>JAQJZS010000006.1:0-5499447 GCA_028828935.1 Penicillium sp. IBT 18751x | reverse complement strand
GCGGAATTAATGCTAAACGGATATTGGAAAACCCTATCGTTAGGAATAGCTTAGATATTGCAAAAATTAAAACTGGACACTAATAGTAACCCCTGAATCCTATAATTAAATTTCTAATCGCTAATCCCTGCTAGTTACTATATAATAAACTGGGTGTGGTTGTTAGCTAAAAATGGGTGATACTAGTGATAGCGCGGCCGACCGTACCCCATCAAAATAATTTATTAACTTCGAACCCCTGTAACTACCTCTTAATATTGTTGGATGAATATTAAATTTGGGGAAATAGAAATCGAATAGCTAAACTATAAGTAACGAAATTCTGTATACGATCTCTCTTGCGGATGTGATTTTAATGCAATCACAATGTAATTGCAATGCAGTGAATAGAGAAACCCTAACCCATACAAACGGCTGCTGACTAAAATGCAATGCATTGCAATTCAATTACCCCCATGGGATAGATATCTACCCACCTACATTAATGGGGTGCCTTTGACGTCGGTCAACATTTCTATCTATAACCCAATAGAAATCCCTATACGTACCACTGGTGCCTTTGATGTCTGTCAACATTCATACCGAAACCGATCATTCCCGTGCCTTTGACGTCTGTCATCATTTATATCTATAACCCAATATATATCCCTTTATATACTACTGCTGCCTTTAATGTCTGTCAATCTTTATACCGAAACCGATAAATTCCCTGCCTTTGACGTCTGTCATCATTTATATCTATAACCCAATATATATCCCCGTATATACCACTACCTTTGATACCTATCATCATTTCTACGGACCTACCGATATATAACCCTATACACACCGATGCTCTCGAACGCCCGTCACGGTGGATACCTTAACCCGATATAAATCCCTATAATACCGCGGCCTTTGATGCCCGTCACTATTGGTATCTACCTACTGATATATATATCCCGATATATACCGCTACCTTTGATCCCGGTCATTATTTATACCTAACCCCGATATATCTGCCTTGATATATGTGCCTCCTTGGATGCCCGTCATCGTTGATACCGAAACCTATATATGGGGTGCCTTTGATGCTCGTCATCATTTATACTTATCCGTCATATATGGGGCTCCTGGGACGCCTATCACGATATATATATATATACCACTGAACCGCTGATTCCCCCTACTTGGACTAAATCCCACTAATCAACCGGAATGCCCTCTCGCCTGAATGCTATATCAATACAAAACCCCAATATGGATAACCCTTACCACGCGATGAACTGAAAACCCGGACCGGACCGTCTTGGGCATCCCTCTCGACATATCTCAAACCCCAACATGGATAACCCTAACCACGATATATACAATCGAACCCGTGGGCGTCCTCGGGGAATCCTCGGACGCGAATATATATATCTCTAATGGGGCCCGATCGTCGGGATATGTATCTCTGCTATCTCCTGGCAATATCCCTAAAACCCACACGCCTGATACATCCGACGTAACCAAACATACTCATGCGCTAATCGGGAATGCCTACCGTCCACCGACTGCCCCAAATATCCTCGAACCGCGTCCAAATCCGTCACCCGGACCTGCGCGCTCTGCATCCGCTGGCACCACCATTCGTACCCGCCCGGCCGCCCATCCGGCCATTGCCAATGGATCAACATCGCCATCATCGGATACAAAAACTGCCGGTATGCACATGGGCCCCCAGCCTCCCACCCGGCATATATCGACTGCGGCATCCCACATGAATAACAACAATAAAACCCACCGATATACTGCATCGAATCCCGAATCGCCCGCACCCATCGTCGACACTCACCACTCTCCTCCGCCGGACACTGCCATAAATCATGCTGCACATTCGCTCGCTGCGCCTGCACGCATAACTAACATCGGTGGTTCCATTGCCGGGCCTCCTGCACTAAAAACGCCTCGTCCGATAACTGCTGCGCGGTTAACGTCCGCACGCGCTCCGAAATCGCCGTCTGCACCATCTGCTGCTGGTGATATCGGTGCTGGGCTTCGATGGGCACCTCGTGCGCGAACGGGCTCCGGGGACTGCCTGGCTCGTCTTCCTGTATCTCGGCGTCGCGGTCCGGATGGCTCCCGTCGATGACGGACTCGCCCGCCTCCTAATCCGGGTGACATTGATCACACCATTGCTCATGAACTCCTAATGGCCGGTCCTGGTCGCCGCATCGCTGACGGGTGTATCCATCGATGTCCCCATCCAAATACCCATCCAATAACACTCGACGACACCGATGCTCACCGGCGATGTATTGCCGGACCAACTCCAACCCGGCTTGCTTACGGTCCGTGTTCTGGTCAAACCATGTGGGAACCTCGTCAAACCCGTCGGGCTGGATGATGATGGCCTCACTGGGTAAACGGTCTCGCCCGGCACGGCCACTTTCCTGCGCATAATCTAACAATGACCGGGGGAACCCAATGTGAATAATGCATCGAATATCGGCAATGTCCACCCCCATGCCTAACGCACTGGTGGCCGCAATCACCCCATTCGTGCCACGCCGGAACTGTTCCAATATTCCTAACTTACGATCCTGGTCGCTGTAAAATGCGGAACATCCCAATATCTCGGCCGCCTGGGTCACGATGGACTTGGTGCTACCATACACAATCACTCGACCGGGTCGGGCACGCTGCACCCGTTTGTGGATGAAATGACGGACACCCGGATCCTCTAACCATTGCGTCTGGGAACGATATCTCGATGCAATCACGGGCCGGTACACCCGGTATGCCACGTTATGACGACTGGTACGCTCGCGGTGCATACTGATGTCCTCCCGCGTGACTTGCATTCGCTCAAACAACCGGCTCTCCTCGCATGGGGGTAATGTCGCGGTCAAAAACACCATCGGCACCCCACACTGATGCAATCGACCTAATTGCTGTAACCGTGGGCGAAACGTCTCGGACTCGTTTAACATCATATGGCATTCGTCAATGACAATCCGATCTAACCGCATCAACTCGCGCTGGCGGTTCAAAAACGACTGGAACCCATCTGTGAATACGGACTCGGGCGTGACGAACACAATGGCCGCATGATCGGGATGTCGATGGCTGTCCCACTCCACACATGGAATGCCGGCGGCCTGGCATCGCTGCTGCAAATCCGCACGTAATGCCGTCAATGGCACGACCACCACGGTCAATCCGCCACGCTGGGCCACCCACGCGGGTAACATAAATAACATACTCTTCCCCCCACCCGTGGGCATCACGACGACGACCCGGGAATGGCCCGCCTGAATCGACTGCATCGCGGCCCCCTGCACCCCGCGGAACTGCATCGGGGCCTGTCCGGTCATCCGTTGTAACGCCTCGGTCATATTCGTCGTCTCGACTAAATGCTGTCGCTCGTCCCGCATCATGACCCCCTCGTCCTTCCACCGGGGCTGCGGCCGCTTACCCAATACGCTACTGGGGATGTCCTTGATGTCAAACCCTAACAAATCATGCCAATGCACGCTGCTCGTCCGAAACCCGGCCTGCCGCCCTGCCGTGGTCCCCTGCTGCTGGCTCATCATCCGTCCGTATACCATCTCGGCCACGTGCGTGGTGTGCGTGGCTTGCAAATCGGCCACATGGCGGATCCATTGCTCGTCGTCTATGGCATCCTCGTTCGCCTCGTCGTCGGCGATGACCTCGGTCCCGTCCTCGCGGACGTTGTGCGGAAACGGTTTGGCATTGCTGAAATACCGTCGGCTGATGGCAATGGCAATGTCCCGGTATGCGGCTAACGTTAATCCATGATGTAACCGCATCTTGCTTTCCCGGACTAATGCTTCTTTCAATCGCACCGACGTCCACTCGCGTCCGGTCCCGGCATCGACGCCCCATATCTTACTGGCCTGCGTGTCGGGAATGGGGGGTGACGGGCATCTCTGCTGATGATACGCCTGTAATTGCTCGACAAATGGCAATACCAACCATAAATACCACACGATCAACTCGCCCACCGCGCGGGGCACGTACCGGTGGATCACCTTGGCATCACCACTGGCGTAAAACCCTTTGTGATACCGCGTGACTAACGCCACTAATCCATCTTCGATGAACACATTACGCTGTCCTCCGGCGGCCGTGTTACGATGCCGAATACTCAATAACTCGGGCCCTCGCGCGGGCTGGCCGCTGGTGATGTGGCACAAAACGGCTAACTTCTCCTTGAAATCGGCCACGAACCCGAAAAACCGTTGGATACCATCAATACTGAACCGCCCTTCATCCGCGTGGATAAACAACTGCTGTAATGGACGCTCCGTACGCACTCGATCGGACATCCACTGGGCCCCATTGACCGGCCACGACGTGCGTGGATCCTGCAAAAAACTCCACCCCGCCTTGGGCTGGTTGAAATCGTCCGCCATCCGATCCCACGGAATAACCGGAATCTGATCGGGCCGGCACATTAACACATGGTCGATAAACAACTGCCGTGTGCTGGCCGTTAATCCGTGGACAAACCCTCGGAACGCCCCCATCGTGAACCGCATCGTCTTGTACGATAACTGATCATGGCCCTCCCACCCAATATGCCCGTCGGACGGGGTGTTGTAATGCACCTTTAACCCGTATCGGCGTAAATCCAACATCCATTCCATCGGGGTGGCCGTGCCGTGGACCATGAATGCATTGGTCATAATCCGGATCCATTCGCGGAACGTCTTGTGTCCCTGCCGCGCCTGCTGCGTGAATGCCACGGCGGGCGAACGGGATCGCGCGGGGATACTGGACCGCGCGGGCACACTGTCAAACGCGGGGGAACTAGATAATATCGGGGTGGACGGGATCTGGGGTGGTGGGGTGGACGGCGGACGACTACTGTACCCTTCATCGCCAAATATATATTCGGGATCCTCCATCGGGCTGGGCCCGGACCACTCCCTATCGTACTGGTTCTGCGTCCCCTGGAATAACTCGCGGGCGTCTGGGTCTAACAAATATACCTTGTGCACGATCACAAACCGCGAAATCTTGATCATACTAGATAATATCGGCGGATAACTGTGGGGATCCTTCCATGGCCGGCCGCCCTCGTAGTCGCTCACGCCTAATACGGCTAATGCACATACGAATGCGCACTCGTACTCACTCGACTGAATCCGCTGGTTCAACAACTCGATCACGAAATCCATATATCGCGCCTCCACGGGCTCTAACCGGTGCGGTTGGTCGTCCCCACCGTCGATGGGGTTCTGCACGGGCCGGCCCGCGTGCACACGACCCTCGGCGGCCCGCCACAATGCGTCCCATGCGATACGCTGCCGGCGATTAAACCGATACGCGGGACTCTCCCACTCGTGGGGGACCTGCGTCCGCGCAAAAAACATCAACACTCGCTGGTACGGCTCGACGTGGCGCTCTAACTCGGCGTGCTCGTGCATGTACGCCTGTAATGGCTTCGATGGAATGCTCTGCATGTCGGTTCGCGCCGCTTCGATCCGTAATAAATGTCCGGTCTGCTTGGTGATGCTCTGGCTTTTGCTCGCTACCCCTAACATGGCATCCCATATCACCCGCGCGGTGGCTTCGGGGCCCTCGGCGTCGTCCGCGGGGGTCTCCACACATATCCGTAATGGCTTGGGCGTCTGGCCGTGCAAATAACGGGCCCATCCGGTGCGGTCCAACCATGGGTTGGCCTCGTCGATTTCGCCGGCCTGGATCATGGCGGGCTGCTGCCGCTGCTAGGCGAATATCGCTTCTATCTCATCGATGGCTTGCGCGACTTGGCTGGCCTGGGGCGGTGGTGCTTCGGGCTCGTACGCGGCACCGGGGTTGCGAATATGAATATAATGCGACCCATATTTATTACGGAAAAACCGCTGGCAAACCACTCGCTAGCTATTTTCCTCTTGTTTCTCCCGTCCAATAATGGTCTCGGATGGTCGTAGCTTCCCTCGATGGCTAAACGCGGAAAACCGATGCTCCTTATACCAATGGGTCCGCAAACTATCAACACTGCGGTAAATCTGATGACACCCGGATAACTTGCATAATAACCCATCGGTATATATGGTTAACCCCGGAATGGGATCGGGTACGCTCGTGGGAAAAACCGTGATCTCGTCGTCCACACTATCCCATTCATCTGCATTTTTAATTATGTCGATCACTTGCTGTGCAATACCTCGACTGATACGATGGATGCCTTTGGGTGTCGTTAAATAACGTACGATATCGTTGGGCTTCACGGCATACTCGCATTGGCGACAAATGGCTACGCCCCACTGATCGTTACGAATGAAATACAGTCGACTCTCGTTAGCAACACCCCCCGCCATCCATCCAAATGATGTTGCACACCGCCAATGTGTGCAGCATCCCATTGTGTGGGGCCTTGATTACATAACAGTCATTCTTCAAGCCCTAGCCCTGATTTCCTATTTGGGTTTGAATCCCATCTCCTCCATAGTCTTCTGCTTCCTCCCACTTATCTGTAACCTTGTGTGTAGCTTCATCAAAGCCTCAATATAGGACATATTCTCTTCTGTTAACCTTTCTCTGTTTGCAGCTCATATAGATAAAGCATTCAAATGCCCATTGATAAGGGTATCAGTTGAAATGTCCACTGGTGGTGGTTGATATATATCCGCCTCTGTAGATGAAATACTACCACCACCAATCTTGATGATGGTGTCAGATAGTTCAAGTGGTCAAACATCTACCTTTTCGCTTAGCGGGTTTATAAATGCTTCATACGAATAGATTACTTGTGTATCTGCTTGACTCACTAGCTTTAAAGAAACCTTATTACAAAATGGCCTCAATCCAGAATCTTCCGTATATATCGGCATGGCCGGTCGCGGCGAGGCTGAGGGGCTTAGTCGTACTCGTGGTCTATCATAACGGGTCTATCATACCGCACAACACCCTTACGAGAGCAGTTCTGAAATATCATCTGATACACTGGCCTTCCATGCCATACAAAGCCAGCGAAGGGAATAGGTTCAGATCCATCCACTCACGTGGGTCAATGCCCCTTATTCAGCTAGAATTATGCATTCTCATTGGTCACTTGATGATGACTAAGCGACGATAGAAGGACAATTTCTGCATCATCTCGAGAGGTGCCGCTTTGGCTTCTTATATATGGGAAATTCTAAAAAAAGAGTCAAAAAGTGGGGCATCCATAGAAAAGGGGGGTTGCTCACGATAAAGTGCAGCTTCCCAGCGTGTTGCTTACGAGAGTCGACTGTATTCGTCGGCAATGGTCAACTCGGTCGGTTCACTTATCTTAAACGCGGATATATATTTCGCGATGCGGAATCAATGCTGAACGGATGTTGGAAAACCCTATCGTTGGGAATGGCTTGGATATTGCAAAAATTGAAACTGGACACTAATGGTAACCCCTGAATCCTATGATTAAATTTTTAATCGCTAATCCCTGCTGGTTGCTATGTAATAAACTGGGTGTGGTTGTTGGCTAAAAATGGGTGATACTGGTGATGGCGCGGCCGACCGTACCCTATCAAAATAATTTATTAACTTCGAACCCCTGTAACTACCTCTTAATATTGTTGGATGAACGTTAAATTTGGGGAAATAAAAATCGAATAGCTAAACTATAAGTGACGAAATTCTGTATACGATCTCTCTAGCGGATATGATTTTAATGCAATCACAATGTAATTGCAATGCAGTGAAATGAGAAACCCTAACCCATATAAACGGCTGCTGACTAAAATGCAATGCATTGCAATTCAATTACCCCCATGGGATAGGTGTTTGCCTGAACCACGTTGTACAAGACTATTGAGCATATTATGCGTTTGTATTGAGGTGACTGCCTGAGCCGCATTGTCTAAGACCATTGAGCACATTGAAGTGACTGCCTGAGCCGCATTATCCAAGACTATTGAGCACATTGAGGTGACTGCCTAAGCCGCATTATCTAAGACTATTGACCACATTCAGGTGACTGCCTGAGCCGCATTATACAATACTATTAAGCACATTCAGGTGACTGCCTGAGCCACATTATCCAAGACCATTGAGCACATTGAGGTGACTGCTATTGTCCAAGACTATTGAGCACATTGTGCGTTTATATTGAGGTGTTTGCCTGAACCACATTGTACAAGACTATTGAGCATATTGTGCGTTTGTATTGAGGTGACTGCCTAAGCCACGTTGTCCAAGACCAATTGTCTAACACCAGTTGTCCAAGACTATTGAGCAGATTGAGGTAACTGCCTGAGCCACATTATCCAAGACTATTGACCACATTCAGGTGACTGCCTGAGCCACATTGTCTAAGATCATTGAGCACATTGAGGTGACTGCCTAAGCCGCATTGTACAAGACTATTGAGCATATTGTGCGTTTGTATTGAGGTGACTGCCTGAGCCACGTTGTCCAAGACTATTGAGTATATTGAGGTGACTGCCTCAGTCCCATTGTCCGAGTCTATTAAGCCTATTATCGACTGCAATAAGGCGACTTCCCCCGTTCTATTATCTATTAATCTTATTAGTATACTAAGTATAATTAAATACACGTCTTCAGCGAATCATAATAGAATATATAGATATATATATATTTATGAGACTGTAAAACATAAAGTAAATTTGCCCCCTATAACCTATAGTTTCTTTTATATTTATCGTACAATATATATCAGATAATAAATTAAACGTAATATAGTCTACCCTTCTAGTTTACCTTAATTAATTAAGATAGTATAACTACTAAAAGGCCTTCTTTAAGAAAGTAGTAGGGTTTTAGGGTTATAGAAAGCTTATGTAAACCCCTAGCCTAAGGGTGACTAAGTATCGTACGACTGGCCAAAGCGCACCCCATCAAAAAAATGGTCCAAATTTCTAATCTCTGTAACTACCTCTTCTTTTGATCGTACGATCTTCAAATCGAAACCGGGTATAAAGCGGTCGCTAGTTTAGAACTATTAAAGTTTTTGGGATTATCCGACCGATATTTTCAAATGGAATGCACTCGAGAAACCCAATTGGAATGCACTCACTAGCGCCGTTTTTCTCCCATAGTAAAGCCGAAACCCTAAATAGAATGCAATGCATTCCACCAACCCCTATAGGGTAGCGATTAAACCGATACACAGGACTCTCTCACTCGTGGGGGACCTACGTCCGCGTAAAAAATATTAATACTCGCTAGTATGGCTCGACGTAGCGCTCTAACTCGGTATGCTCGTATATATACGCCTGTAATAGCTTCGATGGAATGCTCTGTATGTCGGTTCGCGCCGCTTCGATCCGTAATAAATGTCCGGTCTGCTTAGTAATACTCTGGCTTTTACTCACTACCCCTAATATAGTATCCTATATTACCCGCGCGGTGGCTTCGGGGCCCTCGGCGTCGTCCGCGGGGGTCTCTATATATATCCGTAATAGCTTAGGCGTCTGGCCGTATAAGTAACGGGCCTATCCGGTGCGGTCTAACTATAGGTTAGCCTCGTCGATTTCGCTAGCCTAGATTATAGCGGGCTACTATCGCTACTAGGCGAATATCGCTTCTATCTTATCGATGGCTTACGCGACTTAGCTAGCCTAGGGCAGTAGTGCTTTGGGCTCGTACGTAGCACTAGGGTTACGAATATAGATATAATATGACCCTAATCCACGGGGGAAAAACCGCTAGTATACGACTCACTTAGCCTATTCCTCTTAGTTTTACTTACCTATAGCGACCTCAGATAGTCGTAGCTTACCCCTATAGCTATACGCAGAAAACTAATGCTCCCTCGATTAATACACTCGTAAACTATCGCAGCTACGGTAAATCTACTAGCAAAATTAGTATTGTAACCTATCTTAGTAAATAGGTAATATCGGAATAGGGCGGTCTACGCTCGTAGGGAATAAATTAGTCTCTTCCTCGACGCTATCCTATTTATCGGTATATCGTATAATATCTATAACTTACTCTATAATACTTTTGCGGATACGGTATTAACCCTTTAGGTTAGTTAAATAACAGATAATCTCCCTAGGCTTTACTCTATACTCGCACTAGCGATAAATAGTAACTCCCTATTACTTATTATAAATAAAATATTAGTCGGTAATAGTAGGTTCTGCTAGTTAACTTATTTTCACCGTAGATATATATCTTATAATCCGGATTATCTACTAAATAAATACTAATAAAACCCTATCGCTAGGAACTGCTCGGATAGTAATAAAATTAAAACTGGGAACTAATCGGAACCCCTAAAATCCTTAACTAGATTTTTAAATAAATCGAACTAATAATAGGTGTGTGACGAATCGCGTAGTAGTAGGTAATAGGGTTTTAATAATATTAGTGATAGCGTGGCCGACTGTACCCTATCAAAATAATTCCCTAACTTTAAATCCCTATAATAACCTCTATATAACTTAATATGGCTTTATAACTCGGATTAATAAATAATTAACTATTAAATTGGAATTGCTAAAAATTTAAACGAAAAAAAACTATAGGAACGTAACTGTAATAGCACCCTAAAACTAACTGTAATTAGCCCCCTTAGGAAACCCTAACCCTATACAAAAAAATGCTAACTAAACTATAATACGCCTTATTATAGTTACCCCTATAGGATAGGTAAATAGGATTATATAGGGATACTAGATTATATAAGTATATTATTAAATATAGGGGAACTAGATAATATTAGGGTAAATAAGATCTAAGGTAATAAGGTAGATAGTAAATAACTACTATACCCTTTATCGCTAAATATATATTTAGGATTCTCTATTAGGCTAGGCCTAAATTACTTCTTATTATATTAGTTTTATATCCCTTAGAATAACTTATAAGCGTCTAAGTCTAATAAATATATCTTATATATAATTATAAACCGCGAAATCTTAATTATACTAAATAATATTAGTAGATAATTATAAGAATTTTTCTATAGCTAGCTACTCTTATAGTCGCTTACGCCTAATATAACTAATATATATATAAATATATACTTATACTTACTTAACTAAATCCGCTAGTTTAATAATTTAATTATAAAATCTATATATTATATCTTTATAGGCTCTAATTAGTATAGTTAGTTATCCTTACTATTAATAGGGTTCTATATAAGCTAGCCTACGTATATATAACCTTTAGTAGCCTACTATAATATATCTTATATAATATATTACTAGTAATTAAACTAATATATAAGACTCTCCTATTTATAGAGGATCTATATCTACGTAAAAAATATTAATACTCGCTAATATAGCTTAATATAGCGCTCTAACTTAGCGTACTTATATATATATATCTATAATAGCTTTAATAGAATACTCTATATATTAGTTCGTACTACTTCGATTTATAATAAATATTTGGTTTACTTAATAATACTCTAGTTTTTACTCGCTACCCCTAATATAATATCCTATATTACCTATATAATAGCTTTAGGGCCCTTAGTATTATCTATAAAGGTCTCTATATATATCTATAATAGCTTAGGCGTCTAGCTATATAAATAATAGGCCTATTTAGTATAATCTAACTATAGATTAGCTTTATTAATTTCGCTAGCCTAGATTATAGTAGGCTACTATTATTACTAGGCGAATATTATTTCTATTTTATTAATAACTTATACGATTTAGCTAGCCTAAGGTAATAATACTTTAGGCTTATATATAGTATTAGGGTTATAAATATAAATATAATATAATCTATATTTATTATAGAAAAACTACTAATAAATTACTTACTAACTATTTTCTTTTTATTTTTTTTATCTAATAATAGTCTTAGATAGTTATAGCTTCCTTTAATAGCTAAATATAAAAAACTAATACTCCTTATATTAATAGGTCTATAAACTATTAATACTATAGTAAATCTAATAATACTTAGATAACTTATATAATAACCTATTGTTGGAATATAGACCAATGCTACATAGAAAGATCTATCCTTATATTCAACATATAAGACTAGTCCGCATCGATCATATGACCCATTTCTTTTTGCACCAAATAAGGTTCTGACCACTTTTGATTTTGGCCCGCGGCCGACTGGGCAATGGCCCATCGACCTCCCCGAAGGATAGGCGGGACCATTTTTTTCCTTTAGGGGTAAATAGTCCGTTTCTAGGCATCAATGGTCCGTTCCTTCGGGGGGTGCCTTCGGGCATGCCTTGCCCGCGAACTTCGACCATGGTCTTCGGACCTCGGTGAACAGACTTCGGCCCTCGGCCCCCTAAGGATAGGCATACCACTTTCCCTTAGGGGTAAAATAGTCTACCTTTAGGCATGCATGGCCTAAGCCTTCGGGGGTGCCTTCGGGGTGGCTTAGACCGATGATCCTTGACCTCATTCTTTTCGCTTCTCTTCTGTTCCCTTCTTTGCCACCTTGATTATATTGTTGCCTAGTGATTGTACGTCATTCAGATATCATTCTAGACGTCGTATCTAGGCTATCCTAGCCTATAAAGACGTCCTTTGTTCCTAGCAGATAGAATCAAGTCAATTCCACTTTTCTATAGTATCTTTTATCCTTCTTCTTTTAATCTCTTAGAACTGTGGTTCTGCCTTCGTTTAGGCTGTATCTGCTTATAGCCTATCCTAAGACCTATGACCTTTCTAACCTTGTCTGGCACTGACTGACCCCGTCAGACTAAGGTTAATCCCACGGACTTAAGGGGCCACGAAGTGCTTCGTGGTAGTTCTGCCCTTACAGACCGATACCTATTAATATATATAGTTAACCCTAGAATAAGATTAGGTATATTTATAGGAAAAACTATAATCTCGTTATTTATACTATCCTATTTATCTATATTTTTAATTATATTAATTACTTACTATATAATACCTTAACTAATATAATAGATACCTTTAGGTATCGTTAAATAATATATAATATTGTTAGGCTTTATAGTATACTTATATTAGTGATAAATAGCTACGCCCTATTAATTATTATAAATAAAATATTCGTTAGTAATAGTTAACTTAGTTAGTTTACTTATCTTAAATATAAATATATATTTTATAATATAAAATTAATACTAAATAGATATTAGAAAACCCTATTATTAGGAATAGCTTAGATATTATAAAAATTAAAACTAAATACTAATAGTAACCTCTAAATCCTATAATTAAATTTTTAATTACTAATCTCTATTAGTTACTATATAATAAATTAGGTATAGTTATTAGCTAAAAATAGGTAATACTAATAATAGCGTAGCTAACTATACCCTATTAAAATAATTTATTAACTTCGAATCCCTATAATTATCTCTTAATATTATTAGATAAATATTAAATTTAGGGAAATAAAAATCAAATAGCTAAACTATAAGTAATAAAATTCTATATATAATCTCTCTAGCGAATATAATTTTAATATAATTATAATATAATTATAATATAGTAAAATAAGAAACCCTAACCTATATAAATAGCTACTAACTAAAATATAATATATTATAATTTAATTACCCCTATAAAATAGAATAGAAACCCTAAATATCTTTTAGTTATATTCTATTAAAATAATTTATAAATTTTTAGATTTTTATAATTACTCTTTAATATTACTTAATAAACTTTAAATTCTACTAAAATCTATAAGATATATTAGATTAAATTTATATAAGCTTTAATAAAAATCTAATTAAAAAAAGCTTACTAAGATTTAGATAGGTATTTCTATTAATCTTTAAAAATAGACTTCTATAGTTAATAAAATCTTAGCTTACTAAGATATATATATTTTATTTATCCCTATAAAATAGATTTTAACTATTTTTAATTATAGTTTATAACTAACTAAATAATAGTCTATTTATCTCTAAATAATAGGTAAGACTATTTTTTTTTAGGGATAAATAGTCTATTTTTAGATATTAATAGTTTATTTTTTTAGGTATTAATAGTTTATTTTTTTAAAGATATATTTAGATATATTTTACTTATAGACTTTAACTATAGTCTTTAGACCTTAGTAAATAAACTTTAGCCTTTAATTTTTTAAGAATAGATAGATTACTTTCTCTTAAGAGAAAAATAATCTATCTTTAGATATATATAGCCTAATTTTTTTAGGGTAGCTTAGATTATTAATTATTAATATTATTTTTTTTATTTTTTCTCTTTTTTATTACTTTAATTATTTTATTATTTAGTATTTAAATATTATTTAAATATTATTCTTAATATTATTTTTAGGTTATTTTAGCCTATAAATATATCTTTTATTTTTAGTAAATAGAATTAAGCTTTTTTTATTTTTCTATTTTTTTTCTTTTAATTCCTTAGAACTATAGTTCTATTTTTGTTTAAACTATATTTACTTATAATCTATCTTATAACCTTTAACCTTCTAACCTTTATTTAGTATTAACTAATTTTATTAGACTAAGGTTAACTTTATAAACTTAAGGGGCTATAAAGTATTTTATAGTAATTCTACCTTTATAGTTTTTAATAGGTATTTTTACTAAGATAAATAAATTAGCTCCTATACTTAATAAAATCTTACTTTACTAAAATATATTATATCCTATTTACCCCTATAAGATAGGTAATATTTATTTATAGCTTATCCTAAGATCTTTAATTTTCTAATCTTTATTTAATATTAACTAACCTTATTAGACTAAAGTTAATTATATAGACTTAAAGGGCTATAAAGTATTTTATAGTAGTTCTGCCTTTATATTCTAATAATATCTATTATTATTTATATTTATAATACTTAATATATTTCTCTCTTTTTATTTATATATATATTCTTTCTCTATCTTTTTATATATATTTTTTCTCTCTCTTTATATATATCTCTGTTTATACTATCTCTCTCTCTATCTTTTTATATATATCTTTATTTTCTCTTTTTTTATATACTCTTTTATTCTCTCTCTCTCTTTATATATATATATATATTCTACCTTAATCCGAATATATATTATTAAACCCTTCATTACACTTATGCGTATATCGAGCCTTATGCACTACAATTTTCTGACGGCCGTCATCATTTGTGTTTAAACACTGTGAGCTATTGACTGCCGTTATCATTTATACTTAGGCTCTCTACGTCTCCCTTTGCCTAGAGCTCTGACCGGTTAACTGCCGTTATCATTTATACCAAAACTCTAATAAGTCTATCTTTTGGCATAGATAGTATGTATAGCTATGCGATGCACTACTGGTGGGCACGTCCTGATACTAATCTATTATGTTACTTATTAGGGACCGACGTAGAAATACCCCCTCCGTCTGGTTGTATATATATACGCTAGGAATACTTTCGATGTATTACTTATTTCTCAGTCCGCGCGGCTTATAACATATTCGGAAACTTAGGCTTGCCTATTACCTATGGATATAGATAGGCTAGGTAAGAATGTAGGAAGAGCTCGTGGGCAGTAATATCGTCTTAATTAATGACAAATTCTAACTTATTAGGGTGAATCTGTATCTACGGCGAAGGAAACCCTAAAAAGACCCGCTAGAATTTGCACGGATGATACTGAAATGGAGATTAAATATGAAAGTCTCTAATTAGCTTCGAATCTGAAGTTTATCAAAAATAAATGCCTACCTAATCGACGACGAGGATTCCGCTCTAGCCACCACAGTGTGCCTCATAAACTTTAAGCAGTCAGAATAAGTAGGTGGTTCACCTAATCGACGACGAGGATTCCGCTCCAGCCACCACAGTGTGCCTCATAAACCTAAGCAGCCAAAACAAGCAGGAGGCCTAGTATCTATACGAGAGAGTAACCTATCTCTCTTCCTGGGCGGTCAGTATCCTGTCCCACTACCTTCTGTCGAGGCCAACGAGCGAGGATAAGTCTAACGACGACTCGGAGGAGAGCGAGGAGGGCTAGATACCACATAGGTTCTTCTTAGCTCTTTCAACTGCTTGATCTAATTTAAATTCAAATTGTACTCATATTACGAAGCCCCGAATCGTTCTATCTTGATGACTCGCGTGGTTTGGGACCGATATCTTATACCTAATATTTTGCTGGTATGTGGAGACTTATATATTAGTAAGTTACCCTAGCCTTCGACTATAACCAATCTTCGGATCACTTCACTAGCCCTTAAACAAGGGATATTAGGTTTTAAGTTTTGGGAAATACCTGGGGTATCACTGAAAATATAATACTTCAATAGGAACTGATCAAATCTATCCTAGTAGTGTCCAGATAGAAGTTTCTACTAGTATATTAATATATATATAAGTATCCAATTAGACTATTATGGTTACTAAGACTCTGGTCTACTAGGATAAAGTGCGTCCTGCCTACCTATAGAATAGACTAATAGAAGAACACCGTTATTCCAACGTCACAACTCTGACGTGTGTCAAACCATCTCCTCCCTGGATCGTCCTTAATAGAGTAGTCAACTTTGATATGGGTCAGACATTAGGGAGTAGGGTCAGGTGACCCCAATCGGGAGAGACTACGACCAAGGTGGGGAACACACTCGGTCTATTTGGTCCTAAGTACGAGTGGGGCATATGTCATCGCGCTATCCTTGGGTAGACTAGTATGACCCAGAAGAACACTATTATTCTAAGCCCATAACTCTGACGTGTGTCAAACCATCTCCTCCCTAGGTCATCCTTAACAGAGTAGTCAACTTTGATATGGGTCAGACATTGTCTTTGGGTCAGGTGACCCCAATCGGGAGAGACTACGACCAAGGTGGGGAACACACTCGGTCTATTTGGTCCCAAGTACGAGTATAGGGCATATGTCATCGCGCCATCCTTGGGGATATAGAAGGATAACCCAAAGTCACAAGTCTGACGTGTGTCGAACCATCTCCTCCCTGGATCGTCCTTAATAGAGTGGTCAACTTTGACTTACGTCAGACATTAGGCTGCTAGCCTAGGGGGGACGAGGAAGGCATTAGGCGTGCCTCAATCCTATCTATATATCTGGTAAACCAGCCTTAACATTTATAGCCTCCTAATTGGGCGTAACACGTAAGGATGACTAACCGGAACGGCTCGATCCGTTCCGATCGGCACGGACTAGATGATACGATCTCGGTCGCGTATAATGCTTCTTAATTTGCTTGCGAAGTAAACGAGGGTACTAGTGAGGGCTTCGATGATTAGAGGGAATGATATAGGTCAGGAGTGTGTAAACCGACGTAGATAAAGTGTATCGACGTAGGTTGTTAGACCGGTTCTCTGACGTCTATTAAAGATAATGACTAACGAGCTAAGCTTTACGTACTTGTCAAATCGGGTTAGCGTCTGCGGGTATACGGCTCCCGCTCTATAAGATCTACATCTAGCCTTTGATATATATCTCGTAACCACCTACTTTATCTTCATATGTGATCATCAATTTCTTTGTTCTTAAACGCACACCTAAACCCCTCTAATTCCCTTAATTAAGCGAGCTCTCAATAGGCGTTATAGAATAGAAATTAAGATATAAATAGGGACTTCCTGTTCCTGAAAACCTTCTTCTGCTTTTTCCCTAACCTTTTCCACACTTAGACCCAATCATACTCACAAGCATTTTCCATTCTGTTTTTATATACATCAAACTTTCCGTTCTGATCAGCTCAGTGTATGGTCTTTTTCCCACCAGCAATTTCCGGTCTGTCTTTGACAGGCATCGGAAGACCTCCTCTGCTCCGCTCCTCCTACATTCTTTTCCGCGTCCGCACTTCCCTGTCTGTCTTTGACACACGTCAGAGAATCTTCCCTGCCCCGCTCCTTTGACATTCTTTTCCTCATCAGCATCTTCTAATCTGTCTTTAATAGACGTCAGAGAAGCTTCCCTGGCCCGATTATTCTACATTCTTTTCTCTATCCGCACCTCTCTGTCTGTCTTTGATAGGCGTCAGAGAATCTGCCCTAGCCGATCATTTAACATTCTTTTCTTCGCCATCACTATCCAGTCTGCCTTTGACAAACGTCAGCAAACCTCACCTAAATCTCTTTGCCCGCAACTTGATCACGGTATCTTACCGCTCGTCTGGTCTGCTTAGGGTTTTCGCTCACGAACTCTTAGTTTCGTTCTATCTTACCCTTCACCAACCGTTTCGATGGCGCGTACACGTTCCGCCCGCCTGCAGTCTGAACCTGAGCCTACCCCCGAGCCCACCTCCGAGCCCACCCCCGCGCCTATCCCCGAGCCTGTCCCCGAGCCTGTCCCCGAGCCTTCGCCTGAGCCTGTCGCCGAGCCTGTCGCCGAGCTTGTTCCCGAGCCTATCTCTGCGCCTGTCCCCGAGCCTGCCGCCGAGCCTGTCGCCGAGCCTACTCCTGAACCTTTACCTAAGTCTACGCCCGAGTCTTCACCGGAGCCTGCCCTAAAGCCTACCTCGGCGAAGGGCAAAAGGGTTAAGCTACAGATCGCGAAAAAGGAGGTTCACCGGGGTGGTCGAAAGAATGCCTTGGAATCCTACAAAAACATTAACTTCACTACCGCGACTATGAAGGATCTAGAAGGCTCTGTAGCCCGTCTCGCAGGTGCTTTGGGTCTCGAGAATACGTAGTAGCTCCACGCCCTCCTCACAAGCGAGTTTCGCGACGCACACAAGGTGATTCGGGATTTCATTGAAGACCGCCTGAATAAGTTTGGCGAACCTAGTCTCCTCAAGAAGCACAAGATTGTGAATCACAACACCGTGCTGCTGGCCTGTGAGGAAAGCGATCGGTGGACTAAGATGCTTCTCGCGGATAAGCCCCCGACTCTGAAAACGGACAATGTCACCGAGAGCAACTTCTCCAACCTACGCCAGTTATGGTGGATCCGAAAGTTGCTCCTCATGCGTCCTGCAGATATGGGTCGAAATTCCTAGGTAAAGAATCCGCCGTTCACCTTCGATGCCAAGGAAACCTTCCTAGCGTGGAAGGTGCTGATCTATTTCTACATCGCGCTCCGCAAAAACAGCAACTTTTCGGTGGCCCGTGCCCAGAAAAATACGGCGGTTGCACCGCAGTTGATTTCCTCTGCCCCTTCGACCGAGATCCAGACCGTCCCACCCGGTACAGAAGGTACGAAGGTCTCCGAAATTGAGAACACGATCGTGAGGTTGCGTAAGGTCACCAATGAGAAAGACTCCGAGGACCCCGTAAAACTGGACGCTTCCTTCAAGCCTGTGATCTCGGATGACGGGTACACTAAGCTGGTGCAGGATATCGGTTCTGCGCTCGACAAACCGGACACCGCCCGTCTTGGTCGTCCTGCCTTGTCCCATGCGGATATCGAGGCGCTCCATGCCTCCTTATGCGGTGAGACCTTCCTGAATGGGACCGTTTTGATCCACGAGGACCTGACCCTGGTGACTGAGGAACTGATCGCTAATCGCACTTTGACGATAATCGTAACTAGTGAAGGGATTGGGAGCGCTAGGGATGTCGAAGATGACTTCGGTGATACGCGGGCGTCGGCTGACCTCTAGGACCCTAACGACAATGAGATCGAGCTTATCCAGCAACGGCTGTAACTGTAGGTCTCCGCTGTCACACCCTCTTTTGACGAGGCGCTCTAATCCCTCCAACTCGATCTGGACCTCGATAACTAGGCTATCCTCCGGCCTACCTTAACCTTTCGGATCGATCGTACCTCGCTTAAGCCCTGGTAAGTCACCGGCGTGGCGTGGATGATCGCTTAAGAGCAGACCCCTCTTAAAGGGGGACTTCTCGCCGACGCATATAGTCTGGGAAAGACGTTAACCGCCCTCACCCTGATCTGGGCAGCTAACAGTCTCACTCCACTGGGGCCCTAGGAAATCCCCCGTAGGTTTGCCCTATCGTTGATCCTGGTCCCGAATGCCCTCGTAGATATATAGATGACGGAGATTGATCGGCATTTTGGCGACGCGCTGACGGTTTTTCTCTTCTTTGGTTCTAGTACGCGGACTAGTCACAGCCGGCGAAAGGAGCAAACGATTAGTAAAGCCAGTGAGTTAAAGAAAGCTCTGCGGGCCCTCGACCCTTACGCCCCTTTTACGGGGCTCACCATCGTTCTCTCCTCCTACCAAACGTGGGCCTGGCGCACCACCGACGAGATAGGCGAGGATGGCAAACCTATTCGCCGCGCCCGTCGAGGGACTGGGACCTCTCGACCTATGGCCGATCCTAAGGCACTGAATCCCGCTATGGAGGAGGAGCAATTTGATGAGGACGTTTTGACGGATGTAGAGGAGGAGGAGGAGGAGGAGGAGGAGGAGGAGGAGGAGGAGGAGCAGGAGTAGGAGGAGGAGGAGGAGGAGGAGGAGGAGTAGTAGGAGGAGGATATGGCCTTGCTAACCCACGGTTCTCCCTCTGAGTCCTAAGCTAGCCGCTCGGAGGACGTGCGGGAGTAGCTGGCTGACCTCTAGGACGCCGACGACGCCAACGTGACGATCGCGTCTGCCGCGAAGCCCGCCACTCGCCGCAAGATCTTTAAGGCCCTCTTCTTGCGTGTCCCTTTTCAGCGCGTTATCTACGACGAAGGGCACCGAGTTAAGACCATCTCCTCCCGCCAGCACTATTCGGTCGCCTAAGTAACCCACTAGGCAATCTGGTTCTTAACGGCCACTCCGATGTGGAATAAGCCTCTCGACTTCTGTGGCTATCTCTCGCTCTTGTGGACCGATGAAACCGACGCTTAGGACATTGATAACGGCGCGGAAGAGGAGACCTCGACCGACTTGGAAGACTATAAGATGTGGTCTCAGTGCGTCCACCTTCCCCAAGATGGCCTACCGTGGCACCTCCTCTCGCCTCAGGGCCTACTCTCGCTCAGCCGGAAGGGCCACCTCACCAGCCAGGTCGGCTTTGAGTGTCTTCCGATTATCCTTCGTCTGACCTGCTTATGCCGGGAGCCCGGCCATACGATGGCTGGTCCGGAGGGTGTCCCTCTGTTGTAGTTCAAAGGAAGATATTGTTATTCAGAGGGAAACTTGAGGCTAAATATATACAACAAGAAGAACAAGTTGATTTCCAATCAACTTAGTTCTTCCTATAGATACCTCGGGATTAATTCCGATGGTTCGGCTTGGTTCCTGATCTGCACCAGCCTCATATCATAACATTCCCCCTCAGGATCGCTTTGCTGGCAGGGCGATACTGGATTTGCGCAGAGCAGTCAGGCCTCAGTAAAACCACTCAAAAAACCTTCGTGGGAAAATAAAATGGAAAGAGCGCCTTTGCTGTCATGCGTGTTGCCTTGGAGTCTCTGAGACGTCGACTCCTAAGAGACTACAAAATTTGGCAAAGGACGTAGGCCCCAATGGCTTGGTGAGGCCATCTGCGGCCTGTTCCTCAGTTGGCACATATTGAAGCTCAATCTCGCCTGCATCCAGCACGGCTCGCTGATAGTGAAATTTCACATTGAAATGCTTCGTTCGTTTATGGAACTCGGGATTGCGAGACAACGCGATGGCGGACTGGTTGTCAGCCATGATGTTAGTGACCGGAGACCGATACAGCTGTGTTTCGGCAAGAAAGGTACGAAGCCATTGCAGATGTAGAATGGCATTGTACTGTCCGATATATTCGGCATGAGTTGTAGACGTGGCGACTTCCCCCTGTCTCTTGGACGACCAGGAAACTGGGGCACCTGCAAGCTGGAATACATAGCCAGACGTTGAGTATGCACCGTCAGTGACGACAGAGCCACCAAAGTCGGCGTCCGTATAACCGATCAGCTGCCCGCTGCGGTATGTAATACGATGAGATTGCGTGGCTTTGATGTAGCGAAGTAATCGCTGCAGAGCGACTTGGTGGTGCGATTGCGGCTGGGCCGTGAAGCGACTCAACATGCCCAGCGCAAACGCAATATCCGGTCGCGTGCCAACCATTAGATACATTAACGAACCAATAGCGGTCGCATAACGAGCTTTTGCCTCCTCGTCCAGGTGTTCCTCGTTGGGACGATGATTTAGGATTTGCTTGGGATTCATCGGCGTAGACTTCGGCTGACAGCTCTCCATGCCAAAGTCGGAGAGCACCTTCTGGATGTACTGGTGTTGATGAATAGATACGGACCCATCGACGTGATGATCGAACTGGATCCCAAGGAACGATTGTGGGGTGCCCAAATCGTTCAGTCGGAACTCTATTTGCAAGGCTCGTTGGACTTGTTCAATCTCATGCGTGTTTGCCGCAGCAACAAGAAAGTCATCGACATAAACACAAACGACGCAATCCGGCTTGTAGAACACACAGTTGTCCGATTGGGCCATGGTGAAGCCATGAGAAGCTAGGACGCGGTGGACGCATTGGTACCAAATCCGCGGGGCCTGCTTCAACCCATACAGTGAACGGCGTAATCGACACACGTACCCTGGTTCTTCGAAACCCTCCGGCAACTCCATATAGATAGACGAATCGACGTCTCCATGGAGAAATGCGGTGACCGCATCGTATTGGTGGAGTTTCCAGCCGCGCAACACAGCACTGGCGACAATGCAGCGGACCGAGTCCATCCGGGACACAGCAGCAAACGTTTCGTGATAATCAATGCCATGTTTCTGCCGGTAGCCTTTGATGACCAATCGCGCTTTGCGCCTTCCGTTGGCTTTGGTCTTGAAGACCCATTTACAGCCAATCACATGATCTCCGGCTGGAACGTCCTCTCGCCGAACCTTTTCCCATGTTCCGTGTTCGAGAAGCGACGCATATTCTTTCTGGATGGCGGCCCACCAGTCCAGCTGGTCTGGGCCTGATACAGCTTCGCGAAAGGTCGCCGGGTCGACTTGTCTGGTCGGTGCGGTATTCAATGCGCCTGCAGAGTAAACCTTGCCAAGTGATTCCAGGAGACGCCGTGACGGTCTTCGTCTGCGACCATAGATTGAATACCCGAGATCCGTTGTCAAGTCGGTTTCTTGTTGGCTTGGATTAACCACTGCGGGTGTCTCCTCCTCTCGCTCAAATGGCGTTTTCTCTCGCCCATTCGACGGAGGTAATGGCGATGCAGGCGGTGTTGGCAGCCCGCTGGCTGAATGTGGCATTGATGGAAAGACAGGTGATGGAGGAGCGTTGTCCGGGAGGTCGTTGCCTGTTTCCCCCTCGATGAGTGGCGCCACTGGGGTCCTCTCATCGAACTCGACATCACGGGAAAAGACTGTCTTTCCTGAATGGATTTCATAGAGCTTGTACTGATTCGGTTCACAATAGCCTAGCAGTCGACACTCGGATGATCTTGGTCCGAGTTTTGCTCGATGCTCTTTTGGTATTAAGACCCATGCACGAGAGCCGATCCGTCGCAGATGCAAGAGCGAGGGCGGTTTCCCATATAGGATTTCAAACGGTGTCTTCTTCTGTAAGATCGATGCTGGTGCACGCAGCTTCAAGTAGACCACTGTGTCTACAAGCTCGATCCACCAGGAAGGAGAAAGGTTCGCATCGGACAGGAGCGTGTTGATCCGCTCCCGGATAGTACGATTGGTGCGTTCGGCCAGCCCATTCTGCCCTTTGCAGTATGGCGGCGATGTGTCGAACTCAACTCCCTGGGATTCGAGGTGTGTTCCAATTGGCAGATATTCTCTCCCATTATCGGTGAGGAACCTTCTGATCTGGGCGCCGAACTGTCGGTGCACCCAGGCCTCAAAATCTCGGAACTTCTGGAGCGCTTCATGCTTCCATCTCATGGCATAGGCCCACGAGCCACGAGAATAATCGTCAGTAAAGGTGATCACGTACCTAGAGCCATCTTTGGCAACGGGCATCTCCATGATGTCCGAATGGATCAATTCGAAAATTCTCGTTGAATGCAGACGTGGCCGTCTTGCACGGGAGTTCCTCTTCTGATGCTGCTTACCCGACATGCACGCCGGGCACTGCGGCGTTGCCTGCAGCTGCGCCTGCGTCAGCGGTCGGTACGGAGTGCCGGTCTGCCGGAGGACCACCCTTAAGTCGCCCCGGTTCAGATGTCCCATCCGAGCGTGCCACAATGCTTCGGAGGCCTGGTCCACTCCTGTGCACACATCTTCTTCGAGTATCACAGCTTCACCACCGAGTTCAGAGGTTAACGCTGCGCATTCTGCGTCACTTGACTCCCGAGGGTCGTCGACGTCCATGGCCACCGCCTGCGGTTCCAGGGAATCTGCATGGTCATGGGTCGTCGGTGCCCTCGCCAGTTGGACTCGCTCTCGAGATCTCTTGCTCACATGGCACCGCAGGATCAGTAGATCCTCCTCCGCGTGGTAGGCGGTCCCCACAGTCCGTCCTCGGCGTTGCACAAAGACGTTCTGCGGGTGCGCCACCACCGAGTAGCGGTCTCGCAGCAACTTCGGCACGCTGATCAGGTTCATCCCGACGCGTGGCGCAAAGTACACATTCTTTAACACCAGGGGTTGGTTGAACTTCCCCCGGAGCGTGAGCTTCACCATACCAATCCCTTCGGCTTCCACTGGATCGCCCGCCGTATCCAACATCTCGCGGTGAGGCCGCAGACTGCTGAAGCAGCTCCGGTCCCAGCAGATGTGGCTGGTGGCGGCCGAGTCCAGGATCCACCGGGGTTGCGGTGCGTGGGTATAAAGAGTCGTCACCCTCGCCCTCACGATATTGATCCTCGGTCTCTTGGAAGTCGGAGGGCCCTGCCGATCTTCCACCTGGCTTGATGGTATCCTTTGTAAATTATTTCTTGGTGAGCCGGAAATACTCCGTTCAGTCTTCAGGGCATGGTCCCTGGACGACTGTCCTTCTCGCTGTTTCTTCCAGCACTGCGCGACCACATGGCCGCGCTTTTTACAATAGTTGCATTTCTTGGCAGTCTGCTGCACCGTATTGACAGACGGGCCAGATGCTGCCTGCAAGGGTGTTGGAGCTTCTTTTCTCCGAACCGTCTGCTCAGCATTAGACAGACGATTTCCGATCGTGGTCGGATTCACCGGATCCTTGTCATTCTGAATGGCATCCACCACGAGAATGTATTCCGGTCCGATCTGCGTCAGTAAGATCGCAATGTGCGTTCGATCGCCAATGGATCCGGGCACGATAGCATTCAATCGATGTACGAGCAACCGTACCCGATCGACAAATTCGCGGGCACTGCCGCAGCGCTCGCCAGTGGTTTCACGAAGCTGCGCAAACAGCTCGCAGAACGTGGCGAGTTCCATTCGCCGGTACCGTTCTTCGAGTTCATTCCAGAGGTCGCGAGACGTCTCAAGTCCCGCAACATGAATGCTAATGTTGGGGGACAGATACCGGAAAATGGTGTGGTAAGCCTCAGCTTCGCGGCGCGACCATTCACGGTGGCGCTCGAATGCCTGGACCTCCACTTCGAGGCGCGCCTCAATGGCGCGCTGTCTCACCGCCCCCGCGAGGTGCGGTTCCACCAAAGGGTGGATGTCAGCCGTAATAGGCTTGGCGTACTTGAACAAGCAGTCAGGACGCTGGAGGTTGCCCGACACAACATCCCAGACCTGCCTGGCTTTGAGGTAGGAGGTCATGAGACGTTTCCAGGTTGCGAAGTTGTCGCTGCCTGTCAGAGGCTCAATGGCCGTGACGGCTCGGTCGGGCGAGTCGTGGACCAGAGCCGACATAGTGATGATTGTAAAGCGGGGTAGATATAATCACGAAAGGTTAAGATAATTCCTCAGATGAGTAGAGACGGCACCCGAGATTTTGCTCCCGGGCTCATAACCTGTTGTAGTTCAAAGGAAGATATTGTTATTCAGAGGGAAACTTGAGGCTAAATATATACAACAAGAAGAACAAGTTGATTTCCAATCAACTTAGTTCTTCCTATAGATACCTCGGGATTAATTCCGATGGTTCGGCTTGGTTCCTGATCTGCACCAGCCTCATATCATAACACCCTCTCGTGATCGGCAAGGATATCCCCCCGCTAGGGATCACGACGGTGGAGCTTCGCTACTTCCGTATAACCCAGGTCAGTCACGACCAGATCTACGAGAGGATTATCAAGCATCTGTACGGTCAGCACGCAACCGAGGACGCAACGAAGGGTGATAGCCTGGTCCCCCTCAATTGGGCGACCTTCCGCCAGCTCTGCTATCTGGCTGTGAATCCGAAGCTCGACATATTCCTCTGGCGATCCATGAGTCGCGTTCTCTCGGCCGACATCAGCGTCTTTGGCGAGTGCGGCGACGACCGTAGATTCGGTCTGTTCTTTGCTCGCACCTCCGAGGATCGGGCCTCGGATCTCCCGACGAACCGAGCATCCGTCGTTCGCTATCTGCTCCATGACTATCCCCGGCTCCGGTTCCTGTTCCACCTGCTCTGGACCGAGGGCACGCTTGCCGTACCTGGCACCGTCACTTGCCCCCGCTTCCTGGTGTTCTGCAACTGGCCGTTCACCCGCTGGATGGTGGAGATGTTCCTCGCCGCCTTGGGCGTGAATTTCTAAGTGATCCGCGCGGGTATGTCGCTCGAGGCGCGGACCGCGGCAATTCAGCAATTCACGAACCCGAACAGTACGGCCACGGTCCTTCTCACCACGTTTAACTGCGGCGCGCTGGGGCTCAACATGCACGCACACTGCAGCCGCATTGTGCTCATGGAGGGAAGCCAGAACTACAACAGCGTCTTTCAGACGATCGGCCGGATCCACCGACTTAGGCAATCAGAGCCACAAAAGGCCTGGATCCTCTTCCAAGACTATACCATTCAGCGCTTTTTGGAATATAACAGCACTAAAAAGATCCTGCCACAGATCGCCGCCTAGTTTCGCCCCTGGCTGGAAACCCAGATCGCCGCCGAGACCCTCGAGGCCGCGGACGGTAAATCGGACGAGGGTGAAGGCCAACAGAACGACGCTGAGAAGGAAGGGGACGAGTCCGAATCGGGGGACATGTCGGACAAGAAGGGAGAGCTCCTCGACTAGCTCTCCTACCGGATCCTGGCGGACATGCTGGGCCTGTCCAAGGACGCCCCTTCGCGGCTGACGATGAAGGATTACCGTGACCTTGGCCTGGAGGGCTCCACCAACCGCGGTCTGGCATACTCTATCCGTGGACTCTTGAGTTCGGCCCCGCCTCCTGTGACCCCGAATAAGCCCTATCGATCACGAAAGCGTGGCTCGTCGCTATCTGTGCGGGATAGCCCGAGTAAGAGGGGTCGTATGTGATTGGGCTTGTTTCAAAAAAGCTTATGGCGCCTGGGTTCTCTGGTGTTTTCTGGTGTTTCGTGGTCTTCGCTGGCGTATAGAGATGGACCTAATCTTTATGGATTTTGTGATTTCGGCGACTGTGCATAAAGGGGAATGAGATGTAATAATAGAATAGAGATGATTTACGAAATGTATATGAATTGAGGCGCCTTCTTTCGCATGAAACTCTGACAGTTGTCAATGATTTTCCCTCTTATGATATGTACGTGTTGACACCTTTCAGAGATATGCCTTTTCATTATATTATCAACCCTTCTATATGAACCGAGGCGCCTTCTTTCGCATGAAACTCTGATAGTTGTCAATAATTTCCCCTCTCATGATATATATGTGTTGATACCTTTCAGAGATATACATTTTTATCATATTATCTACCCTCCTATGCGAATAAGTCAGACCTTGAATATCTCTATACTACGCATAATCGAACCAATATATGGTTAACCTAGCGTAATACCTATAGAACCTCGGCCTTGGAGGACGGCGTGACGGGTCTTAAGTATGGTAGCTCCTCCTGGGTTAGTGTGCTCCGCGATAACCGCGTCGAGATCATTGCTAACGACTAGGGTAACCGCACTACCCCCTCGTTCGTTGCCTTCTCTATACTATCGATAACTCCGCGGAACCTCGTTAAGATGAAGCTTAACGTTTCCTACCCACCTAGGTCGCAGAAGTCCAGACCTATAAGTAAGAAATTTACCTAGCCCCTCGTTATGAGAATCAGTTGTGTTTTGACAGCTTCCCAACAGCGTCGGTAAGACTCTGGTTAACCGCACGAGTGGTCTGAAGAACGCTAATGACTCCCTGAAGGGCCGTATCTTCGAGGTCTCCCTCGCTGATCTGCAGAACGAAGAGGACCACGCTTTCCGTACGGTTAAGCTCCGTGTGGATGAGATTTAGGGCAAGAACTGCCTGACCAACTTCCACGGCTTGGACTTCACTACCGATAAGCTGCGCTCCCTGGTCCATAAAGTGGCAGTCTCTCATCGAGGCTAATATTACCGGGAAGACCGCCGATGACTGCCTAACTAACTTCTATGGCTTGGACTTCACTACTGATAAGCTACGCTCCCTAGTCCATAAGTGGTAGTCTCTTATCGAGGCTAATGTCACCGGCAAGACCGCCGATGACTGCCTAACCAACTTCCACGGCTTAGACTTCACCACCGATAAGCTACGCTCCCTGTTCCATAAAGTGGCAGTCTCTCATCGAGGCTAATATCACCGTAAAGACCACCGATAACTACCTTCTCCGTCTGTTCGCTATCGCCTTCACTAAGAGACGCCCTAACCAGATCAAGAAGACCACCTACGCTCGCTCGTCTCAAATTTCATCGAGATCGACGAGCGTAAGATCCGTCCCTTCCTAGAGAAGGGTACTAGAAAGACCCATAAGATCACTATCTCCAATAATAAGGATCGTCTCTCCAAGGAGGAGGAGATCGAGCGCATACTCGCTAAGGCCGAGAAGTACAAGAGGAGGAGAAAGCTAAGGCTAGCTATATACAGGCCAAGAGCGGCCTTGAGTCCTATGTATATTCCCTTAAGTCTACTATTAACGAGGGTAAGCGTCCTATCTCCGATAAGGATAAGAAGCAGATCGAGGAGAAGGTCTCCGAGGTTATCTCTTGGCTCAACAATAACTAGCCTACTAAGCGTATCTGATACTTATGCGTAGATTTTGATGGTCTTTGACTTAGCTAAGCTCATTTTTGACGTCTATCAGAATAGGCGATTGAGGGCTAGGACCTATAGTATAGGTAGACTCTGACAGGTATTAGAGTTTATCTAAAAAGGACTTAGAGACTAGGCGCTATCGCACTAGGCTTAGTGGACGGGCGTCAGAAATTATTACTGTCCAAATTGTAACCATATACCTGACCATATGCATTTCCGACCAAGTCGACCTGGTGCATTTTCGACCATGTCGATCTTGTACATTTCGGACCAAGTCGACCTTATGCATTTCCGACTAAGTCGATCTTGTGCATTTCGGACCAAGTCGATCTTGTGCATTTCCGACCAAGTCGACCTGGTGCATTTTCGACCATGTCGATCTTGTGCATTTCCGACCATGTTGATCTTGTGCATTTCCGACTATGTCGACCTGGTGCATTTCCGACCGTATCGACCTGGTGCATTTCGGACCACGTCGACCATATGCATTTCGGACTAAGTCGACCTGGTGCATTTCCGACCATGTCGACCTGGTGCATTTCCGACCATATCGACCTGGTGCATTTCGGACCACGTCGACTATATGCATTTCGGACCAAGTCGACCTGGTGCATTTCCGACCATGTCGACCTGGTGCATTTCGGACCATATCGACCATATGCATTTCGGACCAAGTCGACCTGGTGCATTTCGGACCAAGTCGACCTGGTGCATTTCCGACCATGTCGACCTGGTGCATTTCCAACCGTATGGACCTGGTGCATTTCGGACTACGTCGACCTTGTGCATTTCCGACTATGCTGACCTGGTGCATTTTCGACTATGTGGACCTTACGGCTACTAACCCTACTTATCACTGATGTCGTTTGGACGCTCCTATTGTAAAATCCTAGACTCTTCTACTCTAACTCTAGCTAGTCCTTAGCTTAAAAAGACTATGCTCAAACTTTCGCGCAGGGCGCCAGAAGGTCGTCGTCGTATATTATGGGAGGGGAGGCCGTGACGCGGCGTAGTTGACATACTTCGTGGCCTTTAATGCGCGTGACTTAGCGATGAGTATCTCCTCGGCGGCCGAGAGTTTAATGTCGGCGAGGTAGAGTGGGACGTCCGCTTGCTCCCTAAAGTGTGACAGTTAATATCTGAACCGTATCGAAGACTCCGGTTGGGACTGACGATATAAGCTTAATCTTCAGATTTCTCGCCTTATAGCGGTACTTCTTCGTATCTCGCCCAGGATGGATCCAGTCCTGCTTTGGGCCAGTCGTCCATCCGATATAATTGGTATTCCAAATTGCCTGCCAGGCGGTACCAAACTCTTGGAGGAGCTCCTGAAACTTGGCTACTTCGGAGGGGCGCTAGTGACTTGGTGCTGGTCTAAATGGAACGATAGGGGGCGGCGTGCCTCGCCGTCTCTCCCCTCGCGACTCAGTGGTCTCTGGGTCTAATTGGGTAATTGCGGCTTGGATGTTTTGCTCCTGTTAGTGTAACTGGGCCCAAGAGGCGATGTAGTCAAAATCTATGCTACTCTGGTCCTGTCGTGGGGGGGAAGGAGATAGAGGACGGTTATCCGTGGTACTCTCCGCTACGCTGCTCTCGAGGTTAGAGAGGGCGCGTGGAGGGAGGTTAACACTATATAGCGGGAGTCGACTAGGATGAAGCTCGGGTGCCTGAGGGATCTCTGATGGCGACACAAGGAGCTAAGCGATAGATACCCATGTGGGGTGACTATCTTGCTTAGTGGTAAGAGGAGTACTCCGTGGGGGAGTAGGTGTCGGAAGGAAGCCTAGGCTAAGTGGGCCGTGGCTTAGAGGTTATGTCGACGGGGTCTCATTGATAGTGGATGGAGCCTGGAGAGGGAAAGATAGCACTGGCCAACTCTCCGATCTAAGAGGGAAACTTAGGGTTCGTTGAGGTGATATCTAGACGGTGGCCTGTGGAGGGTATGGTCCTCGACGAAAGGGGTTGTGGCTTGAAGACGCAACGGACGAGGTCCGGGTCTGCGACGCTCTCGCCCTCGACGGAGAAGGATCGATGGGATAGAATGTGGTCAAAGTAGGCTGAGTGCGAGGTGTTGGTGATCGTGACCGTAGGGGCAAGGACGGTGAATCGGAGGTGCGAGACGATGCTAGGTGCGGGATAATCACAGCAAAGTTTTGAGGTCTGAGGGTTGGACTGGGACTCAGCGCCGGTCGAGGGCTTCTTTGGTCGCTAGTCGGACTCGCCTCGATCCGTGGCGGAGAAGGCCAGAGCTGGTCAATCCGAGTCTGGTTCGAGCTCACCATGCGTGCCCGTCGTCGAGGTACGGTAGATCTCTGACGGGATCGCCGCGGAGGCTTGCGACCGGGCTCGACCAGACGACCTTTACCTTTATCTCGTGGAGTTAAGCTCTGCCACTCGGGGCTCTCGGAGCCTAGTAAAGGCCGGGGGAGTATAACGGGCATCTGGGACGAGGGCGAGAGAATAGCTCAGAGGGGCTAAAGGCAGAGACGATATAGTACTCGCCCGCTTCTCCTGTAACTCTTGAATATAAGCTAGAGGCGGATAGTACGGAGGATCTATGATACTCGCTCGCATCACCCGACTCGTCAAAACCTAGAGTCGGTCTGTCAGACGCCACCGCGTGCGATGAAATCCAATCACCGTTGAGAAACTAAGGTAGGCTCCCTATTATCGACATAGCCTTGTATGTTTGGAGACTAGGGGATTAGGGTAGGTAGGAACCGACCGTCCTGAGTACCATAACCCTAACCTTAAGGGTGCTAGAGTGGGTCTCCTAGACGCCACCGCGTGCGAGTAGATCCAATCGTTATCCAGGATAAGAAGTCGGATCCTCATCAATCGAAGCTATCTACTCTATCTTTAATTATCTAGCAGGTATAGGGGTCAGACCTAAGGGGCCTAACACGAATTCAGGTAAGCCTAGGGGCTTTACCCTTTAAGATAGAAGTAAGAGGGAGCCTGGATCTTCTCTCCCTCGCACGATTACTATCACTATAGATAGCTGGCCGTCCACGGAAGTATCCAGATCGAGCGACGCAGCTAGCGGCCCGTCGAGAGCGATATCGTCGACGGCAGCAGACTACCTAGGTCGAGCCAGCTCCGTTCGAAGCGTACCGCGAGCCCGAGTATACAACGCAGTTTGAGCATACCTATCTCTTACCGTTACAGGTAGATCCTCATACGGTGCCAGCGCGAATAGTGACTACCCACGATACGTTTACTACTCTTCGGGCCGAGCTTGAGCCCGAAGAATTAGTCCCGAGCGACGAGCCCGAGATTGAGATTAAGATAGAGGAGTGGAGAGACGCGGTCGCCGACGACGAGGACGTGGCTTCGCCCTCCCTCCCCAAGTATCCTACGCTACAGCCGCGACGCAGAGCTACGCGGTCAAGACCTATCCCACCCTCAGTCCGATAAGTCGCCCGTGGGCTAGCAGACCAGCTCCGAAACCACCATGGCTGCCCCGGGGGGCATCCCGAAGCGGCGCCCCCACGCGGTGAAGGGAGTATAGGCCTTCGGGAACTGACCCAGCAGGCTATCGTACCGAGTGTCCTGGACCAGCCTACGTTCCAGCAATACCCAGCCCCATGGGCCGCGTCCCTAACACCAGCATATCGTCGAGAGCTCCTCTGCGGCCTAGGCCTCGGGCCGATAGCGGGCCGAGCCGAGTCCACACCCCCGACAATCGATCCGATGATTGATAACGTGGACGTGCCAACCTCGCTCCCACGCGCCTTTGATATTAATAGTAGCGGAGGGTGGGCCACCAATCTCGCGGTCGCGCGCCAAGGACTCCAGTGGCTCGCGACACGGCCCTCCACGAGCACCCTAACGACTTCCTTACACCTTGATCCGCTAAGCGTCGAATGGCGGGATGCCGAGAGCCAGCGGTTGCACCACCGTTCGGTGCCAGTTCATTATGTCCCGCATCTGCCGCTAGGGCGGCTCCGTGGCTTTGAGGCTATGGAGTTATTCGTACTATTCCCTCGGCTATACCATCCTCGGCGTACCTCGTGGGTGTTGACAACTGACGAGTACTGCGAATGGATGGACCATTTGCTTCTTCCAGCCCTACGCTAGCTATTACCGCCCGAAACCATCACCCGCTTACCTAGGAGTGGACAAGAAGCGATTCTCCGGGGCTCCGCAGCCGCGATAGAAGGGGCTATAGGGTTAGATCGCCAGCTCCCGCGAATCCAGCTACTTACCCACTTTCTCCCCCCCGAAAGCCTAGCCAGGATATGGGGCGCAATCTAAGAGCGACTCGCTCCGGGTATGCATACGGCGAATGAATATGGTCAGGCAAGACTCCTTCTCACGTCAAAGAACCTCAAAGGGGAGACCCGGCGGCGGTCGTGGTCGGAGATGATACAGGGATGGACCCATCTCTAGCACTCCGCGGTTGATGATGAGTTCCTAACCAGCTCCTTTTTTGACGTGGCAAAGGAGACTTGCCTACCTAGTGAGATTCCTCAAGAGGCGCTCGAGCTAACATGGCGACGATGTTGCCTAAGTCGGTTTGAGGGATGGCTAGTTGAGCTCGATACTACCCTAGAGACCCTTTGTACGCTGCCCCCCTCGGCGGAATCCGAAGGAATTGCCTTGACGCAGATATCCTTAGTGCCAACTGAGGCGATTCCTGATACGCAGCCCCCGGAGTCCTCGGTCGCGATAGAGGTGATTCCCGATACGCAGCCCCTGACGGCGCCGGTGCTATCGCTAGCGCTGACTGACCGGGCCCTACCTACGTAGACCCCGACTGACTATATTCCGCGATCGGTCAAACCGATACGGTCACAATTCTGGCCCTAGACGCTCCTCCGTGACATAGGGAGCCTTACCGTCGAGACTAAATCCTAGTGCGCTCTTCGACGGGCCGGTCTCCTCTATGCACAACTCTACAATACCTCTAAGGAGATCTTTACGGTCGGCAAGGTATATCCGTTCGGGAACCTAGCGCTAGATACCCTCGCACTGCTAGCTACCTTAGTGCGGATCTTGCAGCATACGGGAGGTGCCCACGCGCACTCCCGTGCGACCCTACTCCGCGGGTATCTCCATACTAAGGCGCGATGCCACGCGGCGCTTAAGGGGGCACAGGGCCGCTCCTATAGCGCCCGAGAGGAATATCGAGTCACAGCGGAGTTACTTGAGGCCTTAGATAACGAGATGATAACACAGGAGGCGGACGAGCACCGTATCTAACCTCGAACGTCACGGTCATTCTACTGCCACCGCACCGATGACGCGCTGACTTGGCTTCGGTGGAATCTGAACCGCCTCTGCCTAGCTATCGAACTCATCTATAGTCTCCGCCCCGCCCGGTATCTTCACTAGGAGCATTCCTAGGTGGCGATGGTGATAATGCGCGCCCTATACTACGGATTTGGCGGCTAAGGCGCCTCCCCCTCGCACTGCCGGGAGTTATGGATTAGCGAGCGAGAGCAGCCTCCCGCCGAGGGCGAGGAGGTCAGTAGGAGGATCGAAGGTCTTAGATAGGGCGAGACGATGGAGCGATATGGCTATGCCTGGTTCTTAGATAAGTTTGACTGGGAAACTATGCTCTTCCGGGAACCGCACCGTCTTAGGCTAGCTATCCGTCTCCTATCCCTCCTTAGAGCCTATTACCTACATTATTAGTCGGTGCGGTATACCTTAGACGACTGGGTCTTTCTCTACGATGTATTCCGCTAGCTCGAGACGGATCGTGGGCACCGCGCAAGGTCTCGTAAAATCCTTAATCTGTTAGCTAATATCTGCCTTGCTACCTTCCGTCGGGAAGTATTCCAACGCCTATCGGCAGTCTAACGCCTTTGTGGGCCTCATGCCGCGGAGGCGCTCGAGGGCCAGCGACCGCTCACGATACAGACCTTCCGCGATGTACTACCAGACGGATAGCTCGAGAGGTACACATACCCCCTTGGGCCTAAGGGGACCCGGATCCGGCATATCGACGTAATGTTCGCGGTGCTCTGGGGCTGGGAGGGCGATGGTCGACAAGGGGAGCTAGTGCAGCGGACGCACTGGAATACGAAGCCATATCGGGAACTTTTCCGCCGTAGCTTTGACGCGATCGTCGCGATCCACTCCTACCAGGTAGCGCAGGAGTGGCGCGAGTTAGTCTATGCAACCTTTGTGCGTACGCACTGGGTGCTCCCAAATCCGACCGAACGCGACTTCTGGCCTAAGGGCACAGGGAATCGGCTCCCCCTCTGGTGCACGACCTATCTTACGCTACTCCAGTACCTACGCCGGGATATCATCGGGCATACTATCGGTAGGTAGGTCGAGTACCGCTGGACACAGGCGGACCTCCCTACGCTACCTCGGGTAGGGTGGGAGAGGAGTAAAGCGGCGTTTACCACGACCCTCCCACTTGGGTATCGCGTTAAGCTAATCCTACCATCGCTACTAACCGGCTTAATCTCGGAGTGGGTATCGGAAGGTATCTAGGATAGTGCTGAGGACGATAGGCCGCTTATCCTAGCGCTTAACGAGGATAGAGAGATTTCTCAGTGGATCTACGCGAACTTCTCTCCTCGTTATGCACTTCGGCAGCTCACCCAGCGAGCCGCGTGAAGCCCCGAGAATCTTATTAAGTAACCATAGCTTATCACTAATTATAGCGACTCGCTCCGGCGAAAGCTAGCCGCCAAAGATCGCGCGTTATCCTATACGCTATCGACAGATAGCTTCTAGCGCTTAGTCGTCGAAGATAAGGAGCTTAAGGAGCTTGCTAACCATAACTCGCTCTATAATAAACAGCGACGGGCCCGTTAACAGGCCTAGCGGTATCGAGAGCGCGGGATTAATGCTCAAAAGGCGCTCAACCGGATATGGAAGTACGATACGCAGATGAAAGATTTACGGAGTAAGAAGAAGCTTATCATCGAGGGGAGGGTCTTCGAAGGTCGAGAGGATTATAACTATATCGCGGAGAAACGGGCGGTCGCACAAGAGGAATTTTCTTGATGGATCGAGAAAACCTTAGTAGAGCTAGATCCAGAGTATTTCTCGAGAGAGAAATTTAGCGAGGTAAGGCGACAGCGAGAGATAGTAAGGGACAGAAAAAAGGAACTACGCGAGTTTAGTTTATCTCAGAGTGGATGCTAATAAGATAAAATTCAGTATACTAGTATATCAATAATAGGTAGCCTCTGCTATCTGCTGACTGCCGTTAAATATATAAAGTTAAATATAGTTTGACGGCCGTTAACTTTCTACCCTAGGCGATTAATGGCCGTCATAAACCACTAAGGCTATTTACTGACATCTGTCAAACCTTATATAGTCTTTGACAGGTATTAGCAGATAGCTATCTTATATGTTTGACAGACGTCAGCAGATAGCCTTATATATATATATCTATTATATATAGACACTTATTAGATATAGCGTGGGTAGTTAATGAAGTAGAAGGGGTAATTCGTATAAGTTACTGGAGAAGATATATATTAAGCATAGATAGAGGAGCCCCACGAACTAAAACCCATTATCACACACCAAATCTAGATAATAGGAAGTTTGGATAAGTGATTAAAGAAGACAGTACGTACCTAATCTAGTGCGGTCACTAGGATAAATATAGAGTGTAGGTAAAATGCAGAAGCTGAGCATAGTTCAAAATACATAGGGTCGGGTTGGTCCAAAATGCATAGGCTTGGGTTGGTCGGAAATACACCAGGTCGATATGGTCGGAAATGCACCAGGTCGACATGGTCGGAAATGCACAAGATCGACTTGGTCGAAAATGCATCAGGTCGACTTGGTCGAAAATGCACCAGGTCGACTTGGTCCGAAATGCATAGGATCGACTTGGTCCGAAATGCAGGTCTGAGCTTATGCATTTCCGACCAACTCGAGCCTATGCATTTAAGACTATGACCCCTTTAGGAATTTCGGACTAAACGCTAACCTCTTTCGGAATTTTGGACTATCCGTACCTAGTGAAGGATAGTAACTTTAAACCTCTCTATAAAATTTAATAAAATAGATAAAAATATTCTGACTAATAATATATTATCTGGAGTGCTTTTCTTTAAAGGAAAAAATATAATATGATTCAATTTAGCTTATATAAGCGTGGCTTTTGTGCCGGTTTTTGCCTACTAGAACCTAGAACTAGTGTTAGGTCGAGAAATCTGACCTAAAACCTAACTTAGTCTAGTTTAGGTCCGGGTTAGATTCGGTTATGCGGAAGCCTATTGACAATAGGGAATAGGATAAATTCTGCTCTACACTCTCTGTAATGTTTCTAAACTAAATATGCGGTCGAGTTAATTTCTTCCCCTGGCTCAAATCCGAGAAGTAGTCGCTATTGTGATAGTTGTTTGTGTTCCCAGATTTAAATTAGCACGCTTTTGCAGGCAAAGCGCGTTGTTGTTGATATTCTTGTCCGAGTCACAGAGTTGAGGCCACCGTCAATTTGGAGCCTAACAGATATCCGATACACAATGGTTACATACTCTCTGTAAGTGAATGATAAGTGTCCAGTCATTGAAATTAATATCAAACATCAATGTAATTTCGTTCGGGACAGTGAACATTCACCCTCCCAGGTGATAGCCCGTGCTTTAACGATACCAGACCGAAGAACCAACGAGAATCCGCTCTACTGACAGGAGGACCAGTACTCACCACCAGAGACACACCTGTACGGAGGCTGGCACTGAGTAGGGCCAGTATATCCTTCTCCGCCACATTGGCCCCACTGAGCAACGAGAGTCCCACCACTAGAACTAGGGCTAGAACTCGAAGTTGTTCGAGCCGTAGCAGTAGCCATAGATGTAGTTATAGTGGGAGGACTGGCGACGCTGAGGTCACTAACAACCTGCTCAAGGAAGCCGCTATTTGCGTACAGCTGCGAAATATCCCACATCATGACCCCTCCAAAGCTACTATACTGCTTCGAATAAGCAATAGCTGCCTTGAGCTGCGACCCACTAGTATAGCCGGCGCCAGCAGCGCCAGTGTTGGCCGGAATGCCCAGGAACACTCTCACATGGGGGTTTGGACTGCTCTTGGCCCAGCTATCCCACATGTCAAAGTTGAAAGCCGTTTGTGTCGAAGCTCCCACTTGGAAGTTTGATGCTTCGCACCAGTTGTTGTAAAATTGCACTAGGACAAGGTCGAAAGCCACGCTGTCAAGTGTTGTGCCATCAGCGGCGTCGGGGAATACACACTGGGGCGCAGCAGACAGATAGTATTTCTTGTCAGCAGCAGCATCCATCAAGCTTCGAAGCCTAGCACCGAACGCTGGAAGATTGCTAACGTTTGATTCAAAGTCAAAATCAAAGCCATCAACCACAGCGTCTCCAAATGGACGGTCAATTTGGACCCCAGTTAAGGGGCCGAACATATACCACACAGTCTGTGCGGCATTTTGAGCATCAGCAGTGGAAGACCATCCACCCTGAGTATACGTAGCACCTCCAAGGGATAAAAGAATGGTCTTGCCGTAGGTCTTCTGGCAGGTTTTGATATCATTCCTAAGCACCAGTTAGAGCGGCTAGAGTTGGCGACTTAAGAGATACGTACGAAATCTGGGTACAGTTAAGGAGATTGGAGTTGTCAGAGAATGTAGTGCAGTTATTCCCGGCATTGGCAAAGTTCGTGATAGGAGGAGTAATCCCGTTCATAAATGCCACGGGGATAATCTAGAAATTTAGTTTAGTTTGAGCTGATTGTAAAGACAATTCCATTCTCACATCGATATCACTATCTAGATGCAAACGAAGTTTGTCAAATTAGCTGCGATCTGGGTCAAACGCTTTTTTCCATACAAAAACCTACTGGAGCAGTAATAGGCGAGATTCTGCTGAGCAAATGAACCACTAGCTTGACCATATGAGTTTTGTCCTAATTACTAGACATATTAGCACCGTTCTCTGCAATAGAAGCAGGAATGTAGAAAAATGATCGCACCCCAGTATACTGCAATGTTTGAAGATGAGCTAGGATTAAACCCAGCGCAAACGAACGGTATTAGGGCTAAGACAAAACCCAGGATACGCAATACAGATGCCATGTCTGGAGGAGATGAATTGAATATCGAAATGCAATAAACTTCGAAAAGCAAAAGATTCTCAAATGAATTAGCCGATGCCGCTGCTGGTAGCGATATTTCGGAGGGTTTTCCAGGCTTAATTTATATGACCCGACCTTAGATTCTACCAGGGATAGGGAGCATCCGGGAGACTTGTCCTCCGGGGGGCGAGAGTAGAGTAGCATAGCATGGAGAACTTAAGGTTTGGTGATATGTGACGTTGAAATCCTCCGGTGCCTCGTGGTTTCAATGTACCTGAAAGAAATATAGCAGAGAAATCTCCAACGAGGATCAGCGTATTTCTTTTGTAGTCGATGTTACTCCAGGTTTAGGGGGAATAGTACTAATTGAAGAAATGGTGCCAGGGATGGTAGGGTGGAATTTCTAGTGCCATGCAACGCTCATAAGGCATGCACCACGAAGGGAATCTATCGCTCCAATGATAGGTAACATACGGAAGGGTAGGAACGAAGCGAAGCACGGTCAACTGACGCTTGATATCAAACAGAAGATGGAGTATAGTCCGTGGAGGACTCTTTCAACATAGGCAGTAGATAACAAGACCAATTAAATGCGACTTCACGATGAATCATATCTTCGGGGTGACATTCCGATGGAACTTGGTGGCTGAAGAGGTCAGGGGCACGCAGTCATTTTGCCAAGTAGCAGTGATGCCGCCAATTGCACTTCAAATTTCAAGATGTTGCATTAGATCTTTGAACGTGACGACAGACCCTTTTCGCCCCCAAAATGTTATTTCCCTCAGGACCCGTGTTCTATTGTACGTCGCGTCACTCTTGCTTGCTTTTTTACCACAACTCTGGGTATGGAGCAGTGTTGAAATTTTCGTCATAAGCCTACTTCCCTTTTTTAATTTAATTTCCCCTTCTTTGAGCCTCGGCCAGTGAAGATAGCAAGATAGCTGCTGATGAAACATAGTGGCGTTGAGCCGTCCCATGCGAACCCCGCTAGTAGATATCCTCCGTACCCCGCTCTCCTCTCTTTATTTAGGCCCGCCCTCGTGATTATCACCTAAATCTATATTTAAGTAAGATACTAAATTATCTAGAAAAAAAAAAAAATCAAACGGAAAATCTACTTTCTGCTTTGGATAAGCTTCATCTTTTATAATATGTCTAATTATCGATACTATTTTAAGTAGGTACTTATATCTAGTTTCTTTAAGTATTAGAGGTCTCTTATAATTTTAATAGATAAAAAAAGTAGTATGATTATTTGTTGCCTAATTTTTTTTCTAAATCTATATTAGCTTTAATTATAATTAAAGGTACTAAAACAGTAAAAAAATGTATAGATTTATATTATTTATGATTATAGAGTAAAGCTAAGGCTTTATGAAATAAATAGAAAGGCTAGAATCTTATTATTATTTATTTGATCAATAACTAGCTAGTCAATAAGATTAATAAAGGATTAATTAAGGATTAGAATTATTTAACATTAAAAGGAGAACATTAATATAAAAGTAAAATCAATAATCTAATTTCTGTAGACGTTAGTTAAAAATCTCTATTATTATAGATTAGCCTTAATCTAAATAGCTACTAATCTCTCTAGTCCTCTCTACTAAATTAAGGCTGTTCTCTTAGGCCTAAAAGTTTAAAATATAATTATATAAAATAATACTTAATAAAACTAAAAGTAAATGATAGCCTTACTAGCCCTACCCCATGGGGGTAACTATAACCAGGCGTATAATAGTTTATTTAGCCTTTTTCTATATAAGGTTTGGGTTTCCTAGGGGGGCAGATTGTAGTTACTTTTAGAGTACTATTATAGTTATATTCCTATAGTTTTATTTAAAATTTTAGTAATTCTAATTCAATAGTTAATTGTTTATTAATTCATGTCATAAGGCTAAATTCTATTATAGAGAGATTAGTATAAGGGTCTAAAATTAAGGAATTATTTTAATAGGGTATCATTAGCTATACTATTACTAACATTATTAAAACCTTATTATTTATTACTATATAATTTATTATATATTTGTTATTAGTTTAATTTATTTAAAAATCTAATAAAAAATTCTAGAGATTCTAATTAGTTCTTAGTCTTAATTTTATTATTATCTAAGTAGTTCTTAATAATAAGGTTTTATTAATATATATTTATAATTAAAATAAATTAATAAGTAGAACTTATTATTACTAACTAATATTTTATTTATAATAAATAATAAAGAGTTACTAGTTCTCGCTTATATAAATATAGAGTAAAGCTTAAATAGATTATTCGTTATTAAACTAATTTAAAAAATTAATACTACCCTATAGGGGTAATTATAATAAGGGTGATTATAAATAACTAAGTACCTATTTATACAGCGTTAGGGTTTTTAGCTTAGAAAAACTATTATAAGTGTATTTTTATATTTTTCTATTTGAATTTTTACTAATTTTAATTTTATAATCAATTTCTGTATTCTTAGAATTTTAGGTTTATCTAAAAATATTAATTAGTAGTTACTAAGATTAAGAATATAGGAGATATTTTAATAAAGTATAGTCCTTAGGATAGGCTATAAGCAGATACAGCCTAAACGAAGGCAGAACCACAGTTCTAAGGAAGAAGGATAGAAGAGGCTATAGAAAAGTGGAACTGACTTGATTCTATCTGCTAGGAACAAAGGACGTCTTTATAGGCTAGGATAGCCCAGAAACGACGTTTAGAATGATGTCTGAATGACGTACAATCGCTAGGCAGCAATATAATCAAGGTGGCAAAGAAGGGAACAGAAGAGAAGCGAAAAGAATGAGGTCAAGGATCATCGGTCTAAGCCACCCCGAAGGCACCCCCGAAGGCTTAGGCTAAGGATGCCTAAAGGTGGACCATTTTACCCCTGAGGGAAAGTGGTATGCCTATCCTTAGGCGGCCGAGGGCCGAAGTCTGTTCACCGAGGTCCGAAGACCATGGTCGAAGTCCGCGGGCAAGGCATACCCAAAGGCACCCCTAAAGGAACGGACTATTAATGCCTAGAAACGGACTATTTACCCCTAAAGGAAAATAGTCCCGCCTATCCTTCGGGGAGATCGATAGGCTATTACGTAGTCGGCCGCGGGCCAAAATCAAAAGTGGTCAGAACCTTATTTAGTGCAAAAAGGATTAGGTTATATAATTAATGCGGACTAGTCTTATATATTAAATATAAGGATAGATCTTTCTATGTAGTATTAGTCTATATTCTAATAATAATTATTATAGGTATATTTAGTATAGTTATAATACTTAAGATCTATTATATAAATAATATTATAAGAAGAATAGTAGTTATAGAGAGAATTAGAAACTAAACTATTAGTTAAGATTAATTAATACTAAATAAGCCTATTTTATTTTTAAGTTTTATTATTAATTAATATATTACTAAAAATATATAGCTAAGAAAAATTAAGAAAAAAGGGACTAATACTTACCTAAGAGGGGTAAATAATTATAAAAGAATCTAAGGATAAAATTCTTAAGAGAGAGAGATAATATTATAAAATAATCTTAAAGATATATATTAATATAAAGAGAGAAATACTAAAGACTAACTAACTTAGATTAGTTAGTAAATAAGATATTATAAAAGAAATTATAATACTCTTCCTAATATAATATAATAATAAACTAATATTATATAATTATAACTTCTATAGCGACTCTTAGGAATAGGCGCTAAGATATATAGTGACTTTAGATTTACTCTATAGAAATATATACTAAAGTAGGAGAAACTAATATATAAGTATACTTATTACTACTTTATATTTAGTTCTTTGTAATTAATCCTATATTATTACTTAGAACCTACTATAAGATAGTATCTTTATAGTTTAATTTATTAATAACTATCCTATAATTAGGCTAGCTTATTTATAATCTAACTTTATTAACGCTCTCCCTAAAATATCTTATAAGACTACTTTATAGACCTAAGCCCGTATAAAGCCTACATCTATCGGTAACGGTACGGTTACGAGTGCTGCTTGAAGACATAACCGTGGTAAGTATATCTAATACAAGATTAGCTCACCAGCTCGCAGGAGTAGTGCGTAACAGTAGCTCCCTCGATAGGCCTATAACTTAGAAGATATACGACTTTCTCTAACTAGTTATCGTGGTTTATGCTTATAATTATAGAGAGATTGGTAAATAAGATAAGAGCGAACTGCGTCTATTATTGATAGGATAGCCACTCAGCCTTACTAGCGAGGCTAAATTAACTAATAGGTGCGGGGTATCGAGAATGCACCTACAACTTTCGCTACTATTAATTCGCAGATACTACTATATCCCAAATATAATATAAAGAAGATAGTCTACCGCCACGTAATTACTCTATGAGACTATCGTTCCTATCTAAGTTAATTGCTTTATTCTGCCATTAATCATAATAACCTTCGCACAAGTCTTGCCTTAACATCACGTGCTGTGGTTTGAAACCAACCAGGCTCGGTGTATGTAGCTCAGAGCTAGCCACTTTAGACTTAGCGCCCCGTGCGAAGAAAGCCACGGTGTTTATTCGAGAGAGGACACAGTTGGTCGAGGGGGAGGAGTAGGCTCGATAACTACAGAGTAAACGCAGTCCTAGATATCGATTTCGGGTTGACGCGCGACAACTGCATAGAGCAGAGGCGAAATGCGAGCGAATTCGAACGTCTCGGAGGCAACAGCGGATATCAGTTTCCGGAGATTATGTTGCAGAGTTCCATGACTTGTATTCGACGGAAGGTACCGAGATATCGGAGTGTTTCGCAAAGCAAAGAGGAGGTCAAGTTTGAGGTTCTCAATATCTGCAGTACAATTAAATTTATGTTTATAGAGTAGTGATCGTATCCTTTCCTTCTTGCACCAGATGATCGAGCGCGTCTGCGGTGGAACGTAGGCTCCTCGCTGCACAGGCCGAGTCGAAGGACTCGAGCCAGGCGTCGAGACCGCTGCCTATAGGATTGGCTTCAACAATTATTGCTCGGGAATTTGTGGCTATTTCTTCATTTTGAATGCATGATTGTGATTGAACACAGGCAACCAAAGCGGCCGTAAGATCGGCAATCCTGCGTGAGAACGCGTTTCGAATATACATTACGCCGAATTATTACTGCGCTTAAGAAGCGTAGGAGCCGCGAGTGTCCACGACATCTGGCACGTTCAACTCTAAAACTTTACAGGTAACACGAGAACTTACAGATACAAGTATATTGCGAATTCACCGCGACTTTGACTGATAAACGTGTATTGTTAACAACACCTTGGGCTTAAATAACTGCAACCGATGTTCCCCCTGTTCCGCAAACAAAAGAGGACATGTTGTAATATGTGTTGTTACTTGAGGCTGGCACAGATCAGGAACCAAGCCGTGCCATCGGAATGAAGCCCGAAGTATCTAGACGAAGAATCAAGTTGATTGGAAATCAACTTGTTCTTCTCGCTCTATATGTGGTTTCAATTTTCCCTCTGAATAACAAGAACAATCAACTTTTCCTCTGAACTACAGTAAGATAAGTGATCCTCTGACCAGTAAAATTACTCTGACATTGACCGGGATAATATTTACAAGCACGCCTATAGATCCGAGCCCGTGTAAACCCTGTAGGCCTTAGGCAACGGTACGATTGCGGAACACACTTAAGGTACGTATACATCTCTCCTACAGGTAAGCCCAAGAGAAGAGGAATAATTGGTTTAACTTAGTAACGTTTAAAGACAGTAAGAGAGATGGTTGGAAACAATGGCTAATTTATTACCTATCTTGACCGCCCACTTACCGCTTTCAAACTGGGCCTTTGCGGGGCTTACTGTATGAGATTCATTCCTCTCTAGTTGTACCCCTTTGACAAACACTCCATTTTTATTTCAATGGATTTTTCTCAACTTCCGGATATCACTAGCCTGCTGGTCACGCCAGATAACACTCCACGAGATGATCTCGAAGGAATGGACTACACACGATGTGCAGCTTTACACAACTACCTGATCCAATATGCCTGGGTGGCTGAAGGCCGCCCACTGGAAACTCTGGATACCAACAACAACTTTTTCACGGGCTCCGGTGAAGATGAAGCCGAGGCTTGTCGTCCAAGGCTTCATCCGTCACTGGCGGCATTCCTTGACACCGCTATCATGTCCCCTTTTCCTTTTGATAATCCTCACGAATACCTCCCATTCTCAGTTTTTGCATGGGGTATCGATGGGCCATCAAGGCTTTTTGGGGAAGTTGCAGCTGATCTTCAAGATCAGCCCGTTGACGGCCTGGTGCGCTTGTACGCTGTCGAAGGGGGCTTATCGGCTGTGGACAGTGATGGCGGTGTTATCTACCACCAAGGCCTCCACCGAGTGGCGAGCTTCATGCATTTTGATGAATATGACATTGGGTTTCCAGTGGAGGGTAGTAAACACGTTTGGAACCCGCTAGAGACACTACTCACCAATTGGATCGACCTTATTCATATTGGAAAAGTTGTGGCTTCGCCTCATAAAGAACCAGCCCTGTTCGACTTCGAGAAGATCGGGCCCTGGGAGTGGCGGCCTTATAGCGACGCCCAGGTTACTACGTGTGTCGCCGAGTGGGATCGGCTGTGTCAGGCCATTGAGGCGCTCATCTCGCAGCCGTCAAACCTACCACTGACCGGGAGTGATGCAGATAATTCAGAGCCGCTGGTTGCATTAAGTGTCCTGGACGCTGCTTCGGTGCCTAATCCTTCCTTTGCGCGTTCGTTTCTGACGCGCGCGAGGCGGCCTCAGTTCCGCTACATTGCTCCGGGCCTTCTTCTGCCCCCGGCTGACTCGGCTGGATTTGTGGCAGCGCAGCCATTCAGCGTATTACCCCGCTCCGAGTACACCGCACCGCCAGTGTGTCTTTTCCCGGCTGATACAGGAGACCAGCGTCCTATCCAGCTTACGAGAACAACATCTCCATTTTTACAGTCGGATTTCTATTCAACGTCCACCGAAACGTGTACACCATCTCGCGTCTCTGCAGGCCTGTATACTGAGGCAGTGGAGAGAAACGGCCTTGACGTGGCGGAGGAAGGATTTCGGCTGTTGCTTCCGTTCACTTTTAATGATGATTGGGACAAGGGCGTGGGCGCACGAAAAAGCGATGGGTCCCTTGTTGATAGGGGACGCTTTTCAGAGCTCTTTCAGCATGGATATAAGCATTTCGGTGGTGACTACTACCGCTCCCAGCGCCTGGAGCGTTTGTTAGAATGTTGGCGTAAGCTGGTTGAAAAAGGCGTCTGGTCTGTTGGGGCGGATGGGGTAGAAGGTACTATTGATACTTTCAAAGATGCTGAGTCCGACCGTTGGGAGGATTATTATATTCCACCCACATGGTGGATAGTTCATCATTGACATGTTCGATGCTGTCAAAGACCGTACACATACGGCGCCGGTGTCACTACAGTTCCCGATCCCGTCCGCACGCCAATCTTACTGGCAGGGAACGTGGGTCGAGACTCGCTACCCGCCGCAACACCCGTCGTGACAGTGACGGTGGTGGGATCAACAGTCACCGTGTCCCGACTTAGAACTTTTAAGCGCCTCTCTTGTCCACGAACCAGCCTCTGCGTCGCCCATATACATGTCCACGACATGTCCCTCCTCGTTTAGTATGAGACGCAGTTCGGAGTGCGGGTCGTCATCTTCGTAGATGACATTACATGTCCGACCGTCGACAGGGTTGCCTTCCAGACCGACAAAGAAGAGATTATCATAATCAAGGTCAAGATAGGCATCCTGTTTGCCATTGCCAAGTGATCTGAGGTCTGCGTTGCAGACGCCAGGGGGGTCGATATCTTCCTCAGAATATGTGCCGTTTCCGAGAAGGTCTCTTCGGAATGCGGACGGTTGGGAGTCATAGGGCCGGTATTTCTGGCTCGCGATCGGGACTAGATTGACGCGCCAGGACTGTCAAGGCCATCCATAGGCGTTACCGTACATGCTTATCAACACCGTCTTGTCAGCTATACTTTGAATACGTAGTCAGGTTGGAAGAGGCACACATACGGATCATCCTCGAGAACGCGAAAGCCATGGTCAACAACCATGTAGGTGCTGATAACTCCAGATGAATCAGTGTAAGTGTATGTAGCCCAGCAAGGGTCAGCTTCTAAATAATGCCCTTCTATTAAGGCGAAATGGAACTTGCAAGACAAACCTGAATCAGGCATAGCCCATGTCACTTTTTCATATTCACACTTGCCTGCCCACTGAGACCACCACCCACAGAGCATAATCAATAGCACAAATGTGATCCAAGTCCGGGCGTTCAAAGCGAATTCTGTCGTAAATATTGATGCGCACGGCCTCGTCTCGATCAGATCTTCTTCTAACTCGGCGTTCAATCCATTTTTCAGCCTTTTATAGTCAGAACTACTCGGACTAAAGAATCTGTCACCAAAGCGTTAGAGCACCCCCCAACTATTCATAACGAGCTTTCAAAAGCAGAGATAATATCAAGATCGCGCCCCTCTGAAACAGCCTAATTTTCGGTTTCTCTGAGGGACTAATTAGCCTAAGGGGATTTTTCTGGGGAGACTTCGAGAAGGTCAAGCCTTCCTACGTAACCTTTCTGGAAAATGCACGAATGCGGTGGAAAACTGATAGGCGGTGGAATCTGGAATGGCTCTTCGTCGGATTCCATAGGTGGACCTTAATCGCTTCTGCGTATATAGCTACCCGCTACGCGCTAGTTCTAGCAGATGGATAGTCGGTATGTTTTCTGACTAAGTGATTTGCTATGCGATCTGGAGTCACCACCCACTGGTAGGTTTTGCAGATCTAGATCCGGTAGGTGGAGTTATAGTAGAAGAGTTCGAAGGTAGCGTCTATAATAGCAGCACTGAGTGAAAAAGGTAATAATTGAAAGGAAATAATAAAAGAAGAAGCAACCTTACACTAAAGGATAGTAGCTAGACGAGTATGTAGTTCAGAATTTTATTAAGTCCCTAAGCCCCTGAGTGTGAAATAGGCTTTTTTACCCCACGCGCGGGCGTAGATACGCGATGACCTAAGACTACCTCTACTATATCTAAGATCATATAGTGTGTTAAAAGGAATAAGTTACGCCACGCGTAGGTGTGCATATGCTCTGTGTACCTCACGAGCCACGGTGGTTTAAATGTAAACTTTTTTTTAGGTGAAGGCAATCTAAGGAGATATGGTCGAGAACTCTCGCCCACTTAATAAATAGATATCTCAGCTAAAGATTACCACTTGACTTATCTCTCTTCTGATACTTTCCTCTAATATTCTATAGGACCGAGAAACATGGAGAATTCTTAAGTCCCGAAATCAAGTTTTTCTCTTACTTTATATAATCTGTTTCGGGTCGAGATAACGATGCTCTGGGACACTTAGACCTTTTGATGGGGTACGCCGCAAATAGACACGCACGTTAGTTCGCGGGAGCACGCACGTACAGCGAACCAGGGTGCGAAGAACTGTAGTGAGTATCTCACTACAGTTGAGACTAGAGAGGAGGGTGAGCTGGGGTGAGCTGGGGTGAGCTGGGGTGAGCTGGGGTGAGCTGGAGTGACGACGTTGGGTGACAGCGATCCAATTTGTTTGCGAAAGGAGAAACGGGGTGGCAGAAAAGCAATCTAAATAGACATCATAGCCCGTTTCTTACAATGAAGGGATATGAGGGTGCTCTCTGCTTCGGCTAACACGGCACAAATGAGTGGAGATCAGGGATAAAGTACCTTACTAGTATCGGTCTTAAACGCTGGCGCACGGTATAACAGTTCACGATCACCTATTCCATCCAATCATGTTACTTGCGTGCTCACCCTGGGTGAGCACGCAGCACGGGTGATCAGTGTTCCTGATAACCTACGAACACCAGTCGAGGGTGTTAAGTCAATAAGAGTCACCTGACTCTTGGCCCCTTAGCTGGGACCGTAGGCAGTCCAAAGTAAGATTAAGCCTTTCACATCTGATAGTTGTAAATAGCCACAAGTTTTTGAATGTAATTAAGCTCAACTAGGTGCGCGGAACGGCCGTAAAATATATACCAAATATATACTTAGATACTCTACAGCAAGTATCAAAAGATCAGCAGTCAGCTCAGGCGTCCCACATCGCCAGTCAAGGAAGGCACCAGATGGGCCGGTGGTCGGCCTTACGTAGCGTATAGAGGACAGCTATTTTTAGCTACGGGTATCTAATAGCACAAACTGGAATTTGCCAAAGATAAGTATAAAGAGCCTCTTCGCCTTTTCATCTCAGGATATCATTCCACCACACTACTACCATTATCAAATATACCTCCACTCAATCAAACATCTTCCTTCCAGCTATAAACATGAGATATAGCCAATCCCTCCTAGTCATGTCCTGCATTATTGCCTCAGCTGCGTCTATAACCACCTCGTTTCCTGCCAACTTCACCCTAATCTCCACACTTGATAACTCAGTACTGACTACCGATGGTTGGGGTATCTACGACAGCACTACAGGCACTATTTTAACGCGTAAGCTTCTTCTGGTTCCTTCTTTGCCAACTACCTACCTATTACGTACACCTATTGATCACTTTTCAAATTGGTCAATATAGTATCTCCCTATAGAGACGGCACCATCGGCTACGGGCCCTACGGTCAGGCACTGGCCGTACTCGCCGATGAGACCTCGGTTGCTTGGATCATCCAACCCCAAGCAGAGCCCGAGGCTGTCGACACGGTGACAGGTTGGGGAGTCTCGGATGATGGGTTCCTCATGCTGAACGGAGAGCAGCTGTGGGCGTTTAATGAGAGCGCTGCGGAGCCAAGAAGGCTGTATTGGGTCGGTGAAGGAAATGAGCAGGGTCTGGTCAGTACACAGCTATTTGTGCAAAGTGCGGTGTGAAACTGAGAAAGGGCTTGGGCCTTTATACATATCTACTAGGCCCCCTTCATGGTAGTAGGCCGCTCCCGGCCAACGTTAGCAGTGCCACAAGCGATAGCTACTATACTGGCTATCAAGATTCAGAAAAAGGCTCTATTTAGTTATCCAAAAGACTTATTATCTTCAACCGGAACAAAAACAGCAGAACGGCAACCGGGGCTTATGGGGTCAAACTGTAGGGCTCGGGCGGCATAACCTAGTCATAATGGCCTTAGATAATTGTTGTAGAGACATCTAGGATCTAGAAGCGTGGACCTAGATCCAGAGAACGTTCGGCGCCAAGTAGCTGAGCCTCTAAAATGCCCAAGCATGTGCTGCACACCCGGCACGTCGGCCAACCCCATGGGGGTTGATGGGATGCACTGCATACCATTTAGGGTTTTAGCTTTACTATAGGAGAAAAACGGCGCTAGTGAGTGTATACCAGTTGGACTTCGTGAGTGTATCCTAGTTTAAAATATTAGTCGCATAATACTAAGAATTTCAAAAGTTCTAAACTAGCGACCGCTTCATACCTAGTTTTATTTTAAAGATCGTACGATTAAAAGAAGAGGTAGTTATAGGGATTAGAAATTTGGACCTTTATTTTAATAGGGTATGCTTTAGCTAGTTATATAATACTTAGTTACCCTTAGGTTAGGGGTTTATATAAGCTTTCTATAACCCTAAAACCCTACTACTTTCTTAAAGAAGGCCTTCTAGTAGTTATACTACCTATCCTATAGGGGTAACTGTAATGAGGCGCATTATAGTTTAGTTAGTATTTTTTTGTATAGGGTTAGGGTTTCCTAGGGGGGTAAATTATAGTTAGTTTTAGGGTGCTATTATAGTTACGTTCTGTCGGGAACTATAAGGGCAGAACTACCACAAAACACTTCGTGGTCCCTTAAGTCCGTGGGATTAACCTTAGTCTGACGGGATCAGTCAATGCCAGACAAAGGTTAGAAGGTCAAAGGTCATAGGATAGACTATAAGCAAATATAGCCTAAACGAAGACAGAACCACAGTTCTAAGGGATCAAAGAATAGAAGAGTGGAAAGGCTTAATTCTGTCTGCTAGGAATAAAGGACATATTTATAGGCTAGAATAGCCTAGAAATGACGTCTAGAATAATGTCTGAATGACATATAGACACTAGGCAACAGAATAATTAAGGTAGCAAAAGAGGGGAAAAGTGAAAAGAATGATGTCAATGATCAATGGTCTGGGCCACCCCGAAAGGATCAGGCTATGCATGCCCGAATATACCCCCGAAGGAACGGACCATTAATGCCTAAAGACGGACTATTTACCCCTAAAGAGAAATGGTCCCGCCTATTATTTAGGGGTCGATGGGCCGTTGCCCAGTCGGTTGTGGGCCATAATCAAAAGTGGTCAAAACCTCATTTTGGTGCAGAAAGGGTCAAGTCATGTGATCGATGGTTTTCGGTCTTATATGTTGAATATAAGAATAGATCTTTCTATGTAGCATTGGTCTATATTCCAACACTAGCCTATAAAGATATCCTTTATTCTTAGTAAATAGAATTAAGTTAATTTTACTTTTCTATAGCCTCTTCTATTCTTCTTTCTCAAATCCTTTAGAACTATAGTTCTGCTTTTATTTAAGCTATATTTACTTATAGCCTATCCTAAGACCTTTAACCTTCTAACCTTTATCTGGCACTGACTAACCCTAGTAGACTAAGGTTAATCCCACGGACTTAAGGGGACATAAAGTGTTTCGTGGTAGTTCTGCCCTTATAGCCCGATTTTACGACCCCTGCAGCCACCAGCTATTTGAGGGGCCGCAACTTACAGATAGGCCACCGAGAGCTAACGAACCCAATACACATAACCTAGAGAGGGAGTTGTTTTCCGAAGCTTACTTACTATCCTAAACTATACTCTATTTAGCGACTAGACGGTTAGCACTAGTCACGTAATAACGAAGGGTATACCAGAGGGACCGTCACTAGGTTACTAGTGGTATACTATAGATAGTACTATATACTATCTAAGCGAAGGATATAAGGATACTCATTTATATACTTAGTTTAGTTCTTCGCGATTAATCGTATCTTATTACTTAGAACCTACTATATAATAGTTTCTTCACAATTCAACTCATTAATAAACCCTCCTATAATTAGGCTAGCTTATTCGTGATCTAACCTTATTAGCGCTCTACCTAATATATCCTATAAGAACGACTCTATAGACCTAAGCTCGTATAAAGCCTAGTGACTAGGAAACAGTACGGTTACAAGTCACTCTCTTAGGAACCGCAGTTAGTGCCCGGAAGGCCGTATTTAGCCTACTTAGCACAAATACTAATTCTACTGCAGATGAATTTGGGTATTCCTTAGTACGTATTACCCTCGCGCACTCAACTCATTGTGGCCAGTTAGCAACGCGTAACACCCGACAACTATTAATATTATAGTAAAACTAATTATATCTAAATAATTTATATAATAATCTATTAATATATATAGTGTAGTGGGAGAACCGGTGATATAATAGCATGTGGGTGGCCTTAGGCGCGATCTACAGCCTGCAGTGCCTTGCACATCTTCAGGGCATAGTGGAAGATAGACAAGTCATCTACCCAATTCATTCAGGTTGTCCCCTCATTTCTTCTATTCATGATGCAGCATTAGGATTATCCCCTACTGCCAGATCTGGGCAGCAGCGCGGCCTCATCCAGACAAGTCTCCGCGCCGGTCAGGCAGTGTGTGTATATGTGTGTGTGTTGTCCAGTCTGCACCGCTAGACAGCCATCGAGCCGTTCCCATTTCAATAGTTAACACTAAAATAGAATTATAAATATTTACGAAAAAAACTATGATTATATTATCTATAACGTAATCCACACCAAACCCGCCACCACACCAAACCCGCCACCCTATCCAATTCCCTATCTCTTTGCCTCCCCCACCACTTTGAAACGCCCACTATGCCACCAATTCGGTCTGAAAAGAAGCAGAATTCTATCCAGCAAGAGGGTAGAATCGAGCTTGCAATCCAGGCTATTCAGAATAAAGATCTTCCTTCTATTGCTGCCGCTGTACGCGTCTATGACGTACCGCGAACCACGCTACGCGACCGAATAAGCGGCCATAGTTTAAAGGCTACTAGACGCGCCTATACCTATAAAATGACCTAATTAGATAAGGATACGCTTACCCAGTGGATTCTATCTATGGACGATCGTGGTGTAGCCCCGAGGCATGCTATAGTACGCAGAATGGCTAATATTCTTCTTGCGGCGACCGAATCTAATGCCGTCGGTATAAACTGGGTCGGAAACTATATAAAGTGTATACTGGCTATTTAAATATATTTCTCGCGTCGATATAACTATTTACGGGCTAAGTAAGAGGATCCGTGGGTATTAAATAAATAGTTTCGGCTAGTTAGGGAGACTATTACGCGCTATAGTATCCCGCCTAATAATATCTATAATTTCGATGAAACCGGCTTCGTAATAGGCCTAGTTTCTACCGTAAGGGTAGTTACTAGAGCTAAATATTATGGCCGTCGATTAGTATTACAGCTAGGCAATCGTAAATAGGTAACCGTAGTAGAAATAGTTAATACTTTAGGCTAGGCTTTACCGCTATTAATTATATTTAAAGGTAAGCGCTATATTAAATTATAGTTCTATGATACCCTAAGGGACTAGCGCTTCGAAGTTAGTCTAAATAGGTAGACCTCTGATGTAATTAGGCTTCGCTGGCTTCGAACGCTATTTATTCCTTTAACCGTAAGTCGTATACGTAGTCGGTATAGGCTATTAATCCTTAATAGTCATAGAAGCTACCTTACGCCTGAATTTAATCGTCTATACACTAAACACAATATTATACCTATATATATGCTACCGCATAGCTTATATCTATTATAGCCTCTAGATATAGGCTGTTTCGCAGTTCTAAAGCGATTATACGGTTAGCTAGTGGACCAACAGACGCGTATAGGTATAAACTATATCGATAAGCTTAATTTCCTCACAGCCTACCCACGCGCGCGCGAAGATGCATTTCAGGCTAGAAGCATCCAGAATACATTTAAAGCGACCGGTTTAATCCCTTTAAATAGGGCGGAAGTCCTTAAAAGGCTTAATATCTAGCTTCGTCCGCCTACACCAGACCGACTATTAAGCCGATTAAGCATTTATTGCCCCAAAACACTAAGTAATATCAAATAGCTTTTAAAGCATAAGGCATTAGTAAGACGGCTTATTAAGTATCGGTCTGATAGCCCACCTACGCCTACGAAAGAGGCATTTAATTAGGCTTACAAGGCATGCGAACAAGTCATAAAGCGTATCCTTCTATTAGAGTAAGAAGTGACAGATCTACGCGCTGCAAATTATAAAAAGATGAAAAAAAGGCATTGCCTAAACGGCAAATACAGCGCGATGAGGGCTTATTCGTTCATGAAGCCCATGAGCAAGGCATTAGTCTACTAGGTAGAATAGAAGGTGGTGGGGTGGTCTCTGCAACACCCACCCAGAGGCCTTTAGCGACCGATAATCACACCAATAAACGTCAATACGCATGTAGTCTATGCAGAAAGCCTGGCCATAGGGCTTACGCATGTCCAGATAAGGCTTAAATTGAATATAAAGGCGTTGTGGTTTTATAAAAGCTTCATGAATAAAGAATAAGTGGATGGGGTGGCGGGTTTGGTGTGGTGGCGGGTTTGGTGTGGATTACGTTATTACTTTATTTATCTATAATTTTAATAATATCTATTATATACTATGATAAAATACCTTTGGAGATTATTAAATAATATGTAATATATTTAGACTTCATAATGTATTTATATTAGCGATAAATAGCTACTTCCTATAAATCATTATAAATAAAATATTGGTTAGTAAAAGTTAATTTGGTAAGATTACTTATCTTAAACATGAATATATATTTTATAATATAGAATTAAAACTAAATACTAGTAGAAATCTCTAAATACTTTAATTGTATTTTTTATTTCTAATCTTTACTAATTACTACATAATAGATTGTCGGGATATAAAAGGGCAGAACTACCACGAAACACTTCGTGGCCCCTTAAGTCCGTGGGATTAACCTTAGTCTGACGGGATCAGTCAATGCCAGACAAAGGTTAGAAGGTCAAAGGTCATAGGATAGACTATAAGCAAATATAGCCTAAACGAAGACAGAACCACAATTCTCAGGAATCAAAGGAAGAAGAATAGAAGAGTGGAAAAGGCTTAATTCTGTCTGCTAGGAATGAAGGACATATTTATAGGCTAGAATAGCCTAGAAACGACGTCTAGAATAATATCTGAATGACATATAGACACTAGGCAACAGAATAATTAAGGTAGCAAAAAGAGGGGAAAAGTGAAAAGAATGATATCAATGATCAATGGTCTAGGCCACCCCGAAAGGATCAGGCTATGCATACCCGAAGGTAGACCATTTTCCCCTTAAGGAAAAGTGATCTGCCTATCCTTAAGGGATTTAGGGCCGAAGTCTGTTCACTGAGGTCCGAAGCCCATAGTCAAAGTCCGCGAGCAAGGTATGCCCGAATACACCCCCGAAGGAACGGACCATTAATGCCTAAAGACGGACCATTTACTACTAAAGAGAAATGGTCCCGCCTATTATTTAGTTGTCGATGGGCCGTTGCCCAGTCGGTTGTGGGCTATAATCGAAAGTGGTCAAAACCTCATTTTGGTGCATAAAGGGTCAAGTCATGTGATCGATGTCTTTCGGTCTTATATGTTGAATATAAGAATAGATCTTTTCTATGTAGCATTTGGTCTATATTCCAATATAGATTAAGTATAATTATTGGCTAATAATAGGTAATACTAATAATAGCGTAGCTAACTATACCCTATTAATGTAATATATTAACTTCAAACCCCTATAACTATCTCTATATCTAATTAGATAGATATTTAATTTAGGGAAACAGAAATCTGTTAGGTAAAATAAAGCTAATAAATTCTATATACGATCTCTCTAGCGGATATAATTGTAATATAGTTATAACATAATTATAATATAATTAAATAGAGACCCTAGTCTATATAAACGGCTGCTAACTAAAATGCAATATACTACAATTCAATTATCCCCATAGGATAGGCCTCAAGATAGCCATACGTCACAAGAGCTAGGTCTAGCCGCCGTTATAAGCTACTGATGTTCGGAGTGTGACTTTAAACTTTGTAATGTACTTGAATGGACATTCATTTAAAGCACCGGCAATAAATGATGTGAGATTAAACTGAAGTTAAACTGTTTCTCAAAATACCCTTAAATGTCAGGATCCTATTATAGGCCGTACAAGATGATGCCAAAGCAATGGATCACTTTCCAGCCTATCTGATATCTTCAATTGTCGTTGGATGGGAGCAAGCCTGCTGCTAGGGTTAGATATGCTTCAAGTCGCGGGTCCGCATTCACCATTACTCAGATCCTGGCACATTCTCCAGCTCTGCCTTGAGCAAGGCAATTTGCTTGTCAAGGCGCTTAAGAATATCCGCTGTATCCCTATGCGAGGTTGCTTTTGCAGCTGTATCCCGTAAAATCTGTGCATTTTCGATATAGGCGTGAATATGATGGTTTTCACAATTTATCCGGGCCCTCTTCTGAGTATTGGAATATTGAACGATGCCGGATAAACCACGGTGTCCAGTCTCGATGCCGCGCTGACATATCCAAAAGCATAGGCCAGCACACACATTGCGTAGCGCCAGTGGCGCAAGATCGATCAGAGAGTGCTGCTTGCTGTCTTCCTCCTGAGTATCGTACAAATCAGTCCAGCGACATATAGCGATCATATCAGTCAAAGCACGCAGACTTTCATACTCCACACGCGCAGTGACCATCTCTGCTCGTAAGTGATCACTGCGCTTGATGCCAAAGTCGGAGACGTAGCACTCGATATACATAAAACAGTTGATCTCCAATGCCCATAGCACAGCACGGTGAAGCTGAATGTGTCTCCGCATCTCAGTGGAGTGGTCCTCGGTAATATTATGTGATACCAGGATTCCTGGGGTCTCTTCATGTCTCCGCAAATGTAGAGGACAAGTGTGGTTCTTCCAATGATAGATTTGCGTAAATATGTCTTGCACATCGTTTGGCTCAATACCACTCCGCTTTGCGGAGTTGCTGCATAGCTTCTGCAGAAGATTTCGGGCAACCATTGCTAGTTCAAGAACGGAGTCGAGAAAGTCCTTAGCCTCGTGCTGAGGAATACTCTCGTTCTCGCTTGTACCGATTAGAGACACCTGTTTTCGATCCAGGCAATGAAAGACATCAAGGCCGTAGACGTGCCAGTAAAGAAGAACGCGGCGTTCACGAGCTCTCGCCAACATTGCCGATGTGTCGGGCCCGGTGGGGACGTGATCTTGTATACGTGACTGTAGCGTCATCATGACAAGGGATTCGTGTTTTAAGAAGAGTCTTCCTAGATTTGAATGGAGCGGCGGACTATCTGCGTCTTCGTATTCGAAACTGACCATTAGAGCCAGCGCTTCAAGCTCGTCCAGCCTAATTGTTCCATTGTTGGATGCGCTGTTTTGAGCACTCAGGAATGACTCTCGGAAGTCGCGTGCAAAGCGCTGCTGAAATTTCCATTTGTCTGAAACTGTAGTAAAGGGCGCACCGCAGCAGGCGATGGCAGAGACCAGAATATGGCTGCACAGGCCGTTGTGGTAGTCTTGCCAGAAGGCGTCCTCGATGAGGATCGGCAGCCATGGCGCCGCAAACTTGAAATAGCAATGTAATACGTCACTTAAAGCGGTATCTGAATTTGAAACGCTGCCAAGCCAAGGCGACTGCTGGGATTCTTCCACATCAATTTGCGCTTGCTGTTCATTGTTGCTAGGCTGGCCGTCACCGATGGCAGCGGCGTGACTATCCTGTTTTGTGCCTTGTTCTCGGCTGAGCCATTCAGTCGATCCTCTACTGTTGTCCATGAACACTTGATCGAGAAAGAGGATATTGTTGTCGCTTAGACCAAGAAAGTTATCAGCAAACATGACATCAGGATATTGTGATAATGCCGAATTGTCATCTTCCTGTGGCAGAAGAGGTTCGAGCTGGATTGCCGAAGCAAACGGGGCGGCTGCTGTCCCTGAAATACGTCCCGCCATATTATCTTGAGCCATCTGTGATCCTCCGTCGCGGGGATTTATGTCCGTGTTACCTCCGTGTGCTGTCCCGCGACCACGCCGTTGAGTGCGCGTATCGGCAGGATCATTCAAGTGACAAGGTCCTCGGCGCAGGGCGCATTGTGAACATGTGGCAAGGCCCTGTCTGGCACGCAGTGACCGATCACATTTGATCTTTCGCTGGTAGCAGAAATCGCACGATACTCGCGGCAAGCCTCGTTTGAGCTGCATTTTCGGAAGGTTCGAAAGAGATTCCATCAAGCGTAAGGCACAGAACTAGCGGCGGTTGTATTCGACTCACGGAAGAACATAGACCGTTCAAAACACAAGGTTTTCCCAGTGGTTCTGCGGTAGATTCTTCTGGTTCGGATAACTTGAGCCTTAGGATTTTTGCCGCGGTTAGACCCTCACCGGATGCAAAATTAAGGTTTGAGTTCGCGGAGATAGTGCGGAGGTTTTACGGACATTCTGTCAACGACAAATAGATGGATGTAGGCGACATTCTGAAGTTGAGTGCCTGCTCCCATCCGCGAAATCTCCGCGACAATTTTTACTTATAGCATAATATTCTGGTCACTCTCGGTCACAATGAACAAAGCCAATTCGACATTTCTCTTTCCATCATGGCTCAGTCAACTGATTTCTATGGTTATTTATGCAGCGAGCCAGCGGCCATATTTGGCGTTGCTTACTTTGGCACTGCAATGATTGTATGCATTGTCCAGATCATCTTCGGAAGATACAAACACTACTGGATGCTCACCCTTGCTCTCGCCGCCGCGGGTGAGGCCATTGGTTGGGGCGGGCGACTCTGGGCTCATCTCGCAGTATGTTAGGCTATTGTAAGGCGGTATCTATAGATGCCCATTGCTAACTGCATCCCAGCCAGCCGATTGGATTCCCTTCATGATCCAGATCTGCAGTCTCATCGTCAGTCCGGTCTTCATTTCCGCCGCGGACTATGTCATTTTCTGTAAGATGTGAGCACACTGATCGAAGAGCATGACTCAATGTGTTGCTGATAAGATGCAGTATTGAAAAAAGTGGACCTCGACTCTTCCATATCCCCTCCAAGTTCTTTTGGATTGGCTTTGTCATCCTGGATATCATCTCATTAGCCATTCAGGCCGTAGGGGGAGTCTTGGTGTCAAGCGCTCAAGACTACGGCCAACTAGACCACGGGGCTAGCGTAATGCGGTCTGGTATCATATTTCAGTTCAGCAACACTGTTCTCTTTGTGGTGTTGGTGTTGGGGACGATGTTCAGATTGCGCACGAAGGCGATAAAATTACCATCGGTCACGGGGTGGCCGGTCATTGTAGCTATGTGGGCGTCGACCGTGACGGTGTTAGTTCGCAATGCATACCGAATTGCCGAGCTGTCAGCTGGATGGAAAGGGCATTTGATGCGCACTGAGTGGTATCTCATCGCTTTGGATATGGCGCCAATGGCTGTGGCAGTGGGGGCATTTGTTGTCTTCAGTCCGTCTCTTTTCTTCTGCGATGACAAGCAGAAGGGAGAGGCGAAGAAAGCACGATTTCCCGATTGCATTCCACTTTGTTAGATTCAGAGAGGGATGTGAAAAAGAAGAACGGGGATTAATTTCTAACACTACTTGTTTTGGGGCCCTTTGCAGTACCCAAGGGCTCACAAGCCCATTATGCGCTTCTAGTCTGGCATGAACATCAGTCTTTATAACGATTTAAATCGCTTACGTCAAATCCTATCCTCATGGCGTGAAAGATTCCATGAGACAATAAATGCTGGCCATGCAGAGAGATGGAACGAATAGTGGGGTGCAAATAAGTGAGTATGAGCATTCTGAGTGTGATGCCCATTTGATTGACTGTAGTGTTTCTTCAATGATAATTTTGAGAAATGGACAAGTCGAGCGATGTCCGGTATAACACGTTTTGCCTGCATTGACACAAGAAAGCCCGAAATGATCATATCGCTCGGTCCAAGATAGCTTTTCAGTCTTGGACAGTTTCAAGTGTGGATCTAGTCACCTCCACGGCGGTTAGTAACCGGGGCAGTTATTGTTTTCGTTAGTAAATGTTTGCATGAACAAGGAATTCGTAGCCAGCTGGCCATATGTGCGAAAATCCCAAGCTACCCGGACAGGCAGGTTTAGCAGGCTGCACAGATGCCCAATAGTAGAAGGAGCGCACAGGGCGCGTCCGATTCCCTCATGTTCTTCTTCATTCTCATGCGGTGTCCTCGTTCTCATCGACATCCTCCCATTCCTCGTCTATCTCATGATCGGGCAAGGCTGCGGCGAAATCACCCAGTTCATGGTCATCATCGTCATGTTCCTCGCCAAACTCATTACCAAATATACTGAACAATTGTAGCAATCCGGCCTGCGCACGCCAAACCTCTCCAACTGACGGGTCCAACCGATTAGGGGATTCACAACTTATTTCCTCCTGGTATTCGTGTTCATTGATAGCGGAGGATTTACCTTCCGGCAGGTCTGGAGCCAGACTGACAATGCGAATGGTCTTGGTTGGGAAAATACGAGCGACATTTTGGTGCTGCGGAGGGGGAGCGTCGCTTGGGATGTTCGAAAGCGATTGGCGCCAGCCAAGGGTCTAGATTATCGAAAGTCAACTCTGATTATGCCTTGATTACTGTTATTGCTTGAAAATGTGCGACATACAGTGTAGGTGGTCATGATTGCGTCGTCGTAGAGCGCCATGAAACTGACTGGGACAGCCAGCTGCGGAGCAGAGCTTGTGACTAGTGAGTAAGATGCACGAACGGGTCGATCGGTGTTTTGAATTTTGTCACACTCATCCAGTGCGACGACATAGATTTGATTCTGTATCTCGAACATCACGCGGTGGTTGCGCACCGATAGCCAGCCGCCCAGGTCAAAGCTAGTTCCGTCTGCTTCGCATTCGATGATAGAGCAATGTTTGGCGAAACTAGCTTCGTCCTGAAGAGCCTTTTGCCAGCTGGAGCATACAAACACTCGACCTGCGCGGGAGAACCCAACGAAAAGATCACCGTTAAGCATGCCAGCACCCCATTCGTCATCTCGGTGATAGACATGATCCGGGTCGCTCGGCGGTGGCAAAGGACCATTTACGAGCTTAATGGGCTTCAAACAGGGCTTCCTCGGGGCTTCGGACGGCGAGTATTGGGATACCAGTCTGCTCTGTGCGGCACCTGCCAAGGTCGAGCCTGCGGAAAAAATTGGGTTGGCAGGTGGTCGAATGTGGTATTTTTCGGAAACACGCGATGGCTGCAGCACGCCAAGGAGTTCACCCGACTTCTTATCATGGACGTGGTAGCCTTGCGCTCCGAGAGAATATATCACGGCATTCTCGCATTGGTCCAGATGACCAACCGCGCCATGATCAATGTCGATCTGAGTTATCAACCTGGGTGGGCGCTCGGTCATGTCATATACAAATCCAAGTCCTTCGTTCGAAACAACACAAAGTGTCCAGTATGACAGCTGGAACCCTCTTGTTTGACAATTATGGTTCAAAATTGCGATTCGTCGAAACTCTCCACGAGCCGCACCTTCCAAACCGGCCTGCCAAACTTCAACGGCGTCTCCCTCGCGATCAAATACAGCCATTCCATCTTGATATTCCAGATGGGCATAAGGACGTACTGCATACTCATTTCGAACCAGCGTGGAGGGCAGTCGCCATATAATCCGGCCGGTATCCATGTCGGTGACATTCAAGCCACCGGCGTGTGAGGTAGAGATGAAGAACCGGCGCTGAAAATCGGCACGGAATCTCCAAACGGGATCATTGCCGACTTGCAACACCGACTCCCGAGTAATGGGGCGCTGCTTGGCCCAGTTTTTGGCGAGTAGCGTTTGTCGCTTGCAAAGGTCCTTCCATGACGTTGTGCTTTCATAAAGCCCGCAGAAACTTGTATAGCCTGGTAAAGCTGAAAGATTGCGTCCAACACTGGAGTCTTTGGTGATTTTGGTCTCGGAAGAGTAGATAGCTTCTTGGTGAGTGACGTCGATGAATTGGTGCCACGCGCGGGAGACAGCTGTCAAGGACGCAAGAGCGGGGATAGGAGCGAAGTCCAAGACGCGCAGCACAATTTCCGGTGGTAATATGGCTAGGGGGTCTGTCCGGGCTGAATTGGCGATCATAATCTAGACGATGGGAGAGTTTTCGTTATCTTCTCAGAGCTTGATGAAGCTGCGTTGAGGGGAGCGAACTATCGCACTATTCTGTCGCTTCTCACCGCCTATTGAAACCATCAATCATGATCACGAATGTGATTTCGTAGTTCAGATCAAACTTCGCTGAGCAAAGTGAGAGGGCCGCAGCCGATCATTGAGGCCTTGGATATATGAAATCAAGGCTGTCATGAAATTGACTTCGATTTCAGAACAAAACCGTACAAGAGTTTACGTCTTGTGTTTTCTACATTGACTATTCGCTCATTGATCATATCTTATACTCCTTCTTGGTGGCGATGTCTCCCAGTCTCAATTGAAGGAAAGACTTGCAGCGTGCTTTCAATTTGCTGCCATACTGGTGCAGAATGCTTGTATTGTATTTCATGTTGGTTTCACCGGTGAAGTGACTTCCTCAATAAATTCAGTCTCATGTGGGTTCCTCGTAACTCGATATCCATGAACACTTAGTTTCTGTATGTGCAGCAGAGATTTAAGGACATTTTTAAGTGAATGACATGGAACTTTCAAATAGACTGAATCCTTTAACATTTCCCATACCACACCTCTACTAGCCTATATCAATAGTTCCCAGGTTGAGCGGACCTGGCCACACCTACTTTACACGGCGATCAGCCAATGAGGTCGGCCTAGCATGTCATCGCAGGAATGCGGTTGGCCGCGTGATCAACGCATAGTGTGTCCAGGCTTTAAAAGGAAAGTGCTGAAAGGGTCATGTTTTCATAATCGTCGCTGAAAAAAATTGCATATTCTTGTCACTTACGATGCTCTGAAGCACAAGCAGCACCCGGTTGGACTGTGCGGCAACGGCAGAGATCCAGTGGCTCAATGGCTGTCCTTGAATATACATTGCATTGTGCCGGATGACACTATTATCTTAAGAATTCCCATTTGTCTCAGGTACAAGCACACCCTCTAGAATTATGCTCCATTGAGACACTGAATACTCACCGATCGGACGTTCTAGCTGTTAACCATATAAAGAAGGCGACCCACCTCGGCTTTTCCCCTTTGTAAAGTATTGGCAAAATTTCAATCGAGCATAGTCAATTTGAGTGGTGTCTTTACGACGTTCGGTGGGTTGGAAGGCATGCGAGATCTCTATTACGGCGGAAATCTGATTCGATGCCCCACAAGTCGTTTTAGGCTCATCCCCTATTCAAAGCTACGATAAAACTGAAGTCTGGAGCCTTGAGCCTTGAGCCTTGAGCGCCGCTGTGGAATTACAGTCACAGACACATATTTTGTAGATCAAGAGTATTATTTTTAAGAGGGTATATACTTAGCGGACCAACCAGCTCAAAACAACACGACCTCAAGTCACGGTCAAAAGGGACCTTTTTCGATCTTTTTTCCCCCGCTTTTTTTGAGGATACCGATGGAATCAGCACCAGATCGAGACGTAAGGGATCGACTCACCCTCTAAAATAGCAAAAATGGCCCACCAGCAGTGCCTCAACAAGACAATTCAGACACCCGCATGGAGAGAGGCGATCAAATTATCATCCCTTATAATTTCTCTGCAAGTTACGATTCTCCCCACAGAAGTCTTAATGTCGGCTCAGTCCTTTATGCGACAGCCTTCCTCAGATCTATTACAATCACATCACGCTATTCAGATATCGCAAATTTCAGCCGCCGTTTGCAAATGTATCGTCAGCCTGTCTCCTAGAGATTTCTACGCGTCTTTTGTGAACTTTTCGAAGTAGCCACTCATGAGGTATTGTTTCTTCGGCCACAAACTGTGGATAACTTACCAGATCTAATCGATGATCTTGATGCTCCGTGGTATGCTAAAGTTACCGATGAGACACATTCGCTAAGGAATTCTCGTCCGAAGGATGTTTTTGCTATGTGTCAACGTGGTCCTTTTTTCTTTTTCTACATGGGGACGGATGGAAGTGGCTTCAAACTTCAGTTATCTCCAACCGGCACAGACATGGAGATTTCATTGCGGTTCTTCAATCCTGAGACTAATTTTCGGACTTTACGATCCGGATGGAATCAAATAGTCTAATACATTGCCTTCGTGATTCGGGCGTACCCAAGTATGATCAGTTTATGGCCAGTTTATGATCCCTAATATTGACCGCCAGCCGGAAAACGGCAGAAAGCCGCCACTTCTTCATTCTCAAAACACAATAAACAGTCAAGATCACGATACGTTGGCGATCCTACCTTCGTACAGCCCAATATCAAGTATCCCCTTCAGACTGGTATTGTTTGGAATTTTTTTGGCGGTTTTGCTGTGGACATCGATAAATTTTAAATGTTTGATATAATACTGTTCTGCCATCAACCGTTGATTTGGCTACGAAAATAGTGCTGTTTTTGTATGTGAACCATATCCTATATTAGGATAGAAGAAATGATTCCAAATCGTTGTGGCTAGAGATATAATTTGACCTCTACGCACGATAGCAAGGGCAATCTTACCGTACCCCAAACATTCGTACTATACAATAGTGCGGCGCTAATGCACTGTGGGGCTCTCGACTTAGGTTTGGCCAGACAGGGATTCCGTACATCGAGAGGTCACCGAAAAAACAATAGTATATTTTATAGTTAATCAACTAGTGTTTGACAACGAAGAATTTAATTCCATATTTACAAATAATATGTTACTAGCCCAGTCTCTATAAATTACTACCCAACCCCAGTTGCAGTAGACAGCTCTTCGTAACGATTATTTGTCGCAAATCTTCAAGTGATACACCTCACCACCAAAATGGCGTCTACATTTAACTTTTTGTTGATGCTTATCACTCTGGCCTTTTGCTCTTCGAGAATTCTAGCGGAATTGACTCCCGAACAGATGGTATGACTGATTCAAGATGCGGTCAATAACAGACAGCTCACGCATGACATGGATAGGACCTTGCTCTGGGCCTTCATAATGAATGTAAGCTGCTTTTATGAAGTTGGATATATTATTGCAAGGCGTTTTATTAACTTTTCAGATCGTCTTAATGTCAATCCTTCGTCCGCCAACATGTTAAAGATGTCTTGGGATCAAGAGCTGGTCGATAAAGCCCAGAGATGGGCTGACAACTGCCACTTTGCGAACGATCCTAAGCGCTATGTCCCCAGTTATGACTCTGTTGGACAAGACATATACACCTCTTCTCGTTCAGAAGATATCGTGAAGAACGCAATAGCAGCTTGGGGTGGAGAAAAGAAATATTACAATTATGGCAACAATTCGTGCACTTCTGGGCAGATTTGTGGTTATTATACACAAGTAAGTTTATAAATGATGATATTCCTGTCCAGAATTCTTTTATTGAAACTAGCTCACATTTCATCCTCTATACTTTAGCTTGTCTGGGCCAAAAGTTACAAACTTGGCATGGGTGTATCTTCACGAAAATGTCCTTCTGGCCTCTATCTAGTAGTTGCAAATTACGCTAAGGCTGGAAACTACGCAGAGGAATTGCCCTATATAAGTGGTTTATCAGCTTCCGAGTGTTTTGCAGGATCGACACCCGGGCCGTCTGGAATGTGTGAGGTGACTGATGATTCCCAACTAAGGCAAACGATCAACCTTAACAGGTGTGATACTCACTGTGAGTAAGCGCGGAACAGGGGTCATTCACATGTCCTTGGAGCGATTCTGTAGCCCCACTGCCGAAGCCTTAGCGCACTTCAATTATTGAGTGGACCCTGTTTAAACCGAGTGGCATATCACCAACCTTTCGTACACATGGGGTGATTTTCCGTAGCTACAGTATATAAATAAAAAAGCCTATTTTACAAGCCCGCCAAATTTAACGCTGTGTTACGGATCTACTTTGACACGGTAGAATGCCTATCGATCATTACTAATCTAGGGAAGCTAGAGGAATTCCGCAGCTGCTAGCACAAAGAAATTCACAATTTGTTTCCAAAACTGCGTAGATCATCTACTAGTCTGAACGTGATAGCTTTTTTACTTTCACAATCAGGTAATTCGACTAATTATAGAAACCCCCACTCCCATGACTACTAATATGCAGTTCCTTCCATTTATTCTTGCTTTTCTATTGGCTACTGCCACTACAGCTAGCACAATCCATGTTAATTCACTGAATGGGATAACTATGAGACAAGACCTCAGCTGTGATGCGTATACTGCGGCCATGAGTGCACTTCAAGCACGACGGGCTGCCGTTAGGCAGAGACGTTATTTCAGTGGCTCCTCAGACGATTCGGCTGTTGCGTCTGATATTAACAGGCAGATAATATCCCACTGACGACCCTTTGGAAGCATTTGTGGAAGCTCATGGGTCCTGAAATGCTTTTTAAGAGTGTCCTTCCGACAATATTCAAATTGCTTTGCTATGGGGTATATTTCGATGACCCCTAAGCTCACTGGACAAAAGCTAGTGGCACTCTTCAATGGGAATGTTTGCGTTTCAGACTTGATAGTGGGCATGGACTCAACTTTTACCCGCTTTCGCAAGGGCTTCGGCACATGGAGTCCATGAAGTCGTAGTCGTAGCTCTGGTGACCGAATTTGGTCTTCAATCGAATCTTCATCAACGGTGTCACCATCTCTGTTCTTGAATTCAAGTTCCGCGAGCTCCCTTCTTTCCGACTATATATGTGGCGTGTCTGGTTCGAGTTTCACAGCGTTGCCCTGATAGTTCTGATCGATCATATGGTTCCCAATATCCTGAAACAATGGTTGCGGACATTTTCTTTCGCTTCGTCGTGAATTTTCTTCCTTCGGGCCTTAAGTTTCCTTTGAAGGATGCGATACACGTTATATCGCCCAGCATCAGCACATCTTGCTTTATCCAGTTGATGAAATTCTGCAATCAGGTGGTTCCGAAGTCCTTGGCATTCTCGCTTCAATTGATCGAGCTCCTGGTCGTTTCCAAGGAACCACTTTTGTGGGTCTGTGGGATCCTGTGGTGCGGATACATCCCGTGTGAGACTTGAGCAGCAAGCCAGCTTAAGTAAAGCATCTCTCGCAGGTGTCTCCATAAAGGCAGATTGAGTATCATTTCCAAGAGAGACATAGTAGGCGAATGTGTCGCTCTGTTGATGGCCCATAATGACATCCTTCGAATGTTCGTAATATCCGTATCCGTCCAAATGCCATAAAGTGGCGCATTAATGTATGATAGTCTGATTGAAACTGAGCTCAATCTGTCCGTACTTAATTGCCAGCAACCCTGTCCAATACTTTTATGGGGTCTCTTTTCCTTTCGGTCCAGCTAAGCGCTTTCTCGACTTCTCATTCATATTCTAGCGCTGTACTACAGGTCATTGCGCGCCGTGGATCTGTGATCCAGACAACTTCTTTACTTTTCATAGCTCTTCTGAAGATTGGAATTTCTTCGATAGCCTCTTTAAGGATCTCTTTAAAGAGAACAGGGGTACTAAGTCGGTGTACTGGAACCTTTGTGAGGTTCCAAATGCCCCGGGGACATTTAATATGCTCACTGGCAAACGAATCATCGAGCAAGGCATACTCGAGAGTATCCCGAATAACACAAGGACCCAGTGTATCGTTCCGTTCTGTGTAGGTGAAAAAACGCCTGTTCTGTTAGAATAGTACATATCTTATTTGTTTTGGTGCTTCTTACGGTACGCCTTTGTTCCTCTTGTCTTTGTTAAGTCTGTGTGACTCTCAAAAGGAGAACCTGGCACGTAAGATCTTCGGGAAGTTTCACCACATGAAATTCAATGTCTTTTCAATTAAGGGCACCATTTACCCCCATATAGCCGGAATATACAAGCAATGTTCCAGGTCATGCCGATATGGAATTCATCATTCTCCGTAACTTGCTTATTTGGGCTTGGTGGCGAAAAGTAGGGAATGCAATATCACACACAGCAAGGAGGTGATAGGTCGAGTATAAGAGATTGTCAATATTGATTGATGGCTGTGTTTTGCCCCCTTGATCAAGTTCGTACTCATCGGTAAGTGCTGTGCGTACAAGCTTCAATAGTAAGTATTTGTCGTTAAGATGATACAAACCATGGTCATATTTCGGCGAAGATCGTACAAAAATTCACGTCGCATTTCTTCACCCCAATACATTCTGAAAAAACTCGAAAAACAAAGAAAATGGGCGGGTAGTCCACGTTGTGGTTGTCGATAGCATCGAAGAAATTCTTCAATTACGCTGAAGGTGATATTCTTGAGCCAGTTTTGAGCATCAGGCGGGTCCAGTTATTGCGTGAATATGGCATTCTTTGTTATATACGATTTGAACTATACTACGCAGTCAATTGAAGTCCCATTCATTAAGCATCAAGCCGCTGCGACAGATATGATACCAGGTCGTTGGTGTAGTCACAAAGCCGCTGCAAGCGAGCTTGAAGGGATTGGGATGTAAAACATTTTTATAGGAATGATAATGAGTAATCCATCTGATCCCTTGTGTTTGCTACGTCACTGACCGAATTCTAGCTCTGTCTGATGCATCGACTCGTAACTTCCTCTTCAATCATCCCCTAGGTGTCATAGGCCAGTACGGGAAAATTCGTGCGCCATTCAGAAAAGTTCTAAACCGAGGAAAGAAAGAGGAAAGAAAGAGAAAAGAGAGAGAGAGAGAGAACGACTACGAGACATTACCGACCCCGCCCGCCCCCGCCCCCCACCTTTTCTTGTGTTCCCTTTGGGACTAGCTCACCACACATGACCTTCCCACGAACCATGCGTCACACTAAGGTTCGTGGATACTTGTCATCACCTCGCTTTCCCTATCCAGAGGGCCGACTCATTCCGTGTTTCTATTCTGTGGCGTTACGGTGGTATCTACCTTGGTGTGGGAATTGGTTGTAATCAAACTATGTCTGATCAGAATCTCGGATCAGGTGCGAGAAAGCACTATGCCTACTTCAATTTCACCGTTCAAACTGGTGCCATGAATGATCTTCTGGTTACATCTGCAAGACATCCCACTCACGCAGCAGCAACTTCTCGGTTACCTATCCACACATACACCGTGTAGAAGTTGGGCCAAATACCTTTACTTTCCTAAAACACGCTGAGTGGGACATGATTTACCATTCAAGTGGTCCGCACAGGATGAAAAGGTATCTAAGAGATTTATATTTTCTTTTGTGAGGGAGATAACCTTATCCAGGCAGCTTTCGGACCAAGATTTGAGTCCTTTTCATGTGGACTTCATTTCAATACTCAAATGAAAAAAATGGAAGCTCTAAAGCCCTGGGCCGCCACATCGCTGAAACTTTGGAAAGCAAAGTCGTCTATGGTCGACAACATCAATGATGCCAGGTTCGCGACTATAGTTCAATTTCCTTGCTGGGCTTTATATAGCTCATGACAGGAAGGCTTCTTGCGGTAGAATTGGAATTCTAAGCGACTTACAAGGATGGAAAATCTGCGGTCAGCAAGGTCGATTGGGCCCGAGGTATCTCACGGAAAGTGGTCCGGGGGTCGGGTCTCCGGGTGTTTCCTACGTTTTTCTCAACCTATGTTAACGAGGAGCATGCGTAATTCATTCTAACGGTGTATTCCCCGCTTGATGCTTCGATAATGGCCAGAATCACAGTCTAGTCATTTCGAAGCGCTTTTCTCGGCTTGGTGGTTCGTATCACGAAGAGTTGTGGGAAATTGCGATCTTGATACGGACCCACTGGAGACATGCGATCGGCGTAATACCAAAGGGGAAAAAAGACCCCGGGAAGTTCATGACGCCATAGAGCCGGCGGAGCTCTGCCCCATTCTTCCTGACGGAAAACTTGGAGCAGTAGTCTTCACAGTCACCAATCTCCGTCACGGTAGGGTAGATCGACGGCAGTCCTGCAGTACTGCTCACAATTGATGAATGGTGCCCTTCCCCTGATCGAACAACCAAATTACCTACGATCCCAGCAGTTTCGGATTGGGGGGCTCGTGTATAACTTTATCAAGGCACCAAAATGATACCTACGAAAGAATTGGAAACCAAAGGATTTCGTACTCACGTAAATCTCATGTCCGATTGTGCTGTGTGGTCGTGGGCGGAGTTCACTGTAACTGGCACGCGTGGGGACCCCGCACTGCAAATCGGAGTCTGATCACCTTGAGATGGCGGCTGTCGATGCGTCTCTTGAACCTCTATGTGGACGAGCCCCTGCAAGTGGACATAGAGGTCCATTTTGCCCAAGTTTGGGAAAATCCACCACATGTGTCTCTAATCGCTTTCGGAGGCCTGCGACCGAGGACCCGAGGCGCTTGTGAGACGTTGATGCTAGTGGAATCTGGGGAACCGGTCGGCCAGCCCGTCGATCATTGTCCATGATCGCTATTGTGAATTCACTAGGGCGAGTGCATGGACCTGGTTTTCAACCATCTGGGGGCCGAGGCAAAGTCTGGGGGTGGCGATGGGGGGTTTCATGTGGATTCTCGACGATCAATGGGGGGTGCATTGACATATATGATGCGGTCGATAGACCCTTCGAGGATTGCAGCTGTCCTAAAGGTTTCGCTTGTCACGCAACACCAATCTCAATTCTGTCTTTCTCATCTATCCTTCATACCTGACCAATTGTGAATTTCCAGCACGAAATGGCCACAGACGGACCCAAGCCGGGTTTCCTTGGAAACCTCAGCCAGGAACAGGAAAGCAAGCTGCGGAAGCTGTGGAGCATCCTTCTGAAAGCGGCCGAAGTGCCTTCCGGCGATGAGTTTTCAAATGGAAATGTAGAGGAGCACGCTAGTCCTACCCATCCTCAGCGGCGCTCATCTCTACTCGGTCGCACCCAAAGTAACATTTCCGACAAGTCCGCCCCGAAAGCAACATCTGCCTATCAACAGAGGCTCATGTCATATCTGAGAGAATTGGGAATCAAGGCTCAGGAGACGAAACAGGTCGAAAAAGCCTTGTCGGAGATCACCCCTTATGAATTACGCAACGGCGTCCTAGACACCCTCAAGCATGATCATCCAGATGCTATGCTCCTACGCTTTCTTCGGGCCCGTAAATGGGATGTTCCTAGAGCGTTTGCTATGATGATGGATGCCATTGTCTGGAGGGTCAAGCATATGCACGTGGACGACGAGATCATGGCGAAGGGAGAGCTGCATGCGTTGAAGCAGGAGCGAAGCTCGAACACGGCTGAGAAGAAGGCCGGGAAAGACTTCCTAGCTCAGATGCGCATGGGCAAGAGCTACGTGCATGGTACAGACAAGATGGGCCGGCCTATCGTCGTCATCCGAGTCCGTCTTCATAAGCCCGGGGCCCAAAGCGAGGAGGCCTTGGAGAAATACATCGTCCACGTCATTGAGTCCGTGAGGCTCACATTATCTCCGCCTGTCGAGACTGCTGTGCGTGTCATTTCTCCTATCGGATTTTCGTGTGCTTATGTTGACTTTAGGCTGTTCTATTCGACATGACCGGGTTCTCTCTTTCGAACATGGTATGTGGCGAAGGGACCTTGCCTTCAAGCGTTTCTGTTCAAATAAATGAGCTATTTTGTTAATGACTAGCAGGAATATCCTCCCGTGAAATTTATTCTGAAGTGTTTTGAAGCAAACTACCCAGAGTCACTGGGTATCATGTTGATACACAATGCCCCTTGGGTTTTCTCCGGTTTGTGCACTGTTTTTCTTTCTATTATATTTTCTTGGATTTTAAAAGATAAATATTGGCAATGTCTGGCTTGATTTTCGATCGTTTAAACTGATATTTCTTCCCTGGCAGGCGTTTGGAGACTGATCCGAGGATGGATGGATCCCGACATTGCGGCAAAGGTTCAATTTACAAACTCCACGGCTGACCTTGAAAAATTCATCGCTCGTGATCAGCTTTTGGAAGAGATGGGCGGTGCAGAGAAATGGAAATACGAGTACATTGAGCCGGAAGAGAATGAAAATGCCATCATGGAGGACACCACTACTCGGGACGCACTCGTACGCGAGCGACAGCAGATTGGCGAGGAGTTTCTTGCAGCAACTTCAGAATGGAATGACGCTGCAAAGTCGAAAGACAATAGCAAAGTTCAGTCAGCTGAGAGTCGGAGAGCTTACCTCGCTGAGAGACTGCGGGTCAACCACTGGAAGCTAGACCCATACGCGCGCGCACGTCTCTGCCTCGATCGAATGGGAGTCATTCAGAAAGACGGTAAAATTGATTTTTACCCCCATAAAACGATTGTGGAAGAGAAGCTTCAGGAGATGGGGAAAACGTCAGACACGCAGCACCTGGAAGACGTTAGCGGTAATGGACCGCAGGTGGTTGCTTCCTAATTTGGCACTGAACCGCGCTTCTTCATGTTCTAAAGCTAGTCTTCATTTTTCATTGCAATACCTCGATATTCACCTCTTGAAAAAGGATTACTTCTCAAGGAGCTTTGGACAAGATTCGCGACAAAGGTCTGAGCCAATTGGTCCAGCTCAAATAAGGATAATTTTGATTTTGATCACATTACTACCACTTCCTGGCGCTAATAATTGAGGAATTCTGTAAAAGTACTCTCTCGTAGGTTGTGGCTCCACGAAGTTGTGCAGACCTTGATGAACGAAGCCAGGATATCAAAATTTATTTGAGACCCTGATTCGAGATACAGCCCCTTGGTTAGGACCATAGCGCTTATCACGGTCGTAGATAAAGCATGTCTCAAGCAGAATTTATGCGCCCGATCTTTTGTGAATATCGAAAACTGCGCCATCCCCAAGAAAGTGAATCGATGCTGGGGATGGTGTGTGGTGTGCCCTATCTCATGGACCAAGTATCTGGAGACCAATCTGGGGCACTGGAGTGATTTAATCTACATACCATTAGGAAAAGTCCGATGATATTGAACTACGAAGCCTATGTGAGCTCAGATGCATGAGGAATTTAGTAAGAAATTGAGCGAAACGTGCTTTCTGCTGACATCGCAGTGATATGACGTCGTTTGAATCATCGAGGCAAAGAGTATTCATGATAAACAGGTAGGACAAACCGCAACCCTCTTATAGCTGTGGAGACCCTCGAAATTTGGAATCGTACTCGCGCGCTAGACACGAGTAAAATACATGTCGACCCAGTAGAAAATCTCAATTGTGGGCTGAAAAATGAATGTTTCCACGCAAATTTCTAGATGAGAGGAGGCGTTCCTATCGTGTCTTTGTCAAAACAATTTAAATGACCATATCGATTTTGGGCTATTATGTGTAGGAAACTCGATAAAATCGATAAGTGGGCACACCATACTTATCACCACACCTTCGGGCCAAAGGTCTGACCCTCAGGCAAGACAACCTGAATGGCAGTATCGGTGTAATCCATGGTCGCAAGTGCCTGATCATTACCCCACCAGCTTGGGAAAGAGGACTTGCTCAGACTGATAGCGAAGAGCATAACAATCAGACACAAAGCAGTGCCAACATCTAGCCCAGCGGATACAACATAATTGTACTCCATCCACCAGCCGCGCCAGCGGTTGCGGATATACTTGTTGAATACGAAACCGACCGTGCCCCAGACAAGGTAGGTGAGTGGGGTAGCAGGGGGAATCATGCCAGTGCCGCTGAAAATGACGGGAGCGTTCAAGAACTTAGCCCGGCTTTGCGGCCATTTGCGAGCGGCGAGCCAGATTAGAACAGGCAGGGCGATACCAGCAAGCCAGAACCACTGAAGGGTTGCGTACATCTGGCCGACCGAGAACATGCGCTTAGGGCCGATGACACCCCAGATAACTGAGGCGTTGAAAAATACGCGTCCGTTCGGGCAGGTGTACTTGTTAGACTGGGTCGGGGAGCAAATGTCGGTGATGCTACCAAACGCCCAGTTCAGCACTGCCACTTGGACAACTGAAGACCAGACGCACGAAGCCATCTGTGCCCAGAAGGTCACACGTGGGGGAATCTTCATGTAGTGACCTATAAGCTTGTCAGAATCATGAAAGCAGCTTTCTAAATAAGCCCAAGCTTGTGAGGCTGGTATGCTTCTTACCAAGCTTCATATCTTGGCAAAAGTATAACGCCTGAGACATAGAGATGTAACCGTAAGTTTTGAAAAGCATCATTGCCATCGGCTTGCCAGGCTGGATGTAGCCGACAATAAACTCGGTGATGACGTTCAGGCCGAGCTGGATGTTGGTGGTGGCCTGGATCATGCCGATAGGCAGGGTCCAAACCAAGGCAATGATGAGAGAGACGAAGAATGCCCACCAGGACATATTAGTGGGATAGGAAAGGACAACTGCCAATCCTATAGCTGTCATGATAACAAGAACGATCACATACCACCACACAGGTACCGAGTCATACTTAGCCATTAGGCGAGAGTGAATATCCTCGTGCTTTTGTCCAGCCGCCCGCATGCGGTGCCATATCTCCTTCCCGTGGAATAGGCTAACGTGGACAATGACGGCGGCTAGACCAGCAAAAGAGAGACCGTAGCATAGTGCGAAAGTGGTGGACAAGAAAAGCGGGGAATAGCTCTCATACTTTGCCAGGTCGAAGGTGTATTCGGATGTCAAGATACGAGTAACGTTGTAAACCCCACCAGTGTTGTCATAGCTATTTGAGTCGGACATCGGTAAGAATTTTCCGTAGAAGACGTTGGTGTAGTGTAGCGCCGGGGTCAAGATCCAGAACCAGGCAACCATACCAATGAGAGTGTTGGCAATAGCGAACCAGGGGGAGATCATGGGACTGGTGACGTAGCCCGAAATGATCGACCAATCGAAAGAGATAGGGATCAGCGAGATACCAGTGGCACCGCCGAACAGTTGATTGATTATAACGTTATTTGGCTTGATCCAAGTGACAAAGGCAAAAACACTAAGGAAGGGGGCGATCAGACCGGGGAACCAATACCAGCAGAAAGCGCCGATCATGATATACATGAATAAGCGATATCGGTTGACAGTCCAGCCAGCGGTCTTGGCAGGGTCTGGTGGGTTTAGCCCACGTTCGTGCATCGCTGTGAACAGGGTGGTGTTGACTAGGTTAGAAGGCCAGATCATGGCAGCAGGCTCTACCAGGAATCGATGCAGCACTCCACCTAATCCAAATCCTAAGGTCTGAGTCGAGATCGTTGTGAATATCTCGAAGGGCCATCCGTAGCGTTGTCCGTAAAAACCGCGCTGCGCGGTGATGATATCGAGCGTATACGCAAAGCCACCGGCGAAGGTCGCGTTGGCCATGATAGTGATGAGGGCATGTTCCTTCTTTGTGAACGGCCCGGGGTTCAGCTCAAGCTTGTTGCCGAATACGGTGAAGGTGAGGTTGGGAAGGAAGCGAGCCCAGGCAACGCCGAAAGGGAAAGCAACGACCTCAGCAATATAGGAAGTAATAGAGATGGTGGGGCTGTGGAGAGAAAAGAGAGCATTGAGACCAGAACCGATAGTTGCAAAAATCAGACCCAAGGTCCAGGCGCGGATAGTGTTGCCTGTGCCTCCTTCGTCGTAGTTGAGGACTGCAGCACGAACCTCGGGATAAGGAGAGTCTTCCATCAGATCCCCGACAACATGACCTTTAATTTCAGCATCTCCAGTCGCGAGAGCTTCGTCCAAGTCCTTCTCGATCTCACTAGGGAGATTGAGGTCAAACTCATGTTCCACCTTCAGCTCCTGCAGATCCTTGATGGTTGCAGGGGGCATCTCAGCCACCGAGATCCCAGTGGATTTGCCCGACATGATCAAAAAGCAGACTGGACTCGATGAATCAAAACCAAATCATGGAATTACAAAGTTGCGCTATCGATGAATATAAGAACCAAAAGATGGCATGGGCGCGGGTGGTATTATCGGTTCGAGTTGCATTGGTCTTATCCAGAACCGGAGCTCCGTCTGGAGGCCCGGCGGCGAAAGCACGGATTCCTCCTGTAGCCACCGCTAACTACTACTCAATACATAGAATACCAGCTTATCGGGGTCCACTTTTGCCTTGCCCCCTCCCCCCGTGGGGAGACATTCGCCGCAAGGCCCTCCAGGCGCGACCAGGGGGGAACGAACGGCAAACTCCGTAAATACAATTGATCTAGACCTGAAGGCTTCGTCTTGGGTCAATACAATATCATTCGAAAATCTTCATTGTCATCGCTGGCTGGATACCTTTGCAACTATACCAAAATTATTCCGGTCGACCTCATCAAAGCTCACGATCAATTACTGTGCGACTTTTTTGAGGTCAATCCGCCTGGTCCTTGTAAGTCACGCTCAAAAAGAACCTGAGCTGGTTCAATCGCTTCGCGTAACCTTATCACTGCTGTGCGCTAGCTCGGTTTACGTCGTGTCTAGCGTGCATTAGTCTCTCTTCCGAACAACCCCAAGACACGGTATAGCTAGTTCGAACTTGGATTTGACGTTTGCCAGCCAATTAAACCGCCAAGTTCAATTCTTGACCAATCTCCGACTGCAAGATTGATAATGCGATTTGACGCGGGTCTCGAGAAAAATTGAAGAGTCTTCTGTCCGTGCGAGATACTTGGCGGACTTTATCAAATTCGTTTGGCCAAGGCCGAAATGGCACAGATAAGAAACACCAAGCTCTCTTGTTAGGTGGCTACAGTTGCCAAGCGCGACACGTCAGCCATATTCGGTTGATTGGCCCTGTCGTTCAAAGTAGCGTATCAATGGGCTGTTTCATGCGGCGTTCTCTCGGCTGTACTATTCTTGACTAAGCTAGATCGGGCCTAGAAGTGAGAACCTAATACTGGGGCTTGCACCTTCCCAAATTGACCCCCTCCCGAGCGCACTTCCTGAGTCCCAAAACCCGGCCAAGGCACGCACTTCATGCACTTGGCCAATTTTTAGCCTGCCTGACCGTCGGTCACACGAACACAGTGGCGTTCGATGTGACATTGACCCCGCAACGCCTGATATCAGCTGAGCAGCCCAGCCGCCACTCAGGTCCGAAAATTGTGGGAGGCTTTCTTGGAGCGGGTGGGGTGGGGTTAGAACCAAATGACAGTCCGCTCGAAGACCAACCACTAAGTTCTTATCACACTCCACTCAGGGACGTGGCTATCGCATGCCAAAGCGCTCCGACTGATAACTCGAGGTTTCCTTCCCCGGATTGGCGAAGGACTCGGAATTAACATCACCATGCGAAGATAGAGATAAGATCAGAAACATGGAAAGTCTTGCATTTGCGAGGTAGCACTGGTGACCACATTCCCAGAGGGAAATGAATAGCAAATAGCAGGGGCTATGATAAAGGGCGTCCTCGGAGGAATATGGTCAACTTTATCAGAGAATGTCACCTGACCTATCATACAGTATCCCGATACGTGGCCTGACTAGCCAATCAGTGATATCACAGTTTTTACTGTACTGCCATCCAATCTATTGAAATGTGTGTTATTCGCGAATGAGAACACATTTTGTTATCAACAAGCAGTTGCAGTACTCATGAAACGCTGTGAAGGGTGGTAGTAGAAACACTGTAGTAGTGCTCTTGAACGCTGTTGAGAAGGCTTGGCCGATAATGGAGGCAGATATGAGGGTTTCAAAGCCACACGCGCGTTAATGTTTATCAAGCAATTATGCCAAATATTCACTGATGAAGGACCTTCTCCATGATACAATCGGATTCCTTACTTGGATGGAGTGCACCGCATGACTCTGGGAGTAGATGGGGATGGGCCGGCTTCAACGTACGCTTCTGGCTTGGGTGCGTACATGGTGTATCGCTGCTCCAAAAATCTTGGTTAGCTTCAAAAGATGGTCAAAAGATATTCCAGGTCGTATTCGTGGTTTCGAATAGAGGATATGGAAACAAACCATCTAGCCAAGCATAATGAATGCCCAAGTGTGGAAGTCCCTGGTCAAAGCAAGATGGAACTTTTCAAGCGAGCTTGCAGAACCTGTAGAGCTTGCCAGATCAGTTTACAAGCAATTTGAACCCAGTCGCGATTCACAAGCGCGCATTTACTTTGTTTTACTGATGGTTGCGGGGATCCATCCGCAAACTGATAAACAGTGCAAACTCATCCACATCCGGCTCTCGGAACTTCAGCCGAGCCCTCTTGACTCCATGTTGAGCGAGCTGTTCTTGCAGAATGCGAAATCGCCTATCAACATGAAAGCCCAGGCTCGCAGCGGAAAGGATAAAGCCAAGCGCCAAAAAGTTTCTGTCGCTTGTGATGACTGTCGTGCGAGGAAAGTGCGCTGCGATGGGTCTCAACCCAGTGTGTGCAGAGACCGGACACTCGGAATGTAACCCGTGCTGATTCGTAACAGTTTGTGGACCTTGCGGCAGAAAGTCGGATCATGATAACCGATGCACTTATACTGGCGAGTTGGAGAAGAAGCGAGCAACGCAGACGTGAGTAAAGGATACCAAACAGCAGCCCGCCTCACCATTGATTTCCATTCCCAGCTACATTTTGACTCTGGAGGACCGAATTAAACAGCTTGAGAGCTCTCTTGTGAGCAAAAGAGCTTCATTGTCAGAATTTCCGCCGGTAAGATATCCCGACTCCTCCTGGGAGTAGTTGGAAATATTCTTTGGCTGACAAAACTGTAGCACACGGCTCTACCATCCTTCTCCTCAGCTACAACTTACCCAAAGCCGGCCACTGTTTTCGTACAGAAAGCAGAATGCCAGAACCAAGTGAATACGGTAGATCTGGGCGGGGATGGCGTCAATGCAATGATGGGCGCTGTGGAAGAAGGACGGTTGAATCAAGGCTTTTTTGGAAGCTCCAGCGCTGCTGGCTTTATAAAGCAGATTAAAACTGCCGTCGATCAGAGGATGTCATCTCCAGATATGAATTCATCTGCTCCGGAGACCGCCTCTCGCTCGAGTTTCTTGTGCGGGCCAAATGAGAAATCTCTTTCAAGGGTTTCAAACTATGTCCTTCCCCCGCGAAGGATTGCCGACGATTTGATGAACGTTTATTGGGATTATGTCTTCCCTCTGTATCCCTTTGTGGATAGTACACATATGAAAGATGAGTACAGCAAAATATGGCACGGAGATACTTTGCAACGGGACGAACACATGGCCATGTGTACTTTCAATGTCGTCTTCGCTCTTGCTTGTCAATTGGCCGACTTCATTCCAGCGGAAGAAAGAGAATCTTGGGCAGATACATATTTTTCTCGGGCCAAGGATCTTTTCCAATTCAATTTGTGGGACACAGGCTCTGCAGGGTTGATCCAATGCCTGCTCCTCATGGCACAATATCTACAGAGTACGAACTCAGCGCATCAATGTTGGATTGTGACCGGGCTGGCCATTCGTAATGCGCAAAGTCTCGGTCTGCATCTTCCTCAGACCATTGCTCAACTACACAGCTTTCAGGAGAAGCAACTAGCACGAAAGCTATGGCATGGATGTGTTTTAATGGATCGGTAATCTGATAACCAATTCTTTACAGACTCCCTTTTTCTAACACTGCTAACACCTTTCAGCGTCATATCAATGACATTCGGCCGACCGGCAATGATATCCAAAATTTCGAGTGGAGCGGTCCCTCTGCCTGTACAAGTGGATGATGAGTACATCATCTCCAGCAGCACTGCGGAACCCGCTCAACCCGTGGAGAAGGCATCTATGATGGCCTTTTACATCAAAACACTTGAGCTGTACGAAATCATGAACGATGTTCTTCTCAGCCTGTACAAACCAGCCGCAGAAGATAGTCCAACCGATGTCCATGATTTTTACTTCAACACTGCTGTCAGCGAGGGTGAGCGTACCGTCTTCGATCTTGACCGCTCCCTCGATCGATGGGCTCGAAATCTACCGGCACATCTCTGTCCAAGGTTTTCAAGTCGATCTGACAGTCCGATATTCTCTCGACAGTCTGTCGTTTTACAAGCAAGGTAAGAATTGAACGTATACAGGCGTCTCCAGCATCGCAATGGCAGTTGATAAGGGTCATTGACAGATTCCTTCATACACGAATCTTACTCTTCCGTCCCACGCTTTCGAAATATTGCGCCATCCGTGACAACACGGGGGCTCGTCCGGTCAATGCTCGACACGATTCATTTCCGCATCGTGTGGCATTACAATGCTCTGTGATTTGCGTGCGAGTTGCACAACAAATGATTAAAATTATTCACGATAATGTGCCGATCGATGGCACAGGAGGCCCGCTGCCTGCATGGTGGTACAACATTCTTTGTGAGTGACCCCTGCTAAAGAATCACATATAAGGTTTTTAATCATGCAGACATATACACTGCTGCGACCGTTCTGATAGCCGGTCGCTTATGCTCGCCTATACTCTCCGAGGTCACAGAGGCTTCTATTACACACTCTTGGGAATGTGCTCTGGAAATTCTCCGCAAATATCAGAAATATAGCACATCAGCTCGGCGTTGTGTGGCAGCCCTTGAAATACTATACGAGCAGGTGGTATCCGAAGGCCAACCGCTTATGGGTCATGCCTCCGCCCCGGAGTTCACAGTTCATGTTCCGGGTACTCTCCACGATGTTTCTTTTGGAGAAGGTGTGAACGCGACAATGATGGAGGGATTTGAGCTACTTGATTTTCAAGATATGTCTTGGCTCAATAGTGTCCCAAGCAATCTTATATAGGACGGCCAAACGTTGTATTACCAAGTTATATTCAAACGACTAGACGCCAGGCCGCTATATTCCATAATGAATTATAACTCCAATTTGAATGAGGTCGTAGAGCGTCACTTGCCGGTCGTCAGAGATAGATGTAAACTGCTCAATCCTGAGCTTTGAACAAAATACACTGATACAGTCCCATTATTGAGAATGTTCACTCCGTGCTGACTTTGTCCAGTTGAGTGGCGGTAATATGAACGGCGATGATCGGAATTAAAGCGCATCCACCGATAATGGCGACCATTACTCCGGCAGCCCCACCTAGCCCCAATGCAGCAAACATATGTGGGAAATAAAATGGTCCAAGCTATATGCCAAAGAAGTTAGAACTTTTCAATGAAGTAAGTGTGTTGACGCCTAAGCAGAAGAATCTCACAAATCCAAACAATTGTCGACAGATATTCACGAAAACGCCAACCTGAGCAGATCTTTCCTGTTTGCTTTCAACAGCAAATGTGGTCAAAATTGTGGTCTGCATCTGGTTACCAAAACTAGCAATAGCAGCCCCGACGCAAGGGGTGACATTCCAAGATGTAGCATGCTGCAGCTGGAATCCCCAAGTCAATAAGCCGGAGATCACAGTAGAAAATGCAATATAAGAGAGCCACAAGCGATCGGCTGGGCAAGAGCGCTTCCTGGTCTTGCGTAAACGTTGCATAAACCAATCTGACATAGGGCCGCTCGCTTGTTCACCCAGGACGCAACCAATTATGATGGCAATAAATTGCAATCCAACCTGCTGAGCATTGAAGTTGAATTTCTCTCCGAAGGCAATAGGCATCTCCACAATCAGAGCAATGTTCCCATAGCAGAATGTAATAGCATGAGCACACGCTGTGATCAAGACGCGAGGATGTTGGGCCAAGGAGAGTGGAGCCACTAAATCATAGAGATGTAGCGAGCGTGAGCTGATCTGGCGGGGGTTCATCTTTGTGAAAAACCCGTTGTTCTGCCGCTCGTTGGCAGCATTGTAAATAGTTTCATCCCCGAACACCAGATAAAATAGGAACTGGCAGAAATTAATGATGGCGAAGATCCAGAAAATCCACTGAACACCGATATGCTGTGTCACAAAGCCCATGATGAAAGGGCCTATCGGCGTTCCAATCGTGGTCATGAGGGTCCACCACCCCAACTTCTGCGCTATTTGTTCGGAGTCGCATAAATCCGTAATCACTCCACTGCCCATTCCAATTGGGGGCGATATCAAGAAAGCCGTTAGGACCCGTGTAGTCATTTGCGCGCCATATGACGTACAAAGTGCACCGCCAATATTGCACACCATGCTACCCAGAACAGAAAATAAGCTGACATGATATCGTCCGTAAACTGCAGTGACAGGATTCCAGAACAAAGGGGATAGACCAAGGAGCAGAATCTTGCATAAAATTTCAATTGTGAGCAGACTGTTCAGCATTGAGCTTGCGCGTGTCGAACTTTTTTGCGGTACATACCTGGAAAGATGTCAAGTAACTAGCTTCTGGAACTGTGATGTTGTAAGCTTTGGCCAGTGTGCCGTAAGCGGGGATTATTCCTGCGGCCATGAAAGTGCACATCATAGAGTGAAACGCGACCATCAGAATCTGGGCATTCTTCTTCCCTGGTGACCAATTTCGAGGATCTTGAGATGGCATTGTCTGGGTGCTCCCATCTTCAGGAACAAGTTCAATCGGAAGGCTGGAGTCCAGGTTCCCTAAGTGGGAGCTTTCCGTGCTTGAAGCCTTCATGTTCTAGATTGAAGGGGATATCTTTGAGTAATACCACCTAGTGGCGTTGATTGATATTGCCAGGTTGCAATGTCGATGTATGTGTAGAGTTTGCAAAGTAGATTCGAGGTTCCAAAAGTCGAGTTTGAATTGAGATTTTTCGGCCACCGGAGTGCTACAAAATTTGATGCGCGTCCGCAATCCCTTAAATAATTTCAGAAAGTCAATGTGGCGGACATCCAAGTACCCCATGGGGACGGGTATGGGGTGCTGATCGGTGGTGGGACCGTGAGGACGGAAGGGTACCGCTTTTCGAGATTTCTGAGAGCATTATTCGAGTTACATCCCAATAAGTCGCTTGATCAAGAGCCAATTCCGCATTTCGGTTGCCCTACCGAGGAATGTATCTCAGCCATGCGTTTAATCTGAGGTCAAGGCAGAGATTTCGGGGATTCGGGTCTTCACCCGGTCTGTATTCGGGATGCCCTCCGAAGCGGTCTTGAATAATCCCAAGTGGTCTATAAAGCCCCTCTCCTCATGACCCACGAGGGAAGGTTAGACCAACCGGGTCGATACTTTTGACTGTCTTTCTCCACTGACTGAATTCGCGAGTGACAATATCGTCTTCGTCTGTATTGATCCTACAAAGAAAGAAATATAAAGACAGCAGCATTGCCAGCAATTGTATACACTCGATATGAAACCTTACCCCTAAGCTGAAATGGTCCTATAATTGGCCGTTGTGGCGCTGGCTCAAGGGCCTTTTGACCATAGATCCCATGCCTACATGTTGTGACGATACCCCAAAATATCGACTTTCCATAATTTTAAGATCACCTCACTGACTAGTGAGCAAGAAGTATGGGCGTCCACCCCTTCGCGTTTGCGGATTTCGGCTGTTCAAGCACCACAAGGCCGTGACTTAGGTACGGATTCTTGTGGCTAAATGTAGCAATTGCATCGAATTGACGACCATATTTCCTATCCCACCAGTCTATTGGCATCGACAATCGTCAATTTACTTAATGTATCCTTTCCTGGGCCTTTATAATGGCCTAGCGAACGCTGCTTGATTGCTAATTTAATGAAAGAGCTTCAACATTATTCTTCTGTCGGACTGCATTGACCGCCAATAAACGATAGCACTATGACTCCTTCAAGTTTTTCTTCAAGTTAGTTTAGGAGGGGCTTTATGCCCGGTCGAGGCTAAGTTGCTGCTGTTCATCGTGCTGTGTGGAGTATATATCTTTTTGACTCCTAACCCTCAACGCTGGTCGTCCATTTCTCTTTTGCAACTTGGTCAGAATTAGATTGCTCTTGGAATTTTTACGCACCTGTGATTTTTTTCTTCTTGTGGTTTTCATTTTCCACCCTTTCTTTACACCTTTATCTGGAGGTTTTGCAGTCTGTCCACACAATGATATTCCTATTTGTGCCCCCTAAAAAAGCGAGAAGAACGAAGGAGTATGCAGAGGGTGGGAATATTTATCAAGGACACTATCCACTCAGAAGTAACTGGGCCATGTAACATTATCAGGAAAATATTTTACCAGCCATAATGTCCGACCGTGATCCGAGGTGGAAAAGCGGGATGTGCTGGACCGGAGCCGGTACAGTGACCGTCTGACCCCCTGAATAGGTTCGGTTGGTCCACCAGTATGTCCACGGCTTCACCTCGTCACTCCCGGTCTGTGGCAGGTAAATAGACCATTCGGTCACATTTGGCTTGGTGACAGGCGTGACCAAAAGCCGCGGACCAAACATATATTGCTGCGTCGTAACATTGCTATTATCCCGAGTCCACACTGAGATCTGAGGATCTGAAATTTCGAAATCCATGTAGAGCGGGCGCATCATCATACGACCGGACTTGTGAAATTGAGAAAAGACCTCGCGGATGTATGAGGCCAATTGGTAGCGAAGATGAATATAAGAGACAATGATCGGGGTGTTCTGTGCCCCATATGACCATGGCTCGTTAGCACACGTGTAGGCATCCTGGGTATTGCACGCCCTTGAGCCATGGGTGCGCATGAAAGGGAGGAAAGTTGTCCACTGAAGCCATCGGACATAAAGTTCGCGATATTCTGGGGTATCGATGTTCGCGCTCCAGGGTACTGTTGGATCTGCTTGGAATCCTCCAGCGTCCAAGGTCCACCAGCCCCATCCGGTCGCAGCTGCCGATAAACCGCTAGCCACCTGGGCACTGAGTGTTTCCCAAACCGCAGTGGTGTCACCGGACCAGATCATACTGCAGAATCTCTGCGAGCCAATATAACCCGACCTACTCAACGAGAGATAATCGCAAGGAGTTCCCATTTTTGTGGATGTCGCATTCCGAAGCCCCTCTTCGATGGCTTGCTGATGGGCCCATGGGTATAATTTGCCAACACTGCTTTGGGTCCCAGCCGCATATAACACATCCGGGAGCGCAAATGGGATGGATTCGACATAGCTACTCTGACCATTATTTTCGTATGCCTCGCCCAGAGATCCGCCATCAGCCTGGTCAATCCAAAAGTTTTTGATGCCCTTGTCAAAATAGTTTTTCTTAAGTGTATCCCACAAGTAAGAGCGGGCGCGTGGGTTAGTCGAATCGTAGTTTCGGATGTAGGAGCCATTCCAAGAGTCAGTCGTGCCGGGGCCAGATCGAGTGGCAGAGAGGAAACCTTGTGCCATCATCTCCAGATAATTCATACTATTGTCCGCCACGCTAGGCCAAAGGGATGCCATCATCTCAGCCTTGGTCAGCTTCTTGACCTTCTGCGACATTTCAGCCACATCAGGCCAAAGGTGTGGATCGAGGGCCCAGTCACCTTGGTGAGCCCATGATTGGTAGTCAATAACAATCATTGATACAGGTATTTGGCGTCTCTGGAACTCTTCGGCAAGCAAAACCACCTCGGTCTGATTTTCATAGCGTAATTTGGATTGAATGTAACCTAGTGACCAGTCTGGCGGAGTAGGGCCCCTTCCCGTGATAGCTGAAAGACGTTGCTGAAGCGTGTCGTAATCACCGCCTTTTGACGAAGCTACTATCACGTAGTCAACAACTGTTGCTGCATCTGCCGTGAATCTGTTGCGCAGCGGGCCGAATTCCATTCGACCGGTTGATGGCATGTTCCACACAAATCCATAGCCTTTGTTGCTCATAAATACTGGGGTTGGAATGTGCGTATTGAAATTGATGAGGTCAATGGTCATTCCCTTCTTATTGACAAGATGGTCCTGCTGGGTTCCTGTTCCATAAATTTGTTCATTCGGTGTTGTGCTGAAGGAGAACTCTGCGCAGAACTCGCTGCCGGGGCCATTCCACGAGTAATATCGAGGATTGGTCGATTTGAGCGGCGCATACTCATTCGTGAGCAGCGTTTCTGTGCCATTGGCTTCAACCCTGTAGAATGCTAGACGATACCCCCCAGAATAGCCACCCCATCCATATGTGCGCACAATCATGTTGCCATTGCGGAGCTCTTCAGACTGATTGCCTTTGGAGGCAGTATCGAAGCCCATGCCATGTGCCTCACCATCTTCAGGCCCTTCAAGTGGAGGATCATACAAGAAGCCGATTTCATGTCCTGTCGGGGGACGAAACGGCCAGGCACGCACTCGAAAGCCATCATAGCCAAAGGGCTGCACTAAAACAGTCTCATACCCATGTTGCAGGCGGAATCCTTTGGAATTAGGTTGGTGATAGCCCCGCGCCGGAGCCACCAAGCTGATTCCCACGTAGAGGGAGATCAGGCCAGCAAGATGGAAATGCATCTTGCTTCAAATCGATCGTGCTTGGTCGGGCCCTGGGCATTTTAAGCTTGCATCATGCGCTCATTTAGCCTAATTTTGTCTGAAGGATTCGAGGACACCCCGCCGATCGACAATTTTGGTTACTCTAACGGGCAGGAATGGCGTGGAGATCGTTCATGGGGTATGTTGCATGTCGGTCGGATGTCCGAGCAATGCACGGACAACAGGGAGCGGAGGAAATTGTTCCCAGTCCGAGCTGACCATAGATTAGAAAAAGAGGTTAGTGGGTGAGTTGGTCCCTGAGGGAAGTAATTCTGCTCGATACAGGGGTTCAGTGGCGGATCTACGTTGTTTGGTGAGGTAGTCTTTTGGGAGCTTCCCTATCATATTCGGCGCGTAATTGAAGTTTGATTCGAGATCATAATGTAATTGAACATTGGAAAGGTGTAATCAGTATGATTGATTCGTTTTCATGGACTTTCAGGCGATTCTTGATGGGGGAGCTGGAAGTCGAGGAAGATATTTGGTAAATGATCGATTCTGAACTAAGAGAACAACTGCACTACAGAATGTCGCGAACCATGTTCAGGCACCTTTAGGCATCAGTGTGCATCTGGCAGAAATCAGGGCGGTGAATACATCGTGATGTCACACAGATCTCGCCAAATGGTGGGACAGCGGGCACTGTGTCAACAATATCAAACACAATTCAAAATGGGAGGAGGCAAGAACATTCCCCGTGAACCTGGCCCCAAAAAGATGGAGGGGACTACAATTGCAAGCCAGAATCCCCATCTCCAAGCTGTGGTAGACTTGGGCAGGTATTGGCCGGTCCTACATCCGCGTACCGAACACAAGAATTAACACGAAGTAGCAATGGTATTCGCTGCTCTATTTCCGACCTCTCTGCTCCTGTGACTCGCATTATTCCGACGGTCCATTTTCACCGAGTCAACATTTCCCTCTACGAAGCCCAGATCGATCCCGACACTGGCAGACGTATCCCGATCCCACAATCGGTGATTGACCGAGTTGTGAGTGCCATCGTTCGATTTCAAATCATATGCGTGGAAATCGGTGTTCTTTCCGAGAACATTCGACTCATTGCCACTGAGGCTACTCGTACGGCCGTGAACTCTACGGCATTCACTGATGCAATCCGCGATGCAACGGGCCTGTCTGTTGCGATGCTACCAAAGGAGCAAGAAGGCATCGTGGGCGCATGGGGCATTGCAAGCAGCTTTTCGGACGTAGAGGGCCTGGCACTCGACCTTGGAGGCGGAAGTATGCAAATGACCTGGATCATTTCGCACTCCGGCAACGTGGACATCAGCCCGCAGGGATCTGTTAGCTTTCCCTATGGAGCCGCAGCTTTGACCCAGAAGCTTGCCGATTTGAAGAGAGACAAAAGCAAGGAAGAAGCTCGAAAAGCCAAAGAACACTTCCGCAACGAGATGGCAAGCAACTTCCGAGCCGCGTTTGAAAAGCTCGAAGTGCCTGAGAGCATGGTCAAAAAGGCAAGGGAACAGGGTGGCTTCCCCCTTTACCTGTCCGGTGGTGGCTTTCGTGGCTGGGGATACCTGCTCCTTTATCTCCATCAAACTCGAGGTCAATGCTACCCTATCTCCATCATCAATGGTTATTCGGCGCCTAAGGAAGATTTCGAGAATACCGAGGCCCTCGAGGAAGTAGCGCGGACAGCACACCAGATCTTTAGGGTATCTGATCGACGCCGGGCACAGGTGCCCTCCGTCGCATTTCTAGTGAATGTTTTGGCCGAGTCATTACCACACGGAATTAAGGAGGCTCATTTCTGCCAGGGCGGCGTGCGCGAAGGCGTTTTATTCCGCGAAATGTTACCCGTCGTCCGTCAGCAAGATCCTTTGGAAGTTGCCACCAGCCGGTACGCTTCTTCCTCGGCGGACTCTATTTCAGCGTTGATGCTCGCTGCTCTTCCTCGCCCTTCAGCCGATCGGTCCGTCCCGACTTCACTTAGCGTGCATCTTATTCAAGCATTTGCCAATGCTCTTTATGTGCATTCAACCATGGCCAAGGAGCTCTCCTCCAGTGCTGCACTTTACAGTACGAGTACGGGAATTCTTGCCTCGACGCACGGCATTCCCCACTCACATCGTGCGCTCTTGGCTTTGATGCTTCAGGAGCGTTACGGCGGAGAGCTTCCCCCACGTGATTTGGAATTCAAGTCTCATCTCCAGGGAATACTCACCCCTGAGGAAGTCTGGTGGACACGTTACATTGGAAAACTGGGCCTTGTCCTGGGCCAGCTTTACCCAACTGGGACCATTGACACATTTAAGCCGCGCATCGTTCCATCCGCCGTATGGGCGAGTGGTCTCGGCAAAAAGGGGAACAAATGTGGCTTAAAATTGGAAGTCACCATTCAAAGAGTTTCTTCCGACCCAACACACTTTAAAGCGGAGCTGGAGCACGATGTTAAAAAAATTGAGAAGGTAGGGAAACGCAAGAACTGGATTGGGGGCAGGGATGGCTGGGGTATGAGTATTCTCGTTGACGTAAAGGAAGAGGATCTACTTTTGCCACAGAGCTCTGCTGCTTGAGGCCAACACTTCAAGCGCATCCGGTCTATGAATGGAATTTCTCGACCGTGACACTTCCACGTGCATCGAAAGCCAATATATTCCCTACGGCCGTCCATCAACCGTCAACCGGAAAGAGCAGCCATTGCATGGCTGTTGGTGTTCCTTGTGTCATGTTCACAAGCGGGACCACGTGGAACATTGGCGGCAATTTCAATATCTCAATCCCATTTTTACTCTGCGCCCTGTGTTCGAAAGGACCCGGCGCTCCATGTCTAATAGAAGTCGATGTGTCCCCGCGTCAGTTTGCGAGTGGATTTTGTGCGCTTGACATAAATTTGCGCCTGATCATTCAGGAGTGGCAATGTCAAAAAAAAACACAACCTAGGTGGCTTTGAAATCAACATTCCCATTTTGTCAATCTTAACAGCAACTCGTAGCTCGGCGCAAGATCTTGTTTATTCCCAAGGCTCGCTACTAGACTGACGTAGAAACCTCCTCTTGATGTGCTGGGGCATGATTCGACTAGAAACCCTTAGTAATTTTCGGAGAAGATAGACTCAGCCGCCGAAACTTAAGGTAAATGAAGCTATGATCTTCGATGGTGATTCAAAATGTCTCAAATCGAGTCGCTTCGTAGTGGCGGACTTTCAGCTTATCAGCATAATGGCATTAGGTTTGGTGGAAGGTAGTGGCGAGTGGGAAACCGATTATATGATTTACGGCCTCACAATGGCTGGACGCAGCAGTTGTAACAACAGTACCTGCTATCAAAGAGCCAGTCCGTCAACGCAAACATTCTTCTTGAGGGACCATCTGACATGACTTCCCAGCGTCGCCTTTAATTATTGCGGGCGGCATTGTGATTGCTTCAGCCGAGCCTCGTCTCCAAGACCATCTTCGGCACTCTGGCCATGATCACCGTCACATCAATTAAGGGATACGGTTTCAAGATATCTTGTTGGCTTGAACTGCGAGACAGCCAGCTCTGCCGCGTGATATAAACCGACAGTTGACAGTGCTTCCTCTTGTGCAAAGAGAACTTATAAACGGCTTGCTTTACAGCTGGCGCTCTTCGTGAGCCCCCTCATGACCTCCATGGGGCTCAGCTGTACCATCTAGATAGTCGGCCTCACTTTTGGTGCTTACGCTCCCAATGCATTGCTCGCACATCTCGCTTTTGTGGCCTAGTGGGAACGCCCAATGGCGCACGGCGACGCGCCTAGTAATGCGGCATGCTGGTATAGTATGTATGAGAAGTCATTTGTCTGGTGCTCGGCAGCCAAATGTTGCCAACCTTGTGATCTACCTAAGCTGACTGGGACTCTTCTTGGATGCTCTCTGGGCACTTGTCCCCTGTATATTGATGCGAGGTATTTTCCACATACAAATAAATTGCAGAGGCGAACTAGGACATGGCCAGATATCGTAGTTGCATTTTGCAACCGCTGGCTTAAGCCTTCAATACAGGGTCGCTCTCTGTGGCTCGATCGGAAACAGCCTAAAGGGGGATCAACCTGATAGAGACCTGCTCGGGACGAGATACCTGGCAATAAAAGTCGGTGACCAAATGACCATGCATGGTACAGGAGGTGGCTGCTGCAGATTCATGCAGGGTAATTCCCATCTTCGGTTGGATTTCTCAATACTAAAAGGCCTTGGATCAAACTAATGTCCTCAATTGCTCATTCTACGGAGCATCAAATGCGCCGAAGGTGTCAACGGGCATTCAACAATTGTAACAACGATGATTTGCATTCCATTCGGCTGTTTGTAACGAAGTCAATGCCGCTTGCCTCCCGTAAGTTTCTTGGGGTTTGCTTTTTTGCTTTGTTTTTGTTTTTTTTTTTTTTTTTTTCGTTCTTTGTTACTAACCTCTCGATCCCGTGTTGATAGATCACATTACGGATCACCGATCTGGGGAGATACTAACTACCCGGGAGAAGTAAAAGCCCTGAGATGCTGCAGATCTCAATTTTGTGACACCTGATTTCAATAGCGGGCTATTGTGGCTCTCATGAGGTGGGTATACTAACACTGAATGCATGCGCCTCCTTGGAACCGGCAGGAACAGCTTCACCCTGTACCTTGTTCCTGCTTCCCGCTTGAACAGGTACGACGCCATCATGCTCGTCTTGCATTGCCAAGCAGCAGGGACCTGATTCCATAGGTTCTTGGGTTTAGCTGAGAGCAATGATCAACAATCGCCACACAGGCTAATGAACGCGAGGCATCATACCAATGTAGTGACTATGTCTCCTGAGATCCGCTGAGCCATCGTCGGCTTGATCCAGAACAAGAGTTTTAACAATATATAAAGGTCGAGAAACCTGGCCTAGTTGACAGTCCTCACCCTCAAGCATCTCTTTCGCAAGCAACTACCCCACGCCTCACTCTCCTCACTCTCCTCACTCTCCCTCACTCATCTTTTTTTCAAGGCCTTTGTGCATCAATCCCATTCATCAAAATGAAGTTCTTCGTGTCCGCTTTCATCCTCGCCGCCACTGCGATGGCGCTGCCCTCCGGTGAAGGCGCCCCAAGCGGAAGCGACGTCAAGTTCCCCGTTGGTAACAAGATGACCATGGATCAGGCTCAGGCCAAGTGTGGCAACGATGCCAAGGTCTCCTGCTGCAACAAGGCTACCTACACTCACGACATCACCACTGTCAACAATGGCGTTCTCGCCAGCGTTTTGCAGAATGCGATTGGAGGCGGCCCCGGTGGCGACGGCCTTGGTCTCTTCGGCCAATGCAACGACATCAGTGCCAATGGTGGGTAATGGGAAATAATTTCGAATGATAACCTCAACTGACGGTGTTAGTCCCTGTTCTGAACGTTGTCGGTGGTGGTCTTGACCAGCTGGTTGAGCAAAAGTGCAAGCAGAACATTGCCTGCTGCCAGAACACCAAATCCGAGGCTGTAAGTATTCCTCTGTTTCCACTTCCAGTGCATCACTGATCCACCCACAGAACGGCAATCTGGTTGGCGTCGCCATCCCGTGTGTTGCTCTCGGCTCGCTGCTCTGAATGTGACGATCTGCCTTCCATCAAACGTCGGGGGAAAGAGCCACGAGAAGCGTCGCCTCCGTCAGAGAAGCACATACCATGGATCCACGTACATAGCTGTACAAATTAACGGCCAAGCAAGACCCTCTCCATTCCGATTTCTTGAGCTCGGCATTGGCTTGACAATGTGTATCGTCTCGATAAATCATGTCCTTCGTTTGTTTTCATCTGTCGCCATCACTGTGACATTGAATTTGTATTTATCCCTTTTATAATTAATCAAAGCATCTTGCTGTGGTCCTTCGCTCTGCATGTCTTTGGTTTCAAATTTGGAGAGGCAAGAAAAAAGAATATACGACTCTGATGTCTGATGTGAATTCTCAAAATAATCTACTCGGACATAAGACATGGATGGTGGACATGATGATCTCGATCCAGGGTATCTCCGGAATGTTCTGCATTGACCTGCACTGTAAGCTGACAGGCCCATTATTTTGGATACTGCAACGGAGACCTTGTCTTTGAGGCAGAGACGCCAAGACGAGCGGGCAAAACAACGTCGACTTGTCCACTTTTGCAACAATTCCCAATGCACAAGACTGTTTACCGAGCTGATTGATTAGATCCTTCACACTACCCACCCGGCTGATTTGAGGTTGGGCGAGACCATCCTCGGATGATTCCATGTCCGAGAGCGGGTCCGGCTGAACAGCCCTGGGGTCAATGGGCCGCAAGATTCCACTCAAGGCTCGGATGGCAACGTGCGGAAATACTGTTGACGATCGTATGGAAGGTTCTGTACGGAGGACGATACCCGGGTCTCGATATCGGACGACTCTGCGAGCGCAGGTGCCGTGCAGGAATTATCTGATCCCAAGTGGAGCGCCACGAGGCCGCAGTACTGTAAGCGAGGGAAACCCCACGGTGACGACCCAAGGAGACATTCCCCGCTAGGAAGGCCTCACGGCGATCCCCGGGGAAGTCTTCGGTGAATTTTCTTGCGTCTAGATACATGGACGATCTCTGTGCAGCTCTAGTGCTTCTATGGCCTCGAGGGCCTTCTAGGACTTTTACGGGTTTGTCAAAGGCTTCCACAACAGAGCTGTGCAGGAGCCCATAACATCCCAAGGATTGGATATCGCAAGAGGTCCAATTCTAGGCCACTTTGCGCGTGCCTTGTTTCAGCCCAAGTGGAACACGCCAAGTACCCGGATCCCAGAATCAACCTTGGATTTTGGGGTCTGGCACTGCCAATGTAATTACGCATTACCGGCGTTACGGGGCTCCACTGCGGCGGATCTGATTTGATCGTGGGCTAATCTGATCGGATGATGGAAATTTGTGGTATCCGCAAGGGAATTGTTCGGAGCTTTTTTTTTTCTTCTTTCTTAGAGGCGGGAATGCCGTGGTGCGCCATCTTCCTGAATTGCTCGACCCATTCTCCTGCAAGATGACTACCACGAGGAGCGTTCAACGCTTGCAGCAAACGGTTTCACACGTCTCGCCAGCAACGGCGCCGCTTCAATGGTCCCTTGTCGCGGGTCCGACACAGCCTGAACTACTGGATATTACCCTGGGGGAGCTGTTGACTTTACAGGCACTGCAGTATGGCGATTATGAATGTCTGGTCTTTCCCTGGACCGGGGCACGCTGGACGTACGCCTCTTTAAAGGACGAGGCTGAGCGTCTCGCCCGAGGAATGCTGGCCATGGGGATACAGAAGGGCGATCGCATCGGTGTGATGGCTGGCAATTGTGAACAGTACATCTCTGTCTTCTTTGCCGCGGCCTTGGTGGGTGCCATTCTGGTCGTACTCAACAACACTTATACTCCCTCCGAGCTTTACTATGCTCTAAACCACAGCGGTAAGACCCTCGCGAGGTGGTCCAGCCATTACTATGGCCATTACCCATGCTGACGCCAATACAGAATGCCGTCTGCTCTTTATGACCCCGCGCATTGGACGCCACAACCTTGAGGAAGTCCTCGCCGAGCTGGGACCTCGGCCGAAGCAGAATGGACACTCGCAATCGTTGGAGGAGATCGTCATTCTTCGCGGCGACTACGACAAATTCTCCACATATACCGACGTAATTGATCGCGGTCTTTCGCAGGCCGCCCATGTGCTGCAGGATCGCGAGTCCGAACTGCGCTCGGGCGATGTTTGCAATCTGCAGTTCACCAGCGGCTCGACCGGTAATCCCAAGGCCGCCATGTTGACGCATCAGTAAGTTTGAGGAATCAGTGGAAGGATCGACAGGACTGACGCTCGGCAGTAACCTTGTCAACAACTCACGCTTCATCGGCGATCGTATGAACCTGACCTCCTTTGATATTCTCTGCTGCCCGCCGCCGCTCTTCCACTGCTTTGGGCTAGTCTTGGGCATGCTGGCCGTTGTTACCCACGGCTCGAAAATCGTCTTCCCCAGCGAGACCTTCGACCCCAAGGCTGTGTTGCACGCCATCTCTGATGAAAAATGTACCGCACTACACGGCGTGCCCACAATGTTCGAAGCCATTCTCGCTATCCCCAAGCCACCCGACTTCGATACCTCTAACTTGCGCACCGGCATCATTGCAGGTGCACCTGTTCCTCGACCGCTCATGAAGCGCCTCCTGGAGGAACTGCACATGACGGAATATACGAGTAGCTACGGTATGATCGGACTTTTTTTTAAAAAAAAAAAATCCCACGGCCGCTAATTTGAGCTCCAGGTCTTACCGAGGCATCTCCTACATGCTTCAATGCCTTCACCACAGATAGTATCCACACGCGACTGACCACTGTCGGGAAAGTGCTGCCTCACGCTCGCGCCAAAATCGTTGATGCCAACGGCAACATCGTGCCGATTGGCCAACGAGGAGAGCTTTGCATCGCCGGCTACCAACTCACCAAGGGCTACTGGCACAACCCGGAGAAGACCGCTGAGACACTTGTCACTGATCCCCACGGCGTCACCTGGCTGAAGACCGGTGACGAGGCTTCCTTCGACGAATACGGCTATTGCAGTATCACTGGTCGCTTCAAGGATATCATCATCCGAGGTCAGTGGACCTCATCTTACCCCCACTTTGTTTACCTAACTGACTCGCGACAGGTGGTGAAAATATCTACCCTCTCGAGATTGAGGAGCGCTTGACGGCACACCCACACATCGAGCTAGCCTCCGTTATCGGCATTCCGGACCAAAAATACGGCGAAGTGGTCGGGGCGTTCATTCAAATCACCCCGGGTCAGACCCGCCCCTCGGATGACGACCTTCGGGCGTGGACGCGTGAGACCCTCGGTCGACACAAGGCACCGCAGCACGTGTTCGTATTTGGCGAAGAGGGTATTCCTAGCACGGTGCCCATCACGGGAAGCGGAAAGGTCCGGAAGGTGGAGTTGCGACAGATGGCGACTAACGCGCTGGCCCAACGAGGTCAGTGACTGTGTCGAAATACCCTTGTTCTCGGTTATGTTGGATTTGTGCACAAAAGATGAATTGTTTCCATGTCCCGCTTCACGGGGCATGATCTTATCAGATGCCATTGTGTAGTGTTCGCGCTAGTAATGCTGACGAAATGACGTGTGCGTGGGTGGCGTAAGCGAATTCGGCGGCGGAGCTGGCCGCGCCGCATTTGCCGCAATCAGATTAGATGGAGATCTTGTCTGATCATGAATCCCGTATTGATTGGTCAGTGTAGTCCCATCGCATATTACGCATTCCCGCTTTACCGTAAATTTCATACAACATCCACGATAGCGATTCTTGCACTCATCTCTGGTGGGTCCCCGTCACACACTCTCCGACGCTTCAATTTTCTTCACGCTTTTCTAGAGACTGGGCCCATGTATCATGCTGATGTGCCCGCCAATGGTTTACAAGGTACCAAATTCATATTTTTGGCACTGGTTAGGGGCATAGGCGATTGTGCATGCGCAAATTTCACGCAGGCCTGCAAGGGCGCGTTTGTTGCTCTTCCCACAATAAACCTCAAAGGTCAATCACAAGACCCTTGTCGGCTAGGTGAATTCTTGCGATAGCCGGTATGTCTGTAATTGTGAGATCCTTCCAGCTGAAGGATACATAGGAAGAGATGATGGGCGGCGGCAAGTCCTTGCCGGTATTAAACAGCCGGTGCTAGGATCTGCGAAGCCAGGCTCCAGTGGGTACCGTCTGCAGGTCATGATCTAGTCTTCGCGGCTCTAGAAGCGGGACCGAGAATGGAAAGGAATAGACTTGGCAAAAGCAATAATGTCGAATCAAGAATGCGTGGTGGGCGTTACAAGAAGCTCCATTTCTGCAGGGACGTACACTCCATGCTGACCTTCATCTAAGGGGTCTTGTTTCGAACTGATAATCGATGAACGTCTGACCCCGGTTCGTCAAGTTCATCCCAGGGGCTTTGGGCGCGAGGGATGTAGTGTTTCGTAAACCTCTGCATTGTAGCCATGTCATAACAGCCCCGTAAGGATCCGATTGGGGAGGCTACTTGCATTCTTTGGCATTAATATCCCGTCGCCAAGCCCCAATTGTCTTGTACGGCTATCATCGGAGCCAATAAGATTGATTTACACGGACGCCAAGATGTCGTGCCCGACAAGTCAAGGGAGAGTCAGGTCCGACGTCGGATCTCATCTGATAAGATCCGGATCAGGAGTGTATAGCTGGCATTGAGAATTTGGATCAGCGGGTCTCTAGAATTGACGCCAAGGCTCTACACCATTTTAGAATCCAATTCTCGAAACCAGGTGATAAAAAAGGTTTAGCGAGTACCGTTACTAAACTCTTGCTCATGTAGATTTTTCTCACCATTACCTACCTCGCAAATCGGCTTCAGACTACGCTCTCTATACTTATATTATAGCTATTACCCTAGCTTAAGTTCTTTATAAGGAGATCAATCGATATACTAGGGAGCGGAAGGAACGAGAGGAAGAATCCTAAGTAACTACATGTCCTATAGGTATCTATCAGATATCTATTCAATATTCTAGTCCCCGTAGGGCTACCCCTCTCACTCTCGTAGCGGGAACACACCGGAACTTATCTGAAATAGGTAGACATTGTGTCTGTCTAACCGATTGTTAGATATTCAAGCGATATTTGATAAATTCTAATTAATTTGGCGAGTCAAGAGTCTACGGATGTTAGCAAGGGTAGGGCGGTAGAAGATAGTAAGACTGAAAGTATTATGTACGCCAAGGTATTACGGTGGATACGGCCAAACTTGAATGAGATGTCTAATCAGGAAGGCAGTTAGTCAACTCTCAGACTTGGCTTTTGCCATTCACGGACTCAGTCGGAGCCGAGCCAGGGATGCTGGAGTTCACCATGAGTATATATCGACATCTCCGACCCCGGTATATTTTTCACCCCTTGTCACCCCAAACCAACGTTCCTCCAGGGCTTCGACCGCTTCAAAAGTCTCCCCTTATAATCTCCACTTCACAATGCTCTCTAACAATGGCGTACTGGCTGCAACCAAGGCTTTCCGAGTCTTGGTCATTGGGGGCTCTTATGGAGGTCTCGCCGCTGCATTGACCCTTGTCGATCTGTCGCGTGGCCGTGTACCTCGCTTCAGCTCAGATCCCGATGCCTCGCTTCCCCCGCATCGTGTTCCGATTCAGATCACCGTTGCAGATGAGCGAGATGGTTACTGTAGGCAACTCGCTATTTTTGCACATCTCGACACATACTGACTCGGCAGATCATCTCATCGGATCTCCAAAAGCTCTCGCTTGCGAAAAATTCGCGTCGGAGTCATGGACCCGGTTCCAAGACATCCCTGCGCTGAAGTCTCCCAACATCAAGTTCATTCAGGGAAGTGTCAGTAGTATCGACTGCGCGGCGAAGGTCGCCCAGATCCTCGAAACTGAGACCCAAAGTACCCGCGCCGAGCCGTATGATTATCTCGTTGTGGGATCTGGGCTACGACGAGCCTTTCCTACCGTACCTCGGTCCATCCAAAGAGCCAAATTCCTACAAGAGGCTAAGCGACATGCAGGCGACATTCGAAACGCTCGTGAAGGAGTGGTGATCATCGGCGGTGGTATGTAATAATCTCACCCACACGCGTGAACTTCTCGATGTCTGATAGTTTCCTGCAATTCTAGGCGCGGTTGGCGTCGAGATGGCAGCCGAGTTGAAGGCACTGGTTCCGGAACAAAAGGTCACCCTGATTCATTCTCGAAAGCGATTGCTCTCGTCCGAGCCACTGCCCGATGACTTCGCAGAGCGCGTAGAGACCATCCTACACGAGATGGGCGTTGAGGTCATCTTGGAACAGAGAGTTGTCGACACCATTGCCGTGGATGCAGACGGAGAGCGCTGTGCGTGGCGTCTGACTCTCAGTGGTGGCCAACAGCTCACCACTGGACACGTTTTGAGTGCCGTCTCAAGACCCATCCCTACATCGACGTATTTGTCACCTGAAGCTCTGACAGACGATGGTTACGTGAAGGTGCATTCATCGTAAGTGCCCCTCTGGATGATGAAGCCCTGGCGAAAGTGCCGTTGTCTGATGGCTTGGCAGATTGCAGTTCTCAGGCAGCGTCCCCAACTCAGAGCACCACTTCGCCGTGGGTGATGTTGCGGCGTGGAACGGTATCAAGCGTTGCGGTGGCGCAATGCACATGGGCCATTATGCTGGCAACAATATTTATCAGCACATACTCGCCGAGTGCGGTTTTGGGAAGCCGAGTTACATGACTCTTAGCCCTTTCGCCAACATGATTGGACTGGCCCTCGGGCACAAAGCCGTCAGCTGGACCCCGGATGAAGGCACGCGTCATGGCGCGGATGTTCTGACATCGTTGTTTGGGGAGGATATGGCGAATACGGGTAGGTCTATCGTACACCATGTCGGTGCCAAGTGCTAATCAGGAGACCTTCAGCGTGTCGAAACTACATGCGATTCAGTGAGGCATGTCAAGCATGAGTAGGACCGAAGTCTAGGTCTTGTTTGGCATGTTCTGCATAAAAACCCTCCATTTCTCGATATTTCGCATGCCACTTTTGGTATTTCGGTTTCGCCCGGGTGGCTTTCCGAGGGCATGCATGTATACTCTGCGACGTTTGATCAATCAAACATCGTCTCGTAAGGCTGGGTCGGAGTCTTCCCTGGCGTGGTATGCCCCTGCCAGCAGGACACGCATTCCGAGGTATTGTGTCCTAGACGGTCGCGTGCACCAGGCTGAAAGCGCTGGCAGGAAAGACACAGCACGAACAAGGTTCCCTGAATGGTGATCTGGGCTCCCGCACCATACCGCGCAGTACCCTCGCGGGGTTTCAGACCACATTCAATACAAAATCGCTTGCCACTATCACGTCCCGCACGACATCTTCGTCGTCGCAGCATCCGATCGGCAAAATAATATGCCGGACGTAGTCTTAGGCAATACCGACAGGTGTAGAGATCCCGGTCGCGGGCCCAGTCAGCAGACTCAGCCAGCAGCAGCCGGTCGTGCGACGGCTGAGGGATGAGATCGCGCAAGTATGCACAGGTTAGCCTGAGTGCAAGGAGGTCGTAGATAGATAAAAAGTCAGCAATCAAGATATGAAGCTCCGGGGGCAGGGTGAAGAAGGGCGACATGAGAATGTGAAGAGAGAAAGCGGTTGGACGTGGCAGATCAAGAGGTGGGATTCTACCATTTTGATTCTCGTCTGTCTACTTTGTTCCGAATTGAAGTCTATGGCAGCTCCATTCCTCACGCTGAACCCCTTTTACTTCTCGCTCATGAACTTGACCAACAACAACTCCAGGGCTGTTCCTGGTTCAACCGACTCGAAAAGTTCGGTCAACTTCTCCACCCTGACCCCTGTCAGCTTACCCATGTCCAGGTAAACGGGTTCCATGCACCACCATCGGATTTCCTTCGAGGCCCTGATTTTCTTGAGCTCTCTTCGACTTAGTTCTTTTCGTTCGTGTCACCCAGATGTATTGCATCTCGGTATTACCCACTAATTAGCAATCGGTTTCCACTCGCTTCCACCCCACTTCCCCATTAATAATGCAGTATCGAATTTCGAGATTAATAAACAGGAACCCGGCGTGTCTTTCAGTCCCCAACTATCACCTCATCTGCATCCACAATGGCACCATTCGGCAAGATCTACTCATACACGCCCAGCCCTCGGGTCATGAAGGTAAGCCACGCGTGTTGATGGCGATTTCCAGATCAGGCTAACCCCCCGCATCAAGGCCCAGGCGGCTGCCAACCTGAACGGCCTGGAGCTGGAAATCCCGGAGTTTGCCATGGGTAAAACCAATCGCACGGAGGATTTCCTGTCCAAGTTCCCCCTGGGCAAGGTTCCCGCCTTTGAGGGTGCCGACGGCACCAACCTGTTCGAGTCCGACGCCATGACCCAGTACATCGCCGAGAGCGGCCCTGCCGCCGCGCAGCTGTTGGGTGCTACGCCTGCGGAGCGGGCCGCTGTCCGTCAGTGGATCTGCTACGCCCAGGGTGAGATACTGGACCCTATCACTCAGCTGGCCCTGTGGCGCATGAACATTCGGCCCTATGACGAGGCCACCGAGACAACCAACCTGCAGCGTCTGGAACGCTCCCTGGCCTGCCTCGAGACCCACCTCAAGGGTCGCACCTGGTTTGTGAACAACGACAAGCTCAGCCTGGCTGATATCACCGTGGCCTCTGCTCTTGTGTGGGGATTCTCCATGGTGATCGACGCGGAGATGCGTCAGAAGTACCCGATTGTCATTGCTTGGTACGAGCGTACCATTGAGGCTGATGGTGTCAAGGAAGCCTTTGGTGAGAAGAAGTTTGTGGAGAAGCGCCAAGCCCACCAGGGTTGAAATGCCTGGAAACTCGACTAGATAGCAGGTAGCAGATCCAAATATCAAAGAATCAGATGACCATCATATTTCATTCCTAAGTGTATGTACAAACCGCGAAGCCAGGAATTCATGTGTCATGCACGTAAAAAGATGAATTGCATAGCAGTGGATATCACAATGGGAAGCTCGGCTCGACATTGCCAGCAGGTGGATTGAGCATAAGCTCATTCGGGCCACAGCCCTCGAAGCGTAAGGCGGGAATGGAACATGGTTTCCCGTTAGAGACGGGCCATCCCATTTCGCTCACTTTTGGGCTTGCCCAACGCTCTCGCGATATTGCGACTAGCCCAATCGGCAATCCCCATATTGGTGACCATCGGGTTCACCCCACTGGCACTCGGGAATATAGAGGCATCCACAACGTACAAACCGTCGGTATCCCAGACCTGACAATTGGGGTCCACGACGCTTGACTTGGGAGACTTGCCCATCCGGCATGTGCCCATTTGATGAGCACTGGCAAATAATGCTCGTTCCGGATTCAAAGGTGACTTTCGGCGCAATTCCGCGATCCAACTCTGCAGTGCAGCATCGTTGGTACCCTCTGGATTCTCCAACTTCGACTCATCGGGCCGAATAAATGGAGCAATGTCACGGTAAGTGGTGTGGAATTCCTTGGCCCCCGAGATGTACGCAATTTTGGCACAGGCAATCAACCCTTCCACGATATGACGGCGGTCAAATGCGGAGACTGTGTAGTCAATTCGGACGCGTCCGTCATTTGGGTCGGGGAAAACACGGCCGGTGTCGCGGTCCTTCGTCAAGGTGATGAAACTGGTGGTACGCCTCATCCCGGCCGCCCACAACTTGTACTCCAGTCCATCTCGCCAAGGGAAGACGGGGATAAACACCGAAGGCATCATCGCCACGGCTTCCACCTTGACACCGTGCCCATGTCCATCAAGATCTTCAAACTCATTGACTACGGTAGTCAACGCTCCGCCTTCCCACGGACGAACCTCGTCGTCAAATACAGCTCCAGCTCCCATAACTGAATGCCCGAGTCAGCCTCTAGCTTGCAATAGCTGTATGACTTTTGCTTACCGGGGTGCAGATGGAGGTTTTTCCCAATCTGAGAATTTTTCAAACCACTGCGCATCAACAGCAGGGGACTCTGCAAAGTGCCAGCAGACACCACAACCTTCTTAGCCTTCACAATCACTTTGCGCTGGACAGCGCCACTTCCACTCCGGCCGAGATATGAATCCCGCGAAGTCCACGTTCCTTGCACTCCATTGGCTACACGTTTACCGTTTTTCTTTTCAAATAGCACCTTGTTTGCGTGGAAACCTTCGACGAAGATCGCTCCGGCCTTCGCAGCGTCTACGAGGAACGTTTCGGTCGGACCTTTCTTGCCACATGACGCGCATCCCAGGGTGCAATATCCGCAGTAATGCCTGGCATTTCCGGTATTCTGGGGTACAGGATTCGCGGCATATCCCAGCTTGCGAGCTCCCTCCAGGATCACGCTATTTCCACGGTTGTGCTCGATATGCTCGGTATTGACGCCCATACGATCACAGACACGATCCAGACTCCGCTGGAATTCTAGCGAAGTAAAGAATGGCAGACCGCCATCGGCCCATTCCTGACGAACATACGCTTGAGTCTGGAGGGATGCAGACCAATTGACGGTGCCACCGCCACCCCAAGTGGAACCCGCCAAAACCGCCATGGAACCATCCTCGCTGATCGTAGCGCCGGCATTTTCGAACAAGCTAATGTATCCGTCGTTGGGCTTCATGGGGAAGGATCGACTACTGTAGGAATAGGATTTCTCCACCACAAGCACACGAAGACCGGCCTCCGCCAGGTTTTTTGCGGTCACGGCACCACCACAGCCACTTCCCACAATGACCACATCCGTCTCCATTATCTCGGGCTCCTCGCTGGGTGGGAATTGCAGGAACTCAAAGGGGAATGAATCCACAGGTTTCCCGTGGACGGGGACGCGGGGAAAACCAAGTACATCGTTAATGGTCGGACTGGCCATTACCCATGATTTCTTCACAATGGCAGTCAAACCACGATAGACGGCGCGAAGCGGGGGCAACCGAGACGTGTCCCAGCCCTTAAACACCTTTTCGCGGAAAGCAATGGGTTGTTGGTGAATGGGTGTGGTCGAACCGGTCAAGATCAGTGACCCGGCCCGAGTGCTGCAAGTCATGTCAGCCAACTCATCTCGCCTTTGGGGCATCCAACGATAGCTTCATACTTAAGTGCATTCATGACCAGTCCGAACCCAGCCTTACCCTCCTCATGCACATAGTCCCCGAAGATTCTCTCCACGTAAGAACGGAAGACAGGATTAGAGGAGGCATCTTCCTCCAGATAACGAGTTGCAATGTCTGCCGCGTCTGGACCCGGGATCAGAGAGGTCAATTTGGACAGAGCGGCATCCCATTCGCCGATCGAGATGACTTTGTCGGTCGATGACTTGACGGTGGCCGCAGTACGAATCGATGGCACCACTGCGTCACAGAGCGCGAAGAGAGTGGTCCACTGCGCATGGGAGAAGAAGCTGAGATTCGGGCATGGCGGAAGAGGAACCTCCAACGGAGTGTATGTTGAGAGGGTCGTTTCCATGTTGTGGATGCAATCCGCCAAACCACTCGGAGAAAAGAATCGGAGAGGGTCAATGAGTCGAGTAGATTGGAGTGGCGAGAAGAGCTGATGATTATACCCGGGGATCTCAATGTTCACCCACAGCTTTCCCCGCGATCTCTCCGGGTGCACGGTCAGCGGCCGAGACCCCATAAACTGACATGGTGCACGAGTTGAGGCTACAGTACCTCCACTAAGAACCTCGGTCGTGGCGACAAACCATCAAGGGCATTCAAAAGTGCAACCGATTGCCTTCGAGGGCTCGTGCGGGGCAAAGCCACAGCCGAGATGGAAGACCATGTGAAGGGAAAGCGACTTTAGTCTCGGCCAGTTTTATCTACAGTGGGAAGTGCGGGCTGCACATCGAATGCTCCACTATGGTCTATTTTCTTTGCTTCTTGTCTGTGAATTGGAGCCCTAGCAAAACCGGGCCCCTCGGGTTCATCTAGATAGGAACCAAGACTGTACAGCGGAACCATTTTCTTTGAGAAAGTGTGCTTGGGTACTGCTTAGTGTTGAAATGCTCAACGAAGGCTCAACAAAAGTACTCGGATGTCATCAAAAAAATTTTGAAAAATTAAATTAAAATTAAAAAGAAAAAGAAAAAGGAAAAAAACCACCAAGAACATATAGTTTATCCAGGATCTCCGCATAGAAACAAGGAGAGGGGCTCTAGCTTTGGCTTCGTCGGTTTTGATTTCGAGGACGTGGTGCAACCCGCCTACTGTAGACTCTTGAGTGTTGCACCGCAGCTCCGCGTCTACATCTCCTCCACAAGATGACGGACTCGGGCCGGGCGCCCTGCAACTTGCCCTCGGAGAAGGTCTTTTCTATCCAGATTGGCTCGGAATTATTTCGTCTCTCTGGCGCCTCAATTGCCTCGGATGGTGAACTCTCCCGTCGTCTTGGGGCCCTCTTGGCCCCCCTAGGGTTGCGATCGTAACTGACCGGTGCAGCTCCGTCTTACTTCTCCCAATTCTTCGAAGAGCAATTGCGCACGACTGATGCCTCCAAAATCCGAACCCTTTATATTGATCGCGACCCAGCCACCTTCCACGAGATTGCCAGGCACTTACAGGGTACGGCACTCCCACAACTCTATCGAGACACAGCTGACGGGGTTACAGGGTACCATGTGCGCCCTCGGGATGGCGCTCAATTCGTCAAGCTGTTCGCCGACGCCCAATTCTATACTCGTCAGTGCTTTTGCCTGCTGCGTAGATCCCAACCCGTGCTGACCCAACGGCAGTGCCCCGATTGATGTCCCAGCTGTTCGAATCCGAGATCTTTATCCAGATCGGCGACCGCCATTTTCAGATCCCTCGTGACATCTTCAACGGCCCCGGCGACTCGCCCAACTTCTTTACTCTCGGATTCGGGGCTTTTTTCGCCTCTCCCGCCGAGGTATTTCCAGGTCTCGACCGTGTAGGCCTCCTCCGACCTCCTGCTATTGTTCCCCCGGCCGTCCCCAATCGATCAGCCGACGTCTTTTCCGAACTACTACATCTCTTGCGCGGCTATCCGCTACAGATTCGCAATGAGATTCACCGTGCCGAGCTCCTGCGTGACTGCCGGTACTTCCACTTGCGAGGCCTGGAGCAGAAGTTGATCCCCCATCAAATCGCTGTCAACCCTTTCAGTCAGCACTCCGAGATCATCCTTCGACTGGAAGATGTGCGACCATCGGGTATCCAATTCGCCGAGGACACAGCATCGTCATTCGTTGGCGGCTCCGTCATGTACACTCGCCCATTTGTGGACGACGATCCCGCCGAGTTGATCCTTGAGGTGGGGGATGAGTCCACGCTGGTCCACTATGCAAGTCAACGTGCCAACTTTGTCGGTCTGGCCAAGTCTCGTATGGCCAGTCTTCTACAAGTGGTGGGCAAGAAATTGAACCTACCAGATCCATATCTAGGGGGCTTCCAGTCAAAATCCGCCTAGAGCGGGAGACAGATCTCACCATCGACGGTGAATCCGATGTCCAGCGTAAGGGTATAGAAATCGAGCCCGATGTGAGCGATACACCTCCGGCGAAACGCCAGCGTTCCGAGGGATCCCGGAACGGACCCTGGATCGTTCGAACTGGACAGTGGCGGCTACATGTTCAACCTAGTGGCAACGGCTCATACGAAGCAATCTTGATAGCCGTGAAGCTGGACGTCTATACTACACCGCGGGTTCGAAATCAGGCCCGCAAATTCTTATAGAACCAAACTGGCCCGAGATCAGACGCTTCTACGAGAACGCTAGGGTTATGAATGTTCATGTTTTGGTTCCTACCACGGTTAGAACCGCTCAATCGGAGAAGCCCTCCCATCCATCATCGCTATTATCTTCATCATCCTCGTCCAGGGGCTCGGCTTCTTCGACCGGATTCCTCTGGGAGTCACGGACGAAGCCGGCGACGAAGAAGCCACCAAGGCCTTCAGCATCGCCTGACCAGCAGCGCAGGCAAGCCTCTAGATCGTCATTAGATAAACTGGCTACCACAGCGCTCTCCTCCGATTTCACACCAGTCTCGACATCGCGGTCACATCGAACACCACGGTGTTTCCACTTCTGCAACCCTTCCGGTTGCTCGTCGCGTCGCAAAAGCCGCCATCCGCGCTGCTGAGCCACTTCTGAAGCCAAAAGACGAGCCACGACAGCCTCATTCTCAATCAAATGAATGGAACAAGTGCTGTAGGTCACATGTGTTGCATTGGAAAACTTCATGGCGTGTTCCACAATCCGTGCCTGCAAGTTCGACAATTTGGTCAGCCGCTCGTTGTCAACCGCACCAGCAGGAATGTCGTTCTCATCCGAAGGTGAAGCATCGGGAACACCCGCGGGAGCTATTGTTGACTGCTGTTTTTCGGCTTCTCCTTCATCGTCTGCGCGGCGCTTTCGCTTTTTGCCTTGCGACTTGGAAGGCTGGGATGCCTTTGGGGCCGGGAGCGTGAGCTGGGGAACATCGTCTCGCCCGACAATACCACTGCCGGAGCAGCTGGGGTCGAGCAATAGACCAGAAACATTCGCGAATTGCTCATCCATCGGATCTAACGCCAAAAAATCCTGTCCCTGGAGAACGGTGACGGTTGAATCCGCCCCGGCCAAAGAGACCATCTTTTGTAGCGTTTTAGAACGCACTTTCGATGCATCCATAGAGAAGATTTGTTTCTTGGGCTGTTTCCCCTTGCGTTGTTTCGCTAGCAGAGATGCCATGTGAGTAGTTTTGTTTCCCGGTGCAGCGCATCCATCCACGAGATCACCTTCCCAAGCATCTTGCGGGCCGCGGTCACCCAGTAGCAGGTAAGCAGGGAAGCACGATGCTTTGTCCTGCAAGATAATTTCTCCGTTCTTGTAGGCGGGCGAAGAGGTGAAGTCCGCTCCAAAGGGAACGGCCACCAGATCTGGGATATTGGGATCTATGTAGAGCAACTTTCGGCTATTGCGGTCATCGTCGTCGTCATCCGTTGCCAACTCCGCGAGTGTGTCTACACGTTTGTACGACGAGAAGGTCGTACTCAATTGGTCTTCGAGGGTACTGCGGATGTTGTTAATGCGCACCCAGCGCGGATAGATGAAAGTGCTACTGCCATTGGCTTCTCGCTTCTCGCGTCGCAGAGCTGCCTTCAGCTGTTCGACTGTCGCGCATCCGCGACGCACACGAGCCTTGGTAAATTCGGCTTTGAGTCGAACTTTATGACGTTCCACAGCTTGACGAAGCGGGTGATTAGCGGGAGCAGCAATGCCTTTTTTGGAGATCAGATGGTCATGGACTAGGAGGAGGGCAAGGAGTGGATTGAGCTATATATTCCGGTCTCGGTCAGTCAGTAAGCATCTCTGGGTGGAATCGGAGGGCAATCTCACCTTGCGCTCCAAGGATAGGATATCCGCACGCTCGATGACCTCAGCGAGGACAAGATCCCATTTGGAGGCCTCGATGATGAGAGCGTAGATCTGTGACGGCGTCGCACGCAAGTTGCGCGCACTGTAAATGCGGGATTTGAAGGAGCCACCCGAAGATGGCTCGGTCAGGATGTTGACCGCATCAAAGTAGAGCGACATGGAGTGTGTCGTGAAAGGAATTCCTAGGTCTGTGAAAAAGTTGCTGTGGCCCGGGCGGTGTGGGGCCTAGAATTGTGATCCATGTTCAATAGCTTCAAGGCCTTTCCAAAAGGTACAAGATATATGCTTGATACATGCTAGGTTATCTTTTGATGCTTCTGTATATTCAAGAATAGTCATGAAAAAGTAGCTGTGTGATCTGAGATTCAAAAGTCAGACGTCTGGAGGAATTTTGGAGAACACTGCACCCTACATATATAACCAGAGCCACCACGGGAGATCTCTTGAAGTCTACTTGCTCACTTCTTTCCATGGTTCCAATGTTGGAAATTTGTCAACACGAGAATTTAGAGTACAAGAGATGCCATGAAGAGTACAAGGATAGGCGAGCCCGCTGAAGACTGAACCGTCTCATTCTATCAAGAGCCGTTTAAAGGTGGCACAGACCTCGTGATCCGGGGAAAAATAGACACGATATGAGTCAACGCCTTTTCGCTCTCTAAATGCATCCCACGGCCTCTTAAGACCTCTGAGCTATCTAGGTAGTCCCGAGTGTCTTGACCGGACTCCAAGCTTGACATCATGGCCTCCGCACTCACTCTGACCACGGCCATCCTCCCACCCCCTGGTCCGGAGCTCTCCCTTCCCGACCAACCCAACTCCAATCCAGCTGTCTTCCAGGATGCAATGACCGTGCGCATGCGCGTCTTTGTTGACGAGCAGCACTTCAGCGCCGATGCAGAGATCGACGAGGACGATGCGCGGAGCTGGCACTGGGTCATTTCCGCTAACACGACCCCCGGCACCAGCATCCCAGTCGCGGTGATTCGTCTCGTCCCACCCCCGCAGAAACCACACGAGTTACTCACTCACCCGGAGACGATACTGGAAGCCTCGTACGACTGGACCCACGAGCCCTACATCAAGCTCTCTCGCGTGGCGGTCCTACGGGAGTATCGAGGCCTCGGACTGGGTCGGAAATTGATCCAAGTGGCTCTCGAGTGGGCGGCACACCACGCGGCGGAGATCGACAACGCGGCCGCTCAGGTGGCGGCGAGGTCTCATTGGACCGGAAAGCCTGCCCGCTGGCAGGGATTAGTAGTGATTCACTCCCAGGCGGATGTGGAGGGGATGTACAGGCGATCAGGATTTCAGACAGACGAGACCTTGGAGCGCTGGGACGAGGAAGGGGTCGAGCATGTCGGGATGTTTCGACGGGTGGAGGTGGCGAGGTGACGTGATACCCAGGATCGCTATTGTACAGATCTACATGCTACAGAATATGCTACAGAACAAGATAGAAGATAGATTCGGAAAATAAAATAGGGTTCATCTTATGGGGAGTGCAAAGCCACAGCCCCGCGCCATTCCGTCCTTACGAGATAGCGGGATCAGGTATCAGAAAACAGGTCAAGAATGAGATCGCCGCTCAACAGAAATGACGGGGTATCCTGATCAACGAAAAAAAAAAAAGCAAACACACAACACACGAATCCACAGTACTACCGATAAGTTTCTCGGAGTAACACGCAAGATCCTCTAAAGCGATATGTTAGGAAACACAAATCAAGAATCCAGCAAAGAATCATAAAAGACAAATGAAGAAACAAAATGCCCATAGCCCATTAGGAACGCCGTAACCGATGATCGCCAAACCAAGTCATGAGATAAATAATAAAAGTGGTCGAAGAAGAAGATCGCAAGAAATGAAGTGGCCCACTCTCAGTCAGGCCTGCTGAACGCACATGAGAGGGAAAGAGAGAAAGAGAGAGGGGGAGGAAGAGATCAAAAGGTGCTCCAGTTCCAATCGCGAGGCACACTAGCAGCCACCTCGGTGGTCTGAGGTAAATCGGCCTTGAGAGTGGCGCGGCCGGTCTCTTGACTGGAGTCGAGGTTGGAAGCCTCCGAGTCCTCGCCATTCTGAGCCTGGTCGATGGAATTCTGAATCTTACTCAAACGATCAGTGCGGGTCTCCTCCCAGCGCTGGTGGGCAATCCAGCAGAGATCGCAGGCGCGGGAGGGAACACCCTCTGGGTGGAAGCGCGCATCTTGGTCAAGTGGCACAACGTGAGGAGTGTGGGAGGAGCAGAAGACATGGCCACAATGACGGCAGTGGTGACGGCGCAGGAAAAGACCAAAGGAAGAGCGACATGTAGGAGAATCACAATTGGGGGAGGCCGAGTCCGCCTGGCAAGAAAGAATTAGCTGGGATGCTCATGAATACCCATGTGGTTGGTGTTGGGTGTTGTGATGCCGAGAGCTGCAAGCACGCCATTCCAGGAGAATGACGAGCTCGTGCACGAAAATGACCCATGGAAAATGGCGCCATTCAGGCAATTCTGGGTATATATATATATATATATATATATAAAGACCGAGAAGAAAAAGGAAAAACAAAATTACTACTCACTTTCCAGTGGTCCCGAGTGGGCAGGCCGGTCACCTCGCCCAAGGACTCGTTCTTCATCCACTCGTGCTCGGCCACTTTGCTGATGCCGCTGGACTTGCTTTCCATGGTGGAGCGGCGACTGATGGGCTCGGCCGACTCTTCGAGGCTATCCAGCGAGCCGTGAACACTCCGAGGCGGGGTGATAGGCGAGGACTTTTGAGGGCGCTCGGTGGGACGTAGCGCGGCGGGAACATACAATGGACCCTTGGGCGGGCGCAACTGACGCGACTGCAGGGGCAGTTGGTGAAGCGCGGCGGTGGTGAGACGCGGGGAGGTCGGGGAATTATTTGAGGGAGTAGTAGTGGCCGAGTTGGTCGGAGAGGGTTGACCATGGACGGAGATCTGACTCGGCACACTCGGGGAGGTCGAAGTGACAGCAGTGACGACGTGAGTAGCCATGATGGAAATGGTGTAGGATAGGAGGGGGAGCGAAGGGTGGGAAGGAAGAGATATCAGAGATCAGAGAATCAGAGGGCAGAGGGCCATAAAGAGTGAGATGAGATGATGTCGAGGGGCAAAGGCACACGACAAAAATGGAGAAATGGGGGGAGGAGGGGAGGCGAACGAGGAAGTGAATAGCAGCGCGGTGACTGGCCGAAACGGTGGAGACGGGACGTTGAGGCTAGAAGTGGCCCGGGTGGATGTGGTGGAAGTGGAACAAGGGTGGATTAGGATTTTGGAGATGTTGATCGGGAGGCGAATAGTAGAAGGGAAGTTGGGATTGGATTGGTATGTTGGAGGCAACAGACTGGGCGAGACCCGCACTATGTAGAATGAGACCTAGAACTAGGACTAGAACTAGAACGAGAACTTGACGTAGGCTAAGAGGAGGAACGAGGACGAGAATGAGGATGAGACGCTGACTTTGAACAGGAATATCAGGGTGGTATATACCTGTCGACTCCGTACTTCTGCCCCGAACCGGGGCTTTTTGGCTCACCGCTGCGCTTAGCCTAGATTCTTCGGCAAGCAATCTACGAACCTAGATCCCTAGGGATCCGGGGGGAGGACTACCATTGACCGCTTCTTCGATTTCCTTCTCCCATCCCGCGGCCCCTGTTTTCCTGTGACCTCGGGTGTTGCCAGCTTTCGAGGGTTTGATTCTATACACCTTCTGCACCTTGCACCTGCACCCGCACGGTTGCCCTTTCAGGCCTCTCCACCGGGGCTCCGCTGCCCCGCCGCGGAGAACCGGCGCTGCCGAGTGTCAAGTACATAATCTAGTAGTCCCCTAAAGTCAGAGCCGAAGCCGAAGCCGCAGCCACAGTTCACCGAGCCAGAAAGCCACTGTCAGTCGATCTTCGAACGTGCATTATTAGTGATGATGTAGGAGAGAGAGGATAGGCAAACGTCCACATCCCTGACTACGCCAGACCGACTCTCGACTCGGGAACCTCGAATGCCATCGCCGAGTCGCGTTTGGAGATCAGAGTTCACTAGTGTTCGAGGCGAGCCAATCGAAATGCAGGTGGCGCGGTGGTCTTATCGCTCAGCGATGATTGGCTCCTGGCTGCTAGCCAAGCTTTCCGTTTTGGGAAGTCACGGGGAAAGTCACGAGCCATGTTCCGCGCCTCGTGTCTCCGAGCCAATCAGCCGTGGCTGGTTGCAAACTCCCCCTTTCTTGGCCACTTGACAAACGCTACAACTCTGAACGAACTCCCTATTCGGCCGTTGACCGAGTGTCTCAACTCGATGCTTCATGGCCCGTTTGACCGGCCAATCTGGTCCAAACTCAATTGCCATTCCAAGTGGCGAACACGGTTCGTACGCTGATCGGAGGATCTAGCCTGCTTCTAGCCCCCTTCTAATGCTCGACCTAATTCCCAGCCCTTCCGTCATGAGAGATGGAGTGGAGCGAGCACGGTACCGTGTAGGCTGGACACATCCCCAGACTTGAGACGCACGGATGAGGAATGCTACACCATAGATTCCGGGAATCTCCAATGCAAATGTCTGGGGAAGATCGGGCATTGTGTACAAGGATACCGCAAGCGGTCGTAGATTGCCGCCGACCCCGGGTGTAGATTTCCGACCACCTCATGGCGTCATGACTGTATGTCTGCTTGCCCGGGGGATGCTCGATGGCTCCTCGTTGCCATCCTCCCAAATCCCGAACAATGAAACTTGCCGTCTTCAGCGCGAAATCGTACGATCGCACCTACCTGGATCAAATCTTGGGCGAGCAGTTCGCTCGGCTGGGTAGCATCGACTATCATGCTTTTGCGCTTTCCGAAGAGACGGTGCCCTTAGCCAAAGGCTGTGATGCCGTCTGCGTCTTCGTCAACGACACCTTGGACGAGCCCGTATTGCGTGCATTGCATGCGGGTGGCGTGCGCGCGGTCTTACTGCGCTGTGCAGGCTTCAACCACGTCGACCTGAAGACCGCTGAAGCGCTCGGTCTCTTCGTCGCCAATGTACCAGCTTATTCCCCCGAGGCCGTCGCCGAGTTTGCGGTGGCCCTGATCCAGACCCTGAATCGCAAGACGCACCGCGCCTACAATCGGGTGCGCGAGGGCAACTTCAATATCGAGGGCTTGCTGGGCACCACGCTGCATGGGAAAACCGTCGGCATCGTAGGTGTCGGGCGAATCGGTCTCGCGGCGGCTCGCATCTTTCAGGGCTTCGGGTGTCGACTCCTCGCGCACGATCCCTTTGCCGGGGAAGAATTTCGTCAGTATGGCACCCTGGTTGACCTCGACCGTCTGCTGCAGGAGAGCCATATCATCAGCTTGCACTGTCCGCTGACCGAGGATACGCGGCATATCATCAATTCATCCACCCTGTCACGGGTTCGGCCTGGCGCTCTCCTGGTCAACACGTCGAGAGGAGGGCTAATCGATGGGACGGCAGTCATTGAAGCCCTCAAGACCCATCGTCTCGGTGGACTCGCTTTGGATGTGTACGAAGCCGAAGGCGAGCTCTTCTACAATGATCATTCGGGCGAGATCATCGACGACGATGTGCTCATGCGTCTGATGACATTCCCCAATGTCATCATCTGTAGCCACCAGGGATTCTTCACCCACGAGGCCCTGACCGAGATTGCTACGATTACCCTGCGCAACTGGGCGGACCTGGTAGATGGTCGATCGTGTCCCAATTCCTTGGTAACCGAGGGCCATGTACTGGTTCGTGCGGACACGGCCCCGGTTCGATTGTGATTTGAATACGATAAAGTCTACTACTGGTTTGATCTTTCATAGTGAATGGCATTCATGATTTAAATGGCGTCGTGGTATCATCTACGTCGAGTAGAAAAACAAAAAAGTGAAACATCATCAGCCTCGCAACGGTCGAGTATACTGGAACTGGTCCTGCAGGGCCTGCCACGCACGCGGAATGAAGCGGTGTCCATGAACAATCAGTGGCACGACCGCAATGAGCCACATCCCATAGACAATCCCCACGGCGAGTCCCAGTCGGATTTGTTCCGACACTTGCGCGATAATTCCGGGCCGGGCCTGTGATGGAAGACTGTGCGACTCCTGGTCGGTGTGTGTCAGCGCCTCCGCCAGCTGCCAGGCGGCTCGACGGTTGATCTTCTCCCAGGTCGTGTCGTCTGCGTATTGCCGCGCGGCAATCGTCAGAGCTGCGCGCAGCGTAGCATCTTGAGATACATCGCGGGTCAGGTCGGTGAATTGGTCGAGGTCGTGGGGGGGAACGAGATAACCAGTCTGCCCATGACGAATGATATCAGATGGGCCGCCTTGATCCCGGGCAATAACTGGTAGACCGCTGGCCATCGCTTCCAGCACCACTAGCCCGAATGTCTCGGTGATGGAGCAATGCAGGAACAGATCGGCCGAGGCATAGGCTCGAGCCAGTGCCACGCCTGTGAGGAAACCGCTGAAGACCACATGCTTGCTGACACTGTCAAACAAACGCTTCACCTTGTTCTCGACCACTGGGTTACGGTTCCCACCCACAATCAGCAGCTTGAAGGGTACTTTGTCTGCTGCCAGCTTCGAGGCCACTTGCGCCAGGAACTCGAACCCTTTCTCCGGAGCAATGCGACAAACGCAGATGAGAATGATCTCGCCCGCCGGAGCAATTTGACGACGGTAAGCCTCGTCACGTTGTGTTGGTGTGAACATTGCGGTGTCGACACCCCGACCCAGCTGGACCAATCGGTCTGTCGGGGCACCTGCATGTTCGAGGTACTGGCGAATGGCAGAACAGGGGTAGAAGATAGTGTGAACCGCGCGCGAACGGAACAGAAAGCCCTGCACAACAGCCAGCAGCCAAACGCCAAACTGATCGAGGGGCGCAGGTAGCATAATCTCCGAGTAGGCAGAGAGATCTGTCTGAAAGTTGAGCACGACGGGAGGAGGTGATCGCAACTGGCGAATCTGCAGCAGCATCTGGAACCCGAGCGAGGCCGGACTGGCAAGGTAGACAATGTCGGGCTCAAAGGATTGACGATAGACATCATTGATATTAAATGGATACACCACGGTCAGATCTGGATTATAAGGCAAGGCGCACCCGGGGAGGCGGCGCTCCCAGACGTTGGTGACATGTTTCGTCGTATCGCCCTTGAAATGCGGTGCGACCAAAATGAGCTCGGCCCCGTGGTCCCGTAGGTACTCGACCAAACTGCGCGTAGTGCGACTGACGCCGTTGACGGGACCCCAAGATTCCGTGGCTAGCAAGATCTTCTTCCCGACGAGAACAGTAGGGAACTCATCGGGGTCTTGATAAGAGGCGAGCAGAGGGGCAGACTCCATAGTGATACATGACGATCCAAAAAAGAGAGAGAAAAAGAGGGGTGAGGGGGCAAGAAGTCGAGAATTAAAAGGGGGACAGCAAAAGACGGTCACATAGTTCACGGTTCACGAGGGTTGAGTTGAGTTTCGAGAGTTAAGCTCCTCTCAGTTAACCTTGGCCGCACGTGCCGCCACCACCGGCTGCAAATCGTTACTTGGCGACCAACAGCATCGCGTCCCTCGAAGCGTGCGCGCATCGTGTCCTGTGGATAGTTCTGAATAAAAGGTCATCGGCAGAAAGGGTGTGATCGTGATCGTGTGGCTCCTTTTTATTTTCTTACTCCGCCTTTGTTCTGTAGAATGTAGTTTGAACCTCCCCTCCTGGTATCCCGGGAATCTAGATATCTCGTTCACGGCATCATGTGCGACGATATCCCGATGGAAATCTTCTCTTCGCCGTCCGAGAGGAGTTTGTCCTGCTCGACGGCACCTACAAGTCCCAGCTCGAGTCCCCTCTTTCGGCCCTCGGATGTGGATGATTTGAAGCTGGGGCTACCCCAGTCCAGACTCGGTGAAGCAGATCTGAGCGACGGTACGGTCAAGAATGTGTGCGTGGTGGGTGCAGGATACGTCGGTAGGCTTGCTTCGGAATAAGACGAGGGTGATCGGCTGGGATGGCCTCGTTGACACTCTTGCAGGTGGACCAACAGCGGCAGTGCTGGCCCTCTACCACCCCTCAATCACCGTAGAGGTGCTGGACAGGGATCAGGCGCGTATCCAGCGATGGCAGTCAGCGCACCTCCCGCTTCATGAACCAGGCCTGGACACAGTCGTGCGCATCGTGCGTGACGGCGCCAAGATAGAGCATGAAGCGAACACCCAAGCTGTCTCGTCCGCGGTCACGCGCGCCCAGAATCTCTTCTTTACCCGTGACACTCAGGCCATCGCCCGTGCAGACATCATTCTCATGGCTGTCAATACTCCAACCAAGATGTTTGGGGTCGGCGCAGGCTGCGCCACCAACATGACGGCCTTTGATGGGGCAATGCGCGATGTCGCAACCCATGCCAAACCCGGCGCAATCATCGTGGAGAAGAGCACGGTGCCCGGAGGCACTGCTGAGCGCGTTCGAAGAATGGTACGTCGTGTCCCGTCTCCTAAAAGCACCGCTGGATCCTGATCTTGAATAGCTGGCGACTCTTCGCCCCGGCGTGCCTTTTGAGGTGCTGTCCAACCCTGAGTTTCTTGCCGAGGGCTCAGCCATCCAGAACCTCACAGCTCCAGACCGTGTGTTGATCGGATCCGCCGCAAGCCCCTCAGGACACCAGGCAGCTCAGACACTGGCCACCCTCTATTCGGCCTGGGTCCCCCGAGGCCGGATCCTCACGACGAACGCCTGGTCCTCAGAGCTTGCTAAGCTCGTGGCCAATGCCATGTTGGCACAGCGAATCAGCAGCATCAATTCAATCAGCGCGATCTGTGAGAGGACTGGCGCCGAGGTCGATCAAGTGGCCAAGGCCATTGGTCTGGATGTACGGATCGGACCCCAGTTCCTCAAGGCGGGACTCGGATTTGGTGGCTCCTGCTTCCGCAAAGACATCGCCAACTTAGCATACATGGCCGAGTCTTTGGGACTAGACGACGTCGCACATTACTGGCGACAGGTGAACGTGATGAACGAGCGGCAGCGCGACCGATTCTCGCGCAAGATTATCGATCGGTTTGAGGGCAACTTAGTCGGGCGCAAGCTAGCCATGCTCGGATTTGCATTCAAGAAGAATACAGGTGACACTCGTGAGTCATTGGCAGGGGACGTAATCCGAGTCCTGCTGGAAGAACGACCGGCGGAGATTGCCATTTTCGACCCTTACTGTCGTCAAGAGGATATCTTCCGCGAGCTGGAGCTTGTCTGCCCTGGTATCGCCCAAGGTAAAACCGTGAAAATCCACACAGACCCGTACATGGCATGTTCTCAGGCTCATGCCATTCTCGTTGTCACCGACTGCGACCAGTTCCGCAATACTCCACGGAAACCATCACCACCGGCAATTTCGTCTGCAGAGAAAGGTTTGGCTCGAAGCGCGGCCGATGACTGCCATGACCACGCCAAGCGTGCATGCGCTCGCCAGGAACGCGAGACGTGGACACACGCGGGCGTAACCTACTATCTGACGCCTCAGAGCTGTGGCTCCGACTGTGCGGATTGCCGATCGATAACACGACCAACCACCGAGGCAGTGGAATGGACGCGCATTGCATACAACATGGTCGAACCCAAGTTGGTGTTTGACGGCCGAGGATTGTTGGACTCGGCGGAGTTGGCCAAGTTGGGTTTGCGGGTGGATAGCGTGGGAAGGCGGAATGCTCTTGATGTTTTGGCCTAACTATCTCTAGGCTCGCGATACCCTTGAATTTCTTCTTTGAAACCTGCTTTTATTAGACAAGTGATACGAGAGACTTAGATCTAGATTGGCATGTTGTCTCTGACCCGAATTGCGTCCTGTTCAGATGTCGAATGGTCCTCATAGGTTCCGTGGCATGGCCTCTCGGCTCGTAGTAACCAAGTGACTAGTAAAGTGGGGAAAAGCGCTTGCTGCGTATATTGGGGTGGGAGCGGATAGTGGGGCATTCTGTAATATTTGAGAGTTTTCGTTGAGGGCAGTCTTCCTATAGTCCTACTTCTCCCAGCGGCCGACCGTTTCGCAGATAGATAGGCAGAGGCGGATTCTCCCCCGGGTTCCCCCTTTCACTATTTAGACTCAGGTCCACATGCTGTACCAACAGGGGTCCAAGGGCGAAACTGCGTGGCCTACCGACAGTCAACCTGACTTTGTACCTAACCGTCTAACTAGCCGTCTGCTGATATCACTACTATCTGGACCTTTGAAATTAAGGATGAGAGTTGTTCAATGTTATGTACGAGTATAGAGACTGTCTGTTCGGGGCTCTTTACTCAAATGCACCGTTCTTGGTTCACCTATGTACTCATAACTTGGAGGACTTATCCTTGGAGGCACTCGGTTCATGAGAAATATTCAACTCAGGCCACCATGGGTACTCAGGGCAACTGTTGTCTCGAGGATCGGTCTCAAATACTGGCTTGCGCTTTTCAAAAAAAGAGTCGACCCCTTCCTGATAGTCACTGAAGATCAATTAGAACGTTTGTCTTTTCACCCATCTCGCTAGGAAAATCATACCTTTGACCGATCATATGATGGAAAACTCGAGACTCGAGTAAGTGCGCTGCTTCCGGAGAAGTGCCGCCTTCCCACATCAATGCCCGGCTCATTGAAGAGGCTAGCGGACTGACATTCTCCGCCATGTCCTGAGCGAGCTCCAAGGCTCGAGGCAAGACCTGAGAAGCCTTAGGAAGTACTTCAGTAAAGAGATCACCAAAGTACTTAGCCAACGGCGGATACACAGCGCCAGTAGTGATCAAATGCATGGCACGCGAGAAGCCAACCAGACGGGGAAGGAAATAAGAAGCACAGGATTCAATGGTAAGCCCCCGTCTGGCAAACACGAACCCGTATTTGCTCTGTTCATGGCATATACGGATCGCAGCTGGCAGGGTCATCGTCATTCCCACGCCAACGGCTGAGCCTTGAAGTGCAACGATCGTTGGCTTATGACATCGATGCATCGCCAGGCTGACTCTTCCTCCACTGGCGAAGAAATGATCAGGACCGAAATGCTCCATCCAGAAAAGATCAGACGCTTACATGTCACGAAAATCAGCAGCTCTACCCTGATTATTCCCGAACCCAATATCAAGATCCATGCCGGCGCAAAACATCTTGCCCGCGCCAGTCAGGACGATTGTCTTGACCCGAGGGTCAACGTGAAACATCTTGAAGGCCAATGTAAGGCTATCAGCCATCTGTGGAGTGAATGCATTATGTTTTTCTGGTCGATTCAATGTAACAATCACCACAGGGGTAGCAGCTGGGGCGCCGAGAGGACAATGCGATATTTGGATATGAGTGAGCTCGAGGGCCTCGTAGGAGCTGGGAACATCGATAGAGGTCGAATTAGGTGGCATTGTCTCGGAGTAATGGTTCTGTTTCTTCAGAGGTAGTGGTCTTGTTCTTCAATAAATCATAGACTGGCCAATTTAGGTGAAAGCGGAACTCATTTTGAGGCGGCCTCCACAGTGCCTCGGCCCGCAGAGGCCATTTGGGCTTGAGCGGAGAAGATCAGCAACCACATGTGGCCAGAAACTTGTCATTTCTGAATTATATCGAATTTGTGCCTTTCCAACTCGAACGAAGAGGATTGTAGTGAAGGGTGGGAATGTAACTATATCTCTGAAACCCATAGTTCCTACACAACTTTTACACAAGTCTCGAAGCAACGAAAGATGTAACCAAATGATGGAGTGGGGACCTTAGGAGAAGGCAAATTCAAGAGACCACATAGTGCGACTCACGCAAAGAGCCCTCGGAAAGAAACAGCAAGGAGCCCAGAGAAATGCCTAGCTTGATGTCTCTCAAAAGCTGTAGAATCGAGTACAGAGGTCTCTTTAGATGATCTCTTTGGGAGGACTGCATGGTTCCCAGAACTAAATTGTAACTAATAGGGGAATGAGCTAGCGCAATAACGCTTGAGCTTAAGGTAACTCACCTATGTATAATCTTTGGTAGACTAGAAATTCTCCAAAATGAATGTTTCTCCAAGCCAAAAACACTTGGACCCGCTGGCTGGATTCTGCATTTATATTGCAAATTGCATTCGATTATCAAGACGATGAAACCGTTGACATGGCCCACTTAAGTGTCAAAAGAAGATAAGACGAAGCGTCGGCTACGTGATTCTATGATTTTGGGGGGAGCGGGGTCCCTGTCACCCATCGCTCAGACTGATCTAGTCGAAATCAGAATGATAGGACCGAGCGAAAACGAGAACGACACAGTGGATACTGGATCAGGCCAGCTACGAATCCCAGCACGTGGACTTCACATGAAGGATCCACCGATCTCGGCCCTTTATCCTTATCAATCGAACAACGTGCCTCGGGCCATTGACATCATGAACTAGAATTCGGGCCCTTTATTGAAAGCTACCCCTTCATCCCACTCAATTAATCATAAATCTATTCGTCCTATTTTCGTGTTCACATTGTTTAAAAAATGGCTGATCACAATCAGGGCTGCAAGATTACCCTCTACTGGTAGGCTTCTCAGGGATATGCTCAAACTTGATACTTATGCAAAACCAGGCTCGAGCAATCTCGAAGCCACCGCATCCTGTGGCTGCTGGAGGAGCTCAAATTGCAATATGAGCTGAAGACTTTCAAGCGCCGCGCTGATAAGCTCGCGCCCGCGGAGCTCAAGAAGGTCCATGCTCTCGGCAAGTCGCCTATTGTCACAATCGAGGCCCCGGGCTCCGACAAGCCGATGGTCCTCGCCGAATCCGGCGCCATCGTTGAATACCTTTGCGATCACTTCGGCTCGGGGAACCCTACCTTGGTGCCCGAGCGCTATGTGGCCGGTCGCGAGGGCCAAGTCGGCGGAGAGCGTGAGGAATGGATGCGCTACCGGTATTTCATGCACTACACCGAAGGCACTCTGATGCCCTTTTTGGTGATGACCCTCGTCAACGACAGTAAGTGGGGATTGTATTGGACGTGGGTTCTGGCACAGTGGACCCATGCTAACATCTTTGAAGCCATCCGCAACTCGCCTCCATTCTTCATCCGGCCCATCACCGGTCTTGTGGCCTCGCAGGTCGAGGCTGCTTTCCTCACCCGTAACGTTGAGAGTAACTTGGCTTTCCTGGAGGAGCAGCTGAAGACTGCCCCGGAAGGCGGTCCCTTCCTCTGCGGTAAAAACTTGACTGCGGCAGATATCCTGATCAGCTTCCCGGTGATCGCTGCCGGTGGACGAGTACTCCAGGACAAGAAGAATCAGGAAAAGTATCCTTTGTTGGCAGGATATGCGAAGAGGCTGCAGGAGGTCGAGTGCTACAAGAAGGCCGTGGCCAAGATTGAGGCCGTGGAGGGAACCTTCTCTGCCTCGATGTAAGTTGCCGAGGCAGGCTGGATCCGACAACGAATATGTTCCATTATGTATTTGCCAGCCAATGTTATTGATATCAATTGTCATCAATGGGCAACGCACAGGGTTTGTCGTGCTTGGTAAATTGACTATTCCGATTGGCGATCCGCGGAAAGTGGATATTCATGCGGGGAATCGAGAGCCTCGACGAGACAGATACTAGAATGGTGAATGTCGAATTGTCATGATTGAGAAAAGAAGCCAGTCAGTAAAGTCAGTCCAATTGGCGAATAGTACGAACTGCTAGGAGCTCAGTCGCCGTAGAATTGTGTCCGTCTATGCATATCACGTGATCGTAAAATCCGGCTGACATACTGCATCATGTGACCTGAACCTCACCTGGTCCGCACGTCTGCAGATGTGACGGTTCTGTGTCTACGCTACGAGTGACATCGCAACCATGGCCGGCCCCAGCAAGTGTGAGTACCAGAGCTATGTTGACCTACATCAAACCAATCGCTCATCAATTGAACAGCCCTGATCCTTGACCCGGCCCTTCAGAAATACTACGGTACTTCTTCCTGAACCCCATCCCCTCGGTCCCCGCGCTTCACATGGCCCTGAGCAAGACAGGATTGCTCTGCTGTATTTCCAAATGGATATCGTCCTTTGATCCGTCCACCCATTCTATGCCGCAACATGCCGCAGCCTGTACCGAGCTTTCTCCGCATATACACTAACCGGGCCGACAGAACTCAACGCCAACCGTTACAAGTACTGGCGCTGGAACTCCCGCCATGCCTGGATCTCTCTCATCTACATGGTGGCAATTCCCGGTGCTCTGACCTGGGTCGCCTACAAGACCGAGGTAGGCATTGACAACCGCCCGCCCTCCTGGTCTTTCAATTTGCGCGTGAGGAGACTTATCTGACTATCGTACAGGGCAAATACGAGCTTCGCGGCAAGCGCAGAGGTGATACCGTCTCGGAATGGTAAAGAACAAAGGATTGATGACCTGGATCAGTGGAGTCACTGTCACCGCATGGCGAACCAGTGATATGCGAACTCTTCCTTATACGGCACTACCGCGATTCGCCGGAGGGCTCGAAGCGAAAACTGCTTTTTTTTTCTGCCGGTACCTCTGACCGGGCTATGTACCTTATCACAAGCATATACCGCATTTCATTTCTTCTGTTCACTTCGCCTGGCGGTCACTTATGGGGACTAGGAACCTGGAGAACCAAATGTAGTCAATTTTGGGAAACAATATATCTTGTTTTCCTCAATCGAACTTTATCATACGTTGTTGCGAGCGAATATTATGAACTTCCGTAAGCGCCGCATGGTTAAGATTTTTCTCAATTGCACGTCCGTTGAATCTTTAATATGGGGCCCATCCGCGGCGACCACCACGTCCACCACCCTCTGGCAGCCTTTCCCCTCGCTTCCAATCGCCTTGAGGAAGAATAGGGGGACCACCACGATCCCCGCCTCGAGCACCGCCCCGACCACCTCTTCCAAACCCATTATCCCGAAATGCGCGCATACCACCACCTCCCGCCCCAGGTGGGCCAGAAGCACCACGAAGCGCAGGCGCAACTGATCCGTCCTCAAGGGGAGGCAAAATGGCGCACTCAACATAATCTCCAACAATGAACCGTACGTCCTGCAACGCCTTGTCTGCTTCCGAGCCCTGGAAACGCAACGGGCCTGGCCGTGGTCGCGGCTCCGCACGACCGTCTGCGTCCTCCTCGTTGCGGTATGGACTGTCTCTTGGAGCAACAATGACGCTTCCCAGGTCCTTGCTAACGTATCGACCGCGCGCATCGGGGCCCATAATGGCCGCACCGCGAGCGTCGGGATAGATTAGACGAAAACAAAGGCGGGTACCGATGGGCGGATCGGGGAGTAATGAAGGCAGCGCGGAAGTAAGAAGCTGCGAGAGTTCCCGTAGCGTACATGATTGCCATGTATAGATCTCGAGGTGAGGGGGTAGCGGCGCAGCTGGTGGAGGAGAAGGTCCGCGAATACTGTTCGGCCCGCTAGCTGGACCGCCGCGGCGGGGAGGGGCAGGGATACTGTAGTCGGAAAGATTGTGGTAGTTGTTTGCTCGGTAAAAGAGCTTTAAATGAAATGGAGTTGTGGTCTGGCGGTCAATTGGAGCTTTGGAGCCTTCTCGCGAAGGAGCAGCCATGATGGCAGGGCGAGCCGCGTGCAGGAGCGGTACCGGAGCAATACAGAGAATATTTTGAGCTCGATAAGCGCGTCGGAAGACTATAGTGTGAGCTCAGTTTGCTCGTAATGAAGCTTTGGAGCGATGTGGTTGAGTGCGGAGTGAAGTGGGAAAGGAATTGGAGAAGACCCGAAGCTGTCGGGGTTTCCGACCTTTCTCAACCGAGCATTCTTTTCCTTCTGCCACATCGCCGACGCTTCGCTTCAACCGATCTATTACAGCGCCAATAATTACTGTGCAACTTATCATATCTGACCGAATCTGATACCGTCTCAAAAAAAAAGCCTGCGCCGGGCAGCCTTACCCATCATGGATTTCGCCGCTCTCATGTCCAAGGAGATCTCCAAGGCCAAAGCTCCTAATGCCACCAAGTCTTCCAGCGGAGAAGAAGGTCAAGGATCACCCGCAGAGCCAACAAAGAAATACCTGCGCCGAGGAGAAATTGAAGCTGCGCGAATCGCGGCCTATAACGAGGAGCAGGAACGGTTACAGAAGGAGCGTGAAGATCGCCTGGCCAACAAGCGCAAGTTTGAGGAAGAAGAGGCAAATCGTCGACGGGAACGCGAAGAGAAAAAGCGCAGACTCGCCGAAGAATCGAGGAAGAAGAGAGAGGAGGAAGAGGAGGCACAGGAGCGCGAACGGCGACGGAAACTCGGTCTGCCCGAATTGCCCTCAAAGAGTGGCGACAATACCCCAGATCCCGAAAGCCAGCAGGAAGAAGACATTGAAGAAGAAGAGCTCATCGAGAAGCTTAGAGGGCTTGATGAGCCGGCGCGACTGTTTGGAGAGAACCATCGCTCTCGGCTTCGACGATATCGTCGCCTGGTTCAGCGCGCCGCTACGCAGCAGAAAATGACAGATGGACCAATCCCTACGACCTTGGAACCTGTTCCTGGTGGGGAGATGATCATTCCGGCCAAGATACCCAAGGAGCCCGAGGGACGACTATTTCTGCTCCGTCAGCTGGCATCCTATTTCAACATGGTTTTGTCGGAATGGGAGCTTGCTCTCGCCAAGCGCGATGTTACTGTTCGACAAAGCTTTCAAGGAAAACAAGCATACAATGCTATGCTGCAGTCTCGAGAAAATATGAAGCCACTGTACCGCCGACTTGAAAAGGCGGACTTGGAGGACGGGCTCCTAGAGCCGATCGTGGAGATTGTCCATAAAGCACAGCAACGGAAATACGTCGATGCTAATGACGCATATCTCCGTGTGAGCATTGGAAAAGCGTACGTTCCCTCTCATGCCCCGATAGTGATAGAGCATGCTAACCAAGCGATAGTGCATGGCCCATTGGTGTGACCATGGTTGGTATTCACGAGCGTTCTGCGCGTGAAAAGCTACACCAGAGTGACCAGCAGGCACATATTCTAAGTGACGAAGCAACACGCAAGTACTTGCAGAGTATCAAGCGGTGCTTGAGCTTTGCACAAGTTCGCTGGCCCCCCGAGGATCAGCTCCAGATCATGGGATAGATTGCCACGAGTGATATGCTGTTTTATATACCCATAGCGTTTCGAATTGGATATTTATTGCCCGTATAATTGGCACCAGTAACTGTACATCGATTTTTCGGACGATCTCATACCCTGAGGTATGCTGAGCGGGGTCTGGGCCTTGGCCAGATTTCAATACACTTCTATTTCCTTTCTCAGATCACACGCTTACCCGGACCATGTTTGTCGCTCTTGTGTGTACATTCAGTCTTCTTGGTCCACTGTATTTGATATATAAGCCACCTGGTTCCTTCATCCACTTCTTTCAACGTCGCTGGCCCGATGTCATATTTCGTCACGCACCGGCCGAGAAAGTGGTCGCGTTGACCATTGACGACACCCCGTCAATACACACGCGCGCTATTCTCGACCTCTTAAAGTCTAATGACGCGATCGCCACATTTTTCGTGATAGGGTCTCAGGTACCTGGTAATGAGGACATTCTCGTTGAGCTAGTGCGCGCTGGCAACGAACTAGCCAACCATGCGATGCACGATGAGCCATCACGTGGGCTCAGCGATCCAGCTCTTGCGCAGCAAATTCAGGCTGTGCATGCCTTAATTCAAAATGCGTATAGCGCAGTCGACCAGGAGGGGCCTGAGAATTGGTTCTTCCGACCAGGCTCGGGTCTCTTCAGCTCCCGAATGCGACGCTTGGTCTCGAAGCTTGGGTATCGACTTGTGCTCGGGGACGTCTATCCCCACGATCCACAGGTACCATTTGCAAAACTCAATGCAAGGCATATCTTGAGCATGGTGAAGCCAGGCAGTATCATCATTTGCCACGACCGCAGAGAATGGACGTTACCCATGCTACAAGAGGTGTTGCCAGAGCTCAAGCGCCGCGGATACCGGGTGCTCACTGTGTCAGAGCTGCTTAAGACGCGCTAAATCTACACAGTCGAAACACTTTACTTGGCTTTGACCACGCGTCCGCAGAAACGCATGGGAGTTTGAAGAACCTCCAATAAGTCTAAACTCTAGAGCGTGTACATACATGATATATATCATCATCATAATCTAATCTCACGCATTATTGTGTCAGATCCTTCCACACCTGCGCCAACGTTTCCCACCAGCTCTGCGCGGCTGTGGGTGTTGTCATCGTCGACACCTTGCTAGAGGTATCTTCTCTGGCCAAATCAGACGCGGTATTGTGAAATATATGATGACCGTCTATCCCGTTCATCACGGCGAGGGAGGAGGAAGGGGGGCGAGTTGACACGACGCTGCTAGGCATACTTCGTGTTGTCCTGTCGGTATCTCGATCACCAAGTAGATGACCCGCGGTGGAGACACAGCCCCCATAGGCAAAGCGGACGAGGGAGTCACCGGTCAAGCTGCCAATAATATACACACCAGGGGCAACTTGTAGATCTTCAGCCGCTTTCGCGCGAAGGGTCTGACCGGTGACAGCATCATCGATCATTTCATGTCCCAGTACCTCGGATCGCAGCGCGGTGTCCAGGTAGTTCAAGGTGCCCCGCCGTCCAGCAGCGAATACGAGGCCCCGCACTGAACGAGTCAACGAGGAACCGTCTGCGCGACGGAAACTGACTTGAGCCAATTCACCCAAGACCTTCACGTCGGTGATTTCCACATTACATACACCCTCATAGACATCGTCCCAATTCCGATTTTCCAGGAAGGGGGTTGAACTGCCGCGGCGGCTTTTCAGCGGCTGGCTCTTGGTAGCATTTGCGGCAAGGGCGGCTCGCTTCATTAATCGATACACACCGGCGTATTCCGGGTACGCGCGCTGGTGGCAGCTCCTGAGAGGCGATGGACGATCCTCAGGGGACCATTTGAAAACATGCAATATTTTTTGGTCGGACGATGCAGAGATGATTGCATCCGCGGCGGAAAATCCAGATCCGATGACGAGAAGGGGGGTGTCCGGTCTCGAGTAGGTTTGAAAGATGGGTTTCAGGATTGGTGTAGGCGGTAGCAATTCCGAAAAGATCCCGCTGGCTAGCACCACGCGCTTGCAATGGAGATTGTGGGATTGAATGTAGAAGCCGTCGGCGGTACGGGAGATGCCTTTCAGCTCTTCCCCACACCTGAAAACGTCGTCGATGTGGACCGCCGCGGGGTACGCACCGAAGTAGTCAGCGATCTCGCGCCTTGTCGGCCGTGTGTAGGGTGGCAGGTCCTGACCGGTGGCCTTCCTATGGTGGTCCGCGAAAGAGTAGCCCGGGAGTGACAACATCGCTGCATAGCTCAGAGTTTGGATGTCCCAACTGGCCCCATGGGGATCTTCGGTCCACTGGCCTCCTGGAAACAAAGGCTTTCCAAAGACGAGATGCGATACGGCTTTTTCAGGTTCATGACGCCATTCCACATTGGAAGTGGTGCCAGTCTCATCAATGTCGACACTAGGCCGCACCAATGTGTCCAACAGCACGTTAACGGGTAACGCCTGGGTCGAGTATGATAAACGAGAGGCGGCGAAGTGTGCCGTCAACGCATCCACATCGGCATTTAACAGGTCAGGCGCATCTTTCAACTTGGCATCCAGCAAAGGATCTGGGTGTGGAGGGTTATCTGAGTAGAAGGGAAGATGACCATGTAGAATATACGAAAGGATCATAGCCGACGGCCCATTGCCTATTGATGAGAAGGATCAGCATCAGACGGATGGAAGAATCAGTGACGAGTGACCTACCGACAATGACCGTATCGGTTTCCATGGACGGAGTCTCAAACAAATTCAGCGCTGGTGCATTCTGGAATCATGCGATGAGAATGCGCCTTGAGCCCGAAACCAGGGAAGCTGAAACGGCCATGGATGGGGGGCGGGCATGGAAGCAAGTCGCGGAGATCAATAATCAGGCTGACAAAAGCCCGAGGTGGGCGAGGTGGGGTTTCTCCATTTCCATTCTTTTGGGGGTTTCTTCCAAGTCCGGCAAATGTACGGGAAATAGAATTTTGGATGAAAGTGTCAGGGTGGCATCACCGGTACGTCAAAGTAAGAGACATGGTTTCTACCCCGGATTCCCACTCGAGTGCTTCTAGCAAAGTACGTAAGAGGACCTGGGAAAAACTACTCATCCTTGCGTGGAATGGCGACAGATCTCTCACATCGTAGCCCTAAGCCCTACTTGCCCTATGCGGACACTACGGGATGCGCGTCTCGAGGTGATGCGATGCTTCGACTGTCTGGTGTCGCGATCTCCTTTCAGAGTCTCATGATTTCATAAATCCCGTTTCGCGCGCATCCCTCACTTGATCGCGCCGCCAGCTCTTGCGCGATCATGTATCACCTGGCCAAGTCGCTGTATACGTATGCGACCAGCAAAGAGGGTAAGTTGCCATCCGTCGCCCAGCTATTCTTCATCTCACGCATTGGATTGTGCCGCAGAGTACTCTGTCCTGTTATTAGGTCTTGACAATGCCGGCAAGACCACTCTCCTCTCCCAGATCAAAGCGCTCTACCAACCTCGACCCGATGGCGCCCCGGCACCCAACCCCGGGAAGACCGTTCCGACCGTCGGCCAGAACGTCGCTACGATTTCCCTGCATGACATGAACTTGAAAATTTGGGATGTGGGAGGGCAGATCTCGATGCGCGGTCTCTGGCAGAGTTACTATTCTAGCTGCCACGCCATCATCTTCGTGGTGGACAGCGCCGACGTGGGTCAAGATCCGGACATTACCCGATTGCCCTCTCTGAGTCGACGCCCGAGCTCGGTCTCCGGTCCTTCGCGAGGCGCCGACCTCTTCACGGAACAAAATGTTGGCATCAACGCCAGCGGGAGCGACTTTGGGCGCCTGGACGAATGTCGACAGGTCCTGGAATCGGTTCTGCAGAACGCCGACGTCGCAGGGGTTCCCATCCTCGTGCTGGCTAATAAGCAGGATCGGGAAGATTGCGTCGAGGTGGTTCGCATCAAGGAAGGCTTTGTTCGCAAAGTGTTCGAAGGAGAAACTGGAAGCGGCGTCCGAGACAGTCGCGTGCTGCCGGTCAGCGCGCTCATGGGCTCCGGAGTGCAGGCGGCTGTCGAGTGGGTGCAGAGTCGCGTCAAGTGGAATAAAGAGGGCCGTCCACCGGTGATGCGCTGATGCGACTTATGGCCTCGGACATACATGCATACTAGCGTTTGATTATATTAATATCTATTCCCGTCAATATACCAACCAAGTTTGATCAATGGCTTTTGATACTCATGAAACGCAAAGCTCACAACGCTCGAAGACACTATGTTGGACTGATAAGAAAGTTTGGAGCCAGAGACTTAGAATCAAGTAGATCGGAGATAAGTCCCAATCTTTCAGTGCTCCTTCTAGAATCATTCCAGGGTTCCCCGAGGGCCCCGGTGCTTAGATCATTCGAGCTTCTCGCACAGAGTGCCCCCGACACCGTCGCACAGGGCAAGTGTGCTTGCGCTCGCTGGAGCAATTCGATCGACTGGGTCGAAAATCAAGGAAAACTCCCTGAGTATTGCGTCTTTCGCATGCAATCGTCCAAAATTCTGGGTCTCCACTTTTTTGATGTCACGGATCGTATACCACCTTGATAAGCTGCACCCAGACCCTCGTCAAGGATTGGATCGATCAATGAAAAGTAGACATGGCCCTACATTATGTATGATGAGATCCACCGGGAGTTCTTCTCCTACGTTCACTTGCCAGAGCAATCCCGGTCGCAATGGCCTCAGGTTCCGTCAATTTGACGTCATGTCGTAGTATGCATCCAAGATCTTTGACCTCTTAGATGAAGCAGACGAGAATGAAGCAAGATCAGAATCTTCGAATGCGGAGTGAGATAGCTATATAATCCTTTCCGCCTCCACGAACTGTGGCTCGTCCGAATATATTTCCATTTTCATACATCCCATTCCAATAACCACCATGAGTACCTTGAACAACGTCGAGTCCGTTAGCAACCAGAAGGGTAGCTTCAAGCCTTCTATTGCCCGCGAGGGACCCATTACAGACAAGGGCGTAAGTCCTCCCTTCACTGTTCCTTGTGACTTCCAGCGCAATAGACTAATATCATCTAGCACAAGCCCGGTGTCAAGGTTAACGAGGCCGATCAGCGTCCCGAATATCATATGGAGGCTTTCCCTCCTGGCACTGCTCCCGCTAGCAACTCATACACTTCAAATGCCAATGAGATCGGCAGCCAGGCCGACAATCCCAATGTCCTCCGCTCACACGGCAAGGAGTCTACCTATACTTCTCCCGCTGACACCCTGACGGGTGCAACCTCCAAAGACGTTCATACCGGTCTCGGTAAGCCCCTACAGGGCCAGTCTGGTGTTGAACTTGCCCATGATGGCGCCCACGGCCGAAAGAAGCAACCTTCCGGCTTGGAGGGTGTAGGTGCTTCTCGCGAGGACCATGGCATTGAGCGTAAGTTTGTCGACCAACGCGGTCTGGACCGGGAGGAGGCTGCCAACGCTGGTGCCCGTGGTAACAAGGCTGATCGTGCCGCCGAGGATATGCGGCCCGAGGGCGCCGAAACGTTGGACACTGAGTGGAAATATGAGGCTCGCACTCAGCGTGAAAAGAAATAGATTAATCATCACGATGTTACGAGCAAAATTTGGGTCTTGAGTTATGAGTGGTCTCGGGATTCAAAATGGATGTCAGTGATTTTTAACCGAGCGTGACGAACGTGTATCAATAAAGAAAGGAATTAAATTTTGGAATTCCCATTAGAGTCGATGCAGTATTGGTTGTGTGCAGAAGTTTGAGGGCCATAGTCTTGAGATGCATAGATACGGAGATATCTTGGGTAGCTGTGGAGGCTCAACAGAGTAAGGATATCCAAAGCGTGTTGGAAGACCTGAATCATATTTCTCCTCAAAAGCTGTCTCGCGGCCGAGGGACTAGGGAAAGTGCAAAGAACGAGTTCGATTATGTACATTTATCCGACGGTACGAAATTGGTACCTCATCGTTTCGACCTTCACCGACTACTCCGGGCGGTAGTGGAGACCCGAGATTGCTCCGGCGGTTTTTTCCTTGGCCAACTTCTGGCAATGTCGATGTTCGCTCGGGGGAACCACATCTCGAGGAAAACATAGATCAAATAGTCAATGACCACGCATAGACAGAACAGTTTGCCTGCCCAGACACCGCACCCATAATACCGTTTTAAACGATCAATCAGTGCGAAGCTGCGTACTCGATCCCCACTGGCTTCCCATCCCTGACCAGGGTAGTAGCCGTAGAACTCTTCCGGGCTAATATCGCCGGTGATGCCTTGATAAACCCGCTCAGTGCGCTGAGCCACATCTCGCCAAGAGTACATCATCTTGACCTGATCATGGAAACGGTCTGTTCGCACTTTATTTGAGCGCAAAGCGGCAATAGCCTTGCTGGTTGCAACAACCAGATCATCTTCCTCTGGTTTTGCAAAAGTAGTCATGTGTTGGGGTAGAACCTCTGGAATACCCCCAACTCGAGTGCATACTACGTACAACCCGCAGCTCGCGGCTTCGACAATCACCGTGCCGAAGGCCTCTGTCAAACTGGGATGAAGATAGATATGACCTCGGACCATGACATCTCGCACCTCTTCATGTCGAACCGAGCCAAGCAATTCAACCTTATCCTGAAGCACATTTCGTTCCAGCATCTGTTCCAGGTCGATCGCCTTAGGCCCAGAGCCCGCAATGATGAAGCGGGTGTTGGGATTGGAAGCAAGAATTCGCGGGATCGCCGCGATCAAAAGGTCTGTGCCCTTATTATAGAAGAGACGGGAAATGACCACGATTGTAATAGTATCGTTGGGTCCAATTGGTGTCGGCGATAGTCGCGGATCGACGGGAGAAGTTGGGGTCTGGTCGAGGGCGCGAGGGGTGTATGATAAAGGCCGAAAGTTCTCTGCAACTACGGCATTGGGGATCACGGAGACCATCAAAGGATCGAGTGAGGCTCGAAGCACCGTATTCTCCTTGCTGAGCGAGTCAGTAGGCGATCGTGAAACTGTCCATCCATAAACTTACCAGGTATGGCTGACACAGATCGCATGATCGACATCGCTGAGTGTAAACTTTAGTAACTTGTTGGTAAGAATTGAAGCTGCATCGGCAAATCCAAAAAGAGAATGGTCTGTAAAGACGGTTCGCAGACCCATTGTCCGCGCATGGAGTATAGCTTCCCCACAGAAGCTACTGAGACTCGCATGGCCGTGGACGATTTCGATCTGTTCCCTTATGACAATATTGCGGAAGATGGGAAAGAATGAAAAGACGGTAGGGAAAGTCGTCTCGCGGTAAATGACGAAGAAAGGGACATGGTAGATCTTTAAGCCGTTGGTGAGGTATCGTACCCCTGTTCGGCCTTTGTAGGCGTGAGTGATGATGATGACTTTGTGCCCACGGTCGATCAATTTCTAAATGACTGTCAGACTGCGCTTAAGACGCCGGTGAACGTAGAATCGCGAGGATGAAGGTCTGGCAGCATACGGAGGACAATTGATAGATGTGACTCTCGATTCCCCCTGAGAAATGTGAGTTACTCCGATCAAGACGTAATACTATAGCTCGGGACAATTATGACTTACCTGATTGAGGAAAGAAGAAGTCACTGACCATACTGTCACCATAGAAAAACAATTACCATCGTCAGCCTGCTGCGATCATCACGGTGCCTGGCGCGTTCAGGACTCACGCAATGTTATAAGGCATTTTGGCGGCTGCGGCTCTGAGGCAGCGATATCTTTGATGAATTCCAGATATCACTCAAACTCAGCATCCTACCCATGACGATATGTTTGCGATGGTCACAGTGAACACTGTGCACACTCGATCGCAAGTGAAGAAGCTCAAGGCGATACTGCCTGGCGGTGTGCCGGAACTGGACTAGGCGGTGTGCTGGTTTGACAATCTGCCGGCATAACCGTCGGTGAAGCGCAAAAAACTAAACCCTCCTCGAGTCGAGCGTCAATCCCGAGGAATGCAGCTCGAAAAAATGGCCGGATTCAAGGCCGCGCCTGATGCGACCAAAATGACCTCGACCCCCGCCTCCGGCAAGGCTCAAAAGCGAAAGCGAGATGTCGAAAACACCGTTACAAGCACTCCAACGCCATCCAAAAAATTCAAGAAGCGCGATAGCCAGTACCTCGATGAGGGCAGCGCCAAAAAGCGATCGAAGCTTAAAGACCGACTTCAAGGTGACAATTCACCGGCATCCACGCCGAAAGAAAGTGCTGTCTCGACCAAGCGCAGTAAGACGCCTGCTACAAACTCGGGTGACCGCGACGATAAAGCGAGAAAAAAGTCAAAAGATGGCAAACGAAAGAGCTCTGGAAAGAACACTGAGTCGATTGATGAAACTGCATCTGTGAGCTCGGAGCCCCCAAGTGCCAATATCGCAGAAGTGACTGCGGAAGAGAAGTCTATGAAGAACAAGCATGCCGGACTTTTGTCCAAATTCGAGCGAACAAAGACCGCTGCCGCTTCAAAGGCCAAAAAGGCCAAGGTTGAGGTCACAGAGCCCCAGGAGGAGACAGCTGAGGCTGTCTTCGCGAAGGGCCTTGAGCCCTTACCCCAGCCTGAGAATCCTGAGGAGCCCGAGACTCTACCGACATATTCGTCTTTACCAGAATGGCTGGCAAACCCCCGGCGAACATCGACCAAAGAGCGAGCCAAATTCTCTGATCTTGGCATCAAACCCGATCTTCTTCACATCCTTGACGAGCGCGGCTACAAGGAAGCTTTTGCTGTGCAGTCCGCTGTCATCCCCCTCCTTCTTGACAATAGCAACAACTACCACCCCGGTGATGTTTGTGTTTCCGCAGCCACCGGTTCTGGAAAGACCCTCTCCTACGTACTTCCGCTTGTCAGCTCCCTCAAGGCTCTTCCCGCGTCAAGACTGCGGGGACTGATCGTTGTCCCCACTCGAGAGTTAGTGCGACAGGCACGTGAATCATGTGAACTCCTTGCCTCTAGATCCGGACTTCGTATCGGAAGTGCCGTGGGTAATGTGGCCATCAAAGATGAGCAAAAGCTTCTCATGCGAGTGGACCAAGTGTACGACCCGGCCACCGTCGCTCAACGACAGAACCCAGGTCTACGAGGGGATGACTGGATTGACTTTGATCTTGAAGCATGCGTCAATGAAGCTGTAAATACCAATGAGTACCTCCCGGACCACACTCAGCGATCTGAGCCCAATGTCGATATCCTCATCTGCACACCAGGCCGACTGGTTGATCACATTCGTTACACCAAGGGTTTTACTCTCAAGTATCTGGATTGGCTCGTAATTGATGAAGCTGATCGTCTCCTGAATGAGAGCTTCCAAGATTGGGTTGATGTCGTGATGGGCTCACTGGACTCTCGCCAGGCCCCTGAGACTTTCGGACCCTGTGGCAAGTTTTTGCACGACATGAAGCTTTCTATTGCCGCTAGACCCCCGCGGAAGGTCATTCTCAGTGCTACCATGACTCGTGATATTTCGAAGCTCAACTCACTTCGCTTGACAAACCCAAAGATGGTCGTGGTGGGGGCTGAAATCACCTCCGAGGCCACCGATATTCCCGCCGACAGATTAGACGCCTCATACGACTTGCCACCAACTCTGAATGAATACATGGTTCCTGTTGCGGAGGGCGCGCATAAGCCTCTCTACTTGCTGCATCTTCTCGAATCACAGATCAAGATCGCCGCAGCGAGCACCACCGACGACGCCGGCAGCGATACTTCTGAAGACAGCGATGATACCAGCTCTGATGAAGAGTCTTCTGACTCCAATTCATCTGACTCTGATTCATCTGATGACTCAGATTCAGACTCAGAGTTGGAATCGGATTCCGACACGGATTCCGACTCGGATTCCTCAAGTGACTCATCAAGTGACTCCGAGGAGGAAGTCGATTCTCCCGCAAAGTCGGCTACACCTCGCTCGACCGTTCTTGTCTTCACCAAGTCTTCCGAGTCCGCATCACGACTTGCTCGCCTCATTACTCTGACCAAGCCATCGCTTGCCAAGCAGATCGGGGTTATTGTCAAATCTAATAAGTCTTCGGCCTCTCGGAAGACTCTGTCTGCCTACCGACGAGGTCGAATCTCGATCATTATCGCTACTGATCGTGCTTCTCGTGGTCTTGATTTAGAGTCGCTGACCCACGTGGTCAACTACGATGTTCCACACAGCATCACTACTTATGTCCACCGCGTCGGACGAACTGCCCGTGCAGGTCGCAGTGGATCCGCCTGGACACTGGTTGCTCACCATGAGGGGCGTTGGTTCTCTACACAGATCGTTAATAGCCTCGATGGCCAAATCACACGCTCGAACAGCATTGATCGGGTGAATGTTAAGGTCGACAAAACTTCGGCGACCTTCAAGGGCTACGGTGCTGCTTTGGAGAAACTAGAAAAGGAGGTCAAGATGGGCGGGGCGACCAAGTCCAAGTCCAAATCAGAATGAACTTGACAACTTTGTGTCACAAATATCCTAAGCGCTTATTATCGCATGCATAGCGTCTTTTGTTCAATCAATTGTACAATGCAATTAACTATATGAGTCCTATAAACAAGCTTCTCTTCATGGCATATCTATATGCTACGCGAACAGGTCGTGTCCAGTGTGGCTTCTTTCCGGTATGCCCCATCTGTAAAGATGAAGGGAATCTAGTGATAAAACCGGGTGCTATAAGACCTGGCAATCTTCGGACAGAAGTTGCCCGAGATCCCGATTGGGAGCGGAGAAAGTGGGTCACGTCGGGGGAAGGCAAATCTGGGGCCTGGAGACGTGCTTCGGAGTATGTCCGAGAAGGGGGCCATAATGAGGATTTGAAGAAACAAGACTGTCAAAAGCCCTCGAACCTGGTGCCAAGCCCATTTAATCCCATATATCGTTTTTTGGCTACGAAACAAGCATGAACAGACAAGACACACTTTTCACAGTACCCGGTGAAGAATGGATATTTCGACGTATGTGCCTTTAGTCTACACCTCGCGTCTCCTTTGATATTTCCTGCTAACACACAATTTCAGGGGAACATCCATTTGCTCGGTACATTCCCGGGGGATTTTCACCATCGAGATGCATGAGAATTTCAGGCAAGGCGATGACTTATGCCATCTTCCTCTTTTCGGGATGCGCCATCCTCTTCTTTGGATACGACACAGCAGTAATGAGTCAAGTCAACAACAACGACGACTATATGCAACGCATGGGCGTGGCTAGTGGAAGCGATCGCGATGCTGCAGCCATTGGTGGTCTAGTTAGTTTGTGGTTTGGAGGCTTTGCGATTGGGGCGTTGATCGTGGGCTACATCGCTGACTCCATCGGTCGCTTGAAGACAATCCAGCTGGGATGTTTATGGGGCATTCTTGGGGCCAGTCTGTTAGCATCAGCAGAAAATATCACTTGGCTCGCATTTGCCCGAGTTATCAGCGGTGTGGGTTGTGGCCATCTGAACACGATGGTCCCCGTCTGGACATCCGAGCTGGCAGACCCTCACATGAGAGGTGCATTTGTGGCGGTTCAATTTACTCTCGCAATGATCGGGTCTACTATTGCATACTGGATGGAGTATGGCTGTCTCAAGTCTCAGACAATGTCCTTTGCATGGCGCTTTCCTCTCGGGTTTCAGATCGTCTTTCTGATCCTTATCTTGATTGCGGCTCCATTTTATCCAGAATCACCTCGATATCTGGCCAAGATTGGTGATCTGGAGGGAGCAAGAACAGTGCTAGAGAAGTGTCGTATCAAGACTGAAGAGCAGGCAATCGAGACCGAGATGGAGGAGATCATTGTTGCCATCCGCGCCGAAGCCACGTCCACATCACACAGCTTCTACAGTATGCTGTTCATCAAGGATAAGCTACATACCCGGCGACGGGTTCTTCTTGGGTCTGGTGTGCAGATCATGCAGAAATTGACTGGAATCGACTTCATCGCGGTGTATGCTCCCAACATGTTCGCCCTGTCAGGATTCACGGGAGACAAGCCCGCGCTACTGGCAGGAGGTAACTGGTTTGGATACATTGCTAGCCTGGCGCTATCAATCTATCTTTGTGATCGAGTTGGCCGACGCAAGTTGATGCTGACTGGATGTCTTCTCATGGGGATCGTCTTGGCCGTTGGAGGCGTGCTTTCCCACGAGACAATTGCTTATAAAGACAATGACCCGGCAACGGCCACCAAATTCGGTTCCGGCGTTGCAGCAATCTTATACATCTACACCTTCATCTACGGCAGTACTTGGCTGACCACTTGGTGAGTTACCCCAGGTACCCTCGTCCCAGGTTGACGCTAATTGGATGAAAGCTGGGTTTACCCGACAGAGGTATTCCCCCTTGCAAGCCGTAGCAAGGGAGCTGCATTGGCAACCTTTGCCTTTTCTATCGCCGGAGGCACCATTAATATGATCATTCCATATCTTATTCAAGCAATTGGCTTCTGGGTTTTCATCCTATTTGCTCTGATCAACCTGGCGTTGCTAGCTCCTATATATCTCTTCTATGTTGGTCAGTCCTCTCATGCTTTCCCTTGCTTTATGGTCTATTGATTTGCTGACTGAAATTGCTAGAAACTGCAAATCGCCATCTTGAGCAACTCGACATTCTTTTCTCGAGCGATAGTTGTCTGGCTTGGAGAGCGGAAAAGAACTTTATTCAGAAATTGAATGAACAGGGCGGAATCCTGGGAGAGAACAACGAGAAGGGAGCTGTGGAGCAAGTGGAGTAAAGCAATCATTTGCATACCTTTCGACAAGAGCCTGAGAATTTGGGCATTACAGCCTTAGAATCAATGCGAGTGGGTCTCCGAAGGGCTCGTGGCTATCCATGCAGGCATGTTCGGAGACAAATATGAATTACTCAGAAATGAGCCCGATGTTGTCCAGAGAGACGTTCAGGACTGCCCGCGAGACAATTGAGAAGGATAAGGAGAGAGACTGTCCAGACTTATTCGACTACTTGCTTGGTCTGCCTGTACTGATCCGTCTTACATGTTGAGGACTCGGAGTTGCCTCCGGAAAACACCGCGCCTCCGCACGCCGATCAATTGATTTTAGCCGATCAGCAATGAAACTCCCGATCAAGGAAAATACTCGACCGATAAAAGTTATGTAGGCAAGGTTACAGTCTACTCCGCTTCTGCGGGGAAATGGCACCGTTACTATCCAAGTCTGATAACGCTTATATCAATGCCGTCTCACGTTTACAGTTCTTGACTTGCTGTTCATCTAGCGTCTGTTTTCTTACAGACTGTACCATGTTGGTCACGAAAAAAATACTCCTAGGGCTTTTCGCCGCAGTATCTGTCGCTCGAGCGGTTATCTTCAAACCACAGAATGAGTTTAAAGAGCTATCTGGACTGAATGCCTCCTTTGCTGTGGACCTGGGGCCTTGGTTCAATAATCGTGCATTTGGAATGAAGCCTAATGAGTCGAGCTTTGACGGTGATGGTAGTGAGTAGCGCTAGATGATGATCTTGTTAGACCAACCTGCAACTTGATTGACATGGATTACCTAGACTCTTACCCGGCAACGGAAATGCCACCGGAGAGCTTTTCATATGGAGGATTCAACTATCGCTTCTCAGCATACAATCGCTCTGGCTATGACAATGTTCTATCAAAAGGTCAAGAGGTCAAAGTACCCCCAGCTAAATACTTTAGCTACCAGATGCTTGCCTCGTCAGAATCGGGCATGGCAGCTGGCTCAGTAATTGCCAAATATGCTGATGGTAGCAACACCACTGGATCGCTGCTGGTCCCAGCTTGGTGGAGTTGGCCATATCCGGCCGGAGGAGACTTGGTGTTTTCATCTTACTTGACCGAAAATACCACCAACTTCAATAGATCCAACATATTCCAAACCATCAACTGGCTTGACTCCTCGAGAGAGCTAGTCTCGTTAACTTTTCCCAAGTCCTCGTCCGGGTCAGCGACCTCTCCAGGAGGTGCTTCGGTTGAGACCAAGCTACACGTATTTGCACTGTCAATGTTACCGGTGTTGGACCACAGTTTACCTACCACCCAATTGGAGACGCAATATGCCCGCTCAACCCAGAAGTGGATGGAAGGTACTGACAAAGTACAAATTGTGGAAGTTCTCGTTAACAACCTTGGATCTTCATTTGCCCTACGGAATAATAGCGTGCGTGTTCACATCGAGTCTCTGGGCCTTGAAACCGTGAGAGAGGGTGTAATCCGCCGCCTTGGACCTGGTGATCAGGCCACGGTCGAGGTTGGTGTTCGCAACCGCAAAGGCGTGACACCTGGAACCACTGGTCCAGCCACGGTAGTGATCAAGGGTCGCAATATTGCATCTGTCAAGTATACATTCCAGGCAACCTATGGTATTAGGCTTTATGAGGCTACCTATGAGTCTATTTACAGCCATGAGTCGCCAACCTGGTATAATGATGCCAAGTATGGGATCTTCATTCACTGGGGAATTTACTCGGTACCGGCCTGGGCCAATACGGGCCCCAAAGAAAGCTATGCGGAATGGTGATTGAATAAATTTATTACATGAGTGTTAGCTTCAACTAACAGCTTCACTAGGTATTGGTGGTGGCTCGGCCAAGGGCCGAATTATCCCACTGACGTATACGACTACCATCTGGAGAAATACGGTCCAGATGTCGTATATGACGATTTCATCCAGAACTTCACTGCTGATGCCTGGAATCCGAAAGATTGGGTAGATCTCTTTGCCGATGCCGGTGCCAATTATTTCGTCCAAGTCAGCAAGCATCATGAAGGGTATGCATTGTTCGATCTTCCAGAGAACGTGACGAAGAGAACTTCCGTGGCTATGAAACCACACAGAAACTTGATCCAGGTAAATTCATGGCGCTAGATCGTACTTAGATTGCTGCTTATCAATATTTACTCAGGAACTATTCGATGCGGCAAAAAAGTACCAGCCACAGCTCCACCGTGCAGTGTACTATTCCTTACCTGAGTGGTTCAACCCCGATTATAGGAAATATGGATTTTCAAGTTGGCCAGGGGGTAATCTAAGTCAATGGAAAGGGATTTGAGCTATGCTGACATCCGCCAGGGAACGCCACTAACCCATTCACAAATAAAACTCTACCGTATACAGGATGGGTGCCGGTCAATGACTATGTTACCGACAAGGTGCTTCCCGAGATGAACACCCTAGCTGACATGGGTACGGAGATTATGTGGTGTGATATTGGTGGCCCTAATCGGACTCTTGAATTTGCATCGGAATGGTTCAATCGGGCGGCCAAGGAAAACCGCCAAGTCGTCATGAATTCCCGCTGTGGCCTTCCGGGCGACTTTGATACGCCAGAATATGCTTCCTACCACGGCGTGCAAGTTCGAAAATGGGAGAGTAACTTGGGAATGGATCCCTACAGTTATGGCTACAACCAAGCTACACCTGTGGCAAGCTATATGAATGCCTCTTCGATCGTGACCCAGCTTGTTGACATTGTCAGCAAGAACGGAAATTTACTTCTCGACGTTGGTCCTACTGCAGATGGAACGATTGTAGATGTGGAGCAAAAGCATCTGCGTCAGGCTGGCACTTGGATCAACAGCCATGCCGAGGCCATTTTCAATACTACTTATTGGTTTGTTACCCCCGAAGAAGGGAACGAGGTCAGATTCACTACGTCGCAAGAGGCGTTCTACATTCACACCCTCACCAAACCTAACGGTACCCTGACACTCTTGAGTCCCGTTCCTTACGTGCATGGTGACCAAATTACGGTCGTGGGAGGAAAGATGCACGGAACAGTCGTGCCGAGCAGAAAGGACAGTGATGGCTCCGTGACTTTGTCCATCAGCAAGGAAATTGCAGCCGCTGACCGATTCGCCTGGGTGTTTAAGATTTCGTACTAGATGATGTAACATCTGAAAGTTAGTGAATCCTACTAGTCTTACAAGAACATTTAAGAAGTATGCGTATTGATAAGCGAAGACTTTTATTAAGCTGCGTATCAAGACTAAATTGAGGCAAGAATTTAATGAATTGGCCATATAACCAGACTCTATTGGGCATGAACGGGCTTCTACGTTATGGCTATGACACTACTTTGAGCGTTTATGTTGTGGATTGCTGTATATACCAAACCTTTGGACAGGGGTGAAAACCAGTCTAGAAAGTTCCACAGAGGAATGCCCAGAAAACGAACAAGAAGAGTCCAGGGCACAGAATCCGTAGGCCGGAATCCGTAACCCGACCGGTTCTATCATAGGCACCAATCAAGAATCTAATATTTCATGAAGTACCACATATTCAGATCGTGCACGCAGGATCAAGATCTAGAACATGAAACCGACGGTCTGTCTTCTGTGTTTGATCATAAATTGGAGAAGAATCTCGAGAGTGGAGAAAATACATCAGACCACCAGAAGCTCCGACCGCCATTATACGCTCACGTATGAGAGGGGTCGAGAGAAATAGGTTAGACAAAAAGTAAGTCTATGCCGAGAAGACTGTGCATAGAGTTCAGCCTATTTGTCAACTTGATTTAACAATTACAGAGAGCCACATCGGCCTGCCTTGGCTAGGTAGCGTAATGATATTGACTACGGAGCTGGACCGATGTAGGGCTTTACTCTAAGGAATGTGAATGCTAGAGGTAAACATGTTTGCATCGACCCCTTGGCATATTGCCCGAGTCGGTCTGTGTTGATGGTAGACAGTAGTGCTCGCTCAATGGAACTATGAAAGTAAAGCCGATGTATCGCCGACAGATTTTGACATCCGATCAACGTCATCTTCAGATTCAGGCTAAATAGCAAGATTCAGTGAAGTCCGGAGAATCCCCGCATGGACGGGCTCCGGCAAAGCGTCGGGATCGGCTGCGGGACCTGCCGCGTTCGGCGCAGATGTGGAGAAGTTGGGCGATTCCTCCGGGGTTTGGGGAATTTGTTCATAGCCGGTGTACGGCCCGGCATGTAGCTGCACGAGGGGGTATAAATGGAGGAGGCATCCTTGCAGGTAACAGACCAAGTGCGATCTCAACAATGTCTGCTGCATTGTTCTTGCTGGCGGTTTTGGCGCCGGCGGCGTGGGCTCAGGCCAACACCAGCTATGTGGACTATTCGACGGAGCCCCAACCCAATCTCGATGCTTGGACTCTGGCGACAATTGACCTTTCCTTCCCTGATTGCTCCAAGGGTCCCTTGAGCAAAACCGTGGTGTGCGACACCTCGGCACGACCCCATGATCGTGCAGTGGCGCTTGTTTCGATGTTTACGTTCGAGGAGCTCGTGAATAGCACCGGGAATAACATCCCAGCAATCCCTCGTCTGGGTCTACCACCATATCAGGTGTGGAGTGAAGGCCTCCATGGGCTGGATCGCGCCAATTTCTCGGACTCGGGCGACTATAGTTGGGCCACCTCTTTCCCTTCCCCCATTTTGTCCATGGCCGCCCTGAACCGCACCTTGATAAATCAGATCGGCGGCATTATTTCAACCCAGGGTCGCGCATTCAACAACGTCGGTCGGTATGGTCTGGATGCATACGCGCCAAATATCAACTCCTTCCGCCATCCCGTCTGGGGCCGTGGTCAGGAGACTCCCGGTGAGGATGCCTACTGCCTGTGCTCGGCCTATGCCTACGAGTACATCACCGGTATGCAGGGTGGAGTAGACCCGGAGCACTTGAAGCTCGTGGCGACGGCTAAGCACTATGCCGGATATGACATCGAGAACTGGGGTGGCCACTCTCGTCTGGGTAACGATATGAACATTACCCAACAAGATCTGGCAGAGTACTTCACTCCTCAATTCCTCACTGCAGTTCGCGATGCACGGGTACACAGTGTCATGTCATCGTACAATGCGGTCAATGGCGTGCCAAGCTCGGCCAACTCGTTCCTCCTGCAGACTCTCCTTCGCGACACATGGAACTTTGTGGAAGACGGATATGTCTCATCCGACTGCGATGCGGTGTACAACGTCTTCAACCCACACGAGTATGCTCACAATGTCTCGAGCGCGACAGCTGACTCTATGCGCGCTGGGACGGACATTGACTGCGGAACATCTTATCCATACTACTTGAATGAATCATTCATACAGGGCGAAATCTCCCGGAGCGAGATCGAGCGTGGAGTCATCCGCCTTTATTCTAATCTCGTTAGTCTGGGCTACTTTGACGGCAACAATAGCGAATATCGCAACCTTGATTGGTCTGACGTTGTCACTACTGACGCATGGAACATCTCATACGAGGCTGCCGTGGAGGGTGTTGTTTTGCTCAAGAATGATGGAACCCTGCCTCTATCTAGCAACATTAGTAGTATCGCATTGGTTGGACCTTGGGGCAACGCTACCCAACAGATGCAAGGCAATTATTATGGAGACGCCCCCTACTTGACCAGTCCATTGGCGGCTCTCGAAGCCTCGAGCCTGGAGGTCAATTATGCATTCGGTACCAATATATCATCCGAGTCCACCGCTGGATTCGACGATGCAATGTCTGCCGCCAGGAAATCCGATGCAATCATTTTTGCGGGAGGCATTGACAACACCGTTGAAGCAGAGGGCATGGACCGCTCCAATATTACATGGCCAGGAAACCAGCTTCAACTCATTAAGAAACTCAGTGAACTGGGCAAACCGGTCATCGTTTTACAAATGGGTGGTGGTCAAGTTGATTCCTCATCTCTCAAGGCCAACAAGAATGTCAACGCTCTCGTCTGGGGTGGATACCCAGGTCAATCCGGCGGACAGGCTCTTCTGGATATTATCACCGGAAAACGGGCGCCCGCTGGTCGACTGACAACCACTCAGTATCCTGCAAAGTACGCTTTGGATTTCCCCGCCACGGATATGAATCTCCGTCCTAGCGGAAATAATCCTGGCCAGACATACATGTGGTATACTGGAAAGCCTGTTTTCGAGTTTGGCCACGGCCTGTTCTACACAACCTTCAAGATCTCGCTTGTACGCTCAAGAAGCTTGAGCAACGGAAGCTCTTTCGATATTGTTGACCTTTTGTCGCGATCTCACGAAGGTTACAATGCAGTGGAGCAGCTGCCCTTCTTGAACTTCACTGTTTCTGTCACCAACACAGGAAATGTTCTCTCGGATTATACAGCCATGCTGTTTGCCAACACAACTGCTGGGCCAAAGCCTCTTCCCAATAAGTGGCTGGTTGGCTTCGACCGGCTCGGTTCTTTGAAGTCTCACACCTCCCAGACAATGACCATCCCTGTCTCGCTGGATAATGTTGCTCGCACTGATACCCTCGGCAATCGTATCGTATATCCTGGGAAGTACGAGTTGGCCTTGAACAACGAAAGATCTGCCGTCTTGTCATTTACTTTGACTGGAGATGAGACAGTCATTTCAAAGTGGCCGCTTGCCGAGCAGCAGATCCCTTCTGCGTGATCTTGATTTCAAGAAGTCGAGAATATGTCGGTATGTTTTGCACAACCTCCTCGGATAGAATTCATATCGCAAAAAGATGGAACAATAAATCAGTCCAAATTGAACAAGACTTCCGAGCGGAGAAACGTGACAGAACAGCCAAAATCTCTAGGCAGATAAAGGTCCTTATATACCAATCACCAAGTACCTTGTCTTGTAATTCTAGATTTAAAAAGACTAACATCTTGGAAAAATACATCAATTTAGTATACATTATGTGAGCAGCAGAAACTATTGCGCCCACGGCAATTGCAGTGAGAGGAGGCGCTCCAGCAGTATCCGCAGCGGCGATAGCGTAACATTGTACCTCGGAGGCAGTATTCTTTGATCCTATTCCAGTCAACGCATCTCCCCTGCTAGACCCGCCTGTAGGAGAAGTCAGCGATCCATTCACATTGACAGCAAGTAATCCTTGGAGAACTCTGACAACTCCCATCTACACCAGCAGTCCCGTCATAACCACCACTTGACCAGCGGAATCCTTAAGGAATGCGTCTAGTCCCTCTAGCATTGTGCTACAGCGGCCTTCGCAGTGGCCAGGAGCTGGATCGTGATCATGACATACGTATAATGTGCAGATTGCGTGACATCCGCTTGGCATCGAGAAAGATATGCTTCAAAGGACAACTGATATGTCTCCCAGCTGCTGATACTCGCACATTATAATTTTTGAGCTGAGATATCTCCACATAGGAAGAAACCGATAGGTCATTTAGATCGACAGGGGCCTATATTTGGGAGAAAAATCTACCCACATGTTTTCGGAACACGCATAGCCTCTCATTGTTTTGGTGCATAAAGATTTTCTCTTTGAGGCACATAAGACAAGCACTCAGTGGCACTGTCTGATAGTCATAGACGTTTATTTGAGATGGAGGAAAACTGTACAAATGAAACGGAAAATCCCAGATGTTAACTCCGGGTGGCGGCCTTGTGGACCAGGTGTCGACCTGAAGTGGATACGGTCATTGGCTCCGACGTCGTTGAGTTCGTTCCCCGCAATCGGCCATTCGCGTTTCGCACTTCTCAGATCACAGCTTTGCGCTCGAATCTTACTGCCGGACTATGGACACCAGTCCATTAAGTGTCCAACCGCGCTCGGAATCTGCCTCGGGGGCTGCCTCGGCGCGGGGCTCGCTGACCGGAGGTCGTCAGATCACCCGAAACCGCGCAAGTTACAGTTGCCACACCTGTCGCCGGCGAAAGGTGAAATGCGACAAAGTATGCACCTCGGTCGCTATTACCTGCAGGAAATTTGCTAATTCCGTCTCTGATTCAGGTGCATCCGATCTGCGGGAACTGCGCGAAGACCGGGGCCGAGTGCGTATACGATGTGTCGTCGCAAAAGCGGGAGGAGGAGCGCGATGGTCCTTTTCGAAGTGGGCAAGGTGTGAAACGAAGGAGGGGGACTTCAAGAACCTGGGAAGAGAATGTGGACGAGTTGCAATCAATCTATGGACATTTGAGGGAGGCCGAGTCATCGCCAGATCATAAAGCAGACCCTCGAGCGATCGAAAGTCGACTGGATAAGCTGATGACCATGATTGAACGAATTGGTGGGGCCAGTCAGGCTCCCGAAGCTATCGAAAAGCCGTCGGTCGCGTCAAGCGCTGGTCTGGGGTCAGCTCTGATGCAGGATTTGCGACAAAGAAATGCACGGAATGAGACCTTTGACCCTTCCCGGCAATCGAGTCCTCGTCGGGCTCCCACAGAGTCCGGTGGTGATGAGTTCCCCATCCCATCTGGACAAGCAACAGATTTGGTTGATCCGGTGGGAAGCCTGAATCTCGGGCATCTGAGTCTGGAGGATGGCGGAAGATCGAGATACGTGGGAACAACATACTGGGCTTACATTTCCCATGAGGTATGCCGGTTCTGGTTTTTCCTTCTTTACGTGAATTTTTCTAACATCAATTGAAGATCAATGATCTTAATCAACTGTTAAGGGATCAAAACCGGTCGCATGAACAGCAATGCTCAGATGCCAATAATGAGGACGATCTCATGACAAACGGCCGCCAACCGTGGAGGCAGTCTACTGACAGCTCGACGTATGCAACCTCATCAAGATCGCCGCGCAGATCTTTTCAACAATCAATCATCTTTCCAACTGGTGGATCCCCGACCATAAAGGAAAAAGTCGTCGAACCAGAGATGCTTGAGCATGTTCCGTCCAGACGCCAGAGCCACATTTTGTACAAGGCTTTCATGTCGGGCGTCCATGCTATCAGCCCCGTTATCCATCCACCAACTGTCTTGAAGCTCTACAATGAATTCTGGGACTGGTATGATTACAGCAGCTATTCCGGAGAGCCTTGTCCGAATCCTTCGTTTTTACCGCTGCTATACGCCATCTGGTACGGCGGATCGGTGACAATATCGATACGAACCATCAAGGCCGAATTCAACGTCTCGTCTCGAGTCTCGTTGTCGAATATGTATAGCGAGGAGGTTACTCGTTGGTTGACGAAAATTTCCTTTCCACGGAGCCCTTCCCTGCAAGGACTAGCCGCATATCTCATTGTCCAGACGATTTTATCCAAAGAGGAAGAGCCTCTGACAAGCAGCTTATTCATCAGCCTCGCGATGAGAGTGGCGCAAACCATGGGTCTACATCGTGACCCGGCAAAATTTGGGATCGAGCCCTGCGAGGCAGAATATCGGCGCCGCTTGTGGTGGCATATCGTACACATGGATGGTGTGGTGGCAATGTCTAGTGGGTTGCCTCCATTGGTCAGTGAGGAGAATTACTGGGATGTACGAGAAACGAGTGAAGTAAAGGACACCTTGCTTGGTACCCCGGCAGCCGAGCGATATGAACAGCTGGTGGCCACCAACCAAAGAGCCCCAGACAACCCCGATGATCCATTGCTTGGCGGGGGACCGTCAATGGTGAATGTGTTCTATCTCAACGCAAGAGGCAAATACATAATGGCCCGTGAGTGCGGTCTATACGTCCTTCAATTATAGAGCTAACCACAGTGAAAAGGTGCCGTTCGCCGTATTTTGAAGATTCAGCTGGGTACGAGACCAGTGACTCGCAGAGACATGGAAGAACTTCGGGTGGTTCTTCTCGATCTTCAACTCAAGTTGAACTCAATAGTGGACAGGATCCCTGATCGAAAGGCTACAGACGGTACTCCGAGATCTTCTGGTCGCGCTCTGCCCATGTCCAAGTCCCCCATTGAGGCTAGTTCTGTGGACCCAGAGCCACCCGGTGAAGGTATAAACGGCTGCCCAGAACAATACCATTCTCCAGTCCATGCTTCATTCCATAAGTGGGCGAGGATTATTTTGTCGCTTTATATTGACAAGGTCGGTCATGCAGGCTGCAAAGCAGTGCTGTTTCTTCTTGCTGACTAGTCATCTTAGGCATTTTGTGTCGCGTACCAACCATTTCTCAAGAATGCTCGCAGCCGAATTTGGCCCGCCGCACGACAAAGGTGAGCCTTGAAATTCCATTATCGAGTAATCTCTTTCTAACAGCCCTAGTGCACTTCGTCACTGCCATGGATTTATGGAAAAATTCATTCAGCTTGCCACAGACCCTGACTTCCAACCATTCCAGTGGAGCTGGCCTGGGAATCACCAGCCCATGCATGCGACGATGTATGTGAATCTTTTGCGAAATTTTGAAGAGGCTAACCAATTCTTGCCAGGATCATGCTCATCGACCTGTATGAACGACCATACAGTCCGGAAGCAGCAAAATCTCGCGCCTTTATTGATCGGATCCTGGCTCTGTCCGGGCCAGATGGAGGCGTTGTAGGCGGCGAAGATGGTATTTCTACACAACGGCCACTCAAGGATGGCGGACGTGAAGCTTGGGACATGATCCGCCGTCTCCGTCAGAAAGCCTGGCAAAAGGCTGGCCTCAATCCGCAAATGCTTTGGACGGAACAGGATCAAATCCAAGCCGGCCTCGCGTCACCAGCAGGGGAGCCAGGAAATCTTCGCAGTCCGTGCAACTCGGGGGCTGAATCTCCCTCTGCAGCAGCAACGGCACCACGCCAATCTGTAGCCCCAGACCGGCAGTTATCAGATTTCAACAAGACCTTTTATAGCATGACTCGTGCCCAACTACTTCCAAATCCTGCTGTTTCTTCAGCTTCACTCCGCCCCAGTCCTCTGCGATATTCATACCAACTGCCTCCCCTGAACCAAACTTCTTCTCTCCCGACCACACAAGACAACCGCACGCAGGCAGCTGTCAACATTTCCGGAGCAAGGACTATGGCTGCTCAGTCTGCCATGGCGACATCACCAACGACATCCGCTTTGGCTAGCTGCCCTGCGACCCACTCCCCCACTGCCGCTTCCACCGTTCCCGTACCCTCTCAGCAAGCCATTCCCAACAGCACCTCCCCACAAATGCCTTTCATGGACCCAGCCTCCCCTGCTCCCCAAATGGGAGTCCCCACTCCACCTTCTATGGTGGATCCTAATCTGAACTTCGACTGGGATCAGTGGGATGCTGTATTCGGACAACAACTACCTGTCGCCGATGAGCTTATGGAGCTGGATCCTGTGGCAGGGCTAGATTTTGCCCATCTTGGAGTTCCATCCGGAAATACCCCGGGCGCTCTGGGAACCAATGCATTCCCCGTCACTACACCAAGTGATGTTGGACTCCCGCCTGTCTGGACAGAACAGGGCTCGGCAAACCCCGAAGGACCTTCTTCAAGCAATTGGACTGGGTACTGTTGATAAAAAATTGGGAAGCCTTTTCCTGAAAATAATGCAAGTGTAATATAGCGCCATGATCGGCAGTTGAAGACCTGGATTGTACATCAGGGGAGCTAAAAAGGCACTTCGGCTGATGATCTCCCGACTTTCAGCATCAATGGTAGATCCCTGGTTACTACCACCGTTCCTCAAAGTGCCACATTTGGTTTTATAGAGGAGCTATCCTACGAACACCGCATCTCTCTACGAAAACAGCATTATTGAAGACGTAACAGTATATCGATTCATGAGGCGTAACTCTTGACGATCGGATGGATCGATCAATTAGGATACGAAGGTGCGAAATGTAAAGCCAGAACAGACAAAAGGCCCGGCGGGAGAGAATAGACAAATCTCCGTGTCCAATGTAGCCATGGATGCAGAGAAGTCGCGTTTCTTCGTAGCTCGCTTTCTTCAAGTCAAGTGCATTTTTAAGAAATTCGCCGAGAACACCAGACGCTTAAACCTTGGTCTCCTTGAAACCGTGCTTCCAGACGGTGGCGTAGGGGGTAACACCATCCTCACGGAAGTCAATCAGAACGTGCCTAGTATGAATTAGTGGGGGTAACAGTTTGATGAATGTCAATGGAAACATACATGGCATCACCATCCATGGACTGGCCCATCAAGACATCGTAGTTGTCGTAGTTGGCGAGAATCTTCTTCATGGCAGCGGGGGCACCGGCCTTGAACTCGGCAATGGACTCGGCGGGGGCACCGTTCTCCTCGAGCTTCTTCATGACCTTCTTGAGGTAAGCTAGAAAAGTAGATTGGTTAGTTGAATTGTTGACGTTTAGAGATCGACGCAAAACGAACTCTTAAGGTGAGACTTGAAGCCATCCTTGGAGGGCTTGAGGCCCTCCTCCTGCTTGAGCCAGACGAGGCGGAACTGGTCCTCAATGTCGTGGACCATGACAGCCTCGCCCTCACCACCCTCCTCCTCACCATCCTCAGCAGAGGGGTTGGCACCCTCAAGAGTGAAGTCCTCGTTGGCCTTCTTGAGGTACTTGCGGCAGTCGGTCTCCCAGAGAATGGGGCAGTCAGCGGCGGGCTTAATGTTGAAGGTATCGGAGAGAATCTCGTCTCCGGAGATAATGTCCTGCGATGATCAGTTAACAAGTCCTGTATGCGCCTTTGAGGGACGGTAAGACGGAGAGATATACCTCGTAGATAATCATGGTGGCGGTTTTAAAGGGAGAAGTCTTTTGGAGAGGAAGGAATGGGGCTGGAGGGGAAGAGAGGAAAAACAAAAAAGGAGGGGAAAGAAGTTTTTTTTTAGTGGCGGCTGGTGGGGGAGTTTGCACACGTGTTTGCATTGAGATTGCACGGTGCTGACTCAGCCATACAGTTGCTCGCTCAATCTGGAAAGTGTACACAGAGTGAAGTGTATAGTAAATCGCTATTATAAATAGTACGCTACCTCGTAAAAGTTTGAGTATACCAAACGGAATGTCTACTGTACTTGATAGAAGATGCCATCGTGAAGATCAAACCCCGCATTGGCGACCAAGTCAATCCACATCTCTTCTTGATAGAGTAAATCTGTGCGCTCATCTGACAGCTCCGGAGTCTCCAGAACTCCGTTCAACGGACATGAGGCTACAGTTGAGTCGGGAAGAGTGGTTTTGGGTGCGACAATGTGCGCGCTAGTGTCATTGAGGGCAGTGGTGGGGCCTGGCACCTGGGATGAGGTAGGGGCGGTAGAGGTGGTACGCGGGATCGCCATGGCTTGGTGAGAGGAGTAATCACGGGAGGAGATGTCTCCAGATACCGTAGTAGGGTCTCTAGTTCGTGGAGCCGCTGTCGGCCAGTCTTGAGCAGCTCGGTACTGGGCAAGGAGATTCTCTAGAAACCGGGCCTGCAAGGTACAGCTGGAGCCGTGGGGCGCAGACTGGGCATTGAATGCAGCAGCAGCCTTGTCAACAAGTCTCAGAACAGTCGACTCCATATCAACCGTCATGAGCTTTGACCCCATAATGCCAACCTTCATGAGAAAGATCGCTGCGTATGCTGTCATAACATGAATCGAGTCTTGAGCGAGGTACAATAAAGACGAGGATTCTGTCACCAATCTGAGCATGGAGAGAGCACTCTCATAGCTAATCCAAAAAGGCTTGATCTCTGCCGGTTCGTCTGTCTTCGGGTTGGAAATCGTATCTTGAAGGGGAAGAGAAAACAACTGCAGCCGTAGGTGGGCCCCATAGAACTGGATCATGAACGAATGGCATGTCTCTGTCGTGTTACTTAGTCTTTGGTTTGATAGATCAATACCGAGTTCGATGATTCTCGTCCATTTACTTTCCCATGAATCAATGCGCCTCTGAAGACTCGAGAGTAATGGACCCTGCGATGATGAGAATGGACGCAGGCATTCAAAAGCATCCGCTGCCAATAAACGTAGAGAAACAAAGCTGCAAAGCAACCGATCGTTCGGGATAGAACATGGATTTAGCCACCAAGTGTCAGCTGATTCGATCAGTTGACCTCTGTCAATCATCCACGGCCTTCCAGTCTGTAGACTCATGCTGGCGGAGGTGAGTATAACGCTGGGTGTTGGTGGGATAGTGCTCTCACCTGCGGTCATAGACAAAAAGGACCAGCCAGGTTCGCTCCACATTCCTAGCCTCTCTTCGATCGCTGTCCGTAAGATTTTCTCCATGAGGTGTTAATACGTGCCAGTTCAAGTCTAACCCCATCCTGATTGCAAGACCAAGTGACATCCAGGCACGAGCATCATTGGGTTCCTTCCAGTAGGTGAGAATCAGAATTGCCTGGACTGATTCAGTGGATTTTTTCCCTTGGCGTAGGCTTTGAGAGAATAGTTCCTCTGCATGTGCATGCAGTGTGTGGTACAAGGCAGAATCGAAGGCCTTGGATGCCGCCGCCAGCACCGTTGTAAAAAGGAAGGAGGACTTGTGTCGTACATATGCAAAGGAGTGCAGTTCGGGGTCGAGCTGGCTAACATATGGATTCAATTTCGTCATGAAACTGGTTTGCGAATTAATTGGGCTTTTCAATATGGAAGACATCGCGATCAACTCACTTGTCAAATAATGAGAGGGCGACCTGATGATTGATCAGGCATGACACCACTGGATCGTTTCCGGATATAGACCTGCTCTCGCCGTTGAGTGCGGCAGAGATGGGATGAGTGCTCAGCACATTTTGCAGGGAGAAACTCCCTCTGATCGCCTGCTGGCTGAGCAAGCCATGCGGCTGCAAACCTTCTGGTTGTGTCCAGAACGTTGACATGTCTCTCTTTCCTGACGTGGATGAGGTCCCGGAAGTGATGTTCCCTTGCGAGCGCTGTGATCTCGAGTCTTGCAAACCCGGACTTTCTCCTTTTTTCCTGCCTTTGAGTCTGTCATGAATATTAAGATATTCTGACTTCTCGATAGAAGATCAATTCTCATACCTTGTGCCTGGCTTCCTGCCTCGACGATGCTCGCGAAACGTACAAACGAAGGACTTTCGCGAGCAACGATCACATTCAGTTGCACCTTGGGCCACTCTGCACTTCATTTTTACCTTTCTACATGCAAGACAGGCATTGTCTGCTGTCAAATAATCAGAGTAGATACCTCGGCGTCGTCGGGCTTACTTACCTGGCGGTGTGCCATGCACATCTACCAAATTTCTGGATGCCATTCTGACCGGTACAAAGAGCAATGTTTGAATTCTTTCCGCCCGCAGAGATCAAATTTGATATTGGTATATAAGGGGAACGTTGGGTCACTAGCGCCAATGACTAACCCGGTTCCCCGCGACTTCCATATTGGTTATCAATCTGTGCTGCTCAACCAACGATCTTGAGTCCCTTATCTCTCCGAGATAAGTAGCGGACAAGTTGACCGGTGATTTCCGTGATCTTAATCGTCTTTAGAGTCATCTAGAACGCCGGTGTATCCACCTTGGTCACCGGGGTAATTTGATATCCGGCGAGGGCCCAAGCTAAAGACAAATTGAGGACAAGGTTGCATAGGCAATGACTTCTCAACGCTCTTGCAGAAACTTGTCAGAACATCCTCACCTCCCAAACTACACTATGGCGGCGCAAAAACCCAAATCGGCGCATGTCAACATGATGGTGGACACCATTATTGCCAATCTTTCCGTGGACGGTCTACGTGCAGTCTTACGTGGTATGCTGGCAAATAAGCCCGATTGCACTGGGACGTTTGAAGAACAAACCAAGAATTTTATTCACGAAACAGCTCCCCGTTTTTCCAAATCTGTCAATGAAGGAGCGGCCAATGACTTTTCCCACTCTGCTTCCTCTTTTGAAGAGATTCGAAAACGTGTTTGCTGTATGGTCGGCTGCGGACTATGCTACGAGGCCATTCCCCTACTCCAGTACCTTGTAGAGCGGGTGTCCGGGATGAGCCTCCAAGACTGCAATTCCACACACCATGAAATTGCGGCCTTGGATGGTGTCATTGTGCAGACCATTACTGCTGTCCAAAAGATACTCATTGTGGTCACTGGCCTAAGGCAGCTATCTGCAGAAGAGCGATTGCCACTGAATGCTTTGCTTCAGTCGCTTGTGACATGCAAGCTGAGCTGGGAAAGGGTTGAACGCTATTTCCCACTAGAAAGAGGGCTCGAAGCGACGACAGATCTTCTTGAACCTTCTGTTGCCTCGGAACTACCGATAGATTCAAGTGCTCTCTCTGGTGGAGATATTCGGGTGATTCCAGAAACATTCGATTTGAGCGGCATCGCAACCCCTCGAGTCTTTACAGGACTGTGGCAACTTTCCAGCCCCGCTTGGGGAACAGCATCACGATCCAAAATGATGGAACAATTCTCTCGATATGTTCAAAATGGGTTCACCGCATTTGACATGGCAGACCACTACGGGGACGCAGAGATAATTTTTGTTCGTAACGAACCACTTTCCATGTTGCGCAACTGTCTAATACTTGAACAATAGGGTCGATACCGGGCTTCTAGTCCCTTTTCGGATCAGATGTTTGCCGCAACTAAATACTGTGTATTTCACCCAATGGCTGTCACCCCCGAAGCCGTCCGTTCCAACGTAACCGAACGGTGCCATAGGCTGCGCACCGATAAAATTGACCTCCTTCAATTCCATTGGCAATTTGTGGGTCCAAGCATGTGAAGGTAAAGGGGAGCTTGTGCTGACTGCGAGCCCTAGTACGATGATACCCAATATATTGATGCCCTTAGATACTTACAAGAAGATGTTCGGGTGAAGCATCTCGGTCTTTGCAATTTTGACACTAAGCATATGCAAATAGTGCTCGACAGTGGAATTACTGTTGCTACGAACCAGATTCAAGTGAGCAGCTCTGTCTGGATTCATTCTCTACCTCGTGCTAATGCATACAGTTCTCTCTCATTGATTCTCGGCCAACTGTAAAGATGACCAAATTCTGTGAAGAACATGACGTTAAGCTTCTTACATATGGCACACTTGTACGTATCTGTAACCCTGTAACCTTGACGTTCATCAACATTCGGCTTGTTTTAACAAAAGCCACATGTAGTGCGGGGGGTTGCTTGCAGAGAAATGGATTGGTCAAGATGCTCCTGATCTATACAGCGAGAGCATGACACCGAGTCAGCGCAAAGTAAGGTGCCTCTTTTCGATCTGATGAGACTTCGGCTGACTGATATCACAAGTACCTTTCAATGATCAACAGTTGGGGAGGCTGGGCCCTGTTTCAGGAGCTCCTCCGTACACTTCAATCTATTGCACGCAAACATGGTGTTACGGTCTCCAATGTCGCGACGAGATGGGTTTTGGACTTTCCTTGTGTGGGTGCGGTGATCATAGGAGCACGTATGGGTGTCAGCGAGCAGTGGCAAGACAACTTGGCCAGTCTGGGATGGTTTTTGGATGCAGAGGATCACGATTTGTTACAAGCCATTCTAGACAGGAGTAAGAAGGATGAGATGTTCGAGGTCTTGGGCGACTGCGGTGGAGAATACAGATAGCACTTCAATAGCACTGGTCAATTTGAATCATGGAGAACAGGTGGAAAGTTCGGAAAAACGAAGCAAGTTGTTTGATGCCCCAGAGAACGCCCCTGTGAATGGAAGACACTAGAAATGAAATTCAATTTGTGATAAGAAAGGATTTCATCAAGGCCTCGGAGATCATGTCGAGTGAATTAAGCGATGAAACCATGAAGGCTCTGAGTTCTCCTCGCTAGCATGCTGCCTATGCTCCTTTTCCTGTCCAATGGACTGGAACTCGGTAAGTAGATCCATTTCCTTTAGTGGAATGATTTTCGACTTCAAGAAGAACTTAAAGAAGATGTACAACACTACAATGAGCTCTTCATTAGTAAGACTAACATACGTACCATTGTAGAGACATACCGGCAAAAATGGCAATGTTTAAATAAGAAGTCAAGAACCCGGCTGCGGTAAAGTTCCCTGTGGTGAACACGTCGAATCCTGCAAAGCCAACAGTTCAGTCATAGTGAGACAAGTCGCGGGGCAGGAGGTCCGAGTGCAAACATACCAGAGAACAATACGACCAAAACAACCATTAATAGAGTTGCCCATGCCGTGAATGGCTGCAAGGGACTGCGATATGGAAGTCCTAGATCCCGTAAATACGCGATTTCACATTGAATAGCAAGTGGCTCACCTTCCCTCGAGTATCCCTGTGCTGAAAGGCCCGCGTGAAATCGAAGATAAGTTATTTCAATCACAATCCACCCAATTAAGCCGGCAACGGTAGTGATATTCACAAACCAGTTGAAGACGACGGATGAGTCGCTCCCAACTGACAGATACATAAGTGGAAGTAGTGACACGGTTAGACCCACTGCAAGATAAGGTGTTCCGAAACGGTTACACTTTTGAAACAGCTTAGGTGCATGACCATCTCGACTGAGTCCGTACAAGGTTCGAGACGCAATGAAAATACAGCTCGAACCGCTGCTGATAGCAGAGGTACAGACCACTCCGTTGATAATATGGGGGAGGACAGAGACTCCGGAACGTTGAAAAGCGATTACGAAGGGTGATTGTTGTGCAGTGCCAGTAGACAAAGTGAGGTCTGGATCATTGTACGGCCTATGTCAAACAATCAGTGATTCGTAGTCCCCGGGGCACGAAATTTGTGGGGTCATACACAATAAGTCCAACGATGAATATGCTGAGCACGTAGAAAAGAAAAACGCGGATGAAGATCTTCCTGGTTGCAGCAGGAATTGTTTTTCGGGGATTTTGAGTCTCCGAACCCGAGATAGCCACCACTTGGATATTACCATAGCTGAAGGCAGAGGTCAGGAGGACTTTCCAAAATGCTAAGAATCTTCCCGTGGACCCTGTGGCGATATACTCGTTAAATGCACCGGGTGTGTTCCAGTAGTGGAAACCGAGACGTTGCTGATCCGGACCTCCGCCGAGATCAATCACCAGGCCTCCGAGGATCAACCCCAGAATCAGCATGATTTTGAGAGTTGCAAAGACGACTTCGGTCTAGGATTTGTCATTAGTAACGCTCATTTTCCGTAAAATATGATGACCGACCTCCCCATACAAACGGACTCCGCAGAAATTCACAACGCTAATGAAGAACCCAAAGATAGTGATCCACACGGCTACATTGACTGGTACATTCCAGAATTGAACCACGGTCGCAGCGGCTGTGATCTCTGCAGGCGTGGAGATGGCCATCGTATACCCTACAACAATCAGCCTTGGCCCAAGGGGGAACTGGAAATGAGCTTACAGAAATTCCAGCCCGTTGCTGCGCCGAGAGCTGGCTCGACAAATTTCGTTGCATGCCGAATGAATCCACCCGTCGCCGGCATAAAGGCCGTAATTTCTCCCGTAGTGTAAGAGACTCCGGCAGCAATCAAGCCCATGATAATATAGGCCATAAGGGCACCTGCGGGGCCTGCAATGGCAATTACCTGTCCGGAGCTTAAGAAGAGACCCGTTCCCTGGATATATGCGACCCCCGAAGTAAGCCCTCCCCGTCTTCCAAATCACCGCGGAACGACTTACAATCATTCCCGCAATGGCAATCATATTAATATGACGCGACTTAAGATCTCTCTTGATTTCTTCACCTTCTTCGACATCGGGACTGGTATGCGTCTCGACATCCTTGGAGGTTGACTCGAGCTTGTTGTCGCCGGATGACTGCATGGTGTTAAGAAAGGCGCCTGGCAAATGGACCCGCCGTCACGGCTGACAGGATATTTATCTTCAGTAGAACGACATTGGAAAGAATAGCTTGGTGACTAGCTTGAAGATAGCTTATCTTCATGAGCTATACTGGGATCCCATTAAAAGCGATAAAATGCTCAAGATACGAGAGCATGTCTATCCGATGATGGGGAGGGGCGAGACCGGCCTCTTACAATTTGCGGGGGTTTGGTTCAAAGGACACCGGTCATTGCATTTGAAACGCCGGTCTCTTCGCCATGTCATCAAGTATTTCACCCACAGTATGAGCTTCAGAGAGGGCAGATTGCATCGCATAGATAAGACGCACTGCCCGCAGTAACTGGCCGAAAGATGTCTCCCTTTTAGTACCTTCCCTTCTCATTACTTCTACGTCTGTTTGTCACGGTCGGAATGGGTGAAGAATTCCAACTCTACGATCTGCGTGTCGAGGTGGTATGCCCGGCTGGTAAACGTATTATGTGTGGAGCGAAGGAGGGCGACTATTTCACCCTCGAGGGCGAAATGATGCACTTACCTGCTGGGCAGGGAATAAGCATCTACAGTTTGGGTCAGCACCTACCCCGGGCTAATCGTGAACAATCCACGACTGATATTGTCCTGGCAGCTTCGGTGCTGCCCTTACTCGCAGCTAAACAACGCATGACGCACGAGCACGACTGGATGACCACCGACTCGTTGATCGCGTGTCCCGATCCCCATTGTCCGTCGCAGTTGAGAATCGTCCGGTCGGGCGTTCGGACCTTTAAGCATTCCGAAACGACTGTGGTGCCATTGAAGCATAATTCTTAACACAAGATAGAGGGCGGAAGGAAGGGAAGGAAGGGGCCGGGGGGGGGGAAACAGTTCTGGACCGCTTACAGTGCCGCGCAAATGACAAATTTCGGATATTGTTTATGCATGCGGCGATGGACATGTACCTTATACACACTAATCAAGTCGGAGGCCCCATCACATGTGATGGGTCTATTTGCGAATTGTACATTCAGGAACTCCCGTATGGACCAGGTCCGAAAAACAGATTCAGGGAGCTCTCTATAGATCTAGATATCTCAATGATAAGCAGACTACCTTTCTGTCCCTGATAATCTAAGGGTGTCGACACGCGGCGTTCGAATGCAGCTCAACTAATGCCCGGCTGATTCAGATGGGATGTTCAATACGATCGATAACGGTAAATTACCACTCGTCCCGCTGGTCCGTCCAATCGACCAGCTTAAGTTCGGTAATACGAAGGTCACAATACAGCGACGACCGGTTCCGAACTCGCGCCACTCATCACCTCCTGATCTTTTTGATCTTCTAATCGCTCTTTTTTTTTTTTAATTCTTTCAGTTCCCCTCCTTTCACACTGTATTTGTTATCGCCGGGTGCTTTGGACGTCAACTGTACCATTTGCATCGCGCTTACCCGTCAGCCTCCAACTCCCCTTCAGGGTAGTTGCTGACTCCCTTTCATCGCCGACTTGATTGCGGTTATCCTGAAACTCAACTCATTGCACGGAGAAGAGGTACTCTGCCTCCACACCTCGAACATGGCCAACGCTTCTACCACCTTCGATCTACCGCCTCTCCCTAGCTACACGACCTCCGTTCGCGAACCGCTCTTCCCGCCTATTCCCGATAACTATGTCGCCCTCATCCTGCCCATTGTCGCCTATTGGGCTACGTCCATGATCTACCACTATTTTGACGTGAACAATTACTTCGAGCAGTACCGCCTCCATACCCCCGCTGAAGTTTTGAAGCGAAACCGCGTGACCCGATGGGAAGTTGTGCGCGATGTGGTTTTGCAACAAATCATCCAGACGATTGCCGGTGCATCCATGGCGTACTTCGATCCCGTGGAGACCGTGGGCCGGGAGGAATACGATATCGCCGTCTGGGCGCAGAGAATCCGGTTTTTGCAAAAGGCCTTCCCACCGCTCTTGGCTCTCGTTGGAGTGGACGCCGCGGGCCTGGCCAAGTCGGTGTCGCAGAGCGGACACACCATACTAGCGGGGATGTTAGCCGGTGGATCGTATCCGGGCGTAATGCAGAGCGTGATCCTTGACAATGGTGCGGAGGTTTTGGCTCCCGCATTCACAGGCTGGGAGTTGTCCTTGGCCGGCTTCATCTACTGGTACTTTGTCCCTGCCCTGCAGTTTATGCTCGCCGTCTCTATCGTCGACACTTGGCAGTACTTCCTGCACCGGGCCATGCACCTAAACCGTTGGCTTTATGGTAAGTTTTGGATAGTGTACTTCCTTTGCATTTCTTAGTCTGATTTTGATCTTTCCAGTGACCTTCCATTCTCGTCACCACCGACTCTACGTTCCCTACGCTTTTGGTGCCCTCTACAATCACCCTGTTGAGGGATTCCTCTTGGACACCGCAGGAACCGGCATTGGGTTCTTGGTCTCTGGCATGACCAACCGCCAGGCCATGTGGTTCTTCACCTTGTCGACCATCAAAACAGTGGACGACCACTGCGGCTACGCCTTCCCTTGGGACCCCCTGCAGCATTTCACCTCGAACAATGCCGCTTATCACGACATTCACCACCAGAGTTGGGGCATCAAAAGCAATTTCTCCCAGCCCTTCTTTACTTTCTGGGATCGCTTGTTTGGCACGCAGTGGACGGGAGAGGTCAAGCTCCGCTACGAGCGGGCTCGTGAGAGCGCACAGAAGCAAGTTGACGCAGATGCTGCTCAGGCCGATGAGGTAGCGGCAGTCTCCGCTCTCGAGGAACGTGAGCGCGAACCCGCGGTAATCTCCTCTGAGGGTCCGGCGACGCGGACACGTCTGCGCCGCAAGACAGTAGACAGCTTGAAGAGACCCAGCCACGGTGTCTCAGGGACCGTGCTGCACAACTAAAGCCGTGATGAATTTGGACATGTTTTCACTACTCATGCATGATTCGTTGGTCCTCGGAGCTGCCGGCCACCTCCTTGAGACCTTGCGTTGTTTTTTTTTTTCTTTTTCCATGTAAATGGGGATTCCTGACCCCGCTGTATTAATAATATCAGACTGTCAATCCTTTGTACATGATTTTCTCTACGGCTCACCGTGATCTTGTGCCGATAATGTCTACCTTGCAAGTCGAGATTCATTTCCCACAATTCAAATTTGATGTCATTCGCACAATAATAAGATATTCTCCATTCGCACTGACAAGACATAAACTAACCCATGATGGAGAAAGATGCTCAAAATTGAACGACTCTAGAACATGTATGATTGATCAACCATCATGTCCTAAGTGGTCATGACCCGGGGCTGCTCCTGACGTACAGGAGCCCTTGACTGCGGTTGCGGCGGAAGCTGAGGTTTCAAAATGGACGCCGGTTCCATCTCTTCTGAATTCCAAGAAGCATCGGTCCAGTAATCACTACTGGAATAGTCCAAGAATGAATCAATCTCGCTCGCATTGGTTTTGGAGGTCGGGCAATTCACCTTGCTCATGTGAAGCTCCTCTTCAAGCTGAGAATCCACTCTGCAGACACGCAGAGGCTCAACTCGTGCTTCTGGAACCCGCGTGGCTCGAGAATTATATTCAGAATGGAGGTCTACGGACGGAAGATGAGAATTTGGGCGAGTGCTACCACTCGAGCCCTCGGGCTTTCCGTCGCGGTGTCTATCATCGCGGCGCTTCTTTTGATTGCGACGCGAATTCTTGTTGTCATTGAGCCAGGCCCTGATGCAGGCCTTCCGAGTAGCCTTCATCTGAAACGCCAAGTTGCTTGCAGTGCCGCAAATCTCTTCAGCCTCATCACTGCCAAACTGCCGGATGCATTCATCGACGAACAACATGAGAGTTGGTGCTCGATGATATTTCCGAGTGCGAGTGCGACTCTGCAAGACCACGCGCAAATCCCGCAAAATCTCGCTATCTGCGGCGATGCGCGCTATAATGCATGCCGCACATCTATTGATCTGATACGGCAAGGCATTAGGAGCCACGGATTTTTCCACCTCAGGCTTGGTCCACATGCCCTGCAATGCTCGCAGCTTGGCTAGAATTTCTGCCTCGACAGGGCCAACGAACTCAGGATATTCCTCAATTTGTCGGAACCCTGCAGTGACCTCATGCTGAACCCGAATCAAGATATTGTTGACCAAATCGGAGTTCAACCCCTTATGTACGTCACAAAGCGCCATCGACCTGAACCGACTGATGGAAAGGAATGGCGCGCGACGTAATCGCCTTGGCAGGGATTGAATGAGCCGTTCAATTTCCGAGACAAGATGAGCAGATGAGCCCGTGTTGTCTAGATGCAGAATGTTCGTTAGCATCCTCACCTCCGTCTTGCCTAACTCTCGGACTGATCGCGGATATCTCTCACGGGCTTTGGATGGTCTTCTGTTGGCTCCCATAGTGAGCCGTTCTGGCACAGCGCTAAGCCCCATGACTCTGAGATCTATTTGAGGGAGGCGATGTATGAAAGCTTACTAGTACTTCAAATGACCAGGTGTTTGATACTGTTGGCTTGGTTGCAGTAGATGTTTTGTGTTAAAGCCCAATTGAATTCTTGATTCATCATAGTTCTGATTAAGAAGGGTTGAAGGCAGTATATATACCATTCCAGCGAAATCTTCTCTTGAAACGAGTCTACCTTAGTTCAAATAGACCAAGATGATGCATCCTGCCGTCGTAAAGTCATTCAAGCTAAATTGAGACATTCCGATTTTTTTTTCTTGAATGGCTTTCACTGACAAAGCGCATTGTGTTTTGAAATCGGAACGACTTGGCATTTTGTTTATATTTGAGAGGCCTCTTGTTCTTTGACATTGTCTGACTTGCTGCAGTTGTATATGATTTGCCGTCTCCAAGCAACAATGGTCATGGGAAACATCAACCGCAGCCTGGGAATGCTGTTTTAGATTGAAACTGACGTGAATCTGCAAATATTTTCACTGTGAAGTTGGTTTGTTGCCACTACATGAAAGAATATCTGCAACCATCCGGGTCTAAAGATCAAGCACGACCCGACCGACCCCTCGTGAGACACAACTAAGCATCGAAGTATCCTTTTCATTCTCAAGTAGCCCGGTACCACGATGCTCAACCCGCCCACTGCGAACACCAACACGGCAAGTCCCGCAATTGCCGGCCTCGCAGGTAGACGGAATGTCAAAACCGGCAGATCGAAGCGCATCCAGAAGGCTTTCTCCCGATCCCACGTCCACTTCCTTTTTGGTCTCAGCCAGTACGGCAGTGAATGGGTCGCCAGTGCTGTTAGCTTGGAATGACTCGAAATGAACATTTTCTTTGGGCATGCCAAGTTCATCTGCTGTTTCCCGCACGGCATTCATCAATCTCTCCCCTGAACAGCAGTAGATGTGGGTGTTGCTGTCGGCCAGCTGAAGCGCTTTGGACACTTCGAATGGTTTGCCGAGCTTTTTAGAATAAATAGTCACGTTGGTCAGAGTTTGTAAATATGCCGTAAAAGCCACCTCTTCTGGGGATTTGACAATATAGTGTAGATGGTAGGGCACTTTCCTTTGTTGCAAATCTTCTGCAGACGCAAGCAATCCGGTGATTCCAATTCCTCCCGCGATAAGAATATGGTGATCGGCTTCTCTCGCGAGAGGAAAAGTCGTAGCAAATTTGCTAATCGTAATAAGGTCGCCTTCACTGATAGTCTCATGAAGGTAGAGGGAGCCTCCTCGAGTTGTATCTCGGTTCAGGGCCACTCCTATTGTGAAACAGTTCTGATTTCCTCCAACTACGGAATAAGCTCTGATGAGACGACCGCCTAACTTTAAGCGCACGTGTGTGCCCGGTAGAGCCTTCTCGGGGGATTCGATAGGCTGAATAGCTTCGAAAACAAAAACCTCGACCGCAGGCGTTTCCTTTCGTTTTTTGGTAAGTCGATAATCGGCCCACATGTCAAGAACCATGGAGTCGTCACCCAGTAGTCGCGCTTCTTGATCCTCAAATATCTTGTTGAGCCGGTTTTGAAAGATGGTACGGATTTCACTGCCCAATTCTTTGATTTCAGCCAATTCCATCATCATCTCGTAGTTCTCTCTTTCAATATAGAGGTAATGTTGAACGCGAGCTACCGTCCATTCCGGGTTTGGGCGCGTCATGAGCTCAATCTCGTCGCCCGCATGTATAGAGCCCTCCTGGATGATACGATAGAACCAGCCCGTTCGGAACTTTTCCTGGGCGAATCGCGACATGTTCTTTTCTTGCAACCGATGATTGAGTTTGTAGCATGGCTGTCGGGGCAAGCTCACCTGCGCAATCACATCGCGACCAATCCGAATAGTGTCACCGATGCAAGTATTGCGCTCATTTGCCTTGCGAGCCACCAGGTTCTCGCCAAACCCACCAACGCGGAACAAATGCTTACTTCCGGGTATTTCTTTGGCCCAGGCATCATAATGGCGCGAGCAATATTGTAACAATGCCTTGTCTGGGCCCCCGTGAAATTCATAAACATGTTCATCACCCTGGCATCCGAGTCTGTCTACGGTGACTGAACCATAGCGAACAGATTTGAAGATAGCGGACTGAAATGGGAGGCCAAACACCGGCTTCCCTTTTCCGGTGCGGACCTCTACCAATCGATCCCGCTGCCAGGGCTGTTCCAGCTCGGAGATAACTGTAGCTTCTTCTGTGGCGTGCATTGCGTGCAGTATATGGCTCGGTATTTTGAGGCCGTTCAGGGTACAAGTGGCTCAATTTGAAAGATTCCGTGATGACGGAAAGAGCCGATCTCGCAAGTCAAATGGTCGCTTCGCATGCTCGTTGAGTCAGCGTGATAAGACGTCAGGCCCGAGCACATGTCCATTTGGCTGGTGATCTGCCACGCAATGTGTCCCCAACCATATACGCCATGGATTCGTGGATAGTTGGGGATCGACATCATGTTGCGTTGAGAAGACCGAGGCATGCACCATCACATGACAGGTGCGAATGGCAGTTGCCTCAGCGCTTTGTGTCTCTGCTTTTCTGGTGTTTCAGTCCATTCTTATTCGACTCGAGATATATAGCTTCACCATGCGGTCTCAAGTTCGTATTGCCAAGAGAGCCGTAAATACAACGCCTCTACCGTACACCGCATCGCCGCTCAAGCTGGTGTTGAGTGATTTCCTGTTGGTCTTGAGGAATCTATGGACGTCCCCTGAGCTCATTCTGCCTCTTTGCCTCGGACACACAAAGCCGCTCGATGAGCTTTATCCATCCTTCCAGACGGGAGTATCAGTGGTCACTCAGGTGATCCTTACCGTCGGACAGGTTCTGTTTCTTCTATCCTTGCCGCTTGCAATCTTATTCATGATCCCCGCTCTGTGGATCATGATATACATCGCAACCAGCTTGTTCCTAAATTATGCGATTTGCATGCTGGTATTGAACGGTTTCCGACGAGTTCTTGTGTCAGAAGTACCGGTAGACACCTCTGGCCATGAGCAGGAACAGTGGTTTTTTATAAATGGAGTAGCCGGCGGGTGAGTGCGGACGTCTAGAAAATCATCCCTGACTAACGACGGTTTCGCCTAGTTACTATTGGCTACAGAACAGCATTGATCAGTTGTCATACACCTTTGGTCGGAAGGTGACAGGGATACACAACCGCACGTATGTTACCGATGGGTCCTTGGCCGTTCAGGTATATGGTCTGATGGTTGTAGTGCGGGCTTACCGTTTGACCTGATTGAGTGTTTGATCCAGCGCGATTTGGCTTATGCCACTGGTGATGTGCGAGTTGCCTATCCTCTAGTCAAAAAGGCACTTCTAAATCGCTCTTGTGAGAAGGTAGTCCTCATTCTTCACAGCCAGGGAGGCATCGAGGGTAGTCTGATCATCGATTGGCTCTTAGATGAGATACCTCAGGATCTTGTTGCCAAGTTGGAAGTTTATACATTTGGAAATGCTGCTAACCACTTCAACAATCCTCATCGAACATGGCGATGCGAAAACGGGGACCGCTCGAGCATCCAACGAGCCAATCGGTCTATTGGATACATTGAACACTATGCCAATGCGGCCGACCCAGTGAGTTGGCTAGGGGTCTTGCGCTTTGCCAACATCCCGAATCGCTACATGGGCCGACTCTTTGTTCGCCCTGGATCAGGGCACCTGTTGAATCAACACTATTTGGACAACATGTTTACCCTTGGTCCTGACATGACGGTTCTGGAATCAAATCCCTTCATGGATACAGAGGTCGATACCAAGAGCGACATGGCACCAGGCGAGACTATGCATAACTCAGAGGCAGAGGATCGCGAAGAGACGCTAGTCCCTATTCCTCGCATCGAGAGCCACCACCATGACCGAAGGCCTCTCCGCGTCAAGGATTTCAGTCGTCTTTGGGCATACCGCAATGGAGGCTCGCCAGAACAACCAAGGATTGCATGTTCCTGATGCCTCGATGCTTTTGCCATGCCATACTTACCTAGAACAGTGTACGATACCCTTCTGTCCTATAGGTGTTTTTGGAAATGTTTAGGATCTGCACTGGCCTTAGCAGATATCATCAACTAAACCTAGATAAGAAGTAACATATTCTCCTCCAGGTGTACCCTGCAGTCGAATACCTCGAGATCAATTTTTCCGGCGCCGCCTGAGCATTCAAAATTACCTGCCGTAAGATGCACACTCGATACCTAGATGACTACCTCTCTAGATACTGCTACTTACCATTGTGTCGCCTGAGGTATCGTTGTATAATCTCAACCTCCGGAGACTGAATATCTTGTCACGCGAACTTCGTCAAAGTATAATTTGTGGTGTGTTTTTTAAAATTGTACATGAGTTCGGATGAGCACCGTGGATGAGTGATAACCACAGCCCGCTCCCCGAGCAGGTATCAACGAAGAATATATCTTCTATCATATCAGAAGCAAATAACGCCCATCGCCGTGCAATGCAAGTAGAGGATAGAACGGAGAAGAAGACAAGCCGTCCGATCATTTACCCTTCTTCTTGTCCTTCTTCTTCTTTTCCGTTCCTGCTCCGGAGGGCTCGCCGCCCATCCCCGGCATTCCAGGCATGCCAGGCATACCAGGAATCTGTGGCATACCGGGCATTCCTCCCATGTTCTGCATCTCAGCCATAGCCTCTTTGAACGGGTTGTCGCTGACACCGCCCCCGCTGTACGCCGGAGAATGGATGGGTAGGATTTTGCCAATCTTCCAGCCACGCGGGGCAGGAGGAGCTTCTGGGAGCTTGTCGGGCATAGGGAGTCCGCGGATTCGTAACCGGTAAGGGGATTGCTCGGTGGTGGGGTGGGCTTTCAAGTATTCGGCGACAAGGATGAAAAGATGATGCTCTATAGATAAGCGAGTTAGGTATGCCCAAAGATGCAAAGGAGGAGAAAATTTCTCAAATCCACCAGCGCCGCCAATTCGCAGCCCAGCGGGAAATCGTCCGACGACTTACTATTCTTGATTTTGGAGTTCACCAATTTTCCATTCTCATCCTTGAGCATCACACGCACACGCCCGGGATTGGCCCAGTCCTTAGGGTGTAGCTTCTCAGGTTCCAGCCCAGCCTTTAATCCCAGCATCTGTACGGCGTCGACAATGTCACGAGCGAGCGGGTTCTCCACTGCCAACTCAGCGCCGACCTTGCGGCCTTCTGTGCGAGAGCGGGTCTTATCGAAGTAGACGGGATAGAGGCATTGGAAGTGTCGGGGGATTTCGCGCTGCGGCTCAGGCATCGGAGCCTGGGCCTGAGCCTGGGCCATAGGAGGAGGGTTCGATGGACGAGGAGCTGCTGTAGGGACGGACACAGGCGCAATAATGTTATTTCCGGTCAGCGGAGTGTCATCATAGGGGGCGACCTCATCGGGGTCGGAGTCGGACAGCTCCTCGATCTGGGCGTGGCGCGACATGATGTGAATTGGACGTGGAGGGAATGATGTTGGCAGAGGAAGAAAGTGCGGGTGTGGCCTTTGCGCTTCTGTGCGGGCGGAGTGGGCAAAGTGGGCGGAGTGGGTGGCTCGCCAGTTGCCGTATTCCTAGTAATAGTTACGAATAATTATTAACCTCGATCATTCAATGAGCTCAAAAATTAATGGCAGCATGTGCATTTCAGACAGTGGCTTCTGTCAGACTGGTAGAACAGCTGCGGTCGCACTTAATATGCTTCAACAACGATGCATGTAAGATCTTCTGCGTGTTCTCTTCTTTCGACCCCAAACACGAATACAGCTTCCTGGCGTAAGTGCTGATTTCCACACTACGGAGCTTCACTGTTCGCGTCTGGATTCCACGGGATACATCCTTTGAAATTCTACTACTGAACAGCCAAGGAAATTATCCAAAAAGGGTCATAGCCGTACTCTCCACTCAATTGTGGCTCTACAGAAGCGGCCTCAGCGCTTTATCAACTGGAAGAAGGAATGCCCACAGACAACATCCCCCACCGAAAATGAACTGACCCAGAGACTTCTCTTCAATCATAATGCACAGATAGCGAGGCACGGCAGGACATGATACTAATGCCAATTAATCCATCGGCTTCCCCCCGCTCGGCATGCCGAATCCACTTAATACATGGATGCCCCGCAGGAATTGCCTCGGGTACTAGATAGTAAGTAGCATAAGAGGAAAGAATTCTCCACCTGCATGGACCAGCTCAGAACTTTACTTAATTGATTCACCTCGATACTTGCACAGTTGTCACAGGTGTGTGAAATACCTTACGGAGCATGTCTGCCTCACTCTAACTTGACTTCGAGATTCTTCAACATGACCAGCGCTGTTCTGCACCGAGATACACGCTTTGTCCCGAAGAAGGCGGTTGGTGGCCAGGGGTGCTACATATATCTTGAGGATGGCACTAAATTCCTCGATTCCACGGGCGGTGCCGCCGTCTCATGCTTAGGGCACGGGAATGAGAAGATCAATCGCATGATTAAGGATCAATTTGATCAACTGGCATACTGTCATTCGGCATTCTTTGGAACTCAGGTATCCGAGGACCTAGCGCATTTCTTGACTGAATCTACCCGTGGGAAACTCTCTAAGCTGTTTGTAGTCAGTTCAGGTACGGTGTGACTGGCCAGAGACGGTCGTCTATCCCGCTAACAGAATGATGCTCATTTAGGCTCCGAGGCAATTGAGGCTGCTCTGAAGCTGGCCCGACAATATTTTCTTGAATTGCCAACTCCCCAAGATCAGCGCACTAGGTTTATAGCTCGTCTCCCTTCTTACCATGGCACCACGCTCGGTGCTCTAGGTGTTGGCGGACATGTTCTTCGAAGACAGCCATTCGAGCCATTACTGGCCAAGAATACCTCTCATGTGTCTCCTTGCTATGCCTATCGTGATAAGAAGGATGGCGAATCTGATGCAGATTATGTCGCCCGTCTTGCTGCAGAGTTGGATGCCGAATTCCAGCGCGTGGGCCCCGAGAGCGTGTGTGCCTTCATCGCAGAGCCTGTTGTTGGTGCAGTAAGTTACCTCCTCTATGAGATCTCTGGGAGAGTGATGCCTAATTAATTGATATGGTAGGCTTTGGGCTGTGTTCCCGCTGTTCCCGGATACTTCCCCGCTATGAAAGCTGTCTGTGAAAAATACGGTGCCCTATTCATCCTGGATGAGATCATGAGCGGTATGGGTCGTTGTGGGACTCTGCACGCCTGGGAGCAGGAAGGCGTTGTCCCCGATATTCAAACCATTGGTAAGGGCCTAGGAGGGGGCTATGTCCCTGTCTCGGGAATCTTGATCAACGACTCCATCGTGCAAACATTAGACAAAGGCACAGGTGTGTTTCGACACGGACAGACATATCAGGGCCATCCAATTTCCTGTGCTGCAGCTCTTTCAGTGCAAAAGACCATCCAGGAGGACTCGCTACTTGAAAATGTGCAAACTATGGGTGCGTACCTCGAAAGTCAACTGCACCAGAAATTTGATAATCATCCATATGTGGGAGACATTCGAGGCAAGGGTCTGTTCTGGGGCGTATGTTGAATATGGCTATCTGGTTTTAATCTTTGCTGATCTTTGCTCACAGCTCGAGTTCGTCAAGAACAAGACTACAAAGGAGCCGTTCGATCCCCAAAGCCGACTGTCTTTCCTCATTCAAGAGAAAGGGCTACAGCCGGAATTTGCTGTCTCATTCTACGGTAGCCCAGGCACAGTAGACGGTATTCGTGGTGACCATGTGCTGCTGGCACCGCCTTACATCGTGTCCAAGGAAGAGATTGATACCATTGTGGATGTACTGGCCAGAGTTCTGGCTGAGGTGTTTGCAGAATTGGGGCTGTGATTGAGAACTATACTATCTGAAAAACTAGACAATCTGAAATACTACACAATCTGAAAGCCTAGAATGAGCAATTTGTAATAATGGAACGGAACGAGCAACAGCGAAAAGATCAGTGAAAGGATATTCATATGGTAGTCTCTGCTACTATTGTACATTAGAACAAGCCAGGGAGAATTTAACCCTGGGCTTCGATGGCAGCCGTATTCTGCGCAGCCTCGTCCATTTCGATCTGTCCCTTCGAAGTGCCATTAGACACCACCTCTTTGGGCAAAGAACTCGCTGCCCACAGTCCAGCGACGGTCTCAACCGCCCTTTCAACGACAACGCGCACGCGATCCCGAAGAACAGGGTTGGCGCATTCTACCTCCAGATTTTCCAGCCAGACACGAGCAACATGTTTGTCGACGGTGATTTCAAGACCTGGAACCGGAATCCCTAAGGCTTGGAGACGATCGAGCTCGGCCGATTCAATATCGGTGAGTCTTTCCTCGTTCACAGTTGCGGTACCGTCAGTTCCCTCGGTGCCATTGACAAGATCCGCTGGAACACGAGGGCGTTCGATGGGAACAATGCTGCCGCCGAACTGCGCCTCCAGCATCATAAGCAGGCGGGCCAAGCGATCCTCAGCACTTAGATGAGAATGTGGATTGGGGAGAGCCGCAAAGTCCTCGTCATGGTGATGATGATGGTGCTTGTTCTTGGCAGACTCTATAAACGGTATCTGTTAGCATAGTCCTTATCAGCTTGTTGATACAGTACGCACGCTTCACGGAGGCTGGGCTGCTCTCGACTGTTAGAAGAACGGCCATGACAGCATCCGCAACTCCATCGTTCATCATATTGCCCTCCCACTCAAGTTCAACCTCCCGAGTACGCGAGTGGTGACGTAGGATCACACATCCCATGACAAGGAAAGTTTGTGTTTCTTCCATGGGAATTTCTTCATCGGCAGCCTCTAGCTTTGCGCTTGATGTGTCCAAGTCTCCGTTGACCTTCTCCTTCAACTCGGTCTTTGTGTTTGTCCCCACTTCTTCAATGGCTCCGAATGTGCCCTCGAGTGCCCATCGAATCAAGTCCATGCTCGCCGAACTAAGTGTCAGGTGTTGCTTGCACGTAATGGTGGTCGTTGTCAGACCGGCGTATTCCCGAAGATCATCCGGGGCCATCAAAGCCAGGTCGAAGCCGTTCTGGACAAGGACACCAGCCATCAACTGGCTCTCATCTTCCTCCGAGGGAGGAGCGATCTGTGCGAGTTTACCGACGACCTTGGCAAACTTGTCCTTCCTAAAAGGGATGCGAACTTCATCGCAGTTTGCAGGTGTGTATACCTTGACCTTGACAGTTTTATCGGCATTAAGACTCAAAAGCTTCGACTTGAGTCGCATCATCTGATGTTTTTCGCCGTGCACAAGGATCTAAGAAGATGATTTAGCGGGTTGCATGGAATCTACGAGCGCAAAGAGAATAAAAAAAACTTACCACGACTGGCGCAGCAACTTCTTCAATGAAGTTGCGATTCTCGACACCATCGACGTGTGCAGCAAAACTAATTTCGTCGACCGTGCAGCGACGTGGAATCATCACTTTCTGATCCTCGTCATTGCCTCCAGGTACGCGACCGCGGCCCTGGATGGTGGAAACCTTTGACATGACGGCAGGAATCTGGTCGGGCTCGTTGAGAAGCTGCTTAGCCATCGTTCCTTCAACACTGTAACCCGTCATGACGACGCCGTTACGTTCGCTGGGTGCCCATCTTTCAAGCAGCTCACGACTGGTACCTGTCTGCAGCATACCGGGCGATGAAAGGAGCACACAAGGGGATACATCCTCGAAGCGTTCGAGACTTCGCAGACTTCGAATGAAACGGAAATCCCAGGGGCCGGCAGTTACACTCTTGTCACCGCTAGCCTCAGCCTCTGCCATACGCTGGCGAAACAGCATTTTGATGTTGTCATTCATCGCTCCAATATAGGTCTGATAAACAACCATGCAGCGTCTTGCCATGTTACCAATGTAGTAGATGGGGATCTTCTGTAATTCGGGATGTCGCTCCCAGTACTCCTCGAGGATAAGTAACAGCTCTTGAGCGCGTCCGAGGGCAAATACAGGCAACAACGCACGTCCTCCGCGGTTTAAGATACCGGTGATTGATTTCATGAGCGCAGCCTCCCGTTCCAGACGGGGCGGATTCGAGGATATACCGAATGTGGATTCGGTGATCAAGACATCGATCTTGATGCCCCGGGGGACCTGTGCAGGAATCAAATGCCGGTCCTCTTCGCGGGAATAGTCGCCAGTAAACAAAAGGTTCAGCCCGGCAATCGACACCAGAAACATTGCGGCACCCAAAACATGACCGGCGGGATATGGGGTGATTTTTATGCCGTTGATTGTATGCGTGGTGTTGAAATCGATCGTTTCGATCAGAGGGAGTGTGGACAGGTGATCTTGCTCGGTATAGAGGGTGGTACGTTGATCAGAGGATGAGGACGTATTGCTAACACGGACGTTATCTTGAATGAGCCACTTGTAAATTGCCTGGTGGGATTTTGATTAGTTCACGGTATCAAAAGCTGACCCAGAAAGTACACACCTTGGTGGCATGGGTCATCATGACCCGACCAGCAAAATTGGTCTTGCTGAGAACATAAGGAAGAGCAGAGGAATGGTCCACGTGGAAACTAAAGAAGCGCATCATTAGTTCAATGTCCCGAAAACAACGGTTGTGGTTTCCAGTCAAAGTATTCCTGAAGAATACGACATCAACACCGCGGCGGGCTGAAAACTCCTGTGCCCATTGCAGAAGCAGTCAAGGAAGATTGAGGCAGGTCTGGAAGAAAAAAAAACCGAGATGGAGAGCCTCAAAATGTTTCAAGCCACATCTCGACCCAAAAGCGCATCAAGGGAATGTATGCGTGAATTCACGTACTGGCTAATCAGTAAGACGTCTACCGTGCTCAAGTCGAACTCATCGAAGAAGGGAAGGGCGGAGAAACCCTCTTTAGCCGGGTGCATTCCTGCGTCAAGCTGGATGAGCCGTATATCAGCTCGGTGTCAATCGTAGATGGCAGTGATCAGATCAGGCCTACCATAACCGTCTTGCCCTTGTACTGAATGATATGACATGATCGCCCGACCTCGTTTCCTCCACCCAGACAGTAGAATGCAAGTTCATCTGACGGGTCTACCGGCTCGTCGTCAACAGCCGTGCCCATCGCCGAAGCCTTGCGCTTAGCCGCCATCGTGGTCCGAGTATTGTTGTTTAAAAGCGAACCTCAAGTGTCTGCTATTGGGGGCGAGGGCGCAGACGCCCGGGTGGCGCAGTTGGGAAGCCTGGCCTTTTGTTAACACCGAAGACACTAGAGGTATCCCATGCGACGCGATTGAGAAGAATGGCGACACAAAGTACAGAGAATGCGATGCAAGGAAAGCTTGCGACGCAGAGAGGCCATGATCTTGGACATGGTCACGTGCCGGACAGCGCGATCCGCAAAACCTCGAGAAAGCTCCCTGACCCGCTCATCCCGCATCTCCTGCTTCTCCATCGCCCTTTTCACCCCGACTCACCCGTGCTCCTCTTACGCGTCAATTTAATGACTCAGGAGCTCTTCTGAGATGGTCACATTTGGTGCCATCTGGTGGTGCGAGCAAATTGCTCACTTCGATAACCACGCGTGACGTGCCTTTATCTCGCTCGAACTGCACGACAGCAGATTCTCCTGGCTACCGTTATCCATATTGTCGCTTAAACATCACTCACCATGGCGCAAGCTAGGCATCCACAGCAGCAACAACAGCAGCCGCCTCCGCCCTTCTCCACACAGCCTTTCTCTCCTCCCGTCTCCTCTCCATCTCCTCATGCCACATCCCCTCTCAACGGTGGCCCAGCACCTCCTCCATCGAAAAAGCTACGCCTCTCGCCAATTCCTCCGTCTCAGGCGCAGTCTCCATATGCCTCTCCAGGTTTTAGCGCGATGCAACTTCCTCAAGGTCAGCCCCAGATGAACGGGGCAGCCAACAGCATGCCCTCTACACCCATCGCCCACACAGGCGCGTCTTTTCCACCTGCCGCTCCGGGGACGATGGGACCGCCCTCTGCACCGGCGAATCGGCCCGTAGACGCTTCTGAACTGACGGATGTTCTGGCATCCTCCGGAATTGACGTTCGAGAGGAAGAAGCGTTTCTCACAGGCGGATACACCGGTCGAAATGCGCAGGCGCAGCCTCCCTCCCGAGGCCCGCAGGTCATGAACTCGTCTTTCGCCTCGCAGCAATCCACAGGGACACTCTCGGCGTCCAGCAGCTTTGGTGACATCAAACCTGTGATGCATCAGTCATCATTCTCCTCGCAGCCTGTCTCGCAGGCTTCGCCGCCCTTCAAAGACCCCAACGAGCCCACGCGGGAGGATTCGGAAGCGGCGAGAAGGTCACAGTTTGAGCTCCAATCCCCTTTCCTCTGGACCAAAGTTCTGGAACAAAAGATTCAGAAAAGAGGATTCGACCTTGGTGTGCGCATTCCCTCTGAAGGCCTTTTCCACCCAATTTCAACTGGGAAACAAACTCCCATCGAAATCACAGGCCGGGATGGATCATCGGTAACTCGAACTGGTTGTACGATCCTTAACCAAGAGGGTGCGCCCCTGGTTGACATTCTAAATCTGCTGTCACTCTCGTGCGAGGAACGACTCAGGGGAGTAATTGATTATGCGTCAGCTCTCTCGCGCAGCCGGCGAGCACACTCATCAGGAGTGATTCCTCAGGAGTGGCAGGATGTGGCGCAGCCTCTGGCACCGGTGACTGGGAATCTCGCGACACCCTCGAAGCGTATGTGTCCTTGCAGGAAATTCAACCTGAACACACTGACAATTTTCCTCTAGGTCCCCATCCTGATAGCCAGACTACGAACCCCAAGCCTATTTCCCAGCGTTATGTCGGTCTTGTCACCAGAGAATCCTCGCAGGAAAACCGGCGCGAGGCGAAACGCAACAAGCGTGGCGCGAACGCCATTTTGGGCGAAAGCGCCGCTGCCCCAGCTCTCGACAGCGCTCCTTCCACGCCCATGGCTGAACGGGCACCGAGCTTTGACAAGAAGTCGATGACAAAGAAGGAAGCGAAGAAGCTAGTTGATTCAAAGGCTAGTGAGGCCCAGCAACATCAACAGTCTGTGGAGACGGCCCGAATGGCAACCAACAGCATGCTCTCGGGCCGCATGTTTGGTTCCAAAAAGTCTTACTCATGGTTGAAGCCGGGTGGTTCGTCTAGCGGGTTTTCATCCCCATCGCGTCCCAATCCCCCATCTACCCCAACAACTGGACCCGAAAAGTCGAGTCGACCTGGCGAACAGACTCCTGCTGCCAACCAGGCAAAACGACTTGGAACATGGCGCGAGGACCAGGAGAAAGGAGCTGGTATCCAAGTTCGGGACATTCTATTTATGCTCGAAGCCGATGGACGAGGAACTAAGCACATCCAAAAGGGCTACATGAAAGACCCAAAGGAAGACCGTGACCGCGGGGCTTGAAGAAGCCAACCTTGTAATCTTATTTCTTTTCTTTTCTTGTGTCTCTAATTTGTTCTCCGCCTGGAGATTATTGCATTATTTGCGTGCGGTTTGTGTGGCGTTGGGAGGCTAGCACCGGAGGTTGCTGGGGTCTTTGATTTCTTCCATCTACTGCATCTTTTGTGGAGGAAAGAGTTACCTTCCATTATGAACCGTCCGATCCGTTACTTCACTGTGTTGTGCCAGCTTTACACATTGCCGATCGAAAACAGCCGAATTACGGATCTTTAGGAGTGATATCAATCATTTTATGCAATAAAGCTACCATGAGTCTTGAAGAAACGGATTTTTGGCCTCCAGATCAGTCTACTGGCTATCATGTCTGGCCCAGTGCCTCGCGTGCTCGAATAATTTCCAGTCTCAGATGGCATGTTGACAATAGCCAAGGACAAGACTTGCTGTGTCGAAAGATAGCTCTGTTTTGTCCCAGATTCTTAATATATTTAACCATCGTTAAGCAATCTCGCAACTGGTGCCGCAGGGCCCCCGCTATAAGCTCTGTCCCGCGACTGTGCCAATCCTCTGCGTGTGCCTTTCGATCCAAAGTTTCTCCTTGATGGCATCTGCGCGGAGTCTTGGGACGATCTTGAATTTCTCACATTTCCGACAACTCTTTTCTGTCCTAGGCCCCTAACGCAGGGTGCGTGAGATGCAGACGGATTTGATTTCAATATCGCCATTGAAGAGACTGGGTTGTGATGAGTTAAGAGGGTGTCGTCTTCCACGGCTCTGGGCTGTCGATCGTGTACAAAGAGAAGTCACCAAGTCAAATCCACCGTGTCACTACCGTGTTACTACATCGAAGCAACTTACGAACATTGACTTGGGCTTGCTTCGTCCACGTAGATGGCGACGAAATTTTTCTTCTGCCTCATCTTCGAAAGCTCAGCATCCCCATCCACCCGCCAACCCATGGATCTGTGAGGAAAAGAAAGAGCCCTAATTTTGGAGAGATATTGCCGAATGTCTTTCCATCAAATGATCTACTCTTGTGCTGGAAGTATTCAGCCTATCAGAGCTCCTGCCACCGGTAGCCTTGGAAATAAAGGATTCGAGATCAGTCTCCGTAGATGAAGCATCTGATAGTTCGTTTTTTAGGTCATTACGAGAAAGAATAGACCTCGGGGTTGGAGAAACTCTTGATCGAGTTGTTTGAAGAAAGTGTTCCATGTTGAAGATCCGGTCCACGGCGAAGTGAGATTCACTCACCATGACCTTCAAACGTGATTGACATGTCGATTGCAATCTGTATGGCAATTTAAACCGCTAATATAGTGACAGGAGGAAGACCAACGGTTGCAGTAGACGCTAATTTGATCGCATGGAGCCACGGAGACCCCTGGGCTACGCAGACGTAGGTCGCTGGCCGAGGGGAGTGCACAAGCAGTCGGTAGCGGCAACGAAAATTGCCGGGCGGCGAGCAGTCCTTCGATCGATTTGTTTGAGTAAAGGTCGCGTAGGTCGTTCAGTCTTAGCATTCGTGCGACTGCTAAGATAGGCACGAACGCCCATTGTGTCAATATTGCGGCTCACTAGTATCTCACGAGCCTAGTAAGGCTCAATCGAGATACCAAGGGAACTGGCCAAGCCCCGCTACTAAGGTTTCTTACAAGGATGAGTCGTTGCCCCGTGTCTAAATCTCTGAATTCCCGAATTTCTAGATTCCTAAATTCCGAAAGCTACAAGTCTGTACATCTTTGAATCTCCAAATCTTGAACCTCTAAAGCTGCAATTCTATGGTCTTTTACTCTACGATCTATGAAGCTATGGATCTTCTGGCTTTGGTACGGATCGTTCATAGCTTTTAATACTCACTCAGAGCTTCTAGAGCTTATCAACGTTGAATGCCACGCCTCTTGATGGTGATTCGGCCATGGAGCCAAAGCAATATTGGACTATGGTGGTGAAGATTGATTACCATGTAAATTTACTCATCATGAGCGAGAAGGACCTCCATCGGATGTTTCTATGACGAGGGGGAAAGGTAATCCAGACACTTGCGACTATAACATGACTCTGAGAGATCCTTTGAAAAGCTTTTCAGCGAATCCAAGTCCCAAACTTTGAGCCGAGTGTTTTCACCCAGCATCATGTGTGTTTCGTTATTCCGATGCTATAAATTCCCTCGTACCTCTCTTGTCATTTGGCTTTCCGCAAAAGAGGGCGGCGGGTCCTCTGTGAGTAACATTTCTTCCTCTAGGTGGGAAGGGGGCAGCACCGTAACATCATGACTAGCGGACATCTTTATCTTTTCATCATCAAAGACTCCTCGGATCTCCCATGAGAGCTGATGTGTAAGCTTAATGTTGTATGTCGTGAAACTCGGGTATACCTTCCCCAGGTTGTATCTCCCCAGCCTAAAATCTAAAAGTCCACCGACATCGATGAATTCAATTTCCGGTCGACTCTTCGAGTCAGCGGGCCCCATAGTACCCCACGACATGAAGACCTCCTCGCTGAGGCCTCGGACCGCCGCAGATGAGATCAACTCTATCTCTTGCGAATCGCAGGCCTTCAGCTCACCACACTCCAACTTCATGCTTAGCTTCAAGCGCATGACTAGGGACTCTAGCTTGATTTTTTGCGGCACATCATGAATTATTTCGCTCGTGTGGTTCCAGATTGGTTCAATCCCAATCCGAAGGGGCATGTAGTTGGTATTTTCAACCTGCAAGCGGGTCGGCAATTCGACGTGAACTTTGAACGAGAAGTTGGGCAACTTGGAAGAGCCAATAAACTGCTGGGCCATCTGTGTCAAAGAAAGTCCAGAGTCTTTGAGGCCAGGTATAAGTCGCTGCGAGGTGATTTTTCGAGAGTAAGAATGTCTTTTGAGCTGAAAGTCCGTTATCGGGGGCTCCGTGAGGAATTGCTGCACTTGCAACGGCATCGCGGCTCGACTGATCTTGATCTTTCCTCGCTCTTGTAATTCAAGCTCTGCCTCTAGAATGTATTCCACAAAAGCTCCTATTCCCGATCGGAACCCTTTGGAGCGAAAAGCTGACGGCAGCGATTGAACGGCTACTTCTTCGGGGTTCAGAGGGAGAAATGCAGTTCGTTGAGCAATGCGGGGTCCGATTAGACTTTCGTGATTGATTGTCGTTGGAATGTTTAAAGCAAAGGGCCATGAAGTGCCATTGCTGGCCGGCTCGATATGGAGGGGCTTATCAGCCAGTAAGACCTGGGTAGTTGCCTCGGAATCAATGAGGTTGAATTGGCCAAAGTAATCCCTATGGCTCATGCCTCTCGCTAAGATCATCGAGGCCTCCGATTTCCCGTGCAGCTTGATTGTTAGTCGGGCCTCGGGTGCGACAGTGGGTGCAGTCCGGTAGATGGTGCCGACAACGACATCTCCCGGGCTGAATCTTGACCTGCTCCCGTCCAGCCGGATTCCTAGTGCTGGGCAGGAAATTGCGACGGTGGGAGGCATTTTCTGCAGGTTTGATCGGAGAGCACCTGAACTGAAGTTTCGCGGGGAAAGATAAAGTATAAACGGCTAAGGTGAGAGACTGTTGGCAACACTTCAAGCCGAGGCCCCATTTCTCTTAGGGGCATAATCCTCCGTAAGTTCGATGGTGGCTGTGACCTGAGACACGGAGATTGGCTATCCTCTCGGCGATGGCTACTTTGTTGAGCTTGTTTTGGCGCGGACTGGCCTGGCTCTGATTGGGCTACACTTGGTCTCCGCCGGTATCGTCAGCTCTCACGCACTTATCGCGGTTGAAAGGTTGGATGTCTACCATAGATATCGCGCACTTGATAACACGCACATTTGCTCAATTGTCAATCTCAATCCCGCGCATGGCTCCGCGCTTGTTGTTTCAATGGGCTCAATGTAGGAGCCCTGGGCGACACCACGCTTCTCATTTTCAATATTGGCGACTCGATTTACATCACCCTTCTCATTCTCAATATTAGCAGCTTAGCCTGCATCACGCTTCCCATCACCGATGTTGGAACTCTCGTGGAGACCACGCTTCCTAGTCTCAATCTCACGACCAGCTTCACCAAGTCCAAGCAAGGCAGGGGCCGCCAGAGCGAGGCCGGCAGTGACAACGAACACAAGAGCAGAGAGCTTCATCTTTCAGGTACTGACTAGATTGCTGGATGAGCCACTGAATCTCACTTTGAGCGGCTTTGGACTTACCTGTTGGACAATTCTTTGGTGGATCTTATTTTGTCAAAAAGCTAGAGAAGTCAGATCAAGTGCCCGGAGGACGCTGTACCTTAGGACATTGATGTCCATTCGAGATTGACATTTCGGCATGAAAATAATTAAGTCACATCCAAATGACTTGACGCTGGGTCCCTCGATTGCATCATATAGTAAAAACCCCCCTTGCGTGTCAAATGGCAACTCAGATCATTCCCCTTCAAGTTGTGTCTGCGATTTTATTGGCTCTGAACCCATGCATTGATTTCTCTCTAGCAGATTTGAGAATACATTGAGGCTCGAATGACATATTCACGAATACTTTTAGACAAGGAACCAACTGTAGATCGACGCCACACACTGGGCCCAATCCAGTCATGCAAATCACTACGCTCGGCTGGAGGCAGACACCGATCAGAAAGCTGGATTATTCGGAAGAGGGTTTAGATCTTCTGGTCGAAGCCTTCTGGGATGTGGATCACTCCTGTCCCTTTCTACGTCAGGATCTGCAGTGATGCACTGGAATGTGCTGAGTGACGAAATGGAGATAGCCCCCAGATACCCCGATGTTCGACTCCATCGTAGAGATTACCTAAGGACTGGGCACCTCTTGTGGAAGACGGATCCCCGTTTGACAATTTTGGGTCATAACAACTGCTTTTCTGCTTGGATTCACTCTCTCGCGCGTGCAAATAATTTAATCCCATCGTTGACTTCGTCGCACAGTGACGGTCTTGACTTCTTCAAAGAACAACTCCATCTTCCAATACATGATAAAGAGACGGGTTCACAGTCCCCCGGAGGCACTCCCTTCATTGAGTCCGAAAACTGTCAAATGTCACGTTTACGCATCGTCTTCCTGTGGATATTGTAAACGGCTTGGCGGGCTTTAATCTCGGCCTACCTCTTGTTACATTCAAAAACTGATCATTGGTATTAGTGTTTTGCAGCGACATCTCCAGCTTTTCGAAGTGATCTTCCAGATTCACTCGCGCGTATATTCTATGAAGAGCGTGTTTTCGTCGGGGGACTTTAATTAGGTGATAAGACTGAGACTGTACTTCGCGACATCGATCCATCTGAGCCTCAATACTTCGGAATACCAACTCCAGAGATCGATGCAACCTGAGCTAATTTACTTTGAGGTAATTCTTCGCCTGCACTATTATACTCAGTCAGTCTCTACAATGAACCTCTTTCTCTTACCTACGATTCTCTATTTAGGGGAATTTGTAAGAATGACCGCTGCAGAAGCGGCTCTCATAGCACCAGAATTACCTCGATCTCCAGATACACATTATTACTACCTTGAATAAGTCATTCATAAAGTACCAGCCTAGTATGAAAGCACCCCTTGTTAAACCATTGCCAGACCTGATAAAGTCCACTCTCTACATTGCTTGAACGCAGTTTGGATGGAACTCGACAGGGACTACTATTCCAGACATCCCCACAGCCATCTCGATATGGACATCAAAAATCCAACCGCGTTCCCGCCAAAGCGGGATCGAATTCACCTAGATCATTGCCTCGATCAACTTCGACAATCTGTTCAATGCCAAGGAGATCTCTCTGCGGTTCCCTTATACTTCCACAAGGATTCGCCAATTGGTCTTGGGGTAGGACAAACCCACACGTGTCGGAACTGGGAGTCAATGAGGGGTTGGATGGATGATCGCAAGAAGCTTCATAAGCAGGATCTGAACTGGTGATTAAGAGAATAAATGAGAATTACCCAATACGTGAGACAAAATGATCTTTGCCAAGTCAAATCCACACGATTCACTGAATGGGATGTGTATTTAATCAATGAAAAACGCACGACCAGGGCGTTATTGATAGTGAGAAGAACTGGGGAGTGAAATGCTCCATTTGTGCTACTAGAATATAGTAATTTTCAACATTGGGCCAATCTCCAAGTCGGGTGAACCTGCAGAGACTTGGAGATACTGTGTCGGAGAATACTTGATAGTGCCCATGCATTACCCAGAGAGAGATTGTCTCATGTTCTTACCGGGAACACTTTGGAGGAGGGGCTTGATTGGGTTGTGAATGCTCAACACCAAACCTGACGTTAATAGAACTATCAACTGCACCAGTGAGTCACACTAGAAAGCAGCTCGCGTTATTGTCAACTTTGATGTCGCCAAAGGCTGGCGTATTAGATTTCCCTGGCTGGATATTCAACTATTCCGCTTCTTCTGATTCACCTCTGGGAGTTGGTCGGTCAATGATGGATCGCACATTGCCGGTCTCCCACTGTGGCTTCGATATTATGAGCGATTCTGTCATCGAGTATACCCTTAGTGCACTTGATTCAAACAATCTACTCGAAGCCCGTCCGGATTTTCTTCGGGGTGCAATTGGATTTCGGGATATAACTACCCGATGCAGATATTCTGTGGCGCTTGTGTCCCGGTGGAGTCTGGCCCCGCTCCAGATCCGCCCCCAGCGGCCCGTAGACTCTGGTCTCGTTCAAGTCAATGACCCTTATGTGCTATATGTTCAACTTCAACTTGTGGTGTAAGTGACTAAGTACTCTCGGAATATTTCCTTTGATTTCAGTATTTCTTAAGTTTCTCTCGTTTTGGGTCACAGCCTGGACATTCGATCGAATGTCTGTGCTGATCAAACAACGCGGAAAAATATACCGATCGAGCATGACCGCTTCCACACTTTCCAGCAGTGAATCTTGCACAATTGGAAGTTTGGAACACACCTATGAAACAGGACCGCCTCATTGAAACCAAATCTTTTTTCAGCTGCACATAGAAAGTTCTCTGCAAATAGAAGATTATTTCATTTCGAATGCGCCAGTAGCTAGGCAGGTAAGGTCAGGAATGTTGTGATCACGGATGGATGTAAATCCACCTGAGCACTTCTCGTTTCTCACTAAGAACCGATGGCCAGGTGAGGGTTTCGAGGCCTCGATTGCGTGGCCACTTTTTGGCCTTCATTATAGTTCGGGCCATCCCTGACGCCCAGTATCAAATTTCCCGCACATAGGTTGTCCAGACAGATCTGACATGCTTCGAGTCGGAAGCTCTGACGGCAGTGCAACAGTGATGATCATTACCGACACTTCTAGCTTGAGATTCCAAGACTTGCAGAAATCGTAGAAATCGCGGTGCAGAGACTGCAGAGACAGAGTCAACCTTAATCACAGTGGAGACTTTTACACGTCACCCAAGCGTTTCCCTTGCATATTGAGACTGCTGTAGTACCGCAAGAAGAGACCATACTTTCTCTGAATTCAAGTACACGCACATCTAATGCCTATTTCTCTAACTTCCTTTCCTCTCTCCTTGTCTTGGGTGTCTGTTCTCTCTCTCTTTCTCTCCCTTTTCCACCTGCAAGCTGAGTCATCTGGCATGGCCGAGATCAGCTGATCGGCCTGCCAGCAGCCATCAAATCCCATGGGATTCGCCTCGTGTTCTAAACGTACTTATTTTCTGATAACTAGGCTCGCAATTCATCCATTCTGTAAAGGGCGGAGTTCGAAGGTTTCTATAGACGCCCGTAGTGGAGTCGCGGGTTTAATGTGGGTGTCGGCTAAGCCAGGGCTTCAGAGACTCCAGTGGCGGGCCTTTGCACTGTTTGACCCTGTTAATACATTGCGAAATGGCGTGCAATTGGAATGAGCCGAGTCCCTCAGCGTCCAAGGACTCGCTTCGTTTTCTTTTCCCAGGACGCATGGACCCATCCATTCCGCGTCCACCGTCCGTCAACACGAAGAGATCACCCTGCGACTGTAATTACGGAATTTAGACTATCCTAGACAAGCCCAAGGAGTCGAGAAGGAGCAAATGTAGTCAAAAGTCAACCCACAAGAGGTGATGTTTTAGGAGAAAACAGAAATACGAAACGGCAAAATGCGAGTTTAGCGCAGAAGCCGAGTCCGCGATGGATCGGCAACGCTCTTACGTCCCCAACTCGGCCATCATCACCACTTCTCGACCCTACCCTTTCTCTTTCCTCCCCCCTTCCTCGTGAACCCGCAAATGTTACTCTGTTATACTCCAATGTTCTGTGAAATCCATCCACCCTCTTGATATTTCGAGGAGATGCCTCTTTGAACACTGTCCTGTTCTCCGACCGCCTCGTCATCGTCACGTCTAATCCCTTCCGACACATCCTTTTCCCCCCTGCTCAAGTCCTCGTGGACTGGTGTCTTCTAGACCGGTAGATTCGGTCTCGATATTCTTAGGCCGAGAAGATTCTCCTCGTTCCTCCGCCGACCAATCCGTCTGCTCCGCGTTCTTCTCCGTGCTCTCGATCGTTCGTGTGACGGACGGGACTCCTCCGTACACAATGTCAACGCCATCCACGGCCACTGCAACCCATACCACGCATCAGCATTACGGATATCCCCATTCCTCATACCAGGCTACGACATCATATCCCGCCACGACCACCGCTACCGGCGCTCGCCTTCCCAATCCCTACGCCTACCCGGTTCCTTCGCCTACAACCACCACCCTTCCCTACACGCAATCCACGAGAGTCGTCCCATCGTCGGCGGCACCCTCGGGGATGGCGTCTCACCAGAATGATTCGAGAGTCGTCCCATCATCGGCGGCACCCTCGGGGATGGCGTCTCACCAGAGTGATTCGAGTGCGGCCCCCTCGCAAGGAGGCCGCAGGAAGAAGCCTGACTGGGGCGAATTCTACAAGAATGGCATCCCCAAGGAGGTCATTGTGATCGATGACAGCCCTGCCCCAGAGGCTGCAAAAGCACAGCCCGCGCCTCCTCATGCCGCTTCCGCTGCACAGCCTGCCGTTCCCCAACCTGCCGGTAAGCGACGACGGACCGGAATGGAGACGGCATATGATCTCGGATACTATGACCGACCGACCTTCTCTACAAACCCTCAGCAGTACGGTGATAATTCGTCACACTCCTTGTCGACCGACCGAACTACATCTTTGCATACGACGGCCCCCACATCATTGGGCTCGCAAGGTAGCTCGGGCGTGAGCAACGGTGTAAATGGTGCGAACGGCGTATACAGTGAAGACGCCGCCGTAGGCCAAAAGCGCAAACGGACCACTCGAAAATCTGCTCGCGACGAGCAGAAGCGACGAGAGGAGGAGACTGTGGGAGACGCGTTCCTCAGCTACGTTCCTCCCCCAAAGCCTCCAATCAAGGCTAAAGATGTACCTGTTCCCGTGATCCGCGATGTGAGTGCCTTGTAGACCCTGAAATTTTGTCTGAGAGTCGTCTCAACTAACCCAATTAGTTCACGAGCTCGCGGCACGAAAAGTTCGACGACGACGATGGTCACTACGTCGTCACCCCTGACACACCATTGACCGATCGATGTAAGTAAATGATCCTCCGAAAGTGTTTCTGCTTGTCTCTAATCGTTTCTCTCGTCAGACTCTGTGATCAAACTCTTGGGCCAGGGAACCTTTGGCAAAGTCGTCGAAGCGTATGACAAACAGCGCAAAGCGCGCTGTGCCGTGAAAATCATTCGCTCCGTCCAAAAATACCGTGACGCATCCCGGATCGAATTGCGCGTATTGTCCACACTGGCCTCAAATGATAAATCCAACCGCAACAAATGCATCCACTTGCGGGACTGCTTTGATTTCCGGAACCACATCTGCATCGTGACAGATCTGCTAGGTCAGAGTGTTTTTGATTTCTTGAAGGGCAACGGGTTCGTTCCCTTCCCAAGCAGTCAGATCCAGCAGTTTGCTCGCCAGCTTTTTACCAGCGTTGCCTGTGAGTTACCTCCAAGTCTTTGCGTGAAATACCCACACTAATTCTCATCCAGTCCTCCACGACCTCAACCTCATCCATACCGACCTGAAACCCGAAAATATCCTCCTCGTTAGCAACGCCTACCAAACCTTCACTTACAACCGTACCATTCCTTCTTCCTCTCACGCGAACCCTCGAAATGCCCGCCAAAGACGAGTCCTTCTCGACAGCGAGATCCGGCTGATCGACTTTGGCTCTGCTACATTCGACGACGAATACCACTCTTCTGTTGTCTCCACACGGCACTACCGGGCGCCGGAAATCATCCTTAACCTGGGTTGGAGTTTCCCGTGCGATATCTGGAGTATTGGGTGCATTCTGGTGGAATTTTTCACCGGTGACGCGCTCTTCCAGACGCACGACAACCTCGAGCACCTGGCAATGATGGAGGCAGTGATTGGCAGCAAGATCGACGCAAAGTTGGTCCGACAGGTGATGCAAGGACGAGCTGGAAGCAATAACAACTCGGCTGCGAAGTAAGTACACTGATCATGGTTGCATTACCGCCAGGAAAGGCTAACTTGCCTCCCTTCAGGTATTTCCAACGGAGCAAGCTGGACTATCCGAATGCCGAAACGACTCGCGCTTCGCGAAAGTACGTTAGGGCCATGAAACCGTTGACTGTAAGTCACTTGATCCATGTTTTGGGTTACCAGCGAACCGAACTAACCTTCTTACAGGAGTTCATTCCCATGAACACCCCATTCAATCGTAACTTCTTGGATCTGCTGCAGCGTATCTTTGTCTATGATCCGAAGCAGCGCATCACTGCCAAACAGGCATTGAAGCATCCCTGGTTCAAGGAAAGTCTGATCGATGACGGTACCGAAGCGTACCGCATCGGCGCTGGCCTGCACCGCCAAGGACGTGGCTAGAGGCCCCAGAGCAGAGCCCATCATGGGCGCTGTCTCGGTCGACAGCATCGGGCGTCTTTGGGGCTTTATGGATAGACGGTTCACATCTTGGGTAATTATTGTCATGAATGGGAAGGACGGTGTTACAATCCGACTGGGACAAGGGGAATGATGATCACGATGCGCCTTTATTTATTATTTACTTCTTACCTCCAGATGGATGTGAAACTTGTATACACCGGGCGGCTGCACTCTTCCCATTTCCCCGGTTTTTAGCATATCGCGTGTGATCCGAGAAGATCTTATGCTTTATTTTGTTTTTTACCTATTCGTTTCTGGCGCTAGGTATTTGAGGCTGCGATTGCATCTGCCTCTTTGGCTTTTTTGGGGGGAGATTCCTAGGGTGCGATTCTTATACCATGATTTGATTCCCGGGGGAATGTATATAGGCATTGGCCTGATGTTATTGATTTTCTTCTGCGCCTGGGTTTCCTTGGAATGTAAACTACTGATACGAACATGTGCAAATCCCATGAATATCGAAGAGCAACATTAACATTTGACTCAACTGAGAGAAATCGTGACACATTCGGAAAAGCGGAACAACTCCGTTCCTGTCCCGTGGACCCGCTCAGCCCGAACATCCCACTTTTATCTTTGATATCGCGATTCCTCCCCGCGGTGATTCATAGCCCTTGCCCCTCGAGTCTTCCACCCTCTCTTCCTCCCTACTCGGTGCCAAACTAGGAAACAGACTATCAATCGCCATGGCATTGACCAAGGAGGAGCAGCTTGCTCTCATCAACGAGAACCTGGCTGAAGTTCTCAACCCAGAGATCATTGAAGATGTTCTGAATAAGGGCGAGACTCTCAAGATTTATTGGGGTACCGCGACAACGGGAGCGCCTCACTGCGGATATTTCGTTCCGGTGGGTTGTTGACTGATCAAGCTCGAGTCTTTGCGCTGGCTAACAGGCCACAGATCATGAAAATTGCGCAGCTGCTCAAAGCCGGCGCAAATGTGAAGATCTTACTAGCTGACGTTCACGCTTTCCTTGACAGTAAGGGTCCCCTTTTTTGTGCGTGGAGATGACATGATCTTAAACTGACTCATTTCCAAAGACTTGAAGGCCCCCATCGAACTTGTCGAGTACCGTGCCAAGTACTACCGTTTCGCGATCACTGCGCTGCTCAAGGCATGCAACGTCCCCGTGGAGAAACTGGAATTCGTGCTGGGTAGCTCCTACCAGGTGAGATTGATAACAACGAGGGAAAAGCTCAGATTGATTGACTCGGAAATAGCTGTCTGCGAAGTATACAATGGATACCTACAGGGCTTGCTCGATCACATCGACTCACGACTGCGCCAAGGCCGGCAGTGAGGTTGTCAAGCAGTCCGATAACCCTCCTCTGAGTGTAAGACTGGTCTGGCTGTTATTGGGCATTCATTCACTGACAACTGCGTTCCAGGGTCTCATCTACCCCATCCTTCAGGCTGTACGTTCTTCTTATCGCGAACCTGATTCAACACACTAACAATCCATCAGCTTGATGAGGAGTACCTCGATGTCCATTGCCAATTTGGTGGTGTTGACCAGCGGTAAGATTGCCGTGCTGCTTGTTGGAGGATATAGATTGACCTTGTCTAGAAAAATCTTCGCCTTGGCGAAGGACTTGCTCCCCAAGCTGGGCTACTCCGGCCGTGCTCGTAGGTTTCTCAGATTTCAATTCTAACGCAGAAATACAGATTGGGAAAAGCAAGCTGACCATACAAAAGACATCATGAACCCTATCGTGCAGAGCTTATCTGGAGGCAAGATGAGTTCCTCCGACGCCAACTCCAAGATTGACCTCCTCGACACACCGGAGATTGTTGGCCGTAAGGTCAAGAAGGCCAATGCACCACCCAAGCAGGTCGAAGACAACGGTCTTCTTGCATTCACTGAGCACGTGCTCCTCCCTGCTAGCTCTCTCCTCGATGGAGAGCGTCTCTTCAAGGTCGAGCAGAAGGAGGGAGAGCCTCTGGTCTACCATGATATCGAGAGCATGAAGAAGGACTACGCCGCCGATGTGGTAAGTTGCCTCGGACCCATGACTTGAAGAACTTTTACTAACGAAATCTATAGCTCACTCCGCAATTGGTATGTTGTTTTCCGTCTACTTGAAAATGTGACTAATACGATATAGCTGAAACCCGCCGTCACCGCCGCTCTGTGCCGTCTTCTCGCACCCATCCAGAAAGAGTATCAAGAGTCCACTGAGTGGCAGGAGGTTCGATACCATCCCGCGGCATTCTGTAATCTCTATATACTAAATGATCCATAGATTCAAAAGAAGGCCTACCCCGAAGACGCCCCGAAGGAAAAGAAGAAGAAGAAGGACAAGGGCACCAGACACCCCGGCGCTCGCGCTCAGGCTGAGGAAGGCAAGGATGTCTCAAAGGAGCCGGCGACCGAGGCTGATGTTGGAAAGAGTGCTGCTGATGCCATGGACAAGTTGGCTGTTTAGATGCATCCTAGATAGATCTCAGATTTGAACATAAAAAGCATTGCAGGTTTAATCTTGGCCCTGGAACATCACTTCTCAGGACTCACAGTAGGACTCTCTAGGATCCCTGTTCCTACGATCAATTCATGTATCCAAAATCATCACGAGTGCACCGAAGAAAAGGGCCATGAGCGCCCAGTCGATCCACTCGTCTCCTTAGTCGCTGGTGTAAAGCATCGGACCGAATTCCGACTTCCTTTTCCCCGCCAAACGAGAGATATACAGGTCGCATGTAAATACAACAATCACTGAAAATCTCGGTCAACTCCCCAATGAATATCCTCGACTTGACCATCTCCATCTTCCACGATGCTCTTCGCCAACAGACCTCTAGCTGCGCCGCGATCGTGCACGCATATCTCGACCGCATCGCGCAATATGACCCGACACTCAAAACACTCATCAGCATCAACCCGCAAGCATTGGCCATAGCCATTGAAAAAGACAAGGAGACCACTCACTTTCTTCAAAACGGCATTTCTTTCCCGCCCTTACACGGAGTGCCCATAATCCTCAAAGACAACTACACCACCTATGACCTGCCCACTAGCGCCGGGGTTGCAGCACTGCGCACCCTTCGCTCGACCGACAGCGCCGTCGTGCACCATCTCCGCACCGCAGGCGCAATCATTCTCGCCAAAGCAAATCTCCACGAATTCGCGCTCCATGGCACCACCACCTCATCACTGGGCGGCCAAGCCCGTAACCCCTATGACTTGACTCGCACCCCGGGCGGATCTTCGGGCGGCACTGCTGCAGCACTTGCGGCCAATTTGGGGTTGGTGGGATGCGGTACTGATACAATGAATTCATTGCGATCGCCATCATCTGCATGTGCTATTGTGGGGTTTCGACCTTCGAAGGGGAATGTTTCTCTGAAGGGAATCGTACCTGTGTCGGAGACGCAGGATATGGCTGGGCCTATGGGGAGGACTGTTGGTGATGTTCGGATCCTTTATGAGGTGATGAGACATGGGAATGGCAGAACAATACGTGAAATGTGTACTATGAAAGCCCATGGCCGTATACGTGTGGGGGTCTTGGAGACATACTTCAAGCTTGAAGAGAACAATCCAGATCTTCCTGAGAAACTCATCCTTGAGAATGAAATGGTCCAGAGCATTGTTCGCATCGCTCTAAAATCTGTTGAAGCTAGTGGTGCCGATATCGAATTGGTTTCTATTGATTCTTCCTGTCATGATTGGAGTCTTGCAACCCTACTCACCACAGTCGATACACAACCCTTTGAGTTCAAAGATTGCCTGGAACAGTTCCTCCAATCACCTGAGATCTCTTCGCCACATCAAACTCTCCAGTCTATCCTCGAAAGCGGAGAGTACGATAAGAACGCCGTCACAGACGTGTTTTACGCATCTCTGAAGGATCCCGCGACATACTCTCGCACCAGCGCCAAATACAAAACCCGTCTGGAAAAGATTGCAAGATTAAAGCAGTCTGTTCAGTCATGCTTCGACGAGAGTAGTCTTGATGCATTGGTATATCCCCATCAGCGACAATTGGCTATTGAGATTGGACCAACCATCCAGCCCCGGCGAAATGGTGTGTTGGCAGCGTTGACGGGAAATCCTGCTGTTTGTCTTCCTGGTAAGTTCAGACCGACTCAATTTGACCTTTGCATTCTCCATGTAAGTCCAGGACTGATATATGGACAGCTGGATTTAGTCCACCGACTGCGAGTGCGCCCCTGGGTGTGCCTATTGGACTAGAGTTGATGGGTCGACATGGGTGTGACGAAGAGCTTCTATTTCTTGCAGAACGCGTGGAAGGGATTCTCCGTGTCAGGAGACAGCCGGATCTAAGCATGATAGACAGACAAGTTGCAATAGGGAGGTAAATATGGAAATTTAAATCTATACCGCAGAAGAACCTGGAAACAACCCAGGATATCTATGCACACATATACCTGGGTTTGAAATGCATACGCTGCGACGCCTAATTGAAAGGGGAAAAAAAACAAAGCTTTACATGCCACGGTTGAACTCGACCATACCCTCATAACCACCACGGCCATGGAACTCATCCTCAAGAGTAGCAGCGCTGATAGCCTGGCGCTGAGGGAAAGCAGCCAGAGCCAAAGGCAAAGCAAAGAGTGAAGTACCCAAGACCAGACCAAGATTGAGAGGCAAAATCATGCGAGGGCGAGCACGGAGCCACTCCGTCTTCTCGAGACGGACCAAGATCAGAGGGGGAAGGACCATGATCGGAGTAGCATTCAGGACACGGCTGATGGCAGTCTCACCGACTGCCAGAGTAGCGGCCTTCTTGGACTTACCCAGGCTCTCAAGGGGCGCGGCTTCATCCTCGGACTGCTCGCGCTTGGCGCGTTCTTCGGCTGACAGCACGGGGTAGACGTCGATACCTTGGCGGATCTCCTCACCGCGCATCAGGAAGACGTTGAGAGCGCTGGCACTGGCAACGGCGGCGAAGGGGACCAGACGAGAAAGAATCAGACGAGTGTTAGGAGAAATGCTCTTCAGACGGGGCACGAGGGCGTTCAGGCCCAGGGCAACTGAGCAGGAAGCCGAGACGGCCATGCAATAGGACTTGGCGATTTGGGAGGTGGAAAGCGGGGTAGACTTGTTGGAGTTGGCATTGTTAATTGCGACATTGAGCGACTGGTTGCCGATTTGCCAAAGAAGGGTACCGGCAGTCTAAAGAAGTCAGTCTTGGTTATTTCGTGCGACAAAACTCGGATCGGGTGTCTTACTCCGAGGCCGGGAGTGAGCATGCCCGCAGTGACCACCAAATTGGAGAGAACATAGCAGGACATGCGGAAGGGGAGCAGAACCGGTTCGCCGGTATCTAGTTTCATTTATTAGTCAAAGATCTTCTCGTTATGTTCGTTATTCTGCCAAGCGCATACCGGGGTGCAGGGTCGAGTCCACCACCTTCTTTGCCCGCCACAATTCCGCATTCATATCAGAGATCTTGTTCTGCTTGTACGAGGAGATAAGCTGCTTGGCTTTGTCCAGGCCCGTGGATGAAACGAGTAGTGTCCTATGTTTTTTTTATTTTTCATTAGTCTTGTTGATCATAGCACGCGACGATTTAAAGACTTACCGAGGGTCAGAAATGTCCGCCGCATGGCGCACGCGGCCCCAGTAGGTTGTTAGATCATACTGGGAATTGGGAAGCTCCCGGTTGCCAGGAATTGAGGCAGACATGACCGAACAGCAAAAAGAACGACTGAACGAAGAAAGAATGACCGGTGACTCTTTTTGCGGGGGGCCAATTTCATTTTTGACGATAAAAAGGCGGTGAGCCGATAAGTGGGCGATGGCCAATCATCGCACGCGATGCAAAGTTTACACGGAAAAGGGATCGGATGGCTTGCCGATTCTATGCGAAAAGGGGGGGGGAAAGGCTTTCTATTGGAAAGAATCACAGTGCAATAGTACATAGGTATCATCATGACAATTAGGAAAACATCGGGGAGGGTCCCGGGCTAATGCAGAAGAGGGGGATCGAGAATGGGACAAAAGAGAGGTCGTAAGGGGGAAGCGGTCTATCGAAATCGATAGGACTTGTGCGCCAGAGGAGATGGAGGGCCGCCACCGGATCCGTACCCGGACCGAACACGGTTCTGTCGCGACGGAGTTTGATCGCAGAACATGCACACGTAGAATGAGGGCAGGTTTGCCCGTTCGAGCCCAACGCACTTGGTGTGTAACCAGTGGCTACAGGACTCGCTACAGCCGGTGTTAGAATAGATCGAATCAAAGAAAGTCTGCGAACAAACTTACCACTGAATCATAAGATGGCCACCATTGTCCATAGAGTTACAGATGCAGCGTGTTCCGTTGCTCGGGTTGCTAATGTTGCGATCGGTGCTCGGAGTGGCCAGGTCAGGATCAGTCAAGGTGGTGGGAGATTTATTAGAGTGTCGGGGGTGAATATCAAAGTCGCTATGTAAACGGGGAGGCGAGGAACGGAGGTGGGTGAATGTGTGTGATGACCGCGGCAGCCGAGCACCATAGCCACCGGTAGAAGGTCTGGGAACACGACCACGCTCTTTCAGAACCTGTCGGAGGGCATGAGTGGCATCACCACTGTCTTCCTCGTCACCAGGTAATGTCTGGGATGCAATACTGCCGCGCGTATAAGATGCATCAGAAAGGAGCAACGACGAGTGCCGCTTCGGTGTCCGTTTGATAGCATCGGGAGATCCCCGGTAAGTAGACCGACCACTGACGCCTCGGGAGGAACCAGCCCAAGGCGACATCCGTCCGGACTGGGATGAGCCAATCGACGCATACGATCCCTTAGAAGGGGGGCGGGAACCAGAGTCACTACGAGCGAGACTGGGTCGATTGCCATCAAACAGAGTAAACGAAGTCTGAGCACGAGGTAGAACGGGATAATCAGAATACTCTGCTGGGTCGGTCTCGCTCTCGGTAGCAGAGCCATCAAGATCCATACCGGTCAGAGGATCTGTCAGTCCAGTAGGTCCCTCGTCCACCGGCTGCATCTCCGTCTTTGCGCGTCCATCCCGGCCAATACGCAGTACCACCGAAGAAGACCGGGTCGGAGCTCCAGTAGCAACAGAATTGGACCGTCCCAAAGGTATCGGACGTATATTCTTAGCCGGGGAGGCTCGGCCTTTTGAAGGGCTCTTACGAATTCCGCTAGTCGAGGCCATCATGCCCCCAGCTTGACTAAGTGATCGATGGGAGGAACTGGTGATAGCTGTATGTGTCACACTCCGGGTCAGGCCAGGACGGCCTCGCGGAGTGAAATCGTCATCTTCCGTCTCGTCTTCAGAAAAACTCGAGTACGAGCCAGGAGCCCGTACGTCTCCCACCTGAGCCCGACGAAACTCATCCCGCTTTGATTCTTCTGTTTGATGGTGGTATGGCTGCCGCATTCTGAGAGGCCCTCTTTCCGGAGTCATCTGAAGGCCACCGAAACGTCGCGCAGGAGAGCTCAAGAACATAGCAGGATCTTCTGCTTTGGCGACTGGAATTCGGGGAGAGGTTGAAAATGGAGCCGGGAACAAAGCGGCATCGGTAGGCGGTGCGGAGGAGATGCCAAACCCGCCAAAGTCGGGGAGGTCCATGGTGCCATCAATCGTGGGTAATTGAGGGATATGCGTCTTCATAGAGGAATATGTCGCCGACCTCTGTGCGTGAACGTGGCCCTGAATTCGATCGGTGCCGGGTAAAGGTACATCGGTCTGCTGGTCGTGCTCTTGGTCCCAGAATAGCCGCTGTTGCGGGAAGAAGGGAGACGCCGAGGGATCCATCGAAGCCAGCTGGAAGAGGTCCGGCGAGGATTGCAGGTTGCCAAACATCCTCGGTGAGGTACCCAGCAGGCGACTGGGAGTCTCTAGGTGGGTTGCCAGTTGCGGTGTACTCCCTCTCGTAGTCATGTTGGACGGGTCAAAATCGGGAATTTTGCGTCTTGACGCACTCGTCGGAGGCGGCGTCTGCATAGAGACTGCAAATTTGGCGGAACCGATCTGCAGACCATCCTCGACCACACTGGGCAATGGCTTCACGGAAGCAATTCTTCTGGCCGTATCAGTCTGGTCCGAAACTCTCCCATCCTTGGCGTCCTGTGGTCTCAATCCGTTTGAGGGTGTGCCAATACCGAACTTCTGCGGCGAACGGAGGAACTCGGGGCTCGAGGCATAGGGGTCTGCGGTATCCCAGGTGACCCGAGGGTCAAAGAAACTGGACTCGAGTTTGGGAGTGGTAAAGGAATCAAATGCCGCGGTAGTAGGTGTCCTCGTGGGGGTTTGAGGTTCGCCGGAGGGATAGCTGAAGCTGAACATGTCCGGTCTCATTAGCATCATGATGTCCGCAGAAATGAAAAGAACAGACCAACGAGCGGAGGAGAGGCTCACCCCGCACGAAAGGGGACGAAGGGGGGGGCAGCACATACCTGTGAACAGGGTGATCCCAACTCATGTCAGCAACACGGACCCAGCAACCATTGAAGGTCAAGCTGCCAGGCAACCTTCAGGGGGATATTCGAGGAGAAGAATGCTAGGGAGGGGGGTCGAGGGTCATTGGAAGCCAAGAGACTGGTCTACTTGACTGCTCGACTGCTCGACCTGAAGGAAGGGGGAGGTGGAAGAGAGTAGAGAAACGGAAGGTGTTTCCAGCTGTTCCTGATCCAACTTCAGATCAACCCGTGTTCCCTGGTTCCAATGTTCCAAGGCTTAGAATGTATAGCTAGTACGAAAGGAAAAAGATGAGGGGCCTCAGTGTTTTTCTTTTCCTCTCTTTGTCCAGATTGAAAATGCGTGGGGACTTTTTTTTTTTTTTTCAATTTTCTTTTTGTTACTTAAACGCCTCCACCGATCCACTGTCTGTCCGATGCCGATTCACAAGGAACTTACTTTGCGGTAGTGATTTGTACTGCCAATTCTTTTATCTGGGCTACTTATCTCGAAGTCCTTGTCATTTTCTATAGGTTTGTCGTCATGAACGATGGCTCTCGTCGCATGCTATTCTCCAGAGACTCAATATACATCGTCGAGAGATCCTGAACAAGGCGATATTCTCGGCTCCAAGTCAGCTGAAAAACAGGGCGCCTATCAAGGAGTTGGCGGAGAAGGGCTCTCCTTGGGCAAGGTCTGCCGATCTGGTTCCCCATTGGGAGGAAACGAGATCGAGCCTCTAACCCGGTTTGACCATCAGTATCGAGTCTTAGTTGGTTCGGGGAAGCCGCCCAAGCCTAGCTGGTCGTGTGGATGTTAGCCAGTAACGGGCGCGCGGCTTTCACGCTCAGTCCGTTAGAGTCCGTTAGAGTCCGTTAGTGAGCTTCAGAGCGGGCCAATCTTACCGATGACGACATAGACTTGCGAGATTGGAAGTGGAGTTCCTTGAGATCTTGTCTTGGGAAATGCAAGTTTCCAAGCGGGCGAAATACTGCCCCAATGGTGGAAACTCATACGAATAGGCGTGAGAAAAGGGGGAGTCAGCAATCATTATCCGCATCCTAGATCTGACCATAACCGACCATCCCTGACCATCCTTTTCAGCTCCTCATTCGAGGATCGCCTGCAGCTAATCCGCGGCCCCTGGCATTATGAGCCCAACTTGGGTCTTGAGGGCCTTGGGCCCTGTACCTGCGTTGCACTTCCTCCACTAGCGTCGCTCTCGGCCGCCCTTACTCCCGATTTGTTTGCCCCGGTCCTAGATTCGATGCTCTAGAATCCGTTCACTACTTGAATTTCCATATTAAAAGCTGCGCCCCAGTCCCTCTCGGTTTCCCACATGCGACATTGCAAACCCCACTTGAGCTCTCCACGAGATGCTGGTGAGATCGGGGTGATCGCAATTTCTCAAGTCCGGTTCGTCGGAATCCGTCACCTTTCTTTTGCATGTGCCCCGTGGTCAAGCTCAGAGATTCTCGTCCCAACATCGCGAATCTGATTCCGACACGTTGGCTCAATATTCGTCTCCCGCCTCGGAAATTCTAGGCACGATCAGGGGGAGGAACAACTGAAGACGAGCTCCACTAAACGGGCGGTTTCTCCGCCGTTTCTTGTCGGGCCCACACAAGCTGTTTCCAGGGCTACCCGGTCCAATTGGTCTAACTTGGAGACAAAGATACCAACGTTCGGGACTTTGAGCCGGCAAAATTGTGCTGTCTTGGGATGTAGATTCGAGCACATAGGTTGATTTAACCCTTGCATGTAGTCCTTTGTTAGCAGGGATAATTGGAGTTTGTATCAGGATGAAGAACTTCTTGAAAATGAGTCTAAGACCGACAAACGCCAAATTGTCAAGATTCCGAGGATAGGCTATCGTTGTACTGTAGCTATGGAACGGAGCACTGATGGTATTTGTTGAAGAGGAACCAGGTCATCGCACACCGACCGAGAGGTCATCGCACACATCACGTGATATTCCTAATGATTATGGCCCGTGCTCATCGCAACGCCGTAAATTTCTTGGGTAAACCCTTGTAACCTAGTAATCTATCCAGACACCCCACTTCTTTCTTTCAGTCTCTCTTAATTATCAACCTATCTACCATGGAACGCGCTACAGATTATACCTGGAGGGCTTATGAGGATCGTACACTCTCTGAGCTTCTACAGTTTGATTCTACGCCCGATACAGAGGATATAGGCGATTATGTCGACCCGTTTGATAGCGGGCAAGAATTTGAAACCGCAATTCCTGACCCGGACGAGGTAAATATATATTCACCACAATTAATTCCGAACTAGTTTAGAATTAATTATTAACTAATTTCAAAGGCACCCAATATTCCGACTCCCTTAACCTTTCACCCAACTCACGCTGTATCAGCTGCTGTGATTGAGTACGTACCTTTACTCCCAGAGTATCCCGAAACTCATGATAACGGGTTTGCGTATATCGTGAGTATCGACAAATATAAACCGGAGGACCTACGACGTATTATGAAATCAGTGAGTTATCAACTAGCTTATAACTAGTTCTGAACTAGTTACTAATAAAATATTAGACACAATATGCTATGGGTGGCTTTGGGGACACAAAAAACATACACTCTGCCTTCCTTGGCTGCCAAACAGAGCGAAAGCGCTTTAAATGTAGCGGTATAAAGAGCTGTGAGTTTCTTGATCCTAGACTCTCATATCTAGCCCATACAAAAGCGGATAAAGATCTATGGACCCTAATTACAAGCATACGCCAAGAGATCGCGGACTCCTCGCTTTCAGAGGGTAATGGAGAGCTACAGCGTAATAGTATTGGGTATATAAACTAATCCCGAATTAGTTCTGAACTAAACTAACCTCTATTTAGGCTATTTAACGCAATTAAGAAGAAGTTTCTTCGGGGTATCGCGTGTAAATCCTCTCGTCAAGGTTGTGAACCTATATTTCGCCAGCACTATCACGATGTAAGTCCTACAACTACTAGTAAATAAATTAGTTACTAACTAGTTATTAGAACCTATCTGGCATGCATAGCTATTATATAAGCTGCGCGAATTCATCACGAGAGAACCGTCAAGATCACTTCTACACTTCTCTAATCCCAAAAGAGAGATCACTTGATATAGAACTTCTACAGAAGCTTCTAGCCTCAACTTATCAGCCTAGACCACTGACTTGCGGAGTGATTGAACCGGCGGCCTCAAGGAGGCCATTATGCGGTACGAATCAGTTCTAAACTAGTTCAGATCTAGTTACTAACTAGATTTAGGTGTCATTCATCCTCAGGGTCAGGGTAAAATCCAGAGCCATGGCGCTTGTAACGTCATATTCCAGACCTTTATCCCACTACTCCCTGAGAGATACCCATACGCAATATTCTACTCTCGTGGAAGGCATTCTCATCCACCACCGCCGCCTACAAAAGCTCCATGGACAATCGCTAGCGAGGTCCTTGATCTAATTTGCAAAAATCTAGACCCAGACCTTAAGCTAAGTATGTTTATGTGTTTAATTAGTTCAGAACTAGTTTTAAACTAATTACCAACTACTTATAGGCACATTCCTACGCAGTCCTGCGCTTCGTGATTTCTGCAAGCAGCATAAATGCAAAACGCTATCACAGATCCATTCTAGCTTTACTAAGATTGATAAGGTTTCGGCATTACTTTGGAAACAACGAGCGCTGAACTACCCACTCGGTAAAGGTATAGCTGGCCTACGCCATCATCTAGAGGCCAAACCTGATCTGAAGGTAATCTATCTAGTTAGAAACTAGTTCCTAACTAGTTACGAACTAATTATTTTTTTAGGAATATGTTCAAGAGATCTATGAAACTTCGGAAGGGACTTTTGTCTTCTGCGCTTTCGCTAAGCAGCTTCAATTTCTAGCAACGCGCGATGCTATCGAGGTTGATATGTCTTACAAGCGGGTGAAAGGAGATATTAACGAGGTAATATTCGCTACAATGCTCACAGACCATGGTAAAAGTAAGTAAAGATGCTATTAACTAATTAATAACTAGTTACTTACTAGTTCTGGGTTAGTCATAACGCTCTGTCGTGTCTTTACTGACCAAGAGAGCGCCGCCGGATACAAATTCATCTTCCAGATGGTTTTTGAACTTATGTCAAGGTCTATAGGGAGACCTATTAGGTTTCACTACCTTCATGGGGAAGGTATTAAGGCAATTGTTGGTGATATGTGCCCAAAGCAGATCTTTGGTAAGTGAACTAATGAGAAACTAGTTACTAATTAGTTACTAATCGGTATAAAGGCTTAGGTGCATTCCTTCAGGACCAAGATACCGAGCAGAATCAACGTCCTCCAACCTGGCACCTCGTACGGATTATGATCTTTTGTGCTATCCATTTTATGCGAACAGTATCAAAGATCTACCCGAATCGACTAGATAACTCCCATATTGAGCGTCGCGAGCGTCTAAATGGGCTACTTTCATGTCAAACCGAAGATGATTATTATAGGCTACTAGACCTTATTGAAGGTGAAGAACTAGTTCTAATCTAGTTACCAATTAAATGCTAACTAGTTTTAGAGCAAGATCCAAACCTCAAATACTGGGTTCGACACAAGAGACACCCAGTAATTGCAGCAGGGCTTTGTAAAGCATGCTCAGGTGTTCGCCCTGAATTCTTCTCAAGATTCCGGCCTCATACGAATGCAGTTGAGCAAAGCCATAATAAGTCCTATGCCCTAGGAACTTATGATTCATTGTTAGGTGCTGTGACAAAGTAAGAATTAGTTCGTAACTAATTTATGACTAGTTACTAACTAGTCTTAGGTCACTATACCTCGATCAACAGGATCTTGATCAACTAGAGAATCGAGATGCTTTCGGTATTCATCACCGCTATCAAGCTGATGATATTGAGGCCCGTTTTGGGAGGAATCTCCAGCGCGAGGCTAGAAAAAGAGAGAAAGCAGAACAGAGAGCCGCTCAATATAGAGATACACAGATTCAGTTTGATATCGACGATCAAATCCTCCTTGGGGCTTCATCTTCTGGCTTTATTATTGATAATGAACGCCGGTCAAGGTCAGCTACACCTCGGTCGAGATCAACTACACCTCGGCGATCAAGCTCTAGAGGAATTACACGGAGTATATCTCGGTATGTTTAAACTAGTTTTAAACTAGTTGAGAGCTAATTACTAACTAATTCTATAGTGCTTCTACAAGTTCTAGTCTTCGTCGTACGGCGGCGATTAACTCGCAAAACCGTGATCATTTAAGCATCCTTCAAGAGCTCGAAATCCAGCAAAAACGCCAAGAGATAGAAGATGCTCAAGAAGAAAGACGAATCAAGCGCCAGCAGTTAGAGATTGAGGTCGCGAAGATGGAACTAGAAAGGCAGGTTATTGCGGCGCGACTAGAGCAGATAAAGAGAGGGAACTAGTTTAGAATTAATTATTGCGTTTAGATCCTAAATCGAATGAATTCCCCCTATAGAACTAGTTCGTGACTAGTTCTTTCCTGATAGCCTCTATCTAAATGCTCGCTTTGCCGGAACTAGTTCGAGACTAGTTCTTTTACTCGGTCGCAGCAATCTCCGACTCAGTGGTCGCTACTACAGTAGTCGCCACAGTAGTCTCCGCCGCAGTAGTCTCCTGCACTTCAGTCTCTGGCGCAGTAATCTCCTGCTCCTCGGTCTCTTCTTCAGTCTCTTCTTCACTCTCTTCTTCACACTCAGAAAACAAATCAAAGAAATCACACTGAGAACGGCGAGATTCATGACAGCAAACTAGTATCAAAAAATTAGTTTAAAACTAGTATTTAAGAGAGAGTTAGAACTTACATTTCGTGGCCTTCTCTGCCTTACAGCATTCACAGGCGCCAGTTTTGCCCATGTCTTTGAGTAGTTCGCGCATTTGAGTCATATTGACCTATTCTCCATGTTAGAAACTAGTTCTATACTAGTTCAGAAAGGACTCACTGTATTATCACGCTTAAGGGGAAGCTTAGGACGGTGGACGATATCATCGGCATGCTCCGCCTCGTAACGAGTTTGAAGGGGCTGGTAGAAGTTGTCTAAGATTTAATGAATTAGTTTCGAACTAGTTTAGAAGTAGAAAGACTTACTGATAGCTTTGATGGCCGCCGTAGCAGATGTCCGCCCGCCCTTTCCTCCAAGCATCAAGTCTTCCTTTTCGAAGTGTTTTTGGATGATATGGTGCTTGAGCTTGTTGGTAGTTTGAAAGAGAACCTAAAGTAGTTAGAAACTAGTTCGAAAATGGTTTGTTAATACTCACAGGATGAAGACAACCTGGAAAGCGGCACTAAAGCTCGCCAGGGAAGACAATCCATTTCCCATCGGCCTAGAAGTAGGTTAGAACTAGTTTGGAACTAGTTTTTGGATCGGGTTAATACTCACATCCTTAGTCATATCGCCGGACAGGCCAGAGAGATCAGTCTTAGTCTTGCCTAAGTAGAATTTGTAGGCATCCTATTCGGCGTCAGTTTCATCACTTCTTTATCACTTTTCCATCATTTCTGAATCACTCACTTGGTCTTTGAGGCTTGCCATGATGATTTGAGGTCTTGAAAGTAGTTTCAAAGTAGAATTTTGATGTGAGGGAGGGGGTTGTGTAGATGGTAGAATTAGTATGGAAGTAGATGTGAAGTGAAGGTATGGTCATGTAAGAGATGTGGAAGGGTTTATGTTTTTCCGGAGAAGTGGGGCGAACAATCACGTGATGTGTGCGATGACCTTACACCATATGTGCGATGACCTATATGCACTTTGTTGAATCGAGTGTTGGTGTTCTGCCTGATAAACCAGGCATCATAATCTTAATGTCCGCTTCTTCGACATCCGTCGGTCAAAAGCAGTCGTCTGGAGTGGTGAGGATGGCCCTTCGGTCGTCTTTTCCTGATCGTTTCCCCTCTTTTTATTCTTTAAGTTCCAACCCTATCCAGAATGGCACGTAGCAAATCCCAGGGTCGCGGCCGCACAAAAGGGCCCGCCCCGAATGGACGCGTCCGCAAGTCGCGCAAACCATCTTCGTCTGTGAGTTACATGAAAATCCGAGGATTCTACACTGCTTACCTCCTCATTAGAAGTTGGCGAGGAATCTACCGGTCTCAAATGACCCCCTAGAAATTGTTTGTACCTCTCGCGCCAACTCCTAGATCCCCACTGATTGTATCTGCAGAATATCTGCGCGCACGTGTCGATGCCAGATGGCTATGTCTTTGTTCCCAAGGGAAATGCATACATTACCCTTCACTGTCGTCGCAGGACTAAGGAGTCCCACCAAACTGTCTATGTCGTCTATGTGAGTATAATACCCGTCCAAACTCATTTCACAAGTCCTCATGCCCCTCCAGGACAAATCAGGCAAGCGCGTCCAGGGCATCCGTGTTCCTGAAAGTATCTACGCCAATGTGGTTGAGCTATCCGAGCTCACTACTGACTCTCGCGCCAAGCTCGTTCAGGCTCGTGATGCTAAATACCTCTCTCACGGTCGGAAGCTGCTTAGGCAACATTTCCCACTGATGCCCGAGGAATCTCTTGAGATCATCCTGAACCACTCGTTCCTCAAGGGCTCTGGACGGGTCGGGCGTACCGCGACGACCACTGACGACCGGAAGGCCACTCTCGCCGTTGACGCGCACATTCGGCACACGCACACGCCATATGAGGAGCTTCTTTCTGGCGGTGTTGATCGAGACAAAGCCCGAGAGACAGTGTGGCCGACGGTTCAGACTATTAGAAATACCTGGCAAGGCAAACATGACAACTTAAAGAGCCATATTCCCCTAGATCATTGTTGCCAACCGGAGGTGATCGTGCTGGATTGATTTGTTTGCGAAGCGGCTTGATAGATACACTTGCATACTACTGGAGTTTACCAGGCTGGACTGACCATTTGCATGATACCATGAACACATGAACTGATGATCCGGCATCAAAACTCACTCAAGCATTGATATTTCTGAAATCAGTAAATTTTGGCTCGGCTTTCTTCATAATATTCCCCCTCACCCTCATCATGCATCATTCACGAACCGTGCCACATAATCCAGAGAGGGTCAAAAATTGCCCTTCACTAGCTCTGCGATAGAGGACCTCGACATGGAAATGCCGCGCCTTCCAAGGCAAACCTGGAAACCACCCCATTCCATCACTGATCATGTCTTGCATGATCAACATTCGCATTCGACAGTCTCCTAGTGCGTCCAGACGACTGGTATTCTTGGTATCGATCGTCACGCGAAGTCGAGTTCGGCAATCTCTGATGTGGCGCATGGCACCATCGCGCAGATTCGCTCGCTCCAGAAACCCCATTTGATTGCGCGCATACTCAAGGATCTCGAGATCGCTAAGTTCATGTGCACGATTGGAAATATCGACCTCGAAGATGTAACTGTACATCTTTGATCCGTCCGGGAGCAAGGTAAAGAGCGCATTGATCGGTCTCGAAGGACGTGAGATTGCTGAAGGTGCCGTGGGAATTGGTCGTCTGGAGGCAGTAGCACTGGGCTCGGAATCGATATCCATCGGGTCTCCACCTAAGGATTGCCATGGAGGCGTGGCGGTGGCACGGGTCTGCTGGCGCAGATCTCTTTCAAGATTAATTTGACGATCAGGCTCAGGCGGAATAGGAGGTCCAGAGAAGGACATGACGATGGTGGGAGAATATTTGTCTTTGTTGTTGAGTTGCGAGATCCGAAGCAGACTGGGTTGGTAGAACTAAAACGTACATTCCCTTAGTGAGAATAGGTCATGACGGGAATGAGTAAAGCAAGAATTAAAAGCAGCAAGACCCAAGAGAATCGAACGGATATGTGGGAACAAATGGTGGAAGTAGTAGAATGAGGTGCAGTTGCCAGAATAGAATCGTTCTGATCATAGTCTTGACGCTACGCGATCATCCACGGGTCTTGGGAGTTCACGACTCAACCATCATCCTCGACACAAACTGATGATCTGGGTACTTCCCAACATGATTATCTGAGTCGAGAGCCTCTACCATCACACTCAGCACACATCATACTTAGTCCAGGAATACCGAGAATCTCCGTCCAAATGGAGCAAAGAAACAGGCCCCACCAGGTCCACTCAGGGTCCAGTGGGTTCAGACACGAGCTACTTCCATTTTGATTGGCGATTTGCAACCAAACCCGTCAGCCCCCTTAGGCCTCTCTCGTTTGTTCTGTGTCTTTTCTGCTTCCGACATGGCTCACTATGCTTTTTCGACACCTCCCTTCGCTGAGGCCAGGGCGGGTCAAGTATGTTGCTGTCATCGCCATACTAGTCTTGTTCCTGCTTGTGCAGGGTCTGCCCTCGCTAAATATCGTCGAAACCCGCGTGCGCGATTTCCACGTGGGGGAAGACAAGCCGCGATATCTCTATCATTCCACATTCCGTGACGATCCCGACCTCGAATATGAACGCAATGTTTCCCAGGCTATGCGCGACCTTGAGAAAAAGCAGTTGGCGCTAGATAGCGAGGACACAACGAAAACGCTGTGGCAGATCTTACTGGACCCCTCGGTCCAACGAGGCGAAGATTCGCTTCTGTTCGAGGAGAAGAATCCGGAGTGGAAATATGCTGTAAGAGAATTTCTCCGTCTCCACGCTTTTGGCGCATCGACTGACACTGCATTATCTAGCTCGTCAACAACGAGTGGGCCGAACAGTTCATTGCTTTTACCCTTGGATCCGTGCCAGGCCTCGCGACTATATACCATGCATACCCGCACAGAGTTCTCCGGGGCGATCTTCTACGCTATCTGATCTTGTGGTATTACGGAGGCTACTACACCGACGTCGACGTATTTCCCGCCAAATCCATCAAATCGTGCCCATCCCTACAAGACTCTGTACTCACTAACGACACCGATATATCCCTGGTCGTAGGTGTGGAGATAGATGAACCCTTTGCCTCATCGCAAAAGATGCGCGACTGGCACTGGGTCCGAAGCTATGGGTTTCTTCAATACACCATCTACGCGCCACGGCGATTCAGTCCGCTTCTACGGGATGTGATCGTGCGAGTCTTGTCACACACGAAGCGGCATCGCGCAAACAGCAACGCCATATTCGGTGCTAAGTACAACGAACTAACAACGCTCGAGATCACTGGCCCAGGCGTCTTCACAGACGCCATTTTGGACGTCTTGTCTGACACATTGCCGACTGACCACCCGATGCTCTTGAAATCGAAAAAGGCAGATGAAGGCTTAGGAGATCTTCTGAATGAATCGGGCAAACCCATTGATCGTGTTACATGGGCACCTTTCCATAAGCTGAAGGAGCCCCTGTGTGTAAAGGGCTCAGAGGTCAAAGAAGGAAAGCAAATGGGTGGCTTGTGTGCGCTTCCCATCAATGCTTGGGGTAATGGTCAACGACACAGCGGAGCAGAAGGGTTCGGTAGCTCCCATGCTTGTATTAACCACCGATTCTCGGGGCATTGGAAATCGTGGAAGCTTAGTTGGAAGCAATATCTCTTTGGGTGATCGTGCCAATGACCGTGACAGAGCTTGATGTTTTGCTGAGAATTCCAGTATTGGATATAACTGCCAGTAACGATACACATGGACATATATGCTTGCATGGTTTGAGGCAACGAATTTAAGGTCTTCAACCCTTCTTTTTCGACAGTAACATTCGAGCTAGTGCATGTAAGCCAAGACCGGAAGGAAGCTCGCAGCTGGGTTCTGATCCCGCTGGAGCTAGTCAGGGAAAAATACATACAATGCGCATGGTAAAGACCAAACTCGCGCGCACTGCGAGTCATTCACGATCATAAAGAGGATTTTTTTTTCGACTAGGATTATGTGGTGGGAAGCGAATTATATTAGGCAGCCAAAGAGCTATCATTTTATTGCCATCTAGTAGTGATATGATGCATGTTAGATTTGGCTTGGTATGTTTTGTGCACTTTCCGGGGTTGTTCAAGACAGGCTTCCTCGAGCACATACACAACGCCCCGACCGGCTCTTCTTCACGTTATGATTGACCTGCGTCATGCTGCGAGCCAAGAGCTCGTGCCGACTCAAGACATACGCTTACACTCCTTATACTTCTATCTCCTGCTTGTAGGTCTCCGTGATTCTCGACACCCTTATCTTCAGGCATGTCTCTGTCATGTTTTAAGTTGACACGTGACCATAGAATAAGCGGGGGTCTATCCCCAGAGCAGTCAACCCAATCTCCTCTGGACACATTCCACCCGCACACCGTCATGAGTTTCAGCATAAAAGAGGGCTGGCACCCTAAGGGTAAAGACGGCAAGAAGGAGAGCTGGCGCGGTGACTTCAAAGGCATCAATCAAGTGGTAAGCTTCTATCTGACGTCTGCAAGGCTCGGCCGCTAACCCTGTTCAGGCAGGATGGATGGGTAAAGGCAAAGAGGCGAGTGAGGACAAGTCTGAGCATGTCTCCAAGCCTCTATCAGCATTAAAGGATCCCTCCTCCTTTGGCCCGCCGCCGAAGCACATCAATTACCATGGGGCAGGCGCCCTCCCCAACGAGACTACACCAGACCGGCGAGGCATGGGAGCTCCGCTATCCCAGGAGCAGATTAACTATCAGAACTATCAGCAACAGCAGGCCATTCAAGCGGAAGAGGAAGCCGCTCAGAAGCCTGCTCCGCCCCCAGTTCCTTATCGCGTGAACACCACGGGATTGTCGACGGACAATCTTCCAGCTCCTCCGGTACGACGCCTCGACTCACCTCGCTCCGGCTCATCCGCCAGAGGACCCCAGGTGCCTCCACGAGTCCCTCCACGGAACGGTTCGCCCGCGGCAAATGTTCCCCCGCCTCCATATTCTGCTTCCACACCACCGGCGTCTCAGGGATATATCAATCAGGAAGCCACATCGCGCCTCTCAAATGCCGGTATATCTGTTCCGGCTCTTGGAATCGGGGAAACCAATAGCCCATCGTCTCAAACTTCAACCTCCTATACTGAATCTGCGAAAGGAAAAATGAACGACCTGCAGTCTCGCTTCTCGCAGATGCGAACCGACTCAGGGTCATCGTCTCCAGCGCCTGCTCCAACAGATCGATTCCCTCGTACGAGCACTAATCCCGATGCTTCCCTTCCCCCAGCCCCCGGGTTCCGCGAGCGCCACGCAGACAAGATCGATATGGGTAAGGAGAAGCTGAGTGGGGTGACGTCTCGCTTCAATTCATTTGTGGAAGACCGCAAATTTTCATCCAACGCGAATAAGCGCATCCCCCGACCGCCGAGTGACTATGTTTCTCCGTCGCCGGTTGCAGTTGGAGTTGTTAGACCTGCTGCACCTGTTGCGCGAGCAACTCCTGCTGCACCTGTGCCGAGCAGGACGCCGGACGTCCAGGCTCAAGCTCAACGTAAGAGACCGCCTCCGCCCCCGCCTAAAAAGGCTGAGTTCCGCGCGCCGGCTGCCAATAATTCGCCAGGATCATCAGCCTCGCCCCCACCACCTGTGCCGATGAGCTCCAAACCCCGCTGAGCGGATCCTTTTTTTGTACAACATCGCATCATATAAATGCCAATAAGTGCTATCAGAATAGAATTGCAGGGCGCATTTGTATAGTGATGACATTTGATCTTCGTAATTGATATGCATTCCAGGTTATCAACTCAAGCCTCGGCCGCATGTGAAGTTCCGGCCGGATTTCCTACTCCGATTGACTGCATGCGCCGAGATGTTGGGAAATGTGCAATGATGTTGATTGTGAGACTATTGGTCCCAACAGAAGATCGGGATCGTCGCACCAGCTCGCATGTAGTGTGCCGCAAAATAGGGACTTGTCAACTTTAGCTTTGTGAGTGTGAACTGTTCCAATGGTAGAAACCTGGGGGGGCGGCTGAGTCATCTATGACACCTGACAAACCTGGCAAAAACGCCAAAACGCCAAAAAAGCGTGGGGTTTCAACCGTCCAGTCGCGTGGTCGCGTGAATTCAATAGTTCCGATCTATGCACTTGTGTACTGGAAATGTAGCAATCTGGGGATGAATCACATAGATAACCAGACCGATAGAATGTCAGTAGCAATCTTTAGCATATGCTTTCAGGGGATGACGACAATGTCAAAAAACCAGATTGACCTCGGTTCCCCGTTTTAAAAATGTTCCAGGTTCACAAATTCCCAACAAACGGGGGATCCACTTCCGATAAGTCAAGTCTTTATCAGTTGAGTGGATCTCCCTCTACTCTGCTTTTGGACTTTTTTTTCCTTCTTCTTTCCTTCTATAGCTCGACTTTCATTCTCGGATTTCTCGGTTCTTGTCCTTTCTGGCCTTGGGTTCACCATGTTCGACATCAACGTGCCCTCCCAGTTTGGTCCGGCCACCGTCCGCATCGCTCTTCCTCCCGCCTCGCTCCTCAAGTTTCCTCCCAACGAGCTCCCAGTGACCATTCCGGCGCCTCACGTCACTGAGTGGACATGGAAACAGCCCTTCAACATTCCCAATGATCTCTATAACCAGGTGTTGGACGTGCGGGTCCCAATTACCATTGCCACCGTCTATGCTCTCACTGTGGTCCTAATCAATCGCATCAATAAAGCTCGCGGCTACAAGCCCTATGCCTTTAGCCACTCGCGCTTGTTCAAGCTGTTCGTGATTTTCCACAATGTTTTCTTGGCCGTCTACTCCGCCTGGACTTTCGTCGGCATGTTGCAAGCCTTTAGCAACTCCTTCCCGTCCCGGGACGAGTCCAATGGCCTTATCAGTGTCGTGGACTCGCTCTGCAAGATCAATGGGCCCCGTGGCTACGGTAACGCCGCCACATACAGTCCTTTGACTGATGAATGGTCCATTCCCAACCCCGCGCTGAAGCTGAATGCTGGTCAACCCGACCCTAGTGACGTCGGTCGTCTCTGGAACCAGGGACTGGCTTACTTTGGCTGGATCTTCTACCTCTCCAAGTTCTACGAGGTTGTCGACACCGCAATCATTCTTGCCAAGGGTAAAAAGAGCTCCACTTTGCAGACTTACCACCACGCTGGTGCCATGATGTGCATGTGGGCTGGTATCCGCTACATGGCGCCTCCTATCTGGATCTTCTGCTTGGTTAATTCGGCTATTCACGCCATGATGGTAAGTCAATTCCTCGCGGCCTTTTCAACAGATGTTCCAACTGACTCGATCGCGCTTGATAGTACACCTATTACACCTGCACTGCCCTGCGCATCCGGGTTCCCAACCTGATCAAGCGTAGCCTGACTACCATGCAAATCACCCAATTCGTCTTGGGCACTAACATGGCTGCAGCCTACCTTTTCGTTCACTACACTATTCCCTACTCTGCTGCCAATGCCGCTCTGCGCAACCTGACTCAGGCCGTTCCCGCTGTAGCCCATGCTACTAACGAGGATGGTGTCGTGCCCTGGCTCAAAAAGCTGGCTTTCCGCGCCGCTGGTGCGGAAGGGATTGCCGAGAATGTGGGTGGAGCTGTCACCGCTCCCCCGGCTGGCTTCACCCAGCAAATGGTGACCTGCATGGATACCACGGGCCAGGCCTTTGCTATCTGGCTCAATGTGTCTTACCTGCTCCCTCTCACCTACCTCTTTGCTCGTTTCTTTGTTCGCTCCTATCTGCAACGTAAGGATCCCGGTGACAAGCAGCCCACCCACATGGAGGCTGCTGAGAAGGCCGGCGTGGAGGCTTTTGGTCGTCTGAGTCGTGAGATTCAGCGGGCTGCTATCGAAGGCGAGAATAGCGAAACCACTGACGATGAGGTCATCCGGGCTCAGGTCCAGAAGATCGTTGAGCAGAAGACCCAGGACTCTCCCGTCCGCACCCGGGCTTCCGCCGCTAACAAGGCCCAGGCCGCTGCGTCATCCGGTTCGGACGACGGCTTCTCCACTGTGAAGAAGGGTGCGAAGAAGCAGACCAAGGCTGAGCAGAAGATGAACTCTGGCTCTTCGACCGGACAGGGTGAGAACCCTTTCGGCGTTCTCGATAGAAATGCGTGATTCACACAGGACGATTGGGTTTCGGCATGAATCTTTTGGCGTCTTGGAATTTTGACCGCAAAATATCCTTTTTTTTTTTTTGGAGGAATGAGATGTGGCATGATATGCTCTGCCTCAATAATCTGTCGGTCATCTCTTGACTGGAAGACATCAATACCAGTCCTCCCCCAACCCCCAAAACAAGACACACTCCCCATACCAAAGGGGGACTCCTTCCCGATAGGGTAGTGGCCATGGAGCTGCAATATCGGGGATTCCTCGGAGACGAGACTTCGGAGATTTGCTTAATGGGTATAGCTTTAGCCTGGTACTTGTGGCTTGGATCACATGATTTGGACTTGTACATTATCAACGTGAGCGTGTCGTTAAACTAGCATTGTCTTTCTGCACTGGACCCTTGTCCGCCCGTAAGCCCTGCGTAGAGATCTTAGGATCATCCGAGATCTAGAGCCCCTTTCCAGGGTTGACTCGGTCGCCAAGCCTAAGACGTGCACCCGAGCATGCCGGGTACCTGGACAGGTACTTATCTCATCCCGTGAATCGGGATAATTCTAGCAATTCACGGAACCCTGGTTGCAACTGATCTTTCCCCGCCACGCCTCCGCACCACCTGAGTGGAGGAAAAATATCATCGCGGGGGAGATCCGGTCCACTGATATCTCGCTTAGACCCCTAGAAATGGACAAACGTCAAGCTAGTGAGTATAGCTGCATGTCTGTCTCCGCAACTTCTCCGGTGGGAGAAATGATGCAAAATCGGCCATTGCAGTATAAATCAATACAGTTCGCAATGCCTGCAGTGTCACCTCCCTTGCAATCTAGCTCCTCGGCAGCAGTCCGGGTGGCTTCAAAATGGCAAAAGTTGCGCGGCTAATTGCCGGTCTTTGGATTCTATTTTCCTTTTTGGGTGTTTCGACATTGGCCGAAACCCAGGAGGTGACTCAATGGCCTCTCCACGACGATGGCTACAACAAAATTGTTGAATGGGACCACTATAGCTTCCAGGTCAACGGGCATAGGATCTTCATCTTTTCTGGCGAGTTCCATTACTGGCGTATCCCCGTTCCGGGTCTTTGGCGTGACATCCTCGAGAAGATCAAGGCTGCGGGCTTCACTGCGTTCGCCTTTTACTCCAGCTGGGCCTACCATGCGCCGAATAATCAGACCGTCGATTTCTCCACTGGTGCCCGTGACATTACCCCGATCTTTGAGCTAGCCAAAGAGTTGGGACTCTACATCATCGTGCGCCCGGGACCATACGTCAATGCTGAAGCCAGCGCCGGTGGATTCCCACTCTGGTTGACGACCGGTGAATACGGTACTTTGCGAAACAACGATACGCGGTACACCAATGCCTGGAAACCTTACTTCACCGAGATGTCGAAGATCACCAGCAAAAATCAAGTCACCGATGGCGGGAATGCTCTGGTCTACCAGATTGAGAACGAGTATGGCAATCAATGGATTGGCACTGCGTCGGAGCGCGTGCCAAATGAGACGGCGATCGCATATATGGAACTTCTTGAGGCGAATGCTCGTGCCAATGGCATCAGGGTCCCACTGACAGCAAACGACCCGAACATGAATTCGCACTCTTGGGGTAGCGACTGGTCCAAGGAGGGTGGCAATGTCGATGTCGCTGGTGTTGATTCGTACCCATCGGCAAGTTCCCCATTCTGTACTGTGGATGTCTTCTAACGCGGTAATACAGTGCTGGACTTGCGACCTCAGCCAGTGCACTTCTACCAACGGCGCATATGTCGCATACGAAGTAGTGGACTATTATGATTATTTCCAAGAATCACAACCCACCATGCCAGAATTCATGCCTGAGTTCCAGGGAGGCTCCTACAATCCATGGGGAGGACCAGAAGGTGGTTGTCCTGATGATATAGGGACGGATTTTGCCAACTTGTTCTATCGCTGGAATATTGGGCAGCGCGTCACAGCCATGAGTCTGTACATGCTCTTTGGCGGAACTAACTGGGGCGCTATCGCGGCGCCTGTCACCGCAAGCAGCTACGACTACTCAGCTCCTATTTCGGAAGATCGTTCAATTGGCTCAAAATATTACGAGACCAAACTTCTCGCACTGTTCACTCGTTGTGCGAGGGATCTCACAATGACGGACCTGTTGGGCAACGGAACGCAGTATACCGATAACTCGGCCGTGAGGGCATATGAGTTGCGAAACCCGGAAACGAATGCTGGATTCTACGCCACTTTCCACTACAATACTTCCACCTCCACCAACGAAGCTTTCCATCTCAAGGTCAACACGTCTGCTGGTGAACTTACCGTTCCAAGGCATGGTGGGAAGATTCATCTTAACGGGCACCAGTCTAAGATTATCGTTACGGATTTCACCTTTGGGTCTAAGACCCTCCTCTATTCAACTGCAGAGGTTTTGACTTATGAAGTCTTCGACAAAAACCCCACGCTGGTTCTTTGGGTACCCACCGGCGAGACAGGCGAGTTCTCTATCAAGGGATCTAAGGCAGGATCAGTCAAAAAGTGTCAAGGATGCTCGAGTGTCAAATTCATGAGTGACAAGGCTGGCGTGACAGTATCATTCGTCCAGTCGTATGGAATGAGTGTGCTTGAAGTCGATGATGTCCGAGTCATTCTTCTTGATAGAACATATGCGTACGAATTCTGGGCTCCTGCGATCACGAATGATCCGTTCGTCCCTGAGAAAGAGAGTGGTATGTCTGCTTTGATGGGTCTGAAAGTTTCTTGTTCTAACATCCCGTGTAGTTCTCGTCCAAGGACCTTATCTTGTCCGTGATGCCAGTGTGTCCGGTTCAAAGCTTGCAATCAGAGGTGACATCGTCAGCGCGACAACAGTCGAGGTCTTTGCACCAGAGGCTGTCAAGACCGTGACATGGAATGGCAAATCACTCAAGACTCAGCGCACGGCGTACGGTAGTCTCAAGGGTTCAATTGCGGCACCGAAGACTATTACCCTGCCTAACTTTGGATCATGGAAATCCAACGATAGCTTGCCCGAGCGCTTCGCGTCATATGACGACAATGGAGCAGCATGGGTTGGTAAGTCCAAGATCAATTGGGGCTTGACTACGATGAATGAATGCTAATTCCGCAGATGCTGATCATATGACAACCTTGAACCCGAGAACTCCGACAAGTCTCCCGGTGCTGTATGCCGATGAATACGGTGAGTGATCGGTCCTGTTCATGTGCAGCGGCTATCTAACAATCTTTTAGGCTTCCATAACGGCATCCGTCTCTGGCGTGGCTACTTTAATGGCACTGCAACTGGAGTTTTCCTCAACGTGCAAGGAGGATCCGCTTTGTCAGTAATTCCTAAAATCCATCCAAATCACCTTCTAACCCTTTTCCAGCGGCTGGTCAGCCTGGCTTAACGGCGTGTTCATCGGCTCATACCTTGGTGACGCCTCGACCGAACAAGCCAATCTAACCCTTTCCTTTTCCAATGCCACAGTGAGCACAAGCAAACCCAATGTCCTCCTCGTCGTCCAAGACGACACCGGCCACGATGAGACAACCGGGGCCCTGAACCCCCGCGGAATTCTCGACTTCAAACTCGAAGGCTCATCAACCGGGTTCTCCCACTGGCGTCTCGCCGGCACAGCAGGTGGCGAAACAAACCTCGACCCAGTGCGTGGCGCATGGAATGAAGACGGCCTATACTGTGAGCGAGTCGGGTGGCATCTCCCTGGCTTCGATGACTCGGCTTGGTCAACCGCGTCCAATGTCCAGACTTTGGTGAAGGGAACAACTAGCTCAGTACTCAGCTTCAAGGGTGCAACAGTGCGATTCTTCCGAACAATTATTCCCCTGGATCTTCCATCGGGTCGCGATATCTCCATCTCGTTCATTCTCGGAACGCCCGCTGGTTCGACTCATTCTTATAGAGCGCAGCTGTTCGTGAATGGTTACCAGTATGGGCGATACTATCCCCACATCGGAAACCAGGTAGTGTACCCCGTCCCGGCAGGAATTCTGGATTACAGTGGAGAAAATACCATTGGAGTTGCTGTTTGGGCGCAAAGTGAGGAAGGTGCAGATCTCTCTGTTGGATGGCAGGTAAATTATGCCGCTGATAGTTCGTTGGAGGTGGTTGGTCTTGGGGAAGGATTGCGGCCTGCTTGGAGCGAAGAGCGGAAAAAGTTTGCCTGAACGGATGGGGCCACAGAGGGGTCAAAAGTATGGATTTGAGTCTCCAAGTCAGCCTACGCGGATATCATGAGAAATCATAAAATCCGTTACGATTCTTTGCCAGATGTAGGCTTATTTTGAGGGAATCCGGTTATGCCAAAGGTTCTGGAGTGCTATAACCAAAATACCAATCCAATCATAGTCATCATCTTCACCCCTCATTACTCGGATTCTATAAGCTATATAACAGTATTAATGCTATTCGGGAAGGATACGTGCTATGATTGAACCTACCATCATGTCTGGATCGACATTACTGATTGCCGACGAGACCAAGATCTTCAAGACCAGTCAAACGGGCCGAGGCCTAGAATTCAATTAGTCTAGGACGTAGAGTAGATGGAGGGTAAAGAGACACTCACAGTATTGTTACGATCCAAGTAGCTGAGAATGTACCTAATAATGATCAAAAGCAACAAAGTGAATCTCAATCTTGCGAACCAGCGTCTTCTCAGCCTATTCGCGCTCCTCGAGAAAGAAGTAGCATGGACCGAGTGTAGCCCCCAACTCTTTCCTCCATACTATCAGCTTGGCAACTAGACCGATTTTGCCCCACTGAGACTATTGGGGAGACAAACAAGACTCGGTCTATTCAGCCAGCGGTTCTTGCGGGGGTTAAACCCCTCAAGTTGTGACCGCAGTATGAGTCTCGACATACGGGTTGCACCAGTATGCGCGTCTTCCAAGCATGGCAACCTCTGCAACTTGAGCACTGGCTTGTCCTGTGATGTGGTGATATTCCAGACTTTATAGCGAATCCGTCGCAGAGACACTTTTTGACTGCATGGACTTACCAGTTAACGAGCCTGGTCAAATTCCAGATGTCTGTGAAGTCCTTCGGGGAGTGTACATTCGGAAGGACTCTTTTATGAGTTTCTGATATGGTATGTGACAGAAGAACGTGGCGGTAGATATGTGAGGGTCGAGAGGTGAAGAGCTTGATGTATTGTACTCGCCACAAGATCCACTGCGTTGAGCACTAGGGCTACGCATGGATTACAGTACCTCGCATCTGCAATGTTATCGCTGGTCCCAAAGGCCCTCAAGGGATGCCCACATCAATTCCACCATTCAACAACAATTCCGTCTGAGATCTAGAATCCAAAGCATCCGGTTCGAGTGTCAATTGAAAACATGTCATTTCAAATGTTCCATCTCAAACCCTCGGGACGAAAGGCATGAAGTTTGCCCGCCGACGGTCCCCTGTACTGACGCGGTCACCCTGGCGAGCGCTCTAGACTACTTTGGTATACCCATGAGGTTGATGTGCCTTGATAGGTAAAAGATTACGGATCTATGGACAGACGTCGTATGGGCATCGGACATCGGACATGAGGGCACGCACTGTGAACGAATATAACTCCATCAGGTGGATCTTAAACAACGGGCGCAGAGCAAATTGTAAAGCGAAATCGAGATTACACAAGCAGCTCGCGGGAGAACTGACATACAAAGGGGGAGGAGGCTAGAGTGCACATGTGTGGGCAGATGCAAAGACGCTCAGTTGCATTTCACGAGCTGAATGATAATGAGAAGAAAGGGGGCCCAGACATGACCAAGGAGAATGATGTGCTAGAAAACAAATAAATGAAGGAACAGTCCAGTAGCCCACGCTCCCAATACTCGATGAAACAATGATTCAGATGCATGCGGGAAAGACAGAGGAGAAAAAAAAAAAAAAGGACTTGAGTAACCGATGGCCGTCAAGCCGAGTAGCTGGCAAATGACGAATTCATTAGATCAACAACCCCAAGGCAGTAATCGCAAGAGAGTTCGTAAACCCGCGCTGGAACAGGACCTTCGCCCCGCGTCACTAAAGCCACACCATTTTGTGAATGATTATCCATGGAAAAGGGAAATACCGAAAGGGTAAACGGTATAGACAGCATGGTTGAACTGATGAGACACGAAAGACGGAGAAACGGAAAACTTCCTGACTGAAACGAAGCCTGGATTTGTCGCTTTGTGGCGACATGAATAAAATCATCAAACGCCCCCAATCGCCGAAGTTTATGCAGATCTATGGACAAGGACGCAAGGCTCACTCAAGGCAAGCAAGCCACGCAGGGTAAATCCCGACCAAACTCAAATGAAGTGCGTGTAGATCTTGGAGTTTTCATGCACCTCCATCTCCTGTGGGCACGTTAGCACGTTGAACTCGATGGGCTTCCCATGTGAATGCTGACCATTTTAAAGTTGTTAATCTCCTCTCGAATCTGCTGGGCCAGCAGAGGCGTCAGGCGGTTGCAGGTCGCGATATCTCCACGACGGTCGTACTCGCCAGGTGGCCAGGTGTCGTGGAATTGGATGCGAGGGCTGAAGGCAATATTCCTTCCAACACCAGAGGGAGTGATCGGAGCACTCTTCGCATCCGTACCAGTGTAACGTCCGCCCTCGGCAAGGAAGTAGTCCTCACCCTCAATTTTCACGTGGTCATTCGGGCGAGGCCGCGTCGATTCATCGGGTGTGGTTGGGGCACTGGAATGCGGCGAATCTGCGGCGAGCGCATGTGCAGGCGAGGAAATTCCAAAGTCGGAGTGGGTTTCTGGACCAAATGTTAGTTCTCGAATGCACGGAGTATAGGATTTCGAATGGGATTCTCACTCTTTAGAATGCCCTTGCGGACAGCTGCAAGAATCTCCGCCCGCTCACGGTCACTTCCCACGATGCTCTTGCGCGTCTGGGAGACATCCGACATGGTTCTTTCCCGGATGGAAGCAGACCGACGAATGTCTGATCCCTCTATCCTAGGGAAGACTGTGCCACCACGAGGCATTTCCTGCGGATCGGCATTCACGGCAACGCTCTCGCCATTGTCTCTTTCGACATTGACAACGGTAATTTGAGGAGCAGCTATCGGCTCAGCTGCGCCTTCGATCGACTTTATACTAGCAACCGACTTGGTACGGAACATGCCGACGAGAGATCGACCACCCTTCTTCATTCCTTTGCCCATTTTTCGTAGCATCATAGATGCCGATGACGCCGTAGATGATACTGAGAGAGCATCGGTAGATCGAGAGAATAGACCACCCTGGTGAGAATAGATGCTTTCGCCGAGACCGCTCTCTTCTTGTTGCATGGCAATGGCAGCCTGTTCAGGTCCCAATTCCTCCAGCAAAGCTTCTTGACGAAGTTTCTCCGCAGCGAGGGCTTCTCTCTTGGCGGCACGACTCTCTCCGGAATTCTTCAAAAGCTCGGAGGCGCTGCCAAAGGAGAAAGCACGCCTCAAGCGTGATTTGCCGGGGCGGTTAGCACCATTCTTCAGTTCAGCAAGACGCTTGGCTGCAGGAGAGTCCAACGGTGGCGAGGAGGGTGTAAATTGGGTTGCTTCAGGTTCACTCGTAGGCGCGTCGTGGGACGTAGCTGCGGGTTGGGAGAGGGGCGAAGGCTTGCTGGTTCTCTTCTCGTCCGGCTTTCCGGTCTTGCTAGTCACGGAACTAGAGTCCGGGGACCCAGCTCGAGCCTGAATTTAGCAATTGGTCAGTTCTGATTCAATTATATCATGCGAAGAGGGTAGCCTACCGAAGAACCTGAAGAACGTCGCGAGTGGTTGCTTCCTGAGCTATCCCGACGGGAGTGCGATGAGTGCGGTCGGGGATTCGAGTCGAACGAAATGAAATCGTATGAGCCCGGTTGGGGCGATGAAGAAGTCGGGGTGGGTAGCGGAAGTTGCAGGTTAGGAATAGCTGCAGAGTCCATGTTGCCCAAACTTCGTCGACGGTATCGCTCTGGGGCCACCTTCTCTGCATGAGACACACCATCTACGCTCGAGACGCGACTGTGAGTAGGTCGAAGAGCAGGTCGAACGGGGAAAATCGGGGCTGTCTTCTCCTCAGCAGGTGATGCCGATGCGGATGCGGATGCCGGGACGGGTGCGGGTGACTGATCGCGTGCACCCTCAGCACGCTGGGGCCGACGATATCGATTCGGGGAAGGTTTAGCAGACCCGGCGGGCGAGGAGATGTTCATGATGGAGGGAGATGGGAGGTTGGCGGTGGAAAGAGGACGTAGAGGTTGGTCACCCCTCGGTTTCCTGGAGGGGATTGCGCTGTCGTCCTTGGAAACATAGGAATGAAAAGATGGGGTAGAAGAGGAAGCATTCGATACAGAACCAGCTGCAGGATGGGGGACTCGAGGGGTGGCCCCGTAAGGCATCATTGGCCCTTGGGCGACAGTAGGGGCAGAAGATGTGCGGTGTTCCGGCCGGAGATGAGGGGACCACGACTGACGATGTTGTTGGGGGCTCGAAGGATGACCCAGGTTTGATGTGAAGGCGTAGGGAGCCACAATTGGTTGACTAGTTCGATATGAACCTGAATTGCCAGCATTGAGGGAGCTCCACGACATATTCTGATAGCGGGAAGCCTGGATCTGTGATGAGGAGGCAAAAGTGCCTGAAGAGGAGGAAGGACGCGTCTGGAGCACCGGTACCGTGCTAGTGTGTTGCGGAATCGTTTGAACCAACGCAGCCATATTGTTCTTTCTCCGAATAATGGAAAGAGAGTCACGAGCGTCCAGGTCGGGGCTGGGATCTCGACAAGGCAGCTCGTGGCAAGGACGGGTGGTTCACTCCTCAGGACACCGGAAGAACGACAGTTGCTAACGGTGGACAAATGTTAGTCGGCCATGATTCACGATGCAGACAAATCGTATCTTCGAGTAAATAACACAGGTGGAGATGGATGGAAAAAAAGGGGTTGTTGATCGAAGTCCTTTTTTTTTCTCGCGTTCGGGGGGTGGATGGGAACGGGACCGCGTCAGCCAGGGGGGGGGCAAGGGGATCGTACCTGTTCTTAGTGACGGCGAAGATAAACTATAGTGGTACAACGATGAAAGAAAGAAGACGCTGAATGCCAATAAAATGCAGAAAACTCGAAACCAGGCGAGTGAAAAGAAACGAAAGGTGGTCAGATGGAAAACAAGCCCCGGGGATGGAAGAAGGGGGCAGATGTACAAGAACGAAAAGAAAAGCCCCCAAAGAATACAAAACCAGATCCTTAGAAAGGCACCCTGTCAAAGACAAGAAAAACGGTGCCGTTCTTCTGGACTGGGGAGGGGGAAGAAAGTGGAGGAGTGAAGGAAGGAAGAGTGAAAGCAGAGCGCAGAGAGCAGACAGAGCAGGGGGGCGGAGATGGAGAGATCGGGATGGGGGGAAACTAATTAGGAGGGGCCTTTTTTTTTTCTTGTTAAATCTGTCACTGGGGATTCAAATGGTATAACTTATTCAAAGCATTACAGTTTTCTTCTAATATCGGGCTACCTCTTTTCTCTCTTCAATCGCGATTCAGACTTCCTATCTTTCATCGCTGACTTTCTTATTGCGGATGTTCTCGCATCAACACACCACCCCCCTTTAAACCTGACGCCAATCATAGCGGAGCCCCCTAACTCCTCTTTGCTCGGATTTCGGATCTGTAAACAGAATTACCTTGACAGGGACTCTACCTAGAGTCACTTGGTGACTATGTTTCCTTGGTCCCCAGGTTACCCAGCTAGGTACCTAGACTCATTAGCTATGCAATTTGATTGCTGTTTATTTCAAACACAATTTCCGATCGTGACTCTGCCTTTTATAAAGATACGCGAAGGGGATATGTCCCGCGATTGGCGACTGCGCACTAAAAGTAGCAAGTGCAACGCTATCCCACGACGGCGTTTTTCTCCACGACGGCAGCGAATCCACTGGCGTTCGGCGAAACATCTGGCGGCTCCGTGCACCGCACGTGCTGTCACCTACTATCGAATTCGATGCAGTGGAGAATCCATGATTATGTGCCCTAGGTAATGTGGAGTGTGTGCGATAAGAAAGAACGAGCTTGTTCCATGGGCGGGATCGGTTCCAACCTGGTGCCGGTCAGCTGTCGCAGACTGTCACACCAGGTACCGCCGGCAGAAAGCCAATCCTGGGTTTGAGCCCGGACGGTGCGCCATTCTTGATCACAGCTAGTGGTATTCAATAGCCGGTGAGGCTGAACAGGTCACGGGCGTCGACACATGGACGTGGACGTGGACGAGGACTTCATGATGGTTCGCGAGAACTTTGGAACGGAACCGGGGACTCGAGCGGAGTCTGCGGGAGCTCCGTGTTTCTCACTCTCGGTTTTTTCTGTTTTTCTCTTATTTTCTTCCTTTCTCTCTTTCTCGATTCTTCTGTTCTGCTCTAAAATTTTCTATTGTACTCGGCTCTGTCCTTGATTTCTTGCGAGTACACCCTAACCGTCGTAATTCATGAACTTGTACATGACGTATAATGCGGCGCGATCGCACCAGCTGTCACGAACGCTCCCGTCAACCCTATAGATGCACGGCTGACTAGGACCGGAGCTGACCCGAAGAGCCAAGTACAGGGGTACAGACCCAACATGGTACTCTCGCCTAAGTCGTCCTTCCTACCCTCCTGTTCCTGCCTACTGCTTATCTTAGCCTCTTTCCCCACTGACCACTTCCATTTCTTCCCGCGTGATCGACATGCCCTAAAACCCAGACCGGCACAGATCCTCGTTTCGTGCTTCCTTCGTCCGTGGTTATCGAATTATGCATACATTCTTGCACATCTTCTTCGGAATCATGGGTGAGCAAAAAGGACGCACCTCATCATGGCTCTGTAGCTCCTTCTCCATACAGCTTGGTACCGATCTTGCCAACATTTTGCCGGAGGCGTTTTATTGCGGGTCTTGAATGGAGGACCCACGAGAGAGCGGCTTTTGAAACCGCAAATCATGGCGCGCATCTCTCAAGTGCCCGCATCTTCCCGTGTTGCGTGTCTCGATGCTCCAGGCACCATAGCCCATGTCCCATGTTCCTTCCGTGCTTCGTGCCTTGTATCCTACATGTCCCACCTTTGCGTGGGCTTTGCAAGGTTTAGCTGAACTCTTCAATGCAGCAGAGAGAATTGTCCCACCTCGCCATCATTGCTTGGCTTGACTCCTGCTGTGCCGCTTTGGATTACCCTACCTGGCATCGCGCCAGCCTCTAGTGCTCAAGATGCATTTGCTGTACTGGGAGGGGAAAAGAAAAGCACGAATGATGGTCGACGCCTGCCTGACCAGTGATCTGGCACCATGGGCAATTTCTTTTCTACAGACTAAGTGATTGGCACGGGACGAAGGAATTAGCATCCTCGATATTTTATCCAGTGACCATCCGCTAAAAATTCCTAATAGTACATTTGCACAACGCTAAGGAATGTAGCCGGCGTCCGGGGAAGCAGAAGTGTGGAGAGGTACGGTAGCGATCATCAGAGCGCCGTTGTTCAGGCCGCGAGACGTGCCCGTGCGCACATTGGAGCTGAACTCGGTACTACTGTCATTCGCGTCAGATGCGGTCTTCTTATCGTACCCTGTTTTTGACATTGGCATCAGATATTTCATTCCCTTTCGGTTTAGACACGTTTGGAGTTGATGAAAAGAGATCGACGCCTTTGTGGAGAAGTTCAGTAAATATCTCCTTGAATATCCCCCTTATATCAATACATTATCATCTGAGCCCCCAATGGGTGAACTCCTTCCGCGCATCCAATACAATCTCTGGTGTTGGTCGGCCATCGTATGACAGTCTTGTGAAGGGAGATGTTGACCCACAAGCGACCAAACCAGCGCAATAGACTCCACTCTTTCCTCCGAAGGTCCGGCCTAGTACGATCCAGCGACAAATATGGCTTTCCGCCACCTCCCGCGCCCTTCCACTGTTGGTGGAAGATAATATCACGAATCGACACGGTTCATACGTTATGAAACCGTGGACAAGCACCGAAGGAAATTCACCCTGGGCACATTGTGGTGTCGCTCAACCGATGAGTGTAGTTCCCAATCTGAGGTACCTCACAGCAGACACAAGGGGGGCGCCAACCCCACACTAGAGCTACTGTAGCTAAACTGCAACTCTATTATGAGAAGCTATGTCCGATCAGGGACGACTGTTAGTCCACTTTTGGGGCCTCACATGGTGATATGCGCAAGTTTGCATGCTTCGCGCTTTACTGTAGTTGAGGTTGTGGTACTGTACATACATAGCAATATCAAGCACCACTGGCACGCAAGGTCCATGCTGGGTCTGGCCCTGTTGGTAATCCTGCCGGTTCCCATGATCTTGGGAGTCATGTTACTTCTGACTCGCTCATGAAGTGATTACGATCATGATATTGCTGACATAGACAGGCAAGTGAAGCGAGGCTGCCCACAAATGAAGGCTTCTTGAGACTTGCCCAATGCTTTGTAGAAGACGACCGAATGTCAATGACGGCAGAGGATGCACACCACAAAGGCTTATTGTTTTTGTTCGAAATAGGTGCTATGCGGGAGTCGATGACTTGGTACCTCAACGAAGAGCTTCAAGCTAGCATGGACGTGGCCTACCCTCCTACCTAGCAAGACTGTCATTTGGGCTTTTGAATTGATATCTTGAGGTCATGTAATCTATCTCGTCGTCAAAACGGCGATTTATGGAGAAAAGGAAACAGGAGACATTTGAACCCCCTTAAACCGCCTCAGAGCTCCATGTCATCTTCGTTGTCATCCGTCATATCAGCCTCTTCGTCGAGTCCCTCAAAGACCATGAACTTCTCATTCTTAGAATCAGTGTCCTCGGGCACGACGTAAGAGTCCTGCACTTCGCATTCCTTCAGCATGGATTCGGCTCCAATCTTAGCCCTACGACCGATTATGCAGTTCGTTAAGGTCGCCTTTGGTCCAACAGTAACACCGTCCATCAAGACACACCTGTTGAGCCGGGCGCCGCTGGAGATATGACAGTTACTGCCAATGACAGACTCTTTGATTACCGCGAACTGCTCCACAGTGACATTCTCGGCAATCAGACAATCCGACTTGCTGACGGTACAGCGTTGGGCAATCCCCTCGGGGTGGGCAATCTTTTGATTGTGTGCGAAAGGCGAAGCCTCAATGCGGCCAACCTCTTCAATAGATGGAAGCTTGGCTAGACGGAGAGAGGTGGACAGAAGGAGAGCGGAGCTGTCCACACGTCGAACGAATGGAGCAGATTCTCTTTGAACATATGCCAAGATGGGCGGGACTTTGGAGGACTTTTTATCCTTAGATGCTTCAGCTTCAGATACCTTAACCCGGGAGGCATAGGAGGGCAGGGCAGCCTCAGCGTTGATAGAGCCGCTCTTGGTGGTGCTCATGGCCTGAAGGTCAATCTCTTCTTCCACAGATTCGTTATCATGGCTCCCAGTCTCACCAGGAATCTGGCTATCCTGCTGCCGCTCGAAGATTTCGGTCATGCCCAGCTTATCTGCCAATCCCTTCTGCCACCCTGACTTGGCCCAGTAGCCGATCAAGTCCTCGCTGACAGACTCCAATTTCTCGTTGCGGGCCAGATCCTTAATCCAGTAAGGGAAGACATAGAGGTGCGCATCTCGATAGCCGCTCAACATCTTGATCTCTGCGTGCTTCTCCACCAACGAATGGCGAATGAGGAAGCCCTTGTCGTTTTCCATCTTCTCCTTGATAGTGTCCATCGGGCTCGACATGACGACCTTGGAAAGATTAAATCGTAGAGCGGCCGGCCCTTGAGCGGGATGGGAGACTGTGGGCGCTTCATCCTTATCGAGCGGTGCGATAGCGACGAAGTCTGTGGCCTCACCCTTCACACTTTCCTCCCGAAGCTTTGTTTGATAGTATAGACCCAGGCCTCCTCGACGACCGCCCTGTTCACCCCCAGATCCTCGAGTAATGGGGCCGTGGGCATTGCGCCCCTCGGGAACTAAGCTGCCTCCAAGAGAGCTCTGAGAGACCATCCAAGCCTCAAGCAATGATTCGCCCGGGATCTCGCAAATAAGGTCACAAGGGAGGAGGAGAAAGTCTGTCTTGATGCATGCCTGTACCTCGGGTAAACGAAGAAGCTCACATGTACCCATAGTCATCTCGAGTGCCTTGGGGGCGAGGACGGATGGTGAGGGAGAAGAGAATGATGTGAGGTGTGGGTTTTGCTTCAAGGCAGCCTGGAGCGGCGCAAGAGAGGAAGGAGGAGTAATCAAAGTGATGTCTATATGGAAGAGTTAGTACTTCAAGCATTTGTAGCTTGCGATCTGGATTCATTCACCAGAAATTCCCGACCTCCGTAGGAAGTCAATGGCATAATAGACCATTGGCCGATTGGCCACTGGGACTAGGCATTTTGGATGCTCCTCGGGGTTCGCAGTGAAAGTGTTGAGGGATACTCCAGGTCCACAAAGAATGAGAGCTTGAAACCCTGTTGACGGTACCGGGATTGATTGAGGCATGCTTGCTTTCGAGTCGATTCTAACAGCCCCGCAGCGCACAGGTGAAAGGAAGATTGTCGAGAGGGCTGATACGCGGCTATGGCTGCAAAGAGCTTTCGGGGAGCTCCCACGGGACTTGTCAAGCCCAAGGCTTTTCTAAAGAGGACGAAGCTCGAGAATTGACTATGGTTGACAAAGCCAGCCGTGACTCCATTCATCCCGCCTTGATGCTTTTTTTGATTGATATCACGTGCAGATAGCTGACTCATGTCACGTGGTAACGACGACCCGCCTCCGGATTTTATGTAATACGTAAACACCGCGGCAACAGCATACACAGAGCCCGAGCCCCCAGCCACATGTATTCCCAGCTCCGAGGTCGAGCTTCTTTTTCCCTATCTCTTTTCTCCACTTGATTCCTCTCCGGCAAGAGGCGTGCGATGTGACTTGCATGCCCGTTGCGACACACATTATTCCCCTAAATGCGCTACCTCTAAATTAACACGCAATCGCAATGTCATTCCCCCAGGACCCTCGCGGCCGCCGCAGTGGAGCCGGCACCGGCTTCAGCGCGACGGGCAGACGCACTGCCATGGGTTACTGGATTCCATTGGCACTCACAGTGGGTGTCGCGACCATCAGTATTGCAGCATGGATCTGGAGCGAACGGAACGACGATGACGACGAAGATGACCAACCAGTCGAAGGAGAAACCCCTTACCCGCCTCCCGGTCCGCCCGATAGTAATATCCCCCCTCCTTCCTACGCCTCAGAAGGATACGCAAGAAGCACAGGACCAGAAGCTCCTGGTGATGCTCGATATGATGCCAGCTTCATGGGCCGCATGCAAGGTGCATTGCGCCGAACGCCGAGCCCGCAACAGATCTTTGACGGTGCAAGCCGACGAGTCGTGGCCGGTGTGACTGCTGCTGGCGCACTTGTCGGTGGAGCTCTTACGTCTATTCGCGAAGAAGGCCGAGGCGACTTCGAAGACCACACGAGATGGTCCGAGGAGGCTGCAGCTAGAAACGCGGGGGGTCAACCAGGCACCGCACCTGCCATGAGTGGAGCACTGCCGACTCGTGGACCAGCTGCCGGTCAACACTCATTTGATAAGAAGAAGAAGACCGTGGCAATTGTTCTTTCCTCTGTATCTCCGGCTGACTCGGATGAATTTGCCTCGGAACACGCCGTAAGAAACCCGCCACCCTTTTCATGACAAGTAAGGATATGCTGACGATCAATAGTCAATCCTGTCCCACCTCCCTGAACATGTGGACTTAGATACTTCTCGTATCTTTGTTCTGATATATGCCCCCAATGTCAAGCACGCCATCGGCCAGGGAAGTTCATCTCGCCAAACCACATCTATTGCCTCGTCCTACTCAAACATTGCCCACGAGGAAGCTACTTCTCCTGGTGAATTGATCGATGGTAATCTGAAGACCGTGGAGCCTCGACAAGATGATGATCTTGAAGGCACCACTCCCCTTTTCAAGACTCTGTACACCCAGGCCCAGGCACTTGTCGAAAAGGAGATCATGATCATGCCCTTCAGCACCCCGTCTGGCTATGTGCATCTTGTGCGCCACCTCGCACCCGATCTTGTCTATGTCCAAGAATCTCATACTGGTGATGAGGGTGATGCCGTTCAGCACATCTCTGGCTGGGTTCGCCAGGTCATCGTTGTTGTCGGAGATGAAGCTGGCCGTGGTGGCTTAATTGACAGTGATGACGAGTCTGCGCTTGCAGATAAGGGCGAGAAATGGTGGCAGAAAGAAGGTACCACAGGCATTGGTAAACGGATCGACGTGGTAGATGCCCTCCGTGTTGGCGACGACTGGCGACGTCGCGTGCGTGGTTTGGACTAAATGCCCGCCTTGTCTACTTCCCAATGATGTTGATGTCAATACCTTCTTACTTTTCCTTGTCTATACCTGATTTTATCGTTACCCCTTGATGATTGTTCTCTTTCGATTCCCCTGTCTTCCATGTTATTATGCATTATTTCATATAGTGCTTTTGGGTTACGATACCGGTGGCCTCTGCTAGTACCTTCGGAGGATTATTCCGCCTTCATCTTGGTAGCATTGATAATAAAGATTTTACCTTCCTCTGATGATATTTTGAGGCCCCGAAGAGGGATAGAGGTTATTTTGCACACCGCGAAAAGAAAAGCCCCGGACGTGATAGATGCAAACTAAGTTCGATACAGAAGCTCCAGATCAGGTGATAGCGTCGCGCGCGGAGTCATGTGACCGTCCTGGAGCGTCACCGAGGCTTGGCACCTCACCTCACTCTGCAAGCCCGCGGTAGTCTAGCGCTTCCCAAGATACATTTCCTTCGCGACATCGCTGGATGGACGCTTTCGCTCTCTTCTAATAAGCGTCACTGACAGCTGCCACGCATTTCTAGCTCGACTTCACCGCGTTGGTGACCTGGGCTGACCGTCCGATCCCCACATGTCTCGCGCATCACTCATCCCATTCTTCCTCGGAGTTCGGCTTTGAACCAGCATCGCCCGATCGGCTTTCTGATAAATTGCATTCTCCCTTACCGAATTCATATCGATTGCGCGCGTCGTGTCGCCACGATGGCTACCGCAATTTCCAAGCCCACGTCGCATCCCCCGAAGATGAAGCGGCCGCCCCCGCCTTTCCCCCAGGCCGGGGTCAACGGAGTCAAGGCTCAACAACCTTTATCTTCTCCACCTGCCACTTCCAAACGTCTCCCTGGAGGCATATCGTCTGGCTCTAGTCCCAGTCTCACCAATGGTGTGCTTAACGTGGCGAACGGCGCCAAAGGTCCCCTGAACCGGACCAGGAATTTGGCGCAAAGACCCGGAGATCCCGCCACTCGAGTCACACGCGGAGTGACGAGGACAAGCTCACTGGGAAATGACAATCGGGTTGGAAAAAGGTGTCCCGAGCCCTACGGTATGGCATACCCTCCTAATCATCCCGCAATGCCTCCGCAAAGCGCATGATGGACTGACCTTACTCCTTGTTGCAATTGCAGTCAAAACAACACAATATATACTTAAAAAATACGCAAACTGCCCTCCGTCTCTTATTGTGCATCTTCATCCTACACATTTCCGGTTCGAGCAACAAGATGGCAGTTTTCCTTACAATTCGGAGATGAAGGTAGTCATCGAGCACATTCGCGAAGGCACCGTGCCACATGATCTGATCGAAGAGCTCCTCCGGTCTGGAGTACGGTTTTACGAAGGTAGCCTTTCTCTTTCTAGGTGCTTGGCCTTGACCCTAACCTACTAATTGAACCCTCACAGGCTGTCTCATTGTTCGTGTAGTTGACCACAAGTCTGTTTCTGCGCAGACAAGGAAAACTTCTGCTGCGACCACCAATGAAAATAATGTCCCGTTTTCCCTTCACAACTACAACGAACACGTCACCCCATCAGCATACGTTCCGTATCCAAAACAGAACCAGCTCACCGCCGACTTGCCCACTTCTAAGCCGGCTGAATCAACCTCAAGCCAAGTCGATGGCCAGGTTAAAGGCGATGGCTCCGAAACTCAAGTCAAAGAGACCCAAAAAAACAGCAAGGATGCCCCGCTGAAGCCGCGGGTATTCACCACGGTCCTTCACCCGACCTCTCGCGTGTTACAAGCTGAATTAACTCTGCTTGTTACTACACCTGACCCCAAAGCCGCGAGCGTAGCAGCCCAAAGCCAGTTTTCTCATACAAATTCCTCATTTGCTGTACCTCAAGCATCAGGTGGTCAGAATGACCGTGGACACGTTGCAAAGCGACAGAAGACTCTTGTTGAGCCGCAGGACCTCCCGGAATGTGAAGCATTACTCATCCGAGCCCTGGCTCCTCCCCTTTATCTTGATCCCGTGGATAGCTTCGCGGCATCACAAGATTTGTTGAAGTCTATGGAGAGCCCACTTCACAACGCTCCACCGCCATCGCCCAAGCGCCGCAAGAGAACCATCGCCGAGCTCGCTGCAGATGAAGCCCTTGCGGCCGAAGAGGAGAGGTTTATGCTCATTATGGACGAGCGCCTCGAGCCTGCCACTTCCGGCGCAGGTGCTGGCTCTAAGGCTGCCGTGGTTGATGACGCAGCAGGTGTTGCGGCATTTGAACCACGCTTCTCTCGCTTTAAGACTCTTGAGACTATACGAATGCAGCATGAGGAGAAGGCTAAGCGTGAACACGAGATCAAGATGAAGCAAGAGCTGGCGAAGAGACAACAGCAGGAGCAAGAAAAGGAACGCCGCAAGGCAATTGAAGCAAGGCAGGCCGAAGAGCACATCCGAGACGAAGCTCGGAAGCAGCAACTTGCTGCACAACAGGCACAGGCACAGCTTGCTGCCCAGCAAAGTCGCCACGTCATGGCACATCCCAACGGAGTCAGTCAGGGGCAACAATCCTCCCCCGTTATACGCCAACAAACTCCACTCAACATGTCCTCGCCGCTAGTTGGTAACAACATGGTACCACAATCCGTCCCGATGGCGATGAGTGGTTCTCAGCAATCGGGAAGCCCGCCCCGACCGCCATCGTCTCTTCAACATGCTCATCCCAACATGATGGGCCATCCAATGGCACCCTCAAGAAGCCAACAGGGTCCCAGCCGCAATGGGACACCACAGATGACGCAAGGCACGCCGGCCTTGTCGCATGCCACGCCCATTATGCGCAACGTCACTCCGACTCAAAGGATGGCTCAGGGCAGTCCAAACCATGCTAACATGGGCCAGACCCCGATGATGAGCCAAGCTGTTATGGCCAATACGCCGCAGATGAATGGAAACAATCTTGCAGCACTCAACCCGCACCAGCAGATGATGCTTGCACAACGACAGCAGCAGCAGCAGCAGCAACAGCAACAGCAACAACTTCTTGCTGCGCAAGGACACATGGGGGCAAACCCCAACCAGTTATCGCAGCAACAGTTTGCTCAGATGCAGGCCAATATTCACGCCCAGCAGAACATTCAGTCCCATCAGCAACAGCAGCAGCAGCAGCAGGCGCAAATGATGCAAGCACAGCAGTCGCAACAGCAGAACTCTCAGAATATGCAAAAGATTCCTCAGCACAACCAGCAAGCGTATCAGGCGCAGCTCATGCGCGCCCAGTTTGCGCAAATGCAAATGGTCAAGCAGCAAAATGGCCAGATAGCACAAGGCCAAGCAAATCAGCATGCTGGCAGCCCGCAAATGTCTCAGCAGCAGCAACAGCAACAGCAACAGCAGCAACAACAGCAGGCGCAGCAACAGCAGCAACAGATGCTGATGGCAGCAGCTCAGGCCAACGGTGGACAGATTCCACCGAACATGCAGGGTGCTACCATGGCGCAGCGATACAACCGACTCTATCAGCAGCGGTTATTGCATCTTCGCCACGAGATGTCACAGCGGTATATGCAACAATATGGACCACCAAACCAGTACCCGCCACAGATTGCGCAGCAGTATGGTGCCGGCTTGGAGAAGAATGCCAAAGCATGGGTTCAAGATTTAATGCGGCGGGAGCGGGAAGCTGCTCAGCAACATCGGGCAACGCAGGCTGCTATGCAAGCCCAGCAGATGCAGCAGCAAAATATGATGCACAATGGCATGGGCAACTGATCGTGAAGTGTATCTTCCAGGGGGAAACCTCGGTAAGAAATTCGATCTAGGGAAGCATCTGAACAGATGTTGGTAATTTTGCTCTTTTCGTCTTTGAAACCTTTTGTTTTATTTCTATTCTGCGTTTGCTCTTCATTTTGGGAAATGTACAGGGACCGACATCGCGGAGACCAAGTGGACTGGCGTTTTGCACCATCTTTTGCCATGGTTCGGGTTTTCCTCACCTTTGCTTTCTTTTTGATTTGTATTATCTGGCACTCAGCCCTTTCCCTTTTTTTCATTTTTTTTTTCTTCCTTTTGGACGGGGCTTACTGATTGCGATTCGATACCATTTTGTACAGGAGTTTACCTTTCATCATTGGATCTGGCTGGTCATGGGGGTGGGGAATGGAAATAGGGAATAGGAGTGAAAATGCAATCCACTATTGAACGAACTTGTGTCCCGACCCTGGAGATTATAGAGCAGAGCGCGCAAACTGGAACGAGCTGAGATGTAAGTCATGTCCACATTAATCAAGAGTGTGGAGAAGATGGGGAAGAGTTAAGGGAAAGACTCGCCGAGCGGCATATCCGAGCCAAGCGGCCGCAACTTTTTTTACCTTCCAACGCAGTGATCTTCAATCGATCAGTGAAAATTATGGCGTGGACGAAAGCAGCTCAGTGGATCTGGACTCCCAGGTATCTCGAACATTATCATGGGCTGGAGTCATACTTCCTCTTCCGCAAGGCCTTTCAATGGACTAGTCAGGCTGGGAGTGGATTGCTTGTTCATGGTTCGCTGATAGTCAATGCCGCCTGTTTGTCAATGGGCGACGAGTGAGCTTCAAGGTCTTGCAAGGGCTACGCAGACTGATGGCATCCTGAGACGATAGACATTTCTCCATATCTCGTGGTGAAGAACGTCATCAGTACCCGCGTGCTGCGCTATTCTCCAACTGTGCCCGGCTCGTCATCAATCATCAGCACGGAAATGCCAGGGTTTATACCACATGAAGACTCTCAGGCAAGCGCAGACATCGAGGCTGATATTGGGATGTGACACTTAACGGCGCGCGATGACTGTTCACTCTCGAGAGATGAATCGTAGAAATGTCTCGAAGAGACCACTCGTCAGATTATTCCTCAAGCCAAGTGAAATTATACATTCTGCGGCCCCCATTTTCTTATCAAGCATTAACGAGTCTCCGAGTATCGGCAACTAAGTGGCCGGGAACTCTCCGACTTTGGTGACTTGGCTTGGGAGAGTGTTGTGTTGTAATTGCAGCCTCGAACATTTCACTGACGAAATCCAAAATCTGGGCTATCTCGGCATATAAGGTACGGTTTGTCTGTTGGCCGATATGGAGCATTAGACTGATCTCTTATTTTAGGTCCTTTTGCCAGAGTATAGGCCTGGCCTGGGGCCATTGCTCTCTTCCTCCCATTTCTCTCTCGAAGTGTCCCTATTTTCTCGTGATAAAAGATGGTCGAGAGAATGCCCAGCAATCGCTCAGCAGATTTGGGCAACGAACCAAGTCACATAACTTCTCGAGCAAATCGTCTGAGATCAACGAAGAAAGGACACAAAGCGCAGTATTCAAGATGCAAGCTGTCTAAGATGGTTCCGGGTAACCGATTCGCGCCGCACTCGAATCATTTTCATCTGCAATGCCCTGTTCCAGATGATCGGGTCTAGCTTCATGACGAATGGCCCATACTTCTTGGTCTGGCCGGCATGTCTTCGTCAGAAGGGGGAATGATGACCGAGATTAGAATTGCGTTTGGTATCGCCAGTTCCATTCTCACAGCTCAATCTGATAGCAAGTGTGGACGAAGAAGATTGATTATATGCGGTATTGTGCTTTCCACGAGTTTTTTCACAGTCCTGGGGATCGCGGGCTGTTTTCCGCACTCTAGCGCTGCCTTGTGGTAAGCTCACTATTTTTTTACCTTCAGTCTCATGAAAAGAATGTCAACATCTGAAACGGACGTCTGGTCCAAGGTCGTTGGCGTATTCCTTCAACTATTGTGGTGGGTTCATGGCCTAGCTATGGCCAGTGCCGGTGAAGTCTCTGCCATGCGTCTGCGCGCCAAATTCATGGCCGTTAGATTTACCTTCAATTACTTTCTCAGCGATCTGGAACGTGGTGATCCCGTACTTGTGCAACACGACGGAGGCAGACCTAGGCGGCAAGATTGACTGGATATTTGCAGGACTGAGCGTCATCGGGGAAGCTTTTTTTTCTTTTGTATTGTCTCTTTTTATTTTATAAGATACCCGAGACGAAGTTCTGGTCTTTCGAGAGGCTAGACGAGATGTTCAATTCGTGTATCGAGAGGCGGGCGTTCCACCAACATCAGCTCTACGGACGAGCCGGATAGCAAACTGAAAGAGAAATAAACAGGACATGCACAGATCGTGGTCACATTGAATAAAGGTACTTTCAAGATACTTTAATTTAGGAACATAGGTAGTCAATTGAGCCCTCACTCAGACTGTTGAGCTTGAATATTGGGTTGATTGGTCACTCATAGAGGTCATGCCAAAAGAAGTTGTATCATCACCGTGAGGGGGACCGAGGGTCCATTGACTACGTGTAGAGAGCTGCATCCGAGAAACATCAATCTCGCAGCAGATCTCGTATGCTTTGATCTTTGACCCTTACAATAGAGCGGGTAAAGTGAAAGTGAAGTTGCCCAGCCGCTCGGAAGAGTTTTTATATGTGGAATGACTAAGCCGGCTCACCACCGTACCAGGTACGCTAGTCCCCAATGAGTCAAACCCATGACTAAACATATTGCCATTTGAGGAAAGTAAATATTTGGCCGTCAATCTGTATATAGATTTTTCAAAGTGCAACTCAGACCGAGTGTTGGGCGAGAATTGCGAATGACCAGGTATCCTGGATAAGGGAGATTGAACGTGGAGTTGAGATTTTGACACGAGGCACTCTGGTGCAAGATGCAAGATGCAAGATTGAACCGATGCAAGAACAAGTGGAATGCCTCACCGCTGTCATGACCAGACACGAAGTACACACCGACTTGAGCATTGATACCCGAAAGTACTCCAATCTTTATTTTAAAAAAAAAAAAAAAAAACAAAAAATCGCGCACTTCATGTCTTAAGACGACTCTGTTATGAGAGTAAGACAGTTCACGGTAAAGTTTGAGACGGCATCTGAGCACGTACGTACGATCTGAGCCACGACCACTGCGAGGGATAAACGGCTCTTCGGACCTGACATGAACAGGCAGAAATCAATTTCCGCAAATCTCCTCTCTGCACTGCAACTGCAACTCCAAGCTATGCATAATTTTGACATGGCCAGTTCAGGCCTCGCGCTCAACAGCCGACCTGCTCCAGGTCCCCAATATCACATTCCAATGCATGTCGCTCGAACGCACAGCGATCAAAGCAAGCGGGGGAAGTTATTCCCCCAGTTGAACGTTGCATCCAACCACCACATACTCGCACCCGATTAGGACATCCTGTAGCTGCCGATGAACTCGGCTCGGACACGACAATAGCGGAAGCACGGTGACGAGGTACGCCTTCCACGGTCCAGCAGACGCACAGACATACCGAGACAACACGCGGCAGTGATTCAACTGGCCGGGCTTTGCTCAGGAATGCTGGTCCTTTTTGGATCTTCCATGGTAGTAGTGCATAATGCGTTTTCGGGTGGATTTTCAGACCCGCGGACCCGTGGATTGTGCACCATGCTCCCGAAACCAAAGTTTCCAAGGTCCAAAAGTCCCATGGTAGCAAAAAGACCAGTGACGATCATTTTCACTAAGCTTTCACAAAAATAGACCAGTAGATGAGGAAGGAGACTTTGAAGAAAAGGAAAAAAGGAAAACTAAAAATAAAAAATAGAGAGTCAAAGGTACGTGGGCGCATACGCGCAAAAGCAAGTATGCCAATAATTCCACAGGCTTGATCAAGTGGGATTCCAGAACGAGTCTCAGTAGAGAAAACCCTGATCTTGGAAAACTCCAATGTACTTAATGCAGTGTGACAAACTCTCAACTCCGGTGCAAAGGCTCTATTGCCCGTTATTATCTGGTGGTTAGTAGATCAGAGAGTGGATCTCATGATTTGGAATTAGAAGCTGGGAAATGAAATTCGTGATCAGTAAGAGCAACAAGAAGAGCGTTAATTGCAATCATAGAGGGTTAGCACTACTGTACTTTCCGTCTACGACGATGCCATAGAAGCGGTAAAGCCATCACATTCTCTACGCAATCCAAAGACCTGCATCCCAACTGCAGGTCCACGAAAAGGCCGGGCCCGTGGAGATCGTGGAGGGAGAGGGGACCTACTTCTTGGGAAACCGACCTACAAACGGTGGAGCCCAAAGTGTTGGGAATTCGACATGCAGCCGAGCCGATCGAGAAGGATCACCAAAAGACACCTGGTAGATCATGAATGCGCGGCTCTCGACTGCACCGTCCGAGCGGCGTCCCCAAGGCCTTGGCGAAAGAACGATGATCAAGAATCCAATGTTGGAGTCCGACTCCACTTATTTGCAGGGAATGGGGGCATGGGAGACGAAGGAAACCAATTGGTGAAGGCAATGGCTGGCATGAGCTGTACGTGTGGAAAGCGAGAACGAGCGGGGGGCAAAAGCGTGACTTTTCCAAGAGCCATGGCGTCTGTGACAGGGGGTTGCGAATAGGAAGTGAGCCCGTTGGCAATGGAATGTGGAGAGAACGAGTGGCGAGGTACAGGAATAGGAATACATGAGTAGGAGCATGAACATGAACATGAATATGAATCTGGAACGGAGTCACATCTGGGGGGGTGAATCTTGGATGACGGTGAGGAACCTTGAGAATTCCGCGTACTCCACCGGAGAGATAGATCGCTTGGAGAGATCCAGGGACCGCGTCCAAGATCGGGGAGGGGCGCTGCTCGCGGGGGCCCAGTGTGATGTGTAACATGTGGCTGCTGGACGAGCAGGAACCGTGGAACACGCACCGAAGAGTCGGTTGTTTCAAGACGACAGGGGGGAGACCCATGTTGCGCATAAATGGACAATGACCAATATTTTGAAGCCCAAGTAACGTTCACGTTCGGGGAAATACGGGGGAGGAATTGAAGTTGAAGAGAAAGTTGAGAGGTGGAGAGAGGGAAAATGCGAGTGGAGTGGTCTAAAAGTGGAACAGGATGACATCTCATCTTTTTGAATTTCGTATTATGCCACAAGGTGATAGTGAGAATTGATGGTGGTACAGAAACAAAAAAAAAAAAAAAAAAAAAAGGACAGAAAAAAGCACAGTTGTAGCGGATTGTACAGAATCGCCCTTTTTCAACCCATTATCCCACGGCGACCGAGGCAAAGTAATATGCAAACGCCTTCGAAACAGAGATCCCCACCAGGCCCTCGAGCTCCGGACAAATTATGCAAGAATAAAAGAAAAATAATCACAACTGTCTCTTTTCCCAGGAGACATGTACAACGCCGCAGCGGCCAGTTCAGCTGGCCGAGATATGCCTATGCCAATAGTGGCAGCCGATCCTCCAACGAAAGGGTATCAAATATCCAGGGCCCGGGCCGAAATGGCGCCATGTTTGTATCGCTCAATTCGGTTTGTTTGTGGTCGGGAGGTCGCGTGGTAAACAAGTATATGTGTCTTTGTCGGGGTTTGGTTTTGTTTCTTTTTTTTGGGTTGTTTTTTGGGGGTTTGATTGGATTTTCACTTGTACTTTTTTTTTTGGTTGGATTTAGTCATCCCAGTGATCACTAAGGTCACCACAGTCGGGGATGGCATCCTCCAACTTGGTACCGTAGAGAGGACGACCGTCGGGAGTCAGCTGGCCACGGAAGTCAGGATTGTAATCCGGACTGGTCTCGTCTAGGGTAGCGACATAGCGGTTGCGACCGCCCCGCTTGCTGTGGGTCTTGGTGTAGTGAGCGTTCAAATTGTCACTTCGAGAGAACGCGCGGTGGCAGCCAGGCACCCAACAAACGTGAGGCTTCTCCTTGGAGTGACTCTTCATGTGACGCTTGAGATGCTCTTGACGCTTAAAGCGACCCTTGCAACCAGGCTCCTTGCACTTGAACTGAACCTGCTTGATGATGGGAGGCAGGTTTTCCAGGCTCAAACTGGAGCGGATAAGTTGCTTCTTGGACGGCTTTCGGGAAGGCTGACGGTGGCGCATGGAGCCAGTCATATAGACCGGAGAAACAGGGTGCTCCTCATAGTACTCATGGCCATGGCCGCTGGAAACTCGGCTCATGGGTGTATCGGTCCCAGAGAAGGATCCGGAACGGACGGGAGTCGAAGGAGTGTGGGCTTTGAATGTTTGAAGCTGGGTAGGAAACTCGGAGTAAGAGGAAGAAGGTGGGGTGACAGGCCCCGCAGGGAGGACCTGCTGAGGACTGATAGTTTGAGTTGTCATGGACTCTTGGGCCGGCATCCAAGGAAGCATGTTGGACATGGACATGGAGTTGGGAATGCGATCAGATTGGGTGAACATGGGACGAGACAGACACGGGTTGGAGGCTGATTCCGGAAGGTAGGCGGGCTGCTGAGGCCGGTAGTGGTAGTTGCGGCCCATTGTGTGGTACTGAGGCATTGGTGCCTGGTAAGGGAAGTTGGTCTCGTCGAATGTCTTGGGTACATCCTGGGGGATCCAGAATTGTTCGACGTTCTCATCATAGCCTGGCAGGTACTGTGGCATGGACATCTGGTCCTGTCGCTCCATGTTACCATATGGCATATTCATCCCATCACTTGATGTGAGATCGGCCATCTTGAATGCGCTGCGCAAAGGAGTGGCGGAGGTACGACGTTCCATGGGGAGGCTGTGATATTGACCGGCTTCGTGCCAGCTAGGAGATGCCAGCGAGCCCTGGCTATAAATGCTTGTAGGGGTGGGAGTAGGGGATTCCAAAGGAGAGAAGCTGGAGGTCATGGAGGGGCAATCGTTGGGGCCCAAAGAGTGGCAATCAACTTCGACGGTGAGGCGATCAGAAATCTGTTGTCCCTGGGGTCTCATGTCGTCTAGGTCTTCGGTCTTGAAGTCTTGAGTAACGGGGTCGAGGGTTTCACCTGAAGGAGGGAATGTTTAGTCCGGTGAAGGGACGGAAAGAGCGAAGGTAAAGAGGTAGCGAAAGACGAGAGCACGAAGCAATAAGCGAAAAGGAAAGCGAACGAGGGAGGGGTACACGAGGGAAGAGAAAGAATGTCGAGGATGTGGAAAGGGAAGAAGGAAAGGGACAAACGAGCAGAAATAAACAAATTGGCCCAGCATAGAATCTCGGCGGGTGGGGAATCGGACTTACAGCTATACGCCATGATTCGGATTGATATCGCGTCGCGTGCCTGGACCCTACGCAAGGCCAGGAATGCAGACTATGGGCTCTGCTACGGGGACCCAGATCTGGGGTAGGATCGTCTGAGTCGCGCTGGGTAACGAGCTTCAAGCGCGTTTTCTCGTCGCGGGCTTCCCGAATTGGGACAAGATGAGACGACCGGGCCTGTGGCTGGAAGACAAGAGACTGGCAACGGAGACCCTCGAACGCGGGTCCTTGGTATCCAGACGGTGGAATTGGATAGATTGGAGGGTGAGCTGGGCGTGAACAAGGAGGCTGGTCTCAGAAGTAGTGGATTGGCAGGGGCTTGTTATAAGATAGGGAGAGCAAGGGTGCCCAGGTGTCTTGGGGAGGCCGGTTTATACATGAGCGACTGGGAGAGGGAAGCTTGTTCCTGGGCCTCAGATCGGGGCCTTGGATCGACGGATTTTGCCCCATCCCTAACTTTGTTCATGAATTTTATTTTTATTTTTATTTTCCAATTTTTTGACTATGTCCCGTTTCTCTTTTTCCTCTTTCTTTTTTTTTTTTTTCACCTGCAGGTGGATCGATCGCCCATCGGATATCATCTAAGTACGCGGGTACATAATCCCACTGGAATGCTCGGCTGCGCCTCTTACGTTCCGTGAAATGTGAGTAGAGTCTAATTCAGTGACATGCATTTTGCTTAATCACTATCCCCCAGACGGTTTTTTGTTTTCTTTTTTCTTTTTTTTTTAAAAACATTTCACTCTTCGGTTTTCGATTTCGATTTCGATTTCCATGTCGATCATCCCCGTTATGGTGGAGATCGCCCTAGCGTAGTCTCCACCGGATTGTCTTGAAGATGTCTCTCTCTCATTGTCTCTGCTATAGTTCAAGGTTCAGAGACAAAAGTGAGCCTCCAAGATCCTCGCTGCGAACTGAAATCACTTTAGTGGCGGAATCCAGTGGGGGGATGTTTCGATCGGTCGTGTTCAAAGGTTCTAGGCTTGACAGGTCAGACGTTATGCCCGGTCTGTGCGGGTCTCTGACGGGGAACTGGCCGGGACGTAGCATCGCACATTCCATTGCTCTTCACTATTCTGCGCGTCTTGCCCCTCTTGTCTTTTTATTATTATTTGACCTCGAGTTTTTTTGTTTCGTGGGGTCCTTCGTCACTGGCATTGGAATGTGCATATAGCTAAAACGAGCAATGCTCCACGGCCCAGCACTATTGCATTGTATTGCCTTTTCACGGAGAAAACAACCAGCATCCATTCCATCGGGTTTCTAAGGCTGGCTTTTTCTTCTCCCGCTGAATGATACCTCTTGCCGCTACCGTGGGCTATTTTGGACCTGCATCTGGACTCAGGGGTGGTTTCTGATACATCACGCGTCAGTCAGGACCCCAATTCAAGCCACCGGCTTTGGTTGGTCCATCCATTCAATGGGGTTGGTAGGGGTGTTCTGGTCTGAGCCCTCTGACTAGCATGATAGCGTGGACTGAAGACTGCGACATTCTCGAGTCAGTCCAAGCCACTCAGTGGGTGGCGAGATGTTTGATCTCCATGCGGGTGATTTCAATTTCTCCCCGTGGTGTTATCGCTCAGGAATCCTCATTCCCCGGAACTGACGACTCGCGTATGTTTGACATTAGGAGATTTTTCAATTTGCAATTTGCCTCCGAGCGGGTGTTCTCCCCGCTGAATATCTTAGAGCTACTTCGACGTCAAGTGCTCTACAGTGGGTCAATGCTGAAACAAAGATCTCCCCTGCTGTGGCCCTTCGGCTTTCTTCGGTTCATTGACAATCGCATAGCTTCAACACATGAACGTTTGGCCACGACCATAGATCTGACAGCTCGTCCGTGCTTCATTCCAGCTTCTAATTCGCGGTGGATGGCGAGTTAGTAAACTCTGTGATGCGAACAGACCCCGACCTGAGCCACAGAAAGATTAGGTCAGAGATGGACCCGAGTCACTGGTAAACACTGCAGATAGGTCCGCTTCGTCCGAATGGCCGAGAGGCCCAGTTCGGAGGCGTTTGTTACACCCGTGTAGATCCATATCTGTCGATCTTAGTTGAGTGGCAGATCTGACGACCCATCCCCCGTTCTCCACTGCTTCTTCAGCAACGCCTCTCGATCTTCGCACCTAGGGCCCAGCCTTAGCGGTTTGAATCATGTGTCTAAGTTTCGAATGCTGTGAACAGCGAGTGATCTACAGTAAGATGTGTGAGGCGGAATGCAATCCAGCGCGACCATTCCGAGCCCATGGAACTCCTAAGCCACGCCCGAGATTACGGTGACGGTTTCCGTATAATAGGCTTGGCTCTTATGCTTCGGACAGCCACATATTTCCACATTCTGGGCCTGTGACGGCCATTCGCCCCCAATAGCCTTATCATCGTAGCTCCCGGTGTGTCTTGGTTTGTCTCCAAGCCTAAGCACAGACGTCGTTCGCCGCAAGGGCCAGTGGAAAGCCACAATGTCCCCGGATATCGCGGGGACCCCTGCGTCCAAGAGGCTATGACTTACTCTAATCTTCTCTCATTTGTTCGATATTCGATGATCGAGCATATTCAGCGCCTAGGCCTGGGTTTGTTGTGTTTGAGCGCATGCGAACTAGACTGACCACTTTCTGAATCGATGCTAGCTCATCACTAGGTGAATTTAGAAAGTTTGAGTCGTGCTTTTGTCCATGCACATTGAGCTTTATGGTCGCATTGAGTCGTGCCACACGAAACAGCGTTATCGAAACGGTCAGTCTGACTAAAACACACCAAGCCTTGGTGGCGACAGTTGGCTGATCTCACGATCGCGGCCGTGGTTGCACACACGCCACTCTGCAGTCTGTGCTGGGCCTCACCCTACCCTCGCCTTTTTTTTTTTGGGAACACCTTTGCGGGGGGGTTCTTCAAGCACGGTGATATTCAGGGGCAAGCAAAATAAGTGTCCCTGAGGCTCTGCACCCCTGAAATGAGTTGCGGTTAGACGTAGGCACTACGCTTGGACGTGGACGGGTACCTGAGGTGCTGCATCACGCGTATGATATCCAAATGAGAGGTTGATGTCATTCGACTCTCACAGCGACCGAGATATAGTCCCAGAATTCCTCGGGAATCCTCCATAATTAGCGCCAAATCAACATCACTCTCTTGCATTAGCACGGAAACCCCCACTTGGGGATAACCCAGGCACCCGGTCCTCGAGACTCGCACTATCGAATTTAGATTCTTCTCAGATCCATGTCTCTGGGAGCAACGAAAGCATCCGAGTCTGATCAATTGTCTGGGTGGGTCGCGCATGAGATGCAAGCCTCTTAACACCATGCCAATATTCGGCAAGATTGGCGGGTGAGTATTTTGCGGGGAAAATCCAGAGTGGTCCATTCATGCACTGGGCCAATCGAGTGAGCTCAGACATACCTGTGGATCACAGTACTATTGTACTGGGTCTTCTCGCTCAACATTCCACGGGATCGCAGCAGCAGAATCCGCCTGTGCAAGATCACGGATGATTTGCTGCAGGTCCGTTGAGCGTTTATGTTTGTCCTGACGTCGATATTGAATCACATTACTCGGGAAACTCATGCACTGCAGATGGACTCAGTATCATTACATGTTGTCGGGGTCAGTGTTTACTTCGTCGAGAGAGATATCATCTTTCCCCCGGCCCTCAACAGAGCGACCACCAGTGATTATTGAATGGATATGATATGAGATTGAATAATTACGGGGTTGACTTATTAGGGATAAATCATTGAAGCTGATAAGTTCCCATTTGTCAACCCATTGGGGAGCCATAGGAGATGTTTAAGGGTTCAGAGGACACCATGATATGTCTCATGTTGATGGCGCACTGGCATTGGCGCGGATTTGGCACGGTAAAAAGTGCCACCTATGAGAATCGAGCACGAAGCACGAAATGCACCAAACAGATCAATATTGTAGGCTTAGGGACTGGAGCCAGACCGCTGTGGTTTCTTTGGTGTTCCTGAGCTTAGTACGGGTGTCGCCCCCTTGAAGCCCCCACCCCCTTACATCCTTCACCGTGAAAGTCTCTCGATCTCAGTAATTAACATTGATAAAATAACTTGCTCCGCTGTGCTTGGCTCGATGATCCTCTGCCACCATTCATGTTGACTTGCAGTGCAGGACATCGCATCGCCTTGCGTCCTGGTCCCGACAGCCAGGATACAACACCCGGTGGCAAAAGGTTATGTTTCCCAGACCCTAAGATCAGCCCTCCTCGAGCGTGCCTGTGTACAGGGTGGATTTGCGGGGTCGAGATTCTAATCCAGGCTGGCGTTGCAAGGATCGCATCCACCTCGCGCCCTCGTGTCACTCACGCGCCGAGATGTCGAAAGGACCGCGATCAAGGCGAGACCTAGAAATCGAGCAAGTAGATCACCTCATGTCCGTACACCCTTCACCTTCGGGTATGAGATCAAAGTCCGAGCACCTTCAGAAACAGTCATAGCGCGGAGAGTCTACGCATGCCAGACAACCCAATAGTGCGGACAAAAAACTGGGAAGTTGGAAGTGGCTTCTATGCACAATTCTCAATAGAACACCCGCCTTGGAGTGATTTGCCGGAGCCACCGGTAGACGCCAATCGCCTATGATCGACCGTGCGTATCACATACCCTAAGGTATGTCCGACACCGCCAAGCAATCAGATGAGCAGGGGGAGGCGGGGGGGGAGCTCGCTCAACGCCAACGCCAGCGCCAACGCACGACACCAATGTCTTGGGTAAGCGCGAGCGAGCCTGAGCGAGGGAATAGGCTTGAGCTTCGGTTTGCTCAGTGGAATGTAATGACATCATACATCCCGCCCTTGCTCCTGTAGATGATTGCGCGTGCCTTTCTGGGACGCCGGCAGGCGCTACTCGGTGCGGTTTCATATTATGGTAGAGTAGAACCCTCGGGGAGGACTGTGGAGCTTGGGTCGTGTTCAATATATTGTTCTCAAATGCTCGAAATCATCGGTCGTAAATTGAGTTAGAGTTGGAGTTGAAAGGGGGAAGGGGGAAGGGGGCCCTCTGTAGGAGCCGCAGGAGGCATCCTGCAACACGCATCAATGCGTCCGGATCATGTACGTTTGAACACTGGTGCCTGTCTCGATGATCTGGTCTGGACGTCGATATTCCGAAGTGAGCGAGATCGATCGCTGGACTCCATAAAAATGGCTCATAGGAAAGATCTGAAGACTCGATGCGAGTGTTGAGCGTTGAGTCCCAATGTCGGACGAACATGACTAGTATTGTCCTGAGTGAATAATTGCGCCACTTAACAACGTAAATAAATAAAAAAAAAGTGATGGAGCTACTGGGGAGTGAAAATCCGGTTCAATTGTCGACTTGCTGGAATCTTGAACCTGATGGTCGGCGGGTTCCAACGGAGAGCGTACACAGATTGATGGGCCAAAACCTGCTCGAGTACGAAATGCGATAGCTGACTTATAGCTATAGTTCTAGGGTCAAGAAATGAACAATGTTTTCTCTCGACCGTTTTCTAGCTACGCGCATGTCTCTTGAGACTTGAAGAAAATAAGTGAAATCGATCCAGGATTGGATTCAAGAACCGATATATAACGTGTGCTCTCATAGGTTTACTTCCTCCTCCCTTCTTATACCATTTTCTCGTCTTTGCATTTCTGTGCTTGTATCCGAGCAGCAGAAAGAGAGACTGCTCACAGATGAAACTCAGCAGTACACATCAATAGGGGTCAACTCAAGCCTTGCCGGGTGGCAAAGTTGCTCTTCGTGCGAGAAGAACAGACGATCCTCCCAGGCGGAGCAGCATCGTCATGTTACACCGGGTTTGCTCCTTGGCGAAGACAACGAGATAGAGACGGTTTCGCAGGACAAGCAGTTTCAGGTCGATACGGAGGGCACTAGAATAGCACCCTACTCCGTATCGCGTACTGCCTCTTGTCATAGTTAAAGGTCATTGTCAATCCTTGAATCGAATACAATAAAATAACCTCCATCGGACTTACAACAGACTCAGCGGCACTAAACATAGCACTAGATCAACCACGAGATTCACCGCCGGGTTCACTTCAATATTCGCACTACTTGCTGCACAGATTCCGACCTCAAATACCTTGTTGAATTCGGCTTCAGTATCAACGAATCCCGCCCTCGTCCTTCGTTCAAATCGAGGCTCAAATCGTTGAGCCAACTTCGCAATTTCCCTCGACATCTTCAACAACAACAAGCCTAGGACAAGCTCCTAGGAGTGCAAGGTCGAAGCTTAAATCTAAATGGCCTCAATGAGAGGCATATTTTGCGAGCAGCCAGCTCGGCGGCTAGGTATAAGATAATGGTCATACCCTCTACTTTTGAGGGCTCTGATGGGTGGTTGACATTACAATTCTCAGGATTCTCGAAGTATCCCAATAACAGGATTTCAAAGCCGACTCCAAATTCTATTGCAGGAGGGAATTTTGTAGAAATAATGGAACTTTGGATGTGTCGCTTACCAACTACTCTATATCCGCGCCAAGACGACCAATGTGTACGCACTAACCCGCTTGGGCAATTGGCACGGATATGTCTTTAGACGCCATTCCGGATATGTCGGCAAACAAATACCTCACTTACGGCTTGTATTAGATATTCAACGCATCTGCAAATAGATCCTTTCACTTCCTCTTCTCCTACAAGCGCTCAGAACATCGAAGCACCAACCTCCTTACATTTCTTATATTTCAAATCCCACTCCCTGGCAAATCCCTTTAGAGGCCTTTGTGTCTTCCAAGGTTAAAAACATGCCCCGTATCGGCACCATCCTCATGACTGTGGTGGGCATAACCACCTCGATCGGCGCCTTCATCGCCGACTGGAACGAAACTCATATCTACAACCCGCGATGGACCCCACATGCCAAATTCCACAATGGCCAGACAATGTCTATGGGACTCGTGCTCGGGTTGACGACGCTGTACTACCTCTACCGCTACGCCCCTACTCCCGATATCAAAAGCCATTATATCCACGCTGCAGCTTGGACTGGCAGTATCTATTGGATAACCCAGCTGAGCGCTTACCTCTATCCTGGGGCTTTGGCGGTGGATCCTGAGTTTGGCACCTTTGCGCCGCAACCTTACATCATTGGTGCAATGCTCGGATTAACTGTGATTGGGTTGATGATGGAGAGAGCGAGATTGGCGCCGTTGTTGTCCTATAAGGGAAAGCCTGTTGCGAAGACATATTGATATATGTCATCATGAAATGACAAAAGGCTTTAAGAACGCCCATTGTACAATGCTTGGAGCTTGACTGAATTCAATAAAAATCTATAGCCGAGGCAACCAAATGATCGCAGTAGTTATCAGTTCGTAGAATCAACTCAAAAATCCCTAAATACTGCTGTATCCTTTACATACCGCAGGTTACGCGACAAGGCCTTCTCGTCCCTTCTGCATCAACTCCGGATGCTGTACCGATCCAAGTTAAGGTACTCACAGGTTGAGCGAGCTAGATTCGTCTTCTCTTGTTCTATTAAGCTTTGTTGTAGGTCTCTGATAGTAGAAACGCCGATCGGTGATGCTTCGTTGCTGGCAGCGAGAGTATGTAGGCCGTGCGTGGTCGCATCGGACTTTGCGTGTACGGCAAGGCCTATAAGATGCTAGTTCGCCATTCGGACGGCGAGAGCTCACAGGAGAGGACTATACAGACAAGCATTAAACTTGAGATTACGAGTCTACAACTGATATCTTGAGATCGGAACGAAAAAGGGAGTCTTCCTTCTTTTCCTCTACCTCTATTCTGATTTCAATTCAGATCACTTTGACGCCATTTCACAATACAGAATCTGAATGTTTTGAGTATCGTATCTCTAGGTCATTTAAAATAGCAGTTTTTGCTATGCGCTTTGGAGCGTCGGGGTTCGATCTCGGGAAAATATAATAACTTCGGAACGCTTAGTGACATTCGTTTTGGACAAAAATTGTATATATCTGTTGGAGCGGTGTCCTTTTGTGTCTGAGCTGGTTACTCGACGAAGTCCGGAACGAAAAATAACATGGGAGGTTACAGTTGAATAGTGCGTTTCAACTCCAGAGCTCAGCGAAGAAGGGTTACCAGCATATGCTGTTGACGGGGGTTTGCATTGTAGTAGGATCCTATGTTGTAACATCGCCTCTATTTTGGGAACGGCGCTTGAGGTAGTTGGCTGTCGGACCTCGATGATCGAAAAACGGCCTCTGTATCAGCCGACGAAAAGCATCACTAACTTTTTTGGTAAATTGAAAAAAAAAAAAAAAAAAAACATACAACAGCAGGGATTCGCTGGTGGTCACCCACCCAACTACTAACCTGCCGGCGTGTGGCTTAAGTACGGCTGAGCGGACGGGAAGCCCTGTTCTCCACACCCTATGGTCGTATGTACTTGGAAGTAGGTTAAAGTAAACTAACTACCCATTCATCGCTGCTTTAGCGTAGTCTCATGTTTCCCTGTGAGTAAGAATCAATTCATATATCTGAACAAAAACACTTATCGGCCCTTTGTTCTCCCTTTTGATGGTTTTTTCCTTCCCTGTTCTCCGTGCTTCTAGTTTCGGAGCATCAAATCCATACGAAGAATAAGTTAAGATAATTGCGTGTTGTTTCTAATAATATACAATCTTCCTGGGTCCGCTTTGAAGTGATGTGGATGAATTATTAATCGCTCATGCCGAGCATCCGAACTTGAATATCGCCTCTCCAGCACAATGTGCACCACCTTTGCAAAATGGTGCATCAAATATAGGAGTTCCACAAATGTGGATAGGTCCAGGTAGCATGGAGCTCCAGATCACGAATGAGGTGCTCAGCATACTTTCCACTTCGTCGACGAGTCTATGTGAAATTGTGGAGAGGTCACGAAAAAGTGTATGCTCGTGGCTTCCCATTATTGATATTCCGGAACTTGCTTGGAAGGTGGATCAATTGCAACAGGAACCATCTGCGGATGTCGCGGTACTGCTTTTAGCAGTGCATTTGATGAACGAATTATTCGCGCCGCCAGCGTTACAACATGACAGGCATTCCGCGCCTCTTCTGGAATTTTGCCGGACACTCCTTTTAAACCTTTTCCAGAAACGTACGGCGAGCTTGGAGACAGTACAAGCTGGTATCATTCTATCCGTCCTGCAGTTGGATGCTGGTCAGCTGAATGACGCATCCTTGACAATCGCATTGTGTGCTAATCTGGGGATTCGGCTATCATTGAACCATTTGCCTGTAGTAGAGACACGTCTTTGCTCCAGACTGAGCATAAAGAAGCGGAATATATGGTATGCTATAATCTTGCTAGACAGGTATATTTTGTGATCCGCATTTATTCACGTCATCGATACTGACCAAGATCCATAGACTAATAAGTGTTGCAGACCCATGCTCTAGTGCTGCTGTGGTTGTTACAGATGAATCTCTGGATAGAGAATTTGCCCCAAACTTATCCCGTGACGGACCCCCACTATCGGATTATGAAGAGACACACGACGATTTCATTTTCCAGACTCGAGCAGCATATATTCTGGGGAAAGTTTGCTCATTCGTCCGAACACAATCCATTTGCTGCAGCAGTTGCTTGGAGGCTAAGTTCTGGGATCTTGATTACATCCTGCGGATGATGGGAACCGCTGCTTTAAAGAACAGTTCCCGGGGGAAAGGGGACCTACCATGTGTCGCCTCGCCTCTAATTTTCATGTTCGTGTTCCTTGCCAGTACACTCCGCACATATTGACTGACTCCATAAATTCTTTTAGTTCTATGACCGTGTTATACCAATTCAAGCTGGATCACGATACCCAGTGTAAACAGGGTCAAGTTCTGACTTGCACGCCAGCATACCTGGCCTTAGTCAGTGTCACGTCGATGGTCCGTGATATTGCGCGTGCTAGACTCCCAACAGCTGGGCCGGTGACGTTTCCAGGTATCATAACCTTATATCACGTTGCGAAAGCAACGTTGAGCCTTCATCATCTATGTCAGGACTCTGCAACAGTTGTGAATGATATCATTGATACGTTAAGGTCTCTGACTCAGCGGAGCAAGCTTGCAGGTAAGAAAAACACGCGATTTCATTTTACGTTTTGACTTACTGAGTTCTTAATTAATTTCAGGGGTGTATTTGGAGCAACTCTAGCAGAAACTCGTAATAGATGGCCGGTACCGAGGATATGTTTTAGCATTCTGCAATCCTGGATAATGATAGTCAAAAAGCTAGCTTGTTAGCACGCCAGGGATAGCATATTCATGAGATTTAGAGGATTAAGAAGGCATATATCAGCATAGACAGTGTATACCCTTGCTGGCCCCTAGTCCACACATAATGAGAACGCTACTAATACATGGGAAACGCGAAGTGAAAAGCCGTAGATCAACTTTATCGCCCCCCGCAAATGTAGTTCAATTAGCGTTGGTTGGATGAAGAATGCCTGTGTTTAAAAAAATAGAATGGAAGACAGAGAAGACCAATGGTTTACAAGATTCGTTATAGCTACTTCACACAGCATTACTTAGCAAAGAATTCCGTGCACAATTGAACAAGGTCTAGTAGGATAAGCTACGTAGGCTTAGTTAGTTCTAGCTCTGCCACAAGGCAAGTCAAATTGTTGAAGTCACTGCTATACAAATGTGCCAAAAATTTCAGAGAAGTCCTAATTCAAGAAACTTCATTCCCAGAGCTGATCGGGGTCACCGCAGTATGATACCTTATCGACAATGTACTGCAATGAGCGCAGGCAAGAGGCTAAAGCAACCTCAGTACCAGGTCTGATGGCTGTCTTGGCAGGCTCCCCAGACTTCATGTCCACTCTAGGCTCACCACGGAAGGATCTGCCCCTCGTATCGATTTGGACCCCCTTTGTACTCCCACGACGGAACGTTGGCCTCGAAAAATTTACCGCTGTCTTCATTTGTGGCAACCAGAACCTTGTTTATAAGGCACTTGGCCGCTTCTTCGGGATCAAGATCCGCATGTTCCGAGCCCATCTCAGTCCGAGCCCACTGAGCAAATAGTGAGCATCTCGCCTTCATATTGAGGGTGTGGGGTGAGGGCCACGACATACCCCAGGATTGATCCCAAAAATGATAAATCCGTCCTTTTCAAGATAGGCGGCATATTGCACAGTGAGCATGTTCAAAGCGGCCTTGGAGATCTTGTATGCTGGAGTCATTTGGAACATAAATTGACGAGCCAGGGCAATGGAACCCAAGGCCGAGGACCTGAAGAACCACAGCAACTTAGAAATGAGAACTATACCAGTGCTTCCAAAAACTCACAAGTTGACAATAGTCTTCTTTTTCCCGGCGCGAAGGAGAGGTAGAAGAGCTCTTGAGACCAGATGGACACTGTTTAAATTGATGCTCCAATGGTCAGGCAAATTATCCCTAAATATGGTTAACTCCCATTGGAACGGTATTCAGTCGAGACTGGTGGGAATAGGTCATTCGTCAACGTACATAGCTTCGACGCCTAGTTTCGCGTTAGGCGAGTATTGCATGATACCAGCATTGTTGATAAGCACATCCAGACCGCTCGGTAGGATCTTGGCCACCTCGTCTGCAAATTTGCAGACACTTTCTTCATCCGTCACTTGAACAGTAAGCACAGTGACTATTCCATTGGAGGATTCCACGAGGCGGTTCAGAGCATCGCTAGTCCTGCGGACAGCAGCTATGATGATGCCGACTTCCGAAATGGGCTTCGAAGCGAGAAAAGAAGCCATGAAGAGGCCCAAACCCCGATTAGCCCCCGTAATCAAGTATGAGGCCATTATGTGGTGGTGCGGACTGCGCGATTTCCTGAATCTGTTGCTGTGATTAAAACAAGATGAAGTAGATCAAGGTTAGCTGGAGGTGCAGCAACGAAGTATTTATGCCTGCTAAGTATTCCGGGCTATACAAACCTCCAGGGTGTACAATCAATGATTTGCAATCAAGCTCACGCGCCTTCAATCAAATCCAAAAATATTTTTGAAACACGCCCGCTAACTGCACATAGTTAACGTTAGATTCAATCTGACTCGGTCTCGGGGAGTTTCCTGCCGCCATGACTTCCGAAGGGACCATACACTCACGCGTCCCGCACAAAGACAAGTGGGGACTAGCGGGGGCTAGCGGAAGCTAGCGGCCCCACACACACTCTCTCTATTTGGTGGTGTCGCAACAATGAAATACGGACTAAGTATCCAGCCAAATGTATTACGTTATAGTCTAGGCTAGATGACTTAGCTTGGGCGGAAACTGGGGTTTCGTATCTATATAGACTCAGCTCGGACCTAGGATCTTTACTAATTTTGTAATTTTTTTCTTAAGACCTTAACGGTCTAGTCTAGACTTCACGATGATCAAGGCGCCGGATTTGGCCTCTTCTCAGAAGATATTTGTCACAGAAAGAATTTATTCCCAGGGGGAATTTTTTTTTTGAAAATAGAGTTCTTATATCATATGCCTTCCCAAGAAGGATTCGTTCTTGAGGATTTACTCTTGAATGGGCCTCTGCGGAAGCCCCTTCGAATTATTTTTGAACAGCCACTGACATTCACAAGACTTGCGTTCTGACAATCAGTAATTTTCACCAAGAGATATTCATCAATTCATGTAAGGGCTTGAGAATGGATTGATCAGCTAGCTACTTAATCGTATCGTACATCAAACTTGGACTCTGACAGCAGCCATTTCTAGGATACCGTGAAGAGCTAGCTGCCTCGCGCAATAAGAAATACACCGACCAGCCACGATCTCTCACCAATAGAAGTCTAGGCCGAGAATGCAGCTTCATTTCACAAATCGGCGGGTGAGGCGAAGGTGAGAACACGCGGTGCAAAAGGATTTTGCGACAGGCAAAGAAGATCCCTGTCCACCATCCCGAGAAGCGGCCCGTGCCATCACGCCAGCCAGTCTGAGGGCGCCGGTCAAGCTGAGGGCGCCGAGCAGCGATGCTCCAGAGAGCATGTTCTCCTGGGGTGTGCCATTGAACTTAAGTTGAAGCTTGATAGCTTACAAAGCCGAGTTGGAGGGGGGTCTCCAAAATGCCAAGACACCTCCGAATAACGGTATTACCTCCAAAGCAAGTACATAAACCCTACTTGGCTCATCATGTGAAAATTGCTCAAGCTCGCTGTTTTACCCTTCCTGCTCAATTAGAGTCCACAAACGTCCCAGAAATGTCATCTCTAACTTATGTCAACGAAGAAGGCGCCGGCCAGAAGCACAGCGACCTCTGCCACTACTCCCAAGCTGTTCTCCTGCCTGGGAACATTGTGAAGTGCTCTGGACAAGGCGGTTGGACGAATTCTGGCGAGCTCGATGACAGCGATTTCAATAAGCAGATTGATCTCGCTTTCGAAAACGTCGATCGGGTTCTGCAAGCTGCGGGCTTGAAAGGATGGGAGGACGTATATCTAGTTCGCTCATACCACGTTGACATGGCTCTCTCTTACAACTATGTTGTCGAAAAGCTCAAGAAGCGCATCCCTGGACACCGGCCGGTCTGGACCGCCATTTCTGTTCCTCGACTCGCTTTTCCAGAGATGTTGATCGAGATTGAAGTCGAAGCGTTCAATTCCCGATCCTAGATATTTCGGGTGTGTGGATCTATGCATGAGGTGAGAAAAGAAAAAAAAAAACTCCGCATCTCAGGTGCTAACAAGCAGAAGGACCCTTTGGTGTTTCTCTATCTACTTCTCATTCAGGCCTATGTGATCCCCGACTTTCCAGATGCATTTCGGGATACTGGTCGTCCCATAGAATCTCATTCCCTGTTTGTCTGAAAGAAGTGAGCAAAAAACCATCTTTGCGTGATTTTAAGAATTTCCCTGATCGTAAATGTTGACGTAGTTCCCAGCCATCCGGATTGCTTTTCAAATTATCAACACTGAAACTATATCAACAACACGAGGTTGTTTTCCGCTTGACTCTTAGAAGGATATAGCTTTTATCATTATAAAATAGTATAATCCAAATCAAAATTCCTGAAAACAATTACTTCGTGTCGTGGCAGCACCAAAAATACCTAACTGGGTCTGTCATTGATGTCATGATCATCAATGCCAGGCAGATGGTCGATGATCACATGATCTCCATCACCTCCATCACCTCCATCACCTCCGTCACCTCCATCACCTCCGTCACCTCCATCACCTCCACCTCCACCACCTGGATCCACTCACTCACCACCTCCATCTTTGCGTCCACATACTCTTGGCCTTGTGACTCTCGCTCCCTCCACTTTGCCCAGTACTGCGCCAATTGAAGAAACCACCAATATGGACGTGTTTGCACCAGCAAGAAGCCCCGAAGACACTCCAACGAGTAGAAAGAAGCCCCGAGCATGCCCCCTTTGCAAGCGTTCCTTTCGCCGCTACGAACATCTCCAAAGACATCTTCGCATCCGTGAGTTTGCCGCTTATGAAAGCGAACTGTATTCTAAGAATTCCGTAGATACGAATGAAAAGCCATATAAATGTCATTGTGCTGCTTCCTTCAGCCGTCGTGATCTTCTGAAGCGCCACCAAAACATTGGCCATGCCCCAGTAACTCCCTCAACGGACGACCCATCGCCTACGACGGCTCATGATACCAGCAATGTCCGGTCGCAAACACCTTATTCTCAACCAGCTATTCAGCCATCTTTGCCGGAGTTGGTAGATCACTATCCTATTCCTTCAGGGTTAGCGAACCAGCCTGGCCAATTGAACCATGTTCAACTCGAGGGTACGCCGTATAACATCAAATCCTGCATGTTTTGTGCAGTTGCGCAACGAATAACATGATACATGTCTGTTATAATGAATCCGTACTAATCTCATGCAGGGACTCCGCTTTGCAGCCCCCAGGATTTAATGGTTCTCCAAGACTTGGAAATGTTCAGTAACAACATGGGACTGAACAATGACTGGTATCTCCCCACTGAGCCATGCATTACCCAACTATTCGCCGGAGGTTCCAGTTCCAATTCCCACTTCATTCCAGTAAATACGATGCCATCAGAAGGGTACCCATCTGGTGCTCATCAAAGTCTGAGCAAATTACCAACTGAACGAGAAGCCGTCGGTAAGATCTTTGCGTCATCCTAGACAGAACAAGAAGCCTGATTATTGGCCGTAGCCGAATTTGGCGTTTTGACATTGCCAATTCTGACCATTACGAACAAACATCGGGAACGCCTTTTGGAAACGCTGACACAGGCGCACTCTGCGGAAGCGGCTCGTAATCTACCGTCCTGTCATTCACTGTCACGGTTTGTGAATGGATTTTTCGATGGATTCTATCCTCACTACCCAATGGTGCACATTCCAACTTTCAGAATCGACGATTGCGAACCCGAGATCATCTTGGCCATGTGTGCGCTAGGGGCCGAGTTCCGTCACGAGAAACGGAAGGCGATACTACTATTCTATGCCGCAAAAAATCTTCTTCAGCAACGATCGCGTGAGAGAGAATGGATACAAGACGGATCAAACCTATCACGACCCACAGATATCTGGACCCGTTCACAACAGGAGAATTTGCACACTGGCTCCGATAGTCGGCGAAATAGTGAGACCATACGTGACGCCCGCTGTGCATTTCTCCTCATTGCATTTGCTACCTGGCAAAGCAAGGATGGTCTCGCTCAAGAAGCTTTCAATCTTCAGAGCTTTCTGGCGAGATGCGTCAGAGAATGTCAACTAGAAGAGACCGAGCGGTCTGATACCACGGATTGGCAGTCATGGATCCAGGAAGAAACCGGTCGAAGAGTCAAACTGTTCTCTTTTGCCCTTCTGGTCCTGCAGTCTTTAGCATTCGGTACTCCGCCGGTGATCTTGACCGATGAGATCAGCGTTCGCCTGCCATGCAGCTGTCTAGAGTGGATTGCTCCCAGCCAAGAAAAATGGAATCATATCCGCAGCAAGCCTGGCTTTCAAGAGCAGATGATGTTCCAGGATGCGCTCTGTTACACAATGCAAGCCCCACAGCAGCCAGGTTTCCCAAGCGCGCATCCAGTACCGTCCCCTCAAGCAAACTATATTCTTCTCCATGCCCTCATTCAGCAGATTCTCCTTGCCTACCGAGCTCTTGGACCGTATAATGACACAAACAAGACCTTTATCAATGGACAGAAGAATATCATGCGGTAAGTCTTGTTTTCCCCTCGGCGGCTAATATTAAGCCTCCTGTGAGTGGTATTATTCACATTTTGGCAGAGATGCCCTTCACGCCTGGACCGGTCTTTGGCAACGGGCCCCGGAATCGAGCCTGGATCCCCGCAACCCCAACGGTCCCGTAACATTCACATCTACGGCGTTACTCGGTGTCGCGTATGTGCGACTAGGCCTCGATTTGGGTTCATATCGAATCTTGCGTTCGAGGAATCCACAGGATATATCTAGCAGCCTGTTACAGATGCCGCGCCTACCCGCCGGGCCGCATCTACTCCCAGCAATTCTGCATGCCACACATGCGCTTAGCATTCCCGTCAAACTTGGAGTGAACTTTGTGGCACAGAGTCATGCATTTGTGTGGAGCATCCAGCACTCACTCTGCGGATTGGAATTCGCCATTTTCCTCAGCAAGTGGCTGTTTTGCATTGCGGACTGTCAGACAAGAAGACCTTTAGACGGTACGTAATTGATATCCGTTTGTCTTTGTTTTTTGTTCGGAAGGAAATGGAATGGCTTTCCAGAGACGGGAGGCATGACGAAGACATCTTCCAACTAACATTCTCACAACACAGAACAGGAAGCCCGTCTCGTAAGTTGGATCACCGACATCGTCGAAGAAGGACGAACCTCGGGCGATGATGATCTGTGGCCCCGGCCGTCCAGTCCGTCTGACTGCTTTTATCTTGGTTTTGCCGTAGCAAAGCTTTGGGCTCGCCTGATCCGAGGCAACGAGCAGTGGACGCTCCTGAAGGTGATCGGGGATGGGCTCGATCTTTATGCGGATACTTGTGAGCGCAATTATGTGCAAACATCGGCACCAACATGATGATAACTCCCTTTACTAATAATGGGGCAATTTGTATGACTATTGAAATGGTACGTTGGTAACTGGCTATCCTTGTGGAAGCCCGATTACAAAGGCAAAATCTTCTCGGCGGTTTAGCCTGCGGTGTATTTTCTCTTATAAATCTCAAGTTGATGAATTTAATTGAGAATCTTACCGGGAACGAAAGATATTTATAGATTTCCCCTTCCTACAGCCAAGTTTTAATATCAAGCTCTTTTCCATTGTGTCTTACAGAAAGTTCAATGAGAGACGAAGGCAAAGAACGAAAAGTTATCTTGATTTGGGCATTAAGCTAACATTGTAATCAGTCTATGTCGAGAAGAGATTTTTCCCTTCCATGTACTACGAACCTATCTATGCACAAGCCCCTTTCACTGCGAGGTTGGTGAATTCCGGACTGAAAGGATAGTCGATATAACCCTTCTCCTCCATTGGGATATAGAAAGTCTCTCTCCGGTACGGGTTCAAAGGAAGAGAATGTCGGATACGCAACGGCAGATCGGGGTTCGCCAAGAAATGGCGTCCAAAAACCACAGCAATGGTGTAGTCTCGATAATCTTTTTCGAGCGCAGCTTTAACATTCTCCGGTTTGTATCCACCTGCCACAAGCACAGGCGAGGTCTTACCCCAAATGTCCAGGAAGGCCTTGTTACTCTCACCTTGCTCACAGTCAACGTTGTTGATGACCCGAGACTCGATCAAATGCAAATACGCCAGCTTTAACTCCCGAAGCTGCTCCACGAAGTAGGAGAATTGCGGCACCGGATCAGCCATCTTCATGCCCTGCCAGGTATTCCACGGACTGAGTCGGAACCCTAGACGCTGGGGCCCAATCGCATCTGCCACAGCGCGGGCAACCTCCAGCCCAAACCGAGCTCGGTTGGCCACACTCCCGCCCCAGCGATCTGTCCGCTGGTTGGATACATCTTGTAGGAATTGGTCGACAAGGTACCCGTTCGCGCCGTGGATCTCGACGCCGTCGAAGCCGGCGCGCATGGCGTTCTGAGCTGCCGTGACAAAGTGATGAATGATACGTTGGATCTCGTCCTCTGCTAGCTCTTGGGGCACTGGGGCTCCAGCCTCCATGGGAATGGGACTGGGTGCGCACAACGAATAGGCGCCTTCGGACTGCAAGGAAGCGGGATTCGCCGCGCGGCCAAGGGCGATCAGCTGGCAGTAGATGAAGCTTCCCTTGTTATGGACAGCGTCGGTGATTTGCTTCCAGCCGGCGATCTGGGCCTCGTTCCAAATACCAGGGCCGTGGGGTAGGCCGCCTGCAAATGCGGAGATTTGCGTGGCTTCAGCGATCAGGAGCGTGCCGGGCATAGAGGCGCGTTGCTCGTAGTAGGTTTTGGCCATGGGCAGCGGGATGTGTTCTGCGTCGGCACGGAGACGCGTGAGCGGAGCCATGACAACTCGATGCTCTAAATGGACGTTGCCGATTTGGAGGGGCTCAAAGAGCTTAGTGGACATGATGATAGGCGTGATTCGTCTTGGAATCGGTGTACAAACAGTTGACCAGATTGATCAAGTTGACCCTTTCCCATGGAATGCCAGGATGACCAGATAATATGAAAAGATGGACGTTTATAAAGTGCAGTCACATACTCCTGCAAGCCACTGCTTATTATCTCGGGGATTAATCAGCAGAATCTTTTTCAAGTTCTCCTCTTTCAACATGTAAGACTGCGACAGTGATCCGCCTGTAGATATCTCCAAACATCTCCAAATATCTCCAAATCATCTCCAATCATTTCCAATCATTTCCAATCATCTCCAGGTGTCTCCAAGTGTCTCCAAGTATCCCCAACATCAGCACTCAAAAAGCCCAGTACAGCATCACAGAGTCTCTTGCAAATTATTAATATCGGATATTCCTATATTTTATTGTTGCGATCTACAGAAACCGCGTTCATCTCTCGCACCAGATCTCCAAAGCAAAACGCACGCATCTAATCTGATGAAATTTACAGTAAATAGCGTAAAAGTTCATTCGAGAGGTTTGGGCCCGTACTTTGAATGTCGACAATATAAGTTAATTCATGTAACGCAGGGAAGTTGGCAATTGAGACCCAAGACTAGATGGACCCTGGCTGCAACACAATCCACGCGACACTCCCTTGCCGATTATAAATGGGAAAGCGCAGGTTCAACTCCGACCATATGTCGAATAATGAGAAACTCCCTCTTCATAGGATCATACGATTGCATGATCTAACATTTGTCACCCAATTAGAAAATCATATTATTAAAACCGTACTGTCGGAGATAAAGCCCGTTAACGACGTATTCGACAGACCATACATACAGAATAATGTCTCTTCTTTTCGAAATTACCAAATCCAATAGACTAAACCAAAAAGTTCACAGACAAACGACAAATATTACAGAGTTAAATTATTTCGCTGGCATGGACACGCGCCATCGACGAACGACACATATTGCACGTTATCGAATCACCGACCCATTAGCAAACAGTGATAAAGAGACCCAGTCTGGTGTCGTGTTAGCATGTACTCAGTAGCATGGTAGAAACAGTAGAAATAAACTTACGGAGCGGGGTTGAAATCTTGGAAGAAGTTCAGCTCAGTGCTACCAGCATTCTTCATCTCAAAGGCCACCGCCTGCCCAGCAGGGCACGAGAAGGTCGAGATAACGTAGGAGTTACCAGGCGAGACGGTAATAGAACCGAAGTCCTGAGAGACAGACGGAGCGTTGTTAAAGGTCGTCGAGGTAGTAGCAGCCTTGGACAATTCGGAGAAATCAATCTTGCCATCTCCACTGAACGTGAAAGACGATGTCTGGAGATTGGCCTTCTCGGGGAACAGGAAGACCAAGCTACAGGTTCTGCCCGAATCAGAGGAAGGGATATCAAAGTTGAAAATGCTAGAGACCGTGGAAGTCACTTCGCCATTGAACGAGGTACCAGCGGCTTTGTTGGGGGACGAGGAGTCGATAGGAATAATCAGGTGGGGGAATTCAAAATTGCCTGAGGAAAGCGCAGTTCCACAGTTAGTCGACGGTGGCGGGGTACTACCACTGGAGCATGAGCTGGCTTGCAACTCGATCTTCTGGCAATTACTCAGGTCGGTGCTTTGGGTAGTATAAATGTTCAAACCTCCGTTCTGACCAGTCGCACAGGCAATGAAGTCGGGACTGCCATTGTGTTCTAGCAGACCGTTGGAACTGATCGAGAAGCCGGAGGTGGGGGTAGCTCCCACATCGCACTGCAATTGAGTGGTGGGTGCTGTAGTCTCGATTAGCTCCGAGCATTGCCGGGGTATATTCTTTCAGAGCGCATCACTCACGGGTCAAAATGCAACCACGACCTTGGCCATCGGTGATGGAGCCACCGTTGATACAAAATTCTCCCTGGGGAAGACTATTGTCTCCGATACGGTTCTGGCCATCACTGAGCTGACCGACTGGAGACCCGTTGGAACTAAGATGGAAGCAGCAGCTGCCAGCGCGGCTGATGAGGGCCTGAGATCCGGCAGCAAAGGCTGCAAGAGTGAGATAGCCCTTCATGTTCATGATGGAGAGCAGAGAAGGCAAGGTTCAGAGAGGAATATTTGCTTTGAAAAGCAGGGTTGCTGAGATGGATGATGAATAGGAATTAATTTAGTGCCATTACAAAAAAAATAAAAAAAAGCAGCATACTTATACCTAAGAGGGGATGAGAATAATAGGTTGCCTCAAGGAGCAGGGATTCGTAACCCAAGCTCTCCAACGGTACAAGAGACAAAGTAGACGTCATCCTAGACCGAACTTCGAACCCTCGTTGACCTCCAGGAACCTATCAGCGAGACCTCACATGTTGAGTCCCATCATGAGCAAGATCTTGTTAGCCTACAACATACTCAATCAGGACAATGACCGGGCATAGCTGGAGTGGCGACGTCATTGACCATGGCTCCAGCGTGACCGGCCGAGAGGAGACCCATATAAACAAATAGCGGATCGAGCCGATAAATAATCGACGACCGTGGATGAGAGTATCATGTACTGGTTTTGATGAGTACCAATCGGGATGAGATGTTTTCGAGATGCCGAAAAAGGCTAGCTGTAAGGCTTTGAAGGTTCATTTTCCCCGCAATTCATCCAATCCGTGCTCAGGAAAAGCACAGTGATGATTTAGTGGCGGACACACAGGGGTAAAGATATTACAGTTCTGCAGAGAGTAGAGAAAATAAAAATAAACAGCGCTTGGAGCATCGAGGGCATGGTGGAAGGGAGCCTTTTGTCTAACAAGATATCATGTTGTGGGCACAGTCCTTCAACGACGGCCCCGGGATGCTGCGAGATGCATCTGCGCGCACGTACATGACTTCATGCCAAGGTAGATCAATGAAAGAAATCCCCGCCTTTTTAGTTAAAAGTTACAGTTACAGAATTCCATTCGGATCTTATGTAGCCGGGACTGAGTGATGATGTTACTAACTCGTCGACTCCACCGGGGACGAGTCCCAGCGAACGACAAGCATTCTATTTTTGTGCATTTGGAACGAACCACAACTGCACCAAGTTTGGGTACGAACATTGCCATTGACCTGTGACCTCGGTATGTTTTGCCAAAATGGAAAAGAGTTTGTTGTGGGAAGCAGATTTACACCCCCAAGGTGCTCGAAAAGTAATCTACGTCATGACCGGGACTCTGTATACCGGACTACTTTGTAACATTTCGGCCAACGTGGAGACGAGACTGGAGGAGTGGAGACGGGACACGATCGCAGACAAGCTTCCTGTCCAGGGTCCACCGGGTTGAGTTGGCGATCGGCAATCGGGGCAACGGAGTGGGCGGGGGGCTCAACATTGACAATCACGAATCGCACTCTCAAGCCTTCGATACGTGACTTGCCAGCCGCCTGGGCCACTAGTTAACGCCCACGCCGTTTCACCCGTTAGACGGGTGAGGGGGCGCTAAGTGACAAAAGCAAAGCACACAGCAGAAACACTCTGAGGGGACGCCACGCTTGGAGATTGAGGCGCGGATTTGGGGGCTAGCAAAGTCGCCCCGTCGGCTTTACAAGGTTGTGAAAGGACGGGACCACTGATGCTATGCGGGTGTCACCGTCGGGCTGTTGGTAGAGATACTTCTCTGTGGTCAGAGCTTATCTCCCGAGGGGTCTGGAGGCTTATGGAACTAAGCTGAAGGGTGAGATGTGACAGGTGTCAGGAGGGTGGGTTTGTCTGAGAATGAGAGCGATGATGGAACTTGATCGTTGTTCATGGAGGGTCGAGAAGACTCAACCATCATACTGTCAATGGAGTTCATCTCATTTGATGAACCACCCACCCGGAACTATCAAGACGAAGTGGGTTATAGAGGTAGTGCTCCCTCGGGGGGTGGGGAGGGTGGAGAGCGGGTACCATGGGGGGGTGAGATGAGCAGTTAGCGCAGTGGAGAGGATGTTGCACCTAGTCCAGCACCCGTGCATCACAGAGGCATACCTTGGGGGATTCTTGGAGCCTACGCCCACTTGTTCAGGATTGTTGAGACGAGCAAACATGATTGTTGCCTAAATCAAAGAAACTAAGCCATTTAGCGTGCTCCTTATCGCCAAGGAATAAGCAGAGAAAAAAAAAAAAAAAAAAAAAAAATACCCCGATTTGCTGGCTCCGAACTCCGGGCGTTGGCTTTTTGGGCCCCGATAAGCTTCCCTTCAATAGTTCACGGCTTCTCGAAACATTCCAGGGTCCTTTGAGGGTGAGGCGCACAACCCCCCTGAACTCCTGGGAACCGCAGAATCCTCACGTCGCGTTTTTCCCCTTCTTAACCCCATTAACCATCATGGTGGCTGCACACGGGGAAACCGAGCCATTGCTGGCGAACACCATCAGAGACGTGCGCGCGCCTCGGACCTCGAGGTCGAGAAAGCTGTTGGTGTTCCTCGTTTGCTCTGTCCTAATTCTGGCCGTGGATTTCGGCTTTTTCATGGCAGTGGCGCCTCAGACGGCCGTATTCGAGGACATTATCTGTCGCAACCATGGCCTGCAGCCCCGTGCTTCCAACGGGACGAGTGGTGGGGTAGATCCGTGCAAATCGGAGTTGGTCCAGGGGGAATTAGCCCTCGTGTTGGGCTATAAAGATACGTTTGATACCCTGCCAGGTGAGTTTGGGGCTCCAAGTGATGATGTCTTCGACGTCACAGCTGACGGTCTAGGGATCTTACTGTTGCTCCCTTTCGGCATCCTGTCCGATCGTTGGGGCCGCAAACCCGTGCTATATCTGGCTTGCTTGGGACTCGTCTTGAGTGAGATGTGGGTGAGGACCGTCTGTACGTAAGAAATTACTCCTCTCAACACTCCAGCGGACCCTGACATTCCAGGTTATTTCTCGGACTATCTACCTATTCGTATGATTTGGTTCTCTGCTCTATGGCGGATGATTGGCGGCGGCGAGCAAGTAGCCACCAACACTTGTTATGTCATGATTGCCGATATCTATTCCGAGGAAGAAAGGTATAGCACTCCGTATGTGACCTGAGCTTCACTTTTGTCTGACTATCATGCAGATCAGACGCTCTCTTCCGTCTGCTTTCCTGTGCACTGGCCGCGGAAGTACTGGCCACTCCACTCAGCGCCTACTTGATGACATTTAATCCAGCCTTTCCTTATGTCTTGAGTTTGATCATTATAGTGGTCGGATTACTCCCGATCGTTCTTCTACCAGAGACGCTCGAGGACGCCAAAGCAAAGAGATTGAGCCAGCTTCAGGCGAATTCCAACGCCGCTGATTCAGAGCCTGACATTGAGCCAACCGAAGTTCTGGATAAGGCCATGCTGCCGGAGCTCATACGCCAGATCCGCGAGTTTGTAGAGTCCACACAATTCATCTGGCGTGACTTGAATGTTTCTCTGCTGGTCCTTACCATGTTCGTTTGGGCCGTGTCGCGCCAATCCACCAACCTGCTCCTTCAATATGCATCCAAGAAATTCCACTGGAGTATTGCACGGGTAGGGATTCCACCCACGCTTCCAAGCGGTTTTTACTAACGGCAGCACAGGCTAGCCTTCTAATCTCATTGCGGGGAATCTTCCAGCTAGTCAATTTTCTTGTCTTGATGCCAACTCTGACCTTCATTGCCGCCAGATACTGCAACCTGCATGGGAAACACCGAGATTACCGATTTAGTCAGGGCAGTGGCCTTCTTTCGATCGTCGGCTTCGCCGCCATGGGCCTTGCCCCATTCCCGGTCCTCCTGATCTGTGGCCTTGTCTTTCTGTCGCTAGGCTCGGCATTTTCCATCACGACCCGCAGTCTAGTCACGTCTCTTGTAATACCCGACCACGTTGGAACATTGTATTCGGCCATTGGAATCTCACAGTCGGTCGGCACATTCATTGCCGGCCCCTTATTCGCCTATCTATTCAAGCTAGGGATGCATCTTGGCAATGCATGGATGGGGCTGCCGTTTCTGCAGGCGTCTCTTTTCTACGTGATCGCTACGGTCGCCGTGTGGCGAGTTCGAATAGGCCGATCTACTAGCGACGATGCAGAAGAGCCATTGGAATCGGAAGCGGAAACGGAATCGATGTATACATCCGTCGATCTTCGACCTTAGATACTCTTAATAGCAAATTCAGGAATCCCCTTGACACCGAATCCGAAGAGAAAGATAGAAGCCGATTGCGAAGAGTCCATTACCATAAAAGGCGAGGCGGGGAAGTCTCAAAACAACGCCAATGATTTCACGATGAATGATGCACGTTGGTTCGCTGGGCATGGGCGATCCCTTCGAGTAATCTCGCGCGCTTCAAACCACTTTTGAACGTAGATCTGCAGGACTCGCTTGGATGCAACCTCAGGGCAACTTTTCCCCCTCCCCTCCCCTGACCGTCTTGTCTGGACTTCCGACGGTGTGTTTGAGGATCTCCGCATCCTTGTTGGAAGAGAACGGGCGATTGGATCCCTTCGGGAATGCCAATCCCCCGGCTTCATCCACTTCACTCCACTTTTCCTCCACTCTTGTTCCATTTTGCTGCTGACTGGTTGATTGTTATAGTGCACGGCGATATCCGATCTGGCCACCACGAATCGGAGGCCTCTTATCAAGGCATGTGTTGCTATCAGCGGCGATCGGCGACCCTGACGAGATTCAAGTCGTTGTACCTGCTTCAGGGTACATAATGCACCGAACGATGCCCTCGGCCTGTTCTACAATTCGAAACAATTCGAGTGGTTATTTCCTTGCATCATGTTCTATTCAACTTCCGCGGGCGTACTGGCCCTAGTGACTGCACAGCTCTTCACCAGTGTCTCGGCCAACCTGAAGACCTGCACGAACAACAATACCCTGAGCTGTCACAGCTCCTCCAAGGCCCCAACCTGCTGCTACAACTATCCTGGGGGCGCCCTCCTCCAAACCCAATTCTGGGACACTAACCCGTCCACTGGGCCTTCCGACTCCTGGACCATCCACGGCCTGTGGTAAGTCCCTCACCCTCGATCAAAATACGATTTGCCACTTTCTAAGCATTGACAGGCCTGACAACTGCGATGGCACGTACCAATCCAACTGTGACTCGTCGCGAGCCTACACCAACATCACCGAGATTCTAAAGGAGCAGGGTCGTTCTTCTCTGCTATCCTACATGGACGAGTACTGGGTTGACATCAACGGCGACAACGAGTCCTTCTGGGAGCACGAGTGGAGCAAACACGGCACCTGTATCAATACAATTGATCCCACCTGCTACACTAATTACTCGGCGCAGGAGGAAGTCGGTGATTTCTTCGAGAAAGTAGTGGACTTGTTCAAATCTCTGGACACATACCAGGTATGTCAACCTTCCTGTATCTTCACAACAAGAAGAGAATTGACCAGAATGAACAGGCCCTCGCCGCGGCAGGAATCACCCCTTCCAGTTCCAAGACCTACACTTTGAGCGCCATCGAGGCCGCCCTGAGTAAGCTGCATGGTGGCTCGCAGGCCTATGTCGGCTGCGAAAGCGGTTCTTTGAACCAGGTCTGGTACTTCTTCAATGTCCGTGGCAATGCCATTGATGGCCTGTATGAGGCGACTGCACCGCGTAAGTCTTCTCCCCGTCTCCCTGACTTGGGCATAGCTGACTGTTCCATAGTTTCCAAGTCGAGCTGCCCCAGCACTGGCATCAAGTATGCGCCCAAGAACTAAATGGGACTCGAGGCTTTTGAAAACCTTTGATTCTAAGATGAGGACGAGTGGTCTCTGTCAAACCTAGGGACCTCTTCGCTGTACATAGGGCTAGGAGTCGATTCTAGCATGAGCATACTTTGAAATCGGAGATGAGTCTTTCCTTCTTCTCGGTAGGGTATCTGATAGTTTGAGAAGTAAATGAGATAGTAGTACAAGGCTAGGCAACGCCTAGCAAATATGAGAAGAATGCGGAACAGACGCCCGCATCTCGCTAGTGGTACGTTTCAGCCATTATAAAGAAAATGTCCCAGACATTCGGTGAGGCAAGAACCTCAACGACACTACCCGCCAATTCGCACTATAGAACGGTAGACGCAGTGCAAAATAGCTTGCATGTCTGGATATTGACATCCGGATATCCCCGTCGGGCGTGCGCGATTCGCTGTTGGCCTGCTCAAAGTAGCGCAAGGGCAAAAGACCCGGACACAGGGGTCTCGCAATACGACTCTGTCTGCAGAAAGTGTGCCGATCAGTCGGACAGCCTCTTAAAATGACCGTGGTTCAAGATAAGACTCGGTAGCGTTGAGGATGAAGAGATAGAGACTGAACAGATGTTCACATGCCCTTGAGCCGTGCCTGGCGCGCCTCTTCGTCTCTCTTTGCATCCACACGACCCAAGAAGTCCATACGACCAATATATCCCTCCTTTGCCTTGGATGCGGTGCGAAGTTCGTCTTTGATACCAGCCTCATCCACATATTGCGCCCAGTCGAGTCGGGATTTTTCCACAGTATTGATTTTGGGACCACTTGCGTCCTTGTCTGCCTCCACGACCTGCTTCTCCCAGTTCTTCTTGATTGTGCCGGTCGGGTTGGGATCGAATCGGGAGATCTTGCGCAGCGGTCGACGCAGGTTGCGGCTGGGGACGCTGTCCACTTCAGTGAGCTCGACGTTCTCACCCGATGATAGAAACGCCTTGGCTTCGGCGGAGTCTTTGGGAACGGTCTTCTCTTCGGTTATCATCTCGCCGGCGAATTTGTAGGTCCGCTTAATCTTGACCATCTGCTGCTCGTATTGGCCATGGCGCGCATTATCGTGCGGTTTTGGGGGACTCGGGTCCTCAGTATTCGTTTTTGCAGGTTCTGGAGCCGGGGTAATTTCCTGCTGTGCCTGCGCCTGCGGTTGCGATGGCGTGAGGCCTATTTGGCTTTCGGGAGCATTCATCTGCTCCCAGAGGGAGTCCACGTCGATAGTCGCGCCGTCGATTTTCGCCAGCGGTTTGCGCTGCTCTTCCTGTCTGCAAGTGAATGAAGATTAGTTCTAGGACTAGGACACAGCACGATGATATCATGGAAACTCACATGTGCGCCTTCATCGCGCGCGTTCGCACGAAACCACCGGCTCCCCCTTCATCATCGTCCAGATCGAGGTCATCTTCGTCATCTTTGCCCTTCTTTCCCTTCCTCTTCTTTCGTTTGTCGCGCGCCTTGCGAATGGTGACTTCATCGCCTGAGTCTAGCTCCTCGTCGAGTATCTCGGCTTTCTTATCGGTCTTGCGCTTCTTCTTGGCGGGTTCGGCAGTCTCGTTGTCGGAATCCGACAGATCGGAGTCATCCTGGGCACCGTCCAGCTGGAAATCCTCATCTTCGGCCGATTCATAGAGTTCATCGTCCAAATCAACAGAGTTAACCGGGTCGGCAGGCATCTTGCAAATTGTGATGGCACAGAGAAAGAAGTCGAGAAGCAGAAGCAGGAAGCACGTTAAGATACAATTCTGCCAAAGGCGGTGCTGATAAGGATTATGTAACTATTCACGGGCTCGAGAAAATGACAAGACGATCATCGATTGAGCGACCTTTAAGAATTCGAGAAATTGGCATTTTTCAGGATAAATCAACATCCACTCAAGATTCATAACCGTCATTGAGGATGTCTGCAATAGTCACCGGCGAGCTCGACGCGATGTCAAAACTCGCCCGGTCTTTTCTACTCCCAGGGCCAGAGTTCATATACTCCCCAAATAAGACACAGTCCTTTCATCAGATCATCGAAAGGAGGCCTTGTATTCTAGTCGAATACGGCGAGAATTGAGGGCCGGTCTAAGCAATCTCCTATAATTTTCGATGACAAAAATTGGTGTAGAGAAGCATCCCATGGAATCTCACCATCTCCCTGACAGGAGACAAAATAACCCGAGCCACCAGACTCGCGTTTCAACGATCAACTATTGCCAGACTTTCTTTCATCTATGCCCAGCATGGATCCTAATACAACTTGACAGGTCAAGCCAACATCCCTCACTTATGCCCGAACGTACAATCCGCATATACTCATTTATAATTCAACCCTCGTAAAGTCTAGTTCTGATAGACCTGCTTGGTAGCAATTTCCAATTTCTCAAGCTGGAACTCCTGCTCGCGACGACGCGAGACATCTTTCTGGAAATAGGAGCCCAGGGCAGCACCGACTCCCATGACAATCTCCAGTCCCAACAAGACACAGAGAAGGGCAAATCCAGCCCGGGTGTTGTGGCAGTCCCTTGTAAAGTGGATCGGAATCGTAGTGCTGCCGGTATTGTTCTTCCACTTACAGGTCCAACTGTGCAAGGTTTCGTTCTTGGTGAAGCCGACTGGGTAAGTTGAGGACGGAAGGTAGATAGTGAAGAGCAGACCGATCAGGGCTGTGATAAATCCAGCGATAGCGGATGTGGACGCACAGGTATTCAGGATCTGGATCCGCGAGTGGGGCTACATAGAGTTGTCAATAGATCCGACTTGGCATCAACGAATACATGAGAGAGAACGCACGGAAGGCAGCAGAGCCGTGACGACGTATATCAAGTTGAGGACCGCGATAACACAGCTACACGACATGGCCGCGATCGTAGGGCGAAGATCAAAATTGAGGGGCCAAAGGGCAAGACCGGCACTCGCCCATTTGGCCGTCGACGTGTAATGTTGGAAAGGCACTGCCTCGCATGCGATAGTTGCGATAGCAATAGTAAAAATCAACGAGGCTAGGCTGAGCCGGCCTAGATGAATGGTGCGGCTGCGCTTGAGGAAATCCGACTCCTGCATATCGGAGGAATGGGCCTGAGACCCAGCAGTAGATGAACCCGAACTCATGATGGAGTGGAGAGGATAATGAAAGACTGTAGATTATGTGATAGTGGAGAGAGATCTGGAACCTTGCCGGCAAGGCTGTTTTGAAAGTATAAAGAAAGTCGGGCCCTCGTCAGGGGGTGTAGAAGACAGGTTAATCCTTGCAAAGAACGGCGCTGAGGCAAAGATATAGGTCCTCTGGTCTCAGATATCCTGGGGAGACCAGCGAGTTATGTATCCTGCGTCGCACAAGGACTGACGTCCCATTGCAGGTGGATATGTTAGCGAGTGGCTCGTCACAAAGTGCTCAACTCGCGTGGGCGCGTAGCCGATATAGTGGAGGAAAGGGTCTCAGCACGACACCCACCCTCGTCAGTCTATTGATTCGCCCGATTAAACACGATTAAAGGGAAGTGAAATTGGAGGAGTTCGAGGGCTGCCTCGTCACCATTGGTCATGTAGCTGTGTGGGTTGACCCATGGTTTGGACCATGATCTGGGTGGGCGCCTGTAGACTTGGCAGGAGAAGCACCAGAGAGCGCTAAAGATAGCTAATATTAGATGGAGCAAATGATGATCGTCACTGACTAGAGTGGATCTATTCGTTTGATTTGTGGTCCTCTCAAGCCCATTGAAGCAGGATCTGGGTGATGGCGGGTGCTGATAGGCCAAGGCGAAGCGCCGGGGGATTGCGCCTTTCGAGCCACGGCGGTTATAGCTGATGAGTTTCACCCTCGCCAGGGATGTTGTAGTGCCTGCATTAATGGAGATCGAGACCCTGACAATCTCGAGAGGCTAAATTTCTGAGAATTACGGTATGCGGGCTAAAATAATGCACTTCTGAGCACCGGCTGGTTTATCTACGTCCTCAGAGGCGCCTTGACGCCTTGCTTGAAAAAAAATGGGATGTGGCTTCATCACTGAACGCCCATTTCCAATCAGAGATGTGCACAGAAAGCCAGATGGTTGAAGAAGGTGTCAAATTTAGGGAAAAGCATGGTGATAAATGAGCGCCGATTTCCCAAAGGGGGCAATGTTGAATGCTCCAAGGTCTAGCTGAAATCGTAGTTGGATAGGAACCATGTTGGATGTGATCAACAACGGAACGCAAAAACACGAAAAGACAAGCCAAGTGTATTTCAACTGTCGGCTTGCAAATCTTCAACTAGACCTCAGTAGTCATCACCGCGGCTGATAACTTCCTTGCTAGACTCTCCCAGCAAGATGGTCTGACAGAAAAGTAAGTACAGTGGTTTTCACGTGGGTACAGAGGTAGGAAAGGAACATACATGCTCAAATTGTGCCGAGTATGACCCCTCACTGTCCATCAGAGGAGGATAGATCTCGACGATCCCTTGGGAGGCAAGGTTGTTAATCTGCACAATCAGCACTAGTCCGAGCCAGACTTGAGAGAATACTTACACCCGCCAAATACCTCCCTAGTGGAATACCAAGGCGATCAAGGTACCGACGACAAAAGACAAGCGAGCCAAAATGGTCATTGATAGTCTTATTGACAGACCTGGCCATGGCAAGAGGCGAGACGATATTCTTCGGCGCAAGTGGGTCTTTGCCGTACCCATAGACTCCGGGCTGAAACAAGTCAGTTCTTTTCTTCAATGCAGTAAGACAGGGGCTTGACACACTCCATCTATCAAACGACCCCGCCCGGTAGTACCGAATGTTTCGATAGCGAAGACTTCTCCCTCCTCCATCTTGGTCTTGTCCTTGTTCTTCACAAAGGGAATGGACTTGCCACCGTGAATCTGATATTGCTTGATATCATGTCCGCTAAGTTCTCGAACTGCTTTCACGGGGAAAGTTTTGGCCCCGATTTCTACTTCGTAACTTTCCATTGCCTCCTGAATAGCAGCACTGATATCGCAGATACGGACGTCGACTCCAGCATTCTGATTGAGACGTTAGTGTGATCCATCAATTGAGAAATGGGCTTCTAGTGACCTTGATCCCGGTATTGGTTGCATCCTTTACTGCAGCAAGCAGGTTGTCATAGGTCGGATCCCATGACATAGTGAAGGCACTATCGACAATCCAACCGTTGATATGGACGCCGAAGTCAACCTTCATCACATCGGTCGACTTCAAGACAACTTCCTTCTGGCCAGGATTAGGCGTGTAATGCGCCACACAGTTATTCAGGGAGAGTCCTGTAGGAAAACCCATTCCTGAAACTAGCCCACTTCCAGGTTCAAGACCCTGATTATCGAGCAGCGCTCTCACGCCATCTTCGATGTTCACAGCAATGTCTGTGAGGGTTGAACCGGGCCGAGCAGTCTCCTGTGTATATTTTCGGACCTGGCGATGAATCTCCGCGGCTTTGCGATAGTTGTTCAAAAATTTGTCGTCGTGAATATGACGACGCGACTCGTATCGGTCTTCCTCGGCTGTCGTGCGGGCGGTGTTTTCGACCACTGATCCATATTCCTGAATCTCTCCGCTTGGGTATTGGCCTAGAGGGAAGATCCGATCGAGAGGGGTTCTTGGTGGCGACGTCTGTTGACCAGCTGAGGCCTTCTTTTTGGACTTCTTTCGCTTCTTCTTGGTAGAAGCGGCCGTAGAGTGCGGGTTTAGCGATACTTTAACTTCGCCAGCCGTGGGGTCTTCGTCGGCATCTTCTCCTCCATCGCCATCTCCCAGACTACCATCTCCATCCCGGGAGAGATGAATTCCACGTGGTTCGCCGCCGACGCCGTTGGCATTGATTGAGCCGGACGGGTCATCTGCAAAGGGTAAGCGCAAGTTACGGCGGCAAAAACTTAATACGTACTGCCATTTGTATGGCTCTCGTGTTCAGGAGTCTTTGATCCCATTTCAACATCAAGAAGTAAGTTTTGTATACAGGATGTACTCTGTAAAGAGGCGAGGGAAAAGCAGTGTTTTCTCACGCGATCAAGGCGGTGTGCTTTATCTAGTGCTTATTTAAAACTTCTTTGATTCGATTTTGATTAGGCGACCGTCTTGGCATCAAAGAGCCCTCTTTATTTATTTCAAGTAGAGCTCAACTCAAGGCGACGCACTCTTGCAGGAATCTCAATTCAGAGCTCCATCTATAGATCTGTAGATCGAGGAGACGCACGCGGGGAAATCCGGCCGGGGATATCCCCCACCGCCTGGCAGAAAGTAAAACCGTGGCGGGGCAGTCGTGGACTTCTTTAATTGCTTCAGTAAATTCCATATACCCCAGACACAATGCCTTTGTCACACCTGCAGGGAGTCAAGCTCCCGGCTTCGGCCGATTTCCATGGTACGTTCGCGGTAATAGCTCGAAGACAGCGGACAATGGCTCACAAACCGGAACAGTCCATCTTCGCGATGGCCCGATGATGGATTTGGTGACGCCCACTATTCGCCAGGGCGGCGTGAACACGGTATTTGTCATGGTAAGAAGATCGAAATGGACATCAATGCTCAGCTTTGTAACATGATCCCGCACAGCCCAACCTGGTCCCGCCTGTCACGACCGTCGACCGAGCCCTGGACTACCAGAAGCGCCTGCAGGCCATTGAGCCTAACGTGAACTACCTCATGTCGCTATATCTACACGAGTCGATTACTCCGGAGACAATCATTGACGCGAAGAAGCGCGGAATCACCGGTGTCAAGAGCTACCCGGCTGGTGTGACCACCAACTCGAGCTCGGGTGTCATTGACTACTCGTTGTTCTACCCGGTCTTCGCTGAGATGGAGCGCCAGAACATGATTCTGAACTTGCACGGCGAAATTCCCTCCAAGGGTGATGTCACGGTCCTTTCGGCCGAGGAGCGATTCCTTCCCACATTGCTCGAGCTCCACGCTCGATTCCCCAAGCTCCGTATCATCTTGGAACACTGCACCACCGCTGCCGCTATTGAGGCTGTGAAGAAGTGCGGTCCCACTGTTGCGGGTACCATCACTGCCCACCACTTGTCCATCATCATCGACTCGTGGGCTGGGGATCCCTTCTGTTTCTGCAAGCCCGTGGCCAAGACCCCCGCTGACCGCGATGCTTTGCTCAGGGCCGCAGCCTCCGGCAACCCCAAGTTCTTCTTTGGCTCAGACAGCGCCCCTCACCCGGCGGCCTCCAAGCGCGGTGGCGAGAAGATCGCTGCTGGGGTATTCACCCAGCCCTACACCACTCAGGTCGTGCTTGATTCTTTCGAACAGGCTATCGAGAACGGCGTCCTCAAGGACGAGGATATCACACCGGAGATCGTCGCAGGCTTCATGAGCAAGTTCGGACGGGCCTTCTATGAGATTGGTGAGGAGCAGAAGGAGTTCATCACCCTCGAGAAGAAGGGCGAGAAGATCGTCGAGATCCTCAAGTCAGACCAGATCGATGTTGTTCCCTTCCGCAAGACCCAGGACACATGGAGTGTGACTTGGTCTTCATAGATTCCCAGTTTCAATGCAAATAAAAAGTTCAAGCCCTGTAAGACCGTTCACTTTCAAACCAGCGCATGGGCCTAGGAGAGTTTGGGTTCCTGCGTTAACATATTGGCCACGTTTTCAAGCGCATGTGCCTCGGAAATATCGATGCGACGACCTGCTACAACTGGGTTTCCATCATCACTCATCGCAAGCTGTCCAGCCCGTTCAAGGTGAAGTCTGATACGACTCTCAATATAAGCCTTCCGTTCATCACGCTTCGATTTGGCCTCCATTGCTTTCCCAGAGCCTGGCAGACTAGCCAACTTAGGTCGCAGGCCCTGCAGCGTTGCCTGTAGCGCAGGAAGTTGCGAAAGGATGAAAGCCGTATTCGTCGTCAGGGGTGTATGTCGGACGTTGGCACCAGCATCCACGCCAACGCGAAGCTGACGCGCAGCCGGGCTAGATGTCAAGAAGGAGAGATCCAGCGGTGCTGCAACCTTGGTCTCTGCGCTCTCTGATTTGGCGGTCTCCACCGTCGACAGTATGGACTTTAGCTGAGATATCACCGCATTATTTCTGGCGCATTCATCTTTCAGCGATCGGTTGAGTTTGCGGGTTTCAAGCAGCTTCTCGCGCTGCGCGAGGATGGTATCGGGAGTGGGTGAGTTCGGCGAGGGGGTGAACGAGAGACCCTATGAAATGAGATGTTAGCCAATGGATTTCGTCGGGCGACCGTTTTCACACACCTGGTAATGCTTGAGTCTAACCCACGGGAGTAGGTCCTCGGGTACAGTAAGAATGTTTCTCAGCACGTAAATTTCAAACTTGTCGAATGCCTTATCGACATTGGCTTCCAGGAGTGTCTCCAATTGGTGCAACCCATTTTCCAACTCTAGCTTGGCTTCTGGGTAGAGAACATTGCCATCTTCGTCGGTTTCGGGGATAGTAGAACCGTTGTTGGCGTGCGCGAAGCCTAAGCGCTCGGGTGGTGTGGCGATCAAACTAGTCTCCAGGCCGGAGATAGCCTGATAAATCAAATTGTTGATCGAATTGATAATATCATCTATGAGAGACTGGGACAGGTCAGTCGACTTGTCAAATCTAGCACGCATGCATCACGCGCAACGAGGGGCACGACGGACGTGATGGGCCCGGACTCAAACACGTACCAGTGGGGTGTAGCTGAAGTGCTCAGTGAGCAAAGAAGTCGTCGCATCGTTCATGGCGAAATCGAAGCGCAGAGACCTGGCGGATTGAAGATGGAGGGACGCGTGGGAGAAGGAAAAGACGCGCGCGGGATGGGAACAGACCGCCTTTGCCCTCGCCTTCAATCGGCGACAAGACATGCAACATTCCTGCAGTCAAAAGTTCAATTCATTGGAGAATTGAAATTGACAATCTTGTTCTGCGTTGACTCTACTGCACAGGTGCCTGATGGGTTGTGCAGAGGTTTCAAGACTGGCCAAAACATCGACATCGTCGGTCCCAGACGTAGCATGTCCTGGATAGAACTGGATGGCATCGAATAGGATTCGAGGCTAACATGCATCTCAGACGACCCGTCAGATCCAATTCAGATCAGACGCCGAGCCTACAGCTTGGTCCTACTGCTAGCGCGAAGCTGACTTGAAAAGCCTGGGCATCTGCCGTATATATCCTGTTTACTTCCATAGTTCTCTTGAGTCCCGCTGATATCTTTCCTGTCAACACATCGATTATGCTGAGCCTTTCTATTTAATCATTCGACTTCACCTTCCTGTATCACGATGGCACATCCAGCTCCACTCCGAGTACTAGCAATAGTCTCGCAACGAAGTTCCCTGTTTGCCACAGCCCGCGACACCCCCGAGGAACTGATTCCGTTAGCCACTCGGCTGCTCAAAAGGAGTTCCTTACTGAGAATGTCCGACCCCAAAGATACAAGACTGCTGGCCGTCCAAAAATGGAGAACTCGTATCTTCCTCGTCTTTGACATCGCCAACACCGACTACGACGCAAGGCAGGGACATCTCCATGAACACAATCAACTCCCCGTGGTCGTCGCACACTTTAGCAAGAAAAAGAGCGCATACGCGGCCAACCAGTGGATAGCACGGAGGGTCAACCATGATATCGCGATGCTTCACAATGCCAACGGTTTCGGCTCTGTGCCGCCGTTCATAGAGGACCACAGCCTGGGCAAACCCCCTGCATATCACAGTCCTCGAGACATCTCCATGTTACGGGTCACGTACATCTAAAGGGCAAATCGAATGAGTCATCGCGCTAGAGTATTTGGTATCTCAGATAATACAATTCAAAAATGATCCCAACGCCTTGTCGCTCTCGTGCAGTCTTCATCAGAAGTCCATAATTCTGTAGATCAGAAATCCATCGTAAGCTGCGGGGCCATTTTCTCCAGGTCCTCAACCTATCGTAAAGATTAGCATGTCAAGCTAAGCAGCTCAAGAATCGACATACCTCGAGAAACCCGTCGCCAATACTCCTCGCACCCCCAGCACCGTCCGTTTCTGCACGTTCGTACGCAGCACGAGCAATAGCCTCTCTCACGAAGACGTCGACGTACTTCGCCACGACCTCATTGGCATCCTTCGCGATCTTAGTCTTTTCGTTCTGGAAGTGGTGATGTAGTAGCCGAGTAAGCAACTTCGGTGGGATCTTCGGGTCACTCGAAGCTACGTCCTCAGTCGAATTATTTGTGATGATCTCCGCAAGGATATAATCCGGTTCTTGAGAGAGCGATCGTTCGCGACTGCGGCCTGATGCATCGGATTCAGGCTCGGATACCCTGTCAGAGGCTGAAGCTTCAGCGATAGGTGATTCGGCGCGTGGTCGTTTGTATGAGGATGTAGATTTTGACGCTGATGCTGAAGTGGTAGCCTTGGGTATGTTCTGTTTGGCTTTGCCTTTGGCTTTGCCTTTGGCTTTGGGGGCTGGTTTGGAGGCGGAGGATGATGGCCCCGCGCTTGTCGATGGGGCGCGACTTGGTGGCTTGAATGGCAGGCGGCGCTTCTTCGCTGGCTGAGGTTCACCAGCCATTGTGTCGTTGGGAGGGTTTTTGGCAATTGACGTGGTAGGCCGTCAACGCCTATCGCTACGCGGATCGCGACGCGTTATCAGGTGATCCAGGTTGTTCATTCCATGTCCGTCGCTGAACAGGGGAGGTGTTACTTTCTACTACTCGTTAGGTGTATTTAATACATTCGTATTCTTGACGCTTCGGATTTTCGGTGCTACTACACAAGTTCTTGGTCAAAAATCCGACGTTTTGTTATGATTTGGAATCTTTAGCGTGGAAATATATCTTAAAATGAGAAATAGTTGCAGGAAGTTGCTTCTTGTACTATTTCATGTACACGGCCGAAACGCGTGGACGGCTCAATAACAGTGGCTTTCTCTTGACTAGCGAAGTAGCTAAGGGTCGTTCTTCTCATCGGTCTCTTTGGTAGCATCAGCAGGATACACGACCTTCAGATCCAGACCGACATTCTCCACCAAACCACGCGTCTCCCCCCAAGGAACACCGAACAAACCAGAGTTGAACCGGCAGGACCAGAGTTCCCCTGGTGGAAGATTTTGGCTATCCCGAAGATCAATCTGCAGAGAATCGAGCTGACTCTTCAAATCATGGAGCGCTGCATGGGTACTGTTGTGGATCATCTCTGGTGAGTCGACTCGCTTGCCATAATTGTGCGAAGTAAAAAGGCAAACAATCCAGTGGGCTTTACGACCGCCCCTGGCATCGCTCGGTTGCGGTGGAATGATAAGAGCCGTGCCGAGTGGGAGCCGCACTGTGATTGTACTCTCGTCTTCAGCCTGAAGGTTGGGGATAGAGTGATTGGTGACCCCATAACGATATGTTTGACAGTGATTGCGGTAGTAGCGGTATGCGGCAGGGTACTAGTCGAGCTGTCTTAGCTGTGCGGCTTGATGTATGGGGTAGGATGAAGTTGAGCTTGTATCTAACGACAAGCGCACCTTTTGCTTGAACACCTTGGCAATACCTGCGCCCCAAGAACCTTGAGAATTGCATGCATCTGGCAGAGGGCTTATGAGTTACGTGGATATCAATACCAGGAAGGTTGCGCACGAATAAGGGCCGAGCCTTCAGGAGCCTCGAAGAGATCACCTGGTGTCTCGGTCACCTCACCACTGGTGATAGAAACAGGCATTAGGATATCAAGTGAACAGAATGACGAGGTGAGATGGCTCAAAAGAGAATAATCAATCAAAGATCGCGAATTCCTGACGAAGGCGGGGGGGGGGAACGGGGAGGACGGAGTGATGATGAAGTTCGCAAATTAGGATTCAGGAGAGGATCTCGTATGCAAGTCCGGGAGGATACTCCTCAAGAAGAAACTGGAATTTCGTGAATCATTTCTTGGCGAAGAGATATACATACAAAGCCCATCAGGATTCGTCGATTCAAGCTCGTCACAACATAAGAATAGGGGAACAGAGTCTATGCTCTGCTAAAACGCCCTACGAACCAGCATTCTCGGTTTCGGCGATGGTGGCAGCGGCACCATTCTCGATTGACCTTGCTTCTTGTACGACATCTTCCCTGGCCTCTCCTTTCCTACTCCTCTTCTCCTGAGCCTCCGTTGCCTCCTTGTCCTCAACTTCCATCGTCATTTTGTCCTTCAGCAGTTGGAAGATGCGCTTTCGGAATCCACCTTCTTTGCCCGTCGCCCCCAACTCTTTCTCACGAGGAGATGCTGGACTTTCGCATGGTGTGTGTGGTGATGGCGAAGCGGTGATGGCAGCAGATGGCTGGGAAACCGAAGCACTCTGCCCACTGTGATTCTTCAAACGCCGACTCATACCCCGAGAGATCGACTTGAAAATGCTAGGACTATCCTCGTTGCGTTCAATCATCGAGATCTCGCTTCGAACTGTCGTACCATTTGTCGCAAGGTTTTCTTCTCTAATGGGGATGAAGATGATGACGCCGAGGTTGGGTGGAATGCCTAGCAGCTCTTCGAGGGTATTCTGGATGAGCGCTGTGCTGCGGACATTCGTGACGGGCGCGATCGTCGAAGGAAGAGCGTATATCGTTAGCAAGTAGGCCGAGAGAGTATGGTTGCTGCCAAACAGCACACAGGTCTCTTGCTGAATAGTGACCATGATAGAATTTCCCGGACGCTGGTAGACTACAGAAAGATGACTGAGAAAGTCTCTAGCAAGTTTTGATCGCTCATACTTGACCTGCAACAGCAATCAGCATCTTCAACGCCTAGTCAAGGACAGGATGTGTACCGCGTGACTGGTCTTGAGTTCAGCGACCAGGACAGAGTCCTGGTAGATACGCTCCCGAGGAGGGTCAGAAGAATCACGACCACCAAAGACCTCTTCATAGTACTGTTGAGGTCTCTTTTTGACCATCTGTTCTTCTGCAACATTCTTCTCGGTCACATAAAAGGCCTTATCGGGATCATAGCGAGCTTTCGGAAGCTGGTTTTCTTCGTTGGTGACCTCCTTGAAAATGAGACTCGGCACAGTCTCGATCCTTCGCACATTTGTCTCTGAAATCTCTGGGATAGGCACTGGTGCCAGGGGAAGTGTCAGCGTGGCTGGACGCGGCGGAAGATGCTGTGGAGGCAAGATGTCCGTCTCCAGACGAGGAAGTGAGGGTCTCTTGGACTTGAAAGGATCCATGATGAAGCCCGTGAGATGGAATCTATGAATGCGATGAATAAAGAAGAGAGAATATGGAATGACGAGAGAGACTAAGGGACACAGAAAAAGAGAAATAAGTTGAGAGATCAGGAAGCTGGGAAAGTGCGACCGACTTCACATCAAGCACATCACATAGCACCAACATCGCTCTGAATATCTTACATCAAGAACGCCAGCTCGCTGAACGCTGAATTTCCACTCATGAAGATCTTATCAATGCGTCTTCTTCGATCCCATACGACCTCTCCACCGACCCGCTGAATGTATAGGATGCGATGCTGTGGAATGAATTCTTCGTCTGTCGAATCCTTCTTCCAATTGTCCATGTTGATTTCTAACTGTCCTTCAAATCGATCCACGAAGCCAATAATGTATTCGCTGCGCTTGAACTCCGGGTCCCAGGTGATGCGATTAATGATATCTGATCCGTTACCTCTGTAGATTTTGTTTCGCAATGAAGAATGATCTACTAACCTCCCGCCGGTCGCAATTTGTTCTCGCCAGCCCTGGGATTTGGCGGAGAAGGACTTCTGCGCAAGCGTTGTGGTTCGAGTTTATATGACGGGCTAGGCGACCCTGATCGATCTGCCTTTGGTTCGTCATGGATCTCCACAGCCACAGACTCGGTTTGAGGAGCTCCAGTCGCCATGAATGCTGCGGGGACAAGGCTTTGATGGAAAGAAAATAATGACAGACATCTTATGACCCAAGAAAGATGAGATTTTATAGCTCGCGAAGTACATATGTTAGCTCGAGCAACCATAAGAGTTCCGAACTCATAGTAGGATAGCCGATCGGCCTTGGCGTCGACACAAGATCCGAAACACGAGCCTCATTCTTTGAGTGACTCAATCAGAGTCACGACTTGTCGATCGTGACTGGTGGCTGTGCCATGAGTCAGGTCTCTGAGTCAGCTCCAGCCTAAGAGCAACAAGGTCAACGTCTTGACCGAAAATTGTATCTTTACATCCTTTCCTGAGATTGCAAATTTCTTGTTTTGTTCCCATGTCACGATCTTCAAATCAACTCTTTGCGATGCTTCTTGCAATATACCAAAGTAGGCAATCTGGCTGCCTTAATGCCTTAAAACACGCTTGGGGGCCAAAAAGAACTTGGGCTAATATTAAAAATGAGCCGACCATGTCGAAAAAGTACAGAAAAAGCTCAAGCCCAGGGCTAGCTCTCAATTATTTACAAGAGCAAAAAGCTATCTCCGATAGGGGGAATCGAACCCCCGGCTGCCGTGTGAGAGACGGCGATGTTAGCCACTACACCATATCGGACTTGATGGGATATTTTTCCATTTTTGCTATTATGAAGCAAAAAAATTTCACACTCTCACCGATATGTCGACAATACTTGAAACATGGTTCACTGGACCATAAGTTTCAAGTAGAGCTCCTTTATGACTTCAGTCAAGTAGTTCATGGGGCATCGGCCAATTCGTGCCTTTGCTTTTCGTAGAATTTTTCCACTGATGCATTTGAATATTCTGTATCGCACTGCTACGGTGGAATCATCTCCAATCTAGAGCATTTTGTCCTTGCGCGTCCCCGTGCGTGGTTGTACACAGCGGCAAGTTTTGACGGTATACAGGCCGACCAGAAAGATATTCCACGTTTTCCCGGGTGAGCAGTCACCCTCTGTCTTTCAAGTCAACCCACGGAGGCGTTGCCTACGAAGGTATCTGACAATATATTTTGAGAGGTATAGGAAAGCGTCTAGAAAGCCCTTGGAGAAAACATTCGAGATGTTGAGAAAGGGCATATGAATTGAGAGAACAAAGTCTTTGTATCCCCACGAGAATGTCTCCTCAGCCAAAAGTTGACAGCTACAGGGTCTGAACAAATTCCCTGAACAGCGTATTCAGAATCAAAAGCGCCGATATTCAACATCTTTGACCAAGGTCTGGTGCCATTGTCCCTGCGACTTGACCCTGGTAAGCTTGTCATAGAATTTGGCTTGTGCTTCTCCATCGAAGCAGACGTAAAGAGGCGACCCATCAAATTTTCGCTGACCGGCGCACTAGAACCTACATCTGTCAGCAAATACCAATTAGAAGATTGTATGTCAGGTCAGGTGTACCCATACTAGAAACCGCGGAACGGGTGCATCATAGCAAGATATTCAATGATATGTGCTATGGCCGCTTTCCTAACCCCCAGACCTAGCAGCGGCGGAAAGACTATCGTGTTCAACATGCTGCCGGTGTAGATGAAAGTCCTCGACGCCTCGATTGGAAGCTCGGCAAAGCCCTTTGCGGCCACCTGCGCAGCAGCATAAATGCTAATCGTGTTGATATTCAAGGCCAATTTAAACTCAGCAAAGGCATTGAAAGTGGATCCTGAAAGTCGGCTTTGGGTGCAGCAGCAGCTTCAAGGTCTTGAATTCAGGTTCATCCGGAATCGAAGGGAGCCTCATGCCACTGTGCACTACAACACTGGGAATACCTAGAGATTTTTTCACTTGGCAAAGATAGAGGGCGCTGAAGTAGGCCCAGATAAGTCACACGCAGTGTGCAATTGATTCTGACTGCTGTCTTCTTCCATGGCTGCCCACGAGGCTAGGGCGACCTTATAGCCCTTGGCTGCGAATGTTCTAGCCACACTTGCCCCCACATCAGATCCCGCTCCAAGGATAAGAAGGACGAGAGATACTGCAGACATGACTTTAAATGTAGTAGATGAATATAAGAAGGTTCTTCCGATTCTATTATTTTACTAAATCACGGTTGCATGCAATGAATGGAAAACAAAGGAATGGCAGATTCGGTTGAGCTTATGTTGACACGGCCATACAAACCTCCGACTTATTCCTTCCCTTTTTTTGTTCTTCCTCCCCTATGTCTTCAACAGATTGCGACACATATGGAACTAGATCTTCTCATTTCTCCTAGTGGGCAACGAGGGTTGAATCAAAGGTGGCCTTGTCCAAGACCCCTGGCCCAGCTAGCTTCCTCTGGAATCCACAATAGACTGGGTTGACTGGGAAATTGAGAATCGAGGCCATAAAAAGAAGAACAAAAAAGGATTGCATCAACGGGGAGTCGAACCCCGTGCTAGCGCTGTCACGAAATGGAAGGCGCTAATGTTACCGGTACACCATTGATGCTTATTAATGAAAATATCTCCGGGTATCATGTCATTAATCATCACTACTTATTGCCCTTTAGAGCGATTGCGTCGAAATCGAGACGATCTTCCACAAAACTATACTGTAGAAGCCCAGGTCTAGTCTATTGATACGAGCCAAGGCAAGGTAAATCTCTCGGACAGTCTGGGAAATTGGGGGTTAAAAATGAGATGTAGAAACTGAGCAGGCCCGGAGTCAAGACCGGAAAGCGAACGAGAAGGTATCGGAAAAAAGCAAAAAGATTTGCATCAACGGGGAGTCGAACCCCGTGCTAGCGCTGTCACAGAGTGGAAGGCGCTAATGTTACCGGTACACCATTGATGCTAACATATAGAAATTCTCTCGAATTTTATAATATCAAATACAATGAGGTTTACTCTTTTGAGCGATCGCATGTGAAAAGCAAGAAATGCTCGCCCACATAATAGAACACCCACTCCAATTGCCCTGAAATAAATGCTGTTGATAGAACGATGAAATTTAGCAAAGCAGGGAGAAATGAGCAGCCAATGAACTCGGCAGGAAGAGAGAAGACAAGAGTTTTGATCAAAATAGCAACAAATGAACGTGTTCCACTATTTCACTAACATCACCTCTTCCCTGCCAGGCTCAACCCCCATTTCAGATGCGATAAAATGTGACTTTTTAACTCGCCAGCGATCAAGTATGTACAAGTCTACATGCGACCCGAGGCAATTTGTTTACATGAAAAGTCCTAGATGGGTTGGATAGCTGTGCTCCCTGCTACATGTACATTCTTGTCACTATTTATTTCCCTTCGTATTCTTATCGTCTACATGGGAATACACTTATATAAAAGTGATGGTATCACATAAAGATAGAGATCTCGTTCAAAAGATTGGATCACTAGCCCTATGAAAACTCCAGGCTAAATCGAAGACGGTATCCGAAGAATTTGGGGGCTGATAGGAAAGGGCAGTGATGATGAGAAGATGTAATACGTTAGAAACATACTGATAGGAAGCTACAAGCTTCTTGGGTCCGAAGTTGACACAAGACATGTGTTTTTACGTCTAAGGGTCACTCAAATTGAGGGGTAAGACTATAATCTTGGCGGACCAAAAAACAATGCATCAACGGGGAGTCGAACCCCGTGCTAGCGCTATCATAGAATGGAAGGCGCTAATGTTACCGGTACACCATTGATGCAGTTGATTATCAAAGATTTTCATTCTTCAATAAATGATTCAACTTGATTATCCCTCACTTCATCTTCTCTTCCTGGGATGTTACCTTGCCGAGGATTTTATACCTGCAAGACCCTCATATAGTCTAGCCTACGAGCTCTAAATATTGATGATACTTTGGCCACTGATTCGTATTACATAACGCCAGCTTATTGAGATTTTAGAGCATTACCCTCAAATGGTAAGCATCATCACCTCGCGCTTAACAAGTTCACCATGATCTCAGCTAAAGAAGTTCAGACTACCAAGAATTAGACTCCCAGTTGGGTCACGACTCGGAGAGCTCGGCAGGTGTTTAAACGTTCATTCTTGGCGATAAGGCCTCGGAGGATACTGTTATCCAGAGTGTAACTGAAGTCTACCTGAGAATAACGAGCTACCTCTTCAGACCTCCCAAGATTCAGAATCCTTGCTGCCATAGGAGCTAACAGCAGGTGCCTTGTTTTGTTCATGGCTCGGGCATATTTGACCGGCTACAATTTCGATCCAGTTCAGTCCATTCGCGGTGTATGCACTTCCCCTCACATGAACATTGTTGAAAGCTCTATAGCTGCAGTCAAAAATTTTCCTCTCCCCACTGATTGTATTCCGCAGCTCCGTTGATGATCAAGGCGAGAAAAATGGGAAGACCAATTTACTACGTACCAAGGTACTGCCGCTGGATGTGTGGAGAGTCTTGAATGAAGCCCTCGTGTCTACGTTTCTGAGCCGGCTACTGTTTATGGCCTAGGCTCGGAAGAGATACCGGAAGCCAAATAAGCTCTTATAGTAAGTCAGAATAATCTAACTATTGCGTAAGATATCTAGGTCGGTATATGCGCGGCGAATCAAAATTTCCCGATAGTAGTATTCTGATATGCTTCAGATTGCCTTGTTGCTCAAATTCACTGGGTCAAAAGCCTCAATAGTTTCTGAGGCTTGCCACTCCAGGCTCAATTAATCTCGAATATAACGTAAAATGAAGATTTGCTACAGTACTATCACATACGTTGTCTAAATCCACCGGACGTATATTAGGTCCGAATTAGTTGGTCCACTAGCCACCTCCTAGATCGGACGAGCTATTGGAATTTGATACCGATAATGATCTTCAAAAATTGAGCTTAAAGATGATACTATGAAGCCTCCACTAGGACCTATTAGGGTAATCACTCTCAATACTATGTGAGTCTGCAACGCCAATACGGGAAATAGTGCATCCATATAGCTCCTTCTGTCTATATAATTTGTATCAAGCGACGCCGATTGGTACCTGTAGGGCATTGAATAGCTTTCTTGTATATTCATTTTCATGAATAGAAATGAAGAGCCGAAGAGGAAAGATGGCTACAGGGGAATGAGAGAGGATGGCGAACGCATACATGTTACTTTTCTGATTGGCTCCGACTTTTTAGAGGACATCCTTCTGCTCCGTTTTTGCACGTATCTGAATTACTCTTTCCTTTGCCAAACTCTGTGTCTTATACACTATATCTAGGATAAGGGACATATTGACCACTCAGAAGGGTAGTGATGAATTAAATGGTATTATTATTATTAGTGAAAGAGTAACTCCAAGCACATACGACCATAGGGTGTGGAGAACAGGGCTTCCCGTCCGCTCAGCCGTACTTAAGCCACACGCCGGCAGGTTAGTAGTTGGGTGGGTGACCACCAGCGAATCCCTGCTGTTGTATGTTTTTGTCTTCCCTTTGTTCTTTTTTTATTTCATTCATGTAATGAAATGGGGACGGCTCGATGGCTGTCTAGCAATGCAGACTTGACAACACACACACACACACACACACACACACACACGGCTTGCAAGTGTAAGGATGGTCTGAATGATGCCGTACGGGTATCCTGTCGAGGCCGTACGGACCGTTCTAAAAGCTTCATTATGAACAAAGAAATGTGGTGGTAACTGGAACTGAATTGGTAGTTGCTTCCTCTATCTCCAACTCTGTCTTCAAGACGCACTATGCACTGCGGACATTGGATTATGCCTGGGGCCACACTTATGCTATCATGTAACCGGTTCTCCCACTACAATAATAATTTCTTGACAATGACCTCATGTTCCGGGGATTTTATATTACCGCGGTAAAATCCCTTACCCTTTCCCTTAGGTAGTATTGTGACCTAGTCATTTATTCGGAATACCCCAGTTCTGAGCCTAGGTTTACTTATGATGATGAGTGTAAATTCCGTCATTCTTAATTGTACTGGCTACTGATCGTCCGGTGGGATCGAATGCTGTCTATGAGTCCGTTAGTGGAGATCAGCTTGACTGCCACCGCTCACGTATGTAGGATGCACATAAATAGAATCCCTTTCTTAAGTCAAGTCTCAGTAAAACTATGCAGAAAACTCCACAGCATGTGCCAACGTCTCCTGTTGCTACAAAGCCAAACTTCAACAGGTATCTGAAGAATGGTTGACAAGTAGCAGAGTCACAACATCTACGCAGTAGACAGGACATTTTAACCAGTTGATGCGACAGATTCAATGGCCTATCTTAGGACTTCCATATCACGAATGCCAACAATCAGCAAACCAATAGCCAACTAATTTCCTAGGGTTCAATGCCTCAGACGACGTGTATACGTAAATCATTGGATAGAATGCGCTTATGACGAAGCTTTGGTACCAATGACGCGTAGCTAGGCTCAAATAGCGGGCTTCGTGAAAGCCCGCTGAGTTCTGGACTGAAAGGATACAACCAGCCCTAAATAGCTCAATACGCTAAGCAACAGACAAAAACCCTCCCAGTGCTACTCAAATGTCCATTACCTGACCGTCGATCTTCGTAGGTGCGTAGTCCCTGACAAACCTTTCCGCTCATATTTGAGTAAACAAGATCTATAATTAAGTGAACTCCTTCGAGAGAATATACGTCTTTGTTTAAGCCATATCATCCTATAGAATAACGAAACTAAGGTATGAGGTATCCGAACGGAGGTAGGGTCTACCCTTATGACTAGGATATCTCCAGTCCCTATCACACTAGAAGCGAGGCTCAGGGTTAAGTTATCAGTTTTAGTGACAGATTTGCAGTTATCTTAAATCATGAATTCCCCTATGTTTCTGCGACAAAAACGAAAATAGGCCAAACGACTCTAAAGTGATTATATTCCCAAAGAGGAATGATGGAAAGAACAGGGAAAAGAAAAAAAAACATACAACAGCAGGGATTCGCTGGTGGTCACCCACCCAACTACTAACCTGCCGGCGTGTGGCTTAAGTACGGCTGAGCGGACGGGAAGCCCTGTTCTCCACACCCTATGGTCGTATGTATCATTTTCGATTGACTAGAGATACACAATCTTGCCACAATTCATGGGTTGAGTAGAGAAGAGCAGAGGTTTTTTGATCAAGCACGAACTTGACCTGTTGAATCATTCTTGGACCCCGTATTCCAGCTGGACCTCAAGGGGTTGTTCTATAAAAATCGCTTTCAGATAATCTTCCACCACGAACGGCCTTCCACAGCGGTACACACCGGTAAAAGTACATGTTATACGGATATCCGAACGCATTAGTCTCTATCCACTTTGCTTCTAATGTTTGCGGAGGAAATGAAACATCTCCCCCGCACCTTGATCGACTGCTACTCTCGCGTTATAGTTACGTGGGAAGTGAATGCACAAGGCCTGCATGTAGAGGCTGCTCTTCAGATGACCTAATTTTATTCTATTTCTACTGCAGGAAGTCAGGTTATATATTCAAGGCTCTGCGACCATCCAAACTCCAAAGGTAATTGCATGACAGAAAGCCAGCCCACCCCAAAACATATTGTTCTGTTAAACACCAGGCTTTCAACACTCTCTGGTCAGGGAGTGCGACAGTCTGCCCAAGAATCTGCCCCCGAGACGCCCGCGTGGCTCAGCAGGCTCGATTCACCGGAAACCCTCATTTTTGAATTGCTGATGAATGCCTAGATGGGGTTTTGACAGGCCCGAAGGAAGATTTTGCTCTAGCCGTACCTCACAGTAGCACTGAAGTTCTCTCAAATAATCAAAATGAAGCCAAATAGCACGCGGCAGTGAATGATATTCGGAATGAGATCAAGTATGGCGTAATCTGTGAGCGCACCTTGGAACTAAATGGCTAACATAAGCTCGGAAGAGTACGATGGTATGAAAAGCTTACAATCCTGAATTGCTCCAAATGCTTCAATTCATTAGTGCGCTATGGATATCAAATAATCTATGGTCATAAAGTGAGGTTTTCTGTACATCCTCCAGGTCTAACTCCGTGCAATCAACACCCGCAAGCAAACCATACGAATCTACTCATCCACTCATCCACTCATCCACTCACAAGACGATCGGGAGTGAGAGTGGCAGACGTGTCAGTTCCATCAACAAGTGTTGCCGTCCCCGAAGAAGGGGTGTTGATATCAACGAGGGGTTCTTTCTCTTCCTTGGAATCCTTCGCGACAGTGGTCTTACCCTTAGCAGTAAGCGCCCCTGATTCCATAGCTTCTTCGGGCAATGGCCGAATATGAGGCTGGCAGATCCACCAAGGCCGGCCATACTCGGCAATAGTGGCCTTTGATCCCGTCAAGGTCTCATCGGACTTCTTCTCAAACTTCTCTGGAGAAGTTTCATACTCCTTCAGTCCTGATTTGACCGCACGCTCAACCAAAGCCAATACATTTTCAAAGGCGGCCATATCGCCAGGCCGCGACTGGGCCAAAGCATCTCGAACATTCGTGTGGCTGGCGACCATCGGCCGAAGCACCTGGAACAAGTGTCCCTGCATAACACCCAGGCTGGGAGAATGGGGCTTTTTGATCTTTTCCCGCTTCTGCTTCTTCTTGGGCGGGCCACTTTCGGGCTCTTCAGGCTCCGTGACATCTTCCGCGTCGTCCACAGGGTCTGATGGAAGGAACAGAGGCTTTCGTTCTGGCGCTGGCTGCTCGAGGACGTACTTGTAGATGATGTCAAAGTACCGTCGGAGGATCGCATCGATGCGGTACCCGCCCTTCCCATCGCGTCCTCGCCAGTACTCACGTCCTTCACTTCCGACCGGAGGTGGCTTGCTAAAGATAGTTGGGTCGGATAAATTACCCTCGGCGCTCATCACACCATCTGCACCGGTTGCCTCGAGACACTTCTCAAGGTCTTCATAGTTCAGAATATTGCCATTGGCAAAAATGACGGTCTCCGGTGGAAGGTTATCGCGCAAATAACGAATATAGCTCCAATCCGCCAACCCAGTTTCATGGCCCTTTTGCTCTCGTCTGCGCCCGTGTACAGTGATGATATTTGCGCCGGCGGAAAGAATCATTTTCGCATATTCCAAGGTCTTTTCCTTTGTCTCTTGAATGCGAAATTTGGCAGTAATCGGAACAGAAAGTTCAGTATGAAGCCGGTTGATCAACTTGTAAATCAAGTCCCAGTCCTCTTGGAGGAAAGCTCCGTAGTGACCCTTTCTCGCAATACCCTGCGGACAACCGAGGTTCAAATCAACGGCATCACAATAAGGTGCGACGTGGCGCGCCGCCTCCAGAAACTCGGTTGGATCATTTGCGCAGAATTGCACGAAGAGTGGGCGGTCGAATTTCGGGTTTCCGTCAAGGAAGAGTTCGTCCTTGTTGGCCATATCACCGATCGCTTCGCGAGTTGGTTGAAAGTGTTGCACACGCATACGTGGCATTTCACCGAACAGTCGTGCGTGGTACATTGGGGAGTATGCGAGAAGAGATTTCTGTTCGTCTGGAGTCATAAAGGATCGAGTGAGCATGCGCCACGCCTGGTGGAGAAGCATGTTAGTATGCAAAGATTACGCTCAATATGGAATCTGGTCAACTCACAAACTCTGAGCGATCAACCATGGGAGCCACGATATACTTGGGACTTCCTATGCTCTCATAGAATTGTCGGCCCTTTAATTTCGGAGATACTGCGGAGATGTTTTCGCCGCTATTTTGCGGCGCGGTGTTGGAGGCCATGCTGAAGGGGACACGCGGGATATTCAGGGGGGAAACGCCGCAAAGGCGGGAATAATCGCTGTATGAGACCTATTTTGGCTGCTGCAGTCGAAATGCAGAATTGCAGGTTTGTCCGGGGAAAGACCGCGGGGAGCTTTAAAGACTATCGAGACTTTTTTTCGACTCGCGCCTTATCACGGAGCGGAAGAACAGTCGTTCCGCTATCTTATCATCAGTAGGAGACGCGATGGGCAATTGTTTGAACGAGACAGGATTGGAATTGGACGTCTCATATTCTATGAGATACAGCGTGCTAATCAAGACGTTCTACTCATAGATTCAAAGAAACACGGAGCAAAATTACAACAAGACGGCGCAAAGTCGAAGCCGCCGATATTAATTACGTAATCAGACATGGACCCGGACGTGGTTGAATCGAGTAGAGATCGTGTGGAAACAACACTCGAGGATGATCCGAATCTGGTAGCGTGAAGGCTCGAGGCTTGAGGTCATGACCTCGAACTAAACATAATTTGATCTCTGTGTAATATACCTACCAGAAATTCATCTCCCACCTGGGCATCCCGCCACGCGCGCCTTCATTGTTGACAACGCATAAAGAGCATCAATAATGGATTTCTCGACTGGATCCCTCCGTTGGTGCCTCCATTACCCAACCTGAACAAAAACTGACAGCATAATAGGTCCAATGGAGCTGCGAGTGTCAGACGATGGTCTTTATGCTGCGCACATGCGTGGGAAAGACCTAGCAGTTTTCTGGAAGCTTGCAGCAGAGCGAAAAGAGATAGATCTCGAAAGACTCAAATCAAACGGACTGAAGTCCATAAAATTCGCACCCACTCAAACTTATGACCCGGAAGGGCCCTTCTCCACCAAGGATCGGCGTCTTCTCACCCACCAAGGCTTGTCTGTCGCTATTTGGAAGTTGCACCCTCTTGAGCAGCTCGCGGAGATCCAAAACATCGAGCCTGAGTCATTATATGTGGATTTCGGTGGCAACGAGAACGAAGTTATTGTGTTCCACAACTGGAACACAAAGTTGACAATCTATTCACTGAGCGCGGAGCGAAGCACGGTGATTAAATCGCCGAAATTGGCACATTCCCTTGGATATGGCTATCGCCCGAAGACTAGACAACTCGCCATTCTCCTGAAGCCTGAAACCACCGACATACTCACAGTTCATGAGTCCGAGTCATACGAACTCGTTAATCGGACAGTCCTTCCGACCATTGATGCACAAGGTTTGAAATGGAGTCCTGACGGAAAGTGGATTGCTGTCTGGGATATCGCTAGTGCCGGCACCAAGGTGCTGATCTTTACGGCTGATGGCCAACTCTTCAGAACATACTCCAATGCATCGGGATCAGAAGATGAGAATGATACCGGTGTGAGACAAATTGAATGGAGTCCGGCCACAAGCCACAACCGAACTTCGGAACTTCTTGCTGTGAGCAAAGCCAACGGCAACATTGAATTACTGCGCACTCGTACTGTGCGTATATCAAGAAAACGAAACGTAATGTACTCGACTAACGAGAATAGTTCTCATCCTCTACAATCCTGTCGCACGTCTTCCAGGTCGACTCGACTGGCCCCAGGATTTGGCGGGAACGCTCGACCAACGCCTTAGGCGATGCAGAATACACCGAAACCTCCAGCTCGTCTGCATTCAACATGAGTACCGATTCAGCAGCAGGTACACCACGTAGCGCGTCCATTACGGCGTTCAGTGCCGATGGAGCTCTTTTAGCAACAGTTGACTCCACAAAATCAAATGTGGTCTGGATATGGTCTATGGAGGGTACGCCGGCACTGACATCTGCTCTGGTCCACGAACAACCAGTGCGACAGCTCGCTTGGAATCCCTCGACATCACAATTACTGATCAATACCGTTACAAACAATCTGCCTTCTGTGCGATACTGGTCGCCACAAAGTCAACCGATGATCGCCAGAGTCCCTATCAAGAGATCTGATAGTGGCCGATATGAGGTCAAATGGTTGACAGTGCCTGACCGGAGGTTTTTGCTGGAACCTTCTTCAGACTATATCCACGACTCGCCATTTTGGTTTGGATCTAGTGAAGAATGGGTGGTGGGGTATCTTTCCGAGGAGGGTGGCAGAGCGTACTTTAAAGTGATCAACTCCATTGTCAACAGTCCATAGTTGACAATGTGGTAGTCAATTGATGGCATAGCTACATGTTTCCAGATTCCACCCTATAGGAAGTTTATCCAAACACGTGGGCCAAAGACTTGAGGCAGCAGGTAGAGTCTGCTTTATTCCCACAACCACTTGGGAGTCTGTACATAGATACAGATATTGATCTTGGATTCATTCTCATCGTTTCGATGGCCGTCTTTTGATGCCACATCCTCAAGGCATGAGATGACGTGTATCACATGACTGAGTAGCCGAGGAGCCCCACGTGACCCGCACCGAGGGCTTAGGGCTCGATCCGATTAGTCAGGCCCCACGGCTCAATTTCGCACTTGAGAGCGGCTCGACGCTCTCTTCTTTCGAACATCCACCCCATCAGTCAAAATGGTGAGTTACCACACCACGCCTCTGAGCCTTCTATTCTACGACGCAAACAACTAACATGTAACAGGCCCCCTCAGCAACCGGTGGCAAGAAGCAGAAGAAGAAGTGGTCCAAGGGCAAGGGTACGCTATCACCATCATCACCATCTCCATCACCGACCGCGCGACCGTGAACCAACGACTTCCATCTTTCAAACTTTCGCCGGAGAATCCCACCAAAGAAAGAATCTCGAAACGGAATCATTGGAGCGATCGCGCGAAACACTATTCTCAGAACATCGGATACTAACTTGTCTTTTCCTTATAGTCAAGGACAAGGCCCAGCACGCCGTCATCCTCGACAAGGCCACTGCCGAGAAGCTCAACAAGGATGTTCAGTCTTACCGTCTGATCACCGTTGCTACCCTGGTCGATCGTCTCAAGATCAACGGCTCCCTCGCCCGCCAGGCCCTTGCCGACCTTGAGGCTAACGGTCAGATCAAGAAGGTTGTTGGTCACAGCAGCCTGAGCATCTACAGTGCGTATACCCGTCACTGCAAAGCGAGCGCAATGAAAGCTAACCTACTTTTCAGCCCGTGCCGTCACCGCCGAGTAAACGTTCCGATACTCTGATTTCTCGCGGTTCTCTTTTTCCTTGTTACGATGATATCATTTCACATGGGAAGTTCGGCTGGGCGTGATGAAGTTGACGCCTGATTCTCGGATGTGTGGAACATTCGTGCCTCTGGGCTTGTTCCAGGTAGAACGAATCAAATAAAAAAGTTACAAAACTTCATATTCTCCCTAGTAGAGTGTACCAAATGGCGGATCGCTATGCTATGTTTTAGACTGCCTTCAAATCTTTTTTTAACCTACCATCTACTGCCCCTCAATCATCTCACTCCGCTTCGGCCTTTGGTTCTTCGCCCCCTCACAAAGAACCCTCTTCCCCTTCTCTGGATCAATCGTTCCATCGTCTACCATCACTCCCACCTGGAAATACCTTTTATGGTTCCGGAAGAAATTCTGCCATCGGAGAACAGTCTTCTCAATCTGTTCCCTAGCGAGTCTCAACTCCCGCTCATGGCGAAGCATCCTCTCCGCCATAGTAATCTGCTCATTCTCCACGTCCTCGACGGGGAGGAACATTTCCTCGACACCGACCATATCCGTAGTCAGGTCTTCCTTGAAACAGCCCGTTACGAAAGCGCGCATGGCGTCTCTTCCCGCGAAGAAATTGTAGCTTCCGCCCGGCCCGTAGATCATCGGATTGGCGGAGACGTCGAAAATGGAGCCGTTGACGGCGAGATAGATTGGGAGGGAGGGGTCGGTGCCGTTGTACAGGCTAAGTTCAACTGGTGTAAGGTGAACTGGGCCGCTCTACATGAGAGAAGTATTAGTGAATTAGTTCCGACGCTTGTTAGATGGTGCTGTGAAGTGTGGTCACGATCTTAGGGTGGACTTACCAGATAGTGCTTCACGACAGGCCACCGTGTGAACCAGGGTCGATAGCCCCATAGTACAGACTCGGCATTAGTCATGTAGTATGAAAGACCGCAGGAGGCGATTATGATGGTGACAAGCACCCGGATGATGTCGAGAATGCTGATGAAGGGCTCATCATCGTCGGTGCGGTGTTGGGTTTCGCGCCGCGGCGCAGTGTCTGCGTCTGTATTTGTGTCTTGCTGGCGTCCCGAGCCCGCCGCAGGCTGTCGCTGGCGAAGTTCAGACATGATCTGAAAGAGAAACCCCGGTCGGTCAAGGGAGGATCAAAGATCAAAAATCGGCCATTGAAGAGGTTGGAGTGAAAAGTGGGCAGATCCGGAATGAGGTTCAGAAGTCCGGGGTACCCTCAGCGGGGATCTACGGCATCCATGTACGATGAACAAGAATAGGCCAGAAAGAGATTCGCACTATGCCTATCACATGGGTACTATGGATTTCTCACTATTCAATACAAATTTTTTGCGCTATTTCGAGATTCGTGAGTTTTCGTCAAGGGCCGAGGGCTTGAATGATCAAGCGCTGGCTTGGTCCTCCTGTTCCCAACTGCGCGAGAAAACATCATTTAAAGCGTCTTGGAAGGTGCGGCAGTTCATGTCAATCAGACCGCGTTTTTCCTTCGCCTCGGGATTGCGAATGACAGATACTAGACAGAGGTATCTGTGGAGTGTTAGCGGTACTCAGAATGGGTCGGGCAAGAAGTAGCATACTTGTTCATCTCCATAAGATGAATCATGGTCTCGTCATGCAGAACGACATGACTCTCTGCCTCTTGAATCTGTTCTCCTTTTGATTTACGAGAAGGGTGATCCCATGAGTACAGCTCGGAGATATCGACAATCACGTCGATGTAGTCGGAACACATCTCATAGCAGGCCATGTCCACAGGACGGGTATCGGAGGCTATGTAGATCTTGCTGAGTACATCGAACAAGTAGGTTTTCTCGAAGCCGCAGTTATTACCGAGAGTGTTGATGAGGTTTTCGAGGGTGGAGAGGTTGGGGATGAGCTTCTGAATGACCTTGCTGAAGGCCTCGAAGACGGAGTAGTCGTAGATGGAGGTCAGGTAGTAGTGGACGGGCGCGTTCTCGTAACCGGCGTCGCTGAGCTCGTCTGAGATACGCTGGACGATGTCCTGGAAAGTGTCGGTCCGGTACTCCTCGGAGAGCCCGTCCACCTTATGAATGAAGACTTCAATGTTGATTCCAGGGTAGTATTGCTGCACGGTTAAGATTGTGCGATTCAGACGAGCGACCGAGTCCAGATAGTCATCTTGTGCGTCAATCACCCATACCAGGGCGCCTAAGCTACCGAAGATGTCTTCGAGATCAAAAGAGGGCTCGAGATACTCGAGCTGGCCAGGAAAGTCCCAGACTTGAAAGTCCATGAAGGAGCTTAGAATTGATCAGCAGGGGATCTGGCGTGGGGAATGGAGTGGACTCACTGGATAGAGTCTTTCTGAATGCGAGTAGTAGATTCCAGGAACAAGGTCTCATTCGGAGGCATCTTGTGAAAGACCACGCTGGCAATGGACGACTTGCCACTCCTAGAGTAAAGTAAGTATTTCTCATCTCACGTCTGCTGATATCTGTCAATACCTACCGACGAAGTCCCATCAGAAGGAGACGAGGCTTAGCATCGCGGCTTTTGGGGTCCAGGCTTCTGGACTGAGCCGAGGCAGCGGTACTTGTTGTTACCTGTAATGCACCGAAGAGACTTAGCTGTGCTTCAGTTTTCCAGGTCCAGAATTCGGGGGTGTCAGGGAGCAGACGCCAGTCAGACAAGCTGCGTCTCAAGTGCCGCCTCGGTTCCGGGACTGGAGCAGAGGACCGGCACCTGCGGAGTGAGGCAAGAGGCATCATGTGACGGGACAAGGAATAGGGCAGGGACAGTAGAAAGGTCAAGGATCCCACGGGGAGGGGATTGACAGCGTCACATGTCGATGAAAGCGTCGGCGCGGTCTCTTCACTCAAGGTGCAAAGCTCTGATGCTGACAGGCAATATTCTCCGAGAAGACTCACGTCACAGCGATCCTTTACCATCGTACCCAAGTGTAGAGATGACCGACAACCTTCACTCAGACATCCAGCCACTATCGCTCAGCTCTCCCTGGAAAGCCTTGACCTGCATGGAAGGACACTATGGGCTCCTATTTTTTGCCGAACGCCCACGAGAATCGGAACCAAGCATCTATTTTACCATCGGCACCACTGAAAGCAGTCCCCCGCCGCAATTCGCGGGCATAGCCCGACCGCAGAAGCATATCGTGGAAGGCAATTGAACGCGGGGAAGAGTACAAGACGGAGATCCTCTTACCTCCATTGTATTTCATGCGCGTTTTTAAATATTGGGTCTTTCTGGGCATCGATCAGCATTGCCCACAAGCTTCAATGGGTCCAGACATACAGGCGAAACAGAATGAAGCTCAACAACGGAACTGGACGAGATCAAATGCGAACATCCGCGGCCCCAGGCCAATTGGACAGCGATCGGATGGCGACAGTCAGGCCTGAGGCATACTAGAGGGTGAAGAGAAGCTTTCAAAGTTGCCCAGGGTCACACAAAAGCCCTTGAGGTATGGAAGAAGAGGAGAGGAGAGAAAGGAAGACGTGAAGGGACGGAAAGGCGGAGTCGCGATGAGCCGTTATCGCTTATCAGTTTACTGCCTGCGATGAACATGCGAAACTAGAAAACAGTTGGGCAACTTCGAAACCACGAACATGCTGAACATGCTAAACCACTTTTTAATCTATTCACAGAACCTATCGGCTATGTTTATGACCCTTGTGGTCATGGCTAGTACGGTAATCGCTAATCTTGTGTTTACCAACTTGTTCCTCCTCAATCTCCAAGGCCGGCCAATCCTCCCAACCATCTTCCCACAGACTGGCGAGCTTCTTAGCCTTGGCCTCCGGACTAAGTTTCTTGTTTTTCATCACCTTCTCCCACAGTTTCATATCCTTGTCATCCAACAGGCAGTCATCTAGAATCGTGGTGATCTTTTCCTGGTCGATCCCCTCCCCGATGAACACCAGTTCCTGGCGCCGATCTCCCCAGGGGCCTTGGAAGTCGTTCAGAATCGATTCGACGACATCCTTGTCCTCGGGCCACGCATCATCGGGCATTTCCGCAAACCAGGGGCCCCCGCAGCCCACGGTTAACATGCCGCCCGCTTGACTCCACTCACCGAATTGGTAAGGCCGAGTGGACAGCCAGAAGAAGCCTTTGGAGCGGAGAACGGGGCCAAATGCGGGGTGCATTCGCTTGTTATTGAGGATGTCTTTTGGGTCTGGTTGATCAAAGTCCTCCACTGACTCGGTATCGGTGTCCATCTCATCTCCAGACTCTTCTTCGTCTTCTCCATCTTCATTTTCATTTTCATCATCATCATCATCTTCATCGTCGACTTCGTTGTTCTGGAGGAGAATGAACTTGTCATGTAGGAGTGCAAAGAGACGACGGGGGTGGAAGGGCCGTCGGGCGGAGTAAACAAAATTGTTGATTCCGTACCTGGACGTCGTTAGCAATGGAGTTGTACTCGAATCACCCAGCAAACTCACTCTAGGGTCTCCGGCTTGGGAGCCATGCGCTGTCCATTGCCTGTCGTCTGTACAGTCATCTCATGCAAGCTGCGCAGCCAGCCAGCACCAGAGGCAGCGCGCACAAAGTCAAATTTGCCGGTCGCAATGATTTCCCGCACATCTACTTGGGAGTAACTTGTCATGAGGACCTTTGCATCGGGATTCAACAGCTTCAGCAGCTGCATGATCTTATCCTGTGTCGCTTGATCGATGGTCTCAATCTTGTTGACAATCAGGACGTCGGCGAACTCGATTTGGTCCACCATCAGATCGGAAATGGTTCGCTCATCTTCAGGCACAATCTCATCCTTTCCATATTGATCAGATAGGAACTCAACGGTATCGAAGTTAGACAGAAGGTTGAAGGCATCGATGACGGTCACCGTCGTGTCCAGACGGGCCATAGTATGTAGTCCACCCAATTCAACACTGATGTACTGTTAGAATGGCATCGACAGGATGGGACCGAATAGTTGTCCGCTTACATCTCCTTCAGAATCTTCTTCGCATCCTCATCATTGTTTCCCGTAATCTGATCCTCGGCTTCCAGCATGGCTGAGCTGAACTCGGCTGTGAATGTTTCGGCCACTTGCATGGGCTCACTGATGCCTGTGCTCTCGATAATCACATATTGAATCTCGTTTTGCTTCGTCAATTGTGCCAATTCGGACAACAGATCACCACGGAGGGTGCAGCAGATGCAACCGTTCTGCAACTGAATGAGCTTTTCGTGGGTCTGAGAGACCTTGTGGTTCTTGATGAGGGCGGCGTCAATATTCAACCTACATGAGAACACAGTCAGCATGAACCACAGACAAGCTACCAGGACGTAGTCAACTCACACGCTCATGTCATTGACAATGACTGCAATGCGCATGCCATGATCGGGTGATTTGAGGATACGCTTCAAGAGCGTGGTTTTGCCACTCCCCTATAAACAAACTGTCAGCATTTCAGCCGAGAACCAATAGACATCCGAATTTTTACTAGAAAGCCAGAGAGCAGAGTGACTGGCAATTGGTGTCCCTTGGGCTTGTCCGGCTGAGACACTTGGACCGAATACGCCACGTCTTCGCGACCAGAATCAATAACCATTGTAAGAGGCCTTTCAGATCGTGTATTGAATTGAAGAAAGATAGAAAAAAGAAGTCCTAGTCTAAGCACCTTGCGGGCAATTCCTTTTATCTCTTCTAGAACATCGTCTCCAAGTTCCTCATTGCTTGCGGCCTCTAGAGAACTTTGCTCTGCAATATACATGCTCATACATGACCTCCAAGGTTCTTAGCGACGCGGTGGAGTCAAGGTAAAGCCAATAATAAGGGACTTGCCCCCTGATGCTGATAATTGAGGCCTTCTGTTTGGCTAATGGTGCCGGTCCCCAAGGTACCTGACTCACGGCGCTGACCTTCACGGTCCTCATTGAATTCCCACCAGCTCGGTAATTGGGGATTGAGAAAGAACCATTGGCTAGTTCTATTTCTGTCTTTGTTTCTGGCTATTGGTAGGTCGTCACAAGAGGATGTCGCTTGGGACAGCCGAAGGAATTGAGATGTTGTACTTGAGAGGCAGACCCCGCAAAACACTTCAGTCCCTGATAACCCAATAGTATATTTTACATGAAAAATGCAGCTCTTGATTTTTCTTCATATCTGTTTTTCGCATGCTTTTATTTCCCTTTTCTTTTGGCTTCTGAGTCATACAATCCACTTGGATCTACCGGCGCAAAGGAGCACCCGATGGTTTTCATCTGGAAGAAAACAAAACCAATATTGCAAAATAAAGACACTTCCTTTAGTCTGTCTTACGCATGGAAACAATGGAATTTAGAGGACAAAATATGGATGAAGAGACCATTAAACCAACCCTTCTTCCGAACCAGCTACAATTAATAAAAAGGCTATTCAAGCCAACGCAGGAGATCCACAACGTCTTGAAGAATACATGAGGCCCACTGCAGCTACGATCTGGGATACAACCTACGATAATAGATTTGAGGAGCATAGTTCCATTCTTCCAAAGATGGAAGAGAAGCTGACATCTCGTCGCAGGATACAGACCCTAGCTGACGAACTCATCGCGTGCGGCGAGTACAATTGTCTAAATGAAGAAACGCAAGAATGTTACAGAGTAACCCCGCTTCAGTCGAGTCGAAAAATTGAAATTGGGAAGAGATGTGTGCAAAATTCAAAGAAACTATGCTAAGCATACTAATAGTGACCGACCGTCTGCGAAATTATTCATGTTGTCGAAAAGCTCGTTCGGCAAATACAACAATAAATGACGTATCAAATCTTATCTCTGAAACTTTCTCTAGAGGCATCATTATAAGTGCTTGGCACATTGTTTGGGAAAAAAAATGTAAGATTTTGTCGTGACATTTCCTGAGACATAAAAGTGGAAGAGAAGAGAGCCTGCTCCGATTTCAGGTCATCATAATAATGGTCTCAAGTAGATCGTGAGCTCTGCTTACTTTTAAGATGTGAGAAGTTGAGCTCTGACTTCATCGAAGCTCGGCCTGATCAGCGGGCCGAAGACGAGTCAACTCGCCGTTAAATCGTACACTATAAAAGATACTCTTAGGTCAGTTCGGAAATGAGAATAGATAAAATGACTAGAATAAAACATTCCCTCTCAATTCAATTCCCAAATCCCGTTTATCGAAAACAGCAACCTCCAGTTTGCCTCAAACTCGTGATCTACGGGGAACATTGCCACCGATCGATATCGAGAGCCCCGAGCCTCTCCTCTTTCTCCACTCTTTATCCTACCCTCGATCCCAGCATCAACATATAAACACAGAACAACACAATGACCCTCTCTGACTGGATCCAGCAAGCCCCTAAAATACCAATGACTACTCCACTCGCCTTTATCGGATTCCTCTCACTGACCTGGGGCACCCTCGCATTCATGCGCCAAGCAACCGTCTACTTACTCCCATGCACACTACACCAGTACAACTCTACCGAAAAGGGTCCAAAAAGAGGAAACTGGGCCTTGGTCACCGGAGCCACAGACGGAATCGGTTTCGGCTTCAGTCAAGAGCTTTGCGCGCGGGGCTTCAACGTCATCCTAATGGGCCGCAATGAAGACAAGCTTCACAAACGCGCCGCCGAGCTACGACAGCAATTCCCGTTGAGCGCAGTCGATATTATAGTCATGGACGCAGTGCCTGTGACTTCAGCCGTGGATCAAATCGCGACTGGACTACCGGGTAAGCTTACCGTGTTAGTGAACAACGTCGGTGGCGATTCGAAGCCGTATCTACCACTCGGGGACTACAAATTTGAGGAGGCGCAGGCGACGATCGACAAGAACGCGGTGTTCATGGCGCAGCTTACGCGCGCGTTGCTTCCCGTGCTGTCGAGGGCGGAACGCAGTCTTGTGTTGAATGTTTCGTCGATGGCCTCGTGGGGACTGCCGTATATATGTATGTATGCGGCGTCGAAAGGGTTTGTGGATTCGTTTACGCGTGCGCTGCAGGGAGAATGTGCGGCCGAGAAGAACGGGGTGGATGTTCTGGGGTTAAGGGTTGGGCCTACGTCGACACCGGGATATGATCAGCCTGCGAACATGTTCGTACCGACGGCGCGGGTGATGGCTAAGGCTGGATTGGATCGTGTGGGATGTGGGAAGACGATTGTTTGGGGGTACTTCTGGCACTGGTTGTCCGGGCTTTCGCTAGTTGTCTTGCCGCGTTTCATGATGATGAGGGTTTTGGCGCAGAAGATGAGAACGTTGAGGAAGGAAGAGGAGGCAAAGTCAAAACGGTCTTGATATTCTACTGGGGTGGCTCTCATTTACATCCTATCCTCATTATACTCACTCCCCCATGCACATGTTCAACAAGGAAGAAAAACAATAGGTATAATACTAAAATCCGGCCTGGGCACGACTCCGGTTGTTGGGGCCGTGCAGGCCCTCACCGAGATTCTCAGTGCACTCGATACTCCAATTCTTCGGGGTGAATTTGTCAACGATCGACTTGAACGCATCAAGCGTGCAGAAAGTCTGATCGCCTGGAAGATGATTCTCTGGCTTAGCCGCGCAACCCGGGATGGTCACGGGCCGGTCATTGTAACGGATGCGGACGTAATGCTTGCGCAAAGACTCACGGGATTCCTCGGGGAAGGACTCAAGGTCAGCGCGTGCAGTGGCCGATGGCGCCGGCGGCTGTGGCGCGGATATGCCGCCAAACAAAGATCCGAGAAGACCTCCAACCTTCTTAACTACAGGTGGGTTTGAGAATTCTTCGAGCATGGTGCCAGCATCAACAGCATTGCTCTGGACATGTGAGAAAAGCTCGATGGCAACGGAGGAGGTGAACGGGGGCCAGCTCTCGTCCTGGAAACCACCAACACTGGAAAGGATAGCCGCGAGAGTGGTGTCGTGGCATCCACTCATAGCGAACTTGATAGCTTTGCCTTCCTCGGGTTTGCTGGATCCAGATGCAGAACTCTCACTGCGCCAGCCGCCCTCCACAGCAGTGCTGACCATGCGATCGGTCACATCGCCCATCAGGGCACCAATACCCAGCTTGCGGTACTCGGCGCTCTCGTCGTAGCCGGCGAACCACTCCTCGACCGCAATGCGATCCATAATAGCGCGACCCTTCTTATCATAGAACTCAGAAGGGAGCTTGGTGCCAGGACCATGGGCATCGGTCGCGTTGACGGTGTCCATGATACCCGAGAGACGGGGGTGAGCATCAACGGCAACCTTGGGCGAATTCTCAGGCATGTACTTGGACCAGATCTTGTTCAAGTATGCCATCTGCTCCGACTCATTCCCTACAAGATGTCAACTATGACCAGCAGTAGGACGAAGTCTAATACTTACAACGCTCAGCAGCCCGGTCAGCAAACAGACGGGCCAGCTGTCTGAAGCGTCGACAGTTACCCTCGTTGGGAAACAATGTCTCTTCGGACACACTGCGGGCCACAATCACTGGCGGCGGGAAGTCCGAAGTACGCGCACTCGGCGGGTACATTCCCCAGAAAGCCTGCTGCAGCGACTCAAGCGCACGGGGAATCGGCGTCGCACGTAGATACATATCCTCGGCATCAGCCTTGATCTTGGGCATGAAGCCGAGCTGGTCGACGTAAAGGTGGCGTAGACGGGTACCCAGCGCATATGTAGTTTCGCGGCCTTTGTCTGTGAGTTCACCATGATTGCTTCAAGCGTGTTAGCCCGATATCCATTCATCCAAGTCTCTTAATACAACGAACCAAATAGCTTCGATCTCGCCTCCCGGGCCTGTCGCAATGATGGCCTCGTCATTGTCTCCGAATGCTTCCATTTTCCGGCGCCATTGGAACCCGTCCCACGTAGACATATCCTGCTTGGAGGCAGCCGCTTGCACCATCTTCCTCGCAACGCCACAATAAGGCCAGTCTCATCGAGAGGTCAGTTTAACGATCGAGAAGGTGCTCGGAGGGAATGGGAATCAGTACAAGGACTCAGGCCAGTCTATATAATTCATTAGCATTCGAACATCATAATCAGTGACAGAAAGAACTGAAAGAACTCACGTTTTGGAAACGCGACGAAACAGGCGTCCGTTCACCTAAAGCCAATTAGATCCATTCGGAGAATTGACAAGCACATGCTTCAGAGCTCACCATGTCGAAGGAACTGGCTAAGTTAGCGTGGCACGAACATTGAGGATCTCAGCGGACTCACCACTTGGACCAATTGAAGCTTCAGGCTTTTAGGATAAAGGTGAGCTAGCTCCTCTTGGGAGTAGGCCTCACGGGGGATGAGGGTCGTCATGGTTGGCGATGGGTCGATGGTGAGGTTGGGGGACCTTCGGGCAGGATGACAGCTCCGGGGGGCGGTGAGGGGTCGCGCCTCGGTGTGGGGATTCCCTGGTACATGGGGTAATTGGAGGCAACGATTGGATCTATCAAGCTAAGCTTGCTTTATTTGGAAACCATGATGTACATTGAGTCTTGCACCCGGATAGAATCAAATATGACTCTGACCGAGGTCAAAGTTGATACATCCATTGATTTGACCTCGAGCTGTGGCGCATTTGCAATGCCGAGGGAACGGCATCCTCCGCGGTGACAGCTAAGAACACATGAAAAGCAGCGGAATGTGTTGAGGTCTTTTGTCTCTAATTAAGTTGGTGATCTATAAGAGAAGTCTATAGATGTCCAGAACACCTGTGCATGCAGTTGTATATACATTGAAGCCCATCCATGGATCCTTCAAGGACTTTACTCCTCATAGTCACTAGTCTCCCAACCGCTCTCACTCTCACTGGCACTGAAGACCGACCTCTGAGGCTCTTCACTCTCGGCCAAGACCGGAGCAGCCATAGCTACAGCAGCAGCGGCAGCAGCTTTCCCTTTACCGAATTTTTTGTTCTTCTTTGCCTGGCGAGCCTCTTCCTCCGCCTGCAGCTTCTTCTTTGCTTCTTCTGCCAGCTGGTCCGAGTTACGCTCCATGAGATCAACAAGCTTCTCAATGGCAGGCGCATAGGCTTGGGCGTATGCTAGATCGCCAACCTTGATACGCATGTAGTCCATCGCAGTGGCGATCGGGGCGTTCTTGCCGGGAATCCACTTGTTGCTGGGCGGGAGGCTTGGTCGGCCAGCAGAAGGGAAGCGGATGTCATCTAAGAGTTGAGCGCCAGACGGTAATTTTGAGAAATTCTCTTCCGGCTCATCCAGAGGAATGTCGGCCTCGCCAGCTTCCCTCGCTGCGGATGCCTGAGCTTGCCGTGCCGTGGTGACTTCGTCATGATTCGAGGTGCCGGCACACTCGTCGACATGGGCGATCTTTTGGTACCGTTGACTGAAATGGGTAAGGAGAACGGCACGAGCTCCCATTCGGCGGCCTATTTCCAACGCTTCTCCGGTGGTTGAATGACGCTTGGCGAGGGCCGAGCCTACCATGTTGTCTTGGAAAGTGGCTTCGTGAATGAGCACCGTTGAGTCGCGGCCGATAGAGGCGAATTTATCCGAAGGTCGGCAGTCGCCCGAGTAAGAAACCTTAAACCCATCCGGGAAAACGAGAGAAACGGCGAGAGCACCCTTGCAATGCTTCACACGAGCGGTGAGAATATCATCCAGGCGGATGCTTTCTTTAAGAAGGTGGGTGAGGTAAGAGGAATTGTCGTTGAAGTCAAGGACGGTTCTGTTCGCTGAATTCCGGCCGTAAGGGGCAGCGCCGTTGCGTGGATGCCGGCAAGTGAATGTAGTCTTAATAGAATTGCCGCACGGCTCAGGGTGTGCGATGAGAGGAACAATTTTGTCAAAACCGTAATCCTCAACAGAGGCATACTCTTCCAGCCAGGCGATCATCATCTCCTCGGACACAACGAAGAGGCGATTCTTCTCCTGCAGGATCTTGTTCAAATCGGTCTCGGGTGGAGATGACGGTTCGTAGTCTGCTCCATAGTTTTCACGGTACCAGGCTTTGATGAGCGAGGCAGTGCCAAGATGGTGATCAGCGTGCAGATGGCTGATCCAAATCATACGTAAATTCCGCAGCACCTTGCGTAGCTCTTCAGGCTCGAAGACTCGCTGAAGTTGACCAAGAGTGTTCTCGCCACAGTCCAGCAGATAATAACCATATCCAGGGGCGTGGAGCAATGTAGCGGAAACGTTGCGGTACTTGGATGGGGCAGACGAGCCTGTGCCGAGAGCGATAATCTCAGCCTCAGCACCGGGGAGATTCTCGCGCATTTCAGCTAATTGTCTCTGGAAAGCAGGCTTGCGCGTACGAGAGCGAATGACCTCCATTCGCTGCTCGACAGCGCGCGGGATCGTTTCCAAAGTTTTTGCAGTGTTCAAATATTGGAAGATCTCATCTTTATTGATCCGGAAATTCGGCTCCATGTCAACGATCAATCCGGGCGTGAGAGGCTCAAATGGAAGATCAACTAGTGAAGTAATCTTCGTGCTCGAGCTATTGGTCGAGAGCCCGACCTGGGGCAAAGTGACATTGTCATGAACGGGAATCGAATAATTATCGCCCTTCAAACGAGCCAAACGAATTGAAGCCTCAGCAGAGCTCTGAAGAGCCAGGTAGTTCGGACAGTAGTCAGTGCTGGAAACAGTGTGTTTGCAGTGAGACATGCTCGCCACAAACTCACGGAGCTTGGGATGATCGCCCACCCCAGGGCCCAGAATCCAGACAAAGACCTTGAGCTCCGTAGTTACGGCGGGCGAATTCCATTCAGGACGGTTGAGTAAGTCTTCAACATATTCAGACGAAGGCAAGTCGATGATAGCGATGCCCTTTCCAAGCTTAGGAGCGCCCAATACCATATCAGGTGTGATGGTCTGACCGTCTTCTGACTGGACATCCTCTCCGCGTGTTAATTTAGCGTAATCCGGCCCGTAGCGAACTTTCAGTGCCTTGGCTTTGGCAGCGTCAAACTTGCCGCGGATATCATGGTTGCGGATGATATAAGAGACAGCTTCCTTCGAAGGGGTGGTGGGGGGCAACCTATCAACCATCGCACCAGGCCAGGGCTGCCGAACCAGCACCTTAATATCAGGCAACGGTCCTTTGTCGCCAGGCACAGGTCCTTTGTAGGGCTCGATATCCTTGGTGTCCGGGTTGCGCACAAACATGGCTGCGGGCATCCTGACTTGGGCCAATGGGGTCTCAACAAGGGCGTCCATCTTCCAAGTTGAGTTGAACATATCCGACACTACAGACTGTCTCATCAACTGGTCCTTAGCACGCTGATCGATTTCGAGCTGATCTTGATCAACAAGCTCTTGGAACTCGCCCAAGCTCCGCTTCCGCGGGCTCTGTGCCCGAGGCTGGCAGGGTTGCTTAGGACTGCTTGAAAAGGTAGGCTTCACAGGAAGAGCCCAAACTTTAATGTTCCTGTCGGACCATGATGGATCTTCAAAGGGATCTTCTTTGTCCGTCGGAGCCTGCTTCGCCATAAGTTCAGAATCATACTCACGCATATACACAGGCATTCCCTTTCGGAACACGAAGCGTCGGGCAGTAGCCATAGTATGCGCAAGGTTCGTAGCTCCATGAATCGTCACATCAGCTCGATCCTGACCGGCTCCAGCATGATAGTGTGCGACTGGTTCCAGCTGCGCCTTGCCTTCAGCGCGGGATATCCGCTTCCGCTCTGCCTTTCTACGGGTATCGTCCTCAAGAGCCGCCGCAGAGCTTGAGGTTGCGTCTGCAAGCGTCAAGATCACACCAATCAGTCCACCCAGATTTGCCCATTCGGTGCGGCCCGTGATAAAGATATCAGACAGGTAGGTCAGCTTGACACCGCGTTCGATACATGCTCGCTGGACTCCCTCTGAGATCTGGCCGAAAAAGTATCGCTTGTCGGGGAAGTGCAGATTGACGACCGTGCCTGGAGTGTCGGCGGTCGGGGTTGAGATGATCTCGTAGAAGAACTTCATGGGTGCGATACCAGGCTTGTAGTCTGGACGGGAAGTATCGACGGGTCTCTCAAGAGCTGCAGGATCGCAGATGACGTATTTCTCGTTTCGGGTGGTGGCAGACGATGGAAGAAGATTTGCAGCGGGAATGATGTCTTGGGAATGCTCACGTTGCGGCTTCCGAGCTCGGGGGCGTGCAGGTTTCGAGGCTAGCAGTGTCTTTGATAGCAAGGTCGGGGATCTTTTGGCAGCGAGACGCTTTAAGCCCGAATGATGTGGCCTCGGGGCCGTTTTATTCGAAGTGCTGTGATAGCCTGCGCGCAGGACGGTTGACGTGAAGCTAGAGGCCGAGAGATGAACGCGCCAGGCGACAGCGCCGAAGACCGCGGTAAACAAAGTACCGCTGGATCTCAAAGAAGCCAATTTGGCGGGAGATACTAGTAATGAATGGACAACCTATGCTCAGATGGTGCGAGGTGAGGTTTGCGGAGGTATTGTGAGTCTTCGATTGGAGCCGCAAATCTGCGGGAACTTTTTTTTTGGGTGAGGTTTTGCGTCACGTCCCGCTTTTTAAGTCCCAAGGTCGAACTCGAACAACCGAACACCGCGCTATGAAGTCTTTTGATTTTGGAAGAATTCCAATTCCTGTGAAGAAGACGAAGGAGTGAATGGAAATTATTTAGCGTAAGGTAGTGGCAGATTCAATTTTGAGATCCTAGTTCGCTAGTCCGCATGCGCCGAATAACCGTCCCCCAAATTTCCGCCTAAGAAGCCTAAGCCGGGAGATACAAAAATGAAACAAAATGAGCGCCGTTCAAACTCCCAGGGGACAACTGCGCCGAGATCAAAAGAATGTAGCTAGAAATGTCGGCAGATGTATGATCACCAGGCTATGATGACAGATAAAACAGAAATATACAAAGAAAACTGTACCAAAGACAGGACGCTAGGTGGGGAATCACTGAAGGTGAGAGGTGAACAAGGACACGCGATCAAAGGCAGCTTCCATGCTGGAGCAAAGATAGTCAAACCGATTTTGGTTGGCGGAGGTTTGATCGACAACCAGCTCGAAGTGGGGAGCAGCCTTGTCGGCCTGAACACCGTTGAAGGGAACATCATTATCAGAAGCAGTGGAACGAGCAGGAGAATCGACAAAGAGAGCGAAGGCAGGGTCGGACTCATCGATGTCAACATCGGGGTTAGCGACCCCGACGTCGGACTGGGTCAAAACCTGGCGCTCGGGAAGATCAAGAACAGGGGCCTCGTCCTTGCGATCACACACGCTCGAGGACTTTCCAGAGAGAGCCGCAAAGTCGAGAGCGGGACCCTCTGGCACGTCGATCACGGCAAAAACAGGGGTATTGCCATAATTGATGTCGATACCTGAATTCCAGCCGGCGTTGTTCATCATGGAGGCGTCCAGGCTTTGGTTGGGAACCATGACCATACCGGGCTGAGGATTCTGCTGCATTTGGAACTCTTGTTGGCGAGTGGCTTCCTTGGGTAGGGCCTGCATGTTAGGTTGAAGGGCCGCTTGCTGAGGTTGCTGCTGCTGAGGTTGCTGCTGCTGATGGTGCTGTTGCTGTTGCTGTTGCTGAGCCTGGATCTGGGGCGGCACGGCGTTGTCGGGCATGTCATTTAGAAAGTTGGCGAAGTGAGGGGAGCCGAGGAGCATGCGTGCGAGATCGTTCAAGCGAGCGTTCTCCTCGAACAACTGTCGGTTCTGAAGACGCAGCTCGTGCGTTTCGTTGGTGCGGGAAGCGATTTCGCTCTCAAGTTGACCAATGTACTCTGCGGGGAGCTTGTTAGCAAAGTCAAGACGAGAGGAATCAGATCAAGTTACCCTTGCGACGGGAGCGGAAAGCACGGGCAGAGACCTTGTTGCGGAGCTGGCGACGCTCTTTACTGCTGAGCTTCTTGCCTTCTTCACTTGCAAGGAGACGCTCATCTTCATCCATGTCGGCCTCGTCCTTCTTGGACTTAGCCATGTGAGGGAGGATGGAAGAGGGAGAAGGAGAAGTCTCGCCAGCCGCAATAGCCTGTTGACGCATCTGCTGGAGAAGACGAGAGATACGCTCCTCAACGACGGGGTCGCTACCACGAGCGGTGCGGACGGGAGCGTTCTGGCTCTCCTCCACACGACGCTGTTGCATCTGCTGCTGGCGGAGTACATCATTCTGTTTCTGTTGCTGGGCGGCCTTGGCAGCAATCGCAGCCTGCTGCTGGTGCATACCGGGATACATGCGACCGACCTGAGTGGAAGGACCGGCCTGAGCCAGCTCATGGCCGCCTAGGGCGTTGGGGTCGACGTATTGGGTCTTCGCGGAGTTGGCGGAGAAAAAGAAGGGGGCGTTGTTCATGCCGTCGGCCTCGACGTCCATCTCAGACGGTTGGCGGCTCGGGGCGGCGTTGAATTCAAAAGGAATATCCTCGCGCTTCATATGACCTTGGAACAACTCTCCGTTGACGGGATAACCTAGAGGGGCATTGTTGAATCCCATAGAGTTGACCTGGTTGTAGGCCATTGACAGTGCACCGGGGGGCAGACCAGTCTGCTGGCGGTGTTCCTCGTAGTGGTGGCTTGGAGCCTGGAAAGCGAGGGGAGATTGACCACTTGACGCGAAACTGGCACTCCGGGCATCACTTGCACTGAAATCGGTGCTGGCGACAGAGGGTTGGCTCGCAAGGGCGACCTTGGGGCGGGAGTCGGCGGATGTGTAGGTGAGTTGATCAAAGTTGATGAATGTGTCGAGATCTTGGTCGTAGGTAGCGGGCATGTTCGGCATGGGCGAAGCCGTCGAGTGCATAGGGTGTTCTGCGAGTGTAGCCATGTTGCCTGAACCCCCAGATAACAAGGGGGAGGGGTGGGCTAGAGTATTTAAAGTTGTGCAATAGGAGGCAAAGATCAATGGAGAGTGGGAAACGAGAGTAAAGGTCTAGACGAGGCAGAAGATCGGATTAAGAAGATGGGTCAATAGAACCAAAGTGGATGGGGTGGATAAGGAGAGGGTGAGAAAGGCCAGCTTCGGGAATAGACATCAAGGCTTGCGCGTCCCCGGGGGCTGACTCAGCGGGGACGAGAGATAAACGGCCGTGATTGGCTGCCATGCCACTGCGTTGAAACGGCTGTTGATTTCTCCCGTTTTTGCGAAGTTGCTCACTATCTTTCGTATCACTTTCTTGAGGCTTTCTAGCTTCGGCACTACTGTATCTATTCCGCAATAGTCTGCTGAAATTTCCCCATCCCCAGACTCAAAATCACTGAAGAAATTTAGGAGCAGCATTGTCGTATCGATACGGATGAATCTACTATTTCTGGTAAGTGGGGCATTTTTCAGGAACCGTTCGTTCTCATTGGAACGGCGGAGCAGGGTTGGCCATTCAACACCAGGTTCTTTTTGGCATGACGCTGGTGGCTGTGTGTATTATCGCCTATGGTGATTTCCCGGATGCGACTAGCCAACATTCCTGAGGACACGATCCTAGAAAAGATATGGTCCATATTCCCTCCATACTCTGTACGTGCATGTGTGTCGACTCTGCATTGACAGCCTTCCTAGCATGATCTAGACTGAACCAGACTATCGTCACACTAACGAGCCCCCGGAGTACCGCCGAGTCCTTTGAATGGTGGATCACGCGGGAATCCACCTGGCCCTACAGATGCTACAGCAATTGCCATGGATCAGCGGCATGTCGTCAGGGGTTCTCGCCCCGGTGTCTGCATAACAGGTATGGAGATGTGTTTGGTGTCTACGCCGTCCATTGGGCTTGTATTTCACCGCGGTTTTCTCTGCGTACCTCTCACTCTCTGTCACCCGAGGAATCCAATCTCTCATGACTCTGTTGGGAGTGGCAGAGGCCCGGTTGCAAGGTCATGGTAAAGAAGGCAGGCACTAGCAAGAAGCTTTATTGGCGATATGATCTTAAACAAGCCAATTTCACACTTGAACAAAGCGGCTAACCTCCGGATTCACGTGACTGGGGACTACCCGATGGGGATCACCCAGCCGACTCCGAAAGTCGGCCTCGGGGCTTGGAACTCGCTTGAAAACGCCCTGAACTGAAGTTCTCGGTTCTGGTCTCAGATCTCAGCTGGTGGCAATCGATTGACCTATCGTTCTATGGTCCCGCTTCTTTTTGGGGCCCCGTTTTCGAAAAAAAAAAACTTAAAAAAAGGAAAAATTCCACCTTCCTTAATCAAAAAAGTCTGCAGGGTGAAGATATAGCCGCGTGGCCTTGATGCTGGTGGATCACGGACCGAGAAACTTTGTTTTGCAAACTGCCGGGACTGCTCCCTTTTCCAGTAACGATCACCTAGGGCTGAGCGACGTGCAACCTCGAGGCTGAGCCGAGTCCTGCGCCTCACGTCTTTCTGCACGGTAAAAATAGACCGCTATCGTACCGACGAGGCGTCAATAACCAGGTCGATCATTCAACTCTATTCTCATGGTTATCAACTATATGCTCGGTGATTGCTTCTAAGATTGCTCTGCGCAGCCGATTGACAGTGGGACTCAAGTCTTTCGGTTCGCCCCCATCCACTATTCGGCTGCCGAACGATAATTACCGGACTATGTCCAGATGGTGCATCCCGGGGAGAAAGAGGGAACCAAAGATCGGAACGCAACGAACAAGGACCCATGGCTTGTAGAATTAAGCATTACGAGGGTCGCCAGATCGAGGCTCATGAGGATATTGTTCCCGCAACATTCCCAGTCCAGATCTTTTTGACCTTGCGTCCAGATCTGGTTGTCTGACGACGACTCTTCGCGCCCCGCCGGTGCCCTGAACGACCGGCCTCTTTCGATCCTTCGAGGCGCTTCTGAATTCCCATCAGGACCCTTGACCGAGCCATGATCTGGGCCTTCAGGGGTGGCAGACAGGCAAATGACGAGTCCCTGAAGACATGTCAGCACGAAAGTCCAGGGAGCATGGTCGAAAATTGAGTCATTTTGATGATTTCATGGAAACCGCGTCGATCGATCTGGCAATTGAAGTCTAGAACTTTGAGCTGACCACATAAAGTCAAAGATATTGTTCGATCTCTACGTGAGTAGGAGCTCCATAATGGTTGGTCTCGACCAACTCTGGAAACTTCAATCGCTTCTAGAACGCACTAATAGTATTAAGAAAATTTCGACCGAAGCTACAGTCGTGAGTCTCCACGTGGTGACGCCATACATGCAATGAGGCTCCCAATGCAGCAGGGAAACAGCTTCCTATTTTGACATGAAAAACCTCTAGTACCATAAATCACACATAGCTACCATTTTCAATGATTGCAAAGCCTTCAAACACTGTGCGTGCTTCCCAGGTAAACATTGATATGTGCTTCGAGCATTCCAGGAGTTCGCCGAATGACGAATTAACCTGAGAACTTGTATATGAAATATAAATCAAGCTGTTTGATCCTGACGCCATGATAGTTCTCTCTTTGGAGCAATGTCCTGAGCAAGGCGGCATCGGGAACGCTAAATAGGACAGAATCCTTGTGTTGAAAAACATATAACTTCATATCTGACTCAGGAAATGTATTCTCCCCACCTCGGCAAGCTCGGTTTTGCCAAGATAGACTAAACGTTAGGACCTTGGACATGATTACAAGAAAATGATTACAAGGGAACAAAGTGCGAATCACTTACTAAACCGACGCTCCACGGCGAGGATTGAATTGACTAAAAGGCCAAGGGCCGCCGAGCATTTAGGAGTCGTAAGAGAGCATGAGTGAATAGCCCACGGAGGTTTAGGTCTTGAAGGTTCAAGAAATCTTTGACTGCAAGGGAGCGGTGACCGATTCGAGAGGAAAATGGCCTCAATTGCACCTTCAGCGCCGACCGGGAAAGACATATCTGAAAACTCACCGAATCAGTTAAGATGGCCCCTTCGGGAGCTGCAACAGTGTGATCTAGTGAAAATGGTGAGCGCCTGACTTGTATCTTCTAGTAAAAAAAGATATCTTAGCAAATTGAAAGTAATTTAACAATGTGTTCGAGAAAAGAATAACGCTGGTCTACTCCATAAAGGGGGTGGAACCGGCCTCTGCTGCGACCTAATTCTATTCTCCGTCACCGTTCACTTTTTTCTTCTACCACTATCCAAGGCTCACATGCAGTTCTCTTGATTTGGACACAATGGGCTGGGGCGGTGTTGGTCAAGAACATCGCACTGCAAAGGAATGTGCTACTTGACACGATCTCCGTCGCGGAGGGAGGGGGCATCAAGGTCATGCAGACATTTGCAATTTTCCGCACTGATATGAGAGACGAAGCTCACACGTTACAGTTAAGGTTCAAGTAGTCAATCAGATTGATACAGATCGCTTGAAAGAGGAGACTTTCGCCAGGCAAGACATGTCTAACCCCGAGGTGTTTGGCCAGGGTAAAGTGGGTAAATTGTCGCGTGGAATCTTTTCAAGGGGTAAAATGAAGCATTGATGCTTCAGTAGATTCAAATGAAACTGTACTTTGTTGCCGGACCGCCTAGGTTCGTTGAATGTCATAGGCGATGCCCGGTTCATTCTTAGCGTAGAAATAGGGCAGGCTGGTTCCCCGCATTTGATCCGAAATCATTCAAAGAATCCTCTCTTAAGCCCACACAAAGAATACCAGATGAGTCAAAAGGAATCATTCACCTTCGTCAATGTATCACATCCCGATGAAACACGAGGCAAGGCAAACCAGCGCCTCATACGACGCAGGGTGATGCGCGAAATTGGCAAATCCCGACGAAAAAGAAAAGAGGCCCCGACCATGAGCTTCACTTTGCAAGAGATCAACAAACGCCCAGTATCAATCTCTATAGGACCGGCATTCGGCTGCAATCCATTTCCAGTAAACTTCAGCCCTCGGGCGCAAGAGCTCATGCACTTCAGTACCGTCCAATCTGTTCAGGCTACTGGCTAAATGTTGCGCTAACATTTTGCGGCAGTGAATGCTGACTCCGACTACAATTATCGACCTTTTCGAAAAGTGTGGTTTGCTATGGCCCTATGCGACCATAGTGCTTTTATGCTCTCTATGGCCAATGCCGCTATGTTTTTGGATGAAGCACGCAATCCAGGCACCTTTCGGTATGAAGATAGTGCAGAAGCCCTTAGGTATTATGGCCAGTGCGTAGAGCAAATCACAGCGCGTCTCTCCAACCCTGATGATTGCACCAGTGAAGGAGTCATCACAACCATTCTCGGTCTTATCTGTCATGATGTACGTCCTCAACCGAGGTAAACATGTTCAGGCTAATATTTGCTCTTGGCAGTTGTATGTAGGAACGCTAAATCGTTGGGCGTTTCACATACGTGGTCTTGCACAGCTAGCTAGGCTCCGAGGTGGCTTCCAAGAAATGAACAAGGACATTCAACTGTTCGCTTGCTGGTTCGATGTGATGGGATCGGTGGTCCGAGATCAGCCACCGCAACTAGTCGGGCATCATCAATATTCTGCGACTGAAAGCACACAACCAGCTTCACAGAGTGTAAGCCTCCACGTTATTTCCGATGAAGGCACAGACGCACCTCCTGAGTTGGCTGGTGTTTTGGACATACTGAAGCAAAGTGCGGCGATAGCCGAGTTTGTGAATACTCATTCCGATCACCCAGAGTTCTGGAGAACAGAGGTCGACTTGACTCCTCTTCAAATGCTTGGACCTATCATGAACCAATTGCTGTCTCTACCAAGATGTGAATATCCGACAGCAAGCCCTCATGAAATAGTCCGAGAAATGGCGCGGCTCAGCCTGCTCATTTTGATAGCTGAGCTCAAAAGGATTTATGGAATGAGTGCACCCGAGATCACGTTGTTGAATGCAAAGATCTACAAACTATTAAAGACCATCGAAGCTAGGCAAGAAAAGATTTTGATGCCAAAGCTGCAGCTGTGGGCCATTGTTACCGCGGCTCTGTTTCAGAAGTCGGAAATGAAGATGAAAAGTTACGTTCAATTAATATCCTTGAGGATGGTGATAATGGATATTCGGGATGGAAATGAAGCAGTACAAATTTCTCGCGGAATCCTTTGGATCGATGTGGTAGCAAGTCAAGCTACTGTCCACAATTTGATATCCATGATAGACGTTTACCAATCAAAAGACATTTGAACTGAGTACATCCGACCGAATCAACACTCATGCATCTTGGAACTAGCCTCCAGTAATGCCACCACTCACAGAAATCACCTGCCCGGTGATCCATCGACTCTTCTCCGAGACCAGAAGAAGCACTGCATCCGCAATATCATTAGTGGTGCCAACTCTTTCCTCTGCTCGCGTCAAAGGTACGAGCATCTGATTGATCCTTTCAGCTTGCTCCCTGGGCAGCGCGTCTGTATCCACGGGGCCTGGCGAGACGGTGTTGATGGTGACTCCATGACTGCGACCCAGCTCCATGGCCATGGAGTAAGTCAAAGCATCTGCTGCTGCCTTGGCAGCGCCATACATGGCGACGGAAGCCATGCCAAGCTTCGAAGCAATTGATCCAATGTTAATCACCCGGCTTCCACGGGGCATATGTGGAACTGCAGCCTGAACGAGGAAGATTGGTGCGTAGACGATGGAGGAGAACAACACATCCATGCTCTCCTTTGTGGCTTTAAGAGCACCATGAGGCATTCCTGCAGCAGCATTGTTGACTGAAAGAATGATCATGTTAATATTTTTCTTTTAAATCTCTGTTCGCAAGAGAGAGTGCTATACCCACCAAGAATATCAATGTGGTCAACACCAAACACCGAAAGAGTCTCATCAACCAAGGCTTTGGCTCCCTCAGGCGTGGTAACATCTGCCTTGACTACAGCCGCTCGCCCACCTTGGCGGCTAATGGCTTCCATGACATGCGTGGCCCGGCAAGAACTTGCATCAGAGACGTGGTTGATGATCACCAGGGCTCCATTTTTGGCCAAGGTTGCTGCAATGCAAGCGCCAATTCCAGTCTCTCTGCCGGAACCAGTGACTATAGCCACTTTACCTGCGAGGTCCAGAGTGTCCGGCGCCATTGAAGCAGAAGGGGAAGGAGATAGGTTTTGGCGAAAAAAGAGCGGAATTACAGGGAAAGAATTGGAATTGCGATTCAAGAGCAAAATACGACCCAGATGACTGTTTATATATCAAATTTTGTCAATTTCTTTCTTCAAATCTTTCATGATAGTTCTTGTTGACTTGGAGCTGCGTGATGACGCTATACCAAATCGAGAAAACGGTGTTCATTAGTTGCAGGTGCCCCACATTGACATGGTCCCTTGTCTCCAAGGGTCTAGAAGAGTTGGCATCTGCGTGTTTCACACCTTGACACATCTTGGCATGCTTAGCCGACACACCCTTCGATTCAGGCTGATTGAAAATCCGGGGATTCTTCACGGCTAAAATTGGCTTTTTCCCAATCGCCATTTAAGTGATACTTGAAGCGTAGGCGATTATTAGGCAAAATCCCAGGTTCGGTCCAAAGGAGATTTTTTGGTCTTCAAGAACTACAATCGGGGAAATGGAAGACACATCTGTCGAAAGGAGCCGGATGGTTGGGGCAAAAGAATGAGCGGGGGATCTCAGTGTTTCGAAAGAGACAAGCTTATAAAGAGCATCTTCCAGCCCTTCATTTCGCCCACTACATACTTTTGAGTGTCAACGAATATCTCATATCCTTCTACCAGCACCATGAGATCCACAGCGCTAGCTATCTCCCTGTTCCTCGGCTCGGCTCTTGCCGCCCCGCTCGAGGTCGATGCTGAGAAGCGTCAAACCTGCCCTAGCATCCACGTCTTTGGAGCCCGTGAGACTACGGCTGCGGCTGGCTATGGATCCTCCAGCACAGTTGTCAATGAAGTACTGAATGCTTACTCGGGCTCTACGGCTGAAGCTATTGTCTACCCTGCATGCGGCGGACAGTCCTCATGCGGGGGCGTAAGCTACTCTAGCTCAGTGGCTCGGGGCATTCAAGCCGTCGCATCGGCGGTCAATGCTTTCAATGCCCAATGTCCGCAAACGAAGATTGTTTTGGTGGGATACTCTCAGGTTCGTTACCTTCCTCGGCCACTTACAGTATATGAGACAAGATGGAATATTGATCGAACGGATTTCAACAGGGTGGTGAGATAATGGATGCAGCTCTATGCGGTGGCGGTGTACCCAACCAAGGCTACACCAACACAGCCATCCCGCTGACCTCGTCAGCCGTGAATCAAATTAAGGCCGCTATCTTCATGGGCGATCCTCTGTTCAGAGCCGGGCTGTCATACGATGTCGGAACCTGTGCTGCTGGAGGGGTAAGAATGCTCTTTATCTCCTTTTGAAGCTGAGCGCTGACAATAGACCTGCAGTTCGATGAGCGACCAGCTGGATTTAACTGTCCGTCGGCCAGTAAGATCCAGTCGTATTGTGATGCTTCTGATCCATACTGTTGCAATGGCAGTAACGCCGCAACTCATAACGGCTATGGTGCCGAGTACGGATCCCAGGCTTTGACTTTCATCAAGAGCAAGCTTTCTGCCTCTTAGGTATTGAGTCGTGGCTGTCACCTGGTGTAACGTTTGCATGAGGCATAGGAATATGTGTTGGACTGGCCATTGATTCAACTCGATGTCGCTCGTGAAGCTCCGGAGATTATCTACAATTCCAATACAACATTTCCGATTCATTTGCGAGTAAAGATTCCTTTCATCGTTTTTCTGAAACGAAGCTGAAAGAGTTTGGGACGATAGGCCGAATGGCTGGTCGGAGATAGGTCCTGTTCTCGGATTAGCAAGGTCAACAATACCTATTAGCTTGTATTTCAGAAGGCAGATTTCTTAGCATGAGTACTCAGTATGATAAGAAAGTCTAGATTGGCCTTTTGATATGGTATTCACCGTTCTACGTGGGCGCTTTCACTGAGAGTATCTAAATTCATTTGAATGAAGCCAGTCTAGGCCAGACTATGCTCGAAACAACACGTGCAATTAAAAATGAAGGGCCTAGAACAGCACTTCCTAGCATCAAAGGTTAATGGGATAACGCAATATAACTCGAATAGAGTTATGTGACAGGCAACCTGGGAAGCAACGAGGAGAATAGAGCCTCTTCTTCACTCTCCAAAGACGTAGTATTTCCTTGTTTGGTAGCGAGAACGGCGACTCACTATTACAGCGCAAACAGCAGAAAATAGGCCCGATAACAGTCCCAATGAAATGTTTCACACACAAGAGGAAGCCAAAGGTAGAGTGAAAATGTCCGAGCGTTGAGGTGTATGTGCAACCATGGCACTGCCCCAGCCATGTTACCATGGAGCTACCCGCCTTTTAATATGGTCTACTATGAGTAGGTCGACATCCCTATGGAAAAGCCAGAGCCTCCTTGATACCTCACATGGCGCATCGCCTTGTCTCATGATCTTAGCTATCGACTGAAAAGTCTGACCTGTCACGGGAGTTGAGTATTGAGAAAGGGAAGCATGCAACACGGAGAAGTGAAAATTGGTGACCATTGGTGACCATTTCTCATCTCAGCTTTCATCTCACAAGCAACCGCCCACCTTACCATCTTTCGGATTGACCGAGCCAAAGCAGCAACTGCCATGTCTTTCATTCATCTTGATCCACCTGATTTAGACCACGGACTGAGGGACTCCAAGCACAATGATATCAACGAGAAAGCAACTCTAACCATGCTTGCAGCTCCAGGTGAGCCCAAGGTCAGTGACGAAGGCGTCGGCGAAAGTGACAGCGCCAGCATCGCCATTGTGACTGGAGCGGATGTCTCTACTCATTTGCTCTCACTGAGAGACGACTTTGACAGCACTTTCACTCTTCGCAGCATCCTCCTGGCCTCGGGCCTTGCATGCTTTCATGCTGTCATGAGCCAGATTTATCAGGTGAGGAAAACCTCATCCATCGTTACATTGCCCCTGAACCTCACTGACACGTCTCATGGCAGTTCAAACAGACAAGCGCTGGCGTCTCTGGAGCCTTCATCGTCCTGATATCCTACTTCGCCGGCAAGGCGTGGGCCAAATTCCTTCCTCGCGGCGACAAATACGAGGTTCGATGGCTCGAAAGAGGCGGCTAGGGCAAGCCTCCTCGCTGGATCTCTTTCGTCGAGCTTGTCAATTGTGGTCCATGGTCTTTGAAAGAACACGCAGTATGTGCGATTACCGCGGGGTCGGCCTCGAACGCTTCTGCAGCGACGTACGTATTCGCCACACAGGTCCTGTTTTGTGATCTCCCTTTGAGGCCGGTAACTGTCATTCTCGCCACTATCTCCATTGGCCTGTTCGGCTATGGGATCTGCGGATTTCTACGTCCCATTGCTGTGTGGCACGTGGAGTCCGTCTACTGGGGCAACCTAGCTACTGTGAAGACCCTTCAAGGGCTCCACTGGCAGGAGGTGAAAGATTCCAAGCCAATGAGATATTTCTGGTATGCTTTTGCAGTTATGTCTTTATACCAGGTATTGCCTGCCTATATCTTTCCGTGGCTCAATTCGGTCTCAATTCCAGTATGTGATCCCGCTTCCCTCTTACCCTATATCTTGCAACCCATTAATCTCGAAATTGGCAGTGCCTTGCTTCACAAAAATCAACAGGTAGCACAGCCGAGATATTCACTAAGTTGATGATCTTTAGATTGGGGCCCTAGTCATGCATTGCTGTGTGTTTTGGGGCAAAGAGGTTCGAGAAGCATTTCAGAGTGCAAAGGAGGGCAGATTCGACGATCGGCACCATGAGTATATGGCCAACCATTATAAAGAAGCTCCATGGTGGTGGTACCTCATTGTACTAGTCGGTAGCTTCTTTCTAGGCCTGATTGTAGTTCTCAAAGAGGAAGTCACCATGTCACCTTTGGCGTACGTTGTCTCGCTGTTGCTAGGAATCATTGTCGCACCCTTCGTGAGTACTCTCAGGCTCATTGAGCCATGTGAACCTGACTCATAAGGAATCGAGCATCATTCTCTTTGCTTGATTCGGCAATGGCATAGCGACCAACACTTTGTCCAAGATGTTGGCCGGCCTCGTACTTCCCGGTCGGCCAGTGGGAAACATGTAATTTGCCGCATGGTCGCATAATGTCATCGGCAATTCAGTCAACCTTTGCAGTGACTTGAAGCTCGGTGAATACCGTAAGATTTCTCCCCGAACCCTTCACATATTGATACCAAGAAAAAGCTGACGCGTTGATATAGTCAAGATCCCTCCTCGGATCATGTTCTTGACCCAGATATATGGCACCATGCTAGGTGGATTCGTCAGCTATGCCATCATGAACTCCATCGTAACCAGGAATAAAGCGCTTCTTGTTGATGGCAATGGAAACGCATCCTGGCGTGGAGCAAACATACAGGCGTACAACACTAATGCGGCCTCCTGGGCCTTGGCTTCTTATCTCTACAAGATTGGAGCTCAATACCAGATGGTGCCCATCGGAATGGCCATCGGGGCCACTGCTGTCATAGTCCATCGCCTCTTCGTTCAGGTGAGTCAGCCCTTATCCCGCCCACACCACTCTTTGCTCTTCTCAGCTAATGGACTTGCAAATTTGAGTTTGTTCCCAACGTTAGAAACTTCAAAGCCGCTGAACTCAATGTGCCACAATTTATTCGATACGCTGGGTTCATTCCCCTGAATCAAAATCAGACTTGTCTCATCCTGAGTTGGATGATCTCGGGGCTCTTCGTACAGTATTATCTCCGAACCTACAAGCCACGCCTTTTCAAAGAATATTCGTATTTGGTCGCTGCTGAGTTTGATGGGGGTAGTCTCATGGTACTTTTTATCCTGTCTTTCGCGGTTTTCGGGGCTGGTGGGATATCCCGTCCAGTTCCATCGTGGTGGGGGAACAACGTGAAGGGAAATTACGACTGGTGTCCGGCAACGTGAGGTCGGTAGGCTCTCAGGGAGCGGATTCTGTTCTCGGTTGATGGCGGAGGATATGCACTGAGCAAACCGCGTTGCTTTATGATCCATTTCAATTCATATGATAGCTAGGCCCGAGGTCACCCCGGCGACAAATACAAGAGACGGAAGCTCTTGAAAAATATCTTAACTTCAAGTATGTCTCTGGTTCAACACTGTGAGGAGCTTAATCCACTTGTATGACGTTACTCTATTCAGCCAAGCAGACACGACAGGTGACCGCTTAAGAAGGTCCCAAGTCAACAGAAATGGGCGATTTAGAATAATCTAGAGTCGAAGAGCAATTTTGAAAATGAAATACATTTGCGAGACTCAGCCTCTATTTTCAGAGCCTGATGCTGTGGCAGAATCCGCCCTACCATCGTATTTTGAGACTCATTCTGGTCTCAAATTTGGGTTGAATGTTTAATAGTAAGGAGCAAAGCTTCAAGGCGCTGTCACTATGGTGACGCACGAGAACCTTCAGACCGCGCAGTTGGTATGATATCTTGTGGTGGTGCCCCGTGCTTGTTGCAACCCGAAACGATCGTGTACCTCTTCCCAAACCTTAGTCGACTTCCCAATTCTCAGCAAGTGATCCAATTCCATCGTAGGCCGTGCCCTAGTGGCGACTGAACAGCACAGTTCGAACCGGTAGCCTGGAGGCCAATTTGATTGGCAAATGACCCGCGGCAGGCTTCGACATGGGCTGAGACTCGTACCCAACGAGCTTGACTATTGGATTTCGATCGGTAACGACGTATATTCAAGTGACCGGCACGCGACTATAACCCGGAGGACTTTTGGGATGACGAGCTGCGTTCAGAGAAACAAAGCGAAGATTAAAATCCATTCTCACCTCTTGAAGCCCCTGTGGCGCAGCGCTCTCGGCCGGGTAAATGAGAGTGATAATGGGTGTGCACCTTAACATGTCGAATTCATATTTAGGAGGCTAAATTCTTCGAGTGTTTGACAGTCACGACCAGTGAATGAAGGCCCCGATCCTTTCTCGAGAGAAGTCATGCCTCTTAATTATGATTTGCGATTTGAATCATTGGAGACCGGGGACGTGCTGAAGGGATCTGCTTAAGTAATGTACGAGAGGTAAACATGACAAACCTCCGGCTCTGGCAACATCGCCGACTCCCCTAAATCGACACGCAGAGAGACTGAGCCACTGGAAAGCTGGTTTCCGATGAAAATTAATTCAAGGAACGAATGACCATGGCAGCATCAAAGCAAACGCAAACGATTCGTGTCTCATGGGGATTTTCAAGTTCTTTTGTCAGTCTAAGCACAGGATGATGCACATCTGCAATCTAGACTTATAGGAGCAGTGTATTTCGTCAGAGCGTGGCGCTAGAACAAGTCCCTAAACAAGTATTCATCGCCATCCAACTGGGCAACCGTAATTTCGCTTTTTAAATCTGTCCGAGAATCGCATGAGAAAACGACCGCTACTAACCGCTTTTGACACTCGCGACGTGGGCATCGAATGTGGGCATCCCATACGGCTATCTCAAAAGCGGGCATCGAATGCGATTCCGGGTTGGTCAGTGCTCTTGGAGCCGGAATGAGATGACGGCGATCTCGCCCCGCAAATGATTCCACAACGACTCCTCCTGAAGAAGTGGAACATCCAAAGCCTTATAAGGCTCGTCGGCACTTGAGATGGAATTCTGAGAGATTCACTTAATTTTTTACTTTGAAGGAACTCCAATACATGGGGACATAAGGTCTAATGACCTGGATTATAGAATTTTGGTATCAAAGTTGCCCAAGGTGTCGAGGATTTCTAGCAGTGATCAGGGGCTTCTGCAACGGAATCGAACAGGGAACTTTACGCCCAAGATATGATAAGATCTGCAGTGGCGCAGGTTGGCTCCAGGCTCTGGACCCGATTTTCGACCATGGTCCACTTGTCATTCCCCCCTGGAAAAAATCTTCTTCAGTGGACCCTTGGCCAAGCGAAGGATTTTAGCGGTGTGTGCCAGGGGTTTGCTGAAGAAAAGATCGGAGGTGCCCAGCATTATCATCTTGCGATAGGGGGTTGACAGACGACCAAATATGCCAAGCTGCCTCGCATCCACGCTTTGGGTAGGTTCCAGCGAAATTTTTCTGTTCGCTCCGAGATTGGCTTCTTCCCAATTTGACTTGATCAGAGTGGATCTGCTCCCGGGGAAACTAGAAATGCACAAACTGGTTCCTAATATGCTTTATTGCAGAAGTTTCTTAACCAAGGAGTCGGGAATCTTGCTACATCCCCGGATCTCCAAGATATATTAACACTTTGTAACCTTCAGTCCCAGGCGCCCTGATCGCATTTCTGGGTCCCACTCCCTGGTGTTGTCTCCAAGCCTCCGATCCAGAATGACCTATTGAACCTATTTTAATGGTGTCTCCGGCGGAAACGGGCCAAAGAGCAAAAGTACCGGCACTCTTGAGAAGAGCTTTCTCAGGATCGAAGCGAATATGCCGATGACTATTTCCTTACCAAGTACCAATTTAGGAAACTTGACGAGCCCCTCGCCTCAACGGCCCTAAAAGTAACCGCCCCACCACTCGGCCAAGCTTGCTGTCAAAGCCTCCATATTCGTGCTGACCAATTATTCGTACCTGTAGACTCGAGTTTGGCTAATTAAGTGTGTTCCTCAAGGAGTATAACTCATTCAGGATGAAATTATAGTATTTGCACTGAAGATCGACCCGGGGTCCATGGCTTGGAAATGTCAAAAAACAGCTCAGACGCAATAGGGCCACTCTGCTTGCTTTCTTTTCAGTAAAATCAGTCACTTATGTTACTATGTCTCCTCGATGGCTTGTCCGTGTCTCACTCAATTCTGCCCCGCAGTCCTTTCTGCCGAAATGACCTTGAGAACTGCACTGTTCGAGAATAGCTCTATTCCGTAATTTTTAGCTCAAGTCTGAATCATGCGCGGAACTCCTACCATATGAGTTTGAGATCGGCCTCCACCGATATTTCTCGGGAAAGGGAGGTCGTTCTTTACCGAAGAGCTGTCCCAGTGGAGGGAAGTGGTCGCTTCACCTTAGTAAATGTGACTGATGGTCCAAACGGTTGACTAAATAGTGAGAGATACCCTTTGCTACCTACTCTATGCAGCAAGACCTCTTGTTTCCTTTCGCTCACCACAAATCCCTACCAGTATGCTCGAATTTCTATTTCCCAATCTTAGAGCAACTTTTGGAATACACAAGTTTTCAAGATTGTAGGACCTCAAAAGCGACACCTAGTCATCCCTTAGCTTTCACCTCCCACAGTCGTGAATACCATGATTTACTATATGATTTAGCCTGAGAAAGCTGGCGGTTGTTTGTTTTGAAGGAGTTTGCTTTGACAGAAGTGGGTTCTAGAAAGGGGCGATACCATAACCGGTAAACCCTACGCCCTCGGTATCCTGCCGACGTGGAGTGAACGCCAGCACGTATAATTTACCCGGGTGGAGACTTTGGCTTGGCGAATCTCAATTAAGAGGATCTTTATACTTTCTTCTATCTTGGCGAGTCTAGACTCGAAAGGAGTCTTCCAAGGCCCTTCTTTTCGAGGAGTTGGGCGAAGCAATGAGAAGGCGTGTCGAAGTATTCACTGATCCCGGTATTTCACCGCCGTAAAAGTACAATGAACGACGCCCATTCTGAACGGAAATATGACTTCATTCTGATGCTCCTGTGGGAGAGAAAGTAGCAGTCGCAGCAAGTCGGGATAATCAATGAAAAATGATGCATTTGCTCAAGGAGCTTTGAATGAAGGCTGTTGGGAAGCGGGGTAAAGAATAAGAAGATTACAACCGAGGCACATGAGTCATCCAAAAGAACGCTCATTGTCCACGTCTAGCTTTGTCTACCTGTATTCAGGCGGCTCACGATACAGCCGCCCTTGAGTATTGTAAAACTCTCCTGTTAGTCCCGTACCTGAATTTTGTCGTCGTCAATGGTATAATGATGTGAAACTACATGTCAAGATTCCTTTGCAAATGCGTTGTTTGCAGCATCTCGCAAGACACGGGTTTGCCGATATATCTCCGGAGCCCCAGAACAATGTCCGGCAAATGCTCATCGAATACAAACCGAGCGCGACTTAGCGGTATAACAGACCGCCAACTCGGCTAATTTGCACTTAAAGTCTGACTCTCAAGGTTGCGTTATCGCACCCATTTACTGACTAATTGATCAAAAGCTTTCGAAGGCGTCCTTGAAGCCCAGGTCAAACAAGGACGGTTTTGTGAAGTGTACATAAAAACAATGGAGAGGGGAGATAGACAGACCAATGTTCTAGACAGAGGGATCTGACCACATTCGCTTAGGATCATGTTCCGACCAGTAGCAGTTCCTGCGGGTTCCACTGCCGGTACGCCTGGAGAAAACGTGGTAGGAACTAAGCTCATTGGGATTTACACCGTAATACAATGGAGCTCTGGCGATAAACAGCCGCCTACGAACGCCGCGACGAGACGCCTGGGCGGCAGACTGGTGCCAATATGTCCTAATAGCCGTTGGCAACGTCGTCTCGTACGAACGCATCAGTCGTAGTGGGGCTTTGCTTCGTCATTTTTTACTCGACGAACTCTGCGTTAGCGGGGGTGTGTGGAAATATGAGGAGCGCTTTCGGTATCTTGTCCTTGCTCGCACGTTCCACCTCCGAACTTGAACTTTTGTCCAACGCCTCGGGTGGGCCTGTTGGAGGCCACACTGTGAACCTTGAACAGATCATCCCTGAATTGGCCAAGTCGGACCATTGAAAGTGAGCTCCTCCCTGAAAAGATTCGAAAAAAAAAGGCATTTCTCGCGAAGGTCAAAGCACCCCGGGCACGTGCGAATTACCTGAAATAGAAGAGACCCGCCGTCTCCACTGTGTCAAACCGCGGATTTCCTGCGTTTTTGACACATGGGCCTTGTTGATCCTACATGTCTGCCCTTGTTCTGGTCCATTGTCTCACCGGATTCCTGGTAGGACTCATGGGCAAGGCACTCGAGCTCTGACCTGAATGTTAAGCGATACGCAGTTCTACCGAGGCATTGCCATATACTCCCACTGACAGAACAAGAGTCCACAATGACGGGCGAATGGAATCAAGATTAGCAGTGCATCCAGACCCCTGGGAAAAGGTCTGCAGCAATCCCGGTTAGGAATATCCCGGAATCTCTCGGCAAGCGGACCAGCTTACCCACTGGGGATCCCTTGTGCCGTGTCTGATGGATTTTGCAGCATTAGTCAAAACGCGCTAGGCTGAACGGCTCGCGCTAGCTTGATGCTAAAATTTTGCCCCGCGACCAACCCAGGCCTCGTAGGTGAATATCCCGACGCTACGGTGTTGCAGAGTGGGTGGCAAGTTCCCGGGACTCCAAAAGCACCACAATGTGGCTTTCTGCTAATATTATTACAACGGTGATCTCTTGTGCGGCTCGCCCCGTTTAGTACCGAATCCTAGCTCTGCCCATCTTTGCCAATTGCTGGTGGCGAGCGTTACTTGTGTCGTCTCTAGCGCACTGCCATTTACCCCTGACGTGCCGACGGTTCTCCATCTTGCTTCGACCCCGTTCCAGAATTTTTCGGCTTTAAAGCGGTGCCAAATCCTTCTGCTGCATGCCACCTTAACCCTCAGGATGAGTAGCGATGAGGATCACCAGAACCTAGCGATTAAGGTGGTGCCGGCCGTTTTCGTGTCAATAGCATTTGTGACCGTCGTGCTCCGATGTTACGTCCGCGGCTGGATCGTGAAGGCGTTTGGCTGGGATGACGGCGCCATGGTTATGGCTATGGTATTTTACCCCTTCTGGCCCGCTTGTATGTGTTGTTCGTGCTGACTTTGGGGTATGGTAGGCCTGGTATGTGATGTTCTCCGGGTCTATGATAGGCGCTGGAATGCACGGCAATGGGCGGCACTGGTATCATCTGGAGCCAGAGGAGCGAGTCATCGCCATGAAAGTATGCAGAAAGCTCCGGTTTTTCTCAAGAAATCATCACTAACTCGTCTTCCCATAGTACTGGTGGCTCTGTGAAATTGGGTTCTGCTTCGCCTCTATCTTCTGCAAGATTTCAATTTGCATTTTCCTGATGCGAATCTGTATCAAGAAGACGCACCTGTGGACTCTTTATTCTGTCATGGCCGCGACCGTCTTCGCCGGACTGGTATTCATGTTCCTCATGCTATTCCAATGCAAGCCTTTGTCCTTCTTCTGGACGCGCTTGGAAAATCACCCTGTCGTGAACATCGAAGGTGAAGGCTCCTGTATAAACATGGAGATCATTGTCATCATGACATATATTTACAGTGCCTTTGCCGCATTTTGCGACTTCACTGTGGGCATTTTACCAATCTTCGTTGTGCGCAAACTGCACATGAAGCGACAGACAAAAGTGGCAGTAGTCGGAATCTTAGGCATGGCTTGCATGTATGTGACTATTCAAGATGCTGTGCATCTAAGCTCGAATGAACGTCAGCTAATATCGCCTGCAGTGCATCTTCCGCCGTTATCGTACGTATTCCTTTTGTGGGCACTTTTAACGAATTGGACGACTTCTTATGTATGCTCTCCTTTGCTCTTTTGATCCATTGACTTGAAATACTAATGCCCCAAAGATGCTACGGTTCAAATTGCCTATTGGTCGAATCTCGAGGCCGGTCTCGGTATTACTGCTGGCTGTCTCGCCACCCTCCGCCCCCTTCTTCGCCAATGGTTTGGATCAACCGTAGACCCATCCTACTCTGCTGGATTTCCCAAAGAATCTTTCGGCCGCTTCAATGCAAGTGCGCAACGACCGGTGCCTTTGGGATCAATGAATGGGACTACTCGGAGCGAGTTGAGACCCGATAAATTAGCTGTCATGGTGACGAACATCGAAAGCCAGAGAGACTTGGAAGGATCTTGGCCCGGCTCGTCTAGTCCGAACAGTAGTGAGGAACGTTTGACCATACAGCATCCGCCACTTCCAGGGAAAATAGAAGTCGGTGTCCACCAGACGTTCGAGGTTACACGAACGGCGGCGGATGGCGACGAGCTGAACGTCTCTCAGTGGACGGCGAGAGAGCATGTATAATATAGTCCTTGAAAAAATTATTAATGAACAATCATGCACAAACAACATCTCTGTTCTGCGTAGTTAGGTCTTGAACTGTTTGCGATTATTTCTCTCCCACTCATTAGAGTTATACATTCCAGGAATATCAATAATTGAGAATTGAATTCAAATACTTCCGTGAATACTGCCATACTATTTATCTATCAGCCGACAGAGCCGAATTTCTTTCCTTAAGAGCCGTTGCAGTTGGCCTCGAGGCTCAATAATCCAAGAGCGACAAGCAGAGGTGTCTTGCTCAATGCCGGTCTGTGAGTCAGGAAAAGAAATGATATTTGGGGAGTACGAAATGCATCTTCACATTTAATAACACTGATTTGATCCATAGCTGTCAAGGTGACTAATTTGGTGCGGCCTGTCGAGGCTGGAACACGTGTCAAGATGAATAACATCTCAGTGAGGGAGTGAATAGTCAAGCGAAGCTTTAGATGATAAACCCAGGTAAACATCGCCTGACGTGACTCGGTCATTTCTTGGTCTACAGGTGTTGTTCCTTGTCATCTAAGGTTTATAAAAGAAGAGTAGTATGCATTGAATCATTTGATAGCCTCTTGTTCACTTGTTGCTCTGATAACAGCCACTGGAAAGCGACCTAGATCATAGTTCTTAGAATGTTGAACCTTTGCTCTATCTTGCAAGTGACCCCTTTCAAGGGAGTCACGTAATTTGAAATGTTTCTCAACACCTGGTCTCAATCACCCCGCCGAAAGTGTCGGGGCTGTGTAAGCCCCAGAAACAGAGCCGCCTTGGCACTGGGGTGGCTCTTGGTTGGCTTTGCAGCCCACCCCCCGAAGCTGGCAGAAACAGTTCCATCTCTGCGAGCCGCTGCAGTGAGAAAAAAGGATAGGACCATGTGAGATCGCGGGCTGAGAGTTCGGTACCGGTGTCCCACTGCACTGCTCTGCCAGGGAAGCACTGTTGGGCGTGTATTGCTCCACAATTGAGTAAAATCATCCGCGTAGGCCTTGATTGCGCTCGCGATAGATGAATATGTCGATGAGAAGCTCACGCAATTTCCGAATTTTGCGGAGGACGAGAGGTTCCAGAAGGAAATGGAAGACTGGTCTGTGTGATGGATGGCTAGCGAGCCTTGGTTCTTCCATTGATAGAGAGCATCGTACGATTGCTCAGCAGCAGCAAGTTTTGTTGGATACTTGGAGCAGAAATTAGCGGCACATAAAGTATACTTTAAGGTGAATAGACATACCAGGGGCTGCTACCCTGGTAAACATCTCCAGGATAGCGTCCAACATCAACGGCCTGGCCGGTGGTTTTACCGCTGTTAACTCAAAGATGGATCGGGAAGAATCAACGTATAGCTCATGGTTTAGAATATACACGAGCAGAGCAGGGCTGAAAGGCCGTGTCATCACAAGAAGAATCCGGACCAAATGTCAGGATGAAGCGAAGCACCGAATTGGCATCCAACCCCAAGCAGCCATCACCAGGCAAGTTGGAGATCACGGATGTACCATTCCAGAAGTCTTGCCGAAAACAAGAAGATTTGTGTGGGCTGTGAATCAAAATTTCGCATGACTGTTTGAGAGTCGCGGCGAAGGCACTTCCCTCAACTAAGGCGTGGTGCTGACCGGCGACTATGAAGAATGACGACTCATGGACCTCCTCTCATAGGTCAAAGCCAGTCTAGTTCCCATTCTGGGTGACAAACTTCAACTCATTCTGCACATAAGCCAAATTTCTGGCCTCGCGATTGACTATATTCCAGCGCTGACTAAATGATGGCCATGTGCAATGAGAACCGAGGCTCGCAGAGCAGGGCCGTCACACCGAGGACGTCCCCAGTCCCCTGTCCCCAGTAGGAGCTGTCAAGTTGATGTTGAACTTCGGCTCTCCAAGGGCTGCCCCGTCAGATCAATCGCCCGATGGACTCGACATTGTCTGCACCGTGGCCTGGGCTATGATGTACTTTTGATTTAAGGTTTTCAAAGAGGTTTCTCCGGCTATGATAAGCTTTCAGCGTCAGAGCCGCATCTCGTGTCCATGGATAGAAAAATAGTTCTAGTTAGTTTGGAACGTGACAGGTAATGAGAAATTTGAAGAGAAGTAAACACAGTCGGGATTAGATTTGGATGGTGATGCCACCACAACACCAGAGGAAGCACCTGTCACGCTAGTCTCATTCGCACCAATATTACTCCGCACCCCTTGGAGGGCAATTGAGGTCTCCGACTGGATGAAGCTGTCAAGACTAGATTGCGGACGAAAAGGGCGGACGGCAGATGACGTCACTACTGGGGCTCGCGATGCCACCAATGCCAGGGTCAAAATATTGTGGCCGAATATGATTTAGCAGAAGAGTTTTGGCGCGGTTTCTCAAATCCTTCAAACCCTTCAAGTCTTTCTATTTTGTACACGTTCTTCAGAACATGTTCGTTTGGTCACATCGCAGGCTTGATCTCCAAGGGGAATGAAGTTTTGAAACAAGTGCTCTCCGTGCTGGTTGGAGAGAGCGATGTCGATCATAAGGGATGTGATCCGTCAGTCGGAAATTATTCGACTAGTAACCGGTCCGAGTGACCTAATGCAGACTGGAGTCTAATTTGAAGCCCATCATCTCTTGGACCCTGATTATATGAGCTTTGAGTGTATGCAACCTCGGAGAAAGCGATGGTGAACAGAAGGTCCTGAGCCAACCGAGGCCCCGATGAAACCCCGACTCCGATGTTAATCGTCTGGGACCCTACAGTATACATGAATCCCAGAATTGTATCTTCGAAAGTTTATCGCAGCTTGAAACCACTTGGCACTGACAGTAGTCGGGGCAAACACGGAGGTCTGTGGCATTGCAGTGGTCTGAAACAACATATAATGTATTAGTAAGGGGGATATCATCAAACAAAGGCTCATTGCTGCTAAGGGGGTTGATCAAGTTTATCAGAATATCGCTTAAAAGTATTTAATGCCTCCAGTTACTCCTGCATGCTGGGCATGTGGCGGCATGAGCTGTTTCCAGCCACTGGTCGATGCATTGTTTGTGGAAGTTGACTCCACATCGTGCCCGGCACCAAGCCAGCTCTTCCGCCTCACCTGCTGTTTCAATAAGCCCATCGTGTGGATCATCATCGTCGCCCTCCTCCTCCCCTTGTCTCCCCCCCTCTTCGTCCCGTTGTGGAGTCTTCAGATCACACAAGCAAATCCCACACTCTCCTTCCACCTCGCGACGAATGACAGCAACAGACCGATTGACCAGCACAGGGACCGGACGAGCTGCATCAGGAGCAGAGTGATTTATTGTTTCGTCGGTGATGCGAGCCATGCTTGATACAAGCGTTGGAGCTGCACCTGGACCGGGTGACAGGCTTTCCCGACGATGAACATGGGGCTGTGCTAGCCGAGTTGGCGTGGTTGCTGACCGATTCACTGACTCCGTCGACTGACTTGTTACGGAGTCTTGACTGATAACTCCAGGATACCTATGTCTAGTAGCTGAGCTGCGGATACTGCTAAACCCAATCTCCCCACTTGTGCGCCTAGCATCGGGATCGCTCATGAGGCTTGTGTCAATCGTTGGCTCGTCTAGGCTCGCCTGAATAAGCCTGATTTCCTCCATGGTGTCACGGAGTCTCCGGTAAAGAAGAGCAGTACGCTCTTCCATATTTTCTTGAGAAATTCCCGGATAGGGATTTCTGGATGACCGACTGGTCTGATGCTCTGTGACTATCGAGGCGGCTTGCGTATCGAGGAATGTGCGAACTTTTCTTTGCCAGCGACGCATCAAGTCTGAAGCTTGACTCTGATGGAATCGTGTGCATAGAACACGAGGGGCCAGGTCTTTCAGCAATTCATCGATGCATCGACCAGCCCGAAGATCTTTGGTGCCCTCATGAAGAAGCGCCATTGCTGAACGGCGTCCATGCGCGTTTGTCCTAGTGTGGCAGCGACGGCCCTGAGAGGGGGCGTAACCGGCACACCACGGCTCTTTTTCTGGCTCGAGGCCGATGATCTCACATAGAGAGGGCAGGGCTGGACCCGCTGAATAAGTATGTGAGGATGGCATTTTGAATATATCACACAAGCTTGCAGTGGGCGCCTGGTTGTGAGTAATAGTTGTTGCGCTGTGTCAATAGTGCCTGTCGTGTCAATGGACTTGAAGACACGAAGGCAGGTGGTTTCTTTATATTAAGCCAGCCCGTGCAAGGCGCAGAGCGTCGGAATAACCCCTGTAGAATTCAAACTTTGCTCTGCCACAATATTGTGGCGCGAATCTCAAAATAGTATCGACACCGTGCTGGCGCTGTTATTGATAAGAGAGTATAGGATAGTAGATCCCAATCAAAATTGGTGGTCACTGGCTAGCAGGCACGAAAACCGACGGCTCGAGGCTGTGCCTGCACGAGCGCTTCAAAAGTTGAGGGGCTTGGGTTTCTGTTGGCTCTCGAGGTGTTCTAATAGGCTCCTGTTCAGAACAGTGCAAGCTTGCTGCATGGGACTTCTGTTCTGCGAGAGATGCATTGTTGGCGCTAACTACCACAATGCTGTGCTCTCATTGACTGCGGATACCGTTCAATGTGGAGACTGGCGTCAGGACCATGGGAATGCGGACCGCCCCGGGGCCGAAGCAGGGGACCAATCGAGCTCAAACCAGGGACTGGAGTTCGCATTGAGATATTCTACAATGGATTGAGACCGCTAGATAAAGAGAATTATGACTTTCACGGCTTGATCTTTCTGGGCAGTCAATGTCAGCACAAGCAAGATTGACACCTGCCGCCCGAGGCTAACTTCTTTAAGCCGATCCGCTCCTATTTCCCACCCAAATTCAGCGGAGAGGCGGTGGGGGGCGAAAGCCATAGCAGCGCGCTGCAATGCTTTTTTCTGCAAGCTAATCAATTAGGCGAGCGTGGTGGTCTCTTCGCCCTCGGAGAGCGTGAATGGAGAGGAACAGAATATTGGACAATTACCTCATGGACAAGTCACGTCGGATGTGAATAACGCTACTTCAAATCAACAGGAAGAGGCCTCAGCAGGAGAAGAGAGGTCTTCGAGTGAACATGAACCTAAATTACCCACTGTTCACTGGTCTACTGCTCAGGGCTTTTGTCTAGCCATAGATGGTGTTCTCCTTCAGAGCAAAGATCGTTAGACATTTCCAGTGCAACCGATTGATTTTGTTCCATTGATTGAAGCCGGTGTTGTGAGCTCTTTTCACTGGAGCTCCCGCGATATAAAAGCCGCGCCAAACCGGTGCCCTTGCCAAAGGGTTCACCTTGCTCCAGAGCGCTTGGGTGACGTATAACATTAATCGCAAGGAGCGCATGTGACTTGCCGATCTCGCCGCTCGAAAATTAGACTATGGCTTATGTTGGCTGTACTCTTGTTACCTACGTGACATGGTGGCAAAAGCCTAGAGACATGATAACGACATCCTTGCCATACGACAAAGATGGTACAGACATTCCTGTAAAAATCCGGAATACGCTGAATGAAGGCGATGAGCTTCGGGTTCATTTTGACGCAAGGTGATGTGGAGGACGGAACTTAAGGGCAGTGGGAACACTTATCAGTTTGCAGTTTACTTCGAACGGGCAGCATATATTGGCCGAAACTGGTAGGCAAAGACATGCAAATCCAAAAGAAGAACGAGGATTGAGAAATTATCCGCTTCCCAAAAATGACCACCGTCTAAGTGAGGAGAATCATTGGCCATCGACTCCCAATAGTGGGCCGTATCAATCCACCAGCAAGGCCAGTAATCCAATGGAGCCAATGATCGTGACAAGTTATCTCAAAGTCACGCTCCTTTACATGTTTGTGGCTCTGCTGTTTCGTAAAATACATATTGCTGCGTAAGTCTCACAGTCCCTACTTTCCATTAGTCTTACTGAACTATTCAACAAGTTGGCACTCGGAATACCCAACGCGAGCGGATCAAATTGTTTGGCGAGTTCTCTCTCTCTCTCTCCGCATTTTATGTGGTTTAGCATCGAGTCTACCGTAAAGCGGGTGAAATGAACACCGTAGTCAGAGCTTTCGATATTGTCCCTGGTTGAGTTCTGATTCAATGTGTTGTTTTGTTCTGGGTCTACTCAATTGCACGGTGGGCAAAGCTCATTCTCATTTTCATATACCTCATGGCTATGCTGGCTGATTCATATGTCACGATAGATTTTATGGCGAAAATTCATCATATCTTAGTTAAAATCACATGGTCATGTGCTGAAGTTCTATTACGGGGCATACCAATGATCCGGTACAACATTTTTGAAACTGGGAGTATCAATTCGGAAGTACCGTTCTTCGGGTACACGCTAGCCTCCCGAAGCGGCAGATTCGTTTCTGCATTGAGCGCCAACTTCCAGAGAAGTTGATCACACCCTAAGAAGACAATGTCCAATCTAGATCTAAGGACGAGAGAGGTTCGTTTGGCGAGCTGGAAAGAATCTGTGCAGTGTCCACAAGTCTTTGAGCCAAAGCGCTGGCACTGTGAGCGCTCATCACTCGATCTGAAGTAAGGACTTGAACTTGCAACTCATCCGTGGTGGTGATGGAACGGATCAGGACTTGATCGGAGAGATGGATGTTTGCGGTCCACGAAAGATCTTCACATAAAGCACCATCAAGCGTGAGAGGCACAGGGTTTTTGTGCCCGTCAAGATGGTTCATCATAAATCCCAGTCTCGTGTTTTTGTCCCAGTCGGTGCAGTTGGTGATGATATCGGATAAGTTCAAGTAACTGTGCCTAGTAACCTGTACGTATTGGTCATGTAGTAGTTGACAGAGGTCGAGTACTGTTCTGGCTTGAGACAAGCGCGCTCGAAGAGGGTTGATGTTGATACATGACCCTAGCATTTTTTCCACTCCTCGCAAGGGAATGTCCCGAGTATTCATGACCACGCCGAAAATTACGTCCTGATCCCGCACCATTTGCGACAAGACGAGACTGAAAGCTGCATTCATCAAAGTCGGAATTGTAAAGTCTTGCGGCGGGAGGGGCACTTTCCCAGTAGCGCCCTGGCGGATATGCACATCTGGTCGGTCTTCCCGGCAGAGACGGAGACTCGTTGGTAGTGTCATTGATGCAGATTTGAGATTTTCCCTCCAAAAATCAAAAGCATCCTTAGTCCTGTATTGATTACATGCATATATGTAATGGCTGTAGGGCGTAGGATGCGCGACTGAGTGTGTCTTTCCAAGGCTGTTGTAGGCAATCGAAATGCTTTTGAAAAGAACAGGTGACGAGTATCCATCGTATTGAGCGTGTGATAATTGAACCATAAGTGCATGCTCAGTGTTTGAGCGAGATATCAGGGTGAACTTGATAAGTGGATTTCCTGATACGCTTGCTTCGCTGAGAGCAACGTCTGAGACTGATTGACAGATAGAATCAAGTTTCTGCTCTGTCTGCACATGGTCGAAAGGAACATCAAGATGCTTCAGGACAACTTGAACAATGGTTTCATTGAGCCTCGTATAGACAGTCCGCAAACTGCTGTGTTGAGATACAGCGGCTTGGCAGGCGGCGCGCAATCGTTCGATATCAATATTCCCATTCAATATGAGGCGGAAAGACGAAAGGCTCCACTGCGTCAAGAAGAATATCTGTGTATCTGTGACAGGGACAATGTCGGCAATTGCGTTTTTGGAAAGAAGTCCTTCCAAGCTCGCGGGAGGATTAGACAACGTCTTAGAACTAACGAGAGAGAAAGGCGTAACACGGATAGCAGTGTCAATCTTCGCCCTTGTCGAGAGAATCTGGGCCAGCCTGTCCAAAGTCTTTTGCTCGAGTATATCTGCCACGGATAAGTTCAAACCCTTCGATCGAGCAAGAGCAGCGACTCGCATCGCAGTGATTGAGTCTCCACCTAAGCTGAAAAAGCTGTCGGCTAATCTGATCTTGTTCGGGTCCACATCAAGTATTGATGCCCAGATATTCCGTAGCTGCAGCTCAATCTCAGAGCAAGGAACTGATTCTTTGCTTTCAGATTCTTGTAATCTGCCCACTTGGTCGAGCGACAACGATGAAATCATCTCTCGCAATTGTCGCCTATTCTTTTTCCCAGTAGATGTCATTGGGATTTTCTCAATCATGACGAATTCACTGGGAATCATATAAGCGGGTAAAAGCGCGCCCAGCTCCTTTTCAATTTTGGGCAGAACCTTGCGCAGAGCGTTCTCCATATCACTTCCCGCATTTTTCGCGCCCTGCATAATTTCCAGAAACGCGACAAGCAATGCGTTTTTTAAGCCCCGTGGCTTGACAAGGTCGACCATCACAGGTATATCAAATTCGTGGCGAAGGCTTCGTTGAATGTGATGTTCCACTTCATCGAGTTCGACTCGCTGCCCGCGAATCTTGACTTGCGCGTCCTTACGACCAATGAAACGGATGCTGCCGTCAGGCTCATATCGGCCTAGGTCACCAGTTCGGTAGACACGCATAGGAGGAGATTCTGGTCGAAGATTTGAAAGCCAGGCTGGGAGTGGCAAGAAGGATGCCTCTGTTTCAGCTGCATTTTTGATGTAGCCCCGGCCGATACTGGGGGTTTCAATCACCATTTCACCAACAGCACCAATGGGAAGAAGCTTATTGGAGTCTTGTACATCCACAATCCAAATGTTTGATCCAGTCCCATGGCCAATGTTTGTGTGATGATCGTGGATACTCATATTAGGTCGCAGCGAGCTGATAGTGGTAGTCTCAGAGGGACCATATGCGTTGACGAGGTTGAGTTTTTCCCCCCAGGTGGCGATGTGGAGAGAAGTCATGGGCTCACCGCATAGGATTAGATGGCGCAAATGAGGCACCTCAATTGGATTCAAAATGTTCGCAAGAGACGGTGTCAAACTAGCCCAGTTGATTTTTTTCTCAGCCATGAAAGCCGTCAATCCGTTGTAACGGTCAGATTCGGACGGCACGCAGATACAGCCGCCAAAAATCAAAGTGTAGAGAATATCCCGATTGCTGACATCGAACACATAATTGGCGAATTGCATAACCCTTGAATGCCGGCCCAGCGACAACACTTGGTTGTTTGCCATTGCTCGTAAGTAGAACGCGCCATGCTCAATGACAACGCCTTTGGGCTTGCCGGTAGAGCCTGAAGAAAACGCGGCATAAACGGCATTTCGTGGTAGGATTGATGTGTTAATGGATTGCTCCTGATGGCAATTTGTCCGAACGAGATGTTCTTCCGAGACAATTACTGTCTGTAGGCCAAGTTTATCGCCTACTGCCGAATGAGTGGCAGAGCACACCAAATACTTAGCTTGAAGATCTTGAGCGATGTTGGCAATGCGAACAAGAGGATAAGTTGGGTCAACAAAAGCGTAGGCTCCGCCTGCCCGCAAAACTCCAAGAACAGCCACTATGGCCCATTTGGACTTTTCAAAACACAATGGAACGATGGTATCGGTAGTAATGCCGGAATCAACGAGACATTGTGCCAGTTGCGCTGAAAGCAGATCAAGTTCGCGATAAGTAAGACTTCCGTCCCACGAGTCAACGGCTACATCACCAGGACTGCGAAAACAGTTTTTCAGAATAGCTTTGTGGACACATAGGGGCTCTTGCCGCGGCAAAGCAGGGCACCATCGGTTCAGCTGATCCATGTCCTGTGTACTGCAAAGATTCATGTCGCTGACCCTGGAGTCAGGTTGACGAAGAATCTGTGAGAGTGCGAGCTTAAAAGTCATCACCAGACTCCGAGCCTGGCCCTCGGATATTACCGAGGTGTCGTAATCAAGAATGACGCTTGCCGATTCTCGCGTCGTTTGAATACATAACACGATGTCTAGAGTCTACATTGCACAAATAATTAGTAAATCTTTCACATTTGCGGTGTAGAATGTCTCTGAGATCGCGAACCTCGGCGTAGAGAGAATTCCAGAGTGAAGCTGCATCATCGCTTGAGTCAATCTCTGGGTCCACTATCCAATGCATTGCGGTATTGAAGTTGCCACGGCTCTTGTGGATGGCAGCACCATTCATTTCCAATGGCGGCTGCCATAACGGTGACTCGTGTTGATTCTTGGTGAGGAGTTCCGAAAATGAAGATGTGCTAGACAATTCAAAGTCACACAGATACAGTTCTTTCTCGTGTTCGCCAGAATGGACATAGAGGAAGACAATGTCATCGCAAGCAGTATACAAACGCAGTACAACACCCCAAGCCAGATGGAAAAGCCTCGTCGGATCAAGTTTTGCTTGCAACAAATTCCCATCGAGCTCTGTCACCTGCTGTTGTCTTTGGCGAGGGCTTTGGTCTGGCTGCGCGCCATTGAGAGCAGGGAAAAAGCAACACCGCTCCGATTGCTTGTCTGAATTTTCCATAGCCGGAATTCGTTGAGCAGTTCTTCTGTTCATCATGAGGAAATTATAAGCAAATTTTGGTACGAATAAACATTCTCTCAGCGTAAGCAAATAGTCCGGTTATATCCATGTGTTATTTTGTTCAGATGATGTAGTCGGTGGAGATTGTCGGACCCACCTGTCGAAACTTTGAGTAAGCAGATGCTACGTTCGTTACAACCCTTGCCTTTCCCGATGCTTAGCAGACGATCGGGACAATAAAATGAGGTAATATTGGTTGCTCTATCAAATCGATTAGCTAAATGAAGTGCATCTTGTCGCGCCACAAAATGGACACATAAGTGGGTAACAAAGTTCGTGATCGTAGTCGACAGCTCACGAACGTAAGTGGGGCGATGGCACTGCCCAGATGCAAAATCAAGGAACAATCTTGGATGCTTGATACTAGTCTGTCGATCTTTCTGGGTATGATCGTCGTACGCGGGCCGTGTATGTAATGTTACGTATGGATAGTTTCCTGAATACTCGAGATCTCTGATATTCATATGGGATTGTCTTCTTCCAGTTGCTGTCGGGAAAGGCCATTCCAAGATTAACAGACTTCATCTACCACAAAAATGGCCGAAGATTTTGCCTCCATCCCCGCAATCGACTTCTCTCTGTCGAGATCTCCAGAGACCAAGCCTCAGTTTCTGTCAGATCTCCGCCATGCCGTGGTGAAAGTGGGATTCTTCTATCTCAAGAACCATGGTATCGACGAGGAAATCCAGCGCCAACTGGTTTCCGAGTCAATCAAATTCTTTGACTTGCCGGCGGAGGAGAAACAGGAAATCGCCATTGCGAACAACAAACATTTTTTGGGCTACGTTGGATTCACTGCCAAATCAGGCGACACGTTTGATCATCGAGAGACATTTACAGTAGGTTCCCACACCTTCTTCACATCGCATAACAGAGCCATTTCTAATGTACTTCAATCAATTTAGCTGGGGATGGATCAGCCGGCCCCTGGACCGGATGAGCCCATCTATCGAAATTTACGTGGTCCCAACCCGGTCGGTTTTCTTCCTTCACACTTCTCACATGGTCCTCATCTAACATCTCTCAGTGGCCCAATGAATCCCACATGCCTGATTTTCGCGTAACTATAGAACATTACATGGAACAGGTTCATCGACTGGCAAACACCTTCACAGTTTTAATCGCAGAAGCTCTCGGGCTCGAGCAAACTGCTTTTTGTCAACTCTTTGATGAAGCATCAAATGACCGACTCATGCTGGCTAAGTATCCTCTGCCGGCTAGCTTGTCTGAGAGCAAAGAGAAGGACTTTCAGGGCATTGGGACGCATCGGGATAGCAGCTTCCTGACCTTCTTGTTCCCTGGCACAAAGCATACCGGCCTGCAAGCTCAGAACAAATCTGGAACCTGGATTCCTGTTCCACCTCTTCCCGGTCACTTCATCGTGAACATTGGTCGTCAGCTGGAGGCGCTGACGAAGGGGGTCTGCGTAGCTACCACACACCGAGTCAGCCTTCACCCTCGGGACTATCACGACGACAGCGGGAAGCCATTGGGCTCTCGTTATGCATTTCCGTATTTTCAGGTGTTGGGACTAGATTTGACTCCAGCAACTGCATCCGTCGAGATTCCCCCTCACATCGCGCAATTGGCCGATGGCAATGTCAAGTCTGACGCAGAAACATACTTTCAGACTTACTTCAAGGATGGCATTGGGAAAGGAGTATTGGCTGCGCGAGCACTTAGGCATCCGTTGGCGGCACAGAAATTCTACCCCGGTCTTCTAGAGGAGCTTACAGCCGGCAAAGACTTGAAGTAGCTTATGAAATTTTTCATTAATTCTTCTCCATATTGAACCTAGACCATACAGTAAGCTTGCTAGCTGACTTGAACAGAATGTAGAGACATTCGTCATTACAAACACACTTACGGACATGTAAGGTACATACCTTGGCAATTACATGGCTCAGCGGCGCTGATCTAGCTCAGGCAAGGGGAGCGCTGATCAACGTGAGTTGCTCGGGAGATCGGAACCTGGGCACCAGCATGCATTCCGCTCGATCCAACCCGATTTTGAGCTCGATCAATCGCGATCCCAGCTTGACTATTCTAAGCTACGTGCATTTCAGCTCGTCTGCCGATGTAAGGGCTGAATTACGGAGATTCTCGGTCGCTAGGCACCTTGGAGCCAGACAGGATCCACTGATTAGGGGGCGGCTGAGCCCTGGGGGTTCTGTGGATACTCGTGGGACACTTTCGGACCGGAGTTCTTCTCTTTGCTCCACCTGAATTAAATCTAGCTCTCCCATGAGCTTTTCTTTCCATCGGAGTTTCGCATTTTGAGACGACGAATCGTACTTTCGTGCTCATTTCTCCTCCCATAATGATGGCCCCGAATGAGCGGTCACGTCTCCTACCACCCCCAGCCTCAACCAGGGTAGACGATAATGTTCCGGAACAAAACAGTTCCAAGGTAAAACGCTCAGCGGTGTTGATAGTTTGCGCAACTTTCCTTGGTATTGAGAGGTTCCCCAATTCCAATGAAGCCAACTAGGTAGTAACAAAAGAGGCAGGAGAATTCCTGGCCAGTGCCGATGAGTCCCTCATGATTTCGACGTACAGTGCCATCGCATCCGACTTTCGCAGTCTTCCCATGGGATCTTTCCTGCTTGTGGCGTACAATTTTGGATATTGTGTTGCGTCGCCTGTGGTGAGAGCTTGCCCCAATAACTTCCTTTCATACTTTTAATTGCGCACTACTGATGTGACCTCCGAATGTACCAGTATGGAGTATTGGGCGACCTTTTTGGAAAGAAGAACATCATGCTCTGGTCTTATTTCTCCTTCATGCTGGGATGTATAGCTTGGTAAGATAACTCTGGAGATTCGCCCTTACCGAACATCCTCTTTACTAAAGCAAAACAGTGGGAGTAGTGCCTCTATTCATCAACTCATTCTGGCAAGGGCTTTGGCTGGAATGAGTGGTGCAGGCATGGTATCGTTGGTCTCAGTGATCATGACAGGTAAGATATCGTGTTCTTGGTCTTTAATTACCAGACAATTGGGCTAAATAAGCTGTAGACATCATGCCCTCCGAGGATGTAGTGATGTACCGCAACTACGCCAACATGGTTAACATGGTCGGGCGAGCTTTAGGAGCACCGATTGGGGGCTTTCTGACCCAGACTGTGGGCTGGAGATGGTATGAGTCTCATTCGACAAGTTCTCTCTCTTCTGATGGTGCATGATCTTACAATGAATACAGGTCCTTCTTTGGCCAGATTCCGCTGGTCTTGGCTTCAATCTTGATCACTGCGCAGCAGATGCCTTCTTCTCTGAATCGGCCGCAGCATATCGAGACCTCTGCGCGGTCCAAGCTCAAGCATCTTGACTTTGCGGGCATCATCGTATTCGCTGCAGCTGTTCTTTCACTTTTACTCATGGTTCATAACTTCGACTCAGTAGGGCTGCAACAATCGCGACTGTTTTTTCTCACTGCAGGAGCATTTTCGCTATTTACAGTACTATTTCTTTTGGTGGAGATTTTCTGGGCAGTGACTCCCTTGATTCCTTTGGATTTGATGAAAACATCCTTTGGAATGTATTGCATCTCACAGTTGTTGGTCACAACCGGTCGAAGTGCGGTAGGTGATCTTTTCTGTTTGACGAAATGGCTCGCTGTTCTAACCCGGATATTCAGTTCATGCCCACAACGGTTCCTTACTTTGTCCGCGTTCATAATGCGAGCGACTTTGAAGCATCTTTGGTCAATGTAATTGCCATGTTTGGTGTCCCAATTGGTGGCTTCCTAACTGGCCTCTTCATCAAAAGGTGAGTGTAAATCTTTTCTACCAAAAGGGACATGTGCCATTATTTAGCTTTCTAACACAATCGATCATTAGAACAAACCAACATAAAAGATTGGGCATCATGGCCGCAAGCCTCATGGGCCTGGTCTATCTGGTCATATTCTTGCGGTGGCGAGTCGGGTGCCATCTTTGGGAATCCGTATACCTCCTCCCATTTGGCTTTACCATGGGTGTTCTTTTCTCTACTCAATTTATTGGAATGACATCAACGGTTCTCAAAGAGCGTTTGGGACAGTGCGTGGGCACTTTCTATCTCTTTCAGCAACTGGGGCGCATCATTGGGCCTGTCTTCGGATTGAAGCTAATCAACCAAATATTTAAACAAAGCCTGATTGAAAAACTTGCATCAGGGCCTGAGAAGCAAATGGTACGCTCAAGATACTCAGACATTTTTTCATTGCAACATTATTTGTCTAATTGTCTGCAGCTTATCAGCAATATCTTGAATGATGCGCGGTTTGCTTTCACTCTTCCGACGTCGATGCAAAGGATCGCGTCTCAAAGCTTCTTACACGGGTTTCAAGTTGTCCCCTGTACGTCAAACTTGCTATGAGATTTTGCGTCAGCTTTAAAGGTTTGAGCTAACTGTGATTTAGTGTTCTGTTTTATGTGTGTAATCTTCGCACTACCAGTCATGATATTGACTAAGTAAGTTGCCATTCAAGTTGGATATGATCCCGTTTAGTTTTATAATTTTATTCTGTATCACATTGTGTAACATGACAAGTGGCGTGGGGTTTTAAACCACGATACAGAAAACGCGGCTGAGAAGTGGAGCCGTATAATCAATACAATCCATTTTCGATCTCTGTATACCCCAGTAACGCCCCTACGTCACCCCTCTTACGAACCTTACCTGAGAGTTATGCGAATGCGAGATCAGGGCTTTTTTTTTTTTAAATATTTATTTATCGATAGTTTGACAATGCCGATCAAGTATTCATGCTAATCACGCCGCAGTCCACAACAGGAAAGCTGCCCAGATAGCTTGGCCGCGAGAGAGGACCAGACGCTATAATTACATCCAGTGACCCCCAGATCTGAATAACGATCGTTGTCTCGCAATCAAGCCCAACAATGTCTCCCGTCATCCTCGACCACACACTGGCAGACCTGTATTCAGAAGATGGCGACGCCTCAAACTTGGTCGCTGTCTTTGCATATCCCACTGCACGCAGCCAAGGCATCGCCTCATCTCCGTCTTCCAAAAAATTCATCTATCAGACGCCATTGGCACCCTCAACGAATCAAGATGCAGTCGAAAGGCGCCGTCTACACAACATTCCGCTCAAGATGGCATTCACGATGGGGAAAATGCCCATAGTCTTCTTTGATCTTGATCGGAGTGAAAAGGATGACACTGGCGAATATTCCCATCATATCGACGCGTGCAAGGTGCTGGACCAATTACATCCAAATCAACGGCCCAATATTACCTTTACCCGAGGTCCGGATGGAATCCAGCTACAGAAGGATGCGAGAATTGTGATCTTGAGCCCTTTGGACTTCATAGCTCATTTACCACACGCTGTTGACCCGGAGATCCACTATGATTTACTTTCAAAAAGAGGCCTAGCATACTCTGGTCTTCCTACCCCACGCACTACGGTCATTGACAGCATCAGTCTTCCCAGCGAGGGCTTTTCCTCGACGCAGGTTAAAAACGAGGTTCAACGCATGATGTGCCCCATCTACGAAAGGGAGGTTCCCTTTATTGTCAAGGTTCCACAAGCTGTTGGGGGTCTTGGAACATTCATCGTGCGTACCGAAGCACAACGCCAAGCCGCTGCGACAGTGCTTGAAAACGAGCTTGGCCAGATGTTGCATAACGTTACCTCCCTGAATCAACATCTCCACCCTTGCTGTTTGATCATTCAGGATTTTATTCCAGGGGAGACCTTGGGGCTGACGCTGTTTGTGACGCAACGAGGGAGACCAATTTTCATCGGCTGCTGCACACAGGCCGTGGACATCGCGGGGCTTTGGTCTGGGGGCACAATGTCCTATCCGAGACAGGCCGAATTGCAGAAGCGCTTTGGGGAGATAATGGACAAGATCGCGAGACTTTTGCATAAGAAGGGGTACTACGGTCCTGCCGGTGTTGATATCATGATTGACCAAAATGCAAGACCGCTCATCATTGATTTTAACGTCCGTGTCACTGGTTCATACAGTCTGGGATGTCTCCGGAGCCACTATGAACAAAGAGGTCTATTTGAGGCACTGCTATCTTCTATCAACCCTCATTGCTCTCTGGAAGAATTCCAAACCCATTTCAAGGAAGAATTTGAACAAGGAATCTTCATCATGATCACATGGACTTCTCATATGCCTGATGGCTCGAGCTTGGCTATGGTTTGCATGGGGGCGCCAGACCAGACTCAGCTTCAAGATCTTGCCGCTAGACTCGCTACCTTTGTGTCCGCATCGAATGACTCGGATCCCAATGGTCACAACCTTCATACCATTACTTCCGCACCATACTTTTAGATAAAGGCCTGTAGAACAACATAGGTCTATTCGACCATAAGTCCTGCAACGATCGTTTCTACGTCAGACCGGCCACCAAAAATCACAATTTCCAGGCTGTAGTCCAAACATGTTCTTTTTCATTAGGAATCCGAATTATTGAAACGTATATATGAGATAGATCATGAGCTCCAACAAAGCAAGGGACAGATGACTTTCGATTTCAGGCGTCACACTGAGAATAGGAAACTTGTAAAATTTTGATGAGTCCAGGGCCAAACAAGAATTACGATGTAGATCGATACGGTATTTCCGATCTTGTTTCATCTTACGGCAGTGGAGCACTCCGTCAATACTGCACGACCAAGTGGTTCCACATAGCCCGCAGTCTGGACCCACTGTTCAGCTCGCAGGAACTACTGATCTCGACCCACTTATCACGTTTCTCAGCCTTGGATTCGCATTGGATCAGGAGAGCAATTGAAGAAAGAATCATGTAAATTGGTCACAATTGAGCTAACCACAAACAATGAATGGGGCACAAAGGTCTATACCCCTATATCCGGGATTTTTTCGTTTGTTTACGTTTCGTCTTTAGGCCGATTGCCCTTTTCAGAATCGCCAGTCGGTCGGCCTGAGATCCACTCCGTATGTCGGAAAAGTGTTACTCTACATATTGTGGTGGAAGCACCAGTGACGTAAAAGATGTGTGGCCTCAGGCATAAAATATCTGAGGCGCATGTTGTATCCTCGTCACGGATTTGGAGATAGATTGAGCACGTACTCAATTCATTCCAATTTTCACATTTCATGCCGCAAGATAATCGACTAAGGGTCATTTTCATCGCACTGTCTCGAAATTTTCATGTACTGCCACAATGCCATCGAGCTGTGCCCCTATCAAAGCACATTTTATTTGCATGTACATCCCCTATCACAACTGTGTACAGAGCAGTTCAACAAAGCCACAGCTCTCATTGCCACTGCTTAGGTAACTATCTCTTGTTCTGACACAGTCCGGTGTCATGTGAGTATATATCACAATAAATATATGTGAGGGTCGTCTATTTCGAGCAAATCAAATGAATGTCTCTACGGCAGTCTGATAAGATTTATGCAGTAAGAATACCTTTCATACCGTGAGCTAGTCAGCTTAATTCCCCATCGAGTCAACCAACCATAATCCTGGTAGAAAAACCACTTAGAGATGCTGGGATTAGAAGAAGCTTGTATGGCCTTTTTTTTTTCAACCATTGACCATTTTTTTACCTCGACTTGAGCCCTATTTGGCATAAAGAAAATTCAAGAAGAGGGGAGGCCCATTTAGGTTTCTCCAGAGATGACAACGACTTGTGAAAAGTAAGAGGAGGCTGGCAAAAAAGGCTTTCTTATTACACTTGCTAAAAATTGAACTCCTCTAGGCAATAGCCTAGCATCCTCTTGCATCGAAGAAATCCTCCACATATAGGAGTACATGTTTCGTCGAACACAAGAACACAAGAACATCACTGAACACCCAACAATGAACCGATATCTCAAGAAATCTGTTCGACTCAATTACAAATGACTGCAACGCTTGATTATTTTTCAAATCACCCAATGTTCTCTGTTTTGGCGATGGAGTCTATGTCCTTCTTGTTCTCCGGCACAACCAGAACTGAATTTGCCTGAATGGTCTGCAATTGCTTCACTTTTCGGATGTCAACCCATCCTAGACCCCAGCCAAAAGCAAATGTGGCAACACTGACCCCGATACCGAGATACATGACATGACTAATTGCAGTTGTATAGCACTTGAGTGCGGCTGTGAGCGCATCACCCGAGACAAGACTTCGGATTGAAGTGAGTCCAGTAGTAAGGATGATGTCTGGGTGGACGCCAATTTCGTGGGTGTGCTTCTGAAGCTCCTCACGCAGGCCGTTGGTGAAGATAGAATTGGCAGTAATGAGGAAGACGGCGCCGCCCATGTTCTGACAGAAGATGATGATAGCCATTGCGATAGGTATCTGTGGAGGGGGCACAAGGTTTTGAATAGCGACATAGGGCTTTCAGCACAAGGCAGGTTAGCAAATTGAATATAGAAAGTTGAGTATGAGTTAGAATACTAGCAAGAAAGCTTACCGCGGAGGTCATAGCCCCACTACCAATACCATAGAGGATTTGATAACCAATCCATTTTGAGGAGGAAGTCGTGGGCTTGATCATAGACATGAGACCATAGCCAATGGCGGCCAGGGCGCTTCCTCCTAGGTTCCAGGGCAGATAATAACCGAAGATTTCGGCTGCGAAGGGTTAGAAGGCTCTTATCATTTCCACATTTAGAAACAATGAAAGGGTGATCACGAACTCATCATTCCGGAGAGCATGGTGAAGAAGACCAAGCCTAAAGTTGTTGGTAGCAGATGTACACCGCTCATGATAGGTCTGTTGTCGAGCACGGTTTGGAAGTAAATGGCGAGGTAGTATTCTGCCACCAAAATGGCACCAAGAAGGAAGAATAAATTACCCGCGGCAGACCACACAATCCGCTTTCTGATCATTGCAAAAGGTACCATGGCGTCATCTCCCTGGTGGTGCTCCCAGGCAAGAAAGAGAATAAAGGTGACGGCGGCGCCAACCAGAAGGCCGATGACAACGGAACTATCCCATGAGTGCACAGTCCCGCCGTATTGTAACGCAAGCAAGAACATGACGGCAGCTGGGCTGATAAGCATAAAGCCCGGAAGATCTAGAGACTTTATGGCGGTGCCGAGGACTTGTCTGGGAGGTAACTTGGTGGTCGGCTCGGGGATCGTGAAGAAGAACAGCAGAATGGCCAGAGCGCCACCAATAGGAAGGTTGATGTAAAAGCCTGCGAAGAGATAACAAGAATGAGTAGGCTGAAGATCAATATGAAATCGATGAAAAGGACGGTCGAGTCACTTACACCAACGCCACGAGATATTTTGAGTGAATGCACCGCCAATGATGGGACCCAAGGCGATACCGAGTTGGCCGATGCCAAGATTGATCCCTAGGAACTGGACTTGCTTCCTCACCGGTAGCACGGCCGAGATAATCGTCAAAGCGCCGTTCCCAATACCTGATGAGCCAGCGCCGGCAATTGCTCTGCCGACAATGAACATAGGCGACGAGACAGCGGATCCACAGATGACAGATCCGAGCTCGAAGATAAAGAAAAAGAGAAGGAAGGACCACTTTTGCAAAATTTCAGTACTTTCAATCTTTCTCATTTGGAAGAAAACCACATATTGACTTACCTTGATGTTGAAATGGCTGTAGATTTTACCAGTGAGCGGCTGAAGAGCAGAATTGCCGAGCTGGTACGCACCACCATACCACCCGACGTCGACCAGAGAATCAAATCGCTGTGTGATGACTGGGGTTGCAGTAGACACGACACACATATCAAGGAATACCAGGAAGTAGGCAATTGTAACAGGACCTAGTATCGACCATAATGCCAGGCCCGTGGGGAACTTGCTTTCATCATCTGCAGTCCTACTTTTGGACACGATGCCGTCGGAAGCATCCTTCTCAATGTCCGCATTCTCCCCTGACAGTGCCATGCTTGCATCAATTGCTCTTTTGGAATCAGCCATGGTTATGGACGTGGTCGCGGTTATATTGTAACGGACTCTTGGCCGTCCCGTCCTGGTACCAACGACTATGCCAGTATTTTTCGAAAATAAATAAGTTAAGCTTGAAATGCAGTGATCGGTCATGAATAATATAAGTGTTCGACTTGATTAGTCCTAAAGGTAGGATCGGAACCGGACTCTTACTACTGCGTGAGTGATGGCCTTTGTTCAGGGTTGGGGTACTACACGTCGGAGCCGGAATCTGAAATCCGGTCCTCAGTCCGGCCCCGTCGAGTCGACGGACTAGGAGTATGTCCGCTGTGTCGAACGAATACGCGCTATATTATTAATTTTATGAGGAATCAAAATGGTCATAGCACTTGATTGGAGCCATTTTCCCAAACAGCTCTGGCTATTTACATGTGATTGTATGTAGCAATATGATGAGAGAAAATTTACAATATCGCATAGTGTCAGGCAAGAAACATGGTATACTGGTCCCATCTAAATTTGTATTGATCCAAGTAATTAAAACGTCTAGGATGACTATGTAATGACAACGTTCGTTTCTGATTCTCTGCACGCTATCGAATACTACGCAGGGTAACGCTAAGTAGAGAGAGAGGGGCCTTTGTTCAACTTCGGTGTGTCAACGCGACTCAATGTCTCGTTGATAAGCTTCTCGATGGGACGAATGAGTCCCTATCAACTCTTGAGATGATGATTTGAGTGAACAACTTCCAAAAAAAAGAAGAGTAGAAAGAACAATTGTTGCTATATACCTCATGACTCTGCGTGCAGTGGACTTGAATAGTCAAGAAACAGAGCTTCCTGAATCTTGTGGATTTGCTCTAAGATGTAAACAAAGCATCAAGGCCAGTAGCAATCTAGAGGCCAGATAAAGACTGGTCCTCCTCGTCAAGAAAAAACTGATCTAGCCATAATGTGGGACTCATCAGATATTCTGCCTGTTTGCTATGTGGCAAAGCATGCGAACTCAGTTCCGTAGTCGCGACTGAAGCCTCATCTGTATCTGCTGGGCCCTCTGCGCTTGCAACCTCTTCTTTTGCGCTCTGTGCTTCTTCCTGTTCAGCAAACAATCCTTTACCGTGATATGCCGACCGAAATGTGCGTAGGCCGCGTGCCAGCTGGGTGAACACACCGCCGGCTGATCCTGGTTGCTCGCCAGCTTCAGCAGCAGCGAGATCTAGCTTGTCCGCCGTGCAGGAAAGCAAAACAGGCAAATCGACGAGCTTGCTTACGGTGATTGGATCCCAGCCAGGCTCTTGGACCGTGCTAAGTTGCTGCAGGGTGGCCACACACCTTGCCAGCTGGGCCCACTGGATAAACGAAACGCCAACTAGCCCCGACGGTGAGAGAGTGAGAAAGGTTGACACACACGACTTGATCGCCAGTGCCGCCTGCCAAAAGCAGGAGACGCGCGTAGGCCCGCACGTCGGCGGTGGCGAGCAAACAGAGTCCTGAATGTGAATAGTCTCGATGATACACATTTCCGTGTAGTATGTCTGGGCGAGGAGTGCTGTTTCTCAATTAGCAATCACTGACTTTCCCATACTCAAATGGAACATAGGCTGAGCCGGACACCTACCAAACTGCCGCTGCAACGCCGGAGGAATAGACGCTCTAAGGTCTTGCAGCTGCCCCATCAGCGCCTTGATGTACAAGAGAGCTTGGGGTGAAAGGGTTTCTGGTGGAGGCTGGTCAGGGAATTGGGCTCGCTCCCGGACCTGGGCTGCCTTCATGGCAAGCAGCTGCAGGCGGACTTGAATGGCCAGGGACGCATCAGACGGACACTCCGCGCCCGTGCTGTCGGCGTTCGCTACAATGGCCGCAAGGCTCTTGTCCATCTGAGGTATCCACCTAGGCGCATCAATTTGTGAGAAATGGGCCGAAACAGCTGACCCAAGCACAAAGTAGCCTAATATGGCTCGCTGGCGCTCGAGGTACAAGAGGGTATTAGTCACTTCCGCAGCTTTTGGCATTGTCGTAGTTGCCGTCGCGCAGCCGTACACATCTTCAGAGCCGCCTTTTGGTTCAAGTTGGCTGATTATGCACGTTGTCCCTGGTACCGCCTGGCTCTGAACATGCAACTCCCCAACCAAAGACATAGCGACAGCCATGAGTCGAGACAAACTGCGACGGCTGAGTACGTGTTCCCAGCCCCAGGCAACGTAAACAAGGAGACCTAGTAGCAGATCGGTAGTTTGTTGTGGGGACTCCTGCCTGCCCGGCTGCAGCGACCCTTGGAGGAATACCTTCTCGCAGAGTACACGCTTCAGTTCGAGGGAATTTGCCCTCTTGTCCTCATCCGATGCCGACGTCACGCACAAGATGGCGCGGAACAAGAATGGCCGATCTCGCTGCAGCTGTTCAGCTGTGAGGTGTGTAGGCAAATACACAAAAGGGAAGTGATGCAGCATACGCAAGCGGAACGTTTCAAGAGAGGTCGATGTAGATGACGAAGATATATGAGGGAACATCAACGCACCCGACGGGGCCGAGGACGGGGGAGTAGTGAGAAAAATCTCGTTGGCTCCAAGCCTGTTCGTATTTGTCCCCCCCAACCAAGACGCAGAGGTACTAACTGTGTCGGCATCAGTATCATTGTGGTCGTCATCAATAGAAGTGGCACGCGATTTCTCCGTAGTGCTGCTCCTTTCGGTCCTTTCCACGACCACATCCTGGTGCGGGGAGATGTGAGAAGATGGCTGTTGACTGTTTTGCTGGGCTTGTTGGTGTAGATGGTGGTTATGTTGCGGGGGTGACAGTTGCTGCTGCTGCAACCACACATTCGCTCTACCGTCATCGACGTTGCCCATAAGCTCCACATTGACGCTGCCCGTCTGGAGCAGCGAGACTAGCTGACCGAGTGTGCCCTCAAGTTTTGCGATTCGGGCCTCCGATGGGCTTTGCTTTTTATCGCCGCGACGACGCACCGCATCGGTAGGATGGCATGGGCGCTTTAGACGGTGGCATCTACATATCGTACTCGTTCGCATCAACGAGTGGCTCCAAGGCTAATGTGTGCCATCAGAATCCACTGAAACATAGTCCATACTGACCTTTCACATCCATTGCCGTCGGGGCGAGGGATACACTTGCATTTGGTCTTGAAGCAACTCAAACACGCTTGGCCATAGGGCGCCGAGCGGCCAGCCGACCTCTCCGTCGCAGGCATTTCCTCGGTCGGACTTAATTGAGAGTGAGGTCAATCTACACGGCGAAGTTGGCCGCGGCAAGAAGTCAAGGCCCTCAAGAGAATGAGGTTGCAGAGGTGGAAGAGTGCATGCACTCGAAGGGAAGATGCGATGCCACAGTCCCTTGTTATTCCCCACTTTGGTTCTCCACCTATTGGATGATCTTTCATATGACAGACGATCTTGTCGGAACAAGAAGTTTTCCTGATCAGTAGCATTGTGAAACCTGCTATGCCAAACATCCTAGAATGGTAGGTTGTGAAGGGAAAATATGTGACAAATAATCCTAATATGAAAGAAGGAAGCTCATCCGCCCCCGGATGTTGAATTTTTCGCGCAAGATGCCACCTCGAGTTTGTGAAACATCCAAATTCCTCCTCAGGCAGGATGGATCTATTAAGATAGCTCATCGGTCCGACCTATAGCATACGTATTACAATTCAAATGTCCAAGTAGATGCATCGTGAAGCCATCACTTACGCGACCGGCCCCATTATCGCTGTGCCGAGTTTCGCCCCCTCTTTCTTTGAGCCCCGAGTGGGACCTTGTGTTGCTAGCCACCCTTATCAGTGGGGTATCGCACCAGCTTACGCTTCTCTTCTGCACCTGCAACGCCAGTTCATTGAAGATTCTCCCAATGTCTCCCGCCAAAGCTGTCGTCACCGATAAGGCACCGAAGCCGCTGCCACAATTTTCCTCGGCAGTCACATACAATGGCATGGTCTACTGTTCCGGCAGCCTTGGGCTTGACCCCAAGACATTCACATTGGCGGAAGGCGGAGTTAAGGAACAGACAGTGAGTTTTTCGGTCGATATCAGAGCGCACAAAGTTAGTTTTCTGACATTGACAAAGCGCCAATCCTTGAGGAACCTCGCCGCTGTCTTGGAAGAGGCCGGAAGCAGTCTACAGAACGTGGTCAAAGCGAACATCTTCCTGACCACCATGGACAACTTCAAAGTCATGAACGAGGCGTGGGATGAGTTTTTCCCTGCAGACCTCGACCCCAAGCCGGTTGGTTCTAGCCCTGATCTCCCATTTGATAATGAAGAAGCCAAGATTCTGATCGTTTTCCAGGCTCGTACTTGCGTTGCTGTCTACCAATTGCCGCTCGGTGGAGATGTTGAGATTGAATGTACCGCGTTCCTAGACAATGTTGCGAAACTCTAGGCTCACCAGAAATCGAAGAATAGTTTTGATTCCAATTGCCTGGATAGACTGACTAAATTCCACGGAGTGTAGAGTGAATGTGTTCCCGCACTGAGTCGGTTATGTGAGGGGTCCACTGATAAGTGAGAGATTAGAACCACCCGAGCAAGCTTGGCTCACCGACTCATTCTTCCCCCAACTTTGGGACCAGGTCCGCAAGATCAACAGGACTGACCTTACTAGTCAATCCTCTATCCTGAAAAAATCGATCGGAAATTATTCCTAGTCACACATGAGCCGCGCGGCTCCCCACCAAAGATGCAATCCTCAGGTCAGCCGAGGGCGATAACTGTCATGGGGTAGCTATCATCTTACGCCTGAATATTCTCCCTTTCTCGAGGAAAGCTAATGCGTAGAAACAGAGCGGGTGTAATTGGCCTCACGACTGCGCTACTTCTGAGCAAAGATGAGAAGAACCGAGTCTTGGTCATCGCCGAATTCATGCCTGGCGACTACGACATTGGATACGCATCACCCTGGGCTGGGGCTAATTTCTTTCCGTAGGTCTGTCGTGATTAATAAAAAAGCATACCCGATTAATGGCTCCCCCAGCATGGCCGAAAAAGGAACACTGCAAGCACAGCTTGAACACAGCACCTGGAAAGTCTTGAAACATCTGGCTACGTGTGTGCCTGAGGCCTGTGTCCACTTCCAAGGTATTTCAGACCCCAATACTTTCCTTCTTGATCTGAAACGCTAGGACGAACCCCCGTAAGAAACATACTGACCGGCCATCAGAAGCTGTCGTTTATACTCGAGAGGAAGATGTGGGCTTGGCTGGGCCCTTGTTTGTCGGACCAGGAGAAGAACCGTGGTGGAAAGACGTTGTTGACGATGTGAGTGGACTTAAGGTATCGACGACTTACAATTTAACAAATATTGGTAGTGTCATCGTGTTCCCTCGAAGGACCTCCCTGCAGGAATCGCTGCGGGGACTAAATTTAAGACGGTCTGCATCAACCCAACGCTTTACTTGTCGTACCTGGTCTCGGAGTGTCGTCGCCGTGGCGTTGTATTCAAGCGCCAAAGAATGAGCAGTATAACGGAAGCCCAAGAAGCTCAGCATCCAAGCGGAAGAGCCACCGAAATCGTCGTCAATGCGACAGGTTTAGGCTCAAAGACTCTGAAGGGCGTCGAAGATGCCTCTCTTTTTCCAGCCCGAGGCCAGACCGTACTCGTGGAAAACGACCCTGGCTACATGATGGCTGTCACTGCCGGAAGAGATGACCAGAAGTTAGGTTATTGTATGACACGAGCTGCCGGTAAGTGTCAAATCAGTCAGGGATCCAAATCTCATTAGCTAACACTGAAGCCAGGAGGTGGAACTATTCTGGGAGGATGCTTTCAAAAGAACAATTCTGAATCTTCACCGGATTTGAACCTTGCGACTCAGTTTATGAAGAACGTTATCGACCTCTGTCCATCGATCGTGAAGCCAGGTCAAGGTGTGGAAGGCCTGAAAATAATTCGACACGGCGTGGGTCTAAGACCAATGCGGCAGGATGGTCCTAGAATAGAACTTGATGAAAACCGCGTGGGTGTCATTCACTGTTATGGTCATGGCAGCTATGGATATCAGACGAGTTGGGCAAGTGCAGAAATAGTGGTGAAGTTAATTAGTGACAGTAAAATGGCGCGACAATCGGGCCTAAAAAGCGTGCTGTGATTGTCAAATCTTGAGACAGAAAATTTGATTCTCATCGTCATGTGCCTGATTATGTTTGCGTACTCAACCTCCCATGAATTGCAGTGCTTGTTTCACGGACCCGCACTGTGTGAAGCTATTAAAGAAATTTGATCATCTCGCAAGGTTGGTGCATCAAACCCCTTATTTCCCATCTGATCCGAGATTTAATCTACCTGGAAAGCCAAGTAGCTTTTGTAGGCTGTGTAGTACATCAAATGGGAGTCTTCGTCTTCGTCTGTGCCCAGTGGACCAGCTGTAATGCAGCATAACGTACTCGGTGGCATAGTCAGGTACAATTTGGAATTATTCATTAAAGAGATTTAAGATAAAATGACTAGGCCATAGATACAGTATAGAGCAAAGCTTTCTTGTGCTTCATGGTTACTAGAAGGTGAAGGCTAGTGCGACAGAATCGGGGCATCAAATCAGCAGCCTCTTAGACTTCATTCAGCAATGGATGCTGAAGATGACCAGATGCTTTGACCACAATTTTGCTACTTTCAAGAATCAATGCTTTACTGTTGCCTCTAATTTCCTGTCCCAAGAAGGCACCATGAGTATCTTCAAAATCGATGTCTTTGATGGCTTTCCAAATTTGATGTACGTCATCTGGTGGAAGAGGAATCTGTAATCGCAATGAGATAGCCGCAAAACATCACAAGAGGCTCAAAACTCACAAGGTTGGGGTACGACCACATGAACGAAAAAGACGACGTGCCTGGAAGGCGATTGACGTGATAAAGTCCACTCGGAACAATCATAATGGTATCGGCAATGAAGAGCTTTTTGGTTGATTTCCACCAAAGCACAGAACTCCCCGGGAAATGTCCTCCCGTCTTAATGGCCATTATATCCGAATCATTTTGAGCTTCATGGGGGCTAGGAGAAGATGGAAGGGAGAGTCTTTGTCCGCTCCAAAGCTTCAACCTTTTGCCATCGCCCCTATTTCCAAGCCACTGTTCATCTTCGGCGGATACAAAAAGATCACAATCAAATGCCTCGGCCCATTGAATGCTGGTGGAAAAGTAATGAGGATGCGAAATCACAATAGCGCTGATTCCGCCCAGGGATTTCACATGTCTCACTGTTTCCTCATCGAGATAGGTGATGCAGTCCCATAGAACATTACCCGAAGCCGGACCACCAAGACAAAGGAATGCTCTTTGTCCGATGCTCAGCTTTGGAACAGTATGTATGGTGATCAAGTTGGGATTGTTTGGGTCAGTGGTGAAAACGTTGCGATAGTTTTCCTTCGCTGACTGCAAGCCTCTGAGAGATGTCCAGGATTGACTGACTTCCAAGTTAGCTTCGAGACTTTGTGCCGGAACAGATGGGATGATCACCCAGTTGGAGGCACATATTGACGTGGATCATCACAGATTTTGCACGAAGTTAACCCCGCACTAACGTCGTACTGAACACCACAAGTGAAGCAAATCAAAAGGTCTATGGTTGAGAATGACATTGTTTGTGAGTGATCATAGAAGACAAAGCTTGGAGAATCAACACCTCAGGAGTAGACAATGATGGCCACTGCTCTGGGACTGCGTGCGTTCCCCACCTTCTAAGGGGCAATATGTAGGCCACGATGACGTTATCAGCGCTACCCGAAAACGATAAACAGCGGGTGCGGGAGTGATGAGCTTAACAAGAACATCGAGTCCGCCATTATGAATGGCGCCTTATCTTCGGATCCATGCGATGACGGCACAGGATGTCCAAAACGGCAAGCAAATTTTTCGTGGTGCTGCAGATCTAATTTAGAATCACAAATTTACGGTCCTCTGTCACGATGCCGAACGGAGGTCCTCATTCGATGAGGTAACCAGCTTGACTTCCAGTCCTTTCCTCTGGACGAAAAGCCTAGATATGAGTTGGCGTCCCTGGCATATGTAGGTTAGTCAGAAGTTCGTACGTGTCACAAAATCTAAAGTAAGCTCAGCTGTCACCCTATTGAGGCTTGTAAGATGAGCTCCTGCCCTTTCAATTCTCGTGCCTTTGTAAAAGGAGTTCGAAGAGTCCCAATTAAAATGTGCTTCGTTGAACATCATGTTACAATTATTCTTACGTAGTTCAACCACTGGAGTTGACGATACGAGTTGTGAGTTCAGTGTTCATTTTGGTTTATGGATTCGTTGGTTGGCTCGGGTTGTGTAAACTAATCTGAAATAGTGATACCTGTGTTCTGGGCAACCCTATTGAACCAGTTTGATCGAAAATGACAACCTCTCTCGATGTTCTCAGTTGTCACTCATCACTTTCTCAAACCCTTTACGAATTTCATTGGCGCTTGATACATATCCGCGGTTGTTCAAAACCTTCTCAAGCATGACTCTGTGCAACTCATCATCGGAATCGGCACAGGCATCAGAAATGGTCGTCACAACGTACTCCTCGTCACATGCGGGAATTGCAGTTCGCGTGACACATCCAGAAGTGCTCAAACCAGCAAGCAGCAATGATTTGATGTTATTTTTCTTCAGGTAGTCGTCGAGGCCTGGCGACTTGAGAGCTGAGACGTAACCGGGTCGACGGAGAAAAGTGACCTCATCATCGGTGTCTTGAAGTAGCTCAGAACTTTCAGTGGCGCCGTGTTCTTTCATTGCCTCAACGATAGCGGCGAGTCTTTCCGAGCCCTTGCAGGTTTCGAAGGGTGAGGCGCTGAAATCGATCAAGGCGTGGACGACCTTGATGCCCTTGGATTTGGCCCAAGTCTTCATCTCGGCAGCGACTTTGACGGCCGCGGGGCCTTTTTCAGGCAGGCGGGAGACAAACATAGAGTGAAAGTCGAGCAGAAGCAAAGCCGTTTGAGATGGGCCCCAATGGCTGGGGCAAGATTTGTCCGCATCGTTCCACATGGTTTCAGTGTTGACGACTCGCAGTTTGGGTGGACAGGTCTAAGAGGTGGTGGTTCTTGTGATGAAAATGAAGACCGACGAGTCTGGATGTAGACAGAGGAAATGGAAGCGTCTCCACGGCCTGTTGAAAACACTTATATATGAGTGATCCATCCACCAAATTAATTTCGGGATAGACCATTCTCCACACGTGGGCCGAGTAACAATATATGCCGGAACCGGGATGAAGCTTTCGTCACAAATCTTTGAAATTAAGACAACCGAGAGATACTCCATTGAAATGCTTTATCGGGATATTATATTCAGGTTTCGAGGTTATTGTCACGAGAGGTGAATAGGGGGCCAATAAAAAGAACGTGGAGGCGGTTGATGTAGCCCGTTTACACAAAGTCCCCTACTTGCGGGGCCCAGGTCCAGGTCCGGACACCGCAGAAACGATCCGAAGGATGTTGCTCGTTGGATATAGTGCTTGAAAGAATATCCTTCTAGTCAATTTGAAAGGTTTCAGGACCATGAACTCTATCAATATCAGAACTGCTCTGTGCTTGAACCGGAAACTTCGACTGGTTTGAATGCCGGTACCGGGATCCCAACAACGGCACCGGCCCAGGGCCGACTACTTTAAAGATCGGAACATACAACCTTGTAGCTTCTCTCACTCGAATTTCGAAAGGGCCATCATCGTTGACCTACTACTTACGATATGACAACAGCCATCATGAACAGCGAGGAAGTCGAAGCTGTTCATAGTGGCGATGCCACCCCTCCAGTGGAGGCGGTTGATCCCAACAAAGATACCGGACAACGCGATTTCTCTGTTTTCACTGTCAGCCAAAAGCGTTGGATCGTCGCAGCTGGATCTCTCGCGGCATTTTTCTCCCCATTATCTTCTAGTATCTATTTTCCTGCTCTGGACACAGTCGCCAAGGCCTTAGGCGTGACCGTCACGAAAGTCAACCTCACGGTGACCACGTATCTGGTGAGCGGATCAGCATCTCTTGCCGAGACTTGTGGCTAACAACCGAGGATTGCGCATCAGATTCTACAGGGAATTGCTCCGATGTTGATTGCAGGGTTCTCCGACACTGCAGGTAGGAGACCTGCATACACCATCTGTTTCACCATTTATGTCGCTGCCAACCTTGGTCTGGGTCTTCAAAACAGTTATGCTGCTCTCCTCGTGTTGAGATGTATTCAAAGTGCCGGAAGCAGTGGAACGGTGGCTCTGGCAAACGGACTGGTGGGAGACTTGGTCACATCCGCTGAACGAGGCTCCTATATCGCCTTTGCTTCCCTGGGAGGCATGTTGGGTCCTTCACTTTCACCCATCATCGGCGGTTTGATCAGCCAGTACCTTGACTGGCACTGGCTGTTCTGGTTCTTGTTGATTTTGTCCGGTGTTTATGCGACGCTCCTCTTTCTCTTTCTGCCCGAGACTTGTCGGAAGGTTGTCGGAGACGGATCGATTCCACCACCACCGATGAACGCTTCGGTAAGCGACTGTATCCGCCATCGGAAACGTAAGAGAAGGGGCACCGCTGTGACCGAAGAAGAAATTATTGAAGCGAGGAAGACTTACGCCTTTCGTTTCCCCTCACCCCTGCCAACGCTGAAAGTCGTCACGGACTTGGAGACTGGGGCAATCTTGCTTGTGACGGGATTAATGTATGCTGGCTTTTATGCCGTCATGACCGGAGCCACCGCATCATTCCATAACGTGTATCATTTCAACAACATCCAAACCGCACTGATGTATCTACCTCTCGGCTTGGGGGGCATCGCTTCGGCTCTTACGACGGGACGTCTGGTGGACTGGAATTATCGCCGTCACGCGAAACGGGCCGGAATACCCGTGGAGAGACGCAAGGCCCAGGACTTGAGCCACTTCAATATAGAGAGAGCAAGACTCGAGATCGGGTTGCCGTCCTATTATCTCAGCACGATTTGCATCATTGCTTATGGCTGGGTCATGGGTCGCAAAGTCAATTTGGCTGCCCCGGTGATCCTTTTATTTATCAGTGGATGGTCTCTCAACGCAACCTCGCAGGTCCTGAATGCTCTGATGGTTGATATTTGGCCTGGACAATCCGCTGCAGCAACTGCAGCGAACAACTTGATGCGCTGCGAGCTGGGTGCTGCTGCGTCCGCCGTGATCAACCCAATGCAAGAAGCAATGGGCTGGGGCTTGGCATACACCACCCTTTCATTGATTTCAATTGCTGCGTCGCCGATTCTGTGGCTGATGGCACACAAAGGAATTAAATGGCGACAGAGACGGACAGAGAAAGAAAAAGAGCGGAAGCGGGCGAAGGATGAGAGCAAAGTTGAAGTCAAGTGAGTTTTGCTTTTAAGGGCCCGCATGTCAGATGCTCTTTCTGGTGAGATCTTAACTTTCCAGCGATGTCTTAGGACCGTCAAACTGATCGTTGTCTCCACAGAAAGCCAATATGTTTTTGTTGCTCAACGGAAGTTGCGGTCAAGAAATTGATACCCACACTAGCTAGAGTATAGTTAACTCTTCTTTCAAATGATTCAGACCCTATTCATCGTTCATTGATGCTACACGCTCAATTATTGCTTTCTCGCAACGTCAAAAATCTTATAGCGGTCTCCGAATAATGATTCTTCACATTGGAGCGAAGCTGGGACATAATATGGTCACTGCGCCAATTGCACGTAGTGAACCAACGTAGGATCAAGCTGGAACATCATAAGCGGTGTCGGCCCATTGGCGCAGATTAGCGCATACATTTCCCCTGACCCAAAGAATTGCAAGGAAGCGGTGTATAGACCGGGTGGGGGGAGCTGAACTTACCCCTCACTTGTGTCATCGCCCCCACTTGGTCTGTTTGAGCATGACTAGGCAGTGTGCGAGTCTCTTGCGTCCCGGTGGTAGTATGTACATCGCCAAGCTCTTCCTGGTGAGCTTGGTATTCTTGGCGGAGCTCAAGGTCCATGAATAGCATACTATGATGCTCTCTACCTCTGTGTTCATTTCTCAGCACACCTGAAATACAGAACTGGATCAATTGGATACCCTCTCTGTGGCAAAAGGAGAAATAAGTCTCCTGAGAGCCAATCGTCTAACTGCCCCGCCACCACTTGTATCACAGCTACGGGGTGGACCATCGAAATGCCGACACTCCATGCCTAGCTAGGTAATGAGCGGGCGATAGACCAACACAAGCCACGTAGTCAGGTCTTTGTGTGTTTCACTTGCGGGTATCTATATTTAACCCCCTCTTCCAGCGCCTCTCCTCTTCCGCTTCTTCGCAACTTCATCAGTATTCATCAACATAATCACAATTATCTATCACAATGGGTTGGTTCAGTGGTCAGTGGCTCCCTTTTGTGTCACGTTGGTGATCCGTTGTCATTGTCTCTTACTGACGCGCTATTGAATAGACGATTCGGACCAGAGCCGCGCCTACGAGCAGTACAACAATGGTGGTGTCTCACAGGAGCACGATGCCTCTTTCACCCACGAGCTGATTGCCGGTGCTGCTTCCTACGAGGCCGCCAAGGCTTACGAGGAGCACTGCGAGAGGAATGGTAAGAATCTAGACATCATACCCGTGTTCAAGAATTCTATGAAGCTTACACAGTCTTTTCATTGACTAGGCCAGCCCGAGAGCCACGAGAAGGCCAAAGAGATTATGGCCGGCTTCGCCGGCGCTTTCATCGACCGCGAGGTCGAGACCAAGGGCCTGGACTTCATTGACCGTGAGGAGGCCAAGCGTGCCTCCCGCCAGCACATCGATGACGTCTCGGCTGACCAGCTGGGCTACTAAGCTGTTGCAGATGGATGAACGGGTTGTCCTATTTGTTAGCATTCACCTAGCAACAATTATATGACATGACATGAAATGAAGACATTTGGGCCTCTCTAGTAGAATGTGGTGACCAAGTCCAAGTCAGAACAAGCCATCACCTCACGTTCTGAGACGAGAAAGTGCCAAAGCGTGGTATTCTTCTTCATTTCTGTTTTCACCGTTTAGGTCACCCGCTAAGCAATAAATAAGGTGGCATGCTCCGACATCAGTGCCCCACTTCAATCTGCCGAGCGCTGCAAGCTGCAGCTTAGCTGATGATGATCTTGTCAATGATATCTGGAGCATGGGCATCACATGTAAGTAGCGTCAGGCGAAAGCGAAGGCTGGCTACACATATATCCTACTTGACCTTGGTGTCTCCAACATCTTCAAATAGTCTCCTAGTCTGTTAGAGACTGTGATTCCAAGGCTGAGGGGACCGTGCACGGAGTTCAGCTTGGTTCCGCCCCGCGATTCATCCGTGGATTGACCATCCTTGTTCTAATTAAACTTCATTGATTGTTTGTTTCGATTTCAAGGACTTGTATACCCACTAAATTTTCACTAAATCTACTTGAGACTGAATACAATCGCCCCTGGGGTGCATAGACTGTACTACGCGGAATCACGTGAGCCTCGGCGTTGGTGATTTTCAAGCGACCAAATGAGACGCGCGCAACTCAAGGTCAACTTCGTCAGCGTCAACTTCATCTCTCCAAGTGAGATGGCCTGCAATTCCGGCAGTAGTTGACTATGCGCACCGTGCCATAAGCGGATATTCCCACTCACAAAGTCTTGTTCTACAGAGAACATCAAAAGTTCATCTGCGTCAAATGTCTGCGAGTGGAGTGGCGGAGCCCACGCGACGTCCATGCGATCGTTGCCGTCATCGCAAATCTCGGTGTATACGAGAGCCGGGCAAACAAAACTGCACATTCTGTAATTTGAACGGGCTTGAGTGCACATTTCTTCATGGTCCTCGACCACGCAAAAGGATCAGAAAGTCAGAAAGTCGTCTAACACAGCAGAAATCAAGTACGACTCAATATTTATTGGGAGAATTCTCAGCTAATAATATGGCCAAAGAACAAAGAGGCATCACAGCTCTCCGGTTTCATCCACTACTGCGTCTATCAACGAACTGCCCGCGGCTGATCCGGCCAACTCCCGACTGGACGGTACTTTGGGCTTAGAACTTCATCTGCATTCTGAGTTAATAGGGCCTGCCAGTTATCATGAACCTGAACTTCTTGATCTGCGGCCATCTGCCATTTCATTTGCTGGACACGAGAGATGCTATCCTCGACGAGTGAACCAATCTGCCGCATTCATCACTTACCCAGACAAGGACTGGGCTTCTGAGATGCAACGAATCGCTGACCTAGATCGCCTCGAAGAGTCCTGTCACCCGCTCGGGCCAACTTTGGTGAATCTGTATTTCCGCATCATGCATCGCACATTTCCAATTTTGGACAAGGGTGTCTTCCTTGAAAAATATGCCAGATCGTATCGCGAGTTCTCTCCGCCACTTCTTGCTGCGGTCTACTTAGTTACACTAGACTGGAAGCTCTTTGACCGAACTCTTGCCACTGTATCTCGGACATCAGATGCCGAAGCCCTGGAAAATCTGGCAATGCGGGCCATGGACGATGATTTGAAGCGACCCCAACTCTCAACGTTACAAGCCGGACTTTTATTATTACAACGAATGAGGTCCTCTCAAAGCACTCTTCCAGCCCAACTACTATCCTTAGTGCAGACATTGGGTATTCATATCGACTGTACGGAGTGGGAAATCCCGGAATGAGAGAAAGGTCTGGGACGACGTTTAGCTTGGGCGTTGTACATGCAAGACAAGTGGGGCGTTCTCGTGCACGGGCGACCATCTCTCATTCCCGCTCAGATTGATGCAGACCACGATACAAGTGACTGGGATGTAGGCCCGTGTACACTGGACGACTTTCCAGAAGAAGCGACCGGCGAAGAGGAAAATGGAGATGGAGGCGTGGACGGAGCCGCGGGGCGGGCCGCATTTTTACAGTCCATCAAGCTGACGAAAATCTTCAGTCAGATCATTTCAACATTTTGTTCAATCAGTGCCACCAAAAAAGGCGGCCTGTTACAAAGGATTGGACCTTCCGGGCCATGGGTCTAGCGAAACCACTGGCGCTGGAGTTGCGCCACTGGCACGCTACATTGCTTACTAGCCTCCAGCTGAAATCCACTCCTTCACTACGACTGTCGACCAACGGAGTATCTTCATTGTAACTATCCTAAGCCCTCTCATATAAATAGCTAGTTGCCTAACCCCAATGTTTCGCTAATAAGCTAAACAAAGAGATGGCAGCTTCCTCAGTGTATAGTTATACTTGCGTCTACGCGCTTCCCACTCAGTGTGTACCGTGCCTCGGGCAAGATACACAAGCTGGACATGTTATACACGCTGGCGGGGTTTGCCCACAGCTGATGAAACTCATAAACTGTCACAAGAGGCGCTTGCCATGCGATCTGGAAGACACCGCAATAAGCACTCTGAAAGAGATCTGGCGACACATTCGACCTCAGCTACGAGGCTTTGTATTTACTATTTCTTGGGCACGGTATAGTCATCAGTGGCCTGGGAAGCTCAATATATGGAATGAAGCGTATGGGCCGTTCTTTTTCTCTGGTCTCGTCATCAAAACGTAAGACAGTCCTCCTTTGCATCACACCGCCGAGGATTACCCCTCTAGTCTACTGGATGCCGGGCCGAATTTTTTCAGAAGGAAAGGAACTCAAGCTTATGAGGAGAGAACGGATGAGATGCAGGCCAATCGTATAGGCAGGTGCCCCTCCCTAAGTGAAAGGAGCATGGAATAAATGTCCTGCAGTCCAGCAAATGTAGTTGAGCGCGCCCGGTTGGGCCGGACATCGATGTAATTGATCTTGTAAGGCAAAGAGTTCTTGAGAAAACTTGTTCCTGTAACCTTGAAAGTCCATCTATGTGACTAGTTCGTAGAGAGTCTTATAACAGTGGTTGCAACATGGAAGTCGGCTTGAGATGTGGCCAAGGCGAGATCGATTTAGTGGATTTCTCTTTGCTCCGCAGCCTCGCGATTTAATCTCGCTTCCGATCGGTTCCCATCGACGACCCGCTCCCGGTGGATTGGTATGCACCCCGTGAAGCTCCACGACTGGGCAGAGGACGACCAATTGAGTGGTGGTAAGAAACCCCACCGATCACAGCTGTCGCCAAATATCCGATCTAGTGGGACTTGTTTTTCGGTTTAGATACATTCGGCTTCCTCGCGGAAGCTGGTGCATCAATTTCGCTACCTACCATAAACCATGAAGCCGGTTCGATCGAGACTAATAAGTAACTCAGTACATTCAATCGGGAAATTCTCTGCCTCCTAGCACTATGAAGATAGGACATGAATGGGTGCAGACGATTTGCACTACAAGTGAGTGCGTTTCCATGCGAAATAATCTAGTGGGGAGGTGCTGGCCATGTGCCTCTCTGCCACATGATCAAGTCCCAGATAGAAGCATCGATCGTGCTCATCCCTAAACACGATAATCTCACGGCTGATCTTCCAGGGTACATCCCTAGTTTCTAGAGACGGGGCGCACTGTTGCTAAATTCTTCCGAGAATTCCGAAGCCGGTTTTTCACTAGCATCATATCGCGGAAACATTACTGAAAACTCGGTAGCTATCGTCGCGTAGGCTGTCGTCCGTGCGGATGGCTGTGCTAATTGGGTGATCTTATTTGTTTAGGTGACTCGCGTCGTTTTGCCGAAACCTATTTGTCCCAGATCGGGTTAGAAGGTGGGCACTCGATCCACTCTGTGGTCGGCTAGAACGGGGTTCACAGGGATCTGAAACTTCATATTACGAGCAGCTTCAATGCATAAAGATGATGGCCCCTTTCTAGTGCCCCTAGGAAGCCGTCGGAGTCTTTTCTCTCTGTTCCACCAATCTCTTCACACCAGATCGCGCTGGATCGGAAATTATCGATCACCCAACCTGACGATGACGCCTTGAATAATTTCACAACCAAATCTCCTAATCTAAGATTTAGAGAGAGGTCAGAATGGCGGCTTCTATGGCCCTCGAGGGCCGAAGTCTGGCAATATTTGTCCTAGCTACCGTGTTCATGATAATCTCCTTCATAACGGTTTCATTGCGATGCTTCGTTCGGTCTTACATTGTCCGAGCCTTTGGCTGGGATGACATTCTGATGCTCATAGCACTGGTATGGTATTCACTCTAGATGACCTGGCAAAGCTGCACTGACACCTCAATAGACACTATATGTCATATTAGCGATATGCTGCATGATTGGGACGTCGAACGGCGTCGGACACAAATTCACGGATTTCACAAGTATGGTGGTGTATGAGAGAGCGCTTCTGGTAAATTATTTATCTCCTCTACCCAAAGTCAAATGGGAGCTTCTCTGAATCTGATTTTTGGTAGTGGTGGTGGCTCAGTCAAATGATCTACATCTGGGCATCCGCTGTGGCCAAAGTTTCCATCGCCGTTGCACTACTTCGATTGACAGTCAAACGAGTTCATCGCATCATCCTTTGGATTACTATTACCGTGACTACCGTCATTGGTCTTGTCTTCTGGCTGGTACTACTTCTGGACTGCCACCCGGTCTCATATTTCTGGACTCAAATCAAAGGTGATTCAAAAGGCAGCTGTCTACCGACAGCTATCTTGCTGGATATTGCATATCTCTATAGTGCCATCACAGTCGTGTGTGATTTAACTCTTGGAATTCTGCCAATTTTCCTGGTTTGGCAACTACAGATGAATCGCAGAACTAAGGTGGCGGTTGGAGGGATTCTAAGCTTAGGAGCTATGTAAGTTCTTTGACTTTCAGCTGAATCTGAGGTGAAAAAGCTGATGTCATAAGTGCGAGTGTGGCTGTGATTATAAGGCTTCCATTTCTCAGATACTACGCCGATTCTGATTTTCTATGTAAGTCGCTGGGGCACATTGGCCATCCTCTCAACAATCTGCCATGTTCGATCGATGGGACATAAAATGATTAATATGGAAATTTTCCCAGATTCGACCTATCAGATCGCTATTTGGACTATCGTCGAAACTGGCCTCGGAATCACCGCAGGTAGTCTCGTCACCCTTCGCCCTCTTTTCCGCTGGCTTCTGGATGGAAGCTTGTCATTCGGTCAGAATGGTCGTACCCCTGGAAGAAGCTCTGGGCAGTATCAACTCTCCAGCTTCAAAAGCGGAGGAGCGAAAAACTCACAAGACCCGAGTCTATGGCGCCCTGACACCAAATCCAACAGTAGAACTGTGGACATCGTGTCATCGCCAAGATCAAAAATTTCTAACGATGCTAGTAGCAGTCAAGAAGCTTTGAACCCTCCAAGCTCAGCGAGCCCGCGAAACGGGGTGACTGTTCAACATAGCTTTGTACAAACAGTGTCAGAAGGGCTAAGTTAGACATCGGATTGGTTACTTACTGTATGACTTCGCTTGATTTGTGTATCAATTCATGTGGAGAGCAACAGTCCATAGTTTCAATCAATCAGCTTGTCTAAAACAATCTCAGCATGCTTCAAGTTTTCATTTGGAAAACCATAGAGCTGATTATCTCGATTGAAGGGGAAAGTCCCGATAAAAAACTTAGAATGTTTGGCACGGCAGTCATCCACGAATTTGTCGCCGTCGCTGTCGCCGCTCACACAATCCAAAATTGTGAGGACAACACTTGTGCCAGCACCAGCGGCAGCGTCTACTGCTGCGAGCTTGACTCTACAAGAAATTGACCAATATTGGACTCAATACTAAGTATGCCGACCTTCAGAACATCCAAGACCACTGCTCCCATCTTGGGTATCGCTGTTCCTATGCTCCCAGCAGACTGTCTGCTGTGGCGAGATCTATCATCGAAATTGGACTTTTACCAATAACAGTACATTATATGCTCGTCAACACAGCTTGCACAGCATGCACAGTTCTCGGCCAATTGAGTGTATTGTTATTTTGGCTTGAGATTCGAGACATGGAGAAACAGATCATCTACATTAATGAGAGGTCATAGTCCCTGATCATATTAAAGTGGGGAGTGCTGGATAATCCAAATTTTCTTTGGATCTGTTATAATTGCGTACTGCGAAATGTGATTGTCCACGTTCTGTTTATTGTGAGCAATTTGGCCAGCTTCGTCTGATCCTATTTTTTTAGCCACCATCACTCGAAAATTTTCGAATCTAAATGCTCTCTTACAAACTGTACGAGGCTTTATTGTTGCGTCTGTATTTGATTAAGACTGACGTTGCATTGAAATTTTCTCTCCGAGTGAGTCAAATAATACCGCTGAAACCTTACGGAATGGTCGGCTCTCTCCGCATTACCGCATTGGGAGCCCGACGGCGTCAAACACGACAGTTATAGCTTCCGTTCTTCTGCGTTCCTCACTTGTTTCAAATCTGTCGATTCAAGGACTATGACGAACATACTCGCTTCCTGTAAGCAGACGCGATTTCATCTGCTGGATGACAATCCTTCACCCGAGGTATGGACTTCAGAGCGCCAACACAATAATTAACCACTAATTTTTCGAAGATTGACGTCGAGGGTCTTGGTATTGTAGTCACCTCGGCTGCATCTGAAGACGACGCCAAATCTAAAGCTAAGGGCAAGTCCAGGGCGAAGCCAGCCGGACGAGAGCTCATCTCAGATGCCCACCTTCGTTTGAAGGGAGGGGTTCATTATGGTTTACTGGGACGGAACGGGACTGGCAAGTCTAGTAAGAAGACCCTTGCAAGCGTGTTGGCATCCATTGACGAATCAAACCACAGCTTTACTCAGGGCAATGGCTGAGAAGCTTATTCCGGGTATATCCCACGCTACTCGTGTTGCCATTTTACAACAGACCGACGAGGACGGACCTGGTGGTAATGCTTCGTTGAGACTCGAAAAGTCTGTCCTGGAAACAGTCCTTAGCAGCGACGAAGCCAGAAATGAAGCTATACGCACGGCAGACTGTAAGTACATGATGTTGATCAACTTCGTCGACTGTCAGCTAAATCGTAAACAGTCCTTTCGAAAAGCTTCGAGACTGAGAACCCACTGGAACCTGTCAAGGCTATTCGCAAGGTCAAATACCTACATTCTGAAAAGATGCTCTTCCTAGCTCAAAAGAATGCCAACTTGAAAAGTGGTGCTAGGGGTCTCCAGGCCAGAAAGGAGCTCAAAGCCGCCGAAGCACAGCTGGAACTTGCACGTGAAATGTAAGTAGCAGGCACTATAGGTTGAATACGCTCCTAAACTTCGAACAGGGTTGCCCAAGACCCAGACTCGATCGATGCCGAGATGATTCACACGGATACCCAAGAGGCTGTCGAAACCTTACAAAACCTACAATCCCAGCTTGAGGAGGTGAGTGCGGTTATCTAAGCATCTCCCTTCTACTCGACTGACACACTCAGATGAACCACGCCGATATCAAGAAGGAGGCCCGTCGCATTCTCCTCGGACTTGGCTTCAAAGAGGACGCATTAAACAAAAAGGTATCAACACTCTCAGGTGGCTGGCGAATGCGATGTATGCTCGCTAGCACTCTGGTTCAAAAGCCCGATATCATGATCCTCGACGAGCCCACCAACTTCCTCGACCTTTTGGGAGTAGTTTGGCTGGAGAACTACCTCAAACAACAACGTGAGACGTCCGAAACTACTATCGTCCTTGTCTCCCATGACAGAGATTTCATCAACGCCGTTTGTGAAGAAATCGTCATTCTCCGAGACCAGCAATTGAAATACTTCCGTGGGAATCTCGCTGCCTACGAACAAGACTTCGAAGAGCAGAAGCTGTACCTGGGACGCATGAAGGAAGCCCAGGAGCGGCAAATTGCGCATATGGAAGCAAGTATACAGCAAAACCTGAAGATCGGCAAGAAGACGAATGACGACAATAAACTGCGACAAGCGAAGTCTCGGCAGAAAAAGGTCGATGATCGAATGGGTCTCCAGGTAAGTGCTAACGGAGGCCGATTCAAATTGAACCGTGACCTTGTCGGTTATCACTTGACCAGTCGAGCGGAGATTGAAGTCCCCACAGATGAAAGAGGCGCGTCGATGAGTATACCCGATGCCACTGAGTTGCGTTTTCCGGGGCCACTTGTTTCTTTGGAGGGGATTAGCTTTCAATACAGGAAGAATGACCAATTAGTTCTCGACAATATCAATCTGGTGGTTCATATCGGCGACCGAATCGGCATCATGGGCTTGAATGGCTCGGGCAAGACTACGCTCATACGTGTCTTGAATGGACAAGTTCTGCCATCGAAGGGCAAGGTGTCGACTCACTCGCGACTGAAAGTGGGCTACTATGGTCAACATTCGGTCGAAGAGCTCCAGGAGCGTGGCCGCATGGAGCCTGGTCTGACCGCTCTGGGACTGTTGATGGCTGAATCCGAAGGGATGCTGACTGAAGGCGAAGTGCGAGGCCTGTTATCATCCTTGGGTCTGCAAGGGCGCATCGCATCAGATATTCCAGTCGGCAAATTATCAGGAGGACAATTAGTCCGCTTGGCACTGGCGCGCATCGTGTGGAGCGCTCCTCATCTGTTGATCCTGGACGAGATCACCACTCATCTGGATTTCCACACGGTGACGGCGCTCGCGACGGCCCTCTCCGCCTTCAACGGTGCCATCATCCTCGTCTCACACGATCGATTCCTCGTTCGGTCCGTGATTGAAGGCAAACGAGATACCGATCATAAATTGGATGAAGATTTTGAGGGGTTAGAAGAGGAGCAGGAGGAAACTGTAAACCGTCGGCGGTCCGTGTATGTGCTCAAGGCGGGCAAATTGAATGAGCAGACCAAAGGGGTGGAAGAGTTCGAGCAGAGTTTAGTGAAACGGGTACAGAAGATGCTAGTCATGTAGTAAGAAATACAGAAATAGCACTTCATGCGACGAGCTTTGAAAAAGGTCAATTCACCGTGAGTTTCATTTGCCCCCCGCATCGTTCATTTGAGTCAGCGGCGAGGACCGTCCAAGAGCGGGTGAGTTCAATGCGATAAGAACCCCTCTTCCCCTCATCCCTCCTCGTATTTGTGTTATAACCATCTTATAACACCTACCATGTCTCTTCAATCTTAAAGAATCTTTCTATCTGCTGGTATGCTGTGCAAGAGAGTCCTGTCACACCTGCGGCTCCCCGCCCGGGGATACCAGAGTCTTATCACGACTCGATTGCAGAGCACTTCCGGTACGAACCTCCCCCCGACCACCTCCGAACCCTTCCGTCGAGTCTCCGCCCTCAAGACTGCGAAACCCTTCTCCGAATTCCTCACCGACTCCTTCAACCGCCAGCATGACTACCTGCGCATTAGCGTTACAGAGCGGTGTAATCTGCGGTGCCTCTACTGCATGCCCGAGGAAGGGATTGAACTCTCGCCCCAGCCCCGCCTCTTGACCTCCCCGGAGATTGTCTACCTGTCATCCCTCTTTGTGTCCCAGGGCGTGAACAAGATCCGCTTGACGGGCGGGGAGCCGACCGTGCGCAAGGACATTGTGCCCTTGATGCATGATATCGGCAAGCTGCGACGGGATGGATTACGCGAGCTCTGTCTGACCACCAATGGGATCTCGCTGCACCGCAAACTGGACGCGATGGTCGAGGCGGGGCTTACCGGGGTGAATCTCAGTTTGGATACGCTCGACCCCTTCCAGTTCCAGATCATGACGCGGCGCAAAGGCTTCGACGCTGTGATGAAGAGCATCGATCGGATTCTAGAAATGAACAAGGTCGGCGCTGGCATCAAGCTGAAAATCAATTGCGTCGTAATGCGGGGCATGAACGATCGTGAAATCCTGCCCTTTGTTGAGATGGGTCGTGAGAAGCCGATCGAGGTGCGATTCATTGAGTACATGCCCTTCGATGGGAACAAATGGAACAAGGGCAAAATGTTCCCTTATCAGGAGATGCTGGCGCTTATTCAAGAGAAGTATCCCACCTTGGAAAAGGTGACTGATCACAAGAATGATACCAGCAAGACATATCGCGTGCCTGGCTTCGAGGGTCGGGTCGGATTCATCACCAGCATGACACATAATTTTTGTGGTACTTGCAATCGCCTGCGCATCACCAGTGACGGAAATTTAAAAGTTTGTCTTTTTGGAAACGCCGAGGTTTCACTGCGAGATATCATCCGCAAAGAGAATGACGGACAGCCCATAGACCTGGAAGCTCTGCAAAGACTCGGGCTTCTCGAGACAGTACAGAGTGCAGCTCAACTCAGCGACGAGGGAGGATTGATCAATGAGCGGGAACGTGAAATTCTCGACATCATCGGCATGGCTGTCAAGCGCAAGAAGGCGAAACACGCGGGCATGGGGCAGTTGGAGAATATGAAGAACCGACCTATGATTTTGATTGGTGGGTAGCCTAACCCTCCTTTTATGACTGCCACGATTCACGAATTTGTATATTTCCATGGATTTCTATCATTTTCACTGCGGCACCATGTATCTATGGAAATTCATGTTTATGGGTCGCAATTCTCCTTTATTGCTTACCGCGTGCTGATGGCCAGATAGATAGAGAGCCATCTATGTCGCGATCTCATAGTCTTGCAGTCTCTAGGATATCCTCTACTTCCTGGTCAAGAGTCCCTATGCATATCCACCCAACTGCAAGACTAAGCCAGTCGCGGCTATACAGCAGTAGTCGCCCCAGCTCGAAATCACAGAATGCCGAGAAGCAAGATGAACGAAAGTCTCGTTCCCTTCCAACAGCATCCGACCCTGACCTACCGCATCTCACGCCATCCCAAACCGTACACATGACCCAAATCACCTTGAAACCCGAGACAGCACGACTCGCAACGGCTGCCTGCCACGTCTCCTTTTCCAACTCCCGACCATGGGAACTCCTTCGAAAGGGACAAGGTACACATAAAGGTGATGTCTACAGTGTCGCTCGCATCGCCGGCATTATGGCTGCGAAAAAAACCCCCGACCTCATTCCGTTATGTCATCCGGGAATTGGCATCACGGGGGTGGAGGTCAACGTTGAGCTGGTCGAACCAGATGAGAAGAACCCGGAAGATTATGGGGCTATAGAAATTGTCGCAACGGTAAGCTGTTTCGGACGGACTGGCGTTGAGATGGAAGCTATGACGGCGACTACGGGGGCAGCGTTGACTGTGTATGATATGCTCAAGGCTGTCGATAAGGGAATGGTCATTGGTGGTGTTCGATTATTGGAGAAGCAGGGTGGAAAGAGTGGACACTGGACAAGAGAGACCATGTAATAATCACATCACTAGACACAGAGTTAGTTGAAATGTGAAGTATGAGCACGCGAGTCCACCTTCTACGCCAAATAGCTTTTTTATTCAGTGAGTCACTGTATTTTCGATGAAAGAGTCATTCTCGACATCGGCTTGACCAGCATTAATCATTAAATAACCCCACTGCTAGGATATAAGTGCAGATCAGACATTGAGCGGGCCGCGTTTCATTGACTGCACATCGATTGACTCCGTGCCTTGCCACGTACAATGGCGCCTTCCAAACTCGCCTACAACTTTCTCAAGAGCGACATGTCCTGGGTGCGAATCAAGACTCGTTCTGAACGGGTTATAGGTCGAGTCGGGTCGGGTCGGGTCATTCCAAGCTGTTGTAAACAACTTCTCAGATAAGGTGTGCTCAATCGGGAGCTGTGGTCTGCAAGAACTTGGCTTCTGATGCCATATCAAGGCCTCTAGTGAACTGGTCAAGTCATACATTCTAATTGCAGAGGTTTTAGATCAGATATGGGCGCGTTGCAGCCTTTTATAGGACTCTTTTTGCGGCCCCTAGGAGCGATTTGTCGGAAGCGGATCACGGCTCGAATACCCTTCCACAAGATAAGCAAGCGGGTCGGAGAATTGAGCGGGTCGCGACTTAGTTCAAGCCAGAAATCTCACCGTCGCAAGGACAAGAACTCGTATTATCTGTCATAAAGCAGATCCAATCAGCTTCGTAGGTCCTTTGCTATACCAACAAGCCAAACAGCTATATATTCAGGAATTCCCCCCTCCCCAAAGTTATAACCAAGCTTCCGAAATTAATCTTTGAATAGATCAATTCACAATACTCCATCTTACTATTAAGTGAAGCTTTCTGGACAATTTTCGTGAGCATCCTTCCTCTGTCCGCATACACTTACCACTCTTTCAATTGTAAATATCGATCCTACATCAGGTTTCGAAACTGATATCCCATCGGCATCACCGACCTAGGTATTACATCGTCAAGCTTTTATCTCTCCATTAAACACTTTGTACGGCTTACGCTCTATGAGTCATTAGTCACATTCAACGGCGCGAACCAAAAGTACCAGGCAATATCTCTTGTTTTCGAGGATTAGTCGTGATGAATAGCACGCAAAGTCCTCATCTCCAAAAATACCCCGACGCTGAAGGATACTTTGGTCGATTTGGTGGCAACCACTATCCACCCGAGCTCCGGCCAGCGCTAGAAGAACTGGCCAGCAGCTATCGGGAGCTTTATCGCACGCCAGAGTTCCAGCAAGCACTCAACAATGTGCGAATTGGACTGCAAGGTCGACCGACCCCGATTCATTACCTCGAAAATCTTTCAGATCAGGTCGGGGGCGCTCGGATCTTCATCAAGCGAGAAGATTTGAATCACACGGGAGCGCACAAAATCAATCACTGTGTTGGCTTCGCACTTCTTGCCAAGAAAATGGGTAAGAAGAAACTGATAGCCGAGACTGGGGCCGGTCAGCACGGCGTCGCGCTGGCAACTGCAGCCGCCTATTTTGGCCTCGAATGCGAAGTTCATATGGGGGAGGTGGATATCTGTAAACAGAGCTCGAATGTCGGTCGTATGCAGCTGCTGGGCGCGCGCGTGGTACCAGCATCGACTGGTCAGTCTGCGCTGAAGGAGGCGAGTGATTCTGCATTCAACGCATATGTAGAGCAGCATGCGCACGCGCTCTATGCGATCGGCTCGGCTATCGGACCACATCCTTTCCCTATGATTGTGCGAGACTTTCAAAGTGTCGTGGGTCGCGAAGCCCGCGAGCAATTTCTTTCCATCACGAATGGAAGCTTGCCCGAGCATGTCGTTGCGTGCGTCGCCGGTGGTTCCAATGCAATGGGTATGTATTCGGGCTTCATTGATGATCCGGATGTTGTTCTGCACGCAGTAGAGCCTCTGGGTGAATCTGATAAACTAGGCCACCATGCAGCGACGCTTTCCCATGGGAGACTGGGAACACTGCATGGTGCTCGATCGGTAGTGCTGCAGAAAGACGATGACACGCCTGCTGGTGTCTCTTCTGTGGCATCGGGACTCGCCTACCCTGGCGTCGGCCCTGAGATCGCGATGCTTTATGAGATTGGCCGACTTTCTATCGCAGCGATCTCGGACGAACAAGCCATCAGCACGTTTTTTCGCCTGTCTAAATTGGAGGGAATCATCCCTGCTCTGGAAAGTGCGCATGCTTTGGCATATGCGATCCGCTTGGCGTCGCAGCGCCCTTCATCCGAACGAATACTGGTCAACCTCTCGGGGCGCGGCGACAAAGATGTTGACTTTGTGCTTGAGAACTATGGGACTGGTGCCTCTTTGGCCCATTCATAGGGGACCTTTGATTGCACTCTTTCTCATATTGGCTTGGCCGGTACGCATGGAATAATATTTGCAGTGTAATGCCGCTATTTTATACAACTGCCATCAAAGGATTGTCATTCGAAGAATAACGCGTAGCATGGAAATTCGCAGTGGCAAGATACATGACCATATCAGAGTACTATACTATTGCTCCCCGTTCAATTGTGCTTTGCTCAATAAATTAAATACGGTATGGCCAGAGCTGTAAGGCCATGACATAGTTCTTAAGCGTGCATCAGTCATTCATATTTCGAGACAAACTTGTATTACCTTTCTGGAAATACCTAGCATACATCTCCTCTGATTTTGGATCGGGTTAAAATCACCTCTTTCACTCCTCAGCTGCGTTTTCGTAGTGGTGTCTGAGGCCATCCTGACGCAGGGTGGAGCACGTGGGGCGCCGTTGATCTGATCTTGAAAAAGAGACCAGGAAAAAAAAAAAAAAAGACTTCACAGGCCACTTCGCGGCAGGCCCGCATCTCGCAGATCAAAATAATCCGACTGTGATCTCCCTGCAGGAAGGCATGACCCCTGTCTTGGTCGGCATCAATTATTCTTGGGCTCGGGAGTGCCTGCGCCCGCTTTCTTCGCGTCTTTGATAAGGTGTGTCGGGATCGAGCGCACACACCGACAAGCCACCGCACGACGGTCAAGATTACCTTGCACATCGATTTGCTTGGGTCTGGCTATTGTTTCATAATATTATCCTCGCTATGCTTCGTAAGTTTTCACTTTGATTACTGTCCAGCTTCCACTAACTTCTGACAGTTCGTGTATGGCGAGGACGCATGAGCCGGGCCCTTATGGCAATGCTTCCTCCCTTTAACTTTTTGACATTACACTATCTCTATTTCATCTTGGCTTCTATTTTCGCTAGCATTATACTATTCTTGACCTCGACGCCGTTCAAAGATGTGGCCTACGTGGATGCGATCTTTTTGTGCATAAGCGCTATGACTGGCGCTGGATTGAATACGGTTTGTTTATGCTTTCCTCTGATTGAATCCGGCTAATGGGCTACAGGTGGACTTATCAACTCTAAACACATTCCAACAAGTTGTTCTATTCATACTCCTACTTCTGGGGTCTAATATTCTCATCTCTGGCACTGTGCTCTTGGTCCGAAAGCGGGCCTTCGAAGCTAAGCTGAGAAGTGTCTCAGATTCCTGCGAAGCTTCCCGGCGAGCTTCGACTCTTGAGCTGCAGAATATGAATCCAGAAGTGCTAGATGAATCTTGTAGCAACAATGTGGAAAGTCGGGTGCGACTGAAGACTACCGTGGGTGTTCATGAATCACCCGCTCAGTCGTCTTCTATCCAAGCTCAATGGACGGATGATGATCAGATCACAATGAACGATGAACAATGGTATGATCGCCATCATCATCATCCTCACAATCACCGAGTCTTCCCCATGGTTGGTGTGGGAGCCCGACCAGATCTCAATAACCATCCTCGAGATGTGATTCCGCTGCCATTATCCACCGATAAACCTCTGGGATTCGGCTTGAAGGGTATGATCCGCGGTACACAGCAGTATCTCCTCTCCAAGGGTGTTGTATCCCGCAACTCCCAATTCCACGGCCTTTCATCGATCGAACGTGAAGAATTGGGCGGAGTAGAGTACAAAGCTGTTTCATTCTTGTCATGGATTGTCTCGCTGTACTTTGTTTTGTTCAATCTTCTTGGTATCATTGGCATGAGCACATGGCTGCAGGCAAAACACCCAGAGGTGACACGTGAAAACGGGCTGGATCCTTTCTGGACCGGCGCATTCTTTGCCGTCTCAGCGTTCGTGAATAGTGGCATGTCATTATTGGATAAGAACATGACTGCTTTGCAATTGGAGTGGGTCGACACGCCCACTTGTTTGGTGATCTTTGCTGACTTCCTAGTGCTTATCCGCTTCTTACTCTGGGAATGCTCATTCTCGCTGGCAACACGCTTTACCCTTGTTTCTTGCGCTTCATCATCTGGACCATGAGAGTCTTGATGCCGAAAAATCAGAGGTGGGAGTCGTGGAGAGTCACTCTTGACTTTATCTTGGATCATCCGCGCAGGGTGTACACCAATCTCTTTCCTGCACGCCATACATGGTACCTGCTCGGCACAATCATCATTCTCAACGGAATTGACTGGGCTGCCTTCGAATTGCTCTCTATTGGCAACAAAGAGATTCAGACTCTTCCTTCAGAATATCGAGTCCTCGATGGCTTATTCCAGGCATTGGGTTGGTATCGTTCGCAACTCTGTTGGGCTTCTGCTAACATTCCTTGAAGCTGTTCGTGCAGGCGGATTCTATGTTGTAACGATCGCCGATTTACGACAGGGTCTCCTTGTCCTTTACGGTGGGTCCCTATCTGCTTTATCGCCTGGACTTTGCGCTAATTTGATCCCATAGTCCTCATGATGGTATGCTTTATCACTTTTCTAAGGGTTCACTTTGAAGAGACTAATAAACCAATCAGTACGTCTCAGCGTATCCAGTGTTGGTGACTATACGGTACGTACACCCTTACCAACCATGAATTGTCCAGATCTAACACTAGTTCAGCAACACAAATGTCTATGAAGAAAGATCCCTCGGTATCTACGCCCACGATGACAGCCCCGATTCGCCAGACCAACCCGCTCGGGGCAATGTCTTCCTGGATATAGTCCGCCACCACATGGGCCGGCCCACATTTTCAGAACGTTCACGCAGCTACTTCGTCCACCAACAACTACGTTCCCAGCTTAGCCACGACATCTGGTGGATCGCAGTAGCCGTGCTCTTCATTGCAATCGCCGAATCAGACCACTACAGCGAACAACCTGTAGCATTCTCAACGTTCAACATCGTTTTCGAAGTTGTTTCAGCATACGGCTGCGTCGGGGTGAGTGTCGGATATCCGGGCAAGAATTCCTCATTTTGTGGCGCATGGCACACGATTAGCAAGCTGATCCTTGCGGCTGTTGCGCTACGGGGTAGGCACCGAGGACTACCTGTTGCTATTGACAAGGCGATTATGTTGCCTAGTGAGTCTTTGGCGTGGGCTGAGGAGGAGGATGCTGCGTTCAGGAGGGAGAGAGCGAGGGCTTGGCAACAAGATCGTACGCCTGGTGGGACCGTTTAGTTCCTAATATCTGTTTCATTCATATCCTCTAGAGAATTGCTCTTCATAGAAAGCAGAGCATTTGCCGAGTTTCACGAGATACACGACCTCTATTTGCTGAATATGATTGTAATCAATCAAATTCGACATTAAGACATGATTGTACACAGCTTTAACAACTTTGATGAAGATGACATCCTCAATTATTTCTCATATCGCCTGTTTGAATATTGCCCCCTTCATTTCCATTGTCATCCAATTTCTTTCTTAAAGATAGAACAAGGATGGACGTCGTGAGCCCGAGTAAGTAGAAAGGACTTCTCGGAAGACTTAGTACTTGCCATTGGCCCCGCCCCCCATCTCAGGATCCTTCCTAAGAATTTGTCAGGCTAAAAGACATATGTTTCGATGGTATTAGAACTCACTGTCTCTGAACACGAAGCCAAAATCCACTCAAATCACCAACAGGCAACGAAAGAGGGAATCCAACCGAGTCAAGCAACTGGGCTGTCAACAGCCACCATCCCATCATCGTGGCCACGAACAAAGAAGCACCAGCACCCTGAATAATCCATCGTCAGATCGTTGAGGTAATAGACGGAGATAGCAAGACTTACCACAGTCAGGTGGTTCCCCGTCACTTCATCCCCACTACCGATTTTCCAGTATGCAGCGGCCAGGAGCGAGAATGTCACAACCAGACTGAGGAAGATGATGACAAATGGCAGATTTATACGACTTGCACAGATTGTATAGATTACCATGAGTAGTGCCATGAATAAGAAAAAGAATCCTACATTGTGTTAGTGGGTGCACCATACTCCAAAGACGAGGTACGTACCAAAGGTATTCACAAAGCCCGCACTATGGAGACCCGCCAATGTGCTTGTTCCATCTGGAGAGTAAGGAGCGGCAGAATTAAATGCGGGCGTCATGCTTGCACCAAAAGCCAAGCAGAAAGCACCTAAAGTCGAGTCAGTATCTCATTTCGATGTTTACACGCGCACAAGGGACGACTTACCCAAATGACCGAACACCACCGAACTGAATGTGTTACCAAGAACGAACTCCAAAACACTCGAGATCACCAGAATAAGGCCGCCGAACAAGATCAAAACACCACTGTTCCAACATCAGTTGACGATTCTTTGAGTCATTGGAGAGCATTCATATCCATACCTGAAGGCAGCGCCCCCTCCACCAGCACCTCTCCAGGCCATCAAACAGCATGCCATTGGTGTAGCTGAGAGTACAAAGGCTCCAAGTCCCCTAGTGATATTAATTTCCATCTTTCTTGGAACCAGGTAGAGATCAAAAAGCTTACAGAGGCGTAGGGTTACCAAGATTCTTCGCAAGAGCCGGCTGACGATGCAACATAGGACTGAGATAGAGCTTCTCAAACTGCTCAGCCGACAGCGTCACCGAGGTAGGGACCTGTGTCAAGACCGGCATAGCTCCAGCATCACTCTGCGAAGCATTGTAATCATCGCGTTGAATTAGATCCCCTTTACCTGACATAGTGAAAGGTTCATGTGATAGAGAAGTATAAGGTTGAGAAAGAGGAGCAGACACAGATAGAAATAGAAAGAAATTAAACTGAACACGATAGGAACTATACGACAAGTCCAAAGGACCCAAGGGGCCTCTTTTATAGCTACATCGTCTCCCCCGCCTGTGGGGACCCCCACAAGCCCGGGGAAGAGAACCTGGAGAGCTTCACCATTCAAAATGCCTTCGGATTCAAATTCGGCAGCTTCAGCTCGAAAAACAGATATCGGGAGCTTCATCGGTAGGACTAGACGATCTCTCCGCATTCTAGACACACGGAGAAAGGAGGTAAGGTTTCGCCCCGCGTCTAATGAGCTTTGACGATCATAGCCTCCGGATTTGGATCGAATTGAGAGAAAAGCTCCTATGGGAACACGAGAGAGGCTGACTCATGTTCCCCTTTCCAAGGCGGATCGTCCAAATCCATGGGCCCGTGAAGCTTATTGCTGGCCGAGAAATCTGCCGAAGATGCACAACCACCGATTTTTGGATCCGTCGAGCGAGGATCGTGGGGTTATGCCCGGTAAAGCGTCTAGATTTCCACATTATAAACTATCCTCATTCCCCGCTTTTTGTGATCGTTGGTTTCGGATCCACATGGCGGCTTCATCGTATCCTTGATTGGACGCCTCGTGAGGGTGAGGGCGACTGACGCGGAATGCTGGGTCCGCTCGCTCTAGATAGGACGGAATACAGGAATTCCAGGCGAAGAATTGTAGGACCCTTTGAATCGTAACAATGCCCGTGCGACTGAGTCCGTAGCTCGAGACCGAGCTGAGTGCTAGCGTGAGGGCAATTCTCAGGTCGATTCCCTAGGTCCAGTCCCGATATCTACTCTCCTCGTTGGGCCAAGGATTTTCGTACTTATTCGGTGGTAACATGCGAGATGTGTCTTCAAAAACGCCAGATTCTTTTGATGCGGATTCCGATATACCCAAAATATCTAAAACAGAGCAAATGTACAAAAGGGGACTACTCGTCCTCCATCTCCATCTCATCCTCGTCCTCCTCTTCCTCTTCCTCTTCCTCCTCATTCTCGCTCTCGATTTCATCCTCGCCTTCTTCATCATCACTGCCCTCATCGCTGCCGAAATCATTCATCAATTCATCGCCAGTATTCTTGGCCTCGGCTCTCCGCTTCTCCTCTTCAAGGCGACCCTCCTCGAGAATAGCAGCACGCTCCTCTCGCAACTTACGCTGAGACTTAACAAAAGCTCCAAGAGGGGTAGACTCCCAGTCGACATCCTTAAGGAAGTTCTCGACCTCAGTGCGGTTGCGCGGTGTGTAGGTCACATTTAAGCGACGCTCTTCGATCCAGCGGGAATTGGCCTCGACCTTCTGCACAAGCAACATGATCATCTGATTGATCTTGCCGTTCTTGTTGCCGCCGTTGCGGGCAGAGACTTGCTTCAACCAGCGCTTGAGAGCGACAACAACAGGAACCGAGAGTTCAGGGAAGGCAATGTGCTTGGACCATAGGACGAAGAACTCGGACAGGAGCTCGGCGACCTGCTCGCCGACGCCGTCTTGGTAGATACGAGAGCGCAGGTACGACTTGGGCGCACGGATGGCGGTATTGAAGTCGAGAGGCTTGAGAGTGCTGGACTTGGGGGCCTTGCGCATCTCGGCGGAGGTGAGGACCTCCAAGAGCGAGGCTCCGAGAGGAATGTAGGTACCGGTGGCACGAGAGATGCGCAGCAGAGCACGGGTCATCTGGAAGCGCAGGGGGAAGTACTGTGCTGTAGGAATTAGGCGCATGGCACCAAGGGTGATCTGAACAACAGGGTAGATGAGTGGGCGCAGAGCGGATTGCTTGCCAGCCTTGGCCTCAACGAGACCGTCGCAGTGCTGGGAGAGCACGCGGGACCAGAAGTCGAGAGAGTGCACGTATTGCCAGTTGTAGATAGTCTTGTAGGATTCCTTGGTTGTGTTGGTGATGCTCTTGCGCAAATGCATGGCCAACTGGCGGATGAAGCCGAAGCCAGTGGTGTAAGATACGTTCTGGTCAATGCCCCAGATCTCCGCGGCGGAGTTCTTCATCAAGTTCACACCAGCCAGGGTGTGTACAGTGGTGTTGCGGCTTCCCTTGACCACACCCTCGTAGGTCGACTTGAGCACGGTCTCCCTGATGCCGGGGTCACCCATCACCATGAGGCGACGCAACAAAAGGAAAGCAGTAATACGGGTGGTGTCAGCGTTAGCAACATCTGACCAGATTCCGACAATGGTCTTGATGAGCGCCTTCAAGACCTTGCGGAACTGAAGGAGATAAGGAAGCATGGGCTCCATGGCGGCCAGTGTCAGCTTAAGAGTCGATGCATCGGACAGGTTCATCAGAAGCTGGTGGGTTGAAGAAGTATAGGATTTGATCAAGGGCGTGAGGGTCTTGAACTTCTTGGAATCCATAGACACCTTGACCTTGCCGGCGGCGGTTTCCTTCACGGGAAGATGGTGACCCAGAACCCGTGGAACCACATTCAGAGCAGTGACGAGCACCTGGTGGTAGACCTCGGGGTCAGAGATAACGTACTTTTGCTCAGGAGGATTGGCATCATGGACGTAGGACGCAGCACGGAAAGCAAGAACGGTCTGACGCATAGCACGGACTGAGTGTTGCTCTTCCATCAATTTCTGCCACTTTTGGACCATCGGGATCGTTAAAGTGACGGAAGTATCTTCAGGCTCCTCATCTTGCTGGGCCTTCTTCTTTTTCTTCTTCGCGGGGCCCTCTTCCTCGCCCTCACCCTCACTGAGATCGTCAACCTCAGACAAGTCGCCCTGGTCACCGAAATCGAGCAGCTCCGCGTCGTTCTCCTTCAGATATTTGTAAAACTCAGGGTCCTTCTCCTTCAATGCTTCGAGCTCGTTCTTGTGGTCGTCGAAAGCGTTCGCGTCGTCATCACTGGCAGCGTCTTCGCCGACCTCAGAGCCAGAGGCAATAGCCTCTTCATCCTGGGCCTGATCTGTGGTGCGCTTGCGCTTGCCGATTTTGGGGGTAACATCCTTTTTGCTCGCCTTCTTCTTGCCGTTGATTTCTTCGGGAATGTCGAAACCGCCAGCGAAGAAGTCATCGACATTCATCTCCTTGAAGGCATTCTTCTGTTTTTCCTCCTCAGGGTCTGCCCCGTTCGCTTCTTCGGCTTCGCGACGGCTGGCACTCTTGGCCTTGCGCTTTTCGTTCAGTTGATGGCGCTGCTTGATCTTCGCACTCTCCTTGCGGCGTTCGAGAATATCCTTGAGATGATTCTTCTCGAACTTCTTCGTTGATTTTTTGGCTCCACCCATTGTGACGGTTGTTCTGCAAAAATTGAGCTTGCAGATTGCGGTCAACTGCGAAAAAAAAAAAAATTGGCTCGGGGAAAATCAGCGGGTCCGCCTCCGCGACCGCCTTTGCAGCTGCCGATAAGACCAAGGCCGCCTCTAGCTTCCCATATGGCCATGTTTTGCTCTGGCTCTTATTCTTTCATTTCAATTTCTTCTCAAGATGTACACGCAGCGTCCGCTGTCCTATGCTCCTACTCCCTACAGCTACATGCCCGACCCTGCTCGGTCGGCCTCAATTAATCTCGATGAAGTACGTTCGGTGGCACCGAATGCGGGGGCCTCATGCTAACAACCTCCAGGAAGTGAAATTAATTTCCAACTCTGGAGAAAGAGATCTTTACGAATCCCTCGCCGAAATATACAGCATCATCGTGACTCTCGATGGCCTTGAGAAAGCATACATCAAGGACGTGGTCACCGAGGCGGAGTACACCGAGACATGCACACGGCTCCTGAAGCAGTACAAGTCGAGTGTATGCGATGAGTCCGTGTCGCGAGAATTTGTGGATCTGGAAACTTTTAAACGCACATGGGGGGTATGTTTGTTGCAAGACCCTTTATCTATCGTGGTTAACCCAAATCCAGTTGGAGTGTCCCCGCGCAACCGAACGACTACGCATCGGACTACCTGCGACCGTCGAGCAGGCTTCACACGGCGCAGCTGCAAATAGCAATACAGCATCCGGTGGCGGCGGCGGCGCATCGGGCAGCCTAATTTTGGCGGCAACTGAGAATTTCATCACCTTCCTCGACGCGTTAAAGCTGAATATGTTATCCAAAGACGCCTTGCACCCTTTGCTCTCCGAAGTGATTCAATCGGTCAATAAAGTCACAGATGGAGATTTTGAAAACCGCGGCAAGATCATTCAATGGTTGATTGCGTTGAATCAGATGCGAGCGACGGAGGAACTGAATGAGGACCAGGCTCGGGAGTTGTCATTTGATATCGACCAGGCCTACCAAGGTTTCAAGGCGACTTTGAACTAACATGCATTGGTACGGCGTTTTATGGACTATTTAAATTATGCGTTTCATGATACCACTTCAATTTATGCTTCAGAGCGTCTGTCGCAATTGCGGTTTTTGTACAGATGCTGCATACATGATATACGAGGTACAAGGGATTCATCTTCTTGATATTCATTTCTTCTTGGAAAATCAGAATTAATAGTGCCCACTGCAGCCAAGCCTCGTTGTTCAAACTGGAACTTCCCTATTTCCACTTGTCTGGGTTCCTGGGTTCCTGGGTTCCTGGTTTCTGCCTGAATCTTGGGGCAATCCCACGATCCGCGGAACCAACGCCAGCCTTTCCTCTTTGGGACTTTTCTTTTTCTGCGTGGCGCGTGGCGGTTCATGGGGCTCCGATAAATTCCCCCGATCTTACCCCGACGGTGATGCTGGTTTTTCGTGTACCTGGTCGTCAGGAACTGGTTGCCCACAATGATCAGTACCAATGACGAGCCGCTGCACGGTGAGTACATGATCTACATATTTCCTGAAATAAAATAGTGGAACTTGAACTGATTAGGGGTCTACAGTGCTCGACTTACCCCAAATCTACACGAAACCCTCGGGCACCGATCTTATCAAGGCCCTGGCTTTGTTAACTTTACAGCCTCGCACATTCGGAACAACTGCGGAGGTTGCCAAGGGCCCAGCAGTGCAGCCAGCTGGTGTGACTCGCTATCTCACCTCAATTATCGCAAGCCCGCTGTCATGGCTGGAGACGGAAGAGTTGCGGGAAGCTGTTTGGGATGCGGCTTCAGCCCGCCTGAGTGAGAGGTCTGGTCGTGCCGGTAATGCTGCTCCTATCGCCATGTTGTGTACTTTGCTGACATCTTTCCATAGCCATGCCGGCTATGTCGCGCGTCTTTAGTGTGCCCACCTCGTCCGGCGAAGACTATACCCTCACTTTGCACGAACCATCCATCACCGCAGATAATCTGGGGATGAAAACCTGGGTCTCATCTTATCTTCTATCCCGCCGGCTGCATAACCTTCTCGAGGCCCCGCCGGACCTCGTGCCGTCGGGACCGACCGAGCTTTCAGCCAAACTCGACACGAAAAAGCCATTACGCGCGCTTGAGCTCGGCTCTGGCACGGGACTTGTCGGCCTGGCCTTTTCCGCACTCCAAGGCAAATCAGCCACCGTCCACCTGACCGATCTTCCGGACATCGTGCCAAACCTCGCCCATAACGCCGCGCTGAACGTCGAGCTGCTCAATAGCACAGACGCAACCGTGACAACAGGTGTTCTGGACTGGTCTTTGACACCCAACCCAGTACCTTCGGCGCAAGAGCGCTTCGACGTGATCCTGGCTGCGGACCCGCTATACTCACCTAAGCACCCCAAGTGGCTCGTGGACACAATCGGGGTATGGCTGAGCCGTGGACTTGACGCACGAGTCGTCATGGAAATGCCGCTTCGTGAGGCATATATTCCACAAAGACAAGAGTTGCGCCAACGACTGGCCGACCTGGGCCTAACTCTGGTCCAAGAGGGTGAGGAGATCGGATACGACGACTGGGAGAGCGCAAATGGTGAGGCACTAGCCGTGAAATGCTGGTGGTCCGTGTGGGGATGGAGCGAAAAGATCTAGTCAACCACCTGCATTGCGTCCTACTCCTCATCTTGCGATCCAAGCGAGGGCCAACGCTCACTTCCACGTCACAGCATCAGCAGGCGACATGAGACACGAATAGATGATACACGATAGAATCGCATTTTAGAAATAAACAACACATATTCAAATAGAATGAGAGCAAAGCCTGATGGGACGTTTTAGGTGAATCGAAAGTAGAAAGGTGAAGATATTGAGACCCATCACGTGGGGCCATGACGTCGGTGTCAAGCATCCAAAGAATTCCTGGACAGCGACTCGACTCATCCACGGCTCATTACTGTTAAAAAAGTCCGACCACCGGCCAGATACAGTGCACCTCATGAAATCACTTCGTTTCTGGTTCACATCGCCAGGGTGAAATGCATAGCCTGCGAGTTTCAATGATTCGCAAGTCACCCTAATCTCCAAACACCGGAGACAAGTTACAAACGAGCAAACCAAAGTTAAGCCGACTTCACTATATAGCCGTCGCGTCAAAGGCACTCGCTTCAATATGGTGATTGGACTATTGATGCTCTCGTCTATTCCGACAGTCACTGGCGTGGCTTTCGGAGTCAGCGAGCAGCGCAAGTCAAACCAGCGCAGGGAAGACGCGCGGCGAATGGTCAAATTCAACATCGACGCCCAATGTAACGGGGATACAGATGATGATCGCGAAATCAATGGGCGGAGAGTCGTTGTTCGAAATGAAAAGGTAAGAAATGGGACCTGGCTGCACAGGTACTCGAACTGACACTGTCCAGGTCTATCTAGACGATCCGAATCCTGCAAACCGATCACATCCTGCCTTTACATCTCTGGCCTTCTATATCGAGTATCCGGAGCTTGACGAGACCAAACATCTTAATCGGGGTCTCGGGCTACCGACATACGTGCAGGCCACTCCGCCACTACTGAACTGGATCTATGCGGACAAAGATACGTATGAGTTGAAGTACGGAAATAGGACACAGAGCGTGGAACATCTTGTTGGGCCGTGGGACTGGACAGAAGATGAGAAGACGATTCTGTTAGAACAAAAGAGCACGTTCGTGGCGGTTGAGGAGGAAGAAGGCGAATGGGCTCTATACTTCGATCGGGACGGGGATGAATTAGCGCGAGTTCTAGAAGAACAGGACATGTTGGATTGCGCCTTTGTCCCTGTGACACTTGTCAGACGGATCGCTGAAGAGCCACCTGCTCCAAAGGCACAAAGTCAGGGCTAACATTGAATATTGGGAAGTAACGATTGAATGCGTTCATGATTACATCTGGTTTAGATACCAAAATTTGAAACAAGTCTATACGAACTGTACTTAATCTTCCAATCCATCCCAGCTGCCATCACTCTCATTTCCTGCAGCCGCGCCCTCCGCCTTGCGATTGCGACTAGCAGCAATAGCACCTCGCTTGCGGTTCTCCATGCGGCGCTCGTAACCACTCTTCGTACTGATTCTCGCAGCGCGAGCGCCCTTATCATTCTCGTCCTTGCCGAGGTTCTTCGAGACCTGGCGAGCCTTGACACCGTGTTTCTTGAGTTCTTGCTTATCCTTCTTGCTCAAGTCGGGAAGTGACTCAAGTAGCCATTTCTGAATAGACTTCTTGTCATCGGTTCCACGCAGCTTCTCGCTGGCATCGATGACATTCGCAATGCTCTTGACATATGGAATATCTTCCTTGGTGTAATATGTAACAGCGATTCCACCCTCGCGACCGGCGCGTCCGGTACGTCCGACGCGATGGACGTAGACTGCGGCAGAGTTAGGGATGTCGTAGTTGACAACGCCGTTTAGGCCGCGGAGATCCAGACCACGGGCGAGAACGTCTGTTGTGACGAGAATCCAAATCTCGCCTTTGCGGAAGTCACGCATAATTTCTGAGCGTTGAATGTCTGAGAGGTCAGAGTGGAGTACAGCAATGCGCGAGGATCCGCCTGCTTCAGCAGGGATGTCGTATTTCAATTCTGAGTGCAGGGCAATTGCGCGGGGAATGGTTTGTGTGAAGATGAGGAATGGGGGGCGAAGGCGTATATCGTTTGCTGCAGCTGCGGTGGGGCGAAGGAGCTGTCGAAGACCGAGCAGCTTACCTTGTTCAGTTGCTGCGTAGACGAGACGGTGGTCGATGTTGGGAACTGCCGAGTCTTTGAGACCGACAACAAGACGAACCAGGGGGTGCAGCTTGTCGCTCTGTTGGCCGAGACTTTCCAGGCGCTCTTTGATCGTAGAGCGAGTGAGATCTTCGATGTTGGATCCCATAGTGGCGGACCACAGGCTGACGCGCAAGTCTGGATGCACGCATGAGCGCCAGATATCGAGTGTCTGATCTCGGAACAATGGATCCATGAGAACATCTGCCTCGTCCAGCACCAGGCTTCGTACTAACGGCAGTTTCCCCAACGGCTTCGTCTGATTTGCGGACAAGGAATTGACCAGCTGAAGAGGAGTAGTAACCAGGATGTCACTCTTGGTAAGAGGTGATTTGTTCTCAGCCTTCTTGGGTATGCTCTGCTCTTCTTGTTCCGATTCGTCAGATGCCTCGCTCTCTTCATCAAGGACATTCGCATCGCCTTCCTCATCCTGCTCCACCACGCGCATGCCCTTCTTCATGAGAGTGATCTTCACTCCAGTGCCAGCCACCAATTTCCGACCTTCATTCACAATTTGGCTGGCAAGCTCTTTTGTAGGCGCCACAACCACAGCTGAAATTCCATGCTCATCGGGTTTGGTGTGATGATGGCGAACAATCTTGTTAATGGCGGGAATCAAAAAAGATAACGTCTTTCCGCTACCAGTGGGAGCGACGACTAAGAGGTCTGGCTCCACTTGGTTTTCAGTGGCGACCGAGGAGCCACCAAGCATAATAGGGAGAGTTCCCAACTGCACCTCTGTGGGCACAGTAAATCCCTGCTCGGCAACATTCGCGGCGAGGCGGCTCGAGATTTTGTACTTTGAACGTAGCTCCTTGAAAGAAAGCAGCGGCTGTGGATACAAGCGACGAGCGCGCTTCATTTCCTTCTTGCTGAGAATGGGAGCTTCTTCCTGTTTAGACTTCTTCTTTTTCTTCTTAGAATCCTTTGCAGGTGCGGACTGAGACTGAATCTCGTCCAGATCGCGTAAGTCGGTGACCTTGATCTTATGAGAGTTCAGGATAGTCCGACGCTGGACTTCATCCATAGCTTCCTCATCATCTGATCCATCGTCCTGAGCTGATGCATGCTGCTGGTCGAGCTTTGCGGTAGACTTTTCCGTCGCAGCCGGCGCAGAGCGTTTGTTCGAGTTGAAAAAATCCAATTCAGGGACGTCATCTCCTTCTTCATCATTTGCTACGGGCGCTCTCTTTCTTTTCTTGTTGCTCTGCGCGAGTTCGAGCTTCTCGCCTTCCTCAGTCCGGAACAGTTGCGGATTGGCGGCTTTGCCCGCTGAAGGCAGGCGGGCAGCAGACTCTGTAGCCGGCGCGGTCGACTTGAGCTTCGTTGACCGAGTCAACAATCTGAAAGCGTCCATGTTGTATGGGGATGAAATGAAGAAAAGCCGGCTTTGATATTTCGCAAAGGAAAAAAAAGTGACCCGCCAAGTTTGCTTCCGGGCCAATCAGGCCGCGCGCCCACCGATCACTGGCGCTCATGCCAATGTAGGTGCAGGATCAAGGCGTGAATTATGAGATACAAAGTCAGAATTTCGCTATTGACCAGACTCAGGCACACAGCAAGGAGCGCTGTAGTTATGCGTACGATCTCGCCGTCCACCATGGCCGTTCTGTAGACGGGAAAAAAGGTAGACCTCGCGGCCCAGGATTTCGATTTGAAAAACTACGGAACTTCACACTCAACACATACTACAGAATCCGCGTCTTTAGGTCCAAATGAATTGCGATCAATGACTTTCTATCTCAGACAACAGTTTATATTCCATCGTCTATCATACAGTGCACAACTTTAGGGGAAACGGGGAACAAAGGAAAGGAACAAGGGAAAGGCGATTGGGTTCCAAGCTTAGTGTCCGTGTGCAGGCTCACCCCGGTAGCCGACGATGTTCATGCGACCGATCATCTCGCCAACGGTGAAGAAGCCGATGACCTCGGCGGCGGTGACACCAGCGAGGGCGAGCTCCTTGGGGCTGGCGTTGCGGACGCGAGCCAACCAGTTCTGGGGCGAGGGGAAGTTCATGCTCTTAAGGGCGGCGGGGTTCTTGGTGACGTTGATCAGGGGCTGGAAGTAGGACTGGAAAGTGGCCATGGAACTAGAGATCTGTTAGATCGCGTGTGCGAGGTGGTTATTTTGGCTGGAGTGCTTACGGAGGAGTCATGTTCTGGCCACGGAACACCAGCTTGCCGAGCTCAAGGCCGACCTTGGAGTAGTAGAGAGTCGGGGGGATCATGGCTAAATTGGGTAACATAGTTAGCGATGCACCGATGGAGATGAGCTCGGATGACCGGATGTCAACAAGGAGGATTTGTGAGAGAGGCATGATTCCCATTACGACAATTGTATTTCCACGCCTCTATCATCAATCCTCCCGTGTGTATTCATCAGAGTCAGATGATCTGAGTATGAGGGTATCGCTTACAGTCGACGAAAGCGACGACCTTGCCGACAGGGCCGCCAACCTTGCGGAGAGCAGTGGCAGCGTTGGAGATGGCCGGGCCAGCGGCAGCGGAGGCCTTGGACAGACCCTCGGAAGCCTTGGAGGCAGCCGAAGAGGCAGTCTGGCTGGCCTTGTTGGCGGCCTCGGAGGTGGACGAGGAGTGTCTGACGACGGTTCTCCGGGTCAGGAACTGCGATTGCCGCAGAACGGCACGGGTGGCAGCGGGCATTTTGGGGACTGCGGGAGAGGTAGAAAGAGCGAAGATAAAGATCCGAGCACAGGTCACCCGTTGCAGTCGCTGGTGTGAGGACAAAGGGGTCCAATGGCGGTTTTCTTATGGCGCAACGAAGGACCAGAATCTGCGGATTCAAGGTCGGGAACTTCAGGGAATGAGTCACGTGAGCGGCCGCAATCTGTGCCTGAATCTGAGGTGTTCATATGCCATCGACAAGTAGTCAAGAGAAATTTGCAGAACTATAATCTTATTCTAGAATTTTTGCTAATGTGCTTCGTGTGGTTATCGAACAGTGGAATGATCGTGTGGATGGTTTGCGCTACTTTGAGTACGTAGTCGCGGCAACACTAACAACACATGCGCCCAGACTACGCGCTGTGAGTAAGACGCCCCAATTATGGTCAGATATTGCCTAGCTTCGATCAGTAGAATATAAGTCATGTTAAAGGCCGTGCTAACCTCTTCACATTGGGGGTCCAAATGGCTACGGTAAGGCTATCATTCTCCCGGAAATATATCTAAATACCGCTCCAATCCGGACCGTAATTCAAAGTAGGTGATGTATTTTGCGTACCTACCTGAGCAGCATCCATCAAATATCATTCATTCATCTATCAATATCCCTTGAAATCTTCGACATTGCATTAAAGGTCAATTAATTAGCTCTTGTGCACCAAAACATGCTATCCTATCATCCAACCTTTTGAGGATCTGAGCGATCTTCACCCCCTTCAGGCGTCGTTCTCGAATTGCGGTCATCAATCCACTACGAAGTTCTCACAAGTGAGGTGACTCACATGCCAAACAGAGGACAAGGTTGTGAAGATTCAGAGGAAAGATAATTTGTATCGCAATATGCAGATCCTCCCTGCCAAGAGATCAAGGGAATAGTACGACATGAGGCATGCCTTTCCTTTTTTTTGTTCGGCTCTCTCAGGTCTTACACCCGACCTTCTATACCGTCCGGATTCGAGCTACACTTCCTCAGTCATGGAAGATTTGGTACTGTGCTGCCACAAGCCCCCAAAATTCTGTACCATCTTGGGGAGATCATTTATAGCACACGTTCTAACTTTGCTAATCATTCTCCGAGACGCTTTCGGTAGATGTCAAAGTTACTGTCACAAGGGAAGAGCGAGGTCTGAGCTAGCTGTCTTCTCCATGAAAATCAGAGCGAGGGGCATTCCGTGTCTTAGCTTCTCTCACATGCTTTGCCCTCCCATCGCAGCTCACCCAATTGACTTGACCATAATTGAATTTCAGAAGTGATCCGACTCCGCTACTACGGCATGATGATGGCCTGCGCTCATCAAATTCCCAGGACAAGTTGATCCTCGCCCTCATGATCGATATTCGGTTCACTTCATCTTGAACAGAGTTGTCTTCGCGCCAACAGTGAATGATAGTCGTCGAATATTCTCACTTCATACAGCTCATCTTCTGCAGGTCAATAGAGAAGCAACAAAGAAAAAGAAAAAGGGTTAATTAGCCATGTCACGTCCCACGACGCAAGTTGCCATGGTTGGCTCTGACAGGCCTATGAGGTCAGCGCCTCGTCACAAGACCCTGAAGAGCTCCGGGCGATAGTCACTGCTCTCGTATGTCGTGCCCTTCTTTAGATCACCCTTCGATTCCATCTCAACAACTCGGCCCACCCACTGAACCTGCCACCGCCGCTCTCCCTACATCAGTAAAGCATCTTAGAGTCATATTACCTTTCACTGAGTCATGCATAGTGATTCTTGGATCTTTGCATCGTGCCCTTGGCCTTCCTATTTCACGATCCTTGATCAAGCGCATTGCACCAACTCCTGAATGGTATCACCCTGGGATGTGACGATATTGTCACTCCGAAAGGAAATCTTTGCAAGTTACCAGAGGAGACCACATGGAAGGTAGACTACTTTCATGAACTGACCAAGCCTATACACGCCCAATGCAGTCGCGTGTGTCTATCGTTGAATCGACAGCTTCCCCAATCGTTTGCACTGTTTGCAGCGGATAAAGGCCGCCATTTCCCCGCCACAAAAAAATCCATCAACCAGCGTGCAGCCGCCGGAGAATTGCCATTTGTGGGCTCATGCGCCGTTTGGTAGCATCAAGCATGTCAATGTGGCTTTTTGGTCAGAAGTCACTTCGAAGTAGAGAGTCACCCGACATTCGATGCAGTGCTGTTTGCTCCACTGCCACTGCCAGTATCTAGACACGGATATAGACAGACAGAAAGCAACATATCCTTGCTATTAACCGAGAGCCGACCGGCTTCGGCCCGATTAGAAAGGGGAGACAGAAGACTGGGCGAGGTCCCACGTTTCATGGTGGAGGAGCCTTGAGCAGCCACTAGGTACTGTAAATGACCCCCGCGCGGTTAAATGGCTGCCCCTCCACTCCACTTTTTACTCCACGTCCTGGACAATATGACGAGAGAGAGCGAATGCGCCTGATCACCTGCTCCCACGTTTACATAAAGAGCCTGCCTTGCACATTTTACTCTCGCCTATCCTCAGTCCATCCTTCACCATGTCTTCCGCTACCACCGTCACCAAGACCAACATCGGCGTGTATACCAATCCCAACCATGACTTGTGGATTGCGGAGACCGGCCCCAAAGTCGAGGATGTTCAGAGTGGCAAGGGTCTGAAGCCTGGCGAGGTCACTATTGAGGTTCGCAGTACTGGTATCTGCGGGTAAGAATTCAATTGTGGCCGTGAGAAACCAACTTAACTGAATGATGATAGATCCGATGTTCACTTCTGGCACGCCGGCTGCATTGGCCCCATGATTGTCACCGGCGACCACATCTTGGGCCATGAATCTGCCGGTCAGATCGTTGCGGTCGCTCCCGACGTCACCCACCTCCAGCCCGGCGACCGGGTCGCCATCGAGCCCAATGTGATCTGTAACGCCTGCGAGCCCTGCCTGACTGGACGTTACAACGGCTGCGAGAGGGTCGCCTTCCTTTCCACTCCTCCCGTCGATGGACTGCTCCGTCGCTATGTCAATCACCCTGCCATTTGGTGCCACAAGATTGGCAACATGAGCTACGAGGACGGTGCCCTCCTGGAACCTCTCAGCGTGACTCTGGCTGCCGTTGAGCGCAGCGGGCTGCGTTTGGGTGACCCCTTGCTCATCACAGGTGCAGGTCCCATTGGTCTGATCAGTCTGCTCAGCGCTCGCGCTGCCGGTGCCTGCCCCATTGTCATCACCGATATCGATGAAGGTCGGCTGGCCTTCGCTAAGAAAATCGCCCCGGAGGTGCGCACCTACAAGGTGGAGATTGGCAAGTCGGCCGAGGAGTCCGCAGAGGGTATCATCAACGCCCTGAACGATGGAAAGGGTTCCGGCCCAGAGGCTCTCCGTCCAAAGCTGGCGCTAGAGTGCACTGGTGTCGAGAGCAGTGTCAATTCCGCCATCTGGAGTGTCAAGTTTGGTGGTAAGGTGTTCATCATCGGTGTCGGCAAGAACGAGATGACAATTCCCTTCATGCGCCTAAGTACACAGGAGATCGACCTGCAGTACCAGTACCGTTACTGCAACACCTGGCCCCGCGCTATCCGTCTTGTGCAGAACGGCGTTATTGACCTGCGCAGCCTGGTCACACACCGCTTCGCCCTTGAGGACGCCCTCAAGGCATTTGAGACTGCTGCCAATCCAAAGACCGGCGCTATCAAGGTGCAGATCATGAGCTCTGAGGAAGATGTTAAGGCCGCCAATGCTGGCCAGGCGGTCTAAGTGTGTTATTAAGGCTGGTGTTGGGGCTGGAAGGAGCTGATGAACTTTCTTAATGAATGATGCTTAGAGATGCCCGCTGGGCACTATAGAGAGCCATGAAATGAATTTCCTTTTGTTCAAATGCTTCCATGTCTCAATGTTTCGAGGTGGCGGTGAGTCAAGTCTTATTGGCGCGGGTACCTTTTGATCGAGGACGAGGACCCTTGTGTCTCAGCCCTAATTTCACTGCACGTATGATCGGCACTCCAGCCTCCTCTCTATTTTTGACCTTGTTCACGATCCGAGCATGGTCCTTAGCCGAGCCTTCCCCTCATTTTTTCACGAATCTCCGGATGGACCCTGCCGATCTGCCAAGATGCTTGTCCCGACAAATGTCCGCTCTTCTACGTTTGCTAGTCCCAATGATGTAGGGACAAGGCAATAAAACTCACATCAAGCAGGAATAACGACGACCGCATGGCCGGCACTTGGGCTTCTCCCGTCATTGCTCCACATCACTTCGTCCTCTTCGCATAATCATCGGACATTATCCTCTCCACCTTCCCCCTCTGTCTTCTTCTTTTACTTGGTCCCACATTCGCATTTCACCCAGTCCTGATCCTTACTTAAATCAACCTTGAGCTGCTTTTGAATATTCCACAGTTCCCGCTGCTGTGTATTCAACGGTCTCTAGTTGGATCTTCAACATGCGGCTCTCTCTGTTTCTCTTCGCTCCCCTCGTGGGGGCTGCTGTTCTGAACCATCAAGACAACATCGATCAATGTCCCGGCTACAAAGCCGTCAATTTCAATGACCAAGGCCTGAAATTTACGGCTGACCTGACTCTGAATGGTGATCCTTGCAATGCATATGGCGATGATCTGCAGGATCTAAAGCTTCTAGTTGAGTACCAGGATGGTCCGTGACATCCCAACTTCTCCTGTACGATCAATCGCTGACCAATCCAGATGACCGTCTTCATGTAATGATCTACGATGCGGATGAGGATGTCTATCAGGTCCCTAGTTCCGTCGTCCCTCGTCCCAGCCCTCACGGGGATCACAAGAAGGGCCAGCCTTCCCTGCGATTCGACTACCAGCCCGACCCCTTCAGTTTCCGCGTCCTGCGCCAGACCGATAATGGCAATGAGCAGGTTCTGTTCGATACTACGGAAACCAACATCATCTTTGAATCTCAGTATCTAAATCTGCGTACCTGGCTACCAAATGATCCCAATTTGTACGGACTGGGTGAGCACACCGACTCACTGCGTCTGCCCACAACTAACTACACGCGAACTCTCTGGAGTCGCGATGCTTATGGTGTGCCCTCTAATACAAATTTGTATGGTAATCACCCGGTCTATTTCGATCATCGTGGTGATGCCGGCACCCACGGAGTCTTCTTCTTGAACTCCAATGGCATGGACATCAAGATCGACAAGACCGATGATGGTCGTCAGTTCCTGGAGTACAATACTGTGGGCGGAGTCTTTGACTTTTACTTCATGGCGGGTCCGACTCCGAAAGATGTTGCCAAGCAGTATTCAGAAGTCGTGGGTCTGCCGGCCATGCAGGCTTACTGGACCTTTGGTGTATGTTCTCGATGTTGTGGGTATCGTTGTCTTCAATACTGACCATTGAAATAGTTCCACAATTGTCGATACGGATACCAGGATGTCTACGATGTTGCTGAAGCGGTGTATAACTACACTCACGCTCACATCCCACTGGAGACCATGTGGACAGACATTGACTACATGGATGCTCGACGTGTCTTCACGCTGGACCCCGAACGCTTCCCTCTCGAGAAGATGCGAGAATTGGTGAACTATCTCCACCGCCATCATCAGCATTACATTGTCATGGTGGACCCAGCTGTTAGTGCCAGCGGTAAGTCGAAAGGTATTATCATGTCACACAGAATAAGATCTGATGCAGGTCAATTTCAATAGACAATGGCGCCTTCAACCGAGGTAAAGAGGCTGATGTCTTTTTGCACAACCCTGACTCGCCTGACTCGTTCTACGAAGGTAAGCTGCCCATAATTTACTTCATGTAACTTACTCACATATACAGGTGCCGTCTGGCCCGGTGTTACCGTCTATCCAGATTGGTTCAATCCCGTCGCTACACAGTCGTGGTGGAACGATGAGTTCAAGAGATTCTTCAACGAGGAGGACGGAGTCAACATCGACGGCCTCTGGATCGATATGAACGAAGCCTCCAATTTCTGTTCCTATCCATGCACCAACCCTGATCAGTATGCTAAGGATAACGATCTTCCTCCCGCGCCTCCAGCTGTTCGCCAGCCACCGCGCACCATTCCCGGCTTCCCCAGTGACTTCCAGCCTAAGAAGAATGGCAAGCAGCGCCGCTCTACAGGTCGCAAGATTGGACTGCCGAATCGAAATCTCATTTCGCCACCCTATGAAATTGCGAACGCTGCTGGGTCGCTCAGCAACAAGACCATCGATACCGATATTATTCATGCTGGTGACGGGTATGCTGAGTATGACACTCACAACCTCTACGGTACTAGTAAGTTCGACCAAACCCCGTGGAACTTCATTTGATATACATTCTCACCACCTCAGTGATGAGCTCTGCCTCTCGCGAGGCAATGCTGGCCCGTCAGCCCGAGGTTCGTCCTCTCGTCATCACTCGTAGCACTTTTGCCGGTGCCGGTTCTCATGTCGGTCACTGGTGAGTATACCAAAGCCCTTCACGCACTTTACTTTCATACTAAAACCTTCAGGCTCGGCGACAACCTCAGCGAGTGGGACAAATACCGTGTCTCCATCTCTGAGATGCTAGCCTTTGCCTCAATCTTCCAGGTTCCTATGGTCGGCTCCGACGTTTGCGGCTTTGGCGGCAACACAACCGAAGAGCTCTGCGCCCGCTGGGCAACCCTTGGCGCCTTCTATCCATTCTACCGCAATCACAACCAGCTCGGTTCAATAGGTCAAGAATTCTACCGCTGGCCCGTCGTCGCCGACGCTGCACGCAAGATAATTGACATTCGCTACCGCCTCCTCGACTACCTCTACACAGCCTTCCACCGCCAAACCCAGACAGGCGAGCCTTTCCTCCAACCTCTTTTCTACATCTACCCCAACGACGCAAACACATTCTCCAATGAAGGCCAATTCTTCTACGGAGATTCTCTCCTCATCTCCCCAGTTCTCGACCAAGGCTCAACCTCCGTAGAGGCCTACTTTCCCTCGGATACATTCTACGACTGGACAACCGGCGCCCGCATCACCGGCCAAGGCAAGAATATCACCCTCTCCAACATCGCCCTCACCGATATCCCAATGCACATTCGGGCGGGCAGTGTTCTCCCGCTTCGCTCCAAAGGCGCCATGACAACTACAGAATTGCGCACGCGTGGCTTCGAAATAGTCATCGCACCCAACGACGACAATTTTGCCGCAGGCGAACTGTACCTCGATGATGGCGAGTCGTTGAACCCGCAAGGAACATCCCTGATTCACTTCACCTACCGTGAGAACAAGTTGCATCTCCACGGTGACTTTGGATACCAGGGTAATGTGGTCGTCGAGACTGTGACGTTGTTGGGTCAGAAGAATGCTGGATCTCGTCGGGACGTTTCCGCTGGATTTGACGAGAAGCGCCAGGCGCTTTCAAAGGTTGTCAATATTCCATTGAGCGGCCCAGTAGTCATTGACATTTGAGAAATGGGTTGTTGATTTTGTGGGGGAACACAATTGCGTACGAGGAGGCGGGGTGGCTTGGAGCCACTGTTAGTGCGAGCTAGATATTTTTCGATAGTCTGCTCACAGTCCGAGATAATCCCGCGCTATGGAAGTCTCTTTGGAGCTAAAATGGGGAAACGAAAAATTTCAATGAGATAGTCTCAGTTTGAACCCCCACCAAACCTCCATCTAAAAATAATTATGTGGTGAGAAAGCTCACGATCTGATGATTGCCGACAAGGTCGCCGTAGTCGCGAGATTTGAGAAGGCTGAGATCGGTGCCAGATCCGTCAGGTGACACGACTCGTATCGGGCTCAGACATGGTTTCAATGTGATATTAATAGCACGGCAGGTCATTCCTGCCAAAATAACCCGCGCAGAGGACAAGACAAAGGCGAACCGTGGGAAATCGGCAACCCGGCAAAGCTCAGCCTCATCCACTAGCGACCAGAAAAAGAAGAGAAGAAAAAAAAAATCACTGCAAGACACACGGCGTACTCCGAGCACGTCAGTCATGAAAGCCAAGCATTTGCCCCTGCGCCAAACCCAAGGCGGCCCGGTTCTTTATTTCTAGTACCTGGGCTAGGACCCTGAGACGAAACAGGAAACCTGAGGGGACCGAGAGGCTACGAAGGATTTACAATGAAGCTGTCTCTCATCGGATCTACTCGGTTTCCGCTCTCCGTCCGGGGGATACGGTCGCATCGGCGCTAGGAGCCATGTGCACGGGCCGTGGGGTTGAGTTGATGTGCTCGTACGCGAGGGAAGACGCCATCAAAGTCAACCTTCAATACCCCTGAGTCACAGTCCTCCAATATAGGGTATACGTGGTGAAAGGTGCCGACTACCAGGTCACGCACCACCAAGGGAGGGAAAAAGTGATCCCTCACGCAGAGACGATACGACACGGATCAGGGCTCACATGTTCAGCCCTCCCCCCCAGTTTTTTCTGCTACATTTCATATGATTGATTTTCTTTTTCATTTGCCCTTGTTTCAGTCTTAGAACGGGCAGTGTCAGTGGACCCCCATCCGGGACTCGGGTTGGGCCTCGCTTATAGTAATCACTTTCGGGACCCAAGTGCTCAGGAACTAGGACCCTAGGGTGGCCGTAGTGTCACAGAACCCACTCCTGCATTGGCGAACTATGGGCCGCATCTTCACCGCATGATGGATCGCTTTGTATGCTGTAAATAGATCCGGTCCCAAGTCAGGTAATCCTGCTGACTGGAACCCTGGACGAGGGTTCCAGGGTTCAGTGCTTGTGAGCAGGATGTACAAGATCGGCGCGATCGGCTGATCGTGAGGGCGTTTGAAAAGTGATGGGTTGATGAGAGTATGGGGAAATGAAGGAGGAAGGGGGCAGGGAATAGACTAAGGGCGTTCACCCGTGTGTGCATGGGTGTATTAGTGTACGCGGTGTCTCACCCTCGACGTGAGACCAGTCATGGTGGACGAAGCGGCTGCTCAGGTAAGACTCCACTGATTCTCGGTGGGCGCCTACAACCGTGTTGCCACGCCGATGGCCAATGGCAGTACTGGAAATCAACGCGAACTGGGTCCAGGGGCCCCTCTCCAAGGCCAATCCTCAGCCTCCTCCATTTTTACAGTACTATCGTCTGACTACAGAAAGTGTCGACCACGATAGGGAAAAAAAAAAAGTACAAGTAGACACCCCCAGCCCACCTGTACTAGCTTTAGATCCACTGTCTTTTGATTTAAAGAGTTTCCTTTTCCCCCCTCATATTTATCGATCTTTTCATCCAACACTCTCGTTACTGTGTCCTGTACTTTGGCTTGTTTGCTTATCACACATTGCATACATTAAACATGCCTTCGTTCATCAAGTTCGCTGCCGCGGCTCTGGCCGTCGCCGCTCCCCTGACTTCCGCCCAAACCTACACGAGCTGCAACCCTCTCGAGAAGACTTGCCCTGCGGATGCTGGTAGCACCGAGTCTCATCTGAGCTTCGACTTCACCCAGCCCGGTTCCCTCGACCAGTGGACCACTACTGCTGGTACTGTCAACACCGGTGCCAATGGCGCCGAGTTCACTCTCGCCAAGCGTGGTGATGCTCCCACCATTGAGACCGACTTTTATATTCTCTTCGGTGAGATTTCCGTCACCATGAAGGCCGCCCCCGGTCAAGGTGTGGTCAGCTCCATTGTATTCGAGTCCGATGACCTCGATGAGATCGATTGGGTAAGTTCAAACCATGTGGCAAACACGTTTTTCTTTCTTTTTTCTTTCTTTTTAATTTCTTAATTATTGGAACATTCCTAACCTCCTTGGCTATGTAGGAAGCTCTCGGCGGTGACACCACCCAGATTGAGACCAATTACTTTGGCAAGGGTGACACCACCACCTATGACCGCGCCACTTGGCCCGCGGTGTCTGACCCCCAGAACACCTGGCACACCTACACGGTCTCGTGGCAGGAGGATGCCACCACCTGGTCCATTGATGGCAATGTGGTCCGTACCCTGAACTACGCCGATGCCAAGAGCGGTACCCGCTACCCCCAGACCCCCATGCGCATCCGCATCGGTATCTGGGCCGGTGGTGATCCCAGCAATGGCAAGGGTACCATTGAGTGGGCCGGCGGGGAGACCAACTACGCTGGTTGCCCCTACACTATGTACGTCAAGAACATCGACATTGTCAACGCCAACCCCGCCGAGAGCTACACCTGGACCGACAACTCCGGCTCTTACCAGAGCATCAAGAAGTCGGGTGCCGCAGCCCTGAGCCAGTCTTCCGCCAGCGAGACCTCCTCCACCTCCTCTTCCTCTTCCTCCACCACCAGCTCCACTGAGTCCACTGCGTCCACGACCCCGACCGAGACCTCGACCACTGCCACAACCCTGGCTACTACCACCCAGACCTCCACCGCTGCTCGCACCACCGCTGGCTCGACCACTGGCTCTTCCTCCAAGGCCTCCACCACTGGATCCTCTACCGCCGGTTCCAGCTCCAGTGCTGGCTCTAGCTCCAGCTCCAGCCCCGGGTCCAGCTCCAACGCCGGCTCTGGCTCCACCAGCGACTCGGCCTCCAGCACTGCTGGCCATGGCTCCAGCACAACCGCTGGTTCCGGTTCCAGCTCCAGCTCCAGCAGCAGCAGCGCCGCCACCACCTCTCCGGCCTTCAACGCCGCGGCTACCGTGGCTGTTGGTCCCCCTCGGCCTCCTGGCCCTGCTCGCAGCTTTCATCCAGCTTTAAAAAAAACCTAATCACGTCTGATGAAGCAAACGGGCTGGAACCGGATGGGAATGAGGGATGCTTTTTGTGATTTTGAGCCTTTCTTATGATGTATTTTTTTTTTGTGATCCCGTGGTCTCAATTGTGTATTGTGAGACCCGGGATAGTTGATGTTTGCGACTTATGCCTACGCCCCATGTATCTAGTACGAGCCACTTAGAGCTTAATGTCCTACGGGATTTACAATTTCTATACCTGAACCTAAACCTGACCTTGAACTCTGCATGCCAATACTGCGCGTAACACTAGAATCAAACTTCAAATGGATCACATCGTATCTGCACAACCGATCTGACGCAAGGAACGGCGGACATAGCCAACCTCGGTGACATGGGTAATTCCAGCGTGGTACGCCTTTCAGTATGCAGTGCGCAGTACTCAGTACGCAATTCGCAGAAGCCAGAAAGACCGAGAGAAACCACGTCAAATTTCCTGTGGACCAACTTGACCGAGTTTTCAAATGTTATCAATTGACTCTTGCCGAACCATGGAACCACAAGAACCACCCTTCAAGAGGGTGCATATATCCCTCAAGATCAAGAACTCATCGGCCGAAATATTGAATCGAGCTCGGAAGAAGAAATTTCCTTGGCAAACTCGTCAATTGTAGTGCGATTGGCCCAAGCGCACACACCATAAATGCGTTCCGTGGTTGTAGTGGGCCAGAGCTTGAAAGTGGGATTGTCTCGTTGATGGGGCATGTGTAGCCGAGGTGTGGATTGTTGAATGTACTGTCCCTTTCTTTTTGCCATGTGTGGTTCTTCAAAGAGTGGAAAAACAAGGAATTCAAGAGATTCATACAAAAAAGAAAAAAAAAAAAAGAAGGAACCGTTCCTTGATGTTTTTGTATTCGTATCTCGTGAATCATGAGCAAAATATCCCCCGGCTAACACCACACGTTACGTAGAGGAACACAAATGCATTCACCATATTGATCCTGACCTCGCTCGCTGTTCTCCTAATTGCTTCGCTAATCTTGACACCTCATCCGCTACAGGCCGATGATGTGTCGCCGCAAGTCTGAGTAAAGCAAGAGTCGGCTGGGGGGCGTCACCCTCGGCGTTCTCGGTCTGACCAGAAGATGAACGTGCGCCAAAAGCATAGCTCGATAATGAGTTCAGCATATACTGAATTCCTCCATTCTCGTTTCCATTTTCATTTCCATGTCTTTTGCCACCAGCTAGTGCGGCTCTCCTCTCGCGCGCGACAATTCCATCCACAGCTTCGAGGTGATCATCTAATGTACTGAAGCGCATAACTAGAGAATCCGCTTTCGTCTTGAGTTGACTGCGCAGTCGATCCAGATATTGTGCTCTCCGATGGAACTGTGCCGCGAGACGAGTATCTCTTGCGATAGACGGGGGCCCGGCTTCCTGTGGCGGGGATGATAGGAGACTGTCGATCGCGGAGCGAAGGTCAGCGCGGAGGGAATCAAATTCCCAGGTTGCAGCACGGAGGGCAGCGTCGCTGCCTGTGAACTCGAGGTTAAGGGCATTGCGGACATCTGGGTGGGATGATTGGAGGGTTTGGTGGAGGTCGGAGAGCATGTTTGTGCTTTCTTGGAGAACGTGGGTTAATGGAGTCAGGGTTGAGAGCGTGGCGGTGAAGATTGATTCGAGGTTGTTTTGTGCGGTTATGAGAGTGTTTTCTGGAGTCGTCATTGGAGTTGATGAAGATACTGGACGTGGCACTAGAGGTTTGCAGCTGTCGCGGTAGGTGGACTTGATGATGGGATAGTCGCAGAAGAAGGGTTGAAATTGTTGGATGAGTTCCGGGAGGACGAGGAGGTGGAGGATGCCGGCGATCAGGAGGCTGTTGATGGTCATTCGGAGCAAAGTCATGCACATTCTTGCGAGCTTTGATTTAGAGCTGGGTGATTTGTGCTCCGAGGCCTTGGACTCGGACTTGGCTGTCGGACTACTATCCGGATCTTGCTGTTTTTCTTGCGTTGTTGACTTTGGCAACACTTTGCGACGCTTTCGTATACCAGATTGGTCATTTGGATGTACTGGCGCGACCCATGATGCCTCTGAGATGGGCATTTCGCATATAGAGGGCATAATAAGCTCTGGGCCAGTCAGAGTCCATGATGAGGAAGATAGAGACTCTGTTGAGTCTGTCGTGCTGCTTCTTCCATGGTCCTTGTGTCGCTTCTCTTTGGGCAGTGGAGTAGGGCTTTCTAGATCGTGATCTTTGGGGTCTTTCTCCTTAGACGTATTGGATGTAGTAGGCGACGCTATCACCCATGACTCTCCCAGCGCGGAGCGATCTGGGGTCTGCGGTTGCGCCATGGCACACTGAGCATATCCCAGCGGAGAACACGCTTCAGATCGGTGACTTTTAGTGATATGGTCTCGAATGTGACTCTTCAACCTGTCATGTGGAACATGGAATTGAGGCGCGTAGTCGATGTTTATGCGCAAAGCGGTGGGGAAGCAAAGCGGGATCGGCAGGAAGTCCTGAAGATTCTCTGCAACAACCATGCGCCCACTCATTCGGTTGCGATCGAGCATCTACACTCGGCCTGTGATTTATAGGGGCTTGAGTCTGCCGTCAAGTCAATTACGATGGCTTTCAACCACAGAAAAGCGCAATTGCTCGTGCGCTGATGCCGCCAACGGTCGACCCGAAGCTGCCACATTACCCCCCAACGATCATCGAGCTCTAGGAACATCACAAGAGCTTTTCACCTCGTCCATCTACACCCCCGGCTCCCCACTATTCCTTCCAAATGGCACGCATGTCATCAATAAGCTCATATCCTTCCTCCGCGCCCAATACTTGCAATACGGCTTCCGTGAAGTTTTGACCCCAACCATCTACAAGCGATCCCTCTGGGAGGTATCAGGCCACTGGCAGAATTACAAGGATGACATGTACGAAGTGACAGGTCGTGGAGCGACCGGAGCGACAGAAGGCGAAGTCGGCGAAGACGAATCATACGGCCTCAAGCCGATGAATTGTCCGGGCCACTGTCTCCTATTCAAATCGCAGAACCATTCGTATCGTGAAATGCCAGTGCGCTATGCCGATTTTAGCCCACTGCACCGAAATGAAGTCTCTGGTTCATTGACTGGGCTCACTCGCGTCCGTCGCTTCCATCAGGACGATGGCCATATTTTCTGCCGACCGCAGCAGATCAAGTCGGAGATCGCATCGGCATTAGGTTTCGTGGATATGGCAATGAAGACATTCGGACTCGGGCCTTACCGATTGGTGCTTTCCACTCGGCCGGAGACTGATTTCATTGGGAGCATCGAGATGTGGGACAACGCCGAGGGACAGCTGCGCGAGGCCTTGGACAGCACAGGGCGTGAATGGGCATTGAATGAAGGAGATGGTGCATTTTACGGCCCGAAAATCGATATTCAGCTTCAGGACCAGGCGGGTAAATACCATCAGCTCTCGACCATTCAGCTTGACATGAACTTGCCTCGACGATTTGAGCTTGAATATCAGGTTGCTGAAGGTGAGGAGGACTACAACCCAGCAACTCCCGGAGTGGCTACACCTGTCTTGGTGCATCGCGCTATCTTTGGCTCACTTGAACGGTTCCTCGCTCTCTTAATTGAGCACCACGGGGGTCATTGGCCCTTCTGGCTATCCCCTCGCCAAGCCATCATTTTGACTGTCAATCAGGATGATGCAGTTGTGCGACACGCGCAGGATGCAGCTGCCAAGTTCTCCGGATTCCGCGCCTTGGTGAACGATGGCAATGCAGCCCCACCGCGTCCATTGTCCTCGGCCGACTCTACTTTCCTGGTTGACGTCGATAGTAGCGCACAAAGTCTAGGCAAGAAGATTCAGCGAGCCAAACAGATGAAGTACAACCTGATCTTCGTCCTTGGACCTCGTGATGTTGCCGGCGGCGGTATCACGCTCGATCTTACTGGGCAAATGCAAGGCAAGACAGATGGGGAAGGTCAGGTCCTCCATACGCTGATCCGTGAACGACTTGGGAAAGATGCATTGCAGAACCCTCGGGCAGTGAAATTGCAGATAAATGAGGTGCATCAGTTGCTGGTGCAGCTTGAAAAGAGCTTCCTATGAGCATTGAAAGGGACTGTACTATATTCGACTGTATACTAATGAGAGATCCACAATGTGTTCCACTATGACTTTATATACATCGCGGTTAAACGCGGAGGAGAATGCCCCCTCAGGCGCCCACAGCTCCGAGTTCGGATGCGATCGTTGGCTGATGTCGTGACACGCAGGAGTTGGACGCCTTGTGCAACGCCACAAATCTTTGTATTGTAGCCAAATTTACTTTAACTAGAACGAAAGGAATCATTCTATCTACTATACAAACACTTTGACTCGGCCAGATCGCATCGCAGCCAGTACTTGAATATCACGTGACTCCGTCATCGGCGCCGAAAACTCGGCGTCATCGACGATAGCGCGCCCTTGAGTCACAAATTCCTTTCGCTTCATTGGCCTCATAATTTCTTCAGAAATCAAAAAGGGACTGCGATTCTTTTTCTGAGAACATATTTGTGTTTTCCTCCTGGTCAGACCTGACTGCGTCTGCCCTGTCAACTTGACTATCATCGTTCTCTTATCAATCCCTCCCCGCCATACCCCGCCACGATGCCGATGCTCAAAGATCCGTCGTCAAAATACAAGCCCTTCAAGCCTCTGAATTTGAAAAACCGCACATGGCCCGACAAGACCATTACCAAGGCCCCGCGCTGGCTGGCCACCGATCTGCGCGATGGCAACCAGTCTCTCCCCGACCCTATGGACGGCGAGCAAAAGTACAAGTTCTTCAAGATGCTCGTCGAAATTGGCTACAAGGAAATTGAAGTCTCATTCCCCTCCGCCTCACAAACTGATTTCGACTTCACTCGTCGCCTCGTGGAGGAGCCTGGCCTTACCCCGGATGATGTTTGCCTGCAAGTTCTCGCCCCGTGCCGTGAGGATCTCATCCGCCGCACCGTCGACTCCCTCAAGGGTGCCAAGAAGGCCATTCTGCACATCTACCTTGCCACCAGCCCGTGCTTCCGTCGCATTGTCTTCAACATGACCAGGGAACAGAGTCTGAAGAGGGCTGTCGAGTGTACCAAATATGCTCGCTCAATTACAAAGGATGATCCCTCCCAGGCTGGCACGGATTGGCAGCTGGAGTTCTCACCCGAGACCTTCTCAGATACAGAGCCTGACTTTGCTGTCGAGGTTTGCGAGGCTGTCAAGGCTGCTTGGGAGCCCACTGTAGAGAAGCCTATCATCTTTAACTTGCCCGCTACCGTCGAGATGTCCACCCCCAATGTTTACGCCGATCAGATTGAATACTTCTGCAACAACATGACGGAGCGCGAGAAGTTTGTTGTTTCTCTTCACCCTCACAATGACCGTGGCTGTGCTGTTGCTGCCGCTGAATTGGCTCAGATGGCTGGTGCTCAGCGTGTTGAGGGAACTGTCCTCGGTAGGTCAAGATATGGGCTCTCAAGATGCAAATATGCTGACAGACATTTCTCCTAGGAAACGGAGAGCGAACCGGAAATGTGTATGTCACTTCAATGATCGTGTATTTCCCTGGACAATTTTGCTGACTTTGCATAGCGATTTGGTCACTCTTGCCCTAAACCTGTACACCCAGGGTGTCTCACCAAACGTCGACTACTCTGATATCAACTCTGTCATCAAGGTCGTGGAAGAGAGCACTAAGATTCCTGTCAACGAACGTTGGCCGTATGCTGGTGCTCTGGTTACCAGCGCCTTCAGTGGAAGGTTTGTTTTGGGTTTCCAGAGTGTAAGATCTTATATTAACCATTCTGCAGTCACCAAGATGCTATTAAGAAGGGCTTCGCCCTGCGCGAGGGCGCCACTGACAACGACGAATGGGTCATCCCGTACCTGCCCCTGGATCCCCAAGATATCGGCCGCACATACGAGGCCGTTATCCGAGTCAACTCCCAGAGTGGCAAGGGCGGTGCCGCCTGGGTCATCCTGCGCAGCCTGGAGCTGGATCTCCCTCGTGCCCTGCAGGTCGAATTCAGCAAGATTGTGCAGACCGAGACGGAAAGGTGCAACCGCGAGCTCCGTCCCAGCGAGATTGTCAACCTCTTCGAGGAGTCATATCACCTCAAGTCGAACCCCCGCTTCAACCTCATCGACTACAACATTACCACAGACCGTTCCCAGTCCCCTGCTCCCCCGGAGCCTGGTAAGGCTCTTAACACTAAGAACATGAAGCGTCGCTTCACCGGTGTCGTCGAGATCGACAACGTCCAGCACGCTATCACCGGTATTGGTCCCGGTGCTCTTTCCTCCCTCGCCGCGGCTCTGGCTACTCTTGGTATCGACCTCGATGTTATCGACTACAAGGAACACTCTATTGGTCTCGGCCGTGACGTGAAGGCCGCCACTTACATCCAGTGCTCAGCAGCCGGTAGCAAGGAGCGCGTATGGGGAGTCGGCATCAGTGCCGATGTGGTCCAGGCCTCTCTTGTCGCCCTGCTCAGCGCCGCCAGCTCAGTAAGTTTTTGATCATTAAGGGGTGCACCCTTTACTTTGAAAAAAGAAACACCAGCTTACGCGTTCTATAGTTCCTCACCTCATCTGCTGGTTCCCCGGCTCCTTTCCGTCCCATCCGCTCAAACACCCTGACCAACGAAGACCTTCAGGCTCTCGAGCAGTTGACCGCTACTGACGCGGCGACTGCCAACGGCGGTCTCTCGGCCAAGGTCAACATCGAGCAGTTGACCAAGGCGGCTGAGAGCCAGTAAGCCTTTAAAAGTGTGTTATTATCATGTCAGCAGTAGCTAATGCATATATCATTTGATGATCTTGAATACCAGCAATTTACAAGTTGAACAAATCATAATTCAGGAAGTCACCAATGGCATAGACATTAGCTCATATCTTGAAGAATTGTACCGCGCTAAAAGCCAGTAGTTGACGTTTGGATGCAATTCCACAACATCACTGCCCCTGTTTCTTTTATCCCTTGGACAAATCACCATTGGAACAGACTATGCCAATCCCATCCCCGTCTTGTCTTCTCTCCACCGCTATATACATTGAACTTCTGAGGTCCCTCAGATGCAATGATATAGCCGAGTTCACAGGCCGAAAAGGACACCTTTGGCTGATTCGCATAAAACCCGTCATACTCGGACTCTAGCGCATCGGCGAGAGTATTCACCTTGCCTCCGGGGTGCAATTGACGCCAGGGATATCGGCAAGCGTCGCCCTCGCAGGACTTGAGAACCATCATCATGGCATCGAGACGGTGAATGATTTGAGGGAGCTCGCGATTGGCGATCTTGTAGTCTGTGTATTTTGCTGGATGGGCAGCCAGGTTGACAGTCTGGTGAGGGTCATCCTGGTGGTGTGTCAGTTTGGTTCATGGCGACAAAGGGAAAGTCTTACCTTTAGGTCATAGTATTCAAGTTCATTGGTGCACCATACAGAGTAATATAAACTGTAGTCGTCGGAGATCAACCGGATTCCCTTGTATGTATTGTTTTTGTAGCTGTTGCCGACTTGGTTCTCCTTGTCGCTAGCATGGCCGTAAATACCCTCAGGCACAGCCAGACCCCAGTACTCGATGGCGACATGTTCCTTCTTATCATCCGTCTTGCTGGCCTGTGATGTCCTCGGGATTGCTTTTCCGTCAAGTCCTTCCCTTGTAGTATTGGCGATGGATAAGAAGGTCGGTGCAAGATCTGTGTGGCTAGTGACGACGTCGAAGGTCTGGTTCTCGGGGAGACCAGGGCCACGAACAATCAATGGCACATTGATATCGGTTTCTGATATTGTAAGTACAGGCAAAATTCGTGCATTGAGCACAAACTTACCAAACCCGCAGTTCTTTCCCGGCTGCATACGGTGTTGACCTAGATGATAACCATTATCGGTCGAGTAAAAGATATAAGTATTGTCCAGCTCGCCCGCCTTCTCAAGCTTATCAATCAGCCTCTCAATCAGGTCATCCACGGCTTGCAACGCACGCAACCGACACCTCTGGAAGAGATCGATATAATCTATCTCCTTCTGGCTCAACTCGGGAATATTCTCAACCCAGCTTACAGCCCCATCAACCAATTTATTGAAACTCGCATCGCGAGGCGCCTTGTGATGGTTGAAGAGATTCGCATGACGAGGTGCATACTCCGGCTGTCCAAACCAAGTAGCATCACGCTCTGGACTATGCGATCCGTTTGCATGTGGCGCATTAGGAGCCACCGTCAACATCCACGGACGATCCAGCTTCAGCGCCTCATCAAGGAAGCCCGCAGCCTTGTCAGCGATAATGTCAGTTGAGTAGTTCCCATTGTAACTGACAGGAGGCTGCCCATTACGAGTCATCCGCGCATAGTAGTAGCGATATGTCCAGGGGTCGAGGAGAAAGTCAGACCCGTTAAAGCCTCGTGCGTAGGGCTTGTTGTAATTTTGTTCGGTGTGGCTGTTCCACAGCTTGCCCACGTAGTACGTGTTGTACCCTGCATCTTGCATCCAGAGTGGAAGATAGTTATCGTTCCAGCCGGCCGATACAACTTTCGGGTAGCCACCGTAGGGAGCTGAGACGTCGGTCACGTTGGTGTTGTGTGGCATGCGGCCGGTCCAGAGGTTGGCGCGTGAAGGGCAACATAGGGCGACGGAGCAGTAGTGTTTGGGATATGTGACTCCTTTTTGGACGAGAAGAGACTTTGCCATGTTAGTTGCATATTAACTGGGCGTGAATGGAATGAATCACTTGTAGCTTAGGCATATGTTCTAATCCTCCCACATACTTGCCTTGGTCGTCCGTCAGGATGAACAGAATGTTGGGACTTTTGGCCACGGCCAATGTGGCGAATAGCAAAACTGTGAGTACGAAATTCATGCCGCGATGTATATGACAAGGCTGGAGAAGAAGCCTTGATCTCGAGGACAGGAGCAGCGCTCTATGTAGCTGGCCAGCTACGCGAGCTAGAGATAATTATATCGGTCATTCGCAGAACAGGCCCTCTTGCCTCATTTCTCCACACAATCACACGGAGTGACAAGGCTCCGTGATCGTGCAAAATTCATTGCTGTAACAAGTCAACTAAAATTGGGATTCCCGCTGATCGGCGGCCGCGCAAAGGGGGTGCACAGGCTTGGTGGTCAATCATGCGGAAAGAGGCAAAGAGGATACACAAAGACGCTTTCTTGTCGTTTTCTGTCTCCCTTGGAGTTATGCCAAGAGCCAAAATGTCGATTGCGAGATATGCAGGTGGATGATGCCAGTGGATGGTATAATGGTGGGCCGCCATCACGTCTTCAGTGGGGTCAAATTTCCTACCCCCAAATGAATCTAGCTGGGACCATCGTATTGCGTGCTGCCATATCTATACTCACGGTGATGTCACGGGCACTACGCGCCGAGGTAGGAATGTATTGGTATACCGATCAGATGTAGGTAGAGGGTATGATATGTACAGCAGAAACGCACATGCAGAAAAAAGGAAGTCAATGCAAGGATGAGGTATTGAGATAAAATGGAGGGGGATTGAACAAATAAATAACGATCAATGGCCAATGAACAAGATGAAACAGGAACAAGAAAGATCTCGCAAGACGAAGCAATGCACTCCAAAAGTTTTCAAGCTTTTTGCTCGGGTTCACAGCACGGACACAATGGATGGGCGGAGAAATTGCCATGTACAAGACCCACGCCGTAGATCGTAACCACGATTAGATGATGACTTAACTCCTATAGCCACCTCTGTCATAACGGTCCAGTGCGGGGCCATGATGAGCGTCTTGGCCTCCCTCGTCCCCGAGTGCAGACTGGTACATGAGAGCTTCCTGGGCCCAATCATCGTTCAATGCGCTGTCTTGGGTGCCCGGTCGATACTCATTGTGCGCAGGGCCTAGATCATGGCCGTACGCGTCGGGTTGTTGATGAGTATGCGTATCCTGTCCTGTCGAGAGTTGCTCAGGAGGGAATGAGGACTCGACAGGAGTGTTGATGATGTCAAAGCTGAATCGGAAATCACGGGTCGGTCCTGGCTCACCAGCAGCTGGTGGGGGAGGAGCATGAGGATCCGCTAACTCGAAATGGTGATCATCTTCTGCAGAGTGAATAGTGGCTGACAGCGGTTCCTGAATAAAGGGCACTGTAGAAGTCGCCGAAGAGACTTGAGCTGCAGACACATGGCTGTCTGTTCGAGTATCAAGCTCCGGCAGTGTAGGGCGAGCGGACATATGACCCTGATGATCCGGATGATCCGGATGATCCGGATGATCCGGGTAATCATGATAATCTTGATACCCCTCCAGAGCTGCCTCGCGTTCATGTTCCGGAGCCATAATGGCAGGTGACTGTGGTAGCGCGGGTATCTCCGTATCAGGGTTCATGGTCGACCTCCTCATGCTGTTGCCCATCGTACTTCCGGGCTTCGAGCTTCGGCTGGCGCGGTGTTGCATCATGTCGGCGAACGGATTGTCCTCCATATCCCGGATGCTGAATTGCGCGATAGTACGCAACTTGCGGGTTACCCAAGATGCCAAGACCTTTCCACGCTGCTTCTCACCGAGACGCGAACGAGGGAAGTCACCAGTAGAGACGAAAGCGACGATGTCCGCAACCACTTGATGCTCGTTCAGAATTGCATCAACGATGACCGGGACGAGAGATGCGAGGAAAGACTTGCGAGTAACCTCAACCACGACAACAATCAAGCCACCGGCTTGGAATATAGCACTTTCGAGAGAAGTTAGTAGATAGTCGACTCGTAGGGATTTTTTGAGACTTACCATCCTCCTTTCATGATATTACGGTGGCATCTCTCGACAGAGTTTTCAATATCCATAGGGAAGTGGTTCAAGCCGTTGACCTCAAAGGTATCACCGATGTTTCCAAGCACGAACAGTACCTGCATTTCCACGGGCTGGCCTCCGGGTCCGATGGGACGGGTAACTGTATGGAGGAAACCTAGATCTCCAGTGCGGACATAAGGCACGCTGGGGTCCCCGTCGAGAACTCGGCCATTCATTCTCTCAGAGTCGAACTCCTGCTTAGATTTGTAGAAGCCCTGGGCACAGGCATCGGATTGGACCCAGATCTCGCCATATTCTCCGACATGGGCAAGAGTGCAGGTCTCTGGATTAACAATAGCAATTTGGGTGTTGACTGGCACCATGCCAGAGTCCTGGAGCAAGAGAGCTGTTGGGTCGGCATCAGGGTCCACGGGGTAAATCAGACCACGACGAAGACTGCGGATGTCAAGATATAGCTCGATCGGTTCAATGCACATGTAAGATCTCGTCACAATCATTGGGTTGAGAACATGCGAGTACACGACATTAATTGCAGTACGGTCCAGGCTGGCAGAAGCAAAGTGCAGGCGCACCTTCTGGTAGATATCAGTTCTGGGTCGACCTTCTGCAGATATCATCAGATTCTTCATTTCTTGCAACTGGAAGCCCTTGCCTGCCATGGAGCTGATTGCATAATCCAACATCTGACTCGTAGCGTAAGTGTCCTTGATCTTGTAGCGGGAAAGCGTCACGAAGAGTGTCATTGGGTTCTGAGCGAAGTCGACAGGCGAAACGAGGTAGGTGGGGGCGCCTACATAGATACCCATCAAACAGGTGTGTAGGAATCCGAGACCCAGAGTACTGCGTACACTACCCAGAACAGGTCTCATGCTTGTCATCTGACATGTCTCTTTTTGCACCTTGCACATACCCATGATGGTGTCATGGCCGATCTGAACAGAGATACGGCGCTGGTCCGGCGTCCAGTAGGTCCAAATCAAAGCCGGCTGGTTGGCTTGGAGCCATGCATCCTTCATGGTGTAACCGAGCTCGCGACAGCCATGAGACTGCTTCGACGGCTTTGTCGTGTTGTAAATGGCTGGCACACCAATGCGAAGGACCTGCGCTGATTGCTTGATGTGCTGGGAAACGAGCTTTTGTCGCATGACATGGTCAACTTCGGTGTTCACAATGATAGCCTTGACATTGAAATCACCGATAACATGCAGGAAAGCGGGCGCGTCTTCCGACAGACGATTTTGATCAATCGGAGCCATGGGGATGACAACAACGCCCAGACAGAAACAAGCGTGGATGGCGTACACGTATTCCTCTGAATGGGTGTACATCAAGACCAGATGATCTCCGGGCCGAACCTTGACCTTGTTCTTCAGATAGGTTGCGACCGCAGAAACCTTCTGATCAAACTTCTTCCAGGTAATCCCCTTGCCTTCTTTACCACGCCCGTCGATAGAGCAATAGGCTAGCTCTTCGGCCTGGCGAGAGATACGCCACTGAAGAAGATCGACAATAGACTTGAAACTGTTGAGAGGGGTGGAGGTGCGGTCGTCCATGACAACATCACGATAGTCAACACCCGAGTACTGCTTTTCTTGGTAGGCGAGGGTTTCTTGTCTCGAGGCCAATGCGATTGGAGACCAGATACCTCCCTCGGGGTCCACGCCGACCGGCAGATTCATCACCGAACGCTCCACGCCGAACTTTACATGCACAGCCTGCAGCATGCCAGCCTCAAAGTCTTTGCGACAGAGCATATTGCCGATTTCCCGTCTTCCGTTCTTGGTCACGCGAGGAAGGGAGTTCGGGGCCGTGAGGAGCACACAGTAGACGCGCAAGTGGTGCTCCTGGTACAAAACCTCCATACAGCGCTCGGCAAGCGAGTCAAGAAGAACAGAGTCCAGTTGTCTCGGAGGCCCACCAGATGTTGTTGGTGCTGTTGAGGCAGCGAATGATTCCAACACAATGACTGGCAGATGCTCATCGTTTACAAACACATCAAATGCTGTGCAATCGTGAATCTTGGGCACCTTCTTCAACAGGCTGACAACCAAGTGTTGGACAAAGAAGTATCGATGCTCAACAAGTTCTTGGCCGTGCTCAACCCACTCAACCTTCTGGCGCAATCGGTCTTCGTACAGACCCAGAATAAACACTCGTCCTTCGATCACGCAGCCAAGAAGACCAGTACGTAGGAATTCGGGCTCGACTAGAATTGGAGTGGGGTTGGCGTCTTCGAATTTATAAGGTCGAGCATGAAAGATCGCTTCTGTGTGTTTTGGCAACGCCCAGAAACCTCCAGATAATGAAGGCGAGTCTACCCAAATTTCACCGATAACGTTGGGTGTGCACAAGAGATTTGTCTCTGGGTCAACGACAGCCAATGTCGCATCGGGGATTGGGTAACCGAAGGCACCGATACGGACAGCATGGGGCATGCTACTAGCGTACTTGCGGGCATCTTCACCCATGGCCAAGACGACAACCTCATTGCTCTTGAGAGCTTCCTTGTCAAGAAGCACCTCGCTCAGCTCATTTTTGGCAGTTTCCTTGGGTGCTGAGATACGAGACCCACCACCGAGCAGACTGCTACCAAAGCCAGTGTTGGTCCCGGACTTTTCGAGTTTGGCGTCGTCTTTTTTGACCCCATCGCGGATGGCTGGGTCCATTTCGTGCGTCAAGGAGCATCCCATTCGCTCTTCTCCACCAAGCCAGTCACGCATACTGATGACCATACCACCGTGCTCAGGTAAGCAAAGCATTGGAGATACAATTTCTCGAGCCCGAGGGTTCCTCATCGGGCGCAGCCATCTGTCGGAAAGAATTTCATGGAATTCAGGATCGAGAGTGAGTGTATCGATAAGGCAGAGTTTGACGCTGCTGAAGTTAGGCTCTGAGTTCTTTTTGTAGTGCCGAGTCGACATCGGATCTTGCTGGTAGTTATACGCCGCGATTTTGAGGCCAGAGTAATCGGCAGCCATAATGGTCGCCCGGTATTTGGTGATTAAGTGAGCATAAAGACCAGGGGTCTCAACAGCTCTGTCCTCGTGGTAAACGGTAGTATGCCCGCCATATACAGTCAATAGAACACCTAAGATCATACCAATTCCCTGCCTTGGGTCGAGATAAGTGATAATTGTTTCTCCCTTAGTCGCGTATTGTCTGGCACTCGCATCAGTGGGTACTGTCGAAACCATCGCGCTCAGACAAGCCATTTGATGCATGATAGTTCGGTGGCTCATGACTACACCACGCATGTCCCCGGTGGGAGCGCGAGCAAACTCAATATAGGCCAGATCCGGAACAACAAGCGGAGGGGTATCGTCCTTCTTTTTTGGGTGAAAGCTGCCGAACTCGTTGGTCTTCCACCACTCGACTCCTCGCGGCCAGTTCAGTTTCTGTGCAGTGATGTCACGTTGGAAGCCCTTCAAATTGTTCTCCGTGGTCAAAGCCAAATGCGCCTGGGTGGAGGTGAGCACCAAATTGAGGGACTGGTAATCATCTAGACTGTTGATGGGGACCGCAACAACTCCGGCAATAAAACAACCCATAAGGGCGACCGCAAACTCGATAACCTCAGTGTCACGATAGATCAGGGCGACTCGGTCACCGCGATACAAGTTACTTTTGTCCCGGACGACCTGAGCAACCTTCTCCGCGCGACTAGCCAGCTTGTCCCATGTTATAGATGCGATCTCTTTTCCTTTCTGGTCCAGCACCCAGTATGCTGGCTGTTTCGGGTGGGCTCGCGCGCGGTGTCGTAGAACTGCTGGAATATTTTCGAAATTGGACATGGGTATATTTTTGTCATGGGGATCATTGACCGCAAAGGGAATATCACGCGGCTCTAGAGGCAGCAAATGCTCGATAGCCGGCCCATGCTGGAGATCCGAGGCGGGAATAAACGGCGGGGCCATATTGGCTGTAGGCGAGAAAGCTTCCCCGGACTGGGAATAACGGTGAAATCCACCACCATAGCTCTCTCTATAGTCATCATGCTGCTGGCCGGCAAAGTCTGAGAAGTATCCCTGCTGAGAATCAAGCATTGTCGACTGTCGCGTGGCCCCACTCGAAGCCGGATCATAGCCACCATCGTAAACCCCCATCCCATCATCCACGTACTCGGGCTGATGGGTGTACTCCGGCTGCGCATAAACGTGCTGAGCTTCCGGGTTGAAAGCGTAGCTCTGGCTCATCAAAGTCGCGGTTCTAGACCCATCTAGGCCTGGCGCTCCTGGGGCCCCAGGTCTGGGAAGAAAGAGGGAATCGTAGGATCCCGATGATGGCATTCGTTCATGAGCTTGTAACATGCCATTGCTGTCTCTATCAGATGCACCAAGTGCTCCAACCTGTGCGCTTTGCCTGTCCCGATTGTATCCGAAGCCTCCGCTGCTCGTAGAGGGCTCGTAGCCGCCAGCATGGGTTGGTGAAGCGATAGTGGGTTGAGATGATTCAGCAGTCGGCGGGCGAACACTCAATATAGCAGGGGGGCCCATTTGTGAGCCATCTGATTGCTCTTCCTGTCCTGTCGGCGCATGGGTATTGATATCGAGGGGCTTGTTTGGGCCGAGGTACTGCGACAGCAGAAGGGTACGTCGCTTCTGATACCTACTCCATTGTTAGCTAGTAGTTCGTGTGAAACATATCACAGCTGATTCGTGTCCACCAGGATCCCATTGTCTGTTCCCCGGGACTAGCTGGAGGGCAAGGATCGAGGCAGCTTACCCTTTCTGGGTGATTTCGCCATCCTGTCAAGCAAGATTCTGTCAGCGCAAGGTTTCTTTGACACCTGGGTGTCGAGATAATCGCAGGTCCATACCTCCAATTCTTGGTCCAGGTCCTTCAACTTGGACTGGAGTTCCGGACTTTCTTCCGCCATTTGGCCGGATGGGGTATGTCAATTCGAGAAGAGTGGATCGAACAGGCGGGGGAGGGACGATGTTCAGTAACACCTCATCGCAGCTTCACTGTACAGTGGGAATTATGGGAGGGTAATCCGTGACCCCTGCTGATTGTCGAATTACCCGGAATTTGTACGTTGACAGGCAACGGATAGTCGTGTGTCTCGTCGGACTCCACGAGCCGCAACGTCACCCGCACTTTCAGGGCGGTCAGAGGGAGCCGACCATTCCTAAGACAAACAATCGACGCAGTGAAATCCGCTTATAAACCGGTGAAGGCTATTTGCAGATCTCACTTTACTATGTCCACGACTACGGTTGGCACTGTGGCTTCCCAGGTACCGATGAGGGGGAAAGGGAGGGGAAGTGATTAGAGCTTAAAGCACTCGGGACTGCAGGAACGCACAAACTTGTGTTGCCTGGTCGGGGAGGAATGAAAGATCTTCAATTAACTAATACCGAGGTTATTTTCAAGGCAAGAACAGGGACAATGACCAGTGCTCCTACGTCCCAGGCTGGGTATATCTCAATGATATGGTACTTCAGACAAGTAGACAATAAGTGGACCGAGACGGCAGACAAAGACCACTTCATGCCTGAGGCATCACACCAGCAGTGATATCACATGATTTTGACAGACTGATTGGCTGAGTCATCCTGCCCTAACTCACATGACCCCCACAACAGGGCTAAGCGAGCGCACCTCCAATTTCACTTGTGCTATCTCGACTGCCCGATCGTTCAACCTCACATCGCCAAACCCGGTTCCCTTCCATTCCCCTACGACACAGTCAACATGTCCGACAACGGGGACGTCGAGGTTGCGACCTTCACCTCCCTTCCCAAGGATGTCCTCGCCAACGAGGGCCAGGTCAAGCTCTTCAACAAGTGGAGCTACGAGGATGTCGAGATCCGCGACATCTCTCTGACGTGAGTGTCTCTTCTCTGTGAGGCCTGTCATTTTGCGCGAGGATTGATTTGTGTGCGACGAGTCTTGCCGGCGTCGCTGCTTCGTGGGATATGATTTCGCGCGGGTCAAGAAAAAATCAACATGCGTCGAAATTTGTGGCACACGCAGTCATGGCTGTTGATGCTACTAATTCCGATCGTCTTAGGCGCTGGCAGACGGAGTTTCATCACAAACGCGATCCTCGCTCAAAATAACAGACCAATTGCCGATGACTAGACATGCTGATCGAATTTTCACAGCGATTACATCCAGATCCGCTCCCCGGTCTACATCTCCCACACCGCTGGCCGCTATGCCGCTAAGCGTTTCCGCAAGGCTCAGTGCCCCATCATCGAGCGTCTGACCAACTCCATCATGATGAACGGCCGTAACAACGGAAAGAAGCTCCTGGCTACCCGCATTGTCGCTCACGCCTTCGAGATCATCCACATCATGACCGACCAGAACCCCATCCAGGTTGCCGTTGACGCCATTGTCAACTGCGGTCCCCGTGAGGACTCCACCCGTATTGGTTCCGCCGGTACTGTCCGCCGCCAGGCTGTCGATGTCTCCCCTCTCCGCCGTGTCAACCAGTCCATCGCTCTCCTGACCATCGGTGCTCGCGAGGCCAGCTTCCGTAACATCAAGAGCGTCTCTGAGTGCCTTGCTGAGGAGCTGATCAACGCTGCCAAGGGTTCCTCCGTGAGTCTCCCCTCCTTCCCATCAGATTGTATCGAGTCGAGTCTCGAGTACGAACTTTGTGCTCGAGTCTCAGGATCGACTTGTTCAATAATGCATTGATCCATTCTGTAAATATGATTCTAACTTTTTTTTCCTCGTTACAGAACAGCTACGCCATCAAGAAGAAGGACGAGCTCGAGCGTGTCGCCAAGAGCAACCGGTAAAGTGGGAGTTGGGATATCCGTTTCGACCTCTGTTTACGCATTATGGAGTGGACGGGGGGTTTGTACCGGGATTCAGTCGATTTGTGTACGTCTACGTGTCTGTTGACTCAGTCACGGAGAAAGCACAATCCAAAAAGGAACGGAATTGGATGGCTTTCTCTGGGGTGGATGGAATGCATTGGCATGAAGACCTATGGCCAATTTTCTATATGAAAAAAAATTTCTGCCTCTTCAAATTACTTCGCACTTCTCTTGTAGTCATAAGATCTTTAAATTGGCTATTGATTATGCGAAGTGGCTGGTACAAAGGTCATGTAAAATTTTCAGCGAAAGAACTTTTCTCAACTATGGCATCTATGAAAATGAAGCAATTAATCAGACCAAGGGAATCACCAAAGTAGTCCGACAATACAAGCCCAAGAAATTGAATATAAAAACTATGATCAGGAATTGCAGTCTCGATGCTCGTAGCAGTAGGGTGTGCTCCAGGCCTGTCCCGGGGTCGCTTATCGATACGAAAAAAAAAAAAAGTTTCGGAGGCCTGAAGTTGAGCCCGGCCCCAACCTCCTTCCTCCAACCGCCACTTTATCTCCCCCAGGACACCTTCAAGATGGTGAAAAGAAAGCTCGGGGCCTTGGAAAAGGTCGAAGCTGACCTGTGAGTGCCTTTTATCTGCGACCGCCCGGTGCGCCCATGCTATGCTCTGGCTCGGACCGATCAGAGCCTTCGAGTCGGTCTATTGACACTTCGTTTTCTCGCTTCATAGGCCAAACCTGCAGCACAAAATCCGCAGAGATCCTAAGTAAGTCTCTTGAAAACTCTCGCTACGTTTACTTCAGTGTGATCATGCTAATTTGTGCTTCGAATTGCTCAGGTCTTACGTCGAAGATTTCCGCGCCCAGCACTACCAGTATGAGTCGCATCGCGAAATCTTCATGGCCGCGCCAACTTCGGCCACCGATACCGGTATCATTTCCCTCCGAGATTTGATCGACTTCATCTCTCATGTCGCCGATTGCTACCCGGATATCTTGAAAGAGTTTCCCCAGCAACTCACCGATCTTTTGATGCAGCACCACTTGGTGCTGCAGCCGGAGTTGAGGGAGAAGATTGTTGGAAGTCTGGTTCTTCTTAAAAAGAAAGAGTGTATTGATTCGGCAACGTACGCGTGACCCTCAAGACTTGATATCATATTCGGTGTAGATTGTTGACTGATCTTCTACAGATTACTTCACACTTTGTTCCCTATTCTTATTTCCACCCCGAGCAAGACCCTTCGTGCTCTTCTATTCCAGAAGATCTTGTCTGAGCTTCGCACAGCAAACTCAAAGACTACCAACCACAAGCTCAACCGGACTATGCAAACTGTTCTCTTCAACTTGGTCACATCGGATCGCACATCTTCAAAAGCACTTTGGGCTATCAAAATTACCCGTGAGTTGTGGAAGCGTCAGATCTGGACCGATGCCAAGACCGTCGAGATCATGAAGGAGGCCAGTCTCTCCGAGAATGAGAAGGTCACTGCTGGTGGTGTACGCTTCTTCCTCGGGGGTGACCGAGAACGTGAGGAAATGGAGGACGAGGATAGTGACGCTGATGTCGATGTCGGTCGTATTAAGCATCAGCTTGGTATCAACAAGAAGACTAAGAAGAAGGCACGCGTTGCCGAGAAGGCCATGGCTCTTCACAAGAAGAAAGAGAAGAAGAAGGGCCAGCCTCATCCGTTGAACTTCTCAGCTCTTCACCTGCTGCACGACCCTCAAGGCTTTGCGGATAACCTCTTCACCAAGCACTTGAAGACTGCTAAGATCAACCAGCACAACCGGGAACACAAGCTTCTTGTTATGCAACTCGTCTCCCGTCTGGTGGGTTTGCATCAGTTGCACATTATGCCGCTGTATTCGTGGTTCCAGAAGTATCTCGTCCCAAAGGAAGCGAACGTGACTTCCTATCTCGCGTCACTTGCTCAGGCAACGCACGAGTTGGTGCCTCCAGATGTCCTCGAGCCACTTATTCAAAAGATTGCCAACGAGTTCGTGTCTGAGGCCTCGGCTGGAGAGATTGCTTCCGCTGGTCTCAATGCCATTCGTGAAATCTGTGTTCGTCAGCCTCTCGCCATGAACGAGACCTTGTTGCAGGATCTTGTCATGTACAAGAAGAGTAAGGATAAGGGTGTCATGATGGCCGCTAAGGGTCTGCTCAGTCTCTACCGTAATGTTGGTGCCGACATGCTGAAGAAGCGCGATCGTGGTAAGGAGGCCGCCATGGGACTTCGTTCCGGTGAGCGTGAGCAGAAGCGCTTCGGTCAGCAGGAGAATGGCGGAATTGAGGGTATTGAACTTCTGGAGCAGTGGAAGGCCGAGGAGCGCCGCAAGAGACGCGAGGAAAATGGCCTGGACCCCGATGCCGAGGATGGCTCCGATGAAGAGGAAGCCGATTGGGATGCCTGGAACGTCGAGGATGACGAGGACAGTGATGATTCTGGCGGCTGGATCAACGTTGAAAGCGATGTAGAGATCGAGTTCAGCGATTCTGAAGATGAGGGCAAGGACCGTCCGTCGAAGAAGGCTAAGCAGGAGACTGAGGCCAAGAACTCCGAGGCTAAGGATGCTGAGAGCAAGAAGGAAGCCGACGAGGAAGTCAAAAAGATCTCCAAGCTGGCCACCACCCGCATTCTCACCCCGGCCGATTTGGCCAAGCTCGCCGAGCTCCGAGCTCAGGCGGCCATTGACTCCTCGATGCCCAAGGGCCGTCGTGCCCAGCTTGGTGACAGACACGTTGACGACGGTCTGACCGCCGAGGAGATTGAGGGTCTCGCCTCTCTGTCCAAGGGCAAATTGACGCGTGAGGAGCGTATTGCCCACGCACGTGAAGGCAAAACCGACCGCTCAGAGCACAAGAGTAAAGAGGCCAGGCGCAAGGAGCGCAAGGAGGAGCAGGGCAAGAGTACCACCAACAAGGAGAAGGCCCGCCGAAAGAACTTCCTCATGACTCTGGGCAAGGCACGAAGCAAGAACAAGCGCAGTCTGGTCGAGACTCGGGCTGTGTTGAAGGCGCATCACGACCGTGCCAAGAGAGGTGGAAAGAGAGGAAACCTGGGAAACTAGGCTTGCTATTTCAGTACATATCTTGCACGAGTAGACAAAATAATGGCGATCTATCATGGGATCCGGCGTTGATGATATTGAATGCAATATATCTCGAATTTCGATTACAGTTCCCTTGTCTTCTCTACCTGTCAAGAACCGTGTGTTGCCTCTTGCTCTATAGGTTCGTACTGTAGCCGTTTTGATGAAGATCGGTAGTGTCATCATTTTATAGTGTCTTTTGCAGCCTCCAAGAAGATGGGGGTACTGTGTCATTGATTCGCGGACCTACGCTCTGTATATATATATCTCCCCCATCAAAAAGGTCCAGGGACTTCATTACATGTGGATAGCGTAGCGAAAAGGAAATTTTAAGTCACGCTTTCTGTGGAACTGACTAGTTCTAAGTCAGGTCATTATCAAGCTACACATATTTATTTAATAGACCAAAATCTCACTGCTTACAGTTTTCTATCAATCTTCATCAGATTGAACTTGGTATACACGTGATCTGGATGATAGCCCTAAGCCCTTTCCAGAATAGGCTTAAGTGAAAACTCCCCTTGTCGCGTCTCCCGTGATGGTGCCGCGTCGCGTTGCCAGCCGCATCATTTTGTTCTTATCTCTTCTCTTCCCTAGCAACCAATCCTCCCACTCCCATTCCCACCCTCACTCCCGCTTCCAACCCCTCCAACCCCTCCAAAACCTCCAACTTCTCCACTCTCCACTCCCCTTGCGTGGCTTCGATCTTGCCTGCAGCCATGTCGCATTCGACGCTGCCGGTATCCAACAGTACGTTGTCCAAGCGTCGACGCTTCCAGCCTGCCATCACCAGCTATTTCAACTCGGTGCCAGGTGAGCCTCACTTGCAGAATGGTAACATTGTATCACACAACCACTATGCGGCTGCCACCTATTCGCCGACGCCCGTGGTGCCTGCTAAGGTGCAATCGTCCCTTATGTCCGTCGGCATGCGAGTGCGCAAGTCTGTTGCGGATGGATACAAAACCCAATTGGCAATGAAGGCGGAGAAGATGATGCCACCCGCCACCGCTACTGAACCCACTTCCGTTCAACCTTCCTTCGGCAACAATGGCTACACCGAATTGGCACCCTTTTCCGGCCTCCCCAAATCCTCCCAAGAATACTCGGCCGACCATGTGATCACCGACGACGGAGATGCCTTCTCTCTCCCCCCAAGCAGCCAAAAGTCTGTTGGCTCCTCTGTTCCTTTCGGCCAAAAGCGATCATTTGAACATGACATCTTTGTCGACGAGGACGCCTCTGAAGACGGTTTCAACGGATCCTCGCAAGACCCCCCCCCTCGGGCGTCGTATTCTCTCTCCGAGTCTGGGCCAGCGGCGACGTATTCTTGCCCTGCGCGGCTCAGTGAGCCAACCCACTTTGGACCTTGATGATTTTGAAGAAGCCTCGTTCCTTCGTCGCCGGGAGGAAATTGATGCCGACTACAGCCGGATGGACTGTGCCTGACTGGCTTGACCTCTTTGATACTATTTTGCTGCCACTGGATGGCACCGGATACCTTGGTTGATCCAAGGCCCGCGACTGCGTTGACACCAAGCTCCCATACCAGGGGATGCTTGGCTTCTTTTCCCCTGTACTGGCTTTCTTCTTTGAACTTGTATTGACCACTTGATCTGTACTTATACCCATATTTGCTTCTGACTTGTACTCATATTGCATGTATCATCAGTTCAATCACACCTTTCCCGCAGAGCGCGGAGTATCCCAATTGAAATGTGCTAACATAATTGAAATCTCAAGAATCAAAACTTTCGAAGCATAATTCGGCAGCTCTTGGGGTACTTCTCACCGAGTGGGTCGGTTACATCCCGATGTGCGGGACCCACCGTCAAACTCCTCATACAAATGGTGTAACGGCGGGATGACACGAGGGGCCCCCCTTTCAGATTGTCCAGAGAGAATCTACAATGAGATCTCGGAATCTAAAGTCAAAAGCCAGGAAATGGCTTAGCAGTCACAGCCACAATGCAAGGCAAAAGCCAGACTCGAGGGATTATCGTTTCTTCCAGGAATGTCAGCCCTGCAAGGATCTGCCCCAACTACTTACTTCCGACATGACAGACATGGAGGACTCGAACATCAAGTCTCACTCGGTCTGACAAGGTCAAATGAGTCAATCAATTTCACTTTCACTCTTTCACTGGTCACAGAATAACAGCACTGAGCGTGTCCGAGCCGAAGTCTAAGAGAGATTCGGTTCGCTCGGCTCCCCGAAACCTGAAACGGCCATGTAACGTGGAGTCGAGGCAGGACAACAAGGTCAACTGGTGATAGAAATTTTATAATGTCATGCGATCGGGATCTAAAGACCCACCGTGTGCAGGGTTCATCGTGGCATCTATATGTGGGGGGATTCTGGTGTCGATCCAGCCCAGGTCGAGGGCAACACAGCAAACGGTGGGGTTTCTGGAAACTATTTCACGGGGTTGGGATTGGGTACCGTCAATGTCTTACAGCTATCGATACTACTTCAGATCCAAGTAGACTCGAATGCTCGATCTAGTCATCGGAATAGTCTGTGTCTCTCATCTATCATATAAGAAAGACTTTTGGTCCCGATAGTCCTACCGAGTCCTCATGTCGCGCTAATCCTGCTCCAGCATCCTCCACTTCTATAAGAAATTCAATCTTCAAAATAAACCACCCCCAAAATGCTCTACAAACAAATCATCCTTCTCTCAGCCCTGGCCGCCGTGACCTATGCTACACCTACCCATCTCACCTCCTTTGCAATCCGCGACAACTACCCAACAAATATCGGCAACCCATCCTACTGCGAAAAAATCGGAACATGCAACCCCGCCAATCTCCCCAACAGCCGGACCCAATGCACCGATGACGAGAAATTGACATGCCAATACTTCAGCTGCAACGTTGCTTGGACCGAATGCCAAAATGACAACAGCTTTGCATCTTGCTCCAATGCCCTAAACCAATGCGAGCCAGTAGGAGGGCGACCGCTGTCCGACAAAGACTGCGCGAAGCTTTTCACGGGCTACGATGGTAAAGTTTGCATGGATTGTACAACGGGGATCAATGGGCGATGTCATATCAACCCGGAGGCATATAAGCAGTTTTCGGAAGGAGATGCGTGCAAGAAGTCAACTGAATTGTGTGTCAAGGAAGACGATTGTATGAATGCTCTGCTTGACTGCGAGTATGTTGGGGGCCCGAAGATCAGCCAGGATCAGTGCAATTACGTGATTGTTGGGTCGAGTAATAAGACGGGAGTGCCGATGGAGGTCGCTTGTCAGGATTGTACTTCTTATCAAAATGGGATGTGCTTGCTGAATGAGATGAACCTTGCGACATTCGAAAAGGATTACAAGCTTGTCTGAGGACAATTCATGTTCGTTTCTTTTATGACTTGAGATAACACTATTCACATAATGGAATGGACGTCAAGATAATTGGTGTCAATTTCAAAGATGGAAAAGACCCTGAAAGTTTTATGAAGACGCAATGACATGATCCTCTGCCTTGACAATCTCTCGAAGTTTGAAAGATGTAGTGAAGTTCTTTTGCTTGACGAACCAAGCATTCACCAATTCCCATTCCTGGTTGGGGTCGGTGAATTGAATCTAGACAAAAAGATGGTTAGCCGAGGGTATCATCACCAGTAGACCAAAAGAACGTACCTCAAATCTCCGCAGCATGCTGGGAACTAGCTTGTAAATTTCCAGAAGACTGATGTTCTTCCCCAAACAAGTTCTTGAGCCCATGCCAAAGTGGAACATAGTCCCATTCATTTCCTTGATACGACGATCTTCAGCAGCCTTGCCCAGGTCCGTCTTGACAGCTTCCTCATCTGGAAGCCATCGCTCAGGCCGATAAAACTCCGCATCTTCACCAAATACCTTCTTATTGATATGGATCAGCCAAGCCGAACAACCAACGATCGTTCCACCGGGGACAAAATGACCAGAGATTTCGGCACCACCCTGGGGCACGATCCTCTCCAACGGCAGACCGGCAGCTGGATGCAGACGGAAAGCTTCTTTGACGCAAGCGTCGAGATAGGGGAGGCGCTGGCTCTCATGCCAGGTGACAAGGCCGGTCTCGTTGTCTCCAAAGGCTCCAGCACGTGCAGCATCGTCGATCTCAGCTCGGAGACGTGCTAAAGCCTTAGGGTGCTTGAGCAGGAAGTAGAAAACGGCAGAAAGACTGATGGCGGTTGTTTCGGAACCGGCAAATGCCATACTGACAGCCATGGTCTGTACCAGAGTTTGAGACATGAATTCGGGATGGGATTCATGGGCTGCCATGAATTTGGAAAGTAGGTCGGGGGACTTGACGCCTACTACCTGAGACCCTGGCTTCTCGCTGGTCAAGTCTGGCACCCGCTCGGCCATGCGATTATTTGCAAAGCGCGCCACGGGGAAGGTGGCATCGATGAAACCCCACTGAGAGAGCTTGAGGTAGATTGGGTTCTTGAGAAAGAGTAGGTCTAAGAAAGGGATTTGTCCAATCTAGAAGATCAATGTGTCAATGAGATTCAACGACGGGGGCTTGGGTATGAGGAAACATACGGGTGCAACGTAAAGGAATAACCAGGTCAAGTACCCGACGATACCATCGACATCCTCGTTCTTTTCAATGAAGCCGTGCCTCTTGCTATAGGTGATTTCTCCAATAACATCAAAGGCGTAGAATTGTAACCATTGGGTAAAGTCACACCCTGAACCGTTATCAGCGAAGAGTTTCTTCGTCTGCTCCAAGAAGAGCTTGGTGGTGTTGTCGACAAAAGGTTCATACTGGACCAAAGCCGACATTGCAAAGGCTGAGTTGACGCATCTGCGGAATCTTGAATGGAAATCATTATCCGTTGAGCTAAAGAGAGATTGCAGACGGTGGCCCTTTGCAACGGATTGTTGAACAATGTAGAAGTCCGACTTGTTATGATTTAGCAAGAGCTTAATTCACGGATGACTTGTGCATTGGACCAACTTACTTTGACGAACCCCTTGTTCAAACCGTAAATGGATTTCAGTGCACTGGGGTCAGAGAAGGAGAGGGTATTTGGCCCGAGCCGAACAACATCGCCGTACTTTTTGTGCAGTGCTCGGTGAGTGATCTCCGGCCGGCGGCCGTAGACATCAAAGAAGCGCCACCAATCTGTGACGGATGCCAGGAATGGACCGGGGTACTTGTTCAACCCATTTTGGTATCTATTCTTGGCCAGCCATAGGAGTAAAGTAGCCCCTGATACAAGCAGCCAATGCTGGGACAAGATCCTAAGAATATGATCTGTAATCCCATGCATGTTGAATTGAAGACTGAAAAATGGAACGCTTAGAAGAAATTAGAGACGAGTAATTTGAGCTGCATGTGAATTGAGATAGAAGGGAATAGAGGAATGAAGAGGTCATAAAATGGATGGGCACAGTCATTGATTTATATCCAAGAGGCCAGCGACAGAAGAAGAGAGCAAAGGCGAGAAGCATATCCCGGCAGTTGATGCCATCCGACGGTCCAATAAGCGGTGGTATCAAGTGAAAGAAGTACCAAGTTCTTGATCGCCCTCTCCGGTCGGCGCGCCAATCCAGGACGAATCGGGCATCGCCACACGATATAGAATATCCACACGGCTCGAGGATCCCGGGGAAGAACCCCATCACAGAGCCCCGAGCCCCGATTCAACATAGAGCCAATAATACACACGGCATTTTGCAGGATGTGGGAAGTACAATGCACCCAACACGAATTGCACTCCTTGGCCCTCAACACAGAGGGGCGTAGCTCTGCCTTTGGGCATCACAAAGTCTGAATACGAGTCGAGGAATTAACTAGAAGAACAAATTGAGAGTATATTCAATGTTCTCAAATTCAGGCTAGCCGCGCAGACCACTTGACCTATGCGGGGGAAGATGCAATTAGGCGTGGGGCGACGTGGGGCTATGATGGCAGTCCGGGGGTCATCCGCACCTCCGCTTCCTCATAGACCTGCGCCAGACGGGATTTCATCACCACCTCAACTGCCGATATCTCTATAACCTCGACGCTTCCAGGCTGTGGGCCATTTTCACTCCAACTGAGCTCAACCCAGAGATTCCTGCTTGTGATATCTTCTCAACCACGAGATTCCGTCTAGACGTCTATCTTCCATATGGAACCCTTATAATTGAGGTGTGATTTAAGATCGGAGTCCGTTGAGTGGTGAGTGGACTTCGTGCATCCAAAATGGCAGCAATACTGGTCAAGTGGGCTCTCTCCTCCATGGCGTATACATCCGAAGATATCCGATTAACTGTCATCGTGCCTCCTTATCTCCGACGTAAGGTGAAACTCAAGGGCTAATAAGGGATGCATTGAGTAAAAATCTTGGTAAATCGAATTTCTGCTCAATTGATTCTATCGGATTTAGAAAAGCATAGCTGCAATGTTCCTGTGTTGTCACATGTGCAAGGACTTACTGCACTCATTGCATGACCTCATGCAGATACAAACCATCCAGACACCTATCGCTGATCCAGGTCTCGCCGTCTGATAAATGATGTAAAAACACAAAAGCTTGACTTGAGAGAGGTGCAAGTGTGGGTCATAGCGCTCTCTTAGATGAGATACAGGATCCCTTGACTTCGATCCACCAAGACCCTTTCTTTCTACGTCACTATCTTGGGGTTGCTCGCGGGTTTATATGATTGAAGAGCATGTTGAGACAGATCCATGATCTGATGATAAAAGGTAATATGGCCCACCCTTCACCATGCTGGACGTCAGTTCCGTCGCTGGAAACCCTGCCAACCATGAAGAACAACGAGGTGCTTAGACGCAAAGACCCATCATTGCCTAACAGAACTGAATAAAACCTCTCCATCGATCTAGCTTGGCCTACTGAAGCTTGAATGTTCCAAGTGTGTCCAGTTTCTGATCGCTACAAGCTCAAATTAATGAGTCGCTTTTTTGGCCTGCTATACCCGTCCCATCCAACGTTGTTGACTTGCGACACGGGAGCCATTCAACCTTGACACTGATTACCTCTGGGTATAACATGAAGATCATCCAAATTATGTTCCTTCTGGGGATCACCGATAAAAGCATGGCGAGATAGTGGAAGAACTTAAGCCCGCTTTCGCCGTGCGGTACTAAGCTATGCCATCTACCTTCACACTAGCAGGCAGTATTGCAAGCGCGACATCTGCTGTTCCGTGAAAAAGGCAGTATTACAATTTTACCCAAGGGAAAGTTCCGTGAGCTTACGCAATCGGGCCGGATTTGTGTTGCGATAGACAATAGAGAAAGGCTGGCGAAATTATAGGATGAAGACGCAAACGACGTTACAGCCTGTCGAACATGTTCCTTGAATACAGATCGGGCGCAGATCGTGGGGCGAAGGTTCCACCTCATTGCTACATTGAGCGTGAGTTGTCAAGTCAGTATCAAACAACCATCGAAGAGAAGGCAGCCCAAGTGCGACATAAGTATTGGGAAATTACAGAAAGATAGGCTGGGGATCCACGACTACTGATCGAATCACGAACAAGCTCTTGTGTGGCGCCACTCTAGTTTGAGCAAAGAGAATCACTCTCAATGAGCCCCGTACTTGGGACAGAATCCCATACTTGACACACTGGTTCGATGCTGCCGCCTTGCAATGTTAGGCGCTCTAAAAAATCTAGATGAAATAGAACGAGATGCACGACGTTTATTGAAAATTGGCCTCGAGGCTTTCAATTAGCGGAAACATACGCTATGAAGTGACTATTCAAGGAGCTTGTAAGACGTTCTTCATAACTTTATCTGTGAATTGACGAGTGATTGCTTTGGCAGGTCGCTATCATAAGATCCCAGCTGCGAAGCCCAAAGTCTACTCGCAGCTTATCATTCCCGATATCGGCAATGGACGGATCTCGGGAATAACCCCTCACGCTATTCCCGACAAGATAGGCACTTTTGGAGATATTATGGTCAATTTGGAGATGCGCCTTTTGATTCTACTTCCAGAGGGCATTGTTGTGTTCACCACGTGTCACGCTTAGCCAACGATGACCGCAAAAGGCCGAGCTCGTACATTAGCTACGCAAGAAGGTGGGAACGAGGATCTTGACAAGAAGTACGTTTCACTTCTCGAAAATCAATGATTCAATCTAATGAGCGCGCCTGCAGGAGACTGCGAAATCGTCTTTCGCAACGTGCATTTCGTCGCCGACAAGCAGACCGGCTACGAGAACTATTGAATCATGCCGATGCGAGCGACAGACCTCCTGACGAAACAGTCAAAGCCCTGCAAGAAGAAAATAGCAATCTTCGAAAAAACCTCATTGAAGTACAATCAAAATTAGCCAGATTGATTGCCAACATGCAATCGCTGTCGGGAAACTTATCGACAGCTCTCGGCGAATCTCCTCAAAACGAGGATTCCAGTGCTCACGAGCAATCATCGCAGCCAGCTTCCAATAGCACAAGCCACATCGCCCAGGAATCCCATGCCATTGGAGGAGAAACCGAATCTTCCATTTTACAAGTTTCGCGTCCAAGAAACTTACAACCATCACCATGTAACTATTCCCAATTCGATGATCTTCTGACTAGCGTGGGACCCTCCCTTGAAGGTGCTTTTGAGGGTGATTGTCCTTCAACTCAGTCCCCGGAGATGAATCTGGCTGCGAATTTCCACAGTCTCGCTCAACAACTACCGAGTATTTGGTCCTTCGAATACCAAATGGGCACCGAACCATATGCCAACGCCCTAGCCGGAACAGAAGATTCATGCCTGACACGCGGTCGCAACTGGACCGAGACAAACTCGCCATTCTCAGACCATATCGAGACCCTTCAGCGACTACTCAAAGGAAAAGTTGAAAAAATTCGTCCTTCTACTGGAATTAATATCACCTTGTGCGTGGGTCACCTCAAAAACCTCAACTATCGCTGACTGTTCTTATCAGCTTCTACCACGAAGTCCTCATGGTCTTGTCCTTGTTCAATAGTATGACTCGGCCAGATGTAATGCGCTGGTATGCGAAAACGAGATTCTACCACATCGTCAACTTGACGGCGTGGCAAATCTACCCCTGTATGCGAACCTATAACGAGATCCACCCGCAGTATCGGCCGACAAAATTGCAACTACAGTGCCAGTATCCAACGGTCATCGACTGGATCCCGTTCCCCAGTATAAGAGACCGCCTGATTCAGCTTCATTCCGCGAATCCCCAGATCGACCAAATATTCTGCGATGCCGTGAGCAGCTATGTCGTCGAGGCGTGGATGTCCGATTTGATTCAAGGTGCTCCTGCAATCAAGGCTTATATCCGAGTGACCGATCTGGTTCCAAATATTGACTTCACGAACTCCGTCAGCGAAGATGACTTAGCCGCTGCTCTTCCTGCTCGAGATGCCGCGACGCTCTTCTCCTCGCCGATTTGTTCTAGGGCCGTTTTCAACCGACTGAGTATGAATCGAGGAATCTCCAATTACAAGATCGATCCAGCTTTCTTCGGCAGCTACCCAGAGCTGTATGATCATAGTGTCGACGTTGCGGCTAAAGGCATTCCCTTGCGACCAGATGTACAGCTTCGGTTGACGTACCCAAAGCCTCTTGATTCTCCAACGTACCATACTTATCGCAACTTCATTGACTTCTCTTATGATGCACCTATGTGTGCCGACTTGCTTGCTTGTTGAGGTTGATGGATTTACTTGTTGAATATGTAGTGATGATAATGACATTGAGTTCCTCCACAAAGCCTTTGCTTTCGCACATTGGTGCCCAAATAGCATACAACTACCTCAACTGAGCGAGAACTTTTAGTAAGTCGCCTGTCACGCCCATTGCAGTGACATCACCACCAGCACCAGCGCCGCGGATGGTGAGCGGTAAATCACCATACCTCTTGGTGTAGAAGCTGATGATGTTGTCACTGCCCTTCAACGTGGCAATGGGATGCATCGGATCAAACCGCTCCAGTCCCACCTTAACCTCCTGTGTAGCCATTTCAATGCTACCGACGAAACGGATGACCTTCCCTTCCTTCTGAGCTGCGATTTTCTGCGCCTCCATCTGGCTGTCATAGTCATGTAGCTTGCTGAGGAATTCGTCGCCGTTGGCAGCATGTTCAAGCTCGTCCGGAATCAAACTCTGCACTGGGAATGAAGATGGAGATTCAATGGGCAGACCGGCCAATCGACCAAGAATTGTCAATTTCCGCGCGACGTCAAGACCGTTCAGATCATCACGGGGATCAGGCTCAGTGAAGCCTAATTCCTTCGCCTTCTTCACATTATCCGACCAGTTCCCACCAGAGCCAGAAACTGGAGCGAAAGAGTTGAAGAGGAAAGACATGGTTCCGCTGAAGACACCTTCGATCCGTGTAACTTCATCACCAGTCTGCACGAGCTCCTTAATCGTCGAGATGATGGGCATGCCCGCCCCAACAGATGACTCGTGAAATACCATTGATCGACCAGCCTCAGCCGACCTGAAGATGTTCTGCCACAGCTCATAGCTTCCCGAGAAGGCTTTCTTGTTCGGAGTGATGATACTAATTCCCCTCTCCAGGAAGGCGGGATATGCCTCTGCCAGACTACTAGCACTGGTATTGTCAACGAGGACGACCTTGTGTGGTGCGCCGGCCAAATATTCGACAATCTCGTGGAGACTCGGGGGCGAAGATCCAGATGACTCCAATGTAGAGACGGCGGTGTCGATGTCGATCTCGGAGTAGTCCTGGTGATATAGGGCTTTATCGATCATAGCGATATAGCACAGACCCAAGCGGACTGAAGGCGAGTTCTTGGATAACCAGGCCAGCTGGGAAACGAAAACCGATCCCACGCCCCCAGTGCCTGCGAATAGCTCAATAAAAAGAATTGCAATAAGCAGGCCATACACGAGAGACTCACCAATGATAGCAATATTGACCTGTTTTGTTGCCATTTCGAAGACAAGCAGCCAAAACCCTAGGAATCAGTTGTATGTAGCTCGCATGATCTCGAACAGGGGGCTCAGGTCTTTTAATGCTAACGGATTTACACCACAACAGTTCACCCGGTGATTTCCCCGAACATCTAGCCTCAAATCGGTCTTCCTGGATACTAAGCATCCCATGTAGCTGTATTGATGATCCCTATACAATTTCATACTGAGGTAACCGAACGCTTACGCCCTCGCCGTTTATGCCCCACTTCCTTTTCAGGTACCGTTCCTTGTAATCAACCACTGACATAAGATATTTCCCGGTCATGTAATGCCGAACAATCCCTGCCGCAGATCAACAAAGCGTTTGATTATGCTGTGACTGAGAAAAAAATTGAGGTTAGCCCCATCTGGCAATCTTTCCACCGGAAGATGACCGGTGGAGGCTGACCGTGGCCAACGCCAACCAAAAAATTGATTCTAAGCATATCAGATATGATCAATGAAGTTGAATATAGGTATATAAAGCCCCAAGAATGTCTACATAGCTTAACTATCTACAATCATATTCCAAGAGGGAATATAGGAACAACCCACCATGAGTGTGACAGCCACCATGACCAAGTGCGACTTGCTACAGGCAAGTACCTACAGAAGCATTGCCACGACCTAAAAAAGTACTAATTTTCAACAGTTAAACGATAAATTAATTCTCCACGAAGCCTCACTCCTAGATGGGGAATGGGTGCAAGCCCAGTCAGGCAAAACATTCAATGTGGAAGGCAAGACCGAACAAACCCGGAAAAGTCAGCTAGTATCTCAGACTAACGATGGAAGTTAGATCCCGGCTCCGGTCAGATCTTTGCAAACTGCCCTACGAATGAAGTTGCCGACGTAGACCGATACGTCGCATCCTCCCAAAAGGCCTTCGAATCGTACCGAAAAGAGAATCCACGCACACGAGCCAAGATCCTCCTTAAATGGCACGAACTCATCACCAATGCACGCGAAGACATCGCTAAGATCATGGTCTATGAGACCGGAAAGCCCATGACAGAAGCCCTCGGCGAAGTAGACTACGCCTTGGGCTTTGCATGGTGGTTCGCAGGCGAAGCGGAGCGCATTCGAGGTTCAGTGGCACAGCCTTCGATCTCGAATCGGCGCACATTCGTCATCAAGCAGCCCATTGGAGTGAGCGTCGCTCTCGTACCGTGGAATTTCCCAGTGGCCATGATTATTCGCAAGGTGGCTGCTGCTCTAGCTGCGGGATGCTCGATGATTGTGAAGCCTTCGCCTGAGACGCCGCTCAGTGTCAATGCCCTCGCGGACCTTGCTATGCGCGCTGGGCTTCCCGCCGGAGTATTGAATGTCATCTCCACCGATAACGAGAATACACCCGCTGTCAGTGAAAGGCTGTGCAAGCACCCCTTGGTCCGGAAGGTGACTTTCACTGGAAGTACCAGGGTGGGTAGTATCGTCGCGAAGCACTGCAGTGAAGGATTGAAGAAAGTCACGATGGAACTAGGTGGCAACTGCCCTTTTATTGTTTTCGATGACGGAGATCTCGAGCAGGCTGTGAATGCATTGATGATTCTCAAATGGCGTACAGCAGGCCAGGCGTGCACACATGCCAACCGGGTTTATGTGCAAAGTGGGGTCTACGACAAATTTACCCAGATGATTACCGAAGCCACGAGTCAGAAAATCCGTGTCGGCCACGGCACTGATCCATTGACCACCATGGGCCCTCTGACGACTAGCAGTGGTATCGAGAAGCTAGAGCGCCATGTGGAAGACGCTGTGAAGCGTGGGGGCAAGATTCTCTGTGGAGGAAAGAGACCGGCAGATTTGAAGGGATACTTCTTCGAACCGACCATTATCTCGGGCATGACCTCGGATATGTTGACGACTCGTGAGGAGATTTTCGGTCCCTTGCTGGGGCTCTATAAATTTGAGACCGAGGAAGAGGCTGTGAAGATGGCTAATGACACTTCCATGGGCTTGGCCTCATACTTCTTCACCAAGAATGTCGATCGGACTTGGAGATTGCTCGAGGATCTCGAGGCGGGCATGATTGGCATGAACACCGGCAACTCTTCTTGTGCCGAGTCTCCGTTTGGTGGTATTAAGCAGTCTGGCTATGGCAAAGAAGCTGGCAAGGACGTCGCAATCGAGGAGTACTTGATTTCCAAAACGGGAACTTTGACTGTCGAGGCTTAGAAGAAGAAGGTGCTTTGTGTAATGACATCTAGAAAATCAATATGCTCCTAATAAAACCCGATTTCAATCATAAGGGAATTGGATTTGAGAATGAAGAAAAGAAAAGCCCTAGGACTAAAGTACCTCAGTCCTGAACTCCGTTGCGACTCTCTCTCTAATATTTTGAAACAGATGTGAGTGCCATAGCACACGGTATATGAAAATCATGCTTTATACTTCCAACAGCTTACAACATTTCATGCATGGAAACGGAAGGCTTAAAGCTCATCCTTGCGAGTATCGTCTTGGGCTTTCTCCTCCTCCTTGCCCTTGCTCTTATCGGCCTCGGGCTTATCCTTCTTGCTTTTCTTACTGCTGTTTTTCTTGGACTGCTTACCGGCCGCGGCGGTCATGCGCTCATACATGCGGTTAAGTATGCGCTCGAACTCACGCAGACGGTAGTCGATATCCACAACTGTCAGAGCGGGGTCATCCGAGCTGGTGAGCTTTTCTTGAAGAGCGAGCTGAGCCTCGAGCCAGGGCTTGGTGGACTCATAGGCCTGGGTCAGGGAGGCAAGGTCGGTAGGGGTGAAGAGAGTGTACTTGGGCCCAGTGGGCTTGGCGCTAGCGGCCGGCTTGGCGGTGGTGGTGGTCTTCGAAGATGAGGCCGAGTAAGAGTCGTCGTCAAGTTCATCCATACCGTCAGCAGAAGCGACCGGGGTTTCGGTAGTAGAAGAGCTGGTCTCGGACTCGGTGGTTGAGGTGCTAGACGCGGAGAGGGAGGATGAGTAGCTCGCCTCGTCAGAGGCGATTTGACCCTCGATCAGCTGCTTCATGGACTCGGCGTTCTTGAGCATGTCCTGGAGAAGCTCAATACGCGCCGGGCGGTCGGTAGATTCCTTCATGCGCTTGAGTGCAGGGTTGACGATGGCCTTCAGATCCTTCAGCTTGGACTGGAACTCCGCCGTCTTAGCATTGTCGCTATCCTCATAGAGCCAGTCGCTAGCCTTGGCAATCTTATCCTGGAGGATGGCCAAGTCTTCATTCTTGACAGCTTTGATGAACTCTTCATTGTCCGCAAGATCCCGACTGCGATAGATGAAGGCCTCTAGCTCATTGAGAGCCTCCTCGCGGAGAATTCGATCGCGGTCAGAGGCGTCGAAAGCCGCCAAACGAGCGCGGATGCGACCTAGCTCGGATGCAGATGGAGCCTTAGTTCCAAGTGGTATCGACTTCAAGCTGATGGGAATGATCTCAAGTTTGGTCTGTCCAGACGTCTTCACAGTATCCTTGGCGGTAGCGGTGGTAGAAGCGCTGGCGGAAGGAGCAGTCGAGGACTCTGCCTCAGCCTCGAGGTTGATCGACTCGCTTGGCTCGCCGTCCTCACCAAGAGGCTGCTGGTCTCCCTTTTTGGAGCCGAGGCCAAAGAAGCCCTTGACGTCATCGACAATGCCCTTCTTCTCGGCCTCGACTTCGCAGCTCACGTTGCCACTGGTGACTTCGGGGAGACCATTGACAGGGCTGAGACGTATTCCGAACTTGGTGGTGATGTTGGCAGCCGCGCAGCCAAAGGACTCCTTAAGCTTGTTGACCGATGCAGTAAGGTTCAGGGTCTCGACGCTCAGGACGGGGCGGTTGTCTCCACTCTGGTCAACCTGTTGGTAGAAGCTGAACTCAAAGTCATCCAGGTTCTTCACGGTTACCTGTTTCTCGGGGCCGACCTGAGAAGTGGCAGTGAATAATTTCTGGTTGCGATCCTTACCATCCGAGTTCCACTTGAGCATGACAGGGTACGAAGCCGCATCGTGAGCGCGGATGTCCTTAACGCGGAAATTGGGGCTAAGGGCAGCACCCTTAAAGGCAGCACCAAATACAGCCGCCTCATCAGCGTTGACATTGGTACGAAGCTTCTTGGATGAGCCCAGGACCTTCTCGAGCTCCTTCTGGACGAAAGGAGTCCGGATAGCTCCTCCGTGCAAAACAACAGAGTCGATATCATCCATCTTGAGACCGGCGGCCGCCAGAGACTCCTTCAAAGGATTACCGATGCGAGCAATGTGCTGCGCAGCTAGCTTTTCAAAGGTGGCGCGGCTGATCTTGTACTTGAAGTTCAATTCCTCATCATACAGACCCTCGAAGCTGGTAGAGGTCTCGGTGTTGGCACTCAGAACTTGCCGGGCCTTTTCGGCATCTTTCCAAAGTCTGGCCATGGTCTTACCATGAGCTTTGACTTCTCCAGCGGTGACCTTGCCCTTGAGCTTCTTGTCGTCGACTAGCTTCTCCACCATGTCGTTGACAATAAGATCGTTCAAAGAATCGCCACCAAGGGTTTTGTCCCAGCCGGCTCCCAAAACGTGGATCTCCTGAACAGTCTTGTTAAACTTGCCGATATCCTTGACCTGACGACTTTGGAAGCGCAGGACGCTGGCAGTAGTAGATCCAGCACCCATATCAAAAATAATGTGATACTCGGGTTTCTCTCCATCCGAAACACTGGGGAACTTCCGGGAGGTGGCGTAGTTCAACCCAACAGCCAATCCATCGCTAACAAAGGCCTCAATGTTCAGACCAGCCAGTTCGGCTGCCAGCGTGAGACTCCTTTTCTCGTCCGCGGTGTAGAAAGCAGGATAGGTGATGACGACATCACGGATATCCGATCCCTTGCCAGCGAGTTCGTCGGCGTTGGACTTGACCTCCTTCAATAGCATGGCCAGGATCTCCTCGACCAAAAATGCATCCTTCTTCTCTGCCTCTCCAAGTCGATCACTGCGCATGGCGACAGAGCCGCGGCCATCGGGGGCACTTTCAAGCTTCAAGGCTGGATACCGGCTCCAGTAGGTCTTGACAGTGTCATCGTTTGCGTCGTTGAAAGGGACACCCAGAAGGGTCTTCAGATTGCTGTAGACGTCATCCGGGTACCGAGCTGCCAGGGCAAGAGCGTTACCACCGTAGAACCGCTCAGGGAAGGGCGCGCTTGTGTCTCGTGTCGGCTTGAAGGCAATGGCAGCTGACTCCTTGCGCTTTGAATCCTTGGACAAAACAATCTCGAGGGGAATGCCGGGTTTGACGAGTGCGGCTTTCAAGTATTCAGTGCCGACATCGAGGCCAATGACCGCAGATCCGGCAGCGGAAGCTTGTCCAGCGAAGCCGATCAGGAAAATTAAGAAGGGGAGAATGACGAGGGAGAGGAAAGGGGAGGTTGGTAACCGTCCGCGGCCCGGAAGAGCCATGGTCTATGTCTAAGCTGCGCACTGGACGAAATGAGCCAATTTTCTTCATTCAAAGGGGGACTTTGTAAGGCACAATATCAGCGTACATCAAGCCAGCTGCTAATGAGCGCGAAATTCTAGCAGGAACCACACCGCTTCGCCGATCTTTCAGATGTATGTAAGTGGAAAGCTGGCCTTGCGCCAGGCGAATAGCGGGTCCTTAGCTATGGGATGGGTTCGAAGGGGACCGATGGAGTTGAGGTAAAGTTCCAGATGAAGATTGTATGAAGTGAAGGTGTGAAACCATAAGAATCAAGTCATCCGGGCGCGAGGGGATGCAGTGGCCACTTGTCAATAGAAACAGATGGCGCATCTAAGGCCACGGGTCAGATCAGTGATCTCCGTTGTTTGTCATGTTTGCACCGGGTCAGGGCGCTGACGTAAGAGCCCTATTTTGAAGTTCAAATGTGATTCTAGTGAAGCCCCTGCTAGGTGGCTTTTAATTTTCAGAGTCTCCACGAGTCAATTGAGATTAGCCAAGTCCCTTGTCAAGTGCAGAAAAAACGAGTCTTGGACTATCAGATCTTGCGACAATTAATTCACTAACTAAGTATTGTATCCATCATAAGGAGTGTCCATGAAATCATAAGCCAAATCAAAGAACCACCACTCTCTCCCAAGACACGGAGAGCGGTTATTAGGGTATTAATACCGGGTCATTAAGATATCTCCCAGTCCCAAGAATACAATTTTTTTGGCTTTTTTTTTTTGTTTCCTGTACTTTCGAATCATGCCATGACCTCTATGGCAATATCACCGACTTACTAAAACATAGCTAAGATGACAGCAAGACCGGGGACGAGACCAGCCAAAGACATCTTGTAATGAGATGAGGCACCATTGAATTTGGGAGTCTGAGAAGGCGCAGGCGGGACGCTGGAAGAGGCGGCGGCAGATGAGGCCGGTGCAGGAACGGCTGAAGTCCCTTCAGGAGCTGGTGCGGTAGTTCCGGGTACGATGATCGTGCTAGAGCCACTGGGAACAGGAACGACAGTACTTGTGCTGCTTTCAATGACAGTTGTTCCGGGAACGATGACCGTGTTGGAAACACTGGGAACAACAATGACAGTACTCGTGCTGCTTTCAATGACAGTGGTCCCAGGAACAGGCTGCAAAGGCACAGTCGTGGACAGGGCACACTCGTGGCAAGTTACTACGGAGGTGACGGTCAAAGTACTGGTGTGGGTCACAGGAGTGGTAATGATAGTTGAGCCGCTAGTGATGGTGCTCCAAGTGACTTCTAGAATTAGTAACTATATTGATATCGTGCTCAGCGGCTTTACTTACCAGGGCAAGTAGTCGTGGTGAAAGTAGTGGTGATTGTAGTGGGAGGTGCGGTAGTAACGGTCTCGGTTTCGCATGGCGTTGAGGTCGCTGGAGGTGCCGTCGGTGTAGTCGTCTCACACGGTGTGGTGGTTGCCGGAGGCGAGGTCGGGACAGTAGAAGTCTCGCATGGAGTGGTAGTGGGAGTCTCAACCGGGGTTGTAGTTGATTCACACGGAGTAGTGGTCGGAGTCACCACTGGCGTCGTAGAGGTCTCGCAAGGAGTAGTAGGAGTCACGACGGGAGTAGTAGTCTCGCACGGGGTGGTCGTAGGAGTCACCTCTGGAGTAGTAGTCTCGCACGGGGTGGTCGTAGGAGTCACCTCTGGAGTAGTGGTGGTCTCGCACGGGGTAGTCGTGGGAGTCACCTCTGGAGTAGTGGTGGTCTCGCATGGAGTGGTCGTAGGAGTCACCTCTGGAGTAGTGGTGGTCTCGCATGGTGTAGTCGTAGGAGTCACCTCTGGAGTAGTGGTGGTCTCGCATGGAGTGGTCGTGGGAGTCACGACGGGAGTAGTGGTAGTCTCGCATGGTGTAGTCGTAGGAGTCACCTCTGGAGTAGTGGTGGTCTCGCACGGGGTAGTCGTGGGAGTCACCTCTGGAGTAGTGGTAGTCTCGCATGGAGTGGTCGTAGGAGTCACCTCTGGAGTAGTGGTGGTCTCGCATGGAGTGGTCGTGGGAGTCACGACGGGAGTAGTGGTAGTCTCGCATGGTGTAGTCGTAGGAGTCACCTCTGGAGTAGTGGTGGTCTCGCACGGGGTAGTCGTGGGAGTCACCTCTGGAGTAGTGGTAGTCTCACACGGGGTAGTCGTGGGAGTCACCTCTGGAGTAGTGGTAGTCTCGCATGGAGTGGTCGTAGGAGTCACCTCTGGAGTAGTGGTGGTCTCGCACGGGGTAGTCGTGGGAGTCACTACAGGAGTAGGAGTCTCAGTGTCACAAGGTGTAGTAGGGTAATCACCACCACCTTCTCCTCCTCCTCCATGGCCGCCGCCTTCGCCACTACCATGTCCACCTCCATGTTCTCCACCGCCGCCATGACCACCATCATCATGACCTCGAACAACGACGTCGAAGTCGGCAACAGGCTCCCTAGGCAGGACGCCAGCCGAGGTCAAGCTGGCGACAGCCAGAAGAAGAATAGGCACGGCACGCATCTTGTATAAGCAACGAGAGGAATGCGTATTGATTAAAATTTGAAACGACTGACAATGCCTAGACAGAACTAGGTAGGAACCGTAGCGAAAGAGTTCCTGACACGAATATTGCTTTCCAAACCAGAAAGCAGAGATGAAGGGGAGGAGATTTATAGACTAAGCCCCAGCTGCAGTACTAGCCTGGGCGGGGCTGGGCGTCAGACGTTGACATCAGAGTTCTCTTTTTGGCTCGAAGACAGAGCCATCCAAATTCGGCTGGCAAGAGTTGATCCGTGCAATTGTGGGACCAAAGCATCGCTTCGACGAGTGGTAAGCAGCTTGATCATGTAACCAGATTTGGTATACGGGTGAATCAACCGGCCTTGTTTCCGTCATTGTCGATAGCCCATGATGCATCGCGAACTAAGTCTCGTTGCAGGGCAGACGCTAAAGAGAATCACCAAACCGGTTGGCTCAGCGACATGTATCGGGAGGTTCCATCCAATGGCGGAGGTGCTGGTCTCAGAATTGGCCTCTGGTTCTCCGAATGGGGAACGCCAGGGTACTTGCTGTCAAACTCAAAGCGTTGAGAGACCGACGCTCAAGCGCAACTACAATCGAGCAGATGATGCATGTCTGTTCTTGGCGGAATGCGACACGGAACAGGCCCGAAAAATAGCTCATCTTCGGGCTAGGACTTTAGACAGGCCAGGAACCAGGGGATCCCATGTTCGATACAACAGATTTCGACTGTTTCTTTCTTGGTTCGGCACTGGGTATCGTGAAGTCGTGATCGGATCCCCGTATCATGAAAAACTATCGTGAGATCATGAGACTTCAAGTCCATTCCAAGATGGACGCCCCATCTGGAGAAGACTGGAGACGATAAGATAGGTTTCATTTGTTGTTTGTGGGGGAAGTCATATTGCATGGGGAAACCTCGCGAATAAGAATCGCCACAGCGAGCTAGCGCTTCGATTCCAAGTTCTGTAGGTCAAAGAGCTAAGAACTAGAAGCCTCAAGGCGGCCCATCCGGGAAAATACCCGGGAGTTGTGACATCCGTGCATTAGACTGGGGTTGGATGATTCTGGTTGTTTTCTCCCTCCGTTCTTTTCCAAATTTCAGGGTCCCAGGAGTGGGCCGATGCAAGCCACGATCCTGCAGTCCATTTCCCCCTCATTTTGCCCTGAGCAATGAACAAGCCACGGCACCGGTGCATAACCGTGGGCCCGGCAAAGCCGCAGGGCTGCCCAGTAGTCAAAACAAAGCCAAATTGGGCTTGTGCCTGCCACGCTGTTGGGCGTCGGTCCCTGAGGTCCTGCAGGTAACGTTACATGACAGCCCCCATGTCGGACTCACCAAGAGGTGATGCTAAGCTGACGCCAGGGGATTTGGCCGAGGTGTGGTACACAACGAGTGGTGAAAAGGCACTAGAGCACGTCGTTGCAGGGAAGTTCCCGAACAGCCCATGCGAATTGAGCAATGCCAATGACGAGAAGTTCCAAGCCCGTGCTGTCACATGGCTTGAGCTACGCAGTTGAGGTCGCATTTTCCCAGTTCTCCCCTGCTTCTTGGCCATGGCTGAATGTCTCGGAGCTTCCCATGGTAACTGCCTCACGTTCCTAGAACTGGTGCACTGGATCCCATCAAGCTCTTCCAGTTCCGTAGGAATTGTCAACTTGACCAATGACAACCCGGCTTGCCCGTTGGCAAGAGTTGGTAAGAGTTCTCAGGTGCACGGTGGGGGGCAACGTCACTGACCCCCTCGGTGCGCTGAGTCCAAGGACCATTTCTCGCACGTCCTCTGTACGGGCTTCCTGACCAAAATGGGGAACGGAAGGAGCCGTAGATGTCGCGAGAGCTAGAGTTTGTGTGAGGGGTCACGCCGTTCCCCAAGAAAACGACCTGTCTCACTTGGAATAAGATGCCCCAATTCATGTCTTAAACTCTACAGGAGCCACAATGTGGCAATTCATAGAGATCGGGTCTACCGCGATTATTATCTGGGGTAAGCAACTAGCTAAATTAAGTGGCCGGAGTATTAATGACATCTCGTATTCCGGCCATCATGCGTCACACACTGAACGGCCCCAGCCTCTGGTGGCCACGACCATTGGGCACTAAATTTGGCAAACAACCGATAGTAGAAAATCGCCACAAGGCCAAACTCAATTCACTTTCGCGCGAAAATCTCCGCGACATCATCGGCCCGGCAATCGCTTATGGCCGTTCGAGGAAATTATGAAGTCAATGCTGCGCTGGGTCCTGTCCCTCGTCTAGTCATCATCGTCCTCGGATCCACTGCTCCACCCAGTCTCGTAGGATTCTCTTATCTCACCCAGTCCATTGAGCATGGCCTCGCGTTCATCAACTGAGAGCATACGTGCGGTACTCGTCTCAATGGCCTTGATTCTCTCGGCTGTTCGGTTCGACGCGGTCAATGCGGCGAGAACGCTTACCCCAGAACCGGACTTGGACTTAGGATACATCCCGTGGGGGAAACTGTCAAGCATAGGTAGGCGAAGTGGTGTATGATAGCTAGTGGTATCCTTTTTTAGCTGGAAGGTTCAAGAGTTTTTCGGAATGTGGAGAAAGCTACCTTTGGAGCATGGGCTCCGAATTGAATAATCTGAGCCTGCGAACGTGACCAAGGTCTTGTTCTATTGACTCTGTGACGTCCTCGGGCTCGTCTCCACGCATCACCTGGACTTGGTTGAAAATGTGCGCAGACTTGCTGCTCTCACCGCCATACGTAAAGTCAATGTCAAACTCGATTTCCGCCTGAGGTGATCCATCCTCTTTGGTGGGTGATTTATGTCCATGCTCTCTGGGGTTGAAAGTGGTTTGCAGCTCATAGATATTGTGAGTTCCGTCATCTCCAGCCAGAGATGACTCGAAATCATGGTACGGCCGCAGCCGGGACGGCAGGGTCACTGTCTCAACCGCGGAGCACATCAATGCTGTAGTTTGCCAGCGCGAGCGACGGTCAACCTGCAGATAGCTGGGAAGTTTGGGCGGTAAGTCTATGAGAGGTACATAGAGGTTTGACTGGGGGGAAATCGAGTATATCGACTTGGCCTTGTTGATGTCTTTTTTCATTTGCTGGTGCTGCAAAGCCATATGTCAGTATTCTATCTTCAATGAGGGCTGACGAAATAACTTACCCGCTGAACCTTGGTTCCATCCTCAATGGCCCAGATCCAGATACTTTTCTTTCCATACTCATCTCGAAGCCGGTCGATATACCGTGCGGCAAATCCGCCCCAAGCATCATCTGCTCCAGAGAATAGTTGCAGTGCTCGCAGTTGGTCGCATTCCTCTGCAAATGGCCTCACGTCCCGATCTAAGAGATCATGTTCTTTGTCGAGGTCATTGAATAGCTCTTCACCGGTGTTCCAGTCCTCAAAGGGCATGATTTGAGAGTTCAGCTCATACTCATTCATTTGTACGATTGAGCGGGGATGGTAGAAGACTCTATTGTAGTCGGACCAGTAACGCACAGTCTCCGAGGTCAATCGGGGAGCAGGAGTGCCCAGATCCAAGCTTTTTTGATACTCGCTTTGCAGAATGGGCGCTTGCTTGTGAACAACTTCTTGGCCATCCCTGAAATACAATTTAGCTGAAAGTTGTATGCTGAATTACTTCTTCGGCACCTACCAAAGGCCAGTCACGGCCTCCTCGCTTAGCTCGTACAGCGCATTGTATTTTCGCAGTGTGCCGAATCCACCCTTCAGATCGTAGATTACTGTCCGAGGAGTGTACGTCTCAGAGCCATCTGCACCGACTCCAGGTCGAAAATGAACATCGTGATCAACCGGTGTCTCCTCACTATCGTTGTATGTGAAATAAGATTCCTATTTATGTATTAGACATGAAAGATATTGGCGCGGAGGTTTCAACTACCTGGAGGTTCCAGAAGTGGGTTGCAAGGTAGTTGGCCCGCTGACCCAGTTGTAGCGTCACGATCTCATGCATATTTGACGTGGACACCCACTGTGTGGCTTCAATACTTTATGATCGTCGCATGTGAGCAAGTGATGCGGACAAACCGCCTTCCGATGTCAGTAGGCGGTGGGATCTTCTGGGCAATAAAAAATGTGAGTGCGGGATATCAGCACGTGATCTCTGATCTTTAGTCTGTTGAGCTAACCGCATTGGGAACTTTGGTGTGGTGACCAGGGCAACAGTCACCTGATTTGTCCCAAGAGGGCAATAAACAACTCGTGTGTGGGTGCGTCACCCTCTAATCGAGAACGGTGATTTTTCTTTGTGACTTTCCCCTCGAACCGATTTCCGACCACCTGTGACGCCCTCATGACCTCTTGACATCAACCCGTCGCCCACTTCTCCTCGACAACGCCCGCGATGGAGTCTCCAACGCGTCCCGTACTTAGCCCCGCAAAGGTCCTTCACCCAGTCTCGCCGGAACGCATGAATCAACAAACAATTCCCGCCTCGCCTTCTCTGCCCTCAGATCTGTTGTCTATTCACCATAAAAATACTAAGGGGGTCTCTGAAGTGCAAGCCAAAGTGGCATTCTTGAACAGTCTTTCGCGTCAGGGTAGCCCCAGCGCCGGTCAGGCTGCCGCAAATCATGCCGCCCTGCAAAGAGCAATCATCGGCCGTGAGGAGGCAGAGTCTGCCCTGAGCTCAGTACAAGAAGAGCTTGCCGAAGCACAATCAAGGGAACGCCGAATCAGCGAACGACTTGAATCATTGTTGGAGGAATTGCACGGCACCAAAGAACGCCAAGCCCACGAACGGTCGATCTTCGAGAAAGAAATTCGCAAAGCCCGGAAAGAGGCGTTCCGTGCGGGATCAAATCTGGTCAAATTACAAGAAGAATTGAAGCACTCCAAATCCGAATCTAAGGCTATCGAAAAGGAACTTGCAGCAGAGCGGGATGCCAAGAACAAGGCGAAGCAAGAGGCATTCGAACGTGCATACGCTCTTGCCGGTCTAACCGAAGAACTGGAAATTCTCAAGGGCCAGCTTCGGTCCATGGAGACATCCAACCACTCAAGCTCATTAGAAGTCCGAGCTCACGAGATTCGGAGGGAAGACTTCGGCAGATTGTCCCTTGCAGAGGGCGATCTCGCCTTTCTGACCACCCCGCGACGACCAAAGCGCGTGGCACCAGACTCCGCCCGATCTCAGATGTCCGAAATGGAATCCGCCGATGCGGCCGAAGCCACCCCTCCCAAAAGACTGCGACTTTCCGAATGTACAACTCCCATCGAGGTTGAGCAAACAATTACTACCACCACGTCTCTATCACACCTTGATCCTGAAGCCTTGGACAGCCTGAAGGAAGAGCTTGATCGTGAGCGTCGCCGGAGAGCCGAGGCTGAAGAAATGGTCCATTTTATGAACATCGAATGTCAGTTTGAGCGATGCTCTTGCCGGCTTGCGGAAAGTCAGGGTCGCCGTTACATTTACGACGAAGAATACTTTGAAAAGTTTCAGAGGCCACAGCTAGAGGCCGAGGCCAAAGCAGTGCAAGAAGCGCGCGACGAACAGCAACGTCAAGCGGCAGAGCAGGCACGTGCTGAAGAGCTGGCGCGGGCTGAACAGCAAGCGCTTGCGGACGAGCAAGCTCGCCTTGAGCAGCAAGCCCGTGCCGAGGAGCGGGCTCGCTTTGAGCAACAGGTCCGCGTTGAGGAGCGGGCCCGCGCCATCCAACAGGCTCGGCTGGAAGAACAGACTCGTTCTGAACAACGAGCTCTTGAAGAGCAAGCTCGTGCTGAACAGCGAGTTGTCGAAGAGCAGGCTCGTGCCGAGCAACAAGCTCACATTGAACAGCAGCTTGTTGAGGAGCAAGCTCGCGCTGACAGAGCCCGTGAGCGCCAGCAGCAAGCCCTTGAAGAGCGGGCACGTGCTGAGCAACAAGCTCATGTGGAAGAGCAGGCGCGCCTCAAACACCAACAGCAAATCTACATTCACTCAAGCCACACACCCTCTGTCGACCCTCCCAGCCCCGTCTACCAGCGACCCGAGACTTCTGTCAAGCCAGAGCCCATCGAACTTCCGGAGAAAATGCGTATGCCTGAGGAGCCTATGGTGACCTTTTCACCCGAGACCGGAACCTTCAAGACGTTCCCGTCACCCATTCGTGACAATGTTCGACCCCGACGGACTGATTCTTTCACACTTTCTGAACTGAAGAGTTCGCAGGTCGACGCCTTGAATGGGATGCGCACCTCAACTGCCTCTTCCAGTCGCCATGCGGAATCCACCACCCCAACCGCTCCTCCAGTGCCTCTCAGGGCCGCCCCTAGCTCAACAACAGAATCTTTTGCTCGCGAGACCAACGAGAGCAGAACTGGTAGACGCACTGAACGGAGTGCCTACGGGCCTACCCTCGCAAGCACAAAACGGGTCCCTCTCCGCGAAGCCACTGGGTCTCAGAACGCTGGTTTTGTTTCGGATACACCTATCAACCGAGAGGAAGCTCTGGCCAAAATTCGAGAGCGCCGCGGCCGAGCACGCAGCAAGGTCCGCTCAGTGAGTGCGGCCGAGCCTTCTGGACGTTCAGTAGGATCCACTGGCAGCACCGGCGCAGCCGCAACCCGTGGTCCCCGTCGCATTCCGAACCTTCGACCGGATAGCAAGAGCGAAGGTGAGCTAGGTGAGCGGAGGGACTTGAGCGCCCCCGTGCGCATGTTCCGACGATGATGGCGAGATTGATTTGCATGTATGATGTTCTGGGCCCTTTTTTCTTGTTCTTCAGCCGGTTCTTGTCTTTTCCATAATACCCCGGCGCAGGTGCATAACCTTGTTTTTTTTTTTTTTTGGATTGCTTCCATCGAGCTTTATTGCATCCCGTGCAGGCAATGCCTTGGCTAAGAGACTTTCTTCCTTTTTTCATTTTACTTGCTATGAACTTTGTTCTTATGATGAACTTTCGTCTGAGATCCGCTCTCCTTCACTTTTCCTATGTTGGCGCTTTATCTGTACATATTCCAGACTTTTCCCAGCACTTCGCATCTCGAATCGCATTTCATGGCAGAATGACTACCCAAGAATTAAACAGAGATCTTTCGGATGTCTGGTCCAAAACGCATATTGCGAGAGGGCATCCAGCTTCAGCTCGCAGAGATCCTGGAAGATGGTGTAATCGCAGATAATTCCGACGCTTTCGACATCCAGCCCTTAAATAGCGGATAGATGTGAAAATCATGGCATATTTACAAGATGGAAATACCACAGCAGCGAATCCGTGCGCTGTCAACGTACGCAGAACGGCCCCACCAGAGCAAGACTAGCTCTTCAACGAAAATGCGGTCTGTCGCGCTCCACACGTCCAGGCCCATCTCCACCATATCAGCGATGGTTATAGTGATAGGCTCTTCTGATTCAAAATCCTGAGCGGAGTGATCACGCCGAGACTGGTTCCCCTGCTGTCTCTGGCGCAGCAGCGGGGCATTGTCATCGTCCTCGACGTGAAGAGAACGAGACATGGAAAGAGATAGGTCTCCTTCCTCGTTCACCGGAGCATCTGAATAAGGCTCATAGGCATCATTATGGCCATCCGAGTCATGCCTCGCAATGGCACCAGCAAGCGTTTGAAAGATCTGGGTCGTGAGACGACGGAAGTAAGCTACCAGCGCGACTTCCAGAGGCTCTTGACTCTGGTCTTCAAGATGTAAGGAACGACGCCCATTCGGATTCGACGCGGGGTATGCAAGACTTTCTATGCTTGCCAGAAGTCGGGCGTCTTGTTCACTTTGATGTTCTTCTTCTTCTTTTGATAGACCATCGCGGTTTTCGCCGGCGGAAGCCCACCACATGAAAGAGGTATAAGCTAGTCGAGTCCATGAAAGAGGCTCGACGATGGGACTGGATGAGTAGGTTGAGTCAGTGTCGGAGTCATCGGTGTTTGGAGACGTTGCTCGGTCGCTGGAGAACTGCCGAAGGCCTCTGCGCAGCATGGCATATCGGCGAGCATCTCGTTGTGTTGCTTTAAGTTGGACTGTTTGGTTGGAGTTGTGCTTTATACTAGAGTGATCTATCAAAGCAATTTTTGGAAAGGCTCGCTCGGAGCCCTGTTGAGAGAATGGCGGGGGAAGGGTAACGAGTGCGTCGTAGAGCTCAGGCTTCATGCTTAAGACGGTGTCTGTCGAGCAGGCGATCCAACTGGGATCCTTCTCGAGGTTTTGTGTTGATCTGTCCGAGTCATATGAAGCGAGATCAGGGATATCGTGAATGCCGACATTGAAGAGGGGACGCGGTCGTAACGGCGGGGTGAGATCTTCGGGAAGCACCTGTGATAGGGAATTCGGTAGGGAAGCTAGCAATGAGAGATCATATACTATAAATCCAGTCAGCGGGAAGCTTCAGTCATTATGAAGGATGGGACAATACCATAATTGCATGGTTGGTGCACCGGTGCTTCAACCATGAACAGGATGCGCTTCCGTAGCAACGCTGCTCTGTATAATGGGAATATCAAGGGACCGAAGCATTCGAGGAAGTCTGGGAGAGATGAAGCGGGATGAAACGGTGTCAATGTTGGCCTGGGAGTCTGCAATACTATCGCATCGCTAAATGCGCGGTTGCGGTGTCCGTCTGGTCTGTCGCCTGGGCGGAATCGCAGGCTGATGGGTGATTCCAAGGGAGATTCGGGAGCAGCAACTTCGGGGCTTCCAATCTTGAAGGCGTCCCAGTATTCAGATAGCGCCTTTGTATCAGACAGATCTGCGGCATATTTCCTGTCGAGTAGCTCTGATGTCAGTCGCAAGGTGGAGCGAATTGATGCCAGAAATTACGAACAGCGTCAGTTCACGCAGCCTCGGAGCATGTCTCCAGCTCTTCCCTAATCTTCCAGCACTCAAGGGGACCAGAACGCCAACCGCGAACATCTTCGCATTGCGCTCCGCCTCCGCGGCGGGCTGATTGACGAACGCGCTAACACCCGCATACTGCTCATGGACGAAGTACCTAAACGACGAAGGGCATAAAAGTTAGGCTTCACTGTTGTATCAAGCTTTGCAGACATATGACCACTCACACCAGGTCTTCCGTCACATTATGTAGTCCGGAGGGGAGCGACTTGTATTCTACCACCCCTTCGACCTCAACTATAGCAACTCTCTGTCAGCGCCGCGTCTCGGAAGGAGACAGTTTGCGTTCGCACATACCTCCTGGGATAGCTTCTTTCCACGAAACCACATATCTGGCATCGAACGCGTGTCAGCGACCAACCGCTCCTGACCGCGAGCTCTAAGAGCAAGACTTACCCGGTCCTGATGTCGAAGCGGATGACAAAGAGGGCCGCAATGCCTGGCGGCGGCTCCATCGCAGGACAAATATCAAGAAGAACTCGGCTTCTGAGAAGGTCAGCAACCGATAAGGGGGGAACTCATCGAGATTCAAGATCGGGGGAGTCCGGCCACCTTGGGGGATTTGACACCCAGTCACCTGACCTCGAGCGGGGTTTTGCAGCCAATCCTGGGGAACAAGATAAATGTTTCACATGAATGATTATTGAGAAGGTTATATTCATGGATTGTTCAGGCTACTTTTCTGCTCAATTGAATGAGAATGCTTAAGTCATAGGTTCCTGATGGTGGTGCGGCGAGCCTCCTTATCTATCCCGAGGTTAGCTATTATCGCGCGAGTAAGAACTTGACCAACACGATTAAAAACATAGTTTCCGCCTGCCTCCTGTGACATTCACCTGGAGAAGGCGCTCATGAATAATACTCAAATCGCCATTTAGCAGAATACAGAGGCAATTACGTATGAGATTAGTGCAAGGCCCTGACAGAACGATTGCAGAAACAGGACACCAATGGACGAGACGCAACCAAGGAGAAAGCTGGGGCAAGGGAAACGACCTCGCGCTAGGTCATTGATTCACAATCGGGATATAGGATCCGGATAATCAATTTAGTTGCAGATTGTTTCCAGGGAAGCTGCAGCTCCAACAAGCCCAAGGCATGCCGTTTTGAAGTTCTAATTGGCCCAACCTCTCTGATCCACTACGCGCTCAACGCGTACAAAAGGCTGCGCAGGCATTCCCCCACGGTCTTATCGAGAATCTAACGCCAGATCGATCTGTCCTCGCAGACGTAGACTCGGAGGGGACTGTGTTTCGCGGCACAAACAAGCTTTTTGACCCGTTGGCAGCAATGGCATCACATCCCTACTATCCCCTGGAGGCCGATATCGTCGACTATTCGCCCAACCAAAACTCCGTACTCGAGCTACTGGTCTCGGCCGGAGGTAGTTGCGCGGCCCTGCTAGGTTTGACTTTCACCTTGGCCAGTTACGTTCGGCCGACTCTACGTCTGGCCGATCGGCTCGCCATTCTATGGTTTGTGCTATGTATGAACGACGTCCAAACATCATGAGATCGGGAATTAACGAAGGGAACAGCGGGAACACTGCACTGCTTCTTCGAGGGCTATTTTATGATTCATCATGAGCATATGGCATCGGCCCAAGATCTTTTCGGGCAGCTGTGGAAGGAATATGCACTATCCGACTCTCGGTATATGACCTCCGATACCCTGGTACTCTGCATGGAGACGATGACCGTGGTAAGGATACCCCGGGAATTCCGCAAAGGTCCGAAAGCTCGACCCGCTGACCCGTCACCAGCTGCTGTGGGGACCTTTATGTTTTGGCGTTGCATATCTGACCGCGACGAGGCACTCCTTACGGCATCCGGTACAGTTGATGGTGTGCATGAGCCACCTCTACGGGGACACGCTATACTATGCCACCAGTCTCTTCGACCACTACGCGAACGGGGTGGCGTACTGCCGACCGGAAGGGTATTATTTCTGGTTGTATTATTTCTTCATGAATTTCATCTGGATTGTGGTCCCAGCATGTTAGTTGGCCCTTCTCCTCCACGCGAAACAAAGGTGGCTGACCCAGTGCATTAGTCTATCTTTTCGACAGCATCAGGACCATTTCAGGCGCCATTAAGGCCCAGCAGAGGTCAGGCGAGAAGCACAAATGTCAGTAGCACCTCTTCCGTCATAGCCGCATGGGTGGGTGGATGTAGTGGGGAACGGTTAATCTACGGAGACTCGGCCACCTTTGAAGGTGAGATCCGATGCACATGGCAAAAAAAAAATGGAGGCCATAGTAGCTGGCGAGTAAAGTCCAAGGGATAAGCATATTCCCCGAGGGAAAGAGAACAAGGTAAATTGAACCTGTGAAGCTAGAAAGCGAGCAAGCAGAAAATTATACAGATATACGGTCAGCGTAAACAGCCTGTTTCGCACCACGCAGACGATGACGCTGCATGAGGGACCACTTCAGGCACCCAGGCCATTCTCCAGTATCCACTGATCAGACTCATGATTAAAAGCCGCCCATTCCCTGCGCACCCTCAGCATTGTGAAGAATGCCAAGCGCATCGAGCCCCTCGCAGTGGGAAAAAAGCCCATCAGCAGGGTAGAAGCAGCCGACCAAATCACGCGTGGCAACTCGATCAGGCGGTTCGTCTGCAAGGGCCCAGAGTCCCAGCTTCTAAATAGCGGTCGCAGACGCGCTGATCGCTTGGTCGGATCGGCGGTTTCCCGGGCAGCCAAAACGTGTGGGCGCCAGAGCGCATCGGTCTTATCGGGCGGTGTCAGCCGCACTATCGTCTTGTTTACATCCCCTCGGTCAACTCTGGCACAGTCCGACTGGACAGCGAATGCTGTACGGCTATGAAATTTGACGATTTGTGATCGAATATAGATCAGCGGGCGCTGGTGAGTTCCCTCTGTGGCTCGAGTATGCCGTGCCAACAATCTCCCGAGAATTTCTGGATGTGTACTGATGACGGTTCGATCTGCACAGTTACCCATGCCGACTCCTGTAACACCAAATCGCCCCTCCAAAGCTGGAGGGACCTCCAAATCTACGAAGCCCCTCGACATCGGCCAGCCGTTAGGAGTCCACGATACGAACACGGTGCGCGCACGAGTGCGGCAATGGCAGCAACAAGGCGGAGGAGTGATTACGATCGATGACGGTGTCTACGATGACGACGACGAAGAAAACAAGCCGAAGAAGACTCCGAAACCTAAGCCCAAGATCGATAAAGTGAAGGCCGACAAGGTGGAGAAGCCAAAAGAGAAAGAGAATGAAAAAGAAAAGAAAATCCAACAAACCAGGAAGCGCAGCCATAGCACCCCGCGCAAACGTGTCATTAGTGATGAGCACTGGCGGAGGAATCGATCCAATACTCAAACGTCTACTCGAAATCTCCCCGTGCCTAAACGAATAAACGAATACACGACCAATGAGGGGACAGGATCTCCGCGCGCAAAACGAGAAAATGATAAGGACGAGCAAGGAAGACCGAAGCGAGGCACACGACGAGATACAGTCGCCTCAAAATCCCCCACTCGCGAAGCAAAGCACCCGAGCCCGCGCAAGGCAGATACCGAGTCCGTGCCCGACAGCGACTTGGAGACCGACCTACCAAGATCCACGACATTGTCAGAGATCCCGGAAGCGTCAAAGAGGGAATCACCACCGCCAGACGATGTGGAATGGGCGAAGAGCGAGGCCGACTTTACCGAGTTGTCGCGTCGGCGAGCTCGTGGCCAACCCTCCCGTGGCCACTCGAAAGTGCCGAAGGGAGGAATCTTTGCGCAGATTGTGGATGAGTCCAGGAAGATGTTCAAATTACCAGAACCGGAGCCACCGAGGCCTACCCCTGTTCCACCTGGACAACGCGGAGCCAAGATCGAGGCATGGCTGTCAGACACGCCCGACCCTTTCCTCGATAATGAGTCAAAAGATGACATACCGGGTCCTCTAGATATCAAATCAGCGCGTGCACGGCGATCAAGGAGACTAGCAGATGATGAGAGCACGATACTTTCTCCATCTGAGCTGTCCTTAGAGAGTGAGTCTCGTCCGAAGAGCTCACATAGCCGTCATTCAAGGGACAAGGATAGTATCTCTGAGAAAGGCAAGTCCCTCGATCGCGACTCCACGTCAGAAGTCCGACTGTCGAGCATCGGTAAAGCTCCGAGACCGTTGCCACTCAGGATTCGGGAAGAAAAACTGCGCGACAAGCCATACGAAGAAAGCACTTTGAGCTTGGACTCGGACCTACAAACAGTATCAGAAGGATCTGAAGTCTCTGGCAATAATGCGCCTGTCCCGTTAGGCCGCAAAAAAGCTTTCCCAAGCACCGGAGGTCATCGCTTGTCGACTATAGCTTCTGCCGAAACTCTGAGCACTCATCTCGAAGACTCATCCGTCTCCCAGACAGCATGCCAAGGAAAGACTCTAGAAGAGGCCGAAGAGGCAGCTGAGGAGAAGGACAATTTTGATCCCAATTCTCTCCCCGTAGTCTCTTCTCAGCTAAAGCGACGCCTTACAACCCACAACGATCTCATGTCGGTTCTGTCGGTTCCTACCGGCCGAAGCAGAAGCATCCGATCTGCTCGAAGTATCCGCACAAACAAGAGCCGTTTGGCCAGTGCGACGGTCCCAGACATCATGGCCGAACTCTCCGCAGACGAGGCGAAGTATATGCGCGAGCTCAAGACCCTCGTGGGAGGTGTGATTCCGGTGCTGTTGACCTGTGTGTTGTCACGGTCCGACGCTGCAATTGCTGCTGGTTTGTTCCGACCCTCCATGGACCCGAAAGACGACATGAACTTCTCCAAACCCATCGTCAACATGGGAGTCGCAATTGAACGTTTGAAGACTCTGCATAAGCGTATCCCGCAAGAAAACCCGGATGCGCTACTTACGTGGGCCCAAGGTGCGCAAAGAGTCTACCGCGAATATCTCAAAGCGTGGCGACTTGGATTCAAAGATGTTATTGTCAACCTTGCACCGTTAGAAGAAGGCGAGGAAGACAATGGTGACACAAAGAGTCTTGATGAGGGTATGGAGCGTGATGAGAATGGCGACGTGGTCGATGCCGACGGTGAGAAGGTAGACGTCGCTTATCTGCTCAAGCGACCTTTAGTGCGACTCAAATATCTCGCCAAAAGCTTCAAGGGAATCAACATCCTGCAGCCGTCACCCAAAGCAGAGGAGATAGCAAATGCCTACCAAGCGCTTGTGGTAGATGCACGGAAACGTACACGGGACGAACGAGCGAGGCTCGAGGACGAGTCTGCTGCAAGCGTTGACCCGACTCGCGCCAGAGACCCGATGACACTGGGAATACTTCAGAATGTCTCAGTTGATCAGACCCGCCATGTCCGGGCCCGCGACTTTTTCAATCTGTCTTTGTACCACTCTAGTGGCCAGTTGGTTGACTGTCGGGCGGAATTGTTATATCGAGACAACGCATCAAATGATGGCCCTGGAGGCGACTTGTTGATTTGTGAAATCGACCATTCGGATCGCTGGCTTCTTTTCCCACCCATGGATTTGCGCTGCGTCTCAGCCCGCACTGGCGAGACCAAAGGCGAGATTGTGATGATGCTGCGCAGCGCACCTAACGAGGAGAAATATTGGCAAGAGTTGATCTCTCTTCGTATTGATGAAGTTGAAATCGGCGCGGAATGGGTGCAGCTCTTAGGATCTGATCCTGTTCCCCCTGCGATCTTCAGAACTCAGAGCTTCATTAGTCGAGCAAAACAACACAAGGCTCGCAAATCTTCAGTCAGCGACTCTCCGCCACGGAATAACACCAGCGACGTTGACATCCCAATTGGCGAGAAGGCGACGAGCAAACGGCGCTCTTTGACCCCGAAGGAGCAATACTCTGAGCCCAGTACTGTGAGCTCCGCTACCGACAACAGAAGTTCTTTGATTTCAACAGCCACTCGAGAAACCGACTACACCACGGGAGACTCTGAACTGTCGAACAAGCAAGCTCGTTCAGGTCTGGAGCTTCTGCCGTCAAGGGCAAGTCCCGAAAAGGCCTCTCATGGCCTGAAGAGGTCCAAGGCGCAGAGGCACTCCCGCTACGGTGACTATGGGGAGAGTCCCGCTTCTGATGATGCCTCTCCGCAGATTGCTCTTTCAGAAAGAGCGGTAGAGTCCATGCCGGCAACAGAATCCCCCACCCCCGGCAGGTTTTACGGCGGCGATGTGAAGAATGCCATCAAATCAGCCGACTCTATTAGGGAGAAGTCTCCTCCAAAGTCACCACCAAAGACACCTCGCACCCCCCGCAGAGTGTCTCCAGAGCCCGAGTGTCCTCGTGTGTCATCCGTACCGTCCGCATATCTCCCACAGATTCCCAAGATCCGGAGCACAAGCAGCCAAACCCATTTGTCTGCTCCGTCTAGTGTCGGAACCGAAGAGGAAGATGAGGATTACCCCCCTCTGGATTCTTTGCCTGAGCCACAACAGCCAGAGACACCCACTTGTTCAAGACGAAGAAAATCCCGGCGGAAGTCAAAGCACGATGATGCTCCTCCTCCACCACCACCACCTCATCGCTCCCCAAGCTCGAAGCTTCCTTCTGTGCCTGTTCTTAGTCCTGCTGGTGTCAAGCTCAAGCGACGTGGCTCCTCTCCTTTGAAGCACGAATATGAGCCCTCTACGGCTTCAGACTCTTACTCAGACACCGATTCTGACGCATCGACAGTGCGCCATTATAGTTATTCTTCATCGGATTACTCGAGAAATGACGACTCTGATTCTGATTATTCGTCGGAATCGGAACCGGAAGAAAAAGACCTCCCTCGGCCAAAGATCCGTGGGCCTGCCTCTACAGAGACAACCTCTTTGTCTCCTTCCAACTCTGCCTCTCAAAGTGGCTATAGAACCGTACCGCTGCAACCTGGCAAATCAACCAAGGTCATTGCTTCCATCTTTGCTTGGTCTAGCAAAGGAAATTGGGAGACCCTGCTTCCTGATGAATGCAGTATCGCCGTTAGCCCGGGACTGATTGAAGCATTCAAAATGAATGCCGATTCTCATTCTACATCTCCGTTGAGATCATCGCGGCCTCTTATTTCAATGGAGCTTACACCACTTGTTCCTATCCGCCGGGGAACTGCTATTGACATTAGCATTCGCTCCCCTCCCACCGAGCGATCTCAAATCACTACTAGCAACAACATCATGTTCCGATCCCGCAACCCTGACGATTGTGACGCTCTTTACGCCCTTATCAACCACGCCCGAATCAACAACCCCACCTATATCGCTCTCCAGAACGCCCGTGGTCCCTTCAATGACCACGAAATACCCAACTACGACCCAGCACCTAAGTCCGGCGGAAGCTGGTTCGGCTTCCCCCGCCGCAGAAAGAGCTATCGCGCTTCCAGCTCTCCACGCTCTCTCGCCGAAGGCTCCGAAAGCAGCGTTGGAACCATGAGCAGCGCTTTCTCCGCACTCAAACGCTTCGGCGGTGGCAGCAAGATGTTCAACATCTCCCGTTCTACCATTGAGTCCCGCAACGGTCGCGAAGGCAGCATGTACTCCGGTGATGGCGACGCAGACTCAGCCTCTCCATCCGGCGGAATTGGCCGCATTGCAGCGGCCATCAAGGGCGCCGACGGCATTGGTCTATCAAACGCCAAGATCCGCGTCTACCTCCGCGAAAGTGCCTCCAAATGGCGCGACATGGGCGCTGCCCGTTTGACTATCATGCCCGCGCCTCCCAAAAACCTGTTATCTCGCCCCGGTACCGCCTTTAGCGGCCGCAGCGACGGAAGCGGAACGCACGACGGAGCCAGCTCACCACCCAGCTCCGGCGCAGCCACACCGCGCACCACGGAGCCGGAAAAACGCATCATCATCCGCGGCAAGACCCGTAGCGAAGTCCTTCTAGACGTCTGTCTGCCTGAGAGCTCATTTGAGCGCGTCGCACGTACCGGAATTGCCGTATCCGTGTATGAAGAGATCGAAGGCGGCACAATCGCCAAGCAAGGCGGCGTCTCTCTCAACTCACAGCGTATCTATATGCTTCAGATGAAAAGCGAAGCTGAGGCGGCGTACACATTCGGCCTTGTTGGAAAATTGCGCTATTAGCACTACTCTTATTCCTGGGTTTGAATTGGGAGCATCGGAGCTGGTGCATTAATTTTCGGCGGACTTTTTGTGTGCATGTGCAGGAGCATCTTTCTTTCCTTTTCTTCTTTTTTTTCTTCCCCTTTCTTCGATGTCCATCATATCATACTCACTCTTAGATATTGTCAGCCTGTTCATGGCTATTTCTTATGTACATTTAGATTTGCGGTCAGTTGGATCGCTGATTCTTGCCGCATACCATACCCTTACCGTACTCTAGTAGATAGTCCAATTCAAGAGCACTATGTTCTCATACATAATATCGATTGTTCATAGTATATTTCTGATCAAAAGGTCAGTCTTTATTTCTCTGGCACCTTAGTCTCAATCTCTGCGCCGCTCGTCTTCTTGAAGATGTACCCGATCCGATTAGATTCGTCTTTGAGCAGGGAGACGAGGACATCGTCATCAACCGCCGCCGAGAGATCCTCGTCGGATTCATCGCACAGAAGCGCTGGGTCGATGTGAGCGTACTGCGCCAAAGATTGATGCATCTTGTCCTTCTGTCCAGGCTTGCCTTTTCCATTCTTGGCAAAACGCTGGCCACGATACGTTCCATGACGAATAGAACGTTCCTGTTCTTCCATGTCCACTTCAGACGCTTGCAAAAGGCACGGATCCTCAGGTAGCGAATCACAGGATCCATCATCGCTTAACTCGTCGACATCTATTTCCTCTGTGGGCGTCGCCGCGCCTGAGGATGGCAAGGACGTAATACCCCTTCCACCACAGTCACATCCCACAAGATCATGTGTCTGACAAATACTTTCCTCATCAAGTCGGAATAAGTCGCGTAATTCAGCGGTGGAAAACTGCGATACGCTGTCCTTATGCTCCATGACACTATCCGCCAACCCTAGCTTCGTCACCTGGCGCTGCCAGATTTTTTCCTCCAGACTACCCTTGAGAATGACGCGGTAGATGCGACAGTGATTTTTTTGTCCATCGCGATGGATACGCGCCATGGCTTGAATATCTGTCGCGGGGTTCCAGTCTACGTCGAAAAGAACGAGACGACTGGCTCCGATCAGGTTAAGTCCTGTCCCACCTGCTTTAGCGGACAAGAGGAAAGCAAAGCACTTCTCGGCGGGCTGGCGGTTGAAGTCGTCGACGAGTGGTTGGCGTTTTTGAGCTGGAGTGCTTCCGTCGAGACGGAGAAACGGGAGACCGAGGGATGAAAGGAGGGTGGCAAGGAGGTTCAGGGTTGAAGTGTAGTTTGATACAAGGACGATTTTCTCTGATGTCTTGGATCGGATACTGTCAAGAAGCTGGTCGAGGACGCGGACTTTGGCGCTTGCTGAAGGAGAGAAATGGCGCATGAGAGCTGGTGGTAGGGACGCTAGAAGAGCAGCGATGGTTTCACTGGGTGAATTGTCGTTGTTTTTGGCCGTTAATAGAGACGGGCTATTGCATAGTTTCTTCAGGATTGTTATCAGTTGGAGAGCACTTTCGGCATTCCCCATCGCTGTCTGGAATAAAGGAGATGCCAGAACAGCTTGGTAGATATTTGCCTGGGCTGGCGTCGGTCTGCAGAAAAGTACATATTCTGACTTGGGTGGGAGGTATTTGGCCAGAACATCGGCCGTTCTGCGGAGAATGAATTTGGATGTGAGTTCTCTGAGCTCCTCATTTCTGGATTCTCCTTTCTCGATGTCCTTGCTAGTAGCTTCTGGTTGTCTACTCCGAACAATCGGTGTCTCGAACTCTTTGATGAAGGCCTTAAAGTTGCCGAGGATCCCAGGGTTGATGAGGTCGACAGCCGCGAAAAACTCTCTCAAATCGTTTTGGATAGGCGTCCCCGAAAGAATAACTCTTTTCGTAGCATTGAGATTCTGGATGGCTTGACCACTCTTATTCTGGAGTGTTTTGAGTCGGTGACCCTCATCGGCGATGATGATATCGACTCCTGCACCTCTTGCCAGACCCTCATGGACCGTCCTCAACTTCTCGTATCCCACAATCATAACGCTATAAGCCTTTCCTTTCGTAAAATCAGTCAGACGCCTGCGATTATCATCAAGGACGAAGACACCAATTCGCTCGTTTCCAAGCCACTTGCGAAACTCTTTTCGCCAGTTGTTGATGAGTGTCACCGGACAGACAATCAGTGCTTTCTTGATGACGGGGGCATTGCCGGCAATCGGGTTCTGTTTCAACAACGTCCATAGCAACGCGATGGTCTGGAGTGTCTTACCAAGACCCATATCGTCCGCCAAAATCGCTCCTTCGCCGTTGAAATCCCGCATGCCCATGACGCATTCGTAGAGAAATTGGACACCTTCGCGCTGATGTTGTCGGAGACTCTTCACCAAAAGCGGGTCGACCACCACATCCACGATCTGCTTACCCTCGGGGACAGATTTCGGTCTCGGCATTACCAATGCCCCAGGCGCAGTGGGATCGTGTCGTGGAACGGCCTTGGTAGCATTCGATGACACCACCGTATTTTCGAGGAGAGGTGCCTTGTAAGCAGCGAATGTCGGAGTTATAGATGCTTTAGAAGTGTTGTCATCCTCCAAGGCCGATGAGTTGCGTTTCAAAGACGTGGTCGCATTAGAGGCAGCTGGCTTGGCAGCTGTCTTTCCCATTGCCATCCGCAGCGCAGCTAGAGACATATTGACCGGCGCTTTCGGCGGCGTTGGCGCTTGTTTCTTTTCTTCCACTGGTGGTCTTGTGGCTAGGTATTCCGCACGGGGTATTTCCGAGTCGATCTCAACCTCTTTCCCGGAGATGTAAAGCATCTTTCCCTGCTCAAGCTCTTGCTGATACATTACCCGTCCCATCTCTTTGCCTCCGGCATCTCGTAGAGATAAGAGAGTGCCACGGGCAACGAGTATGGCATCTCCATCCCAAGTCTTGTTTTTCTTTGTCGTTGGTTTTCTCCTAGAGACATAGATTACATGTTAGGAACAATGCTATTAACGAGATCGGAATGAAAGAGGTCTCGATTGGACATACCAAAGGGCATTAAAATAACGTTCGCCGGCGCCTGGTTTAGGTGTAGCTTTCTTGGAGGGTTTGCCTGAAGTCTCTTCCCCGTTCCTGACTTGTACCAATGGCTTTCGGGAACTTAATGATGGGGGAGGTCGCGTGTCTGCTTGTGCTGGCTCATCCTTCTCCAATCGGGGTTTCTTGGCTGGGGGATCGGAGTCTTCCGTTTTTTCCACTGATATCTCGGGCTTCTTAATCGAAGGAGGCTTAAAAGGCTTGAAGACCATGGCGAGCTGCGGTTTTGGAGGCTGCTGAATGTCGGTGCGCGATACGCGTGAGACGGGCGCGTGATCACGTGACTATCTGACCAATTAATCCTCCAAGACTAAATTCGGTGTTCTTATACAATGTGACATTGAGATTACAAACAGAGTATTTAGCTTGCTTCAGGTGGATGTACAGTGTATTTCTATCTACTTTCAAGGTTCAGAACGAGTGAAGTTGAAAGGTAATTATGTATGCATGCGAGAGGTATGCCCGGCACGATTAAGGTGATGGACACAAGGGGAATATCACGTCAAGGTCACGTCAAAGAAAAATGCACATAAGTACATCTGATAGTCGTCGAAGATCATCAGCGAATAGGAAAAGGTACATAGTGAAACAAATGGTATATGCAAATCAACAGCCATCTCAGTAGTCATTTTTTGGTATTTCAAACGATCATGCCCCTATCGTGCGTCATCCATCAGAGCCTTGTCGGTCAGAGGAATGTTCTTAGGTCCCTCGTACGAGCCCTGGCGCACGAACCACCAAATGGTGACGAAGACGGTGAGACCACCGGTCAACAGGCTGGCGTAGTTCATGGACTGAGCATCGGTGGGCAGGGCGTAAGGGAAGCAGAAGATGACGACGAAGGCGAGGATATAGGTGCAGGCCAAGATATTGATGACGTAGCCGATCTTGTTGTTCATGTAGAAGAAGCCAGGAACGAAGGAAGAGCGACGCGTGAGAACGTGGGGGAAGATGGCCATGAAATAGGACAGACTAGACAGCTGAACGAAGCATCCGACAAAAGCGCTGAAGGCGGTGGTTGAGCCGAGATAGATGCAGGCCAGGATAGTGACAATGCCGCCGCACACCAGGGTAGCGTTGAAGGGGTTTTGGTATCTGGTGTTGATGTGGCCGAGCCAGGTGGGGAAGGGGGTGGCACGGTCGCGCGAAATGGTCCACAGAGTACGACCGGCAGTGATGTAGCAGCCAGCAGCAGTGACCATAGTGGGCAGGAAAGCGACGATCAGGAGACCCAGGGCACCACCACGGGTTCCAGTGGCCTGATAGTAGATCTCGGCAAGAGGGAAGTTGTAGGAGCTGTTGCTGATCGCGTCCATGTCATGAATGGAGTAGAAGATGGCAATCATGTAGAAGATACCCGTCAAGAAACCAACACCCATCTGGGCCAGCACGGCCTTGGGAATGTTCCGGCTAGGCATTGGGATCTCCTCCGCCAAGTGAGAGGAGCAGTCAGGGGTACCAACAGAGTAGGCACCGTTCAACATACCCATGACGAAGACGAAGCCCGGCTGCTTATAGCCAGTAAGGTTGGTCCATTCCTCCCAGACGAGGTGGTTAGAGGCATACCCGGCGCCGGTGACATGAGGCATCACTGCGCAGACGATGATGGTGATGAAGACACCGGCCAGAATCAAGAACATGCCGAGGTTACCAATCCAAGGCAGCCAGCGGTTCATGAATAGCACGATGGCGCAGCAAGTCCAGGTGCAGAGAAGGAAGGTAATGAAGGTGTTCCAGGTCTGCGCCGTGAAGTCGGGGTGCATCAAGGCATACATGGAGACGAGCTGCTGAGCCATGATCAAAGACATGGAGGCAGCACCTAGAATCCATGCAAGGCAGTTCCACCAACCGGCGAAGAAACCGCAAACACGACCATACTTGCCGGCAGTGATGGAAGCCCAGTGGTACACACCACTGGAGGAGGGCATACCAGATGCCAGTTCGGCGATAGAAGCGGCGACAAGCCAGTAGCAGAAGGACACGGCGATGCTGGAGGGAGAAAGTTAGACGTCATTTTGGTCGATGCCAGAGGCGGGAGTTCGACATACAATTCATAAATACAACCTGCGAGACCACCGTTACTCAAAGCAGTCACCACACTACCACCCTGCGCAATCCAAGTGTTGCCGGTCGTGACAGCAACGGCGCAAATACTGAGCAGACTGAAGTTGCGCTCGACCTCCTGTTTGTGACCGGAGGCGTTGATCAATTCACCATGATACTCCTCGGAGACCACCTCCTCGGTAGCCTGAGTCTTCTCGACAATGTCGGCCATATTGACAATTAATTCCCGTGGGAGTTTCCGGTCGATCAAGTCGGAATGACTTGGCGGGTCTCAAGGAAGGCCGTGAACAAGGGTCGTCTTCCTTATGTGAGGGAAAAAGAGCGGCGGGAGAGCAACAGAATACAGAAAGGAGAGACAGGTTATATGATTGTTCGGTGGAGTACAGGCGGGGAGTGGTGTACAAACTGGTGCGGCCCCCCGGCGTCCCGGGCGGAGTGCAACCACCTCACATTGAACCCATCAGAGGGCAACGATAGCAACTCAACCGTGAAATGCTTCACCCAGCTCCACATCGACTGACCACTCTAATCGAATGCAGAGCGAGCTTACAGCCAGTTAGCTTCTTCAAACCCTAAGTGGGAGTGGCCACTCCAACTCCCGCTAACTCCAGTGGGGCTAGTGATGCTTGTCATTGGTGTCCTCCGGAGGCAAATGCGCCAAACTCCAACGAAAGCCTGACTCGACGCGGATGGTTGCGCTCTTGCGCTTTACCTAGAGGGGGAGCTTGAGCAGAAAGAATTTTTCCCCTACATAGGCTATCTCTTGGCAACCCCCAGGTCCTTGCATGTCCATAGGAAAATGATCCGAAGCAAGATCGTGTGGAGTAACCTAACGCTTGATGTTCTGGGTCTCTGGCCTAGATCTCGATCTCATCTGTGCATGAATTTGTTGTGCAGAGCTATGTGCGCCGTGGCCGAAGGGAGTTTGGAATATCACATTGTCAGGGAGACCTTCTAGAAGGTCTTCGGAGCCCTACAGCAAGCCACTGAGTTTGTCCACACCGGATGGTACTTCGGCACTTCCGACGCTCCTACGTGTACCGGCACATAAGACCAAAAATACAAACGATGGCACCACGCTGGGAAACACCTGGTGAAGCCCCCCTGCAGCACTAGTCAGCATTAATCTATCCGAAGGGCACTGCTCTCCGTCTAGAAACGGCCCCCAAAAGGTACGGAGCACATACTAAGGACCTACTTTGGAATGGATCCATTAGGAAGAAGAGCCCAGATCCACGCCACGTATGAACTATATGAGACAATGTGCCACTGGGAGCCACTATCTTGATGGTATGGTACTTTTGCACTATGCTTCCACAAAGCCTTGGAGCTTCGGACATGGCCGCACATCTAGGACAGCGCAGCCTGAGACCTTACAACTTCCCTTCGACCTCCACACAAGTGTATTTCGGGCTCGGCCCACGGATCTACGGACCCAGTGGCTCTCACTTTGGGACTCTCCATCATGGTGGTCTGTCCTCAAGTGGATGTGTGCATCCGTAGCATCCACTCCAAGTCACTAAAACAATGACAATTGTTTGATCAAGCTCTAGACGAAAGCTGATTTAGCCTTATGTCTAGTGCGATCGGGGCAAGGGTGTGTGCGCGTTGGATCTAGACAGGCCTCCGAGACCGGGTCGGCCATTGTCGACTTTGGTTTCAGGTACATAGCGCCGTCACAGTCGTGAAAAGGAAACTAAGAAAGCTAGTCATCCGCAGGAGATCATCATTCGCCGAGCTTCCTTCAGTGCCAAGGTCGGTAAACTCTGGTGCTCATGCGCGTTAAGAAGGTCGAATCGATTTGTCTCATGTTCGCCACCCATAAGCTGATTGTACCTACACACAGCACCATAGCCGCGATGTCGGTACCATACTAATGCAGGTTACAATGGCCACGCCGTGTTCATGGTGACATGGGGCCAACCTGGGGAGCCGTAGAAAGTAGGGATCTCCCCCAGTCTCCACGGCAAAATCCCTCAATCTGGCACGGTCCGCCAACCAGAGGATGCGGATCGGGCCCACTTTGATCCCACTTGCCAAAGTCTATTAAAGAGTTCATTGTCTGGATTGAGTGGACTGTCCCGCCTCGAGCTAACTAGACGATGAGTCCCTGCGAACGCTGTTTCCCGCTCCGATTCAACAATAGCGTGATGATCCCTGTCCACCTCCGAGCCGATGGCACCATACAGTAGGCTTCCGCGATTGAAGTCCAGGTGCGAAACAGGAACGGCTTCGGAGGTCACTAGCCCACTTAGGAAGGCTCTTTGAGCTCACGTGCTCACTCACGCCTTTTCGGGCGGCCCTCAAATGATGGAGTCGGGCGTACGGTTTTGGCCGAAGTTAGCGCAAGCCTTATACATTAACCTCCTTCCATTTAGGATCAATTACATCGTCGCCAAATTTGAGGCCTGAATCCTTTCAGAGTGATCGTGATTGAGGGTCTCGCGTAAAAGCCGAAGGAGAGGCACTAGGCCTCAAGGGCAAGTAAAATAATTTACTGCGTGTACTGTTCTTGTATGTGACCTCAAAGTAGAAAAGACAGCCCGAACCGGAATTTCTTCGAGCCAATCTCGAGAGAAGGACGAGCTGACGCCTGGTGGAGCTCATCGGCGAGCACTGCCAGGTACAATTTCATATCAATTTCCTTAGAGACATTCATTTCCAAGGTTCCCATCTCCTTTCAGTCCCATGGAACAACCCACCTTCCTGCGAACCCCCACTATGGGCTTTGGTTGGCTGTGGCTGTCACCGGAAGATCTATCTGTGCACCTATGATAAGCCTTCATCCTCCGATACTCCTGCATCTCTCCCCAGTGTACTATCACACCTATCACATCGGCTCGGCGAACTCCCCGGTTGTTCCTCACTCTCCCCCCCCCCCCCTGTAGCCGCGATCGTCTCCGGCAGATGTGTGCCCGGGAAACTTTATACTAGTTCTCGGACTGCAGCCGTCTTATAATGTGCGTGGCTGCACCTACCGCGACCCCTTCTTTGTTCCTCTTGATCGCCCAGCTAACCTCTCCGTTCCGCATAGGTTGCACTCTTCGCATCCTGAAACAATGTCTGGACTAGGTGGTGATTTTGGGGTCCGCTTCGCTCGCGAGACCTGGGCTCTTTACGCCGTTGGTCTCCTCGGCGGTATCCTTCGATTGTATGTATCTCTTGCTCTAGGTGCATGGGCCCCTCAAACTGATGCAAGCCGCATGATAGTACCGCCCGTATTCGACGTTTAGGTATCCGCGGTCTCCAGCACGATGACTATATCATGATGTTCGGCCTCGTCTGGTACACCATTCTATGTGTCGCCCTCAACGAAGTGGCATCCGGCGGAGGCTCCAATCTGATGACCGATGAAGAGAAGCTTCATGTTACACCAACCATCCGCGCGGAGCGGGAACGAGGCAGTAAATGGGTATTTGTTTCGGAACATTCTTTTATTCTTTGCGTCTGGAGCTGCAAGGCTTGCATGCTGGTGATTTACGCTCGTATCACCGAGGGTCTGAAGCAGCGCAAATGGATCAATTGGATCGCTATCTACGTCGCGGTCGGCTTTGTCGCTACGGAGTTGTCGCTCTTCCTTATATGCCGCCCATTGAACCAATACTGGGCCGTCCCTCCAGACAATTGTAAGGAGGATTCTTGCCAGTTGAAGTCTACATCGATACTGACTTTCCCGCAGACCAATGCTCGTCCTATCAATACTATGAGGTGGTTCAAGGATGTCTCTCCATCTCCGCCGATTTCTTCATGCTTCTCGTCGCCATTCCCATGCTGATGCAAGTCCGAGTGCCACTGAAGCAAAAGTTGATTTTGGTTCTTCTCTTCGGCATGGGCATTTTCGTCATCGTTGCTGCCGTGCTCAACAAGGTGTACTGCCTGGTCCCCTCCCTGATTTCCTATGTCTACATGAATTGGTACTTCCGTGAAGCCACCGTCGCCGTCCTCGTCACCAATCTACCCCTGGTGTGGTCCCTACTGCGCGACGTCTTCCCTGCCCTCAAGAGTTGGACTGGAGGATCGAAGCGCGGTACTGATCGGTACAAGTCCGGACCTTGGACCAGCAAAGGCACTGGCTCCCGCCCTTACGGACCTCCCAGTCAACTGCGGTCGGGCGACTTCGACATGCAAAACTTCCCCGGCAGCACGACCGTCACTCAGTCCAAGGGCGGCCCGGCTGTCTCAGATATCAGCCTCAACGCTAGCGAGGAGAGGGACATGAGCAGTGACGATGGATCAGCCCGTGCGCTACGCATCCGACAAGATATTACAGTGACCGTGCAGCACGACAATCGGCCACCGGAGTATGAAACCAGCACGGCGCATGCTGTTTCGCGACACGAAGATGTTTAAATTCGGCCCTCGCCTTCCTTCCCTTCCCAAAAAGTCAAACTCTCATTTCCTTTACTCACGAATCTACGGAGTCCAAGTGGACCAGATACCCAGCATAATCAAGTTTTTCTTTCTTTTTTTTTTTTTTTCTTCTGTCTCTGTTTCTTTTTCCCTGTACATATTTAGTTCGTTCTAGACACGGATTTCCTTTCTGATTGGATATACGGGCGATAGACGGGTTGAAATTTTTCGGGGGTAGACATACACTCATACACTGTACCAATACAGAGATACATTTCGAAACCTTCAAAATCAAACAGTGAACAAAGCCCAAAGGACAAGTCACAAATGGATCAAGTGCGAAGCGTGGCAAACCATGGTTCAGCGGGGAGTCCACTTGCCCTCGCCGATCTCCCGTTTCCTTGCGTCAACTGTTGATCTTGCCTGAAATCGGGTTCATCCGATGTGAGTTGAGCTGAACTAAGCTGAAAGGTTTGCAAGTCAACATACTTTTTGCCATTGACTCCCTGCATGTTTCCGCTTTTTTTTTTTTTTTCATTCTGGCACAGAAGTCTAGCCCCCAAAGTGGCCCCCACCGTGGCACCAAATTGCGTGGAAAGCCTCCAGGATTTAGTGCCGAAGTCTGGAACGAACTATTCATATCCCATGCCCAGGCGTCATCACCCTCACTTCCATCCGAAAGGCCAAGTCTCCGGAATAGGCTAAAAATGACCTCAAGGCGATCTAAAACCAGAGTATTCAAAGCTCCACATCGCCATCCATTGCGTGGCTGGTGCGGGCTCAGCCTGTCACGGTCTCACCGGGACCCACATCATCCCGCTATAGTCCCCTCTTTAGATCCATGGGTCTCGCCTGATCTTTCTGTGGTTATGAATTGTCGGGGACGGGGAACATCCCACTCCAGAAATTAATTGACGGGAGATCCTTTGTGGAGAGATAAGTGGCTTGAGCATCCATCACTCTCCATTACCAATTTTCAATGGTCATCGCGAGTCTTACAATTACTTTTGTTTTATCTTTGGCCTTTTTGTTTATCCTTTCCCTAAGCGAGTGCAATTTCTTTGGTGGTCTCAGCATGGTGCAGCGCGGGTCGAGTATGGTGCCATCTCATTCGCCGAGGTTCCAATGCAACGTCTGAAGGAATAAAAAGTTTCTTCCAACGGGTCTTCCAGAAAAAGATCCTCTGTCCTACCCCGAAGAGAGTTTACACTAAGTTTTCGTCCCACGTATTGTTCCACCAGAGCAAGTGAGCAGGATGAAAGTCTCTGCAATGACGCCAACCATGCCGGCCCCAAATTTTGGAGGTTTAGGACCTTGTCAGCCCAAGCCGAGGTAATACCCGTAGATTAAATCCGATATCGCTAGAATCATCATCAAATTCTCTTGGCAATGTCCACTCGGCTCCATAATGATCAACACAGAACCAGACAGCGGGCGGTGGACCGTAGGAGCCGAACAGGAGATAGCTCGGGAGTAGTAAATAGCAATTTGCCAAAATGTACTGAATAGATTAAGGGATCCAATAATGGAGAAAATTCGCGGATCGAACTTCGTATTTCGGATTAACTCTGTGTGCTTCGTGTGCGTGGACCTGCCTCCTAGATGTCTTACAGTGGTTTTCCACGCCTAAATCCCGATCCAGACAGGTACAGGACTCGGATCGACCAATGACTGGGAATAGTATAGCTTCGATCGTACGCTTTTTTGTGCTCGATGGGGGGTTCGTGATCCACTGCAGGCCCGTGCCTGGCGCACTGTGCGGGCTTGTGTAGGCCTTGTGCGGAATGTGTTTCCGGGTACGAAAGTAGTGCGTACTACTGTAATCAGCGATTCTTCTACTATGATCCCTCCATTGAGACAATACTGTATGTTAGAGCTAGGCTCGGAGATAATCCGCAGGCGAAGATGGGACCTCGGGGTTTGATACCGAGACCGCCTTGCGTGGCTGGTTTGTACTGGGGTTTGCCGCGGGTATACGAGTAAGAGTCGGGTTTCCCGTGAATCAGGGGTGCTCGGATCCAAATTTCATTTTCTCAAAAAGGACAATCCTCTGATCTAGTGGAGCATGAAAGGTTTCAATATAGCGAACAATAGGATATTTCCACGGTCTCAACTAGGACAACATGGCCATCATCAAGATATCATAGACGGGTTGGTTTACACGTGACTTCACGCGGCCATTGCACACGCTGAAGCTTTTGGATCTATTTTGGCTACCTTCTTGGCCAGCCCCAGCACTCTGAAGTCAGTGCCATCGGACAAAGCTTGAAAAATTATCACTTTTCGTTAAGAGTAATTTGGGCCGGACATCACTCTGCACAGAGACCTCGCCCTCGCCCCTCGGAAAGGTTATTTCCCGAGATCTCCATCAAACACGGTACGTACAGTACGTCGCCGCACACTCTTTGCCTAGAGTTCGTGAACTCCGATGAACCGGATGAAGGGATGAAAAAGCAGCCTCTTGGAATTGAAACTAGGGTCGCAATTCCACGTGGAAGAACCATTGCACCGGAGCCAGCGCTGATCATCTTCGCGAGGATCTCCTGCCATTCAGGGCGCATTCGTGCTTCGTTTCATCATCTGAAAACCGGGCAGGAGCGCTGATCAGTGTGATCGACGCACTACAGACCTCTTTTGAGTCCTCAGGGGCTAACCGTTGCCCCGTGCTCTTCTATTAGAATCGGTCGCTGTACCACTTTTGGGAACCGTCACAGATCCCGATGGCGACTAACTCGTTACCCCGACGCTCCTTTTTGGGGCTGGAGGGTCAGCATGTTTTCATCACTGGCGCTGCTGGCGCCATTGGGGGCGAAGCGGTGCGCGAATTTCTCGGTAGGTGTCTTCGCTTGTAGTTTTGTTTCCCCCATGTGATGCACGCTTCGTGTGATGCTGGTTCTTGAACCGAAAGGATGATGCCGTCCAGTTGCCCTAGATATTTCCTTGTACGGTCTGGGTCTTGTAGGAGTGCCCGTCGGGCGTTGCACGTAGATGAAGCTTCTGGGAATTTCAAGGGATTTGACCTGACTATCACTCAGATCACGGATGCCGCGTCACAGCCTATGACAGTCGCCCACTCCAGCTCTCTGGAATAGACGCCGAGCGGTTTTCAAGACTGCAGCTTTTGAGCGGAGATGTCGGTGATGAAGAGTCAATTCAGACCGGGTTTAAGAAGGCACAGGAACGATTCGGACCTGCGAATATTCTAGTGGTCAATTCCAGCCTCGAGGACAAGACCAACAATTATCCCATCTGGGATCTGCCGCTGGACGAATGGGACAAGAATTATAGAGTGAATGTCCGCGGCTCTTTTCTTGCCATCAAGCATTTCCTGCGATGTGTGCGCGAATGTTCGCAGGCCACCGGCACCGAGCTGACCGGCCCGGCCATTGTTGTGACGGAGACGGAGACTGGCGCCGGCCTTGCTGCAGGAAAAGCTGGTCTACACTATGGTCTTCTTAACACCGTCCGAGGCGAAATCAGGCAGCTTCATCCTGATGGCCGAATCAATGCCGTCACTCGCGGCCTCGTCACCGAGACAGGAGAAAATGCGACTACTCCAGCAGATGTAGCTCGCACTATGGCTTTCCTAGCCTCGAAGCGTGCGGCTGGACACATTTCAGGACAATGCATCCGTGTTGAAGGCAACAACGATCTGCCTACAGCCATGATCCAAGAATCGAAATCCCGGACTATCAAGGACTCCGTGCAGTCAATTCCCCCGGCTCTGTCCAAACCAAAGCGTAACAAGATTCGCGTTGCGGTTTCAATTGACCTCGACGCTGTCTCGGGCTGGCTTGGAACAAGTAAGCCTACCCCTTTCGATCTACACACGATAAGAACTAACCATTGCTGTAGACTCGCACCCTGACAATAACCTCGCAGACTACTCGGCTGGATTCTTCGCCGCCCGAGTGGGTGTTCCTCGACTCCTGCGCATGTTAAAGAAGCTTGATATGGCCAACAAATGCACCTGGTTCATCCCAGGTCACTCAGCCGAGAGTTTCCCAGAGGAAGTCAAGCAGGTCGTCGCATCTGGCTGTGAAGTCGGACTGCACGGATATGCCCACGAGGGCGCCTATCAACTCACACCGGAGCAGGAGCGCGACGTGCTGGTAAAGTGCATGGAGATCGCGCAGAACCTCACCGGCAAGAAGCCAGTCGGATATCGAGCACCTTTATACCAGCTCCGAGAATCAACCCTTGATCTGCTGGAAGAGTTTGGCTTTGAATATGGTATGTTCAGTTTACTTCCACACAAACACAGTACTCTTCTCACATGAACCAGATGCCTCCCTCACCGACCACGACTGTCACCCATTCTTTGCTCCAAAACGTCCGCCTCTTACCCCCATAGACTTCTCCAAACCCGCCTCGTCCTGGATGCACCCTGTGAAAGAATCATCTTCCCCGCCCGATCGTCGTCCTTTGGTTTGTGTCCCTTGTAACTACTACATGGAAGACATGACCCCGATGCAGTTCCTTCCTCACTGCGAGAACTCACAAGGGTATGTCGACACACGCATGATCGAGAATATGTGGCGGGATCGATTCCTGTGGATCCGAGATAATGAGGAGGAGCCTATCTTCCCCGTGTTGATGCATCCGGATACAAGTGGCATGGCACATGTTATTGGGATGTTGGAGCGCATGTTACGGTGGTTGAAGGACTGGGAACGGGAGGGAGAGGTGGAGTTTTTGCAGACTGGGGAGATTGCCAGGTGGTGGAAGGGGAAGATGCTGAAGGATGGAAAGTTGCCCCGCAGCTGAAGCCTGGATGAGCGAGATTATCATTATTCGAGCCTTCCAACATGAGACGGTCATTATCCTGAATGCTCAATTCAAATCATAGATCAACTAGATTAGTACGTCTTGGTTTTCAGAACTTCGCCTGTTCGTATAAGTAATAAGTAAGGCATACGCGTGTCTTGAATTACCGAAGAGATGAAACAAGCAACAAGCATACCAGATATCCAGGACAGCCGTTGAGACGACTGAGTACAAATTAGATAAAGAGACCTCGGAACAGATCTTTCTAAAATATATCCTGAGGAGACCCGCACCTTCATCGCCACTCTGACCTTCTAGCCCACATCTATTACCTTTTTTTTTTTTTTTCTTTTTCTATCTGATGTGGTACAGCTCTATGCATGAGGATATGATCGTTGATGCTCATTGGAGCCATGCGTGCATAGAACACACATTGGATGAGGGGAGATCCACGAATAATTTGCAGAGCGATGCGTGGTGGCTGTCAATGCACCAACTGCGGCTTAGCAAATGCGGTCAGAGAGTGAGTCACGTCCTCTCATCTTCTAGACATTAAACTTGCAGTTTTATCATGACCATGAAGGGATATCCTCACGGCCGTTTTTTCCTGCCAGACTCCTCAGCTCTCTCCGACCATCGCGGACCGAGATGATGTCGGTGCAGCCATGGGGCTATAGACGGCGCTCGTCACAGGCCTTTATCATATTTACCGCGACACTGGGACTCTTCTCGGAGACCTTCCTCTACGGGTTTCTTGTACCAATCCTAAGTTACATGCTCGAGGACCGTCTGCAACTGCCCTCGTCTCAGACACAATGGCTCACTACCGCCCTGCTTACATCTCACGGATTCGTCGCGATGGCATCGGCTCCGATTATAGCTCATTTCGCAGACAAGACATCCGATCGGAAAGTACCCTTACTTCTAGCTCTGGCTGCTAGTGCAATTGGAACTCTATTGGTCGCCATTTGCTCGTCTCGTATGTATTGCTCTCGACCCCCGTGTCAAACGCACATCATTGAAACCAATGCTAGTGTGGTTGCTCTTCCTTGGTCGCACTATCCAAGCGGCCGCTGGCTCAGCGGGTTGGATTGTAGGCTTCGCAACCTTGACCGACAATGTCCGACAGGAACACGTCGGTCGAGTCCTTGGAACAACGATGTCATTCGTAACAGCCGGAGTGATCATGGGCCCAATGATTGCTGGTGCACTGCTCCAGCTCCTGGGATACTGGCCGGCATGGTCTTCGGCGTTTATCCTTCTAGGCATGGACTTTGTTGCGAGACTGCTTATGATCGGGAAGAATGACACACAAAGCGAATCGTCAGAAGACGCCTCGAGCGATGAAAATGAAACACTGCTTCCTCGAGATAGCATCGATTCATCTGACCCGGAACAAGAAGGTACGGAATTGACGAGCTCGGGGTTCTATCGTATTGTGCTCTGCAATATTCGTATCATTGTGGCGCTGCTCAATACGTTCATGTTCTCATTAATCCTATCTGGATTCGACGCCACATTGCCCCTTCATCTGCAACAAATATTCAACTGGGGCCCATTACCCATCGGAATGATATTCCTCGGGATTCAAGTCCCCGGCATGATACTAGGACCTATAGTCGGATGGCTTCGTGACCGGCAAGGACTGCGTTACCCGACCACCATTGGATGGGTGCTTATTGCACCCTTACTTTGTCTACTGGGGATGCCAGGCACAGAAATCGACTGGCTGAACCATGGAGATAATGGGAAACTATTCTTCATCAGCGGAATCATTGCAATCGGTGCTGTCTCCCCGCTAGTTCGCGGAGCAGGAACATTCCAACTTATAGGTAAAGATCAAGAATCCTCCTGCCTTGTGATCCGTTTCTGACTCTCGAAAAGCTGTCACAAATGACCTGCAAGCAGAGAAACCTAATTTGTTCGGACCTCACGGGGGCAGTTCAAGAATCTTCTCCATCACTGAAATCTCTTTCAATCTAGGATCAATGCTTGGGCCTCTTTTCTCGGGCGGTTTCGTCGAAGCATTTGGATTTTCTACAATGGTCTGCAGTTTGTGTAGGGTTCAGCATCCAAGATATCTTTGAAGAATGCTAATTTTCTCCAGCAATCCTCTGTCTCGTTGTCGCTTTGTCCTGTTTCAAATTCTTGTCTCAAGAATGCCCAAAGCGAAGCTAGACTTCGACTTTATCCAAAAGTTTCGTGGGCAGGTGAAAGCGCGAGAAGTTGATCTCTTTCTTATATTGAACGGAGAGACTCAAAGCGTAGATAAACTTTCATGAAGCCTATGCATTTAGGAAACATATCGAGATTGATTTCAAAAGCCATCAACTACACCCCAACGCTAAGTGACGGTAAATTGGGCGCCGAAAAAGGCTACTTTTGACGCCGTTTTAAGCGTCCTATTTACCAGAATATTAGTCATTAGAGTATCACGTCATTTGCTTCGGCCCACTTTTACAGTGTGCTCATTGAGTGCTCACTGAGTGCTCAGGGATCAGCTCACACTTCACTCAGGGTGCTCAGGCATGCCGTCATTGTCTGTCCTCTCTGACATCCGGGTGTAACCGCTCGTTCGAAAATTATAGAAAGGCTTTTTTGCTAGGGACCGAGCCACTTCAAGCCTTCTTTCCTAATATTTAGAGTCTTTCCCCCGTCAAATCGTACCTCCTGCTTTATGTATTTCATCCAAGTGCTCTCAATTCTTAATAACCAGCTTTCCTTGTGTCTCAGTCATTACCGCTCTCTTTCTATACCCTTCTCACCCGCGGCCTCAATCCTATCTTTTTCTCTCCCCCCTCGTTCCTCTCATTCCTCTTCTCCTCCTTTTGATTGAGGCTATTTATATTAAAGCCATGACTATTCTTGACTTATCTGCAATCAAGAAGAAGCAAGTGCCCAACCCCGAATATTATAGGCGACGTCGTCAACAACTTGAGAAAAGTATCGTTCAAAGACGACATACTGTCTCAACCAAGAACAATATTTATTATATCAAAAAACGATGGAGAAGGTAATGCCCTATCCAAAGTCTAAATTTAGGACGAGGCAGATAAATTAAGACACTGCGAACACTTAGGGGAAGACCCTCTCCGGTTCCTCGTTGCGGCACGGAAGGAGGATATCATGATTTTTCTAGAGTGGATACTTGATAATTTCAATATTAAGAAGTTTAGCAGTCTACACGAGCTCTGGAGGCAATGGTACTAGCTATATCGCAAAGCTGTTGGACGTAGTCTTCATGCCAAGTGCTGCTAGGATATCAATGATGTGAGTTCTTAATGCCTTCCTATCTTTTTGACTTCCTAACAAAGTAGCGGCAGTACATGAAAGAGAATTTGGTCACACGTTACAATCTCGACTTGTCTGTTGGAGAGAAACCCGTCATGAACGTTGACGATTTGTATCTTGTCCTCCACCATCAGTGGACAAAAGATACAGCACCCTACCCTGATGTTCGACAAATAATCCATCTTGCCTTCCTCCTTCTGGTGTCTGATTATACCGCCAGTCGTCCAGGGGCGCTGGTGTATGTTGAAAAGAACGAACGGACTAATGTTCAGCACTTTTTTAGCAATGCGGACGATTAAGAGGATGAACATGAAGATGATTGGGACCTCAGGCATGAGGATCTCAAAACTCTTTGTTACGGCCAGATCAGCTTGATTCTGCTACCAAACCCTGGAGGCATTCGTGATCACCTTGTCATGGAAATTGACTTGAAGCATACCAAGGGCCATCAAAGCAGACCGAAAAGGTGATATATCCCCTGAACATGAAACATTGGATTTGCTCCTTTGAACTGACTATGCCTGAAAGGAAAATATACTTAATGTCTGAAGTGAAGCAACCCGTCTTCGTTGATCTGTTCCTCGAGCTATCAGGGCAAGCTACTGTAGTAATATGTTTCCAGTGCCTGCTAGCACGCCTCTCGATCAAATGAACCGGGCCCCCCATTCTCGAAATAAATATCTCGAATCGCCTGCCGATAGTATTAGATGAATGTGAAAGCTAATATTGGGGGCAAAAGGTGCGATAAGTAACCTACCTTGCCATCATCATCGCCATAAGAGCGATTTGGCTCCTCGTACCATTGGTAAACAATTGGCCACGCGCCAACTTTCTGGACTTGTGGGATCCAATTGAGATTTTGATATCTCTGCTTAAAAAAGCTCAAGCGATCAACAAGCGGCTCAGACTCTTCTTCACATTGAACGCGCCAATATCGCGGATCGTCCTTAGGGTAATCTGGCTCATATATTAACCCATCGGAGGCATATTCCGTTACCGTACCTGAAACACCTATTAGAATCTAAAATCGGAGGTATTTCGGAGAGCAAAGTGAGTTACCATACCATCTGACGTGTCAAACATGAGAGCCTGACCGTATCTTCCATGACCTGTGAGATTGATCACCCATGGAGGGAACTCGAAGTCATCGGGCAAGACGGGCAAATATTTGCGAGGATCTTGGTTCACATAATCACATGTATCGCTCCAGGGTCTGATAAACCAAGTATCGCGTCTGGAGTCCAGGTAGGGCAAGTGACGAAGTAGCTCGATTACCTCGTCGGTTTTCTTGAGAGAGGCAAATGCCTTATTTTCCTGAGTGATGTGCGGCCATCCTCTGGGTGGAGGGTAGAGAATGTCGGTTGGTTCTATATATAAGAGAGTGGTAAGAAATTCGTAAAGCCCTGTCACAGCGGATATAGCTGCCTCGCGACTGTACGTCGACGGCTTTTTCAGCCGGTGGTCTGGAGGCAGTTCCATTAATTCATCTTTGTCTGTGGGGGTGAAGAGAGGAAGAAGTTCCAAGCTCTTAATTTAGGCAGAGAGTAGTCACACTTAGCGTACAGGGGTTACAATACACAAAACCTACGGTATTGATCAGTACACCGATAATAAGTTGGCGGTACGGAGGGATACAGACAACACCACCCTACAAAGAACTTTCGCCTTCGTAGTATTTTACCTACTACTATGTAGCAAGTTTTTTACGGATAAATATTTAGTTTATGCGTCCAAAGGTATAGTCTGTGAATACACTGATCTGATTCTGATCACTATTTACCAAGACCAGTCCACAACCTGAAGATTCCAGTAATGCAAGCTGCCGATCATCGCTGATTTATTTGTTAATATCTTGCGTAGAAATCGAGACTTACCAGTTTCAATCAGGGTAGTTAGAAGGTTGTATTCAGTGCCCATTGGGAGAGGTCAAACTCCTGTGCCCGCGAACATACGATCTACTCTGCACATCAGTGGTACTCCAATTGACCCATGTACCTTTCAAGATTACAAAAGATTCTCCAAAAATTTAATCAAGAGGCATATCGTCTAGCAAGATGGTTGATGAAATACGATATAGCTTTGCGACGTATCGAGGTGAAATGACTCATAGACCACAGTCATCAGAATGGAAAGAGCGTTAGTTTCATCAGCAAATTGCGAAAGAAACGAATACTCTATGACGACTTTGGATGGCCGTGGTGTTGATAACGTTTTGCTCATTGCGAAACACGCAAGTGAAATACCCGGGTTGGCTCGATGAAAATGAAAATGTTCTGTCTAAAAATCTAACACCACACACTGTTGAAAGTGGAAGAAACTACGTAGAGCACAGCAATTTACAAGAAGGAAGTTAGGATGATTCAAGGATTCGCTCCCGTGGGATTTTTACGCGTTTTGGTGGATCGAGATTAACGCTACGGGACATGTTGATGAGGTGCGAGAAAAGAGTTTGTGTCACTATCATATTACTATGAAATGAGACTGTACTATCTGTGTAAACATGAGAATTAACCTCTTTTGAGGTTTAAGAACAAAAAAAAGACCTTGACGGTCAAATATTTCATGTAGAAGATTATCGTCACCAACGCCATGCAAATTGTGCAAAAACAAGATTATATCAACTTCATAAGAATCATGTGACAAACGTGCGGTGCGTTCAGAAATGAAAAAGAGCTTTTGATGATACTAGATATCCAGCATCTTACTCCTCGTAAAGATCCATGTCACCACTGCCATCTTCCAACTCGGCGAGAGCATCATCAGAGTCAACCATGTCCTCGTCTCCATCTTCATCACTGCTATCGCTGTTCTCATGGTTGGGGAGGACCTCAATGCGACCATCCATCATGACCACACGAGCAGTCTCGCCATCCTTGATACTACCGCGAAGGATGAGAACAGCGAGGCGGTTGAGTACCTCGCGCTCAATGATGCGACCCAAGGGACGAGCACCATAGGCAGGTGAGTATCCAGCAGCACCGAGATAGTCTTTGACTTCTTCGGAGCACTGAATGATAACATTGCGTTCATTTGACTCAAGACGTTTCTGGACCTCGGCGAGACGGAGGTCGACGATCTTCCGGATCTCTTTCTTGGTGAGACGGTTAAAGATGACGGTGCTGGAGATACGGTTGAGGAACTCAGGCAGGAAGTAATCGCGGAGCGCGCCCATGACCAGCTCACGGGTCTGGGGCTCAATGCGTCCGTCCTTGGTCGTGGGGCGGGCAAGGAACTCAGCACCCAGGTTGGAAGTCATGACGACGATGCAGTTCTTCGCATCGACGATACGTCCTTGGCCGTCAGTGATGCGACCATCATCCATGAGTTGCAGAAGGACGGTCAGGACTTCCTTAGCAGCCTTCTCGACTTCGTCAAAGAGCAAGATCGAGAAGGGGCGGCGACGAAGGTTCTCAGTCAGCTGGCCACCAGCGTCGTGGCCGACATAACCAGGAGGAGCACCGATCATGCGACTCAGAGAGTGTCGTTCCTGGTACTCGGACATGTCGAAACGAATCATGGCCTTCGGGTCGTCGAACAAAAATTCGGCCAGGGCCTTGGTGAGAAGGGTTTTACCTGTACCGGAGGGACCGCAGAAGAGGAAGCTGGGGGGCGAGTTGGGATTGCTGAGACCCGAGCGTTGCAGTCGGATGGCGTTGGAGACGGAGGTGACGGCCTCCTTCTGGCCAACAACAATCTTACTCAAGTACTTCTCCATGTGGAGCAACTTGTCTTTCTCAGTAGTCTTGAGGCGAGTGACAGGGATACCGGTCCAGCGAGCAACGATCTCGTTGATCTGTTCTGGGCCGACGGCGTCTGCCAGCAAGGCCTCGCCGCCATCGGACTGATTGGCGCGACGCTCGGCGTCAGCCTTAGCTCGGTCAGCCTCAAGACGTTCGATCAGAGCTTTGGTCTCAGGGATGGCGTAATATTCGATATCAGCAGCAGTCTGGGTATCGCCCATGCGCTCCGCCTCATCGCGTTTCACCTTGAGGGAGTCAAGTTTGATCTTGGCGTCTTGGACTTCCTTGCTGCGCTGCTTCTCACTCTCGTACTTCTCGCGCATGGGTCGAAGCTCCTCTGTGACATTGGCAGCCTCTTGTTTGGCGACCTCAAGACGAGCCTTGGAAGCATCATCTTGCTCACGCTCCAGGGCATGAATCTCGATCTGGAGCTGTCGCAGCCTTCGCTCGAGGGTGTCAAGAGCTTCCGGCTCGGACTCGCGTGTGACCCGAACAGCGGCAGCAGCTTCGTCAATCAAATCGACAGCTGAGTCAGGCAGACGGCGAGCTGTCAAGAAACGAGATGCAAGGTTGGCCGCAGAGACAATGGCACCATCGAGAATGTTGACACCGTGGTGGACCTCATACTTCTCCTTCAGACCACGGAGAATGGAGATGGTCTCTGGAACAGTGGGCTCTTTGACTAGGACCTGCTGGAAGCGACGCTCAAAGGCCTGGTCCTTTTCGATGTACTTGCGGTACTCGCCGAGGGTGGTGGCGCCAATACAGTGCAGTTGACCTCGAGCAAGCATAGGCTTGAGCAGATTCGCAGCGTCCATGCCTCCTTCGCCGCTAGATCCAGCTCCCATGAGAAGATGAATCTCATCGACGAACAAGACGATAGTGTCTTTGGAGTCCTCAATCTCCTTCAGAACACCCTTCATGCGCTCCTCAAACTCACCGCGATACTTGCTGCCAGCAACAAGAGAACCGACGTCGAGTGAAAGGAGACGGCACTGAGCCAGGTTGGCGGGGATGTCGGCATTGACGATACGGCGGGCCAATCCCTCGACGATAGTGGTCTTTCCGACACCAGGCTCACCGATGAGGACGGGGTTGTTTTTGGTACGTCGACTAAGAATGCGGATTACGCGACGGATCTCCTCTTCTCGGCCGATGACAGGATCGATCTTGCCCTCACGTGCCAGAGAAGTCATGTCGATTGTGAACTTCTTCAAGTTTTCGGTTTCACTTTCGGCATCAGCAGTCTTGGAGTCCACGCGGCGTGTTCCGCGAATCTGCTGAATGGCGGAGTCGATCAGGTTGACCTTGGGGATATTGGAATCACCCAGGGCGCGCTGGACTTGGGAGTCCTGGCACACAGCCTGGATCAGATGATCAATAGCTACATAGCTGTCTTTTTGTGTTTTCGACAGATCAGTAGCTTGTCGGATAACCTTGGCAAGCGCCGGAGAGACACTGACGGTCTCTGGTGGGGGATCTTGACTGGGCAGCCGGACCAAGAGTTTCATCAGTGCCCGATCGAGTAATTGTGGGTCACCATGGGCTCTCTCGATGACCTGACGGAAGAGGGGTGTAGAGGCTGAATCGTGTGAGGCGTGGCCAACGGGCTGGCGATCTTCATTTTCGTCCGCTGACGGGGTGAGTAGGGCAACTGCGAGGTGAAGGGGAAGAATTTGTGAGTGGGCGTATTGCTCGGCCAGACTGTTAGAGTCCAGTAAGGCCTTGTTGGCCCGATCAGTGAATTGAGCGCCGTTCATGTTGAACGGAAGTGTATGTAGGAGCTTGCAGTAGCGTAGGTAATGGTTGGAGGTGAAAAGGAATAGGGTTTAGGTGGGAGGTTGTCGAGGTTGAAGATTATATAGTGTGAAATGTATGTCTGAATAGGTGAATCATCCATGCAAGTCAATGATGCAAGGTCATATACTCGGGCCACCCCTCAGGCCGAAACAGCTGTCACTCACAAGACGTCACTCGCAGCTTCCACCGCCTTCCAGAAGCTGCTCGAAGGATCAGGTGACGTCAAGTGACTTGGAGGGGCTTCTCCATCACATGATAGTCATGTGATGAAGATCACATGTCTGCCCGCACACTTGCTGCCTGAGGCTACCAGAGGTTTTACTTTTTCAAACGAAAACTCAGCCCGTTGTGAAACACAGGATTGGCGGAATCCGGGCTTGCGCGTGTTCCTGGCAGCGGAGAAAAGAGGAGTAGGGAGGAGCCGACTCCGCCCGGGACAGGCAATCACGATACAGGGGATCCAGACCTAAGTGCCTTGATTTTTGGCCATCCCGCATAGTGCCACCTACGCCAGGGTAACTCTACCTTCAATCCCAGTATCTTTTTCCCCCCCAATTCATCGGTCCTCCCGTAGCCCGTTCCCTGACCTTGTTTATTTCAACCCCCGTTACTGTGTGAGCAGCATCCCACGATAAGCGAGCGAAAAAGCGCCCCGCCGTGTTCTGACGTCAACCACCCAACCACTGCATACCAAGTGTGACTTTGGAACAGACTCGGGATCAGACCTTTTAACGTATTCGGTCGATGAATCAAAAATGTCTCTATTCTCGTGCGGATCTCTTCCTCCCCCTCCCCCCTCCCTAAGGTTTTACCTGTACACCGGAAATCACCCTTTCACCAGCAGATCATGGAACGGCGGAGAAGCTAGATGGTGGCTAAGAAGGATGGTGGACACCGGTCCCAAAGAGGCGCACCCAGACACGAAGATCGATCCATCCGGCTGCCCACCAGCGAGCCCACGATTGGAGCATTGGCTTCCCATGCGTAGCCCAGGAGGCCCATCTTGTTCACCTGCAAAAAATAGAAGCGGAATCTAGGAAGGTTCGGCGGGGCGAGCGGAGATGAGGGGCAAGCGTTGTGTCTTCTCTGATTGCTGCGTAGAAACCCTCCCCCCCCCTCCTTCCACGCCTTAGTCTGCGTAGTATTGGCCTGGTGAAACTCCCTCGAGGCATTATGTGCAGGCTGCTGCGCTTCATGCGTGCAACGGCCGGCCCTGATAGGACGTAGATCCCCATCTAGAACCCGTCTGGAGGGGACTGAGCAACAGGGACGAATGGAGTCGAGTTGGAACACTCCCAACAGAGCCATGGCATGATAGGACAACAGTCTGATCGGGTTATCCACGGTCGTCGCAGCGCCAACTTTGGTTGAACAGGAATCGCCCGAGGCTCTCAGCTCTTACAGGAAAAACCCGGTTAGTGGTCGATGTCATTCTTATAAATGGCCGTCGCTCCTGCATCCACTTCAACAATTCTCACGCCATCGTGCTTCCCAGTGAACTCATCTACTCGCCCTCGTATTTGCTGAAAGTCGGCACTGGGTTTGTCTGGCCCCTCAGACCCCAGCAGTCGATCAACGTGCCTCTAATTTGCCGAGTCCGAGCCGGATTGGCATCATCTCGTTCTTCATTGCTCGGAATCTCCACGAGTCTATTCCACATTGCCTTTCTCCTCGCGCGTGACGTGCAGGGAACCAAATTCTAAACTCATCATGTCGAACAAGCCTATATTTGTGGCAACGCATCCGCGTGCCTGCTCTACGGCCTTTGAGCGAGTATGTAGAGCAATATCGCCATTCATTGTGGCTTCTAGACCTACGCTAACAAATTTTTCCAGGTCTTCATGACCCAGCGAGACACCATTCAGTGTATCCACGAACCATTCGGTGACGCTTTCTACTACGGTCCGGAGCGTCTGTCCGACCGCTTTGCAGACGACGAGCAGGCTCGTATCGACAGCGGATTCAGCCAGTCAACGTATCTCACAGTGTTGGAGAGAATTGAACGTGAAGCTTCAGAGGTCCGACCCTTTTCCTGCGACGCCCTTTGATATTGTTGTTTTTTTTTTCTTTTTTGCCATTCACCCCCTCCCCCATGTCTCCGAGAGGATTGACATGGGGACATCCCTGATCTACGTCTGGCATGTTCTGCATGCCCAGCAAAACCCCATCCCTTCCTCCCCTCTTTCTGATGTTCAAGCACAAGTCGGATGGAAAGGTCTCGAGCCTTGACTTCACCAAAAAAAAATTCAATGTTGAGTTTCACCGGGGGGATACTTACCGTATTGCAGGGAAAGAGAGTCTTCATCAAAGATATCGACCACTACCTGCTCCCGCCGAATGGGAAGCCCGCCAGCGTTGCTCCCTCGCTGCGACGTATCAAGCGCGGTGTCGGCACCAACGAGAATGAGCACCAGGTCAATGGTGTGAACGGTGCCAGCAATGGTTCTGCTCACACCAATGGCCATGACGCGACCAACGGTGTCAATGGCACCAACGGCGCGATGAATGGCTCTGCCAATGGTGTCAACGGCCACACCAACGGCACCGCCAACGGGAATGCTGTGAACGGCACCAATGGTGTCCACAAGCCATATCCGTATAATACGCCCGCTGAGCCGGGCAACCCGACTGTGATGCCTCGTGAGATCCAGGAACAATTCCACTTCGCGTTCCTGATTCGCGATCCTCACTTCAGTGTGCCATCGTATTACCGATGCACAATTCCACCCTTGGACAAAATCACAGGGTTTTATAACTATGACCCCTCCGAGGCTGGGTATGACGAGCTGCGTCGGCACTTCGACTACCTCCGTCGCGAAGGACTTGTCGGACCACGTGTAGCGAATCGACCTGATTTGAACTCGGACGAGGAGTGCAAGACCAAGGAGACCGTACATGAGATCTGTGTCATTGACGCAGACGACATGCTGGATAACCCGGCGCCGACGATTGAGGCGTTCTGCCGCAGCGTCGGTCTACCGTATAGTCCTGATCTGCTGGTGTGGGACACCCCAGAGGATTATGACTTTGCCTGTTCCTGTTTCGAGAAGTGGCGCGGGTTCCACAACGATGCGATCGAATCCTCGGGCCTGGTAGCAAGAGAGCATGTAAGCATAAGTCCTTGTACAGGATACATTTCGAAGCCCTGGCTAATGAACTCCACAGAAAAAGCCCTTCAAGACCGAGGAGGAGTACGACGCCGAGTGGACGAAAAAGTACGGCCCTAAGGGCGCTGCTCTCATCCGTCAGGCCGTCGACGCCAACATGGCCGACTACCTTTACCTGAAGCAGTTCGCCGTGAAGGTCTAGCAGACAGGTAGGCAGTGGAACTCTTGTCAAGCAATGAACCAGAAGAACTAGCTGGCTCAGACAAGAGCATGGAGCCGTGGGTATGTGAAGGGACTTCGAAAATAAGAGGAAAACAAAAAAACAAGAAAATCCGGGGAGGGGAATAAGCAACATGTCTATCCCCAGACCTAAAGCCATCTCACGAACCGAGCGCCCCCCCCCCCTTTTGTTTTGAGTTGCGACGACGCCTTAGCATGAGAAATATTTAGCCCCGATGACGCGATCTTCAGAGTCTTCCCACCCTGTCGTTGCGAAGGAGACTTTGTGCGACCTGGGATCTCTGCGGAGATTGGTCAATGCCTTGACGATCTTGCGTTGTATTTTTGTTCTTCGCTTCTGCTACACCGACTCGTTGCTGTTTGTGACTTTTTGCGTGGTCTGATCTGCAATTTGCGTGTTGGGAGACTGAATTGCTTTTGTGTTTGCGTACCGTAACGCGGTTTTTCTACGGATCGTAGTCCCTAGATCTTAGTGTTGAAGAAGCGGTGTAAGTACGTAGCTGTAGCCTTGGGAGCTATCCCGATGTCCTGGTGTGCCTTCGATGAGGCCACGTTGGGATGAGTAGATGCACATCAAGCTGGTCGTCCCTAACTGACATATAACTTTCCCGAGATACCTAGCGAATCTACAAGCATTCCCTGTGAAGGGCTGTTAATCCATTTCATACCCTTGATTCACATTGTCTGCTCTACTAGAAGCTCCCTTCTTCATTCGGGTCTATCCCACAGATTCCTCCCAAGTGAACACCCACTTGCCCCCCACGGCCCATAGGCTGCTAGTCCTACAACTTGATATTGATACCGAGCCCTGAATATTGAACCAGTTCCAGCTGAGATAACAACACATTTACTTCACATTGACATCCATACACGAGCCAGCTCGAAAGCCTATATTCCAAGCTCAATATCTAGCGCCATATCACTAAGGATTGAGGTTCCCATCCCCGCAAATAAATTACAGACCCAGAGTGGCTGCCAAAGAACGAGATGAAGGAAAATTTGCGGACGAATCTCGAAGACATGTGAGCCAAAATGCTTTGAGTGCCTAGACAGCACTGTATCCACCCCGCGAGCCAGATCCTTGCAAAGTGTTGAGCACCCGCTTGACCCAGTCCTGGAAGATATACGGAATGTCGCGCAGGGTGTCACCGTGCGGGAGAAGGTCCCAGCCGCGGGCGCCATAGCGATTGTAGTTCAACCACGAGCCAAAGATGAGGTATGTGGCGATGGCGAGGAAGAGACTAGCAGAGAACACGTTAGTCACAAGTGTGAACACACTGAAGAAAAGAGGAGACTTACATGATGATCATCCAAGTGAAGAATCCCCAGTGAGAGGAGCCGTTCTTCCCCCGCTGGTATTCATCGCAGGCGAACCGCGTCTTCCACTCCAACTCGAGCAAATACTTATCATTCTCCGTGAGACCGAAGCTCTTGAATTCAAGACTGCGACCCCGAGTAGAGTCACTCTCGTCTCGGCGTTCCATCGAATCGTCTCGTGTGCTGAGACCCTCCAGTCCAGAACGGTCCGGGTCACACTGGAAATCGATCTGGGCGCTGGCATCCTTGGGCTTCGCGTCGTTGTGGTCGCCTCTATATTCTCCGCCACCCAGCTCGACACGGACGCCCTGCAAATTCTCATCGATGGTGTTCAATCTGGTGAATTTGGGATCCTTGGTTCCTGCACCGGCATGGTCGAGGCCAACGATCGGGAAGCCGAATTGAATGCCGCCATTGCCATCCTTGGGCTTTTCGCTCACAAAGCCACAGACTAATAGTCCCACGTTAGCTATCAGATCCCAATGCTCGCTGTTGCCGGATTGGGTTCGGCTCCGGAGTCTGACATACTGTTCTTAGAAGTGCCGCACTTCCCTTCGGGGCGGTTCGCAGCCTTGTTCAAGATGTTGCAGATATTTATTACATAGGTCGTATTCGTCGTCCATGATTCCGTCTCATTGACATGGTACAGCTCGTGGACTCCGCCGAGAGAGCTGAAGTCATACTTGTAGCCATCAACGTTCAGGTGCGCGCAGTCAAATCCGGTCGCGGCCGCAAGGCCCGAGACGAGTGTAGAGATGAGCAGTGAAGCTCCTTGTGATTGTAACCGCATGGCGGGAGAGTGACCGGTGTATCGGAAGGGGTGAAGGCTGGGTGTCGATGGGAAACGTGGTCAGGTCGGACTGCGGCGCGGAGCTCGCAAGCTCGGAGACGGAGGTCACGAGAGCAAAGTATTTGAAGAATCAAGAGATGTGATCGGCGAGGAAATGGCTGGAGCTGAAGTAGCTGGTGTAGCTGGTGTTTGGGTGGAAGTGGTTTGGTGTAAATGACGATGACTAGGGTGACTTGGGTGACTTTGCGGAGTCTTTCGTTTCTCCGACGCGGCTTGCGCCTGGATTCCTGCGGGCAGCGCCAAATGAAGCCGCGAACAACGAGAGCTATATAAATCTTACCTAGGAATCAGACGCTGTCCGGTACGTTTTCCGGAGCTTCAAAATTTCTCGGCTTCAGTGTCAGACCTTTTTTCAGACGTGTACCGCCAGCTCGAGGATGATGTCACCCGACCCTAACGTTGGCGTTGTGCATCAAACTGGCTCTAGCTGCTTTGGGGCAAATCTTCATACCATTTCTACATATGGAACAATAGCTTTTCGGAAGGTGGAAATCATTCTCAAGGATCTCTTGCAGGGCTTTCTACATGGCATGCGTGACTTGATCTTCAATCGTGGCTTGTAAAGTTGTTGTCAGTAAGCAGGGTTAGGACATATCTCGTCAAAAGTCCGTAAAGAGCATTCTCTTGGTTTTTATCAAGCTACTGGATCATGCCAGTATCGACTTAGATCATTTTACAGCGTTGAAGTACAGTAAATTCATGTGAAGAAAAGCCGTAGATCGCAGCCCACCAAAACCGCTTGCGCACGGACCATCTACCTCAAATCAGCAAATCCGCAAAGCAACATCTGTCGATAGGCTCCCCTCTATTCATCAATTCAGTCCTTACACATCCGTCAACATGATGAACGCACGCATGGTAAGTCTGGCTCTGGATTGACCAGGGGAGACTGGACAAGCCTGCGTCCATCCCACCAGGCAAGATATCAAAAAGAGGGGAACAACACTGACACATGTGCAGCTCTCCAAAGATGACGAGGGGATGGGAGGCAGTGAGGAGAATGAGGTCCGCCGTGAGGACCAGGAGAAGATCAACCGCTTCAGTCGGTTGCATCAGCGCGAGAACGTGCTAGAGGAGCAATTGAAGGCCAAGCAGGTAAGTTCACCCCCCACGGCGGGGCATCGAGGAATATCACCCATGTCGACATTCGGAACTGACAATATCTATAGAAGGACAAGGAGGATCTCGAAGAAGTCTCAATGGAGCTTGAACTTGCCGATGAAGATGACCTCGTTCCGTAAGTATCTTTTCCAACACCGATCAATCAAATGCTCATCTATCAACAGCTACAAGATCGGTGACTCCTTCTTTCAGCTCCCGCTCGCTGATGCTCAGGCTATGCTCTCTGCCTCCACAGAGCAAATCGACCAAGATGTGTCAAAGCTGGAGGAGTCGATTGGCGAGCTGCGCGAGGAGTTGCAGCAGCTCAAGGTTTCCCTGTATGCGCGATTCGGACGTAGCATTAACCTGGAGACCTAATTAATGTCTGTGGCCTCTTTTTGCTTTCAAAATCATGATGAAATCGATCAAGAACGTGGTATGATTAGGGAAATCTATGAATGAAATGCCCGGATAGACCTGAGCCCAAAAAAATAATCAATCAAGAACCTTCTCAAAGGATTTCAATGTCCCTATTATTGAACATCAGGAGGTGAACATAGAGGGAAAAAAAAATTAAAAACTCCCATATTGACCTGTTCTTGAACATCGCGGCCCTGTGGATTCCAGATACAAATTAATTTCTATCCGCTACCTCATGAAATTGGGATTCCTCCGTACGATGATCATGTCAACTGACCAAGGATGGCATAGCTGAAGGAGCCATACATGCTGGCTCTACCCTTAACGTACACAGACCACATCAAACCTCAAATTGGAAAAGCCACAGCTCAGTTCATTCAAGGCAATAAATAAGGAAAGAGGTATCTAAGAGGATCAGAGAAAGAAAAACAAGAAATGTAAGACAATAACAGATGTCATCATCGGAAACACGCTGTGACAGGTATGTTGGGAAAGGAAAGCATTCAAGACGAGTCATCAAAATCACGCCGATTCTCCAGTGCAGTGCGGTCCATTCAGATGTACCAAAGACGCAGAGGCTTACATTTTGGCCGGGCCAGAATGCAAATACAAAAATGCAAATTGCAGACCGTGACTTTCTCGTTCTTAGCATCATTGAAAAAGAGGATGTATGTACGGCGAAGCCTGCATGTCTCATTTCTTCGTAGTTGGCTGTTTCGTTTTCGTTGCTTTTAAAGAAGGTTCACATTCGAGAATCTCATTCATCGGAATTTGGCCCGACAGCGACCCATGATCTCGTTTTGGCAGACTAGCTCAGCGCTGAATTCGCTGCCGTCGAGGGTGAGGTAGATGTCAAAGTATACGCGGTAGAAGACACCCTGCGGTGTGTCCATGCGCTCGAAGTCGGTCTCGAGGTTCTTGCGAGAGAGATCTGAAGTGAGGGTGACAACTTCCTTGATGCGTGGATCTTTGGTGTATTCAGGGCACACATCTTCGTCACAGGCATATAACACATCCTCATACATGAGGGTAGCGCCGGGCGCCACTTGGCGGAAGAAGCTGACTTTGACAGGCTCGCCGATCTTCACACGCTCGCCCTTCTGGACGAAAATCTGGCGTGTGTACTTGCAGCGGTCTCGACCGTCAAGACTGGGTACTCGGTATTGTTCGGGGTGGTATCCCTCTTTGAATGGCTGGAGAGTGGCCATCAAGTAGTGTCGACGGGCGACACGGTGAGTAATAACCCGCTCGGTGATACCTGCTGTGACTGCACCCTTTACGATGGCGGCGACTGAGTCCATGGGACGGACGACCTTGGTTTGATATTGGGGAGGGACGTGGAGCTTGATCTGTTGGAAGAGATACTCTGAGGCACCGAAACCACCGACGACCAGAACGTTCTAGCCTGGTTGTTAGCGTTCCTTCGAACAAGCTTAAAGAGCGGTCTTACCTGGAGCATGCGATTCTGTGCTTGGATGGCGATGATCTGGTTGCGCACCAGCTCGAGAATACGGTTCACTACAGGCTCGAAGCACTGAAGAATCTCCTCGTTGGTGAAAGTCATGTAACCCTCCTCGATGCCCGCATCGGGGAAGTCAGCCTCGATGCCGACATCGACGGCCCATTTCTGCCCGTTGTTACGGAAGTCTGCCTTGATGCGATTTTCGAAATCCATGATACATTTGGCGTACACCTTGCCTGCCGTTCGAGAGCCGTCGGGAAGCTTCATCTTGCGAATCTTAGCGCGCAGGATATTGCTAAAGTTCCGATTGAGCGCGGTTGAACCACAGGAGTCACCGGATCCAGCAGTACACTCCATCACACTGAATGGCTGCTCCTCCTCGACCTCGTAAGCGATCAAATCCACTGTACCGCCACCACAATCCACGATCAGAATGGCGTCTCCAATTTTCAGGTTCAAAAGTCCTGTTTTGGCACAGAAAAGAGCAGCTGCCTCGGGTTCAGAGACAAGGGTTAGACGGTTGTCATTCTCATCGCGTAAGAAGCCGGCCTGAATCGCAGCAGCGCGAGTGGCAGCTTTTCCGGCATCGTTCCAAATGGCCGGCACGGTGAGATAGTAGCGAATGTTGCGCTCCTCGCGAGTAAATACCTCCCCTAGTGTCTTCTGCAGTTGCGCGCGCATTGCCTGGCGCAATTTGAAGAGATAGTCGGCAGCCACATCTATTTCTGACTTGCCCGGAGGAAGCGGGGGAAGGTTGATGGGATCGATGTAGGTATTCCCAGAGAGCATCAACTGCAGCTTGAACCACTCCACCTTTTGGACGCCATGTTTCGGGTATCCGGTGGGCGCGAGCGCATCGGCGATATCTGGGCCCCAGCCCACCACTTTTTGGTACTGATCGTAGTAGAGGACGGTGGGGATCTAGAAGAGGGTGGTGATTAGAGACCCCAGATTCCTTATCTCTGAGATAGCGCTCACCTTTTGTTTCGTATGGGTTCCAGCGCCGGGCCATTCCGTGATGATGTCTTCACGGGCCTCGTTGTTGGTCGCAAAGGCAAAGGCGACACCGGAAAAGGTCGTTCCGAAGTCAATACCGACGATGAGCTGGGCTTTGTTGCGATTCGCGCCTTCGACCTCGACGGCGGGGTTCCGGTACTGGGGCTGGGGCTGCGGTTGCATGCCGGGAGGGACAGGCATGTGTTGTTGAGGTTGCATGCCGTAACCCGGAGGTGGGTTCCCGGGCTGCTGCACGCCATGGACGTATTGCATGTTGGGGTTGGTATTGATGGGGGCGGGGTGCTGGGTAAGGGAGTGATGCGGATTGGGGGGCATGGGACTCGTCGGACGGTTAGCTCCAGCAGATGAATAACTCGGTGGTCGGCCTAACTGTTGTGTTTGCGATGCTTGCGGCTGATGGCTATTCACGGACAAACTAGTCGTGGACGAGCTGCGATTCGAGGGCGGCGAAGTGTGGGAGGTGGTGGGCGAGGCGCTGGGAGGGGGAATGACGGTACTGGGAGCGGGGGACGGTACTTTCGGCTTTTCACGTCTGCTGAAAGGGAGCTTGAATCGCGAGGAGCTCATGAGGTCCATATGCGGCGAGCGCCGGGAGATTTAAATCGGAAGAAAAGAAGGGCGAGAGGAGGGGGGGAAGGGAGACAAGGCTGAATACGAGACAAGACGGTGTGGAGCAAGGAAAATCGGTGCCTGTCAGCTCGGGTAAGCCTTGCGGTACAAGAAAGATTGAGATGAGGTAGTGAAAATAGTTCGAATGGAAGAAGAAAAGGGGAAAAAGAGGGGATCGAAGATCTAGTTGAAGCTGACGATGTAAAGGGTTTAGTTTATAGTCAAGACGCTGAAGGGGGAGTCAGGGCGGAGAGATCATGATGATCCTGGGATGAACCTTCTCTACAGCTGAGATTTCGTCACTGACCTACAGTGTCGAGTACAGGCAACCGAGCTAGGAATCGGGAAGTAGAGCCTCGAATCGTCAATGTTTAAATGTTTGAATGTTTTCTTTGTTAGAGCCATGGAACGCGACGTTACTGAACCGCCGATTCGCTTTGTTTCCCCGTTTTCGGCCCCCAACCACGCTATCTAAGGGCACAAGATATCTTGGACTCTGTATTCTGGGGATGAATTTGGGGGCCTTTTGCCTTTCACATTTCGCCTTCGGCCTTCAGGCTCCAACCACTTTCATCTTTCGCGCCACCCAATGCGATGGCTGGTAAATGTTCTGAAGCATGCTATCGCCGTCCTGGATGTAGCCGCACGGCCTCCGATCGTCAGACCGCGCCTCAATCTTGAAGCCCATGCGTTCGATCAGGGTCAAAACTTCCTCCTCTGTTAACTCCACATTGCCTGGTTCCCCAATTCCTGTAGTATCCCCATCGGCGTCTCTGCGAGGATGACTATCCTCGAAATGCCACAATAGAGGTCCCACATTGATCCACAGCCCGTCCTCTTTGAGACAATGGTGAATCGCCTCAATGTATCGAATCAAGTTGGGCGCGGTATCGATGAAAAATACCGTCGCCACGGCATCAAAGGTCTGCCGGTTGCTGGGCTCATTGTACACGACCACAAAGTCACCGGTCGACATTGACATGGATCCAACCGGCCGGTTGGCTTGCATCGCCTCTCCAATAGCGGTAGCCGGATGCACATCCGGGATTTGAACGCTCCGCAATTGCTGCGCCCGAGATCTGAGATTAGAGAAGTGCAACGCGAAGGGGTGGAGCTTGTGGCTTTGCGGGCCTTCGGTGTGGTTCAGTATCCAGCTGCTGGCCAACAACTGGTGGTACGAGATCTCATTGCCTTCAGCTGCAAATCCTGATAGGCAGATGTCAAACACTAAGCGGCCCAGCCCTGCGCCGGGAACGAGCACTTTAATCTCTTCGCCGGCATCCCGTCGAGCCTGAAACTCGGTGCGGAGGTCTTGGAGTACAGGTTCGTAGCATACTTCTCGCTCGACGCGCCCCTCGGCACTCCAGTCTCGGTAAAACTGGCGAATCGTCGAGTGCGCCTTATTGACGTCGGATGAAGTGGCTGTTCCATGCCAATTCTGCGTCGGATCCTCTTTGTCAGGAGTTGCAGAGAGACCGAAAGACTCCAGGCCTACGTCCAGAATCTTGTCTGCGAGCTCAGCGTTGGCGTCGATCGCATCATCTACCTTGTTAAAGTTATCCAAGATAGAGAATGGCGGCTCAGATAGCATCTGCCAGTGTTCTGACGGAAGAGAGTAGAAGGCTCGTCGACGACGATGAGTAGTGTTCTGGTGCGCCGTGCGACGATATTGCCTGGAGACAGTCAGCCCATGATCAAAGCTCAACGAAGGTAGTGTCGATCCATTGGGCTCTTTTGCCGGGTATAAACAATCTACTTCACACTCACCGGAAAGAGTCAAAAGCAGCAAACAGTACCCTTCGCTCATCGGGGTCAGCGAATGGGTCGAAATCGCCCTGCCAGCTGCGCTCGTCCTCATTCAGGGAAGATTGTGATTCCGTCATGACTAGAGTACGAAGAGCTATGTATCTCTCAGGTTTGGATACATGAGCACTGCTGAGTCAGTGGAGAGCACAGATCCAAGATGAGTTGTGCGGTGCGGGCAAAGTTGAGGTGGGATTGGTGGAGCCGCTGTTTGCCGCACCGCGGGGAGTTGAATCTTCAACATCATTTCACTCTGAGCTTCACTGCGCGCAATACCCATATCGACACTTGAGATAATCCATCACCTAGCTCGAATTTCGCGGCCCAATCAATCATGGCAACTACTGCGGGCCTGGAAGTGCCTCAGACGGAGCGAGTGACTCCTGATTTCAAACCGCAGCAGCTCTCATTTCCCCTGCCCAGAGCTTTACATACAACGGGACATGTGCACTTAACCTTCTTGGATCATTGCATCATGGCATTCTTGACCACGTCTACTCCTGGTGACTCGGCTGGGACTGTCAAGCCTCTGGGGAGCTTTGTTTATGCCATGCCGGATGTAAGTTTCGACCTTTGTTGATTGCACCGCTCAGCCTTTTTATCTGTCCATTGGGTTCAGATAGCCAGACTATCCATGATGCTTGATTCGTAAAAAAAAATCATGTATCCATGATCTCTCAGTTCACACCTGCAGATCAGAGTGTTCGGCACTCTAAGTGTGCTTGGCCTTTATGCCCGTGGATCCCCCGATCATTGTTTCCCTTTCTGTATATTGCCTTCCATCCTCCCTCCGCGGCCCATGTTACTTCAAGCGATACAAACCATGTACTACTTTTGATACCAGCCCTCTATATCCGCTTGAACCTATGCCCTTTGATCTACAATCACGTCATTGAACATTACCTAACACTTCTTCAGCGGACATCATCAAATTCGACGATAGCTACCACTATCTACACATCTCCATCAAGTATCGAGTACACGACACGGGTGGCTAAGATTGTTGCTCGGCGGACCAAGAAGCCTGTCTACGTCGGGTGCAGCATTGACCCTAATGCACATGGCATGTCGGTCGAGGAGGAAATGGAGGGATTGAGAAAGATTGTGGAAGTTATTGTGGAGAAGTATGAGACGCAGCGGAGGCAGTGATCAGCTGTAGTACTTCTGGGGAAGAAGATTCGGAAGACAGATGCGTGTGGCTGGATGGCGGCGTCGGTAGGGAGTTGTGGTGGATTATTCAAAACTGCTATTCTCGTTTCTAATTTGATATATTTGAATCACCGAAAATTCCCTTTTCAGGTCTCGGAGCTTTTCTGGATTATGTGAACACCCATGAAGACGGTATTCATGTACATGCACGCTCCTGAGCTACGCTGTCTTCAACTCAGCAGGCCACCCACGGACAAGGTCAAAACCGCAATCGGAATTCAATGAACACACATAATCCATTCCCTCGATCGTGGCCTTCTTCCGGCTCGGGGTTCGGAATCTATTGTACACCCAACACCGAAAGTTCCTGGAATGAAGCAGGATCCGATCTACAGTGTATATCTACGAATGCTGGCCCCGACCCTCCGATCAGGCAACGACGATGTCACTCTGTATGTCTTTGTTACATACCGGTCGAGCGGAAATTGCCTTTTCCTGTTGCTTATCTTGCTGGTGGCTTGGAGGCAGGAGCATGTCGATATAGTATTGGCTATGGAGATGATCTTGGGGAGTTGGACCCCACAGGGGTGGACAGATTTGGGACTGAGCTGGAAACATGGAGAATCACTCTTTTGTGGGAAGGCAATGTATAAAAGGGGCTTCGCGCCAGGACGGCTCTCAATTGAGAATTATCTGAGTCCACACCCTCAAACTTGGAACCGACAGCAAATATGGCTCCCCAAAACGTGGGCATCAAAGCCATTGAAATTTACTTTCCCAGCCGAGTATGGTCATCCAATCCAAAAGTCTTCTTCAGAAGCAAATTAACACTGCTGCCAGTTTGTTGTTCAATCCGACCTGGAGAAATTCCTCGGTGCCAGTACTGGAAAGTACACCATCGGGCTAGGACAGACGAACATGAGCTTCTGTGACGATCGTGAGGGTACGTGTCGCCTGTGAAACTTGTATTCTAGGACCAAGGTATACATTCTGCCTTTCAGAATATCATACTAACTTCCAGACTAGATGTCTACTCTCTCGCCCTAACGACCGTCTCTTCCCTGCTCCAGAGGTACACCATCGACCCAAATACCATCGGTCGCCTAGAAGTAGGCACAGAATCAATGCTTGATAAAGCCAAATCCTGCAAATCGGTGCTGATGCAATTGTTTCCTACGAACCCCGACATTGAAGGCGCAGACACCTACAACGCCTGCTACGGCGGCACAAACGCCCTTTTCAACGCCGTGCACTGGATCGAGTCATCGTCCTGGGACGGTCGCGACGCTATAGTTGTCATGTCTGATATAGCTCTCTACAACACACCCGCGGCACGTCCTACAGGGGGGGCCGGATGTATAGCCATGCTAATTGGAGCCGAGGCACCAATTGTGTTAGATTCAGTGCGGGCATCCTTTATGCGGCATGTCTATGATTTCTACAAGCCTGATTTCAAGACTGAGTATCCCCTTGTGGATGGACATTACTCGTCTAAATGTTACTTGCAGGCGCTCGATGGGTGTTACCGGCGATATCGAGAAAAGAAGGGTCCGCGTGAGAACAGTCCTGAACAGGATGTGTTGGATATACCGTTGGATGAGTTTGACTATTTTGTGTTTCATGCGCCGAATTGCAAGCTTGTTTCTAAGTCTTATGCGCGGTTGATGTATAATGATTTTGTGGCAGATAGGGAGAATCCTCTCTTTGGGGAGGAGAATATGCCCATTGCGATTCGGGAACAGAGTTATGAAGGATCTCTCGATGACAAGAATCTTGAAAAATTCTTCATTGGTTTATCCAAGGAGAGATTTAACCAGCGTGTACAACCAAGTCTGACTGTTCCAACTATGTGCGGAAACATGTACACCGCTGGTGTGTATTCAGGGCTGGTTAGCTTGCTCAGCAACACGCCCGGCGAGAGCCTCATGAACAGCCGTGTGGGAGTCTTCAGCTTTGGAAGTGGATTGGCGAGCACGCTGTTCAGCTTGCGAGTTGTTGGTGACGTTAGTGGCATCGCGGCTAAGATCGACTTGAGCGCGCGGTTGGCTGGCCGGCACCAGGTTTCCCCCGAATTCTACAATGAGGTGAGCCAAAAGCTGATGTGAGATGTGGGAAATTTTCAGCTAATCAACCTCAGATGTGCCGTGTCCGCGAACAAGCCTATCAGCAGAAGGATTACACTCCTACTGGGAGCATTGAAGCTCTTGCGTCTGGAACCTACTACCTTTCTTTTGTGGACGAGAAATTCCGACGAACCTATGCAGTTCGAGAGTAATCAGCTGCAGATCAACATTGGTCCTGAGAATGCAAAGATGGACCGGAAATATTTTTCCAAATTCACGACAACCGAGGGGCCATTGCCCCGATTCGGATTGGATGGGGTGGTCATCCGGTACACCATGCATAACGCCCTCATAAAATCGACGTGGATTACAGACCACCAATATCAATGGAAACCATCTTCAACACACGCGCCAGTCCAATGTAGAAAATAAATTGCGTTCGCTCAACTGGCGTAATTTGATAAATCCGATCTAGACATCCTAGACGTCATCGATCAAGCCAAGCAACCGTTGAATCTGAGACTCCCGCGATTTAGCACACGGAGTGCTCCGGTCTCAGATAGACGGGAGGCAGGTCTCAGAAGTGGCAGCTCAGAACAAATCGGAAAGCCTCGGTTGCTGGTCGGAATCGTTTCATCTGCTCGGATCGCTGTCCCGCTGTGGGGCGCAAAAATAGACTCGACCGCAGACACAAAAGTGCACAATAGGATTTCGCTGCTCGCTGACTTGCTGGTTTTTGTCAGCTTCGCCTACGGTCACAAAACGTCTTTGTTGCCATCTTTGATCTCTCCTAGACTCGTTGTCCTCGTGAGGCTAATTTTAAAAGTGGGGGAGGAGGGGGGGGGCTCATGGTCGATGGTCTGCTAGTAGGGAGCAATCGGTGGGCGCGACTACGTGTCATAGGTAGACTTGCTAGTGATTGGCGTCGCTGAGCAAAAGCCACGCCAAGACTGATGGAATTGGTTGATTGTGCGCTTTCCTGACAACCTGGGCGACATGGCGACTCCAATTGTTGGCAACTCTGGTTGAACGACCTGCACGACGACACTACGTGATCCTGTCATAGAGTGCCTGGCGGGCAATGGCAGGCAATGGCAAGAACTGATGGCGCGGCCGAACTATCCAATTCCTAGAAAAGGCTCTGCCCGGTGCACAGTGCACAGTGCACCAACGCGACCAGCGTAGCCCCTAATGATTGCGGGTCAAGGCTCTACCCGAGATCGAGATACGACGCTTGAGCGTGCTTTACTTGGCAGCAATAGGAGGCTGGGGCTGGAAATGGACCAATCGGCAACGACGCGTACAATTAACATGCCAACTATGGTTTCATGTAGGGCGTTGAATTTGGTAAGTCGAAGGGCTTGGACCTGGAGAGTTTCAATACATCTTGTCGAATACCCGAAGTGTTGCAAGCTACAAGCGTGCGGGGAAAATGATACGGCGAGGGCTTGGTGATTGACCTGCGCGCCAAGCGTCACGGGTCAGACTTCGCAGGACGTTCCGGACGTTATGAGTGAAGGGTGAAAGAGGGGCGTGGGCCGAGGATACCGGAGAAGTAGCCAAACGGGGGCGGAGGAGGAGGGCTACTGCAGTACTGTCCGTGCTTATTCTCTCTGCCGCTGCTGTCGACACTAGAAGTCCTGTGACTTCTGACCTGTGACTTTTGATTCAGGTCCCAGTATATGTATGCCAAGCATATGAGATTTCATGATGACTACTGGTTCTGGAGAATTTATCCGACCATTGGGTATTCCGGCGCGCAAGCCCTTGCTACGGTACTTGACTCCCTAACATGTGTGGAGCCCGCTCAGCTTTAACTCGTGCAGTGAGTCTCGTGGAGCGCACGGACTCAAGCCTTCTCCTGACCTGACTCTCGAGATAAAGTTGAGACGGAGCCGGGCAGAGGACGGATGAAACTCGGACTAGGAAAGCAATTGGGGGGGGACTCGGGACAGGGACGAAGGCAAATTGCGGACACAGACCCCAAAGAGACTTGACCTCGAGTTTTAGGTGATTGGGGGCTATCAGACGCGTGGACAGACTCCGACGGACAGAAAGAGCAAAGATTGGCCGTCCAACGATGGACGGTTGCCACCATGGGTCCCACACTGTCCGGGTCAGTATCCGGCCTGGGTTTCCATGTGGTCCGGTGCATGCTTTCCGAGTCGATCATCAGGGCTTGGGATCAAATAAGGACCAAAGGAGGGTTTCGTTAAGCGGCACGGCGGGCGCCGAGATCTTCATCCCACATACCGCGTCGTACGTACCTCCCAGGTGCAAGGGGGAGCCACTTGCTGGCCCATGCCGCGTTCACTCGCGTTGGGCTTTCCCTCTTGATCTTATGGAGACTTGTCCTGGACAGAGCATCATCTTTCCCCCAACAGGCCCAGTGAGCCTAGTAGATCAAGGAATTGAAATAGTCAGGGGGATCGCATGCCAACCATTGAAGCCATCAAAGTAGCCAAGCATTGAAATTTGAAACCTGGAACTTGGAAACTGGAAAGTGGAATTGAGTCCAGTTGAGGGTTCTCGCCCAGTTCTCCTTTGCCGATCGTCCCCTGTGGACGATCTAAGACCTCCTGTCACGGCCTTTTAAGGGGAGTGTGCTCCCGAACCAAGTGGAGCACCGCTCACTCTGCCGACTCCATCTAGGGTAACCTTTGGTACCGCTTCTCCGGATCGAGAAAGACGCAACGGACAAGGTTCACCGAATACCAGGCTTCCCGACGGTGGGCCCGTGTGGACATCGGGCGCTCAACTCCAGCTGCCGCGACTGGCTCATCCAAATAAGCCGAGCACCTTTCTCGACTGCTTCAGGTATCCATCGACACGGTCTCTTGCCGATCTCGGGATTGCTGAGCTAGAGGTCTGAACCCCCAATGAGGATGACCTTTCAGTGGAGAGAGACGAGGAAGATGATAGCCTCAGCCTCTTCACCGAGGGTCAGAGTCGAGGAAGGCAATTGATAGAAACTAAACTAGATAGTCGGGCTAGACCCGCCCGAAGCGCAGGTGTCATTTCGGCTGAAGATTCCTAAATCCAGCATGGTCGTCCTGGTTCTCCGCGATCTCTGGGTCGTCAATACGGGACCCTGATGGAGCCCTTAGGAACGGTGATCCCAATACCATCTCATTTTCGTCGTCGATCTGGTTCGGCGCATCTTTTTTTTTCCTTTCCCCCTTCTTCTCTCTTTCCTTTTTCACGGCACTTGCAATCTGTGTTCTTCTGAGCCCATCTGCATCTGCAATCCCGTCGATCGTCTTCACGAAGTTCTTGGGTTCTTAGAGTCAATCGTCTTTCTAATTCGTCGCTTTCCCTGTCCCAACCTCGGCATTTGCATCTCCACGATTCCGATTTGACTTGACTTGCGTCTGTTGGCGTGGCTTGACCCGTGGTCGTTCTTAACTTTTTTGCTCTTATTTTGTTTTTTGTTTTTTGTTTTTTCTTTTTTAATTTGTTTGTTCTCGTTCATTCCCCGTCTATCTTCCACCCGCCAATCCCGTCTTGAATAGCCCTCTCTATTGCGTCGACGATGGCTTCATTGGACCAGGCCCGCGAGTGACCAGCTCAATCTGGTGTGGTACCTGAAAATTCAAGTGATCGAATGCGCTCGAGTGCGCTGTGGCGATAGCGCCTAATCTCGTCTGTTCATCGATTTTATGACTCGGCTGGTCATTTCGCGGCTTTCGTGACCTCGAAACCATATTCATCACCCCCTCTTCTGGGGCGATTTCTTTTTGGGCGTTTCTGCTTCAGGGGGTGGATCCTGTGAATGGAGTACTTTGTTCCAAAATGCAGCCATCTCACTTTCGCCCGGGAATTCCCACGAGTAGCTCTGTCGAGCTTCCTCCGGTGCAGTCGGTGACGTCGGGCGCGTTCCTTCCCGCTGGGTCGTTGCTTTCCGCCCCGCCGAGTAGACCTGACAGCGGAATGCGCATGTCCCATCTACTTCAGCCGATGCCCCAAGGGCCGCATCAAATATCTCCGGCTCCTTCTACATCCCCCTTTGGTCATTTCTACGAATCGGCGTCTGGGTCGCCTGCGGAGAGTGGCCTTCCTGATGCCTCGCTAGGTCCGGCCCCAGGACCCTCGCTTTACCAGACCAGCCCGGTCGGACACGGCCAAGGGCCGAGTTCTTTGCAGCAGCAGAAAAGAGCCTACCGTCAGCGTAGAAAGGATCCGAGTTGCGACGCCTGTCGCGAGCGCAAAGTGAAATGCGACGCCTCCGACGAGACCAGCTGCACCGAATGCAGCAACCGGAAGGTCCGGTGCCAATTCACCAAGGAGACAAATCGGCGCATGTCTTCGATTAAGCAGGTTCAGGATCTGGAGAAGCAGCTCGCACACGTGAAATCGCAGCTGCACCATGCGCGCTCAGGTATGATGCGCCCAGACCATATGATGGACATGGATGAGACTGGCTCCCTGCCAGGCGTCAAGCTTCCCGATATCGACTATAAGCCTTCGCGACGACCCAAGGCTCCTGTTTTCCAGGACTTATCTGAGGTGCGGACTAATCTCCGTCAGCACGGTCGCGGCATTTTGAAAGTACCTACGCCATACCAACAACATGGATCGCGATCAATCGTCACCGGTGATGCGCCGGCGCTGCCACCCAAAGACGTTGCCGATCATTTACTTGGCCAGTACTATAATTGTGTTCACTCAATACTACCAGTCTTGCATTGGCCTTCTTTCAAGACAGAGTACGAAGAGATTTATCGAAAAGGTTCGCTATTGGGTGTCTCCAGCGAATGGGCTGCAGTGCTGTTCGGAGTCTTTGCATGTGGTACTGCCCACACAACGGAGCGCGATTGGGAGGAAAAGGGGAAAGAGTTCGTGCGTCTGTCTTCTGGGATTATAGACGTCTGGCAAGACAATTTCAACCTCAACCGAGCACGCGCTGCTTTGCTTGTCAGCATCTTTCTGTATGAGGTGAATTCAAGATCAGCGAGCTGGGTGTGGATTGGATCTGCGGTGCGTGTGGCCCAAGAAATTGGACTTCACATTGACCTTGGGCCATGGCCACCGGTTGAAGGCGAGATGCGAAAGCGTCTATGGTGGGGCTTATACACTTGGGACAGGTTAGTGCAATTACCCTGGTACTAACACTGCTCATGCTTACACATCTGCAGGTTACTTGCTCTGGAGATGGGCAAACCTGTTTTGATAAATGATCAGGACTGCGATATCGACCTTCCCTGCCCAGTGGACGACCAATACCTTGCTGAAGACGGCAAACTTCCCGATGGTCAAGACCAACAAACCACCCCGATGCTCGCCACGATTCATGTCGTCCGTTCAATCGGTCAACTTACTCGAACCCTTCGATCCACCTCCATCAGCCCCGCAACCCTTGAAACCTTTGAACGCCACTTCAACACATGCCTCGGCACCTTCCCAGTCGATCTTCTTCCAAAGGGCGACCAAAGCCTCGACCCTCGCTCTTTAGCGCCCATCATCTACCTCCAAAACGCCCGTCTTCTTCTCCACCGCCACAACATCTCCCCTTACTGTTCCAGCGCTGATCGATCCGCAGCGCGCGACCTCTGTGTTTTAACGGCAATCGACACTGCAAACATCCTCTCCCGCTGTATGCGTGACCGCCACAGCGCAGGAGACTGGCGACCACTGTTCGCTTCCTGCGCAGGCACACTCCTCTGCACACACATTTGGCGCTGCGCATTATTCCTTTTATACCGCCAAGAATATACCGCTGCTCTTATTTGTATCCAAGCGAGCGCAACCGTTGGTGATACCCGCTCAGTCAATGCAGCCTGCGGAAGGTACATAGCATTCTTTCTCCGGACCCTGATCATTCGCGCACGTCAAGGCGAACCCCTGAACATTGAGAACGACGAGGAGATGATAGCCTATGTCTCCGGAGATATGCAGGGGACTACCGATGGCAGCTGGGTTTGGCAAGGTAGCGAGACCGGCTCAGACCTAGAAGCCATGTCCTCAATAAAGACGACTCCTGTTCCACTAGAACCGGAGGCGGAGTGGGAAGGCTGGGAATGGATTGAGAAGACGATACAGTACCTTCTCGGTGAGAAGCAACAGAGGACATATGAGCGTCGGGATGTGCCAATAGACTCCAAACAGGATTCTAGCATGCTCAACCCTGATACTGCGGGGTCCGACCCGACGGAGCGTCGATCGAGCTCAGCGCATTCTCGCATGACTATCGCCAGTATCATATGATTACATCTAGTTCGAAGTTCTTGCCCATTATCGCGGCCTTGTTCCCATCGTGACACGACCTAGCGCGCCACGTCATCATATCTATCCTGCTTCGGATGAAAACCATTCAAGTCGAATTGTTTTCGACCCCGTCGAACAGACTGCTACATTCTGTTCGGACCTCGTAGAGGGCGCCCGTGCCACTTCGAGAACCATTTCCAACACCTAACCATTACCTCCATGTGAATACTCCTATTCTTTGCACATATTGCAAATTCAAATTTCATTCAAAGCTCTCCTCAACGAGTCTGCATATTAGAACCATCGGCCCTTGCGGTGCCTCACAAAATCACAAAGCAATACCTACCACAGCCATGTACTGGAGTTGAGCTAGTGCGCTATGATTATCTAATCTAATATCCTTCCGTCTGGTCTCATCTGAAATGAATTTGCTTTTCGAGACTACTAGGTACTCGGGATGCTATGCTGACATCCCCGGAAGCGAAATAGGATACTTTGACCTCCTTTCCAGCTTAATTCTTTTCTTTTTCAAAGATGCAGAATGTTTCATTGACCAGGTTAAGCTACATCTTTATAGCACCACCACCATCATACCAATACTCCGTGTCCGACCACTTCGTGGACCTTCATGCCGTATCTCTCAACTACCCTCCTTCCCCCAACGAGTTGACTATTTGAATCAAATGACCCTTGCACCAGCTTAGATGAGAAGCTTCTCAACGGGGAACAAGGTGCCATTTTCAATAGCCCCAGCATGGTGACGAGCAACCAATCCATAAGCAAATTGGTACCTAAAAGCATTAGCAAATCTCTTTCCAAATCAGTAACAGCACTTACTTATCCAGGAAAGGCAGCAGCTGGTCCAGACCAGGAGTATTTCTCCAATCGCGCATCAGATCACAGACGATCCCAAACAATCCCATCAGAGTAACACCCGCCCTCTCCATTCGCCGATTCGCCTCATCAGCAAGTCTCTCATTGAAAGTTCCACTAGCATCAGTATTCGCGAAGACCTCGTATCCCTCATCAATAAGCGAAAGAGCCAGGAACGCAGTGCCTATTTCGTCAGCACATTTTATTCTATCCAGACGCCACGGAAAGTAGAATAACTTACAAACTTCAGTCACGATGCCGCCAATAATAAGCTGCTTCTTGCCTGTTGCGCGGACTGCGGCGCGGAAATCGGCATTATCCCATGCATTGACCTCGCCCTGACGGTGGACGAAGGTTGCATTGGGGTGCATCTCGACGATTTCCTTGAGCAGGAGACCATTGGGTCCGACGTCGGAGGAGCTGGTTAGGACAGTCGGCAGGTCGAACACCTTGCCGATGGCGGCGTGGCCGATCATGTTGTTGCGGAAGTCGTTGGTACCGAAGTCGCGGACTAGGGAAGCTAGACCGACTTGGTGGTCAATGACGAGGAGGGCCTGGTTGTGTTAGCCTTTCTGTTCTTTTTTTTGGTAGAGGCCGCGATGAATAGACTAACCGCGTTGTCTTTGTCCAGTCTGTTCCATGCTTGCACGGGCAGAGAGATTGCCAGCAGGGCTGCGGCTTGGATTGCTCTGGAGATGAACATTGTAGAAAGAATTGAACAGTTGTGATTGTCTGGGAATTTTTGGAATTGTTCCTGGATGATTGATGAAATGCTTCGGGAATGCTGTCCTCTTTATACCTGGTCAGACTAAGACCTTATGCCATCTTGGCTCTGTAGATGGGTCGGTCAGTCTTACAAAGGGTTTGCTAAGTTCTTGCTAAGGCATGAGTGATTTACCCCCGGGCTGCTTACTCCCGGCATTGCCGTGATACTATATTTTGATCACTGGATTCCTTGGCTTGCAGAAGCGTGAACATAGAGATGCGAACTATCACACATCTGGGATGGTTGTTGCGACATGGAGACTCTCACCAGTTCCTCGGGAGATTCGACATGATAGGTAGAATTTCCCAAAGATCGATACAGAATTATTCTCAGATTTGTATTGGGAGGGAAAACAATTGTATCTTTCTGGCGATTCCTTTACCAATTTCTCGGTGGCAGGTCTATGTTTATGAGCATTCTTCATATTGCTCAATCCTGTTGCTTAAGATCAAGTACATTCACATGACTCAAGACTAGGGCGACAAAACGATTGAGAATGACTACTTCGATGTGACCTTGACGGTACCTCACGGAGCTCTAGGACTCGAAAGCGAGCCCGACTTGATGTCGTAGCTCTGACGGATAGAATTGCCCCCTCAATTTCATAAAGCACGAGCGCCACCGAATACGATGTGCATTAGATGAAATTTGATAAGCGTTACTTCATCATTTGTCTGGCATACGCCACGGTCGGCACCTGCAGGGTTTGCAGCTAGCTTATTTAGGTCTGACAAAATACACACTAAGTGATCCGTCAGCCTGCATGACAGCCCGAACCCTGCACCCTGAGCTAAATTTGGTGCTCATCGACATCCACATCTTGTTTGTCTCGGCTAATTTTCCAAATTTCTCAGGCGAAAAAATGGAGCCTTTTGGAAATTGGGACCCTGATTGGGTCATTGCTAAAGTCACCTTCAAGTGCCAAGTGTAGATGAGATCTTTCCGACCGATACACCGCTACACGCCAAGAATTACCGGACCGTACTAACTCTGGTCTTTGTTAGCCATTTAGGAATGGCGAATATAGCGGGAATGGATTGGTGTAAATTTCTGTTGTGGATGCTGTTCTGCTTACTGAATTATCTCCTAGTGTTGCAAAGCGTTGTGGGGATGCATGGGGTGGCTTCGGCGTACAGGTGTCTGGATTTTCCCTACGGTCAATGTGAATATATTTCATGTACCTTTGATTGTGGAGTGCTATTTTTGTAAAGTCTAAGAGAATTGGTGAGTTTCTCTCTCTTGCTGGAGCTACCATGGCGTCCGCTGTCTTTCCGTTATGCAACACGCCAATATATATTCGGGATAAATCGGAAACAAGGTAAACCCGGAACAATGGAGGCAAGGAGAGACCATGGGCATCAAAAAATGAAAATCCGATATGTCTTGAACAATGAATAGCATATGATTGAGGCGACCATTGAACTTGCCACATTGTGACATGACGACATACAGCAGAGCTCCTCTAGCCTCGAAAGGGATCTTTCGTAGCTGTTATTTTAAGCTGCATGTCAATTCTTTGAAATTATCTAGAGAGAAACGGAAAATCTCACTCTAAGTATTGGGTTTTCGCATCAAAGACGGAATGAACCCAGAGTCTTGCTAACAATAGGTCAAATCTAGCCTAAGTGTTACCCCAAAATATCGCCAAGAGTATGTACAGTTTTGTTGGCGCACAATTGAACATTCATAATTAATTTCGACTCTGAAAGCTTTTAAGAATCATGGCGGCATAGCGTAGAGATGAACAGTCGATCAAGGAGCGTCAGTATCGGATGGCCAACTTTCTTTGCCACCATGTCACGTTCTTTGAGCCATGAGATAACAATTCCGAATACGAAAGGGAGCATGATGACCTCGATGCGAACTTATCGAGAACATGAAGATTTGAAAACGAGTCGAATCAGCAGTCAAAGTTAATCACAAAGTAGTAGATTTAAGTTTGGATGGAGTCTGATGTGTAAAGGCAACAATATGATATCATGGTGACCGACCACCATAAAATGCCGTTGCTGGATCCGAGATACTTTCAATCTCTTTTCGCCTCTCTACCTGAATGTATAGTGCCTTCTCAAACCTCTGAATAATTGCCGAAGACCTTTGAGATGCCATTGCACACGGTGAGTCGCCTGCATCTCAATCAACAAAACACTAGTGACTCAACTGATCAATGCCCAAGTTCACTCTGAGAGAGGGCGCCAGCGAATCGGATGTCGATAGGTTGGTAATTGCGCTCATCCGAGAAGACGAAGAATTGACATTGGGCAGACTAAAGTCCCTTATCAGATCCGTCGGCGGTCACATCACTTGTGAAGAGAAGAATGAGATACAGTCAGTAATATCCTCACTTTGACAAGATCAAGATTGACAATCAAAACAGATGCAGCGTAAGCGATTGCTTCCGCCTCAATCTGATCAGGAAGCACACAGGAGCGGAAACAATCGCAGATCATCCCTAGAGCGCTAATAATCGATACCGAGAAGCCAAGAATACGAACTCGAGGACATATTGTGATGAACATTGTGAACTGGGATCGTGAACTTCTTGGAAACCAGCCGTGATGTTAAGTGATCGGCCACACAGAGCCATCTCGAGACATCAGTGAGGTGTATGATCGACATGGTCGTATTTGTAGAATCAGAATGACTTACGACGGTCTCTATGAATGTGATGTGCCTCCCATGGACCTTGTATTCGCTTCGTACTTCTGGTGAAGTAGCCTTGTGCAGTTCTCATAATTACCCCTTCCCCTCAAACCACGCCACCCTCGGCTGTGTGTCTTGATGTGGTCGCTCAGCATGCAGACTACTACTGCCAAACTCTTCGAATTATACTTCATGACGAGTCAAAGTTCTGCTAAAGTCTACTAGCCATAACGATATCCTGGGGCCTTTCTGGCCTTCTTGCTGCTTCTCGAGTGCGTACAAACATACCATTGATGGTATAATTGCTCATGGACTATAGTGACTTGATAGAGTCTTTAGTCCATGTACATGTCGAAAGTATCAGAGACAAGCTGACTCTTCTAGGCCATTTCGTGATGAATTGCTTCCTGAGCTGATACCACATTAAAAGACGTGGGACCGGCTAATGCAACCGATTAGATAGAGAATCATGGCCAAGAAGATCAATTCGTTGTGAGAGACCGAGTTATGTTTCAACATTTGACACTGTACAAGAGCATAGCGGACACGAAATACACGTGAAATGACGAGCAGTTGAAGTCGCGCGGCCCACGCGTTGAAGATTGGACCTCGGCTCTTTCCGCATTTAATCGAGGAGACCGCCGCCATCCGGAGCTTCGTGGGCCCAACGCTGTTTCAACGTTCGGACACCTGCTTTTGTCTTTGCAATTGATTATCTTTCCAAAGTAATTCCTGCTAGGATGGCCAAGCGTGTGACTCTTTTAGATCCCCCTCCGCGGGATCATTCCAAGGCGCTGATCGAGAATGTCCTTGACTTGACTCCCGTCGTGGACCTCGGCCCCGTACGACTACCCCTTTCGCTTGCGCAATACTTGCACTTCAGTTACTGACGGGCGATCTGATTTCATAGGATGTCTTCACCAATACGCGGCCCTTGTGGCACCCGCCGGGTGCTCGTGGCATCTACGGTGGTGCTGCGATCGCGCAGTCCTTATCAGCCGCCATGAGAACAGTCCCCGCTGATTTCGCCGTCCACAGCATGCACTGCTACTTCGTCCTTGCCGGTGACTCCGAGATACCCATTCTATACCATGTCGAGCGAGTGCGTGACGGCCGCAGCTTCGTGACCCGTACCGTGCAGGCGCGACAGCGGGGCCGCCCAATCTTTACCACCACCCTGAGCTTCAGCCGCGTCGGAAGCGGCGGGGAGAAGACGCTCGATCACGCGACAACCAAGCCCGAGGTACCACTTCCAGATGAGGTGGAGCCGGGTACTATTCGAGCGTTGAGCAACGCGGGCGGTGGCCCATTCGAATCGAGAAAGGCAGGCATTGTGAACCGTACGTGTAAATCGCTCTGCCAAACCAGAATTTCTAGCCGTATATGCAGCGAGCTGATGAATCACAGGAAGTTCTTCAAACCCCGAAGACAAAAAAGTGCGGCGCTATGTTCGTGCTCGTGGCCCGATCTCCGAAGAAGGTGGCTTCCAAGCACACCTGTCCGCACTCGCCTACGTCACAGACAGCTATTTTATTGGTACAGTCGCCCGTGTTCACGACATGCCCCGATTCTCTTCCCCGGCAGAACTGCAGAAACTCCTGAAAGCACTCAAGAACCCCTCCGATTTGGACGACGAGGATATCGCCAAGGCGTTGCAAGAGTTGAAGGAGGAAGAAGCGGCCGATCTGCGCCGCCAGCTTGAGGGTGCTTTGAATGATGCCAACAATTTCAAGCCCAAAGAAGACCACAAAGAGGTGGGTATGATGGTGAGCCTCGATCACTCGATCTACTTCCATAACCCGCGAGCCTTCCGAGCCGATGAGTGGATGCTGGTGGAGTCTGAGAGTCCATGGGCCGGCGAGGGACGGGGACTGGCTGTTCAGAAGATTTGGTCCAAGGACGGCCTGTTGATCGCCACCTGCACTCAAGAGGTATGTTTCTTTTGGCTTCTATTTACCGAGTGTACTGACAAGTTCCAACTAGGGCGTTGTGCGGTTAAAGCAAGACAAGCCTCCCTTGGCAAAGATTTAGAGCCCTTTATACCCTTTCCGAACTTTTCTTCTATCTTGGAGATTCTGATATACCTCTTCATTTCTATCACATATTTTGACCATGACCTATAGACTTTGACCATTGTTCATCTAACTCCATTGAAAATATTTTTAGTAAAAACATGCCTTCAGACCACAAGTAGCATTTACTCAACTAAGTCATTACTATCAGACGACGAAGCTCACAGCACTCTGATTTTCCCCAATTTGGCTGATCGGTAGTTAACAATTCGATATGATCCTGGTACCCAGAATAGCATGAATACGTAGCTGAAGAAACAGAAATCAACAAGATATTCAGACAGCCACCCATTTTTGACAAAAGGAAACAACGCATAGACCACCATTTTCATCACCATCGAAATCATCACGGAGATCATACCTCCACTTTCTCAACTTGCGTTCTCGATCTATAATATTCCTTCACCTTGGCACCCCATACATCCTTCCCCTTATACTCACCCACATTTTCAGGCCATGTCTCCATCTCTTTGGCCAAATTCTTCAACTCCTGCATAGGAAGCTCGTCGAGTGTAGTCAAGAATGTCTTGACACCAAAGAGAATGGCACCCGTGCGCGGTAGACGGCGAAAAGTCTGCCTTTCGCGACGGATGATGATTTCATCCGGAGTCGGATTGAGTAGTTCTTTCTCACAGAGTGATCCTGGACGGTAAAGAATGTCAAAGAGGTTTTCGTTTGGGCTTTTCACCTCAACGAAGTAATTGGATCGCTCCATTGGGGAGTTTGGTGTGAGCCGGGCGAGGAATCTAAGTCAAATTCCGTTAGACATTGTCGTGGTCGATCCAAGCCTGCAACTTCACTTACTTGCTGACTGAATTTGCTACTTGTTGATGCCATAATGGTACTGGCTCATGCATCCGGGAGATGGTCCATCCAATCCGCTGGTCCACTGTCCATCCTGTAGGAAAGAGACTCGCGCTGGCAGCCCTGGAGTCTTTGTGAGCAGAATGGAACAAATCTGTTCCATAGGAGAACGTACAAATAATATTCGTTCTCTTCATTCATCATTAGGATGCTCAGATCCTCCATCGTGAGTCGTACCGCCGCCTCCAGGGCGTCAGTAAGGTTTTCATTTGGGGCCGAACCACCGAGTTTGAACTTTTCACCAGTCATTCGATTTTGGATATGTAAGTTGCTGTTGTACATAGTACTTTCGAACATGTTGGGAAAGCGTTGCGATAGAAAGTTGGACACCTCTTCAAGCGCCTCGTGGCAGGCGTCAACTGATTCGGGCAGACATTGTATCACCTGATCCCTCTTTTGGCGAAGCAGAGCATCTCGTACGCGATGCTCGTCCATGTAGTTTTTGTCGAGGGTCAACCAGTTCTGGGCATCGAGCTTGCGAATGTCCATCATCACACGGTATCGTTCTCTACCCTTGATAGGCTGTGGTTTGAGCACAGATGGGCTTTCTGCGCTTTCATGTTGGTGGTTGTGCTTTTGACGACTCCACAGCCAATGTCGAATTTCTTGATGATATCTCACGACCAGAGATAGCAAGACGATAGGAAGTGCCACCAATGTGAAGACTGTCATACTTTCTCCATTCGGCCACTCGGAGAGTCTTTCACCGATAATTTTTTGTCAAATGTTGGCAGGTTGAGCAAAGTAATAACTTTTGTATTTGGATTGCAAAACGCAAAAAAAAACAAAGGAAAGCAACGCGGTGAAAGGCGAAAGGTTAAAGAGATTATAGAAGATCTAAAACGAACAACGGCTGGGGATGCGGCTACATTAAATACATCAAGACTCGGACGAGCTAACAATTGACCACCATCAGAGACCAGGCATCGGAAAACAAAAAGCTGATCACCAGACGGTCAGGTCAGCGACACTAGCTCCAGTCTAAACTAGATCCCAACCAAGGACCTAAGCAGCTGCATTCCACATTCCTGATACAGCGAACGGAACTGCCGTGATACGCTCAAGGATTCCCCGCAAAAATCAAAAAATAAATAAAAATAAATAAAAATAAAAGCCTAGAGTTCGCCTCCCGGACAGACATGACAGCCACATGATCATTGGGGAATGAAATGGAATTATTAGATTTTAGATTTTTTTTTCAGCTTGAGTCATCACTCCGTTATGGCGGGTCGAGGCCTGGCTGTGCCGATATGTCTCGGGAGGATTATGGAGTGGAGTATGGACATGACCGGGTCCGGGACCAGGCTTCCTGTAGCAGGCAAATCGGCGCTTGAAGATGGGCTGTGGGCTGATGGGCTGACCCAGTCGCTAGGCACGATCTAGGCACAACGTTTAGCTTTGAACAAATCGTCAAGTTCGCGTCTACTGTCCGTGCGCGACCCCTCGTGAACCTATGCCGAAAGGAATGATCGGTAAAAACATGGGAAACGAACCAGGGAGAAAGGCAACCCGGGAAAGAAGACCAGATACTATTATGGATAGCGGGGATTTGATGCTCGAGCCCAGGGCGAGTTCCGGAGTCACCTAAGGGATAGTTTGAATGAGGGCAGCTGCTGACCCCGACTTGGCCAAAGGGATCGCCCAAGCAGGGCGCAGTTGCAAGGCCGAGCTCGATACCGCGATCTAGTTGGTGCACATCACGCCGTCCCCCAAAGCTAGAGCGTCCATGTGCACTCTGACGTATCAGACGGGGGGATATCTTTTCCTAGTTCTTTTTTTTAAGTGGGACCAAGTAGCCTCACTTCCGCCGCCCCCCTCAAGACATTAGTACTAGGATGTCATACTGGCTTGGACTCTTGCGACACCCAAAGCCCCGGATTGACGGAAATCAGGCAGAGGTGCAGGTATACATTCACCATGAGCACCCTGATCACCCAGGTCCTGGTAATATCGATGGATCTCTATGGTGAGATTCGGTGGTCCGCAAAACCCCCCCGCGAGACTCCACAGGCCCCGTCTGCGGCCATCTGGGGTTTCCGCTGCAACCGCTGCCCCTTTCGCGCATGGCGCGCTTGCCGCTCATATCTCGATTTTCTGAAACATTCCCCTGAAGCAAACCCCAGACTGTTTGTAGAATTCATTTGCCATTGCAATGGATCAATTTTCAAGAGATCCAGGTTTTCAACGGTCGATCCTTTCATTTTTTTTTCTTTTCCCCTTGTGGCGCTAAATCCGTCCAAAGCCAAAATAAAAAATAAAAAATCCTGTTCTAGGTTTGCTTTTTGGCCGCCCGTTGTACTTTCGCCCAGTGGAAGTAGTGGTTGGCTTAACAAACGACATGGCTATGAAGTCATTTGATCATCCAGATGCAAAGCTGGACCAGAATTTTCCAGTAAGATGGGACTGATTCATTGTTTAGTGGATCGATGCATGCAAATCTACTGGTTTCTTCGTCATCGCTAGTGATTGTCTAGCCATCTTGATTTCATCTTCGACTTCGACTAAAATATTGAGGACTTTTGCACCGGACCATCCATCTTTGATCCACATTGTATGGAGGATTTCAGCGGAAACTCATGCAAGTCATCTTTATGGTCGGGACGTTCATTGTCATCCCCGTCCCGGCACAGGAACCAAGCAGGTTACGCGAGACCAGTGCTCAGACAGTGGGTCACTGATGTCAGATTACGCCTAGTGTATGAGGTCTTCTCCGGAGGCTCTCTTTGGCCGCTTCTTATCTGTTGATATGACGATCCGGCCAGTCTCGATTCCTCCCCGAGCCTTCTCGCGTAGGCGTGATTCAACTTGACACAAGTTTTCCGTCGATCTATACGAGGTCTGTGCTTGATTTCTTGCATCAGACCCTCTATCAGGCAGGTGACTGGAGGAGGCTTTAAAGTATGTTTCTAATAGTCTGTCAATTAGTGGTGGGAGTGTAACGCTGGTCGCCGCCTTAGATAAGACTCGAGCGTTGTATGAAAATTGAAGAATTATCTAGACCGAGCAATAGAGTAAAAAATTGATTGATTGATCGATTGAAACATGGACCGCTGTATTTGTCGTTCCAATAGGCAAACCTTGGGATCGGCGCGTTCGCCGCCGACCTTTACCGCCACCTCCGGACATACCATTCAAGAACCATTTGCGCCCAAGTTCAATCTTATCCCACACAGATTACTTGGGTCGTTACTGAGTAGTCAAAAGCCAATTTCAATGTTCATTTCCCTTCATCGAATGCTAGAAGGTGGCGGTTAGCCCACGCGAGAGCCTTTGGTGTGCCCATGCGGACGCGAAACCTATTCTTTACCAGCCGATGCTGCATTTCTTTAGATTGAAGTACCTAAAACTTTACATCTCGTGGTCTGATTATGCCTGTGAGAGACAGAGACGCAGGATCAATTTCACAGGACTCTAAATGCAGCCTCCAGCAGAATGTCATGGCTTCGATGGTACGTCATCTATTTCAAATACAACTGGCTCTTAGTCAAGTTCTACCGCCGTATCCGACGCAAAAGATGCGCGAGATTTGACGAATAGGCTGCTTAGATGGTCCCTTTGGATAGAAATGACTGCTCACAAGTTTCACGTCGCGACAGTTTCTTGCTAGTCAACTCATGAACCTCAATTGGTCAGGAACTTTGCCGGAAGATTAAAAATTGATTATTGGCATGGTACCTTGACTTGATGGATGAATTTTCAATTAAAAACCTAATTATGGATTCTGATGGAATTTGACTACCTTTGAAAGGTCGCTGCGTGATTGATTACCTATTATGGAAACATCAGCCTTGTCTCACGCTCAGACATTTTCAAAAGTCCTACCACGGTACTTTTCTGTAGTACTGCATGCTACAATAATATATGCTGATGCGAATCAGCTCGACTCCTTATTCTTCCATTGCCGAGAACGTTCAACTTCTGGAGAAGTTGTGTAAGGAGGATAGGAGGCTGTCTCCACCAAGCGGAACTGACTAATGACAGGCTTGGCCTCCACGCCTTTTGACAAGTCTCCACACGCTGCTGACAAGGATCATATTTCTGCAGATAATTACCAAAAGATCGAAATGACATTGCGCAGCTTCATTTCTCCTTAGCGAGCTATCCGCGCTGCTTCAACATGACAACCACCACTACCACGATCTATGCCGAATCGCACCCAGCGACTTTCGAGGTGGATGACCCGCGCCAGGCTTCGCTGACTCATTCTTCTTCAAACACTTCTTGGGGAGCCTTGCGTTTTGGAACTCGACTCTCACAGGAACAAGTTTCATCTGAACTTGCTCATGATGGTCAAGATGTACTGTCGCAGACTCGGGCTGTTATTCTCATTACTGCCCTCACCGGAATTACTTTTGTGGGTAGTATGAGTGGTGGCTTGTTGACCATTGGATTACCAGAAATTGCGGCAGATCTGGAACTACCAGAGAACTTGCTCCTTTGGTGAGAGTCAACCGACCTCTACCTTGAATCTAAACTAATAATATGGCAATATTAGGCCGGCTTCCGTGTACTCGTAGGTTTCGACCCTTTTTTTTTTGTCGAATGATCGAACTAATCACCGACAGCCTTGCAAACGGGTGCTGCCTGCTTCTTGCTGGCTCTTTAGCCGATTTTCTCGGTAATAGACGCATTAATCTCATCGGTTGCGTGGGATTGTGTGCATTTATCTTGGCCTGCAGTGTTGCCAGAAGTGGTATCCAGCTGATTTTATTCCGCACTTTCCAAGGCATCGCGACATCAATGTGCCTTCCAACAGCATTCAGTATCATGACCAATACTATGCCCGTTGGAAAACGGAGAAACATTGGTTTTGCTTCCCTGGGGCTTGGGCAGCCTCTTGGATTCTCCATCGGATTAGTCTTTGGTGGCCTATTTCAAGATAGCAGCCTCGGTTGGCGGTTTGGTTATTATCTCTGTGCTGGTGTCACAGCCGTTCTCACGCTCATACTTTATTTCAAGCTGCCGGTTGACAAGCCGCGCGATGCCTTCACGCTCCGCAGACTTCGAGATGAGATTGATTGGGTTGGCATTATTCTCTCCAGTTCATGTTTAGGCTTGATATCATATGTCTTTGCGTAAGTTGAACGGCACTTTGATATGCGATAAATTGCTAATATCAACTAGCATCATCACTGATAATCCTGGCAACATGCATCATGCCGAGAACATTGCCATGTTGTGTATCGCAGTAGCTTGTATCCCTGCGTTCATGTGGTGGATGAGCTGGCGAGAGAAGAACGGCAAGTCCGCACTGATTCCTAACTCCTTGTGGAAGAACACCGCGTTCGCTTCCATTTGCTTGATGGTCCTTCTCACCTGGGCGGTTTTGAATGGCACAGAAACCATTCTCAGTCTCTTGTATGTTATTCAAATTTCTTCCAAAGTGGCTGAGCTGACACATAACAGCTTCCAAGAGGTTCAAGACCTTCCGCCTATCCAGGCCGCCCTTCGCTTCTTGCCCAACGTAATAATTGGAATAATTCTCAACGTTGCAACTGGTCTTCTAGTGCACCGTCTTCACGCCAACCATCTCGTCCTTGTTACCACACTCCTCAGTGCTGGATCGCCGCTGCTGTTAGCCATAATTGACCCGCAATGGTCATGGTGGTACTGTGCATTCTGGGCCGTGCTACTAGGTCCTCTCTCGGCAGATGGTATGCATTAACCCTAGCATCTTATTAACACAGAAACCTGACATGTTCTAGTCATTTTTACCGTCGCAAATCTGATTATCGCCGATTCTTTTACTCCGAAGACGCAAGGCCTTGCTGGAGCTGTGTTCAACACCATCGCGCAGTTTGGTACCTCTATCGGCCTGACTGTCTTTGCCATCATTTCATCAAGCGTCACTCAAGAGTCATCGTACAGTAACAAAGAATCGCCCGACGCCCTGATGGCAGGCTATCGTGCTGTGTTTTGGACTTGTTTCGCATTGATGATTGCTGCCTCTGGCATCGGTGCATATGGCCTGCGCAAGGTTGGAAAAGTTGGACTGAAGACGGAGTAAACTTTTCTTTACAACTTATCAATCGTCTCTATGAGAAGAGACTTAATTTACTGAAACATAAATGATACTTGCTCGTGAAATCAGACAATTAGGACTATCAACATAGATACGCTCTATTTATGGGTAGTAGTCAAATTGTCCCCAAGGAATGCCAAATTGCCCCCAATCGAAAACGCCGAGCCTGATGAATTTTGTAGTAGAAGCATTCCCGAAAGGAAGAATAAAGGAAATTTATGGAAAGAAGTCCACTTGTTTTCTTCAGAACCTTGCGCGAAGATCAGTCGTCGGTGCAGCTTGGCATTGTGCGCAGATAAATTGAAGATTAAGTATGTGGATTATGTCATGATTGCTGGGAAAATGCTGCAAGATTGGGAATCGCCAAAACAAAGAGCAAAGGTCGTTCATGTGTCAGAAATTCAAGTAGTGATTGGCGCAACCAATCAACAAATGATAGCCGATTTCTCCGTCTGCGCAGTATCTACTCTTGTCATGGTGGCTTGGCCGGTATTGACAGAGGGAATAGGTTGCAGGTTATCAGAATCGTCATTAAGGTGCTCCTCTCGCTCGAAGTGTTCCCGCTCTTCCTCTTTGATACGCTTCAGTTCCTGACAGAATTTGCTATTGGCACGGATACGATCGCCATAGCGGATGAAAGCAAAGGGGATAATCGACACGCCCAGGCTGAGAAATGCAATCAGACTGCATGCCCAATTCACGCCAAGTCGATTGAACATCGGCTTCGCAGCAAGAGGAATGACGGCGCCGAAGATGCTTCGTGTGCAGCTAGCCGCTGATTGGGCACTAGCAGACAAAGTCTCATAGGCATCGGTGAGATAGTTCAACATGGCCATAAAGATCAGCAGGTAGCCCATTCCGAACGGAATACCGGAGAGGAACGGGACGACCCAGTGAATATTCGATGAGGATGTCCATCCTACCCAGAACAGGGAGATAACATACAACGGACCTCCGATGCAGGCAAGAGGTAGTCTTCGGTACTCTTCAATACTCGCCCATTTCGCATCGCGAGCCTTTGCGCGGGCAAGGAATCCATCGTACCAGATAAAGACGAAACAAGCAAGGACTGCTCCCACGCCAATGGGCAAGAACATCAAACCGGCAATGCCAGCACTCATACCGTAGATCCCTTGGAAGATGATCGGGTAAGCCTCGAAATAGAGGTAGAATATGGCGTATGCGAGCGCGAGGTACAGCGAGGTCAAAGAGACAATTGATTCATGAAGAAGCATTCGAAATGGTCGTGTCATCGTAAGGAAGAGCAATTGTCGAAGATTGCGGCTTTGCAGCTCCAAAGGCGAGACAATAGTTGAGTTTCCAGTATCCTTGCGCAACTTCTTCGCACGTTTTGTCAGGATAACAGGTCCATATGTCTCGGGCATGAAAAGAACTAGCGGGAAGGAAACGCCGCAACAGATCAGCCCAATCCAGAAACACCATCTCCAGTCGACAACAGCGACGAATCCGGATACCCAGGGTCCGATAATGGGCCCAAATGTGGTACACTGTCAAGCATTAGCAAGAACTGGCCGATTTTCCAAATTAAAAAAACGTACCGCCATGTAATAAGCCATCAAGCGCCCACGTAGCGTTGGATTATCGTGGACATCGGCGAACAATCCACCAGTTGTAGCGATTGGTGCAGATGCCATCATCCCATTGAACAATCGAAATATAAGCAATGAAGCATACGAATTGGCCACAGCGCATGCCATTGTGAAGATCATGAACCCGCAGTACGACACAAGCATGGGTTTCTTGCGGCCAAAATACTCAGAGCTAGGACCCCAGATTAATGGGCCGACGACGTAGCCGATCAGGAATATGGAAATAGGGAGGACTAGTGCCTCTTGATTGGTGATGTTGAACTCCTCGGCGATTTGAGGGATGGCATTACTGCAAATGGACGAGCCGATCGTGCTGTTCATGACCTGCATGACACCTGCGGCAAGAACCAGGAATTTCCTTGACTGGTGGGAATTTAGTATTAATGACTTTACAAATAAAGAAGTGACGGTGATACCTTTTTCCAGTTGACTGGATTCTCGGGATCATTGACACCAAAAGAGACAACGGTCTTCGAAGCGACCTTGCGGAAACGAGAATATGACGGGTTCTCATATCGCTCCTGAATAGGTTCATGTGCAACTTCCGATTCCTGGTCAGAAGAATCTCGCGATGAATCTTGTGAGTCATGAGGGGACTCGGCTACGTTTTCTAAGAGTGAATATCAGTATTTAGGTGTAAGCTAAGAGATGAAAGAGTAAACTGACCTATGGCAGACATGACCTTTTGCAAGTTCTCCTCCATTGGGAAGTGGTCGGACATGTTGGTGACCTTTGACCCATTGAATCATCAAGGGTATGCGACCAAGATCCAGGTGGGATGGGGCAAAATATTATAAAGTAAACCTGTGCAAGGAAAATTCGACCAGGTCAAAGCCAGGTCCACTCTCTCAGGGTCCCAGTTTAACGCGGCCGACCAAATGAAACTCAATACCTTGGTGGGTTCAGGCTCCACATCCGGCTGCCACTCGTTTTTTTCACGCCCTACGCCCTAATAAAGACATGATTCTGGAAAATACGGGGAGAAAAATCTAGCCTAATCCAGTCGCATCTGGTATTTGTGGTTGCTGATCCCTTAGTCGACATTTGTTTCGGATAAGACGGCCTGACCTCGAGAATGAGCCTGGTTCGCGGAAAACGGCAGCTACAGCAAGACTTGTGGAGATCTCGTGGCAACTTCCTGTGCTACGCATACAAACTCTTACATAGTCCCTCGCAACGTAGACCGAATACTCATAGCCTCGATGATCAGATCAAGATCATCGGGTTCGAACCGGTTGCGAACCGGCTCCGAAAGAGAACTGAATTTCCGATTGGCAAGACTTCAATGTTTGACCGCATGCATCTGATTTCTTGGGCTTTCATTCTCTAACTTGGAAGAGGGGTCAATTGTATCATGCAGGTAAAGCTATGACCTCAAGGTTGTGTAGAGCTATACTTCGGGCATCACTGACTCTCGATCTAGATCAGTCGGCCCTTGATCCCCGAATTGCTCAGCAGACCAAGCCCTTCAAAAGTCTTTCAGTAGTGATAGAACTTTAATGGCGTCCTGTGTCTAGATCGCTTCCAAGGGGAACGTACGGGGTAAATTCCGTGGTGTGGGTTTTTGAGTCATGGTGTCGGAGCGTGAGCCGAATGCGACTCTACATGCTATACAAAATATACACCAAATCCCAAGTGTAGGTCTCTTACAGCACGTCTGCGGAAACGCCCGTCACCAGAGAATGTACTTGCCTTATTCTCCGCCTTTGGCTCTGTCTGTGTGCCCAAGGAATGCTGTTATTCCTCTGTTTGTCTTTGTGAAGGGCGAACGCGCCGCGCCAAGCCTCACATACCCGGATGCGTAACCGACAAGATCGGACTTCTGGCCGAACTACTTTTGTCCCGTGAGACAATAGGATTCCACATGTGCGCCGTGAAATCCAGTTTGGCCAGGCAAGTTCATAGTCGACGCAAAGACCTGATATCTGAATGGCCAGATTAGTCGCGTGGCAAACACTGCGAATTCCGGGATTTGACCCTTCTAGCGTTCGTGCCTCAGGCATCAAATCCTCAGGTGAGCTCACGTGACGTCCACAGAAAGCAACTGGTCAGGAAATATTAAACAATACATTGAGCGCGGGGAGCTCGTAGATATCGAGAGTCGTCATCGGACTCTAGCAGTTATCGTGATCATATCGGCAAAAAGATGTCCACAAAGTTTAGAGAAAATGGGACAACTACTGTGTTTAGATAAGTTATTGAGGGGAATTAACCATTCTTTAAGAGATTGTAGTCTCTGAACTCGTGACAAATTAGTAGGGTCTGAGACCCCGATCGAATATGTATTATGTAGATGATGTGGTTCTCGGAGTTTGACATATCTGCCGGGAAAGGATATGCCCAGATAGGCCAGGGACTGAACTCCGTCATTGCGACACCGCGAAAGCACGGTCAATAAAATCACACTCTAAAGTGCAAAAACAATGCCCAGGATTCCAGCCACTCCGGCGACACTCATAGCTACACCGCCAGTAGCGATAGGAGCGCCACCAGTGGAAGTCGCAGACGAATGGGCAGTTGATTTGGAGCTGGAAGCAGCACCCGAAGTAGTGGAAGAAACGCTTGAAGCCTGAGTCTCGGTGGCAGCTGAACCAGAGGATCCAGTAGCAGTGGTAGCCACGGCAGTCTGAGAAGAAGGATAGGATGAGCTAGACCCAATAGCTGCGGTCATCGAAGGATCCACGCCGAGCAGATTCTCGTCAAAACCACCAAGCTCAGTAACAACCGCTTTAATGCTGGCTGGCAGGTTATTGTACCACGCTGGGTACGTGCCAGCCGCAGCGGCGCTGGCAACCGAGGCGATTTCTGCGGAGTTCATGTATTCCCAAGAAGACGGAACGGCGGTTTCCAGAACGCTCACATAATCGCTCGGGAGTGAAGCGTCGGGGCTCACAGAAGTAGAGATGGAGTCCGAAGAGCCGTTGGTGTCCGAAGAACCGGAGCTACCTGAGTAGCCTTCGGAGGTAGCCATCGCTGTTGCTTGTGGCATAGCCAAAGCCGGAGCGAGGAGAAGCAGAGCCGCAAAAACGTTGGAATGCATATTGAATGGCACGAACTAGCGATTGGCGTCGGTGTATCACTTAAACGAGTGTGGGTAGGAAGTTAAAAGAGTGAAGTATCATCAGATAAAGCAAAAAAGTGTCGACAGCGAAACCCGTAACCCCACGGGAAAACAGCAAGGCTAAATACTGCCTTTAACACATGGGAAATTCCCGGGGTCGGCAAAGTATTAATTAAAGGCCACCGTGAGAGTTTTTGCGGAGGCTCTACTAAATGTTCAGGGTCCAATTGGCCTCAAGGCTAAGCTGCGATGCCCCGACGCCCGTGCCCATTTATTGCCTGATTAGGGGCATTTTGCTCGGTTGCCGCCTCGCTTAACTTGTTCCTACGACACTTCATCCGCCACATTGAACGCCATGACTCAGATGCATCTATTTCTAGTTTGTTGTGGGCTGAACACAGGGTCCAAACACTGGGATTCTAGCAGTGGTTGAGTGGAGCAGACCCTCTTGATACAGGGCCGAGACGACAATAACCCAACGAGTCAGTGCTTAATTCTTCGTGGGGTAGACAAGCATTTTTGCCAATAAATGCCAAGCCGCAGGTCTAAGAGAACTAAGCCTGTCACACGGGTTCGTTCTCTTCCTATGAGCCTGTGACCCTATTCTAAGAGTCTTCTTAGACGCGTGATTCATGTTTTGGGATCGCGCTCAACGCACAGACCAGCCCGTATCCGCCCCTAATTCGCAGATTTTGTTCCTCGCTGGCAAATAACATGGTTTGCTATTTCACTGGCATAACCACTAAGCCTAGATGATCAAGGGCGGCTCAAGTCCATTGTGATGTTCAGCTCGCTTACAATGGCTCCAAGTAACCTCGATGTGACCATGCCTCTTCTCATACCACATCACGACCGTTCACGAAGAGAGGTCGAGTCTCAGACTATCCGGTCTTCAATGTTCATCAAGTCTGGCTTTGTCACTCTCGTCGCTTACCTTTTGGCAAAACATTATAGGATGTTTCGATGCCGCCTGATTCCTCAGGCAGTGGAGCACTAAAATCTCACGCGTGAACTGTTCTGCCCCTTTGTTTGATTCCGAGATGATTTCCGAAATCTTGATTCCCCTATTTCCCCTCCTCCAACCTACATGCCTACGTCTACGATGATAAGCTTGTCTTCTCCAGCCCTGTCAGGTAATTGCCAGTGATTGTCAATATTGACGAATGTAGGGGTATTACTTGCGAAAATTGCTTACCGTACCTCCTTTACTGATCACTATTGTGGCATCATTCATGATTGATTCGTCACTAGATCACGCATTTGAGTCAAGGCGGTTGGATAGCTTAATTTTCTGCTACTTTAGTAGAAACACCGAGATAAAGGATTCGTGAAGAATCCTACAGGCCCACTCCGACCAGACCAATCAATTCCGAGGAACTGAGATCTACTCTAGCCACCCACTCTCGGAAATGACCCGGGGTTTATCCTGTATTTAACTTCTCCCTACCCGCGTATTGTGAACATCACTGGTGGAACATTGCGACTGTTCAAGTCCCACTGACGCTCCGATAAAGCTTTACTACGGAATCAGATCATGCCGGGCGAGTGCGCCCGAAAATGCTTATTGTGAATAGAAGCTAGTCAGTGGCTGATTTTCCCCGGCGCTTTACCTTAAGCCGTATTGTGGGAGGAATGTTAATTGGTTTCAGTTGCACTTGACGCGTGGACGGATAAAACAGTGGAGGTAATCCACCACACAAGCTGAAACAGCATTTTGGATGGTCCTATGATTCCACGTTATTATTCTGCACGCTAATATAGATGATTGAGGGCTTGTTTACTCCGGCGGACTATCCGGATGAGGCCAACTAGTGCCCCCATTTAAGCAATCACTCTAGTTGTACTCCTTCTTACTCATGTTAGGGGGCAAGCAGCCGGAGAATATAAAAGAGAGACCATATGCTCAGGTCTGTTTCTCCAAACAACCCACTTATTCGATTTCATTCATCTTCATTCGTTTCCTTCTTTTTCTCATACTATTTCCCTCAATCCGTTGATCGGCAACCATGAGATTCTTCACCTTTGTTTCACTTGCGGCCACGGCTCTGGCAGCCAGCCGCACAACCGCTCCTTCCGGTTCCATTGTTGTCGCCAAGTCAGGCGGTGATTATACTACTGTATGTGAATGATGAAAAGAGATCGCTTATTCTACACGTGAGCTTACGGGTTACCAGATCAGCGAAGCTATTTCGGCCTTGGACACCGATAGCTCCGAGACCCAGACCATTTTCATCAAGGAAGGAACCTACGCCGAACAGGTGTACATTCCCAAGCTTTCAGGAGCGCTGATCATCTATGGACAAACTGAGGAGTGCGTTCGCGTCTTTCAGATCTAGCCGTCACTGAGCTTATAACACTGACCGATACAATAGTGACACCTCCTACACTTCCAACACCGTTACCATCACCTCTGGCCTCAGCCTTGAAGAGGTCAGCAACGATGACGAGTCCGGTAAGAAATTCAATGATATAGAAAATTATACCCGCTCTAGAGTGGACCCATGCTAAAACCACAACCTAGCCACTCTGCGTAACTGGGCCGCCAAATCCAGCATCTACAACATCAACGTCAAGAACACCTACGGTGAAGGTCATCAAGCTCTCGCACTGAGCGCCTACAACACCGAACAAGGCTACTATGGCTGCCAGTTCACTGGATTCCAGGGTAAGTGTAATCTACTCTGACCGTTATAATATCTCAATAAAGTGCTTTTTTACTAACGATTTAGACACTGTTCTCGCCGAGACTGGCTACCAGGTTTACGGCAAGTGCTACATCGAGGGTGCCATCGACTTTATTTTCGGTCAGACAGGAATGGGTTGGTTCGATAGCTGTGACATTGGTCTTCTCAAGTACTCCGAGGGTACTATCACCGCTCAGGGCCGTCCCTCCAGCTCCGATGAGGGGTACTACGTGATCAACGAGTCCACTGTCGATGCTGCCTCTGGTGAGGATGTTGCTGAGGGAAGCTACTACCTCGGCCGCCCCTGGACCGAGTACGCCCGCGTTGTCTTCCAAAAGACCACTCTTAGTGATGCCATCAACTCCGCCGGCTGGATCGAGTGGTCGACTAGCGAGCCCAACACCGAGGATGTTCTCTTTGGCGAGTACGACAACTCCGGTGATGGTTCCGAGGGCACGCGCGCCAGCTTCGCCGAGAAGCTCTCTTCCGCAATCTCCATCACTACTATCCTTGGCAGCGACTACAAGGACTGGGTTGACACCAGCTACCTTGCCTAAGCGCTTTACTTTTTTTTTTCTGTTCGCAGCCCTCTTATCCTCGCACCCATGTGTGTTGAGTAATTTAGAAGGTTTTTGTCTATTGACTTCGTGTTACCTTAGTGTCAAGTACCTTGGCTTTCTAATTTTGTTTCCTTCTTAGGCTAGCTGAGAAATGGGAACTTTGGACCACCAGAACTCCGTCTCTTCTTTAGCCCAGTCATCTTTCACAAATTTAGCAGCTGGAGCAGTACTACCTCCGATCAGCTCTTCGTTGTCTTGACCGAAGATCATTACTCGGGCATCATCCGGGACAAAAGCCTCCCACTTAGGCCTTTGACCATAGCGACCCGAGATGGCATTCGGGTCACCTGTAGCAATGAAACTAGTAATGTAGGCATGCAGTGTCCCCGAAAGCTCTTTCTGTGACTCTGAGATGCCCGTGATATCGCTATTGTACGTCTCGTAGTACATATTGTCTCCATGGTTCGCTCGGCCGACAATAGTCCTAGGCAAAGCCCAATGATAGAGGTAAGCCGGCATGCCTTGTGATGCGGCAAATTGAACTGTCTGACGGACTGGAGCAACATAGGCATAGTGCCCGTACGCAGCCTCGATACGTTTATACTGAGGACCTAAGCCCTCTCCTTTTCTCGTTTCAACGTACGGGGAAGTAGGATCAGAACTAGGATCAGGATATAGTCGATCAATTGTATCCAGATCGGCAGACGTCAGTTCGGGAAGCAGGTTTTGCCAGAATTCGCGGAACTGGGCAGGCTTGGACATCTTCTTGTCCACGTAGAATGTCCCTTCGTTGCTATTGAAGCCAGTCATAATGGGTACCTTGTTCCATAGCTCGGACTTCCAAGCATCTAGAGGTTTGCGGGAGATGATATCTTCATCAATCACTGGCTGGAAAGCCCACCGAAGAGAGGGGTTGTATTTGTCAAACACGGTTGTTTGAGCCTTTGTCACGGTCGAGCTAGGAAGTGATCGCAGGAAGTGGAAAACCTCGGACTCAGGGAGGTCTTGAGGGCAGCCCGTCTCTTGGAGAAAGTCTTGGAACTGCTCCTCGTGAAGTTGCGCATTGTAGGGCCGGACCGCTCGTGAGGTTGGCGATCCCGATTCCAGGATGACGCGGTGGAACAAAGGAGGCGTACGCTCTTTGTAATTGAGAAGATGGTGACCGATCTGTGTTTTGATCGTTTCAGCTTGCTATCATGCGGCCATGCGATAAGAGGGTGAGAAGAACGTACGGAATGCGCACCAGCCGACAGGCCAAACAGAGTGACATTGCTCGGATCGCCTCCAAATTTACCTATATTTTCTTGCACCCATTCAAATAAATGAATTTGGTCGCGCAGACCTAGATTGAGGACACCCTCTTTCTTGGACAGGCTCGAAGGCAAGAATCCCAGAGCTCCCACGCGGTACCCGAAGCTCACGCCGATAAAGGGCGACTCAGACCAAGCGACCATGGACCCGGTGTTGTGCATGGCCGCTGCTCCTCGATTGAAAGCACCTCCATGTATATAGAGTGCTACAGGAAGCTTGTCCGTCTCTGTCGTTCCAGTTGGTCGAAAGATGTTCGCGGTCAGGCAATCCTCGCTTTGGTCGAGCTTCGGCCCGCCTGAGAGTAATGCTTTGCCTGGGGCCATGGGACCATATTTAGAGCCATCGATGGTCTTTGTAGAAGCTGAAACTTTCTCTGCGGGCTTGAATCGCCTATCTCCGACTGGTGGAAGGGCATAAGGAACCCCCAAAAAGGCATCGATGGCTTGGGGGAATGTATCCTTGAGTTGAATACCCATCACCTGGCCCTGGGCCAGGGTAACGGAAGGGCGCGGAGAGATTGTCATAACGAGGAAGGTCGGAGCGAGTTAATGAGCTGTATGATAGGCCGTAGGAAGGGAAAAGGGCCGAAATATAGGCAGAGCGCGCATTCTTCTCCGGGGTTCAGAAGTAGTTCCGTGCGGGGGCGATTGTGTAAGTGTAAGATGGGAAGAGAGTGGAGACAGATTGTTATCTTGTCCTAGCGTAGATAGGAGCAATATGCGCCTCTATCTTTTGGAATCTATCGTTTCGGACAGATGCCGAACGACAGACTTTCTCCGCATGATTTACCCCCAAGGCCAAGCAAGTGGAAAGAGATAACAGGTCAAAGGCGTCCCGAGTATTAAAGTGGCCCTCAGACGACTTTCCAAGGGGGCTATTCCATCTTTTCTATAGTCAGTCAGGTTCAATCAAGGCAATTCTACCAAGATGGAGAGTGACACCAAAAAGGTATACATGACAAGTAACACAGGTGAAAAAGATCTTCAGGTTGGGACCATCACAGACCTCGATGAGGGTGAAGTCTTCCTTCACGAAAATGGATTCACCCACGACGCCGTCCAGGCTCTCTTGAATGATATTCCACGCAACAAGGCTCTAGTCCGAAAGGTAGATCTTATGCTCCTCCCACTTCTTGCGGGGACCTACATGCTCCAGTATATCGACAAGTCGGCCTTGGCATACTCCGCCGTGTTTGATCTATTGACATCGACCCACATGTCAAGCAACGAGTACAGCTGGCTCGCGAGTATTTTTTATTTCGCATATCTTGTGGCAGAGTATCCGTGGAACATGCTTGCCCAGAAGACGAGACTGGCGAAGGTGGTCTCAGGCAACGTCGTCGCATGGGGCTCTATGCTCATGATCACCGCCGCGTGTCACAATTTCACGGGAATTGCCATCTGTCGCTTCCTACTCGGTATCTTTGAGGCCCCCATTACACCGTGCTTCATGATGATTGTGACGATGTGGTATACTCGTGAGCAGCAGCCATTCCGTGCCGGTGTATTCTATAGTTGCAACGGATTGGGCGCTATGGTGGGCGGCATCTTGACCTATGGGATTGGTCAAATCGAGACAATCGCGGTTTGGCGAGCAATCTTCCTCATCCTAGGTGGCATCACCGTGGCCTGGGGCGTTGTAATGTTCTTGTTTCTTCCCGACGATGTCATCTCCGCAAAGAGGTTTACTTTGGAAGAAAAAGCTCTTCTCATCGGCCGGAGTCGCCTGGGTCGAACTGGTGTGATGAACCACCATATCAAATGGTACCAGATTCGGGAGGCGCTTGTCGATCCCCAAGTCTGGATTCTGTTCTTTTTCACTTTGCTCAATGAGACGATCAATGGCGGCATCGCGAACTTCAGCAAGCTGATCATCAAAGGCTTGACCCATGATTCTCTGACCACCGTTGCACTTGGCATTCCCCAGGGCGCCTTTCAAATCTTCTGGATTCTGTCTGGCACATTCCTTGCATCTCGCGTGCGCAACTTTCGTACAATTGTGATGGTCATATACCTTGTGCCCACCATCATTGGGATTTGCCTTCTTTGGAAGCTACCGCATGAGACGCACAAGGTTGGTGTCTTATTTGGCTACTACTTAAGCGGCGCATACGTCTGTTCTTTGGTTTTGGCACTTCAAATGCCGGCTACCAATCTAGGCGGCTATACGAAGAGAAGTACAGGTGTTGCTTTGGTCTTCCTTGCATACTGTGCTGGGAATGTGATTGGACCTCATGCTTTTTTGTCGAAGGAAGCGCCTATCTATGAAACTGGTTGCAAGGTCATGCTGTCTTGCGCCGCAGCTCAAATTGCCTTGGCAATCTGCTTGCGAATTCTCCTGACGAGGAGAAATCGGCAGAGTGTTGCAGTAGCAGCCAGCAGTCAAGCTATCGCTGACATGTCAGAGTATGATGAGTTGGCGGATTTGACTGACTTTGAAGTGAGTTCGCCATCGCAGGTTACGACAAAACAAGAAGCTGATCAGTGCACAGAATCCGAATTTCCGATACGTACTTTGAATTTGCTTTCCAGGATTTGAAACGGGTTTGTTTTGGCGTCTATCTTCAGGAAGGAAGCGTTCTGTGTGAATCTATCAATTTACTTCGTTGGCCATTTGTGGACACTACGATTTGCTCGAGCTTGAGTAAGACGTAGAACTTCTTATCGGGAGTAAAAATCCTGGCAAAGAGAAACGAATGAGGGGTTGCCAGTCATATGGATATCTTGTAGCTCCTGGATGGGCAATTGAATGCCGGGTATCTACCCCCACGCCCTACGACAAGCCCACATACCAGTTTAGGAACATTGATCCACCCGGGTACAGTACCCGGCGGTTAATTCCCCGCGGACCACATTCGTTCAAATCGTCTCTATACAAGTGCGACAAGCATCTCTCTCACACCACAAAACGACAGTCATCATGAATCCTGTTAACTTGCCCCCTTTTCAAGCCGATGGGCCAATCAAGCCGATCACCTGTGTGGAAATGCACACAGCCGGCGAACCAACACGAATCGTCTGGTCCGGCTTCCCAGAGTTAACGGGAACATTACTTGAACAGCGCGCACAAGCCAAGGCAAAACACGACGACTTTCGAAAGTTTTTGATGCTCGAGCCTCGTGGCCACTATGACATGTATGGCGCGATACTTCGCACCGAGACCGAATTAGTCTCGACAGGCGAAGCAGACATAGGTGTGCTATTTATCCACAACGAGGGCTTTTCAACGATGTGCGGACACGCCACTATCGCATTGGGACGCTTCCTGGTAGACGTTGACGAGTCGGTTTTCCCACGCAGACGTCAATTGAAGTATGATAGCGTATCTGGCACGACGCGGCTGAACTTGCATGTGCCTTGTGGAGTTGTCGAGGTCACTGTTCCTACTCTGCCGACGGGGAAGTCCGACCCTTCACGCCCTGTTTCATTTGTATCCGTCCCGTCTTTCGCGACTGCTATCTCCCTGCAGGTGCCGCTGCCGGAGAAGTATCGGTGGCCTGAGCTCCAGGGTCGCACCTATGTGACGGCGGACTTTGCATACGGCGGAGCTTATTATTGTTTGATCGACGCAAAGGAGTTGGGGTTCCCTGCAGGGTTGGGCGAAGCCGAGGTTCAAAAGATGGATCACGCTACGGGGCTTCTCAAGGAAGCAGTCGTCACGAACCCGGAGCTGGCATATGTGACCAAGGATGTGGTGACTGGGGAGCAAGGCTATCTTTACAGCATCATGATCGTGGATTCATCCTTGGGACATGTTGATGCAGCCGAGGGAACTGCTGGATTTGAAACACAGCAGGGTGTTGACGCCGAAGAGACCGGTCTCTGCTTCTTCGCAAATCAGCAAATTGATCGATCGCCAACTGGGGGATGTGTTGCTGCGCGTGTTGCCCTAGCTCATGCTAAGGGTACCCGAGCCTTAAGAGCGAAGTGCGTGTATAATTCACTTTTCACGCGTGCGTATCCGGCCCTGTCAGGCTTTGTAGGCTCCGTGTTTGACAGCGTCGAGGGCCGCCAATGGGTCCGTGTGCTCGTCGGTGGGTACGCATATTATACCGGATCTCATTGCTTCGTGGTCGAGAAAGAGGATGGTATTGGTATTGATGGCTTCTCGGTCAAAGATGTGTCAAAGTAACAAAGTAAGCTTTACATTTGAGAATCGGATCAAAATTTTGGAAACAAAGGAAACCGAGCCTGTTCTTGGAATGGAAAACTGAGACAAAGTATTGTACATCGTATTAAAGGGATGGACAAAGCTGAAACAAATAAATCTAAGGGTAGTCTCTCTATGTTCCGCCCCCTTTCTACAACACTCGAATTCCTCTATTTGCTGATCTCAACACCACCGGTGGCACCGAGAACACGCTTGATGTCACCGTAGATGGCGAACTGACCGGCAGTCAGGGAACCGACCATGAAGAGACGGAGACCGATACCAGAGTAGGAGCCACGGATACCGAGCTCCTTTCCGATCTTGACGAGACGGGTCATGGTTCCCTCACCGGGAGCACCCTGGGTCTTGTTGATCTTGGAGAGCATAGTGTCGGCGGGCTGAGAAACAATGGCGGCAGCGAGACCAGCAACGAGACCGGAACCAAGGTTGATACCAGTCTTAGCACCGTCGGAGAGAGTGTCCTTGTTGACAGACTTGTAGACAGCCTCGGAGACCTTCTCGAAGACGACGAACTTGGCCATGGTGTAGGGGACCCTGGGGGAAAAAAAAAAAATGTTAGCATATGATGTCCGATAACCTGCAATCGAGACTCAGCACTTACTGCTTGAAGAGAATGGGACCGAATCCAGAGTAGAAGGCAGCGAGACCCTCCTCCTTGAAGATACGGCTAGCACCACCGATGAGGCCGTTGGCGAAAGTGGGCTGGGAGACGAGACGGATACGGGTGGCCTCGAGAGGGCAGAGGGCAATGTCGGCCATGAACTCAGCGCAGGCGGAAGAGGCGAGGTAAACAGCAGTGCGGTTGTTAGCAGCGGTCTCGTAGCCGATCTGGTTGATCGCCTGCTGCTTGAAGAACTCGTAACCTCCGAACTTCAGGGCACCCTGGAGGAAGTAACCGGCGAAGGTAGGACCGAAACCAGTCAGAAGAGCGCCAGCACCCTCCTTCTGGATAACCTGCTTGAAGCTACCGATCATGCCACGGTTGTAAGTAGCAGGGTCGAGCTGCATGCGGGTCTTGACGCTATAGAGAGAAATTCTTATATCAGCCCTATTCCATCCCCTGCGATTCTCCATAAAACCCATTCTCACTTACACATCAAGAGGAGTGACAGCTCCGTGGGTGATGGAACAGCACATGGCACCTGTCGAAGGAGTTAGAAGCTGTTTACATGCCCGAGTCGTGCATCCATGTTGGCGTAGAGTAGTTCGTATTTACGAAACGACCGGGCTCGTACGTACCAGCGAAGGCGAAGCGCGAGTAGAGCGCAAGGCCAGAGAGAGGCTTCTGTTCTTGAACGGCGGCCATTGTGATGGTTTGTGATTAAAAAACCGGGGGGAGAGAGGAGAGCGTATATGGGGGAACAGAAAGGAAAGAAGGGAAAAAGCCTTTTTCTGCGATTGAAAGGGATGGGTCCGTCCCGAAAACTTTTCGCGGACCAATGCGGTACAGGCTCGGCAGCACACGGGGACATCCACCTAACTCCGATCATCGCCCGGTCAACCGCATAGCTCAATTGTATGTGCAGATGAATGAAGCGGGTTCTTATTGTGATCCTGATAGACGAACAGGACCTAGATGATTCCTTTGGTGATGATTTGGAGTTGCTACGGAGTGAACATGGTGGTGAACCAAGACCTCCGAGGGGGGAAAGTCGGGATCCACGGAATGGTGCGGCTCACCTGGACGGTCGGCCGGACGCTATATCAGTGCTTTTCTACGTGTCCATCTTCTGCTACATCGTGGTCTACAGTGTCGCATGAGCATCTATGATACCTAGGGCGAGGGCTGGAGACTCTTTACGGACGGGGTGTGGACCAGGCAATGAGGTAGATCACCCTTGATAAAAACACCTGTGATTGTCTTTTGTCCCAAATGGAAGACCAATGCGCGTGTTCACAGGATATGCATCGTACTTGTTCCGGTCGTCCAGAACTATCCAGTGCCCCGTTTTTTTCCCTCCCTACGTCACAAAAGTGGACACCTGGCGCTTGCGACGGGGCATAATTTGTTACCGCCCTGTTTTGGCCACAACAGAGCCATGACCGTTCGAGGGACCGTGGGCCACTGAACCAACCTGAACCTCCAGTCTTACATTTCTGAAACGGCATCACCCAGCTCTGCAAATCAGAGCCCGCCTCTTGCGTCCATAATTACAAGAAGCGATTTCATGATTGGCCAGAGCCCAACGTCGGATCCTGAGATCTGAAAAGTCTGTAAGTGAGGAGGCTGAAGTACTCGGAAGATCTAGAGCCGTGAAGAGCCCTTGATATCTTGATCTCTATATCTATGCAACCCAGCCGACCAAATGATCTCAAAAAGGGCTTTCAGGCTTGATCCTCTCAATCTAGATATCACTCTAGGCGTGATGGGAGAACCTATTGGCGTGAATCCTCCTGTTTATTGCTCGGAATACCTTCGAATGTATCTGAGATCATCAATTATGAGTGTTTCATCCTTGGCCTCGCGATACAACAAATCTCAAATGATGAACCTTTTGAAAAGTCTATTTGCGTTACACAGATATGTGTTGTCACCAAAGACAAGAGCTATGCTGGACACGATACGGATGATGTTCCTCAATTGAGCTACCTCGTAATCCTAGCTAGGCTATCTGTAAGGCCCCCCCCCGTGTAAAAATACATACAATGCAGTTGAGGAGCCCTCAACACCGACTGACTACCTCGGCGTGATCGATGCAACATAAAAAAAAGTCCATCTCTTGCAGATATGGGATGTGGATTTGAGTACGCTCAGACTTCTCCGAGAATCAAATCTCTAATCTAGTCGCCAAACCTGCAAGAAGGAGAAGGGTAAGTGGAAGGAACGAACCTTGTGCTCACGGAGTGCGAAAAGGTCACTGTAGATGGGTCGCCAGTGCGGCGCATGGTCAGATCAAATTCATGGGAGAGAAATGGCATATTACGGAATCAAATACCCCTTGGTCTTAGCTTCAGGAGGCTTCAAGGGTGGTATTGGGTAGTGGGGGCCGGCCCCAGATGGGTTCTTGAGAGTTGGTGTAGGAGTATGATATACCATCGATCAGGCGGGCGTCGCGGTGCTAGACATGGTATTCGGGGTAACTTGGCGCTTCGCATTTCCTTGGGTCTGATCCTAGTGGCAGAATTGGGCATTAGTTTTTCCTGGCTGGCCGGTACCCTGTGTGCTGGTTCCGCGAGACGAAGGAATTCGGTTGCGAGTTTCGAGATTGAACCGAGGTGATTAATCTCGGTTTCTTCGGCGCACTTACGTCCAATTGCTGTTCGAGTCTTCGCTTCTGACCCTGGCCGTTTGCGTCGGCTTTCCGAACCACCTTTTTCTTTGGGCGCACCGGACGTGTTTCACCTGGTTGGAATACATCCTCGGGCAAGTCGAAGCTGGAAATGTCAAAACGTGGACAACCCAGATGTCATGGGCCTGACTTACTTGCGAACGTGAACAACGGCGAGGTCCATAACTTCGGGTTGATACCCGGCCCAAGATGTGCACATAGACTTGAAATGTTGAGAGTCCAGTGAAATGTCCAAGGATCGAGCAGCACCTAGGGCGGTTAGATAGATCGGACAAGTGAGGATTGGCATCCATACCGGGCTCCAGGGGCTTTAATTCCAATCCAATGTAGTAAGTAGTGGTGTAAATGGTCTTATCATCACTTTTTGCGTCCTCCTGGGGTACCTCTGAATTTTCTTCTTTGTGCTCTGGGACCGCTGGGACGACTGCATTTTCCTCTCCATTCTGGGCTGCAGCTTCATGGGCTGCATCCTTAGTTTCGTCGGTAGTTTCCGTAGAGGTTCCTTTGGCTACATATTGAGTCGATCCGTTCTTGACTGCTTTCATCGCCTGCTCATTAGGGACAGTGTGAACTCTTTCGAATCCTTTGGGGAACGGGTGCGCCACGGCAATGATAGGTTTCCGATCTAGGGCAATAACCAGATGCCGCAGTTTCGACTCGACGAGGCCAGACCAAATTCCCTCCGCCTCCTTTGTTTTGCTCGATGCAGTGATGCTGAGATAGTATTTGTAGTCCTTGGTGAAAAATGAGTGACGGCTAAACAGATCATTCCAAGTTAATTGCTTCATGAAAATCTTGTCCACTACGTCACCTCCGCGCTGCAGTTCTCGGAGAATCACAGTCCTCGTTGACATGGAGATGTTGTGTGTAGCACACATGGAGGGATAGGCAGGGGTGATGATGGGCATGAGATGCCAACGGTCGCCAGGGTAGATCTGGACATCGAGTCAGGACATACAGCACCAATTTGAGAGCGCGGAGGGAGTTCAATTTACCTTGGGGTTCCAAATCTTCATTTGAAGAGGTCCTTCCTCGATGTTCTTTAGCATCACAGGCTGTGGCCATGCCCACTTATTCATAATCCTGAAGAATTTGCCCACAATGACCGAACCGGTCGCTTGTGGGTAGAGTTGACAAACTCTAGCAACAAGCATCGCCCATGCAACACCTCCAGGGAAACCGACAATGTTGGCATAGATTGCCCGGCGTTGAGCCCAGAGCTTGATTGCGCGCAGAGCCAGACGGAAAGTCTTCTGCTGGGGGACCAGTTCCAGAATTTCGTCTGTGACACGAGTTCCATTCAGCGATCGCACCTCCTTTTCATCCAACCCACGCAAGTAGTCATTGTTCTTCAGGTCGAGATTCATTGGCACCGAGGGGATTATTAGGCGACCGAATATCAGATCGATACTGATCCCAGCCAATTCGAGCTTGATGATGGGAACAAAGGCATCTGGAACAGGCGTCATCTTCTCAATGGTTCCTGGAGGAGACATTTGTTCCAAGATGGGAGGGAAATCGGCAAAGAAATCATCAATGACGACATGTTTTGGGGCAACGACGAGCGTATCGATATCGGAGCCTGGGACACCAATCGTCAGCGAACAGTCCAAATATCAATTAATCATGGTGTGAGATTTACCTGGGCCATAAACACCGAGTCGGTAACTTCCGTAGGGGAAGATCTTTCCTCCGGAAGCTTCGACAGCCGCCGGCGACAGGCCCTTCTTGCGACTGACAACCTTGACAAACTCCAATGTGACGCGTTGAAGGAGCTGGAGCATTTGCTTTCTATTAATTTATAGTCAATATTCGTACCCGCAGATGCCCGATTGCCTAGGGATGTAATTAAGGTACCTCCGCTCCGTCTCCGAGGGCGGCTCGAAGTTGTTCTGACTTTTAAGCTCTGCGATAAGATCATCGCTTGCGCTCAACTCATCCTGAGTGGGAAGAACTGTCGAGATAGGGGGTGTCACACCCCACTGTCGAGTAGGCGGCGCGGCCATTGTGTCGTTGTCTGTCGAAGATGGTGAAAGATCGGAATGTGCAGCGTTCGCGACGAAGATAGGGAGATAACCGCGGGAATGTCGCTAAGGTAGATAAGGCGAGCGCGCAAAGTATGACAAGGGTATTAAACTGCCTCCTTGAAGCCCAAAAAAAGGAAACAGGGAAGGAATCGACAGCAATAGAAAGAGTGGCAGACGAAAGAACTAACATAGAAAGTGGAAGAGCCAAGGTCGACAGCGCTTCCATGGGCCCAGGGCGCTTACTCATGGTTTGCACGTGATTCGTCTTAGTACAAAGTCGTTCCTTCACGACAAAGGATTTCATTGGGTTAGAAACTTCTTTTGATTCTTGAGCACTATCTGATGATGAACATGGCTGAACACGGCCTTATATCAACGCTATGTGCTACGTCAATTTTTCCGATATACCCATTCACAGCAATTTCTTTCATCCTCTTCAGATCATCAAGACCACATCCGACTAATTTTCTGCGAAGAATGTAGACAACTGTTCATCTAGCCATGCAACATCCTCCTTGCTATCACCGGGGCCTCCTGCCCAGTCTGTTTTCATGTCAATACGGAACTTCAAAAGATGGGCAATCCCTGAGCAAATTACTTACGTCCCCAAATGGAAGGGAAAACTTCCAATTTACCTATTCCCGGCTTCATGCATGCAACCTCGTACTCTGAGTCCTCCGGTCTGGTGGTATTCAACATCAGCTTCTGTTCAAGACCTCACGTGGACATCCAGGGGCGGGCTTACGGGAAGTAAAGATCCGTTTTAGCAGGTAGCACAAGTGTCTTGGCCTTGATGGAGGCCATAGCTTTCTCGAAATCGCCATTGTATGGCTCTTGCAGGGAGACATCACCAGTCTGCCAGGTTTGAATCATGACCAGCAGATTCTCGGGGTCTGCCCAAGATGCTTGTGTGTTAGATATGCTGAAACGAAAGGAACCCAATATAAGTCAGAGCACAATACCTTTGGAACATGCCCATTTCTCCCAGAAATTTTGCATGAAGTCTTCGAGGTCTCGATATCCAAGCGCGGACTCATACAGCTTGTGCCGGTAGAAAGCTTGACTGAAACCCCTGTTTGTTGAAAGTCAGACCATGTTTGCCAATGTAAGGTTGCGGAGATCCTTGTCTTACCAACCAGCATAGACCCTACCCAGGGCCTTTAAACCGACTTCTTTATCGCCATCAGTCCAAGTGCGAGCCTCTTCCCCATTCTCGTTTATTCCAATCTTGCCAAGGCCAGCCGATCGCATGTTCTTGACTGCAATCAGGGCGCTTTTGACTCCCTCAAGGAAGACTTGATTATGCAGGGAGGTCTTGGCAGCTCCACAGAATGGGATAGCCAGATCCATAAAGTCTGGGTACTGAGTGGCCCATTGGAAGGTCTGGCCACCTCCCATTGACCAGCCGATCACCGCACGCAGGTGGGTGATGCTTAACTGTTTGGTCACGAGCTCATGCTGAGCCCGCACGTTGTCGTAGAACGAGACCTTGGGGAAGGGTCCGGGAGTAGGCTGGTTCGAGGGAGATGAAGACTGCCCATTACCAAATAGAGCAGTGATGATGATGAAATATTTTTGGGGGTTGAGTGTCTTATCTTCTCCAAGGAGCCAGAAGTTATCCGAAATAGCTATTGCAGTCAATCGTTAGCCGTTTGCATGCAAAGTATCATTCAAATAGAACAGACACACCGCCCGAAAACCAGGAAGGATACAAGATAGCTGGCGATTTTGGGTCACCAAACGTCTTGTATGCGATATGCGCGTTGGCGATCTTCTCCCCAGACTGCAGCTCCCAGTCCCCAAGTTTATAGGTCTCGTAATCTTCCTGTGACATGTTTGCTGTTTCCTGGCGAAATAATTCTCTTTGGAACTAATGAAGTGATCCAAATTCGGGGGGGTTACGACTGCCTTGGGCGCCTCCGTTTTATAGCTTTTGGTCTGATGATAAGAACCCCGCTCGACGCGCTCTCCGCACGGCCGCTGGGAATTGGAGTAACCTCAAGAACATCCTAGCATTCTATCTCTGTTTGTCATTTCCGTCTTCATTTGTCACAAATCAGCAATTCCATCAACTATCCCATCTACAATCGCACCAGCCAGCCCACCGGCTAACCCACCGGCCATCCCACCGGCCATCCCACAGGCTATCCCACCATCCATTCCATGAACTACTCCATTGAATTTAGTGTCTTCTTATTTATGTAATCATGCAACAAGGAAGTATGCAAAAGAGGCATCACAAATAGGATGTCCTTTCTGAGCGCTGAGTTGAATGAGTTTCATTGGTAGCTAATAAATCGTTGAGCATTATTGAAGAGACCTGGTCGCTGATCTCAGACCCCGCCAAGTTTACTGAAGAAGAGAAAGAGAGTCCTGCATGAGAATTTCACGTTCATCACATAATAACGTCATATGTGCAGCATGTATATACGCTCCGTCTTCTATCTAAAAACCCTTGGTACAATATATTGTGACCATTTATCATTGTCATCGGCTTCAGTTACTCGGAAATTCCGGACGAGGGAGCTCCATTACCTCAGTGGTGCGACCGTATGAAATGCCACCCAATCGGCTGATAGGTTTAAGAACCTTCAAGTCGATGACACTCTGCGCCTCGTCAATAGCATCCTCCCGGACCCAGAATCGAACACCCTCAATAATGGCCATTACGCTGCTCGTTGTACCAGGATTAGAACGGCTCTCGATTTCTTTGATCTCCATCAGCTTTCCCTCGATGGCCAGGACTGACTCCTTGACGCGCGCAGGTTTCACGACAGATGTGGGGGCCTGTGTCAGGCCGGAGGTTTCCCACTCAGAGTGTCCGTAGGGCGCATTGATAGATGTCGCATTGGCAGCTTCAAGGAAGTGCTCGGAGATAATATTAATCACGCATTCTTTGGTCTCGTTTAGGTTCTTCAAAGTGTCCTTGGCCTTCTCCAATGAGCCGGAGAATCCAACAACAAAAGTGGGCGGGTCGTGGCAGACAACTTGCGAGTAACTGAAAGGAGCGAGGTTCGTAGTCTTCCCGTCTTGCGACTTGGTGCTGACGAGGGCAATCGGCCGAGGAGCCATGCCAGAGATCAGGAGCTTGTAGTTGTTTACAGATGGGCGACCCTCAGCGTAGGGATTGATCTCGACGTGATCTTTCTTCAGGCTCTCGCCGCCATCATTGGCGCCATCGCCATTCTTCCATTCGACGTTCGGGGGCTGGGTGTAGGTGACTTCGGCGTCATGTCGGAATTTCGGCCGCGAAGCTTGAAGCTTGTTGAAATCGGGACGAGCTTTGTGCATTGTAGATGTTTGAGTCAGAGGTCGTGCGAATTGGTATGGTAGGAAAGGTGTGCAATTCAATGCAGTGCGACTGGATTTGTAATGATAAGGGTCAGCCAACTTGTCGCTTCCCCACAGAACAACTAGCGCTATCCAATTCTGCCATACTGACAGTGAAATACTCACGTTGCTGGTACAAAGAGTTTCCGTGATGAGCGGAGAGCTGGAATTAAATGCATGTGGTGGTCGTTGAAGTTCTTTTATCCTAAGGGTTCAAGAGACCTCGGTCTCAAAAACCGGTCGCGGTGGTCGTACTAGCAAGCTCTAATGCCACGGGAGTATACCGCTCTATGCGCTATTGCCACGCGGGGCCAGTCGGCTCGGGCCCCCGTGGTGCGTGGCAGTAATCGTCCGTGCCGATATCCGGCCCGATCAGCTCGAGGAAGGCGTCATAGTTCTAAAGCAAACGTTGGCCATCAATTGATGTGTAATCACGCTTACATCTCAGGTGCAGGGTTCAGAAAGTTTGCTAATCGAGGAGCCCTAATCAAGCTTGATATGTATACTAACCAGTCCTGAAGCTGGGCACGTCTTCGAGAATTGTTCTTTATTTGGCAGGGGTCCCGCGACATCCTCATTCGAGAGCCTCGGTTAAATCACTATCGGCAAATATCCGCGAAGAGTAAGTGGATATGCTTGTTCCCTTTTATATACAAAAAAGATAAACAGCGGGCCGCGTGTCGAGGGTTCAAGTTGGAAAGCTCCCATGGATTGCCCTTGACGGGCCCGTTGAGGAGGCGGAACTGGTCCGAGCTGTGCAACAGGCCCCATCTTATCGCCCAGGTGGTTCTGCACATGGAGCTATCAATGATATCCCCAGGTTCTTGACGTCAGCATCTTCCGGATGGTGCACTTACCCAGGTCTATAATAAGTCCCGGGATACGGATCTTGGCCTAGCATTCGGTACTATTTACCTGCAAGGAACATTCACACCGGGTAAACCCAGGGTTCATGCCCCAGGAGGTCCTTAGTTATATAAATGGGCTCGGGAAGATCGCCGGGGTCAACGTCCGCATGGCCGCTAATCCTAAACCCAAGGATCTTTACAGGGGCCCTGCCCCACTAGGGCAATCCCATGACCATCAGATCTTTTGAAGTCATCGTGTCCGAGTGGGCCAAAGTTGACTTTGTGTGGCACTGTTTCCGGAATACCAACACATGGAAGTAATAAGCGGTCAAGGAGCGTTCCCTTTGGCCAGGCCCACGCCTCATGTATTTATGTATGTCTGTACTCTTCATTACTTTCTGTCAATCACTAGGGCCGTGTACCCAAATGGTGATGCTGCAAGCGAGCTGGGGCTTATCGTCACCTCCCCTCCTTTCAAACCCCATCTCCCCTCCCTTGACGCTCTCGAGCTTCATCCCTTCCTATTGGGCTCCAAGGCCTCCCTCTCTATAATCCCAACGAGAACGAGCCTCATGCAGTGGCCTCGAGAGTCGATTATCTTCTTTGATCTCCAATACAGCTCCACCCGTCCTTTGCCCAACGCCATCGGATAGCCTCCGCGTGCCGACACTCGACCCTCATATCCAGAAGGACTGACCATTAACCCAATGGGTCACGACCAGAAATACTTCCGGCGCTCGCAATGAGCCCCCCTTCTCCCAAGAAGAAGAACGGCGGTAATGGTTCTGGACCACGACAGATTCGTTTCGTCGCCACCGACGGCCAGCCGCAGACCAAGCGCCGCCGCGTTAACGCCGCGTATGTAGAGCGCGCTCTCAGGGGTGAAAACATGTGGGGCTCACCTACTAACTTTCTATCTAGCTGCTTGACTTGTCGCCGGCGCAAGATACGCTGCTCGGGAGAACAGCCAGGTAGGACAACTTTGCGGAGTTCTCCGCAACGCGATAGCTGGGTACTCTGTACTAACGGGCCATCCGCAGTGTGCAAAACATGCTCCGACTATAAGCATGTGTGCCTCGGGTACAGCGAATCCACCGCCCACCTGCGATCGCAATCCGATTCCACCTCTCGACCGCCCGACCCGCCTTTCGGCCGACGTGATCCCAATAGTCAACACTTGAGGGCTGTGGAGAGCTCTTCGCCGGAGGCTCCACCGAGATCAGCCCCCGGATCGAACCCGAATCGGTCCCCGCAAATACTCAAACACTTGGAGAACAAAGATGCCTCTTTGTCAAGAGATAACACGGCGCGTGCAAATAAAGAAACCGATTCTCAGCTGGTCGTCGACACCCCAGAAAGTAGTAAGCTTCCAAGCGGCTCCCAGACTTGCCGAAATTCCATATCACAATATTGACCACGACTATCCTGCTCAGGTCGAACCTCTTTGAGCTCCGGGAACCGCACACATGTACCGTATTTCAGGTATTTCGGGCCCACGGCCATTGTGCCCGGCTTCAAGCAGATGGTTGGTTCGCCCGTTTTATGTCTAGCACTGGCTGGTTTGTCCTGACCGAGTCCAAGGTTGTCCAAGTTCGAGGATCACGAAAGAGTAACCCATCGATGTCATCGGGTTGGTTTTCACTTTTATACACCTTCCACCGGGAGCGACTACTAAGTGCATTCGTTCTAAAACCAGATTCTCTCTCGCCGCTTCGAAGCCCGAAACCGTCTGATGGCCCTTTTGGCCTGTCGGCCGTAGCGACAGAGCACCGTGACAGTCGCGACAGCCGTGATAGTCGCGAGTCCAACTCGATTCCATTTTACGATCGTGACGATACTCTCCCAGTTCCCAACCTTGTTTCCCATCTAAGCGATCTTTTTTTTACGCATCTTGGCTGCAGTTTTCCCTTCTTACAACGAGAGCGTTTTATGCAAGACTTAAAGGAAAAAAAGGTCGACACCATGTTGGTAGACGCGGTTTGTGCATTGGCTGCCAGATTCTCCCCTCATCCGTTGCTGGGACCTGCTCAAGCACCACCAATTGATCACTCACAGTTGCCACCGGACCCTAAATTCTGGGACCGGGGGTTACCTTTCGCTCAGCGAGCAACGAGTGCGCTTGTCGATTCTCTCTCGTGTCCAACTCTCTCAGGTGTTCAAGCTTGTTTACTGCTAGCGTATGAGCAGTTCGGATCTAATCGTGATAGCGGTCTTTGGATGTACCTCGGTATCTCCATTAGAATGGCCCAAGACCTTGGCCTCCAGAAGTACCAGGGCTTGAAGCATAACTATGGTCAAAAGGGCGTAACACCCAGTGAAGTGATGACTGGTCAGGCTGGAAAATGGAGAGATGATCAGTACGATGATTTTGATGTTTACCAAAGTCCAAAGACCGTTCCGCCTGCTCTCGACACGGAACGAGCAATCGAACGGGAGCGGGTGGATTCCTTCTGGAGCATATTCTTCCTGGACAGAGTTATCTCGTCTGGTACAGGACGGCCCGTGACGCTGCGCGACGAAGATATCGAGCTGTGCTTCCCCCTTCAGTCCGAATCACAGTTGCCCAATGGATGGCCCGCGCCATTCCCACCCCTCATTCGAATTATTCATCTTTACGGCCGGGTCACGGATTTAATCAATGGCATCCAAGATGTCAACCATGTCACTCCTGATACGCTAAAGAGACTCGCAAGCATGGAAAGCGACCTGACCGGCATTTATCAAAGGTTGTCGCCAAAGCTCCATTTCAACGCTGCAAACTTCCAAGCATACGTCAAGGCCAAAGAAGGAACCAACTTTATTTTGTTACACTTCTGGTTTCACACACTAATTGTGCTCCTTCACCAGCCAACACTGTTGCACTCCTTCGGCGGATCAATACAGCATCTCTATCCTAACAGTCGTGAACTATCGATGTCTTCAGCTAAGACAATCGCCGATATTCTTTCGTTCTCAGAGCTGGTAGATGGGAAGAGCTTCATCGGCAACCCCTTCACAAGTCAACCTATGTACATTGCAGCATGCGCCTTTCTGATGGAGAGTGCATACTATTCTTCACCATCATCGAGAGGCGCCTCACCTCCATCCCAATCACTTTTATCAGGTCAATCCAGCGGTTTTGTGATGCCCAACATGGAGTCATCTCACAATTCAGAGCGAAAGTCTAATGCCAGACACATTCTTCTCGCTTCTGCTGCCAAGGAGAACTATCAGCGTTGTTACAAGGCTTTGAAGGCACTGGACGCCTACTGGGAGGGTACCCGATACATATTGACTGTGCTCGATCAGAAGGCCAAGGGAATTGTTGATCCACTTCTTTACACGGAAGAAGATATGGAAAACACGACAGGTCTGGATCCTGTACAGCAATTTGCTCCTGGTGGGTGGCCTGGGTCCAAGCCCGCGAACTCTAGTCAGAGCCTTGAAAGGCCTCCAGGCGTGGCTGACATTCCATCAGATGGGAAATCGTCACCGAAAATGGATCCAAGCCAAGGTACGTGTACTGACTCTCATGTGTAAGGCACTTCGATTGACCTCCACCTCGATAGCAATTGGATGGGCACTCACTGGAGCCACAAATTCCTCACAGCCAAATTTGAGTTTACTCTACCAAATGCCCACGGCCACGCAAACAAATTCTACCCCGGATAGGCCAACCTACTCTTCCCAATACAGCCACAGCTACCCACCGTTACATGCACAAAACAATGCTGCGCCAGGCTCCAATCATTCCTTTGCGCAAACAGTCACCCATGATGACAGCATGTCATCATCTCTCGCCCCTAAATTTCCCAGCATGCCACCTCGAACAATCAGCGCCCACTCACCCTACTTCCTCCCGATGGGCTCCGGGTTTTCCGAATCAAGCTCACGTGTCTCGGAGAGAGTCCACCCATACGATCAAAATCTACCATCCGCAAAGATGGAAAGCCACCCTTCCGCGTATCATTACGATGTATCATCTACCGAGCCACACACTGGCGGCGGGGTGGTCTCTCAAGGCGAGATTCAACCCGGTATGCATACGGATAATAATGGCATGATGATCGAAAGCCACGACGTCGACATGAACACCCTTCACCAACCAGATTCTTTCCCCTTCTCCAATGGCGAAATCCTTCCGTGGCTAGAATATCTGCCACAGGATGTTCTCAGCCTTTTCGGCGAACCCCAAAATTATCCGCTCATGAGCCCTGAGGATACCACACCGCGGCCTCAATAATTCTTGATTTCACTTTTCGTACATATGTAATCTCCGGCAGGATATGCATCTTTGTTTCTTAAGCGATGCTTTGCGTCGTTCCTGGGGCTGGGAATCTAGGCGTTGCATGGTCGGGTTTTTTACCTGGAGTAGTGATAGACCGTTGTCTGGATGACTTTGAAGGTGAAATTTATGGTTATCTGTGAGATATGAAGCGATTATCTTCGTTCAGTCATTGAGCAAGCTGCTATGCAATATGATGAGTTCAGATTGATTTCTCCGAGACTGCGATATACTTCGAGCGTGGATCAGTGGATCACTTACGGGGCGTTACCCAGCAACGAAGGCGGTCAGCGACCATCAACACGCACTAGACAGCACACCGCAATATACATCATCAGTAACAAAAGCTTTCATTCCATCTTTCCATTCTGAGCTTCATGGCGAGACTGAATGATGAGGGAGAGCCACACTCGGCAGACTATGCCTCAGATTATATCATAAGCCCCCAGCCTCGTGCCCCTCCCAGCAAGGAGCATCTACTCGCCTCTTTCGAGACATCCCACCTGCCAATCGAGACCGGATCGACAATCGACGATAGTCAAATGTCGACACCAGATTATGAATACAGCTCTTGCTCTTCGTCGGCTCGACATTCGACAAGTGATATCTTTGGTCGCGAAATAGACGACGAGCTAGAACAGATGAAGTCTGGGGCATCGAGTCGCTCATCTCTGTCTTCTGTTCCGGCCTCCGTGCTCGTACACCCAAAACCGATGTCTGCAATGTCTTTACATGATCGAATCGCTGGATATAACTTCGAAGAGGATGAAGCGAGCTTTGGAGGATTCGAAGGACCACCGAAGTCGATTCGGACCATCCGCCAGCGTGAGGGGGCTTTTCGCAAACCCAGCTCTGTCCGTGCTATGCAGATGCACACGGAAGATGAGGCAGATGACGACGAATATTTGACACCACCGAGGCGTCGAGGAGGTATGCGGTCGCCAGGCTCGTCTGCGCCCAAACGATCGCCCTACTACTCGCCCAACTCATCACAAAACAAACCCAAGCCCAAGGTTCAGAAGGAATACCCATTGGTTCTTTTGCACTGTAACTTGCTTGCGCCATCTCTTCCAGTTCCCGGTGCAGCATTGCCGCAGAATCAGAAGTTGCTCGAGGAAGTACTACCGCCTGAGTATTGGAAACGATGGAGACGACTCCAGGATAAAGTTGGCTCGGGTGTACTTCGCGACCGAGGGGTTCTGATCTCCCACCCGGAGGACCTTTACGATTTGCTGGAAGAACGACTTCTAGAGAGCCTTGAATTGCAACGTTCACGACTCCAACATGGCCACTTTGTCGGCCATGAAGAGAGCGGTACTGGGTCTGAGGGTGAACTTTCCGACCAAGGCGAGAGCGAAACGGATGGCGAACAAGATGAAGAATGTCCCGATTGTGGCGGACGTGTCCGACACGGCGACAGTAACCGCAAGTGGGAAATCAAGGTCTTTGCTGCGAACGGCCTGATGCGTGCCGGCGCCTGGGCTGCAGCTTGGAAAGAGATGGAGAAGGTTGACGTCGAGGTTGGACTGTGGTTGCCATCTGAAGTACGACGCACCTTGGAGAAGATTCTTGCGGAAGAGAACGCAGCCAACGCCATCGAGGAACAACATGCGTCGCCGCCCATAGACCCTGTTTCGCACTTAGCTATGGACCCACGCCGCTTATCTGTCCACACACACACAAGAACAGTAAGCGAAGCAGGATCCTTCCAAGCTGGTATACTAGCCTCGGTGCCCCCACCCAATAACGCCGACATGCACTTCTCGCCAAGTGGAAGCGAGAGAAAAGAGCACGAAGTTGACCTCCAGACTCTTTTGATCAACTATATCCGTGTACTTGCGGGAGACAGGCGTAACATTGCTCTGGTCTTGATGAGCATTCTGGTGGTTTTTCTTGCCATTGGGGCCCGTTCTCAGCAGTCGCTGGTGCAACCCTCTTTCTATCCACTTCCTCCTGAGATGGCCGAGTCGTCTGTGATTCGAACAATCAATCATGCACGCTCTCCTCCTGTTATTTCCTCGAGCGCGACAGTGGCTGAGTCTTTCGAGGCACCGATCGAATTTTCATCTAGTCTGAGTTTTGAAACTTACATTCCAAGCTCAGTTGAGGAAGTTCCTACGTCATCCATCCTCGCTGGAATTGAGACAGAGCCGGTTGAGCTCACGGATGCCACAAAGTCTACTGAAGATGCTAAACCATCTATGAACGCTGAAGCTACCGAGCCAGACGATCTCATTGAGACTTCAGAGCCCACTGAGACTTCAGAGTCCACTGAGACTTCAGAGCCCACTGAGACTTCAGAGCCCACTGAGACTTCAGAGCCCACTGAGACTTCAAAGCCCACTAAGACTTTAGAGCCCACCGAGCCTACTAAATTGGCCGGACCTGCCGAACCAATTGTATTTTTCGAGCCGATTGAGACCACCGAGCCCAAGGAAATCGAGACCGAGGCACAGCCAATTGAGCTAAAAGCGGCAACTGAGTTTGCACCCGGGTCAGAGGTAATGCCCGAGCCAGAGACAATGCCCGAGCCAGAGACAGTGCCCGAGCCAGTGGCAACTCTTGAAAACAAGGACGAAAATCTCGATTATCAGGCGACGCATGAAGTCGAAGATCACCACATTGAATTTGAGCCACTCGAAGAGCTCACCGCCGACGGGCACTGAGGATGTTCTCATTGGATGACGTCAAATGCGCTCTTCAATTTATACTTTACGATTGGAATGATACGAGGCGAAATGTTGAAACGTTGTGATTGTTATTGTTGCCTTTGTCTCTCTTTATGCCATATATCTAACATAGCTTAGGCGTATTCTTGATTTTATTCAGCCAGCTAGTCTTGTTTGATGCCAATTGATGACTAAATCATGCTTTAAATTACCATTCCGTAGGATCCAGAATGGATGCTTAAAGGGCTTGACATCTAATGATCCCTTCACCCGTTCGGGAATTTTTGATAGAATCTACGTAATCTAGAGAGAATTGAATCTCAAAGTTACGTCCAGAAGAGCGGATCGATTCCTGTCTATTCAAGATTTGATAGATTTGCCAATTTGTAAAAAGGATATTCTTCATTCTGTTCTTCAAATCCTTGGTATTTCTAACTGCTCAAACATCTTATAGTCTTTTGAACTACCCGAAAGCCCCCTCCCTAATGCAACTAAACATTTAATATTGAAGATCCCAAGTCAGAATATCCTCAGAACCCAGATGCATTGCCCTGATAGTTTGCCGGAATAGTAGGCCAGACATCAACCCCATCCAAAAGTGCCAGCGCCATACCTCCACTCTGATGGACCTGAATATGACAATGCATCAAGAACGCTCCAGGATTGACAACATGATACCGAATGACCGACCAAGTTGGTCCAGTCACTGCCGCAGGTGTCGGGGTGGTGTCTTTGTACGGCGGATTGATTAGATTGAATGAACCCGGTATAGCTCGCATAGCCTCTGCGACAGAGGACCAAGTGAATGTTCCATTTCCTTGTCCGATGAGAAAATGTTTGTTAGAGTGTTTGTGTATGGGATGGGCCGGTTGAATCGGTGAGTTGACCTGTAAAACAAGATCGACCCAGGTGTTATTCTTTGTTCGGATGACGAGGTCGCTGGGTATGGAATTCTGGTTGAAGAGGAGAGGTTGGGATTCCTCGAGCTCTAGACCAAAACTACTGTTTCCTAAGGTCCAGCGATATGAGGCGTCATAGTGGCCGATTGTTAGGAAGTAGGTCGCATCGGCGGATGCGGCGGGCGTTACGACAGGATAGGGAACGACAGACGTGTCGTTGAGGAATATTGTGCTGGCAGTCGCGTTGCCGCCAGTTAGTGTGATCCATGGGTTAGATGGACGGCCGAGCTGGGGCGCTGCGTTGTAGCGGAGTATCGCGGTTGTGTTGAGGATTTGTTGTGGACTTCCACTGACCATGCGGATTGAATAGTCTCCGGCAGGTTTGTTGAGAGGGACGAGAACCGAGTATCTATTTGAATTGGGGATATTTATGGCGTTGACTCGCACGGGTTGAACGTAGCGGCCGTCGATGGCGTATACCCACATGTCGTGCTCGTCGACTGAGATGGTCAGATGTAGAAGACCTGCAGCACTGATGAAATCCCAGCTCACGTATTGTGCGGATGGATTGACTGTGAAAATTGCCTGAGGGCCACGAGAAGGAGTGCAACCAGAGAACATGGTTGGCAATACTGCGCTATAATTATGGGTAAAGTTACCTTGAGCCGCAGTGATATTTGCAGGGAAGCAACTGTCATTCTGTCAGTAGAATCATTTCTTAGCCAGAGGGATTCAATGCTCACGCAATATCGGTGAGAGTTTCATTGCCCAGGACAGCCTTTTGATTAGGCGTTGTCAAGCTGTCAATCTCCTGCCGCGAGAAGCAAGTCACTGATCCCTTTCCGTTGATCAAAAGTGCATTGGCACAGTAGGAGTCCACGCCTGATGCTTCTTCTGCGGCCCAAATTTGCTCCGAGGTCAAGACTCGCCAATCTGAAAGCAAAACAGGTGATGTCACTCTCTCTGCAGCGCGAATCGCCTGAAGCTGAGTCGCATTGCTCGTAATCAAATTGAACGGCTTTGCCTCGGAGCTGGAAGGAGCAATATAGATGGGACCATAAAGACCGTCTTCTAGCTGTCCGCGGTGGTGAGCGTGGTAGAAGTATGAGCCGTACTGATCAGCTGTCCATCGGTAAAGGAACGAGCGACCTTGTTGAATTGGCACTTGTGACACGCCAGGGACTCCATCAGACCAGGGTGTTCCGACTTGTTCGATTCCTGAAAGCCCAGATTTAGCATGTTATCTCTTTTCGGGGTGTATTAAGCTGTCACCGTGAAAATGAACCGTTACATTGAACGGACATCGATTGTCCACTTTGAATTGAACATTATCTCCCTGGTTCAAAAACAACGAGGGACCTGGATATTGTCCGTTGGTAAGAATGACCGGTCTGGTAACCCCTGCGACAGTCCGATTCGCCCAAGTCAAGACGGCAGTGACCCTGACAGTAGCGGCGTGCGCCCACTGAGTGAGACAGCAGACCAGGAGCGACCAGCTCACAACGGAAATCTTCATCATGGGAAATTTGAGTCAGTTGGAAATAAAGTTGAGATGCTGTGCTGTGTTGCACAACTTCGCCATGGAAGCTTCCATCTGTTATATACTGGGCCGCCGATTCATCCAGAGTGATCTTTGTACAGGTCTGGCTCCCACCTGCAGAAGTCACAGTGCGTCTTTCTCAGCACAGTGAAGTTCGCGCATAGTGACAGCGGCCCCGGTTGCGAGATTGCCCAACCTTGGGATGAAAGAAGCCCCTTCTCAGCTTGGCGCGTGGGAACATGGGGTTCTCGCAAAGAGTCGAAGGCATGGCACATGGAATAATCCATTTGCCCGACAAAGGATAAACCCCTGTAATTCAAGCTAAGATCTTAGGTTTTGAACCGTACGAACCCAATCAGAACAGTGGGTATTTCTCGTGGCGTCCGCTCGGGACCTCGTTTTCGCCGTGGAAATCTCAATCAGGAGAAAGAACGATCCATGACAGAAAAGAGGGCCCAGATCTCGGGGCAAAGTGAGGCCGAAGGGTGATGGTAATTCCATGGCTTGAAGAGGTCTTCAACTGAGATGAGAACTGAGCCCTGCAGTCGGGCAAGTCCATCCCCGACCACACCCACCTAAGACCTCGAATGGGACCGATGGGTGTGCTGGAAACGAATCAGACTTAGATAACGAAGAGGTACCTGAACCATCAGAGCGCCAGCGTCAAGCTAGTGAGTCTCGGCATTCGGTGTGTCAGACAATCGCCAACCAAGTCGCCGGGTCGGGACAATGAGAGTCAGTCTCGATCAGAGTTGGGTGGGAGTCAAGCAAACTGGAAATGCAGTCCAAACCGCCATTTCTCGAACTTGCTCCACGTGTATGGGGGAATCAGATACATGAATATCATAGGACAGATTGAAAGGCGATACTGTAGTCGTCTTTGAAATCAGTGCCGCCTTCTACACTCAGACGACTTAGTTCCCGCCAAATATTGAACAGCGCTAGCCCTAGTATGGTAAGACCACGCCTGCTTCGCTTTTCAGACCGCTCCCTAAGGGAGTAACTGTATTTTATGATACAGATAAGAGACAAAGCGTATATGAAACGGGCATACTCACGCTACCCCAGTGCCCGTCCTTCCCGTCGATGCCAATCAGCCCTTTTCGCTCATTTGTCTTGCGCGTTCTTGAGATTATACAGAATTAGTCAAAGTGATATGACTGCCAGGCTTCCTGATTCGAAACTTCATCTCAATTGTCATGTAATAGAGCTCGTCCTTCACCTAGGTTCAATCAGACAAGAGACTAGACTCCTGTGATAGACGCGAGAGTAACGTACCCCAATTCTAGTAACGTCACTATCAGGCTTCAAGGGCGGTGGTAGCCCCGAACAGCCGTAATCGCAGGATAAGGATATGGCTTTACTGTCCCAGTTGCATTACTAGAGCATATGTGCAGAGAGGACAGCGCTTGTCCCTGTTTATTCTGGCCAGGGTCTGAGCAGCGTGGCAGTGCCTCCTAAATACCACTTGAGCTGGGATGACGTGAAGGCATACGACCGATATTGGGAAATATGATCGTCCACACGGGACAGGCGGGGGGAAGGTGGAGCAATCAAGCCAAATGAGTCAGGTCTGCTCAGCAATCCTATATGATTGAACGGGTTACGGTATTATGACGATGTCTCTCACTTTCAGTACAGCCCTTACCATCCTGGTTCTGCCAGAAGTACAAAACGACGACCCAAAATAAGCTAACCAATTTTGTATGTATCTCAGGGGAGTTGGTTTATGAGGGTGTGGGGTTATAACCAACTTCGAAAAGTACGGTGAATGGACTAAGGACAGGATGCGTGTGGAAGTTCAATTCCAAACCCAACTACCCACCACGCGGATAAGGTGTGGCAGGCTAACCAGAAAGAAAAACAAATCACAAATTATTTTTTAATGTCATCACCGAAATCCTAATTATCGTGCTATTTATGCCAGAATACCCAGTAAATTCGTGAGAAAAGAGACAATTTTATCGGCTGAAGTTGGGACCGGCATGCTTTGAACAAGTTATCGAAAAAATCAAAAGTTGCCAGGGGTGTCTTGAAATGTAGGCATGCCTCCTTGGGCACCATCTGACGTAGGATCGTGGTCCTCTTGCGAATACATCAAAGAGTTTGAATTCGAGCCAGGTACACCCAACATGGGCTGGCTCCGGGACAGACCCAACCACGGCTGCTTCCCAGTATCCTCGAATTCACCAGGACCTCCTAGAGGCACGGTTTCGAGATCAGGAGGCGTAAGATCACTGTAGCTGTCGTTCAGTCGTTGCAGGAACTCTGGGTCAAAGCCCATCTGCACCAGGGGATCATCTGCGCCATCTGCTGGAGCAGAAGAGGACGAAGCGTTGCCTGTAAGGCTACTACCCCAATCAGAGGCGAATGCTGGCACCCCAGCTGACATCATCCCTGCACTCCCAGCATAACTTCCTGAAAGGCTAGCCTGTCCACTGGGTGCAGCAGAGGAAAAGCCCGTCCCAGGAAGCGCCGGGCTTCGTATACCAGGACTGGACAACGCGGGACTAGGAAGCGCACCTCGACACACAGTCCTCGCTAGTACATTGGTCTCTCGTGGAGGGGCGCGTAAGCCACCTTGAACAGCAAATGGAGGCTGCAGGCCAAGGTCGGAAAGTTGGATGCTGTTACTTTGCACGGCAGTTTCCAGCCCAGTGTCTCGCTTCAAGATGCTTAGCCAGATCGCGTTATCTGCACAGGTCTGATTCCAGGCGTCCTCGCTGCTGCCATAGATGACTCGACGAGCTTCAGCCTGTATCATCTGATCTGTCGGGATGATCCCCTGAGCAGTTTGGTCATGAATATACGCAGTGAGCTCGCGAGAAAGGCGCAAGTAGCAATTGGCATCGTTGGGGACAGGAAGCCTTGGTGTGTTGTCATCTCCTTGGGCTTGGACTGTGGTCCAAGGATCGAGAGACCTCCACTCGTAGTCGATTAAGTATGGCGGGATGGCGTTCTCGACTCGATTTTGAATATGGGCGTCAAAGCCCCAATCGCCTTGCCATTGAGCCATAGAGGCGCCATTTTTGAAATGGCTCGCGAGATGGTCCACTCGGTCCTTCCAAGTATGTAACGTAGAGCCACAGAAGCCACAGCGAGAGTTGATTTCTGTGATACTGCTTTGCCATTTGTCCATGCAACGTTGAAATTTGGCATTGTGCATCAATCGAAGATGCTGGTTGAGATGGTCTTTCCGGTAGAAGGTTCTCTCCTGGATAGACTTCTCCTGGCAGCTAAGATAGTTGTGACTTTCAAGGTGATCCCTATCTGGATTAGCTGCCAAGCAGAAGACGCATCGAAGTATACCATTCTCCTCGGTTACGCCGCCATGAGGAGAGCAAGTCCATTTGTCGAGAATGAGATGCATGGATTTTTCATGGCGCTGCCAATCATATTTCGCAGCGAAGGAGTCAGTACAGAAGGTACATTGGAAGGGACGAACAGCCCGAGCCTTTTGTTGATTGAAAGTGTTGACAGGCACCGAAGCCTTCCGGCGACGACGACGTTCTTTTCGATCCATTGAGCCAAATGACCCCAGGGAGGATCGATGAGAAAAGGCAGAAGCAAAAGAAAGGTCAGAGCGAGATGACCGACTGGTATCCACACTACTGCCCGAGGCATCATATCTTTTATGTTCTGAGCTTGCATGGCTTGACTCATTGGTGCTAGACCCCGGCCGGCGGCGCACGTGACCAGTCTGGGTCAGCCGTTGACGCGAGGGATCGAATGGAGGGTTGGCCAGAGAGCGCTTAATATCACTGATGGCAGCCGGTTCGTTCTCAGGAGGAGAGTACTTCCAACGTTCAATGGGAGTCATGAGAGACAAATCTTTGGGTTGTGATCCCGGAATCTCAACAGCTTCGGATACGGGGAACTCAGTCCCTTTCGCAGGACGGACTTTGCCGCGGCGTCTCGCGTTGGCGAGCCAGTTAGAGATTTGCGTTCTGTTTAAACCGGTGCTCTGCTTCAATTGGTCTTTTTCGGTTTCGTTGGGATACGGGTTATCGTTATGGTCGCGAAGCCAGCCTTTAAGAATGTTCACAGCTTTGCGAGAGAATCGAGCGTTACTCTTGCGAGAGCGCCCGTCTGAATCGTCGCCAAAGGTGCCGTATGAGACTGACTTGAGAGCACGTTTCCCAGTCAAACCACCGGTAGGAATATAGGCGTTCTCAGTCACAGGATGTAAAGTCTGAAGGAACCTACCCGGAACCTTGACGTGGGTAAAACTGCACTCACGGTAGAGTGAGATACAACAGGTACATCCGTTGTTCATCACCCCACGTTTCGCAACAAAACAGTCCAAGCCCATATGCCGACAAAAGTCACAGGGCTCTTGTGCTCGGAACATGGGATAGGGACCGGTGTCATGATCGGGGCCGACGAAGGTCTCTCCGATGTATTGTTCAGCCGCCTCCGGGGCCGGCGGGTCATTGAGGAAATCTAACGGCTGGTCCTTGCGCAGCGAGTCAAAATTGGCCGCCCGCTCCTCGGCATCGTCAAATTCAAGATCAACCGAGGCGACATCGTCGCTTTGGTGATTTGATTCGTGCGCGGATGAGGCGCCTTCGAAGTCGAAATACTCCATGATGGGCTGATAAACAGCGTTCACGCTCAAAGAGAAATTGACTCAGATGAATGCTGTTCAAAAGTAGCAGATCATACGAAGGAAGAGTGGGAAGGAAGAGTCGGTCTGGGAGACGTGTATCTCTGGTCCGGGGTAGAAAGGGTAGGGTGAATAATCAATTCGGGTGGAGCAAAGCAGCCTTGGAACCTCCACCCGGTGCCGCTAAGATGTAAGTCTCGGTAAATCGGGCCCCTCCAGATTGGTCTTACACGGGACTGCTCTTAGATTTTCTTCGGTAATGACAGCTCATGGAGGCTTGTGCCATCTGTGGTTGTCAGATAAGCACAATTCGTTAGTATCAGTCATAGGAAGATGTCATTTTGCCAGCCCTGAAGACTCGTATCTGCATCATAGATCGATTTCGGGGAAGCCGAACAGTCAAAACCAGGTGGTTCCTCCGTGGAGTCGACGAATGAAGAGGGAATGGCGGTTCGGAGACAGTGACGAGGTCCGCGGATCAGCAGACGCAGATGCGCGCCCTTCGCATGTCAGCGCCATGCCTAATTGGGACAAGCGGGCCAGCCTTTGACTTCCCGTTTTGGCAGGAATGATTCATACTGCCCCGCGATATCGGAGTTTTAGGGTCTGGCTTGATCTTTTCTAGCATATTTCCTTCACTTTCGAGAGCTAGCTGGTCTTTTAGCCTTTTCATATCCACCTCAGCATCAAAGCGGGGCATGGACAGCAGAGCCTGAAACAAAATCCTCTAGTACTTTATCGTTCTATCTTATCCTCTTTCAGAAGTCTTACGCGACTGCGCTTGATGGACAGGTCAATAATGGTCATTCCACGGAGTCTTAAAATGCAGTGAGGTCTTCTTTCTCTGCTTACCAAAGTTACCATAAATTATCGACCAGAATTCGTCTGCCAATGTCAGAACCACATTGTTGCAGCCATTTATGGACGCAATAATAACTTTGCATCCGTAATCTTCGCAACTTGCAAAGAAAAGCGTCAAATATAATTACCAATGTCGCTCGCTTGCGAATGCTATTCGTCGACACACTCGAAAGACTCGCCATGATACCGCCTATAGCCATTGACTACACCGAGTATGGTTCGGTGGAGATCACCAAGAAATTCGGGCTGAACTGCAGGCTTCCTTCGGATTCGATCAATTTGTGTCCGAACTAACTTCGTATCATTTTTCCTCGGTTCAAGTCGATCAAAGAGAGATGCGGTGTGATAATTTGGGCTGTTTGCGACATCACTTTGTGCTGACTGTGAGTGACTTTCGCTGATGGACAGTATATGACAGCCTGTAATTTGAGGCACGAATATTTATCGCGAAATGACTATATCTCGCTTGCCCACTTCATGTGAACAAGTGCTTGCCACAACCATTGCTATGATCGTTGTCAACCACTTCACCACCATTTTGCTCACCAGTAACAGGAGATTATTGGGCTCGCGCCCCCTCTGAAGTTTCGGGCACTACAAAATCGCTTCCGTCCGCAGCCTATGCATAGTTTTCCGTCCCAGCCCTGGAATCGGGTTGACCCTATAAACCAGGTGAGTAATACCTACTCAAGTACCAATGTGAGCTGTCAAGCAGGGATAATAATCAAAGAGGAAGGATCAAGTCTAGCGCTACTGATATGGACATTGCTTAGCTTCCCCTGCACAGACAGTTGTGACCATTCCAGCCATGACAGCTTCTTCGTTTTCATATGGGGATCAGACGAAGCCGTGGCTTGGCCATAGTGAAATTGCGGGGAGAAGGATCCCACTGAATGCCACGTTGATTGAGTTTGTCTCATGGAGGAAATGCAGAAATACGTTCCAGTCTTCCGACAATGATCCTCGTAGTTGGGATTTCAGCACCGAAGTAGCTCAAGCAGTCCAAAATGCCTTTGTCTTTGACTAAAAGGCGGCTCTTCTGCCACTCCTCTAGCACAATCTTACTGAGTATGAGTACTTCGATCAAGCAAAGTTGAAGTCGGCTGGCGATCGCATATCCTCTGTAGTGATCGAGAGCTAATAAGGCATCATAGTGGATGATAGCTTTTGCCAGACAGACTAAGTTACTGAAAAACTCGGAGCTTATAAACTAGCGTGAACTGGGTCAAGGATTTGAAGGCATACGTGGTAGTAGTAGTAGCAGCAGTAGTAGTAGTAGCATTTGTAAATTTCTCTAACCCGGAAAAGCTCGCTCTCAGTACATACTAGTACGAAGAACGATTACCTGGTGTGAACGAGGCTGAACCTTGTGCAATTCCCAACACAAAAACGGCCAATGAAGGCCCTCAATTGTGGCGCCACAACTCCGCGATTCTGTTGCGATAAGCAAGCCCCACCTGCTGCCTAAATCCGGCGCTGCTTGCCTAGAATCGACGACTTCAAAAAGGTGAACACCGCGCTCAAATTATCACATTGGAATTCGATTGATACTGAATTCAAAATGAGTGGGTCTGGCAAAATTAATCATCTGGTCATTACGGCTCCGGCCGCTCGATTCGAAGAAGTTGTCCAGTGGTACACCAAGACATTGTCTCCCTTGGGATACATTGAGCTTCATCGTTATCCCGGGGTAGTTGGGCTTGGTCCCGATGGTCATGCTGACTTCTGGATCTCGGCGAAGGAGAGTTGGGCCAAGAGCCCCATCCACATCGGGTTTAGTGCCACCGGTGAGTACGGCAAACGAGGCTTGAGCTTTCTTATTTGACTAAGGACTGCCCCAGATCATGCGACGGTTGATGCATTCCACAAGGCAGGCATCGATGCAGGTGGCGAATGCAATGGTCCTCCGGGCTTGCGACCACAATATCACCCAAACTACTACGGGGCATTTCTCCTAGATCCCCTTGGAAATAATATTGAAGCTGTTAGTACAGCCTCTATCTCAGCCGTTGAGCCGAATGGCAGTTAACCAAGTGATCATAGGTAGATCATGGTGTAGCAAGTGCATAGTTGCCGGGAAACATCCAAGCTTCCAGGGCTCCTTTAGAGGCATTCGAGAGCCATGGTGCTTAGTCGTAATTTCGACCCTTTTCTGGCCGCTGCTCATCTGAAGGTGGTTGAGTACACATCGATGGAGTCATTCTATGCGGCTACCATGGCACAAGAGACAGCAATTGATACTAATTTCTCTCCCGACTCTGGAAGATCACTTGGACTTGTAAAACAGCGGCCGACATAGGATTTTGCCGCTTGTAGATGAGCACATCAATGCCACAACAAGTTTCATTTATCAGACCACGTGAAGGGAGCCAATCTGCAACCTTGATTTTTTTTGAAAAACCTATGCTATGATATACCAAATGAACGGAGGCCGAAGTTCTATTGGAACCATGCTCATAATGAAAACGCTAAGAAGTTTCGGCTTCATTCTCTTCAAGCATCGAACTCTCGTCTGCAGCGACGTTGCTCATGGCACATTCAATTTTTGACGCGTTGTTGATTTCACAGCAAGTTATGTTTCCAAACGCTATAGCCTCGATACAATCAATGCTCGCGTAATTGTGGTGCCTATACCGCCGTATCCAAACCCGTACAAACCTTCATGATCCGCTTGTCCGTAACCAGTGAAGAGTTCCACAATATATTCTGCGAATGTGATGAGAAAATCGTCTGAGATTCCGAAACTTGGACTGTACTGGATTCCCTTCTCAGGTCCCCACGGAGAATAGAGAAGACCCTTTGTTTCGCGGGTGTAATTTGTCCAGATATCGAGGGTAGTTTCATGATAGACGCCGCGTATAACCTGGGCACGAAGGCTGCGTACTATGGGAGATAGGTTGCATTTCATCGCTTGGTATTTGGTGCGCGTTGTATGTGGCGAACCATTGAAAAGCCCATCTGGAGCGATAAGTTGGATATAGGGCAGTAAGTGGTACGTGTCATTGGATGATGGCAGAAGTATTTCGCCCATCGCAAGTGGATGACCTTCCGGCGAACCAGATATCTAATATGCCTCATTGCCTCCGCCTGGAAGAGTGAGTGAGCAATTGTTTGACCCATCTTCGTAGGGCCAGGCATGAATAGTTTGACAAGTTTTATTCAGCTGATCTGTAATATCGGTACAGATCGCCGTCATCTCCAGTGCAGCGATTGAACTCCAGGTACAATTTCCAGTGGTACAGGTGTAATTTGGAATTGGCCACGGTTTTGACTTGACATTACTGAACAGTGCATTATAGACGTTTGCCTTCAATGTAGGATCCACAAGATCGTCCCCTAAGTTTGCAGTCAGTCAATACCCAGACCAAAAACAACCTGAACGACTTACCCATGCCACTTAAGCCAATGGAATTCAAGAATGAGGTATTCCCTACAGTCGCCGATTGCGACTCATCAACAACAAGTTCTGGATAATAATGTATCAGGCTTTGAACAAAGGGATCAAAGGAAACCGCGAGCATGATAACCAAGCTGGCAGATACAGCAAAGTGTCTAATTTCATGAGCTTCATTTTTCAAAAATGCATTGTAAGGGAATGAGATAGCTTCCTCGTAGACCCCATATTAGTTCTGCACTTCCGTATAATCCTCGGCTTGCTGAATCAAAAGTGCGAAGATCAGACACTGGCCGCTTCTGTTGAGAGAACTACACCCATTTCAACTGTCCTATGGTCTCACTAATAGTGAACAGAACACATCCTTTAGAAAGAGTGCTCAGCCAAGAAACAATGGAGTTTAGCGAGACATATTTCCAGGTAAGCTGGGCATGGTGGTTGAAATGCGCCAAGACAACAATAATGGCGACCAATAGACACATGGAAAGAACCATAGTTAAGATTTCCCAGATGAACCACTCCGAAATCTTTGCCGCTATTGACCTTTTCGTGTTTGGTGTTTGCTCATGGCTCTCATCGATATCAGGAGAGGGGGAAGATGTTTCAGCTGCTGCCTCCGGAGCTATCGTAGCTGGAAGTGTTTTCCGTGGCTCTGTATTTTCATTGGAGTCAATTTCTTCCTCGTGCTTGAGGCGATCGTTGGAATTGACACTTGAGGCAGGCGAATCCGGGCGTGAAGTAGCCGCCGTTCCTTCGGCAAGCTGGCTGTAATTCATCTGGAGGAACGGAATAAACACAAATAGACTCTCCAAGGCCCAAATTGGATTTCTTATGATATTATACAGTCTGAACACGCAAAATGTATGAGGAAGACTCTCTTGGGCTGCCTTCATTTTATAAAAGTAGTTAAAGGAGGCTGTGTCGGCGAACTAAAGCTTGAACACGATTCTAGCTCCCGGGTTTGGCCCCCTACATACACTTTTGACGTCTATGCTGAGAGAGCTTATCGAAGATCTACATCGAGCAAGTCTGCCTTGTCTTCCACGGATGTTACTTACTGCTGAGAACATTGCATTCAGCTGAGTTCCTCATGAAGGCATAGCTCAGTTCGATGGTCAGGCTGACTTCAAGGATGCCATAAATTGGATATGGTCGATCCATATTAATCTTGTATATAGCGCCCCTTAATGCTTTTCCTTTTGTGAAGAAAGTGGGTCCGAATCCTGACGCTCATTTAGCCTCCCCTTCAAGCCTCCTCGTGCGTAAATACCAACATGCTCAGGATACCTAAATACTGCACACTTATTTCATTGCATTTGGAGTTGAATTTTACATCTGACACCAAATATAAGGCCCGCTCAGGATGCATCGAGCAAGAAAATGGCACAATCGAGGCAGCTCAAACTTGTTTGGTGTCCTATTGGTCCCTTGAAATCACTTGTAAGAGTCACTAAACACTGTCGGTACAATTGGCGGTAATGTATATCCAACTGAATGCTCAGCATAGTCGTCGGTCGATTATAGCCAAATCATTATAAACAGGCACTTTGTGGGTCAAGCAACAATTTACGCGTGGCACGACCTCAAACGTGGGATCAGGTATCTTATATAATAAAGATAGCATACAACTAAGATCCACAATTGATCTTAATTGTCAAAGCAGCCTTGAAGCTAGACTTCTCAAGGCTGCCAAGTTACACTCGAATCAAATTCTTCAAATTAACGCTGAACGTTTTTGATACATATCACAAATATCATAGTATTAGTATTATTCAAATCTTGATCTGGACTGGCGTTCTCCATTTGATGAAAGCCGAGCCTAATGGGTTATGCATCCCAGTTGCCCCTAGGGGAAAGTAACTTTTCACTCGAAAACCTGAGTGTCGCCTCGAAAAGCAACAACAAATTGTCGACTCTTGAAATAAGTAACATGACTCGCTTGAAACGAAAAGACAAACTATCTCAACCAATGATATTCAGCCCCAGGGAAGCAACTCCATGCCAACAGCCTTGAACCTTGATACCATAAATCCTGGACTGCAATTTGTTTCCCAGTCCTCGTCAAACCCTGGATTGGGGTTGTGAGGGTTGAATGTTTGCTTGGTCCCCGTGAAAAATACGGAGACACCACGAGGGACTTGTTCCTCTAAAGCTGGTGATTCGTCATCACTGTGTTCGCCACATGGACATGTCGAGGTCGTCCTGGCTCCTGGTGTGGTGCAAGGGCAAAAGCCTAGGAAGCGATCGCATGGAACACACTTGTAATATGCCCGACTGGTAGCTTCATTGGAGCAATTTTGGCGTGTGGATAGGCGAATTCCGGGAAGTCCGCATGACTGGCATTTCCACCCTTGTGACGGGCGCTCGAGAGGTTGAATGGACATGGCGGGAGGCTATTGATTTTGCAGCACTGAATGAGAGACCGTATGAGTAGTTGCCAGGTGTGAGAAGGCGGTTGTGTTACTTACATCGGATTTGTTTTGAGTGGAACAAGATACCAGAGGTAGTGAGGTCGAGGAATGGCTTGCGATTTTGATCAACCGAAAGTCCGGGGAACATCTCACCTTTTAAAGATTTTGCGGGGCAGGTGGATCATTATGACGCTATTCTGGTCAACAATAACGCTGCAAATTAAAAAAAAAACGAATGCTGGGCGATCTATGTGAAATCACGTAAAATTTTGCGATTCTAGACTCAGGTTTGATCAAAAACGGAAAACACGGCTGGATCGGGCAAGTACAGCCCCGAGGCAAGCCGAGATGTTAGGTAATATCGCGCAAATACGTCAGATGACTGTGGAAACATTTACGTTTCTCTTTCCTAATAGGTTGCTATATTCAGAGAAATCCAGAATTTGAAGTAATTGCCCCGTGATGCTTGCGAGATTTATTCAATTTGCTGTGGGGACCGGAAGATCCCCCGCATTTCGGCATTTCAGGTCTCCAGGTTACCACTAGGATTCACTGTCTGCACGAACATCGAGGTGGATGAAAGACATTTTGCGAACAAATTTATGGACTCTTCAAAATCTACCGTGGCACGCTGGTATGTTGCGTTGTTGAGATACCCCTCTGGCGCAATTCGATCATGGTAGTTCTTCAGGTGGAGAAATAACCAGTTCCTCCGGCGAGTAACCACGTCTTACAGACACGTGTTTCTAGCATTTGAGAGTGATTGGGCTCAGTAATGTGTACACCGTCCTAAGCTGCTGATCAATTTTGGTGAAATACACGTTTTCCAGTCTAGACGAATTGTGGAGCTCACTTAAGAGGTCAGGTGGCAGTTTCACCTGACCAAATACATTAATCTCGAAAGACGCCACATGTGCATTCTATTACCATGTACTACACACACACACACACACACACACACACACACACACACACACACACACACACACACACACACACACACACACAAGAGAGAGAGAGACAGTAGGCAGAAAATCATACGAACACAAGGTTAATTGGTCGCACAATTCCATACTATTCTGAAGCCAAGGAAAAGGGTTTGTGTACAGAATTACGTGAGAAACCAAGTAGGAGGAACTCACCCTACATTGCCAAGCGAGAGGCGCGAACCATTAATATGCCACTAGACTCTTTGAGAGTTAATCTCTACTCAAATTGGGAGTATTATCCCTTACACGATCAATAGTATAGCTATTCCATTCTATTACGATTTTTGTTTTTTTTTTGTTTGCGCGGTAAAAATGCATAGAACAAAAACGAGAAAGGCAACTAATTATTTAGCCTTCTCTATCAAGTACTATCGATGTCTTCGAAAATTCAAAGACAGAAGAGTCTTCTAGTACGAGTAGGACGAATACGCAGAAATAAGTAGTTTTAAAGTCGAGCCACGGGTCGGCTTCTTATTGTTGGCCCCTTCTCATTACTATTGAATATGACCCTTTTAGCCCTTGAGCTTTCTATGTTCTTACCTTTACTCACCATTTCCCGTCGCAACTTTCCCGTAGCTATATCCTCCTCTATAGCGCTCTAGCGCGGGTGTCTATTAAGTATATTTTGGGTAGATTATAAGCCTAGTCCATTAGACGGTGTTCGATAGTAGGGGAAAAAGGGGTGGGATAATACTTGGTTCAACGTAATCGTCTATGCCCTCGTGTCTCCCTACACTGTATCGGGGTACTTTAATCCTTTTAGTAGCACGGCTAGCTCCGCATAGTGCTTGTGCTGCCATGGCTTTTATCGCTGCCATTGCTGCACTCGCTTGCCATGCGGAACGGTCCTAGTCTGCCCCCCCCTTAATGCGCATTCTTGCGCTTGAAGTTCCTCTCCCGTCATCAACCAGTGCTACCGAAATTGTACATTTCAGAGCAGAAGGCGGCGCAGTGTTCTACACTCGCACCAATGCCGCAAGGGTGGGGGTCCACTTTAACCTGTCATAAGAGACTTGGTATTGAAGCAGCGCGAATGCAGTCCGCTGGTAACTTTAAGATAAAGTAATCCAACATCACGTAGCATTTACGAGCCATGTGTATATCCTCGGACTAGGAATCTATTCGGGCGTACTTTGTATTCTTTGCCATAGCTACGGTTTCCAGCGAACGTGGTGAAGTTTTTTGGCCTGGGCCTGAATCAGGCTTGATCACGCAGGGACCAATTTGAGAGAATTGATCTACGTAAAAATTTGCTCACTTTTATATTCCGTCCGATATGGTGTAGTGGCTAACATCGCCGTCTCTCACACGGCAGCCGGGGGTTCGATTCCCCCTATCGGAGTTTGTCTAAGGCACAGTTTTTTTGTTGACGTTGATCTTTTCTTCATGTTGGGCAGAGTGAATCTGTACAAGCGGCGTCAGCTCTCAGCTTCTAGTGCTCGGGTTCATCTGTGTCAGATCGTTTCTGTGGTCCTCCGTTATGGACAGTACGATAAGCCAGTTAGAGAGGATGTTAAGAGCATTACATTAACATTTATCCATTTTGGAGCCGCGGGGATTTTACATTCTTGGGCAACAGACAACGATACTCAAAGCATGACAAGAATCACTGACTAAGCATTCGGGTGCTGTGGTCTAGTGGTATGACGAATCGTTGTGGTGACACAAACGAATCCGATTTAGCCCCGGTTCGATTCCGGGCAGCGCCAATTTCATTTTTGATTGTTTTTTTTCTATCTTGCAGCGGCCACATGTTGAGCAACGAAGATTTTTAATCTGTTTTGAAATCGGAAAGGAAATGAATTGGCCAAAGCCCCATTCAATCCAGGGTTCCTCATTATTTCCTTCCCAATCTCTCATATTTGACGCCCCACACTGCTTGTAGTTCGCACAACTTCTTCTTCTCCTCCTGCTTCTTCTTCTTCCTCTTCCTTTTCCTCTTCCTCCCTCTGTCACTTTCTTTCGCCCAGAGATATGGCGAGAAATAGACCTTCATTATGAATCGAGGCAATCCTGCTCAGTAATTATGGGCGTCACTGTTTCGAGCAGATCTCGAGAGTGGGCAATTATGTTCGTTCGCGATGTTTCTTTTTGGTCGAACCTCTATTGATAGCTATTCCACCATGGACTCGTCTTCACACCAACCAAGAGAGCTATACGGAACATTAAAACTTGCGAATATTTGACCGCCGGAAAGCTCTCTTATCTCAAAGATCTGACGAAGCTGCCAAGCAGCCATCAAGGCCCTGCCGTGAAGCGCTGGACCAAACGAGATTCTTTTTTATCATTTCCTCTAGAGCAAGTTGACGTGCGGTTCCCATGGATTGCAAGCCGGATATGTTTCATTGAAATGATACCCTCTAATCACATAATGGAGCAAGCAGAGGGTGATTTAAAAGCTGAAACGCACAGGCAGAACTCCCCCAATCCATCCTGACTGTACACATATTAAGGGTGCTCTGAGAAAAACCCGTTATTATTACCCTCAACAAAGGGAGCATACGAAGAATCTTGTTTTCTGGCGCGGCCGCTTGTTGAGCATACCCCAAGGGAGAATGACACGTCGATAGGGTTGAGGGTTGAGACTTATACCTATAAGAGTTATTTCAATTGTCTACCATTCGCAAGGCCAGTGAGAAGCTTGGATAAAACTGTTCTCGTCCCTTCAAAAAGGCTTATTATTTCCCTTATGCATGTTGAGACAGCTTCTGGGTTATGATTATCTTCCAGGCATTATAAGCCACCCGAGCCCTTCTGAGCTTCCTGTGGAGTCACCTTTGAGGGACTTCACATCGGAAGCCGTTGCATCTACGGCTTTTAGGTATTTTAGTGGGAGAACCGGTGAAATCATAGCATATGTATGGCCTCAGGCACTGAAGTGCATGATGCATTTTCAAGACAGAGTTGGAGATAGATTAAGCAACTATCCAATCCATTCCGGTTACTACCACATTTTCTCTATTCATGATGTAGCATTGGGAATGGAGCGTGCGGCCTCTACAGAATATCAGTACGGCATCATTCAAACCGAACGCTACGCCTATCAGGGAGTGTTCTATGCGTGTAAGAGAGAGAGTGTGTGTGTGTGTCGTTCACTCTGCATTGTCAGATAGCCATCGAGCCGTCCCCATTTCAGTTTAGAAAAATTACCCAGGAGAAGTATTACCCTATGTCCTTTTCTATTCATAATAGGAAAGGACATGTAGGTTTGTCCCATCAGGATTAACAACTATGGCGAGGTGCGCACCAGGTGAAGCATCCTTGCAGTGTTCATTTATATACTATACTGAAATCTAGAATTGCACTCTCTAAAAGCAGTTAGGAACCCAAATTATCATCTTAATCGGGGTGTAGACTTTGCATAGACGATACTAGCAGTGGCCCTCTTCGACCCCTAGCTACTGTAGTGGGAGAACCGGTGACATAATAGCATATGGGTGGCCTTAGGCATGATCTAGAGCCTGCAGTGCCTTGCACATCCTCAAGACATAGTTGAAGACAGAGAAGTCATCTACCCAATTCATTCAGGTTGCCCCCTCATTTTCTTCTATTCATGATGCAGCATTAGGATTATCCCGTACCGCCGTATCAGGGCATCAGTGCGGCCTCATCTGGTCCATCCTCATCGTCAGGCAGTGTGTGTGTGTGTTGTCCGGTCTGCGCCGTCAGACAGCCATCGAGCCGTTCCCATTTCACTACATAGCATGGAGAAGCTTCGAAGGCTTCTAGTTCGAAGAACCGTTGCAACTATCCAGAGTTAGCTTTCGACTGACCTTCGGACGACGGTATATCCAGCACGGACATATTATTGATGATTTAAGGGTAGATGGAAGTAGAGAATGGGAACCACTGGTCATAAGGATACCATCCAGAAATTCTACAGGGAAACTTTCCCGATACCCCTCATGATGAAGAGATTTTCACCTCCTCCCGCCCCCCAACCCAATATGCTTCCCAATAGCTTAGCAAAAAATAAAAGGTGTAAGTGTTTTCGGTAGTGCCGAGAAACGAATGAAAAAAAGAAAAAGAAGTTGGCGCTGCCCGGAATCGAACCGGGGCTAAATCGGATTCGTTTGTGTCACCACAACGATTCGTCATACCACTAGACCACAGCACCTGTAATATACGAAATTCGTGGATCCTGGGAAGATGACACACAATTTAATAACCCTATCTCGGGGATTTCCCCACTTATTCTAGACATATCTTGAGGGACCTTTCTCTATGAAAAAAAAACTATTGATGTACTGATCTGCATGAAAAGTCATTACATTATATTTGCTGCAAACTAGCTCCGTTTTACAGCGTAAAGAAGAGCCAAAAAGAAAGAAACAAAAAGTGATGGCGCTGCCCGGAATCGAACCGGGGCTAAATCGGATTCGTTTGTGTTTCCACAACGATTCGTCATACCACTAGACCACAGCACCTTTAGGTTGAGGACACTTCAAGTTTTGACACTATCAAGCACAAATTCGTCAACACGTTACTTCGGTGTCCAGGTAGAATCAAATACCTCAATAGAAAGGTATTCTGATTATGCATCCCTACTAAATGGGTATACAAATCTCCCCGATTTCTGATTGTTCTTTTCAGGCGTACTTTCTATGCAGGAACCTGGTGTGAACCCAGAATAAAACTGCGCTGAAAGGTAGACTTGGACGAGTATCCAAGAAATAGAGAATGGAGAAGACAGGTTTGATGATTCAGTTAAAGCGAGATCTGGCCCACGAGTAGGTTTGGACCAACTTCAACGGCGACGCGAGTATCCTCCTTGTGACACATGACTATCTTGAGGATTGAGGGGGAATGTAATCTGGAAGGAGCTGTTGTGCTAACCGATTTGGGATATAAGTGGTTTTGTTTCGTAGGCGCTCGTTTCCCTCTTTCTCTCTTCGTCTTCCCTCCAGTTTAGTAGCTCTGTTGATGATACACGAATTCTTTCTCGTCTTTGTCTGTAATACTCCCCACAGATCGGCAGTCCGCCCAGGGGCGTGATCAGATTGTTTCGTTCCTTACAACCTAATAAGATATAAACGGAAATGACAGTAGAATAGCTAGGAGACAGCATAGTCTGAGATCCAAAAGTCCTGAATTTCTTTTACCAATTAAAATCAAGTCTTCTAGAAACAAGCCAAACCAAACCAACCGCTTTCAAAGGCCATAGAACAGATCAAGTAGTATTTGCAACGATTCGAGGGCCCATGAATACATCAGAAGATAGCAGAACGAGACGAATAGGCGCATTCACTTATTTATCCTTCATGTAGGCAAGCTCCTGGAGAATTGTCATCTCAAGGTGCTGTGGTCTAGTGGTATGACGAATCGTTGTGGAAACACAAACGAATCCGATTTAGCCCCGGTTCGATTCCGGGCAGCGCCATCACTTCTTTTGTCTTTTCTTTTTGGCTCTCTGTTCCTTTTTGGCTCTCACTTGTGCTATGAGATAGAATAAAAATGCAGCCACTCTTAATACAAGCAACAAGTTGTTTGTTTTTACGGAAAATACATGTTGCCAGCGTATCCTCCCCCGCCGCTCCCATCCCCCCGAAGAAAAAGGGAATTGATAAGATAGGTACATTGCATTGTGCTTCAAGTAATCAAGATCTGCCAAATTTTCAGCCTCAGGTGCTGTGGTCTAGTGGTATGACGAATCGTTGTGGAAACACAAACGAATCCGATTTAGCCCCGGTTCGATTCCGGGCAGCGCCATCTCTTCTTTTTGTCCTTCTTTTTTGCACTCCAGATATTCTAGTAACTCTGTGAATTCAATTCTCTGATGATTGGGATAATGCCGAGTTCAATTAGCTCCCCAATATGGTCTGGTGGCTAACATCGCCGTCTTTCACACGGCAGCCAGGAAGTTGATTCACCGTACCGGAGTCTCCACTTTCATTTGTGTTTTTCTTCGTGGTGCACCTGCCGAATAGTGACATAGAGTCAGAGACAGACTAAATCCTTCTTGGAAGTTTCGCGCGAGGGCGATCAAAGTTCTGACAAGTTCTCCGGACTACCTCATTTTTTCCAATATCGAAGGGAGATCAAATAACAAAGCGTGGAATTTTATTTGAAAGAACATGGCGAGTAAAGTTTTTTCACAGATGTGTCATAGAGTTAGCTACGACGAGCTGACAGCCGCCATTTTATCGCGATTTCTCTTTCGCCAAATCTCAACCTCGCCACCGCCTCTAACAATACCAACTCTCATTGACGAAAGCATATTATGCGCCGCATTGGAGTGTTGATATACACCGCCGTTGAACATTGCGGTGGCGTCCTTCCCAATGCCCGAGCCAATAAGGGCTTTGCCTCCTGGATGTTCCTTGATGAAATCTGTTACATCGTGAATGACACCGGCGATAGCAACAAGCGCTTTTCCGTTCCGAGATTCGGCAACGAAATCATCCCAAGAAAAGACAGGGAGCTGCTCTAAGGGAGTCCCCCAATCAAGCTTGGCCCGCTTTTGGTCAACTTTCTTTTGCAGCTGCTGGACGCGACCTTTTTCGATCTCGTTGGCGCGGAATTGTTTGAGGTTGGTGGCAAGACCAATCTGCTTCCATGCCCAGATTGACCACTTTGTTGGGTCATACTGCCACCATTGGATGGCATTGCGGTAGTCGGAAGGGAACTTTCATGAAGTCAGCGACGAAACGAAAATTTGACAGGGAGCGTCGCTTACTTCGTGGTGAAAATTATGATAGCCTTCACCGAGTGTCACAAGAGCGGTTACGACATGATCTCGGGGCGAGTTCCTGTCATCGAATGGCTATGAAAGTGTCAATAAGTGGAAAGTTGCATCGCAACAGTAATGGCTAACCTGATCCCCAAGCCAATGAGCAAGGGAGTTGACACAAAAGGTCGCCTGCTGAACGAAGAGAAACCTCAAGATTCCCGCATATACCAGACCTCCTTTCCAGTCACCCCAGCCAAGCCCAGCAACGACCATTGGGAACAGCAGGCCGAAAAGAAGAATGACTTCACCATAGTGCCTGTGCTGCCAGACGACAATAGGGTCTTGGTTCAAGTCGGAGATATCAGTCCGTCCTTGGTCTTTAGGATTTTGCTTCAGTACCATCCACATGAAGTGAGAGTACCACACGCCTTTTCGTACACTGTAAGGGTCTTTGACAGTATCGGTCCATCGGTGGTGAGCTCGGTGTTTGCTGCTCCACCATCGGATAGAGCCTTGGACTGCACCGCCACCAACGCAGGCAAGGAAAATTCTCAATGGTAAGGATCTAGACAGGAGAACTATGAGTCAGTCTTTTTTTCGCCTTTTATTTTACCAGTCTTGCGAGAAGTTGAAGGGGATAATAAAATGAGACTCACGCCTCATATGATCGATGCGCCCACAGACGGTGATAGCCAGCAGTAATGCCCAATCCAGTCCAGAAGTAATAGACAAGCGCCCAGATAGCTGTTGGAAAACGCAGTTGAGTATAAAATGCAGCGACACAGCCGAGAGATGGAACGATGAGGATAAGAGTGGTGTTGATCCAATTGACATGGCGATGCCAGTTACTCCATGTGAAGGGCTGTTCACTGATGTGCAGTTTCTGGCTTTTGGACATGGTGCCCGCCAAAAATTTGAAGGTAATTCGTGCTGTGAGTATATCAAATTTATCGGATTGTGATACTTTAATCTTCTCTAATAAAATGTCAAGATGACAGAGAGTCTTTATAGACACAATAGGCTACTTCAAGGTGAAAGAATCCGGGGATTAATCATTGATTACAGTCAAATGTGCTTCCATATCCTCGGTCCCATGTGGAAGTGACGCGTTGTGATCTTTGTTGAATGCTGGAATTTGTTGGGTCGTTGGGAGCAGCATCCTTCGGTTCCTGTCTCGCCCAACATCTGCTCGAATTCGAAGGAACAGCACAACATAATTGGTTCCACTTTCATATCGCAAAAAACATCATCAAATCATTTTTAAAGCTTTGTTCTTGGGTTAGTTAGCCTTTCGATTGTATTCTCAATCGGCTAGTAGAGAGCTCTAATATTTGGTAAAGAAAGAAGGACGAGTGGGACGATTGATCATCCTCAATCTAAAACTCATTTTGATAACGATATCATCTGATCTTCGTTCTTACCGTGGTTTACGAACCGTTGGGTTTACGTATCGACTCAGGCCATGTATTTTTATTTTTTTGAGTGAATGGATCAGGCAATATAGTATGGGGCCACTGTACAATCGAAGATATTCCGCCGTCTACGACTTCACAAATACGTGCTTAAGTACTGCATGTCTTTAGTCTCCCACATTTCACATATATTCACAAGGCACATTCATAAGCCCCACTATGGCTGAAAGCTAAGCTATGTTAATTAGAGAATGCCAGAATTGATTGCGTGACTCGGTCGTTCCTGACTGGTGAGATCTGTTATATACTTGGTTTCGGGCGGTCGGTAAAAATTGATGATCAGGGTTTTTGATAGGCTCTATAAAAAATCGGTGAAGTTGAGCAGACGGGGCCGCAAAGCGGATAGCCTACTCGCGGATAGCCTGCGCGGGTACATTCCTCAGAGCATTGAGGAACCCGGGTCGGGTTCGCCGAGCCTCCACTTATTCCCCAGCTCAAGCTCAAAGTCAAGTTACACTCAATAGCTGAAAGTAAGACCATGACAATGGTTATCTTAGTCTCAGCCCCGATCTCAGATCTCGAAAGGCGCCGAAAAAAACCCCACTCTTATCAGCATATCAGACGCAAGAACGCTAGCATGTGAAAGTTACTGCACGAAATTGCACCGAAGCATGACACGATCAGCATGACCAGCATGACCGTTATCTGTCAGACTCCCTCGATGAATCTTCTCTTCATCCACTAGCCCTCGCCCTCAGAACGTGAATGGAGTTCTCACGGCTCCCCCTTCTCCCCATCCCGGCTTCGATCCGCCGTCGGCTGCCCCGGCTGTATCCGTCGCATAGGGCTGGCGTCGAAGCCGAAACGGGCGGGAAATTACGGCACTCGTCTTCTGAGCCGCACCTGCCTTTGCCAGATCATGGAAGCCTCACGGAGATCGCGATTGAGACGCGGCCCTCGACAGCGAGTGATGACCTGAGTTTTGACTCGTCTGGGGGGTCTAGTCCTCGTGAGGACACCGGGATTCCGACGAAATATGAGACTGAGTCGGGCTTAAGGTGGAATCGTGTAGTACCCGGTAAGGGTATGTCAGGATCTTGACATGGTTGGAATGACTGACAGAGATCTCCCATGGCAGCGTTCAATCTTCTCCGCAATGCAGGCTACGAAGCACAACAGCCACGTGCTGATGGACGACTCGCGCGGTCACTCTATATTAACGCAATCATGTACCTGCTTGATGCGTTGCCGTCGGATCTTACTGCTGATGAAACTATCATGATCGAACACCGATTACCACAATCTGTCAAAGCATCAATAGCGGCAGAGCCACAGATCCATCTGGCGGGGTTGGAGGGTCACGAAGAAGCGAGACCTGGGCCTCCCACTAGGTCATATCTGCATAGGCTTCTCGCGTCCATGATTGTCCAAATATTTCTTTTTGTGCGGTTCATCCTACCTTATGCAAAATTATTCTTGCGAAACGTCTATGAATACGAGCGCTCACATCGTCTGACGGAGCGTTTTGTAAGCACGACGTTAGATGCGGCAGATGGACTAGGCAAGAGCAGCGTTCACATTGGATCTGCGGTATGCAAATTGAATGAAGGGAAGTTTGGGACTGTAATGGGAAATCTCGCAGCCTGGTGGGTCGAAGGCATTGCGGGTGGAGTATACGAGGGAGTTGGAGAAGGTATGACTCAATTAGGGTTGTTGAGGCCGGGACTGGAGCTCGAAAGACTGGTTTTGCAAGTAGATAGGCGCTAGAATGGATACATGCATAGATGCTTTTTGAAGACCAATGGCTGGATGCCCGCTGTGATATCTTATTCATTGATTGCAAAGTCCAGTGCTGCGTGTGACAGGATTCTTGTAGTATCCACGACCTTTATCTCGCATTTTTCCTCGCTCAGGATGAGTGGAAGCTCTGTACAGCCCAGAACGATGGCATCACAGTATGGTACTAGCTGCTTTGCGACCAAAATGAGGCCGTCGCGTGCTTGCTCGGTAAAGATGTCCTTGATCAATCGTTCTGAATAACGTCATGGACATAGTCCTGCTCTACATCAGGAATATAGACTGTACTTATACCTTGTTTGGCAAGTGGCTTATCATAGAGACGTCTTCGAACAGTTGGAGAAGTCCCGAGAATGCCCACTCGCTTATAGCCTGCTTCAGGAGTGGTCGGTCGTGACTTCCAGAATGCCGAGAACCGGAATCTTTGACTTGGCCAGGATCTCGGGAAACACAATATGCGGAGTGTTTGAAGGAATGATAGCAAATTGAGCTTCGGCTTTGGCCGCACTGTTGACCGAGTCACTCAGCACTGTGCATCAAAGTCGTCCGTTTTGACGGCATTCTTGATCCTTTCATAGAGTGGAGTATTCGTAACAATGGGCGGGTATGAAACACTCCGCCGCATAGCCTCACGACCGATTTATTGGTGGCAGACGACGCTACCCTCAATGGTAGGAATGCAGATGCCGATGGTCTTCATAATAAAGGTGTTAGGCAGTTAGATGAAGATGCCTTGCAGAGATCAAGAGTGTTATGTTCGTCGAGAAGGGGTAATGAGCAGAATTTATAGGAAGCATATGGAGCACTGAGGATTATTAGATGACCTCGTCGCATTAGAGACCAGGATATGAAGGGACTAGATGTCAATTTGCATGTAGTTGGTGAGTTAAGAGGTGAAGCGACCCCGAAGCTCCACCGCGATAACGAGATAAGCGATTGAAGCGATTGGTTTGTTGTCAACCTCAACTTTCACTCCCAATCATCATGTCGACTACGAGGTTACCCTGCGTCCCTTCGATTCGAAGGCAGCAGCTACATCTGGAATTGTGAGTGCCATTGCCATTCTAACCGCGCGAACCGTGCTCATCTCCGTCTAGCGCGAGCTTGCGGAATGCGGCACCACCAGGGGTCTACGTGAGCCTGGCACCCGGCGACCCTACGCTCTGGAATGGAGTCATCTTCGTTCGTTCCGGTGAGTTCAGACTCCGATAATCTACAGATCGTGACTAATAGTCGGCCTAGGCCCCTATGCCTCCGCCATTGTGCGCTTCCAGATCCGCTTCCCTGACGTGTACCCCGACCTCCCACCGCTCGTGACCTTCGCAACAGATGTCTTCCACCCATTGATCGTACCACTTACCACATATACATTCAGCACAAACTCAGCAAGTGATGACCCTGTGAGCGCAACTGACGAGGAGCGACTACCGCCTGGTGGGTTCAGCCTCCGTCACGGATTTCCTCACTGGTTCGGAAGGGCCAGGCGACGAAGCGGTGTTGCGTCTGGAAAGACGTCTCGGAATGTGAGTGGTACCAGTACTGGCACTACGTCCAGTAGTGTCCAAGCGGCACCAAGTGGCCCCATGGCGGAGGGTCCTACGTCCGACGGGCGAGATCCTGTAGTCGGCTCTCCAAGCAATGCCGTTAATGGCGAGGACACAAATAAAAACGACGGCACTCCCCATGTCGCTCAAGTGCCTTCCGCAGATCAATTCGCGGAAGCCAAGAAATTTGTGCCCGTCGCCGACTTATTGAACTATATTCGGTCAACTTTCGACGATGCGGAGGTTCTGGACTCATTGCCATCTGAAGCAGCCGCCAACCCTGGGGCATGGCACGCGTGGAAAGCGCATCGCCGAGGCGGCGCTAGATCTGGTGATTTGAAGCGAGGAAGCCCGCAGGCTCGGCTCCCCGGCGACTGGCATTGGGATGGCATTTGGGCGCGTCGAGTACAGGACGAGATCGCGGCGAGCCATTCCGATGCGATGTTGTATGGCAATCCTCGTGGCGGCAGTGACGAGATGGTAGGCCCCATTGAACTGGCTAGGTTCCGACAGACGCTGACCAGAGTAGATTCGCTTTTCTCGGATGGACGATGGAACTAGGAGTTCGGTGAAGGAGAAGATGGAATCGGTGGTGAACGTAACTAAACCTTGACGATTGTTCTTGCCTCAATATACCCAACAATGCAGTTGTTTTCAACATCACTCGCGCCTGCCTCTCGAAAACTTTCACGCTCAGAATAAGTCCAAGTTTTGCTGGAGACTCTGATCATGCATCATTTACCATTGCCATCATCACAATATGCCCAACACTTTGTCGCTCGATTTTAAGAGCTCTGCATTGCTTATCGCATTGGTCCTGGTCCCCGTTGTTGTCCTCTTTGGCACTGTTGCCATAGCTCTTGTCTGCTCCGAGCGCTGCAATTGCCACTTTGCTAAACCCAAGTGCGTGACCCATTTCTCCTGCTGCCGCGGACGCTGGCAGCGAAAAAAGCGCCTTCGCTCCGACCTAGAGAACGGCTCCGATAATCCTGCAATCGAAACCCCAAATGCATCTCTTCAATATGGCCCAGTCTCCACAGCACTGGAGCAGGTCTAGAGCGATCGCCATGGAAGACCCTGTCCGCGAGCCTTCTACCGTCAGAAAAGCCAGCGGCGAGTCACGGAGTCGGAGCGTCGGTTCTTCCAGGTCGTATCCTCGCATTCCTCGCCGTGGGTCTTCGCTCTCGGCGAGCTTTAGCAGTGACCCAAATGGACCAACAACATCAACTCGAACTCCATCTTTATGCGATAGTCTGTATCAAATACAAGTTGTGAAACGACGGCGATCGGGGGGAAAGGCTCTTCGGGACACGGGCAACCAGGACATTGACTCTACAGAGGGCAGTGCATCTATCACCAAAGTAAACCGTACCCCTTAATTATCGGTCGCTCCCTTGCTGACTTGTCTTTAAGAGCCCGAAGCAGCTCGGTAAGATCCAAGAGAGCAATACCAAGGCCAAAAATCAGCCTCGCTCGCGGCTTATGGTTCGCTGGAGCTCCGGATCATGGGATTCTCTTGGACGGGATCTAACATCGGGTTCGAACTCGGTTTTTGGCTCGAGGGAGACGAGGCCTTCAACTCCGGACCTAAGGCAAGCGCTGAAACACAAAAATCAAAAGGGCGTCGGATCCCTAGGTCCTCTGGACCTGCCAATATCTTTTGTCAGCGTAAGATCTATTCCCAACAAGCCCCAAATCGGCCTGTTGTCTTCGACATTATGTGCTACGGTACAAGTATCTGCCGATGTCAACTCTGTCTCGGTTTCCGAAAGCTCAGATCTCGCGCCGCTTGATGTGATTATACTCCTGCATAGTGTGTGAGTTCGATTCCTCGTCTCGTCAGTCAAAGATACACAAGCTCATTCACTCACCAGGGCCCAGCCGTCTGTCAATATTCTGACGCAGATCACTTTTGGTGCCTCCGCTTTGGCTTCAAATCTCCTTTTCGGTTATGACAGAATTGGTCTCGCATATGTTGATGGGAGGAAAAGCCTCGGCTTTGAGGTATTACTTTCCTTGGACTTCCACTCAATGGATGCTGTCCGATCTGCATTGAATTTATTTCTACTGCTCCAGCCTCCCAATTATTGCAAAGCGAGTCTAAGCCTTGGCGAAATCATTGAGCGAGTGTCCGGGCTGTTTTCAGGCTGCCCGAGGTCTGCATTTTGCCACTTGTTTTTTGTTTCTGGAACTTCACCGTTGCAATTAGCGATACCTTCACTCAACCAAGCAATCGGGTTCAACACCATCACACCTCAGCCTTGTCTCCCGTTGAATCAAAGCCCTCTTAAGTCCGGATGGCATATTTATTATGACGTTGGTGTGGGCAACGCATGCCCACGAGGAGCCTACTTCATTCGCAAAGTGTCACGAGTCGTTCGGCAGCTCCGTACTGGCATTTGCCCAGGATCCGTTCTCAACCTCCGACTTTCTATCATTCCTGCCAAAGGTTGCCAGATCCTATCCGTCATGAACGACTGTCAAGTCACTTTACTTCGACCTGGGGAGACCTGGATTGTCCCCGTCAAAATGAGCGTGCCCTCGGCATTCCATTCGATCACTCCTGGTGATCGTTCTCAGTCTCCTGCTCAACATCCATTAATCGAAGAGATGGTTTCCCAAATTAATGATCTTCTGATGGAATACTCTTCCGGAGAAGTCATTCAGCCTATTCTAACTGCTCGCGTTGAGTATCAGCATTCGCTTCTGCCAGCCACTAGCACTATTCATGAGGAGAGCCAGCTCACAGTTTTGCGAAGTCAAGATTCAGCCATGAACTCCTCGCTTGACTATTGACAGACAAAACATTTTACAGTTGCAAATTTCAAAGAGCTGAGTGTGGGCATGGGCATTTGGTCAGGTGGCAGCTCGGTTCTCTCGGCATAGCTTTCTTGTTCAGATATTATTACCGCGTTTTCCCATCGGATACGCCACTATAACTCATTTTTTTCTTGCTTTGGCATGTATTACTTGTTCACCAATTGCACTAGTTGTTCGATCTGATCATTCTCCCAAACTGACTCTGTCGCCAGATCAAAGCTAAAAACGACCTTACCTTTTGACCCGAGAATTGACCCCTCATGTACGAGGATAGATTATCAAAAGCATTCTCCAAGTCTAAACCGTCTTTCTATTTTGCTGTCCACTCCGCACAGCTTTGTACAGATCCCGAGGAAACTTGGCATCGGGGCTGAATTATTAGGTCGTTACCCGTGGAGTATGAGACTAGTGGACTGGTAACATAAGAACTATATTGGCAGTACTGGTCCGGTGTGGCAATAGCGGGGAATCATGCGTATTCTTGTCATTCTGCAGAGAGCTGTACGCGAATCTATTGTGACGCTGAAAAATTGGCCAAGGCCGGCGCGGTATCATCGGCACCCTCGGCGAGCTGCCGATCCCACATCGGATCGCCGTCATCATTAAACTCGGCCCATTGGAAGAAGGTGCATCCCTGTTGACCTGGTGCGTACCCCGCATAGCACATCCACATGTATCGGCCCCGAGTCTCCTGCTTGCGCTGTGAGCACCGAAGAATCGCGTGCTTGCCACATCGGCACCGGGGAATGTATCGCGGGTGCAGAGTATCGCGATACCAACGGTAGGTTATATTAATGCGCCGATTCCCTGCGATGGGATGTGGAGAAATCGTTTGGGCAGGGCTGATCGCATGCTTCCATTCTTCCTGCATCTCTGCATGCATAATCAAAAGCGAATTATGCGGTAAGTGAATGGAGATCTGTCCCTGCGAATCTGCACGAGCCGTGGCCTTCTGGTCTTTGCCCTTTGATGGTGGAGACTTTTTGCCGCTCTCATCTACCGCTTCGTCTGCGTCTGCCTCGTCATCCCGGGCGACAATCCGGCGTACTCGGAATTCTCGTGCCACGCCTAAGCTGAGACTACCTATCACCGGATGTGGACCAAGATAGGTCAGTTCATCTGCGTGATATCCTACGCTCTCGGTCGGTCCATCGTAGCAGTTGACAAATGCTGCGTTTGGTCGCCACTGCTTTGGTGATTGGTATTTGAGTTTCTTTCCTTCGGGGTAGACCTCGCGGATACGTTGCTGAATTTCTTCATTCACCTTGCTCTGAACCTTCCGTGAGACTGTTCGCAAGTGCGGCGTTGCTTCCCGCACGTTTGCGCGGTAGCTACCGCCGTACGTGTATTCGGAAGTCTGTTGCTTGTATTCCTCAGGCGTGGAAACGTATATACACGCAGTGTGCGGACTTTGTACTGTTCGACTAAAAAGTTGGAATTCGTATCTTGAAAAATGGTCCGCTTCATGAAGTAGCTCTTTCAGGAGCTCGTTGGCCTCTTCCGGGGGAAGAAAGTTGTGAATAATCGTGCAAGGTGTGTGGGCTGCCACGTCCTCGGGGGCGTAGAGGTGCAGAGTTTGGCCTTTCTTGGTCGAGTGAATCTTTCGGCCAGTCAATCTTTTATTGACAGACTTGAAAGATCCATCTTCCCCTCTCGTCAAAACATGCGATGACAAGGACGTTTGAATGCCGAATGAAGAGTTGGGTAGCGCCCGTTTCCTAGGGGTTGATGCTTTTGCTGCAGGACTTTGCGAGGAAAGCAACGCTGACGCAGCATCTACAGATCCATCGCAGGACACAAGGACATCCAGAATATCATCCTGCTCGATCTCCGGGTACAGTGATATTAAAATGGCGAGCTTAATGTCGGTCGAATCCTCGACCTGATTCTCAGCAACCGGCGATGCCTCGAATGATTCGACGCCAGCTTTCTCAGCCAGAGACAATCTTCGGCGTTTCCTCGAGACGAACGCGTCCATGGATGCTTTGCTTCATCACGTTGATGATCAAGAGAAGAGAATGAGTCGTAGCCATCGATAGACCGCTTATCGGCACATGACTGGCTCCAAAGTGTCCAATCAGAGTATGCTCTCATAGATATGCTGAAAAATGGCAATTTGCTAATTTGGAAGGCCACTTCATCCTTGAATCTAGAAGCATTTTTCATTCAACGTGAGAAGAAGACCTCGATATTCATTGCTGCTTATTCACCGCATGGTCTAGACTGTGGGTTATGCTGGGTTATCCTCGTCATTTTCTCTTTCTTAACTTCTCTCTCCTCGCCACTTACATGGTCATTGATGCAGTCAGCGAGATACCCATACCCAAACCTTTCTTACATACATGTTATGAAGAAGTGGGCACACTCTAGCAGTGCACAACGGACAATGCATGTTCAGATACTTCCAAAGTTGAAGTAGGGGATTTATTTACAGTCATAACCTTGCGGAGGGGATTCTCTTGGAGTCTCCCTTTTCTTTTGTCGGTCTTTCTTAGTGTATTATTGCTCGATTGGCCTGGAGTATTGAAGTGGAAAAAAAAGTTTCAGGAGTAAAAAATGGACTCGCGGGGAATCGAACCCCGGACCACTCCCATGCTAAGGGAGTATTATACCACTAAACCACAAGCCCATTGGATGAGTAATCATCGCTCTAACAGATTTATAGAGAATCTATGTGTAGGACGAAGACAATCCCTCACAAGGTAGAGATGGATGGATGCGTCGTGACAAGGCCCAAATTCACAGGAGGTTTCGACGTGATAGGAGAACCAACTTAATCCAAGATTAGTACTACGCTGAATTCCGACTATTGATTGACAATTTGTCAAGACAAGAGTGTAACGATCATGCCGTAGTCGATTTTCCCTTTCTATATATATCCGCGAGAATATTCAATCAAATATTTCATATGTCAAAGACCATCAAAACCCTCAACCAAAGCCGAAACTGCTACCTTAATCTACCCATGATACACCACACGGTATTCTAAAACCAGAATGGATGGATTTGACATAGGACTGGTCACCAAATCGTGCGTCAGGGTAATTATCCTCGATCGCTCTAACCTAGCAGCTCCCGATGTCAGCGTGCTTCTCAGCTACACCAGGGGAGCGAAGCACGCTGATCATATGCTCAAGCACATCATTATCCACCATTAAACACACTCGTAGCCTACTCGGTAAATTTGTCGCAGGGATCACTAAGGAAGCCTTGAATTTGCGGAAGGGCCTCGCGCACGCGCTCTATACTGCACCCGCTGCACGTGTGTTCTGCATTGAATACCTTCGAAGTGTATGCGTTCTCTGCTAGAAGGAGTTGCTCAGTTGAGCCAGCCATTGTTCGGTGTAATGACCTACTGACAGTGTTGTTAAGACAACGCAGAAAGATACCTACAAGACGTGGGGAGTCGGGTCCGTAGGCTGTGCGATAGATAATAGGATCCCAGATGAGAATTGAGAAGTCACGAGACGGCTCTGGAGGTATGTATCGTAGCCCTGGGGATGATTCAAATCGACATACTACCTTCTGGAGGAATAGCTTGGCCGAAGTGCGAACAGATTCGGCCATGGCATCTGATCAGTTGAGCCTCTATATAGGACATGCAAATGACTCCCCCACCCACCGGCTATGAGTGAGGGCTTCTCTAAATTGAAGCGACGGGGAAGAGAGGGTCCAGTACATTTGTATAGTGCGCCGGATTTTTTTTTTTTGGAGGAAAAGTTAAATCGCTGGCATGGCTCTCTCATGTGCAGGTAACATTGGCCTGTGATCACCCCCTCGAGCTGGGATCAATCACAGGCTAAACATACCAACTCGCACTCCGATCGAGGAATTCCAGGACACATGAGCTTTCTAAAATGTGATGTTCATCCATTATTTTACAACAATGTACCCTCAAATCAGCACCGAATGCCTACATTGAAAGCATGTACTTTCGCGCGGGAAGGGACCGACCGATAAGCGTGGCCCGCGCTAAAACCGACCTCGGCCCATCGCATTGCGCTTAGATTCTCCCCGCAATCCCGATGTCAATCCCTCCGACCTCACACCGTGGCCGGGCGACATGGTGAACGTTTCTTTTTGATACCCTAGACTGCTTCTTTTCAATTCTGTTCCGTGATCGGACTCCGATCAGCCCCTCACTATGCTCCACTTCCGCACACAGGGTTTCAACGGTTGCGCAGTCAAGTATTCGCCCTTTTTCGACAATCGGCTGGCCGTCGCAAGTGCAGCCAACTTCGGTCTTGTCGGTAATGGACGTTTATACATTCTAGAGCTCACCGCTAATGGAATTGTGCCGGTGAAAACGTAAGTGGCGTAGAATACGCTCTCACAGCAATTGGTTTTGATCTCCAAACCTCCAGGCTGACCATCTCTATTCACGATGCAGATTTACCACACAAGACTCCCTCTATGACCTTGCCTGGTCGGAGATTCATGAGAATCAGGTCCTCACCGCATCAGGCGATGGCAGCATCAAGCTGTTCGACACCACAGCCAACGACTTCCCCGTTTCGAATTGGAAAGAACACAACAGGGAGGTGTTCAGCGTCAACTGGAACCTAGTCGCCAAAGACCGCTTCTGCTCTAGTAGTTGGGATGGCACTGTTCGAGTTTGGTCGCCGCATCGTCCACAGTCCCTCCTCACTCTCCCCACTCACAGCTGCACTTATTCCGCCGCCTTCTGTCCGCATAACCCAGACCTGCTCTCATGCGTAACATCAGACTCTTACGTTCGCATCTTTGATCTACGCACCCCCGCCTCGGCCTCAAACCACCTCGCCGTCCAAATTCCCATCCATGCATCTCCCGCCGCGTCTGCCCTACCCGGTGGACCAGGAATACCCCCAACTGCAACCCCGCCCGCTGAGGCCCTCACGCACGACTGGAACAAATACCGCCCTACCGTCCTCGCCACGGCCGGTGTAGATCGGGCCATCCGGACGTTCGACATTCGCGCCCCGCAGCAGGGTCCACTAGCCACGATGCTAGGCCACGAATACGCAGTGCGCAAAGTCACTTGGTCGCCACATCTATCGAACGTTCTTCTGAGTGCCAGTTACGATATGACTTGTCGCGTATGGAGCGATCGGTCTGATACAAGCGCGCCGGGTGATGTGGATCTCATGCGCTCTGGCCCGGCGGGTCCGGTTGTCGGCCAGGAACTTGGACGGATGACACGACACACCGAATTTGTGACGGGTGTGGATTGGTGCTTATTTGGAAATGAAGGCTGGTGCGCTAGTGTCGGATGGGATGAAAGTCTCTATGTATGGGATGTGCGAGGCTCAATGACGTGAATGATCATCGAGCAATAAGAAACCTATCACAATTTTTCAGAACACTGGTGGTTCTGTAGAAAGCATTATTGTATGATATTTTTCGTAAGGATAGACGAGAGCGTTCATTGCTTCACTTTTGTTATATACCATTAAACACAGTGAATAAGGTATCAGTCATTGCATTTCGTAATTTTATGTCCGAGTCGCCCAGCTATGCATGGTTCGTGAATCCAAAGAATTCCGCGCTCGGTCTATGTATGCATCCGTCAAAGCCCAAACAATAGTATAAGCACTGCTGAGATCAACCGAAAGACCCGGCTCAAGCTCCTTTTGAAGCACATACCGAACCCAGGAAAGCGAGTACCCGAGGCCTCATTTCCAGGTTGATGATGGTGATCCAAGGCCTGTGGGCTCAAGTGGCACCGGAGTCTCACATTAAGAAGTTTTCCAATTTTGACCACAGGCGTATCTATTTGCCTAGACGAGCCTCGGTCTTGTTGCGCTCCTGGTTCCGGACCTGAGCAATCTCTTCCCGGGAAGCGTTGACCGCAACGTGCACCTGGTTGAAAGGGTTCTCCTCGCTCTTCTCGAACTCTTTGCGGCAAAGATCCATACGCTGCTGTCGACGCAGACCGGGGTTCTCCTGTTCAATCTCGGGCATGCGACGAGCCTCAAAGGCGGCGTATGCGGCCTTGAATCGACGCTCGGGGTGTCGCTCGACCTTAGAAGTATCCTTGTTTGTAAGAGACAGGGCATCCAGCGCATTATCGATACCGGAAGCATTGAGAGCAGAGCCCTTCTTGCTTGTGGGCTCGTCGTCCAGCTGGGCGAGATCGAGGCCGCGAGTCTTCTTCTGGGCGGTCTTCGCATTGGCACCCTTGGCCTTGGCGGGCTGAGAAGCTTCCTCCTCCGCTAGTAGGGCATCGCGCTCGGCCTTCTTGCGGGCAGCTTCGGCTTTCTTGGCTTCGGCGTCATCCCTGGTTATTAGAAAAGGATTTGTTAGCTTGAGCCTCATCGTCGCAAACACCGGGGCAAGCTCACTTCTTAGCGTTGCTCTTCGAGCCCTTGGACCACTGTTTTTCTTCCTCGGCTGCCAGCTTTGCATTCTCAGCAGCCTTCTTTCCAGCGGCGGCGTCGGCTTTCTGTTTAGAGATTAGCATTCACACAAGCATGGTGGGGGCGGGGTCGACATACACGAGCCTGGCCAGCAGCCTTCTTGGAGTTCTCTCCAGCACCTCCTTTCTTGCCTCCCATTTTGATGGACTGTGTACTTTTTTGCGAACGACGACCAAGGAATGACGAATGGGTGGGACAGAAGAAAAAGTGGATTGTCTTTAATGACCTGATCCACGAGATGATTATGCCGGCTCCGGTGCGGGCGGTGACCATTTTGACTAATCTGGGCATCCACCCAGACGCTGTAGAAGCTTGTAGAATAGTAATGATCTTGCAACGATTACCGTCATTCTATTGAAGCTATACATACCGTGAGATGCAAGTGACCATAAATGATATTTTGCGCGTTGTGGCTTCCAAGGATCTTCCGACTAAATACGTTAACTTGGCCCTTGCGGCTTTTGGTGCGTCTTGTATAGGGATGATGTCACTGCAATAACCCCTAAAGACATAATCATTGGGTTTTGCACGTTCAAGTTCAACAAATATCGGATCCAGATCAGTACTAGCTCTTGAATATCCAGAGAATCATCTGTCGAATACATTCCATGTCTGTGACCTCTAAAGAGCTGTTTTTACCTATAGCGTCACAAATGTCATGATTCAATTAGACAGGCCTCGTGTGCCTACTTTTGGGAGAATGGATGCAGTCAGTTCATTTCATGATAAGTTGGAGAGTTAAATGTCCGCTGCAAGCGATTTTTTATAAAGCCGGAGACCTCGTTTTTCATGGCCTGGGCTAAATCAAGACGCTCAATTCTGCCCCCTTTCAACTAACAGTAGATATAGCAATATCAATCCACTAGAAGCATAGCAAATAGACGCGGCAAAAGATAGTCCAAACTTTCCCAACTTTTGCGGTAGTTGCTATCGTTGCTTTTTTATCCCGTCTGTCACCTATTTCGCCGTACGCTCGGTGGTTTGTTTGGTAATCCGTTCCGTCATCTGCTCTGTTGATTTCGGATTATTCCAAAAGTTAAGGTCGAGTTAATTGGGTGTCATGGATGAGTCCCTAGGATCCTCACCCTTGATCAAAAGCGACTGCAGGGTTTGAATAAAGGCCGCTGAACCGCCAGATTGCTCTGTTTTCCAGAGTTCAGCCTCAAAGTCTCTGAAGATGATTTGGGTTTCCGTCGGAAGAGCAGACTCCATTTCCATGGCAGTAAGCTGAATAAGCCGAAGAATACCCCTGGCTGATTTCCACCGTCGAGCGAGGGAACGGAGAATCATGAAAGATTCAATGAATGCCTGTTCACTTTGGGCATCGTGTAGATTTTCGAGGAGTGCAAACATTGCAACAGAAGTATACTGCATCGCAGTTCCTGGAATACAGTCCACAGGCCATTGTGACCGGAATTGATAGAGTACTGCGCCGATATTGTGAGCTGCAGAGAACCTCAGAGCCTTGATGTGGCTCTTAGTGGCTAGGTCGCTCTCTTCAAGGATTGGTTTGATGAAGCCGAATATCAAAAGGATGATTGTGTAGTATCTCATGCTATAATACGTATTCGTTAGATATCTTACTATTCTTGCCGTCTTATGTGAGACTCACTGCATGTCCATGACTCCGGGTGTCGGAGTGCAACCCAGACCAACACATTCAGGGAGGGTTTCAGCCCAGGCTTGCAATCGATAGTGAAAGGTGTTGACATTTTCAAGATCAAATGCAGCAGGTTTACCTTCTCCGAAGAAATAATCGCATATGTCCCACACAATAAGCATGAGATCGAAAACGCCGTTGATCACACAGCCCGTGTGTGCCGGTGCAGGTTCGACTTGGCGGGGATAAGGGCACCAAGTGTCCTCTGGATCATGGCCTCGAGAGAGCCGCTCAAGCTTTGTGGGTCTTGTAGCGATGGCAGGTTTCTGTAGACCGAAAACACTGATTCTGTAGGAAAGTCAGACAACAGGAATCTTTCACAGGACCTCCAAGGAGTGTTGTTTACTCACGTGCAGATATTAAACAGCCCAAAGACAGCCGTAGAAATGGCCCTTGCCATTTCTGGAGCCTCTGCACCCGCCTCTGCGATCATTGTGTGACTATTGTTCTCAATATAGCGGGCACAGTCCGCAATCTCGACAATTTTCAACCAGCCAAGCCTGGATTTGCCCATGCCGGTCAGACTGTTCATTGAAGTTAGTATGATCCAAGTCAGCTGGGAAAGAAAATCTTACCAGATGTAGATGCTACCTCGCGCTTGGAAAGTTGTGAGTGATGGTGGATCTTCTTCTTCTTCTTTCAGCAATCGCATCGCTTCCTCCAAGAAATGATCTCCTCGCGTGCTTTGATCACCCGGAATGGCCAAGGTTTCGGGATAATCTGAGTATAACTTGACCGAAAGATATTAATTGTGATATTCAACCAGATATTACGAGAGTCGTGGAATAGTGAGGGGCACTCACACATGCCATAGCCAAGATACTGTTGACAAGCAATGGGGAACAGAACTTAGAGCCCAATTTGCCGGATCTCATATCTCTCAAAAACAAATCGCGGTCAATCCAATTTGAAGTGCAGTTGTTCCAGGTGAAATAGAGTGAAATTAAGTGCGACACAAAATCGTCGTCATTCGTCACAGATGTCCACGGTCGCGCGGGTACCTTGTAGAGAGGAATATCAGATATACGCTTAATGTCCATGTACCTGTGAGATAACTCAAACGGGCTGGAAGGAATCTTTGGGCCTTTGGCGACGGCTTCGTGGTCATTACTTAGATTTTGATTTTCCGCAAGATGAAGGCGGATTTTGTCTAAAGGCGCGTTACTTCGAATCAAAGCCAGCAAGCTACGGCCCTTTTGCTCGTCCTCGTCACGAATAGTATTCACGAGCCGCATTAGCAAGTCACGGTCCTGCTCCAAAGCTTCGATTCTTCGCTTCAGGGTGACTCGTCGGCGGCCATCATTGTCCGCGTTGAATATGCATTCCGTCTTAGAATTTTGACAGGGCAAGCACGGGATGCCTCCAATACACTATATCGGTATTAGCTAGATGCTTGCTCGGCGAAGCTGGATACATACCTTGGATTTTCGTTTTTGACACGCCGAACACGCGGTAGTTGCTTTTTTAGAGGAAGCAACATGATAATCCGATGTTTGATGAGGATGGTCATTCGGTGTTGGTGCAAGAGACTGGGCAGGATTCGGTGGATCCATTTCAGCTAGATTGTATGATCGTCTAGGGGTCTCAGAAAGCTGTCGGAAAAACAAATGATGTCGAGGGAGCGGGGAAGTCATTTCATTCGAAGATAGCGCCGGAAATGGATTTCCCTCACCGCTGCTTGGGTTTTGGCCCAATCACAGCCGGTAAAATATTTCCTCGCGAAAGGTATTCAGGCTGTATGTTATGAAAGATATACCCTGGAGGGGTATTTGTTTGTTATAGACTCCCGCTGTGTTGGCCCCTGCATGAACCACCTTGTCGCCTATTCGGTTCCATAGACATAGATCAAGCCATCCCCCACAAGAATACACAAATTGAAGTATCGAGAGGATTTGGATCATCAAATACCGAATAATACCGCGTATTCTCGTGGTTTGACGATATTTGGCTGATAAAGCACAAGCACCGTAAGAGGACATGGCGCCCAAGGGATAGAAAGTGGGACTCGTGAACAGGCGACTTAGCTGGCGGGGTGGCGCTGCGCGTGGCGTCGATAACGACGATGGAAATCTGGCCTGAAGATACAGGTGTCGACCGGACCGGGTTTGTCATCTCAGTCCGCTCCGCGAAGCTGGAGCTTTGTCCGCATTCGTAACGCCCTATCGACTACAATACCAAGAATGGGCTTGTTATAGCTCAAAGCTGTGATATTCCGGATATCGCGACCAGACTTGACTTTGTCTTTTTGGGCACATCTGTCGACGACCAGCCACGTTGCCCTTTACCTGTTGACCCAACCCCCGGTTCACCATAATGATTACGCTCTTCCGATTAATACAGAGCCTCTCGCTCCTGCTGCTGTTCATTGGAACAGTGACCGCCGAGCATACCTCTAACTGGGCCGTACTGGTCTCAACATCTCGATTCTGGTTCAACTACCGGCATCTCGCCAATGTCCTCTCTCTTTACCGAACGGTCAAGCGACTCGGCATTCCCGACTCTCAGATCATCCTCATGCTCCCTGATGACATGGCATGCAACCCTCGAAACGCATTCCCTGGTACCGTGTATAGTAATGCAGACCGCGCCGTCGATTTGTACGGAGACAACATCGAAGTCGACTACAGGGGCTACGAGGTGACAGTCGAGAACTTTATCCGGCTTTTGACCGATCGCCTGGATGAAGATGTGCCGCGCAGCAAGCGTCTTGGCTCAGATGCTGGAAGCAATGTGCTGGTCTACATGACCGGCCACGGGGGCGACCAATTCCTCAAATTCCAGGACGCGGAGGAAATCGGCGCATGGGATCTAGCCGACGCATTCGGACAGATGTGGGAGAAGAAGCGGTACCATGAATTGCTCTTCATGATCGATACCTGCCAAGCAAACACGATGTACACCCACTTCTACTCGCCAAACATTGTCGCGACGGGATCCAGCGAGCTAGACCAGTCTTCATACTCCCACCACGCAGACAACGACGTCGGAGTCGCAGTAATTGACCGCTGGACTTACTACGTGCTCGAGTTCCTCGAGACGCAGGTGACGAGTGCCAACTCGAAATTGACCTTGGGTGATTTGTTCGACTCTTATGATGAATCGAAGATTCACTCACAGCCCGGTGTTAGATGGGATCTATTCCCTGGTGGTGAGCCAGAGGGCCGCCTGCGAACTGTCGTTGATTTCTTCGGTAACGTGCAGAATGTCGAGGTCGAGAACGCCAATGCGACTGAACCGGGCTCTCTCAAGGAAGACTTGGCTGAGATTGCGCGGTTGGTTGAGAAGTGGCAGAAGCGCGACGAGGAATACTCTGCCATCATTGGCAACTCGTCTCAACAGCACGGCGAAGACCAGCCCTCAGAATCTGTACGTGTACGTCCAAAAAAGACAGGGCCGACTAGAATGGCGGAGGATAACAATTGGGGCAAGCGCCTAGTTGGTCTCTCCGTTGTGGGTGCTTGTACAGCTATCTGGGTCGCTGGATCGATTCTTGGCCGTTCAGCCTAATGGCCTCAGCTTATTTATCTACTTTCGGTTCATTCAATTGTACATGTAGCACGCAAGGCGTTTCGGCATTGGCTAAGAAGGAGGTAGTAGTAGGAGTACTTGTTTTCTTTATCCCGATCTAGCTCGCTTGAAGACATGCCACCATGCTGCAAGCTTCCTTGACCGTAAAGAAGCGAATCAGACCGGCGGGATATATCAATCCGTTACTGCTACTATCACATCAGTCCATGCTGTTTCTATTTATGTCAACACCCAGATATCTGTTATGAATAGAAAATTCTCCAGCAACGGCCCATAATCTCAGGATCTCAAACAGGTAATAGCAAGGCTCGCCCTTCGTCAAGGTAATTCTACAGATAATTAATCTGAAAAATCATGGAAATCGATTCAAGACAAACCCTTGATCCTGGCTCCTCGGACGACTCCTCGGGGAAAGTTCGAGCTACAGGGCAAGGCTTCACTATCGACAAAAAGATCAATACTGGGAAATCGGTCAATATTGATGGATCAGGAAGCTTAGATGCAGCTGCGATTAATCAGTCTATCGGGTGAGAGGTTCGTCCGGCTCACAATCGATGAAGTGGACTATGTATACTTTTATCGTCCAGGTGCACAAACGTCTTTTGCGGAGCAAGCGGCTGATATGCAAAGACAACTTGGTCTACCCTATTCTCCACCAGATTGTGGGCAGAGTCATGCTATGTGCGATAAGCCGAATCAGCATGCGGCGATGACCGATATTCTAGACACCAACAAGCCGCTTTACATCTCAGGTTCGGAAGCGTTTCTGCACTGGTTTTTCTGTATTCCATCCTGCATGGAAGTGACGGAGTTTTACTCGGTGCTAGCAAGGTCCTACAGATTGTGCGGAACGCAAGTGATGTGGTCAAGGGGCCGTTGCCACTGGAAGTAGTGCACGAGCTTGGCACGCTATGGAAAAAGATTCAATGATGATAAACTTGCGTAAAAGCTGGTGTCCGGGAGGTAAAGCGATCGTTATATGATGTGACAGCATGAATGCGTGATCTATAACTCGTCTCATCTGGTCACAAAGCACTGTAGGCGGGACACACGTCTCGCGACAGGGCAATAGATCAACTGAAATGCCGATAGTGTGTCCCTTGCAAATTGCTCTGGTGGAGACCCATTTCATCGAGTGCAAGCAGGGAGTGCAATGCAAGATGCAAATACTCGTCTTTGTCGAGGCGACGGACGGAATCTCGGGGCACGTGCCCGACGCGTCGCGCTCCGCTTTCGTTGCGCTTCAATTCACGGACTTCACTCACGATTCACGGTTCACGTTTGACGGCTTCCTCTTTATTTTTTATTCTTCGTGCTCTTACATTTCGTGATCCATGCTCGCATGTGCTAATATTCCCTAGCTGGCCATGTATCTTCCACGGCAGCTCATCTCTCACCTATATCTCCAACTCCTCCGATCCCACCATCCGCTCTCCCCACCTGTTCTGATCCTCGTTGCGCTCGAACCTGACGCGCTTTGTGCCTGTCGCATCCTTACGGCTCTATTAAAACGCGACTATATCCCTCACAAGATTCAACCTGTTGCCGGCTATGGCGATCTCGCGCGTGCAGGTGAGGACCTTGTCCGGCCCATGCAAACCACGAATGGTGGCAGTGGAGGTGTCGTGGTATGTCTCGGTGTAGGTGGACTCGTTGACTTGGGAGAGATTCTGGGGTTGAGTCAACCAGATGACGAAGTGGAGGACTTGGGAGGTGTCGAGATCTGGGTCTTCGACGCGCGCCGGCCGTGGAACCTCGCAAACGTCTTCGGAGGACAAGCTGGAATGGGTCAAGTCATGGCGGAAATTGATGCCAACGCGCGAAGGCGCGGACGGGGCGTCGACAAAGGCTGCATTACCCCTGCATACACGTCGAGAAATGGCGGCATCATCGTATTCGATGACGGAGATATTGAAGAGGAACTCGGCAACGAGCGAGAGGCATATTACGCGCTTCTAGATATGCCCGAGGTGGATGAAGATGACGCAAGTGATGACGGAGATATGGACGACGATGAAACAGTCCCAGGGTCCAAGAAGCGCAAGTCGTGGTCCGGACGCGAGGATGACGACGAGTCAGAAGATGAAGATGGGCCCCCTCGCCAGCGGAAACGAAGCAATTCGGTACGGGACGTCTTCATGTCGAGTCTCGTTCGAGTATTAACGCATTCTACAGGGCTCTTCTATGGTCTCCTCTCCAAGCCGGCGACGGCGCACTGCTATCAATTCGTCCAATTCATCACGTTCTGCGACGCCTACCGACTCACCGTCACCAGCAGAGCCCAACGTACCGTCTACGCAGGCGTTGAAGCGTCGCCTGATTCGAATGAAGAAGAAACATGAAACGGTCTTGGCAAGCTACTATGCCGCTGGAACATCCTACTCAGAACCCATTTCGTCACTAGTATACTCCCTCGCATCGGAGCTTGGTCGCGAAGATAACGATCTACTGTGGCTCGCCATTGTCGGAGTCTCCAGCTTGGAGCTCAGCGGGCGGACAATGACCGGCGTGGGCATCTCAAATGCCTTAGAATCTGGAGGCTCTGCAGGCTGGGGTGGGCAACGCGGAGAACACATTCGGCAGATTTTCCGGGATGAAGTCCATCGTCTAAATCCTCCCGACCCCTATGAGCGAGATCGAGATATCAGAGGAGAGATCAATGGGGTCATTCCCACGACTGCTAGATCTCCAACCGACACGTCGATCCGTCTTTCTCCCGAACCACGATTTCTGCTTGTCCGGCACTGGTCACTTTACGAGAGTATGCTTCACAGTCCTTACCTCGCCACGAGGCTTCACGTCTGGACGGAGAATGGCCGCAAACGACTTCACAAACTTCTGGCCAAGATGGGTATCAGCTTAACACAGTGCCACCAATACTACACACACATGGATATGGAGCTCAAGAAAGTCCTCCGAGGGCGACTTCTCAAGTACGCACCCATGTACGGTCTGGATGGCCTGGTTCCTCCGGAGCCATCCGGCCATGCCAGCTCCCGTGAGGGCTGGGGCTTTGTACGATGCTGGGGCTGGAAGGCTTGTCTGTCTGCCACGGACATAGGCGTCATCCTAGGTGCCATGCTCGAGGTTGGGCCGAACGAGGCCTCGCCAACATGGGATGCTAAACGCCTCCCGCGGGCACGAGGCTCAAACGACGAGATCGAAAATGGAGGTGGCTCAGGAGAATCCGATCTGGCCAGTCTTCTTCCGCGGTTCTGGAGTGCATACGACGCTCTTTCGCTCACCTCCGAGTCACCCACTCTTCTGATGGATGCGCTGCCTTTAGCTCAGCATCTCCACCGTGCCATTCTCCGTACTGGCACCTCGCTGCTTTCGAAGCATCAAATCCGCCATCTTCGGGCATTCCGCATTGCAGTAGTCAAGGACGGCCCCGATGTGAAGCTATTTACTAATCCAGGCGCTCTTACCAAACTGGCGCTGTGGATCGCGGAGGCTATTCGCGTCCAAGAACGTGAAAAGGGCGACTCCAAAATTGGCCGAAAACGAGCAGCCGGTACCCCTCTGGTCCTCGCCGGCCTGGACGAAGACCGCGATCTTTATGTGGTCGTAGGCACAGGCGGAGGTGGTGGCGTGGTTGACTTTGCAGCAATGTCGAAGCGTCAAGAAGAACGCCGCAGAAAGAAAGAAGATAAAGAGAAGAAGCAAAAGGAACGAGAAGATCGCCGGGCCAAGCGCGCCGCTGAACGCGCTGAACGGGACGGTTCCGATGCTGAAGAAGACGATTCGGAAGAATCGGAGTCGTCCGAGTCCGAGTCGGAGGATGAAGAAGACGATCCTAGCGGAAAGAAGCATCTCGTTCGCAATCGATTCGGCATTGCTTTCCAAGAGGTGGTTCAAGAGACCAGTGCTCGCGTCCGTATCGATAGCTTCGACCATTGTGTTGTCGAAGTCCAAAAGGACGATCTCGGCGGATTCCTTGAAGCACTCAGTTTCCGCAGCGTGGTGGGCTAAAACTCACCCGCATATTCACGCAGTCTACGACCTTGCACTTGATATTGGAATGGTATGGGAGGGACTTTGAACTCTGGTATGGGGACTCATGCATTGTACTACGCATTTCCATGATCATCTTTGCATCTGAGAACTTCCTGGCGTTGTGGTGTTCATCTATAGCCTCTACAATCTACTGTTTCGGGTTTCTTTCCGACCTCCCCGCTTCCCCGCACTTTCTCCGATTTCCATCTAAACACGTAAATAGTGGGCTTCAAGAGGACTTGAACTGCATTTCCTAGTCCTCGGTGATATCCCTATATCGCAATCACACAATGAAACCACAGCAATTCCCCAGTGTCTCGCGGGAAAGCACCCTCGCCAAACTCCCCGCCGAATACGCTTGTGACGCGCAAGACCAGATTTCCAACATCCTCGCAACAACCCCAATCAATCGCCTCGTTGTACTCGACGACGACCCAACAGGCACACAAACCTGTCATGACATCTCTGTGCTAACAGTATGGGACGTTCCATCTCTAAAAGCCGAATTCCAGACCAATTCCCGGGGCTTCTTCATCCTGACCAACTCACGCGCTCTCCCACCCGCTGAAGCGGAGACTCTCATCCGCACGATATGCACCAACGTCGCCGAAGCCGCGAGAGCCACGGATAATAAGGTCGATATCGTGCTTCGAGGCGATAGTACACTGCGCGGTCACTTCCCTCTCGAAACAGACGTTGCGCAATCCGTCTTTGGACCCGCTGATGCCCTTGTGCTTGCACCGTTCTTCTTTCAGGGTGGTCGCTTCACCATTGGAGATGTCCACTACGTTGCAGAAGGCGTCAAGCTGGTCCCAGCGGGCTCGACGCAGTTTGCGCAGGATGCGACATTCGGCTATAAGAGCTCATGTCTACGCGATTACGTTCTTGAAAAAGCACCCGGACGGTTCAGTGAAGATCAATTGTATTCTGTGACGATCGAAGAGATCCGAAAGGGTGGACCGAACGCTGTTTGCGAGAAACTGATGGCTGCACCGAAAGGAGGTGTCGTGATTGTCAATGCTGCTGCTGAGTCGGATATGCATGTGTTTGTTGCTGGGTTGTTGCTTGGTATGTTTTCTTTCCCTCATATCCTCTGTATTCTTGGCATGGATGTTGACTCTAATCTTTACAGCCGAGTCAAAGGGTAAACACTTCCTCTACCGCACTGGCGCGGCCTTTGTCTCAACCAGGCTTGGTATCCGCTCCAAACCACCCATCTCTGCAACCGAGCTTCGCCTTCCCTTGCCTCGGGAAACAGGTGGGTTGATCATGGCGGGCTCTTATGTGCCCAAGACGACAGCACAACTGAAGGTCCTCACTGATCGACTCGGGACGAATGGGAAGCTGCAGGTAATCGAGATCCAGGTCGAAGAGCTCATTGCGTCGCCGGAGACAGCGGAGCAAACTGTGCAGCGGGTGGTCAAGAAGACGGAAGAGTATCTCAAGACTGGGCAGGATACTTTGGTGATGACGAGTCGGAAGCTGGTCACAGGCGGTGATGAGCTTTCCTCGCTGAAGATTGGATCGGCTGTTGCAGAGGCATTGGTTAGCGTTTTGCAGCGTATTGAGGTGCGACCGCGGTATATTATTGCAAAGGTATGATTGAGTCTGGACCTGGGATTGATATGAGTGCGCGATATTGACTTTTTAGGGCGGCATTACATCTTCGGATGCTGCTACGAAGGGCTTGAACATCAAGCGGGCTACTATTGTCGGTCAAGCTGCGTCAGGTGTGCCGCTTTGGAGATGTGACGAGCCTACATCCCGGCATCGGGGCGTGCCTTTCGTGGTTTTCCCTGGCAATGTCGGTGGAGAGGAGACGCTTTGCGAATTGGTGGAGAATTGGCACTGAGTGTCGTGTATACTACATTAGAGCCCGGAGATGCAATACTGCTAAAGGAGAGCAATCGTGTCTCATCTAGAAATGAACATTGTAAATAAAAATGAACATTGTAAATAAAAATGAACATTGTAAATAAAAATGAACATTGTAAATAAAAATGAACATTGTAAATAAAAATTTTAGAATCGTGTAGGGTCGTGGCACATTGCTCATTGGAAGAGCATCGCTTTACTTCCACCAGAAGCTCACGCTGACTCCAGCGCGCAGTCCACGGACATAATGCCACCATCCGATAGGGATGTATAGGCATTCGCCCTCATGCAAAATGACCTCGACGTACTCGGCGTCTTGGAAACCAGGCCACCTTTCATCCCAGTCCTCGGCAGGAGACTGCTCAATGGCAGCGATGTCCACCTCGGATGTGTTGGACATATCTATCAGATTGCCGTTTTTGATAGGGTCTTCCTCTGCCGGGTCACCGGAAGGTACCATTTCCTTGCCTCGAGGGTAAATTTTCGATGCCGGGGTCTTCGGAGAGTAGAGACGGATATATTTTGTTCCAACGACCTGCACGAGAATGTTGTGGTAAGGGTCATGATGAAGAGGCGAGATTGTCGATACAGGACCGATCCAGGTATTGATGATCGGGTCCACAGGGACATTTACCACAGAGTCTGTGTCCGATACGCTGCCTTCGGCATGATGAGCTTCCTGAGGATCCCGGGAACCTTCAGTTTGGGAATCTTCGATGGAAGGTTCATTCGACTTGATGGCTGCCTCGGCTTTCTTAGCCTGGGCCTCTTCACGGCTGCGCTGCTGAGCCAGATACACAGGCGTACCAGGCTCCGGGCCTGGGGGAGAAATAAAGCAAGCTTCGGGAATAGCAATATCCTTTCGTAGAGCAGGAACTTGAGCGAGCAAATCATGCTGAGCCAGGTACCCAGTGGGTCGTGTCACGCCGTTATTGTCCTCTTCGTCACTGCCAGAGAAAGAATCATCTTGCCAAACGTAATGATCGACGAAGTCTTTGAATTGCATCATTTGCTGTCCCCACTCTGGATCGGTGTAATCCCTGCCAATCTCGACAGGAACAAGGCGGCGGCCGCCAAAGGTACGCTTGTACCAATAGTCCCGGGACGCCCAAGGGCGTGTCGACATAGCGGGCCAATGGCTCACGGCATTTTCAATGACGAGAGGCGCGCGAGTCTCCTGGATATGTTTCTCTATGCTCGCGAAGGATGGCTCTTGCACGCGGGGCACTGGGTACTGAAGGCGGGGTTCCGGGAGGGCGTTCGGAGGGAACATGGGCGATATGAATCTTCTGCGCTTAGTGGAAGGTTGGTCGCGTTCTATGAGATCGTCTTTGAGCTCATCCTCCCAGTTGGTAGCCTCTTGGAGGGACAACAGCAGGGACTCAATGGTGACCTCGCGCATCGGCGCACCGCTAATGATCAGTGCCTTGTCAAGTGTGTGGATGACCTGTGTCAACCACGGAGACCGAATGTCGATTCGAACATCCTGATCCGACTCGCCAACATGCTCGAGGAGCTCCTTGGTCAGTCGAGACTCGTCAAGGTCATTGATGGGAAGCTCCCTCAGCTTGCATTCCCGGATGACAACGTAGCATGCCTGGACAATGGAGGCATCGGTGAACAGGCGGCGCCAACAGTCTTGGACATCGCTGAAGGGGAACACACGTAGCTTGGCATCAGCTATTTCCAAAGCTTTGGAGGGCGTGTTGAACAGTAGGGCACGAAGGCCTTCACCGCTCTCGAGATCGCAGTTCAAGATCGGGTCGAGTGGCTCAGGCTCCGCGATGGCGGCAAGCGCGGCGCCAATTTGGCTCACGAGGATGGGCTTCAGAGCCATGACGTGGCCGCAAGCAGGAAAGAGACAGGAGCACGTGTCATTGCAGTGCGCCCGGAGAATGAGTTCGTAGCATTTTGGAAAAAATGGGGACGTGAAGTGGAACGGACGAGCTGCGGCAAAACAACCAAACCATAGTGCGTATGAACCGGCTTGTACGGACGTTGAGTTCCACAGAGAGCTAGAAAAAGTTGATACAAATTCCAGTCTATATGGTACATTGTGCTCTTTTATTGATATAGTTCTAGTATACAGGGTCCTTATTTATGTAATATTCACTCCAAAAACTCCATCACCAATTTCGGAATGCGAGAGACTCCTTGGCCTTTAATGGCACTGACGGGGACTGCAGTCAACTTTTCTTTCCATCCATCCTGATGGCCCGAGGGATGTTCCTCGGTGCCATTCTGTACAGCAGAGAGGTACTCTTGTAGGGCCCGATACTGGTCCTGGGTGTGTTCCAAATCAGCCTTTGTAGCCACAACAAACCATGGTTTGGTGTGGAGAGGAGGCATGGTGAGGGGAGGTAGAGATCCAGTGGACGGGTAGTTGAGCGGCCGGCTCATTGACTCGTCGTCCGAATGGTCTGGCCCTGAAGCATCCCAATCGATCACGCCCTGTGTTTTCTCCGAGGTAGGCTCAGGTGTACTGTTGCGCATTCGCTCATACTCCCCAAGTTCATGCCAGAGCTTCCGCAGCTCTTCGACTGGATTACCATTGCTGAGATCAAGCACAAACGCCAAGATGCCCGCACGGTCAATGTGTCGAAGGAACCCAAGACCTAGGCCGCGGTCAAGATGAGCGCCCTCCACCAGACCTGGAATGTCAGCAATTGTGAAGTGGGTGCGCTTTCTCTTCGATTCGACGAGCGGACGCCCTTTGTTGTCATCGATGATCACTGTGCCGATGGAAGGGGATAAAGTCGTGAATTCCCAGTTTCCGATCCGCGTGCGACTGTTGGTCAATGAACGAAGGAGCGTACTTTTCCCAGCATTGGGCTTGCCCACAAGACCAACATCTGCAAGTAACTTGAGCTCAAAATCAAGCTCAAGCTTCATTCCACCCTCGCCACGGGATGCAAACTTCGGGCGTCCCATCGACCGGGTCACGAAATGCGGATTGCCCAATCCACCAGCACCGCCCGCAGCCAAGAGCATCGGCTTATCCATCGGCTGCGACAGATCAAGATAAATAGGTGCCTGGGGTTCCATAGCTGCGATCGCCTGCCTCCGCGGCTTAAGACGAGGGAATTGCACAGTCAGGAAATCAGCAGGATTCGCACCGGGATGAAGAACCCAGCGATCATGGCGAACTGGCTGGAAATCAATAACCTCTCCATCTTCATCCACTGGCAAAGGTTCTTCTCGAATCTTTTTCAGACGAGCCAGCTCCTCTGTCACGGGATCGTAGCGATCTACCTCGCGCACTACAGTGCCGATGGGTACCTGGATGAGGACATCGTCACCCCGCTTGCCTCCTTTGCTTTTGCCTTGTCCATTTTTGCCTCTGCCTGCTTTGATGACGCCCCTACGGGCAAGTTTGTGTAGACTGGTCAAGCCCTCAACGGCTTGGATGTAAAGGCCTCCTCCGCTGCCGCCGTCGCCTCCGTTCGGTGGTCCTTCTTCGACGTATTTCTCTCGGAGGTATGCAGCACATCCATGACCGCCGGCTCCGGCAAACATAGTCACATGGCATTTGTCTTGAAAAATAAAGCGCGAGTAATCTTCAGGTTCGGGGTTCAAATGCGACAGGTCTGCGGTTTCGTGAGAGTCGTCATCCGGTCGCGTGTTGTCGGAAGTTGTGCTCTGCCATCGCTGGCAGGATAGTGCTGGTAGTCTCAAAAATCGGGTCGCAACAAAGCTCGTCTGCCCGGCAGCTAAAGGCCCCTTTGGGATGGAAAGGCAAGCTCGGTAGTATGCCATGATGCTGCTGTTTGATGGGTAGCTCCGATTCTTCTAGGAAGCGCAGATCTCGCGCAGATCATTGAACTATAAGCATTCTCCGTTCTGAGTTGTTTGGAGAATATTTGAGGAGGTTCGAAACGGACAGGAATGGTCTGATTGAAAGTGATCGGAACGCACTGCATAATTTCAACGTTGACGTCGAAGCCTATTAGATAAGAGTCACGTGGAGATAAAGTGGGACCATATCGCATCGGTTTTGGATCTCTACATAACAGGCAAGACCATGGTATATCCGTGAAAGTATCTGTGAGAACATCGTCTGATCCTTTTGAAACAGATCTGCAGTTCCAGAACTTTCATCTCGGATAATTGCCAGTCAAAGTTTGGCAGATAGAAAGTCGGTGTACGGCTACTGCATTTCCAAGTAATGCGTATTTGAAACATTGAATACTAACCCTGGCAATCAGACACTTTCACAATAACGATGTCGAGCTCTGTTTCAAGCACTTTAATTTTTCCCCCATCAGGTATTACTCACAACGCGCAGCAAAAATGAGACATCGATGAGTCCATCTCAGCCCAACACAAGCCCCGGTGTTCCTGTACCTCGCCACCGCATACAATCCTTGTTCATATTGATCGGAACTAACAGGGTCTACCGTATGCATTGACGGAAATGGTCTTGCAGTGTTGGGCTGCAAGGTACCGCTGTGGCTGATACGTTAACCTATCAAATGTGCATATCAGCTATTGAAGCATGGCAGATTTGATAAATACCTGACAGCTAGTCCAGTATGCACCTGGATATATGAGCAAACGTTCAGCTGCCCAACCTCGCCTCGCCGTTTACGCTATAGCGGTTCCCATTGCTTTCTCCACTTACGGCTGACAGCTACATGCAATGCCGGTATTGGGCTTTAAATTATTCCAAGCTTAGAGTCACAATGACTCGGCAAATCGCAGATCCTGGCCCATAGTACAGATTCATTCTTTGTCCCGCGTACTCGTGATTGGACATGGGCTCGCTCGGTCCCTCTAGAATGACCCTGACTCTTCGCTTATCATGATGGGGCAGAGCCAATTATCGTGGACATGGCCTTGTCGTCTCTTTGTTGCGGGTTAGACCAATGCGAACACCCTGACCTCGGCTTTAAACGGGCATGAAATGGGTGAAGAGAAAAGACGAGATGGTTCGGCTCCACTCAAAGTCAAGGCTGACAATCAGCGGCTGAGTTCCCGAGTAGCGACCTCTCTTGGTGATATACATCCGACACTGCTTGGTCATAGATGAGCTGAATACTAGTAAAGCCCCTTGATAAATGTTGCTTTTTCGCTACGCATATTCTCTACTCTGAACCTCGATTTACCCCAGGATGAATGGTATGATCTCGAAGTTTAAATAAGGCGAGTCCCGAGTCAGATCTCAAAACGGCTCTCAGACCTCGATGAGAGCGGCTGGGGAGATCTTTGGCTATAGATGCTGGACAAATTTCCACTTCCGTACGTACGGGATGTTTTGAGTCAGAAGCCATTACCGGGTCAAACATTGTAGCGAGCTTAAATTAGAGAAGTTGATATGTCAAGCATCGAGGCTTGCCAGATGAGATGACCTTATTGACTTGGAAATCAGGGCAGGCAAAGGTATTAGTGTAGTGCAGTGCAACTGTATTTCATGAGTAGACCTGACTCATGTAGTGGGCACATTGATTGGCTATTCTCTGCGGCTGAGCTGGTGGGCTGTCACAGACAAAGGTATCATGATCGGCTGTCACATTTTCTGACATGCATGTACTGGGGTCGATCACCTAGAACACTAGGAACCACAGCAAAAGTACCGCATGGGAAAGGACAGATGGTTGTACTTCGGTCCCAACGTTTGAAGTCGCAGCCTTGTCGAGGAAATTAATATGCATGGAGAAATGAGCAAGTCAAAGCTGTCAGACTGTGCCAAGCTCAATGGTCTGAACAGAGCAATGAGATGAGTAGTACATGGGCCAGCCCGTGGGTCTCCCGCGTGCTCGACATGTATCGAGCTGCGTAATCTAGAAATAGCCCAGAAACCCTCACGCCCGGCATTGGAAATAGAGGAACTACGGATTGCGTACATGGGATTCGAGGTGTCCTTGACCCATCCTCCAGAATCCATATAGGACTCGTCAACAGAGGAGGATGGTGAAAATAGTTTTCGATTTGATGGTCTTGTCTATACTGAGGTTCTCTATGAACTCCCAGGTCCTCATGTATATTTCAGTTCTCAGGGCTTGACTAGGCACACAATTTTTGGACAAGACATTTGAATTGTATCGTACGGACTAGCGTATAGCGCAAGAATTGAGCCGACACATAATGCAGCCCTCCTAATCCTGGACGAAAACACCCCAATCCGCCAACAAAGCCCTTAGCAAGTCTAGGTCTAACCAGGATGACCATCACACGTGACGTCAGCTCACAGACAAATGTACCGGGCGTCAAAGATGGGAAAGCTCCTGCAGGGGCAAGTTTACCCATCACTTTGGAACCAAGCTGATCACGGCAGTCTAGTGCCGGCCAGAACCCAAAGTGCCCCCGCACGGCAAAGAGCGACGAGAGGTACAACAGGGCACAAAGTACGTGTCAAAAGGTGCCGGACCCAGCGACCAGGAAGCGCGAAACCTTGGGAACTCAGGAACGCAGATCAGGAGAACTTAAACATCAGTGGTAATTAGGAGACAGAGAGAGGTCCGGAAGATCGACAGAGAGTGCAGGCGTGGCAATCCCAAGGCTGTTGTGAACGCAAGGATGGATCCAAAAACAGAAAGGTCCAACAGCTCACATGATCGGAGGCGGATTCAATAGTGCGAACATCAGGGCAAGGGAGAAGAGAGCCGGAGCCAGTGATGAGTGAAGGAAGGGAGGGTTTGTTACCCGTCACCGCGGCATCGGATCCTGCATTCCGATGGGGCTTGCCACCAGTGGAGTCCAGGGGGACACTTCCCATTAGTCGGGGGAGACGTCACAAATAACCGGGTGAAACGACGAAAAACTTCGAAAAGGTACCTAACTTTAGGTGCGGAGCTAGGAGCTACGGATCTAGTCTAACGCTAAGGGATTGACCTCCCGTTTATACGGTACATCCGTGGATTCCCCTGGTGGCTATGGAGCCACCGAGCGGCTGAAGACTTTGGTTCGCCCCATCGATTGGTGCGCGGATGCAAATCAATAGTTCCCGCGTCAACTTTCTACAACTTTGGAACACTAGGACGGCGGGCAAATGTTGTGGGAAGCTGAAAGTATCGAAACCTCAGGAAAATTTACAGCCTCGGTAGAAGATCGGTGTAAGTGTCTCGTCACTTGTGGTAAGTCTTGCGTACTCCGTACTCTCGTGCTCTCAAGTCCTACACTAAGTGGACAGGGTGTGGGAACATTGACTCACTTCACACCTGCCATAGACCAGCTGTACTTTTGCACCCACTGATTCGGCACTAGCTCGAGAATCATCTCTTCTGAATTGGTTAGGCCGAGAACTCATCCCCAAGTAATGTCGAGATCTGTGCCTACGCTAAAGTGTGGCGCTTCGAGGTTCATTGTCGACCTGTCAACCCTTATCACACTCCACCTACGCGTGTCAATGTCCCCGGAGTCGAGACCATTCAGTCTATCTGGACTAGTGCGGCAAACCTTCGTGCGATCTGGAAGTTGATGCGCAAAGGAGGCGCTCGAGCGTGGAGTACCTAAGTGTAAAAGTATATCCCGTACTGCGGTACCCGGAATTTCGTCTCTGACCCGCTCTCTGAGTACGATTGAGTTCGACCGTCACGATCGATCGGGACGGGAAGTTACGTATATCTCAATGGAACACATCGCAAAAGCACCAGAACTAGGGGGACAAAAGCACCTCTTCCAGCTGGCTAGAACAGCAGCCCCCGCTAGTCCTGCGATTGTCCAAATCGGGCATTTGCGATCGCCCAAGAGACCAAATGTATCAAATGTCATCGCGCGATCTACTGCCTGCATATTTCTGCTTGTCAGTTGTAATAATTGCTCCCTCATCCGAAGAAAAGACCCTTGAAGGGGGAAATTTTGCCTATCATTGTTGCTCCACTGCACTTTGGCCCCCTCCCTTAGCTCCCACGGTCTTCATCCGGAATGTGAGCACATTCAAACTGAGTTGATACATCACAATGGGCGGAACCTTCGCGACAGTATACGGAGACAAAGTCCCCTCAGAAACAGACCTAAGCATCAGCTTGAGGAGAATCGAAGCTGAGCTTTCGACAAAGGTACACCGTACTTCTCCCAGAAGAGAATCGAGAATCCGCGGGGGGCGGGCGCCAAATACGAACGGATTTCTCTTCCACCCTGGGTTTCTGGTATGCGAGCGCGCCTCCATTTCAAGCCACAGCTTCATGCAACTGTCAAAAACCCGACGCTCCGGCTCGGCAGCTGTCGCCGTCGATCATACGCCCGGTGTAGAGGTAACTCAAGCACTCGACCGATCTGGACACTTTAATCGACCAGTTGACCACTCCCATGTCGCGCACCGTGATCCAGCTATTATTTGTTCTCAATAGTGGCAATTCATGTGGCGGGGATGGACTCAATTTTTCTCGTAATTTTTTGTCATCGGCAGATCCCTTGCTAGTAGCATCAGGGGCTTGGGGCACCTGGCATAGATATCGAGGGGGTTCTAAGGTAGACTTAAAGGTGGAATGAAGGGGAACGGTATTGGAGAATGTCCAGAGATCATGATCGCGACATACGGTGAAGACCTCATTTGCGCCCTGGAAGATTCGGGGCTTCAAAGGGGACCGAGACATTCGGTCAAACACATGTGCTTGAGAAGGATGGCATGGTATGTCTTGAAGGACCGCGTTGACTTGTTCTGTACACACCGTCTTTTGAGTTTCGCTCTCGGGCAACAATAATAGAGGTTGACATATTGATATGGGCCACAGGTGCATGTTCAGTCGGAAACGCAATGATCAGCCGCGATTGATGGGATGATCCGGTTACCGGCGGCGCAGACCCAAATGGCGGGGTGGACATCGGACATAATCAGCGTCGGTTTGGGCAGTGATGTTCGCGGAGTGTCGGGGATATCGCGGCTACGACGATGCCAACACAACAAGGATCCATTCTCTACAATGGAGGGTTGAATCAGAATCGTGATGCAGCCAAGCGACTCACCGCCAACAAGTCGAGTCTGATGCATTCTTACCCCACTGACCTGCATGAGCAAATCTCTGGACCTTACCGCAGTCGGCAGTATTGACTGGGGTCCCTTCCTTCGCGACATTGCTGCAAGGCTAGAGAAACAAGCTCAAGCAGCCGCTTCATGACATTGGCTCATACCGAGTCTTCCAGACTACCAACATTCAATCTTCAACCGCCCGTTGGGCCATCTTACTCTGGTTGATGTCATGTTTCTCTCTTTGGGCTTACTGCTGCCTTATCCGAACAGTCCGAATGGATATCGGCGTATACACGATGCTCGACCGAGCCTCAGTCGCGTGACGCATGCAAGGTCTTGTGAAAGACTTCCCGTCACCGCTACATTGTTGAATCATTTGTTCCGAATACTCCCCGAGCTGTAATGACAGCTCCCCGAATTTGTAAAAGCGCCTCTTCTCTACATGCCTTGCAGGGAGGGGAGTATATCAGCGTCTTCATTGGTTCGCAGCGCTTCGTACCGGAGCTTGATATTGGTCCCGTGGCCTCATACTACCGTGACACCATTCCGAACTTCGCCAGTTTTCCATTGTTTGCTCGCCCTCGACACTTGGACCTCTTGCTGCACGTATCTGTACGACTCGTGGCCGATCCAGGACGTGCAGGTGCGAGCACAGAACGATTTGATTGAAGACACGGTGAGGCCTTTGTGTCTATGCAATGAAGCGGGCTCGTGGTATAGAATAGTATGACGTCGCGCCGAAAGACCCATTTCGCCCGACTTTACCGGATTACCGTCTCACCGGCTTTTATAAAACTGCCCCGCCTTGGGCTCGCGTGGCCAGAGATTGGAACTGCATGTCCACATCTGTCGTACATTCGGAACGCACTGGTATCGTGTACAAGACGATACAATAGTCCCACTTGCCAAAGTTTGTCCAGCCCCTTGGGTCCTTCCTCCTGGATCGGCAATCTACGAGACTCCTTCGATACAAGTCTATGCAAATGCTGAAGATTCCCCAAAGCCAATTTGAGATACATTGCCAATCGGATGACATTCAGTCAAGCCACCGTATATTAAAACCCGAACAATATCATTCATAGAACAAGGCAGTTATTGTTTGTAGCGATCGGCAAGCGGGTCCATAGGCGAGAGCCGGAGTGTCGGTGAATTCTGTGACAAGCCCAGGTGATGAGAAGGCTTCGAGAAAAAGTTGTCGCGTCAAAACGGATCGCGACTGGTCGCCCCGTACACCGTAATACTTGACAGGATGATCAGCGCCCCCCCCCCTTTCCCCGTTGGCCCACCTTGAATCAATAGCCCGCCCTCTTTCATTCTCAGAGTCCTGTCTCAATAATCAGAACCTCGCTTTTCCCCGTAGATGGAATATTGGGGTACATGATTGACGTGTTCTTTAATTTCCCTGCTATTATCCACTGGACTGGCATTGAGTGGAAGCATCAGGCATACTACCCGACCCCCGGTTTTATTTCTGCGCGTTAGAGCCTATTACGCGATCGCCGACGAACCCGTTGGACAGGATGATAGACAGGGCTCAACGGTTTGAGGGGTGGCAGGACATCAATGAACAAACCTCCATTGGACCGTCTTCACCGCATGTTAAGGATTTTTCGAGTCCTGCTGGATTATACGCGAATCAATGCGAAACATGCGGCTACCATGGTTTCCTGTTGATTGTGACTATCTCGTATCCACAGCACTGAGCGGTCCTTCGTCGTGTATAGTCCCCATTCACCGCGGCACGATCCCATCGCGAAGCCCGAAACTTCGAAACTTCGATTCCAAGGTTCCAGAGTTCGGGGAAGGCGATCCAGATGTCCCGAAGGGAACAGAGTTCACCTCCCGTCTGCGACTAGGCTGAACCCAGGTATTTGGGCAAACGGGCCCTACAATTCCGAGACGCGGGTGGGATCGTGGGTCAAAGGAGATACTAGCGCGGCAAAAAGTAACGACTTCAAATTGAGAGGAGACAAAGACCAGAATGGACACAGGACACATGATATTCTCGTTTCCGGTCTCGATTTGACTTGAGACTCATGTCTTACCATTTCGGCCCCAAAGTGACCGCCAGTGGCCTCGGGGGCTCGGGGAGGCGCAGAAAGTAACTTGAGATCTATCATCTCACTAATTCGCACTAAAACCAAAGCTCCGGGAGTAAGTAAAAAACAAAAAGACCAGTCTTGTAAGCGGATCATCCTTGCCTTACGCCATACGGAGTGTAGCGCGTAAACATTACCCCTGGGGGCGCACTAAGGAGTCGCCTCCTGCTGTTCCCCGGGGCCCGGGGCTCAGGGCCGTGGGTCTTTTACCCATGATTCATCGTAACAGACTAGACAGAAAACGGTAGGTATCAACCGTTATCCTTTTTTTCTTCTGGATCTGGGGTGAAGGGAGCTGCGCGATCGAATCAGAGCATAAGGGGGACGAGGAACGCAAAGACTAGAACTTAGGGTCCTTTTTTTTTTTTTTTTTTTGCCTCCCCCCCCAAAATGATCTGATCTGATTGATCGAAGAATGGAATCGTATCATAGCGCTAGACACTCGGCTTCTCTTCCATGGTCCCTTTCTCGGAAGATCTTCCATTGGCTCTGAACAGCCCTGCCGATGCTCCTGATGACGATGATGCCCTCCCTCCCCTCCCTCCCCTCGTACCTCACGTCTATTCTTTTGTTCATTGGCTCCACTTTTGTCCTTTTCCTTTTCTTTATTTATCTTTTTTTTTGTCCCATTTTGTTTTCCATTCTACCCTTCCCTTTCCTGATTTTTTTTCCTTTTATTATTTTTTTTTTCTTATCCAGCCTTTGACCTTTGCCTCAGGGTGAATTTTCCGTTATGTCTGTTACCTCTTTCCCCCTGTCAGGCTATATCTCCTACCTAAGTAAAGGATTCTGGGAATTTGGGGGTTTTCAATTTCCCTTCCCCCATTAAGATCTTCTAATTAAGTTCAAGTTTTTCAAGATGGTCTGTAATCTGCCCCATGGAATACGGACAGATCAACTTCTCAATGGCAAGCTGCCCAGTCGGATGGCCCCGATCCCGCCCTCTTACATTTTGAATTACACAGAGCTCAATAATTAAAATAAAATTGAAAAAAAAAATAAAATTATCCTAAAAATTAAAACCCAAAAAAACCCACTGGACCCACACCCTGTCTTTAATTCCTGATTCACTATGTTTGCTGCCATCTGCATCCTGCGGCTTCTGGTACAGCTGTAACCGAAATTTCAAGCTGTGATGCCGAACGGTTGACGTTTTAGTTTCCTTTGGCGCCTGATCACATCGGACTCCTCTATACATTGAGCTATCCACTGTCGACACCCGTAAGTTTAATATAATAGCTCCCCTTTCCCCTCTGTATTTTGATGGAATGACACCCTTCCCTCCTCCTTTGTGCTCATCGCAATTTATCCGCCTGTCTCGCTTTTGAACCCAGTTCAGGACTCCTTTCAACCATCCCAAGATTCTTCATAGATCCCTTCCCCATTCCATCTCCCTTCCTCTTTCTTCCACCTACCAACGCTGCTTCCGGTTTGGGATTTTCTATTTCTTTTCCATTTCTTTTTTCTTCGGATAAACTTCCGAGATCCTCAGGACGCGGCTTGTGTCAATCCTCCCTTGCAGGTGTCTCATCATTTCCGGGGACTGTCGGATCTTCCACCCTGCCTTATCGGATTCACGATATAATTCTCAACCGCAGGGGGAGAAATGCTGAAGCTCTAAAAATCAAACCGCCTGCTCCTTGCTCTGTCACCAACCCTTTCACATCAATTGCATTCTCTCCCTTCCAACCCTGACGTATTAACCTGGGGTAATCAAAGGGGGTATCAAAAGCACCAACCTTTGGTACTTTTTTCCCCCTCGCTTTCTTTTCTTGAATCGCAAAATTAACATTATTGAGTGAAGCGGGGTCTTTTGTACGCCTCCTGTTCGCTCTCGACTCTCTCTTTCACTCGGTCTCGGTTTCTTTTCGCACAATGTTCAAACGACCGGCTTGTCTACAAGGCCGTCAGCGCAATGGCGCTGGTGACGACTGGTCTACGTTTCCCGTTCGGCAATTGTTTGTTTTAGGTAAGTGAGGTACTTTTGCGTCTCACGACCTCGAAGAACTAAGCTATGCGCCTGTTCAAGAGTGAAGAGCCTTTTATGTGACCAGAACCTAACAATAGCTACTTAGCTCTCGTCCGCATTTGTGAGCCTATTGCTTTCATGTCGATATTCCCATACGTGTATCACATGGTGGAATCATTCCACGTCACGGATAATGACCAAAAGATCGCGCTTTATGCCGGCATGATCACCTCGTCTTTCACCTTCGCCGAATTCTCAGCGGGTATGTTCTGGGGTCGCATGAGTGATCGAATCGGCCGCAAGCCCGTGCTCATCATGGGCTTGATTGGAACAGCCATGAGCATGGTCGCCTTCGGATTTGCGCCCAACCTAGCCACAGCCATGATCGCGCGCGCCTTGGGCGGCTTGTTAAATGGAAATATCGGAGTTCTCCAGACCACTGTGGCGGAGATCGTGACGGTCAAGGAGCACCAACCACGAGCATACTCGATCATGCCCTTCGTGTGGTGCCTAGGATCGATCATTGGACCGGCTATGGGCGGTGCTTTAGCCCAACCGTGCGAGAACTACCCGTGGCTTTTTCAGCGTAACACGTTCTTCGACCGCTTCCCGTTCCTGCTGCCCAACTTGGTGTGCATTGTGGTGCTCTTGTGCGGCATTGTGGTCGGAACCCTGTTTCTGGAGGAAACGCATCCAGAGAAGAAGCATCGCCGTGACCCCGGCCGGGAATTGGGCCACTGGCTCATTAGCCTCTGCTGGGGTTCGCGTGTGCAACTTCCGGACGAGTCTGACGTGGATGAGAAGTACTTCTACGGCGATATGCCACCCGAGTACGAGAGTGCCGAATCATCGCCTTGCCTGAGACCCGTGGGTGACGTCGTCTCAACGGAGTGCGACTTGGAGGGACAGAAATCCCCGGCGCCCAAAGCTTTCACTCGCCAGGTTATTCTAACCATTATTGCTTACGGCATTTTGGCCTAGTGAGTTTGACACCACCCCCGCCTCGCCTTGCATGCATGGTTGCAAGTACATTTGCTGACCTCCCTCTCCTAAACAGTCATAGCGTATCTTTTGATCAGCTGATGCCTGTCTTCTTGAGTACTCCCAAGTCTGACGAAAACGTCGTCCTTCCACTCACGTTCACTGGAGGTCTCGGTCTCCCAACCAAGACCATTGGCTTCATGTTGGCCGTCCAGGGTGTCTATTCCATGATTGCTCAGCTATGGCTATTCCCATTTGTCGTCAAGCATTTCGGTACCCTACGCACGTTCCGCTTCGTGCTGCTCGCCTGGCCTCCGCTCTACCTGGCGGTACCCTATCTTATTCTCCTTCCGGCTAAACTCCAGATGCCAGCTGTATACGTCGCTCTGATAAGCAAGATCACTTTCCACGTTATCGCCTTTCCCGCCACCGCTATCTTGCTTGCCAACGCGGCCCCCTCATCTAAGGTCCTTGGGGCTATTAACGGCGCCGCCGCATCTACCGCTAGTCTCAGCCGCGCCTTTGGCCCCACTGTTACGGGCCTGCTTCACTCCAAAGGTTTGGAGAGCGGTCATTCCGTTCTTGCCTGGTGGGCCTGCGGTCTAGTCTGCGTCATCGGTGCCATCCAGAGTTTCTGGATGGAGGAAGCCTCCGAGCCCGAGCGATTCAAGAGTGAAGTCAGTGAGGCGGAGATGAAGCGTGAAGTCATGTCAGATGACTACGCTGCCCAAGAGTCTGACATTGAGGAGGAGGAGCAGCGACTCCTCTCTCTGCGGTCTAGCATTGACCATGAGTATGCCATCACCAACCTGGACCTAAATTCCACTCACGACTTCGTCCAATCCCAACACGACAGCAACACGCCGAATTCCTGCATATAAATGTGGGATTCGATAACATTAAAAAAAATGGCATCCATCCTCTTCTCTTTCAGAGTCCTTCTGAGAAGGACATCATCGTTTTTCAGCGCTGCTACGTTTCGTCCACCGGGCGCTTCATCTTCATTCTCATTTCAATTTTCGTTTTCGCTTCCCACATGATACCTTTTTCTTCTTTTTTTTTTCTTTTCTTATTTTCCCACCATGTCTTGTCATCTTCATTTTATCATTCTCAGTAAGAGGGGATACGGCGCAACTGACATAGAGTGGATGCATTTGCGAAAAAGCATAAAACTTTGGGGTCTCCTTCTGTCTATTTTTTTGGTCTGGAGCATTGAACAGGCTATATCATGATGATACTGATGCATCTGGGAGGTTTTTTGAATATCACATTATGTTTCATCGTTGTCGCACACTTTACTTTATCTTGGACAGATCTCTAGATAGACCTACGGACTCAATTGAACGACCGTCTCCATCTATACTTCCCCTGTCTCCACATTGGCGTCTACGTAGCGTGTGAAGTCTCACTAAAGACTGCAGGCCAAGGATATGGCATACTACCTCGAATCTGACCGATCATATGACAATGACTATATAGAGAGTGCATATCCTCCCCGAGGTTCCTAGGTCCCTAGGTTTCTAGCTCTGTCGTCCTTCCTACTTCTAAGGAAAGTTGTAACCTCGGAAATCCCCAGATTCCACCTGTCTCGCACCTGTCACCTCTCGTCTCCACCAATGGCAGCTAATGTATCCCGGGGAGATCCACTCGGCACTGGACTCCCCTTGGTAGCACGCGAATGCAATGACCAGTATTCTAGCTTCGCACCGAGCCAATTGTCGGGCAACATATGCTGACATAGGATACGCCAATGTCGCCGTGACCTTCCCGATTCTCATAGCTCGAATTGCCAAAGTCTGGGGTACCGAGAGTCCCGAGAGAACCATTCCCGAGGGCAACTTAGTTTTTGTCGCGGGTGGCACCTCTGCTGAATCCCGATCTCCACCAGAACCCTATCCTTCAGCAACTTCTCTTCTGCATCAGCTTTTGCGCCTTTGTCCTTTTCGGGACCTTGGTCAATCGCGAGTCCTAGTGCCCGAGTGCCTGTCCTACTCTGCGCAGGGAGATACCGATTTTCATCACCATCCACTATCGGAGGATAATCAGCCTCCGCTTGCGCGCCGCGGGGAGCTCACCATACCAGTGCGGGCCATCTCCTTTTCGCTCCTTGGGCATCGCAAGACCCGAATTCTTGCCTCGAGCCTATTCTGCCACGCCAGTCGGGATCTACCATGAATGTTGATCCGCCAAAAGGCAGGGTACCACTTTTTCCGATCGCTATCTCCGCAGAACTTCACGATCAAGAGATGATCGCAGGTCTGCGGCTCTCGCCCCTCCTTCAACATGCCTAACCCTTCCTCCCCTCCGTCCGCCTCCGGAAAAAAAAGACCTCACCCTTCCGCCGATACCCCTCCTACGCAATCCGATCCTACGGCCTCAAATAACGGTTCCTACCGTCCCGCCCCAACGGTGTCTGCGTCACCCGCTGTATCCACCGCGCACTCCACTGCGACTGCCTCGAGCGCATCTTCCTCTTCCTTCCGTAACGTCTCTGCTTGTAATCGCTGCCGGTTACGCAAAAACCGATGCGATCAGCGTCTGCCAAGGTGCCAGTCCTGTGAAAAGGCTGGAGTTCGCTGCGTTGGATACGACCCTATCACGAAGCGCGAGATCCCGCGCAGTTATGTGTATTTTCTGGAATCACGAGTCGCTCATCTGGAGAAGCAGTTGGCAGAGCATAATATCGAGTTCAAGAAAGCTGTCGCATTCGATGAAGAAGACGCGTTAAAACAAGAGACCGAGGGCGAGGCGCCGGGTATATCCGGCGAAGGACAACCCATCGAGAACCAGGATAAAACACATTGGAGAAATTCCGCGAAGGATGAAACAGTGTCCGACCAGCGTAAAGACGGAGAACAGCGCGATGCCGAAGGAGATGAAAACGAGGAGAATTGGCGCCTACACAATCTGGTTTCCAATATTGGCATGGTTTCGGTGCAAGGGACGTCTGATCCTCGATATCTGGGCTCCACGTCTGGTATCTCATTTGCTCGGGTTGTCTTTGCTGCAGTCAGAAGCTCGATACCTGGAAATCCGGAGCGCGGTCCACTGCGCACTGGAGATCGATTGCCCCAAACAGCGACTGGCTCAGGTGCAGGAACCATGCGCGACTCATTTTTTGGGCTTCAGACGAAACCGATGATGAAACGCGCGTCATTTCCAGACCGAGAGCTCGCTGAGCGACTAGTTGATCTGTATTTTGAACACGCAAATCCTCAAATGCCTATTCTCCACCGTGGGGACTTCATGGAGCTCTTGGATCGAACGTATCAGTTGGACGAGAAGAATCGCTCACCAAGAGCTCTTTATGTCCTCAACATTGTGTTTGCCATCGGCGCGGGAATTATCTTCGAGGATAAAGCTCAGACTTCGGACGATGAAAGCCGCGCTGGTCGCGATAGATCCTCATCTACTTCCAAAAGGCTGCGAATGTCTAATCACCAGTATCAGCCAGAGGAATACCACGCGTCTGCTATCGTTCATTTGGAATCCTTCCTCGGTTCTTCGTCTAGTGAAGGATTCGGTGGTTTGGAGGAACTTCAGGCAGTGCTTCTACTGGCCAGTTTCGCTTTGTTGCGGCCCGTGGCTCCGGGTCTTTGGTATATCGTTGGTGTGGCGATGCGCTTAGCTGTTGACCTGGGTCTCCACTACGAAGATGGCGTTGGCCTTGACTCCGGATCGAAACCTGGATCCCAGGTCCAGTCGCGAATTGATGCTCGCGAACGAGGGCGGCGAGAATGGGTCCGAGACCTGCGTCGCCGGCTCTGGTGGTGCGTGTACAGCTTCGACCGTCTAGTTGCCATCTGTGTCGGACGACCATTTGGTATTAGCGACCAGGCAATTAGTACGGAACTTCCATCTATGATGGACGACAAATACATCACGAAATCCGGCCTCTTGACGCCTCCCGATGGAGCCCCTACCTACAAGCATGTTGCTTTCCACTACTTCAAACTTCGCCTTCTTCAGTCTGAGATCCACGACGTCCTTCAATATCAGCAGGCACGTGCCATCCGGAGACGCTCCCCGGAGAGCGCTGCCATCCTTCCTCATGCTGAGCTTACCTCCCCATTCCTCCAAGGCTTTGATTCCTTCCGCTCCTGGCGTCATGATGTCCACCGGCGCCTGGTGGAATGGCATGAGACGGCCCCAACTCGGGCTGATACTGGTGTCAGATTCTCCATTGAACTTCTGGAGTTGAATTACTGGCAAGCCATTATCCTGCTTTACCAACAGAGTCTGACAGTGCCTGCCGAGTTGGCCGGAGAACTGACCCCAGCTGACGATGTCTCGAGTCCATCCTTTTCAAATATCGATGAAGGTGATGAAGAAGATCACGTCTATCTAAACGTTGCCGAGGCTGGACAGAAAGTTATTCGAATCTATCGCCAGCTCCATCGCGTGCGACTGGTCAATTACACGTATCTTGCTACTCACCATATCTTCATGGCTGGCATTTCCTTCTTGTATGCTATCTGGCATTCTCCTCTGGTTCGAAGTCGTTTGGTAAGTATGTTCTTCGCAAATTCCCACTACCAGCACTAACCCATGTGTTCAAGACTCTCGATGAGGTAGATTTTACTGTTCTCGCTGCTACATCCGTTCTGGGTGACTTGATGCACAAGTGTCCCCCGGCCGAAGCCTGCCGAGATGCTTTTGAGCGAATGAGCAAGGCCACGGTTCAAATGTGTCTGTCTACTACCGGCTTCGGATCGCAGGTCGATATGACGCGTGTGCATGCTGCCACACATGGTGCCGGCTCTTTGCACTCTGGTCGCACCCGCCAGCATATGGACCAAAGGCGAGGACATGGTCCGGTCCGACGATCTGCGCAAAGCCGCGCACAAAGGCCTGTGCCAAAGTTCGATATGAACCTGGCAGATCTTTTCAGCGATAATGCTTTGGCTGATCGCTCTCGGGCCGAGAACAGATATTCTGGGCAACCGTATCCCGTTCGCCCAGAACAGGCCGAGTCGATGGGTTCCGGCTTCTCTACCGACCGATCTGGTCGGCCATTCGGGCAGCGTACTCCATCCATGGAGTATCAGATGAAGTATGAGAACCCGACGTCCCCACAACCACAGCCGCACTTCTACTACGGAAACTCGCCACAACACAGTGGTTCCCCGGGTAGTGTAGCTGCCAATGGGTCCCATGCCGTTGCATCGGCAGACACAGAGACACAGTCGGGTATCAGCCTCGATTTTCTTGAGTTTGGGTCTGGTGGTTCCGACGGTCCGAATCACATGGAAACGGATCCTAACGCCGAGTATCTGGCTGGTATGCCTCCACTCGGGCCTCATCTTGGCCAGAACGTGGGTATAGATCTTGGATTTGGCATGGCCATGGATTACCAGCATGACTGGAGCGAAAACCCCAATTATGATCTTCTTGAAGGGTATTTCTTCGGCGGTTCAGGACCAGGTGCTTCCGGTGGTGATGCTTAAAGTTGATTCCTTGTCTCTTCCTACTTTCTCGAATCTCTCCATCTTTGTTAATTTTCTTTTCCCTCCGTTGACCCTTACGGGCTGATTGCTGGTCTCCCTCCCCACCTCGCCTTTTTTTGGACAATCAAAATATACGAGGTGAACAGAACTGGATCAGGAGATCGATTTCGTGTGGCTTTTTTTTTTTTTTTCATGATTTCATTGTTTGGGATACCATATACTATATATCAGCACTATGTTAAGAACTGAAGATTGAGAATCACTCCTAGACGTCGAACTTGGGTCCTTGCAGGGCACGTAAATATTGAATGCAGAAGTAAGACGTCGAGTGCCTTGGGCAGCAACGGACCCGCCAAAACAAACATTTGAATTGCCCACTTTTTTTTCTTCCGCCAACGCATCAACCTGTCCGGGGACTGCGGCGCTCATCGTGTATCCATTCGGCTGCATCTCGTTGGCTGCTTCACACAATTGGCGCGACGAACGCTTGGACCCAACTGCCTGACTTGAACCTCAGGTGCCCAGTGCCCGCAATCTGCGATTGATCGTAGCCTCGTCCCCGATTACTCTGGCCCCTCGTCGGTCCCACCCTCTTTTCTGTTTCCGGGGAACATGCCTATTCGTTGCGATCGCAGATTTCAACCTTCTTGTTTCAAGTGAATCACGTACCACTCAGCCTCGTCGAACCTTGCCGGAGCGGAACCGTGCAGACCACCGACACCCGACCTTCATCGCGACCATCCACTCTGGTTATGGAATGAAACTGTCCAGGCAGCGATAGGCCCAACGAAGTTAGGCTTCTGGAACGTCACTCTCGTTTTCCTCTGACCCTGAAATCCCCCCTCCCGTGCCCCCGGCCCCAGCGCTCTCAGCCGCATACTTCGAACCTCGAATCCGATTCCTTGAGACTGGTCATGTGTGCGACTGCCAACTATCTACTGGACTATCGATTATGCGCCTTGATCTCTACGCGAATTCATAATTCCGCCGCAATCACGGGATCAACATGGTGAAGGCGGACGTCCGAAGGGACTACTATGCGGACCTAGGGCTCCAGCCCAGCGCGGAGACGGAAGATATCAAAAAGCAATTCAGGAAACTAGGTAAGTCGTGAATTTGCCAGAACGCAGATCGTTGTGAGACAAACGCAGGACTGATCCAGAGATCCAGCCCTCAAGTTTCATCCTGACAGAAACCCGGGCAAGGAACAGGAGTTCATCGCCAGATTCCAGGCTATTCAGGCAGCCAATGAAATTCTCAGTGATCCTCAGCAGCGGCTCAAGTACGACACCGATCGATTGCGCGCTGGATACGGCAAGGTATATGGGCCCCCGAAGACAAATACAGCGCGCAGGCCGGCGCCGACTTACGCCAATACACAACCACCCAAGCCACAACCCCCAAAGCAGCCATATACTACTCGACCCCAAACATCTTCCAAGGGACCTTCAGCGGGGGCCAAGCGGTATGAAGCCCATGCACGGGCAGGGCCACAACAATGGAAGCCGCCGCAGGATGAGGCACAGACCAGAGCTGATGCCTTCCGGGCTTTCCATGGTATGAGAAGCAATACATCAGGCTGGCGAGGCTTCGATCCCGAGACGGGACGTGCAACTGCCTCTTCAGGTTCCTCAGAAAGCGCACCGCGGCAACAAAATGCGCCTTTCGGTGCCCAGCGCCCCAAATCTGCGTATGAGTTCTTCAAAGACAGTGCGAGATCTCAAAAATCCGCGAGTCCCAATTCTCCGAAGAAGAGAAACGGATTTGCACCGGGAACTGCTGGGGGCGATGAACCCATGGCTCGCAATACTTCAGCATATAACAGTTCCAGAAGCGAGCGGCCGAGCAGCATGTATTTCGATTCCGCGCCTCCGCCGACGGCGAAGAAGCCCACCGCTCCAGAAGCGGCCCCTGCTTTCGCCCAGCGAACTGGTAGTAGCTATGCCACCGCGGGAGGCGAGAAGACTTTCTTCTCGAGCTCCGGACTTGGACGCTCATCAACTATGCGCACACCATCAGGATCCTATCGAACGTCAAACTCGCGCACCAACCCATCCAGTCCTGAGAACGGCGAACCCAGAAGCCATCGCAGCGCCAGTCCCAAGGCCAGACGGAACCGCACCTACTCTCTATCTTCGACAACTTCTAGCGAACTTAATGATGATGATAATGACGACATTCATGAAGTGCGACGACCAAACGCATTCAAGCCCAAGGCGGTACCCAAGAGCCGACTCGGACCTAATCAGAAGTTCACCGACTTCTACCGCCACGAAAACTCTAGCTCCGGACATGGTGAGACCCTTCCCAGATCCTTTGTTCGTCCCATCGATCCAGTCCTAGCCAGGTCCAGGCATCCCACCTGGCACACCCCGGCCAGGTCAACGTCAGCTTTTAAACCCCCGAGAAACTTCACGGCCAAACCGCATCCCTAATATCGTGAATTCGACCGCTGACAGCTATGTACATAAAGGACACAACTCGGACAGTGCGGCATTTCCCAAGGGCTCGTATCGGCCGGAACAGGCACAGTCTGTGCATCAAAACTTCGAGTATGTGAAATAAACCTCCAGCTGGGTAATGTTCAAGGCTTATATATCCAAAGATTCGATGCACAAAATACGACAAAGCCACGATCAACCGCATTTGATGGAAACGGCTCCGGCCACAACCTGCATAAGAAGTTCTCAGCGGAAGATTGGAGAGAGCATCTAGAGAACTTCGACTTCCTGGGTGCTAATTCTACTGACCCAAAGTCACCCAATACGCACAATCGGCCGCGTGCATCAACTCGAACCGACTCCAAACAAAGCGGAATGTCGACAGGATCGCCTAGATTGAAGTCATTTAGCCCTGGACCTGGACATAAATCTCAGCCTCCGATGCCGTCGCAGCAGCAAGTACCTACACCATTTGCACAGGCGAAATTCTCTGCAGATCAGTGGTTTGAGAAGGTGAAAGATATCTCTTGGAATGCCCAGGAGGCCGATCAGGCGCGATCCTCTTCCAATACACCGCCGCGAAGCCCGAAGAAGCAGGCAAGATCTAGCACGAAAGTTCGAAGTACTCCGCAGGGGGCTAGCGTGGCGACGGAAGCCGATGAAGCTAAAGAGACAATCAATGGCACTACGTCTCCGGAACCCAGCCGGTCAGCACCTGTTGATGTGGAGGCCATGGACATTGATGAGCCTGCCATGCCAGCAAGTGCCATGCCTGCCAAACCCCCTGCCGGTGATTCGAGGAGTACGAGCTATCCGAACCTCGCTACTCATGCTACTCAAACCCCTTCTCCTGCGGCCACGAAGGCCCAGCCAACCTCTCAAACAGAGCGCGCACCTCATGCTGAGAACCGTACACCGCTGTTCGATCTAGGCAATCTCCGCAACACTGCCCCTTTCACCAACACAAATAGTGGTGGAATCGAGAACCTTGAAGACGTGCACACCAACCTTCCCTTCGACTCGAGAGCAAACCAACCAAGGACAGCAAAGCGTGACATCAAACCCCGCGCTCTGAACCTCCCAAATCCCCCCAAACGGCCCTGGGCCCCACAACCCACCCCCGCCTTTGCAGGTTCCCAGTATCTCACCCTCTCCCGCGACAAATGGAACTGGTATGTCTCAGCAATGAGCACCTACATGCACGACTGGAACAAGTTCAACCAACGCATGCTCCTTCATTTCAACACACGCCAAGCAGCCATCGAAACAGGCCTCTCGCCGAAATGGATCAGTGCCGTCGGCGACACAGCCCGCCTCCAGATCGACGGCGCCGACGAGGACGAGAAGAGCGAGGACCGCGATGAATCTGACGAAGGCGACGATCTTGTTCCTGGCAGTGGAAAAGGCGGGTTCAGTGCCTACCTGCGCGGTATTGAGGAGGATGTCCAGGTGCGGAAGCACTGGGATGTAGCATGTGAAATGCACCGCGAGTGTATCCTGGATCTTGGAAGGTTGAGGGAATGGATTCGGAATGGTGGAAAGGTTGTATAGGGTTGGCTATGATGATATGGGGACATACGCAATGCTGTTGGCATTGTTGTTTTATTTGAAGCTTCTTTTCTTTGTTTTTCTTTTTGCATGACGAGCATGGTGTCTGTTCGGTGAATACCCTGGATATTGCATTTGATAAATCTAATACATTTCATCCATCCTGTAATCACTGTTGAAGGAGATCCTCAATGCTAAGCCAGTGGAGAGCGCTTGCTATACCTATCTTTCCATTCTGCGATCGTTTACCTTTTTCAAACGTGCAGGTGTTCTATCCAGTCTTCTCCATCCCTCTCCATCTCGGCGTTCCACAGACTCCGATCCCTGCACTCGCCCTGCCCCCGTAACCAGTGGACGACCCGTCTCTCAATACCATAGAGTAGAGAAGGGCATGACTTGTAGATCGAACCACTGGAAGGGGAAAACCCGTGCCCTAGGTGCCTCAGGCCACCCACCCCCGCGGGTCTCGCCGGTTACGTGACAAAGTTACGAGAAAAATACTCCATGAGTCACGGCTTAAAAGAAAGTCAATTCCGACTTGACTTTGGATTTTCCACTGTGAGAAACATCTCCTGTCAATTGTAAGTCATTCTGGGGTCTGAACTCAGAGACTCACCGAGACTGACCCGAGCCCAGTTTGCCCCGCCATCCGAAGCCGGACGTGCTCTTCTTCCTTCAAACCCCCGCCACCGGCACTTGCGAATAGCGCAGTCAATTCCAATCACACGCCAACATGGTTTCTATCGTTCTGGGCAGTCAATGGGGAGATGAGGGTAGGCTCCAAAGTCCGGAATTTGGAATTGGTATGGAAACGGAAGTACTGATGGCGAGACAGGCAAAGGAAAAATTACAGACATGCTGTCGCAGAAGGCGACACTCTGCTGTCGTGCAGCGGGTGGTCACAGTGAGTGTTCTCCTCTCCTACGCTTCATGCTCGATCGAGAGATATGGCTAGTCTAGATTGCAATGATTTAACCATTGCGCCATGTACTAGACGCCGGTCACACCATTGTTCACGAGAACGTCACCTACGACTTCCACATTCTACCCTCAGGCCTCGTCTCGCCCTCATGCATCAACTTGATCGGCGCTGGTACCGTTGTCCACGTTCCTAGCTTCTTCAAGGAGCTGGCCCAGCTCGAGAGCAAGGGTCTTACCTCGGCCGGCTCGCGCATCTTCATTTCCGATCGCGCCCACGTCTGCTTCGATCTCCACTCCGTTGTTGACGGTCTCGAGGAAGCCGGTCTCGGTGGCCGCAAGGTTGGCACAACCGGCAAGGGCATCGGTCCCTGCTATAGTGACAAGGCTGCGCGCCGCGGTGTGCGCGTCGGAGAGATCCTCGACGAGGAGACATTTGAGCGCAAGCTGCGCACTCTCAACACTTCCTACCGTGCGCGTTTTGGTGATCTGGCCTACGATGTCGAGGAGGAAATCGCCCGCTTCAAGGTATGGTTTGGATTTAAAAACAAAACTGGCGAAAATGTACTTATAAAATGCAGGAGTACCGCATCAAGCTGAAGCCGTACATTGTCGACCAACTCGCTTTCCTGCAGGAGCACAAGAACTCCCCTAACATTCTGGTCGAGGGCGCCAACGCCTTGATGTTGGACCTGGACCACGGCACATACCCCTTCGTCACCTCCTCATCAACAGGTCTCGGCGGAGCCGTGCAAGCCCTCGCTCTCAACCCAGCAAGCATCAAGTCCGTGATTGGTGTTCTGAAAGCCTACACCACCCGCGTCGGCTCAGGTCCCTTCCCTAGCGAACAGCTCAACGAAGATGGCGACAAGCTGCAGAAGGTCGGCCGCGAATTCGGTGTGACCACCGGCCGTCGTCGCCGCTGCGGCTGGCTCGATCTCGTGCTGGCTCGCTACTCCCACGCTATCAACCATTACACCGCTCTGAACCTGACCAAGCTTGATATTCTCGATGACTTTGATGAGATCAAGGTCGGAGTGGCATACATCCTGCCTGATGGCACTCGTACTACTGGTTCTTTCCCTGCGGATCCCAACGTTGTTGAGAAGCTCCAGGTTGAGTATGTCACTCTGCCGGGCTGGAAGAGCAACACCATGGGTGTTACCCGTTACGAGGACCTGCCTGCCAACGCCAAGGCCTACATTGAATTCATTGAGCGTGAGATCGGTGGTGTTCCTATCAAGTGGATTGGTACCGGTCCCAACCGTGAGCACATGATTGCGCGCGAATAGATATTCTGCTGGTAAGTATCTGCCCGTGGTAGATTTTCTCCAAATTCTCTGGTTTAGGTTTTTTACAGTCCAGAATACACTGGGATATGCGATTGAATTTTATATACGGTTTCGACCTTCTCCTAACTCCATTGACGTGTTACTTATTCCCCCCCCTTCGAAATGGACATGTTAGACGATTTATCGGATATTTTATGATAGAAATAGGCTCAGGATGAAAATTTCATGGAGTTTGATGGTGTTATACAGAAGTGATATTGCCAAATTACAAATCCAATATGTAAGACAAGGATATTCGAAATAAAACAGGGCGAGCAAGAGCTGAGAAGTTGAGAGATGGAGGAAAGTGAAGCACCAAGAGACAGACATATGTATAGTACATGGCGACATCATTGAAGCCAAAGAGTAAAAGACGCCGCCCGATGCGAAAAGGATGGGGAATCTCTATCAATTTTCTTGGGTCGTCAAGTCGGATGCATGGCATGACCTAACGGCAGTTGTTTGCTCGTCTTCCACAGCCGAGATCATAATCAGAAGGGAGAACGGCTGTCGAAGCCAGAGGAACGGTCACGACCACCGAAGGAGCGCTCGCGACCACCGGAGGAACGTCCACGGCCGAAGGAGCGGTCGCCGCGATCGTTGTCGCGGTCAAAGCTACGACGGGGCATGCCACCGCGATCGTTGAACCCACGGCTGGAGCCACGATCGGAATTACGGGCCCAGCTACCACCAGATGATCGGTCGGAGTTGCGACGGCCACCAAAGACACGATCAGTTGATGAGGAGCCCTGGCCAAGGCCAACATGGCGCTGTTGTGAGTGGCCAATCACCAACTCGGGGATCTTGGAAATACCAAGGTTGCGGGCAATGTTGGGGCTGACGGCCGGGGGCTCAGTGAGACCGTAGCCGTGGAGGGCGAGGCCATTGAGGATGCGAATAGCGTGACGCTTGCTGGCAAAGCTTTGCAGCAGGGTGCCCAGCTGGGAGCGATATGTGTTCTCACGGGTGATGGGAGATACTTCCTCGACAGCGGCCTTCATCTGGCTGATGGTCAAGGCAGTGGCAGGAGAGAGGTTCTCGAGGCCTTTGGACATGTCCGCCATGGCGGTGGGTAGAGACTGAGTGTCCTCAATGATGGGGAGATCCCCCAGGCGGTCGGTAAAGTAGTCGTTCTCTCCATCATGGAGGAACATCCAGCCTTCACCGGTCTTGTTGGCGCGGGCGGTACGACCAAGACGGTGAATGTAGGTCTCGCGGTCGCGAGGAACACCGACTTGAATTACGTGGGTGACTTCAGGGAAATCCATACCACGAGCGGTCACATCGGAAGAGAAGAGGATGGCCTCGGAGCTCTTACGGAAGGTGTTTGCGCTGTTGGTACGCTGGCTCTGACTGAGACGGGCATGGATCTCCAGCAAGCGCATGCGACCCAAGAGTCTCTGGCTCCGGCTCTCGGTAGGCTCAGCCTTGAGCTGGTTGAAAGCCTCAGCCGCAAGGTTGACCTCAGCAGTCGAGTTGAAATAAACAATCGCTTTGAATGGGCGCAGAGCAGGGTCGGCTTGCTGCTTGACCTGGTAGTTCTTGGCGAGCTCAAGAACCGCAGGCAAAGCATTTTCATAACCACGCAGGAAAACAGTCTTTTGGGGGACACGGAAGTGAGTGGGGACCTCATCGTCACGAACAGTCTTCACGAACTTGAAGTCCGGCTTCATAGTACGCTTGACCATGTGCATCACCTCCTTGGGAACAGTGGCAGAGAACATGACCGTCTGACGGTTCACCTTGAAGGGATCTGGAAGAAGATCCTGGATGGCTTGGACCTCGGGAGCGAAGCCCTGATCCAGGAGACGATCAGCCTCGTCCAGAATCAGGGTGTTCAGGCGGGGAGCAGAGACACCGCTCGAAGGGTCAGAAAAGATATCCTTGATACGGCCGGGTGTGCCGACCAGCAGGTGGCAGCCCATACGCTGGATCTTCTGCAAACCCAGTCTCTTTTGTGTACCACCAACGGCAGTCTGCACCTTGAGTCCGGTGCCGGCAGCAACCCTCATAGCCTCGGCGGCGATCTGCTCAGCAAGCTCTCGTGTAGGAGAAATGATGAGGGCACGAATGTCGGCAGCACTGGCCTGTCCCCGACGGCCGAGGTCTTGCTTGGTGTTGAGAGTAGGGTCACTGAGGATGTTTTGCATCGTCGGGAGGAGGAAAGCAAGCGTCTTGCCAGTTCCAGTCTTAGCCTGAGCCAGACTAGGCATTGTTAGAAAATGCGGACCAAGATAATTGACGGTTGAGACTTACACATCGCCACCTTGAAGCATGTGGTGAAGAGACTGGCTCTGCACCTCAGTCATGGTTTTCAAGCCCATGCGGTCAGGGCTGATAATGTTGCGAACAATCGATGCATCAATGAACCCCTTTGTCTGCAAATCGGCAAATTCGGTAATCAATTCTTGTTCCCCAGCAGGGGCTTCAGAAGCCTCCGCGGTAGCCGCGTTCAACGCAGGGTAAGAAGTTTGAAAAGATCTGATCAGAACAGGGGAGCGAGTAGCCGGGGCCTGCCATTTGAGTAATTGGGGGGCCCATCGGGATGACAGAGTACGCGGCGCAGATGCGCGCAGTGCCTGGGAGACACCGAATCGACGAACAGCACCAAACATTTTGAAGGATGTTGATGAAAAGGGTGAGATCAGACCAATTCGTCGCGACAGAAATCGTAAAACCAAAATTTAGATCACGTGCCTCTTATCGATAGTGCTAGAGACTAGGCCCGAGTAGGTGGCAAATTCAGCGCCGAGTTTGACGGCTGGTACCGGGTGTGATAAAAGGCAAGGAAAAGCACGAGAAGAGAATCAAGTAGCATCGAACACAAAAAAGGCTTTGACAGTGATTGCATGTATTTCGTAATTTCTACATGAGCTGGCAAAGGATTTAAAAAATATTAAAAAAAAAAAACAATGCAAAAAAGAATGCGTCGACGCCCGGATTCGAACCGAGGAACCCGAAGGAAACGGCTCTCCTATGTGAGAGATCAAACCTTAGTGAACTAAGGCGTTTGAATGGCTCTAGCAGGCCGCCGCGGTAACCACTGCGCCACGTCGACCTTGGATGGAAGAATGGGCTTTCAATCAAGTTATATTCACCTTCTCATGCACTATGTTCCATCAACAGGATGGCTTCCATGCATGGTTCCCCCTATTGTATTAATTCAATTTTTGATTACTACGAAAACCTTCAGCAGTTCTTCATTTACTTTGAATGCGTCGACTTTTGAAAGCTCTGCTATGCTGAAAATTCTTGATCCCATGGTTCTCACGACGGAGATGCGAGTATGACTCAGCGGAACGGAGCCCGAAAAGGCCGAGCAGAATGATAAGCCACCAACTAGGATTGATAATCACTACTTACTTGGCTGTATGGGCTGACAAACTACCTCATATTCTCCCCAGATTTTGTAGCTGTGTAGCTGATGTTTTTTGGGGGGCGTGGCTGGTTTGACAGAAGCTAATGGGGGCTGGAATGCATAAGAAGGGGGCCGGAGGGGGCTTTCATCTCTTATAAGATTATCCATCCTCCTCCCTGAACCATCAATCTTCCCACCATCATTATGGCACCTGTCAATGTTGTGATCGTCGGAGCGTCCTACGCGGGGCTCAAGATCGCCCATTCCGTAATAGAGCTCCCTGAGGTCAAGGTTATATTGGTCAATCCGGCCACTACTTTCTTCTGGAACATTGCCGCGCCCCGCATCGTCGCGAAGGCCAATGCTTTCAAGTCAGAACAGTATTTGCTTTCAATTGCCGATGCCTTCAACAAATACCCAGCTGAAAAGTTCGAATTCATCCCTGGCACTGCGACTGCTATCGACGTTACCGCTAAGACTGTTGCGGTGACCCCCAACCAGGGCGAGGCTAGGTCAGTGTCGTATGACCATCTCGTCATCGCTTCCGGAAGTACTACTACTGCAACTACTGGCGAGATTACCGGCTTCTCTATCCCATTTAAGCAGTCCAACCGCGATGATGTGAAACAGCTCATTGAGGCGGCCCAACAGAAGATTGCCACTGCCAAGGAGATCGTCATTGGTGGTGCTGGACCTATTGGTGTCGAGCTAGCTGGTGAGCTGGCAGAGGCGGTGGCACAGAGTGGTAGCGCAGCGACAATTACCTTGGTCTCCGCGACAGAACGCGTGCTTCCGATGATCAAGCCGTCAGGCAGCTCCGCCGCGTCGAAGATGTTGAAGCAGAAGAAGGTCAAGATGATTACCTCTACTCGAGTGACTGGCGCGGAGGCATCTGGCGACACATGGACTGTTGCCCTGGACAACGGCGACAAGCTCTCTGCCGACCTGTATATCCCCACGACTGGTGTGATTCCGAACAACAACTTCATCCCGAAGCAATTCCTGGATGCGGAGGGTTGGGTCAAGGTCAACAAGGAAATGCGCGTGGAGTCCTCGGAGAACATTTATGCTGCCGGCGACATTACCAACAACTCGATGCGCCTGTCGTTCAAGGCTGCTGAACAAGCCAGCGTGGCGGCCAACAATCTCAAAGCCGATATCTTGGGCAAGGGCGAGCGCAAGACCTTTGATCAGGGCGAGAGCATCATGATGGTTGTCCCGGTTGGCGAGTCGGGTGGTACTGGACTTCTTTTCGGCTTTACGCCCTTCAGTTTTATGGTCAAGATGATTAAGGGCAAGGATTACTTCATCTCCAAGGCAGCACCTATGCTTGCCGGACAGGCATAGACGGGTTGTGTGGGCCAGACACAACAATAGCGATTTAATGTTTAAAATTTTAATGGTTCGACCACCAGATTCCTCGATGCTGATTTATTAAAGATGTTCCGTACGTGAGGAAAACCAGGCCTGTTCTCATTTGTATATATATTACATCTCCCTCGATCGACCTGCAAGGGTTTCCGACGTTGTTTCAGATTTCCCCACTGATCGAATCTGGCATTAGTGCTTACGGGGTATCGTCTTTAATTATTCAATCGAGCCACCAACTTCACGCTCATCAACCAGACATACAATGACCAGGTTGGCATTTTTCAAGGTGCAACTTTGACTGAGATGAAGCTCGATCGCATCAAACCCTTCAAAAAGCCAAGCTTGCAGGGCCTCCCCCGCCGCCTCCACCAAATCGGGCAAGTTGCTCCGTGCTTAGAAACCGCTGTTTGCGGGTTTAGATTATTCAGATTATTCATGGCGAATGGATCTCTTGAGAACACGGTTCTCCTACCCAGAACGGGTGTCGCCCGTCGGCTTGACTCGTTTTCAATTCCTCCGAGCTCCACCACGGCTTTGGCTGTGCCCCGCTCTGAAGTCTCCGTTTAGTGAATCTGCGCCGTGCAAGCTCAGGCAGTGGCGAAGTTGAGACACTGGTGGCACAAGGTAGTAGTCTCCGATGGATTATGCAAATTCAACTTCAGAGTGACGAAGCATTGTGCAGGGAAGTGGAACCCGGCAACGCTGTTTCGATCGACTATAACCTTCTCGAGAAGCTTCTCCGGGACCCATCCGCAAGCTGCCGTTGCTTTATAATGATGGCAACCAATTCTTGGATTCTGCCTCGGTCCCCATCGTTGCCCCGCTTGACAGTCGTACAGGGCTTTGTATTATAAAAGCATTGCGCCTTCTTATTCCAGCTCACACACCTCACCTACCACCGTACCTCTATAACCTCCCTTTGACATCATACATCACACATCATGTCCAACAAGGCTCTTATCTTCAAGTCTATCCCCCAGGGATACCCCGTCCCCGGGGAGCACCTGACCATCGAACAGGCTGCCTATGATGCTAACGTGGAGACTCCCGCCGATGGTGTCGTTCTGCGCTCCCTTTACACCAGCTTCGATCCCTACATGCGCGGTCGTATGCGCCCTGTTGAGGTCAAGTCTTACGCCCCTGCCTTCGAGCTCAACAAGCCCATCGAGAGTGCCAGCATCTGCAAGGTCCTCCGCTCCAAGTCCGCCAACTACAAGGAGGGTGACGTCGTCATTGGCCATGTTGGCATCCAGGAGGTTATCGCCCTCGATGCCCCCAACCTCGTCCGCATCCGCAAGCTCGAGAACCCTCTCGGCCTTGAGGATATCCGTGTCTTCTTGGGCGCTCTGGGCATGCCCGGCCTGACTGCCTACTCGTCCCTGTACGAGATCGGCAAGCCTAAGAAGGGCGAGACCATCTTCGTCTCCGCTGCCAGCGGTGCCGTCGGCCAGCTCGTCGGCCAGCTCGCCAAGCACGAGGGCCTGAAGGTCATTGGATCCGTCGGCTCCGATGACAAGCTCGAGTACATCACCAAGACTCTTGGCTTTGACGGTGGCTTCAACTACAAGACCGAAAAGCCCGCCGATGCGCTGGCCCGCCTCGCCCCCCAGGGTATCGATATCTACTATGAGAACGTCGGTGGCGAGCACCTCGAGGCTGCTCTGGATGCGATGAACAACTTCGGCCGTGTCGTCGTTTGCGGCATGATCTCTCAGTATAACTCTGCCCCCTACCCCATCACCAACATCGCTCAGGTTCTCGTCAAGCGCATCACTATGCGCGGCTTCATCGTCAGCGACCCGGGTATGGGCGATGTTTACACCAAGGAGCACCAGGAGAACGTGCAGAAGTGGATCAAGGATGGTTCCTTCAAGGCTCTCATCCACGAGACCGAGGGCATTGATAACGCCGCCGAGGGTCTTGTTGGAATTTTCTACGGCAAGAACAAGGGCAAGGCTGTTCTCAAGTTCTAAGCTATGGAATTTGAAAAGTACTGGAAATTGTTAAATTAAAATATTGAAATGCCCGCTACGAAATCGTTGAGTATGACCTAATCGGGATGTCTCGGTTAACGTGGTCGGTAAGCGAGTGAGCCATGTAAGCGAGTGAGCCACCCAACCACTTTTTCGCGTCCCACCGCAACAATCTATCTTCTATTGACCACCATGCCTCCAAAACATGTCAGATCAAGCCAAGATTATGTCGAATAAGAAGGTCGCCTCTTGCTTGCTATACAGGCTATTAAAAATAAAGAAATTAGCACTATTCGGAAGGCTGCAGATCGATTTCAAGTTAATCGTTGTACGCTCACGCGTCGGCTTCGCGGTACCACAAATCGCGCTAAATCTCGCGCAAATGGTTATAAATTGACCCAAATCGAAGAAGATATACTCCAGTAACGGATATTATCGCTAGATCTACGCGGTGCAGCCCCTACGTAAGCTTACGTACGAGAAATGGCGAATATTCTACTTACGAAGCGCGGTTCTACCCCCATCCAGACCGTCGGCGAAAAATGGGTATATAACTTTACCTAGCGCCGTCCAGAGCTTAAAGCTTGCTTTTCTCGACAATATAATTACTAGCGGGCCGAATAAGAGGATCCAAAGATTATTTAAGCGTAGTTTAACCTCGTATAAGCCACAATTCAGCAATATAGTATCCTACCGGACGATATCTATAACTTTGACGAGACTAGCTTCGTAATAGGCCTCTGTACGGCCCAAAAGGTGATTACCCGATCAGAATACTACGGTCGGAGATTAGTTTTATAGCCAAGAAACCGCGAGTGGGTAACTGCAATTGAGTTAATTAACGCTTCGGGGTGGGTGCTTCCGCCGACGCTTATTTTTAAAGGTAAACTATATAATTAAGTATGGTTTAAAGACCTTCTACCCGACTAACGCTTCGAGGTTAGTGCAAATAGATAGATAACCGACGAGATAGGCCTTCGCTGGCTTTAAAAGCAATTTATTCCGTTAATAAATTATTGTACGCGTGGAAGATATCGACTTTTAGTCCTCGACGGACACGGGAGTCATCTTACGCCAGAATTCGACTAAATTTGCGCAGATCACGATATTATCCCAATCTGTATACTATCGCATTCCTCGTATCTACTTCAGCCACTTAATATCGGATGTTTTGCCGTTTTAAAGCGTTCGTACGGCGGTCTAATCGACTAAAAGATGCGGCTCGGGATTAACTATATCGATAAACTTGATTTCCTTTTTATATACCTATAAGCTCGCGTCGACGTATATAAACCAAATACAATACAAAATAGCTTCCGAGCAGCAGGATTAGTACCAATTAATCCTTAATAAGTGCTATCAAAGCTTAATATTCAACTTCGGACGCCGACACCTCCCGCAAGCCGCGGTAGTCAATCAAGCGCTTTTTACCCGCATACGCCCGCGAATGTCGATGAGCTTTTAAAGCAAGCATCCTCAATCAAAGCTTTCTTAAAGCGACGCTCAAAAAGTCCGCCATCGCCTTCGCAAACCGCGTTAAACTAGCTTATTAAAGGCTGTCAGATCGCAATGCAAAACGGTATCCTTCTCGAGCAAGAAAATAAGCAACTACGCGCCGCAAACGCTACACAAAAGCAAAAGCGTGCTCGCAAGAATAGATGGATAGCCCACGATGACGGTCTATCCGTACGGGAAGCATTAGAGCTTGAGGAAGCTCATGAGGAGCCCTCGCAGGCAATACTAGCTCCACTAAGCCTACTACCGCGGGACACACTAGCACCGAAGACGCGGCGTCCACCCTAATGCACCAATTGCGGACAGATCGGACATAAAAGGAATGCATGTAAAGCTAGAGATTAATCAATATAAAGGCGTTGTGGTTGATTAATATGTATAAAAGTGTAGAAAAAGTGGTTGGGTGGCTCACTCGCTTACATGGCTCACTCGCTTACCGACCACGTTATGACGTTTTGAGGATGTAACTCAGTCAAATCATAGAGAGAATCAAACAAACTTATATATACATTAAGCCAAGGAATCATCTTCACCGAAAAGTAAATCGTCTAGAAAGCTCCAAACCATCATATACCGGAAATATAGAAAGTATAGAAGCTATTGAAACTATAGAAATCTGGATAAATGTTTCTCGAGCGTTCATCGGCCAATCTCGGCTGGGCGGGTGCCCGTCGACCAATCACTTACCGTAGAATTCGCTGACATACCGAGTCGGATTCCCGAGGTCACTAACTTCATCCTTGTGCGACTCCTACTCTCCCCTCCTCCATTATCAGCAACTATGGCTTCATTCGTGCGCCCGTCACTGTTCAAGCAGACCCTTGCGACCCGGTCGCCCCTCCTGCGCCAGAATGTCGGCGTGTCGCAGATGGTCGCTTTCCACGCCTCTGCTCGGAAGCAGATCCTGCCCCCGTTGCCTCGTACGTACACACTGTGTTTGGAGTTGCATTGGCAGTATTGAGACCGCGGACCTTGCCGAAGAATACTGACTCGTTTTCTGTTATACAGAGTCGATCGAAGGAACCAGTATGTGACGGCCCAAATCTCCCGTGTCTTTGAACTCGCCCTTCGAGCCTCAACCCCGGATTGCCGATTACCCCATATCGGCTCTGCTTGGATTTCGGCTGGAATGGCAAGACAGGTGGTTCGACCTCATACTAATGTCCCCGGTAGTGAATGACCCTGTTCCCGTCCCCAAGCCTCACCCCTCCGAGGGTAGCTATCACTGGACTTTCGAGAGGTTCGTCATATCTTAGCTTCGGGAGAATGATCCGCTCTATGAAATTGGACACGTCTGATCAATTATGCAGAGCCGTTTCCGTTGGTCTCATCCCCCTCAGTATTGCTCCCTTCGCCGCCGGCTCCCTCAACCCCGTCATGGACGCCATCCTCTGCACCCTTTTGGTCGCTCACTCCCACATTGGATTCCAGTAAGCCGCCCGGCTATCGCACACCATTCCACATCTAACCCCATTCTAGGGCCGCTATCATCGACTACTTCCGTCCCCAGCGTGTGCCCAAGACCTACTCGCTTTGCCAATGGCTTCTGCGCGCGTTCACTCTGACCACCGCAGTCGGCTTGTACGAGTTCGAGACCAACGATGTGGGCGTCACCGAGGCCCTGCGCCGGATCTGGAACGCATAGAGCGGAGTTTGAAAAGGGTGTTGGTTTCTTTTTATTCTGGTCAGGCGTTCCGCCTATGTATATGTTGTCGAAATTTCTCAGTTGTCCAGCCCGACACAGCTCGGTGCCCTCATTGCCTACAAGAATCATATCTTCTTTACCAATTGATACTGATCCAGTAAAGCGTTTATATGTATTCATTGATCTAACCGGAAGCGCAAAGGGGTAACTCTGGAACACAAGACCCGCTCGATATGAAGCACTTTAGGGCATCGCCGTTCTATTTTATGTTTTATGTTTTATGTATACCACTTACTGCTCGTCTTCAGCCTCATCCTCCACCAGCGGATCATCATCCTGCAACTCATGGTCATCATCCGCCTTGGTCATGACAGTCTCAATAAGCTTCAGCGTCGCCTTCAATGGCATCCCGATGACATTATCATAGCTGCCATCAATCTTCTCCACAAGGATTGACCCCAAACCTTGTAACCCATAGCCACCAGCCTTATCGGCACCCTCGCGTGTGCGTACATAAGCCATGATCATCTCATCTGAAACATCCCCATCAAAGGTAACATCGGTCTCCTCGACATGCGACTCCAAGGCATATCCAGGCAATCGTGCACTCTCCAACGGCGCCATAGCCACAAGCGCCGTGTAAACCTTGTGCTTCTTCGCATCACGCAGCCCACGAAGCATAGAGAAATGATGAGCCTCAGAGGTGGGCTTCTCCAGAATCGTGCCAGTGACAATATTCACAACCACCGTATCAGCAGCCAAGATTAGAGCCGGCTCGCCCTTCTCCTCGTTCGTAATTTCCTGCTGATAGACGGCGCGAGCCTTCTTGGTCGCGGTGCCGAGCACGTATTCGAACGGCGCTAGGTCTTTCGGCAGGTTCTCTTCTGCATTGGAAGGGATCACTTCAACGGGGAGGCCTAGGTAGCTGATGATCTGGCGGCGGCGGGGTGATTGGGAGGCTAGCACGACTCTTTTCGTGCGGAGGTCGTTTAGCACAGGGAGTGAGAGTGGTGGTGGGCGGGGGAGTGCTGCCCCGCGCGGCTTTGGGGGGTCGTAGGCTGGTGGGGGGTCGACGTGATCGAGAAGAGCTTCTTTAGAGTCGGACATGGTGATATGTGCAGGTCGGAGGTTGTGGCAGGGTTTGGTGCAATTGCGGACGATTGACTTGGGGGTCTCCACTGACGACATTCCTGATTCGTGGGTGAACTGGGCACTTGCTGGTTGGTACTGAAGTCTCGGGTGGATCCATGGGACTTTCCCATAATTGAACCTTGTGTATAGTAGTATAGTATAGATTTCAAGCTGATTTTTCGTACCTTTAACACGCAGTCTTCCTAAGGCTCTTACGCATCATGAACTTGCAAAGACCCTTCCGAGAAGCCACCGAATCCACTTGAGAGAAGCATCGCCTTGTTTAAGAAGTTAGCACCGACGGCTTTTATCTAGATTTAATGGATTATCAGCGCAATGAAACCGTAGGAAGGTACTTATTACCATTAGGAATTAAGTAAATAAGAGCGACAGCCTTGGAAGTGGCTGCCCGAGACCCGTGGTATTAATGTCATGAGAGCTGTAGCTACAGTCCTTCCAGGAAGGAGCCTTGACAATCGATTCTCCAGCTCTTGCTCGAAGTCATTTATCTCGGAACATTGTATATCTAGAAGAAGAACAGAATGGACTTGGGAAATTTAAACTTGAGTGAATTTGATGTCGGCTAATTCCCTTCTCCGATGGTTCTTCCCCCACCACCAACGAAATCAAAGCTACATTTCGATTGATAGCCGAAACGCTTGGCTTTCCTTCCTCTCCGAAGATTCAGGAAGGAGCCATATGTGCACAGAAAGTGTCTCAGGACTTAATTGTCATCCGCCCGCGTCTTAATGCCTTAAGGAATGACAACAGACGGAGTGTCGTAGGTCCACTCGGCATATCCGAGACGATCAAAGTAGTAGTGTTTGTGCCAAGAATGCCATAAAAATCAGGCCCAGGCTAGAGATAAGGATGTCTATACTAGTATCACTTTTAGTACATGTGGCGAATCAATCCTAGGTGACATTGTAAGCGAAGGGTTTCAGATGCATGTGCAGGTTGTCAGACCTTAGCGTGTTAGCTACAGAGGCCAAGTGTCCCGAATCATAGCATGAAATTGGCTAAGTACGCACTATCATAGTAAGAACTGGTCGTGCAATCCATATACGCACCGAGAGCCTCGACCTTGTGAATCACTCCCGGTGCGGAGACTAGAGCCGAGAGATAAAAGTTTTATTATGTCCAGTGAATGTGGGTGGACTTTCAAGCCTTCTGCGCCGGTATTCCCTCTCAAGACTCGCAAGCGATCAATGTACATTAGTAGACTTAACGGCGCTGCTTAAATACTAGCATAGTATTTTTCTGTCCCAGTACGTTCATCCGTGCTCCGGCGGGGCCAATTGTACTGAAATTCATATTGGAGAGAGCCTTGAATAGACTAGACTCCGCCTTCTGACCTGCCCAATACGATAAGCGAGCCATAATACGCAAGAAAGTTAAAGCCGGCTGTCAATGTGAAATTGTAGGCAGACAATAAATCTCGGACATAATCGCCTGCAAAATTCCCCACTAGACCTATATCAAGCTGCCAAGGTTTCGTCAGGAAAATAAACGAGGAAACGTGTTGCTACTTCACATATTCTCCAGATGACATTCGGTTAAATGGGTAATATACTTGGGCTTTTAGGAGAAGTGGCTAAGATATGAAACGCTAGGTCTTCCCATTTCGATCATTGTAATTGAAGAACAGCAAATTGAGCTCTTCCCGACGTGTGGGACAATGAAGCTTACGCATGTGGGGGGATGACCTCACATGAAATGAGAGACCGGAAAGAACGTTTCATAGCATAATATCTACCTTACTAGGCCATCTCTCTTTCAATACGATCAAAATCTGCAATTCAAGTTTTACTCTAAGCGAAGGCATCGGTGAAATCCGATTGTTCGGACATAAGGTCTTGGCACTATATAGGCATGATGATCTGCAGGGTTCTGCACTACTTCGGTCTTTTGATGAAATACAATTTGGGGCAGTCTGGCTTATCAAGATGAGATTGATACTAGCATGGTCCATCTGACTAGCTGCATCGGGCCTTTTTACTGCATAGGGGGACGACGACCGAAGTACAGCTTGGCAACGCGTACTTGTTGTTCGACCCTTGCGGAAACCCACCCACCAAATACCCGTCGGAAGTCTCATTGGCTTTGCCTTCGAAATAATCCCTGATCCCTGATGTCCTTAATGATCATTCAATGGCAATCATTGGGTGGTATTTCAGCTCATTTGAATGCTCTGATTGCAGCATTCGGTGAAGAACCCGCCAGCCAATTTTACAGCTAGTATGGCCCGTCCAGTGGAGGTCGTGCCGGTGCCGGTCCAATGCTCGACATCTTGATGGATCTCTGGCATCCTAGAAGGCGGAGGCTTTCCCGTCTGTTACGACCGAGCGAAAACAATAGGACCCTCGGGGTAAGAAATTATCTGTAAGTGTCGTCGATCGTCGCCATCTTCGGTCCTACAACAGTACCTGTCTTTTCTTCTGCCACCATTCGAAAAAGAGAAAAACAGTATGCGCCTTTCCTCTGCTATTAGCTTTACAGCCCTTGTGGTCGTCTCTGCCGCAGCTGGCTGCCCCTATGCTGAGCGTGCTGCCGCTGCCAGTGCCGCAGGCTGCCCTCGCGCAAAGCATTCTGCTGTCACTGGGCCGAAAGAGAAGCCCGCATTGTCGCACCGCGGGCCAATTAAGGGAAAGAAAGGTATCTTCTACAGTAAGTGACTCTTGGCTTCCTCATGAAGGACTGGACGGATATACTCACGAGTCACAGTGAACCGTATCGGACCCTCGGGCTCGCAACTCTGGATCTCCAACGCGGATGGTACCAATGCGACAAAGCTCATGGGCAATCAGACATGGGCTTTCGACTACCACCCCTCTTGGTCTCAAGATGGCGACTGGATCGTCTTCACTAGCGAGCGTCGTTCTCCTGGGCAGTCTGATTTATATCGAGTGCGTCCTGACGGCACTGGACTCGAGGTGCTCGAGGGTACAGACAGTGTTGAAGATGCGGGTACACTTTCACCAGACGGTACCAAGGTCGCTTATGTATCGACATACGGCAATTATACGACGAATATCTGGATCAAAGACCTGAGGACTGGCAAAGCACACAACCTGACCGACACTGCTTCCACTCGTAGCAGCAACATCTGGCCCACTGGACACTTCCGTCCCGCATGGTCCCCCGATGGCCAGTGGATCGCCTTCAGCTCTGACCGCAACACTGACTGGACCGGACACAGCGAGGGTACCGGTTGGGAACACACGCAAAACTTGGGCATCTATGTGATTCGTGCCGATGGTCGCCACTTCCGCACCCTGCTCCACGAGCAGGGCTATGCATATGGTACTCCTCAGTGGTCGCTGGATGGAAGTCGCATTATCTACAACAACATGACGACCGAGTATACTTACTATGCGCACTGTGTGGCCGAGCAACAGGAATTGGTCTCTTCGCAAATCTGGAGCGTGGATTTTGCGACAGGCAAGGACCGTGTCCAGCACACCTCCAGCGATACCTTCAAGGTTGGACAGCACTATATCGGCGATTCCACCAACATTGGCTATCTGATAAAGGCTGGCGAGCTGGAAGGTATTCACTACACCAAGCCTGATTCGACTCACAAGGCCTTCAACCTGACCTACCTGCGTGACCCATCTTGGTCTCTGGATGGAAAGAAACTTGTGTACTGGATTCCAAATTGGGATCAACAGCCCGCTGAGCTGGAGCTATTCAGCTACGACAATGAATGGCAGTACCGCTACGCTGATGTCTTCCCTGTGCATAACACCGTCGTCAACCGCATGGCAACAACACAAAAGGTCCTAGGAGGAGCGAATGGCTCTGTTGTGCATTCAACACCGTTGTACCAGGACGTGGTCGATGCGCTCGACTCTTATGATATCTACTCAATCGACAATATGACTGAAGTACTGTGGCTCAAAGAAGGACAAGCTGGTGGCTTCCAGCCCTCATGGAACCCCGACGGCACTGAGCTGGTTGCCGGCTTCGGTGCCTGGTTCTTGACTCGTACCGAGTCCTCCGCTGCCATTTACCGCATGTTCGCCAACGGAACCGGCCACACCAACCTGACTGACTGGACTAACAACGCCGGATACCCCTCCTGGTCCCCTGATGGTTCCGCCATCGTGTACCGCATGTTCAACATGGAAAGTGGTGACCCTATGGGCCTGCACATCCTCAACTTCACTACCGGCGAAACCTCGCAGCTCACTGTCGGCTGGGATAATACCCCCGGCTGGTCTCCTGATGGCGAACGTATTGTATTCACCCGCAATAACAACTGGACCGCATCCTATGGTTCCCGCTGGTACGCGGACCGCTTCGACATCTATACCATCCGCCCCGATGGCACTGATCTGACCCAGGTGACGGATAGTCTCTCCAACGATGCCCAGTAAGTCCTCACTCTATTTTCGTGACTGTCAAATCTATTTGCTAACCTCCTCCAGCGCCGTCTGGTCCCAAGACGGCCGTATCATGTGGAGCACCGGCATGTACGGCTTCAAGGACGAGAGCCAACTCTTCGACAAGACCTTCCAGCCTTACGGTCAAATTATGATAATGGACTCTGACGGTTCCAATAAGAAGCTGCTCACAGATACCATTTGGGAGGACTCGATGCCTTTATTTATGCCTAACGAGTATCTTGAGTAGATGTGTACAGGGGCATATCTCGATGGTTCTGGGTTATTTTCATATGAAGATCTCATCACTTCAAACCCGAGCCATTCTTTCGATCGCAAAGCCTATCACAGCTCATCATCACCCTGCGTACTCGGTGGAGGAGTAAGTTCTATTGTCCTCGCGTGCGGCCCAATCAGCTCGGCATTAACCCACGTGACTGGCTCCAGCTGCGGTCCTCGGTAGAATAGTTCGCACCGATAGGCACCTGAACTTCAACGTATAATCTCGTTGCCTAGAACTTTCTGTGACAATAGGTAGAGAATTATGGATTGAAACATTCAATCAGCAGTAAAAGCCCTGAGTGGTCCCGTAGCCACGCCCGTCGGCAAATTGTTATTGAAAATGTACAACGAATGATATGAATGAGTACAGCCTGCAGGGATACAAGGGTATTGATTAACGACGATAGCCCCGCCTATGGTGCTGGATGCGAACCCGCGCATGCAGAGCACTGCAAGTCTCGAATGAGAATGAATCACACAGGACAGCTCGCTGGCGCAGGCAGACGACTGGCTCTTAATTCTGCAGGCTCAGAAGGCGCAGCGATGATCCCAAGACTGGAGAATAGGATTCGTGGTGGATGCAAAGATGATTTTGTGTGCCGGGGGCCCGCCCCCGCACCTCGGCACAGCCGTGTGTATACTACCGTAGCTGCAAACCGAGAAGGACTGAGGGAAGGGTAATGCAGACACAGCGGAGAGCGACAAACAGCAGAAAGATGACCGGAGGCTATGTAGGCCGCAATGAATCATCTACCCGGCCGCCCTTTTTCTCGACCTCGGCAATCAGATTTTGGCGCTCTTGAAGTTTCAAATGCATGAACTCGACTGTCTTTTGCAGCACAATGCTTTCGCTGCGACCTTGGCCCTCGAGGCCAGGCACCAATTCTGTAAGTCTGTCGAAGCCCTCGCGAATGGCTGCGCGGCGCTTCTGTTCGGAAGCAATATGGTTGTTCTTCTTCTCTTGGTCGGTGAGGCGGGGCTTGTCTTTGTCGTGACCGGATACTGACTTCGATGCAGCGGTCGGGGTCGATGAAGACCGGTCGTCGTCGTCGGGATTCATCTTGAGCAAAGCTTGCGATCGGATGCGTCGCGAGAGGATCTGAATTAGGCCGAGTCGACTGTTTGAGTCCCAGAGTGAGAGTAAGAGAAGAAGGTTGCGGAGGAAGAAAAGCGATAGCGATAAGACCAATGCGGAGAACCAGGAGCGGATCCTTGGCACTCTTCAAACGTCATAGAGGTCCACCTCACACCACCCTGCCTTCCCTTTTTTTTTCTGTTCCCTCTTCGTCTTGTGCGAGAGTTTCAGATACCTCTACACAAAGGAAACCTCAATTGTCAGGTTGCGGTGCAGCTGCTAGTGCTTACCGACATCCTAGCTCTCTATCGAGACAATCCAGTCCGGTCCGCTACTGGTACCACTGTACAACATGGCCCACGAGCCGCTACATGGATCATGCTCATGTGGTCGTAATGAGTACAGCATTCAGATACCGGAGGATGTGACCGAGCATGCTGAAGTATACTTTGACACTTCCCGAGATAACCGTATGTAGATCCCGAAGCTCTATCGAGCACGACTGACAACGCGCTAGGCCGATCCCAAGGTACACCTATCACAGCCTGGCTTCGCGTACCTCTTGACTGGTATCAGTCGAGCACCCGATCGTACTTTCCGGACGAGACGCATTCCTCTATTCGTCGCATCTTCACACCGCACCATGCACCTGACACCCGGCGCATCTTTTGCGGCTTCTGTGGAACACCATTGTCTTTCTGGACAGAGAAACCGCAAGAGGAAGCCGAATTCATGAATATTGCAATTGGAAGTTTGTTCGGCGAGGATCAGCGTGTTCTGGAGGAACTCGACCTTCTCCCAGTAGATTCTGAAGAGGAAGAATCAGAAGCTGGACCTTCCAGCTCAGCCCTGACACCGGCAATGGACACTTCATCCTCCATCATTGTACCCTCTTTTGGCAATCAGGGTCTCAAGCGAACCTTCCGGCACGGTACAGCCGGCGGGATCCCTTGGTTTGAGGAAATGATTGAAGGAAGCCGCCTCGGCCGGCTGATGCAATCTCGGCGTGGAATGGGCGTCAGTGACGATCAATCCACTACTTTCGAATGGGAAATCAGTGAATGGCACGATGATGGAACTGGTGGTCTGATACAAGAAGATCAGGATGGTCATTATATTGGGAAGAGAAAGCGGGGCCAGCAGGTAGAGGTCGAATCGAAGTCGAAAAGGACTTGAGTTCAACGCTTATCGCGTTTCAGCTACACGCTTAGTTGTCGGAGATTCAGTTGAATCTACAATAGTTAATTGCCTCCTTTCTTTCTCGATATTGACTAGCGTTTACTCCTGGGATAACTTAGAACCTCAAAAGGCAGACGCCCCAGTCCAGTGGATATACACATCTCAAGTACTGCGTGGGTGGACACAGAACATGCGTTGTAGTGTGGCTCAGCGGGAAACTTCGCACAGGACCCCTGCAACGGCCGATTCACAAAGTTATGCCTGCATTATCCTAGAGTACGCCCTTTGAAAGCAAGAATAGGCTCACCTCGATAAGCTGATTCCGAATGCAGTTGGGCAGCTGTTCATCGAAGGAAAGGCCAAGTTATACTACCTAATCATGTTCATGATCAGTCAATTCATCACCTGTCTCTCTCTCAAACAGATCCTGATCGTTAATCGCTGGTTGCTTGACAGCGGCCTTCTCGATGATATCATGAATCCCCTCTATACATAACAATCGGGGGAATTTTGCATCTTTCTCAGCAAGAAGTTTCTCCAGTTGCCTATCAAAAACATCGTTCCGGCGGTTGATATCTCGGCCTTTTGTTAAGAAATACTTAAAGAAATAGTCACTTTTTCGCAGTGTAGTTCCACTGGTTTGGGCGCTTGTTTTGAGATTTTCGATTCCTGGCCGACAGGGCAAGAGTCCAAGGATTCTAATAAGGGCGACACGCTAACCAGTAATGCTGCCAACGCCTGGGCGAGGAACGGGGCTCGTGGGTCATCATGGCTAATCAAAGTCGGAATCGAGGCCTTCTATAGTAATAATTAATTTATATATCTATATTAGGTCTTAAACTTAGTATTCAATATAAGTTCTAATAAATATAGTTAGGGATGTGCTACATTCGACGCAGCGGGCAAAAGCGGCGAGAGGGGGAGCGCTAGAACAGAAGGGGACCCCCAAGAGTTGGTAGACACTATCTGGTTTATACGCACTGATATTCTTAGTCCAATCTTCATATCGCTCGAAATATCTCCCCAAGCTTTCTCTGCATAAGGATTGCCTCCTTGTTCACACATTTGTCCTGATAAACGGGCCTAGCGAAGTGAGCAGTCTGCTGATAGCCGCTTACACCAACTTCTCGTAGTGGCTGCAAAGCACTTTAATTTCTTCTATTACAGATACGAGCACCCATTACGGAACGTACAAATCGAAATTCAAGTAGTCTATTGCGTACTCCAGGCTATGCAACCAATCTACAAAATCAGATTCATAACACAAAGATAAGAGAAAACACCCTTATATCCCAGCCATGTGTAAACATTGAGTTTTTGGTTCGTACAAACTAAGACCATTTAGGGCTTAGAAGTCCACTGCTGAGAATAAGTAGGCATGGCGGCCTCATCATCCTGATTGACCTGCTTGCCACGAACACGCAGAGTCATGCCAATACCAAGGCACACAATGACAACAACAAACTCCTCGAGGACCGACATCACCAGAGTCACAGTTTCGCTGCCGTTGAGAAGGCTGAAAGTCGAGTCATGTAAGAACCAGATGAGGAGCGCATAGATGATGCGGACGAGAATGAATGGCGAAGAGATAGCAACGGCCAACAAAGTCCGGCCCTCGCCACGCTCCAGAGAGTCGCGCTTAAGCGTCACGACCAGAAGGATGAGCACCAAAATCGCCCAACAGACAAGGTAAAGAATCATCCCAATCTTAGTCTTGATATCGGGGTGCTCGAGACCCTCGGCGGTCATATCAGACGTGATACCAGCGATAGCGACTGCCATCGCGACGATAGTGAGCAGCCTGAAAGCGCGAAAGATCAGATCTGGTAAAGCAGGACGGCTTGTTGTGTATTCAATGGAAAAGTTGGCTCGAGAAAGGAGACCGCTACACGTGAGCATCAATGGCGACAATCCGATTGAACTACAGATTGCGGCTGCGGTGAAGAGGCCTGTAGATGGGTTGTTGATTGTTGCCAGCTCGCAGCAGGCGCCGACGATGCGGGCTAGAGCAAATATTGTGAGGAAAATGAAGCCACTGTTTGTACGCAGACCATGGCGGTAGACGAGAAAAGCGGATAGGAAGATAGAAGGGAAGTAAACTATCAGTTGGAGGATGGAGATGCCGTTGGTGTAGGAGATGGTCATTTTGAGAGGTGTGGAGGCTGTAACTGGTTGTATAGACCCAAGAGTGATTAGGTTTGATGATGAGTTGGGGATTTTATGATTGAGAGAAATGTATTGAGTTGATGGACTTTATGATCCTGAGGGATTCCAGGTTATATAGATCTACACAACTTCTTGCATGCCTGTTTCATCAGAGCCTTTGGAGGCGCAGTCAATAGAGCTCTCAACATATGCCTTATTGGGAAATTGGCAGCCTTCTAGAAATGGGGCTTGATTAAGATTTCCAGGCACCTGTGGAAAAAAAGCCTGTAGAATATTAGCGACAGGGGAAAAAAAATCGTCGAAGCTAGCTAAGCTTTTTCGCAATGGTCACCAAATTGGGTATAGTGCATCCACTTTGCCCGTTCAGCCTGGTTACGCTATTCCTCTTTTGGTTGATTCAGCGAGGGCGGTGCTCGGCTGGTGCTGACGGTCTAGGAGGCTTATTATCACCTTGCCCCTCTTGGAGTGACTAGTTGATGCTCATCAACTTACATCATGGTTTATTGCGGCAAGCCGAGCAAAGGCTGCGGCCATTGCAGGACAAGGAAGATCCGTTGCGACCAGGCCCGCCCGGCCTGCTCACAATGCGTACGGGCTAAGCGGGACTGCCCCGGTTATCGGGACCAACTGTCCTTGATGTTTCGAGATGAGAGCAAATCAGTGGCGCGTAAAGCCAAGGCGGGTTCCTCTAGCTCTTCCACCTCTTCAGCACCATCCAATCCTAGACAGAATCGGTCGCCAGAGCGAACGCCTCGCATTGCTTCCCCAGACGGGAGTACTGCGTCCGAGCTTACCGTTTCGGTGGATCCGGGCTCAGATAGCCTGGATAACTCATTCAACTTCAATTCGGATCCACAATTTGACATGTACATGCCCGATCCATGGCAAATGCCTCTCGAAATTCAGCCGACCGATGAAGCCTCGCAAATGGAGGCTGTTTGCTACTTTCTGCGGTCTAATGCTATCCCGGGCACTTTCTGGATGAGTGATTTTGTTACAAAGTTCTTGTTGCATCCCGGAGGTACAGTCAGTCAACGGGCCATGCAGGCTAGTATTATAGCCGTTTCTTCGGCAATGTTATCCCGGGTTAGGAAAACAAATTCGCTCAAAGTAATGGCACGGAAGGAATATGTATCAGCGCTTAATTGGCTAAATACCGCTCTCGCCGATGTCGAGGAGGCCAAAACTAATCAAGCACTAGGGACTGTCGTGCTCCTCGCGATATATGAAGTAAGACGATTGGACGAACTACTCGAAACGGGACTGACGCCACTTGCTACAGGTTGTCACATCGAGAGCCCCGCAGGATATTGATATGTGGACTAATCACATAAACGGAGCAACTGCTCTTCTGGACTTGCGGGGTACCGATCAGCTTAAGACTGAAGCAGGCCTTCGTCTTTTCTTGCATTTGCGGTATCAAATTGTGCGTACACAAATCCATTCTTCATTTTTCATGAAATTGACAGGGACCAGATTATAAGCTGCTTGCAACGAGATTCCCGAGTACCCGAGTCGTTGTTGGAGTGTTCAAAGTTTGCCATGTTCCTCCGACCCAGCGAAGCCCACAGCAACCGATTGGTCATGGTTATTGGTAGATTATCGAACCTTCGTGCAGAGATCCTTGCAAAGACTTTCAACAACGCGGGCGAGATTATCGCCGCTGCTTCAGCCATAGAAGCCGACCTTATCGCCTGGCTCGCGGCTCTGCCGCCTGACTTCAACTACGAAACCCTCACGAAATCACCGTTTGACTTCTTGTTCCAAGAGCGATGCCGTGGGATATCCCTCTACGACGACCAATATCATGTCTATCCAACCCTCTGGATCTGCAGCACCTGGAACCAATACCGTTCCGCACGAATCATCGTCAGCGAGATCATCCTGTCCCACATCAGGCAGATCTCAGACTCATCTTCCCTGAGGTCCGTGTCAGATGAATTCAAGACGCACTGCAAAACTCTCCGATCGACCATTCGGCGCCTAGCACTTGACATTTGCCGCAGTGTGCCTTTCCATCTGGGCGCGCATTTGAAAAGCGCCTCACCGAATTGTCCACCCCCGGAGAGCTACATTGGTGGGCTTATGCTCTTGTGGCCCCTGTTTTTGGCCGGTGTGGTAGAAAATCCGAGCCATAGCCTACGTCAGTGGGTGGTATCTTGCTTGAGGATGATTGGAAATACTATGGGACTAGACCAGGCTCTTGCACTGATGGATATTGTTGCTTCCGACCCGGGCATTCTTCATCAGGTACTCGAAGAAGACGAAAGTGCCTTGACCGGAGAGTCTTCGTCTTCTCTTATCTCTTCTGTGCCCAAGAAGACGCCTGTTTCGCTCATCAACCTTCCCTATTCCAACATTCCTGCTTCGGAAGAAGGAGAGCCCTGAAATGCCTCGCCTTGGTACAATGCTTCATTGTTTAAATTTCAAGACTTTGTATGCTTCCTTACATTGCCTGTAAATTATGTCACTCCTATTACGGCACAGTCGCTATGGGACCAACTCTGGACTTTGGGGCGTTAGAACGATTTGACGATAATGAACCTCACAACTCGCGGATTATTTCCTCCCCACCGAGTCCATAGAATCATCTCTTCTGACACTTCCCGAGAGACATGAATTGTCCATGTATTGGGCAACGCTCTTTCAAGGTACTAGTTACCCTTTCATATGTTGGAGGGTGGTCAGTGCTGCGCCATTAGTCTCATTCACGAGGTGGGGCAGTGTAGACTCAGCCCTGCGGGTACAACTTGTCAAAGCCCAATCATTCTGAGTCAAAGAAAGCGTAAAAGAGCCTCTTCAGTGCCCCATCCTCTCCCTGGGTAGTAATAGGATTAATCCAACGGGGGGGTACCCGCTTGATGAGCAAAGGAGAATCCGTATAGCCCGATCGTTCACGAACTATGATGTGAGCACGGCCCTACTAACAAGCACAGGTTTCAGCCTTGCGAGGGCTCAGTCTCCCCAAAGACTCGGCACTAGTCATTCTTTGAAATCCTTTGGGCCCTCATATGCTTTTGATTGAGGTTCGCGTGAGGGGTATGTCAGACCTAGCCTCGCTGGAGCCGCGGCCAGCCGCGTTGTCAGAATGCCTTGAATTAAGCCTTGATCACAGCCCTATGCTTAGGCCCACAGTCAAACCTCTGCGTATCAATGAGATGGTGACAATGAAGTCAAAGACCCAAAATATAAGAGTTGATAAATTCCTGTCCCCAAGTCTGGATCATCCTAGTGTACAGATCTTGGTCCAGTTAAAGTCTACTACATCCATTGCATAGCATTTGCATCATTCACATAAAATGGCCCTCTTTCAACGCCAACCCCCTCCTTCATTGTGGTACTCCTTTCCAGCAAGTCGACTAGGTCAACGCCGTCGCGAATGCGCCGATGCAATCACTCCAGACTCCAACATGGGGAACAGCAAATCCACACAGGACCCGTCCCAGTCCAAGCCCAGGTCGAAGCTTAAGCACAATAGCACATTTTTCTCAATATGCCGAGGATCGAAGAAACCCACTAATGTATGGGACCCACCGGCCTACGACGACCAAGACTACAAATCTCCTCACACCCACGTCAAGAGGTCCACAGACTCTGACTCAGACTCGCGATACTCATTTCTCAAAGACTTCGATACCATCTTCCTCGTCGATGATAGTTCCAGCATGAGCGGGCCTCGCTGGCGCGAAGCCGAAGAAGCCATCGCGGCCATCGCCCCGATATGCACTCAGTACGACAGTGACGGGATTGACATTCACTTTCTGAACCACCGCACCAGTGGCGAAGCAGGTGCCTACCACAACATCACCACAGCAGCAGATGTGCAAGAAATCTTCCATAGCGTGCGCCCGCGCGGTTCGACGCCCGTCGGTCGTCGCCTCCTCGAGATTTTAGCGCCATATCTACGGCGCGTGGAGCAGATGCAGAACGGCAATGCGGTCTTTGTGAAGCCGATCAACATTATTACAATTACAGATGGGGAGTTCACGGACGATGCGGAGAGTGTGATCGTGCAGGTTGCTAAGACGCTGGACAATCCGCGATTGAATGCGTTACCGTGGCAGGTTGGGATTCAATTTTTCCAGATCGGGGATGATGTGAGTGTGCGGAGGTACCTGCAGGAGCTGGATGATGATTTGGGAAAGTCCTGTAAGGCGGGGAACCTGAGGGACATCGTGGATACGGTCCCTTGGCGCGGACAACAAGGGCAGACGCTGGACGCAAATGGGATATTGAAGTGTGTGTTGGGGGCTGTAAATAAAAAGTTGGATCGCAGACAGGTCTGATCGATTCATTAATGTTGGCGTTGTTTGTTTTTATTTTTCTCCTTCGGGTGCTCGAGTCACGAAGACACGAATTGAATTGCGATTTTCGAAATTTCTTCGCACCTCTGTTGATTGATGTACCATGAATGAGTAAATATATCGCGTAGATATGCTTTGCCACATATTGCAGTAGACTAGAATTGCCAGACCTGAAGCGAAGCGACGTATCATCTGCAGTTCATCCGCATTGAAGCGCCACTTCAGGAACCGCCGAAGTGGAGATCCTTGGCCCAACACGCCTAGGAAACACCCAATCGTACGTCCATTCTGTGTTTTGACCAGGATCATCGGTGAAATATCCTTGCTCGATGGCGTTGATCAACATGTCATCACAGGTGATGTGTTTCATGGCTTCACTACATTGCCAACTATAGTCCACTCGGGTAATATGTACCTTGCAGCGCGCGTCCGTGGAGATCTGCGAACCACGGTACGAGCGGAGAGCACGCCACCATTCGACGATGATACTCTGCCCCTTTTTCAATTTGCATCTGCCTTGAGATTTCGATCGAGCGCAATATTACTATACGCCACACGCTATACCCGTCTGTACCGATCTTCAGCTCCACCAAAAACTTGGAACCTCGCTCATGTCCCGCGATCGGCATTACAGTACAATAATCCCCGCAGCGCCGATCTCGTCACCGAAAATCCCAGTTGTGCTTCCTCGACCTCCGAATGAACATTGATCCTCTCCGAGTCAACCTTGCCAACACATACCCCAAGAACCCCTGCACAATCCTGGTCCTGAGGCGCCGGGATTCTGACGCAGGAACATCCGTGTGTCGGCGCTACGAGTTCGCCCGTTTCTATTGGCGTGCCTGGAAATTGCGCGGTTCCTGAAGCACCCGCGAAAGCCTTCAGTCAGGCCATGGCAATTGGCGAGTCTATCTTCGGCCCTGCCTGACTCTGAAACTGTGACGCCGCAACTTTCTTTTCCTGCGTGAAACGGTCTTGGTAATAATAGAAACATCTGGGCCGCAGGGTTAGTTGTTGACATTATATTCAGTCCGCATTGTCGGTTTCCTTTCCTCGCTACCGTTTGACCTTTCTTTTCTCTCATTGCATTTGGAGCTGTATAATACTGGGGGTGTTGACTTTCGTTGGATCTGTGATCTCTGGCATCGTTCTTTTCGTTCCTTTTCTTTTAGCCTTACTCTGCATTGCGCCGTTTGCATATTGTACATCATTACATTGTTGGCCGCTTGATACTTGCTTTTTTTTTCTTCTTTGCTTTGCAATGATATCAACCACCCTCATGACTTTCCTGCTGTGAGTACCTCCCCTTGGATTTAAATTCCGCAGGCTGACCTCGTTCAGGATTACCAAGCCCGAGATCCGCTCGGTCAAGCTGCTTGGATCATGGGACAATTTTTCGAAGCCCTATGCGATGGAAAGAGACAAGCGGATTGGGCCTGGACATTGGAAAGGATGCCACACCTTCACAGATATTATGTGTGAGGGACCCAGCGACACACCCCACTGGCGCACGGGAGGCTTGAAGATGGGTGCGACCTACTGGTACTACGTGAGTACCCCGGAACATGGCTAAAGGGTGGCAGCACTGACAAAAGTTAGTACTTGTTGGATGACGACGTCGAACACTTCAATGAAGCAGAGCCGGTTACAACCCAATGTCCCCTGCTCCCGGGACAACCACTCAATATACTCAATGTGCCAATCATGATGCCCGACAGTCGTTCTCATGGAAGGTCAAGCAGTAACAGCTCGCAAAAATCCGGTTATCGAACTATGAAACCTGAGGATAAATTCATGAACCCGCGAAAGCCACCGAAACCTTCACCAACACGTCTGCAGACCTCCGCGGCGAATCCCCAACCCTTCATGGATCCCAATGCTGTATCTCCCGGCGGCAGCTTGATTCATCGTAGTGCTTCGCAACCCACGAGTGCCAACTACGGAAAGCATACGAAGAACGCACGCTCTGTCTCCCCAGGATTCTCTGAGAATCGTCATGCGTTCCGATCTCCTAATCGGTCTCCCAACCCAGTGGAGATGGAAAGTCACAAACAGGCCTTGTCAAGATCGAAGACTCACGCCGGAACTCCAAGGAAAGAGCATTTCCTCGAAGATCGCCGTGAAATTCCTGGCATGACGGTCAAAGCCGGTCCGGTGTCGCCCGCAAATATTGCTGAGATCCATGAACCCTCGACTATTCAAAGTCGCCGGGCGATGAAAAGTTCTGGTAGCCCAGGACATGCCAAAAATCTTCTTACGGTGGATACCCGACCGCATCGTCGCCAGAACAGTGCTTCCAAGGGACCCATCGAAACACGGGATACCAGGGACGGTACATCCGGCGAACCAGGCTCTAACGATACGCAGACCCCAACAGGCCCGGGCCCAGACCCTCAGGAAAAGCGTCTTCCTTCGCTTCCAAATACACCATCCTCTGTTATGGATGAGGCCGTTCGTGCGATTGATGAAAGAGATAAGGAAATGGAATGCCAGGTCTTGCGCAGCCACTTCTCAAGCATTACGACAGTGGCGGACGAGTCGATCCATTCTCATGTCCCTGAGCAAAGTCGTTTCTCGGAATGGAGCACAGACACCGAGACCGAAGGTGAAACTACCTCACCCGAGTCGATGATATCTGCATCGACATTCAATGGACAGAACGAGTCCCCATCGTCGGAGCAATGGACGACACCAGACCTGGCGCAACACGACACCGCTTTCAACACCGACCCAAACACACCGCACTTGACCGTGCATTCCAAGCCGTCATCCCCAAACTCTGCGTCTGACGATGTCCCAGCGTGGAACCTGAATTCTCTCCCCCAACTTACTGTCTCCATTCCCTCGTCTCATGGTTCGGGCCTTGGAATCGACCCTATGGAAATGGAAGAAGTAGAAAGCAACCCTAAACGCCACGCTGCCCTTTTCAGCGCCATAGAGTCCATGCAGGCACTCTCCTTATCGCGTAGCCCAGACGGATCTCCAATCATTCTTCCGGAGATACAAGGATCAAAGCGCGAGCGTTATGAGATGGACCAGCAGACCAGGGACGTGCGCTCGCAGCACAGTAATGCGTCGCTTTGTGGTAACCCGACCATGCAGGAGATGTTGGATGAACTCAGTTACCTGAAGAATATGATCCAGGCTGAGATGGACGGAGAACCATTTTAATATGTACATTCGCTTACTTAGCTAGATGAGCGCTGGCCGCTCATTTTTTTTCCCTACCAATTAAGATATAGAATAAGAGAACGCTGTAAACGTGCACATAGGCAAAGATTCGAGGTAGAAGAAAGAAAGGATAACCGGGGAGAAATTCCAAGAAGCCTGTGTAGGCCACGATGATTTCTTCATTCGGTCGTATCTTGTAACATTTATAAAATATTTATGAAGAAGAACATAAAGAAGGCCAAATAAGGCGTGGATGAATTTGTCTCAGAAGACATATAGAAGGGCTTGTGTGATGGAGTTTTCAAGTTCATTTGCAAATGCTGCTTGGCCAGGCTGTAGTTGGACTAACTGAGTTAGTTGAGCCCGATTAGGAGTGTTGCCTTTCTGGCCGCTCATAGAGCAAGAAAATGCAGTATGCAGAGTTCTAGAATTTGGGTCGAACATCACAGGGAAGGAATGCAGTCGACGCCAACACAACCATCAAGGGACGCCGGTCAAACTATTGCATGTATGATCAAACCGGCAGAAAGAGAACACAAAAACAGGCCATGGCGCACCCGCGCCGAACCACGCGCCAAGAATCTCCACCCATCAACACTTCAAGACAACAAGCCGTGGCCCTCCCATTTCGTTGCAGAGAAGGATGGGCTGATCCAGCTCATCCGCCACAATTAAATATGGAGGCGCCCCAGCTTACACCGGTCGGAGAGAAGACGCTGCCGAAAAAATGTAAACCCAGCGCCCTCGCCTATTGTCCCTCAATGGACCTGATCGCTCTCGCGACAGAGAATGATGAGCTGCGCGTCTTTCGTCTCAATGGACAGCATGTGTTCGGGGGCTCCTTTGGCGGTGATCCTTACCTGGGCGAGGACGAAGAGGATGGCGAGATCAGAGCTCTCGCGTGGAAGGGCAATGGTATGTTTTCTCGCGACAATTACTGTATGGAATTAACAATTCCTTAGGCCGTTTATTGGCTGTCGCATGCGGTGATGGCTCAATACGTGTTATCAGCGCTTACAGTGGCAAGACTGTCCACCATTACGCGGCGTGTGAGGGGCCGAAAGACGACGGCTCTACTTCTGGGCAGAAGTCACCCAAGGTAACCTGCCTGGGTTGGGGTGTCAACTTCACAGATAGCAATGCTGCGCAAAGACATCTACAGGAGTCAGCGGGCCAGGTGTCTATCGAGGATCTTCTAGCACCCAGTGTCCATTCATCAAAAGCAGTCGCCCTACTCAAGGCTGACTTACCTAGAGAATTGTCCATGCTAGACATTGAGAGCTCTCTTCCCAAGTTGAGCACTCTCCCCGCGACCGGAGCTGAAGACGATCTATTCAGCTCGCGGGCTTCAATTGACGCCATCTTCCACTCTTCTGCAAAGGATACCGGCGATTCCGTGGATGTCCTGTTTGTTGGATTTGAAGATGGAAGAGTTCACCTACGCATCTTTGATTGTTTTGAAATCGGCTCATTTCCTATTGGCGAGACTGCTGGACAAGCAGAATCGTGCCAGATACTTCGTCATGCTTCGCACCCGCTTAGCTCAACGCACGCCTTGCTAGCATCGCCCAACGCGAGCAAAGATCAAAGCCCTCTGGCCCTTGTTACTCTAGACCTGCGATTCATCACCAAGTCGGGCCGTTATTTGTCTCTCCTCGCGTCGAAGACTACACAGCTGCAGAATCTGCTTCGGTATATCGGACAAGTTCAGCGGCAGATTGAGCTCGAATGGAAGAACGCCCAGGAGTTGCCATTCCGATTCTTGCGCAGTGTCAATATGGACCTGGAAAAAAAGTGCCAGTGTGACTTTACTACCGCGATTTATCATCTGGTCGCTACAGGACATGCTTTTGAGCCGATGAAGGAATTCCTCGTCGACATTGTTGGAGAACGAGTAAGTCAATTCTTATTCGCGAAGGGAAGCAGTACTAAAAATCTGCACACAGGGACACAAGCGATGGGACAAAGCCGTCGCAGGTGGCTATGAAAACATTCGACGATTGACTCATGAAAATCTCCTTCCAGCGCTAGAGCGCAGCCAAGTACTCATCAGCCGACTTGTCGGATTGTCCAAATTCCCCAAACTTAGTGACGTTCTCGGTTTGGACACTCCGAAGCTCAACGGAATTGTCGAGACGCTCGACTGTCTACAATTACTAGCCCACCGCATCCTCATTCACACGAACGAGGAATTAGACCAGTTCACTGCGTTCTCTAGGTGGCTCCGTCACGAGATCCTGATCCTCGGCAGTGAACCTCTGTCCCAGACTGAGGAAGAACTCCTCGAGAAGAGGGATATATTCGATGTCCCTCCCACCACCAAGTACATCACCGGTGCACTTCAGAAGAGCGTGCTTCGCAACTACATCCGTCAGCTACCTATGTTGGGAATGCCGCCTGTTCCACAACCTCCTGTGGATAAGTGGCTGCCTGATGGTCATGACCGGTCGTTCTACGACAATTTCAAGTCGTTGCTTCAGCAACAGCGTCAGGTTCAGGAACAGAGTGGCGACAGCACTTCGGTGGATGCTCCTAAGCTTAATGACCTAACAAAGCGACTGGGCATCCAGTTCGAGAAGGTGTTTGCGGAGATTGCATTAACTCAGCGAAGAGGTATCCTGCACCGGTCTCCCTTAACGCTTCACGCGGATTGTGATCGGGATGTTCTTGATCTGAAGATGTGTTACGAGGTAAGTCTCTTGACTACAATCTTACCATATTTATGCTCATCAATTCCAGAATGCCGAGGAGAAGAGGCCTTGCTCCATTTACGTCGCTGCACGATCTGTCAGCTCAAAGCCCTCGTGTTTGTACATATCTCCCTTATGTGTTGACATGAATACTGACACCTACCTTGCAGTCTACATCTACCGTACGGTACTTGATTCGGTGAACGGCGTCAGCTCGACGAGGGCTACATCCGTCGCATCCATCAACCTGGAAGAAGGGGAGATTCGCCAATTACAATTCGTCCAAGATGATACCCTGATGGTCTTGTGGACAGATGGCAGTATGTCTGTTGCTCTAGGATTGCCAAGATAGAATAACTGACTGCTGTATAGAAGGATCATCCTACCTGCTAAACTTCCCCTTCCAGCCTGCCTCTGCGCAACAGACATCCGAGAAAGCTGACGCACCGACACTTGTGCCCGATTACACACAGTGCGAGACCAAACCGACAAAGGCGAAACCATCAGTGTCGACAATAACGCTAGATATCTCTTCATTGATCGAGTCAGGCATAGTCCGGCACGCTTTTGCTTTGTCTGGGTCCAAATCCAAGCCCGAGCACGTAGATGTCAACGGACGTCAAGGCCGGCGGGCGGTGTGTGTGCTATATGGGGATGGTATGCGCTATGACGTCTTGGACCTGGATGCAGCTATGGAAAGTGAAGAAGGGGATGGAGAGTTGGAGGAAGAAGATGATGATGATGAAGAAGATGAGGAAGAAGAAGAAGAGGAAGAAGAGGCATAGTCTTGAATGAGTGCATGGGAAAAAAAGAGGTGTTTGGCGGTCATATCAAAGAATCTTCCACATTACTAATTTTCATACTTATCCTTCTCGCGGCCTTCTTTGACAGTCCATTTCCCGTAAGCAGTCCGTTTAGGCATGTTTATAAATACTTGAAAGCATCCCACTATCGAGCTATATTTGCACATCACCAAGGAGTGCATTTCCCCATCCCTTGCCTGTGACCACTGACCTCGAGCCACAATTCTTTATGACACGTCCAGCCTCTAGCACCTTCTAACCAGCTTAGTGGACTCCACCGCAAAAATAGTTGTGTGTGGACAGGGCTAAGGGATCGGTCGCTGGGGCCACACGGTGAACAGTGGAGGCTTCTTCAAGGAGGAAAACCAAAACAAGCGGACCTCACAGAGGGGTTGACAGATTGGTGAAACCCACCACTACGAGTCGTGAATCAACTTTGTTAAAATAGAAATAAGTACATATATACCTTGCGCGAGCTTGACACCTATCGCGGGCTATTATAATCTCATTGTGAACCTGTCTAAAGCAAAAAAGATAATCAACCGGTTCTGCCTGAGGCGGCGACTCACGTGCCATCCGTCACACCCCGCCAATCAGGACCAGCAGCGCAATGAACTTCATCCCCCCCCAAGGCTCGAATTCTGCCTTTGATCTCCTACCTGTCTAAATATCTTCAGACTCTCATTACCCAGAGTCTCTTGGCTTCAACTTTCAGCTACTCTCCTGTTCTCGCTAAAAGCGTGTATCGAAGGCACCTTCTCCTCGTGATTCTCGCGGAAAGACCTGTGCATGCCTCGTCATATCCACAAAAACACCCCGTTCTTTCCCTCCCACCTGCCACTCCTGGGACTCTACTTCCACCACGATCTATCGGTGGCCCGTGATTCGTGTTCTTAAAAAGTCATTACGTTGATTGCCTTGACGATTAGGAGTTGATTCTTTTCCTTGTCGACTTTCTTTTTTCCCTTTTCTCTTCCCCCCACATCCTCCATCCGTTGCGTCCCCCTCAGACATCATGGATGCTCGTCAAGTGTTGCAGAGCACTCTTTCAGCAGGTATGTCTGATCATCTCCCCTCGGTCAAGGACGAAGCTGTTCCAGTCGCTTTTCTCGAAAGCACTCTGTGTGTGAAAGCCCCTCGCTGACCGTCTTTCTTGCGCAGATGCGGCGGAACGTTCCAATGCTGAGCAGCAGCTCGCCCATGCCGCGGAGGTAGACTTCGTAAGTTCCCTCCGTATTCCTCTTTCGTCTCGTTCGGTACAAGCTCAGGATGCCTGACTTGCGTACGAGGCGGCCCCTCTCTCACCCGCGGTGGTGCTAACGTCATTTTTTCTTAGGCCGCCTACCTCACCACCCTCGGCCAGGAACTGGCCAACGAAGACAGCCCCCCCTCACATCCGTGTCGCCGCCGGTATTGCCCTGAAGAACGCTTTCACCTTCCGAGAGCAGGCCAAGCTGCGCGAGGTGCAGCAGCGATGGGCTACACAGATCCCCTTGGACACCAAGACGCAGGTCAAGGAGCTCGCACTCAAGACTCTGCACTCCCCCAACACCCGCGCCGGAAATGCCGCCGCTACATTGATCGTTTCGATTGCTTCCATCGAGCTACCGCGCAATGAGTGGCCCGACCTGATGAATATTCTCGTCCAGAACGTGGCGAGCGGCACCGACGCTCTGAAGCAGTCCTCCCTGACGACTATTGGTTTCATTTGCGAGTCTCAAGATCCTGATCTCCGGGCTAGCTTGACTTCTCACTCCAACGCTATCTTGACCGCCGTCGTCCAGGGTGCCCGTCGCGAGGAGCCCAACATGGAGGTTCGTTTTGCCGCTATTGCTGCTCTGAGCGATGCCGTCGATTTTGTGCGCTCCAATATGGACAACGAGGGTGAGCGCAACTACATCATGCAGGTTGTCTGCGAGGCCACCCAGGCCGAGGAGGTCCGCGTGCAGGCCGGTGCCTTTGGCTGCTTGAACCGTATTATGGGTGCCTACTACGAGAAGATGCGTTTCTACATGGAGAAGGCTCTGTTCGGCCTCAGCATCATGGGCATGAAGAGCGAAGAGGAGGATGTTGCCAAGCTGGCTATCGAGTTCTGGTGCACTGTGTGCGAGGAAGAGATCGCTATCGAGGATGACAACGCCGAGGCCCAGCAGGAGGGTGTCGAGGCTCGTCCATTCTTCGGCTTCGCCCGCGTTGCCACTCGCGAAGTTGTTCCCGTTCTGCTGCAGGCCATGTGCCGCCAGGATGAGGATGCTGATGACAATGAGTACAACGTGTCGCGTGCTGCCTACCAGGCTCTGCAGCTGTACGCTCAGTGTGTGCAGGGTGATGTCATTCAGCCCGTGGTCACTTTCGTTGAGGAGAACATTCGTAACGAAGACTGGCGCCGCCGTGATGCCGCCGTTGCCGCCTTCGGCGCTATCATGGAGGGCCCCGAGCCCAGCGTTTTGGAGCCTCTGATCAAGCAGGCTCTGTCTGTTCTCCTGGGCATGATGGAGGATTCGTCTGTCTCCGTCCGCGATTCCACTGCCTACGCTCTTGGTCGTGTCTGTGACTGCTGCCCCGAGGTTTTGGACCCCGATGTGCACCTGCAACCCCTTATCTCTTGCCTTTTCAACGGCCTTGCCAGCAGCCCTAAGATTGCCAGCTCCTGCTGCTGGGCTTTGATGAACGTTGCCGACCGTTTCGCCGGCGATGCTGGGTCCCAGACCAACCCTCTTTCCAAGCACTTTGAGGACAGTGTGAAGTCCCTGCTTGCTGTAACTGAGCGCCAGGACGCTGATAACCAGCTCCGCACCGCCGGTTACGAAGTTCTTAACTCCTTCGTTTTGAACTCGGCCAACGACAGCCTCGCCATGGTGGCTACCCTTTCGGATCTTATCCTCCAGCGTCTCGAGCAGACCATCCCCATGCAGCAGCAAGTTGTCAGCACAGAGGATCGAATTCTCTTGGAGGAGATGCAGACTAGTTTGATCAGTGTTATCCTGGCCATTGTCCAGCGCTTCGAGACTGACATCAAGCCCCAGGCTGACCGAATCATGCACGTCCTGCTCCAGGTCTTGCAGACTGTCGGCGCCAAGTCCAGTGTTCCCGATGTTGTCTTTGCTACCGTCGGTGCGGTTGCCAGTGCTCTCGAGGAGGACTTCATCAAGTACATGGAATCCTTCAAGCCCTTCCTGTTTAACGCTCTCGGCAACCAGGAGGAGCCCGGTCTCTGCTCCATGGCCATCGGCCTTGTTAGCGACATTGCCCGTGCTCTCAACGAGAAGGTCCAGCCTTATTGCGATGACTTCATGAATTTGCTCCTCAGCATTTTGCGCACTTCCACCAACCAGCTTAAGCCTGCCATTCTGGAGACTTTCGGCGACATCGCCCAGGCGATCGGCACTGCCTTCAACACCTACCTGACCGTAGTCGGCCAGGTCCTTCAGCAGGCTTCTTCGGTCACCACTAGCTCTGACCTCCCATACGACATGGTTGACTACATTGTCTCCCTGCGCGAGGGTATCATGGATGCCTGGGGCGGTATCCTCTTGTCCTACAAGGGCAGCCCTGATATTGCTCAGATCCAGCCCTTCGTCGAGTCCATCTTCCAGTTGCTCCACATCATCTCCCAGGAGGGTAACCGCAGTGAGGGCTTGATGCGCTCCTCTATGGGTGTCCTTGGGTAAGCTTTCACCTATGAATCTGTGAATGACACACATTGCTAACTTTTGACAGTGATCTTGCCGACGCTTTCCCCAACGGTGAGCTTGCCGCTTACTTCCGCAACGACTGGGTCACTACCCTCGTTCGTGAGACCCGCACAACTCGCCAGTACAGCCCACGAACCATTGAGACTGCTCGCTGGACTCGTGAACAGGTCAAGCGCCAGATCAACATGAGCACTGGCATGGCCTAAATTAAGTGCTGAAAGCTTTTCATCCCATCGATAACAGAGCCGGCTGCACCCGTCCTGCCTCCAGCGATGTTTCGGTTGGAGCCAGCGGGTGCCGGGCGGCAATCGTTCATGTATCAATCCCACAAGTGAAGCTCCGGGGCGACCTGGGTTCCTTGCATTGACTTGGTACTTCTGATGGTCGGTGGGGTTTTGCACGTCGCGAGCCTTCTCTAAATGCCCCCATCACCCTGCCCCCCATTCCAGCACGAACTCCGAAATTCCCGTTTCCCACCGTGCCCTTGAATCCGTCCCCTCTTGGCACTTGCTCTTCGCCGTGCTATTTCCTCATGATACGCCCGAACGAAACCCATCCCTTCCCCTTATGGCCTTTGCGTTTTCTTCGTGATACAACCCTTTATCCTTTCTTCTCCTGAAATTCCTACGTTGCTTTTTTAATTAGACCAAGACCCCCTCGCATCCATATAGCATTGCACCTCATGTAGCCCAAGATTCATGTATCCTGTCCCCTCACTCATGTACCCCCCCTTTATGTATCCCCCCATATCATGTCAACCCATTCCCAGAGAAGAGTCTCTTGCCATGGAAAAAGCTGTTTACTTCATATTCTTGGCCGTGTAATCTACCTCTAAGCACATCCTATGCCCACCTGCACCGGACTCCTAATGTACAGCGATATTCTGTCGGTACTCCTCCGGATGTATCGAGTATGACGAAGCTAATAATGACGAAGCTAATGTTATACTGTAAAGACTGTAACGGCAGAGGGCCGATTGTGGTGCCTGAGGCAAAAATCGCCCCTTATCAGGACCGCATCACGTGACTATAAGGGCAAATGCGCGCCGAAACCCTACCCGCGCACAGTCAGCTAACACTCTAACTTCGCCGACCGCCGAGTTTTTCGATCCTTCAACCCGCTACAACCGACGGACCATTCCTCGAGGTATGTATGCTACCCTGTCCCCCCATCAGCCTCTCAGCTAGTCTGGGAGAGCAATCATCCTTCATCTGCAGGATCTGGACTTGAATGCCGGTTCAAGACCAGCAGAGGAATGGATGATACGCATCTCCCATCCGGCAACGGGCTGAAGAACTCCTTTTTCAAGGAAGGGGCACTCTTTGCGCTCGACGACTAGTTGTGGCTGACCTCCGGCACTGTAAACAGATACCTCTTATCCACTTTCTTGATTTGAGAATCTCGATTCCACAACCGCCAAAATGGTCAAGACTTCCGTCCTCAACGATGCGCTCAACGCCATGAACAACGCCGAGAAGGCTGGCAAGCGTCAGGTTTTGATCCGCCCTGCCTCCAAGGTCATCGTCAAGTTCCTGTCTGTCATGCAGAAGCACGGTACGTCTCGTCAATCTCGATTGTCGCTGTTTTTCTCGTTCAGTTTTCTGCTTGATCTTTACCCATCTGTTTCTCATGTCTTCACACCTTTTGTACTTCTCCCCCGTTATTCGGGCTGATAACTAGGCGGATTGTTTCAATCACCCACGACGTTTGCCTTTTAAGTGTCCGATAGATTAACCGCGGAGATCTTACACGTTTCCGAAAGCGCTTTCATTTGCTATTCAGTAATCGGCGACTTTTAAATCTTCGCAACATGCTGACATCTATCTCTTTCAGGCTACATCGGCGAGTTCGAGGAGGTTGACGACCACCGCTCCGGAAAGATTGTTATCCAGCTTAACGGCCGCCTCAACAAGTGTGGTGTCATCAACCCCCGCTACCCCGTCCAGCTCCGTGACCTCGAGAAGTGGGCTACCCAGCTCCTTCCCTCCCGTCAGTTCGGCTACGTCGTCCTGACCACCTCCGCTGGTATCATGGACCACGAGGAGGCTCGCCGCAAGCACGTTGCTGGCAAGCTCCTCGGCTTCTTCTACTAGAGGATTTCGTTCTAGAAAACGAATTGAAAAAAGTTGTTGTTTTGACTGGTCTCGCATGTTCTGGGCTAGGCCCTGGGAATGTAATCTAGATAGCGGATACCCCGACGAGATAGCTTGCAGAGTACATGGTTCTCCAATGCACGGTGATTCTGGTCAGCATATTATTTCACTGTAGTTGTAATTGTCTTAAGGTGGCCTCTTCGTGGAGTGAAATAATCCACGTTTGCCTGTCGTATTTACCGGGCCTAACAGTTGCAGCAGCAATGCTAGACTCGACTCTACTTGGGCCGAGGTATCGCTTCGACCGCCCGTCGGGTGCCCCCGTTCTGCCCTACATGTCCCTCGTTCCCCGCAACATTTGATTTCTCGAAACACAAAGCTCATCATGCCGCTGGATACGATATACCTCACTCGACATGGGGTAAGTCCTTTAGAGCGCAATATTTGTGATTCTGGTCTGTCGTGGTAGACTAACACCATACCAGCACCGTCTTAATTGGACGATTGACCTCCGCACCGGCACCTACAAGTCACAATTCCCAACTCCTACAGGCAATCCAGCAGACCCAGCATTGACGTCGCATGGTGTGCGCCAGTCCTATGAGCTTGCCGAACACATCGCAGGCTCAGACTTCCACCCGAAGCCCTTTCGTATATACTCGAGTCCCTTCTACAGGTGCCTGCAGACCATCCAGCCTTCCGTCGAGGAACTCAAGCGTAAACAACAACACAACTTCAGCAATGGGCGTGGATCGATTGATCCAGCCTCCGACTTTGATGTGCGACTGGAGAATGGACTCGGGTAAGTAAACCGCATATTCTGAAGCTGAACTTACATTTGCCCTGCATAGATCACTAACAGCTCAATAGAGAATGGTTTGGCCCAACGACCTTCTTCGAACACCCCTCTCATCCATCTCCATCAATCATGCGTGGCCATTTCCCAACTTTGATTGCAGATTTCCCCGAAAGGAAATACACATCTTTACTCATGCCCTCCTCGCGAGGCGAAACAATCGCAGAGCTACACAACCGCGTTGCCACAGCCTTAGAAGGCATAATAGAGGACGTGGACGCTGAAATCACAGCGCTCGAAGCCGATCTTAAACCCGAGCAACGCACGAGCAAATCGATACTAATTTGCGCCCACGCGGCGCCTCTGATCGCCATGGGCCGAGCACTAACGGGCCTCATGCCAGAGGATACTTCCATCGAAGATTTTCATGTATTCACCGCTGGGCTGAGTACTTTCCAGCGCCGGGGCACTGTGAAGTCTCCATCACAGGGTAGCGCTCAGTCCCTTCTTGCTAAGGGCACGAAATTGTTCCGCGCCAAATCTGTTCCTGAGTGGGAGGGTGGTCGTGGTGTTGGAGGTGGATGGGACTGTGTGTCAAATGGGGATTGTAGCTTTTTGTCCGGAGGCGCTGAGCGAGGATGGTAATTTCTATCCTGATTTTCTGCCTTTTGATGCGGATGCTAACTTTTTTGCTAGGCATTTCAGTGGCGAAGAAGGGTTTGATACGGGACCTATGGCGCCGGCTTCTGAGCCTCCATCTGTGCAGGTTGATAGATCTGGGACTAAGTTGTAAGGCGATATGATAGACATCACTGTTAATTCGAGTACCAGCATACTTTTGTATATAGATCCAACATCTGTGGCATTTCAATGGCTATACCTGGAAATCTGATTCCACGATCGTCGTCAAGCCTGTGAATATTTCCCAAATAATGACTCATTCAAGCTCATCCGATATCGCATCACATATTGATCAGAAGAGATTGTAATGAGATCCCCACATCTCCATCCAAGAACGTCCAAACCGCGAATAACCGCAATCACGTGCACGCCCTATGACATTGATGGAACCCTAATTTCTGATCTGATGGCAAAAAAAGGCTTGTCTCCAGCTAATTTGAAAGAAATCTGAACAAAGATCGCCGGAATCAATTATTTCTCTGATAATCAGGGACCATGGCGACAGCAACACAGACATTGCCCACAACGGCAATTGAACTACCCAGTCTACACAGCAATGAGCGCCAGCGAAATTTAGGGTCCGTCCCAGAATCAGTTGAAGATGACATTATGCGGGAATCTTTAATTGCTGACTCACAAGTTCCTGATGGGGGCTATGGCTGGGTTCTTATCTTCGCTTGCGCAGTCGTGACGTGGTGGTTTGTGGGCGCTTCTTATACTTGGGGTGTCATGCAAGCTGAGCTTGTCGACAAAAAGGGCTATTCGTCCTCGACACTGGCATTTGTGGGCTCGCTGTGTCCAGCCTGTATCTCGCTCTTGGCTGTGCCAAATGCGACTGTTATTCGCAAGATTGGCGCGCGAGTGACTGCGCTTTTGGGGATATTCTTGCTTGGACTGGGGAGCATTCTCAGTGGATTTGCGGAGGATAGTGTTGCTGGGCTATTTATGACTTGGGGATTTGTTGGCGGGCTTGGGACTAGTTTGTGCTTCATGGTTTGTCTCTCGCGTGTTGGACTTTTGTCATTGATCTTGCTCATCGTATATCTAGGTCGTTTCCGTGACTCCGGCGCAGTACTTCAAGGCAAAACGCGGTATCGCCAATGGCATCGTCTATGCCGGTGGTGGTCTCGGTGGAACAGTAATCAGTTTCATTCTCAATGCTCTCCTTGAAAGTGTTGGCATCGCGTGGACCTTCCGGATTCTCGGGTTCCTGATCATAGGAACCGGTCTGCCAGCAGCGTACCTGATCAAGGAACGAGCTCCGATCAAGCAAGCCAAGATGGTTGAATGGAGTCTCTTTAAGGATGTGCGCTTCGCCGTGCTCTTTGCAGTCGGTGCAATTGGTACATTCCCGCTTTTCGTGCCGGCCTTCTTCCTACCTTTGTATACGAACTCGCTGGGCCTACCTTCCAGCGCTGGAGCTGGTCTTGTCGCTGCATTCAACTTCTGTTCTGCCATTGGGCGTTTGTCGTGCGGATTTGCGTGCGACAAGCTGGGCTCGTTGAACACCCTCTTCTTGTCGTTGCTGCTTAGTGCGTTGAGTATTTTCGTGCTATGGCCCGTTTCGACTTCTATCGGACCTCTGATTGCATTTGTGGTTATTAATGGCGCGGCTAATGGTGGGTTCTTTTCAACTATGCCGACAGTCGTTGGAAATGTCTTTGGTTCCGCTAGAGTGTCGGTTGCCGTTGGCATGATCGTGAGTGGGTGGTTGGGTGGTTATCTCCTGGTGAGTTACTTGATTTTAAGCAGCTTATTCAGATCTTGATTCTTATGTTTTCACAGGGTGCTCCGATTGCCGGTTATATTCTCAATGCCTCTGGCGGGCAAGCAGGCGGTATTGGCGCCTATCGACCAGCTATCTTCTACGCTGGATCCATGGCTACCGCTGCGACCATTTTGGCTGCAGTAGTGCGAATCAAGGTCGATCGCAGAATCAAAAAGACTGTTTGATAAAGGGAGCAATATTCAATGGAATCAGTAGGCCTTGGTCTTTTGATATTGGGGAAGCGAGAATGTCATCATGGATCACCGCAAGCCTCGATGTACAGTGCCTGCATCTTCCTCTTCATACTTTTGACAAAGGATGCAAATATTGTTGAACTTCAAAAGACAAGCAATCAGAATCTGCTGATCCAGGCTGGACACATGCGCTCGCGGAGAGCACGAAATTGACCTACCGTTACCCTGGCGGTCTGTTCAAAGCGCGATTGACAGGTCGGGAATTCCATTTATTGCTGGTCTCATGTCTGTACATGAGAGAAGTAGCGTGGCCGCGTCCCGCGCTTTTGGTGCAATCGGAACATGGCTCGAACTTCCTAGGAATAAAAGGATTCAACGAGCGAAGACAGGTACATTTCTTGTACCTTTGAATTCGCGTGAACTAATGCACATACCTGGAAAGTATTTTTGTCAGTATCTACCCGTACAATTTTCCACGGGATATTATGATGAGATTCTGTCTTGAACGCGTACAGGACATGTAGAAGAAGGTGTAAAAAAGGAATTCAGGAAGAAACAAGAGAAAAAAAAAAGGACAAAAAGGTTGGATGTTATGGCAAGCGAAAAGGCGAAAGGCATTTTCAACGGGCAATTATATCCTTAGTTTGAAAATATCTCTTTCAGAAAGGTGCCTGCTTAAAAGCTTGGAAAACACCGACTCGAGGACTTCAGTGTAGCTAAATCTAAGACCTCCTGTGGAAGATCGTTATTGGAGGACCTCATTTATTCTGTCTTTTCAGCGTTGATATTTCTTTCTAGAGCTTGTAACTAGTAACTACTCTATTGAAGCAAATAAAGGGTATCGATTTTCGTAAATGCTAACAAATCTTAGTCTCACCAGTCAGCGGGCACTGGCACAGGTGCTAGAGGCTGCTGCGGTCGTTGAATATTCTGGTTGTCTTGCGTATCCTCGACACGCACCTGTGTCTCTGGACGTTCCTGCGACGACTGCTGCTGCTCTGGCGCTGGCTCTTGCTCGCGAGCCTCAGCCTCAGCAGCGTTTCGAGCTTCCACTTCAGCCGCGTTCCGTGCCTCCGCCTCGGCCGCATTGCGTGCTTCAACCTGACGCTCGCCAATACCTGGCACAAGACTAGCAAGAAAAAGCACGAAAGATCTCTCTGCACGACGGAAATAATCCGAAATCTCCCCTAAGATGTGATTTTGAGGAGGATTAGTCGCAGGCTGGCCTGGTCCGCCCATATGCGCAAGACTTTCAAGGTGGCGTTGCAATGGCTGCACGATGATGCCATGCAGCACCTGGGGAACATTTGTATCGGATAAGGCGGAGATGAGTAGAGCCGCAATGACGAAGAAGATGCGCGTCCAGGTACCAGGTGCACTGATCACGTAGCAGAAGAAGTAGAGGCGTATAAAGAGCCAGACGCGGCTCATAAAACGTCCAATTCCAGGTGGGTTTGCGGCGTTTCCAATCTGTCGACGCTGTTGATTGTTGACAAGTGCCTGGCGCACGATGTTCTCAGCCATTGCTCGATCAGCTGGATTTGGGTTGGCGCCGGCTGCAACATTGATTTCAGGTCCAACGGAAGACGAGCTCTGGTAATGGAATTGTACGGTTTGATGGGTTGTGCGCGTCGATGCGGGGATTATAATGGCGTTCTGACCACCGGGACCAACACATTGATAGATGGGATGGTCATTGCTGTCAGTCTGCACGGTGCTCTGTGTGGCGCTTGGCCCGCCGCCAAAACCCAATCCTTGGAGGATTGCTTGGTGTCTCTCGAGAATAGCGCGCGGATCATGTAGTCCATGAAGACGACGGAGTTCCTGCGCAAGAGCCGGCTGCGCTGAGGGTGCAACAGGATGAGGAATATTCGATATGCTTGGTGCCTGTTGACCAAAAGGTAAAGTATTCAAAGCCGTCGATGCTTTCCGGGGTGCTGTAGTTGGTTCAGAGGCCTGTGATGTGAAATGGAGCGTATACTCGGATTGCTATAATCTGGGTCAGCTTATAGACAACTAGGGCTGGCAGGTCAACTCTTACATTGACAGGACCGAAGACCTCTTCCAGAGTAGCACTGTCCACCGTGAGTGGTCTTCCTAGGAAGATCAAGCGTGACTTGGCAGGTACACGGCCTAAAATGACTTGTGCTAGCCGGGCTTGTAGTTGGGCAATGGTTGTAACGAGAGGAACATTGTGAAAGGTAAACCGGCTCGGCGGAGGAAGAAAGGGACAGAGGACGTTGAGAGTCACAGCCCTTGGGCCCTTACTCGCGTCATATGGGGTAGTGGACATGCTGGTTAAAGAGAGGTCTGTATCTTTGCTCAGGAATGATGGCTAAGTGGGAGCTATGGAAAAGCTAGACGGCAGCTAAGCCAGTTCGTGTTGCGACCGAGGTGGACAGTGGTATAGGATAGTAGTTGTAACCCTCGAAAGCACCAGGCGGGATTGGTGAAGTGATGTGTGTCTTCCGGAGAGGTGGCACAAAGCCAAAGACTGGGGTTGACAAGGTACACGCTGCTAACGGGCAACTTCCGCAAAATCAATGTTTAGAAGCAATATTCAAGAAATTAAAAGCATTGGCAGATCTGGTGCCTCGACAGACAAGTATAACTAAAGAATATTAGAAAGAGGAGAGTTCATTGATGAGCATGGCATCACTCCACGAGTGATTCTGCCAGGCGGTCAATCGGCCAAATCGTATTGCCTGATTTGGGCGCGACAAAATTGTTCTCCGCAAAAGCTTCGAGGACGACTGGGTCTCGAGGCACTCATGGAATAAACAGCACTATGGCCAAGCGCCTTATCAACCACTCAGCTCTCTTCCATTGCCATCCCGCCGCTCCGGTGACGAGGGGCGTTGCGTCGATGGAGGTCTTCTCATTCCGGGCCACTGCCCGCCACAAGGGCAGCGTGCGCCATTTCTCGAAATCATGGAGACAATACAGCAAGGACAACAGCAGCGAAAATAAAACCAAGGGAGGCTTTGGGTCACGGCTTCGTTTCGCTCTGCGGAACACTAAGGTGGAATGGTACCCAATTCCCGTCGGACTCGGCATTGGTCTTCTAGGCGTTCTCCATTTCTACAAGTCGCAACGTGCCGAGCGTGATCGTATCGCCCAAGAAGAATCTGGAGAGGAGTGGGAAAATGGTGCGCGACCGCCACGTCGACCGCGCATCGTACCCACGGGCTCGTGGCAAGTCCAGATCATGTCCACGCTGCCCCTGAAGGCCATGTCGCGCTTATGGGGTCGCTTCAACGAGATTGAACTTCCTTACTACTTACGGGTGCCCGGTTTTAAACTTTACTCTTGGGTCTTTGGCGTCAACCTGAGCGAGGTTGCGGAGCCTGACCTACACACCTACCCCAATTTGGCAGCCTTCTTCTATCGCAAGCTGAAACCCGGCGTTCGGCCACTTGACCCTGACGTACATGCTCTCATCTCGCCCTCGGATGGCCGTATTCTTCAATTCGGAATGATCGAGCGGGGTGAAGTGGAACAGGTCAAAGGTTCGACATACAGTCTGGAAGCTCTTCTGGGCTCTGCCACCCCCTCGCACGCCGACCACAGCAACCGACTCATCGATTCGAAAATGGACGAAACTGTGCAAGACGACGAGAATACGAAGTCGGATGAAGAATTTGCTCGTGTCAACGGGATCTCATACACCCTTCCCTCGCTTTTGTCAGGTGACACCGCCCCCAAGAGACGATCCTCGATGGATGCTTCTACCGCCTCCAAAGCAACGTCCGAAATGCAGGTCCAAGAAGAGCTGGCCCTTGGAGAGGGAACTCCGTGGTATGCGCCCAAAGCCGCTGCCAACCATGCCCTATTCTACTGTGTGATTTACCTGGCCCCGGGTGATTACCACCGATTCCATTCGCCGGCCCCATGGGTCGTTGAAAGTCGCCGTCACTTTGCGGGTGAATTGTACTCTGTCTCTCCTTACCTGCAGCGCCATCTGCCCGGTCTGTTCACCCTCAACGAGCGTGTGGCACTTCTTGGCCGCTGGCGCTGGGGCTTCTTCAGTTACACACCGGTTGGCGCGACCAACGTGGGCTCGATCAAAATCAACTTTGATTCAGAGCTTCGCACAAACAGCCTACTGACCGATACAGCGGCAGATTTGGCGGCGGCCTTGGCTGCTAAACGAGGAGAGCGGGACCCCGGGTTTGCTGAGGCTACCTACCGCCACGCGAGTCCCACGCTGGGAGGACATCCCTTGCAACGTGGCGAGGAGATGGGTGGATTCCAGCTGGGTAGTACGATTGTGCTTGTATTTGAAGCGCCTCTCGGCTCTCGCAAATCCTTTGATGCCGGTTGGCCGGAGGATCAGAGACCAGAAGGGTGGACATGGAGTGTTGAAAAGGGCCAGCGCATCAAAATGGGAGAAAAGCTCGGGTTTGTGGCCGGAGTATAGATATGTTGGAGATGTGTCCAACAGGAGGTGACCCTGGCACGTTTGAGAAGTTACACGGACCGGTAGCACAGCAGACTTTCCTTCTTTTCTGTAGACGATATTTGTAATATACCATTTTGTTTCCGCTTGTATTCACCGATCCATGTCCACTCCTCGAAACCAGATGAGCAAGAGCCCGACATTTGTACATGGCAGCGTGGGACGGCTCGAAAGATGTATAGAAGCACGGACCAATCTAATGCCTCAGGCCACCAACGGTGTGCACGCGTCGAGCTTCGTGATTCGTCATTGATAAACGGCGAATCTTGCGTCATCCAAGTCTTTCGAACACTGAAGAGACCAATGTTTGTCCACAAGGCACCATCATTTCTGATGTTAGATCTTAGACTTTAGACGTTGGACGAGTTGTACCTCTCTCTCCATCGTGATCCTTGCAGTGACGCCACCTCCCAGGCGACAGATCAATCTGTAGCGGCAATCAGGGCAGAAACCTTGAAAGCCAAGATTCTTGCATGGGCCAAGGGAATGCCTATCTTTCTCTTTCCTCTGCAACTTTTCCTCCTCTTGAGGTCTCCACCTCTCTTCCATCTTCATGGCCATTCTTACCCTGCCCCGGTCTATTCAGAATAATGCCTTTCAAAGTCCTGTTGGGAACCTGATCGCGGCAGGCGCTAACGCGCATGCCAACCACCCTTCCTTTGGGCACCTCGTACTGCTCGTCTTCGAGGCCGTATTGGAGGTGGTGTGCGTGAGCTTGCCCGGTTACTTTGCTGCCCAACAGGGCATGTTCGATGCCGATGCTCAGAAGCTTGTCGCAAACCTCAACGTGACTTTGTTCACCCCTTGTCTGAGTATGAAGGCGTTTCGTCCTGATCCTTATCGTCCATCGTGCTGATAAGAAACAGTCTTCATCAAACTAGGCTCCCAATTAACTGCAGAGACCTTGTCCGACCTGGCGATTATCCCAGTCATCTTTGTGGTTCAGACGACCGTCTCGTACTTGTGCGCATTCACAATTTCACGATGTTGTCGCTTCAAGAAACGCCAGTCCAATTTTGTGGCAGCGATGGCGGTACGTCAATTGTCAGGCCCCACGCAAGAAATCGAACTGATGGCCATCAAATAGGTCTTTGGAAACTCCAATTCTCTCCCAATCTCTCTCGTCATGTCTCTGTCGCAAACCCTCAAAGGTCTGCACTGGGACCGCGTCCCGAATGATAATGACGACGAAGTAGCCGCCCGTGGCATCCTATACCTACTTATTTTTCAGCAGCTGGGACAATTGGTTCGCTGGAGCTGGGGCTACCATGTCTTGTTGGCACCGAAAGAACGTTATCTTGAGGATACGGAGAGCGACGAGTCAGGAAGCCAGTCACGTATTGAGCAAGGTCAGGCGCGTTACACCGATAACCCGGAGCAGACGGACCCGGATGAGCCCCTACTGCGCACCCGTCATTCGGAGGATATAAACCGTCCCGTCGATGTCCACGCACATGGCGAGTTCCAGTCCGGCGACCAGACCCCGGTTTCCACGTATGAATACACCTATACGAAAACGTCCTCCGTCGGCTCTCGTGAGGGAACAGTCGTGGGAAGTCATGTCTCGGATGAGCCATCAACTATTGGACCCCCGCCCAGCGGACCATTCCTGCCCCGCCAGAGTTCTCGAGGTGATATACTTTCATTCCCAGATGTGGAGGCTACTGCGCGGGAAGCGCACGCCGCGGACCAAACTTACATGCAGCGCTGGAAATCATCTATCCGCCAAAGAAGAGATCGCATGTACGAGTCCTGGGAGAAGAAGTCGGGTGATCTGTACGGGCGCCTCCCTTCGAAAGCTCAAAAGACGCTCTCGGTGATTACACGTGGCATCGGTCGATTCATGCGTGGTGCATGGGATTTCATGAACCCACCTCTATGGGCCATGCTTGTTGCCATCGTTGTGGCCTCTTTTCCATCCCTCCAAAGCCTCTTCTTTGACGAGGGCACGTTCGTGCGCAACTCCGTCACTCGCGCCGTCGAACAGAACGCACAAGTCGCTGTCCCATTGATCCTGGTCGTGCTGGGTGCGAACTTAGCCCGCAATACCCTCTCCGAAGAGGCATTGGCGGATATGGAACACCCGAGTGACGAGCGCAAGCTAATTATTGCGTCTTTGGTTGCGCGTATGCTTCTTCCTACTCTCATTATGGCACCACTTCTGGCTCTGCTAGCCAAATTTGTGCCTATTAGCATCCTCGATGATCCTATCTTTATCATTGTCTGCTTCCTACTCACCGGTGCGCCTTCGGCACTGCAACTGGCGCAGATTTGTCAGATCAACAATGTCTACGTCGGAGCTATGTCCAAACTTCTCTTCCAGAGTTATGTTGTCTGGTACGTCAATCTTCTTACATACTTTCCTCCACTGAGAACGAAGCTAACAAAATACAGGATTCTTCCGTCCACTCTCTTCCTCGTCGTCTGCGCGCTTGAGGTTCTCGAGTGGGCATCCGCCTAGGCAAAACCCCTCCCCCCTTGTATGTTTAGTAAGTAGGCTCCGGCTTGCATTTTGTTATCTATGACTCTTCTCGTTTGGCGTGGTTCGTGACGTTGCATTCTATTATGGTCTCATGATTTCCACTATTCGTACATCGGAATCTTACATTTATTATCGTTTTTCCTACCTGTTTGCTACCAGGGACCCATTCTCCAAAAGTGGACCCACCAGTGATCAACTCTCCAAATGTGTAGAGACTTCAATTTTGATTAAATACATTGATCTTATTACATTGAGATAAGGAAAAAGATTCATTTGCATAATCTTAGTCCTTTCCATACTGGTATACAATGTGTCAAGCAACACAAAATCGATTTTATATTTAATACTATGGTATATACACAATGGTCTCAAAATCAATACTAAATTTCAATAAGAGTAGTAGGACATCAGAGCATCAGACGCCTAATACTGGAATATGATTAAACAAAGAAGAAGCTCAACGCCCCGAATCCAGCTAGCAAACAGGCTACGCCAGCTACAGCCAGTTGTTGTGCTATATTTTTCTCGTCCTCCGGGCATTCATCAGGTGGATTTATCACATTGCATAAGCGACTTTGCAAAGAGGCCTCCATACTTGCGACCATGGTCTTATCAATATGGACCTGACAAGGATTCGGTGTGGGAGTAGACTTGGAGGACGCTACCACCGCACATGTGTGATTGGTGTATTTACCGCCAGACCAAACCACATACGAGGGGACGTTCATAGTTTTGTCAGTCACATTGATAGCCACGCCGTATTCTCCGGGACATGTCTTCTTAGCTGTAGCAGCGATGAGATCCACCTTCGGGGCGGAATTCTGAACGGTGAACCAGGTAGACCAAGTGGTCGTGTTCCTGATCATTTCGGCGCTCAAAGGATGAGTTTCAAAAGCATGCTCATCGCAGCTTTCCCAGCTCAGGGACCAGGTCACCTTCCATCGACTCTCATTTCTGAATATTCCGAAATACTTGTAAGCAAGATAGGGGTCCTGGTTGGTCCAGTTCGCCCATCTCAAGTCATGAGACATAGTAGTGACATCGTCCCGGTCGTCCAGATTCCATATAGTGTAGGTAATTTCAGGATTCAGGTATCTCGCCCGCTCAGCGTTCTGGAAAGCAAAGACAATAGGAAACCACTTAGTGGGTGCATATGTCTCGTTGCATGGGAAAGTGAGATCTACTTCCAGTATGTCGGAAGCGTTGATCATGGTTGTGATGCAGGCAGCGAGCAACCAGCTCGCCCGGGCAATGTGCATATTGAGGGCGAGTCAGACGTTCAAGTGCGGCGGGATCGGGCAGATTGAGAGAAAGGACAGTTCGTAGATTACTGTAGACGATGAATGCGAAGATAGGTTTCAATTTAGTAATGAGCGGCGAAGGAATGATGATCAAGAATAAGGGGTGATGTACTATATCGAGTAAACCAAATGGCCGCCGGGGTTGAAAGAACAGGTAAAAGCATCAGTCCTCGTCTTCATGGCGTCTCGCCTTGGTAGCTTTGGGGCAATCTTGGCACCACAGGTCAAGGCCCTGTCCGTCCACCACGCGGAAATATCCCCTCAGCGCGAAGTGCAAGGCCGCTTTACAGCAGTCGAGAATCCCGCCCCCTACCAAGGCTTGGCCGAGGCTTGGTTTGGCTTTGTATGGCCACTGAATTATAGCGTTACCATGCCCAGAAAATAGTGATGAACGCTAGCTGACACATGCAGGCGGACTTTCTCTCAGGTTCATGAATATGTTCGCTTCGAATTAGTGACGGTCATGCTATTTTTGCGTGAACTTTGCCTTCGAGCTCGGCACTCTTGCCCTATTTCAGATATCTACGATCTTCCAATTCACCACAGGTAGCCTATATACAATGCGATCCACCTTCTGCACTAGCTTGTGATTCCATGCTGTAGTAAGTGTGGTAACATAGCGCCGGGCGGACGCCTCCTCGACTTTAACTAGCCCTCAAGTGACTGGGAAGTAATCTCTGAACCACGCTAGGTTGGTAGTAGTAGGACAGACCTTCGATGAAGGCCAGAGAGGAGTTATACCGTTGGAAATCATTGGATTTTACACGATTATATAGAGGTCCATAAATGTCGCAATTGAGGGTCAACCAGATCATTCCCCAATCCGAGTGTACAAGTATGTGACCCCCGTATCGCCGAGCCAAAGACTTTCGCTAATGTTGTCAATCCCTGTTGAGTCATTTCAAACATCATAATTATGTGCTTGATAATTCTCACCGTCGGAGCAGTCCCAGCCATGGCGGTGGTCCTAACGCAACGTGCTGTTGAATACGACTTCTACCCCCTCATCCCCCTCCTTGATACGGAGGCTACATGCTCGAACTTTGCCGGCATTTAGGGACTCTTTTCTGTGTTGGTGTTTAGATACCTTTCACATACCCAAATGATGGTGCAACTTTGGCCTAGAACCATGTGTGAAAAGCGTCATGAATTTTGTCAGTCTTTCATGGGGTTTGCTGATAACTGCATTTTAAACGTTCATACACTTTTAAAGCGGGGTTTGATCGAGACCACTGTGTAATTCCGGTAGAATTTCCCGTTCTTACCGGTATGCTCCTAGATAAGCACTAGTTTATTCGCTTATGCATGATTTCAAAATACTTTGAGGTGGTTTATTTGTCTAGCCTTAGTTCAGTTCTGTTTTGGCATTATCTTGCACAAAGTATTCATGCCAGTTTGACTAGACAAGCATCTTCCCTCTTCTCGAGAGTCAACCAGTACAGTCACCGGGTGGCACGAAACGACCGTTGCAAAAGTTCCATCATGCAAAGTCGACTTTCATCATCTCGGCAATCTCAGCTTGATGACCTAGACGATGAGGGCATGTCGTCTCCTCTTCAGCTTGCAGCTGCACAAGGCGATCTGCTCGAAGTGCGGCAGCTCTTATCGCAATCAGTGAGCCCAAATGAGCCCCCAAAGGGCTACTATGGACAGACAGCCCTTCAAGCCGCCTCTCATAATGGGCACCTCGCTGTGGTCGAGATACTGATAGCGGCAGGGGCAGACGTCAACGCCCCCGGGGGAAATAATGGTGGCAGAACAGCGGTCGTATTGGCCTCTGGAGCGGGCTATCTGAATATAGTTACCCACTTAGTTTCTGCAGGTGCAGATATCAATTACCCACCCTATCATTATATGGGGCGAACTGCCTTACAGGCCGCCGCAGAGGGAGGCCATATCGAGCTACTACGATGGCTGCTCGAACAAGGCGCAGAGGTCAACACGCCTCCCGCGAAGAACCGCGGCCGCACTGCACTTCAAGCTGCTGCATTAGGAGGTCACGCTGAGATCGTGGATATTCTCCTCAGCCATGAAGCCGATATGAAAACCCCCGCCGTAAGGTATCACGGGTTTACGGCGCTTCAGGGCGCGGCTTTTGGAGGCCATGATCGAATTGTTCGTCAACTGTTGGATATGGGGGCCGATGTGAATGCCCCAGGCTCATATTATAACGGGTATACGGCACTGTCGGCGGCAGCAGAATGCGGCCACCACGAGATCATCCGAATATTGCTAGACGCTGGCGCAGATGTCTCTACAACATCTGGTAATAAGAACTGGACGGCCGCACAGATTGCGAATTTCCGTGGGGAGAAAATCATCACGGAAATTCTTCAAGCGACTCAGCAGATGAGAAGACAGTACAAGGCAAATTACTATCAGTGATCATTTCAGATCGAGTGGTCATGTTTGGGTAGATTGATGCTAGCTCTGGTTTGACTTCCACTAGCCATTTGTTCCACAGTCCTGTGTCCAGCCAAGAACCAAGAGCATCTGTTCACTTCCACGGTAGATGTGACTTGTGGGCTCGGATTATTTGAGGTTTGGGAGAGAAGGCTAGATCCGCAGACTAAGTGGATCCCCTGATTGGGATCCGTTTCCTGGTTTTATCGCTTCAATCTGCGGGCTTGATTTCCAAATTGGGTTGGATCCAGACACATCCTGAGACTGACGCGTCCAACACCTCCTTACAAGGAATTCATTTCAACAGTCATCATGAACATAGTCTCTTGGAGAACGTGGAAGGTCCCCAGGGTTCCTGCGAGTCGCAGCGCTGCCCCTTATCATGTATCTCCCACTCACCACCGTGCTCTTCGCAGCATCGGTGCTTGCCCAAACACCACCTACGAGCTCCCCCTTTCACGAAAAACAATCTGGGAGTGTCTTATAAAAATGCCACAATTTTCCCCGGTGTCTGGGTCAGCCCAGATTGTAAGCGTTCAGTGTCTGTTGCCATGAGCGTCGACTAACCACCTCACAGATGTCTCTAACAAGCCTATTTTCTACGCCACGGACAATCAAAGGCATGAACCAGACGATCAAACACGATACATGATCATAATGCTGGATTTGAACATTCCAGATTCCGATGTCACGACAGCTGCCAACTATGACACCTTGTGTCCCGGCTTGGACGGTAACACGACGACCCGTCTGCATTGGTGGGGTGGCAACTATACCCTGGGCAGACATGGCTTGTTCCTGAACTCCAGTGATGCCCTCGCGGAATATACCGCGCCTCGACCTAGGGATGCCACCAACCACACATATACTTTATACCTCTTCGACCAGCCGGAAAAGTATGTGCCCCCTGAGCTGGCACTCAATGGAACCTATTACTCTCAGACGAGCGTGGCCCGCTTCAACTTCACACTGGCTCCGATTGTGAAGGAGATTGGTCGGCCGCTTGCTGCTACGTATTTCTTGAGTAGCAGTCCGTAGCCTGGAGGATGTGGGGTTATTCTTACTGCTGTGGCACATCTTGGAGGTATCTTTTGGAGCGGAGTCCAATAGAAGAGTTGTTGAACATTTACATAGCATTGAACACATGCTTCTGTTGCTAATCTCTTAATGGCCGATTGCCAAATGGTACGCATCACATATACTCCGTTTGACTAGGTTCGCCAACGTCGAAACCTTGACTTGACTCGTATTGGAGTACGAATTTAATGCCGTGGTACATGTCGATCACATTCGAAAGTCAATTCGGGTAGAGCGCAAGTATAGATCAAGGCGAAAAAAGACCTTAAACCAGAGCCACGCTAACCGAAAAAGGCAACCGAGCTTCTGGTAAACATCCAACTTCCCCGAATTTAAACACGCATCACTTGAAAAGGCCGAGTCTAATCATGCCTCACCTCCGTCGACAACCAAACCCCCACGATTTTCCGGCACCGAATGATCCCAGTGCCCCAGGCAGCCTCCGCGCGCAATTCCAAACCCCTCCCTCGCGACAAACCCTCTCCAACCCAACCCGCCTCCACGCATCTTCCACGGGCCCGCCAGAAGTCACCCCCGAACCCGCTGCTACTATAGCACATCCCGCAGCACAATCCAGTTTCTTCTCGGTTTTCGGTCGGCCAAGGCTCGAACAACACCCTCCGCCGGTGGTGGACGAGGAGGACGTGTTTGACGACGACTTTGATCCGAATGCGCAAGAAATGGAGCCGGACGAGGAATTCGAGGAGGATTCAATTCCAGAGAATGACGATCAGCTCGGGCCAGAGGATGATATGGAGCACTCAGAATTGGTAGATGAAGACGACCTCGACGAGGAAGTAGATGATGGGCTTGAAGATGACCAGGACGAGGAAATGCACGATCGCGGTTCGTCCATCTCCAGCGCAACGTCCTTTCATAATACTGACCTACGAAAAAGAGAAATCACCCTCTCCCCTACCACCCAATCTCCGAGAGATCTCATCTCTCGCGTCCTGGACCGTCTCAACCTCGAAACCAGGCTGCGGCGTCGCTGCACTTCGACACCCGTCCCCGTCCCAATATTGGCAGTCAGACGGACCACAGCCTCATACATTGACTCTCCACTTCTTCAAACTCGTCGCTGTTGTCCGCATTCGCGTATACCTCGACTTTGAGCTCGATGAAAGCTACACGCCTACGAAAATGATCTTTCTAGCCGGCATGGGCGGGAATGACCTCGTCGAATTCGGTACTTGGGAAGGAGACGGACCCTGTGGCTGGGTCGACGTACCGCTAGAAGGTGTCGGAGGCCGGAATGGTGGCTGGGTACGCGACGATGCAGTTCGACGTCACCGCAAATCAAAGGGTGGCAGCGACGAGGAAGATGAACAAGAGCAAGTCGATGACGATCCGTACGCGGGAAATGTGCTCAAAGCAATGGTGATCCAGATGCGGATTATGGAAAACCATCAGAATGGAAAGGATACGCATGTGCGCGGATTCCAGGTGTTTGCTTGTGATGATAATAGGCGGCGGATGGCTGCTGCGCCGTCTGCTTCTGCGGATGGCAGGAGGAGGCGGAGTACGAGGCAATCTTTGAGGGGGAATGTGCTTGATGCGCTGAACGGGCGGAGGGGCAGTGAGGACGTTGATACGGGGAGGCTCGTTGACACATCTGGGCTGGATGAGCCGGATTGGATGGGAGAGCCTGTTATTCGATGATATTTGTGTGGGACGAAGTGCATGATTTATGGCGTTGTGGACAATCGACGATTGTTGATCGGATTTGTTTTTTCGTTCGGAGTTCATGGCATAAGATACCCTTTCCTTTTCTTTAACATTTTGGGTTGAATCTGCATGAGTCGTGAATGGATAATATGTTCAATGAATAGACACGAATCTCCCCCTTTGATATTTCAAAGTTGCCAGCACGGAGGTCGAGGTCGTATTGAATGTCAGGATGTACAAAGCATCAAACTAAATAGAAGCAGGATCGACAAGGAATTGATAGACAGGAACTTCTCTAAAACTTCCGAAAGGGTATTCAATTTTGTTTGCTACACTCGTATCTCATATAGAACCACGGACGCCCACAATGTCGTAGATTTATTTAAGGAGCTTCTCCAGCTCAGCAACAACGGCATCACCAACCTCAACAGTAGTGTTCTTACCGCCAATATCGCCAGTACGGACACCAGCCTCGATGACGTTGCTAACGGCCTTCTCAATGATGCGGGCCTCATCGAACATGTTGAAAGAGTACTGCATCATCATAGCGACGGACAGAATAGCAGCGACGGGGTTCACAATACCCTGGCCAGCAATATCGGGAGCGGAACCTAAAACTTATCAGCGAAAATCCCGCCGTCTGGCGAACGTGAAAAACATACCGTGAATAGGCTCATAGATACCGTTCACACGGCTCTTGCCATCCGGGATACCGCTCAAACTGGCACTAGGCAACAGACCCAGCGAACCGGGAATGACACTAGCCTCGTCGGAAATGATATCACCGAAAAGGTTGCTAGTAACAACAATACCATTCAGCTTGCGCGGGTCCTTGATCATAAGCATAGCCGCGGAGTCAATAAGATGGTGTCCGATCTGGACCTGAGGGAACTCCTTCGCCATAACCTCCGTGACAACCTTGCGCCACAGACGGCTGGTAGCGAGGACATTGGCCTTGTCCAGGGACCACACGGGCAGGGGCGGGTTGTGCTGAAGAGCAAGGTGCGCAGCGAGACGAATAATGCGCTCAATCTCGGCGCGGGTGTAAGGCTCAGTGTCCATGGCGTAGCCGGAGCCATCGTCTTCCTTGCGCTCGCCGAAATAGATGCCGCCGGTGAGTTCGCGAATGATGTTGAAGTCGACACCGCGGCAGATCTCCTCCTTGAGAGGGGAGCTCTTGACCAGAGAGGGAGCGGCGAAGTTGCAGGGACGCAGGTTGCCGAATGTGCCCATTTCTTTTCGGAGCTTGAGAATGCCTTGCTCGGGGCGGACAGCACCGGTTCCCCATTTCTAGAGTGGAATGAGTAGGGGGTTTTTTTAAATGGTAGGCATAGGATTGGACGTACCGGGCCACCGATGGCACCGAGGAGGACGGCGTCGGCGTTCTTAGCGGCAGTCAGGGCCTCGTCGGTCAAAGGGGTGCCGGTCGCGTCGATGGACGCCTATGCAGGTCAGTGAGTTTCAATTTATGTACTTTCACGGGGGTGCGACTCACGCCGCCGAGCAGGTGGTCCTGCAGGTTGAAGGTGACATCACGGTTCTTCTCGATGACACGGAGGATCTGAAAGCGATGGGTGTCAGCAAAATAAGCTGCGGACTGATTCCTTTGCATCAATGGCTCACCTTGATAGCCTCAGCAGTGACCTGTGTTTCGTGATGAGTTAGTCACACGGATTGTCGTGTAGACCGTAGACCATAGGTCTATGGCGGGGGCGCTTCAGAGTGTAGTACGTACCTCGGGACCACAGTGGTCACCGCCGAAGACAACAACGTTATAGGAAGGCATTTTGGAGGAGAAATTAAAATGTGTCAATTGGAGGTAACTCAATTGATTCCAAAGGGAGCTTTAAGAAAGGTGGGATGCGGGTGAAGTCGACCCCGCCGCTCCGAGATCGGCGCCCACGCAAACTGCGCCGCAAACAATTCGCGACTCGGCTTTTCCAGTGTTTACGTCTTCTACAGCTCCCGACGGCCGCTGTCGGGTTCTTATCGAATGGACTATAGTCTGTTACCTGCCATATCTGACTCCGCGCAATTAGAATCTAATTGAAATCTGGACAGTCTCCAGACTGAGGAAGCTCTCTCTCTCACCGTCCAGACACAAGGGTATGTATTAAATGAGGTATTGCATTAAGAATATCAGACCAGGCAAACAATGACTAGAAACGACAGGATCGAAGAAAGAAAGACCAGAAAAAGAAGAAAACACAACCCGGTGTGTACTGTACAAGGACTCGGCATTCCAGAGAACTCCCGAGGACCTTCCTATCGATGCCCAAGACTGACAATCAGGATTTGCAAACCCGCCAGCCCAACCTTCCGAGAGGCCCAGTAGCAACATCAATTTTGTTGCTAGGGCCTCTAAATCACAAACCGAAGCTCCAAGACATGCAAGATCAACGGGTAGGGAGAAAGACGAATGAAATGACCAGCTACCAATGTGCTGGCTCGGAGGCATAGAATTGCAAATTACTTGCGGTTGGCACGACGGGCCTTCTTGTCGCTCTCGGCGAGCAGTTGGCTAGCATTTACCAGCTGGATGACGTTGACATATTGCTTGAACAGCATGACCGGGGCCGAGACAATGGTGATGATCCACGGGATCTGGCTGTCAATCTTGTTGGCGCGCGCCATCTCGAGAGCACCGGCACTCCATGGGCTGGCAAAGAGGCTGCTAGGAGCAGGATTGGCGGGGTTGCCAGGCTGTGCGGAGGAGGGCATCGCATTGGGGACGGGCTGGAGAAGCGAGGGCGACAGGATCGGTGAGGAGAAAGACAGCAGGTAGATGCCGATGAAGAACGCCTCGTTGAGAGCGCAGCAGGTGAACAACACGGCCTGGGATATTGGTCAGTAGTAATCAGACAGAACAAGACTTGGTAAATATACCTTGCTATTGTAGTACTTGTAGAGGGCCCAGTTGGCTTTGGGATCGATCTTCTTATGGCTCTGGTTCGACCCACCGACGCTCAGAGTGGCGTACATGTGCATATAGTGACTCGCCAAGTCCAGGCAAATCAGACCCTGAAACACAATAGCCCAACGAGGCCAGGCGGAGCTCAAGAACACGAGCAGACACGAGGTAGTGCAGCGGTCAGTCACCATGTCCAGGACGGCGCCAAAAGTGGTCGACTGGTTGTAATGCCGGGCGGCGTAGCCATCCAATGCATCCAACAGACAGGACACACTATACAGGATAGAGCAGGTGCGAGGGTGAAGAGGCATGTAGTAGAGGGACGCGATGGCAAGGACCACGCGGAAGTAGCCTAGATTCCAGTAAACACGAGGTCCACTCGAGTAAGAAGATAACACTGTGACTCACCAATGAGATTCGGAGCGAACAAAAAGATGTTCTCGTCCGGCTCTTCACGCAGAGCCGATCTTGACCTCTTCTTTGACGGTGTGCGCTTCTTCGAGGGCGTAGAGACGCTCCCATTTCCACCTAGCGACTCTTCGCTCTCCGTGCCCTGGTCAGCGAGGGCTGCCTTTTGTCGTCGTGTCCGGGCACTCATTGCGAATCTGAAGGCGTTATGTTCTAGGCCTCGAAGATAGACAGAGAGTAAGTCTGTCAGGAGCTTGTGGGTGTTGGTGGGGTGGAAGGTTCGACAAGGTGTCGTGGCCGAAACGCGTCTGCAGCAAGTTGATTGATTAGCAACGGCAGACACTTTGATCGCAAGATGGATCATACATCTCAGTCCAACAGTGTTCCCAGATAAGAATGATAAGGAGAGAAAGCGCTCAGACGCGAGCGGAGCTGGTCGGAGAAGAAGGATAAGGAGGATAGGGGCTGGAGGCAAATTTCGAGTACCCGATAAGGGATGATAAGCTCACGCGTCGATCTACTTACTTGGCCTCACTGTGGGTATTCGATGAATTTCAAGGATCGTACCGGGGAATGTACCTAGGATGCAAATGAGATCCGTTGTGTGCAAGACCGAGAAGCTAGCAGCTAGGGATGTGGAATGATAAATGATTTGAACGGGTCGCCCGGAACCTTGGAAGCTTTCCCCACACCCAACTTGAGCCTTCGCGGGTTGATTAGATAGAACCATTGGAAAGATATTATGGAATCTTTAATAATTCAACCTTCCACGAGGGTCACATCTCGGCCTATTTAATTCCTCCGAAGTGGCCTCCCGAGGGCTGCCTGCGTATTGTGACTGCGTGTGGAGGATACATATAGTCAGCTCATTGGGCGTCGGCCAACAATCTATCCGCTCCTTGGCTTGGTACAGTTTCGAAGTCCGAACTCGAGTTGTCGGGAACAAGTTGCCTAACGACTACTTGTAGATGTGTCAACTTTCTACCTGTTACATTGAATACGAACCGGAAACCACATAATCATCGAATTTTTATGATTTCTTGAAGTCCTGCGTCCGAGCAGGTCGATACAATTGATCATATGCTAAGAACTCTCAGACAAAGAAAAAAAAAAAGTGTCAATCAAAGAAAAGCCCGCTTTCAAGATAAACAACGTGGTAAATTATGTGCAATTGATCTCTAGGATCAAATATATGTACAGACAACAGCAACATTTCTACAAAATTGGCGAGGCTTCACGTCCGTGACCGGCGCGGATCGGTGGCATCCTGTCGCCGCCACTCGCGGGACTCCTTGGTTCCCAAACTACCAATTCCTCCCTCTTGCCGGCGCTCCCATCCACCAAGGCGAATTACCAGACAGGTGGCGTTATCGCCTTCCTTGGTAACCTCGGTAGCGAAGCTGACCACATCGCGAGCGCCTTGTTCAGGCGTTCGGGCTTCCTTGACGATATCGACAATTTCCTGGTCGAGAAGCGTACCGCTGATACCATCAGATACCATGACAAGGAATGAGTACTCGGCGGGCCCCATTTCGATGCGGCAGAGCTCTGGTTCAGCGGATACACCAATCCGTTTAGATTGGACGTCTCCGAAGGCGCGTGTATTGGCAAGTCCACTCATGCGCTCTTCACCAAACGAGTCAGTGACAAAGGTCGCGGCGTATCGGCGAAGTCGACCGGCCTCGATTGGAGAGGAGGGGTGGTGGTTGGACGTAACGGGGACAGCTTCGCCGCTCTCGGTAGAGCATAGTAATACTCTAGTATCACCGACGTGTGCGATAAGCAGGCTCGATGGACCAGCTGGATGCCAGAAGGGAGTCGGACTGGGTGTTGAGATCATGGCAACGCTGCCAGTACTTCCGCCTTTGAATCGAGAACGACCGCCAATCTTCGGAGCTCGAGTCAAGCTGGGGCTGTGAAGAATCTCGTCATCGTTAAGCGGTCTCTCGGCCTGGACTAGGTCATCGTCTCGCTTGGCAGCTTGTGCTTTGACGAAATCTAGGTCGGCTCGCAGGAAAGCATATTCCAAGATCTCCTCGACGGAGATATAGCCAGGGGAAGGGACCTCCCCGGACTCGGAACCATAGTAAGCGAAGTGAGGTGGCTTGAATCTCTTGAAGTAGCCTCCGACAATCCGTCTCCAGTTCTGTACAAGATTCTTCTCCAAATCTCCGATCCGGTGTCGGTTGCCCTCTTGCATGACAGGTAGCGGGCCGTTGGCAGCGGCTAGCTCACCCCCGCCGATATGTTGTTGGTTTGTACGAAGGCTGGACCCGACTTCAAATATCGCGGCGGCATCCTGGATATATTCATGAAGAGATTCCTTGAGAAATGTGCTACATTCGGATCCGCCGTGTCCGTCAAAGATGCCGAAGTAGAAGACTTGCGGGTCCCCGCTAGCAGTGTCCGCAGCCCTTGACTCGCGCGGTGCAGAATTTCGCCGGATTGTAAGAGATGCAGGAGGCCGTTTCGCGAATGCCGGGATATCAATCACGCCAGCCTGGTATGTATCTTCATTATAGGGCCGAGTTCCGCGGGCCGTGACCGCTCCGAAGTGGTGCTTAGCATTGCGCAGCGGGATCCGGACAACGGTCGTCTCTCGGTCCACTAATGCTTGGAATGAGGTTGGCGATTGGGGAGTGTCACCAGTGTGAGGTACTGAGGCGGAGCGCGGGAGTTTATGGAAAGGCGATGTCGGTCCCCGAGGATCTGGGTGCAGAGACGAGGACGGCAGATGGGTGACGAAATAGTCGCGGAACTGCGGACGCTTCTTCAAGCTTGGTTTTACATCCTGATGATCAGCCTCGCAGCTGAACTTTCGTAACCGTCGAGGTCGGATAAAACCTGTTCAAGGGGAAACATGGTTAGCCCGCGCATTCTCAGCACGTGTAGGTTCGAAGGTATAGAGTTCACATACTATAACCGGTCGAGGTCCAGACCCCCGTTACTCGCCTCGCTGAAGTGACGATCATGAATGGCCCATTGATTTAGAGACAAGGATGGTGGTGTAGGGAGAACGCAGAGACGAAGGCGCGGGGGACACCTTGCCCTGGCCCGAGCGTCGGCAGATAAGAGGCGCTACCGGCAGATCTATCCGGAGTTCGCTTTGACTTGTAGACCCATAGTTCAGATGCTTTTGGTCTCATCCGGGTTTCTTGACCTCACGTTTTCAATGTACAAGCAGTGCTAGAATTGCTACAACGTTCACTGCGCCCAATTTTTGGTCTATGTGTCTACGTCGTGCGAAGTTTGCCTGAACCATACCAGCTCGATTATGGCTGAACGACCTAAAAGTGAATCATGGATAAAATTACAGCAGGGCTGCTTGTGATTGAATGCGATACAGGCTCCTAAAGACAAGATCATTTCGAGTAATACGACTCAGTGCAGTGGCAGACGGATGACGCGAGGTTGGCACCTACCAATGGCAGAATCATCAAGAGCCGAGAACACAAGACGGGGAATCTGCTTCAAATAAAACGTGCCATGTTAGAGAAAGGCCACAAGACCCACGAAGTTGAATCAAGTCATTATATGGCCCGAGTACGCGAAAACAGACTGCTGTAGACGGCGTCCACAACGGGTTGGGCGGTGATCTGTCTGCCGCCGAAGAATCGACCATTCAGTCCCTTGATGGCATTCTCGCCGCCTTGGACACGGTCGAACTTCAGGTAGATGTCGCCTTGGGAGTTCGGATCTAGTGAGATGTGAACAACATGGCCGTACTTTTCTTCGCACTCTTGGCGAACGTCATCCTCCAACTCTTTAATCCAAGCTTCTCCTTCTTCTCTGTGGCAATTCATTAGCATTTGGTCATGGCATGAAGAGATACAGGAATCAACTGACTCGCTAGCATCAAACATATTGCGCAGCATCACGCAGCGGCTTGCTTGATTTACGGTGACAGGCAGCGGCTTCACGTCAGTTTTGGGTCGGAGCATCTTCTGTCGCTCGTGAATGGGAGGCTCGGGTTCATCTGTACGTGCGAGTTTCCTCATCAACGCGTCTCTACTGTAATTGTTGAAGTTCACCCCTGAAACATCTGTGTCGTCGAGAGCACTAGCACCGGTAGATTTTTCGGTTTCTCTGCCGCCGCCGGCTCGGTCAAAGTTATTTGAGCCGCCGGCTTGGACGCCACGACCTCCGTGACCGGAGAATGAAGAGCCCTGGAAACTGGATTGGTTTGCAGAAGGGCCCTGCGGACGAGTCGCACTCGCATCGGGGGTAAACTTATCGTTGCCAAGACCCACTCGGATGGCTCGACCAGCAAGATCGAATCCGTTCATCTTCTCTAGAGCATCTCGAGCCTGTGTTGGGTCACGGAACCTAGATTAACGATTAGCGATGTAAAATGAAAACTGTTTCAGGGACTGACTCACTGCACAAATGCGTATCCCTTGCTCCGGCCAGTTTCATCCTTTTGCAGCTGAACAAATTCAAGCTCGCCGAATGGTTCGAAGACATTCTGGAGGTCGGTTTCAGTGATGCTGAAATGAACATTACCCACATAGAGTCTGTGAAATGGTGCGGAGTGTCCAGAGCTCGAGCTGGCCTCCGGGTTACGTGCTTGACGGTTCTTTTCGGCTTCGGTAAGCTGGACGATGACGGGAATGCCTACGAGCGTCTGGCCGGTAAGCTGGATCGCAGCGGGGACGGATTCTTCGCTTCGGAATTCCACGTAACCAACACTATTCAGAGTTTAGATTGGTGAATAAACGATAGCCAACGAATAGAAACTCACCCTTTGGATCGTCCACTGACACGGTCCTTAACGATTTGAGCCTCCTTGACGGGGCCGACCTTCTCGAAAAAGGCCATCAGCTCTTTTGTTCTCAGACGTGCAGCAAGCTGCTGCACAAAAACAGTTCGTTTGTCCCGCTCATCTTCATTGAGTTCAGGGGACTTGCTAGGACTCCGGCGACGAGGGCTACGACGGCGGTCTCGATCACGGCGAGGGCGTCGGTCATCGTCACGCCCGCCACGACGGTTAGGACGATAATGTCGGTCATCATTGGGCGAGCGCGAACGAGTGCGAGCGCGACCTCCACCACGGTAGAAGTCGCCGCTGGAGCGGAGGTCATCACCGTTTGCATCACGACGGCGACGTCGGTCACTCTCACGGCTACGGCTCCTCTTCCGGCTTCTCTGACTTCCGTTAGCACTGCCATGTTCGCTTTTCATGTCCTCATCGCCATCGGCATCTCGGTCACGGCGACGGTCTCGGCTGCGATCTCGGCGGCGGTTTCTATCACGGGAAACGGAACGGTCCCGGCGTCCATCCTGGTCCGCGCGCTCATCAGGTTTGGTAGTCGCTTCGGTAGGAGCGGCCGTTGACTCGAGCAACGCTTCTACGTCGAGTCCGGACATCGTGGGTTTGTAGCTTGTCGCTGGTTGTGATTGGAACAATGGTTGGGGATAGGAAATCAAGTCACTAGGGGGGCGGTCAGATAGGGTCCCAAAAGATATAATAGGGAGGAGACCCGAACCCTTCTGCTCAGTCAATATGTTCGACTTTATGAGAAAGCGCTCAGCGCAATCTGATAATTTGAATGTGGAATGAGGGTTGATTGAAACGAATGAACCCGAATTGCTCTTCAGCGAAGTGGTATGATAGCCTAAATGGTGGCGCCTGAGGTTGCCGGTCAATCGTGGCAGAAAGGGCGGCAGGGGAATTGGCAGAAAAATCAAAGCGGTGACTGACGAATAGCGCCACCACCGTCACGTGAGTCGTGAAATTTTACTTCTGCCTGAGGCGACAGGTGACTATGCGTTGAGGTTGAGATCAGGGAAAGCCTTGTAGCGGGCGTAAAACATTGTATTCTTTGATTAGGATTAATGAGTCTCAGATATACTGATAAGTGATGCTGGTAGAAGGAATGTAAAGTAAATTGACTTGTCATGGCCCCAAGCCCGAAGAGTCACCTATGCATGAAAAAGAACCATCCGGAACTCCTCATTTGCCCATGTGTGAGAGGTCATGTACAAACATCTGGCGGTCGTATCGCCACTGACAAACTCCGTGAATTCATAATTAAAAAGGTACAGTCGTCGATGCGGAGGTATGCGAATAGGCTCTACTGGGCCTTGGCGCCCTTGGAGGAAGGAGCTTCCAGCTCAGTGCCGAAGACACGATCCCAAAATCGGCTGGTCACACCGAATCCATTCTCGAAGTCAGCGTAATGGTGCTGAAGGTGATACTTCTTGAGCTCCTTGTAGTACATGGGAAGGCTAGACAATGTTAGTCGAGACCATCTGATCGGTAGGATTGGGATACTCACTTGCGGTGGTGGAGGAAATAGTGGGTCAGGTCATAGCAGACGTATCCGAAGACACCGCCGCAGAAGACCTGCACAGCCGCATACCAGTTGTAGAAAAAGACAGCATGTGCCAGCTTCCAGAAGGGGGCGGCCAGCACGACAAACAGGGTCGGCGGCATGACAAGTCGGTATTTATCCATAGGGAGATAGTGGTGGATACCGTGAAGAAGGAAATGCAGGGTCAGACCAACTCGGTTATCGGGGAGCCAGTGGTCGACGTGGAAGAGGAAACGATGCATGAGATACTCGATTAGGGACCAGAGGCAAACGCCACCAACCCAATACGCGGCAGCAGCCAAGGGGTTGTTCAGACCCTCCGCTCCGACCATGGTACCGTATGCGACCAGAGGCAGCCACATGATAGGAACGACATACCACGCAGTCTTGCTGAGAGGCTCGAGGAAGTTACCGAAGAGAGGGGCCGACTGGCCTCCCTTGTAGTGACGGGGACGGTGGATTTGCTCCAAATAGAACTCCTTTGAGAAAGTGCTGTACCAGAGTTGGGGGAACAGAGGCTTGCTGAGATCCAAGAACTTGTGAGTCTTGAAGTCCTGCGAGTAGTCGGTCTCAACAGAGAGATCCTCCTCCCGTGACATTCCGGTGGTTTCGTAAACGATTCCTTGGCCTTTGCCAACGTTAAACCCAGTGTCCTGGGACTTGCCGGATGCATCTGAAGCGAGGAAGCCGACGTGGTAGTCCAAAAGAATTTCGTAGGCAGCCTCGGAGTGCTCGTGGGAAATTTCGTCCTTCATGATCTCCGCCACGTCCTTGCCGGCATAGTCCAGAATCAGATCACCACCACCAGGATGATCCTCCACAAAATCAGTCACATCGTAGACATTGCGACCGATGGTAATGAAGCAGGATTTAGCATTGTTATGCAACTCGACCTCGGCGGGCGTGAATGTTGGTAGAACACGGCCGGGCATTTCGTCGGATCGTTCTCGGGGGGAGAACAAGTAGAAGATGGGACACACAGAACACGCAAATAGTGTAAGATTGGCGACTGTCGATAAGGGATGGAGGGGGATGGTTGAAGTTGAAGTTCGCGGATGCGTCGGTTTTGATGGGGCGAATTAAATTATTCAGGGGCGTGGCGTGACAATCCCGTTTCCCGCCCCGGTCACTGGGCAGTTTTCTGTTTGGTTGAAAAGACACAACTCCGGTTGGCTGATTTTGAATTTAGTTGCTTTGTACCTGGTTGCTGAACAGAACTTGATCAGGCCATTCGAGCAGCTGAGCAGAAAAATCTCACGTCCGATGGGTGGGCCAGGCATGTGACTCTTATCTAATCAAAGGCCAGAGTCTGGTCCTGGTCCCTCGGCCCATGCAAGGTCGGGTTGTGTCGTGGGCTCGGAGAACAAGTCAAAATGGTCTAATCGATAAAGAGCATGGTTCGAAGAAGACACTTCACAGTATTCAGACCCACGATGTCCCAAGATTATCTGTAAGCTATGCTCAACTGAGTCTAATTCCCCATGCCGACATTTTGCATACTGTGTAGCAAAGCCTTGAATGATGTAGGTGACAGGAAGAACAAGGCTACTTCAAACGCTATATAGCAGTCCCTAGGGATGTCTTTTCGAGGCCTTGTAAGGGTCAAAGGTCATGAATTGTGAGGACATGTCATTCCTTCGGGATATGGGGAAATCTGGCAAGTTGCCCGGAATAAAGATGTCGCAGTGAGGTCCAGTGACTAGACCAAAAATTGAGGTCAGGGACACTACTAGCAGATGGTCAATGCATCTTGGTTCACTTTGTGGACGCACATCCCATCCTCGAGTGCACTCGCGCGCAAGCTTTGACTGATGAACAGCTTAGGCTGAATCCACGCAAGTGGCGGTGGGCAACGACTCTACTCTCCGAGAGTGGACATAACCATGCCCCTGATTGAGTTTCGGACATCTTGAGTACATAGCCTAACCGAGTGGAGTTTCTGATGTACATCACTTCCATATTGATAAGCTAGGTCGAAGCCTCACCGGTCACGCAGTTACCGGTTGGGCTCAAAGCTCTAGGTTGAGGTTGAGGAAAGCTAGTTCGCAAACTAGTAACTTAGTGCGAGCCTACAAGCTACCGCTCCTTACAATCAACAATGGACCTTCCCATTTCGCACTGTGCGGGACCATCCGCATCAACCAAATCGGCAATGGGACCGTCTCCGCCGCCGAGCCAGCTTGCAGTACCGCGATAGCGCGGATATGATTCGATCTCGGGGGCCTCCCCAAGCCAAGCCCACTGCCAGCTCTCCACTTGGCTAAAGGGACGTTCATGATACGCGCGCCCGCGTTTCTGTTGACCCTCACATTCGTCAGGGCGACAACAAGGCGACTTTTGGGCAATTTTGAACTGACAGGGATCAGACATGACGCTAGCTCTTTGGGGTGGAGATTTCCACGCCCCGCTAGCTTTCTGTCTTAAGAGCTCTCTTCGCCAGTCTTTGGCTCAATTCTCCTCTCTGCAATTCAATCATGTCGGTCACGGATATCTCCCCGGAGAATGAGATTTTGAATTACATCCAGCAATTGGCCGAAACGAAGAAGGGCCTTCCTTCGGGTCAACCCGTCTGTGTGTTGGCCTCGCACATCATCACAGACACCGAGGCTCTCGTACAGTTCGCTGAAGAGGTCGGGCCGCATGTCGCCATCTTGAAGGTTCAGGCCGACAATATCGACGATTGGTCAACCAACACTATCGACCAATTGACCTACCTATCCAAGAAGCATGGCTTCATCTTGTGGGAGGGGAGCCGAGTCTTGAACTCTCTCATCAATTTCATGGGCCGCGACAGCACCAATTGGGATCAACGGAAGATCCAGGCGGATATGATTAAACGCAACTATACAAATGGACCCGTGAGGGTGGGCCGGTGGGCGGGAATAGCAACTGCGTGGGCCCCAGGGGCCCCCGTGGACAAGCAAGAGGAAGACGTCCTAATTCCTACCCTCCGAAAGGCCGCACGTGAGGCTGTCGCAAGCACATACAAGACGATCCAGACGGAAATTTCGGCTGCAGACAGCGAGGATGGACCGGAGGAAGACGTATTGGAGCAGACACCAACCACGAATGGCTGGCCCGAGTTCAGTTCAAACAACGGGATTTCAATGCGCAAACTATCGACCATATCTGTCACTGAAACCATCGCTTTACAACCCCACATCCAGCCGGAGGATGGCGTTCCACCCCCACCATTACTTGCCAGAGGCTTGGTACTTAGCTTGCCAAGTCCCGGCGGCACTGCATTCACACCCGAGTTCCGCCAAAGCACAATAGCTGCCGCATGCTCCAACCGTGACTTTGTGGTTGGATTTCTCACCAGCGAGCCGTGTTTCACTGAATACCATGGAAACAACGTGATGGAGCTGGCTTTTCTGGACGAACATCAAGGCGCAAAAGGACAAAACCTGCTTGCATCATCGCATTTACTGGAAAAGCGCAATTCATTGAGTCTTTTTTCTGTCATCTCGCCTGAATTGGGTGTGAACTTCGACTCCGACCCAGTTCACATGCTCAACGGCGATACGGACGCGCCAGCGGCACAGCCTGAAACTGCCATGAAACTAAACTATATTGTTCGCCAGGCATTGAGGCTTCGTGACGCGAACCGCAAGGACAAAGAAGCCAACAAAGAGGCAATGAGTATTCGTCCCGGGCCGAACATCGTGCATTGCCCGATTGTCATCCTGCCATAATTCGAATCTCGGTGGCCCCTTGGATCTACGACTGTTGATGACGAACAAACATGAACTTTACGTCCTTTGAAAGCTGTAACACATATCCCATTTTGTTTCCAATGTATAAGCACATGATTTCTTGAGGCCGAGATGGGGAGTTTGTTGGAGCAAGAATGCCTGTCCTGGACACTTAGCATGCATATCAAGTCTCTTTGTACAAAAGATTCTGCCAGCCTTACAGTTTAAAATACAGGGCTCATTCTTTCCTTGTTTCATTATCACAGATTCCTCTACAGACGAGAAAAACACTGCGTCACTAATTAGCCAGATCTGTATTTGTTGCCTTGTGGATAAGGCGACGATCCCACTCGCCACCTCAGATGGCGGGGCACGTGTCACTGTTAGCCACAGCATCGACCGACTGCTCCGGTCTTCGCAGATTGAGGCATCTCCTGAAGAGCTATATTAATTGCTGGTAACTACAATGAACTGATATGCTTCTCGCGTACTGAGTCTCATTCATCATCGTTTCCTTGTGCAGTGCTTTTCCAGTGACTTCATACTGCAGCGGGAAGACTTGGCACACATTTCTCAAAAGGGCCAATGGGAACAACGCGTTCAGATTAGAAAGCATTTTTTTTGTTGGCTTCAATGATTCAATACACTGCATCGCTCTCTATATCAACGTGATCCCAAGAAGACCTCGCACAGGGAACTGGGGGCAGGACTGCAGTCATGAACTCTGACTACCCTCCTCTAACTCGTCCAGGAGCCCAACCCATACTTCCCGTTGCCGAGGGCCCTCAAGTTCCCCCAGAAGAAAATGGAGCGAACGAAAAGAGAAAGAAGCTGCCTCATCTCAGCAAACCCTCCAAACGAGGCCTGCCCCACAGCTCAAGCAACCTGTCAATTATTTGTCCCAATGGAGATTTGATCATTGAGTACGTCGAATCCTCGTCGACAGGCAATCGATACTGGCAAGTATCCAGTCAAGACCTCATGCGGAATAGTCCATACTTCCAAGCCCTATTGGACCCAAACAAGTTTGCTGAAGGCAGACTCCTTGCGGAATACCAACGAAGAAAAGCACCAAATGGGGCTGATCTGACCTCCAGTGTCAACACGGATGGCAGCTTTAATGCTCTGGATCTTGATTTACCCATAGTCAAGCTCTCTGAAACTCATCTGACGAGACTATGCGGGGCAGAAGCCATCGAATTATTTTTGAGAATCCTCAGCGCAGAGGGCTTGGGCAAGGACAAACAGGTGATTTTTGACAGTGAGCTGAAAGTGATGCCTCCATCTATTGTTGCAAGGACAATTGAGATTGCCGAGTCTTTCAGCTCACCAAGTATTGTCAAGCAAACTCTCAAAAGAGCTTGGTACATGTTTGGCAGGACTAAAATCTCTTGGAACAAATTTGGCGCCCCCTTATTGAAGCAAACGGAGGAGCGCGTGCGGCAAATTATTGTCATTGCTGAATTCATTGAAGACCATTCGATCGCAAAGGTTATGATGCACACACTGTTGGTCATGGGATCGAAATATTGGGATGGCCGTCCAGAACCACTTGAAGCTGATCACCTTCGATGGCAATATCTCCCCGACGGGGTAGAAGGTAAACGAACCACCTCATAGGCTTACCCCACCCGAATGATTTCAGGATTAAATCTTACTGATTTCGGTTCTCAGAGGAGCTGTACTACCGGCGACAATGTGTCATGAACACCATCACCGATTTGCAAGCTCACTTCCTTCGCGTCTATGGGGGTCTTGAAGAGATTCCCAAGACCCACGACCTCGTGGTTGCATCAACTAGACCCACCCTGGGCACGACATTCTCTACCTCAATTTCTCACCGTGAATATCTAAGATACCAGTGTCGGGCTGGGTTTGGAAATGGAAGCCAGTGCGACCTGTTCCACTTGGGCCAAATGACTCGATTCTTCGCGCTCAAATCCAAGAGCATCTTTCTGGGGTCTACCTTGATTGACCCCGATTTCAGTCTAGCTGAAGACGAAGATGACGAGCAAAACGGGATAGCACAATCAACAGGCTATACAACTCCACCCTCAAATATAATCTCCCTCTTTGCGTCCTTGAAGCAATATCCAGATTACCAAATCGACACAAGCCATCATGGCTGCGGAGTACGACGTCGAATTCTTCCTGTGCTGAACTGTATTGAAAAGTACATCCTGGACCCACGAGGTCTTCTCGGTATTGATTACAGGGAGTGGAAAGATTCCTCCAAACGTTCACAAATTCAATGGGGCAGCAAGACCGGTCGCAAGGGACCTATTGTGGACATCCGCTTCGAGAAGATTGTGAGCATTCATATGCCGTCGCCAAATGACTCTTTTGTTTCAGCTTCTACCTCAGAAGACGAGGCGAGGTTTTTATTCACTGCCAAGAAGCGGAACTGGGAATCCTACGAGGGTCCTGCGCGCCCAGGGACCTAATTTTTCATCATATATCTTGTCTTCTTGGACATCTCCTACCATTCTATCACTATACTTATTCAATATCATGACGAGATCCTACTGTTGCCCCCGGAAAGACTACACGCCATCATGATCAAAGCCCAAGAGCACCAGAAACAAGACCGATCTGGCCGCTCTCATCGGACCTCGGCCTCACATTGAGTCTTGTTCACGCCACGTTGCTATGGCTCTGATTTCTCTTGGATGCAAATACCAAGCTCCGTTTGAAGCCCAAGTTTTCAAATCTTGTATACATACATGTACAACATGAAGAACCCTTTTAGAACTATAGCCTCACCTCAACTCGAAAATGATGACACGTTGAATTTAGACAAGACAATCAGAGCTTCAATAAGCCATTGGGTACTTTTATTTCGTTTTAACAAAACAAAATCGGGCGTGTTGTACAGAGATGCATGATTTTTTTCTTCTTCAATTTTGATCCAGTGCATGCATAATATCTTGGGAACCTGCACAAATCTCACGACAAACTGTGGTCTATTCGCATACTTTTGCTGAGAACTTTTCTCTTGCCCCGACATTCTATCAATCCGTTGCACGCATTCAACACACAGCGTCACCATAGAAATAGCCCATGTCGAGATCGATGTTAGGTCCGGATGGAAAGAAGGACCCCGTAATCTGGCCTGTGGCTGGGTCGTAGGGGAAATAGTCGTCATAGGATGGCTTTTCTTGTTTTATGAACGGGTCCAGCATATCTGGAGGGTCAAAGCCACAAGGCACTATCATACCGAGAGGGGAAGTCCCTGACTGCTCCATCGGCGAGCAGGCAATCGAGTCCAGTTCTCCGCCAGTGGTATCTAATTCGGCCGCACTCATGGGCAATATATCCGAGGCTCCGAAAGCGAAGTCATCTACGCCTTGGTCATTAGACAATGCGCTTAGCTCGGCAATGTCGGGACCAGCAATGTCAGGCTCGTCCATTTCAAGCTCGTCTAGTAGAGAGCCCCCGGAGGATTCTTGCTCGGCGAGTTCGCTTATGTTGTTGTTTTTGTTGTTGTTGTTGCCATTGTTGCTGTTGTCGTTTTCAAGGTTTGGCGGAAGACGCCGAAGGAATCCATCGCAGAGCTTCCAGGCTTTCTCAGAAGCATCATTCATTTTAGATAGTGTCGAGAGCCAGTCAACAGCCTTCTTAGCGGCCTTTGAGACCATTGTTGCTTTCTCCGGGACATGTTGTGCACGGAATGAAAGTTCGAGAAGAAGAACAGTGGAAGATTGCATCAGATAGTGGAGGGTACACCACCAGGGTGTGATTCGATGGAGAAGAGCCGCGTCTGGAGCATCCGGGAATAGGGTCAGCATATGACAGGCTGACTCGACACACTCTGCTGCAGTCTTGCTGCAAAACTCATGTGCCCTGTCACCCTCTTGTGGTGAAGCCTCCAGTCGGCGCAAGCATGGTCTAGTAATACCGATCTTAGTACTATAAAATAGGAAGGCAAGACCCATGCGTTGACCCAGAGGACAATGAGTCTGCGTCGAGGTAAAATCGTAAGCGGACGGTAGGTTCATGAACCAAGTGTCAATATCTAACATCAAGCTTTGAATCGTGAATTCGGTACTTGCCCAGGGAGACTGCAGTGCCTCCGGGCTGTAAAGCTTGATTGTCATGCGCTTGGCGATGGTCGTCAAGGATGTCAGCTGCAAAAAATACAGTGACATGCATGGCGGAAGACTCTTCAGGTATTCGGCCCTAGTCATTTTCGTCTCGCACTCTACAGGGCTATCACAGGTGTCATCGTCCGTGTTAGAGTCAAAATTGGTTGCACCTTTGTGGAATGACACTCGATCCAGCTTATCAGATGCGGCTCGCCCAGCAGCACTGATCATATGTGCCACCTCTTCCTTTTGAAAGTCGCTCTCGTCGAATGGCACAGGCAAAGGCGTGGTGCAAGAGCTGTCTATGATGCAGGATGGGCGTCCAGTGATGACTGTGAGGAGATGTTCAACCGTGTACAATGACCACCAGACACGGTATCGTATTTCCTTGGAACTGTCCGAAGTACACGATCCCAAATTGCGTAGGTGTAGACCAAGAGCCAATGCTCCACGGACAGCACTTCCGCAAAGCTTCCAGGCTCTGCATCATCTGTCAGAGAAAGTCTCAAGAGGAAAGTGACCAACTTACCGATTTATATGACCAGATGCAATCATATAGAAGCAGGCGAGACCTTCAACTTGCAATTGCTGCAAGTCCGGATGCTGCAAGAGCTGATCCTCCATGCTGAGCATCCTCGCTCGCGCAAAATACGACTGATGATCATCTTCTTCATCCTCCCAGTCCGTCTCCGTCAACTGACCATGTTTGGCTGCAATTGCAAAGATCAAGTTGAGAATAGCCAGCCACTTATTTCCGGGTTTCAGAGATGGCTGGCTGAAGAAGACCTGAAATTGGGAAACGAATGTGAGAATTCCAATAATTGGGAACGACGGATGCACTGAGGTCAAATACGTATTGAGCAACTTAGTTGCTGTTTCCCGTGATGGTACTCCATAGGTGTCAACTTGCTCTGTGATTGATACCTCCGAGTCATCGAGATAGTAGTTGGTAGATGCTACCCCTGGCTCACTTGGATCGTCGGCTCGGGGAGTCAAAGTGGGCGATGGCAGACCATTGTCATCATCCGTGGTGGAATTAGTGGAGGGCCATCCATCACACTCGTTGTTAACTTCTTTGCTAAGCTTCTGAAGCCATGCAATCTCAGAGCTTCTTCCAATAAAACCGGTGGCTCTAGTGGTCTCATCTTTGTTGAAATCCTCTTCCGTGTGGTCGATGAACTCGAGAGAATCACCGGATATAGGCTGATCCGAAGGCTCTTCCGATCCAGAGGCACGAACCGTCTTATGTTCTCCCGTCGAAGCGGAGCCGGAGTCGGGGTTGAGAGTTAACTCAGAAGCCGAGTCCTGGCCGACGTCAGAACACATTCTCTTATGTGCATCCAGAAGGCTTGGGTTTCTTACCACTGCTAGGGCAATGTTCACGAGTTGTTCATCAGACACACCAAATCGACTGCTCAACTTCTTGATGACATCTTCATACGCCTGCACCTTTGATGATAGACTCGCTAGCTGTCTGTTTGGAGAGTGAAATTCATTAACTTCCATGATCTCGAGACTATGGAGACGAATCGATAGATCTCACCGTTTCGACTTCTCCCTTTTTCCGTCTGTGTAGCAGCAAATGATGCCAGCCTCTCGACAGTTGCGACAACCAGACTTATCACCAGTGCACTTAGTCTTCCTCTGTCGACAGGACTCGCATGCTCGACGGACATGTCGACGGTGGAATCTACCAGGTGAGGTAAATACCGATTCTGTACCTTCTGCCAGACGCGGAATAGCCATCTTCTTTGCGCCGTGCTCGCACTCGGATTTTTTCAAAGAGGGAAGTGGATTGTCCTGCGCATCTCAGATATATATATTAGACCCCGAAAGTTCCAGCTCCAAGATATCTTAGAGAAGCAAAGACGTACCACGCTTGATAGTTGACTGCAGGTTTCCGCGTCAGCACAAGATAGTTTGAATAGAGTCTCTTGCTCGGCCCATGATAGAAATTGAATATTGCTCATGGTGGTCTTGCAAAGACGTCTAAAAATTTTTCTCGACGACGGCAAAGGGCAATCAGCAAACAAGTCAGCTCAGCTATAATTTCTCAATCCTAGAAATGACCTTAATCTTTTCCTGGCAAGATCTGAAGCTCGAGCATCGGGTCAACAAACCATAAGACAGCGAGCATCAAGAGAATGTGAAGCTCATGGGGGGCTTAAGCCTATTAAAGAAAGAGCCATCAATTGCGTGCTGCGCTATCCTATTCAGGCTTGTCCGGTTCTGACACGCGCAAAGTCTATCTGTTTGGTATTCAACCATGACGACGTTAAACCAAGAACAACATCTCTGCACAACTGGCCACCGAGTAGTTGAGCAGGGTGAATGGCATATGGGTTTGCCTCATTCAACCACAGTGCATTGATGAGGCGGGTTTGAGCTTTTTTCGAGGAGCGGCTTTGCTCTTTCGTTGGTCAATTGATCGTACTTTTTGCCTTCATCCAAAGCAACGGATAAGTTGCATCAGAATTCCGATCGCCCTGTCACAGAGCATTGGCCAAACCACTTGAGCTGCTCCCAGGTCATCTCCACTCACTGTGTTTGTTGTCGGTTGTTGGAACCGACAGGCTCTCGCTTCCTCTGTCCCAAAGAAGCGATCGGTACTTTGGAAGGACCTGTTTACATAGGGGCTGCCTTTGCAACCTGAATCGGCACAGGAGAGAAAGGATATCAATCTTGTTGCGGTCATCATAGCCTCTGAAAGCAGTACAGCGCTGTACCCTCATTGTCTTTTGGAGATCGTCTGTACCAAGTCTGTTGCATATAATGCCTCGAACTTTCCATGGCTCACTTTCCATGACCAAGTCCGAGGGCCTAGACTCGAGGAACAGAGTCAATCTGACGTTGAAAAATGGTGGCGCCAATTTCATCTGGTGTCCCCTGGTTGTGAAAATCAAATTCACAAAGTTTGATAGGATAGCTGGTAAACAAGCCCATGGACCGCGAACGAGGCACTAGGAGGTCGATGACAGGCAAGTCAGTGCCAGAGGAAACTGATTCAGGTCAATCTGGTGGGACTTGACTCAGCCGGCATCTGAGATATCAAAGATTCATAATCCTGACGTAGACTATTACATGTGAATGATCGAGAATGATCAAGGTAAACATCACCACGCATCTAGCCACGAGGGCACACGACAATTAGGGAATCGAGGCGGGGGGAGGGGCTACAGCCATCCTTCCAAGAATGGAGAGAGTCTATAGTAAGGTGTGTCAATTTTTGGGTAAACCTAAGACACGGTCGCGGTAGGGAAACGTCTTGTTGAAAACAGTCAAAATTCAAGGGCTTAGAACACGATCTTCAAAGCAAAATGCCGGCATAGGCCACAATCCGAACGTCATTAGTATCCGACTCTATACATCCCAATCCCCAACTACTCGATGAGGTAGTTCTCTGCGACGCTGCGAACTTCCTTGGAGAAAGAGGTGCCTTCACCGTCCATCTCCAGTAGCGAGGCACTCAGAACATCGACATCAACGAAAGGTTGCGTCTTGGTGAAGCGCACATTCATCGGGAAGAACTGGTCTTCATCGCCGTCGGTTGACTCAAACTCGAAGCTGCCAGAGGGGTTTGACTCATCCACGGCGCCTAGGTTCCAGTCAATGCTATCGCCAGACACCTCGTACACAGCATCAAAGCTGGACACCGCAGGTTCTTCTGAGCCGTAAGGAATGGTGACAACGACATCGCGCAGGCTATCTGAACCAGTGAGCTCGTACTCCACTGTGACAGTCGTCGAGTCGGAGCCCTTGTTCACCCAGACGGTGAAAGTGATGGGGAGAATGTCGGCATTGTCAGCCGAGCTGGCAACACGCCACCTCAGGACACCGATGGCGTTATTAGCGGGGAAGCGCTTGGAGGTATCCTTAAGCTGAATGGCCGAGGTGCTAGTGAAAAGAGCTTTGTCGACATTGGGGTGAGTACGGAACTGAGCACCGTGGGTAGGAACGGCTTGGAGGTCAAGGCGTAGCTTGGTAAAGGTAGGGTCGGTGATGCGAAGCTGAAGGTCTCCCTTAACTTCGAAAGATTTCAAGGCACCCTCGCGGGTGAGTGTGGCGGAGATGGTTTCGGCGATCGTTACCTGGACCGGATCACGGTCTGAGGTCAGAGATTGCCGGGCAGAGGCAATTTCTTGCACTGGAGTCGAAGTCTCTGTAGCCAGCGGGCTGGATTCCTCAAGTTCAGGGCCCAAGTCGCCCCGGACCTTCTCGTAGATATCGGTTGCCTTCGACTTCTTGCCAAGTTGCATGCCCTTGCCGCGAGTAGGAATGGGCCTAAAAGGAATAGTTGTGTTAGAAGGGCACCCCATATCACAAATTCAATAGAGACATACTTGGCGAATGTCTTCTTCTTCTCCGCTTCGTATGAATCGTAGGTATCGGGTACCGAGGGGCGTGCCGGGGGTGTGTAGACGGGATAGGACGGTGTGCGAGGAGCAGCGACGCGGCCGGTTCGAGCAGCTTCCTTGCGCTGCATTTCCAGTTGCTTCGCCTTCCTCTTGCGCTCTTCGCTGGCCTCCAATTCTTTGTTCTATAGACAGATTTTAGCGTGGAAGGAGCCCCGCAATTGAAGCTTGAACATACCCGCTCAATGATCTCCTGGATTCTCTCCTCGTGACTTTCCATCTCCAGGAAAGTCTTGATCTGAGACAGAGACAGGTTCTCCCGGTATCCCAACGTTACCAACTCGTCAAATGCGCTCAGCAGCTCGAAGGCATTGCGAGTAATCTCCCGCTCGTCCAGGCTTTTGCAGATGCTGGTGGTCACCTGAGCAAACAGGTGCAAGCTGTCGATATCTTGGAGAATGTTGGACTGACGGTTGGTGATCAGAACAATGTACAGTTCGTCCAATGGCTGGTACACGAAGCGGACGTTGTCTTGCTCGACAGTGGTGTGTTGAGTTCCGGAATCTGCAAGTTTAGGGAATGAGGCGAGCAGAGCCTCAATGCGCGACCGGGCGATTTCGTGAAATTGGCGCGAGAGGACCGCTTTGCCTCCGCGAGTACATATCGACGCTGCGAGGACGACCTGATTGCGAGGAGGCTCCGTTAGTCAAGGAGCTCACAGGGGCGATGAACCCGGGAAGAGATACATACCATGACGAGCGTAGATTTAGCCGAACGTCTTCGAATGGGCGAGAGAAAGTGCGTGTTTCCAGCAGAGATCAGTTGTAAAGCGATAGGCAGAGCCCCTTGTGGTGTTGTTGATGGGACACATCGCCGCCCGCTACTCTGTTCTCTTCGGACTTGGCCCGTGCACCTCCACCCCCCTTCGCTTAGTCCGGCGTCTACTCTCTTTTTTCTCTGTCGTTCCTCAACTCCTGCTCATATCCTGTATCACTCTCTCGATGAATAGGGCTTGAGCGTAATTCAGAAACCCCCCTCCTTACATTCTTGAACCTTTTAGACCTACACCTACGGAAAAGCCACTCGACACGAACTTGTGGCACCAACCTGCTTGACGCGTCTATGCTATGACAGCGGCTTCCTCACTACCATTTCCAACCATGGAGGTCCCTGCTGTAGAGGACTCTATGGAGATGGCCTCTCCCTACCAGGCCAATCACGATGACTTTGATATCGATCTGGATCTTATGGAGGACCAAGTCTCCAACATGGATAGTGACATGATGGGCGCAGATGACTATCCCACTTCTCAGCCCTCTCTCTTCAACAACGATGCGATCAATGATGCCGACATGGTTGACGAACCCTCCGAAGGATCCATGGTCGATGCCGACGACATAGTTGACGAAGACCATGATGTTGAAGTCCAGGACGAAGAAGTGACATACGAGGCTGAAATGCAAGAGGGTGACCAACCTGTTGCAGTGGATGCACCAGTCTTGCCCACTATCCAAGTTGACGTCTCAGAGAATATCGAGGACCAGACGAATCACCCCATCCAGAATGCCCCGGAAACGGTCCCGCGACAAGTGACACAGGAAGGCTTTGGTGGCCAGCCCGAATTAACCCCTGTCGAAAACAAACCCCAAGAGCCTATTTTGCAGGCTTCGCAGCCAGCCGCATCTGAAGAAGTCCAGCCTGAGAAACCTCAGCAGCAAAGTGCTGAAGTTGATGCTGACGGGAAGGTCGAGTCGCTTGAAGAAATTCATGAAGCCACGGAGAGTAAAGCTTCGGCCGCCAAGGAACCTCTTACGCAGGTTGAGCCTCCTACAGAGACTCTCGAGTCTATGCCGGAGCAAGCTTCATCTGCCGAGACAAATCACGAAAGTGTTGGAAATTCTGAGACTCATACCCTGCTTGAGACTGAACACCACGGTGCCCACGACCACGATAACGAATCGTTGCATCCGGTGAAAGTTCTCTATCAAGGAAATGAGATATCTCTTTTCCCACCTCTTGAAGGCGACTCAGCAGAAACATTCTTCCTTCATGATGAAGACATCGCTTACGACAATGTCGGTAGATTGTTCAGCTCTCTTCGTGAGATCCTACTGGATAATGTTGCCGAGCATGAGGTACTCGTTATTGATATCGACTCTCTAGGTATTCAAATAGCAGAGGTGAGGAATTGCTTGTGGTGTTGATTCCTAGACCAAGAAGCTAACTTTCACATAGGACTCCTCGCACACATCCAATATGACCTTACACCAGATTCTGGACGTTTACCTTCGTCTTTGTCATAATGACGGTACTGATGAACCAGACGCCCTGTACCTTTCCCTGACATCTAAACCGACCTGTCACTCGGAGTTGGCCGCTCTTGTTGCCGCTGCTGACGAAGGCAAGGGCCTGTCACAGATACATGAGTGGTATGGTTATGACGAGGCTGAAGAGACCGGTCATGCCGAAGATAAACCTGCAAATGCCGAGGAGACTGAAGATTCCCGTAATATTACGAATGGCGATGAAAGTGAACAGGAGACGGCCCCCGAACTGGATGAAGCCACTCAAGACAATGGGCCCTTTGCTGACTCTCACCATGAGGCGCACGAAGCAAGTGGTCCGGATGAAAAGCATGCCGAAATGAGTCACGAACCGGCTGCTGATGATCGGGGGGCTGAGGGAGAGGCTGATGATCATGAAAAAACCCAAGGAGGAAAGGAAGACGTCTTTGCGGAACCGGCACCCGGTGGCCAAGACCATAATGATACAGAGAGGCATTATGAATCAGAAGCCCAACACACCGATTCCTCTGCGACGGTCGCCTCGGTTTCTCACCGAAACGATCAAGTTGACATTGGTGCTACGGCTACCGTTGTATCGAATGACTTGGGTCAACACGTTGATGAAAGCGCTGATGCCCCAGGCTCAGAGCATGAAGATGTTTCTCCATCAGCTGAAGCTTATGATGTCGACAAACCCGAGAATTTCCAGGATACACATGCCGGCGAGCACGCCATCGAGGGAACCGGGGATCATGCCATCGAGAAACCACATGGCCTAGATGTTGTCCCCGAAGACGAGGAATCTCCGGCTGGTGATGTTGATGATGGCTCTTACGAACAATCCGAATCCACCCTGGAACCTGCACCACGGGAGGACTCTGCGAACCACGAGCAAACACCTGAGCCGGAGGACGAGTTGCTTGGGATTGCTGAAGACCTGATGCAGAGTCCTGCCAAACACCGCCCGAACGGCCAACTCAAGCCGACCGAGAGCTTTGAGCAAGAGCACCCCGAGGACGACCTCGCCACCCCTCCCCCTCCCGTCGATGATGGTGCCGAGGACGACGATGCCGACAACCAGCAGCCCGGTAACGGTGACGATGATGGTGACGGTGACGGCAATGATGATGACTTTGACGACTATTATCCTCCGCCCGATTTAGAGGTCACGGAGGTCACGGAGGCTATTGAGCTGGGTGAAGAAGATTCTTCCCTTACTGACTCCCACACCCTTGACAATGTGTCGACCAAACGGTCCCGTGAGGAGGAAGATGAATGGGACATTGCCGAGGCTACGACCCCCGAATTGAAGCGTCGCCGCTCGTAAACAACATGTGTTTGTCTCGGTGTTCATGTTTATCAATTGGACTACCGCTTAAACGGGTCCAGTCTTTGATTCTCATGGGTCACCGCTGGCTTGGTTTAACAACTTCACCTCGACCTCCTTTTCTACTAACCCTGAATACCAGCAATGGCTTCGGTCCCTGGCCACAGTTTCCACTTGGTAACGACAACCAGGTACGTGATGTTTTCCTTATTCCTTTCCGGTGGTCCTCGGGGTCCAAGTTTTCATTGTTTAATTCACTGAAAACCACTGTCCCGGATCCTGGTGCGTAATCAACACACCCACTTGCCCCTTTCTATCCTGCTTCGCATATTCCCCCTTGCGTTTGTGTACGTTCATTTGCGTGTTTTACGGCGAGATACCACATTTCCGGGTTCAAAAGTTGTGGCGCCATGGGAGTTCAGGATTGCATTCAACCATCTCACATAGCGTTCGACTCGGCATATCAAGGCTATTTCAGATATTCATAGGCCAGGACAATCTGGCAGCCAACAATTCATTTGTTTGAACGGCTTCTGTGAATGGTTGTGCATTGCGGGTGCATTATTGGTATTGCCTAAAACTTGCAACTTGTGCCGAATGCGCGGGGAAGGATTGGTCCAAGTGTTGGACCAAGCTTCTAGCTTTTTTTTTTAAGTTACCCACCTTGTTTAGACTATGGCCGATGTAGTAATTTCGCGCGTATTCAACGCTTGGTGGTAGAAACTCAACCCCTGACTGGAGTCTCCCAGGTAGCACAGTCCATATCCACAATCCCATTGTAGAGAGGCATAGGTCCCAATTTGTACGGAATCTGAGTTAGCATCCTCCACCTCCGAATAGGACCTTGGTTTCTAAGGTGGATAATCTAATCAAAGGCGCCCTGGAAGGTGCATGTGGAGCCCACGCTCTATGTATAGACAGACCGAATGCGGTTGGACTCTGAGATCGATGTGAAACGACGATCGCCGCCACGGGGAATGCTCAGGGTCCAAGGCCGAGGAAACATATGCATTCAACTGTATTAATGTTCTCGGTACCGAGCAATTGACCCTCTACAGACACACTACATCTTCGTAGATTTGAACTCTACATCTGCATCTACTTTCAGAACAGACAGAGTCCGTGCTCCGACCCTGCAGAGCCGGCGCCGACCACTTCGCTCAGCCGTTGCCTCTTACGCGTCCCGATCGGCCCAGTCTCGAAACGGAACCCCACCGCACGCAGGCACCAAACACTGCTTCTCACCACCTTTGCGACTCTACCACTTTTAGCGACTTCTCATCACACCCTGGATCTCTTGGGCTGGCTCGGTCTTGTGCGCTTCTCCGCCTCGCCTCTCCGCTCTCACCCTCTCTGAGCCTACTCCGCTTCCCCTTCCCTTCGTGTTGCCAGTCCCTCGTCTCCGTCATCACTCCATTGCTGGCAGTGGATCTTTTCCGCAGTTGGGAGCAGTGCGCTCCTAGTGAGAATACATCACGATGATTCCGGACAAGTACGGCCCATTGCTACGCATTCGAGTCCTGTGGACAAGGTGGCCAGATGCTAATCTTGGCGTTGCGCATTAGATATGTCGGGCTCATAATGGCCATCATGTCAACAATGGCAATTGGTAAGAACTCTGTTCACCGGTCTCTCGGACTGACAGCTAATTGAATCGCCCAGGCACAAGCTTTGTGATTACGAAAAAGGTTCGTTTGTTTCCGCCTCAGCCCCAGCCTCAGCCTCGAGCGCCGAATGCCGACCGAAGATCGAGTCCCTTCAACCGGGCGAGAATCGACCACTGAGTCGCAGACAAACTAGGGGCAGAGATACTAATGGTTTCTAGGGCTTGTTACATGCCTCGGAGCGACACGGTTTCGAGGGTGAAGGATTCTCATATCTGAAGAGCCCAATTTGGTGGGCAGGCGTCATCACACGTAAGGCAGTCCTCTCGGGCCTCGCAGAACTCGCAACTGACGAACACTTGAACAGTGGGAATTGGCGAAGTTGCCAATTTCGCCGCGTATGCCTTTGCGCCCGCGATTCTCGTTACGCCTCTTGGTGCACTGAGTGTGCTGATCGGGTACGTGCCCGCCGTCCTTGCAATGACCAGCGACATTACTAACCGCCTCCCAGCGCGGTCCTCGGTTCATATTTTCTTGACGAGCGGTTAGGTACATTGGGCAAATTGGGTTGCGCCATGTGCCTCCTTGGATCAGTCGTCATTGTCCTCCACGCGCCCCCTGACAAGCCGGTGGACAGAATCGATGTTCTCCTGGGTTATGCCGTGAAAGCGCGTATGTGGCAACCCTCCCAGGATGGATAGTACATCTAGGCTGACTCTCTCTCCGTGCAGCTTTCCTACTGTACTGTTTGTTCGTGGCCATCTTCTCAACGGTGATGATTTATCGGGTTGCGCCGGTATATGGCAAGAAGAATCCGCTCGTTTTCATCTCGATTTGCTCTACAGTTGGCTCGGTTTCGGTCATGTCCGTCAAGGCCTTCGGTATTGCCGTCAAGCTCACTTTCCAGGGCAACAACCAATTTGTCCATGCATCGACCTATGTATTCGCCATTGTGACTGGCTTCTGCATTCTTACACAGATGAACTACTTCAACAAAGCATTGAACTCATTTTCGACCTCAATGTGAGTGCGATTTTGGACGGTCAACTTTAAGTCGGTGCTAACAGGACCAGTGTGAACCCCCTCTACTATGTTACTTTCACAACCTTCACGCTTTGCGCCTCCTTCATTCTCTTCCAGGGATTCAACACTACCGATGCAGTCAACACCATTTCCCTGCTCTGCGGATTCCTCATCATATTTACCGGTGTCTACCTACTCAACCTATCCCGACACGATCCCGATGGAACAAAACTGGTTAATTCCAGATTCGATGACGATGGTGTGCCAACAGATGGCATCGCCAGCTTCCAGACCCGGCGCTCCATGCAGTCCCGCCGAAGCTCCTCCAGCGCCTACCTGAATGGTCACGGCGATCGCGAGGGCCTCATCCATTCTTACGATGTCGAGAACAATTCAGGAATCGGGTTGCATCAGCTAGGAGAAGATAGCGACGGAGAGCCCGGGCCAACATTCTCCAACAATGAACCCCACCGTACGGCTATCCACACCAAGCAGAACAGTCAGATCTGATCTGCAAGTCTGGAGTGTGAAGTATAGCACACTCTCTCACGAGATTACTGCCGCAACGCTTTTTCCCCGTCACGCACTACTTGAGCCACGGGCTCTTCTCCTGAGCATTCTGTATTTTTATTGTTCCCTCCCAAAAGCCCGAGACTGAATACTCGGGCGATCTCATACCAGGCACTGGACATTGCCGTTTGAAACGAATTGGATATGACTCTGGGTTCTCTATGGTTGAATTATTTGTTCCTGTTTTTGATTTGTGGGCGAGAGGCATCATTGTATATACCGAGTTTTTCATTGGATTGATTTCCTTGCGCAATTAGAGATGAACGATTAAGTATCGAATCGGACGTATCTTCACCGACTGATCAGAAGTGGGGCAAAAGGACCCGATGATGTAGGTGCCGAGTCAGCTGTTGTGGAAAACTTGCATCCGACAGCCCTGCGCTTTGCGGGGATGCAAACACCTGCGAAGTTCATCCTTGAATTGCCAGATCCTTCGCTATGCCCGTGCTACGCAAGCTAATTGTCGTCGCTGCGGTCGATGGCTTAATCCTACACGCGGGCGGTCCGCGGTTTAACGGCAACAATGAAGCCTCCTCCATCCGCATAGACTACAAGACGAACAAGATCACCGCCCTGCCTACCACATGTCCCGAAGCCTTCGAGGGGCGCGATGCATTAGAGTCATATGGTCTAGTCGGTACGTCCTCCCTCGACTCCTTTACCCTGCAGAGAGTCTAATTCGCATTATCAGGCCTATTGTCCGTGGCGTCATTTTCGTTCCTTGTCTCCATTACCCAGCGCCAACAAGTCGCCCAAATACAAGGCCACCCGGTTTACTCCGTGACCAACGTCGCTATAATTCCCACATCTTCCCAAGAAGACGCAACCCGCGCAATCACACAAGCTCGAAAAGAAGTTTCACAAGGCGACCCGGACCTCGATCCCTCGTCCGACGAAGACGACGTTCCGGACAATGCCACGGACGCTGCACAAACAGAGATCGGCAGCGCGCCGACCTCGCCAACCCGCGAGAACTTCCACGCGCGCGGCCTTAGCGTCAGCAGTATAGCCGAAGATGTTATTGGTAAACGGCTCCGATTCGGACGGTTCGCAGCGAACTGGCTGTCGCGCAAGAATCTAGGCTTACCGAGGCCTGGAGCGCCGGACCCGGAGGTTTTGGAAACACCATTTGACGATACCCCTCGGATGTCGACTGAAGGGTCAGAGGTTGGGGATTCTAGCACCGAGGCGATTCTTCCGCAGGAATTTGGGTCTCAAAGTGGCTCAAATCGACCAGGGGCTGGACAGGCTGCTGAATTGTTGCCTAAACTGTTGAGGTATACGAAGCTGCTCTTTGCTTCGCATAATTTTTTTTTTGCATACGATTATGATCTTACGAGATCGTATAATGCACAGGGTCCGAGGAGTGGCCATCTGCCTCTTCACAAGACAGTTGATCCTTTGGTATGTTTCTTTTTCTTTCCAGATGGATAGTCGCGGGTCACTAACATGGGATATGTAGTATTTTTGGAACCAACATCTTATGACTACACTTATAGAAAGCGATGCCCACGGATTTGTTTTGCCCCTGCTGCAAGGGTTTGTTGGCCAGCGAGAGTTTACAGTCGCTCTTCCTGACCAGAAAGAATCGGATGGGAGTCCTAAGAAGGAACCCGCCGAAGCTCGTATCATTGGTGACAGTCAAGATGCAGAGGCCGTTGAGCCCCAAATTTCTAAGCAGAACTTCCTCTTGACTCTGATCTCGAGGCGCTCTGTCAATCGGCCGGGAGTTCGGTACCTTCGTCGCGGTGTTGATGATGAAGGCAACACTGCCAATACAGTGGAGACGGAGCAGATTCTGTCAGTGCCGGACTGGGATCCGTCGCAAAATGTCCACTCCTATCTGCAGGTGCGAGGGTCTATTCCGCTATACTTCTCGCAGTCCCCGTATGCCTTCAAGCCGATTCCAGTGTTGCATCATTCTGCCGAGACCAACCAGCTCGCGTTTGGGAGACACTTCCGGGAACTAAGTCGGAGATACGGAAAGATACAAGCAGTGTCCTTGATTGACAAGCATGCCGGAGAATTGAAAGTGGGCGAACAGTACGAGAGATATGCCGATGTCTTCAACAAAGCCGGAGGCATTGATGGTTCGCCGCTGCGTCTTGAGTGGTTCGATTTTCACAATGAGTGTCGCGGCATGAAGTTCGAGAATGTCAGCCGGCTGGTGGATCGTTTGAAAGAAACCCTTGACGAATTTGGTTATTCTACCATCAAAGATGGATCTATTCTGCATAAACAAACTGGCATTGTGCGAACCAACTGCATGGATTGTCTCGACCGCACAGGTGTTGCACAGTGTGCCCTTGGTCAATGGGCACTTGAGCGCCAGCTAAAGGAGGAAGGAATCTCAATCGACCTCGGCGGTGATTCTTCAACTCAATGGTTCAATACACTCTGGGCAGACAACGGAGATGCGATCTCAAAGCAATACTCGTCGACTGCAGCCCTGAAGGGTGACTATACTCGCACTCGCAAGCGAGATTATCGAGGCGCCCTGAATGACTTGGGGTTGACACTGTCGCGATACTACAACAACATTGTCAACGACTATTTCTCCCAAGCCTGTATTGACTATCTCCTGGGCAATGTGTCAACGCACGTATTCGACGAGTTCGCCATGGAACTACAAACCACGGATCCAGGGATCTCATTGCAAAAAATCCGCCAAAACGCAATTGACACGAGCTGTAAAATCGTGATCAGCAGTCCATCTGAAGAGTTCCTCGGCGGTTGGACTATGCTGACACCACGACAACCGAATACTCTTCGCACACTTCCATTCGAAGAATCCGTCCTCCTGTTGACAGATGCAGCGGTCTACAGTTGCCGCTTTGACTGGGAAACAGATAAAGTACTCTCATTTGAACGCATTGATCTGCGTTCCATTTCTCGCCTTCACTACGGCACATACATCACCTCCATCCTGACAGATACTCAGGCCAATGAGAGAAGCAATGTTGGATTGGTTGTCGTATACCGAGATGGCGATGCGAATGCTCTTCGCGTCAACACGCGCTCTCTGCAAACGAACGTGCGCCCCGCTGCTCTTGAACCTCCGAGCAACAACGGTGAATGGGACCTTGTATCCTGGCTCCGGGGCACTAAGCGAGCAACGACTCGCTTTGTTGCGTTCAAATCGATGCCTATCTCTAATCCTGTGGCTAGTCCTCGTGCGGGTCCCAACGCTGGCACCGTTACCGTTAAAGAACTTGATCGGGTGCGGGGCATTTGCCAGGAAATTGAACGCGCAATGATGGCTGGTGATGGACAGAATGTTGATTCGGCGTCTGTCGTTGAGCAGTCGGATATTATATCATTGGCTGATGCCAAGAAACGCACTGGGATCTTGGAGTATCTCGTATATGATATTAAGAAGATGGTGTGGGCTTGAGTGTTTGGGACCAGGGGTTACCCAGTATCAACTGCTAGTTTACGATGTGTATGATCCAATATTGAGGATGGGCTTGGTTGCCATGAAGACGTTATCCCATCCACTATTTCTTGCTACGGTCAGGCCTATGGGCTATAGTGTAGCATACCTAATTGATTCGCGTTCCTCCCAAATAGCAGCTCCAAGTGGGCAGTGGCAGGCACTCTCCGTATGGGACTTGGGCCTGTCACACATTTGTCGCTGTCCGCGTTTGCCACACGATAGATCCGCGGTGCTCTGAATCATTTTTTCAGTAGAAACGTTTGTCGCGAAGTATTCGCGAAGTTCGTTCCGTTATTGTATGCCAGCTCAAGCATTTGAGAGGTCACAAGTGCGTAGGTGGAGCCCACGTGGAAATCAGATAGTGCACAACTGTGCAGGACATATTCAATCGATGCTCCTAGACTTCCATTATATACTTTCGTCTCAGTGAAGCTACACGGGCACTGGCGATTGGTTTCCATTAAACACTACCAGCCATCCTGGTCCTACTAGGATCAGCAAATAGGCGTCTAGCAGGAGTCATAGTATTGATATTATCTACGCAGTCGGGAGCTCAAAATATGACCTTACCTCCCGCCCTCGTTGACTGTGGGCTACTTGTGTCGTTTTACAAATTGCTTTACATGCGTTCGAGGGACGTCAAAGTCTACCGCCTTTGCCTTCGAAGATCACTTTTCTGCCGGCAGCACCGCGTGTGGCTTATCGATTCCATCACTTGAAGGCTCTTTTGTGACTTCTTTTGGTCGTTAGTAACTCTTGGTTATATCCAGGAAGACCTCCAAAAATCAAAATCCCGTCGTCTGTGTTCGGACGATCCGAACTCGTTGCTGTTGTGCTTCAAAATCTGGGGACCAGCGAAGGGGGGCCCGTTCCCACATTCTTGGCGGGGCTCGTTGTACCACACGCACTTTTGCGCCTCACACCGCAGTCGACTTTTGACTCTGCTTCAACATGGATTGGCAACCTCAGGACGAGCCATTGAGGCAGCTGGCATGCTGTCTCCGAGACTCCCTCAATGGCCAGGACGCGGCCATGCGGAAGCAAGCTGAAGAGGTACCGTTTTTTTTTCCCTGCCGCGTTTTACCCCCTCTTCTCAAGATTTTAGACTTGAAGACTGACTGGATTCCTCGCCATGATAGATGCTGGCTCAGGCTACATCTTCTCCGGACTATGTGAACTACATTACCTATCTCTTCTCCACCCCGGAGGTCCCTGCCTGCGTCGGCATGGACGCAACCATTTACAACTTTGTCCGATTCGCTGCTGCCATGAACATCAAGACCAAAATTGCTTGGGGCTACCATACCATTCCTCAGCAGAGCCTGATTTTCATTCGGTCTGCCGCGCTCATTGCGCTTCGTGATAATGATCGTCAGGTCCAGAGAGGTGCCGGCAGCATCATAACGGAGCTTGTACAGCGGGGTGGCCTGTTGGCCTGGCCTGAGATCTTGCACGAGCTTCTGTCGCTCGTTGGGAACTCCCCTGGTGATGTGTCTATTCCTGCTCAGGAGGCCGCAATGAATGCCCTGTTCAAGGTTTGCGAGGATAACCGCAAGGTCCTCGACCGCGATTACCAGGGACAGCGCCCGCTTGACGTGATCATCCCCAAGCTGCTTGAATTCACCACCCGTGAAAGTGCTCGCGTTCGCTCCCTCGCTCTGAACAGTCTTCACGTCTTCCTGCCGCACCAGCCCCCGGCCTTGATGGCTTCGCTAGATCTGTTCCTTTCGCAGCTGTTCAACCTGTCATCTGACAATGACACCGAGGTCCGCAAGATGGTGTGCCAGTCCTTCTCCCAACTTGTCGAATTTGCACCAGAAAAGCTCATCCCGCACTTGGATGGCCTCGTCAACTACATTCTCATTCAGCAGCGAAACCAAGAGGACCCGGAGCTTGCTCTTGACGCGGCAGAGTTTTGGATTGTTGCTGGTGAGCAGGATAAACTGCAGCAGGCTTTGGCACCCTTCATGCCAAAGGTCATTCCGGTTCTGCTCCAGAACATGATTTATGATGAAGACGAAGTCGAACGCCTGATGAACGAAGCGGATGATGCCGATGCTGAGGATCGCGCAGAAGACTTGAAGCCGCAATTTGCCAAGGCCCAGGGTGCTCGTGGCGACAAGAAGCAGGGGGAACAGGCCAATGGTGCTCAGAAGCCGCAACCCCAGGAGGAAGACGAGGACGATCTCAGCGAGGGCGAAATTGAGGATTCTGAATTCGGTGACCCTGAGGATGAATGGACTCTGCGGAAGTGCTCTGCTGCCGCCCTGGATGTGTTCTCGAATGTCTACCATAACCCGATCTTTGAAATTATTCTGCCCTACTTGATGGAGACCCTGCGCCATGAGCAGTGGCCTAATCGCGAAGCTGCGGTTCTTACTCTGGGAGCTGTAGCGGATGGCTGCATGGATGCAGTTACTCCCCACCTCCCCGAGCTTGTGCCTTATCTGATTTCTTTGCTGAACGACGCTCAACCCGTTGTGCGCCAAATTACTTGCTGGTGCTTAGGACGTTACTCTGAATGGGCCTCTCACCTGCAAGACCCCGCGCAGAAGGCCCAGTTCTTTGAGCCAATGATGGAAGGTATTCTTCATCGGATGCTGGACAACAACAAGAAGGTGCAGGAAGCTGCCGCTTCTGCATTCGCCAGCTTAGAGGAAAAGTCAGATGACAACTTGGTGCCCTATTGTGAGCCCATTCTTCGTCAATTCGTCCAATGCTTCGGCAAGTACAAGGATCGCAACATGTACATTCTCTATGACTGCATCCAAACGCTCGCCGAGTGCGTTATGGAAGAGCTGGCCAAGCCTCAATTGGTTGAAATTCTTATGCCCGCTCTCATCGGCCGGTACAACGTTGTTGCGGATGATTCACGAGAGATCTTCCCGCTACTCGAGTGTCTTGGCTACGTCGCTGCTGCATATGGAGATGCGTTTGCGCCATTCGCGCCAAACCTCTTCCAGCGCTGCACTGGTATCATCTACAAAAATCTTGAAACATCCCATGCCGCGACGAGTAACGAGACTGTTGATGAGCCCGATAAGGATTTCCTCGTCACCAGCCTTGATCTTCTCAGTGCCATCATCCAAGCCATCGACCCTCAAAAGAGTGGCGAGCTGGTGGCCAACTCCAACCCACACTTCTTCGATCTGCTCTGCTACTGCATGCAAGATGCTAACTACGAGGTACGCCAGTCTTCATATGCCCTGCTGGGTGACTGTGCCATCAGCATCTTCCCTCACATGGTGTCCTTCATCCCCACCATCATGCCTACTATCATCCAACAGCTTGACTTGGACCTTATCCGTGATGACGACCGCCACACTGGTTTCAGTGTGTTGAACAACGCCTGCTGGTCGTGCGGCGAGATTGCTGTGAATGAGAACGCCCCTCTGGCCCCTTATGTCGAGAAGCTGTACCATGGACTTTTGGTCATCATTAATAGCCCAGATATCATCGACTCAGTCAATGAGAACGCGGCCATGGCCCTTGGACGCCTTGGCCTCTGCTGTCCCGATGCAATGGCCCCTCAACTGAGCGAGTACGCCGGTCCGTTCCTGAACTCGATGGCCAAGATCGATTTCACTCGCGAGAAGGCCTCGGCGTTCCTCGGCTTCAACCAGGTGGTCATGAAGAACCCCCAGGCCATGGAGTCCAGCCTGGCGGAATATTTCCGGGCCATTGCTTCCTTCCCGAGCAAGTCGCTCTCCCAAGAGGAATACCGGGACATCAAGAGCTCCTTCCAACAGGTTTGTTTAATCGCCTCATCATTGTCCGACTTGATCTCTAACCAAAATCTCCAGGTCTTACAAGGCTATAAAAATATGATACCCGACTTCGGTTCTTTCCTCGAGCAGCAACTTTCGGCCCAAGCGGCCCAGAGGCTGCGTTCCAACTATCAGGTTTGAGTCTGAGAGGACAGTCACATCCACCTCGTTCCCTGGCTTGGAAGCCCTAGGGCGATGATGATCTTCTTCTACGCATCGCTTCCTATCTCGCATCTCTCTCACCACGATCTGATTCAAGCGACTTTCCTTATCCTCGCTGTATTCTCATCCGGTTATCATGAGTCGGTCTGTAAAAAGTGTAACGAATACAACCAGGGGGGTTTCAAGAGGCAATGGGTTTCTTAGCATAGCGAGAAGGGGCATTGAGATGTCGATTTTGCTATTCTTTTACCTCGTTCTCTGCATACCTTAACCTTACCATTGCGGGACAGACCGGGGAGAGGAGATGTCTGGGGACAGAGGACGTGATTCGACTGTTTATCTTTGTTGTATCTGACGATTGCAATGGGCATGGCTATCTGATGAGCTCGCTTTCTTTCACTTCTGCATTTCGTTTATCTGCGGGGCCGGTTCCTATTTTATTTTTGGGTAGTTCATAGTTTCAGCGCTGGCTTTCTCGAATTCTCTTCACATAGATAGATTAGATAGATACACCAATAACCTAGGCAGCATTCTCAATTTCGCATCTCCCCGATTGCCTCACATTTCATTGTGTCCATACGTGTCCATGTCCATGTGGTTAGTTCATCTAGCGAGCAGCTGGAGCGAGACTTTCCCTTCGTAGCATAGCACCAAAGTAAAACCTTAGATTCCACTACGACGTCGGCTAACTTGTAGCAAACTCAAGCCATGATGTTTGACTCTTAGCCGACCATGCGCAACACCATAACACTCAGTCACTCTCAAAGCGACCGCCCCCAAGTCCAGCAAAACGCGATCTCACGAGAGCAGGTAATCAGAAAAAGGGAACCTCAACGAGCTACCAAAGATCCATCCCCAAACCAATCTCCAGCGGAGCGGCCCCTCCTCGCTTAGTCGGCGTCTCAGAGCCTGAGCTTAACTCGAGAGCGAGGCGATTGGCCACATCTGTTGGGACACCAAGACGCGAGCCTTTCCCGATCGCGCTTCTTTTCACGAAAGTGTCCACCCTCCGGCTCTTGAAATTCTCCCGTTGGTTCTCAGTCTATTTCTGGGTACCCTAGTACTGGGGACAACTGTCAGTCTTTCCTGCTTTTGATAAGGATGGGTTTCGAGGCTATCGTGGACTTGGTGGATGTAGACTTTCCCTAATATTGACCGTCCATCCGGCTAGGTCCTCTGTCACTGCGCCGGGTGTTACACTATACTCGAAACACTGGATTTCTAGAGCTCATTTGTTCTTCTCTGAACGTTTCTAAAATCAGGGGTACTTTAATCTCAGCCTCAGCTGTATTACGACCGTCACATAGTGACCACGTATACAGAGACCCGACAGAGCGATTTACCTCGGTCTCACCACCTCATCTTATCTCGATTGATTGCCATTCACAAAGGTCCAAAGATAAGGATGTAAAATATCTTCAAATCTCTTTGCATGTTCTATCTCTCCTTCACTCTAGAAACAACCCATGTACTTCAATTTCCCATCTTCATTCTTGATACAATCTGCCAGATTCACCACATCCTCATGGAGACCTTGCCCGTCGTCCAATCGTGCATGCAGGAGGGGGTCATGCTCCGGATTATCTTGTTCGAGAGTGACATTTGCCGCCGATCTGGAGAAGTTCTCGGCGCTCCATTTGAATTTGCCTTGGTGTTTTAGCTTCGGGGGGGTTTTGGAGATCGATGGCTCCTACAGAGGGGGGTGGAGGCTCACCTTTCACCGTGCCGAGGATGGAGTCTAGGTCCAGCTCGGAGTATGTGGCTTCTCCTGAGGGGCGCTGGCAGTAGGCGCAGAGGACGTGGCTGTCCTTAAGGTGGATGTTCATGGAAGATTTGTGGAAGCCCATTTTGGTGCTGGGTTGGAGGTCATATCAGAGTGATTGTATCAAGGGAATAGATGAGATTCCCGGAGTGAGGATGATCGGGTAAAGTCTACAGGATTAGAGGGAAAGTGGTCTACTCGATGATATACAGGCGGTTAGGCATGTTGCCTCAATGACATCGAGATTGTGTCGCCGGCCACCATGCCATATTTTCTAGGAGACCGCGGCTCTCCAGGGCATGTATCATGTTGGCCTCATTGTGATCTATAGCAATTTGTTCTGGGAATGTGATAAGACGACGGAATCTTAAGCGCGAAGGTCATTGTGACCTCAGAATGAGATGGCGTCGGGCACTGCGGTGCCCTACAGGGCTCTAGGGCTGTGGGACGCCCGTTAGTGGAGGACCGAGTTCAGCCTCGAAAGCTGCCTTGTTATTATCTTTCCAGCCTAACCGACGCCATTATCTTTCCGCAGAGGTGGCTTGCCGAAGAAGGTTGACGCTAGCCGACTTTTATTTAACTTCCGGAGGCTTGGGCTTCGCCAGCAATCGACCTCTGGACGGCTGATCTATTTCAGACTCCAAATAATCGAAGGGAGAGGGGGGAGGAGGGGGGCCCGACTCCGCAACTGTCAATCCCGTTGCATGGTCTTTTAATAGGTCCGGGTTTTTTAAGAATGGTCCAAAGCCCATCATTGCATCGTGGGTACGTATGGTAATTGGTGGTGGATCTCTGGAGATCGACGGAGGCAACGAGGCAGCGCCGGACCCGAGAGCTTGGTACCGGTGATCTTAGTCGATCGACAAGTTTACGCTGGACGGTGTACTGTCAGCAAAGGGTCCTTAGGTGCTGTACGTTGTGTAAGACCTCAGTGTGCGTCTGTGGAGTGTGCCCCACCGTCCAGGATAGCACATTCTTTGATGCCTTGGCGCCTTTCTTTTTTTAAAGTTGATTAGCGTCGACCGTCCATGGTCCCATGGGCCGTGCTGTCTTTTTGCTCGTTGCGGCCATCTTTATGATCCCTTCACTTGGACCTATCTACACCTTTCCATGTGTCGTACACATCTAATGGATCCGGGGTACGAGAGATTCCGGGGTCATCCAGCCCAGGTCGATCCGCTACTTCACTACCCATCCGGCCGAACCTTCAACCTAGAATGAAGTGGACCACATCATCCATCTCATACGCCATCGTGTTTCAATAGTCGAGAGTGGAGAGAGAGGGCTTCACACCTACACTATCCCCCCGTAGCAGGTAATAATCATCCCCGGGAAATGATGGTAGATGGCCCCCAAATTGACTAGAGCAGTGCAGCACACGCTAGCCATATTTGGCGCCATGTAGCGAGAAGCGAGAGCCACTTGGGTTGGGGCGGGAGGATCCCAATCACTGCCAGTCTACCAAATAGCACCGACGGTCCCTGGTTCACGGCATTCTCCGAACCATCCTGAACAGGCAATTGGCCTGGTCTACTGAAACCAAAGGGGGCCAAACGATGATCTTGTTCTAGGTAGTGCGATCGTGGAGCCACGTGTAGTGACAGCTCTCCCCCAAAACTTCCAGCTTCCTCTCGACAGATCTGACGCCTGCAGGACTCACCGACTTCTGACCGAGACATTATTCCCCCAGAAAACGTGGTGACGGGGGGTGCAAGTGGCGGTCGAGAGAACTGCAGAGTGATACAGACGCTGCAGATGACCCTGGGACAGCCCCGGGGCTCCTCGAAAAGCAAGTGAGGCTTCGGTTCCGAATCAACGGGAGCTAACTGCCCTCGGGCCCAAGTGAAAGGGAGAGTCGGTCAGCTTCCCTGCATTGCGGCCGAGCCACATTGGTTCATTTTAGTTTCTAAGCTCCCCGAAGCGTCCATGTCCAGTGGTTCCAGCGCAGCGGTAACTAGGGGAGACAGAGATCGCTGGGATGGCACGATCCATAACCAGGGCCCAAGGAAAAATTGAAGAAGCGGTCATCCCGAGCGACTGGTCTGCACTGCCCCTAGGCCTTTTCATCTGCAAATATGTCCCCCGATCTCCAGGGCTGTCACACTTGAAACTTTACACTTCTGCACACTCGGTTGTCTTGACCGGATCCAGTCCCGTCTCACGCCAATTTTCACACGGGTGGAAACGGCGCCTGTCAGGCTGACCCACAAGGGCGAACCTAGGTTAGCGCCGTGATTGACTCCCCCTTTACCCAACTGGGTATACGGTGTTCTTGTCTCGACGTTTCGATCCACCCATTTCTCTTTCCAGGGTCCAAAGGATCGAGCCGTGGCCGTGGGAGATCGTTGGCATTCCCCGGGCCCCAGTCGTGTGCTTGCCAGTCTATTGTTTGGGCTCTAGATGATCCCTGTGGCCCCTGCATCTCACCCCCCAAAGAGTTACAAGGGATGAAACCGAACCTAGAGATTTGATATTAGCAATACCTCACCGTGGAAAAGGGTAAAAGAACAGAGAGGAAAAAAATGACCATGAAGCACAGGACAAAGAAAGCAAGCAACTCGAGGGAACCTTTCATAGCCACCTTCGCATTTAATTCAATCAACCGTAATGAACCCGTCTTTGACCCCAGTTCAACGAACTCTTTGGTGAGCGGCGGCTTATTCGTTAGGGCTGCAGAGAAAAAAAAAAAGCCAGGTGCTCCTAAGCCCACGCCTGGTGAACTGTCTAGATGCGGTCGACGCCGTCGGCTTGGCTGACCCAGACTCTCCCTGCTCCGATGCCCCAGTGCCCCCGGTCCGTCTCCCCCAGGGAAGTTATAGATCTCTCTGGATCGAAGATCCCTCGAACCCTCTTCCTCAGAGGCGAAGGCTTACGTCGTGTGGATCCCCAGTCGAACCCTAAAATCGGGGCTAATCCCTCACGGGCAGCTGGATAAGCGTCGGATTAGACTACGCATGTATCTGACCATGGCCCGGGCCCCCCGTTCGGCGCCATGTGCTCCCCGGTTGGACCTAGAATGACCCCGAGCTGAAGGGTGCTAGCCTGGCCGCGTGGACTGCAGAGGCTCAACAATCTTGGGGAAAGAAAGGGCCCTAATTAGAATCATCCGTAAGATTAATCATATTCCACCTGACCGGGTCTGCGAGTTTAACAATCCCAAGCTCGACGCCATTCCGTTTTCCCTTAATTACAGTTCCTCCCCCTAACGACCCGCCGGAACAATCTTACTTCGATTTGACTCGAACCCAACGCTTCGTATTTCCCACGTGCAAAGCATTCTTGGACCCTGACAGTGATCGTCTGTAACGGAAACTAGCTCTCCAGCTTTATCGTATCACTTTGTTTGTGTTGTCTTTGGTCTACTTGATTCTCCCCCCACTTTGTCCACTCCACAATACCCGGGCAGAACTTGCCTTCGACTTGGACCTGCCCTAAAAACATTTCCCATCGTGACCCCGTCCACATCATTCTCCATCCTTGATCAACAGGATGGCTGGTCCAGGCGGTGGTCCTCCACGCAAGAGCCATACTAAGTCACGGAATGGTTGCAAGACCTGCAAGAGGAGACACATTCGATGCGACGAGACATTCCCGCAATGGTAAGTCTTCGAGTTCCCCAGCGTCCCAAGTTGCTGGCACCTCTGACTCGGGTCCTCAGTCGCAATTGCACCAAACATAACTGTCGCTGTGACTACCAAGATATGACCTCAACGCAGAGCAGTCCCTCCACCTCACGGCGGGGTCCCGATCTGCTCATGACGCCGGAGATTGAGATGGAGATTGAGAACTGGCATCGAACTGGGGTCCCTCCTTACCCCGAGCTGATGCAGTGTCCGCAGTCCGGATGGTCAACTCTGTCTCGTTCAGATCTACGCTTGATTCACCATATAATCGGTCTGTCAATCGACCTACATCGCCGCCAGTTGAGCAATTGTACTGTGTGGGCGCAGAAGATGCCGAAGTGAGTCTGGCAATTCACAGTCGATCCCTTTCGCTTCCCTTCAATTCCGGCTAATTGGGTTATGTTCCATAGCTTCCTCGCTATTGCACTCTCAAACGACTTCGTTATGAGCGCCATTCTGGCCTTGTCATCATTCCACTTGGCCTTTCTCACGTGCGACCAGGAGACAAAGCAGCTGGCGTATCAACATAAAGTCATCGCTCTGCGGGGCCTGCACACGGCACTCGGTGCGTTCTCGAAAGATAACTGCGAGGCTATTCTTGCGGCGTCTATCTTGCTCTCCTGGCAAGCGACAGAACGGTACGTCTCGACGCTCACAGGTTGACAAACCCGTCACTAACTTCCCACCTTCCTACAGCCAAAGCTGGGTCTCTCTACAACAGGGTATATCAAGCGTTCTCGAGTCGATGCACCCATATTGGAAGCAAGAGTCAGAATTGGCTCAGCTTGTCGAGAATCACCGCGCTTTGAGCGCTACGGATTATTCATTGACTAATGAGGAAGATTATGCGCAGCTGGATCGGACCGTCCGCGCGCTGAAAGCTGCCCAGAAGGAAATCTCACATAACCAAGAGCACTCTCAGCGTTTAGGAGAGTTGATCGAGTTTGTGGAACAGTTCCGCCAAGATTTCCCCAACCAGTCGCCCGAACAGTCCTTCGAGCGGATTCAAGTCTTGCGTCGCTGGCTCTTCTGGCTACCCGCCTCGATGCTGCGCGGTAGCGATTCGGATCTCAGTGCTCTCGTCATATTGTCTCAGTTTTACGCCGTTGGTGTCGTGCTTGATCGCTTCTTCCCTGAAATGGGAGGCTCATACCTGGGCGCTCTGTCCCTCGGTCCTATTGAGGAGATGTACCGCATTCTCGCAACAAATAGCGCCAATGATCCGTTCAACCCCGAGCTTCGCCAGGCTATGAGTCTGATGGTATTACCACGTCATACTGTGGCGCGATATCGTGGCCGTCTCAGTTGGTCTCCCAGTTCTTCGATCGAGCAGTACTCCCCCGGCCCGCCAAGTCCATATCACGCTCTACCCGAGTATCCTCTTGCATCTTCCTCATCGCCTGCATCCGCCTCTCCTTCATACGCCGCATATACCCCACCTCTCCAATCACCTCCTGCTGTCACCGTTGCCGGCTCTCCCTTCCACCTTGACGGCTACGTTACTGCCGCTCCTTCACATGCGCTTTACCCTCCTTCACCACAACTTCTTGATACCCATGACCCGCAACTTGGTCTTTCTGATATGAACCACACGGCTATTTCACATTCCTCCGCATATACCCCTCCTTATGGCAGCGAAGTCATCTGCACAGACATGCCTCGCGCAGGCAGCACGTTAGGCCTGAACATGGAAGTCTACACGCAACCACGCCCATTCGAAATGCCAGGCATGGTAGCGCCCGAAACCTGCTGGACCTAGCCATCCAAATCTGAAGAAAAAAAAAACAAAAAAAAACACCATATCTTTTGTTCGAACTACGAAGTGTGACTTTGGTCCTGGGATCTCTTCTCTCATTTCACCATTTGACTCTATCTTCCTGCTGATATTTATAATATTCGAGCACGAGCGTTGGTGGCTATTCAGCTCTATTCTGGAGAAATCGACTCTTGAGTGATATATACCCGGGTTTTATTAAATCCCTTTCGCTGGCATGGAAGCCCCTGTATGCTACTTTTCCCTCTATAAGACCCTCATCTTACACAATTTTTACATTAGCACCAAGAGTCGAGCTATGATATACTTAGAACAGCCTGAAAGGACTCTCAAATCTGATTTGACGTAAATTTCACCGATGTACACACTTCCCCACACAGCCTCCGGGAGGCCGACGCGAGACGCCCAGCCCAGGCCGACTTTAGATCGTCAGGAACACGCCCCAAATTTTTCACCAAGTGGGTGAACATACTAAAATTAGAGCGGATACGAGATAACTTACTAGTCTAGTAGATCCACTGATCGTATCAAGCTTTCCCCAGCATACCTCGTATTCGGCCCACTTCCCACCCAGATCGAACGATCCATGCCCGCACATTATGCCAAGGCATCCAAGACAATAGCATAAATCTTGGTTGGTATATGAAGTTGATACCTTCCTCTAGCCATTTGCTTACGAGATCCTTGTTTGCGATGTGAAATCAACTGCTCAGACAGATGAAACGTCGCAGGTACATCATTCTATTTCGATAATCAGTCATAGTGCCAGAATCAGGAGTGAGACCGCTGGTGAAAGCCAATATGGTAAGCTGGTGCTTAACGAAGGGCATGATGAGAAGGAACTGTTAAGACGTGAGCATCTGGCACAACCAGACACGGTATAGACTTACGATGTTTTCTGCCAGATAGAGAGCGAGTAATCCCCAGGGTACAGTGAAAGTGGAAGAGAAGTCACTGGCGGTGTCCTAGGTATTTTCAATCGGCCCAACGTGACAGCGGTCAGAAGAACAACAGTCAGATACCTATCGAGACGGACGACAAAGTTGAAATCATGACCTGATGGAGGGGCACATGTGAAAAGGACGGTCATGGCAAAGGGAGTAAGAAGGGCCCAAACAGGAGTCTTGAAAGGTCGATTGTACATGACCACGTTCGGGAAAGGCGCGACACCGTCTTTGACCAACTCTTGGGTGACTCGGGCTTTTGTTTCCATTTCAGCACGAGAACTCAATCACCAATTCAAAGAAAGATTTACGGACAGTAAAGGCCATATCTAGATGACCAATAGCAGACAGAGCGACTATAGCCGGGAGGGCTTTTGTCGAGGCCGACTTACTAAAAACATTTTTGAAAAGGGTGGCGGCAATGGTCAAATCGGATATTCTGAAATCGTCTCTTGAAATTCCGGCAAAACAGTGATAGTCAGATATGTCGGAAAGGATTTAAGGTGGGGAATCATACGTAAACAATGTTTGCTGGAAGGTGAAGAATAGTGACGCTTCCCATAGCGGTAGGTAATGCGATGCGAAGAGTTCTCTGTGGGTTCTTTATACTGCTGAGAGAACCTGGAAAGAAGAACATTAGACATGAGGTATTCCCAACGACTGTTCAATACATCTACCCTGTGATTATTGTCATATACTTCGAAGAATTTGTTTTGATGATGCAGTGCCGATGTTATAGCCATTAATTCTATCGTGCGCGTGTGGTGTTAGAGAGCTGAAAAGTTGGACGAACCATGCTAGATTCTACGTGTGACTCTTACTCCTCTTCATCGGATCTCGGACTTGGTGCAAGGTCATCTTGTCAGCCGAAAATTCGACAAATTGATGACTGGTTCCATGTCCCTTTCCCATGATCTTGACAGATCCCGAGATTTCTTTATATTTCACAAGATATGTATCAACAAGGTCCATTGGGATTATGCCGAGATGGCGAGTACCTCGCATTGATGGTGTAATCGCAGCTAGTTGATGGACTCGAAATGTGCTCGGCGCGACTCTCCATTCCTGGGAGTTCGTGCAGCCATGACTGGCGATATCGCGCTTTGCGGGGTCGATGTCGTGATGAGAAGCTGATTTGGAGTAACCCAATTATGTGAATCGATGCTGTTACGCGATCCCAGGCTTTGAAATGTCAGAACTGCCTGTCAGTCCTCGCTATCTTTAACACAAAAGTGAGTAATTTCTATACAAGGCGTCTCGAACTTGATTGAAAACGCCGAACTCAAACTGTTGACGGCTTCAAATCAACATGTCCACCGTGCAGAGTATCCTCGTGCCCGCCCAGCCCGATATCCAGTATCATCCTGACTTTGAGAAATACAAAGAACGCACTCGTCGTCGCAAGGAAACTGAGACTCTCCAGGTTTCCTCAGAAATTGGAATCCCTACTTGTTTGGGAAGGAAAAGACATTGAGAAGCGAGATGACTGGATCTATCATTTGAGTGATGCTCAACTCGACGAGATCGACAAGGGTCTACAGAGTTTCAAAGGTGCGTTCGTGGCAGCTTCAAAAGACGTTCAAATATCAATATCAAATGTACTAAAAACCTCAGCGCGCAATCTCTCCCTGGGCCACATCAGCGACTCTACATTCCCTCTTCCTACTCTTCACCCGGTTCTTCGAGATCTTTCCAAGGAGATCCATACCGGCCGAGGTTTCGTCGTTCTTCGGGGGCTACGTATCGATGACTACTCTCGAGAGGATAATATCATGATTTACGCTGGCGTGTCCTCCCATATTGGCAATATTCGAGGACGTCAACAGGATACCCGGCTGGAGAATGGCACATCTCCCATGATCTCGCATATCAAGGACCTCACCGATATAGTCGACAAAGAAAAGATCGGCGCACCATCCAACACTGCCGATAAGCAGGTATTCCACACCGATGCCGGAGACATTGTTTCCCTGCTTTGTCTCAGCCCTGCGGCAGAGGCAGGAGAAAGCTATCTGTCAAGCAGTGGACACGTCTATAACATCTTAGCCGAGGAGAGACCAGACCTCATCCACACATTATCTCAAGATTGGCCAGTCGATGGGTACGTCGTGAAAGCAGAAATCTGTAGATATACACTAAGAACAAGAAACCCACAGATTCAATAACCCCCAGAAGCCATACACACTTCGGCCTCTCCTCTATCATCAGCCTGCCACCGCCACTACTCCCGAACGTATCCTGATTCAGTATGCACGACGGTACTTCACTGGGTTTCAGGCCCAGCCACGATCCAAGAATATTCCACCCATCACCGAGGCCCAAGCCGAGGCACTTGACGCGCTGCATTTTCTGGCAGAGAAGCACCGCGCCGCACTAGATTTCCAAAAAGGTGATGTGCAATATGTGAACAATCTTAGCATTTTCCACGCCCGGAATTGGTTTCGCGATGAGCCTGGGAAGCAGTATGTTTGCATCCAATATCCCCATATCTGAGAAAGTTTTCATCTTCCTGACTACCTTAGGCGCCACTTGCTGAGGCTTTGGCTCAGAGACCCGGAGAATGCTTGGGAGACACCCGAGCCTCTGCAGCATCGGTGGGATACGGTGTACAAGGACGTGACTCTGGAGGAGCAGATATTCCCCTTGGAGCCGGCTCTTCGTAAGAATGTGGGGTCGTAGACGTATCGTTTGAATAGTACAGAGCAACGGACTTGAACTTATTGTCTTCATTGCGAGCCCGAATATATGAGAATTGCATACCAATAGCGGGTGCGCGTATCAGTAGCAGGTGTGAGGAAGGTACTCGCCATATCCTATTCGCTCAATGGCTGCTTGAGCATCATCTCTCTTTCATCCTCTTGCCTCAACGGAACTAGTCAGGCTCTATCAGGTTAATGAAGTTCGATCACCTTTTCAGTAGACCGACAGAAAGAAATTTGGACTTTCCTAGTCCGCCTCAATTTGAAGCTTTGTGAAACTTAGCTGAAATCTCCCATAGGAAGAATCTATGAGAGAGAGGAAACTCGAAGAATCGCCCAAACACGTCATCAAAGTAGTCAGACTGATAGTGGCATTTAGGTCTGATCTAGCTTGAGGTCAATTTCTATTTGTGACCTATGACATCTAAGTCCTTGTCTACACATGGAGCTCGGCCGCCCGCACATTTACCGGCGCATCCACTGGCTTGCCTGGCTCGTCCCCTCGCAGCCGATCAGTTTCATCGCCAATTGATTCATCGGCTTCAATCCTCCCAATAACACCCCTTGCTCTGTCCCGCTTTTCAAGATAGGCAATCAAGCCAATGAATGGCAGAGTCAAAGCTCCTGTCACTAAGCTTGCGACATAGCCTTTATGAAAATTTGGGGCCGCCGTGGCAGGGTAAAAGACCAGAGGCCACCAGGTAACAAAAGCGAAGTCGAACGAATTCATAAACCCGGTCGTAATGGCACGCAGCTGGAAGTCATGACCAGTCACATCCGCCATCCACGAGTACCAAACCGCCTGAGGCGCGAAGGTCGTTCCGAGCAGATAAAACGCGAAGAAATACCCCGCATCTGTCGATGGACTTGAGACCAGAATGGATGAGCCAATGACAAAGGTCAGCCCGATGGCAATGGAAACTTCCCAGCGAGACTGCAACTTGTCGGATATCATGGCATAAGCAAGTGTACCGACAATCGCGGTCGCATAGATGCCGGTTGGGTAGTTATTCTGCTGGATGGTCGTGTAACCTCGAGAGGCCATCCAGTATGCCATGACGTTATTTTGCAGCATTTGCACGCAAAGAGAATACACTGGGAACCGTGAGTGTGGTGTAATTTTCCAGCATCATGCGGGGGAAACTCACGCATGAAGATAAAAGGCAACAGCCAGAATTGCCAGCTGAGTAGGACACGTTTAAACACGGTCACATCCCACGACTGCTTGCGGAGCGCACCGAGTCGAGTCGCAGCGTGCTCCTTCTCCTCCGGGCTCAGATACCATGCTGCGCGATGTGCGGGAAGATCGGGAATGAACACCCAACCTATGGAATCCCCCCTCTGTTAGTGTTTTCCTTCTGTCATAATGTGAAATCCGGCGGGAACTTACCGAATAAGGCGACTGGAATTGTTATCACCGACACGATAATGAAGATCCATTTCCAGGCAGGAAGGCCACCCTTGCCCGCTAGTGTTGCTAGCAACCCTGCTTGAATCCATCCGCCCGCCATCGTTCCTAATTGACCAAAGACACAGAAGACAGCAGCTCGGATGCCTAACTCGGACCTCTTGTACCACGAACCAAGAATGAATTGGGCTCCCACACTGGTTTGAGATCAGCGTCTAAACATCGAAAATCCTCTGACTGTGTTTGTGGATAGACTTACTATGCAATGGCGGAAAATCCTCCCTCGATTGCATTCAAGAGAATGACCTGCCAAGCATGGGTCATCTTATACGTGATCAAAGTCAAGATGCTCCAAGTCAGATTCGCTGTGACGAAGACATACTTGGGCCGCACGATCGTCAAGAGACTAGTCCCCGGCATCTGGCAGACGGCGTAAACCACTAGGTAGGCGGTACTCATGTAGTTGTACTGTTTGCCATGGAAGCCCAGAGCCTCCTTCATGCCGCTGATATAGGCGGAGGAATAGCTCGCCCGAGTGACGCCGAACAGGAACCAGATCAAAGAGAAATATGGGAGGAGGGTCACATCGAGTTTGGCAAGCAGCGCACGATCCTTGGCATCCGACCCCCAGAGCCATATTGCAAGCCTTGTCGTCGCTGCACCCATAATGCGAAACTAGTCTCTGCCAGGAGACGGGAACTGGGAGGACTGCGAGCGAAACAGTTGGCAAGATGAAGACCTCTGTGTCGTCCTTCTGATCGGAAAATCCGGACGAGCAATCTGGATCAGGGTACACAATTAGTAAAATACCCCAGAGGATGGCTGCTATCTGTCATCCACACACTAGGCGACCAAGACTTCACGAGTCAGGCAACTTTTGCCCCTTCCGCCCTGTCATCCACCAGATCGGACGATTGGAATGTGTAGCAGGACCAGAAGGCGACAGACTCTTCATAGATGGCGGAATCATGACCGAAGAACTGTTATTGGTGACTGCGAGGAGACAAGGACCGTCAATCACATGCAGAGCAGATGCGTGAGGGGAAGTGTTCTAGAATTCATGATCCTTGGCCATCACAACGCTTATCCCTAGAATGAGACTGGGCAAGATACAAATGACCTGCGGCAGGGGGTTGATTCACTTTTCAACCTTTAAAATACATTCAACACCAGACCTCGCCATGTTCTTTTTTTTCCATGTCTTGTTTACTCTTCTCTCCATCACCTTGAGCGTCCACCTCATCCCTGTGCACCCCAGCAAAGTTGTCTCTTCAACTGGAGATACAAGTCCATCCCGTGCCGTCTTATCTTCGCGATCGTAAACCGCAGCCGCGAGTCGATCGCCTCCAATTCGCAGCCCCTTGGTCAGGTTGATCCGGTCTCGACGCACGTAGAACCTCCAACAGACCGATCGGGCTTTGGATGATTTTGTCTGCTAGCGACATACTTCACCAGTTTCACGAGTTCACTTGACCTCATTAGCCTTCTCACGAGATTCTCTGTCTTGCTCGGTCACTTTGTGACATTGATTGATCCTTGGATCTGCAATCTGTTCTTTTGCTGTGATTTACAATAGGACTTATTTCCTTTCATATGTTCCCAGAATTACTTTAGAATTCTGTCGCAGCTTGGCTGCCTAGTGACTGCAAAAAAAAAGATTTGAAGGTTCCGCGACCTTTCGCAGGGTCAACAGAGTCACCGAATAGCTAGCGTAATCCGGGCGCGTGGAATGGCTCGGAATGGTACAGAGTCTTCAAGTGCATTTCGAGAGAAAAGGCAGAGTAAACGTTGCACAAGACCTATAAGACCTGCGGCTAACATGTAGCTCTGGGAAGTTTGTTGACCCTTGATAGGGCCGACCATGATTTAAAGCTACGCTCCTAAGCACTTCCACATCGCAGCTTGCGCTGCGACGTTCCTCAATGTTCGATGTGTTACTGCGTGTCTTGGCTCTTCCACCTCATTACCTGCATCGGAGTGACTGGGCCAACATAAACCTGATTAGGATGGTGCATGGCCAGCGGCCACAAACCCTCTAAGCCCGTCGATTGGGACACCAATTGGGCATACATGTCACCCCAAATCAGACCCCCGAGAATACGCATCTGGCCATTATAATCGGGCGACTCATCTGGTCTGTCGATGCCAACGACCGGATCGAAAGAAGGGTCGATAGCGAGAACAAACGCGGCGGAGTCGCCTGGAAGCATGCCAGAGGGGGCGGCGTCTTCAGGTTTGGTGGTGTATGATGCAAAAGAGGGCGCGTCAATAGCCAGAAACACATCTTGTTGTAGTTTCAGAGGGATCCTGCTCTCGTTCTCAGCCGAATCGTCGTTGAATGTCTCGTTGAAATGCCTGAGTTGACTATTAGCTTGGGCTCTTTGCATCTACTTGAGGATGGGAAGGTACGAACTTTTTGGCTGCCTCAGTGTCACCCTCCGCAAGACCAAGTTCCTTTCCGTCTATCCAGTGGAGTTTCAAATATGGCTTGATGGCGTCACTGCCTGTTTGGCCTGTGCCCCAATCAGATATGCTTGTTTCCAAATTTTGAACAAAGTCAATCCATTCTTGCTCGGATTGTCCATAAGTCAGACGATAAACAGCCAGCCCACTGTTTTCAATCAAGTCATTCTGTTTCGCGTACTCAATCTGAGCTAATGCGGCAACGATCCATGGCTCCTGCAGCGTGGAGTCGAGCGTATCCCCACGCAGCTCTCTTCTGACTTGTTCATGAGCAGTCACTTGATCCATTGCTGAATCAAAAAGGGATTCGCCAGAAGTTTGCTTGGTTTTGTCACCGCTTGAAAAGTTTTCAACGATTCTCGTAATCATGACCTGGTCACTGACACGCTTCATGTGTTGGGCGTACGCCGGGCCTCGCTCAGTGATGTCCTTGGAGTATATCTCTGGTGGCCCGTTCCCAATTTCGGGGGCCTTGTAGCCTTTGTAGCCTTCCATCGGTATCATGATGTTATAGTCCGCTCGAATAGAGATTTCCAGCAACATCTGGAGCGCATCCCCTAGTTCCCATTGCCTCTCATCTGGGAAGTCCGTTTCCTTGTTTGAGGGTTGATGCGTAAGAACTTCCTGCATTATTGGGATTCTCAATTCGTCGACATGTTGTCTGACCCATTGGTGTGCGCGTTGAGTAACCACCTCTAGATGGGCAGTCATGTACATTGTCCAGAGATTGGCGACACTGACATGCTCCGCACCAGTCTCGGTCCTGCGCTTATTGATCACCGTTTCGAGTGCTTCGCAGAGATCGTAAATGAGGTTAAAGGTCACGCGAAGGTTCTCTTGCACCTGGTGGGTGTTGAGATACTCAAACACTGCGACTACCGCCGAAAGCTGTTGACAGGCTTGGTCGAAGTTCTCACGGAGGTCAAGTTCCTTTTCCTGCCATCTTTGGTCGCTCAAGGGCGTAATGCCTTCCCATAGCCGTGACTTGAGAGACTGAATATTTTTGCCGACGCCGCAGAGTCGGCTACTGTCTTCGTGTGAGCCGACACAGACCATGATACGATTCATAATGGAAAGTCCATTGGAGCCAGGTGGGTAGCTGCCTTGCAACATGGCGATGTCTTCTTCGACCAGATTAGTGACGGAAGGCCGCTTGCCATTTGGAAGTGGATTTCCAAAGGCAAATCCTATAAACTTCACGGCGGTCTGGGGCTCTAGAATGCGATCGACTGCGCCATGGAAATGCCTTGTCAATCAACTGGTTTCTTGCAGATCTTGATGATCGATGAACCTAGAATGTAAACGAACCGATGAGCAGATCTTGTGCCTGGACGTGGACAGCAGTTATCGCATTTCCGGGAGCCTCCAGATGGAGGTAGGGGGCCCCTGTTTCGCTGCTCTCCCTTGTTGAATTGTCATTGCGCGTGAAAGATGTTTTTCCGAAAAATGATCTGTTGGCTACGAAACCCGCTTTCAATTGCTTTTGATGGGGCCAACGAGCCCGTAAAACCGGTCCAAACATCGAAAGCCGCTTGGGATAATCGGAGTGGATGGTGGTGCTCCGGTCCTTGACGGGGGTTTTTATTATCGAGCTAATATAAACTAGACGACCTTCAATGGGTCTGGCCTGGGCTGTCGCCTGCAGCTCCACCTGAATTCTAGGATGGTGTTCAGGGGGTTCTTGGTCGAGAAACAGTCAAGCTGAGACATTGAATCGAAAAGGGGCTTAGTCTTGTCTGATACGTAGAATGTACATGGGCACCGGACACAGCTTTCTGTAAATCCGAGGCATTACGGTATTGAGTATGAAGCTCTCATTATTGGCGTGGACTCTGTCGAGTGTGATACATGAACGCAAAAGTCGTGTGTCGTCAGACGTACTGTAATTTCGCCGCGTCTGCTCAGCACGAAAAGTCACAAACCTAGGTGAAAAGCAACAATATTCCCGCAGGCTTTGTATTTTCTCATGTATCCTTGCGACTTTGAGATAAGAGAAACCATAACAAAGCTTCTCGTAGCTATAATTGATCTGTCTCATACTGCATCCTTTAAAATGTCCTCAAAACCTACCAAACTTCATTGCAAACATGAAACGCAGAGGTATCAGCCACCTGTGGCTGTCCACTTCCTTGTCACATGATACATATGTCCCTGCATCACATGATCTATGACATAAGGCCCACATGCCGGTATCAACACAGAGCCGTCAAGCTTCATCACTGTTCGGAGCTGGTCATTCTTGTTATCACCAGCAGATTGTTTAATTTGAATCAGATCGCTCAAGCTCCAAAACACACAAAATGGCGGAGTCAGGTGGCTGGACCACTATTGAGTCCGATGAGGTACATTCGATCCCACCGCAGTCTGAGCGATCAGCAGCTAATAGCCAACAGGGCCTTTTCACCTCTCTCATCGAGACCCTAGGCGTGAAAGACACCCAATTCGAAGAATTGATCTCTCTCGACGCCGACACAATACGCTCACTAGGGTACGTCCATTTCCAGCCCCAACTCTCCCATTCAAACTAACACTGCGCAGCTCCGTCTACGGCGTAATCTTCCTCTTCAAATGGACCCGCGAAGCAGCCGGTGCCCGCGCCGAAGCGCCCCTTGACGGAACCTACGATCCCAGCGCAACAGACAACGGCGTATTCTTCGCCGCCCAAACAATCCAAAACGCCTGCGGCACGCAAGCCATCCTCTCTGTGATTTTAAACCACGACAATCCGCCCGCTCCCCTCCCACCGATTCAGCTCGGCGACGAGCTCCGCTCCTTCAAAGAGTTCACAGCAGGATTTCCACCCGAACTTCGCGGTGAAGCGCTCTCGAACTCCGAAGCCATCCGCACAGCACACAACACATTTGCGCGCGCGAGTCCCTTCGCTGATGAAACGGCCCGGCCGCAGGATGAAGAGAATGCAGCGGATGTATACCACTTCATTGCGTATACGTCTGTGAACGGGGTGCTATATGAGTTGGATGGATTGCAGCCTCATCCTATCAGTCATGGGCCGTGTGATACTGCTTCGTTCCCCGAGAAGGTCATTGAGGTCTTGCAGCGACGCATTGCGCGATATCCGCCCGAGGAAACTCATTTCAATCTTATGGCTGTTGTGCAGGATCCTAGGGGACGGGCGAGAGAGATTGGGGATGTGGAAACGCTTGAGAGGGAGGAGAGGAAGAGGGCCGCGTGGCAGTGGGAGAACACATTGCGGAGATGGAATTTCGTAGGATTCATTGGGGAAATGATGAAGGGAGTGGTTGGCATGAAGGAGAAAGACACGTCTGGGAAGGCATATGCGGATTGGGTTGAGGGGGCGAAGAAGGAGACGAGGAAGAAGTTGGAGATGCGGAGGGGATAAGGATCTGGCAGGGTTTTCTTCTTTTTTTTTTATTCTTATGAAACGCAGTTCTGTCGAGGGCGTTGATGACTTCATCTACGAATCTCAAATCTCAGATACCCTGGTGATAGATGCGGGAACAGTGAAATATTAGCTATGTACTGGCATCCAACATCGTTAATCGTAATGCTATGTCTCATACATCTCCACTCAATAATCTATAGCCCGCGCCCGTAAATGTTCAACCATGGGCGGAGGCAGCTCGTCTGGGTTGACCAGATTCATCGCCAAAAGATCAGACCAGAAGAATAGGGCTCGGTCCTGCGCGTAAGCGAGGTAGTCAAAGTCTTCTTCATCGATATCAGCGTCCACGGGGAGTTTCTTAGTCTCCCCATCCTTGTTCTCATCGTGTTCATTCTTCGGAGCTCTGTTATTAGCAGAAGCAGCCAGATCTGCAATGGCCTCTTCCATGCCTGGTACCTTTGCCTGCACGATACCCCAAGCCACCCACTGCGCGGAGTTCATTACTCGCCACAGCCGGGTCTGGTGCATGAGATCACGTACTTTAGCCTCAAGCTCTTCTTCATTGGATTGTACCTGCTGCCAGCTAGGCCCGTCAGGGGTGTCATCGAGGCTTAGAGGCGTGATGGCAGTTGCGTGGCGGCCGTGAATGGCCGGCGAGGCGGATCCACCGGCGCCTGCTCCAGGGCGATGAGTAAGATAGGTCAAGACGGAGCGCCGTTGCTCCTCGGGGGTTGGGTAGAGGCGGTTGTTGCAGGCCCACGCACGCTCCTCGTCGTGATAGTTATAGCACCACTCAGTCTATGGAAGTCAGAAAAGCTTGCCAATCGACATGATCTATAGACTCACAAAATGGTTGGCAAACTCATGGCCAGGAGTATTTGCCGAAGAGTACTCAAAGTCAATAACAACGAGCTGCTTGTGCTCGTTTGCTGGAAGGAGAAGCGGCGATTCCGAGGCAGGTTCCATGCGGAGTAGGTTGCCATATTGTGTCTACTGAAGTCAGCATCGAGGCATACCAGATTATTGAGAGAACCATACATCATTGTGAGCAAACACAAGCCGCCGTTTGATCTCATCCATGCCACCGCAACTAGCAATCAGCCAAAGTCGATAGTTTTCCACCGCCTTGCGGAACATAGCCCATGGCACACCGCAGACGAAGCCGCGTCGGCGCCACGGTTCAGTAGCTGCTTTGATCTCGTTTTGTGGCGATTCTAGCTCTTTATCAAGCCAGGTAGTGACTTGCTCGCAACGGTCAACCCACTTATCCCAATTTTTGAAAATCATAGGACCTCCTTCTCGCTCCTCTTCGAGAAGTTCGATGCCATCGTGAAGCTCTCTCATTCGCTTGGCAATTTGCTTTGCGGTCTCAGGGAGGCGAAGCTCTTTCGGTGTCAAGGGGCGGGCATCGAAGTATTCTTCAAATCGGCCGTTCAGGAAAGTTCCCAACACGCGAGGTCCAATATTCTTGCGGCCTAGACGACGCAAGATTTGCAGTTCCTTCTCACGATCGATCAAATGATCCACTTGGGGGCCGTAGATACGCAGCAAAAGCTTCCTGTTGAATAAGTTGGTTAGAGTTTATAAAACACCTCCAATCCTCAAGAACTTACGGTGGAGGCTTCCTTGAGACTGGCGGGCCACCTCGATTCTCAGTTTTTGGAGCAGGCAGGTTCTTCGGTGGCCGCACAACATACACGGCGTTAGTCAAAGCACCGCTGAGTCGAACAACTTCAATTTCATCGGCGCTTTCCATTGGCACCTTACGCCAGCCCCTGAGCTGCAGCGTATGCGCAAGCCGCACGATCTCGGTCCTAAATGTAGTCCAGGCCTCGCGGTCTTTGGTACGCTTCAAGGAAGCGCTGCTAGCGGTAATTTCTTCATCTGCGGCATCGTTCGTCATGTAGGCAAGGGTCTTCGAATTGTCGAGATAAGCTTCCACACCCGGGACGGGCGCTTCGACATCCGTGTAATCAGATTCCGAGGCAGATCCGCGTCGCAACCCCTTCGGGCGACGGCGAGATGCCCGCTTTATGGACTGTAGGGCACCGAGGGCATCTGCATTTCCAGGACCTGCAAACTGAAGGAGGATCTTCTCCAGCTTATCCAAAGAGAAAGTACTCTCAGAGCAAGGGTGGGGCTCATCCGATTGTTCATCCTCCATTGGAACGCTAGAACTGGTGCCTTCTGCATTCTCAGAGACAGCCTCAGCTCGTCGAGCCTTACGTGCCTGTCTCCTGTTCTTCTCATGCTGCAGCCAATCATATACCTGGTGAAATAGACCCAGCTGAGGATCTTCCGCCGGCTTGTTGGATTGCTCAGTGTCATCGATCGCCGAGGAATCGGCCTTGAAGCTGGAATGGTTGCTTAGGGCTGAAGGCATGGTGGGATTGATGGGAGGACGGGCGGTGACTTTGGCCACAGGTGCGCGGTACTGCTTGAGGGAGGGTGCGTCAGGTGGGGAGGCAGGAGTGGTCCCACGTGCGTGCAAGGACTTGCGCAGCGAGGGAATGTCCAGGCCCGTTCCCGAAATGGGCGACGATTCTACCGGGAGTCAGTAAATCTATGTCCAGGTCCGAGAGAAAGAGAGTTGCGTTTGGAAGATGCCGACGTCACGATCGTCACAATCGGGCCGTGCCCGATTGTGACAGCGGGGGATACAAGCAAGGGGCGATTGGTTGTGATAACAGCGGAATGTCGCGAGGGCAATTTGGCTTTTAAAATATACAATGTCGACGTCGCAGAGGGAGGGACAAAAGCCTACCTGCTACTTCGGACCCAGGGCCAGCATGGTCTTCGGTGAAGGAAGGCATGTGCTCTAAGCGTAATTGCCCCAGACGCCACCAAGGAGTCGGGCAAAAAGCGCGCTGACACAGTCACGAAACCAGGTACAAAAGTAGGTCGTGAGCTGATCAAGAGCTCTGTTGGAGTCGCAAGGGATCTGAGAAGCCGAAGAGGCAAACGTGGAGGTGGGGTGTTATTTTTTGGGCCCAGAAAAAGCGCGGGCAAGCGAGCGGAAACGGTCCAGCGGTCAAGCTAAGGGTCCTTGGGTACACCCAAACTTTAGCCAAACAATTGGGACTGTAGCCACAATAAGTGGTATTTTGAACAACAGATGATTTTGGAAGTGCCTTGTATTGTGGGAAAGGAGCACACGAGCAAAAGAGAAAACTTTGTGGCAAAACGGCGCTTATCGTGCTCAGGTGACCCGTAGCCTAATCGATCTGGCATTCACGGTCCCTGCACGATGGATGCGGTCTACTACCGAATCGAAGGAGCCAGAAAGGCTTAGCCGGCTCCGACTGGCCCCGTGGTCACCGTACGCTCCGAGATAAGAGTCTCCGCAGGCATCGGGGCAGTCATTCGATAATCATCATTTAGGGTATGGATTGCCCCCAATCAAGGATGCTGTCAAGATGGCGAACAGGTTCCCGTGGCATCAGTCGCATATGGGTGATCAGATTGTTCGCAATGGCGCCATGGGCAAATGCGTGGGTTCTGGTGGTCTAATTGGGAGATTGCGGGCCTGCTCAAGAAAGGGGTGACCCATCCTGGACCGGATCGAAAGGTGGAGCCGTGCCTCAAAGTGCCGAGGTAAAGAGTCAAACGGACAGAATGCCATCGCGAGAGCATTAAGGAGTGTGGAAATTTTTGCTGCAGGAGAGGTGGATGAAGGAGAGAATGGGGGGACAAGCTGCACGAGGGGCCTCAAAATTACCGTACAAGGGCGCGCGGTATCGCATGACGCATACCTGATCTCAGGCAGCACAGACGCAATCGCCGGATTGTATTCGATGTAGTGGGTATCTTCATGCTGATAATCTAGGCAAAGTTTGGCAATGGCATCGTTCTTTGCACAAATTCGATCCTTCCCTCTGAATCAACGTGGTGGAGTGTATAATGCAACCAACTCCGCAGCATCCCCTCTTTATCTGACCCTGACGACACGCTAAAGTCAATGGTGCGATTTTCAGGTTCTGGAATACGCCCCGGCTGGGCCAGCAGATCATCAACATCGGAAGCTTGTTTGGGTAAAAATGCGGGATCCTCCTCCAGCCCGACAATGATGGACACGATGTGACTGGCAGGGACACTCATGAAGAAGCCCTGGGCTGGCGGGGATTCTCTCAAGCACTGTATTGCCTTGCGGCGTGTAAGAGGGAAGGGACACTTGAGGCCTGTGACAAAAAGAGGGAGAAAGACTCCCATCTCGAACATGAGAGGTGGTTGTTTGCCATCCGAGCTGCGAGTCCATGCAACCGCAATCGGCGCCCAATTGACAATTTGAGCGAACTCGTATTCATAGGAATCGTATATGGATTGGTCAGGATTGAGACAAGCTTCTGATTCGATCAAGATGCCTGTGTATGTCATCAGAAGCAGTGCAGTGGCACCATCGATACTGGTGTCCTGGACGGGCTCCAGGCTGGTGAAGAGACGAGACCATTGACTGAGCCGACTTTTCAGGTGCTGTTGTCTGGTAGCTAAATCCGATACTTCATGCAGGCGAGCATCACCAGTCATCCGTAGATAGGCTTTACAATCAACATTCAGGGCCTTCATTTCCGCCATGATTCCACAGAGCACATCCCTCGCCTCCTCGATTGAAGCAAAGGATTCGTCTGGCACGGCCAAATTGAGATCCCAGGATACGTCCGATGCTCCGTTCATTATCAACACCCACGTTCCTATGCGGCGAAAGATAGGCTCCAAAGCAGCACTGGTAGTCGTCGGTGCTGACAAGGCACTGACCATCATTCGAGCTCCCTGTCTGTATAGTGCCTGGGCGGCCATTCGATTTCCCTGTAGGAGCTCGATAGCAATGAACAAAACGCAGCTTATCAGAGAGACGGTCAGATCTGCTACGCCCTGGTTGATTCGCTGCTGTAGACGAGATAGAGAACGCGAGTACCAGACCAACGCTTCGTGGTGGTAGCAATGTTTGACTGCCGCTGGGTAGTTGATCAGCTGCTCGGGCGGGGTTTCATGGACTGGAGGCCGCTCATAGAGCGCACTGAGCGAAATTATTGCATCCCAGACTACTGGCTCACGCCGACAGAATTGCAAAACCGAGCCTCTCCAAAAAGCTCGATCAAGGACTCCCGAGAGTGACGGGCCTGCGTGGTGAAAGTAGTACTCGAATGCGCGTCGCTCTCGCGATCCTTGGTTTGAGAAAGACACTAGTTGAAGCTGCGGGCGGCCCGTGGTTTTTGGAGGACTTGGATTGTTATAACAACATCGCCGGCCGGTGCTGGTACATCTCAGGCAGTATGGCTTCTCTTCTCCACATCTCACGCGGCGAATCCAACGAGGATATTAGATAGAGCATGACAAAGAGACCTGAGGACAACTAACTTGCACGTGTTACATCCGGTCTTGGATTTGGTACCGCCGAGGCGACGAGGGTGTTTGGTGGTCATTATGAGATATGAATTCCCTTGGCGCGACTTTATTCAAAAGATGAATTCAGGGACGAAAGTGGGGGCAGAGTCTTAGCTCAACACGTCCTTGATTGGTTAGACACATCTATTTACGTCGATCACTTGTAGTTAGTAAATTGCATCTTTGGTTTGAATCTATCTACATATCCGTTGTGTTTCATTGTCCCAGGGGCTGGATAAAACGGTGAGTAATAGGTGGTACGTTTTCTTCCTCCGCGAAAGGATTCTTCTTGACCACAAACCGTCACGTACCAACGCACAACCAGACATTCATGTAATCCTTTAAAATCAAGATTACTATTTCCTTTCCATGAGGAGAAATGCCAGTCGCAAATTATATCAAAAATGGAGATTCGTGAGCCATGTCTGCAAGACCGCCATGAAAGATCAGCCCGACATCATGGTCAGCCATTTCAGCTCCGTCCCGCCTCCATATGAAGAGTCGAGCGCCCGTATCAGCGAAGAACTCCCATGGCGCTGAAGATCTGCAAACCGTGAGTTCAGTGGCGTCGAGAAACCTGTCAGCAGCCGAGTTGGAGGCTGGGAAGATATTCAGCTCCAGCATACGAATACAGAGAAGTGACATTAACAATCGACATAGCTTATGGTATGGCCAAACTGCCTCGGTGAAAGGCTAGAAGAAGGGACGGACTCTAGCATCCTGGAAGACGCTATGGATGGGTGTCTTGCTGTTATCCACGTCTTCATTTACTTCTCTTTTCTTTTTGTTCAGTTTCCCTTGTCTTCTTCACTCTCAACTTGAGAAGAAGTATGCAAACCTCTTTTGGTCGTTGCTCGGGTATAAAGATTTGTAGAATAGTAGCATGTTCTCCTCAACCACCTCACTTCAATCTCTGACCCCATTCTGCCAATACTTCGCACCGACGATCACCGCCACAATGGAGCCTGATGCCAAGCAAAGCTGGAGCTCACCGCGTCCATGTGGAGAAGGCAACTGAGACATGGTCAGTCGGACTCTGCGGAAGATGGCTCTGAACCCGACGCTATAATTAGGGGACTCAACCCCGAGTACATGCATCCTACACACCTAGGTATATAAGACGACTGCTCTGTTCTCGTACCCGCTACTCCAATTTTGCTTCCCAAACTCAGTCGGCTATAAAATCCATCCGAAACTCCACCATGAAGTTCAGCGCCGCCATCATCACCTCGCTTCTCGCTACGAGCGCCGTGGCTTTTGACAAGTGGCAACGTAAGTCCCTTGACCATTCAGATCCGCTGTAGCACTCAACCTGACTTTGAAACTAGCCTGGGGCAAGCGTGATTATTCCTGCGTGAACGTCTACCAGGGCGTACCCGACAACTCGACCGTGACAGCTGGTCAGACCGTCCACCTGCGCTTCGACCGCAAGCCCACATCGCACTGCGCCGACCCTTTGAGCAAGTACGCCGCTGACAAGTACAGCGTGTGGCTGTACAACAACCCCGTCCGTAATCTGGACACTATCGACTTCGATCAGCGTATTCGGATCGCTAGTGGAATCGACGGATCCGCTGGTAAGGTCGATGTGACTATCCCCAAGAACTTGCCCCACGTCAAGGACGGTTCGGTTTGGTACCTGAGAATTGACACTTCGCTTTCGAGTGCTCCCCAGGTATTTTTTTTCTTCTTCTTGACTTGACGGATTTTGTTTATACTAATTGGTATTGTTGCAGATGCCCACTATCTACAACGCCGCCGGACCCTTCACGATTACTGCTTAAATAGATTTTTATATGATCGTGATGTTGACTGAGTAGCCATTCAAGGTTGACGCGAATGAAACTCGAGTCTCTTTTTCTTGAAATGTAAGAGTGTGCATAGAATGTGTCTCACTTCACCTTGAGATCAGACTCGCTGAGAAGCGCATGCATCTTTGTTTGGTTTAAGCCGCAGAGATTCTTGGCATGGCTTTTTCACGTATTTCCCCTTCAACGATGCCCAGGAACAGATTCTGAGGGAGTCATGTGGGTAGATTTCAAGTGTAGACTGTCCAATGCTCATCTAGCACCATCACTTATCCCTATTTGACTCTTTGCTAGAACAAGCTGAGTCAGACACGCGTTTGTATCGCAACGAATGCCTAGTTCCTTGCCCCGCCTAAGGATCCAGCCATTGATGTACTCAACCTCAGTAGCTCGACTTTTTCGCATATCTTCACGCATACTGCTGGAGTTCTGTGCTGTTCTCTCAATTGTATCCAAAACCATAGACTTGAGTGAAGGAACCGAGAAAATATTCCGGTCGAGTCGCAAGCTCTGAAGCTCGGGCAAGTTTTGAAAAACCGTGGATATCTCGTCGAGAAGACGCTCGTGCAGAGGCCAAAGACTTGAATTCTCACCAATACACCCATTTCGTACATCAAGTATCGCCGTCAAGGGGTTCAGGACGCAGTTTGCTGCTAGCTTGAATAGTTGCACTTTGAATAGGTCTGCCCACGGCAAACGTTCACAGTTGAGAGATGGCGCCCGGAGCAGGATATCCATCAGGTACTCAGCCTGCGCGCTCCTTGACTCCTGATCGTCATTGTCCACAATTCCAAGGGAAGCCGAACCATGAGCTCCGGCCAGAATGGCCTCTGTCGGAGACCTTAAGTAAACACCGTGGCGCATGATGCCAAACATATACATTGGCCTTGTAGCAGCATCGGTGAATATGTGCTTGTTCAGGTCCTCAATTTGACCCATACCATTTTGGAACAAGCAAATGGTGGAATGCTGACCGAGGCGATGCTTGATCGGCTCCAGGGCGGATACTGTGGCGGATGCTTTCACGGCCACAATTAGATTGTGAATTGGGTCTGATGATGGCGTTCTCCCCAGTAACTCGCCATTGAAACCCGTTTGCTCTTGCAAAGGTCCATCTTCGGTCAGTCGCAGTCCTAGTTTCCAGCCTCGCGATGCGAATTCCTGGTAAAGAGCTGGCCGATGAGCGAGCAGCGTCACTGGCGGTGGAGTTGGGATGGATCTGATGGAATGGGCCACGAAAGATCCGATACTGCCTAGCCCAAGTATATGAATGGATCGAGTGGGACTAGGCATGATGAGGGGCAACTAGCAAGGGCCTGCAAGAGAGGAACCCCGGATTCATGTTGAGCCATCCGGGTGGTTGCCTTGGAGCCTCAGGTGTCACTTCCAAACGGGCCGGAAAAAAAATGATCGAGTCCAACGAGCCTGAACACCTTCATTACGGTCTATTACCAAACGCTCATCTCGGCATTGATCACTCGATGTATCTGCAAGTTTCTTGCAGTGGGGAGCACGATTATCGTGAGCTAAATGTACGGCCATGGAACTGCAAGCCTGACGGAGACTCGACTTCCCCTCGTTCATGGCAGAAATGATATCGATTTCTGTGGCCCGAGCATTCCCCCCCCACATGCACAGCTCATCCGCCGCCCTTCTGACACATTTACGATTCTCCAATCATTGCGGGCCGGATACTTACATCCGTTACCGTCACTTGAGTCTTTAATTATCGAAAACCGTGGAAATTCCAATTCCAGACCCGCATAGTAGAATTGAGGCCTCTCAGTCCATGATATTGTTGTACTCCTGGAGTCTGCTAGAATATGCCAGGTGCACCGGTGGAGCCCCCACCTGAGTCCAATACGGCATTCTTTGAAGGGAGGACATGCCTTGTGACAGCTGCGGCGGTCTCGGCTCAGTTGGTCTCGATCTTGAACCAATCTGAACCACGGCTCTGGGTCTACGAACTCGTGTACCCACAGTGCTCCCGATGTATTCCCCGAGATCAAGAGGCTTAAAGATACTTTACGGCCTGATGGCAGCCGATGTACCTGACATACGGAGCAAGATCCATGCTTCCGTGTTACCGAGAGCACAGCGACCGGTCTGTGCTGTTCATGGCGCACCAACTTTCCTTTACCGAAGCCCGGGGTGGAGAGGTGGGAAGTAGAGTCGCTGTATCTCCGGACGTGGGTCCGTACATCATGACTGTAAACTCTACTAGAGTGATTGGCAACTCACGGATAGCGATTGGCACATCACAAGGGTATCCCGACGGCTCATACGGTAGGGTGGAATCCAAGTAAACCTGTAGCGGCCCCTGTTCGTTGCGCGCTGGAGGGCGACCCCAGGGCTCAGAACCGGCTTCTCCCCATGAGGTAAACAGCTTCAGCACGTTTCACCTCGACAGGGATAGCTTCAATCTGGCGAATGGGTTCTCGGCACGATCCGGGGGACCACGTAGCCAGTTGAAGGACGCGGGCGAGCAAAAGTGAGCAATGTGCAACTCGGCGCCAAAACCTGCTTTGCTGCCCAGTGGCCTCTCTGATTGGCTGGTCCAACAGCCCGGATATGAGGATCTGATCATAGAAGCGTTGATAACAAGGTCTCTCTGTACCTGTGACGCAGTTGGGAACAAATCAAGCTGAGAAGTCTGGTCTGCGGTGGTTAAGTGGTGTGGGAACCAAACCTGGGATTTGGGGAATTTAGGAAACTTGAGAACTTGAGTTGGGAAAAAAAAAAAAAAAAAAAGGACGTTACCTTTGAAGGGTTCAGAGCGGGTGACCTCACAGTCTTGGAATTTCTGCCCCTCCCCCATTTTCCCTTTCTCCCTTCCCCGTCTGCCCTCCGCATCTTTGTTGCGCTTTTGGTTTTGCACCGATTCCACGGTGCGGCCAAAGTCCAAGACGGCCCTTTTACACCAATTGCACCGGCCCTTGTCGGTTCGACTGCGTCCTCCCTAGACATGGCGGACGAACGCGATTTCGCCGTGGACCTCGGGTCCGACGAGGGCAGTTCCTCCGTAGAAGCTGTTCCTCACCCCGGACTCCCGCATCATGTCTCAACCCCTTCCCTCCGGTCTACTCCTCGCGATCCATCCACAGGCATGTCCGCCTCATCCACCCATCTGGGTCAGGTCAACGCCGCGCGGCGGGCTCCCAGCACCCCGCCCCGCCCCCGCCCACAACCCTCGATGAGCGGGCAGCCAGTGGGCGGCCTGAACCAGGATATCATGGCCAAAATGAAGGCGTTTTCCCTCTCTCGGCAAGGCGCCAAGTTGCCACATACCTCCTCGACAGGAACGATACCCAGCTCCCAGGAGTCTGGTGCGGGCGGTGCGATCTCCGGTCGCATGCCATCCAACACCAGAGATTGGGCCTCTTCGCCCGCGATCGCACCGGTGGCCAGTCCAGCATCGCCGCGACCGGGTGGATTGGCTGCCAAGCGTATGAAACCTGGCCTCAAGCTCTCTGATGTTACCGGACCCTCGACCCCGACACCGGACGCGACTGCGAACGGTGCGGAAGAAAAGCCCGAGGAGCAGAATGGAGGAGAGTCAGCTTTCAGCAAATACGCTGAGTTCATCGATACCAAAGCGGGAACTTTGAACTTCAAGAACAAAGCGATCCTGCACGGCGGCGGTGTCGAGTTCTCCTCCGGTCATAGTTTCAAGATTTCTCTGGATGAAGTCGATCGCTTGGATGAGTTGGGCAAGGGCAACTATGGTACAGTTTACAAGGTCCGACACAGTCGACCGCATCTGCGAAAACCGGGCATGGGTCTAGGCGGAATTGTCAGTCGGCCATCCGGCGACGACTCTAGCTCAGACAAGCAAACCAGCGATTTGTCCGGTGTGATTATGGCGATGAAAGAAATTCGGCTGGAGTTGGATGAGGCGAAATTCGCACAAATCATCATGGAATTGGATATCTTGCATCGTTGCGTCTCCCCATTTATTATTGACTTTTACGGTGCCTTCTTCCAAGAAGGCGCGGTCTACATGTGTGTCGAATTCATGGACGGTGGTTCGATCGACAAAATCTATGAAGGTGGTGTGCCTGAGAACATCCTCCGCAAGGTGACACTTTCCACCATCATGGGTTTGAAAGCGCTCAAGGACGAACACAATATCATTCATCGCGATGTCAAGCCGACTAACATCTTGGTCAACACCAAGGGCCAAGTTAAGATTTGCGATTTCGGAGTCAGTGGAAACCTCGTTGCTAGTATCGCCAAGACCAATATTGGATGCCAGAGCTACATGGCGCCAGAGCGAATCGCTGGCGGTGGGATGCAACAGTCAGGAGCACCAAGCGCTGGAACCTATAGCGTGCAGAGCGACATTTGGAGTCTGGGATTATCGATCATCGAATGCGCCATGGGACGCTATCCCTATCCGCCAGAGACATTTACCAACATTTTCAGCCAGCTTCACGTAAGTATCACCAGTTCTTCCAATAATGAATTCGAATTTGACATTTCAAAAAACAGGCAATTGTTCACGGTGACCCTCCCACTCTTCCGGAAACCGGCTTCTCCGAGGATGCCCATGCATTCGTTCGAGCTTGTCTCGACAAGATTCCGAAGAATCGACCGTCTTACAACATGTTACTCCGACACCCATGGCTCGCGCCTCTCATGCAGCCCCCGACTGAAGCCGAGAGCCAGGAGGCACTTCCACCATCAGAGAACGCGACCGAGGGACGTTCATCCTCATATATGACCGAAGACAAGGAAGTCGCTGAATGGGTTTACAAGCAACTCAAACTCCGGGAGAGCGGCCATTTGCAAAGTTCAGAGAAGCCCGCCCTTCACGCCGTGGCTCTGGACAAGGTAGCCACGAGCCCGATTCTCGAAGACCCCAGCGCTCCGGCACCGACAGACTGAGTTCCTTCACTCTCTTTCTGTTTTCTACATTCTGCATTTTCCCCGGTGATGATCACTTGATTTATCTGGGGGTACCACGAACGGCGCAGGCGCCGCCTTAGGAAAGATGGATCGTTTCCAACATACTATCTCTGACCCTATGTTCGACACCTACGGATGATACGAGCTCCACGTCACGATGTGCGACCATGTACCTGCGGCTTCTCCGTGATCGCGTTCGACTGAGAAGGAAGATTGATGGTTGTCGATAAGACCTATCTCCTTGGACCTAAACATACGCCATCGAGCCTGGATGGGGCATTGCATGATTTTCTACGATGGTTCCGAATACAATGTTGACACGAGTAATCCCGCACAAATGACGACCCGTAGCTCAGCCCTAGATCAGCCCCCACTTGGCTTTCTTAGACCCCTGCCCACCAAAAGCGCCTTTCCCGCGCTAGTGATGCGGCAAAGTCGTAGAGTCGACTAAATCCTAACGTCGGCTGCCTATGTAGCTGGCTTTCCATCAAAAGGACACTAGAACTCCAAATTGTACGTCTTCACCACCTGGTAAAGCCAGGAGGTCCGAAAGTGGCGGCTATTTTTAGCAAGCAGGATCACGCTAGAGCTGTTCCTGATGTGATGAACGCCGGTGACCGCCGTCCCTTTCTCCGCGTGCTCCCCACGCCTTGTGCTATCCAACTATTTCCCGTTTTGGCGATCTATTTAACATCAATTACATCTCACCTTATCTCAAATTCCATCCATTCATTGTATCCCCCCTCTTTCCCCCCTTGACAAAGCACCCTGGAAGCTGGGCAGCACCCCATCCGGGCGCGCGCCCCCCCCGTCAGCATGGGCCAGCAAGCATCCCTCCCGCAGCCGGGGACAAGCATCCAAGTGATCGGAGCAGGCCTCTCACGAACAGGGACAGCGTCATTTAGTCGAGCCCTCGAGATCCTCTTAGGAGGACCAGTCTATCACTGCGGCACGCAGAGCACCCTTGGCCCGCCCTATCAAGTCCAGCTATGGATACAGATCCTCCGCCACTGGCTCTCTGGCTCTAACACAGACCGACCGACCATGCTCCGTCTGCTCGGTGAGCAAATGGACGGATACGCCGCCATCACCGATGCCCCGGGCTCGCAGTTCGTCCCTGAATTGATGGAGCTGTACCCGGACGCCAAGGTGATTTGTACTATCCGTGACCCGATCTCGTGGGAGAAGAGCTTCGCACAGGTGATGAATATCACAGGGTTATGGTTCCTTCCGTGGGCTGTCCTCCCTGTGCCGGGGATGATCAATTACTTCAGGTATCTGACTCTCCTCGGCGAGCAGTGGCGCACAATGTACGGGGAGTCTCGGCCTACGCGTCAGACATATCTACGACATATCGAGTGGTTAAAGGAGGTTGTTCCTGAGGATCGATTGGTTTTTTTGGATGTCAAGGAGGGCTGGGGGCCGCTGTGTCAAGCGTTGGGTAAAGATATTCCGATGGACCAGCCGTTTCCGCATGTCAATGATTCAGAGGCTATTGATCGAATTGCGAGGTATCATGTTCGCCGTGGGTTGAAAAGGTGGGCTGTCATTCTTGCCGTCGGAGCCGTCGGAGTAGCTTTCCTTTGGCGGAGGTAGAATGGGCGTGACGGGTTTTTTGCACAATTTGATATTGTAAGATTTTTTGATAGAGCGTTTGCATATTATCATTAGAGTGGTCTGATCGTTACAATCTGCCCAAAAATCCTGTTTCTGAGTCATTCAAGGTTGAATTAAAGTAAATAAGATCCTCAAGCCGTTCATGTCATAGGTCGGTATGTCGGCAAAGGTGTTAGGCGAATATAACACTGGAATCACGGCAACTCCACGAATAATCCAAGACAACAAGAGAGAGACAAAAAAAAGTAGCACATTAAATCACTCACTCCTCCAAGAACCGTATTCCAGAATGTTCCAAATCGCGGCTACTCAAAAGGGCACGCGGAGTAGATCTTAATTGAAAGATGAAGTGGCAACGACGGGACCCACACCCTTCAACTTCCTATTTGGGATCAAGCGCTGCTGAGGTTTCGAGAGCATTCAACGTACACAATGACTTTGGAACGACTTGAAAATTCTTTCTTTTGTAGTGTGGCGGCACACAAATTTACTATTTAGTTGTGCATTTCCTTCGGCCTAAACTCCTTTATTCCAATTCACACCCTCGGCTTGATCGTCCCAACTATTATATCAAAGACGAGTCGCATAGGATGACAATTGAAACCATCCAATATCCAGTCATGAATGCAACAAATTTCGCCCAGAAGTTGCTTCAATCTGCACGCGTCGCTCCAGAGATCTTTGAGCTACGCCCAGACTACCGCGCCCTTTTAATGGTCGTCGAAGGAATCCCACCAGGCCCAAGCGACGAGCACAGCGAAGCCCTACTCCAGGAAGCCGAAAGTACCGTCAAGGGTCTTCTTTCCAAGCAACCCGTCACCGAACTCCCTCATATCGCCGCATGGCGAGAAACATATAAATCCTTCGGAGCCAAGCCCCAGAAAACACGCAACAGCCTGGAAGCTCTCACGCGGCGGGCGGAGAATGGTCTTCCTCGAGTCAATCGTTTGACCGATATCTACAATGCGATCTCTGTCAAGTATCAGATTCCACTGGGTGGCGAGGACCTCGATAAATACGACGGATCGCCGTTCCTGATTCGGGCGACCGGTCAGGAACAATTTGTGAGTTTCTCCAGTGGAGAGCAGAGCGTTGAATATGCGGCGCCTGGTGAACCGATTTGGTGCGACGATTCCGGCATTACTTGTCGTCGGTGGAATTGGCGGCAAGGTCCGCGGACTGCTCTGACTGATGAAACTACTCGTGTTCTCTTTATTCTGGACGCACTGGAGCCCCTTTCGTCTGAGGTCTTGTCGCAGGCTGCGGATGAGCTTGCTTCAGCCCTGGGAAGTCTTTCGTCAGATGTCCGGATTTCACGCCGGCTAATTGGTGCTGAGAAGACAGCGTAGAGCTGTTGATTGCATGTGGTAGAATACCGGTCGTTGCAAGGATATGTTTTTTGTACTACGGGTGAATACTGTTCGTGATGACTATATGGTTCAATCTGTTCTCTATAGCTCTCTAAATCGCTGATTTAATAACGCCTGTTATCCTTTGCAAGTACACTGGTGCCTAATAATCGTTGGCTGTGGACCCATATAAATGCATTCCTCGTTCCAGAACCTCAATCTCGTCACCGACAGCAACGTATAATCCTGCTTCCTGTCTCTCGGCTTCCTTTAGGCTCTGATCTTCGGGAACGCAATGCATTCCAATATATCCAAGCGCTGACTTGTTACCGTCCTCGACAGTACGGTACCGCACGAGAGTTGTGCTTGGCTGTGGTCTGCCTTTCTTCTTTTCCGGAGACGGGATATCCGCATCAAATTTGCCCGTCTCCAGATTGACGTTGGGCATTGTGCATCGAGACGTGCGACAAACAACAGACAAGACAGGTGCTACACTAGCGCGTGGCTTGGTGTTATCACCGCTCGGAAGAATGCGGTAGCGTTTCCACGTCTCTTCTTCGTAAGCAGAGACGTTCGTAATCCATATATTGGCACGGAAGCGAAGCGCGTCTAGAGGCTGGTTCTCTGGTGGAAGAAGAGCTGACACAGCGTGAACTGAAGACAAGCTGTTGATATTGACTGGCTGTTGGTCTGTGTAGCCGTGCACAGCCGGCGAACCAATGTGTTTCAGCGGTGCGAGGTTCCTATCCGTACGTACCAAAGTCTCTGGTGTACATCTCAAGAGTGTGAGGCTTTGATCTTGAGGGATCTTGAGGAATTTCTTCAATTTTGGTAAAGATGCTGCAACGGAGGGTATTCTACCCATATCAAGGCCTTTCGCTTCCCTGCCATGGATGCCGAATGGTTTCATCTCAATCTGACACCCGTCTCTCTGGGCGGCAGTCACATGGAGAGGTGCAATGAAGGAAAATTGTGGTATGGCAGATAGATTCCGCGCAGCAAACATGGCCTCCAGCCGATCAATCCAGCTTGGTGTGTCGGGATTTTGGAATGTCACGACGACACATCCACCTGCCTTGACCAGTGAGTCATGGGGGTTGCTATCCTTGTGAGGGAGCCATAACTCGGTCTTGATCTGAGACATGATGGGCTTTGTGCGCTGGCTGATGAATCGCCACTGAGGACCAGCACCAGCATCACTCGTCACGATTTCCGATGCAAGTGCAAAACATCGGTCGTACATGAACCCAGACTTGGTGAGCAGAGCCCGATTCACCCCGACAGAGCCGCATGATTTGATGGGATGAAGGTATATTGCTTTGATACGCGCTGGTCCATCGAGTACTGTGCCTTCTGGAGCGGCATACTTTGGATTAAATTGATCTGCCATGTTGCTGGTGGATATGCCAACATTTTGCAGATGTCGTAATTGCCGCCGCGTTGTATGAGTATTTCCAGACTGTAAAATGAAAAAAATGGCAATGACTAGGAGTAATATGAGAGCCACGGCACCCTGAGCGATCATAGGCTTTTCTAGGCCGCTCAGACCATTCTGCAACAATTGAAGCAGCATTGTTCACAATCGGATACCCGTCGAGGGCTTTCAAGAGAAACCGTCGGAGGATTGGTGTAGTGAGGAAATGAGATTTATAGATGGTGCGATTTTGATGAAATATTCATTGGTTCCATAATAAGTGAAGTCTAGCGTCAATCGATGGGATTATTAGAGTCCCAAGCGTCGACAATGAGTCAATTCATCGGCTAGGTACGGGCAGAAATTGACTCGTCGAAAATAGGAAGTTAAGCGGAGTGGGTCTATTCGGTCGCCTAAATCTGACATTTTTAGTTTCGGCGAAATCGCCGACTACCGAAGTGTTGAGGGGCAAAGGACAGATTAGCTTTGCGATCTCTACTCTAAACCACTTTAAATTCAGAGCTCTCTCCAGAAATAACCGACCCGATTATATAAATACAGTGAAAGCCCGCATTGTGATGGGATGGCACGAATTTGATGGCAGGAACCTAGGTCGCATCAATCTTTCATAATTTTGCAAGGCTGTGTACTTTAGCACATCTTGAGTTTACATTATCACGGAATACTTTATTTTACAGATCTGTCAGCATCCGACGCGACTGAAAGTACTCCCATGTAAAGTGGGAACAGCCCAGGAAATTGAGCTTTGGGCCCGGCTCGCCACGTATCCCGCGCTTGCCGGGCCATTCCTTTCTCTTCTTTTCCTTCTTCCGAAGCGAGACATGAGACGAACTACTCAATAATTCACCACTCAAGCTTCTAGCCGTGGGGTCTAAATAAACGCCCCGAATACGGACCCGAACCGCGATAGTCCCAAACTCAAACGGAATCGTTGCCCATAAGACACTTAAACAGCGGAACTTCGAACGCCCGGCCATGAAACAAGATTATGCAAGCGACGAGTCCCACAGTCAAAATAGAATAAACGGGAAAATACTTGGAAAAGTGATATCCAAACCCAAGCGGGCCGATGAGTGGCTGGTGCCGAAACATGATGTCATAAGACGGGGTCTCTCGTCGCAACATTCAAGCTGCTATGGATATAATCAAGACAACTATGCAAGGACTAATATAAAGCAGGCCTTTCATCCCACAATCCAAACCGGTCTGTTATTTTTGCCTCACCCACTCCCGACACCCGTTGACACTCTTTCCGGGTGGGGTAAAACGTCAACAACCCCGACCCACGAGTCAATCCCTCCAACGACCAAACTAATAATTACCTAAATGGTATATGGTCCATCTCGGTCTTTTAAATTGAGCACGACGATGCTGATATCTAAAGGCCTCAATTGACTATGTCGTCGACTTTAACAAAGAATACTTCGACGTCCATTGTGTTGATATCCGCGCCCTCGCCAGTTGACCGTGACCAGAAGACGCAACCGAGTTTCGATTTCTGTGAGAATTGTCAAGAGGAAGGCACACGACAGATGGAAGAGATTGAAATTCGAGATGCAGCAATTACCGAGCTAAGGGATGAAATTGCACGCTTGCACAAGATCATCTCGTTTCTTCAGCGGTCTTCGAACACATAGCGACGGCGATGGCTGGATTTACCTCCTCTCGAATTTACGAATGATGGGTTCGATCAACCCGATCAAATTATCTATGGTCGACATTGCGGGCAAGTTCAATGTCTGATGATTTTCATGCCAATCCTGCATAGGCAAATCTAATGGAGGCTACTGCAACCTTCCAACACCCGCGAAGTGGGGGCCTCACAAGATTGTGATTCTATTTGCCTTTTGACAATTGAGGCAACCTATTGGTTCATGAGGAGTTATGGTTATATATATGCGTAATAGATTTTGGGCAACAGGAGATTGCGTTTTAATGAGGTCAGAGACTAGCTTGACCCGGGCTAACCCCGAATAATATATACCTGGAAGGTTTTTCAGATCCCGAGTCAGATCCCGAGACCCCGTAATCTGTAGGATTACCCACAGTCAAGATTCTAGATTCCAAAGTGAATTGAACACAAATAATGGGGAGAACTCTGCTACCGATGTATACTTCAACACATCCAGGAAAATTGAAAGGCAAATAGATTTTCTGCTCCGGTCCTCTCCTTGCTCTCTTGACATATCTTATATGGGAAGAGCTGAGGCAATGATTAGCTATCAGAGAAACCTTCAACCATGGGTCACGAATCCTTTTATTTAAACTGATAATACATTGGGTCTTATTTGAAGCTTATAGTACATTGGGTAATTCTTTCTATCTTACAACCTTGGCAACGTCTTTGCGACGAATGCCAAATGACGACGCCAATCCCAGGAATCAAACCCACAACGCCTTTCCGAAGTGTCATACAAGCTCATTTCGATATCATTATTCGTTTCAAAGTCTCCAGGGAGACTGGTTTGACAAGGTACTCATCCAACCCTGCCATCCGCGCCTGCTGTTGTATTTCCGCAGAAGCGACTCCCGTGACCGCCATAATGCAAGACGCTGGTAGATTATTTTTCTTTTCAAATTCTCGAATCTTGCTCGTGGAAACGAGGCCATCCATGACAGGCATAGAGAGGTCTGGAGAATTTATAGATTAGATGAATTTCTTGTAAAGCGCTATTCCAAACTTACCCATGAGAACACATGAGAAAGGTTTCTTGGACTCTTTGAATTTGTTCAATGCATTCAGTCCATTAAAAGCAGTTTCATAGGTGCAACCTAGTTTATGTACGAATGTAGCCAGAATCTGCGAGCCAAAATGTGTTAGCCTACAATGTGACTGGAATGCAAAGCAAGGGGGGAATCACATACCTTCACATTGATTTTATTGTCATCCACAATTAAAACATGCATCTGCTCTAGTTTGGCTGGCAGCTGGAGTATGGGGTCGTCTTCATTTTGTGATGACTCTATATCTCCAGCGGGGGTATCTTCATTGTATTTCGCATGAAAGGCGTCGGTCGAGTGACTCTTGGGCTTGGAAGGTTCGATTGACGCTCTGTTATTGGTCAAAGTGGAATTGATAGCTTTCAACACTTTTTGTGGGCCATATCTAATTGCAAGTTAGTCATGTTGCAAGAAGAACAAACTACCGGAGGCAGGTACGCACGGCTGAGAGACATATACAAAGCTGTGCTTCGACTGGTCCTTCGCGATTGGCTTGTTGGTACCCAGCACAACAAAGGACTTGGTCGTGGACCGTGCCAAATACTCGGGATTATCATTCACAAATTGCTGCAATTGTTCGTCTTCAATGACAAAAACATCGCCATGTGCATTTGCCAGAGACTCTGCAAAGGAAACACTCCAGTTGGGTTGTGCCAAAAAGACATTGCTGAGAGAGCTCTGAATTGACAGTTTTCGTTTGGTCTCTGTGTTCAGGATCCCCGTAGGCATCTCATTCAAATCTGGGCAATCATTGAAGCCAATTAGGCAAGCTCGGGTGGCTGGAATCGTGTCTGGAAATTCGCCGGAATGATCTACCGGACCATGATCCTCATCATTATAGCAATACACGGGAATATAGACATCGACCTGGGTGCCAACACCCACTTCACTCTTGATATCGATATGACCCCCAAGGAGGGTAACAAGCTTCCGCACAAGGCTGAGCCCGAGTCCCACACCCTCCGAAAGGGAATCTTCCTGGGAAAATGGAGAAAAAACTGAGTGGCGCAGGTATTCAGAGGAGATTCCACTACCCGTATCATTCACCGACAGATGGGCAAGTACAGGCTCAGAACCACTCCCTGTACTGACACTGGATAAGGAGACTTCAATGAGACCTTGATGAGTCCATTTCATGGAATTGCCGAGAAGACTCATCACAATTCGTCTCCATGCACCAGCCACAGAGCGCACTTTCCATCCGTTGTGTCCATCAATTCGGACGACAACAGAGACTTGGTCCGTATACCTACGGCTCGTGGGATACGCTGGAGAGCTTAGCCAGCCTCTAGCTTCAGACTGAGGATCTTTGCCCTCTGACGTCTGTGAGATGCACAGGATCTCCGTCACTTCCTCTATCAAAGCGTCCAGCTCAAATTCAGTGATCAAGTTTTTGATGTCGTCTTCGGTGTTTTCACTGCTTTGAGGAATTTTTGTTGTCAACCTGTTAATTTTGGTAAAGTCCAGTCTGGCAGACGTTAGATTTTTTTGAATGCTTAGAAACTCGTTATTGGAGCGGGCACGACTCACAGATGATTCACAACATCCAACAGCGTCAAACCACATGATTCAATCATTTTGACCATGTCACCCTGAGCCAACTCAAGCGTAGTCGCCCGCAACAACTCGGTATTTCCAAGTATACCATGCAGCGGAGAACGAAATTCATGGCTAATGGAAGATATGAAATCTGATTTGGATTTCTCCATACTATCCCAGTTGACCCTAGCAACTTCTGAGACAATTGAGTTGCTGAAGGCTCGGAAGAAGCCAAGCTCTTCCATGCCTAGAGCACGATGCATATTTCCTGTCCAAAGAAGAGTTCCAGCGAGCCAACGAGATTTGTTCCAATCCCACAGCGGAAAGAACAGGGCCGAATCTGCACCGGGAAGGTGTTTGGCCAACTCATTAGTGATTTGAGAAAGGTTCTTCAGTTCGGTGGCGATTTCATCACCTCCACTCTGGTACGAAAGATAATGGCTGTCGTCAATCCGATCATTGAAATTGAACACTTGGCCTTGAGGGAAAGCCGTGATCATCCTCTCCAGTAGTTCTTCCGTCAAATCGATCTCATCCTTATCCTTGAAGCTCGCTTTCGATGAGCTCCTCAAAGCTTGTCCGAGGATCTCGCAGAATGCTTCGGCCCCGTGGGATGGCATTCCATCGCGCTTAAGACCGAATTGGATCGACGCCAAGCTGTTACCCAGACCAGAGTGTAATGATTTCGGAGAAGGCTCCCAGACACCCGGGTGCCCCGGAGATTGGCTGATGGAGTGTCAATTACTAGTATCAAGAGAATCGTGGTGATGATACTCACATTCCAGAGTTGCTTTGATACGCGTCTGCGAAGAGCACCCCATCGAGGTCCATGGAATCTCTCAGGATCACACTGGCACGAGAAAAAATAGATGCGATGGACCGGGAAATGATGTGGCTGGAATCTGCTTTTGGGGCTTCCGTTTTGACATTGTTGCCATTGGGGGAAGAGATATCCTCTGGGTTCCAAAACTCATTCTGTGGCTTTTCAAATAAGGGAGTCAAGCCCGCAGACGACCCTCCAATGTGTGAATAAACCGACGTGGGTGCGGTGGAGCGAGATCTATCTCTGCCGAACGAGGACGATGATAATTCCGAGGTGATCCGCGATGAACCCGGATCTTCCGTCTGTGTTGAGGATCTCGCAACGTGCTCACTTCCAGTATCCGGGTCTGAATGTAAGTCAAGATCCGCGAAGGGATTTGATCGTTTGAGCACCGCTTCAGGGTCTGGGTGGATGGTGACTAGATCAGTCACGCCTTTCACCAGTTTCTCCGCCCGTCGATGAAAATGAACAATGCGGGCTTTCTCTAGGTATTCTGCCACCGCATCTGCCACTTCCTGTAACAGGGCAACTTCTTGATCCCCAAAAATTGACCGTGGCTTGTCATCCACGACGCAGTAGGAGCCCAAGACATGACCCGAGGCACTGAACAGAGGCACCTCAGCGTAGAATCGCATGTGGGGCCAATCCACCACGTACGGTCGATCCTTAAAAGCCATCTCGTCTGCGAAGTTGCGAATGATGTATCGGGAGCGGTTGGCGGTGACATTTGCCGTGTCAATCTCGAGCGATGTATCCTGCGCGGTGAACAGTTTGATAGTGTGAGGACACACCCCCCAGGAGAGATTCAATGTCCGATAGCCCAGATATAAGCCATCGTTAGGCAGATGTTGATCCCCGTGTCGGAGAGAGATGGATGAAGTCGTTTCAGCAATAATGTGTTGGTGCTCGCCGTCAATGATCGAAATGAAGGATCGATTGCATCCGAAGCGGATGACTCCCAGTTGCGCTAAGGCATTGAGTGAGATATCTGGCGATAGGTAGGCTGCTCCCGGCTGCTCGTTTCCCGAGGGCGCAGCCCGACCATCCGATACGCCATCGTCATTGGGATGGGTAAAGGCGCAGTAGTATCTAAGTCGGCAAGCCTCGGTCAGCACCAGTCGTGAGGACAGAAACTCCCCGCGAGATCAGATCTTTTGCATCGTTATACACACTTGGACAATTCTCGGATGCGATCTCGTTCTGTCTGGGAGGTAGTCGGGTGATCGGGCCCACAAGCGGCTAAGAAGGCCATCCTGACTCTGTAGGAGGACGGATCCAAGTCCGATCAGTCGAGGACATTGCACGTACAATGTCGCGATGCGGGGATGACGTAGTGTCCAGTCGGGTGGGACGCAGAAATTGGGTGTGGGGGGTTTTCGAACCTCTGAGAACCCGTGAACCCGTGAACCTTCTGGACTTCTCCAAAAGTCGATCTGGGCGGGCTCTGATTGGTCGGAGTTTATTGCCGGAAAAATCTGCCCTTTTTTAACTCAAAAAGTCAAAAGTGTATAGACTCCAGCCTCAAGCGATGCGGACCCCGACCGTTGGCCAGACGCTGACGAATCGACTCCTTCGACACGGATATTGAAGTTCCATTTATCCATCGTGAAACTTTCGGTCCCTCTCGCCCCGCATTCCTCCTTTGGATGGGTGTCTCTTGCCTATCTAGAGTAACTGGACCGCGACGAAAGCCGTGGTATAGTCTCCTACGGTCTCGTTGACCCCACCCCGCACGTTGCATTCCAAGTGCCGTGCCGATAGTGCCGTTTCAAAACGTCGGACATATGGGTGAAGAGATCTTAGCAGCCATGAGCGAGGAGTCGAAATTCGACAAGGGAGCCCGTGACGGAGAAGTCCTCGAAGCCATGTGTATTGAAATATAAATTTCAGATATAAAATGAAATACAATTAAATTCGGATTTATATTCGAATTAGAGTGGAAGTCCCAAGTGATTGCCCAGGTTCGAGACTCCGTCCTGATAGATGGCTCCTAAATAGGGATGCACAAGACTGTTTTCGGCCGTTTTGGCCCCACTCAAGCTGGGTGGATGATGTCATTCGACTCCAATCAGCACACGGCTCTGTAGATGGCGGAGGATTCGGAACGCTACGCGGGCCGAGGCCAATTAAAGGGACCCTCCTGGTCGTGAACTCTTTTCCGACTTCTATATCTTTTGACACAAGAGACACAAAAATCCAGAGAGATCAAGACCCGACCGACATACGGAGACACTGAGGGACCGAGACACTAAGAGACAAGCAGGACGCAAAGTTGTATCTCCACTCACGCGACCGCTGCAATTGCACTCCTTGAAAAGAGAGACGGGGAAGGGATATCACAATGTTCTCGCGACGGTACGTTCCCATACACATCAGACAAATTACGCTGGAGTGCGTTGGAGGAAAACATTTACTGACAGGGTCGTCGTGGGACAGACATGCGCATAAACCCGACCACAATCTGATCAGTCGCTTTAGAAATGAATTTGGGGACCTGGTGTCCAAGCCAGGTCTCCAGATAAATCAGCACGTACCAAACGCAATGCCTCAAATTGTTCCGGAGGTGGTCAATCGCGGCACTCTTGGACGAGGCAAGTCTCACGATCCGGGTCTCGTTGCCGAGCGAGTCGCCTGGCCACCACAGGCATCAGGCTCATCATTCGCTTGCCTGGATCCAGGGGCATTGTCGCTGCAATTTGGATTTGACGAGCCGCAAATGGCCCCTCCTTCTGACTTCTCCGAGAAAGACAAGATCTTCCACCACCAGACGGGAGAGTTCGAGCTTGTGGATCCCTATCAAATTTCGAACAGTAGCCCATTCGCTCAGCCGGAGTTCGATGCATCATTCAAACCCCCCATCGCGATTCTGGCTATGAGACAATGGATAGTTCCTCGGAAGATTTGTCGATGAGTCTCAGCACAAAGGTCGACTGCGCTGTGATAGATGACTCTCTGGAAAGGTCCTCGGGCGAACAGTAAGGCCGCCCGATGAAACCTCAATACTATACGCGCTAACGCACGCACGCTTCAGATTCCGTTACAACGTCTCACTGCTGGCCCCAACGGCAATGTTTAATGCAGCCAAGGAGGATCCAGTCACCTACCTCAACAAAAGTCAAATATATTCACTCATCATCAAAGATATCCATCCACCCCCGGTGGGGTCTGGCCCGGTCAGATACCGCACATACATTCGCGTATCATTCGACGATAAAGAGCAACGATCAAGGCCCGCCGCGTACTGGCAATTATGGAATGACGGTCGAGCCAAGTGCGAGGCGCCTCGTCACGGCGGCAAGTTGCACGCAGTGGAATATGCGAATGCGCCTCGATCCCACATCATGAACCCTGATCAAACACAAGCTCGTCTGGAGACCGCCTCTTTTGATGGATTCTGCGTCACTTGGTCTGGATATCCAGACACAGGGTACGTGGAGTGTGCTCTCGGCGTACGATTCAATTTCCTCTCAACCGATTTCAGTCACTCGAAAGGGGTGAAAGGGGCATCGGTTCGACTATGTGTGAAGACGGAAATGATACAACCGGATGACGGCACTTTCGAGCATCAGCCGGAGATATGTTTCTGCAAAGTGAAACTATTCCGGGACCATGGCGCTGAGCGTAAACTTGCCAATGATGCGGCGCATGTCAACAAGACCATCGAGAAGCTCAAAAAGCAAGTGTTTGAAGCGGGAGCCAGCGATGGATCGAACTCTGAGAAATCAAAGCACTTTCCCATGAAGATTGCGAAACGCTACCGGAAGTCACGACGCGGATCTTCGGAAAAACGAATCACAGGTGGTCTACAGGCCGAGATAGATGCGCTGCAGCGCATGTTCTCTTCGGTACGGCGTGTGAGCAAGCTTGATCTGCGGGGGGATGAATATGATGACCCTGATCTCCACCCCGTTCAGCTTGGCGCTGATTCTTCCTCGAGTCCCAATGATGAACATTCCCCGAAGACGGTAGCAGTGGCCGGTCATCTTCAAAGAAATGATAGCATGGCTTCAGCGCTTGCGGGGATGCAGCTTGCTCAATGCGACGACCTGAAGGGGTCTGTCAGCATGGATACGGCTAGACGCGCCTCAGAAGGCAATCTACCTGCAGTCGCCAGGATCACAAAAGCCGTCGATATTGACGCGGGCTACAGTCCACCAGAAAATGCGCCCAGGTCAGGTCAGTATCGTTGTTCCACCTCACCAGATGTGTCTTTTCTTTTTTTGTTTTGTGCGACATTCACTAATCTCATCACAGTTGCCTGCTTTTACGTCCGATTTACCAGAAATGGACAAGATGTATCAGATTACTACCATGCACTCTATCTCACAGAGCGCACGGTTCGGGATTTGGTGGACAAGATTTCAATGAAGCAACAGATCGACCCATTGAGTGTTGTCCGCGTGTTACACATGAAACGAAACGGGCTGAGGATTATGGTGGACGATGAAGTTGTACGAGAGCTGCCTGAGGGACAGGACATGATAGTTGAACTATCCGAGGTGTCGAGCGATGCATCAGACGGAGGCGTGGAACTCGCCGGCACAGAAGTCAAATTAATCTTCTGAGGACCTGAGTTGATGCCGAGGCTGATCAACCTGGAATTGCCAACACCCTAACAGACATCTCTATCTACGTTGGGCACCTCTGTCAATGCGTCCTCTTCAATTCTTTTTTATTACACCCTATACCATATTATGCTAATTCAAAAGATTTATGACCATAGAATTCTCGCGCTTCCGTACCCTCTTCAGTAGCACAGCAAGTCTAATGTTCCATGCCCGAAAGAGACCAACCTCTCTACCTCCCTACCTGGTCACATGTTGGAGTCCAAACAGCAACGCACATGCTTCCACGGTGTCACTTGCCTAGGTAAGTCGCTTGCGTTGTAGTCGATTCTTGTATGCTCTCCTTCCACCTCACATTTTATTTTGCTAAGGTATCATCTCTGTACTGAACACGTAGCCATAATGCATTTTCGTGTCTTTCGGGACCACATCACTGTGAAGGGCCCCCGGAGATTCCGAGACTAGACTGCCTTAGCACCCTCCTACATTCCCACATTCCCACCTTCCCACCTTCCCCACCCATATACCCATATAGGTACTCCACGACGCCACGACTCTACTCGATACTCGTCGGGAAGTGACGCGCCAACCGGCGAATCCTCGGCCCTAATGCCTTCAAATCTCTCGAGATCTCAAAAGACCACAGCCACAATCGTAGCCATGACACATAAGCCACAGTGGCGGACGCGGACCTCCCCCAACCAGCCACAAACCCAACAAGATAACATCATAAGTCGCGTGACAGGACGGGGGGGGTGAAGCCTAGTCCAGTCCATGTCACAATACAGCCTCGGACCAACCTTCTCAATAGAGGCGTGCACAGAAAACCTGGTTTTAGGCTTCCGGACCCACGATAGTCCGGTCTTGCCTTGTTTTACGTGCATTAGCAGCCGAACAAAGCAAGTCATAGCCCCAGTTCCGGAGTCGCAGTGCCAAGCCTGGTCCCGCGGAGGCTGAACTAGGCAATGACGTCACGAATTTACCCCAAACTGTTGCAACCACCTCTTACTCCATGTTGAACAATGACGTGGGGTGATAGGATCTCCGTCAATAACCAGACTGCTGCTTCGAGAATCGATGACGTGATATGATAACATGATCTGTTTGAACAGATTTGACATAAATAGTCCTCTGTGACCCTTCTCTATTCCTTCCATCATCAACTCAAACAAACCATCTACACTTTTGAAAACCTTTTCAAACTTTCAATAACCAACTCATTTCACAATGGAGACCGTCAAGGTTCGTTGAAGACTCTTTCGCTTTGCTTTCCTCCTTACATGGTCCAAGATCTCCCATGACTGACTTTCAATACTTAGAACGCCGCCAACTACGTCGCCGAGACCGTCCAGGGCACCGGTGCCGAGGCTTCCAAGGAGGCCAACAAGAACGTCGCCAAGGACAACGATGCCAGCATTGGCACCCGCGCCAGCGCCGCCAAGGATGCCGTCTTCGACAAGAAGGATGAGGTTTCCCACGACACCAAGGCTGATGTCCACAAGGGTGAGTGATCTACCTGCTGCATAGTGCATAGTGCATGGATGCATGACATGAGCGCATAGCTAACGATCATCTTGCAGAGGCCGCTAAGCACTAAGTGCGCTTCGCACTGATGTACTCAATATACCCCCCATCACTATTCGATACCCATTGCCTATCTGATGGTGTGGTTGAGGACAGGTGGCTGTGATAAGGACTTTTTACGTTGATTCATGTAACTAAACCTGATACCACGAATTCACTTTAACGTCTACGAAATACTTTCTCTTCTTCATCACGTAGACTACTGAGCTTGGAGCCCGTAGACTAAAAGTACTTAATGAAGGTAACCGATGTGGGAGTTATATTTGATGTGTGCATTTCAGTGTGCATTTCAGATTCTTGAATTATTATGTTTTCGATCGAATGAATATCTCCATGCTTTCTCACACCTAGACAACTAATATCGATGCTTGCTCACGTTCTACTACACAATATAGTTTTACGACTAGGATAAGAAACTCAAATAATTGCATTTGTCTATCCATGTCATATTGTGTTCTACGAAATACTTTTTCTCGATCACGTACATGATCCATTCCGTATTAAAAGCCCTCAGATTGAAATCATTGAAGGTAAATAATCTGGATTTCCATTTGACATGTGAGATTCAGACCCCTGAATTATTACATCTTCGATCAAAGGATTGTCTCAATGCTTGCACGTTCAAAAATACCGACAATGATGCTCGCTACCGCACAATATGATCCTACGACTCCAATAAATGTGTAAATGAATGAAAACTCAAAACAGCTGTATTGTCTATTTCATATCAACATATACTCTACCGCATGGTAACAAGCTCTTCGGAAGCAGTAGGGTGGATAGCCACACAGCTATCAAAGTCTGCCTTGGTCGCACCCATCTTCACAGCAACGCCGAAGCCTTGCAACATCTCGCCAACGCCGAGACCAAGAATATGCAAACCGACAACCTTCTCCGAGGGGCCGGCGCAGATGATCTTCATCTCGGTGGGGTGCTTGGCCTTCTCCTCAGGGGACAGGCCGACGTCATAGAACATGTTGGTGAACTTGGTGTGGTAGATCTTGATCTTGTCGTCACCGTAGCGCTGACGGGCTTCGGGCTCGGTGAGACCAATGGAGCCAACCTCGGGGTGGGAGAAGACGACCGTAGGAATGTTTTCGTAGGAGATCTTGGAGGACTTCAGCTCAGGGGGACCGAAGACACGGTTGCCGAGTTGGCGACCGGCAGCAATTGCGACTGTATCATACGTGAGCGGGATTTTCAAATACCAGCCGGGGGGGGGGGGGGGCAAAATTTTGAAACATACCAGGAGTAAGCTCCGCCTGGCCAGTCACATCACCGAGAGCGTAAATGCCCTCAACAGAGGTGTTCTGGTACTCGTCGACGACAATGTGGCCGCTGGGGCTCAGCTTGATACCAGGAATATCGATAGCCAGATCTTCAACCTCGGGGGCACGACCAACAGCCCAGAGAAGCTCGTTTACTTCGAGCTCGGAGCCGTCGTGATTGATCAGCTTGATCAGACGGTCCTTGCCCTTGCCATCGCGAATAAGCTGAATATCCTTGAAACCAGCGTGGTGGCGGTGCATGTGGACACCAGCAGCCTCGTAGCGAGCGGTCATAGTCTTCTGGATCATAGGGTCGAACTTGCGCAGGAAGGTGTCTCCACGAATGAACATGTGTGTCTCTACGTTAACGGCGTTCATCACACCAGCCAACTCCACGGCGATGTAGCCAGCGCCGACAACGGCCATCTTGGGCGGCAACTCCTCCATCTCGAAGAAGCCATCGCTGGTAATACCGTGCTCGACACCGGGGACCTTGGGCAGGCTGGGACGACCACCGGTAGCGATCAGGATGTGGGGAGCAGTGTAGCGAGCGACGCTACCATCCGGCTGACCAACCTCAATGACCTTGGGCTCGACAAAGCGGGCACGGCCGTGGACCAGGTCAATACCCTCGTTGCCCCAGTTGCGCTCATAGGCGCCGTTCAAGCGCTTGATCACAGCATCACGGGTAGTCTTGAACTTGTGATAGTCGATCTTGATGCCTTCAGGGATATCGTAACCGTAGTGCTTGCCGATATCCATCGTCTCCTGGATGGTCGCAAAATTCCAGGTCATCTTCTTGGGAACACATCTGAAGGTTTCCGGTGAGCGCCGAACTTGATTGTTGCATGGAAAATATCGACTGGGAAAAAATTGCCAAATTACTTACCCAACGTTAACGCAGGTACCGCCGGAACGACCACTTTCGACAATCAGAGTCTTTGCGCCGTACCAGCCAGCTGCGCGGCGGGCACTTCCACTACCACCACTTCCACCGCCTAGGACGATGTAGTCATACTGCTGAACAACAATGGGGGCCATTGTGGACGAAGTCGTGCTCTGCGAGACCGGATATGAGGAGGAAAAGTGACGCGAGATGGAGGAGAGTCGAGAAGTAGGCGCAATTGTGGTGGAGGGCTTGCTGTGGATGGTCGCCAGGGTTCGATTCACGGTCGGTGAACCGGAGTGAATTCGTCTGCGAGCGGGAGACCGGGAGAGGAGGCTGCGAAAGCTGATCCGGGAAGGTTGAACAGGGATGGAGCGGGAGAGCATGAATATGATGGAGGGGTATGTACAAGAAGAGGGGAAGTAGTCAGACCTGACAGAAAACTGGTGACGATACCGCTTGATACGCAGCGAGCTTTGCGGGCCCGGGGAACATGCTTGATTTCTCAGCTCGGGGCCCGGCCCACGTGATTACAAATCGTGTCTGTCCGTAGAGCATCTAGGCTGATATGGGTTTTGGGTTTGATAATATTCAACTATTTCCAATCTAGTTCAGGGGTATAAAGCTCAAGGTAAAGAAAACATTTTGAGAAAAGAGTGGAACGGCTCGGCTGGGTGTAGGTTCAGCCCATCCAACACCTGCGAGTATGAAAACTCAAAGTATTCACCACACTCAGAGCAGGGCATCGGATGCAGAATGAACCAAAGCCGAATTTCAAGGAAATTTGAATGAAAGGATTGAGGTAATCAAGGTCTGTTTCAAAGTAAACCTTGATACCTAGTCAAGGATAATGATGGAGTGGGCCATGGCGAAGTATATCGCGCAGAGACAATCTGTCGCGATAACGAAGGTGATGGTGTGGGGGAGAACGGATGCGCGAGCATACTTAGATGATTCAAGGCCATGTGTACACGCAAACCGCATCCATGAAAGTAGGAGATATTCAAGTATCGAGAGATCAGAGAATTAGGGGAGGTCTCATTGAAGAAGGCCGTTTCTCTGGATCAGAGGTCGAAGGGAAGAGATAGCACTCAATCAAGTCCACAGCTGAGCTGTTGGGGCTGAATCCTGATGCATCGGCGTTGAGGGCGATGCAAAGGGAGAGGAGAGGTGCATTGAGGTTTCGAGGAGTATCTTCGGGTACTCGAAGGCATGAAAGGTATTTTCCAAGTGGTTCAGAGAGTCAGTGACTTCTCAGCCGTGTTTTTCGCCCTCGATCAGCTGCCTGGAGCGATAGTCTGACAGCGGGCAAGTATATGGTGGTCCGAGTGCTCGGGGGTATTTGTGTCTTGATGGTAGAGGATGCGAAGCGGTACAGTATAATTTTTCGAAATGAGGTGATCATATTCATGTGCAAGAAATATCCAAAGGTCGCCGACTCTGTGATCTCTTATCTCGTAATTCGGTGTCTACCCAAGTATAGACATCACAACCGAATGACTAGTGAGAATACGCGATGACCGCGAACGAGATGACGCAGATGCACAGCGGGATGAGGACGTTGCGTTCCATATCGGCAGGGTGCTCGGAGTGCTTCATGATCTTGGGTGAAAGTTGGTGATGTGGCTATACTGAGGGGGGGGATTGCAGATGAGAGGGGGTGCTGTCTACAGGGCGGAGAGGCCGTTATCCAATCCCCACGCTTGAAATGCTGAAGTAATCGTTGGGCCTCAACAAATGACCGATCACATGATGCCGATTGGTTATTATTGTTCATCTACGCCATGTGGACCTTTTCATTTTAGGCAGAGAATCACACCGCAAGATGACTGGACAAAATGGGACATTTCAAAAGTCACTGCAAAGAAAAATCAAGGACCCCACGTGACTGTGTCGGTACCTGCAGTAGGGTTCCAGTATCGGGCTCGGGCCACTATCCACCCCAGAGTCAGACCCAGACCTAACCCTAGACCCATTTACAAAAGTGAGGGCCTGACGTGTTTAGATGAGACGACAATGCGTAATTTGTTCTCTGATGCTCCAGACATGCAAATATATTCCTTCAATGGGAGCTACGCTCCTTGCCAAAAGCTGAAACGCCCCGGATGATCCCTGAGGAATGCTAGATCTCTCCACGTCAATAAAACTTATGGCATTAGGTGTGAAGGGGAAGTGGCCGAGTCCTGGATATTCACGAGTATCTTGATCCTGCCACACGTCCTGTTGGCCCTTGTTTATCTGTCCACATTCATGAGCCGCAAGAATGCAAGGGGATGAATCAAAACCCGCAACATGCCAATCCGAACGAGCAACAAGGGCCTCCATGCCTACGTAGAAACCAGGAGATGACCTTGATAGCCAATGGAGCAAGGACTTAGGACCCCACCATCTCCCCTGCGCGACTTGAGATTGCTCTTAGAATCACACGGATATACATTGGCGGATCACCCTTGGTCCAACATCTATTCTCCGACTATCAACTCCCAGAATCCGACATTCAAACGCCAATATGCGTGTCTCCGCCTTTGTTCTCGCTTTCACCTCCATCATTTCTTTGGGTGCGGCCCAGAGTGCCATCGTCCAGGATGGCAAAATCAACATGTCCTGCGACTTCGCGCAGGACAAGACCGGCATGCTGCAGTACCCGTACTGCTGCCGCGACATGAAGCCTCTGAGAGGAAACTCCAAGGGCAACGAGGCCCTCGACTGTACGTTTCGGTCCCTTTCAAATGGAAAAGGCACTCCAATCGCTAACGTTAGACAGGCGACCTGTTGACAAAGCCTCAGCTGTGTGAGGATCAATCTCGACCTGCTTGCTGCTACACTATCGTAAGTTGATCCCTCTCAAGAAATGCGCAAAGGAATTAACATTGTTTGTGTGTGATCAGGGCCCGAAGAAGGTCTGTACCTCGCACGTCGTTTTCCAGAACGCAGAGGACGTCTAGGGTGGCCAAGAGAATCATGTTGATAGCGGAATATGATCGGTTCTCGGAAACGATGTACGCGAACCTACGTTCGATGTCAATATTGAATATCGACATCGAGATTACATACCAGAATGCCAATACAACCTACTATGATGCCCATAGATGCGATCAATTCTTAATAAATTATATCGTAAGATTTGAAGAGGGCTATGAAAAGGCCAACTGAAGAATATATGGTGATGCTCAGTGAATCAAACGCTATGCCAATGCTAGGGAACTGCTATGTACAACTCAACTTCTTAGAAGAGCAGGGTGTATTACCACTAGTCAGACTTCACGTCCAACATTCTCTCGGTGTTTCTGCGGAACAGCTTCTCTGCGAGTCCAGGTTCGTGAGTGCAAAGATCCAGGCACCATTGTGTGAAAGGGCTGATGTCGACACCGGTAAAGCGAGTATGAGGCCAGTCCGTGGCGTAGATGACTCGGTCCGGTGCCGCAGAGAGAAACTCGCAGGCCATGGCCTTGAGATCACGCATGTGACGGTCCTTGGTGAGGCGGTAAGGGGCGGACACCTTGATGTAGGTGTTTCCCTGGCGGATCAGAGAGATCAAGGAGTCAAACCCGGGAAGCTTGTATGGGTCGAAGGGCAGGGCTTCCTTGGCCCATGAGATAGAAGATAGTTCAGGGCTTCCGAAATGGTCGATGCAGACGGTGACGCCAAGCCGAGGCACGATGGATTCGAGCATCGGCACCATCTTTAAAGGAACGTACATTTCGATGATCCAGTTCCGAGGCCGCGCGATGTCGGCGTGTCGAAGCAGCTCCTGTTCCAACTCGGCCTGATTCATGACCTTGCCCACAGACTGGAGGTTCACACGGAGACCACGAACACCCAGAGTATGCCACTCATCCAGCGTTTCTGTTTGAATGTTATCGGGATCAATCACCACGACTCCACGACCACGGGAGGGGCCGAGTTTAGTCAGGGCGGCTAGAAGACAAGAGTTGTCGGTGCCATAAATGGATGGTTGCACAAATACAAGGTTCTCCACCCCCAACGTGGACTCGAAGTAAAGTGCATCTTCCAAGGTATGGGTGGTGGGCTGGTATACTGCATTCGGAGAAATAGGGAAGTGCTTGGGTTCCACGACGTGCATGTGGCTATCCCACGATCTTGAAGGTATCCTCTGACCCAAGGGCAGGCTTATAGGCGCTGCCGCTGCATTGAAAGAACGTCGGATTAGACGAGACGCCGGGTCATTGGATAGCGATATGCGCGCTGGGCCTCCCAAGATATCGGCATACGGCTGAGTCGAAGTAAGCATTGTAGTACGGTATAATGAAGTTGAGTGACATCGAACACCTTGATCGCCGGGGAGTAGACAGAAGAAAAGAATGATGCGGTTCTACGGAGTACAACTCACCGATGAGCAGGTCCTGGCGCTGTGGATTACCCTGAGGAGCCTGACCGGTATCATGCCGCCGAGTTGGGTCATCGGCCAACGTCCGTCACAGTCAGACTCAGGGTCTAGGTCGGCAGAAAAGCAAGAAAAGTGATCATTTAAGAAAAACTCTGCCGTGTGCCGTGTTCTCAGTTGCGGTATAGATGTCTGACCCACCCTCGGCTTCAATCATTACCCAGAAGGGGAGGGCACAGGCGAGGAGGTTAGTCGAGGGGGAGCCGAAGGGTGACGCGGAAGTCGTCCGGGAGGCAGATGGCAGTGACACTACCCACTTGCATCGGCAAAATGCATATCGGGAGAATCGTGGGATGTGCTCTTCATAATTTCCTGGAAGACTACCACCCAAAGGAGAAGGGACCCGTCAAGCGGAGCCACGAACCACCGAGTGGGCTCCGCGGAGCGATCCGATAGCCGACTGAAGAAGTATGGAGTTCCACGAAAACCCTGAGGTTGTGAGCGTGTCAAGGGATACGTGAAGATGGCGTTGAACTAGGGGAGAATCACCGCTTGGCCGTCTGCCTTCGTGCAGGTTCAAGGTTCAAGGTGGCAGAGGGTAAGAGGGTAAGAGGTGCAAGCGCAAGCGAAGTGCGGAAGTTGACCGAGCGTTCAAAAAATCTTAATGCTACGGGATGCCGAGAACGCCTCCTCCCCAGTTCCTCCACTCGCTCCTTTTGTCTCTTTGCCCACTCTCTGCCGATAACTCCGTGCACCTTTCCCCAGATTTCCGATCGCCTCCACCGCAGCTTCTCTGGGGGAAATAAACCCGTAATGGGCGCCTTTTCAGCATGGCTGGAACCATCGCGTTGGACCACTAGTTCATACTATATACTGGTCGTCTGCGTGATAGCGTGCGGCAGTATCCCGAAAGGTACTTTGGTCTCCCCCCTAGCTGATGCATCGTCATCATTCTTCACAGATAGAGTGCTTACGATCGCAGGGTACGATGAGGGTGGCTACAGTGCTAGCGTCAAGCTAGAGTCATTCATGATCGATTTCAACCTCCTGAAATCCCACTGGAAGAACGACCCAACCGGCTTGACCAATCGAAGTGCAAACATCACCTCCTTCAATGTGCTGGGTGCTGCATTTGGCGCCCTGGCTGGTCTCGATCTCAATGATCGACTGGGTCGTCTATGGTCGTGGCGGTTAGCCATGGTCGTATACATGGTCGGCACCTTCATCCAGGTCTTCTCATCCGGAATTTATGGCTTGTTGCTGTTTGCCCGCATTTTCTCCGGACTGGGCGCTGGTCTTTTGACTGTCACGTCGCCCCTGTATCTGTCGGAGGTGGCACCTAAGGCGACGCGCGGTCTGTCCGTCGGCTTGTACATGGTCGCTCTGCTGACGGTGCTTTCCATGGGTGAGTCTGTTCAATCATTCATCCGGCGCTAAACAAGGATTTTGACTAACTCCACTTTCTGATAGGCTTCTTTATCAACTATGGCGCCAAAATCCACATGGCCGCCACGCGTACCCAATATCGACTAGTCCAAGCCATTCCTCTAATCCCTGCAGGGATCACTCTAATTCTTTCGTGGTGGTGTCCGGAAACCCCACGATACCTCGCCTCTAAGCAGCGCCACCAGGAAGCAAAGGAGATACTCGCACGTCTGCGTGGAAAGTCCATCGACGATAAGAGTGTTGTGGCCGAGTTCGAGGAGATCGACCAGCAGGCTAAGGAGCGGGCCGACTTGAAGTCCATCTCGCACTGGGCAGCTCTCAAAGAGTCTCAGACCAACCCCAATTACCGCCAGCGATTCTGGCTGCTCATGACCATGCAAACCATTGCGCAGTGGACAGGTGGAAACGGTATCACATATTACATCTCTACGATCTTCACCTACGCTGGAGTCGCCGATTCCACCTCCCTCATTTCATCCGGCGCATACGGGATTGTCAAGTTGGTCTTCACCATGGCATTCACATGGGGTCTGATCGATCTCTTCGGCCGACGCCGCTGTGCTCTAACCGGCCTGTCCCTGCAATTGGCCGCACATATCTACATGGGCATCTACATGGGTCTGCAGCCAGGCTCCTCGGACAACAAATCCGCATCTGACGCAGCCATCGCCTCGGTCTTTGTCTACGCTGTGGGCTGGTCAGTGGGTCTCTGCACAATCCCCTACCTGTACGGTACGGAGATTTTCCCAAGCCATATCCGTAACGTGAGCTACGCGCTCAGTATGGGTCTTCACTGGTTCTTCCAGTTTGCCGTTGTTCGCGTTACCCCCAACATGCTCACCAATCTGCACGTCTGGGGTGCTTACCTCTTCTGGGCTATCATTTGTACTCTCGGTATCATCATCCTGGGTATCTGGATGCCCGAGACAAAGGGCGTGCCCATCGAGCGTATGGATGAGCTCTTCTCTGGACCGTGGTACCTCCGCTGGCGCGCTAAGATTTCCACCACCGAAGACTACTCTGACTCAGGAGATACCCTTGCATCTCACGAGCAGCGTCATGCCACCTTCAAGAGCGATTGAATGGCGCATTGGAATTCACATCCTTGCTGTCTTATGAACACTTGTCTACCTGGTCATTTTAGCGGCGTATACATACTCTATCACCCCGAAACAGCTCGCACGCGCAATATTCTGTGCATCTCCCGGCGATTGCTTGGTCTATAATGTTGACAACCTTATACCCTTTGTATTCTATTTTTGCGTTTTGGGGCTTGATGCCGAGGTCTATTATAATGTGCTCTAGATTTGAAAAGAGCCTAATGAATATATAATTGCGCTGGACTGGCGCCTACGCTGGTCCAGAGAAGTCATTTTGACAATGTTAGAGATATTTGCGAGTTCCTCTTTAAGGTACCGAATACTTTTGGCTAAGGTAAAAATTGAAAGCGTTCGGTCAAGCAAGGACTTGATACCATGGGGTTGATACACCCAGGTCAAGTCGAGATGCCCTTGGAGACATGCCACTAATATACATCCTGTATTCGCTTTCAGGGTGACAGGATTAACCTGACGCTTCAAAATTTAAGGAATACCAAAATCAAAACCAAAGAAATAGGTAACATACCTAGACAAGATTTGCACGCTTCACACGCTAAAATTTTCTACAATCTCCGCCGGGGAATCATCAAGCATACAAACAAAAAACATGCTCGCGTTTCATCGTTGCCCTCCACTCCAATTCGTGTCAAAAGGTGCCATGTTTGCTGTAAGAGGCTGCGCATAGGAGAATGCCTCGAATACCTCGGGCGTGATCTCGTACGAGCCTGGGTCATCTACCGTCATCACGGCGTTGGGCATACCGCCGAGGAGGTGTGTTGGGTGCATCTGCGGTACGTCACTCATCTGGGAGAGATCAAAGTTGCTGACAGGTTGTTGGAAGGTGAAGCCCGGTAGCAAGGAGGTTGATGGATTTGGCGCCGGTGTCCCCTGTGCGCTTAATGTTGCTCTGCTCTGTTGGCGTTGGTGGTGAATACCCGGCGAGACGTGGCGTGACGGATTGCTGCTCGCCGGGGATTGACTTGCGTGGGGTGGATGGGAGGGTTGGGTATAAGGTTGAGGGTTTTCAGGCTGAGATCCCGTGGGAATGTTGATGTCGATTTGGAGTTTCTGGAGCTCTTGGTAGACGAGGTTGAGGGCTGTCGTGATGACTGGGTTAGACAGCTTGACTCGTTCTAGGGCGAGGATGCAGAATTTGAGCTTGTCTAGGGTTCCTGGTGCGGCATATTTCAAGGCCTGAATTTCGAGGAGGAAGATCGAGGCTGCCGTGTAAATGCTGTATGCGAGGGAGAGGACGACATGGTTGTCACCAAAGGTACGGCGGTAAAGGTCAAATAGTGATAGGATAGTCGTGGCCGATGCCATACACTGGACGAGATGGCTCTTGTCATATGCATCTTGCCGTGCCTTCAATAGACCGCGAGAGCAGAGGATGGGACGGTGGAGCAAAATATTCACGGTATGATACAAACAGCTGGCATCTGATTAGCAAGAAAAACAAATCGAGTGCTAGCATTAAGTGCAAGACATACTTCAGAGTCATGATATGACTTGGTGGAGAGTACGGTGGTAGGTCTGTTGCTACGAGTCTTAGATAGTCAGGGAGCTCATCCCACCACTCGCCTAGGTTTTTGGCTTGATCTTGAACACAGTCGAAGAACTCGGCCTCGGTGCTTTGACGCATTGGATCATAAATATGAACCAGGATTTGGTTTAGGATCTCGGCTAGCCCGCACATCTGAATAAAGCAAGTGGTTGAGTGGGCCTGCGTGGGCGGGTAGTGTGCGCCATCCGGAAAGGTAACGCCGTGCGGAGTCCAAATCTCGATCTCGGATGTATCATCGACTCGAAGATTGTCAGCATTCATGATAGACGGCGTGGGAAAGAAGAACATACGGATCATGCGTGGCGGACTGACACGGGAGTGCTGCATAGTCGGCGCACGGCCAAAGTATAGGGAAATAATCTTGTCCCAGAAATAACAACTCCAAAAGAGTCGGTTGCGAATCTCAATATCTTCGTCGCTGAGGTGTGCCGATCCGGGATATTTCCGACTGTCGATGGATATCCCGAGATCGTCTAAAATGCGAAAGGCCATTCCGCTATAGAGCCATGCCTGTGTACGGTTGCCACGGCCGCATTCCTGCGCACTGAGTAGCAACAGGACCTGTATCGTCGGGATGCCTGCATATCCCGTTCTCAGCGAATCGAAAAGCCCCGTCACGGCCCGTTGGTAGAACAGTGCTCCACCCTCATAAGAGTCTAGGAGCGGACCGACTTGAGGCTCCGCTTTGCACCACCGTACAGAGTGAGACAGCACGGCGTTCATGAGGACATCAGAATAGTAAGGGCCATTGATCTTCATATCACCTGCAAGTGGGTCAGTAGATATAGACGCCAAGGTCCACCGAGGCGAGACATACGCGTAAATGCAGGGCGGTAGACGAAGTTGAACAATGGCTGAATCCAGCACCAATGGGAATCGAGGAGGTATTGGAAAGGTTCCTGCAGATCCGATCAGGTCGGGTTGGTACAAAGGTTCGCGAGCATATCATACCGGCATCACAGCCATCTGCTCGAATGCCCGCTCCCGCCAGGCATTATTGATGAGTCGCTCCTTGCGAGCCTCTAGTTCCTGTGCGTAGTGCGACGTCGACGCGGTCTCACTAGCCACTCCGCTCGGGAGCTGGAACAAACTGGTGGGACCGTGGAAAGAGATGCGACCGTCATTTTCGACATTCAAGCCATCAAATTCCCGAGCAAGATCCTGCGCGTCGTCGAGTTCCGTTTTAATTCGACGACCCGCACTCGAGCTGGACTCGGCCACCGACGCAGGAGAGCTACCCTTGCGAGCCTCTGCTTCGGTATGCCGACCACGCAGCTTCGACAGAGCATCTTCGAGCTGAGCAACCCTTGTTTCCAACTGCTTAGTATAAGACAAGGTTGGCGCCCTGTAAGTGGGGAGGGGGAGGTATGTCAGCCACCGGTCGCAACTGGGATCCCGGACCACAACTCACAAGCTATACACACACGTCTCACCCCTCGCCGCGCAGCGTGAACATGACGGACTAGCTCCGTTACACTTGACCTGTCAGAGAGTCAGCTTCGGCTTATTGGCACATGGGCACACCCATCTCGGAATTTGCCCGATCGGTACCTTGCGCTTGCGACAAGCCTCGCAGGAGAAGGCACTTTTCCGGGGAAGTGCCGACTTCAAAGGCACGTCGGCCATCTCGGAAGAACCCTCTACCACCATCAGTAATCCACGGGGTAGTTTTCATCCCCCATTGAAGATTCAGTTCAGGTAGAAGAAGAGGAAAGGAGGAAATTTTGGCCCCATGAACGTGGGGCTTTGATCGCGGGGAGGTCTATTAACCTTTTTTCTCTTTTTTTTTTTTTTTCGTTCGGTGGACCACGTTTGGAGTCTTTTTGGGGATCTTTTGGCTCTTTTGGGCGTCAGGTCTCAGCTTAGTGAGTTAGTCCTGACGGACCAGTGAGCTCGTCAAGCGTACAGTAGCCTCTGTACAGTACAGGGAGATCCGCTTGGGCAATCGCGACGACCGGCCAATTGTAGAGTATGCTCGGCGATGCTTCGGTCAAATGGCCGCATGCAGTCAAAGGTGAGATTCGTTGAATCCGCCGAATGGCTCTGATAGGATGGCGATCAAGTTGATTAGATGATTCGAGAACGAGATGCGGGTCCTTGTGGATCATCGGGCGATCCTCTGTCATGGGCACTCAATGATGTAAGGTTGGGCGTGGGCCGATGTGGGATCCGATGTGGGATCCGACGTGGGAGGTGTGCCGAGTTTGAAGCTATTGAAGCTATTGAAGATATGGAGGATATGGAGGATATTGAAAATATTGAAGATATTGACGATATCGAGAACTATGCAGGTATTGACACGTATGTCCAGCGTATTACACAATCATTTCCTTCCCTTTTTGAACTTGCTCTTGTCCTTGCCCTTGCCCTTGCCCTTGTCCTTGCCGAACATCTTCGGAGCATCGCGCTCTTCTTTGCCCTTCTTCCACCCAATATTGCCCTCGTGGCGCATCTTGGCGTCGTCTAGACGTTTCTTGTCCTTGTTGCTGAGCTTGGCCTTATCCTTCTTAACCTTACCCGCGTTGGGTCCGTTCAACTCCTCTGCACCAATCTTGCGGGCTGCAAGCTTCTGCTGCTCCGTCTCAAACCATGTTCGCTTGGGTCGTGCCATGATCTCTGCGCCATGCTTCATGATATTTTCGGTCTTGTTGACCTGCATCTCGGCCTGCGACATTTGCTTCTCCGTCTTCTCTTCCTGTAGAACCTCTTGCACCTCATCGGCAAGATCCTCTGCTTTCTGGGCCCATTCATCAGCCACCGCGGTCTCAACCACACGGCTGACAATCTTGGCGCCTTGGGCTTTGCCGGCCTTCACAGCAGCCTTGACAACCTTGCGGTCCGGTTCAGCAGCGATCGTGCATGCACGACCGGAGCGACCGGCACGGGCCGTACGACCAACACGATGCAGGTAGATCTCGTGGCTCTGTGGGGCCTCGTAGTTAATAACGGTCTCCACTCCCTTAATATCCAGACCACGAGAAGCAACATCTGTACAAAGAAGGAAAGCGACCTTGCCGTCACGGAAGTTCTCCACACTTTTAATACGCTAGAAAGGGAAGTCAGTAAAAGGGCCCGTAACTGAAAATATTGCGAAGCATACCTGTTCTTGGCTCAAACTACCGTGCAACTCGGCAGCCTTCATGCCCAGTAGACCGAAAATGATGCGGACACGATGCGCTTCCTTCTTTTGTCGGAAGAAGATGATGACTCTTCCTGTGTAGATCTCCTTGCACAAGTAAAGAAGACAGCCGAGGCGCTTATCCTCGCGACCAGGGCGCAGACGAACGAATTCTTGCGTCAGGGTAACGACAGTCTGCTTCTTGGCGTCAACCATCAAACGCATCGGACGGTTCATACCAACACGAATAAGTTTGTCGACAGATTCCGTCATGGTGGCAGAAAAGAGCATAGTCTGGCGTGACTTGGGGATTGTCGTCAAAATCTCGTTCAACTCATCCGCGAATCCGTCCTCCAGCATACGATCGGCTTCATCGAGAACTAGAATTTCGAGGGTATCAACGGTGAAACTGGGAGAGTTGCGCATGTGATCAATGAAACGACCGGGAGTAGCAATGATGACATCGGGGCGCTTCTTCAAAATGTTTTCCTGCTCTCGAAGGCTGAAACCACCAATAAGTTGACAGAATGTGACATCGGTGAATGTGGCAAGCTTCACGGCAACATTGTAACATTGCACCGCCAATTCACGAGTAGGCATCAGAATAGTCACACGACTCGTAGGAACCTTACGAGGACGGAAGAGCAGACGCTCCAAAATAGGGACGATGAAAGCACCTGTCTTTCCTGAACCGGTCACGGCACTACCGACAATATCTTTGCCCAGAAGTGCCACGGGAATGGCCTTGCGCTGGATAGGAGTGGGATCGATAAATCCGACTGAGGCCAAGCCTCGCAGAATAGGACGAGAAAGGTTGAAGTCTTGGAACGTGCTCTTCGCAGCGGCGGCTTTCTCATCGATCTTCTCTTCGGGAGCGAAGAAGGCTTTGCGCTTCTCTTGTTCCTCGGCATCAACCTCGCTCTCGACATCGGATTCCCGATCGGAGCCAATGTCATCCGGGTGACCAACGGGGGTCGCGACGGAGTCGTTATCGGATGCGGCGTCATCGTCTTCTTCCTCCTCTTCCTCATCCGATCCTTCGTTCTCATCTTCTTCCGCCCCAGACTCGACTTCAGGACCTTCAGCATCACTCTCCTCTTCTGCGCCATCCACACCCATACCGAAACCATCCTCGGCCATCAGCTCATCGTCATCGAAATCGACTTCCATGCCGACATCAGACTCGTCCTCAGCATCGGAAGCACTCTCTTCCTCCTTGGGCTGCTTCTTCTGCTTCTTCTGAGCAGCAGCATCCTTTTTTGCTTGTCTGCGCTCAATGATGTCGTCGATGTCAACAGCCTTCTTGTCGGAGTGGGGACCAGTCTGCTTGGGCTCGTCCAAGCCCCAGCCATCAAAGCCTTCGGTGACGCCCTGGTTGGCCACACCAGCCACATCAAACTCGAAGTCGGGATTCAAGGCACCGTCATCATCGGCAACACCAATTTTCTCATCATCTTCCTCCTCCTCAGACTCGTCCTCGGCAACAGGCTCTGACTGGTCTTTCTTGTTCTTTCCATTTTTTGCTTGCTGTTTTTGCTTCTTGTTTTTGCCCTTGGTGGTTTCGACATCGCGCTTGCGCTTTTTCGTATCGGTAAGTTTCGTATTTTCATCTTCCTCCTCGAACTCGTTCTGATCCTCGTCGTCGTCAAACCGGGGAACGTCCTCCTCGTCGGACAGCGTCAGGACAAAGTCGTCGTCCTTAGCGGCGCTCCGCTTGTTGCTGGGTGCCATTGTGAAGGCAGCGGTTCGAACCGGATTCAACTCAGGCTCCAAGGAATCCTTCACGACTTCACAAAAACTTGAAAAGTAGTGGAGTCCCTAGTCTCTTCGCCGCAAGAAAGAAATCAACAGCAGAAAAAAAAAAGTTGCCCGGGCGGTGAGCAGAAAATTGGATGACTAAAGTCAGAGCCGCCTGGGCTTGGGATGGTCCCGCTTTAATTCCCTTCCGAGAAGTTACTCTAGATAAAATTACCCTTACAATTCATTTCTGGTCAGCTTTCAATATTTTGGTTGTTGTTTTCCTAGCTTATTCCAGGGCATAGGATGAGATGGTGAGTCGCACTAGGTCAGCATACAGTAAATTTGTAAATTTTCATCATCATCATCATCTTGCCCTCCAGGTCAGTGCACGCAGTACCATCGAAGAAAGCCTCATGTTTGATATCGACAGCTCCCGTAAGCATGTTCTCCTACCGCTAGTTTTGAAACGAATCGCAGTCGCATTGATAACTCCAAAAGGTCACAGGCTGTTATCGCAGAGGTGTTACTAGCGGGCGATGGGGACAAATCCCCAAGCTGCCCCGTAAGATTTATCCTTGGTTCCATTTAAAGGACTCGTAATTCTAACCGATGTTTGTGCATGGAATTCTCTGATAATGCCAGCTGCGGTCTCCGACGTTTCATCCTAGTGGCGTTCTTTTGGGCCGCTGCATAACTATACCTCTCAGATATTCTCGAACGCTACAACTGCCTCCCACTGGTGGCAGCTCTGCGAACGCCGGACGCTCAATATCGGACTTTTTTGGGCTTGTTGCGCCAAGCCGCTTCCGAAGTGTAATTGCCTGGACGCGGCAACATCTTGCAGAGCTTCATTGACTGGGGTAACACATTGTATCCTTGAGTTGATGTAGGGTAGTTTGAAAGGCCCAATTGATCCCGGAAAAGCTGACTCATCGATGGAACTTCGGAGACGAAGTCCAGTTAAGCGTTCATAAAGCGGACTTGTGACGACTGAACTGAAAACCTTTATAGATCGATTTGGCGCTGTTGATCTCCCACTCGGAGATAACCGACCTGACGGAGATAGTACCTTTACTTTAGAGCACAGATCGGCTTCCAGTTAATATGCTCTTATTCTGATTGATCATATTGCTTTCGGGCGCAAGTTGTTAAATATGTAGAGGGGAGGGCAAAATACGGGTGAGAGCGTGGTATGCGTGCCCCAGCCCGCGGCGGTAAGCCTGTTTCCTCACCTCGTCAACCCTCCCGCAGAATCGTATCAATTAGGGTATTTCGGGAACCATGTTGTCAATACTCCGGAAAGCCCGCTTAAAGGATAAGGAGATGCGTATTCTCATGCTGTACGAACAAGTAAGAGGCTGAAGAGTTCTCTGCTGACGGGACACGCAGGGGTCTGGATAACGCGGGCAAAACGACCATCGTCAAGCGGATTATGAACGAGGATGTTACCACAGTGAGCCCAACCTTAGGGTTCATTATCAAGACAATTGATTTCATGGGGTAAGCGTTCCGAATTCATTTACTTGATGGAGTTTTAACGCGGTAGACAGCTACAAGCTCAACATCTGTGAGAGAATGACCCCTCCGGTTTGCGACGGGACTAACTGTATCAGGGGACGTGGGTGGCCAGAGAACACTACGATCCTATTGGAAAAATTATTTTGAAAAAACCGATACCCTTGTGTGGGTAGTTGATGCAACAGATCGTCTCCGCGTGGACGATTGCCGTGAGGAGCTTGCCGGTCTCCTCCTGGAAGAGGTGCGCTCCCCACTTGAATTCAAATCTCGGGATCCCACTAATAACCACCAGCGGCTCATGGGAGCTAGTCTTCTGGTTTTTTTGAATAAGACGGATGTGGAACAATGCATGTCGGAGCAGGAAGTGCGCGAGGTCAGTACGCATCTTTTGTCTTGTGCGAGCCTACATCGCCGAAACCCCGAACTGACAAATGTTCTAGCGTCTGGGTTTGGATTTAATCAAAACCCACAAGTGGACGATTCTACCATGCAGTGCTATGACAGGAAAGAACCTTAATGAAGGGTTGGAGTGGGTGGTACAAGATGCGAAAGACCGACTTTTCCTTTACTAGGCATGTTCGGTTCCCACAGTGGATGGACTCAGCTACTTCGCATCGGAGAAATGACTTGATGTCATATGCTCGCTGATATTTACCTAGTCCTCTACCTCTACAATCACCATGGCAATATCATCTTCTATCTTTCGAATGAACTTCACGAGACTTCTTGGAAATTGAAGGTTGATCATTTCTACTACCAGCCCTGTTAGGCTGTCGGGTACACAAGGTCTGTGGGCGTTCGGGCTAAAGCATTTGGTCGGATTAGTTTGGGGCTAGTTACTGTTGGTAAGCTATTGGCAAGTTGCTATCGTGTATTTTCGTAGGTGCAGATTCTGTTGGGTTTCAGTATGCTTCAGCATACGTCTTGGGTCTTCTGCGAGCTCCGGTCGCGGGAAGCCGCATAATGTCCGAGAATATACATTGCTCAGAATGAAAATGTGCGTTCCACTAAAGAATCAGTGGATCTTGAATTAATTCCAAGGGGGCTACCCAAGTGCATACCCAATTATTTACTAAGGCCGAAGTCTATTTCTTTTTGCTGAAATCTAGAAAAACAATTAAGAGATCATCAAATCCAACTCCGATACCTATTACCGGACCAGGTAGCATGCAAGGTACCAAGTGATAGATCACTTCCTTCACGGAAAATCAGTCTGATATATGCAGTCTGTGGAACAGAGACACCCCGAGCTCTCGACGCCCCTTAAGACCCCCTGGAAGTGAAAATTCGTCATTGCGGCCAAACCCATGGATCCAGCATGGAAAGCCGAAAACCTGCGGGGCGGAACCTGGAAGCGATCCCGCTCCACCAATTTTGTAAACAAACATGCCATTCTGGAGAGGAAACTGCCGTATCGCGTTGGTTGGTTGTAGCCTGGACTGCTAAAATGTAAACTCGAGAGTCGTCTTGTAGTCTACATCTGCGGAGCTTTGACAGAGAAAATTTCTTGGTGACATGAAGATCGGAGGAGCCAATGATCCATCCCCATTTGATTTAAGCAGGGCGGAGAACACCTCAGCCCTTGAGTCCCCAACTTCCCACTTCTCCTCTAACCCACTCCCGTCCCTTCAGGAGCCTACATTCTCCCTGAAGAGCTTGCCTATTTGTGGCAACGTGCGACGGGATCATGGCGACTACAACAAACCCTGACGGGTCTGAAGACGTGAATGATTTCCTGCTGCGCATTCGAGAACTCGGGGAGCAGCGCGACAAGGAAGATCAAGAGCGCACCAAGAGACTGGAAGATGAGATCCTACAGGGTCGCGCAGAAAGACAGGCCCGTCGAGCTGGTATATATTAACCCCTCCACTAGGCCCTGAGTGTACCTGGGGTCTGTTTCGAGCTAGTCGTAATGACGGCCCCGCGCTACTATGGGATCCCAGACAAAACTCCCCTCCATCGGATGGTATGCTAACACACGTGCTTGCAGAGCGAGCACGATCGATCGCCGGCTCACCATCCCTAAATCCCTCAAGGCTGAGTGCATCGTCCCTCAGCCAGCCTTCCATCGAGCCTCCGGAGCAGCTCGAGCCGACGGTACAGACACAAGACCCCGAAACAGCGACTTCAGAATCGACCTATACTCTCGGAAGTGAAATGAGACGTGGTTCGGTGCAAGATCCGGGAATGGAGTCTCCACGAGCGATGCCCACCTTGCAGCGAAGTCGGACGGGGACCTTGTCGTGGCAGCAACGCCCATCATCTCGGGATTCGCGTGACTTTGGTAACAGATCGCCTGGTTCCACATCACCCACTCGTTCCAGCCAATTGCGAAATGCATCACCACCCCCAGAGGAGGCCTTGCCGGCGCGAGCCCAGATTACGAACTCGCTTGGATCGAAAGATCCATCCTGGTTCCGCCAGACCCCAGACCGAGGACTGGGCTCGCCAGCACTCCGGAAGCTAGAGGACCGGCGAGGGAGTCAGGCAGAGCTGGGTATTGGTCGTCAGTTGCCAGGAATGAGCCGCGAGTCGACAGTGGAACCAGAAAAAGCGGACGTTGCAGAGGACATACCTTTGTCGCCGCCGCGGACGGCTTCCACGATTGGCGAGAGCAGCAGCAAACGATACTCAAGTGTGTCTTCAGCCTCTCCGCCAGGTGAACTAGATTCGCCGCCTTCTTTAACAGAAGCCCCAAAACTTGATCCGACCTTCACCGAGCCCCTCTCCGTGGAATCGGTACCTACCTCACCACCACAACGACGAATGTCTCCGGATCGGGCTCGCTCAACTTCCCCCACCAAAGGTCTCGGTGGATTTGTGCAAAGTGCTATGATGAGGCGATCAGACAGTGTCTCCAAACGATGGAGCGCTCAACTCCCACAGGGACTAAGCAGGTCCAACTCCATCATTAGCCACCGTAATAGTGTTGCGGCCCCCAGCCTGACCGGGAGTAATAGTGATTTAGCTCCTACCACTTCTGCCTTGCAGTTGAACCGGGACACTTCGCACTTACCTACTCAGCGTCCTGGGTCGAGCTACGGCGAGGCAACAGTTCACCCTTCCGAGTCTATTGAGAGACCCATGACACCCACGGGGAATACCAGTACCTTCCGCTCTGAGGGCAGCCCGAGCAGATCGGTCCGTTATGGTCACTCCAGAACTGCGAGCACAGCCACTGTCGACAGTCAAAGCGGAGAAACGTCGAGCCCGTTCACCTCGAGAACAATGGATCCCAGACGTTGGAGCCCGACCAAGGCAAGTTGGCTAGAGAGCGCTTTGAATCGACCCAATCCCGAAACTCCACGACAGGCGACGCCCCAACAGCCTGCCTGGGTCAGAGATCGTCAGTCGAAGGGTAGTGTTGATATGGGACGGGTGAGGAATTTCAAGGAAGTCACCCCGGCTGGGTTGATGCGAACGCCCCCACCAGGCGGTCATTTCAAGAAGCCTAGTCTTTCTGCTGCCCCCTCAGTATTTGACATTCCCAACGCTGGCAAGACCAAGGAGGCTTTGGTAGATTTCCCATTTCCTGCTGTGGAAACCGGAACATCGCCCACAACGAAGCTTGAAGCAGCTGAGGACAAGCCAACCGAAGAGCTCTCCGAAGAGTATTCCGAAGAGATGCCCGAAGAAAAGCCTGAAACGAACCCTGAGCCTATTTCTGAACAAGTCAAGGAAGAGACGAAGCCCAGTTCTCCAATTGTACCAGAGTCTGAGCCCCCAGAGTCAGAGGCGGAGCCTGAGAAGCTCTCAACCCCAGAACCGACTCGGAAGCTGCCACCTCTCAATCTGAGCCCGAAGCCAAATTTCTCACTCCCTTCTCGAGCACCCTTATCGCCAAAGCCCAAGCAACAATCTCCGGTTGTTGATTTCAGAGCAAATTTGCGAAAGCGAGAAGTCGTGAAGGATAGCGGACCAGAAAAGGAGCCTGAATTCAAGAACATTTTTGGCAAGCTCAAGAAGACCGAAACTCGCAACTACAAGGCGCCGGACGAGCTCAAGGGTAATATCTTACGGGGCAAGGCTGCTTTGAATATCACCGGAGGCCCTAAGAAGACCGAACGAGTTGATGAGTTTAGACACAGTCTCGTGATGACGAAAGAGGCGATGAAGGCTGGAGGAGGCTCAATCAGGCGAAACACCATCGAGGATAAAGAGGCCCCGACTGAAGTGATTCCAGAAGCTATTGCGAAGCGTCACACCATGACCAAGTCGAGTAGCTTCAAGCGCACGAGTACCGACGAGCCAATGTCACCCGCCACCAAAGATGCTGGCTCCACTCCAACGTCGCCAAATAAGCTGACTAGCCCTGCGCGCACTTTTGGAGGTGCCATCGACATGGAGGCGCCTCGACAACTCTCTCCAACTTTCAGTGAGCCTAAGGCGGCGGTTAGGGATTCGCTTTCCAGCCCGATCTTGAGCCCAAGTCAAGAAGAACCTTCCAATGACATAGTGGAGACCATTGAACCGACCATGGAGAAGGAACGAAAGGGCTCCACCGAGTCGGCGAGCTCGATGCGTGGTTTGCCATCTGCCAGGAGAGCCGCGGCAGCTGCTGCTGCGAGGGCTGCCTCTCCGGTCATGTCGATGTCTGGACAAGGAAAACTTGCAGGCCGAATCAACCCTGCTTTAGCAGGCTTGTTGTCACGCGGTCCCCTGTCAGCTGAAGGACCAAAGAAGGAGGTTGTCGTCTCTTCCCTTGAAGGAAACGACTCTTCATCACCCGCGGCCCCTTTGACCCACATCACGAAAGGTCGCGCCAGAGGTCCCAAGAGACGGTTGCCCAAGGGAGATGCTTCTACCGCAGTCTCATCTGTTCAGGATACCGAGGTTGGTGCTATTTCGTCTCCTGAATTCAGCCCCCAGACAAGCCCCGAGCCTGTGATTCCTTCGGAAACCCAGTCGGAGAGTGTGTCGAGGGAAAGCTTGGTCATCGATACTGAACCCGCTCAAATAGAGAGCCCCGTTGCCAAGCCCCTTCCGCCTGTAAACACCACAACCACCTTCCAGGATGTGCTCAACAGCGGACTACAGAGGCTGAGAAGTATCTCGCCGATCTCCTCGAGCTTTCCGAAAGACTTCAGTACGCGTTCCTCCGAAGACAGTGTGACCCGTGATATCGAATCACCGCGACCCGACAGCCCATCGACCAGACCTCCCGTTCCGCCAAAGCCCAGTTCCTCACCTTCCCATTCGCCATCTCCTGCACCTCGGAATCAATGGAGTCAGCAATCGCGGTACGCTTCAGCCTCGCCATCTCCTCTCAGAACGAGCTTCCGAGAGAACGTTCCGGGTGTAATGGTTGCAACCTCATCTCCCCAAGACAAGAGACTTCCTTCTCCGCCGGAGTCTTCCAAGCAGCTTAAGTATTCCCTGGGCAAGCCTGCTGACCACAGACTGTCGCGAAAGATGTCCGCTCCGTCGCTCGTTGCACAAGCGGCAGATGCCCGAGAGGTGATTGGGAACTTCTTCAAAACATTCCCTAGCTCCCGGGATCGAATGGACATTGATCCGCAGTTGATGCTCACTACCCAAGCTGATGCTGCAAAGATCCGAACCTTGAAGCGTCAGATCTGGGAATTCACTGGTGATGGTAAGCGACAGGAGGTGCCCGTCAATCAGGAGTACGTTCTGTACGAGGGCAGCATGTACCTTTGCGTGCATTTATTCGAGGCGCACAACAGCAATCGTTCTGAGGTATACCTTTGGTGCGGTGACGATGTCTCTGAGGCTGCTCTAGACGATGCGCAGTTGTTCGCTCGCAAGGTTGCCCGAGAGAATGGCTGCAAATTAGAGCTCATCAGGCAAGGAAAGGAACCGGCGCGGTTCATTCAAGCTCTTGGTGGCATTATCATCACTCGTCGCGGACAAAATTCTCGCCATACCTCGTCGTCTCTATACATGCTTTGCGGACGAAAGCATCTAGGCCAGATGGCCTTTGATGAAGTTGACTACTCATTGCGAAATCTTTGCTCCGGCTTCCCCTTCGTCATCTCCGCTCCCTTCGGCAAGCTCTACTTGTGGAAAGGTAAAGGCAGCGGTCCTGAAGAGACTGGCGCAGCTCGCCTGATCAGCATGGACCTAGGCCTAACGGGCGAGTTTGAGGAAGTTGACGAAGGTCAAGAACCCGACTGCTTCTTTGATGACTTTGCGGGATCCAATGAAACGAATCCGCTAATGACGCCAGAGTACTGGAAATTGAAGTCGAAGTATGACCACTATCGTACTCGGCTTCTTCGCATTGATCACCAACTCGGCCAGCCAACCCGTTTCTGGGGCATGCGCCGTCCCGGTTCAGGCTCACCTGTCGTCCGTCCGAACGACTGTGTGCAGGAAATCGAGCCATTCTGTTTCAAGGATCTCACTGAACGTGACGTCTTTGTACTTGATACATTCTTTGAGATCTACGTGTAAGTCGTTGCAACCATTTCCCTGTAAATCTGCCTAACGTTTTATCGCAGCATCGTCGGCGATCACACCTCACAAAAGTCAGCCGAGTTTGCATCGGCCGTGGTGTTCGCACATGAGTATGGCATTCTAGCAGCTTCACTTCAGGACCGACCCTTTATCCCGAAGAGCTTTGTCGCACTAGGCGGCGTTCCAGATCGGTGTCAAAGTGCATTCCGCAAATGGGACCGGCGATCGATTCACGCGCCCTGCGTGTTCCCTCTTGACGTGGCGATCGAAGCAATTCGCTCACAGGAGCGCGGAGAATAGTTTTCTTGTCTTGTGTTTCTTGCATTTCCCTCCTTTTTCTCTGTGCATATTTCGGGTTGTAAAGAGAGCATTCGCGGGAGGAGTCTTCTGTACATCGGTGTACTGTCCCCTAGAGGAGCATGGTGGGAGCATCTGGCATGTACGTCTAACGCTTGAGATATTCCAAATTTTTTTTTTCGTTTTTATGTTATTCACGTACTGAACAGGTCGTGGCCGCCTAGAAAGGTAGAGTCGACCTGTCAGAAAAGACCCATGAGCTATAGTCTGAAGGACGATCGATCGAGCCCACCTCAATTCGGCCTTGTAAACTCCGAGCTCCGACTGCCGCGGTCGGCTTATCGCGATCTTCGTTTTATACTTCCTCCAGGTGCATGACAGATCATGTACAATGATGAGAATTATTAAGCCAGCCTTCAGGGGCATGTAAACTTTGGAATCAGATCGAAAAGACCCGCAGTCTAGATCGAGCGTCCCATGTCTCGATGGCCTGACGGGGTCGACGGATCGGGAAATCCCACGATGAGAATCCAGGTGGGCCTTGCTTTTCATCGCATGGCGACATTTCTAGCGTCCCGTTTTTCTTTCTTTAGGCTCCCTTTCAATTTCCCCCACTACCCGATCTCTATTCTCTCACAATATGAAGAGGATGTGACCTTTTGAACCAATAATGGATCTCTCGATTTCCCACGAGCTGTCGAAGCTCGATCCCGCGCTTCCATTCCGCGCTTCCACTGACCACCTACACCACACTTGGGCCAAGACCTTTTTCTCCCGACCCGAGTTGTATATTCGCCCTCAGTCTATCCCTGAAATCCAGCAGCTGGTGACTCTCGCGCGCCGCTGTCGCCGCCGTCTTGTCACTGTCGGCAGTGGACACTCTCCCTCTGACCTTACCTGCACGTCCTCATGGCTTGTTAATCTCGATGATTTCAATCGCATTCTGCAGATTGATAACGATACTGGCCTGGTTACCGTCGAGGCAGGCATACGTTTGAATGAACTGGGCATACGGCTGGAGCAAGAAGGGTGGACACTGAAGAACCTTGGCAGCATTGACAGCCAGTCAATAGCGGGAGTCATTGCGACGGGCACACATGGTAGCTCGCTGCGCCATGGACTGCTCTCAGAGTGCATCGAGGCTCTGAGCCTGGTTCTGCCGAATGGTCAGCTGGTTCGCTGCAGTGCCACCACCAACCCGTCTCTCTTCCGCGCGGCGCTCGTTTCCCTTGGCGCACTGGGAATCATCGTCGAGGTGACTTTCAAGGCGCGACGATCCTTCAATATCGCATGGCGCCAGGAAAGATACACGCTGGGGAAGGTGTTTGAAGAGTGGACCACGGGTCTGTGGACATCACACGAGTTCGTCCGCGTATGGTGGCTGCCCTACGAAAAGAGTGCGATTGTCTGGCGCGCCGATGCAACGGACCTCCCACTGCGCGCGCCGCCCAGGAACTTCTACGGCGATTGGTTTGGATACCACATCTACCATAATCTGCTTGCGCTGTCTTCCTATGCGCCGCGCATTCTACCCTGGGTGGAGTGGTTTGTCTTTGGCATGCAATATGGCTTCAAGGCCGGATCCACGGTCACTGAGGCTGTTGAGCCAGCTCGTAAGGGCCTGTTGATGAATTGCCTGTACTCGCAGTTTGTGAACGAATGGGCGCTTCCTCTAGAAAAGGGACCCGAGGCGATCAGCCGCCTCTCTGCCTGGCTGCACGGCGACCTCAAGGCATCGGGAATTCCATTCCCCACTAAGGGGCTCTGGGTGCACTGCCCCATTGAAGTACGAGTCTCAGACTCGACTAACAATCCCAACCCACGCCCATTCCTCGACCCAACCTGCCGTGATGGACCCACCCTGTACCTGAATGCGACTCTCTATCGGCCGTATCTCCGTGACCCGCCTTGTAGACAACGGTACTACGAAGCGTTTGAATGGCTCATGCGGGACATGGGCGCCAAACCTCACTGGGCCAAGAATTTCAAAACTCTCGGCCCCTCAGAACTGGGCACTTTATACCGCGACGACATGGACGAATGGTTGAAGGTGCGACAAGACGTTGATCCGGAGGGCATGTTTCTGGGCGAATGGCACCGCCGCAATCTGCCCTTGCTCGAGTCAAAGAATCAAAACACCTCCAACGCAGAGCCGCTGCCTCTCCTCGAGCGGGAGAGTGAGCGCCGCACGCCTAACATTAGCGGCGCGGGCGACGGGATCGAGTGGATTGGAGATCGCCGATGGCAGGGTCACGGCTCGCCTGGGGTCGCGCGCGAAACGAGGTACGAAGAGCCGGACCACTCAGCACCGAGTCCACCGACGACAGCCACTAGCGAGGAAAGTTTCGACATGCTTGTGAAAGGCGAAGCTAGCATTCTTCTCCCCGACAACTCCGAATGAGAATCTCAAAACGGACCAACAGCATGTGGTCTAGTGAATCGCCGTTTGGTGTTAGTTCTACTGATCTGGCCCGGCGACCTGGACATGCCTTTGGCTTGACGCAGGGTGAATCACCCGCCTCTTTAGGACCTTTTAGTTTCAAGGTCGATCTGACAGGTTTGGGCCTCGAAGATGATCTCTGGAATGAAGCGGTTCTCGGGCTCGTTTGTCCTCCTTCTTTCACGTCCTTTTGGGATGGTTGGTTTAGACCGGGCCGTAGATAGCACCACTGCACATAGCAATCTTTTTTTTTTTTTTTTTTAAAACCCTCGTGATCAGCTTTGAGATGGACCTGCTGTGAAAAGCCAGTAAATTCGCAGATCGGTGCATGAAAAGCGAAGAGTGAAAGTACGCAAGTACCTGCTTAAGTATGCACGTCCAGTATGCGGCAACAGTAACGGCACCTGAACTCCATGCCAACGCCCTACATGAGTTTGAAGATCAATAGCTATTGCATTATTTCAGATTCCTTCTTCTCTTCCCAAGACTCTTACAAGGCTCTCCGATCCTAGCCCAACGCCCCAAACACCGAGCAGACACGAAGACGCCAAAGCCGACTCGCTTGAACAACCTGGACACTCGGGCACCTGGACCATCGCCGGGGTTCAGGGTGATTCCCCCCCCCCCCCCCCCCCCCCTACCTCTTCGTAGGAAAATGGCGGTCACACACCTGTTGCAGCCTGTGCAGCCAAGCTATCGCAACAGCTACAGCTACGAGGGATCTGTGATCAATGAAGATCTACTCGTTTTGATTGGGGCTGCGTCTCTCAGTGATTTTGTCCTCCAATACTAGCGGGAGATCTGGATCTCTGACCGGTTGCTCGTGCTTCGCCGTCTTGATTCCCTCAGAACGATAGTACGGTTCAACTGAGGCTGGTGTGCATTGTCCAGCGCAGGAACAATGTCCCTAGGCCGAGCTCACCTCAGACGCCCCACGGTGCCAACGGAGAAGGCCCCGGGGAACGGGTGACTCTGGGAGGGCAAACCATCCACTGCAGAGTGCAGACCAAAACACAACCTGGTCAACCCGGGATTACCCTGGGAGTTGGGCATATCACCTCGTACCACGTTTCCATTGGCAAGGATGTCAGGTGATATCGAGGGTCCGAGTGCTCAGCCCTTTTCCCTTTTCTTGTCAAGAATGAAACGAAGTGGAACTTGACGGCTTGGTTTACTTGAGCCATTGTTTCTGCACGTGCTAGCCCGTGTGACAAGACGTGACTCTCGTTACAATCCTTACTGTACTCTACGTGACCCCCGGGGTGTCATTGCCGCACGGACGAATCTTCGGGGCACTCGCTGCCCAAACCATGGAAAACATGCCGTGAAGTCCGATCCACTGGCGGCTCGGACCGTGTCCATCAAGTGTGCTCACCAAGTGCGTGCGTTCAGAAGCATTCGGGTGTCTTCAGCTTCCTTTGCCTTGCCTGTCCTCCCTCGCTTCCACTTAACGCGCGGGGATCCCTGCCTCGTGCCGACCACAGCCACAAGATGTCGCGAGACACTGGAACGGCTGCACCAGTTGATATTCTGACAGACCGCTCCACGTCACCCTCTGTACCTCTGGTATCTGTACCGTCTGCCTCTGTCGCGGGGTATGATCATTCCACGGGGCTGATGCGGGGCGAGGAGGGGGTTGGCCCCGGCTCTCTGCAACACACGTTGATAATCAATGATATCAACTCTAGCGGCCGAACGCTCTTCGGGTTCCATATCACTCACCCCACCTGCTTGATTTGAATTTTCTTGCTGACCAAAGCCTCAACTCTTGTTTTCTTACTTCGTCTTCGCCAGCCCCATTGTTCCTGACTCTTACTCGGGTGCCTGCACTCCGCGGAGATCAACTGCAGGTACTATGTCCTGGCAACCTAAGCTTCGCCCCAAGGGCTATCCTCATACCATTGATGATTTTGCTGTGGCTTCATTGACAGAGCTGGAACATCGCTCGCGGACGAGCGAGGATAAACGGGACCAACGTGTATTTCGAGTCAAGCGCAAGCATGTTCTGAAAGCCTGTGACCGGTGCCGCGTCAAGAAGACAAAGGTTTGAGTTGCGCTTTTTCCGTTCTCGAAAAATAGAGGCTTATATTTGCAGTGTGATGGGAAACAGCCTTGTAACCGCTGCTCAGTGTACAATCACCCTTGCCTTTTCCGTGAAAGAAAGGCTACCCAGACCAAGGTCTACTCCCGCGGGTGAGCAGAGCGCTTCTTAATATTGAGATCCAACCGGAATTCTGACGGTCGTTTTTTTTTGGCCTGCAGGTTTGTTGAGATGCTTGAATCGCACCACTCACTGGTAGTCAAAGCCTTGCAGAAGCTATACAAACTCTGTGTCAGCAAAGATGGCTTCCCGGGCGAAGCACTAGCAGAAGCACCAGATGGCCACCCTCTGACACACGCCATTCTCGACCGACTAGGTCTGATCAAACAAGCCGAAGAGAACGCAGACGAGCCCGACGAAGACTCCGAGGATCTGAGGTACCTTCGATTACTTTCCACGTCCACAGAATGTAGCGCCACAGCCGAGCCATCGCCGGAGCCTGCCACTCCCCCAGAGCCGTGTCTGACGACAATGTCCCGACCCTCCGTCTGCATTCCAATATCAACTCCCATGACCGCGCGCAGTAGTTCTAGCTGGCAGTGGGATATGCAATCCCTTCAGCAGACCCCGTACAACTACGCAGAGGCCGGATACCAAGAGATGATCACCATGCCACGATCTTCTATCGGTGGGCCGGATTTGACATCGACTGAGAACCGTCCCAACGTGGACCTGACCACCAAATCCCCTGCTTCCCATGGACAGCCACTTGATCAGTCGTTCGCCTATTACCTTGCCGGAAGTTGCAGTACGCAAGATCACCCGGAATCCAAGGCCGCCATTCGAATGCACCCGGGTATCATGCCTAAGGCACACAGTCATTCTATGGGCAATATGTCCAATGACATCCTTGGTGACTTCCAATTCCACCCCCAAGATATTCCCTTCTATCCTGGCTGTACTCCAGGCTGGGGCTTCCCCTCGGGATAGCTGCCTACCTTGGAGTCTTCGGTCTTTGGGGCAGAGGGGGAGTTTTTGTTGGCCTTGGCTGCTGAGCAGCTTTTTATTCGATTCTCTTCTCTTCACTTCTCTTCACCTCTCACTCATAATATTCACTTTTCATCTCTTTCTTTCATCTTCCATACAGAATCCTATACCCTTTATCTGATGATTGCCATATTGAGGCAGGAGCGTGAGACTGAGATTTTTACCAGTATCTTTCCCTGTATATTCAGGGTATCACCCAATGACAGAGCAGGTCATGCATTGGGAGATGTCAGATACATTGCCCTAGTCATGCCCGAGCCATGATCACAATCAGACCCCGTTCATTTCCTGCTTTTCCCATTTCCTATCCCAGATCCAGCTGAGATACTCAGCACATCGCAAATTTGGGCCTATCAATGCTCGCTCGGTAGACCCTGCATTCATGTTCATAGTATTGCTCTTAGTCTGATCTCAACCTTGGAGGGTTGTAGGAGAGGGGGTCTTGGATGATCTCAGTCGCCGTACATAATAACGAGCACAAATGAACGTTTGAATCAATGTGTCTCACTGGAAAGGATATTCAGACCTGGGATTCCCGGTACTCACACACTCCCACCTAATCTAGCACAATGCCCCCAGCTTCATCCAATAAGAAAGTCCATCGGCAAGGTAACATCAAGCACGGACATCCTGAGCTCCACGGAATCCCAGCATCAACCCCGGAACCTGATCGAGGACAAGCAACATTGAAACCTTGGGACACGGGCGCTGATAATTGTGCGCGATGAGAGTCTCGACGTGGTACAGTGCGGCGCAAAGGATCCCAGAATGGGAATACAGACACTCTAGCCTCGATGTACGGACAAGTTTGAACAAAGGAGTATTGAGTTCTTCGAGAAAAATGGTTTTTGTATTCCCACGTCTAAATTTCCGGCGTTGGACGGATGCGATATGTGAACATGCAAGCAAAGAAGGGAGGAATACATAGTAAAGCCAAAACTTTCCTTAACCGTAGATATAGATGGGAGCGGAGGGAAAAGAAAAAAGGGAAAACAGAAACATGATCACGCCGGATACCCGATGGGACAATAAACATAAAACAGTCCCAGATGAAAAGCTGTGTTGCACTGGTCTGCAGTACAATCCATGAACGATGGTGACGAGGATCAATCCTCATCTTCCGTCTCTGTGTTGGTGTCGCTAGTATCGCCTGCGTCGCCGTCGGTGTCACTTTCCTCACTGGACGAGTCGGAAGACTTTCTGGTCTTTTTCTTCGGCGCTTGGCCGGTCTTGAGTGCGTGCATCTGACCGGCGATGGAATCTAGATGGGAAGTTAGCAAGGGGGAAAAAGAAAAGAGTACAGAGAGGCGAAAAAGAAGAACTTACCCTCGTCAGGTTCGCTGATTTCGTCCTCCTCGTCCACGGTTTCTGCCTTGGCTGGGTCGTCAATGTGCAGCGTAATCTCCATCTTGGTGTCTAGGCCCAGATAACTGTCGCAGACCATGTGCATGACAAAGGTGAAGTCGCCCACTTGCGGAGGAGCCTGGAACTGCATCTTGAGGGTCTGAACGTTAAATGTAGGCTTGCCGGCCTCGTCGAGAATCGGCTTGTCGAATGTCGTGAAAGTGAATGGTGGAACGGCCATCTTGCCTTGCTTGGCATCGGCCAAGAAAATGTGCCAGCGAGGGGAATGGTCACGGGCAAAGTAGGGGGCGTGGGCTAGAGGGGGTTGGATGGTTTCCACCTTGTTCTCGACCTTCTTGCCGTCGACGAGCTTGGTGGCGCGGTTCTTGGCCGGCTTGCGGCCCATCAAAGCGTCCAAATCATCCTCATCAGGGTCAATGTCCTCGAGATCCAGCTCGTTCACGGCCGGCACCTCGGTGCAGCCAGGTGGAATGAAGCGAGCCTTCACAACCAGTTGTACCAGACTGCTAGGAGTGATGACCTTCTCGCCCATGACCTTGAAGAACGCCCTGGAAACCTCCAGAACTGGCAATTGTTGTGCAACAGTGATAGCATCCGAGTACTGCTTCTCAGAAAGAAGACCAGCGCCCACAGTAAGGCTGTGCCGTTGTTGCTCAGGAATCCTCATAAACTGCTGGACTGTGATGTGTTCCTTGGTGTGCTCGCCTTCCACCGCCCTAACCACAGCGTCGTTGAAGTTGGGGAGTTGCATAAGCGGGGACGCGCCTGGGGCTAATGCCTGGATCAAGTTCTGGGAGGCCGTGAAAGAACCGATGATCGGTCGAAGGTTGCCGAAAGCCAGAGCGATCGCAGTAAAGGCCTCGCCCAACGAGAGAGCAATGGGAGCAGCCTCGTACTTCTCTGCATCAAGAGTAGCATCGCCAAGATCGATTCTGCCCAAGTAAGCCCACAGTAAGGCCAGAGCCTTTCGCCGAGTGGTGTTGTCCATTTGCTTGATCGCCTCACGGTCCTTCGGAGATAGGAAAGCCCACTTATCGGACAAAACATTCCTTTCAAGCTTCGCAAGACCAGCTTCAGCCTGAGCGCCCTTGAGCATATCCTTGAACTCCTCGCCGGAAGACAAAGCATTGATGATACCACCATCGGTAATATCCTCCTTGTATTCACGGAAGATGTTACCGGCACTGGCGACCAAAACACGCTCCTTGGTGTAGCGCTGAGAGCCATACCACCACTTGCCGACGATATAAGGCAGAAGAACACCCAAAAGGGCACCATACACCAGCAACACGTACTTTCCATTGCCATCCATGACGATGAGCTTAGGAAGAGCAATGCCAATGCTGAAGCTCTGCTTGCCGTCGGGGTGGCCATACTGGAGATAGTTGTTGCGGATCTCTTCGTCGGTCAAGGCCTTGTACGCTTTGGTGAGCTCAACAAAGCGCTCATTCAAGTCCTCAATGGTCTCGTTCTTGGCGGGGTCGGGCCGAATTTTGTCGGGGTGATAGATGAGGGAAAGGCGCTTGTAGTGTCGGGAGATAGCTTTCTCGTCGGCGTTCTGGATGAGTTCATTTGTTAGATTTGGCTATTGCAAGACTGTCCCGCGCTCGTGCTCGAAAAAGCCAACGTACCCTTGAAACGCCCAAAATGTCGTACGGGTCATAAAGTTTGGCGGTGGTTCGAGCCGTGACCATGATCAAATAGACCATCCAGGCCATGACCACGTATCCGATAATCACGGTAATAATGCGCTTGATTCGGCGCTCCTTGCGCAGACGCTTGCGCTTCTGTGCCTCGACGAGTTCGGCATGTTGAGGTTTGAAATCAGATTTGATGCGGGGAGCGGTGTTTTCAAGATCTGTCAAGGCGAGCGATTAGCTGATGGACCTCAAAGTCAACAAATCCACACAAGCTCACCTTTGCTGGGTCGGAGGAGGTTATAAGTAAGAGGAAGGGTGACCAGGCCGGTCAAGGTCAAGATGAAGAAAGGGAAGAATTGACCCTGGACGCGCACAAAGCACGAATTTTAGCACACTTCTTCAAAGCACCATACCAATTCACAAGCCTTACCTGCTCATCATAGGTATAGTCTGACGACATCCTGCGGCGGATTTAGGGCGACAGCGGTTGCCGCCGCGTAATTAAAAGATCGTAGAGTGCAGGGATGAGGGCTACTTGGACTAGGCACAAGTAGGTCAAAGAAGGCAAAAGAAATCTCAAACGGAAGCCAGAATCATGGCCCTGAAGCAACAAAGGAGCGGTGCAGGGAGCATTGCACTTCGTGATCTGGTGATGACCGTGTCCTCAAGAACATGCCACCGCCTTCCTGAAAAGGAAATTTGTCTTTTTTGCGTGAAGGCGGTGAGCTGAGGACAACTGTGCACTTGTCTGATTTCTCCGGGTCGCAAATTACAGACTAGCTGGGACTATTCATGCAGGGCATCGTATGGCTTTCGGCTTTCGCCTTTCGACTACGTGGAGAGAAATTTTTTTTTTTTTTTTTTTTTTTTATAATTTGAATATATTCAAGCTCCGAGTTTTAAGCTATTAACGAAGTGTGTCGAAATGAATCGAACAAGTATATCCGCCGAAGTCCTCGCTATGTACAGAAACAATCCACTTCCTCATCTGGTGAGGTGACAGAACAGATTTGCGATACAAGCAAGTCATGTCACTCAGCGCGTGAATCCAGGGACACTCAAGCGCCAACGAAAAGTTGCACGCGAACTCAACCTGGAGTCACGCGGGTGTCATGACTCATTTGCGGCTCGCGAAATCGCGGACCAGGATCCACATGGCCGGGTGTAAAGGGACCAATCCAATGCAGGGCATCTTCATTGCTTCAAGTCGGGGACCCGGGTGTCCATGTGATCTGGCGTTCAGGGCGTCAGTCGATTTGTGGTGCGGGTTGGCGTAGGATGCTGGGTCCCATGGCCAATTTCGGCGGTGCTTTTTTTTTTGAGATGTTCGTGAATCATCGCAGTCGGAAAAGGCGTTTCATGATTTTTGATTTTTTTGCAGGTTCAGAAAACAGCTGGAAAAAAGAGACATCCAGACGTATCCGAGCATTCAATCTCCAAGGGTGCAGTCTTGTCTCCTGATAAACGGTCAGAAAAGGATCCAAAGATCGTAACACAAAAGGTCTACTCACGAGTCGATAAAGTCGAGTCCACCGAAGTACTCCAGCATACGATAGCAAAGACTCAAATCGTCGCCCGGCTCGCCGCCAAAGAGACGGTACTGGGCAGCCTCGGTTCCACCAGTTTTCTGTTGAGGGGTTTCACGGATCTGCCATGCGGTATACCCATATTGCCAGGTAGGGGCGAGGGTCGCTGGCGCCGGAGATCCAGGTGAATTGCATGCAACTGATGTTCGGGCGTATGAAATCGGATTGCTCAAGACAGGCGATGCAATTGCCGGTAAGCTCGCAGCTTGATTGACTGATGGTTCTTGACTGGAGTGATGTCGAGGGCGTGTTCGGCGTCGGTTATGTCTCTGGCCCATTCTCAATGGAAAATCAAAGCAAGAACTTTTAAGGAGCGACCTTCACCCCTGGAAAGGATGAGATGGGGAGGAGAAGTTTTTATGGGGTGAGGCAGCCCTTATGTATGGCCTGACAACCACGGGGTATGAGTCGGTTGACGTGAGTCACGTAAGGAAAAAATAAACGGACCCACAGTGGAGCCTTCGCAAGTCGGCAGATCACCAAATGGCCTTAAAAAATGGCGCCAAACCCTTGCACTAGCCCCCCTGAAAGGCGTGCTTCCATGCGTCAGATCCTCAGGTCACTGACGCGATAGCCATTGCGCGATTTGGACCAAGCCACTTGGAATCACAGGGCTACCAAAACTCTCCCACATTCAATGAGGTGATTTTCGCAATTGGGCTTACATTGCGGCCTGGAATGCGTCAGAATCGCTGCCTAAGCATCCAGGAATGACGCAAAAATTGAGGTCGGCCCCGTCAAAGTCCGATGCCGGTGGGTTTGCCGTGCGGACCGAATCGGAGATCGCATCAGGTTATGAATACACGGGAATTCGGAAAAGCGTGGTCTCACCCGGCTTTTTCCCTTTTAAGTAACAGAAAGGAAAAGGAAGCAAGAAAAAAAAAAAGAGTCCACAAAGAAAACAAGAAAGAACAAAAAGTAGAAAGAAAGAAAAAGAAAAATCAAAACAAAGAGTATGGACTATCGATCTCGGAGACACTCGCTAGACTCCGACTCTCAGACTGCTGAAAATTCATCAGCACACTCAGTCATACCGAAATCTTAGCGTAGGGCCAATGCGATTCAGGTTTTGCCGAATTCCAAAAGACTTCTCGAACCTTGAGCAAGGGATAAGCCCACCACACTGACCACGCAAACCATGCAGTCCTTGCTGAAACATTCCTTGCCTGGCCGGTGCAGACTCCCCTGAAACTTCGTCAATTTCTACAGACTACACGTGGGTCTCCAGGGACATATTTCGGTCTCGACGCTCTCCCTTGCAGGCCTAGTTGAATAGGGGTAATGAAAGGCGAGCGGCATGCCTGGTCTGCCTCTGCCCGTCAAACTGAAGATCGGCGATACCCGGGGCCGCAGCGGTCCAAATTATACCATTCATCAATATCCGGCCTTTAACCATATGCAACCTTTGGAATGGGTGTGGCACAATTTCTCTCGCGCTGACCATGCAACTTCCACGTTCTGGATGTCGTGATAAATTCTTGAACCTTGCGAAGATTTGCGACATTTTCGCTCCACATCATTGATCATTCCATGCCTGATCTGACGAAGTGATGATTGCCGAATTTGAATTAGAGAAGATGATGGGGCTCGCAGATCACTCTCATTAAACGCTTTCACTAGGGCTGCTCATCTGAAAAAAGTCTAGATTCAAGAGGATTAACTCTGCAACGTAATCTGATTCGCCGTAGGATATCTACACAGTCCACATCACAAACATCGAACCATCTTCCAATTTTCCCCTCTCTCCCAACTCATACGATGCCCAGGACAAACTCAGTAGTGTTTCACTGCCTTCTAGTGCTTCGGAGTATATAGGGGCACAATGTTCACTCGGAGATAAAAATAGGGAGACAAAAAGAGAAAAATTTCTAAAGTCCCCACAACACTCTCCAGTCTTACTCCACCCAAAGCCACCAAGAACCACATGTGTCATGAAACAGTCGTGACCGTCCAGTGCAGGCTCCCCTGAAACCGGTCCAATTCAACACGTGGGCCTACATGAAGGCAAACAAGTTGATCTCAATACTCTCTCCCCTTGCAGAACCAGTCATCCACGAGTCCACACAAGTCTTCTGAGGCAACGTCATACCTCTCGGATTTTGCTGGCTGTCACACTGACGGAAGATTTGCGTCTCTAAGGCTGCCCACTCATATGCTTCCTTTCTGTCCTGGGCTGAACCTGGACTAATAGGCCTCACTCATTCCATCCTGTGGGAAGCTCCAACTGGTTCACAATCCAGGTTTGGCGCCAATCTAGACTCTCCCCACCCCACGCGACGAGCGTATCTCTCTCGACTATCGTCAGAGTTTGCTAGACATTGATCATTCACACTAGGCTTTAGAGGTGACGCCGTCTCTTATCAGCGTCGTGGACTACTGCCTCAAGATGACCCAGTGCCCCGGCTGCCGTGAATCAGGAATGTACGCTGTATGCTGACGCGCGGTCATTCGCCAGTATGGCTAGATCATCTATGAAGCATCGCATGCCAATTCTGGTAGTTGATTTAGTGATTGTGACACACATCTGAGTATCATCTGGACACTTCATGTTTTCAGAAAATTTCTACCCTTCTCAGGAAAGACGAATGGTTCCAGGCATGTCAAGTCTGAGGCCGGGTCAAGTTCAAGTATGTCGTGGTGAGCATATTGGAATGAGTTCTGGCTTAAGGTAAATCGGCCCTCCTGGCCCTGAGTACCTTGTACCTGAACGGGATGTTTCTCGTCCAGCGCCTCCATAGTTGCCTTACATTCCTCGGGCTGGCTCGTGGTAAAGGCCGAGACCAGGTCTCTCATAACTTCGGCCCCGCGTCAAAACACGATGTCTGTGTCCACATTCTTAGCGGTGGCTAATGTGGTTGAATCCATGTGGACCAGAGGCGTAGATGTATAGCGATGAAATACAATTGGGCAAGAAAAGGGTCATGCCAAACACAGCGTTGCGGGGAAGTCGACCACTTCAAAGTGGTCGATGAGAGTGAAGCGTGACGGCGAGGCGCAGATCTGGCGCAGGCATACAAGAGCATGGGCTCTGGAGCACCTTCAAAGATATACCATATACCACAAAGGAGAGAAGTAGATACACAATCTACTCTGGATGACACGGAAATTGCGCGCAAGCAAAAGCAATATCGTGCCATCCTGAGGAAGCTGTAAACCACGTCAAGCGGCTGCGACAATACTGTTCTACCGTCCTTTATGCCGGCAACTAGGACGATCATCAAATCGCGAGATGCTCAATTTGACGAAGGATTCCGAAGACAATTTTGGCGACTGGACGAATGCAAACTCCATCTCTCTGAAGTCGTTGCCGAATACTCGCCCAGTGTCCCGTACCATCCTAGCTTACCCCGGGGTGTTCACGGCATGATAGATTGTGGGATTGGTGATACACACCAATGGAATGTCTGGCACGGCTCGTAGGAGAAATACTGACTCGCCGGAGAAATATCGGCTCAGGGATAAGCTCGTGGCTCACCTTGTCTCTATAACTTGGCGCGCTCGGCTTTCCAGCTGCCAAGTCGATCTGCTCTTCCGTTACAGACCGGACACAACGATATCATCATTTGGGGAAGTGCCCCCGAGAGTTACAATGTTACGTACGAGCTTGACAAGAATCAAGTAGGTCCGAGCAGAGTTAGGATACTTAGTGGCATTGAAGTGATATTCAACCCCCACACTAAAAAAATGCCGACATTTTCTCCGATTCACCGATCGCAAAAATCGTCGGATAAATAACGGAGACAAATTTTAAGGCTGGAGCAAAATAAATCTCACACTGGGATTCCCTAGGGCTAAGATACACAGGGATCAACACGCAGGGGCATCAAATTGGCAACTAGCTCACTCTGAACCCGCGTTCGCTACATGTTTTCCGAAGCTATGTGAACCTTGATAGATCTTCCAAATTACGCATCAGTGGCATGTATTGAATGTGCAGCAGAGCACATCATGATCGATTTCATGTATTTAAAGGAGCGGCCGACGCCTTGCTGGAACTCCTGCTAAGAAGCAACCAGTCATTCATCGTTCTCTATTCTCCCTGATAGTCGTGATTTTTCCCTGGGGAAATGAAGACATCACTGCATTCTTTAATTGTGTTGGGGCTAAGTGCCGTCGCCCTCTCCTCCAATACCCCTCCCAAAATCACGCCCAAATCGCTACAGAATGAGGCGAACTACACGGCACCCTACTTTCCTTTGCTCGGCTTCGAGCAGTACGCGAAGAATCCTATCATGAGACCCGATCCCAACCATGCGTGGGAGTCCGAATACCTCTACAACCCAAGCGCCATTGTCCTCGACGACAAGGTGTTTTTGCTCTATCGCGCCCAGGACAAGCAGAAGACATCCAGCATTGGCCTTGCCTGGACCAGTGACGGATACAATTTCACCCGGTATGACCAGCCTGTCGTCTATGCCACGGAGCCATATGAACGGAGCGGTGGCTGCGAGGATCCACGCGTCATTCGTGTGGACGGCACATTCTATCTAACCTATACGGCCTACGACGGGAAAACGGCCCGTCTTTGTCTTGCTACATCGACCGATCTCGTTCACTGGAAGAAACACGGCCCCATGCTGCCCGATTTCACCGAAATTGTCTACAATTGGCGCCAACCTGTGACGTACTTCTCTCCGAATCCCGTCGGTTGGACCAAGAGCGGCGCCATCATTGACGAGAAACAGCCTGATGGGTACTACTACATGCAATTTGGAGACACATACCTCTACACTGCTAACTCGACTGACTTGATCAACTGGGAAGTCTCGGGCTATGGTCAACCATTCGCCCCGCTTCTTAATATTTGGGAGCAGGCTCTAATGGAATCTGGTCCGCCGCCGATCAAGACGCGAGATGGCAAGTGGTTGAAGATCTACAATGGGATGTCCACAGGTGGTGTTGGCGGTTATGCAGTTGGGCAATATAGCACTGGACAAATGCTCATTGATCCGGCGAATGCACCCCTGGGCCCACCTGTTGCGCGCCTCGAGACCCCGCTCTTGCAGCCGACAACGGCAACTGAGATCACCGGACAGGTGGATAATGTTGTTTTCAGTGAGGGGTTGGTGCAATTTAGGGGCAAGTGGCTGCTCTACTTTGGATCGGGAGATGCGTTCCTGTCTGTTGCACAAACCCCTGTGCAGCCGTGAACTATCTGGAGGTGATTTTCTCATCGGGGGACTTCTTTGGACTTATGTGTTCTTCTTGTGCAAGGTTGAAGTAATCTATGCTTCCGCTCCTAACACTTCCACATATCTGTTAAATGCACTTTTCGCAGTTTGCACTACCTAGCTTGCCCTACAGAACATGGACTTCTAATCGTTACCGAATTTAGAGCCGAGTAGATATACGGTGGGTACTGTCAACTAAACAATCGCGTTTGATGAAGGGCTGAATATAGGTTACATCTTGTGTAAGTCTTCTCATTTTCTCCAAAGTTCAGAAAGTTAACTGCTTGTATTCAGAGAAGGTATCGTAGAAATTTAAGCACTTTAGGCTCTATTATCTCTCTATGCTTTTCACAATAGAGCGAAATCCGAGGTCATGGATGGCGTTTGGCTTGATATAAGCTAACTTACTGACGGGACGAAGTAGATTTCTAATAGTTAATACTAGAATTTGAGAGAAAAGGAATGGGCTATTCCTATTGTGAGTAGTCTAGATAGCCTCCTTTTCCCATAACACAAATTGATTATTCTTCTTTACATCTCTATGGTCAGTCATTCCCCCTGCTACCAACAGATCTACATCTCCATCGCATCAATTTCGACCGTGATGCTCGATAATTTCCCGAATGACTTAAGAGTATTCATGAAACCCAGGAACTCATCGTCCTGGGACGCTCGCATACGGTCCTAGCTCGGTCAGCATAACATCGACAGCTGGAATTCAAATCTCAGATCTTACCTCCTGATGCAGCCATCCGATCATGCCAACGACGGTGGTTTCTTCTAGATTCAAACTTGTGCCGTAGGTTGCACAACCCCGGACTCCACCCTCGCTAACGAGAAAACTATCCATCTTCTTCCAGACTTGCAATGAGGCTTCGACATTCTCTAAGCTGGAAAGCTCTGTGCGAATGATCTCAACAATAGATGCTGAAGCTGCAGCTTTTGGCGAAGACCTTGTCTCGAAGAGTTGCAGGGTAGGCGGTCCGGTCACCAAATGCCTGATTGAGCTAGCGAATGCCGCAAATTGCTCAGAACCAACGAAATCATGGAATGAATCCGCTGCATTCCATTCTGCGCAATATTAGAGGGGTCCAGTAGTCAAGTAATATCTGGACTTACCAAAGAGAAGGAATTCACGGTGCGCATCTCTAACATTCTCTCCATCTTCTGTCAAAACCCATCCTCGAAAAGCGTGAAGTAGACCGGGATTCGGATGGGTCAACCCTTTGCTCAAGGTGGGCCAGTCCTTTTCTAGCAGTTCCAATGTGACATGATCGGTTTTCACGCGTGGAAAAATAAGTTCAATAATCGCCATTGTCAAGATGGGGTAGATGTCTATGATCGTTGCAATCAAGGGAGATTAGTGGAGATGAGGGATAGCAAAGTATTCAGAGCCCCTGTTATGAGCCCCTTATATAAGGTTCCGTTGAATAATAGAGTAATTTGATTATTTCTATCCCACAGCGGATCACGCACTGCGGATGATGCGGCGTCTCAGCTCTTGCGGAGTTTGCGGAGTTTCCATGCGGATACTTGTCGGGTTGGACCTGAGTTTTGTATCATAGCGGTCGCTCTGAGACTAGTTGGGGGTTCCGTAAAAGGCTAAAAAGGAAATTACCTTGACAAAACATCAAAAATGCGCCCCGGCAGATTCTTCCCTCAAAAGCAGAGCTTAACAGTATGCCATCTTTCTCTGTAATCATTATAATGGCTAGTGCATCGCCGGGTTGTCGAGACTCGATGCTCCGAAGGACAGCCAACGATGAAAAGCCTTTTTCTTCAGGACCACGTCGATTCCTCTGCCAATACGAAGCCAGTTTACAAAGTCAGAGGAGCTCATTTATCGACTCACTGTCTAATTTTGTTTGCCTTTTGATGTTTTTGAGCAGGTCTACCTCGCCTGGGAAACTGAAGTGGGACTTCCTGTCCGAAATTAAGATGACTCTGCGGACACCGAATTCTGCAAACACTTCATGCTTGGTACCCAGCTTAAATCATGTCTGGATGAAATTCAGATTTATGAGTCTTCAACATTTGCAATCAAGGTTTCCCATTGCTGAAACCAAAGCTGCATCAGGTGGCACCTATGATATTTGGTTCTTAAGCCACGGATCTGGCAAAAACTGATACAGCTGCTGTGACAGCATCGTTTCTGCCATTTGTGGCTCATTTAAATGCCAAGACTCAGCTTTGATGTAGTCAATCACGTTGTGGGGAGAGCAAAAAGTCGCGTTTCCTAGTAAAGAAAGTTCCGCCTCCGCAAATGCGGCGACAGCCTATTTAGATGATAATCCGTCAGAGTGGATAGGGAACAATCCCACCTATTTTCCTATTTAATGGCAACATATGTCTTCTCTTACCCCTCCTACGACGGACCTCAATCACGCTCATAAATATCGTTCTCTTTGCTTCGCCTAACATATCAATCTTGTCCAATGGCGGAAGCACCAATTGTGAACGGCATATTTTGCCACGACAATAATACCTTTACCGGGCAATCCAGCGTAATGGATATGTTCTCATTGAAAGGCAAAACGGCTGTTGTCACTGGAGCAGCTTCCGGCATTGGACTTAGTGTTGCACATGCCCTCGCAGAAGCCGGCGCAGATGTTGCTATTTGGTACAACACAAACAAGAAGGCAATTGAAGAAGCCACGCAAATCGAAGAGAATTATGGCATTCAATGTAGGTCATGGTTCTCCTCCCTCATCGGGTCTTGCTGATAATGATCACCTAGGTCGAGCATACCAAGTTAATATCAAGGATAGCCGCAGCGTTGAAGAGACCCTAGAGCTATGCGTTCGCGAATTTAAAGGTCGTCTGGATATCTTTATCGCAAATTCCGGAATCCCATGGACCAAGGGGCCTATGGTGGACGCTCCTCTTGACCACTATGCGAATGTGACCCAGACGGATCTGGATGGGACCTTCTATTGTGCAAGGGCTGCTGCTGCTCACTGGAAGCGACAAAAGACCGAAAACAAGGATATTTTCGGAAATCCACTCATTGGTTTCACGTACGGCAGCTTCGTGGCTACTGCCTCCATGAGCGGTCATATTGTCAATGTTCCTCAACTTCAGGCTGCATACAATGCAGCTAAAGCCGGAGTCATCCATCTCTGTATGTTTGGTTGCCCAAATTTTCAAGTTAAAAGTTCCCTGCTAACCATCCATAGGCAAGTCTCTTGCAGTCGAATGGGTCCGATTTGCCCGCGCTAACACCGTTTCTCCGGGCTACATCGCGACCGAGATTTCCACCTTTGTTCCTAATGAGACTAAAAGTCTCTGGAAAGATAAAATCCCAATGGGCCGAGAAGGCCTGCCCCAGGAACTCATGGGAGCCTACTTGTACCTTGCTTCCTCTGCCTCGAGCTATACAACTGGCGCGGACCTCATCGTTGATGGAGGTTATACCCTCCCGTAGGTGTGATATAGGGATGATGAAAAGTGCAGCCTTAGCATGGGACACCTGGACTGTGAGCTTGAACTTGCATGGATCCGTATTTCTCAAACCAATAAATCGCATTAAATAGCTTTGCAATCAATGGTTCTGAAATGAACCATGTTCCTCTCTTGAAACTTCCCTTGAAAGTTTCTACGACCTTGGTTGATTCATTTTTGACACAAAGTGTCTGGGAACCTCGCAAAAAATCGGCGCTGTCTTCCAAGGCTCTGAATTTTGAATCTCAGAATCTGGGACTTAGTACAGTGCAGGGGCAAGGTCCGATCTTCCCCCATAAACAAGCTATGGCGCGGTCCAAATTCCAGATTGGGAAATTCCGCTGGCAGCGGGGCGGAATAGTCAAGTTCACTTTCATCCCGCACATTTCCTAGAAATGCACACTCGGTCCAGACGTCGTATATCGCAAATGGCAGATCAAGAGAGGATGTTCACCTTCGTTGCAAATGATTCTGAGGGTCTTCCCTGCAATCGCAAACAAGCTCGGCGAGCATGCGAGCATTGCCGCAAGCGCAAGCGGCGCTGTGCCCATGGACCTAGACTCGCTCCTCGCTTGTCTGAGACACAATCACCTCGGAAATCTACAATAAACGATAGATGCTCGCATTCTATCGGACAAGAGGCCATTTCGACTACAGGTGCGGGAAATACTACCGATACAGCTGAGGCTACGCAACCAGATAGCCAGCCACATGGGCCAGGAGCTCGCTTCGATGGTGAATCTTGGTTTGTCGGTAACATGGATCCTGAAGGGGCTTTCTTGATAGCAGCAAGTCCTGATTCGAATCCTGGAGCAATTCGGCGGCATGATCTTGGCGTTTGGTTACCAGCGCGAAGTGCCGATTCACAACTTGCGGTCAAGAGATCAAGAACAAGCTTTATCTCTTGCCCTGATCCTTTAATATCTTCAGTCTTTCTGCCATATCTGGAAGATCAATGCTTGAGTGTACTGCCAGCTCCTAATGATATGGAGGAGCTCCTTCGGATACATATGAAGAACATTCATCCTATATTCCCGGTCATAGACATCGACTCTTACAAGGCCATGCCTAGCAACTCTGCGGAGAGAATTCTCCTATCGCAGTCAATTTGCATTGCTGCCAGTATTGACCAGAATGCAAAACAGTATCTCAACCTACCCACGGGCACAACCTCCCATGCCGACTTCTCTCGGAGTCTCTTGGAAGCAATGAATACGTCAATTGCCTTGGGTCTAGTGAGAGATAAATTGGTTTTGATTCAATCCTTATCATTGACCTCTCTTTTCACGCAATTCTCTGGAGACCGACAGGAATCAGCGGAACTTTTATCTCGCGCTATTTGTCACGCGCACACTATAGGTCTTCACCATCGCTGTCATTCGTCCATGTCCATACAGAAAGAGAAGACTTCTACCAGATTATTCTGCTGCCTCTATGCGCTTGATATACTGAACTCGGCATGTTTAGGAAGACCTGTACAATTTCATCGGCAGGACTTTGGTCGCGACCTCTTGTTATCTATTGCCGCCCAGGAAGGCTGTTTCCAACTTTTCCTACGCACTATCTTGCTCATGGAACGGGCTATTGAGATTTACCGGCCCGCAGGAGACGGAGTTTGGAAAGGTGTCTTCCCTTCCTTCGAGGATTTATTGCAAGAAATTCGCGCATCCGCTGGCATACCTATGCATCTGACAGGTAAGGACCTGCGCCTCAGAACGCAAGTTATTGACATTAGGATCTGACGACAATGACAGCCACAATAGAGGTGCTGTATCATGCAGCTGCCATATTGTCTTGTCATTCAACAAATCTGTACGGTGTTTCCCGTCCATCGTCAGAGACAAACGTACGCCAAAGTCTCTCGGCCTCTAGAGTCACATACATCGTCGGCGACGAGTTTCACAACCAATTATCATTATTTCCAATCATTCCATACGCGGTCGCCCTCTCGTTACGTGTGTCTTGGCATAGTCTCCAGCAAAGCAAAGCGGCTATCTTCCAGGCAAGGGCACGGAAGCAGTTAGTTGCAAACTGTGCGATCCTGAGAGAATTAGGAGAAACGTTTTACTCTGCTTCACTTATGGCAGATCTAGGAGAACGTCTAATAATGGATCTGGACAAGAAGCAAGAAGGCGAAGAGCGAGAGAGCCAGGTTCAGGTATCCCTGCAAAATACCAAGTCTACCAACAAGTCTGCGGACTTAGTGAGCACGGGTAAGTTCGCAGAGTCCTTCTATTGATGACCTTCATTAATACTTTGCTCAGAGGAACCAACTCTACAGAATACAGAAGGCTCCGAGTCTGCCAAATCGACGCATCAATCGTATGATCCGAGTTTCTTTGATCCAATGTCATTTCTGGGCATTTTTGATAGCTTCGACCTTGAGGTTGGAGCTACTGGAGAAATGGCTTATGGATCAGCTTGAAAAATTTTGTAGAAAGTAGCTATAAATGGAAGTGTATGGTAACCTGCAATGTTTCCTGTGTGAGTTGCGGTACCAAAGTGGGACGCTTGGATACTTTCTTGACTGCGAGTAGTTGAAAGGCATACGGGATATTGGAAAATCGAGAGCGGCTAAGCTCCGGAAGACCGATATAGGATCAATATTGTTGAGGTTGTTTTCTAAAAATGCCCATTGATGGCGCTTGTGCGCGTACGAATCTTCATTCATATGAAATGAACATCTCAGCTCTATGTAGATCCTTTTATGATGGCAAGCATCTCGTCTCCCTTCGGCGCAATGGTGAGGTTCTCATAACCGTCAGCGGTAACGAGAATGTCATCCTCGATGCGCACACCACCAATGGAAACGTACTTGTCGGCGATATCGAAGTCGATATACCGAGCAAAAGGCTGCTTGCGCGCATTTTCAAGAGCTAAAGGCGAGAAATAGATGCCAGGTTCCACTGTCACAACCATGCCCTCTTCCAGAAGAGGAGCGGATAATGTACAAGGAGAATGGCTTATAGACTGGTTCAGGACTGGTCCGTACTGGAACTGATCTAGTGAGGGATGAAGCGCTGTGATTTCTGACTCGGAAACGTCGTGAACTTCGAGTCCGACGTGGTGACCGAGTCCATGAGGAAAGAATATTTTGGATGCGCCAGATGCACGGATTTCGGAGTGCGTACCGTCTTTCAGGACTCCGAGCTTGAGCAGGCCATCGATGGCGATTTCATGAGCTAGGTCGTGTAGAGAAAGGAAACGAGTGCCTCTTCGAATCCGCTTGATGCACTCCTCCTGCATACGCTCGACCAGGTGATAGATGTCCTTGGTATATTGGTTGGGCCACTGGCCGGTAAGCGGGAAGGTTCTCGTCACGTCACTCGCGTAGCAGTTCCACTCAGCGCCGGCATCGAGACAAACAAGAGGCTTGTTGTGAAGAGATTCATTATTGCGGTCATAATGGAGGACAGCAGCATTAGGGCCGGAAGCAGCGATAATCTGATAAGCTTGATTCCGTGCACCGTGCGAGATGCAAGTGTCTAGAAATAGACCTTCGATCTCGGACTCATTGTTCATTCGAGAAATGCGCTCCAGGATGCTTCTATGAGCCAGTGCCGAGACCTTATTTGCTTGGCGAATCATCCGGATTTCATATTCATCCTTGACGCCACGTGCTGCATCCATGGCGGGCAGAAGCTGCTCTGAGTCCAACGGTAACTCTTGCGGGAGACCTTCTGGTTTCTCTGACTCATGAATCATGTACAGAAGGCTGTTCGGGACCCGCTCACTCAGCCAGGCTTTCAGCTCCGACTGGAGGGAGGAGTAGTATTGAACCCGATCTACATCATAGTGATCTTGCGCCTCTTCCCGGTCAAGGGTCGGGCCCATCCAAATCGCGCGGTGAAGATCAAAATCCGGCACGAAGAGGGTCAGCTTGTCCAAGCCAACATCGTATGTAAGAGCGCAGTCGGGCTCGTCAACGCCGCTGAGGTAATAGAAATATCGTCGTTGTCTGAACGGGCGCGCTTGATCGGAGTCGCGCAGGTTTATTGTAGGTTGCCCGGCGAGGAAAATTAGGCCGTGAGAAACACCGAGCTTGCGGGCGACATTGCGCGCGTGCTGCTTAGCTGTACACGGAAAGGGCGCTTAGCTTGGGGCCGATACAATGGACGGATTTCAGTAAATCAAAGGGAGCTCCGCAAGGTCTAGACTACAATGGGCGATTCGAACTGGCGAAGCTACTCCTGGTTTCGTGATCAAGGAGACTGACCTGGATATTTGTCGCAGGAGGTGCCGGATACGGCTAAGCGGATGTGGTAGGAGTCAACGGAGTTGATCATAACGGACCGCCCTGCCAAGGAGGTGGAGGATGCACCGGGGGCCTTTGCACGCATTATGAGGATAGGCGAAGCGATGGGAGGGGCTACTTTCTAGGGCCAAGTAAGGAGCCACGAGGGGAGCGAGAGGGGAAAGAGGAGTAGAAGGAGAGAGAGAGGCTTATCCGGAGTAGGGATGGCCTTGACGGTCAGATACCGCCATTGGCAAAATGGACAGGTTCCTTCGCCCAAGAAGTTTAAAAGAGATAGTCGGTCGCGTAGAGCAGACCGACATGAAGTTTCTCTCGGAGCCAGTACCTCAGGGCCAGAAGCCCGAAGTCAGAAGCCAGGTACATATACATAGGGCAGTGCGCCAGACACCGGAAACGTCTTAGATAACCCAAGTCACTTGGTCTTGCCGCCTTCGCCCACTTTGAATCTCCTCTTCTGACATCTGCTCTCGGACCACCCACTTTGGTCTCTCGCGGGTTTCTTTGCTTTTTTTTTTCCTTTCTCGCTTTTCTTGCTCCTGCTTCATCTTTCAGTCAATGAACGATGCAGGGTCTTGAGGCATCGGGTCCCGGTGCGCTCGCAGACCTGCCCTCCACGCTGAGTACAGTGATAGGCAACCCGACGACGTCACCGCTCGGCCTCGCCTCCCAGTCCATCCAAACCGCTCTACAAACCCCAGCATCTCTATCTCGACAGCAGATTCAGGAGAACCTTCAGCATGTCATTTCAACACTTTCCTCCGACTTCGATTCCGGCCGCGTGGTTGCTGCGAGTGGCGAATCTTCCGGCTCGACCGGCAAAGGCATCCTGATTGGGATCCTGTCCGCCTTTGGCTCGGCGGCTATAGCATTTGTCGTGCTAGCGATCTTCTTTTTCTTCAAGTATACTCGCCGCGGGCGGATTATGCTGGATCGCATTGGTCGTCCGGGTGAATATGACGACGAACAAGCATTTGCGCGGGAAGAGGAAGAGGCCCTGGCGTCCATGGACGACTTGTCACGGTCGGAGTACCTAAGAGCGAAAGGTAATACTGGCGGTACCTCTGTTGATGCTTCTTGTACTGACAGTCGATGCAGCCTGGGTTCAGTCAAATCCGCCCGAGTCTATGTCAACGGATATCTCGCTATCGCAGTTCCTCGCCATTCAAGAAAAAGGTGTCTCTGCATGGGAGTTCCAGCCCGAGCTGGAGATCGCAAACTGCTTTGTGGAAGGTCGCACCGAAATCGAGTTCTTCGATTCTGAGTGTAGCGTTCAAACGAACCTGCCCATTCCTAAACAAAACGAAGTCTATTACTGGGAGGCCAAGATATATGACAAGCCCGATTCAACAATGATTGGAGTTGGTCTTTCCACGAAGCCGTACCCTCTTTTCCGGATGCCTGGTACGTTACTTGCTACTTGTGTGATTCAAACTCTGGCTAATTCTCGATAGGCTTCCACAAAACGTCCGTTGCCTACGAGTCGACCGGCCACCGCAGACACAACCAGCCCTTTACCCCAACTCCATACGGCCCACCTCTCCTCCAAGGCGATGTCATTGGTGTCGGCTATCGGCCTCGATCAGGCGCTATCTTCTTCACCCGTAACGGCAAGAAGCTTGAGGACGTCGTTCACAACTATCGCTCACAAAATCTATTCCCGACCATCGGGGCCAATGGCCCCTGCAGTATTCATGTCAACTTTGGCCAAATGGGCTTCGTTTTCATTGAAGCTAATGTCAAGAAATGGGGTTTAGCCCCAATGACAGGCAGTCTTGCTCCGCCCCCTCCTTACGGAAGCGAACAAGGGAGCATCTTGCTTGAATCAGGCCGCGAGAGCGCCGCCCAGATCTCCCAACGCGTTTACCAGACTCACACCGCGAGAAGTTCCAGTATCGGCCTTCCCCAAGCGGTCAGCCCCGGGCCCATTCGGTCTCCGACCGAGATTTCTCTCGCACAATTGGCCCACATTCCTTCTAATGAGGATGCAGGCGAGGGTTCCAGCCGTATTGGCGCTGACGGAGAAATCGACGGCCCTGCTGCACCGGTCGGAGCTCCTGGTGATGACGGTGTTCCGCCTCCGGAATACGAGAGCCCGGGGAGCAGTCGCCGTGGCAGTGATGCGTCCACAACTTTGATATTCCCAGCAAGAACGCCCCGTGGGAACAGACAACGCCCAGGCAACCCCGACCCCAATGCTCGTGATCTACCAAGCTATCAAGCTGTGGTAGACCGGGCGTTCAGGGACCATGAATGAGGGTGCGTTTGATACTTCGACTTCGATACCTCTCTGCTTTTGAACATACGCCACAGTCTTTCTTTCCGGATCCGATCATGGTCCAACATTATACCACATCATTTTCTTTTGCCGTTTCAATTAGCGAATTCACGGCTGGCGTTAAAGTAACTTGGGAGGACCGGTTTATAGGGCATCTCTTTCTTCTCTTCACTTTATTTGGGAGACACCCGTGGGACAAATTGGGGGGGTTCGGTTATTGTTTCCCCAGGCAATCAAGACGTGACTCCATCTGAGGTCATGCACTACAAGAGGTTTTCTTTTATTAGTGTTTCCTCTCGCTTTTTTTGTCTTTAACAAGTTTTTCCCCGTTGGAGGCAGCTCTGTACATTTGTGATCTAACACCTTCAATACCCTGGGGGAACCCGTCCACGCATTTACTGATAGCCGTCAATCAAATCTGGCTTACATCTTCCCCATCATGCCGAGCAAGAAGGAAAAGGCTGGACTTTTGTTTTCTTCCAAGCATGCGCTGTATCAATTTACCTTGTCTTAACGCGTCGAGGCGCAATTATAGGTGTAGTGATATCTTGTATGGCGGTTGAAACATAGTGTATAGTGCTATTCGGACTGTGCAACCTCATGGGCCACGGGGCGATACCTTGTATTATGAGCACGTCTACAAGATTTCCTGACCACAGACGTGGAGGAACACGCGCTAGAGAAAGGAAAGACCGTAGACAAGGAGATTCCATCCAACTTGCCTTGGCCAAGTGTGGATCGATGCGCTAAGTTCCGCCCACCCAATCGTCCCGGAGCTCTGGTCGCCCTCCGCATCTTTCTTCTTCGTCCAGGTCTCACCCTCAAGCTCTCCCCTCCTCTTTCACATACCTTATTTCACCAGCCTCTGCGCTTCTTTCCATAGCCAAGCCTCTATCACAATCATATCACAGTCGCACCTCAGCCGGACTGACTCACAAGACATTGCGTCACGGGACACACCGGTAATTCTGCCGGCGCCAGCGACCTCGCGAAAAGGTGCGATCCGTTACCAATTGGCGTGGGCCATCTGGAGCTCGCCTGCAGTAGTGTCCGACGCTGCACACGGCGCCCCCCTTGCGGTGGTACAAGCTGGAGAAGGTCCACACCAGGCGGAGTCTCTCCAGGCCGCAGCTTATCTGCGCCTACACCCTCGAATCTGCGCCAGGTGTATCATACGTATGGTCCGGAGCTAGCGACACGATAGTTCTGACCCTTGTTTCGCGACCGCAACTTTTTTTGTTCGTGGCGCGCGCGGCAGCTATGCGATGAGAAACTAGCGTCTGCACCGCGACACCTCTCACAACAGGCCGATTCACAACTTCCCTTTCGCCTGTTTCAGCTCCGTAGTATCGTGCTTAGCCGCGTCTTGAGACTCGTCGGCCAATTTTCTTGGAGATCCCGTGAGACCTGCATTCGACAAGTTTGACGACGCAGGCGGCAAGGTATCTTTGCTCCCTCTTCACCGACTCTGTCGCGTGTCTCGCCCGAGGAAGCGGCTATTACTAGCTCAGAATAATGCCGGAGAAGCCCTCGTTTCAAGTTATTGTTTTGGTGAGTTACATATACTAGCCACGAGTCACGTGTAGAGCCTGTTATTGGGGATGAGCAACTTCGTCTCAGCGTCATCTTGCGACGGATGATGCTCAGCCCATCTCGGGTTCTGACACCTGAAACCCTGTCACTTGAGCCGCATGCTGACTTGTCTCAGGGCCCGACAGGTGGTCCTCGCGAAGACAATGTGACGGGCATTCTGGTGCGATCAACTTCAACAAAATGGACACCCAACTCGGTGGTCGCCGTCGACGCAGGTACAATGCTTGCCGGCATCATTCGACTCTTGGATAAATACATCCCGGGGTCGAAGGATGAAGAAGGTATTTTGCAAGATGGCCCCTTCAAGGGCCTAGAAATGCCGCATGAAACAGCACAAGCCAATGCTGCATACATTTTTCAGGAAATTATCGGTGCTGTCCTCATCACACATCCCCACCTAGACCATATCTCGGGTTTGGCGATTAACACGCCGATCCTGGAGGCGGGAAGTGGGCCGAAACCCGTCGCCGCTTTACCCTCTGTATTATCCGCCATGAAGAATCACATGTTCAACGATGTGATCTGGCCCAACTTGTCTGATGAAGATGGGGGTGCTGGTCTCCTCACTTATCAGCGCCTGGTGGAGGGTGGAAACCCAAGATTCGGAAGTGGGGAGGCGAGAGGCTACGTTCGCGCCTGTAACGGGCTCTTGACCAAGTGTCTGAGCATCAGTCATGGGCGATGCAAGCAACGTTTCCACCCAGAGAGCGCAGCTCACCACCGTGCCGGAAGTGCCGTCTTTGGTGATCAATTGATGCTGCCCTCTCGTGCTATATCTGTGGACTATACAGATGGAAGGTAAGAGCTTCCACCTCCCCAGATCGCAGTACACCACTAATATCTACCCAGCTTCTACTCACCTGCCCGGTCCCCTCGTATTCTCCCTAATAACCCAAAGGAGCCTATCATGGCCACAGTCGAAAGCTCTGCCTTTTTTATACGAGACCACCGCACGGGCCACGAAATCATTGTCTTTGGAGACGTCGAGCCAGACTCAGTAGCCCAAGAACCCCAGAACAAACGTGTCTGGGAGACAGCCGCCCCAAAAATTGCTTCCGGGAATCTCCGTGCCATTTTCATCGAATGCTCCTATACAGACGACGTCAATGACGCATACTTGTACGGCCACATGTGTCCCCGCCACCTAACCGCAGAGCTCAAGGTACTCGCGAATCAAGTCATGGACATCCGCGACGCAGGCAATGCCGATCTGAAAAGGAAACGAGAAAGCACCGGTCCGTCGGGTCTCGGTCGGGACGTGAGCCCACGAACAAAACGGGTCCAGAGTATCGCTGGCCAAAGAGGTCGGCGGTTCGACGGAACCTCCGAGCCGAGGACACGCTCTAATTTGCGTGACTCTGTTGACTACAGTTCCGAGGATCCCACGGGCTTAGGTGCCTTTGAGAGTCTAGATCCTCTTACTGAGTTTGAGGCCCCGGATCCTGTCCGCTGGGTTGAGGCAGATCCCCTCCCTCTGGCTGGGCTTTCTGTGTACATCATCCACATCAAAGAGAACATGACCGATGGTCCGCCTATTAGGGATCAAATCCTGGAAGAGCTTCAAGCACATGGCAAGGAGGCTCATCTGGGTTGTGAGTTCTTTATGCCGGATCTCACTGAGGGAATCTGGATCTGAGATGGTATTTATTTGGGTGGAAGCATTCAGTTCAAGTTCGGGTATGGGCATAGCGTTGCCTTTCTCTTTTATTGTGGTATCTTCGGGTGGGCTTTAGATGGAAACAGGTTTTGCCATTCATGTTTATTGTAATATTTTAGGAATCATCGAATATACATCCTCTCATTACTTGTCTCCAGTTTTAAAGCTGGATACGACATAAAGCCTGATACCTAAAATCTTAGTTCCCCCAGCCTTCTCAACCTTTCTTGAATGTTTCATCTGCTATACGACATCAAATTCTTCTTGTCTGCCATCAAATGACTCGATCAAGCAGAAATTCCACTACCCATTCGTTTCGAAGGACCGCTGACCAATTGAGATGGATCATGATTCTTTTTCGGTTGGGCTGCAAAAGGGTCCAAGGTTCCCTGACCGTTGTGGATAGTACTTGGCTTCAATGATTGCTTTGTAAAAAAAAATCAAAAAGATTGAAGCAATTCATGATTTGCAGTACAGTCGAAGCAGTTTCAAAATTATGACAGTATAAACAAGTCACCAAACAAGGCACAGCTCCACTGAGCATTGTTCTCACGCCTTAGCCAGAGCAATGACGTCCTCCCAGTTCGACTCCGACGACGATGGAGCACGCAGTCCCTTGGCCTCGGCGGCTTCCTTGCTCTCACGGGGAGGCTGGTTTCCAGGCAAGTCCAGGACCCCTTCACCATCACGAGCAAAGTCAATCAAATTTTCCTCGGTACCCCATTCACTCATTGCCATCAAGCCAATGGGAACACCACTACTACGGTCATATCCTGCAGGGCAGCTGATAGAAGGACAACCGGTGAAGTTCGCCAGCCAGACATACTCCATGTTCCGCACAGAAGTCTTGCCATCGGACAAGCCTCGAGCAAGGTCAGCTTCACCGCCATCAATGTGCCATCCAGGGAGAGGTGTTGTCGGGGAAAGAATCATCAGACCAGGATAGGTCTTGTAAAGGTAGGCGACATGTGTCATCAACATGTTCCGCAGACGCTGTGCTGCAAGGAGGTCCTGGGCCGTGATTTGCCACATACCCATGGAGACGAGGACTTTGTTCGGGGCCGTAAGCTCTTTGATCTGACGAGCATCTAGGCCGGACGCAATCTCAGCCATGATGGTCAGGATATGGGCGCGTTGACCTTCGGGTAGGTAAGGAATGGTGATATCGATGATTTCATACCCGTTTTGGCGGTAGTAATCCAGGGCAGCATCGAACACAGCGCGAACCGAGGCCTCGGCGCGGTCGATCCAGTCGCGGACTAGACCAATGGTCTTTGTTCTCTTGCGATCGGACGGAAGAGGTACTGGCTTTGGGAATTGCGAAGAAACAGGGTCTTGCAATGCTGGTGCTGGTGCTGCCATGACCCTATAAGCAAGAGCCAGATCATCGATACTTGCGGCCATGGGTCCGAGGACACCAACAGTAGGTGCAAGGCTCATGGAAGGCGCTCCAGATACGCGGCCGTGAGTAGTCTTCAGTCCCCAAATACCGCAGAAGGATGACGGAATACGAATGGAGCCACCACCATCAGCACCAAGAGCAATGGGCACCAAACCAGCACCGACGGCATAGCCAGATCCCCCAGAAGAGCCACCACAGTAGTAGTGCTTATTGTGAGGGTTCTTCGGTGTTCCATAATTGGGATTGTTGTTATTCGTGTCTATTTTCGAGGGTTAGTGATATGCAGCTCTCGGGGTTTGAGTTTATTTACCGAGGCCCAATTCATGCATAGTGGTCTTGCCGATCACGATAGCCCCGGCATCTTGCCATTGCTGGACACACCAAGAAGTAGCATCGCTGCCAGCTTTGAAATCGAGCTTGGTTCCGAGTGTGCGCTTGTACCCAGCAATGTGGACTTCATCCTTGATTGCCACCGGTACGCCATCCAACGGACCAAGAGGCTGACCCTTCTTGTACCGCTCAGTGGAAGCTTCTGCAGCTGCACGGATAATATCGGCTTGCGATTCGAGGAATGCCGTTGAGTGCTTTCCAGGAGGCTTGGCGTCGCGACGGATCAGAGGAAGTAGCGTCTCAACGAGCGCCGTCGGTGTCAATTCGCCGGATGAATACAGCGCGCAGTAATCGGCGGACGTGTAATAGGTGTTGATACCCTTCCGCTTCTCCACGGTAGGAAGCGGCGCGTCGCTAGAGACATTCTCGACGGGAATCACAGTAGGATCGGAACGACCGGGGTATTGATGAAGCTCAGGAATTCTTCGAATGACGTCGAAGCCAGCGTTTCGCCAGAAGTGGCTTTGGATGAAGCCGACATTGTGAATGCTGGGTTGAGTTGTGGTGGTTAGCCATAGAGCTCGTAGAGCTAGCTCGGCTTGTCGCAAACCTACAGAGTTGCGCCGATCGCAAGCGTAGTACCGCGCAAGACCGGAATAGATTGGGTTTCGTTCTCGTAAGGAATTTTGGGGCCCTCACGGGGTGGAGGGTAGTTCAAAAAAGAGCTACTTTCGGAGCTCATCTTGAGTGGTAAGTGAAAGTAAAGACAAGAGTGAGGAAGCTGCAGCTGTTCGGAATGATATCATGTACCGCTGTACCGCGGTCCGCACGTGGAGATCAGCTGATGTAGCTCTAGAACATCAAAGCTGGAATAAGGATCGGAGAACAAAATAGTTGAGTAGATGACGTGAAAAATATTTTCAAATCAAATTCTATTGGTTATTTCACGGCCTGTATTTATTTCGACGGCGTTATATGCGAACACTATGATACATACAGCTACAATCGCAGCTTGATATTAAACTTGTCCATGCCTAGGGCAAGAGCAGTCAGAATCGCCGCATATCCCACAAGAATGGCCATAGCTAATGGGTGATCGATATCCAAGGTCGGAACACTCAGGTTCACCGCTCCTGTGAGCAGATTAGCAACCAGGAAAATTGCCAGCCCTCCGCGATTAAAGGCATGCAGAATACGACTGGTCGCAAATCTCTGCTCCTCTTCAGCTTCTTTGCCAGTCGATCGGTGAACGGACGGGAAGAACACTGTCTCGATCAGGCAGAACAGCAAAAGCTGGACACTATTGAAGGCCGCAACCCAGAGAACATACGGCATATTGGCAAGGCGACGTGAGACCATGATGTTCGCACCGTAGCCAAATGCATAGGTGGAGTTGAAGAAGAACATGGTTGACCAAAAGGCCGCCTGAAGTCCGAGGCTCGTCAGAACGGAAATCCGTCCCTGTTGTGCAGTCTTGTTTGCCGAGTTTCCACGGGGGATGATGCGAATTCCTACACCTCGGCCAGCTAAGAAGATCGCGAGATATCCCACAAATGAAAAGATCCCTTCGCGATTCTTGGAGATCAGATCCGATCCACGAGGAGATATCAAAATCCAGCTCTTTAGATCTGTCGATTCGAGGACGACCTGGTACAGAATACAGATGCCCATTGCCAGCGCTTCGTAGGATGGGATGAACGTTGACAGAGTATCGAAAATCTCCACGAATGGAGGCAAGAAGCCGAGTGTGAAGAAAAAGTTCCAATGGACTCCGTATTCTGTGACATGTTCCGCATAATCAAGTCCCTTGACACTCCAAAGGCGAATCAGTCCAAGCACGAGCAACGGGACCGAATGCCGCACTGAGCCTAGCAGTCTAGTCAAAAAAGCTTTTTTGGGCGATTTCGAGGCCCGCGTTTTTAAGATCGCGCGCGCAGACACCACGCCCGCCGAAAAAACGAATGAGCCCACGCCGAGATCCATCAGGGATGTACCCCAGTTCTCAACCTTTCCAAATCGGCGCGGAAAAACACGGAAATCGACAGCGAGGATAGCGACGCAGGTTATGACCATCATAGCGGCACGATATGTTGTCAAAAAGGGATGAACAGGTAGGGAGTCTGCCTCCCTCGAATCAATACGTTTGGCATTGGACTTGCGGGGAGGCTTGGCCTTTTGTGGAGAGCGCAGACGATTTTGTGTAAGGAAGAGGAGGACGGCGGGAGAAATAAGGAAAATATTCAGAAGTCCTGGCGCGGAGGAGTAGGCAGTAGTCGCAAACAAGATGGCCAGGACATTGAGGATGAAGTCCGTCAGCAGACCCGCAGGGCCGTAGGGCGTGAAGAAAGATAGTCTGGATTGAAGGGCAGACCAGAGAAGAACAGACGCCTGGAAGATGGAAAGTCAATTGCGATCACATATGGAGAGAGTTGTAAGAACTGACCGGCGCGACAAGCGATACCGCGTTGATATCCCAAATATCACTGCCGGATAAGTTCGACACAAAGGCCTCCTTGCGAGCCTTGTAACCCGGGTCCATCTTAAGTTATAGAGCGCGAGATCGAGATCGAGATCGTCGATGGTCCATTGATCCGACGGATGTCTCGTATGAGGTAGGCGGAGGAGAAGATGCCGCGTTGGCCAACACGATGATCAGGTGATTGCGCCCGACCCGATTCCACGGACGGTAATTGTTTACTTTGACGACATGCTTTTTGACTCGTTTGACTCCATTGACTTCCACAAATTTACATAGCCTCGTACTGCGATGAGACAGCCTTCAGGAGGCATAATTATTGCACCTTAGGCTCGGTCCTCGGTATGTCGGTGTGTCGGTAGTATGCAGGGCCAGGGCAGCCTGACCGGGGTTCCTTCGGTTGTTCATTGATTACAAACACGGTACTAGCGACACTAGGGACGCTAAATAAGGAAGTGCCTAGAAAACGGAAGATCGGGGAAAGATACACGGAGCATGACGATTGGACAAGTCAGATCGTGGAATCTGCGGCTGTCATTTCCCGAGCTATAAAAGGCTCAACAGAGACCGGGTCAATCAGGCCCCTTACTAGGCAGGGACTAGCCGCTCGTATCTCAAATACCCTAGTGGGCGTTGGACGGCCTCCGGAAGGGCCAAGCAGAAGCCGCGAGAAGCGAGAATGCGACCTGCTCGAGATTGGAGTCCGCTCAACCTCACTGGCTGTACGCGACTTCTACAATTGGCCCAGCACACCCGACTCTGGGGTCAGGCCGTGGCCGGTATTCGTCTGCATCATTAGGCGCCTCTAGCTGAGCGCCCAAAAGCCATTAGCCACATCGCACCCCTAGATAGTCGATGTTTAGACCCGCAGTGATCGGCCAGAGATGCGTGTCTAGAACCACGTTCTCCTCAATGCGGAGTGGAGGTCAGTGCCCAATACCGTTGATCTCGATTTGGAATTATCGCAAATACGACCCGCCGCGGTGATCAAAGTACGAAGTATGGATATTGGGCACGGTGTCCAGGGTTCGGGGAGAACCCCAGCCTTGGAAAAAAAAAAAAAAAAAAAAGGGGGCAACTCATCCTTGAATAGTTGCTGTTCCCTCATTGGTGGCTGACAGGGTTAATTGATCTGTCCGCGCCGAGAATGACGCTGAAGCACAGGGCTGGAAGTACGAGTTGTAACTTGCGGTTGCTGTAAGAAAAGTCCAACACGTTCCGGGGTATCTATGCCCAGAACCTCAGGAAGAACCCATAGTAGAGCAGTCATCTCAAGATCACCTCTGTCAAACCCTCCCTCATTCCTTTCGGCTCCATTGGTTTGCAACGCCAGGTCCTGATCGTCCTGGTCGCTCCTCGATTGGTCCCAGAGAGCGCGCTAAATCGGGTCCAGTTGGGGTCCTGGGGGCCAAAATTAAATATGCGGCCGTTCAGTAGGATCTTCCGGCAGCCGTTCCCGAGTGATCCAAGATGACAGATATAGAGACGGCCATAAGAGGTCGGCCCTTGACAGATTTGAACTCTTTTGAATTCTAACAAGAGAGTGTGAATGGCCAAAGCCTGAGGTGGACCAGGAGGGAAAGACTGGGATTGAGGTTTGGCGGTTTGAGGATTGAAGCCTTACCGCAGGCATCAATTTGCCCCCCCCACCCTCGGAAGCAAAGCAAAGAAGGTCGAACCTGACAAGCGCCGATCTACAACAGCAAGAAGCCGATGGTCTAGTATAAAGTACAGTAAGGTTGAGCCAAAAGTGTATCGCGGCATTAACTTTTCCTAGACGCGTATTCCCACGAAAGTCGACGCGGGCTTCGCCGATGGCGCATCTCAAGAGACGCTATGTCCATAGCTTTTCTGTACCCACAGGGTTCGTGCGGATCCTCCCTACCCATTGGCCCATTCAGAGCCAGTGATGCGCCGTTAGGAGCGCCGCATCTCCGGGAGATTGCCTGTCCTTGGGGCCTGGACGTGATGCTAGCGACGATCCGGAGAACGGGCACGTAATGGCGCTGTGTCCTTGACAGAAGACCTTATTAAAGGCTCTTCCCTCCCAAAAGCCCGTCGTCCTGAGCGAGGGACTTTGCTTTGATTATCACTTCCCCTTGCACTCGCGCGACCTTTTCTTTTAGCCTCGTTTTTGCCCCTACTCGGCTCGGCGAACCAGGGGGGGGCCGCCCGCACGAGGTGAAATAGAGCACACAATTCTCAAACCCGGGGAGGTTTCGAGCAAATCCCCGGCCAGTGGATGACCCTCCATGCTAAGTTTGCAACTTCTCCCTTCGATGCAAGACTCATGGTCACCAAGAACTCTATCTTTGTGCGAGAAACCCGTGTTCAAGACGGCCGGGTCATCGTGCTTGGTCTCGGGTGTAGCCTTGCCCTAACAATGAGCAGCAAGGACGCAGAGGCACCCAAAAGGCGGGAATCCCGCTCCGGGACTCGGAAGGTCTCCCACCTCTCTGCCGAACAACTCGAGAGGAAACGTGCGAATGATCGTGAGGCTCAACGATCGATCCGACAACGAACCAAGGAACATATCGAGCAGCTCGAGCATCAGGTTTCCATTCTGCAAGCCAGAGTAGCAGAGCTACAACCCCGAAGCGAACGATTCGACGAATTGGTCCAAGAGAATGTCGCTCTTCAAAATGAAGTCAATCGATTGAAGCAACAATTGGGTATACCCATTGATCGTCCAGCTTTTCCGGCGGGTGGGGATCCGCCTGGTCTGTTTCGACATGGATGGCATATGGATGAAGGGTCCAACAATGCACCCAACCCCGCGACCAGTATGCTATCGCCATTTCCCGGATCATCCCTCCCTTCAAATGCTCCTCGAGCGCCATCGGCCGTGTCGGGTTCAAGTCGATCATCTCACCCCCATGACTGGCAGCAATATTCGAACACGCGGTCACCGTCGTTAGGCGACACGTCTGAGTCAGAATACTCTTCTCAACCATACGTGATGGAAGGTCAGTTGCGAAGAGGCAGTCATCTCGTTCCTCAGCCTCTGCCTGTCGCCCCTCAACTCAGCTTCGGTGCGACTGGCCAGAGTCAACAGCCTCCCGAGTCGTCTTTCCCCCAGATTTTTCCACGAGAAAGTCTTGAGACTCCCGTTCAGCTGTCTATTGAACAGCCTAGACCTCCATTTCTTCCTAGCCAACCAGTGGCGAGTGCGGGCGCTCAACCAGCTCCTGGGCAGCCATATCCGCCCTCAGTACGCCCTTACCAGAATCCCATAGGCCCGCAGTCACAGAGAGACCCGCCATATCCCTACCCATGGAACCAACAATCATGAGCCTAGCTTGCTGGCGTGAGTATTGAAGAGCGGTGGCCCACCTTCCAGCCCGCTGCTGCTAAAAGCCCCCTAAAAGTTAATGTTGGCACGGACCAGCTGGATTCTGTAAGTAGTTCAAATCGGAGTCGTCCGATCAGAACTTCGTCGGCTGACAATTGAGCAATAATCTATAGATCAATGCCATTCGAATCGAAGAAGAGACCAGACAAAATGCAACTTCTCGCAACAGAAAAAGGGCGTTGCAAGGCACAATCTGATGGAAAAAAGTACCCGGTCAGACGGACTGACGCCTCCGATCTCCACAATCAAGTCAACACATAACGCACTTTCTATACAATTCCCGTCAATGCATAGGTACATGGTGCCGGAGTTTAATTTGAGCGGTTTTTTGGTTTGCGAAAATAGAAGAGAGGGGTGTGAGATACGTGACGCCGGAATGTTGCGATTAAGGGAAGTGGTCGGCACTTTTCACCTTCTGCGCTTGTTCAAAGGGAGTATGTCGAGGGAGGCGTGCACGCGACTGATTCTATCGGGGCACAGACTCATGGTTATAGACAGAGCTACGAATAATGAAGAACATGAAAGTCTTGATCAAATTGATGCCTTTACTCCTGAACTGCAACTATACATAGTGAAGGGTAACAATATCTCACACATGCGCATGCTTCGTATCCAACTTTATCAGAACATTTCGCACTCTAAAGTACCGTTTCTAGTTGGTGTACTGCTTCTGCAGCAGCTTGGCAATGGTCTGCAGCTGAATGTTGCTAGTGCCCTCGTAGATCGCGCCGATCTTGCTGTCACGGAACATCTTCTCCGCGATGCCCTCGCGCACGAAGCCCATGCCACCCATCCACTCAACCGCGGAACCAGCAACGCGACCTGCAACCTGCGAAGCGTACAGCTTGGCCATGGCGGCGTCCTGCACGAAGTCCTGACCGGCTTCCTTCTTGCGGGCGGCGTTGTAGACCAGCGCCCGAGCGGCGGCGATCTCGGTGTAGGCTTGCGCGATCTGGTGCTGCATGCCCTGGAATTCACCGACCAATTGGCCGAACTGCTTACGGTCGTTCCAGACGTAACTGTATCTTTATTAGCGTCTTCCCTGCATAATTTGCCGGGTCGATCATCTTACCGCGCAGCGTTTTCCCAGGCACCGAGCGCCAGGCCGGTCATCTGGGCAGCGATACCAATACGGCCCTCATTCAGAATCTGAATTGCGTACTTGTAGCCCTGACCTTCCTCACCCAGCAAGTTGCTCTTAGGAACCACGACATCGTCAAAGTTGAGCACGCAGGTGCTGCTAGCTCGGATACCGAGCTTGTGTTCCTTCTTAGCGATCGAGAAACCGGGAGTATCCCTCTCAACTATGAAAGCAGTAATGCCCTTGTAGCCCTTGCTCGGGTCAAGGTTGGCGAAAACAAGATACAGACCCGCCTCCTGGGCGTTGGTGATCCACATCTTCGAGCCGTTAATCTTATAGCCGTCGGCGGTCTTCTCGGCCTTGGTCTGCAGAGCAAAGGCATCGGAGCCAGACACAGGCTCCGACAAGCAGAATGACCCGACAGTACCGGTAGCCAGCTTGGGCAGCCAAGCACGATGGGAGGAAGCATCGCCATACTTCATGATGGCGGTGTTGACCAGGGTGTTGTGGACGTCGACCATGACGCTCACACTAGGGTCGACGCGAGCTAACTCCTCGATCGCGACGATGGCTGCGGTAAAGTTCATGCCCGCACCGCCGAACTCCTCGGGAATTTCGATTCCCATAATACCTTGCTCAAAGAGCTGCTCTACAACGGTGGAATCCATGGACTCGGCTTCGTCCATATCCCGGACCTTCGGGCCGATCTGCTCCTGGGCGAACTTGGACACCATGTCGGCCATCATCGTTTCGGTCTCGGACATCAAGGTGATCGGCGTCGGAGTGAGGTGGGAAAGATCGGCATCCCGACGGCGGGGCGTAGTTGAGAAGGCATATACGCTAGCAGGGCATGTCAGTCTGAAGTGTTTTGTAAGTTGTCGTGGGACAGTACCTCTGGGCAGGGCGGTAAGTAGCAAGGCGCTTGGAGGTTAGGCGAACCGAGGAAGTACGCGACAGGGGTCGCAAGACGCGGGAGAGAGAAGCCATTGCGACTAGAATGAGGGGTTCGACAACACAAGGTCAAGAGTGTAAATGTGAGGAGAGCGAGAAGATGAGAAGATCGATAAATCACAAGGAAAGCCGCGAGCCTCGGTTATCGGCGGCGCTGGGGATTCGCGGGGACTCCTTGTGGGGCAGATCCGGGAACCTAGGTTGTATTCTCTGTCTACCCTCTGTGTTCTCGATGTGCTTTGATTTGGCATAGACAAAGCTACAGTGTATTTATTATCGAGGATTCTTGGATCTTTTATGCTCGTACCAACCCCTGACCTAACGCCCCTCGAAATAACGACCCAGATTAGCTTCATGTCGTGACAATGGCTCTAGTAGACTCGGTCGCGTACGAGACTAGCAGACGAAACATCTCCCTGATAACGTGGAAATAGCCATAAAGAAAGTCTTGATCTCAGGGTTTACGTTGGCCAAACGTGGCGGTCGATGCCTGAGGAAGCCATGCTGACGGGAGTCGACTAGTCCGATCATCGGGATCTACATACGCCTCAACGAGAAAGGCCAACGCGATCCCAAATAGGCTTTATCGCCCGAGTTAATCAAGCTCGAAAAAATAGCCACCAGCGAAAAAAAGCCTTCCTCTGGCTCTAGTTTATTTGTTTTCTGTGCGCATACACCGGACCCGTCGTGGGTCATGACAGCTCACTAAGCCCGGGTCTAAGGTTCACCAGAGCGCTTCATTGGACCCGTCGCCAGGTAGCTAGGTAGCTGGCTAGCTGTCTAGCTGCATGCTCGCAACATAACACATCTTCCGCTACACTTTCCAGCACTCAAGTAAGTGGTGTGCTTGATGTGCGAGGGTGAGGGCACAGGGGATTAAGGCGACCGTTTTGTATTGTCATGTAGTCATTAGCCTCACGAGCTTTAATTGAAGCTGCCTACTGCTGAATCTGAGTCACCCATAAAACCCTTTCATAGCTATGGGCAAGGACCCACAACCATTTCACCGCACGGTGCGATGCCTGTATCGAAGATGGAAAACTGTCCAGTCTGCCAAGGCGGCCGCCCTCCATGATCGGAGGGGAAGTGCACTCCGAGTACTGCCTAGGGGCGACTTCGACTATTTAAACTTTGAAACCTCAACCTTTCACATCACCCTTTCGCATCATGGCGCCACTCGTCATCCACGTGTCCGGCGAGTCGATCATCAGTCGGCAACCCGAGCGCGCCGTGCTGCACCTCGCCGTGAAATCTGACGGCCCGGAGCAGGAAACAGTATCCAAGGATGTGACCACCACATCCAACGATCTCCACCAACTCTTCAAGGGTCTCTCCCCCAAGAATGACAACGGCTATTCCAATGTCGACGCACCCGTCACAAACTTTTCATCCACCCTTCTCCGCACATGGTCTTTTGTTCCAACAGACGACAAGAACAAGCCGTTGGACCGAGTGCATCACGCGACATCCTCTTTTGAAGTCATCTTCCGTGACTTTAACAAATTAAGCGAAATCGCTGGAAAGCTCGTGGCGCACCCCAAAGTCGAAATCGATTCAATCGAATGGCGTCTGACCGATGCCACCAAGAAAGCTCTTGGCAGTGAATCGCGCAAGCTGGCCATTCGGGATGCTGTCCACAAGGCCAATGATTACGCTGAAGTTATCGGACAGGAAGTCGTCGCTGTCGAGATCACCGATGGAGGATCTACATCGCATGTCCGAGCTAGGTACATGGCCGCTGCCGCTCCTGCGCCCGGGAGAGGGCGCAGTCTTTTTGGCGCAGCGACCCATATGGTCAATGAACCCGATACCGCCCTCGACCTGAACCCCCAGCAAATCGAGTTTACTGGCTCAGTACATGTCAAATTTGAAGCGGTACAAAAGTGAAACGTACGTCGAGCTCTTGGCGTCAATTTTTCCAAGAGATTCTCTTTCCTCTTAGTGCGACCGCGATTTTGTCTACGAATCGAGTCTGTGTGAAACCAAGATTAACGTCAAACCTACTCTTTAATCAAAAATAATAATTATTTGCACAGATCACCATGCAGCGAGATGGCAGCTTTCGGGACGTACAGTTTTGATTGAGATACTTGACATCTTCACTAGACAACAATCCGCCCTAAACAGTGCCAGAGTCTGCACAGCCTCATCCGCCCTTGAAAGGCTTGACAATCCAACGATAGGATTGACTCCTTCCTTCAGACACCACGCCATTCCAGTCTGCGCCATACTGCAACCCTTCTTCTTCGCCAGCTCCTCCATATAGTTATTTATAGCGACATCTACCTCGATAGTTGCACCTATCAGCATCTGCGTAGACATCATTCACCTCCCACATAAGCTGCTGTACTCATCCTTATCTGCTGTGAAAGACCGTGTGAGGAGACCGCGCGCCAACGATGATTAGGGGAGAATGCCGAGACCGGCAACCCGGCAACGCAGCAAAACGGGAATCTCGCGCTGTTCCTCTCGAGACAGCAGTCCTGCTGCGCCACCTATTCTGTTCCAGCGATATTGTTCAAATGCCTCACGAAAATATTTACCAAAGCTTTCAGTGGATTCATTACCTCACAAAAGACAAAGCCACTTACCGCGCTTGTGCCCAGATAGCGCTCCTTTCTAGATTCAACGAGGTCATCAAGTGCCAGCATGATTCCTTCACTACGAGTGTCAGGATCGAGTCAATGAATCTGGAAGACTGATCGCCAGAAATTTGCTGAATTCAGCTGCTGATAAGTAGTGAGACACCCTGTCACGCTCAAGTAGTCGTTGAATGGACGTAAGACTCCTTGATTAAAGTTTACTGCTTCCCAGAGCGTCCGATGGTCTATCGCTTCAATATAGCCTTGATCCCTTCTGCTAATTTTGTTTCCAGAAGCGTCGCCGGTAAGTTAATTGAGTCAAGACGTTTGTCAATTCTATCGCCTCTACGACCTAAATTCAGAGAGGTATATATACTCTGCCCGTAGGATTTCACTTTCAGAAAGCTGAGTAACATGATAGGACTACTTGATACCTATAGAATATCTTTTGGCCACCCCGAGTCCTTCAGGAAGATCAGGCCGCTATCAGCTTGCCATTCGTAGTATCAAGTTTGACGCTGTGGAGATATCACCCTATTCATCCGGCTGCGCACGTGAATGTCCTCCCTTTCGGCCTGCTTCTTTAGCTCTTGGGTCTCCGGGCGTGAAGCTTCCACGTGAAGCATGACCGCCTTTTGAGGCGATATCCCTCTTTCAAGAAAGGGACTTGTGAGTTTACTATGTTGTCATTCAAAGGATGCTGTTGCTAACCTGTTTTTTGGCGTCCATAGAAGCAAAGCCGCTATGGTGGCTAGACTGCCCACCCTTCCGAGCGATATTTTCTACCTCCTCATGAGGCCGGTTGTGGAAATTACCGGGGTTGGGATTGTCGGTCATGGTAATATTGAGTGTTCAATGTTTTCAGATGATCTGATTTCTTTCAAAGCAAAATCGCTGTTTTTTATACGCAACGCCATGCTCAGGCTGTTTCAGGGGCAGAACCTATTCAGATCATCTTGACGTCAAAGCAGATATCTCCGCCTCCACTTGCAAAATGGTCATGACTTTATTATGATCAGTCTCTGACGAACTGTTGAGTACGACCAGCTTGTGAAGGGGCAATGCCAATGCCAAATTTGCTGCTCTCGTGCTTTGAGAAAAGGCCAGACCCTTTTTGCTGAAGGAATTCTACGTCACTATGAGTAAACCCAATATGTTCGGGAGCTTTTCGTGGGGCATCCGGTAGAAGCACGAGACAGATAGCCACCATCAATCAATGTAGGCAGAACACGCATGAATATCGAAAATAACAGACAAATTTGTTTCCAACTCTCTTTGAACGTGAGATTCTCATTGAAAATACGTGACTTAAGTGCGTAGCAAAAGTCCTTGAATTATTATTCCAAATTGTCGTTCATGAAGTAGATTTTGTTGGCTGAAGCCATCAGAGGTAGGGCCTCTTCACTGGATGGCTTCATGGCAAATTGCACTCGCTCGCCACATGGCTAGGTTGAACTCACCAATCTTCAATTACCGGTGGCGGTACCAAGTTATTTTATTCCAAGATTCCTCTAGCGTCATTACATTGATGGCCGTTCTGATATAACAGATAGCAAGAATGGCCCCAAAAGGCGACTTATAGATTGACTTGGCCTATGAATGATCAAGCTAACCTTGAATCGGTAGATCGGTTTGTAGCTGGAACCAATGTGCGGTAATTTTTTTCAGTTGAAGACCAAGCAGAAGAAATTGGTATGATGTATGCTTGAAGACTCGACTAATTAGCCATATTTTGACCACGATGCTGTCGGCAGTAATTATAGATGAATGATATGAAAGCGATCTGGGCCCTGTGTGGTAGTTTATGAGAATTTCTGCCATTGATCACAATGTGGTCATTCCGATATCATGTACCATACAACAATTGGCGCATCCTTCCTTACAAGCGGGCCGAAGGACAAATGATATATTCGGAACTTTCTCCATGAGCGTCAATGTTACAAGGCAAAACGCAGAGCACATCATTGTCAAATCTCTGTATGCATCTAGAGAAGGATCCTCTGCGGAGTCACTCAATAAAATAGCGAAACTATTCTATTTAGTGTCTCGCCCAAAGCGATAGAACTAGAATGATTGCATATTACTCAACCTTGAGTCGGCATGTCATTTTCACCTGGTCCCTCATTGTATTTATTCGAGGTTCTAGGCTTTGCATGACGCAGACGATCGCCCCTCAAGATATTGGATTTATTGATCGCTTCATTTTCGTCATCCTCTAGAGAAAGTTAACAACCTGATGCTGTGACATTGATCAAGGTAAATGGAATGGCCTTACCAAGCTGCTGATCCGAATTTGAATAGGGAGGTTGCATCGGATCTTCAATTTGTTCATCATCTCCCTGAACAGGGACTTTATCTCTCAAGCTTGGATCGGTCTCCTGGGCATAGGTATCATCGGTGAACGTTCCGGTCACGGGTGAAGAATCATTGTCTCTCTCATATCTATCTTCTGCAACTCTTTCGGAAGGGTTCGACATTTGTCAATGGCAAGAATGATGTTGGGTATTTCAGTGTCAATTTTGAAAACGGAAGCGAAGGCGTCCGTGGCGTATGTTAGTATTGGAAAGACATCCGATACCCGCTGTCCAGGTCATTTGTTATATACCTAGAGCTCATCTGCGGTTATTACTTGTTGCCCATCACTTCTGACGCATAAAGCACGTAATTTAGAGCTTGTGACAACCATATGTTGTTATGATTCGGGTTTCGAAGATATTGGCCAAGAACCGATCTCAATGACTTGTGAAGTCATAAGCCACGAGACATTGACTGTTCCACACAGAATCGCATCTGACAGAGATGTGAAGTCATAAGGCTTAGAGAATTAGCTACTCAACGAGCCGCGAGAGACTCAACCTCGGTCAGATACCAGCTGAATTGAGCCAATATGATCGGAGAGCTTTACACAGATCTGGAGGCGTGTTTCTTTATTCAAATGTTCTTTTCTCGTTAATTACAGTTCAGCAGTATTATGTCCGGATCCTTCTCGGCCGTCGCCTGTCCCACCAGGGTCTATCGTGCGGCTTGAAATTGGATTGTGGCCGGCGGCCATACAATCTGATGATGGGAGGGTCTGATACTCAAATTGGCGGGACACCCGAGAACTCTGGCCGACTTCGTGCCGCTTCGGGGTCTCTTTAAAAATGGAAATGAAGGAAGGCATCATGTGCAATCTAGTGGAGACTTTGCGAGCTCATCATAATTCCTGCACCTCATTTTAGCAGAACCAGCGAGACAATAATACCTAGCTGTGGTGAATGGGTCCAATCGATTGGCTGCATTCTTTCACTACTTGCGAACTTCAAGCTACATATAAATCAGTGCCTAGATCGAGGTGCAAAGCAAGTATGCCTCCACAAATAATCATAGGTGCTGAGTTGTTTTAGGTAGAATGGGCGCTACCCAGGCAATATCACCAGGCCTTAGTCATCCGATAGACCGCTCATTCATGCAGTCAGCAATTCCCCCACTACACTATACAAGCTAGATCAGGTAAATAGAACTCTGATTGGTTGGTTCGCTATTGGGTATCATTCTGTCTCGCGGCGTTAGTCTCCCGCTTAACGCCCTATCGCCGAGCTCCAATTTTACGTCATTGAGCAGCAAATAGACGAACTGGGTTAAAGAATGTCTAAGGCCCCCTCCTCAGATTGCAGTCATATCAGGAAATCTCAATTATATGTCCCTGCCTAATAATTCTCGTGAGGAAAATTTCAAGGAACAAGCGGACCTAAATACGAATCACCTTTCTTCGCAAACGAATACCATTGTAGACATCCGACACAATGAGGGACCTCGCAAGTCAGTTCGCCCTTCCTCTCCACAATAAGCTAGCGATAGTGACGGGATCATCACGTGGTATTGGTGCCTGCATTGCATGGGAGCTTGCCTGCCGGGGTGCAAATGTAAGGGAGAATTTGCTATACTTCACTCATTCTGTTTGTTGAAAGCTTGTGAGAACAAGAACTTGAAGGCTGACGAGAGCTAGGTCTGTATCACCTACGTCTCGGACAACAGCAAAGTTTCTGTTGAGGAGCTCCAGGCTAAGATCAGCCAACTCCCTCACAAACCTATTGCATGGACCTGCCAGGCCGACCTATCAACAACGACGGGCGCCCAGGACGTCATTTCGCAGCTCAAGACTTACATCGGCAGCGATGACCTCCAAGTCCATATTTTGGTCAATAATGCCGCCACCGAGATTGTGGGCAATATGCAGAGCCTAACACTTGAAGATTACGATAAGGTTTTCAACCTGAACGTGCGTGGTCTCATGCTCATGACGCAGGCTGTGGTTCCGCACCTAGCACCCAGGGGCCGTATTATCAACTTAAGCTCCGTAGGAGCGCGTTCCGGCTTCAAAGATGTCAGTCTTTACTGCGCTTCCAAGGCCGCTATCGAAGGTTTCACGCGCGCCTGGGCCAGCGAGCTAGGTGAGAATGGCACTACGGTCAATGCTGTAGCGCCAGGACCTGTACCTAGCGATATGCTGGACAACATCCCTAAGGAAATTGTGGACATGCAGAAGAAGACGACGCCTATCGAGCAGCGACTTGGTACGACAGAAGAAATTGCGAGCGTTATTGGGTGGCTGGCAGGACCTGATGCCTCATGGGTGTCCGGCCAGGTCATCTGTGCAAGTGGTGGCTGGTCAATGTATTAGGTCATATAGGCAGAATCAAGAGCCACTCTGGTCTTGGCTAAGGCTTTTTCGAACCGCATTTTGCGAATTTTACTGTTCGGCCTTATGTATGTCGATGCAATTCTGGGCTGAGATTACCATTGCTGAAAAGAGAGTGCAAGAGCCTTCACTACCATTGGTTGGATTCGGCATGATTGTTCGAGCTATATGCCAGCTCTTAGGTGTCAGATAACAATGAGATTGTTGGATAGTCGGCAGTGTATCCAATCTTACCCAGGCCTAGAGATACAACAAGCTATTACTTTTAATTTGAAGAACTCATCGCCATGTGACGGGAGATATAACTTTAGTTGAATAGCGAAGGAAAGCCCCCGGACCACTATCGCTATGGAAGACTTATTCGCTACGTTTACTGTCGCGGTTTGGTCAGGGTGCACGGGTTACTTATGTTGAGCTCCTTCTGAAAAGCCAAGTGGCGAAAGATACTACCATTGATGGCATTGACAACAAATTCTTCGTCAGCCTATTCTTTGATGTATGCAGAGGATTCAATGGCACCGCAAAAAGTATCTTTCCACTTCTGCTGAGATCGAGCGCTAACATTAAGACCGGAGGATTGACTAATAGCGCTGCTCTCATTGTCCAACATTACGGGTGGGAAGGCAGCCGTTTCTGGTCTTAGAGCAGTCATCTTCGGCGTCATTTTCACCAGTACTCGGATTCTACTTGCGAAGCCAACGTCCGTGCCATGCATCGTAACACCATAGTCATTAGGGAGTGGCAATAAACGATCATCAGCCATGGAGATAATTGGCGTTGCGCCTCGCAAGCGAATGACGACGAGCTTTTGAATTCTCAAGTATGAGCGCTTCTATACATGCCCGTAGTCAACATGTAGAGTCCCAGGATTATGTGCCACTTGCTTCCCATTTTTGTTGCGAAATAAGACCTTGAGAGATTTCCAATCAGCACACCTGTATCACTGTGTAATTCCTCTAACATACCTTTGGGGGATGTTTGACATCTATCTCTTGAGCTCTTTCTTCGTCTGTGATGATTTCTTCCACCTGAGTGTGGACGAGCTGTCAGCACACAAGCCACCATCAAGCTCAACAGAACAACGGATCGACTGCTGAGCCTACGTGGCAGTGCCGCTTCTAACCCACCTTTCCTTCGTGTGTTCCACCGCGAATTCTTGTGACGACGTAGTCACCCTCATGGATGGGATTTCCATCCTTGTCCAATACCTCTTCGTGGCCCATATTGACGAACTTACTTTAGAATCGAGAATCTTTTTCACTCAATGTAGATTTTTGAGTAGCGGAAAGGAAGGCCTTATTGCTATGTCGTCAGATACGCGTAGTCATCTTATCACCACGGTTTTGGCAACTTCGCCATCTATGGCGTCATGCTTAGGTAGGCTGAAACCCATGATCCAGCAGTTGCTCTAATCATCAATCAAACGACTGTCAATAGAATCGTGCTACGATCTTTCCATGTACTATTTTACTCAAATGAATTATTCGTGGCTTTTCCCACGTAATCTGAATTGCTATGATGTGTCACTGACTTGGAGAAAATTGTCCCCGCATTTTGCAGACTGTACTTTCTGGCTTTAACCACACTAAATCGAATTCTTCTTGCTAAGAGTGGAAGCAAAAGGCACTGTGATGGTGAACGCTCCACTCACTTAGAATCATGCTAAGAGCAGACTGGCAATATGTCTCGTGGCGGCATCAACACGAAGCGCGGGATTGCGGTGTTATATTTCCACATTTATCACCTGAAAATCCACGTCGTTCCGAGTCCTACAGCAGGCGTCATCTAATATTCAAGGCGCTAGTATACACGCGTCTGCGAAGTGGATCAGCTTAACTATGTAAGATATCTAGCCCTGTATATTGCTTGGTCACTCTGGTATCGGCGAATTGAGCCGGGACTACCCTGGTCTTGGGGGTGTGGATCTTTTAATGCCTAACTTCACACATTTTTGAACTTTATAGGTAAACCGCGAACTGGAGAGAAAGCACTGGCGGGGCTACTTGAAAACATCGTGCCGTTACTGTATATCTGTCACTAGGTATTGGAAAGTGGCATTCGAATTTCACACCACGAAGATGCTGTCAAAGAAGTAATACTAGTTACGGGAGAAGTTCAAATTGGTCAGACACGAATAATTAAACCCCCGGCAATGACTCAATTGTTTGATCAACCTCAAAATCGAAGCGAACCAGATCCTCCTTGAAAGGGATAAAATAGGTACTGGTCACCCTGAGTAAATGTCAGCTATCCATAAGACTTTGTTGAATGAATTATTAATGTTCCCATACCTGTGATGCTCATGACTCTCTTGATATTCTTCCAGTGCCGCCCGGTTATCATGATAGCTCACTAAAGCATACTGGTATCCTTTGCTCTTTATGCTCGGAATTGTAATTGATGGGCCTCCAACGACAAGTTGTTGGCTTTTGACGCATGATAGATTCTTGAGGGTCTTTATTTGTGAGAGAAACTCTTCCCTGACAGTCTCGGCGACTTCAGCACGAAACTTGAACAGGACTTGTCATCAATCACGGATATTAGCGAATCTGAAGAATTACCCACGATCATAGAGCTTACCGATATGGACAATTGTCATTGTGAATGATGGTAGAAGTAGACTAGGTGTGGGCTCCAACAAGCAAAGGAACCGGCTGCTTTTAAGCCGACAATGTAGCGGCGGGAGCCATCCGTCCCCGGGAGTACCAATCCATATCCATTCTTATCCCTTAATTCGAATCTTTGCATCTCCGATAAGAACAAATAATCTGAACTAGATACTACATTTTCCATAGGTCCATGAAAGAGCTTACCTTTTATTCTCATCATTTGTATGAAGCTATTTAATATGTGAAGAATTTGAACTCCGCGCGGTCCAAAAGTTCAGTTAGTCATCTTACGGATGGTCCCCGCGCTTCACGGAAGCAACCCGATTCTCGCTATGCCGGGCTGGAAATTGGGAATTTACATCCAGAAAAACAGTCCAAGCATCATGATCTGACTCAGTGCGTGTAATTCTATATAAGACGGCTGAAAAGGATGGATTCCCCACGTCGAAGTCGAAACCGTGCTGCCTGCCGGCGCTGTCAACGACGGAAAATCCGATGCGATGGCGAGGTCCCTAAATGCACCTCGTGCAAGAAGGCGAATACCCCCTGCGTCAATGACGGTAAGCAAGAAGTGAACCGCACGTAAGGTTTCGATCTTCTGCAGATACTATGCGTGTACTCATGCGCGACAGATACATAGCAAGCCTGCAGAAACGCGTGCAATGGCTCGAGTCAAAAATTCGCGAACAAGGAACCAATATCGACGATGGCGCACCCTTAGATATCATGGATACTTCACAAGGTGACGCCACTATCCTTTGTGATGAAGCAACTGAATCTGCTGCTGGTGCTGCTGACGCCGCTACCTCTGGCTCGCGCCAATCATCTACCCCTGTTCAACAAAGACAGCGTCGGCCTCTTGTCGACTTGCAAAATTCTCGAGCACAGTCAAAGCAGGCTCACGAGATCGGTCTAGTCTCACTTTCTTCTGGAGGCGAGCCGAGATATATTGGCCCCTCGAGCGGTTATTTCCTGGCAAACTTGGTCTTCTCCAACACCGGTCGAAGAGCAAGACTAGCAGGCAATCGAGGCAATGAAGATGAGCCCATCTCACTGTCTTCTGAGCTATTCAATAATCCCGCCTGTCTACCAACTCGCAGAGAAGATGCAGTCGAGCTTTCTTCGAAATACTTTGCATCCGTTCATCTCATGTATCCTTTTCTGCATGAGCCATCTTACATGCAGCAGATGAACAAATTGTACGTGGATGGGGAAGCCAAAACAAAGCCAGTGGTCATCTTTCATGTATTTATGGTGTTGGCTATTGCAGCTTCGGATCTCTCCCGGCGCTTCAAAGTTCGCCTACCCGCTGAAGGTTACTATACCGCAGCCACGCGGTACTTTGAGGGTGCTTGTGTCGAGGGCTCCCTGGAGGGGCTACAAAGTCTCCTCCTTCTCATGGTCTATGCCCTTCACAATCCTTCGTGTGGAGTTAATGTATGGAGCCTCAATTATCAGTGTCTGGGGGCGCTTATCGACCTTGGTCTTCAACGCGATGTGCGTACATCCTCGGCATTTCCAATATCTTTCCTAGAGCAGGAGATGAGAACTCGGATATTCTGGGTGGTCTACAGCTTTGATCGGACGTTGGGCACTATGATGGGCCGACCCATTGGTGTCCGAGACGAAGCTTGCGAGCTTCGAGTATGTCTCATCTCTATTTACATCCATTGCACTTCAGCTGATTCATCACTTAGCTTCCATCCGATGTCGCCGATATATGCCTCACAGAAGTCGCAGCGAACATAGTGGAGGGCTCGCCGTCGCATATGACATTCTCGATTCACCTATTCAGACTAGCACGGATGAATTCCGAAATCAAATATGTCTTGCATAGCATCTGCAGGAATCCTCCCCGCTATGCTTATCCCCCAGTTATTGACATTCATCAATGGCAAAAAGAGATGATCGACCAGCTTCAAACATGGCTATCGGAGATCCCTTATGTCCCTGGAATGGAGTCGATTGCCAAGATTTGTGAGACTAGGTATCACGAAATGATGATTCTAGTCCTCCGACCTAGCCCCGGTATTCCAGACCCCTCAGACGAAATACTCGCACAATGTTTCCAGCATGCCGTGGATCTAGTCCGGGGCTTCGGAGAGCTATATCACCAAGAGTCACTTCTATACAGTAGATTGATCGTGCACTCCATTTTCTTGGCGACATTAATAATGCTGCACTGTCTATGGAGGCTACCGGAAATTGCATCACATATTCAAATCGACGCCCTGGTAGCGGATAGCAGCATCAGTTTGAACATCCTCAGCAGCATTGGCGAGTACTGGATCGAAGCCAAGCGAGCAAGGGATTGTATTCAAGAGCTTTCGGTCGCTACGATACAACACTTGATCAAGGCGCGAGGGCTGGACTCTTCCGTTTCACTGGCGACGCCACGACTGGGTATTCTCGGCGGGAGAAACCTGCGATCACAACAAGCGAATGAAAATATATCAACGCCTGATAGAATCGATTCGGCAATCGAGATCGCCCCAACCATGCTTGACGATAGTGTTTTCAATTTGGATACATCGACCTGGCTGAATGATACTATGCCAGGTGGATTTATGGATCTTACGGGCGCGCCGGACTGGGATAGCATACTCTGGGGAGTTTTCAATAGCAATTGAAGCCTGTATTGAAGCCTGTAGAAAAAGGACTGCAAACTATAATATGCAGAGAGCTCAATGGATTGAAATTTTGCCGTTCAGTTGACACCTGAAATTGGTGTATCCCTTAAGTAAAAGTACGTTCGCAGAAACAAGTTCTTCGATTCGGAAACGACACGGGGCTAATGAAATTATTGCTTAGCTCGCGCGGGTAAAAAAAGAGGAAAAGAAAAAAAAGAAATGGACGAACGGCGATTTGAACGCCGGACCTCCCGCATGCAAAGCGGGCGCTCGTACCCCTGAGCTACACGCCCTTGGATGTCAAGAATTCCGTATTTTGTATACTTCAAGAGCCACACAAATATCCTCTTTCGACCAGCTTTGGCGGAGTTTCTCCATATCTGGTACCTGGAGTTTTTCTCTGAGCGAGAATCTAAAAGATTATGAGCGAGGGATAAGCAAAAGACAATTTGCATGATCATCACTGAAAGTCAAATGCATTCAGTCAGGTAAGCAACTGAACTAGAACTAACCCAATGAGGAAGATCGGGGAGAAAGCCATCTGGACTAGTAGAACGCAACACTCGCTGAACGCTTCAGTTATTTTATCGTTTTTCTCGGCGCGATTTCCTATGTCCTATGTCTCAACCAAGGTAATAAGTAATTATATCATGAATCTACCATTATAGCTAGGTGACATACCCGACCTTTCAATCCTACGAGCATCATTAGATGGGGAAGTGCATTCCAAGTGAACGTACCCACTATCGGGAGAACTCCGCCTCAACGGGAAACATCCGCATTGCCCCAACATTCTCCACATATAAAACCAAACCCAACTACATCACAAACTCCACGGTTTCAAGAATCAAACTCGCTATCAGCCCCTTGATTATGAGCAACATCAAAATGGCAGAAGTCGATCGAAAACAGCAAATGCACCGCATCAATCACACAGACTTAGAGGAATTCGTCCGCCAAATCCTCATCGCCAACGGTACACCCTCGCAAAACGCATCAATTGTCTCGAAATGTCTAGTCTCCGCCGACCTCCGCGGCGTTGACACGCATGGCAGCAACCGTATTCCTTCATATATGGAGCGCATCCGGCAGAAATGTCTAGATCCCTCTGCCACGCCAAGTCTCCGTCAAATCACCCCCGTCGTAGCCCAAGTTGACGGGCATAACGGATGGGGATTTGTTGCCGCGCACAAGGCAATGAGTCATGCAATTGAAATGGCACAGGAGTTTGGAATGGGCATGGTCTCCGTCAAGCATTCTAACCACTTCGGGATGTCAGCCTGGTTGGTTAAGCAAGCTCTTGATGCGGGCATGATGTCTCTTGTGTTTACGAATTCTTCACCAGCGCTTCCTGCCTGGGGAGGGAAGGAGAAATTGATGGGTGTTTCACCTATTGCGTGCGGTGCGCCGTCGGGGAATGAAAGTCGGTCTTTCATTCTTGACATGGCGCCGTCTGTTGCGGCGCGGGGGAAGATTTATAAGGCGCTCCGGAGAGGAGAGAAGATCCCGGTGGATTGGGCATTGGATGGCGAGGGGAAAAGTACGGATGATCCGGCGAAGGCTTTGCAGGGGGTTATGTTGCCTATGGGGGGACCGAAGGGGTCGGCATTGTCGATTATGATGGATGTGTTTTCCGGGGTTTTCTCTGGAGCTGCATTTGCAGGTCATGTCACAAATCCTTATGATCCATCTAAGCCGGCGGATGTAGGACATTTCCTCGTGGCCATTAAGCCGGATTTGTTTATGACTATGGATGAGTTCAAGGGCCGCATGGATTATCTTTACAAGCGGGTTACAGAGTCTGAGAAGGCTGATGGGGTGGAGCAGATCTTCTTCCCTGGGGAGATTGAACAGATCATGGAAGAGCAAAGACTTACCACGGGTATTCCTTTGGCTGAGGCTGAGGTTGCGGGTTTGAATAAGGAGGCTGATTTAGTGGGTGTAGAGCACCTCAAGATACAATCTGCACTTTAATTTGATCTCGTGGGTTATTGCCACATTTACACGATCTTCGTAGTAGTTTGGATAAAGCATCTTCTTTGTCCATTGCGTCATTTGAAATTCAGGGTATGTGTGCATTTCTGCTCCCTACAGCAATTGATACATTGCTCGACTTTATCATGATGCCTGCCTAGTACAACAGGGAACATTCCACGGTAAGTCACTGTGGCGTAGTCGATGGGATACTAATGCATGCAACATTGTATATTGTATGAGCAAGAGGCCTTTCACGGAGTACCAGACTCTATACAATCCAGTCTGACTGGCCAGAACGATCATTCCCAGGAAAGTATCCTTCCAACCGCCCAACTCTCGACAATGATTCAGGAAGGCGCCGCTCAAAAGGCAAGCGAACCATAGAAAGGAGTATTGCAAAAAAGCGCTCGAATATATTATGTCACACAACAGTTCAATTATCGTCCACGAGACCTCCTGTATAGGACAGAAGCTAAGAAGAAAACGGGGGCAACGCAATGGGAAAAATAAAAACGGGGATGATACTCTGAACAGGCCATGTCCCACTTTACAAGTCAGAGGTAATAATGACAGAAGAAAGGAACAAGGGGAAAAGAAATTCAACATGAAAACAAGGCTGGGAGATGGGATGGGGCAAAGGAGACATTAAGCAAGATAAGGAAATGTATTCTGACAAAGGAAAAGAACATGCTAGATAATCAAACATCCGGCAGATGAACAAGGCGCTTCGTGCACGGAATGGGGGAATAAAGCAGGGTATCATAGGTTTAATCCAAACAACCTCGCTGCTCTTTTGAATCGAAGGGGGGGAAGGTATGACACGTTGTCTGTGTCTATCTTCCGAGTCGGATGAGGGTTTGATCCTTCAGGTTCGCAACGCTGCTTCTTGAGCAAAATTGGCAGGCGAATAAAATTGTTTACCGGTCATCACCGGCCCGAGACTTGGCACGCCTTCGGAAAAAGTCCATGACCTTTCGGGCAGCGCCTGAGCTTCCGGAGTGGTGAGAGGAGTCTCGCTCGTACTCATAGGCGTCAGCAAACTTGCGGTGATTCTTCTGCAAGACGCTTGGTCCCCGTCGGCCAACTTGCGTGGATTGTCTAGGCAAGCTGTCGTAAGTGCCGTTGTATTCGTCGTAGTAGTTCGGCTTTGAGGAGTACTTGTAATGAGAACCATTGTATTGGTCGTCGTCATTCTGCTGGTAGACTTGCTCGGCCGAGATGGCACCAAAGGATCCGTCGGTCTGTTCGAATCGGTTTCCAAGCTCAGCAAATTGTTGGTCAATTTGAGCCTCATAACTCAGTGGCTCCGAATCTTTCTGCTCATGTACCTCGTCCGCAGGACCCTCATTCACCATACTCATAGCCTCCTGCGTTCCGTAGCTGGTTGCGCGAGGACGGGTTGACATAGGGCCAGTAGCTGGGCGCTGGCTTTGAGGATCAACTGTTCGCGGCGTTTGTGATGATTCTTCAGGAGTCTGAGCGCGACCAGAGAAGTTGCGGAACGAGAAGGAAGATGGCAGAAGGGAGAAACGACGAGGTCGACCTTCCGCCTCGCTCGCTTTGCGGCTATGCGAGTATTGCATGGAACGCCGGGAATCCATAGACTGACGCGAATCTTCCCGGGGCAGAGGATCCTTCATGCTGGTAGGAGGGTACCGCCGGTTTTGTCGGGCACGACTATTCTGAGCCTGGGAGCTGCGACCACCTAGAATAGATCCTGATCGGCCGAAAAACTTCTCGCCAATGCTAGAAACAGTGCTGGATCGCTTGTGGCCACCCTTGGGGGGCTCTTGTCGAGGAGTCGGGTTGAATGCCGATGGAAGCTGCTGGGTACTGGGGCGACCAATGGATGCACTTGACACTTGAGCAGGGTTTTGCACCAGAGAGAATTGTCCGCTTTTAGGCTGCGCTAAACGACCCTCGGTATTGGTAGCAGTGACCATGGGTGCCACGGGCTGTCCATAGGAGCCCCGCGAAGGGAGACGACCAGTGTGGAAGGATGCCATTGAGCCACCTGTCTGGGGCCGCGTGTTTGAAGCCGCCGGGGCATAGGTGTGTGAGCCAGTAAGGCCGGGGTTTTCCGAAGTCGAACGGGGGAAATGTCCAGGCAAGGGCTTGTCTAGGTTGACGGGCGGCTTCGGAGCAGTCTTTGAGGTCGTGCGCGGCTTCTCGGATGTCGCGCTCGCTTGAGTTTCGTCGCGAGTGTGAGGTCCCGCGTTGTCCTGGTATTCTCCTCGGGTTGTTTGCGACTGAGGAGCCACATATTCGACCTGTACCGTCCTCCGCTTCGCATCCTTTGAATTCTTCGACTTTTCACTTGGCGAATCCTGGGAGATATCTCCAGCGTGGTGGTTGAGCCCGCCAACAGCCGCGACTGGAAGTTGGTGTGCTGATTTGGGCGGCTCACGAACCGAGGCACTACGAACAAGAGTAGGTGCCTCCTGGTTCTCGGACGGTACCGTTGTGTTGGCAATATCTGCAACATTTGTTGTGCTGCTAGTGATATGTGAGACGATGTGAGAGTATTCACTCAACCAGCTGTGGCGAGCAACCTCAAACAAGTCGGCACGCTTCCGAGGATCGGGAACCAGTATCCGCCTCAAAAGGTCACGAGCATGGGGTGTGACATATTCGGGAAAGGTGAGAGGGGTGGTCACGATGTATTTGTAAAGAAGGTTGATGTTGTCTCCATCGGGGTTTGCGGGGTCATCGTCGAATGGGAGGTAACCAGCCAACATGGCATACTGTACAATGTCAGATCAAACCCACACGCAGCAACTTAAAGAAAACTTACCAAAATGACACCGCAGCTCCACACGTCCACTTTGCGTCCGGTGTACAGGGAGTCACTAACAACCAATTCCGGAGCTGCGTAGCAAGGACTTCCACAGCTCGTCTGCATCAGGTCACCTCGCCTGAATCCATCGGGACCCAGCTTATCTAGTCGCTTCCGCTTGACGTATTCTTTATTGGTGAGGTTGTACTCAATCTCTTCGTCTAATGGGTCAGTTGGGTCGAATGTGTTGGCGAAGCCGAAATCTGTGATGATAATGTTGCGATTCCTGTCCAGCAACAAGTTTTCCAGCTTCAGATCTCGGTGCACAATACCCTTCTTGTGCAGGTAGCCGACACCTGAAATCAATTGTGCAAACAACCGACGAGCAGAGTTATCTTTTAGATACCGGTTGTTCAGAATGTAGTCAAAGAGTTCACCTCCTGATGCGTACTCCATGATGATACCGATGTGCCGGTCCGTTTCAACCATCTCGTGGAGACGGACAATGTTAGGGTGTGCAAGCTCCCGCAAAATTGCAATCTCACGATAGATCTTGGGCAATCTGCTGGGGTTGGAACCCAGAGATTCCCTGCGAATAAGCTTGATAGCTACTTGGATGCTGCCATCGCGCTTCCAGCCAAGCTTGACCTTTCCGAACTCACCCTCACCAAGGGTTTGTCCAAGAATATAAGTTCCGAATGTGGTCTCCTTTCGCTTGACGGTGTTCCCGTTATTGCTGTAATCATGGCGGCTGCGATGGCCAGTGCGCGTTTCCTCCTCGGCGGGCTCAGTTCCAGTCATACCGAAGTTTTGCGCCGATTCTTGTGGTGCAATTGGCGCTACCGGTGCACCTTCTTGTCGCACCTGCTCTCTCGTCCGATCTACGACGGGATCGCTGACCTGCACCGAGTTGATAACCGCGCTCGCTTCTTTCTCCAGAGAAGCTCCCTGGCCAGACATGTTCTCTAGGCCGTGGTCTTCCTCCGGGTATGAGACCGGCGGCGCACCTCTTGACCCCTCACGTGTAGTCTCTTCTAAGGGATCTGCTCGTCTTGATCGGCTTTTCCCGTTACGGTCGTCGCGCGTTCGCTCTCGATTTTCCTTGCGATCGGTTCGGTTCTTTCCCTGTCGCGACCCTTTCTCAGATGTTCCGTTGGGACTGCGGCGGTTGTGATGCGTAGATGAGCTCCTCGGGGGAGGGACTGGTGGCTGTCCTAACATGTCCGGGTAATTGGCGCGCGCATTATTCTGAGCGGGAGGCGGAACTGCTTGATTCGATACTGGCGATGCGTGGGCTGAGAATGCCGGCTGATGAGTAGTGCTCATAGCCAAAGAAGCTGATCGGGACCGGCCTCAGAAATGGCTACAAAAAGAGCAGAGGGATTAGTATGGTAGATTTAGTGGGCGGGGAGGGCAAGAGTGTTTGCATCACGACTGGTAGCGTACCTTCTAGTGATGCGCGAAAAGTTCACCAAGGCTTTGCGTCGTATGACGGCGCGACAGCCTCGATCGGGCACTTGTCGAGGAAAAGAGAAGCCGGTGCCAATGGCGAACAGCACAATTGGCGCGTAGAGACACCACGTCCTCCAGAGGGTATTTGGCGAGGGTTGGGGGAGTTAAGTGAACGGTCGCACTCGCCAAGTGGAGCACTTCAGCCTCAGAACTGTGGACATGAAACGATCGCGTCAGTTCAAGACCCCTCGTCGGACAATTCTTATCAATTATCGGAAAGAATGTGGCACATCAAAATCGAACAGGGAACTGACAGGACGTCGATCGGAAGAATGGAGGAATGGGGGGCAGGGGGAACACCAGGACTAGCGGTCGCGAACAAAAGAACCGCCAGATCTTGAAGTTTCACCCGGCACAGCAGGTTGCGACTAAATCGGAGCAAAAAGACGCGTCGCAAAGGCAGAAAAATGGCAGTAAACGGAAAGGAAGATGAAGATACCTGCACTGCAGTGTTCTGGAATCCCGCGACCCACGACCGAGGGGAGGGGCGCACGTTGTCCAAGAACTGGGGGAGAGAAACAAACGCGGAAGCGAGAGAATGTCTCAGACGCGATTGAGTGTTCACGATCACTGGAAACAAACGTAGAACATCGTCTCGAAGCCAGGGTAAGAGAGGCGGACAGGGGGCGCGAGGGGAGAAGAAAGGCGGGAAGCACCGGTCGCCCCGAGTCAAGAGAGAAAGGGGTGATGAGAAGTTAAGAAAGGGAAGGCGCAAACAAGACACGGGGACAACGCGAAAAGAGAGAGTCCTAGGAGAAAGGACCTCAAGATAGAGAGGGTGGGAGGAGAGAGGAGAGAGCAGGCAGGTCAACAGGTTTGGTTTAGTTTCGTTTAGTCTGGGGGAGCGGGTCTTTGGTCTTTGGCCTGTCGGGCTGCAAAATAGTCATGTTGGATTATGCTATGCTCTGTGTAAATATCCCCTTTGGTCTAAGATATATGGCACAATGGTCAATGATCAATGATCTCTGATCTAGGGATTGTGCTATAGACTATTCTATACCGAGTGCTGAAGAATGTGGAAATCAGGATTATCCTCCACTCCGTCCACTACTACTGCTACTACAGTACTACTTCTACAATCATGCCGCGGGACACGCAAATAGCTAGCACCAGATTAGCCTGCAGAGCTATATCCAGCGGCTGCGTATATCAGCCCTGTATTAAGGAAATCTCGCTGGTTTCCCCTTGCCTCGCCTGTGATAGAACGAAACGGGTGCGAGGCCCGAGGGCTGATCCTCGCATGTGCCTCGTAAATTTGGGGGGCGGGGGAGAAAACAAATGAAATAAAAACAAATCCAATGGAAAATGGGAAGGTCGAGGTTCATAGCCATAGCTTGTCAAGCGCGCAAATGAATTCCAAGGCCCGTTTCAAAAAGGGGGCTTCGCGCCGGTTGTTTCGAATCACGGAAAAGTGGGTTACTCGCTAGGACCGTCGATCGTCATTACGCCCGCACGATCGCGACTTGACAAGATTCGAGAGCTGAAAGCTGTACTTTGACTTGATTCCTGTCCAATTCTTGTCGTGATTGACCACTTCCCTGAAGGACAAGGCGAATGAAAGGAATGACATTCGTCTGATTACAATGACTCAGGGTCTCAAAAGTGTCTTTGCGCAAGCTCTAGCTTCGTTAGCTTCGAATCGAGCCCGGTTCCACGAGAGCTTCAAATCTCCATTTTCCCTGGGCGCAAACCAATTGAGCCCACGGTTAGGGTCCCATGAGAACCAGGGTTGCGCCCCGGATCAAGTAGATCCTTGTTGCTCCATCACTGCAAACGTTTCCAAGATTTTCCACTGCGTAATCCATGAGCGAGTGAATTTCGGTTCCTGGGCCTTTTGGGGTCTGCGCTAAGGCTGCTTTCATGGTGCGCGCTCCACTTAGTATTTCGGGTCTCCACCTAACGGCACGGCGCTACCGCACAATTCACAGCTCGAGTCTCCAGCTCAACTCTCACGTTTCAAGACCATCGAGGCGAGCCTCGGAACTCTCTATTGAAGTGGCGGTTGTCGGTGTGGAGGCTGACCTGGATGAGAACTCCCTGATAAGCCCCAATTGGATATTCTGGGTGGGCCGGCCAACTGTCAAGCGGGTGATGCGTTGGCAGCTTAGCCATTGCACCGGCGCTCATCCAATCGATGCGATACTTGTTTCAATCATCCGACAAGATCATGAGCAATGTGATCCAATGGGCGGAATTGTCAGAATGGTTATGACGCACAGTCAATCGCAGAGCGGCCTCATCAGAACATATCGCCGAAAAGGCGCCACTGTCCCCGCCCCGGCCGAAACTTTGATCCCCAGTGGTGGGCAGACTACGGAGTGCAGCCCTTGGCGGTGATGCATAACATGATACTCCGTAACTCTGTGCTTATTCGTGATCAGCTATGGAATTAACTATCTACATACTGTAGGATGCAAAATACACAAAGAGACAACGCTTGTCAAGTTCCGTGGATATCCCCATCTTTACCCCCAAACCCATCGCGGGAAGGTTGAAAGATCAATTGCCGTAAATATCAAGATCTAGCGCTTTCCCCCTGACATAGACGCACCCCCGAGTGACATCGTTCCTGATGCATCGTATGCAGGAGGTGGGGGTGGGGTTCGGCGATGGGCCCCGAGCAACTGGATCCCGTCCGGGGCCAGAAGGGCCGGCCTCGGCGGGAAGCTGGCCGCCATCGCCGCCGCCAACCACCACCTGCTGACCGTCGCGCATTTTACCCACGACCATGCCCTTCGCAACGGACTTGAGTAGTGCACGTCGGCTAACGCCAGTGGCATCAATGTACACCAATCCGACATTCTTGATTCCACCTGTCAGATTGCTGGCGACGGTGCCGGCTTGGTCACCGTAGCGGTGGCCGACAACCGTACTGGCTGCCTGGGAACCGGTAAGAAGAATGTTTCGAGCACCCTCCTGTATGCCATCGGCAAGAGTTGAGAAGGCAATCATCGACTTGTTCAGCACCCCGGGCTTGTAGTCGGGCGGTGGATTGCTTTTGCTGAAGCCTTTGGGCTTCCCCTCTTTGCGCGCCAACGATGCACCAATGTTCTGTGCGACCTTCTCTACCTGTCCAATCGTGCGAGAAGAAAGTTGAGCTGCACCATTGGAGTAAGTGCCAATTTTACGGATGCGTGCGTGCGTTGCATCGGAAAAGGTCAGCGGCTTAGGATTGGGCTTCGTCCGCTTAGTGAAGCCCTCGGCCCCGCTAGTGAGATAGTTTGCCAGGGAGGTCGATGTTGCAACAATCAAACGAGATGCTGTCGCCGATGTCTGAACAATGGTGGAGTTTTGATACGCCGGGTGGCGCGACATGGCCAGATATTCTTCAGAAACATTGCTGACGCTAACTCGGTTGCCCTCTCCTTCGCTAGGAAGCTCAATTCCCACGGGACCTATTTGAGACGAGATTGTATCATTAGCTGCTGAACAAGAGGTGGGACAGTCTGGTGCATGCTCACGTTTAGATCCAGGCTTGACATCCGCATCCTCCACCACGTTGTACCCATCTCCCAATTCTCCCACCACGCTTCCATCCTCCTCATCAACGAGTACAATTTTTCCGTGCAGGTCGGACGGCTTAGTATCGGGCGACGTGACGTAGCCTTCACCAGGTGCATAGTCGGCGGGGTTGTAGGCGGCATGACGATCCGACTTTCCACTCGAGACCGCGCGGTCGTGGAATGCAGTGCACTGCGCGAGAATTGTTTCGAAGGTGTCGATATCATCTTGCGTCACCTTATCGGGCCCCGACCCAATGCTGGGGAATTCAATTCGAATAAATGCGCCGACATCTGGGGCCATGTCCCAGCGAGGAATAAGATAGCTATTCGGTGGTTGATGGAAGATTTGTGTAGTGGCAGGAAGGGCAAGGTCCAGTTCCGGAGGAAGATAAAGGTGAAGATAGAAGTCCTCCTCTGGTTCAGTGCTGGCACCAGCAGCATATGGCGGCGTAGGCGCTGAAGTAGCCGTTGGGACCATTAACAAGGACAAGATTTGCGGGCCAGAGGGAGTGAGTTCCTGTTCCTCGCCATCTTGAATGTGAAAAGCGCGAATGTTGTTGACGCTATAGAGAAGGCGTGGATCGTGCGAAGCGCCAGACATCGTAACCATCGCTATGTGATGAGGACAGAAATAGAACTGCCCGCTGATAACGCGGATAAGGACGATAACGTCGTGATTTTTGAAAAGAGGTCAAGACGTAACGCCAGATGGTCGATATTATCAATGAGTGTAAGGATATCCAACACAACAATGAGGAAAATGGAGTAGGCCACAGCCAAGAACAGGGAGGGGCGCTTCTTAAGTACAATAACTGGGCGCTTAGATAACTGTGATGAGGTCAGTGCACAGCCACCCAGGAACATAGAACCCCGCGCACCGCCACAGCGCCACATCCAGTTTATGGAATCGAACTGTGGCGAGTGTCTTCCAATTCCCCCAATCAGCATCCGATCTGCAATCAAGGAATCCTTATGCCTACAATATTTTCGAGATCACACCTGAAGCGCCCTTTCTTGCCATTTCAGGTGACATGGGCCTTGTCCGGGATGATGGCTTTTTCACGTTCTCTCGGAGGCTCAGCTGGCAAAGTTCCAGATCGTGTTCCTATCACTTAGCAATCTCGAGCCATGGCACTCGATAAGAGGAAAGACGAAGGAGAGCATGCGGCAGCCCTCCGACTCTGTCTCTGTAGAGCAACGGCTTCTCCATGGGAGACTTAGTTACCCCCGTCTTCTTGAATTAGACAAGACCTTTCCTCTGAAGTCACCATCCTGGGATGCACATCATCCTCCGTGTTATTGGAGCAATACTGCGAAAAATAAAGTATTGGAGCTGAGGCTTTCTACCAAATTGAGTCAGTCATTAGTTTGACTAATATTCCGGGCAGGTCAAGGCTTTGTGCCAAGGGTGGTTTCAAGGGGTTGACTGTCTTGTTTCGTGGCCCTGGCATACAGGCCTGAGCACTTACGGAGGCTGGGGTCGATATTCTTTGGGATTTCCCCCAAGCACAATTAGTTTCTTTCAAAGCAATCTTTGGACGTTTCTTAGCTTCGCAAATAGTTCGCTGTCAATTACAAGGCCCTTTAAGTGAGATTCTTCTTATTGGTGATACCTTTCCCCCAAAGGTGCCGGCCCATACGGGGCTGTACATACTTTAATCATCTCTTCCCGACCAATTTCGTCTCAAAGGATGAGTCCACCGAGAGCTTGAGTAAATGAGCAAGGCAGACAATACCTACTATGCCTATTCAGGAAGGCAGAAATAACCAATAATGCATATTGAGTAAGGTACCACTTACGCGCTGCCTACTGCTACCTGGTAGAACTGGCCCAGCGGAATTGGATACATTTCTCCCTACGCGAGGATTTTCCCTCCCACGCCGTGGGTTGTTGGCTTGCTGGGTTTCAATGGACCAGTGACGCCTCACATATTCAAGACCCCGGGGACGTAGTATCTAAGTAGGGGAATATTGTTAGCCATCAAAATCAAAACATATCGTGTCTGATCTGACGTGATCGTCTCGAGGCCAAATGCATTTGGTATCAAAGCTGCCTTATAGCCTCAGGCATCAATAGCGGGAAATTGGACCACTCACAGTCATGTCCCTTTTTTACCCATTGCGGCCGCATCCTGCTAAACTTGCTCGTTTGTCCCTTGACTATACATGAAGCGACGTGAGATGGGCTTTGATAACAATACCCAGGTCAGTCGTCGGGTAGGTGGCTCCAAATCCCGGGCTGGGTGCAAAACCTGCAAGTACGTTGCTCTGCAATCCCCACTTTGAGGTAAATCTCCTACTTGTGCGACTGCTGAGTATCAAGTAGGATTCGCAAAGTAAAGTGCGACGAGAATAAACCATTTTGCCGACGATGCTCGAGTACTGGAAGAGATTGCCAATATGAGGCTGCAAGGTGCCTCTCAGCTCTATCCACACGTACGCCTACGGGACCGATACTCAGTCGCAACCTGTCACAAATCCCCAATATAGGACAACGAGAATGTCGTGCGTTCGAATACTACTTTCAACATGCAGCTCATTATTTGTCTGGTGGTCTGGGTGCCGGTTTCTGGACACTAGTTGTTCCACAAATCTGCCGCAGTGAGCCAGCTATATGGGATGCTATGATTGCAATCAGTGCCCTATACGAAGATCCAGATCAGTGCCTGGACTTCCACTTTTTAAGAAAGCAAGATGACCAAACACACTCTATAAACGAGCATCGACGGGAAGCTTTAACCTGGTATGCACGCTCTATATCCAGTGTTCGTTTGCAAATCGAACGTGGCAGTGCGGACCCATACATCTCGCTGATCAGCTGTGTACTCTTCATCTGCATTGAAACTATTCAAGGACGTGTTGAAGAGGCACTAGAACTATACAGACAAGGTGTCCAATTGATACTTGATCTACGTGTTCAAGATGCTCTTGGTGGAGTCTCCGCCTCCAAAGCTGCGCTCCTGGAACAAACCCTCGTTCCTCTGTTCTTACGTTTGGGCATCGTCTCTCTTACTGTCTCGGGTACCCAGCCAAGTGAACTTTATTGGTCTACTGAAAAGACATTTTGCCGCCGCTTCTCATCTGTCGATCAAGCAAGGGCTGCCATCGTTCTACTGTCCACAGAGGCTATGATTTTTGAACGAGAATCAACTATTCATCTCAGAGCTGCTGGTGGAGAACATGCTGTGAGCACAGATATGATTGAGAAAAAGAAGTCTCTCTCGGACCGCCTCTCTGATTGGCTCAAAAGCTACAATGATCTATGTGATAGACTTCGCACAGAACACGCAACCCCATCGGCAACAGAACCTATTCTGCTGGCCTACCATGCTTCGGCTTCTATCATTGTCACAGGATGTTTGACACAATTCGAAACTGTATATGATGTTCATGCAGCGGGATTCTCGCTTATAATCGAGCAAACAAGCCAAATTCTCAGTAATTCAGCAGGTCCAGGTGATTCCCAACCACCTTTCACCTTTGAAATGGGCACTGGTATACCTCTGGCTCTTACTGCGATGAAATGTCGTGATCCAGTACTTCGTCGAAAAGCTTTGGCGTTGCTGAAAATGGCGCCTCCAGTACAAGGGTTTTTTAAATGCGTCCCCGTGGCTCTGTTGGCAGAGAACCTGATGAAGCTGGAAGAGGGCTATAGCCCAAACTCGAAGAAAGAGGCACAATACAACTTGCCAGATATCTCCCTGAGCAGCAATGATTTTGCTAGTTCTGCAGCCTTGCTGCACGAAAACCTCAGAAACAATTCACCATATGTCCCTGAAGAAGCACGGATATCTGAATATGCTGTGTTCAAGCCTCAAAATGGACTTCTTCCTGGTATTAAACAAGACGATATCTCAAGATGGGGCCGCAACTCTGATAATCTTTTCTTGCGATTTACGAGGAATCGTTTTGATCAAATTTCTTTCACATGGAAACCATACTTCGAGTGCGTACCTTTGGGATGAGATATGACCACTCTCAAGGGCCAAAATTGGTTTATATGCTGCCAGGTCAGCGATGTAGTTGTGCGGCGGTTGCTATATTGGTACTCCATAGTTCGAGTCGCTATATTAAGGCGCGGGGAAGGCTTCTAGAAGATTGAAGGACTGCCTGCGTGGACCTCAATTGGACATTAAGAACACACATTTCTTGGCCTCGCCGGTAAAAAAAACCATATTTACACTCCTCATCAGCCCCCTCGCGTCTCCATTCGCGTCCATCCGTCCCCAGCCACCCTGCATCAAGAGTAATAAAATTTCTGAAGCTCTGGTTTCATGACCACATATCCAATCAATCCGTTCAATTATCAGCCCAAAGTGACCGCGTGGACCGCTATTCCGATGCCGGTGGGTTCTTATCACTGCGCTGGCAACAGAGAGCCCCAATCACGCTTGGGGCGTGCCCTGCGCCAAAACAAACCAACCCGATCCCCACAGCCAGCCGATCAATGTACAGAAGCCCATGATTACACTGACCAGGCCTCAATAGCCCGAGAGCTACCATCGTGACTGGAGTCGGTCATGGGTCCGTTGACCAAAGGCCAGTTTGAGTGAAAAGTGTCCGCATTTGACGAGTATTGCGCCAAAAGATACCACTGACGCCCATGTCATAGTCTAGCTGCATGGTGGTCTTACATCTCTGGCGGTGGAGATCTTGACTGCTACCAACTGGCCGACCTGACCAGGCGAGGGGCTGTTTGTGTCTCAGTCACTTACCGGCTATGTGTTTTCGAATATCTAAACTTGGAGGGCGCATGAACGAACTTGGACCTACTGGAAAAACGAGCCACGCTTCAGTGGATCCAAAAGAATGTCTATGCCTCTGGTGGAGACCCTGAAAATATCACTTTAGTTGGACAATTGGCGGGCGCAACCATTGAGGGTAATCAGGGCTTGGTCCATCAGGCGATCCTCCTTAGTCCACCATTGCGAGAGCTGAAAGAGCGCGCACCCACAGCAGAGCAATTACTCACCAAAGATCCAAGGGACATGTCTGCGGAGGAAATTTAAGGTGTTTAATAGAAGCTGCTCATGGATCCTGTGAAGACGCAGGTCATGCTATTTGTGCGCACCTTGGGATTCTATTCATCGCCTACAGAGCAAGATTTTGATCAGAAGCTTTCCAAAGCCATCAAAAAGGAATCCCAATTCTCGTAAAATGGACCGCTCATAACGGCCGTCCTTTCGCAAGCACAATAGCTCCGCAGAGTATGCTTAAGTTACTCGTTATTGGGCCTTCTTTGGAGAGTTGGAACATGGTATATCACCCGAACCTAATTTAGTAGCCTCTCGGGAAATATACCATGGTGAACACGTTACAAAGATTGCATGACTTAGCAAGTCAATGGGCGTGTAGCTCAGGGGTACGAGCGCCCGCTTTGCATGCGGGAGGTCCGGCGTTCAAATCGCCGTTCGTCCATTTCTTTTTTGTTTTAATGCTTGATGTCTTCTTGCTTTTTTAATTGGTGGGTTTTTGGGAGGACCCACAACGGGCAATATCCATCTACTCTCCCAACTTTCTTTTTGGACCTTCAGTATCTCAGCACGAAGAGATATTTGTTACGGTTAGTTCATCATGACCTTTCCTGCTCACATAGGCAGATGACAGAGAATATTACCTATCTTTGTGTGCTGTTATAGCGAAGAATTATGTTGATTCGAAAACATGATCGATATATTTCACACAGTTGTCGCCCATATGTCGAGAAGAGCATAAGTTTGCCCATGACGATATTGTGAAATCTTTCCATGCCCAAGCAAGGATGTTTGAAAATATACATATTTGTTCCAGATGTTTAGACTGGGTTACTGCTATTGTACAGATTTGAAGACGTGAAATTCGTAGCCTGAATAACAAGGCAACAACACATCAGCGGCACGGCGATGCAAACACTGCAAACCACTCCGCGAATTTTTGATAAAGATCGGAGGACGTCGTATCTTGTCAAGCTCAGCTTTTTGAAGTATTTTCTGCTTGAAACAAAGCTTAAACCTTGCGCAAGGCCTGGGATACTGTCATTGGACCGGTTTCTCCAAGATGAGTAGCATGGACTCAGCAGCGGCCCCTGCGCCACCTTCAGAGGCTCAAAATACTTCATCGGAGGTGGATGTCACCAAGCGCGACGCCTCCAATGATGTTTCTGGCGGTGAAGGACCCCCGGCCAAGAAAGCGCGATTCGATGAGAATCAGGCCAGCGCCGAGGAAGATCCCCGATCGAAAGGCATTGCGCCCATCAAGGCAGAGTACGCATGTCCCTCATCTTTACTTTTTTGCCCAGCCTAACACTCGCAACCCTCCTAGGTATTTAATTCCTTCTAAGCCCAAACCTACGAACGAGGCCAGATCAGATGATGCTGCCGAAGGTGCATCCCATGCCGACCGCGAGGATGGCAAGAACGACAAGAAAAAGAAGAAGGCTAAGGGCCAGAACACCAATCGGAGATTTGGTTCGTCCAAGGATGTGAAGGGCCTTTGTACTTCGAGAATGTATAGCGCAGAGTTTTCGCCAACCGAGTGCAAGTTTGGCGACGAGAAGTGTCGTTTCGAGCATGACCTGCGACTATACCTGAAGGAACACAAGCGCGAGAACCTTACAACGATGGGTGGAAAGTGCCCTGTATGGGAGGCCCGTGGAAAATGTTTTGTGGGGTGGAGGTGCCGCTTCGTTGCATCCCACTCGACTGAACGTGAGACCGCAGATGGGAGGAAAGAGCTCATCCTGTTGGAAGACGAAGAGCGCAAGGCGAAGGCGAAGCCTCTCGTGCCATTTGCCACAGAGGATGGCCAAGTCAACATTATTTCAAACGACGCCAAGATTGATCTTGCGCGCAAGCGAGAGACTACCCCTCGCTCCAACGCGTTCAATGATTGGCTTATCAAGTCCTCTACAGAACTTGAGAAGCAATTACACGGACGACACAAGGATGAGGGAGAAGCTGCTCAAGCCAATGGCGAGGGTGAGAGTGACGAGTCCAAGGTGGTAGCTGAGGAGAAGGCTAAGGAAGAAAGAGAAATCAACCGAGCCATGTTTACTGAGCCGCCTTTCCTGCCCTCTGAAAAGAGACGTATCTATTTCGGGCCGGAGACTCCTACATTGGCTCCACTGACAACTCAAGGCAATATGCCCTTCCGGAGATTGTGTACCGATTTAGGTGCGCAATTCACTTATTCGGAGATGGCGATGAGTATGCCTCTGATCCAGGGCAACAAGTCCGAGTGGACTCTCTTGAAAGCACACGAGTCTGAAATGCTCCCCCCAACCGTTATTTCCGGGGACAACATTGTCCAAGGTTACGACAACTCGAAGGATTTCAAGTTCGGAGCTCAAATTGCAGCCAACAAGCCGTGGCATGCTCTCAAGGCCACTGAAGTTCTCTCCAAGTTCACACCCCACTTGCGTGTTATTGACTTGAATTGCGGCTGCCCCATCGACCTGGTGTTCCGCGATGGAGCCGGTTCGGCGCTCCTAGACCACCACTCCAAGCTGGAGAAAATCATCCGTGGCATGAATGCTGTCTCTCAGGAAATTCCCATCACCGTCAAGATTCGTATGGGTACCAGAGATAACCAGCCTACTGCCCTCAAGTTGGTTGAGCGCTTGGTTCTTGGTGGTTATGAATCGAGCATCTTGAATGTCGGGCCCCCGGGTGCCGCCGCCATCACCCTTCACGGACGTAGCAGACAGCAGCGATACACCAGACAGGCCGACTGGGGCTACATTGCCGACACTGCTGCGCTCATCAAACGCTTGAATGAGAAAAAGGACAGCCTCACCGACACCATCAACGAGCCTGATGCTCGCTACATGCCCAATGGCGGCAAGACATACTTCCTTGGCAATGGTGACTGCTACTCGCATGTTGACTACGATGATCACATCAACAATGCTGGCGTCGATTCCGTCATGCTAGGACGTGGTGCCCTGATCAAGCCCTGGCTCTTCGAGGAAATCCAGTCCGGTCAGTACCTTGACAAATCTGCTTCCGAGCGTCTTGGTATGATTGAGAAGTTCGCCAAGTACGGTCTTGAGGCATGGGGCTCTGATGAGCACGGTATCGGAACCACTCGCCGCTTCATGCTGGAGTGGCTTAGCTTCGCCTACCGCTACGTTCCAATTGGATTGCTGGAGCATCTGCCCCCTCACATTAACGACAGACCCCCTGCTTTCCGTGGCCGCAACGAGCTGGAGACTCTCATGGCCAGTGGCAACTACAAGGACTGGATCAAGATTTCGTAAGTGTCTCCTACATTGGAAAGCCTGAAATACTGTACTGACTTCTCTTTAATAGCGAAATGTTCCTCGGGCCTGCGCACCCCGACTTCAAGTTTGAGCCCAAGCACAAATCAAACTCCTATGAGGCCGAGGGATAGTGAAAAGGTTTGGCCAAATGGTATTAAATAGAAGTCAGAAGCAAAAAAGTACTTGTATATAGTAGATATGAACATGATGGGTCACATGAAATGACATAGTTCGTCATCTCCACAATTAGACTAACGGTCACGTGGCGGTCCGGTTGATGACGTCTTTGCCCCGAGGCAGGAAAAGTTCCCCATAAAGACCACCTCACACCTGCACGCGCTCTGCTGTAACCTCAATTATCTCCTCTGTCCACCTTGACCACGTCGTCTCCTCAATCTCCGGGCTTTTAGAACCCTCTTCACGCCGTCAGCAAGCTCTTTGTGCGAATCTGGGCTTTGTTTACACTAGTCAGCTATTACCGAAGCTGTCTTAGAACCCCTCCCACCCCCCTTTTGACCAGCCCGCATAGTCGGTCTCGAGTCCGGTTATACCGACGAAATTGAGCAAGATGACTCTCTACTACAGCCTCGTAAGTTCGACCCGGAATTGATTGATGGTTTGCTCTCTCGCTCTCCCGACCGTGCTAGGTGGGCACGATTGCAGCCTAGCTACCCGGAGTTGCCAGACCAGCCAAACATCCACGCGCTACTTGAACACCGCAATCTGACCATGACATGAATAGGTTTTCCTGCTTCTGGTCTTTGAGATGGCCGTTTTCCTGGCTCTCATCGTTCCTCTGCCTTTCACCATCAAGCGCAAGCTGTTTTCCTTCATCTCCGAAAGCCCTATTATCGCCAAGCTCCAGTATGGCCTGAAGGTATGTGGGACTCATTCAACCTCTAAATTTATATATGTAACGAAATTAACGAGACTCTAGATCACTTTCATCTTCATCCTGATCTTGTTCATTGACAGCGTCAACCGTGTATACCGGGTGCAGCAGGAGCTGGCAGCTTTCACCAAGGATGGCAGCGCTGTCGGGTACGTAACACACCACCCAAAGAACACATGCATTGAAGAAATCTAACCAGAGATCTCTACCGCAGAGCTGCCCATCTCGGCACTGACCGTATGGAGGTTCAAGCCCGCAAGTTCTACTCCCAGCGCAACATGTACCTGTGTGGCTTCACCCTATTCCTCTCTCTGATCCTCAACCGCACCTACACCATGATTCTTGAGGTCCTCCGTCTCGAGGATCGTGTCAAGTTCCTCGAAGGTGACAAGAAGGCTGGCGGCAAGGACTCTGCCCGTATCGCCGAGGCCGGCTCCATTGGCGAGATTGGCGCTTTGAAGAAGGAGCTTGAGGCTAAGGACCGCGACATCGAGACCCTCAAGAAGCAGTGTGAGGGTTTGACCGCCGAGTACCACAAGCTGGGCGATGAGGTATCCTCTTCCAAGACCGACAAGAACGAGAAGAAGTCTTTGTAAAAGTCTTGCGGTGTTTCGGAGACTCTATCGCGGAGAGCAATTCATCTGAGGTCATAAGATAGAGTTGTCTGTCGTCTGAGTATCGGGTTGGATTGCTCGATCAAACTTTTCCGTGCGCGATACTTACTCTGACTCGAGAGCCCTTCATATTTCGTCTCCTACCCTACTGTCTTCCAGTGGCTCTAAGGAGGGATCTTCAGGACCTCACACAGTACTATGCCCGCTGTGACCTTCTTTATCGGCAGATATTGCTACCGGGGCCAGTGAAATGGTCTTGATCCAAGGAGCTTTCTCTGGAAATAGGTATCAATTCACCTGATAAATATGTTCTTAATTGGCCAAGATTAATCTTGAATTGGGAAGATTGTGATTTCGGGTCATAAGATCATCTTTTCAATATCATGATAGTTAAATCGTAAATGTTCATGTCTAGTGTAGCCATGTGCCAATGTATATGCGACATTCATTAGACAAGGAAGGTCCAGAAGCTGGGGTAGACCAGTTCCTCCTCGAAAATACGGCGCACCTGGGCGAGAACAAAGCGCTCTACTTTGCCAACGTTCTTCAAAACCTGTTTTCCATCTTCTTTACGGCCAATCTCACTTTCCACGCGGATCTCTTGGAGCAGGCCGCCTTGTCGCTTCTGGTCCGCGCCAGATCGCGGCCGTCCATCATCACTGGGGTTCCGGCTTCCCTGACTCGCCTCGGAGCCAAGTAAAGCATCTGCATCTTCTGCAGATAAGAAGCAGAAGTGCACTCGCTTGCGTATGTAAGCCACGACCGCTACGCCGTCAAAGGTGATACCAGTGACGTTAAGTTTGAGCGGAAGACCGACGAAGCTGGGCATTGGGTAATCGAGGAGAATTTCAGCTGTCAGAGACATTCGGACGTCTCCGGCATATTTCATATGGCACAGAACTTGGAAGTCTTCTGGGCGACGTTCACGCATACGGGGTGGGTTTGGGGCGGAGGGGTCGGTAGAGGGCTCAGTGGATGGCTGGGGTACATCAGCGGGATCAATGCTGTTATGATTTGATCCGCTGCTCCCAGCCTGGCCGATTGAGGGATGCGAAGGTATTGTGTTCGCTGTTGAAGGTCGAGAGGTCGATGTGGTGGCTTCTATATCTGCCTCTGTACGATGTTGCTGTGGCGTTGGGCGCGGTGGACCACGCGGTCTGCCCGGTCCCACGCCCGCATCGGACCATGGGCTTGCGAATGGTCTCCCACCGGCGACATCTGCTAGAGGAGTTTGAGTGCCAGAGAGACCCCCCAATGACCTTAGGTGGTAACCGAGCGTGGATGTGCCTCCAGGGATGCCAGGGGAGCTAGCGCGGGGCAGGAAATGAGGGTTGAGGTGGTCACCGATGGGAAGCGGAGATCGTAGCGCAGATGGTTGAAATTCTTCGCCCGGGAATGGGTGATGCGCAAGGTTGTGACGGGCGTAGCTTACGGGTATATCGTCTTCATAAGGAGACTCCTGTAGGTCCGAATCCCATTGATCCGTGCCGAGCTCCTCAGAGGTCCCGGACGTGTCGTCATCGTCTTCCTCGTAGAAGTCCGCGAAAGGCTCGCAGAAATCTTTGATCTCCAGGTCTGGACCAATTGTGCCAAAGTCAAAGGAATGAACCTGGACCGAACGGATAAAGCGTGGCAATGCGATCTGCTGGAACTTGTCGTGGACAAATGATCGGATACGCTCCGCTAGCGCTTCCCCGTCCGGACCAGACGTGGCCGTTGCCCAGTCGACTTCGATGGACATCACATGTGCGATTTGAGAGTGTCTTTCAAAGGTTCATGATAATGCCGAATGTGAGCAAGGAGAAGCTCCGGGAACAGAGGAAGGCGTTGTGGGTGCGTGGTGGTAGCCGTTCGGGGGCCCGTCTAGTTTGGTTAAGTGAGGAAAGCCTCAAGTGAGTGTTCGGCCTCCACCGCCTTCCTGCCTGTAGGATAGACATGCCGGGCCGAATTGATTCCTTGCAAGCATTTCCTCGGGATCGATAATGTCAAACGAATACAGACACGATTTAGAAAATCAAGTGTACGTCAGACCAGGGAATGGGGGATCTACAACAGAAATGGGAGCCAGAAGTGGCGGCGCCGAGTAACCCTACCAGTCTCGCCCTTAATACACCCCGTCCTGGACCTCATTCAAGGCATCTTCCATGTACATCCCATCGCCCAAAGAGGTCCACAACCGTATTAGATTAAAGACCGAACAATTGACCTACCCTTCGAAATCGGTCTCTCCCTCTTCGAGTTCCGGGAACGCCACGGCTGGAAGAAACCATTGCCGCAGCTCTGTATAACAGCGCTCCCCATGCTTCTCCCGGTGCTCCTTTGGCGTTATTGCTTCGCCCGGCCATTGGACAGCCGCCTCATACATTACCAAGCACGCGCGGTACTTGTTCCATGCATCATGCTTATCTTGGGCTTCTACCCACCCTTCAAAATGCCCCCGCACTGCGTCCAACGAAGCCCCAATGATACTGTGGATGGATTGGAAACTTTTTGGGTATCGATTCGCTCCTTTAGAATCTTGGCTGGGTCTGATGTTTAACCTCACAGGGGCTGCTAATGAAGATCCAGGAGTGGCCCATTGTGCTTTTGTTACTTGAAAGGGAGAAACTTCCCTCGAAAATACTGATGTAATGCAGGGCAATTTGATAAGAAGAAAGGAAAGAACAGCAGCATAAGGATAAAAAAAATGCCAAAGTACGACATTTCATATACAGTAAAACCATGGCCATGTTGATTTACAGAATGTGAGATTTGGGAATAATGAACGATTGGTCGAAGCACAGAATAGTTCAGAAAAGTATCAATAGAAAGCACGTTGATTCAGTCAGAAGACGATGCACAAGAAGAAGATGAACAAGATAAATGGTCCAAAAATCTCAACAAGACAAGTATAAGGACAATAAGAAAATCAAAAAGTGACAAGAAAACTCAGAAGAAGGCCTCCATATCGCGGTACATGGATGTCAGATTATCCTCCTTTTGTTGCGAAAAGACCACACAGAGCATCGAAGTTGAGTAGACGCTCGGGAAGTGGATGCTGAAGCCCCTTCGAATTCATATCAGTAAAGTCCGAGTCAAGCAAGATGGGAGATGAACAGGCCCACTAACCTTAGTCGAAACTTTAGCCACCGTGCTTGGGGCAGTTGTATTCCTTTCGAGAGCGGAAGTGTTCTTTCACGCCGTGGCAGGCAGAGGTGCCTCTCTTTGCGCATGGCACGTCCTCTCCTTCCTGGAGAGTGCATCCGCATTTGTAAAGAAAGATGTAGCGAGAACACATTTTGATAGCTTGTCGAAGAAGTTGAGGAGAAAGAAACGATAAGATGGGATTTGTTCTCGAAAGCCTTAGAAGAGTATCTGTTGACGAGTCTGATAGAAACAGGAAGGGTTCATTGACAGGCTTTATAACTCTCTGTTCGCTATTATCCAAAGGCAATGACTGCGCCGACTACCACTACGGGCAAAGACACGGCCATCCTCTCCCATGCGCTATCAATCCAAATGCGCCGTATGCATCTAGTGATTTTCTGATCACTCGGGAGCTACCACAATCTTGGTGATGGGAAAGAGTATAGGCTGACTAGTTTGGCCAGAAAGCCTATATCCAACAGAAGGCAAAGTTGGCTGTTATGTGGATTGAAGGAGGACCCCCCAGGCCGAGGGGCCGGGTGGGGGGTCGGAGGGGATGCTAGACGGTTTTGGGTGCTGTGCACGCCAATAGCAATTCAGATAAAGATACTTTCAATCTGATTTAGATTTCCATTCATTGCTGTAGAGGGCACTTGACATCATTCATACACCACGTCTCGTGTGAATCCAACATGACCCCACTGCGGATAGGGCGCATGGCTGCGCATGGCACCAACAATCACATATTGAACGAGCTAGGTAGCTCAAAACGGTATTCGGTCTGGGAGAGATTGCGAAGAATGGTGTGATAGTTCTTCTCCATGTCAGCCTTCTGCCACAGTCATTGTAGTGGAGCATGTTGGGGCCACGGCACAGCAGTCAACAGGGGCTATGTGGCATGGTTGGGCGATTGATGCCAGCTACAACTCGGAAAGCTTGCCAGTTTTCTGTCTTGTAGTATTGAAGACCTGGCATGAATAGGGCGCCGAATTATTGGGATGACGTGTTTGCAGGTACCTGTATCTAACGTACTAGAGTGCCGAAGTATATAGACCTCCGGCTGGATGAAGTCAAAAGCTACTGTACTATGCCACACAGTGTGCACTTGGAGACTTGAAATAATGTCCAGAACGAGGAAACCTAGATCCAAAGCCATCCCCCCAGCCCCGGAAGTCCCTCATTCACAGCATCGTAAAGGACCACAAAGTCGGTAGTCAAAAAGGCTGCCACAGTTGGTGATAGCTGCGACCATCTAGCAGCAATGCACCGTGACAAGGCATTTTCGCCGTGGAATAGCCCACGAGAAGGCGAGTTGCCTGGTGGAGCCAGAACTTCGGAGAAATTCTTCGATCTTTAAGAAGTCAATGTTGGGAGTGTGATAGCGCTGGGCGGCGCAGTCCTCGATCGTCACAGACAGGTCCAGAGAACAGGCCGGGCCGGAGAAGGTAAAACACAAGTATTCTAGGCCAATAAAACTTTTCTAGAGCCAAGGTGATGGCATAGAGTATTCTTGGCAGTAGCACAGTAGGCGCTCTTCCTTGGATACGGCAAGTGTGATTGAGGCTCTCCAGGCGCCCATACCTAGAAAAGACCAGGAGACTAACTCCGGGCAAAGGTCATCGTGGGGCGGCAAAGCACGGCGACAATTTACAGGCTAGAATGTTTTCCGAGGCCGCACTTTGGCGCCGTTGGTCCAGGCAAAAGAAATTATTGCAGTCCACAAGACGAAAAAAGGGGGGAAGCACAGGGCTTCGGACACCGCAGGACAGATACACCACGTGATAGTTCCTAGATTTTTTAATTCCGTAATTTCTCCAATGTCTGAAACTCCATTTTCCACAATCTCTTAGTCTCTGGTCTAGCTTCAATATCTATTGTTGGTTCCGCGTGACCACGGAATGTCGAATGGCTCTCACATGTGCCCTTTTCCCCCACATCCCAAAGTAAACACCCGAGTCGGGCATTTCGGTTAGATTTCACTCCACGCAAAGCCCATGATGTCACTTGCGGTCCGATTATCCCCAAAAAGAAAGGCAGTGCGGACGTAGTCGGGATGGCCAGAGGCAGCAACTACCACAAAAGAGGTCGGGTGGAAGGGAGGGGTTACCGCACTTGAATAAGCCATGGGCTGAATCATATGAGAAGCCTGTGAGATTCCACCACCATTGCACGGGTCTTGGCCACTTTATCCTGGCTGCGGATCTTCCGAGGCTTCTTCTGCTCGGTTGGCAACGGGGCTTTCAGTCAATCGGGAAGAGTTGCGCAATCTGAGCGATGGGCCTTTTTTTTTTTTTTTTCTTTTCTTTTTTTTTCCCTGCTGCTAACCCGCCAAGCGCGTGCATACTTGCCAATACTTGCCATGGCCGCTGGGGAATGATGCGCAGTCCAGACCGACACTGGTGCGACTCGAAATACCAGGAGCACAGCCAAGAAGAGGCGGAGCGCAGATTAGACAGAAGAAAGGGTGGCAGTAGTCCAATAGTGACGTCTTGGCCTGAACATCCCCCTTTTCTAGCTGGAGCCAAGACATGTGAAGGTCCATCCTGGTTAAGCCAAGCATGTTTGGGAATCTCCTTTCTGGGCGATTATCGCGGGGACGGTATGCATCGGGTATCCACTTGGCCAGATGCGATGGTGCTGGATCGACAGCCACTTCATCGCTGATACCCCTCCAAGGTCCTCTGAAGGAATATAAAGTCTGGCCGATTTCGCCCGTTTCTGGCTATTCTAAAACGTTCAACCTTGATAAACTATACCAACACGTCTTATTTAAACCCCTCTTGACTCAATAACACTATCTTCATCCACATACATATTCTCAAAATGTACACTCACACCCCCCAACGCCCGCTTCCTCGTCCTTTCTGCCGATAGCTCGGCTCCGTTCAACCCGGAGAACAAGTTCCTCGTGCTGTCTCCCACCGAGTCCGGCCCTGACCCCCGTGCCTTTGAAGAGGCCGTGAGCGAGTCGAACTCTGCCGACTTGGCCCTCCAAGAGCACCACCGCTCCAACAGCTCTTCATCTACCTCGTCGGTGGACTCTCAATTCAGTGACATCGCCACCCTCCCTAGTGGCTTCCTCTTCTTGGGTCACCCCAACAAGGGTCGAAAGGGCTCTCAGTGATTCAAACAAATGCTTCATTTCCCATGCTTCAATTCATACCATGTCGTTACAACACACTCCGGCGACCGATGCATTGCATCGCTACTTTTTTTTTTTTTTTGTTTTTCTATAACGATACCTATATCCATTCCCGCGGCACCGATCGTGGATCAATCGGTAGTCCGCTGCCCCGGAGGCAGAACCAGTGGAAAAGCAAACAGGGGGTGTTGGAGGCGCAATCTGATCTGGGCTCGGGTTCTTTTCGAAACAATGTTTATTTCTCCAGACTACTTTCCAAGTCCGTAGGGGCGAAGTTTCAATCCATCACGTACTTCTTGAATCATTCGAGCCATTCACGCTACACAGTCGAGCCACATGGTCAGGACTCAAGTAAATGGAGCCCTCCCTGATCAATGCCGAGACAATGGAAAGCCTTGACGCAGGGAGGTACCCTGGATACTTGCCAAGTATCGCCAAGGTGAATGATTACCCGCCAAGTCTCTATCTAGTTTGATATGCGCCATCTTGGCTGTCTTATCGATCATATTTTCTTGTTGCACAGGCAAGGGCATTCGTGCATCCTCCAGATCTACAGATCCCTTTTTTGGCCTCGCCACAACTGCCAAGTCCAATCCTTCTGTACCTCCTTTCTCCTTTTAGTTTTCTCTCCGAGATCACACGTTGATCGCTCTTCGTGCGGGATTGGCCCGGTGTCCAAGACTTGATCTGAATATGGATCAGCTCCCCGGTGAGATCGCGGTGGAGCTGGTACCCCTCATGGACCCAGTCCCGTCTCACCCCTCATCTCCGGTGAAGAGCTGAAGTCATGACATGCATTCTTTTCTAGATCGATAGTCTCGGTGAATATCAGTTGCGTCAGATGATACCTCCATCCAATGATAGATACCCCCTGATCGATATTCACGTGGCTTAACTTCAGGTTGATGCGCGATGACCCGGTTTCGCTTGTTTCTCGCTATTGCGGAATCCGGTGAGCATGCAAATTGAAATCAAGCTTGTCGGTCGGAGTTTCCGTGCTTGGAACCGACTATCGACCCCGGGAGCCTGATCCCGGCGGTGACATTCTTCGGAATCACTTCCCATCAAGGTTATCGCTTATCGGCACGTTCACCCCTAGATGCACAACCAAGGCATTCCATCTTGGGATGAAAAGTTGGCATTCTGAACGCCTGAGATAAAGATCTCGTGATTTGAAAGATCGTCGGGCTGTCCTGCCATAATTAATCGCACAGCTCGACCGAGAAGGTAATTACAAGGAATCTCCACATTCGTTTCTCCTGCTCTTTGTTGACGTTTTTCTGATTGTCTCTTGGGAGGTCTATACAGACGTCAAATTATTTCCTTTCAATCTAGCTTGTTTAACGACCTCTAATATATTGGATAGGTTCAGTCACGACAGCTCATACAAACCGACGTATACTACAGTCATGGTCCGAGGGCAAGAAAGAGACCCTTGGTGTGCTTATTGTCGTCTCAAAGCAGAGGCCTATTTAGACACAAGTCTGCTAGCGGCTAGACGATCTCAGTCCGTTCACTATTCAATTGATTCTATTTGTCCACGAATCTCTCCACAATAAGACGCAGCAAAATCACTAGAAGTGTTGCTTCTTAAAAGATTCAGAAGGCCAAGAAGCTTCTCCCGTCATCTATTGATACCCACAATCTAGGGAGACCATCTGCGTGCCTGAAGTCGCGCAGTCTCGCGACTTTGGCCCCATGAAACAAGGATCCCATCTTGATGGCTCTTCTCAAGCATCGTTGAAGAAACTATTATTGTAGAGTCGGCAGGCCTTATCTTGCGCAGGTGCTTCCGATCAAACATGCTCAAGTGATCGCAATTGAAAAATTGTATAAACCTTCTCAATTTCAATTCAATACCCTCTCAACCGTGTCCTGACATCGAGAACCTGTGAACGCTCGCCGCGTGATTTCCCCGCAGACTATTCGACGCCTCCCTGATAAGCAGGTCCTACTTGCAGGGACATCCCGCGTTCCCCGCAAAACCACCCAAATCCACAGGCGGTGGACCCTGGGAGTCGGGAGGAGTCGGCCAGAGGTTTCAAGCTTGCGCCTGAGCGCTGCATTGAGAGTCATGCGTCAAGGAGGTATTATGCGGGGCTGAAGTGCTCCAAGGTGAGGACCACCAGGCGAGGCTTTCATGTGTAGCGGACTTTCTGCTTGTTCAGGAAGATGGTGCGAATCACGACACGTGGAGAACCCGGGGACGCTTCTTGATTCAGGTGAAGTATACAATACGGTAAGTACGCAATCGGGGACGGAAGTTTCAAGCTAGTCCACCTCTCCGCCAATTCTCATCTTTGGTCCAACCTACACGTGATTACTGGTCTGTTCTAAACTAGGATACAGTTTAACGCCAAGATAGATCAGGAAGTGATCTTTGGCATAGATTTGTGGATTCAGATCAAGGTGCCAATAACAGCCGTCCACGATAGCAACGGACTGAGTACGATGGAGACTTAACTCAATCCACGATGAAACGCACTCATCGGGTTCAGATACCAGGTGGGCTTTCGGCGTTTCGCACAGCTGTTGTGTGGCAGGTACCCGGTATCTATCCCACTCAAAGATGGCACTCAACTAGTGTGGATAGCGCCACTGGGTCGAGGCAGATCGTGAAGATCATTCCATAGTCACAGACAAGGGCCCCCGCAAAGCGATAGCGCTCGATATGTATTTACAAGGTATACAGTCCAAATCCCCCACGCTACCCTCGAGGCGGCTACCATTGCTTCCCCGAGGACTGGTTTTGAGCATCGTACACACTTCATCACCACGCGTGAGCACTTATTGAGCGTTGAGCTATGCGGCAGTCGCGCAAGGGACAGTACCCATGGCATAGTCATTGAGTCGCTAGCGCTCGCTTAGTAGTATTGATATAGAAAGTGGATTAGCGCGCGACGTCGCGCGTTAGAGTGGTTGGGTGGGAGTGTCGCCCGAGGGTGGATCCTTCCACATGCCAAATTGAGAAAAGGCCGAACAATGGCCGTGGAGAGACCGCGCGGCAAAGTCACTTTTTGAGAACGTGCCCAGCGTTTCCGGGCTTCGGGGCCACGGAAGAACCGGGGACCACAGAAATGACATGCTCCTCAAACAGTGTGCCCAGTGCATACTATAGTAGATAGTACTGCGCGCTGATGACAGCCCAGGGGGGCTTCGAGGGTCCAGCGGGGCGGTGTGTCCGTACCACGCTTGAGGACCTCGGAAGACGCTAATTGATCGAAGACCGCCCAAATGCTTCTGCCGCCTTTCTAGCGTCGAAGCCAAGACCCGTTGCCTCCCGACTATGAGAATGGTCGCCACTTTATTTGCCGATCGACTTACCCAGGGTGGCTGGCGTTGGGGATTAAGGGGGGGGCAATGTACGTCAAACTGAGGGAGGCGATCCAATCGATCCCTGGCCATCCTGAGCCATGCCGAAGAGACCGCGATCCCGCCACCCCGGAGAGATCAGTAAAGTTGTGCCCCTTGCAGATGGCCGATGGGGCTCCGATCTATGAAATGTATCGCGATCTCAGACTTCAAGAGATACCGGTCTCAACTGTCGGCAAACCTCCCAGGGAGTGGAGACCCAAGGAACCTATTCTTCAGGACGACCATGGGAGATCGCGCTGTAACATGAGTGGTCCGCTCCACCGTGGTGGTAGGATATATCGGGTAATCATAATGAATATCATCTCCATCAGATGGACCGACCCAGTTCATGTGTAGCTATAGCTCTGAACGACGAGCTGTAGCTCGGAATGCGAGGAAACCCAGTCTTATACTGTAGGTAGATTGTCCTTACAGTATTCAATCAAGCAGACTTCCTCCACTCTCATTAGTCATGGAATACGCCGAGTGTTTCAGCCCCGTCTCGTATTTACCGATCATGACGTCCCACTCTGCATCCGGTGCTTGCAAGCGGTGTGTCGTGGCATCATCCGATATCCCGTCATCGAGCGATGCTTCATGCCATATCATTTACCCGGATATCTTTACCCCCCTTGAAGACTTCCTTACTATCGATACTACATACGACGTGCTGTTATTGTAGAGCGGGGCCCCCTCATCTGCCTTCCGCGCCCCATCACGTGCTGTGTAATACCGTAACCGCGCCAGTCCCGAAGCGGAAGGGTTGCCATCGGTCCATAGTCCCGCTTCCCTTGACATCCTTCTCTTCTCGAGAAAAGTGATCCTTGATTTTGAAGCATCACTGATCTCTGCCCTATCCGTCAGAGCACGTTCTCTATATACTCCATTAGCAAAGGGTGTTCTGTCGCCTGGCAAAACGAAGAACCGCCAGACTCTAGAGTGAGCGGGACTGTTCAAGGGTGGACTCCCAAGAGCCCGCCAAATCCGCCATCCACCCAAAAGTCCACACCCATCGAGGGGCACTTCAACAAGACTCCGAGTTTACATTCCTATTCTCCTCACGTTCGCTGACCCGACGTTCGCGCTTCAACGCGGTACTTTTCCAACATACTTTCACCTCCAACCCCTCGGCTTAAAGGCGAGTCTACGCGCAGAGTCAACAACTAAGGATTTCGCCAGACCGATTTCCTTACCAAGGGCCTTTTCTTTTGCATTTCCATCCTGCATCCCGATCCTACCTATCGCGCATCCGAGTACCCGAGCCACTATGACGGGCGCCGCACCCATTGACATCAGACAGACCTCGGTCTCACCGCCGGGGCAGCAGGCGTCGAATCTCACATCCGCGCTGCAGAGAGCCGCCACCGGTGAGCGCACGGGCAGTATATCGCATCATGCCAGTGGTGGTCTCGGCGTGTTCAAGGCCCCGCCACCTCGTAAGGACTCGATCGGTGCCGCCACGACGCAGTGGGGGAACGGAACAAAGCCCATCTCGATGTCCGGCTCGGCACGCGACAAAGGTCGCCGCGAGTCGCTGGCCGGGAGTTTGGTCGGTGGTATGAGCTGGGGTGGTGTGTCGGTCGGAAGCTGGATTCGCGACGAGTGAGTAGTCTCTCCCCATGAGGGCGGCCCGGGGAAGTCCTGTGCGCTGCCCTGGTCACACCGCAGCGAAGACTGACCTAGTAATTTTTCCCAGCATCATCATGACTGGCACATCGCCCTTTACCTTCCAATCGCCTTCTTTCCACTCCTCATCATATTTGCCGAAGCTAGAGGCCAACTTCATGCGCGACTTTTCTTGCTGCGGTGTGACGTTACCAACGCTCCATGACCTATTACAGCATTACGAAGAAGCCCATGCGACCAAGTCGCCCAACCAGGGCCATCGCCCAAGCCAGGGTGAAAATCGAGCTGCCTTGGCCGCTGCCGCGATCGCACAGCAACAGAACCAGCAACATGGCAATCAAGGCCGTGGCCTGCAGCCCGATCGAACCCTAGACATGCAGCGCAAGATGGGCCAGAACCCTCTGACATCCCAGCACATTGATCTAGACACAATCGATGATATGGAACTAGACGAGCCTATGGGAGACGATGACGGCACTACTTCCCAGCTGTTCTCGCCTCAGTTACGCGAGAATGGCCAGGGCGGATTTGGCAATTCCAACCAGGGCTCGCAATTAAATTTGGGCATGCTTCCAAACCACCAGGGCTTCAACACACCCTCTCAACCTGGCACTCCTGTCGGATCTGCTCGTCCGCTCTCTCTGCAGAACAACCCTACCGTGTCCTCCGTGAACACCCCCACTTTAATGGCAAACCCGCTTCAAAACTCTCAATTTAGAAATACACCCGATTCTTCGGGACCTGGCACACCCGCCGAGATTGACGAGAGTGTGGTTGGCGGATTTGGCGACCTTACTATGCAGAATAACATGGGACAGAACCAGGGGCAGTATGGGCGCTATACAGGCAATAACGACATGGTGGATCTTTGCATCGACGAGCCGGCCAAGCGACTATTTAGTCCAAGCGGCGGCATGGGCACTCCCAATGCACACTTCAAACTGAGTGGGGCTCAATATGGTCCGAATAGCGATATCGCGCGGCGGATCAGGGAACAGCAGCTGCTCGCTGGGGTTCCCGATACCACCTCCATACTCCCTAACGAGGAACCGAAGCCATTCAGGTGTCCCGTTATCGGTTGTGAGAAGGCCTACAAGAACCAAAATGGGCTTAAATACCACAAGGCTGTGAGTATACTGTCCTCCTGACCATTCATTGTGTCACCTCTAACGTCTGATGTTTTTCTTGTTTTTTAGCACGGCCACAATAATCAACAACTTCACGACAACGCCGACGGCACGTTCTCGATTGTCAACCCTGAAACATCAACACCATATCCTGGGACCCTCGGCATGGAGAAAGAGAAGCCATACCGCTGTGAGGTATGCGGCAAACGCTATAAGAACCTGAACGGACTCAAGTACCACAAATCACACTCGCCTCCCTGCAATCCCGACTTCCAGATTGCCGCAGGTCGCAACATGAACCTCGGCGGCGGAGTTATGCAGGGACAGAATATTAACGTAGCTGGAGCAGGACTCCCTGGAATCGGCGAGGAGGGTCTTCTGTGAACACTGTCAATACAATAATACCCAGCTTGATGCGACCTCGGCCTGTCCCCCGCACACGATGTCATGAACCCAGTCTGGCTTTGGAGTTTTTTTTGCTTGATATTTTGGGGGTTCCTTATTTGCTTCGGCTTTCTATTTGGAATATTCCTTTGTCTTTCTTGTTTTCGGATTTGCTCGATTTCCCCGCCATTGCCCTGTCCGAACATGGACCGGTCATAGAGCTTCCACTGAGCGATCAAGAATTCGGCAAGATTTGTCTAGAAGACATCTTTTTGTTATTATTTGTTTTTCCCCTGTGCATTGAATACGCTGGGATTCAAGCAGGGGAAAACTCGGGAATGTGTTTATATTCTTATTCGGTGCCACTTGTCCCCTTACCTTTACTTATTTTGCATTTGTCTGCGTTCTGCACGGGTTGGCTTTCTTTGACTTTTTTGTGTTGGCTTTGTTACCTCTGATTTGTGATCCCAATTTATGCTTTGGGTCTCTTGCTCGACGAGGAAGATGACTTCTGCGAGTTCCGCCTTGACCGCACGCGAATGGGATATGGATGAATAGTTGAGCTGTGCTTTCTTCCCTGGGGCTCTTCGGAATCGGACAGGTGGAACTGAAAACTACAAAAGTGCGGTTCTTCGGCGTCGGATCTTGTAGATATGGTTTTATACACTTTGGCTTCTGTTGTCTATTCATTACTTGATCGCTTTATCATCCCACTTTGAATCTATCCTTTAATTACAACCCAGACCGCCGTACGTTTACATTGCGAACTCGTAGGTTAAGTGGTCACTGGGAATAGCTGAATCATATGATTCATATGTTTGTGTTGGGTGAGCCTAGCTGCATTGCCGTTCATTCTAGTACAAAACCGGGCGTGGGGAAAATCAATAATATCAAGCCCATCCTGGGGTAAGCGCCATGAGCTAAAGCTCGGGTTAAAAAGCAAAAACTGGATGAAAACCTAGATGGGTCGTGTCCGGCCCTTGGCAGAGCAGAAGTAGAGAGGAAGTAAATAGCGGGAGATGATGAGAATCGTGAGATGAACTTTGGCTCGCGAAAAGCATTTCAGAAGCGTAGACGAGAAGACGAATTTTCGTTGGTGTCGTAGACACGTGATAAGACCTCGAGAAGGGAGAAAAGGTATTACAAACCAGACGCGAAAAATCATGGAGATTGCGGGATGAAGATGAGATCGAAGGTAGGTAATTACCATTCGAACTCGCCTTGGCCCTTGTGGAAGACGTATCTATTCTTGTTAATGGATGTCTGATGCATTCACCGAAACATGACTTACTCTCTGCCACCAGTGGTCAGAATGCCATCCTTCAAAGTGCACTTCCACTTGTTCTTGACACGCTGGACCTTGTCGTAAGTGCACAGCATGACCTGACCTTCTGATTCATCGGCATCATGATCATCTGCAATAAGGTCATCAGGATCATCGAGATCCGAATTGATGGCATCTTCGTCCTCCTCTTCTTGCGGGTCCTCGGCACCATCAAATTGACCGGGCACTCTAGGTGCAGCAGCGGACATTTGCAATGCAGTTGCTTCCTTGAGACATGCGACCGCATGTCGCGAGGCCGGAGTCGAGGATTTCTGCTCGCTCAAGGGACGGAGAAGACCGCCACCTTCCAAATCGAGCATCTGCTGATTGAGATGCTCGCGAAGCATGCGATCACCTTGGCCGTTCTGAGCTGCCTCTCTTCGACGAGCGACCTCGGCCTTCCAGTCAGCTAGCGAATCGCTAGCACCGTCATTTTGACTGTGTCCCATGGAAGGGTAGCCGGGCTCTTGTTTGATATGGGGCATTTGCCCATTGGCATGCATCTGAGGGTATTGCTGCTGTGCGTGAGGGTGGGCCTGGAGCTGGCTCACTGAATTGGAGGCGGCAGCACCAAACTTCGACTGAATATGGCTTGCAGCACGATCACGGGCTGACTGAGAATTAGGTGCCTGTCCAGACATCTGGTGGGGTACCTGATGCATGGGAGGCATGCCCATCGGCATATTTGACCCCGGCTCAGTCTTGATTCGAGGAGCGCCCATCGGCGCTGCTTGGGCGGGAAGTGTTTGAGATGCATGCTGCATAGAGACGGGGACGTGTTGTTGAACATGTTGCTGAGGGGCAGGTCGAGGAGCGTTGGACGGGACGGTAGCTTGCGGAGGAAGAACGGGGGCTTGGATTGGTTGAGGGGCAGGATCCCAGGGGAATGAAGCAACGTTCACGGATGAAAGCTTTTTCTGCCAGGTCTATTCATACAATGTTAGCATGGGTATAGTGGAAAATGACATGGGGTGAACGATCATGGCTTGGCGGTCTAAGCCCAAGCGGGTAGCGGCGGCCGCATATAAAGGGAGCCTCAAACACTGGTGTTCCCCCATAAGCACCGCCTCCCGCACCGCGCTCTTCCCCCGCTTTTGGCCAAACCTGATTCACCATGCCATGTTCCATCCGAAAACACCAGGAATGTGCCAAAAGGTATAAACTCACTTCTTTCAAGTCATTCAGCGTCTTCTGGTCGACACCGCTTTCTTCGAAATCGACAACGGAAGCGTCACAGACTTCCTGGATGACCTTCTCGAACACGGTGCCCTAGATAGCAACAGATGTCAGCGATGATCATTTCATCGGCATGATGTATTGGTCCGAGAGGTGTTTCAGAGGTGGAAAGTGTGTGAAAGTGAGGAAGATTGTCTCCAAGACCGTGTCGGGTAGGTTGTCGCGAGACCGCACTCACCACTTGCTGGTTGGACATGGTTGCGGGCGGGGGTGTCGAAGATAGGGCGTGACAGATGAATAGAGGGAGATCGGAATAGAGGGACAGGGCTGCTTAAAGTCGGCGTAAAGCTCGGGCGCTCTAGTAGACTTGGTAGCCTGCCGTCGCAACGGTGAGGCTGTAGGAACGCGGGTGAACGGCCCTGGGAATTCTGATCGCTTTTCAATGTGATTGCCAATCTATCCACACCAGTCAAAGGGCTCCACAAGTAGCAAGCTGAGCAACAACTGAAAGGCTGAAAACAAGAGGTCGAAGGGGGATGGGGAGGTCTGCCGATGGTGTTGGAGAAGCGAAGGTTGATCCTCCGCAGTGGAAATGCCTCCGGTTGATGTCGAGGTCACGTGCTCCTCAGTCGGTCTCGACCTGAGTTCCTTGCCTCCACGACTCTATGGCTATGACAAAAACTTGATAATGGTTGCAAGGTACCCTTAATCAATCGCTTCATTCTATGCTTGACGCTTGGAGAGTCTGACACATGTTGGCATCGTGAGGGTCTGGTGTCCACGGACACAAGTCTACCTTAACTGGAGAAGTGGAACTTTATAGAATAATCGAGAGCGCCCTGTGTATACCTATTCACAATGGTACAAAACAAGCCAAGCTCATCGCCATGGTGGATATGATCCGTAATGTTGATAATGGCGACAGTGAGAATGTATTGAGCATAGTTTGGCATCTCATCAGAGAGGGTGCAAACATATGGATACCAAGGACGGCACAGTCGTTAAGAACCACAAAGAATAGGGTACGGCCACAAAGCGTTTATCTCTAGGAAACTTGACCGTGTGAGAATGAGAGAATTTAGAAAAGATAGACAGTATGTCTGGCATTTTGTACAACTCCAACGGACGGAATAAAAAATATGAACCAAGAAAACACTAATTAGCCCGCGTATAAACCCATTACTCCAGAAATGAAGATATGCCCCCAGCCCATCAATGCTCGCGAGATGACACCATGAAACCGGGTATAAAACAAGAAATCAAACAAACAAGTCGTTTAGCGGATAGTCATCGACTTGGTCAGCTGGGCTTTGCTGCCAACACTTCCCTCACGAGATGCGGAGGCACTGCTGCCGGCCTTGCGCTCGAAGACCTTCCAGAACTTCAGGCTCTCATCAGCTGCAGCGGTGGCCAGCATCTGGCCATCCGGGCTGAGACTGCTGTGTAGCACACGGGTCTCGTGGGCGGGGATCTCGACGTTGCGAACCAGAGTTGGGTAGCTCCAGATACTGAGCGAGTTGTCGGGGAAGCCACTGGAGCTGACAATTTCGCGGTAGTGGTTGCTCCACCGAAGACTGGTCACCTGAGAGCCGGTATCGATACTGTTAGTACGGGCACCGGTGGTTGTATTCCAGAAGTGAATGTGACGATCGTAAGAGCCACCGCCAGTGGCGAGCAGGTTCAATTGCCAGGGGCACCAGCTGAGAGCTTTGACTGCAGCACGGTGGTTGGTCTTGGTGAATTTGGGAGCGCTGAGGGAACGGGCATCCCAGATGTTGACGAGGTTATCGTTGCCACCAGTAGCGAGCTGAGCGCCATCAGATCGCCACTCTAGCCCGCAGACCTCGGAGGTATGTGAGACGAGCTCGGCCACCTTGTGCTGAGCAATGCGGACATCGTGGTTGTAAACAAGACCACTGCGGGCACCAGTTGAGAGAGTATGCTTGGACCAGCCCATCACCCCCACACGGGAATCGTGACCGAACATACTTCGGAGCTTGGTTCCCTCCTCAACGTCCCAGATTTGAACCTCACCAGTTCCAAGACCAACACCAACGTAAGCGCCATCGCCACTCCACTTGACACTGCTAATGTAGGTATCAGGAGAGGTCTCCAAAAGGCAATTGACGGTGCCAGACTCAGCAGACCAGACGTAGACATTGCGCTCGAGACCAATAGCGACCTGGTTGCCAGAGCTCCAATCCAACAAGTTGAGATAGTAATCATCCAAAAGACCCGGGGCATCCAACACACGTTCAGGAGCGGTTTGAACACGGCGACGGAACTGGGCGTTCGTAGACTTTGAAGGACGAAGAGGGCGGTTGTATTGGGCACGAAGGTCAATGGGCTTCGATGACTCTGGGGGAGGGGGCTTGAAGGCCAAGATACGAGTGTTCAGGTTGACTCCGCACGCGTTGGCCAGGGATGACTCGTACGCAACAGCGTCAGGTGCTGGTCGGGAATACTTCGAAGATTCGTCGTCATCCAAGCCAAGATTCTCCAGAGCGGCAGTCAGGTCCTCCTCGGATCCACGGCCGCTGATGTCGAAAGCACTGGCAGCTGAAGCCAGAACACTCGACCCAGATCCCTCGCTGCCCCCAGTCTTTGGCCGCTGCTCCTCAGGCTTTGCAGCTCCCGTTGTCACGATACCCTCGCTGGCAGCGCGATTAGGAATGAAACGATCTCCAGCGTTATGTTGAATGCGCATCGTGGTCTTTCCCGCCGGACGAGTGCGACTGGAAACATCTCGACGAGTTCGCGACTTCGCGGGAGAGTCGGGACCAGTACCAGTCAGTGACCAGTCGGAGACGCCCAACTCGAGATGCTTCGGTGAACGGCGAACGCGAGCAATGTTGGACTTAGGGGATTCGCGGTAGCCTCGAGACGATGCTTTGGGGACAGACGATGTCTTGGCAGTGGAAGCCGACTTGGCAGTGTTCGATCTAGCTGTGCTTGTGCTCGTGCTTGACTTGGCGAAATGTGTAGAGAGGTTGCCGCCATAGACGGACTTCGACTGGCTACGGCCGGCTTCAGCAGGGCGAGGAGGAGTGAATGGAGAGTCGTTCAGAGCTTGGGGAGTAGCAGCACCGGACTTGCCCCGAGGAGATGGGGTTAAAGGCATGCGACCTCCAGCCGTCCTGGAGGAGAAGAGCCCATGGTGGCTCTTCTTGGGAGTAGTCACTGTAGCAGTAGACATGTCTGTTAGAGGATAAATAGTGGACGATGGAGCCAGCCACCGATGAAAAACGATGAGATATTTTGATCCAAAGTATGCAAGATATTATGCAGGCAAAGGATGAAGTGGGTGAGAAGGGAAAGGGAGAGTAGAGCAGGAATAAATAATGGAGTACAAGTATGAAGCTTCTCCCCCGGGCAACGGTTACCTCAGGTACGGGTGCACTAGTTCACATTGGGAATAGCACATAATGCACATGACATGAAGGTGCCTTTTATTTCAGGCGTCAATCGTCCCCAGGAGATGGGTTTGGCGGGGTGAGACAAAGAAGTTCAGATGTCGGGATCGGATTGGGATGAAGATGCGATAAGTCTCACATCATTCTCGGTGTGCTAGAGATACATATTCACCGTTGCTCGATGGCCAGACAAGCCACTTCTCCCCACCGTCCATCTCCCCACCAGGACCCACTCACTCAACTTCCGTCATCTCGGGATCGCCTTTTCAGTCCGACCCCTAGGAGCCTTTGCTCGTCGACTCGGATGCAGGAGGACGCCTATTTGATGCCGGCAAGTCCTGCCGGTGGTCGTCAGCTCAATGCGGACTATCGGCCCAGTGTCCAAAAGACCGTGGGCCATGTCCCCGCATGTCTAGTCAATGCCTCGGTGACGTACTGCAGCAATGGTCATGTCTACGCCTTCGGAGGATTCGATCAAGATACCGATGAAGGTTTGCTTGCTCCAATATCCCCTCACTTTGCGCCTCATTCGCAACAGTGGATGCTAACGTCCAACCCCCGGCAGTCTACAATCACGTGCTTCGTTTGGACTTGAATACACTTCGATGGGACTTGGTAGACAACTACGGCGACATTCCCGGCGTTCGCATGGGTAAAATATTTTTTTGGAAGACATTTGACGGCTCTTATCTAACTTTTGACCCCTCTAGGTCACACTGCCACTCTATATCAAGGCAACAAATTGATCGTCTTCGGCGGCGAGAATGAACACCGCGAGTACCTGTCGGACGTTGTCATCCTCGATCTCTTGACATTCACCTGGACCCTGCCCGAAATCCAGGGCCCGATACCTCGTGGACGGGCACGGCATGCGGCCGTCATACATGATGACAAGCTGTTCATCGTTGGTGGCATAGCCGAAGAAAACAATCTTGTGCTGGACGACCTGACATATTTGGATCTACAGACCTGGACATGGTCACGAACTTGGAGCTTTGCCCAGCGATTTGATCACACGGCATGGGTCTGGGGCAGCCGCTTATGGATTTCTGGTGGATTAGGGCCCAATATGGAACGCACGACGGACATTTGGTGGCTTGACCTCAAAGGATCTCCCTCCCTCGCCGGAATCACCTCCTCCCAAGGTACCGTGGACTCCCGAACTATGCCAATGCCGGTGGCTCATTATCCAGACTCCATTTCTAGCGCATCATCCCGGCAGATGTCTCCTCGATCCGGGATATATGCCGCCAATTCCGCCAGTGTACAGGTCCGCAACATGCGCCGTCAGAAACCACTTGCCCCTGGGGCAATCTCGTGCCACCGATTCCACTCTGGTCCGCATGTCCCTGGGCTCTTCTCCGCCACTCATTTTCAGTCCTTTGCATCGGGGGTACTTCTGGATTTGATCACGCCGTCGGATAGAGTCCGGTCGCATGAATGTAACCTTTCCGCCCTCGAGCTGAATTCGCTGCGGTGGCAGCGACTAGCGGATGGCCAAGAACTCTTCCGACCAGGCTACCGGTGGCATTACTGTACCGTCAACGATACGGGGACGAAAGCGTGGCTATTAGGCTGTAGTCTCGACCTAGCAAACACGACTGGAGCAAATGATGAGAATCACATGAGTGAAGTCCTCTCGATTGACTTGGAGAAGTACGGGCTGCTTGGCAACGAGCTGTCCACCGAAGCTCCCGAGCCCGATTCCTCCTGGGGAGGGGACACCTCTGGGCTCCAAGCCTCAGGACTGGGGGCTGATCTCGCTTGTGCTTTTGACCAGAGCCCCGAATCAGGAAGTGGTGCTGATTTCATCATCACCGCCATTCGTGACGACCATGACCTGATGGAACCTGAAGACATTGATAACACACCGTCCGCATCACCCTCCGACTCTAAGCCGACCTTTGTGGAGCCAAGCCCATATACCTCTGCACCCATCCATGTGCATAAGATCATTCTGCAACTACGATGGCCACATTTCAAACGGCTGTACTCTGCGCAAATGGCAGAATATCATACGAAGCGCATGCACATTCCTGAACCCTACTCGGTCGTGCGGGCGTTCTTGTACTATCTCTACACGGACAGCATTGCCGGCCACCCCGAGTACTGCGCGAGTGTGGTAGACGTGGCAGGAATGCTGGTTATGGCGAATCTCTACGACATGCCAAAGCTACGCCTGCTGTGCGTGAATCGACTGAGTCGCGAACTCGATGTCGATAATGCCGCCATTGTGTGGGAGCGCGCGGGTCGGACCAATGAGCACTGGCTGATGCGCCGAGCCGCAAAGTTTTGTTTGACACATTGGGGCCGCGTGGTGCGAACCGACGGATTTAAATCTCTCAGCCACCAGAGCTTGATAGAGTTATGTGAGGTGGTGGATACAGAAGGTCGTATCATCGCGGGCCCGGAGCTGGAGATGGTGGGTGCCTTGGACAGCGCCTCGATGGCCGAATGCAAGGACTCTCAGCGATCGACCGCCGACGAATCTGAAGCAGAAGGAGATGAAGAAGGAATGGAACTTTCATGACGGATCCGACACGCATTGAATTCCGGAGTTTTTGGGCTTGGGTGGGCAGCCGTGTGCTCTGCAATTTTTTTTTCCCCCCTATTTTTCCTTTTTTGTTTTTTCTTCTGTGTCTCACGATGTCTTACGATCTATGCATCTTTTTCCGACGGCTCGGAGTCGTCTGGTCAGGAACCCTGAACATGTATATCTAGATCCATGTCACCTATCTGCAAATGTCCAACATCGCAATCTAAGAACCATGCATCAGGAACCTGGTCCAACCGTAAATCGACGGTGAACGGGCCGTGCAGCCGCTCTCCACGAACCAATGTCAGGCGCTCTCTCGGAGCTCCACCGACCACGCTCTGGGCGCGGAAGTTGCTCCGGATCGCGGAGATGTTTCCTGTCACAATAAGGAAGCTCAACCTGGCCCCTTCTCTGTTCCAGAGTATAGCTGATTATAACATGGCTGTTCTCGCCATGAGAGCAATTCTGTACATCGCATAGAATCCGTCTCACGTCGCCATGGGTTCCGTTGCACAATCTACTCTTCCTGCCGATTTCCTCTGGGGCTTCGCCACGGCCGCATATCAAATTGAGGGCGCGGTGAATGAAGATGGTCGTGGCCCTTCGATCTGGGATACTTTTTGCAAAATTCCTGGGAAAATTGCCGGTGGAGGGTCGGGAGAGATCGCCTGCGACTCATATCATCGCACACATGAGGATATCGCCCTGTTGAAAGAATGTGGTGCTCAGGCGTATCGATTTTCACTGTCTTGGTTTGTGTGTCCCATTGAATTGTTTGGTTGTTTTTTTTCCTGATCTTTCTGATTCTAGGTCTCGGATCATCCCTCTCGGCGGTCGCAACGACCCCGTCAATGAGCAGGGATTGCAGCATTATGTCAAATTCGTGGATGATCTGCTCGAGGCGGGAATTGTCCCCATGTTGACTTTGTTCCATTGGGACCTCCCCGAAGAACTGCAGAAGCGTTATGGGGGCTTCTTAAATAAAGAGGAGTTTGTTGCTGACTTTGCCCACTACGCCAGGCTGGTTTACAAGGCGTTTGGCTCCAAGGTCAAGCATTGGATCACCTTTAACGAACCCTGGTGCAGCAGCGTGCTCGGGTACAATAATGGGTCTTTTGCCCCAGGCCACACAAGCGACCGTCTCAAGAGTCCTGTCGGAGACAGTTCGACCGAGCCCTGGGTGGTCGGACACAGTATCCTCGTGGCACATGGAGCCGCGGTCAAGATCTACCGGGACGAGTTCAAGGCGCAAGATGGTGGTGAAATCGGTATTACGCTGAATGGTGGGTGCTTAAACCTCTCCAACACTCTACTTAATTCCTAATATGAGGCCAGGTGATTGGGCTGAACCCTGGGATGCCGAAAACCCCGCGGACATCGAAGCCTGTGATCGCAAGATCGAATTCGCTATCTCATGGTTTGCTGATCCCATTTACCACGGCAAATACCCCGACAGCATGATCAAGCAGCTAGGCAACCGACTACCAACGTGGTCACCAGAAGACATCGCCTTGGTCCACGGCAGCAATGACTTTTACGGGATGAACCATTATTGCGCAAACTACATTCGCGCCAAGACAGGAGAGCCTGAGCTCGATGATATTGCGGGAAATTTGGAACTCCTGCTAGAAGATAAACATGGCAACAGTATCGGACCTATCACGCAGTCGCCATGGTTGCGACCATGTGCGATTGGATTCCGCAAGTTGCTTGTATGGCTTAGCGAGCGATATGGATATCCAAAGATTTACGTTACGGAGAACGGGACGAGTGTGCTGGGCGAGAATGATATGCCGTTGGAACAGTTGCTGGATGACGAGTTCCGGGTTCAGTATTTCCGGGATTACATCGGTGCTATGGCCGATGCTTATACATTGGATGGCGTTAATGTGAGGGCTTACATGGCCTGGAGTCTTATGGAGTAGGTTTGGTTCTGTTCCATTGTAATGAAAGTCGTGCTAACGTGAGATATAGTAATTTTGAGTGGGCTGAAGGCTACGAGACTCGCTTCGGAGTGACCTTTGTGGACTATGAGCATGACCAGAAGAGGATCCCCAAGAAAAGTGCTAAGAGCATTGGGCAGATTTTTGACAGGTTGATTGAGAAAGTCTGAGAGTATGCTCTACTATTTCGGGATATTGGCTTGCGGATAGAAATGGTTGTTTGACACTGAAAATAAAGATCGCTGAAATGCCGATCGCGTAGATCAAGACGTGTGTGTCTGTGTATGTCTGTATGTGGCCGTGTGACTTTAAAGAGCATATCGGAAGTGCTTGGACTCCATGTCCGTCATATCCTTAAACCCGTCCACAATAGCCTGCGATGTGACATCCTCCGATGAGTCTGTCGCTTGAGCGGCCGCGGCATCCCGGCGTGCGTTCTCCCATCGCATTCCCAGGTATGCCACGGCCGCTAACACGACTATTCCGGCATAACAGACGAGCAGCCCTGTGAGCGCAGAATAGTAGCGCGGGGCCTCGTGGGCAAAAAAGATATTTGCGCCTGCGACATTTCCAGCTGCGTATAGCGTGAACCACAGACCATTGGCAACCGCCCGCTTCGTATGACCAGCAACATTCGTAGACAGAAGATTCCAGCAGACGATCACTGGTGCTCCGATAATATACTGAAGCCATGTACATCCGACAAGTGTCCAGCGATGATCAAGATCAGTAAATCGAATACCCAGGAGCCCAGCGAAGGGAATCAGACTGATAACAGCAAGAACAATGCATCTAGAGTTCGGTACATAGGTCGCGACGAGACCACAGATAGGGACTATGGCAGCTTCAAAAGCTCCCGTCGGTAGCTGAAGCAAAGTAGCATAGATACCGCTGAATCCAAAGCCCTTGATCAATGCAGAAGAAAAGTTCGACACTCCACCGTTGATGACTCCACAGGCGATGCCGATACCAGCACAGCAAAGCACCTTGAGATCGTAAAAGTTCTCAAATGCCTGTCCGAGCTTGATCTCCCGAGTCTTGACTCCGATCATATTTTCTGCTACTCGTCTTACAGCCACGACCCGTTGACGATGGGTGAGGAAGCGTGCAGATGCGGGCGAGTCGGGCATGACGGCGAGAAAGACGCATCCAGTCACAAAGTTGAGCAACCCGATGGTCAAGAAGATGAGCTTCCAACTTTGAAGTACCGTGTTATGTGCGTGGCCCAGGCCAAATCCTAGAAGTGCCCCGAGCATGGTCGCCATCCCGTTGGCGCTCAGCCAGATGGCCATTCGCAAGGGTTGTTCTGACCGTTTGTAGAACATGGAAGTGATGATCATCACTTCAGACAGTCAGATCATTATCAGGAAAGGTGTTAGAAGGATACTTACTGCACGGGCTGACTCCAGCTTCGGCCATTCCAAGCAGGAATCGAAGCACCAGGATCCCTGCGTAATTCTTTGCGCCAACTTGGGCAATTACTATCACGCTCCATACTAAGAGCATACCCCCCATATACTTGGCCACCGGCAGTTTCTGGATCATCAGGTTGGAGGGGATGGCCCAGAATAAATATCCGAAATTGAAGATGGCCGCGACCCAAGAGTATCGCTGACCTTCGAGTCCGAGATCAGCATTGAGGGAGTAGGCAGATGCATAGTTGAGCGATAACTTGTCTAAAGGCTTAGTTAGCTACCACGCCTCGTAACATGGAGAAGAAGTCATACCAAGAAACTGAATCACGTATGTCACATAGAGCTGAAAGCGATTAGGATGAGGGATCAAGTCGATTAGACGAACCTACAATTGGCATAAGTCTCCAGTCCAGAATACGCAGCACATGAGCGCCTTCTCGGGCCAATTCCTCCGTGGATATCTGTTCAGCCTCTACGTATAGGTTGGCTCCGATATCGTGAACTTCGCCGAGTGCAACATCTTTCTCCACTATAGGCTGATCCACTTTGGCTTCATTGGACCCCATTATGTACTCGATTGCGATGTAATAGACTGCAGAATGAACGCATTCATCACGGAATTTCCCTCCTCAGCCCTGACCAGTCTCATCCTTTATAACCCAACATGAAACTCTCTGCTATCACTGCCAAGCTGATAATGCAGCGTCTCTTGCACATTGTTATCCCTGCATAGTGATAGGATTTACAGTTCTGCCGAGAAGATAAGCCCTCAAGGCGTCTACACTTGATTCTCCGGCTCCAACAGAGGAATGTGGGGGAATTCAACAGCGGACAAAAAGTCCGCCACCTCCACATCTGGAACTAAACTCAATCGAGCTGCCCGTTTAGTCCAGATATCAACCAGACTCGGATCGGACTTTGGTCCGCTCAATTGCACTGTAAAAGACACAGAGCACCAGATCTAAGCTCAGCATCTTACAATGGCTGAATCTTTCAACCTGCTCGATGCGAGCATTTCCGACCTGCTCGATGCGCTCTCATCTAGGAAAATCACAAGCGTGGACCTGGTTTCGCGGTATTTGCGAAGAATCAGTATCTACGACGCCAATGGCCTTAAGCTAAGCGCAATTCCAATTCTCAATCCATCTGTCATCGACGAGGCTGCGGCATCTGATGCACGTCGGGCAAATGGATTTCCTCCACGACCACTGGAGGGGATTCCCTACTTGGTAAAAGACAACATCAAAGTCAAAGGCATGACCGTTGCGAATGGCTCGCCGGCCTTTGAGAATCTGATTGCGAACGAAGATGCAGCCTGTGTGCAGCTGCTCAAGAATGCAGGCGCCGTGCTACTCGGCCGCACGAACATGCCCGCGATGGCGTATGGCGGAATGCAGCGCGGGGTCTGGGGTCGTGCTGAAAGTCCCTACAATGGAGAATACCTTGCGGCAGCATATGCCTCTGGTTCCTCGAATGGGTCGGCTGTCGCCACGACTGCGAATCTATGCGCTTTTTCTCTCGGAACGGAAACAGTCTCGTCTGGTCGTTCGCCGGCTTCAAATAATGCTATCGTTGCATATACGCCGTCCAAGGGTCTTTTACCGCTTCGTGGAGTCTTCCCGCTTTATCCGACCTGTGATGTCCTCGTACCTCACACTCGGACTGTCGCTGATTTATTCCACGTCCTTGATGTCTTGGCTGTTGCTGATCCGACTCCAAGGGGGGATTTTTACAATGAGCAGAAAATCATTTCGATTCCTTCTATTACTGATATTCGACCCGGGTCGTTTTCAGCATTGATGGAGACTTCCGCTCTAAGGGGCAAACGCATTGGCGTTCCATTGATGTATATTGGAGGCGACGACTCCTCCACTCAACCGATTAGCAGAGTGCAAACGCGAGAATCGATCATCAAATTGTGGAAGAACGCTCGAAAGACATTAGAAGCATGCGGTGCTGAAGTGATCGAAACCAACTTCCCCCTAGTAACAGAATACGAAGCCAACGCTGCTTCAGGACAGCTCGTCACCGTCGCAAACCTCCCGGATGGCTGGGCCGGTAAAGAACGGTGCGAAGTTGTATCACTCGCATGGGACGATTTCCTCGTTGCAAACGGCCAGAAAGGTCTCAATTCTTTAACCCTCGTTGATCCAGACACCATCTTCCCACTTGCTCCTGGCTCATTACTCGGTACCCCAGAGGTCGCGAATAAGCCGCGATGGGGCGAAATAGTCCAATATCCTCACACGAAACCCTCCTCCATTTTCGACATTCCAGGTATAAAGCAAGCGATCCAAGCACTAGAAGATGCTCGAAAAGAAACATTTGAGAAATGGATGGATCAGCTGGGCCTAGACGCGGTCGTCTTTCCGTCCACTGCGGATGTTGGCGCCGCAAATGCAGACGTCAACAAGGAGGCGTCAATGTTTGCCTGGAGCAACGGCGTCAAATACTCAAATGGAAATCGACCCATTCGCCACCTTGGGGTGCCTACCATTTCAGTTCCAATGGGTGTGATGGAGGATACCAAGATGCCAGTCAATCTCACTTTCGCTGGGAAGGCGTATGAAGACAATTGTCTCCTGAAGTATGGGTATGCCTATGAGATGGCATCAAAGTGCCGTGTTCTGCCGCCTCTTGTGCCGGCTCTTGACTCGGATTGCGTCTTGGGCCGGAAGGGCTTGTCTTATCATGATCTGGAACTTGTGGTGGAGACGCAGGTCAAGAAGGTTCATGGTTCGGATGTGGTTGTTCAGATTGAGGGGTCTTCGAAGGACGCCGTCTTGAAAAGTGTCGCGTGCTATGTCAATGGGCAACCGTGTGATACTCTCCTGGATCATGGGAAATGGTCAGCGAAGACTTCATACCCGGTGTCCGATCGAGATGTGAAGTGGGAGAAATGGGCGAGTCCTGCACTGAAGCAGACTATTATCGTGGTGATCGGGTATACGGAAAGTGGCTCGTCAGCTGGGAAGCTCATTCTTCTCTAAAATCGAGTATGGGCTCCGTGTTCAATTTATCATTCGATGCAAGGTCTACGATGTTGTTCGTCATCCGAGATCATCTACATTAGAGCAGCAATCGAGTCATAGATCGGGTGTTCGATAACAAAAAAACATCATGCTGCAAGTAACTCTGAAACGTGAATGACAAAACATGGTTCAAATGCGATTGAGCGCTTCTGACATGCCTGCAAAAAGAAACGACGAAGTATCAGGGTTTCATGAGGGTAGAACAGAGAGTCGACAGCGGTAAGTCGGTGGAAGGTCGTCCAACTTTGAAGGGAGAAGCAATGAACATCCATGGGTCGCAAGTCGTGAATCGGCAATGAATTTGCAGCTTTCTTCATTCAATGTAGAAGCCATTGCCCTATGCCGTGTACCATGTGCAGATACACCGGTAGAGACGCATCAGACCCTCTTTCGTGGCTCCATCCTCCATTATTTCAATGTCCATTTGTACGTAGGGACCGTAGAAGATGAATTTGCACATATCCAGCATCGTTCGATATTCATCGCCCTTGGATGTCTCGGGCCAATCCTTGGACTGAAGGTAGTCCTCGAAGGAGCACATCAGCCAAATCACATCAAGACGGCTCTTCTCATCCAAACGCCATCTTTCCATGCAGGAGGCACGGTGTGCGTAGTGAAGGCCTTGAAGACGATTGATTGCCTTGATGATCTGGCGATCTGTGTCGGTGAGTGTGAGGCTGTTGAGTTCGTGGATAATTGCCATGTACTTGCAGGTGGGCATATGTTGGATGACGTTGTCTGTATCTGAGGGTCGCTCAACGATGACAATCCCCTCGGGAGAGCGTTCGACTGGGGGATCGGCGGCGCAGGCCATATTGGAGTCACTTCGAGACCGGCATGTGCTGTTCAAGAACACAAGGGTGTCATCTTCGCAAGCTGCCATGACTGCTAGAGAGTATTCAGGAAAAGTTGAAACAGACAGTGAAGGTGGAAGGCGAAACGAGAATCTCAAGAAGAGTATGAACATGAGTGAAGTGAGGCCTTATGGTAATCTCAAGTGCCCGTGAATATTCGAACAGTACAAAACAAGCCCGTAGAGGATCAAACCAACTACATGCCCGTAACAAAAGTATCTAAAGTTGCCTCGTCTCGTACAAACCCTCCATACATCATATCCTCTATCATCCCCAGGATAGCGCGATGTATATATTTTTTCTTCAGCTGTTCCAGGTATGATTCGGCTTCCTCTACAGATGGAATTTTCTCCAGCGTCGACGTGTCGACGTCCCACATAACTTTTTGTTGCAAGAACTGGAACAGTTTATGATAGGGCACAGCGTCGTCCCAGCGATCCGCGAAGCAGGAGAAATTCTTTTTGCATGCTTCGGTGGCTTCTGCATATTCGTGTGTTGGGTGTCGTTGCTGGAAAGTATCCATGGATTTGGTAGCCCAGATGAGGTATAATAGCATGATTCCGGCGCGGAATTGGAAAACAAGCTACAAAGGTCAGCCGAAGCTCATCACGGACGTCAAGAAATTGGCCTCCAAAGATCCTTGAAGAGGGAGGTGAGGGGAAAAGAACAGAAATACTCACAGCAGACCAGGTAAAACATAACACGTGCCCTTCCTCCTGGAAATCGCGATACTTCATACAGACCTCAGCAACAGCAGAGAAGATATCCTCAATGCCCTCGTGATCCAGGAAGTTCCGCTTCTCTTCCATCAATATCAGAATACTGTAATCATACAGCTTTGTCATCCAATTCGGGTTGAAGTAGCCACATGAGACTTCCGCAGTTCCATAACGCGGAATGTCTTGTCTCCATATATTCAGAGCAGACTTCAAGGAGGCGTTGAACCCCTCCTTCTCCTCGGAAAATTGCCATCGTGATCGCTCGAGTGATCTTCTGATATTTGATTGGATCTTCCGTAGTCGGAAGAGATGACCTAGAGCAGGATTTGTATTGACAGGAGGTTGGATGGTATCGCCCAGGATACACAGCTGCGAGTTTTAATCTTTCAGTGTCTTACGCGGCAAGAAGTACAAGTATATAGTCACTCACATCGTCATCCACGGCACGATAGGCAGCAGACATTGGTCGATCCCAACCAGAAGCAATAACTTCGTTCAACATGTAACACGTTATGAACATGTTCTCCGTCCAGAACTCCCCAAGAGCAGACTCATCATCTCGGATGGTGCGTGCATATTTGCGAATCTCTGTCATCGCAGCTGTACAGAATGGCAATATTGAAGAAACGCCCGCGGCCATCTCCTCCGACGAAGGAGAATACAGCGCATACACAATCAAAAGAAGCGATGCCTGAACCTGCAACACCATAGATGAATGTCCAATCACATATGGATAAAAGTCCATGGCAGAAGTATACAGGTTCTTTGATCGCGCCAGATGCGCAGGATCTCGATGCATCGAGCTGCAAAGTGATGCGCCAATGGAATAGACCATCCGCAGAAAGAAACACTTCCATTCTTGCCCCTCAAAGGTATCTTCACAATGCCATATCTTCCAAGTAGCCTCGTTCAGAAAAGGCCACTCGCGGTGTGAAATAGAAAAGTAAACATTGGTGTAGAGTTCGGTGAGCCATAAGGAGTCGTCGCCGATGAGCGGATAAACGGGGCTCTTGTCAAATCGTAAGAAGTCGAGGTGTTCGTTGAATTGGGAGAAAATGTCTGTATAGGAGGTTTGAGAGGGCGATCGAGATATCCGAAATGGTTGTGTTTCTGGGAATACCACCAAGGCGTCCTCTTCTTTGAAGTCCGTCCAATGCAACTTAGTTTTGGTGTCCGGTATCCAGAGGGCCTGGGAAGGTGAATCAACACTTCCCTCTAGTGGTAGATCAGTTTGGACACTTGCATCGCACATCACCATATCAGCAGATTGAGGAGTGTCTTCGAGCTCGGCGACTCTTCTTTCCAATTCTTTCAGGTACGCGAGTGGGATCGTCACACTATCGCCGATCCTGCGCGATCTCGCCGGTAGACACTCGGCGCCTTTCCGACGACATTCACCGCAGGTAGGTTTCGCATGGTCGCATTTACGCTTCAAGCGGAAGCAACGAGCGCAGGCAATTTCTCTTTGCTTAGGTCGAGACATGGAAGAAGGAAAGATTGCGGGGGTGCGGAGATAACTAAGTTCATATTGATAAGAGGATCTCGGCCTCGGTCTCATTGCCGAACCTGATAGCCACGTCAAATCAAATGCCACTTTCATGGTGAGCAATGTCAACCTATCTCAACAATCTCAGATACTTCGGAGTCTCAAACTTCCCCACTACCGATATCACTTCCGAGCCCACTTCCCCATGACCGCATCGAACCCGATAGTCTTGTGTTCAATGTTGAGTGTCTTGAGCATGAACTCCATCGTAAACTCCTAGGGCCAGTTAGCCCTCGCTCGAAACCAAAGACCATGATATGTACCTCATCTGTGTCATTTCCCTGTGTGGGCGTGTCATTAGTCTTCTCCAGGCGATGGTCCGGATTGTCAGGGTGTACGTCCATGTCTTCGTCGTACTTATTACCCTGGTCTTGAGCCTCAAATCCATCCCATTGCGGCGCATATTGCTTGCACCGTTGTCTCCAAGCTTTCACTCCGCCCATGCGAGCGACGCGCTCTCTAGCCCCGGTGAAAACTTCCTCGGCTGCCTCCTGGCCGACCAGACGCCACTTGTTGATCGACATCTCTAGATCGATATCTGTACCCGAGGATTCAATTCGTAGAGCTTGACGTGCAGTCTCGAGTGCCTTTTCCTGCGTCATGCGCTGCGAGAAGAGATTGCGATGCTTCTTCTGCAGACCCAACAGCTCTGAGTCCCAGTAGACAGATCGTGTGGTCACAACATGTCCATCCTGAATCGAAAGGCCCTGGGCGGTTGTAAGTGGTTCTGCGTCTGCAGTGCGGGAGGTCGAATCTTGAGCTGGCTCAGGTTCAAACTTGGGGTCCTGGGTCATGTCTGAGAGCGACAGCGGGACAATAGGAACACCTCGAGTGCGCAATGGGGACTTGAATGGCTTCGAGAGAGTAGCTGCAGCGCCAAAGCCACGACGACGCTTACAAGCAGGCTGGTCGTCAGGCTCAGGATCCGACATTGTGGGACAGGTACGAAGGATGGAAAAGGAAGCAGGATGAGTTGAAGAAAGATCGTTTATCTACACTCAAAATCGCGTACAATACAAAATACTCTCAGTGATCAGTGACCAACGCCGCCTGCTACCCACTGCCCAAATTCAGGGTCCCCAGGCTGCGGGAAAAACCCGCGATCGTTACCATCATTCGCATTTGCATTTCCTCCGTCCGCATTCGCAGCATTCGCAGCATTTGCATTTTGCCGGTTTCGCTGCTGTTGTTGACGGATGTAAACCAGTACGAGAAGAGTCGCTGCCAACCCGACGATGAGGAGACCTTCAAGCATTCCCTCGTCGATGTCAAACTCTAAGTCATCGTAGTAGCCGTCTTCGTGGTGGTCGGAGTCGAGGCCTCGTCCCATGAAGTCGTCTCCATTTTCTTGAGATTCGTAGAGGTCCTCCCAATACTCAGCTTCGTCATTCCTGATAAAGGCGGCAATCCATTCGCGGAGAGTGAGCTTAGGTCTCGCATCTAATGTCAAGTTAGAATTTAGGTCAACTACTTCACTGGCGCTTGACTGACCTTCTTCATCACGAATGGGATTGATGTTTCCGTTGGTGATCCGATTCCAGTAGCCTCGGACCCGCAGCTTCAATAAGCTAAGCTTCACAGGGAGATAAGCCTCCTTGTTGGTATCCAGAGCCAGGTCATAGTATCGCTTCGCCATATGGAAATCCTGCTGGACGGCAATACCGTTCTCATGCATCCAGCCTAGGTTCCAGTAAGCCTGTGCACTACGGTGTGCCTCGGCGGCATTGTGGTAGCAAGTCGAGGCCTTGTCAGCATCTGAGACCGTTCCCATGCCAGCCAAATAGTAATCACCCATCTTGATCAACGAGTCGATATTGGTTTGCTTGGCAGACCTTGTCCAGTAAATCAGTGCCAGCCTCGAGTTGCGAAGTAGGGCGGACCGAGTCTTCTTGACCCATGGCAGAATGGAGTCGAACGAGAACAGAGAACGCTGTTCGTCGAGAAGGAAGGCGACATTAGCCTGCGCAGTTTCGTAGCCCTGCTCTGCGGCCATCATAGCTGGGATGAGGGCGCTCTCCTTGTCTCCAGCCTCGTAGGCTGCATTTGCCTCTGCAAAGGCCGAGTGAAGTATCTCAGCCTTCTCGGCAACCAGCTTGTAATAGGCTGTAGCAACACCACAATGTCGTTGACGACCAACCCCGTAATTTGTCATCTCCGCGAGATAATAGTACGCCTCCATCCAGCCCCAGCGAGCAGCGAGTTCGAAATAGCGAGTTGCAGCGGCAACATCTCCCTGATCCAAGAAGAGAGCGCCGAGCCTTGTTTCCGCTGCCGGAATGTCCTGGTCTGCTGCTGCCTTGAAGTAGGAGGATGCTTTAAAGGCATCCTGAGGCACTCCGTAGCCATAGAGGTACATCAGCCCTATCTCGTGCTGGCAGAGTGCATCGCCATTGACCAAGCCTCGCCTGAACCAAAGCATAGCCTTCTCAGGAGATTGCTTCACACCCTCCCCTCGAAGCCACATCAGGCCAATGTGTCCTGCCGCTTTGGCAGCCAACTTATCGAGTCCCACGGGCGGGTTCTGTTTGACTGACCCGTCCTCGCTCCAGTATTTCTTAGCCACAATCTTAAAATACTTCATAGCCTTCGCAAAGTTCCGAGGAAGACCACGAGCTCCCTCGTAATGCATCTTACCCAGAGTGTAAGTGTGACTCATTTCGCCTTTCCGGGACATGAGGTCGAGGAACTCCAGGACATCCTCGACACTGGCTTCGGCGGCATGCGACTTGTCCCGTGCATTCATCCCCGAGCTTGATACACTAGCCCCTTCACCATAGATACCACCTTCCTCATCGGCCCAGCGATAAGAGTCCCGAATCATCGCATGTCCACCCGGCGGACCAGTTCGGTAGAAGTCAATCGCCTTATCGGCTACCTTCTTGTAGTAGTAGAGCGCATTTTCGCAGCTCTTAGGTGACCCAATGCCCGTGTGGTAGCGGTACGCCAGGGTCATCTCCGATCGAATGTTACCTCCTTCGGCCGCGAACTCGTGGTACATCAATGCCTTGGCCTGGTCACGTTCGACCGCTTCCCCAATGCCCGTCGCGTACATGAACCCAACCATAGACTGTGCTGTGCTGTTACCTGTCAACCATGCCAGATCATTGTACCACAGGAAAGCCTCGGTGAAATTGCGCGGGTAAGAGAAGTTGCCGTAGAAGTTCATCTCCGCGAGGAGAAACATCGCATCTGTGTCTTGGTCTTCATCTGCTGCTGCTTTTAGTTCTTCCACGGCTCGGATAACGGTTGGATTGGTCTTGCGACCGGTGTTGTCAGTGGCGGGTCCATTCAGGAAGAGTAGCCGAAATGCTTCGCGGCCATAGTGCAAGGTGTAGCCGAGGAGTCCTGAAGGTTTATTGATGTGGGATGCGGCGGGTTCGACGGCTCGAAGGGTATTCCAGACATTTTGAACTCGTTCTACAACAAGATCAAGGCTTTGTCAGTATCATTGATCGCGTGGGGGCCCCTGATACAACTCGGGCAGTAATACTCACGGCTTACGGGCTGCGGCTCTGGTTGTCCTGTCGCGAATAGTAAATCTTGGTAGTCCACACTGTCTGCTGCAGCATTGGCGGTGGAATCCTCTCTGAGAGGTTGTTGACTGGACCCCGCTGCGCATGTCTGTAATAGCACTGTGAAGCTGTCAGCATCTGGCAACCCCAGAATCGGGGAGGGGCCGTACGCAGGGCCGTTACGAAGCAGGAGAACGTGGTCCTCATGATGCTTGCGGTAGAGAGTTGGAAAGTAAGAGTCGCATTGCGACTCCTGGTTCAACGGAAATCAGGAAGGTAGACCCGCGAACAATGCGAGGAGCAGTGATGTAGTTTCAACGGGCCACTTGGCTTGACGGAGCTTCATTCTGCCGACGGCGAAATACCGCTCCACCAGAGCTCCAACATTTCTACAACGTCCACCTCTTTCTACAGTCTACATTGACTTTGATTCTTATTTTGCCACCATATTAAGATGAAAGAATGTCATTAAAATTCTTTTTTATTCAACTCCCTGGGATATTCTGTGTACAGAACGGGAGTAAAGCAGACAAAATACAAAACCCCCAGTGCGCTCTTCATGCAAAAGAGAAAAGAAAAGGCAAAGCAAAACATGGCGTTTTCTCTGAGAAAGGAGCACTGCATAGCCCTAAGCATGCTTCGGAACCAGATCCAAGGCTTCCAAAGGCACCGCAACGCCTCAGCCTCCCCAGAGATTCTTCCATGTCACCGGCCGTGGGGGAAAAACAAAGTCGTTCACAATCTCGAAAATAGAGTGGAAACTAAAACTGGCGGGGGGCATCTCGAGCAGAAACGGCTCGCGAGCAGTGCTAAAAAAACAGATACAATTGAACGGAGAACGGCTCCCCAGATCATAAAAAAAAGATGTTGCCCAAGTCAAGTCTGATAATCTTTTGCTTTATCGGCTTTTTGGTGGTGGTACATGACCGAGCTTCACTGGCGTGGAGACCTTTTTTGTTGTCAGTTAGAGTACTTGGAAAATATTGAGAGAACTCACGTAGGGCTGTAAGCTGGAGAAGTCGGGCTATAGCCAGGGGACGTCGGAGAACCAGAGAAGTTTGGAGAGGTCGGAGAGTAAGACTGGGGACTAGTAGGAGACCACCCAGGTGAAGTAGGCGTGTACTTGGGTGAAGTGGGTGACGTAGGGGACAAGTGTCGACCGCCACCAAGAGCTGGGCTCGTGGGACTGTAGCTGGGCGACGTGGGGCTGAAAGCCGGGGAAGCGGGGCTGAAGCTCGGGGACGTCGGGCTGTAGTTTGGCGAAGTCGGCGAAAAGCCGGGCGAAGTAGGAGAATAAGATGGAGACGTAGGTGAGGCTCCATACGCAGGCGACGTGGGCGAGTATGCCGGAGACGTTGGGTTAAAGCTCGGGCTTGAAGGCGAGAAACCGGGAGAAGTCACGAAGCCTGGGCTGGTCAGACCGATACCAGGGGACGTAGGCGAGTAGCTTGAGGTTGGCGAGTAGCCAGGAGACGTCGGGCTGGTGTTGAACGGGCTAGTTGGAGAGTAAGCACCAGGGCTGCGCGCGCCCGGGCTGAATCCACCATAACCATCCGCGTTTGGACGATACTGACTGAAGCCTCCCGGAGTCTCTGCGCCGGGCTGGCGAATAGGAGAGAAGCTTGCGTCCGGATCTCCAGTAACCATGTAAGGCGAGCTGGCCATGGGCGAGCCAGTATCGTACTCCGTAGAAGCACCAGTAGGGCCCATACCCTTGTCGTCGATCAGAGGGCCACGAGGGTTGGAGACAACAGTGTTGAGCAAGGACTGATCCAGATAGACATCAAATTCTCCCGTTCCAGCGGGGGCCATCTGTCCCAGGATCAAATTTTCTGAGACACCACGGCAGTCATCCAGCTCTCCAAAAGCGGCTGCCTCAAGCAGAATTTCCACGGTCTCCTCGAACGAACAACGCATAAGTGCACCGTTATCAGCACGGTTAATACCGTGACGGGTGACAGGAGTCAAGTAACCGCGAACGGTCATGACATCGACAAGAAGAGCTAAGTGACGGTGGTTGACGTAGGAACCATCGAAGGCCAACACTTGAGTCAACTCACGGAGCACAGCAGTACGGGCAGCCTCAATACCGAACACCTCGAAAATCTCGATGAACTGATTGGAGTAGGTTCGAGTAGCATCAACACCAGGAATTGCAAGGACTGGTGCCAGCGAAGAGCCGCTGGTCTCAAGAACCCATTCCTTGCAAAGAGGATCTGACTTGCTGGTGAAGAGAGTGCCGTCCTCAAGGACACGAACCTTACTCTTCTCGTTAATAAAAGCACGTTCGACGCCAGGAACACCACGGAGAGTCAAGGTATCGAGCAAGTGCTGCTCCAGCTTCTTCAATGTCACATCGTACTCGACATCATCATCTTCATCGTCTTTAGAATCTTGAATCTGACGGATACGGATGACTTGCTCGTCGGCGTTGTTATCACTGAAAATTACAGCGATATCCCGAGGGTAGGCCTGCTTGATCTTTGAGGCAACATCCTGCACAGTAAGACCCTTATCTAGCAGCTGAGGACGACTGAGGATGATACGGAGCAGCCACTTGGACTGGTGAGCAATGTCCTCGCCAGCTTCTTCGGGAATGATGAAGTAGGACTCGACCATGTCCCGATCATTCTCAATGACAGTAGACTGGATTTCAGGGTCATAGTAGATCTCAGTGGCCTCGGTAACAGAGCGCAAGCTGGTGTGCTCGACAACACTGCGCAATAACTTGGCGCCCTCCTTTTGACCTGACATGTGGCTTTCCTGGTACACAGTCATAGACGGGGTCTTAATGTTGGTGGCGACGTTGAGAATTTCCTTGAGACGAGGCACACCAAGAGTAACGTTCTTAGACGACACACCAGCAAAGTGGAAAGTATTCAAAGTCATCTGTGTGGCGGGCTCACCAATGGACTGTGCTGCAAGAACGCCGACCATCTCGCCCGGGTTGGCCTGAGCACGTGCGAAACGCATCTCAATGGCGCCCAGGACGTGTTGGAATGCGAGCTTATTCAGAGAGTAATCTGTGACCAGACGACGGAAAGCAAGACGGCTGCGCAACTGAGCCTTGAATAGCAGGGTCGCGTTCGTCTGAGCCTCGCGGGAAATCGGATCATCACCACGAACGACCACCAGGCGTTCAAGGAGAGCTTGGACTTGGGGAATGACCTCCGCAGGGTGGAGATCACTGATAGTGCCCTCGCGAATTCTGAAAGTGGTTCGTGCCATCTCTAGAATACGCTGAATGTTGATGGGAAGCTGCATCATTTCCTCGTCCTCCTTAGCCACGGTGCGCAGGAACTCGCGGTCCTTGAGAATCGCTTCCCACTCCTCGTCGAAGTATCTCTGGACTTCCGAATCACCTGCGATCTCGTTGGCTTGCTCCAACAACTCAGGGCCAATGGTACGCTCAGGATCCATGACATCAACACGGAAGCGTTCACGGAGCTTCTCATCAGAGCATCGAATGATATCGACGCGCTGGTTCTCGATATGGGCACCATCAAGACCATCCTCTCCGTAGATGAACTGAATAACATCACCAAGAGAGTTGCGGACAGTTCCATCATACTTGACCATGACTTCTTCCAGAGCCTTGACCAGCTTACGCTGGATATAACCAGTCTCAGCAGTCTTGACAGCGGTATCAATCAGACCCTCACGACCAGCCATGGCGTGGAAGAAAAACTCAGTAGGAGTCAGACCCCGAAGGTAAGAGTTCTCGACAAAGCCGCGGGACTCGGGGGAATAGTCATCTTTGGTGAAGTGGGGCAAGGTGCGATACTTGAAGCCGAAGGGAATACGCTTTCCTTCCACAGACTGTTGTCCCACAACTGCAGTCATCTGGGAAATGTTGATGGTGGAACCCTTGGAACCAGAACGCGCCATCTGAATAGCATTGTTCAAATCCTTAAGAGACTCCTCGGTAGCAGCACCAGCCTCGTCACGAGCGTTGTTGAGGGCACGGGAAACCTTACTTTCAAAGGTTTCGCGAACATTCATACCAGGCAAGGCCTCCAGTGTATTGTCAGTAGCGCTTGCAGTGATTTCTTCGACCTCACGCTTGCGCTCACGGACAGCCTCCTCGATCTTGTCAATGGTGTTCCGATCAGGGATCGTATCACCGATACCGATACTGAAACCATTGTGCAAAAGCCAGTAGTTGACAATTCTCTGGGCACCGTTGAAGAAGTTGACAGCAGTGTCCGGTCCATACTCGTTGAAGATGGTGTGAATGACACCACCGCCGCTAGCACCGACAGTCTTCTTGGAGAGCATACCGTATAAGAGCTGACCACCGTGAATTAGCAAGCCACCATCATTAAGGGGGCTGAATTTCTCGGAGAGCGGAGAGCTGTCCTTGTCGATACGCAGAAGGTTAAGACCAGTAGGGAACGCCATACTGATCATCTGCTTGCCGGTCCATCGCGGGCGAGGCTTCATAATGGCGGGAGGGGGAATGGCGCCATCCCAGTCCGGAACCCAAAGCATGATGTTCATGACCTGATCCTTCGAGAGGAAGACATCGCGACGGCAAATCTTGTAAATACCGCAGAGAGTATCTTGGACAATACCCATAAGGGGACCGTTACGCTGAGGAGAAACAATGTTCTTCGGAACGAGAGCAAGCTCAGAGAGCTCTGCACGGGCCTCCTCGCTCTGCGGAACGTGCAAGTTCATCTCGTCACCATCGAAATCAGCGTTGTAAGGAGATGTAACTGAAAGGTTCATTCGGAAAGTTGAGAAAGGCATGACGCGAACGCGGTGACCCATCATGGACTCCTTGTGGAGCGAAGGCTGACGGTTGAACAGAATAACGTCGCCGTTGTCAATGTGACGCTCCACCTTCCAGCCGTACAGCAGCTGCTGAGCACCAGCACGCTTGGCATGGCGAAGATCAATTCGCTCGCCGTTGTCACGCACGATATACCGGGCACCAGGGTGCACATTAGGGCCATTAGAGACCAAGTACTGCAGTTTCTCAATGTTGTACGGGGTCACAACCTCCGGATAGGTCAAAATCTTTGCAGTGGAGTAGGGAACTCCAACCTCCTCAAGAGACAGGTTGGGATCACCAGTAATGACGGTACGTGCGGAGAAATCGACACGTTTACCCATCAAGTTCTGTCGCAGGCGACCTTCCTTACCCTTGAGACGGCTTCGAAGAGCCTTGACTGGTCGGTTTCCCTTCTGCATGGCCTTCGGTTGACCAGCAATATCGTTATCCATGTACGTGGCAATGTGGTACTGCAGCAAGGACTCGAATTCACGAATGACGTGCTCAGGAGCACCCTCCACTTCACATCGCTGAACGTTCTGGTTTGCACGCACAATCTCAGCAAGCTTGTAGGTCAAGTCATCCTCACCACGAGAGCCGCTCGTGGCCCCCATCATTACGCTGGGGCGAACAGTGGGGGGCGGGACAGGAAGAACGGTGAGAAGCATCCATTCCGGACGAGCATAGTCATTGCTCAGGCCCAGGATGCGGACGTCTTCGTGGGAGATGTTTCGGAAGATGTTGAGAGCCATCAAGGGGGTGATGGTCTTTTTCTCAGGCTGTGCCATTTCGTCCTCCATCATGGCCTTGCTGGGCTTCCATGTGCCCACAAGAGTGATACCGTCCTTCCGAACGGTGGGCTGGGCATTACCGCAACCACCGTGGAAGTGGCCCTTCTGAGACTCCTTCGCAAATTCATCGTCGTCGGGTGTCGGGTCGGCCTCACAGACTAACACGTCCTTGGAAAGTCTCCAGATATGGTCGAAGCGTCGTTTCGGGTCTCGCATACGAAGGGCTTCCAAGAATTTCGAATCAGACTGGTATCAGAGTCAGCAAAACTTTGCCACGTTAGATTTGCCATCCCAGAAGGGATGACTAACCGTGTTGGCTTTGATCTTTCCACAGTTGTGGCAGACCGTCTCCAGAAGCTTCTTGATCTTTGTTAAGAAACCTACAAAGGACTTAAGTCAGTACACATGGTCTCCTGTAATGAGGAAATGGGAGTATTTGTCCACCTACCAATGTGAAACACAGGTGAAGCGAGTTCAATGTGGCCAAAGTGACCAGGGCACTCCTTGGGTCCCTCCTCACAGGTCTCGCAGTTATACTGGCGATCAATGGTACCAAGGCGCGGGTCATTGATACCGTTAGCACGAGGGCGCTGGCGTTGTTCATCCTATAGCGTTGCAATGTTAGAAGTCAGGCAGATCGCAAAGTTTGCGATTTGAGGAGCGGAAGAGATCTGTAGGCGCGTACCATAGTTTCGGGATATAAAATGTTGACCACACTCATGCGTTTAATCTCCTCGGGAGAGAAAAGACCAAACTGAATCTCCTTAATGGTGCGCAAAGGCGCCTTGGAGAAAGGAAAGAAAACGTTCGACATCGTGGTGGTAGTTCTTGCGAAAGCACGTCGGGATTCGGTTCTGACGGGTCGGAAAGAGGAAGCGCGGACCTGGCAACAACGAAAGAAGTAATGTCGTTAAAGCGCAAAAACTGAAGGGACTGGCGGACTCGACGACTCAAAGTCGGTTTCGAACGAGGCGACGATGAAACGAAGGTGGTGTGGAAGCAGCTGGCCGGCTGAGGCCTTTGGCAGCCCTTGCCACGAGGGCGCCGGCGACCTAGAGTCCCCGAACGTCACGAAGCCACGAAAAAGGGAGCGAAAAAGGGCGCGCAGGGGATTTTCGCGTGAGAGAAATCTCCTGAAGAAATATCGCGATGTCGAACGCGATATTCTTGGATGGCAAGGGGATGGGGGGGCGTGTCGGGGAGGTTGAGAGGGAGATGGTGAAGGTTGCCTCACCCGTTGATGGGGCTCGAGTTTTCCCTGCCTGCACTTAGCGCGCCAGACCTGTCTAAAGGGCATCTTTAGGGGAAGCGGTATCTCTCGGCAAAACTGATAACTCCGTGAGTCGCCTCTCTGTTCAGGCTGAATTCAGGCATCCGCGGGGACCGCTTTAGTGCCGATGCTGACCGCCTTGGATTTCTCTCCGTCCGGGATTCGCGCACGCGATGCTGTATGAAATGTGACAATCGCTATAAGTGGTTGGAAGCCTAGGCGAGCTCGAATTGATCTGCTCAGACTCAGGTCTGTACTGGATGCTTGGTGCCGACATCCTGGTGGTGCTCCCAGGCTGGGAACTTGATCATTGACTTCGGCAACCCTGGTGTCGCCGCAATGAATCTGTCCCTCATTGACCCCTTCGTCCTAGCCCAGGACTACCCAGATACGTTGACGGAGACGCTCAGTACGTACGGTCATACTTAGCAAAACATCCAAGCGCTAATAAAGCCAGAATCTGGCCATGCGACATGTCTACGGTTCAATCACACTGGCGACTATCTAGCATCCGGACGGGTTCGTGCACAGCAACTACAGTTGGATAGAATGGGAGGGCAAAAGAACTACAGGCTGACATTGCGCTACAGGTGGATGGTACTGTGGTGATTTTCGACATTGAGACGAACGGTGTGGCGCGCAAGCTGCAGGGTCATACACGCCAGATCCAATCAATTAGGTATTATCTCCGGATCCCTTTGATGAAAGGCGATGCTGAACCCCTCAATAGCTGGTCTAGAGATGGACGTTATCTCCTCACCTCATCGCAGGACTGGAAGTGCATATTGTGGGACCTTCAAGACGGCTCGCGTTTGCGAACGGTCAGATTCGAGGCACCAGTCTACATCGCCGAGCTACACCCATTCAACCAGTACGGTCCCCTTCTCCCATGCTGTGCGACTCCACAGAAACTAACGTCTTCCTTGTTAGTCTCCTTTTTGTGGCCTCTCTCTTCGAAGACCAACCTGTCCTTGTCGATGTCTCCGGCAACAAACCCAAAAAGCGGATTCTCCCCTCCGCACCCCTCCGTCCTCAATCTACCAACGGCGAAGACGTCGACCCAGCCGTCGCCGCAAAACAAGCAGCACAAGACGCAAAACACTCAACATGCGTCACGGTTTTTACGTCATTTGGAAACCACATCATCGGAGGGACATCAAAGGGATGGATCAATATCATCGAGACAGAAACCTGCAAAACGATCCACTCCATGCGTCTCTGCAATGGCGTAATAATCCTCCTCCGTCTCGCCAGTAACGGCCGAGACCTCCTTGTCAACAGCTCAGATCGTGTAATCCGCACAGTCCTACTGCCCGACCTATCCCAACTAGGCATCGGCCTCGAGCCATCAAGCATAAAACTCCACGTCGAGCACAAATTCCAAGATGTCGTCAATCGTCTCAGCTGGAACCACGTTACATTCTCATCAACCGGTGAATTCGTCACCGCCACAACATTCATGAACCCAGACATCTATGTCTGGGAACGCAGCCACGGATCTCTCGTCAAGATTCTCGAGGGTCCACGCGAAGAACTCGGTGTCGTCGAATGGCATCCGCTCCGGCCTATGGTAGTCGCTTGTGGTCTGGAGTCTGGTTGTATCTACACATGGTCAACAGTCAGTCCACAGAAATGGTCCGCCCTAGCACCTGACTTCGGCGAAGTCGAAGAGAATGTGGAATACGTTGAGCGCGAAGACGAATTTGACGTCCACCCAGCCGAACAGGTTCACCAGCGTCGTCTCGATCTAGAAGACGAGGAGCCCGACGCTGTGACACTCGACCCGGTCAAGATTGACCTCGACGCGGAGACGGGCAAGGTATTCGGGGTTCCTGTCCTCATGGATATCTCCGACAGTGAGAGCGGAGAGGATATCATTGCCGTTGGCCCTGGTACCATGCGTCGACGCACACCTGGTGTGGGGAATACAGGTGACAAGGAAAGCCAGGCTGGTGCCAATGGTTCCTCCCGCGGTGCAGCGCGAAATCGTCGGCGGTGAAAGACACCTATGGTTACATCTCATTCTTTTATCTGGTCTTCGGACCACACGAAAATCCATTTGCATCGACATGGCGTTTGTGAGGCTGGGCATTTGGCGTTGGGTGGATTCGGGATTTGCTTAGTGGTTGGTGGAGTGGTGCACTCACCCACCTCACGCATTTGCAGCAGAGACAAGATACTTCTTTAAATATCAATATTCTGGCATGACATTTATCAGTCACAGTGACAAAACGCCTCAGTAGGGCAAGAATGGGCTTATTTGAGCATCGCTAGTCAATAGCATGCTACAAGATCACAACGAGTAGATAGACGTAGATCAAAGGCTATGCTATCTTGGGTAGGTAACAAGGTATGGAGAGATTGCCTGACGAGCTAGTCGACCAGAGAGCTAAAGCGCAAAACCTGGGTATATCAGAAGCCGAAATGTAGTAGACTCGGCAGGAACGCCACATGAAATGCTAAAGGAACGCGAAAAGTTTAAAGGGAAAAGTATGTCTTTCGCCGAGACACATCGAGTGTCTATCTTTTCAGGGCATGGAGTCGTCCACTGAGCCGGTCTATGACTAACGGATCAGGGTAGAATTCTATTCGGAAAAAAGGCCCAATAGTTGCATGGTGCGCCAGAGCAATCGTGAAGTCACCTTTTGGAAGCTGGCTATAAGTCATGAGACTTCCAAGGACGTTTGAGAGGACTCTGTATACGGAATCCAGTAAGAAGCGGGCACAGATCGCCTTGATGGGAGATGCTGTTGCTCGCAAAGCTCAGAATCCTATTGGATTGATGACCTGCATCATTGAACCCTTGTCCCGCCAAGTCATTATGGAGGTTTTGTGACTGAAGGTGTAATGAAGTGAGCTGTGTCTTGTGAACGGACACAGACTAGTTGGCGAGAGGCTTGCGCGCCTGGTAGATATGCAAGATGTTGTAACAATGAAGATCCTTATTAAAAGCCTCCGCCTTGACATCCTGTGCAAGGCGCTGAATTTTGTCAAGAGGCCAATCGTAGACGCGACTGAAAGGAGCCAGGCTCAGGGATTCGACACTCTCGGATATGGCAAGGTTGTACCAACGAGCAACCTTCTTCTCATGCTCATCTTCGTGCCAGGGGTTCATGGGCAGGCCCACCATCTGGTGATCAATTTCCGTGAAGCCAGCTTCCTGTAAATTGCGGATCGTTTCGCGTGAGCTGTGCTCCAGAGGTCGCTGTCTGTCTTCCGTTGCGCGCTTCAATGCAGAATACCAGTGCCGAAGGGCAAGACCACCCAAGGACCTATCATCACAGCGCGGCTCGAAGTCGATCTCCACCTGCTCAAACCAGGCGCCCGGGCGAAGATGGTTGAAGACACGCTTATAGAGACTCGGCCAGCTCATGACGCTCCCGCTGCCCATCTGCATGTGAATCAGGTCCCAGGAGTCCTCGCCCATGGCCCAGGGACTTTCAAAATCGAAAGGGGCGTAGAAGTCGCAATTCTTCGGGCGATTTTGCGGTTGGATCGGCGCAAGGTCAACGCCGACTACGAAGGAATCGGGGTACTTGTTGGCGACTTCGATGCTCCAGATTCCTGTGCCACAGCCGAGGTCCATTATACGTGAATTGCTTGGATGGGGTGCGTATATTAAGCCGTCTTGGGCGCGGGCGGTGGTGAGGAGCTTATGAAAGATGTCGAGGCGATCTTGCTCTTCGTCGTCGCATGGAAGCATATAGATGCCCTTGCGATAGCCATGGTACAAGCGACCGTTCTCTGAATATGCTGGGTATTTTTCGGGTATCCTGCGATCGCGTGAGGTCAGTCACTGCCTCCATCGAAAATATTTGGACGTGCAACCGTGACCCAAGCTGGCGAAACTTACTTGCGATTGGAGATTATGACGGGTGGTGATGAACGGGATGCATGCGAAAGCTGCGAGGAATGAGACGCGACCGAGCCATTACTGGTGAAGCGCCCCATTGGACCCCGGTGGTCCCTTTCCGCGGGATCACGGTCTGTGATGGCATAGATATCCATGGCAGTAGAAGTCTGCCTTGAGCGAGCCCGCTCGCCTACTGGTACGGACTGAGCATGACTGTAGTATCTCGAGTGTCCAACATCGCTAGCGGCCGTCGACTCAGACTTGTACCTCTTGGGCGGAGGTGGAGACACCATTGGGGGCAGCCGCCGGCGAAACCCGTGATCGTGTTCGTCTGAAGGCATCACCGGATATTAGACCGTGCGCGCTCTAATGTTGAGAATGCGCTCGCGACTCCAAAGCTAGAGCGTGGAGGGAGGGCGTTCGATCAATGATCACACGTGAATGACAGCATCGATCGAACCAGCCGAGAGAAGAAACCAGAAACCAGAAATACGAAACCAGAAACAAAGGAAACCAGCTGAACTGCGGCAGCACGCAAGGGTGACCGATATAAATACTCCGAGCCGAGCAACGATCCGCTGAGCAATGCGCGAGGATCGGGGGGAAAGCCCAGAACCAAGGACGAGTTGGCCTTTAAGGTTATGTAGCCGCTGGGCTGGTTTGGTGGGGACAAAGTAAAAAAGGTCAAGGGCAGAGAGACTCCAGGGAAAGGAAAAAAAAAAAAAGAAAAGTAGGTAATGAGGCAAGCGACAGAAGTACAGGGGCCTTCTATACCATTATACCATTTTCCCCATCAGCAAATGCCCAGACTCACCATTACCCGGGTATCAAATCCCAGCCAATTTCAATCGCCAAATCACCCAAACCTCTCCAGACCCTCGGGTTCGACCGTGCATTCACGGTGCAGGTCAAATTGGATCCCGGATCCTCTTTGAATCTGGGTCACTCGAGACTCCTTCCCCTCTTGTCCTCGGGCGATCCAGTCTCCACCGACGGTCCGCTCGTCCCGCCTGGGCCTGGTCCAAGCCATCGGGCATGGTTCACCTCTATTCTCGAGCCATCAACATGACGAGTGTCGGGTCTCCCCATGTCCGAGCTGATCATCCCTGTAGTGTTTTCCCCCTCTCCAGACTCCTGGGTCGCCCGATGCAACGCTATGGATTGGCTCTCAGTTGTTCCCCTATTCAGCGCATGGTCGGTCACCCACTGCCTCGGGACCCTCCTGACTCGGTCCAACACCCACGCTAAGGACCATCTCATCTATCACGTCTTCGCCTGACACCGGCCAAGAATCCCTTTTTAGCGCAAGCTTAGCGTTTCAGCACGTCCCAACAGGTTGTCGCCTGCCACAAACCCCCCTAATGGTCCCAGCCGAAGGGAAAAGAATCCCCTGGGATGCCTGTCCAACACATCGGTTTCACCAATGCCCCGAACCAGAATCGTCCACGACTCTGGATATGCGGTCTCACTGCCCAGGCTTGTGGATCGTGTCCCGCTCGGGGGACTTCCGGGGGAACTAGCTTGGGGTTCGCTGACTCTGTACTGTCCTTGCAGACGGAGATTTGCAAATCACGGACCCCACTTCGCTTACTGCGTAGGAATTTGCCTGGTGACCTATCATTGTGTCGATCCGATCCAGTGCCTCGGGTCGCTCTTGGTCGTTCCAAATGTCCACACATCTGAGCCCGCTTGTTCTTCGTCTCGCGATAGAGCACTGGTTGCAGAACCGGAGAGTCCCTACTTAAGGCCACACAACCACACGGCTGTCCAATTTATAGACCTGAGGCATCTCCCACTCCGAGACGTACATTGCTTAGTACATGAAATGACAACCTATTAAAAAAGCCGATAATACAGCCGTGGAAGGCTGGAATGTTCCTCAGGATAAATACACAAAAGTACAAATAGAGAAGACCAAGTAGCTCGAGAATCGAAGAATCCAGTTTGGAACTCAATGGCAGTCGGTGTACCTGTAGTCACCGCATTGTATACAATGCGGTGACGGGAAGCCCCACGTACCAGGAATTTTTTTCTTAGCGCCCGACCTCCATACAGCGAACCACACCGGACCCTTTCAATTAGCTGTATGTTGCGGCGATCGACACGGTGTATTGGACCTCATACATTGCCTCGAAATCCTAGACTCCCGCACAAGTGCTGATCCACTGCGCCTCTCAGCCACGGGCGACATTTTAGCCGCGTACGGGTTACGGGTTACGGCGTACAGTACAAGTCTATATCACTCGACCTTGGGAAAATGCATACACTTCAAGCCGTCGCCTCATCATCCCTGGGACTGCCGGCTGATAATTATATTTACAGCATCGTGGCTTCTGCAGGATGCTTCGCTGCTATCTCGTCGGATGATTCATTGCGCGTCTTCGACGCTGCGAATCTCGATCGCGTGTCTGTGATCTCGAACAAGACTCATGATGGCGTCTCTTCACTGCGCAGCTATACCGCCGGTGAATCCCAGCTGCTGGTCACTGGAGGCCGCGAGGGAAAGGTGAAGGTATGGGATGTTCGGTCCGGCAACGCGGTGGTTGAGTTGGAAACGGGTAAGTCGGTTTTGTTTCCTAAGTTTCCTAATATGTCTTCTGGCTTCTGTCCCTAGTGGATTTGGAATAGTACCTATACTTCCCTGCGGATCTGCTGAAGGATTGGCAATCGGGCAGGTCTCTCGGTGTTGGGATATTCCTACGTCATGGGTCCACAGACAGCCGTAGAGATATTTCATTCGGGGGGTACATATGGGCTAATGGGTCGCGTGTACAGCGAGAAATGCTCCTGTGCTTTCTGTGGCTTGTAATCCGGAGACAAACTCGATTGTTGCGGGTACGGAGCTCGTGTCTTCACAGGCTGTTGTTGCATTTTGGTAAGTGCTTTCCAGCCTCCACTGGAGGAGCTCCGGCAAGATTGTTCCAGAGATGATCCATCTTCCCATATCTTCCCATATGTCGGAAATGCGAACTATCTGGGTTTATAGTTCGAGGTACTTACTCAAACAGGGACATCAGATCACCTCAAGCACCCCGTCTTCAATATGTTGAGAGTCACAATGACGATATTACAGAGGTAAGCGTGTACAAGCCTGCTACGAGTCCCTTCGCCACGATCGATTTCGAGACAAGCGCTAATCAGGCGGTGTCCTGCGTGTCGTACAGCTTCAATATCATCCGACCCGCAGCAACATCTTACTATCTGGTAGCACAGATGGGCTTGTCAACATCTACGACACAACAGTAACAGACGAAGACGAAGCTCTTGTCCAAGTCATCAACCACGGCTCAGTCCACCATGCTGGCTTCCTATCTGAGCGCACTATATTTGCATTGAGCCACGACGAGCATTTTTCCGTGCACCCGGCTACAGATCCAGACGATGCTACGCAGGAGCCTGAGCCCGTGCATTTCGATGATGTGCGCGAGCCGCTGGGCTGTGAGTATGTTGCTCAGCTCTGCATCGGCAGTCAAGGGCCATATATCGCGGCCGGCAATAAGATGTATGTATAGCTGAGAGCGGAGAGGCATCCCGACCACGGATCTTGAGTTTTCTGCTAATCTACTGTGTAGTGATCAGCGTTTGGATCTGGTTCCGCTTGTTTCTAGCCCCTCGTGGCAGTTTGACAAGGACAATCTCTGGCGTCTTCCTGGTGCCCATGGCGAGGAGGTTGTGCGCTCTATCTACTTGGATGAACAGGTCCGTTTTGACATTATGATATCTTCTGATGGACTTGAGGCTTACAATAGGTGTTTTTTTAGAGTCAATCGGTTTTCACTGGCGGTGAAGATGGGTACGTGCGCGCATGGAAACCCGCAGATGGCGAGGAGTCCCAAGGTCAGGCCGGATCTGGGAAGACATCGCGGAAGGACAAGAAGCAGAAGGATCGGTTCAAGCCGTACTAGGGCGGATGGATGCAGCTTCGGCGATTATCTTGGGTTGTGTAGCATTGGGATATGTCAAAAATAGGCGGTAATCAAACTTCCAATACTTTCTAACGAGTATGAACGACTCTCGAGTAGGATTAAACATTATCCAATATTGGAATGACTTACTCTGATCACTTATGTTATATCCTTCTCTGTGAGGATGGAAACCTTGATGCAAATGTGTGTGTTGCTCTCACTATTTATTCAAGTCCTAGCATGGCGTTTAGGGATTCCAAAAATCACAATTTGGCTCGATAGTGCGTTCAGCTGGCGAAGAAAGTATGAAACAGTCCAGTTCTGTTGAATAAAGCAAAAGACTCAGAGCCAGGAAATTTTCACAGACCAAAAGGCCTATGAAAAAGGTGCGCTTCATACCTGAGGAGGGTTACTCAAAACAGGTTAGCGTGTCATCGGAGCTCCCGCGCTCTTTTTGGCTTCACCAGATCCTCCTCCACGCTCTACCACTCCAATCGCGACGGTCCACGCTCTACACGTCTCGGGTACCGGAGATTTGATAAACGAATACACGCCAGTAGTGCTGACAGATGCCCTTCGGCCTATTCTCTAATCGATCGCATTGAAACGTCGCCGACCGACCAATCTCTCACTCCCACCCACCGCAGCGCTCTGTCCAGCCTCTAGACCTTGCCATTCACAATGGCTTCTCCAAGCCAAACACAAGGCTCTGCGCCAGCCACGCAACCTCTCACTCCACCTGCAGAGTCTTCCTCAGCAGCCAACGGCATCTCCGCACCGGCCGCATCCCAAACGCCCGCCATGCCATCTACAGCCCCTACCACATCAACCGCACAACAACCACCACCCATTCCTGGAACGTCGCTCCAAGACAGCGGCAAGTCGCGGCGCCCGCGCGATGTCCGTCTCGTACATATGCTCCTCGCCTCGCTCGGGGTAACAGCCTACCAAGACCGCGTGCCTCTCCAACTCCTCGACTTCGCCTACCGCTACACCTCCAACGTCCTGCAAGATGCAGTGCATCTCGCGACGGAAGGCTACGCCAGCGCTGTCGAGGGCACAACGGGAGGAAAAGGCTCGTCTTCTACGGAAGTCAACAGTGTTTCATTGCCTGCGCTGCGGCTAAGCATTGCGTCTCGACTACATTATCAATTCCAGACTGGGCTGCCGAAGGAATTCTTGATGGATGTTGCATCCGAGAGAAACCGAATTGCTCTTCCTGGTGTCTCTCGGGGGTTCGATGCGGCTGCTGCGCCTAATGGGACGGCTCCGGGGTCTGCAAATCAGAGTGTGATGATGGCGGGCATGAGGTTGCCGCCTGAGAGATTCTGTCTTACGGGGACCGGGTGGAATTTGAAGGACGAGTGGGATAGTGAGGGCGAGGAGGAGGTGGAGGAGGCGAACATGCCCGATGCGCCTCAACAGCAAGCCAAGGAGGGTGCCGGTGCTGAGGCGGAGGATGAAGGGGATGAAGATGAGGATGGCAAGATGGAGGATATCTTCGGTGAAGATACGGCTATGGGGGGAACAGGCGAGGGAGACGAGGACCAGAAGATGAATGATGCTTAGGTTCAAGCTGGCTCTTTTTCTTTTTTTTTTTGTGTCAAAACTGGGTTGGACGGTGTTACTGGTGCCTGGTGTTGTGCCATTTCCAATCACTTAGAGGGGTTGCTTCTGCATTCCAAAAAGAGGCTTCCTTTTCATGCCGCGGACCTTCCAAGGCTCGAGATATACACGAACTGACGGGTCATAAGGTGTCAGTTCCTGAAAATATAATGGAGATGATGGATAATATGGTTTACTGAAACCAAGCATGCTTTCAAGTTCTTATATACTGTACATAATCGAGTGTCACCCCGTCATCCCAATTCGGGATGAACATGCAACGAATGCCCTGAATAACGCCTTGTTTTTCCCGTTGTACGCCGTGAGGAGAGAAGACATGTGAGCTCCGCATCTAATCATGACCGGGCGGGAATGGTCGCCTGGGATCCACCCAGACAAAAAAGTGCCCAGAGTAGGATGCTCATCAAGCGATAAAATACTGAGCAGAGCGACCTTCATCTCAGCAGTCCAAGCCGAGTCCACTGAATCAAAGACTGAATCCAGACGTCAACCCAAAAGAGATATACACCCGCGTGAAAGCGGTGGTCAAGAATAGAAGAGGAAAGGGGGATATCAAAAGTAGAGTCGATCACCTCCCCTGAGCCTGCTGACGTTTTCGCTCCTCATCTGCCCTCATCATGCGAATGACCTCCTCGCGGCGCTGCTCAACCTTGGCCAGGTCCTCTTCCTTCGCACGTCTCCGCTCCTCGAATGTTGCGAACCACTCCTCACGTGCTCGGTCTTCTTCCTCGGGGTTGTTTGCATGAGCGAGCATACATGAGTTCATGGCAAGTCGCTGTTGCCGGCATACCCAAGTAGCGGTGACAGTTCGATTGACGGCACATTCGGCGAAGGCTGGATGTGATTGAGTTAGTCTACCTCTTCCCGCTTGATGTGGAGTGTCGAATGATGCACACGGTCCAGTTCGGCGGACGTGAGATGATGAGTGATAGAGAGAGGATGGAGGTGTGAGTCAAACCCAAGAGGAATTGAACATACCCTTGATCTCAGGAGCGCAGTGGCTACGTACGCGCTTGTAGTAGAGCTTCTTGACTTCTTGTTCCTGGGCCGCTGACAGCGGCATAGGGTTGCGAAGATTGTATTTGCGAGGGGTCGACGGTGTTGATGAGGTATCGGGGGATGCAGACGATGTAGCCATTGGGAATGAGAAGCTCGATCTTGCGGATCGAGGTCAAGATAGGTGTAGATCGGAGGTAGATGAGACGTCGGTGGTTGGGGGTGGTTCGGCAGTCCGGCTTCAATGGCCAGGTGACGAGAAAATTATCACTGAAGTAAAGCGACAGAAATCGAGTGAAGCTATGACTTCACTTGGAAGCAGTTTTTCGCCCGCGATAGAGAAAGGCTTACAAAGTGGGAGTCGAGATCTGTTGATGCGGAGCGCGAGGGACCGAGTGACGGGCGGAGAGCCAAAGGCGGAAGCAGAAAAAAAAAAACTTCTGTACAACCACCGACCTCCATACCACTCTTACTACTTGAACTTTCGACTTCTCTTTCGCAGCCTAGAATCTGTGCCTTTCGATTCGAATAATTTCTTTTCAATTATATCTTCACTGCCGATACAGCAGCCACACAGCCACACAGCATGTCTTCTATGCGCAACGCCGTTCAGCGGCGCAACCACAAGGAGCGTGGTCAGCTCGGAGGACGTGAGAAATGGGGTATCCTTGAGAAGCACAAGGTTGGTCACATCTCTTGCCTCTGCTGGTGTTGGATGACAAGCAGCGCAGAACCTTCCGAAAATTTACTAATTGTCGCAATAGGATTATTCACTTCGTGCCAAAGACTACAACGCCAAGAAGGCAAAGCTCAAGCGCCTCGAAGAGAAGGCGCGCGATCGCAACCCCGATGAGTTCCACTTTGGTATGATGGGAGACAAGGATCGGACACAAGGACGACATGGACGAGGCACCGTTGGACGAGACTCTGCTGCTGCTCGCGGGTTGAGCCATGATGCTATTAAGCTTCTCAAGACACAAGACAAAGGCTATCTACGAACAGTTGGTGAGCGCATACGTCGGGAGATCGAGCGCTTAGAGCGTGAGCAGGAACTGCAGAACGGCATGAACGAGTCTCTTGGCGTGAAGACCCAACAGAAGAACGAGGACGACGCAGATGAGTTTGATGGCTTCGACTCTGACCTTGACGATTTCGATTTCAGCGCCCCATCAAAACCCAAGCCAAGCAAGGTGGTGTTCGCCGACGACCGAAGCGAACAACTGACTTTGAAGAAAAAGCGTATTCAACATGAAGACTCTATGGACGAAGATGAAGACGAAAAGCCCACCGACACCAAGAAATCTGCCAAGCAGCTTGCAGCGGAGCGTCAAAAATTGCAAGAGATTCGTCGGGCTCGCAAGCTCCGAAAGCGGGCAGTTGAAGCCCGGGAGAACAAGCTGAAGGCGCTGCGCAAGCAATTTTCCGAGATCGAGGCGGCCGAGCGAGAGGTCGATTGGCAGCGGTCGAAGATGGATAACTCTGTAGGAGGCACCAACAAGAATGGCATCAAGTGGAAGATTCGTGAGCGCAAGCGCTGAGTGGGCCGCGAAGCGCCCCGTTACGAGTTGACGACGGCAAAACTTCAACATCTCCTTTTATGTACATAGATACCAGCATATCGCTCTGCATAGCGGATTTCACGCGGCTTCATTGTGAGCACAGCGTCGGGCTTACAGAATGAACCCCGTCGGGCTCAGGCTCGGTGACCTCGCTCTGAGCTTTCCAGTGACAGATCACCGACGCCTATTGAGCATTGGGCCAGGACCCAGACTGCTACATCACATCGGCGCGGAAATCAAGAACAGTCGGCACCCACTACAGGGTGATCGAACCGCAGACACTATTTGAGCCAATTATTGAATCACTAAACATACAACGTCTAGATCCACATGCTCTCTGTGCCTTAAGATATTCTCAACATGGACCGGGTCTTTTACTTTCACCTCTCTGCTCAAACTTGAATATATAGGCTTGTTCCACACAAGTACGCTGATCAAGTTAAAGAGATGTCCATAGAACGTAATGACCCACATTGGCAACGACAGATCTGTTGGAAGAGGAACACTATCGACTTTGGTGACGCTTGATTGGTATCGTCTAAAGTTTGCTGTATAACTCACATCGATTTGTAAAAATTGGGTTCAAACGACAGGGGCTTAAAGCAGACGTCCAAGGTGACTAGGGCTGGAAGAATAAGCACTGTAGTGAATAGATCGACAACAGAAGTATAAACGTTTCCGCATCGGGTGGCTCCTGCTCGCCATTTACCAGTCCGCGATTGTAAATAAAACACCCTAGTGGAATAAGAGACTAAGGGCTCTAGTAACAGAATACGTCGTCAGTCTCATTCTTGTGCCCGCCTCGTGTTCCCATGTCGAAGGGAGTAGAGCACTCCGACATAGGAGTAATTCCTTATCGCTGATAGGCGCCCTCTCGATCTGATTATAAATTGGCCGCTGACTAAGATTATCTTTTATCGGTGACTGTGAAATGTCGCCACCCCTCACTGTACCACATTTTCTTTCCCCTCCACAGAGGTCTCTCTCCAAACATTCACAATGGCGCCCTCCTTCGTGACCATTGATACAAGCGACGACCTCGATATGTCTCCAGCTCCTTCGAAGCCCGTCGATGTCCCACGTACACTCCTCCTCGCTCCCCCCTCCATCGCCACTCACGAGGAGAAATTACGAGCTGTCTTCACCACCTTTGACCGCCAATCCACAGACCTCCAAATGCTCGACCGCCTCTCCGCAGGCTTTGTCTCACTCCCCACAAACACATATGACACTGTCCTTGTCCTCACCGATTCAGACGGCTCGCGGCGCACCGAGGCCCTCGCCCTCCTCACCCGCGATGTATATACCGCCCTCGTGCCGTCCATGAAGCCAGGCGCAAAGCTCCAAACACAAGATAAACCACTCGACATGTCCGAAGCTATGGAAGCCGTCCTGGCCGGTCTCATACAGACAGCCTCTGGCTTCGAGAAACCTAATTACGAACAAGCCTCAGTCGCCATACCTCTTAAGTTCGGCAAGAAGAAGAAGACAGCCCAGCCCGCTACCCCCGCAATGGGATTCTCAGATGACTTTAACATGAACAACCATGACCGGGACGATGATGACGAGTTTATTAATGAAGACTCTCTTCTTGACGAGGACGACTTTTCGAGACCCATTATGCCGCGTATGTCCACACCTCTTTCTTTCCAATTATTTCGATGCCAATTCTAACTTTCACAGCTCCAGAATGCCAACCGAAGACCGGCCGCCGGCGACGAGCCTGCAAGGATTGTACTTGTGGTCTCGCGGACCGCCTAGAGGCTGAGGATAAGGAGCGCCGCGCAAACGCAGACAAGAGCTTGAACGTGATGAAGCTGGGTACAGACGACCTTGCCGAAGTAGACTTTACAGTTGAGGGTAAAACGGGCTCGTGTGGAAGTTGTGCACTTGGAGATGCCTTCCGATGTGACGGTTGCCCTTACATGGGTCTGCCTGCATTTAAGCCCGGACAGGAGGTGCAGATTTTGAACGATGTCGCGCAATTGTGAAAGAATTGTTATGGTTTAGGGTTGGCGTCATTTGCATCATCGCTTGAGCTCGAGGCTATGCTTCAGGGCGTTGGGTTCTTTTTTTTTCCTTTTTCTTTTTCTTTCTCGGTTCAAACAAAGATACCTCGTTGGACATGGTTCCTTTGATAGTCATACCAATTCCGCTGGGATTTGACTCACATTTTCTTCTTCCCTTTTAGCCGTAGGAAAATCCTACTCGTGCGCTCAAGTTACGTAGATATCTGACATCATTTTGGGCATCACCCTCAGGCGTTAATGTGGGACCTAAGTGGGCCTACGTGCGAGGATATGGGAAGATGCCGATCATTTAATTGCCGCTATTTTGGTTTCATTGCACATTGCATCATGATAAGAATTGAGACAGAGATAAAGCAAGGTGCTCACAGTCTATGAGCGGTCCTTTTGCATGTGAGCGACACGAATGCTGACAGCCCGCTTGTGGGCATCCAGACCCTCAACAGCGGCGAGAGTCTCGACAGTCTTCGCAAGACTCATGAGACCGTCGGCAGTCAGATTGGAGCTGGTGATGTGCTTCAGGAAAGAGCCTAGGTTGACGCCGGAGTATTGCTTGGCGTAGCCGTAGGTGGCTAAACGGAAGATGTTAGAAGATGAGATGAGAGGTATTGGGGATAGGAAAACATACGCAAAGAGTGGTTAACACCGGCAGAATAGTCACCAACACTCTCGGGGGTCCAGGGACCGATGAACACGCTACCAGCGTTCTGAACCTGCTCGACGACGGCCTCGGGGTTGTTGACCTGCAGGATCAAGTGCTCGGGAGCGTACTCGTTGCTGAGAACCATGGCCTCGTTGATGTCCTTCACGACAAGAGTGAAAGAGTGCGCAAGAGAGCCGCGGACAATGTCCATGCGAGGAAGGGCCTTGGCCTGTGCATCGACTTCGTCCTCGATGGCGCGGAGCTCCTGCTCGCTCAGATCGACGGCGATCAGGATGACCTGGGAGTCGACACCGTGCTCGGCCTGACTCAACAAGTCAGAGGCAACAAAGGCAGGATTGGCGGTCTTGTCGGCGATGACAAGAACCTCACTGGGGCCAGCGGGCATGTCGATGCTGACACCGGCGGAAGTATCATTGGACACGAACATCTTGGCTGCGGTCACGAATTGGTTACCAGGGCCAAGAATCTTGTCCACCTTGGTGATACTCTCAGTACCGTAAGCCATGGCAGCCACCGCCTGAGCACCACCAGCGAGAACAATGCTCTCAGCGCCGACCTTGTGGGCGACGTAGACAATCTCGGGCGAGATGCTGCCATCGGAGCGAGGAGGCGAGGCCAGGACGATCTTCTGGCAGCCGGCCACCATGGCAGGAACACCCAGCATCATAGCAGTGGAAGGCAGCACGGCGGTACCACCGGGAATGTAAAGACCAACACGTTCAATTGGACGAGAGAAACGGGAGCAAACGACACCGGGCATGGTCTCCATCGTCAAGGCATCATTGCTTCCCTTTTGGGCAGAGTGGAATCGGTCAATGTTACCAATGCTAACATCAATGGCCTCCTGTACCTCAGGGGTCAATTTCATGAGCTCAGCGGGGAAGGGAGCCTTGATGACTGGAGAGGTCAATGAAGTGGCCTTCTCGAACTTGTGAGTGTACTTGAGTACGGCGGCATCTCCACCTTCACGAACTTCCTGAATAATAGGCTTCACCAGCGCAACAATGGCATCGTTGGACTTCTGAGAAGGACGCTTCAGGAAGGCCGAAACCTCGTCAGCGGGGGTAGAGGCTGTAATGACACGCTGCATTTCAATGCGCGTGGTACGATCCTCTGTCGCCGACTGCACAGGCGCAGGCGCGGCAGCAGGAGCAGCAGGTTTGGACTCGGCGGGGGCCAGACCGGCCTTCTCAGCCCAAGGACCCTTAGCGTCGCCCTTTCTCCTCTTGACCTTAAGACTCTTGAGGTCGAGGTTGCGCTCGATGTCTTCCAAGGACACGCCAGCAGCAGTACACCTAGCGAGAGCGAAATAAAACAGATCGGCAGCCTCAAAGGCAATTTCCTCCTTAGTCTTTGCCTCGCACAGCTCCTCGGCCTCCTCCATAACCTTGGCCGCGACGAGTTTAGGCTCATTGAACAGGCGTGCGGTATAGGATCCGGCGGGAGCATTAGCTTTGCGTTCGTGAAGAGTCTTCTGAAGACGAGAAAGACCAGTGAAGGCACCGAAACAGGACTCGGTACCGAGGTGACAGAAGCCTAAATTATGAGTCAGTACGATTAGCTAGAGATGAGAGAAGTGACCATTCATCTTACCTCGTCCGGTCTGCTTGACAACAAAGACCAGGCAGTCAGCATCACAATCATAGCCAATGCGAATCAGTTCCTGGGTGTCTCCGCTGGACTGGCCCTTGTACCACAGCCCGCGCTTGCGGCTCTGGTAGACCCCGGTACCAGTACGGATGGCTTCTGCGATGCTCTCATCGCTACTCCACACAAATCCTAGACAGGATCCCCGCTCATCTGTAACTGAAGTCGCGTAGAGGCCATTGGATTGGTCAGTGACCGCGCGTGAAGCAATTAATTTGGCGGCAGAGATCTGACCAGCCGCATCCCGCTCGACGGTCAACGCTTGAGAAGGAATGATAGCAATGGCATTTTGCTCGATAACTGATTTGACTGAGTCTTCCGAGATGGCCTGGTTACCGAAAGCACTGTACAGGCGAGGAGAATCGGAGCTGATGTTCAACTTGGTGGCAGCGGCGGAGATCGAGGCGGGAGCAGTACAGACGCTGGCATCGTTGCGCTCGGAGGCATTGGCAGCGATCCACTGCTGGAGAGTGTCCAACTCAGCATCTGACGGGGCATTGATGAGCAGACGTGATGATGGGACTGATTGTTCCTGGGAGAGTGCGGTCAATTGGTCGAGGGTGATGAGAATCTTCGCGGCACCGGCATTGAGGACATCGACCAGATCGCCGGCGGAGGGGATGGTAGTCGCGTCAACAAAGACATCGAGGTGGCGGAAGTTCTGACGCAGGAATTGCTCGGCTTCGGCGAGACTCGAGACCTTCACCAACACTCGCCCGAAGTAGGCGATCTGCTTGATGGAGAGCCCTGAGGTGGGGTTGGAGGGGCACGAGATAAGGAATGGCGTTGCCATGGCGTATATATGTGGAAAAGAATACAAAGGGAAGGAGTATAAAGGGATATGAAAACCCCTTAGGATTTAGGGTTCTAATGCGGAGAGTGGAAAAGGTGGAAGAGTGAAAAGCCGATGACTCTTCTTACCTTTTTTTCCGGCGTCCCGCTATCTGCAGCCGCTGATTCATCTCCGCTCTCGGCCTCGCCTTTCACTGTCCAGCGGTCTACTGCTCTACCATCAATAATCGAAATGATGCTGAAAGTCTGATAAATCTGATTTGGAGTTGGCTACGGGTGCGAAACACAGCTCCATTCTTCGATTCGAAACATTTTCCATCACAGCTCACATACAATTTTGTAGGCCGAAATGACGCCATCACGGTATTCCTAGAAACTTTTAGGCACTAAACCCCCCAGTAAAGAACATTGAGCTGGCTCGGTCGAATATTACCCTGCTCCAGCCACAGGGGCAATTTATCAAATAGCTCACTACATAGCTCGTGATTGACACCCCGGACTTTCGAATACTAAGCTCCTGGCCTACTAGGTCTATATTAAAGACTTGCCGTCCGTGTGATTTTGAGCCACATGCAAGACCTTGACCTAGACTTGGCCTTTGCTGGGAACACGCACATGAAGCCGTTCCTGGACCAATTGAGGCTCTCCCAAGCGAGTGCGGACGATGAGAGTTTTGGATGTTACTACGATACTGCCGGTGCCTTTGCAAATCTAATTTGAGTCTCTTGTAGGTCACTTTTGGAGATATCCAGTGCAATGAACTACGCCTATAAATCCAGTCGTCAGGAGAGAAGGCTGAAAAATGTGCCCGCCTTCAATCCAAGAATCCGGAGCCGTTCCAGCGCTTGCGCTTGCAGATGCTGGGCTTGATGCTTCAGTGGGCATGAAAGCTTGCACTCTCTAGATATATCCTCGCGAAGACGTGAAAAGAGTCGTGCGTGTCTAGGACTTGCATGCACATTAGCCTTCGACAATGAAGAATTTATTCAGGGCTCATCAAAAGCCAGGGTCCCATTTATGGTTCTGATTCTAAGCCGAACTTCGTTCCATTGTCCCATTTGGTCGCCTGCTGTCACAAGGGCTGCATATTCTAGTTGGTTCAATTCTCAGCTTTCAAAGACTGGCCATGGTGTGACTTCAAGCACCAATTTTGTCCCCGTCTTAATTATTCGATTTGGGTGTGCCTTGCATAGAAGGGGGTCGCTCGTTCCGCATGGGAATCCACGTGCGGAACGTCGAGCATCGCAGGTTGTCTAATGGCCCTCGCTCCAACGGACCCAAAAATACAAGGAATGTCCAGGCTGGGGTTGCTCGCACTAGGACCCTTTGTTGCATCAATCCGGAATGCCTTGCACACAATTCTTCCAGGAAGATTCTGATGGACCCTGGATAGTGTCCTGATCACAATCAGATGCTCCAGAATGTCCCGAAAAAGGATTGGCTTAGTGTTAGCGCGGGCTCCAACGAGCACGGATCAGCCTCTCCACAGTGGCTACCCGCCATCCCAGGCTAGAGAAACACAAAGCTTCGGACAAAACGCCATGAGGGGTATTGTCTTGGCCTTGTCAGTGCGAGTGCATGATTCGGCTTCCTGCGCCACGAATGGAATAGTGCGTCCGGGGGCCCTGACTCAAGCGTCATTTGTGTCGGTCACCCGAGATGAAGATCCCGGGGAAGCTCGAAATTAAAGCCACTCGAGCATCGCGCGTTCCCGGATATGTGTGCGATAGCTTTTGAGGAAATCACGCTCAAGCTCGGTAATACTACGAAGCACGAGGCCGAAATCCTGGCATGGTTTCATCGGAGGGGTCAGGTTATGAGTGCATACCTCCGAAGCCAGAGGCATCGCAGCACAACAGTGGGGCGGCCCTTGCAGATCTTCCCCGTCAGGAGGGAAAAATGACGATGGGGGCCCTGCAGAGAAAGGGATCGGAGTCCAGCCCAGATCCCTACGTGAGACCCCGAGTGACCAGAATGCAGGTAAACAAGACCGCGTGTGACGGTTTCCCCTTTGGTTCCTGATCCTCCCTCTCCATTCTTGTTTCTTGAGCCATCTTTATTATAAAGTCGCTTGGAAAGCTACGAGTAGTCTCTCTTTCGCGACTCGGCTGACTCCCCTATTTTAATCCCTACGTCCCCCTGATATTATTATTTATTCCTACACGCACCGTTCCTCGGGCCAGGCTTTGCGCAAACGATGCGCGCTCCTTCTCTTTTGCTAGCTGCAGTGGGCCTGGCAGGTTCAGCTGTTGCTCGTCCTTTTGGGGAGACCGAGGCCATCCTCGGTCAACAATTACGGAGCCAGGAGAAGGCCGACGCCGTGAAGGAGGCCTTTCAGCATGCATGGAATGGGTATATGAAATATGCATTTCCTCATGACGAGCTGCACCCTGTCAGCAATGGGTTCGGTGATTCCAGGTGAGCATTTGACGCGACACGCAAGATCTGGGGGCATTGCAAACCAACAGTCAACAATAGAAATGGATGGGGTGCCTCGGCGGTAGATGCGCTCTCGACCGCAATCGTCATGGGTAATGCGGATGCTGTCAACACCATTCTGGACCATATCGCGAAGATCGACTACTCTGAGACTTCCGACGGGGTCAGCTTGTTCGAAACAACCATTCGCTATCTTGCCGGCATGCTGTCTGGCTACGACCTGCTCACCGGCCCTGCCTCGGGTCTGGTCAGCAACACTGAGAATGTGGACAACCTTCTCACCCAGGCCAAGAATCTAGCAGATGTGCTCAAATTCGCTTTCTTCACCGATTCCGGAGTTCCATATAATAATCTCAACATCACATCCCAGGCAAGTGACGGTGCGACTACCAATGGCCTGGCCGTGACAGGAACTCTGGTTCTCGAATGGACGCGTCTCTCAGACCTGCTGGGCGATGACTCGTACGCCGAGCTCAGCCAGAAGGCGGAGTCGTACCTGTTGGCACCCCAGCCTTCAAGCGGAGAGCCCTTCCCAGGTCTCGTGGGCAGTAACATCAACATCAACAATGGCGAATTTGCTGACGGCATCGTCTCGTGGAACGGTGGTGACGATTCGTTCTACGAGTACCTGATCAAGATGTACGTGTACGACCCCAAGCGGTTCGAGACATACAAGGACCGGTGGGTCCTTGCAGCAGAGTCGACCATCAAACACCTCACGTCGCACCCGAAGCCTCGTCCCGAGCTGACGTTCCTCTCTTCGTACAACAACGGCAACTATGATCTCAGCTCCCAGCACTTGACCTGTTTCGATGGCGGTAGCTACTTGCTTGGCGGTTCCGTGCTGGGTCGCCAGGATTTCATCGACTTCGGCCTCGAGCTTGTTCACGGTTGCGAGGCTACTTACAACCAGACGTTGACTGGTATTGGCCCTGAATCTTGGGGCTGGGACCCTGCCAAGGTTCCGTCGAACCAACACGACTTTTACGAGCGCGCAGGCTTCTACATTAACAGCGGCTACTATGTTCTGCGTCCCGAGGTCATTGAGAGCTTTTACTATGCCTACCGCATCACCGGAAGCGAGGTGGTAAGTTTCGAATTCCCCTATGATCTGCCTCGATAAAGCTAACAGAAACAGTACCGCGACTGGGTCTGGAACGCTTTCGTAGCCATCAATGCTACCACCCGTACAGACTCCGGCTTCGCAGCTGTGACAAATGTCAACGCAAAGAATGGCGGCTCCAAGGACGATAACCAAGAGAGCTTCCTCTTCGCCGAAGTCATGAAGTACTCATATCTCACTCATGCAGAGGGTATTTTTCACTTCCTGTCCAAAATCACAATAAGTTGGTACTAATCATGTAATAGATGCCGAGTGGCAGGTCCAGCCCGGTGACGGGAATACCTTTGTGTTCAACACAGAGGCGCACCCCATGCGCGTGAAACACACCTAAGATCTGGTCACTTCCTTCCTCGATTCTTCAGTAGATAGTCATCTATCGCGAGGTTTAAATGGCTTCGAGTATCTTTATCGTGAATGCACCTGCTTCGGTCCCTAAAGCGCAGAGTAGCTTTGTAGGCTAAACACATGTGAAATAGGCGTTACTCAGGCCACCATTGAATGATTGAAGAAAACAGTATGTCACGAGTCACGTTTCACTCGCCCTCACGTGTTGATAGCAGTCAAGCGGCGCTCTTCTCATTAAAAGCGTAGTGACAGCGATAAAAATATCACAGAAAGTCTTTAACTTGCTGATACGTCCAATTCCAAAAGTTCTCGCCCAGGGCCTCATCCCAAAGGTCAGCTCTCTTGCAGTCCGCAATTTTACCATAAGGAATGACTAGAAAGCAACGTGTGTCAGCGGCATATTCGCATATTCGACGAAGAACACGATAGAAGAATAGAAAGCCTACCCCAGCAGCCATTGTTTCTTTCCGTGATGCTCGGATGTAGTCCGGCAAATAATTCGGTGTATCCTCCATATATCTGAGCCGGAGACACAATTTTCTACATGTCGATGTTAGCAAGTAAGCATTCTTCAACGGCCGAGCCGAGGGGCAGGTCCTTACAAAGAACAAAACCAGCCACCAAGGCGAAGTTCGCACTAGGTCCGTCATATAGATACCCGGGTCGACAGACTGCGTAAGTACTTTAGCAATCGACACCTTCGCCACTTTTCTTTATACTTTACTTACCACATGTACAATGCCTTCTCCAGATTTCGCATCCCGCCGCGCAGCTTCAACAGCATACAAGACATTACCACATTTGCTTCGGCCATATTTGACCATCGCACTTTCATCACGTTCATAATCCATATTATCTAGATCGATAGCAGGGACGGGAGCATGACCAATAGCAGAAGAAGCCAGCCAGACGACCCGCACTGAGCCTCGGGAAGCAATCTTAGCAGTCTTGACCAGTATAGGATACAGACACTGGGTGAAGAGGAACGGCGCAATGCAGTTTGTTCCCAGCTGAAGCTCGTAACCCTGGGCCGTCTTGGAACCTTGGGGCGGGACCATGACTCCAGCATTGTTCCAAAGAACATCTAGACGGGTTTCTTTGGCGAGGAACTCATCGGCACTTTTTCGGATGGTGGTCAAATCATTTAAATCCAAATGCAGGAATACCAATGTGCCAGTGGATGAGGGGTGACTGTCTTTGATCTCCAAAATGGCTGCGTTGGCCTTCTCTTGTGAGCGGGCTGCGATGTAGACTGTGGCGTTTTTGGCGTAGAGGATGGACGCAAGTTCTTTGCCGAGTCCACCTGAGCTGCCGGTTACTATGAAGACCTAGAAGTGTCACATAGAGTGAGTCCTGGCTTGATTACATGACTTCCGGGGAGCATTTACCTTTCCGCTCAAGTCGGGGGCTGTGGCTTCGGTCATTGCCGCCTTTGGCTTACTGAAGAAGCTGAACATGACTCTGATGTAAATATCTTAGGATATCCTGCTAGGACAGACAGGAGAAGAGTCGAGTGTTTAGCTAAAATCAAATCAAATAAGGTTTAAAAGCCAGTTCCATATGATATACAGATTTGTATGGAGGGAATAGGAGACTCTTGCAATCAACATGATGTTCACTTTCTCAGTCCAAAGCGGCATAAATGGCGGTGGCCGCTGACGATCTAACCCGAATCAGGGAATGGGTGCGATGCAAGGCCTCGATACGTAGAATCGGCCGGAAACCCCATGGCCTGACTCATTACTTTGATCTCATAAATAGAAAGGCAAATTTAATGCTGAGGTGGCATCTAGACAGGTGAAAATGCAATGATGGAAAAGAGGAGCGGAATGATTATGTATTGTGACACATGATTTGTAGACGGTTTGTTCATGTGGAATTTCTAAGTTCTCACCAACAAGGGCCAAATCAGACGCCATGAATGCAATATGAAAACGCATGTCACAAACTGTATGAAAAGCAAGCTTCAACTCCAAGTCTGCAAACAGATAGTGTTGAATAGGGTATCTGGTAGCCATGATGGCAATGCTAATGCTGATTTCAGCTCCAAAGGGAGCTCATAAAAGGGTATAGGGGGTGTTTTCTGCAGCTGCCATCTGGCCCGCGACCTATGGCAATATTATCTTTTGAGATACTATGCTCAGTCCCGGGAGGTCTTGGTCCGTATAGGTAGAGACGTTGAGTCAGCCACATGAGCCAATGGATCTGCGCCCGGAATGGCATCTTCCTCCCCGGTTGTTTCCACGTTCTCGAGGTCCTGACCGCCCTCAATGGATTCCACGATCGATCCCGCCGGATTGGAGAAGGCTTCGGAGGCCTGGGAGATATAGCTTGCGGCCATGTCGAGGCCCTCTTCTCCTTCTTGAAGGTATTCGCTGCCTTCGCCATCGCTCAGCTCGTCCTCGTAGTCTTCCTCGTCTGCGTCTTCATCTTCTTCGAGAACTTCGTCATCAACAGGTTCATCCTCCTCGTCATCCTCATCTTCACTATCAGTGGAAGAAAAATCATCGAGCTCTTGCGGCGTATCTCGCCAATATGTGAAATCTGTATATTCTTCGCCTCCAGACTGAACCAAAAGGCTAGTCGGTGGGAAGAAGTGATCAATCAATTCCTGCATGGTCACGTAACTGCTTTTGTACTTGTTCAGGCTGAGTAGGTCAAGAGAAACCTCAGCGTTCGAGTTGATGGTGAAGATTCGTGTGGACGGAATGTTGACGGATCGATAACTCAAAGCGTCCGTCAATCGATTTCCGAAGCCGGCGCAGAACGGATTCTCTTTTCCATGGAACAAATTCAGAATATCGCGCAAACACGCCATCTTGAAGACTTCCGGCTTTCTCAAATAGATCTCGCGTCTCAATGCTGCCATCGTACGATCGGGGCTGCAGATCACGGGTCCTCTGGGGAGCCGATATCCATCCTGATTAACGCCGTATAGGTACGCTCGTGTGGTATCTGCCTGTCCAACGGATCGACTGGTAAGGTACATGATGTTGTAACCGTTGTTGACGATATCAGTGTACAATTTAGCAACGCCTGCATGGGTCCAGTCCCGTCCTATCATGTTCAGAACGTGACCCAAAGCATCTGATCTGGTTATAAATCATTAGCATAAAACGACTGGTGACAGAAAAAGCAGGTTCACTTACTTCGTGATGGTTCCGTCAATGTCAGAAATAACGATTGGAACATTACCGTTCCATAAGTACATGCTTGCTGTACAGGTGGCCTTATTAACGCTGAACGACATGAGGTTTGCGCCATGTTTCAAATTCAAAGCCTTGAGCTGGTCACTCGTCAGTCGCAGAGTCTTTGCGTAGTTGCGAGTCTCAGCTGCGAATGAATCACCCATCGGCGACGCTGGAGGTGTCGGAAATCCAGGCTGTACATCCGACTTAGTTCGGTGGTGACGGACTCCCAGTGATGGCTCCAAAGTGGGTCGTTCTCCCTCACTGTGATATCCAGGGTCGGAGACTGCATCCTCATTCAAAGAGGGGTTATGCCGCATGGAGTTGATGGTGGCTCTCCGGTCCGCCTCTTCCTTGGCCTCTTCGCTGCTATATATCCACAAGTTGCCGTGTTCATCCGCTCCGATGAGAGCACCGATATCATAGCTCCCTTCCAATTCTTCTGCAAGAATCTTGCGGGCAAGAACTTCGGCGCGGAGCGCATCTTCCTCGTTACTCTTGTATCCTGTCATGTCCAGCATCAGGTCTCCAGTCTCTGTGATGTGTGACGGGATATTTGAACCGGAGAGTTTTTGGGAGAGGGATTTGGCTCGAGACATTGCTTCTTCGGGAGTGATCGCTGGTGGGCTCCGTGGGCGGGCTTTTTGCTCGATATCGTCTCCTTCAGCAGGTTCTGGGCCATCAAGGGACGAGTCTCCTGTAGACTTAGGAACGCTAGCGGAGAGTAAATCCTCCGAAAGCGAATGACCGAGTGGGGGTTTGGTGATCGAGCTGTCAGGCGACTCATTTGGCGACCGAGACACGGGAGTAATAGTGCCTGCGATGAAAGAATCAAGTCAATAAATGTATCCCAAGAAAACACTTGAGATTGATGTGTACCTAGATCCGTGGCTGCCCGCACTGGGCGAGATATGGGGTGTGTTGGAGGGGTCTTCGCGCCTTCCGACAAAGCATCCCCGCTCGCTTTATCGAGGTCAAGGAATTCGGGTTCTGGGAGAGCTGCAGCGACATCTTCGCTGGGAAGTGGCGGGCTACTCGCGGGAGAGACCAACGGCGAGGTCTGTAATGACGCGGGGATCTCGTCGGTGGTTTCGAACACGAAAAAAGCCTCCCCGCCTTCCCCTAGTTTCATCGCATAATCTTGTTTAACTCCATTGACCTTGAATTCCACCTTTTTCTCGAACGGACGTAGAAGCGAGAACTTGCCGAAGCGGACATGGAAGGGCGAGCAAGCGAGGGTACCTTGAGAAAAAGCAAGTTAGTCAAAGCATGAATTAAAGAGATATATGAGCTCGACATACCATCCTCCTGCTCTATGACGATCACATCAATGGCGCCGCTGAGGGTCGCTGGATTGATAGAGTTCCATGTCTTGGAGACGGAGCCGCTGATGCTCCGCACGTACTGCATCTCGCCGGATAATGGTCAAACACCCTAGGCGATGGGCTTTCTAAACACAAAAACAGAAGAAAAGAGCGAACGCTAGAGATTGAAAGCGAATGTCAAGGCCTCGACGAAATAGTCGATCTGCAGGAAGAGGGGAAAGATCCAGTTGGGAGAGAAACCGGAAGTTGGAGGAATCGCCGCCAAACCGCCCATGTGACACTCAGCTGACAAGGAGCATCTGCATCACCCACGCCACGGAAAATGCTGCTGAAATGGATGGAGTAAACTGAAAAGAGGGAACTTGTCGTCGAACTATGGACACCCTAAACACACTAAATGCCGGCATCCTCGGGCCTTGTTGATGAACCAACACATATTCAACGCCCAACAGATCTGAATGACATAAGCATGGCTTGCCTCGGTCGCCGGATAGCCCCCGATACAGACTAGCGGCCGATCTCACACTAGTCTAATTTGAGAGCCCTGACTAACTAAGTCATGTGATATGTCCCACCGAACTGGAGATCCCGAGTTGGTTGCTGCTTCCAACCTTACCTTTTCCCCGTCCCCGCTGCCCGCGTCCATGGGTGCTTGACGCTGGGATGTATGAGCCACTATATCTTGCATTTGACGCATACCCTGCTGTGGTCCCCCGAGTTAGGGTGCGAGGTGTCATGGCTCTCTTCCTAGCGGTCTCGATTCTATGGGCCCTGATCTGGTAAGTCTTCCATGTTGCGCCGGTCTTTTTTTGGCTTGATTCTTATGGTGCATAGGCTCCTCTATCGTGCGTGGCAAGTCTGTCAGACTTCTAACGAGGTCCTGGTGGAGAAATTGGGGTTAGACATCCCGCCTCCACCAGAAGTGACCCTTGAGGAGATCACGGCCCGAGAGATTCGCCTTGCCTGGAAGCAGCCGGACTTTCATAATTCAATACACAAGCACATAATTCAAGTCAACAACGTCAAAGGTACGTCTGCGCCTTCTCCCAGAAGTTGCCGTTCCACCGGCAAGTGCTAAAGTTCGTCAGTGGGCGAATCAAAACGAGTCGAAACCGCCGTGGAAATTTTGAACCTCGTTCCTGGAAGCATTTACCATATCTGCGTTCTTTCTGTTAGCGCTGCGAATTTCCAAACCCCAAGTGCGATCCTTCACGTTCGAACAAAATCTCTTCCTCTTTCCCGTGCCCAACAAGATGCTGCCAATAGTGGTCCGACGATTCGAGCCTCGATTCCGAGGTCCACGGCTGGCCTACCGACACCATCCGCCCCAATCATGTCGCGCGAGCACAGCGCCGGTCAACTACCTAGTAAACGGCCGTCCGCAGGCCGCAAGTTATCCCCCGCCGCGGGATCGATCGACCATGCGCACGGCTCCGACGAATCACATAAGCACAACAACAGGAATGACCACGAACAAAGTCTAGAGAATCTAGCAGATCGCCTCAAGTCTTTACAGCAAGAAAACGACAATCAGGAGAAACAAGCGGCCGAAGAGGAAGAGGAGCATATTGCACTGCTCAAGGAGCTTGAAAAGCAACGTGATGATCTGAAAAAGCGTGTCAAAGAGAAGGATGAAGTCAGCGGTGATCTGAAAAAGCACGTCTCTAAATTGGAAAGCGTCAACCGCACCGTACAGAGCGAGAAAACCAAACGGATGAGACTTCTTCAGCAGAAAGAAGCCGAGCGCAAAAAACGCAAGAACGACATTCTCCGGTGGCAGGAAAAGATCAGTCGTATGGCCAACGACGTTGCGCAAACTAAGGAAGATAAGGCACGAATGGAGGAAGAGACCGAGTCTCGTGCAGAAGAGATTCGACAGAAGATCGCCAAGGAACAAGCAGAGATGAAAATTATTGACGACGAGATTCAGGACAAAGGAGGTCGAATCAAGAAGCTTGAGGACGAAAGAAAGGGGCTCCAAGGCGGCGAGAGTGAGGATGGCAAGGAACTTGATCGGATTGACCATGAGCGTGCTCGCCAGTGGGAGCTGAAGCTGAACACGCTGCACGCTCGTTACGCGACTCTGGTCAATCTTCATGCGCAGGCCCAGCAGCAATATCAAGAGGCCCAGGAACGGCTGAAGTGGCTTACCAGCCAGCGACCTGGTAGCTCGGCGTTTTCCTTGCCAGCATTGGATCTGGATATGTCCAATCATGCTACTATCCGACCTCGTCGTCATCGCAGCTCATTGACGAGCAACGTTTCTTCGCCTGTGAACTTTCCCGGCGTCGAGACGACTTTCCCTGCTGGAATCAATTACAACCCACCTTCTACCAACTCGCCCACTTTCGCTCCAAACTCCTTCTTCAACATCAACAATGGAATGGCTCTTGCCGGCCTTACTGATCCTCCGGAGATTATGCGATCTGACATGGAGGCGTCTTTCAATAACCCACAAATGAGTCCTCGTGCGGATGCCTTATTACCATCTGACCTTTTGGGCGACGAAGAGTCCCCGGAATTCCCACGCCCTATCACTCGTCCACGGTTTTCGTCGATGGGCACATCGACTAATCCGCTGGATAGCTTTATCCATGGTCCAGTCTCGCCTGTCTCTTCGGGAAGCAGGCCTGGTAGTATCTTTGCCAGTCCTCTTGAATCGCATCACCGACAGGATTCCGAATCACAGCCAACTCACTTGTCAGCTGCTGGCGAGGCTCCAAAGAGTGCCTCAAGGAGGCTCTCTGGTCTGTTTGGATTCCATCGACCTCGTGGGAAAACGCTGGCTGACGAGCCGCCCATGTTGGGTACTTTGAAACCGGGACAAAGCCAGTCTTTCCCTCGCAATGTTGATGAGCTAGATCCAATTGGCTCGCGCCGCCGGAGATTGAGTTACACAGGCAACTGGGCGAATGCGATGTCGTTGTTCCCACGGAGCAATACGACAGGAGTGACTGCAGATAGTTCGTCCGATCACCCTCCATCCCGTCGCGCTGCGCTGTCGAGCATCTTTTCTTCTAGCAAATTTGGCTTTGGCAGCACTGACAGTCGGGGGACTGCCGAAATGAACTCAGGGTACAATCAATTCAGCCCGCGCCATGATCCGATTGATCCATCATCTCTTCTTGGTGGTGTTCGCCGTGGTTCTCTGTCGCCTCGGCCTTCGTCGACCTTTTCGTTCGATAATCACAACTATCTGCCCCATCCGTCCACGGATAATCGTCATTTCGGATGGCCTTCGGCGGAGCAAATGGGACATCGCAATAGTCCGCTTGGTTTGGACTGGGCCTCACCTTCCACGTGGTCCAGGGCTCCGTCCCGGCGTCCTTCGATTCAATATGGGTCTTCTGGCCACCTCCCTTTGGGATTGACTGGTGAACCTGACTTTGTCGAAGACTCGTATGACCGCCATCATCGACCTCTTCAAGCTCCGATCGGTACCCGTCCGTCGTCGTCTCACCGACCGATCACCCCGAATCCTAAGCTCAACCCGGCAGCTCCCACATTCAGGACCATCTTTACGGGTAAGAAGTCTGACAAGGGCAAGGATAAGGACAAGGAGTCCGACGCGTCGTTCAATTTTCATGGGGAGGATATGTCTCCGTCTGAACCTCGCACATCCCGCTCTCTGTCTCACTTCACCGGGGAATCCTATGAATCCCTGGAGCGCATGCCATCCAGCACGTCTGTAGATAATGCTTCCAAGGAATCATTCATCCGCAAGATCACTCGCAAAGGCAGCTCCAGCAAGTTTAGTTCCTGGAAAGATCGCTCTGGACTGTTCTCTAAGAAGGGCGATTCCTCTCAAGGTGATATTGATGAGGATGAAGCTCAGCTGGGCAAAAGCGTGGACAGCACTGTCTCTAGCGTTATTTCTGGAGATCGATCTACCCGCAGCAGTCTTGGATTCTTCTCTCGCAAGTCGCGACGGTCGGATAAAGCAAGCGAGACTAGTGAGGTGACTAATGAGCTGACAAGTGAAGCTGGTGATGAAGAGATCCCAGAGGTTGCTGAGACATGAAACCCACTGGAGTCTCGTCCCTTTCTCCTTCTTTTTGAATTTGGAGTATATACCTCGGTTAGCCAAAGATACCTGTACGGGAATTTACATGGAAATATGCATCCAAATATTGACTTTAACTCCGCTGGGAATTCCACCGTCTTATTCTGTCCTAGTTTCCGAATACCGTAGTATAGAGACCATTCTCGTGAGATTGCGTAGCTCTAGCGGAGTCAATGGGCCGGTCATTGTGTGCGGGTAGCAATCGCCGCACAAAATGACTCGTTCTTCAAATCCAGTCTCTGCAACTCCAGACCCCCACCGTCCGAAAATATGGCGAACTCCAAGTAAGAAGTGTTCAAGTTCTCGTATCTTTTTGTGGAGATTAATTTCAATCAGGTTCGAGTATGTCAAGGACTTTGAGCAGCCGGACATCCTGCTCCCCAATACGTGGATTGTGGTACGAATCGATGGCAGAGGTTTTCACAAGTATGCAAGCTTTCCCATGTATCCGAACCTATGTTCAGTATCTCATGATTTTCCAGACTGTCTGATCACTATGAGTTCATCAAGCCAAATGATCGCCGCGCGCTTGATCTCATGAATGCCGCCGCGGTTGAGGTCATGAAAGAGCTCCCGGATCTATGCATTGCGTACGGGGTCAGCGATGAGTTCAGGTTCGTTTGATATGATGTTTCCAGACTTCTATTCATTTATTAAGAGATGATTCCAGTTTCGTCTTCCACCCTACCTGTCAGCTTTTTGAGCGGCGAAATGCGTAAGTCAAGCATTCCTTTGAGGTTCTTCCGCCACGGCGAACACCGTCAGTCTCAGTGCTGACTGATAATTCTTTATTATTCAGGAAACTTGTGACTACCATTGTGTCAACCTTCACAGCTCATTACATCTATCTGTGGTCAACCTACTTCCCGGCTAGGCCGCTTCAGCCACCATATCTTCCCTCATTCGATGGACGGGCAGTAATCTACCCTTCCACACGGATCTTGCGGGACTATATGAGCTGGAGACAGGTTGACTGTAAGTTTTCCAATTGAAGCCGTCTTGCTCGGACTAGACTCGCTAATTCGTATGTACCAGGTCATATCAATAATCTCTACAATACAACTTTCTGGACAATGGTTCTACAAGGCGGGATGAGTAACACAGATGCAGAGCAGGAGCTCAAGGTAGAGTTATCCATTATACCAGGTATTTTGTAAGATTGTTGTTAACTCGATACTAGGGTACTGTCTCTGCGGACAAGAACGAGATTCTCTTCAAGCGATTCGGCATCAACTACAATAATGAAGAGGAAATTTATAAGAAGGGAAGCGTTCTATACCGACAGGTGAGTGTCTGGTCTCCTTCTTGGCCTAGCTAGCTCTAATAGGATTGTTCTTCTAGTACGAACTCCAGGAACCAAAGCCATCCACAGGAGATGAAGAAACTGCACCAGAGGTAAATAAGTCAAGATCTCAACAGGACAAACTGAAGAAACTTCGTCGGAAGGCACAGGTCGTGGTTGATCACGTCGATATCATCAAAGATGAATTTTGGGAAAGGCGGCCTTGGATTCTATCCAACAAGCCGGGTACACTTCCAGTGCAGAATCAAGTCTAGAGAAAAGAACAATTGACAATGAGAAATAACTGGTTCGATTCTATTCCTCGCCAAACGAAAGGGGTATCTTGATCACGAGGTGGCGCCAAGTCAATGCCGTATGCCATCTATACATCCTGCTTTTTGTTGAAAATGCAATGCGCCTGTATGCGAAATAAGATGCAAATCAAGCCTTCTTATCCTTCTTAGACTTCTTTTTGGAGTCGAGGTCTGCACCCTCTTCGTCTTTCTTGGGCGTTTTCTCCTTTTTGTCCTTCTTCTCCTTCTTTTCCTTCTTTTCCCTCTTCTCCTTTCGGACCTTTGACAACATCACCTCGTCAATCTCCATCATTTCCTCCTGTTGATCTGATTCTGTCGACATGGGAGTAGGATAATCCTCTTCGGCGTCCGATCGCTTCGACTTCTTTTTCTCCTTCTTCTTCTCCTTCTTTTCTTTCTTCGCCTTGCGTCTCAACCGACGCTCCTCCTTGCTCTCCTTGGTAGAGTCACTAGAAGCAGAGGAGGCAACATCCTCGCCCTCCTTCATCTTCCTCCGCTTACTCTTTTCCTCTTTCCTCGCAGCCTTCTCCTCCTTCTTGGCGCGACGCTCAACGTCATCATCTGCATCGCGCTTCCTCTTCATTTTCACGAGCGATTGTTCCGAAGCAGCCTTGGTCTTCTCATCAATCGTTCCAGCCAGGCACTCGCCACGCACGAAGTTGCGGTACAATTCGCTAGTCAGCGCATTGTTCGTTTTCGCCGAAGTCGCCTCGTAACTGTCGTCACCGACTCCCTTGAGCGCGTCCTCAAAGCCACGCAGCCACCACTGGTTTGTGGGGTCTTTGGTGGTTTTCTTGCCCACGCCGTGGTTGTTCGCTTTGCGCGCGACAAGGATGGGTCTCGTCAGGCCTAGACCTCCATGCGCGCCTGGGCGTTGATTTGGGTTCAGGGGGTTGCCGGGGCCGGACCAGCCGTGGCGGATGAGGTATGCTTGGGCGTCCATTGTAGGGAGGTCGTGGAGGGGGCCGCCGCCTAGGTGGTGTAGGAGGGTACACGGAGGTTGATGCCGGGCCCGGAGGGTCGCAGAAGCAGGATCTGCGGGTTTATAGGTGACTGCAGGGTCAAGGGCTTTATTATCGGTGCTAGGTCGGTCTTGAAGAAGAGGATATTCCGAGGAGGGGTGTCGCGAGGAAGATCAGACCCTGTGAAGATGAACAAAAAAGTCAACGGATAAGCAAGAAAAAAATGGTTCCTTTACGATAAGGGATGGTTTTGAAGCCATTATATTACATAGCCTGGCCCATTTACCATAAGCAAGGTCGCGTGGTCTAATGGTTATGATTTCTCGCTCACATGGATTTCCTTGTGCTTGCCTCGGTTTGTTCCGAGAAGGTTCCCGGTTCGATCCCGGGCGCGACCATTTTTTGCCGATCCAAAATACTTTCAATAATGAGTTCAACGGTCTCTACAATTCTTGAGAGCTTTTTTTTTTTAAGCCAATGAGGTCAGTAGAACATTGCTATGGCATCGAATTATGGCACTATTTCACTCACGATCCTGACTAGAAAGCAAAGAAACAACAAAGAGACTTCACCGACAATTATATATATTAGTACTTGGATAGCAGCTGAGGCAGATGGATGACTCTAATATTTGCATTTGTAGGCGTAGATCTAATCACAAAACATTGTTGAAATTTTCCGAACATCTGATCCAAGTAAACCCAGGAGAACTACAAGTCCCTAGATATCAGTCGCAATGCGACAGAAGCAAGACGATCTAATAGGTACATCCGCCATTGCCAAAGCCAGCCTCAGCTGTGGTGCCAGAATCCGCGCTTCAGCAGCCCTACCGACTCTCAAAAGACACTCATGGTAACCATGCAAAGCCCAAACATTATTGATATGTCTCAAGGCACGAGGCAACGACTCATCGATACCCAGATCGGCAGCATAGATCCCCATCGCCTCCTCGACACGTCCCTGTTCCAGCAAGAGCGCACCCAGAGCGTGCCGAGCAGGCTGCATCCAGCCCCAAGGTTCATCGTAGGGTAAATTATCATCGCGGTCCACTGCATCTCGCAGACGGGAAAATGCATAATCGTAGTTTCCACTACGGTATGCGATTTCACCGTCAAGCATTGCCTCCCCGACGCCGAGGATATCCACGCAGGTATTGTTGAAGATAGTTCGGGAAGAAGGTACTAGCTTCACAGCCGCCTGGAAGTTGGTTTGCTCCTTCTTTGCATCATCGACGCGGCCAGTAGCAGCGTAAGCTACCCCCTTGGCATAGTGAGTCATGGCCGTGGTAGTACAATAGAGAACTCGGTCCGTTGGCATGCTAAGCGCAATGATATCCTCCCAGCGACCAAAGCGGACAAGAGCATGCACACGCGTCGCTATGAAACCTTCAAGCCAATCAGCTAAAGGGGTGTGACTCTACACGGAGAAGATCCTCTGTAATAGACTCTGCCAGTTGTGTAGCAGTATCAATGGCAATCTTCGACTGGCCGCCCAGCATAGCAGCATACATCCGGAAATGGTAGTCGTGCGAGCGATAGAGATTATAAAAATGTCCCAATTCTTGATTTTTGAGAAACTTCTCGTCTGCGCGGACGGCAGAGGTGTTCGATGCTATTGCGCGGCGGTAGTCGCCGCATAGAATATCTAGATGGGTTGGCATGTGCTCTAGGTGGCCCGCGTCTGGGACCAGGCCTCGGAGATGGTCTGCTACTGGGAGTGCAGTCTCCGGGGTAGCGGACATTTCCATGAGGTGGATGTACAAGTGTAAAAGACCTGGGTGTTGGAGTGCGTTGTCCCGAGTCAGAGCGCGGTCGAGCGCTTTCTTCACATCGAGAGTTCGGGCGCCGGAGGAAGGTTGGCCGGTTTTGAGGTCCCATAGACTCCAAGGTGTCAAGTTCATTAGTGCATCGGCATAGAGAGTCACAACGTCCAGGTCATCTGGAAAGTTCTGGTACACAGATTCCATGGCCTGGGCGTATTGATGATTCCACTCTGTACAATCATCGACGGGCTCGTCCTGCGGATAGCGGTATTGCAGTGCATCGATCAGAGCCCGCTCCACGGGTGCTGCCGTAGCCGCATGATTCTTCGCCAAAAGCACCGCACTGTGAGCACGAGTCGTGGTGATTGAGAGATCTTCTCCATCGAAAAGTTTCCACGGTTTGTTATAATTGGGACCCAAAGAAAGGGCGATCCCCCAGTATGCCATGGAGCAGGCAGGATCCGCCATCACGGCTTGTTCGAAGCAGCGCACCGACTCTTGGTGGTTAAAGGCATATGCCCAGATCAGGCCTCGGTTGAACCAGGCCTGTGCATCTTTGCTGGTGGTGCTGACTGTGCGATGGAACTTGCCAAGGTCGTAATATTCCAAAGAAGCTGACTGAAAGACCGGCTTCCTTGTCTGGTACCAGATCCCAGGGGTCTCCAATGCACTCATGTTTTGACGCGGGCGTTGACAGTGGCACATCGCGGGGATTCCAAACGCGGCCAAGTGGGGCCACCTTAGTCTGGCCTTGAGCTTCACATTGATTTTTGAGACCTTGACATGCGTAATTCTACTTCAGTCTACTGTAAAAATCTCAAGACTGAAAGAAATAAACTCCATCATTGAGGATAATATGGAGACTTCTTTCGTGCTTCCAATAATCATCCAATTTTTGTTCAGATGTCCTAATCCTTTCCTTCCTGGTCCTTCCCTAGGTCCTATGATAAATGAGGCGAGAATGATCCTTACATGTCGCGACCGAGCCGATCACATTTTAAAAAGAAAAGGACGAGACAAACCGTAGTGGAGAATGCGGAGATTGAAGAAGGGAAGTCCACTGATCCACTGAGCACATTTGAGATGATCGGCACGACTTACCGGAATGGGCCAAATGTGCTCGATCTCGCGCAGTTGACCTTGGTGGAAAAAATAACACACCTTGGTGGTTTGCGCCTATTTATTGTCTTCTTTTCTCTATTGAGTTTGCGTATACCGTTTCGTCCATAGCACTTTTCCTACTTTCCTCTTATCGATTCTGCCTGCACAGAGCCTACAGTGTATAGCACATCGGATTCCTTTCTTTTCTGAGCATTACATTTGCATCTATCCAGCATCAACATGTGCGGTGAGAGTAACCGCCCTACCTTTGGCGGCACCATTGCCGTGCTCTTCCCGCGGGACACTCGTCTGCCTTCAAATTCAAGCTCGTTATCCTCATCGCCAGACTCAATCGTCTCCTCGGCATCATCAACCTCGACTCTCTCATCTTATTCTCTCTTCTTTCGAGATGCAGAGACAAAGGACCACAACACGAAAGCAATTCTCCAGATTGACGATGAGGAGACCTTTGAAACACTGCGTGGTTGTGGACAAGTGAACATGCGCATCGAGTGAGTTCCCTTCTCCCGAGAACAGAAAACCTTACGGAAATTCTGACTATCAAAAGAAAATATGGAGATCTCACCACATCTTTACCAAATTCACCACCCCTGCACCAGTTCCAACTTGACCTAAGCCGGAACCACGGCCTCAAACCAGGCCACCGGCAAACTGAAATGGAATTCGAGCTGCCCGAACGGCTGGACCTGGGTGTCTCAGAAAAGGGCGTCGTGGGCCGACAGGTGACGATGAGAGAAGCCGGCGGAGCGGTTCTCGGGGTAGGAATCGTGGGATACAACTGAGCTTGTCTCTATTTCTTTATGACTTGTTGATACACCCATTTGCACATTTTCTCATCTTAAATCTTCGAATTTCTAAGCGCTATCCCGTATCGTGAAATCCTACTTCGATGATTGGGGAAAGGATAGGGTTGATATTTTTCCAAATTTAAAGCTTCAACGGGTTCTCCACGCCAGCTGTGTAGCGCTTCTCGGCTTCGGCCCAGTTGATGATTTTCCAGATGCCCTCGACGTAGCTTGCCTTGTTGTTAAGGTACTGGGATAGATGAGTAAAAAGTCCAGGCCCGAAGAATCCAGTCAGAACTCACCTGGAGGTAGTAGGCGTGCTCCCACATATCAACACCGAAGATAGGGACATCACTACTGGCTACGGGATCCTGGTCCTTGGTGGTAACGATTTCGAGACGTCCCTTGGGCCCACCCTTGCTGACCAGCCATCCCCAACCGCTGCCCTGGATGCCGAGGAGCTCGGCACTGAAAGCTTTGGTGAAAGCATCGTAGGAACCCCAGCGAGAGTTAATGGCGTCACCAAGTGCAGGTGCAGCACTGGTTAATTGATTACCGGGAGTACCGGGCGGCGTCAGGTTCTTCCAGAAGAGGGAGTGATTGATGTGCCCGCCGCCGTTGAATTTGATCTTTTGTTGCAGACTGATCAGAGCAGGGACATCATTGGTCTGAGTTGCGGAGACTTGAGCCGAAAGAGCGGCGTTCAGGTTATTGATGTATGTTTGATGGTGCTTCTGGTGGTGAATCTCCATAATCTGCTTCGAGATGACGGGCTCGAGAGCCTAGACAGTGAGCTAGGAGTTTTGAGGGAATCTGATGAGAAAGTCCTGACTTACATCGTAGGCGTAGGGAAGAGGAGGGAGGGTGTGAGTCTGGGCCATGGTGGATGTGAAGTTGAAGAGATGAGAACTGAAAAGTGGAAGTGAAAGTGAAAGAAAGCTATAAGGGTGTGGTCTCCAAGGTCCTCCAGAGTACCCCTCTTAAATCAGCCACCAAGGTGACCAAGGTAGAATGTCAACATTCCCCCATCTATGCTTTGCACACGTTGTGAGCGAGTTTGCGGAGTTTGCGCGGATGCTAGTTGCGAAAGATTGAGCACGTTTCGGGCCCACCGTGCGTTATACATCGTCTGATTCGGCCGTAGCGGGAAACTTGCTACGATGGCCTATGTTTTCGCTTGCATTCAGCAATGAAAGTACCTTTTATGGCATATAGCTTGCCATTTGGTTCATATTTCATCGCCAATGGTCGTCGATCGTACAGTATAGATCCTCAAGAAGAGGGCCATCGTTTACAATACAGTAGTGACCGTTTTTGCCTTCCATGTCGAATAACGCAGAGGAGCTTTTTCAAAACCCAATCAAATGCTGCCCTAGGCCGTATATGGATTATTCCCGTATTTCCAGATTCGTCACAAGGCTGAATGGTATGATTTCGAACAAAAAAGAAAGACTCAGAAAAGTATCTGTCCTGTTGTGACGGTACTACATCCACTACTACGTCATTGCAACTGAAACACAGATAACATACGAACCCACCGAAAGGTGGCCAGTAATAATACCGAATTTCATTTAATACCAGCATGAAAGATACAAAGTTCTAGAAACACGGAGACGAGAAGATTCTATACAAACACAACAGACTTCCTTCCGCAATTTGTAGATTCTGTCGACAATTCTCTGTCTCTCACAGTTTCTATCTAGGGTCAAGTTGGTAGGCAAGAAACGACAGTAAGCTTTCTTTCATAACCGCCACCATGCTTATCTTTATGCTCGGCTTTAGGCCTTATTGGTCTACTTGACACTTAAGACCAAAATACAGTTATAGGAATATAGGTACGGTGGTGTGGCTATAGTAGACCGTCCTGTTGGATATTGCGTCGCAAAAGAGCGCACCTACACCGGCTAAGCGGTAGAGCTTTCGCATAGCTCTTATTACTATTGATGAGACTACTAGGGTTTACGCCCCAAACGTGACGCAAGGAGTGCCGCGCATCACCTAACTTAGGGATTCGAGAGAATATCTGATTTACGCCGAATCCTAAGAACTGAGCGAATTCGGCAGAATTGTTCAGAATATTCACACAGACCGTCCTCCGTCGGGCGGCGCTCCCATTGCTAGCACGACGCGCCTATGTCTCGGTGGCGCGGAAGGGGCTCACAACGCAGCGCAAGGAAATTGTGAAGTTAATCATTCCCGCACTTCAGGAGCAATAGTATGACAATTACTGTACCACACTCTTCTACAAAACGCATGCTTGAGGGACATCCCGAACCTAAAACATCTTCAACACTGCTCACCAAGCAACCGGCGAGCAGCCTGCAGCCCTGGTGCACGCCATGTGGGTGTACGGCTCTTAACATCGACCATCCCGAGACTTTGAGTACAGCTGTATCTCGCATTGGTCACAAATATGCCAGTCTGGGTATGATATCTGATTATTACCCAATCGTCGGCCAACTCTACCAGTTGTAATCAAAGCGGTCCTGGGACCAGCCGTCAAAGAGCAAGTGCTTGATGCCCGGGGCACGGTTACTAGCAGTTGGCCGACATTTTCATCAACTTCGAGGGTACCCTCTACCAACAGAATCTGAAGATTCCCGGCGGCTAGAAAGGATGGCGGAAGTTCTACATCTCCAACAAGGTGTCCGAAAGCGACGAAATAATTTCCTTCTACCTTACCCCGGTCGATAAGAACACTCTATAAATTACCAGCCTGGTCAGTTTGTAAGTGTACGATGCTACGTTCCCGAGCTGGGTTCCTATCAGCCTCGAAAATACAGTCTGTCCGATGTACAGTACCAAGCAGTGATCACTTCCGAATTTCAGTCAAGCGAGAGTTTGCGAGCGACCTAAAGCTAGCCGGTCATATTTCAAATGTTCTTCACGAGTCATTGCCAGTTGGCGCGGAGCTGAACGTGAGCATGTAATGGTAAGCCCTACGCTTGGCGTACACTTTTTCAATCGAAGATAGCGGGGTCATTCTAAGACGTTACATTATAACAGTATAAAGTAGGAATTGCTTTGTAAAAGCGGTGTATGAAGTATTCGTCCATCTATGCATTGATATTCAGCTGCTTCTTTCCCATTTCAGCAAAGTTTCAATGCTAGATAACGTCTGGGGATGATTGAGACCTAGTTTTTGTTTGCGCTTGGCTACACAATTTCGTAGTAAGTTAAGAGCCCGGGCATTGTGCCCTAAAGACTTCCAGGTGAAAGCGAGACTAGCCATGCTCGACAGCGTGTCGGGATGATCCTCGCCGAGCCTTGTCCTGCGGATGTCTATCACCTGCACTAGGAGCTGCTCGGCCTCGGCCCATCGACCCTGCTTCCGATATGTTGACGCCAGACTGGTCATACTTGATAGCGTAGAGGGATGGTTCTCACCGAGCTTCATCCTGCGAATTTCTATCACCTGCACCTGGAGCTGCTCGGCCTCGTCCGACCGGCCCTGCTCCCGGTATATCGACGCCAGACTGGCCATACTCGATATCGTATCAGGATGCTCCTCGCCAATCCTCGTCTTGCGAGCCTCTATCACCTGCACTAGGAGGTGCTCGGCCTGATCTGATCGGCCCTGCTTATGGTACGTTGATGCTAGACTGGCTATACTTGATAGCGTATCAGGGTGCTCCTCGCCAAGTCTCGTCCTGCGAATATCTATTACCTGCACTAGGAGTTGCTCGGCCTCGTCCCATCGACCCTGCTTCCGGTACGTCCATGCCTGGTTGACCATACTTGATAACATGGAGGGATGATCGTCGCTGAGTCTCGTCTTGCGAGCCTCCATTACCTGCACGTCTAGCTGCTGGGATTCTTCCCACCGGCCCTGGTCTCGATACGTTGATGCCAGGTTGGCCATACTCGATAGCGTATCAGGATGACCCTCGCCAAGCCTCGTCTTACGAGCCTCCATCACCTGCACCAGCAGCTGCTCGGCCTCATCCGACCGGCCCAGCTTCCGGTATGTCCATGCCAGGTTGGCCATACTTGTCAAGGTGGAAGGATGCTGCTCACCGAGCCTCGTCCTGCGAGCTTTCATTACCTGAACCAAGAGCTGCTCGGATTCTTCCCACCGGCCCTGGTCTCGATATGTTGATCCTAGGTTGGCCATACTTGATAGCGTATCAGGATGCTCCTCGCCGAGCCTCGTCTTACGAGCCTCCGTTACGTGCACTAGGAGCTGCTCAGCCTCTTCCCAGCGGGCCTGCTTCCGATATGTCGATGCCAGACTGGCCATACTCGACAGCGTATCAGAATGCTCCTTGCCGAGTCTCGTCTTACGAGCCTCCATTACCTGCACCTCGAGTTTCTCGGCCTCGCTCCATCGGCCCTGCTTCCGGTACGTTGAAGCTAAGTTGACCGTACTTGACAAGGTAGAAGGATGATTCTCACCGAGCTTCGTCCGACGAATCTCCATTACCTGCACCTCGAGTTGCTCGGCCTCCTCCCACCGGCCCTCGTGCAGGTATGCTTTTGCCAATATGCCCGTGCTGTCAAGGACTTCTTCATGCTCTTCACCTAATAGCGCCGCCAGTTCATTTCTTGATCTTGTTGCCATTTCTCTCACATCAGCAATGTTACCGCTTTCTAACGCATACCATGCACCTCTGAAAAGTAACGTAGCCCATTGTCGTAGAGATATCAGCGATACTGGCCGTTGTGACATTGCTGATTTGATATGAGGAAAGAGAGTCTGGCACCTCTCCCAGTTTTCATATTCACCGGTGGGGAATTCCTCCCACAGATTACTAATGAATTTATCTCTCCATTGATCTAGCTCTCCATGAGATGACAACCACGCATGTGTAGTCAGTTGCACCAGCCGATGCATCGTAAAGAACGTGCTGTTTTCATTGATGATTATTAAGGAAAAGTTCCTCAGTGTTGTAATATCATCTTCAAAATCGGTATCCATATCGGTTTCGGATGCATCCCCGTCACTGGTGTTGTTCAAAAGCTCTGCTTTCACTTTCGGCTGATGACGGACAAGATTCTCTGGTATCCCCTGCCGATCAAAAAAGCTCATGAGAGAAAGTAATTTCGCTGCAGATGGCTTTGTTTCGCGTATATAATCGAATGATATTTGCCACGTCATCAGAATTGAATTCTCTGCCTCCCAGTCCCGGTAGAGCTGACCTGCCTGGTTCTTCAGAAGCCTTGTCGCTTTACGATCACTTGCTTGGAAGTCTCTCAGGTATTGTGACACTGAATAGCGAGGTGTCCGATTTCGGATATAGCTAGCGGCCTGTACGATCGCTAGCGGCGTAAACTCCAACGCGGTCACTAATTGTTGACCCTCTTGGTTGTCTATCAGCTGCCCCAATTTTCTTTGGAGAAGCTCCAGCGCCTCAGACCTTTCCATCGCATTAACTTCAATAATATCCTTGTGATCAACCAACTTCAGCGCAACCTCTCTGGTCCGACTCGTGATAATAATAGATCCATTTTGGCTTCTAGGAACGTATTCCAATAGAGGTTTTGTGGAGCCGTCTATTGGGCCTTTTGTCCATTCTCCTGTGTCTGCCGCAGAAAAGGAGCGAAGGAGCTTATCGTCGTCGACATTATCTAAGATACAAATCCACTTCCCTATGTTGTCATCCCGGAGCCGGTTCTCGACCAGTTTGAATATGTTAACTTTCGGATCCTGACGACCCGAAATTTTGACCTGGTCCGCGATGTCCCGGAAACTTTGCTCGAATCGGGCTTCGTTACTCGCATGGATCCAGAAAACCCATGTCGCTGGCAATTCCATTCGGACTTGGTAAGAGTGTTCGATGGCAAGTTGCGATTTCCTTCGAGTTGTGAGCGATAGATTCCGTAACTGGTCGCTCTGCACTCACCCCACACCGCCAAGGCCGACTAGCGCTATCCTCGAACCTGGGACCGAGCTTCTCTCGTGGATGCGACGGAGTAGCGTGTCTCGACAGACGAAATCCGGATCCCGCGCGAATGGGACGGTCGATAATGGGCTAGGTGGAGTTTCCGGTCGCTCTAGAAAGGGAGCGGCATTTAGTCAACTCTGACGTGTGTCTGGTGCCTGTCTTACCCGGAGGCAGGTGGAATTCTGCATTGATTGAACCACCGTTGTCTCCAATTTGGAGACCATGGTTGTTGCCGCGGAATGATATTGATGCCATGATAAAATAACCGTACGTCCTTTGTATTTCATGCAATGGGACGTTGTCTGACGCTCAGCTGAGGAGGGGCATGTCCTAAGCCTCACTATCAGGTGATATCTGCCGCGCTAACTCGGAAAGGAAATTAAACTACCGGGCAACCCACATCGAGCATTGTGTTGGACCTATATGAAGGATTAGCAAGTTCCCGGGAACCGGAACAAACCGAGCTGGAACACCCAGATCAAGCGCAGCACGCGGTATACATCCCGATCCCGTGATGTAGAAGGACGCTTTGACATCCAACTTGGTCATGTGTGATGTGGTGAGTCTGTCCCTGCTGCGTATTTATATGAACAATCATCTTGCGCTGCCAGACTTCGAAATTCCGTGCCATTTTGCAACAAGTTAGGAGGCTTGTTTGTGCTTGAGTTGGGACGTTTTGTTGGGACAAACTCGCATGAGGGGGTGTATCTATTTTTGAGTGTGTAATAACATATGACAACACGGGTTATCTTTACAGGTTTAGCATTGTCTCAAGCAGCCGCGGAACATTTCTTTGAATACGTTCATCAACCATATCCGGATTAGCATGTCATGTGATTGGGGTTCGAAAGAGCATCTCTCATATTTCCGGCATGGAAGGCGATATCGGGCGCCACTGTACACGAGGGTGAGAAAGGCAGCCACCCTCAACCACTTCACATCTGCAGCTCCATGACTTCACCACACTCCAATTGGTACATCATTCAGATGACATTTTGAAGCTTGTCAAGATTGAAGAAATGTCGTGGAAGAACCGCTCAAAGCCCCAGGATGATATTAGTAATCACCTCCCCGGTGCCATTCTAGGATTTGCGGGGTCTCGGCTGCAACAACTTTGGAGAGCCTCGGTCCAAATCGAGTATAACAGCCGGATGTGAACTTCTCCCCTGAGCTCCAGCTCAACTCTCAACAGCAACTATGTCGGCCACAGAACAAGTCAAACTAGCTGATTTTTCAAGCATTTTTTCCCTTGAGGGAAAGGTTGCCGTCGTGACCGGTGGCTCGCGCGGCCTGGGACTGCACGCTGCTTCAGGGTTCGTATATCCATCCTCAACTGGCAATTGCCGATCGAAGTTACAAATTACATCATGGATTCTAATATTTTCAAAAATATAGCCTTTTACAAGCCGGTTGCTCCAAGGTGTACATCACCTCCCGCAAGAAGGATGCCTGCGACGAAGCTGTTGCCGCGTTAAACGCCCTGCCGAACAAGCGGCCCGGCGCCCAAGCCATCTCCGTGCCAGCAGATAGCTCCCGTATGGACGAGCTGGACCGACTGGTGGCCGAAGTGAGCAAGACAACCGATCATGTCGATATCCTGTTTGCCAATGCCGGTGCGACATGGGGCGAGAAATTCGATACGCATCCCGAGAAGATGTTCTCCAAGGTCATGGACTTGAATGTGAAGAGTGTCTTCTACACTATCCAAAAGTAAGTTTCTGCAATGAAGTTTCCAAAATGCTTGGTCTGACCTGGGCAGGTTCACCCCCTTGTTGACGGTCAAGGCGTCGCGTGCCGAGCCCTCAAGGGTCATCATCACCGCCTCAGTGGCGGGTATTGGCATTGGTACCGTTGGTGAAAACGCCACGCCCAGCTATTCTGCTTCCAAGGCGGCTGCCATTCACATTGCGAAGAATCTGGCTGTGGAGCTTGGTCCGCGAAATATCCTGACTAATGCCATTGCACCGGGTTTCTACCCTTCTAAGATGGCTAGTGGTCTGATTGAAAAGAAAGGTGGGTTGAAGGAGATTGAAGAGTACTCGCCCAACGGTCGTTTGGGCAAACCGGAGGATATCGCGGGTCTTGTTGTGTTTTTGGGATCGCGGGCTGCTAGTCACCTCAATGGAGCGGTGATTACTACTGATGGTGGTTCGCACCTGAAGGGAAGATTGTAAGGGATGAATCTCCTATATAGGCTCACATGATATCAATGCATGTATCTACGATGATTTTCATGGGCGGGATGATTTCCCCCAAATTTCATTAGGCCATAACTATGCACAATGTCGTTGGGGTATTTAAAGCTTGGCAACGAGAGAACCGCTTCCTTGCACTGCCCGATCAACGATTTCCATGGCCTGGAAAAGTTCATAATCATGTAGCTTCGGTGTGACAACCTGGACACTGAGCGGTGAACCCAAGTACACGCGACGGTCAACTGTTTTTTCGTCCCCTATCGTTCATTCCATTAGTAAAAGTCCGCAGAGCAACCACACAAAAGGAAGCACTCACATAGTTTCCGGTTAGCTTTATCCCAGCTTCCCAACGAAGGCACATCCATGGCCTTGCCCAATTCCAAATCAGACTCCGCAAATGGCCGCACAGGTACCGTGCCAGCTGGATAATCCAGCATTACAAATGTCGATGTATACCCAACGGCATTGTACCGATCTAGTTCGGGAACCGGGTGTGGTGCGATGGGACACACAATAGCGTCGACTCGTCGAGTATGACCCGCATTCAAAGTCCACATCTTAAGCATCTCTTTCTCAATCTCCGCACGTTGAGCCTGGAGCTGTGCCAATTGATCGATGGTGAGTGCCTTTCCACGCTTCATCCGGCCCTGCAGCCAGGGAATCAAAGCTTCCCCTTGGCCCTCAACAAGATCAAGCATGGTAGAACCATCATCCACACCCATGAGACGACCCGCGAGGCCCTGGCATTTGGGCAGAACAGGAGGAACGGGGATATCAACGACTTCGATACCAGGAGTACGCCGTAAATGCTGAGCCACTTCATCTAAGATGCGGGTGATTGGGGGCAAGGGAGTGACCAGGCCATCTGTCTTGAGGATACCAATAGTGAAGTTTCGTGGAGGAGCCAAGGAGACTGGGACAGAAGGCGTAGGCCAATAGCCCGGAATACAATCCTCACCAAACAGTTCCGCACGAGGCACGATTTCCGCCATAACGGCTGCGAGATCTGCGACCGAGCGGGCTAGTGGTCCGGCAACAGCCTGCAAGGCGATCCGACCCTTACCAGCAAGCTGACCACTTTCCTGACCACCGTAGGGGACGCGGCCTTGGCTCGGCTTGAAGCCATAGATCCCCTGGCACATTGCAGGCACTCGGATGCTCCCGCCAATGTCGGTACCGAACCCAACCATCGATCCGCGCATAGCGAGCAAAGCACCTTCACCACCGGTACTACCGCCTGCCGTCCATTGACGATTGAGCGGGTTGAGTGTGCGACCAAAGAGGTGATTGCAGCTATCGAGTGTTGCGAGAGTTTGGGGGACATTTGTTTTGGCGATGACAATGGCACCGAGGGATTGGAGCAGGTTCACTAGATCGGCGTTGACTTTTGCGGGCTTAAATGCCAATGCAGAAAGACCAATACTAGAGTCAACGCCCTCAATGTGGAATGAATCCTTCACTGAGACGGGAAGGCCGTGCAGAGGACCGACGGGATTACCGGTACGCTTGAGATGGTCGTCCAATTCCCGAGCTCGGCGAATGGCACGATCGAAAAGGGGCTCAGTCAGGCATCGAGTGAGTTGCTGAGCGATGGCTGCTCTCTGTAGTCCTAGGATTATTTTGTCGTTCTGCCAGAGACAGGGTACTTTGGAGGCTCACCTTGCAGAACGCACGTATCACCTCTTCCGCCTTGAATTTACTTTCGGTCATCATGGACACCAACCCGCGGACATCGTATTTCTCGGTAATATCGAGTTCCTTAGAGCTGAGAAGCCCACAGGTACGAGGGATGTCCATCACATTGACCCGGCTATACTGCTTGGGACCCTCGGTGATTGACTCAGCGATTGTGAGCATCCCCGGGGGAATGATGTGTGCCGGTAGTCGCCATTCTTGAGGAATAGCTGCAGCCAGCTCAGCTTGCTTGCGCTCGGCAATCGCCACATAGGGTGGTTGTTGTGAGGCCATGGTGGGTTGTAAGACGAACAGGGGAGGCCCGCAAAGTTAAGCTACGGTGGGGAAGGGAATGCGGAGAAGCTTCGGTCAAGTTTTTAGCCTCGGTTCAGGGCAACACTCTGATTTTTTGGAATGAAGTCTTCTAAAACTAAAATCGTGAAACATCCCTTCCAAAAACACGATTCAAAGTCCACCTGAACGCCACTCGAAACTTGTTTCGCCAACTGATAGTCATCGAGATGTATGCCATGTTCCAAATCAAAGAAGCCATGCGCCCCGTCAGTCCATGGGGTAAGTATTTGCTGCGTGAGCTGTGAGGGTCGTGGGGCATTTGCATCAAAGCCTTCTCGCTTCCAATATATGCCATAGTGCCCAAATTTCTGAAAGAGAAGGGCGGGGTGTCATCCAAGTCCCGCTTGTTCAGATGCGAAGCCAACCATTTGGCTTCTTGGAAAGTCGCCTGTGCAGTCGCAGGAGGAGCACCAGTCTCTGGGGTGGCATTATCGCCCAAAGCAAAGACATCCTTTAGCACTGCTGTCTGTCCATCTTGGTTCTGGAGTTGTACTCGAAGATGGCCGTCGACGAGCAAGGGACTCTTGTTAGAAATCTTTTTATATTCCCATGATTGACTGAGGGCAGTCGATAAGTTCAAGCTAGAGTCCATGGTATGAATAGACTCTGCTGGGAATGCATCGATCTTGCTTAGGGTGTTATTGACCAACTTGGTCATGGCGTTGCCCGTGACCCAAACACACATGCCAACACCCACGGCGCCCTCTTCTTCAGTGTCCAATGTCAGGCATCGCTTGGGATCCATTTCATAAGGAGGAGGAGCATCCGGTGGGCCCCACCGTAGGCCCTTGACATGGTGAGATGTCTTAATATCAATACCCTCGCCCTTCATCGTCTCCATGGCATATCGCGCAAGAGATTCGTCAAACATCGATAGAACTTTGGGCGCAACATCATAGAGACTGAGCTTAGGAATCCCCTCAAGAGCCGGATACAACTTCATCATGTCCTTATAGATAAAGTCTCGCAGTGATGCCGCCAACTCAGTACCGGTGGGTCCAGCACCTACGATAGCGAAATGAAGTAACCATTTCTTCATCTCCGGGGTAGTAGTCGGCAGCACAGCGAGCTCAAAGCATTCACGCACGCGCCGCTTGACTCTTTTGGCATCTCCGACATCTTTGAAGAACAATGCATTCTCCCGGACCCCCGGGGTCCCAAAGGTGCGACTGACGGCACCGACGGCAATGACGAGTTTATCGTAAGGGACCTCGAATAATTCTCCCTGCTCCCATGCGCGAAGCTCTTTCATCGGGTGTTTTGAGGTAGTCTCGGCCCCGTCATCAACTTGTCTTTCATCATCTTGAGTGCGGGATGACTCGGTGACACCACTTCGGACGACAGTCGCTTCACATGTAATGGTCTTTTTCTTGAGGTCAATGGCACGGGCGGCGGCTTGAATAAAATCAACCTTGGCATGTGGATCGCGCACAGGCTCAACAATGTTGGAGAAATCCAGGGATCCACTCGCAGCGTCGGTGAGAAGAGGCGTGAATACAAAATAGGACCGTGGAGAGATCACAAGGGGTGAGTAAATCTTGGGAGAGAGTTTACGCGACAAGGTATATCCGCCCCAGCCAGATCCAAGAATTACGACGCGCTCCTTCTGGTGGTCTAGATTGGGTATCGCTCCAGAGTGCTCGGCGTGTGTCTCAAGGAACCTGAAATGTCCATTTGAGTGAGTCAAGAGGTGTTTGCATGCCGACGATCGGACAGAGACAGGCTGAAGTCGCGCGATACCCAGTAGCCTGGAAGGCATGATGACCGGGAGTGATTGTGAGAGAGGATTAAAATGGCATTCGTGAGCAATTGATAATGGAATCCTGGGATCTATTAACTACGGGAGCTTCCGTGTCTGTTTTACACTTCCGGTGACCCATTCATGATGATTTCATCGGTCCATCCTCGGTAGCCTCCATCCTGGAACTAAGGAAGGGAAACATCGGGACCCGCGGGACAACCTGGGATCCGGTATCCACTCGGCTTCGGAACCCTGAGCTCCCGTAGACGTTCTATCATCTCTGGTTGGAACTGTTTGTTCTTCAAGGGGAATATCGGAACCCTTCGGAGCGATCGGTGAGAGGTACGGGCACGTGGTATTAGTGTCTGTCGGGAGATTCAGGCATGGAGTTTCGTCCATCCACATGTCATTAAAGCCTTTCAATAGTTTTGAGAAGGATTGGACATTCGTGAGGAATGTGGTCGGAGACGAAGCAAGAGGAGTGCTGGAATAAAATATTGTCACGTGATATTCACGGCTGTGCCTTGAAGCCCCACAATCATACGACTGCTATCAATTAAAGTAATTAAAGTATTTCAGATACTAAAAAGATCTAGCATGAAGAGACTGATCGAACGTCCCCCCGTTACTTTGAGGGAATCCATGGAAGATTTACTCTCCTCGACACCATGCATAGTAAAAATTTCTTCTCACCACATGTCATCTTCATGTGATCGAGGGTCTGCACTTTCTTATCTGTAGGCTTTGCTTCCTTTGTTTAAACTCGTTCCATCCTATAATTGGACATTCAAGATCTTGTCACATGGAAGCTATAATGCTCACTTATCTGTCATGTCCAATCCCGAGGACGCTATAGAAGAACCGCAAAACTAGTGGTCTCGAGTATGTTGGAAGCCCCTGGGCCCGCCGAGATTGTATCTACTGTAAAGAGAGCAGAATCTCATCTATCGAAAATTGAAAAGATGAAATGTAAACTCATCTGTCCCCTGTACTACTCTTCCCAAGGTTGCCCAGGTGGTGAATCTATTGGCCAGTGTATGAAATCCAATCATTGAGATTTCCAATCAGCTCGTTCTTCTATTCTTCCAGCATCTATCAAAACCAATGATCTGCATAGCCAAACATGCCTGATCTAAGAAACACGCGGCCTCTTGACATTTGTGGTTGTGGCGCATAAGGGTGGCGCAAGCCGATGAGTCAGAATCTCGGATATAGGCTCAGATCTCCCAATTAAGCTAATTCCATCGCTACTCCGCGTAACTTTTTTGCCTCCCCGAGCTTTGAAGCTTCTAGTTTCTTCGGAGATGGTATCCTGTGGTGTGATTACTCACAGTCGGTGCTATCTTCTGGCTTCTGATTGCTCAAGTCAGTTATCAGGGTTTCGGGTCGCTCCTCGGACGTTCGGGCTTTTCAAGGCAACATGATTGAAAATGGCTTTGTTCTTGCAGAGGGTGGGTGGCTAACTTGGGGAGTCGTCACCGTGGCAGCCTGTGTTCATGATGTATAAAAGCAGTTGAATTCCTCACCGTGGAATCTTGATCCTATCACTTCGGACCATTATTCTGAACTACTTCCATCTTCCGATCTTTTTTCAACCCATCATTCTCAGCTAGAAACAAATATTATCTTTATACTTCAACTTCAAATTTGGCTACAGATCCAATATGGCTTCCATATATTATCTCAACCAGCCAGCAAATCCTTGGGATCAGTTCATGACTGGCCTTGAGGATCATCCTTTCTTCGCCGGTCCAGGTCACCGCCGTGGTCCCCCTCATACCCATGCACATGGTGGCCGAGGTGGGCGTGGTGGTCGTGGACATCACCACGGCCCGCCAGGCTTCTGGGGAACGGGCCACCATGGCCGCCCCCACCACTGGGGACCGCAGAACGACGAAAGTGCCGATGCCCCTGAAGCATCCCGCTCCGCAGACCAAACTGTCGAGCCCACCCCAGGCCCATCGACCGAAGAGGCCAAGACGCCCTCTGGCGACAAGGTCGTTGGCTCAGCTTCCGAGTCTGAGTCTGACGGCGACAAGCGTGGCCATGGCCGTTGTGGCAAAGGAAAGCACGGCAAGCATGGCATGGGTCACGGTGGACCTCACATGGGCAGAGGATGCGGTGGCAAAGGTCGCCATGGACCAGGCCATCACGGTAAAGGCTTCCACGGTGGCCCTCATGGGTTTGGACGTCACGGCCGAGGCCGTCACCACGGCCCTCCCAGTGCCAACTTCGACTTCCTACGCCAGCTGGCCAGTCAGTTCGGTTTCCCAGTTGATACCCCTGAGAAGGATGTCGATTTTGTTCCATCCGTTGATGTCTTCGACACCCCTACCGACTACATTATGCATGTCTCCCTCCCAGGCGCCAAGAAGAATGATCTTAGCATCGACTATGACGCCGAAGAGTCTGTTCTGAGACTTGCTGGGATCGTGTACCGCCCTGGTATGAGCGAAGAACTGCACCAGGCTCTGGCAATGGAAGAGCGATCCCGCGAGGTCGGCGTCTTCGAGCGCGAGATTCGCCTTGGGACACGCGAGGCCCCAGCCTTTGTTTCCGTTGATGAGATCACCGCCAAGCTGGAAGATGGTATTCTGACGGTGATTGTGCCGAAAATTAAGTCAGAAACCGAATCCAAGAAGAAAATCATCGTTGAAGACGGTGATGTCGTGAATGAGAAAGACGAAATGCATGTTGATGAAGCGACTTTGACTCCTGAGGGGAGCGACGAGGAGGAAGAGACTAGGGAATATGTCAAGATCCCCGTGCAGTAGCCGGGATCTAGTTCGTGTGATTTGCATTTACTTAATTTGTCAATCTTCTCAGTTATAGTTATTGTTATCTGCGCTTAATGAGAAAAGTCCGCTCTGTGAGTGGCATGAACTCCACATTTGCCTCCCTCTGATCTATTACCATACTTAGAAAATGCTTTGCTATCGTGGCTTTTTACTTCGTAGAGGAAAAGGCCTTTTCGATCTAGATGAATCGGGGGGCCGTGCGGGGCGAATCCCGATCAAGAAGGACCTGAGATGCTGTGGCTGTGTCTCGATCAGAGGCCCCTGCACCGCAACGTCATGGAGAACTTCCCCGTCTTTCTCAATTTGGCGATTTAAAAACAGGCTCAGAAAATTGAACGATGAAGAATCCTTAAATCACTCGCTAGAAACTTCTCAATTTTTGCATGATACCCGAGGTGTTGATCAATTTGTCCCGTCATCAAATCCCCTCTTACCCCTGCGACGTCCAGTATAGAACACAATGACAGGGCAGCCGGTGAAACGCAGCTTTACAGCAGCAAGTCTGGACTATTTGGGGGCACGCTATGTTGGTGCAGGCCCTGAAGCATGCAGCTATACAACACAAGCCATAAAGATCCCTATGACCGATGGCGTCAAGCTGGCCGCTGACTTTTACGCACCTGAATTGCCCAACAATCGAAAGCCTGCGGGTCTCATTATGATCCAGTGCTGTTATGGTCGAGGCTCAGGAATCTCGTTCATTAACGCCCGCATCTTCGCTGCTCGAGGCTACCAGGCTCTTTTTGTCAGCACACGCGGCACCCATGGTTCAGAGGGAACGTTCGACCCAGGCAGCAACGAACAGGCCGATAGCCAGGATATTGTCGCGTGGATGCGCCAGCAGCCTTGGTACCCTGGTTCCTTCGCTACCCTAGGTGCGTCATATCTCGGCTACAGCCAGTGGGCGCTTTTGCACGATCCGCCTGCCGATTGCGTCGCAGCTGTTATCCCAGTTGCGCCTCATGATCAGGCCTGGCATGCCTGGGGGACCGGGTCCTTTCGACTTGATCGCGCAGCCTGGAGCGATATGATGTCTAAGACGGATGACGAGAAGGGAAGCTTTCTCTCACGGCTGGCAAATTTACCGGGGTTGAGCATCTTTCGGTCGTCGGAACTGGAAGAGGCTGTGGCTGGCCTGCCACTGGAAGCTAGTTTGCAGAAATACTTCGGCGACAAGGCCCCATGGCTCTTTGAGTACTTGAAACATCCCAACGTTGAGGATGACTACTGGAAGTCACGACGACATCATGTTGCTCTTGAGCGTGCGAAGATCCCCATTCTCCTAATCAGTGGCTGGTACGACACATTTACGACGCAAACAATGCACCAGTTCAAATGTCTCCATGACCGAGGCGTGAATGTGAGCCTCGTGGTCGGCCCCTGGACTCATGTTCAAGGTTCGGGTCTACATTCCATGCCCGAAATACTAGCCTTCCTGGCTGAGCATGTTGCGAAAACCGAGGATGCGCGACCAGGTCGGAAGGAACCTTTATCCAATGCATGTCGGGCCCGCATCTTCATCACAGGCTCCCAGAAATGGCGCTCAATGCCTACCTGGCCTCCAGATACTCTACCAAAGACCTTATATCTACAAGAAAACAACGGTATCGGAGCAGAGCGTCCTGTGGAAGAGACAAGCCCTGCTTCCTTTGTCTACGATCCCCTTAGCCCAACCCCTAGCATTGGAGGTAATCAAATGTCTTCCGGTGGACGTGTGGACGACAGCGCCTACGCAGACAGATCAGACGTACTTGCCTTCACGAGTGAGCCTCTGTCTGAAGACCTCGAGGTCTTGGGTACCCCATCGGTTCGTTTGATGCACAGAAGCGACCCACCCATCGCAGACCTTTTCATAAGACTCAGTGAGGTTGACACCTGCGGCGTGTCCCATAATATCACTGAGCTATATCAGGCGCTTGACCCGTTGCGTGACATGTCTAAGCCACTGACCCTGAATCTACAAGACTGTGCTCATCGATTCAAAGCTGGCACGCGTATGAGGCTTATTGTAGCGGGCGGTTCATTCCCAATGTATGCAAGAAGTCTTGGAATCGATGAGGACCGGCTGCGTGGTGATAAGACTATTCCTCAGAAGCATACTATCACTATCGCGGGTGGAGTATCGCAGCTTGTGCTGCCTACTGCTTCCCCTGTTTGATTGCCAATTTTCAGTACATACAATTTTGCGGTGGCGTTTTGCGGTTCGCATCTAGAAGGCGCCAAAGACCAAGAAATGTTCTCTGGTGTGTTTTTCGGTACAAATACCATGGTGTAGTTCAGATATGGTTTCGCTTTGATATACAGTTATAGCAGATCTTGAAAAACAAAAGCCTTTTATCTAGTCCAAGTATTCATCAATCGCGTCCAGAGCTGCCTGTACCTTCTCCGGAGGAGCTGTTACGTGCATCCGGACGAACCCACGGAAGTCCTGAGCAGCCGCCAATCCAAAGGCGAGACTTCCAGGGGCCAGCAAAACGCCCTTCTTCTCCTTCAACCTTAGACAGAATTCAACATCGTCGACAGGGGCTCCCTTCGAAGAGAATCGTACGAACGCTGTCGCTCCTGAGCTTGGTTTGATCCACGAAACACCTGCGTGTCTATTGACGAAGTTCTCCAGGAGGCTGAGATTCTTCTGAGCTATTGCTAGATGCTTCGCCAGAATTTGAGGCCGGCATCGATCACTCAAAGCCTCCGCAGCGATGACCTCATCGATGCTGCCCACGGCCATCATCGTATAGAGACCCATATTCAGACAATCGGAGAGAATTTTGGCATTTTTCGTGGCGAGCCAGCCTACTCGAGCACCAGATAGCCCCCAGACTTTGCTCATGGAGCTGGTGACAATCACGCTGTCAGACTCTTCCGACAGCTCCACAAACGAGGGCGGGTTTGTCGAGTCGTGGAACAATGGGCGGAAAATCTCATCAACCAGAAGGATTAGACCCTGTTCACGGGCCAGGGCCACTATTGCGTGTTGCATTTCGAGACTCAGGGTAGTACCTAGGGGGTTATTGGGGTTGTTCAACACAATCATTTTTGTGGTGGGCTTGATCATGTCCTTCAATTGCTGTAGATCTCCCTGGGCTTGGTTGTTCAGATCAAGAGCCCAATATGAGATGTTCTCTCCAACAGTAGCTTTGGGGATAGAAAGAAGCTGGGTATATGAAGGATACATGGCAATGACATGATCTCCAGGCTTGAGCAGGCTTTGGAAGACAAGCGAATTGGCACCTGTTGCTCCATTCGTCGCTAGGATGTTCTCTGCCGTGACTCCATTGTAGAGACGGGATATTTCCCGTCGAAGACTAAGACTGCCGTTCCCTGGGCCTAGAGTCAACTTCAACGACTCCACAGACAGGTTGCGGGAAGTTGTCTGCTTGTCCGAGGAAAGCTCGACCAAGTCCTGAATGGACAAAGCGGGACTTGCACTGCCAGCCAACACAAGAGATGCGTCCTGGGAATGCTTCGATATCCACTGGCTTTGGTGTCAGCTAGGACATAAATGAAGAGTTGAGGATGTCGCATACCTTGGGAAGCTCGAAAGACTCAATGTGATGCATCATGATGACAATGCGTAAAAGTCAGTAGTGGAAAAGGATTACAATAAGCGCAGTCATGATTTAATAAATAAAACTGTGACGCATCATCCTGAATCCACGTGCGGGGCTGTCGAAGGGCGTGATAGCGGATCATTCCCGAGAAGCAGATGTTTCCCCAATCTGGTCTCTGGGGTCTGCATCCATTCTATGAAGTTATTTACCTCACCCTCTTTCTATATAGCTGAAGAGCCGGATGGCTCTCTATAATATCCAATTCATTGAACCAAAATTGAAAAAAAGCCTTCGACGTTCCGATTTCTTCGACCCCCATGGTACCTATGACTCACGTGGGGACCGTACCTGGATTTCGGTTACTGGCGGCCCCTTTTCCATAAAAACTGTCGGCATCGCAGCTATCGTGCGGCATTTCGAAGCCAATAAGAAGAAGATCCAACTTCTAGATTCACCGATTCAAAACCCACCGCCTCGGCCAAACCAGCCACTCCTGAAATCCGGGATGCATCTTACCCTCGATATCCTGTAACAGCTCACGGCCCATGCCGGTCATATACCAGAAATCATTCACAATATGAAGCAGTACACAATAATGAGCCAGCAAAACCAGAGCAGCGGGGTGGTGTGAGATCAAGTGATCGTGAAACCGTTTCGATAGCGGATAGGCCCAGAGAAGAACCATGCCGGTTTCTACGTGCGGGCCTGCTAGTTCGAGTTGGCGGACTGAGACTTCAAAGAACTTCATAGCCACTTTGTAGTCTTTCCGAATATCTACATTTTCTTCTGCAGATTCGTCGCCATCAGGGTCTTGATGAGGGGACTCAGATGGGGTTTGCGGGAACGGAAATTCGTCGATGAACTTTTGAAGTCGAGTGACTTGAGTCCAAACATCCGGGGGAGTAAAGATTGAGCAAGCAGAGCGGGGCTACTAGGTAAGAATAATGGAATCAGTTACGGACCCTTCACAGTTTGAAGTAAATGACTGCTTACCTCGGAATGATCGGATCATCCTCGAGCCAGATCGAATTCACGATGGGACCAAGTTTTGATTTCTGAAGAAAGCGCAGAAATGGCTTCATCACTGCTTGGAATCCCTTGACACTGGCAAACATTCCTATCATGTCGTTTAATGGCGTAGGCAAACGATCTGCACTGGGTCGCATAGTGGCCGATGAAAGATGCATACAGATCATTGAGGAAAAACAATACACCGGTTGCCAGTTATCTCGGTCGATAGGTGATGATATGAGCTCTCTGAATTCTTTCAGACCAGCGGCAAGGTGGTATGCCGAAGCTTTGGTATATTTGTCCTTCTGGGCTGGATAGAGGTGCGCGCGATGCATGGCAGCGATGGCCAGAATCCCGTTCATGACATACTTATTTGCATAGCCCTCGGTGGGTATAATCACGCGCCAGACATAACGCACGTCTTCTCGACGAGTTAGGGTATCGCAAGTCACAGCACAGTAATGGTGCATCAGTTCCGCTACCATCCCCCAATCTTCATAGGTCACTGGCGCATCATGATTCGATCCGGGAAGAATTCCTAGCAAGTCAAGCCTATTCGGAGATCCAACTGCGTCCTCGAAAATTGCCAGTTTCACAGGGAAGTCGCCTTGCGGAGTCGGTGCATGGCTCACAGGATGTGGGTGTGAAGATGGCTGAACATGCACCCGCGACTCCGACGCTGGGGATGTGCTGGATGTCGGTGTATTATATTGCTCAGTCCGAACCACATAAGTACATAAGACACCATGTTTGACGCAGTTGGTACATGGATATCGCTCATCACACTAGAAATCGCATTAGAGGGGGTCGACTGTGGACGAAAAGGAACACACCTTGAGTCTCCGCCTTTTGCATTCGGGACAACCGTTACGCGACTTACGATGGGACCTGCGCGGGCCCATGCTACTGCCAAAGCACACGTTCTAGAAGAATAGAGTGGGATAGCGGCGTAGTTGGATGTTATAAGGACACGGATAAGAAATCGAATACGAATTCGAATTCGAATTCGGATACGGATTCGGATTCGAAGGACCCACCGACCCACGCTTGGCCCTGAACCGCTTCGAATGCGCGACTCGCCAGGCATTTCTATTTTATTCGAACAAATGAAAAAGCTCTTTGATGCTCAACTGTGGGCTATCTATTTTCAGCTTTGGTATCTTAGATACTCTCCACCAATGAGACTTCTTATAATCTAAATTGATTCACCCATCAGAGTCTTGGAACTTGGACCTGGAGTAGCTTGGATCCAGTGCGAAAGGACCCATGCGATGCTGACACGGCTAACTGTGGCTTAAGTAGCAGTCAACCCACATTTAAACCTCCCAGATCCCCTATATTATCAATTTCAGGATCCCTTACATTTCAAGATGCAACACGATAACCTCTATGGCTATAAGCCATCCATTGCGGCCGGTGTGATCTTCATTATTCTCTTCGCTCTCACGACGGCCTATCACATATTACAACTGACGAAAGCCAAATGCTGGTACTTCATTCCTTTCGTGATCGGAGGTATTTGTATGTTGCCCTAATAAAGCAGACTTAATCGCAAAACACTAATGGGTAACAGTCCAAATCATCGGCTATATCTGCAAATGCCTCGGTCATGATAACCTCGCATCCGTGACTATCTATGCTTTACAGTCCGTGTTGATCTTACTCGCCCCGCCGTTATACGCCGCATCGGTATACATGGTTCTCGGGCGACTCGTCACGTACCTACAAGCAGAGAACTCGAGTCTAGTCCCTGTCAAATGGATGACCAAGCTCTTCGTCGCCGGCGACATTTTCTCTTTCATGCTCCAATCAGCCGGTACGTCAATACCTCTCTACTACTCACTGTGATAATAATCACTCATATACCTACAGGCGGTGGCCTTATGGCGGGCAGCTCCAGCAGCATGCGCACCACCGGATCCAACGTTGTGATCGGTGGTCTAGTGGTGCAACTCCTATTCTTTGGCTTCTTTGTCGTCGTCGCAGCCGTATTCCATCTCCGCATCACGAAATACCCAACAACAAAATCGACAAATGAGCGCCAAATGACACGAGGCCAGGGCTGGCAGCAGCGCAGCTGGGTGACTGTCCTAATGGCTTTGTATGTGGTTAGCGCGCTCATCTTGATCAGGTCGATTTTCCGCCTCATCGAGTACAAGTATGGATTTGATGGATATCTCATGACGCATGAGGTGTTTGGTTACATCTTTGATGCACTGTTGATGTTTGTTGCCATGGTAGTGATGAACGTATATCATCCAGCTGTCATTCTGGGCAATGGGAAGGGGGGAAATTCTCGAGATTCTGAAGAGATGCAGTTGCCTTATCGGTGAAGGTAGTGCTACCACAGTAGCTGTTGTTTGAAGTTTGGTTTTTTTACGACTTCTATTTGAACGGACAGGAGTAAGGCGTATTTAGATTCAAGGGCATTGTATACCATGATGAGCACGCGTCAATCTCTGCAAACTCCTTCTACTACCAACGACACATTTCATGACACGTTTGGAAGGTTCCAGGGTTTAAGTGACACTAGTCCGCGGCACCGAACTAGGTAACAGTATCACTGTCTGGAGATACTCAAGATCATCAATAATTCGTGTTCCATTCATTATCCCCTTCATTTATTATTAAGATGAGGCTAGCAATAGACAGGGACTCAAAAGTTTTGTCCAAACATTAACGCGTGCGACCCCCCGTATCAAACAGATCATATCTCATAAAATCATGTATAGGGCCTATAATCCGCACTACGACGCAATTCATAGCTTTTCCGCATATTTCCATTTGCCAGCCCATTGGCATAGGGATCTAGCCTCCTCGACACTCCAGTACCGCGAGTCGAAACAGGCAGCAAGCTGGGCCCATAATCCAGCTCGCCGCTCCGACGCGATCGTGCCAAGCTGATCATTTTCTCAAACTCCAGTGTCTGGAGCTGAATTTCGCGGTCTGATGTCGGTACTGGCTCGTTCTTACGAGATAGCCAACGACGTCCCATGCGGAAGAAGTCGCCGATGTCGTCCACCGATAGAGCCAAGAAGACAAGGGGGATGGAAATGGCAAAGCCAACGCCGAAGGTGTATTTGGCCACGTATTGGAGGTTCAGGTTACTAAATTCTTTTAGGTTGATGGTGAAGATGGAGGTGATGAAGGATAACGGCAGGAAGACGATAGTGACGATGGTGAAGACCATGATTGTCTTGCTTTGGCGAGTTGTTCCTGCTGCCTGGTCGCGAGCGAAGCGGGCTTCAAAGGCATTGGCGTGTTTTTGCTTGAGGTCGAGCAGATCAGTGATAGAGTGGTAGATACGTTCAGCCTGCTTGTCCATACGCTCAATATCTTTCAAGTGCATGTCGATCATTCGCTGCTGGTCCTTGAATCGTTTCTTGACTTCGTGTTGGGAGCGGTGCTGCCCCTGGTAAATCTCGCATATCACTTCTTGGAAATCTTGGAGGACGTGCTTTTGGTGGTCGAGCACAGTGCGAATCATGTTCAGCTCATCCCGAATATCCTTGGCCTCTGCAAGAAGATCTGTCTCTTCGCCGATGTCGAGGAGTCGGTCGACAAAGAGTGGCTGGCCATCGTCAAGATAATTTTCCTCATTCTCGACCGGATCATCCTCTACAACTCCATCACGGGCATGAATCGAGCGAGCGGAGCTGTGAGAGAATTTATTCAATTTACGGTGGCTTTTCAGCCAAGCTGACGCCTGCACGGATGCGTGGTTGAACCGGTTGAAGAGCAATGTCTCTCTATCAGTTGCTATACCGATGGAGGATTCAAACATATCCAAAAACTGGAATTCATCATCGCCAAGACGGTGTCGATCAAAGACTCCCGAGCATCGGTTCGTGATAATGATAGCAAGGTCGTATACCGATCTGACAGGGTCACGGGTTTTGGAATTGATATCCTCAATGATCCCATCCAACACGTTCAACGGATCATTTTTGGGTTGGTCCCATCGCTGCGGAAAACTAGTGACAATAAGGCCTGTCCCTAGTACCCACATCCATAGCTGATCAACCATGAAAATCTTGGGCTCCGTTCCTGGCCCATCACGACCGGGACCTTTGGTCTGATACCGGTAGACAACCTGGTCTTGGTCGCGGCTCTGGGTATCAATATTTGGGTAGAAGAACTGGTCAAGTGTTCGGCGGACATGGAGAGAAGTGGTCGAAGCAGATAAATGCGCATCAAGAAGCACCTCATCTTTGCTGCGAATTTTTTTCATACTCGGTTGAAAACTCAGTGTCTCAGCGCGCTGGATGGCATCCTGCATTTTCTGTCGCCGTTCGGCGGTCTCGAAATGCAGATACGGCATGAAAACACAAACATTGCATCCAGAAACAAGGCCTTGGGGGTCTTTGCAAAGAGTTGATGTGGTCAATTGGGCTGATCGAGCCAATTTGTCACTTGACCCCCATGGGGACTTGATTTTAGTCTCGGACTTCGGAGTTCCTGGATTGCTGCCCCCTTTGCTTCGCTTTTGGCTGCGGTTACCCTTTTTTTTCATCGTGTGAGTGTGATTCGACGCGGTCAAGTTTACTGCTTGATCCTTTCAGTTTGCGATTGATTGTAGTGTCCACCGTACTTAATGAAGGAGCATATTGTGAGTGTTCCTCTGGTTTTTCGTCCTCTTTCTCCCTCTCCTTCTCCCATCGCCGCATCGTGGTTCGCGGTGTATTCTGGCACAAAGGCCGCATAAAGTGCGAATGAATCTTTTGTCCGCGATGTTGATAATTGAAAGATTTCTCGAGACCTTTGAAGCCATCCACATCGTGAGCACCCTCCTCAATAAACGACTTGGTCATAAGCGCTTCCACCCAAGCCATATTATTCGCGGGCAGGTGTATCCATCGGAAGTCAGTTGCACGACTGTCAGCAGGAATAGTTGTCACAGCTTGTTTCCTTGGATTCTCAGGATCCCGGCCATATAATAGATTGTAAACAGACATCTTCTTAACACGGTTCTCGTTGTGGAAGTTGCCGAAGTCAACAACTGTCGCATCGAAGGCCTTACTAGCTTCCTTGACATCGTCGGAGAGAGAGTCGACGTTATTGAATGGAGCGAGCAGCAGGACGATATCCTTGCGTTTAAATTGAGCTGCGCGCAGGAACGGAGTACTGCCAAAGTTGTCTCGAACTCGACGTTTCAGATCAGGTCGCTTCAGAAGACACTCCACCACCTCACGATGTCCACCTTGCGCCGCAAGATGCAAAGGTGTGACACCATTCAGTAATTGACTGTTGATGTGAGAGCCTGCGCGCAAGAGAATAGAAACAATAGCCTCGCATCCTCTCTCACAGGCATTATGAAGTGGCGTCCATCCTCCATCACTGCAAGCATTAACAGCAGCCTCATGCTGCAACAAAAGTTGCACGATATCAGCCCGATCATGCGCAGTAGCAATATGCAGTGCCGTCTTCCCTCTCATTTCTGCCGCATCAATTTTCGAACCATCCGGTCTCGTCAAAAGTAACTGTGCCAGCCTCCAATTCCCCGTCGCACAAGCCCAATGCAATGGGGTCCTTCCCAACTCATCTTGCCCGTTCGTGTCAATATGACAATCGGGCCTTAACAACAACTCAACAATCTCCTCTCCCCACCCCCACCTACACTCCTTATCAGCCGCAAGATTGTGTAGAGCATTTCTCTTCCGATGATCAAGAGCATTCACATTCGCCCCGCGCATGATTAATAACTGTAAGATATCCGCACGATTAAGCCACGCCGCAGTCATTATCGCCGTCCTTCCGTCCTTGTCCTGACTGTCAGGAGAGGCCCCATGATCGAGTAAGAGCCGCACAATTTGATAATGGTCGCGCTCGACAGCACGTAAAAGCGGCGAGAGCCGGTTGCCAGCAACATCCGTCTTCGCGCCCTGCGTTAGCAGAAACTCGGTTGCGTTGACGCAGCCTCGTTCAGCGCTGCGCATAAGACCCACGCGAAGGAAATTATCACTGAACTGGCCATATTCGTGGGCAAGCGCGAGAACTTTGAGCAGGGAGTCGACATCATCATTTTCCGCCGCCCGTAAAAGCCTCGGCTCTAAGCGTTCATGACCGTCGCTGGTCATACTGGAGGACCGGGCCATTGTGAGGGGTGTCTTCGATATCGAAATCCGCTGGATTAATCCATAGCGGCGCAAGGGGCGTCTGACTTGCGTCCAGCGGAAGAGGGGGCGGAGAGGGCGAGAGAGAACAAAGATTTCTTCAGCCACGGGCTGAACGAGTGCATCGCTATATTAGGTAAGAGTAGATCTGCGCTAAGGCTGGTCTTGGTGCATTTTGAGCTGGCGGTAAAATTGGCCCCCGTGGGAACTGCGGCTTGTGGCTGCGCAGACTCGTATTCCGTACATGGTCGGACGGTGCACGGATGTATGCTTGATTAGAATTTGGCGGTAATCAGCCTTGGAGTAGGACAAATGAATGTGGCAAAGGGGCCACGAGGGGAAACATGGACGTAGTCAAGCTTTTAAGTTGGTTTGACTTGGGTTCATGGGGTTCCACGGTTCATCGCCTTCGAAAGAGGAAAAAGCAAAACGAACGCAATCTATGGCTACAACTAAGGGTATAGAAAACCAACTCAAAGAAACCACACACTCCATTATACAGATATTAGAATCTATTTACCATCGGGCTGTCTCCATATAAACCCATTACGATGAGTAGGGGTGAGTCCAGAAAATGAAAAATGAAAAATGAAAGAAAAAGAAGATACAACCATCGCCCGGAAATGCTGATGCTTGATATGATCCATGATAATTATTAATGCCGGGACTCTGCTCTCCCCGGTAAATTAAAGAGGCTTTTTGTTTTCGCTTCCCTGTGCATAGCGCCGTTCCAGCCCAGTGGTTCATATCACAAAATGCGCCTATCAACAAACACGAAATAAAGAAGGAAATGAGAGAGAAAACCCGAGGCGAGGGCAAGATGACCATCGCTCGAACACCGGAAAGAACCAAAGCCATGAGACACTTTTTAGTGCTTCTTCTTGCTCCCCTTCTGGGGCACTTCCCTCAGGATGTCGTCAAAACTCATGTTGGGGTTGAAGTGGCTCACGGGGCGCGCAGGAGGCTCGATAGGAGCAATGCCAGCAGGTAGAGGAAGGGCTTCGAGACCCGGGTAGATGGAGTGCCTGTGCTCAGTCCGATTGGCGGTACCGGGAGAGCGTGTGCGAGGGATGGCAGGAGGAGGCGTTAGACCGCCGTGGGCAGTTCCCATTATCGACGGGGGCGGCTGGACGTCAGAATAGGAGCCAGCAGAAGACTGTTGGCCCTGGTAAGGCGAGGAGATGGAAGATTCATCCTCTTCGTAAGCGTCCTCCATTAGTGGGGGCTCAATCAGTTGACCTGCCTCGGCCCATTGCTCGGCCACCTGCCAGCAGTGGCTGCGGCGGTAGACACCTTCCACTCCGTTGATGACCACATCGGAGGGAAGGCTGACAACACCAGCACCACCAGCAACTCCAAACCAGCTGCGGGCAGTCTTGGTGTCATTGTGAATCCAAGGAGCTCCGCCGCGAGGAGCGACACAGAGGAAGTACTCAACACCCTCGGTGAAACGAACGTCGGGAACATTCACGACGAGCATGGGCAAAGACTGAATGACCGCATACAGGAAGATCCACTGACCACAACGCAAGTCCATCAGGTCAGCACAGCTCTTTCCGCTGGCAGCGCGACGTTCAAACTGCATGAAGCTCTCGATGAAGGGAGTCGGGCGCATGGCCTCGCGGGTATAGGATCCCATCAGGACTGCATTGATGTCCGCACTCTTGAGTTTCTTGCTATTCTGCTTGGCCTCCTTCTTCGCATCGAGCGGCTTGCGGTGCAGAGGTTGCACTGACGGCAACTGCGGAATATCGAAAGGAATCGGGGGCGAGACAGGGGGGTACTGCGATCGTACTCGCTAAGCACTTGGCGGATGGCGCGAATCGTCATATCCTTGGGGTCTGTAGAGCTGGCGTCACCACCAGCGCCAGAAGAGTCGATTGTACGCGTTGTGAGTGCTGTACGATCCACCAGAAGGTCGTAGAGGTCGGTAAAATCACGGTAAAGATCCAGGAGGAGAAGACGGTTCAAACCACTTTCCTCGAATTCATTCTTCTTGGACCGAGCCTTCGGGGGCCAAGAGCCATACTTCTGACGATAGTATCCCATGGTGAAGCGGCGGAAGTCCATGAATCCGGTCTTCCAGTTCTTGAAACGTACGACCTTGCTCTCAACGGAAGTCGTCGAGTTCGCGATGCCGGAGAAGACTGAAGGGAAGTCAAAGTCCTCAAGTTTGCCATAGAGACCCCGAAGACGAGTGTCGAGATCAATGAAGCCACGCTCAAGTCGCTTCTGAGTAATGGGGTGGATGAAGCCAAACTTCGGGCTTCGCAGCTGCTTGATCTCATCCAGCTTTCCAACACCGTGGACGAATCCTTCGAGGTAGAGCGGGTAGTATCGCAGACGCTCACCAAGAACAATGGCCTCGATGGTCTTCTCACGACTCCTCCGCACATCAGCCAGACGCAACTCGTCACAGTAGTTGCTGAAACTGGAAGTGGCAGTTTCACCGAAGTTCGAACCATCAAGATTGGAGAACTCGAATCGAGCGAGCAGCACGGCCACATCCATGAAAATGCTAAAGAGGGAAGATGACTTGGGGGAAGCGATGAGGGACTGACCCAAGAGGAAGGCGAACAAGTTACGGAAGAGGAGTAAAGTCTCGGTGTCGTCTGCAGACAACCGACACTGCGGGTTGGATACGTCGCTGTTCAATGGGATAGGCAAGTATAGGTGCAACTCCTGCTGCTCATCAGGACCATCCTCAAAGGCCATTCTTTGGCTGCCCGAGCTGTCGTTGTCATCATCTTCCAGAGGGTCTTGCGGAGTCAGGGGCGGAGACATGGGGTTCTGGAGGGAAAGAGTGCGAGTAGGTTGCTCCAGGCCGTTGGTTTTGGCGTCAGTGCCACGGGCGAGGAACGTAAGGGAAGGAGATTCGGCGAAAATTGTCGAGTCTACCTTGAAAGAGGCCGATCGGCCGGTATTTTGGGGAAAGAGATAGACATATGTGTCACCTTCTTCATTCCACAGCTCAGAGACCTGAGAAACGGGGCGAAGTCAGTACTTGTGGCCATAACGGTCAAACCAGTCCCCTCATACCTGTTCACCTCTCGTGAGGGGCCCCATATCATACACCACTTTTTGATCAAGCCCAGCAATCCAGGCGCTGGGCAGCGTGGGGGCAGGGGGCCGCTTGTCTACCGAGCTTGCCCGCGATCGCCCCGCCATACCAGGCATCCAACTTCGTCGTTTTGATGGCGTGCTCGGGCGAGAGTCTGGAGTGGAACCCGGAATGGCTAAGCCAGCCGAACTGGAGGGCCGGCTGAAATCGCGACCCCTGCTGCGAGGGCGGCTGTCGACAGGCGAGCTGGGGGCGCTGCTGGCGAGGTCGTGATTCACGGTCAGGAGTGATGGCGGGGGCGGAAGGCTTTCCAGATCGAATTGCTCCATTTGAGCGGAGTTGGGAACCGTCCTAGGTTCGGAAAAGGCGGCATTGGGGGTCGAGACATGACGGGTTGGCCTTGAACTGCTGCGTTTCCTGTTGCTTGTGTCGGAAAATCCAGACGAGGCAGGTGATCCTGGTCCACTCTGATCCTTGTGTCCTCCCAGCGAAAACAAGGACGAGATGCGCTTCGCCGATTTAACGGGAGCAGACAACATCTTTCAAGATGTTGAGTTGAAGGGGGTAGGGTGGAGGGGTGGAGGGGATGACTGAGACGTGGTCGAAATAGAGACGAGGAGACCCTTTAGTCTGATAGCCGGTGGGGAGTGAGGTCACTTGCTCTGCGTGGAAGAATGAAAGCAGAGAGCAGCAGAAGGGGACAGAGAATGGATCGGCAGGAGGGATTGCAAGAATGGCAGAGGAGATGTCATGGAATGAAGAGGAAGAAACAGAATAAGGGGGGGGGGGTTTTCGTGTTTCAGGAGAAGAAAAAAGTGGAAAGAAAAAAGAAAAAAAAAAACACAGAGAATGAAGTTAAGAGATAGTACGGAGGCTAAGTAAAATGACTTGCGACCATCACGGAGCACCTTCGATCCGGTTCTTTTTGCCAATAATAGCTTTGCTGCGGATGATGGGTTCCTTGGCTGTGCTGCGGTGGACCCCCCCCCCCCAAAAATATGAGCAAGAAAGTCAAAATCCAACAAAAAAAAAAAATAGAACTAGAATTACAGATTCGAACGCGTGTAGCTTATTTTACTCGCCGTAGTGACATACAGATAAAATTTTCGTCACTTTTTTCTGTATGTATGGCTTTGATTTCAATTCGTTGTGGCTTTTGCTGTACTGGGTGAGGGCTACGAATACTGAATACGGAGTCAGGGAGTACGCAGTATAGCGGGTAGCCGTGTGCCTGACCTGACGTGGTATGCACACATAACTGGGAGCCCGACCAAAAAGTAGCATACGCCGTCGACCTGCGCATAAAATGTCTTGCATCAAGCATCTGCTTGCCCCTGATGGCATTAGTCCAATTGGAGCCCATATATATGCCACGCTCTGCCGCGCGGATCCGACTGGGACTTCCCAGTCAAGCGATGAAAAATGGGGCGCTTTACGCTAGTCATGTCATGGCCTTGTTATGTGCCAAGTCGAACATAGAGGACTATCCACAGACTTGAGCGACTTCACCTACCCTCAGGTACTCCGTAAGCATAGTCTGGTGACGGAATCTCCTTCGTGCTAGATATCTATCCGTCGATTCTAAAAATTAAGGTAGTAACTTGCGGTCCGTGTTCCTGAACCTCTTTTCCCCCGCGGAGCTGGGGCGGTTCCGCTCTCGCTTCCAGAAACATCCTGATTTCGGGTCCCGTAGAATGGATCCCTGGAGCCATCTGCGATAATCTGACGTCGATTCATTTTACCAATAAACATTTCCATCACTCCTGAACAATGGCTGTTCCCACCGAGCCCATCGATTTACTTTGCGGTTGGCCCAACCCCGCGCTCCTCCCCGCCCCCGATCTCCTCCGCTCCGCCACAACCGTGCTGACTGACCCCTCCATTGCGCATCCCGGTCTACTGTACGGCCCAGATGAGGGCTATGAGCCTCTCCGTGTCCACATAGCCAAGTGGCTGGAGAACTGGTATCAGCCTCGCGAGTCTATTAACCCGCATCGTATTTGTATCAGCGGTGGAGCCAGTCAGAACCTCGCGTGTATCCTTTCAGTCTTTACCGACCCTCTATACACCCGAAATGTCTTTATGGTTGATCCGACCTACCACCTCGCTGGCCGCATCATGGATGATGCCGGTTTCGCCGGCCGAGTACGTGGGGTGCCGGAAGATGATCAAGGATTCGATCTCCAGTTGCTCACCAATCTGCTGGACGAAGCGGAGAGACAGGCGCAGGCAGAGGGAAATACGGAACCGGTATAGTGAAAATTGCATTCGCCATGTCTTGACATTGCATGGTTTCACATCTGAATGGCCTTCTGATCTCTCATCCCAGAAACTGAAACCCGCTCGGCCATGGCGCAAGATATACAAATATGTGATCTACGCCGTTCCCACATTCGCCAACCCCTCCACCAAGATCATGTCTTTACATCATAGAGAAGAATTAGTGCGCTTAGCTCGCAAGTATGATGCGCTACTGGTGACGGACGATGTTTACGACTGCCTGCAATGGTCAGCTACGCGCGGGGAGAAAGCGCCGACACACGCATGCCTACCCCGGCTCGTGGACATTGATCGCTATCTAGATGGCGGCCTGGCAGACGAATGGGGCCACGCAATTAGCAACGGTAGTTTCAGCAAATTGATCGGACCCGGGGCTCGCACTGGGTGGGCGGAGTCGACGGAAAAGGTTGCGTACGGGTTGAGTCAAGTGTAAGTCTTCACCGGCCATCTCAATTCTCGGAACAAATGACCGATCTGTTCATATAAGCTGATCTCACAAATTTCAGAGGGTCGTCTCGGTCTGGTGGAGCTCCCTCACAACTATGCTCAACTATAATCGACCAACTACTACCATCGGGCTTCCTTGAACAACATATCTCGCAGGTCCTACAACCCGCATATGCAGAACGGTATCACGATCTTTCTGCCGCCATCCAAAAATATCTAGTTTCACTTGGAGTCAAGTTTACTACACCGTCTACAGGAGTCGCGGGCGGGTATTTCATCTGGATTACCCTGCCATTCCCGCTCCGTGCGGCAGACATCGTGGCGCGCGCCCAGAAAGAGCAAAATCTGCGCCTAGCGTGTGGCGATGTTTTCCAAGTGGCTGATGAAACATCAGGTCCAGCAGATCGCTTTGGAGACTGCATTCGCCTTTGCTTCGCGTGGGAAGAGCCGCGTCACCTGACTGAGGGTGTGCGTAGGCTCGCACACGTCATGCAGACCGCTATATGAGTCGATCTAGTATACAATCTAATTGGCGCCTTGGCTAAGGGTGGACGGTTCGTTCCGGGGGGGTTACGCATGTCCCGAAAGCAGCAAAGATATATAGCAGAACTGGTAGCGCTCTGGAAATGAGAATTTCTTCAGCAATAGCACACCGATTTCTACAATCCCATACTAAGGCCTTCTGATATCAAGTAGATGGAAGTATATTCTGGAGGTGATAGCCGAGATTCACGTATATCACACCAGCACCCGAGTGCTAGATCAATTGCTGCTGAGAATGGAACATGTGGACCCGGATTAGTCAGGTCCGATTGCCGACCAAGGAACCTCTGTTTACGCCGACTGCTAGGTACATCTGTTCATCTGTTCATCGTGTGCAAACCGATGAGGTCCTCATTCATCATTCGGGCCAGTATAGTGCGATCGAAGATAGCTGCACATCATTGGGCCGGATGTTCACCCTCGCCCTGGCTCAAATTGACCTAAGGCACTAACCTTCTTGTAGATGCGGGTCGTTTCCTCAGGGGCCGGCAAAGCTTGACCGAGGGGGCGTCGAGCCCGGGTTTAGCTAGCTCTAGCCTCGAGAGTCAAATTCCACTCTCGCCGGGACAGTTTAGCGCCCACTTGAATCTCGTCATCAGGAATCCTCCTGAGCTCCTCCGCGGTGCCGCCTGTTTAAGAATGTCCATCCATTACGGCTTGCGCCCCCTGACAACCAACAAGCGGGCCAAGACATCCTGTTTGTACGCGCCGTGCTAGGAGCCAGGATCGAAGACACGATCTGGGCGAGTCTTCGCCAGTGGTGAGTCTCATCACTGGTGCCCAAGACTTTCGCGTCAGTCTCAACACAACACGCGACTCGAGTCACCTCGAATAGAAGCCTTCGATAAGATCAAATTAGCTGTCATGGCCATGGAAAGGGGGGCTCCACCCAAGGAGAATAATGCGGGTTGCCCTGCTTCCATTCCAGAGGTCCTGGGCCTGCGCGTACTTGATTGCCCTGGGGAACCGGGAAAAAACAACCCCTGCCCATCTAGCCATCCAAGGCGACGACAAGCCGCTCCCATGCGACAAGCAGAATCCTAGATAGACGGAATGGATGATGCGGCATGCCTTGTTTGGATTTTCCATTCTGTGTATATAGTGCGTAGAGCCCCCGAATTCCCACGATGGCTTGCCTTTGGTCCTTTCTCCTCTCTCCAATTTCAGGAAACCCATCTTCAGATTGAGATCTATTTCCAGAAGCTACGTTTTCGTGGCCACTCCTTCTCACTAGAATCGACCCGTGCTTCATTTTGCGACGCGGGCTTACACTACCGGGTAATCTGCAACACTGGGCCCGACGATCGTCTCGAGTAGCGTTTCACCGTCGAGAAGCACGTTTCAAGCACCGCGCCATATAAGTCCGTGGGGTTGTGCGATTGGTGGGTGTCGGTGGACCTCAGGAGGCGCGAGTGTGTGATTGGAAGCGACCGAGGGGATTCAGGGACAATACATGCAGAGAACAGCTCTAATACTGCATTCGTTACGATAGGTCAGTCTCCCTATTTATCTGGGCGCTTCTTTTTCAAGAATCTATTTCTGTCGATTTCGTTGTCTTTCATTCTTCCTTGGTGTTCTGGGGCTATTGTTCCCCTTGTTGCCATTCACTCCTTCACCCGCGAGTCTGGTGCCTATACATTCTGCTGCAGTGCGGCTATCAGACAGTGCCTTCATTCATTTCGCTCTCTTGGTGGAACAAGCACTTTTCGCATTCTCTTTATCTTCTCATTGTCTCTTCCGCTCTTTGCATCCTATATCACTCCTTGTCGTCAGCTTCCGGTTCAAGCGTCGACCAGGACTTGCGCTATCAACACTCTTCAGTACGGGTTACTGAACTGCTTTTATCTTCTACAGATTTCTGTTCGTTTTTCTTTTCTTCTTCTCTTTTTTACGATTCAAAAAACTTCCGCTGCAGGTCCAGCGTCTGCCATCAAGATGGCCAACTTTCAATCCTCTGTTGTTGTCTTTGTGGCCCATCTCATTCTTCTTCTCGGTCTTCCGACAGCACTGGTTGGCGCCGTGCCCGTGACGCCCAACACCAGGGAACTCGCAATTTCCGAGCGCTCTTCTTCCGCCTACTGGGTTGGTGATATCAAGCGCCAGGGTACTGTGCCATTCGGTCTCAGCAGCGACTACCAGGTTTACCGTAACGTGAAGGATTTCGGTGCTAAGGGTGCGTGACACACCATATGGATGGACATGAGGTTTGTGCTGATATATGACCATAGGTGATGGATCCACCGATGACACAGCTGCTATTAACAAGGCCATCTCTTCTGGTAACCGCTGTGGAAAGGGCTGCGATTCTTCTACCACGACCCCAGCTCTGGTATACTTCCCCGCCGGTACCTACGTGGTCTCGAAGCCCATCGTTCAGTACTATTACACTCAGATTGTCGGTGATGCTGTCAATCTGCCCGTGATCAAAGCATCCGCCAATTTCGCTGGTATGGCTGTTATCGATGCTGATCCCTACAACGACGATGGTAGTAACTGGTACACCAACCAGAACAACTTCTTCCGTGCCGTTCGCAACCTGGTCATCGATTTGACTGCCATGCCTAAGGGTTCTGGCGCTGGTATCCACTGGCAGGTCGGCCAGGCCACTAGCTTGCAGAACATCCGCTTCGAGATGGTCAAAGGGGGTGGTGCTGCGAACAAGCAGCAAGGTATCTTCATGGACAATGGTTCTGGTGGTTTCATGTCTGACCTTACCTTCAATGGTGGTAATTACGGCATGTTCCTTGGCAACCAGCAGTTCACTACCCGCAACCTGAAGTTCAACGGCTGCCAGACTGCAATTTACATGAACTGGAACTGGGCTTGGACCTTCAAGTCTCTAGACATCAACAACTGCGAGGTCGGCTTGAACATGTCCACCTCACCCTCTAACCAGACTGTCGGCTCCGTCATGATGCTGGACAGCAAGCTTACCAACACCCCTATTGGTATTGTCACTGCCTGGAGCAAGACAAGCATTCCCATTGGCGGTGGTACTCTCATCCTGGATAATGTTGACTTTTCTGGGTCTACAACCGCTGTGGAGGACATCGATGGCAGCAGTATCCTGGCCGGTGGCTCGGTTGTCACCAACTGGGTCCAAGGCAACACCTACGCTCCCTCTTCCGCGGCCAGCAAGCGTGCTTACAGCCCTGATGAGGAGGATGACTCTGACGCCGTCACCATTGTTGAGACCGTTGTACAGACAGTATTGGCTTGCCCTGCTTCGGGAAGTGGCTCTGTTACTCCCACTCTTGCTACCAATGCGCCTGCTCACGTCGGTGGCTCTTCCACCGAGGCCAAAATCACTCCTGCCCTGCCCACTGGCTCTGAAACTGCCTATCGCTCCATTGTCTCGAACGCAGATGTCACTGATCTGCCTGGCTTGGACAACAGCTGGCTGACCATCTTCGAGGGATCATCTGGCTCCATCGAGATCCCTGTTCCCTCTTCAATGGTGGATATCAGTGATTCCGCTGCTGTTGTCTCTTCTGTTCCTACTGTCACCTCGTCTGTCGTTCCTGTTGGAGTATCTACTCCTGCTACCCCCGAAGCCCCTGCTACCCCCGAAGCCCCTGCTACCCCCGAGGCCCCTGCTACCCCCGAGGCCCCTGCTACCCCCGAAACCCCTGCTACCCCCGAAGCCCCTGCTACTCAAACTCCGTCGCCATCGGAGTCCACTCCTGCCTCAGTTATCGAGTCTTCTACTTCTAGCGCTGCTGTTCCCTCGCAGTCCAGTGATACTACCTCCGGCAGCTCCTCCGAAGCCCCTGCCACTCAGACTCCGTCGCCATCGGAGTCCACTCCTGCCTCAGTTATCGAGTCTTCTACTTCTAGCGCTGCCGTTCCCTCGCAGTCCGGTGATACTACCTCCGGCAGCTCTTCCAGCAGCAGCGAGGCCACTTGCAGTGCCAACCAGGCTGTTAGCATGGGCCGCACCCAGAGCACCATGAAGTCTCAGACCATGCCCTCCTCCCTCCTCAAGGATGGTGCTGTATTCGAGAAGTCCAAGCCTCTGTACGAGAACCTACCCGCCTCGTCCTTTATCAGCGTCAAATCTTCCGGTGCCAAAGGTGACGGTACCACTGATGACACCGAGGCTATCCAAAAGGTACTTGACAGCGCTACTGCTGACCAAGTTGTGTACTTCGACCACGGTGCGTACGTTATCACTGATACCCTGCGGGTGCCCAAGAACATCAAGATTACCGGTGAGGTCTGGCCTATGATCATGGCCCACGGTGATAAATTCCAGAACGCCAAGAAGCCCGTTGCTGCCATGCAAATCGGTCAGAAGGGTGATGTTGGTTCCGTCGAGATGAGTGACCTCGTCATCACCACCAAGGGTTCTTGTCGAGGTGCTATTCTCATGGAGTGGAACGTCGCTGCTGAGACCCAGGGGTCCGCTGGTATGTGGGACGTCCATATTCGTATCGGTGGTAGCGCTGGCACTGAGCTACAGAGCGACACTTGCAAGAAGACTCCTGATGTGAAGACCCGCCCCAACTCTGATTGTATTGCTGCCTTCATGCTCCTCCACATCACTGAAACAGCCTCTGCCTACCTTGAGAACACTTGGATGTGGACTGCTGACCATGAGCTTGACCTGTCCGATCACTCCCAGGTCAACATCTACACCGGTCGTGGTATTCTCATTGAGTCTCAAGGCCCCGTCTGGCTTTGGGGTACTTCCTCTGAGCACCACCAGCTGTACAACTACCAAGTGTCCAGTGCCAAGAACGTCTTTATGGGCCTTATCCAGTCCGAGACACCTTACTACCAGTCGAACCCCTCTGCTCTGACCCCCTTCACCCCCCAGCCTGCCTGGAACGACCCCGACTTCAAGTACTGCACCACCGCCTCTTGCCGCAAGTCCTGGGGTCTGCGTGTCCTGAATTCCTCTGATCTCTTCGTCTACGGCGCGGGTCTCTACAGCTTCTTCGAGAATTACGCCCAGACATGCCTCAACACCGAAGACTGTCAAGAAAACATGGTCGAAGTCGATTGCTCCGACGTCCATATCTACGGCCTGAGCACCAAGGCTGCCGTGAATATGGTCACCTCATCTTCCGGCAAGAGCATGGTTCTGGAGAAAGACAATACAAGCAATTTCTGCTCAACTATTGCCCTGTTTGAGCAGACCGTCTAGAGACCCCCCGAAACCATTCTTTACTTTTCCTTTCTCGATCTCACTTTCCCGCCATGTTTAACCCACCATACGGGGGATCCACTCCTTGGGGCCCCGATTTGTCATTATTTTCTCGGTCAGGTTGTTTGCATCGGTTTTAGACGGTAGGAAGGCTTTTTGTATGCGGAGGAACGCTGATTGATACCACCGGAAACCTTTTTGTGATGAAAGTTCAGTAATAGATGTGCGATTCAATGATACTAATGCCATGATTATGGATGTTCTTTTTCAAGATGTAATTTTCATAAGCGATTACTAGCCTGCAGGCATTCGGGATGTCGAAAAATCTTGGTATTTCCCCGTGGCTCAAGTATTCAACCTCATTTCGCGCATGATGAAACTTCGATTCAGTCTATCTTACCATTTCATTGATGAAGTCTGTGGCTTTTCCGGCTAATAACTGGCTCTCAAAAAATCAATTTCCTGCAACTCTCTCTTCTAGCCAACTTACGCGTCTTCAGGCCAAACGTCCAGATCATTATGGGCACCGGAAAGCAGATGATCTCCCTTATTCGCGTCATCCCACCAGACCGGGAAACAACAGCTCGAAGGAGCCAGCTTCAATAATTTTCCGATGCTCAAATTGTATATAGGAAAGCAAAATGGTAATATTCGAAAGTTGTCCAAAGTGTGGTTGGAGTTAGGCTTCAGCCCACGTCTTTCACCTCATCTTGCCATCTGTCAGCCGTCCCCAACAAGCCCACCATTTCAATGATATTGTTTTCGACACCTACTGTCTCTTATCTACATGCCTCACAGTGATGTGAGACCCCATCCTTGCTGCTCAATTTCCCTTATAATCAAGGCTGCACGGGCGTCTTGTACGATTTTTCCTACGCGCATATTTCTGCTCCAAATCAACGTGATAAGAATACGGAAGGAATTACATGATGGAGCCTTCCGTTTGTATGCCAAAGTTATACTTAAGGCCCATGTAGAAAACCTTGGTTGTTGACACATGGCCTCGCAGCTCCTCCAGTAAACGTTACTATCAGTAGACCCACTTAGCCTGGACATACGAGGCAGGTCCATCCCATTTGACGGTCAAATGTGGTGTAGTATTCATGACTCATTACACCTCACGCGTGGGTTAAATAGATCTGACTTCCCTCTCATCCCCTTCATAGCTCTCGTAAGTGTTCCTCGGCTCGGATTCAATTTCCGCCGAACAATGCAGCCTGAACCGGCTTTCCACATTGAGCTATTTACCGCGACAGAGCTCCTCGCACAGCCATGGCTACGGGATCTAACCCGTATGATTAACGACAGCTATCTCGTCAGTCATACCGAGAAAATTCAATTCGATGCTGGGAAAATTCGACTGAAAACCGATTCACGACTCTCTGAAGAATTAGGCAGAGATGGGTTCACAGCTGTGGCATTTGAAAACTCGGAGGTGATTGGGACAGCGAGTATGAAACCGTGGAAAGACGACGGGCTCTGGAAGCCCCTTGATCACTTCGCTGCGGATGAAGCGGGAGAACAAATCAATGACAAGATAGGCGAGACGCCTAATGAAATCGCACTCCCCGGAGACTACGAGCTCGCGCTAGTGGCTCTTCCACCTGGACCCCGATTCAGAGGAAAAGGAATAGCAAGAGAGCTGGTGAAAGTGTGCGAGGACGAAGTTTTGCGGCGGCAGAAAGCCACAGGAAATAGCGGATCTGCTGTGATCATGATTCGTGTGGTCCAGGAAAATACCGGGAGCTATTGGCTGAAGCAAGGGTTTATCCCCGTTGGAAAACAGCCTGGACCCGAGACTTGGGAAGCTTCGATGCCCTTCACTATGTGGGCAATGGTGAAATATCTCCAGAGTGAATCTATGCCCATTTGAGCATCATCGCATAGCCGTGGCGGGTCTCGGCCAACCTTGGAAACCACGCCACTTGGGTCGGTCAGCTTTCGAATAATTTGTACCATAGATGAGCCAGATAACCCCATCATGTATGTAGAAGATTGGACATATCTATCTGTACTGTTTGACGATGGCCAATTCAGCAAAGGGAGTATTATCCTAGCTAAGGGGGATCCGCCAAAGTGCCACAGCCGCACGGCTGGACCAAGGAGATAGTGTTCCCGAATGAGCAATCATCTTGCCTTTTGGCACAGTTTTCAAAGATCAATTGAAAGCAAGTCAATTGATAGTAAATCAATGTCTGGAAAGACTTCAGTAAGGCCTCGAAAGGATTTTGAGGACTAAGAGAATAAGGTTTGTCAGCCCCTTGGGGTTCATCTTCGCGTTCAGGTTGACCGAGGTAGCTAGCCGTAGAGGTTGATAGTCATCTGTAGGTACATGTAAACAAATTATATTTAGATACCTCAAGTTTCATATTTGCATTCACTCGATGTGTTAATAATGAATGTATGTTCTGGTGCGACCCTGGCCCCTAACGATGCATTGGAGTTCTTGTTTGACTCCCTTGGACCCTTGATTCATTGACTGCTTTCCCATTCTTGAAATGACTACGCGCACTATTTGCCAAGCTTCTCTGCCAGCTCCTACCGATCCTCGCATTCCAACCCTTTCGTGGCCTTCTCCAATGTAGTTGCTCAAGTGGCTCCTGAGTTATTCCCAGTTGAGTATAACCACATTCTCCGCGTTTATTTGACCAAAACAGACCTTCGCGTGCCATGACGCCGCCAAAGTCTATTTAAATGGCAAGAGACCTAGAACCGTGTCTCTGCACTGTAACGATCAAGCGACACCCCGACAACGACACCGGGCCCTCTCTCACCACGCCCGCAGGATATCGTCTGAGCCTTTCATCAAGATGCAATTCTCCAAGGTTAGTAGCCCAACAGAAAAGCCGAGCCAATTCTTACAGATCCAGACTCTTGTCTCCTTGGCCGCTCTGGCCCTCGGCGCTCACGCAGCCATGCCTATCGTGAGCGTGGAGTTTCAATCATGGGAAGAGAACTGCCCCGCTGGATACCATCCCAATGGCGAGCCCAAGTTCAAGGCAGCTCTGACCGCCACTCCGGCGACCTGTGATAAAGCCCCGGTGAACCGCCAGTGGGATATCGACTTCTTCTCCCTGAAAGCTGTCCTGGACACAAAGGACGCTTTCCTTTGCGAGGGTATCGAGGTTTACAACACGGATGATTGTTCTGGTGAGCTACTCATTCAACAAATGATACGGAAGAGTTTGCTTCTACTCTGGCATCCGTATCTCTCATACACCTGTGATACTAATCTAAATAATTATGATAGGCGACGTCAAGTACTGGTTGCCCTTCACGCACTCTGCCATCGAACAGGGTATCTGCGCACCCTACGATAGCCTTGACCCTACCTATCTTTCAGTCAAGTTGATCTGTAGTCACTACGGTGGTGCTGCTGCCGCTGCACTTGCCAGCGGTTCTGGCAGTTCCAGTGATTCCGAAAGCTCCGATGCTATCTAAACTAGGATGGGCAATCAGGGCAATGCGATACAAAGGGCTCGCCATTTAATGATGGAGACACGAAACTTCTCCTGTTTTATTTTATCCTGTATCTTAGTTGTAATCTAGGGAAACCGGTGGTGCGGTTGACTTTCTGAGAATCGTATACATTGGGCGGCGGCCAGCGGCAAAACCGTTTCATTCCGTAATAATTCTGTGAAGTCATGATCCCAGGTCGTTCCAGTCCTCTAAACATCCAGAAGCGACGGTCGCAATCTCATAGGGTATCATGGTTCTCCTGTAGAAATCCGATTTTGCCTTATTTTTCTACAAAAAGTCCTGGCGTGAACGAAGCAGTAAACAGCAGTGAGGGAAAAACTGTCGGCCCGCCCCCTCAGTCATTGCACTAACTGCCACATCTCACCAACCCTTGTCTTTCAAATCCACATCTCTCGTCCTGCATGAATATTTCCTAAGATCAGCCGACTGCATACGTCCCAACGCCGCGATCATGGCGGGCCGGAGGATGATTCCTTGGCTATACGACCTCGTTCTGTGGCTCTTTACCTGGGCTTTGAACCTCTTCTTCCGCGAGATCTACCCCCGCGGAGCCTGGCGGGTCCCTGAAAAAGGTCCCGTATTGATCGTTGCTGCCCCTCATGCCAATCAATTCGTCGACTCAGCCATCTTGATGCATCTGCTCAAGTCCCAGGCCCACCGGAGGGTCAGCTTTTTGATTGCTCAAAAGTCCATGAACGAGCCTTATATCGGAACCCTTGCATCATGCATGGGCGCGCTGCCAGTCGTTCGCTCTATGGACTTAACGAAGCCGGGAAAAGGCACTATTTATCTCCCTGATCCGGAAAATGATCCAGCCTTGGTCAATGGGGTCGACACCGATTTCACGCAATCCGAATTTATGAGTGGCGGCTCACTCACCGTCAAAGGACCTGACGGACCTCAGACTGCATCGATTGATGAGGTGATCAGTCCAACTAGCCTTCGTCTCAAAAAGCCATTTGCCTCGCCACTTTCCAATGATCCGGGTCGCAAGGGCCAGAGCTTCAAGATCGCACCCCATGTTGATCAGAGTCAGATGTTTGATGCCGTTTACAAAGAGCTTTCTAATGGAGGCTGCATTGGCATCTTCCCAGAGGGAGGTAGCCATGACCGCTCGAACTTGTTACCCCTCAAAGCCGGCGCGGCCTTGATGTCGCTAGGTGCTCTGGCCCGCGACCCAGACTGCGGTTTATCAATCGTGCCTTGCGGGATGAATTATTTCCATCCTCATAAATTCCGGTCAAGAGGAGTCATCGAATTTGGACGCCCGATTCACGTTCATCCCGACCAAGTCGAAGCATTCAAAGCCGGAGGGACTAGCAAACGTAATGCCGTGGGATCTCTCCTTGAAACTATTTATGAGGGTCTCGAGTCTGTCACCCAGATCAGCCCTGACCATGAAACACTTATCCTGGTCCAATCTACGAGGAAGCTCTACAACCCCATCAGCAAGAAAATTCCCTTGCCGCTCGTTATTGAGTTCAACAGGAGATTACTCAAAGGTTACGAAGCAAACCATGATGACCCCCGCGTGAAAGCTCTCAAGAAAGCAGTGAAAGAGTATAACAGACGCTTAGAATCTCTCGGAATCAAGGATCATCAGGTAGAATGGGGCAATATTGAAGAGAAGCCTTGGTGGCTGACCCTTATTACCTTGTTCTACCGTTTGTGCAAGCTTCTAGTATTGAGCTTCGGAACGTTGCCAGGCGTCTTATTGTTCTGGCCCGTCTTCGTCGCTACAAAAGTGATTTCAGAGAAGAAAAGACGGCGGGCACTGGCTGCGTCGGTCGTAAAGCTGGCCGCGCATGATGTTATGGCCACCTGGAAGTTATTGGTTGCCATGGGATTAGCGGTAAGACTCATGTCCCTGATATAAGTGAAAGCTCTAACAGAATTCGCCAGCCGACCCTTTATGCTTACTACACGATCATCGTCACTGCGTGGCTACGATACAACAGACAGGACGGCTATTACTCGCATTCTGTACCCGTCTGGATGGTGGCGAGGACATACGTGCCCGACGCAATTCCTCTTTGGATGTTTGCGATGGGCTTTTATGCCCACATGGTTTTCGTCAGTTACGCCGCTCTTCGCTTCGGTGAAGTGGGAATGGATATCATCAAGAGTCTCCCTCCGCTTATTGTGGCGCTGAACCCACTGTCCTCCACCTCGCTGACCAAGCTGAGAGAGCATCGTGAAGCACTCTCGGAGCTAGTCACGGAGACTATCAACGACCTTGGATTCGGCATTCTGCCAGACGTTGACGCTGAAATTCCGTCTGATACTTACAGGCCCGATGCCTATCAATCCCGCCTGAAGAGCATGCCACCGAGTGAACCCAGTAGTCGCGAGCCTAGCCGTAGCAGATCAAATGGCCCGGCTGGTGGTCCCCAGCTCAAGGGACTCAGTTCTATCAACTCAAAGGGTGATCTCGACTTGGAGCAGGTTGATCGAAAGATTCAGACACAGTTGAAGGGACGTGGAAGAAGATCTAACACTACCGGTGCATATGAGACGGGGGAGTCAATCTTGAAATACAAGATGACGAGTGGGACAAAGGAGGATAAGAAGAAGAGATGATACAACCCCTCAGTGGGTCAGTGATCAATCTTCTCTCCGCCTTTCTTCTCAATACAAAACAATCAGAGCTCTCATTGTACCATTTGGAAACAAAACAATTCATCATGACGTTTTTCATACGTTGACTTTGCCGATGTTTCCTTTCGCACGTATACCAATTGATGTTTCTCCTGTTTCTCCGCAGCTAATGAACCCCTTCCAAAATTATCATACGAATGCCTATCCTTGGCCCCTCAAATCGCCCGCCCGACGACTGACATGATACTCCAGTGACCGAAGGCCGCTCAAGCCTCCTGAGAGGTCGATAGCCCGGCTTTGGAATGTGACAAACGCGGTTCAATGCCTGTTTGGGCAATCAAGACGCGCCCACGATCTTAGATCAGCGTGACTCTTCCCTCTTTTGGGTCTGGAATGCTCGATGACTTTTCCAACTGGCTTCTGAACAGGTCTATGACACCTTCCCGCCCCCAAGTATGACGCTGGACGCCATTCTTCGCGTCAAGAACGCCGTTGGGCGTGCAAGCCGCGTTTCACAAGCTATATCGCGGCCATTTGGTCATTCTTACCCGCCATCTGAATATCCTAGGCCCAAGACTCCATGGAATGACGCTGCATATAAGAAGCTGATGTCTTGATTCTCTGGTTTGACACAAAGATCTTCAATCAAGACAATCCTGCAAACCATCCTGCAAAATAGTCACACCTTGCGACCATGTATTCTTCCATCCTCACTCTTGCCCTCCTCACGACCCCCATCTACGCCGCCACTAGTGCGCGCGTCTGGGCTCACTTCTACCCCAGCTGCCCTGGGGATCCTTTTTCCGATCTTGCCACCTACGAAAACTATGAAGAAACCATTCCATCCATCGACATCAAAGAAGGCGAGTGCGCCAACATTGGCGTCCCCTCCTACGAGCACAACCTCGTCAGCTCCATCTCCGTGGACGCAGAGCTTCTCTCCCGCACACACAACGGCTACTTCTCATCTGATACCACCAACTGCAACATCACCGTACACGAAGTCCCCGAGTGCGTCGAGCCACCACTGATCGTCCAGGAGATTCACAACGGCGTGGAAATCAGCGAGTGCGAGGCCCGGCGATTTGCTGCTTTCAGTGAGGTGTGGTTACGTCTAGTCTGCGACGACGCCGGCAAGGAGTCCCTCGAGAACCAGGGCCAAGATATCCCACGCATCGATGAGACTGCCAAGACTCAACAGGCCAGCAATGTTCAAACTCCCGGCTCCAATTCGAATTCGTGGCATGTGGCGCAGTCCGCTCAATCTGAGCGCGAGCCTGAGCAGGAAGGCCGTGTGAACAATGCCGGCCACGCTGAGAGTGAGAAAATGGTGCACGACATCATGGAGGAACTCGCGCAGAAGCACTCGCACTTTGTTTCGGGTAAGTATCATGCTACCCAGAGCAATGGATCCCTTCACAATGGCACCATCCCTGGCAACCACACTATCTCGCGGAGAAAGTTGTCTGTGTTGCGCAACCGCGCTGATCGGTTGTATTGATACTGTTGAGGGCTTGCGACTTTGGCTTCTTCTCTCCCTTTTTAGCGGTTTGTGAAAATGTTCCGGTTATGGAAATATGTTAGAATTGTGTATAATAGCATCAAAAGTGATATCATCTTGCTTCAACTACCTCATCACATCTTTTAGATTGAAACAAGAGAATAGACGTCCAAAACAAGCTGCTTGTTATCTGTTTGTTTCAAGGCCTTTGGGGGCGGAGGGTGTCCGGCAACTAGAATTACAAATATTCGCAAGCTTGAAAGGGGCTTTCAGAGTCTCATTAGTTTTGAATGGTACTGAGTGTACATTATTGAAAGCTGCCAAGCTAGAATCCAAAGCTATCTAGTAACGAGTTGGCATCAGGCTCGTGGAACATCGTCGGTGGAGGCTTGGGCTTGGGCTTCTGCTTATCCTTGTCAGCAGGCTCTGTTTTCTTCGTGTCCTTGGCCTGAGACCCAGTCAAGCGGACAGGCATATCGGCCACAACGAGACTGCTCCGCCGGCGAAGCAGTTTCCGATAATCAACTCCATCCTCGTGAAGTTCAAGGGCCGGTTGGTTCTGTAGTGTTTTAGAAGTAGGTGGTGCGCCCAAGAACTCCCAGCGGCGAACCAGGTCCAAGGCAAGAAGATCGCAGCCCATGCGGTCGTAGAGGCGGGCGTTACGCAAGACAAACTCCCATTCCTCGACAGGTCGTACTTGTGATGCACCCTTGAGGGTTTGTAAAGTCTTCTCGCGAAGTTGTTGGTAGAGGACGACCAACGCTGGGTCGTTGGAGAGATACGATTTGGCTTTTAGGGTGACATGGCCCGGACTTCCTGGAGTCGCAGGTGTGGATGCCAGGAGTGTCTCGACTGGCGAGATTAGTGCCCGAACTGCCATGTCCCGTCTTCCCAGCATCCAGAAGGCCCACGACGCCATCCAACGATTGCCTTCTGAGGCGGCTGTGGGTAGAACTCGCTCTTCCAAGATTTCCTTGAGTACAGGGCCATTGTCTCCTTCGTATACTCGTGCGATTGCAATTGCAAGCTGGATGTCTCCCATTTGAGTGGCGACGACGTTGACGGCATCGCGGAGGCGGTCGGCGAGAAGGAAGAACGAGGCAGCATATTCGAACCGTCGTTTTCCAAGCAAGGCATATGCATTCTTAAGTGCAGATGTTTTCCAGCGTGGTTCCTTGAAGTCATTTGCTAATAATCGCTGGGTAGCGGCTTGTTCGCGGTGCCAATGGGCAATGCGCCAGAGACCCTGAAGAATGTTCTTCTTTCCGAGAGCAAGGTAGTAGATTGTACAGTCAACAGGATTTCTCTCCTCTGTCTTGGTGTACTCATTTCGAGCAACGACCTCGAGTTGTGCTTTCAATGCTGTTGAATCGGTCAGCCACATAAAGATGCCACTTTCTCGAGCAGCCTTCCAAGTAAGTTTGCCATTGAACTGTCGCGAAACTAAATCTGAGAGAATGTCCTGGCTCCCACTTTGGAAAGCCCACACAATCTCTCTCCACGAGAGCGTATCCTTGTTCGCTATCCCTTGACTTCTTCTTAACATGTGCTGTCGGAAGAAGAGAAGGTAGCGGGCCGCATTGTCGTCCATTGACCGTCTGTGCTTCTCTACCATCGCAACACACTGGATTGTATCGACAAGGCGGAATTGCTCATGGCTGGACAACTGTGGTAGCGCGATTCGGGCGAGGCTTTCATTCAAAATGGCCGCATTTTTTTCGTCCATTACGGATGAAAGCTCATCCTCAACGGAGGCATCAACATATGAAGAGCGCATCTCTTTTGAGCCAGCGAGTGAGATCTATGCTTGTTAGCATACTAATTCAAGCTAGTCCGAAACAACCCACTTACATCTTCTTCATAGAAGTGCTCCAGTGACATGTCCAGGAAGCCGTCCAATTCATCTCCCTCGATGTAAAACTTCAATTTTCGGTGAAGATTCATCAAAATAGAATGCACCAGGCTGGCCTTGCCAGCAAGGATACATTGTGCCAGAAATTGCGGATGGAAGACTGGCAAGGGGCCATTTAAGCGGCTGGCAACGTTGAACAGATCAACAGATGACAGTCCTTTGGACGGAATGCGAAGTTCAGTGACAAGTCGGTCTCCCACATCGATCTCTTTGTCGTAAACAAACAGCTGGTTGCCTGCACCAATGACCAAATGGCCATTCGTGAGCCAGCAAGAGTCGCCAATGGGGTGAGGCGTGAGATCTCGAATCCAAATTTCCCGAACTTGAGTCCAAGAGGGTTGTGAGTCTAGGTAATCGTAGCGTAGCTGTGACAAGAGGACAATCTTGTGAGGAAATCCAACAGCCAGGATAGACTGCATGTCGGGAGTTGATGTCCAATCCAAATCTCGAATGATATCATTTTGGGCGAAGTGCTCGTCGAATTCAAGCTGGGCATTGTTGGTATCCCAGATAGTGAGGTGAGTTCGGTCTGCATCGACCAAGGCGGCTTTGCGGATAGTGCTTCCACTCGCCAGCGATGGATTCACAATGCCCGTATCAACAGTCGACTTCAACAACCACTCAACCATCGTATTCACCCTATCAACTTTGGCGCTCCAAGTCCGTACAACTCCGCTGTGCGTATAAGATAGTGCTATATCGGGAGCAAATGCATCAAAGGATCCAGAGGTCTTAGCTTTCGGCCCTGCAGGGTCAACTGGTAGAATATAAACCAAGTCTTCTTTCAAACCCATGTCAAATTCGCAAAACTTCCGGAGCTTGCAATCCTGTTCTTGATTTCCTCGGACATTTGCTCCGCCAACCCATTGAATTTCCCACGCTATGCCGTGCATATCCGCTCCGATAGTCGCTACATAGGCGAAACCTGTAGTCGCCTCAGGTGTGGGTATCGGAAGCACACATAGCGGTTTGCTCGATAGTGTAAAGGGCAAATGCGCGACTCTTTTGGAATGGTAAGAGGAGAAATCCCAGAGAGAGACCCCATTATGGTGGAGGTTGACAAGAAGATTGGTATTCTCAACCACACAAGTTCGATGGATGTGTTCGTCAGATAACAAGACACTCTTGTGGATCAGCATGGATCCGGTTTCACGTCTCCTTTGCTTCCAGATCATAGCTTTGTTCTCGTCTGTCCGAGACACAAGTGTATCGCCGATTGCATTTCGGACAATTTTCTTGACAGGGGCAGTGTGGCCAGACCAAGACGCCCTTGGGACAACCCGTTTTTGATGAGGAGCTGGGTCAAAGAGAACGTCCACCTGAGAGTCGTACCATTCAATTCGGCCGTCAAAATGGTGGATGACAATACTGAGCTTGTCGTCGGATGTATTGCTCTGAAATGCACAGATTTGAGCGTAGTCTTCGTTTGCCGACAGGTTGGACATGAACCCAAAATCCAAGCCCTCCACATGAAGAATGTTGAAGACACTCAAATTCGTCTTAACCTTGGACCCGATATCTTCCAAAGCCCAAGCAGACATGTGGCCTTGACCATCGATTACCACGCAGATTTCCGGGCTCGACTTTGCGACTTCAATGAGGTGCTCCAACGCATGGTTTTCCTTGTTGCCAGTATCTCTTTGCACGGCCCGCTCAGTCGCAGAGCAGAAGTCGCGGCTGTCCAGTATGAAACCATATCGTCTCTGTGGCCCCCTATCCATGCTGGCTGCATCTCTAGGCTGAACTGATTCATCCATATCCATTTCCGCCCAAAATTGTAATGGAGATAATGCATGATGGTCTGTCACAGCCCATACGCGAATCTTGTTATCCGCACATAGCGTGTAAAGCACATTATCCACCGACTGTTCAGGGTGGCGGGGCAATCGCCAATGTATTCCGGTCACGACATTCGGATGAGGCAGATAGGAGACCTCGAACCGCACCTCGTCCGCACCGAAGGCTAGCCGCCTCCAAACCTTTGCAAGTCTGTCGTAATGTCCAACCGTCACTATTAAGGCCGAATCGGGAGAGAAATGCGCGAATTTCACTGGACTCGCAAGCTTTCTTTTCCAAACTAGTCGTGGCTCATCATAGATAAACCAGAGGGCAAGGCGGGAGTTGCCCACAAGCAACTCGTTCGCGGAACCCCACGATAGGGTATATATGAATTCGTCGTCATCGTCAGCGCGGAAGGTATGGACGAGAGACCACTATGTTCATCCGATCGTGAGCATTCTGTTCATCTCATGTATGCGCTGCTTTCCTCCCGTGTGCAGAGCTAAAGAGCCGGTTCACATAATGCGCACCTTGAGAGTCTCGCCCTTCATACCGTAGGGCTGATAGATGAAGACATCCGGTCCTCCACACACAGCAATCTTCCCCGAGGCCTCATCAAAAGCTACAGCTTCGAGCTTTTCGGTATCGTCGACGTAAATGGTTTGAAGGAGCGTCTGCGGACCGCCGAGGATAACCAGCGCGTGGCCGGAGATGTATGCCTGAAAGTTGACGCGCGGGGGCACTGTTTAGCAACGGACACAAATGAAACATTGTGGCAAATATTCAAGCTGCAGCGAACCATGGACAAGCTAGAGGTAGGGGTAGAGCCTTACCACGACACGAAGTCCATCCCACAACGCTGTGCTGAACGACTGGAGCTTGGCTGGGGGCCTCCCCGGCAGTACCGCTCGCATGGAGGCGGGTGAATCGAAATGTGCTCGTTGCGCTTGAGACCTTACACCATCGCCAGTTTCAAAGAGCAGCAGGTTTAGCACAGAAGGGCGAACGGACAATTAATTCGAGCTGGGGTTGCGGTTGGTTATGCGGCAGGGGATGGAGCGGGAGAGCGTGTCGATTACGCCGCCCCCCCACTCGGTGGGCCCGCCGTGGTCTCACCACTATGAATGGAAGAACAACCAATCTTCAAACTAATCAGCTCTCTCAAAAAACTAAACTGAGAGAACGATATCCTAGCTGTCTTTGAAACCTGTTGACATTAGCTACACTCTTGCGTACGAGGATATGCACTAAAAATCAAGGCTACAAGTTCCTCGGATCTACATCGCATACTGCGGCAAATATTTAGTGGTGATCACATTCAATCATGTCCTGAAGTACATAGCATAGCCCAAGGCCCAAACAGAGCCGCAAAAATCCAACAACCCCTTATATGCAGCGCCGAATGATATGCATGATGGGACGAAACATAAACGCAGTAATTGCAAAGACATCGAAAGTATCGTCATCTGATGTACAAACCCCCAAAGTATGAGCACTGAAAATGAAGTCATATACCGGAGAATTGGTTAGGGTCGTCGATTCGCTGATTTGCGCCCGTCGGTGGGAGACTCGGGAAGCTCGTCGTCCACGAATCGAACGCTCGTGCCTATCGAGCTTCTGCGCCCTGTGCGTGGTCGCATGGAAGATGCTATTTGGGAGGTCGAGGCAGATGCACGTAGGAGTCGACGAGCGAATGGAGTATGAAGAGGTGTAGCAGGGGTGGTAGACATCTGCGCGAGTGCTCGGGCACGAGCTGCTCGCTTAGATGGCGAGTTCATGTAGTTCGGGGTGGTAAGTGGAGTTGCAGAGGCCGGCTCTTGTGAAGTCATCGTGAAGTCGGTTAGCTTGAAGGGGGTCTCAGACGGATTCTGAATCCACGGATCGAATAGAGCTGATCCGCCATCAGCGCCTCCAAAGTTCGAGGATCGAGCAGGTGTCATAGTAGGAGGGCCCGGAAATCGAGCGGGAGTCATGGCAGGGCCTGGAGAATCTCGAGCCTCGAGTTTGAGTCGCGCTTGTTCCACCCAATTTCGGAATAAATTTCTTGCGTGCCTTCGAAGTGTTCTTTCACGCATTGCCTCCGCAGTCTCAGCTGTGTTACTCATTTGGAAAACACGAAGGCTGAGCTTGCGGAATAAGGCACCCGCATTGCGGAGGACGTGTGAGCGGTACATTGAGTCTGCAGTGTCTTCCATTTCCCGACGTATCACATAGGTCTCGGACATTTGGATCAACTGATTGAAGGCAATCTCGCGGAAGTAGTTCCAGTCCGCATCTTGGCAATCCTGGGCTCTCTGGAGCGTTTTTTCGTGCCATCGAGCATAAAGTTCAGAGACGAGGCGGAGCACCTTTTCACGGTCCATGGCTACTGCCTGTTGTTCCATGTTCCTTATCCTCTGTGTCTGCATTGACCAAGTGGATATTGCCTTGGAAGCCAGGCTGATTTTGATCTTCCGTCGGATCATCGCGTATGCTTCCTGACGCCGACGTTTAGCAGACTCCAAAGAAGCTTTTTGCCAACGCTTAAGCGACTTTTTCATCAAAAAGTAGAAGTCCGCGTTGCGAGCCCATGCCTCCAATTTGGCTATTTGCTCCCGTTTCGACCTCCAAGCCATAAGAGACTCTTGTGCGAGACGTGGAGCATAAAATTCAAATGCTGTGTACTCTCGCTCGCGCTGAAGTCGAACCTGCTCCCGCCAGAGGGTGAATTTAGCCCTCACTAAGTCTTCTGACCGATGATCTTCATGATTCTCGGCATGGAAAAGTAATCGGGTGTACGTGTCCCGGGTATTAGTCACGAAACGAGTAAACACTTCGCGCTTGATGCGCTGCTCGTGTATCCTACGCATCAATTGGAATCTCTCCGCCAAGATCCACTTGTACAAAGTCTCCATTTTCAACCGCTCATCGATTCGGGCACGGAGCGCTAGGCACCGAAGGGTGTCGTTCCAGGACGTCCAAGCATTGCGTTCGGCTCTGAGTCGATTCATCTTCTCTGCCTGGTCTGCCATGCCAGCCTTGAAAACCCATCTCGAGAGGGCATTCTTAAGGATTCTGCCGTTCACCATGCCAGATACTTGAGAAGCAGCGGGAGCCAGTCGAGCTTGAATCTTCCAATCGTTAAATGTCTTGCTCAAGGCCTGAAGATGTTGAGAATTATCGGCTTTCTGTTGTGCAAAAGCAATTTCCTTCGACCTTTGAGACCATACTCGAAGCGCGGAGCCTAGCACAGAGCGTCTGCAGTGGACGTTGATTTCATGGTCGCGCTCTCGGTTGGTCCGGAAGCTCCGAAGCCAGGATAAGAGGGATCGTCTTTTAAGACGATGATCGTACCATTCAGGCGCTCGCCGTTCACAGAAGCCCCAAAACCATTGCCAATACGAGGCATTCCGTAGATTAGTGTTGCGAACTGTGACCGCTTGAGATTCTGCTGCCCTGAGATCTGAGATCCTCTTTCGCCATTTGCTGAAAGGCTTCCGAAGCGCGAAACGCTGTGCTTTCAATTCATTGACTGCGGTTATTTCGCGCCAGGCATTGAAATACTTAATACTCAGGACATGCTGCCGAGCAGCGGATGTACGGGCGACCTCTTCGGACGTCAGCTGAGCCCAGTGGGTAAAGGCTTTTGTCATTAGGTACAAATCACGCGCACGGCTAGAACGCTCTTCAAGATGTTTGAAGAAGCGCTCAGTCCTAGCGGTGTGGCGCTTATCCTGAATTATTGCGCGCCAGGGTTCAAATGCTTGTCGGAGCAGGGTGTTTCGGTCATGGTTGATCGCAAGGGTCTCCCTGGTTTCACGGATCTGTCGGTTTCGGAATGCTCGCTTGAGCCATTGGGTCAGGATGCGGCGGCATATTGCTCGCTGTCGGTACATATTGAAGGTAGACGCGTCCCGAAGCAGGTCTGATAGTTGAGGCCGATATAGAAGCTCCGGTGGTGCCTCCACTTGTTCGAATTCGTCATGCTCTGCGGGCTGCGGGGGAACAAACTTTGATTCCCCCGACGCAAAGCTGTCGGAAGAGGTGATCGAGGGTGAACGTCGAGGTTTTTTGGAAGTTGTCATTCTCTTCGAGCGGTCGTGGTCAACAGCTGATCGCGCTACCACTCCGTTGGTCAATGGTTTCCCTTCGTTGTCCACATCTTTATGTTGTACAGAGTCAAGTCTGCTTATCAAGCGGCGCCCGACGTCTAGAAATTGTGCAATCAAGTGTGTCCGATCTGGTGAGTTCGGTGCGCCGTTTGGGGGCTTCAATTTTGGTGACTGCTTTGGCTTCGAGAACTCAGCTTTCCCGACTTGCAGGCGTGACATTGATGAACGTGAGCTCGGGCGCTCAATCAAACTTCTTTGTGTCGCATCATCACCTATATCAACCGTAGTATTGAAAGATGCACGTCTCCTTGGGGTGATCGGAGTCCCATTCGAGGTAGGAAACAGGTCGGTATCTGTAGGTTGTTTGCGTACACCGTTGACCGAATGGTGCTCACTCTCTTGCTTTTCGTCGAGCTCCGTCGAGGGATCCTCTCCAAACTCCATCACAATTCCCATTTGTTGCAGCGCATTCTCGAACTTGTCGAATAGGGTAGCACCCTCGACACCTTTGCTTCCCATCTTGAACAAAAAGCGCAGGCACGCATGGCCTGGGTCTGCGCTGAAACCATGTTCCTTGATAACCTCGTCGTATGCCGCGAAAAGCGCTCGGAACGGGAGTTGCTCAACCTCAGGTTTTCCCTCGGCGCGACTGACAACTTGGTAGAGGAAACCGACGTCTAGCACCGAGTAGCGGATCAGAATCGCACAAAAAAAGCAGGTAAGACCCTTTCATAAACATACCATCATCGGAGAGAGAGGGGGTCTCTTCGGTCACGGAGTGCCGGTGAGAAGGTATCGGAGGCATCGAAAAATCGCGACCTACAGCGCGCTTGTCGCATCTGGATCATAGAGCCGACGCACCAAATGGATCATCGCGAAGGTGATGGAATCATAAATTTACAAGCTATGCGCAGCGACAAGTCTGCAGCTAATAGAAAAATAAGAAACCGATTGGAAGTCAAAGCCCGCAGCAATCGGAAGCAACACGACTTGTTATGGTGGTCGCGACAGAAACATGTCCCAGCGACACGTGACCCTTATGTAACCATCGCGCATTCCTCACGTTTCTTCTTCAGGATTTCAGTCGCCGCACTACTATCTGCTTTAATCGGTTGTGTATCCATCACATATATTCAAGATGCCTACCAGAGCTCGCCCGGTCGAGAAATTTGCTAAGGCTACGGCTCAATGCTCAGTCGAGGTTCGACATCACCCTTGAATTGAACATTAACGGAGCTAACCGGTCAGGCAGGCCGCAGCATATGGCAAGTGTGTCGTCTCTGATTACAGCTCGGTACACAAAGACATGTGTGCCAAGGAATTCATGCGGTTGAAAGACTGCTTTTTGGTGAGCAAGCTTGGTTTTTGGGGAAGTAAGTACATATAGCTGATTCCTTCAGGCGGCTTCGAAAAAGGCCAATTAGGAGCCAAGGCCAATTAAGAGCCAAGTCGCTTCCTTTTTCCGGATTATGATGGGGAGTTTGGGCATCGCAGGCGCATCATTATAGGTATCATCCTTCTTTATCATTATAATCATTCCATTGAGGCGTATGAGACTTCAAAGATTGCTAGTCATAGCAGGACTTCGGGAAGAGTTTATATGAAGGCTCATAACACATGTACTTCATGCATGGGATCAAAATCCGATGGAAACTGTAGACATCTATCTACAAAATATTTTTCTTGAGCTGAGCCTCCCTCTAAATGCGCGATCTTCACAGCTTGACCAGGCGGAGCAAGAAGGTAGCATTCTGCACCTCCTGATCCTCTTGAGCAATGGTGTTCGCCTCATCAGCAATAGGGGGTTTGCCATCAACCAGAGCACGCTCATCAAGAGGGCGACGCACGGCCTTCTCGATGGCCGATGCCTGAGACCTGAAGGCCTCATCGAGGCCAATGTTCTCGGGGTCAGAGAGAATGGTGTACTCCATCTTCACGTCGTCCGTGGGAACCAGACCGGCCTTCTTGCGGAGACGCTGCACTCGGTTGATAATCTCACGACCAAGACCCTGGTGCGCCAACTCAGGGTACAGGTTGGCGTCGAGGATGGTCATCACATCGGCATCCGTGTTAGTCTCCATGCCAGACGAACCCGAGTCCTCCTTAATGCCACGCTTGACAACGAGATCGCCCTCGACAAGTTCAATACCGTCCACAATGATCTTCTTATCAGCAACGTATTTCTTGACGTCCTCGCTGGACAGGGAAGGTAAGGCCTTCTTGACCTTCTGCACGTCCTTCTTAAGCTTTTTGCCCAGTGTGGGCCAGTCAGCGTTGACGCTGTATTGAACATTGTACTTAGCCTCGTCTGTCGACAAGACAAGATCAAGAACGTTTAGCTCTTCCAGAATGTAACCCTCAAGTGACTTGACATCATCGAGGTACTGCTGATCCTGGTGGATAACCACCAGGGACTTGAGAGGAGTCTTCAAGCCAATAGACTTGCGCTCACGGGAGATACGGCCAAGCTCAATGACCTTCTGCATGCGCGCTACTCTGCGCTCGACAACCTCATCGAACAACTCCTGGCGCACCTCAGGGAAGCCAAGGAAGTGAACACTGCGAGGATCCTCAGCACGGAGACCCTCCGGGATCAAAGGAAGAAGGCGCTGGTAGATATTGTCGGTGAGGAAGGGAGTGAACGGAGCAAGACCGCGGACTAAGGTGTAGAGAACCTCAAACAGAGTGTTCAGAGCATGCAAAGTGTCATCGACACCGTTCTCACCCTTGAGGCGCTTGCGGTTGAATCGGATGTACCAGTTGGTGGTATTCTCAATCAGCTCCAGCAAGCGAGGCACAACAGTATAGAGGCGATAGCCAGCCATCTCCTCGTTGACAAAGATGAGCAGACTCTGGCAACTGGCCAGGATCCAACGATCCATAACGTTGGTGTTGGTAGACTCGGCCTTGGGGTCGAAGACAAAGTCAACATCAGAGGCCTTCTTCAAGAGAGCCACCTGGCCCTCAAAGAACTTGTAGCTGTTCCACAGCGGAAGGAGAACCTTGCTGACAATCTCTTTGACGCCTGATTCTTTGAATCGAAGAGGCTCGGCCCGGACGACGGGGGAGTTGATCAGATAGAGACGCAGGGCATCCGAGCCATAGCGGTCCATAATAAGGGTAGGATCCGGGTAATTCTTCAATCTCTTCGACATCTTTTTGCCATCCTCTGCAAGAACGATACCATTGACCACGCAGTTCTTGAAAGGCAGCTTGCCGAAGAGGTGGGTTCCGAGAACGGTCAAAGTGTAGAACCATCCACGGGTCTGGTCCAAACCCTCGGCAATGAAGTCACCAGGGAAACTCTTCTCAAATTGTTCCTTGTTCTCGAAGGGGTAATGTTGAGAGGCGTAAGGCATACTGCCCGACTCGAACCAACAGTCGAACACTTCGCTAACACGGCGGAGCTCGCCCTTGCCCTCCTTGCTCGGAATGGTGATGTGATCCACTTTGTCACGGTGGAGATCAGTAAGCTCACCCGTGTAACCGCTCAGTTCTTTAAGCTCCTCAACGCTACCAATAGCAACAATCTCCTTGAAGTCTTCACTGACCCACAGAGGGAGAGGAGTACCCCAGAAACGGTTACGGGAAATGTTCCAGTCGCGGGCATTCTTGATCCAGCTAGAGAATCGACGGTCCTTGACAAATGACGGGACCCAGTGAGACTCTTCAATACCCTCCAGCATTTGAGGGATGATAGGAGTGATCTTCACGAACCATGAAGGCACAGCACGGTAGATCAGAGGAGTGTCAGACCGCCAGCAGAAGGGGTAGCTATGAGTAATTTGGCTGTCAACGAGGATGCGACCAGTACCCTTGAGGTGCTTGATGATGCCCTTGTCGGCAGCCTTGACATGCTGACCAACGAAGTCTCGGACCTCCTCAGTGAAGCAGCCTTGCGGATCAACAGGGTTCGGAGGATGACGGGTTTCGGTAACAACGCCATGATTCACGGCGACCTGGTAATCATCCTCACCAAAAGCAGGAGCCTGGTGAACAATACCAACACCATCTTCGGCGGTAACGTATTCGTCATTCAACACGCGGAAACCAGAGTCCTTGAACTCCTCGTAGAAATAATCGAAGAGAGGCTCGTACTTCCATCCCAGCATGTCTTTGCCCTTGATACGGTCGACAATCTTGAACTTGGCCTTCTTGGGGTCTTTATAGATAGTCCGGAGCAAGGACTCAAGAAGAATATAGTTCTTCTTGGTGGCCTCGTCATAGATCTTGACATACTCGAAGTTAGGGTGGGCACACAAGCCGGTGTGCGAGGGAAGGGTCCACGGGGTAGTGGTCCATGCAAGCAGGCAGGTATTGGGGTCATCCAGGAGGGGGAAGGTCACGACAACGGCAGGATCCTGAACATCTTTGTAGTTTTGCTGGGCTTCGAAGTTGCTGAGAGGTGTGTTGAGGGCGGTTGAGTACGGCATAACACGGTAGCCACGGTAGACCAAGCCCTTGTCAAACAGCTGCTTGAATACCCACCAAACGGATTCCATGAATGAAGTGTTCATAGTCTTATTCGTTGAGGCAATTGTTAGCGAAGAAGCGTATCCAAAACAAAAAACAAGCGCACCTTGTAATCGTTGTCGAAATCGATCCAGCGACCGAGACGCTCAATAGTCTGACGCCATTCGCCAGCAAATCGCATGACAATAGCCTTGCACTCTTCGTTGTACTTTTCAATGCCGATCTTCTCAACGGCCTCTAGACCGGACATGCCGAGCTTTTTGTCAATCTCGTATTCAATGGGAACACCGTGAGTATCCCAACCAAATCGGCGTTCAACATAGTAGCCCTTCATCGCCCAGTATCTGGGAATGATATCCTTGATTGTGGAGGCCAACAAGTGGCCATAATGGGGCAGACCGGTTGCGAAGGGAGGACCGTCGTAGAAAGTGTAGGGTTCACGGCCCCGAGAGAGCTCAACCTGGCGGTTGAAGGCATCAATCTCCTTCCACCGCTTGAGGATAATGTCCTCCTCGGCGGGAAAATCGATCGACATTTTGAGTGTTGGTTGCGACCAGAAGTTGAGGGGTAGATAAAATGAGGGCTGGCAAAAAATGGTGGTGGGGTGTGAGTCAGCCCCTCCGCCCACCGGACTGAAGGCGGTGAGCTTCTACTCGCAAACAAAGAATGGCATTGTGTAGAAAGATGGGATGCTCTGCAAGTAACTCAGAAGGTTGGTCTCGCACATTTAATGAAGCACTAGGATAATGCATTCCAGAGCTGCCCGTGCTATATACGAACTGGAAAATACATCCTCTATTCCTCGTCGTCATCCTCATCCTCATCCTCGGAAACTTCTTGTCCCAAATCCCTGAGCCGTTGCTGGAGAATGTTAGTCTCTTTCTAACACATGATGAGTTCGGGTGCCAACGTACCTTGTCCTCGTTCCTCTTCGTCTCAAGATCACCAAAGACAATGAGAAGGTCATCCAATTCGGTCTGAGTAGCTTGACGAGCCTCGTCCTTTTCTTTCGCTTCCAACTGGGCCTTCTCAAGCTGAGCCTGGATATGCTTGAGCGCGTCGGTCGCACTCTGAGCCTGCAATTCGGCATCCTTCGCCTTACGCTCTGCCTCTGCAGTACGCGCTTCCAGTTCCGAGAATTTGAGCTTGGAACCTTCCCCGGCTGTCTCCTTATCTCTGCCTAACTGTGCCTTGGCTGTGACCAGCTCTGCTTTGAGAGTCTCCACGGACTTTTTGAGCTCAGATGTCTCAGATTCGTGTTGACCCTTGGCCGCGGCTATTTGCGATTCTAGATCCCCAATAGTAGTCTTGAAACCTGCGACCTCCGCCTCGTGCTTCTCATTGCGCACCTTGGCTGCAGAGAGGTCTGACTCTAGGCTGTTAATCTTAGACTCAAAGCTTGCAACATCCTTCTCGTAATGGTCCCTATCTGCCTTAGCGGCGGCCAATTCAGACTCCAGATTTTCAATGGTGGTTTTGAAGCTCGCGATTTCTGTGTCATGCTGTGCCCTGGAGGATCCAAGAGTGGAATCCAGGCTCTGAAGCTTCTGGGTAAGTTCTGAAATCTCTCCTGCGTGACCTTCTTTGGACTGGCTGGCAGTTGATTCAAGCTCGTGGATCGTCTTTCTCAGGCCATCAACCTCGCTAGCGTGCTCTTCTTGGACCCGAGAGAGTTGGATCTCTAGGTTCCGCATAGTCTCCTGCAAGCTAGCGACCTCAGCGGCATGCTGTTCACGGGCATTCGAGAAGTCATATTCCAACTTGCGAATGGTCTTTTGTAAGCCAGCAACTTCCTGGTCGTGATGCGCCTTCACCTTTGCGCTCTTTCTTTCGTAGTCGGCAGAAGCCGCCTTCAATTGATTATCTATGGCACGAAGCTGCTCTCCGTGCTGCTTCAGTAGCTCGTTCTTGGACGCTTTGTGTTGTTCGTCCAGCTTCGAAATTGCCTGCTCGTGTGAATGGAGGAGAGATTGAGTACCCTGCTGCGCCTTAGATATCTCGGCAGAGGCAGACTCCTTCGTCTTGCGATGGTCCAGCTGCTCCTGGTCAAGCCTGCGTTGAATGCTCACAAGCTCGCTCTCCAACTTCTGGAGGGACTGGCTCCGATCATCAATTTCAGCACGTAGGGAGTCCACAAGCTCGCGAGAGACACCCTTCTCAACCCCATTGGCCATGATAGAGACTTCGAAGCTAGGTTCTCGATCGATAGCCCGAATCAATCGGCTAAAGTTATCTTTCAGGAATTCAACAAAAGAGCGATCGAAGAATACCTCAGGAAGCCCGCCGTCAATTTGACCAGCGGCCGTCTGAGGGAGAACCTCAAAGTCCCGGACCAAAGGGCATTCGCGCAGTTTTGTGATCTTGTCAATGTACTGCTCTCTGCCAAGCTGTTCGAGAAGAAGCTTGTGTAGGGTGACTCGAGGGATCGGCGAATCTTTGGTAGAAAATTCGTATATAATTCCAAGCAAAACAGTGCATAAACCGGGAATCAGCTTGCTCGGAACTCTTTGGTGTTTGATCTCTTGGAGAAGGGTTTGAATGCTACTCCCTTCTCCGAGGAGGTCATTGACAACATCCGGGTCTTCAAAGAGCCAGCCACAGAGGAGCATCAGGTATCCAACAGTAATTCTTTCGTCATCACCTCGTTGCAGACCAGTAATCAAGTTGGCTACCACTGACTGTACACTGGTAACAACCTCTTCGCCACTTTCAGCATCGCCCTCTGTAACTTCCATGGCAGTAGCTTTTGCCTCCTGGTCATCCAAGATGAGATGGAACATCAACACACAAGCCATCCAGACCTGGTATGGATCTGCGTTACCCCGAGATTCCGGTGCCGTAAGCAAGACAGACATGATGTTGGGGATGCGGTCCTGGCCGCTGAGATGTCCATCGATGGCTCGACGAAGAACATGCATACGAATACCAGTGTGATGAGCGAAAAATGCCTTCATACACTCACAGGCCGCAAGGCGTGCATCTAACATGTTGTTGGGTGAAGGTTGAAGGCTTAGTTTCAAGAATGCTTCGATAACGTTGATTCGTTCAGGCTCTGCTGCATTGCCATTGGCCGTCGGGTCATGGGTTACAGAGCCCCAGATCACTTCAATGTCACCAAATCTTTCCTGCAACGGCGAGTTTCCTCGGATGAGATCAGCGCAGGTAGAAAGCGCCTATCTTGGTCAGCACCATCCACAGGTCAAAAGTACAAAATTGGTCTCACCTTCGCGGTAACATTGACACTAAACTTCTGGCCAAAGGCAATGCTTAAAACCTGCTCCGTGACACCACTCTGCCAAAAGGCTGTTTGGTTGATGGGCGTACTCATACCACCCCGAACCAGGAATAGCTGGATGATGGCCAAAAGACCCCAAACATTCTTGTCTCGTTGCAACATCGTCCATTGCGCAGGAGGCTCGTCGTCCTCTTGCTGACAATCAATGAGAAGCTTCGTGATATTCTTTGCGCAGCCGGTCTCCCGGAAGAACGACTGGTTTGAAACATTGAAACGAAGTAAATTCGCGAGCAAGGAAAGGCAATCCTCAACCACTTCTGTACCATGTATCATAGAACCCTCTGCGTCAATTAATGAAAATATTATTTCAAAGGCGTTTTCGAAAGCGACCAATTTTTGCAGCTCCTCGGAGGCAGGGGTCAGCGCAATGAGAAGCACTAGGCCCTCTATAGATCAAGATCGATTAATTCCACTGACGCAAGCCGATTGAGTGTGTTCTCGTACCATTTCTGACAGGCTCTCGGATATCCGTCAGTACGCTGACCAGCTTGGAAATGCCCAAAGGCGCCGTGAAGATGCACTCTTGTGTTCGTTCCGGTCTCGCACTGCAGATGTGGGACATAAGTTGAAGGGAATAGAGACGGGAGTAAAATTCTCGGGTTTCGAGCAGGTCAAGAAGAATTGTAATGTTGTCTTGTCTCTGCTTGTATGTCAAATTGTGCCATGGTTGAAACGTTTGTAGGTCGCACCTGTGTGAACTCATCTGCCAGCCACAGAGCTATTTCATCTGACGCTTCAGGCTGTAAAGCAGTTAGCGCCTGCACAGCGACGTATCAGCGGCAAATCAATCACTGACGCTCGTCTCGTCTGGCGTAAACAGCATCAAAAGAGTCTCGAGGACTACTTTGATGGTGTCCACATCTTCCTGATCATTGCGCAGGCTGTTGATCAACGAACGCAGACCTCCTGAAGCTACCGATGCAGGGTAAATCTTTGCAAAGCTTCTCAATCCCTGAATAGCGGCGCGCCGATCTTCCAGGAGAGTTGCATTCTGCAAACGACTGCTGAGTACATCGATTGTGTCCGTTGCCGTTTGTTTGGCCGGAGCTTGCGACTCGAGGATTCGGAACATCTCAGCTAGATCGCAATCTCATGGTTACCGCCCGGGGACACAAGAGCTAAAGAGCATCGAAAGGAGGATTGAAAAGGCAGAAAGTAGTTGTGTTGTCCCAAAATTAAAGTAAAGCTGGCCGAAAGTGACCAAGGGGGCTAGAGGCCGATCGTGGCCGAAAGCGCTGCAAAACGCCGACCGCCCGGAAATAATAATACGCAGTCGCAGAGACTTCCGTTTCTCTCGACATCCACTTTGCGCCGCGGGTGATTTTCTGCGGTTGCTATCACTCAAACTTATTCATTGTCCTCTTCTCATAGGCGCGACAAGACGGTTTTACGTTTCTCGGCTCAAGTGAGTGAGCCACTGCGCAAGGCGTCTTCCCCGATCTGCAGACGACGCATTCGAACGCCGCGCTGAACTCAACGAGATCTGAGGGACTAGCTGTCGCATCGCCAAAATGGGTGTCCCTGCCCTGTTCCGATGGCTTTCCAACAAGTATCCCAAGATCATTTCTCCAGTGATCGAGGAGCTTCCCCAGGAAGTGAACGGAGAGGAAATTCCCGTTGACGGGACACGACCGAACCCTAATGGTGAGGAAATGGACAATCTATATCTCGACATGAACGGCATTGTTCACCCTTGTACCCACCCCGAGGGCAAGCCGCCGCCCCAGAATGAGCAGGAGATGATGCTGGAGATCTTCAAATACACTGATCGAGTGGTCAACATGGTCCGCCCACGGAAGCTTCTGATGATTGCAATTGGTACGCCCATCACCTGATGCCCCTTTGAATATCTTGCTCAGCGACTAACTAAGAATACCATGATAGATGGTGTCGCACCGAGAGCCAAGATGAACCAACAGCGCGCACGTCGATTCCGTTCCGCCCAGGAAGCCAAAGAGAACGATGAGAAGAAGGAAGAGTTGCAGAAGCTGCTCGCTAGACAAGAAGCCAAGAAGGGTGGTGACCAGGTTATGCGGGATGAGGTTGTTCAGAAGACTTGGGATAGCAATGTTATCACACCTGGAACCCCGTTCATGGATATTCTCGCTGCTTCGCTGCGGTACTGGATTGCCTACAAGCTCAACACTGACCCGGCTTGGGAAAAGGTGAGAATCCCGTTCCATCTGCATTGTTCATGGATCACTAATGTTAACATTAACCAGTTGAAAATCATTATTTCGGATGCTACTGTTCCTGGTGAGGGTGAGCACAAGATTATGGAATTCGTGCGGTCTCAGCGTGCATCCCCTGAACACGACCCTAACACTCGCCATGTAATTTACGGTCTTGATGCCGATCTCATCATGCTGGGTCTCGCAACCCACGAGCCTCACTTCCGAGTTCTGCGTGAGGATGTCTTCTTCCAGGAATCGAAACCTCGCACATGTAGGTTGTGTGGCCAGGTCGGTCACAAGGCTGAAGAGTGTACCGGTAAAGCCAAGGAGAAGAGCGGAGAGTTCGATGAAAAGCAACACGCAGCCCCTCTCAAGCCATTTATTTGGCTACATGTCTCTGTCCTTCGAGAGTACTTGGCTGCTGAATTGCATGTTCCTCAGCAGCCCTTCCCATTCGACCTTGAGCGGGCTCTTGATGATTGGGTTTTCATGTGTTTCTTTGTTGGAAACGATTTTTTGCCTCACTTGCCTTCATTAGACATTCGTGAGAACGGCATTGACACACTTATTGCAATCTGGCGTGACAACATCCCGGCCATGGGTGGCTATTTGACTGAAGATGGACATGTCGCATTCAAGCGAGCTCAGCTTATATTGCAGGGTCTTGCCAAGCAGGAGGACGCGATCTTCAGACGCCGTAGACAGGCTGAGGAAAGGAGAGCAGCAAACGAAAAGAGACGCAAGGAGCAAGAGAAGGCTCGGAACGAGGAGCGATCTAGCAAGCGAAGAAGAAGCTCCCCCCAATACGACAACAGCCAGCCTCGTGGTGGCGGTCCTGCTGGCGGCGACAACGCCCCGCCGCCTGGCCTGGAGCTTATTACCCCGGGTCGTGGACACCTCTCGAAGCAGACCAGGGAGTTGACCCACAGTATGGTGACCAATCGCGGAGCCGTATACCGCGCCAACATGGAGAACAAGAGCGCTGCTGCTGTGCTGAAGAGCAAGCTAATGATGGGAAATCAAGAGGAGCCTGCCGCTGAAGAGAATGGAGAGGCAATCAATGATGCTGAGCCGACATCTCCGTCGGTTCTCGGCAAAAGAAAGGCCGATGAGGCATCTGAGGATCAAGAAGCAGGCACTCCGGGCAGAGATTCACCCCCGCCCCCGCCGCCTAAGCCCAAGGAGGACGAAATGCCTGAGGATACAGTCCGTCTTTGGGAACCTGGTTATGCGGATCGGTACTACGAGCAAAAGTTCAAGGTCGATCCCCAGGATCATGAGTTCCGCCACAAGGTTGGACGTGCTTATGCCGAAGGTCTCGCTTGGGTCTTGCTCTACTATTTCCAGGGGTGTCCTTCGTGGGACTGGTACTACCCGTACCACTATGCTCCCTTCGCGGCAGACTTTGTGGACATTGGAGACATGGAAGTGAACTTCGAGAAGGGCACACCTTTCAGGCCATTCGAGCAGTTGATGGGTGTCCTGCCAGCATCGTCCAATCACGCTCTGCCTGAGATCTTCCATCCTCTCATGAGTGACCCGGACAGTGAGATCATCGACTTCTACCCCGAGGACTTTGATCTCGATCTGAACGGGAAGAAGTTTGCCTGGCAGGGGGTGATTCTGCTTCCTTTCATTGATGAGAAGCGTTTGCTGGCTGCCATGGAGAAGAAGTATCCTCTTCTAACCGAAGATGAGCGGAGTCGCAATACTCATGGTCGTGAGGTTCTAATGTTATCGGATCAACACCCGTTGTACCAAGATCTTGCTGCCAACTTCTATTCCAAGAAGCCTGGCCCCGCGGAATACAAGATAAACATGCGTGTGAGTGAAGGATTGGGGGGTATTGCCGAGCGCAGTGACACATACATCCCCCACGGGGCCCTCGTGTCACCCCTGGAAGATTACGGTATGCCAAGTCTGGATGATGACCATTCTCTCACGTAAGTCCAGTTCTGAACTTTATCTGCCATACCAAAGCTCACAAAATTCTTAGTGTCAACTACAAGATCCCTAAGTCTTCTCATATCCACAAGTCCATGCTTCTCCGCGGAGTGAAATTTGCGACGCCGATGCTGAACTCGGCTGATATTCGCGCGACGAAGGGTCGTGCCCAGAACTCCGGTCGATCCTTTGGCGGAGCGCCATTGCATAATGGCCGAGGACGAGGTGGAGGCGGTCGTGTGGACTATGGAGGAGCTTCGGACCGTCCGAACCCCTTCGCCGCGCATCTCGATCCACGCTTCGCGAACGGACCTGCGCCTCCCGGCTGGGCTCCTCCCGGTCAAGGCGGTGGTGACTATTCACGGGGACCACCTGGGCCTCCTCGCGGTGGTGGGAATTATGGCTATAATCAAGGCCACCAAGGCGGCTATGGTCAACAAGATCAATACAACCAGGGCTATCGCGGAAACAACGGCGGCTATAATGACAGCCGGGGTCGCGGAGGCTACCGTGGAGGAGGCGGCGGGTACCGTGGCGGAAATAACCAACACCGTGGTGGCCGAGGTGGTGGTGGTTATAATCGGTACTAGAGGGAAGTCAGTTCACAGCCCTCTCACCGAATTGTTCACTACTACTCAAGACAAATGAATGAGGGCGTTTGGCGAACGGCGCTTTAGTCTACTCAATTGTAAAAATTCGGAATTTGATTTGCTTTTCTGCTTCAATATAATCCAAAAATAGTAGAGCATAGTTTCCGAAGTCGGTACCCGAGCTTATAGTGGTCTCGGTATAGTTGAAATATGGCAGCCTCACCGTGCTTCCAATTTGACGCGCCCTTCTGCGTGACACGAAAGCCTATGCGAGGGATACCAATTATTATAATAATATGACATGGATACGCCGAGAAATATTTGCGGTGCTAAGTGGCTCCCTCCGACTTCGCGGCATTTGGCTCACCGCTAACCGCATTCTGACTCAGTGCCGTCCAAAGAATTATTGAGTCACCTTTCCTGGTATACAAGCATCTTCCTGGTCGCAGGGTGTTCTGAATTTTCATACTCGGGGCACAGGATTCCAGGTGAGTATCGTCCAATTACAGTCCCACCGTGAAATGCAGTTCAATTCAATTATCTGTGTGCACCTTGCATCGCTAGCTCCGACAGCGGGGGAACATCGCAGAGATCAATTGCTATACTAACAATTCCTAGAATGAATTGAGTAGAGAACCCGAAGCCGCAGAATTTGACACAACCTCATATTTGCCCCGTCATCATGACTGAGCCCACCAAGATCAGCATCTTGGGTCGGGAGAGCATCGTCGCTGATTTTGGCCTGTGGCGTAATTACGTCGCAAAGGACCTGATTCAGGGCCTGCCCTCGACCACCTATGTCCTTGTCACTGACACCAACCTTGACTCCATCTATAGACCTGGATTCCAAAAGACCTTCGAAGCCGCCGCCGCCTCCGTCTCCCCTGCCCCGCGTCTTCTCGTCTACAATGCTGCGCCTGGCGAGAGCTCAAAATCACGCTCGACAAAAGCCGACATTGAGGATTGGATGCTGAGCCAGAGCCCACCATGTGGCCGTGATACCGTCGTCATCGCGTTGGGTGGAGGTGTCATTGGCGATCTTACTGGGTTCATTGCGGCCACCTACATGCGTGGTGTTCGCTATGTGCAGGTCCCCACTACTCTTCTCGCTATGGTGGATTCGTCAATTGGAGGAAAAACTGCTATTGACACACCTCTGGGCAAGAACTTGATTGGCGCCATCTGGCAGCCTTCAAGAATCTACATCGATCTCGAGTTCCTGGAGACACTGCCCACGAGAGAGTTCATCAACGGCATGGCCGAGGTTATTAAGACTGCCGCCATCTCAAGCGAAGAGGAGTTCACTGCATTGGAAGACAACGCGGATGCTATCCTCGCCGCTGTACGCAGCGAGAAGAAGCAGGGCCGCTTCGACGGTGTTCGGGATATCCTGAAGGCAAGAATTTTGGCCTCGGCCCGCCATAAGGCTTTCGTCGTCTCCGCTGATGAGCGTGAGGGTGGTCTCCGCAACTTACTCAACTGGGGTCACTCTATTGGTCATGCGATTGAGGCCATTCTGACCCCTCAGATCCTCCATGGAGAGTGCGTTGCCATCGGCATGGTCAAAGAGGCCGAGCTGGCCCGTCACCTCGGTGTTCTCAAGGGCGTCGCCGTGGCTCGCATCATCAAGTGTATTTCCGCTTATGGCTTGCCCACATCAATGAAGGATTCACGAGTGCGCAAGCTGACTGCCGGCAAGCACTGCTCTGTTGATCAGTTGCTGTTCAATATGGCTCTCGATAAGAAGAACGACGGTCCTAAGAAGAAGGTCGTTTTACTGTCTGCCATTGGACGTACCTACGAGCCCAAGGCCAGTGTTGTCTCGAATGATGACATTGGCGTCGTTCTGGCTCCTAGCACCGAGGTGCACCCCGGAGTGCCCAAGACCCTCAATGTTACCTGCGCACCCCCGGGATCCAAAAGCATCTCCAACCGAGCTCTTGTCCTTGCTGCACTTGGCTCGGGAACTTGCCGTATCAAAAACTTGCTTCACTCTGACGATACGGAGGTCATGCTGAACGCTCTGGAGAAGCTTGGAGCCGCTACCTTCTCCTGGGAGGAAGAGGGTGAAGTTCTCGTTGTCAATGGTAAGGGCGGCAAGATCACTGCCAGCCCTTCTGAGTTATACCTGGGTAATGCCGGTACTGCCTCGCGGTTCCTGACCACCGTGGCCACTCTTGCTACTCCCAGCACCGTCAATGAGAGTATTCTCACCGGTAACAACCGCATGAAGCAAAGACCCATTGGCGACCTTGTCGATGCTCTGACCGTGAACGGTGCGGACGTCGAGTACATGGAGCGAAAAGGCAGTCTGCCCCTCAAGATTGCCGCCTCTGGCGGTTTTGCCGGTGGCAAGATCAATCTGGCCGCCAAAGTATCCTCCCAGTATGTTTCTTCTCTGTTAATGTGTGCTCCCTATGCCAAGGAGCCCGTTACCCTGAAGCTGGTCGGCGGCAAGCCCATCTCCCAGCCCTACATCGATATGACCACCGCTATGATGAGATCTTTTGGTATCGACGTGCAAAAGTCGACAACCGAGGAGCACACTTACCACATTCCTCAGGCTCACTATGTGAACCCTGCCGAGTATGTTGTTGAGAGCGATGCCAGCTCTGCCACATACCCTCTGGCCATTGCGGCCATCACGGGCACCAAGTGTACTGTCCCCAACATTGGTTCCAAGTCGCTTCAGGGCGATGCTCGCTTCGCTGTTGATGTTCTGCGACCTATGGGCTGCTCTGTCGAGCAGGATGATCACTCCACCACGGTCACTGGTCCCGCGAGTGGCATTCTTCGACCACTTCCAAATGTGGACATGGAGCCTATGACTGATGCTTTCCTCACTGCATCCGTCCTTGCGGCCGTTGCCCGGGGTGAGGGCTCCAACCACACTACTCGCATCTATGGCATTGCCAACCAGCGTGTGAAGGAATGCAACCGTATCAAGGCCATGAAGGATGAGCTGGCCAAGTACGGTGTGGTTTGCCGTGAACACGACGACGGTCTCGAGATTGACGGCATTGAGCGCTCTACTCTTCGTCAGCCCTCCGGTGGTGTCTATTGCTATGATGACCACCGTGTTGCCTTCAGTTTCAGTGTTTTGTCTCTTGTAGCTCCTAAGTCTACTCTCATTCTTGAGAAAGAGTGCGTCGGTAAGACTTGGCCCGGCTGGTGGGACACCCTCAAGCAGCTCTTCGGCGCCAAGCTCGAGGGTAAGGAGCTGAAAGAGGATGAGCTTGCCACTACCTCTGCCGAGGAGAAGGCCAGTGCTTCGGTCTTCATCATCGGCATGCGTGGTGCTGGCAAGACCACTACAGGCAAATGGGTTGCTAAGAGCCTCGACCGCCCCTTTGTTGACCTCGATACTGAGTTGGAATTGGCCGAAGGCATGAGCATTCCTGATATGATCAAAACTCGAGGCTGGCAGGGCTTCCGCGACGCTGAACTGGAAACTCTAAAGCGAGCTATGAAAGACCGGCCTAATGGCTACGTCTTCGCTTGCGGTGGTGGTGTTGTCGAGATACCTGAGGCTCGCAAGCTACTTACTGACTATCACAAGAACAAGGGCAATGTTCTTCTCATCATGCGTGATATCAAGCAGGTGATGGACTTCTTGCAGGTTGATAAGACTCGTCCTGCTTACGTGGAAGATATGATGGGCGTGTGGCTTCGCCGTAAGCCTTGGTTCCAGGAGTGCAGCAATGTCCAGTACTATAGCCAGCACTCAAACAACACAGAGCTTGCCTTAGCCTCAGAGGACTTTGACCGCTTCCTGCAAGTTATTACCGGTCGTCGCGATAGCTTGAATGAGATCAAGAAGAAGAAGCACAGCTTCTTTGTCTCGTTGACGCTGCCCGATCTGCGTGACTGTGGAGACATCCTGAGCGAGGCCTGTATTGGGTCGGATGCTGTCGAGCTGCGAGTTGATCTGTTGAAGGACCCGGCTTCCGACAGCGAAATTCCTACCGTTGACTTTGTTGCTGAGCAGATGTCGTTCCTCCGCCGCCGTGTTACACTGCCTCTGATCTTCACCATCCGTACCAAGAGCCAAGGTGGCCGCTTCCCTGATGATGCTTACGAGGCTGCTGCTGCGTTCTACCGCCTGGCGTTCCGTTCAGGATGCGAATTCGTGGATCTCGAAATCGCATTCCCCGACGAGATGCTTCGCTCCGTGTCTGAGATGAAGGGTCATTCCAAGATCATCGCCTCTCACCACGACCCGGAAGGAAAGCTTTCGTGGAGCAACATGTCGTGGATCCCATCGTACAACCGTGCTCTAGAGTTCGGTGATATCATCAAGCTTGTGGGCGTCGCCAAAAGCTTGGACGACAACACTGCCTTGAGGAAGTTCAAGACCTGGGCCGCAGAGGCGCATGAGACACCCTTGATCGCAATCAACATGGGTGACAAGGGCCAGCTTAGCCGTATCCTGAACGGCTTCATGACCCCTGTGTCTCACCCGGCCTTGCCTTTCAAGGCCGCTCCTGGTCAGCTGTCAGCGACTGAGATCCGCCGTGGTCTCTCGTTGATGGGTGAGATCAAGGCCAAGAAGTTTGCCATCTTTGGCTCTCCTGTGTCGGCCTCGCGATCGCCCCCTCTACACAACACCCTCTTCGCCGAGATGGGTCTCCCCCACGAGTACACCCGTTTAGAGACCAGCAACGTTGAGGATGTCAAGGACTTCATCCACGCCTCTGACTTTGGCGGTGCTTCTGTGACTATCCCGCTCAAACTGGACATCATGCCCTTGCTGGATGAGGTCGCTCAAGAGGCCGAGATCATCGGCGCTGTGAACACGATTGTTCCCATCGACAACGGCGACAAGCCCCCTCGTCTGGTTGGCTACAACACTGACTGGCAGGGCATGGTTAACTCACTGCGCAACGAAGGCGTCTATGGCTCCAACGGCACCGAGAGCGCCGTTGTCGTCGGCGGTGGTGGCACTGCCCGCGCAGCTATTTTCACCTTGCACCACATGGGCTTCTCCCCGATCTACGTGATTGGGCGCTCCGCCAGCAAGCTGGAAGGCATGGTCGCCACCTTCCCGACCAACTACAACATCCGTATCGTGGACAACCACGCCCAGTTGGACAGCGTGCCCAAGGTCGCCATCGGCACCATCCCCGCCGATCGCCCTATTGACCCCGGCATGCGCGAGACCCTCTGCCACATGTTCGAGCGTGCGCAGGAGGCCGATGGTAAGCTCATCGGCAAGTCGATCGACGAGCAGTCGCCCCGTATTCTCCTCGAAATGGCCTACAAGCCTTCCGTCACTGCGCTGATGCAGTTAGCTTCTGATGCCGGCTGGAAGACTATTCCCGGACTCGAAGTTCTTGTCGGTCAGGGTGTGCAACAGTTCGTCCACTGGACTGGGATCACCCCCTTTACCATGTCGCACGAGTCAGTACTGCTCTTCACCTCCGATCTTTGATGTACAACACTGACCAATTTCAACAGAATGCTGTGATGGGTAACGCGTCCGCATGATCACCATGCTCGCTGGAAACTAAGCTACTGAATCGTTTTGAACAGTATCTGATGAAAGGAAAGCATCAGGCTCGGATTCTCGTCTACTGGCGTGAAAAAAATTTCGTTTATAAATAGCATTATCCGTTTCTATTTCACAGCTTTCTTCAGTCTGTAGATACATGAAGTATGCAAGTCGTCACAGCTCAATCTCTAGGTACCTATGCTACCGTGGAGCCTTACGCACCAAATGCATAAGGATCAACAACAATGACGTGACTATAAATCAGGAGTGATTTAGGAAGGGATCCTGTAAAGTACGAAGTGCTTGCCATCCATCTCACACAGCCTTCACCTCGGGTCTCTTAGAAATGGTCAGCCAAACATCGCGCCAGTAACCAACACCACCCTTGACCACGAATCGAGGCGTGGGCTTGTCCTTGACAGGCTCGGGCTTGTAGCATCGGAAGAACTAAATTCACATTAGCTTATTATCTCCTCAACAAAGACACAAATAAAATAGCTCAGCCTTACCTGCAAAGGACCCTTGAACAATTCCATCAAGGCAATATCCCTACCAAGACACACACGCGAGCCATAACCAAACGCCATATTGTACTTATTGTACAACTTGGCCTTCTCGACATCCAACCAGCGCTCCGGTTTGAACTCCTCTGCATCCTCGCCGTACAGGGCCGGATCACGGTGGACCAAGTAGGGGTTCGCGGTGATCTCCGTGCCAGCCGGGGCGAATTTGCCAAAGAGCTCGATTCCAGGCTCAGAGACGTAGCGGGGGAAAATGTTCGGTGCAGATGGGCAAAGACGCATGGTCTCCTTGACACATGCGACGAAGAAGGGCAGATGTTCGAGGACTTCGTTGTGTTGGGGCATCTCGGAAAGGAGGCCTTTGCGTGAGGCGGAGTCGATTTCCACCATCATACGATCGTAGGCTTCTGGATGGGCCAGGAGATATTGGATCATGGCCTGGAAGGCGGTTCCGGTAGTATCTGCGCCGGCAAGGAGAACGAGGAGAACCTCGGCGCGAATATACTCCAGATCCAAGGGCTTATTGTCATCGGTGCGAGCTTCGAGGAAAGTTTGCAGAAGGTCAGTCTGCACGATCTTGCTGCCGCTCTGGATATCTTTGAGTCGCTCTTCGATCAGACGGTCACGGAAGCGCATGAGGACACCGATTCCTGAATCGTCTTGGGGTGTTGCGACAAGGTACTTCTTCATGAAGGTGGTCTTCATCCATGAGGTGAACGGATGCAGGCGGGCTAGGAGACCGAACGCCGGGAGGCCATCGTGGAAGCCCTGGATCAGACCCCCAATGTCTTCTCCCTTTTCGATGAACCCGAAGGGACGACCGAACCCGATTTCGCTGATGATGTCGTATGCCATGTACACTGCCCACCAGGCAAAGTCGAAGGGCTCGCCCGTCTTGACGAAGGTTTGATCGAGCTTGCTGCTCCATTCTCGGATGCGCGCGTCAATGAGAGGCTCCATTTTCTTGATGTTGGTGAAGCTATACTGTTTCTCGAGTTAGCTTGTGACGTTTGGCGATGGTCGTTCCAGTTACCACTTACGGGACCAGCGATGTGTTTCCTGGCCTCGGCGTGCTGCTTGTGGGATCTCATATTGAACAAGGACTCCTTTTCACCGAAGCTACCGGTGATATAATGGCCGGTCTTGTCGGCATTTCGGTGATAGATTTCAGGGAGTTTGGAATGGTCGCTAACTAGCAGCAATGTTGGGGTAATGCGAACCACGGGGCCTAGATGCACAAGTTAGAGATATTTTCGAAAGACGGTGAGTTTGGCAATGAAACTACCATATTTCTTGGTTAGCTCGTGGGTAGTCAAGTACTCTGTCTCCTGTAGGTTCTGCTTTGCAATCCAGAGACGAGTCACGGAAGCCCAGAAAGGACCGGGAAATTCCTTAAGCGGATGGAAGAACCGGTAATAAACGATCTGTGAGATGATCTTGAAAAGGATATACGCGATGAGCCCGAGAATAGTATTCGTGACCGTCAATAGTGACAGCGCACTCTCGGCGAAGCCCATGATCGCTCCAAGGTAGACTGATGAACAAGGGCAGCGAAGGAGGGGTGTCAGACACGAAACTCGCCCACGCGATGAGATAGTAAGACGTCAGAGGCCATTAGCTCGAGTACATCCACGTGCAAATATGCCGTTGACGGTTATCATCATTTCGTCCACTCTGATTCCCTCGCTTTGCACATAGACCCGTTCGGGTTCCACAGCATCGTTGATCGCCAGTGCTAGACTGCGCTTGGGTGGCCCCCCAATCTCTTCCATGTCGTTAGTAGACCTTGTGATGCTCGAGTTCCTCCGCTACATCATCACGCTTAGCTTAGATGGTCCAGCTAGTCGGCGTGTAAGACAAGCCACTGGCGGATGGAGAGCAGCGCGCACGTCCTTGGACGCATTATAGAAGACATTCAATCCCCCGATTCGTGAAGGCCGAAACCGTCTCTACACTAGAGAGAACCGCTGACTTCCACTTAGTCTAGGCATCGTGGAGTCGTGTATTTGTCGACGCTGTTTTTCCCTGCTTGAGCAACTCAACCGGGAACCTTGGCCGGGTTCCGACATGGACGATGGATGGCACTGGTGGGGCCTGGCGGGGCCTTGACGGAGCTGTGGCGCTATCGAGACTTTAGGCTTGAGCGATGTCAATATCCACCTTATGCTTAAAGATATGAGCTATCCACGAACGAGTGCTTAATGGGCTCGTGTTTGATCGGACACTTGGCGAGATGGCACGTCCGGTTGGGCAGACTGAAGAACACGTTCTGGATGTACTTTGCAAACGCTAGCCAAATCCATCTGGGGACTTTGACCCCGTGTGGATAGCTCGTGTGTCAGGCGGTGTTCTCCACCATGATCCCTGTTGCGTTAGCGGTGCAACTTGACAGGGGAGTTGCGGGCTACGTAAGCTAGTGAGCATACCCGAAAAGAGTAGTGCTTGCAACGGATACAAACTCCTGAGTCGATCATTGTACTCGGTTCATCTCTCCGGAAGCGAGCCCCGGGGGGGCGAAGTAGAACAATGCTCGTGATTCGCAGTCCGCCGTTGTTCCTTCTTGTTTCAGCATAGATCATCCCGGTCGAAGCCCAGGCGCCTCCGTCTACAGTGTCTGGTCAATTCGAGAAGTAATTGGGGAAGGACTAAGTATTCCAGATTTCTGACAGGTTCCGAGGCCATGAATAGCTTGGTGCTTAAGTAGGCGATCTAATCCGGGCATGGATTCCAAGCAGGAGTTTTTCTTGTGTGTTTAACCATGGGCGAATATTGTCATATTCTGGAAGGGATAGGCTAGGAGATTCTCCGATAGACGTTGGAATACTTTGTTCTCAGTCCTATGAGCCTGCAAGCACTGAAGTCGAGATCAAGAAGACTTTGCACGCCAATTTCGCTTGGAAGTGACGCCGCTGCATCGAACAAAAGAACGGCCCCACTGTGGCCACAATGAACGGCTCGGAAGGGGCAGATGGGTCATTGTGCAGATCGGGTGCCTTGGCTGCATAACTAGCACGATGTTGGCACGGGAAAGCCCTTCTCGGAACATTGCGAGGGATCTGGGCTCTCGGGGTGAAACGCCAGAGCGACGATCCCCCCTCTCCGCCTCACTGGCGCTGACTTGACGAGCTCTGAATCCAAGCCAGGCCCTACAGTGTATGTGAACATGAGCTGAAAGGGCCACAATAATTCAAGCCCAGACTTTTAAACTATTAGACTATTAGACTCGTTGCGGCGTCCCGCCACTTGAAGTTTGGTGCCCCGTGGTGGCTGTTATAATCGTACTTTTGATAATTGAGATCACCGCCTCTCCCACATTTTCATCGAGATAATAAGAAACCGGTAGATCGGTGTCGAGAGAAATTCCCCTTCCGGTCTGAAATTCCGAGACCCACGTGGGCACTGTACTATCTTGGATATCCCCCTCGATGGGATCTCATCGTGATCGCGATGGGCATCGTACAGCGGTGACCCATCAGTGACGAGGACAAAAGTAACATATTTCACCCCCTTCAATTCATGGTCATGACCTTCCATCTAGGGCGTTACCCCATTGAATAGTGAAGCACACTTGATCCCTGAGATGAACACGGGATGTACGGTGTGAATCCAAACACGAGACGTCGACCCAACCCCTGCACGACCCACGATCTTCACGAGTCTGTGAGCCAATCTAGACTATTTCTGTGGAGGTTTTCCACCAAGGATTCCCCAGCAGCTCCCAGACATGTTGGTGGATCCGGCGTCGCAGGCCTCAGGGCTCTCGAAACGGAGTTTGGGTCACATCTCCGCGTCTGGCAAGCAAATCATATTCGATCCCGCACTAGATCCACCAGATCCTTTCTCCTCGAATTTGAGAAGCGGCTTAACATCAGTACGCTTGACCTCATCGCGGCGCGTGGTGAGACCTGACCCTGTGCCTTCTTCGAGTGGGCACTTGCAAATCCTTCCTGTTTCTACTGTCGTGCAGCCGTTTTCCTGCCGTCGAGGTGCTGTGGATCCGGAAGCTGCTAGGAACATGTACCAAGCACTGACTACCCAGCGCGGACTTTTCCTGGCCCCAGGGGTCTGTCGATGCGCTTTTGACAAATACGAACGGTGGTACTTGCCTTCGTACTTTGTCTCTTTCTCCTGTTTCCTTCGCCTTTCTTTTTAATTTGGGGTATCTTCTGTCTCTTATCTGTCCTGGTGAGACTTTTTTCTAAGAGACAAGCGAGCCTATTCTATGCCACCAACCAGGGGGGCTCATTAAATTAATTGATTTGCCTCTACCATTCACTCATTTCATTCATCATATTCATCATGGCAGGCGACCATGGTTCCCAGGGCCCTGTCGTGATAGGTATTTGCATTGCATTCGCTATTCTTACGTTTATTGTCTTGTCTTTGCGGCTCTTTGCACGTATTTATGTGTTGGGCAAGATGGGTCTTGATGACTGTAAGTCACCACTCATCCTACGGCTCTGGACGGAACTATACTAATCGCAATAACCGTAGACCTCATCATTGCAGCGAGTGTAAGTTGATACTTTGATCAGCTCAGTCGAAGTCAACTAACAAGCGCAGCTTTTATCATGGGCATTCATTGCTGCCACAATTGCTGGTGAGTATCTTGGTTCTCTATTCGTGGACAATACTCTGACGATTCGAAGCGGTTCAAAATGGGCTAGGACAACACTACGAATATACCGACAAGTCGAAATCGATTGACTATTCATTTGTACGGTCCTTTCCCCTCGTCTCGCTTTCCGCCACTAACTTTTCTACAGGCCGTCTGGCTGAGTTCAATGTTCTACCTAGCTACACTGGGCTTCGTCAAGACGTCTGCATTATGGTTCTACACCCGGCTAGGAGACCGCACTCTCACCCGCATCTCCTACGTGATGATGTGTGTCATCATCTGTCAAGCCACCTCCTTCGTTCTCGTCGCAGCTTTCCAGTGCCAACCCATCAGTATGGCCTGGACCGGCACTGGCCCCGGAAAATGCGTCAACATCAATGTTTTCTACCTCGCTAACGCGGCTCTCAATATCTTTACGGATCTTCTGACCTACACCCTCCCCATCCGAGTCATCTTGAAGCTGCAGATGCCTCGCAAACAGAAAATTGTCCTTGGATTCATTCTATGCCTAGGTCTCTTGTAGGTTTCTGATTCCGCAGACTCAGACTCATTCCAATCGCTGATAAGCAACCTCTAGTGCCTGCGTCTCCTCCATCATCCGAATCACCTACATCCCCGCGATGCTCACTTCGGTCGACTACACCTACGCCATCAGCGGCGCAATGTATTGGTCTGTAATCGAATCCAACGTCGGTATCCTCGCCGCCTCCATTCCGTCCTTCAAAGCCATCGCCTCGCGCTTCGTGCCCCGCTTCATTGGCGAGTACAGTAGCGGGAAAAAGTCGTACGGCCCCTGGTCCAGCACCGCAGCTGCCCGACGATACGGATCTGGCTTCGCCAAGGTCACCGACCCCGCCCACATCACCATGAATACGTTGAATGGGGACAAGGATGCGACGATGGGTACGCAAATAGGCACGACTGCGGACAATTCCAGTGAGGAGCGTATCATTGTCCCTGATGGTAAAATTTTTACGCAGACAGAGATTGAGACGACGGTTGAGTCAACTGGACCTTTGGATTTGATCGGCGGACGGGTTCGTCAGTCGAAGCGGAGCTTTTGGGGTTAGGGTCACTCTGTTTTACTTCTTCTGAGGTCGCGGGTCTGTCTGAGATACCCTTTGCTTTTTTTTTTCTTTTCTTTTTCTATTGTACTGGGATAGACCGGTATATACGCACTCATTGTATTAACATCTCTTCTGTATATACGAGCTACCCGATTCAATGTTATGTTGGAAGCTTCTTGAGACATCGATGGGAGCTTCGAGAAAGCATTATGCCATGATATCATCCCAACTCATTCGACATTCTACTGGTCTTTTGATATACAGTCGGTCACGATGCATGGGTCCTATTCTCCTGATCTTTCTCAATCCTCGGTGGTCCGTTCCTCCGCGTGTGGTTTTCAAGGATATCGTGGCATAGGTTCTTGTTTTGAAACCTCTATTTAATATACAAGGACGAACAATTCATCATCTCCATCCACCTTCTACTAATTCCCGTACACCAATACCGTCACTCTGCAGAAAAAAGGAAAAATGAATCATCTTCCAATTATTTTTGAAGGGACAAAAAAAAAGTATCTCAGGTTATCTTGTAGGAATAGCCGAACGCGGGGGTCGAACCCGCAACCTTGAGATTAAGAGTCTCACGCTCTACCGATTGAGCTAGCCCGGCAGGGCTTGGTATGGAGCTAGGCTTGAGCTAACTCATGAAAAACGGAACACTTCCCACGAAGTTTTTAGTGTGCTAAAAAAATATCTCAGGTTATTTTGTAGGAATAGCCGAACGCGGGGGTCGAACCCGCAACCTTGAGATTAAGAGTCTCACGCTCTACCGATTGAGCTAGCCCGGCAGGGCTTGGTGGTGGGGCTTGGCCTATTAGGAGATATGAAAGAGTTCTTCAAATTCCTTAGCTTTCCAGCAATCTCGACCTTGTTCTTGTTCTTCTCGGTGTTGTATTCATCGATCATGCTGATATGTGGGAGGAGGTATAACTGACAAAATATTTTCTAAATTCAGAATATCCGAGATCTAGAGTTGGGGATTGGATTGAAGAGGGACGACATCAAGGAATACATATTTTGGACGATCAACGGGATTGCTTCAATGTCTGTCTTAAGCTCCCTGGGCACCACAAACTGTCTCCGCTGGAACACTTGCTTCACGTCGCCAGCGTCTTTTTATCAATTTCTCGAGATCGCACTCTGTTTATGAACAAATTGTACTTCTCAAATAGTTTCATCGGCAGTAATCAGTCGACTATGTACATTGATGCCGGCATCTACTTCATGCACTTTTACCCGACTATAATAAGACTGGACACAATCAGGGAAAAAAAAATACTAATTTCGTATTCGCTAGTTATTCTCACACTCTGAGCTCGTTAAGTGAAGCCTCAGGCTGTTGTGGCTTGGACCGAATCTCAGCTTGTGTGGAGCCTGGGGCATCTCTGTCGAAATCTTTACCCCGGACACAAAGCGAGTGTGTTTTGGACTCGAGCTCGGACTCGCCGACAAGCTCACCCAAGATATTCATGCCAAGGACCATCACAGCTCTGCATGGGCCACGGTCTCCCACAGTCTGCACGTAGTCTTCAGCTAGGACTGTTACCACGTTGCAGGTCGCATAAGGTTGACGTGGATTGGCCACCGAATCTAGCCGCGCCACACAGATCTACCCGAGTCCGAGCCTATCAGATACGAGCGATCTGGCCTTATCCAGGTCACCGGGATACTGTATCTGAGCGTGGTTGGGTCGAGCTAGGTTCGAATCAGCTCCAATCAAGTCTCAGATGATCAGAGACACGCAAGCCGGCTGGGGAACCCGTCGAATGGTAACCACCGAGTACCCAAGAAGAGCATAGACCTCCGAAGCGAGATCGAGTATATACGAGACTGATTCACAGTTACCCATTTTTTACGCCTTGGGCTATGTTTCGATCATGTGCCGATCACGACGGACAATATTTACTTTTGGATAGGCAACCACGCTGGCATGCCATCCCTTACTCAAGACTCATGTCGATCACGTTCCAGAATACATTCCTGATTGTCTCCATATGAGTCAACTCCGGACCGTGGAACGTGTGTGTATTTCTCAGCAAGAGTCATCCGGTGCAAGGTGTACCAAAGCAGTAGGACAATGCAGTAGGAATATAGCGTATTCCAATATGGGATAAAGCGCACCCACGCTAATCCGGGTGGAGTCGGAATACCACATCTCTTGACGGAGCACAGTGAGCCTAGCGTTCACCAGACCACGACTCGTGGAATATGCACACCAGATGTAACACAGAATGTCGAGAGAAGAATTTTTCCTCAACACGGAGTCCATACTCCCGGGGCAGGTCGGGAATTCGGCACTAGAGGTTTCTGGGAAGGCTTCTGGAAGCCCCTAGTGCGACCGTAACTTCCTTAGCGGCGTATCCGGCCTTACGAGCTTTGTGGCTGAGCCCTGCAAAACCCTCCTGGCCAATCATTTGCAATGAAATCTCTGCCTGCATTAGTCTGTTCTAATTCTGCTCCTGTAAGTCAATCTGGCGGGACACACGGCATTTCTCGGTTTTAGGTCAGCACTCTAATGAGAAAAATTTTTTTTTCTCATCTGCTGCAGTGCTGCAGGGGCTCGCGTGCCAGATGTGAGCTGACTTGGTATATTCCTGAAGAGGAAGGTCCTTGTCGACATTCCTAATACGGATCATCCGTCGTAGACTGCGTAAACATGGTCTACACAGTCGCAGTAGGTATCATAGACCCGACAAGGTGGGGGGGTGGCCTAAGTGAATCGCCATTTCCCCGGACGCAACCACGTTTTGCTCTTCGGTCTAAAATAATTCATTTTTTTTTCTCCAAAAATAACGTACTCGGTCTCAGAGGTCTGGGACTCGTACTATTCGCTAGTGTGCTCGGGGGTGAGGGTCCAGACTTGCGTTCGGCTCGGCACCCCGGATCCATTTCGGCGTGATCGTGCAGCAAACGGCTAGACCACTGTAGAATCCGAGGTTTCAAGGAACGTTTTCTTCGTCGGCTGACAGCGTATCAGTCGTATTCCAAATGGTGTTTCCCAAAAATCAGACGGAACAGACCATCTCGGACGAGATCTGGAATATCTCCGGTCGGGGTTCTCGGGCCCGGCAAGGCTACCAGGCTCTTCACCCAGGAACTTACTTGATCTGGTACGGCAACACAGACCTTACATGGCAAGTATGGCGCTAAGTAGCCTCACCCGTTAACCCCGGTGTCACTCGGGCCTCGTGTTGCTCAGCACTCGCGGTCCGCACTAGTGTCAGTCGCAAATCATGGATCCGGCAGTTGGCTAACTCTGAGTCAATCTTTGTCCATAGTTGTCTTTGTGTATCCTGGCCTTTTTATTTTTCATCTATTTAATTTTTAATTTTAATTCTTTTTTTAAAACTCTCGAGGGATGATGTTGTCTAGTCTCACTTCTATGTCATAGTCATTCAGATATTCATGCCTTGATCCGCATGTAAAGAGGAGTCATACATGAGCCATGTGATCTAACCCCGGATGTGGGATCCAGGGTCTCGTAGCCGAAGGTCTCAGGTCTTCGGTCTCCGGTCTCCGGTCTCCCCATCGGAGTCAGCCCAGAGGTCACGGGACCCGCTCGCCTGATGTGTAGGGTCAGCTGACAAGAGACTTGGGAAAATGGGAGGAGATTCTAAGCGAGTAAGTCCCTTGTACCTCGAATACAGTAGCTTCTGTAGTACGGGCCCAACGTTTTCAAAGACCACCTGCCCAAACCAGTACTTCCCCAGAAGAATGTGAAATGCAAAATGCGGGTGTCCACGGTGAATCGTGGCGCAGTCGTGGCTAGTACCCCGTCGTTAGTACGCAATGTACAGCGTACACTCCCGGAACCTCGGCTGGGAAGACTAAAGGTTGTGGCACAGCCCTATGGCCTTTTCAGGCTAAAAATGGCTGATCGGAACTAATTCTCAATTTGGCACCGGGACATGCAGGAATCTTCCAGGCAGAGTTTTCTAAGCTAGTGCTTGTAAGCGACGGAATCTGGTTCCCTTTCGTGACTCGAGGCAGCACAGTTCTTTTTGATTTGACATGAACGCGCATCCTGTATCCTACGGCCCAAAGCCTATAGCCCAATCGTATAGAAAACAATACCAAGCGGTGGATTTGTGGCTGATCCAAATGAAGCCACGGCCCACCTAGGTAGCAAGGGTTGAAAAATGGGCGATCATGCGAAAAAGTGGGTCCGAGAGCGAACGTCCCCCCGAGTGGTAGGCGTGGGTAATTTTGGGGGGTGTAATTTTGGGGTCCTGGGTGACCGTGATAAAATACACTAGCGTACGGTAAGAATGGAAATGATCTTGCGGACACGCCGATTGGGCTTAAATGACGTCGAGCTAGTGTGCATCGCTCGGCCTTTTATAGGAGCGCTTTCCCTCAGATGCCCTCCACTTCCTTCCCATATACAATTTGAATTCTGATTATTTGCCATTTATAATCAGCTCGCCCTTTTATTAAGACTCATCCTACCTCCGATCGAGTCATCCGTCCGAACCGAACTCGTCCTTTCCAACCAGACTATTAAAGTTCACCCTCAACCACTCGATTCGTCACGAGCCTCTCGACGTTTCCAGACTCTTCGCATACTTCGATCCAGACTTGGTCATTCAACCCAAACCACCGGTTGGCACGGCCACAATCGCCCAGGGATTTCTCGGAAACTGAGCCGCTCCTATAAAAGCTTGCCTCCCCCCGGTGGCAACAGCTTCTTTATCCACTCTCTGACGTCCTATACGTGATACCATAATGCTTATGTATCCACGTAAGGATCTCATCACCGATCCATACAACCCAGAGGACATCATCATACAAGACGATCAATATCCGCAGAGCTTCGACGATAACTCGCATTATCAGTCCTCGCTACAACCACCTTTCCACTATCAACCTCAGTTTGCCTCTCCGCCTTCATCCGCGCCTTCCTCTCCCACCTTCTCCTCGCCCACCTTTTCTATTCCTTATCCCCAGGCGGACAATCAGTCCTTTGGGGCTCCTTCGATGACCCCAGCTTCTTCATACAATCCGTCTTTCGATATTCAGGGCTCCGCCTCACCTTCCCAGCAGTACCTCCCCCAATATCAGCAATATTATACGCCCATGTTGGCGCAACAGCCCATCGCCAGCAATCAAAGTTGGGACAGCAACTTGCAGTTGCTGAGCCCGGCACGCATTTCTTACCCCCAGAAGCCGTCGCCCGGTCCAGCTTCTTCACGATCTGTGCCTTCAGGTCATCCGGTCTCGCCCAACATCCACTCTCACCGACGATCGGCGAGCAACTCCAAGCCGCTACCCACACCGTCTCAGACTCCGGTCCAGAACTCCTTCCTGGCGGCTCCTTTCCAGAACTACGACCCATCATACCATGATGCTAGTCACGCTGAAGCTGAGTCTGCTATGAGAAAGGCTATCTTGGATCAACAGCAAAAGCACCAATCATCCCCCTCTCAGCAGCAGCAGAGTGAGTATTCTTTGGCTCCCTCGGTTTCGACCATCAGCCACAACTCGCCCGTCACCCCACAGACCAGCCTGGAGGAGCTCGACGAGTCGAAGATGACCAATGGTGAGAACCGATTCGCTGATGTGGACCGTTGGATGACCGATTACTTACAATTTGACGCAGAATACGCCAACAGCAACAGCGGCGTAATTGGTATTCCCAAGCTGAACCGGACAATTTCCGATATCTATCAGGACGAGCTGTATAACCCCAGCATCATGGCTGCTCCCCAGATGAACAAGCCGATGAACCAGAACATGCTCGCTCCGCGCAATGTCATTGCCGATCGCCTCAATGCTGCTAACCAGGGCCATCTGACATCTCGCTCGGGGTCCCCCTTGGGCAGCATGAAGCGCGATCACTCACCCTTCCGCGCGACCTCCCCATTTGCGGGCGACTTGAACGCTCCTCTTCCATCCCAGATGGCGACTAGCGTGCCCATGACTCAGAACATGAGCATGTCCTCTGGCAACCCTGGTGATATCAAGACCATGTCCCCCAAGGACGCGGTCTTGGACTTCAACGAGGGTGATGATGCGGCCATGCCTCCTCTGTTCACGCCCGGCCAGGGTGACTTTAATCTGGGTGATGCACTGGGTCTGCGCCGCGAGAGCTCCGGCTCCATGCGCCTACCGCAGAACATGACATCCATGGAGGCATTCCCCTCCCAGTACGCTACGACTCAACCTCAATTTGGATATCCCCAGCAGACTCCGCGCCAGCCGATGATGCAACAGGCCGACTTCCCTTCCTCACTTACTCACTACGAATCCAGTGGACAGTCGTCTGTGGACATGACTTCTCAGGCTCATGCCAAGCTGCCTATTTCCGAGGGCATTACCCGCCCGAGTAACACCTCCTCGGACGCGGGTACCTACACTTGCACATATCACGGATGCAGCCTCCGATTCGAGTCTCCCTCTAAGCTTCAGCGACACAAGCGGGAGGCCCATCGCCAGACCACCCCTGGGGGTCACTTGATTACTCGCGATACTTCGCTTCGCAACTCTCAGGCTGGACCTCACAAGTGCGAGCGTATCAACCCTTCTACTGGAAAGCCTTGCAATTCTATCTTCTCGCGCCCTTACGATCTGACTCGCCACGAAGATACAATTCACAATGCGCGCAAGCTCAAGGTTCGATGCCACCTGTGCACCGAAGAGAAGACCTTCAGTCGCAATGATGCTCTGACACGGCATATGCGCGTGGTGCACCCCGAGGTTGATTGGCCTGGCAAGCAGCGTCGTCGCAATCAATGAGCTCCGACATGATCACTCGATGCCTTTACCCTCTGTGTGATGTGACGTCACCCCCTCTCTTCCCCATCGGACCCACTTCAGGTCACTCCCCGTCGGGTTGCCGCCCGTTGATTGGCTGCTGTCCACCACCGGACCCACCACATTTGACGTCAGCAATCCGAACTCCTCATCGGTCGTGACGTCGATGATCGGGGCCTCATGCCAGATGACGCGGGTCTTAACTCTCCCCCCCCCTAACCTGACGTGTGCGGACCCTTGGCACCCATGCTATTCCATGCTTGATTCCTGGCGCATTCTTTTCTGGAAAAAAAGTATCAAGGGAGGTATTGGCGTGTACTGGGCTGTCTTGTGTATTTCTTTCGCTTGCGGCTTTTCATGCCTGTTACGAACCCCATTTGATGTATTATTATCATTCCACCCTGTACGATTTGACGTGATGATGTCTTTTTGCATGCGATTTCGCGATCCCTTCTTGCATTGGCTCTTGGTGTTTTTTTTTGGGCGGTCTTGTACATGGGTTCTCCGGTGCGTGAACGTACACTGGTTTGTACAGTATGGATATGGACAAAAAAACGTATGTACATTATGGGCTTTGTATAGCTTCTACCAACGGGTGAATACATCTGAATATTTGATATATTTTTTCTCCCTTCACGTAGCATAAAAGTACGAAATATCTAGTACCAAGTACTCCAAGTCAGCTAAAGGTACAAGGGGACCTCCGTCGTTGACAATAGTAGGAAGGGGGGTCCATTATGGTCGTTATGGAGACAGGTGACGGTAGACAGTCCCCCGTTTTCCAATCCAGGAACCCTTGTCCAAAGTACATCTCACCAAGCATTCAGGTCCCTTTCTGAACATAATTAGAAAAAAAGTATTAACATGAAACGCCCTCCTAACAAAGTAATCCCCCCTCTCCCCGGCTTCCCCCTCCCCGTCCCACCTGCATTGATCGTCTTCCTAGCGCGCCCGCGGCCAGCGGCAGCAGAACCCAAACAAGGGCGCCCAATCTCCATCGTCCTGTCCCATGCTTTCCATCGCTCCCAATCCATCTCCACTATAGTCCCGGGATGCGCCTGAACGGTTAGCTACCCCTGCACTTCCCTCTTCTGGAACGGGAAGGGATGTGTTTCCCCAAGTGGGGCTTGGCTTGCACCCCCCATGTGTAGCTTCGTCAAGGGCTTGTCATCCGCTCGTTACATAGTGGGCTTGAGTGGAAGGGTTTAGGGAATGATGGGCCTTCCCCTCCCCTTTTCCCGGTGAAAGTCACTTGTTTCTGGATTTTTTTTTCGCTCGGGCCTATGAAATCATCTTGAACTCATTGTGACAAGATATAGGCTTGGAGAGAGAACCAAGATCTTGATCCCTGGTAGTTTTGGGGTGATCTTTTGTTGTTTGGGGAAATATTTAATTTTTTTTTTCTAAAAGAACAATGTGGTGGTTCATGAGAAGATACATTTCCATAATGTTGGGGTACTTTTGCGTACTTTTGAGTACTCTGGGTACGTCGGGTACTTTTGGGTACTTGGACATTTGAGGACTGGGGATTTAGGACTTGAGAAGAGAATTGAATTTTCTTAGTCAGACGGCCCTTTCTTGTACGGAGCTGACGGATCGACAGTACATCAGAATCAGGAGACACAGTCATCACTTTAGAAGTGGAGTCATTCTCGTTTTCGGTTCGACTCAGACCCTATTCGCGGCTAGATGAAGGAAACGAAAGCCGGGGTACGTAGGAGGACAATTTGCACCCATTGATTGGGCTGCAGAGGTGTCAATTTTAAGAAGTTGTGGGTGGAGGTCATACAATAGAGTCCCCACTGTGGCTTGGGATCGTCGGTGGGAAAATTCACGTATTATCTTTACCTGGACATTTCCCTTATCGATCATTGTTTGTATGCTGTATTTCAGGGCTGTGGCGGTGCGGTGACTCAGCGACTTGGCTGGTTTCAGATTAGTGCGTGTGGGGCGCTTAGGCTTCTGGTCTTGCGCGGCTGGCATGTGGCTTGAAGTATGTGGGTGAGGATTGCGTGGTGGTGGGTGAATTCGGACTTCAGAGGGGTCAGAGTTGCGTCTATCGGGGACTGCTATTATTAGAGGGGTTGTATGTCTGTGTGGTTTGATCGAGTCTTAAGATGATTGGGTCCTAGGAACTATGTACTCCGGAAGTATCGGGCCTGTGTGACATTCAAGTCCAGATAGTACCAGTCGGAATGGGAAGTCTTGAAGCCACCATGGGCCTGAACGTGAGAATTCTATCGGGTTTGTTGTAAAGGTACGTTGGGAAGGGATTTCCTAATCGGGAAATGAGGAAGCATCTGGAAAGACGTGGTGCCTCACTGCCTCAGGAAAGGGTCGGAAGCAATGAGAGCATCGGACAACCTTAGAACACAGCACAAAAAAAATAGTTGACCACTATGTTTTTCCCTCGGATTTCAACCCTGAATCAAGAAATCCCAAATCTAAACAATCCCGCTCCATAGAGTAGTAGCTGTCAAATGCAAAAGTCTATAGTCGTCCAACTGCGATAACCAAGCACACCACACCAGAACAGCTCACCCAGCACCCGGCCGCATCCGGATTGCAAGAGTCTCCCCAGCAAGCCCATGAATACTCCGTCTGACCCCAATGCCACACTCAACAACCCGCTTCATCTCCTGGCTTCCCACGGCACCCGCATACTCCGCCGCACTCCCCCAATCCCCTCGTGCCTCAGGATCAGCCCCATGCTCAAGAAGCCAGCGTACCCTCTCCACAGCCTTCGCCATGACCGCATACATGATCGGATGATGCTTCACCAGCATCGATTCTCCCCTCTGATTTACATCCGCTCCATGCGCTACCAGTAACGCCATCACCGGTATCCGACTCACGTCGAACTCCTTGCTGGCAACTTCGCGGGTACTCGCACCAGGCGTACATGCCCCAGAAGCGTAGTGTAACGGCGTTCCATTTCTGATCTCGGCGCCCGCGTCGAGAAGCATCTGCACAGCCTCCACGCTGCCATGTGTAGCAGCTGCTTCGAGCGCGGCGCATGAAGCTGGATCGGACTCACAGTTCCGATCCCCACTGAATCGCTGCGCGCCGAGATTCGGGTTTGCGCCGTTTTCAAGGAACCAGCGGAGAAGCTCAATGTTGGTCACCACTTTTGGCAGTAGAACGGCTCCGTAATAACCCGGTGAATTAGGTGTCCAGCCATGTTGTTGTAGGATCTGGAAGAGTTGGATCTGGAGATCTGCTGGTGCATCCAGGATGTGCAGTGGTGTTTCACGATCAAGAGGTGCGCCATATCTGATTAGATCCCAGGCAACTGCGGCGTTTCCTACGCTAAGGGCGATAGTCAAGCCGTGATTTAGTAGAGCGGGAGAGATGTGCTCTGGTGGGACGACAGATTGCGCTGTGAAGAAGGTTCCCTGGCTGCATGCTGTTTCGTAGGCGACCATCCACTGTGGCATGGATCCTATTAAGCCGATATCTGTGGGCTTTGTGATGGGGATGCCGTCATGTGAGGAGCGGACCATTCCCGACATACGGTCCATCTTTTGGGGAAACGGACCATTCGGGTTGGTTTGGCTGATTTGCCGCTGCCTCGAAATCATGTTCATCATCTGCTGGGCGCGAGCTTGCTCTACTCTTTGAGCTTGTTGCATGTCAGGAACCCCCAGGGCGCCACTCATGGTGTTTGGTTTGCACCTGCGTGGACCAGACTATGGATGTACTGCTGTGCTTGGTGAGATGGCAGCGTCTTCTCGCCCAGCATGACCGATCAGTCAGGAACAGTGAAGCGATTGGTTCAATATGAACCACGAATCATAAGCTTGGAGAGATGGTTTGAGGTCCGATCATCGGGTTTGAGCCGCACTTCCACGGCCCCTGAAAGGACCGGGCGCCGCGACGCAGTTGATGAGTCATCTGGATCTCAAGATCCAGGATAATATTCAGATAATAATGGTATGTTGGCATTCTTCGGAGATCACATAGCTTCCAAGGGTCTGGTGAAGTTGTAATGCAATCTTTGGTGGATGAAGTCGATTTCTTTGGTACTGTGCGGGTCTCGGAAAGTCTTTCTCGAAGTGTGAGAGGTATGGGGATCTTCCACATCTCTGATCAACATGATCAATATCTACGCATTGTTCAATCACTATGACGAGACGAATGCTATTCATGTCATCATTCATACAAGCATCAACACTTATACTCAACTACTCTTGTTTCTCTTCAGGCAACTCCGCAAGCTGAGTATTGATGCTCGTGACATGAGACCGTGTACAGTCTTGGGGGGACTGGGAGACTCGTGTGCAGTCTTTGTATTGCTAGCTACGGTTCAGGCGGAATAGATGTGACAGATTTCTGACAGCTCTTATCGAAAAGACCCTATTCAAAAGTTCAATCCTCGGGCCCAGACAAGCCACCTTTATGTCCAGTCTCTCTAGCGCGCGGATCTCCAGGAGCAAAACTTCTACTAGCGGCCCTGCCACTCCTCTGACCGGCCTCTCTGACTCGGGGGTCACCAGCTTCGAAGCTGCCACTGGATGCCTTGCCGCCTTGGGATGCGATATCCCGCTGCCGGATTGATTACCTATGTCTCGCATACGTACGCTCGAGATGTTGCATGTCTGCGTCTGCGCGTCCATACTGGCAAAGTCGCCCTGGTATAACTTGCTTACTTGCTCGACTACTAAATGAGATATTGTTTTACGGACTAGAAGGTAAATTGAAATAAGAGTACCATCTTGTTAGCATACCTAGGATGGTCAAATATGTATCAACCTATCTATCCTCCATAGACTCGCGAAATTCACTTCTAATGCTCAACCATGACTATCCTCCTAATCTATAAAAGACAAATTGGCCGCTAAATGGGTTATAGCTAGATGCTGAAAGTTCTTCCGAATTGCGCCTCTAGTAGAGGTCTTACAATGGTTTAAAGCAACCATGTGTTCAAGGCGTGCCAGCAAAGTAGCCCCTCTGGCAAGGTAGAGCTTTTAGTCACTAAAAGCGGAGATCCTGACGAGATAATAAGGCCATTTAGGAATCAAGCGCAGTTAAGATATTCGCCTATAACCCTGGTTAATTTGTGTTAAGAGGGCCACGGGCTCGGTGAATACTCGCTGAAGATGCCCCGGTCGTAGCGAAAGAGAGACGTCCTCCTCACGTAGATGCGAGACACGTTAACACCACTGAACACTCACTTCTTGATCACACAGCGCATCACCTCTTGATCAACTCTTTCAGCATTTCAAAGTTCACCTTCTCGCATGTTTCCGCCTCGGACCCTGCTCTTTATCCATCACAACGCTTGGCTCAGTTCTCATCAACGCACCAGGATCGCAAAGCTACTACCACAAACATCATGGCCATGGCCACCACCACCGTTCTCAACTCACGAGACCTCTTACTCCAGCCCCTCCCCGATCTCAACATCAGCCCCCGCCGTACCACGAGTCACGCCTTGCACCGCGTTCGTTTCGTTGGAGTCCTACATGGGCAAACTTCGAGTCGGATGTCATGAACACCTTCAATGCCCAAACGTGGAGCCTGCAACATCTCGACTCCCGGATAACGGGGCCTGCTGCCGCCGGCTCTGTCGACGAGGAGCAGGTCTTCGTCTCCAACGAACGAGGAGTGCAATGCATTTCTGAGGGAATTGTCGATACGTCACATCAAAATCTTTTCTCATAATCAGTGACCGCTTCGAACAATAATTGTCGTTGATGTCTTCAAGACTCCAATCTGCTGTAACACACTGAGCTTTGAGATTGGGAGTGGGCAGTGGACGCTTGATTTGGCCCACCTTTTCCTGGATAGAAGAAGCAGAGGATAAAGAGAAGAGTGTATTGTTGACCGTTAAGAGCGTGCGGTGATATAATGACCCATTCGAATACCCCGGCCGTGGTTCTCCTTGTTTTTTCCTTGCTCGATAGGAGTGCCTGTTGACAGCGCTTGAGAGGCACTGCCAGTGCCAAGGGACACGATAGGAGCTCAGCTTTTCTGTTACTTTGTGCTTTCTCCTCTGGTACGCTTCGACCTGTCTGCTTTGTCAGACTATTTCGAGCATACCTAGCCCCCCCGCTTCGGCAAAGCAGACAGGTCGAAGCGTACCGGGACTTTGGCCACTTAGGGCATCAGGAAGGTGATGAACGTGACTGCTGTGCCTAATAGTTGCGTTACTTGTATCTCTGTGTATTGTGCTGGACTGCTTCCGCCGTGGCTTGGGTGACTGAAATACAACAAACACTCTCAATGAATGATGTGGATGTGAGCAAATCAGACTTTCACTACGGCAATCTTGAAGTCTGGGCAATAATACCCTACTTCTCCTGCCACCTTCTGATTCTTCCTTTCACCACTTTATTCGTTCGCCATCTCTAACTCAGGACTCTTCCTTCAACTTCCTGATTCTTCAACCTTCCCACAACAATATCGTCTCCATCCTCGCGCTGGTTTCAGCAAGGAACAGACCCTGGCACAATAATCACCCTCGATCAACCTGTCCCTTCGCAGTGGAAGATCCTCGAGAAGCTCAATGAGCGTGACTTCCAGGCTAGTGAACAAATGCGTCGCCGCCATGGCCACTATTCTTACGCTACGGCTAAATTTCTCTGTTGCGATCCAAAGAACACCTCCAGGAAAGTCTTCATGCGAGTTTATCTTCAGGTTCCTATTATGAACACTGAGATGCAAGAGCCGAAGACCAGATCCCGCCAGGCCACCAAATTCACGCCCCCAGAGTTAACGGCCTACCAGGAGTTTACTCAGAAGGATTTCAGCAATGCACCAAAGCTCCTAGGATACAAGGTCAGCACTCAAGATAAGTCAGGGCTGGTCCCAAATGGGTTTGCGATCTGGCTGGCGTGGGAAATGGTCCCAGGTCTACGCCTCGGAGACAAGCTTGGGAATGATCCATACTGGACTCTGTCCGCTGTCGAGAGGGAAGTTGTCCGTATGGCCTTTATGAGGGCTCTTCCGTATGTCGTTCCTCCCGTTTCCTGAGCATGCTAACGACAAACTTTAGTCGGGCGCTCGAGAAAGGGTATGGACCTCATGTGCCCAGTCTCTCTAATCTAGTCTGGCACAGTCAAACAGGCACCCTGTATGTTATTGCATGTTGTGTTTTATGTCATATAAGTGGACTAACATTTTCCGTTCTCTTCAGTTACTTCATCGGTTACTTCTACGGCATTGACGATGAACCTAAAGACCGGAGCAACATCAAGATCGGTCCTGAGGCCCTAGCGCACTATGGCCTCGCGAAACCCTCTTCGAATGAATGGCGTAACAAAAATTGGAACGGGGATACTACAGGCTGGGAAATGTAGCTCATATAGAGGGGGAGTCTATCTAGCACATCCCTTTCTAGCTCCATCATCCCCCTTAATAAAGGCACTTCTTGACCATATTGTTTTCAGGCCTCTGTGGAAGACCCATACGACCATACGGAATATGTTGGAGCGGCAGGCCATTGAAACCGGGTGCGCTGCGGTTGGCCCATGACACCGTACCTCCGTAGAGCCAAATACTGGGGTCATCCGCAGCACCCGCGTATAAAACACCGCGAAGATTGTTCGGAGGGTACGTTCCCGTGCTGGCATCGGCCGTTTTATTGAGCGCTGGATGAGATGAATGCTATTCATGGCATCATTCATACAAGCATCAACACCCTTGCTCAACTACTCTTGTTTCTCTTCGGACGCCCTGCCAGGCAATTCCGCAAGCTGAGTATTGATACTCGTGATATGAGACCCAAAGCTACTTGGGGTACTGACACTGGAATCCAGTTCATGACTCACGGTCGGAGATTCGGCAGACAACTCAGCTTGACTAGCCCCCGGCAACTCCGTCCTCCGCCTGGGGTTGCGCAATCGTGCCCAAGCAAACCTATGAGGCACGGACTCTTCTGGAGCTTCGTAGATACTGGTCTCTTGCTCTTGTGCCTCGGTCGATGATGCTTCACTTCTTTGCTTTTTCTTGCGGTAAATGACCAGTAACGACAGGCACGCCACAATGGAAGCAGCACCTACGCAGCATCCTACCACGACACCGGCAATTTGGCCACTAGTGAGGTGGCTGCTATCTGACGCACTGGTCGCGTCGGTCACCGCGCTGGTCGTATTCTTCGCGATGGCGTTTGGTTGTCGGAACAAGGCTGCAATCGCTTCATTACTGAACCCATCCGCCGGCTTTGTCATGCTGGCTGAGCCTGTTGATCTTCAAGGTTGTTAGCTTGGACCTAACCCATGACTGGATGACAAAACTTGCCCGCCGCCAATGATATTGTAGATCTGAGATGGAATGGTATATTCGCCTGCATCTGGGTGATACACTTGCCCCCATTGGGTACTGTTTAGGTTGAGTATCGCCACGCTCTTCGTTTCCCAGTCACATCCCTGTGTGATCGAATCATATCGGATGCCTCCCACCGTCAACATTTGCGATCTGGCGACGAGATGACAGGTATGTCCATAGCGTGGCGAGATTCCTTCGAGCAGTTTGATCCATGTGAATGACGGGATCGTGAGCACGTAGGTTTGATCATAGACTCGATCCTCGTCACGGCCGCCGTACATGTATATGCTGTGGCTTGAGTTGTCCGGTGCTGATGCTACTACCACACAAAAGTCGGTCCGTGGGGCGGGGATGGAGCCCGTCGTGGCCTGTGTATACCAGGTTCCGTTCGAAGCACCATTGTCAATAGATGCGACATCGAGGAGGTCGACACTTCCGAAGGATACCTTTGCAAATTGAGCAGATGAACTGAGCAGGAAATTGAAGTTCAAAACTCACGTATGTCCCCATATCCGATAAGTCAGTATTGTTGGGTGGTTTCGTCACTCCGCCCATTGATACCAGCACACCGTCGGAGCCGACATTCGGCACATAGGCCAAACCACCCATCGCCCGAGGGTAGTTCTCCAATGAAGATGTGGAGAGATTGGTGGCGGTTTGCGAGGTGGTATTGAGCACAACCAAACCATCGATGTATCTTCGAAAATTCGAGAAATGCGCGTAGTTGCTATTTGTTCCATTGTCAATAAAGCCATTCAAGTAAAAGGCGAGCCCTTTATCTGGTGCTTGTGCCCAAGCTCCTCCAGCCGGTCTGTCCGGTACGTCCAGGGAGACATCATATTGTTTCCAGGCCTCTGTGGAGGACCCATACGACCATAGGGAATATGTTGGAGCGGTAGGCCATTGGAAACCGGGTGCGCTGCGGTTGGCCCATGACACCGTCCCACCGTAGAGATAAATACTTGGGTCATCCTCAGCACCCGCGTATAAGGCACCGCGAAGATTGTTCGGAGGGTACGTTCCCGTGCTGGCATCAGCCGTTTTATTGAGCGCTGTCACTGAAAGGTTTACTTTCCAGTCCCAGGTCTCGTTCAACGCGACTGCAATCAAATACTCATCTGTCTTCATGTTAACATTGCCTTTCCAGATTGCTTCCGCTTCAAACAGGCACATACTGTATCCAATGATCGGGTCCGACTTCTGCGCTCCTCCGCTGTTCGCTGCAAATACCTCCAGGCCGCCATCGATGTAGAGTGTGTCGTTTTTCACAACGGCTGCGCTTCATTGTCAGTGGCTTGCATTCTCTTACTGCTGGTCAGACCGACATTGGTGATACACTCGCTGGCAGAACCTGTTGATCGGATCGATGAGAGACGTTAGATTGGTGGATTCGGTAGAGTTGGGGGCACCGAAGACTCCATGAGCAAGAGCGAGGACTGCTACAGCATCTAGAATCAACCACATTGCATCTTCAGGATGAAAGTCTCCGGGCGCGATCAAAGTAAGAGCATTATTGATAACACACTCGGCTCTTGGCCAGAATAATAAATATGGTGGGCATTGCTGTCGGCTCCCCACGACTGAGGAGGGCCAGCCACCAATGCAGATAGGATATCCAGTAAACATCCATTTCGCCCCCAAACGCCTTCGGCTCACGAGCTCCGTCCGGTCCGGGTTAGTCTGTCTTAAGTCTGCAGTGTACCCACAAGGGTCCGGCTCGGTCCAAATGTCATTCTTATGTGGAATAGAGTGTGCGGCACTGTTGGAAGGCTCCATCCCACCAGCTCTGGCAACGGCCTGGAGCAGGCGATCGATGCTTGTCGTTTGAGGGGCTCGCTCTCTATCGTGTCCATACACAATTTAGGGTGAGGACTGCTCTTCTCTTCCCAATTTTTTTTTTTTGAACTTTTTTTTTACTTTTGGTCTGGATAGTTCTTGCTCTGCCACTAGTCTGGAAGTAATGGCTTGGTGTGATCCTCAGTGTATTACTGTATTGGACGGCCGACATGGTGGCTGCTGAGTGCATCCACCTTTTTTGCTGACTTGCGCTAGCCAATAATTGATGAATTTGCTAATAGGCAATCTCGATGTTGACCCGGGGCATGACTTCGGTTATCTGGGTGGCTTGAACGGGGTAGGCTTGTCGCCCGTTATTACGAGCGGAGCCAGGCATTCGGCGTGTTGGTGCACCGGTCAAGTTCAGACCCCATCATTTGATGGGCTTTTGGATGCTTACGGTGGTGTATTGACGCTTCTGTATGGCAATTGATCGGGCTTTCTTGGTGGAATCGCAACTTGAACGACACGCCTTACTACGGGCGCCCATATTGAATTCGCGAACCTCGAGTCTTACCAAGAATTGCGAGCGGGTCTCGCGATAGCAAGTTTCACCTACTCCTCTTGGCAGTCTTGTATAATTGGATCATTCTAGGTAAAGTTTCCCGCACAGCCGGAACAGTTGACGGCATGCGCATGGTTTCTGTGCAATATGGATCATATGGACCCGAGACACTGATGCAGTTTCCCGGCCGTCAGGGTGACTCCAGTCGCATTGCCCAGTACGGTCGGCATAAGCTCAGTATCATGGTTGCGAGGGGTAATCTGGCTGAGGAAGGGGGACAAGACAGTCCGCCTGGCGATAAGCTTCGAAAGTCGCTAGTCGCTTCGTCGCTTCGTTGTCAATGAGTGCTGCTTGGGTGGTGGATTGGACTTGGTTGTAAATGCCCACAAGGCCGATAACGGTTGAACCCGGGTTGAACCCCTCGAGTGGGCCTCAACTTGAGATGCGGAGATTCAACCACCTCCCATGGCAACATATCAGCCCTTTTGATGTCAAATAAGATGATTACGTACTTTGGATGGCCGTGCAGTGTGATTTGGTTGTTCTTTTGGGTGATTTCGCTGGGTGGATGGTTTGGAATCCCCATCTTCGTTGTGGTTCAACGCCAAGCAAAGTTGAACCTCAGTTGAACCCTCGGTCGGGATTCAAGCCAAGTGCTGGTGTTCGACTGCTTCCCACCATACCATTTCAACCATTCTTGTAGAAATTGGTGGTTGGACGTAGATAGGTGACAGGTGGTCACATTTTGGCTGTTTAGTCTGGCAACCCCATTGTGTCTGGTCGATTTTGGTAGAAAGTTGTGTTCCTTACTGTGGTTACATATCCTATGCAATATATAGCTCCACGATGTTTCCAGTCAAACCACACCTATCGCATCGCAATGCTTGATCGGTCCAACACCGTGGTTCTTAGCTTATTTATACTCCCAAGCAAGCAAGCAAGCAATCTGATTATAAATACCAAACGCAAGCTGGATGATGCTAAATTGAGACCGAAGTTTTTCATACATCCCGAGAAAGAAAGGAATCAAGACCAACAAGCTCTGGTCGGTGTACAGGGTACGCAAGACGTTTGCTACATCAAGTTTGAACCAGCCTTTGCAAGATGCTCGATACAACTACGCAGAGAGAGATTTAGAGCAATATTGATGAGTAAATGATATTGAGTGAACACTACGCGGAGACGGATCTGAAGTTGCGGGTGGTTGACTGAATTGGAAAGGGTCGGAAAGTGGACACACCCACGCGCCGGTAAGTAAGAACGCGTAGCAAGACCGAATGGAACACAACAACGCGTGAAGAATACCAAACATTACATGTTTACAGTGGAAACGATTGCTTATTTGAATGTTTAGTAATTGTATTGGTATCTGGACCACTTCTCAGCGAAGTTTGGATCCCGCCATGAAGGCGTCAGCCGTATTGTTAAGAGGCCGCTATGATACAGGAATGGCCGACCCATAGGGACGCGAAAATTGGTAGTCGTGTAAAAAAAGCAAACCCAGAGACCCATGACGATTGTAAAAAATCAGAGAACACCCCAACGTCCCATCATACCGTGAAGCCCGGAAAAAAAGTGAACAGACAGACAACGCTTAACCACCGAAACCGTACAGGGTGCGGCCCTGGCGCTTGAGAGCGTAGACAACGTCGAGGGAAGTGACGGTCTTGCGCTTGGCGTGCTCAGTGTAGGTGACGGCGTCACGGATGACACCCTCGAGGAAGGTCTTAAGGACACCGCGGGTCTCCTCGTAGATCATGGCGGAGATACGCTTGACACCACCACGGCGAGCGAGACGGCGGATAGCGGGCTTGGTAATACCCTGAATGTTGTCACGCAAGATCTTGCGGTGACGCTTGGCGCCACCCTTGCCGAGACCCTTGCCACCCTTACCACCTGAAGAGAGAAGACGCGTTAGAAAAGACGCGTCAAATGAGCGACGAGACGATGGATACTTACGGCCAGACATGATGAAGGTTATTTAAAAGTGGTTGGTGTTGAGGAGAAGATGTGGAGTTGACTTTGGAAGTCAAAGAGGTCGTCGAGTGATGGATGGAGGGGGAAGAATTGAGAAGGGGAATGGGGCATGGGATATTTGTATGAAAGGACGGATGAGACGCGGGGAGTTGGAATCACACGCTAGTGAGTGGATCGACCAATGGGAATGCAGGATCCAGACGGGCTGGCGTGATCTGCCGGATGCCCCAGGCCGAGATGCCTGGCTGCAGAAGGCACTCTGATCATGATTTCCTATTGATCTCTAACATGCTGATCAAGATCAGACAGCCCATCAGCAAACATTCCTCGGGGCTGGGGAATACCATAGACCCTTCAGATCCGCCTCCCAGCCTCCCTAATCATGGAGATCAAAGAAAGGACCGGATGGCATTCTACAGGTCTGATCCTGGCCTCTGATTGGTCCAAGTCAGGCCCCTCGCTTAGATACTCGGGTGGACCAATCAGAAAGCCGGAACAAAAGACTCAGCGGTGCGCACCTTTTTCGTGATCCGAACAGTGGCTCTGTGATTCGCCGTCCCTACCTGTTCCAGATCACCACCCTTCCGGCCCAGTACAAATACCTTCCCCCGCCCGCCTCCTTCTTCCCTTCTCCATCCATCGACAACCCTCATCGACCAACTCCATCTTTCATCAAATTTTATTCAGATTCTATCGAATCTCATTCAAATAAGATGGCTCGTACCAAGCAGACTGCCCGTGAGTCCCTCCAACCTTATCGTCGCTGTCGCTGTCGCCGTCGCTGCCTGGAAAGGTGGTCCCCAAATCGGGTTACCTCCGCCGTATCCAGGTCGCGGTGACGCGTGACGCGCGCTCACCGACTAAATAGTCATTACATCATGCTAACCTCCTCTCAGGTAAGTCCACTGGTGGCAAGGCTCCCCGTAAGCAGCTCGCCTCCAAGGCTGCCCGCAAGGCCGCCCCCTCCACCGGAGGTGTCAAGAAGCCCCACCGCTACAAGCCCGGTATGTCATCTCAGGATCCAATTACGAATGATCCAACATGGTTGCTAATAATCTTCACCAGGTACCGTCGCTCTTCGTGAGATCCGTCGCTACCAGAAGTCCACTGAGCTCTTGATCCGCAAGCTCCCCTTCCAGCGTCTGGTTCGTGAGATTGCCCAGGACTTCAAGTCCGATCTCCGCTTCCAGTCTTCTGCCATCGGTGCTCTCCAGGAGTCCGTTGAGGCCTACCTCGTCTCCCTCTTCGAGGACACCAACCTCTGCGCCATCCACGCCAAGCGTGTCACTATCCAGTCCAAGGATATCCAGCTGGCTCGCCGCCTCCGTGGCGAGCGCTCTTAGATGCACTTCTAAGAGTGGTTGTTTTTCTTGACACTTCCGGGATGGCGATCAGGGGTTTTGCTTTTTATTATTTCATGACTATCGGCGATTAACATGATGGGTCTGTTTTCAAATATCAAATGGGTCTCGGAACCGGGTTGTTTCTGAATTTGCTTTTTCTCACCGCGTGATCAATGCTACTTGCCATTCCTCGCTGGGGCCCCGGTGAGATGGAAGTCATGGGCATGTACATTTAGTTCTTTTAATGGTGTCTTAGCGCGCACCAGCTCATGACATAGACGCTGAAATGCGATCTTCTATGATTCAACCCACTTCTATCCTTGTAAATCTTCTAAAGCAAGATGCGTTTCACTAGTCTAACACGGTCGCCTTCATATGTCGTCGCGACCGGTGGATAGCTATCAACGTAACAGATCCTCACTCCAACGGGCTATCTCTCTCTTCTCGCATTTCCTTGGACTTTCCAGCCGCCGCGTCGGCGTGATCATCGCATTTCTTGTACTCTTTCTGTGTCGTAGCTTGTATCTATGATGAAAATCAGGACAGTGACACTATCCAGAAGGAGTAGGGAATCCTCCATACAGACTGAATCTTTACACTTTCAACTTGCCACAAAGAACAGGAGGCTCTATCTTTCTCAAATATGCTACACCGGCTGTACATGCGTCAACGATATCTAGGCACTGAGTTCAGATCATTGCCCCCCGCGACACCGGTATCGAGGGGTTCATCTCCATGCTCGCACCTTGCTGCCCCGCGACCGCAACGGGAATGCATGCCCAGGCAACCATCGATTGATAAACCCCAATACTGACACGGACGTCTCCGTTGCCGAATAATTAATCCAGACGATGAAGCATACCTGAACAGGGCGTCTGCCTGAGGCTCTTGGACCTTGCAGCCGCAGGGTCTCGGGCTTTGGGTCTAAGCTCCAGACGTCATCGGCAAATGAGTCCCAGAAACCCGATGTTCTATCTCTGATCTTCCGAGCTACAGTAGTCGGAGTGGAATAAAATTCAGATAAATCGATTAAATAGCCCGAGGAGAATCTTTTGATATAATTTCCAAGCCGATAACGTTCGGGATAATCTAGATCAGACCATCTTCAGATCAAACCCGTTCATGAACACAGCTCACCAAAGTGGGGGGTGGTGGGGGGGGGGGGGGGAGAACACACCAGCCTGGCCACCTGCACCAGCGCCGTCGATGGCCAAGTATGGCCTGAGGCAATTTTTTTATTTTTTGACTCAGGCACTGACGAAAGGTTGACCATTCTGATCCGGAAAGAGTTTGCAGCCCGGGCTTTTTGCCACGCGGCGTCGTGGTTCGGTCGGCGACGCCGTACGGCGGATACGGGATGGTTCCTGATCCCGAGACCGGGGTTTGGAATTAGGGGGCACTTGGGATCGGGGTTAGGGGTTTATTATCAAAGCAGTTATTGGCCTCGGTACGGATTCATGCATTTGTAAGATACTTGGGGACTGTACAGTAATTATCTCGGGTGTCTATATTGGAGCCGGGAAGGGGTGGCGAAATGGATTTTGGTGATTCCAAGTGTGGCCTGGTTTGCCTGATGGCTCTTGGCCAGTGGTACGTTGGCTGACTTGAGCACTTTCAGGGTTCTTGAGAAAGTGCAGGGGCGCTTGATTTGGACTCTGAGTCATAAGCTGGCTGTAATTGAGTGCGTGCGCTTCCCAGGTTCAAAGATTCAAATCATGGATCGACTCTGAAGTCGTGGGTGCCTTGGAATTATGGCATCACATAGTTTTGGTCCCTCGTATCCTCCTTTGATCCTACGCCCAAAGCTCGAAAAATTGATCGCATAAGATGCTGAATGCAATGAATCGTATACTGAGCCTGGTTGCCTACTTGAAGGGTCAATATCATCATAATAAGACCAACTCCCGAAAATTTTGATACCTTTGCCGCTGCCGCTACCTGCAGCACCAGAGTTTATCTAAGCCCCTTGACCCCGTCGTCGGCTCGGATGTATCCCCGAGATGGATCTGAATAGCCTGTGGGGTTGTTAGGCAGCAATAGAAAGACTCCACTACCTAAAATGAGACACGGGGAGCCTCGTAGGGAGAAATGACGGTGGAGGCTCAATTATGAAAAACGCTACATCTTGCGCACAAAGATTGCACAAGATGTGTCCAAAGTGCCCAGATCAGACGGCGGACGATTGATGTTCAGCCATCTAAGGAGAAGACCCACCAGAAGGCGTTGGAAATCAGTTTGTGATTGATAATCTTGCTGCGGTCGCAGCCCAACCCCGGAGATTAGGAGCTGACACCTCAAGTCCGGCAAACCGCGATGTAACAGTTCGGGGACGGCTGTGGCTCTTGCACAGATCGGGAGAGCTTTGACTGGAGATTACTTAGACCTCGGCCCTTTGGAGGCGATCTTGAATCAAGATACCAATTTATTCTCGCAGGGTCATTTCAGCTCAACTCATTTTTCTTTCCAAAAAGATTCCTCGTGTACACCGTGAATAGACAAAATGTCAATCTCATCAGGCGACGAGAGTTTCTTGGAGCGATATGTCAAAGCTCTGGTTTCAGGATTCGTGCCGACCACCCGAGTAATGCAGATAATTATGCACATTGTGCACACACGGTGTACTGAGTCATGCATGTCGCTGTAGTAATTTGCGTCATCATTTCATATTTTTCATATTGTGATTAACCTGTTCACGGCAAACAAACCATCATAGAAAGCAAAGTTCCATTTATGAACCCGCGACACAAGGTGTTCCCAATCCCGATCACGCTTCATTCAATGGAGCTGGATGAACAGCAACAGTCTCGGGTTCAGGGCGGCCCCACTGACCCAGTTTTCGAAAGCTCTAGACTTTTCTCTCAATGGATGGAATAGGGCAACGCTCCGTTTTTTCTCGTTTCTGGGGCGCTATTCATGAAGAATATGCAGAAATTAATGTATACCACTGAATTTAATACCGAATCTCGGCCTACGTCCGCACTTGGTCATCCCAGGTTCATAAGAAAAAAAAAAGCGCCACGAAACTGGGCATTAGTCCAGATCGTATATTAAAGGGGGCGATATCCTGGAACTGAGCTTGCTCTGGATTTTTATCTGTATATTTGCCTCCATAATCCTAATTACACCATACCCCTCACCCACCCTCCACTCAGTGTCCGGATCCGGCATTTTTATTCCCCTCGTCGGGTCACTCCGCAAACAATTAGGAACGGTCCACATACATAATCCACAGTGCTCTTCGCTCTTTCCTCCACCTTTGATAATTGTCTGTCGCATTTTCGGTATCAGTTGTCGACTATACGATAAAGCGGTCTGTCCATCATGGCGGCCGACGATCGGAACCATGCTTCTGAGAAGATTGAGCGCAATGCTCCCACCAAGATTTCATACTTCCGTCTGGTCTTCGACCAAGGCGTCGTGACACAGGAAATTATCGATCACCCTTACCCCGGCTCCGGTACAGAAGACGACCCCTATGCCGTGACATGGCTCCCCGATGACCCGCGCAACCCTATGAACTTCAGCGAGTTCAAGAAATGGTCCTTTACGATGCTTGTGGCTATCGCGACACTGGCGGTGGCGCTAGTTTCTTCAGCCTATACTGGAGGTGTTGAAGAGATCATGGCTCAATTTAGCATTGGAGAGGAACTCGCCACGCTCGGTGTCTCGCTTTTCGTCTTAGGTTTTGCTGTAAGTTTTTCCCCAAGCCGCAGCAAAAACGCTTTGAGGCCATTGACTAACTCTTATGGTCTAGATTGGACCGCTGCTCTGGGCTCCTTTGAGTGAGCTGTTCGGCCGCCAGATCCTTTTCGTCACTACCTACGCCGCCCTCACTGCTTTCAATGCTGGTACCGCCGGTGCCCAGAATTCCTGGACCCTGATCATTCTTCGATTCTTTGCCGGTTCCTTTGGATCCTCGCCTCTCACCAATGCCGGAGGTGTCATCGCCGATATGTTCCCCGCCAAGCAGCGAGGTATTGCGATGAGTGTCTTCGCGGCAGCACCTTTCCTCGGTCCTGTCCTCGGTCCCATCATTGGTGGTTTCCTCGGTATGAATGCGGGCTGGAGATGGGTCATGGGTTTCCTGGCCGCTTTTTCGGGTGCTGTCTGGATTATCGGGTCTTTGCTTATCCCGGAGACCTATGCACCTGTGCTTCTGCGCAAGCGCGCCGAGAGGCTCTCTAAGCTCTCAGGCAAGGTCTACCGCAGCAAAATCGAGATTGACCAAGGCAAGGTCACCCTGAAGGAGTCTTTCAAGATCGCGTTGTCTCGCCCGTGGATTCTCCTGTTCCGCGAGCCTATTGTCTTCCTGTTGTCTTTGTATATGGCCATTGTCTACGGCACCCTCTACATGATGTTTGCCGCTTTCCCGATCGTCTACCAGCAAGGACGTGGCTGGAACCAGGGTGTCGGAGGTCTGGCGTTCCTGGGTATCATGGTGGGCATGTTGGCTGCCGTTCTTTACAGCCTTTGGGACAACAAGCGGTATATCAAGACCCAGGAAAAGCATGGCGGATTCGCCCCCCCGGGAGGCCCGTCTCCCGCCTACTATGATTGCTTCTATCTGCATCCCGGTCGGCCTGTTCTGGTTTGCGTGGACCAACTACCCCTCCATCCACTGGATCGTCAGCATCATTGCTGGTGCGCCCTTCGGATTTGGAATGGTGCTTGTCTTCCTCGGTATCATGAACTACCTTATCGATGCCTACACTATCTTCGCTGCCTCCGTATTGGCCGCCAATTCGGTTCTGCGTTCCCTCTTCGGTGCCGCTTTCCCACTGTTCACTACCTACATGTTTGAGAACCTTGGCATCCACTGGGCGTCCTCGATCCCTGCCTTCCTTGCTCTGGCCTGCGTGCCCTTCCCTTTCCTGTTTTACAAGTACGGTGGCGCGATCCGTCAGCGCTGCAAGTTCGCTGCCCAGTCAGATGCATTCATGCGCAAAATCCAGGAGCAGGTCAAATCCATTCCTGAAGAGGAGGAAGAGGAAGTCAAATTCGATCGCACCGAGGCTCCTGTGCCGGAGGGATCGGTGTCCAGCGAGTCAGACTCCCATGTTGACGCTCTGCCGACTGAACGCACCCGCAGCCGTGCTTATTCGACTGCTTCTGCTCGCACTGGCACAAGCACATTGCATCGTGTCCCCACCTACGAAGGCAACCCGTACGATGTTGACAGAGTCAACACTCGCGAGTCCTTCAAATAATCTATACCATCACCGCAATATACGCGCCCTCGATAATCTTAGTGCTTATTTCCTCACCACTCACGCCTAAAAACCACCCTTTGCACTCGGTTATAATTTCCGATTTGTTGTTTCTTTGCATCGTGCGGTGTACCACTGCCTGCGCGCATTTTGTTGATATTTATACCCTGCTTTCCCCGCGGGGATGACTTTATGTATTTATGGATCTTACTGCATACAAATCCGGAGTATCTGGTTCTGGCTTGAACAATTGATCTTCTTCGATACAAATACCTGTAGATGACTAGTGGAGCGGAGTTATACTTAGTCGAATCACGGCACTCGCCTTATCCGATTGCCGACATGCCGAATTTCTTATGCGCTCCCTGTCCCTGATTGATTTTTAATCAGACATAAGTCACAACTTGCCTCTGACTGTTCAGTATTCTGTTCACTTAACCAGTTGTCAGTCCCCTTGCGCAAGCGAAACCTTTCGGAGACACATTCCGGTTATCGCTGTTTTCGTGCTTATCGCCACGATCGGAGCACCACCCCGATTACTCGGCCTGTTTCGATTGTTTTTGTTCACTCCTTTTTCTCGGTGCCACGACAATAGACAATAGATTATAAATGCGCCTGTCTGAGTCTTGGATATGAGTCTCTTCCAGAAGGGACTCAGTGCCCAGGCGCCTGCGTTTGCGACGAGACCGCGACCGATTACTCCCAGAGTCCAATCTCCGCTACGGCGAGTGCGACAGCCACGCCGGCACAATTCCTCGCACTCCAACAAACCCGTTCATGAACACAGCTCCACAGAGGGGAAGATTGTTGAAGATGGATTACCAATGAACAATACCGCACCTGGGAAGTCCTCTCAGTCTACTTCTCCTTCTTCGTCCTCGTCACAATCGCCCTCTGTTACACCCTCGGCCCAACCCGTCAATACTGCTGCTGGTGCGGCTGGTGCAGCGACTTCACCAGCTGCCGCGACTGCAGTGACGAGAAGAGGATTACGCGATATCATCAGTGCAGGCCCGCTGGGACGGTTCGGGAGGTGGTACTCTCGCGTGCAGGAACGCAAACCCTACACGACGCAGTTGTACAGTTCAGTTGTCATTTATCTATGCGGAGACTTGAGCGCACAGCTTTTCTTCCCCTCGGATCCGCCTCTACCAGCGAAAGGTGAGCAGGATGCGTCCAAGGACGAGGGTGACAAGGAGGATCGACATGGTGGATATGATCCATGGCGAACAGTGCGCCACTTGATTGTTGGAACGGGATCTAGTATCCCGACATATAACTGGTGAGTCAATCTTGAGGGAATTCAGTCCTGGAGCAGCCCATATCATCGATATATTCGACGAATGACTAACTTGAGACACTAGGTTCATGTTTCTCCACAATCACTTCAACTACTCGTCCAAAATCCTCTCGGTCTTGACCAAGGTTGTCGTGCAGCAGACATGCTTCACGCCGGTTTTCAACACATACTTCTTCAGCATGCATTCCCTCTTGGCCGGTGCATCTTTAGAAGAAACCTGGGAGCGCCTGAAGAAAGCTCTGCCCGTCAGTATCACTAACAGCGTGAAGCTTTGGCCGGCTGTGACGGCATTCAGCTTCATGTATGTGCCGGCGCAGTTCCGCAATGTTTTCTCTGGAGTCATTGCAGTCGGTTGGCAGACTTACTTGAGTTGGTTGAATCAAAAGGCTGCGCGCGAGGTTCTGGCGGCTGAACTTGCCGCTGGGGAGATAGCGTCCGTTGTATCGAGACCGATGACTGGGAATTTGGTTGCTGCAGCGGGTACTGCATGAGCGATAGAATTGTGATTTGTTTCAGGCATTTTATATAGACTCTTCAACTTGACATTAGCGGCGTTGGGGTTGTGATTTCCCTCAGAGCGATGCATTTTGGCCTAAATCCAGGTTAAGCGAAACAGGTAGATTTCCATTCTCCAATCTTTAATTCGATGGTAGAACTGTAGAATGTATATAGAAAACAATACGACCCTAAATTAAGGCGGGTAATCCTAATGCGGTTACCTCATCCGTTTACGCGATGACGCATTCCGCGTGTCTTTCAATGCGGATCACTCAACTTCGCATGCCATACAGGATATGAGCCCCTTTTACCGTCGCAGGCATGTCCTGCCCACTGCAAGGATCGCAGCCTGAAAACTCAGACTCCAGTGACTACGGATCTGACTTCACGCCCGACGAAGAGGAGCTGCTGAACGAGCTGCTCTCGAGAGCCGTCGCGGAACACGCTACAGTCGCCACTCCTACTCCCACCTCGAACTCTACCTTCTCAGTAATCGAAGACGCACTTACAGTCTCTACACCTGAGCCCACTGATATCGAACCCCTACAACCGGCCATCCTCGCGGCGCTCGTCGCGGACATTGAAGATGGCGTTGAGGATCCCCGTGGCGTCCGAGTGCCTAAAATGCTGGGCCGGGAATCGCCTCGTTCGCCGTGGAAACAATCAAATGAGCGGCCGTGGAGTAGTTCTACGTCCAATGTTATGGCTGGGAGGTCAAGCCAGGAAGCAATCCACGGGTACAATCCGTCTGGTATGAGCGTTCTCGAAATTTCTCAATTGGAATGGTTGATGTGTCAGACTAACATGGCGATGTCCGAAGCGTTTAGTGGAGCATCCTAGTTCAAAGGAAGGTAGAGAACGGGAACGAGAGCGGATGGCAACGCGTGAGCGTGACTGGACACAGAACGAGCAGGCGGCTGCTACGGTAGATCCTCGATCACCAGTGGAGCGATTCCGACGACCGCCTCACAAGGCTTTCTCTGTGACGGATCTCGTTTCGCCTGCATGGTGTGAATTACAATATTGGTATACTTTGACCAAGCATGGCAGGAAGAAGAGGACCTCTGCTATGAAGAAGGGAAGCGTCGTGCACAAGACTCTCGAAGATGAGATATATACGACTATACCTGTGGACATTACTACCAAGGAAGATGCTTGGGCGCTGAGGATATGGAATGTGATTCAGGGATTACGCATGCTGCGTGAATTTGGCGTCACCCGCGAGCTGGAGATCTGGGGCTTGGTCGATGGGGAGTTGGTCAATGGGGTTATCGATCAACTTTCATATGAATGCCCCGATTCGGAGCTCGAAGCCACAGCGTCCAATTACTATTCGGAAGTGGCCACATCGCGAGCTGCCTTGCCGGAGTATCAGATGTCCCTCTCTGACTACTTACTGTCTTCCTCACAGGGTGGAAAAAGACTCTCGGACTTAGGACGAGAAGAGTCTATGGTTGACGCACCGGCTGAGGAGTTATCGCCAGCTGTCTATAATTTGCCCAGGATCTATATGACTGACGTCAAGACTAAAGCGAGTGGCTCGGTTCCTTCGGTTAAGAGCACATCATTCCGTCCCACTCTTCTTCAATTACAGCTTTATTACCACATGCTGAATCGCCTTATCACGAGCGACGATGTTAATATGGACTTGCTTGCAGCACGCTACGATCTGGATCAAGAGCGGCCTTTCACTGAAGCTTTCATATCTGAAGTCGGAGGGCTCAATGACGAATTCTTCGACACAATGTCTTCTCAGGAATTCGACATTGATAGCCCTCCTACCCCAGAAGATGCAGCAAGAATTGCTCAAGCCTCCGAGATTGGCTCAAGTCTTCCAAAGTCGAGCCAGGGATCAACTGGAATTCTCGCGACTCATGGTACTTTGTCCAGTCTATGGGGCTACATGAAAGACCAAATCCGTCTCACGTTTCTTCCATCAACCCCACAAACGGAGCCCGTGGCCCCGTCTATCCCCTCGCATAACCAGCCAGAATTACTCGCAGAATACTCGACGCTCTTATCGCCAGTCTTAACGGCTCGGTATCTGTCCTCGGCTCCCACTGCGGATCTCGAGCGGCGGGTTCTGGGCAGCCGGTCCTTCCTCTATGATCCTGCGACTATGACATCCTATATAGATGACCAGATGGAGTGGTGGCGTGGCTCGCGTGACCCTCGCGGTGTCAACATTATGGATGCATGGAAATGTCGTATCTGCGAGTTTCGCGACGAATGCTCCTGGCGCCAGGAACGGGAGTTGGACTACGCCAGACGCAACAGCAGACGAGCTTCTGCATTCGCTGCCTGAAACGAACCGGGTCACACCTCATCGCATTGGCGATAACCAGACTCGCTGTTCTCACTCCTACAAGCACGTCAACTGCTAGAGCAAGGCTCAATTCATTCAATTCCTGTACCATAAAAATCATGGATCATATAAAATAATAGAATAGAGACCATGTCACTTCAAAGAGGGTAACTCCGGACATCTTCCTCCCTTTCAACGTCCAACCCACATTCAATCTGCTCCTTGTGCTTCTGATCCAGGTACTCCAACAATACTTCCTCATACTTCTCCTTTCCCTTATACCTCGAAACATCATCCCCCCAACTCCGAATGGCAGACGCCAGCCGCCCAGGTACATACGGCTCCTTCACGATCTCTGTGATCGGCTCGAAATACGTCCGAATCGTAAACACCACAGCCCCAGACTTTGGCAACCGTCTCAAGCTTTGTCTCTCAGATCGGAAAAAGTGATTCTCGATTGCCTTGTTCTTCTCCGCCGTATTCCACGATACTGTCTCTGCGTCTTCAGGCCCGATACTGTGCGACCACGCTAGACTATCGTCGACCTGAATGAAGTAATTGTTCCGCACAACAGGCTCTTCGGGCTTCAGTCTGCGGAAGAAGTTCATCATTCCCTTCTCCAGTTTCTCACGGTACTGAGGTACGTCGCCGGATGTGTGGATTTCTGAGAGTCGCATGCCGAATTTGTCGCTTAGACGCCAGAATCCTGCGAGGAGGATTGCACCGGCGAGCAGGTAGTATTCGCCGTCGGGGCGCTCGAACATCAGCGCGAGGTCGTCTTGGACGAGACGGGCTGCTATTGCCATTGGGTCTTCGGCGAGTGGGCGTTGACTTATGTTGAAGGTTTCATGGGTGACTTTGTTGGTTATGCCCGTCGGTGTTTTTTGGAACATGGTTGGATAGCGCTCGGGAAGGTATTCGCATCTAATTTTTTTGAGCCATCTTTCGGTTTACCGATAGCTTTGGAAAGAGTGGTACTTACAGCTCTTCTAATAGCTCAATGGCTCCATCCATTGCTTCTGGTGCTGTACCGTAGCATTTCTCGCCACGTTCCTCCAGACGCTTCTTCTTGTCGGCGTGGTACTTGAGATAATGATTGTCGAGCTCTGGATGAAGAGATTAATTGGTATTCGATACGGCCGTTTATAATAAAGCTTACCGATCCATTCGTCCCATTTCATGCTTCGGAGACCTAATGTCACAAAGTATTTGCTGGTCAATATTAGAGGTGGACTTCCAGACTCGAAAGCTGGCTCACTTACGGGCCATATCTGAAAGGCCGATATGGGATCGGCTTGGAAGTGTGGACATCCCAGCCTGAGTATGGTTTTGCAGTTGGTCTTTTAAAATCAGATGCAAGCCAGGCTGTGGATCATATTAGTAGAATACTCCCTTTTATAACGAGCATAGACTTACTGCCCGGCACTCTGGTGATCTTCCCTCCTGAAGCTGGCTTCTCTAGATCCGGCGTGGCAGCTCTAGTCGTCTGATTGATATTCATCCATTTTTGAGAAACACGCACAACAAGCCATGCAAGACAGTTGAGAATGAGGAAGACGCCGACGACCTGCTTGGTCGGGACTATAGAGAAAAGAAATTCCTGGAGCGACCCGGTTATCATAATCATAGCTGTACAAAGAGGCTTTCTCTTTGATCTGGAGAAGATGGGTAGAGTTGTGGCTGATTTTACAGATTCATGTTCTAGTCGCATACCCAGGGGACTCCAGGGCGAAGGGAATAAAGTCGGGCAATCTCAAGATAGGAGGACTAATGTAGGATGACAACGACTACCGCTACCGATACTAATTCTTATCAGACAAAGAAGGCTGATAACTACCCATTCTCCGTCTAGCTGCCATATTTGTTAGCCTGATGCGAATAAGCCTCTTACGCTACCGCGAATGAGGCATAGCAACCATTCGTGTATGAGCATCGCGGGGTTCGAAAAGAGGGGGGATACACGGCTTCTAGATCAAGCGGTTTGATCCGAAGAGGGCAAGTGATTAGACACTGTGAACCTACGGAAGGCATTGATCACATATGAGAAGCTTGACTGACTCCGCAAACAGAAAAGCATGATTGAGTTATCTACAAAGAGGGGCTGCTTATCATTTGGGGGGATTTCTTCTCCCGATCGGGTAACGCGAAACTACGGACTTGTTCCCCGCAATTCAGACGTAGATAATTATAAATGAGTAGATCGTTGATTTAATAAAGCCTTCATTCCTGGGATATACTACCTATACAATGCTGGCGTCGGCTCGCCGTTGCAGGAGGCAGTACTGTCCCCACTTCCGTTGAAACTGCGCGGGTATGAAAGGAAGGTTGGGAATCCAGATCAACCGACCGAGTAGTCCCGTTTCGGACGAATCGAGGAAGCTCTGACAAGAGAGAGGCTCCCATTGGGACTTGTCGAGCACGTAGTGAGGTTCCAGTTCGGTTGTCGGGCGACTGGGAAAGTAAGAGTCCACCAGGAAAGAGCAATGTGAGATGTCGGTCTGGGTGCTTGATTAGTGTGGGAAAGACGAATGAAACAACAAGCTACACATACATATTTGCTGGGATCTTCAATGTTTAGATCGTTCATGCCAGATGGAATCTGAGAGGCACCATCTAGGCGAGCAAGATAGCTTGGCGCATCTGGGAACTCACCAGGTAGAAGACCTCGGAACTCGCTTCGGATGAACTTCGCGCGCATATCATGTGGGAGGAAATATGAAGACGGGAAGCGATACCATTCTTTGCCAAAGCACACAGAAGTTCCTGTCTCGGCCACATTCACTTGCTGCAGTGGCTCGAAGACCTTCAGTGGTGCGTTGTAGGCGGTCACCATTCCCAGGATGCGGAGCATACCGGCATTGAAAGCCATCAAGATTACCGCCATGATTGCAGCAAGCTTCAATTTAGCCGGCACACGACCAATAAGTTCCTTCCTATTACTAGAGCCGAGGTAGCTCAGGACAGTGTGGAATGCAAGGGCCGCGTTGAGAGCCAGAAATGGATATGCTGGATACATGAACCGCTCCTCTTTGTGAGGCTGCATGGTGAAAATGGCAAACCACATATAGAACGGCGCGACTAATGTGATCGAGCGGAACAGCGCCTGAAAAGACGTGCCGGTAGAGCGGAACAGCGCCTGGATGAGGAGAAGAGGAGCGGACAGCATGGCCAGCACAAACCAGAAATTGAAGTTCAAAAGTAGATTGCGGATATAGAAAGTCCATGGCTCTATGCCAAAGATTTCGGGTCCTTTGTCTTCGCCACCAAATACATTATAGGCGACAATGTTCCAGGGCACGAGGGCAATCTTATTGAAGAAAGCGTAGTCGACCGCAACTTCGAGGGCCTGACATTGTCTTAGCAGAGGTACGAATAATCAGCGTGATGATGAGTCTGGCGCTCACCATGATGGAAAGACACCTAGCAGCGCCATGGAGTATTTTAATAGTTAGTGATCCAAGAGACCCAGAGATCAAGCAAATGATGACCTCCTCGGCAAGAAGAGGCACGAGGAGGGCACCAGCAAATGGCCAGCCAACAATTGCGCCGAGGCCGAACCACATGATACCCTGTGCAGTCCTCGGTCCACCTTTGAATTCCAAGAAGGCCGCCAGGCCAAGCATCGATGTGTACATGGTGAAAGTGGACGGCAGGAAGGCAGTCGAGGCGTGGAACACACCCGGGCTGAACACTGTGATCATCAGGAAGATGAGGCCGATGCGGGGGTTGAGGGATCGACAGATCGCAGAATACAATCTAGTCTGACAGGCAGCACAAACGATAGCAAGGATGACCCGAATTGTATAGAATTCAGCAGCCTTGGTATGCACCATTAACGATGCCAGCTTCCCCACGACGGCATGAAGCGACACGTAGAGCCAGCTTCGAATGGAGTATACGGGCGAATACTCCCATGTTTGCAAGCCGTACCCATGATCCAGATAGTGTGCAGGTTCCCAGAAGTTGAACACCTCATCGCAGTCCTGAATAGGCGAGAAAAAGGCTGCCAGGCCATTGGCGACAAGACATAGGTAAAGGGCGACATTCAACGGGAGGTAGAAAGGAGGCGGAGGAGGGCTCAAGAGATGTATACGTTAACCAGCATTCCAATCCCAATTCTCTTTCTACATACCGAGCTTTTGTGCGAGGTTGAGCAGGACCTGCTGGAACTCTCTCAGGTTCGGCCATCTTTGCGCATTGGAGATGTTGAAGAAACACGATAACGCGATAACGAAAGCTTGTCCGGCGACCGCAACGGCAACTTTGGCAGATCCGAAAAAAAAGTTGCCCGCGCCGCTTTTTTTTTAGGTTTCTCTCTACCGCAACATTTATTGAAAATTTCTCTGGTCACTCCTTTGTCTACATGATGAGTGATCATCAGAACCCTTCGAACGGGTCTATGGACTCCGGCGACGCCCCTCCATCCAAGAAACCCTGTTTGATCGATACGCCACCCGTCGGCACTCCGGACGAGGGCAGTGATTTCTATAACACTCCCGTAGGATCGGGCACGCCTATGATGAAAGTGAATGACCTTGCAACCGCGACTACTACTGAACCTTTACCTACCTCCGAAGCTATTCCGATGATCCCTGGACTCGGCCTCGTCAGTTCAGCCGTTCAGTCTCCAAACGAGCCGACTATGCGGGAAACCAATGTTCCTGCTGCGCACCAGGTAGACGATGTCCCAAAAGAGACCGAAAGTACACAAACAGAAGCCAAGGACTCTGCTGCTTCTTCGGAAGCCATGGATGTCGACGCAAAGGACGAGCAATCCAAAACCGAAAATGCGGATGAAGCCTCTGCTACACCAGTGGAGAACGAGGGACAAGAACAGGAGGATGGAGAGGTGGAAGGGGAGCACCCAGAATGGGAGGAAGACTCTGACCCGTACGTTTCGTCGTCGGACAGCTCTTCCTCAGACTCCTCAGACAGTGACGATGAGGACTACCCCATTTTGAGCCCCGAAGAGCAGGCCCGCATTTTGATGCTTGCCGAAGGTGGATCTGACGACGAAGGCGACGGCAAGGGCAAGAGCGGCGGTGTCATTCGTTCGGCCAACGAGATTGTGGAAGACGTCCTGCCAATCCCGGAAGTCACGATTACTCCCGAGATGAAGGTTGTGCTGCTTGGAAAAATTCAAACTGTCATTGACAATGCGGTCTTGATTGAAGCTAATACTTCTGGAGAATACCAAGTCCTCGAGTCAGGCTCTTTGCTCTGCTCCGAGAACCGCGAGGTCATTGGCGTTGTGGCCGAGACTCTTGGCAGAGTCGAGAACCCTCTGTATACTGTCATGTACTCGAACGCCGAGGAAGTACAGAAGAGGGGAATTGTCAAAGATATGCCTGTCTTCTACGTGGAGAGCGAGTCTACCTTCGTTTTCACACAGCCACTGAAGGGACTCAAGGGAAGCGATGCCTCGAACTTCCACGATGAGGAAGTTGCCGAGGACGAGATTGAGTTCTCTGATGATGAAGCTGAGGCTGATTACAAAAAGAGATTGAAGCAGAAGCGTCAAGAAAGAAAGGAAGCCAGAGGTGGTGGTGCCGGGAAATCCAAGAGAGAAAACCCCGGCCCGTCCAAACTGAGCCAAAGCGAACTGAATTACGACAATGAAGAAGGTGAGGATGGTTACACTCCTCTTGCTCGCCCGAAGAACCTACACGAGATGATGGGTGCCCGCGAGGCACCAATTGAAGGAAACGAGCGTGGACCTGCTTTCCGCAGCGAAAGAGGCCGAGGCCGAGGCAATGACCGTGGCCATGACCGTGGCCGTGGTGGTCGTGGAAGAGGCGGCAGAGGCCGTGGTGGTTCTTTTGAAAGAGACCAGGACCGACGCCCTCAATACCAGCAGAGTGGCAGCTCAAACCATACACAGCCAGCGGCGGCTCCTCAAACCCAAACTCAAGGATACGGCCAACCAGCCTACACGCCTCAGCAGCCTCAGCAGCCTCAGCAGCCTATGTACGGAATGCCTCAGTCATTTGCGTACCCACAATTTGCTCCGCAACAGGGACAATACCCGCAAGGTCAAGCCCCGACACAATTCCCCTTCCAATTCCCCTTCCAGCCACAGGCTTTCCCTCAACAGCCTGCCTTCCAATCGGTCCCTCAGGGTGCGCACATCAACCCTCAATTTTTCCTTGCCGCATTGCAACAACAACAGCAGCAACAACAGTTCCAACAGCAGTGCCAACAGCCTCAGCAAGCTCCTGCTCTGGGCCAGGGGCAAAACCCGACTATGAACTTTGATCAGGTCAAAGCCCAGTTGGATCTGCTACGGAATCTGAGCAACCAGAATCAGAACCAAAATCAGAACCAGGGCCCGCCTTCTTAGGTTCTAATGGTCAAATCTTCGTTTTGTCGGCATGATTTTAATCTCTAAAATTTGCATAGGAGCGGGTCTAACGTGTTTTGCTACGGGGTTATTAAAAAGTTATGATGAGTCCTCTTATGGGATTTCAGGTTTCGTTATTGTATCAGATATAGAGTACATATTTGCTGCATCCTATGTATGGATCACCCAATAGCTATAAAGATTGAGATTAGCTTTGGCTGATCCCTAGTAAACCAGATTTGGTGTAGTAAGGCGTAGTCTCAGAAACATTGTGTAATGTCGGGGTATCTTAGAACTCGGCGGGTTTCACGCTCTTAGCCATAGTCCAGAAATTCTCCATTTTGGATCGCGACAGAGTTTCCCTAGCAGCCGAATCGGATTCGCAGACTCGAGCACCGAGCCATCTCCTGAAAGCGCGATTCTTGGCCTGGCCCTCCCAAAGAAGAGTGCATGTGTTGTGACTGAAGTCACGTAATTCTCCCTTGTCGTCTTCGGTAGACAGCCACAGGGGCTCACCTTCGCTTTTTTCATTGGGAGCGCCCGGCCCGGGATTTTCAGTCCAATCAATTCGGTTGAGCATCAGCTTGCGATAATTTTTGATGGAATGTTTACCGCCCTCAACAATCACCAAATTGAGCTTTGGATGGATGATGCAGATTCCTGTCAAAGCATTCTGCTCAGCGTTCTTGCTGATCTTGAATCGATTTCGGCCGCTCGCCAGATTGTCGATTCGGTAAACAGATGTGTGAATACCGAGTTCGGCATCTCTCTCCTGCTGTGCTGCCAGCTTCTCGTGCCGTTGCTCCTTGGTCAACTTGCGTTCTTCGTTCATGTGCTCGTGTGCCTCTTTGCGCTCCGCAATCTCCCTGTTCACACGAGCCTCAACGGCCGTGGGATCTTTGACAGCTTGTTCACCCAGAACCCGCATGAGATTAGACTTCTTGACTTTCGGGGGCGGTGCCGGCTCCAAGCCCAGTCGGATCTTTGCTTGCTGCTCCTTCAGTTCTGCCATGCGGCGCTGTCGACGAATCTTCGCCTGTTCTTTTGGCGTCAAGAACATGGGTTTTTGAACAGGTTGATGCTTTTCTTGCGGCGGATCAAGGAGTACAGGATGTTGAATATAGCGCGTGATGATAGTATCGGGGGTGTCGATCTTCAGGTTTGCCTGGTCATCAATGGCGGTGTAAGAATCACCATTGACAAGACCTTCATCCCACCATTCAATAGCCGGCGGCGCAGGTACTAGATAGTTCTTTTCCACATCCATGTCCTCGTCAATACCGGCTTGGCGTGCTCGCTCAGCGATACGCTTCTTCATGGCCTCCAACTGCGCTTGACGGCGCAGGGCCGCCGCCTGCTGGATGTATTTGCCTTTCTGATTGAACACGAGCTCTCGGGACTGACGAGGCTTTGCAACAGTAGCCTTCGGCCCGAGACTAGGGTCAAAGTAGGGGTTGTTTTTGATTTCCTCGATTGATGGCCCGGACAGATCGAGTCGTTTTTTATTGTGCATATCCTTCCCTGGCTTGTATTGCTGGCGGCCCTTTCCACTACGAAACTCTAGCGGAGCATCGGAAAGCAGCGCAGGATGGAGACCGACGTCGAGACCTCCGCGAGCCTTGGATAGACCATCATCGTCAAAACCGGCGGGTTGCTGGGACGGAGGGGCAGCAGGCGGTCGTTGCGGCGGCGCATTGGCTCTTCCAGTAGCTGCTGCTACTCTGGCCTTCATTTGTTCCAGTCGAGACATCGCGGGACTCTGGGCCGGTGGTGTCGGGCTGGGACTCGCCTCTGTCGGAGGAATGGGGGACTTCGCGCCACCATGCGCGGCCTGCAAGCGTGCACGTACGGCTTCTGCCTTGGCTCTGGCTTCAGCTACCATCTTTGCGATATCGACTTTTCCAGAGGTGGCCCCTCCTTGAGCTGGCACAGGCGAGCCATCATTGGAACGGGTCCTTTTCTGAGAATTGCTTCCATCATCCTCGGGATGGGGTCGCTTCAGCATATTGCCCGAGCTATCCGCCATGGCACTGTAAGTGAGGACTCAGTCCTCCGGATATGAGTGACAAACAGGACGAGGGAAGCCGTGCGGGTGTCAATGATGAAAGGTGATGATCCAATGTTGGTCGCGGGAGCCCAGCATAGGGTGAGCGGTGGAGTGGGGCAGAAAAAAAAGTTGCTCGAATAGTTTCGCTCATCCGCAACCCGCAAAGTTGGAGACTTTTTACAGAAGTCGACTTCGCACCGCCAGCGTTTTCTGTCGCTCCCGGAGCTGCAGGACACAATGGCGACCTTCACCCGTCCAGTCCCCTCGAGCGTTGCCGGGGTGGACTTCACCGTTTACTCCGATGAAGAGATCAAAAAGCTATCAGTGAAAAGAATTCACAATACTCCGACTTTGGATTCTTTCAACAACCCAGTCCCTGGTGGTCTTCAAGACCCTGCTATGGGTGCATGGGGCGACCATGTGTAAGTTATTAGCTTTATTGAAAACTTTTTCTCGTGCAATCCTCTAACACTTGTTTGTGACGATCAGTTGCACAACTTGTCGACAGAACTCTTGGTCATGTACCGGCCACGCCGGTCACATTGAGCTTCCTGTGCCCGTATACAATGTCACCTTTTTTGACCACATCTATCGTTTGCTTCGCGCACAGTGTGTTTATTGCCACCGTCTCCAGATGTCCCGCGCAGATGTCAATCTCTACACCTGCAAGCTGCGCCTTTTGCAGTATGGTTTGACTGAAGAAGTCGCCGAAGTTGAGCTCATTGGATCCAAAAAGGGCGCCAAGGCTGGGTCCAAGAAGGATAAGGGAGACGACTCGGACGATGAAGAGGATGACGACGAAACCATCATGGAAAAGCGCATCGCCTATGTCAACCGCAGCATCTCAGAAGCCAAAAAGGATGGCAGGCTGGATGGATTAATGACCGGTGCAAAGAATCCCATTGCCGCAGAGCAAAGACGGGAATTGGTTAAGACCTTCCTCAAAGATATCAACGGCAACCGGAAATGCTACAACTGCAGCGGGTATGTTCCCGAATAACACAATGCTTTCACGATTTCTAGTCTCTAACTTGCGTCCTGATGCAGCATTACTCCCGCATATCGAAAGGACCGTTACAACAAGATTTTTCGGAAGGCTCTGCCTGAAAAGTCCAAGCTTGCCATGCTCACTGGCGGCTTCCAGGCCCCCAACACCTTGATCATGCTCGACCAGGAAAAGAAGCACAAGCCCGAAGCAAATGGTATCCGAGCTGAAAGTCTTGTTTCCGAGGTTCATGGCGCCGAAGAAGAGATTCTCCGTGGGGCTGCTGTCACAAAGCAGACAGCGCAAGCTGCGTCCGGCCAGGAATTCATGACTTCTTCGGAGGTGTACAGTGCTTTGAGACTTCTTTTCGAGAAGGATGGCGAAGTTCTGCAACTCGTTTACAACTCTAGACCCGCTCCGAAGGGGTCGAAGATGGTGTCTGCGGACATGTTCTTCATCAAGAACCTTTTGGTCCCACCAAACAAATATCGTCCCGCTGTTCAGCAAGGCCCTGGCGATGTCATGGAGGCACAGCAAAATACTCCCTTCACCAACATCCTCAAGCAATGCGATCTCATCAACCAGATCAGTAAGGAAATTCAGAATGAAGAAGAGAAGGCTCTGTCTCGCGCGCGCACATACAGTGATCTCCTCCAAGCCATCATTCAGCTTCAGGATCACGTCAACGGATTGATAGATCGCGAGCGAACCGCTGTTACCGGCGCGGCCATCGCAAACCTGCCCAATGGTATCAAGCAACTTTTGGAGAAGAAAGAGGGTCTGTTCCGCAAGAACATGATGGGTAAGCGTGTCAACTTCGCTGCCCGTAGTGTTATCTCGCCAGACCCGAATCTTGAGACAAATGAGATTGGTGTGCCGCTTGTCTTCGCGAAGAAGTTGACCTTCCCTGAGCCTGTGACAAACCATAATTTCTGGGAATTGAAGGAAGCCGTCATCAACGGACCCGACAAGTACCCGGGTGCCGCTGCGATTGAGTATGAGACAGGCCAAGTTGTCAACTTGAAGTTTAAGAGTCTAGATGAGCGCACAGCCCTTGCAAACCAATTGCTCGCGCCCTCAAACTGGCGCATGAAGGGCTCGCGCAACAAGAAAGTCTACCGCCACCTTACCACCGGCGATTACGTCCTGATGAACCGTCAGCCCACTCTCCATAAGCCCTCTATCATGGGTCATAAGGCTCGCGTGCTGCCCAACGAGAGAACCATTCGCATGCACTACGCCAATTGTAATACCTACAACGCTGATTTCGATGGTGATGAGATGAACATGCATTTCCCTCAAAATGAGCTCGCTCAAGCTGAGGCGCGTATGCTGGCAGACGCTGACCACCAATACTTGGTTGCCACCTCTGGCAAGCCTTTGAGAGGTCTCATTCAGGATCACATTTCCATGGGTACCTGGTTCACCTGCCGTGATTCGTTTTTCGACGAGGAAGACTACCACCAGCTTCTTTACAACTGCTTGAGACCCGAGAACTCGCACATTGTCTCAGATCGCATCGAACTGGTGGAGCCTGCTTTCATCAAGCCTAAGTATCTCTGGACTGGCAAGCAGATCATCACAACAATTCTCAAGAACATCAAGCCCGAGGAACATGCCGGACTCACCCTGAAGGGCAAGTCTTCTACCCCTGGTAACCGATGGGGAGACAACAACGAAGAGGGTGACGTTATCTTCAAAGATGGAGAATACTTGTGCGGGATTCTCGACAAGAAGCAGCTTGGTCCGTCTGCCGGAGGTCTCATTGATGCGGTGCACGAGATCTACGGCCATACCATCGCTGGAAAGCTGATGAGTATCCTTGGCCGACTTCTCACCCGCTTCTTGAACATGCGAGCCTTCACTTGTGGTATTGATGACCTTCGTTTGACCAAGGAGGGTGATCGAATTCGAAAGGAAAAGCTCAGCACTGCCGCTGCCATGGGTCGTGAGGTTGCTCTGAAGTACGTCACCCTGGATCAGACTTCCATGCCTGACCAGGATGCCGAGCTGAAGCGCCGACTGGAAGACGTGCTCCGCGATGATAATAAGCAGAGCGGATTGGATAGTGTTTCTAACGCTAGATCTGCCAAGCTGTCTTCTGAAATCACCAGTGCTTGTCTCCCCGCTGGTCTTGCCAAGCCTTTCCCGTGGAATCAGATGCAGTCTATGACTATATCCGGTGCCAAGGGTTCCGGTGTTAATGCGAACCTGATTTCTTGCAACTTGGGTCAACAGGTCTTGGAAGGTCGTCGTGTGCCGGTCATGATTAGTGGTAAAACGTTGCCATCCTTCCGGGCCTTTGAAACGCACCCCATTGCTGGCGGTTATGTTTCTGGTCGTTTCTTGACTGGCATCAAGCCCCAGGAGTATTACTTCCACGCCATGGCCGGTCGTGAGGGTCTGATTGATACCGCCGTCAAGACCTCTCGTTCAGGTTACTTGCAACGCTGCTTGATTAAGGGTATGGAGGGCTTGAGAGCCGAGTATGACTCTTCTGTTCGTGAGTCATCTGATGGTTCGATCGTCCAATTCTTGTACGGAGAGGACGGTCTCGATATCACTAAGCAGGTTCATCTCAAAGACTTCGCTTTCCTGGCTGAGAACCACATTTCCGTCTCGAAGCAAGTTTCGTCTGAGCTGTACCACAAATTGGCCAAGGAGGACGTCTCGGAATGGCATAAGGACGCGATGAAGCAGGTCCGTAAGACCGGGAAACTTGATGCCAAGGATCCCGTTCTGGCTCGCTATCCCCCTGGAGGCAACTTGGGAAGTACATCCGAGGCATTTGCCAAGGACCTGAAGAAGGTACGCATGGTTTTCTGCTACTTGCAAAATTCATTGCTAACAACTACTCTGTCTATAGTATTGGGAAAGTAACCCCGATGGCTTGCTCAAGGACAAGAAGAAGAACATCGAGGGTGTGGTTACCAGGAAGACTTTCGATGCTCTGATGAACATGAAGTACATGAAGTCTATCATCGATCCCGGCGAGGCCGTCGGTATTATGGCCGGTCAATCTGTTGGAGAGCCTTCGACGCAGATGACACTGAACACCTTCCATTTGGCTGGTCACTCCGCAAAGAACGTGACTCTGGGTATTCCCCGACTCCGTGAAATCGTCATGACTGCTAGTGCCACTATTATGACGCCTACCATGACTCTGCTCTTGAACGACGGAATCCCCAACGCCGATGCCGAGCGGTTTGCCAAGGCCATCAGCAAGCTTACTGTTGCTGAGATTGTTGATAAAGTGCGAGTCAGCGAGCGTATTGGCGCTGGCCTTGGCCACTCTAAAGCCAAGATCTACGATATCGACATTTCCTTCTTCCCTGCCGAGGAGTACTGCAAGGAGTATGCCATTGAAACTAAAGATGTGCAAAACGCCCTACAAAACAAGTTCATTGCTCGCTTGGTGAAGCACACAAGGACCGAATTGAAGAAGCGCAACGATGACAAGACCGGCAAGAAGGCCTCCACTTCTCAGCCCGAGATCGGTGTCTCTGTCGGCAGAGTCATCGAGGGCCCAAGTGGTCCCGACCGCGAGGTTGAGCCGGCCGACGAAGATAACGAGGATGACGAGGATGACGCTAAGCGTGCCCGTGGGGGTCAGAACCGGAGCAACCAGGTGTCTTACGAAGGTCCTGATGACGACGAGCAAGACATTATCCATCGCCAAGACACGCCTGATGAGGATGATGATGAGGCTGAAAATGGACAAAACAGCCGTGACGTGGACATGGACGACGACTCCGAGGATGACTCGGACGACGAAGGCGCGACGAATAGCAAGAATATCGAGGAAGATGTCAAGAGCAAATTCGAGGAGATCTCCAAGTTCAAGTTCGACCCCAAGAAGGGTACTTCGTGCAACGTCCAGTTGCAGTACGACATCGAGACCCCTAAGCTGCTGCTCCTTCCCATCGTTGAGAAGGCTATTCGTGAAGCTGTTATTCAGTCTGTTCAGAAGATTGGTAACTGTGTCTTTGTTGAGGCCGACCCGCTGAAGGACGAGCCTGCCTGCGTCATGACCGATGGTGTAAACTTGATGGCCATGCGTGACTACCAGGACATCATCAAGCCGCATTCTCTGTACACCAACTCCATTCACGATATGCTTAACCTCTACGGTGTTGAGGCCGCCCGCGCCACCATCGTCCGTGAAATGGATGCCGTTTTCAAGGGTCACTCGATCTCCGTCGACAATCGTCATTTGAATTTGATTGGTGATGTGATGACTCAGTCTGGTGGTTTCAAGGCCTTCAGCCGTAACGGTCTTGTTAAGGATTCCACCTCACCATTTGCTCGGATGTCTTTCGAGACCACTGTCGGTGCTCTAAAGGACGCTGTCCTTGAGAGAGATTTCGATAACCTCCAAGGCCCGAGTAGCAGAATCGTTGTTGGTCGTTCCGGTACCGTTGGTACTGGTGCATTTGACGTTCTTGCTCCTGTAGCATAGTCGGTTTCTTGCTGGAGTTGTTTCGCATCTGGTTTCTGTGCTCTATCACATGTATATTTTCCTGCGATTGTTTGTATCCCGAGATCTTGTTCCATTTTGCCATCTTGACGTGTCGATGATCTGGAGTTCTTGTTCAGCGGAACACAAAAGTGCCTGTCCCTGTTCATATCAGCATATCTTCTAGTAAAATAGAGTTCTATTACTATTGACTTCACTGAGCTTATAATTCCTCAAGCTTCTAGGTTGTATGACTGCCCATATGGGACCAGATCCTTTTATTATCTTGAAGAGATGTTTTGAGAAAGATTGATAGGTTTCAAATATTTCATCCATTTCATTTAACACCTCTCCATGCTATGTTGTTTCCGTATTTCCGTGCCTTTTGCCGAAACGCCCCTTTCCCTTGCCAGCCCACCACGGCGCCTGTATGTACCCTAAAAAGAAATGAACATGAAAACAAGGGATTACTGTGCGTCGAGCATCATCATGTCCTGTTCAATGTCGTCGTCATATTCATCGTCAACGACTTCGAATGTGGACGAGGTGACGCCATCTAATTTGTGCCCACTGGTGAGCTCTTGTCTCATCATCCGATCCTCTTCGGTTTTGCGTTTCGCCTCGTGACGTTCAATGTCAGCTAGGCTCCAGGTAGAAATACCTTCCTGGTCCTTGGACTTGAAAGGCTGGGCCATAGTACGCAAGAAGTTCTTCGCGTTCGAGACAGCCATGTCTGTACTGAGATTTGTTTCGCTGTCCAACATTGCTTGATTGATCCACTTCGGCAGCTGAGGTCTCTTTCTTTCGAATCGGCGGTCTGCCAACACCATGACTCCGTAATCGTCTTTACCTCGAAGCACGCGACCCAGACATTGTGCAGCGTGTCGCATCGCGTCGAAAGATAGGAAATCATTCTCGCGGATACGATAGTTCTCTCGAAGGAACTCAAGGCGGGCTTTCAGAATTCGAGATTCCGTGTACTGGAATGGTACGCCAATGCACAGAACTGCACGGCCATAATGATGGTCGAAATCGATACCCTCGGATACCTTTCCTCGGGCGACACAGAAGAGAATTGCTCCACGTCCATTGCAGCAGGCAGTCCGGTAGGTTTCCAGGGCGAGTGAAGATTCCTGAGCATCAGGGGTTTCCACAAGAATCAACTTGTAGTTCCAAATCTGATCCAAAATGCCCATACCCTGCCACATACTGATGATGGACTCCATGTACAAGTAGGAAGGGAAGAAAACGACAACTCCATCAGGAGTGATGCGTGAAAACTCGGTGACAAGTGTTCCATAGTTTCGCACCACACCGGGATCGTTACGAATACCGAAGGAAGATGACACTTGAGCCTGATCAGAGCCTCTGGTCACGATCATCGGCAGGAATGACCGTCGTGCCAAGGTCATACTGTACGACTCTTGCATGACAGCCGTGAACCCGAGCATCTTTGGGTACATCTCCAATGGCGACAAAGTTCCCGAGGTGATGATAACGGAGCTGAAGCGGTCGAAAACAGGCTTGATGGCGATGGCAGCATCTAAGCATGTAAAATGCAAGATTGGATTTGGCACTGTTGCTGCTTCCGATTCGAATGGCTCGAGGATGAGAACGAATCCCTTTTTCATAAGTCGCGACGAGTGTCGCGAAAGTAGCGATTTCTTGTAGTGGCTGATAATCTTCAATATTAATCAACTCGAGAGTCCGCACGAGGGATGTCAGACGTTCTGCACAGAATCGCAAGGGTTTTCGTTCAATGTAAGTCAGATCCTTCAAATGTGTCAAGAAGGAGGGCGGTGTCTCTGAGATAGTATGCGTCACTTTCATCCGAGTCTTCAAGTATTCAATGAAACGCTTCAAGAAGGATATGAAATGCTCCGCGCGGCGAATATTTCCTGGAACCGCTTCTTTAAGCAGGTCATCTGGTAACACCGGGTTGGAGATGAATTGATCCTCTTCACGAGCTTGTTCTGCTTGCTGCAGTCCTTCCACCAGCTTTGAATATTCGTTTTGCAGTTTTTCGGCATCCGTGCTCTTCATGTCTTCAATTTTGCGTTCCAAGTTGGATGCGCCTCGAGTAGCTCTGCGGAGAACATCCTCGCTAATGTCGATGCTGAGCGACTCGATGCAGACGTTGTCGATGTTATGCGCCTCGTCGAAAACCACAATACAATCCTTTGAGAGTTCACGGGATACGCGTTCGGCAATTTTGGGATCGAGAAGGTAGTGATAGGAGTAGATGATGATGTTGCAGTAAGGCATCTAGATGCTTGCGTTAGGACCGAGACAGAGCCGTGTGTCATGCCAGCAGATAACATACCATGCGACGGACAGAGAAGTAAGGACACTGCTTATGTTCCTCTCCATATCGTAATATACCATCGAGAGTGAAGACGCCCGGAGGGACAAGGTTGTGCGGTTCGAGAAGATCAAGATTCTGATGTTTGTTAGTATTCTTCAGGGGTCCACGAAACTGGCAACACAAACGTCATGGTAAACACAAAGGTCAACATCCTCCCCGCGCTCCTTCTTCTCCTTGACAAAGCCGGCTGTCAAGCTTCTGCATCTCGCGTCGACCACAGTACCACTCTTCTCTCGTTTCACAGAAGGGTGTAGACACAAGTTCTTTCGACTGGTTAGTCCGAGGCCGCGAAACTCCTCTTCGTGTCCAAGTTCAGATGCGCGATGTTTCATTAAGGCCTTCAACTCTGCCAACGCCTTTTCAATTTCGGACATCGTTCGTGAGCAGTAGATAAGCTTCCTGTGCTCCGGATAATGCTGTTGGTAGGCGACAATCAGTGAGAGTAGAGAAACCGTCTTGCCTGTTCCAGAAGGCATCTCCAGAACACAGTGACCCCCGACATCGAGGGTCTTCTTGAGATCACACATGTAGGCATATTGCTCGGGGTAGATGCGCGGATACGGGAACAGCACCGGAAGATCACTGAAAGAGGTTGAGGTTAGTCGTAAGTTCAGTATCAGTTGCGCGCAAGAGAACGGGACCGTACTCAATGAAGAACTTCATGGTGGCTGATGTCCCCGAAAAAGCAGAGCGAAGAAAAGAAAGTGTCGAGCTCCGATTTGATCATTGCTGTCCCAAAGAGGAAAAGACAGTCATGTGATTTCTCTATCGGGAGTCCGCCCGCCGTTGATATCACTTTCTCTCTTTGTCAAAGTCCAACATTTTATTGTGACGAGAGGTGCGATTAGATCGTCGAAGGATTGCTGCATATTCTTATACCCTGTCCAAGATCGATCTTTCTTTCCGGAGTTGGGCTGGTCGAATTTCAAGGCTCCCCCGCTATTCACTGTGACCTCATACCCCACATGAGCAAAAAGTTCAAGTCGCAGGCCTCCAGCAGTCGTGCTGCTGCTAGCGCCTTTGGATCTTTTGGTGGGTTCTCCAGTGCTTTTAGTAGTAATGGCCGGGAGCCGTCTGCTCTGACATACATCGCGGAACCACCGGATCTCTCTCGCATCTCAGACCAGCATTTGGTGATCGCATTCAAAAACTTGTCGAAAAAAGATGATATCACACGAACAAAGGCTCTTGAAGAGCTCAAGGAGCATATCGCCTCTGTGGAAAAGAACCGCGGAACTCTGGATGATGGCTTTCTAGAGGCATGGGTATGTGCATCTTCATCTATAGCGGCAGCGAAAGTTCAAGCTCATATTTGCAGGTGAAAATCTATCCTCGAGCTTCAATTGACCTGTCTCGACGGGTCAGGCAATTAGCTCATCTCATTCAAGGTTCAATTGCTTGTCTTGTTGGTAAGCGAATCGCGCCTTACCTACCGAAAGTTGTTGGAGCGTGGATCGCAGGACTCTACGACAATGATCGACCAGTTCATCGCTCCGCGTTGGAGTCTTTCACTAAAGCTTTCTCAACCGAGGACAAGAGAAGCAATGTGTGGAAGGTGTTCCAAAGCTCCCTCTTGTATTTTGTGGACGATGTCCTTCTTCACCAAACGGTCTTGACACTGAGTGATGAACGAACCGTGAAACGAGATGATGCCGAGGCAAAATATGCACGCGTCGTGGGAGCTGCTCTCATGCTCTTCAATCGTATCTTAGGTACTTCCAGCTATCTTGTCCAGCGAACCGTCAAGAAAACTAACAGCATTTCCCAGGTAATTCCGCAGATGAGGAGTTACAGAAAAATCTTCCCGAAATAGAAAACCTCTTGGCTAGCAAGTCTGTATGGGCTTTTTGCAGCCATGAGGATCCCTTTGTCCGCCGATCTGCATATATTTTGCTGCGATCAGCTTTGTCCCGAGAGCCCGCTTGGCTGGACTGGAAGATTGCTAGTTCTGCAGTCATAGGGAAATCACTTTCCATTCCCCAATTGGGCTCGGCCTCTGAACTGTCTGAGACTCTGCTGCTTTTGACTAAGTCGAGACCCTCCGTATGGACAGAAGATTACTCCGGCAAGACTTCTGCATCCAAGAAACTTCGACAATATATTCAAAAGGGCTCTCAAGGTGGCCATGCTAGCTTTTGGTCAAATCTTGATCAGTTGCTCCGGATTGTACCCCAAGAGGTGCTCGCCGGAGCTGATAAATCATCAAGTGATGAGAAAGTCACGCTTAATAGTGCAATGACTATCACAGAAGCCCTCCAGGAAGGTCTTAACTCTAGGGAGGAGCCTCGTCAAAATCTCACTGTTGGATGGAAATCTTACATTGAGATTGGGACATGGCTTGTATCTCTTGTGCCCCCCGAGCAAAGAGCAGAGCTCATTCAGATGAGGCTTTCCCCATTAGTCGTGCAGTATGTGCGACCTGAGTCTGATCATATCCAGTGGTCACTCCCTCTCCAATCAGGCGAAAGTATCAGTGCTGATTATCTTGCCCTGTTATCCTCCCACGAGCACATCGAGGATTTACGAGCCATGTGGAAGAAGCTTTCGGATGAGCTACTCGAAGCGGTGAAATTGTCATCACCAGAACAATCTAAGGACTTCCAATTATCTCAGGACGCGATCTGCGCGCAATCAAAGCGTTTCTTTGCTTTGGAACCTGCCCTCCTCGCACGGGTCGCAGAAACACAGAACGAGGCACAGGTGCAGGCGATCTTCAAAACGTCGAACTTGACTCTTCTGGAGGGCTGCTTGCAAGTCCTACGTTCGCGCAATGGCAAACCCTACGGCGCTGCTGGAGTGGTACAGGAATGCGTTCGCTGCATGCCTTCTGTCGCCCAAAGGTCTGAGGAGCTTGCTAAGTTTGTTGAAAAGGATGCCCCGGAACTCCTGTTTTCGCCCTCGGCAGACCGCCTCATTGCAATTATGTTGGCATGCCGGGAGTGGGATGGGTTCGCTGCCAGCTTTGAAAACGTCGTCGAGCGGGCTATGGAGTTGGAGCCAGAACAATCAAATACCGATGTCCTCCAAAGTCTGCTCTCTGCACTCAACTTCAATGAGATTGGAGGTAAAGCCAAACTTACGTCTGTTGTCATGCGGGCTTTGAATGAGGCTTGTAAGGGTAGTCAAGCTCACTGGCCGATTATTACTGCTGTTCTTCAAAATCAAACCTCTCGAGGTGAATTGATGGATGGAATCTTCCTATCGATCATTGATTCGCTGTCCCTGGATGAAACAGTTTTCAATGCTTTGGATGGACTTTCTCGCCTCGGAAACGCTGTACCTTTGGCCGTGCGTGAATTCCAGAGTGGTACACACGGCTCTAAATTGACTGGGAAACTTTTATACCTCACCGAATCTCCGTCTGAGGAGGTGGCCCACATGGCCGAGTCACTTATGAAGACATTCAAGGAGACTTTTGTTGGCGATACCAGCAACAAGTCAAAGATTGAGATACTCCGTCATGGGCTTACTGACGCAAACGAAGAGTCATTGTCGTATGTGCTATATGGCCTCCTCTTATCGGATGTGTACTGACTGTTTGCTAGGATCGAGTCTCTGATCGCTATTGCGGAGGAGCTGCTGCAGGGCCTTGAGTCCGACGAGGCTGCTTATGATTTGAAGGACATCTTGCCATCTCATCGCTCATGGGAGGATGTGTTAGGGCCTTTCCTTCAATTGCCACCCCGGCCATCTACATCCATCACAAGCCCGCTGGGCGGTGCAGTCAGTTTGGTTCAACGCGATCTCTCTGATTCTTTCAAGGCTATGTTGCTTGCAATTCCCCGAGACTCGGCACGTTGCTCAGCTGCATTCCGTCTGGCAAGTTTTACGATTAGAATCATGTCCTCCAATATTACCAAGAGACTGGACCAGGAGAGCCTTGAGACACTATTCTACTTCGTCCCCCTAGCCATTCAATTGATCGATGATGACCTCAGTATTGAGAACTGCAATGGAATAACTGGTCTAGAGCTAGCAGAGCAACGTGAGGAATACCTGGAGATTGTCTTCAAGGGACGACAGTTAGTTATTGACTGGATTCGCTCGAAGGAGTCAGTGGCTTCTTCAGACTTGACTATTTCTTCTCTTCTGGCATCCTTCTGGGAATCCAAACTGGAGGCGCTCAACATGACTGCCGCCATCGATTACAGGATCGGCGAGGCATTTGTCAAGATCATGGCTTCCGCAGATTCATTGGACACGTGCAAGTCTGCTGATGACATTGCCAGAATTTGCAGAGAGGCACGCACTGCCAACAGCATCCGGTCGGCCTCGTGGTTTGCTATCCTCCGAAGCTCGATACTTTCCAACCCCGTTGGAAACCGGATCTGCAATGAGCTGATTGCGGATTCGACTGAGCTCAAGCCACAAGATACTTCCTCGAGTGGTACGTGTCCATGTCATCCTACTTACGTCCATTTGCTCACCGCCTCTAGGTTTACGAAAGCTTGCACTCCTCAATATTCTTCTGTCTGGGGAAGAAGATGTCATCTCGACCATTCCAGCGCAGCGAGTGGTTTTTTTGGTCAAACATCTGCTGGAGTGCCTTCGTTCTGGTGTCGAGCTCTTCGGACTGAAGGCCGAAATTCTCAAAACTTTGTCTTTCGTTATCCCTGGTATCGCCGAGCTCTATGGATCCCATTGGGTAGATAGCATGGAGGTCTTGAGCGCGATCTTGGGAGAGACGAATGGGAGTGAGAATGGCCTTCCCTTGCTCGTGTCCTCTTTCAGACTCTTCGCTCGTCTGAAGTCTATGGCCGAGGACAAAGATAGTAACGATGATCTCCAGGATGCTTGGTCTGAGCAAAAGACTGGGTTGTTCAACAAGCTGGCATCCACCATTGGAAAGTTTGGTAAGAATCTCAAGTCCATTCTGATGTCTTGTCAAGTGAAGTCTAACGCGGTCCAGACTCATCGACCACATTCCACCAACCTCGGGATGTCGCTGTCGATATTTTGCAACGCCTGATCAATGTTATTCCTATCGGGAAACTTGAGGAAGTCAGCGGAGTATTTGGACTCTTGACAGCGCACAGTCGCGCCGTCCAACGCACAGCATACACTCTTCTGCATCGTTATATCCCTCAGATTCAAGAACAGGTATCCTTTGACGTGGCCCTATCTAAGACCTCAGTCAGTCTGCCCGATGAACTTGTGTCTCTCTTACTCGAGACACCAACAATGAAGGGAGTATCTATGTCTTGGGGAGATGATAAGATGTGGACTAGCATGAGATCTTATCTCTTGAGCTGGAAGATAGTTTTTGATCACTTCTCCAATGCGGTATGCTATGACTTTCTCCTCGGGCGCTGGCGAAATATTCGGCTAACTATTTATCAGTCCCTACCCGTTCAAGAATTCTACACCGCTAGTATCAAGGAGAATGATATCCTAGTCCCGCTTCTGGAGTTTACTTTTGACTTCCTTCAAAAATCGCATGGGAAGATCGCAGATGCATCTAAGTTCAATGTGCTATCCTTTGAGCCTGATCAGTCTGAATCAGCGGAAAAGGAAACCGAATGGCTTCTGATCCATTTGTACTACCTTTGCTTGAGACATTTGGCCAACATGACCAAGAACTGGTGGATCGACACCAAAAAGCGGATCAAGGGACCAGTCGAAGCTTGGACCGAGAAATATGTGGGTAAAAACCTAGCCTTGGGTAACCTTCATAACTAACCCAAGTTCCAGATCTCGCCCTTTGTGATCGGCGACTCTCTCCACGGTGTCACCGAGTGGGTTTCCACCCAAGATCCTGACGAGGAACGGGCTTTGAGCGTAAAAATTGCGCCCAAGACAGCAGAAATCATCGCCAGCATTCCCGTAGATGAGGAATCACCGCCAGTTTCCATTTCGATCTCGCTCCCACCAGCATACCCGCTTCACTCCGCGATTGTTGTCGGCCGCAGTCGAGTGCTTGTAGATGAGAAGAAGTGGAAGAGCTGGCTACTCACTATTCAGGGCGTCATCATGTTTGCCAACGGCAACCTGGTTGATGGTCTGCTAGCATTCCGTCGCAACGTCCAGGGTGCCTTGAAGGGACAAAGCGAATGTGCGATCTGTTACTCTGTCATCTCGACGGATATGCAGACACCGAACAAGCGCTGCGCTACGTGCAAGAACACCTTCCACTCGGTGTGTTTGTTCCGCTGGTTTAAGAGCAGCAACCAGAGCACTTGCCCACTGTGTCGCAACAACTTTGTATATGTTTAGTTGCATGTGTTAGTTTGATAGATGATAGAGGATCCAAAAGATACGACTTTATGTACGCATGATTGCTCAATAGATATCTTTGCGTGGAAAAATGAACCTGGGCGTGACGCCATTCCACCGCGGGGCTTCCCCACCGAACTCCGAGCTTCCTCCATGTCACATCCGTCATGGCTGCGCCTAGGATTCCCAATCTGAACACGCTCCGTCGAGGACGTGGTCGAGGTCGCGGAATAGAACGCACTGAAATTGGTCATGGCCACCCAACTAGCAAGGATCGCATTGTGCAGGGCACCGACAATGACGCCAGTGTCTCCAGACTGAGCGCGGTTGAGCTGGGATATCTCGATGACCCGTACGCATCAGCTTTTACACCTCCTGAATCCGCAACCAGGAGGTTTCCAATCATAAATCGAGGTTAATCCACCATACGAACCCTCAATGGAACTCAATGGGGCCATTTCTGACTTGGCAATCGGCCACAAACAGGGACCTACGTTCGCACCACCGCAATCGACGAGCTCGTCGCCCGCTTTCTGGGTCCCTACTCCCCAGAATCCCCAAATCACAAGAAACAAATTATCTCGCTAGGTGCGGGCTCAGATACACGAATCTTCAGACTCTTCTCCAAACGCCAGCCCTCGGACATAATCTACCATGAGCTAGACTTTGCCGTCAACACGACCACGAAGATTCGTGCGATCCGATCAACACCTTCTCTACAACAAGCACTTGGGCTTGATGCCTCTCCAGATCGTGTGACAGTATCCGAAAAGTGCGACGAGTTACACTCCCCTTCGTACCACATCCACCCTGTGGACTTGCGATCGCTGTCGGCGGGCAGCTCCCTTTCAGAAACGCTTCCGGGCGTGGATACAACATTACCAACTCTGTTGATCTCAGAGTGCTGTCTGATCTATCTATCCCCAATCGAAGCCGCACAGGTGGTCTCATTTTTCACCGAGCATCTTTTCGGGCCCTTGAACAAACCAGCCGGCGCTGAAGAGGACGCGCTGCCAAGTTCGCAGACTCCTCTTGGCTTGATCCTATATGAACCAATTCGCCCAGACGACGCGTTCGGTCGCACTATGGTGTCGAATCTTGCGACACGAGGTATTCAGCTCCAGACTCTCCATAGATACGCCTCATTGGAAGCGCAGCGAGCACGACTTCGCGAACATGGGCTCGATAGTGGCCAGGCGGTAGCTGACATTGATTTTATTTGGGAACGCTGGGTCAGTGAAGAGGAGAAAGAGCGTGTTGCCAGTCTTGAAATGCTAGATGAGATGGAAGAATGGCGCTTACTTGCGCGGCATTATTGCATTGCTTGGGGATGGCGGAATGGAAATGATGCCAAGGCTTTTGATGGGTGGACAACTATTGCAGCCCAACCAGGCCACTGATTTTTGAAGGTCAATGTCAATGTCATGAAGATATGAACGTGCTTACCAAATGAACCTTTATGTGAAGAGAGGTGTAACATGCCTCTGTCACAAAGGGTCCTCTTGTAAAATATCTACTCTAGGTGTTACTTCGAATGAGCGGATGTAAAAAAATTTCGTGATACCTTATCACTTGTAGTGATCACACTGCATTATGGGAACATTATTCAAATAGGGACTTCGAGGCACAGGAAGCGGGTGTTGTAGGAACCGAAAATGCTAAAAAGAAACTCTCCCTCGGGGAATCGAACCCCGGTCTCCCGCGCTTATCGGTATTAATGACAAGCGGAAATCATGACCACTAGACCAAGGAAGAAGTGATAGCCGAGTTACTGCTCGGCCACTTGGGTGGTTGATGAAGTATTCCATTGCGTACTATGATCATTATACTCACTGCGAGGAACTCCCTCACTGTGAGTAAGCCGCAACAGCAGCCCTCTCGATGGAAATCCCTGCTTTGGGGACAAGTGGCCCCAGGAATAGTGTTGTGCATTTTTATTTAATCTCAATACTCCTTGATATCGCCATTTGTATACCATAGCAGAAGTCCCGGCGAGTCATATACTCTTGCACTCTTTGTCCACCACTGCGCCAATGTGTTGGCTAATTACCCGCGGCCGGTGCCGCAGTTCGAATAATAACGGTAGTATTCACCACATTATCTCGATGAGCGATTTACAATAGGTGGGAATTGTGTCTCAAACCGTGGGTTGGTGGCCCTAGCGCAGATTCTTGTTTCATACTTTGAACATTTGCGTGATTTCCGCCTTCCAGTCATCACGTTTCGCGTGAAAGACCTATCTACCCATGAGATACGGTAAAGATATAGAAAATTGACAGGATGTCTCATGTTGCGCACCCCAAATCGGAAGGACGTCTTGTGGCCGACACATGGCTAGTGGCGCAGACGAACTGACTTTTCGCAGTGGACTCGGCTTCATTGGGTGTCCGAAGTCCCTCAACCTCATGGAGGGCATCTTACGCGGAGTCTCACTAACCGGGGATGATTTGAGGCTGTGACATTTTTCTCAGATGAGAGATAAAAATCCTATAAATGGTCCCCGCGTGTGCGCAACATGGTGGATTTACTTGCCTCATTCTTGCCAGCAAACAGACAAGAGCTTTCTTACTTTCTCTGGCGATGGCGAAGCCGGTGACGACTTCTAGCTGGCGAGCTGCCGATGAAGAGGCGGCTGATCGGATCACGATAGCCCCTGGACACATTGCCAGTGACAAGCATCGGGGTCAAAAAGTGCAGAGGCGTGCGAGCCAGAGAACGATCGATCCCAAGTCTGCCATTCCTATTGAATATCGAAGCCTGTATCATTCATCTTCATCTTGTCTTTGAATTCAATGACCGACTAATCCGAGTTAGTTCCTTCGAAATCGAAGACGAAGGTGAAAGAAAGCGGCGGTTCAAACGCCAAGGAGACAAAGAAAAAATGGCAGATGGTAAATCACTCTTTTCACTGTCAAGAAGACGAACTAATTGGATGGACCTGGTCAGAATGGCAAAATACCGACTGGCATACACTTCCTGCTGCGGAGGTCCAGAAACGCCTCAACGTCGATGCATCAACGGGTCTCACCGAAGACTCGGCGAAAGAGCGACTGCAGAAGCATGGTCCGAACAAAATTTCACCGTTGCCAAACCCCTGGTTCTGGAAGATCCTCGGCTACTTTTTCAAAGGGTTCGGATCAATGCTACTCATCGGTGGAATCTTGGTCTTTATATCATGGAAGCCTTTGGGCCAGCCGCCTGCGGTTGCAAATTTGGCTTTGGCCATTGTCCTGATCGCGGTCTTCGTCATTCAAGCGGCGTTCAATGCCTGGCAGGACTATTCATCCTCCCGTGTGATGGCCTCAATCACAGCCATGCTGCCAGAATCATGTCTGCTTCTTCGCAGTGGTGCGCGAGTAGAGGTTTCCGCTACTAACATTGTTCCTGGGGACATTCTCATCATCAAGGCAGGAAGCAAGATTCCCGCTGATGTACGTTTTATTGAGGTATCCCATGATATGAGCGTGGACAGATCCGTGGTCACTGGTACGTTCGCTTGTCACTCGCTGGGGACCGTCCGAGTATATGCATGTGGTACTCACCAGCAACACAGGAGAGTCAAAGCCAACCAAGGGTAGTGTGGAGTCTACGTCGGACAATTTTCTCGAAACACGATGTATCGGTCTACAAGGAACTCACTGCGTATCTGGTAGCGGGTTCGGTATTGTGATTGCTACCGGCGATTCCACGGTCTTTGGTCGGATTGCCAAATTGGCAGGTGAGCCAAAGACAGGTCTGACGTCTATTGAAAAAGAAGTTCTTCGCTTCGTGGCTCTTATCTTTATCATCATGATCACATGGATCATCATTCTGGCTGCTGTCTGGTATGTATCGTCCAATGTCTCTTCGGTTTCCGATTGACCTTACTTTGCGCAAACAATGGCTAAGGTCTCCTCAGGGGCGGTTGGCTTCACAAGGCCCATCCCGACTACATCAATGTGCCTACACTCATTGTTGACTGCGTGAGCGTTGCAATTGCGTATATTCCTGAAGGTCTTCCGATTGCAGTCACGGCCAGCTTGACAATCACTGCCAATTTGATGAAGAAGAATAAAGTCCTATGCAAGTCTCTCAAGACTGTGGAGACTTTGGGCTCGGTGTCTGTCATTTGCACTGATAAGACTGGCACTTTGACCAGAGTATGTGAAACTCCTTTGCAGTTCTATTTGATGTACTGACCTGCATTCGTAGAATCGAATGGCTGTTACAGATTATGCTGTGCAAGTGACAACATCTACATTGGATGCCACAGGTGACCACACAGCTGCCAGGTTGGATCGCGTTGTTCTGCGGCAACTCCACGCCGTATCTGGCCTTTGCAATGCTGCTGAGTTTGAAAATGAGTCAACCAAAGGTCCACTCAGTGAGCGACGCATATTCGGCGATGCCACCGACCAAGCCATTCTGAGGTTTTCAGAAAGCCTTGGCTCAGTCACGGAGCTGCGCAAAGCTTGGCACACGATATTCAACCTTGCTTTTGACAGTAAAAACAAATTCATGATAAAAGCCATGGCACCAGTCAACCATCAAGCTGCTGCTAATTGTCTGTCTTCTGGCGAATCTATCAACTCTGACTCCATGTATGTCTCTTGACATTGATGAATAACACCAGTGCTGATTATGTTTAGCTTTCTTACCATCAAAGGTGCCCCGGACATATTACTGGAACGATGCTCGCAAGTCTTGTGCCCCTGTGGTGAAGTTAGATCCCTGAGCAAGGAGGATCTAGCAGCGATAAAATCCTTGAAAGATCAATGGTCTTCCAAGGGCAAACGTGTAATTCTGCTTGCACGGAAACTTCTCGCCAAGAACAGCATACTAGCTGACCCTAGTTCTTCGGACTTTGAGTCCCATGTGCTCCGCGAAGCTGGAAAAGGTCTGACATTGGTCGGCTTGGTTGGCTTGATTGACCCACCAAGGGCTGAAATCCCAGAGGTCATTCGGATTCTGCGCCAGGCCCAAATACGTGTCTTTATGGTTTGTGATTTGACCGAAAGCATGGAAAAATCAATGTTGACCAAGAGGCATAGGTCACCGGCGATTTTGGATTGACAGCACTGGCTATTTCCCGTCAGTGTGGCATTGTTACCACCGATTCGGTCCATGATGCATCAGCTCTTCGAAAATATCCGACTACAAGCGAAAAGCACGTCGATGTATCTCGCTCTGCTTTGCTTATTAGTGGTCCGGACTTGATGACTCTGAACGAATATCAATGGGGTCAGTTGTGCAAATATCCTGAGATTGTATTCTCTCGCACTACTCCGAACCAGAAGCTACGAATAGTTCGTGAGATCCAGTCGAGGGAGGAAATCGTCGGCATGACAGGAGACGGTGTCAATGATGCCCCTGCCCTCAAAGCGGCCGATATTGGCATCAGTCTCGCTAGCGGCTCAGACATCGCTATCGAGGCTGCTGACATGGTCCTGCTCGATTCTTTCGCAGGAATTGTTGAAGCCGTTCGGTACGGGCGTGTGGTTTTCGACAATCTCAAAAAGACAGTCGCCTATCTTCTGCCAGCAGGTTCGTGGTCCGAGTTCTGGCCCGTGTTCTGCAATCTGGTCTTCGGAATCCCTCAAATTCTGTCATCTTTCCTGATGATCATCATTTGGTATGTATCCTTCCAAGCAAAGTTTCCACACGTAGCTAACATGAGGTGCTCCCAAGTTGTTTTACCGATTGTGCCGCCGCCGTGGCCCTAGCATACGAGGTCCCGGAGGCAGACGTGCTCTTTCGCCCACCTCGGCATCCGACCAAAACTCGACTTGTCGACTGGAAGCTCCTATTTCATTCATATGCACTAGTAGGCATGATCGAGACAGCCCTTTCATTTACCATGGCCTTTTGGTACCTACAGAGGAACGGAATTCACTTCTCCGAGCTGTGGTTCAAATTCGGTGATCTGCCTCCCGGGGTTGATGCTGATTACTACACAGCAAAAGTCAATGAAGCAAGCTCAATCTACTTCATCAATCTCGTCATCATGTGAGCATCGATTCCTTGAAACGTGGATCTTCCACAATTGGCCCTAATTCTTCCTAGGCAATGGTTCAACCTGATGGCAGTTCGCACGCGTTCTCTTTCGATTTTTCAGCATCCTCCAGCATTCAACAAGCAGACACAGAACCTGTATCTGTTCCCTGCCATTGCATTCGCGCTTGGAATTTCCGTCATTTGGCTCTACATTCCTAGCCTGCAAGTGGTCCTTGATACCTCGGGCATTCCTGCTGAGCACTATTTCCTCCCCGCCGCTCTGGGCCTGGGGCTCTTGTGTCTGGATGAAGGAAGAAAGGCTGCTGTTCGACGTTGGCCTCGGGGGCTTTTGGCCAGAATAGCATGGTAGTCAGCTCTGCAAGGAAAGCCAATTAGACTTAGTGTTAGTGCGCCATAGTGTAGCTTCCCATCATAATTTTGAACAGATTTATCGGATGGGCATTTGGAAGGTTGAGGGTAATGGTGGAATGAATCCGAAATTTATATATTCTGGGAATTTGCACTTGCTTGATTGAGTAGGGTAAATATAAGCAAAAATATATAAGCTAGCTGCGCTCACAAGGTTCTGTACAAAGGCGACCGTCGTTCGATGTATACCATGGAGGCGTGATAATTTTGAAAGTATCTGGCAGTTATAAAAATAGCACATGCCCATGGAACTAGACTAACAAAATACTTGAAGAAAAAGACATGTTGAAAAAAAAGAAAGAAGCGAGCGACGCAGGGATCGAACCTGCAATCTCTAGAACCGAAATCTAGCGCCTTGCCATTAGGCCAGCCGCCCGCTGATTAGTAACTTGACTAAGTTTTAGGATCTTATCCTTCAGTAGCTACTCTTGATTCGGTCTCCCTTTCCAATTCTTCCTCTTTCTCTTGAATGTATATAGCTGATTTCAAGTATTGAATGGACAGGTAGAAGTGGCTTTAGTAATTTCCTCCTATGCACGCTCAATCTACGGGGCTGCCTGCAAAAAGGGCCCGGCCGCCGCCGCGGGGGGGGGGGGGTTGAAATGACAAGCTCCCGCTAGATCGCTCTTTCGCGGCTCACGCATTGGTCTATCAAGGGACTTCAAGTTATTCCATTTCCTCTGAAAGCAAATCCTCATTTATGTTTTCATCCGTCGGGCTTAAAATCGCCCATTCAGTAGATGTTACTGTCTCCTAGGACTCGACCGATCTGTTCCTATATTGTGAACGGTCGCTCTATGCAGCGGACAAAAGTACGGATTCGAAGCCTCAAAAGTTTGCTCGTGGGTATCATCCATGTAGATTGCCAGAAACTCCCGCTATTTACCATGACGCGAAAGGCAAGTGAAAGTCCAAGAAAAAACGCTTATAGAGAAAAGATATTAGATCTGCACGAGATTGTCAGTAATATGATAAGTAAGCGTGCGTTGGTATACTGACTAGTCGCAAAGGAAGGCGAGCAGGTACGCGGGCGTTGTGGAGAAGCATCGCCACTGATTTCTGAGGTGTGGCTTGGAGCTTGCGGTAGGCCTCACGAATGTGTCGAGGTTCGATCGGGGTGCGGCCTTCCTCGGGCGGATCGAACAGGCCAGTCTCGCGCTTGCGCTTCTTGGCGCTGTCGCCGGCGTCAGGACCGCCACGGTTCTTCTCGTGGTCTTCACGCTCCTTGACCTTGAGTGCCTCTTCTGTAAGAGTCTGGACGATCTCGAAAGTAAGGAAACCCAGGATATCCACGATGTCGTCGTTGGGCTTGGACTCGGTCACAATGCCGAAGCCTGCCCACTCGCGGAAGCGCTTGCTCTTGCGGTAGGTGAAGGAGGCCTGACGACACTCGGACCAAAAGACGTATTCTTCTTTGGTCATGTGCTTGGTACGCTCGTCGGCGGCAGCCAAGCGCTGCAGAGTGGCGTAGTTCTGCTCTTCTTCCTCTTCGTCTTCTTCGTCTTCGCGCTCCGGTACCTGTACGGAGAAGAAGCTGTTGGGATCCCATGCTAGCCCAACCTTGGCTCTCTTGTTCTTTGGCTTGGCAGCAACATCCTGAGGACCAGCGACCACACCAGCCGCATCATCGGCAGCAGCAAAATCGGCTGCATCGCCACCACCCTTATCATCAGAGTCCTTGACGTTCTTGCGCACATCCTTCCAAGATAAGAACGTCCGGAGACGTGAAACCTTGGCCTTGTCGTGCCGAATCAAGAAAATCAGGTCATCGGTTGAGATTGATCTTGATCCACGCCGCGTAGCAAGTGCAGTGCTGCGGGTAAGCTGCATTGGGCTGTTAGCGATCAATAATAGGTCAAGTGGCAGCAAATCTCACAATTTCGATGACCTGCTGGCGGGTAATGTCTTCAATTAACGTTGTGCTTTCGATGGATGGTTCAGCAGTTTCTCCAGAGACAAACATCATCTGGCGAATCAGGTCAGTAAGAGTCCATTTAAACATGAGCTCGGTCTCGTAGTTTTCTCTCGGTCCGACGGACTCGGTGTCTTCCATGTCCTCGGACGTTATGATCGGGGTAGGCACGAGGGATTCAGAGCTGGTCAGGTCGGAAGACTCGACTCCACTGTTGTTGGCTTCGTCTCCCGTCTCAAATATCAGGTGTCTGACATGACGAGGCAGAACAGATCCCATGTTCGAACCAGAAGGATGACTCGTCGTTGACAAACTGTCCACAGGTGGTGGCCGTGGAGGCGTCGTCGAGGGAGAGCTTCCTAAGTTCCAGCCTGACTCGCCGTCAGCCCCATATTCCATGCCTCCAGCGTCGGGGCCTCCGAAGCTGCGGCGTTCTAGACGTTCCTCAGCCTCTGGAACATTGCTTCGATCTGTATTGAAGACCATATTGCCAAATTTCCAGACCCAGCGAGGCTCATTCTCGGACATACTTGATGGAGCCAGTGACCCAGCCAATTCGGTAGTGTCATGCCTATCAGGCAGTATGCGAATGATGCGAGGATCCGGTTGGTTTGGATCAGAGGAAGTCATGTTGAATGACCACCAAGTCAAGGTACAGGACCAGAGATAACCCGGTGTCAATGGGGCAGCGAGCAGCATAGCATCTCGAAGGAAGATACAATGGTCTGTACTAGACAACCAGAAAAGTGCAAAGAATGCGGGCTTGATAAGTGAGAGGTTGAGATGAAGTGAAATGCAGGATCTCAACATGGCAGGCGCCGTCTCAACTCTCCCACTTTCGCATTATTCAGGTTTCCCCAATCCATCTTTAGTTTTCAGGCCAAGAATTTCAAGAAAGTTGCGTGCACTCTCTCTCATGTTCTGCATATTGTCCAAGGTATGACCTGCCTATTGCGAATGCGGTCCAGACCCAGAACCCTACAGACATTGCATTTCCAAAGCAAAGACAGCCAACGGCGCCAAAGCCATCGAGAAAACACACTGAAAAGACCAAGAGACTCATGCCGCCCAAAGACCGAGACTGAGATGGGGTTGAACTAACCTGCTGGATCTCCTGCCGATACTTCGGCTGGCGTTCGGAACTCATAGCGACAACCCCGAAAATCGACTCAACACAGGCACGTAGCGGATATTAGAGATAGAAAGTATCGAGATATCATGAGAAGAAAAAGAGGAAACCAAATATGAACAGATTGATGCAGAGGCAGAGCAGAAGAAGGGTTTCCGATTCCAATCCGGGGATTTGATAGCGATAATCGGACATTCACTTCCTCCGCATCCGGGCGGTGAGAATGATTCTGCCGAAAGTATTCTGCCCCGCGGTGATTTAATTTCTTCATTTCAATATCGGTCATTCTCATCCATTGATTTATTCAATTCGCCATGTTGCACCTTGTGGGTCTCGGCCTTGCCGATGAGAAGGATATTACTGTCCGTGGGCTGGAAATTGTGAAGAAGGCCGAGCGGGTCTACCTTGAAGCATACACTGCTATTCTGCTTGTGGATAAGGCCAAGCTTGTAAGTGGGCTTCTTCAAATCTGCCTTGATCTTGCGTCATATCATTGCAATTGGCATCTCCGTGTGCGCAAATAAGTAATTGGCTAATTTACCCAGTAGGAAGCATTCTATGGCCGCCCAGTCATTGAAGCGGACCGTGAATTGGTAGAGACCGGCAGCGACGACATTCTCGCCGGAGCAGATAAGGCAGATATTGCGTTCCTGGTTGTTGGCGATCCCTTTGGGTGCGTTCTTGGCCTCTGGTACTGTCGGGGAATCTAGGTTACTGACAGGACTCAGCGCAACCACTCACACCGACCTCGTTTTACGTGCACGCGAACTCGGCATCCAGACAAATGTAGTCCCCAACGCTAGCATCATGTCTGGTATTGGATGCACCGGTCTGCAGCTGTACAACTTCGGCCAGACAGTGAGCATGGTCTTCTTCCTTGACAACTGGAAGCCCTCGTCCTTCTATGACCGCGTTCGCGAGAACGTCCAGATCGGCCTGCACACCCTCGTGCTACTGGATATCAAGGTGAAGGAGCAGTCTATGGAGAACCTTGCGCGAGGACGCAAGATTTTCGAGCCCCCGCGCTACATGACCGTTGCACAGTGCGCGTCGCAGATGTTGGAGACCGAGGAGACCCGCCAGGAGGGTGTGTATGGACCCGATAGTCTTGCTGTTGGCGCTGCGCGGGTTGGTGCTCCGGATCAGAAGATGGTTGTCGGCACACTGAAGGAGTTGGCCGAGGTGGACATGGGTGAGCCGCTGCATAGCCTCGTACTGCTTGGTCGGCGGACGCACGACCTGGAGCGCGACTTCATTCGGCAATTTGCCGTCAATGAAGAGACCTTTGATGCCAGCTACGCTAAGAACTATGGAGCATCTTCATGAGCTTTCCTTCCATGGATTAACGAACGTTTCAAAATGCACATTACTCTCTAGACTATTTGTCTACATCTACTGAAAGATATCCGGGAAAGTTCATAGATCGTCTATTATGAGATATAGGACAAGGACGCTGCCCCAGTAGACTGTCACTGTCCTGATGCATCTGGTCCTCAATTATCAGGTCAGAGACCCGATCTCTATATTTTAACAACCACGGGTGTCCAATTCCAAAAGGGAAAAGTGATGGCGATAGACGAACTCACATGAAAAATGAAATCAGACAGACAACGCCGCGATACAATAAACGAACATGTATGCCGCAAGAAGATAACAATGCAGGTAAGAAAAATGGTATCCAGGCGAGGCAAAAGGCAGAGCAAACCGCAGGCAGGTGGGAGAGACCATATATTACAGACCTCTCATCTGTTTGGGGCGAGTACAGACATTCAGCGAATGGTCCACAACAGCCAGGGTCGAAAAAGAAATTAACAAGAAAACAAAACCCCCATAACCCGACCGACACCGAAAGACATGCAAAATGAGCTGAAGCAATGTACAGTCCAATTGGAGATGAACAGAAAGACATGTATCACATCAATGATGGCCACGGTCGAATTCGTCTTCCTCGCCAGGAAGGATAATCTCGTGACCAGAGCCCTCGTACACGAAGATGGCAGCACCGCAGCCAAAAATGGAGACAAGGGCAATAAGCCACCAGGCAAAGCCAACCATACCAATGTCTAGACCATAGCCGTACCATGCACCCGAGAAAATAGGCCCGATGGTTCGGAAGGCAGAAGACACAGACTGCCCGATACCATGGATGGTGCCCAGGACCGAAGGATGCGGTGAGCAGTTGTTGAGGAGAATGATGGAGGTTGGGAGGGTGAAGGTTCGAGCGGTGACCTGACAGAAGAGGACGACGATGATCCAAAACCAGACCCAGGGTCCGTTGGCTTGTCCGGGAGGCGGGATGGTGGACGGGGCCAGCGCAATGTATGGTGCCAGGGCGTAGGCCAACGGGAAAAGAGACAGGAAGTATTGGTAGCTCTTAGCTGTACCAAGCCGGCCGTTGATGGAGGGATAGATGGTGAATTGGAGGAACATGCCGATGACACCAAGGATGGCAGTAGCGAAACCAACACTCTGAGGAAGCATACCAAGACCACCAGTGAAGACGAAAGGCAGGCGCTGGGCGGGGGAAGCGGGGTCGTTGGCGTCGTAGCGGGGAGTGGAGAGGAAGAGGAGCCAGAGGTTGTTGAAGGCACCCATCTGGAAGTCGAAAAAGGCCTGAGCGAGAAGTGTGCACAGGACATTCTTGGTCCAAATTCTGCGGAAAGGCAATACACGCTTGGCACGCATGGGCTTGGCCTTCTCCTCGAGCTCGTAGCTCTCCGCGCGATCCACCTGGCCAGCCAGAAGGGGACCATCTTCCTCGTACTCACGGAACGGAAGACGAGAATACAGTGGGGATGAGGTACCAACAACCTTCTTCACACCGCGGGCGAGGAATTTCATAGCGAATGAGCCCAGGCCAGGCTTGCCCTTACAGGAGAGCAAAGTCTCTTCCAGACCATAACCGACCAGGCATGCGCAACCGGTCAGGAAAACGAAGTTGGCCAACATGGGCAGGGAGTAAGGGTATTTCTCCAACCACTGCACACCATCCGCGCCGCCAAAGGACGAGTTAGGGCCGAACAATCGAGGATAGGCTTTCACAGGATCGGCGAACATGCCGCCCATAACTACAATAGTCAGTATGACCCGATATCAGACTCCACCAAGATAGGAGCATAAACTTACCAGGACCGAAAAGCGAGGCAATATTGAATCCAATAGGAAGAATCAAGAAGGCGCGCGAGTGATATTTCTTCTCCTTGACATTCTCCGCAATCATGGTCCGAATGATACCAACGGTGCCGTTGATCGCACCACCGAACGAACGCCAGAACACGGCCTGCGCGAAAGACGTAGAGAAAGCAACACCAAGGCAAGAGACAGCGGTACCGACCAGGCCGACCAGCAGCACAAATCGGCGACCACCCCACTCCGCATCGGCGACACGGCCCCAAGGAATGGCCGTCGCGAACTGGGCGGCGGTAAAGGCACCTTGGAGAATACCAGCCTGGGTCGCAACGTCGGAGTCGGAGAGATTCTCATCGAAGGACTTGAGCTGGTAGAACATGTAAGCTTGCAGCGAGGCGATCTGTAGGAAATCGAACACGCGGCACAGGCCGAGGAGGGCTAATTGGCCCTTTCGCGGAAGGGACATCCAAGTGACGGGGGCGGGACGGGCGACGGGCTCGGCGAAGGCGGGGAGCTCGCTCTCCTGCATCGCCAACATCTGTTGCTGACTCTGGGAGCGGGAGCGCATATGGCCGCTCTTGAGGGCGTGGGCGTCCAGATCCATTGAGGTGTTGCGGATCATATCGGGGGCATCGGGGGTGGAGGAGTCTGGAGAGGAGGGACCCTCGTCGACAGAGGCGAGGGATAGATTAGATTCGCGACGGCGTCGTTGAGGAACTTCGGAGGATTCGCCGCCGGTGCCCGTTATATGGTGATAACCACTGCTCCAAGAGGTCGTACGCGCGTGGCGGGCATGATTCGTTTTATGGTTCTGGGACCTGGCCGGCATGGAGGAATGTATGAGGTAAGCGCGGATGGAGACGAATTGGGTGGGAATCGACGACGTCAGGTTGCGCCCCCTTCGGTTTCACGTATTTTATGCTGTAAAAGAGGGTTGAGATCACAAGTGAGGAATGGCAATTGAAAGGAAATAGAAGGAAAGGAAGAAATGAGAGTCCAAAGAGACTGAAAGGCTTGTAATTTTACTCTGCTCGGCTTGGCTTGTCGATTGTCATTGAGTCGAGGAAAGGAAATTAAAGAATTAACGTGCTTGGATTTTCCATACGAAGTACAGTTCAACGAGGTTCCACTGTGCACAATGCGTGTGTCTGTTGTGATCCAGTAAACCCTGGAGCTGAAGCTAGAGCTCGAACTAGACCTGGTCAAACACTCTTTCTATCCTCATTCTACAACATCATCTCTATTGCTCGCCATCGCGATGGCCCTTCATCGCAACTTCCCAGCCTCGTATCTGGTAAGAGAATACGGAGGGGTACGACGTCGTTACCGATCGACAGAGACGGGGCTTGCGACGACCGCTCCACCCTACCAAGTCCACCGATTTCCCTGCCCTGGGCCATCACTCGCCCGTTCAGCCCGTGCGTGGCCGTGAGTTCTTGGCAGTCTCTCAAGGAACCGTAGTGGAGGACCTATCATTTGCCGCTTCTAGAATTGTCAGTTCGGACCTTGTGTCTGGAACTGGCCTACGTAAGTCCCTGCCCCTTCTTGACCTTAGCGTTGGCGGCTCTAGCGGGGTCCAGCTCGGCATAGATGAGGAATTTCCCTAGTGACTAGTCTGCGGTAACAGTTACCGCGTAGAAAGTCATCAGGCAAATTGACTCGCTCCTCCCTTCTAGTCTCTACTGAGATTGATCTTTCGAAGACATCACACTATGTCACAAGATTAGATATCGGTGTGACGGTCTCAGCAACAAAAGCCGCGTTTCAGCCCCGAGCTTGCGTATCGGCTACATTAGATCTGAAAAAAAAATTTCCAGGTTTTCGTTTCTGTTGTGTTTCGGGACAGGTGTCATTTTCTCGGAGGTCTTGGCTTTTGCTTAAGTTCCGATCGAAGTAAAGGACAAATGGGATGATAGACAGGGGGGCCCCCTCGTCCTCTTGCCCCCCCTGCAGTCGCTGCGGTCTGCTTCTATTTGCGGTAATGGATTCGCGTTCAAAATGCCCTCGATCTATCGATGCAGCTGACTCGGTACACTGCGTACAGTCACATCTGTACACTTCGGATGGACCCGATCTCCACAAAAGGATACAAATTGGGAAAGTGTCTGCTAAAATTGCCGGGACGCGTACGTTTGCAGCGTACTGCGAAGAAAAGGGTAAAGTGCCGGGTAGGTCGGCTTTAAAGCAACTTTGGGCATTGGGCTCGGGTATGCGTATTTCGGTATCGTTACAGGTCTCCAGTTCCAATCTTCGTTTATCATTTAATCTTGTAATTAATCTTTTGTGTGTCTAGATAGAAAGCCATATCCAGTAGGATGTAGTTATGTACAGGGCCGAGCGTAAACAGCTCCCCAACAAAGAATCACAATCAGCCAGGCAATGCAAAAGTGGATATACATCATGAGAGAAAAAAAAAATTTGATCTGATCCAGAGATCAACAAAAGATAGGAGCCCTTCAGTCTTCTCGCCCATGTCCTTGTGGATGGCGATCTGCGAGCGCAAAGTATTTCGTTTCGGTCCCTCCCGTCCACCGCCGCCAATGCCACCAGGGACGATTGGAGCTCCGTGGTGAAGGTTTCCGCTCAACCATGCCGTTCAGCGGCTCAGATGACTCGTCGTCCTCCTCCTGCCGGTCCGGCCGGCGTCGCTGATAAGACCGCCAAGCAATGTACGCTCCAGCGAGAAGGGGGCAGAACCACGGCGACCGTGGCACCTAAAATTACTAGTCCTATTGGAGAAGGTGAGCAAGTGGCGTTACAGACAGACAGAAAAACAAAGAACAACATAAGAAAAGGATAAGACTTACGTCCGTGTCGCCATCTGTAGTGGGCAGCCACCGGCTCTGTAGTGTGTGGGAAGCTAGAAGGATAGGTCCAGATGGCCCCATCATGATCAGGCTCGACCCACGGCACAGTAGTGACGCCCACGGGTGGAATGGATGGCTCAGCCGCATCCTCGCCCGGAAATCCATATCCAGGTGCATCCAGACAACTCTCATCTTGACAAAATTCGCGGAGCTCTGGCGAAGGAACAAAGGTGTACTTGATCTCGGACTTGCCCAGTACGGCACCGGTGCTGTCAACTGCCTCGGCACGAGTCCAGAGGTAGAAACTGTCGTGGGTATACTCGGTCTCGAACCCGGTCTTGTTCACCTGGTCCAAGAGCACATAAGGTCCGGTCATGTTGTGGGCTCCAAAAAATCGCCAGCTCTGGACGCGCGTTGCGCCATTCCAGCTGACGTAGAAGCTTGTCGGAGAATAAGGTTCGGAGGTGCGAGAGTAAGTCCAAAGAGCGGGAGAATCGGTGGGGTTGCCTTCCCACTCGAATTTCTGGGCACGATAGTTCATAACGGTGTCTTCGGCAAAGGACGCCCAAAGCAACAAGTTGCCTTCTTCATCGTGCTCGGATACGAAGGGATTGTTGCCCCATCCGATAAAAGCGTTCTTGTTCGGCAGGCGCTGTAAGTTACCCTGACTGGAACTGACCAGATCATTGATACGCGGCTTGTAGTCACGAATCTGCAGAGCAGTATTCTCCACATGATCGATGAGAATAATCATACCGGCCGAATAAGGATGCGTCTGGTTGTATCCATTAAACCCGTTGTTGTACAAAGACAGTACCGTATGTGTGGCGTTTTCATACAACCAGCGCGCATCGTGCTGCTGCGAGAAGCTGAAGTTGATATTGCGGAATGTCGGGTTCGATCCATGCAGTCTCCATATCACCGAACCGTCTTTGCCCGAGATTTTGTAGATGGCGCATGTGTGGCGCGACGAGATGAGATAATCACCATCATTGTTCTTATCGATCGAGTTGATGTGGAAGTAATCCCAAGGCTCGCGCATATTCAGTCCCGTTCCTGACGTGTCCGTGTGCGCAGGCCAGGTGTAGCTGTTGGACGGGTCGACATGATCGAGGGAACGCCATTCGAAGATCACTTTACTGGTCTCGGTATCCACCTCCTGGAACACACTCTCCATCAACCATCCGACGCCAGTTTTGATGTTCCATGGAGTCATATCGAATTGGCGCTGCTGGTATACAGTCATCAGGGCGGTCTTGCCGTTGCCGATCGGAAGGAACTCGTGCATGTCGCTGGAAGCCATTCCGCCACCGGGCTGCACCGAGCGCACGATGCGGTAGGTGTTGTCTAGAATCACGCCATGCCCGCGACAATATCCTTTCTGCTGGTTTCCCTGGAAGAAACATAGGTGGTCGGCGCCCTTGTATTTGCAGACGTGCATGCCATGGGCATTTCCCGGCCCCGAAACGCCCCAACCGCTCCATACCAAATCCTATTAGAAACGCCCGTCAGTATACTATTGCGCGCGCCTCGCGGGACTGGTTCCAACCATACCCCTGAGTTGTCGAAGATGTAAGGACCCGGATTTTCAGCTTCATAAGGTGTGATGAAGATGTAGCCGGGGGCGAGTTTGCTAGGGTCGCTATACTCGATTTTGAGGATCGGCGGGTAGATGTCGGGTCTCTGCGATCGAGGTTAGGCATTGGGAAAAGGGCTCTACACCTTGGGGTTTGGAGGCGACACTTACCGATTTGAAGAAGGAGACCTGCTCCGCGACCACTGCCCAGGCGCATAGCAACAGGCCGAGGAGGAGCGAGGAAGCACTCCTCGAGGAGTAACGGTAGGCCATAGCGATCAACCTTTACATCACAGGAATGGGACAGATGTCTGGTTAATGCAAGGAGAAGAAGTTTCACAAGAATCCATGTGCGGGAAAAAGGGTACGAGTACAGAGCCCATTACAGACAAGATGGCGGAGACGCAGCGGGGCGCCGCGTGCAGCACAGCGACGATTGGCCGATAGCGCAACTGATTGACGATTCAGATTGGACTCTCCATTGCTTAGCTCACCGTGCCGTCTTTAGTCGTATGCTAGTTTATTCTGCCAAGAGGAAGTATGCGGGGACCTCTCTCTTTTGTCTATGGAGTGGTGAAATCATCTCCCGCGAACCTTCCTAGCTTTTAGAGAATCCTGGAAAAATTCAGAATTACGGCCTCGTGGGCTATCGAGTTCACTAGTCCCGTCCGATCTTCATTTGCTCCAAACAAGGTTCACCCTGAAGAATCGGTAACGATGGTACGGTATTTGTAATTCGGCATGTCCAAGGCCACGTCATGGCTCGCGACTAAAGGCTGGCGGCGCTCAGACCAAGTCAAAGTCGATTTCACCGAATTACTGTTATCGAGGACGGGACCGTATGTTTGCTTGTTGGCATATTTGCGCTAGCCAGCATGAGCATTACCCAGACCTCCAACAGGTGTACGCAGCCACACACGTATATCGTGAACTTCTTGGCTCGATCGGGGCACCCGCCACGTGCATGTGGCTTCATCGCTCCAGCTCTTTGCCCGTACCCTGAATGGACGCGCGGACAGTGTGCAGACCACATACATTGAATTATTTTTGGTGTCTCCAGTTTCCAATGTCTACTTCCCATTTTTCGAGCCCTTGTCCCTACAGATCAGATTGAGCCCAACATTACGGTGACTGCAGGACCGCCCGATGCAAACAGGACTGGGAGCTCCAAGTCCAGCTGGAGATTTGGATGAATGTCAGAGTAACACCCGGGTGTTTCTTCCCGTAACACCGTGTCAATCATGGCCGATCAGGGCGCACAAAAAGAACCCGAGAATATTTCCAGCATAAGATTGTAAAACAATTCGTGTCAGATTGACGATAAACTAGAGGTTCCCTGAAAACCAATTTACCTAATAGATGAGGGCTCAGGATGTCTCGTTTTCTACGCAAGTGGACTACGTACATTATATAGGACACTCTACGTAGTGTATTCCCTCTGCTAGGTGGGGCTTCTCTTTCTTAGCTGCCGCCGCTTTTAGGAGGACGCTCAGAGTAAGACACACTGAGTACACTTTAATCAGGCCTCAGGCTCAGTGACAGGTAAGAGCGTGGGGCCGCCTCAGGCACTATTATCAAGCAAACAGGGTATAAAGCTTTCTCAAAGCTTTCCCTATTTGGCTTAGTGAAATGTCTCTTACCTTTCTATGAGGTCTATAGTCTGTGATAAAATCCCCGGGGAGAAGTATAATTTCCTACCGCGTATGTCAACTATGTCGAAGGTCATCTATGATAAGGCCAGCGGGAGAACGTACGCTCCATCCGTTATTAGAAAACGCACACTACAAATTGACAACAATGAGGCATTTCTCAGGGTTTTCGCGCGCAGGCCATACTGATACAAACGAAGGATGGCATGACAAGTACTTCGTTCTGTTTACTTTGGCCAAGCCATCTCCGAAGACTGACTGAGCCAAAGATACCACAAGGTGAACTTGGTGAATCAGATGGGAATTTTGGGGGCAATCTCGACAGTGAGGATGACATGTGAATTAGACCAACGTGTTGCGTTCAATTCAGGCCGTTACTCAGTAAGCAAAAAGCGGCAAGGCCTTAACACTAAATCGGAAAGGAAAGGCGAAAGTGTGGCAGAGAAAACCTGATACGTAGGCGGAGAGGGGCCGTTTGCAGCAGGAATCGCCACATCCATAACGCCAAGCCGCTAATCAAGCCAAGCAATCTCCCTGGCGTTTGGTATGTGCGCTGCGAATACGAGTTCCGTGGGTCTCTTTCAGGAAACTTACTCCGGGGTGCTTCAGGGGCAACGCCCCGACTGGAGTCACGACTCATGATTCATGATTCATGATCCATATATTCAAAAACACCCGCTTGTAGTTTTATTGATGTCAGACCTTGAAAACGTAATACCTCGGGTCCTACAGGGTTTCATGCCGGTGGCGAAGCTACATGGACTGAATCGCCCCTTGCTTGAACTTCTCATGCCAAATGATGGAAAGATAGAACTCTTCTTTGGTTGTTAATTTGTGGCTATGACGCCCTTTGATCGACATCTTCCATGTCTGTCCATTCCCCGTAGGAGGATGTTTCAATGTGGCTTGAAACTGAGTCATGCAAATAAAATGTGTCAGGAATGACAGGAAAAGAAGAAGAACCCCAATGATTTTCCCAGTGTGTGTTTTTCCAAAGACAAAAAAAAAAAAAGAGAAGAACCAGTGAAAAATGAAATATATACCACGAAGAATTACCAATGGCCCAAATGGATATTATAAGCTGCAGTGGCCAGTTCAAATAGAAAGTAGAAGGAGCACATGACCACATCTGTCGCTCTCTTCAGTGGTGCCTGCACGCACTGGAGAGTAACGGATAATGCAAGGGGCCCGAAAATTTAGCGGGTGAAGCGGGTGAAGTGCTTGAAAGCCATGGTGGCCGCGAAGCCAGTAGCCAGGAGGGTACCACCAACGGTAACAGCCTGGAGAGCAGCGTTCATCATCTGGTGACGGTTGCGGGTGCTGCAGCGCTTGTAGAAGTCGGCCATGTCATTACCGCGGGGGAAGGGGGTGTCGGGAATCTCCTCTTCGAGGAATTCGCACAAGGGACCCCAGCCGTCGTTGATGTTGTACTCCAAAAGACGCTCCTTAGGGACGAGGCTGCGGACCTCGGCGACGTGCTCTTCGTACACCTGCTTGCCCTTGCCGGGGAAATCTCCGCGGAAGAAGGTCTCGAAGAACTTGTTGAGCATGGGGTAGTACATGCCGGCGGCCCAGCTGAAGTTTGACACGAACTTGTGCTCAGGGTCGCTGACGCGCCAGTAGACGGTCTTCATGACAGACGCGTGCCAGGGGTCGACGTCCCGGGTGGTCAGGATGACCTTAGCGTTGGGGTAGGCCTCAATCAGCTCCTTTGCGAAGGCACAGGCAGGCCAGTCACAGACAGCCTGGCAATCGCCCAGAAGCTGGTCCCATTCCTTGCGCCCGAATTCGCCCTCGCCCTTGTACTTGGCGTTCAGGGCATCGTGCCACATGAGACAGTCCGGGGGGTTCTCAACACTGGCGCACATCATGTGGTAGCACTTGGTGTAGCCCATGCGCTCTAGGGCCTTGCGGAGAGCTAAGGAACTGGTTAGCTTCATAATTCGACCGGAAGTGATGGAGGCTTCTACTCACAGGCTGTACCGGTGCGGCCAACGCCGAGAGCCAGCACCTTCATGGGCACAGTGCGATGGCACTTGCGACGGTCGATGTTAGTGTCATCGGTGAAGATGTCGGTTATGGGCTGAGGCGGCAGGTTGTCGGAGAGAGCAAGAGACATGATGGGCGTATATAAGGAAGTCCCGGAATGGATGGGTATAATCGGATGAGACTTGAAGAAACAAAGAGTGGATGTGCAAGAACGAGGAGCACTAGGTGGGTATATAAAAAGAAGGGACAGACGGTAGAAAAAGTCTAGAAGGGGGGGGAAATTGGTGGGTTACAAGAGGGATGAATGATACGTTGATAAGGGGGCGGGAATTCAAGGAAAGCAAAAAAATTAAAAAAAAAAAACACCTGAACAGATCCTCACTAGATCGATTGAACGATAAGTAGAAGAGTGGACATCTGTCAAGCGGCTTTGCGCCAATCATGACAGATGAACCGGACTTTCAAGAGCCATGAGACCCCGCGAGTGGCAACGTTTCCACTCGTTCTGTCCAGTCTTGGCTCTGTCAATCCTTTCCCTTGCCATGGTCCGGTCTCTCGTTGAACGCAGCATTTTTGGAGGTTCTCAATCACATGGTTCGGATCAACGCGTGTTCGCCCACGTCGCCTGTCTCGAAAGTGTGCAATGGCGGAAAGTTGGGTGGACAAGTATAGAGCAGAGAGGCGCAGATGGTGAAGACGTCACAGGCTGACGCAGGGGATTCTCAGGGGAGAGCACCAATTGTGGAGGTCCGGGCAAGCCCAGACTCGTAAGTAACATGCCAAGCCTCGATGCGTACGCAGTTTCGATACTCGCGGATCATCCTGGGTTTCTGCCGGCTCTTTGGAGACGATCCGTGCCCTTGGTGGGCTTGATTGGTGGGGCTCGGCAGAGGGCAACGCGTACACTTTGAAAGGTGGAGCATTCCGAATTGGTGAATCGAACTTTTGTGAACTTCTGAAACTCAAGGTGCATCCCATCCGGCTGGTGATCATCATTCAGATGTGAGCCTTCGTTGCCCTTTGCATGTGCCAAACCTGATGGTCAGAATCCAACGGTCGCTCATTGGCAATCAGTGAGAAATTGCCGATCAGCATCAGGATCCCGGATCCAGGGGCACGAGGTGCCTGGACCCAAATGTCGGCTCCAATTCACGGGTGGTGGAAAGCTCCACCCGGCTCCGCAGATTGATTGTTTTAGGCGAGTGTGCTCGTGGTCGAGACCAGAGCGGGATGAGTTCCACATGCCAAGAAATCGAAAATACCGGTGATCAATGCACTTCCTACTCAGGGTGAGGTCTGATACAGGCCGTACCTGATGCTACTCCAAAAGGGTCAAACAATCAAAGTGTGCACGGAAGACACCCGACCGAGAAGGCTGCGGCCACAGCACCGTCAGCGCCACCAAATTCTAACGAACATGGTCTCGGAGATTGCAGCTCTGGGAAGAGGCGGCGTTGCCCCCGTTAGTGGCTCCCCTGTGCTGATCGTCCCGTCCTGCTCAGGTTCTCGGGTTTCAAGGTTGAGAAATCTCTCAAGGTAGGAAGTGGAGGGCCGATCACGACAAGGGTTGATGCGGTGTGTATCGAGTACTGTGTAAATTCAAAGGTTGAGGTCGTGTTCGTGGTGCAGTAGTGGTCCTGTGGTGCGGTCGTAGTACGATTAGTGTCTTGAGGTAGAATCCGGCCACGGGTGTCATCATATTCGAGTCTCATCATTCTCGACCCATGGTCAAGCAAGTATGTGTTCATCCAACGTCATTAGTTGGGAAGCAATTCTTTTATTGAACAAGGGAAGAGAAAAGAAAAAGAGCAAAATTTGACTCAGGGTCCCGGAGGGAGTAACGTGCAATATATGGTGTGTGCCAAGCCCACAATGTCGAGTTCGCCATCGCTGAGCACGATCACCTCACACGACCCCACGAACATTTGAGACATTCTATGGAACCGCGATGTTGATTTAAACATCTCGATCCGATCTGAGCTTAAGCTGCGGTCCGTTTGGACCAGCCCTGGGCATCACCCCCGCTGGAATGTGGCAGACGGCAAAGATTTCGGCAGTTGATGGCTGCAGCCTGGTGTAGCCCTGAAGAGACCCTGACATGTCTTAGCCCGGTGATTCAGGGTCTACGCTCTTCGTGGAGGTTCATAAGAATACGAGCCTTGGCAATGACACCCAGTTGGTTGAAGATTTCGACATTGGTCCCCAAAATGGTAACACATTTTTCATATCTATGACATCTGCTCTCCTGAACGCCCCAAAAGCACGGAAATAATACATTCATTACGGCGATAAGCCGTGGATTGATAACCCCTTGAACTCCATGCAAATGACGTGTGTGTTGATGCCATCCGAAATGCATCAAGGTCCAGGTCCCTTCTAGTCAGGACTCTGAATCAAGCCCCTCGTGGACCCTTATTCCAATTTGTCCAGATGTTCAAGTCGCGTGAGGACGACCTGCTTGCTCGTCTCTTCGATCTCGCCTGCGAGAAAGACCTCGTCGAGAATCGCGTAGACCTAGACCGAACAGTCAGCATGGGGGGGTTTTTGCTTGGCCCAACCACGAGCTGCATGCATGCGGGCAACAGGCCGTCTTCTTTCCATCCAAGCACGTACCTTGTAGAAGTTGAAGACCAAATCCAGCTCACACACATTGCCGAAGAACTGATCCAGCACTTCCACGAAGAAGTGGATAGCTTCGAGGTACGCCAACTCATTGTCATTGGCGTCCACACAGACGCAGAAGAACAACCCGGCGTATCGACGATAGACAATCTTGGTGCTTCTGCGAAACTCGACGAAGTTCGATTGGTATTTTTGATCTCTCGGTGCGACAAGACGATGGACCTAGGCGGTCGTTAGCGGGTTGCGAGTCGTGACTGTCGGAAGCGCGGGTACAGACCTCGCCTTTGAGCTTCACTTTCTCCTCATCCTGGACGTATAGTGAGTCAATTGTACTTGTAGATTAGGCCTTGCGACACTTACGCTGTACGGTGCGTACCACTTCGCCAGGCGCGTTTTGCCCCTATACCTGCATCAGCATTGTGTACGCCCACTCCGCTGCTCCCAGCATCACTCACTGGCGATTCTGGACAATAATAAATGAAAGAACCATCTTGTATACCAGGAAATCGCCTGGCGAGCATCTGTATGACCCCACGGTTCAGTCTTGGGGTGTAGCTCTGGATATTCTCCGCAGATTCCGTTATCGCGAAGCTCCCCTCCGCCATAATGCCGTGACTCACCGCCTATTCTACTATCAAAGTGAAACGCGTGATCTGTCGCAACAGGAGAAGAAATGAAATTTTTTTCTAGGAATATAATACAATTGAATGGCACACTCGACAATCACTTACCTCGTTCAGCCGGACGAAGCCATCAACAAAAGTAGCGGCGATCCATGGGCTGGTAGACAATCCTCAAGAAGATTGTGTGCAACGAATCAGAGAAAAGAAATGGGGAAGTTATAGAAACAGGCATTAGGCATAGAAATCGTAAACTCAGTCGTAGCCGGGTCGGGCAGAAGACAAACGTTGGGTACAATGGCCCAACCCGGATCGCAGAGGAGTGGCATTATATCCACTTGCGCACATGGCACGGGGAACATGCGATGGACGCAGGCCGGAAGGGTTATGAAGTGGTCGTGCTCATGCGATTGAAGAGACTTGTAAATCGCGCCTACACAAAGAATCCGACATTAGTAATATACCTTGAAGAGAATGCCATAGGTCAACCATACCGTATAGCTCACCGGAGTCGCTGGTGTCGCCGGTGTCGCAGGAGTCCCAGGCTCGGTGGCGCTTGGTTCACTCTCGTCCACATAGCTCTCATCGTCGTCATCCTGTTCAGAATCAGGATACCACCTGTCAGGGTCCCCATTATAAACCATAAACCAGCCAATATGTTCCCCGGGCGCAAGACGATCGCGCAACGCTTCTAGCGCCTCCGTCGCGTCGTCCGTCAAGCCAGAGCCCTGTTCGACCACGTCCTCAATATTCATGCCTGGCTCTGCGCCCTCGGGCGTACTGCCGTCAGGAATTGTCACGACCTTGGTACTGACATAGGCAAAGGGCTGAGAAACGGTGGTGCTGGACTCGTCGGCGGGATCGTAGTACTCGATAAAGCGTAGCTCCGGTAGCCGAGGCATGAGGTCTGATTGTGTCCGCTTGAGCGATTCTAGTACCAGCTCTGTTGTCAATGGCTGTTGGAGATATTCGGCGGCGGCTTCTTCTAGATTGTGTAGCACGATGTACACGCGGATCCCTGTAAAGCCCTCTCGGGGCCACCGGAATCCGTGGAGCATATAGACGGGCATGGAGAATAAAGGGGGAGAAGCGAGGGAGGGCAATCGGACCGGATTGGCAGAGCTGGAGGGAGATTCGTATATTAGATTGGCGGCATAGTTGGAAGAAGTAGAAGTGATGCATCCAATGTGCAGACTCGTGTTGAATCAAGGGTCCCACCTTTTTAGTCTAACGGTCCGACCGTTGAACACAAACCGCTGTCAGGTCGACAGGGGGGTTCCCGGCTCTTGTTTTGTGATCCTAGGACGACTTGCATGGATATCGGAGTGTTACCTCGGTTCAGGATGTTCCACAAGTGTACTCAATACCCGGGTGGGAGGGTGAATAGTGTGGGATCTGAGATCGCGCCCCGATCGAGTGGGCGATCGAGATCGGTCGTGAGGCTTGAGGCTCAATAACGTCTCGGGTTGGTGAGGAAATGCATAACCCATACTTTCTAATTTCTCCATTCAATTGCTACATGACTCCCGGTTTCTCCAAGCCGTGAAGTTTGCCTATGATAAAGAGGAAAGGAAATAATGCAATGAAGAGGGGGACCAGTTCGGATTTCCACTCGATTGAGCCAAATTAGCGCAGGGATCAAGTCCAAGAAAAAGACAAACGCCCGATGCAGATGCAAATGCAGATACCCCGGAAAAGCTTCGACCATCTTGATCAATTTCATGGGTCTCATGCACAAATTACTACTAGCGAGGCAGCCAGACGCCCACACGGGACGCCGCCGTTTTCAGGGTTTCCTCTTGAGATCTGCAAATCTTCGCGTCAACTCGTCAAGTTCAGGGATCCCGTTGCTGTTCTTTCTCGGTCCTGCTTGACCTTGGGTAGGTTTCGTGTCTCCCTCCCCGGGGATTTTCACATGCGGGTTCGGGTTATCAGTTCGGGGCGCGGGCGGCGCAACGCTAACGGGGCTTCGGCCTGCTGCGAGTCCGCGTGGGGGTGTGGCTTTGTTCAATTCACTAGTCTCTGAAGCGCGCCTCATTTCGCTTAGCTCTGGTCGCGATGCGGCCTGCTTGCTCGGCGTCGCCGGTAGGTCACCACCCTGGTCGGCATCTCCTTCGTCCTTCGAGTCCACGAACTCCGGTGGCGCATCGCCAAGGTCTGCTTGTACATCGAGGTCTTCTCCACCGTGAGGCCATGCGACACCGTATGCTCGTGCGATCTCCTGCAGGTAGCTCTCGACCAGTTCTTGCCCTGGTGGTCGGACGCGCAGCCCTTTTAGAAGTCGATCCGGTACCTTGATGGAATCCACTTTGTTGTCCTGTGCCAGCGTCATAAACTCCTTGCCGTATCGTTCACCCAGCATGGTCCGAAGCATAGTGAGCTCGCGCAATTCGTGCGGGAAGCGATGCCAGGCGTAAAAGATAGCAACCGCGGCCTCATCGAGAGCAGTGTCCATATAGGGGTCTTCCTCGTCTGTCAAGGGATCTCCAGAGACTTCGCCAGGACTGGCAGAAGCTGCGGGACTGGTCTCCTTCTTTTGAGACCCCCCAAGCCAGCCGAATCCGAATCGCGAGCCGCTGCTCTCTATTGGCTTCACTCCGCCAGCTTGTGCCATACTGTGTTTCTTGTACTGTTCCTTAGCGCGCAATCGTGCCCGTGTCCCCGACTCCCCAAACGCAAGTTGATCCAACACATTGGCCCGCGCAAGCAGCAGCTCACAGTAAAGCTCCACCATTTCCATCACCTCGACTGCAATATCGGTCGCGATAACATTCTCAACGCGGATGCGTGCGGAGGCTTCGCGACCTTCGCTAAGAAGTTGGGAAAGCTCGCGACGCTGGACGACGGACGAAGCCGTATCCTTCTTTTGGAGGAGGCGGAGGCGGGGAATAAGGAGGCGAAGGGTAGATACCAATCTGGTCTATGTTTTTGTAGTGTTAGCTTTTATAATGCTCGTAGAGTCTGTGCAATCGTTCCAGGGAGCTCGCAGTGGCGCGGCATGATGGGGCCATGATAAGAGTGCGGGGTAAGTTGTAGGGAGCTTCCGAAGACAGGTCCAGACGTGCAGCAATTCATAGAAGACAAGATAAGTGTCGGGGGATCTTGAGGGCAGACTCACTGTTTGCGCCGAAGGAGGCATTTTGAAGAGTGTTGGTTGAGGGAGAACGGGGAATGTTGAGGTGAAGCGGGGGTTGGACTTAGGCTCCCGTTAGATCCAATCCGCCCTCAAGGCATTTGCTTCCAACGCTCTTTCTCTCCGCACGACTTCAAAATATCCAACTTAGTTTGACTTTGTCCCAGACCTTTGACATGAAAAACAACTACATGCTTCTAGCCTTGACTGATCCCTTGAGGGGTTTACACTAGGGGTGAAATGTCAAATCTGGATGACGGAAATATGGAACTAGACCTGGAAACCAATACTATGTGTTTCATCATTGAATCCTCAAAGCCTATCATGCTAAGATCAAGGGGGTGCATGAAGTTTCTTTAGGAAACAGAATTCCTTCAAGATTGAGAGTTTCTATCTTTCATCTCCCCACGCTCCTTGACTTGCTGCGCGATATGTACTCCAACATCCGAACCCAAGCCATTGAACCCGTCAATCACGCCCTGACGATCACCCTGTCCCATCTCTTGACTCATCTTGGCTTTACCCCCGATACTCTCAATCGTCACTTCAATGCCAATGATAGCCTTCTTCATGACATCGATATACCGCTCAGGGGCATCCGAGACACTCCAAGGACCAGGCTGCCCGTCCTGACCAGTATAGCCCATGACTGAGGTTTCGCACATCTTGGAAAGATCATCGATCTGTCTCGATAGGTATTGAGAAGTCTCCTCTGCAGCTGAGTCATAGTAGATTGTCGCTTTGCCGTAGACTTGGGCCGCAGCGTAATTCCAGGTCGGAACGACCTTGGCAGTCGCCGGTTTAGTCTCAGTGTAGAACTTAGGCGTGACGTAGTGGTGGTATTGGTTTGTGAACAGGATCATCACGTCCTGTTCAAGCTTTGTGGTGTTGGACGCGGACGCAGACTCGATCATGGCTTTGCTTTGAGGGTTCGCGCGAGCCATGTGGCCTCGTAACCGACCTTTCACAGGTGCCTCTGGATCATCGCTGATCTCATCTAGTACCCATGGGATATGGCTAGATTGAATGAATGGATGAGATGGTGATGAGATGGCCGTTGTGAGGACGCCCAAGGGATTCGCCTTGATGAATTCGAAGAGAGCCTTAATGGAAGACTCTGCATGGACTGCGCGCAGGTACATGGCTGCGTTGAGTAGAAGAATAGATTTTAACGTGAGTCCGAGTTCTCTAGGGCTCATAGGCTTCTTATTTACATTTGGGGTCTCGGGGTGATAGGATGACTTTCGTGCAGGCTATCATTGGTGGTCTTTAGTTGCGGGGCTTCTGGAGACTTCTTGTTGGCTCTGCTCGCCGAGTCGGGCTCTCGTCTCTTGTTCATGGTACAAAACGCAATTTGTTCACAGTCCATCAGCACGCCCTTTTGACCATCTAAACCCAAGGAGGAATTTGTTACGAGAATTGGGTGGCCATCTATTGATGCAATGACCAATCAGAACCGTGGAATCGATGTCCGTTTTAGGAAGTTATCGGGAGCGGGGCTCTTAACGACGAACAACGTATATATAACTGCACTTCGGCCTTTGAAGTGGTCGAAGTTATCTTCAAACTTGATCTAAACTGGTATAATGGCACCTTTAGAAAATAGCCATCCAGCGACTCAGGCGCTTCACGCCGATGATCGTTTGAATCTGGTGACGGACGTTGCGCCTCCCATTCACCTGTCCACCACCTTCAGATACTCGAATGACCCGAACGAACTAGTCCCATCTGAAGATCCAGTGGTGAGTAAAAAGTCTCTGTAGTCCAGTTCCGTGACACTGACTCCTCCCTAGGCCGAATTCGACGGGACAAACTACGTTTATGCTCGCGAGTTCGCTCCAAACGCAACTCGATTCGAAGCTATCCTTTCAACCTTACTCAAGGGAAATGCTGTGGCCTATGCCACAGGTCTGGCGGCTTTGTATGCCGCCTTCACGCTTCTGAACCCGCGCCGAGTATCTGTCGGCGAGGGGTATCACGGCAGCCACGAAGTGATCTCCGTCGTCTCTCGTCTCTCTGGACTGGAAAAACTTCCACTTGACTGTCCTGCCGAGAGCTTGAATGAGGGTGATATCATTCTACTCGAGACACCAATCAATCCCCTCGGAACCGCTTTCAATATCGCATCGTATGCCGAAAAGGCACACTCGCGAGGTGCTTACCTCATAGTTGACAGCACCTTTGCTCCTCCCGGCCTGCAAGACCCGTTTCTGTGGGGAGCCGATATCGTGATGCACTCTGGATCCAAGTATTTCGGGGGTCACAGCGATCTACTTTGCGGTGTCCTCGCAACAAAGCGGGACGACTGGACCAAGCAGCTGTTTGAGGACCGAGTAGCTTTGGGCAATGTGCTGGGGAACTTGGAGGGTTGGCTTGGAACTCGCAGCCTGCGCACAATGGAGGTTCGCGTTCAACGCGCAAGTGAGAACTCTGCCAGACTAATCTCCTGGCTCCACAACGGTTTAAATGCGTCGATGCCGGCTGCCGGATCAGAGGAAGCTACCATCCAGACTGTTCTGCAGAAAATTTATCACGCTAGTCTCCAGGATGAGCCGTGGTTGAAGTTGCAGATGCCCAATGGGTTCGGCCCCGTCTTTGCGATCATCTTGACCTGCGAAGACTTTGCTCGAGCGTTGCCCAGTAAGCTGCACTTGTTCCAACATGCGACGAGTCTCGGCGGCGTCGAGTCTTTGATTGAATGGCGTGCAATGTCCGATTCAAAGGTAGACCGAAGGTTGTTAAGGATCAGTGTCGGACTGGAGAACTGGGAGGATCTCAAAAAAGATTTACTCCAGGCATTTGCGGCCCTCGCAGGAGCGCGATGAGCTTCAGAATGAGAGAGAATAGAATCAAACCAAATAGCACGACTATTTGCTTCTTGTCACGGATTCATATCCAGAGCCAGTCGCGCCCAAGGCGACCAATGTTGAAGATCCATTCTGACCGATTATCGCCTGGTGAGCTTTGTTGCTGCCAGTACTCTTTCAAAACGTTTGTCGCGTTGACGGCATTCAAACACCTAGTGATCTCCCAGAATCTCTCCATGCAGCCAACGAGAAAGTCTCTTTGGGCCTGCCATTGAGACTCCAGACCTGCAACAAAGATCGGCCAAAGAACGCACTTGAACATGGCCTCGTCGTTCTTCAAGGAGTCAGCCAGGCCTAAGAGCTCAACGACCTTGTCGTCTTGCTCTGTAAATTCACCTGTCACGGAGTCAAGGATACGTGTGCCGTAGAGGAGAGCACCGAGCTTGTAGGCTTCAGATAATGTGCAGAGATTAGCAATCTCCTGCGGGGAAGAGGTTCGTGATTCCTGGACCTTCGATGCCCAAGCATAGCTATCAAAACCTCGGATGAGTTCGAGTAATGCTGTGATACTCTGAATGTGAATTTCGACAGATTCGCTGTCGAGTGGCCTGGAGCCTGCAATGCTGTCTCTTTCCATGGAAAGTTGTTGTATAGCCATCAGAATGTATTCAGAGCATCCAAGGAATGATTTCTCGATAGTCTCTTGAAGCTGGGATTCGCGCTGATCAAAAGATGGCGCTTGAGATAGCATTTTCGGGCGCAAGAATGCAGCACCAAGTGTTTCAATTCTGCGGGAATATCAGCTGGTTAATAATTAACGAATCGAGGTGAACCTACAGATAAATTTGCTTCATAATAAAATCTCGAATGTCTCGCACTGTCCTCCCCGGCCCGTGATTGATTACTGCCTGATCCTTGGAATCTTTGTAAGTGGAAGCGATCAGATTCTTCGCGCCTTCCAGGTGGAAATTCCACCCGTCACTTCCGGACTCCAGAAGATCCAAGAAGATTAACAAGAAGATGCTAGCCACGGTACTGTCTTGATCAGAGAGTCTCTTATCGCGCAAAGAGTGCGACAATGCTTCCATAGCTTGATGCTTGAAGAGAAGCGCATCTCGATTCGCATTGATGAGGCTAGGCGACGTAGGATTGTCGAGTTGGTAGAATGACTGACCGGTATTGGCATGGTGGCGTGCTGCCAGCGCCAGGAGAGCTTTCATCAGCACAGGATCTTTCATGCCCAGAGGGATAAGACTCCTGAAAGGATTCTGATTGCTGTCGTATACAATGAAGAGCTTGCAAATGCGTTCATCGTCTGCTGAGTTCGTCAGTAAAATGGATTAAATATACGGACAAGAGCGGAAGAACCAAGATACTCACAATAATCAATGTAGTACTTGGATGCTTGATCCAGATTCAATTGAGAGGGCTCTTGCAAGCTGAACGATATACTCGGTGCAGTGCCCAAAGTGTCTATATGATCATGAAATGGATCGTCAATAATGGAAGTCCGCATAAACCAGGAAGTGATGCCAAGGATCCCTCGAAGTAATGGCCAATGATATTGATCACGACCGGCTGGCTCAACTTACTATTCGATCTGCCTAGACGACCCTGAGAGGAACGAATTAACGCGCGCCTCGCCTTCGCCGACACCGACGCATGTTCAGCCGTAAATGAAGGACCGGCATTCTCATATGATCGACCTTGCATCTTCCCGCGGATGGCGACACCTTTGACCCATCGAAAGGGCCGTTTGTCAAGACATTCCAATCCAGCCTTTTCGCACTTGACGCAGGGCACGCCAGTCTGATCGCACTGGATGCGCCGATTGCGGCATGTGTAGCATGGATCAGGAACAGGTTCCATCGTGCATTGTGCTGGCGGCAAGTCTTGATGAGGCAAAAGTCGCGGATATGGAGTTGCTGACTGAGCGGCATGCGGGGCTGATCGCCGAGGCTCAAGAGAAGCGATAACATTGGTGATACTTCAACCATTTCCATTGGAGCCTTCCCAACGACCTCCTCAATCAAAATTCTAATAAAATTGGTGATGCCAAATGCATTGACCATCAGCCTTCAAAATTTAGACCAATTTTCTGGCTGCTGAACCTCTCTACTTTGATACGAGCACAGCGTGTGCGCCTCACATGCCTAGAAACTTTTCCCTGGCGTCAACAAGACCGCGTGGGTCTTTGTTGTGCACAGATAAGCGCGTCTGGCGCGATCACAAGTAGTCTGGATGGGCCTGAAGTTGTATCATGTAATCTTGCCTCTCGTCAGGGCGGCTTCCGTGGAGCGCGGCGAGCGCGTCTGTCACGAGTGCAAGCAGCTTGGGCTGGACTGTGAAATAGTTCTAGATGAGATGCATTTCAATGGTCCTTGAGGGCGCGCGCTGTGTAAGGAAAAAGCTGGATCTCGCAAATATCGCGCTCGTCAAAGAGCGGATACCAAGAGCCTACCTCGGTGGGTTTACCCTTGGCAGTCCCGAGTTCGAGCAACAGTTTAATGACGGCTTCTTGATTGCGGCAGCAGGAAATACTGCTCCTAATCAAATTCCAAGCCTCCTCAAACCTTTACTCTCTATAGAATAGTGTCCGATCTGAAGAGATTCAGGATCAGCTCTATAGCATATCCACATATCCGCTGAAGTAGATTACTTGATAAAGCGCCCCTGAATATAGCGTCTAGAGCAGAGCTTATTATAGTCTTGGAAATAAACTGGGAGAAGAGACTTAGAGAAGTGAGTCCAGCTTCAAGCTATGATGACTGCCAACAGCACAGAAGCTGCGTGGGGCGGGATATGCACAGTGGGGTAATTATTGGAGGGAAGCCAAAGTCGATTCCAGCATGTAGGATCCTTTGAAGAATTGAAGAATGCAATGCTCCACGTTCTTTCTACGAAGCTGTTAAATCTCCTCGTTAAGAGAGGACTAGCCTGTCCGTCCGTGGACCCTCATCCACCGGCGGAAGGCAGATTGCCAAGGGCGCTCGGATCACCTCTCAATGGCCAAGAGGCTGTCGCTGATACTGTGGAAGTGTTCTTTATGTTTCGTATTGCAAAAATTCCTGAGTGAGTCGCCCTTACGGGTCTATAAGACGACAAGAGCGCAGGACTATAATCTCCTGTATGGCACAACGAAAGCTGGGTATCACGGAGAACACTGCATTAAAGCTGAGCCATTTACTTGATGTGCCACTTCTGCTTCTTATCTTCTAGCGGAAGAATTACCATACTTCTACGATCTCTCTTCCGACCTCTCCGGCAGACAAAAGTCAGACAGAAATGTAGCTATACGATGGGATTTCAAATACACGCTGAATGGTGACTGGAAAGGGGCTGTATCCAACAAGTATCCAGGCACAGACGTTAAGGCATCTGCAAGAATGCCACGCATATCACGAAGACTCCAACACGGACCGTTGTCGTTCCGCAGTACTAGGGCAGCGGGCAGTGGGTGTTGACAGTTTTACTAAGCAGATTTTACAGCTTGGTTGAGTACCAAAGATTGAAAGCAGAACTAGCGCGGAGATATCTTGGAATATGGCCATATTCATGGTGCTTGCAAACCCGCCTTTGGCTCCTTGTGGCCGATCGCGGATCCAGTCACGCAACAGCGGACGTAAAAGAAAGGGAAATCAAGAGTTTCCAGCGAGCCAGGCCCGAGATTGTAGTCTAAAGAGGGGAACATTGAAGACCAGGCTCGGAATTCTCTTGTTCAGCTGGTGAGGGGGACCAAAAGGGAAGAAATATGTCTACGCGTAGAGCCCTTTTGGGCATAGACCCATATCTATACGAGCCTACGATTGGCCGGCTCGGGTTATGACATCACCGGCAGCGGCCGTCAGACACGCGATTTCCATTTTGGGAAGTATAGAGCTCCCTAGTCTGATCGTGGTTCATGGTTGCATTTCTGTCGTGTTTCAGCTACCTAGTACTATCTTTGGATGCAGGGACGAAATGTCTTGGCAAGATGAGTCTACTAGAGTCCCTATATTTTACCTTGTCCGCACAATGGCCGTTCAAGTGCAGAAATTTCACACTCTTTCTTCTGTACACGCCTTCGTTCATACTCGCACATTCATTCAATATACGCCTCCACTGATCCATACGCGCTCTGTTCTCACATCTGTTCCACTTACACCTTCGCTGAAGCCTATATACTGTGGACCAAATGGCACCAATCATCGAAGCTGCATCTCAAATGTACGTCCACCGTACCACCACGCAAGCCCTATCAGCACGATTCCAGGCCCTTAAAGACTGACATCTATAGACTATTCTCACGCTCTAATGTTATCGAAATGGATACCGCAAATACCCTTATCAAGCGCGATAACGCCTCCGACCGTTTCTCCCTCTACGTTTTCGCCATCATAGTCGGCTGCATCGCCATAGTCCTCATTGGATGCGGTATCTATACCATGTACAACGGAGACAGTGAAGTGAGGCTCCAGGATATGCCATACGAGCAACGAAAGTACATGCATGAAGTGCGACAGCGGAATCTCAACGGACTCGCGTGGACGGCTAGACGGCCAGACATGATTGTCCCGGTCGAAAGATTGAACACTTGAGACGAATCACTTTTGAACTAAAGCATTGGCATTTTTATGATGAGATGGAAAACAATATATACGACCTCGGGAAGGCGTTAAAGTTACGGATTGGAACAGGCATTCAAATGACAGTGGCATCTGAATAGTTAATTTGCATACAAGTCAGCCGACAGTCGACGTTCCAGGGTAATCATGTATTGGTAGGATTTGTATTGACCAACCGAAAAACTGCCAGGCCTTGGATGTCCACAAGATACAAATGAAGAAATTAGTCTACAAAAACCTTCCCCTGGGGACCCCAGGCCACATTAAGATGTGACATCACACAGCATGCATCTCGAAAGCAGAACAAGAATCTGAAGAAGGAAAAAAAAGGTGAAGATTCAAACCCCATTTTTCTATGACCAAACAACAAAAAAACCATCCAAAACTCGCTCGGCTCCAACAAAAACGTAACCGGTCGTCGAATGTACACTGAAAAGAAAACATATCAAAAGGGTAAGAGATATCCAATAAGATAAAAAAAAGTTGGGTGCTGAGAAGCTAGTAAGAAGAGCAAAAATATCATCAAGCTTGAGACGGCAACGTGAGACGTCGTCATTAAAATGGGCATCCGCGCCGTGCGCGAATGAATAGAATTGTAGAAGAGGGTATCAAGAAGTGGAAGAATTGTAGAAAGAATCGAATACATGCATGCCTGCTGTCCGGGATCCCGCGGACAAGAATTCTGCTGTATGTTACACAAGCCATGCATGCACTTGCTCACATTTGTACAACAAGGACGTTTGACCGATGGAGATTTAGAGATTCATGAACATGGCGGCCACGGCACCGAGGGCAATAGTCATCATGGAGACGGCAGTGCTGGTGGCGGCGCCGGTACTGGTTGCAGAAGCTGAGACGGCACCGGTAGTGGAGGATCCAGAGTTGGAACCGGATCCCGAAGACGAAATCTCGGAGGCTCCAGTGGGAGCAAAGACGTGAGGACGATAGGTGTAGCTCATGGAGGGGCTTGACTTGGGCAGACGAGTGCTGGTGCTAGACGAATTGACAGTTGAGGTGGGAATCACAGTCGAGGTCGAGGTGGAGCTAGAGGTAGAGGTGGGAGTGGGGGTAGAGGTGGAGGTGGAGGTGGGAGTGGATGTGCTGGTCGAAGTCGAGGTGGGAGTCTCTGTGGTGCTGGTGCTGGTCGAGGTGGGAGTAGGAGTGATAGTGCTGGTGCTGGTGGGAACCGCAGTACTGGTGGAGGACTCGGAGCTGCTAGAGCTGCTGCTGGAGCTGGAGCTGGAGCTGGAACTGGAACTGTCGCTTCCGTCAACGTCAAAGACGATGATATTGGCCTTGGAGCCCGCGGGAACAGTGACAACACAGCCAGTGGCGCCGCCAGCACCGGTAAAGACATCCTCAGCGCTCATCTCGTTGACCTCCATGGTAGAAGGATCAATCTTGCAGGGAAGACCGTTACAGCCGCCACCCTCACACTCAATCTCAATACCGAAGGTGGGCTTGGTGTTGCGGAAGGGGCACGTAGTCTCCAAGTAGATGGGGTTCCAACCAATCTTCAGGTAAGAGCTGCCGTCGGAGACAGTGTTACCACCAGCAGTGTAGGGCGACCAATTACCGACAGGCTTAGCGTTGGTACCCCAGACACAACCTTCTTCAACCGAGACACCAGGGGCGTTGATATAGTACTGAGCGGCAGTCTCACACCAGTAGGACATGCCGGGGACGGCCAGAGTAGCAAGCTCCTCAACCAGAGTGGGGATCAGCATGGCTTCGTTTCCAGGCAGCACAGTCTGGCAGAAAGCGACGGCCTGGGAAGCCTTGTTCTTGGCAGACATGGCACCAGTACCATCCTCACAGTAGGGCTTGTTGGGGAAAGGCTTGTGGATCTCGCCGTTCTCGTCACAGTAGAGACCACCGTTCTATGATAGGGTTAGCAATCTGGGCGCCCCTTGCATTGATTGCATATGACATGTAGATCCGGGGCAAAAGATACTCACCATGGACATCGGATAGGTGTAGGAGGTGGCCTCCGGGTCCCACTGCATAGAGACCTGACCGGGAGGACAGGCATAGGGGCAGTAGTTGCCGGGCTCGCAGGGCTGGTTGGGGCTCATAGCCCAACCGGCGTTCTGCTCATTGGGAGTGACAGCGACCAAACCAGCATCGGTAGGGAACTGGCACTGTCCGCTCTTTTTCTGGAGCATAGTGTTCTCCGGAACGGTACGGGCTTCCTGGTGACGAACATGGGAGTGGCCATGACCATGACGAGCAGCCTCGGCGCAAGCAACGAAGGCAATGAGCGCGACTGCGCGGGACGAAGTCATCTGGAACTTCATTGTGTCGACAGAGTGTAAAGAGCGAATAGATTAAACGGATCAAACGAATGACTGGCCAGTAGGCCTGGGGAGACACAGGACGCAAAGCTCGCAGAGAATGAGGTCGAAGGAGAGAAAGTCCAAAAAGAGCGAAACCCAGGAAAAGGCAACACAGCCCAGTTCCAATGCAGGCATCAGGGGAGGAGCAACGACACTAACTGTAAGCAGTATGAGATCGGGGGTCTTGTTGGCTCCGGAGCAGGGCACCAGGTACGGAGTGGCAGTGGAGAATCGTGAGAGAACAGTGGTTAACAGTGGATCCTAGTGGACAAACCGTGGACAATCGTGGGCTCAGGAGCAGGAAGCGGCCCCAACTCCCAGACCCTCAAAAAGATGAGCACGTCGAACCCTGCAGCGCGAGCAACGAGACGCCCCTGACCCTCGAGACCAACCATGTCCTCTGCCTGCTACTAGCGGGAAGTCTGATGGAGCCACCAGAGTTAGAATGCCGCTAACGGTGGACTAAACACGAACTAAACACGAACTAACTGGACTAGCGTCAGGGGCACTGCTGATAATCCTGATATCCGCCAATTATGCGATTTTCTTCCCCGGCGGTTCCTGCTTGGCATGTAGATAGAAAGCCAATGAGCTCATCTGCTTGCGTCCCATGAACCCTTCTCTTCGTGGAGCAATGCTGTCTGTTTGGATGATTATAGGCGAGCAAACGCTGACTATATTAGATCCCTGCTCGTTTGCCTCGTGTTATAAGACATCAGACCGTGCCATGTGCCTGGAAGTCTGTCAGACTTGGCGAAAAGGAGAACTTGAGAATTCTAACCGCCCCACATCCACTTGAGGCATCGGCAACATCTTTCTTTCCTAGGATCGCCGTTCCATGGCCCTACGGAGTCTTAGCACGAGAGCCTGTCAATCCTCATCAAACAAAACCCTTCGACCTGTACTGCTGAGGTCTAGATTGTTGATTATGATGGAGTCCCGGTGCGATCGCCCCCACGCCCCAGCCAATGATGACCCAAAGTACCTCTCTAGTAAGCAATCCAGGGTCCTACGCGACCAACATTGAAGAAATTAGCTATTGTTTTTTTTTTTTTTCGAGTGAATTTCGAATCGTTTGCCAAGGAATTTGAACACGGAGATTGCCGTGACTATTTTGTGATTGTGATACACCCCCGGCTTGTCAAAGCTTGGCTTGCGGATGCGCGCGGTGACTGCTCTTGGCAATGAGAACAATTTGTGCAGATGTGTGTCGAAGGACACAGTGGGAGGAAGTCTCCTCATTCTTGAAGAAAGACGAGCCTGAGTTGAGCAGAAACCCGTCGCTTGGCCTCTTTCTCCGTGGTTCGAGCTCATTTTGCCGAATTGTTCAGCTGAAAACACAAACAATAGCTGAGATTAGCGAGTTTTTGTATGTCAGCGGCCCTCTAGCTACTTGTATGATATCTTAGGCTCGCGGAGCGGAACAGGTGTGTGCTTTTGTGATAGTGAGCCTTTGTTGATGCATAAGCAGACTCAAAACATGGGGACAATCTGCACAATGCATGCGCACTCTCTAAAGAATACCACAAACCACTTCCCTAAATCTCCAATCACTGGCATCGTGTTGTCCCAGAATGGCGAAACGCTTCACTGTAAAGTTAGTTCAGTCATTCACTTCACAGCTTTATTCTAGCCTACTTTGGCCCTTCAACGGCGCAGCCACAAGTCAAGTGCCGTTGAAGCTCAAATTACAGGATGAAATGAATCAGGAACTTTGGTTCAATGATTGTCCATCTATTGGTTGACGGGTCAATGGCTTCGAGAGAGATCGACAAGTGATAGACTCGGGTGCCTTTCTAGGAAACCCAGCACGCATGGTTCGTGACCAGAAGGAGATTTCGAATCAAGAAAGCTTTCGTGGAGCTTCCAAGTACATCAATCAAGAAAGGCGATGACAGCAACACCGTGGTCGCCCGTGAACCCTTCAGATTCGGGGACGCTGAGCCATCAAAGCATTCAAGACAACCATCATTCCTGCGTTTCCCTAAAGTAGTAACCCCTTAGTAGACTCCTGCCCGTCAATCTCTACAGAGGAAGCACCGCTTCTTGGCCATTAAGGCTTCAGCTTTGTACGCGATTCTGCCACTGGAGCGACCATTTGCTGAAGTCAAGTCGTCGTCTCTTCTCGCTTACTCAGTAGACGAATTCCTCCTGACTTGCTGCAAGGATTGTGCTTTTGGTTTGAAAGGCGGCTCAAACTTCAGGTTTGATGTGGGTACCATGTATTTGACATCTGACAGATCGCATTAGTCAATGCCTCACCGCTACATTTATTTTCTCCAGCTGATGATCAGCGTTGTCGTAGTACTGCGATAAGATAGACCGCTACGTAAGAAGACGGGAGAGACGTGACTACCCCCCTCACCTTCTTCTGGGCCACGTTAAACATAATATTAGGATTATACAATCTGCGAGGCTACAGTGGAGAACGCATGGAGAATAAATCGAATGCAGTTGGATTGGAGTAACGAAAGACTTGGAAGATTTTAACCCATAGTATGGCGCACTGCGTCCGAGGCGACCTGTAAAGCTAATAATTTACGGTGTTGAGATTCGTGTGAAAGACTAGAACCACATCCATCGAAGAAAGACGCGCCGTGCTCAAGGTCCAGTTTGAGACATGCTGTTCCCTTCGATCATCGCGAAGCTGTCATGAAACTCGAGAAGCCCATAAAAAATATGTATAAACGATGACGTCTCGGCTGGATAATTGTGATGGGTGCTGGAAGGCTTGTTTGAAGCATTCTGGACTCTGCATTCGTAATACCATGCTTCCACATTGCACTACCTGCAACACTATCAAAATCATCAGGTCACCTGCTTTTCCCAACACACTCTCAGAGCTAACTTCGTATGCTGGCTTTCAAGCTATGATGATATGCCTCGTGAAGAACCCCAATGGTATATCTCCCTCTTCGACCCGTGGCTCACCGGAGATATCGCGGTAAGCCAACGATATTGGATTAGTTCTCCGCATCCAAAATTGATAGAGACGGATAGTATTGATCTGTTCACTGTTAGAGGTCATTTATTCGGACGACAAAAGAAAAGTGTATACATACAAACGGATGTAGGAGGTAGATGCTCATTCTCAAAAGGATAAGCGCTTGGGGTTAGCCGCTTCCTCCCAAACAGATCGCTAATCGCGCGGAAAACCAGGGTTAAGTCGATTCGCTACTTTGCTATTGTTGGTGCGCTTCTTTATCAGCCAATGTTGAGGAGTCCCTGGGTCCCTCATCAGAAGGGGGCTACCTCATACAACGCAAAGTAAGTTCTATGCCAGACCTGGAGTAAGACATTGGTTTGAGTGCAGAGCTTCTCTATTGCAATCTCCATTACAACTATAGGCTCGTCCCATAGAACGTTTGGCTCGCCGGGTATCCTGGCGACCTAGAAGTAGAGGAAAGTAGGAGCCCCGATCGTGTAAAACAGTCTTTTGAAGTCAGTCCCGGGTACAGATGAACAATGTTACTTGTCTCGCGTTCCCGGTGTCAGCGGCCCAATGACCAAAGATTTGACACGGGGGATCCTTAAATTTTGAGGCAACCCGCGTCTCTCTGTACCTTCTCGATGATGATAGGGATACATTTGATGGGACAATAGATACAAGGCGTACTAGTAGGCATCGAGAGACCTATAATGACTACTATTCGTGCTAATTAAGGGTGATCGCTTTTCAAAAGGAGTTGGAAAGGGACAACAGGAGTTGTCTACGGTAATTTTTAGGGTGAACTTATTGGTGAGTATGTTCAGTCGCTCGTGGCGTCAAGCCCCAGCTGCGGCAGCCGAGTCAAAGAGAAATGGCAGTCTGAACAAGAACGAATAATCGAACAGACATCCCGTCAAAAATTGCTCTTTGCTCCGCACTCCAAACATAGAATCAGCTGCAGCTTCGGGAGGCACTGGCTAGCTGAACAGGCTCCGGGAGGGATCTCAAGGCTCGATATCATTGGATGTAGGCTATGACGTGGCAACAGTTCGGCGCATACCGATCGAACGAAACCGAATACGGAGACCCACGAACTGCTGTGCTTAGACTCCTGCAGGGTCAATCACGGTGATGACCATGAAATTTTCCCGAACGTCTCCTGCATACAGTACGAAGTGGGCCGAAAACACGACCCCCCTTAGTTCACGGCCCGAACTCTCGACAGCCCTTGAACGGGCTAGCTAGGAGCAACGACTTGTGGAAGCCAGAATTAAATAGGCCAATTCCGGGTCAGGCTTCTCTGGAATGTCCGGCCTAAACATTGTGGTTGGTGGGCGAAAGACTCCACGAAGGGGGCAAATAAAAACAGGTGTTTGCCCAAAAGGCCGGAGTCTGCAGACTAATACCTCGGTAATACCCATTACGACCGAAAAAAACGACCAAAAACCACCATCTTTCATGATAGCTAGCGCAGACTTGATGAGGTCTCTGCTCACCACAGTCTTCAGCAAATGCCCTTTTCACTAGACAAGATTTGGTGCTCAAGTGCTGCCATGTTTCAAAGGCAGAATGGCGTGCCGTGGGGCCATTCCTGGAGATCCTCCGACACTTGGATCATCAGTACGATGAGTCTGGCCTTATTCACTGGTAAGTGACAAGCCTAAGGAGCTGGGATATTCCGTGTGTTGAAAGCCGCCCAACCCTTGCTCATCTGCTGTGAAATCTAGATGAACTGCTATTTGCGTTCATGATACCGTTGCTACCTACGGTGCTGGAGCATCGAATCGGCTTGGAACCATCTCTCACCCAGAGATACACGTCTATCTTCTTGACTGAAGGCGCCCTTGTGTCTGTGGTCTCAAGTCCATTCATTGGCTCAATAGCCGATGCGGTATCTAGTAAAAAGACACTGTTATTGTCGATCCTTGTGCTGGCCTTGATCAGTATCGCTTGTCTATCACTGACAACCAACTGTACGTACATCTGATCTTTCTTTTTCTTTTCTTTTCTGTTGTCCCAAATGACTAACCAAGCATCTAGTGATATGGCTATTTGTTGGTCGCTTCTTCCAATGCCTTGCTAGCAATGCTTTGTGGATCGTAGGTATGGCAACGATGGCCGAAAATATTGGCTCTGAGCACATGGGCAAGATTGCCGGTCTAAGCTCCACGCTTACAGCGGCGGGCACCACTGCCGGACCTGTGATCGCAGGTCTGTTGTTTGAAGTAGGAGGCTACTGGTGTGCATGGGCCGGCGCGGCCAGCTTTCTCCTCGTCGATATTTTCATGCGTCTCATAATGATGGAAAAGCCCGTCAACCCCGAGCGCGTGACCGAAGAGCTGGAGCGAGAGCCACTCTTGAATGGTGAATCTCCTGCTACCAATGGCGAACAGCTCAATTCTTCAACTTCTTCGGAGGTTCGAGGATGGCATTTTTATGCTTGTCTTTTTCGCGAAATGCGTTTCTTCGCAGGCATTTTCTGCTACTTTGTGTTTGCTTTACTGATTGGCTGTTTCGAGAGTACCCTGGCGGTACATGTGCGAACGGCATTCGGTTGGAGAGCTCTTCATGTTGGCTTGCTATTAGGATTGATTCAGGGACCTGGCATGCTACTGGCAGCTCCCGTAGGTTGGATGAAAGACAAGGTGGGATCGCGGACTCCAACAATGGTGGGGTTTTTCAGTCTGGTACCGTTCATCATACTTTTGGGAGTCCCTGGCGACAGTCGATTCCAGTGGGTTGAAGCGCTTTCGGGAAAGAGCCTATACGTTGTCTGCATGACCTTGATCGGATGCCTGATGTGTCTTCTTAATGGAGTGGGATCCATGGAAGCAACTGGTAAGTGAGCCGCAATTGGTTAGAACTAACACAAGCTAACAATAATACCTGCAGAAACAATTGATGCTCTTGAAGCCCGTGAGCCGGGTAAATTCGGTTCCAATGGAGGATATTCTCGCGCTATGGCCATGACAAGTATGACGTGGATGGCTGGACTGATGACCGGTCCACTGTTGGCGGAGTTTGTGGTGGAAACCTTCGGGTACTTCGAACTGCAATGTTGTCTAGGTAAGTGGTCCGCGAAACTTGGAAAGATATGTTTACTCATTTTACTAGGAGTCATATCCTTTGTAGCAGGCGTCATTGCTTTGCTGTTCTTGGGTTCTCGGTCGAAGGACTCAGAGCAGCAAGACGCATAATGCTGATATAAGTCGCTATCTAGAGTTTGTAAGATCATGTGGGCTAATTAAAGGAGTAATTGGAGCTGCCTTGAACAGCTAAAATATGACAACTTTTGCCTGAGAGCCCATTGACTTAGATACAATTGTGTACGCCGAATACTTCCATACAATCATCGTGACCACAGCACCCCAAGAAGCAAGTACGACACCAGTCCGGTGCTGAGGCGTCAATACCACAAACAAAACACCATAAGGGAAGTGTTCGTTGACGATCAGCTTCCTTGGCTAATTGGTGTCGATAATACTTACTCTCAGACCCCATTATGTATTGATCGAGAGCCTTCCGATTCCCCGCTGCGCTGTCGAGCTTAGGGAGCCAACGAACCCAAGGTGAACGGCGTCGAATTGCTGCCATCACCCGGAAATGCGCAGAGACATCCCTTTTTACCGCAATCATAGCCCCTAGGCCACGCACAGGTTCGTCATCCTCACAAAAGGTCCTTGCGTGATCACGTACAAAAGTCTTGATCACTTTCTCGATTTCGTCGCTGCGAGCTGGCCAATCTTCTGCTTGGGCCATGTTCAAGATCCCCAAGGCTTCGATCAACACTGGAAGAGCCACCGGACGACTTGTTAGAGCTCTCCAGAAACGGATACTCTGGAGCATCTGAGACTTTTTGCTAAAGCCGAGGGATTTCATCATGGCACCATCGAAGTTGATGGAAGCCCCGCTGACGCATAAGCCCTTCCCAAAGACTACCAAGTCCGGCTTGAGATCACTTTGAGAGTATTCGGGTCTTTGGCATGCCCATGGCGCACCACATCGGATCGCCGTCATGGCTTCATCCACGACGAGGAAGAGCTTTGCTTGATGGCAAGCACGTTGCAGTCGAGTAAAGACATCAGAGGGAAACACTGAACCATCTGAAGTGTTGACCAAGTCGACAATCACTGCTATGCAGCCTTGCTGCTTTGCAAGAATGAGCTTCTCTAGGAGGATATCTGGAGACAAGTCTTCTTTTCGAATTACCACCGGGGCTTGACCCGTCCCGATAATATTGTATTCCCATTCAGACGATACAAGGGCCTGGAATTATTAGTTGTTAGGCCTCCACGGGCTCAAGAACTCAAGAAAAGAGGGACCCACCAAGGGTCCAAATGCCCCACCGTAAATACCCTCCACAACAGCAAATCGGGGTGATGTGACATGTACCTCAGTCCACCCCAGCAAGTTCCGAACAAAATCCTGTATTTTCTTCGGCTCTGGATCATCCTTCAACATGGGAGACAGCTCGGGAGATTCAATCACAAGCGGACTAGTCGATGCCGTGTTCAGAATGAGGGTGGCCAAGGTCGTAGGGACCAAAATATCACTGACATGAGCGTGCAAAGAGATGGGCCAATACCCCTGGAAGAAATGATGGAATTTTTCCGTGTATTCGTTTAGGATCGCATGATATTGGCGCTCAACTGCACCAGGATCCTCAGAGTATCGCTTCCAAAGCTCACGAGCCCGACGATCAGCGATGAAGCCGCGCATTGAATAGTTCGATCCCCAGCCACTGTGGAAATCGTGATCCAATGGAGGTCCGCCATTAGACGGAAGCAAGCCATTTTCCTTCATGACGATGGAGGGTCCAGATTTATTTTTTGGAATGGCGTATAGAATAGGGACAAGGATTGAATCGAAGGGCAGATAAAAGCCAAGCAAGAATTGGGACTCAATTTGTCTATGGAGGGGGTCTTGGAGCTTTTTTGCATCTTGTAGAGGTGGACTATGCACACGATTTCCTAGTACAATTCTAGTGCGGCAAGGGGAACCGTAAAGCCGATCCTAGTGGACGAAGACCGTTCATGCCATGAAACAGTACCGAATCGAATACACAATACCGTATAGAATACACGATGCATACGAGCCACTGGACACGAACCACGCACCATTATCATCATGATCAGCTCTAGACTCCCCAGGGCCCTTTCGTTTCCCTGCTCTGTCCGGCTGTGTCGATCGCATGCAAGTTTTATTACGAGTCAATTTCTGTTTCCATTTCATAATAGTCCATGTCAGATCGCCAGAACTTCCCCTCTCATGTAAGATGCGACTTCCTAGGGGGTTTTTCGTCATCCAAGGGATCGCCCCCCAGCGAAAGCGCCTAGTTCAATCGGCGAAGAGCTGCAGGCCAAGCTCATCACCCCTTTGGCGAATGACATTGACGAGATTGGGAATGTGTCGAGTAAGACTGAGCTGCACGAGGTGTGGAATTCCCCAAAGTACCTTTGCAACTGCGAGTGACATAGCATCCCCACGTTACCCATCAATCGCCAGGATTCATTTCTCCCCTCTACCGCGACAACGACATCAGAATTTGACCTCGTCCCGTCGTCTTTTTTCTTTTTCTCACATCTCCATTTCGTGAAGGATGGCTCCAAGTCTGGCGGATTTGGATTCCTCCCTTCGGCATAAGTTGCCGGGTAGAAATTCACTAGCTGTCACCAAGACTGCTGGTTCATCTGCGGAACCCAGTGAGCTTGACTTGGGCAAGTCTTGGTGCTCAAATGAAAACCTAGTATCGCAATCGACCAAGAAATCAGCCTTTCTGAAGGCGGCATGGATTCTTACTCTCCGGTGCTTCCAGCCAGAGGAGTTGATCAGCATAAAGTATGATGAGGGATCGGCTCTCGAATCTGGCCCGGGTAAACCGATGGTCTATACGGTGCGAGTGAATCCGGAATGGAATGTGCGCTCGCTTCTGGATGCTATAGAGGCCACAGAAGCCTTCGCAGTGTCGAGTTCCATACAATCCTATGGCGCCCAACTTTCCCAGCTTCCCCCTTCCCACCATGTCTGTACTTCAGCACTCAGATATCTGGCCATGCCAGAAGGAACCCTTGTGCCATCAAATTCAGAAAGTGGAGGCTTTGAGGTAAGCTAGTCTTCGAATTCGCTTGCGGCAGTGCTTGCGGCAGTGCTTGCGACATTTGATGTTCTATATCTGACGTTCTATCCTTGTTCACCATCCAGCTCATCGTGATTGAGAACGACAAACAAACACTCGCTACCATAACAAAGTCGGAAAGAAGCGCCAAATCTCCCAATTGGAGTATGCTGTGGACCTTTCAGACCGTCCTCCAGCAAATCACAACTCATCCTGGTAGTTACAAACTCGAAGAAATTGACTACTGCACGAAATGGCACTACAATAGAATCCAGAACCTGACGTATACCAGCGGAACTTCGCATTCTAAGTGCCTACATGATTTGATTGTGGAAAACTGCCAACGGTATCCAACCCGACTTGCAGTTCGCTCATTTGATGGAGACTTGACCTACCAGGAATTGGATGATCTCTCTCTCCGACTGGCAATTCATCTCGCTCAGTTGGGTGTGCGGCCTGAAACATTTGTCTTGAGTAGCTTTCAGAAATCAACGTGGGCAATAGTAGCTCGATTGGCCATTTTACGCGCAGGAGGAGCGTACATCTCGATCCACGCCAGCAATCCACCGGCCTATCTCAACTCGGTGATCCATCGCACCAAGGCCAAGATCATGTTGAGTGATCCTGTCTTCGCAGATCAGTTCCGCGATCGTATTGAGACGGTCATCGCCGTCACTCCTGAATGGCTACAAAAGCGTCCGTTGAGAAATAGACGAACATCTATCACTTCCGCTAAGCCTTCTAATGCCTGCACGGTTTTGTTCACCTCTGGGAGCACAGGTAGGCCCAAGGCTATTGTACAAGAGCATCGGTCCTACGCCTCTGCAATCAGAGACTACGCGCGGAATCTGGGGTTGAATCAAGACACTAGGTTTCTGCATTTTGATGATTACGCTTTCGACATCAGTAATCTGGAGTTTCTGGTTCCTCTCATTGTAGGAGGTTGCTGCTGTGTTCCAGGGCCGATGAAGACTGTCCAGGATCTGGCTGACAACATTCAAATGCTCAATGTCAACATTGCCTTCTTAACACCTACCGTTGCCATAAAAGCAAGCCCCAAAGCTATGAGCAGTCTTAGGATCCTATGTGTCGGTGGAGAACCTCTTCCCAAGGATCTTTTGAGCAACTGGGCTGGAAGCTCGACAACCCTCATCAATCAATTTGGTATGGGTGAAGCAGCAGTCTGTTGTGCCTATAACGATGATGTACACGATCCTAATAGCTCGCCCGCGACCATTGGAAAGCCATCAAGCGGTGCCATTTGGATCGTCGACCCGATGAATCCTGCGAAATTGATGCCTATTGGCGCTGTGGGAGAAATTGTGATCGAAGGACCCCATCTTTCACGAGGCTACCTTGATCAAAATCACCAAGCATCGGACCGCACGAAGCCAGCTGGCTTTCTTGAAGAGATACCACCTTGGCTGAGCAAGCTTCATCCCGATCGACGGTCCGCCCGCTTATATCAATCAGGAGATCTGGCACGATGGACCCTTGATGGGAAGATCGAATACATCGGCCGCAAAGACACTATTGTTAAGCTTGATGGATGTCGAATCGATGTGATTGAAGTCGAGCATCTTGCTAGGAGATCTCTAACACCCAAGGATGCCATTATAGTGGACCTTCTCGGCGTCATTGATGGCAAAGATGACCCTTGTCTAGCGGCGTTTCTTTACCTCAGCGACCATCCAAACAATTCCGAGACGGCAGAGATATCTTTGAAAGACGCGAAATATGATCAAATGGCTTCCGAAAAGGTAACGCAAATCAAGAAAGTACTTGCAGAGTCTCTCCCGCTCTACATGATCCCGACCTTATTCTTGTTGGCTACTCGGGTGCCGCGGACACCTTCAAAAAAGACTGACCGCAGAATGATTCGAGTCTTGTCGACGAGTTTTTATGCTCAGGAGCGCGAAAGAAGAAGTAGCGCTTCGTCTAGTATTGGAGACGCACAGCTTCTTCCTCCGTGAAGTTGTCTGCCTTGGCTGAGAACATTAAACTATGATACAAGCATAGCACTTGGAATGAATGGAGAGGCCTTTCTACAATTCAGATACATATTTCGAAAGAAAAAAGGAAATGGCTGGGAATCCAACTATACTAAGCATATCACATCACCATTCGGGCTGTGAATGGGCGTTCCTGATCCCATCTGTAAGATTTGTGCATGCGCCAAAGTCACTCAGTAGGTCCGAGTACCCAAATTAGGTTATTCAGGATTATTGTGTCCAGCAAGCCCATCCAGATACTGCCATTACTGTTACAAGTTTAGATCGTGGCAGCCCTCTCTCCGGTTTCGCTACTTACCCAGCGTTCAATCGATTCCCCAATTTCTGATCCTAATTTTCACGCCCGCAGTAGTGGATGTACCTCTATATATTTAATGTGAGTCTAAGGCCTTCGCGGGCAAACATGGTCCCCTGGAACTTCGAAGTCAACCATGTTTAGGTTCAGCTCACTCACACCATTGAGGAGCCCCGCTATATTCCGCCTCATAGTCGATGAAATCGGAGTGGATGGAATTGTTAGGCGGACGCTTGATGTTGATGAAACCAATCCAGTATACGTCTCCGTTGATATTGACGGTATGTGATTCACAGATTCACGGCAAAAGGAGATCCTTGAACTTCCCTGCTGATCATCTGAGTGCAGTTTTGGACCCAAGCATCGTATCTGCGGCTCTTATATCCGAGTCTGGAGGCCAAACGGGGCATGAGCTCAAGCGATACCTCGATGGCCCTCGAAGGGTTGAACGTGGTCGACGCCGATGTTGTCAAAGTCAGTCCACCATCCAATTCTGCCGCGGTAACGACCTCAGTGGCAGCAGCTGAATTTATCGTCAATCGTTTGGCTGCAATGGCTTAGAAGGAGTCTCCTTATTATAAAAACCGAGGCATTGGCAAGGATAAGCTATGAGTGAGGATCTCGCACCTGTTGAATGGAAGCCTTACTGTTGACTCGGTGTACCTTTGTTATAGAGACCTTCCACCCGAAAAAAGGCGAAATTGAGACATCAGGATTCTCGGATCAGAAGGCTTTACAGTTTTTGGGCAAGTTCACATATTAATCCTTAAAAGATTCCATCTGTCAAAACTACACTAATCTACATCTGGCTAGACCGTCGGCAGTCGATTGACCCTATTCTCATCGAAAGTGGCCCAGTTGATCTAGAGTCACTGCCAATCATCATGGCGGGCCTCTCGGACCTTCCAAATGAGATCGTGCTGCTCATCGTCGAGTATCTGCAAGCAGGCATTCAGCAAGACAAAGTGCAAGTGCCATTTTACAGGCTCGCGAACGCCCACAGTTATGCCATCGATCATGATCCACCACGTATAATTGGATACCTGCGCTCCTTGATACTGCTTTGCCGTCGCTTTCATGCACTTTTGACGCCGATATTATACCGTGACATCCTGGTCCGCGATTACGCTCTCGGTGGAGCGACAAGACCGCGAGACCAGCTCAATTGGACCCTCGAGCAGAATCCGGTTCTAGATGAACTTATTAATTCGGCGTTCATTTCATGTGCAGGCCCCCATGATGATCGTTCGATTTATCGTCTCGTTCCATTCTTCTGGTACGCCAGCATGCACACACTCACCATTCACCAATTCAATGACTGGGCGCCACTGGAATTTGACGATGATTCCCATGTTGGTACCTCACCTGTGGAATCTCTGAGACTCATTGAATGTGGAGCGCATGAAGAGGCTCTTGCAGCTGTATTGAGCTGGCCAGCGGCTTTGAGATACCTTCTTTACGATGTCGAGCAAGTTGAGTGGTTCGGCCATATTGGGGATGAACCTGCCAAAGAGTGGACGGCTGCTGCTTTTGTGCGCACACTACAGTCGCAGAAGAGCACACTGGAAGAGCTGGTCATGACAAGGCCGCGTCTTGACCACGAAGGGCTAGGTAATGGACCTCGTATCAACCTGAGCGAGTTCACGGCCTTGAAAACCCTTCGGATTTATCATGTCTTTCTCTGCGGATGGGATGATCCTTTCGGGGTTTGGAGAGACTTGCCGCCCAATTTGGAGGTGCTGGAGGTATTCTATGACGACACAGACCTCACGAGATTCCAGAATGAATATGTTCCTGAGCGATATGATACCTTTCTTCCTGATTTGATCAGGCACAAGAGGACACATCTTCCGCGTCTACATACGGTGACAATCTATTCACCCGAGCGACCCGATGCTTTTGACGATGAGGGCCAAGATGAACAAGAAGATCTACCAAGCCTTTGGGAGCTGCCACCTTCGCTAGCATCTGAAACTGAGGCCGCTGGGATAAATTTGAAAGTTTGGCTGGGAGTTGACGATCTGACGAATTGGGACAGCACTGAAATTTTCTGGTCTCTAACGGACTGACTAGTACATATTCGTACATAGTATATCAATGGCATTTACTGTACTGCAGCTGAACATGTATCCATAAAATGGCTCTTCTTATCAATATCTGACGCTAGCGCTGGTTTACCGTCATGGGCAAGAGAGTCTCAATACTTCAGAACTAGTAATCCGTCTTCTAACAGGAGGCCTCTCTTGAATAATTTCATCGGGATAAGTCAAAGCGAGCTTGGCTAAACCCTTGCACGCAGATCGGGATCAGTTCTATTCTAGTCCTTGTGATAGAGAATTTTGTATGTTAAATAAGTGGAGAGCAGCAACACATATGAGCTAGGGTGAAGATGGCATCCTACTTCTCCCTCAGTCAAGTTATTAAGTAAATACACCCTGCGTTCTCTCCCTAGTCCTTCCGAGACGGAAGTCAAGTCAAGACAAGACAGAGGATTCAATAATTTCGGACCATATTCGTCAGACACAGACTGCGATACGGCATCAGCTTGGTGGAAAGAAGCGGAAGAAGAGCTCTTGGTTCATTCGAAGGTTTCCGTCTCAAGACCAGACAACGAGGAGAAAATTTTACGTGTTCCATCGTGGTTCTTTAATCACGGTACTGGTGGCCATTCAACTGGTTGCAAGGATAATACATGTCATAAGCTCGGACAAAGACATAGAATTGATTCGCTATGTAAAAGATTCCGTCGGATTCAAACCATCAGGGCTAAACCGGGGAAATTTTATCTCGTGAAATCATAAACACGGGTATACAAACATAAGATCATGTAGCTTAAGAAGACGCATGTGTCCGGCGCCCTGTAATGAATCAGCATAAACTTTCACACATTGTGGATATGGAGTACTCACACTCAGCCAACTCCTCCGCTGACAACTCCCGGATGCTGTTAATCTCGGGGACATTACCCTGAACAGCGCCCTTCACCGTGTCGACAGCGCGGCCGAGCATTCCCTTCTTGGAGGCAACGTGCGTCGCGAGCTTGGCCTCCAGCTTGATAACACCAATGCGAGGGTCCGAGGGGCCACCATCATGCACGCCATCGCCCATATCACCGATCCATGCCTTCAAGGCCGGTGAGTAGTATTTCTTTACAGATTCTGGGTCTGAGACAACGGTGGCTGTGCCGGAGATGGAGGCCCAGGCGCCGGAGACAGGGTCCAAGAAGGACATGTTGACTTCTTTAGGGTGAGCAGTAAGGTCCATAGTCTTTCCCGAAAACAGATTGGTGTGGAAAATAAGATCAATACCGCCATGCTCCTAAATTTCCCTGAGGTCAGCTTTCTCGGTTCCAAGATGTAGTCGAAGGGTCACGAGTCTCATACCTGGGCAGCTAGGGCCATGCATCGCGAAGCCAGGTATTCTCCCTCTGACTGATGGGTCGTCAACATGCCAAATTTGATCTCTGCGATAAACTTCGCCAGCTCCTCGATCTTCTGGGGGAGAGGCGGGTCCTCGAGACTCTTGGACTTGTAGGGGTCCACGGGGTGATTGCCCGTGGCGGTGTTAATGGTTCCTTCGGCAGACATGATTGTATGTTCTTGATTGAGGCCTCAAAGCTGTATGAGGAGATCGTGATTGACAGACGAAGGATTAAATAGGAATTCGATGCGGAGTATACGAACACGTCGATGTGACGTCAGCGATAAGATAATCCGGATTAGAGCTCGACCAGGGACCAGCTACAGTTCGTCCGGACTGGTCCAGCTCGAGAATATCCAGTGCGATGATCGTGTTTCTCCACTGCGGTGTGCAGCTCCTGGTTTCGGCGGGTATAGTGTGATCTGATCTGGCCCATCTTACTCCCGTCAAGCTTCCTGCAATCTGGTTGGTTCATCTGCGCCGTCCACCGCAGCGTTGACATCAACAGGTCACCCCATTAGTCAGAGCACCGTGCAGATGAATGGGATCCCCTTCATTTCTCGGCAGGGGTTGGGGAAGCTCTCCTGGAGTACGGGTGGCGGTGAAAAGCCGCTCCCAACCTGCCCCACGCATTTCCGATGTTTTCACCGAAAATGATTCAGTTTGAGAAGGAAGGGCCGAAGTACCTGACCATGAGGATCAATATCGATTGACGAGCTTCGTTGTGAAGAAAGTCAGTGGGATGTCGTTCTGCTTGTCTCCATCGTGCGTCCTGTTGGCACTGTCAGGCAAAGAAAAGACGAATGCGGCCCTCGGAAGTTTTACCTCTGCGCCAGACGCCATACAAATTCCATCAAGCATGCGAAAACGCAAATTATCAGAGCTGATTTGAACGGAGTAAGCATCGCCAGCCTCGGCACCGGAAAGGATCAAAACAGGCAACAAACCTTCACGTCCCAATGCCCATAACTTCTTGGTCACCTTCCTTGGGCCTGAACTCTTGAGCCAAGGTATCAAGACCTTGCGACATGTTTGACCATCCACGACACAGCAACCACCTGGGACCTGGCGGCATTCTAGGTGTCGTCGGCGGCGCTCCATGATTCGGCGGATACGCCAGTTGCAGAATTGCTCATCTGTGCGAAAGGAGCACTTTTCCATAGGGCATTCGAGCTTGCGCTCAAAGCGTTCGACGAGCCAGTCTACTTTCAAGTGAACGCCGGTGTAGATCAGGGTATTGAAGTGGAAGCTGGTATGCTTTAGTGCCAGAGCGTCTGGGTAAGAGAGATACGAGGCAATCTGGGTATGGAGCTCTGCCGGTAGGCTCATCAGACCCATGCGAGGTCTGGACTCTGTACAATCGGGGATGGTAGTAGGCTGCTCCATTTGGTGGTGTTAATGAGACTCAAGGGGGGGGGGGGGGGACGCTCCGTCTTATGTTTCTCAAAGTCTGTGCTTTCAGTGGCTGATAAGTTGGTGCCTTAAGCACCTGCCACGTCGACGTTTTCCTTTTCGAATCAAGACTGATATCAGTTCTGAATTTCAGGCAGAAGCAATAGTGACCCGGCAAGCCGATTGGCAGCATACCGTTGCGCGATCAATCGTTGTGAGCGGGGCGAGGATCTGACGATACTATAAAGAGCACGCCTCCACGGTTTAGGTGTCAAGTGGCAGTCTCCTACCATAATGCCAGGCTCCAATCATGGGCGATAACTTGAATACATTTTCTTTAGCACAACAATGCAAAACATAAACCCACTTTCTTACAGTTCTAATTGGCCTCAGCTCGAACTGTTAAGACTCACCAGCCTAAACCCAGACTCGCTTACTAAGATCGGCACGGGTGTATCGACTTTGAACCTTCCAATGATGGCATAGAACCCTCCATCCTTCCAACACCACAAACCCACACAAAATGCCTCAACCAAACGCTACCGGTACCCCGGCCTCAGATACCGAGTTCCGTAAAACATGGGATCGTGAGGAGTATGCGAAGAAGGCGGCCGACCAAGAAGCGAAGCGCAAAGCGGAAGGCAAAGCCCGATACGAAGCGAAGCTCCTGGGCAAGAAATACCACGCGCCAGTCGACTTTTCCTCCCTGGATGAGACAACTGCCCGTACCAAGCGGCTAGATGTCGCGTCGATGGTGGGCAAAACGACGATCGTGCCAGCTGGAGCCTCGATGGGCAAACGAGGCGCTGGAGCCGGATTCTACTGCAAAGACTGTGACCTTACCTTCAAGGACAATATCCAGCTGGTGGAGCACTACAACAGCAAGCAGCATTTAATTGCGACCGGTCAGAGCGGAGAGGTGAAACGGGCTACCGTGGAGGAAGTGCGGATGCGTCTGCGCATGTTGTCACACAGGAAGCGAGTGCGGGAGGAAGAGGAACGAAGGGCATGGCAGCTTGATCTTGGAGAGAGATTGCGGGAGCGAGAGGAAATTGAGGCGAAGGAGCGTGAGGAGAAAAGACGCAAGCGGAATGAGAAACGTCGGAAGGGCAAGGACGATGTCAAGCAGGAGGACAGCTGGGAAGGAAGATTGGGAATCATTGCATGATGGAGATTTGAGGGCGCACAGTCTACTTATGATACCCATGGCGTTTCAGGGTCTGTTTTGTTTTAAATTGTCCATATAAAGGTGTTCTTTCGTGAGGAGCATCACATTGCCAAAATGTTAACTTATCAAATCGTCCCATGACTCCGACAAACTCCTATAACCCGGCCATCGCCCCCCCCCCCCCCCGAAAACCGAAAACACTACAAATTGCTCGCTTAATCCATGCACTCAATGGCCTCGAGCCGTTGCATCGCCCGGCCACCCTCCTTCTCGAACTGGCCGACAAGCCGTTCACATTCTCTCTTCAGGTGCTCCTCGCCGTTCTTTGCATTCCACATAATCCACTCCTCTACCGTCATCTTCTTCTCCGGACTAGTCAAAGTTCCTTTGACGTTCTTGAACATACTGGCCAAGTCGGCATTCTCTTTATCACCGGCCTCCCCGAAGAGAACCTCATCTATGTCCACAGGCGTCCAGGGATGTGCGGATGGCGGAAATCCAGCATTGACATTGCGCTTCGACGGAGACGGGGTGCGAGCAACCAGTGGGGTTCGGGGCTTGAACTCCTGGGATGCTGGCGGCACAGTTCGACTGGCTGTTGAAGGTCGGGATGAAGGGGGATGGTTTTCAGCATCAGATGACTGGGGTGACATAGATGGCGTACTCATACGAGCCGTCGGAAGTGGTGACACTACCCTGTTGGATGACTGGGAGGCACGTAGAGGCTTTGATCGAACTTTTCTGCCAGACCCTTGCGATTCAGAGAAGGACTGTGCAAGATGCTCCTCCTGAGGAATGTCGCTGAACCGTTTCGTCGTCTTTGCTGGCACCGGTGTTCTTTCGTGGGCGACAGGTGGCTCCGGCGAGGGTGCGCGGGGTGCTGCAACCATTTCAACTTGGTCGGGAATGTCATCTGGCGTTCCGAAGACGTCGTCCTCGTCTCGAGAAGGCGATCTGAGGTCTCTCTGCTCTTGAACCGGCTCTGGGGGAGGTGTTTCTTCTGTCTTCTTGGTCTTTTTGGTCTTCTTTGCCTTGACATCCTTCTTTGACGACTTCTTCTTGATGACTTTTTCTTTGGGCTCCGTCTCAGGCTCTCGTCGAGACTCAGGTTCCTTGTTTATGATTTCCACCGAGACAAAAGATTCGTGGCGATCAGAATCACGCCGACCCTCGGCTGCAGACTTGATTTCGGACAAGTCTTGGGTAGCCGGAGCTTTTGAAGATTCCTCCTTCTTACTCTTCTTGCTTGCTTTCTTTCCAGATGCCTTGGCTGATTTTGGCTTGGGAATAGGTTCTTCGCGTTCCTCTGGCTCCTCCGGGATTGGGTGATCCTCTATTTCACCGACATCCGGCTCCGCAGGAGCATCTGACGCTAATCCTTGGCCAATATGGGGTTCTTCTAGCTCATGCTGGGGTTCGGGTGACTCGGTAGCAGCCTTGGCTTTCTTGCCGCCTTTGTTCTTCTTTGAGACAAGAGGCTTGTCAGCCTCTGGTTCCTGCTCTTCTTCTGCAGGCTCGGGGATATCTGCGTCAAGGCCGGCTTCTAAAGCGGCTTCCAACTCTGAGTCTCGAGGCACGCGCGTCTTGGACGTAGATTTAGATGAAACGGACACATCGGAGGCCTTGCGACTCTTGGATGTGCCCTTCTTCTTGCGACCCTTCTTGACAGGTCCCTCTTGAGGTGCTTCGTCCGCTAAGCCCGCATCCGCCATGACATGATCGTAATCATAAGCTTGGGAAACGCTGCTGCTGCGTGTTTGTGTCGCACGTCGCTTCGCTGGTGGTTCTGCAGGGGGAGGAGACTCATGGAAGTCTTCTTGGAATGCTTCTGGATCGTCATTACTTATTTCTTCACTAACTCGCTTCTTTGCCTTGGTCCCACGCTTGGGCTTCGCTGGCTCTGGCCCAGGCTCAGGCTGTACAAGCTCGATCTCGTCAACATCCAGCTGGCTTTCAATCAGCACATCCTCCTTCTTGCTCTTAGAGCTCTTGCTTTTGCCCTTAATTCCCTTCTTGGAAACTTTCGGCTTGACAGTTGCTTGGGACATCACGCTCTGGTCCATTGATTCATCGACGTCCATCTCAGGAGCTTCGGATGTAGTAGTGGTGACGGACTGGGTCGAGAGTCGCGATGATGCTTTGGAAGTACGGCCCTTCTTTGATTTGGATCCTTTACCCTTTTTGGCAGGAGGTTGGGCGAAGACGAAGAAAGAACAATCCGAGGAGCGGCGATAGTGCTCATCACTAGACATATTAGTTCCCTCCGTATCAGGAAAGGGTCGGGCCACGCGACTTACAAAGGATCGTCCTTGGGCTCCCAACCATCGAGCGAGAGCTTGCAGTAGGGACAGCTAGCTAGATCATTGCTCTCTTCGTTCGGGCAGAAGTACCACCCGCCCTCGACCATCTGATATCCTTGTTAATATGATGCCAGATGAGAAGCTGACTCCATCTCACCTTGTCCGATTGACAGACCCATCCGCGTTTGCCATCATGTGGCCAGGCCGCTCCGAATGTCGCGATTCGGGCTTGGGTAATACGATCACTGGTCGGGTCTTCGATAGTAGCCGGGTTCGAGCTTCGCTGCTGAATGTCCATTATGATCGCCCAGCCGCAGTCCGGCGAGTGCTTGAGGTGTTCTGTGATCGGATTGTCCTCCTCCTCCCATCCATCCAATGCGCGATTGCACTGGAAACATGTTGTGTTGTCGGGGTTTGTTTCGTAGGGTTTGTAGTAGAAGCCTGCATGCGCCAGCTAGAGTCTCGATGTCAGTATTGTGTCGCCACGATTTGAATCGTTTCGGATCTTACCTCGGCCGGTGAAGGACTATGGTGAGGCCATCCGATCGTTTTGGAGCTTTTCGTAGTCGAGGATCGCCTCTCGGGTTTAAGCACAGTGTCGAAGCTGGCAAGGCGCGCTGCGAATGTATCCATGTCTGTGCTCATTATTCGGTTATGCAGGAGGGACTGTCGGTCCCTCAATCTGCGTCAGACACAGGGGCTCTGGTTGTCGTTAGAGGCGAATTTGTCGATGTTGATTGCGGAGTGTTTGGTGTGTTTACTTCCGTTGTTATGCCAAACGCGCATTCACGTGATAATTTAGTCAGCCCCGGGCGACGTCAGACCCGCAACAGTTCGGAGCCAGTGTGAGACGAGTTCAATTGAACGTCTCCCCGCCCATTGAATTCTGTAAAGCGCACTCCATGGTGGGGAGCGCTGTTATTTATTGACCGCCTTATTTTGAGCCCGTGTGCTCCGCTCCTTCCTTTCCGCTTCGCAGACATGCGCCCTATTGTACGGTTCAAAATCCGAGACACTCTGGCTGGTTGGATTTCCGTGCTGATAACCTTGGCTATTTCTAGATGGTTTCCCCTCGAGCCGCTGGCCTCAGCGTTCTCTGGCGGTCTAGCGTCCGCTTGTCACCTCTACTAAGGTTGCCCGCGTCGGCTCGCTATGTATCAACCCCATCTTCTCCGACCTCCGACTCTCCTTTTCGCCAACCTACAAAATCCGACATCTCTACGTCAAATTTACTATACAATGTCCCTTCTGGAAAGCCATCTTCCGCGTCTTTCTCGACATCTCCCTTGCTATCCGAGTCGGATTGGGACCATAACCCGAACCTAGCGATCTCGAACTTCTCCGAGCTCCCATCTAAGGACTTTGGTGTGAATCAGCATATGATTATCAACCAGGAATTCAAAGAAGCTCTTCGGCAGATTCTTTGGCAGTTCCGGGCACCTATCCGATATGCGTTTGCATACGGATCAGGTGTCTTTACGCAGACTGGTTCCGCTGTAGCCGGTTCAACACATCCATCGCCCCCGGCAGCCATCAAGAAAATGCAACAGGGCTCCGGAAAAATGATTGACTTTATCTTTGGAGTTTCATATACACAACATTGGCATTCATTGAATCTTCACCAACACCGCGACCATTACTCTGGACTTGGGTCATTCGGATCATATTTGGTCTCTCAAGTGCAAGATAAGTTTGGAGCAGGTGTATACTTCAACACTCACATCACTGTTAACGGAACCTTGATAAAGTACGGTGTGGTCAATTTGGATACCCTTTGTACCGATCTTACCTCGTGGAACACTTTATATCTCGCGGGTCGGCTGCAAAAGCCGGTCAAAATCCTGCGCGATCACCCGAAGGTCCGCTTGGCGAACCAGATGAACTTGCTATCGGCTCTGCGAGTTGCATTGCTGTTGCTCCCGGAACGATTCAGTGAGTTTGAGCTCTATAGCACTATCGCAGGCATTAGTTACATGGGCGATCTCCGGATGGTACTTCCAGCGGAAGACCCTGGGAAAGTGCGCAACATTGTCTCCAGCCAGATGGCCCACTTCCGAAGACTCTATGCGCCTCTGATTAACAACTTGCCGAACGTCACTTTCAATGACCCTCGCACCAATCAGAGCGATTGGATCGATGATCCGGATGCTATTCTAGCCATGGTGCAAGACATGGACCCAGTGAAGCGAGGAAACATGGTCCGCCGACTTCCAGAAGCCTTCCGTGAGAAATTGTACTTCCAGTATCAATCCCGATACCAGATTCCGCGGCTTGAGTTCAACAAGATGATGTCAGAGCAAAATGACAGGAACGCAGAAATTGTTCGCCGGCCCGAGGGAGGTCCTTTTGAACGTCGGATCGCCGCTGATGACCACCTGCAAGAAGAGGTGTCAACATCAATTATGAAGACTATCCGCTGGCCCAGCACGGTTCAGACCATCAAAGGACCTTTCACTGCGGGTATCAGCAAGAGCTGGAACTATCTAAAGGAAAAGCGAGAGAAGCACAAGAAGGCTCGGGCCCATGATAAGGCTCCAATTGATAAGCCTGTCACCAAGGGCACGAAGAAGGAGGAATGAACGCCCCCTGGAAGTATCCCGGCGCAGACTGCTGTGGCCCGGACAAGGCATATGCCGGCGTTGTGGGGGACATGTATTAAATCCATGAATTTGCTATCTATGCATCGTTAGAAATACATATTTCAGTTACAATAACTTGATCACCAACAATTAGTGGATACCGAGACTATTGGCAAGGGAAAGAGTATACACATTCAGCTGTGAGGTCGTTGAGAGCGCCGAGGCCTACTTTTGGGGACTGAACGGACAAGCTAACGAGAGCCTTTACACAAGTCATCAAACCATTCCGATAGTCAATTGATTCAAGCAGGTGATGATGATTCTCGACGCATCTTCAACTTGGCGAGTTCTGAGTCACGCATTCCTGTGCACTGTGAGTCAACTTTGGGAGCGCTTCCGCTTTCTCTCCGACAAATTCCCCGCCACCCCACCAACTTTGCACCTCGACATCGTCGTGTTTTAGCCTCCGGGACATAAGTCACAATGGCTTCAAGGACGTCTCCATTCAATTTGGCCACATGTGCCCGTCCTAACATCTTGAAATTGCAGCCCTATCGTTGCGCAAGAGAGTATGTCTCTTAATCTTCAATGTGCCTCCGATGTCGCGCTAATGATTTAGTGACTACAAAGACGACGGCACAAACGTGCTTCTCGATGCCAACGAGAATTCTTACGGCCCCGGATTAGCTTTGAACAGTGAAGGCGCATTGCAGACGTCCCCAACTGGCGATGCGACAGGTGCTTCCAAGCCCGAGATTGACTTCCTGGGCTTGAACCGTTACCCCGATCCGTGAGTGACTCTTATCGATCATGAGCTACTAGTGAAATATTCTAACAGGCATTATTGTGTATAGTCACCAGGCTGAGCTTAAGCAGCTCTTCTGCAACCTCCGCAATACCCACCACCATACACCCAAGACCTTGCGACCCGAGAACCTCTTCGTCGGTGTCGGATCAGACGAAGCGATCGATGCCATGTTGCGTTGCTTCTGCGTTCCCGGCAAAGATAAGATCCTAACATGCCCTCCAACCTACGGAATGTACAGTGTGAGCGCACAAGTCAATGATATCGACATCGTCAAGGTGCCGCTGAATGTGAACAACGGCTTCCACCTTCAGCCGGACAAGGTCAACGCGGCGCTGTCCGCAGATCCGTCCATTAAACTCGCATATATCTGCTCGCCGGGTAACCCAACCGCTAATTTGATCCGCAAGGAGGACATTCGCAAAGTGCTGGAGCACCCGACATGGAACGGAGTGGTCATTGTGGACGAGGCATACATCGACTTCGCCGAGGAAGGCTCCAGCCTGGCCGAGTGGGTTAACGAGTGGCCGAACCTGGTCGTGATGCAGACGTTGAGCAAGGCGTTCGGTCTCGCGGGTATCCGTCTGGGTGTCGCCTTCAGCAGCCCCGAGATCACCAAGCTGCTAAACAGCTTGAAAGCCCCTTACAACATCTCTAGCCCGACGAGCGCCCTGGCATCGGCGGCATTAACGGGTCCCAACTTGGCCGTCATGCGCCGTCACCGTGAGCAGATCGTCGCCCAGCGCGACCGCCTGCTTCGTGAGCTACCGCAGATCCCCGGTGTAAGCCGGTTCTTAGGAGGGTATGACGCCAACTTCCTACTCGCGCAGATCACCAATGCAGAGGGCCGACCGTGCAACGTCACCGCTTTAGCAGCTTACGAGGCAATGGCGGAGAAGCGCGGCGTGGTGGTCCGATTCCGGGGCAAGGAGCACGGCTGCGAGGGATGTCTGCGCATCACGGTCGGCACTGAGGCAGAGGTGACCAAGTTCCTACAGGAGCTCCGGACCGTGCTGGCCGGGCTGCACGGCGGGGTCGGCATTCAGTCACTTCGGGACGAGGCGAAACGGGAGGATGCGGCGGCTGCGGTGGTTGGGTGAGCTTGAATCAAGATGCTAGAACATAGATAACATGAATAGCGCACGGGCTTCGGGCAAAAAACCAGAATCCGAATCAACAGTATCAAAATGGGCTATTCCCTGATGCTTATCGCGGGTAATAATTGGTTGGTCACAAGAGGCATGGACGTTTATCACCAAAAAAAAAAAAAAAAAAAAAGAAGCCTCTATACGACTGGGGCTGGGGCTAGCCTCCCAAATCCTGGTCGTGGTCCTGGTGCTCGTACTGGTGCTCGTTCAGGTATGACTCGGCAACGGGGGGTTATCTTGCCAGGTGGCGAATGCTCAATGCTAGATCCTGGGATGCTCGAGCCAGTCGACGGAGCGAATTAAAGGAAGCGCCCGTACGATCTAGTGTATTGTCTAGACTCCTGAGCTCGGAGCAATCGTTGAAACTCAATCCTAGTTGGTTCAATCACCTCCGTATCTCTAGGCATCACTCCACGCCCAAGTAGAGGACCTCAATTAGCGTACTTAGCTTAGCCCCGGTCTCGGTACCTAGCTTGTTACGGGAACCTTGCACGTGTTGCTCGATTAAAATTGCCCTTCGAGTTATCATTCGTACCCGGGGACTTTAATCACTTACACTTTCCTCGAGAGATGTTCGAGCCAATCTCAGATATATCAATGCCACTAGCGCATCCTTTCCCACGGATGGGTCAAAGCTTCCGGACTCCGTAGGCCCGCGATAGTTTGGGACGTACACCGACTCAAAAGGCGGGGACCCTGATACATCGAGTCAAGTTTCCTAGGTGGCGCGGATGCTAAGCCCTAGACATATCTCTCTTTTGCTCTTCCTCTCTCGCTTATGCTTGAACCCAAAAGGTTGCTGGCGCTGACTGGGGCCAACTGGTGAGATTAGCGAGAAGCATGTCACTGGCTGCTGTTATCATCATCTCCTGGTCAAGAGGTTTGCTTTTCCTCGGTCTCTTGCCCTCGCCAAATCTTGGTTTCATATTTACCTTTTCGTAGTCTCCGCAATCTCTGATGTGCCCATGTTCTTTCGCCCCCTCCTTGGAGTACTTCAGACCGTTCTCCCCATCGAGACGATCTTAGTTTCCGATCGTCGTGCATCCACTTCCCCACTGTTCTATCTCTCACGTGCGTCATGTAAAGACATCTGCTTCCCTCGAATCGACGATTCAACAGCCTTTTTACCCCCCCTTCCCTCTGCGGAGGCGCTGGGATTATGGAGCCGAGAGGCCTCTATTCTCCGAACGTCCCCGACTATGAGTCGCGAACCCAAATTAATCCGACATTATTGATGAGCTGGTGGGCAACGGGCTTCTCGCTAGCTATCATCGTTGTCCGACTATGTGGTCGCTACGTTCGTCTCGAGCGCTTCTTTCCCGAGGACAAGATGATGGTACTCAGTATAATCCCACTGTCCATTCGCATGGTGTTGGTGCATTTCGTCTTGATCTACGGTACCAACAATGTCAAAACGGACGGGTTAACGGCCGAAGAGATATCCAAGAGAGAGATCGGCAGCAAGCTGGTTTTGGTGGCTCGGATATTTTACGCGATCTTGTATAGCCTCCTTCTCCCCGTGAACCTCGTGAGCGACCAGCAGCTGCAATACTAACAAGTTGCTTAGTATTTGGATGGCCAAATTGACCGTCTGTGAATTCTTCAAACGAGTCACCGGTATGGTCTGGCGCCGCTCCGTTGCGATCTTCCTCCGCCTCATCCATTTCTTCCTCATATCTACACTGATCGCCGTGGTCATCGCGACTCTGGCCGAATGCCAGCCGTTCTCCCACTACTGGCAGGTAGTTCCTGACCCCGGAACTAGCTGTCGCGCTGGCTACGCCAACCTCATTACGATGGGCACCTGCGATGTCATCACCGATCTCCTCCTCGTTGCCTTCCCAGTTCCAATAATCCTCATGGCCCAAATACCAATGAAGCGCAAGCTCGGCCTCGTCGTCCTCTTCTGCCTCTCTCTATTTCTGGTCGCCATTACCTGTTATCGAGTTCCCAATGTCATCAAACACGACGGAGCCCAACCCTACCGCTCCCTCATCGCATCTCTCGAAATCCTAGCCGCAACAGCGGTCTCGAACGCCGTCGTGATCGGCTCGTTTGTACGCGACCGCGGTGTCAAGAAACTGAAGTATAAACGCACTCAGGGCTCTGCATCCGTCAGCGAAAGCATGGACACTAGTTGTATGCGCCGCAACACTGTCATGCAGCACCAGTGGGGCAGCGACTCAGATCTAGCTGCAGGCGTGGGTATCCGCTTAGATCCCAAGCTCCATTCGTCCGTGACATCAGTTGTGCCTCCCATGGCAGCCCATACTGCTCCCCTCGCCGTGGCACGGACAGGATCTATAGACCCGGCATGGTCATTCCACCAGAGCCGCTCTTCCGACGACCGGATATCTGCAGAGGACAGCCTCGACATGAAAGTCAGCCCCCACGAATACATTATGACAAACCAGCCTCGCGAGGCCCCTGCAACGCCGGCATCTCTATCCCGCCGGGTATCCTTTTTTGATGTGGGCGGGTTACTGGCACAGGACCAGTTACAGCCCCATACGAACACATCGCGTTCGAATACCACCTCCCCGCCCGCTAACACCGAGACTCAACGGTTCCGTCGTGGAAGCAGAGCTTTCTTAGAGGATCTTGGTGTTCTCTCACCCCGTTCTCCTACCTCTACCCCGTCACGCCATATATCTGCGGCATCGGGTGATGCCCAGTCTCCTCATATTCTTCCTATTTACCGAGCTTCGTCCGACGTCTCAAACAATGTGCCCGTGGACTTGGACGTCGAGTTACAAGACGTTGGAGGGCTTTTATCAAGAAGACATAACTTGAGCGTCTGACTGACCCGGACGCAATCTCTTACATTTAATCATTTTACTTGGGCGGCTTTTCTGACTTGGTTGTTGGGAGTTAAGTTTTTGGATTCGGATATGGATTGGATGATTGTTCATGGGTTGGATTCGCGTGAGGCACTGTTCTATTTTTTCTAAGTTTTTTTTTTCTCCTGGAGTTGCTCATACCCCACAATGTCGTTTTAAGTTTTCTGCTTCATATTGGCCAGCATTGGCGTTGGCGGCGCCTTCCTTCGTCTTCGGCATGGAGGTGGACTTTACACCTGGAGCTAAGTTGATATTGTATACCACACACACATACGAGACCATGAGACATGTCTACTACAGAGAAACCATCTTTCAAGCGAAATTATCGAGCTGACTACAACATAATCTACTCGGAGCACGTAGTATAGACATCCAGTGCATTTCATCTAGCTTGAATAGCAAACACAACGGAGATTACTATGTAAATTCACAGATCAGAAATCCCCGCCCCCGTGGATGTTGGAGAAACTTCGCCTGTACGCCATGCTGCCGATAATACAAGGGGACCGACTTTTTTTTGTGTTCGTTTATGGTGCAAGAAAACTCCGTGTCCAATCCTCGGTGCCCTGAACTGTTGCCACCGTAGTGCTAGAGTTTCTCCTAAATGGAAACAGAGCAAGACAGGGCAGCAGCAGGAAATCCGTTAGGAAGGACTATATGCGCGATTGGGTATGGGGGTTCTCGATACCTCTCGAAAGAGAGAGAAAATTCCTTCGCAACGAAAGAGAGAGAATAAAAACGATACCGGTCCAGGCCCCCTTAAATGACCCAGCGGTAACTGGCATAACGACCAGCAGTCTCGGACTTTCGGATGATTTTGACGACCTGGCCACGGCGCAGACCCAGGTACCGTGCGACAGGGTCGGAGACCTGCATGCGGGGCAGCTGGGACTCCTTCAGACGGTACCGCTCCAAAAGCTTGCCCTTCTCTTCGGGGCTGAGGAGAACGTGCTTGGGCACGAGCTCGTGACGGGTGATGTTGACCAGCAGATCCTGCTCCTGGAAGTGTTCGCAGATGCGACCGGGCACACCGCTCAGCAGGCGCACGGCAGAGGGCGAGATCGGGGTCTGAGTGATGAAGACACCGGTGTGGAAGTTGCTCTCGTCGACGATGTGGTTGAAGGCGCGCACCTGCTTAGTGCCGACGCCGGAGGAGTCGGGGCAGAAGTCGACGTAGATCGTGCCGCAGTCGGGCTGGGGGTTCGGGTTCGATTTGCTCGGCAAAGGAGTGTATTTCATCTTCATGTTCTCAGTGGGGCGGGCTTGAATTTTCATCTTGGTGCGACTGTTTGAAAAAGAGAAAATGTTAGTCGAGGACGATATTGACAATGTGGTATACTATCTGCTATTCTTTCATGCGAAATCTTTGGAGCTCGAGGTTCACATACTCAGGGTAGCCCATAGGGTCAGCATATTTGTTGCGGAAGTCGTTTAGTGAGAGTTGAAGCTCTTCGTCAGACACTTCGTAACCCTGGTTCCAGCGCAAGCGCCCGGTTAGCTTCCACGTATCCAATCGCGAATGGCTCGCCATGATCAAGGTCTTACTCGGTCTGCAAGCATCTCGTAGACAGTCCTCCAGGTGCGCCACAGGCGCGTCATCTCTCGGTCGGATTCTCCGCCATGCTGAGCAATTTCCCCGTCCATTGTGACTTAGGTGGAGGTGAAAGGGCGTAGTGGAAAAAAAGTGCAGCGGAGGTCGGAAGATAAGGTGAAGTCGAAAAATCGGCGGGAACATTCTGCCAGGCGACGCCAGGGAAAGCGGAGAAACCAACCGAACCATTTTAATTATTCTAATCGCTTCCCCTTTCCCCTCGTTGGCTTTTTCTCTTCCCTTTTTTTTCCCTTGGTCTCAATTCTTTACTTCTTTCATTCGTTTCTCTTGCATATATCACAATGGCCAGCCCTGCCCCCGCGGAGCTCAAGGTGAAGCCCTCCAAGCCCGATGAGGAGGCCTACAAGGCCAGCCTCGCCCAGGCCGAGAAGGAGCACACTGCGGCTCAAGAGAAATTGGTACGCAACATTCTTTTCTTATATTCAAGAGCGGCACTCGGTTCCAAGTGACATTGGGGTAATTGCGCTTTCTCTCTTCCGGACAGAGGCGTGTTCACCCTATGTGCCGCCTACGTGTCTACTCTCTCATCTCTATATAGGTCAATCGCTAACATGCGCAACAGAACCAAATCAAGGCAAAGCTCGATGTCGCCAAGCCTAACAACTCGGACTCTCCCTCCGCGAAGAAGCAGCAGGAGCTTCGCGCCGAACTCTCCTCTATCCGTCAGAAGCAATCCGGCTTCAAGTCCTCCCGCTCCAGCACCCAGGAGAAGATCAATGCTCTCGAGTCTACCCTGAAGGCTCGCATTGCGGAGCAGAATGCCTCGCGTGGAAAGATGTCCTTCAAGAACGTTGAGGAGATCGACAAGGAGATTGCCCGCCTCGAGAAACAGGTCGACTCTGGCACTCTTCGCCTGGTGGATGAGCGCAAGGCTTTGTCCGACATCTCCATGATGCGCAAGCAGCGCAAGTCCTTCGCTGGTCTCGACGAGGCCCAGAAGGGTATCAACGACCTTAAGGCTCAGATCGCCGAGCTTCGCAAGACTCTGGACAACCCCGAGGCCAAGGCTCTCTCCGACAAGTACACCGAGATCCAGAAGCAACTCGATGAGATTAAGGCCGAGCAGGATGGTGTCTTCAAGAATTTGAATGCTCTGCGCGACGAGCGCACCAAGCTCCGCAACGAGCAGCAGGCTAAGTACGCCGCCATCAAGGAAATCAAGGACAACTACTACAAGGCCCGCCGTGCCTACAAGGAGCACGAGGACCAGATGTGGCGCATCCGCCGTGACCGCCAGAAGGCTGAGCGTGATGCCTTTGAGCGCGAGAAGCGCAAGAAGATCGCCGACAAAAAGCTTGAGGAGGCTTCCGCCCTTGCCTACACCGACGAGATCTTGACTGCCCAGGGTCTTATCCGCCACTTTGACCCCGCCTATGACTTTGCCTCTCTCGGTCTGGATGACAAGAAGGCCGAGGGCAGCAACTTCCGTGCTGGTGTCGGCCGTACCGTTGACGACTCTGGCCTCAAGGGTATGAAGGTTGTGAAGAAGGATGACGAAGAGGACTACTTCGTCGGCTCCGCTGGCAAGAAGGGCAAGAAGGGTGGCAAGAAGGGCGCTGCTGCTACTGAGGGTGGCAAGTTCAACATGAACGTTGGCATCATTGAGGATTTCGCCAAGGTCAAGATTGACCCCCCGATGAACCAGTCGGATGTCCCTGCTGCTGTTGAGAAACTGGCTTCCAAGATTCAGGAATGGAAGAAGAACCAGGCCAGCAAGACCGAGGAGGTGAGTTTTCCGTCAATAAGTATTGAAGATTATGATCTTTGTCAGCTACTAATCCATTTCACAGAACATTGCCAAGGCTCGGGAGGAGATCAAGCGCCTTGGGGAGGAGGAGACCAAGATTGCCGAGACTAACGGCGCCACAGACTTGAAGAAGAAGCCCGCTCAGGCCAATGGTGCCCCTACCGCCGACGCCGAGCTCGCCCAGGAGAAGGACGCCGCGAACGATGCCGCCGAGGAGTTGAAGAAGGCCTCCATCGAGGACCAGGCATGATCGCTATATTGGGATTATTACCTGTGGTTGTCTGTTCCTAATTACCTCCCGTACAGTGTGAAGTCTAGCATTGCGTCTAGCATATTTTCTATTTTTTTTTTCCTTTCGCTTTTGGCTCATTTGCATTATCCTCCGCGTTGATACATGGACAGCGTTTGCTCTGTTTCCAAAAGCCAGAAATTTGAGATATTCTTTCGATGGGCTATTCCTATAGATCTCCGTAACTCTGAAGATGTGATCATCCTTTCTGCAAGGCAGATGACTCAGCTGCCGAGCCCCCCGGACCAAGGAACTGCGCCACGCTCCACCGTACTGCAACGGGCATCCGCGCGTCTCTACAAAAATCCGGAAGCGTTCTTGGCCTCAAAAACTCTTATATTGGAACTTCTCACTGTGCAATTCTATCCCCCAGGTCCATTCCTCCAACGAAGTATAACTTTAATTCACATCCCGCATTCTTCCCACATTCTATACTTTTACCCCAGATCGACAACTCTAAAGCGGATCCATACCCGTGCAACACCGGAAAAATGTCCTACAAGCCCGTACGCCTCTCTCACCTCACTTCTCTTCCTATGCTCTGAGCCAGCGAATGCTAATGTATATTCTAGACCAGCCCTCCCCCCTCCTACCACCCAGATACCGGCTACGCAAGCTCCCCGCAGCCTCAAGGCCAGGGCGCCGCAAACGAGTACTACGGAGGCGGAGGCGGCCAGGGTTATTACCCCCAGCAAGGATATCCTCCCCAGCAAGGATATCCTCCCCAGCAAGGATATCCTCCCCAGCAAGGATACCCTCCACAGCAAAGATATCCTCAACAGCAAGGCTATCCTCCGCAACAGGGCTTCTACGGACAGCCGAACCAGATGTACTACCCTCCGCAGCAGGGATATCCTCCGCAGGGCCACTTCCAAGGCGACCGTGCAGCTTCTGGCACCGGCGGCCTCTGCGCTGGTATTATGGCTGCGCTCGCATGCTGCTGCTGCTTGGACCTCCTCTTCTGAGAAGGCTGCGGAAAATTGTCAGCACCAAGCAATTCTTGCTTACATCGAGGCGCTGTGATGCACCTCGGACCTTGACTATGCGACAAATGACAAGATCTTTAATTGTGGGGTTGGTGCATTGAACGAACCCTGGACGTGATGTATGATATGGTCTTCTTTCGTCGACTGGCGTTTCTGTGAACTTGGGATCGGGGTTCCTCCGTGAGTTTGGTAGCTTTCTTTACAGGCCAGGGGAGGGGATAGGTGGTGATCACTCCTCGCCAGTAAATATTTCTTTATTTTTTTTGTTTGGATGTTTATGATCGGCGCAAAACAAAGACCTGGCGTTGAGACCTGGCTTTGCGGACATCGTCCTGGATTGGTGTACTTTCTGGTATGTGTAATTGTACACTTCACTCGGTCTTTTTCATTCAAATTGTATTTGTTCCTTTCAAATTCGAAATCACCATCGGTATCATGAATGCAACGCTATAAATCATGAAGTGGACCTCGTAGAGTACAACATTATAAACATCATGTATGTAACAGAAAGGCAAAGCATAACACATTAGGGTATCGCAGATGCAAAAAAAAAAAAAAATGGAAGACTCTCAACCACAAACAAAAATAAGCCAACATATTTTCAAGCTAGACACGCATCAGTAGTCCAGGCTACCATGCGAGCTCCCACCACCATATTCATGAGGATCAACTCTTCTCACACCGGATCGATAACTCTTCGGTCGTCGCGGCGGTGACATGGTCGATAACCCAGAGGATTCCTCTTCAATCACCTCGACGAAATCCCGGGAATCATGTGTCGTCTCCGTCCCCGTCATGGACTCCTCAACAATAACACGATCGGGAGCACGGCGACGACGGTACTCATCGCGCTGATCCCGCTCTTCTACCACTTCGATCATGTCGCTGCGTCGTGAAGATCCCCCGCGCCGACTGCGCACGACGACCTCTTCTTCATCGGTGATCGAGGAGGCGCTGCCACGCGCTAAGCCGCCTGGGTTCAAGGCTAAGAAGGTCAAGTATAAAATGAGGCAGACGCCGCCGACGGTGCCGAGGACGATGCCTGCGACTGTGCCTGGTGCGGGGCCGGAGTATAGGCGGCCGTATGTTGCTGGGATGGAGATGGTTGTGTAGCGTTTTTGGAGGTTGGAGGAGAGGATTCGGTCGTCGAAGCCGAATGGGGACGTTGCGACTTTTGTTGCGTCGAGGTCTGCTACTGGTAGTGGGAGGCCGTTCATGGTGTCGGTGATGATGTTTGTCTGAAGTTGAACGGGGCAGGTGGAGGTGTATCGTGATGAGAAATTTAAAAATGGAATGTGGGTGCTCGCGTGGAGCGGTGTAGGGGAGATGACATGGACTTGGGGAGACTTGGGAATTGAAAGTGAGATAGAGAAAGAAAAAAGAAAAAGGCCAGGGCTGGGAGGGGGAAGAAGCCCGGGGGGCTGGGGATCTACCTGTGGAGCCGCGTTGAGGCCTGAGATGATCATCACTTTCTTTAAAATCGATCAAGTGTGATCGTATATCTTTGCTTTGTAGAGAGGTGGACCTAGCTATTTTGTTTGATAATTAAATAGATTATAGATTGGCATTGTTTACTTCGTTGCCCGATCTGACCGCTATCTCGGTACCGCCGTTATAGGTGTCAAGACATCAATGTCAACACTTAAGTTTCAAGTAGATCTCAGCTTAGGCAATCAAGTCTCATTTCGCTTTTGATGATCTCCTCGCTATCTCAGTATCCGTACCGAATGTTCGAACTCTATCGTCGCGATCTTGATGTCTTGGGTGGATATGTTCGCGTGTCGTGGCGCGGAATTGAGCCCCACCGATAACACTCCAGCAACATGATAATTTGGCCGAGCTCACAGACTAACTTTTTTTTTATTTACTGATTGATTCCGCTTGTGCGATCAATATGTAAAGAAAATTCAGTATCACCGGTCTCTGCTGTTCAAAGAGCTCCTGAAGCTCAGTGCGGAAATGCGCCCCGAACTGTCTCCATCTTGGTTTTTCTCATCCTTGTGTACTCTGGATGAGCCTGACCGTGGAAGTGACTATCTCTCACGCTATTAGAGGGATATCCTACCAGCTACTCTAAATTCTTGTCGTCGAAGTCATTTTACCCGACACGAGGACCTGAAACGCCTTGCTGCCATCCACTCTCGCTTCAAAGGAAGCAGCGCACGCATCGACTTTCATTCTTGTCATTAATAAATGATAAACAGAATTGCTGAGTGAATATTGTGGCCGAGAAGAATACCGGGTAGACAGTGTTTTGATTGTTGGAGTGGAATATGATGAAGCTATTCAGCGTGGTGGATGAAAACCGCTTGAGGATACTCATTGATTCTTTGGAGCTTGGCAGCAGCCAGACGCTGATGGTTGATATAGTTCAAGCCGTTTTTTGCATTACTCCCCTCTCCAGGATGTACGCGGGTAAGGCTCCGCGTACCCAGCCAAAGGCCCCGGTCTCACAACTCTCGGGGTATATGAACTCTGCCAAAACATGAAATTGTCGTCTCCGTGATCTACAAGCAGGTATACACATGGGTGAAAAGCCTCAATATATCATCTGTGATGCTTCTGGTGTAAATCTTGCTGTTGAAATACTTTCTTCTAGAGGGTCGTTCTCATAGGTTGTGCTCAGAGAGACAGCCCTATGCAGACTGAACAGATACGTGCAAGTAGTGATGAAAGGGGGTCACTTACGAGGTGACAGTGTGACAGGGAATTCAGCTCTTCCAACCTCGCTGGATGCTTCAAATGTATGATACTTCAACGAAGAGTGAACGACTTTGCCTGAGGCCGCAAGTTGGGTGATTCCTTGCTTATGTCATCTATACCAAACAAAACAATTAAAGGCAGCGGGGAAGTGGGTCTAAGTGGGTCTCAGAGGCACCTTTCTCAACTATACCCGTTTGAAGCTCCCAGGCTAGGACAACTCTTCGTGAAAAGGGTAATATGCTACTTCCGGGCGTGAGTGGCGTAGTTGGGAATCCAATTGCTGCATTAAAGCGAGTGCCCGGGTTCGACTCCATCGTGGTCGGAAGGAAATCCATGCATTTCGTAGTCTCTGGTCCTGGCCCCGCCAGAGTTGAAGTTTCTTTTTGTATGTATTCAATTAAATCGAGAGATCTACTGGCCTTTTTCAGTTACAGTACAGTATATGCTAAGTGGAGCTCGCCGGGTTCACTATTTCGGGTGGAGCCGAGTGGAGTCAAGTGTGTGTTGATCGTGAGGTTTTCCCTAAGGTGTTCAGGACTTGCCATTGGGACCACCCCTCCATTCCTCAGTAGTGCTATGGGCGTTCTGGAACTCTTTTACCAAGCCTTGATCACTCCATTGACTCTCTATCTCATTGCAAGGTCTACGTTTGAGGTTTTCTCAGCAACCCTGAGAATGCAAGTTGGACTGAACATACTCACCATTCACAATGGCAACAAGACTCGACAGTAATTCTTTCCCCAGAAAAGAGCCAGCCCCTGCAGCTGCATGAGACTTTTTTAGCCTTCACGTGCGTTAGAGTCCAAGTGAGTTGAAACAAGACGAGTCAACTCAGATCGAATCGAGTCGCTGCTTCCGATCCTTCCCTCACTCTTTCTACGCGGTCCCACGACTTCTCTCCACATACACACCATCACTTCCCGCACATCATTAGTCTTCCGTTACTCTATCGCCTACATATCTCTTACAGTCAGTATGCCCCCTGCAGAAGCCCACAAGAAGGGTACCTCCATGAAAGAGACATCGGCGAAGAGGACCCCGACCAAGGGAACTCCCAGAAAGATAAAGGCCCGGTCTAAAGTCACTGTCGCCGATCTGTCCAGCAAGAGCACTGAAGCCATCACCTTCCTCTGGGCTGCTCTACAGCATGAGCTCGGAAAAACCGGCAGCGCTGTGAGTTCCTCTCGAAAGACGATTGATCCGCTGCTGCACGTTCTGAAAGTGAAACTTTCACATGGCTTATTCTGACAGCTCCCGATTACAGGTGGATTACCAAGCCGTCAGTGATGCTCTTGGTATCACTAAATGCGCAGCAACCTTCCGTTATTATCGCATCCGTGATGCCTTTGCCAACGATGCCGAGAACGCCAATAGACCTGAGCAGGAGACTCCGCAAGACCTTCCCTCCAAGAGATCGCGCGCAAAGGCTTTCAAGGCTAAACAGAACGATGATGGCGATGGAGACACCACAACCACAGCAGCCAAGTTCGAGGATCCCGATACAGTTGTCAAGAATGTGGAGTCCGACATCAAAATCGAGGAGGAAGCAATGGAGATATCCACGGATGAAGACATCGAACCTGATACTGATAAACGCTACGTCAAGATGGAGGAAGACGTTGACTTCGAAGCCTAGGTGGATTTCGATGCACATGCCTAGAGGAAATATGAAAGTGTATTTCATGTAGGGCCAAGTACGTCTATTGTGGCCTGTTGCCTGCCAAACTTCATGAGAAGAATCGATCTTACCCTTTACAAGCATGAATATGATGATATTCTCAATACTGAAACATCAATCGTTTTTGGGCATTGACGTGTTAAAGGGCAAATCGAAGCACGGCCCAGCGTTTTCTCGACTAGAAGCAACCTTCTCTAATCCCGGTCGAGACATCTCGCGTCGGATCATGTTCGCCAGCTCATCTTGACCCTCAATGGCAGTGACGGTCGCGCGTCGACGCATCGAAGCCCCAGGTTCCTGGTCCATGTCCGATCCTTGACTTGTAGGGGTCTCCTGGCTCATTTCCTCTCTTGTCAACGATTCTCCAGTCTGCTCTGCAATGGCCGCGGAAATACGATCCTGCAGCGATTTTTCTTCAACTTCTTGCTTCAGCACTGCGTAGTGAGACCGGCGATAGACTCCGATCGAGCTGAGTATCAAGCCCAGAATCTCGTAAACGAACAAGACCGGCAGAGCGTAGTATAGTTGAGGGTTGCAGCCTCGTGACCAGATGTCAATCAAGATGCTGAAGATACTATGCGCCGGCAAGGCATAGCCCCATTTGAAGAAACTGGGCGACAATTCGAATGGCAGTAAAATAGATGTTACATTCAACACAATCCAGGTGATCAGAGCCATAGGCACGAAGGGGGGCGAGATCCAGATCGTGAAGACGTCGAGAACGAGAAAATTCAGATGAGCAAAAAGCCACAGGGCCATCCAGGTGATCATATATTGTGAGCCACTGACATTCCAGCCGTATCGAAATGCCCATATTGCACCAGTCACACACAGCGAGCCCACGAACGTATACACGCCCGAGATGATTTGGCGTGCGATCGCAGTTCGGTGAGGTGCGATGGTTGTGTAGAGTTTAAATTGTAGGTAGAGACCGTTGACATATCCCAAGTAGAAGAACTCTTGGATCAGAATCAGAATGATGCATAGAGTGTTGTAGATCAATCGAGAGCCCTGTGTCGTTGGTTGAAAATTGACCGAAGCCAATGTCCATGGGTTGGAAAATGCAGATACGGCGGCAGAGTCGGAGCTGTTCAGATTCTGGATAGCCTGCGAGGCGGTATTTTGGGAATACACTACTCGTGCAGCTTCCGACAGCTCCTTCATGTTTTGGTAAACAACAGAGTCAACCACGGTTGGATAGCGTGCTTCATTCCACACCAGGGTCAAAACATCAGAGTTGTTGTAGGTAGACGCGCCTGATCCACCAGCCAACGCGGCAGTTAAGCGATTTGAGGCATTGGCCGTCGTGTAGAGCCCACCCCAAAACTTGATGTCGCAAACCGCATTTTCGACAGTGCGTGGGTCGGGATATGTTTGTGAAGACCGCTCGAAGAGGGTCGGAAACCCCGGTCCCTTCAGCTGCTGGTACGCTTCTCGGACGGCGGTGCCGATCGCCCCACCATCGTAATCAACGAACAATATGTCAATGTTATGAATGTGCGTGGTCTGCTGGAATAGCGACGCGAACAGGTAACAAAACAGTCCCAGGAATAACAATTGGAGCATAAGAAGGTTGATAGCCGCCGCCTTCAACAGGGCCAGGCGAAGGGGCCGAACTGAAGGGTCATGAACGCTGGGCCGAGGCTGTCGCGCCTTTGGATAGAACGCCATCTGGTCGGTGATCGAGGGTGTCAAGGCCCATGAAGAAGTTGGAGGGCGATAGGGCGCAAAAGAGTTGCGAATGGTGAGTTTCTTGTCAAGGAGAATTTTCCACTTGGAATACGAGATCCGCCACTGTAAGCGAATCCGCCTAGAGGTGTCAGCTTAATCGGGCCTGCATCGTCCTATTGTGAGATCGGGAAAACAGTGCGTGTCATTTAATGCTCTTCATTCTTATTTTTTTTTCTTCTTTTCTCGGAAGTCTGTAAGTCATGGGCTCGGAAGGTCTGGGAGTTATTTTCCATGGTTCTCTTCATTCTTGCATAGCGTTTATGAGTGGTGGACCACAAGTGCTAGAGTCTTGACGTAAAGGACAAAACACGTGGAAGAGACCCTGTTAGATCAACACCGTGCACTTTTTTATCACTAAAATCTCAATTTTCATTGCTTCTGATTCAACTCAGGTCCCGTTCCCATGCTTGGGGGGCGCGTCAGCACGGGTCGGTACTATATTTGGACCTAGCGCCATACGAGCATGCACGTCAGCTATCTACGCTAGTGGCGTCGTCTATCGACTTGAGCGATTAGGATTTCAAAATAGTTGAAAGGCACGTATTGGTATTCAGGGGAAAAGGGTTTTAAATACGGGAGATTCTCAGTAAGGGAACACTGTGTGAGCTCTAGATCGTCTCCTTTCGGCTAGGCTACGAGATCCACCTCCGCTGCAACTTGAGTCCTCTGAACAATAAAGTCCCAATTAATACACGCCACTGCGAGGCTTGTACTTGGGCTGATCCACCGACTCAATTCCACTCAATGCAGTGAGCACAGGAGTGGTACTGACCAATTCCAGGCTATCCAGCTTAGCACCTTCATCTCCCTGCGCCCACAGGCTCAATGCAAGCCAGTTGGTACCTTGGTAATTCAGAATACCCTCGGGGACTGGATAGCTCAATTGAGGGCCAATGTTGTTGACGTATTTGCCATACTGGTATCCGTTCACGTACAATTGGGCACGGTAGGTCGAGGGAGGAGAGGTAGTGTTTGCAAATTCAAAGTACAGTGGCACGTCCCAGCCCTTGGGCAGATTCAAATCAAAGCTGGTGCTATAGAAGCGAATACCAGCCTTGGAGAGACCGTCGAGTGGGCTGCTCGATTCCCATTTCTGGCTGGGGGGTTGTGGCTGGTGGAATCCTTGACGTTCGGCGTAGAGACCACCCTCATTGAGAGGACCACGCACCTTGTCCCGGTAGTCCTCCCCGCCCAAGTTACCGGTCAGCTTCCAGGTGATGGCGCTGGCGGACTGTCCAGAGAGCCCATAGTTGAGGATACCGCGGGGGTCTTTCATCTCATCGGAGCCGACGGTCCAATCTTCGTCCAGGCCCATGTTATCAACAACCACTGTGATGACATAGGACTTTCCACTTTTCAGACTTGGCAAGGTGTATGTTGCATTGTAGCTGCTGTCCACGCTGGTTCCGGCCCACGAGCCCACATGGGTCTCGTTGATCCACACTGAGCTGCCAAAGGCTGTGCCGCCCTGGGTTTCCAGGAAGAAAGTCTTCTCATTGCCATTGGCGACGAAGTGCCCACGGTAAATCAGAGTTCCAGTGTGGAATCCATAGTCAGACGAGTACAACGACGTGGGGGTTTTCAAAGGACTTCCGATATTGTTGTTGGTAGATTTGTGGCTGGCCACGGTCCAATGGGAGTCATCATACGAGTTCTGGATCTCCGGGAGAGTATCCAAAGATTTCCACTTCAGATCCTTCAAGGAAGGAAGGTCAATCTTTGGCGCGGTGTATTTGACGTTAGTCGACCAGATGCCGTTCTTGTCAACCTTGACAGAGACCTTGTTACCGTTGATGACCAAGTTTTTGGCCTTGGAAGGAGCACCGATAACCTCGACTGAAGTCGTGGCGTTGAAATCAGCTGTGAGGTGAAGGTCGCTTCCCTGCATGTATGCAGTACGTACAAGATACCCGGCCTTGACGATGATTGAAGAGGCAGTGTTCTCATCAGATGCGAATCCGGGGGTTGCGCCAGAGGCTGGCACCTGAGGGACCCAGTAGTTGTAGGCAGAATTACGATCTGGATATTATCAGTGATATGTTTTCGAAGGGCACTTACTTATCTCTGAAGACTTACCGAGCAAAAAGACCATCAGGTTGCCAACCTTGACAATGCGACGAGTAGATGAAACATCCCAGCCGATGACAACAGCACTATCCTTCTGTTTGAACGTGACGCTTCCAGATGAACCCTCGATCACAGAGGCACTAGACTTGGAGGAGACAGCAAGCTCATGATGCTCATTAGGGCCACCATAGACAACGAGGACTTTCTCATCTCCAAAGTCTTTCCAGGTGAAGACCTCAGCGGTCGAGTAAAGAATGTTTGTACCAGCCACGTCGTAATCTACCACATGGATCTTCGAGTCACGGCCACTAAGGGTCAGGCTTCCGCCTAGCTGAGGAACCGTTAAGCTACCGGCACTAGTAGGTAGTGTAAGTTTGTAGCTGACGGAGTCCTGGCTGGAGTAATCAGTGTGCCTGATCACAAAGAACGACGGGGCCGAGTTATTGCTACCCAGCAAAGGCGTCACGGTCAAATCGGCAGTGCTGGCGTAAGTCCCTGTAGTCGCATTTCCGGGAGTTGCCACCAGGTAGGAAGGCGAGACCTTGGCAAAGTTTCCAAGCAGCTTGAGTTCGCTGTACTTCTCGCGAGTAATGTTACGAGATTCAGTAATTGCCGAACCGTAGTCGTAGGATGTGTATCCCCCCGGATGACCCAGGTTACCCCAGTTGGTACCACCGAAGATCTGGGTATGATTAGCTTAACTTGATTCAGATCAAGCAGATTTAACTCACCATATACAGGTTCATAAAAGCAACACCGAAGCTGAAGTCATTCTTGTAGAAGACCCGTTCAAATTCGTTGTTCAGAAGCGCGGCGCAAGACGCGAAACTGCTTCCTCCCCAAGGATCGAAGGCCCCGCCTTGGAACTGCAGATAGTTAGATGATTTCCCGATTTCATTACGTTGATCGTAGCTTACCTCAACAATTGAATATGGGGTCGACGGACTCTGCTCCAAATGAAGCTGATGGAAATTGGTGGGAAGGTTACCGCTGGGCCAGTTCGAGGGGTTGGCGCAATCAAAACCCAGAGGATAGCTGTCATGGCCGTAGATATCGACGGCTCCTTTGCCAGAGCCGGGGACATTGTGCCCAGAGGGAGAGGCATCATTGCTAATCAAAGGAACCACAATACCAGCGTTGCGGGCTTGGTCCTCGACGTACTGCATATAGGCCGCATCGGGGAAGCCTTCGTATCCACAACAAGCACCAGTGTACTCATTCTCTGGCTGGAAAAGGATGACAGGTCCCCCATTGGTGATCTGGGCCTTGGCAATGGTCGAAGAAACATGGGACATATAGCTATGAAGGATGTCAGGATTAATAACTTCAAGATTTCTTCGTGCCTTTGAACACCGACTTATCAGTTGCTTTCAAGTATTCCGGGTCACTAGTACGTAGCGTGGCGTTGATGCGCTGCAACCATCCTGGGAAGCCACCTCCAGAAACCTCGGCATTGATATAAGGCCCAGGACGAGCCAGTAGGTAAATTCCAGCTTCCTTGGCCGCGTCAAAGAATGGTTCGAGGTCAAAAATGCCTTCAGCGCGGTACTCGCCCGGCTTTCCCTCAAGAAGCGCCCAATCGACATAGAATGATACGCAGTTGAACCCAAGGGCCTTCACCTTCTGGAAGACGTCGACGTAAAGCGTCGAGACAGGCAATCTACAACAATTCTCATTAGACACGATCTTTGTTGTTCAATTGAGTAGCTCATGCACCTGAACGGATGAAATTCTCCACTAAACAGCATGATTCTCTCGCCATTGATGAACATCGAGTGCTCATCCCAAGTCACCTATTCCGCGTCAGCACCAGTCAGTCCTAAACAATGGGTGCTCCACCTACATATTTCTGTAACAAAGCCCGCTTGGCAGCATCTGGATGCTCGCGGATTGTAAATCCATCCAATTTGTGACTCAAAGCAGCCCCTGCAGCCTGAGCAGCCAAACAGGCCACAGCCCACGTAGACAAGAGCTTCATGTTGCGCCTAGTCTTGGGAACAATAGGACTGCAGCTTGAAAACGCACATTCCAGGGATCGGCGCCCTTTCATATACAGTCGCATCCGAGAAGATCGACAAACGAATCAAACAAGGACTACCTGGCATGCCGTATACTCCGAGGCGCAATCCCGGAGGCGCGCCACTTTCCTCAAGTTTTGCAGCCTTGACCTCCCCTATGTTCCGTCATCTCGTCATAGGTAGGGGCACCGGAGCGGGGGACCTCCAACTTAGGTGCTGCCGATACTCCACTCGTGCATGGATGTCGCATAGCAGAGCAAGGTCATCGCAGGGTTAATGGAGGTACTGACTGAATCAGGGAAAGCGGAGTGATGATCCAGGGCTATGCGGGGTTCCCACCGCAATTTTTCCGCTTATCGTATAGTCGCTCTTTGGGTTTGTCCAAGTAGATGCTTGAGACGGTGCAATCAAGTCGCTGATGCCCCTGAGGCAGTTGCTGATCGGCCCTTGGCTTTCAATTTTGCAAACTCTGCTTTAGATACCTTCGTATGCTGGGTCCCTTGCGCAAAACATCCGGAATAATTTACTGCCACGATCGTCTTTGTAATATATGCATTGACTGGTGTTCCAAGAAAGACGAAGTTTTGGTAGTTTGTAATTCCATCATCTCTAGTTTAATTTGAAGCAAGGTTAAGGCCTGCGGGGAAACGGGTCCATAATTCAGCCGACAACAACAACCGATAATTCTCCGAAGAAATCTCACGATGCAGATCGTGCAGGGTTCGGTCAATCTCCGATGTGACCCCGAGATCCTACGCTGGAGTCCTTGAGTTTAGGAACACTTTGGTATACTGATGAAGAAGGGCTACAAAATAAATGGTCTTGTATAGGCCTCCGCGACTCTTTACATTAAGTTATTCATAGCCAAGCAGAGGGATGCTTGGGAAAACGAACATCAAGAGGTCTAGAAAGAGGTCTGAAGTGTTGCCCAGAATGATGTAGAAACAGAGTAGAAGAATCAAGTGAAGAGGCGCTTCTTTAGATTATCCTGTCGGGAGGGCTGTAGTGCAGAGCCCTTATTCTCAAAGCGGTAAATTTCCATTGCTTTTGGTACATTCCGTGAGCGTACGCTCACGGAAATTGAAAAAAAATCATGAATGTAAAGTATTGATCATAGCTATATTTCCAAGATCTTAGACCGTGGTGTTGAAACGGTCCTCTTCCTCCCCGTCTTTCGTATATGTCTCGCGTAATTCCATCTGCTCCTGCTCATCTTGGCCGACTTGGGCGTTCTCGTGCTTCAACGCGACATCCTCAGCATCAGCGGTGCTTTCGACAACAGGAACAGGACGTTGGTTTTTGTCTGTCTTGTTGATGAGCGGGGTATCGTCGTTGAAAATGCGCAGCAACATGGCACGGCGCTCCTCCTTGGGAAGCATGAGGTTCAGGGAGTGCATCGAGCGCCAGAGAGGCAGCACCATTCGCTCGCTGTAAAGTTGGTTAGAAACTGTATCACTGCTTGAAGGTTTGGGATAAAAGACATACGTGAGACCACCAGCCTTTCCGTTGGGCTCAATGTGCAAGATGCTGCAGCCCATGGGAATATCCTTGACACGCTCGCCAATCTCGCCCAGCTTCTTCCAGCCGTCATTATCAATTCTGGGGAACATCTCCACAAGAAGTGTGCGCAGAGTCTCGCGCTCGGTAAGAACCACGGCGCGGGCAGGGCCAAGGAAGGGCGAGATGATCTTCAGACCATCGGTCTGAATGCGCCAACGGCAGACATTCTCCCGCTGAGCGTCCTGCTTCACAAACATCTTCACACCGCAGTGAACAAACTTCATGCCACCACCCTCGTTCATAGTAAGAATGTCGCGGGCAAGAGCACTGGTATAGTAGACAGTTCTTGTCGGGGTGCCCTCGGCGTTGCGTACCATGAAACGGTCCTTGGGGAAACGCTCCGACACCTCATAGAACTTGTAGATAGGCTCGAGCTCTGGGTGATTGCCATCAAGGTATTTAAACGGCTCCTCCTGGACGATCTTGTTCTTCTTCTTGGGGAACTCAGAGGCCGAAGCGGGCTGCGAAGGAGTTGCAGTTGTGACAGGGGTGCTATCACTTGGAGTGTCAACGTGCTCCGTTGCCACTGATGGCGCAGGTTGGTGGACCGGACGGTCACCAATCAGCACTTCACTACCATTGTCAAGCTTGGTTCGCTTGGCGGGGAGCTCGTCCTCCAGGTCATCAGCATCACGCTTGGTAGCCTCGGTAGCATCAAGAGTAGCCGAGTATGGAAGCTGGTGAGCGGCTTCAGCGACAGAGGCGTTCTTCGCAATTTCGGCGTCGGCCTCAGCGTCGGGAACGACAAGATCGTCCAAGGCCTCCAGCTTCTGGTAAGGCTCTCCATTGCTGTTCTTGCGAGCATCCAGCTCTGAGGCAAGAGCCGCAACCGAGGCCTTCGGGACAGTGTTGGTGGTGTCCTCCGGCTTGGCGCGGATCTCGGAAGTTTTCTCAATAACAGTAATAAAGAACCCGCCAGTATCCTGCATGTGGGGATAGACACGCATGCAGCGCTCGAGTGGGAGATCGGCATGCTCTCCAGTTTGCGGGAACATGCCCTCGGAGAATCTGGCGAGACCAGTGGTTCCCTCCTTCTCAATGTGCTCTTGGACCTCCTTCCAGCTGTCCCACATACGGCCTTCACGGTCCATCACCTTCCAGTTGCGAAGTCCAGGAGCCCGCTTGAGGCCGGGCAGCTCATGGCTGCAATCAATGATCTTAACATTGGCAGAGCCACCACAGCGAGCAATCGCAGCAGCGACAACAGCCTCATTCTCAACGGGGTTAATACTGCAAGTAGAGTAGACTACACGACCACCGACCTTCAGCATCTGGAGCGCGCGGACCAAGATACGGGCCTGGGTGACGTGGAGACCAATAGCATTAGCAGGGTTCCAGTCCTTCCAGACACCGTAATTCTTGCGAGCAGTTCCATCACCGGAGCAAGGAACATCGGCAAGAATTCGGTCAAATTTCAAGTATCGATTCTTCTTGCCATCAAGAGAAGGAAGCTTGATCGACGGGTACATGGTGGCATCGTGGTTGGTAACAATCAGATTGGGCGAGGCGAGACGCTTCATCTGGTGAATCAACATGTGAGCACGCTTGTAGTCGCTGTCGTTGGCGATCAAAAGACCAGTGGTGCGGCCGTCGTCGTTAAGACCCTCGGGGCCCAAGGGCTCGGGTCCGGCAGTGCCTTCCTTGATCTTCTTAGCAGCATCCATAATGGAGTCTTCCTCGCCAGCATGGATCAATTCCATCAGCTGAGCAGACTTGCTTCCAGGTGCAGCGCACATGTCCAGAACAGTCATTCCGGGGCGAACATCGATAACGAGAGGAGGAATCATGCTGACAATCTCCTGGCGACTGATGTTTCCGACATCGGTCTCTGCAACGAGGAATTTCTGGAAGTTGGCGAAGGGAGCGAAGCGGCGAATGACTTGCTTGGGGGTGGACATCGACCAAGCAAGCTGATCGGGGTACCAAGAGACCGGACGAGGAGGCTCGACGAATTCGTCCTCATACTTGATAGCAGTGATCTCCGGGATGTAGAATTCTTTGAGACGTTCTTGAACAGCCAGCGCATGTCTATAAAGGAAGGGGATAATCAGGATCGTGTAGTATTCCCAGGAGAAGTCGCAGTCCTACTGCGAAAATACAAGACTTACCCTCGCGAACCAGTGAAGCGGAAGCTGTTTGGAAGATCCCGGCGCATATAGTCCCAAAATGTCTCCAGGTCTTCCTCAGGGATAATCCCAGACTCAGAGTAGTAGCGCTCCATCTTCACATTGTTCCGGCTGATGTCCTGCCAGTTGTTGCTGCGACGGCCGCCGCCGCTGCCGCCTCCACGACCTCCACGAGTAAACTGTAAGGAAAATATTTAATTCAGTATGACCGGCACTTCAATTAAAATGAGAAGGAACTCTGAAATACCTTTCTGCCACCTCTTTTGCCCATTGTGAATGTAGCTTTGCTGAGAGATGCAGTCAAAATCGTCTCTCCAAAAAAATGCCCGTCTCAGATCACTTAGTCAGCACAATCGTGGGGCCCAATACTGCATATCATCACCGCCTTTGATATCAGGTTGAAAGTAGGACTGCTCAGAGTGGTTCATCTTTGGAATAGACAGGTGATTCATACATTGTGCAACTCAGCGGTCTTCCATATTTACGTGACAGCGGGAAATTGGTGTGGAACAGTACTATTGAAACACAGTAAGAGGTTTTGGCTGGAGACAAAAGAAACAAAGAAGATAAGTTTGGTCTGCCACACCCGGGGTGGCAGACTATATAGTCTACTATGGCAAACCATTAATTGCTATTTCACACACAAATCAGGGTCTAACAGAAACCCAAGGCAATGATTGATAGTACATTCAAACCACGTCCATGTGGGCCCGGAAAGCCCGAGCACCAAATAGTCGTCTAAAAACCAGCAGAATTTTACGACAGGTTGCGAGACATGTCGTTGCGGATGCGCTGGTAGTCGAGGATGCCCTCAATGCTGCCGACAGCGCTCATGGCGACGTCCTGGTCCCAGAGCTTGCGGGTGGCAAAGTCCATAACATCCTTCTCGGTGATCTGGCTGACGGTTCGCTCAATGTCCTCGGCGCTGAGACGGCGGCCGGTAGTGATGATCTGGCGGCCAATGTCCTCGGCAACAGCGGTGGTGCCGTCGAGGGACAGGAGAATGGAAGCCTTGAGCTGGGCCTTGGCACGCTCGACCTCGGCGGCGGAGACGCTGCTGCAGAGGCGAGACCACTCACGGAGAGTGAAGTGGATCAGGTCATCGAGCTGGGTCAGGTTCTCGGAGACAAGGTAGATACCCCAAAGACTGTAGAGAAAACAAGTCAGTTATCTGCGCCAGATCTTCTAATGAACGGTCGCAAAACTTACCCAGTGTCGCTGTAGCTGGTGGAGAAGGACATGAAGCTGTTGGCGAGGTGGTGGTGGCTGACGTGGGAGCTGAGCTTGCTGCCGAGGAAGGGAGACTGGCCCATGGCACGGTCCCAGTTACCAACGATGGCCTGGGCAACGAGGGCAGTGAAGTAGTCATCATCCTTCCAGCTGACACCCTCGACGGCAAGGGCGATGTGAGCGGAGGGGATGGTATCATCACGGAGACGGACCTCAGAGCCGATGAACTCGGGGGTGCGCTTCTGCTCGGCGGTCAGGGCCAGAGCAGCGGAGGTCGGGGGCTTGTTGGGGAGACCGCCAAAGTGCTCCTCAGCGAGGCGAACGAGCTGCTCGTGGGGGATACCACCGGCACCAACAAGGACCATGCGGTCAGCAGTGTAGTTGGTCTTGATGTAGTCGGTCAGGTTCTCGCGGGAGATGGTCTGGATGTTCTCCTTAGGGCCGAGGATGGTGCGACCGAGGGGCTGACCCTGGTAAGCGGTGGCGTGAAGGTGGTCGAAGACAACCTCCTCAAGCTGCTTGTCAACCTCCTCCTGCTCGCGCAGGATAACGTCGCGCTCGCGCTCGATGGCGGCGGGCTCGAGCTTGGAGTTCTGAAGAATATCGGAAAGAATGTCGACAGCCTTGGGAACATCGTTGTTGAAGGCCTTGGCGTAGTAGACGGTGTTCTCACGCTACACAGTCCGTTAGTTTTGTTTCGATAGAGGCATGGGTTGGGTTTTCCGGCCATACCGAGGTGTAGGCGTTCAGGTGAGCGCCCATGTTCTCAATCTCGAGTTCCAATTGGTGCTGAGTGCGCTTGTTGGTGCCCTGCACAATGTTGTTAGAGACTCATCGCATCGACTGGGAAAGATCGGGACGGACCTTGAAGGCAAGGTGCTCAAGGAAGTGAGCGGTACCGTTGGTCTTGTCAGTCTCTGACCGGGAACCGGCATCGATCCAGACACCGACAGTGGAAGTCTGGGCCCATGGGGAGTGATCGGTAGCAATCTAAGAGGTGTTAGTGAGAATGCGACGCAATTGATCGGATTTGCAGGGCGTACGGTGAAACCGTTGGAAAGGGTGGTCGACTGCATGGTGGACGGCAGAACCGGGGAGGCAAAGCCTCGCTTCACGGGCTGGATGGACTTGAGGGCCGCACGGCTCCGAAGAGCCTGGTGCAAGTTGAAAGCCAGTCGGCGGGAGGCCATTGCGGACAACTGGAGTGGGTGGGAGGGGGATGGGGGGATGGAGAGAAGAGCTGGACTCGCCCTGAGGTTGAAGTTCGGAAGTCAAATTGTTCGCCCAGCTCGCCAGCCAATCACATGACCCGCTTTTCCAACTGACCCATTTCGTCCCGATTACTTCCATCCGTCCTCTCGATTGACGACATGATCCTTGTTTTACCACCAAGGAAGACCTACTCATGCTATTATACGCTGTGCAAAGGGGACACTTGATTGTGCCATGCAATCGTTGAGTATGGCAGTACGAACTGTTGCTTTCGTCCTCCATGCACACCCTCCGAAGTCGCTCCTATCATACAAATCGACTAGCAAATTGTCTAATATTCTCCTTTACGGGGATATCCGCAGAAAACCCAAGCTTGAACGCACGATCAGTCGAGAACTGAGGAGTCCATGACTGCACGATCTTGTCGGTAGCCGCATCATACTTCTCCTCCACCAACGCCCGTCGCTCCTTGCCACCAATCTCCTCCAAGGCATCCAGCATCTCCTGGACGCTAACCTTCAACCCAGGAAGGTTGACTGACCGTGACTCCCCAAACGCTTCTTTAGGTATATCGCGGGCGTGGATCAGGTTCTTGATGATGGTGTGCGGCGAGCATATCCACATTTCGGTGTCCTTGCCGACGGGTAGAATAGCCTTCTTGCCGTGGAATGGCTCACGTATTATATCACTAGCAAAGCTGCTTGCAGCCTGAGTGGGTGCTCCGGCCCGAACAGTCACTGTTGGTAGTCGCACGCAGCGGCCGTCCAAGAATCCGCGTCGGGAGTAATCGTTCAAGAGCGTCTCAACAATGAGTTTCTGTGATCCATAGGAAGACGAAGGAACGGGCGGAAAGTTCGTCTCATCGATGAGGAAGCCCGGCGGTGCCAGGCCGTAAACTGCCAGCGAAGATGTGAAGACTACCTTCACCCCAGGCATGGTAACACGTAGTCTGTCGAGGATGTATCGGGTCGAGTCGAGATTGACTCGAATACCAAGCTCGAAGTTGGCCTCGGAGCCACTTGACATGATGCCATGTAGCAAGTAAATAGTCTCATATTGGCGAGAAGGGCTGATCAATTCGTCCACCTCTTTGGAAGAAGTCAAGTCCGCTCGAACACATGTCAAGCGGTTTGCGTACTTTTTCGCCGCTTCAGGAACGCTGGGTTCGACAACATCGGTGATTGTCACGCTTGTTGAAGATGGCGTATTTGCAAGGAATGAGGCTGCCAATTCCTGTCCGACATAGCCACCGGCACCAGTGATGAGAATAGACATGTCGCAGCTGTTCCGGTATTCAACAATAAAAGTAATAATTTAAAGGTATCACAGAACTACTCATTAAATTGTGTTCAGGATCCACCGGCGCAAAATATCATTCCCGAATGCCGTATCCTGTCCATTATTTATAGTCCTTCTCCAGAACGAACCCCGCGGGGCGGCAATGGAATATGATCCCCCTCCCCCACGCTCGGTCATTTCGGCTTGTCACTCTGCGCCAATGACAACTGTTGGTCTAGACAAGCCAAGCACGGTACACCAAGATCACGCACCAATTCCGAGTCTTTCGCCGTGTCCAACATCGCTGATGTTGGGTCTCGGTGAGATATCCGATTGCCGAACGGCCCACGGCGGAAGTCCGAGACGTATGATATAACCATAGGTAGCCATGTAAAGGCCAGAAAAAGCTCAGATCCAGAGATTGACAAGTCGTGTATTTCAATAACCTCCCACGTTCCAAGTACTAGTCCTTATGGCTTGTAAAAGCATAGGTGTCATAGGGGTAGTCTTCCAGAGCATCCTCATTTTGATCATTATCCTTCTTGTCATGATTGTCATTGCCATATTCGGTGCCATGTGCCATTGAGGTGACTTGAAGCATGACAATAGAATTGGGGGTCGCGCAAAGGCATATTTAATAATAAAGGTGCCACATGCGTGAGCAGCATAGCTCATCTCGGGGGATAGACTACAGTGCAGCAACCCTGCTACAGGGCCTCAGGAACGGATCAGGCCTATTCCAGACAGCATCTACATCATCGAGTTCATGATTGACATTCCAGTGTGTGCATTTTATTCCAAAAGATGGAACCTAGATTTTGTGACGCAAGCAATCGTACATGGGCAGAGAAAACCAGTCACAGTGGGAAGAACAGTGGATACATCGCAGAACACGAGACGCCTGAGAAAAAAAAAAGAACGGAGCATCAAGAAGAAAGACATGACCAAGAATTAAGCAACCGCTTATGAGCGGGTGTAGATACCACCGACGATACAGTGATCACGCTCGAAGGGCTCGAGGGTCAGCTGCTCCTTGGGCTTGATCTTCTCGTCACGCATCTTCTGGACCTCGCGGGCGAAGACAACATCGGGGGCGGCTGTGCTGTCAATACAGTTGGCCTTGATGGAGATAATGGCACCACCGCCATCCTTGAGGAACATGTGGGCGTTAAGACCAACGATACGGGCCTGGTCGGGCTGGGCAACATCGGCAAAGATGACATCGACCATGGGCACGAGCATACGGTAACGGAGAGGGTGACGGGCATCCTCAACGATGGGGATAACGTTGGTGCGGTGAGTGGCCATGCCAATCAGGTCACGACCAGAGCGGTGAGAGAACTCAACGGCGTAGACGTTACCGGTAGGGCCGACAATGTCAGCAACGTGGGAAACGGAGGTACCGCTGGCACCACCAATGTAGAGAACCTTGGCACCGGGCTTCATGTAGATGTTGTCCATACCACCGAGGATACCGGCAGCCAACTTGGAACGGAAGGGGTTCCACACACGGTACTCGACCTTGGTAACAGTGCCATCCTCAACGGCGGGAGCCTCGACGGAGATGCGCTTCTCACCGTAGACGGCCTCACCAGGGGTCAAGTTCTTGGTGACAAGCAAATCCTCCTTACCACCACGGGCAACGAAGACACCGGCGTGACGGTGAGGCTCCTGTGCGCAAGTACCGATCAGTAATTGTCTTCTCTCGTGCTCTTGATCTTCAGGAACTTACAATGATAACCTTGGCACCACCACGGGCACCAGCAGCACCACCCCGACCACCGCGGGGAGCACCACGGCCACCACGGGGAGCACCACGGCCACCGCGGCCACCGCGGCCGCGATCACCACCGCCACGACCACCGCGACCACCAAAGCCACCTTCAAGGAAAGACCGATTAGCGACTGGAAAACGCTAACTTATGGCATAGAAGACGTATTATGATCAGAGCAGGCATTCTTGCCGGCTCTGGGCATCGCAATAGACTTCTGCACTTTGGAAAAGATTGGAGTACAAACCTCGACCACCTCCGCGGCCACCGCGGTCACCACCACCAAATCCACCACGTCCACCACGTCCAGGGGGACCACCACGGCCACGAGGAGTGAAGCCCATTTTGTTTTGAAGGGTTGTTTGGGTTGTGTAGGTGAGAGATCGAAAAGAACGGGAATTGAGCTTTGTAAGTGCTCAAGCCAAGTGCTGTCGAAAAATGGAGGGACGAACTCGAAAAGAGATCGAGTCGAAAATCAAAGAATAGAACTCAGTAATATAAATCACTGAGGCAAGCAGCTGGTGTAAGATTGACCAGAGATGCTTCGTCGCGTGCGGGTTAGGACCAGGACTGCTCGTTGATGCGGTCGAGATTTTTTTGCGCCTGCTGGATCTTTCAGAAAATCAGAAAAGCGCTAGTCCTGATAAGGATTAGCGCCTTTCGCAGAAGTTGACTGATTATGTCAACCGGATAGCGAGGTCACGTGGCAGTGTCACGTGTGAACATTAGCCCTCTATCTTCCGAAGGCGCATTGAGAACTGTTACAAGGGAAGAGGCACGCGATACTCCTTTTATTAAGGCCATCGATGTCCAGAAGTGATGGGATATCAAGAATAAAATACTAAATGGACCAGCATGACAATACCTTCCGTCACATCCGCCTGTGAACAGTGTTCGTCTATGTACAGAACAGTGAACCCCTCCTAGTTTCCAAAGAAATAGTAATTTGCAGCATACTGGACCTCAAATGTCGACGGCATACCCTTGCAGGTGTCTGGTGGAGACCCAGAGGCAGTGTCGACCCGATAGACCTTCTTGTAATTGCCAACAGTCCCAGTGGTCGTTGAAAGGTACAACCAGGCAACGGCCCCGTTCTCGCCCTTGACTGCACTCGAAGGCGCATTGATTTGGCTCTGCTTCTTTGTCATGGCGATTCCATATTGCTTAAGGGTTGTTGTGTCCAGATTGAACTCTGGAGTGGTGGAGTCATAGAAAAAGTGGTGGCCCATCAGCTGAATATTGGCTGGAGGCATAGCAGCATACTCGTTTGCAGGCAGAGCGATCTTGTAGGCAATGTTGGGTAGCATCTCCATGAGGTCTGGGTAGTTGGCAGCGATGCATGTGGCATTGTAGAGGTTCGCGACAGCCCCGATGGCCACAGGCTTGGAACTAGACGTGGAATCCGCACAAGTGTAGTTCTATGGGTGAATTAGTAACCAGGGCACCGAATGATGAACGGTGTATACATACTTGCGTGCCTCTTCCTAGTGCAACATACATGGGTGTCACTCCCTCGGGACTGGGAAGTCCAGAGGCAAATGACGGCAGCGAGATCTTGGATGTGTCGCAGGTAGCAGAGGGTGTCACGTTGTGTCTCACATCGTCGATGTATTTGCTGACTTTGCCATAGAATTCTGCTAGCTCATCTGAGAAGTCGTAGATGTTGTTGAAAATGTTAGATGGGGCAGCAGATGATACTGCGACCATCGAGAGTAGGATCGGTGCCAGGCGCATGGCTAATGGTCTTCTGTCGTGAAGGATATAGGAGTGGAGACGTGGTTCTATCGATGGGAATTTAACAGAGTGGAGAGGAGTCAACCTTGAGCAGCACCTGGCTGTTCGTAAGGTGTAGGGAGGATAGGGTAATTAGTGGAAAGGAACGACAATTAGGAGTACTGGCATGAAGGTGATGAGTCCGTCGGATTAGGGAGCCCCGGTACATATAGAGTCGGTGCTAATTGCAATCTTGCACGATTCCAAGCATACCTCAAAGATAGTAACACTGAGCTAGCTTGAAACAATCTTGATTCTATAAAAATAAGTCTTCGATGCACGCTGCAGGTACTAGCAGGGATCAAATGCTGACTGGGCCCGTTCATTGGCGCAGAGAGCGCCCAGTGCTGCCGCCGTCAGCCTCTGCAGGGCCTCATTCGCTCTGTCCACAAAATAGATTTGGCCGGATCGAGAAAACGATGGCGCTAAGCAAAACAGCGGGCTTCTAGTTGGGCGGCACCGTGGAGGTGCTCGGTCAACTGGGGGGAATCTATGCGAAGACCCTTCCTATTTCTCCGGGCTATTAATAACTCGGACCTTAGCTCCCCATGTGCTCAGATGTGATGAGCGTCTAGATATGCATTGCGACTTGCCCCTGTGGGTTAGTGTGCAGACTCGGTAGTCAAGGACGCTCCCTGAAGAAACTGGGCGGCTGGATGAGATTAGGACGGATTGACAATCGACGTGTTCGATATTTAATTGGATGCACCGCAGCATAACTTGTTGCAAGTAGAGCTAACTTGCTTTCGGGTAGCCAACCGAGTAATCATTGCGGGGAGGCTGGGTGAGAGCTTACCCTCCACAATTGTGGCATTTCCCACTTCTGGCTCAACCTGAGCAGGTTACAATCACTGGGCGCGTAGCCGACGCCATCAGCGCCATCTTACTCAAAGCGAAATCTTCAATTCAGCCACTTCAACTATCTTTAACCGATGATCCACATCACTTGGCTGATGGTATCTTTACCCGAACGAAGAGGGAACACATAACTCGTTTCCACGGTCAGATCCCGATATATCTTGTGAGGGGTAAGTGGCACTAGCCATGATGCTACCTTCAATGACATTCATCTGAGAATTGAGGGAAGACTAAATCTAAGATGTGAAGAGTTGGAGCTATTACTTCACATTCCAGATTTATCAGTCGAATGGAGTCTCTTCACCCCATGAGGCTTGCCAGACGCCGATGGTCTGATGTGCTGGTCAGTATGCCATGATCCTTGTTCATATTATTTAATTTTTGGCAGTCTCTCAATAAGAAGCCCGGGTGGTCTAGTGGTATGATTCGCGCTTAGGGTTCGACCTAAGCACTCCTGCGCGAGGTCCCGCGTTCGATCCGCGGCTCGGGCCTTCTTTCTCTTTTTGCTTCAATTCCTTGCGCTTTGGTTTTTTATTCCCTTCTGCTAGATAGTCCCCGACCGACAGCTGTGTGAGATTAACAGACAGAAAGCTCAGCATACATAGGATGTCATTAAGAGTGACTTGCTTCCTTGACTGTGAATCGAAGGCAAGGATGCACACTCGCATGTTAGCCTGAACTTGCTTCCTATGACACAAGTAAAATGCCTACACCCCTCGTCCTCCCCTGAGGGATGACTTAAATGTTCAAGCGCCGAACCTACGTCACGAACCACTTCAGATACCAGATGACCCTGCGCGAAGTAACCATATTGTGCTTCTTCCAAAACCTCTTAGGGATAGTTGAACAATCTTATCGTGTGCCATGAGCAAACACCTCACAGGTCGGTAGTGAATAGGTTTGATACAAAGCTCGTAGTCATTTCCTAGCCCTAATAGACTGTACAATCTGGTTGACTAGGAACCCTCGAACAAGAAATGCAGACCAACACTAGGCCCGATTGCCAGAGCGGCCCACTCATTCATTCTCAACGCCCAAATCGATGACCAGCCATGCTACAAAGGAAAAAAGTGAAAACTCCATCCCATAACTTTCGCTGTTTAAACATCAGAAAAGAAAAACAGGTTCTTGCCCCGCAACTTCAAATATCAAAGGTTTCACCCTGCATGGCTGAACCCCTCCTGCTGCCAATCATCACCATGCAGCTGACTGCCACTGCCACTGCCAGTACCAGACCCACTACCACTACTGCCATATGCTGCTGCTGCGGCGCTGCCCACAGCACTCATGGCACTATGCTTTTCGATCTCTGTCGTGCTCATCATGTAGAGTACGACGAAGAGAAGGACATGCAGAGCGAAGCAGTAGCCAGCGAACAGGTTTCGACTAGTTCGATTGGCCATGATGATGCGAGTAAGCGAGAAGACAATTCGCTCGGGAAGACTCATGCGCTTGTACGCACGCGCCGATTCTCGGCCCTTGAAGGCAGCGAACGGCGAAATCCGCGCCTCGTAGGCATTCTGATACCGATCAAGGGAAAGGCCGGAGGGGGCATCTGATGAGTTATAGACAGATGTCGAGCTAGGTGCATTCGCATACGATGAGGCAGATGTGGATGCACCCTGGCCACGGCTATACGTGGAAATATACCGAGTCTTCTCGTACAGGCCCAAGTTGTCCTTCTGAAGAGATGCAACTTCTGAGCGCAGGGACTTAACTGTGGCATACGTCTTCGATAGCTCTTCTTCCAGCTCCGCATTCTTCTTCTTGAAACGATCACGCTGCGCTTGAATCATGGGAAGAAGACCAGAACCTCCTCCCACGGCTTCTCCGGCACGAATAGCATCCATCGTGGTGGCGGATGCGGCAGCCTGGTCGAAGCCAGAGATAATTGATGAGGTGGGAGATGATGCACCACGACGGGCTGAATGGGTGTAACGCGAAGTACCCGCTGTAGACATGGCCGACGATGGGAATGCGTTGGCTGCCTCTTGTTGCACCTGAAGAAGATCATTTTCCAGGGTTGTCGATAGCCCTCGGGACTTATCAAGTTCGCTTTTTGTCGTCGCAAGCTCGCTACGCATCGTCTCAAGCTGCTCTTGAATATCGCGTGTTGAGACCCGTAGGACTGCCAGCTCATCGTTCAACTTTTTATTGCGGGCAAGCAGAAGTTGCTCAAGCGAGTTCTTCTCTGGAGCTTTCGTGGCAGATCCATTGGTACCCACTGCATCACTTTGCGTCGTCTCTGGATCATCCTCATCGTCACCTGCCGTCAACTCAATCGACTTGATCATCTCCAACTCTCGACGAATATCCTCGTAGTCAGCACACTTATCGAGACGCGAGCGCAGCTCATCCCTCTCGGCTGTGATTTTGGCGGCAGTTCGTTCCGCTTGGAGGAGTTTCCCTTCCCAGGAATGTCGGGTTGAGTCCTTGTCAAATCGTGCGGCATCTAGTTTCCGTAGCAAGGAAGAATTTTCGGACTGAAGGCGCTGATACTCAGGATCATCTTGAACAGAGATCGGCTGAGCAGCATGTGAATGAGAGACAGCCTGGGCTAATTCTAACCGTAGCTGCTCGTTGCGTGTTTCGACATCAGCCAACCTCAAGCCGGTTTTCTCCAAATCAGCAGAAATGAGTTCCAACTCAGCAGCAGTAGCACCGTTGCGAGCTTCTTCGTTATCATCATCCCCGCCTAGCCGCTGAGAGACCTCGTAACTTGCTTTGAGCTCCTTTATCAAACGATCCTGGTTTTCTACCTTCTCTTCCAAGCTCCTCTCTTTGGCCTCCCAGTTGTTCGTCTTTTCCATGAGGACAGCTTCCCAGGATGCTTCAATCTCCTTGGCTCTGGATTCTTGGTTCTCTTCGAGCTTCTTCCTTGCAGCACGCTCCTCCTGAAGGCGCTTCTCGCTTTCCTCCTGCTGTCTTGTGAGCCGGTCGACAGATTGTCGCAATTGATCGCGCTCCGAGGTGAGCTTTGGGACTGTATCTTCGGATAGAGCAAGAGAATCGACAGAAGCTTCCAGGAGAGGGTAGGGATCGGGTGCCTCGGATAAAGAAGAATATAGTTGCAAGAATGAGGACGAGGACGTTTTGCCCTGGTTGGTCAAGACATCGATAAAAGATTGATAAGCTTTCAACAATCCTTTAAACTCAGACAATTTGGCCTGCTCCTCCAGCTTCTTGAATTCCTTGGTTTTTTGGGCTAGATCTTTTCTCTGTACCAGAGACTCCCGCTGCTGTTCAACGATATCGGAAGCGGTTGCATCAAGTTTAGCGATGGTGCTGGCAAGGTCGATTCCTGGTCATACAATGTCAGTTGCGCCCTACTGGAAATCTTTTGATTATATTTAATCCGGGAGACATACCTCGCCAGGCTGCGATTGCGCGCTGGAACTTGTTTGTCTCTTCGGATAGCTTATTGTCAACTGGCTCAGATTGACTCTCTTGCCGCTCTTGGGCGGCGAGACCCTCACTGATGGCGAAGGAATCCATATCCAGTGTCAACCGAAGAGGACTGCACGGTCACCCCACACCAAATCACAATCTGCCAAGTTCAGATGGGGGGATTCTGCGGAGTTGGAGATCAGGACACGCGGCGCGCAACGGGCCGAAGTTGTTCCGCAATGTATGCGCGTTGTCGCAAGTGACAGGTAGACGAATATGTCATGAATAAAGCGAGTCCAACCAAGATCTGATTTCAAGGATAGAAATCGCGGGTTCGAAAAGCTCCAATGTCCCGACCGTTGAAAAGCATCCCGTTCCTGACCTAGCCGCCCCTGATGGGAAGCTTTGGCCCCAAACATCTGACCGCCTTCCAAGCATCCTCCTAAGCTGGCGGGAGATACCATCTTGAAGCTAGCCATGGCTTCGGTCGATGGAGCCGGCCCTCGTAAGAGGCGGAGGATTGGTCCCCTTGGGACTGATCCCTATGTCTTACGGTCTCTCTTCGATGATGTACCGCTGGCAACCGAAGACAGCTCCGGCGTTTACATCACTTGTGTCGAATACTGGGGTAAGCTATGCCAGCGCGGTTGGCAGCCTTCGATAAGAATTACTCTTACTAACCCTCACTCTATAGAGGAAAATCTGTACATTGGTACTTCTGCAGCCGAAATTCTGCACTTTGTCTGCCTTCCTGCTGCTTCCGACGAACCTAACGAGCCTACGTTTATACTGGCATCGCGACTGCCTATCCCATTCCTGAGCGCGCCCTCAGACAGCGATCAAAAAGGTGTTCAGCAGATTCTCATACTTGCGTCGGTGAACAAAGCTTGCGTTCTCTGCAATGGCACAGTCACGTTCTACATGCTCCCGGAGCTCAGCCCGGCCTGGAACACCAAGGTTAATCACTGTCGCTGGATTGGTGGCCTGGATCTCAACCGAGACTCGGGGTCTAGAGAAGACCCAGTTGTGATGATTGCCGTACAGAATAGAATTCTGCTGGTTCAGATCGGAGATGAGCCGAAAAGCATCAAGAAGATTGGATTCCCGGGTTGCCTAGTTGCGGCGCGTAGAGGTACAATTGCCTGTGCCGCTGATGGGCACTCATACTCGCTCCTAGAGGTGGAACACCAACAGAAGATTCCACTTTTCCCGATATCCTCATCGAATGAAGTATTCATGTCTGGGCAGGTTGAAGATATGGCGCCAGGACCCCAAACACCGTTGAAACGGTCGCCCTCTTCGTCATACCCAAGCTCCCCTCCTAGCGACCCTCATGCGCACGGAAGAAGCACCAGCCTGAATACCTTTGTTGGAATGTTGCAGCCAAATGCGCAAATACCACAGCGTGAAAGATCACCTGGAACACCAGATCCCTTTGCACCCTCGGGGACCTCTCGGCGATCAAGCTCTGAAGAAAGAGAAGATAAAAATGATGAGCAGAAGAAGAAATCGGACAGTCCAGAAGCGCAAGCTTCTCCTCCCGATAGCTTGAAGCCATTGCCGCCTATACCGGCGAAGCCAGTCACAAAGCAACTCCTGCCTCACGTTGTTTCTCCGACCCCCTCCGAATTCCTCCTGGTGACTGGAACGGAGGAGAAAGAACCCGGTGTGGGCATGTTTGTAGACCTGGATGGTGAAGTCGTCCGAGGCACGATCAATTTCCATCGATACCCCAAGTCAGTAACGATCGATGCCGGCGAAGACGACCAGTCTCTCCAACCTAGTGAAGATTCCAGGGAGGAGTATATTCTTGCTGTCATTGAATTCGATGATGATGGACAACGAAGCCGACTGGAAATTCAAAGATGGGACGATGATCCCGCAGAGATTGAACGACAAAGGAGATGGCTCGACATACCATCGCCTAGCGAAGCCGAGTCAGCTAAAGTCGGCCTTCGACACACAATCAGCCCTAGCCATCTAGAGCTCGACGACGTAGGCAAGCTCCTCAAAATGGTCCGCCTCAAGACTCCACTACTAGCCCCCCATGTACCAGCAGTAGATTCGAGAACACACGCATCGATCGAACATTCACAAAAGGAGAAAGAATTGTTTGAATCCCAAGAGTTGACCGATTCCGAGGATTTCAAGAGAGGAGTGAAGGATTGGGAGACCCAGCGGAATCTCGAAGAGGAAAAACTTGCATATGGACTGGGCAAACTCCAAAGCAGTCTCATCGTTTGGTCGGGCTCCCAAATATGGCGCCTAGTCAAGAATCCCCTTGTGGTTCAGCTTGAGGATACTCTACAGAAGGCCCAACAGACAAACGAGAGCGGCCAAACAGCTCTGCATAGGACCTCTGTCATGGAGTTGATGTTGTCCATTCAGGACCTTGAGCCTCGGACTGAGTCTGAATTTATCGGCTTGGCCTATTTGAAGCAAAAGGCTTGTTTACTCTTGTATGGAGATTTGCTCTCCATGCAGCCTAAGCACCATGGAGACCCCATGGTTAACAATACTGAGCAAGCGTTGTTGGCAGGCAATTTGGATCCCCGGATAGCTCTACTATTCATCCCTTCGCTCAGATGTGAGATCCTGCAAGGACCTCAGGGTATTTGGATTCCTGCTGGGCTAGCCAACATCGTCGAAAAGTACATTCAGCAAATTGAGAAGATGCCTCAAGAGACATCTGGACCAGCCGTTGTCCATAGTTCTTTGCTGAATATGTTGAAGCGTTACCTTTTCTCGTGGCAACAAAAGAGGGGATACGGTAGCATTTCAGATGAGACCTACGTTCTGGACAGCACTGATGCTGCGCTGCTTCATCTGCTACTGGAGCAAGACGCCCATTTGAACGCTCAGCAACGGAAGTCGTCTCCTATCCGTGCCGATTTGAACAAGCTTGTCGACAACTGGAAGGGCAATTTTGAACGGGCAGTACAACTGTTGGAGCAGTACAAGCGACTCTACATCCTGAGCCGCCTTTATCAAAGTCGAAAGATGTCCCGCAATGTACTTAAGACATGGCGGAGAATTATTGACGGGGAAGCCGATCTCGGTGGGGAAGTGAACGCCCAGGGTGTTGAGTCACAAATGCGAAAGTATCTGGTGAAAATCAAGGATTCTCAACTGGTGGAGGAATATGGCGCCTGGCTCGCTGGACGGAACCCGGCTTTGGGCATTCAGGTATTTGCAGATAACTCTAGCCGAGTGCGACTGGATCCTGCCGACGTGGTTTCTCTGCTCAAGGAGCGAGCGCCTAACGCAGTTCAGTTTTATCTGGAGCATCTTGTCTTTGCAAAAAGCTACACCCAGTACGCGGACGATCTTATCTCCTATTACCTGGACGAAGTGCTTTCGGTGCTTGAGTCCTCTTCAGACGCACGGACGTCTCTCTCCGATTCCTACTCCACGTATCGGGCCCTGCGTCCTCCCAAGCCCACTTATCTGAACTTCATTTCTGAAAACACACCAAGTGAGCCCTGGTGGCAGTCTCGACTTCGTCTGCTCCAGCTACTGAGTGGCACCTCTGGAACCCAGTTCTCATCCACTGCTCTTCCCTCCGGAATTACATATTCCATCCCTACTGTGCTTTCCCGCATTGAACCATTCCAGGATGAGCTTGTCTCCGAGAGCATCATCCTCGATGGTCTACAGGGCCACCACCGCGCCGCACTGCGTCTGCTAACTCATGGTCTGGGAGACTACGACTCCGCAATCCGCTACTGCCTCTTCGGCGGTCCGCGCAGCTCAATATCATCTGCTGGCGCGCAGCCTGAGCTTGCTAACCACGATCAACAGTCCACTCTCTTCCGGCATCTGCTAGATGAGTTCCTTCAAATCCAGGACTTGTCAGACCGCATTGAGCGCACGAGCGACTTGCTGGCTCGATTCTCGGCCTGGTTTGATGTACGCGAGGTACTTGATCTCGTTCCGGAAGACTGGAGTGTCGATATCCTCGGAGGATTCTTTGTTCACGTCTTCCGTAATCTCGTTTCGCAGACCCGAGAGGCACGTATTGAGCGGGCTCTCAGCGCTGGTCTCAACCTGCGCATCGGCGTGGAGTACATTGATAGCATGGAGAAATCCGGGGTTTGGGTGGAAGATCGAGAAGGCGTGCGACGATTACAGGATGGAAAGATCCAAACAGAAGCTGGACGACAAGATGATGTCGCAGGAGACGACGATGACTTTGGCGACGTGGTCACTGCATCTGGGGAAGTGGGCCAGTAGATCGCTTTTAGATTCATTTTGTACAGAATTATGTGCGGGCGCATCATCTATGATACCTACCCAGTTTTACGATTCCTATTTGAGACTGCCGTTTTTCTTTCATCTTCGATTGTTGTGGATATCATATTTCTGATAGAGTAGGTCTTCACACCATGGCGGTTTTATCCGAATCCATAGTGCATGGCCACTATCATACATCATAATTCAGGCCAAAGGTGAAATGTAACAGCTTCATGTTGCATTTACTCCCCTCATAGCTCTGAAGAGCGTTGGCTCCAAGTCACTCAAGAATGAGGGCGTTTCAAATTTTGCAGTGGGCCCCCAACGGATCTCTATTAGCCAAGTCAACGAGACCACGCCGCTTGAATTGCTTAATAAGGATAGCATAGAAATCACTCCTCAGGCTGCACGAATGGGTTGGGGATCTCCTCGCTGCCATCAGCAGGCGAGATAAGCACGATCAGGGTGCCCCGAGCCACAATCAAGCCCAACGAGCGGGTGGTCTGGTTGCCTTCGTCATCTGGAGAGACGTCAATATGCAGAAACTGCTAACAGCAATTGATGAGACTTACCACGCATAGACTCCTTGACGTCGTCGAGGACGAGATTCATGAGCTGGTCATAGCCCTTCAGGGTACCAGTGACTAGTGGGGGGGGCGGTCAGCATCTAGAACATGTCCATAGGGTTCATGTGAAGAAAAGAGACGATTCTTAACACACCTTCACGGCCGCCATTGAACTTGACCATGACCTCCTTGTCCATGTACTTGTTCAAGTCAAGGATGTTTTCCTTCTTGGGCTTCTCCTGTGCACCGCCACCACCGCCACTTTTTTGCTGAGGCTGGCGACCACCACGACCACCACGGCCCCCTCGGAACGAACCACGTTCGGACATTGGGGATTGATTTGAGAGCGGTGAAGGGGAGGGGGGAAAGGGAGTTAAACCTAGATAGGAGAAATGGAGGAAAGGGAATACAGCGTATGGCCCGCGGTCACTAAAGTGGTGAAGGGGGGCAAGTATGAGGGATTTTCGGCGGGGGGTTCACAGGCTCAGAGTGGACGAGTGGACGAGAGTGGACTGATGAATTGTCCGCCTGAATCCCGCTGGTAAATTACGCTGTCATATTACCGGGGGCGGTGGGCGGAGGAGGTATCCAGTACGCGCGGACACCAGGCATCAGCGAAATGCACCTCCACAAGGCCCAAGGCTTGTCAGGTGGGGACTCTAGCCTTAAGAGGCTTGCACGAATCCCTGAACCTGTAGAATACAGGATTCAGATCTAGAGATTCCACCCTCGGCGCACAACCTTCGTGGATACCACACTAAAGGTGCAAGCGGAGGGTGCCAGCGCATTCCAGCGGAATAGGCCGGCGGGACTCCGCCGTGTATAGGTACCGTAACTACCAGCGCGGGCGTATGAAAGCCCCGAGATCAGGTACAGGTACTTGTCTGGAGGCCCCGTTCGTTCCGGGGGCCGCTTTTAGCACCTCCCTGGACCCCGGCACTTCTTCCCCTTCTATTTTCTCATGAAGAATTCGCCCATGTTCACTCCCATACGGCTCCTTGATCCTTAGTCCTGCGCATCCCGCGCTCCCTCCCTCTACCTTCCAGCCGCACTGGCTCACGGCCCTCGGCGCCAATTTCCTTTCGGCCAGACTACCTTGACTCCTATCTCAAGTACGTCCCTAGGACGAATTTCGCCATGGAGTCACACCCGGTGGCTGAGCCGTCTAATAAACGGCCTCGGTCTCCCACGGGTGATCACCAGGTACATCAGTCCAAGGTGCCCAAGACGCACTCGAACCATCTGCAGATCAACTACCTTGCACGCCAGTACCCGGATAACCTGCCCCTGGTCTCCGCCGAAGATACCATGCCCGCTATAATTCACCTGATCGGCGAATATGACGGCGTACTCCACCGCCACGAGAGCATTGCCGGAAATCTGGGCGCATGTCCGCTGGGCCCGATCTTGATCAAGCGCTTTGAGCGCCTGTTCGATGGGCCCCCGCGCGTGCTCAAGTCACATGGCAAGGACGGCCCTACAGTAACCTGGCTGGATGTGGTCGAGTTCGCTAAGAGCAAACCCGAGCAGTTCAATTTGGAGAAGCAGCGTAACGGCATCCGAGTCTGCCAATTCTATACCAAGCAATGTCGAGTGGAGATTAGTGAGGAGGATTTCGTTCTTATCGCCTCCGGCATGCCGCAGAAAATGATTCCGCCGCAGCCTATTATCGAGGATGAAGAGAAAGAGCTGGGCGCTTTAGAAATCCTTGAGAAGAATCTCCAACACATCATTCAAATGGCCGATCAAGGTAAGTACTTTCTACGCCGGCTTAAACTAAGGGACATGGTCTGACTGGTTTCATATGTAGTGTCTGCCAGAGCCCGTCAGCTTAGCTATCGCCTGAAGAACCGCCGTACCGCAATTGTGAGCCGGAGGGAAAACGACGCTTCCTTGCAATCGCGCAGTGCGGCTGATGTCTGGCGCGATACCAATGGTCACGCTGCGATCAATGGTCGTTCATCCAATGCATCACCCTCCGGCTTTGTGGCCGTCAACTCAAACCGGCCGGAGGCCGAGACCGAAGAGAATCCGCGATCGCCTCAATTCATGTTCTCCAATTCCAATACTGAGAACGTAACCATCATCAACGGAACCTCAATTAAAGGCGCATCACCTACTACTCGCACTGAACTTATGAAGAAATTCTTCACTACAGCGGATCGCCACGCGCGCGGCTACGAAGATGCTGCGGGCCCAGTCAACCCCCAGACTCAGCCTCAGCCTCTACCCCGGCCACGAGGCTCGGATCCGGCAGATTACAGCATTATACCTGCTTCTACAACCCCAGTGGCCATTCCCGGTACACCGTCTTCGTTACTCCCACCTCCAAAGACGACGCCCAGCGAGAAGGATGACGGGGGGCCTTTCAAGCTAGAGATGGTCGCCCGCATGGAAGAGTTGGGCCGCGGAGAACGAGTCATCCCGCCCTGTGACCGGTGTCGCCGTCTCCACATGGACTGTCTCAAAAATTTGACGGCCTGCATGGGCTGCACTAAGAAGCACGCCAAATGCTCTTGGCGCGACGTCAAGGAAGACGAGATACGCGCGGCTTATGGTGCATCCGCGCTCATCCCACGCGAGCCACGGGAGCAGCGGGATGAAGAACGCAATACCCTCCCTCCTATTCAAAGTCTTGCCTCTCCGGGCTCAAGCGGACCACAACATGGAGAACGTGTCCGGGAGGGAGCTGCATCCATGGACCCACATCACTACTACCATAATCGCCGCGAATCAGCACCTGGGGCTCCACACATCGGCCCAGGCTCTGGGGCTTCTCATAATCTTCCCCCCTCGTCTAATAACTCCCCGCGGAGAGCGATGAGTGATGAAGGGAGTGGCCGAATTAACTATGAACAATCGCACCACGAGCATCCCCACCATGGACACCCACAGCATCGGTCCACTCAAGACGACGACCCTGACGCGAATCAGCGATTGATGCAGGCTATCCTGGACACGGTCGATCACCACGCCCGTGTGGCTGCGGCCGTACAGGAGAAAGAGCGCGGCGCTGAGCGGTCGGGAGATGCTGGAAATGATCGAGACGCGGACCGAGAGCGAGAACGTGATCATGAACGAGAACGAGAACGCGAGCGAGAAAGAGAACGAGAAAGAGAACGGGAAAGAGAACGTGAACGTGAACGTGAACGTGACCGGGATCGCGATCGGCGTTTGGTCCAGGCTTAATATTTATCCCGAATCGTGTATATTTTGCTATTTTGTTGTACAGTTGTGAGCGATGGCGAACCGGAAGGTATTGGGGGATTTGTCTTTCAGTTTACACATTGTGCATATTATATCCATGAAAGTTTGTTATATCCCATCCTATGTCTTACAAGCACAATTCTAAGATACCTCCCACCACTCCGATCGCGGAAGAGGATTCTTGATATCTCTTCCCAGCTGGAGATCCAGGGCGTTAACATATTGCTGCGCCTCCTGGTCTTGGATGGCCAGTCTTTCAAAGGAGTTGATGTCCTCGGACAGCTTCCACTCAGGCAAGACTTCATACTTCGAGGACCCGGGGTACTTGAACAGATACTCGAAATCGTCCCCATTCTTCTTCCGGACGTAGTTGTCCCCTATCAGCCAGATTGGGCGATATCTCTTGCTCTTCTCAAGGTCTTTGGTCTTTTCCACCCGGTATCCCACAACGGGATGCACTCGCTCAAATGTTTCGCCCAACTTCTGACCTCTATCAAGGGCATAGCGGCCTGGTGTACGCAGTCTGGATCCATTGACAACGTACACTAGTCCAAAGCTGTCCGGTAAATCGCCCAGTCCCCAGGTATAGCTGCGGTCTTCCATGTGGGCCGGCTTATCACCCGGGGTCAGAGGGTGTCTGATCGACGAGACAGCCCACTGACCAGTGCGCTGAAGCCACTTGCCCCACGACTCCTTTTGCAGTCTTTCAACTCTCTCCTTATACCAGTGAAGCGCGGTATTGATCTTGGCGAGTCTAGTCTGACGTGCCAATTGCTCCTTCTGCAAAGTCTCTTGATTGAGAGAAACAAAGCCCTTGATCTGGTCCAGCATCCAGGCAAAGGTAATGTTGGACATCTCTTCCATGTTTCCCTTGTTTTCCAGGGTCAGAGTGGAGCCACCACCGATATTGACGTGCACACCTGGGAACCAGACTTGGAGTAGCTTCGAGCGTTCCTTTTGGCTTTCCTCCAAGTCGAGCAGTTTTCGCGCGGCCTCGTTCTTGTCTTTGATTACTCGTTTCAGATCTTCGAGGGATGGACGCTCGGTTGATAGGAGATCCAACCAGGCTTTGGATGCGGCTTCCCATGTCATTCGTGCCTTTTGGATTTCCTCGGGCGTGGCTTTCGTGATAGTAGGCACGTAGAATAGAGTCGGGGTAAACGCAGCACGATGTTCATCCAGAGCTAGTGCTTGGAAGGCGTTCTTGATATCTGCAGATGTTGTTAGTTATTTGGGACAATGTCGTGGAGAGGGAGAGAGAGTTCGAAGTCCTACTGGGAGAAAGTCCAACATTATGCCATTCGGGCTTATCAGTTCGCGAGATCCATCGAGGCACTTCATACCCGAAGAGTTCGGGGAATCCCAGCGCACCCACCGTCTCAAAAACACCCACCACCTCGACCTGTCTTGACTCCGGAGTCTGAGCCCACTCGCCCCGACCCGTAGTCTCCCAAACGACATGATCACCCTGCCTTTCCTCCGGCTGAGGATCCGCCGGCTTCCCATCATGCCAATCATAGTACGCATCACTGCCATAGAATCTATCCCCGGTAATAGCAGGATGACTCTGCTTGTAAAGCTTCCACACTTCCGGAAAATCCTGGATATCAGTCTTCGAACAGATGCCCAGATCCGAAATCAACCCCGCAATAGCGCGCGCGGTATACGCACCACGCGAGAAGCCGAAACACAAGATCTGGTCGCCGGGGTTCCAGTTCAACACGCAGAAATTGTATGCTTCGATGACATTCCCTTCAAGGTCTTTGCCCGCGGATACATGGCCGTTTGAGTTGGTGCCAACTCCGGAGTCATACCAAACTACTTGTTGCCAGGGGAGGCGGTCCTTGTTGTCGATGCCGACGCTGTTGATTGCGCGACAAAGGCGGGTTACGTTGGATGGGATGCTCTCTTCGCCGGAGACGGCCGACTGACCGCTTCCATCGCAGCAGATGATGATGCGCTTGCGAGATGGGGAGAATTTGGATTTGGAGATGTCGCCCATTTCCTCTGGGCTGTGGCTCATAGCGTATGGGAGTAACGGAATGAGTGTGCAAGGATATCAACGCTGGTCTTGATTGAGGGAGACATTGGATTATTTATGCCGAAAGGGACTTTCAGCTGAACGCGCATGGCTCAGCTGAGTGTCTTGGAAACCACTTGCCTCTCTTCGTCTTGTCGTAAGAGTCGCTAAAAATGACCGATTTCTATGAAGCGATCGGGAATCATAGCCCCTTTTGGATTTGAATTCTAGCATACCCACCAAACACACACATACTCAGGTTCTCAAAAAAGATCGTGATGCTAGATAGATACTCCGTTTTTTTTTTTTCTAGAATGGCGCTTTCGTGAACTCGTGAGAAGGCAAGTTAAGATCACTGAGAAGCTTCCTAGGCCGGGACACGGCGATCATTGGTACCTGGGGTGGGGCTTTGGTGCTTGAGACCATCAAGACCGTCAAGACCGCGAAGAACGTGGTGCCAACTCAAACTCATATCCTGGTTCGAAGGAGAGACATAGATAAGTCGGGGATATCCGTGTGGCGCACGAGAAGCGAACCATCATGAACCTCTGGCCAGATTCGGAGATGGACACTCCAAAGAGTCTTGCAGTGACTAGCGCCTTGGCCAATGCTATAATCAAGTGCTTCTTTGGCCGCTTTTCTCCTCCACTCTACTTTACTCATGAGGACAGGCCAGTGTCTTAGCATCAATGATTTGTTCCTTCCTTTTATTCTCAGCTAGTGGGTCATCCAAAGCTCATTCATTCTGAGGCTCAATTGAGCGCTGATCGTCGCGGTACACAAAGGCCTCATGCTCCTCTTAAGACCAAGTTGGCTTTGGATATTGTCGCGCTAGTCACACTGTGAACATGGTGATGAAAGATCAGGGAGAATCACCAGGGAAAGTTGAGGGTACCTTTGTTCTTATTGCCTCGACTTGACCCAAAATTGAGGAATGTACTCTTCCAGATTATCTCATATGCCGGAAAGGACCCTATGGTCTATTCTATCTTTCTTATGGACATTTACATTGTCGCAAACTGAACACCGGCACGAAGTGGAACGCGTATTTCCCATCTACCCCGGATCCCCCCGCAAATGCATATAGGAATCACACAGCCATGGAATCGGCAGAAGTCAAAATTGCCTGCCGAGATCTCTGCGGATATACATCAAGCGTTGCCCCACCAGCCCGCTTAGAGCATGATGACCAATGTGACTAAGGCAGGAATAAGGCTTCACGCGGAACGTGGAGAAGGCCGGCTATATTCTCTTCCACCGGTCTGATGCTGAGACAGACGCTTGTTGGAGCAAAGGCTGATCCCTGGTTTCGCCTCAATTACACTCACAATTGGACATAGGGAAGGGGGGGAAAAGAATGAAGGTATGGAAGAAGTACAGCGGAAATGGGGGAATCCCGGTGCCAGTAATTCCGCTACGCTGAGTGGGCGGGGGCCAGTCCATTGCGGGGGTGAAGCTCGAGCTTCTAAATCCGAACTTTCAAGTCAAGACCATCCTGGAATGACTCCCGCCGGAATTGCCGACAGAGCGTAAATCCGGTCCATGGATATAAACGCCTACCCCAGATCTTTTTCTCCTCTCGTACCCCTCCAGACTCCATAAACTAGCTCCGTCGCAATGGATCCCTCCCAAGTCAAGATCCCACCGATGAAAGACCTCACGGTCGACAACATCACCGAGAATGTGATCACGATCAATTCCCTCTGCGAAGATCAGCGCATGAAATACATCCTCGAGCGCCTCGTCACACACCTCCACGACTTCGCCCGCGAAACCCGCCTCAGCAGCGACGAATGGATGACTGGTCTCCGCTTCCTGACCGAAGTCGGCCAAATCTGCACCGATGTGCGCCAGGAGTTCATTCTTCTCTCCGATGTCTTGGGTCTCTCCATCCTCGTCGATTCAATTGACCACCCCAAGCCCCCAGGCTCCACCGAGGGTACGGTACTGGGTCCCTTCCACACCCACGACGCCGAAGAGATGCCAGCGGGCGAGTCCATGTCCCACGATCCCAAGGGCGAGCCCCTGCTGGTCGTTTGCAACCTCCGTGATACCCAAGGTAAACCCATCGAGGGTGTCAAGATTGATATCTGGGAGACCGACTCGACGGGCCACTACGATGTGCAGTACGCCGGACGCGAGGGACCCGACGGGCGCTGCATTATGCGCTCGGATAAAGATGGTGTCTTTTGGTTCCATGCTATTACGCCCGTCCCATACCCGATTCCTCACGACGGACCCGTAGGCAAGCTGCTGAAGAAACTGCATCGTCATCCCTTCCGCCCATCGCATATGCACTTTATGTTCCAGAAGGAGGGTTATGACCACTTGATCACGTATGTGGTTCTTTTTTTTTTTTTTTTTTTTTTTCACCTTTTTCCCAGAGGATAATGTATAAAATTGGATGTGTTGTATTAACAGGACACTAGTGCTCTGTACCTCCGCAATGATCCCTACGAAACCTCCGATGCCGTCTTCGGCGTCAAGGATTCTCTCACCGTCGACATTGGCAAGGCTGGACCTGAGATCGCCAAGAAGTATAATGTCCCCGAGGGCCATGCGCTGCTCACCTATGACTTTGTACTCGTTTCCGAGGCCGAGACGAGCGAGTTGCGCGCAAAGAACTCCAAGATTGCGCTTGATGCTCTTGGTCGCAAGGTGAAGATCGTGAATGGCCTGCCTGTGCCGGATCTGGATTAAGCATGGAGCTGAATTATTGAAAGAGGACTCAGGATTGGGATAGGGTGCACAGAATGGCTATACGAAATGGACTATGAAACTATGACATGAATTGAAGATCTCTTGACTTTCCAGTTTTCCAATGATGACAACTTGAAGAGTTGCAATATATAACCCGAATTTCACGGTGTTGAGGGCATGTGAAAGTAGAAAAGTCTCATACATCACATGTTGCATCTCATACAGTCGGACCTGCTGGTTTCCTTCCTCGCTGAGTGACCGAACTGGGCAAGATGAGATCGTGATGCGCGTGAACAGCCCGGAAAGAAAGATGATTCGCTTTCTATTTTGTCCGCCCTTTACTCTTCCTTGATTGCTTTCTCTGTGCGAGGTTGCAGATGATTCAAGTACCCAATGTCCGCACCAGTAGAGTTGTGCACAGTCTCATCTGTACCATGGAACAAGGATGCAGTGCGACCCTGCCAGGAAGTCGGAAGTTGGGGAAATAGTTTTAAAGATGTTGATTACTGCACATTTCTGTTAGAAATCAGCAGTCTTAGACCATCTATCACAAAATGATTGTCTACGTGTTTCTATCAGTGGTGGCTTCTTTGTGCTCTGCTCTGGTTCTTCCAGATCAAGGAACTCTTGCGGCCTTTTCACAGGCATTCCCAGGTCTCCAGGAACATGAAGAATCTGATTTGTTCTCCACTGGTGCAGGTAGCCAGCATGTTGAGCCAGATATCGAGACATGGTGGGAAATGGTTTCGGCTATGACACGGGACAGGCATGACTCTGCCGCTGATCTATTGTTGAGTCTGCTGGGAAGTGATCTTGGCTTGGATGGTGCTGTCGGGGTTCCAAAGGAGAGGAACTCTGGGAGGGATGGCACTGAAGACGACGAAGGTGGTGGAGGCACCGATGGGGAAGACGGTGATGAACATGATGAAGAGGATGAGGAGGATGATGATGAGGATAATGAGGATGGGGAGGACGGGGAAGATGAGAAGAGACCGGGCTTTCGCTGTCAAGCAGGTCCAGACAAAAGACCTCGACCTGGCCATTCTAGACATCCAACGCTAGGATATGCCCGGCTCTTGCCCAAGGATGATCGTCGAGCATGTCCGCCCGATGGATTCTGTCCAAAAGACCACACCATCTGGGAGCTGATTAATGAGAGCGCGAAAACCTCACGACTTGCGAGCCTGATAGAGAACAATGATGACCTGATCAGCGTGCTCAACAGCACCGCAGCAAAACACACTCTATTCGCGCCAACAAACAGAGCCCTGGAGCGACTGCTGCACGAAGAGCCTCCGAACCATCTGCTGAAACAGATCGAGCACTACCATGTCATCCCTGGTCTCTTCGACACAGACAAGCTTCAACGCCACCAGACACTGCCAACCGCATTGAACGAGTCCTCTCTAGGCGAGAACATGCCACAGCGCGTGGTAGTAAATAAACGCCGGAACGCCCTGGTGCTGAATGGCCTCAGCCGTATTGTAGCAGGCGACATCGTGAGTCAAGTCCCAGAGATCTGCAGAGAAGCAAATCCATTAACAAAGTCCAGCTCGCTAATAATGGCATCATCCACCACATCAACATCCCTCTTTTACCACCTCCAAACACAAGTGCCATTATCGAGCTTCTCCCAGCCCACTTCAGCACTTTCGCTCACGGTCTCGAACGCACAAAACTCACCAAGTACTTCTGGATGGACAATCGCGCTGGCGGAACAACATTTGCCCCTACAAACGCGGCATTCGAGCGCCTTGGACCTCTTGCAAATGCCTTCTTGTTCTCTCCGCAGGGTGAGCAGTGTCTGCGGTCTTTGCTACAGTATCATATCGTGCTCAATCAGACCATGTACTCGGATGCGTTGTACGCGAAAGGAAATGTGCTCGAATTTGGAGGGAATGATTCGAGTGCTTCCGTCCATGTGGGATTGCCGACGATGTTGAAGGGGCAGACTTTGGATGTTGATGTGGCGACGAGAGGGTCTAGGGTTGAGGTTAGGGTGAATGGGTTTGTTCGGGTTGTTGGATTGGATCTGGTGGCAAAGGATGGGGTGTTGCATGTATTGAATGAAGTGTTGCTTCCATCGAAGAAGGTTGGAGGCAAGATGAGACGCGATGATGGAGTGGACAGAATTGGGGTGGAGTGGTTAACGCAGCAGCTGGGGGGTTGTGTTGGAGAAAAGTCGGCGCGGATGGATCTGTGATAGTAAGATGCTTCCCATGGTCTACTTGTGTGCCAGGTTGAGATTTGAGTTTCTTCATTCTTATTCTTCTGTATTTCCATGAGATATTGCGGGTCTTGCCTGTGCCTGGCAAAAGAAAAATATAACGAGATCACGCAGACTGAAGGACCTTGCTGATGAAAGCAGAGGGGAAGACCGGATCCCATTGCGCGCCTGTTTATATAGGAATCCTGGAGGTATAACAATAACTGTACCCAAGAGCCATCGTAATCATAGCCGTAGACCAATGTAATACTGTCAACTTAGTGCATTCTTCTTGCCGGCTTCATCAGTGCCTGGAAGGAGGATTCGAGAGCCTTCTTGACTTCCTTGAAGCTAACGATGAAACAGCTCTGCTCGTCACGGCTGACCAGGGTGACTTTTTCGTCAGAACCAGCATCGAGCTTGTTCAGACATGCGAGGATGTGTCCGAGATCAACCACTGGCTCGCCCTGGGGGTCCACCTGGTGGAAGACGTAATCCCGGAAGATCTTCAAAAAGTATCGCTCCCCGCTCTCAGACCACTGTCGGTCATGCTCGTATTCAGGTCGCTCGTTGACAAGGTTCAATTTGGTCATGAGACGCACGAGGCGGCCGTTCTCAAGCTCACGGCTAAGATCAGACGTGAGCTGATCGTCAAGGTGAAGTGCTGAATCAAAAGTTGACATCAACTGCGACGAGATACCCGTAATAAAGATGTCGATGGTTCGCTCCGCATCTTTCTGAAGACCATTAAGTAGCCAGAAGACAGAGTTCTTCATCTGAGGGCTGTAGGCACGAGTGAAATGTTCCATGGCTTTAGTCGGGTTGTGCATCACGGTGGGAGAGTTGGCCCCCAAAGCGACGATCAATTGCCCAAAGTTGACAAGATCCTGCCGCTGGAGATCCGCAACGGTCCGCTGAGAATCAAACTGAACGACGTCCAATATCGAACAAGCGTTGAGACGAATTCGATTCTTGCCGGTCAACAATACTTTGCTGGGCTCCAGCACTCTTGCCGCAAGGCCATTGGTGTGAATGGCCTTTAACGCATTGGCAATCTGAGTCATGTAGCCCCAAATAACCTGCTCAGGAATGTGGGTGTTGTGCCGAGTGCCCTGGAAACGGTTCCCAGCACCCAAATGCTGTTCAGCCAGCGTTTTGGAGAGAGGATGGTAGTCGGTGACGAAAATGAGCGAACTATCCTGGAAGCTTCGGCTTGTAAAGGCGTCATGGACGGTGACCACACTTCCGCTGCACACGCGCTTCCAAGCCTGGACAGATCGGATGGCCTTCTCGTTGGTCAAACGGAACCCTGCGCGAGTTAGATGATATTGCTTGGTAGGCATGAGGAGCTTCTGTACCTTCAAGCCTTCGGAGGGCGTAAAAGTTTCCGTCCTTGCTTGACTGTGCTTTATAAACCCAGCTCGGATAGCCAAATGTTGCAGCATTCTTCTGGTGGCTAAGGTCCAGCGGGACTAAAGAGTGGAAATAGTCAACCTGGGCGGGAAGTGTTGTGTCTAGGAGAAGTCAGATCAATTTCAGATGAGCTTTGGGTATCCGATCAATGTACTAGGTAGGGTTTGCAAGGTAGCTGCAGCCTTTTTCTGCAGTTCCTCGCGGAAGTCATTAGGGAGAAAGAGGTCGTGAACGTTGCGCTGGTAGCCCAGAGTATTCTGATTGTGAGGGCCAATTGGCGCATAAAGATGATACTGGACCTGCGCAGATTGTTAAGACATTTCTTGTTAGTTTCACATGGGAATCATACCGGTTGTTGGAAGCCAGTCTGGCTTGCGAAAAAGGCTCCACCCATTGCGGCAGCACCATCGTGGGCGTACGGATTACCTGCGACGGGGCCAGCTGCAGACATGGGAGCAGAGGTGACAAAAGGATCAAAGCCAGCAGCAGCAATAGCACCATTTCCATTCCCCTGAATAGGTCCCTGACAGTAGCAGTCAGCAGTGATCAAGTCCAGGCTGGAGCTGCGAGCTTTCGATTTGCTTCGTTTGGGGACGGGTTCAAAATCATCTGCCAGCGCACTCAAGCTCCGACTGGAGCGACAGCGCAAAGATACCGGCATTTCGTAACTGAGCGAGCAGAGCTCCGTATTCGAAACTTGGCAGAATCCCGATCGCAACACAGGTAGGGACATAACGGAAGGAGCAGCTTACCACGTGAGCACCTTCAAAACCGCCAGGCACAAATTCCTGCACTTCAGCCAACGTCCAGTCGGGGGTTCCTGGTTCCTGCCTCATTGTTGGGGTACTTGTGTTGGAGCCTTGACCTGTCAGCATACATTACTTCGAGTTCGATTCGATGGACATACGCGACGCCGTAGGTCGGGGTTGGAACGGAGCTGCATTTGCAGCTTTGGGGGAGATAGGATTGGATTTCTTCGGGCCGTTGCCGTTTCCAGAGAGGAGAGATGGGGTAAAGCTAGGCGAGTCCACGTTGAAGCGTTTCTTGTTGCTGCATATATTCATTAGCATGTCTTTTGCCTGTCTTTTGGAAGATATACGGCACGCCTTACCTATCGGACTGATTTGCAGTGTTAAGCTTATGGGGGTCATGATTAAAAGCACAACCTAAATAGGGAGCCTCTGGTCAGACTGAGCAAGAAAGATACCCTAGCTTTAGCGTCGTTACCTTTATCTTCGTAGCGGCATCGGCCATAAATGGTTACATTGCGACATAATGTATCTTTTGCGTTCTCTGTTCCAATATATCCAGTAAGCGATGTTCGCGGATCGTGACCCATCTCTGACACCTTCATCTACTTCATCTATCGAGTTCTATTCCCGGCGCGAGCACATCGTGACACACTCACCTCGTGTCTTCATTTTCGGCGATCCAGTCGTGCGACGGGAATCGTCGAGTGGAGGTTTCGCGGACGAGGCCATGGTGGATGGCTAATACCGGGACGTGACAGATCAGCGCAGGAGGATCTCCATTGAAACGGGACCGAGGAAGATGCGATTGAGGTGGTCGAGAGGAAGCCGCATTCCCTGCGAGACACCTATACACTCGGCGCGTTGATGGAAAGGCGGACCAATGAAGGAATCGACGTGGATCGGAAGGATATCGATATCTCGGGCAAACACCATGCAGGTAAGAATAGGAGGCCCAATGCCGGCACCAGATGTCCACCAAAAAGCAGATCGAGCAGAGGACTGATGGAAAGAGGACGCGGGGCGAACTCGACCCAAGGGGCCGCGCACGGGCCAGGCGGTCAAGCGATAGCCTCTGACCGTTATCATTTGAGAATATGGAACACGGACATTTATACTTACCCAGGTCAATGCTGGTGTTGTTTTTGCCTTCGGGGCTCTGAATAGAACGTGCCACGTGGGATTAACACCTTCAAATCTAAATGCTTACACCATTTGGATCTGATCATCTCCATCGGCGCATGTTGTCCTCACTATATATATAGACACTATTATTCCACCCGATGGAATCTTGTTCTCTGTGTATCCTTGTGGCGCTATTATTTAATACATATGAATAAAGTATCTCACCTACGGCAGGTACATTACGGATATCACCGCATCACGAGGCTAATAGTATTTATACATCCCTCCCTTCATTGATAGCAGGTCCCGGGAGTACCTTGCCTTATCGTGTTGATCACCCCGGATGATGTAATATGCCGAAGGCCCCTCTAGGGCTGAACAGGCCATCCTTTTAAAAAAGGGCTGAAAATGTGCCAACAGACATACTCAGTCATGATTGACTTTTACATATATATCTATATTCAGCTTCTGTAGTTACGTAGAATCCTGACCCAACCTCTGGACGATAGGCGTGGTCCGGTCGTATGCAGGGAAGGCGGTGACCTGGCAGTATACATGTCCTTTCAAGTGCTCCGACAGCGGTTGTCTTCTCATCTACCCACAATGTCCGCTGCTGAGCTCGACCTCGATCAGCTCTCTCCTAGCGAGAGAACGGCATTGGATACATATACATCTGTCACAGGTCAAGATCTACCAGAGGCCATCCCGCTGCTGCGTCGGTCACAATGGAATGTCCAGGTAAGTGCTCTTCTCCGAGCTCCGAGGTAGCTTGCTCATGCCCGCATAGATAGCTATCGCCAAATTCTTTGATGGCGAGGGACCCGACCCGGTTGAGGAGGCCCGAGAGGCAATGCAATCCCCTCCGCCTCGACCGACTCGTCGAACCCAGAACTTGATGTCCGATGACCTTACCGCGCAATTGACGCCTGTTGCACGGTCCGCAGACCTGGCCCCGCGAGTCGATACTCAATCCGAAGACCACCCTGTCTATCGCCCTCCCTTCATCCTGGCTCTTCTGTTCACCCCCTTTAATCTCGTCTACCGACTACTCTGCAGCTCATTTCGTCTCTTCGGGACGCTATTCCCTTTTCTCCCACGGCTTTTCAACGCAACAGCGAATCCCGCTCTTCAAGGCGCACGAAGAAATACCACGGGTCGTCGACCACTCGGTCCGAAAGATACAGCGGCTCGTTTCATCCGCGAATTTGAGGAGGAGTATGGATCACACTCGGTGCCATTCTTAGAGAACGGATACAACATGGCCTTGGAGAAAGCTCATCGGGACTTGAAGTTCTTGTTGGTGGTTCTCACTTCGCCCGAGCATGATGAAACGAATGGCTGGGTGCAGGATACTCTACTGGCACCGGAGGTCGTGGAGTTCATCAATGACCCGCAAAACAACCTTCTTGTGTGGGGCGGCAATGTCCGAGACTCCGAGGCATATCAAGTGGCCAATTCACTACGATGCACAAAGTTCCCATTTGTCGCATTGACTGTTCACACACCAAATGTCTCATCGACCGCTATGTCGGTCGTGGGCCGCATCGCAGGCAATACTGCACCATCTGAATTTGTAAACCGACTTCGTACAGCCATCTCGACGAACCAAGAGCCATTGGAGCGCATTCGCGCCGCACGTGCCGAGCAACAGGCGTCGCGCAGCTTGCGCGAACAACAGGACTCGGCGTACGAGCGATCGCTGGCGATCGACCGGGAACGGGCTCGCCAACGCCGGGAAGCGGAGGCCGCCCGACAGAGAGAAGAGCAAGAAGCGGCCGAGCGTCAAGCGGCTGAAGAAAAGAGGGAACGGGATTTGGCACAGTGGAAGCTCTGGCGCGCACAGTCCATCAGCGCGGAGCCAGGGACCGATGTCAAGGATGCCGTGCGCGTAAGCGTGCGCTTGCCATCTGGCGAGCGTATCATGCGGCGGTTTGCGCCCGAGGCTGACATTGAGGAACTCTACGCGGTGGTGGAATGTTACGAGGTGCTACAAGATGAGGCTCGGCCCACAGATGTTGTCGAGCCCGAGAATTTTGAGCATACGTACGGCTTTTCTTTAGTGTCACCGATGCCCCGAGCTGTGTTTGGGGTGGAAGAAGGCGGATCGATCCGCGACAAGATCGGCCGGGGTGGAAATCTATTAGTGGAACCGATAGAAGAGGTTGACGAAGAAGATTCATGATAGTCTGGGATAGTGCATGAAATCCAATTAAAGTTGACTCGTGGGAGCGAAACTCAAAAAACCTCCGCTACACTATGCAAGGGCCTATCATTTTCGGCCACAGCTATGACCTGCCTCGAGACCAGATTCCTTTTTTAAGTAGACTTGTCAGACCTGGCACATTGTCGATGAAGACGGACGAAGCGTGCACAACCTCACCTCGAAACGGACAAAAAGAACGGACGTGCGTATCCATGAGTCAGCACGGATCGGAACTCCACACTCCCGAGGCCACGGTAAAAAGGAGTCTCGGAATGGGTCTTCCCGAGTGCACTTGAAACGTGACTCCACGTGTCTCCGTGCCATGCATAAATTCCCAGTGTGGGTGTCCCACGCTACGAGTCTACTGTATGCCTGGTCAGTGGGACGTCGCTAAGGACAACATTAGATGAAGCTAGACTCGATATAGTTATACGTACGCTTGGCTCGAAGATTCTGGCTAACCGTACCCCTACTCTCCGGATTCCAGAGTTTAGGCAGCTCCGTGGCCCCGGTTGCTTATCACCGTCGGAGGCGAAAACTTGATGCTCCCGGTCCCTGTAACGCTCCCGGTTCCGAACAAACTTCTCCTGATTTTTTCCTCTTATTTATCTTTTCTCTAGTAAACATCCGTCACTCTTTTATATTCTCCTCCCCTATACGCCTAATACTCTCCCTAATATCCCACCATTCGCTCTTAAGCCATTTTCTTATCGACAATACGTCCCAGTTGATGGTCATCCTATAACTCGTCTATCACTGGGCTTGCGACCCCACTTTATATCAATTTTATACGCCCCAATTTCTAATCAGTCCGGAGTGTGCCCATCATGTCGCTCCTTGGGACTATCAACCCTAATGTTGCCGGGACTAGCTACGAGTCTACGGCGGTCTCGAACGAGGTCCGTCACCACGATGCCGCGGGCAGTGTCAGCACCGAGGAAACCTCGTTTGAAAAGACCGGCGAGATTGATGAGGAGATGATCGAGGCTGAGGTCACCAGCCTCGCCCGTAAGTTAACCCGGGAGTCTACTCGCTGGGGGGAGGCGGAAAACACTTTTCTCGAAACAAAAGAGGAATCGACCCTCAACCCCGCCAGCCCAAATTTCAAGGCGCGCAATTGGATGAAGAACTTGCTTGCTGTCAAGTCTCGCGACCCAGAACGATACCCCGAGCGCCAAGCTGGCGTCGCCTTCCGTGACCTAAACGTGCATGGATTTGGCAGCCCTACGGATTACCAGAAGGATGTGTTCAACTCGGTCTTGCAGATTGGAGCTCTAGCTCGCCTAGTTACCGGTACTGGAAAGCAGAAGATTCAGATTCTGCGTGATTTCGACGGCTTGGTCAAGAGCGGCGAGATGCTTGTCGTGCTGGGCCGTCCCGGTTCCGGTTGTTCGACCTTTTTGAAGACTCTGGCTGGTGATATGAACGGTATTTACAAGGACGAAAAGTCCTACATGAACTACCAGGGTATTTCCGACAAGAAGATGACTAACCAGTTCCGTGGCGAGGCTATCTATACCGCTGAAACTGATGTCCACTTCCCCCAGCTAACGGTGGGAGACACCCTGAAGTTCGCGGCTCTCGCTCGTGCTCCCCGAAACCGCTTACCCGGAGTTTCTCGTGAGCAATACGCCACACACATGCGCGATGTCGTCATGGCTATGCTGGGTCTCTCGCACACCATCAACAGCCGTGTCGGTAACGATTTCGTGCGTGGTGTCTCGGGTGGTGAGCGCAAGCGTGTCAGTATTGCCGAGGCCACCCTTTGCGGCAGCCCTCTGCAGTGCTGGGATAACTCCACCCGTGGTCTGGACAGTGCCAACGCTCTCGAGTTCTGCAAGACCCTTAACTTGATGGCCAAGTACTCTGGCACCACTTGTGCAGTTGCTATCTATCAGGCCTCCCAAAGTGCTTACGATGTCTTCGATAAGGTGACTGTGCTCTACGAGGGTCGTCAGATCTACTTCGGCCGCACTGAGGACGCCAAGGACTTCTTCACCAACATGGGCTTCGTGTGCCCCGAGCGCCAGACCACCGCCGATTTCCTGACCTCTCTCACAAGTCCTGCTGAACGTATTGTGAAGCCCGGCTTCGAGAGCCGCGCTCCTCGTACCCCCGATGAGTTCGCCGCCGCCTGGAGGAACAGCGATGCGTACAAGCAGCTTCGCAGAGAGATCGATGAATACGATCAGGCTTACCCTATTGGCGGAGAGTCGCTGCAGAAGTTCATTGAATCACGCAAAGCTATGCAATCCAAGGGCACGCGCGTTCGATCTCCCTACACATTGTCTGTCATCGAGCAAATCAACCTTTGCATGAATCGTGGCTTCCAGCGCCTGAAGGGCGATGCAAGCTTGACCTTGTCTCAGCTTATCGGAAACTTCATTATGGCCCTCATCATCGGTTCCGTCTTTTTCAACTTACAGGATACAACTGATAGTTTCTATTCGCGCGGTGCCCTTCTTTTCTTCGCCGTCCTGCTTAACGCTTTCTCCAGTGCCCTGGAGATTCTGACCCTCTATGCGCAACGGCCCATTGTTGAAAAACAAGCTCGGTATGCCATGTACCATCCGTTCACCGAAGCTGTAGCGTCGATGCTTTGCGACATGCCGTACAAGCTTCTCAACGCCGTAACGTTCAACGTGACCCTCTACTTCATGACCAATCTTCGCCGAACTCCTGGTGCTTTCTTCACCTTCCTTCTGTTTTCGTTCGTGACCACCTTGACCATGTCCATGATCTTCCGCTCTATCGCGTCGTATTCTCGAACCCTCTCCCAAGCTCTGGTGCCAGCCGCCATCTTGATTTTGGGTTTGGTTATTTACACCGGTTTCACTATCCCGCCCACTGACATGCTGGGTTGGTCTCGCTGGATGAATTACATCGATCCCATCGCATACGGTTTCGAGTCTCTCATGGTCAACGAGTTCCACAACCGAAACTTTAGCTGTTCCAGCTTCGTTCCTTCCTACCCGACTGCCGACTTGGCTCACCAGGTCTGCTCTACCAAGGGTGCTCAGGCTGGCTCAACTATTGTGATGGGTGACAACTACCTTCGCGAGAGCTTCCAGTACTACAACAGCCACAAGTGGCGCAACCTGGGCATTATGTTCGCTTTTATGATCGTCTTCATGGCAACCTACTTGATCGGCACTGAGTACATTTCCGAGTCCAAGTCCAAGGGTGAGGTTTTGCTCTTCCGTCGTGGTCACTCTCCCAAGCGCACCGAGTCCGATGATGTTGAGGGAGCTCAGGTCGTGTCCTCTTCTGAGAAGACCAATGAGTCGCCCAAGGAAGTTTCTGCCAAGATTCAGAGACAGACTGCTATTTTCCACTGGCAGGACGTTTGCTATGATATCAAGATCAAGAGCGAGGAACGCCGCATCTTGGATCATGTCGACGGTTGGGTCAAACCCGGTACTTGTACTGCCCTGATGGGTGTGTCTGGTGCTGGTAAGACGACTCTGCTTGATGTACTGGCTACTCGTGTCACTATGGGTGTTGTTTCTGGCGAGATGCTTGTCGATGGCCGTATGCGTGATCAGTCATTCCAACGGAAGACCGGTTACGTCCAGCAGCAGGATCTTCATCTCTACACTACTACCGTCCGTGAGGCTCTGCGTTTCAGTGCCATCCTCCGCCAGCCCGCGCATGTCAGCCGCCAAGAAAAGTTGGACTACGTTGAAGAAGTCATCAAGCTTCTGGGAATGGAAGGATATGCTGATGCTATCGTTGGTGTTCCCGGTGAAGGTCTCAATGTTGAGCAGCGCAAGCGTCTCACCATCGGCGTCGAGCTCGCGGCTAAGCCCCAACTGCTTCTGTTCCTTGACGAGCCCACCTCCGGTCTTGACAGTCAAACCTCCTGGTCTATTCTCGATCTCATTGATACCCTGACTGCTCATGGACAGGCCATTCTTTGCACTATTCACCAGCCCTCTGCTATGTTGTTCCAGCGATTTGATCGCCTTCTCTTCCTTGCCAAGGGCGGCAGAACGGTCTACTTTGGTGACATCGGCGAGAAGTCTTCCATTCTTTCCAGCTACTTTGAGAGAAATGGCGCACCCAAGCTGCCCCTGGAAGCCAATCCTGCTGAGTGGATGCTTGAAGTCATTGGTGCCGCCCCCGGATCTCACAGCGACGTTGATTGGCCTGCTGTCTGGCGGGATAGTCCTGAGCGTGTCAAGGTGCACGAACATTTGGCTGAACTGAAGACCACCCTTTCCCAGAAGCCTATGGATGAATCGTCCAACGATCCTGCCAACTTCAAGGAATTCGCTGCTCCCTTCACTGTTCAGCTCTACGAGTGCCTGATCCGCGTTTTCAGTCAGTACTGGCGTACTCCCGTCTACATTTACTCCAAGGCCGCTCTCTGCATTTTGTCCGCTATCTACATTGGGTTCTCCTTCTTCCACTCTCCGAACAGTCTGCAGGGTCTCCAGAACCAGATGTTCAGTATCTTCATGCTGATGACCATCTTCGGTAACCTGGTCCAGCAGATTATGCCTCACTTCGTCACCCAGCGTTCTCTTTACGAGGTTCGCGAGCGTCCCTCAAAGACCTACTCCTGGCAAGCTTTCATGACTGCCAATATTCTCGTCGAGCTGCCTTGGAACACACTGATGGCTGTTTTCATCTACGTCTGCTGGTATTACCCCATCGGCCTGTACCGCAACACTACCAGCGAAACCCTACACGAGCGTGGCGCGTTGATGTTCCTTCTCATTTGGGCCTTCCTTCTCTTCACCTCGACCTTCGCTCACATGATGATTGCTGGTATTGAGCTTGCCGAGACTGGTGGAAATCTGGCCAACTTGCTCTTTTCTCTCTGCCTTATCTTCTGTGGTGTCCTCGCGACCCCGGACAAGATGCCCGGCTTCTGGATCTTCATGTACCGCGTCTCGCCATTCACGTATCTTGTGTCTGCGATGTTATCCACCGGTGTGTCTGGCACGGATGTTGTCTGCGGAGATGTCGAGTGGCTCCACTTCTCGCCCCCGTCCGGTCAGACGTGTGGGGAGTATATGGCTCCTTACATCCAGAGCTTTGGAGGAACCCTCCAGGATGGAAACGAAAATTCCACTACTGAGTGCTCTTTCTGTAGCATCTCTGACACCGACACTTTCCTTGCCGGCGTCTCGAGTTACTACAAGGACGCATGGCGCAACTTCGGCATCATGTGGGCCTTTATCATTGCCAACATCTTCCTTGCTGTTTTCATCTACTGGCTGGCTCGTGTGCCCAAGGGCAACCGCAACAAGACCAAGAGTTCTTGATCCCCTCTGATCTTTTTTCTTTTTTTTTTTTTCAATTTTAATTCCCGATACTATTGGGCAAGAACTTGCATATACTCTTTCATGTTAAATAATTTTCCTCTCATATCTGGATAGGTGCTTTTGCTTGCTCAGGTGCATATTTGTTTTCTTGTGCATGAGGATAAATTGGGTGTTTGTTCCCCATTCTCACCGGCTTATATCTCGGAAGTCATCTGAAAATCAGTCTTAGAAATGTACATCGGTAATAAAGCAATTCCAGTGCGTCCTGCACCTATGATTTGAACTTCTAGCCAGATGCTCCGGTATTCTCAAGTTGTGATAGATGTCAACGCTATCAGTCTACGATCAATCCGCCCCGTTCATAGCAGAAGCATCATCTTCAAGTGTGAGAATATTTGAGCTGTTCATAGCCCTACAAGCCTTCAATAGGAAAGCAGACGATGTCGCCCTGATTCTTTTTGAGGAAAAGAATTCTCAAAGCGAGGAGATGACTCAATGTAATAAACACCATGGCGTTGTTGCAGCTTGAAAGCTCGCACTCATAATCTTGTTGCGGAGCTCTGCGAGTAACGCATTGAATATGTACATGTTTTCAAGAATTCTGCCCCTCTTCAGCTTGCCAAGACTACTACAGTTACTGAAGTATACCTTTGATTGATCAAAGATTGCGATTCGACCGGACCATCCATAAAGTAGTGGCCCCTGCCAGATTATTCATATCTATTCCTGAAAACAGTTTTCACCAGGCCAAATCAAGGTAATTATTCAACAACCCATCGAAGAGATAGTATAGACAAACAAACTCCACCAACGCCAGCGCAGGAACGACCACGAAACTCAACCATCAAGAAATTTCTGAAGAAAAAGATTCTACCATGTAAAAGCCTCCTCAGTGAAATCAACCACAGCCCCTTTCCCAATTCTGTCTCTTGTCGCAGCGCGCACTTCATCCGCAAACGCTCCAGGTCCACAGACAGAAACCACAGTAGCACCCACGCGTTTGGGAAGAATCTCATCGAGCACGACATCGGGACGGCACCGACCCGATAGCATTTGCACCGTTGCAGACGGTGAGATGATATCTGCAGGGCGTCGTGGTTTCGATACGAACAGTTTGACGACAAGGATGTCGCGACGGCATGGCATGCGCAGGATCTGGTCCATCCACTGGGTGACCCAGGCGAGGTGATCGGTTGAGCGAACGGACCAGATGAGATAGATGCGTCGGGTGGCAGCGCGTGATGTCGAGGCGCGTTCAAGAAGGTCGCGCGTGTATAGTAGGTGGTGCGTAATGCCTGCACCGGCAGAGAAGAGCACGGCTGTCCCGTAGCTGGGCATGCTAACTGGGTGGCTGCCGTAGGGACCTTCGATGTACCCCGGTGCGCGGAGGATGTGGTCTGGTTTGCTGCGGGCGAGATCGTATAGGCGGCGGGTCATGCCTTGACGGGCACTGATGATGAGAGAGACTTCTGTCGTTTGAGTAGGCGGATCGAAGTAGCTGTCCGTTTCGAAGGATTGTTTCTCAAGGGCTGAGGATGTGACGGCTTTGACATTTGTGCCGGGTTCGAACCAAGCTATTGAGAAGGGGTGCGACATCCACCATGATACGCAAGGGATATAGGCAAAGACATGGCAGCCTGGTGAGATGTTCACGCGCTTTGGGAGGTGGAAAGTCACTCGGCATGCTTCGCCGGGAAGAGCCTGGACAGTCATGTTTGTGCTACCGTTGCGGGCTGAGAGGTTCAGGTGCGCGAGTCGGAGGAGGCGTATACAGCGCTCTGTGAGCCAGATTACCGCGATGGCATGGGCCCAGCTCCGCTGCGTAAGATTATCCAGACTCAGGTGGGCGTATACCCCGATGAAGGCCAACAATGCGGCAAGCTGGTGAAGATGAAGGAATGTCTCATAGAACGCATGGCGAATAGGCGAAGGAGAGTGTAAGACTAGGAAGATCATCGCCCCAGTTCCGACCATTCCCCAGGCGAAGAATGGTGTGTCTCTGATGCGTACGAGCGCGGCGGTAATGTTTTGTTCATCGCAGGCGTTCACTGCCCAAGCAGCTGTGTGAGTGATACTTTCAAGCACGACGATACGACCCAGCCAGCGATGGATCAGGTTGTAAGTATCAAAGCTGATGTGCAGAATAGCAATGAGAGGATTGTTCCGGGTTGCCAAGAGGAACAGTGGTACCATATTCAGGACCGCTAGCGTCCCCGAGCGCCCACGGAGCTCTGCGACCAGCGCAGCTTTCTCATTAACACCATAATCGAGGTACAGACAGTAAACCACCTGACTTGCCAGATACAAGCTTATCAATATGGTTTGGAATCGAGAAGGCAAGGTCCCCATGCCGATTGCGGAGGAGAGCTGGACTTCTCGATTGTGCCTTTTCTTCCCCAGGGGAGCATAGATGATCTGCTTCTTGGCGAATGGCCACCATGAAGATTGTTCTTGGCTCCAAAAGTTCTGTTCTCTCTTGCTAGCCGACAAAGCGGTGATCTCACGAAGATAGGAATGGCTGATCAGGGCGATTCGGCTACAGAACAAAACGAATGCCAGAATGATGACCGAAGAATAGATGATTCGGGTGATGATCACATCGCGAGGCACATCAACACCTCCCAGTCCCCGAGAGTACTCATAGATGTAGGTCGCATTGATTCCATAGGATCGTGCCGCAAGTTGCGGAGAGGGCGCAGCCATTGGTCTGCCCCTGACGCCAGTCGAGGGGCTGGAATCCACTGAACGTCAGCCTTGAAACTTGAGACGATCTTGAACCCGGTGCGAGGAGTAGCCGGCTGTTCCAGAGAGGGAATCCTGGCGATTTAGTAACGAGAAATCAGGCTCTGAGCCTTCTATGTAGTTGTGTGACCGAGATTTGGTTGATGGGGAGTCGAAAGGGAATGCGAAGATCAACGGTAGTGACGTTGAGGCAGATCGTATGAGATCACAGGTGAGAACAATGATGCAGTACCAAGGAGCGGAGCAGAAGCTTCACACGAGCGGACACAAAGGATAGTTGTCTCTCAAAGGCCCATTGTAGTCTGTGTCTAACGCTCGACCAACAGTTTCAGGTTTTGACAGCCTTGGCGCGATAGATCGAATGAGAGTTGATATTACAGTCCAGTTGCTAGAACCCTGCAAACTTCGGTCTCAACAGATGATTGTTGGAATCTAGGAAGAAGTTAGCAGATCGTCAGCGCAGATTTCTCGTTGCTTCCCACTCCAAAGGCATCGTCCAGGGCCTCGGAATGCAACAAGGGGGGAGAGAGGGGCCGCCCACGTTTTCTGCGGTCTTGTTTCCTTTGCGGAGGCAGATACTGGAACAGACAAATATGAAAAGACAAAGAATGTAGGAATCGATCCAGTGCACAAAAGGAAAGAAGCTGTAAGCGTTCAACGCTGTGCAGAAGAATTATAGACGGCACGGGTAATCGAAGAACCAGCCGATTGAGACGGATAAAGAAAGAAAATTGCCTGAGACGAACACCCAAGACTCCTAGGACTCCTAGGACAGGGGCACAAATAAGAGGAAAAAAGAATCCTCCTGATGGAGCCATTCGACAGCCCACATCCGAGGCCGCTCTACACTTGCAGCCACTACCGGCCTTGAACTCATTTCCTCGCTACGCACCGACGCTAGCAGAGCTGACAGCAGCCTATCGGTAGGGCTCCTCGGACCAGGGGGTCATCGGTGTTTCCAGCATGCGCACTGTCCCGATGCCTGGATGCAGGAGTGGTGGAGTTCGGGGCTATGATCCCTGCAGATCTGCGACCGGCGTGACGCCCTTGACTACAACTCGTGGAGCATGGGGTGTGCCCAGGGACTCATGGCCTGGAGCTTGAGCCCACTTTTGGCCAGTGCCTCAAACGATGGCTTGGCGGAAGGGTTTCAGAGTTGTCAATCAGAAACCACCATCTCTGTAGCTTAGTGGGTGTCAGTCCTGTGGCGCGACGCGAGATTGAAAGAAATGTTGATATCTGAGTCGATTCGCATACTGTTGTTCATTCCATAACCTCTTTGTGCTGAGTCCTCTAGCGCAGCACCATAATTGTCAGCAGTGCATGATCAATGGATTGTTTGAAATCTTGAAGCGAACCTGGGAGATTGTCGCCTAGTTTCCAAGGCCCACTATTGACAGGTGATCCACAGCTACAGCTTCGAACGACTCCCGCCACGAACATCGGCACCTCCGTGTAAACTGCCCTGGAAACGAACAGCATGCGGATGGTTCGTTCATGAGTTACCTAATTGGTGGCTTGTCACCAACCTCTTCGGGTATCTTGGCTTATCTTGGCTACCTAGATATGGCAATGTAGGAGGGTCTCTTCTTGTTTCATATTAGATTGCCGTCTTGACAGCCAAGATGGGTGGATTCTTTCTATGACTCGTAAATCTCCGGAGTTTTCCTTCAAGACTAGCGGGTATCTCCGGAGCGCCGCTGCATCATGTTCTAGTCCTGCGTAGCATTCTATATACAGACATCAATCATAAGATTCCGGGTTTACCGGCCCATCCAGCCACCGTCGACGGTAATCAATTCTCCCGAAACGTAGCTGCTGGAGCCACTGGCCAAGAAAATGACCACACCCTTGAAGTCCTCCGGTTTGCCCCACCGACCGGCGGGAATACGAGCCATGATACCGGCATTGCGGTTGGAATCGTTGATCAGCGCAACATTCATGTCGGTGTCAATGTAGCCGGGCGCAATGGCATTGACGTTAATACCCTTGGACACCCACTCATTGGAAAGAGCCTTGGTCAGCTGGCCGATACCACCCTTGGAAGCTGCGTAGGCAGGGACAGTGATGCCACCCTGGAAGGTAAGAAGGGATGCGACATTGATGATATTTCCGCGATGGCCGGATGGAAACTCGGATTCGTCCCGAGAAAGCAAATATGCGCCAAATTCACGACAGAGGACGAAGACTGAAGAGAGATTGACTTCGATGACCTGAATTTGGAAATTTCGATTAGTGCTATGTTTTAAAATCCACAAGAAAGCTCTATAAGGGACTCACCTCATCCCAGTCCTCATCTGGGAACTGGTGACTCGGGTGTCGCCTTTGGATACCAGCGCAGTTCAAGAGAATATCGGGCTTGAATCCTTGGCTAGTCACTGCCGGGACGATATCTTTAACGGCCTTACGATCAGACAGCTCCGCGACGTGAATGTGTACTTTGCGACCAATTCGGCTCTCAATTTCCTCCTTTGTAGCCGTATTGGAGGCGTCTCTTTGCACCAGAATGATATCGGCCCCAGCCTCCGCCAGGGCAAAGGCCATAGCCTGGCCAATGCCGCGAGTGCCGCCGGTGATGAGGGCAGTGCGCCCGCTTAGGGAGAAGAGAGATAAGCCAGTTGCCATTGTGTGATGTGTAGAGAAGCAAAAACTATGGAGGGGCAATCAACCCCAAATAATAGCTCGCGATGACGGTGTTTTACCCCACGCGCGTGGCGCTGTAATCGGCCATTTCCGTTGCCGACTCAGTCGCCGACGGCGATTGACCATTTTTGGACGGATGATACCGTGATATAACGGGATGATCTTCGGGATAATTGTCGACCAAGAACAATTTTTCAGCCCAAGAATCGCGATGTAGCTTGAATGAAACCAAAACGTATTTAAGAGGTCACAATATAGAGACAGGATTGTGTAGAGCGAAGATGGCTTCCCCACATTTTGAAACCTTAGTAAGAGCTCCGAGGACCTCGAGCTTCCTACTGTCAGTGGGTCAAATCGGCATTTGTGTTCCTCACCTACCCCGGAGTAACCATGTCGCAGAAATCCTAGCGGCCAGAGATGGAATCTCCATCTGATGCGCCCTCTAAGCGGGCCGATGTCGTCAAGCGCGTCTCTCGGGCCTGTTTACATTGCCGTCAACGCAAGTCGCGATGTGACCTGTACGCCCTTCCCCGGATCTGCACCTGTGTAATCCCGCTAATCTCGCGCATAGGGATACAAATGGAAATCCTGGCAAGCCGCCGTGCCAGCGCTGTGTGCGCGAGCATCGTGAGTGTGTCCTCGGTGGTTCCAACCGAGGCGGACGCCGCATTCGCAAGAACAAAATCAAAAATTTCACACCAGCGGCCAATCCATCGCCTAGTAAGGAACCGGAGGGATTCTCCAGTCCTACTAATTCTGATGCGCGCCGTGCACCATCTGTATCTACTGTGTCGGTAACTTATCCCGGACCGGTCGTCTTCATGCCTCCAAATCCCCCGGCTTCAAGCTCCGCGGTTGTGGAAGACGATGATGCTTCAATAGGATCTGTTCCGCGTAACCCATCTGATGCCTGGCAATGTCTGACAGGTATCGCCACCCATAGCGGCCCGGCTCCTGAAGTGCACGACCACCGTGCACGGTCGGAGTCTGGCAGCTTCTCCACATTCAATGGCCTGCGCAACGGCGTTGTATCCGATTTTAATGCTCCAAACACCGGCATCAGAGCTTATCGGTTGGTTCAGTCGCGATCTTTAGATCCTGGGACTGTTTGGCAGCTTGTCACTCGTTATGCAGAGAACTTTCACCCGTACCTTCCATTAGTTCCACGAAGATATTTTGAGCGCACTGCACTTGACGACTTCGCCAACAATGAGAAATATCTCCTCACCGCTGTGCTTACAATTGCGTCTAAAGATCTTGTCGACCGACCCGAGATCCACGAATACTGTTCAAAATACATGCATGAGTTGATCTCGGGTATTGCTGCTGGCGCAGACTGTGATGTCGAAGCAGTCGAGTCTCTTCTCTTACTAGCCGAGTGGGAACCACAAGGGCTGCGGCCTCGTGTCGAGCGCGTGGGCCGTGGAGAAGAGGACAGAGCTGCATGGATGCATGTTGGACTCGCATTGCGCTCGGGTTATTTCATTGGATTGGATCGAACGTCCTTCCGTGGGGATCCATATGGAGATCATGAGACCGAGTCTCGTCGAAGGTTAGCCTGGGCTAGCTGCTATGTCTCTGATCGATTAATCTCTGTGCGCATTGGCCGTGCTTTCTGGTCGCGTGGTCCAGGTCCGATGACTGGCCTTGTTAGCCAGGATTTTCCATCGCTACAGCCGGCAAAAGAGGGTGATGAGGATTACTCCAAGATCTTTCAGGCTATGTTGGATCTGACACAGCTGTACGGAAATGTGCACGAAGTTTTATATTCTGGGATGCGCACCAGCAATCAAATGATGCTGATGGGAGACTATGTGAAATATGTTGATGATTTTCGACTTGCTATTCTGCGATGGAAGTCTCTTTGGGGACCTTTGGACTGTAGGACACCCATTCCATAAGTGTTCACGCTTTCAGTCTGACTATATATAGGCTCAGCTCCTATGAAGGCAACATTACAGTTGTCATACGAATATTTGCGGCTATATACGACTGCATTCGCTTTTCAGGCAGCGATTTCCCAGTCCTTGGCCAAGCCGAAGACTGGTACAAATTCACACCGGGAAGAAATTCGATCGACTTTCAAGAATGTGGCTTCAATGCAAGACTCTCGTTTCATCTATGAGTCGGTTGATGCCGCCAAGGCCTATTTGACCATTCTCGTGGATTCGGTAGATCCTGAGAGACATTTACATTTCATGCCACTCCGCTTCTATTTGTGAGTCTTTCCTCGGGCTAATTATGTGAACTTTCGCTGATTAAGTTCTAGATATGGTATCTATTCTGCTGTCTTTCTATACAAGGTAGGTCTATCGATACCTGGATCTGAAGCGATTTGCTCACTTCCTACAGGCTCGTTCTTTCGGAATGATGGTTCCTTCCGAGGAAGCCAAGGTCCAAGGACTTGTCGCTCGAACTACAGATGTCCTCAAACAAGCTAGTGCTGGCCCCGATGACATCGGAGCCCGCTACTCGCACCTGCTGGAGCTTCTGTGGAAGACAAAGCCGTCAATTTCAACAGCAGCCACAAATACCCAGCAGAACAGCGACTTCATGCAAACAGCTCTACCAAACCCAGTCTCTGATACCTATATGGATTTCAGCCCTGCCAATGACTTTTCCTGGCTGGACCTGGAAGCCGTGGGTGATTACGTGTCTGGAGACCCGATATCGGGTGGCCTGCTTGGTCTGGACGCTTTCCAAAATACAACCGATCCGTACCAGCCTGGACAAGAAAGGCCACAAGTTTGGCAGCAATCTGCCTGGCTGGGCGATATGAGTAGTAATCTTCTATTTTAGGCGCTGGTCAAAATGGTGACCAAAAGCCGCCGGGCGCTACGGCAAATGATGCGGGGCTACGGAGCTCCTCTCGGAGAACACCCGATCATCGCGGGGGGGGGGGTAACCGAGGCCAGCGCCAACTTTCTTATGAACCACATCATTCGATCTTGGCTCTCATTTATCGACACAGCTACTTTTCAATTATCTGTCCTGTAAAATGTCACTCAACGAAATCCGCGGGCGTCTAGCCCTAATTACCGGCGCATCTGGAGGGTGAGTTGAGACCAATTTACAATCTCCAGCCCCGCATGATCAATCGACCTACAGGAAGAAGCTTGCTAACATTGTCCTTTGACCGTTAGAATTGGTGCAGCCTGTGCGCGCCAGCTCGCTGAACACGGAACCCACCTCGCTCTGACATACGCAACCAACCTTGATGCAATGAACACGATTGTCGCAGATATACAGTCAAAGTATTCCGAGAGCAACCTCCGTATATCCATTTACCAGGTTGATGTTGGATCTGCCGATCAGATAGAAGCTATGTTCCAGCAGATCGACAAAGAGCATGGTCAACGGCCAGATATTCTCGTCTCCAACGCCGGCTATGGCAAGCGATTCCCCAACATCTGGGAGATCGAACTTGAAGAGTTCGACTATACGCTCAATGTCAATCTCCGTGCATCATTCATACTGGCCAAGGGTGTTGTAGAGCACATGAAGAGCCAGCGCTGGGGACGCATTATTTTCATGTCCTCAATTGCTGCGCAAGGTGGAGGTATTAATGGATGTCGTGAGTAAGCCTCTCCTTTTTACACCGACTACATTTTAACCGAGTCTTAGATTACGCCGCCTCCAAAGGCGGCCTCACAGGCATGATGAAGAACCTCTCAACCCGTCTAGCCGAATTTAACATCAGTGTCAATGACGTTGCTCCTGCGATGATTGGCGACACGGGCATGATCCCTAACGCTGCGGCAATTCCCGAAGTCGCAGCTGGCATTCCGCTACAGAGACTAGGCACACCTGAAGAGACAGCAAATGTGGTCACGATGCTATGTAAAACTGGGTATATGACAGGCCAGAGCCTCCTGCTGGCTGGGGGATTGAAGTAGGCTATAATCAAGCATTGGAAGGGAATTTCAATATAAGTGCTCATCTAGATGCCACTGGCGCCATTAAAGACCTTCATATAAACTTGTTATCAACGCTACACCACGCTTCATTCGAATGCATATACACAATTTTGATTCTCACAATGCACATCATCCCCTACTCTCACAATGGGTATTTCCAGGTTCATCATCATCGTCATCAACATCACAAAAACAAACTACACAAGACTTTACATGTGGGTCTCGGACTTGTTCTCGATGATCACCTTGACTACAGGGTTACCGCTTTCATCAACGCCCTTTCCAGCGAGCGCGAAGGCACGCTCACCCTCCTCTAGAGGCAAGCGGTGCGTAACGACCTTCTCCTCCACGGTTTGTAATTTTCCGCTCGCCAATAACGCAATAGCTGCCGGGTAAGCGTTGCCATCGTACCGGAAGACACCAATGATATCGACCTCACGCAGCGCGGCGGCGCCAACAGGAAGTGTCTGGATGGGGTTACCCATGCCGATCTGGACGAGCACACCTCCTGGTGCTGAGGCGTAGATGCCCGCCTGAACGCAGGCGGGCACACCGGTGCAATCGTATACGCGGCTGAAGCCAGAAACCTCGGGGCTGCCTGCGACATTGGCGGCCTCGGTGAGGGTGGCAGCGACGCGCTGGGCATTGGCAAGTGCATAGGCTATCTGGTCGGCGTGGGGAGCATCCTTGGCCGGGGGAGGGTTGGCAGGGTCGCTGCGGGGAATGAGGGCAGTCTTCAGGCCGAGGCCAAGGGAGGCGGCGATCTCAAGACGCGAGGAATCAATGTCTGCGACGACGATGGATGTGAAGTTCTGCGAAGTAGCTAGGGCCGAAGCGACGAGAAGACCAATGGCTCCTGCGCCGAAGACTAGAGCAGCTGTGCCCTCGCCTACGCTGCTAGCAATTTCCACCTCTTCCTTGGTAGGTGGGTGTGAGCGGCGAATGGCGTGTAAGCAAACGGCCAGCGGCTCGACGAGTGCACCGCCAGCGTTGGAGACATTGGATGGCAGAGGATGGCACATGGAAGCGGGGTGGTTGGTGCGCTCCATGAGGGTACCGTCCAGATGGGGGAACATCTTTGCGCTGCTGCGGAACTGCATGTTCTTGCAGATGTTGTAGCGACCTTGCTTGCATAAGGCGCACTGGCGGCACGGTAGACCGACCTCCAGAGCGACGCGGTCGCCGACTTTGAGGTTGGTGACGTCGGGGCCGACAGCTGTCACGGTCCCAGCGGACTCGTGGCCCAGGCACATCGGTTCGCGCACGACGAAGTCACCATTGCGGCCGTGGCTGTAGTAATGAAGGTCAGAGCCGCAGAGACCAGTTGCCTGCACGGCAACTTGGACATCTGCGCCGGTGGGAGCTGGCACTGATCGTTTCTCCTGCAATGTTATTAGTTGCGGGGTTTGTAGTAGAGCGGAGCTTGGAGCCTGAAGCTTACCAAACGTAGATCCTTTGCGCCGTGGAGGACAAGAGCGGTAGCTGATGTTGCTGTGGCCATGGTGAAAATTGTGAGAGATGAAGAAATCAATTTAGCAATCGCCAAATTGTTAAAGGCTGTGACATCGGCATCTGACTCCGGACAATCGCATTCCCCTCTCCCCCACTTGACATCGTGGGGGAGATGTGACGCGCTGGTGGTAACGTCGATTCCCACGGAGGAAGTCCGGAGCGGCTATTGATCTGAAAAGAGCAGGTTTCAATAGCCGATGTACTGGGGCGTGGGGGTTCCTATTGCATCACTTGAAATCGTGCGATGAAGAGAGATGGAATGAGTAGAATAGGTACAGCTATTTCATTAGACCATGTGTAGCCACTTGGAACAAATATCGGAAAGCCACATTGGAAATATCATATAGCTTCACCGGTCAAAATTGAAAACCTCAAAAAGTCGGACGTTTGACTTCAGGTCTTCTCCACACGACAATCGGGCGCCGCGGATAACATGCGGGGGTCCAATTTTGTCGCAAAGCTCCGCCAGAATTTCAGGCTCTAGCCATTTGGCACTTACGTTCTCTTTCATCTCTGTCAGATCGCATCTTTGCATCACAGCTGTATAACCGTCCTAAATTTCCCAGGTATTGGTTGCGTTTTCGCTAGCTAGTATCGTGGACTACATCTAATCGCATCACAGAATCTACAAAATGCCTTCTCAAGCTGCACTCGTCATTGGAGACATTATTCACGCGCGCAAGGAGCTAGAGAGCCTCTCTTCCATCCTCACTCTGAAGGTGAGATTCATATGTTCATGCGACCAGCAGTATGGTCAGCTAATTCCATGGACAGGAGTTCCCTAGTGGCACCCGCGAGGAGTTCATCGCAAATTGCAAGGCGGGCCAATACGACGATGTTGTCGCAATTTATCGGTCCAATACTTCTAATAAGGTGTGTAACTCGAATTGTTGTCGCGCAACCTTCCCGCATTGACAGTCAACCAGTATACCGGTCCCTTTGACGCTGAGATGCTCGCCGTCCTGCCCAAGTCATTAAAGTACATCTGTCACAACGGAGCCGGATACGACAATATCGATATTGCGGCTTGCACGCAGAGAAATATTGCTGTATCCAGCACTCCCGTCGCAGTCAATAATGCTACCGCCGATGTGGGGATCTTCTTGATGATCGGCGCATTACGCCAGGCCTATGTCCCCATTGCGGCTCTACGCGCCGGTAAGTTTGCATACTCACAGCGATAGCCTTAGAAATGGACTTGGAGGGGGAAAATGCTGATCGTTCTACTTCTAATAGGTCATTGGCAAGGTCAGACTACTCTGGGCAACGACCCTCAGGGCAAGGTCCTCGGTATCTTGGGCATGGGCGGCATTGGACGAGTAAGCAGTCCCATTCAAAGAGACTGGCACGATTACTTACTAAGTGTCTAGGAAATGGCTACTCGGGCCAAGGCCTTTGGCATGAAGATCCAGTATCACAACCGCTCCCGCCTTCCTGCCGAGCTGGAGGCCGGGGCGACATACGTCTCCTTTGATGAGCTTTTGGCCAACTCCGATGTGTTCAGTTTGAATCTTGCTCTCAATGCTTCTACACGGCACATCATTGGAGCCACTGAGTTTAGCAAGATGAAGGACGGTGTAGTGATTGTCAACACGGCGCGTGGAGCCTTGATCGACGAGAAGGCGCTGGTCGCAGCACTCGATTCTGGAAAGGTATTTAGCGCCCGCATGATGATTCTACAATTAGACCACTAATCAATCACGGACAGGTGCGCTCTGCTGGTCTGGATGTATACGAGGAAGAACCCAAGATTGAACCCGGTTTGATTAACAACCCCCGAGTCATGCTGCTGCCCCATATTGGCACTGCGACCTTCGAGACTCAAAAGGAGATGGAGATCTTGGTGTTGGATAACTTGAAGCTGGCGATCGAGAAGGGCGAGCTGATTACCCAGGTTCCGGAGCAGAAGAGATAGATTTAGACTTAGAGACTACAATATCAGTACGTGTTTAATGCGACTTCGGAAGATTTGATGTTTTACTTTTGGCCTCAGGCGATAATGCAGACTTGCCGGTATGACTAAGCAGCATTGTCTGCCATAATGCCATATCGCCCGAAACGGTTAGTGTTAGGGCTCGCTTAGGGTCCGCGTGCCAAGAGCGAAAAAAACCGCACCAAACTTGGTGTTCTAGCGTTAGCGGTCGAAGACGAAAAGCGACAACATCAACCCGACACCGAGGACCATCGACTTCCCCTCGTCAACTCCTCCAAGATGGTGAGTTATGCCCGCCCCCATCTTCAGATTCTCCGAAATGCACCCTGCAGAGTCCAGTCTCTGTCCAATTCGTCTCGAATTTCGGATATGCAAAATCTGCCGCTTCGACGAGAATCACCATCTCCCCGGCGCCAACATGATTACTGACGACTGTCTTTCGCCCTACAGGTCCGTTACGCCGCCCAGGAGATTTCGAACGCTAAGAGCGCCCGCGCGCGGGGCTCTTACCTTCGCGTCAGCTTCAAGAACACCCGTGAGACCGCTCAGGCCATCAACGGTATGAAGCTGCAGAAGGCTCTGACCTACCTCGACAACGTCACCAAGAAGTCCATGGCTGTCCCCATGCGCCGCTACGCCGGCTCTACCGGTCGCACTGCTCAGGGTAAGTGCCCTCGAGAAATTTTACATGCTGGATTCTTTTGGTGGCAACGGTTTCATGAAGTTACGTGGGGGATCAAGTGGAGGCAAATTGCTTAATATTTCGACTGTGTGAACGTTCTGGAGACTATGTGTTGATCCTTGGAGGAATGATGGGGTTGTTTGGGGTGCCATCGTTGCTGCTAAAATTTCAGTGTGGGATCGGACCGGGAACAAAGTGACTGACAATTTCTGTCTACAGGCAAGCAGTTCGGTGTCTCCAAGGCTCGCTGGCCCGTCAAGTCCGCCGAGTACCTCCTCGACCTCCTCAAGAACGCTGAGGCCAACGCCGACACCAAGGGTCTCGACACCTCCAACCTGGTTGTCCAGCGCATCCAGGTCAACCAGGCTCCCAAGGGCCGCCGCCGCACTTACCGTGCCCACGGTCGTGTACGTTTTTTCTTTCCGAATGAAGGGGAGTTTTTTTCCTTCTGAGCATGTACTAATCTGCTTCTAGATCAACCCCTACATGACCAACCCCTGCCACATCGAGCTTATCCTCACCGAGGCCAACGAGGAGGTTGCCAAGGCTCCCGCCAAGACCAAGGCTGGTCTCACTTCCCGCCAGCGCGGTGCTGAGCTCCGCCGTGCTATCCAGGCATAAACGGATCGTCGGGATGGGGATTGAAAAAGGATTGCGGTGGACGGATTGACCGGAGTTGTGCGCATCTGTATGTTGGAACGGAAATGATACCGGATCATACAGGATTTTCTTAAGGTCATGGCACCAAATACAAAAAGTTTAAAGCGCGACTCCGGTCGATGAACTTAGGTTTCTGTACTGCCCGGTTCGATTCATGATACAACGTGGTTCTTCTTCTGTGACTTGTCCAAGTGTATCGTGATACCTCCAGATATGTTTCATTGGCACCGGTCTGGCGTCTGAAATAATTTTATACGTTTCATGATTCAAGACGAACCGGTCGTTTTCGTAAACAAAGCATTAAACCTATTCCCAGAACAGTCCAGGAGTGTTCAACTGAGCCCCAATCAACATGGACGATAAGGGGGACGTGCGGGGTTGGAGACGTAGATACAGCTTAAATTGCACGGCGTCTTTGGGGGCCCAATTCACTGCGAATACACCATGTCTCGACTATCCGACTACCGTCTTCTATGCTTTGATGTATACGGCACTCTCATCGACTGGGAAAGTGGCATCCTGGCCGCTTTGCAGCCTATACTGGCGCGCACTCATGCCCACTTCTCGCGTGAGGAGCTCCTCGCAGTCTTTCATGAGTTCGAGCATGAGCAGCAGCGCCTGACACCGGACATGCCCTACTCACAGCTCCTCGCAACCATCTATCCTCGGCTGACCTCGCGTCTCGGTCTGGATGTGCCAAGCGAGGAAGAAAGCAGACAGTTTGGCGAATCGGTGGGCAGCTGGCCCGCCTTCCCAGATACCGTGGACGCACTCAAACGCCTTTCCAAGCATTACAGGCTCGTGGTCCTGTCGAACGTTGACCGGGCTTCTTTCGCGCAGTCCAATGCGGGCAGTCTACAAGCCTTCCCCTTCGATCTGATCATTACGGCACAGGATGTTGGCTCCTACAAGCCGGACCGGCGCAACTTCGAACACATGATGCGGGCCGTGCAAACTGACTTTGGAGTTGAGCGAAGCCAAATCCTGCAGACCGCGCAGAGCCAGTTTCATGATCACCAGCCGGCACAGAAGATGGGGATCAAGAGCGTGTGGATTGAGAGGCCCGGGGCCCTCATGGGGAATCAGGACGATCCCATCTATGATTGGCGCTTCGACACTCTAGGGGAGATGGCAAGTGCGCTAGAACAAGAATCACAAGCTTAGACTTCTCAAAAGAGTGTTGCTGCCTGCGACTCAAGGGAGACGATGCTGGAAAGACGTGGACACAAGGCTTGGCAAGGTCAATCGGGTTGCCTCAGCCACACTGCTGGCATCATCACTAGTTGATCTGTGGTTTCAAGGTTTTTATTCAATGTTTCATAGTTGTGCATACTCACAAAAGACAGAAACTTCAATGATATACATCAAGGGTTAAGTGAAAACGGGACACTACACGGTCGAGACAAGCAGACTGGGTCGGGTAAATATAGATGCGCGGGGACCGCAAGATGAGACGCAGAATTGGCGGAAAACGCCAAAGTAGAGTCGCGAATGATTGACATTATGCTCGGGTACGCAAACCTACGTAGGCTTCAGTCATCCCTTTAAGACTTTGCCACACCGACTCTCAGTTCGCGTTAAAAGCTGGCGCCTTGGGCCCATCTCCCTGGTTGGAAAGAAAAAGCACCTCTGGGCTCGAGCATAGACCCTGCGCTACCCTAGCACTACTAGGCGAACTCACTCATTCGGACCTAACATCTTCTTGTTCCCCGGTCTCATCTGACTCCTTCTCATTGTTCCCTCTTCACATCCTGGCTCTACACTTTGACTCGCACGATGAAACGCTTCTTCAAGCGACCAGGAACTAGTGAGTGTTTTCTTCCACACCCCGCAGACACCGCTGACCGCCAGACTCCGGCGCGAGTACCCCGGACCGCGCCGAGGACTATGCAGAGGACTCGCCTGAAGGCATTCTCCTTCGAGAGATCGTTCGTCTACACATCTCCGATCGCATTGCCCTTCGCTAATTTCGCCTATAGGCCACATTCTGTGAAGCTCCTATCAGCGGGCCTTCAGTACGTAAATGCGCAATGGCCAAAACAAACCGTTGAACACTTCTGGCTGACCAATTCTCCTCCAACAAATAGGGCAATGAATTCGTCCACCTACCCAAGATCGTCGAGAGTGCCGAGTCGAGTCCCGCCGCCGCGAAGGAGGCTGCTGCCCGCATTCGCAGATACTTGTCTACCCCGAACAGCACCCCGAACAGCACCCAGTACAATGCGATCATGCTCATGCGCATTCTCGTGGATAATCCCGGCCATAGCTTCACCCGCAACTTCGATGCCAAATTTGTCGCCACCTTGAAAGATCTTCTCCGCTACGGCCGGGATTGGCATGTCCAGCACTACCTGCGCCAGCATCTGAATACGCTCGAGAGTACCAAGGCCGATGACCAGGACCTCCAATTGCTTCTGCAGATGTGGGCAAAGGAGAAGACAAAGAACAATCGGAACTTTGTAAGGAACGATGACAAGGGCAAGGAGGGGTCGGAGTAACTGACCCGGGTTGGTAGATTGACCGATTCCCCCAGGCAGGCAACCACCAGGCGCCTGCGGGATATCCATCTCAGATGAATCGCCCTCTCCCTCCTCCACCTGCCAATCAACTACCAGATGCAGGCGAACTCGCAGCACGCGTTGAAGAAGCTCGAAACTCAGCGAAGCTGCTCACGCAGTTTGTTCAGACAACGCCACAAGCGGAGCTCGAAGAGAATGATCTCATCAAAGAGTTCGTCGATCGCTGCCGAACTTCCTCACGATTGCTTCAATCCTACATTCACGCCACCAACCCATCTCCGGACGAAGACACCCTTCTCACTCTCATCGAGGCCAATGACGAGATTTCCGTCGCCATGTCGCAACAGCAGCGTGCCATGCTCAAGGCCCGCAAAGCCCGCGGCGCCATGAGCCCCACCCCATCCAATATCAACAGTGCTTCTCCAACCACCAGCGAAAATGTAGCTTCTCCTAGTCCACGTCCCGCCTCTTTGGATCCGGTCTATCGGGTGTCCAGAAGCCCAGAGCAGCAATCTGCCCCGCTCGTCGAGCTTCCCACGATGATGCCTGAGACGGTGATGTCTGGCGGCCGGCCAAACGCACCCCGAACCAACACTACCGAATATAACTCTGCCGATTTCGAGGTGCAAAATCCCTTCGCTGATGATTTTGCCTCGACTGAGCCCAATGAGCGGCGTCAGCATCCTTTAACATCGAATCCGCCTGAGGCGAGAGTGTCTTTCCAGCCCTCAGAGCATGAGCGTTGAGTGAAGCTGCTAGTATGAACTGTAGCTGGTGTTTGATACCCCGTTCTGCCTTCCATCATATGCTACATAGGTTTTTCCTTCTTTGGTTCGAATGCGATTCAGTGGGAGCCATCGTTTGCTTGCTGTTCCCTTAATGTGATACCTTGGGTCTTTAGTCAAATTTTCTCTTTATTGAGGAAGAGCCGTACTTTCAGTATTTGCCAATCGCGTTCAGAGTAAATGTGATTGGTACTTCTATTAATACCACGCTTCTCCTAAGAGATCTAGCCCTCAATATACCCATCTTCCATTTGAGTTGTGTCTTAGTTATATCGATTGTTTTCTCGTACTCAAGCAGCGACTGTCATTTTGGCCAGAGACCATCTCCCTATGTCTCACCATCTTTGCCTACCGAAATCTTCGATTCACCCGAAATGACTAAATGATCCATGCATTATGCTATGGAATTCTCAGCACACGGTTTGTCGTGATGACCGCTCTCTCTATCTGGATTACGGGCGAGCAATGTTCATTTATCTGAATCCGGAAGCAAATTTGACTCTGAGTAGCGTCCTGTGACACTTGTTGATGCCTGCGTCACCAAGATTGCTCTGATTAGACGTCCAACGAAGCAAAGCTCCCTAAATTGACGTGTTGAATCTGAATTGACGTGTGCCGACTCGACCTGGACTCCATCCCTGCAGGCCTGAAGCTTCTAAGGTTCAGGGGTCGGGTCTACAAAGTCCGAAGCAGCTTTATTCAGACTCTTAAGGGACCAATTCGGGGCGGGAAAGGGAAAAGCGCTCGAGAACTAGCGGTTGTGGAGACCCACATCCATTTTCCCGGTACACAAGCTTTTACTTCAAACGTTGTACCTGACGCACATACGTCGTTTGCACAGAACATTGATTGACGTAGGCACATCGTCAGCAAATAGACCAATTCTCCAGCAATCATGTTCTCCTGTCTTTGTCACTTTTCCGCCGTGCTATCAATGTGAAACTCCAACTATCCTTGCTCGGCGCGTGGGCCCAGCCTTGGCAAGCCTTCGCAGGAACACTCGGTCTTGTCCCGGTTGCAGCAATGCACTGATCCAAACAAGACCGAAAAGAGGAATGTCCGAAGTTTTGGGATCTGGCAATATCTCCGGTCTCACCAGGCGCCTCCCTGTGGAGGAGCTCTCGATCCTTGAGTATGTAGGAGACGGGGTCAATTGTTTCAGAGTGACCACTAGGTGCATTTGTCCTCAATGACAGCTCCCAAGGTGGACTCCTACCATGCCCCTATCCAGACTACTGTCTGCAGTTGATTGCAAAGGGTTCTGGCAGAATCGAGATGGACCGATGCCACTGTCATGCGGTCCTCTATATAAACGGCCCCGTCCCAGCGCTGCCAGATCCTGACATCAAGCTGGCCTATCTTTTCGAAGCTTCTCCTTTTTCTCTCTACCATTCCTTCTCTCCGGTCTGGGACCGTGCAGTCTTTTCCACACTCGCTTTATACTTTTCACGGTACTGGTTTACCGACTTCCATTCCTTCGCCGGTCCCTCTATAAACACCCGTCCGAAATGAAGCAGTATACTTCCATTGCGGCCTTTGCCGGCTTGATCTCTTTGGTCAATGGCCACGGCTTCGTCACCAGCCCAACTGCCCGTATGCCGGGTGCCGCCATGAAGGCTGCCTGCGGTAACCAGGTTGAGGTCAACCAACTGTCCGACAACTACGGCAACATTCAGGGCGAGTTACAGGTCGCCTCCTCCCAGAGCGATTATAACGCGGGAGAGTGCGACATCTGGCTCTGCAAGGGCTACAAGTTCGCCGATAACAAGGACAATGTCTACTCCTACACCGCAGGCGAGACCATTGACTTCACTGTGGATATCCGCGCCCCCCACACCGGTGTTGCCAATGTTTCTGTCGTTGATACTGCTTCCAACACGGTCATTGGCGAACCGCTGATCTCCTGGTCTGTCTATGCTTCCGTTGCTACCGGAGTTGCCCCGAACAACACCGATTTCAGCGTGACCATGCCCACCGATCTTGGTTCCCAGTGTTCTACTGCTGGTGCTTGTGTGCTCCAGTGGTACTGGTATGCCGAGTCCATTGACCAGACCTACGAGTCTTGCGTCGACTTTACTGTCGGCGGATCCAGCTCCGGTGCCGCGGAGGTCAGCTCTTCTGCTGCAGTCTCCTCGTCTGCATCTGCGCCTACTTCTACTTTGGTTTCCTCTGCTGCTGAGACTTCCGCTGTTGTCGAGACAACTGCTGCCGTCCAGACTTCGACTCTTGCTGTTGTAGCTTCCACCACTTTCGCCACACAGGCTCGTGCCTCTGCCGCTCCCTCGGAGCAGGCCGAGTCGGTTACCCCTAGTGTGACTGCCACCGCTCTTGCTTCCAACTTGTCTATTCCTACCAGCGGCACTGACTCAGAGAAGCTTGGCTGGGTCGAGAGTGTGTTCAAGTACCTCGTTAATGGCAACTAGATGTGTTTAGAGTCCCGCTTCCGAATTGATAGGTCTACGGGGGCTATATAGAGCTAGAAATCATATCCAATGCCCTTTTTGCGGCGTTTTATGCCCATCCACAATTGTTTAAGTATAGAGAGAAAATTAACTTTGGGAAAGTTCTGCCTCAGGACCCACTTGGTGTAACCAAATTCCGGTGCCGCTTCGGGATGCGCCAAGAAGCTGCCAAGATTCAGGAGATATGCTATAAGCCATTCGGTCAAATGTCCTGGTCAATACCTGCAGAGAAGCTACAAACATAACTCCAATTTTAAGGAAGGGAGGAAATATCTCAGGCGTGACTCCTGCAGGATACCGGTGAGGATCGACTTTGAGATACAGTTCGGTGGAAAGATCCGCAATCCGATAAGATAAGCATAGCCACGCTGTAGTTTTTTTGTTCCTGTCACCTTGAGCTTTCCCCCCCCTTCTGTTCTTTCGTCCCCCTACATTCCCTACACATACCGCCAATATGGAAGAACATCTACGTCAAAGTATCTCCAACCACCCCTCGGCGTTCCAGCTGCACAACAGTTCGCCCCACCGATCCGAGAGGATGGCGCGCACGCAGCACGAAGCCACCTCCACGGCCCTGGAACTCCAGGAAATCATGCAGAACCGCCGTGGTAGCTCCGACGAAGAGGGCATGCCCCCGCCTCGCTACACTGCTGAAAGCGACCCGTTCAAGCTGGCAACGAAGCTGAAAACCGATGAAGAAATCCGACAGATCAAGGCCAACACCTCTCGGAAACGCGACAATGCCCACAGCGTCAAGGTCGTGGAAAAGGGCAAGCAGGCCATTACCGCCCGTAAATTGCAGGGCTTTTACGAGAATCAGAACGAGAATATCGAGCGGATGTTGAAGCCGGTCGAAGAACATGTTCGCGCTGCCCGTGAGCTCAACAGTGAGAATAGCCTCAAGTATAAGATCGCCGTCTACGCCAGTTTCGCCGCCAACATTATTCTCTGTGTTGTGCAAGTGTATGGTGCCGCCTCTTCCGGCTCCCTGTCACTGTTTACCACCATGGCCGATGCCATCTTCGACCCCATGTCCAATTTGACCCTTTTGCTATGCAACAAAGCCGTTAACCGTGTCGACCCCCGCAAATTCCCCGCCGGCAAGGCTCGCATCGAGACCGCCGGCAACATCTGCTTCTGTTTCTTGATGACTGCCGTCTCCTTTATTATTATTGCCTTCTCCATTCGCGAGCTGGTCGAGGGCTCCGACACCCTGACTGCGTCTTTCCACCTTCCCTCCATCATTGCCGTCGCCGTTGCCTTTTGCACTAAGCTGGGTCTTTTCATGTACTGCTTCGCCTTGCGCAATCAGGTCTCCCAGATTCGCATTCTGTGGGAAGATCACCGCAACGACCTCCTTATCAATGGCCTCGGTCTGGCAACCTCCCTTATGGGAAGTAAGATCCGTTGGTGGATTGATCCCATGGGCGCTATTCTATTGTCCGTGCTCGTCAGCGGGCTCTGGCTGCACTCTGCCTACGGCGAATTCCAGCTTCTCGTCGGTGTCACCGCCGATACCAAGATGCAGCAGCTTATCACCTACATCTCAATGACCCACTCGCCCCTCATCACTGCCATCGACACCGTCCGCGCGTACACCTCCGGACCTCGTCTGCTTGTTGAGGTTGATGTCGTCATGGATGCCTCCGATTCCCTCCGCGCTACTCACGATGTTGCCGAGGAACTGCAGATGAAGCTCGAGTCCCTGCCTGATGTTGAGCGTGCCTATGTTCACGTCGATTACGAGACCACCCACAAGCCCGAGCACTTCCTCAAGAAGGAGCTGTAAACACCTGCGATAGATGCATTCTACTTTTCCCTATATTAATATCGCAGCATATTCATTGTACATAGCGAATTTCTGGTGTTTGTTGAAAATTTTACCCTATGATTGTTGGCAGAACGATTATGTCATTTCAAATTTCTTTTGGACAAAATCTCATCTCTTAACCCAAGTCAAGATGGAAGTGTGTCCATCTCAGGACATCCTAGTAGCACATTGACTCGGTCAAGCGAATCCAGAGTCAAGGTCAGTTGAAGGCCGAGAAATACAAGGAGAGAGGGATCCATAGAAAGCCCAGTGGGATGACCTGGAGGGTGAACCCGACGGTGAGTTACTTTTCTGCCCGGCGACTGAACCAATTGATACTGCGATCGTAGACTGCGCGCTCAGCGACACCTAAATTTCAGACTCGTGATGATCTCGCGTACATTTCAATGGCATGGTTAACAATCGATGAGCCGCCATATGTAATAGGATCAATTCAATAACTAAAACAGACCGGGGCCAAGTACAAGTCCTCGACATCAAAAACGTACACACGCGGATAGAAAATGCCTAACTACCAAGAGAAACTTATTTGCAAGGGAGCCCGAAGGCGAAGAAAATGAAAGAAAAAAGAAAAAGCAATATTGTTAAAGAAAAAAGAAAAAAGAAATTGGTATATACTCCAACACTGAGGGCTCCGTATGGTTGTCATCAAAGTGCGTAATATCCGCCGCATACGCATCAAGCAGCCACGTACTTTCCACTGACCAGCTTTCGCGCAGTTGGAGCTTCCTCCCAGACAGTCGAAGCAGCTCTCTGCGCGGCCTCGTCCGCGAAGGGATCGACTTCTTTTGGAGAGGCGTCAGTGACTGCCCGGCTGATACCGAGTCGGGAGCCGGCTGTGATTGTGCTGAGTTCGAATTTGGCTTCGACGTTGCCTTTGCGTGGGCCACTGGTTGAGGTCGAGAACCGGACGAGGAATTTGCCGTCTTCACCGGTGCCCGGAGGGTACACTACCAGTTCGGGAATTCTCCAGGTGACGGTAGAATTCTTGCGGCGGAAAGTGGCACCTTGGTTGGGGTGCATGACAGCACTGGTAGCGTGAGCGATGGGGGTGGTAGCATCTTCAGCGGAGATGTCCAAACCGACTGTCAGGACCACGTTTCTGAGAATGAGAGGCTCGCCTGACTGCGAAATGAAGGACGGGTTGAGGGTGTAGAAGATAATGGCGCTGGCTGTGGTCTCTTGAAGGTTCCAGGCTGGCTTGAAGATGACTGGGCAATAGGCGGAAGGATCATCCAGGTGTACTTGGTATTTAAATGCGACTGTAGGCATGGGTCGCGAAATACTGGCCAGCTGGATGTCATACTGGCCTCGGTTTTCGTCGGTGTTTTCATGGACAAAGTGTGGGTTAGCGGCCACCTTCTCCAGTACTTGGAAGTTGTCAAGGCGGATGCGTGTCGCTTCTACCGGGGCGCCGGGCGAAGGGTTGTGGGCCAGAGCAAGTTCTCCCACCACGAAAGATTTGGTAACAGTGCCGTCTGAGAACCAGGCGTTCACAGTTTCAATGATAGAGGCATTCAAGCCAGATTCATAGAGCTCGGGGTGCATTGTAGGTACGGGGCCTTGCATAGTATGTCCCGAGCGAACAGACGTCGTGTCCGACATGGCTTGGTCCTCCGTCACGCTGCTGGGAGACGCAATGTGCCTGATAGGCGACGAGGGGGTGTACATATCGGGGGCGGCCGTAGTCGTGGCCCCTTCAGAGGTGGGATTTGGGACAAACACCGTGTTTCGAACGTCGCGGCGGCCCCGGATGGTACCAGCGTTCCGTCTGACGTTACCAGATTGCTGAGCGCGCTATTTGTTGAGTTAGCTTGAGGGCTGTCGGGTGGAACATATTGAACTGACCAGTCGCAGGGTATTGGCCATGTCATCCATTGCTTGCTTGGCCTGGCTCTCATCTTCAAAGATTGGCTGGTCGCGGATTTTCAGGTTCATGCCGGGATCTTCCATACTGTGTATATGACTATGTTAGCAATCGTTCCAGGTAAAGTCTCCCGTGAAAGACGTACGCTGCCTCCCTCTGGGCGCGAGTTATCTCGTCGATTGTGGAAGGACGCTCAGTGAAACCTTCCGAGTCCACATGCTCAGCCCCATTACTCGCATAACTCTGGGTCCCTTGGTGAGTGCCATTGGTGCCAGTCGGCTCGGGCTGAGAGGCGTGAACCGGTGTGACAACATTCGTCAAAGTGCGATCGTGTGATACATCCGGAGTCTGAGCATGTTCTTCTTCCGTCATAGAGGTCCCTGGACGGTCTAAAGGTGTGCTAGGAGGTGATTCGGGGATTTGCATGTCTCTTGAGGAATCGCTTCGCTTGAAGGGCGCAAAGGGACTGAAGTGCTTCTTCTCTGCCTTTCTGTCGTGTGTTCCAGCTGATGGTCCAACGACACTCTTTCGCCTGTTCATGACAGTACCGAGTCGTCTCAAGCCTCCCAAGGGAGTCTGCCTGGGTTGAGCCTCTGGAGCTGTAGGGGAAAAAAGAAGTCAGATTCCCTCCTTTTCAATTATAGGAATTGGGAGCTTACCTGGGGGAGTTTGGACAGCGGCCGCCCTGTCGGATCTTTCCGATCGCTGGCTTGCCGCATCATCCTGAATGTGTGGTGGAGGTGCCAGCGGTGCCGCGGTTGAGGTCGTTTGCATAGGCGGAGTTGTAACAGGAAGAGCCTCCGCCTGAGATGTTTGTCTGCGTGAAGGCACAGGCGAAATAGGAACACGGGTCCCTGCCACTTTCGCAGCAAAGGTCTTGATCTCATCGGCGGTCTCCACGTTGAGTAGCACGTTCAAGCAGCTCTCTGCAGCTTGCCGGCCGCGCTCGACTTGGTCCACCTCGTGTGTCTCAAGCTGGGTGAGCACATCCCGAAGGTGGTTAAGTCGGCCTTCATCAACCGCTTGAAGCTGCTCGAAGACGAATGGAGCACGCGATTCCCACTGCTGGTTGACTTCCTCGGCCGCGGCGATGGCACTGGCCAGCTTGTCGGCGCCCTTCGTACCCTTGCCCTTGGCCTTTTCAACCTTTTTCTGAGCCTCTTCAACACTTTTAGCGAGACCCGCCAAGTTACTTTGAATTCCAGGCATCTGCTGCATGTCGCGATTCTTGTTGCTATATTCCCTTAGCGGTCGCTCCACGTCCTCTTCGATTTTGTTCGCAAGAGTCTCGTGGGATACAGCCAGCGCCTCGGTGGAATTGAGAATGCGCTGCCAAGGGATTTGGAAGATACTGTTTCCATATCAGTGTTGCCCATTGACAGTGTATCGGAGCTCACGGCTCTCGGGCTCCTTCGACTTACCCGAGCGCAGCACCATTGTCGAGTTGCGGGCGATGCGCCAGCTTTCGCAAGCTCTGGGCATAAGACTCTTCAAGCCGACGACGTTCCTACCACCGTGTCAATTTTGTTTTTGCGCATTCAATTCGACATCAGGTATCGCCAGCGTAACGGATGGACGATCGTACCTGGAGGAAGTCCGCGATATCCGAATGGATCTTATTGATGACTCGGATGCGGTCATTCAGGACGTTTGTAGCTTGGCCAGGATATAGAGTGGCCTAAAAATGGGCGACAACCCCACGATCAGTATGCGGAAGTCCACGGGGAAGACCAGAGAGCATCATACCAGCAGCGCCGGATATTCCTGTCGTGAGAGGTCCATTGTTTCAAGTTGACCGGATCACCAAGGGCACCAAGCGCATAACCCGAGGCAATGCAGCAATCAAGCAAGAGTACGGTCAACGTCGAGACTGGAAGACCAATGCATGGAAGTCCGGGGTTGCAACGATCGCTGTCCTCGGCGATGACGATGTGCCCCGGTTGTCACGTGACACGATCCACACGTCAGATTCCACTGGATCTTGTCGGTCCTTTTTAGTTCCCCGAGAGGTGTCATCATGGATTGGAGGAATGGTCTTGGCTTTACGGATCGACTCAAAGTCATCCAATCTCTGTAGGTAGAGCACTTGCTCTGTAGATTTAAGACTGATCTGACTTCCTAGCACCACGGCCTACCAACAAGATTCTTCTGCCTCTGCCTTCGCGGAAGCACAAACACAAGCTAGGCGATGTGAAATTGAAGCCTACGAAAATGCCGTTTCCAAGGTCCGTTGCGCAACTGTGAATGTCTGCGGCTGCGTAAACTCATTCATTCCAGGAAGACTATGACGGCATCTGTCAACGGGCAATCGATGCTGCTGAGACCGCATCTGTAGCACCAGGGACTGGCACTGATAACTTTCATGATATATCCCAAGAGTCGGAGACGTCTGATGTCCCAACGGGTGAAAAGCTCGGCCAGTACACATCGTGTTTCCATCACTTTGACGGGCTGCATTCCACGATATACAAGTCGAAAGCTGACGACGGTACGGTCCGCGCCGTGAAAGTAACCATTCCGCATCTCATGACTGCTCCTCATGATGCTCAACGAGAAGCTAGACTATTGCGCGAAGCTCATGGTCCCCGTACGATTCCGCTGATCGAAACATTCCGACTAGACGGAGGCAGACTGGTGCTGGTGTTCCCTTTCCTCCGGTATGACCTGGAACATCTGTTTCGACGGGACATGGTCACCGCTACTCAGACTCGGTCAATATTGCATGATCTATTCCAAGCACTTGCCCACATTCACAAGCTTGGAATCATTCATCGAGACATCAAACCATCAAACGTCTTGATGGACTCCCCTGATGGACCCGCTTACCTGGCAGACTTTGGCATTTCCTGGAAAGAAGGAGACCCCGGGTCGGAGCCATCTCACGAGAAGATCACGGATGTCGGGACCACCTGTTACCGACCCCCCGAGATCCTATTCGGCGACAAGACATATGGAACGGCCCTGGATCTCTGGGCCGCAGGTTGTGTGGTGGCAGAAGCGATTGGGGTGGGACATCGAGCCCTCTTCGATTCCGGCCCCGTGGGAAGCGATCTGTCGCTCATTGTGTCTATATTCAAAACACTAGGAACCCCAGACGAACAGATCTGGCCGGTAAGTGAAGTAGCATTCTCAGGTCAAGGACCACACTGGAAACACGAAATAACCCGAATGTAGGCAGCGTCAAACCTGCCCGACTGGGGCAAAGTGCAATTCTACGATTTCCCGGCGCAGACCTGGGACGATATTCTACCAGGGGCCTCCTCCAATGGACGTGATCTCGCCCGCCAGTTGCTCTGCTACGAGAGTAGCCAGAGACTCACGGCCGACGAGGTAAGTCCACCGCGACCGCGCGGGTATGTGGCGCTTGAAGGACGTTGAGAACTAATTTTTCTCAGGCACTCGGACACCCGTATTTCTCCACATTTTAATATCAAACAAGTATCCTTGCATCTGGTCCCATTGAGCCTCCCTATTCCATTAAGATTCAGATCATATCGAAACACCTACCTGCAGACGGGGGAAAGTAATTCGAGTGCCGATCGCACTTCTGTAGCAATCACGATCTAGACAACGTGATGAGTGGGACTCCCAACTGAACCTGAACTTGAAAGGATCTTCGGGTACACCGGAAATTGCGAATGGACACATCAGGCAATGAGAATCGGGAACATGGTTTCATCCCGTGCCCCGCGTCGAAGCGAAGGGAAGTCAACCACGTTTGGGGGGCTACGGGCGGCGCTAGTCATTTAGTGAAGGGACCGAGGGTCCCCATTATCGTTCAAGATCTTGCTAGATAGGGATGAACTTATTCCAGACTGGGGAAGTGAGACAGTGCCGGCTTCAAGCTTCAAGCTTTCGCGAATTCACAAAAGTAGACTGATTCCTTCGTTTGTGGCCCCAGGGGAGTTCGAGTCCCTTTGGGGTTTCCCAACTCGTGTTTGGGTTCATTTCGTATTTAACGTGACCCCTGGGAAACCAGGCACGGTATCCTATAGACCAATCATGGCATTCATAATCCTCAGATCTTCAATGAATGTGGTTAGCGCAGGGCAAGGCGGTAATACAATACCACCTGCATGTGGAGCAAGGGTCTGATGGATGCAATCATTTCCCTACAATCGTAGTTCTTCACGAGCGCTGGTCTCTCTTTTCCCATTGCATACTCTACGGCCTGGCAGTCGTTGTCCTTTCGTTTTCCTGATCTGGTTATCGGCGGTGCTCGATTTTCCAATCGTCCATTCTTTCTATCTACATTCCTCGCGACCACCGACGCGGCACTCGGAAGCTCGTTCGCGTTGGAATTCTGGCCTGAGCCTGGAATTTGACTCTCTTTAGAAGCGAGTATTGCTCATCCTTAACCCTCTACTGTGCTCGACTAGACCTTTACAGCATCAATTTCGCCATGGTGCACGGGCATGCCCACGTTCATGAGCACCGCCCTCATGAGATTGAGAGGCGGGGCTTCCTGGACGAAAGATCCAATCCCTTTGAGGATGCCTATGATGCCATGTCCAAAGGCTGGGAAGACGCGTTTGGTACCGGCGATGCTACCACTACCGCCAAAGAAGATACCGCTACCAAAACCGCTGCGAACATGGGCGTAGGTCCTGCAGTGGCAGCGACCAGAACAACCTCGTCTGAGACCACGGAGAAAACGACCGAGGCGGCCCCTACTACGACCAAGAATACCGAGAAACATGATGCTACCACCACTAGCGAGAAAGAGGCCATCAAGACCGTGACGCATACCACACAATCCACGGAAACTCGCATTGAGGAGCCTTCCAAAGAGTCCACGAAGACCACAGCAGAGGCTACTACTACCTTTACGTCCTCTGAGGACAACAAGACAGCTACCAAGATTGAACCTACATCGACTGCGAACAAAGAAACGAATACAAACATCAGCTTCGTAACCTCGGTGACCTCTACAGCTGAACCTACCAAAGACGTAAATGTCCTGGCTGCGACCAACACTGTCTCGGTCAGCAATTCGGCTGCATCAGCTTCATCTACTTCGCTGAAAACCGAATCCCAAGGAATGTCCTCCGGTGCCAAGGCCGGTGTTGCCATTGGTGTCATTCTCGGTGTGGGTGTGATTGCTGCTCTGATCTTCTTCTTCATCCGCAAAAAGAAGCGGGCTCAATCCTTGAAGGAGGAAGAGGAGAACGAGAAATTGGCGTACAGTCCCCCGCCCCCTCCCCCAGTCTCGAAGCAGCTGAATGCTGCAGCTGCTCCGCGACTCAATGTTCGCCCGATTACTCAGTTTGCGCCTGACCTGAGCGGCAACGGCGGCTTTAACCCGGCCTCTGCTGCTGGCGTCGCTGCCGGTGCCGGCACTGGGGCAGCAGCAGCAGCAGCTTCTCGCAATCTTACCGGAAACTCGCCGCCTTCTACCCCTCCCAAATCTGCCACTGGCTCTAACCCGTTCAATGACCCTGTCAATCCATTCAGCAATGGCAACGACGTTCCTGAAGACGCGCCTGGTATCGGTCAGACCGCTGCAGGAGCTGCCGCCGCGGGAATTGTTGCCGAAGCCGCCGTGGCCAACGAACGCGCTCCCAACGAACGCGCTCCCTCTCACCCTGGGTCTTCCCCGAGCCCTGTCAGTTACGATGGCGAGTCAGTTGCATCTGCAACATTCGCTGGTGATGGTGCGGCTGGAATGAGTGCCGTTGCGGGTGCCGCTGCTGGGACAAGCCCTAATAATGTCCACCGCGTGCAAATGGACTTTAACCCCTCGATGGAAGACGAATTGGGTCTTCGTACTGGTGCGCTGGTTCGAATGCTCCACGAATACGATGACGGATGGGTAAGTGGTTTGGAAATATTTATGACCAAAGCAAGGACATACCCTAACAAGTCTAACAGGCTCTCTGTGTCCGTCTTGATCGGTCTCAACAAGGCGTGGCTCCACGGTCTTGCCTTTCTGCGCGCCCTGTGAAGCCTCGCTCGCGTCCTCCTCCTGGAGCTCGCGGTCCTCCAGTCATGGGTCCAAATGGCCGAATTCCCTCTGGTCCGCCGCCTGGTCGCTTTTACCCCGGTGATGCTCGGCCAAGGTCCCCGGCTGGCTCTGGATACGGCCCTGGCCCTGGTTCTGGCGGTTTGCCGCCTCCCCGCCCATACCCTCAGAGCCGCTCTGCGTCACCCGTCCAATTCCCCATGCCTGGCCCCATGGGCCCTTCAATCCGACCAGTTCACCGTTCAATGTCACCTGGCCCCGGTGTCCGACCTGTGCCTCGGTCCATGAGCCCCGGCCCCAACGGACTCCCCGGTATGCAGCGTCAACCTGTGATGCCAATCAATCAGCGGCAGCGTAGCAACAGTGCCAGCAACTTCCCTCCCCCAAGCGTGGGCTCTGCGCCTCCGCAGTCTCCCAGTCCTCTCGCTGTGGCCGAGCCTCCAGCTCCAGCTCCCACCGCCGAACTCCCCGCGCTTCCCAATTCGCACACTTCTCCCGGATCACAGCCTCATGGGGGACCTCTGCCCTCGCAAAACTTCTAGTCTGCGACCTGATCCATGAGGATACCTCTATTCGAGTCCACGAGCCCCCGCAGACCGATACGGCTGCTCTCGTCTGATCAAGATCCCCCTGGAGGGAAATAAGTCTGCCTCGTATGACTCGACTCAATCTCTACGTCCGCAACGAACGAATTTTCATTTTATTTTTCCCCTACATATACCGTGTTTTGAGATTTGATGGCCCCTGTAACACCCCTTCCCTATGCGTATGCGTCTTCCCCTTCTCAGCTGGTGACTGCTCGGCGAAGTTATTGCCCTAACTTTATGCATTTGTTACTCTGCTTCAAGATCTCCATGCATGTTATCTCCCCCATGGATAATTGATTATGTCACGAGGTAGACATTTTGGAATCCGTTGACCTCTGTATCATTCTGGATAGCGTAGGATCTATTAGATATCGAAATTAGCCTGATGCTTACTTGAAAACAGCCTGCTATTTATACTTCCGTATTGAGTTGTCGTCCAGCGATGAAAACACTAAAGTAAAGAAAATGTCTTATGTTGCCCGAAATGCGCCAGAAATTATAGGAGTAGCAAACGAAGCGTGAAGAATAAATCAAACGCCAATTTTTGGCCTGCCTTTGGCGTTAGTGTATAAAGCCTGTCCTGACTAAGCTTAGACATTTTGTTCGAATACTCCCCCAAGGGTATGGTAGATTGAGAGTGGACTTGCTAGCTCCTTTCTGTTTCATGCTGCCTGACATCCACCTTTAGCGCCGAAAGTAAATACATTTTGTCGCGTTAGATCTTCCTATACTCCTTCCGTCAAGGCCCATGTTATGTTCTATGGTCGGGCGAACCTGGCGGAAACCTTCAGGTTGCTAAGTGACACCTACAGTCTGAAACCGCCCCCATCCAGTGGATAAATACTGAGTTACATCTGCTTGAATTTGTCCGACGACTTGATGAAATGAAACAAGTTCGGAAACAAAAGGACTTAGATTTAAAGTTGCAAAAGGGGCAGCCCTGGCTGCGTCAGCTATGGCAAGAAGATCAGGGCAAAAAGGACTCGGCTTATGCATTATTTGTAAATCCTCAATGGAAGGCAGAGAATCCCGATCGTTGGGACTCTTATGATCGAAAGTCGACGACTTGGATACATATGGCCTTTAGCGCGATCGCCTCCGGTCTCTCAATCCAAGCAAGATACGCTGTCGAGCCTCTAGATTGGCCTTCCGAAGCGCCTACTGAAGACGAAAGCTTTTCTGTGATATTGAGCGAATTACGGAAGCAACTCGACTATCTCCGATCGTACCCTCCAAAACAGGAAATCGCGGATCTTCTGCACGACTTGTCTTAGGGAATTATTGACTTCTTGCCAGAGGGGCTCCCAATGGGGATTATGCGGAATGTTTTTCTATATGTCGATGGCACTTTTGCAGTCTCTGTTCTAGATAACCGTCTAGCAGATGATTTCTGGATTTAGGCTATTGACCCAGACTACGTGACAGACACCGAAAATCTAAGCTCCAGTGGGTATCGAGGCTACCTGCGCGTTCGTCTCCAGCAGCTTATTCACAACCTTTACGTCGCTCGGCATTGGCATGCCGATGAGATATTCATGGAGGACTTATAGAAGGCGGCGTGGAAGGATTCTTATAATGGCTCTTTTTTTTCAATGAAAGACGAGGAAATATTTGCTAAGGATTCGACTTCGGAAGTTGCAACCGTTGTTGGAACCTAATTGATTGAATTCATGTAAAGCCAATAGATAGAACATTATGCTTTTTCGGTAGTTTGATATGTGTTTCACCAAGGCGAAAAGGTCATTTATGATCGAAATTGCTTGATGAAATTGTGCAATTTACGTCTTCTAAAATGCTGCCGATACCAACAGCAAGTGTCTGGATTCTTAGTACAGGGACAAGCAATGTCATCTGAAAAGCGCAGATAGCTATTTATACATGTTGACACTCGAATACAGCATGCATCTCCAGCCATGAGTCCTTGGCATTCACCCTTCTTCGTGTTGAGGCAGGGTCCATTTCGTAAAGGCAATCCAAGGAGATTCCTGCTTCGTTCGCCATGTCTTGACATCTATCTTTTGGCGTCATCCACTTGTTGCAGGTATCTGGTATTCCAGTCTGAGTAGGACCCAGAGGTTCCACCGCAGTGCTCTGAGTCGTAGATGTAGTAAAATGAGCAATTGACGTGGTCGTCCCGCGCTGCACACATTAATATACTCTCGCTTGATTAGTCTTGATATTAGTAAGTGGATTAAATTAAGTCAGCCAGAACGGGTGAAAGGGAATTGACAGCCTCGAGCAATCCTCGTTCAGAGAAGGGTACCGAGAATAGAAGTTTTGAACTGCAATATCGACACATGAGTTGATTTCTGTGAGGCATTTGTAGATTTCCTGTCAAATTTTGCACGAGATCCCTAGGCACATCTTCGAGCCCTTTGAAAGTTGGTGCAGTGGGATACCCTGCTCTTCTGGTTACGGGGTTGGCGTCGGGCTGGGAGAGTGCAAAACAGTGGTTGAACTAGCGACCGAGGCTGCTCTTTTGCTGGTGTATTGGAACTGAGAGCTGCTCGGACCCCCGGTACTGTTTCCAACTAGGTTCACGGGGGTCTATGTCCATGGCGCTATGGTTGGGTAGGTATTTACATAGCAACTATCATACACTGCCGTGGCGCCTGGTGTAAAATAGGTGAAGGAAAGACTTGACGTCTGCCGGGCTGGATATCCTGTAACATTGGGGGCACTGGCATCACCAGGAAAGCTGACACGTATTTGGTTGCCAACAAGAATCTCGAGATTGTCTTAACTCCTAATTATATCAACATTCCATGAAACCAGTTAGGACATGGTAAATGTGTCTTTGTAGAAGTCTGTGATGCTGTAATATATGTCTTTTTTTGACGGTGTAGATCTCACATTTGTGAGGCACACATAAGTCTGTGCCCGCGTCAGGAAAGTGGGTGCATCCCGCTTCAAGGTTCTTGAAGCATAGCATTTCTGCAGTGGAAACCTGCTGGGAGTGACTGATAGAATGACAATCGTCTTCTGGTTGAATGAGATAGATAGTAGCGCATGACTTGGAGGCCTGGACTGCTGTGGGGGTAGTGGTTGCCGAGTTGTTCTGAGCAGCGGTCGCCGGGGCAGGCGAAGTCATAGGGTATCCCGTTGCACTAGCTCTAGCCTCAGTACGGACCACGGCCCTTAAATACATTATCATCATCATCATCATCATCATCATCATCGCATTAAGCTCACGTCGCCACCAAGGATGCACGCTTTTTCATGCAGGTCGCTTTATAGGCCTCCATCTCAAACTAGAGATGAGGCACACGCGCGCTAGCGAGAAGGAGATTAACAATACTCAGAATCCCCTCGCCGAGAATCAGACCCGACGCCAATACAACAATAGTCGATGAAGCGGCGTCTGCTTGCTGACGTTCCTGGGCCGATGAAGAGCCCTCTTGCCCTCTTTGCACTTCTGTTGAAGAACCGGGATCAAGCCCGTTGCTTTCCTCGGAAGACACAGGCCGAGCAGGAGAAGCGTGCTTTCGCGCCCACCACCAAGCAATGACACCACCAATGGCCCTCGCTAGAGTGAAAGAGGGAACATTGAAAATGCCAACCGCCACAGCAATACCACCAGGGATCCAGTCCCTCCAAGCCGGCGGTTTACCGTTCTGCGCAAAAGAAGGAGACGCAGCCACGATACGGACGCCTGTCAGAACCATCCAGATAACGCCTGCGATGAAAGAAGCCTGCCAAGCCATTTCGGGTAGGCCCTGACCTGTAACCAGGCGCGCGGTAAAGATCCAAACGTACGCCGTCGGCGTCTGAAACATGTCTCCAGGGATTTCGTAGACGTTGACGTACATTTTGTAAACAGCCGTAGATAGCACAGCGCCAAAGATACTACCGATCATTTGGCCGTAGAATTGAGCTTTAGGGCTTGCGCCGAGGAGGTGGCCTGTCTTCAGGTCCTGCATCATATCACCTGCTTGCAGGGCACCGGACTCGGAGACAGCTCCTGCGAGCAGGTTCGTGACCAGCGCTGTGCGTCGAGAGAAGTGCGACGCTGGTGTGGCCAGGGAAAAGAGGAGTTGCGTGAGTTTGCTGATTCCAGATACGGGGTTCAAATCTGTTTCGCCCAGGGCTCGCACGCCCATAATGGATAGAAGGACTGCGATGAGAGTCGCGAGACTTGATAAGGCCGGGGATATGATGTCTCCAAAAACATAGTGCATGCAGATGACGTTCAAGACAAGGGTTAACGGGAGGAGAATCACCACTGTGCGGGTTGAGATAAGCTGTGATGGAGGTGCATCCTCGTCTTCTTCCACAACCGTGGCGGGAACAGCATTATCAGACAAAGAGTTGCCGTTGGAGTCCAATGAGGAGTAATTGATGTAGGAGTGCTGGTGAGAATCGGAAGACTGCAACCGCAATACAATCCACCGACCGACACGAGTGGATCTGAACCAAGCCATCCATATTGGAGCGCAATTTACCAGAGGCTTGACCACAAGCCAGCCGAGGCTAACGAGGGAGTCAGCAAGCATAATTGCCAAGGAGATCCACACAATCCATGCTTTACTACCGTCCTCCCAGCTGTCCACGGGTCCTGGCGCCCACCCGCGAGCGTTGGCCAGCGGAGAAAGGATACCCCATCCTAATACCGCTCCGAAAAGCATATGCATACATGTTGATGGGCCCATGATGATACCCTGACCGATATATGCAGGCGATGGGTTAAGGGTCCATAGCCAGTTGGAGGCGAGACCCACGCCGAACAAAGGAATATCGTGGACTAAGGGGACAAAGTATGAAAAAATTGTCTGTATCAGGATTAGGTCAACTGGTCAGAATGCGATAGAGAAAAGTACTCACGTAGACACCAGACACTACGAAAGCACCGACCAAGAGGCGCATCTTCGACCTCCAATCTTTTTGGTGGGCGGCTTGATCCTCAGTGTCGACATCTTTCACCAGCAATTCTTCCTCCTCTTCCTGCCTAAGAGCAGCTTCGCTAGGGCCCTCCGCTTCAATAATCCGATCCTGAGACTCGAGCGGCGTCTTTTCATCCTTCCCAGCTCCATGCAAGACCTTGAGCATCAATGCCGAAGCAGTACCACTCGGAAACTTCAATTTCTCCCGCACGATGACCTCCTTCCGTAGCGGAACAGCAAAAACCACACCAAACAAACAGACCCCTAAGCTCCAAACAACCAATTTCCAGAAACCCAGCTTCAGTGGTCCCCCCTCACCTTCCCCACCGTCCCCATTCGGCCCATCCTCGCCATCTTTCAATAAAAACTCCAGAGCGGGAATCACACCCACAAATCCACAGCCTAGAGGCATAGTTCCCACAGCTCCGGCGACAGTCTGAATCAAGACATTCTCAATCGGCGTGAACGGGAAGGATAGATGGTTCGCCAAGACCTTGAAAACCGAAAACCCGATCAAAGCCGACGGCATAGCCATAGTACTAATCCATCCCGTCTGAAGGCCGAAATATGTATTTGAAAAGGTAATCAAAGCACCTATCAGCAAGCCGACAATGAGCGATCGGGGCGTGAAGCTCTGTGCAGAGGTGGTTGGTCGCGGTGCGGAGACCGGGTCCGGGTGGGAGCGCGAAGATGGCTGGCTCCCTGCGTCGAGCTCGAGCTCAGAGGCATCGTGTGCCATGCTGAGAGTCTGGTAGTTCATCGAAGCAGTGGATTGGTCATGGAGAGATGCTAAGAATGAATGCTCGGACTGATAACCCCGGATGATTAATGCCAAGTCACTGATAAGGTCGGCTCATGTGACCCGCTTTGCCTCTTATCGGCGCTAAATTTATAGAGATCTTTTTGGGGTCAATGGAAGCTATTGGAGGGTAGATAGAGATTGGCATAATAGCAAGAGGACTCCAAGGGTCCTTTGAGGCTTTTGCTTAAGGGTTCACTTCATATGAATCAAATTCGAAATCGTCGATTGCTCTCTATGACTTACAAACACTGATCTTGATCTCCTAGAGGCCATTAGTATAAGGGACGTCTCGATAACGAAATACTTTCTATGTGACATATAGTCTCCAATATCCTACCTCAGAGTCATGTTATAAGATGCTGAAAGGGCTGTTGCGGCTAGCCCCTTACAAAATAGGCTAGGTCCACCGTTGCCGAGGCTGGAGAAAAGATACCTGTAGGTATAACCCGGCTTTGGGTAGGGTAAATCCCTGAGCCCCCAACAGCTTAAATTGTCTCTTTTCTTTTGATTTACCCTCTCTTTTCTTCATCAATTACATTCCTTCTCTCGCACGCTCTTCTCTAATAACCCTCCTTACTACGTCTAGGCACCATGGCCAGAACCACCGAGATTAGGTCTCGGAAAAGACCAGACAATGACAGTGTCAACGACTTCGCCAAAGAACACATCACAGGCGGCTGGCGACCTGGAATGGATCCCAAGGTTGACTACTCGGGACAATTCGAATTCGGCGGCTCGCTGGGATGTCTCGCTCTCATGACAGGCTTCCCGACATTGATGTACTATATGTGGATTGGAGCCACTTACTACGATGGGAAACTACCTCTTCCTGGAGATGGACAATCTTGGATGAACTTTGGAAAGCACTTTTGTCATCTTGTTTATGAAGGTGCCTTTCCGCATTTCAGGGCTTGGCGTATCTACTGGAGCTACATTATCTTCGAGGCTGTGTGTTACGTTCTGATGCCCGGCTTTACGTGTTATGGCAAACCTCTCCTTCACTTGGGTGGAAAGCAGTTGAAGTATCACTGCTCGGCATACACCAGCTTTTATCTCACAATTGTGGTCATGACTGTGCTGCATGGAACCGGTTTGTTCCCCATCTACACTTTCCTTGATGAGTTCGGGCCAATTCTTTCCGTTGCCATCCTTTCTGGCTTTCTCGTCAGCCTTGCGACTTACATATCTGCCTTTGCTCGTGGTGCTCAACACCGTGTCACCGGCTATCCGATTTATGATTTTTTTATGGGCGCCGAGTTGAATCCGCGCATCTTTGGAACGCTGGACTTGAAGATGTTCTATGAAGTTCGAATCCCTTGGTTCATCTTATTCGGTCTGAGCTGTGCTGCTGCTGCTCGCCAGTATGAACGTTACGGCTACGTCTCTGGTGAAGTCCTGTTCTTGGTCATGGCACACTTCACCTACGCCAATGCCTGTGCTAAAGCAGAGCATCTTATCACGACTACATGGGACATGTATCAAGAAAAGCTTGGGTTCATGCTGACCTTTTGGAACATTGCTGGTGTCCCATTGTCGTATTGTCACTGCACACTCTACCTCGCGAATCATGATCCGTCCACATATGCTTGGAACAAATACGCCTTGACCTTACTCTTCAGCTCATATCTTTTCGTCTACTATATTTGGGACATTGCCAACAGCCAGAAGAACTCCTTCAAAATGATGGAGCGAGGTACATGGTCCAAGAGAAAGACTTTCCCTCAACTGCCCTGGCAGGAGGTTCACAACCCCAAGACCATTGTCAGTAAGAATGGAGATGCGATCTTAGCGGATGGAGTCTATGGCTTCGCCCGCAAGCTACACTACACATGTGATATGTTCTTCGCCATCTCCTGGGGCCTGATTACTGGCTTCAACAGCCCTTTCCCATGGTTCTATCCAGTCTTCTTCTGTATCATGATTATTCATCGGACTATGAGAGACATCAGCAAGTGCCGGCACAAGTATGGGGAGGCGTGGGAAGAATACGAGAAGCAAGTCCCATACCTCTTCATTCCGTATGTCATCTAGGATATGGAGCTCGCGAAATTGTTGGAAAAGAAGCTAGGGAGAGGCCAACCGAGTCATCATGGCTTAAATATACTCTTAATTGATGCTGAACGAAGAGACGGTGCCTCGGAGATAGTCCCGGCCACAACCCCCGAATCCTCATTCCATGGCAAAAATATAATCGGAAATCTTCCAATTCCCTGCCGAGATCTTTGCTGGGCACCGAGCTGACGGGGAACTAGAATAAGCCTGTAAAAGGATATAAGGAACTAGCGGTAACGACCACCCGGCTCTAGAAAATAGCGGTGTGGGATCTCAAAACACTGTAGTAAATGCGATAAACGATTACCTTATATCTTCACAACCATTGAGATTGAAATCCCGACAGCCAGTGCTACATATCTTGCAAGTGTTCCAGCTGGCACCTGGGCATCCGTATTCCGTTACTTCCACCCGACGCCTTGTCAGAGCTTCACTCAGTGCCTCTTGTTACCTACTTTTAGACCCAACAGGGTCGCGTTCTTTTCTTTTTCTTCCTTGTCTTTCTCATTTTCTGCTTCTCTCATATTCTCAAAATTCCCTCCACCATACGTCTCAACCCGTGGACAATGGTCTGCCTGACCACTGAGATCGTATCATTCCCCCCCCCCCCCCCCCCTCCCTTCGCCACTTCTTATGAAATTCACCTCCCCTAGTTGCCATCTTCTGGCTAGAGAGCGATGTGACTTCATATCTGGTATGTATACTCGGCCAATCGATTCAAAATCTTCTATTCTAACTGTTTGTAGCCTACTTCTCCCATAGCATTAATTCATCACTCTTACACATGTCTTCATATTCAGTCATCCTGTCTGACACTAACATTATTACAGTCTCTCAATTGGGCGGTAATCAATGGATCGCTTTATGCCAACGAGGACCGTGTCTGCCCGCCTTCAATACTGAGCAGCTACGTGCGCCTCAACAGGAAGGCCCAGCGAAGACTCTTGTTATGGGTGAAGAAAATTGAGCACCCTCATGCCATTGAAGTCTGATCAACCTCAACTGGAAATTGCCAATGGTGCATATGTTGACCGAGACAGTGCTCCTCGTCAATTTTTGAATCCTCGGCCGGGCTCCCTGCTTCACATTGTGGGGCGTGGATACCGCTCTGAGGGCGGCTATCTACTGACGGCCGTTTGGGTCATATTGCAACTAGAGAGCAGATATACTCAGATACCATGACATACGATGAAAAAAGCTCAGAATCAAAGCGTAGTGTTTTTTTAAAGTACATCGTGTAAGACGTGTGATGCGACCAGAGAACCATGAGTCTAGTTCATATCGGACTCAGCAAAGCCCGATACTCAACCACAATATTATGTTCCCTTCCCTTTGTATTCGAATGGTACCGCGTGTTTAGCAGCAGATCTCGCAGCACTCGAAGCAGGCAATACCGGCGCAACTGTGATATATCAGAATCTGAACCAGATACCTCAACAAAAGCGAATTCTTACATTCCACAGCACATGCCGCCGCCATCACCACCGCGCAGCTGCATTTGCATCTGCTCCTGAACAGCCTAAAGAGGTCATTAGTTACGCTCTAAACCGTGTAAGTCAAAAGGGATCAAGTACGGGCTTCTCTGAGATAACCTGGCTGGTGGAAGGAGCGGCAGGACTGGTAGGCTGCTGCATAGCAATGGTGTTGGAGTTCCAGCCATTCTCGTTAGACTCAACAGAGGACTTGAAGAAATTGAAGTTGAACATGATGAAAGATTTGAGAAATTTAGGGGAATGCAGGTTAAAAGAAAATAAGATTGACGGGACGAAACAGTTGAAATAAAGCGAGATGTCGAGAGGGGATCAGCTAGGATCACCAGGGCCAAAATGAAAGAACAATAAAGATAAGGAGATTAGTTGTCTCTTTGATGTGGAAGATCGGCTCTCTAATGAATCAATTAGCGCCCGCAACTATCCTGCGCCTACGGAGTCTACGGGCCCCCGAATACGCATTCCCTGTGAAATTGCGAAGTATAGCGTAGGACTAGTTAGAATGGCGCTGCCTGCTGAGACACACCAGGGTTGGTCCCAAAACATATCGCCGCCTTTCCCAGCTCAGACTAGCGTTACAAGGTACTAGGCTACGCTGTTCAACAGGAACGGCGATCGCCGAACTGGAACGACTGAATTGTCATCCGCTGGTGACAGTCTCGAGTGGGAAGAATAATCGATTCTCAATGATTTGCTCCTTTCATTCTTCCAATGGCAGACAACTTCAAGGTTCTAAATGCTAGATGTCCATTTTTGTTGAGTACGCATTGGAAACTCTCTGAATAGATCTACCGGTTCTTACGCATCGAGATATTCGAGATAAATTGAGTTTATTCCGGTCTCAGGGGTCAAGTGCGCCACTGACTATCCCATTCAGGTAAGCACTGGTAAATTCCCCACATCGGTTAACATCTACGTTTCGAGACTCTTCAAAAACTTTCTACACGTTTAGGGCGTAGGGTTCGATGCAGAACCCTAGTTTCTGGTGTGTGGTCCCTTTAGGCTGACATATTGTTCAATGAGTATGGCTATTGGATCATTCATGAACTCGGCCCCACCGATAGGCCTGGAGATACCCACATCTATCAATGTACAGATCCCAATAGGGACTAGGATATCCATTCCGACAGATGCAGACCGTCACGTGGTACCCGATCGGACATAACTCGAGTCATGTACGGGTGGGTCGGAGTGGAGCTGCGAAGATCTCATTTCAACCAATGAGTCTAGTGAGTAAGCAGGTTAATCTCTCCTTGACTAATTAGGTTTTGGGTGTAAGTAGACTTCATCAACAAAAATTTCTGAAACTCGAATAGCCGCCTACTTCGTTACTATCACTGGTCTCAACGTCTTGCCCCTAATATCCAACACTTAATATTCGCGTCACATAGTGCAAATCACAATGACATCAAGCAATGTTGTCTCAAAGCCCCAACACGACAATTATGGTACGATTGGTTATACCAGATCCGCTTTTGGAAATTCCTTCCTAGAATCCAACCAGAATAGTTGTCTGATAGTGCCAGTACAATAATCATTATGACTAAGGTTGTACCATCCTGCTCGGGAGATGTGGGTATTTCATCTCCACAAGACAAAATTTCTTGAATTTTAATATCTGAGTACGTAGAGCATCAAATACAAGAAGTGGAACAGATACCGGAGTTAGGAAATGCGGCCGTGGCTTGCGTTTATCAAGCCCTTTGCTTTCTTTCCTGTGGTCTAGCCGACTAATACAAAGCATCGTTAAATTGGCCGGACAAACCAAGCAATTTCAATAGAAGGATTTTGGAGCGGTCATTTGATTGTCGCAATTGGATTCAAGACAGCTTCGCTCTGTCCAGAAAAATTATGGCGATCAAGCCTCTGGGATGCAGACGGCTCTTGCAACGTGTTATGTCGTGGTCCATATTTGTCCACGCGCCAGTTGGATCTTGCAACCTACCGGCGATGGCAAACACATTTCGAATACCAGCCAACGATGCGAGTCGCATCGGACGTTCCAGAAGTAAGTGGGGACCTCGTTTGTATCTATGATACATCCCAGGTAATTCCAGTGTTAAGTGTGAAAATTTTTAGGTGGATAGGTGACGGAAGAGGTAGACCAAAGCGAGCCACTAGACGGTGGAACCTTGTTCGCGTCACATACAGCGTTTTTCGCGCTCGTAGGTCTATCCTATCAGATTTGGTGGTTAAAAATAGAAATAGCAAACGAGCCTGCTGGGCTTGAGCTTCATTATCAATAATCAGCAATGTCGGCTTAATTTCCTCTCGTAGTAGTCGACGTGGGGGCCCACACATCAACCCATTGAGAAAATGAAAACCAAGTCGCGATTGGAAACGACGCTGTGTCATGGAGTTGGAGAGGCACCCCCCAAAGAGACTCTCTCATAGACGGGGTGAGCTCTGAATTCAACGGTGGCCCTGATGTAGTGTAACCAGACCACTGCCGAAGTTTGGCCGACGTGCCCAAATGGCGGTCATTTGGAGCCAAATACTGGGAGCATGAGGGTAGCTTCGTATCAAGCAAATACCATTGTAGCAAGATACGATATCAGCGACGAAAATCCCAATTACGCTAATATCTATCATTTGAATGAAGACGCATAGCCATTTGATCCTTGGATTAGTTCATGGCTTTCAGGTTATGATGGTGACTCCAAAAAGAAGAATTCGATCATTTTTGCCCAAAATTCTGGGCTAACTGTTCGAAACTGATCAAGTGGGGAATCGAACTCCTTTTTTTCATCGGAACTCCACCAAAAGAAATACAGCATCTTCTAGCCTTGTTATACCGCTTCACCGTCAGAAGAGAGCTTAAATATACAAGACTCTCCCATGACACAAACACTCATAACTCTCAAATCGGTCATGTGATGCCATGCTTCCGTTACCGCGTCTATGGCCAGAGAATTGGTTCCGAAGCCCTTAGTACATAAAGAGGATCAACGATTATTATTATTCGAGGCTTAAGCAAACACTCAGCGGTTCTATCTGGCTAGGATTTATGGTGGAGCTAGGCAGCGGCATTCTTAACGAGACATGGCGGTCCAGTGTGCAAATTGGCCTGTCCTTGAAGCTGTTTCCTGTATCTGGAAACGGATTCTCCATACCGCCCCAACAATTCATGGGTTTCTCGACAGTACCTAATTAGGCGTCAGCATTCTCTCCAGTAGGAGAAGGGGCATTTTCGTGAAAGATGGAGGCTGCACCAGAAGTCTAAAACCATATAAGATCTCTTCTCACAGTGTGACATGAGTTCCCAGAAAGTACAATCCTTGACCTGCCTCAAAACGAAGATCCATACACCTCCTCAATGCAAATTCGATCCAAAGCACATGGGCCAGATAGTCATGTTCTACCGGACAAGACCTCTGGACCCAGTCGTCATCATGGGGGATCTTCTGCCCAAGCCCCCGAGAGCCTAGAGATCAGTGGCCACCAGATAGCTCAGCCCGAGTCTTACAGCTTCTCGGCCTATGAAACCAGCATGAAGAATGCGCGTTCGGCGGACAGAGTAGGGAATCAGGATGTGGTCTGTGGTCCTTTGCTAAATTACCGGTACATCGACGGCGATCAATGGATAGGGAGTGTCTTGATAGTGACAAAGGGAGATGGCGATATTCCGCGACAAGGACCCACCCTATTCATTCGTCAATCTACCTCTGGGAACAGTGGCGAGAGTAGCGCGTCGCAGTCAGACCACTACGCTCAAGTCGAAGGAGTCTTGCTCCATTCTGACAAGAGTACGATCTTCTGGAGATTCGACATCTGCGTCACAATGGGACATATTGATAGCCGGTGGGAGTTTAAAATTGCGAATGCGTATTTCTTGCACCCAGAAAGAGGTCTCGCCCAGTTTTTCGTCGTTCCTTCCTACCATGAGTCAATGCGTGTGATGTTCTATTCATGCAATGGCTGGTGTGATGGGGCAGAGAAAAGAGAATGGAATCAATTATCACTTTGGAAAGATGTTCTGAGACGCCATGCTAATAAAAGCTTTCACGTCATGTAAGACCTCACTATCAGGGTGTGTTGACTGATTGTATCTGAGCTGACTTTTGACAAGGATTGGTGGGGGTGATCAGATCTACAATGACGGTATCTATACATCGTGAGTCTTCGAAATCTTATCTCCTCTCACTTTCGTTAACGTACCTTCTCCAGAGGCCCTCTCCGAGAATGGACAAAGATCGAAGAACTTGAAAAGCGTCTCGAGTATCAGCCTACCGCCAAACTTCAGTCTGATACTGATGATTGGTACTTGGAAAACTATATCCAGTGGTATGTGCAATTGAATGGATTCATGACTATACTTCCATTAACCTCGTTTTCCAGGTACGGCACAGAACCTTTTGCATCGGCCCTGTCTCAGATTCCCTCTTTGAATATGTGGGATGATCATGACGTATGAAGCACCTCTGATGCCGTGAACCATTGCTGACCGCAGGCAGATTATCGATGGATTCGGATCTTATGCTAAGAAGACAATGACGTGTCCCGTGAGTTTGTCTCATTTCACCTCACTTCAAACTATTGATGGTCTCAAACAGGTATTTCGAATGATTGGTGCCATTGCGCACAAGTATTATATGCTCTTTCAACATCATCTTCCTCCGAACATGCTTGCTACAGCCCACGACAGTCATCCTGCGATGAGCAAGATTCTCAAGCCAGAGTACATTCTGGGACAGACGCCTGGAGTACGTTCCAGAGTTTTTCCTAATCGTACAACTTATACGGGCACCATGCTAATTACCATTCGAAGCCATATATATCAGCTTTCTCCCACAGTGTTTTCACCAGGCTAGGAGCACGATTGGCATTCGTTGGGGTCGATGCTAGAACCGAGGTAAAGAAAAAAAAAAAAAAAAAGCTCCAACCATTCCAGCCTGTTCGTTTTGAATCATTGATCTGACCACGCATGTGACAGAGAACTCGAGAGCAAATCAACTACCCTGCGACTTATGATACTATTTTTGCTAGAGTAAATGCGGAACTCAGCGCAGCAGCACACTCCGGACGCCCCATCAACCACCTCATCTTTTTATATGGGATCCCGCTTGCTTACCCGGTACGTCATTTACTTGGAAACCCCGTAAGTGGGGATCGTCGGTTGACTTTTTACTAGCCACTCACCTTGATCGAAGATGCATTTGAAGGGACAGCAGGCCATTTCTTCAAAAAGCTTAATATCGGTGTGACCCTCAGCCTCATTCATGCGGAATTATGGCCCCTGCTAAGATGTCTTTTGTCCTCTAGTAAACAATGCGATGAACCCGTTTGACGGGGAAATCGAGCTGATGGATGATCTAAACGATCATTACACGTCCCGTGCACATGCTGATGAGCGACGTCATCTGATTGAACGCATTCAATTTGTTTGCGCAGCACATTCTGTGCGAGTGACGATTTTGAGCGGAGACGTCCACCTAGCGGCCGTAGGGAGATTCTTCACCACCCACAGAGGCACCAAGCCGCCGATTGAAGAGGATTTCCGCTTCATGAATAATATCATCTCATCCGCGATCGTGAACCAGCCGCCTCCAGCAGCAATGGCAAAGCTTATCGCGCAAGGGGACAAGATCCGACAGTTGAATGCCCAAACGGAGGAAACCCTCTTCAAATTATTTTATTCGGACTCTTCGAACTCGAAGACAGGGCCAGCGGCAACCACCGTTGCGATGCCCCGCCGGAACTACAGCATCATCACAGAAAACTCTCCGAATAATCCGGGGCGGTATGAAGGCATTGATAAGTTGTCTTTGCGACAATTCTTCGCCAAGCGCGGACACCGGCCTCTGCATTTCGGAGAAGCCAATGCTGGAACGCGACACATTGCAACGTCAGAGCAACATGGCAAGGGCAATGATGGTAGTCTGGATGTTTGCATCTGTGTGGAGATCGACCACCAGCAATCCCACGGACAGACAGAGGCATACGGCTTCACAATTCCCACTTTGAAATATAGAAGCGGCGAGGCTTAGACCCTTTCAACTACTTTCGCCAGCATCAATTCCAGCTACTCCGCTTTGCCCTGAGACTCTACAGTACTTGTCATTCCTCCACCTTCTTCCATTACAATGGCCTGATATATGCGTCTCCGACTTGCAGGAAGCCATGACATCCAAATTCACTTTTCAGGAGAAGTCTTTCCTTTGTTTATGAAGGATTCTCATCGTGACAATGTCCTTCCATGTTCACACATTGTAGCAGCAGATTTCATCACTCAGACATGATAGCTGTCATGAGCGGACGATATTGAGGCTGCACGGTGCCCCTGCCCATGCTCTTCTGTATACTGCGCGCGTACAGCCGACGCAATAAACAGAACTATTTTCTTCTGGGTAGCCTTAACTGCATGTAAAATCATACCTTCATGATGACGAGCATCTTGCTTGGTTTTACCCCGAGATCGGGTCATACTGGGTGTCTGAAAGGAAGATGGAGACATGGCGACGCGTGAATTTTTGGGGTTTAAGGGGAGACCGGTGGTGGCGGTAAAGGCTATGGAATCAGGTACACATTTGTTGATTATTTTTCTGGACCCACCGCTAAGCCGTCCCAAGTTTCGGACTTACCGATTGAATTCCCCCCGGTACCCATGAAAACCTCCCTATCCTCAAGATACCATCTCTCTGGTATATTCAACTATTCCTGAAGTCAGCAAAGAAGCGATGAATGGTTGCCGCAAAATTAGGGCCAAATTTTCGTCCAAGATTGAAAACCTCATCGCATGTGTCTGCACCTAAAGCTGACAGATGAGGAATCATGGACGATGAGACGCAAGATCAGGAGCCTGGAAAGTCAATTGCAAGACAAACTAGAGCCTGGATGCCATGGACTTTGCGAGCCCCTTTCCTCTGCTCGTTGGCCGGGTTTTTCCTCATCTTCTTTATCACACTCGAAGGTCTTCGTCAATATTCGGAACGCAACCATGGTCTGGTTATTCACAAGACCGTCGCTGAAATACCGAGAATCATCTCGGTGGCCTATGTCTACGTGCCAGTCTCTGTGGCGGTTTTAGCAGTAACTTTGTGGAACTTTTTTGTCTCTGATGCTCTTCGCTTGGAATTGTATTTTCAATTGGCCAAACCAGAGGGAGTGCCTGCAACAGTCCTTTTCACCAATTACAGGTTCTGCTACGGCTTCATGGCTCCCTTGGTTGCAGCTCGCAACCGTCACTGGCTTGTCTTTTCTATCTCCACCCTGTCCACCATTTTCCGCTCCTTGCTCCCTTCTCTGCTCTCAGGGCTACTAGTGTTGACTGAACTTCCATTGAGTCAAACATACACCGTCTCCACCTGGCCCAAGTTGCTCGACAAGGATACGCAGATCAACTGGTTTGTGGCCGAAGCTCTTCGTTATACCAGTGCGTCAGTGATGACCTCCGCCGATGACTTTTTCCTACTCCGATCATCTGATTACGCCACGGCGACGGTGTCTATGCCTCTTGACGAGAATGAAACTTCGATCTTATCGTTGAATCAGACCGTTTATTGGAGCGAACTAGCTTGTCAGGACGTGGCACTTGCTAACAACACGTGGGAACAACGTGCTACTACCAATCTAGAAATGGAGTCTGATAGCGGCGGCTTTCAAATGTGGCGCGCAACGCAAATCGAGTTTCATTCAAAAGGTGATGAATTTCCCTGCGGCGTCGAGTTCGCCCTAAACAGAACCACTTTCGGCCACAACGGCTCTTCCCAGTTACGATACTGGGAGCCGATGCGTCCCCGGTCTGTGTTCGGTTATGACACAGCGTTTCAGACAACCAACTGTGAACGTTACGCGTTGCTTGGCCTGCTCATTGAAACCAAGGATAATGACCAAAATGCCAATGGCCATGCATCCAATGCCACTGCATTTGCCTGCACTGCGAATTACCGGGCGGCTGAGGCTGAGCTCAGTATTAGCGTCAACGCCTCGATAATTGACGCCAGGATTGACATTCCCAGTCAGACAGATCTGCGAGAGATAGAATTTTTCAGTCCAGGGTTCCAGAATCTACTCTTTCACGAAAGTCGTGGACCGGTAAATTCAACATCTCGAGTGCTGGATGATGCGACGAGATCTCTTGTTGATCCTAGGTTGTTGATTCCTTCTGGGGCCAATCTGAGTTTGGGCTTAGAGAGCTCTTCTGTCCGGACTGGTGTTGCTGAATATCAGAATGAAATCACTCAGTTTTGGAAGTCTAAATTCATCATCACCTTCAACAAACTTTTCGACACCACTGCGGCTGCGACTCCCCTGAAGGCCAGCCAAGTCACAATTGTCGTGGCTCTCAATGTATTATCAAAACCCGCTATCATGGCGGAGATTTTTCTCGTTGCTGCTGCTCTATTACTGCTGTCACTTGCAGCTGTGTATCCGCGCCGTGCAAACTTTCTTCGGAGCGATCCTGGATCGATAGCAGTGCAGTGCGGAATCATTGCGGATCTATTCACTTCGGATAATCCTTTAACTCAGTCGAGTGAAAAGTTCAGCCAAGCCACCTCCAGGCAACTCCTTTTATGGGCCAAAAATTTTCGTTGTGAATGGACAGGTGACCCCAAAGACAGAAAGATTGATATCGTTCCACTGTCTTCCAGTTTGTCCTCTGCATTACCGCCTGCCCGGAGAAACACAGACCGGAGACCCCATTTTGCTGCCCTGCCCTGGTTCCTGGTGGAGTGTATCTTGCTAATTGGGACGCTAGTCACGTATGGCTTTGCTGTGAATTTCACGTCCCTTGAAAATCTGAATACCGAGTCAACTCAGCAGCTTGGACTCATAACGTTCTTACTATTTGCACCTACATTGATCTCCTCCCTGGTCAGCTCCCTGTTTGCATCGATTTTACGGCATATAGCTCTCATTGAACCGTGGGGTCGCCTGCAGAAGGGCATGGCCCCTGCAGGAGGATCTTTGGCAATCAACTACGGCTCACAGACCCCAATATCTGTTCTTATTCACACTCTACGCCGAGGACCTTTGCCGCTTACAGCACTGTCTATCATTTGTACTTTGAGCCTATTGCTAAGCATCGTCAGCGGCGGAATGTTCGAACCACAAATAAAGGATTATCGCACTCCAGCTACTGGACTGAGTGCCCAATACAACGGCACGATCTTTCAGCTTCCCACTCATGACGTTCAATTTGATGGAAGAGGCTTGTTGCTGAGCAGTATGAATCGAGGCACCCCCATTGTCCCATGGCAGGATGCAAGTTACTCGTTTCTTCCCTTGACCAACAGCAAGTTGGACGCTGACGTGATCAACAATGTCAAATATGCGGCTGTTACGATTGGCACAAGAGCAAACCTCGACTGCCAGCAAGTCCCATTTAATCAGTCTTGGATTGACCGTGAGTCCGGCAACATGAGTTGGAACTATACAGGCCCGGCAGGCCTCACCTGCACAATGGAAGCTCCAAATGGAGCGGTTGAAGCTGGCTTGATGAAAAGATCCATTTTGTATCTCCAACCAAGCGAGCTGTCTTCCGCGGAGCCCAGATGTGAAGCAGCATTTTTACTCCTGGCTCGCTGGGAAACGATAGAATTTTCGCTCATGAATCAGCAAAACTCGGTGGCGCTGTATTGTGAGCCGTCTATTGCGGGTGAAAAGCTCGAAGTTATTTTTGATCCTCAGGGTATCATATCGTCCTATAAGCCTACAACAGCTTTGACTGTGCACGGTCAGCAAACAGCGCACAATTTCTCACAGTCTTTCCTGGCGGACTTCAACCGGGCGGCTATCGGCTTTGCCAAAACAAATACTTCACATCCTGAGGTCTTGTTTTCCCACTATGACTGGCCAGCTATGTTGATCATGGCCACCTACGACCAACTCCACCCCAGTGCGCAGCCAGCCTTTGACCCCGCGTTCTTAATGCTGGCCGCTCAGTCGGCATATCAGCAGATGCTCAGTAGCTACCTCACTATCAACCGGGACCTGTATTTTTGGCGGTATTCGGAATCGGCTGCTCCAGCCGTTGAGGGGACTATGATCACAAGCCTCTGGGGGCTGTTGCCCTCGGTTCCCTCGATAATTATCGCGCTGGTCCTTCTATCACTAGATGTTGTGATGCTGACCCTTGTCTTTGCTACACGCTCCACGTATTTCCGCGCGCCTCGAGTCCCCAACTCGATCGGATCATTGATCCCATGGATTGCCGATAGCGAAATGAGCCCTGATTTTCGAGGAATGTCACGCATGGGCAAGAGCGAATGGCAGGGTTATCTGGAGCGTATCCAAAGATTTTATCGTTTTGGTCTTACTTGTTGTTCCGATGGTCACGAAAGGTGGCTTCTTGACTACGAACATGCAGGTCATCAGGAGGCTGGTAGTGAACTAGACGAGATGCCTGCTATCTCCCCGGTCGAGAATCCTCTTCACGGCCAGTCCTCGCAAGCGTAGAGTCTCTGGAATCTAGCGATTACCCCGCCGAACCATTCATGATAGTCTAATCCAGCAACTCCACAACCCACAACAAGATTCGCAGCAACGCGTGAAATAAATCTGCCGTTGTCTCCGTCAAAATTCCAGCACGCTGTATTCGGAGAAGCCCATGTTCCTTGGTCGAAACCCACATAAGTCGTAAGACTGAAATAGAAGTAATTTCACAACGTGGGAATCCTAGGATACAATATGTGTTATGTACGTTTATAATTATCCTACGACGGCCGTTATCCTAGGGCATAGTTGGTCGTGAGATATAGTAAGAAACGTAGCTTCCTCTTTTAAGTGCTTTAGAAAGGGCAAGATGTACCGTTTCCTTCTCGCACGTAACTTTATTTGATTAGCTCTCGGAGGCCTATCGGCGTGTGTTAGCCCCGCGGGTTATTTGGTGAATGTAGGGTCACAATAGCTATACCATAAATGGTCTAGGCTGATAACGGATATATAGTCTAACGAATTAAAGTGTATGACATAGCCCTTAAAACAACTGATAATATCGGTATCGTTAGAGAAGACCTTGTTACACCCCAACGCTAAGTGACGGTAAATTGGGCGCCGAAAAGGCTACTTTTGACGCCGTTTTGAGCGCCTTGTTTACCAGAATACTAGTCATTCGATCATAACGTGATTTATTCGCCCACCTTTACATTGTGCTCACTTGAGTGCTCAGTGCTCAGGGAGCACTTCCCTTGGCACTCATGATTCCATAGAATGCAGCTCACACCTCAATAAGGATACTCAGGGCAAACAATTAGGCATACCGTCATTTTTTGTTTTCTTTATCATCCGTGCGTAGCCGCTCGTTACAAAAATAGAAAAGCTCGTTTGTTACTGTGAATGCTGAACTACTGCCCAAATACCCTTCTTGCCTCTGGTCCCGCACCCCCCATGGCGGCACTCATCTAGTATCACCTAGGCGTCTACCTACTGTGCTGTCACCTCTTTCTACCATAAGTGAAGATGATATAATGGCATACGAGAAATAATATCTATACTAGATTTGACTTTTAGATCACATACGACCATAGGGTGTGGAGAACAGGGCTTCCCGTCCGCTCAGCCGTACTTAAGCCACACGCCGGCAGGTTAGTAGTTGGGTGGGTGACCACCAGCGAATCCCTGCTGTTGTATGTTTTTGCTTCTGCTTTTTTCTTCTTTCTTGTTTTCCGAAGCTCTTGGCTGCTTCTCCTTTTCGTCTCTACATGCGAACCTTTAGCTGCATCTTTGTCAATTTAATTTATCGCCCCGAGATCTGTCAAATAAATGACAAGGGTGTCGGGAATCATATCTGAGAAAATGCACCCACAATACAACCCCGCGCACTGCTTCATTCTGCCAGGCAAATAATGTTTTGAATCGGTTAGATAAAAGTGTGAAGATAGGTCGCCCATTCTTTCTATCACTTTGTGAGTCGAGCCGCAAAACTTGAACCCCCGAATGGAAATGACTGTGGTCTTAATAGGTCAAATTTAGACGGCCAATGAAGGTGGTTAAACGGAGTGGTTTAAGCGGTTAAACACAAGGAGGGCCCTATTCCTTGCTTTCGATTAGTAATTATTGGAATATAAACAAATACTATATAAAAAGATCCATCCTTATATTCAACTTATGGGACTAGATTAGGGAAAACCTAAAGTTCCTAAACCCTGATAAAATATCATAAGCGAGTCTCACACTTCATCCCGTATTTTAATCTGATATGAATCGAGGAAACTGAGACTTAGCAAGAATCAGTCTTGCTTTACCCATATACGATCACCAGTCCAGACATCTTCCTTACCTAACCGACAAGCCTTCTACCCTGAACACGTAGGATTTTAACACTAAGAGCGAGAATGGCGTCGGATAGAGCAGCATCTCCGGTAAAACAAAAGGAGGCATTGTCTAGAGTTGAAAGTCAAGGCGCAATAGTCGGTGGGTGCGATAGGAAAGAAAGGGGCCGGCGGTAGGTGCTAGATAGAGGGGAGGAGGTAGGAGGGAGGAGGGAAGAGAAAACTGAGAGCTGTCAGAGCGCAATGCCTAGTATATGTACCAGGCGGTCTTAGAAGAGATTATGCGACAGCGTATTGGGATGCTACACCTAGATAGGCAAAACTAACCGCGTCTAGTAGTTTTTGGTTTGCCGTTTACAATTGGAAAAAGTCAGAGTCGATAAGGCTTATATGGTCTCATATATGGTTTCAACAAAACATAGCACAGTATCAGGCGTGCCGGGGGAATCACAGAACGAACAGAAAGATACAGTTGAAAATGATACAAGGCAGGATTAGACAAAGATACCATTTCACATCCGTGCCGCCCTAGTAGTCTTGTCATAGAAGTCCAAGGTCATAGCTGCCAAGAAGCAGGGGATATCCTTTCTCTCCTCAACCCAAAACTTGATCAAGTGCTTAATCTCCATAGCGAAGAGACTGTTCGGTCCGCCAGTGATTTTCATTGTTCCATTCTCACCGTCGAACACAATCGAGTTCTCCCCGCCATCGCCCATGCTACCCGGCCCACGGGAATCAGAGGCACCGCTATCGCCATGACGATAGGCGGAGGAAAGATGGAACATTGACGTGACACGGACGCGGCCGTTGGGAAGGAAGTCAAGCTTATAGCCGAGCAAGGACGCCACGGCTTCGCGGAACTCGGAGGATTTGGCTGTCCAGATTTCCTTCAGTCGGCGCATGCGCTTCTCTTTGTCGGCAACGATGGCTTCCATGTCCTGCATCTCAAGCTTGAGGCTTTCGAGCGTACTGATGGGGACGACCTTAACGCCCGTATGTTCCCCACGCAGCTGGGCCAGTAGATCTCTGTTCTCGGACTGGAGCGTTTTTAAAGTCGACATCTTGATCTTTTCCGCTTCAGCTGTCGGGTTGTCGCGTAGCTCGAGAATGCGAGTGCGAGATTTGGATTTCAAGGACTTGATCTGAGACTTGGCAGCGTCGAGCTCCTTCCGGGCAAGAGTTGTTGATTGTTCCGCTTTAGACAACGCTTCCTGTAGTTTGCGGTTCTTTCGCGAAAGGACTGCCAGTCGTTCGTTCTCGGCATCGCTTTCAGCCGGTGACAGAGGGCGCTTAGTCCCGCGAGCCTCGGCCTGAGCTTCATTTTGTTGTGGTGCCTCTCGCTTGGACAGCTCTTCGTGGGTCTGTTGTAGTTCAACACGGTATTCGTCCACGATCTTCTCGAGCTGTGCAATTTGTGCCGACTTCTGCTCGTCAAATGTGCCCTGATCGGTGTTCATTGTCTCTTCCTCGGCGTCGAAAGTCTTCAGCTGGGCACGCAAGTACTCAACCTCTTTGACTGCCAAAGCCCGCTGGCGTTCTAGTCGCGAGCGAAGACGGGCCTCTGCGCCTGCTGGTGCCCCCGCTGAGCCACTAGCTGCACGGAGCTTCTCTAGTTCTTGACCAAGCTGCTTCTTCTCACTCTCAAGAATCTTGAGAGCCTCATCTTTCTCCAGAGACTGCGCGTCGACGTTTCCGAGCCTATCAACGAGAGAAGCTTTTTCTATCCGCTCCTGGACCAATGCCTTCACCACTGCCTCCGGCGAATCGAACTCTGCGGACTGGTCATTATCTTGGAGCAAACTATGCCAAGACTGGCGCTCGTCTTCGAGCATCTGTTTTTGAAATTGCAAAGTGCCAAGTTCTGCTTCAAGACCCTTCATCAGCTGAAGCTGGTTCTCGAGTGATCTTTTCTGCTCCTCGACCACCTCGACATTCTTCTGAACTTTCCGGAGGTGTCGCAATTCCGCATTCTGGTCTCGATTTGTCGACTCCAGCTCCCGTATATGGTTGACCTGATCCGAGAGCTCCCGCTTCAGCACTACCAGCTCTTCAGCGCCGCTTCCTTCTGCTTTCAGACGGATGTTGTCAGACTCCAGCTCGGCGACCTCGGCCTCGCGTTCAGACAATTTCTCCTGAGTTGCTTGCTGTGAGCTGCGGGCCGACTGAAGATCATTTTGAAGCTCTTCGATGGTCTTCTGTAGAGATGCTCGGACCGTCTCCAGCTCGTTAATTTGGTACTTGAACTGCCGGTCCTGGTCGGAGAGTCTGGCTTCAACGTCGCTGAATTCCTCCTGGATATTTTGCTTCTCATCCTGCAGGCTTCTAATCTTCCGCTCCAGTCCCGTTTTCTCATCAAGAGCCTGGTCTTGCGCTTCCTTTAGTTCTTTGGCTAATGACTCGCTCTTGTGTATCGCACGTTGGCTGGTAGCTTCGGCAGCCTATTTATTAGAATGTTAGCCTGGACTAACCGCTATTGATTCCTGAATGCACCAACCTGCGCCTTTCGGAAATCCGCATCAGCTCTCAGCTGTAGGTCTCTTGTCTCTTTCTCGTGTCGAAGAGCCTCCAGTTCTCGCTCTTGTCTGATGTTTTCCAGCTCATATCTGAGCGTGCTCACTTGAACGCGTAGCTCGTCTTTCTCGGCATCTGAGGCTTTTGTTAGTATGTCGTTGGTCATGACTGCCGCTGAGCAGGAAGGGTGAGTCTGACCATGGATGGGCTGGTGTGATGAAGTCTGAGGATGACTTGATCGAGTTGAGTGTCGCATTGATTTCTGTGCGCTGGCAGGAGTCGAAGGTGATGCAAAGCCAGCTATCAATTGCGATGCCGGACGCGTCGACTGGCTGTGGTCCATGCTGGCGATCGTATCAATTTCTGCATGGATATGAAATCGATTGTGCAGACTCACCCGACGTAATGTTCGAGGGAATATCTCGCACTCCTCTCAAACGGCGAGAAAGAAAACAACCACGGACGCAACCTTTCAGAATTCCAAGGCGGAGATGTTAGTTTGTACATACACGTCGGGAGCTCTGACCGCCTTCTTACATGGGCATAGCCCCGTAAATACCGGATTAGGACTAGCGTACCTAGCGCCGAAATTTTATTGAAAGTCGATTATTGTCTTCTCTCTGCACACCTTTTTTAAACATACCCCCCACATTTCCCCCCCTCTCACGAAGCCGACATAATGGGAAAGGACAAGGTCGAGAAAAAGGAGAAGCGCGCTGAGAAGAAGGAGAAGCGCGCCGAGAAGGACGGTGTTCACAAGGCCGGCAAGAAGGAAAAGAAGGACAAGAAGGACAAGACCACTCTCGTCGATGCAGTAGAGAAGGAGATCGCTTCCCAAGTCCAGGAGGACCTCGAGCAGGCTGTCTCCGTTGTTGACGATGCCATGGTTATCGACGGCGAGCGCCCCATTGGTGCCCTCGTGCCCTTCGCCAACCCGTTGGTCGAGGACAAGCAGGCCAAGAAGGTTCTGAAGAGCGTCAAGAAGGGTAAGTCAGACATAAGCACCACAACCTCACATTTGACATGTGTTATATTCCGCAAAATTTCAATTGCATTGATTGGAATTCATTGCACAATCTGCACGGTCTTCATAACACGGCCGCGCAAATTCGACTTCCACAATTGACTCATATTTCCATCGAGAACCTCTATACTAATCCCACCACTTTTAGCTGCCGTCAACAAGTCCCTCAAGCGCGGCGTCAAGGAAGTCGTCAAGGCTCTCCGCAAGTCGCCCATCCCGGCTGCCAATGCTGCCATCGATATCCCCAACGGCATTGTCATTCTCGCCGCCGACATCTCCCCCATGGATGTCATCTCTCACATTCCCGTCTTGTGCGAGGACCACGGCATTCCCTACGTCTTCGTTACCTCCCGCGCTGAGCTCGGTGCCTCCGCCGCCACCAAGCGTCCTACCAGTGTGGCTATGGTCGTCCCCAAGTCCGCCAGCAAGAGCAAGAAGTCCGAGGGTGACGATGAGGAATTCAGCAAGGTGTATGAGGAGCTGGCCAAGCTTGTGCAGAAGGAGGCCAAGGGCATCACCGTCTAAGGAGTTGCCATTTTCGTCCTTTTTGCTTCTTTCCCACGTTCCTGATTGCTGTGGGTGTCTCGTATTGTACAGGTTTTTGTTCCAGTCTGATAGGACCGTGCATGTCTTTGGGGGTCCGGCCTATGGGTATTTATTTCTTTTCCATATTTTGCTCTGCAGTTTCGGCGTTTTTATCCACGGTGTATGAAAAAGGCAGGAAGAATTCCAACGAGAAATCACCCCACAATGATCCAATTCGTATGAAGCAGTATACCTAGTAACGCGTGTGACTTGCAAGTGGGCCAGCAACTTGCAATTGGATGCGCATGAAAGTGTTCACCTGCCTCGAGATGGGCACTAAGCCAAAACACACATCGTGCGATGACACAGTTGATACGAATAGTGTCTTTGGTCAAACTCCGCGGAGGTAGAGAGGTTGGGTCACACAGCTCAAGTTGACCTTCAATCCAGGGCCATTCAGATGGTTGAGTACCCCGGGCGGTTTCACGGTAAATCTGAGCCAAGTTTGAACTGGATGAATGTCCACCGCGTCTGCCAGATACACTACCGGTTGCACAACACAGCAAAGGTCAGGACCGGTACAACCAAGAAGAAACTAGGGACCAAGCGCAATTCTAGCCGATCAGCCTTGCATCAAATCCGCGCTATCAATGCAGTGGCGTTATCATTCCAGGGTGATCATTGTGATCGATCCCCTCGATTTCTTCAACAGGCCATCAAGGGATGCCTCTAAATACCGACCTTCTGTCGACTCCATCAGTAGCCCAATCAGCGACTTATCTGACGTGAGTTCACTAGGCACACGGGAGGTTTCTCTCCTTGTCAATCCCCTCAAGATCCTTTTGGTAGGTTATCTGGGACCTGGGACCTGAGAGCGGGGCCCTTGCGGTTGCCCTACCCTAGAATAATATAAGGTCACTCTCCTCCTGCTACAATACAATCCGACTTTTCTGATTTCTATTCCCTGGCCCTTCATCGTAATACAATGTTGGAGTTCCGCCCACAATACTGGTCGCTCATTGCGATTCTCCTCGCTATTGTTCATCCTTCAGCATCCCACCCAATTGTTCGCAGCCCCAAGTGGATCAAGAAAGACCAATATTCGGCCTTAGAAGCGAGAGGAACCTGGAAACTCTTTGAGAAGAATGCATACAGTTACGGGCCTGCGCTACCGCAGCTTAAGTCTCTGGGGGTCAGTGTATCGCCTGCTTACATCACGGATCAGCAATTGACAAACTATAGACACCCTCTGATAATTTGGACGAAAGCGCAATTGAGCGAGGGCCTCCAGGTCGCCTGTATAAACGCGATACACCATATGGGAAGACCGTTGTATCAGTCCTAGTACCCGTTGCACCAGACTCTTTACCACCTCCGCCACAGCCACAACAGCACCGCTACGATGCGAACGGCATGTCTCAAGAACCATCTTTCGAGATAAAAACCTCTGCCGATAATGAGGACCACTATGGAGAAGTCATGAAGCATTCACAATCCTCCAGCGGAAAACAGACCAGTCACACAACAAAATTTTCATCTGCGACGTTGAAACTGGCATCTGGTCATTCCATCTCGTTCTTTTCTTACCGAATTTCACTGCCTTTCTTGAAATTTGCGCCCGCCAACTTCCCGCAATACCAACTTCCGGGGATCTTCACGACGGTCATGGTCCTTCTTGCCATGGTATGGATTGCAATTTTCATGATCGCACTGGTAGAATTGGGCAACTATTTATGGAAACGAAGGGCTACGAGACAAGCCGACCGAGATGAATTTTTAAGTGAAGCGTCATTTGATGAGTCGGAAGAATTGATCAAAGTGCCGATGAATGTTATGGTCATTCCTCGACCTGACTTGGATCATGAGGAGGAGGCTACTTTACTGTCAAGTCGATCCGACTCGGACTCTGGATCAGACTCGGAGAGGGATGATTATCGGTTCTAAAATAGCGTTTTCATCCAACGTTTGTTGTTGATAGATCTAGCTCCAAATCAACCTCATCAATGCTGTCACGCCCGCACATGTGGTAGGCAGAGTGCAGAATGTCACTTACATCGCTTTCGGATCTTCCAAAATGTCGTAAACGCCTTAATTCTACGTGGGAGATATATTTCCATCTTGGATCGGCTTTCGGTTTGCCATGGAAAGTGCAAGTTACCCTGTCAAGGGACGAGATGCAACATAGACGATAATCCGAAAAATGATATCATCTGTACCGAGCCCGTATCGAGTGTTAATGATTCACTATTCCGGTGTCACGTTCTGTATTGCCTGTTTAAGTAGGACCCTGATAGTCACATGTGAGCTAGGAGAGAGAAGATAGACAATCACACTCAAATCTGATTGCCTGTCACTTGTGCATGGATAATAATGTGACCCTACAGGACAAGAACACAGAAGTCCTGTGAATAAAAATTGTAGCCACAAGAAGAGAAAGTCACTGTCAGCTTGTGCTACCCGGACTATCTCAAGTCTTTCAAGTCCTACCTCCGATTTCGTAGCTTTCATGACCGCTCACCAACTGACATTAAACTTTACATCAGGCAATTTGACGTGAATTACTCCTGTGCTAGCCAACCTCTTTACGTGATAGTGAAAGAATTAAATGAAAAGTTCGTGAATCGTGGTCTTAATTCTCGTGAATATCTATAATACAGAAACCACATTCCCTCAATTTCATCGTGAACATGAACAAAAAAGACACGCTCGCTTGCTCAAATGATTAAATCAGGGTACTTTTGGAGCCCTTAGATACGCTGCTCATCAAGAGCCTGGAAGGGTTGCTGGTTATCGACACCACCCTTCTGGTGGGGATGCCCGGCATCAAGACCGCTCTCGGCGTTCGTGCGCTGGAACTTGTTGATGGCAGCACGGGCAGGATCCTGGTCAGAGCCAATCTCGGTAGTGAAGCTAGCGTTCTTATCGTCGGAAGAGAAACCACCCTCTTGGATGTTACGGCCATCAGGCTTGGTGTGCTTGTAGCTGTCGGTGACATCGTTCACGTAAGAAGGGGCCTGGCCAGCGACGTGGCTGTGAGCACTGCCGCTAGCGGTGGCGTGCTGGCCAGTGTGCTTACCCATCTGCTCCTTCGCAGCGGTAGGGCCACCGGCATAGCCAGCCTGGGAGTGGGCACCGGGGAAGTTACCCTGGCCACCGAGAGCCTCGGGGTACTTCTCCTGGCGCTCGCGGTCCTCACGGAGACCGCCAACGGGAGCGGAAGGGAGCTCAGTGGCGCTGGATGTGTTGGTGTTGTTCAGAGTAGACTTGCTACCGGAGACACCGATGGGCTCGGCACCACGGTTCTCAGAGAAGGCACCGCCCTGGCGGACGGACTGAGCAGCAAGGGAGTCGTTGGCAACAGGACCAGAGGGCTCATTGATGGGCTGCTGGGAAGCAATGGGGTCGGTGGTGACCTTGGTGCTGCGGGCGCCGTGAGGAAGAGGAGTACCCTGAAGATCCATTGTGTTTGTAGTTGTGTATAGAAGTATGGAAGAAGGAAGTTGAGAGACTTGGTGAGAGTGAATTGGGAGTTTTTCACGATAGAAAGATTATGGTTTGAATGATATGTTACAAGACGCAATGAGGCGACAAGCGAGCTATATAGGATGGAGACAGGCGAGTATCAAACAGTTCTGCAAACGACTGTGATATCAAGAGGGGACATACCAAGGCAGGTGATGTCACACTTACGAACATTGCCCGTCGTTCGAGTCTAGGGATAACAAGGTGGTCAAAGCAGTCACGTCAATCATCCATGGGCAGTTGGGTTATTCGGTGGCGGGATGGAGACATGGAGAGAAGGGACGGTGGAGTAATGCTGCGTCGTTGATAGCCTATGTCCGTTGCTTCGGAAGCAATGGGCTCGTCACAGAGGGCCCAGTCTCCACATTTTTTATTTAATCTGGACTTGATTCACCGAGTTCGTCGATGCCCCAGCGTGAAGTCGACAGGATGGCAAGGATCACTTCAGATTTGATAAGGCTGTGATGTCACACTTACGAAGGTAGCGCAAATCGATGCAAACACCAAACTTGAATTCTCTGACAGATCGGATTTTAGCGTCTTGATTATGAAACAAAATGTTAAGAATTATCTTTATTTCTCCAATTGAGTGATTAATTCGTCCTTGCTCAATGAAAAGTTCAACATAGTGGCGATGAATGGTGCTTGTGCCTGGTGTTCGCACTGTAGATAGATCGACGCATCCAGACTGCGGTCGACTTTCCACCAATCAGAGCTGGAGAAACGATCTTGTTCATCTTTCACCAGCACACGACACCTATTCAGTGAACACACGACATTCAAAATTTACACTTAATTTGGCTTTGAAGTTCTACTTTGGCAGAGAAATAATGTGATAAGAATCGAATTGTATCATTCATTCGCTCATGGCTCCGTTAAAGATTAAAAAAAAAAAAAAAATGACTATCATACAAGATGGATCCAGCCCATAAAGATACATTTAGCGAGATTTGGCATCAGAGGGAAGGTGATCGAGACCCTCCTTGCCCTGGCGGCCAACGTTGCCGGAAGGAGCGGTGGGAACATGCAACTCTTCGCCGTTCACACGAGCGCTGCTGGAAGCAGTGGCGGGGCCGCGCAGGGCGCTATCGTTATCACCGGAGATGGGCTCCTCGAGACGACCGCTGCCGACGTTCACAGTACGCTGATCGGCGGAGTTCCAGTCACTGGCCACGGGGGGGTCCTCGGGCAAAGGCAGGTTGGCCTTGGTCTTTTCAATCTGCTCGGGCTTGTTGGTGTTCTCGTCGATGATGGACTAGAGAAGGATTAGCGAGGTTTGAGATGATCGAAAGAAGTGCAAATGTACCTTCATGATGGAAACATCGGAATCGGCAGGGGTCTGGCCGCCGTGCTGCTTGGAAACGCGCGACTCATCCTTGCGGAGCTCCTGGCGGGTGGTGTGGAAGGTGGAAGCAGACATGTTGGTAGAGTGTCGGAAGGGTGTTGGTTTGGTGAATTAAAGAAACACGGATTTGTAGAGTGAAGACTGAATGTTGATGATAAAAATTAAAGTCTGATGGTGGCGTGCAAAGAATTCTTATACTCTTGGTGGCATCTCAAAAACGTCACAACCATTTGGTCAATGTCGGGAATGACGACATCGTACCCTCTTGCCCCATGGATGTCCTTCTCCACTGCAACCAGGGACAGCTTGGAACGATGGTGTCAGCGAGATGTGTCGGATTATTGTCTGTGCTCAAGATTATGCAGATCTGTGGGTTCGGCGTCATAGCACTGGGGCCATTTCGAGGCTAGGTGGCCATGCATTATTCAAGTGGATGCTGGATCAGATATCCCTCAATCTCAAGCTTGTCCATCCCAGCACTTCGAAATCTGAGACTTTACATTACCGATGTCATAGCCCCGCTACAATCTGTGCATAATGGAGTCTCTTCCAACCTCGAGCAAGGCATGCTACATCATCTACTAAGAAGACCTGGCATGAGCAACAATTTCCCATCGTGGTCCCAGGAAGACCATCACACGAGACCAAGTTGCAAGATTGTCGTCAACGCCCATGCCACTAAGGTGAGGAATCAAACAAGGTGGGATCAGTGGAAATCGAACTTTGTTGTTGCCCAGCTCTACAAGCCTTTTTTGCACCAACACAGCCTTTTCTGGTCTGGCGGTACAAAGCTCGCCGATGATTCTCGGTTTAGTCAGGTCTTGGTAACCTCGGTGCCATGTAAAAGCCTTCGCCCGATGATGTTACATCTATCAGAGCCTCTTATGATTCTAGACTATCAGAATTTGAGGCGAAATTTTGGGGGGTTTCGATTTTTTGACTGGTAGCTCTACAGTACCTTGAGTCTGGGATAATGTAAGCAGTGAGGCGAGGGAATCACGTTCGAACATCTGAACTTGAACACTATTTTGCTCTTTTTGGGGTTATCCAAGTCTAAATCAATCACGGCTTAGTCTGTCACCCGTACTCGAGACGTGCTCGTAGTTTCTCTTCACGTTAAATTTTCGACTTATGTTAGCAATATCTTGACATCAATACGGTGAGACCTTGGTCTTCTGGTCCCTGGATGGGCTGTGTATACTCCGGCTGCGGCGAAAAGGCGGCCATGACTGGCAGAAATTCTTATCGGACAGTCTCGATGAGCGTCAATTTACAGCCTCGCGATTTGGTGACCGACTACGTGAGGTGCTGCGTTTCCCCTGTCTTCTCCTAGCGCTTGCGAAAATCCAGTATGCCTCGCGATCCACTTGTTGGTCTTGTGGGCAAGGTAAGTCTATCCTTCTCCTCACCTTAGACCCCGCTGACCATGTGAGGGGCACAGCCGTCAAGTGGGAAATCCACGACATTAAACAGTCTGACGGACGCGTCTTCTAAAGTTGGTGAGTAGAAATAAATTCTCTATTCGCGTTCAATCGCTAATTTCTGGTCTTTCCAGGAAATTTCCCGTACGTACAGCCTATTCGCATATTCCCGCGTTATCAACGCGCTGACACAACACGCCAGTTTCACCACCATTGACCCTCAGCGCGCCATCGGATACCTTCAGATTGAATGCGCTTGTCAACGACACAATGTTTCGGATCGATGCCAACCGAACTACGGTGGCTGTCATGAGGGGCGCCGCTCTGTGCCCATTGAATTGCTGGATGTGGCTGGTCTCGTGCCCGGAGCGCACCAAGGTCGCGGACTAGGAAACAAGTTCTTGGATGACTTGCGACATGCCGATGCCTTGATTCATGTGGTGGATGTGAGCGGGACTACCGATGCTGAGGGGAAGGCTACTCGGGGCTACGATCCTTCGGTGGATATTGAGTGGCTCCGGTCGGAGATTGTACGCTGGGTGCTTGGTAACTTGATGGAGAAGTGGTCAGTCGACAGAAGACGGGCGAATATATGTGAGGAGAAATGCTGATGTTTGATCCCAGGGGCTCCATTAAACGGAGACACATTGCGACGAGTCAGTGAGCTTTCCCCTGTTACTCGAGACCAGCAACTAACGTCATTCGCAGAGGCAAACCCCGTCGACACCCTACAGGGCCAATTTTCCGGATACGGAAGTACCTCAACAATCGTTGCACGAGTGTTGGACAAGCTCGCTCTGAAAGAACCCCTCGAAGAATGGTCAGATGATACTGTCAAGCTGATGGTCGAGACCTTCATCGACGAAAAATTCCCCACAGTGTTCGCCTTGAACAAGATCGACCACCCCGATGCGGATAAAGTGCGTCTTTTCTATAATAGAGATCTGGGCTTTGCTAATATCCTTCAGAACATCAGTAAGATCGCCAAGATGCAAGATCCTCAGAGTATCGTGCTGTGCTCTGCAATATCAGAGGTCTTCCTTCGCCGATTAGCGAAGCAGCAATATATCAAATACGTCGAAGGCAGCGAGTTCGTGGATACTAGAGAAGACTTGATTGAAATGGGGGATCCAGATGGAGGAGGCCTCAAGGAGATGGACGAAAAATTGAAATCGTGAGTGTGTCATTCGGCTGGCTCATGCTTCAGCTAACCCGGATTGAAACCAGCCGCGTTGAGAACTTAAAAGATATGGTTCTGTATCGATTCGGATCCACTGGTGTGGTGCAGTGTCTGTCTCGAGCAGCAGAGCTTCTGGGTCTCGTTCCCGTCTTCCCAGTGAGGAACGTCGCAACTTTTAGCTCCGGAAACGGTACTGCGGTGTTCCGCGACTGTGTTCTAGTCAAAAAGTAAGCAGTGTAGCATACCATTCACGAGGTTCCTCCTTGGCTAACTTTTCGCAGAAACAGCACAGTTGGTGACGTGGCTCGGAAGGTGATGGGCGACGTGCCGATCAGCTATATTGAAGGTATTGGCGGCACTCGTGTATCGGAAGAAGATATCGTCGCGGTAGGGAAGCACGATGTAAGTTTTATCTACTCCCCAAGGTCCTCTGATCCGAGACTAACATCACTTGAAGATTCTCTCATTCAAAGTCGGCCGATAAAGCAGTTACATATTATGTACAATTTCGTGGGCCGCCAATGGAAACGCCCTAACGATGCCACTTGTCAAGACCCCGTCTTTCAAGATCCATCTTGTAGAATATAGCGCCCTCCTCACAAAGACGATTAAATAGACAAGATTCCAAAACCGAAATCAATTACCCTTCTACATTGAGAGAAATCGGATTAGCAATCTGGACCATGAAACCAAGAGGACAATTCTTACCCCCGCGCGCTCGTCATTCATTCCAATAATCGGTTCCGGCGCAGCAGGATGCTCATCCTTGGCCTTCCGTGCATGTTTACGCCCGCCTCGCTCGGTAGCTCCCTGCTGTTTCGTGTCGTCCTGGATACCGGCATTTACATCTCGTTCCTTGAACCCCGAGGCTGTCGCCGCAGATGTAGGGTCATTGGTATCTCCCTGTCGAGCTCGCTTGATACTTGAGTCCGTCGGGTCTGCTCCTTTCCAATCCTTCAAAAGTCCGTAATTCCGACTGAATTGACGGACTGTTGGCGGAGCAAGTAGCCGGGTGCGCATGATTGATCGGACTGGCTGGGCGAGAAGCATGTTGCGTAGTTTCAACGCGGACATTGCAATGTATTTTTTCTGGAGTAGTGTGACTTTAAAAAGACTGCAATGAGGCTTCTAAAAGATTACGGAAGCTCCGTGGAGGGTCCTTGTGTAAGTTGGCTCTGGATTTATTGCTGGTTGCGGGCATCCGTGCTATGACGTCGTCATGCTGCAATCTGAGGAGGAGCTACCCCGGGACTTGAAATTAGTGAATCAAGATCACCTTTAAACCTTTTTAATCAAGATTGAGGAAGCTTGCAAGAAAACCCCACTCTTAGCCTGCTTGATGCGTAGGTGACTTATTTTAATTTATCTTATTGATAAATGTCTGCTTAAAATAAGCTTCGCTTCAAATAGACCTGTACGCGAGTGATGCTTTTTTGAAAAATTGGAGAAGAATCATTCCTATAAGAGCTACATGTACATGATATCGTTTATTTATTATCCACAAATAATACAGGTTCGGAAAAAACAAAAGAAACATTGAAGAATTGAAGCAAAATCTGGAGTCTTATCAAAACAATCGATATGCTATTTCTAGCGAGTCGTGTCCGGGATAGTAGGCACATCCGCCTCTGCCCCAGTCATAGTCTCGTCAGGCTGGGCCACATTGGCGACATGTGCCGAGGAGCCCTGGCCCTTGTCAAATGAACCACGAATGATATTCGGGTCGGCTGGGAATTGGAACTTGGAGCTCTTCCACGGCTTGACCTTCATGAGATACATAGTATCGATCTCCTCCAAAGTTCGGCCCTGGCCCTCGATGACGGCGAAGTAGACCAAGCCCGCAGCCAAGAACAGACAGCCGGCAAAGACGTATCCGTAGCGGAAGTCGATGGCGCTGACGATAAATGGGGTGAAGAAGGCTAGCAGGAAGTTCCAGAGCCAGTTGGAGGCGGTGGCGAGGGACATACCGCGCGCACGGTACTGTGAAGGGAAGAGTTCGGCGATGATGGTCCATACCATGGGGCCCCAGGTACTGGCGAAGCCGAGAATGAAGAGACAGGCGAAGACGACCATGGCCACACCGGCGCTGTGTGTTTGTTCGGGATGATCGATGTTCAAGGAGAAGTGACCAACCGAGGCAAAGACCATGAAGCAGACGAACATCCACAAAGCACCAATGATAAGAGACCGGCGACGACCGTAGTGCTCGATCAAATAGAGGCCAAGGAAGGTACTGCCAAAGTTCACGCCGCCCAGAATCATCTGCGTCACGTAGCTGTTCGAAATACCAGCACCGCGGAACACCGTGGTCCCGTAGTAGAAGAAGTAATTGGCACCTGTCAGCTGCTGCAGAGCTTGCAGCGAGACACCAACAGCGACTCGCTTCGCCATCGTCGGTGCTTTGAAGAAAGTAACCCAGCCGATTTTGCCAGCGGTGACTTCTTCCTCATATTTCAGCCTGATCTCTTCGAATTCGAGTTTCAGGGCACGGTGGTTCCGGGGAAGCCCGTAGATCTTGGAGAGGTTATTCAAAGCTTTCTCTACTTTATTGTGGCGGTAGTCATAGCGAGGACTTTCTGGGAAGAAGAGCATTCCCACGCCCAGAATGAGGGCCCAGAGGTACGTGATTCCCATAGGGATACGCCAGGATCCAGTGTTCATGCGTTTTTCGGTGCCGAAGTTGATACAGTTGGCGACAAAAATTCCGAGGGTGATGAACAACTGGTATGTACTGGTGAGTGTTAATATCTGTGTTCAGTACGATCATTTTCCAAAACACTAAACATACCTGACCAGAGCTCCTCGGATATGTCTCGGTCCTGACTCTGCCTGGTACATTGGCACAAGCAGAGACAACGCACCGACTCCAAGACCCGCTGTCCAACGACCCAGTGCAACCTGATACCATTTACCAGTGGGAGATGAAATCTGTACAGTGACACCAGCCATGAGGATCACACACCAGCCACTGATTGACCACTTGCGTCCCACTCGATCAGCAATGGGCGCAGCAATTAAAGCTCCAATCAAGGTGCCGATGGAGAGCTATTCGGTGTTTGAAATTAGAACAGACACGTGAAAATGAGGGTATATCCACCTACCAGAGCAACAATAAGACCCGAACGCACGTTGCTGAAGTAGTATGTACCATCCGAGTTCAGCTCCCCAAATCGCATGAGGAAATTCTTCATCTCTAGGAACCCAGAGATTTGACCAGTGTCATAACCGAAGAGGAATCCGCCCATGGACACGAAAATGCCCATGATGAATGAACGCAGCGTGAAGAGTGGAATAGGAGTGTCCACGGTGTCGCCATCACCTTTTTCGCGATCTGTAGGGGATATCGATTCTCTAGGCAGCTCGCTAACAGGAAAGACATCCTGAGACTTTTTCTTGAATACGTTCCCGAACATGCTGTTAGTAACAATTCTCGTCTGGGTATAAGTCTGACGTGCTAGGGCTCTAGCTACTTTCTGTTTAAAATCCTAAATGAGCCCCGGCCAGCCGCTTTATACCTGGCCTATTTGCCACGACGCCAAGGACCTGCATAAGAGGCACTCCAGAGCGCGTGGTTGTGTGGAGAAGGACCCGGACATGCCGGCCAGCAAAATCAATCGAAAGGGACATGATGACTCGTTGATATGTGAAGCGAGCATACATCCATGGCAGGAGAGACGGCCATCTCCGTTAGGAACGCAAGAATCTGGGGAAGTGGGGAAAGGTTTTGGCAGGTGGCTCTCGTGTTTCCGTGGGATGCCGGGCTGTTCGAAAACCCAGACCTCATGGCCGAACGAGCTGGGTGGCGCAGACCCATGTACCTCGTTGGAGGTAACGAATCATAGCGTATACCAGTGGACGCATTGGGGAGACAAGTCATGGCGTCTGGTATTCTTCCAAGTCGTGAGAATAGGCGGTAGCCATGGTTGTTGCAGGACGGTTGCGCCTCGGCTGCCAACAATTGGCTGGGTGGCTCATCCGGAAGCTACGGATTCGTTGGGTTCGAGGACATGACTCGTCTGGAAACATTCTCCAGATCCGGCTGTTTCGCGCCGATTGTATCGGCAGGCCGAATATTTCTTCGGTCGGCCGTGTCCTGGCAGGATGGCCCTGGAATGACTATGAATGCACGTAAGATAGAGATATTAGAGGTGTATCCAATTCATGAGGCCTCTAACGATCACCAAACTCAAGCAACTAGAATCAAAAAAAGAAAAAAAATATGAAACGCCGCCCGATATTTCCCAGGTATCATCGCATTCAGAAAAACCAATACTGACATCCTCTTGAATATTAACACCAAAAGTTTGAATCCTCCGCACAGAATTAGACGGCCAGCCGTCGGTCCCAGCCATGAACCAAACTAAATTCATCGTTGTCTTCCTTGAGAGGCATTGTAACTGCGTGGAATGGATCGATAAAATTCATATCGTCAGGACGAACCGAGAGGTCCGAGTACGGATTCATGTTGTCGTCGGCACTGCCCATGCTCTCGCCAGAATAGCTAAGGACACTCTGTGGGGGCTCCTGTGTTGTGGCAAATTCCCCACTACTCGCGGACCAAGCCTCGGGGGAAAGATCATTCATGTCAGGAGGAACCGGTACCACGTGTGACGCATCATTGAGCTGCTTGTTGTCGCGACTGTACTCGGCTGTGATAGAGGCAAATGGACCGGGGTCCTCACCGCATTCCTTTCCACCGTAGATCCCGGTAAAGATGTTCGAATATCCTCGGTCCATGTCGCTTAGGACGTACTCCCAGTCAGCCATCGTGATAGCCCCATTTTGATGGTCAGACGGAGTAGAGCTCGACATGGCGCGTGGATAATCGTATCCGATAGATGAAGACATCATCCGGGGAGTTGGGCCAAGGTCCAGCGACGAATGCCCTCGGTCGGCATGGTATTGGTGACCTACGAATTGATCCGGCTGCGATGAAGGAAGACTCGTCCAGCTGGGAGACCGAAGTGACTGAGCAGTTGGAGGGGTACCACCAGAGATGGTGTTGCGGCGAGAGGGTGAAGAAGTTTGCTTCGGGGATTGCTCCCCGAAAGCACCGGTGAGGCGAGATTTCAAGGACTGCAGATGTTTCTTTGGAGACGAAGTAGGCTTGAGGGTTGGGGCCATCATTGCCTGCGAATCACTACCGGTGATGGCACTCTGATTCACGTTATCCAGGGGAACTAGAGCTTCGGCCAAGATTCCAAATTCGGCCGCTGCCGTCGAGGAACTTTGCCCAAGCTGCACCTTAACATTAGTAAGAAGCTTCTGACTCTCCTTGGCTAGCTTGCTGTCCCGCTTCAGGCCTAACGTTTGCCACAACAGTCCAAGACCAGCAGAAAAGACCAATTCCTTTCGGTTGATGCTGAAGGAAAGGCAAAGTCGTCGTTCATCCAATAGCTCGAGAATTTGCACAATGTGCTTTGAAGAATCAGAGAGCGCGAGAACGGATGGGGAGCGAAGATTGTCTTCAGCGAAGCACACAGCGGGACGATGGATCAGAGACCGAATGAAGTAATAAACAAGAGACAGAAGTGGTGACCGGCTGCTTGTAACATTTGTACTGGGCTTGTCCTGAGAGAACTCAAGACGAAGATGCGGGGCCAATGATGACAGCCAGTCATCCAGCTGACCTGTCAGCACATGCAGCTTTGAAACATAGACGTCGTAGGCTGGCTTTGCAGGGAACAAATCATTCAAAACCTTATTCAGAATTCTCGAGACCGAAAACAGGGCAAGAGCACTGGAGATGCGGGTGGATTCACCAGGGAGAGTGGGCAAGAAACCAGTCTCGGTGACATTCTCGTCATCCACATCAATAGGATACTCAGTCTGAACGTCGTCCTCGTGTAAAAGAGAAGGCATTCCCGTCAAGGCAGAAGAGAACCGATCCAATACGTATTGGCACCAGAAGACCTTCTTACGAGTTTCTCCCTCCAACGGGTTCAATGAAGTATCTTCCTGGTTCTGGTGAAGACCCAACTGGTGGCAGATATCCACACCAAGAGCGCGATAGCGAAGCAAACTGCGGTAATCGGCTTTGGTCATGCAGTAGATCTGGGCCAGAACAAAGCACTGCAGACTAGCGACAGTAGTGTCGCTTACAAATGAATCGAGAGCAACAGTCCAGTTCTCCTCAAAAAAGGTGGGATCCTGGTTGGTCCTCGACTGTAACTAAATTAGCTTCGTGAATTCTACGGAGTCATCTGCACTCACATTTGACGACAATGCAGCAATACCAAAGATCATATTCAACTGTGCCATTGCATGAACATCTTTTTTCAGCGAATCAGTGTTATTTAAAAATTGTTCATAAGCTTTCAAGATCGTTGGGCGATGCACCACCGGGTACAACGGAGCCCACTCCTGAAAGAAAATATTGATGAGCTGGTCCGAAACCAGTCGCGGAGGTGTCTTCATGACCTGTTGAGGAGAACCGCGAGCCACGGGGGCAGATAGTCTGGTCAGTGTTTTGATTGGAATTGGTGACACTGATTTACCCTGACTGACAAGCCTGTCGGTGAAAATACCTGGTTTTATCAGCGCACCATCCGAGCGAGAGAAAGCAGACACGACATACCAGCAAAGCCTTGAATGCTCGAGAGAGCTGTGTAAGGATTATCGGAGGATTTTTGAGTATGTGATCGCTCAACGTGGACAACTCCCTCCGCCGCATCCAAGCCAGGATGTTTCATAGAAGAAGGCGCCGATGGAGACTGTGAAGACATGGCTCGTTGAGAAGGCGACGAAAATGAGTGAATCCGCGAGAGAACATCGATCTTCTCATCCTTTTCGTCCAGGAGATCCTTCAGATCCTTGACTTCGGTTTCGAGGGATCGTACACGTTCCTCCAAGGACTCGGTATAGCCACGCGGGAACGCGCGGCGGCTCAGTTTGTCACTCGTTTTGCACTCGAACCCAACATTGGCGCATTGGGTACAGCATGGTCGTACGCCGTCACAACGAATCTTTTTACTTCTGCAACGATCACAGGCCTGGGCGATCCGACTTTGAGTGCCGGTGCCACCGACCTTGATCACTTTCATGGGCAAGATACCGGGCATTTCGACTAGGCAGACGGGCACATCGGCCGCCGCGGTCGAAAGTTGCTGGGGTTGATTGAGGTTGAAATCGGGGGCTTCGTCAGTGCCAACAGGACGAAAAGCTTTTGAAATTCAACGAAATAGGGTGAGTTGAGAGTCTCGCAACAAGACAGGAGGGGGAAAGATCCCATGTGTTGGCTGAGTCAGGCTGTGGGGAAGTGCTGACCTGCACTAGAACCAATCATACTGGGATCACCGTGTACCGGTCAATACGCTTGGAAAAGCTACCCATCCTCCCCTTTTTCTGGTGCTGGCGACCCTGATGATGTCGTTCTCCGCGCTGATCCTTTCTATTGATTCGCTCGACCAGATGTCATCCTGCTTCGAAACCGGTCCCCCCGGATTGTTCAGTGCCTGCAACTCCCGATGATCTTCCCGATACCCCCGGACCCCGCAAATCCTTGGCTATGGCTGTACTAATGGGGTGCAGATTGCGGTTCCGCACTGCGCAAATGAGACTGCATAAACTTTGTTTTAAAAGGAAAAGGACTATAGGCCGTTTCGGCTGTGAAGCCTGCCGCTCCCCCGGAATTGTCATCTCGCTGGACGCCCCGGATCTTCATTAGAGACCATCGCGCCACAGTTGCTCTCACTCTGTCGCCTGATCGCCCGTTAAGGACCCATGGTTGTAAGGTCGCTGGGTGCAGTCTGTCAAGAGGTCTCAAAAAGGAGACGACACGAATGATGCCCGACTGGGGACCCACGCATCTGGAACTCCGCCCTGTCTTGGGCTGATCCTCTCCATGTCTGTGACTCCCGTACTCCGATGTTCGGCGGCAGATTTCCCCTTGGAATCCTTCGGGGACTTACTACATGTGTTATAGTGGCGAGTCTCTATGCGCATGGATCCCTGCTCTGGAGATCCCTGCAGCCTCGGTACAGAACCCGGTATCTGGAAGATGGGGAACACCAATGAAAGTGGGTGTGTTATTGAATGAAACATCATTATATCATGGGGCAAGGTGAGAAACACGAACAGCGAGTTTTGGCCGAGAAAATCGCGAGATTGGGTTGAACCATGGGTACTGCTTGGATCCACAGAGCCCACCTAGCCGCAGCCGGGGACCCCGGCCTCTTTAGACACCGAGGATTTGGCTCCGATCAACGGGTCTCTACGGGTCCTCAATTGTTGTCGGGACCTAACGGTCCAGGCTGTGATCCTGCATCCATCGTACCAAGGTACCTGAATCCCGAGGGGATATTCCAACCCTGCTTGAAAATAAGAATTTCTTGTCTCATCCAAGGAAAGAGGTACATTCTTCATTCTTCAGATCGCTTCCGATATGCGCCGATCGGAACCCCGCATGTAGTGGCTGGATTCGACTAGAGATCAGGGTCGATCAGTTCAGCATTGCAGATCTCAACAGGTGGCTGTCGAAGTGTGATGAGCTCCGGTCAAACGTCATAGGGTTCACTTTTTCCCATGGTCTGTACCCCTCGTCTTTGAATCGCTCATCCCCCACAAATGGCCCCGAAACTAAAACTATGAGCTACGTGGGTGGGTATGTAACTTTATTGAAGATCCGGGGTCTGCTCGCGGGTCAATTTCTTGCTACGCGCGCTGCTTGGCCCAAGTCTAAGTCTTAATAATTATGTCATGAGAAATCCTCGACTTCTTCGGTCTGTGACTGCTGAGCGAGATACGCAGTGACTGACTCGGATGCCATCAATTCCTCTCTCTGTCAATAATCGTCAGTAAACTTTTTGGCCAAGAGTTTGCTGGTGGACAGTAATGCAACTCACCTGCTTTCTAAGGTCATTGACAGCCCGCGCCAGTAGCGCTGCTTCAAGCCTCCGTAGTCGCTCGATTAAAGCAAATATGTCGGGCCTGAATAGGCTGTGGAAAAGTTTTTCATTCTCGCGAAGGTTGTTCAAGACCTCCTCTGTCTCTTGGAGAATAGAGACTTGTGCCTCTAGTCGTTCAAGTACCAGCACAACTGCACGAAGCCGGAAGATTTCCCACGCCGGGTCACTGGCTAGGAGATCGCGAAGGTGAGTCGGCGCTCGGATTATTTCGCCCTTCCAGATAGTTTCTAGCTCTCTGGTCCCCTCTGTGGTCTGAGTAACCCCAATTTCAAGACCATCTTCCTCGTTCACGCACGACCACCAAACTAGAGGGCTATCCCAAACCGTCTGGTGTGAGTTTTCATTTGTATCGTGAGCCACGGCAACCCGTATTCCAGGAGTCTCCCGACAAATCATTTTCTTGGCAATGGCAAGAGGATCATCACATGGTGTTGTCATATCAAGAGTTACCTGCTTTGCCTCAGTCTGACTGTCATCAAGGAAACCGTATGAGAAAATCATCTCAGACGCGGGCTTTTCATCGCCGTATCTGACAGTGAGTTAGCTCGTCGACAAAGGCCAAGGTTCAATTGATCGTAGACTCACGAGATAGTCACTTCATCGCCGGGCTGTAGACTCTTGCCCCAACGGAGCTGCAGAAGCGCATTACCATCCGAGTCTGCCTCGTAGAGAGCATTCACTTCCTCTCCCGAGGCGTGGTTGGCCATGTCGACACAGGGAACCATGGCATGTCCACTTCCAGGTAAATCCACCATGCGTGACCGGTACGCAGCATCAGCATACTTCAAATCATCGAGGGTCATCTTGCCCGTGTCTTCATTCCACCAGCACAATTGACACCAGTCTATGTGCTCCGTAGAATGCCTGAGATGCTCAAACTCCCGCTCCAAAGAGCTTTCCTTGGCGGCCACTGCATCTCCGAGAGAAGTTCCCCTCAGCAGCTCTTGCTCTTCCGCAGAGTAAAATGTAGGCAGTGGGAAACAAGCCGGTAGAAACTTGATGTACTCTGTCCAAGGACCTGAAACACCTATATGCTGGGGCATTTCCGGACACGCGTGTGTCATTTGGACCAAAAGGAATATCATGATCGCACCTCTAGGGGTCTGATAGATATCAGTCACATTGCAATGAAATGTTGAGAGTTGGATACTAAACCCTTCCAAAATCGCCAACTGCTTCCAACACCTCCCGAAGATGATGATCGGATTTGGAGTAGTGATGAACGGTTTCCAACGACAGTACCAGCTCCGACGGGACCCGCAGAAGTATTACTGGCGAAATATCACTTTCATCGCTGGACATTCTCTCCATTGCTACAAGAGCATTGCCCCTGTCAGCTCCGCTCTCATTTGAGCCAAGTTGCTGGAGTGCAACGCCGTTGGCATCGATCCCGTTGAGCTTGAGCCATGCCGGGAGTGATCCCAGTGGAAGGTGTTCCCGCTTCATAAGGGTTGCTACTCGGTTTTCAAGTATTATTCAATATGAAGCTTTCAAGATCCGTCATTCATGGGATCAGGAACAGGGCTAACTGTTATTGTTTCGAGCCGTGATATGTCAAGGTCGGTCGCGAGACCAGTGTGCTTAGTAACTGCTTAGAGCCTGAGGCAACAACTCCGGCCAAAGAGTAGGCAAGTAGATCACAGGATATCAAGGCCTGCCAAATGGCGCATTATTCTGGGAATGAAAGGAAAGGAATGCAGCCATGAGGAGCTTTACCTATAGCCCTACAACTGGTTTATTGGCTCGATGGTTCTCATTGTTCGTCATTTTCTTCTTCGGTAGGAGTGAATGGTGCATACTCGGAGAACCTTGTAAATGGCTTCAATCATAGTCTTGCAACAAAGACAGGAGGAAAATTTGATTCTCGGACTTTAGGCCCCAATTTGTTTCACGAGCCAAGCTCTATGCTGATGCTCTCTCATCTGCTTGGTTCACATTCCAGGCCGACGGGGCTGCAAGCATATTCCCTTGACCATACCTACAAGTATATGGCCCTTTTTTAACTTAAGTTTGTCAAATTGATTTGGTTCTTACTTTCGAAATATCCCAGTACCTGCTAGGTGAGCTGAGACCGCGAATGACATCCTGACACCGGGACTGACGAAGTTGCAATTGATGTTGAATATTCTCCCCATTAACCCTGATGATATCAATCTATCTGTTATATCTTACTCATTATGCTTAGCCCTGATCAGAGCACCGTCTAGATAGCGAGTCATTTCATCCACATCTTCGAGCTCACCCACCCAGCCGATATACTGATCCGGTCGGACAATCAGCATCAAGCCATTCATGCGATCTACCCCCCACTTCTCATAGCCATGTCCATCACAGTCCCGATCCCACACGCATGCGTCATCACACCATATTTTATCATATCCCCAGCCCATGGTCGTATCCAGGTCACGCAGGATTTCGGGGAAATCGAAGTACTCTGTCTCCCTCCAAGGTGCGCTGTGAATCGTCATTACATCTATGGGGCTGTTGAAACGATTTGGTATCGCGTTATATCGGCTGAAAGGCGAAATTTTTCCACCAAGCTGATCAGACAGGAATCGGCTCAGAGTCTCAATCCGTTGCTTCTGCGTTTCATTGCGGACATCTCCAGCAAGAATGACCAGTCGGAAGCGTCCATCACACTCAAGAACTCTTGTCGTCCACTGCGTATTTCCATCTGCCTGCTTGCGCAGCTTGACTGGTGGAAATCTCTCACCCGGAACTAGATGATGGCGTGGACTAAGCTTGTCCTTGCTATCAAATTTGCTGACCAACAAGCTCGCACCATAAAAAGCCTTCAAGCCATCTGCAAAATCTTCAAATGCCTCAACCACCTTGATCATATTCTCTGTCTTATCAGAACCTCCTTCTGCGCCTCCCTCCGGTTGTTTGTGATCCGTGAAAAGACCAGTCCAGTGACGATCAAAGTCAAGCAGCATCTCGGCCAAACGATGACGCTCAGCATTATACGTGCTAAGAATAGCTGGACGAGCCACCCCTGCTGCAACCAAAGCAACCTTCCAGCCGATATTGAATCCATCCTGCATACTCATATTCATACCAAGTCCCACCTTGGGAGAATGAGTGTGCACGGCATCTCCGGCAAGGAAGATACGATCATCTTTCGCGAATGTAGGCGCAATCCGCTGTCCGATCTGATAAGCAGTCCACCAGTCACAGACTTTGTAGTCGAATGTGTACGGCTTCAAGATAGCTTGAACCCGCTCTTTAATCATCTCGGGTGTAATTGATGAGCGGCTGAAACGGGCAATTCCAGACTTGGCGACGTCGACAACTTGTACGGGTACGTATAGGCGTACCAGGCGTCTTTCACGAGGGATGACGAGCATTGTGCCGGGTGTGCTCGTTACAGTGCCCAGGCGACGGATGTCCGCTAACGGTCCCAGAGTCAGTTCAAGATCTACGAGCTCGATTCCAAATCTTACGGAAGTCTGTAATGGGGATTATATCGATCACGCCCCTAATGGATGTCAGTTTGGATTTTCTCATGGACAAATTGCCCACTTACCAAATATCATCCGTATTCGATCCCTCTAGAGGAATATCGATCTGCTTTCGTGTCCAGCTGTGGGCACCATCACATCCAATGAGGTATTTGGCCTTGAGGATCTCAGTTTTTGTTTGCCGACTCTTGCTTCTCTGATGCAAGTCTTCCAAATCATCTGGGGGTATATCACTGTCTTTGAGCCCGCCAGGAACAGAATGCGAGCTTTCTCCATCAGACGTGTTGGAGGGAGTCACTTCATTCTCACTGAGTGTTCGCAGTTTGACTGTGATAGGGAAGGCATTCGGGTCATCTTTGACAAGTTCATCGTATTCAAATGACTCAGCGATGACACCTCTTTCAACCTCGAGATTCGAATGCTGCTTAATGCTGTCAAGGAGGAACCTTTCAATTCGACCTTGGCTCAACAGCATGTTGTGGAAAGGGGACTCATTGACTTTAGAGCTACAGAATGGACCCTGACGAATCAACCTTCCATTTGGACCAGGAACCTGTTTGTCTTCATGTCAATTGAAGTTCTAGGCATAGGATGAAACCGTACCCAGAAGTTAGCCTCAACGGCCACATGGCCTTCATGCTGGACGCGGTGTTGGAAGCCAATACTATCAAACAGTTCAAGAGTTCGCACGCGCAAACCGTCTGCGTGGCCGATGAAAACCTTGGTACTCTTTTTATCGATGATTCGAGCTCGCACGCCGCAACGGGCCATCCAGTAGGCTGCCATCAAGCCTGAAGGCCCGGCACCGATGATGAGTCTGTTTGATCAGAATTTGCTTTGCAAGTTGTGTAGCTTGGGCGACATCTTACACGTCTGTATGGGATGCCGAGGCATGGTTGTCTTCGGTCATGGTGAATGTATTACTTCTCGGTAGAAAGGTGGTCCACAATCAGACTAATGAATCTTGATGGTGTGGTCAATTGCTAATGGAATAAGACGCAATGTTTTAATATTTCATTGTCTTGGTTCTCGTGGATGACCTTCCTGGTCTTTCGCTGTGGTACAGAAACCAGGCAGTAAGGTTGGTGCAGTGCCCACCTGCAAGCTGACATCTATTGCTTCTTCTCATAGCTACTATAGCTGAAATAAGGCCAAGGGTCTTTTGTGTCGAGCTGTCCAAAGACCTTTTGAAAGGGCTTACCTGCAAGCAGAGTCCTGGCTTATGAAGCAAGATTCCGAATGAGGTAATTACAAAGACCGCCAAAATTCCCAACTGGTTCAAGTCCACCTGATCACGCGGTTCAGAGGCGGAGCTCAATTACTCACTAGCATAAGCTACTCGGTTCAATAGAGGTCGCGGCTGTGTCTACCAGGTATTTAGCCGTGTCTTTGAATGGGTCATTCGCCAATTGAAACCTGGCCGCGATATTTACCGCTCGATTAAGCTCCATTGGACTTTGAGTAGCTACTAGAACATCTATCCCATGTACCCATGTCATGCTAGGAAGATCCCCGGGTTTCGTGCAGCAACGCACGGGGCTTTGTCACCCGAGAAGCTGCCAGCCAAGACCGCTGAGTCAAAAGCTGACGAGGATAGTGAATTGGTAGCACAGTTTCACTGTCGATCATCGAATGCATAATCAGACTTCTTACAAAGAGCTCTAGATCTAGATCTTTATTAAACCGGACGACTCTCTCCCGTCCAATTGTTCAGATGAGTAAGCGCCCCTGGCGGCTACGCTGTTTCTGGCACACCGGGTCCCCCAACGGAGTGCACGATAGACCCCTCAAATGCTGCGGGCCAACGCAAAGTCGGATTGGCCTGATCAGGGAAACCGGTGCCAATGCCATGTGCTCTTTATGCCTCTTAGAATAGGCTGTTGGGTAGACAGGCTCGATATATACTGCGGCTATGGAGAGATCGGCTAATTTCGTGGGACCGGAGCAGCGTCCTCCGAGACGGGACCCCCGGTGAAGATGTGGACATAGGCCGAACGGTTGGGAAGCCGGCACTGCTTCTCATCCCACCGCAGAAGTCGTAGAAGCGGTAGTGTACCCTAAATGGAGAGATTGAACCCGAGGAACCTTGTGCTCGTACCTGTCTCAATTACGGAAAGGTATGCATGCGAAGTGATGCAATGGTGCTCGTACTCTGCAATTGCCCTCAAGAACGTAGGAATTTGAAGAAGCGAAATAGTCAAGAGGCAATTAGAATGAGATTCGAAGCATCGGCCCTGGCCTTGCCAAAAGGTCCGGGAATGAAAAGCGATGCGAAGAAAGCGGCCGGCAGCGGAGGACTGACCTTTTGCCCCACCACAGCGTCATACCCACTGCCCCTCCCCCTCTCTCATATTTTGAAGCCATCTCTCTCTCTCTTTCTCCCTCCTCATCTCCCATCAATTATTGAAAGTCAGTATCTCATCTTATCATCTCCTCATTAGCTAACCTCAAGCTAGTTACTGCCAAAATGGGTTACACTGATCTGGACCAGTTGGCGATCAACACCATCCGCATTCTCGCGGTATGTCCTCTCGCCGCGTCTGCTAAGGTGCCTCGGGTGCAATTGGATGAGCTATCCACCCCATTCGCACTTGAAGACCATTAGCATCGCAAAATTTTAGCTGAATAAGAGGCGACTGACGCTTTTCTCTCAGGTTGATGCCACCTCCAAGGCCAACTCGGGCCACCCGGGTGCCCCCATGGGCATGGCCCCCGTGGCTCACGTTCTGTTCAACAAGTTCATGAACTTCAACCCCCAGAACCCCGACTGGGTCAACCGTGATCGTTTCGTTCTCTCGTATGTGTTTCAGACTCCTTGATACCTACATCCTAGGAAACTGCCGGAACCCTGCTTTCCGGGTCAAATCACCACTGCAAGAATACCCACCCTGACCATCGGATAGGAACGGCCACGGCTGCATGCTGCAGTACGCCCTGCTGCACCTGTTCGGCTATAAGCTCACCATGGATGACCTGAAGAACTTCCGCGTAAGTGTTTCCCGTCCAATGTAGTGCGGGAGTCCCGAGCTGATTCCCTCACAGCAACTTGACAGCATCACTCCCGGTCACCCCGAGGCTCACGACACCCCCGGTATTGAGGTTACCACCGGTCCTCTTGGTCAGGGTTTCGCCAACGCCGTTGGTTTGGCCATCGCTCAGGCTCACACCGCTGGTGTCTTCAACAAGCCCGGCTATGAGCTCCTCAACAACTACACCTACACTTTCTTCGGTGATGGCTGTGCCATGGAGGGTATCGCCTCCGAGGCCGCCTCCATGGCTGGTCACTTGCAGCTCGGCAACCTCATTGCCATTTATGACGACAACCACATTTCCATTGGTAAGTGAATCCATCGCCTCCCGCCAACAGACCTGATCCCTTGCTCACGCTATTTCCTAGACGGTGACACCAAGTGCGCCTTCACTGAGGATGTGATGAAGCGCTTCGAGGCCTACGGCTGGCACACCGAGTGGGTCAAGGACGGTGACAACGATCTTGCCGGCATTGAAGCCGCTATTCGCAAGTGTCAGCAGGTCACCGACAAGCCCTCCGTTATCAAGCTCACCACCACCATCGGTTTCGGCTCCAAGCTGGCTGGTACTGGCGGTGTTCACGGTAACCCACTCAAGGCTGACGATGCCGAGGCCGTCAAGGCCCGCTTCGGCTTCGACCCCAAGCAGAGCTTCGTCGTTCCCCAGCAGGTCTACGACATGTACCACAAGCACGCCGCTGAGGGTGCCGCTAAGGAGCAGGAGTGGAACCAGCTCTTCCAGAAGTACCAGCAGGAGTACCCCACCGAGGGTGCCGACCTTGCCCGCCGTCTCTCCGGCAAGCTGCCCGAGGGCTGGGAGAAGAGCCTCCCCACCTACAAGTCCACCGATGCCGCCGTCGCTTCTCGCAAGCTGTCCGAGGCCGTCCTGGAGAAGATTCACTCCGTCATTCCCGAGCTTCTGTCCGGTTCCGCTGATCTGACTGGCTCCAACAACACCCGCTGGAAGAACGCCGTCGACTTCCAGCCCCCCAACCTGGGCATTGGTGAGTGGTCTGGCCGCTACCTCCGCTATGGTGTGCGTGAGCACGCCATGGCTGCCGTCATGAACGGTCTTGCCGCCTACGGCACTGTCATCCCCGCTGGTGGTACCTTCTTGAACTTCGTTTCCTACGCCGCCGGTGCCCTCCGTCTGTCGGCCCTGTCTCGCGTCCGTGTCATCCACGTCGCTACCCACGACTCCATCGGTCTGGGTGAGGATGGTCCTACTCACCAGCCTATTGAGACTCTGGCCCACTTCCGTGCTCTGCCTAACTGCATGGTCTGGCGCCCCGCCGACGGCAACGAGACCTCCGCTGCCTACTACATGGCCATTACCTCCAAGCACACCCCCAGTGTTCTGGCCCTTACCCGCCAGAACCTGCCCCAGCTTGAGGCTTCCACCATTGAGCGTGCCATGAAGGGTGCTTACGTCGCCGTTGACACCCCCAACGCCGCCATTACCATCATCTCCACCGGTTCCGAGGTCAGCATCTGTATTGAGGCTGCCGAGTACCTCCAGAAGAACCACGGCATTGCCGCCCGCATTGTCTCTGTTCCTTGCTTCGAGGTCTTCGATGCTCAGGACAAGGAATACCGTCTGTCCGTCCTGCCCGACGGCATCCCCGTTCTGTCCGTCGAGGCCTGCTCCACCATGGGCTGGGAGCGCTACTCCCACGAGCAGTTCGGTCTCAACCGCTTCGGTGCCTCTGGCCCCTACAAGGAGGTGTACGCTGTAAGTTTTCCATCAGTGTTCTATCAATTTTTCCCGTCACTAACGACTGCCAGAAATTCGAGTTCACCCCCGAGGGTATCAGCAAGCGCGCTGTTGCCACCATTGACTTCTACAAGGGCCACAATGTCCGCTCCCCCGTCAACCGTGCTTTCCAGCAGATCCTGTAAAGCGTGGCTTAATGCTTCAAAATGTTATGATTTACTAGTTAAGGAGCGACAGCCCTTGAACCCAATATCTAAGAATGCGATAGAGCGTCTGTCGATTACCAACCTATGACTTGCATCGTAAAATCGCATTGTACCAAAGTAGAAAGGATCAATGACCTACAACAGCCCCCATTTGTCTATCTAGACATAATTTCCAGCACTTTGTAAAAGGAAGACTTATTTGTAAGGATCGCATTTCTCTGCTTCATCCCGCTGTGACGCTATCGTATATCATCATTGGGTTGTTCGTTCCGGAAATCCTTGCCTTCAGGAACATACTAAAGATGCCTCTATTCTAGACGGTTGTTCCCAAGAGCTGATCTTAAACCTTCCGAGCATGAATGATGATCTAGTATAGTCAAAGCGGCGACAAAGGTTGTAAGCGGGACGATGGGGCTTGGGAGATGGTCCGGGCAGAAGAACTCGCCTGGCGAAATGGGATCTCATTAGCTATCGTTGCGGTCGATGCCTTCTTTTGCCCTACTGTGACTATTCCTGAGGCAGTTGCATGAAGACGCATCCCATACTTCAAGAGTAACATAATAGCGCAATATAATGTGTTTACTCAGGTCTGCAATACGTCCTCGCACCTCTCTGGAATAGAAAATCACTCCTTGCTCCAGCACTGCTTTTGCATCTCAATAGTCCCCCGCAACATCACCTCCTTTCTCTGTCGTGTTTCTTCCGAAGTACAAGGACCATATGCCTTCTCCGTTTCTCGAACAACAACATCCCTCCATTTCTCTTCGCCTCCCTCCGTCTGAATATCAATCTGTCCGAGAGACCCCCAAACATCCTTCATAGTCGGCGCCAACTTGTCCAAGAACCCTCTAATACCACCCTCCCCACCACCAGCATGATAACTCTCAAAAACACCGCTCCCAGCCCACCTCGGTCCCAGACTAGAAGTGACAATCGAGTCCAGGTCTCGAGCCGATACCACCCCTTCTCCAACAAGATAACACGCCTCCCGCATCAGCGCAAACGCAAGCCGATTGCCCACGAATCCAGGAACCTCCTTTTGCAGCACAACAGGCCGATAATACTGTCCTTGGTCCCGAGTGTTCTTCGAACCAGGCAGATGCGAAGGACCAGGCACAGACTCGAAATAAGCCGTCACAAACTCCACACGCTCGGATCGCGTGTATTCCCCAGGTACAATCTCAATAAGAGGCATCAAATGAGGCGGATTAAATGGATGCGCAACAACCAACCTCTCCTTTACATTCTGCTCACACTCCGCAACCTGCATTGAAGCTGCAATCCCAGATGAACTACTCCAAAGATGAGCCTCTGGGTCCGCAAACCTCGTAACCTCCTTCCAAAGAGCCTGTTTCGAGTCCAGTTTCTCTGGCGTCTGTTCTTGGATGATCGTTGCGCCGTGTACGGCGTCTTGAATGGACGCTGCCAATGAGAGGCGGGACGATTCGATCAGAGCGGTAATTGCATTTTGTGAATCGGTCTGGGATCCTGATAGAGTTGCGTCTAGAAAGGAAGGGAGCTGGGCACGAAGAAGAACTTCATAGTCTGGGCGTGGATCGAAGACGGTTACTTTTGTGTCGGGGCGGCGGAGGTGGAGGGCTAGCATTGAGAGGCCGATGGTGCCTGCTCCTAGGAGAGCAATATGGTGTTTGTATTCGGGCATTTTTTTTATGAAGGATTTGAATATTGAAGATGTGTCTGGAAGTTGGAGATGTTATAGAGAAGTGGTAGTAGTGGGAGGTGGGGTGCGGGGTGTTTATACTGCGAGGTTGGACCTCGGGATTTACAATATACCTTAAAGTTTCTCCATGCCCTCAAAGACGTGGCCGATAACCGATCGTCTGGGCTCTCCTTGGTGGCCTAGTTCATTGAAATGAAAGCCGCAGGACGGAAGTCCAACCATTTTGTTGAGATGTCTGGGAATCCGAATGGTGGTGCCAGAGGGATGAACGTTGGAGCCCTACTAGTTCCGACTCGAAGATTCAAAGTCGCGGGAACATCTTGGAACTTGTCTTTGAGACCTTACTTTTTCTTGGGATTCTTGCCTTTTTGAACACTATTATCATAGCTATTCGAAGACTGGAAGGAGATTTCAATGTGATCTTTGAAGCCTATAGGAGTGAATGAAGGGCTGGGAATTGGACCTCCTCAAGATCTATTTAACATCACTTAGGGCTCTTTTCACATTTGGAGCTTCTCTAGAACCTACAGACGGGCATATAATGTCTTTCTTCTGGATTTACACATTTATGCCGGATGAAAGCTCCAATTTTGCTGTTTTTGCTTTCTTTCTCTCGAGTGCCTGCAAATCTTGCACCTAGATATTTCATGCTCGAAGCAATGATAGTATATTGAAAGATCCCTCCTTCCAGGTCAAAGTCATCTAAGTTGACCAAATCTTATTGCAACATTACACGAGAAGATTACCCAGAAACGAGGTTCATTGATCATGATATATTCATCTCTTCTTTTTAATTTCCAACCGACATTCATCTAAGCACCAAGAGCCTTGCGAGCAAAGTTGGGCAGAACGAAGCTGGCGCGGTGGATGTCCTGGTTGTAGTAGCGGCACAGGCGCTCCTCCTCCTCGCGGGTCCAGGAGCGAACGGGCTCACGGACGTTGCGGGTGGCGTCCTTGCAGCAGACCATGAAGCCGATCTGGCCGGAGGGGTAGGTGGGGATGGTGGTGTAGGCGTACTCGGCGACGGGGAAGACCTCACCGCAGGCCTTCTTGAGGTCAACGATCAGGGGAAGGTGGAGCCATTGGTTCTCGGCTGTTGGACAAAAGGCACAGTTCCGCAAAACCGAGCCCGTAGAGCGGGTTGGTTGGCGGATAGTGCGATTCAATTAGCCAATTTGCTTCTTCATGAATATATGAAATCATAACAAGGGGGAGACAGAGAGAGAGAGAGAAAGAGATATGAACGGATTGACGAGGACAAGGGAGGAGGTGGGCAGTGGGCAAGTTGGAACAAAAGAAAAGGGAACGAACAACCTTGGGTAGTAATAACACCGCCTTCGCGGAGAGCGTCACGGAGAAGCTCGAAGTAGGGCTTCTGGAAGAGGCTCTCGGCAGGGCCCTCGGGGTCAGAGGAGTCGGTGATGATAACATCGAACTCGTTCTGCTTGGCCTTGAGGAACTCGAAGCCGTCACCGATGTGGGTGGAGACCTTGGGGTGCTGGTAGCTGACGGACATGCCGGGGAGGTACTTCTTGGAGAGACGGATGACGGCCTCATCGATGTCGCACAGAACGGCCTCCTCGACAGACTCGTGCTTGACGACCTCACGGAGGACACCACCATCACCACCACCGATGACGAGGACCTTCTTGGGGTTGGGGTGAGAGTTCATGGCAAGGTGGGTGATCATCTCCTGGTAGGAGAACTCATCGCGCTCGGTGCACTGGATGACATTGTCGAGGACAAGAACATTGCCGTAGTCGCTGCTCTCGAAGACGAGGACGTCCTGGTACTTGGACTTCTCGTGGTGCAGGACCTGGTTGACCTTGAGGCTCATGGCCTGGCCAGGCCACATGGAGGAGCGCTCGGAGAACCAGCCATCTAGTGGAGTTAGCGATCGAGGTTCACCAAAGGGGAGGTCCTAAGGAGGGGTGACGGAAGTGGGATGTGGGATGTGGGATGACGAGGCGGGGCAGTGACAGCTATGTCTGAATTTGATATGGACATGGACGACATACCCTGGATAGTGGGGTGAGTGATCTCGCTCATTTTGTAAGATAGACGAGTGTTAATTGATAAAAATCGTAGAGGAGAGAAAGGACGAAGACTTCGCAGCATGCGAGAAAAAAGTAAAAGCTGCGCGAGTTTGCCTGTTTTGGGCGATTTTTGCCAAGTCCCCACTTTGACCCAGACAGGCAACTGAGGGGAGATTTCACTTGGGCTATCACTCTTGGCTCTCGGGCAGCGATCGGGACAGAACAATTGGAATCGAGAGTAATAAGAGTGAGAGAGAGACTAAAAGCTGTCGGAGCTTGATTGGACCCTTGTTCGACCCATGTTGAACGATGTCGGAGGAAGGCCAGACTTTTGGACCAATCGAAGCTGTTCAAATCACGCTTACCAGTGACACCACCAAGATTATAGATCATATACTACATCAAAAAGGCGAAAGCTCTCTCGAAAATCAGTTGAGAAACATAGCGAGACCCATTGAGAGACATAGGAAATCCAAAATTGTCGATTGCTTTCTAGTTACTGTACAATTGATACAGCTGCGACAGCACGGAGTGTCATCTCGTGCCCCGGTATACCCTTTTCCATCCTTGGTTTCAACGCAATTCAAAGGAGCTATTTACTCCTCATCACCACCCTCAAGCATACGGCCAGGCTTGGAGTTAAGGTAGTCGTTGCTGTGGAGAGACGTTAGCCTCGCCCTGGGCACGCAATTTCGGATTATAGGTAGGTAGATCTTACCGCTCAACAGCCCAGTTCATAGCAGCGTAAGCAATGATGAAGGGAGGGGCGACGTAAAGGACCTGGCCACGGAAACGGCGGAAGACGTTGAAGATGGCGGCGTGGAAGGCACCGGCGAAGGGGCGCTGACGGTTGGACGAGAGAGCGTAGGTGGCGATGCGCTGGGGGGTCGGGCAGCCTGTAGATCAACTGTGTTAGTGTCGAATCTAGTCGCAAATATATCTGCTGTCGTGAGAGCCCATGTCTTCACCAAGTCGAGGTGATGGTGGTCGGCCGATATCTCGCACGCGCATTCGGGAATTCAAGGAAGGTTGATCAACGTACCGAACTCGCCCCAGTTGCCGATGAAGCTGCAATTCTTTGTTAGCATATGAGCTGGTCAAAATCCACTCCATTGATTTAATCGCATCATGGGAGTCTGCTGCCGGGTCGTGGTCCGTGGCGGTCGCCCGAGCGGGTGCACCCGGACACAGACACAGGGTTTGGGCGGCCACGGCACAGCAAAAAGTCGAGGGGAACCACTCACTGGCCGTTCTTAGGATCGACAGCACCACCCATTGTGAAGATGTGTGATTGAGTAGAAGGAGAGCGGGAGTGTAGAGGTGACGGGGGATACGGAAAGGGAAAAGACGGAGTCGGGCAAAGTTGGACTACGGGCGTTCTCAGCGGCCATTAGGCAAAAATGACTAAGCACATTTTCGACATCATCCATCAGTCTGGTGCTATTCTGCCTCCAGGTGATCTCTCTATCCACGTTATTCATCATGGCCAACGCCCTTCAGAATATCTACCGGCTGGCCGGCCCCGTGGCCGTCGGTGCCATGCTCTTCAACGCCTCTCTCTACGATGTCAAGGGTGGTTCGCGGGCTGTCATCTTCGATCGACTGTCTGGTGTGCAGGAGCAAGTCGTCAACGAAGGCACACACCTGTTGGTCCCCTGGTTGCAGCGGGCTATTATCTACGACGTGCGGACGAAGCCGCGCAATATCTCGACTACTACCGGAAGTAAGGATTTGCAAATGGTCACATTGACGCTCCGTGTGCTGCACCGTCCGGATGTGCCGCGGCTGCCCCAAATCTATCAGGTAAAAGCTTATCACGAAGAATATATTCGATGCAGAACTAACCAAGCAATTCACAGTCATATGGTACCGATTACGACGAGCGTGTTCTCCCCTCCATCGGAAACGAAGTCCTCAAAGCCATCGTGGCCCAGTTCGATGCCGCCGAGCTCATCACGCAGCGTGAAGCCGTCTCCAACCGCATCCGCACCGACCTTCTCAAGCGCGCTGCCCAGTTCAACATCGCTCTCGAGGACGTCTCCATCACCCACATGACCTTCGGCAAGGAGTTCACCAAGGCCGTCGAGCAGAAGCAGATTGCCCAGCAAGACGCCGAGCGAGCTCGATTCATCGTCGAGCGCGCCGAGCAGGAGCGACAAGCCAACGTTATTCGCGCCGAGGGTGAAGCCGAGTCTGCCGAGATTATTAGCAAGGCTGTCGCCAAGGCCGGTAATGGTCTGATTGAGATTCGTCGTATCGATGCCAGCCGTGAGATCGCGCAGACTCTGGCTGCTAACCCCAACGTCACATATCTGCCTGGCGGTGAGGGCAAGGAGGGCGGCAAGAGCACTAGCCTCTTGTTGGGCCTGCGCTCTTAGGAGATTGATATTAGGAAGTGAGGGCTAGCGGCGCCCATTACTGAAATGTACCATTTAATCGCTCGCCGTGTCCGAGGGCGTTCTATCGACTGTGCATGTTCCCCGAGGGCGCGAAGTGGCTTCGACCACTCTTTTTTCTGACCTGTAGCAATACCAATACCTCTACTCCAAACATTTACTTTTTCCATTCCTCCGTATGGTAGAGATTTATGCTCATGAATCATTATGTACCGTATTTCCTACCTAAGTCAACCGCTTATACAAATGCACCTGGTACCGCATATCCTCTAAACCCGCTCCCTCGCCAACCTCATATCTAAGCCTCGTGGTATCTCTCCTCCACCATCTTGAATCCTGCGAAAGTACCCGCTCCCATTTCCCCTCCGCGACAGAAAGCAGCGTATGATCAAGCAAGAACTTCATCGGATAATTCCTCTCCTGCGCAACCCCATCCTTCCCCAACTTAAGAGTCGAGTAACTGCCCGGACTATCAACAACAAGCAACACCGCCCCAGGCGGAAGCATCTCAGTCATCCGCAGAAGCAAGCCAGTAGTCTTCGCCATAGAAGTAGAAAAGAGCTCGTTCAGCGTGAACATAAGTGTCACCAGCAGAGAAGGCGGAGTCGTCGCTGTAGCGGTCCCATGCAAGACATCTTTCAGCTCAGACTCCGAGATAGTAAGAACATCAGTCCTTAAAAACGAGACAGAAAGCCCTCCTTCCGAAGCATTCGACCCCGTCAATGGCGGCTGATGCTTCGATGATCTCGGAGTAGGTACATTTGATGAACCCATCGTTTTCTGAAGCCGGTCAATTACACTCGACCAATCGGCAATATCAACAGCCACAACATCAAGCGATGCAGGTTTTGGTGCTTCTGTCTCATCACCACTCTTCAACGAAACACTCTCAAGACGATCCCCTAGCCCCTCAATGCTGTCATGCAGGTCCCTCCAAACAGCCCCAAGTGCCACGATCTCGGCACCGGCGCCTCCGCCAATAGACACAACCCGCGTATTGGCAGTCAAGCCAAGCTCAGCACGCATGTATTGAAGAACAGCCTTGAAGATACCAGCATAACCAAGCGCGCGCGCAGCACTCCATCGCAGCGCGTAAACGCGCAGGAGAGAATCATCCGCCTCTGTAAAAGCGGAGTCGAAATCGCGCTGGTATAGATGTGTTTTGATAGTTTGCACAAGTGATTTTGTGTCTAATTGGGCTCCTTTAGTGGCATCTGGACGCGCATTGTCTGGCTCGGAAGCGGCGTCTAAGGTGTCTGTAGATTGGGTGGATACAGGTGACCGGGTGAACAGAGCGGTTTTGAAGACGTCTAGCAGAAGCTGCTGAAGGGATACGGGAATGGTAATTGAGAGGTCGATTGCGCTGGAGTCATGGTCTTCAGGGTTGAGTTTGCGATCAGTTTGCTTTTTTTGTTGGCGGGTGCGTGGTGCAGCTGGCTTTGGCTGGTTCTTCGGTTCGAGACCCTGGAGTCTGGGCTGATAGGGGGCATGGGTCTTTTTGCGGTCACTCTTTGCTTGAGGCATTGCTGCTTCTGGAGTATAGACTGTCTATACTAGAGAACTTGGTGTCTCGGGAAGTGCTGGAATGCAGAGCAAATGTGGGGGGAGGGAAACTTTTTGGCTTATCGGCTTATCAATGTCAAAATTGCCACTACACCAACACAAATACATACAAAACATAAGTTCAACCACACCATATTATAGAAGGAATCAAGACTCGCTTGAAGCGCGTCTAGAGTAATATTCTGGGTGCAAAGAGGAGAAAGCAAAAGCAAGGAGAAGGTCCGAAGACAGCGATCATAGAGAAGGTCAATCAACCCGGGCGTCACACACACCGGTACATAAACGATGGACAAGAATAGAGCATATCATACTCGGGGGCCAGCTATTGCATCCCGAGAGTTAAAAAGAATTCGTAATGACACGTCTACAAAGAGACGGAAGGCAGCAAAAGCCGCCGAGAAGAACAAAAAAATCCACAAGAAACCGGAGCCAAATATTTACAGAACCGGAAGTGCCCAGGCAGCGTTGTAGGCAGAAACGGAAGAGAAGCGAAGTGAGGAAAATAGGACTCTGACAGGATATCGCTATGCCGAGATTTTGCGCCGGGAAATCAAATAAATGCATCAAGACCAAAGAGTAAACTCTTACAACGGTCCTTCGGAGGAAATCGCCTCATTGTTGAGTTTCTCCTTGTCTCGAACTTTCCAGAAGTGCATGAGTCGACTGAGTCGGTGACCCTTCTTCTTGGAATGATCGTGTGCATCGCCAGGGGGTTTCTCTTCGTGGTGAAGTTTGCTGCGTTCGGCATTAGGACCACCAACCAGTTTCGACAGACTGGCCAAGCTAGACCTCTTTGATGAGTTCGCTTGACTGGAGCGCCGATGGACAGCAGCGGAGAAAGATGCAGCTCGATCGGTAGAAAGACGAGCACGGGGGAAGAATGAAGACGAGAAGCGGTGCATGGTGTTGGTCATGGTCGATGCGCTGCTGGTGAGAGATGGTACATCTTCAACCGAAGCGTAGGGATATTCCGAAGGGAGATGATGATACGAGTGACTCGAGAAGTTACGGTCATTGAACGAACGTGGAGCATCTGGGGATGGAAAGGAGGAATTTGAAGGTGAGACACCTGCAGACAGGGAGAAGGGAGGGATACTGGGCGGCAGCTCGTGAGGTGATGTAGCCGGCCGTTTGTCAACGGCAAGGAACCCGGGAGAGACATCAGGACTAGGAGGAACTCGCGGTCTGGGAATGCTCTCTTCCGATTTGAGAATCTCCATAGACCTCTGTGGTGGACCTTTATACGGATTCTCAGCGTCATGCATTGGATCGGCCGAGTGTCCTTCCTGCGAGGGAGTTTCTGGTTGACCGGCGATTTTATCGTTCGCTCGAATGCCCAGGCCAGCTTGCTCGGGGGAGCTTAAGGGAGAGCCCGCCTCGGGCGCCCTGGTCATCGTGTCCGTGGTGTTCGCGGTCTTCGCAGTGCCCGCGGTACCAACGGTGCTTACTGTGTCACCACTCTTGAGGGATGAGGTATCCTCCTCTGGCACTGCAGGAACACGAACAATTTCAGCCGAGGATGCTCGACCACTCTGCGCTGGGGTTTCTCTGCCACTCTGTATCGGTGTCATGCGGCCCCTGGGCGACTGATTAGCGGCCAGGAAAGCATCCTCTTCCTCCTCGTAAAAGACGTCCGGCGCTTCGGTCGTCACACCCCCAAGGCGGAATGCACCCAGAGAGCTGCGATCAAATGGCTGCATGACAGGAGCACTCTCGGTGCGACGATGATATCGCATCTCTGGACCGACAAATTCTCCACGTCGCCCACCACTATACATTCTCTGGGTTGCAAGAGAAAACTGACTGGGAGCGCCAGCACTCAGTCGCATGTCGGGTGTATTAAAAGGACCTAGGGCGGCGTCAAGGTCAATGATCGGGCTGCTCAACATGTCATCCTGTGCGGTCTGTTCATAAAAGCTTCGCGGTTTCCATGATGTTTCAAGGCTGGGGACAGAGGCAGGCACAGGCGACGGAGGCTCCTCACGGACGGACTCCGCGGTTGCAAATTTACCCTCGGGATTGGTTGGCGTCCGAAGGACAACGACATCGTCGTTGTCAAAGTCCACATCCAAGACAGAGCCAACCTCCGAATTAGTCCGCGTAAGCATAGGAGGCGTCAACGCAGGTGGCCTCTTCTTGTCATCGGCCTCTGCCTTTGTATGTTTCTTGCCTTTCCCGCGAGTTAAGATAGCACCGGCCCACGAGCGAACACGCTTCTTCGCCTTTTTTGATTTACGCGATTTCTTAGGAGAAGTTCCATCTCCTTCATGTTCGCTACCGCTTGATTCTGAGCCATCATCAGAGCAAGAACGGCGAGACGTGTCCGTCGAGTGTGCATCGTCGGTCCCATTGTTGGAAAGCATGGCATCCAGATTCCCGGTCGACATGCTTTTGCGTGAGCGAGAGTGTCCAGTCGACTTTGAACGCTTGACAGCGGGCACATTCGGTGGATTTTGGCTTTGTACCAAGTCGAAAGCCAACGATGCATCGGCAGTTTTTGGCCGCGGCTTAGAGCTGCGGTTCTGTGTTGGTCGCAACTGGACAGGCGGGGGATTCTCGGTCTGCTCAAATCTAACTGCATGGTGGTTCGGAGAGTTCTCATTAGATACCGCTGACATAGCCGAGACAGGGCGTCCGATCTCCTCATGCTCGATGCTCGGGGCCGGCTGGACCTGAATTGCGGCCGGGATAGGAGGCACGGGGGGAACTGGCGGAACAGGGGCGAATTGAGGGGACGCCGGAGGAGTTGGACGACCCAGGCTGCCAGCGGAGTACGAGATTGGTCGAGAAATGTCTTCATGGCCATTGTCGAACAGCCGGTCGCCGGGAGTGCAGGGTGCACTTCCCGCGGTCACATTGGACGCGAGCGCCTTGTTGATGGCGTTAATGTCGACACCAGATACTGCCGCTGATCGACGGTGCGCATGTCCACGTCGGCCCGGGCCTCTTCCAGGGAGCGATGCCGACGGCGCGCTCGGCCGTGTCGGAGATGAAGGTTCTTCCCGTTTGTCGTCCCCGGGAGTTGTTACCAATTGGTCGCCGCCAACATATTCACTGTGTCGCCGTCGGTGACCACCCGCTCGAGGATTATGTGCCGGTGTAGGTTGTAAAGTCTGATTGGACCCAGGATTAAATGAAAATACTGGCAAGGCGGGAGGCGCACGCTCGGAATCGCTCATATCAGGATCCCGGGCAGGGAACACAAAATTTGGATTGGGCAATGGGGCCGGCATGCTCATGCGATGGCTGGCATTGACGTTCGCTGGGGCTGAAGAATCGAAATGCTGCGGAAACCCCGACTGGGACTGCGGGGGGAGGGAGATCGATGCCATGAATGCTGTGCTGAATTGAATGAAATGAAGAGAAGATCACGGTCGAAAAGATCCAGATGGACGAACAGACCCCCAGACCGTTCGACTTCCCCGCAACGACTGTGGAAAGTCTCAAGAATCTGGAGGTCTCTAATTACCTCGAGGGAGGGTCATTTAAAACTTCCGCACCAGGCAGGATCGAGAGGAAGGCGAGAATTAGTGGCGATGGTGATGGTGATGAAGAAGGCAATGGCGAAGGCGAAAAAAGGAATGGACGGCCACGACGAGGGCCACAGAGGAGGAGAGGGAGGAGAGAGAGTCGTGAGGATGTGAAAGGGACGACGGTGAGAAAGCGAGAGAGAGAGAGAGAGACTAGCCTGGGAGAACAACAATCCAGGAGGGGCCCTTACCGTACACGGTAATACCCGGACCGAGCGGGCCTCTGATGGGCAGGGGGGAAATTACTCTCTCACTCGGCTTACAAGGCAGCGTCGTAGCCTCTCTCGATAGTGCAGTATTGCAGTATTGAAATAGTGCGATGGTGCAGTAGTGCGCAAATATGTCTAAGGTGGTATTCGTATTTGAAATCTTGAGTGAACAGATCTACCCTTGCGCCCTTGACTCTTTACATGAGTATACACAAGAATTACACTTTCCACTCCCCTGGCGCCAGGATGACAGGAGTCCGAGTGAAAATTTTGACAGGGCTATTGTGAAGGGCTAGATCCTGTCATCGAACCCTTAGAACGAAGTGTGGAATGTGAGATCGGTTCGACTCTCCCTGGAGTAGAAGACGTCATGACTTTGGTTGCCACCTAGAAACGGATCCCAGGACCCAAGGACCCAAGGTCAGCCTGTGAGTAGTTCGTACAAGGAGCGCCATCCGATGGGGCCGTACGGTGCCTGTTACAGGACCAGACTAGGCAAATCCAGGCAAATCGCAGGCAAATCTTCGCCCAAGGAGGATCCGGGGGTCCCAATGCGCGCCAATCACCGACCTCACGCGTCCGGAGAAAAAGTGGACTTTGCAGGCACCAACATCTGCTCCACGCCAATCGCGGCGCGGCCAAATCTCGCTTGATATGGTGGGTCGGCGCCACGCTGAGATTTGAGCTGTCGTGGACGATGCACACTTGCGGAGTCTGAGTCGATCTTAGGGGCTCAATCTGGTGATTCTGTGGCTCGGTTCTTTCCGGTTGTATGTATCAGTCGAGGGCCCATCGCCCGGGAGACGACCAGTTCAGGTACGTCTTCAGTAGTCTTCAGTGCGGGTCAAGGTCTCGCAACAGATGGGATATAAATAGTTTGAAGACAACATTAGCGCCTAGACAAGGGGGGAACAACGGCAACCAAGCCGAGCTGAAAAGACTCTCCTGGGACTAGACTCAAGGCAATACTGAAACAGTGTGTTCTCATCCCTAGCATCCGACGGGAGGCTGATTCACCCGTCTGCCAATGATAGTGCCGGGTTGACCTGCACAGCAACGGAAGATTGGCCGGGGGCGCGTTATCGGAGGAACCGGGGAATCCGAGATACGGCAGGACCTTCATCATGTGCTGTACATGAGATGGATCTCTCTCGGAGGAAATATATCCCGTCAGTTTGGCCGAGTGGTTAAGGCGATGCACTAGAATTATCTACTGAACTGATCACAGTTCGGCAATGCATTGGGTTCGCCCGCACATGTTCGAATCATGTAGCTGACGTTTCATACTATTTTTATGTCATCGTTAATGGCATTGTCCATTGTGGATTTTTTTTGCGACCTACCATATTTTGGCCTCACATCCCTTTCAGACATGTCCTTCCTCCACCTTTCAAGAAGGAAAAAGAGAAAATGAAAGATAGCAAGAAGCCTTGGCACTTGACCGAATGCCGGTTTGGGGAGTCTGCACCCAGCCAAGCACCACCCCCCAACAACAACACCCGGTAAGCTACGGATAGGCATCGGCATCCCGGGTCTGGACCCAGAAAAGGGGCTGAACAGAGTCCGATCGGCACTCTGTGACAGACGCATAAATTACCTGATGACGAGTCCTTCTGAATGATCAGAGGGGGCAATTGCATACCATTTACAAATCAGATCCACTTGACACTTACACAGCACTCGTATGGCTATTACGGACTTTGTATCGGGGTCGGCATGGTAGCTTTGCTGCTCTTCCTTGTTATTTGTAAATGATAAAGATCCATAAAATGCAGGATCTGACCTCATCCAACACGATTGACCATCCACGAAACCCAATCACAAGCCATATATGAGATATATTTGTCGTGAGAGACCGTGCCTATTCCCCATCCCCAATCGGCTGGATCAAGGAATTGCTCATCCTGGAGACATCCTGCATGCCGATAAATAGGAATAATGGCCTCATGTTTCCATCGTCGCTGAGAAGAATATTATGGTCACCTCGCTATTCAATAGCTTACACTCGGTCCATCCGTGAGATGAACCGTTGTATTGCAAAGCAACCGTCGCGTAGTAGTCCGTGTCCCAATCCACGACCTCGCAAACGCATGATGGCCGACATTAGGCCCATTTCCAAACCCATAATCCGGGAGTAGGGCACGAACTAGCATTTAATAATTGTCACGCTTGTCTGTCTGGATGAATCGATCTTTCCAGGTGGTAAAAGCCGGGGTAAATTTAACCGGATCGTCGATCAAAATTAGCGGATGTTGAAGCATAGAGACCGAAAAGAAAGAATGGTCGTCATAGATGCTACCCGTGTGTTACTTCGTTAGGTACTGTATTCAATGAATGCTAACTATTTCCGTCTTTATGATAGCTTGGTCCTCGATGAATAAATATATCCTGGTTGGGTTATCATCAGTTCCCAGCAATTGATAATTCCGGACAGCTTTTTGGAGTTCGAAGCAAAGGGCAAAGGAATTGTTTAGAATTGTGTATAGATTTACGAAGTACATTGTGTATTATCACAGCGGGACTTGATCACCGAGGAAGGCCTAAATAGCAAATGCCGGTATATATATACCGTCTTCACAACTTTCACAATTTGACAGACAGACCATAATTCACATAGGGAATAAGAAAATAGAGCCGGACTCCTTAGAGCTTTCGACTAGCTATGCAAAGGAGCATCCAGTACAAGATAAGAACTGAAAGTACTACTCCAGGGCTTGCACTTCTCGGCTTGATTTCCAGTCTTGGAACCGGCAGCATATTGACCCGCTCCCCAAAGGATTAGTGGACGGTTCACAACACCTGTCGGCAGATCTTCCCTTCATACTTCATCTCGACGAAGGAAGATCTACAGCCTCATTAGACAGGAAGGAAAGGGTGGAACTTCTTATTGAAGCCAACTTATGAACATTTGTTTGGGTAGTGGGCCCCAAACGTAGTGAAGCTTTTACTGTTGTGATCACTACCTGCAGATCAGCAGTACCTTTAAGAGGAATACACTCCCCCTCTCCCCCTCTTCGGCCAGATGACCGATTCCATCCTCCAAACCTCCATCTTCACTCAGAAGAACAACATGACCAAGTCACTTCGCCTTCAAGACAAAGTCGCCATCGTAACCGGTGCATCTTCAGGACTCGGTCGAGCCATCGCTGTCAGATATGCACAAGAAGGCGCAAAAGTCGTCTGCGCCGACTTGACGCCGACAGCCCGATCGCAAGAAGAAGCCGAGATCACAACACAGGACTTGATAGCCAAAAATGGGGGACTTGCGATATTCATGCAAACTGACGTCGGAGACGCGACACAAATGGAGCATTTGGTTCAATCAACTGTGAAGGAGTACGGCCGACTTGACATGTAAGCGCCATACCTCGGGGATCACCGACTATTTCTTACTTAGATTGATTGATTGTTTGCACAGTCTGGTCAACAATGCTGGAATCAGCATCGAGGCACGCACACCAGCTGTGCTACATTTGACCGATGAAGCTACGTGGGATACGACGATGCGGGTGAACAGCAAGTCTGTGTTCCTAGGCTGTAAATATGCTCTTACGCAAATGCTGGCGCAAGAGCCGCATTCTTCGGGGGATCGAGGATGGATCATCAACATTTCATCTATTATGGGCATGATTGGAGGACCGGAGAATCGTAAGTCGGGGGTAATGAAATCACAAATTGTCAGGACTAATGTCAAGCGACAATAGCTTCTTATTGTGCTTCGAAAGGGGCAGTCAGCCAGTTGACGAGACAGATGGCTCTGGATTATGCGCCTCATCGAATCCATGCTAATGCGATCTGTCCTGGCTGTGAGTCGCAAAGCAAATAACTCACCCACCATCCGATACTGACGCTGACATCTGCTGTAGATACTCAAACTGCCATCTTCAAAGAGACAACTACTCATTTGACTCCTTGGGCGGACCTGAACCGCCGACACCCGCTGAAAGGCCCGGGTCTTCCAGACGATATCGCCAAAATGGCTGTTGTTTTGGCAAGCGAAGATGCCAGCTGGGTTACTGGAGTTTGCTTGCCGGTAGATGGAGGATATACGGCTCGGTAGTGTTTCCGAGATTGGTAGCCATTTCTCCCCAGATATGAAGAATTGAAAGCAGCTTCAAGATTCTATGTGAAAAAGATGCTTGCTTGGGTTAGGACTTAGACAGAGTCGTCCTTTTTCTAATACATGCTCCTCCGGGGTCTCAAAAGGGAAAATGATCCAGTTCGATCGAATAGAGCAGAACTGTACACGAGAACAAGAATGATTGAGCAGTCGCTAAAACAACAAGAAAAGCCACCTGGGCATAGAATAAGCATCAATGACGCTATTCGTCTATTCGTCACTGTCCGACTCGACCTGATCGTCCTCGAGGCGCTTCTTTCGCTCCTCGCTCAATTCTCGGTATGTGCTCCAACTCAAGAGGAAGAATGCTACCATGATGAAAATGCCGCCAATGATAGCCGCCCAAGAGAGCGGCTGTCCGGTGCGGAACCAGTCCACGATTGCGACGAGGAAAATAGTGAGGAGTGCCGCGACGGATGAAAGGACGGGGGAAGTGAGGGAGATCAGCACCAAGAATGACCCAGAAAATGCTACATATGGATTAGCTTCGATGCATGAGCGTCATGAAGAATGGTACTTACTGGCATTGGCACAGATGGAGACGAGAAGCATCCAGCCCGCCTCACCGGTGGGAAAGCGGAAGGTCTCCCAACCGAGAATGTGTAGGATTGGAATGGGGATCCACAGCACCAGTAGAGTAAAGCAGCCAATCATGCTGCCAACGGCGTTGGCAAAAATAGTTCCCCGGCCGGGGCTAGTGCCCTCTGGAGGACAAGCGAAGCGCTTATACAGCACCTCGTAGAGTCCATAGAGGATACTACCCACGCCAATGACAATGTTACCCAAGAGTCGACTACTTGCTTCTTGGTCATCCTTGGTTGTACCTCCCTTGGAGACCTTCTTGTCTGGCCGATCACCATATGCGACTACCAGGACACCAACGATGGCAATGCCAACGGCGAAGACCTTGTCAAAGCGCAATTTCTCGTTGAGAAGAGGAATTGAAAAGGCGTAGGCAAAGAAGGCAGAGCAGTTGTAAATCGCAGTCAAGTCACTGGCTGTGGTCATGTTGACGGCGACGTACCATGAGCCACCGGCGATTGTCAGAGCGGTGGTCACGAAGGCGATAGTTTTCACCATGTATGGAACGGGCGAACGGTGGGAAGAGCGGGAGCTCAGATGGACCTCCTGGGCCTCTACCATCTGTGCAGTGGTCTTGATAAGAAAGACATGTCGACGCCAAAACGCCTCCCATGATAGCTTGCGTTTTTGAATTCGAAGGATCAGCAGCTGGAAAGGCCAAAGCAGTGACCACGAGCCGTGGGTGACATATCTGTCGGGGAAAGAACTTCTCAGTCATGACTCTTAGGCGGAGAATGGGGTATCTCTAGGTTTGATCTATCCAGGTCTTGTGCTGGTCAAGTCCAAACTTACAGCATGCAATAAGGCTTGTTCCAACCCAGTTCGTGCTGAATGTATACAGCCGTCTCTGTCTGAACGACAAAACTAGCCAAACTAAGTAGGAGAAAGCCCGCGGCAATCATGTACTTCTTTCGAGTTGCTTCGGCAGCATCGTGTTCGGGGCTTTTACTCCGGATGGTAGGACGGCGGGTGTGATGCAACATGGGCCGGCCCTCTGCATCCCCGTTTCCAAGACTAGATTGCGAGAGACGGCCACGGCGGTCATCTTTGAGTAACGGTTGCTGCGATCGGCCATCCGTCGGACGGTGCAATGGGGGGCGGTTGACAACCATGTCGTCGTCTGAATCTTGGGAATTGCGACCCGGCTCCGGGGTGGTAGATACCCGCGATTCTCCAAGTTCAATATTATCCGCCACAATGTCGTTATCTTCGATGAGTCGCTTGGGGATCTCACTCGCCTCCTTTTGCGCTTAAGGTGGCCGTCTACCCTATCCCTGATAACAGATAAGAACTGGAGACTCTGGCAAAGTCTCTCTTATTCAGAGATCTAGTTCTGAGCTGAAAGAACCGGTATATCCAATCCGCAAGATCTCGCTCAAATATCCAGGGCACCGGTCACTGGGTGATTCGCATGCGGCCAACTTGTCGGAGTAGGTAAGATTGCGGCCACGTAGGGGAACAGGGTGCAGGGGCCAAGGCGATAAGAGTAGCGTGACCAAAATTTTCGTCGCAGACAGTGCAGTGGAATACCTCGACTATCGCAAGTGAACAAGAAGTCTAACCGGGAATTGCTTGGTGACAAGCTGGGGAACCCTGCGATGTTCAAGGAATGGACGCCTTCGTCATCACGATATGCCGCTTTGGGGATGGCACTTCCACGTGACCCGTCCCTGAGCGGGGAGCTAGTACCATCTTAGACCAGCGCAAACTTAAGATAGCCATGCCTTTCTCAGGTGCAGATGGAGTGTGACCAAGGATAGCAGCTGGTGAGACTGTTTCAGACTGATTGATCTTGTTCAAGGACCAAGGCATCGGACAACCCAGCTGATCTAGGTATATCATGTTGCTTGTAGCTGCTGCTTGATGCACCTCCCTAACAAGATCGAGTGTGCAGTCTACAACTTGAAGATCAGAGATCAGGACCAGAAAATTACTCTTGGGAACCTACATAAAACATGGAGTGCCACTCTATGAATAATTTACTAACAGTCAATCCTAGTATATTCCCGGTCCTATGTACTCGATGCATAGCATTCACTTCTAGGAAAGTCGTTCAGGAGCCCTCCCTTAAGCCTTCGACTTGGGCTTGAACAAAGCCTCCTGGGTATCATATGTGTACTTGAGATCCAGGTGCCAGTAGTTCGGGGATGTAGGCTTCGTGATCAACCACGCCTTGTCAAGAATCTCCACCACCTCCTCCGGGAGCGGGCCCTTTTGCAGGTCCCGCAGGTTGCTCTCGAGCTGGCCGAAGCTGCTGACTCCAATCAAGATACCATCCCGGCCACCATTGTCGATGTTGAGAGCTGAGTGGTAGCGCACCCAGCGCAACGCTGTTTCCACGAGGGTGAGACCATGTTTCTCAACCACAGGCTCGATGATTTTCAGAGCATCAAAGTTCGCATCTTTGAAGTAGCGCTTGCGGTAAAGAGCACCTGTGGCACTAGTATCACTGTATCGCCCCTCAGCGGGTATGTCATGAGTCTTGAACTTTCCGGAAAATAGACCACCAGCAATCGGATTATAGATGACAATATCGAGGCCATAGCGGCGACAGGCTGGGATCAGCTCAGTCTCAATATTGCGAGCTATTTGGATGACGAATGTGAGTGAAAGCTTCCAACATACGTGAGGGCCCCGGTAGTGAGAGGCCATGAGGTAGGGGACTTACTAATAGCATTGTACATGGCCTGGAAGATTGTCGGACGCACCCAGCCCTTCTGAGCGCAGAGAGTAACAATCTCGGCGACCTCGAAGGCCGTATAGTTACTTAGACCCAGTTGGACAAACTTTCCCTCCTTATGAAGCTCATTGACAGCCTCAAGAGTCTCGGCAAAAGGGACTGAGCGATCTGGGGCATGGAGATAGAAGATATCAACCTGGTCCGTATCCAGCTCCTTGAGGGAAAGCTCGAGCTTCTCACGCAGGACGGCAGGCTTGTGCGCGCCGGGTTGATGCGGATACCATTTAGTCGCAAGTGTCAAGCCCCGGCCCTTCCAGTTAGCCTTGGCAGTGAAGGCTTCCTGCTCACCACCCACGTAGACTCGTGCGGTGTCGACCTCGTTAAAGCCTTGTTGCTGGAAGTGATCCAGGCAGCGATTATACTCGTCCAGTGAGGTGATGCGGGCACCTTTGTCCTCACTAGGACCAAAGGTCATCAACCCGAGGATGATTCGGGGCTGGAGATTCTGTGTAACGAGAGGCATTGTGAATGCTGAGGTTGGAGAAATGAAGGCGGGGGAGGGGCTGCGGAGTCAACCGATAGCGGGAGCTGCCATCGCGCAATGGCCGTGCGGAATCGACCGCACTACATTGCGTGCAGCCTTCATCTTTTCTGTCTATCTCTCCTTCTGTCTCAAACCACATTCGACGCAATGGCTGCATCGGACGATGGTGTATTTCGTATCTTGGTAATCAATCCCAACACGTCCACGCATATGACAGAAGCCTTGAAACCCATCCTGGACCGACTCAACTACGCCGATGTGCGTTTCGAATATTTTACAGCTCCAAACGAGACGCTTACGATCAATGGCACTGTATGCGAGCCCATCGCAAGCATCAATAATGGCGAGGAATCGGCCAAGTCGGCGCTGAACTGCACGTCTGTTCTTGAGCTCGTGCCTCAATATGATGGTTTTCTGGTGGCATGCTACTCTTGCCATCCTCTGGTGGGAATGTTGCGACGGCACATCAAAGAACTTGAGCAGACCAATGCGTCACGAAAGAAGTATGTGACGGGCATTTTCGAAGCTAGCGTTGTTGCTTCCTTGTCCCTGATCAGTGGATTTGATTTTGTGAGCTCGGGAGCTCTGAAGAAGAGGCAGGTTGAAGAAACATTTGGCATCATAACGACCGGCAGTGCATGGAAAGATGAGCTAAACGGAGCTGTGAAGGAAATGTTGGTGGGTCAGGGCTCATCTTCGCGCTTCGCGGGCGTTGAGACTACGGGGCTTACGGCGGTCGAACTGCATACAACCGCATGGGATGAAGTCAAGAGAAGACTCATCGATGCCACTCAAAAGTTACTGAAGGGTGCATCGAGCCCTGTTGGTGCAATTTGCTTGGGCTGTGCGGGCATGGCAGGCATGGAAGAAGCAATCCGGGAAGGTTGTATTCAGGCCTATGGAGAGGCAGGTAGTCGAGTGAGGATTGTCGATGGCGTTGTTGCAGGAGTTGGGAACTTGGTGACAGCCTGTAAAGCTGGATTCTGAGGAAATCAGAGGCAAAGCCAGTTTCGACAGTACCTTCGTGCTTCTACGGTCTCTAACAGGTAGATCGCCTAAAGGAAAAGACAACATAAATGCCAAAAAAAATTGGAAAGGCATATCCTTGGAGAGAATTAAACCTTTTTTAAATCGCAATTATTGCCAAATTATCCTTGAAATGTGAGGGAGAAATGAGTTTCGGTGCCCATTGTTGATGTCCAACCATACTGATGCCTAAGGCTAATAACTGCCGGCCAAAAAGTTCCCCGCGTCCAACGCGGTTACGCGTGAACCAAACCATATCGACGGCGCCTGGCGACAAAGATGCCTAGGTATGTGGCCCAACAGATCTACAGATATGCAAAGCTCTCTCAAAGATCATGGCGCTGACATCCTGCGATTCCCAGGGAAATCATCACGATCCAAGCCGGCCAGTGCGGCAACAATGGTATGTGGTCTCCGCAATCCTCCACCGATCTTTCAGCTTCAGGATGACCTATTACCTCGGGGTCGACCTCGTCGGGCTGATTGATGCAATTACGAATATTGCATGTGTGTCGCTAACCTCGCCTCTTCACAGTCGGCAGTCAGTTCTGGCAACAGCTGTGCCAGGAGCACGGAATCAGCCAAGACGGAAACCTAGAGGAGTTTGCGACCGAGGGTGGAGATCGCAAGGATGTCTTCTTCTATCAGGTGAAAAATAACAAAGATTGAGCGAGCTACATGGTCAATTGCTCGACTCGGTACAGCAGCCGAAGCTAACAGGCCTCCGACAGAGCGATGATACCCGATACATTCCCCGAGCAATTCTCCTCGACTTAGAACCTAGGGTATGAATTCCAATTGGAGATATGAGCGATGCATCATCCAAAAGATCGGCTAATTGTTGACATTACGATAGGTCCTCAATAACATCCAAACCGGCCCTTACAAAAACATCTACAACCCCGAGAACTTTTTCGTTGGACAACAAGGCATTGGAGCAGGTAACAACTGGGGCGCTGGCTATGCGGCGGGAGAAGGGGTTCAGGAAGAGATTTTTGATATGATCGATCGAGAAGCAGATGGAAGTGATTCATTAGAGGTATGAACTTCTCGAAGCGGGGAATCATGCTTGAGGCTCACTTTTGAATGCAGGGATTCATGTTATTACACTCAATTGCAGGAGGCACAGGATCGGGATTGGGCAGTTTCATATTGGAGCGGATGAACGACCGGTTCCCCAAGAAGCTCATTCAGACATACTCCGTCTTCCCTGATACGCAATCGGTGGATGTGGTTGTCAACCCTTACAACAGTCTACTTGCGATGCGGCGATTGACACAAGACGCCGACTCTGTGGTACGAACCCCCTGTGACCGATCATTGAGCGACTGAAAAACTAAAAAGCACCAGGTTGTCCTTGACAATGGAGCTCTCTCAAGAATTGTGGCCGATAGACTTCATGTGCAAGAGCCCTCTTTCCACCAAACTAACCAGCTTGTCAGTGTCACTCTGACCTCGATATAGTAAACTCCGAGCTGACTGGTCCAGGTTTCAACGGTCATGTCGGCCTCTACGACCACACTTCGATACCCAGGCTACATGCACAATGACCTAGCAGGAATCATTGCCTCGCTGATCCCGACGCCACGCAGCCACTTCCTACTCACCTCTTACACACCATTCACGGGCGATAACATCGAGCAGGCCAAGACCGTTCGCAAGACCACTGTTCTGGATGTGATGCGACGCCTTCTCCAGCCAAAGAACCGCATGGTCTCCATCAATCCCAGCAAGGCCAGCTGCTACATCAGTATCCTCAATATCATTCAAGGTGAAGCCGATCCCACCGATGTACACAAGTCTCTGCTGCGCATTCGCGAGCGTCGCCTTGCTTCATTCATCCCCTGGGGCCCTGCCAGTATCCAAGTGGCGCTCACCAATAAGTCACCGTACCTACAGCACACCCACCGCGTGAGTGGTCTCATGCTGGCAAACCACACCTCGGTCGCCACTCTGTTCAAGCGCATTTTGAGCCAGTACGACCGCCTGCGCAAGCGCAATGCCTTCATCGAGCAATACAAGAAAGAAGCGCCTTTCTCGGACGGCCTCGGCGAATTCGACGAAGCGCGCGCCGTGGTCATGGACCTAGTGCAGGAGTACGAGGCCGCGGAACGGGCCGACTACCTGGACCCCGGTGCCGGAGAAGGACCAGAGATGGGGACATGAGATCCTCCGAGAAGCTCGATGCTAGGAGAGTCGGTCTAATTTATTTTTATTCATTTTTGCTTTGGCAGGGCAAGGGGTTCGGGCGCATTAACGGGTGCGTGCGCAGGGCCACCGGGCGTTCTTGTTCTTGTTCTCTTTTTCATCTTTGTCTTAGTTCACTCTGGTCAATCCCATTTTTTTTCCCCTTCATTTTTTGGGAAATGAGTCTCGTGGTTTCTGCCAGCACATAACTCTCCCTGGAACACGTAGCGTGGGGAATGGAAATGAATTTCCGGATGATCCACCAGGTGCAACGGGCCGGCGATTTGCATGACAGTATGGTAGGTAAGACGCATGCAGGCTGATGCCTTCCTCAAAAGGGTCCCGATTTGAAAGGGTGGGAAAGGCCTTTTCTGGTGCTGGCGCAGATCGGACGTGCAAGCGCTCACTACGTGGTTCTAGGATGAGCAATGGCTGGTCGCAGATCATCCGTGCTTCGTTTAGGGTGGATTGGCTGGGGGGGTGACTCGTCCATTCCGGCGGTGGACAAGTGTTCGCGGGGGGGCCATTTGCTCTCCTTTTGAGTTGGGTACAATCACAGTAGTAGCAGTAGTAGTAGCCAGAGCCAGAGCCCGAGCCAGAGCGGCGGGCAGGTTTCCCCGATCCTTCTGTAAAAGTAAGGTCTTATCTGGCCATGCATATCTCCGGGAACATGGTCTCGCCACTCCGAAGGGTGGATCACGGGTAAAGGCAATGTCTAAAGTAGTCCAGGTCATGCCTGACTATACACGTGATGGCATCGGAGTCAAGTGAGCCGACCGCTCCACTCGATTCGATAGTAGCAGACCGTAGACACATATAATGAAACGCCTAGTCCTAGGATCACCTCGCGATGAGCACGGACGATGGCTACATTCCGATCATTGGGCCTCCCTGGCCTGCTGGGTCGCGTGTGCCGAGATGCAGCTGGCGCAGAAAGGGGCTTAACTCCATAGTTGACGCAACCTGAGGATCCTATAGACGAAAGAGAGAGAGGGAGAGAGAGTATACGTGGTGAGGAAGAAGCGCCACTCCGACATTCGGGGTCACCCGTTAAGGTCTGGTCAAAGGGGGAAGGGGGGACACTAAGGTAAATGCTAGGCAATGCCAGGCATGAACGGGGTTCGCAATGGGTTGAAATGGGTTTAACCAAGTGGCCCGAATGGAGCCTATCGAAACCTTTGGACCCGCTCGCCTCCACGCTCAGCGATGACTGATTCCGTCACTCCATGGACTTCTATGGAACTGACTCAGCCATTAGACTCCGACCATTTAATCTGCTGGATCCGGATCTTGCATCTTTGACTTTTTTTGCCTCTCTCTCTCTCTTTCTCTCCGTCTCTTCCGCTTCCCCTTTATATAGAAAGCGTCCAGCCCCCTCCCTCTCCCGTGGCTAGTTCGTCTTTCGATATTCCGTCTCCCCGTCTCCACCTCAAAGGGTACTTCCTACACCTTATTACCCTCATCCCTATTCATACTTAGCTCACCAATTTCTCGCAGCTCGCAGCTTCCGTCTCTTTCTCCTCTCCCCCTATCTTGAGGGACCTCGTTCATCTCGCCACATTCCCATCTTCACGTCTCTCGGTCTTTCCGTGCTCGGCGCTTATCTCGCTCTCTCTCCCTCTCTCTCCTCCTATCCAATTTCCCACTGCAACGGTCACACCAGTGATTCAGCACCCATCCACGCCGATCTCTTGCACCGCGGCCTCTTTGCCTTCTCAACCACTTCATCTCATATCCTGTTCCATTCATCATGGCCCCTCGCAAGCCCCGTTGCAACTTCAAGGAGTGCAAAGAAGCCGCCCAGCGAATCGTGGGCGATTGCAGCTTTTGCGCCGGGCATTTCTGCTCCAAGCACCGTATGCTGGAAGCCCACTCGTGTAGCGGTCTGGAAGACTGCAAGAAGGAATCCCATGCTCGGAATGCCGACAAGCTGAACAGTGAACGAACGGTTGTCGTTAAGGGGGTATGAGACTTGCCTCAGTGGTCGGAAATCGAGAAACCCTGGGGGTTGTCGCCATTCAGCTGGTTGAATATTAGCGCGGTGTTCTTGTTCATGTTCTGTTCGGTTCTGTTGTGACCATCTTTTTCTGCTCCGGGGGCCGGTTGTTTGCCTGGTTCCTCTTCCCGGGGCCACGGCTCCTGTGTTCTCCTTTCTCTTCGAGGATGGGCTGATTTTCTGTTTTACCATCTACATGGCGTTGTGTTTTTCCTCCTGGTTTCTTTTCAATTCTTCATCCTTGGGAACCTTGTTTTGCATTCGCCTGGCATGATCTTTTGGAATCTGCCTAGTCTTTTTGAATCCTTTTGGACTTTTCGGGACTGCTTCATAGAGATCCTGCGGGACTCCCATGGGCAAGTTATTCGTTCTAGCCGGTTTATTTGGAATTTGATATGAATATACCATTTCGAATTTGGGTCCTATGATACATTGGTCTTCTGTAGACTGTAGAATTTGATCATTTGTAATTTGCATGCTGTGTAGTCTGTAGTCTGTAACTTGTAAAACTCCCTCACCCGGGTCCAATCTTCGGCCTATGCACGTAATTAGTATCATCGCGACAAACAGAGGAACCAACACACTTACATGTCGTGATGCTCACTCAGCCTGCTGAGATACTTGTTCAGCTCTTCGACACGCTCCTTGTGCGTCTTAATGCCTTCCTTCTGAAGCCTCTCACGCAACTGATTTCGTCAGCCCTTGACCACAAGACTCCAGTGACGCAATCGAACCGCTAATCGTCAGCAAGAAAAAGGGCACATACTCGTTTTCGCCTGATTTCTTCATATTTCCTCTCAGCCTCGGTTTTCGCGGCCGAGCTCTGCGATTCTTCATCCGCAAGGGGGGATTGGGACTCCGCATCTGGTCCTGCGTCCGCTTCTCGTGGTTGATCCTCCTCGGTCTTCTCTTTCTTTTTCAGGCTCTTCTTCTTTTTCTTCTCCACGCGGCCATCGTTCACCTTGCTACCCTTGAGCTTAAGCTTACCGCCTCCGCCAGTGGAGTACTCATCTGGCGCCATGAGGGGAATGTGAGAACAGATGATGGGCGTGCGGAGTAAGAGGGGGAAAAGAGAGGTTCGGCTGGAGTGTAGCCTGCCCCTTCTTTCTAACGGAGTCTTTGACACGCTCTACTCCCGCTGATAATGACACAAGGATTTAGCGAATTTGGGCTCGTGTAAACTCGCGATGAAACGAGGCGGGACAGCAATGCGCAATTAGAGAAACGTTAAAGTTGAAGTCGGGTCGAGAGCGGTGGGCCAATCAGAGGCGGTGGCGGAGACTATCTTGAAATTTTTGGGGGAAAAAGAAGGTGACATTTGACACTGATGGCGACTACGTTCCATGGATCTCAGAATCATGGTACATTCACACGACAAGAGGGACTATCATTGTGCTCTACATGCTCAAGATTGGTCGAAAATGTTGGTGAGATAGGCGCACTGGATACTTTCCAGGTAGCCGCCCCAACCGAACTGATCTATGGCTTATCTTGGTAGACTTTGAGTGATACCCATTTTCATGTGGTCATTATTTTAGATTCTATTGATTAATTTTTTTTAATTTTAGTCCTGAGTTCATGAGTTCAGTCAAAGGGAATCGGGCGCAGTCCAGATCCACCCATCCGTTTGCGCATCTCCGCCCCTGCAGCTACCGTGCTGGGTACCTTGATACCACAGCAATCTCCAAACCAGTCGGCGTTCCCATGGTCGTGGGCATGATCATGAGCATGGTCATGCCCATCGTCATCATCCTCGGTGAGCTCACCCATGCCCTCAGCAGCGGGCAAGAGACTGCCAAACAGGAAATGCTGCATGATGGGCAATTTACCCAATACCTCCTTGACAAACATCTTCTTCATACCGCTCTCGACCTTGAACCAGTTCTTCGCGCCCGAGATGTCATCCAGCATGGGGCTGTGCCAGCGGAGACCTTTCACAGTCTTGACGCTGTCCACCCACCGTACCTGGTCCAGGTAGAGATACCTATCACCTTCCTCATCCAGCATAGCAGTGTTGTGAATTCCCAAGGGAGTCACGTACGGGTGATCAATCAGCTGGCTCGCACCGAATAGGAACGGTAGGAAATGGTAATCATCCAGACCCCAGACACCATGAGACCCTGCAGGCTCCAAGTAGTAAATCGACTGGATATCCCGCATAAGATACAGATACTCAATGTAAACCTGGCACACCACGGCGGGGAAGTCTGCGGCAGGGAGACGACCTAGCTGATAGAGAGATAACAGCCACATCGTAAAGTTCAGCTCGTGGCCTGAGCCGTAATCTAACCGGTCTCGCGAGCCTAACGAGTGGACCAGGTATGTCGATACCTCGTCGATCGCTGCCGCATCACTCAGGCCCAAGAGATCGCTATGCCACGATGCGCTCTGAGCGGCGACATCGTCGAACAGGGTACGGAAAGCAGGGTTACCAAATCGCGATCCACCTTGATCAATTGCCGGATGTTTGTCGATTAAAGACCGAAGCTGACCAAGCACGGAGGAGATTTTGGAAATGGCATCGGACTCCGATTTCTTTGAATCGGTAGTGGCTCGACCGCGTACAGAGTCGGAGAGCCCAAAGATAAATGCAAGCACAAGGTTGTATGTAGGGGAGGAGGTGAAGATTTCATGGTCTTTAGGGGATAGAATGCGGCGAACGGGGCGAGAGTACTGATGACCAGAGAGGTCTGGCGGCGTAGGCAAAGGAGGGGTTTTCGGAGTCGCGTCTCGACTAGCAGTCGATGATCGGCGGTTACTTGATCGCAACTCTGATAGCTTTTTGGACAGGTCTACCCTGCCTGCGTGGGGTGGTAATGAGGTGGAAGCCATGTTTGAGGAAGTGAGGGGCGCAAGTAGCAATATGATCATGATACGACAAATGATCGCCTTTGCGGCAGAAAGGACCCTCCAATGACACCGCCTTCTCAAAGCGGATCCAGATGACGAAAATCTCCTGCAACGGATTAGCGTGGTGGAGATCCCGGAACAGTGAACATGTGATCTTCCCCGGAAAACAACGAGCAGATCTCCGTCGCTCAGCTGAGGTCACGCTGGACGCACACATGATGGATGAAGCCTCTTAATAGTCTCCAAGCATTCTGAGATAGAGACAATTCCGTCACCGCTCAACAGATCACTCTTAGCCATCTCCACCCAAGATCAGTCGGCAAACATTTAATCTTTCCCGCTCCAGCTTTGGTCCCTGGAGGCCCTGGGCTGCATAAGCTTTGATTATTCAAGGCTATCTATTGGATCGTACCCATAAGTGACTTACAAGGGCACGAGCACGCCATCATGAATACATCCGACCCATCGGCGACGTCTCCGGCAGACCCTAGCAACGTCGGGCAAGTCAAAGAGACAGGCTCTCAGTTGTCACGCTCGTCAACCCATGCAGATTCAGGCCTGTCATCATCTGCCGGCAGCAGCAAGTCCCGCTCGAGCTTCGGGTCCCGAAAGCGTGGCAGGAACCAGCAGACCCAGCAACCGCATTTCAGCGAATCCACTAACCTCTTCAATGCGCCTGGCTCCTCGACACGCAACTATCAAGCCACGGAGACGCCGGCCCCTCCATATGGACTACGTGACCAACCTAGGAATGCTACGACGGACCACTCAGCACCGAGCAATGTCACAAACCAAGCTAATGGCAGTTGCAACTGCCACTGCAATGCCCAGAACCAGCCGCCTCAGACGTCAAATGAGCCATCACAGTCCTGGAAAAGCCGTTTCATAGATAGATTCGGCGCCTTGGAACTAGAAAACAAGGGCAGTGTTGCTCGTGACCACCTGGCATTAGGTATGCCACCCAATTCCGACAGAGCCGAAAGTGTATAGAACGTACTAATCAGTAATAGAACGAACGTTCCTAGCCTGGATGCGTACATCTCTCGCCTTCGCCTCAATAGGCATCGCAGTGACCCAACTCTTCCGTCTAAACAGCGCAAATGAAACAACACATACAAAGTCACTCCACGCTCTCACGAACCCACCATCCGTGCTCGCCCACTCATCCTACGGCATCCTCGACGCGGTAACCACTACCTCATCCCAGAGTTCCTCCCGTCTCCGCAGCGTCGGAAAACCCCTCGGTTCAACCTTCATAGGCGTCTCTATTCTTATTTTGATCATCGGCTTCCACCGCTACTTCGAGAGCCAGTACTGGATCGTTCGCGGCAAATTCCCGGCTAGTCGGGGCAGTGTTGCTCTGACGGCTTTCGTCGCGGCTTCGCTGATTATCGCAGCGCTTGCAGTGATATTGGCGGTCTCACCGAGTGCTATTGAGAGCTAGCTCCGTACCTCGTGTATATGTCTTCTTTTCCTTTAGGTGCATTGCACTGCGTAATTATTCATCTCAGCTTTTATACTAGAATATCGGGACGTGTGACAATTTCAAAAAACCATTTTTCAATGTCAGTCTACGTACAAAAGCCCCTTTATCGCATGCAGAGATCTAGAAATGGAGCACATGCGCGATCTTAACATACTTTGGCTAAGGGCTAAGATTAAGAGAATGATAACTCAAGTTGAGGCCATTCATCTCCCGCACCGGCAGCCATCATTTCGATCTCTATAGATGCTGGATCACTATTGTTGGCAGATCTTGCTGCTTGAAACTATGAGGTGATGTTTGAAGTACAGGAGAGTTGCACCCTAATCAGTGTCTGAAAAGACGCCGTCTTTACAACGTCGGGACACTGTAATCCTAGCCTCAATGAACGCGGAGTGTGTTTCCCCTGGAGAACATAATGAGAGTTTATATTAAGCATTTCTGGGCTGTATGGGACTATCCAAAGGCTGTGAAGCATCCGAGGTGGGAGATGTGAGACGTTCAGTAAGACATGCCGGGAGGTTTCTATGGTCAATGATGATTTGCCATCGCCGATCGAATAGAGCCTGCAGCATTATAATATTACGTCTTTTCGCCTACACAAAACCACCAACAGTCGATAAAAAATTGTTTTTTTCTTTTATGTCAACAGCCCCCAAATCCACCCGCACCAGACCAGTCTAGGCACAATATAGAGACAGGGAGACATTGCAACAACGGGGGAAGGATATCGACAAGGGTGAGGGGGGAAAACGACACAGAAGAAACGGGGCAAACACGGCTTGCAGGAATGCAGAAGTAGTGGGCAAACGCAAAAATGAGAAAGGAACTAGATACAATCGCTTATCGAGGACCGAGCTTGGCCAACGCGCGGGCGCCCTGTTCCTGCCACTCCTGTTTGGATACCCACATGTCGTCCTTGTCGGCGATCTATAGAACTCGGTTAATATTTGGGGATGAGATATATGGGTAAAGAGACTCACGAGGTTGGCAAGCACGGCACCACCCAAGAAGACCATGTGTCTCCGACGTGGGGGATCCTCAATGCGAACCTTGAATTTCTGCGAGGTTGTTAGCGATTTGTTTGGGGGTTGTTTTCGGGAAGTAGATATAAAACGCACGTTCAGACGCTCGGGGTCACCCTTCAGGACCTGAGTGAGCCAGAGCTGCTTCAGCTCCTTCTCCAATCGAGAAGGCAAACCAGGATACATGCTGCTACCACCGCTGAGCACGATGGCCTTGTATAGACTGGACCGAATGTCGACATCGGTGCCTTGAATAGTGTTGAAGAGCAATTCAGCCATACCGGGCTGATCAACATCCACCAGGTGAGGCTGGAAGAGGCACTCAGCGGCCTCAAAGCGCTCACTGCCCACGCGGATGACACGACCATCAGGGAGAGTGTAAGATTCGACGAGGACGGTAGTATCTTCAGACAGCTTTTTGTCCAGCTCGAGGTCGTAGGAAACGTAACAAAGCTTCTCCTTGATCTGGCGGACGGTCTCGAAATCGGCGGTTCGGTTGAGCGCATAACCGCGGCGCAGAAGAAGGGCAATCAGGTTGCGGGTGACGTCGCGACCCGCAACGTCCAATCGCTTGATATGATGGTTCAAGACGGTTGACTCGTACACGGGAATAACGTGTGTAACACCGTCACCGGAGTCAACGACCACACCGCTGCTCAGACCTAAACAGACCATCAGCATTTCCTCTCAATTCTCTATACGCGTCCGGCAGGCCGTTCATACCCTGGGCATACAGTGCCAGCACCGCCTGGATCGCAACATAAACACCTCCGAAGTTGTATCCCTCGAGCATGACCTCTGCCATCTGCTCGCGGTTCTTGAGGGGGTTCATCGGCGGCTCGGTGAGGAGAATCTTGCGGCCTGTAGGGTCGATCTTCATCTTGTCGTAAAAGGTGTAGTTCCACAGATGTTGCATGTCATCCCACTTCTTAACGATACCATTCTCCATCTAGAAAGCCCGCCAGGAGCTGCAATTAACATCACGTTTCTGGCTGCGGAGAGGGCGGGGTAGGAGACGGTGAGGGCAGACGCCATGTCTGGAACAGACGTACCGGGTAGCTGATCTGAAGCATCGATCTGGCAGCAGCAGCTTCATCTCCGCACATAATATCCTTCACCACGATGTCGCCGGCCTGTTCCTCCGTTCGCAAGATAGGCCGCCCCACTATCGAGGGGAACTGGTGCTCTGGGAAGTTCTAAAGGCGCCGGTCGTGTTAAAAGAGATTCAATCGCAGATTGGCTGGGTTTAACATACCTGGGCGGCATAGCCGACCTTGAGAAAACCGGTTCCTCCATCGAGGACTGCGGGCTGTTAGCTTGGGAGCTGGGGGGGGGTTGACACGCGGTCGCCTTGGGGATTCCGGGACAAGTACCAATGGGCATTTCCGCCATGTTGGAGGTATGGGAAGGACAATGCTATCAGAAAAGATTCTGTGCAGGTCCGATCGGGAAGAGTGGAATTGAAGGTGGACTGGAGGACGCGGGGAGAGTTGATGTCGGTAAGTGAGGTCTGTCGCCTGGCCATCATCATCGTTAATTACGTGACCGTACCGTACCTCCTATCCTTCCCAATTGCGGGGAGCGAGCCACACTCTTTACATAACATGACTGCATCAAAAAGTGCCATCACTCTCAAGCTGTAAATCTCACTAAATAATGAAAATTAGTTGGGTCCTCGAGATTTTCCGTTATGATATGTATTTAGAGGCACGATTCATCACACTGTGAGGCTAAAATTGCTTCTTCAGGAGAGAAGGGAGAGCTCTGTCAACAAACCAAGAATCAATGCAAGGCGAATAGGCCCTGAAATGTATTCAATACTCTCAAGTTATGTAGCATGTCAATTGGCAATCCCGATCGGCCCGGTAGCAACTAGAGACAGCTCTCTAGCCCTTTTGGTAGAAGACAATGTACCCTATCGGCCGACTCCGATATCCTCGGGAAACGGCTCGCGCTCCACAAGCCTTCTTCACCTCTTTATGTTCCAAAGGGTAGGTCATATCACCTGAAAACAGTCGTTCCTCGACATCTAGATCGAGTGACTGCACCGTCGGTATCGAGCTTTCTCGAAACCACTGGGGCATTTTATCTGCAGTACGCGATAATAGCAACTTCTCCCAGGCTACCACGTCTTCAGACACAATGACACAGATCGGCTGGGTAAGCCATCCACCAATCCCTCAATTTTCAATAGATATACAGCTAAGGCGCTCCTAGTATGGCCTCGGCTCCATGGGCCTCGCCATGGCCAACAATTTGCAGCGGCACCTCGCCACAAAGAACGCCCTGAGCCTTCTGTACAACAACCGTACAATGTCGCGCGGTGCATCTCTGAAAGCACTTGGCGGTATCGCCGAAACAAGCTTCGGCCAGTTGGTCTCGCGGAGTAACATCATCTTCACCATGGTAGGGACCTGAACTTTCCCGTGTATGACCTGCAGATCACTGATTCCCCTAGGTTGCAAATGATACTGTGCTGCAAAGTCTCCTCTCCTCGGCCATTGGGTCAGGTATGTCCCTGAAAGGTAAGATTTTTGTGGACTGCTCGACTGTACACCCGCAGACGGTTAGCTCGGCTGTGGCTCAGTTGAAGGAGCAGCAGGCCTCGTTTGTGGCGGCACCTGTCTTTGGTGGAAACCCTATTGCCGTAGATGGCAAGTTGGTTTTTGCGATTGGAGGTCCTAGAAATGCTACTGAGACTGTCAAGCCGTACATCCAAGATGTTATGGGTCGTCGTGTCATTGAATGTGGAGAGGATGCTACCAAGGCCTCTTTGCTGAAAATTGCTGGGTGAGTTGCTTGGGTGCATTGCCATTGCTTCGGAGACTTTGTTCCTGACTTGGGTTTAGGAACATTGTCACTGTGAACATGATGGAAGCTGTTGGTGAAGCTCAGGTCTTTGCTGAGAAGACTGGACTTGGAACTGGGCCCATGGAGGAGCTAATTGGCGAGGCATTTGGCCCCGTGGCTGGCGGATAGTCTAAGAGGTATGCCCCTTGGGCTAGCAGGAGAGAGCAGTTTATAACATTCCTAGATTGACTACTGGGGCTTATGCGCCGCCTCTGGACTCTCGCCCCGGATTCGGCGTGTCCCTGGCCATCAAAGACGCTAAACACGCTATGAATATGGCTGGAAAGCAGGGCGTCAAGCTCCCTGGCCTCGCACTTGCTCGCAAAAACATGGAAGATGCCCGTGACTACGCAGGTGAATGTCTCGACAGCAGCTCTATGTACGGAATCTTGCGGCAACAGGCCGGTCTTGAGTTCTGGAACGAGAAAAGCCGCAAGGCTTGAATTGTGCTTTGATTTCATGGAAATTATTAAGCTTGATGAAGAACTTTCAGATCGTGCAACAATCTCTTGATCTTGCAAGCACCCGTTTCACAAAAAAAAAAAAAAAAAGAAAAAAGAAAAAAGAATAAGGATAAGAAAAATCAACCAACATTCCAATCGGTGTATCTATTCAAGCTTCCACGGCCAGAACTGTGCGAGTTTGTGGTATTTGTAAGATGAAGGAATCATCACATCACCCAAAAATGCGGGTTTTCAAAACAGCAATGCAGGTAATAAGTGTGGGCCCCATCTCACCAGTCAAGAGGAGGGTAAGGGACACGGTGTTGATGGCTTTTGGGTCACCTCAGGTCTGATCCGCGTTGCATCGACCAAATTGGGATAGGTCTCTGCGAACAGCAGACCCAAAGACCAGTTGTCAAGATTTCGCATGTGTCGCTCAAAAACGGGGTTGATGAGTAGCTCGTCCGAGTCACCAGCTGACAGCAGGCAGTCAGTAGCTTCGTATGGCCAGTTGACGGACAAGCCACGAGTGAACGGAATGAACCAATGCTCGAATGGATAATCCTGGTGGGTTGTAGAAACCCGCTCACGCATTAGGGGCCATGGTATGTAGTCCATCCAGGCAGGATGGGCCTCAAGAAGTTGTGTAGGACACGGCCTGAGCCATTCTGGCAATCGGTCATAATTCTCTTGGGTAGGGTAGATCTGCCACCGCATGAGAAGGAACATGGTGTAGAGCACGGCCACTTGCTCCGGCAATGAGGAAATGTCGGGGAATGTGCGAAGAATGTCTGTAAACACTTTTGACACCGGGTGCGAATATGCACCCTTCTCGGGGTTCAACAGTGAAGAGACGCTCGGGTATGGTGGTCCAACAAGCTTCTGACGTGGGATTCCCTGCGCCGCCTCGCGTTGCCGATTATGCAGAAAATCCAGTAGGATGCTATCTAATGGACATGCTGGACCAGTATTTTTGATAGGGGTAGCGAATGCACTTGTCGCCTGGTTGGATAGGGGTTGACTCAATGGTTGCAAGTGAAGTGGTGAAGGGGTGGCCGGATGAGTGGCCCTGATGTTTTCAGAGCTGCTGCGCCGAAGACGTTCGATCTTGGGAACATTTTGGGAAGGATCCAAGAGAAAATTGAAGCCTAATCGTTCCTCCACGCTGAAGTCAAGCCCATGGGCGACGTGATGGCGTTGTGAATCCAGCACATTGCGGAATGAAGACGCCTGCAGGGCTCCATTGCTACTGTTGCGGCGACTCCCTGGGGCGGAGGTTGACCGTGCAGGAGAAGGTGTGTCAAGGCTTGCGATAGACTCGGCGTATGGCTTATCGACTGGGCCTCCCGCTTGGCTACCGGGTGTCAAGTGTTCGGATTCGAGGAAGGAAGGAGTATGAGACGGGGGTGGGACGGATGTCTGCAGAGAGAGAAAAGTCGGTAGATCTATCACTGTCAGCATGGGTACACAGCATAGAGAAGAATTTTCGACTCACCACTCGGCTCCGGCTTTGCGAGTAAAGGTTGGATGATGTCCATCGCCGCCTTGAGTCCTGCGCGTAGTTCTCTATTCTCCGACCGAATACGCTCATTGTGTTCAATGGCAGCCTGCAGATCGAGGAAGGGCTTTTGAGACGAGAGGTCCCGGACTTGCTGTTCCAAAGCTTCAATGTGCCCCTTGGTGCGCTCGCGAATTGCGCGCTGCGCCTGGCGGTCATTGGCACGTTTTTTCGCCAGTTGATCGGGAGTGAGATTGTGTACACCGCGCGATGACGTGCTATTCAGCTTGCGCTTTCGCCCGACGGTCGTGGACGCTCCATTATTCTCAATGCTTTCGGTGATGACCGATTCGAGGCCAAGCGATGTTGAGCGCGAAGGAACTGGTGAGCCCTCTTGTTTGGCGGTAAAGTGGGAGCTACCCTCGATTGCCGCGATACAATCGGAGTCAAACGGAGCGTGGCTGGCCATGGCCTCACACACGCGCTAGCGAGTGACGAAAGCCATACACGAGAGTGATAGGGGAGGGGTGGGAAGGGAAGATAAAATCAGGAGCTGAGCATGTCAGACTACGTTATCAGGATTGGCACTGGGGTGGGTCGAAATCGCAGTCGATGGAGACGGGGGTGAGAGTTTCCAGAGTGCGGAGGGGCCGTTCTGGCATTCCCGAACCTTGGAAACTGAAGCACATTTGGCAGATTTGTTTGCTGGGAGGTGGTCTGATCTTGTTCTTCAATACTCATGTTCATTTTCAGTTCATTCGCGTTCCAAATCTATAGATGCGGCTATCATCAAGAGCCTCGCGATCCATGATCTACAAGGCTTAGACTCTCAAGGTCCACTCCCCAATGTGTATTACAACTCCATTGATCCCAGAATAGACTATACTGTATAAATGTAGTAATGTTGCAGGCGCATAGTTCGCGCAACCCAAATGACCGTATTTCGCAAGGAGTAAAAAGTTCATGTACAAGTCAAGATTATGAATATGCAAGACAAAGACTGGTCGTGTCGATCGTACAAGGTGTAGACAGGCCAAAAGCTCCTGGGCTAGATTGGGGGATAAAAATCACATAAAGATAGGGGAGTTATTGAATCATATGGCCCATTTTTGAAATCTATGAGATTAGAGTCAGTACTGTCTCTGGAGCTTAAAAGGTCTGCAGAACCGACCTTGGTTTGTAAGTAGCCCTCAATCTCGGAGCTCTTAATACCGCGTTCGCCGCCAGTTCGCCAAGCCAAAGGAATCATAGGTACTCTCTCCTTCACCAACACTTCCCGATTGGGGCCTTCAATGGCTCGCACCTTGTCAGGATTATTTGTGAGCAAGCGGATTCCGTCTGGGTTGGTGTCCGCTCCACAATCAAGATCCACCAACATGGCCGTGGCCAAACCATAGCTTCGCGCATCTGCCGGATGCCGCAGCAAAAGATTGGCTTCGACGGTATCAGACCCAAGGTCCTGCAAATTATACGCCTTCAACTTCTCTCCGAGGCCAATGCCTCGACCCTCCTGTCGTAGATAGATAATGACACCCCCTGCGGACTGTGATTGTGAAGACTGCAGCTCCGGCGCTTTGGAAGAAAGATCTGAAACGGGGAGGGACATTAATCGCGCCGCTTCATCCAATTGCTCACCACAATCGCATCGGGCCGACCACACTGTCTCTCCCGTATAACACTCAGAATGAATGCGCACTAGCGGGGGCTCCATACGGCGCGGCGATGAATTTGATCCGGCCTTGCCGTCATCTTCCCAGCTGCTGACTCGGCCGGGGTGCAACTTCCCTACATATGCGCCTCGGATCATGCGATCCATCTCGGTCTCTCCCGGGTGAACGCGGTCGAGACTGCGACTGCGAATATTGTTCCCAAATACAATAGCCAAGTGCTCCTTATTATCCAGGTCATTGTGGTAGAGGTGCAGGAACATCTCGGCGCCGTTAGAGGTCGGAATTCGAGCCCGCACAATACACTCTACCCGCGGGAGCTGCTCCAGGAGCTTCGGAGCTTTTGCGTGTTCATCTTTGTGCTGGATTGCGGCTGATTGACTCTTGTGAAGGAGGTCTGTCGGATTGGTGGCAAAATCCAATGATCCGCCGGGAGTTACAGGTGGGGTGAACGCGGGCGATAGGAATGATTGCGGTAATGTAGGAGTCTGTTCACCTGTTGCAATCCCGTCTTCCTGGCTCGCATTGTCGGATACAGGGTCTGTTTCGGTAGGTGGGATAGAGTGCGGGGCGAGTTTCGGAGAGGCGTGCGCCGGGAGATTCGCCATTGCAACGGTTGAAAACGCAGAGCCTGAGGAAGTTCAGACTTCGTCTTGTTCGCTTCGGGGCACCGTATCAAAAATACTGAACAGGAATGTGCATCAGTGGCAATTCGAGAAAAGATCACGGCCGAGAGAGCCGTGTCGTCAATCCGTCACCCTCGGCCCGCGCGGGGCTGACTCATCGCGCTGTCAGTGCTTACTCTAGCAGCTTCCATCGCTTAGGCAAATCCTGATAAGCGCGATTCACAAGAGTGGAGGTATACAGATGTATCGAAGTAGAAAAAAAAAACAAACACAGTTTCATTGCTTATTTTCCAATGAGGCATGGCCAGGGAAATCATTTGTTTAGTAGCCATGGGTCCTTTGAACTCCAAGTAGCGCCTCGCTAAGGGTATATCAGTCATATCAGATCATGGGAAGGTCGCCGTGAAGCCCGATCTACTTTGTTGGAATGTCCAAGACGTAGCGACGGTCAACTTCCATCTCCTTGTCATCTTCTTCTCCCTCAAATTTGAGGCGATAAGCCTCCTTCTTCGCCCCCATCACCTCTGCGCGGTAGAACGTGGTGGTGTCAGGGTACCTGGCAAGGACCTGTTTACCGACTGGAAATGCAGACATCGAAGATCCCATCGGTGGGATTGGAATGAGAGACGATGCGGTTGTCTTGTAGACAGCACCCTGCTCGCCATTCTCATTCGGCTCGGGGTCTTGGACCTCGTACCATCTACACCGACGCTGTCAGTTTTAGGGGCTCCTCGACAAGTTGCAAACAACTGTACCGTTTTTTATGTCCCTCGCCAGAGATGTTCTTGATGATACACTGAATACCTTCCCCCTCCACACCCTGCTTATTCTTATTGTGCTTGAATACAACCTGTGCACCAACCTGGAGAATCCCACTGCGCTCGGCCGCAGTTCCCTTGGTTCCCTCGCTTCCTTCTTCGATCTTGACTGCCACACCCTCACTGCGGCTCTCGCGTGCTTGAGTGCTTGACACGCTCGCGCTACGCGGGACCCCACCCTTGGAGCGATTCGACTTATCGGCACCAGAGGCACTTGGAGAGTCGGCAGCTGAGCTATCCATATCGGACCTCTTCTTTCGAGACTTGGATAGTGCGTTTGAGCGACCACCGGGGGCTTCGGCTTCGGACGCTTTCCGAAGCGCGGTGAGGAGTTCGAGGTTCTTAATCACATCGCAAGGCTCATCCTGCATGATCGCCCGCTCCTCTTCACTGAGCTTCTGACTTTGGCGCAGCCATGCGTCAAGTTGGTCGTGGTCGTTCATGGTGGGTCCTTTAGAGGATAAAATCTTAGCTACCTTGTATTTGAAGACTCTCGCGAAATCCAATGCGGGGGAGGTAATCGATGAGTTGGATCGAGCTAGCGCATAAATTGAAAGGGCACACTTACTGCCATCACGAGTAATCCTGTCTACCAGCGTTTTGATCTGCACAGATAGAGAAGCTTGTTGGTCGAACTTCTCTTTTGACTTGCGGATGTCCTGGCATATGCGAGTCCACAGCTCCATTTCCTCGTTGTTCCCTAGACCATTGTCGCGAGGTCGAGGACGATTCCGAGACATCTTGTCCGGTCTGACAGGATATTAATATCTGGGGAGGATGGATTCAATGGGCAGTGACTGGCGCGGGAAATAGCGCGATCGTGGTCGTGACGCTCAGGATAAGTCGAGCTCCCGTCGCATCGACTCGGGGATAAGCCAAGGCGGTCGGGTTAAACGCGCGCCTAATTCTTGGCAGACTGCTTGTTCGTACATTGCGCCTAGTCCTTTGCTACTAAGTAATTACATTTTAATGTTCAACGGACATTGATATTGTTTCCGGATAAAGAATGGATTCCGTGGTTCGTGATGCGGGCTGAGCGTGAAACACGTCGCGAATTCCCAGCCTATGGCCGCAAGCGGCAGCATTTCCATCTTGGGCACGGCATAAACGGGGTGTTTAAATCGCAGACTCGGCTTTGGAGGAAGATCAAAACCCACGCCGGGCCCAGTGACGGTACCGAATCCCTGTTTCATCTTCGGACCCTTGCACTCAGCTTCACCGAGAGTCTTGGCGTGGGGAATCTGCGTAATAGAAAATCACCGAGGCGCCCCTCACTTTTCCCAAGAACAAACTTTTCAAGATGCAGGTTCCATTGCTTCGTCTACAATGTGGTAAGTCTGTTTGATATGCCTAGGTCTACTTGCACTTCTAACCCATTTCTGCAGGCGTTAATAGCTACGACTGGGGTAAGATTGAATGTGTTAACTTGAACGCCCCGCACTAAACCCCATCATAGGCAAGGTTGGCCAGGAGTCGGCTGCCGCCCGCTATGCGGCCACGACAGCCCCAGCAGATTTCTCAATCGAGGCTGAGAAGCCTTACGCAGAGGTAAGTTAGGACAGGAAGCTCCGGAGGTGTCAGCCAGCTCATCTATACACAGCTATGGATGGGCACCCATCCTAGCCTACCCTCCAAAGACGTCGAGACCCAGCGCACCCTTCTCGATCTCGTTCAAGACAATCAAGCTCTGATGTCTACAGAGATCACCGAACGCTATGGAGGCCGTCTTCCCTTCTTGTTCAAAGTGCTGTCAATCCGCAAGGCGCTCAGTATCCAAGCTCACCCCAATAAGAAGCTGGCGGAACAGCTCCATGCGCGCGATCCCAGAAACTACCCCGGTTTGTGCAACTTTCAAAACTTCAGGCGGATAGAGTTCCGAGCTTACGATATGTTATTTTAATGCAGATGACAACCACAAGCCTGAGATGACCATTGCCGTGACACCCTTTGAAGGTCTGTGCGGATTCCGTCCTCTCGCCGAGATCACCCACTTCCTCCAGGCACTCGAACCTCTTCGAAAGCTCATCGGATCCCAGGCCGCGAGCGAGTTTGAGCAGGCTGTCAAGGGCAATGAGCAGTCTGAGGACGAGGTCGTTATGCAGCGGAACAAGGATGCGCTCCGCTCGGTGTTCACAGTCCTCATGGAATCTTCCCCAGAGGACATCGGAAACGCCTGCAAGGATTTGGTTGCCCAGGCTGAGAATTCGCCAGCGAGTTTCGCTTGTCTGCCGGGCGATGTTGAGACTAACCCCAGCAACCCAACAGAGTTGGCTGAAATCATCAAGCGCCTTGACGGCCAATTCCCTGGGGACATCGGCTCGTTCGTTTTCTTCTTCCTCAACTTCATCAAGCTTGAGCCTGGTGAGGCCATGTTCCTCAAGGCTGATGATATTCACGCCTACGTGTCCGGCGACATCATCGAGTGTATGGCATCCTCGGACAACGTCGTGCGAGCGGGCTTCACCCCCAAGTTCAAGGACGTGCCCACTCTGACCAAGATGTTGACGTACTCATACGCCCCCATTGAGGAGCAGAAGCTGCGACCCACGGACTATCCTTATGCCGTTTTGAACGCGACAGCGTACTCCAGCGCCTCATCTGCCATGCTCTATGATCCCCCGATCGAGGAGTTCAGCGTTGTCAAGACTGATCTGAAGCGAACAGGGGCTAAGGTGACCTTTGATCCCATCGCTGGTCCTAGCATCATGATCTGTACCCGCGGCAAAGGCAAGATTACTGTGGGCAACAAGACTGAGGAAGTGCACGAGGGTTATGTCTTCTTCGTTGGCGCCGAGGCCGAGTGCATCCTCGAGAACACTGGCAGTGGAGAGGGCGAGGATGATGTCTTCACGACGTACAAGGCGTTCTGCGAGCTGACCGGTAAGGAGGACATGGTCAACGGTCACTAGACCATCAATTCTAATCCCGGTTCACTAGGCCGATCCGGCTTTAGTGCCAACCTATGATGTCCGTCAAAAGTGTCTCGCACACGAACCTGCATGTATTATGACGGGTCACATGAATTTTACCTTGTTCAAATGGGCGAACCGGACACAATGGATCTTGATGTAGATGTACTCTCTGAATCTGTAAATTGCATAGACTCTCCATCAATTCTCTCGTCGATGTCAAAACAAAGCTAAGAAGTTCGGTACTGGATCACCAAACAGCCGAGAACGGACGGGGGAGCCCCACAGGAGCAGCCGAGGCTAGAACCCGGACCGGCGATCTGAAGAAGCGGGGAAATACTGTGTAAGAACCAGGACCCTGGAGATAGTGCCACGAACGACTTCATCATTTCGATAACCCAACCCTCACTGTAATAAATCAAAGGATCATGGCAGACTCCAAGACCGTTGACGTGCCCGAACTGGGCTTCTGGGAAAAGGCAGATCTCTCTCTCGCTCAGCTCACCATCGCGACCAATGCTCTCATGGCAGCCATCACAGGAGTATTTCGAGGTTCGGCCAGCCCGAAGAAATACAGCCATCATATCACGGCTGCCGCTATTCGCCGAATGTGTGATCGCACGTCCGATCGTCAGAAGCAGTACGTTTCTCGAAGTTCTAGGGAGAGGACTTGGGAGAAGTTCCATGAAAGATGGGAAGAGCAGAAAATAAAGGAAGCTGACCGTTCCACACTTAGGGCTATGTTTCCTCCGTCAACCTCTGTCTATACTTCCGTGATGCAAAAGCGCGGCCTCGAGCCAGAGATCGTCTCTCTCCCCCACAACACAGAGGGTTTCTGGCTCGGTAGTAAGAACGCAAAGAACGTCGTTATCTACTATCACGGTACGTCAGCAGTAGCCAGTATCGAGCGTTCCAAGTGTAGCGCACGCTACACAAATCTTGCTTTCCACAAAGTCAATCTCTAACGATGTCGCACAGGCGGCGGCTTCGCGATAGCAGCCATTCCACCCCATTTCGAGTTTTGGCTTGACCTACTTCAAGTCGTCAATGACAGCGGCCACGATATCGCCGTATTCTTCCCTCGCTATACTCTCACTCCACATGGCACATATCCGACCCAATTGCGCCAAGCTACCGAAGCTCTGCGGTATATCCTGAACGAGACAGGTCGGTCGCCAGGTAATGTGGTCGTGGGCGGCGACTCGGCAGGTGGGAACTTGGCCATGGCGACACTGCTACATCTGTCGCACCCACATCCGGAAATTGAGCCCATCTCGCTTTCAGAGCCACTAGCAGGCGTATTTGGCTTTGCGCCATGGATCAACTTCAGCCATGAGGGACCATCATTCAAGGAGAATGAATGGAAAGATATTCTCACACGCAATGTGCTGAATAATTGGTCTGCTTCTTATCTCGGTGGTAAAGTGAAGGACAACTGGAATGAGCCGGATAAGGCGCCTGCGGAGTGGTGGCAGGATGCGAAGACAGAGCGCATCTTAATCTTGGCTGGTGGTGATGAGATCTTGCTTTCACCGATCGAGCAGTTTGCGAAGAAGATCAAGGTATGTTTTGATTCTTGGCGAATGTGAATCGATGAATCGCTAATTTTCTCTTGAGTCTGTCTTTCCGAATACAACCTATGTCGTCGGTTACGACGAGGCTCATGACGCGCCCTTCTACACCGATGCTGGGTCCAAGGAGGGAACGCAAACGAGCAGGGAACTGCGTAAATGGATCGCTTCTCGTTTGTAATGCTTCTCTCGTAGAAGTGACTTTCCCTCTCAGTCCTGAGGGTATCATTAGGAGCAAGTGGAGCCATTCGGAAAGATTAAGCGTAGGTGTCCCGAGTCTTGTAGACTGAGATCGTTCGTTCATGACAATCCAAATTGTTCGATTTTCTACCATAAAAAGAGGCCATTCAGCCTAGTGAACCATCCGTCGACAGTAGGGGGAGAAAAGAAACCAAATATGTGATTGGATTGCACCCAGGTAGGCGTGAAGGGTTCAGTAAAGACACCTGGGATTTGGAGTACTTATTTTACAGTTTGGCTCACAGTTCATATCAACAGGTCCCTTGGATTAGTGGTCATATCGTTCGGTTTTGACTCTAACTTAAGATCATTCCGAAAGGTCGCCGGTTCAATCCCGGCAGGGACCTCATCTTTTTGTTTTTGTCCCGCTTTCCTCTTCCCTCTTTTCTTCATCAACACTTCTTTTTCTATGAGGATGTTGTAGTGTTTTACTTTTGTTTCTGGATTCTGACGATAAATGAGGGCCGAGAATTTCATCACTGAAAAACATTTTCATCATGGTGCAAACTCAAAGGCTTCTGACACGTTCCACGATATATACTGGTATCTCTCCACATTTGTTCTATCCTACTGGTGCATATGAACTAATTACCATCTGAAAAAATAGACTCCTGCTATTAAAACATTCTCATGCCCAGTGAAGGATGATACTGTACAACTACTCAATATTTACCGCCTCTCGATGTGCTTACTGATGACACAATGTAAGAAAATTTGCTCTGGCTATTGCACTTTAGGGGGTCGTGTCAACTCATAACAAAGCAGGATATCAAGCATCCCAGCTCCAAATAACAGGCTTCGCAAGCAGAAATTACACAAATCTAGGTCGCTAGTATTCCTCCGCCCTCTAAGACGACACCTTAGGCGCGTACTTGGACGCCGCTGCGTCGAAGAACTCGCTCTTCTCCTGAATATCGGCAAGAAGAGCATGCGAGGGGTGGATCTGCTGCAGCCGACTACGAAGTAAGAGTTAGCTTGTCTGATTGAATCGAAGTATGATGGGTACAGGACACGTACGACTCTAGATCTGCTGTTTGCTTGCCTGCCAAAACGTTCAATACGATAGAGTTGGCGATTAACTCGGCGTCCTCGGGGTATTTTTCCAAAGCTGCGGTCAGGGCAGCTTCGGCTTCAGGTAGACGGCCCAGATGAAGTTCTGCAACGGCCTGACCGACAATTGACAAAGGGGCGGATGTGGTAGGGGCGGAGGCGAGTTCCTCGTAGACGTAGAAGGCGGACTGGTACTTCTCACCACCCTACACAAGACAATGTCCGTCAGTTCATGCATATGATAGAAGTGTGGATTTGATCAGGGGTGCATACCACTCTCAATCCGACCCACGACTCGGCAATGTTGACAAGGAGCGAGTCCTGCGCCCAGCGCTTGGCAGCCTGGACCTCCTTCAAGGCGAGGTCGGTACGGTTCTGCTGGAGATGGATTTGAACGATCAAGGCAACTCTACAGATGACCAGCCAAATTAGTGCCTTGTGCCATGTTGCGCATCTGCAATGGTGGTCAACTTACGCCTCAAGGCTACCCTGGTGCTTTGCCAGCAGCGCAAGGGCATCCTCACTATGGTCCTGTGCCTGCAGCACCGTGGCGCAAACAAATTGAACAGTAGCGTTATCCGGGTAGTTCTCAGCAAGATCCTGCGCGAGCTGGAGAGCGGCATCGGTCTTGCCCGTAGCTTGCTGGGCCAACGCCTTGATCGCGGCGAGATCGGGGGTATCCTCTTCGTTGGAGATGGCGGAAAGAACGTCGGCGGCCTGTCCTTGGGCAATCTGGGCGCGCAGCTTAAGCACGCGGGCAGGGAGCTGGTTTTCGGGGGAGAGGGCGGCGGTGTCGAAGTCGATCACGAATTGGTATTGGCCGGAGTGGAAGGCATTGTGGATGTTGAGGAGCTCTGAGAGAAGTATGAGTGAACTGAAAAGCAAATATCGGACTTTGAGTTAGCTTACCGCCCTCTGCTGAAAAGGGATCCATCTTGTAGTTAATTGGGAGGGTTGGAGGGGAAGAGGGAGTGTTGACGTTCCTGGCAATTGTTAGCTGGCTCTTTCGGCACAGGCGATTCGGCCGACCGCCTTTTGTATACTTCGCCCTTAACTACACCAAAGTGATACTGTGAAGTGTGATTAAAACTAAACCCTCCTGTTCTTTCTTTGTGTTATCTTTCAAGTTTCTCTATACCGATTACCCAGATAGCTCTCTGTTACTAAATGAAGGTCTCCTTGCACGGGACCTTCGGGACTTCTAAGAGTACGTGGCCGCCTTTTGACGTTGATTCGCGCATCTCCTTGGTCCGGCTGTACAGAATTGTACTGGCATTATCTGGCCTAGATCAGCTCATTCGATATTTCTACGAGCTTGCACCGAAAACAAAAGATCATTTGACTGTAGAGATTCGAAAATCATTTACATAGTCCGTTAAATACAGCATTCACTCCATCACAGAAATGCCGAAGACAATATTATATTCAGTCGATCTCCCCCATATGAGACCATATACAAGGCCCTTAGTAATGGAGACTACACCGTGCCCTCGCATACAATTCCTTAGCACGGGTCATCTTCTTCTTAAGTTCCTCCGCGATGAGTTTCCTCACATCAGCCTTTTCCACTGTCACATCTTCGAGCTCGGACTCGCTGTCGGACGATTCGCGCACTGATTGGCTTGGAGAATAAATGCCGTTCTCAATATATGAATCAAGTGATGTATCAGCGAAATTACCGAAAGGGCTGAGATCCTTATGTTGAGTTACGTGGATGGTCGATTCGTATGAGACACTTCGTGTCCGTTCTGGCGTGGTTGAGAAGGGGACGAGTGTAGTGTTTCCTCGGATCTGAGTGTGCAGGCTGTAAAGAGAGCTATCGGGGCCCTTGGCGGGCATGACAGGAGCAGCCTCTAGGGCAAGAACAAGCTGGGGTGGAGTGGGGGGTTTGGATTCGACTGGCAATACGCTATCGACGGTGGAGTGGACTTCAAACAAACGCGGATCAAAATAGGCCTTATTTCTGGAGAAGGTCTCCAGCAACGACGAGGGCTCGGAAGCTGATGCCATGATCGATCTTCTTAATGAGAATGGTAACTTCTTGTGGCATATAAAGGGGTCGAGAGGAGAGAAAATGAAGCTGTGTGAGGTTATGCCTTATACCTGTCGACAGTGAGACAGATATGAGCAACAAGTGAAGCTGGGGTGAATTTTAAGTGAGATTTGAGATGAAGAAGAAAGAAAGGTGGAAAAGCGAGAGACTGAACTGAAGGCAGGAATATGATGGTAGCTCCGCATAGTTTCTGGAGTCGGTCATCTTTAGGAGGGAAGGGATGTTCTGGCCTTGTATGGTTTCAGTCGCTACTTTCCCTAAAGAGGGTTCCCAGTCAAGTACACCAATAGGTTGCCATGTCGGGCTTTACCCACCGCCAATTTAGGCACCGCAAATAATTAGGAACACCTATCTATCAAAATTGAATTGCTCATCTGGCAAAGCTTGGTTCCTATGGCGCCTTACCCCGGGTTTTGAACCGTGTTCCGAAGCGTTCTAGTTGGCATGATTGACAGCGAAAGTACGGATGCGCCTATATTGGAGCCTTGGAACTAACTAACACTTTCGTCAGCGAGAATCTGCTTACATTGCTTCCCTTCATTTTGTCTATAACATCAGAATCTGCCGCAAAGCCCTCGATTATCGTCAAATAATCCGCGGGTATCGTACTGTAGGCAGCCCTAGCCTAAAATATGATATATGCGAATATTAAATCAATACTGTGATTTCACGTTTCATTCTCGCAGTGGGACAACTCGGTCTCGCCAAAATTCAATCTATTTACTCACCAAGGCTGATTTGACCTGAAATGAACAACACCTCAATTTTGGAACTGGAACCAGCACGGTCCTGGTACTCACTAGAAAGTACTCAGAAGATCCATCGATGGGCTTCAATGAGCAAATCTTATCTTCAAGATCTCGCATAGGAACGCGCGGTCTTCTGGGCGTTTTAGAGTGATGTTACTATTGCTTCCGAGCTTCGGCGCTTAGCTTTTTGCATCCATCAATCGATAACTTCAGTTGGTTTTTTCATGCCCACCCATCTAAGGTGAAGAAATCTCCGCCCGTCGTGACAGTATTGCGTATATTCAAGGTGACTAGTGATCGTTCAATGGGCCTGAGCATTACGTATTACGGAATGTTACTTCGAGGTGATGGAAAGGTTTCACAGCCCGGAAGTCGGTAGATTTAAAGCAGAGAAATGCATACCAGAAACAAGAAAGGTAAAAACCTCAATGAATATCTAGAAAACCCCTTTTAATCTCTCAACATGTCTGTTCATTCCACCCCTAAGTCAACTCCGAATGCAATTAGGGGTACATGGTCATCTTGAGAAGCAAGAATCAAGCAACCCGGAAAAAGGTCGCCCTTTCAACCCTGCCATCTGAAACGTCCTTCCTTCAAAGTCTTCACCACTCCCAAGGGCATGAACTCCCGACTAACAGCTGCCAAGCCACCATAAGTGTTAACCATCTCGTCGGAGTATGATTCTGCCACCCAACGCCAGTAAGGGGTCATACACTCCCAACTAGATGAGATCGGGCCACTACCCTCCCCTTTCAAACTTGCCTGGTTCAGTTTGAAGCTTGCAGTGGGGGAGACACTCTTCTCTTCTGGGATCTCATTCAGCAAATTGTATGCCCTCAGAAGACTAGAGCTGTATGTCTCGGGATACTTGGTGAATTCCTCCAGGGACCAGAAGGGTAGGGGCTTGCCATCCTCTCCTCGCCTGATGAAGCTGGCACAGGGGCCATGCTTTTCAAAATTCTCCTTAGCCGTTTGGTACAGCATCTCGTCCTGCAAGTATGCTTTCTGGAGATATCTCTCAGGCTTACGTGTAATGTTCTCACGCATAGCAAGCAGCCGAACGAACGGGTTGAGAAGCCCCAGGCCGCCCAGTTCAACAGGGTAGTAAAAGAAACCCTCCGGCAGGTCGTGAATGTCAAACCGCTCCGCAATCACCTCTCGCAAGTAGTTGGTAACACCCCCTTTAGGTTCCTTGGCGCCCTTAGAGAACAACGTTCTCTCGATACGGCTGAGTGTGCGGATGGCCATGTCAATATGATCTCTTCCGAAGCACATGGCGGGCTTTGCGAAGTTGTTCGTGAAGAAACGTCCGAAATAGCTGTTCCATGCCTCTACCCAGGAAAAGATGGTCTTGCAGGATGAGAGTTGTAGGTCAAGTTCTTCGATGTGCTGGTTCACTTGAGCTTGGTCAATGACGAATCTTCCCTGCTCAGCGTCCATGACCAAGAAACCCCAACGGATATCACCGATAGGAAGAACCGAGGACTTCTCAGCTTGTGCCTTATCCATAAGTATCGTACCAGTCTTTTCATCGTTGAATCGCAGGCCCATCACATTGGCAAATTCGGTCATCCCTAACCACGCCTTCTCACATGTAATTCTTGAGCCCCAGAACCAGAAGTCATCGTGGAGTCGATACAGAATACCGCCATTGGTGCATTGATTGACTGCATAGTCCATGCAGAACAGAATTGATTCCCCAAAGCAGTCCGAGAGTGTATGGCTTATGGGAACACCACGTTTGCGGATTTGAGTGGAAGCATGCAGACCATCTTGAACAAATTTGAGAGGTGCCTCCAAAAAGACCTTGAAGAATTTGAGCCACGTCTCTGGAACGCCAAAGTATTCCATTACGGCGAGGATTGTAGCATGAGGCAAACCAGGCCCAAACCACTCATAGTCGGATCTAATAGCAGTGAATTCTCCTCGTTGGCTTCTGTGAACGAGAGATTCGGTCACCAGGAGGTGAAGAAGTGAATGCTTCGTATCGAGAGCGCTCTTGAATTGAGAGTCGTCGTCATAGCTTCTAGCCCCATCATATGTTGATTCTGGTAGCTGGCTCATGAAGTAATCTTTGCGGTAAGTTTCTTTTCGCAATTCATTAATGCTCTGGCCTTGGGCCTCGGCTTGAATCTTGCTACTAAGAAAATACTTGCGCTCATCTTTGTATCCGTCCGGCACATCGTCGTTCATGGGACACCATGCATAGGAGTGTAAGAACTTGGTGAATACTTTCCGCAGCGTAACTGCCCACCTCGATCCAAGGTACTGTAGGAATAATCCATCGAGAATGTCTTCGTCCATAAAAACTCGATATTTTCCGTTCAACTGACGGCGCACCTCAATAGGAATACCATCAGATCCCCAGTCCCAGCTGTCAAGAGAAGCCAGACGCATGTTGAGTACATCGACCACTTCTTGTGTGACCTCGCTGTTTTGCATAAAATCTTTGAGAATAGCGGACTTTTCAGAGCTTAGAAGATCGGTCTTCATCAGAGCCTTTGCAATCCATTGGAGCTCGTCGACATCCAGCCACTCGGACTCTGAGGCTAGATTGTTCGCAAATTCCTTGATACTCTCACGGAGCTCTTTGAGGGCCTGCTGAGACAACTTTGTCTTGGTAAACAAGGCATCTAGGTACGTCCGAACAGAGTCTTCGTCAACGTGGTCGGGAGCTGCGAAGACCAAAGACTCCCACTTTGCTCGCTGCTCATGCATCTCTGCTCGACCCACGCTCTCAAAGCTGGTGTCGGATTTTGTGACTTCATCGTGGGCGCTCTGATCCCCAGCAGGAGACATATTTTTCTCGTCCAACTGCGTCAACCACTCTGTCACCAGCCTACTGTAGAAGGCTGCATGTTCATGCTTCATCTCCAGGTAGCGCAGCTCTTTCTCCAGAAGTGTGATCCACCCAAGTAGGGTAGTCTCTGTGATAGAGAGGTCATATCGACTCTGCAAAAGAAAGCGGCGAATATTGGCATGATTCTCTGGCTGCATTTGGCCCATGACGGGTGAAGCCAATTCTAGACCGGAGTAGTCGTCTGATTCTGGTCCTTCAAGTAATCGTCGGACGAGCTTAATGAATCGAGATCCAGGTCTCGGGTCTCTTGGTCCGGGGCATCTTTAGAGTATCCTTTCAGGCGCGATAGTCCATCCAGAAGTATGCGTAATTTAGTAGATATATCAGAAGCAGCATTGGCGTCTGCGAGGATCTCCTGTTTGCGCTTGTCGAATAGCGTTCGCTGCTTCGATAGTTCCTTGATTTTGGTGGCAGTGATTGATTTAAGGGTTTGAGGAAGTGCCCCGAGGCTCGACATGATGAAGTCAATGGAATTGGAAAGAGAAATTTCAATGTCCACCTAATATATGCAATCAAAGAATGTCAAGGAATGAGTGAGCTTGGTAAAGTAAGTTCAAACTGCTGTGTCAATGGTTTAAGTATCGTGGAAGTCGATTGCAACCAAGCCTCAAAGAGTCGCCGCTTCCGTGACTCAGCGCTAGTGAAAGTGCAAGCGGAGATCAACCAATTTCAGCCTGATTGTTGTGCACAGAGGAGATTTACTGAAAATGTGAGAGGCGGTGATGCCGGGATCCCAAAAAGGAAGTCCGCTGTGGACACGACTTAGCCTCGCCCCACTGTTCGCAAGGTTTTCGATGTTGAGAGAGTTGCCATTCTCACGAAAATGGGTAGAATAACACAATTGTATGACTCCCTGTTAAAGACGAACTCTAGCCCTAACCTAGATCCTCAATGAATTAATAGATGGAAACGAGAGCCGACGAGGATAAACCGTGTTATTGACTTGATACAGTCAATGAAGCATATTGCCGCAACATATGAATATGGGATCAGTCCAGGCCCGTACACTGATGCATCGAGCAAAACAGAGTGAAGCAGCTGCAGATCCGACACACTTGGGACTATCCATGTACTCGGGCCCATTGGGCCTGAGTTGAAGTATTGACAGCTCAATTGCCACTGACCTGTCGGCGTCAATCATGGAGAGGTGATTGTGATGCGATCCACTCATTCATAACCTTGATTCTTTTCCAGATTATTGATCGAGGTTGACTTTGAGCTCCTAGACACCACTCCGAACCGGTGGCTTGCTGGGTGGAGCTATTGTCAGCCTAGTGTACGCCACTTTCCACTATTGACTCGGAACCCCCCTTGTTTTCCTTTCAGAATAGCTATCATGAAAAAGTTACCTCTATTGAGAAGGCTGAACCCCCTGAGTCACCGTAACTTCATAGATTTATGACATGATCTGATCCTCAATGCGCTTTCATCGTGGCCAAAACAGGATCCAGACCTGGGCTTGATGACTTCGATTTTAAGCCTGTGTTCGATCAATAAGAAGATCCCAACTGAGGAGGTGCAAATTTTTAAGTGTGATGACTGACGGTTTATTCAACTCCGGTCGACCCCTGATTCTTGACGTGTTCGATGAATCAGTGGACGTGTTGATCTTATTTTGGAGTCGTCTTGATCGTGGCCTGCCACTGCAAATCACAGTGAGCAGCTCAACAGGACCCAATGCCAAGGGAGTCTACGCGATGAAGCGGCCCCCTTCAAATGGGGTCAAAATTAAAGGCGTGGGGCGCCAAATGAGAAAACATATTCATAGGAGATTGAGATATGAGTAAACGTAAACTGGTTCCAGCAATGATATTGCTAAGTTGCAGTGACCCGCGCGTAACCGCTCTCGATTGTCTTCCCTGAGAAATCACGAAGCATGCCTCGTAGTCTCGCCTTTTCCTGCTCGCCTCCAAAAATCACCTCTACCGATCCAGAGCACAACTTCAGTAACTCAGCACGGCCGAGTTCAAAATGTTCAGCAGCTAGAAAATACTCATTCGAGACAGGGCTACAGAAGAAACCCACATCATCAGTCTGCAAAGACAGAATTCTAATCAGCACAGAATAACAGCATTGACTCAAGACAGAACTCACACACAGAGCAATGGGACATTCCTCGTGCCTCCATTCTCCGAAATGGTGATCCAGAAAACTCCCCTGAATCAGCTTCGCATGCACATTGCAGGACAAACAAAGTTCCAGCCCAAGCCTTCGCCGCGCAATCTCCCTCTTGAAATCATCAGGCACGTGGATGACATGCCCAAGCCGATCAGGCTGGAACGAAAGCAACGCAGCGAGCTCAGCCGGGCTGCCCGAGGCTGGTGTTTCGGCAAAGTGCAGCGTCAGGCCAAGGCCGTGGGATTTTGCACGGGCGAATGCGTCGCGGTAGAGTGTGACGTCGCCTTGCGTCGGGTTGCCGCAGAGGTCGACGCCGACAACCCCGCGCGGCTTGGTGGTGATTGCAAGGTTGATGATGCGCATTGCTTCGGTGGGGGTGGTATTGCCGCGATCTAGAGCCAAGATGAGGAACACAGACATTTCTTGGGTTCTGGATTTGAATATTTGGATGGTGTCCAGGACTGTGGTTAGATAGTCTTCTTGGGTGATGTTTGATTCTGGGGATGCTCGAGGAATCGTTCGGAGCTCCAGGTAGCGCACTCCATCAGCGAGAAAATCTTCGAGGACGCTAGTGACGGCGTATGTGAGACTATCCAAGTCGTTGCATAGTTGATAAATGAGTTTGGAGAAGACTTGGAAGAAGCTGTGGCGCAGTGTTAGTCGCTAGAATTCGAGAATTGCGCATGACTTGCGTTTGAAGAGTGTAGTCGACTTTGCCTGGAGGCATGAGCACGAGAGGATCCTCAATTGGGAATTGAGGATCTTTTGCCTTCTTGCGTTTCCATATCTCGTGCAAGCACTGGCGACTAATGCTTCCACTCAGATGGGCGTGCAGCTGAATGGAGGGGGCACTTGATAAGCTTGCTACAAGGTCGTATTCTGAACAGAAACACTCATACCTCTACTTTGGGCAAAGCCTTGGTGAAGGCGCTGTCGACTGGCGCAGATAGATCCATGATCAAGTTGTTGATTCTGCTACAGACAGGCGGCGTTGAACCGCTTCCTAAGCGGGGAAAGTACAGTGGGACACAATCATCCGAGACGCTATCGTCCTATGTAGCACGCGCATCCAAAAATGTTCAATACACTCTCTAGATTTAATTATTAGCAGTCTGGATATCATCGTTAAGGGATCTGCCTGATCTGCCTGATCTGCCTCCACTGCCAGATCCACCCATCGAATTCCCGTAACCGTGGGTCTGCCTTCGTATCCGGGGACGCACCGCTGTGGCCGGGAGTACCTGGAGCTCAACGTATCGTTGTTTTCCACTCCCCGCGCCTTGCGGTAGCGAAACCAACGGTCTCTGAAATGCGAGACATTGACCCACCATTTACGAGGGCCACTAAGAATAGGACATTGCCTACTTGGCATCGTGTCCCACAGTGCCATTTTCACGAGAGCGAGGACCTGCCCCAAAGAAAACTTATGATCGCCACGATAAGATTACCGGGATGTGAGCCATCCACTTGACAACATCAAACCTGATTTTCGAATGATTGATGTAGGTGTATGTGTGTGTATCAGGGTTTCGCATAAATTGCAATTCGGGTTCCAGATAATGATATGAAAAGTGGAGCGGGGCAGGTCAGGAGAGGCACGGAGAATTTTCTTAACATGGCACTATCTGAGCGCACCCTTAGCTAGTTTGGTTTTTGATTACCCTCATATCCACAAGCTCTTTGATGACTTGATCTGTGTTATATACGGCTTCTGCGTATAGGGGTCGGTAATCGGAAACGCGGATCATCCTGATGACCCGATTGACCGGATCGCGCGTTTCAGAAATGCGAACCAGACTCGACCCAATGCATGCAATAGATTCAACAGGGGATACTTTGAATAAGATACTAAGAATAGCGACCGAGTCTTGACTGCCGCGTATCAGAGATTCCTGTAAGCATCCTGGTCAATACCGTATCTAGAGAGGAACCAGTCATGGGCAAGATCCACCACTCATATTTGATACGGCTCCGTCCTCGCGGTCACCGTTGGAGCTTCCAAGATGGGATCAAGCGAAATTGCCAAGCCTAGTATTGACAACGGCTTTAAGGAAGCATCCGACCCGTGCCGTGTGCTTCGTTTCAAAGGCTATGCCGTCGAAATGCGCAAGAATAAGACGGAAAACCCAGCTGAGGGCGCTGTTGACCGGGGATCTTATGCATCTTGACGTCTGGATGATGCATTTCCTATAATGTACAAATCAGATCGGGGTGAGGCTGAATCTTTCGATGGAGATTCTGGAAGCCACGTTGTGCCCTGCGAGATTTTGTGTGGGTTGTGGGTCGCGCAGATGTGAAAAGTCCACTTAGCTTTCAGCCCCCAGATTCACGATGGGTACTTAGTGTCCACTTTTCTCCCTGCGGATGGTAACTCCGGTCCCCAGTCAAGATGACTTGTGCTCGTATCCGTATAATGGTTGATCCATGTAACTTTCTTAATTGTGCTGTCGATCATGATGATGGCCGAACTTCGGGTAAGTCGGATTCCAGAAGTGACTTGAGGTGCCGCGCGGGGCAGAGATGGACTGACTCGGACCTGCCGAGCTGGTCCATCAGGTATCTCAACACGATAGAAAATCTGGCTAGATCGGCCCTTCGGTGACAGTTGCGACGCTCGTGGCTAGCTGAAACAGCCGTTTTCGGCATAACAAGATTGCTAAAAGGGTACATGGAGTACTTTCAAACGTTGAGGAGAGTCACTTAAGTGCCTCAGGATGGCTTGCGGGCACAGCCCTGTGGAGTTCCACATCGAGCAATGCCGAAGGAGCCGCCCAGCCAGAACGGAGTGAAGTGGATAAGTCCGGATATCTGGGCCTCACGAAACCCCTCTTGTAGATGCGGGTTTTCGCCTCAGCCCTGCCAATCGCGCCATTGCTTCGCTGGCAGGTTCAATCGGGCAACCGGCATCACGCGCCGTGCCCAAGACGGGAGGAGCCCTGTATCTCAAAGCTCTTGGTTGCCTGCCTCGTTGCAGAATCATATGGTGTGCTGCGCCAAGAAAATTCTCTTGAGCCTGATGAATGTCCTATCTTACGGAGCATCCCGTCTCTGGCCGCATGATTGATGCGTGGAAGCTCCAAGTTCTAGAGATCCAGCGTCCGGAAGATGTCCAGAAGGAGCTGCATGTAGCTTACGAGTGTGATAAAAGTCCTTTGAATTATCACCATAGAAAATGGGCTTGGCGCTTCTTTCGCAGCCTCAAGCGATGGAATAGCAGCTGACGCCCTCATTTAGATTTTCTGATATAAGAAATCATTCCAATAAGGGCAGACAAGGGTCGCCAAATATAGGTTACCACCGTCGGCACGACCCCTAATCCTTCCCTTGCAGAGTTACACCGCTCACTTTGAACAGGGGAGTCGAAATTGAGTCACATGGCCACACAGAGCTCATGAAGCGCTCCTGCGCTATTGTAATTCAGACTGAGCCACTCCACGCTAGCAGAGGACGGCTAGACGGAGCTGCTGCATCCGCCCTGGACAACTCTAGTGCATAGTGGCTGGACGTGCTAGTGGAACACGGGCGTGTCTATTAGGCATCGAAGACGCATCGAAGGATTCGGACGGGGCTTTAACCGACGGGATGACTGCAGATGAGACAGACTGGGACCGTTCAAGCCGTGTCGGTGTATAGTCATCGCATTGCAACTTTGCCCAGCTTGCTTGTAGGGATGTGCAGCCGAAACACTGGGTTTTCACAACTGTATCTGTGACCTAGTGTGAACCGGGAGGCGAGTAAAGGGTGGGTAATATTCGTGGGGAAAGAATACAGTAGCAGGTTCTTATCCCAGGCCGCATCTACACCGATTGGTCATTTCACCCAGTTACCAAGGCAATAGAGTTGCCCAATGTGTGACCGGAGTAGGCCTTTGGAGACGAGCGAAGGAAACACGAAACTGAATGTCGAATCAAGGACACCCGCCATGGCCCCCAATGAGGCGCAACGGTTCCATTCAGTTGGGACTTTGAACGATGTCCATGTAAGTAATTTGAAAACTAGGGGTGAAGGGCCTTAAGAGACGGTGCTAAGGCCTCTTCGAACATGTCGGAACAATTTTTTTTTGGATTCGCTTCTGGAGTACCCATTCCACAGTGAGATCGGGTCGACGGAGGCCACAAAGAACCTCCTTGGAATGGAGATGATAAGCCCCTTCCTTCTCCTGAAGATCAGACCCATCATAGACCCGATTAGTGAATTTCTCATTTTAAAATTTTTCTCTTTCTTTTACTCTATTTCGTTTTGTCTCTGATTCAATGTCCACTCAGTTTGAGCTACGGATGAGTGTACCCCTGCTTTTCAATGGTGAGTGGCTGACATTAAATCCCCTGTCATCCATTAGCTCGAGCGTTTCTGTAGGGTTGTGCCATCGGGCTTGATGTTCCTGGCGTATCCGGTAATTTCAGGTACCGTGCAGATACCAGTTCGGTATGGAAATGGCACATGGCTTGTAATTCTGTACTCCAGGTATTACGGGGATGAGGCTTTCGCGTGCACGTCTTCATGATGTCATCTGAGCACCTGAATCCCTCATTTTTTTGCTTGAGTAACGCATTAAGTTTATTAACAAGCACGGTGTAAGTGATGCAGGTGTCTGGAAGAACAACGTGTCCTCGAAACAAAGTTACGGGCGAAACAACTCCAGCGGTGTAAAATCGGGCACTACGGTCCTAGTTTGCGACGAGCGCATCAGCTGAGTCCCCGCAAGATCATTTGAAAGCAAAAGGGGGGGTTCCTCTTCGCTTTGTCCGGCCATGTCGTCCCATAGGGCAGGGGCTAGAGAAAGCGGGGGTTATCTAGGGCTGCTGATCGTAGCAAGGTGCGGATGCGAGATTGAGTGACTGGTATTACTTACATGCTCATCAACTTGGTAGCTCGGCTCCTCGATTAAGCACGCTCGACCTGAGTTTCCATGGTGGCAAAATCTGCAATTGTGCAATCTTTAAATTTTACCTTCGGAGCTTGAGCTTCTTGCATGGTATAGCATCAGAGAATGAGACTTCCATGCTAGGAGAGTTTCGAGCGTGACTTTTAACTAAAAAAAGGCATACGTCTGCAAGATAACCATCTAGCCGAGTTGGGGCGTGAATACGTAGGCACGTAGGCACTCAATGACGCCCATTGTAATTTTCGATACAAATCTTGAGAACCCTGTCAGAGTGGGTCTAGTTCACGAAGGCGCAACGTTAGGAGTCCCCACTCAAGCCAATGGAAGAACCCAAGAACCTTGGAAGGAAAACCATCCTAAGACATTTCTTTGGCCGTAGACTATCCCCAACTAGGCAGCTATGGGTTCCATCAAGTGGGCTGTACGGGGCGGGCAATAGGTTTCATTACTTGCGACCGCCTTTTTGAGGGTAATTGTTGAATCTTGCTGTCATATCTGCTGAAACCGGAAAATCAAGGTCACGGGAGCGAGCGCCACGCTTTCAAAAAACCAAAAATTAAAATAAAATCATAAATCGAAAATAGATTAGGGCACGCCAGAGCCGGGGACTATGAGATCCGTGGAAGCCAGCTTTAGGGATTAGGATATGCAACGAGAAACATAGGCCCCTCTCTGATTTTTCCTCTGACGCGATCATCAGCATGCTCGACAACCATTGACACGGGGTTCTTACTTATCTCTGCTGACTGGCTGAGCATCACGAAGCAGATTAATTGACGGGCGATACGGGCGCTCTGTGACGAGGCACTCTGACCTCAGCCCGAGCAAACGAGATCACCGTGCGAACGATTGACGAATGTCCGGGCCCTTCAAAAAAGCTCCTCCCTACTGGATGCCCTACTGGACAAAAAGATGAAAATAGACGACAATGACGGTATAGGATGATACGGTCAACATTGATCGCTCATACGGTCCAGCGACCCCGGTCGTGATCTTATCGAGTTGCAAACCGCCACAACCGCCCACGATAGCGCACGGATCGATCGGAAGTGAAAGAAAAGCCTATGAAATGGGGATCGTGAGTCACTCGGCTCATTCCTAGCACGTGCGGTCTCCGGAGTCGAATTATCGTCCTGCCATGTTGGGATACGCCATCCCGGGAGTTCTAAGGTCACGATCACCTTCCTCTACAGATCGCTGAAGAATTTCGGTGCTTGCTGCACGTCTAATGCACGATGCCTGCTGATGAGGTGATTGGTCTCGGGTTGGCGTGTTGCTTGAGATGATGCGCTAAGTGACACGCTCTATGCAGTAGAGAGGGGACTCGTAGATGGTCGGAAAGCCGAAATCAGGGAAAAGCGAGCAGCACAGCGTCGCCAACGCATCAAGTAACGCGGGGCTGACAGCGACCCCGCAGAGGGTTAATCAGTGCTATCTGCGAGTTTACATGTCTAGCCCTAGTCCGTATCGCGCGAAGTACAGAGACAGTTGGACCTTTAGGTATCAGCTGACGGAGCGCGAAAAAAACGTAGAGTTCCGAGACAGATCCAAGAGAAAAGAAAAAGAACAATTTAGAGATCAGACCGCTTGATTCACGGAAGAGAGAAAGAGGGGAGACCAGAAAAAGCACTAAACCAGTTCGTCAGAAAACGGGCTCTCAAACAGAGCGACGATCTTTCGCGTTGGCTCATTGCGGGGATCCACCAGCCCCATTTGCACCGCCCAAAACGTTTCACTGCCACTGCTCCAGCCTCAGGGTTTCGTTTGGGTTAGGTAGTCTCGGCTATGGGGTTGAGGGAAATGACGGTGAAGTCCTAATCCGGTCTTCTTTTTGCGGTGTACGGGGTATAGTATACCCCACCGACGGAACAATGATGTGCATCATGATCGACCTGTGGCATACACGCCTATCTCCCTGGGGCATCACCCGTTGAACAAAGGAGCGCATCCCTGAAGGTCAAGCAGGGATGTTGAACCTTGTCGGAGTTCATTGAGTATTCTCCAGAGATCAAAACGCAAGGATTCGCGGGCTCCGCATACTCACATACTCTTTCCCGGCGCCCGGCGTGTCGGTACATTGATACCCCCAGAGAAATTATGTGGGCCACGGTATGTAAAGTAGGAAAGTGCGACTAAAATTATCGACGACCATGACTAGTATGACTCAAAAACATGGCTGTGGGGGAACTGGAGCCCGGCACAATGTCAGACTATGGAAGTCAGAATGGAATAGACTGCCTTCCTAGTCTCCACATCGTGCGAATTAATCCTCCGTGAGCTCCGCCAAAGGAGGTTTCTCCCCCCCCCTACACCGTGTGCTCTGTTTCCCGTCGCCCTCGTGTCGCTCCTTTCCGTGCATCTGAAACACTGATCGGCTCCTGGTTGGCCGATAGCATTCCCCAGGAATTAGAGGGATCGTCCAATGATACGGATAGATGAGATCTGCCCTTTCGGGATGTGCCATCATTCCATATCGTCATCCCATCTCCTACCCAAGCCGGTCTCTGTGCCCTGATAGGCGGCATAGAGTCGTACCTAATGATACCCGGGGGTGATTGCATCTTGGAGATTGCAATCCTGTCCAGGGCCGTTGCTATGCGTTGTTCGCGTTCACCTACTAGCAGTGTCTGTATTTAATTGGGGCCTCTGTCCCTTCTGCTTCACTTGGGCCCCGGGTCTACTTTTCTTTAAGAACCCGGTTCTGGCGCTTTCGCTCTTTTACACTGTGAGTGATAGAGACCAACATTAAGCCTTCCCTCTGTTCAGGCTTTTAACCTGCCTCCAAAGTCCCTCTCGAAAGCCAGCCACGTGTGGCTATCACATCAAGCAAAAAAAAAAAAAAAAAAAACAAGACAAAGGGGAACTGAAAAGAAGGAAAAGGAAGTGAAACGGGGATACGATCCACTACGTTACATGACACGTACTCGGTACTGGGAATACTGTACACAATACGCCAATACGCCCGGTTATACCGTACAAAGTCCCCACTCCAGCTTCAATTCCAACCCGGAGTCGCTGGGATTGATTCATTGATTTAATTATTTCTCTGCCCCCTTCTTTCTTCCACACCTTTCATCAATAAAGAGGACGACGCTGGCTCTTGTCCTTCTTGCATGATCATCGCGATTACCGCTGCAGCAAGTCTACATCCCGCCTCACATAATTCTAGTGGCCACCACGTAACCCTGCAGCAAAAACTGGATCAGCTCACAGCGACGACTAATCGACACTAAAACCACAAAATCCAACATCAGCGAGTCGCCTTGGTCCTGTCACCCATTCCTTTTCCTCTTTGGACCGCCTGCATTCACTGCGCTGGCAGTGTCGCAATTCCCAATCTTCAAATCGCATTCGTCTTTCTTCGCGCAAAAAAGTTCCCTGCGCCCTACCAACGGGTACTCCCATCGCCCACTGCGTCGCTAGTTCCAGTCGCAGCCAATCGAGAGCTGTACTTCTCGCCTCAGATCATACCCCGGTTCCTCTATTCTCTTTCTTGGAGCCCTCGTCGCTACCGCCGCCTATTTCCGAACACGCGACGGAACCACCTCTGGGGCTCTTTTCTGAACCACCGGGATTGAACCCGCATATGCGCCAGTCTCCGGCCTCTGACCTGCGTCTCGTTTCCCCTCCGTCATCGAGCGTGCGCGAGCTGCAGCAGTAACCCCTCCCAATTCCCTCTTGGTTCGCTCACGGGTTGCGCGAGATCAATTGGTCCATTTTGCAACAGCCACCCCCTCTCCTTTCGTGCAGGAGCAGCAGCTTTCCCCACGGACCGGCAGATCGACAAGTAGAAGAGAGGGGTCACGTTGTGGTATCATTGGAACTTTCTTTCCCGGCAATCAGCTCGGTTCCAAAAGAAGAAAGTGAGACTTGCGGACCGGAACCTTGGACCCGGAGATCATCTTCCCGTTTGATCCTCCCCCAGGGTGTGACGTCTATCATCAGTATCAGTGGCTAGCATCGGAGCAAGCTTCTCGGGGAAATATCCGCCCATTGCACGGGGCCACTGTCTGTTGCAATTGTTATCTGAGTTCTTTTCTCGCCTCAACATTCCCTTTCCTTCCCTCGGCTTTCCTCCGTGAGGCGCTCTCCGGCCAGGCTCTCCGCGTTGCATCCTAACCAGGCCAAGATGCAGAGTTCAAGAACGGGTCATCTCTGCTGAGGACGTGGCTGAATCCCAATCACCTTTTCTTACTGTGTCAAGCTAATCCTGTTTCTGTCTTCCTGGCTCGGATCGCTTTGAAAGAGTTATCCTTGCAAACCTTCAACGGCTGGCTGGTCCTCTGTACTGTTTACTGATTCGCCATTCAAAAGAGTCCAGGTGACTCTGACGTTGGTACCGTTCACGGCAGGCTGAACTTTTGTTCCTATCGACGACAGCTGAGCTGTCCGATAACGAGATAGCCGCCATGGCGTATGCAGCAAGCTCACCTTCGGCTCTGGATGCCGAGACGCAATCCAGCTTAAAACTTTCTTCTCTTGGCCGCTCTACCTCTTTACACCATGTTGTTACCTCTTTACCTTCAGGACCCACTCCCTCCTCCGCACCTTCATTCACATCTTCACCCTCCTCTACACCCGTCTCAGCTTGCCCTGGTCCGGGCACACCATACTCATTTACTCCCGCCGGTACTCCTTACCAATTCCCCAGCGAGGGCCCTCGTGGTCGAGGCACTGGCTACCCTCTTCCAGTCCCCGCACCTCTCGAGCTCGGCGAAGCTATGATGGCGGTCCCCGAAGCGCCTGGTATCCTTGATCCTTCCGCTACTAGCAATAAAGCTCCCGGTCTGATGCGAAGAATCTCGCGCGGTGCTGCCAACAAGCTCACTCGGAGAAGACAATCTGCCTCGCAGAACGACAAGCGAGACCGCAGCTCCGGCCCTGTCATCATGCGTCGACGCAGCGACAGCAAGACCGGACCCCAACCACGAGATATTGCCTTGGACTCAAGCAATGAAGATGACACTAGCGAAGCTTTGGATGGCCTTGGCGCTTGGGCTGGCTCCGAACCATCAAGCCTTCGGAGCGAAAGCAGAATGATGTCGGCTAGCGAGGTGGTTGGCACAGCTGGCGTCGCCATCGCTCCCAAGGTGGATTCTGCGTTGCAGCGTGGAACCGTGTTGACCAAGGTGACCAAGAAGCATCGCAAACAGGTCCGCTTTTTCCTGGACCTTGGTGCTGCGAAAGTGTTTTGGGACCTTTCAAATCCCGCCAAGCGTTTCTACATTGACGACATCAAAGAAATTCGCGTCGGCGCAGATGCACGAAACTATCGTGAAGAGCATCAAGTTCCAGAAGATGTCGAGCGTCGCTGGTTTACCATCGTCATCGCTGACTCTGAGCGCTTCAAGGGTCGAGCAGTCAAAACTCTGCACTTGATCGCTCCCAGTGATCGCGTGCTCGATCTTTGGACCACCACCCTCGAACACATCTCCCGATATCGGATCGGCCTCATGGCTGGACTGGCTGGCTCCGGTCAAAGTGAGGCGGTCCTTCAAGCCCACTGGCAGCACGAGATGACTCGCCTGTTTCCCCAGGGCATGCGACCCGGAGAAGAACCAAGTCTTGATTTCTCTGCCGTGGAGAAGGTTTGCCGCAGCTTGCACATCAATTGCTCCAAGAACATGCTTCGCGCACAATTCAGTAAAGCTGATGCTGCCCGCAATGGAAAACTGAACTTCTCAGAGTTCAAGGACTTCCTCAGGCGGCTTAAGGAGCGAAAGGATGTTAAAGAAATATTCAAGAGCAGAACCGCTGACCATAAATCGGGTATGACTCAAGAAGAGTTTCTGACTTTCCTTTGTGATGTTCAAAAAGAGGATGTTGATTCTGATCGCGATTACTGGGTTGCCATCTTCGACAAATTCGTTCGGCGATCTAAGCGGACCCCTTCTGATGCATCAGAAATCAACATCCCTCCTCCTGCCGTAATGGACTTGGATACCTTCTCTGGCTTTTTGACTTCCCTCAACAACGGCATCTACGCATCCCGTGCCCCTCAGTCGCGATTTGACCGGCCATTAAACGAGTACTTTATTTCGAGCTCTCATAATACCTACCTGCTGGGTCGCCAGGTCGCTGGAGCTTCGAGTACCGAGGCTTACATTAGTGCTCTCCAGCAGGGATGTCGCTGTGTCGAGATCGACTGCTGGGATGGTGCCGATGGGCGTCCAATCGTGTCTCACGGACGAACTTTGACGACTAGCGTCCTCTTCGCCGACTGCATTACTGTCATCAACCGATACGCCTTTATCTCCTGCGATTTTCCCCTCATCCTTTCTCTCGAGGTGCACTGCAACCCCGAGCAGCAGCTGGCAATGGTCAAAATCATGAAAGAAACCTTCAAGGATCAGCTGGTCCTCGAACCTCTGATGACCAACTGCTACGTATTGCCGTCACCAGAGGACTTGAAGCGCCGTATTTTGGTCAAGGTCAAGACCTGCGACGAGGCGTCTTTGAGCGACTCTCGCACGGGGACTTCTACCTCTGTCGGTACTGTCGGCACGCATGGGCGGAAGCGCAGTGCCAGCACGCCCTTCGTTCGACCGACGCCGCCTGTCGATATCAATCTCAAACCACAACTTCCCTCACTATCTAGCCCGCCCTCGATTGGATCCGTTGACGGAATTGGCCCTTTGATTTCTCAGGACCGACGATCGCTCACTGCCACAAGCTTGAGCAGTGGCACCGAAGACAGTGACGGTGCATTAGTGTCAACGCACAGTGAAAAGAAAAAGCGTCGCCGCCAGAAAAGCAAGATCACTAAGCCTCTCTCTGATCTGGGCATATATACCCGTGGCTACAAGTGGCATAGCTTCTCTTCCCCCGAGAGTCGCAAGTACAACCACGTCTACTCTTTCGCAGAGCGTTCGTTTGAGAGCATCTGCCAGGGCCACGACAACAAGGTTGCGCTGGAAACTCACAACCGGAAATACCTTACTCGTGTCTATCCCTCGGGCTTCCGCCTCCGTTCTTCCAATTTCGATCCAAACAAGTTCTGGCGCCGTGGCGTGCAAATGGCTGCCCTGAATTGGCAGACCTATGACATTGGCATGCAGATGAACCAAGCCATGTTCGCGGCTGGTACTGATCGCACCGGCTACGTTCTCAAGCCCGAGAGTCTTCGGCTCGCTCCGCCTGAATCAGATGGCCCGAAGCGTAAGATTGAACGCAAACTGATCAGCTTCTCGGTCGATGTCATCTCAGCGCAACAGCTTCCCCGTCCCCGCACTATTGGACCGGAGGATAACATCAATCCGTATGTTGAAATTGAGATGTTTAGCGCCGACGACCGTGGCCAAAGCTTGGTATTTGGCGAGGGCGGTATGGATGCTTCTACTCGAAGCGGTATGTCTGGCATTGGATACCCTCACCGCCGACGCACCAAGATCGAACAAAGCAATGGCTACAGCCCCGTGTTCAATGATCGATTCAAAATGTCTCTGGAGACTAAGTATCCTGATCTGGTATTTGTCCGGTGGACAGTCTGGAGCTCCATGGATGGCCGCAGTGCAGGCAACAACAACAGTGTGCAACTGGCCACTTTCACTGCCAAGCTGACCAGCTTGTCACAGGGCTACCGCTACCTGCCTCTCTATGATGGAAGCGGTGACCAGTACTTATTTTCGACATTATTCTGTCGCATCTCCAAGATGGACCCCGTGCCTGTCCAACGGTTAGATTTGGAGGAGCTTCGTGCGGAGCGCATGGGTATCCTTCGCCAGATTGGCCAGACCGTCTTCAAGCGTTCCTCGTCCACTGATCGCGAGAAGGAGCTTCATGACCGAAGTGATCCCGTCAGTCCTGAAGACAAAGACAGCTCTCCCAGTCTCACACCAACAGTTTCCACAACCTCAACCTCATCATTCGTGCAATGATGGGGCTTCTCCTTATCTCGCCTGCCGAACCATCCCACGTTTTAGGCACACTCCTCTCTTCGGCTCTTGCAAGGCCACTCTTTTCTTGCATTCGATGAGCCTCTTTTATCACGTCTCTGTCTGTTTACTTGTTGCCATTGCTATATCCGTCGCAGCGATACCCCTTGTTTTACTTTGAATCATGTGTATATTGCTATCTGTCATATTTTCCTTTGTATCAGCAAGGCTTGGATTTTTTCTCTTTGTATCTGGCAGGGGTGTTCAAATTCGTCTCTCTGGGTTGATTCATCATTTTATCGAGGCATGGGAACCCGCATATGGGACATAGGTTTCGGAACAGCCATTTCATTCATCGCCCATCGCATTTGCGGGAGTCAAATTATCTCGGGAAAGGTTACTGTGGCTGGTTCACCGGAGCACATCATCACATTCTGGCATCTTACGGTATGGAGGGACATTCAACGGAATTTTTCTATTTCCCTTTCGCATTCGGGTTCGGTATATTTCCTGGGGTCTGGAGGCGCCTTATCTCGTGGCTTTGCTACTTTTTCCACAGTGCAAAGCCAATATTCACTTCTTTACATTATTATTGTTATGAAGGCAGAAGCTATCTTCTCTTGAACCAGGGTATTCTGATTATGCCTTCCATTTTCAATCGACCTAGTATTCGTGTGCCGGATTACACCTATGCCTGTCGTTGGAAGTCTCTTGTTCTCCCTTGTTTGTATTACATTTTACCTTTTTCATCTAATAGATAACGCGCTGGGTCGCTTTCATCGTTGCATACTTTCGTTGATTCTGGCATTCATGGGTCCAACTGGGTCTTAGAACAATCTCCACACGATATTCTTCCGTGTCATAAGACTCATGGTTCCCACTCAATCTTGATCAAGAACTCCATAATATTCAAAATCGTCTTGAATTTTCTTAACGAAAACCGCCCATGAGAATTCTTAAGTCTCAAAAATCATAATCTTGAATGTCGTCGCGTCATAACAAGTCCGTGTAAATACCCCTCCTACTACACATCGTACATATGGGGTATCTTTGTCAATGAGAAGAAAACGGAATCAAAAACAAATGCATCAGATCTTCTTAGACGCAGAACTCAGACCCTTCTGATCATCCGCCGACAACGCATCCGTAGCCCAGCGGTTTGCGCCAACAGTATGTTCCTCATCGCTGATCTCTTGTCCATATGCAACAAGAATGTCGGACTCGGTATCGATGTCGACCTCATTCCACCGGTCACTCGTGGCCGGGACAGGGAATAGCTTCGTCAGGATCCAGTACATGCCACCGGAGACAATCACGCCGGAGAAGTAGTTCACATTGTAGATGTATTCTGCGCCACTGGGGACATCACAACCGACAGCGCCGGCGAAGCCAACGATGTTAATTAAAATTCCACTGAGATAGGCGGCGTAGGCGCGCCAGGAGAAACCCATCGTGTAGAAGTACGGGTCTGTCTTGCTGGCGCTGTATAGGGCTTTGATGTCTAGGTAGCCACGGCGGACGAAGTAGTAATCGCAGATCATGACACCGGCAATGGCAGACAGGAAGAGAGAGTAGGCCGAAAGGTACGTTGTGAACTGGCTTGAGCCGATAACTAGGTTCCACTGTGAAGAAAAGTCAGAAATTGTGCTTCAGTTTGTATCAGCAGGGGCAGGACGTACAGGGCACATGGCCAGACCGATGGCGGCACAGATATAGCTACCACGTCGGATGTTCAGGTATCGCGGAAGCAGGGCAGTCAGGTCCGTGCCGGCGGAGACTGAATTGGCGGAGATGTTCGTTCCCAGTTGAGCGAGGGTGAAACCAAGGGCGATGATGAAGATTCCGAAGCGCTGTCCTGAGCTGGCTCCTTCGAGGAAGTTGCCTAGCAAGTCCAGCGGGTTCCAGACTGCTTCACCGTAGATGACGGACGAGGACGAAGACACGATAATTCCGATGAACGACGTGATTCCGAAACCGATAGGAATGGTGAGCAGCTGAGACCATAGCGCATCCTTGGGTGTTCGGGCAAAGCGTGAGAAATCAGGATCGTTCATGATGAGGGCTGCGAAGTTCCCGATGCAGGTCATGATTGCCTTGACGAATGCCCATGCCAAGGCGCTTCCGTGGATTGTGTTGGGCTGGTGAACAATCGGGCCGATACCGTGAGCTCGCGAGATAGCCCAGCCGAAGAACGCAATGGCGGCAATAGGCGAATAGATAGCCTTGACGGTGAATAGGTGGCGGATCTTGTGGACGGGGAACCAGAGAGCGGGGAGAGACCCAAGCCAGAAGAGGAAGAAGCTGAGGAAGCCCTTGGTATCGACACCGGCACTGGCAGAAAGGCTATTGTGTAGATCCTTGTAGCTAGGCCAGATCGCCTCGATCATCAATGTGACACATTCGCCTGCAAATTGTCAGCATAAGTCTTAGTCGGGATGAGGGAGCTTTTTGATGGGGGAACATACCTCCAATATAACTCTGCACTCCGTACCAGATGATCGCCATCACGACTCGGTTGATCACAGGCCATAAAGAGCCCCAGATGCCAAACGAAGCTCGGGCTGTCACAGGAAAAGAGATATGATAGACAGCACCGATGCGACCGGTCAGACAGACAAACCCAGCCGCGATAAAGTATCCAATCCAGACACAGATCCATGCCTGCCACCATGAGAGACCGCCCACGATCATCGAGGAGGAGATCATCCATGTATTCTGTCGCATTGTGGAATTAGACTGCGAACTATAGGTCACATTTGGCCTTTGAGACTTACAATGTTGAGGGAGTCGGCAATCCAGAAAGTGACATAGTTCCACCATTTCCACTGGCGACGTTCGGGATCAACTATAGCAACATGGAATTTCAGCGATCAGGTTTTTATATTCTGGTAATCCAGTGAGCTCCCGGATCACACTCTTACCTGGTCGCAGGTCCTCGTTTGTCAACATCAACTGGGCATTGGAGAGCCCAGGTTCGTGAGAGACGGCCGCTTTTTCGAGAAACCATTTAAGTTTTGACATGACGCTGGGTGACACGGACAGATGTAACGGCAAAGGAACGAAAATCAGCGCGGGGTTGGCTTAGGGAGGTACAGAGGAATAGAGAGTAGACGAGGGGAGTAACGAGTTTATAAAATATAAAATGTAGAATATAGAATATTGAAATACTGAATCTGATCTGAGTTACGGGAAGGGAATCTCGGATCATGATATAATTTCCAGGGAAAGCCAAGCCATAGACCCGAATCCTGCTACGTCGTACCCCTGCTAGACCATGAGATAAGAGAACCACCGGAGTGGCCACCCGGAGACGATCGTACTATAATCGGGCCCCATGGACGATATCGTGCCCCGACTCTAAAGAGGCTCGAGCACCCGAAACCAGCGCCAGCGACAACGGCAGGCCGCCTATCACTTACCTTTGACTGCGTTGCTCGAGTAAGACGACTATCGCTGATAAGCTCCGTGTCCTGGGGACCCACTTTACCGGCTATGATTGGCCCGATGGGGATAATATCTAATCATGGTGGAGATGCAGATTTGTCGTTGACTCGATGCCATCGAGTAATCCCTTCTATCGGTCACGTGGACCTGGGGTAATGCTTCTTCCTGAAGTATGACTAACGACTAACTACTAGCTATTGACTACTGTCAAGAAGCTCTCATATTACCACCTGGGTCGTGTTGATGGTGTGCACAAGGACAATCTACGGATTATCTACGTAACTAAGGACCGGGACACACCGAGGGGCTGTGTCCTTTTATACGAAGCTACACGCTCTTCTGTCAGCCTTCCACCACACTGTTCACTGTTGGTAGAGACCGTGTCCCTGTCTTCAGTGATCTATCGCTCAAGGCACAAACAAGGAACAATTTTTGCATTGGATGATATACGAAGCTAAAGAGCAAGGCAACACCGTCGAAGACACCAGAAGACTCCAAGCTGCTCACTGGGAATAACCTAGGTTCAATTCTTTAGCTCCCGGTCACCATCCCCCCACTCCTGTACAAATATCGTACACGATAACCTATGACGATTTCTACCGGCGCAAAGCATCACGGATGGGCGAATCGCCGCGACGGAAGGATGCTATATCATTGGTTAGTTGACCGTTCTATCAGCAAAATAAAGAGACGTTTAGGCCGAGGGCTATCTCGAGGGCGCTGTTCCTGGGTGTCGGCCTAGGTCGGCTTCTTCAGAGGTGTTCAGAGGTGTAAAAGAAAACACTTGCACGAGAAGAACAAGCCGGCTCAAGCTATGGCAAGCTCAAGCCACACCCGGTACCACCATAGCCAGATAATGTCTCCTCGAGAAGCCCGCGTGGTAGCAAAAACCAAGAAAAGGGCAGATGTAAACATACAGTCAGCTTCCTCCCAAGCACGTCCAGCACCGAAGCCGAGACCGACCCAGGCAGGCCAAGCGCGGCGCTTGAACAGAAGAACAGAGAAGACAACACCGAAAGAGAGGCCGAGGGAAGACTTGATGATCATCGAAGAGATGGCACGGTCCCACTATGTTTGGAAGTTGAATTAGCCGTCTGCTTCCGATTGTTTAGAGCGTTGTCCCATGGCTTTGTCTGTGAATAGAGTCGATACAAAACAGGACCTTGCTTGGAACTAGATGGAGCTATTTCTCAGGTGTTCGTACCTTCTCGTTGAGCAGAGCCTCACTGACGGGCTTGGTGACCCGCGCGACGGGCCGGGACTCGCTGGAATCGGCCATAGCGAAGGGTCTAAGCACACAATGGTTTAGCAGAAGAACAATCAAGAATATGACTATTAACAGGTAGCTCACATATGAAAGATGGGATTCTGAAGGAGGGGGAATCGGACAATAGTGAGGAGTGCAAGGAGTTTCGGGAGTTGCAGGTCAAGGTCGGGCAAAGGCGGTCGGGCGTTTCGCCGCGGTTTTTTCTCTCTTTGGTCTCTTTTTTTTCCCTTTGTACATCAAAACCCCTCACGACGAATCGCCTGGTTCAGAATGCCTTTCATTGCGGAGGTAAGTCTGAATGTTACTTAGACATCCCTATGATTCTTCACCGTATCTAACAAAATCCTTTAACAGCGCTCGGGCGCGTCGCAAGAGGCGCTTCTCCGCCTCGAGAAGGGCGGTGATTCACCAAGTACTCAACTACACGAAGCAGCGAAGATTCTCGGTGTCGATTTGACGCTTTGTGAAAGTCACACGGAGACTCGCCGCAATGGGAAAATGCAACTGAGCGCGACTCCGAAGGCCGAATGGACGCTCCGATGGCTACTAAAGCGACTGAAGAATGGCAAGAATTATCGCGTGGACCCGGCATCTTTTCTTTTGCTCCGACAGCTCATCGACATGATTCCTCCGAAAAACCTGGCGACAACTTTGAAAGAGCAAAAGTTCCTGTCAATTCTGTGCGACACCGTTGCGGACCTAGAAGCCGACATCTTTGCGACAGTGGGAAGAGGGCAATCGATCGCCAGTTTCGACTCTGACTCGAGCCATACACTGGTCAGCTCCCCCGTTCAGGAGGATCAGAAAAGCTCCAAGGGAACAAAGAGGAAGAGAGTGGCTCCCGAGAATGACGAGGATGCTATGGATGTGGACGAACAGCCGCAGAACCCGGCCTCGTGCTTCCTTGCATTCATCCGGGTTCTCGATTGTCTATATGGGGTCGTGACACTGGCTCAGCAAACCCTCGGAACGGATGAAAACGCGAATTCGCACCTGAAGCTGGCTTTGAGAGGCGAACCGGCTATAGTGGCTCGCTTATTGGGCAGGTCTTTCCAAGTGGCTGCAGTGGCTATCACGCAGTTCTCTCAGGCTGGCAAAACAACTGATCTTCAACATTTGATCTTCGTGCTCCCGGCAGTTCTAGAGCTATGGGAGTCAAGATCTTTCCGTGACGATGATACACTCAACAAGACAAGCAACGAAGCTTTTGCGAAGTCTTGTTTCGCCCACGGACTGCGGCTTCAGCTTTGTCTCCGGGATACCAAGCTAGATACTGATGAGAGAGCTCACCTTCTTCATGCGATTGAGCGGATTCTCGCACTCCATGTGCTTCTTCCGGCCCGTGAAGCCTTCTTCGAGCGTGGTGGCTCTGGTATTGACTACTCCAAGGAAGAGCCAGACTGGAGTCCTGTTCAACCAGTGACCGATACTTTCAGGCCCATCATCCGCGAATCTTCGGTTATCCAATTGTCCCAAGGGGAGCCTAGGGACGTATCTTTCCACTCCTCATGGCAATCGATCGAACTTCTCCCCGAGTTGTTCGATAATGCAATTCGGGCGGTTCCAAGAGACATTTTCCGCCGACAGACCCATGAAGCTCCTTGGCTCGAGACCTTGTTTGTGGCCGTCGCAGAACTGGCCTACACCACCGCAAAGGAAGAGGACCCTGACACCCATTCTACTCGCTTTGTTTCGGTTCTGGAAGAGCTTCTCCGAGTAGCTCTTGCCCGCAATGTGGGCCTTTCTTTGCACACTGTTCTGACCCATGCCCGTTTTACTGGCCTCTACGAGGAAGGACTAGACCAAGTGCACTGGAAAGTGACGGCTTTATCAATCAGTCTTGGTGTCGATATCTTCTTGCCAAACTCTGGCCTATCTGATTCCCGCAAGCTTTTGGATGCATTGCTTGACAAGATCATGCTCCAGTGGTACCACGGGTCCCCTACGAAATCGCAAGATTACAATACGATCAAGAACGAAGTCGCCATTCCCCTCATGCGAGGCTTTGCGGCAGCGAGAGACCTAACAACTTTCATGGACGTGTGGCGTAGCCAGTTGATCAAGCTGGAGGACGCTCGCATGCAAAATGACAGTCTGTCGAAGTTTTCGGTATGGGAGGACGATGATCTATGTGATGCTTACAGCGAGTTGATGCGAACTTCGCTCACTGGCACCAGTCTCTCGGAACAGGCGCGCTCTGCTGTCATGAAGCTTCGGGCCGACAGTGGTAAGGTCTCTGAGTCCTCTGAGTCATATGCCGACTTCGTTCTCATGGAGGCTGGCTTTCGAGGGAGGAAATTGGCTGCGGACGATCTTGAGGAGACTATGATTACTCTAATTGAGACACTGTCAGCTACACTGTCCTCAAAGCAGACCATCCACTGGCGTTGGCGCTTATGGCGATTCGTTCGAGTCTTTCTCGAGAACAACACACTGACGGCGGACGGCAAACTTCCTCAGGCAATCAACCTTCTACTAGGCTCTGTCGCAGGAATGATTCGTCGCAATCATAAGAACTTAGACGGCATTCCTCTCGCCGCGCTCGAGGCTTGGGAGGCCTATCGGTATGCCTTGGTTGCTGTCAGAGGCAAGCCCTCAGATGAACAGCTGGACGCATTCACCGATATCTCCAAGCGCGTCACTGACTTCATTGTATCTGTTTCGACGGAAAGTGCTAAGGAGTCCATGAATACACCCTGGGATGGCCGAATTGACACATTGAAATCTTCAACGACCCTTTGCTTGGCTTACTTCATGGCCCTCGTGAGGGTGCCCGAAGCCTGGGAGCGTGTCCCTTCGGAGAAACGCTCTCGTCAGCTCGAGCACATTCTTTCCATGGCCGCTGTTCAATACCGGGCATCATCGCCGCCGCTCGAGGCCATCGCTGATGATGCGCGGTTCCTTCAGGCATGGACAAGCGTTGTGTGTCACGAGTACTTGCTTGGCGTACCTTTCATTGTGTCAGACTTGGTACAGATTCTTAATCAAACCATTGAGAACGACCATCACAACCGTCATCTCTGCGTGGAGAGCATGCAGAGGATCCCGGCCGCTTTGATCACTCGCGGTCTCCGGACAGCCATTTTGAACAAATTCAACAGTATTTTGCTTCATCAGGATAGCTCTCCCGAACTGACTGTGGGTCTCCTGACTATGATGGCGAAGCTAGCGGCCATGCCCAAGTGCGATGCGATTGTGACGGCCGAGTGGGAGCCGATCTCCACTGCTGCCCGAGCTATCAATCTTCAGGGTACAGAGGTTGATCTTCAGATCATGAAAGCCTTCCGAAGCTTCCATCATGCGGTCATTGCTAAGTTATTAGTGTTGAAGGAGGACAACCGGATCGAAATGACCAAGAAATTGTTCGCAAGAACATCGAAGCAGACCTCCAAATTGCGACAAATAGATCGGAACTCCATGGCTGACTTCCTCCTTCGTCTGAACCTGTCAGAACTGTGGAGTCACCGTAAACAATTGCGTGAGGCATTCCAGGAGGATGAGCTGGCCGCCTGTCGCCAACGTGTGTTCGGGCTGATTTTGGCAGACATGAAGTCTGTGAAGGAGCAGTGTAAGAAGCACAAGTTGGAAGAAACCATTACCCTTATCAAGACCATCGATGCCCTGGAGGACTTTGAGGACCTGGTGACGAACAATATCGAGGTGGAGAAGTTTTTGTCCAAGATTGAACAGTACATGGAGATGTCTGTCGACTCAGCCCCATCTCGGTTGATTCGTCGCCGTCTTCTTGCTAGCAAAGGGCCCGAGAAGAACATCACAAAGCCGGTACTGAAGTGCGCCGAGACTCTGACGCTGCAGTCGCTTTACGCCGAAGACCAGCAGCTATTTATGCGGGCCACAACCGAACGTTTCCGTTCTATGACCCCTGAGAGGATCAGCCTAGCAATCCGCGAAGTTCGGGAGCTTGGCCTCACTGGTGACAATACCGGTTACAAACTACTAGTGATCTACCTAGCTCTGATCTCGCTTCCTCCAGTCGATGACAAGGAGAGCTCAGCAGCCCATGAGCTGTCCCAGCTCGGCCTTGATCTTACAGCTGCTCTCCCCAAGTGCACCTCCATCACTCAGTTTTGCTTGATGACCGAGTGCCTGTCTCTTCTGCTACGCACTCACACCCGCAGTCTCGGGCAGTGCAACGTGGATGGAATGCTAATGTCCATCGGATCGTGTGCTTCTAAAGTCGGCCCCCACATCTCCCCTGAATATGCCCCCGCCATCTACACGCGTCTCTGCCGCCTGATGGGACTTGTACTGGGACTGCAACGGCTCAAGATTGGCGGTCGCTTCCACCTCGTGGTCAACGCCATGCAGCGCCTTCTATCCTGTCTATTCGTAACCTCACGCAAGCGGTCCCGGACTAAGACACGAACCAACCTCTCGCATCCCTTCTGGCTTGCCCCGCTCAGTGCCTCTGACACCACCCACTATACTCGACTCCTCACTTCCCTTTGCGACCCCACTGTCTCCGCAGTGCTCCGTCCCCAGGCCAGTGCGTCCCGCGAAGCGCTGACCGACGAAACCAAGAAGGCAAAGCGCATTGCGGGTCAATACCTGCAGTACGTCGTCACGGCATACACCAGAGTATCTCTCAATGTAGCGCTCCAACCGGACGTCAAGGCCGCGCTGATGCCTGGTCTCTACGCTGCACTCGACGTGATGTCCAAGGAATCCATGCGCGCTCTCAACGCCGCACTGGATATGTCAGGCCGCGCTGTCTTCAAATCGCTGTACGATGACTACGTGAAGTTCGGAAAGTGGAACAAGGCGTGATCCAGATATCTCTTGCATGTTACCCCGATGTCGATGTACAAATATTCTTTTCATTTCTTAGGACTTATGATATCCCTGAATTGCATGATGACTCTATCATCTCCGGAAACCTTTTGGTATTTCTAAGCCGTACTCCGACCTTTCTAATCAACGTCCACCCCGTAAAAGCCGAGATCCATGATCAACGCTTTAACTCCGGGCCCGACCCCATCACGGCCGTTAGCATGGGTCATCTTGTGTCTCATATGAGTCACTCGTATTCGTAGCCTCGCGGCACGACTCATGGACTCGCATGCCTAACTGATTCGGCGAGCCGCTAGCGGCTCGAACTACAGTGATAAGACGGGGATGGGGGCCTCAGGCGTGAGTGTGGCTGATGTTGCAGCCTGAGGAAGGCATCGCGGATGCCAAGATGAAGTATACGGCACCCAAGATCATCTACAGTCCAAGATGCTATTTCACGCCACTGCGAAAAGACAACAGTCCTGACCCGAGTTCGGGTTACTACAGAGACCCTCTCACTCCCCTTTGCTATCGCGAAGCCATCCCGAGAACAGGAACTTTCCCGAAAAAGCGTTCCAATCCAGTTCAACCAGCGGCCAGCAGAAAAGGTCGTCAGATCACAGAAGCAAATTAAAGATATCTTTGTACATTTTGGCCTGTTACCATTCTGTTTAAACTGAAAACCTTGGCTATATAATAATTTACGTAAAACCCACGAAGATAAAGATGCGAGAAATCAGTAAAACATCCTACTGGAAGGTTTTTTAAAAGACCACGATAAATAGACAGGGCACGATATTGGAAATGGCGACAGAATCGCAACAGACGCCGGGGTATATGAGGCGTGAAACCCTCGAAACATTGGAAAAGAGAACACCGCCCGGTTCATCGCACTGTCAAGCAAAACGCCATAATACCCGATTTAGGTTGCCCATGTAGCAAACCGCGGGTTAAACCACCCAACACAGCCGAGTGCAGATGCAGAACTAGGAGAATGGTGAAAACACATATTTGATATTCGGGACCCGTTTGTGAACGCCGACAGAATGCAAGTGAATCAAGTTGTAGAGAAGAGAATCAGTATTGATTCAGTATTAATGAATCAGACTTGGGGAGCGGCAGGTTCAGGGACGGGGGGCAACGACATGGACTGGGACTCGACGGGCCCGGGCTGGGGAATAGCCTGCTGCAGGCCGGCGACGATGCGCTCTAGTTCTTCCAGGCGGCGATCCTTCTCCTGGACCTCGCGGCGCAGTCGCTTAACTTCATTGTGAAGCTCAGGGCCAGCCTCATCGGACTCAGGAAGGTCGCCGTTGGGCGAGTCATGCCTGCGCTTGATGCCGGTGGCGGGCAGTGAGTTGGCCCGGAGGCCTTCCAACTCATTGGCACGTTCCCAGGGCATGTCGACCATGACCTGGGGGGTGCCGTCGTCGGCATGCATGTGGCGACGTCGAAGATGTTCTCGAAGATTCTCCTGGCGGGTAAACCCGTTGCCGGTGCTTCGGTTGCAATCGGTATAGGGGCACATCAGAGGCTTCTTAGCGTCGGTGTTCTTCTTGTGGACCTCGCGCTGGTGGCGTAAGAGGCCGCCTGAGTAGGTGAAGCCTTGGATCTTATCGCAGCCGGGTTCGAAACATTTGTAGGGACGATCGTGTTTGTCCATGTGTTTGCTAGAGAATCGAGTTAGCATCGAGAATAGAGCGCGATCGCGACGATCGGGTCAACTTACTTCCATTCACACGGACGGCGGAAGGTTGGGGGCGCATTCTGGCAATCCGGGTGGTCGCAGTAGATCTGGCCCTCGGGGTTCTTGGGGGGATCGCGGGCGCGTCGGACGGAGAGGCGCGGGCGCGTGCCCTCCATGTAGCTCATGGGCTCATTCATTCTGGCAATTGACGACAAAGTCTCTGTAGCAGAGGCAAGAGCAGAGGCAGCAGTAGCCCCGTGCGGAGCTTCACTTCGGGGACTAGGATAGTCAGATCCGTCTCCCATATCGCGTCGACCCCACACTAGCTGAGGGGATTTGTGATGGAATGAAGATACCAGCCGGACGCGTCAGAGACCAGTCAAGTCCACACTGATGAAAAGAGACAGGGTGGAAAGAACAATAGAGAGAAGATGAATCCGGATTTCAAAAAGTGGGGGAAGAAATGGTGATGCGACAGGTTGAAGTAGATGTTGTAGATGGAAAGAAGGAGGATGCCTTGGAACCTGAAAAATTCGGCACCTGCGGCTTCCTTTTATACGCGAGCGGTGACACCGGGATTTCCGCCACTGTGGCGCAGGCGCTCCTAACTCTCGTGCAGACGCGCTTCTCTGGGCTTCTCTGCTCTTGTCGCGGCGTTGCCGAGCTGACCTGCAGATACCTGTAAATCTCTGCTATACTATGCAGGGACAGGCCATGATCTTATACTCTTGCTCCACTGTCAAGCCTGACAACACTGCGTTTTGGCCACCCGTTCCGACGCTACCATGACTCATACGTCGGGAGTTACCAATGAGAACATATGAACACGCCGGTCTGCCTGTTTTCCGCAACTACGCATTAGGTACCCAGTCTTTTTCCAAGTCAGGCAGCAACTCTCCCGACTTCCGATTTGAATCGCCACTGACAAATCGATGTGGCGGTGAAGTCACGGGATCTAGAGCTTCCAGTCACGTGGATTATGTCAGCAGCGTAGGGCTCGAGTGAGGCAGTTCTTAGGCTGCACAGTATTGACGCTCGTTGTGTGGGCATTCTGCTGGCTGTATGTAACCTATGGACCGAGGGACTGCAGAGTGCTTGCAAGTCCTTCGGCTATGCTGTCTATTCATAGCCCACGATGCGTTTGCATGTTCCAGAAACCCATCACCGTGGCAGTGAGTATAGTTTAATCGTTGGACACAAATAGGCTACCGAATTCGAGAGATCTGCACTCTCAAACTAATTCAGGACTTATCAAATTGAAAGCAAAAAAAAACAGTGCAACGACAACAAATTAGAAATGTTAGAGCTTCGTATCTTCCCGATCTGGGCTCTGCAGCTGGTCCAGCACCCACTCGATTCCCTCCATAACCACGTCAGGGCGAATCAGATGCACATTGTGTCCACAGTCGGGCAAATGCACCAACTTGGCATTTGAGGACAGCTTCAGCTGCTCCTCTTTCAGCTCCTGATCAATGGTATCCCACTGATCCAAAAGCTCACGAAACGCCTGTCTCTGCCGAGCTGTTCCATTCCCGGCCTTCACGCCCTGTTCATAGATCCGTGCATAATCCCTAGCACTATTACAGCGAATCACACTTACGGGTCTATCTCCCATCGCTTGACACTGAAACTGTCTTTTTTCGGCCAGTGTGCGACAGACCTCCACATAAGAGTTTGCCTCTGCCTGTGCAGCCACCGCGCCACGAGCAATGTCAATCGCTCGCGCTCGCCACTCGTCTCGGGATAACCGTGCATCTTCTCGTAGACCAGTGACCCGGGCCCATTTCAAATCTCCGAGTACCGCCATGATATTCTCATCGGGGGTGATGAAGTAATCACATTGCCTTTCCGTCGCCCCTTCAGCCAGAACCATGCCGGCAACCTCGTCAGCATACAAGTGGAGGAACTCGCGGGCAACGATAGCCCCAAAAGAATGTGCAACTAGTAGAAGCGGTGGTTTCAACCCCATCGCATCGAGCAGGCTGTGTAGTTCCCGCGCATGGCTCACGGCCGTACTCCGTCCTGGACCGGGCTCACTTTGACCGAGTCCAGAGCGATCGTATAGTAAAACTTGAGATCTCCACGAGACGAGGGGAGCCAGGGCTGTGTAAGATGATGCGACATCGCCTGCACCGGCGATCACGATGATGAGTGGATCCCGTGGTTGACGAGGAGGTCCACTAATTGAGGTGTACAAGCGGTGCGAGCCTATGGAGATCATGGCTGATGCTGCGTGCGCGGACCAGCTTGGTGGCCGGGTCTCCATATCTTCGGGGCCTCTTCAGAGGGCGAGTGAGGCGGGAAGTAATTTCGGGTGCGCAATAGATCTAATAGATCTAGATCGAGCGGGACGCGGGGCGCAGGGGCAGAACTTCCAGTTAGCCTAGGTAGGAATATAGGTGAATTTTCTGAGTCTCGGAAAGGGATTGTGGAAACTGGAGAAGACCAACATGGATGTCTGGAAGAGCGTCGAAATTTGGACCGTGGCCTATCCCAGGAACGCCTAGATAGAAGTCGAGAAGGTACTAGCTGAACCGATCGTTCGTGGAGCGTAAAGACTAGGATACATGGAAGTCTCTAGACCTCCTTCCACTACTCAAGCGGCTCTTTGGACTGCAGAATGTATGTAGTTACGTATGAATAGCTTGATGGTATCTCTATGAATGGCCTCTGGCTTGTTTTGACATCGGAGCTGGCGGTACTTTCCCAGGCCCGGGAACATGATTTAGACTCGAACATAGCCTCTTAGCTAACGACCATAGGCTTGAATAATCTGGAATATACTGAAACCAATGCAGATTATGCAACAGCTTGACCCAAATGTTTTTCAAGAGGAGCATTCACATGCTGAAGTGGGGGGAACATTTGCCTTGACCCAAAATCAGGGGCATTTCTTTGCTTTCTCTTCCTTGTCCCAAGTTATCATGATTCATAGACTCTTCTATATTCTCGTCGGAACGGTCTATGACAAATGCTACAGGTTTACTTGCACAGCGATTTTAAAAAAGCATAATAGTCTCGATTCAAAGGCAATATGATAGCAAGACGTCTGAGAGAAAGACTGCTTGGAGGAATCGAGCCCGGCGGACAAAGGCAAAACTTTAAAGACTGCCCGGTAATTGGATTCCGGACTCATCGGGGCCGAAGATGGATGGCTAGCAATTACCCTTTCAGGCTTGTATCCTGGAAGGATTACCTGAAGGCTAATACCAGTCAAGCAAAGCCTGCTGACCACGCATGATAAAGAATACCACGGCGATGATGATGTTTTAAGACCAAGAGGAACGCTTCTTCAGAGTGAGGGGCGTATGACCTCAACTGGCAGTCCGGAAGCACTCGAGCGCCCTGAAAGTAGCGGATCGACCCTAACCTCACAGATCTGATATCCCGATCGATGCGAAAAGACGGACGGGTAAGACGCTGGTGGAGGGAAGTCTCACATATTGTGCGAGATTGCTTCACCGCTGTGATGAAAAGAAGGCGAATCTGTGAGAGAATGCCCTAGCATACAACGTATGAGGTTCGTGCCACTCAATCGTAATTTCCGCCGACCTGACTAGCGAACGCAGTGGAAACACTGCGCGCGTCATCATCATCATGAATGTTGTGGCCCGGAGGGCCGCGAGGAGTGACGCGAATACTGGCAGAGCTACCGCCGAAAATGCTACCATTGTCGGGAACGCCAGGCCGATACGGCTCACGTCCACCAGATTCCACGTAGCGCTTGAGACGGTCAGACTGACTAAGGCTAGGCTGCTTGTTCATGTCATGGATGCTCAGGCGGTTGAGGGTATCAGTGAGGCTGACGCCACCCTGATCGACGCTGCGTCCATCGGCGATGCTTCCATTGATATCAGACTCGGTAGCCGCAACGGATTCCCCAGCGACGCTGGGGGCGCCCTTGGCACGACCTCCATTGGGACGGCGACCGCCGGAGATCGAGGGCCACTGGTCAGCAAAGTTCTGGAACATCGGCGGGTATCCGGACGGGAGGCCGACACCACCCAAAGCAGAAGAGTGGACCGAGGACACATCGTCGGGGATATAGCCAACCACGGAGCCCGAGTCATGATACTCGTTGCGGTGACCATTACGGCCATTCGTGGTGCCACTAGCAGCGTTAGAAGCTTGATTGAAGGACATCTGGAAGCGCTGGGGACCCCGATAGGCCTGCTTGGGTCTGCTGAATTGAATCAGAGACTCCTGCAAGTTGGACAAAGGTCCCTCAACGAGACAGTGCGCCTCTTTGAAGTGCTGCAGGAGGCAGTTCCACAAGGGGTGCTTGGACAAAACCTTTGGGTTACCAAGAATGACTAGACCATAACGAGCTCGAGTAAGAGCCACGTTGAGACGACGGGGATCGCTCAAGAAACCAATGCCCTGGTGATCGTTGGAACGAACACAGGACAGGATAATATAGTCCTTCTCTCTACCCTGGAAAGCGTCCACTGATGCCACTTCGATTTCCTTGTAGTGCTCCTTCTTGAAGGTACCATTTGCCTGCATGGAGCTGACGATGTAGCTTCGCTGACCCTCGTACGGTGTGATAATACCAATGTCCCTGGGCTGAACACCAGCCTTGAAGAAGCGAGTAACAATCTTCTCGACATTAGTGGCCTCGGTGCGGTTGAGGTACGAGGTACCAGACGCAGAGATTTCTTCATTGCCAAGGTTCGACCAGAACATCATGGGCATGTCAATTACAGGCCATGGGAAATCCACATCACGGCGAAGGCGATCCTGGATCGTGATACCATTCTGAAGTGAGCCCTCATAGAACATGTTCGACGGGAATTCAGAGAGACACGGATGCATTCGATACTGGACATTCAAACGAATTGGTGCGCATCCCAGGATAACGAGACGCTCAAAAAGAGACTGATTCAACCCGGCCTTGGCTGCCTTCTTGTTCATGATGACAGGGCCAAGCTGCTGGTGGTCACCAACCAGTACGACCTGCTTGCAGCCGAGAACAAGGGGGATCATGCACTCTGGCTCAGCGGACTGAGTAGATTCATCAATCAGGACCGTACGGAACTTGAATTTGGCAAGGCGAGGATCACCAGCACCAACACAGGTGCAGCAGATAACATCTGCGTTGTTCAAAATCTCGCGCTCAGCAGACCGAGTCAGCTGCTTCAGGCGCTTTTCATCTTGACTAGACAATTCGCCTAGTTCGCCCTTAAGCAGGTTGAGCTTTGCCAGTTCGATGTTGCTATCGTTCATGCGGACTTGCTCATGCAGAGAAAGGAAACCAACAGGGGATTCAACATCTTCGCGAGACTTGGCAGTCACTCGCACCGTCTTGAGGCCGGTGCGGTGGATGCGCTCACAAAGCTGATCAACCGCAACGTTCGACGGAGCACACACCAGCACCTGACCACCGTTGAGCTTGGCAAGATGGTAGATGATAGTGGCCGAAGTCACAGTCTTACCGGTACCTGGAGGACCCTGAATCAAGCTCAATGGGCGCTGCAGAACGCTCTTCACAGCATTGATTTGACTACTGTTCAGATCCGGGAGACCAGGAACGCTGTATTTTTTGGGAATTTGAGTCTTCATAGGGGCTGCGGCAACTTCGTGGCCTAACAGACGATGGAAGATGTAGCCTGAAACACTCATTTCATCCACAGCAAAAGTCTTCATGGCAAACTGCATGCGATCAAAGGAGGTAGACTTCCAAACATAGTCCGCGGTGAAGTTGTGGGTGCATTCGGTTGGCACTGACTTGTGATCGCCCTTGGAGCGCAATTCAATGGTGACTTCGTCAGACTGGTTGTTAGGAATTTTGATGACATAGCCAACTCCTTCCCATTTGGAGCGCAGTTCACCATTGTATTTCAAGCGCATCTCATCACCGACAGCCAGTTTCACATCTCCGAGTTCAAGCTTCGGCAGAACGAAGCTTGCTAGGTGCTTGTTGTTGAGACCGAGATCCCAGCGCACGATCAGGCCATCCTGCGACTGAGATTCCTTCAGCTTGCGGTCGTAGTCAGCCTCAATCTTGACAAGAGGGCCAAAAATGTTCTGGTATTGAAAAGCATCGTCGTAGCGCAAGAGGACTGGTGCAGGCTCGTCATCCACGGCTGTAGCCTTCTCCAGATCTTCCAAAGTTGCCTGAGAGTTCTCCTTCCACATTTCCTCCAGCTTAGCAATCAGCTGAGGACTAAGGTGGCGAGCTCGGAGTTGTTCTTGATCTGTGGGTGCACCAACGAGCCACGGCAGGAAGGAGCGGTCCTCAATCAGCGGCTGCCAGCGAGACGTATCCCAATTCATATCTTTCGAAGACGGCATAGCGGCGCATGGCTGTCGGCAGAGAAGAACAACGACTGTGTCTGACTTCGCAGGAATGAAACCAAGTAGGAAGACGTTCTTTGTACCGCAGTTGTAGCACTCGAGGATGGTATCACCGAGAGATGAAGCTGGGTGCAGCTGGACTTCTTTGTGTCGAGCACGGACAAGGTGATTGACGATGTGTGAAGAGGATGTGTTACCACGAGCGCTGCAGAACCATTTGTTGCATGAAAGACATTTCACGACGCTGCTGGGGTTATGGATGCCACAGTACCTAGAAGTGTTTCAATTAACAGAGTAAACAGAAAGGCACAGACCGTTACTTACGCGCACGCATGGGCGGGAAGCTCCTTGTCGTCATCCGAGTGTCCGTGACCCTTCTGGTTTCGGTTTGCCGGGCCACCGCCGGTGCTCTCCAAATCGTCGTCCTCCATGTATTCGGATCCGTCGTCTTCATCATCATGTCGGCGGGGTCGAGCTCGGCCTAGAGCCATCGAGTTATGTTCATCCAGCTCAGCCATCACCGACGGATCATCTGCCAGGCCTGGAGGATAGTTGTCCATGATAGAAAGCAGGGTTGTAAATTGGCCGACAGGGCAAAGGTGAGGATTGATATCAAGAACGCAGTCCTTGAGAGCCAAACATACGGTGAATGAACATTCAAGAAGTCCAGATCGTATGCAAAAGCGTAAAAGTCGATGCAGTCCTCCTGTGCGGTTCTCCGATCACCCGAAGTGTGTGCCTGAGGGGGGGGGCAAAGACACGATGATCTGCACGGACGAGTGGTGTTAGAAAATCCAAAGACTAATGGTATCAAAGCACTCACGAATCCAGCTCTTTGCCACAGAACACCGACAAAAGAGATTGGAAGAGTTAGGAAAGACAGAAAAGTGTCTCCGCATTTGCGATTCTCTATCGGTGGGATCCCACTACGGTGATGTGTGCGGACCAACTACGCAGCCCCGGAGATTAGAAAAAAAAAGTTGCCCGCCATCAACCTTGAAGATCACCTCAAGTCTATGATTCCACAAAGATGCTGGTAGGTATCGCTCGCTTATGCTTGACTTATCCAACATATGCTAATGCACAGTAGCGCCGTCAAAATCGTGAACGTCGCGACTACCTTTACCGCAGAGCTCTGCTGCTCCGCGATGCCTCTATCGCAGAAAAGAGAGCCCAGCTGAAAGCCGCACTGGCCTCTGGCAAGCCTCTCGACCCTTCGATCGCAAATGATAAGGCTCTTCGGGAAGATTTTAAGTACGATGAATCGAAGGAACAAGATGCTGATATGGATGTCGACGACGAATACGCTTTGACTTCCGGCGTCATTGATCCTCGCCCGCTGGTCACCACCTCCCGCTCACCTTCTGCTCGTCTCGGTGCTTTCGCCAAGGAAATTCGTCTTCTCCTGCCCACCGCTATCCGACTTAATCGTGGTAATCTCGTTCTACCCGATCTGGTGTCCAGCGCTACTTCTGCTGCTCTGACCGACATGATTCTGTTGCACGAGCACCGTGGTACACCCACCGCGCTTACCATTTCCCATCTTCCTCACGGCCCGACTGCGAGTTTCTCTCTTCACAATGTCGTTCTGCGCGCGGACATCCCCAATGCTGCCCGCGGTACTGTTTCCGAGAGCTATCCTCACTTGATCTTCGAGGGCTTTAAGACCAAGCTGGGCGCCCGTGTAGTGCAGATTTTGAAGCATTTGTTCCCGCCCCGTGAGCCTGGAAAGGTCGGCAACCGTGTCGTGACTTTTGTCAACAAGGAAGACAGCATTGAGATGCGGCATCACGTCTTCGTGAAGACTGGTTATCGGGATGTTGAACTTGCTGAAGTCGGCCCTCGTATGACTATGCGCCTTTTCGAAATTCGGGGAGGAACTCTCGAGAAGGGCTCCAGTGGAGACGTTGAATGGGCCCTTACGCAGTATACAAGAACAAGCAAGAAGAAGGACTACCTTTGATTGCTTTCCGGAATTTTTGCATTACGGTGTCGGATACAGGTGTGGTAATCTATTGGGCACTCCATTGGCGTATTGGTGTTTTGAAATCGACTAAAAGGCTTTTTTAGCCATCTCATGTTGTTTTACACTTTTGAATATTCACATGCCCTATACGTTGCCAACCGTGATGGCGGACAGAACGGATTCAATATACTACGAAGCCTTGCACAGCGGCATGACTCAATTTTCTTCCGCCTTGTAATCAATGCCGTAGCCAAAATCAATTTTGGATTATCAGTCTCATAACAATTTTTCATTATGGTGTTCGAGATCGATACCAAATCTCAGGAAGGGTGTTCGAAGGATGCGAACTATCTACTTCTAGGGCTAGGATGCGCTTAGGCTCATTTGATCACCCTGAAGTCTTCCAAGGACATAGATCAATTGATATGTGTCAAGTATGTTTTGAGCTGTGATTTTTCAAATCTCATTCAAACCTACTCTTGGTACGCGCCAGCACTCTACTTTGGAAATTCAATTTTCAGCAATAGTTTCAGATTTCATCATGCCGCTATCCTGCTAGAATGGCTCTAAAGAATGAGGACTTGCTGCTTCTCACTTCCACCATGTTCTTCCTTGAGAACGATGCATGCTCATGATGCATCTTAGATAAAAATATTTAAGCTTGCTCTGCCTTGTCAGATCCTTCGGTTGAATGGGCCAGTGGCTGATATGCTTTGATCCATTTTGTGAAAAGGCTGGATGTGTCCTCGTATGAGTACCAGCCCTCAGGCGCAGGAGTTCCATCATCATCCACCTTTGGTGCCGGGATCTGCCCATCAGATCGATTCTCCCATTCTTTTCCTGTCTGCGCAAGGAAAAACTTTTTGAATGCATTGATAGCTAGGGACAAGTCTTTCTTCGGCGATGCAAGTTCGATAACGTAAGAGGTGCCAAGCTGGCTGTATTTGGCATATGTTGAATAGCATGGGGGGTTGGAAAAAGACTGAAAAATCTGCGTATGATCAATAAAATTTCCAGAAAGATGGTACAAGTTGCACATACTCCGACTCGGAATTTACCTCGTGGGCGTGGAGCCACATTGTGTCGCACGAGCTCTGCATCCCAGGTCTCGCCAGCGGTATCAGTGAATATCAGGGCTTTGGCTAGAAGCATAGCATCAGTAGCCGGGAAACATCATTCGTAGAAGATTGAACATTCACGCACGCATAGTTATGTCCTTGCTCTTTCGGCGTGTGGTGGTTTTGGTGACTCTGTTTACAAAAGGATCTTCTGCGGCCATAACATTAGCAGAACGAACTCATAGTCTTCAGGGGGACATACTGGTTGTCCCTTTCACATTGGCATTTTCCCGAAGAAGTGTCGACCATAGAAAAGGTTGCTCCGGCTTGGGCCGTTTGGAACGCGACAGCAAGGAATCCTCCAGCCAGTCAAAGGATACGATCTTCACTTTATTGGACCGCTTCGCTTTTTCAACTGTGATGAAATCAGTACTGCTTGAAAAGTGAAAGGCTTAGCTCACTTTCTTCTCCATTTCCGAGGTAGACTTCTTCGGACACAATGAGGTGGGTAACATGGCTGTTGAAAGATCGGTGATATTTACCACCGTTGGCTCTCATCCAGCCAAAAACTTTGTCCGAGTTTTCGAATGACCCGATGACATGGACTTGAATTTTCTCAAACGTTTTGCCCATCTTGTCTATGTAGTAATAAGTGTTAATGTGAAAAGTGAGAAAAGACTGCAATGACAGAGATGTGATTCGAGGCTCTGCAATTGGAACATGTGTTATTTGTTGGGCGTGAAGATAGTTTGACTGAGAGTCACGATTCAGTAAAAATGCGAAGCTAAAGGCTCCAAGTCCGCCGAGCCAGCCAATCGAGATCTCCTGCAGTGAGTTGAAAATCCGATTCATTCGAATTGGGGTTCGATTGGCGTAGAAATAGGTGGAAAAAAGGGATGGTGAAAGGACCGCCGATGACATTAAAAAGGTCTTGGTTTCTGAGCCTCGAACGGGCCACGTTGACAAGGACTTGTTGTGTCACGGCGGGGGCACCGTTCTGCATAGTCCATCTTCGGAGTACCAAGTCGTGAGATTCCTGCCTAACAAGAATCGTGATCACTGATAGGACCTGGCCATCGGACCCCTCCAACCAGTTCTCGGCATCTCTCTGAAGCTGTGCATCAGACTCTGATCGGGCAACTTCAATAGTGATTGTGGGGGAATATCGATCTCTGAATGCCGTGGGAACAATAGAATCATCGGCCTCTTTGATGATTATGTTTTGACCAGATTGCAGACGGCGGCTTTCACTCCGTGGGAATTCGAGCTCGTTAAACACATTCTGTAGCACCGCCTTCTGAGTGATGAGTTGAACGAGAGCCGAAATTGCCTTTTCGTGTGGTGCGGAATGCATCTTGACGAGCAGGGATTGAGAAGATGAGGAGTACTCTTTTACTGATCGCGGGATTCTCTTGTCGATCTCGTCGGAGTAACGGAAGTCATGTTGGAACTGACCATCGTTGATGTTTGTAAATAGAAGGAACTCATTCTTAGCAAAGGGCGGGGTGAATTCGTGATCCAAAATAGCCAGAAAATTGTCCCTTCCGTTGTACGGATACTGAGGAATTATTCCCTGAGAGAGCCCGTCGTTTTCACCGTTATCCGTCATATTGACTAGTAGGTAATGGGTTGTGGTGAAGATATTTGGTCTGATAATTGAGAAGAACAGGAGTGTGGTAGGAGCACAAGGTAGAGAGGATTACGACAGAAGTGATAATTGAGTCATAACAGATCATTACGTTGGGACAGGCCGGTATTTATGACGTCGTAAATATTCTCAAAATCCTGGAATGTTTGAAGTAAAGATGGAGTGAGAAGAGAAGTCACACCATCACCCGAAAATGATCTTGTTGAGTTATGATTCAAGATTCAGATCCGCTAACAGATCACGCACGGACACTCTTAGCAGCCTTCACGAAAGCACGAATCTTGTCCAAATCCTGAGAACCATTGGTCTCGACTCCAGAGCTGACATCCAATCCAACCACCTTCGATCCGGACTCGCCAAGCTTCCTAACGGTGTCGACCACATTATCGGGATTCAATCCACCGGCCAGAATCACTCGCAAACCCATGTCGCTGTCAAGGACTTGCTGAACACTGGCCTTCTCTAGGAGCTCGCCCGAACCACCAGCACCAGAGTCCAACAACGGAAGATTGTGGTATGCACGACGTGCAATGCCAATGTCCCCAGGTGCAAATTTGTGAATGACGGGAACGGGAATCAAGCGAGCCCATTCAACAGGCTCAGCGCCATGAAGCTGTACAATGTCGAGTCCAAGCTTTTGTTGCTGGTCAAGAATGTAGGAAAGAGGCTGGTTCATAAAAACACCTACGAGCAATGCGCGAGTTGGGTGCCGCAAGACGCCAGCGGAATAATCAAACCATTCCAAAGTAGTAGCCTTGGAAAGTTGCTCTGATGTCACATCTTGCTGAGCTCCAGGACGAGGTGTTGACTTGATAACCTGAGAGATTCGGAGAGCCACGTCATCCGAGACAGTTCGTGACCGCCCGGGAACTTGGATGATGCCAATCAAGTCGGCTCCAGCTTCGATGGCGGCCTTGGCGGCTTCTTCAGACCGAGTCCCGCAAATCTTCACCAGTGGGGGGTATGTTGTAAATGATGTAGCCTTCGATCCACCCAGCAACTGCGCCACGAAAGCAGAAGTGTCGGTAGCCCGCATCAAAGCCTCTCCTACAAGAATAGCCTTCACACCCTCCTTCTTGTAAGCCTCCACATCCTTGGGGCCCATGATACCACTGAGAGCGCAAACGATGGTAGACTCGGGAACTTGATCCATAAGGCGACTGGTGGTTCCAAGATCAACCTCGAAACTAGTAAGGTCGCGGTTGTTGACACCGATGACTTGAGATCCCAAGTCAACTGCAATTTTCATCTCCTCGGGTGTGTTGACTTCGACAAGGGGCTCCATCCCGAGGCTCTGAGAGTACCGGTAGAGGCGTGTGAGAAGTTCAATATCAAGCATCTTCACGATCAAGAGAACGGTATCGGCACCAGCCAGTCGTGCCTCGAGAATTTGATATTCATCAAACACAAACTCCTTCCGCAAGACGGCTGGACGGTTGGTCATACCCTCCAGACTTTGACGCACTGCTCGAAGATCGTCAATTGTTCCCTTGAACCACTCGGGCTCTGTAAGGACAGAAATGACACTGGCACCGGCTTTAGCATACTCGCGAGCTTGAGCCGGGGCACACACTTCTGCCGAAATGATGCCCTTGGAAGGGGATGCTCGTTTAATCTCCGCCATCAATGAGAGAGGGTAATCCGACTGTCTCAGCCGCTCAGGGAAAGATATTTGGGGCGGCGCGATGTTCAAGTCGTAAGCAGCCTGCAAAGCCTCTGGTCGCAAAGCGGGGATTTTCTTCTGCTCAGTAACGGCGTTCCTGCGGTGAGCGTATATTTTATCCAAAATAGATGCTTTCTTATCGACCGGAGCAGGAGTCGGGGCAGCTACCGTCGCATCCTGCTTGTTCTCGTTCCAAGTACCCGAAGTCAAGGTGAGGAAGTTCCTGAACATCTTCCGTCCATACTCAGTGAGAATACTCTCGGGGTGGAATTGCACGCCTTCCACGGTGAGCTCCTTGTGTCGGACTCCCATGATAATGTCACCGCTGCCGTTCTCGAGTTCGGCCCACGATGACACTTCAAGGGAATCCGGGATGGTTGATTGGGTTCCGGCGAGCGAGTGGTATCGAGTGACGGAAAGGGCGGTAGGCAGTCCCTCGTAAACGCCCTTGGAGTCATGCTTCAAGACCGAGGTCTTGCCGTGGAGAATCTCGCCGGTCACATCGACCTTGCCGCCAAAGGAGGAGATGATGCATTGTTGGCCCATGCACACACCGAATATCGGCACCTTTCCGCTGAAGTACTGGATCGCAGCATTGCTTATCCCTGCGTCTGTTGAAGGGTGACCGGGGCCGGGACTAATGACCAACTGAGTAGGCTTCTTTGCGATCAAGTCGTCTACAGTCACTTCATCGTTGCGGAAGACAGTCACTGTAGCTCCCTCGAGAACCAGATATTGGTAGACATTCCAGGTAAAAGAATCGTAGTTGTCGATCAGAATCACGTTGGAGGCGCTGTCTAGCTTCGCTGCTTTGGTGGGATGGTGGGGGGAGTGGTCAACGAGGTCCGCCATGACCGTGGAGAATGCCGGAGGGACCGAGCTTCCAAAACTGGAGGTTAAGGGGTATTAAGAAACACGAATCGCAATTGACTGCACCGTTTCCAGCTAAGGAATTCTATGTCGCAGCCAATTCAACGCGGAGTGACTCAAAGTGACAAATGAAGCAACTTTTGTCATGCTTCACCGCCCAACGCTAGGCCAAGATAGGAAGTGCGAATTGTTGACCGCTGAGCGCGTGAAAGAAGTGAAATCTTCCTGGAGCTTTCCAAAAGCTATAGCTACCTGTGACCACCTCCTACTTTTTCTTCTCGCCGAAACATCCTCCAATCTGGTATCTTGAGATTTGATAATGTTCTAAATTGTCACGCCAAATGGCTCCCATCCCGGAGGCCTATTTTCCGTCCCTGGACAAGTGCTTCTCCGGGGACGTTCAACTTTTGTACGCTCAGCTCGGCCGTCCTCCTATTCATTACTAATTCGTCGCAGGTCCTGGAGAAGAGCTTTCCTCTATTCCAATGATCCAGACGGTCATGCCGATAATGGCGGCAATGTCTCAGCCTTCCTTTCGCATCCCGAAAGCATCGAGTTGCTAGCCCAAAGTGTGATCCCTTCCTCTAGTCTTTCCGCCAAGTCAAAGTCCGAATTCGAATCTAAAACCGCGGCAATCCACGTTGAAACGAATACCAAAACCTCGTTCGATCTCAAGGAGATCAAGGCGGACGCGCAATGGCTCAGCGAGAAAGCACGAATTGACGAGATTGCGGCTCTGCGCATCGTAGTTCTTGAATGGCAGAATCGTCCTGCTTCGCGCCTGACAACGACTTTTTCGGCAGAGGAGGCCACGAGCCTCCAAAGCGCTGCGGGTACAGACAACCTTCGTGTATCGGTAGCTGGTCCGAACTTGGCGAGCGTTCTCAGGCAAGCTGCGGACAAAGAGGATGCATCTACTTTCGATACGGAAGTCAACCGACGCTTACGATTGCGGAGCCTCTATATCTCAGAGAGAAGTCATATTTTGAAGACTTACCGCAAGCTTCTTGTCTTGTCTCTACATGATCTTGGAAACGAACCCGCCAATAACAGCAACAATGAGAGCGAGCGCACTTTGGCTTTGCGTAAACTAGGAGGGACACTGTTTCAGAAGCGGTCGAACGGAGAGGGACTGAACACATTTCTGACTGATTGTATCGCCGGAATCCGCAAGCGACTGAAGGATCTGGAATCAGATGGCGGCTGGCTAGGTGCCGGCGAAAGTAGTCAGGAGACAGAGGACATCTGGAGAACTACTCTCGTTGAGGAGATTGTTCATATACTGCAAATTATTTTCCATCAACTTCAGGCATCGAGTGAGGCCCCGGCCGCCGATCTTGTGATATCTTGGGTCAAATTAATGGCTGAACATTCCTTCCTGGAGCCGTTGCAAGTGGTAAGTGGCTCCTACCTACTCAATTGGCGAATACTGACCAGCGTGCTAGCCGTGCCAACAACCTCTGGAAGTCTTGTTACCGCTTCAGGCCTTTACCTCCCTGGTCACTCTGGCCTTCCTGAAATTTTCCCTTGCCATTGACGATATCCTCAACGGATATGAATCTACAGCCTTTCCTCCGGGACAGAAGCCTTATTATCTCTCTAAGGAGGCCGTATCTCAAATCACTGAGATCCTCCTAGGCGCATACATGAACCTGAACACGGCCAATCCGGCTGCCTTGATCTGGGGCGTGGTTCTTCAAGCGTTTGCTGAGGCGGCTAGTGTATCTCGAGACCGGCGAGAGCAAGAGCAATCCAACTCAGCCAGGGCCGCATTCCTGGCAAAGACAGAGAATACGGGCCTTTCTCGAGGGATGGAGCCATCACTTTATGAAGATCTTCTCGACTGTGCTTCAATGCCTAATAATAGTGCGGAAGATGCGATCGCTCATTTCTGTACCGATGAACTCGTCGAATCGGTCTTAAATGTGGTCGTCACATTGTCTACCAAGGCTGGGTCTATGTCAGCAATCGATGATTACTTGACAGATCAATGGGTCCGATTGCATCTTTTTGATATCATTCGAGTTGCATTTGACCGTGTCGAATACACACCTGAAATACTGGAGGCTACTTTGGCCATATTGACTGGTACTCCCGATAATCTTCGGTGGAATAAAGCGGCCTCCCTCGGTCCAGCCAACGATCCTAGGTCTGTATTTACTAGTGATCGCGTGTTGATGGCAGGTATTTTTGAACTCGCACGGTCTCGTTTCCCCTACGAAACAGTTCCTTTCCTCAGGCTCTGCCGCGCGCTTGTGACTCCACACGAGATGAACGAGGACGGCTTACCTCTTATCGTCGAGGAATTGGATAACATGAGCACTTTCACTCAAATTGTTTCTCCGGGTTTCCAGGGATATGAAACCATCCGTGAGGATGAAAATGCAAACTGGGTTTCTCTGATCAAGTCGCTCCCGATGTTTGAATCGGCTTCTCGCAGCCTCCAAGGCACTCAGACAAACAATGCTTTGATTGTAAGTGGCTCATCAGAAATCCCAACTTCGACAATCGGCCAAGTCATTTCGGAATCAAAACCTGCCATTATTATGTGGCAGCATCAATATTCATGCTTGAGCTTCCTTGGAAGCTGGCTAGAAGAATGGAGTGCAAGCGGCGGGTACTCGTCGGATTGGAACGCTGCACCTTGTACAGAGATTATTGAGCTCCTGGCGGATCTTGTTGCCGGCGCTAGGAACGCCCACGCTCACGACACTGCGGGCACAGGTGCCACGAGAATATTGGAGATGGCTAGCGACGGACTTTCCAAACAGGGCGATATTATTTCGGTGGTTCTGGACATCTTCGAACGCAACCTGCAGAATATCGGGTCTCGAGGTGACCCGGCAAGTGCGTTGGATCCTATCATGGCCTGCCTGCGATTCATCCAGGAAGTAATCAAGATTCTTCCAAGCCGAGTGTGGCCATTCTTCAGCCGCAGTAGCTTCATCGGCTCGGACGGCAAAGGCGGAATCATGACTGCCATCGTTTCAGCCATGGAGCTTCCATCTGGAGAATATTCATTCCTTCTCAGCTGCGTGAACCTCCTGATAGCAGCTATTGATGATGCCGCATCTCGAGCAGTGCTCAGGAAGAGCCCCGGCAGCGTTGCAGGCAAGTCGACGATCGCATCTGATTGGACTGCCGGTATCCCTTCCCATGTCATGAGAACCATTCTGTTAAATTTCACACGAACTATGGTTGAGATTTTCAATAGCAATGGCAACTGGCGATTCAACCTCCCAGAGCAGCAGTTCCACCTTAACGCGATGCTCGCTTCTGCTTTCGACCGAATTCTCTACTATGCCTACGGCGTCAATGATTCCGTGAAACCGGAAGCCAAGATCACTGGCGTCTTCTCTGACTCCGCGACATATATCTTGGATCTGCTGCGACCTCAATCATCCGCTGATCTCCCCTTCAACCCACTTCTTCGATTAATCTCCGACGGTCTGCAGACCCCACCTACCGTTCATCTTCGCTACCTCACGTTGGTTGAGAATCAGGTCAACGCCACCCTAGGCCTATGCAGCAAGCTCGTCCAGGCAGCAAGACTTACACAGCAGCCTGGCTCACTTCTAGAGGAGCAGCTCTTCAAAGCCACGCCTGTCCTCGTCAAGCTTTATGCGCTGCATGATGCGTATAGGTTACCTGTCGTGTCTTTGCTTGAGATCCTTATTTCTGTTGCCGCTTCAGATCCGGACAATGAACCACCATCTCTTGTTGGTCATCTCGGAGCCGAGGCATCGTGCTTGTTCCTTGATGTATTGTCACAGCTTGACAAGCCACTCAACGACGAGGCTCTGCTCCTTGCTAATTGGAAATTGCTGTCAACATTCGTCAGCAAGCGTCAGCAGTGGTTGGCAGTCTTCATTCTGACCGGGGCTTCTCCTCGACAGACATTGAAGAAGTCTGGCAAGTCCGGAGACCCTAGCATGAGAGGTGTGCCATTCTTGCAAATGGCGCTTGACAAGCTCGCCAACATTGAACACGAAGAGCCCCAGATGGCTCTGGCCTTGCTAGAGTTTGTTTCTCGCGCCCAAGAAAATTGGCCATGGGCAACTCCGCACCTGAAGAAGCATACGCAGTTCTTTAGCAGCATTGTGAGCTACGTCTCAAAATTGAAGATCTCTTCTTTGCCTGTGATTCAACAAATCTACGCAACCCGCATTGCTGCTGTTGTCGCCGATATTTGCGCGGTTTACTTGCACGCTGCAAAGGAGATGGGAGATTTCAGTTTCGTGAAGACTCTTATTCCCTTAGTGCAATGGTATTCTAAGGATGCCGTGGAGGTTGATGCTTACAATTCTTCCCTTCACGCGAACTTGAAGAAGAATTTTGAAATGCGATATACCGGCTGCAAGGTTATTGACTTCAAGAGAACGCCCCTCGTGCCTCGCGCATTAGGACGTGATTACTATTATGATCTGGGAATGGGAGAGAAGCTTTTGTCCTACGACTTTGCTTGGTCTGGATCTCGCAATCGGGGCTTTTCCGAGGAATTCGAACGAGCCAACATCAACCTGTCGCTTGTGGAAGCGCAGGTGGTAAGTGACCTTTTGATTCTCTACATCTCGAACCTTTTCTAACACCGAAACAGACACTTCTCCACAGCTGGAAGTTCTTCGCCATCGAGCATTGCGCTGACTTCATGCCCGACTTCGCCATACAGAAGTCAATGGCTGTTGTGGCCCAGAATTGTCTCGAGGCCAATATACGCAGCGTTCCTCCAGAGGCCATCTTCGAGGAGATTCAGCAAGTCCGCGTCGATTTTGCTCAGGCCTTATGCCAACGGCTGGTGCAGGTTGATGCCCGTGGAGCCGAAGCATTTGCATTACTGGAAGCCGTCTACAAAGCCCTGCGGGATCGACACTCGACCTATGAAGATGCACTCATCAGCAGTGACATTGAATACTATCGATCGCTGCTGAATGTGCTATTCCTGGCCCTTCAGTTCCACCTAGATAAGCCATCGCGCACCAGCCCTGAAACCCTGAGCAAGCCCGCCAAGCTTTCGAACGACCTCACTCTCATCGTCGAGATCGTTAAGGTGGTCGTTGCGCAAGGCTTCAAATCGCTCACCACCTATCTGCACGAGGAACCGGACAAGTGCACGCCCAAGGATTTCGCAATCCTCGTTGCTATTCTTCAGAGCTGTCTCCAGGTCAAGAACTCCGAGCGTCTCTACGAGCACATCACATACCACATCCAAGATAACGACGTCGCTCGCCATGCCACCACTTTGTTCTCCTGGGCCGACCAGCTTGCAGTAGGTGGTGACCCCATCTACGGCGATCTCAGTGTTTCTGTCCTCGTCAAATTGTCCACCTTGCCCATGTTGGCCGAGCACCTGGCCGTCGAAGCCGTACTCATGAGACTGTCAACATGCCGCCTGTCCAACGGCCTCCGTCAACCCAAAGGATTCGGACCTTTCGATGCTATTCCTCGACTGTACACAATCTGGACCGGTGGCTTCCTTCCACTGTGCCTGAACCTACTATACAACGTCATCCGCGCGGCACCAGAAGTGGCCGCATTCCTCAACCAGTTTGAAGGACAGCTCAATCGGGCATCCGAGTGCTTCTCTGTCGGCCACCCCAGCGTCAGCGTCGGAGCCTCACAAAAATGGATCAGTTTGAGCATGGCCTCGGAGGCATACTCATTGGCTCTGATTTCTTATATGCTCGATCGTTTCCGTGAAGCTGGGCCCAGCGCCGGCCTGGATGCGCAATCTATCAAAGAGCTCAAATGGGACAAGTCCCAGGTCAAGGAAGATATTGAAGAACTGCTGGGTCGCCGATCGACTCTGCGCGGGCGTATTGTGGCAACGACTGAGAAGGAGGCCGAGTGGTCGCGACAGAAACCGCTTGATGCCTCTTCGGGGACTGAGAATCGATTGGAAGAGAAGGTTGTAGCGGAGCTGAGCGCAGCGGTTGCTTGTTTGGGCGGCGAGGAGGAATCATGATACTCATGTCTTTTTACTGTATTCTGGGCGGGGTCATTTAGGTGTAGGTAGCTGATTATGCATTTCGCAGATTCCACCGGAGATGTTCTGCGTGTCATTTTATCTATTCCATGTTCATTCTGGCTCTGTGTAGTAACGGATTTGGTTCAGTTCAGTTCCGACTCGGGGTAATATAAGTTATGACGTCGTTGAATTTGAGGATACAAAGTCCGACACATGGACAACAAGGGGCCATGATATCTTCCGCAACCCCATTGCCAAAGTCCAATTTTGTTCTCTCTTTCGCTTCGTCTCGTATTAGTAGAGAAAGGGATGTTTGTTTTCTCACAATTCCATGGATTGCCAACGCTCGGCACAATTCATCCGAGGCATTTCTTCTTCCCCGCATACGCATAACCGATTTATGCGGGGGAAGCTCCGATCTATGAAATCCGCTTTTGCAAGGCTTGGTTCAATTTGCACTGGCTATATGGTTATATGGGAAATAGCGGGGGCTTTTCCTTTCTGTGGTTCTTTATATTCTCAAAAGCAGGACCTGACTTCCCACGCATCATTGAAGTCTTTTAAGATCTGACCATGCCATACAAGTCTCGCTGGACGATTGACGTCCCCAACACCCACCTTGCTTCTTTGCTCCTCAAATCCCCCACCGCCCCTCTATCCCAGACACAACGATGTTTTCTCGAAGCAGCTCGCCCGGACACCCATTACTTCACGCCGCATGACTTCCGCCTCTGGAGCCAGCGGTTCGCCGTTGGCCTCCTCAAATCCGGCCTGCAACCCGGTGACCGAGTCCTCTTATTCTCAGGCAATGACTTGTTCTTCCCCGTCGTACTCATGGGCATCGCCATGGCGGGCGGCATCTTCACAGGTGCTAACCCAACCTACGTGGCCCGCGAGCTAGCCTATCAGCTCCACGACAGCGGCGCCACGTACCTCATCTGCGCGAGCGTCAGCCTGGACACCGGTATCGAAGCCGCCAAGCTTGCAGGTCTCAGCCGGGACCGGGTGTTTGTCTTCGACAACGCCATCTACGATGGTGTAGGTCAGGCGCGATCCGGATGTCGGTATTGGGGGGATCTGGTCGCGTCGCCCGAAGAAGGAGCCGGGTTCGCGTGGGACGAACTCTCGACTCCGGAATTGGCTGATCGGACCCTTGTGCTAAACTATTCCAGTGGCACGACGGGCAGGCCGAAAGGTGTGGAGATCACGCATAAGAACTACACGGCTAATATGCTTCAATATACGCATCTCGGCACGCTGAACCCTGACTATGAGGCGCGAAGGGCTCGTGCGCGCTGGTTGTGTTTCCTGCCGATGTATCACGCAATGGCGCAGAACATATTCATTGCGGCGGCGCTGTATCGGGGGACGCCGGTTTATATCATGCCCAAGTTTGATTTTGTGCAGATGCTGGAGTATACGCAGAAGTACCGGATTACAGATTTGATTCTTGTTCCGCCGGTGGTGGTCATGCTGGCTAAGCATCCTATTGTCAAGAAGTATGATCTGAGTAGCGTCGAGGTGATTGGTAGTGGTGCTGCGCCCTTGGGCAGGGAAATCTGTAGTGAGGTGGAGAAATTGTGGCCGGAGGGGAAGATCAATGTCAAGCAGGGATGGGGGATGACCGAGTAAGTCACGCCTTCTTCTCTTATAATCGCGCCGAGCTAAGTTGTTCAGGGCCACATGTTCGATATTGGGATGGAATCCGACGGAGAAGAGCTATTCGGCGTCCGTCGGAGAGCTCAATGCCAACTGCGAGGCGAAGATCATGGCTGAGGATGGTGTCACGGAGATCATGGAGCGCAATCAGCGCGGAGAGTTGTGGGTTCGCGCGCAGAATGTCATGAAGGGTTACTGGCGGAATTCACAGGCCACACAGGAGACTAAGACGGCCGATGGCTGGCTACGGACGGGTGATATTGCCTATGTAGACGACCAGGGCAAGTTCCATGTCGTCGATCGGATGAAGGTATGTCTTACGGAAAGCCCCCGAACTGGGAAGGGGGAAAATTGAACGAAAGAAGATCAAGAAAATATGCAAGGATCTAACTTTGGCTGCAGGAGTTGATCAAAGTCAAGGGCAACCAAGTAGCACCCGCTGAGCTAGAAGCACTGCTCTTGGAACACCCCGCGATAGCAGATGTTGCAGTGATCGGCGCTACGATGTGAGTTATGATCCTTTCCCTTTCACTTTCTTCCCGATCGATCTCGAGACGCTCTCGGACTCTTTTGTTGCTCTATTTTATTTCTTCTCTAATGACAAATATTAATGGGAGAAAAGAAACAATGATGAGCGGCCGCGCGCGTATGTCGTCTTGAATCCGGGCCAATCTGCCACCGCGGAGGAGATTGTTGGATTTATGGACGGCAAGGTCTCCGCCACGAAGCGGATTACTGGCGGAGTTGTATTCCTCGACACGATCCCGAAGAACCCATCGGGAAAGATCTTGCGCAAGGCGCTGCGTGATCAGGCGGCGGCGGAGCTGAAGGGAGCCACGGCCAAGCTTTAGATCAAGTTTCAAGACGGGTCATTAGTACCTCGCTACCTTATCATATCATTTTCGCCGAGTCAAAGTTGGGAAACATTTGAGTTGTACATATGCAGGTGGCGATCCCTCGCGGAGATCCGTGGCCTCGGGCAGACTAGTTCCAAAAATATTGCCCCCAAACCCCCGACTAAATACAGTCACGTAGCCGACCGGTGCATCGTGTAGCGTGATTCGCGGCGCGGAACTGACTTAGCGCGAGGCCCACGACACTAGCCCCAGTCGGGAAGTACACGCCCAGCTGAAGCCATCGATCGGTGATCAGAAACATCGGATGGGACTGGTTCCATACGGAATCACTCTCCGCAACTCTACCCGTGCCTTTGGGTCGATATCCCTGTCTGTCGAGGCCTCGGGGCTTTCTTTGGTGAAGGATGTAAAAATCGGCCCCCAGATGCAGATCTCGGCTCTGTTGGGGTGGCGTCTGGCGGCTCCAGCTGAACATCGTGGCTGGTTCATGTGTAGCTGGAGGCATTGATCTAGTTCTGTGGGGTCCCGTGTTTACCCACTTCATCTCATTTTCTGGCTAGTGAGGGCGAGGAGCAAGGAATGAGCGAGAAGGCGCGAGTCTGAGAATGACTGTGAATGTGTGAAAAGGTGAAGATGTGAGAGCTTGGATAGAGTAGAGGTATACTGTAGTGGGGGGGGGGGGGGCGCGCATAGCCACCTAGCAAGTAACAACACCTCAATCAGATTGGTACTTTCCTGCTCAGATTTATCAATCGTAAGATCGTGTATCTCCAATCATGTTGGATTCTGCGTGTGATCTATCACCGTGTCAACCTTGCAAGGTCATGGCAGACCGAGGCGTCGGGATTTCTACGAACTGCAGATGTGTCGCGAACTTGGACGTATAGATCTCGAGCCCCGCCAGTCGGACCGTCGATCATAGTCTATGTCCTGAGTCCTAAGGCCCCCCCCCCCCCCCTCCTTCCAATATTCCTATATTATGGCCTCGGGGCCCGTCCGTAGCCCTCAAGTGTTTGCGATTTTACGGTTTCCCCATTCCCTGAAGTGACTGAGTGCCTCAGTCCTTCAAGTCCAGTTCGCTTCAACTGTCAGCCTCGTTGCATGCATACAACCCCCTCGAAACCCAAGTTTCGCTCGCATCAGGCTTGATCTTGGCCTCTACCACTTCCGCAGCACTGAGGGAATATACCAGACGGGTGTCCTCCACCCGAACGCGATGAAATCAGCAGGACCAGGATATACTCGATTTTCAGTCCCACCGTCATTTCCCTCCTGGATCCTGTATGGAATCAGTCTCTTCACTCTGGGTCTATTTTTGGCCGTTCATTACATCAGGCGCCGCCACCAACAAGCCCATCTTGTATACCTCGACAAGCCCGACCTGTGGTCTCCATCCTGCGACATGGAGAAAGCATTGATCAAATCGCACTCTTCACCCTCGGCCTGCGATATCTTGATCCCACTATCGCGGAATGGCACATTTCCAAGTAGTGGAGCCGTCGCCGCCTTGGCGCGAGAGCAAATGCAGAACGCAGACGCATGTTCACCGGGGACCTCGAAGGCCGAGATCCCGACCCAAGGTGAACAAAGTGAACAAAGTGAGGCGAGTGGGTCGGTGCAGAGACGCGAGTCTGCACAGCAGATACAGGAGGCGGATACCAGCGGGGTGCGGACTTGGAGGCGTCTGATCGTCGAGTATAGCTAATTGCATGTTGGAATGCATGATGTGCATGTCTTTGGTTCTTCGTCCTGTTTGCTTAGCCCGGCGGCTTTTTTGGAGGTTTTTGTTGATTGATTTTTTTTTTGTTCAGGAATGATTTTGTGTTATTTTTCCATCATGTCATGGGACTAGTGCAATATATTTGTTAGATATTCGTTTCCATTCATAGAGCATGTTTGCTCTTGTTGAGGTACTTTGGTAGTGATCTTCAATTCGCCTGATTAGGTGCTGAGTCATCGATGACGGGCCCTGGGAGTGGCATCTTCGTTTACTTTACTTCCGATTGCATCGACACTTCCCAACCGTGTCGCAACCATGGCTGTCACTGCTTTCCCCTCAGGGGGAGAAACCCCTGATATGATGCTGCTGAATGTGGCTCGTCTATTTACTCGCCTCGAACATAACCTCCTGTCTCCCGGGTCAGAACTCCGCACCATACGCGGGTCCGAGTTTCAGCGCATGCGAGTCACAAAGGTAAGATAGCTCACCGTCTTCGTACAATATGGGTGATGGAGGACCTGTTTCTTAACTAATATCCTCCGTAGAATGTCGAATACGCGCGCACCCTTCTTTCCCAGCTTGAACGCTCTCTCCCGCAATTGAAACAACTGGATCGACGACACGAGGCGCAAGTCGAGATGGCGCGAGATAGAGAGCTCTTAAAGCGAATTCAAGCTGTACTAGACCAAGAGGATGCCCGTACAGATAACGACGCCGAAGTCGAAGATGTCGAGGACGACGAGTGGAGGGACCTGTTCTCTCAGCCCGTCACGGAAGTGGTTCCAGCACAGGCACAATCCCCGATCCAACTGGATCGGAAACCGGATCAAGAGATCAGGAATTCTCAAATGACTACATTTTCTACGACAACCACATCACAGCCAGCCCCCGCAGCACCAACAATCTCCTCCACACTTCGCAACCGCGACAACCAAGAAACACCTCAGGATACGGCCAAGGCAACAGGCCGCAATACCTCGCCGAACAAACTGGAGTCCAACGAGCAAGCTCTCACCTCGGACCGTATGGAACAAGAAGACCTCACCAGCTCGCTGCTCTCACTAGCCAGCCAACTGAAAGCATCATCCCACTCGTTCCAAGCCACACTAGAGAACGAGAAGTCTATCCTCGATCGCGCCGTCACAGGTATCGACAAAACATCAACGACGATGGAGGCAGCGGGGCAGCGGATGGGAATGCTGCGCAAGATGAGCGAGGGAAAGGGCTGGTGGGGACGGATGATGCTGTACGGGTGGATTTTTGGACTCTGGCTGGTCGCTGTGTTGATAGTGTTTATCGGACCGAAGTTGCGGTTCTGATAGTCTTTTGTTTCGTTGAGATACCCTAAACTTTACATACGCATCCTCATGCTATACCGAGGCAGAGCCGAAGCTTACTATCTATTCCTGCACTACAAAGGATTGCAATGGCAAGTCGTCGGAAACCCGAAGATTCAATTTCTGAACTCTGACTATAACCCAACGACCGACCTGGCATGACACATGAGAAGAGACATGATAATCCGTGTATCCTGTCCACAGTTCCCCGTGCCCATTGCCCAGATGGTCGCTCGAGGCTTCCAACGGACGCGAGACTAAGGAAACGATGGTGGGGGGCAAACGGTATGATTACATACAAGATCGATAAAAAGAGATAACGAGGGGTAAGGGGTGGCAAGCAAGAGATGATAGGATATCCAGCATTCAAATCAGACAAAAAGAAAAATGAACAGAAAAAAAAATGGGGTGATAGGGAAAAAAAAAAACAAAGAGGAATAAGGCCTCGGCTGATGTACCGGGGGCAAGAGAAGTTCCTGTTCCGCGTCGTCGAGAGCAGAAAGAGCCGGCTAGTGATCGTGTCCGGGAGCGCAATTAGAAGACACACAAGAAGAAATGGTAGCAGAGAAAGGAAATGTGCAACGCCGGAAACTGGGAACGAGGCTTTTGATCACATCCTGGCGAGATCCGTTTAACAAGCCGAAGAATAACACATGCGATCTAAGTTCAACTGTCGACACCCGGGAAATTCATTAGATCAAACCACAGAGACGGAGGTTCTCCTGGATGATGATATCTGCACATAATTAGTATATGAGTGGGTTTGTACGGGGATATCGGGGTGCCTTACCGTTCACGGCAGCCATAACGAAGCGGATCTGGGTAGTGTCGGTGGCGCAGGTGAAGTGGGTGTAAATCTGCTTCTGCTCGGCCTGGTTCAAGGACACAAAGCGGTTGAGGATGTAATCGCAGGCAGCGGCGTAGTCGGCACCACCCTCGTAATCGGGGAAATAGTTCTTCATCGGGCTGACGGGCAGCTTCTCCTTGAAGCGATCGATCTTGTTGAGGAAAAGAATGATTGACGTCTTGACGAACCACCGGGAGTTGCAGATGGAGTCGAACAGGGTCAGGGCCTCTTGCATACGGTTGACAGTCTCATCCTCGAACAGCAACTGGTCGTACTCGGAGATGGCGACCAGGAACAGAATGGTGGTGACGTTCTCGAAGCAGTGAATCCACTTCTTACGCTCGGATCGCTGACCACCGACGTCGAACATCCGGTAGGTCAAATCGCCAATGATGAAGGTGGTCTCGGTAATACCGGTAGTCTTGACACGCGAACGGAGAACATCCTGGTCAGTGGGAAGGTAGTCGGGCTGGGCAATACGGTCAATGGCATCGAAGTAGCTGAATTAAAACAATTAGCACGATTGTCGCCACTTCTAATCGTTGACCGATGCGACTCACTATTTAGCAGAGTCGTTCAGCTGGTATTCACGCGAGCGCTTGAAACACTCCTGAACACCCGTGTCGCGCCACAGAGCGCCGATGGCGTTGCCAACCTCCGGGGGGATGCTGTCACCCTCGATCTGGGCGGGCTGCATGAAGATGGTCTGAACGTGGTACTCGTTGCGCGCATCCTCCAAGGGCAACTCGAGAGACTCCATGGCCTCGAGGATGACACGCATGGACTGAACGGTGTTGCTGTAGATGATCTCCTTGAAGGATTCCCGTTCGTCGCGCGAGTAACCCCCCTCGTGAATGAGCTTCATCTGTTTCAGGATCGTGGACTTTCCAGACTCTCCGGCACCTATAATCCCCTTGTCAGCCGACCGTTCTTGAACCGGATTCGCGCCCATATCGGCTCGAGTCGAATCTCATACCGAGAAGCAGCATCTTGATCTCGTTCCTTTGCAGCATCTTGTCGCGCTTGAGCTGGTTCTCAATCTCCTCGTTCCGGGCCTTGCCCTCCTTATCCTCAGTGCTCATTCCGCAACCCATGATGACGGTGAATGTGTAAGAAAAAAAAAAAAAAAAAAGAAGGTGATGCGGAGGTGCGAGCCGATCGACTCGATAAGGTTCGGGATCGATTACAGGGACTGTATGTGAAGCAAAGCGTCAGCGAACTTGTTTTTTCCCTCGAGTGCAAGATGGCGACTGTGCAATGGGAGGACTCTGCGGACAGGTAGTACAGGGCGCAGAGTGCCGACGTTTCAGGATGTGTGTCGATGCAAGGGTGAGACGGGGGACCACGAGAGCCAGGGAGTCAGATATGCACGCACCGAGAGTATCCCTTTGAAAGAAAGAAAAGGAGTGAGGTAGCAAGTGAGATATGAACGAACCCGAATTGGAGAGAAAAGAAGGGGAGGTTCAAGGTCGATGAAGGTAAGGGGGGAGGGGGGAAATTGGGAAGTTTCAGCAGGGAAAGGGGATACACTAGTATTACCCGCCCATCAGAGGGAGCCGCTCTTTGTTCACGCCGGCGAAAATAAGCCGTGACCATACGGTGACCGCCGGTCGACTTTGGCATCGCGTTGGGTGAGTTCATTGGCCATGAGAGAAGTGGAGAATCGGGGGCCCATCGAACTTCCCCTTTTTTTTTTTTTTCTACCCTGGTCTATTAGCTGGAAATCTTAGTGTTTGGTGTTTGGTGTTTGTACATCTGGTCAGACCCATTATTAAGTCATCCCATATAGGTCTAGCGAGTGTGCTACCGATTTCGTTGCGTCTATCTGCTCGTCCATTTTTCCCCCTCTGCAAAAGGGGTAGGAAGGGAAGAGCTCTGCAGATCACGGTGGATCCAAATGTTAATTGTTCGCAAGAATTGTTGAAACCTCTACAATGTACTCCAGACTCCGTAACCATGATCATCCACGAGACCATGGTAGTCTCGACCCGCCAATGCTGACTGTAGCTCTGCATGATGCCATCGTTCCTGACTCTGCAACGTAGGGTATCCGATATAGTCAGCCTGTTTCTAGCTCTGTTTCTTTCAGCCTGGCACAGGCTGTAAGAAGATGAAAGAATCTCACGGTCACATTCGGACTCAACTTGGCGCAGCTGGTGTGGCGATTCTGTTCGAAACCTGATATCTTTGGTCTTTGAAGGCTCCACATGGAGTCTGAGCACTCTGTGTCGATCTCTTTGGTTGCAACACACGGCGTCCATTACCCCGTAGACGTAAGTCAGCCCCTATCCGGGAGCCGAAATGTGGTCGATGTAATGGACATGGGGCTCCAGTCCACACACGCTGGTCGCAGTGGGCACATGCGTTTCGCATGGGGCCCCCTGGACGGATGGAATTTCTGGAATGTCTGGAAGTTTTGCCCTCTTACACGCTATCATGCCATGGACCCACAATCTATTGCTTCTAGGCGATTTTTGCCGCGCGCCATGCCCTTGCCCTGGTTTCCTGGGGAGACATAAGGAGACATGGAGATTTGGACATTGGAAGCTTTCTACGTTTCAATGCTCCGAGGATGTGAACTTATGACCATGACCAATATGTTTCAGTCAAAGAGAAATCCCAGAGCGTATAGTCCCCTCTTCCCAAAGAGATGTTAAATCAGACTGCCATGCAGTCTTCAATCATACCGTCAGCTTGCATGTATGAGGGCCGACGCAGTATCAAAACAATCTAACACCTCGTCTGCCGTGGAGACGGTTCTGGCATCTCAAAACGGTTGAAGATCGCCCTCAAACTTGACATGGTGGCGTTCTCGACCCGAAATAGTCGAAGAAATAGACATGAAGTCAACGCGGTGCGTGCACAAGTGGTCAACTCAGTCTTCTAAAGCTTCTCTTCAGCCGCACAAAACCGTCCATTCCTATTCGACCATTGACCAAAGGATAAATCCGTAATCTGCGCTTCATGCAAAGGCCGAAATGACTTTCTCGCCATTCTACTTAGTCTGGAGGTTTCGTTTTTTTTTCTTTTTTTTTTTGTTTTAATGGGGGTGGAGAGATCCCGAAGTGAAGAGCCAGAGGAACGAGATTGGGAAGAACCTACCCTCCCATGTGTGACTGATATCGCAAGGGACAATGGAAAGAGGTTCAATAGATGCCCTACGATGATCTTGCATTCTACTGAATCGACAAACACCAAGAAGACTAGTTCCTGAGCTTGATCAGAAACCTGCGAATCGCGATGAATCAATTTGCAATATTCTACCTTATAACCCCTTGTGGCACAGCTCTGCTATCCGTCTACAATCGCGCTACCGACCACTCCACTCCAATCACATCATACTGCGGATAGGTCTGCCTTGCGTTACACTAGCGACCTATGAAACTGGTGGATCCGAATGTATACAGGCGCGTGAGTTCGATATGCCGCGAACAGTGGACTCAAGGGCTTTGACAGCAATAAACACGGGAGAAGAAATACCAAAAACCCCGAAAGGGTTATAAGCATCCATGTCCAATGTTCGAAATGGTATGGTGACGAGACCGCCATGTGGCTGGCGTTTATATAGTGGATCGAGAGGATCCCCGAGTCCACCGGACTGACAATAGCGCGAAGATAGCGCCCTGTGTCGCGATTCACTGGTGGCCGCTGGCGCCACGATACCGACCAACGAAAATTGGACCGTGGAAAGAGTTTGGCTATTGCAGTTCTTGTTTCTGTTGATTTCTACCGTATACCTGTGTGGGAAAAAATTGCCGAATCAGTAAAGGTGAGCACAGTTCAACATATTGACATGAACGGTGATGGACTAAAACCCTCTTGATATCAGGAAATCAGATATTCACGCGACATTTCAATTCTTTTCTTTAGAAGAAAAATAAAAAAAAAAAAAACAAAAAATGGTACAACTGACAACCTTCGTGTACACAGAACCAGGTACAATACACGGATACAAGGAACCCTTTCGACCCACGGAACGAGCGATCGGGGCCAAATCGAATCGCAGCAATCGAATCGCGGATCTGATTTTTCGGGTCCCGATTCCCCACTCTATCTCTCCCTGGCCATCACCACTTCTCCGAGCAACACACCATGTCGTACGAAATGTCCCACCTGGGCCCGAGGGGTATGCGTCACGATTCAATTGTCCCTACATGAGCTAATTGACCAGCCTTCAACCACGACCAGAGTGGTGACGCTGAGCAGGAGTACGATCGGTTGCGCGACCTGGCGCGCCAGGAGGCCTCGAAGCGGGGACAATGTTTCAGCAGGGTACGATTCGCACGCTCTCGGTCTTCTGCTCGTAGAGATCATGGCTAACTAGACGTAGTCGAAAGAAGCTTATGCCAATGGTGATGGCGCGGCCGCAAAGCAGCTCTCCGAGGAGGGCAAGGCGCATGGTCGCAAGATGGAGGAGTATAACAAGCAGGCGTCCGAGTTCATTTTCCGCGAAAACAACGCCAGCGGACGCGTCGCGGAAGATACCATTGACCTGCACGGGCAATTTGTGGAGGAAGCCGAGGAAATTCTGGAGGAGCGCATCCGCTACGCCAAGTCTCACGGCCAGAACCACTTGCATGTGTACGCTGTGCCTGATCCATCAAAGATCCCTCTTCCCAATGTCCCCAACTAACACAGTCATCAGCATCGTCGGCAAGGGTAATCACTCTGCAGGCCATGTCCAGAAGATCAAGCCGCGCGTGGAGCAGGTTTGTCGCGAACTGGGTCTCCAATACGCCACCGAGGAAAACGCCGGTCGTATCTACGTCAACCTGACCGGTGGCGAGGCCGTGATGCCCCCATATCAACCGCACCAGCAGACCCAACATGGCTCCCACCAGCAATACCCTGGACACCAGCAGCAATACCCCGGTCACCAGCAGCAGACACACCATCAACAACAACCGCAGCAGCAGCAGGACGAGCTCGAGCAGGTTGTCAATCGGCTGTTGCCCAAGGTTATGCGCAAGCTCGAGAAGGCGTGCTGTGTGGTTATGTAAAGCGTCTTGCCTTGCAATGTTTGGAGGGCTTACATATAGTGCAAATAGGGCATTGGTCCCATCCTCAATTTTAATTAGATTAAATACCTGATAAATGCATAATAAGCTAGACTAGAGGCAGAAAGTCACCTTACCAAATTTCATGTTTTGATGATAGCGTGGTTCCATCGCAGATTTGCCAGGACTTCTTGGTTTGATTGCTGCAGCATGAAGTTGTCTGTATAGGCCCGAACGTGAAGATAATTTTTAAGGGGCCTCCACTCTTGATACTTTGGTTGAGCCTCGAAACTCTCCCCCTCTGTTCTTTGTCTGGGAATCCTATTTCATGCCCCTAAAATAGAAGTGAGGAAACACATAGGCCAGAGCCACAGGTGTGGAACTGTTTCTAATTTGTTCTTGCTCTGGCGATATCAACAGGCTAAGCCATGCTGCGGCTCTGAGCGTAACTCGAAAGGCTCGTATACCATTCTTGATATGATCGTTGCTTCGTATAAACATCATTGAAGATAGCCATCTTGAAACCTCGAATGAACACAGGGGTATTCCAGATATATGCGACTATCACCACCTCCCGGTACGACAACTCAAACTACGTTCCTATTGTGCAACTTCGTCCGACAGCGTCGTCTCCACAATTTTATGCAACACTGCACGCACCATCGACCCGTCCCCAGCACCATTGATGCGGGGCGTGGCGTCGATCATCTCGATGAGATTCAAAGCTCGATCACGAAGCTCGGCCACAGTCTGCCGCGTGTGCTCGAAGCTGCCGGTGCTCTCCATGTAATGCACAGCATGCCGCTTGACCTCGTCGTCTTTGGTCTTCTGCTTCAGGATGCTGAGAAGCTGATGATTGGAGGGATTGGCGCGAATGCTGTGAATAATTGGGAAGGAGAATTTGCCCTCGGTCAAGTCCTCACACAGACCCTTGTTTTGGGTGTATTTCGTGCTGGACAGGTTGAGGTAGTCATCGCAGATTTGGAAGATCAGACCCATCACGTTTACTAGGCTCACGCAGTCTTTCCCAGTTTTACTTTCGGCTTGCATCAGCTTCACGGCTAGGCGGAAGAGACCACCTGTTTTGTTGCCGACCATCTCTAAGTACTCGTCTTCAGTTGGGCACGTGAGGGTGTCACGCCAAAAGAGATCCATGCCTTGGCCGCGATGGAGGTTCAAGAGCTCCTTTACGTATATGTCGATAGCGGCGGGGTTGTTCAGTTGTTGGATCTCTTGGAGGGCGAGGAAGTAGACGTAGTTGGCGGAGTTGATAGTTTGAGCTGTGCCGAAGATATTGTGCGCGACGGGAATTCCACGGCGGAGGACTGAATTATCCTCGACATCGTCGATTCTGTATGGAGATAGTGGTGAGCAATAAGTCTAGCAAGAAGCATAGATAGAAGAGCTCACAGTAGCGAAGCTGTGTGTAGCATGGTCACCACCTTGGAAATGATCGCCAAACTCTCGGAGGGTACCTGGAGCCAGGAATTGAATGCCTCGATCAGCTGACGACGCACATCCTTGCCGGGATGCTGGTGCATATAGTCATAGGGACCCATGAGGATCTCTTCATTTTTTGAGGACCACGTTCCATCCTTATATTTCGTGCCATCCACGCTGGACTTGTTACGCTGGTGTTTGTGCTTGGTCTGTCCCGTGGAATCTTCCCCGAGCGGTGTCTTGTGTCGGCGGGAGGGCGGACTGCTCGAACCATTCGTAGCCCCTGTAGAGCTAGTCCTTGGGGGAACAGGGTTCGGTGGTTGGAATGAGGGATTCATGGTGCGGTGTAGAGACAGATGAGGGGGAGGTTGGGAGGGGCTGAGGGGTTGTTGACGCGGAGAGCAGATGACATCAAGACTAGGCGCCAACGTGAAGATAAAACTATTTTTGCGACGGTCAACTGGTACCAGGCGCGCGTATGGAGAGTCGACCAGATGCCCTTTTTCTTTCTTTTTTTCTCTGTACCCTACGACTCACCATTCTGAGTATTCGGAGCTGGAATGACTCTGGCCCTGGTACCTCCGATGACTAATCGAGCGTTGTGAGGCCGAAAGGCCATCCCGCCAAAATCAATCAATCAATCACGAGGCGATGCAAGGTCGAGCGGGGTACAGGCGAATAAAAAGACATATCACATTTTGAAAACCCCCATGTAGCATCAAGGGAGAAATTAACGAGAAATAAAGTGATGGCCTGCTGTAAGGTGATGAGTTTTGCTAGGGCAACAGACGCCGGGGACACCGAACGTCCAGCTCGCCCTGTGACGACAAGAAGGACTAGCGGCCAGTAGGACTTCCCCAGGGCGTAAACCGGTTTTTTTGCAAGTGTCAAAAATAAGCATCTATTGACGCCATGGTTTGATCTGCGCCTAGAACCTCAAGTCCGATCTGAAAACCGGAACTAGTGGTGGTTCTAGGGTCAAAAGTGCCTGGCAAACCGCGGGGTCGTCCGGGGCAACCGCCTGCGTTGGCCTTTATTTATGTTGGGAGCGGCCCGACTGACCTCATCGGCTGTCACGGACCACTTTCGATCCCGATTTTCTGCCAAAATCCCTTGATATGTTCAGCAGCTGGCTGTTGTCCTGCCCTGGTCCACAGTCTTCATTTATTTTTCCGTTCTTCTCTTGATTCATTTGGACTCGCGGTTTCTTTTTCATACATCCTCATGGAGACTCTCTTGGCTCATTCCTTTGATTATCTTTCCTCATACGAGCCCAGCAAGGTCCGCAAGGGCCTGCGCCAGGTCGAGGGCCTGCTCGCGCAAATTTGTCTTTCCAAATCAAAACCTCCCACCGATCGACGAAAGTCCTATCTGGCCGTCGAGGCGCAGCCGGTGCCGAAGGAGTTATCCGAATTGCGCGATGACCCAGCATTTAGGGAATTTTTTAAATTACAAGAAAGCTTCCAATGGAATGGTAAGTCTCATCGGCTTGTTTAATTTTGTTTCGTTTGGTTTGTGCCAATCCCCACATTAACACTGATCTTTCTGTGCACAGTCGCGATGCGCTTAGTATCCTGCCTAGAGCACCTGCTCGGCCGCGGTAGCAATGGCACCAACGATATGCTCATCGTCTGCACTCTCGATCTGATCCAAGGCGCTTTGCTCTTGCACCCACCATCGCGGACTCTGTTCGCGCGTGAAATTTATATGAATCTTCTCCTCGACCTCCTCGACCCGATCAATTGTCCAGCCATTCAATCAGCTACTTTGTTGACCCTCGTCACCGCTTTACTGGACTGCCCCGCAAACACCCGTACTTTTGAAGACCTTGACGGTCTTCTCACAATCACATCACTGTTCAAGCAACGCGCCACTTCTCGCGAAGTCAAGCTCAAATTGGTCGAGTTCCTGTATTTTTATCTCATGCCTGAAACACCGATCCTGGCCGGGGGCAGCCCACCGGGTCTGCAGCGCAGCCCCAGCAAGCTCTCCACCCGTCCATCGAGCTCACATGCATCCGCGGCAGGCGGGGCCAAGATGATCCGCGACACACGCACTACCGACGAGAAGCAGGCCCTACTAGGACGTTACCTGAATAACGTCGAGGACCTTGTGGAGGACCTTAAAGAGACCGCACCGTTTGGAGCAACGGTATATTGAATGAATTTATCTGAGGCGATGACTGGACTTCCGCCCACGACAGGATGTGTTTGATGACCGCATTGATGTGGTTGAGTTTGTTTTTTTTTCTTGTTTCCAGCCAGTTTCCTTTTCTTTCTTCTCTTCCTTTCTTCACTTCCTTTCTTCAGTCTCATTTTCTTGATTCCCACGAGCTTTTGTTTTCCGTCCGGTACGGCGTGATTATGTGGTCTAGCCTGATGCTTTTTCCCGCTCTTGGTTTCTTGTTTCGTTGTTTCGATTTTTGACTCTCCTCGTTTCCAGCCTTTCTTGCACTTTAGTTCTTTATTTCTTTTTTTCAAGTGGTCTTCCCGTCTCATCTATGTTCCTTGTCCCTCCCATCCTGAATTTGTGTTGTCCTCTCAATAGGCTTCAGGCCTCATTTTTCTTGTGTGTCCTAGATGGCGACATAACATTGTACGATTCTTCTCTGTTCTTATTTGACTCAAATCTTACGAATTAAACATTCAAACATACCCCTTTTCGCGATTTCGTGGAATGTCGTGTTCGAACCTCTTTGAAGTAGGTCAAGTTGAAGCCATTAGATTTGTATCACCTGGGTTGACTCCTTTCGGAGGGGACTCAACGTGGATTTTAATCGCGATGCTGGGCCGGCAAGGTGGAGAAGATCGGACCATGGAACACACTATATCCCCACCTGCCTCCCCGGTTCCTTGAAACAAAACGTGGACCCCGGAACTATTCAAGTCCGATTACTGACGCTTCGACTACATGACGAAGACTTTACAAGAACAGCTGTACTGACAGAAACACCATACAGCTACTTGAAGAGTTATCGATACGTCGGGAGAGCAGTGAAGCTACTCCTTTCCTGGAGGTTGTGGGTCTTGATGCGTCACTGGGGATTCTAGAGGTAGCGAGAAGCGCTATGCAGACGGCCGTGAAGGAGAAGAATCTGCATATACTAGGGTTTTGCTGGGAATAATCGATCTTCTGCAAGGTGCATCATCACAGGCGCAGCTGAACCGTCACTGCAGACGTCGGGTGCCGTGGGAGTCATTTCTACTCTCGTGCTAGAATACATTCCTGCGAAGGAGTTCTTCGACGCAGCGGCAGCAAGGATACTGCCCGGCGCCTATCTAATGATAACCAACATGCACGCAGCTTTGGGTGTAATTAGCCAGGCGGGGTTCACGGACCCGCAGACTGGGATCAAACTCAGACCCACTAGCTACTGACACTCTTTCTCTGAGGTGCTAGCGGCGGCCGAGAAAGCTGGATTCGATGTGGAGAACTAGTTGGCGAGGATGGAGGATATAGTGTTCTGCAAAGGGCAGTTGATCAGCAATTAGGTGAGGAATCGGGTGCACGGGCGAAGAAGTGGGTTGGGATCAAAGGCTGGTTTGGGATTTGTTTCAGCAAAATATAAGTAGAAAGTCTCTGCCTGAGACTCAGTGGAGAGTATAATTTCTATCCCTAATGCGGGTAATAATACATTTAGAAAAATTGCAGCAGTCTTTCCCGGTGTTGTACAAGATTGGGATTTTCCCGCAGTAGCTGTGCCAGGCGGTTCTGCTTCCACCCCATGCCCTCGTCCAGGATCAGATGTGTGTAGGCGAATACGCTGGCATCAAAGAGACCCGGCTTGGATCGGCCGAAGAAGTGATCGTCCTCTCCAAGCAGGGCGGACAGAGCCTCGAATGCGCTTTTTGCATCGCCTTCCAGATCGGCCGCATCAATGTATTTTGATGTCTTGAGAAGCTCGTCGCGGGCTGCCTGTTGAAGCTGGATACCTAACGCGGTACGAACGATGGTATTTGTTGTGGCCGGAACCACGTAGAGTCGGCGTGCGACGGCCTCGAAGTTGTCGTTGTCGAGATACAACATGTATAACTGAATGGACGTAAGCAAGTGTGTTCAGTTGATCGCTTAGATATATACAGGAATAGCTTACCCAAGCATTGCGTAACCGATGGTCCAGCAGCGATGCGTAGACTTCAAAGCGGAGGTTTAATTGTTGCTCCTCTTCACAGTGGACTTGTTCAATGGCCCACTTTTGGAGCTTGTGCGAGGGGATGGGACCGGGTGCGCCTGCGGGGAGAGAGGGAAGGAGAAAGGGCAAGGCGCCGGTGGGCGATGCATGATTGTTGGAGGGTGTCACCTCAAAGTCGATTCCGACGAATTTCAGGTAGGCCTGCGTGAGATCAGTATCGCTGCTTCGTGACCGTGCTGGGCAGATCTCGTACCTGCCATTTGAGACATTGAGGATTAAATGAAGGTCGACCATGGCGTGCGCCCTTTGCATCGCTAAAGACATATAACTGGTTCTGGTGCCGTCGGGACGGAGACCGGAGCGGTAGGTCGTTGGGGGGATACGTGGTCAACGGAAAGCGGTCGAAGAGACGTTTGATGGGGGCTGGAACTGTAAAGAAATCATGCACAGCACTAGGACCAGTAGAGCTGGTACTTTCCGGCTGAGGGCCCTCACTGCCTTTTGGCGGCATCGCGACTTTATGCAGGAGAATCGGAGCAACCAGGGCCTCGGCCACTAAACCGTGACGATTAACAGGAACGGATGAACCTGAAGGGCCGAGACCCATTGGCAGCCCCCACCAGAAGACACCAAATCACGTGATGCCGGATTTATCCAGGCTCCGACCATCCGCCTGTACTTGAACCACTTAATACCGATGGTTCAATGGTTGCGTAACGGCGATTAGGTAAACCCTCCCCGCATCGTTTTTTCCTCTTTCATCTTTCTTATGTCGTACCTGAACCCTTCGGCATTCGTCCCCTCACTTCGCTCTTTTGTCGTCACCTCACCGATGCTCATAGTTCATCCCACTGTTTCCCATCGGTCTCGGTGAACCGTCTCACACGCCGACTCTTGGACCCGGTCGACCCCGCTTTCAGTCTCGACCTTCCGGAGCCACGAAAGACACAATATCTCTCTATATACATTTGTTCCCGGCAGGCTTGCAAGCAGTATTTTCTTTCTCGACTGACGGTCCCGCGCCAAGACCTGCGTCAGCGGACGGCCTTTGTGGTACTTAGTATTCAGTCATCGGCATCGTCATCCGCCGATCATTGCGGCTCTCTGATCACACCACCCATATCTTTGGCCTGCGACAATGCCTCTCGATGAAGAGGGTGCCAAGTGGTCTTGGTATGATTTTCCATAGAAACAGTCAGTTGCACATGCGCTGACGTTCTTGCTATAGCGAACCATGCATTCGCGGCCACCGATCTTCGAAATGTCAGCACTTCGACAGACTGATGATGAAGGTACCCAAGGCTGGACGGCCCCTAGCCAAATGTCCCCATCCGAAGGGGACCTGCAGTTGCCAGAAGACGTTTGCCTTCATGGTCCGAATTCCAAAAGGTCAGCAGCCCATGCCCTTTCCTGCTGAATTCCGCTAATGTATGCCCAGGCTCGACATGTTTATGCCGACCGCTATACAAAGTCCCTGCCAGCACAGATGATTCATCCCAGTCCACCCCAGCACCTGTACCTCCAGTTTCGTCAACTGGTGCAGCAAAAGTTCAGAAACCAGGAAGACGACAAAGCCATCTTCAAGCTGCACCGGGCAACCTTGCAAAGGCGCTGGAGTCTATGCCGGACAATCTCAAATTCGAGGATGGTGTGGTCAACTACGCGGCAACTATTCCTCAACACTCCGATCGGAATGACCCGCTCTCAGCTATTCAGTCGACTAACAGCTTTTCACCTACACCCGTCTCTGATCGACCTACCCCGAATGGAACTAGCTGTTGCTCCAAGAAATCCCAGGCCCCACCGGTGGCTTCCAACAGCGGAGGCTCTTGCTGTTCTGGAAAGTCTAATGTGCCATCAACATCCAATGCTTTCTTCACTGGAAACGAGTACAAGGCGAGTCAGCCCCCTGACTGGAACGACATGTCATATTTGAATTTCTCGTCGGCCCAGATGCCCGCGTGGCAAAACCCCGTAGACTCTACTCAGCCCCAATTCATGCAATCGTTGGGCATGCATAGCGCCCAGTCCCATCCACTTTACACGAACGAATATGCTTCTCATGGGTCTTCCGCTCCATCGTACTCGAACACGATGAGTGAAGTTGGGACAACACAAACGGCTGTGACTCAATTTGCTGCGGACCACTCCCCGAAGTCCGCCTACATGCACTCCCATACCCATCATGATGCAGAGTCTTGTCATGAGTGTAAATGTGGAGACGATTGTCAATGCTTAGGCTGCGCGGCCCATCCCTTCAACAACACTACTCGTCAGCATGTTCAGGAGATGGGTGTTTTGATGACCTTTGATGGTGATGAGCACATACCCGAAGACATGGCCAACGCCTACCAGCCTCCATTCCATGGCAATACTCCATCGACTCCAATGAACTTTGGCTTCATGCAGCACACTCCCTCCATGGAAAACACTGGTCAGCAAAACAACTTCGACCCGTACTCGGATCCAAACTCCGCCATGTCTTCTGGCTACTCCTCTCCTCTCCGCGCCAGTCACACAATGAACCAGCAATTAATGCATCCATCCGAATACTACACGTTGGAGTATCCGGTGGGAATTCCCTCGGCCTGTTCGAATATGACTGGAAGCTGTCAATGTGGAAACGACTGCAGTTGCGTGGGCTGTCTTACACACAGCGGTCATAATGGCGTACCTCTCGATGCACCGATCCCAGAGCCTTCTATTGCTACCACAACAGAGCAGCACCCTTCTTCCCATCGCCATACTGCGGTGACATCTGTTAGTCACAACTCGCATATTCCTGTGCTTGACAATATTTCCATACCGTGTCTGAGTCCACGCACGCTTGAGACATCGATGATTTGAGTCCACCGGGATGACCAATTTCCCCTCCGGATCCCCTTTACCCCACCGTTTTAGTTACACGATTTATGATGGACAATGATACCCTTTTAGATATCTCTGCTCTAGAAAGCCGGCTGCAATACGCGCTTGCTATATGGAATGAAAAGCTTCCCAGTCGCTCATTAGATACTCTCGGCATTGTATTCTCCTGTTCCCTTTTGAAATAGATATAGACGCCCCTCTAGAAAAGCCTCGTTCCGTAGGGTTGAGTTCCTCCCGCTTCCCCAAGGCCTGTGTCCCATGATATGATACATACGAGATCGTCGCGTAGTCAAGTTACTTATTCGAAATCTTCATACCGACAGCTTTTCTTCTCAAATCAAGGTAGCAAACTCATGTACTTTGTAAGTATGATAGTGGGTCTGGGAGTGGATTCTATCGTGGTTTCGGAAAGCAACATTGCATTACATAATCTCCTTGACTCTATTCCAACCTCTCCTATTCAGCCTTACTGTGAACTTATTATTCGCCAGGAGTTGAAACCGCTACGACTACTTCGCTAGCTGCTCGATTGGGAAGGAAGCGCTTTGAAGTTGCCGCGAAGTCCTCCGAGCTCCAAGCTAATGGAAATGACCACTCGTCTTTGACGGGTTCCTTCCACACATGAAGCAGCGCACATCTCACGGCAAAAGCGCTGGTGCGGAAGGAAGCATCCTCTGTTCATAGAAGACTGCTTTCCTCTTTCTTTCGTCTACAAATTCCATTATATCAGCTGAATCTAGCCGATTTTCGTGCTTGTACACCATGCCAGACCTATTTTCAACGGACGAGGCACCAATGTCTCAGGACATTCGAGCCCATTATGTGCGCACGCAAGAATACACATCGATGCCAAAGTATCCGCCTGGGTCCGCAATTGGCTCCGCACTGGGATACTTTGGTCATGAGAATTATGAAGATGACAATGATACTGTCGTCGTTGACAACAAAATCTTGAGCTCTGCCACACATCAGTTTTCCGAGGGTGACTTTGTTTGCTCTGGCTTCTTCAGTCTTGCAAATCTCGATGGCTTTACGCGTCGCTTCAAATGCAACCAATGGTCTTACGAAATGCGCCGCCAAGCACAGCCGATCTTTCCATTCCTATCCTTGGGCCCGTCATCCTGCCTCAGAGACCGCGAATTTCTCCGTTCTCAGGGGTTCACTCTTCTCCTAGCAATCCGTAGCAGCCAGTCTGCGCAAGCCCGGCTGGTGTCGGGAGACAAGGCTGCCGCTGAAATCGGTGTGCAAGCTGACACCATTGATGTTCTCGACAACCAAGAGCTGATTTCCGCTTTTCCCCACGCCATTCGCCGTATCAATGATCATCTAGCGGGGGTGGATGTTGATACCTCTGGCGAAACGGAAGCATATCAGACTGGCCAAGCATCCATGAAGAGAAAGGTCTTAGTCTTTTGTGAATCCGGCAATGAGCGATCTGCCGCGGTAGTCATCGCCTATATGATGGTGATGCTCAATATGGATCCGGGACAGGCCCTCCACTTGACTCAACAGCACCGCTTCTGTGTCTCGATCGAGGATCCACTGAAGCGCATTCTCTTTGCGTTTGATTCTATCCTGTCGGCAAAGCGTGACGTCGAGCGTGTCAGGCGCTCGAACATGCAGACTGGAGCTTCAACACTTGCTCCTCCACCAGTACCCCCTGTTCTGCTCTCCAAAAAACGGAGTTTCGCGGACCATTACAATGAAGATACCAATATGGCCGACGGTGACATGGAAGTCGATGGGGACAGGGACTTCTTAACTGAGCGAAGACCCATTGCCCCCTTTCAGGACCGCGTAGTCTAGAAATGTTACGATAATAAGGACGCACAGTGGTTTTCTCTGAAATCTTTATTAGCCCTTCGACTTGTGGTCTCGACTTCTGTTTGCTGGAATTATCCTGTTAGTGCTACTCGTTGCTCTATACACATTACTTGGATATTTGGCCCTCCATGCACTCTTAGAATTTCCCGTATTATAGGTATCATGGCATCTGGTAGGGAATGGAATTAGAAGGAAGCATAAATGTTTCTCCAGGCATATCCAAGGTGTCTTGAGCGAGATGTCTAGAAATGACAAGAAGAAGTCAAGCGAGGACTTTGGAGAACTTGAAGGCGACAAGGCTGAGGGCATGTGAGAGAACTGTTTGTTTAGCTTCAACGATCTCGCGTCAACCATTTCCCCTGCATTTCTCTCACGACGCTGTTTTCTAAGCTGCTACATTCCAGCCTTATATCTTTCAGCTTTCTCCATGCTCTGCCAACCCCTCATCTACCGCACTAGTTACCATGGATGATACTGATCATTACGACGCGAACATGGACCCGGCGTTCATGACAAGTGAGGATGAAATCGATGCCTGGCCAGCGAGTGTCAACTCCTGGAAAATCTCCGATCAATTTGTAAGTTCAATACACTTCTTGCCAACAAGCGCCCTTGAAGAAGTACCTGCTGACGATAAGGTCATGGCCATTCAGGCTCGTCTTGGTTCCCTTGTTCTCGGTGACCTGAAACCTTCTATTCATATTGAAATCATCCACAACTTGCGTGAGGAGTTGGGCAGCACCATCGAAGCTGCCTGTACGAAATTGAGAATTACTGATGAAGAGAAAAATGAGCTCATCATGTACAACAACCCGCACAATCGCAGTCTCGAGGCAGAAAACATCACGGTGCTGACGTACAGGAAAAGGCAGAGAGCAGCATTGCAGAAGCTTGATCAAGGTGTAGCCTCCTATCTTGTTCAGAAAGTCTTGTCCAACATCTTCAAGACTACTTGTCGGCAGTTGTCCGACACAAGGGCGAATCTCGGCGTAGAAAATGTCATGCACGCCAAAGCATCGGATGTCCTGCTGTCATACGAATTTCTAGATCGCATCCATCTTCCCCGCAGTCTCGCTGGTACCTGGTCCAATGGCGTTGAAACCTGTCTCAATGGTCATTACGATTATCCCACTCCTGAGTCTCAATCTTGGGAATGGGCTGAAGACTTGTTCAAGCGCCAAGTCGATCTGGGTAGAATTGGCGCGACGCGGCCTGCATCCGCCAAAGAAGAGCCAAGATATCTGCTTGCGACGAAGGCCTTTAGAACCATGAGCTCAGCCAAATCGGGAGCCACTTTGACCGACAAAGGCCAAGGGCACTCTGGCACCTCGAACGGGGAAACACCGTTCTGGCACACCCGAGGCCCCCCCTCGAATGTGACGGACTCCGAAGCTCGTTACCAGTGGAAACTAAATCAATCAGAACTCGATCTGATTCAACATGAGAAAGCCTTATTAGAAGCTGAACTGAAGGAGACCAGGGATCTCGGCTCGAGTCCTGATTTTTGTGCCTGCGCTAACCCCGAAGACCCTTGGTACTTCCACCTCGGATGAGGACGACGATGTTCTGGAGTGGTAGATGTGATTTCTTTTTTTTTTTTTTAAAAAAAAAAAAATCTATGCGTTTGTTTCATGCATCAAGTGAACCATTGACCATTCATGTAAATTGTCTTTAGATGTAGTAACTCCAAATGGGCACTCCTCCCGCTTTATGAATGCCCCTAGGACGAAATGAAGAATCTGCTTTCATCAGTTTCATCGGAATCAAGCTTAGCTGAAGCGATTCTGACTTGACATCATTGGAGTTGCAGTGACTTTTCAGAGATCATAGAAATTACATCATTTTCGATATAGAGGCTGTGCATTCGAAGTAGAAGAGTTCAATATAGAAGTGGCCCGTGCACGACGCGAAAAACCGCGTCCAACACGCGCTCAGCGTCCTATCGTCCATCTTGTGAACAATTCACAGCAGAATAGGCTCATGCATTTCGTGGAGCTCGAGAATATTGATCACAGCATAACTATACCTCTTTGATTCCATCGGTTGTACAGCTAAACCTTGATCTGGTTCCAAGCCTCATCCCTGGGAATGACGTCTGCGCCATCCGGACCCTGATCGATCGCGTCTTCTTCTCTCGCTCCTTTCGCAAACCTGGTCAGACACAATGTCTGCCACGAATTCGCCGATTCCCTCGACTGACTCACGGGCTGACACCCTCCAGCCGGAGTCGACCGTACCGTCTTCGCCCATGACTGATCTCAATATTCAAGACACGAAGCTTCCTTTGGAAGAGATCAATGACGATGAAGAGATTAAGATGGAAAAGGCCAATGGCGGAAATGAGCCATCAGGGTCTGTTGAAGATAGCGAGGGGATGGATACAAAGTCAAAGGCCTTAATGCATTTGTTGAAGACCAGCTCAGTAAGCTACATCCTATTTCTGGATGTTTGCCTGCGACAACTCTCTCATTCTTGTCTTCCTATAGGTTTTCGTCGCCATTATGTCCGAGAAAATGCAAAAGCAGCAGGAAGAGGCTCGTCAACAAGCGGCCAAACAGAAGAAGCCTCCCACAGAATCCAAGGCCAAGCCTAATGCCGCACCCGCCGCTCGTCGCCAGACTCGAGGTCAGGCCGCGCAAGACTCCACTGCCGCGGATAAGCCTACTGGTGATGAATCTTCTATATCTAGTAGGAGGAGAGGCCGATCGAGAAAGAGTGTTGAGAAGGGTAACACTATCTCGAGCTACTTTCAAAAGGCCGATGTCGACGTGACTGAAGACAAACCGACTGTACAAGAGGCTTTGGAACAGGCCGCTGACGATTTTGAGGCAAATCCGACCGCTCTTGGCGAACAAGAGCTTGTGGCAACTCAGCAGCCAACGTTGGTGACAGGCGGTCGTATGCGAAAGTATCAGCTGGAGGGTCTTGAGTGGCTCAAAACACTATGGATGAACGGCCTGTGTGGTATTCTTGCTGATGAGATGGGTCTTGGTAAAACAATCCAGTCTATCTCGATGATTGCTTTCCTGAAGGAGAACAACGTCTCAGGACCATTCCTGATTGCGGCTCCCCTCAGCACATTGAGCAACTGGGTCAACGAGTTCAAAAGATGGACCCCAGGTATCAATGCGGTTTTATATCACGGATCAAAAGACGAGCGCGCAGAGATCCGGAACAAGCAATTGAAGATACGCGACCAGATGAAGATGGATTTTCCCATTGTGTGTACCTCGTACGACATTTGTATCAATGACCGAAAGTTTTTGGCTCAGTATCAGTGGCGATATATCATTGTGGTACGTGCTCTCATCGTGACTATCAGCTCGTCTCATGCTAACCAAGTCCATAGGATGAGGGACACCGCCTCAAAAACATGAATTGCCGTCTGATAAAAGAACTGATGTCCTATAACTCGGCCAATCGACTCTTGATAACTGGTACCCCGCTTCAGAACAACATTTCTGAGTTGTGGTCATTGCTGCATTTCCTTCTTCCCGACGTTTTCAATGACTTGAACAGTTTCGAGAAGTGGTTCGACTTTTCCTCTGTTCTCGACGACAATGGACAGGCCGAGCTCATTGAACGACGAAAGCGAAACTTGGTCTCCACGATGCATTCAATTCTCAAGCCTTTCCTTCTTCGCCGTGTGAAGACTGATGTAGAGGACTCGTTGCCAAAGAAGCGGGAATATATTTTGTATGCCCCGATGACCCCTGAGCAGAAGGAGCTCTATCGAGAGATCATTAGTGGGACCGGCCGGCAGTATCTAGAAGGGAAGGCCTTGGAGCGTCTGACGGCCAAAAGTCAAAGTGTCTCACGTTCCTCGAGTCGGAAACGTCGCCGCGAAAGTGACGAGCCGGACTCCTCCAACAAGAGTCACAAGTCGAGTGAGACTTCTACTCCGACCAGAGATACCAGTGCTCGCAGCACCCCCGCCCGTCGGCGTCGTGGTGTGAAAAATTACAAGGAGGACTCCGACCGCGAGTTTGACGCCAAGCTGCGGAGACTTGAGCGCGGGATTGAATATCAAGAGGAGACAACTGAGCCTAGCGAGAATGAGCTTGAGGAAATCGAGCGTGCCAAAAACCTGAAGCTCGCCAGTATGTTACGGCTCAAATAACCTCTGCTATCGACGTTTTGCTAACAGATTAACCAGAGAAGGAAATCAGTCAGAAGAAAATGCAAAACCCGGTCATGCAAGCCCGTCTGGCGTGCAATTCTCCCCACAACTTTTATTGGCCTTGGACAGACGCATCGTCTGCCGTGGATGAGTCGCTCGTATCAGCCTCCGGTAAAATGCTACTTCTTGATCGATTGATCCCCTGCTTGCTCAAAAAGGGACATAAGATCCTCATCTTCTCCCAGTTCAAAACTCAGCTCGACATACTGCAAGAATGGGCCGCCGAGTTGCGTGGTTGGAACTGCTGCCGCATCGACGGAGCCATCGCCCAAGCTGATCGCCAGGAGCAGATCGAAGCCTTTAACAAGGACAAGCAGCACAAAATATTCCTCCTCAGTACCCGTGCTGGTGGCCAGGGCATCAACCTGACTGCGGCAGATACTGTTATTCTATTTGATTCCGATTGGAACCCGCAGCAGGATCTCCAGGCTCAAGATCGTGCTCATCGTATTGGTCAAACCAAGCCGGTTATCGTCTACCGACTGGCCACCAAGGGTACTGTTGAGCAGACTCTCTTGGAAAAGGCAGATTCCAAGCGCCGCCTCGAGCGTCTAGTCATCCAGAAGGGGAAGTTCCGTTCTTTACTGGATCCCAGTGCCACAGCTCAGGACATGGAGGAGCTGCGGAGGGCCCTTGGCGAAGACGAATTCGAGCGCTTTGAAACTGGTGCCGATCCCGAGTCCATTTTGTCTGATCATGATCTAGACATCTTGACAGATCGCAGTGAAGAGGCTTATCTCCGTGCCGAGAAGGGTCTTGAGCAGAGCGGCCCCGCTTTTGTTGCTGTCGAGTCCAAGCGTGATGGTGGTGAGTCCCTGATGGCTTGAGCTCTAATCTTTCTGTTTTACAAGTATCTTTTATGGAAATGTCCGGCGATGCGGCTGTATCAAAAATTTGTCACTTCGCCTCTATCACCGACCTTGGGATAGTTCGACCTTCCTAAGGGCGAGCCAGAGGTTCTGGTGGAGTTGCGTATTTTGAGCTCTCTGGGCGTCGAGCAGTTAAGATACCTGAATTGTACAATACGTCGATGATAATTTGCTAGAAATGCATGGCAGTCAATGCAAGAAACAAGGATCCATTGTGCGCCTGCGAGCTTCGTGCCAGGGACATGGCTGTACAAAAGGACAGAGGTTAACTTCAACAGATAACCAACGTCTGCGCTCACCGTCGAGCTCGTTCCTCTTCAATTTCTGCACGCAAGTCCGCAAGGACACCCTTGCGCTGGGCTAGATGACTCTTCAACCCCTCAACTTGATCGCCCACGGTCTTAACGTCCTCCCTCGCGCGCTCCAGGTCTTGTCCATCCTTCGAACGGCCCACACCTTCGCGCAATTCACGGAGTTCCCGCTCCTTATATTCCAACAACTGCAGCGTCTCCTTCTTAATGAGAACCCAATTCGGACGACCATCGTTGCGTGGTCTATCCCGCCGGTTTTCCGAAGCCTCTCTTGCAGAATGAAGCTTTGCCTCAATCTCTGCCAGCTCCCGGCGCAGACGAACCTTCTCCCATTCTTCATCTTGAATTGTTTCGCCGAAATCAGTTCCCTTGGGCTGATATGAGCCTTTGCCGCCAACCCCCAGGCGGCTCAGATATGTATCGCCAAACTTGGCCTTGCGGCCAGTCCTTGTCTCTTGGTTTCCATCGGCACCGTAGCGCTGTGCGGGTGCGTTATCAATTTGGTAATCGATCTTATTACTCTCGAATGAGGAACGTAGCGATGCGGGGATGGTGCGCGGGATGCGGAAGCCTTCGTGGCGGTAGTTGAGGATGTGCAGGAATGCAAGCGTTGCGTCCTTGTTGATAGCCTGACCGGCAGAGGGGTTAACCAGGTTCCATGCGGAGCTGATGTCAGTGTCGGGGACGTCGAGGGAGTCGTAGAGAGGTTGTAGGGATTGGACTGAGGTTCGAACGTTAGCGGCTTGCTTCAGATTCACGGATATTCACTATGCGAGGGGACTGACAGGTAATCTGGCCACGATGGTCGCGACTAGAGCTATAGATTTCTTCGTACTTGGACTTATCGGCGGGCTTCATGTACCAATCGAAGCCGTCCTTCAGCCCGAGGCTATCGTCCTCGTCTTCTATCCGCTCGAATTTCTCTGAACCCCCGCTCAATGCGCGCGTCGCGTGCACGAGATGTGACTTTGACTCGGGGACCAGCCAGTCTGGCAAGACGGCCGGAACGTCTTGTAGTTCCTGTGTTCCGCCACGTCAGGCCCCGATCTTGGATCAATTCAGTGTTTGGAAAGTTGTACATACGCCGTTAACGAGATCGAATACCAAGCGCATGGCGACACAGAATTCTTCGAAATCAAGCTCGCCATCGCCGTCGACATCCGCAATATCCCAGACCTTCTCAAGTTGATCATCACGGAGTCGACTGTTGCGCAGCACGGAAGCGGCTTGTGAGCTGTTTAAGTGCTGCTGACCATTTGATAGCGAGGCAAAAATTTCCCAGTAGCGCTCGATCTCCCATTGCTCAATCTTTTTGGCAGACATGGTGGGATTGGGGGGTGGTGATGATGGTGGAGAGGATGGAGAGTTGGGGCGAGGTCGGATTTACCCGCTGTCCGCTTTCAGGGGACCTGAGGTCATCGTTGTTTACCCCAAGTCGTGTACTTCACATCATTACACAGCAAGACTAATTCTATCGATTACGGGGTTCTATTGAGAATGGATCTGCCAGCATATCAAGATATGGTACATCAATTGTTGAGTGAGTCGTTGCAGTCGGATACATTCTATCAGCATTCTCCATCAAAATCACGAAGACTTATAAGTTCTTCTTTTCGTCGGATTTGGCTTCCTTTTCTTTCTCTTTTTGAGCTTGCAGCTGCTCACTGACTTGGACGATGGCCCGCTCGGCCTCCAACGCCAGCTCCGGAGCATCCAGTATTGTGGCAAGCTTCTTGGCATCGGACATCTTCAAGAGCACGCGGTCCTCGCTCTGTTCGAAAAGATCGACCATTTCGGAAGCTGGGGTATCAAGTGGGGCATTATCCAATGTGCGAGATGCCCGTTTGGCGTAAAGCTGCTCTAACGCCGGCAGGGAAGTAGGCTTCAGAAGATCCTTCTCTACCAGGAATTCAAGGTGTCGCGAGCCATTCAAAGCTGGCAATTGATCATTAGCGTCTCAAGCTGACCCCAGTGTCAATATTGACTAACCTCGCCAGTGCGACCAGCCTCGATAAACCAGATAGAAGAATGGGATGTTAGGCACCCTGTAAAATCCTTGTCAGTAGATGAAGCGAAGGGCCCAACAATGCCGCAAGAACATACACTGGAATAAGACCCAGAGGCGCTGTGACAGGAGCAAACCCGAAACTCCACATCATCTTTTTTCGATGGAATTCTTGTCGGTCTGTAGCGATAGCGCGCAATATAGTTGGGATCTTCTCCAGTCGCACAGAATTACCTGGGAAGAGCACCTCGATCCTCTTCTTGCCATGATCTTCATCAATACGCTTCTGCGAAGCCAGAGATGGTATACTTTTGAGACCCCATTCTTCGAAGGGAATTCGCTGCTGGACTCGATTGCCCCATGTCACCAGGTACTTTTTCCAGCCCGATTCGGCTTCTTCCCAGCTTGCCCAGGTCTGAGCCGCCTTGCTTGTAGCTCGATCGAGTAGTGATAGCTCTTTCGGGACGTCTTTTCTGAGAGGCCGAGCGTAGATTAACGCCCGTCGAGTCGAGATTGGGATCAGGAAAAGGCGCATGGCCGCGGGGGTCCGGATGGACGAGTTTGAAAAGACTGACTATCACAGAGGATAGAAGATTGAATGTGAAATGCGCAGCATAGAACCTGGAAGCCCCAAAGTACCGATTGTTGTAGGGTTTATCGAAAGAGAGGCACAGGTTGGAGCACGGGGAGAAATGGTAAGCAGGGGGAGACGTCATTCCGCGCCTGGACGAACCTCGTTTTGGATCGGAGATAATCTTGGATCCATCATCTTTTCTCTCCACTTCCCGTTCTTGACTCGTCAATTTCGGGTGTCCTTGCTTCGTGCCTGGAATTGGGCTCTTGACTGGCCCTCAACCCTCCCAGATCTCCCTTCCTGATCGATGCGCATCTCGAGTCGAGTCCTATAGCCAGCGTCCGATTCCCTTGCTTGCCATGGATGCGACGAACAGCTTCCAGCCCGATAGCGGTAAAGGGCGAGTTTTCGATGAGACCCTCTCTGAAAAGGTGCCCTCGGGCTTTGGATCGTCGAATCTACACTCAAATCGATTGACTGTGAACACCCAAGCCGGCGCCCTCCGCAACACACCATTCGACTCACCAGCCACAGCGAAACGAACAACAGATGGCCAGCCACATGAAGAGCCCGCCAAATCGCAACATTTTACTCCAAGGACGCTACCCGGTATGCGTAAAACTCGTGTACTAGGAGTCAATTTGTCGCTGACAGTTTTGATAGCTTGGATTCGATCGGTCGAAACGGTGGATGACGGAGAAGAAGCTCAAGCTAGTGACCGTCTCTTACCCTCCCAACCGAACGATGTACGCGTAGCTCAACATAATCATTCTCCTCATGCGACCTCCCGGCAAGAATATTCTCTCTTCGATGAGAGTCAATCACCTTTGCAGACCCGTGAATCCCGCTGGAAAACATTTTCGCGCGTTATCCAGTATCCACGAGAACCTAATGGGGAGATCAAAGAGGTTACACCAGAATGGATGAACGATCATCTTGGAGATTATTCGGGGCCATGGCGAGGCAAGCTTCTTGAGGGGGATAGTCCGGAGTACCCATTACACAACAATGGACGCCGGGAAGTATGGTTCAAACGCTTCCACAATCAGTTGCTTAGAAGCCCTATTGTGCCGTTGATTCTGCGCATGACAGTTTGGAGCTTCTCACTCTCGGCCCTGGCTCTCGGTGGATCTATTCAGCATATGGCTAAGGGGCGACACAGTGAAGGTCCATCAGCGCTTATGGCAATCATTGTCGACGCCGTAGCCTTGGTGTACCTTCTCTACATCACATTTGATGAGTATACGTCGAAGCCACTGGGACTCCGATCCCCCTCAGCCAAAGCTCGGCTAATTCTGCTCGACTTGTTCTTCATTGTCTTCGACTCCGCCAATCTTAGCCTAGCCTTCGACTCCTTGTCGAATGTGACGGGGTCCTGCACCGAAGCAGATATCAACTCCCAAATCAGCCCTCAGAATAACGCCATCTGTGCGCGACAAAAGGCCTTGGCATCTGTGCTCTTAGTTGCTCTCCTCGGCTGGCTCATGACATTCGCGATCAGTGTTCTAAGGTGAGTCATAATTCATGAATAGCGTACTATTGGACCCGACTAACAACTCTACAGACTCGTCGAGAGAGTGCAACGATGATAACAGTGGGACTGCTCCCTTTCGGGAATACTCATCATTCTCGGTTTGCAAATGTTATACACCCCTCTTTGCCGGGTCGAATGCGGGTCTATAGACCAATCGTTACACGTGCAGAGCAGGGCCGTCTTCCCCATACAGAGGGTCTTGTTGGAACCACTCCAATTTCTGAATGCCCTGCACTTTTGGTTCTTCTCCTGGCCGTCCATAACACATGTCCCACTCTCGCTGCGGAGGGTATGACCCAACCATTTTGAACGGCACATCTCCCTCGTCTGCCAGCAGTCGGTGCCCCACCCCAGCAGGCACGATGATCAAGTCACCGCGATGAACCGTCGGCTCGAAACGCCCGGGGTTGTCTTCGCCTCCAAAGCACAGGCGTGCGCGTCCTGCAATGACCCCTAGAACTTCGTGCGTGGTAGAGTGGAAGTGAGTCTCGCTATACATGGTATAAGTCCATTGGGGGATGACTACCCCAATTGATCTCAGGCGGCGCGTGAGTTCCGCGGCTGTGGCGTTGAAGGCGTCGTGGTATACCATGAGGGGTTTCGATTGGATCGAAGTGTTTGGAATTCGGTGCCATGAAGGAATATGTCGACATGTCACTTGGATTTTATCAGCCGCAGTGAAGGCCATGGTTATTGAGAGCACGTTGAACGTGTACAGCGGGACTCGCACGACATCACATACGCAATGACGTCATTCAGGATCTAGATGCCTCTCAAGATTTGGTGCGCAATAGTGGCCCAAACACCCCATGCCTGATTGAAAATCAATGTCTATCAGCAATGAACTCTTGAAGCGGTCTTTACTTTGAAGCTTGTTTTAAGAGATGCCAGGGATGCATGACTTTGTGGGAAGGTACATGAAATGGGAGGTATATGAAAATAACCATATCAGAACATATCTTCTTAAATGTGAATTAACTAACAGAGCCTGAGAGGTAGCTCAAACTCTTAGCAAGGTTCACAGGCGAATCATCAAACAAATAAAAGATTTTTAAGGAATTTCTGTATAACGCGACATGCTCGACAAGTTGGTAGCCCTCACCGCTTTCTGCAATCGGCTATCCCCACGCTCGCCCTTCTCTCAGCCTCATCTTGCCGCCACACCTGCTTGACCTCTTCACTTTCGCTTCTCCTCTTCTAAGCATCGTCTTCTCGTGTGTTTTTCTGTCCAGATTGCTCTTTTTTTCCACAGACACACAGGTGTTTCACTGCCTATCTCTGGGCGTGACTTGTGGCGCACTTATCTCCAGCGTAGGAGAATCGCGGAAGTACGTGACTTTTGGTAGTAGCGAGGATGGCCCTCTTTCTTTGACGAAATTCACTGACACTCGTGTATCTTGGGCTAGAAGATCCTACCCCTTCCCTTCTCGCCTCACTTCAATTTGCCCCTTGACATCATGCCGCCTGCGGTCCCGCAGACTCCTCACAAGGATGACCTGACAGAAACGTGAGTCGTCAGACGAATATATCTTGGGCACATGGACTGACGCCAGCGCAGATGGTCTTTCTTGGAGTCGGGTATAGATAGCGTCATGCTGAAGCTTGACGAGGGAGTTGACATGAAGACTGTGAGTGACAAATGACAGCAGCTGCACCTGAAACACGCTTTTCCTCCAAGATACACTAGAACTGACATTTGCTCTCGATTTTAGTATATGGCTCTTTACACGTTTGTTTGACCTCCGAACATGTGTCGCTCATCCGCTTATAGCTCATCTCCAGGGCCGTCCACAACTTCTGCACGTCACAAAAGGCCGTCGCCAGCAACCAAGGCCTGCAAGCTCACCGCGGAGGTTCGTCTCTCTCTGCGTCCCCTACTGGAACACTTTTTTCATTTCCAAATGAACGTATTTCCACCGAGCAGAATGGCAAACTAATCAGAGATCATATATCTTCAGCGCACCTACTCGGCGAGGAACTCTATAAGTTATTGGGTGAATACCTCTCACGCCATCTGAGTGCGGTACACAAGGAATCCCAGGGTCATACGGACGAAGCTCTACTAGCATTCTACATTCGCGAGTGGACCCGTTACACCACCGCCGCCAAATACGTGAACCATCTTTTCAGTTATCTCAATCGTCATTGGGTCAAGCGCGAGATTGACGAGGGCAAGAAAAACGTTTATGATGTCTACACTCTCCACCTTGTGAAATGGAAAGACGACTTCTTCGAGAACGTCCATGGCAAGGTGATGGACGCGGTGCTGAATTTGGTTGAAAAACAACGGAATGGCGAAACCATCGAGCAGTCTCAGATCAAGAGCATCGTCGATTCCTTCGTGTCGTTGGGCTTGGATGAGAATGATAGCAAGAAGTCGACACTGGAGGTCTACCGCCAGTACTTCCAGCGACCGTTCATTATCGCGACCAAAACATACTACGAAAACGAGTCCCGGCAATTTGTGGCAGAGAACAGCGTGGTGGAGTACATGAAGAAGGCAGAGGCTCGGCTCGACGAGGAGAAAGCTCGTGTGGGTCTGTATCTTCACCCGGACGTCACCAAAAGCCTTACGGATACTTGTCTGGATGTTCTCGTCACGGCTCACTCCACCCTGCTTCGTGATGAGTTCCAAGTTTTACTGGATAATGAGCGTCAGGAGGATCTTGCGCGCATGTACCGACTCCTGTCGCGCATCAAGGAAGGGCTCGATCCATTGCGTACCACTTTTGAGAACCACGTGAGGAGGGCCGGTCTGGCTGCCGTTGAGAAAGTTGCATCCGAAGGCGATAACTTCGAGCCCAAGCTGTACGTTGATGCCCTGCTCCAGGTCCACACTCGGTACCAGAACCTCGTCGACGATGCTTTCAACGGCGAGTCTGAGTTTGTGCGTTCTCTTGACAACGCCTGTCGCGAGTTCGTCAACCGAAATCGCATCTGCAAGACAACCACCACCAAGTCGCCTGAGCTCCTAGCAAAATATACCGATTCCTTACTCAAGAAGGGCTCCAAGGCTGCTGAAGAGTCCGAGCTCGAGGAGATGCTGGTACAGATAATGACTGTCTTCAAGTACATCGAGGACAAGGACGTTTTCCAAAAGTTTTACTCAAAGATGCTTGCGAAGCGACTGGTGCATGTCAGCTCAGTGTCCGACGATGCGGAGACTTCTATGATCAGCAAGTTGAAGGAGGCTTGCGGTTTCGAATACACCAATAAGTTGCAGCGCATGTTCCAGGATATTCAGATCTCGAAGGACCTCAATGCCAACTACAAGGACTATCAAGATAAGGTCCTGGATGATGATGACCGGAAGAGAATGGTCGATGCACACTTCCAAATTCTTGGCACTGGAATGTGGCCTCTCAACCCACCAACCACCAATTTCACCGCGCCGCCAGAGATCAATAAGACCGCCGAACGCTTCCAGAAGTTCTACTTTGACAAGCACAGTGGCCGTAAGCTAACATGGCTATGGCAGCTGTGCAAGGGTGAAGTGAAGGCAAACTACATTAAGAACACCAAGGTGCCATATACATTCCAAGTGTCGACTTTCCAGATGGGCATCTTGCTTTTGTTCAATGAGACCGACACACTGGGATATTCTGATATCCAGAAGGCCACCAACCTTGCTCCTGAAATCTTAGACCCCAACCTTGCTATTCTCATGAAGGCGAAGGTCCTCCTGCCAAATCCTGAGGGCGGCAAGCCTGAGCCCTCCACCTCATTCAGTCTGAACTACAACTTCAAGAACAAAAAGGTCAAGGTCAACCTCAACATTCAAATCAAGTCCGAGCAGAAGGTAGAATCGGACGATACGCACAAAACGATAGAAGAGGACCGGAAGCTGTTGCTTCAGGTATGTCTCCCTTTCCCTTCCCGACAATTGTAGTTTACTGACCTTCCCTACCAGTCTGCTATCGTCCGCATCATGAAGTCTCGCAAGAAGATGAAGCACGTCCAACTCGTGCAGGAAGTCATCCAGCAGGTCAAGGCCCGCTTCCCACCCAAGGTTCCCGACATCAAGAAGAACATTGAAGCCCTCATGGAGAAGGACTACATCGAGCGTCTAGACGGGGACGAAATTGCCTACATTGCTTAAAATACCTCCCACTCCTTCCCTCCTACTCTCATCGCATCATCACATCCTCTTGCTTGAGTCCTTTTTCATTTCTTTTTCTTATTTCCGCCTTGCTTTTTTCACTAGTCCTTCTATCCTGTCCCTCAATTTTCTGCCACGGGCAGAGAGAGGCTGCGGGTAAAGCTTGACATGGACTGGGGAGCTTTGGCTATGGCTTGGGATGATAGGGAGCTCGGAGCACAAGATCGTCGCATTATGTTTATTTTAAAGTTCATCTTTCATCATAGCGTTGAGATGACAGATCAATGATAACCCGGTAGTCTCGTCAATTTTCTCTTTCTGTAAATTGCAGTTGTAGCAGGCGCAATAGGTCTATGGGTGCCCAACAGTATACTTGTGCAGCCCTAGTACTTCAATCTGGAATGCGTCGTCGCGAAAATGCAGCGCATTCATCATCTTTACTACTTTCCTCCAACTACAAAATTTATTTGTCCGAGATAGACATGGATCCGGGGATATTGGCCTGGATAAACCTGGGTATGTGTATTCACACACGAAACACAATATAATGAGTATGAACAGATGCAACGATTTGCGAACGGGTATGCCTCGCCGGAATGCCAAGTATCTAGGAATAATAATGAAAGATTAATATGTACTTGGTGGGGGGGGGGGGGGGCGATCATAATGTACTGGTTCCCTTGGCTGCTGGGGGCTCATTAGCCTCCCCAGCAACCTCGGTCGGGTACATTTCAGCGGTATGGGAGTGCGCGGCCTGGGACGCGCCCTCTTCTGGGTTAAGGTCTACTCGGAGCCCCTGCGATGAGAGCGGTACCGCACTGAATCCATCAGTATCGTGGGAAGTCTCAGATGACTTCTCGGGCTGAGGTGCGGCGTCTGCTTCCTTCTGCGCTTCCATTCCGTATGCCGGGAAGCCTTGGGACAGAGGAGACTTCGGGTAGGGAGCATCAGATGCCTCTGAGCCCGAGCTGGGGAGGCTGAACTCGCCACTGTCGCGGCGTAAGATGATATTGCTCCATCTCTTTCGACGGCTGAGGCTGCGCGACAGACCCTCTGCGTCTTCGCTGTGCCGTTGCATGGACCGGCGGCGGCCACGGTCAGAATCTGCTGTCTCGGTGACTGCTGGCAGAGCCGGGGTGGATGGAGAAGCGGCCATGCCTGGGGTTAGGCTGGGGGAGGAGCTGCGCTTGTCTTGCCACTCGCGGCGCTTCTCGCTAGCCCATGATCCCCATGAGCTAAAGTATGCGCTGGCCTTTTGGCTGGCTGCGCTGACTGTGGCTTGTGCTTGGCCTACATCGATAGAGGGTTTTTGACGGGGTGCGAACCAAGCACCGGAGGCATCAGCGGAAGGGTCTGGAGAGGCGACTGACGGAGAGGCTGGGGTCTGGTCCATAGAGGTACGCTGGGAGGCCGAGGCCGAGGCCTTTTCCTCGTTGCGCTTGCGTTGGGCTTCACGCATAGACTCGATATCGGACCAGAAGCTATTGAACGCGGCGCTGACTTTCTTTTGACCGGTGCTGAGATGGCGGTTGAGTGCCTCTCGGCCCTCACGCACTCTTTCATCAAGGTGAAGATCCGCGACTTGCTGAGACACTCGTCGCTGGATGTCGTCCATCGTCAAGCCACCAGCACTTGGGTGCTTCGGCTCGGTAATAGAGAAAAGGAGTGCGTCCGATGTGAGTTTTGAGAAAAGAGCGTAATTCGACGTCTTCTGCCATTGTATGAGGAATTCAGGGTTGAAATCAAGCGCAGGATCACCCTCGATATTGAAGTGTTGCAATTGTGCTCTACTTCGGTGAGGTGAACCGCCGGAGGTGATGGAATTGAGTTCTTCGTGATACTTCATGGAAGACAGTAGTGCCAACAAGTACTCCTCGAACTGGAGTCGGATAAACTCTTCCGAGCCCATGAAGCCCAATGTTTTGGGTTGTGACGGGTGCTCCTCGTCCCATGTTTCATTCACGATTTGAGTAAGCAGATCAATCCAGCGCCGGTCAGCTACAGACAAAGCCAAAGCTGTGCGCAGGCTTGGTGATGAGATATTAATGCTATCTTCATCCAGCTATTTGTAAAGCGCTTGGTCAATCTAACGTTCACGTAGATTTGTAGCTTGTGTTACTCACGTTGATTAATATGTCGCTGTAGCGATCCTTCTGTTGCAGGAGTAAGGAGTTTGTGGATCCCACAACGTACGACTTTGTGCCATCATCGGCAAGCAGATCCAGTTGTTGAAGAGGGGTATAAGGACCGAACATGCTTCCCTAAAATTGAAGTCAGATGTTCGCCATTGTTTCTTCTTTGCGAGGGGCAAGGACTGTACGTACCTTACCAAAGATCTGCAATGGCAGGCCCATATATGCCAATACTAGAATCATCAGTAAATTAACTTCTCATTCACGCTCACGGGTCAGGCATACGAGAGGTGCGGTCGCTCGTCTTGAGCGAAGTCGGTTTCTCAACGGTCTGTGCATAACGGTCGAAGGCCGGGTCCGCACAGTCCTCTAGGCTGTTGATGAGACCTGGTATTAAGGAGATGAGCGAGAATTGAATCATGCATAACCGTTCACAGCGAGTGCCAAAAAAGAGCATCTATAACAATTAGTCTATAGACTGGAACGGATGCTTGAAACTTTACATACCTTAGGCTGCAACAGTAAGCCCTTGAACAGGACCAGCGTCTGGTACTTGAATTCATGGATCATTTCTCGGAGAGAAAGTCCTGTGTGAAAATTAGCGAAAGCCGTCCGAAATCACATCATGGTAGAACTCACCCAGATTCTGGTCTCTCGGGTCATCGTTCTGCAAGCTGATGACCAGACCCTCGCGGAATTTCTGAAGGAGCCACATTAGACGACTGGGTCTCTATTCATATACTCGTGCATGACCATACCCTCAATATATCGATATCAGAAAAGTCCCTGGAGATCCATGTCTCAGGTTAGCCACTTTCGCCCTCTATTGACCAAGTCCCACGCCGTGGGCAGTTGAAGATATCGTATTTTTTCACGAAGGAAAACTTCTCCCAAGAAATTTAGAACATACTTTTGTGCAAACCATGCCGAGGTCACCACGGAAAGCTTCTCGCGCAATTGCCCCACCCGCTGAGGGCTATCCGTGACTACCACAACAGCCTTCTGCACTGTAGACCTAGTCACATCTGCTGGGCGATTGATCAAAAGCTTAGCATCGAGCTGGCGCGAGCAAGATATGCCGAAGAGGGAGGTAGCCGGGTCTGTGGACGTTTCCTTGCGACGGAGCGTGAAATAGGAGAACTCCTCCGTCGAACTAGATTAAGACGCGATTCTCGTCAGTCTATCTGCGCTTATATGCGATCACGACGGGGTTCCATACAGGTGCGCGCCGTCGGACAGGGCCATGAACGGCAGCAACGACCAGTCATTCTCGGTAGCCGGGTTTGTACCTTCGTCGGCGATGCAGTGTTCGATCTCGGGACCCCTGGATAACTCGGTCAGTCTCATATAATTGCAGAGATGTGCTGTTATTGCACAGAGGCTAGGAAGGACTACTTACCGTGCATGGTGGAAATCAATCACCAGCACAATCGGGTCGTGTTTATGTTCAGCCATGGTGATCGGGTGAGGCGGGGAGGGTTAAATCGTGGGGGCAGAGCCGATGCAAGGGTCATGGGCGAACTCCGCAGGCTCCAGTCCCCATGAAGGTAAGGTCATAGAAAGATCACGATCGGGGGGTTCGCGATCTTCCAGGGGAAATTGATAATGTTATCGCTCACGTGTTGATTACGGGCGGTGTGAGCCCCGCGTCTCGGTCTTTTAGTGGTTTCTATGGTCCGAGTTTGGGGGGTTTAGACTGTGATTACTATCAAGTACCAAGTGCAACACCGCTCAAGTTCGTATGATTTCGCCTCACCAACCTACTCTTGACGACGCCGATGAAACTATGGACAATTGTTTCCAACGATAAAAAAAGATCAAAACAGACAAACACGCCGAAGTTTGCAGAAGATTCCCCCAATAGATATATGGCTCGGGCCCCGCGTCGTATGGAGGACCGAAAACAAAGGTAAAAAATGTTACTCATTAGGAGACTCGAAATTAATAGTCTATGCGAAAGACTGGGGATAGTTTCCCTGCACTGGGCCCTGAACCAGAGCCTGTCCAGCCTCGTTGCCCTGGTCGATGTTGTGGAAGTCGAGAATTTCGGAATACCTGGTGAATTGTAAGCAAAAGGGTCAAAAAGAGACTCTTGCGATGCACCTACATCATAATCTTCCAAGTATCAACGGGCAAATCAGCATCGTTGAAGGACCAGTCGAACTTCTCTTGGGCGACCGGTTCGTCGGTGGGGTCGTGGTAGGGGGCGAGGTACTCGTGGGCCAGCGCCTCACCAGCGCGAACTCGCTTCTTGGGATCAAACACAAGCATCTTCTCGAGAAGATCGACCGCTGTGGAATGTCAACAAACAGGAAATCATGGGCATCCCAGCGCATCACGTACCATCCGCATCAGCATTCTTGAATTTATTGGCCAGGGATTGGCGCTCGCGCTTAGGGAGGGACTTGACGAATCGCAAAGTCTACATCCATCAGAGGTTAGCCCAACATATACTCGCAATCTGGGAAACGAAGCTTACGTTTTCGCTGCAGATGGTCTGGATCACATCGTCCGGAGGAGTACCCAGCAGCTCGGTAATGATAGAAAATTGGTTGACGTGGTCCTTTCCGGGGAAAAGCGGCTTGCCCTCCAGCATCTCGGCGAAGATGCAGCCCGCACTCCAGATATCCACCTCCACGTCGTACTTTTGCCACGTGAGCATGATCTCGGGAGCCCGATAGTATCGTGTTGACACATAGCCGGTCATCTGCGGGTCCTGAATACGCGCCAGACCGAAATCGCAGATTTTCAAGTCGCAGTTTTCATTGATTAGGATGTTGCTGGGCTTCAAATCACGGTGGACCACACCCGCGGAGTGGACATATTTCAATCCACGCTGCGCATCGTCAGTTAAAATGTATAAATTTCACTCTCTTGTGAGTTGCGCTTACCAAGATCTGGTAAAGAAAGTACTGGATGAATTGCTTCTCGAGAGGGCGAGAAGTCAAGAGGCGGTGGAGATCGGTGCCCAGTAGCTCGGTCACAAAGTAACTGCAAAAATGAGTGGGAGGTCGCAAAAAAATTTCGGCGGAGAATTGAAGGAACGTACATATCCTCGAGGGGGGAGATAAAGATGTCGCTCAAGCTGATGATCTGTAGCGGGGAGTTCAGTACACGGACATTGAGGCCCTTGCATAGCGGGGAAGACCCACGTTCTCGTGTCGAAGATGCTTGAGCAGCTTCAGCTCTCGGTAGGTTCGCTTAGACAGAACGGGCGTGCTGAAGGGCTTCATGATCTTCTTGACCGCCACGGGCTGGCCGGTCAATTGGTCGCGCGCCGAGCTATCGGTGGCACATTCCCATTAGCCTGGAGGGTCGTCGCAACGCGATACTGATAACTAAAACATACCACACAAGCCCAAAGGCTCCCATGCCCACCGGCTGGAGGTCCGAATACCTAAAAAGCAGATCTTAGCAAAAGCACCGATGGCGGGGCAACAGGCGAGTGCGAACCGGCTGGTAATCTCGAAGGTGGTACCGAAGATCTGAGACCGCACAAATTCCGCCATGTTGAAGGATTGCAAGCAACGCGCTGGTTAAAGAGAGGAAGTTTTCTAGAGAGCGCGAGAGTATCAGGAAAGGGGAATATCGTGTGGGGAAGGGCCTTTCTCGGTGAAAAGCGCAGAAAACAAGGACGATGACGTCCGCGACGGGCCAGGCAGGTTTCCGAACAGGCTGACTAAGGCGCCCCTTCCTACGGGTTTCGTGCTTCGTGCCTGCCCATGCCCTCGACCAGTCTTTCTGTTCGGTTGGATTTTCATTTGACTTCGGGTAATAGATACGGGTGACCTTCTAGATGGAATATTTTCTTCGATTACCCCTTCCTCACTTGTGCTGGCCCCGAGACATCGTGATCTGGTGTTAGCTCCACCCACCAACGCGGCTTTGTCTAGACCGGGTCCATTGGCGGCAGAGTTTCTTCCGTTCAGCAGGATGGGACGAAAGGGATTTAATACTACCTAGCTGTGTGCGATTGACTACAAGGGCAAACAATGCCACCTAAATTGCTGAAGATATCACTCGATGAGAATTATCGCGCTTAGCCCGGGCTCTCAACCCACCTGCTGTGTTGTGCGGCTGTCATTCGCGGCACGTTGCCCCCATCAGAAACTTTGACCACTCTAAAATCATTTGGGTAGGCGTATCCATCCCTCCTTACTGGATCAAGACAAGATAGGCCTGGTACGACACCCGCTCTCTGCGCAAGCTAGCATCTGAATGCGGCCTAGATCGAGATCTATCACGCGAGGAAGATCTGTATCTCTCCGCCAGAGGCTCAGTGACAAGGTGAGTGTTATGAGGCATTTACAACTGCTTTGATGCACGGAGCTCAGTATCATGACAGACGGGTATACGAAGAACCTAAGGCTTAGACTTGTTTAGATGAACCCCGACCAGTGGTTCACCCGGCGCGAACTGAGACATTTCAACCAAAGCGAACCTTGCTACTGCAGAACAAATGCATTTCCTAGGCATCTTTCTCTGGCTCTCGTGTGGTCAAGACTGAAGAATGAAGACGTGAGCACAGAATATCAGTTGGCTCAGGGCCGAACCAAATGGATGCAGGGCACCGATTTTAGCGCTGAAGGGGAAAAATCTTGGAATCTCGGAAATATATATCGATGGGAACATTCTCTTACTCCCCTGCACATCCCTATACGGCGATATTCAGACCCAGGCCCGAAAATTTTCTACACCGCATTTCAAGTCCAAAGTCATCTATTCATCATGCTAGGGCAGGACTCGGTATCAGATGCACTCCACGTAAGAAACGTGGGGAGGGCACGTGAACTTGGCTGCCTCAGGCGCCGAGGCCCCATGTGCGTCACGACTCTCCACTTCGGAGCTCCGGTGGGTTACTTTACCGTTCGTTTCCTGTAGAGATCTTACCTAGGGGTGTATTGAGAGACTCAATCTAGAGTAACATAGATCTAGATCATCTTTATCGTAGTAACCCGGAAGGACTCCAGCCTCCGGCCTCCGGAACTTCAGGGCCACGTCTTCCATGCTGTCCCGTCAAGTGGGAATTGCCCGGCGCCGCCATGGCCCCTAAGGTTGCATGTATTAGGAAAAGCCCGGGTTTAGCCCCAACGGAGTTCAAGGACGGGAGAGGCTTAGAAAGAAAAATCGCAGAAAAATTAGCCGTGTACCCTGGTAATTACGGGCACGATGTAAGCTCAGCCGTACATGTTTTTTACCCCCGTAATCACCCTTCTGGCATCTCCACTCCCCCAGCATGACGATGGTCGTACCGACTTGACCTTCCTTCTTCAGCTTCATCTTTCTCCCGTCACGCCCAGCACCTTCCTTCCCCGTGGGCAGTTCTTGAAATTTCACACCCGAACTTCCGGTCTCGCCAGCTCGTTACGATCCCGCCTCATCGTCAAAACCAGCGACACCCTTTCATCCGCTCGAAACCCCCCTCTATCCCCGCCTCCAACGCTCACCGAAATCCATTACCCGCAATCTTGCTTGTCGCAAGGGTCCACGAATCTTCTCCGTGTTCAGGGTGCGCCGATTGCGATCTTGTGCGTGAAAGGTTGCTGTTTTCTCATCCCAGCAAGAGGCCGCAGCCGTCCCGTCGGGCTGACACCTGTCGCCTCTGCGCGCCACAAGTTAACACTCGCTCCCCGCTGGGTTGGGAAAGCTGAAGGTCATTCCTTGAGACATGGGGGGTTGTTTTAGCTCCGAGTCCGCGGGAGACGCGGAACAGAAGAAGAAAAGTCAGATGATTGATCGGAAACTCGAGGAAGACTCAAGGCGGTTGCGCCGGGAATGCAAGATCCTCCTCCTGGGTGAGTGCCTGGTGCGACTCTTTTCGATATCGTATTCTTCGTGCGCAGCGACCGTGGTATGACTGACACCTTACCGCAGGCTCCGGCGAGAGTGGCAAGTCCACGATTGTCAAGCAGATGAAGATTATCCACCAAAATGGCTACTCAGTCGAGGAGCTGGCTCTATATCGACTGACTGTTTTCAAGAACCTGCTCGATTGTGCGAAGGCTCTGATTGAAGGATATCGCCTTTTCGATCTCGAGCCATCAAGCCAAAAGGTCAAGGACTACATCACGTTCCTGGAAGAGTACCACGTCGACCCTGATCCCAATACGCCGCTGGATTCGAAAATAGGAGATGCAATCACATATCTATGGAATGACCCTTGCACATCAACGGTTCTAGAGCGCCAAAATGAGTTCTATTTGATGGACTCAGCACCATAGTAAGCGCATGTTCTCTTATATTTGTCTGACCTTGGCACTCACCCGTAACCAGTTTTTTCGAGGAAGCCAAGCGAATAACGTCCCCGGACTACACACCGAATGTGTCAGATGTGCTACGAGCGCGAACCAAGACCACTGGTATATACGAAACACGTTTCACTATGGGTCAATTGAGCATACAGTAAGTAATGCCACGCCAGCCTCTAACTCCGATAGCTCACATATTTCACAGCATGTTTGACGTGGGTGGTCAGCGCAGCGAGCGGAAGAAGTGGATTCATTGCTTCGAGAACGTGACCTCCATCATCTTCTGCGTGGCTTTGAGTGAATACGACCAAATGTTGCTGGAAGAGAGCAATCAAGTAAGGATAACCCTTGTGGCCCTTGTGGCCTAGGCATGTGCATTGATGCTGACATTACTCTAGAACCGCATGATGGAGAGTTTAGTTCTCTTCGACTCTGTGGTCAACTCTCGATGGTTCATGCGGACGAGTATCATCCTCTTTTTGAACAAGGTTGATCTCTTCCGACAGAAGCTCCCACGCTCCCCATTGAGCAATTACTTCCCAGACTATTCGGGCGGTAACGATGTGAACCGAGCAGCGAAGTATCTTCTCTGGCGGTTCAACCAAGTGAATCGCGCACACCTAAATCTCTATCCACAGTAAGGATCGATCGACTCCGATCTACATTGAAGCCACCGATTGCTAAAAATCCGTATAGCCTTACTCAAGCCACCGATACAACAAACATTCGCCTCGTCTTTGCAGCGGTGAAAGAGACCATTTTGCAGAACGCCCTGAAAGACTCAGGCATTCTTTAAACCCACTGAACCTGTATCCTCGACGCCCAGAGGCACATGAACCTACATTTCACGACCACCTCCTTACTCACCGCGGACCGTCTCCTCCGTGCCTTTGATTTTCGTCGTCTCCCAAAGACGAACACCATACCTACTCTTTCACGACCAAACATACCCCATCAAATCTTCTTTTCTCTCGCTTCTTTCTTGATTTTGGACTAGCTGCAGGCGTTATCGGACCTTTTATTCTCCCCTGGACGAAATCCCAGGCGCCGGTTAGGTGATACCCCTTATTTGGTATCTACAGTGAGGTATCCAATCTTCTTCCTCCGGGGCGGATGCCCTCGACCCACCTCAAATGCCATTGGGGTACGGAATCGTTGGTAATTGCTTTTGGATTTTCTTTTGTGTATTCAACCGCGCAAGTGATGGATCTCTCAACATCGAAAAAGTCAATGGGACTTCATTTGTGAGGCGTCCCCGCACCACTTTGGATCCTCAACCTCTGTGTCCTCAACCATTTCATATTTCATGAACGGTCCACTTCTGGGATTCTGCTTTTTTTTTTTCTCAGCTGTCCGATGCATCCCATGGCGGGTTTAATTTACTCCCAGCCATGTTCTGCCTGTGCTACATGTTTTTGGAAACGCGATTTGGAGCGCCTCAATGCATGTGATGCTATTTATCTTGATTCCTGTGATTTTCTGTATTTTCTATGCGCTTGCCCGCGGCAAGTCACTTCAACCTAGTTTCTTTCCTTCTGCATAGACCAATGGCGGAGATATGTCAACAATGTCTGGGCTTTGTTTCAAGGCTGAGCCCCGGCGTGTACGGTCATCAACTACCGGGTCTCGCTCATGTATCTAGCTTTGAGACATCAAGTCAACTCCCCTGGCCTTTTCTCTGTTGATCAATTAGTCTGGTCGATGTCCATCTCGCGTAGGTGGCGGCACTTAAGCGCCAGAATCGGGGTTAACCGGCACACAAGATCGAAAGGGCTCAGTGGCACCGGAACCCCAGAGACGACCTGTCACTTCCCTGAAGAACGTTTTCCACTTCTCGAGGGTCGGAACAAGGAAGGGTGGGACTGCAGACGAACTTGGGACAGTGTGGTAATTTCTTGCTGTTGAAGATAAAGCGGGCATCCTTGATTTACTTGGGTTGATTGAGAGCTCCACTTGGTGTCAAAACGCAGTCTCGCTCAGAGGAAACCACCGATGCTCTCACCACAGTGAAAGGACAGTAATGAGAAGAGTAATACGTATTAAAAGGTTATATAATCAGCGACTTTTTATGTGGAAAAAGATAGGATATCTCGCTCACACCCAGAGATATAACAAGCGAGGATTTGGAGTTTCAATCTATGGACGAAAGAGCCCCCAGATGGCCAGAGGTTCTTCGATTTAATCTTTTCAGCCACATCACCTGGGTTCTGTCTTTTGGTCCAGAGGTATGACATGATGAAGCGGAAATAGAGGAACCGGGGGAGTGGGAGGTTATCGGAAAGAATAATCGTCAAGGCCCGGCCATCAAGGTCCTATTCAATGCTTAGCGGCTACCCATCTATGGACTTGTTTATGAAATTGACCTCCACTCTGATGCGATGCCGCATCTCCCCCGGCATGTCATACATTTTATCGACGATGTCTATGTTCATTCTTCATAGGATGTCGATCACGTGATAAAACATTCGCAACGAGACGAACAGCGTTCGGGAAAACAGTACAATGGTGATATTAAAAGAACACAGAATCGAGTTACAAGCATATATATATGTCAGGACCCGAAATGGCAAAGTATCCATGAGATAGTGTCTCGTCCCTCGGGTCGGCCCCCACCGGCATTCCTCCGCCCTAGCATCCATCATACGTGATTGATTGACGAAACCGCAGCTAAGTCGCCATTGATTGGGGCCAAATCACGGTTAATATCAGGATTTCATGTAAGGGTGATTGATGGGAAGCTGTCTAGCTCCAACCCCCGCGAGCTAAGTACGAGACCGACGTCAAACAGCATGGCAAGTAACAAATCACGACGCGGTGCACGGACAATGCGGAGTACTGGGTCGAGCGCCGATCCAGATCCAGACTCTCTCCACCTTGGGCTCTTCTCTCTTATAGTTCACGAATGGCATGATCATGCCACCCATGGCAAGGTCGGACCATGAGGAGGTTGAGGGGCCCATGAACGGCATAAATGGAGATAAATTGACCGGATTGGGCGATGTTCGCTTGGGGTGTCGCATCCTGCACTTGCCTTTCTCCTCTGGAGCTTCCGAGAGCCCCCGGGTGTCACCTGGTCTTGTAGCTCTCCCCCCTCTTCTTCTCTTTCTCTCCTTTCTACCTCTTGGATTTTTCCCTCTTCACCGACCATGTCTGAACCCCGAGAACGCAAACCTTCTGTTGGTGCTCCCATCGCCGACCTCCAGGGTCCCGTTGGCCCCGGATTCAGCCGCCCCAAGCACAAACGTACCTTCACTGGCCTTGGTCCTTCAGATATCAAGAATGTGGAAGCAAGCATTCCTGAGCCGCTGAGAGAAGCGTGAGTCTGGAGTCAATCCATGCCCCGGCGTGAAGCGACGCTAACTTGAGATCCTAACTAGATGGCGGAAATACGTGAGTGGCTCGTCATTGAACAGCTGCGGCCGAACACTAACCTTGACCTCCAGTCTGCTTCCGAATTTAGCAGCAAGGATGAATTCGAGGTTCGTCCAGAGTTTTGGCCACTACTTGAATACAAGCTGACAGTATCTTCAGAAAGAGCTCGTGCGCCACATTGAGACCACACTTGCTCGATCTTTGTACAATTGTGACGAGCAGTAAGTGACCTACCCTCACTCCGCATGTCTGAAAGGAAGAAACTCATAGTCTCATACAGTGCGGCTTATTCGGGCACGGCGCTCGCGTTCCGAGACCGATTAATTATTGAATGGAACAAGACTCAGCAGCGCCAGACATTTACCGATCAGAAGCGCGTCTATTGTATGTGCTACAGTTAATCCTCAATCACAGAGAACTAATGCGAGGTAGATCTCTCTCTTGAGTTCTTGATGGGCCGCGCTCTGGACAATGCCATGCTCAACGTGGGCATGAAAGATGCTGCTCGGGGTAAGGCTTTCTTCCACTAGATTTCGTCAGCCCTAGATTAATTACAGAGCAGATGGCCTGAATGACCTCGGCTTCCGAGTTGAGGATGTCATTGAACAGGAGCATGATGCCGCACTAGGCAATGGTGGCCTTGGACGTCTGGCCGCTTGTTTCTTGGACAGCATGGCAACTCTCAATTATCCAGCCTGGGGCTACGGACTCCGGTACCGCTACGGAATTTTCAAGCAGGAGATTGTCAATGGCTACCAAATGGAAGTTCCAGACTACTGGCTTGACAACAATCCGTGGGAATTCCCTCGACACGAGATCACCGTGGACATCCAATTTTACGGACATGTGAGAAACTACCAGGATGAGAATGGCAAGATTGCTCATTCTTGGGAAGACGGAGAGATTGTCCAAGCTGTCGCCTACGACGTGCCGATCCCTGGCTATGGCACCAAGACCACCAACAACCTTCGGCTTTGGTCTAGCAAGGCCAGCAGCGGAGAGTTTGACTTCCAGAAGTTTAACGCCGGTGACTACGAAAGCGCGGTGGCGGACCAGCAGAGGGCAGAAACCATTTCAGCGGTGCTTTACCCTAATGACAACCTGGAGCGAGGCAAGGAGCTTCGACTGAAGCAGCAGTACTTCTGGTGCGCAGCCTCTTTGTTCGACATTGTGCGCCGATTCAAGAAGACGCATAGAGCTTGGAATGAGTTCCCGGATCAAGTGGCCATTCAGCTGAATGACACCCATCCCACCCTGGCCATCGTTGAGCTGCAGCGTATCTTGATTGACAAAGAAGGCCTTGAGTGGGACGAGGCATGGAACATTGTGACCAAGACATTCGGATACACCAACCACACTGTGTTGCCCGAGGCTTTGGAGAAGTGGTCTGTTCCCTTGATGCAGAACCTCCTCCCGCGACACCTACAGATCATCTATGACATCAATCTGCTCTTCTTGCAGTCGGTTGAGAAGCGTTTCCCCCAGGATCGAGAACTGCTGTCCCGCGTTTCGATCATCGAGGAATCGCACCCCAAGATGGTGCGAATGGCCTATATTGCTATTATCGGATCTCACAAAGTAAATGGCGTTGCTGAACTGCATTCGGATCTCCTGAGGACAACCCTCTTCAAAGACTTTGTCAAGATCTACGGGCCTGACCGGTTTACCAATGTGACCAACGGCGTCACTCCCCGAAGATGGCTGCACCAGGCCAACCCGCTGCTATCTGCCCTCATTGCAGAGAAACTGGGTGGTCATGAGTTCTTGACTGATCTGACCCTTTTGGATAAGCTCGAGGCCTTTGTGGACGACAAGGACTTCCGGCGCGAGTGGGCTCATATCAAGACCATGAACAAATTGCGTCTTGCCAAGTTCATCAAGCGAACCACAGGTCACGAAGTGGATCCAAACTCTCTGTTTGATATCCAAGTCAAGCGTATTCACGAATACAAGCGCCAGCAACTCAATATCTTCGGTGTCATCCACCGATATCTCACCATCAAGGCCATGTCCGCCGAAGAGAAGATGAAGGTCGTCCCACGAGTTTCGATTTTCGGCGGTAAGGCTGCACCTGGTTACTGGATGGCTAAGACGATCATCCACCTCATCAACAAGGTTGCAGATGTCGTGAACAAGGACCCGGATGTTGGCAATCTCCTCAAGGTTATCTTTATCGAAGACTACAATGTCAGCAAAGCCGAGATCATTTGCCCGGCGTCGGACATCAGCGAGCACATCTCGACAGCTGGTACTGAGGGTAGCGGTACCAGTAACATGAAGTTCGTGATGAACGGCGGTCTGATTATTGGAACTTGTGACGGGGCCAACGTGAGTCAAACCCTGTCTTGTTGTCAGGATCAATTTAACATATGTTCTAGATCGAAATCACCCGTGAAATCGGCGAGAATAACATCTTCCTCTTCGGTAACCTCGCAGAAGATGTCGAGGAGCTCCGCCACCGACACTTCTATGGCTCCTTCAAGCTTGACCCGCAACTGGAAAAGGTCTTCGCCGCGATCAAGGGTAACATGTTCGGCGACGCGGGTGACTTCTCCGCCCTGACTGCCTCCATCGAAGAGCACGGCGATTATTACCTCGTCTCGGATGACTTCAACTCCTATATCACCACCCACGGCATGGTTGATGAAGCCTTCAAGAACAAGGAGGAGTGGCTGGCCAAGTCGATCACGAGTGTTGCGCGAATGGGCTTCTTCTCCACTGACCGCGTGATTAACGAGTATGCAGATAGTATCTGGAACGTTGAGCCTCTTGCGGTCAAGGACTAAGGTTCGCTTACATGTTTCAATGTTTTCAGTTTTTGCACACTGCTCTTGAAATATTCCTGCTCGAGTTTTGGTTTTTCCTTCCACTGCATCCGAGCCCTACGGCATAATTCTCAAGTCAGTCAATACGTTTTACTACATTCTAAATTTGTCACCCGCAAGAAACCTAGAGTCTGTAATGTGCATAATGTGCATAATTGATCATGATCTATTTATATGTGACTGTCTATCCCACCTAGTATGTATCACGGTCTATCCAGGCTGGTGCCCTAGAAGAACGGAGATCGAAATGAAACAGTATGCCTCGAAGCCGCAAAAACCATGATAGGGATAAGCCAACCCAACACCAATTCCACGCTGTTATCATGATACCAAGTGCAGAAACAACCTCACATCATTAAGTGCTCTAAGAAAGTAGTATCATCAAGAAAAAAAAAAAAGAAAATTGCCCCACAAATGCCAGACGATTTTTAAGCAGCAGCCGCCGCCGTCTCATCTCCCTCCTCAATAGTCTTCGGCTTATAATCCGAGAAAGTCTCAGGCCAGAGGAACATCTTCTCCTCATGACTTGGTGTCGCGGCCGCCATCAGGGTGGGCACAGCCTCCTTGGACGAAATGCGTCTCCACAGGTTGGCGCGCGGGTTATACCTCACGGGCTTACCCACACCACCAGTCTTCTGCTGGTCCTCGCGCGAGATCTTCTCAATCTCCCGCTTGATATCCAAGAAGGTATCGTATGGGATATAGGGGATCTTGTGCTCAATGCAATGCTCCTCGAGTCTCAGACCACGACGCGCGAAAAGCACATCCGCATGACTCGCCGCGGCAAGATCCGAAACTCCATCGCCAATGAAGACAATCAGCGGCATCTCATCCGGCTCACACTCAGCCAGCGCCGCGGCACGTGCCTCGTCAACCGAGCGGGCCTTGTCGTGGCCCGTATCAGTATCGTGGCGCCAAATGGGCTTCCACTCGGACCCATCGGCGCTAATGGTCGCGTCATTGGCGACAATGTTGATCATCGAAGCCTGCGACTCGCCTAGGAAGACATCCAGAGTGCGTCTCAGAATAGGCTTCAGTCCGGCGCTGATCACGTTGAACGGGAACCCGTTTTCTTGGCAGTACTTGTGGAATTCTTGGAATCCAGGGTCCAGGGAGAGCGCCTGCTGCATGACGACGAAGCCGTCGTCGAAGGGGACATTCAAGGATGCCCACATGTCCTCGGAGGCTTCGCGGTAGGTGCGCTCGCCGCTTTTCATCTGGGCTTCAAGTTTGGCGAGGCCTTCGACGCCGCAGCCGTGGGCACCGACCAGAATGTGGCCTGTGTCCTCCATGAAGATTGTTCCATCGAAATCTGGGGGTGGGTTAGTTCTGTGGGGGGCGCAATTGATCCGTTGAAGTGCCAGGATCAGAGGGTCCAGTAGGAAGACATACCGGAGAAGATGACAATCTTTCTCTTCTGGGCATTGGGCGCAGGGGCCGTGGGGTTCATGTTGTCGTTCGTCATCGTTACGAAGATAGGGATATACACAAGGGTGGAAAGAGGGGAGATGTAAGAATGAAGGAATCTGAGGCGAATTGCAAAATAAATCAATAAAAACCGGCGATACAGGTTGTGGCAAACAAGAACAAGAACCGGGGTATGACGTAGCGACACACCGATATCATAGTGGGGCCACGGGGGGAATTTGCATCAGAAAACGTGCTGAAATGGCGGGTTTTCCGTGATTAATTGGATCCAATCCGAAATTGCCGTGTCCAAGATGCCGATGCCAAGAGGTCGGGCCGAGGGATATTCCGAGTCCGAATAGAGCCCCGGGATTGGCTGGGCATCTGGACCGATATACATTTGTCATTATAGTGGGATGTTCACACTGCAGAATTCATATGGGAGAGTCCATAGTCGTACATTGAACACTATCTAGCTCGATGTAAGCTCGTGGATCCTTCTCTCTAACTCGGGCACGGTCCGTAATTGCAGGTCAAGTTCTTCTTTCTCACTGTCAAACAGGATTAGCATGGCTTTATAGTTCCTGGGGAAGGGTGGTGCGTACTCTTCCAATTTCAGCCGGCGTTCCCAGTCGAGGCCGGTAAAGACATAACTGCCTTGTCCATCAAATTGCAGGATCTTTTGGTGATATTTCCAGAGACTGCGACGGTGGGAGACCGTCATCAGGGTAATGCCCAATTTTTTAGCCGTCTCGTACATCACCTTCTCGATCTCCAGCGTCACCGAGGATGTACATTCATCCAGAATAGCGAACTTGGGCCGGTGGTAGAACAGACGGGCCATAGCGATGCGTTGCTGCAGACCCCCGGATAATACATCACGCCACTCCTCCTCGGCGTCCCAGCCACCGGGGCGGTCGACAACAGACGCGATTTCGACAATGGAAAGAATCTCGTACAGATCATCATCGGTCACGCCCTTGGCGCGCATCTCACGCACACCATCGGGGTAGATGACCTGCTGGCGGAGGGTGCCTCGCGAGAGGTAAGGCCGTTGGGGAATGTAGAAAATATCTTCAAAGGAAGGTTTCTTGACCGTGCCACCGTACACGGGCCAGAGACCGCCCAGAATACGGAACAAGGATGATTTACCGCACCCATTTGGCCCGACGATCAAAAGATGGTCGCCAGGGTAGATGGTGAAGGATAGCTGGCGCACCAGGACATCCCCGTTGGGCGAGACGATCGGGACATCAGTAAATTCGATACAGTCGCTTTCGATCACCTTGCCCCGACCAGAGAGAACGGCCGCGTTCTCCTCAGTGGATGCGGAAGAGACCAGCTTCTTCTCAAATCGCCCGGCCGTCAGGTCATCCATGACGTCCAGTAACGAGGAGACACGAGCCGTGAACCCGGCCAGCTCGGAGATCTCCTTGTAAGAGAACATCAGACGACCAAAGGCATCGGATGAAGATAGCAACATCCTTCGGTTGGTCACAAAATCTACCCCGGATTAGCTGGAATATCACTGACATGGGGCGAGAAATACTCACTTTCGGTACGATCACCCATAGAATGAGCGACCTGACCAGGGATCTTGAAAAAGACGGGTACACTGCAAAGGATCAAGCCCAAAGCACCCCAGAAGTATTTAATGACAAAGTCCTCCATGAATCCATGGTAGAGACGCCGGCGCAAAATGCGATTCACATGCTTAATGAGGGTGAAGTAGCCCTTATCCAACGTGTCCTTCTCAGCTTCATGACCGTGGTAGAGAGCCACTTCTTCGCTATAGTCGATAAGACGCGAGTGCAGGAAGCGGAACTCGCCCTCGAGACGGGCCTCATCAGCGACATACTTGCCAAACGGCGGGGTGAGCATGCGCATCACGTTAGCTGACAATTGCACCAGAAGACTCATGATAAATAACCCTTCCCCTCCAACATTCTTAGAAAGCGAGTAGTTGTAGATGCACATATCAAGGATGGGCTTGGCAAGGTTGGAGTAGAGCTCAGCCAAGCTGTCCGAAAAGCGCGACACGTCGACCGTGACAAGCTGGTCAGGGTTCTTGATCCGATCGTCGAGGGCGGAGATGGCGTAAAAGGTCATATTGGATAGGTATTTATCGTGTATATAATCGGTCAACCGTTTGCGATAACTCAGCGCGAGCTTGCACTGGTGGTAGGAGAGCTACGAAACGCGGGGGATCCCATTTAGCCAGCTTCTCCGCGGTCGCATCCATTCGAGGGACTCTCAACAAGCTTACCATGGAGTTTGTAAATGTCGCGGGAACAGCGACGATCATCCACCAGACAAGACCGAGCAGGAAGTCCTTGCCTTTCCCCCGGATCAAGTTGCTCACCAAACGGCCATCCAGTTCGGCCACGTACAGACTCAACAATGTCCGCAAGATCAGGAAGACGCTGTGGCTCACTAACAGCCTGAGCTCCTTACTACGCCATCCCGGTATCACGATCTTGAGCAGGCGCAGGAGGTTCTTAAAGAACTCCCGGTTGATCTCCACCCGCTTCTTCCGGGGTTGTTCGTCCTCGCCGAGGCTACTGGTGCCAGGTCGTCGGTGTAACTCTACCTGCTGCGAGGCAGCCTTTTGCTCGGAAATGGCATTGTGTATTCGTTTCGCAAGAGCCGCGAAAAGCGCAAGGTATACGGCGCGTGAGATTCGAGTGCGATGTTTGAGGTAAAGGGAGGTAAGACTGGAGAAGACCTGCTTAATGGAACGATCGGGCGGTAATAACTTGGAGAGGGCGGCCATGACTCGATGAATCAGCCGTCGGAGACTGACATGACCTTGAAAGAGTTTCAAGGTTGTATTCGAGGAGAAGCAAAGAGGAAGAGGAAGTGGAGGTGAAAGTGGAGGAATGACGGAGCTAGCATGTGAAACCCCCAGGATCTGGGGAAGTTGCCAAGCCCTCAAGTTGGACCGAGGTGTCACTTCATGATTCCATTTGTGATTCGGGGTTTATTTCGGTTTCTCTTTGCACTTGCCCGCCAGCGTTGAATGTTTGCGAAGCATTTCCATGATCTTTTATTCCTGTTACATTTCACTGGTAGCAGACATTCACCAGCTACCCATCCAACTGAACCATGTAAACGTATATATTCCAGAACCACCCTCCCTCCCCGGAAAATTAAATCTGAGCGGTTATAGGCCATGTAAGAGCTGGGTGTACATTTAGAACGTCTTTCTGAAGATCTATTTGCTTATTTGCAATTTTCATTCAAGACCACTTGAAAGACATGTCCACAAAAATCCCGGCCTGACAGCTCAAGCAGGAGTAAATGGACTATATCATAGGTCTTCGAATCATTGAACAGTATCCATCGCCTTCCGATTGTATGCCTCCCGATCACTCTTCCAAAGCTTCTCGACCTCCGAATCAGCCGGGTAATCAGGGTTCGGCTCAATAAGCAGCTTATGAATTGAAAGTAGAGCTATAAGCCATTAGCTCTATCAGACAGACCAAGTGATTAATGGGAGTTTTACTCTCATGCATATTCATATTCGGAGCCCACTTGTCCTGGAGGGTATTCAAGCGAATCTCACCCTTCGCATCCACATTCAAGTGGTAGACACGACTGGTGAATGCCACTTTGGGTGCATCGAAAGGGTAGGCTTCGGGGAAGGAGACTTTGAGCTGGAGGTCACGGCCTTCGTATGGGGTTTGCTTCTGTTGAGAATGAGTGATACTTCCATGAAACATCCCATAGCCCTGAAGATTAAGTACATACTGGTCCATGCATAGTGACTGCCCAGTGGAACTAGCTGCGGTCAATTTGGGATAGTCATTCAAGCACTGGGTTTGGCTTACCGCATCTTTCTCCAAAGCAGCTGTGTACTCGCTAGGAGGGTTGCTTTGCTTGTTGTCAGATTTTTAGATCATTCCTTGGCTAGGACGAATGGTCGATAGGTGTTGGGATTGGGAAATACCGGATGACGCTGTTAAGCTCCTTTTCGATTCTTCCCGCGGCCATGATTGTGGGACGCGGAAATTGGTTCGATGTTAGACTTATTGACAAGTTGAAATGAGGTATCGCAAATGTGATCTATCGTAACTTCGCAATTGAGATGAATGGTTTGAGGTGGATTCAGTCGCGTATCGAAACTAGCCTGGGAGCTTGCTACTTATATCCCACCCTGCAGCTCCAGGGCTGGCAGTCGGCTAAATTTCGTGCGCACGACTGAGTGCAGACCTGGGCCAGCTACTAACATCATAATTGGTAGCTCGATAAACTTGGGATGCATGTGTGAGTTAGCTCCATGTAAGGTATCTCTAAGATGATGCGCCGTGCGCATGAAGCCCCTCCTTGAAAAAGCGGTGGGCAACAGGTCATAAAGAGCCCCATGGAAGGGAAACATATTGAAAAGTGGATTGATAATGATCTTTATGTACGAGATCAAAAACAAATTTCATGAGACATGCCCCCAAAATGTAGATATGGACAGAGAAATGAAGTAGAAAGCCCGGTGAGAATAAGGCTTGCGATGAAGAGTATTTACAGCAAACGCAACGCTCAAAATAATCCTGTATAACATGACGCAGTCAAAATAGTCAAAACATATATAACACGCTAAGACCGGGGCAGGTTGCTCTTGGTGGCGGCATCCGTCTTGGAGCCATTGGCTGGGCGTAGTCCACTATTAATCTGGGCTGCAATCTGAGACTGCTTGAATCGTTCAAACCCTTCAGCATCTTGCCGTTGGGCGGCCCAGAGCTCGTCCACATTCTGTCCAAGCATCTCAAATGCTTGCTCTGCCCGATCACTATCGAATGGCGACTCGGACTGCTCTTCGTGCAGACGCTCGAGCTTCTCGCGCAGGGCTTTCACATGAGAGTCGTCGTCTTCATCACCCACGACCTCACCCTCAGGTGGATTGAGGAAGTCCCGGCGCAAGTTCTGGCCCAGACGATGGACGTGACCTTCTTCAGACGTCATCGCCCGAGCATGCAGAGAAGTCATTGAACTGGTTCGGGAAAGATGAATCTCGTAATTGTCGATTTCTTCGTCATCAACGGCGTTCTCATCAACCAGACTGCTGTGCAAATTACCGGTTGTATTCGTCCCGTTCGCATCCTCGGCGGAATTCTGTGAGCTCGAGTCGGGGGCGACAGCTGCAGGAGCAGATTGAGGTAGGCGAGTCTCGGGGTACTCGTCCTCGAAACGCTGAATCATCTTAGCCAAGGTATAATCCAGGAATTGGAGGCGACGATAGTTCGCGTCATTGCCCGCTTTGTCTTCGCGAATGAGCGCTGATTGAATCCGCACACGGATGTTGCGTGCTGACTCGAGCAGATTCTTTGACATATCGCGAGGCCGTTTAGTAACAATGCTACGGGATTTCCGACGTCTGGGAGTTGTGGCACCGCTAGGGGGCGTAGAGTGGTCACCAAGAGCATCGAGTGCCGCATGGTGATGATCTAGGTTTCCTAGGCAAACACCCAGTGCCTTGACCACACCTGTCCCGCCAATGACATAATCCTCATCTGGAGCTGGCTCATCGTCCTCTTCGCCATAAGGTTCCTCGGCGGGACCATGAATTCCAACGATATGTTGCAAAATATCTGGTACTGGAACCTCTCTAGCTCCAAGCGACACGCCGGTCTCAGAGAGCTCTTCCGCAATGGCACCGCCCTCTAGATTCCGAAGCGAGTATGCAACGATTTGAGATGCCAAAGCCTTCACAACTTCGTTGTTCTCCGCAGTAGGAACTTCGATATCGACTGCAATGATAGTCTTCGAGACTCGAACGGCGGCCATCATGGAAGCGTAAACAGCACAGGCCTCTTCCTGGACGATCGGATTAAGGGCGGATGCCAAGCGGACGATCTGAGGGTTCTCAAGTATGCTCAGATGACACAGACTAGGACACTCTGGTAGAATCTCAGCCAATCCAATGACGTGATCCGGCGACAAGTCTACGTCGGCAAGATGAATGCGTTTGAGAGATGGCATCTTAGGCAAGAAGCGTCGGAATGCACCGAGCGCGTTGGGCTGAACCGAGAACAGCTCAGGGTTGTGAGACAAGTCAATGAAACGTAGATTGTGGAGTCGGGTCAGGGCTTGGAGCAAACGACAAATGACCGTGGGATTCAAATCGCAATCGGCCAAACTGAGTGCGTAAAATGGTTGCTCGGGTTCAATGGCATTGGTGAGAAGATCAAGGTCATCCTTGATGGGATTTCCTCCTAGATCCAAGCCCTCACATGAGCCGGCTTTCAAGTACTCCACCACATGCTCAAGGCCCTCCCTGGTCAGACTGTTATTTGCAAAACCCAATCTGCGCAGTCCCATTTTGGCCGAGGCCTGGCAAATCCTCTTTACTTGATCAACTGAAGGCTTGCACTCGCTTAAGAGGAGTTCTTCAAGGTGATCACCAGCAAAACGCTCAGCTAGCGCATCCGAAAAAATGTTGCAAATATTGTGCGGCTGCGGCTTAATTGATTCGGTTGAACCATCAGATGGAGCCCTGCACTTTGGGAGTGGAATGCCCGACAGGTCAATGGCCTTCAAGGACTTGGACAAGTGAACGAAGAGACCAATATGACGCCATCCTTGTGGACCAATTTTGGGGTTATCTTTGAGGGAAAGCTTTTCAATAACACCCCATCTCTCCTCCTTCATATCTGAAGAATCCACTCTGCGATTTCGTCGCCGCCTGTAACGCATCTGCTCAACGGTCTTTGTTGAGAGGAGAGCGGCAAGAATGGCGCGGACAGAGTCGTCTGCAAGAGCACAATTCTCAAGAATGAGTTTTCGCACGGGAACGACAGCGAGCCAGTCGCTGAATGTTGCGATATCCTGTGAAGTCATGGGAAAGTTGCTAAGGTCCAAAGCAGCCACAGTGCCGGGGGACTCGGCCAGTGTAGAAGATGGAGAAGAAATCTCATCTACGATTCTTTTCAGCACTGGCGTTTCGCGCAGCTGACAGCACCGTCGATAAATTCGGACCGGATCCGTAGTTGGATGACCTTGTGTCTTGGAGCGTGGAGCACCAGCCGTAGGCGCGATAGGCTCATCATCATCATCGTTTTCTGCATCCAACTGCAGGGGAATCGAGCCGTTTGCCACAGCCTGTCTCCGCTTGCGCTCCTTGCGCTCTTTTCTCTCTTCCTCTGAGCGCTTCTTCTTCTCGACCTTTCTACTTGGGTCTTTTGTCTCGCCATTTGGCCTGGTCTCGTCAGAATTGGTGTCAGCGGAAGTAGACGCAGGTTCTGGAGTGGTAGTAGACTGTGCATCTTTGGCAGTTGTAGCCTTTTGGACAGATGCAGGCGTAGTTGCAGGGGTAGGTGATGAGGCGGGTGCCAGAGCCGGAGACTCCTTCTCAACCACTGCAGCTTGAGGATTCTTCAGCACTTCAGCCTCTTCGTTCTCTTTACACTGAGCAACCGCTTTAGGATCTTCCTTTACTTCCGCCCGCGCTTCCGCCTTCTTCGACTTGGAGCGATTAGACTCAGGGAGAGGCTGTCGGAGCTGGCAGGTGGGGGGCGCATCCTCGTCGGTGTCGCGATGAGAAACACCGGCGATCTCGACATCCACGCAAAAAGCAACGCGATGAAGCTTCGCTTGATTGAGCTCTGCGATCTTGCATCGGTCTCGACTTGGATCGAGGTTCATCACGCGACGCGGACATATCGCTCCATTGGAAGGGAGCTTAGGCAGTCCGCCTGAGCTCGAGGAGAACTTGCGCAAGGCATTGTGGATAAATGAAGGGCTCTTAGGTGAAGAAGAAGTGAACGGACTATTCTCGTCCTTCTTTTCCTCTTCTTTGTCCTTTGGAGAGTATGCGGCGCCGAAAGGGTTGTGAGCATCAAGAGGAGAGGTCGCTTTTGGACTTGCCGGGCCTGCTTTTAGAGTGGACTGGGAGGGAGGCGTCGAGCCAGACGAGAACTTGGAGCTAAGACTCGAGATCCAGGAATTTCTCCGCCCACCAGCAGGTTTTGGTACGCTCCGCGGTGTTGCCGGCGATGGGGTGGTCGAGGTTGATTGGGGTTTCTGCTCCGTGACCTTAACCTCACTCCGCTCTGCCTTCTCTTCTACCGGGCGTAGATCATTTGAAGGCTCATTTCTCTGTTCCTGAGTAGTTGACGGCGGACGAGCCGGGTTGCTGTTCGAGCGGGATCTCCTGTGTGATTTGGATAAAGTAGTCACATTTTCTTTCTCGCCAGATTTTTCGTTATTAGAAGACGAGGATTTGGTGCGCTGAAGGTGATCTAAGAAACCGCGGTGTTAGAGCCCGTCTAACGCGGCTGCTGACTTCCCCCACGATGGCCTATGGACCCGCTCGTACAGCACTCGTACAAGGTACTGACCTTTCTGCGAATGGTGAAGCCAGCTCACATCTACAGTCTGGACGCCCTCCATTGTTGAAGAATGCTTCGCCTCTTGCAGGAGTAAAGAGAGGCTGAGCCGTCCGAAGTCCAGCTAGTCCAAATTATGACCAAGTGGCGCGGTGTACTGAGGGTCGAGTGATGCGATAGACCTCAGATCGGATGACGCATACTTAGCGGATCCCCCCCACTTTTGCCAAAGGATTTACGGTGTGATCGCGAAAGCAATTCCCACGAGATACTCCAAGGCACAAGGGGGAACGCGATGGTTGAGAAATCCGGGGTGAGATGCGACCGGGAGGTTCCGAAGTTGAGGAGGGGTGTCGTTACAGGTGACAAGACACCACCAAGGCACGAGTCGCAGGGAACATACTGCAGGTGAAAACAAGGTAATCAGATAATAGATTAGGGGCGAAAAAAAGAGGAAAAGAGGCCACTGGAAGCGACCGGATGTGGAAGATTAAGCATCGACGGTGACATAATCCCCGTACCGGAGCTCACGTGAGGTAACACATACATTCCCACGGAATTTATGGGGGAGATGGTTCGCTGGATTATAATTGGACTCCTCTCGTGCGGTGGCGGGATCAACAAGAGCCTAGCAGCCAGTCGCATGAAGAGACTCAATTTTGTAGAGCCGAACTGGAGGTGGGGGGAGCCGATGGGCGGTACTTAGCACCGGCTAGTGTCCTCCGTTGGAGTGGTTTAGGTTTAGTCCAACTTCGAGGATACGGTAAGAACGGCTTATCCACATTACGCCGGATCTTTGGGTATCTGAATTGGGCCACATATGTGTAGTCCATTCCTCACCGAGGGGGTAGATCCATACTGGACCCTGCCCATGTAACACAGTGGGTATCTGCAGGGAGCGCAATATTGCCATTCCTCCACCAAACGCCTGAATGATAAAAGAAAGAACCAAGGGAAAAAAACACAGAACGCCCCCCCTTTTTCTATGCAGAGGAAAAAAGGAAAAAAAGGAAAAAAAAGTCGTCACGCCATGAGTCCAGACCAAAAGTCCTTTCTTTTCATTCCGCCATGGGAACATCCTTGAGAATCTCCCAACCGTACTCCTCCTCGGGCCTTTCAGCCTCCATCCCAAGGGCATTACGGTATGCGCGAACCTCGTTCTGCAAGCCCATTATAATGCGAATGGGGACTTCTTCCTCCTCGGAGCGAAGTCGGTGAGCAGTGCGGATCATCTCGGCACATTTCATCGTTTGTGCATGCCAGTAATCGCGATCCAGACGGCTCTCTAGATGAAGGTCCCGCTCGGCTTGCAGGAGGTTATTATAGTGACTTTTCTGGTAAAAGTAATGCAAGTTGTTGTTCTGACAGTAGTTGCGAATCTGCTCTACCATCGTGCCCACGGTGGACTCGTACTCGCCAATCAACTTGGTGTTCTCCACCTGCTCGCGCTTGAGGCTTTCGGTCAGTCGCTTCTCTTTGGCAAGGGCTCGTTCGAGTTCGGCAATACGGGCCGCTAAGGAATGCGTTTTAGAAACAAGACTTTATCAATGATGGGGCGCAATCTCGGAGCAAACGTACCAGATATCTCCCCGTTGACCTGCTGCGCCGCTGGACTGGCGCTTTCTGAAGAGCCGTGTTTCATAATTTCCTCCGCACTCGTGACAATATTCTTGGTAACCTCTCGATTGTTTTTAAGTACATCTGCCAGCTCCAACACCATGTCGTAAAGATGGTGAAGATCCATTTGGTGTCCTGCGTTCATGGGCATGCCAGCAGCGAGGGCCGCCCCCATCCCACCACCGTTGACCTGAGGGGTCGGGTGTGGAAGCGCAGGAGACATAGATTGTCGCGACATGCTACCGACACTAGGGCTGGGGGAGCCGGAATCAAGACGGACGGGGGTGTCGAAGTTCGAGTATACGCCGTTGCTGGGACCGTTGTTGGACACGGCACCGCTGTTCATGGACATATCCGCCTGGGCAAATGCACGATTGAGTTCCTCAAGTTGAGGGTCGTGCGGGTTGATACGCGAGGAGCCGCTTTCCTCGTCGTACCAGGACGCGTGGTTTTCAACGCCGAGGACCTCCTTTTGAAACTTCTCAAGGTCACGGCGAGTAACGTGGGTGGAACGACGGCGATGCCCACGTGCAAATGCCTTGGAAGAGGAGGTAGAAGTAGTGTCCTCGATGATGGCGGCGCGATCGACGAGATGGAATTCGGGATCAATCGCAGAATCGTCGATGTAGTCGAATGTCGACGTCGCCGCGCTGTTGTGGTGGTCCGGCCCGCCGTGCCCGATCGGGTTAGCTTCCTCATTCACCGCCACCCTCTCAGTGAGTGGACTGACGCTCTCCAGTCCAACTAACCGCTTCATCCTGTTGAGCGCACTCATCGCGGGGTTTTGAGTCGGGTGTAGGGCTGAGCCGAAAATAGCACAGGTTCAATCCTATCATTGTGGGTGTCCAACCTGCCCTAAGCTCAGGTGTAAGTGTAATGGATGACGGATGCCAATTAAAACCCTTTAAACTCTCTCTTTCGCGCTTGCTGAAACTGGTTTTTCTTGCGGTTGCGGTCGCAATCGTAGTTGCCAGGTACCCGGGTCCTTGCTCATTAATCCCTGGTCGTTCAGGCCTGGGTTATTGGAGGATTCTCTGGTCGCGTGCAGCCTGGTGTAGATGGCTCCATGTCAAGTACATGCTACGGCCCATTTCGATCAACTAGCTTTCCAAAATCCAAAAAGAAGGACTGACACAAAATCTTGAGACTGCACGGCCAGTCAGGGCTCACGCATGATTCGAGGTCGGTTTAAAACCGAACATCAAGAAAATTCAATATGATTATAAGTCGTGTCAAGTCATACCTCTGTGTTGTTCAACAGGGCCTCCAATCTCCGGTCTGACCCGGGCAGCAAGTACTCTTGGTCCTCTTGAATATTATTGCTTCTCTTCTGCTGCTGTGCAATCCTTCCCCCTACTCGCGCCACGAGCATGCGCATCTTCTCTAATTCTTGGATCAAGTCGCCGTCTCGTGTGACGAGATTGGGCTGAATGTCCTTCTGCGGATCCTTGAATGGCTCTACAAGTCTCTCCAAATGCCGTAATTGATCCAAACGCCGTTGTCGTTGCTGACGTTGCTGGTCCAGACTTGCCAGCCGCCCCCGAAGCTGCTCGTATCTGTGTCATGGATATTAGCCAGGTGAAACTCCAATCAGAGTAATTTCAGAGGACTTGTAGTGAGCTGACCTTGCAGATTCTTCGTGGGCTGCACCTTGAGAGTCGATTTCCAGCGGTAGGTTGGTAATATTCCTATGTGATGTCGGCGAGGAATCGAAAGCATAGCGTCGAGGAAATCTTACATGTGCCTGGACAGATCTGTTGTCTTTTCCACGCCATCTTTAAAGGCTGCACGTAAACTGCCTTCTTGACTGATAGAGGACCAGTAGAGAGTGGCGATCTGGTGGGCTACATGGTGGATTGCTTGTGAGGAGTAGACGACGCGATTATGTTGTTTCGCAGCCGCATTCACTGGTGATGACTTAGTACTCGCTTTCTTGATAAATGCGCATGGTAGCCCTTTATTCTCATACAAGAGGCTCAATTCATGGCAAATAGGGGAGGTACCTTTGTGCAGTACGTCTTCAATCACTTTTTCGCCAAGGTCGCCCTCCTCAGTCTCCACCGCGAAGTTACGCCAATCTGGGGGAAGTTCGAGGCCTTCGGAGAGAATTCGAACCTGACTCCGGATAAAAGCCGACTTTAACTCCGATATTGTTCTTGTTGAATCCATTTTGGCAATACAACGACAAGAAACCCTCGTGTTGCCCAAAACGCGTCTTTATCGCGCTTATCGGAAATGGTCACGTGTGTACCGGTCGCTGTTGGCGATGACGATCGGGCGAGATTTTCATTATGATATGATTCGAAGTCGATACTTTATTTGTCGTTGGCGAATAATACTAGCTTCTATTACATGCGACAATCTATCATTGAGATTCGACATTTGTGTGATGTTTGTAATTCCCTCGGCCTCGAACGAACCCCGTACCTCGGCAATTACCCATAGCCTTAAAAAGACATCGAGTTCTCCGCATTGGCCGGACAACTCAATGCTTCACTTACCGGAACACAAATAGTCATATTTTTTCATAAATACAACACCGGCTCTAATATCCTCCATCATGGCAGAATCCAAACGGCCAGTGGGCCTTCTTTTCGACATTGGCGGCGTGTGTGTATGTCAACCCGACCAGACTAGACTATAACCTCAACCACAGTCGCTAATCTTCCGAAAGGTCGTATCGCCGTTCCAGGCCATTCTCGACTATGAGATCTCCCAGAACATTCCCCCGGGTTGGGTGAATTTCAGCATTTCCAGAACAAAGCCCGATGGCAGCTGGCACAAGCTCGAGCGAGGCGACATCCCGATGGATGCCGCCTTCTTTGCAGGCTTCAACAAAGATCTATGCAATCCAAATCTATGGAAACAGTTCCATGAGCAATTACACAAAAAGAAAGGGCTCATAGGGGAGGCTGCGATTCCTCCACTTCCCAACGTGGATGCGGAATGGCTTTTCTGGGAGATGATGAGGATATCCCGTACACCCGATCCATATATGTTCCCGGCCTTGAAGAAGTTGAGAGCGTCCGGAAAGTATCTCATTGGTGCTCTATCAAATACAGTCAAGTTTCCCGAGGGGCATCCATACAACAAAGATGCATCCGGTGTAAGGTCACAGTTCGACTTCTTCATTTCGTCTGCACACACGGGGCTGCGCAAACCTGACCCGAAGATCTACGAGTTTGCTATTCAGGAAATGAACGCTCTAGCTAAGCAGCGTGGACTAGCGAAGGTTCAGCCTTCAGATATTGTCTTCCTCGACGACATTGGTGAAAACCTCAAGGCGGCAAAGAACGCTGGCTTACGCACCGTCAAGGTTACGCTCGGGCAAGTCCAAGAGGCCGTGAAGGAGCTCGAGAAGATTACTGGGCTTGAGTTGCTCGAGGGCGAGGAAAAATCTCGACTATGAGAGGAACTGCACAGAAGAGCAAACTTTCTAGACATTCTAGACTTTGTCGAAGTTCTTTTAGCATTGAATACAAGAGCGTATGAAAGCATGAAGTTGAAGTCGCCTTTCGACCCCTCATAGGAGGGCCATCAATCAAAGGCCATTTCGATGGGTAAAAATGGATAAGGTTGGGTCACAGTCCTTAAACCGCGCCAAGTTCGGTGGTCGTCGACGGTCGTCGCCAACCGCACTTTTGAGGGGGATGCAGGCCCGCTAAGCGAATCTCCCCACAAAGTCGCCGCCCGAATTTTCTCCCACTTCTTTTTTTTCCCCATCAGTCCAGGCTTCAGCACCGACAACCGTCAAAATGGTGAGTCCAATTACCGATGGCTGAAAAGATGCCATCACGATCCTCGCATCAATCTCCTCTGCCTCGAGCGGAGCCGGGTCCCTGCAAGATGCTTCGGATCGAATTCTGAAGCGCTAATTGCTGACTCGCGATCTTCTTGTACAGCCTTTCACCAAGACCGTCAAGAACGATGCGTACTACAGGTAAGAACAACCACCCCTTCTGAAGCTCCCAGAGAATTTTTCCCTTTTTTTAGGGCTTTCATGCTGACCTTACTCCAGTCGCTTCCAGACTAAGTACCGCCGCCGTCGCGAGGGTAAGACCGACTACTACGCTCGCAAGCGCCTGATCACCCAGGCCAAGAACAAGTACAATGCGCCCAAGTACCGCATGGTCGTTCGCTTCACCAACCGCGACATCATCACCCAGATCGTCTACTCCGAGATCTCCGGTGACAAGGTCCTCTGCTCCGCCTACGCTCACGAGCTCAAGGCCTACGGCATCACCCAGGGTCTGACCAACTGGGCTGCTGCCTACGCCACCGGCCTGCTCCTTGCCCGCCGTACCCTCAGCAAGCTCGGCCTCGCTGAGCAGTTCCAGGGTGTCGAGGAGGCCACCGGTGAGTACACTCTCACTGAGGCCGTCGAGACCGACGATGGCGAGCGCCGTCCCTTCAAGGCCTTCCTTGATGTCGGTCTCGTCCGCACCTCCACCGGTAACCGTGTCTTCGCTGCCATGAAGGGTGCCTCCGATGGTGGTATCTTCATCCCCCACTCCGAGCGCCGCTTCCCCGGTTACGACATTGAGTCCGAGGAGCTCGATGCCGACACCCTCCGCAACTACATCGTCGGTGGCCACGTCACTGAGTACATGGAGACCCTCGCCGATGAGGATGAGGAGCGCTACAAGTCCCAGTTCTGCAAGTACATCGAGGAGGAGATCGATGCCGGTGACCTTGAGGAGCTCTACACCGAGGCCCACAAGGCCATCCGTGAGGACCCCTTCAAGAAGGATGAGGATGCCGAGCCCAAGAAGACCAAGGAGGAGTGGAAGGCCGAGTCCAAGAAGTACAAGGTCAACAAGCTCACCCACGCCCAGCGCAAGGAGCGTGTCCAGCAGAAGATCCGCGAGCTCGCCCAGTAAGCGTCTCGCTCTTCTTTGACGGATTGTTCGGGCTGCTGAACCGGCTCAAAAAAGTTCCACCAAAATTCTATGAGGGAATCGGCTTTTGCCAGTCGGCGTTTCTTTTTTCCAATGTGATGTAGATTTGATGGATCATGGCTTATACCACTTCTGTTACGTTCAAGGGGTCTGTTTTTTGGAGCAATTAGTTCGGTGTATCATTTTAAGGCATTTCTTCACAGTCCTAACTGCTCCTCAAATGTCCATGAAATCTCATCGTTCCCTCAAGCGCATTCTGATCCTTTCCTGGAAATCGTGCATTGTAAACGGGAATCAGATACAGTCCACACTGTCGTGTGCTAACCTGCACACTTCCAACCCAGGCTCACCGGTCCAGACCCACGATGTGTAGCGGTGTGTGTCGAGAGGATCTCGCATCCGATCGTTCCAGGTATGCAGCTATACAGTACCACTCAGTGGATCACTCGACCCACTGGCTAGCCTCGATATTCTCCGCTGTAGATCACCGCGGGATTATTGAGACTGGTAAAATTTACACTATCTTGCATTACTGGCCCCGAAAGGCTTCCCATGGTCACGTGACTCTCGCGTCCAAAACAAGTCAAATGCTCAAAGGTTGCTTTTTCCTTCTTCACCACCAAAGTGCATGTCACCATGCGCACATCTCCAAAAGATGAAGCTCTTTCTTATTCGACATGCAGAGACTGTGCATAATGTCGAAAAGGTGTGGTAGGTTATAGACAAATGTGAATAGTCCATGTACGATGATATATTTCTGACGCCCGCAACCAGGGCCGGCTCCACAGACTCGACACTCACAAGCCATGGAATGTTACAGATTGAATATCTCGGAAGACATTTTGCATCGAAGTCTATTCATTTCAATTTCGTATTTGCATCAGATCTGAGCAGAGCTCGCCTTACAGCGGAAGGGATTTGTTGCCAACAGTTGCCCAGACACGACAAAGCTCCTATATCACCTTTCCTGACATCCGATCTTCGAGAAAAAGACTTCGGATCATTAGAGGGCGTGCGATTCAACCCGGCACCGGGCAAGACTAATAAAGGCCATGCACGCCTCGATCGCTCAAATAGCGCAAGTCCACTGCCGCATATCGAGAGCGAGTCCACTGCCTCGATGAGACGTCGAGTGATTTCGTTTTTAAATACACACTTTCTGCCATTGGTGTTCGATGATACCACAAAAAGACCAAATGTAGCTATCGTTGCTCATGGTATTATTCTTCGAGTATTGTGGCACTGCCTCGTTGAGCTCTTCGACCCTACAAAGATATCTATCGCGCCTGGCATTCCTACAATGGATGATCGACCCCCAGCGCTCCTGACCCCAAGCTGGTCGAACACAGGATATATTTCATTGTCCATTCAACCCAACCACGTGCCTACGTCGCCCTCACAACTGCAGCCAGGTCACGAGCAAAGACAGATATTAGAAAACGCCACGCCACCTACTGAAAATCTATCTACGCAAAATACATCAACGCCAGATGCTCATTACGTACTACACGGCTGGTCCATGAGAATCCTGGCTCTTGATAGTCGAGCCCATCTCGCGGGTCTCCGCCGCACCCGAGGCGGAATCGGAAGTTCCTCACACGACAACCGACAAAAGAGAATCGATCAATTTTTTAGAAAGTGATGAGTTAAGACCCTCCAGTACTTCCTAGAGTATGTACATATCACTTGAGCTACACCGTCACTGGCTTTACTCGCAGTAAAATACCTCATCCAAAGGCTTCCACCATCCAGGGCCCTCGGCACTGCCAACAGCGCCAGGGATCGGACTCTCCTATTCGTCAAATCTATAAGCTTCTCGTCGAGCACAGATCCAAGGTATTGATTGACGCGCTATACCTGCATCCCATCGGTCATAGCCCACCACTCCCGAACCTTCGGGTTCGCTCGCATACGTTCCATGTCGCCCTCGAAGTCTGTGCCGATGTACTTCATAGTCGCGAATAGGGTGCGGTCATTATCGAAGAAGATCGAATCTAATCATTGTTCGATGTTTGTGAATAAATCAAATATAAGCCATGCGCAAGAGTGTATGATCCCTACAATCTGTGATGTTGCAGTCCTTGATCTGCTGCAAGACCTCGGGCCAGACATTCGCATGGCATTCCTTGTACGCGGCCACGGCGGAGGGCTTCAGGTGGACGATTTGGGCAATGCGGCGGATTGGAGCCATAGTATTTGTGGTCGTAGTCCTGAGTGAATTGAGATTGATTTCCTGAGCAATTTGCTTGCGCGGGGTCCTTTTCAGAGATGTTAGAGCCGTGCTAGGAGGAGACCTGATTGTGTGAGGAAGAGGCCTATTGGAGTAGTGTGAAGAAGAACAGTTAGGAGGGGGCAAATTCTTCAAGACATAAAGATCGACATGCGACTGTTGCATACCCCTCGTCTTGGAGTGTTCACCCGCGTTCGGGGTCAGCTACCCCGAAGCCGATTTTACGTAGATGAAGAGTAGACATCGCCTGTGTCTGGGGAAAGAGGACAGAAAATGAACAAGTATATTGTTTAAGAATTGAAGTCGTGAGCATCTTATATCGTATAAAAATCACACTCATGATTGAACTCCCGGGCTCTTCGGAACAGGGCGAATCCACCCGACTGCTAAATTCGCTGCCATGGAAATGACACCAATGATCCACATCGACCGTCCATACCGCGCCCCATTATATCTGAAAATAATGGCAAAGATGATCCCTCCAAGATTACCAAATCCACCTACGAGACCCGACACAATACCATTGGCATACGGATGTACATGAGGGACAACGGCAAAGTTCGCGCCGTTGCTCGCCTCCAAAAAGAAAGCCAGTCCGGCGATCAGACCAAACATAGTAGACTCGTCTCTTGGATCAGACAATCCGATCGCCAGCTGAAAGGCACCCATCAAAAGACCCAAGGATGTCATGAGGAGCTTCTTGGACCAGACAGTGCCCGTGGAGCGATAAAGAATGTCCGCAATGAATCCTCCCGCTGGTCGACAGATGATGTTCAGTAGACCGAACATGGCAGCCCACTGACCAGACTTTGTCTGGCCCATTGTTGGGAATTGGGCGGCGTAGTATGTACCCAGGATAGAGTTGATGGCGAGCTCGGAACCAAATGAGCATGCATATGGAATTGCTACTGCCATGGTTGAGAGGCTGAACGCGACCTGAATCGCTTCGTTACGTGTGGGCGCGATGACTGTGTCTGTCTTGAGTATGTCCATATGTCCCATCGTGGAGGCGTCTCTGTCAATGATTGGAGGTGTCTGCATGCCTTTCTTTTCAACGTCAACGGCTACGACGTTGTAGACCGAGGATGGAGCTGAAGGGCTGTTTGAGCCGCTGCCGGAGTGGATATCGATGATGTTGCCATCAGAGACTGACGGGGGAGAAAAGATTTCTTGGGCCCCGAGGTGGCGTTCTGACCATTTCCCCGTTGGAGTGTCTTCGCATAAGAAGAGCATGCCCAGTGCCACGGCGGTGATGATGATAAAGGGGACGATATAGGCCACACGCCATGCTTTGTGCGAAGTAAGGCCTTGAGATGCGACGAGGGAGTCATAGATGGCAGGCATGACGAAACTATCAAGACGTGTTAGCATGGACCAACAAAGAGCAGGGTGATCAGTGAAGCCTTACTAAGTTATTCCTCCGCCAGAGTTGCCCCAACCTCCTGCCAGAGAATTGGCGGTTCCGACAATCTTCTTGTCAAAGAATCCGGTGCACCATACCTGGCATGGAACGAAGGTACCACCTAGGATTCCGACAAAGAATCTCAAAGCAATGAGACCCTTTGGTGTGGTGACGAGTCCAGCCATAGCAGTGGGAATAGCTCCACATAGAAGCAAACCAACGAAGACCAGTCGTGGCCCGTAACGATCACAGAGAGGTCCTGCGATGAATCGGACGAGTAGTCTAGGTTGGTCAGATAATGTTTTTGGAAAGAGAAAAGTACAAAAAACAGGATGGGGGATTCGTACGTCGCAAGCAACGCAACAATGTTCGAGTTGGCGACATCCTCCTGCGTCATATGCAGGTCTTTCTTAATTGTGACCGTCAACTGAGGAGAGGCCTCGTTAGTTGATCCTCAGCTAATATGAGAATGGCTTCGGCACATATCAATGACTTACCAGCGGCGGGAATGCATACCACGATAGAAACGCAACCATGAATCCGAGCCATGAGAAGAAGAAGACGCGCCCATATCGATCCAATGGGTTCAGCACGGGGATTGACTTGGCTTTCTTATTATGAGAGTTAATCTCCGGCGCAGCGACGAGGAGCTTGAAAACATTGGCCGCCATATTTGCTAGGACCGACAGAGTGCTGAGACGTGCCGATATTTGGGAGTCGAAAAGGGCAGAGTCGAACATCTATATAGACATGAATAGTCCCTGCGAAACTTGCCCAGCGACGAAGCAAAACAAACTTTCAGAAACGCAGTCCATCACGGAGCCATAAACACAGATATCAGCCAGCGCAAGCGAGTATATCCACCGACTCTGATTCGACGGGTCATCGCTTTACCCTCCGTGCTTGGGGTTGGCAGTGCAAGAAGGTCACTGTGAGGTCGAGGCTGACAAACGCCACAGTGCGTAGATGGATGGACTGTGATAGCGATAAGACATGCATCCGCAATGAGCGAGGAAAACTCGGCTCAACATCCATGTCCCAAGGCTGTTAGCACGATAACAGCAGCTCTGTACAACTCCGCGGACATATGAGTCTCGTCATGTCCCCTGTAGATTCCGGGGATGCTCCCCACGATGCATAGTTCCCGGTCCACGAACTTGATAAACATGCCGCGTCTTATTGGATCTCAGTAGTCGATTAAGATAGGGACAGAAGAGATATGTCTCGAGTGGGTCTCCGATGGGTCCAGTTGGGTCGATCCTAGCTCCGCGGAAATACCTTAAACAGAGTCATTGTCAGGGTCATGCTGGGTTTAATCTCTTGGCCATGACATAATACTGTAGTTGTGCCCTAAAGGACCTTCCTATCTATGTTTACAGTACTCCAGAGACTCAAACTCTCCAGCAAATGACTCTATTCAAGGACCTGGATAAATCAATATAGGCCACATTTAGTCACAATGAATTATGAGGGCTATCTTCTCGAGTAGTAAGACACAAAATGAGTCAATTGGCAGAAAAGAGTTTATATTCGTTACACGTAAATGCGAGACTCTATGAACTGAAACTATTGTCATCTACACGTTCCAAGTCTCATACTGGAGATCACCAGTCAATTCCACCCGCTGACGGCACGGGGGCTTTCGACGCTGTCTCGCCATTAGAGATCTTCTTCCCGCGCATTCCCTTATACTTCTGATCCATCCTATGAAATGGACTAGGAGTTTCACCCTTCTTCACCTTCCACTTTGCAGTCCCCAGTACAGAATCCAGCTCCTCTACCGGAGGTAGCTTGAGATAGACCCACCCATCATCTCTCTCTTCCACCGGGAAGGTGGCAATGTTCAAATCCTCATCATTAGAGCACCGCCCCGCTTGGTCACCATTAAGCTCGAAGTTGCGCTTATGATAAGGACAAGAAACCCAGTATTTGCCTGCATCATCATCTCCGACCAGTCCATCAGAAAGCACAAATGCCCGCTTATGCGGACACATCTGCTGCGTGGCATAATATGTGCCCTTGATTTTAAACACAGCAAGCTGCGTATCGCCACGTTTGACATTGGCAGATGACACTTGTGGCGGTTCATCAGAGAAGTGGTCTGCTCGAACAACAGGTTGCCAGGAGACGCTCGACCACTTGTGGCCCTTGAAGTCTGCCTTTGTCGAGTCTTTGGCCCAGTAGGCAGGGCGGGTTTGGGAGCGCTCTTGGACGACTTCCACGGTATCAACTGTCTCTTCGGTGTTGGCGAATTGCCGGAATGTTCGGCGTCGCTTCGGGTCTCGAACTGTCTCGGTCCATTCACAGAAGTAGCTGTCTACCAGCTCTTGCATCTGCCGTTCCATGTCGGCGCAAATGCCCAGCTTATCGTCAATGATGACTTCTCTGAGGTAGTCGATTCCACCGGGAAGATTTTCAATCCATCGAGCGGTTCGCTGTAATTTATCGGCTGTTCGAATGTAGAATATCAAATAGCGATCAACGATGGGGATGATCATCTCTGGTGGAACGTCTTTGACAAGAAGTTCGGAATGTCTAGGCTTAGCACCGCCATTGCCACCGACGTAGAGATTGAAGCCTTTCTCAGTTGCGATCAGACCAAAGCTGACAACCATTAGCATGCTATTCTCAACGCAGCGAAACGAATTCTCTTACTCTTTGTTCTGCGCCTCAGCGCACTCTCGCACGCAGCCGGATACAGCACCCTTGAATTTATGCGGTGCTCGGACACTCTTATACCGCTCTTCGAGGCGGATGGCCATGCCGACACTATCACTAAGCCCGAATCGACACCAAGTGGTACCAACGCAACTTTTAATAGCCCGAAGCGCCTTGGCATACGCATGTCCACTCTCCATCCCTGCATCAACGAGCTCCGTCCAGATACTGAGGAGGTCTTGCTTCTTGGCGCCAAACATGTCGATTCGCTGAGCCCCTGTGATTTTACAGTATAGCCCGTACTTCTTCGCGACTGAGCCGATAGCGATGAGCTTGTCGGCAGTGATTTCTCCACCTGGAACTCGCGGTACGACGGAGAAAGTTCCGTTTCGCTGGATATTGGCGAGGAATTTGTCATTTGTATCTTGGAGATCGTTGTAGCCTTTGTCCATAATATGTGGATTGAACAGGCTTGAGAGTATCGAGCCGATGGCAGGTTTGCAGAGCTCACAGCCTAGAGACTCGGGGTTTTTGCCGGCTGCTTTCATGACTTCGGGGAATGTCTTGAGTTGTTTGATCGCAACGAGGTTGTAAAGGTCGGCTCGCGAGTATGGGATGTGGGAGCATACTTTTCAGGTCAGTACTCTTTGCTTCAGATGGTGTTGTATTTGTGGTGCTCACAGTGATTTGACACCTCGTGCCCCATTTCCATCATCGTCTTGTTGAAAATGGACTGCACCAGTGGTAGACATCCACCACAACCTGTCCCGGCTTTCGTGCATGACTTTATCTGGCCCATTGTGTTGCAAGTTCCGTTCTTGACATTTTCCACCACATCGCCCTTGGACACATTGTGGCACGAGCATATCTGCGTGCTGTCATCACTGCATAATGAGGCGCGTCAGTATTTGACTAGGTTCCCTTACGGATGATTCTTACAGTTCATCCGCATTTTCCTCTCCATCATTCTGAGCCCCCAGGATCAATTGGCTCGGTGGGATCTCCAGCTCCTTTTGTCCCTTGACCATCTGATTCAACTTCAAGTAATCCCGAGTATCCCCGATCATCATTCCCCCAAGCAGATATTTTCCATCCATAGTAAAGAGATACTTCTTGTATACACCACCAAATGGGTCCTTGTAAGTCAAGGCCTTGACGGGGGGCTCTTTGTCGTGGGGGGCTTCTGCAGTTGACCCGGGGATGAACGGTCGTCGACCAGGGAGGAATTTAGGACCGTCCCGATCGGCAAAGAAGTCACCAAAGGAGGCGACGTCCACACCGAGGAGCTTCAATTTTGTGCTAAGGTCCGGTCGTGTGAAGCTTTTTTGCTCTTTATCCGAATGTGTTAGGTTGTAAGCCAGTACGTCGGCCATTTCGATACCTGGAGCGATGATGCCGAATGTTTGGTTCTCCCAGCTGGCACACTCGCCGATGGCGTAGATATCAGGTATCGAAGTTTGTAAACTGGCGATGTCAGAAGAAAGTCCTGTCGAGTGGAATTGCAAGACACAAACCCTTCATCAATAACAAATCCCCCTCTCTCAGCGGACTGGATGCCAACGGAATGGCCCAGTTCATCCCTCGGCTTGACACCAATCTGGACATCATCAATGAGGATGCCTATCTTGAATATAGACGAAGTCAATTGACTAAGTAAGAGATACATACCGCAAAGCAAATACAACAGCACTGGATCTGCTCCCCGTCTTCAAACGTGATACCAGTCACATTGTTATCGGAATCCGTATTGACAGTAGCAACACGCTTCTGATGCAACACGTCGAGGCCTAAATCGCGGATCTTCCGAGTCACAAGCGTGCCCGCATCGGCATCCAGCTGGCGTGCCAACACCCATTTATTGCGGTCAATCAACTTGACATGCCCAAAATCTTCCAAATCGGTCATGGCCTTGGCAGCTTCGAGCCCAAGCAGACCTCCTCCAACGGTGACTGCTGTTTCACCTTTGTGCTTAGTGGCGAAGTCAATCAGACGCTCGAGATCTTGGATTGTGCGATACACGAATACACCTTTGGCATCATGGCCGGGAGTATGTGTGGGAAGAACAGCATCTGAGCCGGTCGCAAGGACCAGGATGTCATAGGGAATCGTATCTCCCATAGATGTTTGAACGGTCTTGTTCTTCGGATTGATTTCGGTGACGCGAGTATTGAGATGGTGATCGAATGCCCTATCTATGAAAGATCCATACTGGTTCATATTAGTGGGTGGTTCTTTCTTGTTTCCTATTGTTTTCTTCACAACTCACCCATTCCTTAGGATTGAGATACAGGTCTTCGATCTTGCGATGCTCGAAGAATGATGAAAGTCCCACACGATTATACGCAACGTGTGGCTCTTCGCCAATCACTAGAATATCATATTGTCGTACAGAATCCTGTTTGATGACTTTCTCTCTGTCCGTCGTTAGCCTCTCGTAATTTCGCTCATGATTGAGGATTGCCTACATGAAGGAAATAGCCACCATGCCCAGACCAACTACGACAATTGTTTTTCTTGATTCGTTGATATTGGGACTGGGGCTGCCGTCCACCGGCTCGCCGTGACGGAGTCCATCAAGAATTGGCATGATTAGATTAGAGTATGGAAGATGGCAGCCGACTAACATTACTACCCGGGCTACATTTAAGAGAATAGTACTCGGCAGAGCTGGACTTTGCAAAGGGTGACACAAGAGCCGACCCCCATCACGAAAACCAGTAGGGATCTTGTCTTGAGAAAGGCATCTCCGCGGAGATCAAAAAAGATCAAAACGTGGTCGATCAGAGATAAAACCATCCACACACTGATTGGCCCGCTCATCTATCTAGCGATAAGAAGATGGACCATCTGGATTCTACAGCCCCATTATTCACACGAGTTATGTATTTTCGGCAATATGAGAAAATATCGTCCCCGCGGAGTTGTCTGGTGCTGCCGTGTGTACATCTGACATGATACCCGGTGCCACTTCTGTAGTGTTCTAGTGTTCTGTACGACTTTATACTTTGGTGACCAAATAGTCCTAGAATCCTAACACTTCACTTCTAGACCCAGTCGAGGACTATATACAGAAGTACAGCTCAGGGGTATAGCATCTTCCACTTCACCATGGCGAACACCATTGAGACTGCATTGGGTTCCAACAATCTCTTTCAAAAGGAAAATATCAAGTGGCATGATCTTCCAACACCAGAAGAGCCAAATGTGCCTCTTCCCCCTCCGTCGATTAGCCCAACGGGTATCCTAGATCTCGACAAGGGTACGCCCGATTGTCATGTTCCTCGGGATCCTCGACTGATCCGCTTGACGGGTGTTCATCCATTCAATACTGAGCCACCACTGACCGCTCTATACCAAGAAGGTAAAATCACCGGCGAGACGAGATATCTCGAGTATTGGGACTAAGTCATACAGGGTTCCTCACCTCCCCCGAGCTGTTTTATGTTCGGAACCACGGCCCTGTACCTCAGGTCCTTGATGAGGATATTCCGAACTGGGAATTAAGTATTGAAGGGCGAGTGACCGAGTGCCTTCGTCAAAGAGAAAAACGACACAGAAGCTAATTCATAGAATAGATTAGTCGAGAACCCAGTAGTCCTGAACTTCCGAGAAATCCTACAAAAGTACGACCAAATCACAGCCCCAATTACCCTCGTTTGCGCAGGGAATAGACGCAAAGAACAAAACACAGTCCGCAAGTCAAAAGGGTTCTCATGGGGTGCCGCCGGCCTCTCAACTGCCTTATTCACGGGACCTATGATGGCTGATATTCTGCGTACTGCGAAGCCCACACGACGGGCAAAGTATGTGTGTATGGAGGGAGCAGATCAATTGGTAAGGTTAACCACACTTCACCCTGGATCATGGCCCGGAGTTGACCAATACAGCCAAACGGCCATTATGGCACATCGATCAAATTAAACTGGGCAATGGATTCCAACAGAGGTATCATGTTAGCGCATAAGATGAACGGCGAATCATTAAGACCGGATCACGGCCGCCCTTTGCGTGCTATTGTTCCCGGTCAGATTGGGGGGCGGAGTGTAAAGTGGCTTAAAAGGTTGATCCTGACGGATCAACCGAGTGACAATTGGTATCATATTAATGATAATCGGGTGCTGCCGTGAGTTTTTCCATCCTAAGAGCTTGTGGAATGTTCGTTTTCTAACGCAGATCAGGACCATGGTGTCCCCCGAGATGTCGGCACAGGATAAGAAATGGTGGACTGATGAGCGATATGCGATCTATGACCTCAATGTGAACTCGGTGGCGGTTTATCCTGAACATGAGGAGATTTTGGATCCTGCCTCAGCTGAACCAACATATACTGCCAAAGGTTACGCATATACTGGAGGTGGTCGAAGGATTACAAGGGTCGAGGTGTCTTTGGATAACGGGAAGAGTATGAAAATCCGCTCAAATTGATGTTTTCGCCAAAAAAGCTAACAGATAGTCATGATAGCTTGGCGGCTCGCCGATATTGAATATGTAGAAGACAAATACCGTGAGTGGGAGGGTGATCTATTTGGTGGCAAGGTCGACATGTGGCAGCGAGAGACTTGTTTCTGTTGGTCTTTCTGGTCCCTGGATATTCCAGTGTCAGATCTAGAAGACAGCAGAGCAATTCTAGTCAGAGCCATGGATGAGGCTATGACTGTCCAACCGCGAGATATGTACTGGTCTGTTCTGGGCATGATGAACAACCCATGGTTTAGGATAAAGATCTTGAAGGAGGGAAGATCTCTGAAGTTTGAACACCCGACTCACCCTGCGAAAGCTGGAGGGTGGATGGAGAATGTCAAGAAGACAGGGGGCGATTTAAGCAATGGCAACTGGGGCGAGCATTTTGAGGGTGAAATTCCTGCCGAGCCGGACCAAGTGAAGGAGATCAATATGAAGAAAGAAGGAGTCAATCGAGTTGTTGACTTACAAGAGTTGAAGTCGAACACTAGCGCTGAGAAGCCTTGGTTCGTGATCAACGGAGAAGTCTATGATGGTACAGGGTTCCTGGAAGACCACCCCGGGGGAGCAATCAGTATCACTGCCTCTGCTGGTCTGGACGTCTCGGAGGATTTCCTTGCCATTCACAGTGAGACGGCTAAGATGATGATGCCCGACTACCATATCGGCAGCTTGGACAAGGTGTCCCTCGAGGCACTGGAAAGCAACGCCTCCACAGTATCCGACGAATCCCGCCCGGTCTTCCTTCAGTCTCGAGCCTGGTCTAAAATCAAGCTGTCAGAGGTGAAGAATGTGTCGTGGGATACCCGGATCTTCGTCTTTGACCTGGAACACGGAAACCAAACCCTGGGTCTACCGATCGGCCAGCATTTGATGATCAAAGTCCCGGATCCTATCACGAAGGAGGCAATTATCAGATCATATACCCCGATCTCTGCAACAAATATGGAAGGAAAGATGGAGCTATTGGTGAAGATATACTTCCCTTCCGATACGATACCAGGCGGCAAGATGACCATGGCCCTGAATAAGCTTTCTCTGGGAGCAGAGATAGAGTGCAAGGGCCCAACAGGGCGGTTTGAGTATCTTGGACACGGCCGAGTCCTCCTCAACGGCAAAGAGCGTAAGGTGCGCTCCTTCAAAATGATCTGCGGAGGGACTGGTATCACGCCGATATTCCAGGTCCTACGTGCTGTGATGCAAGATCCTCAGGATCCTACCGCCTGTGTTGTGCTCGACGGGAATAGATTGGAGGAGGACATCCTATGCAAAACTGAGCTCGATGCCTACGTTGCGGTGGACAGTCGGAAGTGCACTGTCGTGCATACTCTGACGAAGGGCTCGGAAGATTGGAAGGGCCGGCGAGACCGTATCTCTGAGAAACTGCTCATGGAACATGCGACCCCCGGGGAGGAAAGCATGGCGCTTCTCTGTGGGCCCGAGGCGATGGAGAAATCAGTTCAAACAATTCTCCTCGACCAAGGTTGGAAGGAGTCAGATCTTCATGTCTTCTAGCTTCTGTTCATGGACGCCACTTAAACTATCTGTCTTTGTGTATATAGCGAGCGATAAGAATTAATTCAGTAAATATGAGGAGGTTGGGCGAACAAATCTTCTGGCATTCGGACTTAGGATGCCTTATACCATTTGCGAAGATGCAGAGGAAATGAAACAGTGAGAAAGAAGGTTGAAATTGATTTGGTTGTGCCTCTGTATAGAACGATCAAAACCTTTATGGATTTTGACAAAGAAAACAACGAAGACTCATTATTCGTAACACATCTTCGCTGATGAAAATATCCATTTCATGCACCTTAATAGTACTCCCTCACATCTAAGCGCATTCGGAGATGTTCAAACACGCTCATCGGCTCATTCTGCAATGAAAAGGCCGCTCCCGATTTTGCCATGGTTTTAGCCGAAGAGTTCCCCGGGTCCAAGCTACGAAGGTATCCCACAAAGGCCGAGGTCTGTTTCCGGAAAGTAGAGTACAAGTGAAGAGCAGCACCTTCATTCTCATGGCGGAGGCCACTCATCCCTTCCGCCTTGGACAGAGTGCTAAATGCGAGGATGACGCTGAAGATGTTTTCTAGCAACTTCGCAGCCTGTGCATGTCGTTTGCTCAGAAGGAGAGCAAACAGCATTTGGTCGAGGATATCTTCGTGATAGTCGCGGAGGCGCGGCACGGAATGAGCGACTTCGATGGTGCCGTCGATATCGCCCCGATCAAGACAGCGTTCGATTCTCGACAAGGTTGTTTGAAAGTTGGTCCATATGGATCCGATGCCGACGTGAAAACAATAGTCGCTGACTGCAAGAACGAAGTGCTGGGCGTCAATACGAAACCTCTGGAACACATTTCGGATATTCCCTGTGAGGGATTCTCGAGAGGTAGAGTCGCGAACGAGTCCTTTGACAACCGATACCATACGAAGTAGGCGGAGCAGTTGCTTGAAGAGACGGTCATACTTCTTCAAAGAGCGTGACGTAATGAGAGCTTCAAGGGTTTCTGGGGGTTTGTACTGTAGACGGAGGAAATCCAGTGCCTCTATGGCATTTGGATCTTTGCAACGTTCGATTTCTTCATTTGTCAATTCTCGGATCGAGAAATTCAGACCACCGGGAAGCTCATTCTCCCTTTCTTTTTGCGCATTGTCAGGTTGCTCGGGTTCCGCATCGGAGAAATAGCAATCTCCAAGAATCCCAATAAGTACCAGTCGCAGCTCTGAGCTTGCTGGTGGCCAGGTATCACGATTGCCTAGGCGCAATCCAGTGTGTGCACCACCCCGGACTTTTCCAGTCTTCCGCTCGCCGCTGTCCATTTCAGGATCAAATAAAGAATGCGAAAGACGCGAGGCAAATGAACCATCTCCCAATAGCTGGAATCGCCATTGAAGGTTCAAATGGTGCCGAACGTCGTGCTCTTTGAACAGGTGGTGAAGGCAAGAGAAATCGATAAGTTGAGCCTGGGAAGAGATAATCGGAGCAAGCGAAAGATAGAGGCTTGATGCCAGCTCTGGGCCGAATCGACCGCCAAAGGAGATAGAGTCAGGACCGGGGTCCCTGGCTTTCTGAAGCATCTGGCTAACTTTGTCGTTGGAAAGAGTCTTGCCGTCCATGACAGACCTAGACACATGTTTCTCATCATCAATGTCAAATAGCTCAAAAGTGTTCTCAACGATTTCTTTCGAACTCAATTCGCTAGTATCATGGGTGGAATCATCAAACATTTCGGGCTGAGCAGTTGAAATGTCTCTGTGATACCTCAGAATCTCAGCACGAAGGCTGGACTCGTATTCAAGTGCTCTTTTTTGTATTCGCTCAATATCTGCCCAGCTCGTCGCATATTCGAGGTGGAGTTGGCCTGTCCGAGCGAGAACATCACGACGCGCAATGGGATGTTGAGGGTGGGATTTCTTGAGGAGGCGCAGACTCCTTCCGCTCTCGAATACAGACCGCGCTTGGTCTTCGGGTATAAAGGACGGCATGTGGGATCCATCGTAGATGTACTCAACCCGTGAAGGTGTCGACTTCAGTCTGCCAGGATCCTCATGACGTTCTTCCTTGATGAATGTTCGGCCACTCGCTAGCAATTCATTGAGCGCTGATTCTTCTGGGCGAAGGCCGATCCAGCCCTCCATGAAACGAAACCACGGTGCCGTGACTTGGACCACAACTTCGTGCGCGAGATTCTCCATCCACGCAAACTTCTGCGCGAAAAAGGCAGCCCATTGGATAACACCCGAAATCACTTGAGCATCTGTAACGGCTTTCTCTACTGCATCGACGAACTCAGTCAGGGCGCCTATCAAGTCCGCGCATCGACTGAACAAGGCTGTGACCTGCAAGAGAGACACGACTTGTCTGGAATGAGCAAGAATCTGTCGTTCAAGATTGTAAATTATAACAGCGACGGTACCACGAAGTGTGAATTTAGCAGCAATGTCCTCGAATTTGGTCGGCGGAGTGCTAACAAAAGCTCGTACCCGCTGCATATTGGTGCCGCATTGCATTATTTGTGTAATTGCAGCATCCAAAACTTTCAAGCTGACACCAGAGACACGAATGTCCTCCACAAATCGCTCGAAAGCCATCTTCTTCCGACTGAAACGGAAGAATGCAGAGCTCCAGCCTAACCCGAGCCGTAACAGTGATCGAATGAAGACATCGTCTCGAACTAGACGGCCAGCAATATCACGTTCTTGAGTTCTTTGTCGCGCAAGTGCTGCGTCAAAGCCTTTGGCGCCTGATTCACTGAAATATGCCGACACAGGTTCCTGGAAGGACCGATCTTGGTATCTCTCCCATGATTTGAGCGGCGCAACATAACCGGATTCCTCCTGCAGCAGATCAAGGTCCCATATATTTTCTTCCTCGAGCTCTGGGAGTAATTCAGTCGGCGCATCGGATTGGGCGTCTGTAGAGTGGCCGATAATTGAAGCGGGCGCCAACTCAAGCGGCTCGCAGTTGGTAGCAAACAAGTTCAACTTCCATATCGGATCGATCTTGTCATGTGCATTTGAATTCTGATGGATAGGAGAGCCCGAGACATCTATTGAAGAAAAGAATGTCAGTTCATTGTCTCCGGCTGAATCAACAAAAACGTACCAGGCAGGTCTGTGTTCCACGGTAGAGTCTCCAGTGGTTGCAGAGCCTCTAGACTGAATTTTGAAAGTCTCCATAGGCTCTCGCTGGAAAAAGGATCTAGCCCGTCAGAATCCATGAGGCCATAGCCGAGATCGCGCAGGAGTCTCGGACGCGTTGGGTAGATTGACTTGATCCCGCGCGAACTGATATCGTGCACGGGCCAGGCGATAACAGAAACTCGCTCGTCGCTCGTCATTCCCTCTCCGTCGACGTCAATTTGGCCAATATACCAATTAACAATGCCGCCACGCAAGAAGGCGAAGCGGGCGCATTCCGCTACGCCGCAGGATGATGCTGCGGTACAATCCAGTGCGAATACACCCGGCTCAAGCGATAGCGCCGAAAAGCCAGAGCCAGAACACGATTTCCTCTCCGATCCCTGGACAGACGAGCAAGAGACTGCGCTCTTGAAAGCGATCATTAAGTGGAAGCCGGTTGGTATGTACAGCCTGTCATTCTATGCTTTCCTCCAATGGCGCGGGTGTTAATGCGCATTCTACTCAAGGCTTGCACAAGCATTTCCGCATGCTCGCAATTGCAGACTACTTGAAGAGCCAAGGATTCGGCCCTTCTACAGCGGACCATATGCGCATTCCGGGAATATGGAAGAAATTAGGCACACTTTACAATCTCGAAGCTCTCGACGAACGGGTAATCTGCACCCAATCGCATTGAACCACTAGAACTCGTTTTAGCTAATCGGTATCAATTGCGCAGGAAAACTCCGTGATTACAGGTACCAATGACGATGAAGAAGAGGATCGTGATATGTACTGCCCTTTTGAACTTCCGTACGACGAATATGGCGATATGATGTTCGAAAGACGACTAGCAGCAGAAGGATCGTCCTCCCCCGTGACCAGCCGCCACGCCGAGTCGCGTCGAGGCAGCACTGTAGCGGACACAGATGGTAAGCTACGATGACAGTCCATTTGAGTCTCACTTCGAGTACTAAATAAGTCACATACAGAGCCTCGTTCCTCCCCAGCTCCCTCTCGAGGTCGCAAGTCCACCCGTGGTACACGCTCGGCTGCGCGCGAAACACGATCTACGAAATTAGCTGTTGAAGTTGGCTCTGGGAGTCAAGACGAAGTATCCGATGAGGATGGAAAGACGGACGGAGAGGATACGGGTGCCAATGATGAAGGTGATGAAGACGGCGATGAGGACAGCGATGGAAAGGAAAGTGATGGCGAAGAGGAAGAAGCCGAGGAGGAGAAAGAGGAAGAAAAAGGCGCTTCGCGAAGCACCCGGGCAAAGGCATCAACGTCCAAATCCAAGCCGAAGGACAAGAAGGCTTCAACGAGTACAGGCACCCGAAGGACTGCCCGTCGACGTTGACGCAGTGCGCTCCATGTATACTTCTGCAGCTTTGATACCTACGGATGGGCGTTTTTGTGGGTCTTATTTCGGTGCTTGTATGATTATGGAAATTATATGTTCGAAAGCATACTGTGACGGGTGATTTTCCAAGAAGAAATTCACAGACACTACACGTTTTTATCGGCGTAACCACAAGTAGGTATATTTCGATCGCTATAGGAAGTCTAATGTCGTTCGAGGGTACAGAGGGAATAGGTCAAAAAGTCATAGTACAGTGAATCCAAGTAGCGACGTACTTTACAGGCGGGAGATGATAGCCGCGGCGTACTCGTGGGTCTTGGACTTACCGCCAAGGTCACCGGTCAGGGTCTAGAGAAGAGGCGGTTAGCTGGAATCTTAGTCAGGTACGAACGAAAAGAAAACTTACCTTGCCCTCAGCCAGGGTATCGAAAATAGCCTTCTGAATGCGACCGGCGTGCTCGTGGAGACCCATGTGCTGCAACATCATGATGGAGGACAGAAGCAGAGCAGTGGGGTTGGCAAGACCCTTGCCGGCAATGTCGGGGGCAGAACCGTGGACGGCCTCGAAAATGGAGCACTCGTCACCGATGTTACCGGAGGGGGTGAGACCGAGACCACCGATCAGACCGGCGCACATGTCGGAGAGAATGTCACCGTACAGGTTGGGCATGACAAGGACCTTGTCGTTGTAGGGAGTGGGGTCGGTAACGATCTTCAGGCAAGAGTTGTCCAGCAGCTCAGCGTCGAACTCGACCTCGGGGAAGTCCTTGGAAATGTCACGGGCAGTGTTCAAGAACAGACCGTCGGACATCTTCATGATGGTGGCCTTGTGCACAACGCGGACCTTCTTCTTGTTAATGGACTCGGCGTACTGGAAGGCGAAGCGCAGGACGCGCTCAGAGGCCTCCTTGGTGATGAGCTTGATGCTCTGAACAACACCGTCAACGACGACGTGCTCGATACCAGAGTATTCACCCTCGGTATTCTCACGGATCAGAACAGTGTCGACGCCATCGTAGGGGGTCTTGTAGCCGGCAATGGAGCGGCAGGGGCGGACGTTGGCGAACAGGTTGAAGGTACGACGCAGAGTCAGGTTCAGGGAGACGTGACCCTTGCCAACGGGGGTCTAAGTAATCGGATTGTTTAGTATATTCAGGTCGCACCGACGAAAGTCATTGGAGCTAAGACTTACGGCCAGGGGACCCTTCAAAGCAACGTAGTTCTTCTCGATGCTCTTGATGGCCTCATCGGGAATGGCGGTCTTGCCGTCCTTCAGGATAGGGCCAACATCAACGGGCTCCCACTTAATGGGGGCCTAAAACAAGCTTAGTATCTCAATCGCGCGGCGGACATAAGATTTGCGACGAGCCATACCTTGGCAGCCTCGAAAATATCCTTGACGGACTGAGCGATCTCAGGGCCGATACCGTCACCCTCAATCAAGCTAACGGTGTACTTGCCCTATAATTGCGAAACATCAAATCAGTACAATCGTTTCGTTGGAGGATATCCTTCTGCGCCCAAGTTTGTCGGTCGACATGCTTTGCGCGGCTCGCGCCGGCGAAGGGAAAAAATCGAGATTTCGCGGGAGGCGACGCACATCGGAGCCCTTCTGGCCCTTGAACTTGGCGACGGCATCATTGGCAGCGGCAGCATAGCCGCGGAACTATTAGCGGACAAGGGAAGATTAGCCAATTGATGTTGGGTATTGGAGAGAGGGGAGGGGGGGAGTGGAATCTGGTACCTGCACAATGGGAGTGTAGCTGGGGGCCACGCGGACGGACCGCAGGCACTGACGAGCAGCAGTGAAGTTTCTGGCGGCGAGCATCGTGAAAAGGACCCGTCAAAAAGTTGGGGAAGGAATAGAGGTGGTGGGGAGGGAGGAAGAAGAAGGAGAAAGGGACGAAAGAATCGAGTCTTCGGCGCCGCCCCGATCCGACCGGGACGCAGACCGCATTGGTGGTTTGATGTCCCCGGCAGCCCGAGTCCACCTCCACCTCTCCATTCGTCATTGGTGTTCGGCTTCACTTTTGATCTCGTCGCGCAAGGCTCGTTCCTTTCGGGAGAGCTTGTGTCTCTCCATTTTATTGTTCAACGGCTGCAGTCTCCTGCAGGAGGCTCTGCACAGCCCTGTCACTGAACCCTTGAATCCCGATTCCTACTTCAATTCGTCCAGTCCCCACTTCACGCCAGCGCCAGCTTCCACGCGCAGCCGAGTCACCATGACTGACATTGACGTGGCCAGTCATTATAATCTCCCAGAGGAGTTCCCTGAGGAATGGCCCGCAGTGCTGGACGAGGCCGATCAGTCCGATGAGGAGCCTGTTGAACAAGCCAAGTCCCGCCCCCGCAAGTCGCGTTACTTTGCGCTAGAGCGGACCCCAAGTGACTGGCGGAGTAATCTTGGGTCTCGCAGAGGAAGAGAAGCTCGGGAGAATGTGCAAAACGACGAGCCCGACCCATTGGGTACTGGCGACAGCGTACTCCGAATCCTCAAACAGAGAGGATTGCGTCCAGAAGAGGAAGGGGGAAAGCGATCACGGTTCCTGCTCTCATCAACCTCTTTCTCGCCCGCGCTCTTTTTATCGCAAGCACACCACTCTGACTCAATTGATACCCTCATGGCCGGTTTGAATAACTTGTCGCAGTCCATCGACCAAAAGTCAGCATCGCTGAAAGTTCTCGTCGAAGCGAATTTTGAGCGCTTCGTTCGCGCCAAGGCAACTATCGATAGTGTATACACGGAGATGAGAGATACTGGGGAATCCCACGAGCAAAATCTGTCTGCTCGTAGGTCAGGGCATTTCCGGAGCTATTCTGGTCAGCACCAAGGCCCATCTCCTTCTCCAGCGAGGGCCGCTACCAAAAAGACCGCTCTTGTTAAGGAAAGCGAGTATGGTATCAAGGGCATTCGAGGTCCATTGCTGGAAGCGTCCGTAAAGGCCGAGGAAGTGTGGGGGCCCGCTCTTGGTGGTCGAGACCGAGAACAGATGCTCAAGTCCGTTGTGGATACTATGGAGAAGCATCGCGATGTCTACGAGATTGGAAGCCGCTTGTCCAAAGCCATTCAGCAACGCGACTACGAATCCGTTTTTGAAGAATATACCAAGGCGAGAACCTTGGCGAATCGGGCTAAGAACATTGTGGAGCAGGCCTCCAGTAGCCGCCGACAGTTGGACGACCTTGAGACACATACGATCTTGGCCATGGGGCGAATGTGGATGGATGTTGACCAACAGATTCATGCCTTCAAGAACGACCTTTGGAGACGTCTTAGCGACGCACCAACCATATCGACCACAAGTACTGCGTCAGGCCCTGTGGAAGAGCATATGGAACTCATTGGAGCCTTGTTAGAATTGGGCGTCGATGAAAATCCTATCTGGACATGGCTCCACAGCCGCTGTGAGTTCCTGAAAACCAGAATTACCTCATTCTGTGAGCGTTGCAAGGTGGAAATCGAGATCTTGCGACGCAGGCTTGCCGCTGGAGAGAAACCTACGCCTCAAATTACGGCATCCCATCTTCGTCTAGCACCTCGCGAGGTTCCTGCAGAATCTCCTGAAAGACTTGATACGGATCATGTCATCGAGCTGTGGGATTGTGTCCAGGCCTTTCTGACCCGCCTTCTTTCGTCCCAGAGTGGATTATTAGGCGAGGTGTTGGACTTCTGGGAGGTAGCTCAGTCCTTCATCGACGGCACTCGACAACGACTTCTACCCGTCGGATTCGAGGGTGAAAGCCGGAAGCACCACCACCTTTCTCCTGAGAACATTCATCAATTAGAAAAGGGAGTTGTGGACCTGGTCAATCTCATCCGCGAGAATGTCTTGTCTCTGTTCAACGATCCTCCCACTGAAGATATCTCGCTCCTCTCCTCACCCATTCCGCCGAGTCCCACAAGCCCAGCCTCGAGGGGTATCACGCCTACGGAGTCGCGCTTCAAATTAGACCCCAAGAATCTACCCTTCCCGGTGCCTAAGAAGGGAGAGCCGTGGGAAGATTATGCCTTTTGGCCCCCTTTCTCAAACTCGCTAAGTGGTGCTCACTATCTCAGCAAGTTCCTTGTCATTGTTGGCACCGCTGCCAGTGAGATGGCAGCGTTGCGTCCAGTCAATAATTCTGGGCCCACCCGTGACTTCCTCAAAGCGCTTGTGAGTATTGCTCGTGAGCGATCTGCTCGAGTAGCGTGTGCGGCATGGAGCAAGGATGCAGAACTCTGCAAGATGTTGGAAGACTGGACGCGTGACACCGAGAAACGAGATCTGACCAAGATGCCCGGCTTCTTCGTAGCTTTCGAAAGCGCCAATCTCAGCGGTCTACAGAAGATCCTCTACATTTCTGAGGCCATGTCCAATGCAGGGTCCATGGATGTCGTAATCCCACCTCCTGCCAAGCTGCTTCAAATGGTCCGCACTCAGTTCGTATCGAGTGTTTATAAGGCGTTGAGTGGACTGGTTGAAAACGCCGAGCGCTTGACACCTTCGGGCGAGGAGAACGAATGGGTTATTTCTAGGCCTGTCATGGCGAGTCAGGCTCTTGATGCTGCTTTGTCCGTCCTTGCCGCAGACTCGGTGGATTCAACCGATAGGGTAAGACTTCCTTCCTGTCATGATGGCAGTCCAGTTACTAACAGAAGATACAGAATGTTCGAATTCTCCTAACTCTGTCAAACCTCAAAGCTCTTCAGGCTGAATACGTGCCCCAGTTGATTGCCAACTTTGAGACTTCATTCTCTGTCAAACTGACAGAAGAAGCCAAGACGGTTCGGGATGTTCTGAAGCAGATTGAGGACCGTCTGTTCCAGTCATATACCGAGCCGACCATTGCCACGTTGAATGAGACTATCATGAATGGCATCTCTGCAGCTGACTGGGTCCCATCAACTGATAGACCAGATCAAGTGCGTCCCTATGTCTACAACACGATGTTGACTCTCGTGCTGGTGCACACTGAGATCACAACGACCATCCCGTCCAGTGTATCGGCTAGTTCTACTCGCTCTTCACCAAATGCCCCGTCGACTCTGCTCTCTACGGTACTCACTCATCTACTGGTGAAGGTCTCTTCATCTTTGCTGGCCGCTTTTAAAACTCGATCCAGCTTCTCCCTTGCTGCCCTGATGCAAGCTACCTTGGATACCGAGTTCATTGCACAAACATTATCACAATATTCAACCGACGAAGCATCCAACACCCAGAGCCAGATTTACGTGGAATTGGACCGTCGAACCACAAACGAGGCTCGCACCCAACTTCAAGCCGAGCTAGGAGAAATGAGAGTCGTCCTGAAACGACTAAGAGACCGGACCAAGGGCGAATTCGCCTGTTTCCGAAAGTCACGAAGCGGCGGTTCCAAGACCTCCATTGCCTCTTAGTGTAATTCTTAGCGATATAGCCAACTTTCAAATTTATTCGAATGTTCCTCAATTTTCATCCTATGGAACTCAACTAACCGGGTATCACATATTTTGTAGTTCACATCTTCCGAACTCTACTGACCAACCATACGCTGCACGCGACTAAGCAATACATTGCTCTCCCTGCCGAGTCTCCTCTTCCCAAATTGATCCGGCCGCTTCGCACGCAATGTCGCTTCCCGATCCTTTTGTTTCGCTTCGCGCTCCCGCTGGCGCGCCTCAGCGGCCTGCTTGCGCTTCTCTGCAATCTCCAACTCCTTCTTGAAAGCCGATGGCTTGGGAGGGCGACTCTGTCTTTTGCCATCCTCACGCGGGCGGCGGAGCCTGGGCGCGGGTGTTGGGGCGGGCTCAGGCTCAGGCTCGTTCAACATTGTGACTCGGTCGGGGTGAAGTTCCAGAGATGCGTGCTCGTGTCCAGTTGATTGCGTCTGTCCCTCTTCTCTTTTCTCTTCTTCCGCGGCTCTTTCATAAACGGACTTTGGTGCTTTGGCGGCGCTTTCTTTGGCCTTAATCTTGGCGTAGGCTTTTTTCACTTTGGCTTTTTGGATGAGGTCGGACTTGATTTTTTGAGCTGTTCATAAACAGATCAGCCATGCGACTACGAGAGAGAAGCGATGTGAGAGAATACTTACTCTTGCGACGATAGGTACCATCGGGGAGATTTGCTGGGCCGACGCTGAAACCCTTGCGCTTCTTGACAGGTTCAGCGCCGTCTTTGGCAAAGAAGTCACCATCGTGAGTCCTTTTGGGTGCCATAATGAGCACCGCTTAATTCGTGTTGGTTTGGGGTTGAAGATATTGAAGTGGAGAAAATTAAGGTCAGAGAAAAAAAAAGACGGCGATCTTCAAGTCCGGGCAACGGACCACGGTCTGGAACCTCAGAATATAGAGCTAGGCAAGGTCAAGAACCTAGGATTATTCTAGCTAATCTCACTATGTAACATTCACTCCCAATTTCCATATTTTGATTGACGGTCAGGCCTGAATAACATAACTAGCAGATTTTAACATACGAACAAGATCGGATTTTCCCGGTCCCGAGTGAAAACGGAAAGCGTATGATCTGCGATGAATCATCTGAGACCCACGATCACGACCTCATTCTTCGGACCTCTCCTCCGGCCGTTCCCTTCTTTTCTTGCTTTCTCTCGCCCGGCGTCTTATCCATGCCAATCAGTCTGAGCCTTCCCCTCTGACGGCATATCCGCTCATCTGCTCACACCGCATCCCACCCCACCACGGCAGGCCCGGGTCAAGTTTCGAAATAGCTCGCCACGTAGGCGACCTCCTGCAATGTTCGACTCAGCGTTTCAGACCTAGTCTGTTCCACCTCGCCACCATGCCTCTATTCCACGACCCTAATCACCGGCGACGTTCCCCGTCAGACGAGTACGAAGTTGAGCAGTCCATCCCAAGGTCCTCTTGGGACCGAGCACAAATATACAGGCAGCATGAACAGGACCAGTCAAGGCCAGCTGGACAAGCTCTAGACTCATTGTCTTCTGAACCTCATCCACCCAAAAATTGGACCAATGATAGGCACGAACTTATACAAAGGATCAAAGAATCGTCGCCCTGGAGGCTACGTTATACTGTATGTCAACCGCCGGGTGAACTAAACTCTTCCTCTTTACTTGGCGGATGGTTTCTCTTGCTTCATCTTGCAACAAGCAACAAAGGCTAACATATTTTGAATCGCAGGGGAGTGTCGCCAGCGAGGTTCCTATGTCTTACACCGCCCCGAAGGAGTCCCAGGTGGAGGAACCGATCGAGAAGCATGACTTGAAAAATAGAGAACATTCCCAGATACCAGAAGAACTGGGTTCGCCGGCCGATATTCGTAGGCCTCGGTCTGCTTTGCATTCCGGCGACTTCAGAGAAGGCACCAACAGCTCTACACAACATGCTCCGCCGTCACCTCGGCCTCAGTTCGCTGATCGATTTCCAACCATTACTGTTCCCGACTTGAGTACCTCTCCTACAACGCCTTGGTTTGGTGCATCAACTTTCCAGACCCCGGCACAGCGGCCCGCATTTGAGGAACGTCGTGAGATAACGCTCCAAACCCGGGCTCGAGCACCTTCTCTCGGGTCTTTCTCTTCAAGCTATGTTCTCAAAGCTCCAACGAGCCCTCTGGTACACCAGGCAAACAACACCGATCTAGATTTTTCACCTCGGGTTGATTCGGGAGCCTCTTCTGAGCTTGTCGATAGAGCGAACCGACGTCGGACTTTACCTCCTGAGTCGTTTCGGCACCTCCAATCATCCCCGCCGAATTCGCGCGCCGTCAGCATTCGTAATCCTTATCAGCCAGGTCATCACGAGGGACTTTTCCAGCCACAGCACTTCCCTCGCCGGTCTTTGACGTCGGCGTATAGTCTTCAACTTGCCCCAACGAATAATGCTGCTGCATATCGGGCAAGGCGGCCATCTTTTACCTCTGAGCTTTCTGCGAAGCCTCATGCTCCGATGGTAGGATCCTACGAAGAGTCTCTGTTACGGGGCCGAATGTCTATGAGTCCTTCCAAACCACTGGATTTTACGGCGCAAATCGGAGTTCTTGGGAAGGGAAAGTGCAAAAGACATCTAAAATGCCCTCCACACGTGACGGTGCCCTTTCCCGCTGTTTTCTACAGCTATCCCACCTCTGGAAATGGCCGTTCCATTGCGGATGACAGCCCAAGTCCGTACGTGGGCCATATTGACCTTGAGAATTCGCTTGTCAAAGATGAGTCGAGCACGAGGAAACGTCGAAATCGACATGCCAGTCCTACAAAGTCTCAAGAAGATACTGTCATGCTCGAGACAGATGCAGCCCGAGCTAATGATGTCGACATTCGACGTCGCCGAGAAAAGAAGAATCGCAGAGCGGAATCTCCAAAATGCCCCCCCGGCGGGTGCTATCGAATTCCCCAGCAAGGACAACTTCAAATTATAATCAAGAACCCACACAAGACCGCAGTCAAGCTGTTCCTTGTGCCTTATGACCTCACCGACATGGAACCTGGCACCAAGACCTTTATTCGGCAGAGAAGCTATTCGGCGGGCCCGATAATCGACATGCCGTTGAGTGCACGGAAAAACTTTGGAACTGATCGCCCCGAGGCCTCGTTGAACGCCACCGAGGATCCTCAAGACAAGCCCATTTTGCGCTATCTCATTCATTTGAATATTTGCTGTCCGACGCGCGGTCGCTTCTACCTACACTCCAGTGTTCGTGTGGTATTTGCCAATCGTGTTCCAGATGGTAAGGAGAAATTGCGCAACGAGATTCAATTACCAGAGCCCCGATACACCCCATACAAACCTACTCGGGACTCGAGTCTCTCGGGATCCACCAGCAATGCACGATTGGCAATCGAGAAAGCTTCTCGCAGACGGAGCTCTGGCCAGGGCACCATTCCTCTTCTCCGACCACATGTATCATCCCCGAGCGACGTTCCACTACACTGGACCGCAGCCGAAGCCATGGGACTCACGAACTCCTCGCAATTTCCTCCAGAGTTTGACTCCACCTTTTACAACAAGCTCAACAAGGGCGACATTGGATACGGAGGTTCCGAGAACGGTGAGAGCCTACTTGCCACGCGACTTCGCGGTTTAGATGTGCATAAGCAAGAAACCCATGACAGCAGTTGAGTGTACCATCTCGACATAGGCTCGCAAGGACACACCTCACCACGATATACACTCTGCCATCGTTCTAGTACTGACTTACGTTGCCCGATTTGACACAAGTTTGACCAACCCATAAATACCCATCGAATGACCAGCTTAAGCCTGCTAGCCCGCATTCACGCTAAATACTAACCCAGATCTCAGCAGCATTTCTTCTTATCTTCCCTGTGCCCTGGCTGTGGCATTTCCATATCGCTGTGTATTTTCTTCTGAATCGGATAGGCCTGGCGCATGGGTCTTTGAACATATACCCCCGTCCTCGACACCTTTTTCGGCCGCTCATTTTCTCTTCTGCTTTTGGTTTGGTAAAGAGCTGCATTGAATTTTTTACTCTTGGCATTTCCTTATTATTTGGACCTCATAAACAAACCAATGACATATTCTACATCTCATATTCAGTATTGTATCCCATGATAAGCAACCTAGTTTACTGCGTTTCTGGATATATTGAGGACAAGCCAAAGTCGAGAGATACAGGAAAAGTGCAGAAGTTTATTCTTGCATATATCTACATAGAGCGCTAGGTACAGCAAAGTATTAGAAAGGATTGAGAAACGATATTTCACTCGGACAGAAGAGACTTCTTCGGATTGAAGCTCTATTACCTGAAAGAATCAGGGGTCTCAACTCGCATCGAAGCAAGTTTATCCGGCGTGCTCAACAATCTCGTTGACCAGGACGCCATCCTTGATGTAGCTCTTGATCTGTTCGGGAATGGGGCACTCCTTGGTATCCTCATCAGTACCTTCCTTAGGAGGAAGCATGATGTTGACAGCAGTAGACTTGCTTGTGAAGATCTCAGTGGTCAGACTCTGGGGCCCGAGATACACAGTTGCGCCATCGACCTGGTCCAACAGAACGGTCGGCACGAAGCCGTCGACTTGTAGAGCAAACTTGGGCGACTTGATCACGTCGAGACTGCTAACGAGCGAGTCGACGATGATAGAAAGACCGGTGCAGTTGTCGATGGAGATAGCATTGGCCTTGCTGGAGACCTTGATGATAGCCTTGTTGCAACGCGAGATGAGAATCGACTGAGTCTGCTTCGCAGGGATCTCGATGATCTCGGTAGGGCCCTCGAAGTTCTCGATGAGCCACTTGTTACCCTCCAAGTCCTTGCGAGGGGGCTTGCGGGCACGCATGCTCTCGGGCTTGGGCTTCTTGCCTGGGGGAGCGGGTGATTTACCCCGGGACGAGCTGGGGCGATCGGAGACCATTGAGCCGGCGCGCAGGTTGGGGTTCTTGTGTGTCATCTCTGACTTGTCCACCTTGCGCAGACCAGAGGTGATTGCCTCGCCTTGGTTGAGCTGGTCAAACACAGCGGACATATCTGCAGCTGGAGCGGCGGGGGCCGGAGCAGGAGGAATGCCCGGGGGAGGAGGAGGCGGGGGAGCACCACCACCAGGGGCTTTGACTGTTGGAACCGGCGGAGGGGGAGGAGGGGGGGGACAGCACCTGTAGGCGTAGAAGCAGGACTACCCTTGATCTCTTTCAACGCCACCAATGCGTCAACGCCAGATTCGTTGTTCCACGTCAAACCCTTGGGATAGTGCTTCTTAAGGTAGGCAGAGAGCGCCTTGAAGTTTTGGTAGTATGCTTGAATGTACTCGACGTGTGTACGGTCCCTATCAAAAACTGTTAGTTGGAGTCCAGGTCTTAACAAGAAAAGAACCTACTTGTCCTTGTACTCCTTCAGCACCTTATTACCGTAGTACTCAATACCGCCCATCATCTCGGTAACAAACTCCGCAGGGTTGCTCTCGAAGAACCAACCCAGCGCAACGATGCCCTCCGAAATGGCGCTCAGGTGGTTGAAGTACGGCGACGCGCGAGCATTTTCGCGAATGTTGTTGATGCTGTCCGAGGCCTTGTGGAGATCAGTCATGAGCTCTGCAGGCTGAGGCTCGGGCTTCTTAGCCTTCGTCGAGACGTAGAGATAGGTGCGCTCAGCCTGGAAGGCTTGCAGAACTGCTTTGGACTATAGGCCGCAGTCAAAAACCGGATTTATGCGACGATTGTTCATACTCGCTCACCTGCTGTGCCACTTCTCCACCAATCTTCGCACCTAAGTCGACAAAATTCTGAACATCCTTCTTGATCAATGCGTCAAAATCTTGGATCTGCTCCGGGATCTGTGCTTGCGCGGGCGCCGCGGGGGCCGCGGGGGGAGGAGGCGCGGGCTTAGGAGGTTCGGGGGTCGCGGGAGCTGCCGTAGATGCATCGTCCATGTTCTTGGGGACGCTAGGGTCATCTAGAGACATAGCCATATCCTCCAAGCGTGAGGTTGCAGCCTCGAGCCTAGTAGGTACATTGTCAGTTCATTCCTCAGGGTGCCTGTCGCACAGCTCGGACAAGATTTCAATGCTAAACCAACGCGAGTCCAGCCATAAATTGGTCAACTCCACGAGAGAAGAGCATACTTACCGCTTGATGAGGGTGGTGAAATTATGCATGTGGCCGCCGCTCGCCATGATAGGCAACACGTTGCTCAATGAGGTAGGGGAAGTTGGCTGAGAAAAGGGATTTGTCTGGGATGAGATATGGGGCACCGAAATCTTCTTTCCGCAGAAGATCTTGTCCCTTGCAATCCACAGGTATCCTAGGGGAAGTTGAAGACGAAGGAGACGAAGTGTGTGGAAGCTCCTGAGGTCCCAGCTCCAGGCCCGCAACGGTATGTATGTATGTTACGTTCAAGCCACAGCCGCGGGATAATGTCGTCATGTATAATTGGTATTTTGATTACCCTCCACTTTGCTTTGCCGGAGACACTCGATACACCTGATGTTCTTGTTCTTTCTCTTTGTCGAGAACCATTGGTGTCACATTTCTCATTAAGCATGGCCGGAATCGCATCAGAGACTGCCCAGGTGGGCGACATTGAGTTCTGTACACTCGGAATGTTTATTCTTGGTATGCTTATCATTTTAACAGCCCCGCGGGTCCAGAGCTCACGGTGCATTGCGCAGATGACATTGATTTTGGAGATTCTCGACCTGGTGTCAAGAATATTCTGGGAGGTGCCGCTTCTTTTGCAGTCGTAGGAGCCCGCTTAGTAGCCGGCGCGCCATACGCGCGGTCTGTGAGCTGGATCGTGGATGTTGGCTCCGATTTCCCACCGGAGACTCTTGCTGTTATAAAGTCTTGGAAAACGAGCTGTGTGATTCGAGAGGACCCTCAGAGGCTTACTACGAGAGCCTGGAACGGCTATCATCCAGATGAAAAGCGAGGTAAGTTGAGCAACGAGGTTGGACCTGCCCATCAATGACTGGTATAGACTTCAAATACTTGACTCCAAAACTGAGATTGGAGCCTTCGATGCTTTCGGAGGCACAGGTGTGGTCTCGCACATTCCATATGGTCTGCTCTGCAGCGCGCTGCATGTCTATAGTAGCAGATATCCTGCGTCGGCGAGAAGAGCTGCGAAGCGCAGGCCGGGCACCTTCTACTAAGCATGCTGCAGAGCGGCCCATCTTCGTCTGGGAGCCGGTACCCGACCTTTGCACGCCAGAAGAGCAAGAGAAGTTCTTTGAGGCTAATCGGGTCGTGGATGTGGTCAGCCCGAACCATATGGAACTCGGAATGATGTTTGAACTACCTGGTTGGACCGTGGATAGCGAGCAAGGCCAGAGCCTGGTCCAGAGGATTGTTCATTCCGGCATTGGTCCGAACGGTGACGGTTGCCTGGCCATCAGGGCAGGTAAAGAGGGATGCTACGCCTACTCGGGAGATCAGATACTCTGGCTACCGGCTTATCACCAGCCCGATGCCTCGGGCTCTACGGTGGTGCTGGATCCTACAGGTGCTGGCAATTCTTTCCTGGGCGCACTAGCCCAAGGGATGGTGACTGCCGGTCGTGAGCCATTCGAGATCATTCAATCCGTGCTGTCGCCTTCCGAGAGCTGGAGTAAAGCCATGAAGGCTTGGAGCAATCGTCAAGATGTCCCTCTAGCGCTCATCTGCGCAACAGTCGCAGCGGGCTTTGTGGTGGAACAAATTGGCGTGCCACAAATTTCTATGGCATGGAATGGCAAAGAATTGTGGAATCAGTCTGAATTCACGGAACGGGTCCGCCTGTACACGCAGCGATTGTACACGACCGTGGAAGAGTCTCCCCAAAGGCACCTGTTGATCAATTGACCTATGGTTGATCAAGGAATGCCCTTCCATTATCGTACAGCCACAGGGAATTGATATAATGATAGTAAAAAACACAAAAAGAAAATGGTCCGTCATGCTAGAAACCCTTCTTCGGTTGCCGTCCCAGTTCTGGTCATTTTCCTATGACTGGTTCGCGGCCTGCTGCTTCTCGTGCTCTCGGATTTGGCGACTCCAGCTATATTTTCAAAAGGGCAAGGGTCAGTTTGGAGGTCTTCGTGGGCGTAAGCCGGGAAAGCACTGACTATCGGCTAGGGAAGAAGCGGCCCGGCTCGGGCATCTTGTCGCGATACTCGCGGTCGGCACTGATGCTGAAGGCCACAGCTGCAACGCCAATGATGAAGGCGCCCATGATGGCGGTATTGGCCTTCCAGTTGGCGGGCTGGGCGTACCAACCACCAGCGGGGGACCAGACTTCCTTGGGGTACCTGCGCAGCAAACTCTGTCAGTAGGCACGAATGATGCGCTCGGGGAAGCAAACCCACGGGATCTTTCCACCTCCACCCATTGTGAATGAGATGCAATTGAAGGCGCTTTAGGGGAGAAAAAGAGGGTAAGGCGGGAGCAGTTCTCGACGGGTTGAAGCCGAAGTGGCCGTCAATCGAAGGTCAAGTGCCAAGCCACTAAGCCCAATAAAGGCTAGCTCGAGCTCACACGACCTTTGGATCCCGTGACTGGCGACAATTTCTCTTTTCTCTCCCCGTAGATTGGCCGCACGTCTCCCGATTCTTTGCCCCCATTGAGCGTGGTCTTTTCTTCTCTAGTTTCTTCCGTGTTTGCACATATTGTCGCCCAGATGAAGAGGCTGCAGCTCCAACGATGGAGCAGCACGGTCCTTTCGCCGCGGGCTCGGACTGGTAACTGTCTGCATCAACAACTCTACACTGCTAAATTGCGGTACCAATCGACCGCGTCCTCCGTCCAGTCGCAGTCTACTCCTTACGATGCAGTCGATGTGCTCGAAGATCCGAAATTGATGGGCCAAGTCCGACGTGTTCACAAACGCAAGTCAGCACTCGCATATCCCTCTCCTCCGGTCGAAGCCGCGACCCGATCAGCAAAACTCGCAGCCCTTCATGCCCGACTCTACCTCCCTTCTCGTTTACCGCTTCAAACACTTGCGCGGACATTGGTCGATGCCAGCGCCGATGAAAATGCCGATTTCAACAACGAATCCTTGGCCACACTCGGTCATGACCTCCTCACCTACTACACAACTGAGCACCTCCTCTGCAACTACCCTCGCCTCCCTCTGACAGTCATCTTCGCCGCTATGTACGCTTACGTCGGTCCCAAGACCCTCGCCGCGATGGCAAAAGAATGGGGCGTGGAGCACGCGGCTATGCCCGGTGGTGAAGTCGACCCCGGCTACCTGCAATTCCAAAGGGTCGAGCCCGGCACCGACGTTAACGCCAACTCGGACCTACAGTCAGCGCGGCCATATGCTGCGCAGAAGAACTGGAGGAAGACTGTCACCTCTAAGATCTTCTACGATGACGAGTTCGGTGACCAGATCAAGGGGGTTGTGCCAACGGGCTCCGGCTCTGGCGTTACCGCTGAGCTGGCCAGCGCGACCTTCGTCCGCGCCGTGATGGGCGCTATTTATCTCCACGCTGGGCGCCCAGCTGCGAAGCGATTCTTCGAGCAACACTTCCTCTCCCGGCACCTCAATATCTCTGAGCTGTTCAACTTCTCTCAGCCGGCCCGTGACCTCGCCCGGCTGTGCAATCGTGAGAACTTTGAGCCACCCGTCGCTAAGATCATTAGTGAAACCGGCCGGAAGAGCAGACACCCCGTGTTCGTGGTTGGTATCTTCTCTGGTCAGGACAAGCTGGGTGAGGGCGCTGGCGCCAGCCTGCTTGAAGCTCGTGAGCGCGCGGCTCTCGCTGCCTTGAAGGGCTGGTATCTTTACAGCCCGCTCAACGTGCGCGTCCCCAGCTCCATGGAGGAGGAGGGCGCCGCGCCATGGAAGCCCGTCCACGTCGACCCCGGTGAGGTGATTGTCTGAATATCCCTCATTCGAGGGTGATACCAATAACTTCATGTGTTTTTATTATTGGCTTTATTTCTTTTTTTTCTGAGGTGCTGTGGTTTCGCATGGGAAGCAGGCCAGTGGGAAAAAGAGTCATTTCTCCTGTCGTTTGCATGACTGGATACTGTACAGTATGGGAATTTTGATTCCTTCGATTCATCTGGTGTCTTCTTTCTGGATCTTTTTTTATTTTCCTTTTTTTTCCCCATCATTGTTTCATCGTGTCTTGTTCTGGCTACACTATTCTCTAGCTAGAAATCGATTAAATGGGTGGATGAGGCCTCGAGTCTCAGCACTGGTATATAGAGGTGCACCCGATCACATGTACTCCAAGAATCAAAACCATTTCAACTCAATCATTTGTCAAGCTCTCGAGTAGCTTATAAATATCTTCTAATCGACATTGAGAATCTCATCTTCCCACTGTCCTTGGGCCTTTTCGTCTTTGGCCCCATCGAGATACTCACCATATTCCTGCCATAGCTGAGCAACCTCGGCCCCAAATAGACTCTTCCAGAACCCAACACCAGAATCCCCTTCCTCCTCACCCACATATCCGACTCTCAAAAGTCGATCATTCAACATCCCAACCGCGCCTCTACCTACTCGCACATCCTCAATCCATGCCAAAAAGTACGCTGTGTTCTGATACCCAGCATCCCACTTCTCTGCCCTCTCCTCTGCAGACTGCGGCTTCTTCCAATGCGGAGGCTCCAGTCCTGCCTTGAGACGTACAAAGTCTGCGATGCCTTCGATGAGTCCTCCTGGTGGGTGAGGGTTCTTAGCTTCACGGTCATTGATGGACTCGGGCGGTGAAGTGTGCTGGTAACAGTGCACAAGCTCATGGGTGAGAACACCGACTAGCTCATGCGATGGATTAGTCATTGTCGTGCAATGATGAATATACGGGAGGGAAAGGTGGATCTCCTTGTGATCGTCGTCGAGCTCGGTGCCTGTTGTATAGGCGACACCATCTATGTCGCGGAGGTGAAGCGTTACGGAGCGAGTTGGTGGTATTGAGGGGCTGAAAGAGGGTTGTTGAACTTTCTGATGGGTGGGACTACTTGAAGATGCGTGGAGCGGAGAGCTGTAGAGGTATTTGACAATATCATGGAGGGCTTTGTCTAGTGTTGAAGCAATATCGGGGATGAGAGTGAGGAATGATGTTGCCGCTGAGTGGCGGAGTGTTTCAACATGTAGTCGCAATTTCGGTCGAGGGATACTGGCAGCTACATTGTTTGCTGCGCGTTTCTGGCCCTGGTTCTCAGTGTTTGAGCTCGAGTCCTGCAGTTCGACCGGCGCGTTCGGCCGAGGGATCGCAGATGGAGATGCGGCGGGGGTGGGGTCTATTTTGAAGTCTGTCATGATCTGTGACGACTTATTATGGTAACGAATCCCTGCAAGAGGCGTAGGATGTAGAACGTGAGGAGATAGTAAAGTGCAGGACTTTGGAGATGTCGAGATCGACTGAAAGCTGAAAGTGGGGGGAGCTGTGCCCCGAGCCCGCTCCACTGCGCCTCGACCACTCCATCTATCGTCAGATTAAATCTGTTGCCTGTTCTTAATTTCCGAACCGATACCCACAGTCGTCAGGTTGCACTCGCTTGTGTAATCAGCAGCAAACTACCGCGTACTATAGCTGGAATATGTGAGACCTAAGGTTCGAGGTAAGAACCATCGATTGAAACTCTTCGTCGGGAAGTAGTAGGAATCAGCGCGGCTTCAGATGTCACGAAACTTCGAAAAACCGGAACTAGAGCCGTAGAGCAATTAAGGAAATAAAAAGCTCCGGAAAAAGACTTAAAGCTGCACAAGAAAGGTCGAGTTCCGGCGGGTTTGTGAAGACCCGTGCCAATGTCTCATTTTATTCTGCGGGCTTTGGTTTTGCAAGGCCAGCTGTGATTAACGGCTTGCCTTTAGAACACATGCCCGTCATAATACCAACAGGTACTTGGAATTAAGTAGATTGGCTTAGAGTACTCTGCGGATGTGGTGAGACTGAAACTTTGTGGTGCTGATGAAAGAAGGCCATGTTCATTGATACCTTGGACAACACGATGAGTACACCATCCTAGGCATGGACTCAGTCCTCGAGTAATCGAGTCGGGAACATGACTTCACCAAGTGTTCTAGATCTAACTAATCATTGGCGGCTAAGAAAACCCGATTGATGGGATAAGCCCACTTTGCAGACAGTCCTGACACAGAGTCTAAGCTCATTCAATTCCATTGAGCATCAATTCAGCTACGATTAGTGGAAAATATAAGGCAGGGCGAGGAGCTCGAGATAATGAGTGAAAAGACAGCGGTGGCGTTTTCGTTCAGATGTGTTTTAAATACATTGGAACGAATTGCTTTTATTAGAGAAAGAAAAAAGGATGTCCAAGCATAGATTGAGTGACATTCCCAGTATCTTCCCGATCGAGCTTTAAGTAGGTTCGTGGCAATGCCGTTGATCACCGTTAAGGGGCCATTCGCTGCCCGAGTAGTCAAACATCAGGACGAATGGAAGCCTTAGTCAATCACATGGCTGGCTGCTTCAATTTAATCTACATTTTTATGGAATCTAGTGGATGAGACTATCCAAACTGATGTATGTATTTCTGAGCTTGCCGGAGGGGAATAGGGATAATTCAACAAGCGATTGGCTCATTTAGTGTCAAAATATGCATTAATGAGCCATTCAGGATAATTTTAATTATACCAGCATCTGGGATATACGAAAGGGGGCCGAAAAAATGGAGTGGTATCCAAACGAGTCAAATTGGGTGGGTGATAAGCAATCTCCGCACTCGGTGAACGACGGAGCTCCGTCGGGCCCATATACCCCAAGCCAACTGATAAAGAGGTGCTCAATCCTAGCCAGTTATCGGAGATGATCTTACCTTACTTAGGAACTTGTGGATCCTACCTTCCAGATCGATACTAGCGAGATGCATTGCAGCTATATAAACAAACGATCTCCATTTCATTCGAGCGGGGGTGTCGATTTCCTTGCTCGTACCAATTTTGTGGAAATCTAGACTTCCAAGTTGAACATGGTGAATTATCCAAAGCTCTCAATCCCCATTGTGGCGGTGCTAGCGCAATGCGTTACAGCTCAATTTGTGGCCGCGCCGACCGACTTGATCACAAAGAAGGGGTACGCGGATATCAACGTGCGATACAAGCAAGTGCCTCATGGAATTTGCGAGCTGGACCCCAATGTCAAAAGTTATTCCGGATACGCCGATGTTTCGGAGCATGAGCACATCTTCTGGTGAGCGACTGTCCCCAATGGCTCGAAAACGGCAGGCTAACGAGTACAGGTGGTTCTTTGAGACCAGGAATGGAAATCCCAAAGATGTACGTGGACAATCATTTCCTGAAACGCTTCCCGAACTCACACCAATTTAGGCACCGCTTACTGTCTGGATCAACGGCGGACCAGGATCATCCTCAATGATTGGCTTGTTCCAGGAACTAGGACCTTGTGGAGTTGATTTAAATGGCGATGTGTACAACAATCCATATGCATGGAACAATGTGAGCAATATGGTAAGAATTACTGTCGACGGAGCTATAAACCTGGTTTAACCCGGAGCAGATCTTTATTGACCAACCTACTACGACTGGGTTTTCATACACAATTCCTATCCCTGGTTACGAAGATGGAAATGGGGATATCATCGAACTGCCCGACGAGAAATGCCCCGATTATGCCCAGGCGTATGGTACCTGCGGCACATACTCCAAGCCAGACATTGCCCTTGTCCCTAATGCTACAGCAAGAGCAGCTCCAAATATGTGGAAGACCCTGCAAGGGTTCATGGGAGCGTTCCCTCAATACTCCAGAAACGGCTTCAATTTCGCAACAGAGAGTTACGGAGGACACTATGGTCCAGTGTTCAACGGTAGGAATATTGGTGAAGCAAAGATGGCAAACTCACTAATCCCGGTACAGAGTACTTTGAAGAGCAAAACGCCAAGAAGATCCCCGGCGCAACCAAGATCAAGCTTGAGAATGTCCTTATTGGCAACGGCTGGTTCGACCCCCTGATCCAATATCAGGCATACTACAACTTCTCTGTATGGCCCGGTAATACATATGACTATGACCCATACAATGCCTCAGTGAAGGCTGAATGGTACAACAACCTCTACGGCGAGGGCAACTGCGTTGATCGGACGCTGGAGTGTTATGCAACCGGTCGTAACGACATTTGCGCAGCGGCCGACAATTTCTGCGCCTCTACTGTCGAAAGCATGTACGATATATACTCGGGACGCGATGAGTACGATATGCGCGAGTTAACCCCCGATCCATTCCCATATGAGTTCTATGTGGACTATCTCAACAGCCCCAAGGTTCAAGCTGCCATTGGTGCTTACCAAAACTTCTCAGAGTCCTCTGGAACTGTGGGTACGAGCTTTGGGAGCACAGGTGATGATGACCGTGAGTCTGGGACGATCCAGGCCGTGCAGAAGTTGTTGAAAGCTGGCGTACAGGTGGTGATGTATTTTGGAGACGCGTAAGTCTCTAGCCACGAATTCCTGGATCACGCTAATTGAATTTACAGTGACTTCAATTGCAACTGGCTTGGTGGACAAGTCGTCGCGAAGGAAATCAACGCGCCAGGATATGAGAAGGCAGGATTCGTCAACATCACCACTTCGGACGGAGTCGTCCATGGCCAAGTCCGACAGAGCGACTTGTACAGTTTCGTGCGAATCTACGAATCCGGACACGAAGTACCTTTCTACCAGCCCTTGGCTGCATTGGAGATGTTTGAGAGAACACTCTCGAGAAAGGACATCGCAACCGGAGAAAAGAAGATGAAGCAGCATGGCGGCTACCGCACCAAGGGACCCTTCACAAGCGACTACCGAGAGGGCAACAGTACAATTGTTTTGAAGGTTCTTGGTTCCAACGCTACTTATAACACCACCCTGAACGGACCTAATCCATAGTTGAAGTCACGCTGGACTGACGAAGCAAGTGCAGGCGGAAATAACGCCAAAGCCTACTCTGCTCCCAGGCAGGCCAGGCTGTACATATTGTTCATCTTATCATATTCAACGATCTATATCAATGACAAGCCTTTTTTCTTCGAGGTCATCGCTTGTATCGAGGAAAGCTCCTTCGTTTGGTTTTTAAATCGGGGCACCCTTGCTTAGGACCGAGTAAAAACTACCATACTCTAGAGCTCCCAGTGTTGCAATCGTTCTGGGATGATAAAAAAGCTCAATGTTTCATCTAGAAGTAAGTTCTTCATCCTAGAGGAGAAAAGTAAATATCTCATGCTTCCTGGATAACTAAGACAGCCTGGCGTATTCCAGCAACACTCGTCCCTTAGCTGTTGATGATTCGATCGATTATCAGCATTTTGACACGCGGTCCTAGTCGAGTGACTAGCTAGGGCCTTTCGGGAATGTTTAAAAATATGCGCACTGTGCGCATACAAATGTGCGATTTTTCCTAATGCTGAAAATGATATTACTCCAATTTTGCTGACAAAGAGTTCACTGCGTCCGATTGCCCCCGCCCGATCGTGTGAATATAGATCTGCGAACACTATGGCTGTCACATGACGAGTAGATCATTCCAGAAACATTTGGACTGTAAAGAGGCAAGTTGAGGGAAGAAATTATCACCAAGAAATCAAACTCTTGATTTTGCATCAGTCGGTCCAGAACATTCTGACAATTCGAGTTCGAAGGTACCCTGTTCTCGGCCAGTGTATCATGCGGTTGCCCTTTGCGACGGATAAACAACAGGAAAAGTTGGGCGGGGAACATTGAAAGTCAGAAGTTGGGAGTTTGGGACAAAGCTGCCCAACCACGGTTCTCTCTCGATCTGAGTAAAAGGAAAACATTGGAGCTCTGGATCCTTGATTTATCCCATCATTTGACAAAAATAGTCAGAGACAGAATAATTGTATCCCTTCGCAGAGCAGTGGTTCGCGCTTATCCGCGCTTATCGCCCCTTGGCCGCATCTCCGACCTTCCCTCGTCTTCGTCAACATCCCACTTCGCTCGTGCATCGCTTTGCACTCCGCTACTCCGAGTCGTACTGGTACGTTCTTTTCAACCTTCTGCGCTACTTCGCGTACTTGTTTTTGTTACACATCGGCCTTGAGCGTCGGCGCGCGACGGTCGCATCCTCAACACCGTGCTCCGATGTTGACACTCCGCGCATCCCTGCCTGTTTGATCGCCGAGTTGCCTCTGCCGAGTGACCTTTCATATTCACGCGACTAATTATCTGATGCGACAGTGATCCACCCCTGAATCTATCTTCGAGCTTCTGCAACCTCTTCATATTGCGATCCCACCACACGTCATCCACTACGCCAAATTTGGCGGCGCGCCTATGACCCGCGCCTGACCTACGCTGTGATATTCCCTTGCTACAGTTCAAGATGGAAGCAAAGGCAGCGGATCTTCTTGCGGCCTTCAAAAACCCCAATGTCTCCATTGACTCCCGAGTGAACCACCTCACTAGCATTAAGTCCGATATCAAACAAAAAAACGTCCCCGAGGGTGCCATCCCGACCTTGTTCGAGGCCATCCGACTCGCCATCACTTCTCAGCACTATTCCGTCTCTAGCGCTGGCTTTTCCACACTTGGCCATTTCTTGAAGCGGCTTTCGATCCAAGACCAACAGCAACACATCGCCAATGCGGCGCGAGGCTTCTACCCTCTGTTGATGGAGCGTCTCGGTGACCACAAAGAACGAATCCGAGCCCAGTCCGCGTCAATATTTACCGAACTGTGGCCGATAGCTGGCGAGGATGTGGAATACTATGTGCTGCAATGCGCTTTGGTGGGCAAAAATCCCAGAGCAAAGGAAATGAGCATGCTTTGGCTGTCTAATGTACGTCTGGTCCCTTCTACCAGTTGACATGAAATCTGACGTTGGACTATGCAGATGACAAAAAACCACGGTTTATTGTTCCGCTCGCATGTCCCGTCTCTGGTTGCATGCTTAGAGGACGCCGATAGTGCCGTTCGAGATACGGCAAGATTGGTGGTGGTGGAATTATTCCGGTACGCAGAAAACGTGCCACCCGCAAGAAAGCCTCCAAGCTAATGCTCCTTGCTTTAGAAACGCACCCGCGAGAGCCAAATCTGACCTGCAGAAACAGCTGGTCGCGCGCGGGGTAAGAAAATCAATTGCTAACGCCATCCTCTCCGGCATTGGGCTCGGCGCCGATGAGCCTCAGACTGCCACTCGCCCTATTTCCCGCGCTGAGCGTCCGATCTCAGTCATGTCCTCCCGTTCACACGCCAACGCCAAAGAACTTTTAGATGATGGTTCGTTTGTCGATGCCCCGGAACTCCCAATGGAAAGTTCGTCTAATGACAGCTCAGAACCGGAATTTTCGAAAAGTAGGCCCGTCTCGCGAATCCACCACGACCGGTCAGCTCAGTCTGTTGAGCCCCCTTCGAGGCCTAAGACTCCGGCTGAAGCCCCTATTTCTCAAAGTCCATCTCAAGAAGATGGCGTTGAGCCGCTCCTTGTCTCATCTCCCAGGGACATTGACGATCTCGTGCGAGATATGCTTCCTTGGTTTGATGGCAAGGAGTCGGAGGACAACTGGCTGAAGCGCGAGAAGAACGTCATTCTTTTCCGAAGACTCACCTGCGGTAATGCGCCTCATGATTTCTCCCAGAGCTATCTTGGTGCTACAAAAACACTCCTTGACGGATTCTTTAAGGTTGTCAATTCCTTGCGAACGACGCTTTGCAGCAACGGCTGCCTCTTGATCCAAGATATTGCTCGAGTCTGCGGACCTAGGATCGACGGGATGGTTGAAATCATGATGCAGAACCTCATCAAACTCTGCTCATCTTTGAAGAAGATTGCTGCACAGAATGGCAATGCAGCAGTTGATGCGGTTCTAAGCAACGCCACCTACTCTATTCGTATCCTTCAACATGTCCACTGGGCTTGTCAGGACAAAAACGTGCAAGTACGCCTATTTGCTGCTGGATGGCTCCGGACTTTAATTACCCGACAAGCGCATCAAAAGAGTACCGTTGAGCACGGTGGTGGTCTGGATCTGGTCGAAAAGTCAATTAAGAAAGGCCTAGGTGATGCCAACCCCGGTGCAAGGGAAGGTTTCCGCAGCACTTTCTGGACATTCTACAGCGTCTGGCCTTCTCAGGCTAATGCCATAATGGCTGATCTTGACGCGAAATCTCGGTCTTTACTGGAAAAAGATGCGTCGAACCCGAATGGAGGTAAAAAACCCACCACTCCTGCAAAGGGTCCTGGTGGCCCTGGTGGTGCACGTTCGGCCCTCAGAGATGTTATTGCTGCTCGCAAAAAGGCTGCTATGCCATCCCGCCCCGAATCTGCTCAATCGGCTTTCGATACGCTAGATCCTGCACCTAAGCCTGCGATGCGCAGTGTTCCCACCGGCGCGCCGCTTTCGTCCCTGTCATCGGCACCTATGCGACCTGGCGCGAAGCCTCGACGACCCGAAATAAACCGCCCTGCAACTGCTGATCCTTATGCGTCCCGACCTGAATCTCGAGCTGGTCAAACTATCAGTAAGCCGACCGGCTCGCCAAGATCTGTGAGGTCCAAGACATCAACGCCGTCTTCAAAACCGATTAGTGCTCCTCGTCTTCGGCCCCACGAAGCTGGACAGACTGGCACCACCCGCGGCAAGCCTAAGAAGCTTGATCTGTCAAAGTCAAAGTCTCACGGCGATCTCCGTGCGGTCAGCCACTCGCGAAGCAATTCTGACGATAGCATGGCAAACCAGAATGCCCACCACATGGATCCACCGACTGCAGTGGAAGATCAAGACTCGCCAGCACATGTCGTGTTGGAAAGCCCTCCACTGGCCCCATCTCAGCCACCGTCTCTTCATCATGAACAGACCGAGATGAGCCGTCAAGCCACACCGGAGCCTGAAGGGGAACCACAACCGGTCTCGCCTGAAGAGGCCCGTAATGACACTCCCTCTCCACGTGTCGAAATGTCGTATGCGAGATCGCCTTTGCGCCATTCCGTTTTGAGATCTGAGCCTGAGCCAGGTGCCAGGAGTCAACCCGAGGAGATGATTATATATGAAGACCCTGCTACACCTGTCGCTGCAGAGGCCCATGTGCCCGAAGCCGAATCTGAGGTGCTCTCGATCACTGAAAAATCACCGCGCTGTGCCGAAGAGCAACAGTCCTACGATGAGCCTATTCCGACGACACCAGCCAGGTTGGAAACCCCGGCTAAGAACCCTGCTCTGGAACTGGCTCCCACGCAAGGTATGATGGATGGTGTGAATGAATCGTCGCCCCAATCCGTTCGCAGGTCCCCTCTTCGCGGAAGCCCTTCTCCATCGAGAAACCGAGCTCCCGCCACGCCTTCTGGCAGGGACTCTGCTTCTCCGCAGCGACCTATTCCAACGCCCATCTTCGAGTCAATAACCAATAACGAGAATGCTACTGCACAGCTGAACAAGCTCTCGACCCCACGACCTGTCACCAAGCCAGGCGCCCTCGAAGAAATGCCCCTAAACGAGACCGTCTCACAAACAAGGGGCCGGTCTGTTGAATCTCCAAGCCAGAGTATCACTAGTGAGGAACCTGTTCGCCGTCGGAAGTGGGCTGAGCGGCATCGAAGCCCAAGTCCTCGATCTAAGGACCCCTCTAATGCGCAAGAGATGCTTGGAAAAGCTCTCAGCCGCATCGGCTCCAAGACGATTGATATCTCTGGATACCGCAAGCTCCAAGGGCTTTTCCAGTACCACGGCGAAGAGATCGTCACTCGCAACCAGGACTACTATGCAATGCTCGATGCTCTGCTGGGTGAATTGGAGTCGGCGCCCACCAGCCGAAAGGATCACGATGTGAAAACCCAAATCCTGGCGACTATCCGCTCCATGCTCCTCCGGACAAGTGAGCTATTTCACCGATACGACGTCCGTGCAATGGCGGCGATCATTCGCGCACGACGACACTACGAGTCGAGCTCACACTTTGTCACCTGCCTAGAGGAAGTGGCGGAGCAACTGGCCTCTCTGGTTTCAACCACTACAGTCATTGACGGTGTTCTACGCGGTCTAGACCTGGGCGAGGACTCTCACAGCGAAGGTGCCTCCCGATCGATCATCATGGGTCTCTCGATTATCCACCAATCTCTTTCCCAGGGACCCGCCGAAATCTCCGACGACACCTTGGTAACTGTTGGAACAGTGGTCAGCCAGCAATTAGGCCATCCCCGACCCGGAGTGCGCAAGCAGGCCACCGAGCTTTGTACACTGCTGAACCTCAAGTTCGGTCTCGACCGAGTGCAGAAGGCAACTCCAGCAGCTGGGGAGGGATCGCTCAATCTTCTTACGTATTTCATGGCTCGCCGGTCCCGATAAGTTCAGACGCGGTGATGGCTGTAAATACTTTTTTGTATCCTTTTCTGGTTTCCTGTCCCTTCTTTAAACCTTAAACTTTTTATTTCGATGTGATTTTGTGTTCCGTGAGTTTTCGGAGGCAAAGGTGGTTTGGCACATAATAGAAAAGTTTCTATCTTTAGTCTTTCTCTCGCCCAAGATATGCTCCGTAATCCGTAGTCCATAGTTCGTTGTCTTCCAGTACGCAGCTCAGACCTTCACTCACACATGGGTACCTACTCGACCTTGTGTAGCATGTGCATGCTAACGGCAGGTCAGGGCCCAGACAGGGACGCCATTCCTATGGGCTGCAACTGTGCCCTTCGCGTGGCGAGGAAAGCGTACATTTTACTTTCATGCAATAGTTTTACGAACCCTCCAGTGCCTGGCAAATTAAGTCTGACAAGACGCTACAGAAACAGCCAGAACCTTATCCGGCTGGACTACCATCACTCCATTGCGCGTTGGCTCTACACCCTTCACTGAACTGGTTGCATCTATTTGATCGAACAGGGATGGATCTTCGGCAAACTTGCCTTACCCATGACTCGGCGGCCATTTACCCGAACTTCCCCCGCATCTCGTCTCGGGGCAAAATGGTATGAACTGATCTGACGTCGCTTTTCCCCACGCTGCCCCTCCCACTCCAGAGTCGGGCAACTTGCCCCGGAGCTAGATGTGGCTGTTCGGAAAGATAGAAGAATGAATGATTTGTGCGTTCCGCGTTTTGCTCGCATGTACCTAGCAGAGTAAGCAGAACAATCGGAGATCTGTCCGCGCTTGAAAATATAAAGAAGGACGAGTTATCCTGACGAGAAATCGCAGGTACTTCCACAACTTCCACTTAAATCAAGATGGCGACAACATTGACGGGTGGAAACCCTCACATCATTCAACTCCCCTCGACGCCCGCGCTCCCTCCTCCAGAGGCTCGGGTTATTGCTCAGCAATGGCTCACAGCACTCGAGATCCAACTCGCGCGTCCAGATACATTGAGTCTTGCCAGACTTTTCCACGCTGAATCCTGGTGGCGTGATATGCTCGCGTTGGATTGGGATATGCGCACCGCGCACTTATCCACTGAGATAGAAGAGTTGCTACGCAAGCGTCAAAGCAAAGTGCAACTCCACAATCTCCGACTACAAGACAAGGGGAAGTTCCAACCACGCTGGGAACAAGTTGTCGACGGGCTAAGCTGGGTGTCTAGCATGTTCTTTTTTGAGACAGCCTGTGCAAGCGGCTCGGGTATGCTGCGCCTGACGCAAGATCCATGCGACGGGAAGTGGAAGGCGTACGCGGTTTATACATCGCTACAGGAATTGAAAGGATTCGAGGAACCGTTGGGACATAGACGCCCTGCAGGAACAACCGAGTCGATGCCGGGCGGATTGGCCGGAGGGACTTGGATCGAAAGGAGGGAGCGACGGAAGGAGTTCCTGGATTCGGAGCCGAGAGTCCTGGTCGTTGGAGCTGGTCAGGCTGGTCTGAACATGGGTGCTCGGTTGCAAAACATGGGTCTGTCGTGTTTGATTGTGGACAAGAATGAGCGCGTTGGGGATAATTGGCGAAATCGGTACCGAGTGAGTATCCTTCGCTTTCTAGACATCTTCACAGCTTGCCCGAAACTAACGAGGAAATGTGCACCTTGAGACTCTAGTCACCCATGACCCGGCGGAGTTCACGCATATGGCGTACCTGCCCTTCCCTCCAAATTGGCCTCAATTCACTCCTAAGGATAAACTCGGCGACTGGTTCGAGGCTTATGCCAGCATTATGGAATTGAACGTGTGGATGAAGACGAGTATCGTGTCTGCTGAGTATAATGATGCCACTGCTGAATGGAATGTTGCTGTAACTCGTGGCAATGGCGTCCAGCGTACCCTGCGCCCTCGTCATGTAGTCTGGTGCACAGGACATTCGGGCGAGGCGCGTGTTCCTCACTTCCCCGGACAGGACTCATTCCAGGGCACAGTCTACCACGGTAGCCAGCACCGAGATGCATCCGAATCCGATGTCCGTGGGAAAAAGGTGATTGTCGTGGGAACCGGAAACAGTGGACATGACATCGCCCAAAATTACTATGAGAACGGTGCAGATGTGACCATGCTCCAGCGTAACGGGACATATGTCCTCACCGCTGCTAAAGGCGTCTTCATGATGCATGAGGGGATGCATGAGGATGGCGGGTACGTCTTTTAACCCATCCGTAATGAAACACGACCCTTTTGCTTACAGCCTTCCCTCAGTCCCCCAACCGAAGAATGTGACATCGTCTCCGAGAGTCTTCCCTTTCCCGTTCAATTCGCGCTCAGCGTACACATGACGAAGCGAATCGCAGACGCCGAGAAAGAAACCCTTGATGGCCTTCGTAGAGCCGGTTTCCACCTCGATTTTGGCCCCGACGGTGCGGGTATTGCTCGGGCATACTACACCGCAGGTGGTGGCTATTACATTGACGTCGGATGTAGCCAGCTCATCATCGATGGCAAGATCAAAGTCAAGCACAGCCCCAAGGGAATTGACGGCTTCGGAGAGAGAGAGTTGCGTCTTGCAGATGGCAGTTCTTTGCCCGCAGAGATCATTGTACTGGCCACCGGCTATGATAACATGCGTACTACTGTGCGGAAGGTGCTCGGCGATAAGGTTGCTGATCGATGCGCGGACGTGTGGGATTTGGATCACGAAGGTGAGTTGCGTTCGATGTGGCGGCCCAGTGGTCACCCGGGCTTCTGGTTCTTTGGTGGGAATCTGGCACTTTGCCGGATTTACTCCAAATTCTTGGCTTTACAGATTAGGGCTATTGAGTCTGGTCTGTCTACTGGTGATAGACAACAGCAGAGAACTATGAAGATCTGAGAGTGTTCATAGAACGTGGATTGTTAGATGAGAACCACATGGAATGTAACCATGGCTCATGTCGTGTGATTTTCTCCATAGAGATATCTTCCCCGAAAATTTCATTGTTAATTCCAGCTCAGATGTACTTTGAATTAATTATCAGCGCTGTGTTATTTTGTGCCAACCGCCGGGGTTATCGGCAATAGGCGGATGAACGCTCTGATTGGCAGGATCTATTACTATACCAGAACATCTCGTCCACCGCAATCCCCGGATTGTCAAGGCCATAAATATCGCTCTCATAGACCATTTGGCAAACCTCTATATCCAGTATTGAAAATTTCCGATCAACTTTCTGAACAAAATCTTCACGATTCAAGCTCATTTGCAAATAATGGCCGCCTGCAAAACCCTGCCAACTCGTCCACTAGGGCGCACTGGGCCTCTTGTCCCTCGACTGGGACTAGGTCTGATGGGTGCGAGTGGTACTTATGGAGCTGCTTCCTCTGATGCAGACAGATTTGCTCTCCTAGATGAGGCATACAAGAAAGGAGAACGCTTCTGGGATACCGGTAGGTACCGGAGCAAAGTGTGACTCAAATCCAAGATACTAAGCATATCCAAGCCGATAAGTACGGCGATTCCGAAGACCTCCTGGGCAGATGGTTTACCGTAAATCCCGAGAAGCGAAAGGACATCATACTCGCCAGCAAGTTCGGCATCCGCCCTGCTCCAGGCGCTCCCTGGGGATTCACCATCGACTCAACCCCCGAATACTGTCGATTGGCCCTGGATGCATCTCTGAAACGCCTTGGCCTGCCCTTCATCGACCTTTACTATGTTCATCGCCTTGACAAAAAAACTCCCATCGAGCTTACTATGCGGATGATGGTAGAGTTGAAGAACGCTGGTAAGATCAAGTACATCGGTCTAAGCGAATGCAGCGCTGAGTCCCTGCAACGTGCACACGCCATACATCCGATCACCGCCGTTCAGCTCGAATACAGTCTATTCTGTACCGAGATCGAGTCACCACAGAGACGATTGCTGGAAGTTGCGCGGGAATTGGGTGTCGCTATTGTGGCGTACAGCCCACTCGGGAACGGTTTCTTGACCGGGAAGCTTCGCTCGCGCGAGGATGTCAGCAAGCCGGGTGATGCGCGTGGATTCCTGCCGTGGTTGAGCGAGGAAAATATTGAGAGGAACGTGGCTGTTGTGGATAACATTGCTGAGATGGCTAGGGCAAAGGGTATCACGATGCCTCAGCTTGCGCTTGCGTGGTTGCTGGCGCAGGGCGATGATATTTTCCCTATTCCGGGGTCTTCGAGAGTTCAGCGGCTGGAAGAGAACTTGGACAGCATGTTTGTCTCTTTGTCAGATGAGGAGGAGAAGACTCTTCGTGAATACGCAGACGACGTTGTTGGTGATCGATTCCAAAGTAAGACGGGATGCGCTTTTGGAGACACCCCTCCTCTGGAGGAGTAGGGGGGTGTGTTGGATCGCCCTGTTGACAATTTTGAGAATAGAGATAGTTATCCACAAGTCTATTCATTTTTCGAATCCGGATGTATTTAGGAATCAAGCCATGATGTGTCCACCTCTTGTGGTAGTCTTTCTCGCATAGCCGAGGTCGAATCATCCAAGTTGCGAGAACTAGAAGTTGTACCTCTTGGAATCAACACCTCTGGAAAGATTTCTGACATCTTGACATAATTTAGATCTGTTGTTTCCATTCCAACAGAGCTCTGCTCCTGCTGACGTGTGATATGCAGGACCCCAATATATGGAATGGAGAGCTCCAGGCCATCACTTCTACCACTATCGTTCCCCTCGCCCTTTCTAGTATGGTAAGATGACCCATCTGCTGCATCGGCCTCTATATTGATGAAGCGTTTCAGGACCTGCGCTTGTGAAACATCGAACGAATGTTCATTTGAAGCCCTTAAATCCTCTATGAGATTGGCCACCGTTTCAATCATGCCAAGATCATGCGATCGTTGATGCTCGAGTACATTTGCATTTCCTAGGCAATGGCCATCCAGATGAGTCAAAAGGAGATTGATTGAAGCTGTGAAGCCCTTATCATCCATGGCGCGAGAAGATGGTGACCGGTGGTAGTTGCGGAGAACCAGGTACCGGGCAATCACCTCGCGGCTTGCAGATACAGCAGCAAGCTTGCTATACATGTAATCAGGTGAAAATGGGTCGACACTGTGCTTTTGATAATCTCCCTCGAGGTGCTCAATGACATAGGGCTGGTGCAGCAGGACCAGCAGATAGAACTGATGCATTTGAACCAATAATCTTGCAGTTCTCTCAGCTACTTCAAAATCAGAGGAGGTTTTATCCAGTGAAGGAACTAGCCACCAGGCATTTGGCATAAGCCTTGTAGCTTTCTTCAGCTGCTGATCGAGCATTTTAGTTTCTTGATAGTCTTGCTGGATGGAGGCTTCGTCGTGAATCCTTCCTTTGCGTTGTTGCATGCGCATATTTCTGGCAATCATGCGGCCTGCAACTGAAACATGAACACGCTCCAATGTCTGGGCAGGCGTGATGTTTGCATATTGCGGAATAAAAGCTTCATTATCGCTGATTGCAAGAGGTAGACCCAGCATAAGCGAGAGGAAACGGTCGCTATATATCAATTCAAACCAGACCAATTTAGCTCGACCACCAATAGTCTCGGCGAGCTGAGGAAATCCCATCCCATGTGCAATATTCGCAGCCCGCCGTTGAATGAGCCATGCTGTGCGAGGGTCGCCAATTGTGAGGTGATAGCGCCCTTGAAGCACCAATGTGTGTAGGCCATCGATAGAGGATATTAGGAAGTCCTGCGACATAACAAGCTGACAGGCTGCTGCAAAATAGCGTTGCGCAACATCGTTGACAGGCCTTCTCAACTGTAGCTTCAACTGCTCTGCAGACTTCGCGTCAGAGTGCTGCAAGCAGAGAGCAAGTTGAATCAATCTTCGGGCGAAGAGAATTGGATGAGCGGTGGGTAAAATCTCAGGATGATCAGGACAAGCCTCCGCAGTAGACGGTTGCTGGCCCTGTGCTATTTGAAGGGGCGCTCTGAACAGCTTACTGCTCTTCAAAATCATTCGGGAGAGGTCTGGACCAGGAAGAATCGAGAATAAATACCCCGTAAGAGAGCGACCCCTTGAAACCCGCTCATGATTGACCGAGCATAGCGTGGGATACTGCACGCATTGAGATTGCTCCAGAGTCGTCGATGATTCTGGCGTAATTGTCGACTTACGTTTTCTCTGTTGAACGAGTTGCTTTACTAGACCTTCAACCCGGTCAATGCGCTGCTCAACTTTCTTGTAGGTATTGGTGGACTCGGAAAATTCTTGACTGACGCATTCAAGCCGGTGGCTTACGCAGAAGACACAAACGGTAGATCCAGGCCCAAAGTCGCAGCGTTTCTTGCGGTGCCTACATTCCCAGCAGCTCGAGGTACCCTTTCGTACCTTACGCCGCGTTAACACCGAGTTGAGGCTGTTTGAAGCTTTGCCTTCGTTCCTATGCTCCATTGGGTCATCGCGGTTCATATTGTTGGTAGAGTTCAGTCTCACGATTACCCGTAACGTGTCGCAGCAAGGCCGCCCGGAAGCCGGAGAAGTGTTATTCCTAGCACATTTGAATTGTATATTATTCTATCCCATATGGTTTATTGGTCCAGATATCGTTCAATAGCAAAGCTGTTAATAGACTGAAGGGGTAGTTATATCACATTTTGGACACAGCCGCCGTTCAAAATGTGGAGGGCTTTCGATGATATAGTGAGAGACGTTTCTTATACTTAATTTGTTTGAATCAATAGCCTAAGTATCGAACTAGGATATCTTTAAATTGGATATGTGGACTAAGGGCCTATTAATTTTCTTCGCTTGACATATTTGCCTTTGGGAGTTGGCGCCCGTAGACGGGGTCCCGATTGCCCCTTCGTCGCCCCAAAATAAAGACCGGTGCCTCGCACTGTTCAACCTTCTACGTCTTGAGATTCTACAACTCTAACTCCTACTCTTTGCGATACATGCTGCGCCCTTGCAATTTCGACTACCTCATACGCCTACCGTCTCGCCGGATTTGTTCCATGAATCAGGGAGTGATATAGACGATCATCAAGCGCCTCGATCAACATCACCAAGAATTATCACTAATCTTATCGGCCCTGTTTTTGTAATCAAGAAAGCTCACCATGAAAAAATAGGTCGGAGTTTTCTGTTGTGTACATACAGAAAATCCCGTACAATCAAGCTAGCACTCTCGCACTAAAGGAAAACTTCCTTTTATCATGGAGACTCATAATGTTCGACCTTCGGTGCGAGCTCCCCCTTATCAAGATGTTCAATCTGAACTTCCTCATGCTTTGGATAAGCAACCTTGTACACGGTATACCACGGTCTCTGGAATAAACTATCCAATGCCTCAAGCGACCGACCCGTCGTGTCCTAAACTGGTCAGTAAACCCACTGCTATCGAGAAGGGAGAGGAAACTCACCGGCATAGCGAAGAAAACATAGATGAAGGAAAGCAAACAGATAAGTGCGAAGAACACAAAAGCTCCCCATCTCTGACTGGCGGCGAGTAGACTTGGCATGGCGCGCGAACACCCAAAATAGAATGCCCAGTGGAATCCCATCGACACGGACATATTAAAAGAGCGAATCCTAGTTGGGAAGATCTCAGAGCCAATTAGATAGGGCATGCTGAACCAGCCGATACTCCATGCAACGGCATGGAGGTAGATGGCTGTTATTGCGGCCGTCGAGGCGCGTGAGACAGTCGGTGTGTTTTTAATGTACTCCGGAGTCATGTTCTTTGTCCCTCCCAGGTAACCGCCCACGTAGACAAGTGTGACGATCTGGAGAATAATTCCCGTGAGGAGAGAACGACGTCGACCAATAAAGTCGACGATGAAGAGGGCGAAGATAAGCGTGCTGGTGAATTTAACGACGCCATAGATGCCCGTGGCGAGGAATTTGGCTTCGTCGCCGTTGATCCCCAGGTAACCAAAGATTGTGGGCGAGTACTGGGTAATCGCGTTTGCACCGGACCATTGTGAGAAGAGTGTGGCCATGAAGATCAGGAAAAAACGACGTCTATTTTCAACTGGGATGAGCGTTTCTTTGAGAAGTAACCATGGGCTAGTGTTGCCGGCTGCTTCGGCCTCATGTAGGATACGGGCATCCATACCGGCGATCTCGGCTTGGAGTACTGGGTTGTCGACTGGGAGATGGCGTAGCTTGGACATGGATGCAACTGCTTTTTCGCGTTGGCCAATGTAAAGGAGCCATCGTGGAGACTCGGGACAAAGAAAGATTCCTAGGCCCCAAATGATTGCGGGAAGGACTTGGAGGAGAGTTGGAAGCATCCATTGAGTGTCCGTACCAGCGTAACTTTTAGTCACCCTGTAGTTGATGAAGAACCCGAAGATGACGCCCAATTGTTGGCATGCTGCGTACTGGAGGGTCAATAGTCCCCGGAAGGTCTTAGGGGCTATCTGGGTCATGCGTCAGCCCAAACTTGTCCATCATACTCATTTGAAAGAGCTTCTTACCTCGGCAATGTAGATCGGAGGAACCACAGTCGTTGCCCCAATCCCGATTCCTGCGATGAATCTGGATGCATACATCCCGGACAGGTGCCCACCATTTAAACCCTGGCCTAGGATCCCCGCGATATATATGATAGTGGCTATGAGCAGAGCCCATCGTCGCCCAAATCGATCGGTAATGGGCAAACACTACCTTGTTGTTAGCTTTGTACTCTATGCACAGTTGAGAAGTCTCACCCCCAGACATCCGAAAACAGCCCCTGCCGTTGCGATCGAGACTAGCCACCCTTTCGTATTGGCGTATTGCTCCTCAGACTCGGATTCAAGTCCAAAAGACTTTTTGAAATGGGTCTGCACAACAATGGAGGCGATGTTTCCTGTTTCATGTCAGAAATCCTGATAGCGACGACCATTAGGCCACTTACCTTCATCAAACCCTTTGGATACCCCAGAAAACGCGAAGATATAGGTACACATCAACACATACCAATTAAATATCCCTCTTGGCGAATCTCTGATTGCCTGTTTGGTCTCTGAAATCAGACCCATGATGTCTGTATATCGCTGAACAACGGCTCCAAAAAACTAACCCGCTGCCCAGAATGTGACAATGACAGAGGGCAGAGGCTTCCTTTTCAATCCCCCCCCCCCCTCTCTGTGGAGATACGTGTTTTTCTGGGGTACAGCTAAAATTCTGGGGTACCGGAGCTTAGACCGGCCATCGGAAAACCTCCGTTGACGCCACTTTCCACGCCCTTTTAAGGGCTTGAAGCCTCAATTACGCATCATAAGGTTTCAACTGCGCCTAGCTTTTAATCTTTGCTAGTCATGAATTTCTATCCAGTCCCACCTATCATCCAAGCCGAGATCTATGTTCGGATCCCGGATTCGTTACGATGCACCGGACAACCTACCGAATGGAAAGGTGGATCGCAACTTCCCGCATCGGACATTTTTCTTGAAGGTCCGACGTACTTGGATGGAAATCTTTATGTGACAGATATCCCTTACGGTCGGATATTGAAAATCGATTCGCAGAGGCAGGTATCAGAGAGTGTACGATACGATGGTGAACCCAACGGAGTCGCTGTGGGAGAGGACGGGTGCATGATCGTTGCGGACTACAAGCAGGTATACAGGTACTGCACACTATTGATCAACATCTTCCTAACATTTCCAGGGCTTGCTTCTTTTCGATCCATTGAACGGAAAGATCTCACCGTTGCTGACCCGCCGCAATCTCGAACGCTTCAAGGGTCCTAACGACCTGATAGTGTCATCTAAGAAAGAAATCTATTTTACCGACCAAGGCCAAACGGGCATGACAGACCCCACTGGCCGTGTGTATCGGCTTTCTCCCAATGGGCGACTAGACTGTCTTCTAGACAACGGCGTCTCACCCAACGGTATTGCTCTGTCCCCAGATGAACGATTCTTATTCGTGGCCATGACTCGGTCCAACTCAGTGTGGAGACTTCCTCTCAATGCCGATGGGAGCACGAGTAAAGCAGGGCTTTTCTTTCAGTCTTTTGGCTGTGCTGGCCCTGACGGGTTAGTCTTTGATGAAGAGGGGAGTTTATTCATTTGCCACCCTAGTCTAGGGTCTGTGTTTGTTGTTGATGCCGATGGAGTTCCTAAAGCGAGGATTGTTACTGCAGCCGGGGGTGGAAAGAATTTGACGAATTGTACTTTTGGTGGTGAGGATGGACGAACGCTTTTCATCACTGATAGTATTCAAGGAAATATTCAGATTGTAAAGTGGCACTGTCGGGGTGCCATCAGGGCAAGATAGAAGATACACAAGTTTCATGACACTTGGAATGACAAAAGCTTCAATTTCTTAAATAATTTTGAAAAATAGAGGTTGCTTGATGGGAAGTCCCGATTCATTATTGATCTAATTGTTCATCACTTGCGAAGAGTCCTAATATGTTCATACAAATTGTTCACCGCAGCCATGGCACTTGCTGTTTGTGCCTGTCTCGTCGCAGCTCCGATGTGAGGCGTGCTGACAACATTCAGATTCTCCCACAACGGTCCATACTTCTCCAAATTTGGCGGCTCTTGTTCGTGGCAGTCCAGTCCAGCTCCCCAAAGGTGACCCTCGGTGAGGGACTTGGTCAAATCAGCTTCATTGACGATGCCCCCTCGTGCGGCGTTGATCAAGATTGCATTCTTCTTCATCGATTGAATCTCTTTGTAGGAAATTAAGTTGCGTGTTTCGTTTGTCAGGGGCACATGAATCGAAAGAATGTCGGCGTTTTTGATGACATCCTGGACATCATGAACTCTCTTGTGTTTGATATGAGACCAGGCATTGTCAGGCATGAAGACATCGTAAGCGATGACTTCGACATCGAAAGCTCCACGGAAAATCTCCGCGACAGTGCGACCGATGTTGCCCATACCGATGATACCGAGCGTTTTCCGATATAGAGTTAAGCCGTTGCAGGTCTCCTTAGGAACTGGCTTTGTCATCTGACGGATGATGATGGACCGAATGTCTCGAGCGACCGTCATGGTAAGGGCCAGGACGAGCTCGGCAACATCGCGTGCATTCGCGCCAGGTGTGTTGCAAATTTTGATCCCGCGCTTAGCGCAAGCATCGTGATCAATCTTGTCGATTCCGACGCCGTGCTTGCCAATGGCGATTAAATTGGGACAACTTGCAATGTCATCGGCGGTGAGGTATGATCCCCGAAGCAGAAGATATGAGGCGTTTTGACGCCATTCGGAGAATCCCTGATCTCCAGGCTGAATCACATGGAATAGTTGTTTCGCGTGAGCGAGCGCCTCTTCGTTCCAGGCATCCAGGATGTAGACAGTAGGCTTGGATTGAGCGTCGAGTTTGGATTGGGGCTGATTCCCGCAGTCGATAATACCCGGAGCCATGATGCAGAGATGAAGGCGTGGAAATTTCAATCTGTGACACTTGAACCTGCTTTAATAGCGCATGGAGCCGTTGAGATATAACTGCATCATGCCGAAGGGGCGGTTTTTGCATCGGACCTTTGCCGTCGGAGCCATTCCGATGGATGTCCGGAAGGGCGAGAGGATTACCCCACATTCATGGGTTGAACATGACAGTCTTGTGTCGCAGGCTCTCAGCTATCAAGTCCCGAATACCATCTGGGACGATCGGAGGAAGATCATTGATGATGAGATTTGATTTCGGTTGGCCCGAGACGGCGTCAGAGAAAGCCCAAAGAACACGGCGAAAGACCCTCAGGCCGACGAATCTCTCCCCCACAGTGGTCAGGAGAGCTGTGCATTTATTAATAATGTTGGTATCTGTAAATTGTGGAGTAGATCTTCCAGTCAGACAAAGAATCACCACCCCTGCTGCAAAAATGTCGTATGCTTCCACAAACCCACCAGTGAAGTCACAGTGGTCGAATTCTCGATATTCATGCTCAATATATTCTGAGCAAGCCGTCGTGATATCTCTTTCCATGCTCTGAGAGCTGTGGATCATGCTCGCTTCGATATTTGCGGAACCGTTCGACTTGAGAGTCTCGACTATGGCTCTACTTGACAGTTGCAGGTATGCCCCTCGAGTAACTTTTGACGCGGGAGATTCCGCCTTGATGCTTCGGACAAGGTCTCTCCAATGGCAAAAGTTGCTGTAATGAAAGATGAAGCTGTTTGAAGTCTTATCACGAATCCCAGATATGAGCCTAGCATGCATGATAGAATGGAGTGCTAAAGCAAGATTTACATCGGCTGAGTCCAGCAGGTACTCTTCGGGGGCCTAATTGTCACAGATATTAGTATAATGCGGACTCACATAATGAAAGAATGACAAAAAGCTTACTTGTACGGTAATTTCGGCATCTTCGATGTTGAATGGTCGATCCATGATTGTGCTTATTGTCCTAGGCCTTGGTAAGCACGTATTCCACACGGAAGCATTAGAGAAACTGACCGGTCAGCAGTATAGAGACTCCAGAAGGTATTACGCCGAATCATGAGCACGTGTGGAGATATATTCACCGACAAGTCTGGATCATTGTGGAACCTAAAGGCAATCGCCTTTTTCATCGCTAGACCAATAAGATGCCACGTGGAGCCGCCTTGAGGACTCTGTATTGAGTAAAGGATCAAGGAGAGCATACAATGCAATACTTCGATCCTGTTTCCAGAGCCCATGATTCCCGGAAGAAGCTTAGTTGCTTTTCGGTGGAGACTATTAGCAAGCCCTTGCAGACTCCCTGACTCTCGAGATAGCAAAATACCCGTTGCCACAGACATGTAGACAACAAACGCCTTCGCAGCTGATTTCGGAGTATTTCTTTCTCCTGTATGATCAGAAGTTTTGAAGGTGCTATCAAAATCTGTCCATAGATCCGCTGAGTCGATATGAATGAATTGTGACCCCATCGTCTCCAGGAAGCTAACGAAGAAAGGCACAGCTTGTTGTCTGTGGAGATGGAAAGCAGGCTCGCTCATCGCGGCAATCTTCTGTCCGTGAGGATCTATAGTCGACTGGGAGGGCGTTGCCCCGGACAATGCCAACGCAGCTCGAACCATACGGCCCATTGCTAATTCTTCTGAGAATCCACTCGTTTCATCGCGTGGTTCCGCCATTGCACTGCGCGATAAGAAACCAATATCACCCATCGCAGCTTGAACTGTACTCTCTGTAACATCTTGTCCCGAGAAATCCAGTTCACGCTGGATGCTTTGCCTGCGGCGTGACGCAGATTGAGGCGTCTGTGGTGGTTCAGCAGGAGCATCTCGATAACTAGATGCTCGCTGGCGTTGGAGTTGATCATTCAGGTCATCACGTTTTCTTTTCAAGGTGTTGACATAACTGAAATTACTCAGAGAAACATCGTCTACAATGATGAGGGGCCAATAATATTGAAGACTTACCTTGGGATGGCGGCATGGGACAGGTTACTCCCACCGTTGCCGGTTGGCTCGATTGAAAATTTGCGGGGAACGCATGGTGCACTGACTTCAATACATGCCGTACATGCAGGTAGGGCTCTATCGCACTATTCCCGTTAGCGGAGCTGCCCGCTTGAACTGGAAATATGGGGCCAAGGAGAACAGGGACGAGCAAAGAAAGACGCCGAACCTTCTGCTTTCGTTTCCAGCATCTCTCGCAAGCTAGACCGCGTTGTTTCGAGGAGCTGTGTGTGCCCGAATTAACTTGCCTACTTTGCACCATGTTGCGAGATGCGTCACGGCACTCCTTGGTCGAGGTGTTGCAGACGGGAAGTCGGAAATGTTAACGGAGGATGTCCGGCCCTCTAACTGCGGGGCGACATCGGCTTCTTTCCGCTAACGAAAGGCACCGTCAATTTACTCTTCCAGATCTCATTCTGTCGACGACCACAATTGTTTTAAAAAACAATTGCATACGAGTCATTAAAGACACAGAATACGCTTACACTGTTCATCCTGGATCTTCATCTGGAAGGTATGTGGGACACTCACGTCCACTGTCTCGACCCGGCTCTATACCCATTCAAAACAAGTCGCACCTATACGCCGGCTCCCGCCCCCTTAGAAGCTTTGATCAAGGAAAGCCGAGCATCTCGGCTAGTCTTAGTCCAAGCTTCTGTTGAAGATGGGCCTGCCGGCTTGCTTGGCCACCTTGGCCGCCTTCGAATCGAGTATCCCCACATACTCGCCCGTGGCATCATCTGCATGGATGAAACATGGGCCAGATTGACCAAGGAGTATTTCTTAACATTACAAGACTTGGGCGTCCGATACTGTCGCATTCATGGCCTCTATGGCGGAGGCAAATCGGATACTGCTAGTTTGCAAGAACAGATGCGTGTCTTCGCCAAGTCATACCCGGCCAAGCAACTGGGCTGGGGTCTCTCAGCACAATTACCTCTGGCCACCTGGGCCTCCTTGAAAGACTTCCTTCTCCATGACCCAGATGTGTCTAGTCTTCCAATCATTGCCGATCACATTGGCTGCGCCACACCTGCCGACATTGGAAAATCCAGCCTTGATGACTTTGTCCAGTTGCTCCATGCCGGCAAAATCAATGTGAAGATCTCTGCACTGTACCGGAGGTCTGGAGATAATATCTACACAATGAAGCCCATAATTCAACGCTATGCAGATAGTGCCCCTTCAGCACTGATATGGGGCAGTGACTGGCCTCATGTGAATGCCTCCTGCCTAAGCCCAGACAACCGCATGGATTCCAAATCTGCAGATCCCATCAAAGAGCTTCAACTATTACGAAGCTGGCTGACTGGCGATCAGTTTCGAGAAATGTTGGTCGAAAATCCTGAGCGTCTGTTTGGACCCTAGATGGGCGTGGCCTTCGCTGTAGCACTCTTACCTCTGTTACTAGTAATTTCTTGACCATAGGGACCAGACTGAGCTGCGCAATGAGACAAGCCTCCTCAAAATTAAAAATATCAGTATCCGTAACTCACAGTTTTGGCCGAAGGTGGAGATTGTATCTTCTACTGTGGTTAGACGGGCGGGGTGTCCGAAGTCGCGAGGAGCCGCTCCTGGTCTTCGGCATTTTTCCGACAAGCCAAGAATCTTAAAAATGTGGGGGAAATGGAGACTTTCTGATTTCGGAGGTGCCATGCTCCCCATAGCGCATGAATTTGGGGCTAAATTTGCTATAAATATCAGGCATATCGTTCGCTATGCGACACAGACAGGTGAGGTCTTTCAGTCTCTTACAACTCTTTCTTCCTATTCGGGCGGAATGTCCACCTCAAAAGCTCCCCAAAAGACGACCCCAAGAGGTGATGAGGGCCCAACAAAAGATCAAAAGGACTGTTGGATAGAGGACACACATCCCGCGGCTCCATCTGATATTATCGCTCTCTATCTGTCATATGATCCAGAGTTTCGAGCAAGCACTGAGCGCCAGCTGCGGCGCAAGATAGACACGCGCATTCTTCCTCTCATCGTCTTGATCTATCTCTTCAATTATTTGGATCGAAACTCGATCACCCAGGCCCGTCTCTATGGCCTTCAAGAGGATACAGGCCTCAAAGGGGCTGATTACCAGACTGCGATCTCAATCTTTTCAGCCGGGTATATTCTCATGCAATTACCTTCTACGATCATGATGACCAAGTTCCGCCCTTCAATTTATCTAGTAAGAGAGCCCTGAAAGTGCACAGGTACTGACACTGACTCTATTCATAGCCGGCATGCATCATTCTGTGGGCATTCGTGAGCGGATGCACTGCCGCAGCCTTCAACACCCCCGGCATTCTCATGGTCCGCTTCTTCCTTGGATTCGTTGAAGCGCCTTTCTTTCCTGGTGCAGTCTATTTTCTCAGCTGCTGGTACACAAGACGAGAGATCGGGGTCAGAATGGCTCTGTTGATCTGTGGTATTCTGCTTTCGAATGCTTTCGCTGGACTTATCTCGGCTGGCATCCTGTCAGGGATGGGGGGTGTCGCTGGACTGGCGGCCTGGAGGTGGCTCTTCATTCTTGAAGGTCTTGCTACTATCATATTGGGCGTAATTGCTCTCTTTGTCCTTCCAGATTTTCCTGGCACGACCAAGTGGCTTACCGAGGCCGAGAAAGTGGTGGCCCAAGCTCGTCTAGCCGTTGATGCTGGGAATGATACTCTTCTTGAGGCCGAGAAGGTTCCTATCATGCGGGGCCTTGTGTGGGCAGTGAAAGATGTTCGTACCTGGATCTTTGCATGCATGCAAATGGCCACAACGGCCTCGATCTCATACTCTCATTTCTTTCCCACTTTGATCAAACAACTTGGTTTCAAAAGTAACACCATTGTTCTCTTGCTGACCTCCCCGCCATACTTCGTGGCATTTTGCTGGGCGCTGTCATGGGCGTGGGTGGCAGACAGGAAGCAGACCCGATCCATTCCTTCCGGAATCTCTCAGTTGGTTGCTATGGTTGGAACCGTCCTTTTGATTGCAGTGACTGACCAGCTCTGGGCACGCTATGCCTTCACAATCTTGGTGTGCTGTGGTACCTTTGGAGTGTACTCTACGACATACGCATGGCTGTCCTCAACTTTGACACAGCCGCCCATCAAGCGTGCCGTCGCCATTGGACTGGCAAACACATGTGCGAACTGTGCTTCTCTATTCGCGAATTATTTCTGGCTTGATCAGTATGGACCTAAATATCGAGAATCATGGGGCTGCTTGCTGGCTTTCCAGGCACTGGGATTGGCTTGCATCCTGACACTTCGATTTATGCTTCAGCGCGCCAACAAGAACTTTGAAAACTTGACCGCTGTGACCGACATAAATGATCCCAGTGCCATGGCGCGCTTGAACGAAATTGAAAGAAGCGCTGTCCAAAATAACTTCAGATATGTTGTGTAGTAAGAAAGTTTGAACTCCGTTCGGAAGTTGGAATCAAACAAATCTGACATCGAAGTTGTGTTTTCTTTTTCTCAATACATGTTTCTATAGTCAGTTAGCCAAGCAGTATTCTCCGTGACTTGTGACCGTCCGCGTAGTTGTCGGTAGATCGCGCTAAAAGCGACTGCCGGCGATGTTCGTTCAATTTGAAGCGGGTCCGGGGAAGCGGGGTGTCATGACACTATTTTCGACGGCCTTGGCTCTTCCCCGGAGATTCCCCGTCTTCACATCCCAAATCACAAACTCCCTCAGATGGAAAAAGATCCTTGGTATGGAAGCCAATGAAGTCGATGGGGATGCCTCTCAATTGACTGAGGACGGCACCAGCCATTTTCCTCGACTACCAGCATGCCGCTTTTGCCACACAAGAAAAATCAAGGCGCGTGACTAGCAGCCGAAATTTTGAGGGATCGGAGCTAAACGAGACATAGTGCGATAATCTTCGACCCAAATGTAGCATATGCATTAAGCACGGGCAAGAATGCATGACCTTGACGGTGGACGACAACGAGTCGGTCACTAGGCAGTATTGAGTCCCACCTCTGATAGAGGACCCGCCACCACTACTAATACAATCCGACTATCAGATATATCGGGGACCTTGAGCAAGAAGTCAAGTCACTTGAGGAGAGACTCGTCGCCGCCGGCCCAAACGATCCTGTCTCGATGGCGTCCCCTGCCCCGGGAGACCCCTCGAATTCGGAGGACCGCCGAGAGCACTCGCCTAATTTTATTGAGGGTGGTGGAATAAGGTGAATAGACACAGACGCATTTCAAACAAAACTTTCTGACAATGAATATAGTTTCATGCGGCACTTGTTCGCAAATTCGGAATGGCGTGAACATGATCCAAGTCTTCTCCAAAACCTCTCCAAAGGTTCAGGACCCGCTGAAGCTGGAATCCAGCCAGCGCTTCTTCCATCAGCAAGTGAAGCGAGGCTGATATTTGATAATTAGTAAGCCATCACCAAGCTATTAGTTTTGATGGCATTTCGACGCCATGGACTAATTTGAACAGCCTGAATGGATCTCATGTCCAGAACCCATTTCACCTTCGGCGAGACGTGCAGAACATTTATAGTCGAGTGTTCATGTCAACCTCTGAAGACCAACAATGCCAGACTTCTGACCAAGATACAAATCATGACCTTCTCAGAGCTTACATGATTCTTGCTATCGGGTCGGTTGTTCCGTATCGCAATGGGGAGGTTGATCATCACCCCTATGGCTACTATCTATCAGCACTAAAGTATTTTGATGATGGCTTCCTCTCCGGAGGTCTTGCTTCCATCCAAGATCTCCTACTGGTCGGTCGGTTTGCAATTTACCATCACGTCGGTGAGACCCGTTTTTTCCATGAAACATGACACCTTACCTCTGGCTTGCAGTCGGCTGATCTCGAATTTTACTAGGAACCTCTATCTGGGAGGTTACTCGCCTAGCTATGCGCATGTGCATAGAACAAGACTTTCACAAACCTACTCTCCCAAGCCGTAAGATCGGACTTTTAGATGAGCAGCTCCAACGACGAGTCTTCTGGGAATGTTATATGATTGACCGATACAGCTCAATCACACTGACTCGACCATTTGCTATCGGAGACAAATACATCAAGATTGGCTTCCCGGTGGATGCTAATGACGAGGAAATTGAAGCCGCAGAGGCCTCAAGGGCTTTCCCTGACCTGGATTCGTTTGGTTCCACATCTTCCCTCACATCCGTGGCTGGGCGAACCACTGAAATGTCCGTGTTCTTTGCTTGTCTCAGACTTCGTCAAATTACGTCTCAGATTCACACTGAATTTGGTGGTAAAGCCACAAGACGAGATATGCAAGACCATGCCACTGTTAGAGGAGTAATTTACGCCAGTCTGGATAAGCTGCTCAAGGAACTGCAACAATGGCGTTCTTCGACGCCATTGTTCCACAACCCGCAAAATCTCTATCAGATGCAAGAATGGTATGACCTTCTCTGTCTCAGAGAGCGCTTACTTCTGGTCAGAAAAGCGATTGATATCGTTCCAAAGCGGGATAACGTTCCTCCACGAGATCTCTTGTCCCTGTGTTTCGAGTGCGCTATTGGCGCTATCACAGCTTTCTGTCGACTTTTTGAATTGAAGAAGATTACATTCACACGAAGCTATTTCCAATTGCTGTTTAATGCAGGCCTTTCCGTGATGTTTTGCTTGTCTGTTGTGAGAGATTTTGACCCAGTGACAATCCGGAAAGGTACCGACGCAGTGATAATGGGTGAAAACGCTTTGGAAAGAATGAGCGAAGAGCTGCCTGATGCGACACCATATGTCACTGTCTACGAAGCTTTGCGACGATATGTACTTCGGAAATACAGCTCCCAATTGGAAGTTGAAGCAGGCCGAAGTGGTCATCCTACCAATGAGGCGAATAACGAGCTTTCTCAACCAAGAACAAGAGATCTCATGCATGATCCAAAGACGTGGCATGGCGAGTGCGTCGGCCGAAACAATTTGGGAGATCCTGGTATGTCCTCTGTGGGCCCGAACTTTTCTCCAGGCCTCCATGCGCATTCCTCGCTGCATCTTCCATTCACCGAGCCTGCAATTACCCCTGGTAGGATGACGGGCATGCCAGGCGACACGAACGCATCGGAAGGACCTCTACTGTCATGGGATATCTTCGAAGATAGCGCGTTGTGGAACATGGAGGCTGGCTTGAATGAGTACGCCTACGGAGACCCTCCAATGAATTTGTACTTGGAGGATTCATTTGATCTGCAGAATGTGCTGGGATGATAGACTTGAATGTATTCCGAATTGGCTATGAGAAAGTACAATATAACAAATGTAGAATCTAAATCTTCTGTTTCTGTATTCTCCGGTCGATCTCGTCGTAATTTTGAACAATTTGTTTGAATGCTTTTTGCAAGATTGCTCCGTCCTGACCACTCAAAGACCAGGTAGCGCCCAAAGAGAACCATCGCTCCAAAAGGTCTAGGCGACCGCCAATACCGCCGACACCAATGGGCTTGCCATACTTCTTTCCAGCATTGATGATCTTGGTGACAGAATCCAGGTACAAAGCATCATCATATTTGCCAGGAATACCTAAATCCGTGGTAAGGTCGTTGGAGCCAATCAGAACTCCATCGACACCATCAATCGCAAAGATCTCATCTGCCAGATCGACAGCACCAGGAGTCTCAATCATGGGAATGAGCATCGTCTGTGAGTTCAGGGCTTCATTTTGCTTCAGTGTCGGGACATGTTGGAAGTTAAAGGCAGGCTGGTTGTTCGTGCAGCCTCGGGCCCCGATCGGCGCATATTTGGCGTGATGAACAATATCTCGGACTTCTTGAACGGACTCAATGTGGGGTATCACGACTGCTGCCGCTCCAGCGTCCAGAATGCGGCTGATGTGCCAGTGCGACTTGGAGGGAGATCGGACTACGGGCGAGACGCCGACGTAGTTGCAGGCCAGAATAAGCTGCGAGACCTCGCGAAGACTAAATGCAGAGTGTTCCATGTCGATGAAAACTCCATGAAAACCGGCCATCTTCACCATCATGGCGACTTCATTGCCGAATGCGTACTTGATCGTCACGATTGGGGTGACTTGACCGTTGAGGATGCGAGTCCGGAAGGGATTAGGAACGGTAAATTCTTGTTCGCCAACGGAGCCCATTATGAATGATTTTTGTAGAAGGGAGTGATGACTCAAAAACGGTTCTCAAACGAAGCGATTAAAGAAATGAGGTGATCTAATCATTCGTTAAAATTTCAGCGCCATCTTTATATGGTGACATACTCCGATCGAGGCTGACGGGAAATGTCCGACATTGCATGGAGAATATCCGGCCGGCTTGGAGACACCGCAAATCTGCCGAAATTTGCAACAAAGCCAATTATCATCGTCGTTGTCATTGACTTAGTAGTATTTAATATGTATCATTGTTGAAGAATCAATGCACTATTTACTGGTACATTGCTGGGGTCCAGCCGAGTCTGCATAAGTGAATCTGCTTTGGCACTCTACTCCTTAAGCCGTCCACACTAGACGATATTACGAATCTCCTTTCACTGCCACAGAGCCGCTCACCAATACCACCAGGATACATCTCTTCACATGCATCTCCGGGCATCTATGGTTACTGCACAAGTGAAAACTCAATTTACGGGCTTCTAGTGTTGAATGTTATAAGCCAGCTGCACATCGACGCTGACAGAGCTGTTGAATTTACTAAAAATTACATCATGACTATAACAGCATTAGTATTTGGGTACATTGCAAGGTAGCTAGCCACAATAGGTCCTGTTCAAGCTGCAGAAGATGAGGTATTCCCAAAACCAGGTTGATTGAATGCAAATTACACTACACAACTTATCATATCCCAGTAGACAAATATGTGATCCAGTCTCAAAGAAATGTCTCCCAAATGCAGGTTTGTCTGCCTTTGTAGAGAGCGATCGGATGAGCTTATAAGCATCCTTCCTTACTGGGTATAAACTCCAGCCTGAATATCAGCCAGAAGACCTCGGCCTGTGGGTTTCCATCCAAGCTGCTCCTGGGTCTTTTGGCTTGAAGTTGGATTGTCGGCACCGACAGCATGGGCCATGAAACCATTGAAGTGAGCCTGGGCTTCTTCGGAGGATTTCGAAACAGTCGGCACACCAAGTTCTTGTCCAATGGCCTCGGCAATTTCCTTCATCGTGATACCTTGTTCGCCAACACCGTGATACTTCGCACCAGGCTCACCCTTTTCTAGGGCCAGACGGTAAAGACGAGCGGCATCGTAACGGTGGACCGCGGGCCATTTGTTCTGTCCGTCCCCGATGTAGACAGACTCACCCTTGGCACGAGCAATTTGAGTGATCATATAGATGAATCCATGATCTTCATCGCCGTGAACACTTGGAGATAGTCGCACTGCCAATGCACGCACGCCTCGGGAAGCGAGCTTGGTGATTTCTCCTTCATTGCCCGCACGAGGGTTTGGGAAAGTCACAAGATCCACTTGCGAGTCTTCCGTGGCCAGCTCACCCTTAGCTAGCATCAAGGTTCCAGAAGTGATGACGAAAGGACGGTTAGACCCTGCGAGGGTCTCACCCATGGCCACGATGGCGTGGTATTCCACTTTGGCGTTTTCAGCGAATTTGGTGAAGTCGTGGTTGAAGGCAAGATGGATAACACCCTCTGAATCCGAGGCACCGCGCTTCAAGACTTCGACATCTTCAATAGTCCCAATGATCGCCTCGGCTCCTTTGGCACGCAGTTCAGCTGCCTTGGATTCTGAGCGAGCAAGACCGAGAACAGTGTGGCCTGCACCAAGCAAGTCCTGGACAACGGCCTGGCCAACAAAGCCAGTAGCACCAGTGACGAAGACCCGCATTTTGAATAGAGAATTCGATGATATTTCGAACGGTGTCGATTATAGAAAGCTCCCCAAGTGTGGATGATATTGCTTCCCATGGGAGACTGGGCACAGGTATTTATAGGTCTACTGGAGAGTTCGGAGCTTCCATCCTAACGGAAATAAAAGCCTGTTATTTCCATCACTCTAGGCAGTGAAATTCTGAATCGAATGGAATTTGGGACATTTTCCAACTTGGATAGTGCTTGAAGTCACAAAAGTTGGATGAAGTGACATGCAAATACGAGCGCGGGTTAGCGTGAATCCACTAGTGGCCAATCAGCGACTCAAATTTCACGCGGAGTTAAGACCAATGGGCCCGCTATTGCACTGCTTCATCTTTTGCTCCTTCCTTTGTCAACTAACAGGCTACCTCGAGGAATCATGAGAATTTCATCGGAGCGATCTTCATCCGAGGGACATGGAAGACGCCGCCGGGCCCACACCAAGTCACGACGGGGCTGTCGGAACTGCAAGCTCCGCCGCGTCAAAGTAAGCGCTCATCCAGAATCCCCTTCCTCTCAGCCCGGCAAGAAGCTAACAGCTTGTGTCGAGTGTGACGAGGGCAGTCCGGAGTGCCAAAAGTGTCAAGCATTTGGCGTAAATTGTGATTACAGTTCGCCAAATACATCAGATCTGCAATCTACCTGGCAGGCTACACCCAGCCAATTAAACATTGAGGACTCCTGTAGTCACCTTGACTGCAGAGTCAAGCCCGTCCCTAGCATCAGAAACCCAATGATCATGATTGGAGAGGGATATGGGTCCTTTCAACTCGATTCAGATAGTCTAGCTCGATTGGATCGATTCCAACGCCGCACGGCATTTACATTCGCAACTGCCCGAGTTCGAGAGCTCTATCAAAACGACGTAATTAGGATCGCTTTATCAGTATGTGGTTTCCTTCATCCATGCAACGGGGCTTTTCACTAAAACATTTGTATAGCAACCATTTCTTATGCACATCATCCTTACCATTACCGCCACTCATGATCGCTTCCTGTCCATCACTCCGGAAAACGCGAAGCGATCAATAGTCGAGGCTTATCATTGGTCCAAAGGAGCTGCTTTGCTTAATCAGAAGCTTACAAGGCCAATACTACCCCAGGATCGTGATGCTCTTTGGGCTGCCGCGGCCATGTTGGGAATCGCTAGTGTGACCTCTATCGAGGCATCAAATCCACGAGAGGCGTGGCCACTCAAATCATACGATCCTAGCGATCTTGACTGGTTTGATATGTCTCAAGGCAAACAGGCAATATGGAAAGTCACCGACCCTTTACGCCCGGACAGCATCTTTCACGCCCTGGCGCCCGAGTACCGCGCTCTCAATGATACGCCCCAATTTTGCGAAATTGAAGAAATACCCAAGGAGCTTGTCCGCCTTTGTGGCTTGGATACATGCTCAATACTGCATCAGAATCCATATTATCTCGCCGTGTCTATGCTGGTCCAGTTGAGGGGTGTTCGATGCACCCAGGCCTCGATGACAAAATTTCTTAAATTTGCGAGATACATGGAGCCCGCTTTTCGAAACTTGCTGCACAAGAAAGATGTTTGTGCATTGCTAATTTTGGCGAATTGGTATGCTCCTATGCGCCAATCGTTGTGGTGGATCGCCAGAAGAGCCCAATTAGAATGCCGAGCAATTTGTCTGTACTTGGAGAAACATCACCCCAACAACAAAGATCTTCAGAAGATGCTTCCACAGCTAGAGGCTTCAGATACTACTACCGTCTAATATCCAATTTTGAAATTGAATGAGTTAATTAGTTCCACACCATTTTCCCCAGTTTTGCCTTCCTAAACAGGAAAAAGAGGGGGAGGAACCGGTTCTCACGTGACCGGCCCCGATTTCCCGACTGGTGGAATTCTCCGAAACGATCTATTCGCCATGAATCATCCCAAGTGCTATTCGTGACGGGGATAGAGACAATAGATTGCCAAAAATTGGTCTGATGGGTCATATAACACACTCGAATTGATTTGAGCAAGATGCAGCCATGAGTGAAAGAGGCTCGGAAATCGTCTTTCGGGCGGAGAACATCCCGGCTCGGTTCTTCAAAGCATGTCGGTGGTGTCGCCGGCAGAAGATGCGGTGCGATGCACGCAACCAGGTCCCATGCTTCCGTTGTCGCTCAACGGGCCGTGACTGTGTCTTGGATCCCATTGAAGACAACAGACGACGTACTGAGCGTCGGAGAAAAACCACTACGCCCGCGCGGTGAGATCTCATGTTGATTTTTATTTCACACGGAACATGACTGACTTATTTGGATTTAGCGGCTCGGCGGTGACTTCTCAACTAGATCAGCGTAGTGGGTTTCATACTCCGGCTTCAAGAGATCAGGAATATTCTCCAGTTGCTGGTCAGGATACTTCATTCAATACTTCGATTGATTCATTTCCAGAGTCTTCGCTAGGGAGAGTGCGAGGGTCTCAGACTGCGGATCATCATTCACATGGTCATGATTCGCAACAATTGAGTCCTAATGATATGATTGCGCCAGTGTCAGCGGTGCACTCCATGTCTGTCAATCTACTTGGGACGGATGAGGTGAGACGAATCTTGGACCTGTATTTCCATGCACTAAGCTGATCTTTACTTAGATTTTCATGGAGCATTCAAGCAATGGAGACCCGAGAGGAGATATTATTGTTCGAGGTATTGTCAGCGAAGAACGGGCCAGAGTCATGTATGAGAGGTCTGTTACAAACTTTGTTCCCTAGCTGGTAGTAGAGCTGGATACTGATATGAACCTCAGATTTACCGGCGGAAGCAAGAACTATTTACCCGTTTTTGACCCCATCCGCGATACATTCGACTCAATACGGTCGCGTTCACTATTTTGTTTCACAGTGATAATCTACCTGGCCAGCAGGGCCGTAGTGGATCTTCGCAGTGATACACACATGCAACGTGTACTCCAAGACGAAGCGCAGAGACTCGCTGAAGATAGCTTCTTTGAACGACCCACGAAGCTCGAAACGGTTCAGGGCATGATTCTACTCGCCGCATACTCTGAGAAAACCTGGTTCTCAACTGCCCTCATTTTGCGTACAGCCTTGGATTCTGGATTAGAAAAGTCACTTGACAAATTGCTATCTCAAGAGAATCTGCCGAGAAGCTCACTTTCTGCATCCATGGCTGATCGTCAGCTGGTATGGCAAGTGCGGACTTGGCTGATCAGTTTCACGTTGGAGCTGGATGTTGCCTCAGGTACTGGTCGCAAGTCGCGCATTGGTGAGGTGGATATCATGAAGCTACGCAAGTTTCTCGATTATCCGCTTTCGCTCCCATGTGATATGAGAACTGTCTGTATCATTGAACTTCATCAACTCCGAGGTTCGATCTTTCGAGTTGCCCTTTGAGATGGTCACTAAAGCTGACGAGTTCCAGGTCACTCTCGTGTAATTCTTGATAACACGGGGACAGTCCAGGACATAGTCTCAACAGAGCTCCCTGCGATAATGACCAGGCTACAAAACTGGTGGACAACATGGGATGAGATCCACAGTAGTAAGTGCAACCCGGGTCTCAGGTCTTCCGAAATTTTTGTCGTGAACGAATACTTACATCATGAAGATAATGGGTTCCATTCAGGTGCATTCCAGCGTAGCAGTCTTAAGCTGATGCTTAATTACGCAAGAATTTTCGTCTTATGTGCCTCCTTGGCACGCATCCAGAAATTACAGCCTGCAAACTCTGAGTCTGAGATTACTGACCAGAATGTATTGAACTTGTGGCAATCACTCATTACGACGATCATGGATCAATTAGCATTCTTGATCGACTGGCCGTCTTACCGATGCCAACTCCCGTGGGCTCCAACCTATCCAGCTCTAACCATTGCCTTTGTCAGTAAGTCGGGACTTGACCAATCGCTTTTACCTTGAACAATTCGCTAAATCATTGTCAGCGACATTCGCACTTCGGATCGCACGTTGGCGCCCAAACTGGATTGATCAAGACTTGCTCCTAGACAGAGCGGAAAAGATCTGCGATTTTTTGAAGCAGCCACCATACCCAGACATCCAACGCACTGTCTCGATCTTCGTCAACTATGCCCGGGCATTGATTGCCAGCCAAAATTCACAAAGCAATGACAGCACAGAGGGCCTCAACGTGTCCGAGCAGGGTGATGGACAAGTTCCCTCCTACAGAGGCCCAGACAGTCCCATGCAGAATGCCCCGCCTTTGGCACCTCTTGACGATCATCGGTACAGATCCGGCACAGCTCTCCCGAGTGATAAGGATTCAAGCATGGTTACAATGCCAGTTAGTGATGTAGCTGCGACTACCAGACCGCCTCTTCCCAGAATGCCTGACATGATGGAAGCCCCGAATTGGACCATGTCCAATTCCATTGCCGAGTCCTTCGGTCTGTTCGAGGAAGGACAGAACGATATTTTTGATTTCTTGCCAATGATGCCCTCCTTGCCATGATTGAACACTCAGTATCATACTGAAAATATGCATTGATACCCACCTTGATTGTAATTCTTCTGAAGCCCGTAGCTAAATAAAACTTGACGTTCGTCGATCCACAGAGTTAGTCCTAGCTGGAAAATGGGTAGACCACGCCACCGGATCAGCATAGGAAACAGCAGGTCATCGGGCCGCAACACAGACATCTCTGACAGTTCACATGAAAGAATGCGCTAATAACAACCATTTTCAAGGAAACATCACTAAAATGTGGAATTGTTAGTGATCTAGGCGTCGGCTTCACCCGTCCACACATCGGGCCCTGGCCGGCGCCGGAATAGAACTACTCTAAGAACCGGCCCCGATCCGGGACCGATCCACCAGGTCAAAACCTGTAGTATAGCGGCCACATCATTGGTACGTTGAATCTACTCAAACATAATAGCTTGCAACACTATGCATGGGCTGGATCTAGATCAGTGACACAAGTTTTTTGTAGGGATTTTGGTCCCCACTTGACATGGTGAACAATTCGGATATCACTTTATATAGCTCTTGATCTCGCGCTCAAACGATAGATGAAAAGTGACATGGGTCCAAGATCTTCTTAATCATCTTTCTTTCGTCTATCTCTTTTTTTTGCTTTCGTCTTGGCATATAAAATGATTATGGAATTCATACGATCTCCGGTGGCTCGCATTACCAATCTCTTTTCGTCAGGTGCGATTGAGTCCTTCAATATGATTTTCTGTCTCTGCCATGCTCCAATACTAACCATCCATAGACAAGATGATAAGTCCCAATGAAGCTGCCACTATCATAGTTCAGTCCGAAAAGCGTCATAATGGAAAAGATGATTACACACTGGTTGAATTATCTCCAGAGGAAACTCTAGTCGAGTTTTCCCCGAACTCAACAGCAGACCCAAACCAGTGGATCTTTGTAAGCTAGATCATGTCTACTCTGAAGACCAGATGAAGATGGTAAACTGACGAACACATTTTAGAGCAAGAAAATGTACAACGCTGTCGTGGGTCTGCTAGTGGTACTCAATAGTGGCGTGTCATCTTCCCTGCCTAGTAATGCAGTCCCCACTATCATGCAGGACTTTGGCCTGTCAGGAAATGGTCAAAAGGTCTTGCCAACCTCCATTTTCCTAATCGGGTACTGCATCGGGCCTCTGGTTTGGAGTCCTCTTAGTGAAACGGTGGGACGGCAACCGGTTCTATTCTGGAGTTTTACCATCTTCTTTCTTGGCACCCTGGGTTGTGCTCTGGCGCCTAACTGGTCATCGCTCTTGATCTTCCGTGTCATCTGCGGCACTATGGCTGCGGCACCACAGACTGTTGTTGGCGGTGTGTATGCGGACTTGTTTTCTGATTTACGCAGTCGTGGGCGTGCGATGGCCTTGTACATGTCGGTACGTGCACACAACGTTTCTCATTCGGACGTAACGCTCACTCATCGCAGGCGTCAAGCTTTGGTCCTATTGTTGGCCCGATCATTTCAGGATGCTCGGTGCAGTATGGCTGGCGATGGACGTTCCGCATCGACTTGATATTCAGCGGCCTTACTTGGCTGGGTCTGCTCTTTTATTCTGGTGAGTGCCGAGTCGGTCTAGCCCGGTGTCTTCGAGATTCTTTTTCTGATTTTCTCGGCCCTATAGAAACATTTGCGCCAGTCATTCTCAAGAAGCAAGCTTCCAAGCTTAGGAAAGACACAGAGTGTGGCCGATATTTCGCCCCGCAGGAGTTGAAAAAGGTGGATGCGGCATTCACCTTGACCCAAACCATCACCCGGCCTTTGACCATGTTGATTTTTGAGCCCATCATCTTGTTCACGGCTATTTACATCTCTCTCGCCTGGAGTATGGTCTTCTTCTATTTCCAGGCATATCCCATCATTTTTGAGGGTATTTACGGTTTTGATGTCGCAATGACCTCTCTCACATACATCCCAGGTGAATTTACCTCGATCTTTTCTTCAGAATCTATCTGAGAAAGCTAACCATTACCAGTGGGTGTCGGCGCTGCATCATCCTGTCTTTTCGCCTTCACTTATGACACCATTTACGAAAAGGCTAAGAAACTTGACAAAAGCTGGACGTCTAGCCCCGAGTACCATCGACTGCCACTTTCCTGTGCAGCAGGTCCTCTCCTGGCGGGCAGTTTATTTTGGCTCGCATGGTCGGCCAAAGCATCTGTTCACTGGGCAGTGCCCGTCATGTCGGGCATGGTCTTCGGAATGGGATACCAAACCACCTTTATATCACTACTTACCTATGTCACGGACGCATACCGTATCTATTCTGCCAGTGCTCTGGCTGCGTCCGTCATCTTACGGAGTATTGCTGGAGCGCTGTTCCCTCTCGCCGCGGATCCACTTTATGCCAAACTCGGGGTCTCATGGGCGACCTCCGTCCTTGGATTCGCCGCTTTGGCCTGTATGCCGATTCCTTTTGCCCTTCTCTATTTTGGACCGTGGATTCGTAAGAGAAGTCCGTTCTGCCAGCGGCTATTGGAAGAAGATATGTCGAAGGCTGGGAGCGGAACGCGGACGCCTGAAGAGGCGTGACGAGGATCGAGACCGTTTAACGACTCTGACGATAGCATGAATATTATGCACCTCTGCTGCATCTTTGCTGAAGTCAAATACCAGGCAATTGTGACGAGATAAAAGTCCAGACGCATGTAGTGCTTACTTCATTTTGATCCTAGATAATTGACTTTTTCCTTGACTTCATAGTACAGTCTGTCTGTTTCCTTTTTGAACCTATGCCGCGCGCTCAAGGTAAAAATTTCACAATCTATAAGCCTCAATCTTGGTAAAGTTTACTTTATATTACGCGACTGAGGAATTAGTGGCTCGGTACTTCGGTGCTTCGGAGCGGGAGTTCATGAAATGCCGCCCCGAGCTGAATCAAAGTCATTTTAAACAGCTCCTTAAAACCCCTTCTATGGGCTTTGTATCTTTCGAAAGAGAATTGGAGCGTTCTTTGGATTCTTGGAACAATCATCCTATCTGAATTTTCAAGATGTCCGCAACCAATCCCAAAGTTGCTCCTACCGAGCCCTCCACTGTCTCAGAGCATAGTTCCCTCAACGAGAAGACACTTCCTTTTCCAGATCAAGATGACGAGAAGCCCAGTAACGAAAGCTACGGTCCTTCCGCGCCGGATGGAGGTCTACAGGCATGGCTAGTGGTACTGGGCTCGTGGTGCTCACTCTTTTGCACATTTGGATGGATCAACAGTATGTGGCTGCACAACACAGGAGCGCGCGCCAACGTCAAGATCCTCAGACTAATTTGCGACAGGCATCGGAACATTTCAGAGCTATTACGAGGAGTCCCTTCTAAAGCAGTATTCAGCCAGTACAATCTCATGGATTCCATCGCTCCAGATCTTTTTCATGTTCGCCATGGTATAACACCTCGTTTTCATCCTCTATTGTGACGAGACTGACACAATCGATTAACAGGGTCCTATTGTCGGTCGATTGTACGACAATTTCGGTCCCCGCTGGCTGATCCTTGGCGGCTCTGTTCTGCACGTCTTCGGTCTTATGATGGCCTCTATCTCGAAAGAATACTATCAAGTCCTCCTTTCCCAAGGTGTATGCAGTGCCATGGGGGTCTGTGCCATTTTTCAACCTTCAATGAACGTCCTACCAAGCTGGTTTGATAAGAAGCGTGGAGCTGCGTACGGAATTGTCTCAACGGGCTCGAGTCTAGGCGGCGTGATTTTTCCAATCATGGTCAGTCGCCTCATCAACGAAGTCGGATACGGCTGGGCCATGCGCGCTGCCGCTTTTCTAATATTGGGTCTGTTGTCGATTGCGATTCTCACGGTGCGATCCCGAATTCCGCCTAGAAAGCAGGACTTGGATAAAAAGAGTCTCGTTCGGCCTTTCACGGAAATCAAGATGGTGCTGGTGGTTCTTGGATTCATGCTTCTGACTTTTGGAATTTTCATCCCGATTAATTATTTGGTCGTGCAAGCTATGCATGCTGGTATGAGTTATAATCTCGCGCAGTACTTGATTCCCATGTTGAATGCAGCCAGGTGAGTCTAGACATCAACTCTCAAGCCAAAAAAAAAAAAAAAAACTGACCCAAGTATCTCAGTCTCTTTGGTCGTATGACGGCTGGGATGCTCTCTGACAAAGTCGGTCCGTATAACATCTTCGTGACTGTTTGCATATTTGCAGGCATTCTGGTTCTCGGTCTCTGGATCCCGGCCACAGGCAACGCAGCCATCATTGTCTTTGCCTGTCTGTTTGGCTTTGCATCGGGGGCATATGTCTCCCTCGCTGCTGCTTTGGTGGTCAAGATATCACCTTTCCCAGAGATCGGCTACCGCACAGGCTTGTTATTCCTTTTCTCTTCCATCGGCGGCTTGACGACCAACCCGATTGCCGGCGCCATCTTAGCTCATGACAATGGCTCCTACACGGGTATGAAGGTGTTCGCTGGAGTTCTCTTACTTGTGGGAAGCACTTCAGTGTTGGCAACTCGGCTCCATGAGACTGGGCTGGTTATCAAGGCTAAATTCTGATTCTTACATTCGGGATCTATGGCTCAAGATTTGGGAATTGCAAATAGCTCTCTTTCCTGCCGTATATTTAATAAATTTCATTTTTCAGACGAGGCATAGCTAATGATAGACAACTTCTTCCATTCTTGATGATTCGTATTAATATGACACTTATACTGGCAGCGGGCAGACCTTACCCAGGCATTGATAACTCGTTACGTTCTCAATGGCTTTAACCAGCAATGATACACGTGCCCAGCGGAGGCAAGAATGTCGGAAAGCTCTTGTGGCTCACATTTGTACAGTAGAATTCGAAAACAGATTACCCTTGAGACATTCACGCTTTCTTTCCCAGCGCCCCACTCAGATTGCACTAAACTTAATTCAGTCATGGAAAGTCCCACAATCTTTTTGTGATGTATCTCTGGTAGATGACCGAAATTACCGCAATGACAGTTCTGGCATTTAGCAGAATATACTTGCCGGGAACGCGCCGTGGCCTTCAGCCAGAATTCGAAAACAAATTACCCTTGAGACACTCCTACTCGGTTTCTCAGGCTGTAGCCGAAGCCACAGTAATCCTTATTACGTTAGTTTAATACTGTGTCATAGAACGTATTGGGAACTAGCATCTAATGAGTCATTGTAAATTATGGTTATCCCGTAGAATGCTCTAGGGAGGGGCGGGTTTAGAAAGCGGGGGATTGGGCATCTTTCACTTCCCCGTTATCCAACAACTCAACGTCAATTCATTGCTTGCTCAACTTGAATCCACATCCAGTTTACAATGCAACCAATGTCTAAAATTGACTGGGACAAAGGTGATAAGGATGGACTTGTCTCCGTCGGTTCCCATAACCTCTATCTGTCCGTTTCGGGGCCAGATCGCAAGCCTGGAACGCCTCTCGTCGTTCTAATGCAAGGCGTTGGCAGCACGATCGATGAGTGGATTGCAGTGCGAAAGCTTGTGGTTCCATTTGCTCGTTGGTTGAACTATGATCGTTCAGGGATGGGTAGGAGTGAAGGTCCTAACCAAACACCACCAAGCATACCTGCAGCATCAGTCGCAGCAGAGCTTGATACGCTCCTAAGGAACGCTGGTATTGAGCCTCCGTTTATCATTGTCGCTCACTCGTGGGGAGGCTACACTTCTCGCGAGTTTCTGGAACTCAGGCCCAATGATGTCGTGGGCATGGTGTTCGTGGATTGCAATACTGAACGTTTCTTTGACAGTGGTGCGTGGGGTTGGGAGGTTTTCAGTCCAGTCCTCGGTGGCCAAGATTTTTTTGAAACTACCGGTCTTGCAACGTCCCATGTCCTATCCGAGGAGGAGTGGAGAGCCGTCAAAGACGAGCAGGCGGATCCCCGACATCAAGCCACCGAGGCTGCTGAGTTGCAGGCGGTGCCGAATGATAGACGGGCATTGGTCCACAAGAATCAACTCGAAAAGCTACTTCTCAAGGATTATCCGGTCAGTGTCATCATTGCGGATACACCTAGCGATTTCCAGAAAATGTATGACTTTGGAGTGGCCGCAGGCAATGGAACAGAACAAGAACGAGCTCTGTTTCGAAAATGCCTCGATAGATGGCGCGAGATGAATGAGGACTGGCAAAGAGAGCTTTTGAGGCTTTCTCGTGTCAGCAGATCTGTTCGTCTGCATTGCAGTCACAATGTCCAGCTTTTACAACCACAGAGCATAGTTCAAGAGATACGGTGGACCATGGATAGCTGTAGATAAGTCTCAATCTGCTAATAAAATCTTGAGATCCCGGCTTGCAAAATTTTCGGGGGCAAGTCGAGTTCTCGGAGATGAACACCTCAATGGCCCATACATACTAATGAATGTATCCATGGTACCTCAAGCTGTTATTGATAAAGCATAGTCCTGAATATTCTCATTTTCTTGGCATTTTGTACCATGAGAATGACTAGGGAGGGGCCACTGAGCTACAATAAGAGTAAGGGAGTTTCGTGTCATATACTGTGTTATACGTAATGGGGTAGTTCTGAAAAAAAAAAAAAAAAAAAAAAGAGTCTCTTTTCTTAGAGAATGAATTGTATTGCGCCTTACCTCAGCACGGATTAGCGTGGTTTCGGAAAGGGACGAGAAACAGTGTGAGTGTCTGGGAGAAAGAAATGAAGTACGGCTCGCTGACTGGACAAAAAAGTCTTGGTGAGAAAGCATTGACTTGGTGATCACTGAGCGATCACTGAGCATGAGCTCGTACTGATATTTATTTACTGAGCCTGAGCCTGAGCGCCCTCATTAAAGCGGCGGCAGCCCAGACAGGAAATTCCCACCCGGCGGGCAAAATCCGGTGTATATAGGTGCATATCCGCTGTTTACAGCGACCGCGACCGGTGCCAATCCACCTCACATCCAAGGTCATCCCTTAAATTCCCCTCACAACATTCAAAGGTGAATTTCTCTGGGTGATTTTTGCGAGTGGAATCATTATTCAGTATATCCAACGGTTCGTCATTATCCGGAAAGAGGTCTTCATCGGGATACGCATCCTCTAAGAAGATATCAGTCGAATGTGATCAATGAAGAACAGAGCGTAGGTTAAAAAAAAAAAAGTAGGTGGATAGGCAACTGCGAGACTTACCGGGATGATATCGACAACTAGTCTTCGAGTTTTCCGTGACATCAAATTCTTGCTTGCAGTTTCCACACTGTTCGTAGCGCGCAACAGGACGCTTGGTTCCTGCGATTTGTCCAGGGATGTGTTTAACAACAGTGCTGTCTACAAACAGCTCTTTCACGGCTTTTCTGTGTGCTGCTGGAATCTCACTGCAGATGGACATTAAGAGGGCGCGGATTCGCTCCTCGGAAGCCGTTTTGATCTCACGGTCGAGGTTGAGCAATGCTGTAGCGACTGGTTTTTGGGATGGGCCCGGCATCTTTTTTTTTTCCCTGCTGGGTGTCTAGTGAGAGTGTGTCTATTGAATGGAAAAGGGGGTTTCAAAGTGAATGGGTTATGGGGAGTTGACAGGTAGGATGTCCGGCGCGTTGTTATCGCGATACGCGCGTTGCCCACCCGATCGTGGCATAGGGACCCTCAATCTCTTAAAGTTCATTCGGAGAAAAGCATAAAAGGACCGCATTCTCTGATTTAAGCTTAGACTGCGATGTACACTCTTGGCAGTAACAATAAAAGATAATACCAGCCGAGTCATAGTACATCCTACTTGTGGAACTACGGAGATTTTCCGGAGCCAGAAGCGAATCTTTATCATCATAGATAGACCAGGTCTAGAAGTTTAGCTTTCGTTTTAACATAGGACCTATGCTCAAGTAGGTTTATCTTGATACAAAAACATCATCAAGTATTTACCGCCCCATGATGGAAATACTCTGCGCCAGATAATTCCAATCCGGAAAATCGAGCCAATTCAAATCCCAATCATTGAGATCGAGACACGCCTCGTTTCGCGTAGGCGATTGCTGTTCAATCGGCCCAACAGGCGCATCTTGAACATCGAATTCCCCTTGATCAAGCGCTCCATGCGCCTGACGAATCCTCAACGCTTTTCTCCTCAGCTGCACGAGCATCGGCCACTTCGGTCCTGGGTCCGGCCAAGAGGCATCATTCTCCGCGAAATCAAAAAGTCGATTGACACCGCGCCAAGCTTGTTCCACATGTGCGCCTGTCGGATAGACACACAAGTGCCATAGGATATAGGTGAGGAGGTGGAACTGGGTATATGTAGAAGTAAGCCAGCGGAAGCTGTGCAGGAGCTTGTCGGTATGCATATCTAGGCCGAGTTCGAGGGCGTTGACGGCCATCCCAAGAAGCTCGGCGGTTGCGGCTTGGTCGACGGATGATGAGGCAGCGCCTTGCATTTGTAGAATCTTTTGGCGTGTATGAATTTCGGCTTTAGCGACGAGGACTTGGGCGACCATCATGCCGTGGCGCTGGATTGGGATGTCCATGTCACCGTATTGAAGGTATCTCTCGTGGAGTCTTGTTTTTAGGTCTTTGATTAGGTGTTCTGCTGAGGCGCCGCGGGTATCGGAGGTGGCTCGCGTGAGTGGAATCCAAATTTTGTTGATTTCGGTGATTATGAGGGAGAATGACATCTCTGTCCAACGAGCGTGGGGTTGGGTTGGATCTACAGAGTCTTCGGAGACGTTCAGGTCATCGATATTGGTTGGTAAATCGACGTCAGCGCCGAACTCGTGTTCGGCCACTGTTATTCCATGGTCCTCTGCCATTCGCGCATCGGTTGTGTGAAGAGTCCACCACAGGCGACGGCGGAGCTCGCATTCGAGTGGCTTTAATTTGAAGTATTTCCCGTCGCGGTGGAGGCCGATAGACTGGGCTGCTCGGATGGCTAAACCGCGAAGAGTAAATCCAGATCGGCCACTATTAGTATACCGCAGGCATGTCTGGGTCCAATTGTTAAAATCAAATTGACGACTTTTTGATGCGAAAGCTCTTACCAGATAAATTGCCATGGCTTGTAATGAGGGCACTGTCGGGCAGTCCAAAAAATTCGAGTGATGCATAGCAAGCTCTATGCCCTGCTGATATCGACGTAAATCTGCACGTATCTGCTCATTCTCGGGTTCGTCTGAGCACCTGGCCGTGGTGGCACCAAAGAAGATAGCAAAAAGTAAACAGTGGATGTCTGGCTTCTGAGATTCGGGTCGACTGATGGCACCAAAGATGCGAGTGACCGTAGTCGGGATATGAAGAACCTTGAGAACGGGATCAACCCTGCTCACAAATGTATGCCACAGCATCGTGGCCTGCCACTGGTCTGGTTGAAGGGCTTTCAGGTCCATAGTGATCAGATGCGGATTCGTGATGATCCCATCGACTCTGAGTGGGGGAAATTTCCTCGGTGCAATTTTATCAGTGCTTGGTGATCCGATAGCAGATTGCAATTCTTTGTCTTTTTCCAGTACTCGTGATAAAAGCGGCTCATCGATATAGCTGCCGTCATTCACTAAAATCCCATGGTGACTGGGCCCGTCCTCTGGGGCCCTACGACTTGACTGCGCACTTTTCTCCTTTGAATCTGGAGGACGAGTTCCAATCGCAAATGGAGCATTCTGCAGACTGGGTCCCGGACTTCCCAATGTCGCGATAGACCGTTCCAACTGTTCCAGTCGGGTCACCACGTCGGTCACTGTGGTCTTAGGAGGTCGGCGCTTGACTCTTCTGGGACCAGGATACTGGCAAGTTACACCAAGTCGCACACATTTGCTGCAGGGAGAGCCCTTGTCACATCGAACTTTTCGCTCGTGACAACGCAGGCACGACCGTTCCACATTGTAGCGGCGAATTTGATCATCCATCGGGAGCAAAGCGCAAGGTCGAGGCCGGAGACTAAACCCTAGAAATAGATCTTCTGCTTCTTTTAATATTCAGATGATCTACACGGCTCACGGTGGCAACTTGCACCGGCGAGGGCAAGAATCGAGCAGTTCGGACATTCGGGGTCTGCTCAAGACCGAGGTACCAGCCAATCATAGGCCGTAGATGGTCACAAGTGGGTTCTATATCGATGGAAATCGAATTTTGTTGCATCTGAAGATTGGACTACGCACGAAGCCATTGCATTCCTTTAGAAGAGTTTGTGATATTTTGTTCCTTGTGGTTCATCATGTTTGATTTCTGTGGCTTGATACAGATGACCTCATCCCAAAGCTAGTCTTGTCGATCATGCTTGTGGCCCGCACTAAAAAGACATGCCAAGCCAGATTTGACCAAACGATACCATATCAATCTGCAGATATGGATTGACGCATTAAGATCATGTACTATTCAACAAGCATGAAGCTCCAATAACACCATACGCCCGGCCAATAAATGTTTCAACCGACCACCCAGACCCCCCAAGAAAGGAAAGAAAGAAAAGTAAAGTAAAGGAGCGTATCAGAAACCATAGTCATTGAATCATGAGATGAGAAGGTCCCGTACACTCATACCTCGTCCCCGCGGTGCATCGGATCCACTTCTACTCCCCTCGGAGGAGCTGAGCTTCGTGCTGTTAGGCAAATGCTCAGTAATAGAGTCGGCCGTACCGCGGCGGTCTTGTGTCAACATGAGCAAAGCAGCGGACGCTTCATGATCCATGCCCTGGAACTCGGGGAGCTTGTCCATTGACATATATGAGGGTCCCAGAGCCGGGCTGGGGAGCACCGAGGGCGCATCGGGCAAGGTGGGAGCCGATGGGACTCGGGTGCGGGGCGAGAATGATGGAGAAGTATCCGACATCTGAGCACTGGGGGGTATGTATTCGGGAGAAGCAGAAGCCGATTCAGAGTATGAGTAAGCTGAGGAAGGAGGTCGTCTAGGAGGTTGCTGAATAGTGTCCATTCCTGTTTCGGCGATGAACTCCGGGGATGTGGGGGACGGTGGGGCGACTCGGTTGGTAGTGCCCGCCATCTTGAGATCTTGAATACATTGTTCCAGGTAATTGACATAGTCGATGCTGGCCTGTTGGAATGAACAGGTTAGTATGGTTTTGTTCTATCTTGTATATGCGGGTGTGGGTGGGGCAAAGTATAAAGTACCTGGAGAATAGCGAGTTTGTGCATGTCCTGGCCCTGACAGGCGGGAATCATATCCTTCAAGGTGCCAAATTCCTCATTCATTTTGGAACGTCGCCGCCTTTCGATCAAACTGTGGGCGGTCTTGCGAGCGATCTTGCGCCCCGCCGCACTCGTCGCACTGGGCTTCTTCTTTGTACTCGACGCATTTGTATTCTCTGCAGACGATTGAGCCGCTGCCTTTCCATTCTCCTTGGGCTTGGCGGGTGATTTGGACACGGCCGGAGCCTTTGGTTTCATCTGAATGATCTTGCGTGTCCGTGTCGGGGGTGGTGGCAGTTCGAACTCATCGAGCGAACGCTTGGTACCAGCAGATCGAGATGAAGGAGCCCCCCGGCCTTGAGCAGCTAGCTCGGGAGATGTCGGGGATGCTGGCACATAGGAAGGATCCGATCGAGAAGATCGACGACTGGCCGGATCGATGGCGGGACTTAGTGCCGCGGGAGGTAAAGCGAACGCATCGGAGCCATCAGGCTGGTCCTTGATGATGAACTCACCGGACATGGCAGGCGTTGGAGGAAATTGAGGAGACATGGTGACAAGGAGTTGCACAAGGGGGGAAATAATCCCCAGGTCATCGTTATATAACAGTGCTACGATCTCCAAGAGTGTCGCGTGCTTGAATCGCCCACGAGCACCAATCGAGGTCGCTGATTGGAGGACAGGGAAGGGGCCTCCTTTTGATAAGCTCGGGGAGACCCACGAGACTCCAGCAAATGCCCGTTCAGAATTTCCGCACGGGCTAACGATGGCTTTCAGTCGTCGGTACTTGTATTTACATGCAACTGCAATAGTGAAATTAAGTACCTGGCGTGTGCGTTCCCCTCGTCCAGAGTAGTAGCCCAGCACGTGCGCCGTGGACTCGTCCGCAATTTCTTTCCACACGACATTCGCCATCATCTTTCGTCCCTGGTCCAGGTGATCGGCGAGGGGAAGTGCTGGGTTCACGTGCTCTCCTTAACTGAACGCGGCTTTTCCCGGCTCTTTGACTCTTGCGAGGAGAATCACTAAGTACCATCACCTTTCTCATCCTGGGTATACTTCCCGGGTGGATCCCGTGGCCCCGGTTGCGACCAGGGTGACTAATCACGCACTCAGATTCGCTTTACCTTCAGCACTGATACTTCAAGTCGTGCAATATTTATTATCATTCTTGCTCAAATTTTCACTCACAAGTTGATAGAGAATGGGAAAATATATACACAAGAGTACTTTGTATCGGCTAGACCTGCAGGAATATTAGCCGAATATCCTCGCTCAGATACTCACCCATCATGACTCATCCACACCATGGTATCGGAGATCAATGCAGACGCCCGAGTAACCGGAACCAAAGATCGTCCCGCGTCAAAGATTAAGTTTGAATATCAACATGAGAAATAGAAATCAAGATCACTGCAGTAACGCGCCAGTTCAGGGTCACGACGACTCCATTGCTTACTCTGGAAAACCCTAGTGGAAATATAAGCGGAGCTGGTCGGAATCTGTGAGTGGATGAGTGACGAATCATCCCAGCTCGGAGGTGCTCTATTGGTGATTGAGGAGAGTATTTTGAAGACGCATGTAATAGATGAGCTACGGATCACTTGTCATGCTAATCGTGTTGATCCTGATCCAGATAGGTGGAAGCTGATGATCATGTCCTTTCAAAGACTGCATGGTGGTGCTGAGAGATCGTGAACTCTATGGTAAGAGAGATAGACGAAGAGATTTCTCTTCTCTCATAATTGCGAAAAGCAAGTCCTAGAAACGAAGAAGACCTGTTTTAAACATGTAAAAAACTTCGAAGTTCGACATCCAGGCTACACGTTGCGCAGAAAGTTGAGTTATGGTGGCATGATGTGGACTCACTGCAAACCGATCCCAGAATAGCCCGGATAGGACTCATGGCCTGGCAGAAGTAAATTCAGCTCTTCCATCCTCATTATTCTCTGATAGAACTAGTCTGATGTCGACTTAGAATGACTGTTTCCTCGTGATATCATGTCGCTACCGTAAACGCAACCCTAGAAGGCCTTATACGGACTCGTACTATACTTTAAGTCATCTCAAAACCGGTCTGTATCTAGCTTTGGAATACTCAATTCAGGAGGCTACCTGGAGAATATCAAGAAATAGATGCGCTATCCGAAGCTACCCAAGAACAAGCTTATGCTCAACTTCCTTATTCATCTAAGAACTTGGGCTACTTACTATTTGGCTAGCCCCTCTCGTCACACACAGAGTACCGCAGAATTAATTCATAGAAATAATTCTGCATCAAGATCCTGCCTGACTAGCCAACACTGTTATAGCTTGCTATGATGGTATATCCCTGGACCAAGTTGTGGGGTTGTGTGTTGAAAAGCTCTTCTATACCTAATCAGGACTAGCCCCCGTAAATCATACTACTTCCAAAAGCTTGGCGCTCCGCTCGCGTGAAATTGGTATACTTATTCGTTGCTCTTTATTCTTTCCTTCGCGTCCTCTCACCCAAGTCCAACTCATTGGCTGAAACTGCCCATACTTCTGAGCAACCCCGCTCTACCTTCGTCCACATATCGCTAGAGGTACCTGCTCGCAAGAATCATCATGACACTTCCTTCCAGACAGAGTGACTTCGATGCCCGATATCTCCGCCGCCTGGTAGGGACTAGGGTCACTATCTTTTGCGACTTCGAACTTCTGCAACAGCCGTCTGCTGTGTCTCCCTCAGTATCTGCCGTTTCTCCCTCCACGTCCGCCATCTCTCACTCTGCGGGGTTACATTCTTGGGTCTCCCCTCTGGCGGCCTCGCCCCCTCCGGCCTCGCTCACTACGGAATCCCTCGCTCCGGCCTCGCTTACTACGTCCTCCTCCGCTACGGGCCTTACCCGTCCCTTCTCTGATTCGCCCTCACCGGGGATCAGCCGCTCGTGGATCATCACGGAAAAGCTTTCAGAAAGGGCTGTTCCTCTCACACAGAAAGATGTCGACATGGGCGTTGGTTCTCCTATGACAGTTGGCAAATTTCTGTGCCACCTAGATGGGGACCCGACGCAGATAGCATTCATGCGAATATATTATCAGATTCCTATCACTGAGACGGAGGACGCTGATCTGGCTACACTAGCCCAACAAATCCAACCTCATGAGGTATGTGGTGAATTAGAAGCGTTTAGGTCATTGATGAGGCAAGGCTGTAGCTCTGTTCCACGTTTTCTTGGTTACTCTGAAGAAACGCAAGGGGAACATGATCTCGTTCCTGGTGGCTATGTCAAATACCTGGTATGGGAAAAGGTGCCTGGGGAGCCTCTTACAGAGGAATTTTTCTGGAGCTTGGATCCCCTTGTACGAGAGGATATCCGTGCCAAATTCCGTGTTGCCTTTGAGTCAGTTTATGCAAACTCAAGATAGTAGACATATGAAATGCTAATAAAATCAACAGAGAGATGCTGCGTTGCAGTGTAAAACCACAGGAGTCGAGAATCTCGAAGATTATATATGATCAGTCCACTGGCAATGTGTACGTCAAGGACTCTACACAATTTGGGAACTACCTACTAATGATTTCAGTCGCATTTCTGGGCTTCGAAGAGGATGGCCAATCCGTGATAAACTTCAATGGTCAGACATCCGTTATGTCGCGTACAAGCTGGCTAAGCGACCCGACGAGAGGGATTGGCGTTCCCGCCCTGAGAATTGGGAGTTATGAGGAAGGTCAGCAATTTTGCAATTTGTGAGCATCAAATTAATCATCATTCGCTGCTCTTCGTCAAAAGCGTCATGCAACTCGAGGTTTTGGTTCCTACCTAGAAAATAAGTGGGTTCTACTGGATCTTTTGAAGTCTTATTGTACAGTTGTTGGCTCAAACCAATTGACTTCTCAGGTGAATTATCCAATTCATTCCACCGTAATCTGGGTTCTATCCAACTGATGAGGTGCCTCGTTAGAGTCGCGTCCCACGTGGCCTCGAGTTGAGATACGCTCTCCTTCCTACTTGGTCAACATTTGTCCCAACTGCCTGACACCGACCTCCTGCGTCGTCTTCACCCTCGCCCTGCTTGACTTAGACCTGCTCTTAATCTTCGAGCTAAGCTCCCGCTGCTCACTCATTACTTCGTACGCACTCTCTGTGGTCTGTTCTTAGTAGAAACTGCTAACTCGGGATGTCACTCATAGACTTCATCGCCAAGGAAAACAAATATCCCGAAATGCCTCGTCCCGCGCTTCATATCGGGCCGAAGAAGTTAGTCGAATCCCCGGCGCCAAGGATCGAGACCGGCCTATACCGCACACAATCAAGCGCCCTGCATGATCTCGAGTTTACTGGTGACCTTCAGCAATGGCCGGGCTTTTTGAGTGCTGTGAAGACCACACACAAAAGCCATACGTGGCGCAATAAGGTCATAGGCCTAAGACTTCGGACACGAGACCCCTATACTTACGGCAACGTCGAGATTGGGGACGAACGTGGTGTCCAGGGCCAGTTTCACAAATACTTCGGCGACGTGCTTAACTCTATCTTCAGATCACAGTCGAAGAGAATACGCTTTGCAGATTTCAAATGCATACAGTCTACTTTCACCGGCACGCCTGATGTGATGAAGGATAATAATCACCTTTTGAGGGCTGTTGGGGAGCTCAAGGTACCGTGGGTTGGCGAGCACTCCCTTGGCGATAAGCTCGACGACGACGACGACGAGCTAAGGAAAATACACGCTCAGCCCATCAAGTACATGCAGGACCTAGGCTGTGTGTATGGATTTTTCAGCAACTATACAGAGACGATCTTTTTAAGACAGCTCGTTGATAACCATGGAATTTGAAGGGTCGGGTACTCTCCGGTGATCCGATCATCTGCAACATACGATAGGCGCGCAACAGACGCCCCTTTTGTCTCTGTCAGGCAGTGTCTCTTCCATTTAGGTTGTGATGCGTTGCATCATGGACCAGTCGACAACAACACAGCGCGATGGGTTGTACGGAAATAGTGTGAGCCCTCAATTTGAGCCACTAAGAAATGCCCGCTGACGTTATGGATTTGGACGAGTACTACAGTGTATCAAGCAGAGCCTGGGAAAATGCAATGTCTTCTGGTCAAAGCCAAGCAGCGGCGTTGTCGGGATGGGGAAGCGCTGAGCTTGGCCGATGGTATGTGGTTAGGCCCAGCAAGAATCTACACAGAATAGTCATAGCAGAGCTATAGAACCTGTGATGCATCCAAATGCACAAATTCTCTGTTCCATCTCAATGAGGAATGGTGTCAAAAATAATGTACACAGTGTACGTGTTACGGTAGTGTATTTCGGGTTAGGCCTAAACGGGCCGCGTGTAAGCTCGGAGATAGTGTGGGTCACCGATTGGGCTGTGCAAAGAAAATGTTTGCCTAGATGATCCAATGAAGCCCCTGATATGGAATGAGTGTTTGCAAACAATTCTGTTCCTCTATTCATAATTAAAGCAACCAGTAACATGTCCGCCCTGGGTGAATGATATCTCGGAAGAGGGTTCCTTCTAACTTAGGTCCAAAGACACTTCTTCAACCACCCGGGTCCTCGCCGATTTGACAACCCCCCTCTCTCCGCTTTGAGAGCTCCCCTTGCGTGTCATGAAGCTCGCATCTTGGCTGATCGGCGGGATACTCAGTGCTTGCCATCTCATTCAGCCAGTATGCGCTGAGCACCTTCTCGAGGCGACTTCCCTGGTCCCCTGTTCCGAAAATGGGGTCATCGGCATCAATTATTTCAGTGTCGTCTTCACGCCGTCAACGAGCAGTGTTACGCTCAGCTTCGATGGCACCATCAACTACTCCGGCTATGTGCTGTTCGATGTGGAAGTGCTGGTATACGGTTACAGTGCAGTCAATACAACGATCGACCCATGTACCCTTCCAACGGTTTCAGGGATCTGTCCCTTAAGCCTCAAGGACTTGCAAATTGAGACAGCCACATTCTCGATGTCCAGTGATCTTGTCACTCAATTACCGAGTAAGTAGTCTCTTGGATTAGATATTTTGCTAAAGTACAATTGCTTATACTTGCTGTTTCTATAGACATCACGTACACCTTTCCCGATATCGACGCTCTCGTTCGCGTCAAAATGGTGTCCAATGGCACATCCGAGCAAATCTCCTGCATTGAAACGCGAATCTCCAATGGCAAAACAGTCGACCAAGGAGCTGTCGCCTGGGTACTTGCGGTCATCACCGGTTTTTGCATAATAACGTCCGTTTTTCTTTCAATTTCAGGCCACTCGACCAACACCACACATCTCAACTTCCGAACTCTTCTATTCTTGAACTTTATGCAGAGCCAGGCAATTCTTGGCATGGCTGCGGTGGAGTTCCCACCGATGGCCCAATCTTGGACCCAAATGTTCCAATGGACCATGGGCATCGTTCATGCCGGATTCCTGCAGAACATTTGCACGTGGTTCTTGCGGGCTACCGGCGGCACAGCATCGACCTTGTTGAGTGAGTCTGGCAAGGAATCAGTCTACCTAGCAAAGCGATCAACAGAGGGCCTGCATCGACTCATTCCTCGAATCACCGATGCGACTGTCAACGGAACCGAAAAGACTGTCCGAGGGATCGAGCGCGTGGGTTACAGGGTCAACATTGAGACGACTGATATATTCATGACATCCTACATCGTTTTTTATTTCGTCGCCCTTTGCTTAATCATTCTCATCTTACTCCTCAGTTTCGGCCTGCCCGCAATCGCTAAGAATGTGAGCAACGCTAAGTTAAACCGCGCGGCCGGCGCTTGCACAGAACGGATAACCTTGATGCGTGGTACTATTTATCGAATAGTATCCTTGGGATACCCACAGATGAGTGTTCTCTGTCTGTGGGAAATCGTTCACCGAGACTCTTCCGCCGAGATTATCTGCGGAATCAGTATGTGGCTTGCAATGACTGGCGTCCTCTCCTTCGCGGGATTCAAAGTCTTCCAACGCGGTAAAGCATCCCGGTTCCTGGGCGGCAGCCCAGATTACACACTCTATTCCGACCCCGTATGTATGACCAAGTGGGGTTTCTTGTATATCAACTACCGAGCGCAGGCCTCTTGGTTCATGATCCCACTCATAGTCCACGCCGCCATCCGGGGCATGGTCATTGCATTCAGCCAGTCAAACTGGGTGGCACAATCCATTGTGCTTGTTATCCTGGAAGTAGGCATGCTGGCCGTAACAGCGATAGTGCGACCCTACATGGATAAAAAGGCAAACGGGTTTGCCATTACAGCCTGCGCGCTGAATTTCCTCAACGCAATTTTCCTCCTCGTCTTCTCCAACGTCTTCAACCAATCCCTCATGGTCGGTGCCATCATGAGCGTTGTCTGGTTCCTCTTTGGTGCCATATTCACCCTCGTCCTGCTGGTGTGGCTGTTGATCGCTTTATACCGGGCCTTTGCAGTCACGGAATCCGTCAACTATAAGCGCCTCTCCGACAATTTCTCCACCTTTCAACAGCCCGAGAATAGAATGGAGACTGAGCTCATGCCATTAGAGAAGATTTCCAGGGGGGATATCAGTCCTGTCTCTTCCCGGTGGAGAATTGATGAGTCGGAACATGCCAGATCGAACGAGGAACTGGGCGCTCACTGGCAGCCATCAAGATCACAGCGCGCCGAAGATGCGCCACCTGTTTTCAGCGAAAGGAGCCCTACGCCGAGGTCCTTGGATAACTTCATGGAACCCACGTTGCCGCTGATCCCTGGTAGTCCAGACAACCGGGGGCGAAGGTCTCCGCGACCTCCAGGCTAAACAGGGCGTGAAAGTCATTTGCATTTTATCAACTTTAACTTTCTTGTAAATACTGTCTCGGACATTTTTAAAAATGCACTTTCTATTTTCCCAATGAAGAAGGGTATTAACAGGTAATGATTGAGATTGATGCAACGATAAATACTACACCACTATCTTTGTTATATGAAAGCCTTACAATGAAGTTACACTTGGCCCAACCTTCCAAGTTAGTCTTTCCATGAGGGTCACGAAGGAGGTCAATTTAGCCATAATTATGTGATTGAATCAGCCTAATCAATCACCTCCAAGCTGGCTCGGGCATATTACACTCACTTACACATGAGCGTCTTAAGAACTCTTCAGATTTTCCATTTTCCAAAAGCTGCCTGGTAATGGTTTGAAGAGCGTTGATGCTGATTTTGTTGTATTGTCGCTTTTGAAGGAAAACGTTACGGCGATCACTGCCATTGCGGTCACTCAGCTCGCACACGAAGTTCCTCAGTGGATGCTTTTTGTGTCTGTTCGCAAGTTAAGAAAGACATGTAGATTGACTAGACAATATCTTTACATAGATTGGTTCACAAAATGAAAGTAAGCAGATTATATTATGATTCTTCGAATCTGTTTTGAGCTCATCACTAACTGGGCAAAAAGAAACAATTCGCTGATTTGCAGGTATATAAGATCAAAAACCCCCACGCACCCATAAATTTTTCAATAAAAAAATATATTTACCTCTCATCCCCTGATCACTCGAAGTCGCTCGGTACGCAATTAGCCTTGCAATGCAGGTATTCTTGCCAGCTATTATACTCAGTCAATGTAATCTCTCTTCCTAGGCTTTAGATAGTACTTACCAGTACTTGTCATCTTCGGGCATGGCAATGGTGCATGTTTGAGATTGCAAGGAACACAATTCATTGCAGTGGTTGATGTGCTTGGTATGGTTGGGCACATGCTTCACTTTCGAGGCATTCTTGGAGTGAACCCGCTGACGGCTATCCGTAATGGTACCATTCTTGATATTGGCCAAGCCCGTAGTCAAGGGTGTCCTGCCAACGGTGCCAGTGGTGGTAGCATTGTGAGGACTAGTTGCATTGGTGGGAACCTGGACCGCGATGCGAGCACCGTGGTATGGGCCAGACAGATAGGGCATAGCGGCAGCAGAGCCAGCTAGGGCAACGACACAGAGGCCGACCAAATTTGTAAGCTGCATGGTGATGTGGAGTAGATTGATGATCGGTCGATCTGAAGTTAGGATGTAGGCCTTGAAAGGATGAGAGTCGCGAGTGAAGTATTTGGGGTCCACTGTGGGATGATCGCTTTATATGATGACTCCCTGGCAAACGTTAATTCTTGGTGGCTGGCTCGAAAACTTCCGGCCTTTTTTTGACAGCCTCCTGGATTGTACAAATGTTACAATAGGTAAATGTACGGTGAGGGGCACGTTCGATCTCCAGGCTCCGGCATTCCACATTCCTGGGGGTGGCGCGAGGGCGTCCACCATCTGTCATTGACGGACTTCTTGTATTGAATTGAGTCGACAGTGACGGAAAATAGCCAGTCATTCTAAAAAGAGACCAATTGAGTACTCACAGGTGGTAAATATCACCACATCAATCTGTATACCACAACGTTAATTGTGTATCGGATGTCAACCTACTTGATGGGCCTTACATTCCAGAGCGCGTATATGGATATATGATCCGCCAATTGCAAGACAACAGGTGTGGGTAAAAAATAAGCTTAGCCTTTTCTCAATTTCGGAGAAAGGCACATCTCTGGGAGAGGCCCTTCTAAATGACGAGGAGGCGTTACCTACATCCAGCTCCCCGCACGACAAGAATGGCGCCACCGAAGCTTCTCTCGACGCGTTTCAGCTCTATGATCGAATTATAGATCAAAGCACTTTCATTCCTATGGGTTCCGATGTCTAAATTCAGCCCTTGCTTCCTATCAGTGCGTGCATACCTTTCCGATGAGAGGCACCAGACCAGCGATTCCTTTCTTTGATAGGATTCATGTTCTATTCATCTACTAGTTTGCACAATCTATGCAACAATGTTATATACTTTCGAGAGACCCATGATGTTCAAGAAAACAATCTCTGCATCATGATCTGACCAAAATTCTCCTCGGCAGGTGACCCATCCATGCGCAAGATACGGTTGCCGGCCCTGGCACTCAGCCAAAGGCCGTGATCACTCGAGCTCTCCTCATCACCGTCGATCTTGTAGCGATTGCGACGATCAATCACACACATACCACGAGTCCATTGGCCCGTTGTCTCGACACGAATGTCTTCGGGCGAAGTAGACGAGGGAGCCCACTTGGGGTCCGTGGATGTCAGGGCATACCAAACACAGACGGGGTCGTGAAGACTCAGCTGAGCGTCATCACCAACGTGGCCACGATGAAGTCTCTCCAAGGTACGGAAAGTGTGGCCCATGAAGGCATCGACCCATTCAGCCAGCGGAGAGCCAGACTCGAGCAGTGGGGTCACCGCCTTGCGGAACTCGCCTCTAGAGATATTGTGACGCAGGGTAATATCTAGCGGGAATAGACGCAGAGTCAATTGGCGACTCAGCTTTTCAGGGTACGGTGGGAGCACAGGGCTCTGAGTGGGTGGCAGAGTGGAGTTGGGGTTGGGTGATGTGAGTGCGAACACCCGGGCAGCGGCAAAGGCATCTGCATATGCATTGAACTCGCCGACTGGAGTGACCTGATGGAATTTATCAGTTTGAGCTTCCGATAGGGACTATTGTCCGGTACTCACATTACCGGGCTGGTAAATAGCGCCGCCCATGACGACCACTTCCTTCACGCGGAGAAAAGCCTCAGGGTCTTCTGCAGATGCCAGCGCCAGGTTCGTAAGGGGACCGACGGCCACCAGAGTCACGGTGTCTGGGTCATTCTCGCGCAGTACCCGAAGGATCTCCTTGTGGGCAGGAAGCTTCGAAGGAATGAACAAATGAGGGCTGGTCCCCGTCTGGACAGTCTCGATACCATCGGGATCAGTGGCTGGATCGAACAAATGCTCCCAAGCTTGGCTAGGTGTAAGATGCGGGTGCTACAAGGAATAGTCAGTCAGGTGTTTTGTTGTTCTAGAAATTAGGCAGGGAATAACATACGCTGGCGTGAATGCCTCCAAGGCCGTCAGTGCCATCTGTGGGGTAAAGGTTAGAAGGTACATGGCGCCAAGGCAATTCGACATACGGAAGTAATCAGCCAACATTTTCTGGTCCTCTAGAGGATCTTCGGCGCCTACAGCAACGACTGGCCGGCAAGCACGGAGGGCGCCGAAGCCTTCAGGGCGACCGTTCTGGCGACGCCACTCGATCTCGCGCTCCAAGATATGGAACATGGAGACTGCATTGCGCAGACAGCTAAGAGCACATGTTAGCAAAGACTCAACTAGCTCTCATGGGGCTCGGAACCGACTTTTTGACCTCGATGTTGCCAAAAGTCAACGAGACGAGCAAGAGTTCGACCTCCTCTGGCTTGGCGGACAAGGCCAGGAGAAGAGCAAGGATGTCATCGATACCCTTGTTCGCATGTGATTAATACGCCATTCGTCTATCGCGGAAGATGACCTACGGGGTCGGTATCAAGAATGATCTTGTTTGCCATGGCGGGGAGGTGATATGAAGGTGGGGGAGCTTATCGAGTACAAACTTCCCCCTGTGAGGAGCGCCATCAGTAATCTGCTATCACTAATCTCGACTTATATACCTCAGGCACCACACGGGGCCACATCTCTCGACTTTGACCAGTACACAACTCAGTTCTATAGATCGTCATTCTTTGCTTTTCTACACCCCGGTAAATTGGATATCCGTGCACCGGGGACACGCGTAGATGCATCTCGGCATTTCCATCCCGACTCCTCGTGGCGGGCGCGAGGGCGCCTGCAAGGGATAATTAGATTCCCTGCCGGATCGACGCGATTCATCATCGAAGCAAAAGGTAAGACACGCCCAGGATGCCCAGGATTGCCCAGGATGTCCGGAAGGTGCTTGCAACGAATCACACACCCGTGGCCGGGTCGATATAGTCGACGGGGAAATGAGACAGGATGGAGACGTGGCCTGTTCGCGCTTTCCCCCCATTTGTGTAGCTCCTCCACCTTGTGGCTCGAGAGTCTGGGCTTAGTATTACCACTGTGGTATTTAGGGGGGGAGGGAGGAAAACGACAAGGGCAATGAGATAGTGGATAGAGGGCTTGTTTGGAGCTACAATCAATGAGTCGCTTGCACCTAAACACAATTCCTTCCAGGAAATAATGGAAAAGAGTATTCAAAACATGAGAGAAACGAAGAAAAACACACAGTAAATCCGGTGCACAGTGTGGCCGTGCACCCCCAGTACGGAGTAATACGTGGTCGTTACCGTACCGGAGCCCCCCTCGGATCCTCAGCGTGTCCTTTTCTGGCTCTTCCTTCTTCTCGTCTCTCCTTTGCTTGACGTTCCTTTTCGAGGCCACTGTCCTTTTTCTTTTCTGCACGGCGTGCTCATCGCTGAGCATTGACTCCTTTTGGCCGTTTCTTCACGACCTCCCACGTCCGAGCGCAATCTTCTTGACAGCCGACGTCGCAACGACACCTCCCTATTTCCTTAGGCGAATTCGTTCATCTTGGACGCCGGCGAAAGAACAGTCGCCGCATCGTAAACGGTCAAAGCAATTTCAATCCCGGAGAATCTTTCACCCTGGCTCTGACCTGAAGCTTACCACCCCCCAACAACCTTGCTCTTCGCCTCCAGTGTACTACCACTTCGGTTTACGGTTGCGCGTGCCCAGACTCTGGTCCGTGTGCGCAATTGTCCTACTTCACATTGAACCCGTGACTGGTGGAACAGAGTGATTGCTACGCCTTCCTCGTTGCGGAGGCCACGTTTCGACAGTATGTTCTCGATCCGAGGAAACAGGTGGATGAAGAGTAAGGTTGCTGATATACCCATAGTCAAAATGACCATGAATCCCTATCTCAGCTGGGCTATCCTGCTCGTTGTGGCCGGTGGTCTTGGCTGGTACTACACCAACGGCCAAGCCCCGAAGGCCAAAACCGCCATCCGTACCGCGGTCGAGAAGACCGAAGCCGTTGTTGCGCCGGCCAAGAAGCAAAAGGCACGGAAGCCCAAGGCTGCTGAGCCGGCCAAGAAGTCCGAGGTGAAGACTGTGGTCTCTCCCCCGACCACCGAGGATGAGCAGCCGGACGAGGATGTCGACCACAAGGAGATGGCCCGCCGCATGGCCGCCATGAAAAATGGCACTCCTCTGCCCGCCGCCCCCTCAGCCAAGAGCCAGAAGAAGAAGCAAAAGAAGGCTACTCAGCTCGAGAGTGGATCCCACGCTTCCTCAACCACCGGTGCTGAGGCCGACGATGACCTTTCCCCTGCTCCCTCCCCCCAGGTGAACGCCGCCTCCTCGGCCGGCTACGTGTCCGACATGCTGGAGGCCCCCGCCGCCGGAGCTTCGGTGCTCCGCGTGACAGGCAACATGGAGAGTGAGCCTAAGAAGCAAAAGGTGCAGTCCTTCAAGCAGGTGGAGACCAAGAAGCAGCGCCAGCAGCGTCTCAAGAATGAGGCGCGGAAGGAGCAGGTTCAGGAGGCTGAGGCCGAGCGCCGGAAGCTGCTTGAGAAGCAGCTGCACACCGCTCGCGAGTCCGAGCGTCGCGAGACTGCTCGCTCACAGGCCCCTACCAGCAACGCCTGGCAGACCAAGGCTGCGCCCAAGACCAACGGTGCTTCGCAGCCTCCTGCCGCTGCTCCCGTTGCCGCCCCGGTGCAGCTTCTCGACACCTTTGAGCCCTCTGCGACCGCTCCCCAGAAGAAGTGGGACCAGAACCTTCCCTCGGAGGAAGAGCAGATGCGCATTCTAGGCGCCTCCGGCTCCCAGGTTGACGACGAGTGGACCACTGTCCCCAGCAAGAAGACCAAGAAGAAGGGTGGCAAGGCCGACGAGAGCGAGACTAGTGCCTCCGAGTCTCAGCCTGCCCCTGTGGCTCCTATGGCTGCTCCCGAGCCTCGCGTGACCGTGACGCCGACCTACATTCCCGACATTCTGCGCTCTCGCGAGAAGGGCCACCCGCTGGACTCGGACTGGACTGCTTGATTTTCTCCTACAGCTTCCACCTTCCCGTCTGGATGCCGTTTCTCTCTTCACCTCGACTTGTATTTATTACCTACTGTCTTGATTTCTTTTTGGCGTTTCGGGTGTGTCGCATAATACCAGCACCCTCTCCTCGCGAGGAGCAGGGTTGCTCGCACAGATTGTGGAGTGTTAAAGAACCAAAAGCACAATGGAGCTGTACTTGCGCATGTATCACAATCAAATCATTCCTAGGGACAAGTCGAGGGAGATCGTAGATCGAGTAGATCGTCTTGTTTGTGTACGACGTCACATAGTTACTCAAAACGGGCTAGCGCCAAGTTCCGGGCAGCGTGGCCTGAAGAGAGACACCTTTGTGTATACGGGCTCCACCTTTATTACCTTTGCTACCTTTACTATTTACACTCCTTCAATTCCCAACTTCCTCTTCACTCAACTTCTATATCCTTTCCTTTCCCCTCTGTTTCGCCATGGCCCAGATCCGTGGCACTGCGGGCTACAACCTCGGCCACCAGAACCCGTTCGGTGGACCCGGCAGCGCCGATGCCACCAGCGACCCCAGCCCACTCGACGCCATCCGCGAACAGACTAGCAAGATCGAGGACTGGCTGGACACCCTAGCCGACCCAGTAAAGCCGTATGTTCACCATCTCACCCTGTGAACCTGCTCCGTGGGAGCTTCTGCTTGACTGGGCGAGCTCCAAGCTTCCCCAAACAAGGGATCTCGAGGCATGCACTGACACCGTGTTCACTTGTTTCAGGTACCTGCCCGCGATCGGTCGTTTTCTGATCGTCGTAACCTTCCTCGAGGACTCGCTGCGCATTCTCACACAATGGAGCGACCAGCTCCTCTACCTTCGTGACTTCCGGAAGAGTAAGCTCTACCCCGACTGGACCCTGACCCGCACTCGACCCTGAGGGTCGCACACGTGCCTGTCTCTTCGTAGCTCAATTCTAACAAAGATATTGTTGGATATAGTTCCGTGGGGAATCACACACATGTTCTTGATCGTCAATGTTATCGCTATGTCCGTCTGTTCTGTTATGGTGATCGCCCGCAAACGCACTGAGTTTGCCGTGGCTGGTTTGCTAGGCGTTGTTATCTCCCAGGGCCTTGGATATGGACTCATTTTTGATCTGAACTTCTTCTTGCGCAACCTGAGTGTTGTCGGAGGTCTGCTCATGGTCATCTCTGACTCGTGGGTGCGCAAGAAGTTCGTTCCCGCGGGTCTGCCCCAGCTCGACGAGAAGGATCGCAAGATGTATGTGCAGTTCGCCGGTCGCGTTCTGTTGATTTTCCTTTTCATCGGATTCGTCTTCTCCGGTGAGTGGAGCTTCTGGCGATTCATTGTCAGCGGATTCGGTCTCATGGCTTGTGTCATGGTCGTTGTTGGCTTCAAGGCGAAGTGGAGCGCCATCATTCTTGTGGTGCTGTTGAGCGTGTTCAATGTGCTGGTCAACAACTTCTGGACGGTAAGTTTGGGTTTCTGGTGATAACATGCGCGTTCACTTGACTGACTATGGACTTTAGCTGCATCCCCACCACCCTCACAAGGACTTTGCCAAGTACGACTTCTTCCAGATTCTGTCGATTGTGTACGTGTTTTCCATACTTCTCCAGTCACTTCCACATTCTAATTTGTATCGCAGCGGCGGTCTCCTTCTCCTGGTCAACATGGGCCCTGGCCAATTGAGCATGGACGAGAAGAAAAAGGTCTACTAGTTTGGGGGAGAAAACAGACGATTCGCTCCCCTCTATACATCCCAGTGCACTCTCGCAACTCGCAACCGACAGAGAATCTAGCTACCAGAGGAGAGCGGCGCCTGGGGCTCCCTCTCTACAGCACCTACTTCAAGAGTTCCGACCATTGGAGAGGTTCGCAGCGTATCCGTCTTGTATGGTTCGAGAGCGCATATCAAGGATCCATCACCACATTGTCGTCTCAGCCCATCTCGTCTTCACTTCAATATTGCCTGTTTTCACTACTCCCAATTCTCACGCAAGCGGAATACTCTTGTCCTTGGCCGCATTCAAGTTGATCTTTTTTTTTTTTCCATTTTACAGCCAAAAAAAAAGACATGTCCCTGCACGCATGATTTCAAATATGGATCAATATCGAATCTATCACGAATAACAGTTGCATTGAAGCCATGAGTTCAATTTTCTATTACATCCGTTTCCTGACGTGTTGTGCCATTAGACTTTTGTTTAGAGTAGTGGAGAGAGCTCACCAAGCACCCGGAACCTTTGCACCCCTGCAGTCAGCATCATGCTAAGGCAGGAGGCTCTTACGTGCATATTCACCATAGTAAAGTTGGATTTTGTGGTAGTACAATTGTGAATGTATATTTTTCAACTTCAGGGAATCTGAGTCTCGGGAAATACCCAGACGCGGTCTCGTTATGTTGTGAACCAATTTCTTGGACTCCCATTCTATATATTCAGGTATGCAGCCAGGAGTGAGGTGGACACCACAATTTCTCAAAACAGTGAACTGTATCACCCTTGAACATTACAGCAAATACTTGGTGTTCGAATTAGCGATGAAGTTCACAAGATTCAAGTTTAGAGACGCGGTTTCATCAGTCCTATTCTGGGTTTGCGAAACACGCTATACCACTGTGAAGCGAACTTAAACAGACACGCGAGGGGCGCGTCACGCGATCTAGTGGATTCGGCGTTTGAGGAATTTCAGACAAGGGAAACCTGCACATCGCATCTTTCAATGGAGTAATCATTCGGAAGATATAAATTAGAGTTTTGTATTTAGGAACGGAAAACGATGCGAATTTCAAGTTTTTCAAAGTTTCATCATGCTATGTAAACGCTATGTATGTAAACGGAACGAGAAAGTGATTATGATACAAGAAAAGGGGGTTCTAGGAGTGGCAAGGAGGCTGAGAAGGAATGGTAGGAATAGAAAAAATGAAAAGAGAAAAAAAATTGGGACGCCTAGCTGGCAGTGTGTATCTGACGAAAGCCGATAGGAATGAATGGTGTAGGTGGTAAGATTTGTCGCTGGAACGCAGTATCTTGCGTCGTCTTGCGTTGAAGCTTTGAAGCCAAGCATGGCTTTGGCTCATCGTTTGCTGTTCGGTTGCGCTGGTCCAGCCATGCACTTTCGGTCCCACTGGGAGATGATTCGCATGGGTGTGAGGTGACGAGAGTAGGGAAAAAAAAAAAAAAAAAAAAGCTGGCTCTTTTGGTCCAAACGCCGGGTAATCAAGATCAATATAATAGGATGCAAGGCGAGGCAGGAGTAGTCGATGTGATGTGTAGATTGGTGGATTGGAGTTGGAGCTGAGGTTAAAGGTTGGTATGGGCGCAAGGTTGAGATTGAGATTGAAGTTGAGAAAGGGCATTTAGATGTCCATGCTCCAGCGCCAGGGGCGAATGCGTTCTAGCTCGCCCAAGCCGACTTCGTCGCGGGGATCGTCGTTGATCTCCAATTGCAGCAGGTGAAGCTTTGGCTTAGGTTCCCGCTGCAAGGTAGAAAGGGTCTTGGAAATTTGCGGACGAGATGTCACCTTCTCGCTCATTTCTGTAGACTTCGAGACCGGCCGCGTTGTGGGAGTATCAGGATACTTCCAAGATGCGCTGTAGGACTGATCATCAGTGTTGGCGATGGAAAACAATGAGTCGGATCGAGAATCACGAATGTGGTCGAAGTCGTCCGAGCCGATGCTATCGGAGCGTCGACGTACTTGAGTAGCAGAGGGCCGTCTCGGCAGTTTCTCTCGCATGACCTCTTGATCGAAGGCCTCGCCACTAGATCCAGTACAGATCCTGCTGAGTCTGGCTGTATCGTATTCCTCACGATCAGCGTCACGAGCAGCACGAGACGTGCGATCACCGAAGAATCCGCCAACACTATCGCGGGGAGATTCGTCAAAACGTTGCTTTCCAGCCATGACCTTCGCGCTAGGGGGAGGTTGCAGCATCCAGCGGGTCTCGGCGCGACTAGACGGCCCACTTACGATCGGCGGATGCAGATCGTTGACAGGGGGTACTCGTGCAGTGTAATATTTCGAAGGTTCGTTGGGATCGGCACGCCCGCGACCGGAGAAGCCAATTGACGACCCGCGTACTTCCTGACCCCAAAGCGGCTCATCCTCGCGCTGGTATCGCATAGATTTCCATCGCTCGTTAAGCGGGTGCATGAGACGGCCAGTTTTGTCCTTCAAATGTGAGCCGTGGTCGGTATTCTCGGTGTTCCAGCTGTTGGTGCGTACATTGCAACTCTTTCCTCCTCGACGGGCAGGAGGTCCAGGGCCCAGAATTATCTCTTCACGCCATCCTTCATTGGTGCTGAATGGGGTTGGCTGGGGAAACGGGCGAGGTTGGTCGGTGACGAGTTCCTGGTCCAATTTTGCCTTCTCCTTCTCTCGTTGTGTTCGTGCTGCTTCCTTCCTGCGCTTCCTACGATCCCTGCTCTCCGCACATGGTGTACAAGTGGCGTAGTAGAAGACCGCCGACTGTGCGCCCCTGTAAAGCCACATCGCGTGGGGGTGGCAGATTTCCTGCTATCGGTGAGGATGTTCCTCGAAAGAGATTGATCCAGAGATACGCTCACGACGGGCAATGAGCCCGGGTGACTTGTGAAATCTGACCCAGTATTGGTGTAGTTCGAGACACTGGAGTCCACATGAAGGGCGAGGGACGATTCAGGGGGGCTTGTGGCGGAAGGACTCGGCAGTCGTGGGAGTAAAGATGAATAACCCGACGACCAGCGAGGGAAATGAGTGATGAGGTATAGAGAAAAAGAGATAAGAGGGAGGAAGGTGTGGAGGTGTAAGGGGAGACCCAAATCAGGGGAGGGGAATGGGGCGGGAAGTGTCACCTCGGCCAATTTAGCTGATTATTGGTTGCCAGGGATTTCTGCCTGTGCCCCTCTCTCGTCTCGACTTAAACTGCTTGCGGAGGGCGACTTTGATGCTACTGGGGCTAGTGTTCAATTTAAACCCCCGTTAGGCGCTTGTCTACAGTATCAAGCCTGACTCTATGTGATACATGTCGACCTAAACCCTTTTGCACCAGCACGGCCCAACAACTCGCGGTGTACGATCCATGCACGAACACCATTATTCTAATGTGATCGGATCGGGCTGCATCGCCACTGCATCGCCACTGCAGTATTGTGGTCGCGGTCTGATCAGATTTCCATCCCCTTTCTCCCTGAATGCCCAGACGGTCTTCCTGGCCAGGCTTGGCACCGTCCCGCGTGGAGTGGACTATACCGCAAACGGGTCTAAGATGAAAAGAATGAAAAAAAAAGCACTCAGGGGGTCATATAGAGATAATGTGTAGATTGATGAGCCTCGAAGATGATGCAATGTGTCAGACAAAAGGTACGGTGTACATGCAAGTTCCTCGTAAGAACCACATTCCGTCGATTCCCTTTCTGTGCTTAGCGCCCAAGAACGTAGGGATGTTCCTCCGACCAATCCCCCAACCCTGTCAGCCATCACCGATCAGTATGTCGCTGACCTGGAGTGCCGTACGGACAAGTCGTCTAACGCGGATCACAACACGACTAGGCTGAGTGTTCGCGGTAAGACACAAGGCCACATCATACATACCTCAGCCAGTGCATCATGGCAAATCATCGTCGCAAGTCTTGTACTCGCAACTAGAGAGAGAAAACGAAGAAGAAAGAAGAGGGCCTGATGCCTGACGGTAGGGGGGAGACCGTAGAAAATGATGACGATGAGATTCCGCTGGGGTCGGAGCGTCTCACAACTGCCGAGCTGGACAAGACATTGGCCCTCTCATTCGTCTGATTGGTTCATAGTATGCAAATGTGTGTTTTTCCCAAACCACCAACGCCAGCTCTGTCAGATCAAAGTATATGTTCATGCTAAATGCGCTCATGCATTCTTGGTGTCTCGGATCACTTCGCCCTTGACCTTGCTCCAGTCAATCTCTCCGTCGATCTTCTCGTCGACCTCGCCGCAGATGACAACATTATCTCCTCGGATCAGGTAGAGCCCGTGCTCAATCTGCGATGAAGGCTCGTCATCATCGGGGGTGCGGATGATGCGCTCAACGGTGTTGGTGAGCACAAGGTTGGTAAGTTGGTCGGTCGAGAGCAGGGTACCCAAAAGTGTGCGACCGTCAACGGTGAGAATCAGAACTCTCTCTATGAAGGTGAAAGAAGTTAGTTCACTGGATCGAGAACGTTCAGATAAAAGGGAGGTGCTTACTATTGATGTATGGTTGAAGAGACATGGCGGAGGATGGTAGGTGTTTACCACAGGTACGGATCGGGCTCAATGGTAGCCAAGAAGACACGGCAATGTAATTGAAGCGATATAGAATGAACTGAAGAGGTCGAGAATGCTCAATGCGAATAGAGCTCGAGCTCTCCTAACTTCCCGCACAGGTCAATCGACGTTCAATGAGCGCGTTCCCACGATCGTGTGGAGACGCAAGATGGCAGACACGATCAGGTCTAGATAGCTTCGTCAAGCTGAGTTGATTGTCGAAGCGAATGACTTGCCTGCGTGCTGAGCACAAGCTCTCCTGCGCAAATCAAGCAGTCGATCCAAGGTCCCGCAGTCACCTCCGTACTGGCGAAGGCTGGATCAGACAATAGGCCCGATCAAAGTCAACCGTACACAAGGATTGTCGCGACGGATATTTTGCGGCGGATATCTCACAGAAATGAGGGCAGGAGAAGCCTAATCGAGGCGCAGAGTTCAATTGATGGAAGATTGACAGGCGACTATCGCGAGGTCCTTGGCGTTGTTTGCATTGATTGACGCGGTCACGTGCGAAGCTTGGAAGGTTCGTGGAAGATCAATGTAGTTGGAAGTAGCTATGTATGCTTTGCTTAACGATACTCTTGAAAGATCATTTCGAATGGGGGCAAAAGATTGCAGGTGGAGGCCGTGAAAACCATGCACTGAAGATTATTATAGCATGTGAGGTCTTCAGGAGAATCAATACTCAACTGCGGGAATCTACTTTCTACTGGATCAAGGGCCAATTTGGCTCCAACGTTAGATGCATAACTTATATCAATTCACTGCCTGTGCACGAGATCGCCTGCAATTTCTCATGCACGCGAATCAACCACGCAATGCACTCAAATCCAGTGGTACACTACTGCCTCTACCGGCACGGTATCTGCGCTCTCCACCTGTAAATGGCCGCGGCTTAGGAAGTAGACCGTCGCCTTGGAACTTGAACCGAGAATCGTCTATGTGGATAGCGTGTGATGACAGATTCTGAGTGCTATGTGCTGGAGATACACCTCCATTGGTCAGTGTATACGCACTGGGATCCAGTGCAGGATGAGGGGAGGGAACTGGGGAAGGGCGATGTGGTGGTTCGTTTGCCGGAGGTGGAGGGGCTGAAGCTGGTGGTGGCGGAGGGGGAGCTGCAGGCGCAGCAGAAGGTGGTGGGTGTGGCGGTGGTGCCGCGAGCGAGCTTGTATTGTTCAGGGCACTGCGAGCGGCTAGAGCAGCGATGGAAGGCGGGCCACCGGATGGAGGAGGTGGTGGAGGAGGTGCTCCTCGTGTAGTGGTAGGAGGAGCGGAAGGCGGAGGAGGGGGAGGGGCTGCTGGACTAGCTACTGGAGGTGGAGGTGGCGGTGCTCCGGACGGTTTGCGAGATGCAGGAGGCGGCGGAGCCTTGCCTCCTGGTGGAGGTGGAGGAGCTCGTGGAGGGGGAGCTTCTGGTGCACTCTTTCCAGCTGCCGAAGATATCGAAGATGATGGTCTTGCCGCTGGTCGTGGAGGTGGTTTCTTCAATTGAGCGACTAGCGGGTTCACGGGCGGAGCGGGCGGGGACTCTGTAGATGGCGGTGGAGGTGGTGGCCGCGCGCCAGGTGGCCGAGGAGCTGTAGGAGGTTTTGGAGCTGGCGCGGAAGGAGCTCGGCGCGCAGCCTCGGAGTCAGACATGTATGGGGAGTCTCGTGTGGCACCTGTATCAACACCACCACCTCGACTGCGCAATTTGGGCATTCCACCGGCAAAAAGTCCGCCTAATTGAGCTGCAGGACTTCCCGATGTGTTGTCTGACCCAGTCACTCCTTCACTATTGCTTCGCAATCTGCCAGCCGGGGGAACCGGCGGAGCGAGCCCAGTAGGCGGTTTCATTGCCCCCGGCACTGGCGGCGCTGCTCCGACAGGAGGTGCTACCGAGCCTCCTCCACTACTCGCAATGATCGGCGCGGATCTATCATTGGTAACAGCTTTCTTCAAACGAGTGCCCTTGTGAATATCGTTAAGCAGTGCACCCTATCTTCAAGTTAGCCACGTGCTCATGAAGTTTTTGAGGCTTGTAGTCCATTTCAGATCGAGAGAAGCCTGTCTTCAAGTGACATACTCGATCCTTTGCTGCGCCCTTTGGTGGTCGGTTTGGCAAGTTTCCTGGAGGAGGCGGCGGGGGAGGGCCACCTAACCCTCCCGGCGGCGGCGGAGGAGGGGGCGGAGGGGGAGGAGGCATATCAAAGGCGTTTTAGAGACAGCAGGTGCGAGTAGAGCTCCTCATAAGATATATCCAAGGGTATCAAGAGGTTGGGTGCTCTCTAGGAGAAAGCGCGGATGTGTAAGGCAGAAGCAAAGACGTCAGGGCGCGAAGTACGGGGCAGTGGACTGCGCCCGAAGTCTCCGCCTTGAGCCTCTCCTATCAAAAAAAAGAGGCTGCCATATTCTCCATTCTAGGCCACCGCCACCATGAAACGAATTAGCTTGAGGGCCCAAGTGCCAAAGCCGCAAGCTTCTATCTGTCAATTATGTCACTTTTCTACGGGTTCGCGCACCCCTGCCTTTGCCCGATCCACCCCGACAAGCCGACTCCCGAACAGCCATTCGCCGCTGCAGTCAAGACACAGTGTGCAATCATCGGCGTCCTCGCCCATTGTTCTTGCGCGCCGCTATGTCTCTCACTCCTCCACACATGACTCTGCCATTCAGCAGGTAGCAGACGAGGCATCTGCGTTGCAGAAGTCGGATCAAGTGCCCTCAAACGAAGCCGTTGTGGAGGTGCTCGCCAAATGCCAGAAGATCGCCGAGGCTCTAGTTTCGCGAGAAAATGGAAGCACTACATCCAACGACGAAGGCAATGCGATCTCATCGCTCTTGGACATGGAGGAGAAGAAGAGCGCGTCGAGCTCGGCAGACAAACGAGCCCCCCAAGCAACCAGGACCGCAAAGCTGGACTCACGTCTCGCAGATTCGCTATCGCGCATTGCCACTAACCTCCTATTGGACCCCAAAATCTTCATATCACCCGAAGCACTGGAGCACTACACCAAGACCCAGACCCTTTTGCGACGAGCCGAGCACTTCCCCGAGATCTTCAGCCTGTATGCCAACAAGCCTGTCCCCGAGGCCAACAGCTCGCCGATCAAATATCTCAAGCCCAAGCCCAAGAGCATCAACAGTGCCGTTCCCTCTGAACTAGCAAACATGGCTCTCGATGTCGCTATCGCGCAGAAGAACCTCTCTCTCGTGCTGGCGATCATCGACACCACTTTCTGCGCCCCTGCTTTCCACCGCGCAAAGGTCTTCCGCAAGGCCGGTATTCCCTTAGCTGGTCTTGCGAGTGCCCCAATTGCCTGCTATGCCGCTGCCACTTGGGCGGGCGCACTCCAGAATACTATGGATCCCAGCACGGCGACCGGAATTGCCTTTGCGGCGTCCTTGGCTTATGTTGGTGGTACTGCATCCATTGGTATCTTGGCTATTACTACCGCCAACGACCAGATGGAACGTGTCACTTGGATCCCTGGCATTCCCCTGCGGCAACGGTGGTTGCGGGAAGAGGAGCGTGCTGCCATGGACAGAGTTGCTGTGGCTTGGGGTTTCAAGGATCCATACATGCGGGGAGAGGAGGTCGGTGAGGAATGGGAGAGTCTACGGGAGTTTATTGGCATGCGAGGTATGATTTTGGATAAGACTGAGCTGATGGCCGGTATGGAATAAACAGTGGCAGCATGTATTAGATGAATATGTAATGTGCCCGCCTATTATTCGAGTAGATGAAATGTACTATAGCAATTGTACTATATGCTTTGAAGTGTCTAGTTTCAGGTCGTACCGGGTTACAAAAAGGAGTATGATCGAGACCAAGTCGTGAGTTCTTTTTTTTGTGGTCACTAAACTATGACACCCTCACTTCTCATTCCCTCTAGAAAACCCCAGCGCAATAAAGCGACGGAGCATCTAGTAGACACGGTGGGGGGGAGACATGGAAGCCTTGATGACAAGGCTGCCAACGTTCTGCCAGCCCTTCTTGAGCAGAGAGACGAGGTAGTTGACAGACAGCATGAGGTTGGCAACAAGCTCCTCCTCGGTCATGCCGACGTTGCCGATGGCGACACCGAGGCAGAGAACCTTCTTAAGCTGGAACTTGATGGTAGACTTGACGTCGTTGACCTTGGCCTGCATGTCCTCGCCGTGGCCGACGGGGGTAGGGAACTTACCGGCTGTGAAAGGATTAGCATTTTTGGGGTTTCAAATGGTGGATCAGGACGGAAATTTACCCTTGGACAGACCGGGACCGAGCAGACGGGGAATCTGCTTGATCAGAGCCTCGGAAGCAAGGAAGGCATCGTACTTGCGAGCAAGCTTCTTGATGAGCTTCTTGTTCTTGTTGAGCTTCTTCAAGTCGTCGGAGGACATGGCATCGATGCCGTGGTGCTTGGCACGGTCAAGATCGTGCTGGTCACCAAGAATACTGTAGGAGGACGGTCGTTAGTGATTTCCGATTGAAAATTTCGTTACATCTTCTTGTCGGCTCCTGCACTGATCGATGTGGCGATACAGGCATGTCCGAACTTGAGAAAAGATGGCGAAGAGAAACGCACCAGATGCTCATGTTGGGGCGGGGGATGGTGGGCAGCTTGATGGTGCCAGAGAAACGCTTGTCACGCTGGGGGTCGTAGTTCTTCAGACCGATCTGAAGCTCAACGGTCTCGAGGAAGTTACGCTTCTTCTCGTTGAGAGAGTAGTCAAGCACCTGCTTGACATTCTCACGCACTCCGGCTGGTAGGGAGTTAGCGGGAGTTCGGGATTCGTATGTAGATCAGCAGGAGCAAGCAACGTACCGACTGTGATCTTAGACATGATGGCGACAGTCTTCCTAAAGAAATTCTTAAGGTGTGGCTCTGCGCAAGAATGGCTTGGAGAGAAGAAAAGTAGTCCGCAAATTTCTCCGCTTGTGGGTGCGGTTTACTAAGCCTAAATGGGATTAGCGGTGCCCTAGATTGAGAGTCGCTGACTCATCCCGCACGCCCCCTTCAAGCCTGAGAAATAAGGTGTGAACTCGATCTCTCGAATGATGCGAACTTCTTCTGTATTTAATGCAGCCACGTTTGTGTTCTGTACTAATTCACATCTCGGTCTCCACCTCCATCACCAAAGACACCGCAGGAGATGAAGCCCCCCGTCGGTTCTCTATCAACACGTCATCCCATGCTTCAAAGCCTGTTTTCTCATACAATTGCTTCGCACCAACGTTGCCTGGCTCGGTCTGGACAGTGATGCTAGTCTTGGATACACCGAATAGTTTAGATTCCTCCTCGGCCGCTTTGATAATGGCCTCGAGTAGCCGACGAGCGTGTCCCTTGCGACGAGCATGAGGTAGAACAAACATGCCCACGATCACATAAACGATATGAGCTCCTTTCAGAATGTCTGGTTCCACCGGGTTGGAAGGTATTTGGTATTTTCCATCTCTGATAAAAGCGTCCCACGGTTTCCGTTTCGTAGTGTCACACTCGCTAGGAAATGGCACTGGACCAATGAGGGTCGCGATGCCCACCCAGTCTTTTCTGAGAAGGCCTCGGACCGTACTAGGGGCACCTTCGGTCTGAGGTGACCATGTATCATTGATTTGATCATCAGGCTCAACATCGGAATCTATCACGGCAGCGAACGTCTTGCCGAGTGGGTTCTGGATTCGTGATAGCCATACATCCGAGGAGAACTGAGACTCAAACTCATATGTCGAGGAGAACGATGCTGGATCAGCCTTGAGACCATGTAGTCGGATATTCTTGTATCGATGTGCGACGAGTTTGAGATGTACCGGGGCAATGGAGGTCTTATGAATGAGGATGACCTCCCCTGAGTCAAGATGGGGAGCACTCATGCCAGACTGTAGAGATGGGAGACAAAAATGCAGATCGATGTGTGGATCTGGGCCTCTGGAGGTCTTTCAAAAGGTATTGTAGAAATGTTTGTTATGACTCAACTATATGGAAGAACGCGATGTCACTTTGGTGTTCTTCGTGGCTTGCGCCCACCTCCTAGCACCAAGGTGAGTCAGTAGAGTCTGTTGAGAGAAGTCCCCAAAGGCTTGTTTACAATAATTGCCAAATTTTATTATCTTCGACCGCTCTCTCTCTCTCTCTTTCTCTCTCTCTGTGTCTCGATTTAGTACAATTCCCATTCCGAAGGACACTAGTCTGTATTTGGACATGGTTCCACTGGCCTTGGCACGGTCCAGTACATTCGATAAACCAGCATCGAGTACCTTAATTTCATCCCGTAGTGATCTAACATTATCATCTCCACCAAGGACAAATGTCATATTTGTATCAGGGCCCCACGCTCAGCACATGGAGATGCTCGAAGGTCCAATCAAGCAAGCATGCAACAAGCATGTTTCTCCCAATCGGCCAGGGAAACGATAAGAAACCTCATATCATTGCGCTTTGCTTTTTGAAATAAGCTTCCTCGGGCTGTTCTCTGATAGTACCAGATAAATCCCTCATATCGAACGCCTGGCGAGCGACGAGCTAAGATCTAGATCTGGCCCATAACGAGGATGTTAATGTGTCACCTTCGCCTGGACCACTGCCGTTCCGTTGTACGTTGGCCATGTGACGATGGTGATCCGTGGTAGCCTTTCAACCTCAGCCTCGTCACGCCAGAGTAAATGCACTGATGGATCACGTTGTTATCATTATGGGTTTACTTATGAACCACGTTACCACACCTACACACGACGACCACGCGCCTATCTCCCCTCGCCATCGATCTCAACGTCACTGTTGACCTTTCCTGATCGGTTCGCGAGCAGTATGGTGAAAATCAGGGTCGCAGAGCCCGTGCATGCAAGAGATAAGCTGGGGCAGCCGCCGTCTAGCGACGATGGATCAACCTTGGGCCCGGCCTTTCCCGAGTCACTCTCGACAGCACGATCTCATCATGAAGATATCCACGAGAGTATTCACAATATTCGCTCCCATTCCAGGCTACCGGAGCGGATCAGTAGCAGGATCCCGATCGCCGAGCAACCAGATGATGATCCCGGTTTGCGACTCCCGGGCGACTATAAGCAGAAACAGGTAGGCATCGCGACCATGAGGGACCATTTGAGAGAAAAGGTGCTCAACCTGGACAGGTATTCAAAGGCAAGGTACTGTTGTGGCTGTCATATCAATCCGTGGGCGTGATTTATGGCGATATTGGTACCAGTCCCCTCTACGTCTACTCGTCGACATTTTCGTCCCCCCCTTCTCGGCAAAATCTATTGGGCGTCCTCTCCATCATTATATGGAGTCTATTCATGATGGTGACTGTCAAGTACGTGCTGGTGATCCTTCGGGCCGACAATGACGGCGAAGGTGGCACTTTCAGTACCTATTCTCTCCTCAGTCGCTATGCAAGTGCTCCTCAACGATCCCACTCTCGTGACCAGCAAAGACTGACTTACTCACAGATGAATATCACCCATCGTGATCCGAGGGAGGCGTCATTAGTTCAGATGAAACGGTTCTTGTCTGGTGACCTGGAGCGCGCTGGACAGAAGGTGCGCCGAAGCTTGGAATCCAGTCAATTCGCGCGAGGGCTGCTGAAAGTGATCGGAGTGCTAGCCGTCACCATGGTGCTGGCCGATGGCCTGCTCACTCCAGCCCAGTCCGTTCTCGGAGCCGTCCAAGGCATTGAGGTTGTGCATCCAACCATATCGAAGGGCACAGTCATCGGTGTCACTGATGCCATTCTCATCGGGCTGTTTTTTATTCAGCCGCTGGGAATCACGAAACTGTCATTCGCATTCTCACCGATTGTGATTACCTGGCTCGGGTTTAATGCGGCATTTGGCATCTACAACCTCACCAAATATGATGCTGGGGTTTTCGAGGCTTTTAATCCTGGCCTCGCGTTTGAATTCTTGATCCGTAATAAAACGGAAGGATGGAGGATGCTGGGGGGGACTTTGCTCGCCTTCACGGGCGTGGAAGCCCTCTTTGCAGATCTGGGTGCTTTCAGCCGAAAAGCGATTCAGATCAGCTGGCTGTGTTACACGTTTCCATGCCTTTTATTAGCATACATTGGCCAGGCAGCATACATCAGCGTTCACCCAGAGGCATATTCGAATCCCTTTTTCAACGCGGCCCCACCTGGAACGATCTATCCGGCCTTGGTCATTGCCATTCTGGCTGCCATTGTTGCTTCACAGGCCATCATCACTGCAACCTTCCAGGTGAGAGAGTTACAGCATTTTTTGGAAAAAAAAAAAGAAAATGTCTTCTAATCATGCCGATAGCTTCTTGCACAAGTAATGAAATTTTCCTACTTTCCTCAATTCAAAGTGATCCACACTTCTCGGATATTCCACGGGCAGCTTTTTATTCCCATCGCAAATTGGCTCCTAATGATTGGAACCATCTTGATCGCATCAATCTATAAAAATGTAAGGCGTGGCCTCATCCTTTCCCCCCTGTTTTAATGTTTTCTCGCAACTCATTCCGTGTCCCGCAGACAACGTCCCTGGGTAACGCGTACGGCGTCTGCGTCATGTTTGTGACATTTTTCGACACCTGCATGGTATCTCTGGCTGCAATGTTCGTCTGGCGGATCAGCCCATACCTTGTCGTCCTCCCATGGCTCACCGTGGCCTGCCTGGACGGTACGTATCTATCCTCAGCATTGACTAAAGTGCCTCAAGGGGCCTGGTTCACCATCACACTCGCTGCGATCCTTGCCATGCTCTTTCTATTGTGGCGTTACGGCAAAGAACAACAATGGTTCGCCGAAGCTGAAGACCGCTTTCCCACATCACACTTCATCGTATCCAATTCTGATGGCCAAATGTTTCTGTCCAAACGATACGGTGACCTTCCAGTCAGCACAACACGCGGCCTTGGGATCTTCTTCGACAAAGCAGGCGAGACGACCCCGATCGTGATCAGCCAATTTGTGCTCAAGCTCACCTCTTTGCCTGAGGTGATCGTGTTCTTTCACCTCCGCCCCCTGGAGCAGCCTTCGATCGCCCCGGAGAACCAATTCACTGTGTCCCGTTTAGCTATTCCGAATTGTTACCGACTGGTTGTTCGCTACGGATATAATGACGTGATCATCACACCCAACCTGGCGAGCGTGATCGTTGGCCAGGTTCGGAATTATCTGATGACGAGGAGGGCGAACGTGCCCTTGGACGAAGAGAACGAGGGAAAGGATTCGATAACCGCTGGCAGCCCCACGGCGGAGGGCATGGGAGAAGCCCGCGCCTCTCCCGACTCTGACATCGCCCGTCTGGAAGCAGCGTATGCACACAAAGTGCTCTACATTGTAGGGAAAGAGCAGATGAAAATTAACCCAAGCTCGGGGCGCATCCGAAAGGCCTTGCTCAACATCTTTCTATGGATTCGGGATAACACGAGGAATAAAATGGCTAACCTCCGACTCCCAACGGATGGATTGATCGAAGTTGGATTTCTTAAAGAGATATAAATGTGGCGTGTCGATTCAAAGATACATCCTGTACTGCTTTGTCCGTGATTGCTCTCAAAAGAATGAAGTGAGAGACAGGGAAAGCTTCACTGTGTCTTGACACGGGGCTTTCAACTTGCTACCAGTGATATTTTATTATCAACGATTGACCATGATGTGAGATTATCGAATTTAGAACGGCCTACGCATCAATATAAGGTATAAAGATCTGTCTCTATCCAAGATCAGGAAACGTCATGATTTCGAATTGATTCCGGTCGTAAGATACCCTTCATTTGCTTCAAAGTCTAAGGCAATGAAAACATCATTATGAGCGCTGACCGAAAGGGCACGCGGTTTTGAGTGAGGACAGGGGCTGTCTTCTGCTTGAATGGTTCTTTTTCTGTCAGTGCCGTCCACTCTGTCGGCTGTCGACAAGTAAGATCCAAAACCTCGGTTTAGTTAAAGGGCCAAGGTCGCTCATATGTCTCACCCCCGTGCTTTCTATAAGAGACAGGACATGGTAGTTTCATATAAGAAGTCCCATGGGGGACTCCTTGCAATCACGGAAATCATTTGAAGATATGCGAATGTTACATTTCACTAACATCCGCCCGTGCCATTGAGGCTCGCGGATGGTCTCCGGCAATATGGTCGGGCACGGACCTGCGCGTCTTTAGCCATTTTAGCTACATTCCGTGAACTAAAGCAGCTCCGCCCCGAGGGATCAGACCCTCTCAAGATTTTAGGGGCCGGCGACAGACGTGGGAAATGTAAGCAAGCTGAAAAATTGTGGGGATTCTGATATTGCCAACTCAGTAGAAACCGCCTTATTGGATGGGAAGGGCACTAATTTCCTTAGCTGAATCTGACAATACCTTCACAATGGGACGATTGTTCAAAGGTACTCTTGGCAAGAGAGCCCTGCGCAGATATAAGACGAATCCATGTATCGGCAGGGTGTACTATGGACTTTAATCAACCTTGGGCGTGAAAGTGGAAAACATTGCACACGTATAAATCGGAGACAGATACCCAGAATGGCATTCTCTTCTATGATTACCCAGTACTGGCCGCCGCCCCCGACCTTTACCGAGAAAGATGTCCCCAGCCAAGAGGGACGGGTGTTCATAGTCACTGGCGGGAACCAGGGTGTTGGGTATGAGCTCATCAAGATGCTCTACTCTACCGGTGCCGTCATCTACATGGCCAGCCGCTCCGAGGAACGCGCTGAAGAGGCCATCAAGGACATTGTGTCTACAGACCCATCTGGCTCTGCGCGCCTTCGGTTCCTCCATCTCGATCTCGATGACCTCGATGTGGTTCGGCGTGCGGCCAAAACGTTCTCCGAGCAAGAGTCGCGTCTTGACATCCTATGGAACAACGCCGGAATTGGAGCTGTGAAGGTCGGCTCCAAGACCAAGCAGGGTATCGAGGCCCATATGGGAGTTAATATCATCGCTCCTCTTCTTTTCACTCAGTTGCTCCTCCCAAGATTGCAGGCGGCGGCGGCAGCCTCTCCGAAGAACAGCGTCCGCATCATTTGGACCAGCTCCTGGATGGCGGAGCAGTCATCCCCAAAGGGTGGATTCAACCTCGAGGACCTTGAAAAGGGCGGGACCAATGACGCCTACATCAATTATGCCACGTCCAAGGCAGCAAATTGGATGATTGCTGATGAGGCTGGGAAGCGCTATGGCAAGGACGGCATCATCAGCGTGGTCCAGAACCCAGGCAACCTGAAAACTCAAATCTACAACACCCAGGGTAGATTGATGATGTTCTTCGTGAACAGGCTACTCCATCCTCCTAAGCTAGGTGGCTATACCGAACTATATGCGGGCCTTAGCCCGGAGATCACTGAGAAGCAGCAAGGCGGGCTCATAATCCCGTGGGGGAGACTCCAGGCCCGCAACCCGAGGCAGGATATTGTCAAAGCACTAGAGGACGGCAAGGGACAGGAGTTGTGGGATTGGATCGAAGCCCAGATCAAGGCGCATGCCTGAGTAATGCCCTACTAGATTCCGTAGGTCAAGGTACACCGAAACTTGAAAGGTCTCCCTTCTGTGCCGACGAGTGTCCGATGAAATGTCGCTTTGCTTTTCGTGGAAACGGTCGGGCGGTCCGTCCAAAGAACTAACACATGGACTTTGCATCGCTCAACTAGGTCATCTACACTTCAACAGACGGGCGGAGTGCTATGGGACCGGACTGAAGTTGTCCCTTCAAGTTGGCAAATTTCTACAGACATATAATCAGAGAAAAAAAAAGCAGCTCATGTTGTCCTTACCTTTAGTGCCTGCGTACTTAGCGTAAATATGGGATCGAGATTTATTAGAAAGGTCGACTTTCTTACGATGTATGTATGTATCCTCTTCAACAAGTTTCATGAACCTTTGATCTAGAACGATGGACACAGACCACTCCCCGGCCTGAACAGGCACATCAAAAAACCTCGACCCACCTAATGTATTTGGGGGTCGACCGACTTCCAATTGCTTAGAAGAAGACTACATCAAGCCGGGTATGAAGTAAACACTGCTCTCACCATAAAACGCACCTGACCGACTCATACATAAATTCAACGTGACGCCTCTGACCTGCCACATAAGCTTCAGCCAAGCACTTTGGCAGGTCTTGACATCCAAAAATGCAGTGTAGAAGGGGTCGGACATCATGCAAGATGAAGAATGAGGGACCGATGAGGGCTGCAGCTGATCCCGGCGCTTAAGCGTGACCGGCGGCAAGGTCAGCCTCAGAAGGTCACTTGCCCCTTTTCGGAGGAGCTGGTGCCTCGTCTCAACATCACTATTAATAAGTCTGCTGCAGTCTGCGTTTTACTCTCGTTTTTGTTCTCGCCGTCTTCCCAGTGCGGTTCTCATCTTCTCCCCTCAAGTAAATTATTCCCGCGGGAAACTACCACCGCTTGACTGACCCTCACCTTGCGATCTGCGAAACTTCTTGAATTCAGTATGGCAGAAGCTGCGTATTACCGGGACCTGCTCAGTCCGCAGGATTATTATGCCAGTCTCAACGGTGACCGAGGCTCAGCCTGGCCTCTGAAGGACAAATTCCATGATATCGATGACAAGATCCATTTCAAGCCCTACATGAAGCGACTGAGTGATCCGCTCACTAAGAATTTTGTGCTGGATTTCGGTAATGAGGACGCCTATTGTGCGACGGACCTGGAAAGAGACGAATTCCAGCTGTTATTGAGGAAGCCGGTATGCGGCACTCCCCGTCTAGTATCTTACTAGAGCTAACCTCTACCCCAGCGAGCGAAATGTTTTGGTACCAGATGGATGTAAGGAGACAGTCTGCTGGTCAGGCTTGTCGATATAGAGGATGCTGACTGTTTATTCAAAGCAATTTCTGGGCACCGGAGGAGCAAAAGGCGTCAATCAAAGCAATAACGACCCACTATGGGGTCTCCGAGCGACTACAGGGAATGATGTGCACTGATCCAGTCATTCACCGGCCCCAACCAGTAGTCTTGCCTAATAAAAGACAATCACGCTCACGCTCGCGGGAGGTCGATTCAACTATCGATGAATTGGATGATATCGAGAATGCAATTTATCTCAAGAATCTCCCAGAGCAAGATGCGATGCATGATTCCCCTTCTTTCAAGCACCTTACGTTTGCCCATGTGACGAATCAAATCTGGCATTTCTCTTCTGTGGATCATGGTCCACGATGTGCGTTGATTCCTTTCCTGGACAGACGCGAATGCGCGGGCTAATGGAGCTAGATACGTGCATCGGCTACAATACGCTATTTGTGGTGCCGGATGTTCCAAAGAAGGATATGGATAACGGGGAAGATCTTCCTGATGGGAAAAGAATCTGGAACTGGCTGATATTGACTGATGATGGTATGCGCTTCCCTTCTCCAGGTGTATTTCGGCTGGTACTGAATTCTTCAGGAACGATTATCTCGATCCAGGAGAACCCGCTACCAATGCAACAGGGCCCACTGTCGACGAGCCAAAGCAAGATCCTCGATGTCGTGCGCAGAAATACCAAGTTCATCTTCTCCGGCGTTTCGAAACAACATCTCACAATGTCTGAGAATGATTCCCTGGTAACAATTCGCGTGCGCCATTTTAGCGACAGTAGTCCAGATGAGGCCAATATCAAGCAGGAAGACGGGCCCAGCTTGCTTTTCTATTACATTTTTGATGATTGGGTGTCTAGTTATGGCTTGATCGCGAAACGGGAGCATAAGTATGGAGTCGCTCTCGAGAAATTGGTGAGTATTACGCGCGACCGGAATACCGACCGAGATCGCTGATTTTTGCAGAGAGCTGATATGCTCAATCGCCCTGTGGTTGAGCTAATTAATGAACTGCACTGGCTCGGCCGACGACTCGCCGTGCTCAAGCGATTATACCAGAGCTACGAACTTATCATGCAACGGCTGCTCCAGCGGCAGCGCATGCTGCGCGATGAAGCCCGCTCCCACCATCCGGCCCCCTTACCATTTGGAGCATCGTTCGGGGATAGAGAATTTGCCGACATGCGTAAGGACAGTCTGATGAGCAGTGGTAGTTTCCCCAGCACGAGCGACAGACCGGTCGGTGTGATTCTGAGTTCAGCTGCGGCAGCACGATTTGAGCGACTCGCCGATCGGATTGTTCTGTACTGTTTGAGTGAAATCGATGCCTGTTTGACGGAGAAGGAATCATTGACGTTTTTGGTGAGTTGTTGACCTGAGACGGAACCTTGGACGCATATGCCGGATTGGGATATTTGCTGACGGGATCAATTTCCTAGAATTTCAACTTGATCGCGCTTAAAGACTCGCAAGCAGTGGAAAAATTGACTCGAATCACGATCCTACTAGCGAAGGCCACCATTTTGTTCCTCCCGGTCAGTCTGATGACGGCGTATTTCTCGACGGAACTGCAGGGTGTCAAGGGCGGGTACACCAAGGTGGATTACTGGACGAGCTTCGCGGTGATTTTCGTGGTCTCGATCGTCTTGCTGATGCTCTTCGGCGTTGCCAGCGATACCGTGGAGGGCAAGACGATCTACCGGTCCTTGGTGAAGACGTTCTTCCGGTCGGGACGAGAACGAGCTGCCAGGATAGCCGGACTCAGACGGGGATGAGAGGAGTGATCAACTACAGAATGTCATGACGCGGCGGTGGACTCAAGTCCCCCGTCCCACAGTCCACCTTAAGTCCACAGCCACAGCCCACAAGCCCCCTCAAGCCCACTGAGAATTGCGACTTGCAGAATTACCGGTGCAGCAAGGCACGAGACTGGGGCACGATAAGTCGGGAATGGGCCTATCAGCGGCACGCGGGCGCCTGGGTCAATGGTCGAGAATGAGGGTCTCTGCTCTCTCTCCGAGGTTCTCTGGGGGGGCGAGATCCCCTTTCGCCTCCGTATTTCGAATACGGCCAACAACGTGTCCTCTTATGAGAGTCCTCCCCAACACCGCGACCCGGTATTGATTGTAGGTAGAAATTAGCAACACATAGAGATGCAGAAAGTGGTGCCTGGTGCAAGTTCGCCGCAAGCAGAACCGTTCAAAGGGTGACCGAGACTACGCCCACCGCCATCAGCGTGCGTATTTCTGTACCAAAACAAAAAAACACCCACCTTCTCCTTCCCCTACTTGTCCTTTTTTCCCCTTCCCCTATCAAATCTCATCCTTCTCTAAACCATCTACTAAGTACCTGGTATGACTGTCATCTCCTGATCTTCCCCCCCTCCACCCAACTCCCAGTGCCCAACTTTTCCCCTCTCTCACCTCCTTTTATTTAACCCCCCCCCCCTTCTCCGTCTGCCTTCATCTAACCCGTCCCAGGCTTCGAGGCTCCGCCAACATGGGTATCACTTTCTCGAGGCTGTTTGATAGACTTTGGGGTCGCAAGGAGATGCGAATCCTCATGGTCGGTCTTGATGCCGCCGGAAAGACCACCATTCTCTACAAGCTGAAGCTCGGTGAAATCGTCACCACCATCCCCACGATCGGTCAGTCCCCCGCCCACCCCCCTCCGACCATCGATGTCGCGCACATACGCCACATGAGCCGCACGAGCCCGAATCCATAATCGCAATCTTTGCTAACCATCCATTAGGATTCAACGTCGAGACCGTCGAGTACAAGAACATTCAATTCACCGTGTGGGATGTCGGTGGTCAGGACAAGATCCGTCCGTTGTGGCGCCACTACTTCCAGAACACCCAGGGTATCATTTTCGTGGTTGACAGCAACGATCGGGACCGTATTGTCGAGGCCCGTGAGGAGTTGCAGCGCATGTTGAATGAGGACGAGCTCCGCGATGCCCTCCTCCTGGTTTTCGCCAACAAGCAAGATTTGCCGGTAAGACCGCATTGCATTGCTTTTCCCCGCCTATTTACGATGATCGGAAGATGGATTACTGACGCGATTTCCCTTAGAACGCCATGAGCCCCGCCGAGATCACCTCGCAGCTTGGTCTCCAGTCCCTCACACGCCGTGCTTGGGTAAGTCCAGATTTCCCTTCGCACCCCAGGTCTATGGTATCGGCGACATTGCTGACTCAACCTCTTCCAGTTCATCCAATCTACTTGTGCCACCACTGGCGATGGCCTTTACGAAGGTTTGGAGTGGCTCGCCGACGCTCTCCGGAAGACAAACCGCGACTAAGCGGGTATAATCACGAAACGCGGGGGTGTGTATGTAGGAGCAAGAGAGAAATACCACTGGAAATCTGCAAATGGATTGATGATGACTATGGCGGGAGTTTTTTGCGAGGCCTACCTCGAGGTACGGTTTCGGTGCTTTGTGTGTTCCTCTCCACGGCTCTTCTTTCTCTTCGCTCTTAGCCTTCATTTGTTCTTTCTTCTGGCGCCACGTCAAAATTGCCGTTTCTCTTTTCTTTTCATATCAATTGTAAACTGGGCAGGTCACCGGAAATTAGGTGCTTAGCTTTAACTGAACGATTATGACGAAAACAGGGAGATTCTTCATCCAAATTTAGCCCGAACATGCGTAATCCCTCCAACTTGGGCGTTTTCCGGTCTTGGCAGTCCCTCATCCAGACAGGTCCTTTTCTTTTAACCGTCCCCTGATTGTTTGCGTCTCATGTTTTAGTTTCTTTTCGGTAGCCTGTGGTACAAGATCCCTGGTTCGTTGATTCGACGAACCCCCTCATTGCCTGGCCGACGATCGCCAAACCCAACACACATCTCCGTCATCGTGTGCTTCCTCTCCGCATCCATCACTTCTCCCATCCCCTATTCACCCGCATCGTCAATTGGCTTTGTGGATTCAGATGTGTGCTTGTTAGTACTTTACGGTCAATGTTGACGTCGTGCTCGAAATCATGACAGTTCAGGCGAGGAGACACTCCGCGGCCTACAAGAAACCGTCGCCGTACAACCACCACCCGCGAGCACAGGATGCGGACCTTGAGAAACAGCCTCATGTACGCCAAAATTACCACCATCACAATATAAGCGATGAAGACGGGGAGTCAGACAGCGGACCCGACCTGGCCTCCTCGTCCTACCCGCCCATGAGTGGCGGCGCGCGCCGCTCTCGAGCCAACGTCGGATTCCGTGTGCCCCAGCGGATAATGCGATGGCTATGCTTCGCGCTATTCGCAGCCCTCGTCTTATTTGTCCTCACTCTCTTCCGATTCACCATTTCCTCCTCCGTGTCCCAAGTCACCGTCGACTTGCCAAAGGTTACATCCACTAAACCGCCGGTATGGGAGAGTTTCGCCATGCTCAGTCGCTACGAAGGCGGGTTGTCGAGTCTCGTGGCTCGCAAGGATAATGTGCCTGAATACCCTGGAGATGACCCTGACGGATTGGCGCTGGAAGAGGACAATGCGGAGAAGGAGGACGAAAACCCTCTGGTTGCCCGAGACTCGAAGCCGTCCATGTTGAGCTCAGTCTTCGACCCGTACCCCGACTATACCAACTCTGACTACATTAACAAGTACGGCGAGAAGCGCGAGTGCTTCTTGGACAAAGGCAACTCAATTCGCGTCCCGCGCATCCAATCCTTCCCTGGTGTTCCTAAGGGCTTCCCAGACCCCGTCATGGGTTCGAATGAGATGCTAGGAATACGCGACGATGTTTGCTTTGACCGATTTGGCCGCTTGGGACCGTATGGTTTGGGTTACGGTGTGAAGAAGGGTGGCAGCGGAGCTGGGTTGGAAGGCCATCGCGATGGAGCTGAGCGCGTCTGGGAGGATGTGCCCCCCGTGGACTTCCGTCATGTCGACTGGGCTGACGCGCAACATCGGTGCCATGCCGCAAACCAGCATCGCTTCAAGGAACTGCCCGAGCCGCGCATCAACAAGTTCGTTTCTATGCCCGTCGGGATCCCCAGTGTAAACATTGAGACGCCAGAGGACACTCAAGTATCTCAGCCTAAGAGTGGCTCGGAACGTCTCCCTAGGACCGCAGTAGTGATTCGCACGTGGCACGACTTTACTTACACCCCGGAGGATATTCTTTACATGCGTGCTCTGATTTCAGAGCTCTCGATTCTTTCTGGTGGTGAATACACGATTCATTTCCTCGTTCACGTCAAGAACCCCGACCTCCAGATCTGGTCCGACGACGAGACCTATCAGCGCGTGCTGAACGATGCACTTCCAGAGGAATTCAGGGGAATGGGCACGCTCTGGTCCGAGCAGCAGATGGCTCTTATGTACCCCGCGCTCGAAGAGACTTGGATGCGTGGGCTGCCGGTCCACGGTGTTTACCGCAGTACCTACATGCCCATGCAATATTTCGCCTTCCAGCATCCAGAATACGACTACTTCTGGAACTGGGAAATGGATGCCCGTTACACTGGTCACTGGTATGATCTCTTCGAGAAGGTTGCCAGTTGGGCCAAAAAGCAGCCGCGCAAGGGTCTCTGGGAGCGCAACGCTCGATTCTACGTTCCTTCAGTTCATGGTTCATGGGATGACTTCCGCCAAATGGTTCGTGTGCAGACTGACATCGGCACCAACAGCCCGAACAACCTCTGGAGCGCTGCCAAGGCCGCGACAGACAGCGAGAGGGGAGAGAAGAGCGCCTTGCATCAACAAGGTGACAAAGCTATCTGGGGTCCCGAACGGCCTGACGAGCGCGACATCTTCGAGGTTGAAGGCGAAGGCATTCCGCCAACGACCGTGGAGAAGGATCAGTACCAGTGGGGTGTTGACGAGGATGCGGACCTGATCGTGTTCAACCCTCTGTACGATCCTGAGGGCACGACCTGGATCCTCCGCGACGACGTCACCGGCTACAACACAGAGAACGGCATGCCGCCCCGCCGAACCGCCATCATCACCGCGTCGCGTCTTTCGCGGAAGCTTCTTACCACCATGCACCGCGAGACTAGCCTTCGGCGCCACACGATGTTTTCGGAAATGTGGCCGGCTACCACCGCCTTGCACCACGGCTTCAAAGCCGTCTACGTGCCCCATGCCGTCTACATTGACCGCCGCTGGCCCACCAAATACCTCGAGTCAGTGTTCAACGCTGGCCGCAACGGTGCCTCGGGCGGTGCACGGACCGCAGTATTCGGTGACCGGGAACACAATTTCAAGGGCACAACCTGGTTCTATTCCGCCGGGTTTTCACCGAACCTCTGGCGTCGCTGGCTTGGCCTGCGGGTCGACAATGATGGCGGTGAACAGCAGGAATTGGCCGGCGAGGGCCGCATGTGCCTACCCCCTATGTTGTTACATCCTGTCAAGGATGTCCAAATGGTCATCGACGACGGTGAACATGCAGAAGATCGGTGAGAGAGGGCTCATGCGCTCTCGATGAAACTTCTCTAGAAAGCCACCAAACCCCAGTGCTTTGAATCTATATACCCACCACGGCCCTCGCGGCTTTGGCTCTTTTCCCTGTTCTGCATATTTCGGGTAGCTGGTAATTCACTGGCATGATTGCATGCTTATTTTTTTTTTCTGTATAATGTCCTCTTCTCATCCCCCACTTTTTCTTCCTGGCCTTTTTTGCTGTGTCTGACACAACCCTCTTGTGGGACGAAAGGCGTTCTTTGTGTCTTTTTTTGGTGTGTTTCGGTGGACAGACCATGGCTCACGATGCATTTGTTTTGATGTGGTGATGTTTTCTACACCGTCTAGTTGATAGATTATGCTAGATTGATATCCTCGGGTAATACGACTAGTATATCATAATATGGCTCATACATGGATCTCGAGATTAGCGAATTTATGCTTCGTCAATATTCATTGATTCATAGTCTCATTGTAAATGAGCTGATCATGGAAAGATCAGATATGCAACATAATTATATGCAAAGTTCCCATCGTCAAAAAAAGCCCCCACGACTCCAATTCCCACGCAACATCACAAACTAAGGCAAAACAGCAAGCGGACTACTTAAGCTCCGCACAGCCGATTCAGTCTTCGGCAAAGAAGTCCTCGAAACACATGACAGGTGTTCTGAACACGACCGCTGCGCACCCAACGGCGACCTCTGCACAAACTGAGCCGGTACAAAACAGATATTACACTCATGAACCCCCTCCTCATCAATGCCAAACTCAAGACAAGTGCGACAAATCCGATGACCACACTTTGTCAAAAGAACCTCCACCTTGTCGCCGCCCACCACACAAGTATGACAGAAATGTGTCGGGAACGCGATACGTGAATCGAGCATGCGGCGCTCAATCTCAGAAACCAGTTCCTTGCCCTTTTCGACCCGCGCACGGAGGAGGTGGACTTTTGCTTCCAGGGCAGATCGGGCTACGGCGTTGTAAGGGTTTCGTTTGTCGTTGGGGTTGATTGTGTTGGTTGGTGATGGGATGCGTGGTTTAGACAGGGTTGGAATCGGTTCGAGGAAGATGTTCGGGCAGAAGTGCTTTGAGCGTGGTCTGTTTTCCATGCATTTATGTTCGAGAAGCCAGCGGCGGCGGATTTGGCGGTTGAGGAGGACTGTGAAGTAGATTGATAGGGCTTGTAAGGCGCGCCAGGTGGAGATTGGGTCGAGGTTTAACGGCTCGGGCTCGGGGCTCGCGGCGGGTCTTTTGGCCATTGTTGATAATGGTAATGGGGAGTGCTGCAAACCCGTTCCCTTTTTGTGTAATTTGTCGGTATAGGCTTGAGGTTGATGTTGGGGGTTGAGTTTTGTATATTTGGCGAGTGGGCGTGAGTTTAAGTCTGCATACTTCTAAACGGGGCCCGGTCTTCTTGTTTCGATGTTGTATGCTTGAGGCCAATTGGTTCTGCTGGAATTTATAAAACAGAATAGACGGAGAGACTTGAGAGGTGTGGTTCGAGTAACGATGGTACCTGATCCCCAGCTTTATATAGCTACCAAGAGTCTCACAGGAAAAGTTGATCGGAGATGCCTATAGTTTCGGCCGAACCGCACTTTTGCAGAATCGCAAAAGTCGATTATCAAATATAGTCGATCTACCCCGGACTAGAGCTGGCCAGTCCGTTCCTAAGAATGTGGCGATAGGCCGCGGCTCTGAAGAATGTGATAATTTGTGTCTGACCTAGATCCAGACCCAATCATGGGTTCATGGATTTGGTGACAGCTGAGCCTTTTTCCGTTGTGAACCTTGGTTCGGCTCATGAAAACTCGGCCGGAGTTGGCGGCGACCCCGACAACTTCCTATTACGGCTTTTTCTCGTCTAAGCGATCTTGGATAACTCACAAACGAACTACTCGGGAGTGGAACTTGTTGGATACAGCATCGGATTTAACTTGCCCAGGTCTCGTTACCAGTGGTCATTGGTTCTCTCGGGGTTTGGTGTTGATAAGATCGAACCTAGAGGTGTCATAGACTTAATTTTCGGCCCCAGATGAGTCTTTGTGTCTACTTTTGGTCTGTAGGGCGTTGCACAAATTTAGACCGTGTGCAAACTCAAACCCTGCACAAACTTAAAAAATCTGCACAAATCTACAGCCTCTTTGGCCCTATCGATTGACCTTCCCAGAAGGGACTGGTTGAGGTTTTTGGGCTAGAATCAACATGATTAGCTCATTTATAAGCTACTTTATGTCAAGTACCATGGTAATCTAAGATCTTTGGCCTTGTGAAGGCGTTTACCGGGCTGGATCGTGATAGCGAATCTTATTGCCACTGAATTAAGTGGATTTTTGTGCTTGGGTATCAATGTAGATGTCTATCGTTCATACACAGTTCGTGAGCGGGCACCACGTTGGTCCTTGGCAATACTTTTGCCTTCGGATATCCCAGTCTCATAGGTCACAGACTCCCAGGAAGTAATCGAGACCCCCATGAAATGGAAGGTATACTCCTTTCGGTCATATACGGTTCTCTCAGTCATATCACTGGCATCAGTCAGGCTTATACTTTCGGCGTAAATCACGTATTCTCCGGAAAGATACTTTCCATCTTTCTTCTTGCGATAGAACGGTGTCAGCTTCAACCAAACATCGGGAGCGGACTTTGTGGTATCTTCCGGATCCACAGTCCATATTCCAATTCGTGGGGCATGACAGGTGCCGCCTTCCGATAAACGAAAGATCCATTGTGCTGCTCGTATCGCAGTGGGCCCACTCTCTTTGTACATCGGCTTCAGTTGCTCTTCACAGACATATTCTTTGTCCCATTCTGGGGCGGAAGGGTAGCGAGGGTGAAAGACCGCGGTTCCAGTGGCCTCAACCATGCCTGTGGCTGCAGCCAACTGAGTGGCTTGCCAGCTGCCATGAAGAGCTCTAAAGATAGCCAGTGCCGCTGCTGCCTGAGCGGCGCCGTGATGAGGGTTCAAGTTGGCTTGTAGACTTTTCAAAGTTTGTTGAACCTCGAAATTTTCCGCAGTATTCACACCGTGGAGATACCGAGCTGGGACCACAGGTCCGGACCGATTCTCGCCATTTATGAGCTCGGTGCGGATGATCCCCAGGTCTGCGGCGAAAGATTCCATCAGCCCTACGTAGTCGCCCATGGGAAATTGACCGCGGTGAATCTGGGAGTCGGCCTGTCTCAGAACTCGGAGGTTTTCTCGCTGACCTTCGGTTTTCAGAGTCTCACTGATTTGTCCGGTCCATGCCTCGCCAAGGAATCTAGCCTGCATCTCCATGATGCCCCAGTAAGGACCGCGGTAGAAGCCAACAAACCCTATATCTGGTACTTCCAAGCGAAAAGTGCCCCCTTTGTCTAAAACGAGAGGCAAGAACGGATCCTCGGTGGAGTACTCCAGAGCAGCCAAAACATCTGCGGGCAGGAATGATAATGACTCGAAGGGCGTGAACCCGGTGGCCAGCACGATGGATGACACCTTCTCCAAGACCGTTGATTGCCCATTGACGGTCTCGATCTTGATGGAAGCTAGTCCGGTGTCTGGATCAGGATGGATAGCTATAGCCCGGCCCATTGTTGGCTTGATGGCCCCAGACCGAACAAATTCCGCATAGTCGTTGCCAATTGCCACCCATGGCGGTCGTGGACTAGAGTTTTGTCCAGAGTTGGCACCATTCATATGCCCATATCTCTCGTATTCGGCGCCCAGAAGAGCGTCAAAGTAATCATTGGTTTTCGCAGCTTTGTCCTCCGGAATTAGACCCAAAGCATACTCTATTGGACCCGGAGGACGACGGCTCAGATCGTACATGGCAAGGTCCAAAGGCAGGAATGAAATGTTGTCGTCGGCAGTCTCATGGGGAAGGTAGGTGGGCAAGCTCCAGAAAGGCCGAGAGTATATGTGATACACGGACTGCCTCGCTCTCTCCTGGGACCTCGAAGCCGGATTGCACATTGATGATGACTCTTTCAGTGCAAGTGCAGAAGCTGCTTCAATACCTGATAGACTTCCCCCGATGACAGCCATATTTCCTTGGCTTGGGCTGATTCCATGTCCGGCAGGCGAACTTTTACTCTTACTAAAATTTGAGCTGTGGATGACTTGTCCTTTGAACTGCGCCAACCCGGGGATATCAGGAATGTACGAGCGAGCAAAATAACCAGATGCGACAACGAGAAAATCAAAGTCTTCGGAGAAGACTTCGTCGTTTGACGAATCTGTTTCATGCACACTAAATGATTGTGTCTCGTCAATTGACCCATGCTTCACCCAACCATCGAGATCTCGCACTGACCTTTCTTTGATCCACGATATCCTCCACCTAGATTCAGCTTCAACGCCTGCAGAGCGCACAGCACTTATAACTCGCTGGCCCAACCGGAGCACTTCCTCCGGAATATAGCGCTGGCGATATGCAGCCAGGTACCTCCCGACTTGCCTAGCCTGCGGAAACATCGGAACATCCGCATCACCTAGAGCCGACTCCCACGAAAAATCAGAGAATGATACCGTGAACCGGCTGAGATTTGTCCGCATCCAAGGATCCAAAGTCCCCGGAGTGCCGGCCTTTGTCACTGGCGTGCCGTGCGCCTGATTCGGCCATAGACCACCGACTTCATGGCGCGTGTCAAAGATCACCGGCGCAAAAGTCCCGTGGGGGAAGTTGTGCAGTAGGGTTTTGGCCGTGACGAGGCCTGAGGGGCCGGAACCTGTAATATTGTTAGGTGGGGTTGGACTCAGACATGGCCCTTTGCCGGGCGGGAATACTTGCCGATGATGGCGACCTTTTTGGGTCGCATGATGATGATTCTTCTTTTTCTGTACGCACGCCGTGTACTTTTTAGGTATGAAGTGTCTTATGGTTGGCAGAGAGTGCTTTGTTGATGCCGATGGTCGTTGGATATAGGGCAGGGTCGCCCCCACAGCGGGGAAGCACTTCGGGCTTCCGATTCGAATCACATCTTCAGCTCGCCTCGTCAATCCGCCAAAATCAGTGTGCGAGATGGAAATGGCTGAAATATGTTCTTGTAATGCTGTTGATTTGCTTTTCACTTTTCAGGAGGTATAGATCAGGGGATCCTGGATGGTAACAAGTTCCACAATCTGAAAGATTCGTTGGCTCGGCATAGAAGGCACTGTGCTCGCGGAATTAAAGTAACCACTGTTGCGCTATAGTATTATAGCGCAACTTTGTACCGGATCGTTGTCTGCTGGCTGACTTCGGGATACTTAATTGGGATTCAAGGTTTCCACGGCGGTAGGACATCGTCCTATCCGAAAGAGCAGATAAGCGAACACTTTTCACGGGGCATAGATACTCTGGCAAATGACCCATGGACTCGAGGGCAAATGTATTGGAATGATCATTACTCAAAAAGGGATTATGTGAGTAATTTCCAAGTCTTGCAACTCAAAGTACTACTGAATCTCGCAGAGTAGAACGATTATGCATTAAGTTTGGCCTAAGCGAGGACTAACTACCTAAAGATGTACCGGGTACGGGTTCCTATGGTCACGGTGGACTCTCCAAGCAGGAAGCCACCAACCCGTCTCTAAGCTGCCACGGGGGTTCGCATAAAGAGTGTGGTAGGGGATGAGAATAGCTTGCCAAGTCCCCGTTATCTTAGCGCCGCCAAGATCTGTACCCACAGCGAACTATATTTAAATGAGCTCTTGCGGAAATCATGGAAGGATCGTTTGTTTGTATCTCACCCGAATACCAGCGAGCCTCAGTCGCTTCGTATGGCAAAGGGATGAGTGCGCCGCTCGCCATGACGATGATGCCAAGACAAGCAGGGCGCAAAGTCAATGCTGATTCCACGAAAGTACCGGGGCCACGTCCGAAATACTTTTGGCCCCTGTAGTACAAGCATCTCGGATTGACTTTCTTGTATGTGTTGCTGATCGCGTGCGGGGTCAAGGATCGAGAGAAATTTCGAGAAGACGCCCAGTCGTACTCTGGCGGACCAGCGTTGTTAGGTGGATGCAGGTCGCCCGATCAAGAGACACGTTCGAGCCATTTGACGACTTGAAGCTCCGGCGACTGTGTACTATTGGGGCGACAGGCCTCCTTAATTTGTTGGTTGGTGACGAAGTTGTCCACGTTTCGATGGGTTAGGGGGATTTTGTATTGGTTCTTTTTGCGGAGTTCCTCTTTCTCGGCAAGAGCGGAAGGGGACAGTTTGGAAAGGGTATCTCGAAGTCGTCGAATACCACTGTTGGAAAACGAGTGTTGCACCCTAGGGGGTCCAAAAGGGTTGTCGTTTTTCCATGGCTCGGATGCGATGGAATGAGTGGTCTTGGGGGGAGAGCGTAGCTTGGTCATCATGAACTAGTCGTACTCTGGTATCTCTCAATCCCACGAACTTCAAGTGATGATCAGGAGGTATGCCGGTTATATAGAGCAGAGAAATGGGCCGCTAGGGGCTCTGTGCCTTTTTTTTTTTCCCCTGCAAATGACCAGGACGCGCGGGGGTTTTGAAATCTGATTGGGCACCGGTGTACACCCCCGGTGATTTAAGATGCAGTAGTGACTGCGCCTGTGCCTTTCACAAGACCGGGAATGAAGACCGTGCGATGATCGTAGAAGACGTCTAATCAAAAGATTGAAGCATGTGGCCGAAAAAGCTTCGTCTAATCATCTATGAAAAGTCCCGTCCAAAGTCTGTTACGTCATCTCTCGGCACTACAATGCCGATCTGACTGTAACGAATGGCCCAGCAGACCCATGCTTGGACTTGCTTAGGCTTGCTTGGGCCTGTACCTGAATGCACTGTGAGGTGTCTGGGAGATCTTACTACTAATACAGAGTGTCGGTCAAAGAAATGTGGTTGTCATCCACGCGAGTGGTTGCCCGGAATGTACAATTTTTCCCCGCTGATCTCAATTGGGACGCACTTAGGATCTCGTATTTGCCACTACCTCTAATCTATGGTGAACGGATATTGACAGAAACTAGGCCCGTGTCCTTGAACCGACTAGGTCTCCGTGCTGATCATTTCCCCCAGTATGTCAATGTGTCCATGGGGCCATTGTCTTCCATTGGAAACTTGACCAAGTCCGCCCAATAGATAGACCTAATAAGTAAACCTGAAGCTAGGATGCCCATCCCCCAGAAGTTCTCTAGTTTTTCTGGTAGTAACTCATCCCGGTCATTCCTTTTTTGGCTCATCTCGCAGCCGGTTCTCCCGACACAATCAAGCGAAAAAAACCATACAAGACGATCCACAGATCCACACCGTCCTAAGACTCACACCGAAGCCCGTGGGATATGAAAGTGTTTCTGAATCAAAGAAAATATGGCTCGCCACGAGTCCCCTGTCGCGTAGCCAGTATTCACGATGCGAAAGTATATAAAAGGGCTGCATTATGATGAGTGAAATGTATGATAGGAATGATTTGTGATTAGAACACACCCCAAGATAGAGCTTGATATCGCTGAACACTTTTTTCCGGGTTGTCCACCTACCCGGTCCGTCCTTGCCTCACTACGACCTTCTAAACGGCGTTGGAGAAGTAAAGCTCGTTCTTGATCACAAAGAAAGCCGAACTGCTTCGGCCAATCCACGATCAAGAAAGTCGAGATGGCTGCCATCCCAACAGTAGCGAGACCCTCAAGTATGAACCCTCAAAGTACTGATCCCAATGAGTATCATGTTCCAGACCCACTGAGTTTTAGAACAAGAACTGGCTGCAGCTCTTGAGCCATACGTTGATTCCAACACTGTCCAGATAACATGGTGGCTACACCTGACACCTCTTACCATGGCGGAACATCTTGTCCGCTTGATGTTCCAACAGAAAGGGCCAGAAACCAGAGATATCAATTTTTGCGGGGTGGAGATATCTGAGATACTTTCATTACAATTATCTAGATCGTAATTATGGTCTAAGCGAATTGAAGATCGAAAGTACCCGGAATAGCTCCGCTTCCCCATACGATCTGCATTCCAATGCCGAAAATGTATGTTCTACCGGCAATTCCAGAGCGGCCCAAAGGATTTATTCCGTGTTAAGAGAATTATCGCTGAAGACGAATTGAAATAGTTCTTGTAATGTTACCAAGCCCTTAGATTTTTCGCGATATCTCGTTCGATGGTGTTGATGATAATGATGATGATTCCTTCATTATGGTCGCATTCTAAAAAGAAAGCAAGAATCCGTTGTTTTTGATAGAAGGCATAGGTCATCATGTGTTTTCGTCCAATCTGATCTGGCTATCAAATGGCTATGTATGTTATGAACTATCCAGCGGTATCGATTTGTCAAATGCTTCGATTCTAACTTTAGCCCCGAGACAAGGAATCAGAAGCCCGCATACTTTCCTAGTGCCAGCTCCAGAGAAAGCTCTGGTACGTCATCAGTCACTTCTCCAGAGTATGTAGCTCAGCTCAGCGACGCTGGAAAGATTAGGTTTCTCTCAATAGTGATCGCAGTCTTGTACCTAGAGATCTAGTGAATGGTGTCTGTAATGGTAAGCAATTTTTATTTGCAAAGGATCTCGTGTTTAAAATACTCTTCACACCCATTTCTGAACCTTTTTGAGCACTTAGGGTACCGAAACTATATTTGTATTGAATCTCATCTTTGCTTAATTCAAATGAAGCATCATGGTTCTCAGCAAAGTACATCGAACGCACTTTGGCTTGTGCTTCGCTGATTGGGGCATATCGCTAGACCTAGGCCGAGTAATCATTTCTGTGGATTGCCTTCTAGCATATTGATAATGTCATAAATGGGCTTGATTGCCGAAGCTAATTCGTGGGAAAGAAGTTGAGGAAGGTAACGGCTCCTGGAGAGTGAACTTTGCTGTAAAGAAAGAAGTCCATCTGAACGCTGACTTGTTTGCATTCCGTAATAAGGAATATAGACCTGTTTCTGTCCCGATCGACCCATAAAGCTTTTAAAGCAATAATGATCTGTTCAAGCTGAGAATTGTTGAATTCGTACGCACGATCTTCCTCGTTCCCAATCGCTTTCTCCTTCCACTCAAGTGGGGAAACCAGGTGTGCCGAAGACCCCGCCGGCGATCTCGTTTAAAAGGTCTCAGTTGCCCTTGGACGGCGAGTACAGTCTTGCTGCCTAGCAAAGTCTAGCTCACTTTTAATATTCGGCTGGAATTGATTGTTCTTGATGGTCTGCACTGTCCACTTGGTCAAAAGCTGTTTTCGAGCCAAATTCAATTGTAGGGCGATAAAACAAAAAAGTGGCTTCAAGATCTATGTTATCCCTCTGCGCAGCTAATGCATGCTACATCGTTTGAAACTCACGTCGTCAACTTGAATAATCCCGGCCTGTCGCATCATCTCTGTACGCTTGTACGCTAGTCGACCATGATTAAGGAGACCGATTATTTGGAATTCTTCACATCAGCCCCACCCACCCAAGTTATTGGTGCATGGCTCCGCTCCACACAGCACGTTGTAACGGCTGTCGTGAAAGGGGCGACGCGCTCATAACGTTGAGTCCTGCGTGGCCAAAATGTTGACTTGAGAGAGACATGTTGTTATCATAGGTGCCGGTGGCTGGTCTCAAGGCCGTTGTTTCCGGTGCGCTAGATCTTACACTGCATAAGCGATCGGGACTTGCTTTTCCTGTTTGGGAAGGGCGACGCACGTTCTCAACGCTCAGCAAAGTTCCACCACCGAACGCCCATAAATCAAAACGGTTGAAACCAAGCCAGGACTTATATTTAATCCTGATATTTGGATCTCTGTTTTCATTTTCCGCTTTCGATCGAAGAATTGCCAACCTGCCTTGTCGCCAAAATATAACGGCAAGGCTCTGGATCAATACTTCCGATCCGACGGAGATGCCGGTGTGGCGTTACAACACTTAATGTAGCTTTCCACATCAGGAGCGCTAGCTATCAATCCAAACAAATCTGTTTCAGGATGGTGGACAATCTTGCTGTTCAAAGGATTGTACGAAGTGCGAATTACCGATGAAGTGAACGCCAGTCGCCGTTTACTGCCAACGCATGCAACGGCGTCCTCCGGCACCCCAGCGCACGCGCCAAGGATGGAATTGAGCTACTCAAGGATCTGAGAAATGGTCGTGGGTCGGTTACATACACCACTATCGAAGGTAAGATAAGGTACGTGCTCCGCGCTTTCTTTTTCTTTTTTTTTTTCTTCATCTTCCAGGAACGTAGGACCTATTCGTGGCATGTCAATCGGCGACTCTTTTGATTCTAGGGCAAGTCTCAATTATTGGGCACTGAATTTCCTGCCTCAATGCCTAGGGCGAACATGCTCGTCACATGCACCAGGTCCGAGGAAGAATGAGAGCAGATAGGGGTCGACGCGTCCAGGATTTGACAGAACGCAGGCCCGACCGACAAGGGAATAGCTTGTAGACACATTGTCACCGGGTTGGTCAGATTATCCAGGGGTAGAGTCATACTGTCCGGTTCATGCAGCTTACTCCTGCGGAAGAAAGGTTAAGGTGTGAACAAAGACCGGGGGTACCCAGGCCGTACCGTGGTAGCGCATTAGCGTGTTCGTCCCTCGACGCGGGATCGAATAATGATCTTCCGAGGTCTACGCCACAAACCCCCAGCACGAGGGAGAAACGCCCACGCCAAAATCAGCTGGGATTGTACTCCGTACGCATTAATTGAGTCGACATTGGGAAGACCTCACTGTGTTGTTTCATGAGGACCTCACTTTTGGGACCGAGGTAGGTTCACTAGGCTTGTTTGACTATTGGATCCTGAACAAGCAAGTAATGGCGACTAGTTTCCCGCAATGAACTTGTAGGGCAGCTTCTGCAATGGGCCGCCCTTCAACCTAGCTATGACGGAGTCCGTCCGAGCGGAATAATGGAGGTTTCGCGGTCCTCACCGGGCAAGTGGTGTGAGCAAATAGTGGCCTGTTCCCCGACGATCACCGGATTCCAGGATCCTGGATCAGGTTTGAAGCCGGCCTGAGATCTATTGACGGGATGAGGCGGCGCGAGTCATAGGTATGGGCCGGGTGGTCTTTGCGTGGGCGCATTTAGCGTGGTTCCACTACTCCCCGACCGGGAATATCAGATGTGATTTCACTGAGATTTGCTCTCATGCTTTCCCAAGGCGGGGTGTGTGACGGAGGATGTTAATCGGATCGGATGGGATGGGCGTGGAGAAACGGAAGTTTAACGATCAATAGTTTGCAAGTGATCGACCCGGAGCTCTCGCTGCAAGGCAAGCTGCAAAGCTGCAAGCTACAGGATAGGATGAGATGACTCTGGGGACGGGCTATGCAGAACATTGAAAGGGCCGTGAGGACTTTTACCAGGCCCAAACGTGGCAAGTGGGGAGCATTCAGGTACCCAGCAGACTTTTCTTTTGAATCGATAGTGCCAAATCGAGATCACACTCGATCTTGGCCTTAAGAGGCCGATGAGATGAGAGTAATCAGCTTTTGGTACGATCGTTGCCCAAACGGGGTTGCAATCGACCCACCGAGGACCACGCGGTGGCACGCTGTGGACTCGCAGTGGGAGAACAGTGGAGTCGCAGTGGACTCTGAAGTCCGGCTCTCCATCAGGCTACCTGGATCGAGTCTGACAATATCTTGCGATGATCTACAGGGGCATCCGTGGAAAAAGACGGGAGCCCAGTAAAAAGTGCAGCTAAACCCAGTTCAGGTATTTGATATTATTTTTTTTTCTAAACCCCGACTCTATGCCCCATCGAGTCCCGACTTGCTGGTTGCTAATAAAGCCCAGGGCCCCCCGGACCCCGAAGGCCGGGATTTTTCTGATGCCATCCAACTACTACACTCTCTTTTTAGTCCCTCTTTTTATCCTATTCCAATCATGGGATCCGAGCTCGGTGTTACCGCCGACTCAAAGTCGGAGCTCAATACCTCAGCTGTGAGTATCTTTTGGGTGACTTTCGGTTGCATCTGGACCGCCATCATCGTGGCCGGAGCGAGTTATCTCATTGTCAACCGCAATACCCCGACAATTCGCATCCGTGGTCTCTGGCTATCGCTCGCTGCCGTCGCATTTCTTCATCTCTATGCCTGGAGTGTTCAATTCGGTCTGTTGATTGGTGCTCTCATGCCCGGAGATGTCGAGTTCTGGATCATGGGAACCTATCTGCCTTGCGGAATCGCTCTGTTCCACGCTTCCAACAGTCGTTTCCTTCACGTCGCCAAGCTCCAGAAGAAGTTCATCCATCACGATGGCCACAGTCGCCCTGATGCACCGGCCCCGGCCAAACGTGGCCTGCTCGCCAAGTTCCGCCGTCTCGACTATACCGCCAAGACCGTGTGGCTCGTCAGCATCGCCATGGTCGTGCAGGTCTTTCTCACCATTCTCATGTACCTCATTTCTCGCAAGTGGCACAGCTCCTGGGGTATTCCTGGCACTGAGGTCACCGGCACTATCATGGAGCAAAAGTCCGAGCAGGGTCGAGGCTGGGAGTGGTGGCCTAGTGTGGCCTGGCAATTCTTCTGGTCTTGGGTCTTCGCCCCCTACATCCTGTGGCAGTCTCGTAACATCCACGACACCCAGGGTTGGCGGACTCAGACCATTGGCTGCGCTATTGCCATGCTTCCTGCCACCCCTCTGTGGCTGATTGGTCTTTACGTCGATGCCATGGCCCCCGTCAACGCGGTCTGGATACCTCCTCAGTGGATCGCCGTTTCCATCTTCTTCATTGAATTCTTCACCATTCTGCTTCCCTGCTGGGAGGTCATGCGCGCCAGCACTCTCCGCCAGGAGACCCTCGACGCTATCGCCCAGTGGGAACGCAAGAACAAGGTCGCTCCTCTTGAGTCCAAGTCTATCGCCTCCGGTTCCACCTTCATTGGTTCCATCATGTCTGGCTGGAAGTCGATGAACGGTTCTGTCAAGACCAACAGTTCCGGCGACAGCATCTTGACCATGAGTGCTCTCGAGCACGTCCTCGAGCGCAATCCTATCCCTCTTTTGGAATTCTCTGCTCTTCGCGAGTTCTCCGGTGAGAACATTGCCTTCCTTATCAGCATTGCTCAGTGGAAAAATAGTATTCCCGCCGCTGTCCGGGACGGCTCTGGTGACAACAACACCAAGGATAGCGTTCGCGACTGCTTCAACCACGCCCTGCACATCTACGCCGAGTTCATCAGTGTCCGCCACGCCGAGTTCCCCGTCAACATCTCCCACCAAGACCTTCGCAAGCTTGAGAACATCTTCGAGAAGCCTACACGCATTCTGTACGGTGAGAAGCGTGACTCCGATGTGATCACTCCTTTCGAGGGAGCCGACTACAACATGGAGCCTCCTTCACCCACCTACTCTTCCGGGTCCGAGAAGGCCATGAATGTCTCGACCTCTACTATCAAGGAGCGCGTCTACTACTGGGGTGAGATTCCCGCGGACTTTGGTGCTTCCGTCTTCGACGAGTCGGAAGAGAGCATCAAGTACCTCGTCCTTACCAACACATGGCCCAAGTTCATCAGGAACCACCGGACCTCCATTGGCTCGGTTGAGACTCTCGAGGCTGGCAACGGCGTTGTCGAGATGGCCGACCTGCACAACGAGAAATGAGCATGGCCTACGAAGTAGCCGTGTTCCGGCAGTTATTTGTTTCACCGTCTTTTTAGCGTTGAATTATCTTCCCATTCTTTGTATATACTTTTTCACCCCAGAACTGCGACTCCAGTTCCTTTCACCACACGATACCAGATGTTCATACTAATCGATTACGATCGCTTCTTACAAGACTTTTGAGTTTCTCAAATCATTACTTTCCTTTCTCTATGTGCACCATTCTGCCAATCATGTCTACAATATACCTTCACTTTTACTTACTATTATTCTTGGAAAGAAAAAAATTAAAAAACAATGAAATCCACCTAGTGGTTAATTGATGTTCGTGTGTCAAAGAGTCTCAAAATTCAGTCAAGTAACCTTATTTTTAGAGTTCAAACTCTATGAACTATTCTTGATTTCGTGAATATACATGAGCCTTTTCTTTCGATCAAGAAGGTCTAATGGTTCATTTGGCCCGAGAATATTCCGTATGCGAAGTCTGCTGGGATCAATAGTGGCGCCCCTCTCTTTTCTCTAGCCGTAGCGAGTTAATGAAAGTACAACCGAGGATCGAATAACTCTACAACCTACTCTTAGCTATGTCTAATGTGGGAGATAACAGGTACTCTCGTGCTGTGACTGCAGTAGACGCGCTCTGCCATGGTAGCATGGAAAGAATCGTCATCAATTCCCAACTTATTTCGTTGACAAGATGAAAAGACACACGCTGCGAGGTCTTTTCAGGCACAAGGCATAAGTCAGTTTGTATTGAAGCGCACTCAAGGCTACAATTCAGTAGTTTGGTGATTTCTTCATCTACACTGAGGGCGTGTGGCTATCAAATCTACTACTTGACATTCGAAATGCTCTCGCGGCTTCGCCCCCAATTGACCAAGACGGCACTGAGTGATCGCATCTATGTGAGAATATCTGGTCTGTTCTCCGGGTCACCATTTTACTCAAGCTACACTCTGTGTATATATACTATCTTGGACTTTGCCACCCCAACATGCGGGATCATATGCTTGAAAGCGGGGTGTAGATTGTGACACGAGCTCCACATCGTTAGCGTAGGATAAGAGGCGACTCTCGTCGCAATTTTATGCCGTGCGACACGTAATACCCCCAACCGCTGTGAAAAATATCTTGCTGCGATCGGATTGACAACATTGTAACATTATTTTGCCTTAGTCTGAAAGGGCTAAAATCGGCGAGGGCGGTCGACTGAGGTGTTTGAGTCCCGGGTTTCTCGTGTGGAATAACACTGCCCGCTTGCAATACCCCAGAGACCGATGCATGGGCAGAGAAAGGAAATTGTTTATCGGGGTGTTTTCGCACCAGATACTATCCGGGCTAGTGCAATTTGTGTAATTTGCGATCTTGGCCCCCCTCACATGCCACTGTCTTTTCTTCATATTCTTCATGTCCTTCATCCCTTGCTAAGCCCCGCAGCGACTCTTCATGGAAGCCTCTACCAAGATTCCAAGGCCGGTGGCCGTGGATATAGAGATCCAGCCTGCGGACCAGGGTAGCCTTGCAAGCAATGGACCAAGTACAGTGAAGGATGATGGTGATATGCAGCGAATGGGAAAGGTGCAGGAGTTCAAGGTGAGAGAATCATCGGAGACCCTCGATTCCAAGTCTCATATCCTCAAATAGAGAAATTTGCGACCTATTGCAGCACTGAGTTTTGCTTCCGTCTTGCAAGCAACATGGGAGTATATCTTGATGTGAGTTCATTGGGCGCGCTGGAATCTCCATTCGCCGCAATTCTGATTTTGTTGCTTGGATTTCAGTTCAAATTATGAGGGATTGGAAAATGGAGGACTACCGGGCATGTTCTGGGGCTATATGTGGACCTTTGTTGGATTCAGCTTCATTATCGCCTCAATTTCCGAAATGTCATCGATGGCACCAACCTCTGGCGGACAGTACCACTGGGTGTCTGAGTTTTCCTCCCCTCGATACCAAAAATTTCTTAGCTACATTACAGGTATCTCGTGCACCCCTCGATATTTGTGAGAGTTCTGTGCTAATGACTTGTTTTCGCGGGTGTAGGCTGGATGTCAGTTCTGGCCTGGCAAGCTGGGACAGCTTCTGGCTCATATCTTACAGGAACGATAATCCAAGGCTTGATCAGTGTTCGAAACCCAGACTATGAGCCCCAGAACTGGCAAGGGACTCTATTTGTCTTTGCGATGGTTCTGGTGATCTACATCTTTAATGTCTACGTGTCGGATTCGATGGAGATTCTCAGTAACCTATTGATGCTGCTTCATGTTACCTCCTGGGCGGTTATTTTGATCATTCTTTGGGCCAAAGCCCCCCATCAATCTGCGGAGGCTGTGTTTGTTACACAATGGGAAAACTTCGGGGGGTGGTCGACCATGGGATTGAGCGTGATGGTTGGCCAAATTTCTGCCATTTATGGATGTTTGAGTTCGTATCTAACCTTTTCTGGTGGTTGAAGTTATTGCTAATCAGGAATATAGGCTCCGATGCCGCTGCACACATGTCCGAAGAAGTCAAGGATGCCGGCCGAAGCGTGGCTGTCGCCATATTCTGGGGCTATCTTTTGAATGGCATCATGGCAGCTATTCTGCTAATCACTTACCTCTTTGCCACTCCATCCGTGGAAGACTCGCTCAATGACGCTACTGGATTCCCCTTCCTCTACGTCTTTAAACAAGCCACTTCAACAGCAGGCGTGAATGGTCTCGCAGCAATCGTTTTACTGCCCGTTATCTTCAGCAACATTCTGTTTAATGCCGCAACATCACGTCAGACCTTCGCTTTTGCTCGTGATAACGGTCTTCCATTCTCTCGGTGGATAGGGAAAATCGACAAAAAACGTCAGATTCCGGTAAATGCTATTGCTCTTTCTTGCATTATCAGCTGTGCGCTTTCGCTCATCAATATCGGGTCCGAGACTGCTTTCAACGCTATCATCTCACTCAATGTAGCCGCATTGATGTATACCTACATTATCTCGATCGGATGTGTCATCTACCGAAAGATCTGGCATCCCGAATCCCTTCCGCCCCGTCGTTGGAATATGGGACGATGGGGCTTGGCTGTCAACATCATCGGTCTTTTATATTGCTGTTTCGCTCTTTTCTGGTCATTGTGGCCCAGCGATCTCCCAGTAACCCTGGACAACTTCAACTGGAGTGTGGTCATTTTCGGGGGAGTCTTCATCATCAGTCTTGCCATGTATTTGATCAAGGGACGGAAAGAGTACTCTGGTCCCGCAGCTATCGTGCGAAGATGATTTTCGATCATCTGTGCACGAGGGCAAGGCTTCCGTTCAGAATCTTGTTAAATATATTATCAGATTTGGAGTCTATCTATCAGTCTTAGACTGCATGATGTCCACGTTCCGGATGGAAGGTATATTCAAACCCGTGAATTGCGCTCTAATTCATAGGTGAGGGGGTGGCTTGTATTAGAATGGACCTGTGATGACTACAAACCCCAGTCCACATCATCCAAACCCAGGGCTTACGTGCGTGAACTTGACCTAAGTCACGCAGAAGAACGTTCCTACGTATCATAGCTGGTGAAAAAGCCAAGCACGATCGACGTGCCTGTTTAGATTAAAAGGCTAGATACCTATCTCAAAACGACGTCCAACGTCGAGACCGCCAGATATTTTCTAATCCCCCAATAAAGCTCGAATTGGCAATCAACGGAACTCGCTGCGAGTCTCAACATTCTCAATAGTGACGGTACCGGGCTTTTCATGTGTCTCATGAGCAGCTTCAACTCCTTTTTGCTGTGCTAGAACCTGTTCGCCCTGCACAACATGGTTGGCGCCACCGAACAGAGCATCAATTTCCTCAAGCGGAACCTGCTTAGTTTCTGGAATGAAGAAAAAGACGAAGAGCGCCAACAAGAAGTTGATGCCGGCAAACATGTAGAATGCGTAGAAGCCGTCGTGGTCCAGGAAAATAGGGAAGAATTGCTGGAAGATAGTGTTGGCGACGTTTTCTGTAAGTTGGTCAGTTTTGCGCTGTTTCAAGTATTTTGGGATATGATGCACGAACGTGTTTGCGAGGCCATTCCAACTGCTTGCGCTCTCACATTCATGGAAAAGACCTCAGAGGTCCAAATCCAAACTGTTGCGCCCCATGAGGGTTTATCTAAGTGGTTGTTAGAATCTATAGACTCTGGCTCATGAATCTGTTTGTGGGGAACTCACAGAAGAATATGAATAGGAAAAGAAGGAACACAATCGATATGCCAACTGATTCTGATTTAGCCCCGTTGGCCAAATTTGGCGTTTCAGTTTCGACAGCTGCGACGATGATCATGCAAATACCCATTCCAATACCACCAACGATCAGGAGGAATTTTCTTCCAAATCTATCAATGATCCAGACAGCATTGAGGGTGAAGAGAATTCCGAAAGTAGCATTGAGGGCGTTAATCAAGGCGATCTGGCTGTCGCTGGTGAATACCTTCTTGTAGATCTTGGTAGAGTATGAGTTCAGTGAGCCTTGTCCAGTAAGTTGCTGGCCAGCATTGATGACGAGTGCAAGGAGCATGCGCTTGCGAAGAGACTTGTCTTTCCACAGAGCGCTATAGTTGCCAGAGATGGCCTCCTTTTCGTATTCAATGGCCTCACGGATCTGAAGAATCTCGTCTTCTACTTCCTCTTCGCTGTCACGCACTCTTCTCAGGGCGGAACGTGCCTTCTCAATGTTGTTTCCGCGTTTGATGAACCTAGTTTCGGTAAGCTTGGTCTTCTCATCATGATTGGCGGCTCTTGACAAAGGTCACTCACCAACGAGGGCTACCGGGCATTGTCGGAAGCAGCGCAAGGATCAAGACAGGGACCAAGAGCTGGAATATGACGACTAGCTTCCAATCCCATTCACCTAGCTTCTCAACGTTCTTGGTGCAGGCATAGTTGATCCAGAAGCAGATGAATGACCCGACAGAGTAGAACATCTGCCAGAAGGTCATGATCTTTCCTCTGATCTCCGGTGGAGACAGCTCGCCAATATACACCGGTCCGGCAGCTATTTAAAGATCCAGATTAGTCGCCGAGCTATGAACAGACAATCTTGTCAACCGGTTAGACTTACTCAATGCAATACCCTGACCAATACCAATAATGCATCTTCCTACCAAGAAACAAGCAAGGCTATGGCGAGGAGCAAATGTTTGCATAAATGTAGCACCGATAACCAGGACACAGCCAATAGCCATGCCGACTTTGCGACCAAGGTAGTCGGCTACCGGTCCTCCAACAAAGAACCCACCAAAGATGGCGCCAACAGTGTAAGCAGTGTTGATTGAGCCGATCGTCGCTGAGCTCGGATTATTGAAGTAGGCTATCCAGTTGTCTGAGCCCTGGACCGAGTTGAAAACCGACGCATCATAGCCATAAAGCACCATACACGCTGCTGCCACGAGCGAGATGAACCTGATCTTATCAGTAAGACTTTTTTAAGATATTTCCCAGTACCTCATACCAATTATAGGCCCTCTTGGAGCTCATGCCGAGCACCATTCTGACGGCAGTGTTCTAGAATCGACAGTTGAACAGGTCTTGGGGGGCGGGGACTGCAAGGGATAGAGATGAATGAATGACCCTCTGTTCAGGAATGGTCAAAGCAAGATAGTCACCGAAAGACCAGCCTAAGGATAGCCCTGTTCAGAGACAGGAAGAGAAGCAGTCCACAATTTCCGGGGACTGGGGAAAACGAGCGGAGTACCCCAGGTATATATGGCCCCGCCAAGGATGTCTGGGGAACTGGGGCAGCTCCCCACGCGTAAAATCAAAGACAGTCACGGTACCGATCAAACCATGCTTGAAATCGACGCCCCCCAGAAAACGCTAAGCATAACTTGCATTTTGATAACAACAGCCCCGTCAGTTGCGGGTCTCTAAGTGGTGGGGTATTCCGAAAGCTCCACGCACAAGAAGCGGACCCAAACGCCTTGCTGATAGCCGATTCGCTTCGAGCTCTTGGGGGCAGAAGGTTGATACCTGGGGTAGCTCTGATCTAGGGTTCGAGGATATTTTGTTCCGCGAGGTGATCTATTTTCTGATTTCCACGAATCAACGGCGCGCCCAACCGGGGGCTGGGAGAAAGTTGACTCCACCAATCGCGGGAGTCGAAAGGATCTAATTTAGACTGACAGTTCCGGGCTAGAATCGAGGTGGATGTCGTTCAGGCAAAGTAAAGCGATGAATTTGACTTCTGTGAGATACGATGAAGGCCCCAGGTCCATGTCACATGGGCGGGCTGAGTGCTTTGGGCTTGACTATCTCAGAGGTTCCTAAGTAGAAGACATGAACTACGTAGAAAAGGAAGTGACGATAGATTGAGTCAACTCCAAGGCCCAGCATACCCGTCACGTGCATCTCTACACCGGTCCCCGCCATCCTGGAGTCATCTCTGACACACATCCTTTCCTCGTGCCTCAGCCAATGCCCAGCTTCATTCGAATCAATGGTTATGGTCGGACAGCAGGGCCTAAAGGCTGACTCTGTTTGTTCGCCATGCAAACTGGGCAAAAGACGTTGCGACAAGGCACTGCCTTCCTGCTCCAGATGTAGAAGGTGGGTGGCGTTGGTGATACCATAATACCATGGGGCAACTACTGATCATCCGGCACACTTTTCAGAACACACAAAATATGCGAGTATCCGTATGTAGAGTCATCAGCTTCACGGATTCGCGAAGATCTAGTCTGTGATGGAGGGTGCCAGGCTTCTGTTGTACCTTTTAGAGCCTCAACCCAAGCCTGTATGAGGTGCAGGTATGGTGATGATGAGCCAAGACAAAAACTCCAAGTTTGACAGTTCAGACTCCACAAACGCAAATGTGATCGGCTCAAACCCTCTTGCTCTCGTTGTGCCAGGTATGAATCCCTCTTCGCTGTTGTTGGCCTGCCAAAAGCCGAGCCCCCTGTATGTTTGATTATAGGACGTCTTGTTCTCACTCCTTGAGGAAACTGACTCGGTCCAGGGTACGCTCGAGCTGTGAATATGGGGCTGCCAATGAACAGTTCTTTATAGTGTCAAGCACTTCAAGAGCACGCTCACCTCGAGAGACTTCACCCGTGGACTTGGCCTTGAGCTCTTTCTCGGTCCCTGGGGCTTCGCTACATCCACCCGTAAAATTTCGCCCTTACATGTCGGTTTTGCTAGGTTTTTGTAAGTTGCTTGACCACTTGCTCCGATTGAACAAAGAATACTTCGGTGGACGTTGGGTTACTCTTCTCCCTTCCCTTCCATCACAAAGCTTAAGAAAAGCCACCAAAGCCGAGAGAACTAACCCTCTACATTCGCCGATAGTCTTGACCTCAGTAGCCCTGCCTTCCAATGTCGCCATGCAAGATAGCTTAGCCTCGCACCTCCACTCGAAGTGGATTCATGTTGCGATGCTAGACTCTTGTCTCTTTCACGCCACTATGTTCAGTGCATCGGCGACTCTTGATCGCCTCAAGAATCAGGACAACAGCTTGATCACCGTATATCACCAGACATGGGCTGTTCGATTGCTTAATGAGCGTCTCAATCAGAAAATTCCGATTCTGGACTACGGCACTTTGGGATCCGTGGTGCCCTTGATACTTCACAATGTAAACACTCCCTAGAAGAGTTCCACCCGCGGGAGGAAATTCGCTACTAACGCGGATTCAGATGGCGACATTAGACCAGGTTTCAGCGGTAGCTCACCAGAGGGGCCTCGTCAAGATGCTGCTGTCAATATCGAAGCCACTGAGAGACGGAATAGGCCCGCTACTCGGCCTCATCAAACTGTGAGAAAAGTTCGCTCAAACATATATCATCACACTGTCTAATTCCTAAGAAGAGTCATGATAGCCGTCGCCTGTGTGTTTGACACGCCCCTTGTTTGGGACTCTTTGCTCTCGGGGTCAGTCCGTCCCAATTCAATCCTTCGAAACCTCGTCACCAGTGGTGCTTTTGGCAAGAACGGACCGATTTATGGAAAGGAGACCGTGGACGCGATTCTCGATGTGTATGAGGCGGTCTCCAAATTAGATCATCTCATTCATGCCGATGCGGCGTCCATCGATCGGGAACTTGGACAGGTGCTCTTGTCAAATAAATGTGATGATCAATCGGATCGCATCCAAACCATGTCCGCGCCTTCGAATACAGTCGACAGAGTAAATGCGTGCTGTCAGCTCAGTTCATCCATCTTCTGGAAATTGCTCAAAGGCCGGGCTCAAACTCATGCTGGTACCCCCTCAAGCGACCCAGAAGAGGTGATTCTACTCTTGAAGCATTTGACGACTGTTGAGTCTCAGTATTGGATTCAGAATGCTCCAGAGGCCTTGACATGGATCGTGTTTACAGGAGTAGCTGCATCGATTGATAAACAAGCGAGAGAAAGGTTTATTCAGTTTGGGGGAAACTTGCTGGCAGCTGTTGATTCTGATAGCCTTGTGATGATCAGACAAGGTTGGAGGTTTTGCGGTCTCTTGAAGAAACTGGCTGGGTTCTCATTGCCCGACAAACCTCCAGAGGGTTTTGTTTAGACGAAGACAGTAATAACACCACCAGAGAAGCGATTCAAGTAAGGAATCTCCACATTCTAGACTTTCCAGCTTTTTTCCGGTCCAATTTCATAGCTCATATGCTTATTTGGGTTCAATCAGCAATTGCAAAGAAGCACGCTATTATAATCGGTGGGTCGAACGTACGCTCTGACATCTCTTGGACGCAGAGAAATAGACACAATATTAGTCTATTTGTTTGATAATTCTTTGGGGTGATATACACCGGTAAGCTTCGAGAGTCTTGCATATCAACCAACATACTAGTAAAACTTCTCAGCTCCTTGTCAGGCACAGTTCAAATAGGCAAGGTCAAGTGGAAGTATATAGGCACCTTGCTTAGCCAACTCAACGCTTGTACCAAACTCCCTGTCAAATGATTAGCTTCTAGCCTCGAGACCCCAGAAAGGCCCGAGCAAGGCACACGGAATGTTAGTGAGTATATCACTTCAGGCCTGTGTGTCGACCTGTCACTATAGCGACCTTACCAGAAAGGTCCGAGGGCGATGGCCCCCATTTGGATCTTATGGCTGACCCTCGGCAATTATCAAGAGAGCAAGCTTAGTTTTCGACTTCAGGCGGAATGTTAAACACCCATGTAAACAAAACAGCTGCTTTTCGGGTATTGCTAAATTTGTTCCATCTCCTTTGACCTGCATCGGATTTTCCTAAGAGGTGCAGCCTGCGGCCGCAGATGCGGCGTGGGGCTACCTACATGCCATAACAACCGAGAATAAAATGACAGCGAACCGGAGAATAAGATGAAGGAGAAAGTCAGACATATCTAGTAATCATTACCTAAACGAAAGACGAACCCACTACGTAATTGAGTTCTGGAGATTCAAGAAATCAATGTAGAAGAATACGTTTCTACCTGAATGCTGAAAATGCTACTTTTGCTTGATACATCTTGAAAAATGGCTTCAGACGAAATGGGTTTGTCATGGAAGCAACCTACTAGATCCAGGACTTTGACACGCTCAAACCTACTTAAAAGACCTTTCGCTTTCACCTCACTTGGGACTTGACTTCACGATAATTTGATACAGTATTATTCCAGATCTTCCGAATTATATTCTCCCTCGTCCCTAATATCTGCACCTCTTTCGTGGGTGAGAGTGATCAAATTGGTTTCAATGCGGTCACGTGTTCTCGCGCTCTACTGACGCGGTTCCGCGCGACTCCAAAAAAGTTCGGCGTAAGCTGAAGTTGGTCATTCCTTCGAGATCTTATTTACTCTGGACCTGAGACTTTCTCATGACGGCCAATAATTTTGGTCCCTCACCCTGATCTGCCCTCACCCTATTCGCGATGCCCCGCAAAGAAGCAAAGAAGCAAACGCGACTTGCATTTGCCCCAACGGTTGCATCTCCGTCTCGCGATGGAGGTGACGACAGTAGCGATCGCTTCGCAAGGCTCTCATACGGGCACCCGAGTATGGCCTCAGTACGAACGGATGTTCCTCAGAAAAGCAAGGCTTCAGGGTCCAACAAGAAGAGCTCGTCCAAATCCAAGAAGGAAACTCCCGATGTAGTCGGGAAATCACCAGTCAAACAGGCTAGCAAAGGTGGGGCAAGAATTATGTATCCTTACTTGACATTCAGGTCGCTAAGAAGTATTCTTTGTTTAAAGTCCAAGCTGCAACACCAAATGAAGAGGAATCATCAGATGACGACATCATCATTCCTAGCTCCCAGAGAAAACGACGAGCAGTTCCCGATCTTAGCAAGATCCCCGTGAGTCCTTCGGCATCCAACTCAAACAAGAGAACTCGACATACCTCACAGCCTTCGAACGAAGACGCGATGGAGGGAACTTCTCAGCCGCGCCGAAGACTTAAGCGCAAAGCACTGAGCTCGCCTGTAGTTGCGCCGAGCGACAGTGATGATTCGGAAGACCCTGTGGTATCCTCGCCTGTCAAGAGGAGGAGACGTCTCCCAGACCCAGATACACCTCAGACACCCCGGTCGAGCGAGGACCAAGACGATTTGGACATTCAAGAAGATCTCAGAGATCTACAGGACTCAGGTATGTCCAAATACGCTTGTTGTACGACATGGCCATAGAGCTTACAATATTCTAGTTGTCAAGAAAACCCGCACACGCGGCCGCGTTGCTGAATCTGCGAGAGACAAGCGGTTCAGACATCTAGAAGCTCTCCGTCGTCGGCGTCTTGGACTTCCAGAGGAAAGTGAACACGAGATAGCATCAGAAAACGACGACGATGAAGGTGAAAATGAATATGAACATGAACTTGAAGACGAAGCCGATGCGAGCCCAACACGTCGAATTGAATATCGAAACCAGCTTGATAGTGACGTTGAGTCCGCCATCGACCCTAACGAGGACCTGGACAAGTACGAGGACGACTTCGTGCTAGAGGATGACACCACAGAACTGGGTGTTCCCACCGAAGAAATGCCCTTTGAATTCACTCGCCACGCCTACAAACAGCCAAAAGAATACTTCCGTGATGTGGTTGGGTGGATGGTGCACAACCGACTCGACCCAGCATTTCCACGCGACGACGACATGTACAAAGTGGCCTTTATGAAACTAGAGGATGAAGTCAAGGCACGCGCTGGATCTCAACTGATCTCTTCAGTATGGAATCCTGAATTCGTTCGGGCACTTCGGGCCAGACCGCACATGGATCTGTCTGCGTTTCCCACTGATCTCGGTCACTCCTGTGATGCATGCAAGCGATCGGGCCACCCGGCATCTTCTGATATCAGGTTATACGGCAAAGCATATTCTCTCTCCACGCTTGAGCCTCTCAACGATGAAAGCTCTGAGGACTCGGACAATTCTGACTCTAGTGAAGCATCTGGCGTTGAGCGAGACCGGGATGGTCATGTGCTGCCGAGTGAAGAGAAACGATTCTATCTGGGAAGGTCAGTCTCAGTTACTTTTACTAGTCCTCCTCTGTCCATCAGCCTAACCCTATCAATAGACACTGTAAGGACAAGGCTCAATTAGCTCATACTCTGATGCACTGGCGGTATCAACTCAACGAGTGGGTTGTTGATCATCTCGATCGCATGGGTCAAATGGAAGACTCTGAGATCATTCGACGAAGTACCTTGAGCCAGAAGCGCAAGACGCGAAACGCTATCGATGTCATCAAGCAAATGATTGAAGCCGGGGAGATTGAAAAGCTTTGGCGGGATTTCCATATCGCTCTGAAAGCTGCCCGAGAGAAAACGGTATGTCATGCAACGAAACTGAGCGTTGGGTATGTGACTAATCTTATTATTTTCATTTCAGTCTATCTTGGGATGAGCGCGAGCATCTGCATCTCCCATCCACTTGCATCATTTACGATTCTTGCTGTTTTTACTATGATACCCCCATTTCATGATCTCAACGCACCTTTGTATTTATGGACCCGTTCCGTCATTAGGCAATGTCCGAGCTGAATGTGTCTTAAAAGCACATGGCATGAAATAGGCCGAAAACTCAAGTTTCATCATGTAAGACATACAGATCACGAAGAGAAAAGAACAAGAGTGAACATGGAAGGCATATGTAGAGGACATGGAGAGAAAAAAGGGTGGTTGTGGTTGTACAAATACATGCATGCACGAGCTGCCGGAGCCAATATTTCTGGAAGAACACATGAAGGAAGCAAGAAAAGTGAGGACAAGGACGTTGACAAAGACATGGGCCAGTGACTCGGGTGACCGCGGCGCAGAGCTAATTCTCGAATCATCGTGTTCGAAGTTCGTCGTGCTGGGCAGGACTGGACTCGGATCGAGGCCGAGCATGATTCACCCACTCGCGGTCGCTCGGAGATTCCCTTCCGTCGATTTTGATACCCCTAAAACCTGGTATCGATCGGCTTCCAGGACACTTGGTTTGTTGTCGCATCCTTGCGTGCTGGGGTCGTATTAATTTACAGGATGGCCTGGGCCTCCTGCTTCTCGGGCTCAACGCCGGGAGTGAGCATCTATTGAAAGCAGAGAAGGTTAGTCACCCATTTCACCAAGATTTCGCGATCGCATCGTGCTGGCTACACTGCTGTTGAGCCACGAGAGATTTTCAAGCCACCTCAGGTCGAGGACCCCAGAGGCGACAACTGAAGGCAATCAAAGCACGGCGCCAATACTGATACAACCTATCCGATATTCCGAAGTGGAGATTTAAGGATCGAAACGTACCTCGTTGGCACCCTTGATCATGCCCTGCTCGCGCTCCATCTGGATGTACTGCTCCTCCTCAGCGTAGGCCAAAGCCCACGGGACGCCGATCAGGAAAGCGCTAGTGCTGATGATCCAAAGGGCACGTCCGCTGAAGGAAAGACCGGCCTTGGTGAAGGATGTGACGTTGGAGACAGTGCTGGTGATGGTGCGACGCGCGGAGGGGGGAGCATGTCTTTCAAGGCGGAGACACGCTCGTAAAGAGACTCCTCCTCGAGAATTTCCTCATCTTCGTTGGAAATTTCGGACTCTGAATAAATCGCGAGATAACGTCAGTTGTTGTTTTGATGATTTTGACGACAAGTGGCTCTGGGGTCGCTGGTGCAGTGTCGGGAGTGGATAATTCTGACTCAGGTGCATTGGAATCATCCTTGGGAGGAATCGACACGCATGGATGGATGTATCGAAGTAGACGATGGGTTCGAAGCATGATGCGAATTGTGCCTGGGGCGCAAGAACAGGAGTTCACTTACCGGTGTCACTGTAGTCCTCGTCCTCATCGTCAGAGACCAAAAGAGCATCATTCTTGGTGGCAGTGGGCTTCTCGGAGAAGTGCTCGTCCTCGACTTCGGTAAGCTTGACCATTTTCGCGGTGAAATATAGGGGGTGATTGAGATAGGGAAAGATGAGGGTCGGTGATGGTTGGAAGAACGGAGCGCGTGGTCCGGCTCCGACTTTTTTGCCGGGCAAAAGCGGCGAGAAGCTTGGACCTGTCGGGAACCACGACATCATCGTTGTACTATTTTCCATCGTAAATACAGTATGAAGGTATCTAGGTCTAGAAATGGTCGCAAGGAAGTGTTAATATGATACAGATTTCTACTCTATTATACACGTCCTATCCGCTGCAGATATTCCACAAAGATCTCATCTTAACACACCTGGGCACGTGAGCATATGTTGATATGGCCCTGGACCTCAGGGCGTTTTGCCGGCAGTCAGGCATGGTCTACCTCCGGCCAAGCTTCCATCGAGCAATACGCTCTTGAATCTCCTCCCAAGGGAACGAGCGGAGCTTGAAACCCTCGAGCTCACCCTCCTGCAGCACGACGGTAGGCTTGCCGGTTCCCTTGCCATTGTTCTGGACATGGCCGCCAAAGACTTGGCTAGCCACGCGACGAAGGTCATGAACGGTCAGAGCATCGATCTTATCGCACATCTCCTTCACGCCGACCTTGCGACCGTGGACCTGCACCTGGCGACCAAGGTCCTCGAGTTCCACCATGCGTGACTCGAGATTCATGAGCAGCGAAGAGCGGAGCTGATTCTTGGCGCGGTTGACCTCCTGGGTCTGCAAAGAAGTGTAACCGGTATCCAGAGTCAACGACTGCAACTCGCGGCACATAACTTCAAGCATCTCGGTGGTGCGAGTTGGGCTGCACGAGGCGGAGATTCCGAAGATACCGCTGTCGGTGTAGCTATGGTTGAAAGCGATGCAGCTCTCGACCCAGCCGTGCTGGTTGAGAACATTGGTGTAGAGGCGCGAGTACATGCCCTTGCCGGGGCCACCAGCGGAGAAGGAACCACCGCCACCGAGAAGGGTCTGGAGAGTGGCCAGGGCGTAGATATCAGGAGAGGAAATGGGAAGGGCCTCGAATGCGAGGTGAATGTGACTCAAACGAGGCAGCATCGGGTTCGCCGGCGGCGGGATGGGAGGAAGAGCAACGAATCCACCAGTGTAGTGAGCGGGTCGTCGGAGATCAAGAGCAGAGGGCTCGATCAGAGACGGGTGAAGGGGCTCAACTGTGGCGTTATTTTGTGAGGAAGTGGAGAGTTTCTTGAGGAATGGAAGTTTCGACAGGATTGACGAGTTTGTGCTGTGCGAAGCAGCCGGGCTGCTCACAGTTGATGAGGGTGTGAATGAAGGCACGGTCGGGACCTGGCCCTCGTTGGCGGCATGGGTCGAGTCCGAGAGGGTGGTGTCAATGCCACTACCCGAAAGAACGGGTCCCTTGCTCTGTTCACTGGCCTTCATGTCGCCGAAGTACTGTTCTGTAAGCTTAATGGCCTCTGCATGGGGCACGCCGGCAAAAGCGACCACCATTCGGTCCGGGTTGAAAAAGACCTCCCGGTAGCGTTCTACCACCGACTTGTTGATCTCGGCCAGTCGCTCGCTAGGACACAACAGAGGGTTACCGAGTGTGTTATCCTTGTAGGCGGTCATGTGCACCAGCTCCGGCAAGATGAGTTCCGGCTTCGCCCAGATCTCGCCAATCTCATACTCTGCGACCGCAAGCTGCTGAAGCACCTCCTCCTCGGTGATGAGAGGGTCCCGGATAGTCTCTGCAAGCAGGCCGAGTGTGGTAGGGACGGCCGAGTTGAAGCTGGCTGACTGATACATCAACGATTCGCGCGACGAGGCACATTGAATGTTGCCACCGAGCGACTCGAGAACCTCTAGCATCTCATCTCCAGTGTGCGACTTGGTTGATTTGAAAGCCAATCGGTCCATAATGTGACTGACACCACGTAGGCTGGCATCCTCGTAGCGTGATCCGGCGTCCACGTAAACTCCAACACCAGCGAAAGGACCGGGTAATGACTCTGTGGCCACGCGAATTCCGTTCGGAAGGGTTGTGATCTGGTCAAGTTCGGCAGGATCCTGCAGGTAAAGAAAGGTATCAGTGTTAGCGACGAGGGGACAGACTCCGGGAGTTGAGAGCAGCATACCTTGGCCTCGTTGAGAGTAGCAAAGCTTCTTGACACTGAGCGAGGAGCTCGATTCAGAGGCTTTGCGGACTCGATAGCCCGCAATGCAGAACGGCGCATGTTGCCTGACATCTGGATATATGCAGTGTTGGCGATTCAAGAATGCGTGATACACTCTTGCGTCTCCAAATCTGGTAGGATCGGGACTTTGGCCGCGGCGAAGATTCGATTCCGGAGGACTGCGCCGAGTGCTTACGTAAGTAATTGCATGATCTTAATCCAAACTTTACGAAGTGAAGGAGAGTCAGATCTGTTTGTTAATTGCTCGTGATCGTATTGTTGACTCATTCGGGTTTTCCAATGATTATTTGTTTGTCGGCGAATACCTAGCGTTGGGCTATGCTGACGAAATATCAAAAGTCTAGATCCTACGATGACATATCGGACGTGTCTAGATCATGATTGTTTTAGGGATTTTTCAAGATCAAAGACATCGGCCCGTGTAGCCACAAAATTCGTCTGTGACATATTCTATCTTGACGTCTGAATTTCATATATGTGTCCTCGAATGCAAGCATATTCAAATTAAGGGTGCTCCGAGGCCCAGTTGCGATACCAATCCAGACAGGATGCATTGGCAACACTTGCACCGATCTTAATGTTCAGTCCACACAAAATTTGCTTCACCGCATTCTCGACTTTCTTGCCATTGGAGGTCACGGGGATTTCTGGGCAGGCATCAATGATGCCAGGAACATGCCGGGGACTCAGCTCCTTGCGGATTACAGCCTGAATGCGCTTCGAAAGGTCAGACACGCTAGCGGCAATGCCCGGCACAAGCTTCATAAAGAGGACAACCGTTTCGTCTGTGTCGATGCCTTCCCTTCTCCGAGCAACACACAAAGAGTCTTCGATCTCATCAGCAAAGTGCTTCAACAAGACGTTGTAAATCTCGGCACTGCCAAAGCGCACGCCGGAGGGTTTGAGCACGCCGTCACTACGGCCCAGCATGATCACGCCACCAGTTTCTGGGTTTAAACGTAAAAAGTCTCCATGATGCCAGATTGAAGGACCGAACACGTCGAAATAGCTCTTTCGATACTTCTCTTGGCCAACGGGACCTGGTGGCCAGAACATGACCGGCTGTGCCGGGAAAGGGACCGTGCAAACGAGGTCTCCCGGTTCGCCGGAGGCACTAACATCGTTGCCAGCGTAGTCAAAAACCGAGACAGCCATTCCAAGAGAACGGCATTGAATCTCGCCCTTGTAGACGGGTAGGATTGGACAGCCCGAGCAGAATAGAGACAATATGTCTGTGCCCCCAGTGATAGAGCCTAGCATGATATCAGGGTGAATTGAGGAATAGATGTACTCAAAAGTCGAAGGAGCCAAGGGTGACCCAGTGCTGAAAATGGCTCTTAGGGTGTTGAGAGACACCGGGCCGTGTGCATGCATACGAGGGTTGAGACCCGCTTGCTCCAGCATCGAGAGATACTTGGCGGATGTGCCGAAGTGGGTGATCTGAAGCTCATCAATCAGTCGGGGCATAGCCATCTCTCCGTTGCCCCCTTCAGCATCGAAAGGTCTGAATGGAGAACCATCATACAAAACTATGGTAGCACCACTGGCCAAACCGGACACCAGCCAGTGCCACATCATCCAAGTTGTCGTGGTGAAATAGAACAGCCGATCACCAGGCCGGATATCGCAGTGAAGAAGATGTTCTTTTTTATGCTGCAACAGCGTACCCAAAGATCCATGGACGATGGGCTTGGGTGCTCCGGTGGTGCCCGAGGAGTACAAGATATATACCGGATGTTCGGGACTCAAGCTGGCAAATTTCAGAGGTGCATCCTGATCCCAAACACCATTCTGGAAGTCGGCGTAGGTATGGACCTTTCCATTCACAGGACGGAGTTCTGCAATGTCAACGTCGAGGAGCTTGGCAGTCTCAAAGACAACCAAGATCTCTAAGTCGGGCAGCTCGCTTACGATTTCGTGCACCTTAGCATGCGAGCCATGAACCTTGCCATTGTACAGCGAGGCATTGTCTGCAAAGAGGACCTTGGGTTGAATCTGCTTGAGACGCTCAAGCACGGCATGAACACCAGTGTCCGGCGACACTCCAGTCCAGAAAGCACCAATGGACGTCGCGGCCAACATCGCCACGACGGTATTAGCATGGTTGCCAACAAAGCCCGCCACGCGATCACCAGTCTGAAGACCAATTTGTCTAAGAGCGTTCGCGCATTTACGAACACGTTCCCGCAACTCCTTCCAGGAGATAAACTCGCGGTCCGCCTCTGTGGCGCCGATCACGGCAATAGAATTCTCATCAGGCGCGCAGGCCGGGTAAAGGAGATTCTCGGCAAAGTTCAGAGTGCTCCCTTGGAAGAAAGCAGGACGAGGAAACATGGGCCCGTCTGATTCAAGTACCTACTGCTGCGTTAGAGAGGACTTACTCGGCGTTCCTGTGCCATGACAGAACTCACCCGTGTGTATGACTCGTGGGCCAGGATGTGGGTATAGTGCCAGATCTCTTCCCAGAACTGGGCGGGCTCTGACACACTCCATTTCCAGAGGGAATTGTAGTCCCTCAGAGACAATCCATGTTTCTTGTTCACTTTGGTCATGAAATCGTAGATCTGGGTTTTTTCTGGAGATGAGGGCCGCCACAGCTCCTTCACCTCCATTGAGACAGCCTCATCGATGTGTGGCATAGTTAATTGCGTCCAATTGGTGCAACTGAACTTTAGTAAGCCAGTTGAGGCGCACACAGACCGAGACTGGGAATATTAACTCGAATAGCGGACAGAAACTTCCGTCAGGAGCAGGTCCGCGGCGTAGATGGGAGGTAATGCTCTCCACAGTATCACCGCACTACCAGAAATCTTTCCCCAACAATCTATATGTCGAGTGCGTATTCCAGAAAGGTCTTGCAGGGGTGGGACTCGATGGCAAATGAGAATAGGTCAAGTCTCACGACCAATTGTCCCAACAAGGGATACGCGGGGCGGGCTGCGGGAATATCTGCTTTACCCGATCCGCGGCTGCGGGTATAGAACACACGGTGTAGTGCTTAGAGGATGCTTCGTCTGGGGGTAATTAAGAGGGGAGTTTCTATAAGAGGAGCACCGGCAGACACTAGCAAATTCTCCTACCGTTTCCTCCATCCCCACTTGTCTGCTTAAGCTCCAGCTCATGCCTACTCAACCCAGAATCGGCGGATCAAATGCGGAACGCGGAAGGTGACACCGTGTGCCTCAGGCACTAACAGGGTATCGTGCGATGGTCGAGACCGTTTTCAGCTTGCATGCGGTGTACTTTCCACTCAGATATGGCACCTCATGTCGTATGATGGTCTGTACTTTCCTTGGAGAGAACACCCCCATCGACATCATCATCTTGTCTCAATCATGACGATGAGCCAAATCGGTGTGAACTTCCCCCCTTGATCGCAATTTGGACCAATTTTTTGAGTTTGACAGCCACGATTGGCATGTTTTATTGAATCAGGAACGCCACAGCAAAACCTGTCAATTGATCTACGTGCGCCTTAGGGGGGGGGAGCTCAGAGTACCTCATCCTACAACATCTCCCTTGTACACAAGCATCGGAAATCCGTACCTGAGCACCGGACGCTAGGGAGCTTACCGAGCGCCCGGTGACGGCACGGTGGATAAAAACTGGATAATTCAAGGATCCAGATCGGAAGCAACTTTGACTAAAGCACTGGGGGCTCGAAAATTTGAGTCGTCTCGGCCCCGTAAATTACATCCAATTAACTGAAATTTTACCTCTCCCACCCAATCATATCGGCGTAAGTCCGTATCATCCCTGTTCGCACAGCAATACCATGACCCATTCGGGCCTGCATGATGATTATACCGCAGGTACGACTCGTTATTTACCTTCTTTCCTCCCTTCCTTTCATTTCAACCTCATCGAATCTGTGAGGGAGAATTTACTCGACATAATTGAACCCGTTGGGTTCGCCCCCTTGTTCTTACTTCAATTGCTTGCCTTCCCCCCCCCATTCCACGTGCCGCACTCTAAGCCCTGTCGGAGGTCTGCGGATAGGAGGTCCGTCGCCCTCACCCTTACCCTCATCCTCATCCCATGTTCACGACTTCATCTCTCAATCGTTTTCGATTTGCGCACTCGTCCAGCCTAAATTTGAACATTTCTCCAACAATTAGCTAACGTCGTCACGCCTCAGATTCTCTTGTCTCTACAATAAAGACGGGAAAATCCGGACTCCTGGATCCTCACGCGCCGAACAATCTTGCGTCTGACGTTACCCATCATCTTGGGTAGTTCCTGCTTCAATCGTCGGTTTGGACGCGTGTGAAAATTACCGCGCTCTCCTTTCTTTCCGGCGGTCCCAGTCAAATCTCTTTGCCCCCCAATTTGCCTCGCCGCTTCCCTCTGCGATGCCTCGTCGGTTTAGCAACAACTCCTCCAACGACACCTCTTCCAACTCTCCGTCCTTTTCACCCTCTTCGGGAAAGGGCGGTTTTTCCATAAAGGCACCTTCGGTCAAGTCCCATCGCCTGTCCCAGTTCTTCTCGACGTCACCCAAGTCCTCTAGGGTCGAGCCGCAACCTTCACAGGCGCCACCGCAGTCCACCGGGGTCAACCCGTCCAACGTCACGCCGATCAGCTCTGCATCACTGTCCTTACCGACAATCTCGCTGTCCACTGCCACGGCTGATAATCCGAATATGGAAGAGATGCCAACTACCTTGTTCCAGCCCCCGACTCCTGAGGAGGCCCGTCGGCTGGCCAAGCAACATGCCCAATTCGGTCCTATCGGTCATCCCAGCCACCGGTACTCCAGTCGACACCCTGGTGGTGTCTTCCCGGAGCCGGTGATGGACGAGCCGCCGTATTATTACTTGCTTACAACCTACATCAGCTACCTAATTCTAATTGCGTTCGGACACGTCCGGGATTTCTTTGGCAAACGCTTCCGCGAGGAGAACTACCGCCACCTGAAGCCCCGCAACGGCTACGGCGCGCTCAACAGTGATTTTGACAACTTTTACGTCCGTCGACTCAAGCTCCGCATTAACGACTGCTTCGAGCGTCCCACCACGGGTGTCCCCGGACGAAATATCACTTTGATCGACCGTGCTACCGATGATCACAATCACCACTTCTACGAGACCGGTACCACTACCGACACATTAAACCTGAGCTCCTACAATTACCTCGGTTTCGCTCAGTCTGAAGGCCCTTGCGCCGACCAGGCCGAGGAGGCTGTTCGCAAATACGGTATTGCTACTCCCAGCACTCGCGCGGAGGCTGGAACCCAAGATCTTCATGTTGAGGTTGAAGAGCTCATTGCCCGGTTCGTGGGCAAGGAGTCGTCGATGGTCTTCTCGATGGGTTTCGGCACCAACGCCAATGTGTTCCCGGCTCTGGTTGGAAAGGGTGACCTGCTTATCTCCGATGAACTGAATCACGCCTCGATTCGATTCGGTGCTCGACTTTCTGGTGCTTCCATCGCCATGTTCAAGCACAATGACATGAAGGATCTAGAGCTCAAGCTGCGTGAGGCCATCTCTCAAGGCCAACCCCGCACCCACCGCCCCTGGAAGAAAATTCTCGTCGTTGTTGAAGGTCTTTACTCTATGGAAGGCTCAATGTGTAACCTTCCCGGTCTTGTGGCTCTGAAACACCGATACAAGTTCAACCTGTTCGTGGATGAGGCTCACTCCATCGGTGCCATCGGTCCCAAAGGTCGGGGTGTGTGCGATTACTTCAGTATTGACACCGCTGAGGTCGATATTCTCATGGGTACTCTCACCAAGTCATTTGGTGCCAATGGTGGTTACATTGCTGCGGACAAGGCCATGATTGACAAGCTCCGAGCTACCAATTCTGGTATGCTCTACGGCGAGGCCCCTGCCCCCGCAATTCTCACGCAAATTTCCTGCGCCCTTCGGATTATCAATGGCGAGCTCGTGCCCGGTCAGGGTGAGGACCGTCTCCAGCGCCTGGCCTTCAACTCCCGGTACCTTCGTCTCGGCTTGAAGCGTCTCGGCTTTATAGTATACGGTCATGATGATTCACCAATTATTCCTCTTCTTCTTTTCAACCCGGCCAAGATGCCTGCATTCTCTCACGAGATGCTTCGGCGCAAGATCTCCGTCGTGGTTGTCGGTTATCCCGCTACGCCTTTGGTTTCATCTCGCGCACGATTCTGTGTGTCAGCCGCCCATACCAAGGATGACCTCGACCGGGTTCTAGCCGCCTGTGATGAAATCGGTAATGTCCTGCAACTGAAGTTCTCCACCGGTATTGCTGGCGGCGCTCTGCCCCCTACCGAAGGCATGGCTCCTCCGCCGGAGATGGAGAAGGACTGGCACCGAAAGCGCTCCGAAAATCTCAGCCCACCCCGGTGGCGGCTCGAAGATGTCATCCGACGCGGCGTCCAGGATGTCAAATCACCTTTGTACTAGATTGACACTCCCCTTCGTTGCCTGATGCTGCGTTGAAACTTCTTGCATATTGAGTTTTGAGCCCTTTCCTTCGGAGTTTATTCCACGAGCCCGGTTGGTGCTGGTCACGCCGTATCGCGGTTTTTTACTCCCATGATTCTTCCTTCTTTTATCTTTTATTTATCCTCGGTCCCACCTTCCTGCAATGGCGTGGTCAAACAGGAGAGCCTCAATGCTCGGGTCCGAATAAAAGAAGGCGAGATTCAGAAAAGAAAGAACCCGGTCATGAGTTATTCGAACAAGCAACGAATGAATATGTCCCTGTTTTTCTACGAACCGGTCCTGGTCTTGGGAAATTCCTTGTTTTTTGTGCCTGGCATGCAGCCCTTTTTTAGTTTTTCTTACTTTCTGTGTCACTTTTACATTTCTAGAATATTGCCTAATAGTGCTGCATGTGTGCTCGTACTTGGGCACACAGTTGGCTTTTCTTCGCTTTCATGTCACTGAACCATGGTTCTCATCCTTGTCGCGAACATGGTGTCATGAGCATGGTTCGCCTGGGATGCTCCGTTGGTCGATCCCAGTGATACTGGATACACTACTTCTATCTTTCCATCTATGGAAGAAGCTGCTTCAGAATGGCAGGTGGAATACCTGTCCTTTTCTTTGAGATACTTTGTTTATAATTCAATGATTCGTTAAATGTCAACATCTACTGTCACTGTACACTTGTGTTTCTCTAATATATTACGACACAGCCAAGTCACGAAAATGAAGAGCTTAATAGTAATAAGTAAATCGTGATTTCTCTGAAGCTTTGTCTCAGTCATTCCATATTTGTCTCAATTGCTATTCATTCATGAATCTCTGATGTCCCGTCCTTCAGCAACAATTCAACTTGATTCCCGAACGGACTTACAGCCATGCACTTCTGCACTCTGCTTCGTGTGATCCAAACGTCAAGATCATCGGGTTGCTCGTTTAGAACACAAACCGTCAGATCACTTAGCAAATCGCGTGCTTCCCTCGTGGACCAGCCCGCAAGACAAGTTTCAAACAAACGTATAATCTCATGCCCCTTAACAAAAGAACAAAATTCGGCTGACGCCCTATTCCTTCAAAGCCCTTGTAAGTCGTGATCTGCAGTGAGCCTGTGGGGATGGAGTATAGCGAGATGAGATCCGTCGGGTTTAAAAAAAAGATCAAAAGCCTTGACTGTAGGAACCATCAGGGCAAACTGCCAGTCGATAAAACCTGTGATGTTGAACTCTGCATTGATAAGCCGTCACTTTATCTTCGACATACTTGCCAAATTTACTGGCTGGTGCATCCGAAGCTGTCAAAGTATCTTTGTACTAGTCTATGTTGTGTAATGATAACTGTCCGATGTTTACATGGACTGTATGTGTGCAGAATGTATGTTCGGAGTACATGTATCCAGACAAAGAATCTCACAAGGCTTGACGTAGGATAGTGAGAAAGGCTTGTTTTGATATGTTAGACAAGACACCGGAGGGTAACAGGCACACGATGCCATCCGAAGGTTCAAGCCCTAGCCCCAGTATTAGCCTCTTCGTACGGGCGAGAGCCGAAATGTAGTAAGATGAATTGAAAATCGTGAAGTCAAGATTTAGATTCCGACTCAAATATATGTTGAAATGTATGTGGTAGCCTTATGATAGATCTAACCCATCAGTGTGTGCTGAAAGAAGGAAACAACAGAACCCGGAAATGCATGAAATAAGCCCCAAGCCAAAGCGCCATGATAAAAGCAAGAAAAGACTGTATATGCAATGTGGATCGAGTCTTCTAACTCGCACAGTCGTCAAAGTCATAATGTGTCATACCTGCCTGGGTCTAACGCCTGCCCCAGCTAGGAATTCAGAAAAAAAACAGGAAAAGAAAACAAGGTATATATGCACCAGCCTATTAGACAGTCCCATAACGCCCATGTTCCTGACCAAGGAGAGCCGACCCCTCCAGTGGAGTCGAACGACGCTCATACTCGCAGGGAGGAGGCGATGTCGAGGGAATCCAGCCACGCATCCAGCCATGCACACGCCTCCATTTGCTGCGACCGCGCTTCGAGTCATCGTCCTCTCCAATGAAACTCTCATCATCTTCTTCGTTGGATCCGTACATGAGGAATTGCACGCCCATGAACCCATCGAGCCCTAGAACTCCGAACGCACCGAGGAAGAACGGCATAGACCGTCCGATCCACTCCCAGCGGTCATTCCCGTGGGCGTCGGCCCAGCCGCCGCCTCCGTATGGCGCGAAATCGCTCCAGGCGTTGGGGTTCGTGAGCAGGGAAGATGAGTAGAAGAGGTTCCCACAGAAAGCAGCGAAGAACAGCAAAGGAGAGAGTCCCTCGGTGCTCTTGCGCTGGTAGTTCTTGTAGAGCTGTGGCGGGCGCGAGCCGAGATAGAGCAGCGTAGACATCCAGGAGACGACGCGGCCGATGATCTCGATTATGGCTTCGCGTGGTGCGTCAGAGATGGGCGGGTGAGCTGATGGTTTAGGGTCTATGGGACTGCCATTGGCCACGACGGCGCAGACGAGAGTGGCGATCAGCATGGTGCGGGGAAGAGCGAAGGGCGCGCTGCTTGCGCTGCTGCCCATTCGGACGGTCCGTCGCGAGGAGCTCAACTTCTCGTTCGTATATGAAGTTCCGGGAGCAGATGAGTTGAGTGGGGTTCCAGTTTGAACGCCCATATCGTTGAGTTCGGCCTTCTTTGTCATGTCGACTGGGGCGGGTGGTGTCCGGTGGGTCACAGTGTCGTCGGGCACAGCCACGCCTTGTAGGATATCGCCACGAGCGTCGGAGTCGTGTGAGTGGAAGAAGTCGTTGTAGCCCCCATACAGGCGGGCTTTGTAGTGAGTGTACCAATAGAACTGGATCACGAGTGCGACATCCACGCAAACATAGTAGCTTGCCACCACGACTTGCCACCCTGCCTGCCTGGTGAATAGAGCACCCACTAGGTTACTCGCGTCACCTGCACACCAAATGACCAAGAAAAAGATTGACAACCCTGATGTTGATTGCAGTTGGTAGTTTTTGAAGATTTGCGGCATCTGGGCAAAGAGCCATGAGACGATACTGAGGGTTCCGAGAACGGAGGAGATCAGCGCGAGAGGTGTGGGGAGGCAGATGTGGAGATGTGATGAGATAGCGGTCAGGAAGGGCGATGTCGGTTCGCAGTGGTCTGGGAGCGACCCATGTATGAGATGTTGTAAAACAGACGCCATAATATATTTCTATTCGTCTTTCGCGAGAGTGGAAAAGGTGCGCCGTTGAGGTGCAAGTCCTCGAGAGACCTGGCGGGAGCTGATCCGGGGTAAAGCAATTGAGTCCGGGCCCGATTCGATAGACCGAAGTGAATGAAACGGCTAAGGGAGGGAGACAAGGGAAGGTGAAAGGGTAGCCGGTAGAAGGAAGAAGGTAGAGAGAGAGTGAGAGAGTCAAAGAGGAAAGTCGTAGCTGAAGACAAGTGACCCCTCGCATCACGAGAGCTGAAGTGCAACGATCATGACCGAATCGGGGCTTATCAGGCGTGACTCAAAAAGATAAGTGGTTTCCTTAGTGGGCCTATCACCCACCTTCTTTTATCACCGAATCCGAGTTAGTCCGATTGCATTCCTCACTCTATCAAGTAAACATTCTATATCTGATTTACCCCGCGTTCGTCGCACCGGATTCCCCGGACTTACGTGACCTGGGCAAACTGATTATAGAGACATCAATCAGGGCTTCTGTCTCCCACGTGACTCTTATCTATACCATCGCCACTCCTGAGCGGCTCGCATGTGGGCCATGGGCATGAGCTGGTACCAATGTGCCCTTACGGTTTTAGATCGCTAATGGCGCCAAAACCGGAGCTGGAGCTGGGGTCCGGGACCATAGCTAGTCAGGGATCTGCCACTGATCTCCATCGGCATCTCAGCCATACAGGCATCCACGACCCACTTTTTGACCCTCACCGGGAACGGGGCCTCTCAACATGCTGGCCCTTATCGATCCCATTTACATGATTCTTGTGGCCGGAAGACGAATTCAGTCTCTTGCAGACGCCTGGAAGCTGTCATCAGACTACCCTAGTCCTCAGCTTCCTACCGTCGGAGCTACCGTCGGAGCTATGGTACTGAGTGTGACCACTATAACCCGTCTGTTCTGGCAGTGTGCGGAGACTCTCTCAAACGTAGATATGACTGTGACTCAAGCTCCAAGTTCATCGAAGCGCAGGTGAAGTATGGGGCCACGAGGTGCAACGTGGAGGTAAGCCACGGGGCACAAGCACGCGGTATCGACGTATCGGAGTTTCTCTACCACTTCTTGGCGTTCCCCGTCCCGCTTTTTTGATCACTGAGCAGAACTGAGCACGCCCCTGGAGCGATCTGATCTGATCTACTCCCTGAGGGTCATTGATGCTCAGCTAAGCAGACTGATACACTCACGAATCCTCGTCTAGGCGCTGTGATTCGTACCTCAATCCGATTCTGAGCGTAGGGGTGCGTAGCCAAAGAAAGCGATCATTATAAACTGCACCGAGCTGACCCCGGTCACGTACCACCCGCCCTCATAAAGTTACCCGAAATCATCCTTTGAAAGTGACACGGACTGTATCGATATGACTATTGAATTGAATGAGATTGATGTAGCTCATTGCACCAAAATAGAAGCTACTATTCAGTGTTCCAATCAGTATTGAGTTCATACGACAAATTCGGATCATTCCATCTACTACCCCAATGACCTCCTACTGAGTCAATAGATGACTATTAGTACCAACGAAATTTAGTAATTTTTCTCATGTATTCACATCACATATTACCGTAACAGCAACCGAGGACAACGGTATGCAATTTGGCAGTAAGATTGTCGCTCGTCCTAACAGGTCTGTACATTTAAAGCGGTTTCACCTCTTTCGCTCGTGAAAGATATGTTTTCAACTAGGGTCATGTGTGGTTCTTGCTCCGGACACATATACTCTGGACACATCCAGTCCACGTAAATGTACAGCAGACAATGTTGCTACACATGATAGATCATTGGTTACTAACAACCTAGTATCTCGTACTAGATTTCATTTTCAATCTTTTCTTTGAAGCACACAGATTTATGAAATCATTAAGCTCTCACTATTGAAGAACCGTATGCTATCAAGTCATCTTCGATTAGTATTAGAGCCATATGGCGGTCGACTAGCAAGTGATTTGTTCTTGCAGGCTAATTCATCTCCTAGCCACTCTAATCAATCTCTCAGAAAGCAATGAGCGCTCAGAGAGTGGCCAGTGGACCTTGTCAACCACTTCAGTGACCAAGTCTGAGTAGTTCAGTGAGTCTAGTAGGACTAAAAATGCCCAGTGAGCCTTGATCTGAGCGCTCTCATTGAAGAGTAATTGCCTAGAATAGGAAAGCCGTATCGAGTGGAATAATTACAGAATGAATGGTGAGTGACATGTACGGCACACAACATCCATGACTATTTATATATGGAAGCCCCCTTTTCCTTACATAGCCAGCAATTCTGCTCACTGACCGAGCCAATCCCTTTTCAGTCTTCAATGTGACATAAATTACCCATTATATGTAAGCCGCCTTTTGACAAGGCTTCATAAACAAGATAAATAAAATGTTTTCCCACGCAGCAAGCAGCTTTGAGGTCAGGGGATCTTTCATTACTTCAACCATCACCAAGGCATATCATATCTACTCCAACCTGAGCCTTCAATCAAGTCGAATGAAACCCGAAAACCCTAGCCCGGCAAATCAAGCAAGATCCGACTATTCGTGACTTCATAATCAAATACACGAGGCCATGAAATCGTAACGACAAATTCAAACTCACGCCCTTCTCAATACTCATCATCTTCCCGATGCCTCGACCGACTCCGACTATGATGATGGTGGTGATGATGATGTCCCCCGTGACTACTACCATGACTACTACCATGGCTACTACCATGGCTACTACCATGATGACTCCCATGCCTCCGCCCATGTCCATGCTCCCGTTCGGGCTTCTCATGATCCTTCACTTTATTTTCCAAGATATTCCCAATGATCGCCCCACCTAAAGCCCCCAACAGCCCATGATCCTTCTTGTGACCAAAGTAATACCCCGCCGCACCACCAGCCAACGAACTTGCAAGGCCGCGCTCGCTCCCAGGCTCATCGTCATCCGTTGGCACCTTCCCGCTACTGTCTCGCGGGTCGGAATCTGACACATAGACCGAGGGTGCATGCGGATTGGGCGAAGGTGTGTAGCGTGGCTGGGAGGCTGAATCTGGATGGCCGCTGAATGGGGGTTGTCAGCGTGGGTCTGTGCTCTTGAGGATGGTGGACTTCACTAGTAGCTTGCATTCTCTGGAATTTTCCCACTTTGGTTCTGGGTCGCTGGCGTGATGGGGCCGAGATGGTCTGGTTGTCCTACTGGTGTGTAACTTCTATCGAGGGTAGATTGGTAAGACTCGGGCGCCAGATGGTACGGGTTCTGTGGTGGGGAGTAGGGGTAGTTCGGATCATGGTGAGGCTCCGTGTTGTTGTATGGTTGCTGGTGGGTTTGGTATGGATATTGTTCCTGGTGAGTCTGCTCCGGAGGATAGTAGCTGACCCCGCCCGGGGTGGGCGTGGAGTATGAAGTATAAGGATTATAGGGATCCGCCATGGTGCAATGATGGAAGAGAGAAATTGTATCAGAGTAAGAGATGGGTCTTATGAATACGGGGGCCGTTCGGTTCTGATCACTGCGGCTCATACATCACAAGGCGCGGATGACCTGCGCGCACGACCCGCACGGGAAGTCTGGAATGCGCACGCCGCCAATCATCGCCGCAGGGTCCTGCAAGAAGCCCATCGCGAGGCTTGTCGTTGAATAGGGCGGTCATCTACAGGAAAAGAAGGGGGGTCCTTGAAGACTGATGTTGCCATGCTTCGTCTATTCACGATAAAACGCGCTATCAAGTTAAACGGAGAAAATAAAGAACGGAAACGAGAAATACGTTGGACTCGGGGTATTCCGGCAAGAAAACACAATAATGAAAAAGCAAAGGAGAGGGGTCAATGCAACACAGGGCTAGCTGTGGATTGATTCAGACCCGCAGGTCTGGCGAGGGAGGTGAGGAGCAAGGCAATCAAATGCATCCGGGGGAACATGAAAGCGAAAGATTGGTATGAGAAGGTGAGAAGAATGAAAAGGACCGGGCATAGGTAACGTGCGCAGCACTGCAAATGCCCTTGCGGTGTCAGTTCCCATGGTGACCTGACAGACCCATGCACATATGAGCAGATACACTGACAGGGGAACAAGGACGCCTGGTGACTAAGAGGCCGGGCTCTGCATACTTCGCTGGGAATTCCGGCGTGCCCGCTGGGCCATCCATTTCACAAGCATGTCGTCGAGTTGGTTGTTCATTTCTTTGAGCCTCTTGCTCTCCTCCTTGAACAGACGACCTGTCACAGGGTGCTCGGGACCGGCCGGGGGAATATTGGATTTGTCGTGGACAATGATGAAAAGGTCGCGTATATCGTTTTCTTCGTCCATGTATGATCGTAGACTGGCATCACTCCAGGTGGGGGTGTCCACTGAAAGTGTGTCAAGTGAACCCTGGGTTGCGTCGGTGGCCTGAAGGTCGTGGGAATCGGCCTCGGGGGACGACGGCGGGGAGGGCGGCGAGACAGAATAGCCACGCTGTGTAGTATCGGGGGTCAGGCCGGGGGCACTTATCGGGATATGGCCCTCGACGGGGAAGTCATCAACGGGGGACCCCGATCCACTGCCATAGTAGCTTGTGCCCATCGTTGGTGTGAATCTTTGGGGTGGAGACACCACTGAATGCTGACCAGTCGCTGCGCGATCGGATCCGTAAGGTCCCCTCCACTGCGCTTCGCTGGATGGTCGATCATCTGGAGACGCGAATGGATCCCGAGACTCCGTAGGAGTTACGAAGGAATCTTTCGAGGGGCTTGATTGGCCGGCAGGAGAGGCCACCGCTCCACGGTCTTCATCTTCGAAAGTTTCCACTTCCTGAGTTGTAGTGACCTGTCGAATTGATGGAGCCGCCTGGCTTGCGAGAGCGGACTCAATGTCCTGGGTGTGATCGACGGGAGAGGTGGGAGAGACAGGAGACATAGCTGCTGGGGGCTGCTTCTGCAACTTATTACTGGCCTGCCTTGTTGGCTTAGTCCTGGAGTCCTGGGACATTGTGGACTCCATGGAGGTCTTTGGAGATAAGCGGGACGAAGATTCAGCAGGGGACAAGGGCTCGTCCATGTCTTCGTCGGTCGACTTGCTCTTTTTGCCGCGCTTGAAGAGCCCACTGAGCATCCCGGGTTTCTTGTCCTTGCGTTTCTTGTCATCCTTGGTGAGTTTCTCTTGTGACGAAGTTGCTTTTTCGATGCTTTCAAAGCTTCCGCGGCCATCCTTCCATTCATTGAGTAGACTGTTATTGCTATTGTTGTTGGACTCGTCGCGTAACAGGTTCGGGGTCAAAGAGATCTTCTTTGGCTCGGCAGTGTCATCCTTGAAGAAAGAATCGGTATTCCGCACAGTACCATTTCTGGATCTGCTAACGGCAGGTTCCGCTTGATACAACAAGTTAGATTTTGATGTGACTCGTCCACAGGAATGATCTCTCTTCATACCTTCTGGGTCAAAGAACTCCTCGCTCGACCGGTGAGGGTCCGTGATGGATTGCTCGGGTGCAGGCCTGTCTTCAGCCTCAGCACCTTCGGGCTGTTCTGAGGTTTTCTCTTTTTGTCCCTTGGGCCGTAAAGGCTCCACCACGATGTCCTCATTCTGCTCCTGGCCCTCATCTTCGGATTCCACAGTTTCGTCATCGTTGAAGAAATCACCGTGCTCGTCATCTTCGTCGGTGGAATATTCAACATCGGACGCTTCGATGTAAGTCGGTGGAGCGAAGTTGACAGTCTTCGCGTTTCGCCGACGCATGGCTTTCTTCAGAGGATTCTTTGACTTCTCCGAGTTGTCGCCTAACATCGTTGCAGATAGCTAGAAAAGTCAGTATTTCCCTGGCGATAGAAAATCGTGCGAATTGCATACATCAACATTTCTATGCTTGTTCAACCTGGCAAGTCTCTCGGTGGGCGTTTCGATGTGTTCTGCCGGCAGGTACCCGATGCTTCCATCCTTGACTACACGGACAAGCCACCAATAGCTGTTGCTGTCGTCTAGTAGCACCATAGTATCACCCTTGGCGGCATTTGCCTGTCCATCAACGGTTGCGACGAAATTATGGAGCGCGTATACGAATTCGAAATCAATGTCCTCTGTTCATCATTAGATTCAAGGATCAGCCGCGATAAAGCGCGAGAACGTACCATCGTCAATGGACGGAGAACTCGATATTTTGTCCATAAGATCGTCGTCCATGAGATCGTCACTTTCACCGTCCGCGAGGTCGCTATCATCATGATCGTAGTCGGCATTTCCAGCCACGTCCGCTTCGATGTCGTCATCATCGTACACCCTGGCGCCGTCGGTCCCAGGACCGCTCTTGATCTCCAACTTCATCTCTTCCTCGGCATGACGAATAGAGGAGGACTGATGGGGGGCAGGCCGGCCGCCCCCAAGGGGATCTGGATGTTCAGGTTGTTTCGAATGGTCTTGCGCTGACGGGGATTCATGGTTTTGAAGGTCCAAGGTATCTAAATAAATAGTCAGATTTCTGCAATGCGCGAAACAGCCAGCCAAGTCGTTTGCCATACCAGCGCGAATGATCTGAGGCCTCGTCATGTTGCAGGTTTAAAGAACGTGGGATCGGCGGTGAGAAGCAGTAGCACAAGTCGCAGAGGTGAAGAGTGGTTGGTGAGGCAGAAGTTTAGACATAAACAAACGGTCAAGGGCGTATAAGCTGTGGCGGGGGCCTCGACACTCGACAATTGCCCCGGGGTCTCCAGGAACTGAACCGGGGGTTTCTTAAAGAAAGGCTGCGCTTTGACGACCAAAAGTGAGAAGCTAGACTGCAATCGCAGGATAGCACGTCAAGCGGGCGCACGAAAGGAATTACTGCCAGAGCGACATTGAAAGAAAAGAAGGGGTTCATTCGAGATTGGAGCAACGACAACCCCGGACGACGCAAAAGGAGGTGGTTCCAAAACAAGCGCCCCTTGCGCGCGGCTAATCGGGATTAAGGAGAGATGAACCCCTGAAACCATGTTACCGCATGCGGCAAGTAGGGCTAGGGCTGCCCTGAGACGTAACGGCCCGTGACCTTGGGTCAGGTGATACTGCTGGCTCACACTTGACCATCCGTGCTTTCCCGAACATTGACAGCTCCAAATTGCTCGAACTCCGGAGACTCCCGACCGCCCCATTTTCTCCATCGTCCTCCCTGGCTCTAACTGACCAATCCCTCTTTGCTCATTCCTGCTGTGATCTCACCTTGCTTGTACCTCTTTTTTTTTTTTTCTCTCTTCCACAAAATCTCCCACCATCTGAATCTCACCTTTCCTTATACCATATCCCCCGCGATTTCGAGGGTTATAGGTCTCCACTCTAATACGCTTATCGCCCCACGTCTCCCTTAGCTCAAAATCAGCAAAACGGCTTCAAATAAATTTACAGGCAGCGGGTTCTTGTAACCCGACTGCTAGCCTACTACGGGCTCATTTTCACCACGTCGTCCCATACCGCGCTCTCGACGGGGGCATGGCTCATTCAGAGAGGCACGGTTTCGCAGGCTTGAGGATTGAGACTTCGTTTCACCCGCAAAGATCGGAATGGACTGAGGAGAATGATGATGGGAGGAGGAGATCGGCATCAGGTGGCGATGGTATCGAGAGCGACCGCACCAACAGATCTCATGATTACGCGCGCCGCCGCGATACTAATGAAGACCACAGTGCTCTCAGTGATTTGCACTCAGCCACGCCTCCCATCTCAGTCCCTCGCCTCGACAGCCATCACGCCCTAGAGACCGATGAAGACGGATTCCCACACAAGCCGGACGATGTACAGGGATCCCCGCTTGACAATTATCTCACATCGCGCCGCCCCTCCATTACCTTCAACCCAAAGGTATTCCTCGACTCCGGCCTGCAACAACCCCTAGAGGAGCCTCTCGACAAAGGTGACTTGAAAAATCGGCCTCCGCTCAGGTTCGAGTCCCGGACATCTGGCCTCCGAAATGCCCTATCCCAAGATGACGACCCCGCTGACCGGAAGGCCGAATGGGGCGATGACTCCAAGTCCTCCGAATTGCGGGAACCGCGGGGTATTCCGCCCGGAGGTTTCCGAGCCCAATCCCTCGTGAGTGCTGGAGATGAGTCAACAGGAAACGACGGCGATCATCCGACATCGCTCACATCACTTTCGACGGCATCTCCAGGTGACGAGGTGCGGACCCCACCCGGAAGCGCTAAGGATGCGCTCTTGTCCCCTCTTTACATTACTTCGCCCAATCAGCAATTCCCTTCCCCAGAAGACCGCAGTGCCTCTTGGTCTACGGGGTTGGTGACCCCTTTTGGGAGTAAAACTCGTCCATCCCCATTTAGTCGCCATGGCAGTTTCCGCCAAAGTTCTCGACGATCAACTACTTCAAGCGGCAAGTCTCCAGCGAGCGCTTTCCTCTCAATGTGGTCAGGTGGTGGAGAAGAGCCGGCTTCACAGCCAGATGATGAAGGGCAAATGGTTGGCACTGACTATGTTCTTGGAAAGCAAATCGGCTTTGGGGGCTTCAGTACGGTGAAGGAAGCTTTCAAGGTCGAGGAGCACGGCTCGACCAAACGACTTGCCGTCAAGATTGTCAGGAAGCAGATTAAAGGCCACAGTGAAAAGGAGAATGAAGAAGTGCAAGCGGAGTTCGATCATGAGGTTCGGGTCTGGCGGTATCTCAGCCATCCCAATGTCTTGACCCTCGATTCCGTCTACGAGACGGATTATGCCACTTTCTGTTTCACGAAACTTCATATCGGCGGAACCCTGTTTGATCTGGTCCGCCAAAACCGGCAGGGTTTATCGTCGCACCTCGCGAAGAAATACTCCTATGAACTCGCCCGCGCGATTCGCTATTTGCACGAAGATGCCCGAGTCGTTCACCGCGACATCAAACTGGAAAATTGCCTCCTCGATCCCATCGAGGCTCCGGATGGCTCTCAGTCGTCGACTCTGGTCCTCTGTGATTTCGGAATGGCAGAGTGGATGGCCACAGACCATGGAGGTGACAGCCCCGACCCCTACGATGAGGTCGCAGATCGACCTCCCCCCAAGCAAATTGGTCCCGCGGGCTCCAGTACCAGTGTCGCCGGCAGCTTAGAGTATGCCTCTCCTGAACTACTCAAGTCAACAAATGGACTCATCCACCCATCGGTCGACATCTGGGCCTTTGGTGTCATCGTCTTCACCGTTGTCACTGGATCGCGGCCCTTTCAAGACTCATTTGCACCTCGCATCCAGGCCAACATTCTCAGCGGCACTTGGAACCGTGATGCCGTCCTCGGCCAGATCGTCGATGAACACTTGCTCAAAGACCGCCAGGATGCTCTCGAACTAGTCAAAGGATGTCTTGAAATGGATATGCACAAGCGATGGACCATTCGAGACATTCTGGAGTGTGCTTGGCTCCGCGAAATCGCTGAAACTGTCAATGAGACTTCTCCAGAATCTGCCTGGAGGCTATGAACAAGTCCCCAGTGTTTTCCTAGTGGGGTTAAGCCCAATCTCTCTCGCTCTCGATTTATTTCGAGAATGACATGACCCGACACGAAATTTTTTCTCAATGTTTTTGTTGCTTCATTTTTTTCATTTCAACTGGCGCTGCTGCTCAAGCGCTGGTGTTTTCGGGATTTCCCTTTGTTTTTTTTTGTTTTTTTTTTTTTTTTTTCGTTTGGACTATGATACCCATCCTTTTCAACAGGTGAAGTCGACCCCCTGTCATCTCTTTCATCTAGCTTGAATTCCCCATGCGTTGCATTTTGGCTACAGTGTGATTTGGTGGGTTGGATCATAATTTGGCAAGCATGGCGTTCACTCTACTTTTGGCATGTGTTATTGATTCCTTGCTCTATCTTTATCCTGCTCTATTCAATGCGGATTTGAGATTTTTTGCGAATATAATTCCTGATTTGTCTCTGCTCATCTGCTCATCTATATTCTCTGCCTGGCTGGCTGGTTCCGTCCTAGAATTCCAATCACAAAATTCGGATTCCCAATAAATGTTATCCAACATATCATTTCAAGTAAAGTCTCGTATGCAATCAATCCACTTAACCCCATTTATCCACATCTACACCATACGCAACATCATAGGATAATTTTTATATGACCGACATATGCAAAAAAAAAAAACGGCTATTGATACATGTACAAACTAAACTCTCTCAACCCACAACAAACTACCAGAGTCTGTTCTCCGGCAACACCTTCTCCTTCTTCGTACCAGCGGCCGACTTGCGCTCTTCAGGCGAGCGGAAGAACAGACTAGGTCCCTCCATCGGCTTAAGCAAGTGGCTCAGATACCCCCTGTGCGCAGGGTCACGATAATACTCGATATCCCGACGACGCGTAGGATCAGGCAATCTGTACCGATATCCACGGGCCTTCATCACATTCGCCTCGGAAAGTTCCTCAGGGGCTCCGTCCGCCTTCAACAGCTCAGCGGATCCAGACTCAGCGGCCCAAGCCAGCGAGATGAAGGGATGGGACTCCTTCGCCATGATATGCCGGATGGCGGAGCGCGTGTAGAATCGCGTTGCGACGGATCCGCCGGCTGCCTCGACGGCTGTGATTGCAGAAGCCGAGATGCGGGAAACGACGAGGTGAATTGGTTGTTTGAGGATGCCCTCCCCGCCGCCTAGCACTTTGACGCCGTCCTTGTGCTGGTGGATGCAACGGGATTGGGTTAATTCGCGAATGGTGATGGGGCGGGTTGGGTCAATGCGGCCTTGGTCGATCCAGTCTTGGATGCGCTCAAGGTTGACGGGGGCCCATTCGAGGGCGAAACTGGAAGGGTATCAGAGAGGGATTTTGCTTGGATCGAGCGATCATGATTGCAGATTGGGAGTATGATCTGGGATAGGCGAGAAAATAAAAATAAAAAAAGCTTACAGGTTCTTTCCTCCTCGCTCGCCGGAGACGACAATATCGGGCGTCTGACCACCATTGAAGCCGGCCGGGACCTTTCCGTGCTGTCCCTGACCTTTGTGACCACGACCGGATGTCTTACCCTTACCAGAAGCGGGACCACGACCGCGGCGGATGCGCTTGTTGTAGGCGGAAGGATTATCGGAGAGGGAGGAGAGGATGTGCGCACCGCGCTGCTGGAATTGCGGAACGAGGAATGCCAGTGGTGAGGTTTGGAAAGGCCTTGCGATGAATTGTTGAAGCTGCGTAGGCAGCCCCATGAGTCGAGGAGCCATGGTGATGGTAGGCTTATGGTGCTGAGCCCGTGTTGCAGACGCTGGAGATCTTTGATGCCGGGTGGAGCGGAAAATAGCCGGGCCGAAAGCCCGAAAGTGGTCAGAGCGCATGAATCAAATTACTATCTTCAATGGAACTTCGAGAACTTTTTTTTGCTACTTTCAGATATATTTCCCCCACTTGTTGTTAAATGTCTTTTCCCCTATGTCAAGACTTTGGAGGTGGCCTACACTTGGAGAAACGGATGTAGAGATTTGTATAAAATCTAGTTTGTTCATGCTGTGAGGCTAATGTCTCGTGAAGTAAACGCCGGATAATGTAGATGCAGCGGCAGCAATGACCGTGTTTTCCTTGACAACACAAAGAGCTAAAAGAACAAAAACGCCTCGAAAGGCCATCCCTGACCTCGGAGGTCTTTCCGGGAGGCGAACACCTGGGATCCGTCTAGTGGAGCGCCGAGCAAATGCAGGAACCATGAGTGATCATGTACAGGACAGAGAAACGACAAGCAAGAAGGGTAAAAATGGGATGTACAGCAAATTGAATGATTTCGTGAGTCGGTCATAGCGCGGTCACATCGTAAAGTAGAAAGAAAGGGAGCAAGCTTTAACTGGAGAAGGTTTGAGGGGGAGGGTAGTAAGGCTGGTAGTTTCCTTGGCCCCAAATATCCGGTTGGATGTAGGGAAGCAGACCGGTCTTGCGATCGGAAGAACCCTTACCCAGCGGCTGGTAGTGCATGTGATCGAATGGAACGCTGCGCTGCTGCTGCAGAGAAGAGGAAGGAGGTGGAATCAACAATGTCGAGACTGAGCGGACAGGTCGGTAAGGGGAGTTGCGATTCGCGAGGAAGAAGGATGGGGATAGGTGGTTTTGCGGAGTGTGGACCGAGTAGGCAGACACAGCCGGCGAGAGGGTGCCAGAAGACACACCGAAAGGGCTAGAGTAATGTCGCCCAATTTCCGGAAGAGAGGGTGCGTTGTACATGCCAGCTGAAGACGCAGGGATAGGGACGTTTGGTTGGTGCTGACCCCAGTTGGAAGACCGATTGTAGATCGGGTGTAAGGGAGCCGGAACAGGGAGTTGAGAACAGGAGATAGAGGAAGGCTGAGAGCTGGATGAAGTGGAAAGACAATGAGAAATGGGGTTTGAGGTTGTCATGTTGGGAGGTGGGAGCGAGAAGCCCTGAGACACCGGAGCAGATGTTGGTGTGAGGACGGGCGGAAGAGTAGGCATTGTGTTCATAGTCGAGGAGGGGATGGTAAGAGGAGCCGGCGTAAGTTGTCCAGTTGCCCGAGCAGTTCGTTTCATGGGTTGCAAATCGTCGTCCTCATCCCGGTTGCGCTTGCGAGATCCAGCCGCAACATGGCAAGCTGGAGAAGGAATAGGGTAAGGCAGGCCAGGAGCTGGCATGTACCAATTTGGCTGTGATTGCGGTCGAAGCGCATCCGAAGGAGGTGACGGCAACTTTGACAATGGCGATTGAGGCTGCAATCGAGGAGGAGAAACACGCATAAGTGGGGCGTCTGTCTCAGCAGGGAGGGCCGATGCCCTGTTGAAATAATCGGCGAAGAGGCCGAGCTTGGTGTGCCATTGGGCCCACTTCGCCTCGGAGGCGAACAAGTCATACCGGATATTGCTGAGGAACTCAACCTCCATGATATGGATTTCCTGCACCGCAATGCCCGAAACCTCTGCCCAAGTCTTGTTGGTATAGGTATTATCGTCCAGGACTAGCTGAGTCAGCACGATATCAAGGCGGTGAAGCGATAAGAGAAATACTCACATTTATTGCCCAGCATCAGAGCCACCGTCATCAGCCGGAATTCACTGCCCTTCTTCCCCTTCACGCCAGAATTGAACTTCTTCAGGCGGTAGATAAACAGCAGAGCCAATAATATCACATTCTGGCTGACTTGTGTGGTCGAGAGAATTGTAGCCACCCATTTTTGGAATCCAACAGTCGGAATCGCCTCAGGAACCAGGGAAGGAACGAGGGGCAATTGGTCTTCAATAGCTTGAAGTTTGGAAGTCTTTTCGAACCAGAAGAGACATGTCATCTAGTAGGTTGAAGAACGTTAGTGTCCGCCACAAGTTCATTCCCGGGGTGTTCAGTGAACTCACCTGTGCTGCAAATTCAGCCAAGTTGCCCTTGCTGTTATTGATTGATGAGGGAATCCGCAGTTGCGTACCGCCGGAGGTGCCAGTAGACTTCTTCTGTACGGGTTCCGTAGCCGGCACTTCCTTCACGATTGTGGAGTGGGGTTGAGGCTTCGTGCCATATGAAGCCGTCGAGGACGAAGGGACCGGATCGAAGTGGGAGCGCGAGCCGTAAACGTGAGTTGGCATGCCGTGCGTCTTCCCTCCATATGGCATGGACGAAATGGCATTGTAGGCCAGTCCAGTCATGTCGCTGGGGGGAGTGGGTAGACCGTCCCGGAAGGGAGCAGTCCAACTGGAGCCGTTGTGTAAGACCGTTTTGAATGATGAGTGCTCTCGGGTCGTCAGGTCAAAGGTGGGAGTGAAGGTGCCGAGAGTCGAGGAGGATTGAGAGCCCAGCGTTGGGAGAGACATAGGGACAGAGTAATCGGGTTGTGAGAAACGGATCGACCCATGTGGGATGGTCGAAGCTGCAACAAGGAGAAATGACAGGCAAACGAGCCGAGCTTGAATCAGTGGCTCATGTCCCTAAACAGACGTGAGAGCGTGCTGGGTTGAGCCTGCCGTTGTATGCTTGAATGGATAGGTGAAATGGTCGTCCCCAATTGGATCAAGGAGCGCGGGTGGGGATTTTGACGAGGTGTAATACTCGTGATCACAAAGCCAGAGCGTAAATGAACCGGTAGACGAGCAGAAAGTAAGAGGTGTTGCTTTCACTTTGTAGAGGGGCAAAGAATGATGTATATGGAAACGGCTTAAGACAAGGCCCATATAAGGATAGTAAGATGAACCAGCCTTTCGGGGGACGGATCTAAGAGAGCGCCACTAGTAAAATTGAAAAGGGAATGAGAAAAAAAAATTAAGAAAATAAAAAAAGAAAATAAGAAAAAGGTGAACCCCAAAAGAGAACGTTCACGGTCAAGAGGCGGGAATGATCAAAAACATTAATTGGGGAAAATAATAATGGAAGGATGAAGTCAAGGCATCATCTCCATCCTTTTACCGCAGGAAAACCAAGTCCACTAAGGGAGAGGAGCCAGGGTAGATTGACCCGTCCGGAGAAAGCATGAGCGCCCGTACCGCTCAGAGTTTGACCCGGACGCAGGTCCAGAGGGCTGATCCTCCTTTCTGGGCTCGTTTGGGTTCCGGTTTGGTTAATCTAGATTGTTGTCTCTGACCTTGAGAGAGAAAAAAAAATATTATTATTAAAATTAGAAGTCAAAAAAGGGAAAGGAATGGGAAGACTGGTTGATGTCAGAGCCACCGGGGACGGGGGCAGTCACAAGTGGATGCGGGCCTAGAAAGGGTAGGTCGCAGAGTAATGTTTACGGAGGGCACTGGTCCCGGACTCTGAATAGCCCCAAGTTCGACTAGGCGGAGTAGGGCGGAAGGATACTGTGTATGGCGTAGCGCGGGCCAGTGGAAGGGGGGAAGAAGGAGATGGGAACACCGGGTCAGGAAAAGAAAAAGAAAAAGCTAGGCAGAAAAAAAAGGAAAAAGAAATAAATGAAAAAAAAAAAAAAAAAAAAAAAAAATCGAAAAAAAAGTAAGAATCGAAGTAAAATTGGAGAAAAAGTTGGAAATTGCAAAGACAGGTTCAGAACAGTCCAAGGACAGATCCAAGACCTGCTGGGGAGGTTCAAGGAGGGTTAGTGCAGTGTAGGACCCATATCAGATCCAATAATAAGAGAGATTTAGCGTGGTTGCAACCGTCGGCCCAATGCCTAGTCGCCAGGCCGAATGCCGTAAAACTGGTAAATATGGGCAATCATGGTAATCATGGTGTAAATTACCGATGAGTGCAACTCCGTGTATGCGCGAGGGTGCGCAAGCATGTACGCCTCCGCCTGCACAAGGGCAGAGTGGTGGCTCCAGGGGGGGCAACGGGCAACCGGGAAGCGCGGGGGCTACAGTCTGACTTCGTGCTTCTTACATCGGTTCCAACTTTCGGCTGGGCACGGTGGCTGATCACTAGCTTTGAAGTTCGGAAAGGAATGAGAGAGAGAGAGCGAAGCACACCAGAGAAACAGAAATTTTTTTTACAAAAAAGAGAAGGCTGGTGACGGGGAGTAGGAAGATCACTTTCCGAGTTAGGGGAGTTGACCGCAAATAATGAAGGACAGGGATGGAGTATGAAGGAGCGCTTCTCTTGATCGGCATTTACGTTCGTATCGGTAATGTAAGGAAGGGCATTCTGGCTTACCTTATGGTGGAGATTGAAGTAGAAGGCTGTGGCCAGCGAGGACTCAACTCTCGGATCCCGTCCTTTGCCCATTTGGCGGAATTCCAGGATGCGAGGCTCCACCGAGTCTCAGTCTTCCGTGTATATTCCGAGGAAGGAGAATAACGTGCCATGACTGGTCCGCGGGATCCATCCAGTCGAAGAGGCCTTGCTGTGCGGCCGAATCAGGAGCCCATGGTTGGCGATTGCGCATCACCAAGAAGGCCGAGAAACGGTTCCAGTTGCTGTATGATGTGGCCATGACACGGTTACAATACCCTGCCGGTGACTAATCATGTACGCCCGGACTTTTTGAGCCGCTTTCCATTCTGATTCGTTGGTCTGTTCGGTCTGGTATTTGGTATTGTTTCCCTCGGCTCTCTGACTCTCACACTCTCTCTCTACTGTATATTTCTCATACACTCACTCTAACCTTCTAGGGCCGTCGGTCGGATCGCCACTTTTTTGGAATCGCAGCCCGTGTGCGTGTTGGGATCTCCTCTTTGAACTTTGTCCATCGAGCCCACCCGCGCGCGGATTTTCTCTAGACTTGCTTTTTCCGGTCTGGTCAGATTTCAGGCAGATGGACGAATTTGATATTTCCAGGTCAAGCCTCATGAAGGCCCATGGCACACGGACACAGACGCGTCTGATTCGTCCGTCATGCCTCTCATCTTTATATTCTTCTCTAGTGAAACCGGAAACACGAGCACTCCTTTGAAGACGGGACTGAGAGGAAGAGCCTCCGATTAACGTAAACCTCACGTCAGGTGCCGAGATGACAAACAGGTATGATTTACTATATCGGTCCTTGTATGTCGAGAAGGAAGTCGATGTTCCAGATCGATTCCCGATTAGGGTGATTCATTGCCCCAAAGGACGCGCAGCGCGCGGCGTTTTGGAGGCACGCGCTTCAGGGTGATAGGCAACCCAGTACCATGTCACGAACCTCTCCGGTACAAGTGGGCTCTACTGCATTCCGTAGGGGGATAAAGGAGGCTGCAGAACGTATTTTGGTTGACACGCCACTAGTTCACTTGCTGTACTTTCTGATGGGGCTGGAAGGGGGAAATGATCCAAAGTCTGAACCTTGGCTATCCAACGTTTTCGTTTAGCAGCTGAGCATGTCCGAGGCCGATTGTAGTGGACTTTTGAGTGGACACGAATAGGATGAAAGGAAATCAGAATCCCCCGTGCCCACTTTTCCTCCTCCTCTCTTCCTGTCGGGATCATGAGCCACCGCGCCACGATGTGGGTTCGTTTTCGTTGTTTCCAGAACCCCAGACCTGTGTCATCCTCTCAAGACGATCTCGTTGATGACCTCGCCCGATTGCCTATTTTGCGGCCCGGACTTAACGTGACTTGTCAGAGTCATACAGACCTCGCTTGGTCTGCATGGGGCGCCTTTCTCTTTGCCCCCCCTGCCATCACACTAAGAGCTAACAGCCTACGGAACTTTTCCCTTTGCCTTTCCCCGATCTACACACTGACTTCACACTCCCCCCCCCCCTAATTTCGAGCCCCCTCCCCGTGGACCTTCCGCACGTCCTCGCTTTCGTTCTCCTGTGGGGGCAAGCCCTTTGGTCTAGTTAGGATGACCACACTGTTCGATGGATCCCCTCTCATACGTTGCCACCGATACGATGACTAGTGATCCCGGTTGCGGTTGTCACGACGGGGCTCTCGAGTCACCAGTGGTGCATGGAATTTATCTACCGCCCCGAGCACAATTAATTTGGGTGTGGTCCACAAGTACGAGTTTACGACGGAAGCAAATATTCAACTTTCCGTACTCGGTGCCACCAGCGTAAAATCGTCCATGGATAATTGGAAATAATATGAAAGAAAATAAAAAGAAAAACCTTCGCTATCACAAGGACGCATCATGGAAGGTATTCATTGTCTGTATATCCCGATCACCGGTCACGGACAGGTTCTACACTCGGCTCCTGTCTCATGCAGGCTGACCACAAAACCCTGGCCCGGGGGGAGGGGCGCTCATGGTGATACTCCGGTCGGCGGCTTCGTCGCCTATCGTGGATGTGAACTGAGCCTTTCTAGTCTCTCTTCCAATTCCGTACCTGTTACCCAGCGCGTAGAGCGAGGAGCCATGATTGGCGCCGCGAACGATTCTGCTATAGAGTTTCAGGTTGTCGGTCGCATGTACAGTACTGGGATCCAACTCAGCAAAGCTGAAGTCGATCACCATCACCGTGTCCCACCATCATTGAAATGACTTCCTGAACCGGGTTCCTCCGACTATGGCTTGCCTGGTACCCTGATGTGTAAATTATGGATATTCTCATCATCACACGGCCACTACTTGGGCGGGGCTGGGTCCCGACTGTTGAACCCGGCATCGAATTCCTTTTGAGGTGTGGGCTCTTAGGGGGGGGGGTTACCTATCTCATGCGTCAACTTTTTTTATGGGATTGTCGAGTCGCCCACACTCTGCAAACGGACGTGATGGCCGTGATGTTCAACCTTGCTCTTCTTTCCTGCTCGGGCTCCTTGCATCTTCCCTCATCCTTGCTGGTTGTCGGGAGAACGCTACGTGTGATCTAGATGATGCCGATACTTCGACATCACATCTTGAAACCCGGTAAATGACCAGCGCACAAATTTCCCCTCAATGCAATCATCGCTGCAGTAACTGCGGTCGAATGGCGGCGGTCAAGGCCACACTGTAGGCGAAGGCTTTTTAGCGTCATCTAGAGCATCCCACTGCCCCATCTACAAAACCCCTGGGTCTTGAGGGCGCGCCCCTTCGGTAGGGGGGTCAAATGACATGGAGTGGTGCGAGACGATCGTGGGAAGGCAAAGCTCCGCTTCACTCGGTCATCTTGGTACTAACTTGGTACTAACTTGGCGAACGGAGGGCGTCTTTTTTCTTTCTTGTGACCGATCAAGGCGCACAGTTGCCTGCTATCATGACCGAGTTGCAGTTCGAATAATCAAGGTCCTCCGCAGATCACTGGCGACAAAGGCCCAAACACCCGAATTAGATCACTTCGAGGTCCAGAATTTAGCCCAGGGTGCAGGGGCCGAATGGTCCATTCGCGTCCAAGAGCGTAGGTTTTCGATTGATACTATTGATTAGCCTTTGGAGGGGGGTTCCGAATTTTATTTTTTTTCTTTTCTCTTCCTGCCGTTTTCTTCGTCTGTCTGTGCTGGATGGGTTCCGCCCCAAACATTTAGCAACTAGCAGCACCAATGTAAGTCTGACACCATCACGATGTCGAGTGTTTGCTGTGATTTGACTTTATGCCAGACTTTCCGTGGGCCCCGTGAAAGTGTCTTTTTGCCTCCGTATGGATGATCAATAGTCCTCCGTACCGTCTAGGTGTGTAGTTGTGGAGAAGCCCTCATTACGTAGTCGTGTCTCAGGCGGTTTCCTAAGATTAGAGCCATTCTATCGCCGGTCTAGAGCTCGTTGATGGAATCTCGCAGCGTGGCGGTCACGGAGACGATCCCAGTTCCCGGAGATATTGCAATCCCGGCATCCGAGTTTAGACCTGAAATGAAATTATCTCTTCTGCCTACTATCAAGGGTTCGGTGGAGTCCGACAACGCGTAACCAGTCCAGTTGGGCCGATGGACGTGCGAGTTGCGAACAGGATCACATTCCCGTCCACATCCGGTATCGCCGTCCACATCCACACTCCACCCCTCTCTCTCTCTCTATGCGTGCTGATGGAGTCACGCACCTTCACCGAAGCCGATCTGTTCCGCCTAGAGACGCCATCGTCGGCTTCGACAGGTTGCAACGCCAGGTACACTCCCGCGAGCTATTGGCCTCATTTCCAACCGAGCGCCCAGGAGTCACCACATTCCTTGAAGATTCAAACTCAAATCCTAGCTCCAGTGCGCTGAAAAGAATGGATGATCCGAGAAGGAAGTGGTAAAGCGTTCAGTCAAGTCCACGCAAGATTCGTGATCGTAAGATCATTAGAAACCAAGGGTTCCCGTTCGGCAGAGTATTGATTTGATCCTACCGAGGACATTGGATCTGGACCGCGGGTTATGAGAAAGATTTTGCCATCAGCGCTTTCGATCATCTCAGATCGTTGATCCTTAGAAGGGAGGTTTCCTGATCCCAAGAGGGGGGCGCACCTACCTCCGAAAGTCATTCATTTCCACGGAACCAGACGCAGACGGCCAGAGTTTCTCTAGTTGCCGGATTTTACATCCTAGTTGTGCAATACGTCTTTCCGTCCCCTCTGGACATGTCGAGGACACCTCCAGTTCTGGACTCTGGCAATCTTGGCAGTGGCTGACGACTCTCTCGCACTTGCCCTCAATGTCCTATCTGGGCTGAGCAGCTCGGTCCCCTACTAACTGCAGGATCTTATTCCATGGCTATACTGACGCCCCCGGCGTAAGTACTACGGCCTTGCGCAACTGCGGCAAGCGCGCATTTCTTTTCGTTACTTGCCTCTTTGCCATCCCGGGGTTTGAAGTGGCACACTGTGCGTAGACTGGTGGGCGGGGACTTCAGTCATTCACCTGGGCGAAATTCGCCCGGGCCGTTGTCAGCGACCGGATCTGGAACTTTAGTGGCTGCTTTGGAAGGTCTGCGCCCGTTTGCCTCGGTCTAGTGAAGTGTTGTTGTGCAATTATGCGAGACCGTCTAGAAGCTTCAAGTGAGTTGATTTGAGGCTGAATGAGATGTCCCTTGTCCTGAGATGGGTGCAAGAGCGCCACATTCATGCCTGTATTGTGTCCCGGCGAGAAGAGTCTACACCAAGCCATCGACATTATCAATGGAAATACCATCCGAGCGTGAGGGTTTGGTTGACTGAGCTCACAGACAACGCCTTCCATCGTTCATCTCGATCCATCTCGTCGCTTTGGCTCGATCAAATTGCAAGTTGGCTCCGTCTTCTCGTGGAGTGTACTCAGCTACGCCGTCGCCTTGGTGGTGACTGTTGGAAAATACTCATGTCTTCTTTGAGAAAAGACTTTGTTCTTTCTTGCTGACTTTTTGGTTTCTACTGCTGACTTTGACAGCCATTCCACACCCCCAAAGACAAAGCGACTATCTGATACACTACTGTTTCGCTTGTACGTGTCGTAGTGTCACGACGATATGATGAGCTTTCCATCTAGTAACCCGGGCTCCCTTTCGAATATCATCTGATTTAGAATGTCACACAATCTAGAATTGCAATCACATCCTACCTTCCTTCCTTCCTTCCTTCAATTCTAGATCCCGGGCCCTCTGGTCCTTATATCGACTCACCTTCACCAAGTCGCAGCCGCACACGCGAATGTCTCATGAATCCCGTACAAAAAAAAAAAGAAAAGTCCAGAACAAAAGCCTCCTTGCGATTTACAGCCTCCAGGATGTTAGTTTTTCGCGAAGGCACCGACACTGTGGAGAGCGCTCTCATGCACGATGCATAGCCGACCATCCCAAGAGCGACCCAAGACGCTTGAAGCATTCAGCTCAAAACGAGCTGTGGTCCTAGCCTTGCTTACCAGTCTGCACATGGACGGGTCTTGACTCCGTTCAGTTGACAATCGAGCTAGCCTGCAGCTCGGGGATTTTTGATGCATCACATTCTATCATTCCTGCCCGAGGAATATTTGATTTACACGCATGTGCCTTCTGCCAATGATCTTCGTCAATTTGTCACTAAATATATGTGCACATGTGGTGCGGATGTGATATTACCCCCTTTGATTGAAGGCAGGGAGACTCTTTGCTAAGAATGAGCAGCTCACGAGTGTGTCTGCACATGAGAATGGAAACCTTCTTGGTATCATTCATACTGAGCCAGATCAGCATCTGCCCCTACATTGTGTAGCGGAAGTAAGGGACCATTCTCCTCATCCCTCCCCCGAGGTTGAATGAAAGATCAATTCTAAGGAACAACGCATCCCAAGTCCTCACCTGATACATACCGAAGTGTTCAATCGACACCCCGACCAGATGAAACCGTCTTGACTAAGTGAAGCAAGGCACGGTATCATAGCAACCATTCCGAAAAGTCAAAGGCCGACTCATAGCTAGCAGTATTTGCAGCCGCTTCCTTTAGGGCGCCCCAGTTGTCACCGCCAATACCGATCTCATAATCCCAGTCTGAATGAGGATCCTCGTTGGGAAGAATTTGCCAGTAGAACCAGGGAATTCCAGCTGCACCGATACTATCAGCCCATGACTTGATATGGCTATCCCGAGTCCCCGAAGAAAGCGGATCGGAGGCGCTGCAACGGTTATTCTCCGTGTCGAAATAGCAAGCACCCCATTCCTCCATGATAAGTTTTTGGCCACTTGTCTGTGCCTTCGAGACGTATGGTGTCAATGCGTCAGTAGCAAAGTCACCAGTCCCGTAGGCGTGGATGGCTAGGACATCTAAGGCCTTGCAAGAAAAGTAGGCATCCAGCAGCGAAGTAGCAAGATAAGCACCTCCGCCGGTCGTTACAAGAATGCCAGTACTTCCGTTCAGATTACCTTTGATTGCTTCGGCCATCGTGCACTGCCAACTTGCCAAAGCATTGGGATTTTCCTGATTTTGTTCGTTAGCCTTCAGAGGTAATTTTATGAATCTCGGAAACCCACATTATCGTGCATTGCCTCATTCTGAGCCTCGAAGGCAAAGATATACTCAGAGCTCTCAGCCCATGTCTTACCATTATGAGGATTCACATGAGCCATAATATGAGCAATCCGATTTTTGAAATACTGAATTGCATCGCTGTTGGTATAGAAGTCGCCAGTTCCATACCACTTTCCGTAGAAGTCGGCATTGGAGGATAGTGCATTATAACTGTGTATCGAGACAAGCAACTTGATTCCATGTTGATGGGCATTGTACATCACATCGTCCAGTCGATTGAGGACGGTGTCATCCCAAGTACCCGGCGACCCGGACTCCAGACCAGAGAAGGTATTGATCTTGGTACCTTTCTGTTCGCTAGACTGACCTGAAAGATGATGAGAAATACTTTAATAAGACGAACTATGATCATATGGCTGGAGAGAATTATATACCATCAAGCCAAACTCGGAGTACTTTAACGCCTGCGCTTTCTAGGCCATTGAAAAGTGTATCTTGTTGCTTTGATGTTAAGCCAGCGGCGTAGTAGAGGTTTGATCCAGCGAAGGATTGAGCTCCAAGCACGGAAGGAATGATTGCCAGTGAGGCAAGGACAGTTTGAAAGAGCTTCATTGCAGCTGATTCTCTAGGTGTGGGAGTTCAAGTTGATGGAGGATTCAAAGCTCTTTTATATCTGACTCTTGCGAATATCAACTTGATACAGCCGATTTATGATCACTTTCGTACCTCGATCGACATCTTCGACATCTAAGAGCTTTGCTCATCTGGATAATCTTGGATCCTAGGAATTTTCATATCCACTTTCTCCAAGGTTTCGAGACCAGAGGATTGGGTTGACGCTCTGTTTTCCCTTTGAAGTATTTGGTACTTCGGCGAGCCCGAAGAGGGGTTGGCGAATGATTAAACAGTCTCCGTCAAAAAAAAGGGTTTTGCTCGGGATCTGGCTTCCATCATTTGCAAGCTTGGACCTGGATCGACAGAAATGGGGGCCCTTTGGTGTTACATACAAACCAACTTCAGTTTCAGGCACTTTCCTAATTAAGAAAATGGTCTTTTTGCAGCGAAATATCTTTACCCATCTCAGTAAGCACTAACATACATGACCACCTCCAACTATGAACGACTGATAATTAATATTACATGTGGGCCTTCTACAAAGTATACCGGAATTTCGGATATCTGAGATCCGCAACATCAGCCTTTCCTTTATTCACCACCCCTGAGCTCCTGTACTTCGGGTGCAAGGCCACTCTGTGAGGCAAGACAGCCTCGGTGTGTATGTCCCCTCATGTACCAGAGCCTATGAAGGAGTTGACAATTTTCAAAAGGACAAACAACCCTAGCAAGCGATCGTACTTAGAATATACATCGCCGAGCATCTTTCGTCTCAATGAACCAAGCTCCTGCATTACTGCATGTACTGAGAACAAGTATAGTTATTGTGAAGAGGAGAGTTCCTCTGTCTTTGCGACAAAATAGGAGATGATTAGAAGATGTCAATCGTTAGATATGGAAGAATCATAGGAAACTGTATCCTTGGCGCCAGTCATTCATTATTACAGCGAGAAAATTGACCATAAAGAACTTGATGGCCCCGGAAAGAATGCCCTTTTTAATGCACTCATATAGTGGCATGTTTGGCAGCAAAGTCATGTTAAGAGGTGCAAGACATTGAAAGATGCAACTCGCTTGTATCATCCACCTTTGTGGATTCTTTACGCTCCTGGAGTAGATGCGAGTGGCGATAAAGGATGACTAGAAAGATTGCCTGCTTAGGCAAGCACCCTGACAGAGATATCGAGTCACTCAATTTGAACGGTTCGTGAATCCGAGAGATGAACATGTTGATATCTTTGTCGAAAATCTTCCTTCGACATGTTGCAAAGTATCGTGTGAGCGCTCGATTGGCACCGAACAATTTAGGAATAGAGATAAGTGACTAACGCCATGCAAATCTCCCATAGCCTAGCCTTGAACCTCATATGTGGCGTTTTGAGAAGGTAAGCACTTGGCAGCGAGTTCTCCCGCAATTTTTAAAGATCCTATGAGAAGTGAAGTGAAACGTCAGACGGCAATTCAAGCGGCCAGTTTGGCATGTCTCACAATGACGCAGCGCATTCAATTGGGCACGATGGAGATCATCCCCTCGCAGGGCCTCGCAGGGCCTCGCAGGGTTGCCAAAATTTTGAGTACATACGAAGTAGATCTACTGCTGACTGTCAATGCGTCCACTCCCTCCAATCCTAGGCCCTGGCGATCAAGAAGCCGGTAAAGCGAGAGCAGCTTGACTGTCATCTTGCCCTCCCACCAGGTCGTGACGCAACTGTGTGTGAACAGCCCACCCAAAGAATTGAAGTTGGTTTTGTCGAGTTGAAGAAAGCTGGAGTGACAGGTCTGAATTATGTTTCACTTCACGCCTTCAATTATACCCATCGTGTCAGTTTCGATGATCCTGCTCTTCAGTAGTGATTCTTATGTCAAGCTAGGTTTCAAGAAATTACAAGGACGCCCGTACGACTTCACAATCTGCTGCTGGACTCATCAAGTCGTACAATGAGAAGCAGAGAAATCTTTTAAAAACGACTCCTTTTACCAATTCTACTGAAAGAGCCTACTTCTGATAGCAAGTGGTTGATCCATACGGTATGGAGGTCTATCCATGCCGGCAAGATGCCTTTGGCACTTCTCAGCCGATATCCCAGTCCTAGAAACAAATTTCTCCTGCTCGCGGAATTGCACCTGAATCATCGTCCCTAGGTATGAGAGTCTTCTAGATTTGTCTCAGGCTTACTGTACTCGCTACGATCTTTTTCGTACGGCTGCCTGATCAAAGGAAGCCTATTTGTGCTCTTTGTTCATTCAGACGTAGGCAAGTATGGGCGGTGCAACATAATCTGCTGGTAGCTTTCCCCCAATCCGGGCCTCTATAGCTCCAAAGATTGTGTCACCAAATATCGATGATTTCAATGTATGATTGAGACTGTTTTCAAATTCATAGTCTATGGAATGTTCACATACACTGCAAGTACATACTATTTGTTCTACATGCACACACATAAATCTGATAAGAGCAGCATTTGATGTTAGCCAAAGAGCATCTATAAGCGCCTCGAAAGGTGAATTCAGTAAGCTCAAAGCTATTAAAAATGCACCATCTTGTCTTCGTTTGTAGAAGATTGAACATTGTCAACAAATGACTTATTTGAATATCAAGTGAGACCAGACGTCTGTCTCGTTACGACTACGCATCTCTAGTCTAGGCGACCCCGCTAGCTTTACCCACCAATTTATGCGTCACTTCACAAACAACTACCTATTGAATTCACCTTTCTAGGCGCTCATAGATGCTCTTTGGCTAACTTCAAATGCTGCTCTTATCAGATTTATGTTGTGTGTGTGTGTGTGTGTGTGTGTTCTGATAGGCCTAGACAATCGCTTGAATTCCTTCTTGACATAAAGTTGAATATCTCAATAGAGTCCTTCATAGACCAATTTATATTCAACCTTGTTCGGTGCTCTTGCCCTGCGCCCTAGCTGAGACAGAGTGCAGAAGACCGACAGGCTCTGCTCACTTTCACCTGAATTGGATGAGGGTGATTGTCTAGCCAGATCAACGTACCTGTGCGAGCCTGTCAATGTTCTTGGACATCGGGTTCACTCGGGTTTAGGGAGCTAGTACAGCGTATGAATCCGCGTATCTTCTTGCTCCATAGCACATTCTTTACGGCTACAATCTTTGCTAGCTATCCTTTGGCATGCTAGAAAGCCCTATTGCGCAAAATTACAGTATTTCGAACACCGGACAAGCAACATGAGCAAGAGGTTAAGCACGACTACATCATCATCGTTCCGACCATCTAAGACCACCGACTCTCGCCGAAGGCTCAGCCCTAGCTCGGGCTGAGACGCCAGGAAAGAACCGGGCTGACATTGCTTGGAGTGGATCGGATTATCCCCGGATTTTACGCAAAGCAAAGTCCAGGCCACAATAGAGCTAAAAATTAAAGCGAAATTAGACCTCTGTGCTTGGTGTCTCGTGCGTGACGGGCAAATTCGGACAATGCAGGGGGAAATCGGGATGAAAACGAAAAGGAAGTCTGAAGGGCAAATGGCTATGTAGATGCTGAAAGGGATGTGTTAGAATGCTTAATCCATTGATTACGCAGCTTTCTACGCGCATAAATGGTCGGTAGAATTGGAGTCGGGAACGGTTCCCTGTTTGGAATTCTTCTCCTCAGCGGTTAATTTTCTCCTCACCGAGAAATGGGGGTGGCTTTATGGGCCCGATGGAGCTCCCCTCACGTCTCCAATTATCACTTTTTTTTTTTTTTTTTTAGTGCTCTTTCGACTAGCCTTTGTCGCCGCTCAGATTACAAAGATATGGGCCCGGTGAGTTCGTCATCGGTGATCTTGGTCGGAGTCAATTGCAAGAATGCACAGTCATTTGTATCTAATGCGATCATACAATTGATATAGCCGTCTGAAGAATCAATCTATTAACTTGTAAAGTAATAATATGATTTCAAGGGAGGTACAGGATACCTATGCTGTCATAGAAGATGGTACTTGGAAAGTAAGTACCGGGGACTTGAATGGCGTTCGGGAGCCGGCGACACACCGATTCGCCCAAAACAGCTTTCCCTGAGGCGCCTCCACGGGACTCCCTTATCACAGTTTTTTTATGATCGGCCCAGCTTTCTCCCTTCTTCCCATCACGCCACCTTCCATCTGGTCTTTTCTCCATCATGGCTGGCAATACGCTAGCAATGCGTTCGATGATGCAGTGGTCCTCGGTGTCACGCCGTACTGTCTCCACGGCGTCCCAGGCTCTTCGGTCGAAGCCTTTCCAGCCTAGTCCCAGCATCTCGCGCGTCGCTCGCCGTGGCTACGCTGATGCCGCTCCCACTCCTTCGCCTGCCCCCAAGCCCACCAAGCGATTCCGGTTCCTACGCTGGTCCTGGCGGTTGACCTGGCTCTCCGGTCTCGGCCTGACTGGTGCCTTGGCCTATAGCATCTACTCTCTGCGTCATCCCGTCGAGCAGCTCGAAGCCGACCCATCCAAGAAGACCCTTGTTATTCTCGGTATGGCGCCATTGCAATCGTTACCTTCATAGTGGGCATTGCTAATACGATCCGTGACTACAGGTACCGGCTGGGGCGCTGTCTCCCTGCTGAAGAAGCTCGATACCGAGAACTACAATGTCGTCGTCGTCTCCCCCCGTAACTACTTCCTGTTCACTCCCCTGCTGCCGTCATGTACTACCGGTTTGATCGAGCACCGCTCGATCATGGAGCCTATTCGTAACATTCTGCGCCAGAAGAAGGCGACCGTCAAGTTCTACGAAGCCGAAGCCACCAAGATCGACTACGAGAAGCGTGTTGTCCACATTAGCGATGACTCTGAGATCAAGGGTGATGTTGCCCACACTGAGGTTCCTTTCGATATGCTCGTCATCGGCGTTGGCGCCGAGAACGCTACTTTTGGTGAGCGCTCCCCCCCAACCCCCAAAAGGCGCGACAGTGAGGTAGACATGGGACAAAACTGACGTATCCCAGGTATTCCTGGTGTTCGCGAGCACTCGTGCTTCCTGAAGGAGGTTAACGACGCTCAGAACATTCGTAAGCGCATCATGGACTGTGTCGAAACCGCTATGTTCAAGGATCAGACCGAAGATGAGGTTAAGCGCCTGCTGCACATGGTTGTGGTTGGTGGTGGCCCCACTGGTGTCGAATTTGCTGGCGAAATCCAGGATTTCTTCAACGAGGATCTCAAGAAATGGATTCCTGAGATTAAGGACAACTTCCACGTTACCCTGGTCGAGGCTCTGCCCAACGTTCTGCCCATGTTCTCCAAGCAACTGATTGACTACACCGAATCAACCTTCAAGGAGGAGGAGATCACCATTCGCACTAAGACCATGGTCAAGAACGTCACCGAGAAGTACATCCAGGCCGAGGTCACCAACCCCGACGGAACCAAGTCTCTGGAAACTATCCCCTACGGTCTGCTCGTCTGGGCCACCGGTAACGCTGTGCGTCCCGTTGTGCGTGACCTGATGAGCCAGATTCCCGCTCAGAAGGACTCCCGACGTGGTCTTGCCGTCAACGAGTATCTGGTTGTCAACGGCGCCGAGAACATCTGGGCCGTCGGCGACTGCGCTATCACCAACTACGCCCCTACCGCTCAGGTTGCTGGCCAGGAGGGTGCCTTCCTGGCTCGCTTGTTCAACACCATGGCTAAGACCGACACCATCGAGAAACAGCTCCAGACCCTCTCTGAGCAGCAGGCTCAGGCTAAGTCCAACGACGAGCGCAACGCTATCCTCGAGGAGATCCGTGAGCGTCAGAAGCAGCTCCGGAGAACCAAGCAGATTGGTCCTTTCCAGTACTCTCACCAGGGTTCCCTTGCCTACATTGGTAAGGAGCGTGCCGTCGCCGACATCAGCTGGCTGAGCGGCAACATCGCCAGTGGTGGTACCCTGACCTACCTTTTCTGGCGTAGTGCCTACCTGAGCATGTGCTTCAGCTGTAAGTTCATTTTGCATACCTTGGAGCCTCTTTTATAAACAGAAACTGACCTTCACTAGCTCGCAACCGTGTTCTGGTCGCCGTTGACTGGATCAAGGCCCGCCTCTTCGGCCGTGACGTCTCTCGGGAGTAAAAACATTTCCTGTCATTGTCAATGTCCCAAGTGACTGTACTATACAGCCGTTTCTGTTTCCCCTTATTATTTTCTACAACACGACAAATGTGTCATTGGACACTTGTAACGCCACGCTACCTTCTTCATACCTGCCATCTGACTTTTCTTTGCTCTCTCGTGATAAACATGTTCATTATTCATTCTCGATGACCCGCCGTTGGTAGTGACAGCGGTCTCATCCATCTCCTTGTCACCTCATGTACACTTTAGGCTGTGACACCTGGCAGACCTCTCGTGTTGGAAATTGGGGAGGAAAAGCATCAGTTCGCTTCTTTTTTGTCACTTTCAGCTTTTGCTTGGACTGTACGCTAGGGAATAGATAGACTGGGTTTAGGATCGTTGTCTAGAACCTTTTTCTCAATACATCTCGTTCAATTGCATCATGTCTCCTCTACGTAACCCGTTCAAAACTCGGCTCAATAAGCACTCTTGTCAGGAAATGCTTTTTTGCTTCAGATCAGGCTGAATTGCGTCTATGTACAAAGGATTGGGTCGTTTGAGACGCAGACATCCCAACGAGAGGAGCATACCAAAACAAGGATGGAGAATTGGAGACAGAGGGTGGTAAGGTATCAAAATTACAAGCCAGGAATAGGCAGAGGTATCGAACGATTAATAACAGGGTAGAGAGGCAAGCATAATCAACCAACAAATGGAAGATTTAAGCTTAAAAGATGGACCAGCGGCCACGAGTCTCCTTGGCAGCCTGCTGACGATCGGTTTTTCGCTGCGAAGTGCGGCCGTCTAGCTGTCGGATGCCTTCGATCTTCTGCAGGGCGAGCTCCAGTAATTCCTTCTTGCGGATAATGTCAAGGTGACGGCGAACACGAGGGTCTTCGCGTGCGAAGCGCTCAACCTCCTCGTCGGAGAGGTGTCGGCCGAGTCTCGAATCCAACTCGCGTGGGAAGTTGTAGTAAAATTCGGAAAGAAGTTCGACATTCAGGAAAAGCACGGCGGTTGAGGTGAGCTTGTCTGCTACTACATCAAGGAAGACCTCTGGGCAGTAGTATTTGTTCTTTTTGGTGGCGCACTGCTTGGAGCGGACGGCCATGAGTCGTAATTTGATGATATCGGCTCGGTCGCGGAGGAAAACTCCCTGTCGGCCTGTGAAAACAAAAATGGTGAGTCTGGGAGTCGAGAGTACAGGACCGACGCATCAAAACATACCTTGTTCCAGAAGAGCAGCGCTGAATCCACCCGCGCCACTAGAGCTGTTGCCCTCGATCAAAATATCGCCTTTCCTGACTTTGTCGATGAAAGCCATCACGTCCTTGAGCTTACGTTTCCCAATTGTGTCCTCAACATGCTTGATGGCTGACTCGCATGCCCGAAGTTCCTCCTTCAATACCTTGCCCACATTGTCCCTGCCCTTTGACCATTCCGAATCCTCTACTTCAATTTCAAATTTGTATGGCTTGATGCAATTTTCCACCTGATCACTAGTGCTGAAGAACCGGTCATTGAGAATACCGGTACAAGCATCAATGATTTGCTTGTGGGCTCCAGGGTGGGCGGCGAATGTAGATTCTGCCAGGAGTGACTCCACATGATTTTGTAGAGCATTCGCAACCACAGTGGTAGCGAGTCGGCCAATGCCGAGTTTGGTCAGCATGGAGGAGGAAGCATCAAGCTTCCGATGCCAGTAAAGGGACTCGGGATCAGCCTTGGGCAAATCTTTGAGGGGGTCCATCTCCAACATCGGTGGGTCCAAGTCCTCGACAGGTTTATTCCAATAGCGCTGAGCCAAGATATCCATGACTCGCTGGTCCAGCTCAGCCTTGAGCAACTCTCGGACCTGAGGTCGACCGAAGCTCTCAGCAAATGCCTTGAATGAATGTTTGAAGCTGTCCAAACTTTCGGCCAGGTATGATTCAGCGCTGAGAGGACGATCATTATACTGCACCTTGAACTCGTAAGTCGCCTCCTCCAGCTCTTGGCTGATGGCCTCCTTGGTTCCGGCCAGACTAGAAGCCATGGTCTGTTCGAGAATGTGCATGAGTTTCTTACGCAAAGTTGATACGCCGACGGAGGTTTCCGAGTGAGGGCCGAATTCGTTAGGGTGGGCAGAGAAGTATGCATTCTCATTTTTCAGGATGGCGCTGGTGATGTTTCCAGAGCCTCGAGAGAAGAGAGCTGTTGTCTGGGGAGCCCGGCTCACAACTCCCACATAACCCAATCGAAGAGGGTACTTCTTGTCGCACAGAATGTCGTGTCCCCGCTCAGGGTCGACCAGATCCATCTTCGTGATCACACCGATAGTGCGCTCTCCTCGGGGATCGACACGACGGCTGGCTCTGAGTGCTGTCGAGTTTGCCAAATCGACATCGGCTGCTGAGATAGCCAAAATGACATTCGGGGGCTGAATGTATTTGTCGCAAAGATCAGAGATCTTCTGCTTCAGCTCCGGGGGCTGATCATGGCCGGCCACTTGAATATAGCCCGGCAGATCGATCATGGAAAGATCGGGAACGTTGGGAGAGTAGATCGTCAATTGAATGGGGTCATCCGAAACACAATCTTTGTCCGGGACAGCAAGGTTCAAGTCGGTCAGGGTGCGTTGTATCGAGGAGAAGTCCGTGATTTTGCCGAGACCCAGAGCTGGGAATTCACCGTATTCTGCTTGGGCATTTGGAGTGTTGACCAGGGTCAGCTCAATCGGTCGTCGAGTGACCATGTTGGAGCCCTTGGGCAAAAATTCGTGTCCAACGATGGCTTCAAGAACTGAACTTTTGCCCGAAGATTGAGAACCAATAACGACGATAGACGGAAGGTTCAACGAGCCAGACTGGCCGACAGTCTGAAGAATGTTTCGAATCTCGATCATCTTGCGAGTGAGAACCATCATTTGGTCGTCTTCGGCAACTTGTCTGTTGTCCCGTGAGTCGTGTTCGTCCGACTGCTCGTAGCCAAAAGCTGTACTAGTTGCAGCCGCAGCACCGGCTACTGCAGCTCTTCCCTCCTTGGGCTCCTTTCCACCACCGCCATCCTTTCGAGACTTGGAATCCTCATCGAGTCGGAGGATTTTCTGTAGCCATTCAGGAAGCTCAACATCCCCCGTTGTGTTCTCCCAACCACGTTGTGTTTGGTCCGCCACGTCCTGAATACTTTGGAATATGCCCGATGCAGTATTCCCCGCAGTCTCTCCGATTTGTTTGAACACGTCTATGGCATAATTTCCGGCCTCTGTAAATTTTCATTAGCAGCTGCAACTTGAGACCAAGCTCGGTATGACGTACGATTTGCTTGATATTGAATGTAAGCCAGGCCGGCGACGGTTGCACCCCCGAACATGGCGGGAATGCGGGCAAGTTTAAGGGCCAGTCGTGGCAGCATTCGCCCGAAGGAAAATTCCCGTACAGCAGGTACGTTGTGGATGCCATTTGAACCTATCGGCCATGCGCGTCCCCTCAGAGCGGCGCCTCCATCGGCACGGAGTAGGCCTCCTGTTCTGAAGCCAGCATTATGAAAATGGCGCGCCCGGCTAGTTCGCACTAGCGGGGCAAGTCGATGGGAGAGAATCCTCCCACTCATGGCTGTTGCGATAACTCATTCAAGATAATCTGTCGAGTTGAAAGATCGCGGGTGACATCAATGTGACTACGCGAGTGGCCGCTTCGTCTGCCGTATCTTGTCATGTGATCAAAATGACGTGCTGTGCAAGGGAAGTGAGGAAGTGTTTTGGGAGGAATTGATGGTCCTGAACGATATTCTGTTTCTTTTTTAAAGTCCGTCGTGTGCTTTTCACCCTCTTTTTCCGGACTCAGAGAAACAGAGTTGTAGTTGGCTCGAAGTGGTCTAGTTGCGCGTTCCGAATAGTCGGTGACTCTTCATCTGCCAATACCCAACGGCCAAGTCGACTCGAGTCACCGCTGGAAGAGAACAAGTGAAGCGCTCGTGAACCACGCTCTAGCCTGCAATATCGAAATTTGGGGTACAATTATCCTGAAGCCATTCAAGGCCAGTCCTCAATCGAGTCCGATTGAATTGAATCAAGACCAAGCATGTGTCGATTCTTGGTGAGCTGCTCTGCGACACTGGTCTGGTATCCTACTTGTCTAAATCTGGCCACAACAGATCTACAAGGGTCGCAACGAGATCCGTCTCAGCAAGTTGGTCACAGAACCCAGTCACTCTATCCTGACCCAGTCCTATGACTCGCGATTAAGATTGGTATGTCCCTAAACCTCAACGCACCGCTTTCTGGGGGCCGGCCATGTATAGATAGGCGCTAACATCGACATACAGGATAATCGACGCCCTGTCAATGGAGATGGCTTTGGAGTGGGCTTCTATACCGACCCTAAGCTTGGACCAGAGCCTTGCATCTTCACATCAACACTGCCTGCCTGGAACTGCGAGAACTTAGAGCGTCTGGCTTCGAAGACTTGCTCTAACCTGATCTTTGCCCATGTCCGTGCGACTACCGAGGGTGCTCTTGCGGAGAATAACTGCCACCCTTTTCAGCACCAGACTCTGATGTGGATGCACAATGGCAGCGTCGGCGGCTGGAATCATATTAAGCGGGCATTGGGTAGCTCTCTCGCCGACAAGTGGTATCTTGGTGTCAAGGGCGGCACAGATAGCGAGTGGTCCTTTGCACTGTTCCTCGATTTACTGGAAAAAGAAGGTGTAGACCCGAGCTCAGATCCGGGCCCGGAAGGGTTTGGACAAGCGCTGTTGCGTCGAGTCATGATGAAAACCATTGCCAGGATCAATGAATTTATTCGAGAGATCCCTAATAAGCACAATCTCACCGATCTTGAGACCCGAAGTCTGCTGAATTTTGCTGTTACGGATGGCCACACTGTGGTCTGCACTCGGTATGTCAGCAGCAAAACCGACGAGCCTGCTAGCCTGTACTTCTCGTCTGGCACCAAATGGAAGGAGGGAAAGACCGAGGGTCATTTCAAGATGGAACGCCATGATAAGGGTGCTGACATCGTGCTTGTGGCTAGTGAGCCCATCACCTTTGAACGACGTGAGCAATTTTCCCCCTTTTGTTTTTTGACAAGTGCTGACTCAGTTTACAGACAATTGGGTATCTGTTCCGACAAACTCAGTTGTGACTATTCACAAACAGACAGTTTTGCTTCACCCTATTCTGGATGAATTCTACAGCGAAGATCTCAACCACGACCGCTCGACTTGTTTCGCTGTATCCAAGGGCCTTGTCAGTACGGCGCCTGGTACTACTGTACCACCACTAAATCAGGATACATGTGCCACTTCTTCATTCCACACAACAAGTCAGAGCGACGTCACCACTCCGGATGGACCTCGCATTCTCCAGCATACAGCGGCGGTATAACCGTTATTAGTGCAAGTGTTTTTTCATCGAATTTGTTTTGTTCTTTCAGGCTTTCGTGGGCGAGATGTTGAGACAGGTAAGATGATTGATACCTAGCCTGCATTTGGAGTCATTGGGTTTTTGGTTGGACGTTATTGTCAGGAGCATTTTGGTTTCATTGAGGGTATTAGCAATGAGACTTAGCCGCCTCTACACAAGCCGTCACTTCAGGAAGGCTTGGAGGAAGAGAATCGATCAAATTATAGAATTGACGGCTTTTTATAAATGTCCAGAATGATGGAAGTTTCCATCAATTATGCATGCTACTCTTCGAATGCCCGAAGGCGCAGAGTAGCGTAGATACGCTCAGGTACCCAGACGGATCGACCGACTCATTTCCCGTTCTAGTAACTTCATCGCGAACCACGCTCTCAGCTACAAGGATCGTGATTGTTTACCATTTCGCTTCAATCGCTGGATGGTACGGTTAAATTGCGATTGGGGGCCAAAAACGGCTGGGCTTGGCGCCTTTTTCTCACCAGCAAACCTGGGCCCCTGTCGTCTCCGTTGCTTCTCTGACTGCATAGGTGATCTTCGAACCTCCAAGTAATGTCACAGCAAACAACTTTTTTGAGGTTCGCAAGTCAGTGACTGCCCCTGAGCCTAAAAGATCAATGCGCGTCAGCTCTAACGAGAACACAGGTCCCAATGAACGCCGCACGATCAGCCGAGAAGATGTCGGTTTTTACAACGCTCTTGTCATAGCAGCAGTCTACGAGATTGCAGACGAAAATGTAGACGTTGCTTCAACTCAGACTTTCACATCTCCTCTGAAGCACTGCATCCAAGAGCACCCATTCCTGAGTGTGGTCGTCAAGAACAAACATACAGAGACACCAGCTTTCGAAGGAGTCTCAACCATGAATCTCGAAGACCACATTTCGATAGTCCACGACGAGACCAGTGATGAGACAGCTGCTTTTCAAGAGATTCTTCCGCCTATCCTTGACAGGCCATGGCCCGCCGATGTACCTCCATGGCGAATTGTTGTCCTTCCTCTTGCTTCGCATAACTTCAAAGTGAAGCGTTGCTTCATAGTCTTTTCTTTCTCCCACACGCTCGGCGACGGCATGGTTGGAATGACATTCCATCGTACCTTCTTGAACGCATGGCAGAAGAACATCATTGCAGATGAGAAAGAATCTTTCTTAATAACACCACCAAAGCAAGTGCTCACGGCACCCCTTGACACGCCCGAAAGACTGCCCATTTCTTGGAAATTCCTCCTGGCACCTCTACTAGCTGTGTATCTTCCAAGTTTCCTAAGCAACCTCCTCGGCCTCCGCCCGGCTGTCAGCACAGTTGATGACGGCACATGGATAGGCGCGCCGATATTCGTTAACCCGAAAACAACTACCAGACTAAGAATCCTCGAGATTGAGGCCCAGCTAGTCAAGAATGCACTACAAGCAGCGAGATCTCACGATGCCAAGCTCACTGCGACAATGCATCTGCTCATCACCCGAGCTTTGAGCCAGGCTTTTACTGACCCCAAGATAACCAATTTCGTCTCAGGGACGGCGGTCGATATGCGCTCATCTGTGGGAATCCCAGCTTATACGTGGGGTCTTTTCGTGAACGGTCACTATGAGGTCCATCCACGCATACATGTGATCGGTCCCGGCTTCTCGGATGCAATGTGGGCTTCTGCAAGCTCCATTACGAAGAGATTAGCTGAATGCCATGTGAGACTACATGATCAAGCTATCGGTCTTTTGAGATATGTTCCTAGCATCCGAAAATGGATTCAAGGGAAAATTGGACATGAAAGAGATTGCTCGTTTGAATTCAGCAATCTACTTGCTTTTGATGGTGGTGGGAATCCAGATTGCAGTATTAGCAAAATGGTGTTTTCAAGGCCTGCTAATCCGATTAGCGCACCTATGGACTTTAACATCATTAGTGTCAAGGGCGGTAGTTTGGTTTGTACAATTAGTTGGCAGGCTGGGGCTTGGGGTGTGCCCATTGGGGAGGAGAGCTTGCTCATTGATGGGATATGTTCATCACTTAGACGCGGTTTCGAGGCTTTTTGACGGTGCGTTCGACTTATGGAGTCAGTGGATCACTGCGAATTCTCTTGCAGACATATGGGCTATCAATAGAGCAATTAATATCTCTTTACGCTCTAATATTCAATTGTCCACCGGTAGGTTTAGCATCCCATGATCAGAATATCAATCTCGCCACGCCCCCCCCAAAGGTAATCAGTCTCATGGAAATTGCCAGTTAATAAGGTTTATTATCATTATGTACATTGAAAGAGCCACGAGGCTCAACTATCATCACCCGATATATTAGCATGTTTGAAGTATTTCATCCCCACCCAAGCGACAACAACCCAAACCCACGCCATAACAGCCGTGAGAATGATCAGCGCCGGATAATAACCCACAATAGGAAGTGTAGGATCATCCTCAAGTTCCGGTGGCGCATATGGCGTCTCGCCGACATCCCAGGCCCAGCTCCAAACTTCGAAGCAGCTGCCGATACCGACGACGAAGACCAGCCAGGTGACCATTAAGATGATCCATCCCCACCATTCGGTCTCGGAATAGTCCCATGTTATCTCTACATTATTTTTCATTTCGACAGGGTGTGAAGCAAGCGGGGATGATTTGTGGTGGACGGATCTGTAGGTTGCATCGGATGTCATGGGGTAGTAAGAGTCCGAGCCGGAGGAGGGGGTCGAGATATGTAGGGCTGTGGTGGATGCGTTGATCGCGGAATTGGTGCCAGATGTGGTGTTGATCCGTGGGAAGGCGACGGGTTCTTCGTCGTCGGTGCCTGTCTCTTCGCTGAGGAGGTTTTGTTGCGTGAGGCCTTGTCGCCGGCGCGTAAGCGACGGGCGGAGGATCTTTTGCGCTGTACTGGCGCGGAACCAGCTGGGTTGTGTCTGAGTTGGGATATCTTCGGCCTCATCTGTGAAGCCGCCAGGGGCCGTAAACTCGTCTGGGAATGATGTTTGGTCTTTTGGAGAGCGTGGCGCGTCGTCGTGAAATCGAGGGACGGCGTCGGTTGATTTGCTCGCTGATCGTTTCTCACGGGATTCAAGCCGAGTGCCTAGAAGCGCAGTTTTCCGTAAAGAGCCACGTCGCCGTCGCGTTCGGCGCTGCTGTTGTATAACTGCCGACATTGCCCTGCCACTGACTGGGGCGTTGCTGGGGGCCTGTAGTCGGTTGGTCCCGATGTGCTCGCTGTCCCCGTCCTGCTCCATAACCTCGGATTGTGTAGATTGACTCAGGCGGAGGAAGGAGAGTCGCGAAAGTAAAGAGCCAGAAAGGCTTCGTTTGTGGCCGCTGCTTGCGCTACCGGATCGCGTGCGATTGGATGGTCTGTCGACTGCGAATTCCGCATACTTACTTTGGCCATCGTCCATTGGCGCGGCTGGAGAGCAAGAGCTGGGACATCAGCTCGGCAATCAATTTCCCAGCATGGGAATTTCGGCCTGGATGACACTTCGTTGTACTCGGGTTTGCCTGTGCTCACATTGTGGAGATGAAGTGCTGGTTCGGGGGATCAACAGGAGGTGGCGTTGGCGCCTGACAGTTCAGGCGCTGACGGTCAACACGACATCAATATAAGAAGAATAATAATCAATACAGATTATAAGAAGGAAACTATTTTCATCGGATTTACACGGTATTTACACTAATCGTAGCATTCTCCTATGTATACTGCGAGGGAGCCAATTACCGACAAATAAGGTGGCACCGTGCACAAAAGCAAATCCAGGTAGAACAAGAGGCGAATTGACCGCAGTCTAGCTAAACCCACGGCAAACAAAAGGCAAGTAGTATATCGGCTCAAACGCCAGCAGGCAGAAGAAAGATCAAATCCGGATCGATTGTCACGCTGAAGGAAATTCATCACGGCATGTACGGATACTTTGGGGAAAATAAAAAGGTCTCAATCAAGAGCAGAGAAAAGAGCAGAGAAACGAATTGTCAACCGAGAGATCCAGGGCAAAAGGTCCCATGAAAGCATATGTTAGTGAAAAAAATAAGTAATATCAAACAAAACAGCAGGTATGAGCCTGAGAAGAATGGGAAAGAGAGACAACGAAGCAAAATTGACACAGCACAACACATGTACTGGAATGCAATAATAGCTAGCAGAAAGAATTGACAAGGAACCAGAATAGAGAGAGAGAGAGCGAGAGAGACAGAGAGAGAGAGAGAGTAGGGAGATCGCTTTTATTTTGGAGCACAAGAATAAGAAGACCAAAGGTGTTCTGTAGAAAGCAGAAGTTTGGACTCTTCGAAAGGAGCAGAAAAAGAAAGAATCGAGCCAACAAAGTGGACTTGGGGTATTCGGTGCACAACACACAAATTCCATTTCAGAACAAAGCAGTTTGATCGCTTAGAAAATCCACTTGCAAGGCAATTTCAAAAGAAAATACGAGATAGAAAAAAAAAATGGGGAGAGTACAAAGGGTACCCACGGAAGAACTTTGTCAGCGAAGGAAGAGGGAGTCGACAAGGACCGATAATTAAGAGTCAACGGTACAGCCAGCTCTCAGAGACAGCCCAGAAAGGACTACGCCTGGTAGCCTCCGTTGAAGTTGGTGTTGGACTGGTCCCAGTTTCCGGTGGGGGACATAGGCTGGCCACGACCATAACCACCGGTATTACCCTGGGGGAAGCCTTGACCGGGCATGCCAGGCCCGCCAAAGTTGTTTGCTTGTTGATCCCAGCCTCGGCCAGCAGGGGCAGGACCTGTCCAGTCAGAAACGGAACTTCAAAATTGAAGCTCAGAATACTCACCTTGGTTCATGGGGGCTGCCGGGCCACCATACTGAGGGAAGAAACCGGGGCTGTTGGTAAAAGCAGCAGCATTGCCCTGAGGGGAGAAATTGTCGAATTGTCCGGTCGGCGGACGATCCTTGCCCCACTGTTATTGTTAGTGAATTACCTTTCTAAGAGGTAAATTGAGAAAAAGAGACTTACACTACACTTGAGTGGGCGACCGTTGACATTGTAGGCGTTCAACTGACAGATAGCCATGGCAGCATTCTCATGCGAATCCATCTTGACGAACGCGAACCCACGGTCGGCCTGAAGGCGAGTCTCGAGAACGTAGCCAAAGTTCTGGAACAAAGGCACCAAGTCGTTCTGAGAAGTATACGGGGTCAGATTGCCGACGTAGCAGGTGGTCTGCCACTGAGGGGTCTGCTGGACGACCATGTCGTAACTCTGCATCCCCTGAGTGGGGAAATGGTGGTGTCCAAAAGGAGTGGTGGGGGTCATGCCCATAGCAGCCATGGCTTGCTGCTGAGAGATGGAGGGTTGGCCCTTTTGGTTGGCCCAGTTGCAGCGGATGGCGCGAGATCCAAGCCACTCGCCGTCCATAGCGTTGAGAGCCTTATCAGCATCGGCGCGATCCCGGAAAGCAACAAAGCCGTATCCACGCGAGCGTCCAGTCTTCATATCCCACATCACACGAGCCTCGGAGACCGAGCCAAAAGCGGAGAAGGCTTGAGTCAGGATCTCGTCGTTCACTTCGTTGCTCAGATCGCCAACAAAGATGTGGAAGTGATTCGAGGTATCTTCCTTGTTTGTGCTGTTGGATTGGTATGCCCAGTTGACGCGAATTTCCTGCATGAATATTGTCAGATGAGAGATGGCGCCCACGGGTCAGATGCATGAACGAAACTTACCGACTGGTGAATACGGCGGCCGTTCAGAGTTTGCATGGCGCGCTCTGCGGCACCAGGGTCATCAAACTCGACGAAGCCGTAGTTGTAGCCTTTGCTGTTAAACTGCTGGGAAAATCAGTCCTGACACGTAAACAGAATCGGAGAAAAGATCACTTCTTCGAGCTTATCTGAGAAAGGGGGTAGCTGGTCCCCCTGCCCACTGAAACTCACATTCTTGTCTGGGATAATCTTCACGCTAACCACGTGGCCGGTGGTTTCGAAGATCTGCTTGAGAATATCCTCCGTGACACGGGGGTCCAGACCACCGACGTAGAGGGCTCTCTTGTTGGGCTCAGGCGCAGCACGACGAACATAGCCACCAGCACTAGTGGGAGACATCATACCACCAGACATGGGAGAAGTGATCGCAGTGGGGATCGGGTTCGTGTTCTGGGGGATGATCACGGGCGGCCGCGGGGGAGGAGGCATGTGGGATGAATTGGCCTGTCCATTGCCCTGAGTACCATCGTACTGCTGGTTCTGAGCACCAGCAGCCGACTGGGGAGCCGAGGGCAGAGACGAGGGGGTCGAAGCCGAAGCGTTTTCAGCCATCGTGTATAGGCCTTTGGAAACGGAAATGCGGTCGGGAGGAACGACTGTTGTGAAGGTCACAACGGGTATATATGCCTTTGAACTGGCGTTGGAGGGGCGAAAGCGATCAAAGGAAGCTGGGACAATGCAAAAGGCGCGTGGTGAGAGCGACGAAGTATGCGTAAAGTATAAGGGGGGCGCGGGGAGGCCGCAAAGTCCAACAGGTCCTGCTACCTTGATCCAAACAAAGACAGCAGAGGTATCACGAGGAAGTGGAGACACTTCCAAGGTAAGCTCTCTTTGAAGAAATGACCAAGAATAGATGGAAAGGATTGATATGGAAAAAGGACGATCTGAGGAGGAAAAGTTGAGGAGAAGCGCCGGAGATCAACAAAAGGCCTATGAAAACAACGCAGGTCCCGATGCCAGCGGAGCCGCTTACAGCAGGCAAAAGCAGGAAGAGGAAAAGGAAAAAGAAAAATGGAGAAACAAGTAGAGTGACAGGTTAAGGGAGAGAAGAAGAGAGAGGAAGAGAGAGAGTTAGCCGCTAGGGGTGGGGGAAGCCACCATGCCCCGTTGGGCTTAGACCCGTGTTCCTGTGTACAACTTCGTACCACCGCGACTCATCTCGTCTCGCTCTTCACTGTGTCGCTGGTGCGGGTCCACCTTATTTCACTTGATCTCTTCTCGTCATGGGGTCCAACTTTGCCAACCCTGACTCCCTCACAGAGCTCTCCGCCCTGGTGGAGCGAACGGTAGCTTGCGACCCAGAGATTTACTTGGAGCTATCACTGACCTTCCGTTAGCTGTTGGATACTGGCCGACTGTTCAGAAAGAACGGCTCCATGCCCGTGAGCACTCATCTGCAGCGCTCCATCCCCTCGTATTTCGACAGCTTTCAGGATGCACTAGACAATCTTTCAGAACAAATTGTGAGTCTGATTGGATCAGCGGAGAGATCACGCCCGTTGCGACGATGACTGGAATCTCTAGTGACTCTGCTCCCTTCCTCTGGCCCCCCTCTCTTCGTCCATCCCACTCACATCACCTAGTTCATCGCCAAAGCCTTTCTGGAAAAGGATTACGACGCTATCAAGGCACGCGAGGTGGCCGCGGAGCCCGAAGACGTAGTCATGAGCGACGCAGATGAGAAAGGCGCGGAATCGCAACCATCGTCTGCCGAGCAGCCCGTTCAGATCGAACAACCCGTCAAGGTTGAACCTAAAGCGGAAGAGGACGCCTTAGCTGAAGTAGCTCAGCCTACAGAAGTCGTGCCTGAGGCTCGACCGGGCAAAGAGGTGCCCGTCAAACAGGAGAAGGATTCAGGGAATGATGCTTCTGCCGACCCAGGATTTCCAGGAGCGCACGAAGGGGTCAACTTCAACTCCGTGCTCGGCGGAGATGGCGCCAGTTCCTTCGACCTCAATCTCGACTTTGGCAACGATGACATGGGCGACCAAGCCTTTCTCTCGGGAACCTTTGGCAACGCGAATGAAACGAACGCCGACAAGGTGGCCACCTCAGCGCCGGAAGAGGACTCAATTAACGCTCCCGCTGGCGGGGACGCTTTCGATCTCGAGCTGCAGAACACTGGGATGGGCTCCAATCCATTCCCCGATCAAGGCACTGGTGACGATATTATGGGACCGGGGGAGTCCAGCTTCGATGACCTGTTTATGGAGACGGAGAATCTCGGCGAGGACGGCACGGGTGACCTCAATCAGTTGGAGGGGGGCAGTTTGATGAATCTCAACGAGCTGGATGACAACTGGTTTAGTTGATCGGAGTGATGCTCATGAAGCCGGATTTCCACAAAAAAATGTACTTGTACGAATAGACGGGAGACTGTATCCCATGATCTACATGCATCTCCCCTGCACCTGTAATTACTGATGATGAGGCGATCGACCGATCCGATCAGGATGTCTTCTTCCAAAGCACGATGCATAGGGGGCACAGTATGGTGATGATCTCAGCGAGGCCGTGGTCGTGTGAAGCCATTGGCACATATACATGAGCTACGAAAGACCGCGGAATTCCGTCTCAAGTGCCGCTTTCCCGTCATCGGGCTACGGTAGTTGCTTCATGCTCGGAAATAAGTCGGCGGTGGTCCTTTCTTCAAGAACCCCGCAGCGACGCCCTGCACAGCCCCCGCGCCTCCTGCTCAACTTTGGATGTCTCGACCTCAAGCGCGGATGTCTATTCGAGACCAATTTCCCAACTCAGTCAACAGCGACACAGACCTGACTGTACGACATCGCGTGACTTGACCAGTGTCCGAGCGGGAAAAAGAAACGACCAACAACGGTGACGTAAAGGGGATCCTCAGGGCACACTAGGACTAAATTTGGACATTGTTCAACTCTTCCGCACGGACGGGGATTCCGAGGTAAAGCTTGCCTCGACTTCCCAGATTTGGTAGATCTGCCCTATGAGGCACAAGGACGCGTCGCCCTCGACCCTTGGATCCGATGAGGTCATCGCCAACTGTCACTGGCACGGACCTGGAGTCTAGAAGCTTGTTGGGGAAGTATTCTCCAGTTCCCGTCCTAGCAACCCACTCCACGCACTCTAGGCGCAGACTTCGACAGTGAGCGTGACCATCGAGGGGATCAGTGCATGCCGATCTCTGCCAAGTACAATCTCGCGGGGACTTTTAGGTTAGCAAACTCTGAAAATCAGGGCGACAGGGATCAAAACTGCGCTTCTTTTTCAGCTACGCTAGGGCAGTGTCTTCCCTTGGGAAGTTAGTGGCCTGATCGCTCAAATGCGACACCAAGCTTGATGAGTGTACGCTGCCGATGTCGCCGCAATGCCGATACTACTACTAGAAAGGTAGTATAGCGTCCACGAGAGAGGCTCCGGAACATCAGATTCAGGGACGAAGATCCGATGCCGAGCTATCCGTCCCGATGTCTTTCAATTATGGTGTCTATGTATCTAAATTTAGTGTCTGACACTGTGATGGACTCTAGAGATGCATCAACAGATCATAGACATAGACAGGGCAGAAATTGAATCATGAGGTAGCGAGCAAGCCCTACGTCTCACGCAGATCAAAGTCGAGTGGACCTTGCACATGGAACCAAAGTGCCGAGCCGAAAAGTGGAAAAGAGTTTGTCAGTCGAATTTCTAGACCGGATCGCCGGATGAGTAGTTGGAGAACCAGCTACCAATCCGCCATCGTGTTCATGTCATCATCGATCGGGTTCGTTCCCGTGTTTTCCGTGGGGCGTTGTGCCCGAAGCCCATATAGCCCTTATCATCTGCCCATGTTTCATCTCTTAAGGGGAAAGGCCAAAAAAAAAAAAGTCTCTAGCCTCTAGACTCTAGACACTAGTCTCTAGACTCTCGATAGGGAAGGCGCCACAACGCTCACTGAAGTCACAACTGGGAAATCAAAGGAACCACTTTTGAGGTCCCTTCAGCCAATCCAAGCCGCCATCGCAGCGATCCGCACGGCGGTGATCAGTGAGTGGAGGTGCCGTGTGCAATGAAGTCAGCGCCTGCCTTTTTTCCCTCCTGCACAAGACGCAAAGACCGGTGAGAGCTCCTTGCAGTTCAAAGGGGTCGGGCTGAAAAAGACACCCAAGTCTCACAAAGATTAAAGTGAAAGGTATGTGTGTGTATGTGTGTGTCGTTCTTGCTCGTCTTCTTTGATTCTTCTGCTGCATTCTTGAATTGGAGTCGGCATTCTTCCTGTCCCTCTTCTCCCCGCGTTCCAGAGCCCTATCCCAACTTTCCAGATTTGCTTGCGTCCAGACCCCAATCTTGGAGTTTGGGGGTTCTAGAATTTCTAGAGATTGATTCCCAAGACTTGTCTCTCGCGATCATGCCGCACTTGATTTCGAAGTAATGGCTCACATTATCCCCGCGCAGGTATCGCGGTCGGGGTCACTTAGTACTTCCCCGCCCGAGGTCGCCCTCCCTGTACCTCTACTTTCTTACTTCCTTCGCGCTCGTTCCGCTCGTTGTCAAGCTGTGTCTCTAGATTCCGTCGAAGAATCATTCCCGAAATCCACGCGCCGCGGCTCCATCCTCCAAAAGCTGGCGGGCCCACGTGAAAACGCGAAGCGATTCCTGCGACTGCGGTCGTCCGGAATACAATCGCCCATCTCCCTGCAACGATCACCCCCGCGAACGATTCGGCCCAGGCCTGTTTCTGAGATCATTCTCTCGCCGGGAGACTTGAGATACACTTCTCCGGATAGTGACGGACCTTCGGATTCTGATATGGCTACCGACATTCTTCCCCGTCCGGTCCGGAACCATGCGTCCGGCACCACAACCCCCGAATTGACTACACCATTTCAGCCACTCCGCAACGAGAAAATTGTCGCCACCGGTAGCGGTTTGACAGTCGGCATCGCCCTGACCGAACCTGTACTATATCTACAGGGCTATGACCAAAATGACCCTAGTACGAAACGATCTGCCATTCTGAGAGGCCAACTTCACTTGAAGGTTACCAAATGTGTCAAAATCAAGAAGATTTCGATCTGCTTCCGTGGTCATGCGCAGACAGACTGGCCAGATGGTGAGACCTTCACTATGCTCTCCGATACCGGCGTTTTCACATACTGACAATGTGTCGATAGGTATCCCCCCGAAAAAGATTCATTTTCACGACAAGAAGGACCTTGTCACCCATGGCGTTATCTACTTCAATCACGGAGATACGGCGTTGATGGCAAATGATTATGGAGCGCATTACTACCAGCACGCCAAACCTTCGTCACCCTTGTCCGGTAGCAAGGACGCAGTCTCCTTGACAACACGAGAACTGTTTTCCAAAAGTAGTTCTGTTACTTCGCTCGGCCCGAATGCCATAAGAGATGCCAAACGGCTGTCTGTTCAGAGCGCACGTGGCCATTCGCGCAGTTTCAGCCGTAACGAGCCTTCTGTCAGTGCGCAGACCCAACCGCAGCGCAACTACCGCATGTTCCCAGTGGGAGACTATTTGTATAGTTTCGAGTTCCCAATCGACGGATCCTTGCCTGAAACGATTAAAACAGATTTGGGATCTGTGAAATATGACTTGGAAGCTATCGTGGAGCGCTCCGGTGCATTCCGACCCAACCTATTGGGCACTATGGAGATTCCCGTGATCCGGACCCCAGCCGAAGGATCCTTGGAACAAGTTGAGCCAATCGCCATCTCACGAAATTGGGAGGATCAGCTCCATTATGATATTGTCATTTCTGGCAAATCGTTCCCGTTAGGCTCTCAGATCCCAATTGCGTTCAAATTAACGCCACTGGCCAAGGTGGAATGCCATCGAATCAAGGTCTATGTTACGGAGAACATCCAGCATTGGACCGCCGATAAGAGCGTCCATCGATTGCAGCCGGCAAAGAAAGTCCTGTTGTTCGAAAAGCGCGCGGAATCTGCCAGTACTAGCACGTACCCGGGCAGCTCGATGCGAGTCATGGCTGGTGGTGGTATCGATTGGGACCACCGTGCCGCAGCTGCCAGAGGAGAGGAGATTGTGGATCGTACTCGTACGAACTTATTGGGTAATCTGTCCAGCGAGTCTTCCGGCGTTGGTCCAACGGAGATGGAGTTCAACGTGCAATTACCCAGCTGTCATGAGATGAAGAGTCGCGATGAGGCTCAGCGCCTGCATTTCGACACGACTTACGAGAATATCCAGATCAATCATTGGATCAAGGTCAGTCCATCTCATACTCGCTCAATGCGGCCCTCAAATGCTAACTTACCCATAGATTGTGCTCCGCCTTTCCAAAGTTGATGAACGAGATACAGGCAAGCGCAGACATTTCGAGATCTCCATCGACTCGCCCTTCCACATCCTGTCCTGCAAGGCTACGCAGGCAAATATCTACCTCCCGGCTTATTCGAGACCGGACGCCGAACCGGAGCCGCCAGCGCAGGAATTTGAATGTGGTTGCCCTGGCGCGCCAATGGCTGCACGTGATCACGCCGTCGCCCAGTCCAGCTCTGACCGTGAAGATTCATCCATCAATCTCAGTCGCCGGGCCTCGGTAACTGGGGCCTCGGTGGGAGGCCGACCCATCGCTCGAAGCTTCACGAATGGATCTGCTGGCCTTGCCCGGCCCGCACAGGCTCATCTCGCTCACGAAGAGAGTGGGCGGGATGTGCAGCGAGATCCTTCCACTCAACCAGGAGCGCCGCCTGTTCCTCGTCCGATGCATCTCCTCCGCACGCCATCATTCGCACCTCCCGCCTTTGAAGATGTTGAACCACCGCCTCCCTTGGTCACTCCTCCACCGGAGTATACAACGATCGTGGGCAACTGCGATCGCGAGGCAGTGTTGGAGGATTACTTCTCCAGACTCTCATATTACGAAGATCAGGACGAAGACGATCGAGGCAGAGGCCGCGTCGATGTCCCTCTTACTCCAGGTGGCCGTGTCAACCGCAGCATGGATGTTCCCCGTGAGTGGGTGCGCCTTGACGACTTCACCTCCACATGATCATCTCACGTGCGACACTGTACAGTCGATTCGCATTACGAGATCCGAGCCATGAAGTTACGAATTCATACCGAAACTGGTGTTGAGGGCTTTTTGTGTTTATTTCCTTACTTTGTCAGCGGCTTAGAATCTTGGTTCTTTTAGTTTTCTCTCTGTGAATTATGTTTGGTAGTTTGGTTTTGGTTTTGGTTTTGGTTTTGGTTTCCATTGGCATGATGGTCCTGGTGTGGATTCAGGTTCTCCGTCCATATTCATTCTCACAGGGGGTTTCACGTGGGCAACGGGCACACGGCGCGCGGGTCTTTGGCTGGAGCGGCTCCCCCGCAGGTTCTGCATAAACATTCAATGGATTGAAATACCAGATGTGGTAACTGCACGTCTATATAATTTATGTCTCCAAATCTTAAGACCTAGTCAAAAGGTAGAGAGGCAGCAGCACGATAAGAGATAACGGGTCTAACTGCCTTCCCCGGTTTAGACTCGTCGCCGAAGCCCAGCCTCTAGCTCGTGCCACTGTGTACCCTCAACCTTCGGAAAACCCAGTCTCCTGATTTTGGCCCTTGAAACATTCCATTCAGTCTTCATTGCTGACTCTGTCTCTTTGGCTACACCGCCGCCTCACTATCCAAGGCATCAGATAAGTGGACTCTGACCCATAATTTGACAGCGGGGCCCCCAACCTTAACTTTAGACAACTACTGTCCCATTACGCAAAGTGACCATTGCCTTGAGCTTCGCACACAGAACTAGAGCTCACAGACTTACTGACGTGATAAGAGGGCAGTTGCCTGGTCAATTGAATCAACCCGCTGCAACTTCGGGAGCTCACACCAATTCCCAATGGCGATCGAAGTCGTCGAGTTGACCGAGGCCGATATCCCTGGCGCCATCCAAGTGATTCAGCAAGCTTTCGCCGACGACCCGTATCATAAATGGGTCTTCGACGCCTCTACGGTACTCAATGAGTCCCTTGCTACCATTCTTTGCCTGGAAACACTAACATCCCTCTCCCGGTGACGCGGTCGGTCCAATCCGAGCCCCGTCACACCACACGGGAGAGCACGCCCAGTTCAATAAGCAAAGAAACTATGCCTCACTTTCCGCCCGATGCCACTGGGGTATCAGGAACGCGCTGTTCCAAGTAGCAAAGGAAACGTCCATCCCTGACTCTCCAGTCCTAGGCGTCTCCTGTTGGCTTGCCCCTCAGCCAGCTTCCCAGCCGGAAAGCTGGTACTCCTGGATCCAGTCGTGGTATCTTTCACTCAGCCAGTTCTACAACAATATTCGATATATGGGCCATGGCGGCCTGCGTACAAATCGATATTGGATCTGGAAAAAGAACCAGCAGGATGCACAAGCGCAGATTTGGGATGATCCGCGCGGGTATTACTTTTGTAATATGGTTGCTGTCAGTCCCGAGGCGCAAGGCAAGGGGATTGGAGGGTTACTTTTTAGGAAGGTCCTGAAGATGGCGGATGAGGAAGGGATCAAATGTTATCTGGAGAGCTCGAAGAATGTGCCGAATGTGCAGATTTATGAGCGTATGGGTTTTAAGATGAGCAGGGAGATGGAGTGTCGCGATGGGGATGATATTTGCATGGTGAATTTTCAGTCTTTCTTCGGTATAGCTTGTGCTAATAATCATCTTCAGCTGTATTGCATGGTGCGGGATCCCAGGCCGGAGTAATCTCGGCACAGCTTGGCGCTTGAACAATGCTTCTACCAATCCTCGCGACTTCGTCTTTTGTTACCGAAACACTCTTCCTTCAATGACTACATAGCAAAACAAATCAACACTGATCCGTTTCTCCATTCCACTGTTAATCTCCGGTCGCAGACATCCATCAAGTAACGCAGACCCCCGGCTGACAGATGACCAATCTTCAACCCAGCCTGATTCGAAAGCAGCTCTGACATCTACTCCTATCATCATCCCCATTCAAACAAAACAAATAAATCCCCGGGGAAACGGGCTCAGTAGCGCAGGATATATCTCCCAAGTGGGGCTATAGAGCCGTTCAGAGACGTCTACGCGTTTGCAAAGACTTATCAAGTGATGGATCAAGAAACTTTTAACCTTCGCGCTAATGAACCCGGAAAGGCGCATATGCGGTCAGCTGTGGAGAGGTCGGCTACGTCTAATTCTCAAGGTTGAGAGGTAGGTTGCCGGCTGGATCTAACGGTTTGGTAACAATGCTAAGTTTAGCGAGTTTGGGGTTTAGACTTCTGGCCGTTTCGGGTCAGTCAGGTTTGATACTTTGATTATCGATGAGTCTGGGCTAAAAGAAGAGTTTTTTAGATCGAACATTAAGGAATTCTTCAATACGGGCAAAAAGTGGAAAGGGAATGCTTTATAAGTCAGGTCAGAACCGCTTCCACGACCTTGTTGAGTTCCCAAGGTTCACCGATTCAATATTCTCCTCAGTGCTTAATCGATTTTTTTCAGCCACGTCTTGAACAGAACAGAACATAATGGAGATTGGCCTACGTCTCCTGAGGTAGTCTGTCTTGTGAGCTACCAACTTACACTAGCTGAGTTATTGCTAAGCTCTGACATCCGGGCACTTTCGATTCCCTGGGTTCCCTGGGTTAGTGTGTCTATTACCTGGCACAATTCCTGGAAACGACCTCTGTTCATCGGCGATATGTTCATCATCCTTTTTCGAAGACCTCGAGGGCTGTGGTCTACTCTGCGATCAATGATCGCCCGACGCCAACAGTTCAGACGCGACGCTCAGACAGCAGCACATTCAGCAAAGCAATCCGATATATATGCTCCAAAAAACAATAAAGTCGACACCCACTATGAAAATCCCACCGAAGCGCTCGATCTCCACCAAGCCAATATAACAAGAGATATTCCATGCTGTGGCGACACGGATCTGACTACCAGCCCTTTAGCTGGATTGGCTGCCACCGTCAGTCAATCAACCCCCAGGAATGCGGCATACAGCCAAAGATCATCAATTTCCTCGGTCATGCACCCAGTCAATACGATATCCGGCGGCATTTGCAATGGGGAGTTGGAAGAAGAGAACTTCCACTATCTGCGTAGTTTGATCACTGGTTCCTGTCTCTCCGCAGAGTCGTCTCGACTGAATTTGAGTCCCTTGGCTAGCAACGAGACCGGGTTCCAGCCAGTGGGTCGCAAACGAGCCTCTTCAAGACTCAGTCTGTGCCTTGGAGAGTTACCAGGCGTCTCGTTCGTGCCCAAAGTTCGTCGAAAGCCGTGTCCTCGCTACACCTGTTTACCGCCGGCGTGGACTCCCCCCAACCCAATTGCCATCCGACCGGAAGTCCGCTTCTGAAAATCTTTTCCTCTTCCTTGTTCGTTCGAAAGCGAGAGAAAAAAAAAATAAAACTTGGCAGACAAAGCGGGATCTTTGCACATACTATAACCGGTTGTCATTCACGAATCGATATTAGACACGCGCGTCAAACGCATATCATTCGCACATTATTATTTCAACGCGTTGATCAACCCACCTCACTTATATTGCCATGACAAGAGCCCTGCATAATCCAACCCCACCGTCCGGGGATGAGACTCTATGTGGAGGATGATCGTCGGGTTGCGTCTCGGCTCGGAACTTGCATCCCTAGTTTGAATGACGTTTCACACTTATTCTATCCACCCACACCGTGCATCGATTATCTCAATGTCGGCCGATCCATGGAGCAGGCATATTCTTCCGGCGAATAGGACAGGTTCCGAAGCATCATGCCTTGCAACCGAACCCTTCTAGCTGCCCCAGAGAGGGCTCGAGTCTCGGGTTGTGGACAAGCCGTGGCAAGGAGCAGGCTGCCTTACCTCAGCTTGAACGATTAGATTGAAGGCGGCAACTCCCGCCTATGATAGTGCAGCTGACAATCGGCTAAATTGGGACGGTGAATGCCATATCTGCGCGATTCATGGCGTCAATCAGGATCGTCATCCACAGACGGCAGATATTGCAAAGCGCATTGCGACTTTATCCTCGTTACGAGATTAACCGAGTATGGGTTATGTCACGGTTAAAGTCATTTCGAAAAAAAGCAATCTGGCCGATCTCTTTTTTTTTTAACCCCATCTACTCTGAAGTAGGGGAGCTAGGAGTGATCACCTAGAAGTTACGTTTGTCTCTTTGGAAGGGTGGATAACGGTTGTGGCTTCGGTACTCCACCCGAAATCTCAAATTCCGCACAGACCGCGTGGTAGAACTAGGAGATGGTTCCTGATTTGGCTGAGGGGTCTCTCTTCACGTATGGCGTCTTTCGGAGTGGATCATTAAGGAGGGGGGAAGTCCGTGTCTGTGCGTTGAGCTGAAGAGCTTCACACAAATCATACGACTGGGTCTATGGGTGGCATGGCATGCCTTGGGATTTTCGAATCGTCGAGTGTCAAGAGCGGCACATGTGCAGACTAAGTACTTAAGTCGCAGAAAATGCCGCTGGTTGCGGGTGAATCCACTCAGATCAGGACAAAGGTACTGAAAGTGAAAGGGAAAGTACGCCGCAACGGATCCATAAGATCAACGATACTGCTTGGCAAGGTTATCCTGGGCAAATGAAAGCGTCCAATTTCCTTGGCGGGCAAACCCGAACCTGAAATCATTTGGACAGAGCTAGGATGGAATTGACGCGCTGTTTAATTGTCCGGGTCAGAATCCTCCAGTAGAAGCGTTAGTAATCGATGAGGCTAGGTTGAATTTGGAACGGACACGTCTCTCTAATCAAGTTTGACTTATCTATGGTGCGAAATCGGCGATTCTCTTGAGCAAGCGAGGACGGGTCGAGACTGACAAATCTATGGAGACCTCCAGGATGAATATCACTGTCGGTGGCTCAGTTGTGGAATGACGAGGGGCTTGCTCTCAGACAGCTGCCTAGAGACATGCATTCAAATCCCCCTCCTCTGCCACGGTCAGTGAGGGCATGCGCCACTTCGCCAATTGATTCGAGCAAGGTATATTCGGAACATGTGAAAGAGCACGTCAATTTTGTTGAGGAGCATTGACTCATGGCTTACAAGAACGTGCGGACGATGCCACCCGCATTCCCCCTAGTATACGCAGGAACTTGATGCCTTGCGATTCTACTGGGACGTGGAAATAAATCATTGTAGGGAGCTACACCTAGGTGCGAGTGTTGCTACTCGCTCAAAAACCTATGCGGATGGGGCCGAGGCGTTCTCCATCACAGACCCATCTGCGTCTATGTTGGTCTCCCGATATAGACTCCGGCATACAGTTCATAATCTTCAGGCGGGAATGTACCGGTAGAGCTTGTGGATGAAACAGGCCTAGGCCGGGGTATATGATGCTAAGATCACAGCCTATTATTTATTCCAAATAGCGAACCCAATCAGCTTCTGACACGGCATGCAATTTTACTTTTCTATTGGACATCAAACCGCAGGGCCTGGATGGCAATTAAAAGACTCAAAATGCGTCATTACAAAAATGGAAACACACTGGTCCCCGCAATGACCCGGCATTGACTGCAAGTCTCATGTCGACCGATAGAGCATCTGCATGGGCCTAGCGTAGGATGAGGATTAAGATAGTCTTTTTGACACTCCGGAAAATACTCGAGCGCTGGGTGGAGACCCTGGCAGCGCTGGCGCTGGCATGTGTGAGACGGACTGAGCGCGTCCATGGCCGACTGTGCATTCGTGGCTAGTGCAATCGAGACGGATCTAGTGTTTCCAAACATCGCTGTGCTTCATCCGGCACTTGATCGCTTCAGACCTCGGAGCATATACCAAGTACAGGCCTAGATTTTTACATTCGCGATTACACTACTCCCCCTTCCGTTTCCGCGAACCATCATCTACTATCCGGCTGCCGGATACCTCGGGTGAGAAAGCCCTAATAAACCAAACCCCCCCCTCTCCTCCCCGTGGCCCCCTAAGCTCGCTCTAGGCTGGACCTCCCTTGTATGATTGCTTTTAGCCCACTCCTTCTTCCGTCATTGATAGAGAGCCGAAAATCAGGCCCTGGACCGGAGGATCAAGTTACGCCCGCCCACACTCTGCTTGAGTTTCAACGTGTCTTACCGGTTTACCCATTTACCCGATTCCGCCAAGAAAAGATACAGCTAGCGAAGAGGCTAAAGCCAATTCCCAATCGATAGATGAAGGATTGCTTGGCCAAAAGGGTAGAGCACAACCCAATAGCTAATGAGATGAGATGAGTCTGTATTTCCTGCAGGAGGCGCACAAGCGCGAAGCTTCTGAATCGGCACCCCCAATGCTCCTCGGAGATTGCGTGGAGTTGCAGAAAGTCTCGATAAGTAGTTTTCTCGGTACCTTTGGCTTGTTCAACGTCCGGTACAGACATGCATGCACATTCTCTCTGCCGCTCCGGCCGTGCAGCTACCATCCGTCATCGAATTGAAGTACGGACTCGATCAGGAATATAGCCCCTCTAGAGCAACCACAAAATTCACCACCTTCAAGTAGATGTCTAGCTCTAGCCTCTTTGGCTTTGTATGACCAAAGACTGTTGAGATGAATTTGGTCGTCGTCATGCCACTGAGCTGGGACCCCCCCCCCCCCCCCTTCCCCCTGGCCTTTGCGCTGGATTCAATAGGAAGTAGTAGAACCACGTTGCCCGTGCGGGACCCCTCGAGAATCCCCCTCCCCGGACCCAGACCTCAATCGACGGATTCCCGATTTAAATGAATTCGGGTCCGAGCCCAGAAACAAAAGAAAATAGGAAAAAAGATCCTTGATATTGATGGCTTCAATGACATGTGATGATAGAAAAATGAAAAGAAAAAGAAAATATGTTGTAATTACGCCCTACTTTTTTTTAAGTCCAATGCAATCATAGTCATACAGGGTCGGGGGGGGTCCAGAACAAATCGAGAAACAAGCCGACAAAACAAAACGACAAACAAAAGGGTAATCGCTCAAGTGCTTGGACTGCAAACCAAAGTCCAAAAATTCAGCTCCCGGTCTAATATAGCACCCGGGCACAAACAATCCTATCTAACGCCGAATGAAGGCTTATAGGATGGAGAAATCCCGTAGGCCAGCGCGCACGAAAATAGGGGGGGGTGCAACATGGGCAAAAAAGCAAAGCCCCGGTGAACCATTCCGCAAAGCCAATTGACTCTGCAGAATTTTGAACATTGAAACCGTAGAAAGAAGGGGAAAAAACCAAACCCCAAAAAAAAAAAAAATAGAAAATCAAAAAAAAAAAAAAAAAGAAACTCCGAAACCTGGGAATCGAAGAGTGCCCCGGGGCAACAAAGTTTAAATCCGGGCCCATACCCGGCCGATATAGAGAAGAATGTCGATCAGGGCAGTCACCGAAGTTTTTCACTTGAAGTGCCCGGCATCGTCATCGCGACTTTTTGGAGTGGATACCCGAATGGGATCGGCTATGACCGAATCATGATTCTTCGGGTTGTCCGCAATTGTCAAAGAACCGGCGGACTAGTAACGAAAAAAGGACAGGAAGGCGAGTGGGGAGGTCCCTTTTGGGCGTCACGGATCGATGCCTGAGGGCAGTGAGGACACTTCATCGGCACAGTATGCATTTGCCGACTACTATGATGAATCGGTCGTGGGGACTGTCTGAGCAGCAATTGTCTTTGTTGCCATCCAGGGAAGTGCGAAGGAAGTGAGCGCTGGGATCTCGACAGCTGCTATAGATGTAATAATTCCTGAAATAGTTGCACATCTTGGTCCCATCGGGGGAATGCGATTTGGACGGGACCCGTGGGGACAGAGGTCGGAATCGGGAGACGGATGACGCTGGGTGAGGTATGAAGGTATGTAAGTACTGTACTAAGGCGATTGAGCCATGGAAAATTGTCGAGAGTAAATAGTGTATGGGGGGAAAGAAAAATCGTCACGAGAAAAGAATTGAACGTGTCTCCGAGTCACGGTGGGAGACGGGGGCCCAAAAATAAGAAAAAGGAAAAAAGGGAACACACAGATGCCTGTCGTTAATCGCGAAGCTACAAGAAAAAAAAAATTCCTCGATAATTCCACACCTCACGTCGTAAGAAGCAGTATAGTACATGATGGACGGGTAGCTTTCGACTTGTTTCCCACCCCACCCCACCAGCAATCCCTCCACCCCCCCCTTAGAAAAAAATACCCTGCTCCAAGCGGGTCCTGCATCAAGAGTGGCTTTGATCTATGGTTGACCGTTAGAGAAAACACGCCCGGCAGGACCACTGCCGGAAATTTGCCAGAGAGTAACCGGGATCAGCACTCTCTCTCTCCTCTCCCCCCGATGACGAGCCCGCCTCCTTTCCCCCTTTCCCCTCTAGTACTTAGGGTTGACTCTACCGTGGCATGTTATCGGGTGGGAGATCGACAGGGTTCCTCACAAGCCGTTGATGCTTCTTCCGCTCACACGTGGCACTAGTCAGGATCTTCATGCATGAAACAGATACGTCGTGAAACGCACTCAGCGCCAGTCATGACATAATGAGACCTTTTGAGCGACCAGACATCTAAGGTACTCCGAAGAGTCAGGCGATTCTTCAAAACTTCCATCTAATGACGCTCGTACGGTTCTCATGTTGGGCTACCGGGTGGGGGGCCAACCTTGGTAGCCGGGGACACGATGGATTAGGAATGTGTAGGGCATTCGCAAAGAGCGATAGGCCCCAGCATTTGCACTGGAAAGGAGTCAAAAGAAATAAACAAGACTACGAATTTGGCATAGTGAGATTGAGAATCACAATAATAATTGTAATTATAAAAAACAAAAACAAAAACAAAAAAAGAACAAGAGAGGCCATGTCCATGGCACCTTTCGAACCCACCCCCTGTTTATCCAGCGCAGGGCATTGATTGGAGGGAACCCCTTTTGATCGAATGACCAGTTGTGAAGCCCGAGCCGACCCAAATTGGTCAGAAGACACCCGAATCGGAGGAACTACGTGCACACTAGACGCGAATTGAGCGAGTCATGGGCACGACCAAACGAAATGGTCTGAACAGTCCCTTGTACAGGATCCAAGTCCGCATCCTTGGCAATGCAAGAAGATTGAAGCATCAGGGTCGTTCAGGGTAGTAGCGTCCATGGTAGCAGACTAGAACAGGAGCCCTACCTTCGATCTTGTACGCCAGGCGCCGCTGTCTTGACTGTGCCGTGTTTTCCACTTTCGAGACTACTCCACGAATCAAAACCGGAATCAAAGTTTGAGCTTTCTTCGACTCCAGATCGAAGTGCTCCAGAGAAACCTTTCTCCACTGGGCCGCTAAAGCTCTATTTCGCTTGATGACGCCCTCGTTATTTTTTGTTTGTGTTTTGTATTTTGATTTTTATTTCTATTTGTATTTTGTCCCTTATTTTCTTATTTCCTGGTCGAATCGGGACGATAACTAGGTGTTTGAGATTGAGTCGATCCACCGTGCGTGACGCAAAAAGTTCATCGGCATTTAAATCGCTCCGGCATTGTCCCATCCTTGCATGGCACAGGGTTACGTTGAAATTGTGGTAGACTGAGCCTAATATTTCATTTGATATATTTAATTGTAAAATATTTAATTCATGAAATGGCGTGGGATGAAATAATTTGAGTATTCTTCACCCCAATCGGACGCTAAGCAGCGCCGAAATGGATGCGGTGGGGGTTCGGTACAGTCAAGCAACACGAGATGGTGCGACACAGACTTAAGGTTTGGACTGCACCCGGCCTTTGCACATGCCCAATACTTCCATAGTCGAAAAGGCCTTTGTGGGGTCCACGAGCGATGGTCTCGTTATGTGTCTCTTTCTGTCTGAACGGAATGATGCGGTAAGGTCCGCTGGGGCTGCGCGATCCATTGGTCTGCCTCTGGCCGACGCGTGCTTTTTGGGTCTCCAGCCCCAGGTGTATCGGCTTGTGGAGCCTGCGCGAAATAGTCTTGCAGCTACCATTCAGAGCCCGCCTCGGGTAGAGCCTCTGTGGGTTACGAGCTCCGAAACAGGCGGACGTGGGCCGAGGTCTCAAGCCGCAAGCCTCACTTTTTGCTCGCATGGATATCCTGGAGCAAAGGGGAGTTCGCCTCGCCTTCGACACGATCGTCCGGCCCGAGCTCGGATCCGGGCCCGATCACGTGGAAATGACTAATCCTGTGGCCTGGGGAAACAAAGCTAGGCCTAATTTGGCAAGGTAAAAATAGCCGCCTTCCTCGCATCCCGTGACCCTTTTTGTTCCCCCCCTCGCAGAAAAGAACCTGGCAACTCAGCCTGCCCTGAACACTGGGCACCCCGACACTCGTTTGAAGAGGAGAAACTCCCAGCTTCTTTGGGGGAAGTGACGAGAGCAGACTGCGAAAATCAGAGATTAGCCAGTGCTCCCGATAGTCTCCGGCAGCTCCAAGCACCTCTAGTCGTCACCCTCTCTCCACTGTTCCACCGTCGTTGTGGAGACAGCCTTTGCTTTGTGACCGCCCACCACAACGGGATAGCCGCTGTTTGTTGTTGCACCCTCCAACATCACCAGCATCATGGGATTCGGCCAATTCACCTCAATATGCGAAAAGGTACCGCTACCGCTGTGCTCCCTGGTTGGGCCGCCCTCGTCGATATCCGGTGCCACAGGCATCATCTCCAACTGCTATGCGCGGAATATTGAGGTCGCCAATACCATCATATTCGAGGGCGCTGCCTCGTTCATGCATATCATCGCACTGGCTATGACGGTGATTATGATCTTGCACATCAGGTCCAAATTCACTGCTGTTGGTTCGTGTGATTCCCCGATATAGATTTTCTCAAGTTGCGCATTGCTGATACTCAAGGAATGCGACTAGGTCGAAAGGAGATTATTACCGTCTTCTACATCTACTTGGCGCTGACAATTTGCTCTCTCATCATTGATGCGGGAGTGGTTCCTCCCAAGAGCGGCCCGTTCCCATACTTTGTAGCGGTGCAAAGTGGGTTGGTATCGTCTTTATGCGCTTGCTTGCTTGTCAACGGTTTCGTGGGCTTCCAGCTATACGAGGATGGAACCGCGCTCTCCGTGTGGCTGATTCGCATCACCTCCGTTGCCATGTTTGCCATGACATTCGTGATCTCCCTGCTGACCTTCAAATCATGGGGCGGACTGGGGCCTGAGAACACAACCGGCTTGTTTGTGGTGCTATACCTCTTCAACGCCATCTGCGTTGCAGTCTATATCCTCATGCAATTGTTGCTGGTCGTGAACACCCTTGATGACCGCTGGCCCATCGGCCACATCTGCTTCGGCCTACTGGTTTTCATCATCGGTCAGGTGCTTCTCTATGAGTTCAGTGACGTGATCTGCAACAACGTTCAGCATTATCTGGATGGTCTATTCTTCGCCACCTTCTGCAACCTGCTTGCAGTGATGATGGTTTACAAGGTAAGCTGTGGAATTCCGGAATTCGGTGTCCACATGATGCTAACAAAAACTTATAGTTCTGGGACTCTATCACCACTGAAGACCTGGAATTCTCCGTTGGAGTCAAGCCAAACACTTGGGAGGTCAAAGAGTTACTTCCGGAAGAAGAGCGTCGTCAGACTGTCTACCAAGACAACAATTCCGAATATGCGGGCAGCCTATATCACCACCGTGACCACCGTGACCACCGTACCTCGAATTACAGCCACCACAACTACTAATCATGTTTGCCGATTGAACCTGTACATGTGACCATTGATCTGACGACTTTTGACCTCGCCTGTCTGATAAATTTACTTCCAGTTCATATTTTCAACCCGAATCTGCACCCTCATGATTTGCTTGCATGCACATGTGGTGATTTCCATTCATGCATTGAACATGGGCAAGAAGAGTCTTTGTGATGAATAGAGCGTCACTCCGGGTCCTGTTAATAAGATTTTGTTTTCCAATATATTCATGCGCAGATGCTAGTTTCATGCAGCACGCGCTAACCTGTAATAATAATAATAGGCAGGCAGAGAGACTCATCATGAGATGAATTGCCTGTTATCAAGAACGTGCATATCTCCGGCACCATGAATTACGTACAGGCTTGGCCAAGCCTCAAAGGTTGATCTTCTCTGTCGTAAGAGGGTCCACAGGCCCTAAGTAGCATGGCAATCCCGTCCTATGCCACATTAAATAACACTAGGACATCTCGGGGACTTTTTGCTGGGGTTGACATGCCATCGAAGACCGCCGAGTGATGGTACATCAGCCAACCGAATCGAGCCACTAAGTCAACATGGCTTTGATCCGCCAATTTCGATAACGCGGCTTTCTTTCGGGCGGGTACCAGAAAATATCAGTCGAGATGTGTGCCAACAGATATTTTCATGCTAGCTCGACGGCGGTGTACCCTAGAACAGGTGTTTCACTCTGCCCCACAATATCTGGTCTCATGTCCGATCATCGCTGGCGCTGGCTGTCATAGGTAAGTCGGAGAATGTTAAAATGGAGACTGCCGATCAGGGGTGGGGGGTTGGGTATGCCATGGAAGTTTCCACGCTCAGGAAATTATCCAGGAGGGGTTTGGTGGGTGGAGAAAAGCAGGGTCTACTGCCTTCTGGCAATTGTTTCAGTCCACGACAACGACGTCATCAGCATCCATGAAGCTGTCGCTTCCAGGTGTACGCTCGTCAGGTTGGACTTTGGGGTCATTCCCTTCGTCCGGCCACGTTGACGTATTGTACCAGCCCATGTCGATCGATGTCACTAACGTCTTGCAAGTCTCACTGAGAAGGTCCAAAAAGGCAGGGTTTTCTTTAGGTAGAAACATTGTGACATGTGCCTTTACTTCGTCTGTGGCCTGGTTGTTGACAGCCTTTGTCCATCGGAGTCCAGGCTGAGCTGAAGTCGGGACTTCCTCGCCATTTTCCACCGCAGATGGAAGCGTGCAAAATGTTCTATTCTTTGAACGAATGATCTTCTGCGTGAACGAAGTCTTTCCAGTTGGCATGTTCTCTACCAGGGACCCCGCTCCTTTTCCGAGGCAGGTGTAGAAGTTGACACAACGGATGCTCCGTTCTCCCTCCACGGTTGCTAATTTGGAGATACGTTGCTCCAGTTCCGATCTTCGCGCCAAGCATCCAATAAACGCGAGATGTGACGATACCCAATCGACACTCGCTGACAGATTTTGGCGTTGGGAGTAAAGAGCAGCGGCGCCACCGGCTGCTACTGCGCCTGCGGCACCAGCGAACATGGCATATCGGCCCCACTTCTGCCATGATGGGACTGCGGCAGCATCCTCGGATGGTTTGAGAGCTTTGGGAGGCTCTTTCGCGGCTGCGGCAGAAGCATTTCCTCCAGATCCACCGTCCTTTCCCCCGTATCCAAACAGCCCTGCAACCTCTGTAAAAGTATTGTATGCCGTTGTGGCATTTCGATAATGCCCTTCTGCACCATGCGCTACCACACCTGGAGCAATGCCCAAATATGGAGTGTCAAAGGCAAGGACTCCTTGTATGTGAGGAAACATGAATGTGCCGGGTTGCACGGCGGGCGCATGATCATCAGGATCTGGCCCTGGGTTGTGCGGAATTGGTTGTTCACCTGCTAATAACAGCAATGTATCTGCTGCCACAATCCCTCCCATGGAGTGTCCGACGAGAAATACATGGACGGACGGGTCGACGGTGGGCGACGCAGTATGATTTTGAACTTCAATATCGATTACGGTATTTTGAAGCCTGTAGTAGAAAGGATAGATCAGTGAAAAGTTTCAGGTCAAATTTGAGAGTATCAGGTAGCTTTACCATTCCCGAAACCTCCCCACAGCTTCTCCCAAATGACCTCGTGTTTCAAATTTGGGATACACAGCGGTTGTGACTTTGACAGCTGGAAGTGCCCTGCTGACTAGAACCCGCAGGTGCTCTGGAAAATTGCCGAATGTGTCATCGCCACCCTGAGATGTTTCAAAGACATGTCAGCCAAGCTCTTAATTGGTTTTATTTCCGTACGCAGGCGCGGACAGGGTGTTTGGCGGGGAAGTGTCAGCCAGGGAATGCGCCGGGTGCTCATACCTTAAATCCGTGGATGAAGACCACGAGAAGTGTCTTTAGCATTTTGAATTCACAGGCGATCGTGAATCATGACGGAAAACGTGTTGGACAGAACCGGCGCGCAGTAGTCGCGAATGTCAAGGGAAGAAAGTGAAACCAATACGAGGATCCACCGATGCCTTACGTCATAGTGCACGTGATTTTCATCTATACCATCGAAGAGTCTGGACCGATGGGACTTTTCCGTGCTTAGGCTTTAAATTTAGTCTAAAGCGGATTTTATATGGTATGTAATTGCCCAGTGACTGACTAGTTTCATACCGTAGGCTCAAATATAACACTAGCTGAGCGCAACTGTGAATTGGCTCGTCAATATATTTTCAGGACCCAGGAAATCTTCGCGCATCCAAAAACAACTCGTGGATAGGTTAGCTTATGAGGATAGTGATTGCCCATAATAAGGCTTGACTTCCAACAATGAGAGATTTTAACAGGATACACGGGTCAAACTTCCACATTGTAAAGGTGATAACCATCTATTCTAACATTGAAGTCTTCAAAACAGGGCCAATCCTCCATGTCAACGTAAATTACAGACTACCCACTCGGCCAAATTTCCGCAGTCGAAGCAGGCCGTCCTGCAACGAAGTGGCTATCAATGTGCCATCAGGACCCCATAAGTGGCTTTCATGCACGCCTCTGTTCTCTCCTGATCGAGGTGTCCAACCCTCCTGTATGAACCACTTCATCGACATACTGGAGCCATCTCTGCTAGAGGCTTCCCAGTCAATCATTCTTAATGCCTCTCCATGGTGGTGGATAATCACTGTCAAAGTGAGACTGCACATTTCACTCCAATACTTGATACCCAGGGCCCGCGGAATCAAGAAAAGAGAATTTTTGTCACTGGAGTACATATGTGCACAAGCATAAAGATTGTCGTATTCACCAGCATGGTCTCTTTCTCGAATTTGAGAAAGTGTTGCATTGGGATCCTCGTCTGGAGACCCTTTGAATCGATATTGTGTCAATTGGCGCCATTTCTCAGGTTGTCTCTCTTGGCTGTCCCTGGACTTGTTATATTCCAACATGTCAGTCTTCCGCACATCAAGACCCGGGAAGCGTTGTTCTTCTGTGTCTCCACCTTGGGTGGTGTCAATCCACCAGTCCGCATCAGCGCCAGGGCTAAGAGGTTGATCTTCAGGTTGTCTGGCTGCCAACACTTCCCGAAACCGCTCTTGCACTGGTCGGGGCTGGTGGTGGAAGTCGCGTCGGTCCTCATCTCGTTTGAATGAACATAGACACGAGAAGCAGATCTTGCCATCTTGCCGAGCATCAACTGCCCTTGTGCAATACATGAAGCCATCGCGAATGTGACGGACGGTGTACACATATGGAACGTCCAGACGACCAGCCAAGACAAAGGTGCCCGTCATGTCCTATCGCAATTGTAAATATCAATACTATCCAGGTAGGAATTCAATGATATCGCCGAAAGCATCCAGTAACTTACGTGCACCACGAATCCTTTTCCGACTGTTTTTGATGCGGCAAAAGCAGATTGAGCGTAAACATGACCACCAAATGAGCGGTTGCTCATGCCAGGGGGATATGGAGTAGCCACTGAGCGGAAACGTTCAGTTTTTTCTGGTTCAACTGCACCGGCGTATGAGACTGCGCCATCATCAAGTCGTTCCAATGCCATCAATTGCAGGAACTCGGCTGGAGAACCTACTTCATCCGGATCACTGTCAGCCGCCCCGCGTGAGGACATGACCGACTTATTGGATCTTAACCAAAAGTGAGAAGCATGTACAAATAAGGGGACTAGCCAAAAACGACGCCTCAAATCGTCTGCTATCTGCAGGCTGGGCCTTACCGCAGTGAACAATCCCGAACTGAGAAATGGCCTAGATAAGGCTTTGTCCCCAACACATGAACTGAATGACTCCAATCTCACGCCAATGCGATCAGATCAGCCCGGTCTGTAGTGGGGAGAACCCTGAACATCAATCAAAAGGAGAAACCTGGGGTTACGACTGGGGAGCCGAGGCAACCGCGGGGAGTCACGTGGCCAGATATTAAAGGTCAAGCGGAAGGCAGACAGATGTTGGAAATCATAAAAATTAAATCGGAAGAAAAAGAATCAGATTGCAGGTTTTTATACAAAGGTACGCCAATCGTGCCGACAGTGCTGAGGGTGATGCCCGATCCCCCATGCCATAATGATACACAAAACAAAGATGATGCTCAAAACTGGTCCCAAACCCGTCACAAGGTCCCTGGGACTTTATCTATGAGCGCGAGGCCTGAATAGTGTCGGTGATGCTGCGGGATTTGTTCCATTGGACCTTGCCCTCGATATCCTTGATCTCCTCGAGCTTGTCGCCCAGCTTGACGACGGAGAAGTTGATCATTCGGGGATCAAGGCCGAGAGTACGACGGATGGATGTTTGTACAGGACCGGAGGCATCGAAGCGCATGATGAAGTGGTGGCCCTCGCTGTATCGAGCTTGGTGCTTGGTGGTGACTCTGGGCAGACGGAACGGGCCCCAGTTGGTGAAGCCGCGGACGACACCGCCGGACCGGATAACCTGGACACCGGCGTTACGGGCGATTCTGTAAGTGAGGTTAGTTGGTTGACTGATCGAGGAAGCGGGAAGCCGGGATATCTGTCGCGAAACGTACTCTCGAACCTCTTGGAGGCTGCCCGGGCGGACCTGTTGGCGGAATCGCACACGTTAGTTTCCGGGATCAAAATCATCATCATGAAAAAACAGTTGGATGAAAACTTACAATAGCAATTAGTTCATACAACATTGCATCGAGTGGTGGCGTGAAGTCTCGATTAAATGGAGGATCGAAGAGGAGTCTCTTGTCGCGCAAAAACCGAAGGAAGTCGGCGCTTATCAAAGTCTTGGCATCGTCTTATCAGCGTCAACCTACTCCGCCGGGGAAGCACCTCTCTTCCTTTCCTTCTTAAACTCTCCCCTCTTCCCTTCTCTCCATTTCCTTTCAATTACTTTCCAACCCTCCCAAAATGTCCGCCGTCGCCCGCTCTATCCGTCCCTTTGCTTCCCGGGCCCTTGCCCAGAAGCCTTTTGCTTCTACCTGCCGCGCTGCGCCCGCTTTCCGCTTCCCGCGGGGAACCCGGAGCTTCTCGCAGAGCCCTCTTGGTGAGTTATTCTGCCCGTTTTAGCTGGCCATAGTGGTCGCAATGGGCTTTCAACAGAGGAATTGGTTACTTTGTGGCCTGTTGTGGACGAAATTGAGCTTTTTGAGGTCCTAGATTGCTGACGGCGCATCTATAGCCCAGGTGAAGAAGTACACTGAATCGCACGAGTGGATTGAGCTGGCCGAGGGCACCAACACTGGTAAGTTTAATAATATGCTTCCAATGTCATCTATCTTTACGGATAGGTCAAATCAAATACAATGAGATCGCAGCAAATTAACGCAGCCGCGCAGCTAAGATCGGTATCACCAAGTACGCCGCCAACTCCCTCGGTGACGTTGTCTTCGTCGAGCTCCCCGAGGCCGACCTTGAGATCAGCGCCGGCGAGCCCGTCGGTGCCGTTGAGTCCGTCAAGTCCGCTTCGGACGTCCTCTCCCCGGTGGCCGGCAAGGTCATCCGCGGCAACGCCGTTCTGGAGGACAACGCTAAGACCATCAACGCTAGCCCCGAGGGTGAGGGCTGGATTGCCGAGATTGAGGTTTCCGACGCCGCTGAGCTCGAGGCTTTGATGGACGAGGCCGCCTACAAAGAGACCATCGATCACTAGATTCGAGGCTGTAGAGAATATTTGTCGAAATTAGAGTTATGGCGAATGTTTGCGCATAACTTGTGATGCCTATGCTTTTCTTTTGTTGATCTGTGATTTAAATTATTATTGTCTAACAGGAGACACTTTTCTTTCAACCAAAGAAGTTAGATTCGTCGGGCCCTCCACGGCTTTGGACCACATAACGAAGATAAGATAGTTGATTAGCACGTGTTCACACTTTCTCAATAACATTTAAATCACTTAGATACATTTGAAGCTTGTAGCTCAAGGATTTGGCTCGGCAAAGATATTCCAGATGCCAGTGGTCAATACCAGTTGTCCAATCTATGAACGGAAGGAGGAAATGTTGTATCATTGGATCATTGAAACATCGGACAAAAAGACATGGACCCAGGGTATAATCATGAGGTCTATGTACAGAAAAGGATATCCATCGAAATCAAATTTAATTTATACAGGAGGGATAGATTCACGGCAAATTGGACACTGGAGCCGAAGCCTCATCCAACTCTCAAGGCAGGCAGTATGGAAGATATGCCGACAAGGAGTCACCATGTACTGTCGTCGACTTAATATGCTTGCAGCACCATCAGTCACGCTACTTCCGCCCGCAGAAGTAATCGCCGGGAGAACAGGAACCTCGATATCCTGCATGCAGATGGCACAGTCAAATATAACTTTCTTTCGGTCACGAGGACGATGCTTGTCGTCATCCTTGGATTCAGTAATCATATCCCGCTCGTCGCCGCGGAGAGAGGCGATCGACAGAGAGCCTCCAGACTCGAGGTCGTCATCTGGTCCAGGACCGTCACGCAGAGTTGGATGGTAGTCGTAGGCAGGAGGTGCCCAACCCCGTGGGATGAAGAACCGCGGGCCTAGAATATCCTGGCTAGCTAAAACCCATGCCTGCAACCACACCCAGCCGGCCATCGCAAAAGCGGTCGTCCAGTCGGGTTTAATGAAAAGCACATTTCCTCGAGCAGTGAGGAAGTACAAGAATGGGAATAGCCGGAGGATGCTTTGACCGATGACAAAGTCCCAACGCAGCGCTTTACGGCAATTCCGCATCACGTTGCGGTGAATTTGCGGTACCCAGAATGAGAGGTAAATTCCTGACAACGCGCGTGCATAGATGCCTCCCAAGCGCCTTGGCAGAAGAACGGCCCAAATGGATAAGATGAGCATCCCGAAAAGGGCGAGATAAAAGCGCGCATACATGGCACCGACATCACTGCGTACCTGTCTCGGGGTTGGAGGAGTAGTGCGATTGGTAGTTGGTGTCGGATCCAGATCATCTTCCGGAGGATCTTGATCGGGTGTCAAGATAATAGGCGTGGCACCAGTATCTCTGACCGCCGCAGTCGCAGGCAACGGGAGAGTTCCAGGCTGCGTAGTGGGAGCCGGTGCACTGACTGGCCGTTCATCTCGCCGTTCTGGCTCCTGAACAGCCCAGATCTCCATCATGAATTTCATGCCGATGTAACTGACGGAAAGGAAAGCCAAGAACGACGCGGTTGCCAGGACCAAGAAGGAGACTGCGGCGTAAAGCTCCAAAATGATGAAAGTGAGAACAAAAGCGTCTCCCAGCGCCATTAATGCAATGGTATAGAAACTGACGCGGCTCCGCGTTGAAGGGGTCGAGGCCTCTTTGATCTGGCGCAAGAGAAGACTGATCTGTGCAACAAAGACGGCGGCAACGACGAATATGAGACGAGCAGCATATTTACTATATTCCTCAAACTTGGGCCCAGACAGGTACAAAGACTCAGAAGGAGGGTATTCCGGTGCCCCTTTCGTTTCGAGTATGTACCCGCAGTCGGGAGAGAAGACCACGGCAGACATAACCATAAGAGGAGGGTCCGGGATTGGTGCGCCTGTCGGGAACCTAAGCTCTCTCTCCATTCGCTCCAACAGTAACCGATCGGTGATAGCACCATCAATGACAACAGGATGCTGCTGAAGGAAGATGATGTGTTCACACTTGGGCGCCGGGAATTCCATCTGCTCCGAGCCAGCCAAAGAAGCCCATGGGAACAAGGTTGGAGGGCGATACTGCCTGTCCAACATGCTATCTGACAGTGACTTGAGCAGAAGCTGATGAGACAGCTCATATGTATCGGAGGAAAGCGCAAAGTGAGGCAAAGCAAATATTCCACCAAACTTTTCACTCGAGGTAGTGAGAATGATTGACCCTGTTTCTGGGAAGTGCATCCCAAGCAACGAGAGATACCAGGTGCTACCCCAGAAGTCCTCGCTCTCGACCGTCAAGCTCGCTCTAATCTCTCGTACTAGACCTTCACCTCGTCGAAGTTCCTGTCCGCCTCCTTCCTCAAGATCAAAGGAGAAAGTACCACTGTTGCCAGTGATGTTAGAGCTAAAATCATGGGTGAAGTACTCGTGCTCGTGAGCTATAGCAGACGTGTTGAGAGGTGTTTTGCGCTGTACATCGTCCTGCCGTACCCAGTCACCCCGTAGCTTCCCTGTAGTGTTGCGATACACTGGGAGAAATAGCTTCGTCAAGTTCAACGGCGCCGACGGGTTCAAGTCGTCCAGACCTATCGGAGGCTCGAGCCCGGCAATCGTGAGAACACTCTGTAATTGGTGTCGCACGCGACTTTGAACGTTCGAAAAGAGATCCCATGCATAACTGTCATTCTGCCGAACTCCTGCGAAGGGAAGCCAATGATCCGCCGGCGGATCGAAGTCCCCATACTTCGACTGGTTCAGCAAACGGAGCGCATAACGCTCTCGATCGAGCTCACGCTGGCGTTCCCGGTCCTCATCTATCAGCGGAGGACGCGACTGTGAGCTAAGGAGCAGGTAGAACACCAGCAGCAGGAAGAAGAAAGAACCGCGGTTATCCATCGGTCATCGATGCCACAGGGGTTTCTCCGCATCGGATGCTTCCTCAGATTGAGACGGTGAGCATCGCGAGGAAAGAATTAGGGGGAGCGAGGTTCAAAGACTTTAGGCACTATAAAAACCACAAAGCCCAAGGAGCGCGGATAGTAATGAATGACGAGGGTGGTAGTTGGTCAAGATTAAGCTTGAGTGGATGATGTACTCGACATGCGGTCGAGGCCCTTGGAACCCCCGCCCCTTCCCGCCGATTGACACCTTACCCACCAGGCACCAATAGCTTCTCCGTTATCTCCTATTCCCCCGGACTCCTTCACGAGACACCCGTCGACTCTATTCTTACTGAGACGTGTTCGACAGATTCTCGAGATGGCGTCGAGTCTCCCTTTACCCATTCCTCCACGCACGCCGTCCCCTCTATCGGACGATGGCATGGTCCATTTATCGTACGCCAATGCAGGAGTATCTATCGACCGCGATTCGTTGTCGCCACTGAAGGAATCATTCCCCAAGGGCGCCGCTTTAGAACCTGCGAAATCGGATCGCCTTAGCCCTACAAAAGCTTCGTTCAGCTTTGGGACTAGTCCCCCAGAGAATGGGACCCCGACGCAAAATGGCTTGGGCGACTCTCCCAGCGCGGGGCCGTTCAATTTCAATACCACTGTTATGGCGAAGAGCCCGGTTGTCAAATCGGTAAGTCTTGTGTCACTGCGTATTTACCGCGAGCAATCTCTAATATTGGTTCCTGATAGAACATTGGACAACGTCGTGGCCACAAATACAAGCACAGCAGTATCTCGCATCAGATCTTCCTCGAGCCCCCTCCACGCGCGCCTCTCGCTCTGCCCAATTCACTCCCGATGCCAACTTTGAAGGAATGCCGGTCTAGCATGTCGAAGGACCAGAAGACACGGTTTTGGTGGAGCGTGTGCCACATGTTCGTAGCCGCTTATACGCTCTGGACGGCACATGGGTCACTAGCCATGACGGCATTGTCCCATTTGATATTGTTCGACTCGCTTGGAGCACTTCTTTGTGTCGCAGTGGATGTTCTGGGTAATTTCGAGGTATGGAAGAGATCTAGCATTCGCCACCCATTCGGCCTCGAGCGCGCCGAGGTGCTCGCTGGCTTTGCCATGTGTGTGCTCCTCATGTTCATGGGTCTTGACTTGATTTCCCACAATCTGCAGCATTTCCTGGAGAAATCTGGCCATGAACCCCACCATATGCATGTCCATGAGCGCGTTTCTTTAGGCAGTGTGGATATTACTGCTGTGCTGGCTATTTCCTCAACCTTGGTTTCTGCAATTGGATTGAGAAATCATGCACGAATTGGGAAGGCTATGCGCTTTGGATATATTGAGTCACTTCCCTCGGTGCTGAGCAACCCTTCCCACTTCTTGACCCTTTCCTGCTCTACCCTTCTTCTGCTCTTGCCTCTTGTATCGATTCGCATCTACGATTGGCTCGACAAGCTTCTGTCCGGCACTATTGCCCTTTCCATGTGCTTCCTTGGGGTGCGCTTGGTGAAGACCCTGGGATCAATGCTTCTCATGTCCTATTCGGGCCAAGGGGTGTCTGATGTCATCAAAGATATTGAAGCCGATCCAGCGGTATTCGGTATTGATGATGCTAGGTTTTGGCAGGTTCACTATGGTCTCTATATGGCCAACCTCAAGTTGCGTGTCTCTGGCACAGAGGATAGCCTTGGTCGACTTCGAGAAAAGATATCAAGCTTGATCCGGAACCGTCTTGGTGGGGGATACGGAACCGGAGGACAGAAGTGGGAAGTGTCCCTCCAGTTCACCATTGAAAAAACGTAAGAACTGGTGCGTGTATAAAAACCCCGTGTAAATGCATCTAGAATACATCTTCATATTACGAGCCAGCATTTCGTTCTGCATCAAGACATAGGACCCCATAGGATACTAAAGTGTACTTCTAATAATTATTAAATGTATCAGTCTGGAGAAGAGACATTGGAACAGCTCAACGAAATTAGCTCAGGGAGAATGAAACGATAATTGATAGAAAGTCTTGTCATATTCTACAGCACAATTGCTGCCGGTTACATCCGCAAAGACCTCCCAGATGAAATGCCGATATCAAACCGTCGAATTTTGGTACACATAAAAAAGGGAATACACACGCAATGCTCAACTTCCTCGAACCATTCGGACAAAAACACTTTATGAGGCCAGGACAGCATTCTCCTCAGACTTGCTGAGGCCCTGGGGCTGGTCTCGTCGTCGACGCTTCTCGAGAATGGCTTCCCTTCGCTGGGCGAGCATGCGGAGCTGTCTGTTCTCAACACCCTGGAGCCAGTAGCCGAAGCTGCCACCGACACCAGCGAAAAGAGGGTAGACCCAGAGGGATTCCTTGGCGAGGATGGGACGCATCTCGATTCCGAGTTGCCAGAGGCGGACGGCAATGCCTATTAAAACGTAACACAGTTAATAACATGACCCAATGATACACCCAGGGACCACAATAGTGTGATGTAAGGCGACAAGAGTGAGGTTTTGGAGCAAAGGGAGGCACGCACCGAAGCCGCTCCAGAAGAGCACTTTGTGGACCATGATCGCAACCGGGCGGAGGCGGAAAAAAGGTAATCAAAGGTGCCGAGGGGTGCCGACAGGGAGTGAAGTAGAGACTTCGCGCTGTCGCAAGTGAAAGTAGCCCGCTGTCGAAATTGGATGGGGTCGGGGCTTGGAGGTCGCAACGGGGCAGGAGGGAGGTGAAGCAAATCAAATGCCCGCAGTTCTAAGCACGGATTAACCTTACCCCGACATCCCCCGTGTTATCGCTTATCGTCTGCACGCGACTTTCTCCAGTGCCCTTGCTCTGTCCTCCTTGCACTCCACGCAAAACCATGGCCACTAACGAGGCTATGGAGGATGTGCCGGGCAGTAAGAGGCCGGCGCTGGACATTGAGTCCCTGAAGCGCAAGAAATTCAAGGCCGATGACCTACCGTTGTCTGCCGCGCAACATGCAGCTATCGACAGACTTCTTCATTCGTTCCGGAAGAAGGGCGGATTCGACAATATGAGAAAGCAGATATGGGCTGAATTTAATGATGGGGTATGTTTGGCTGTCTCCCTTTCATCTCGTCATGATCGTGGCTAAACCCTCCACAGGAGTTCAAGACCAATTTCACTGATCAATTGATCGCATTGGCCGAGTCCGAAATTGAGCGCGAGCCAGCACATCTATCTCGTGAAAGGGGAAAAGCTGCGACACTAATTGAAGGTGCTGTTGACCGTGGCGATGTCTACAAAAACGTGGAGAAATCCCTCGACCAACTAGCCTCGAAACATCTCGAATCGATCCTGGGTGATATTCGCGCCATCCGTCGGCAAGAAATTGGCGAAGAAGCAGCAGCCAGGGAGGAAGAAGCCGGCAGTAAAACAGATGAAGCCTACGAGGCAGAGGTGAAAGCCAAACGGGAAGAGCGCGACAAGATCTACCGCGAAGAAATGCGCAAACAAAAAGAAATCGAGGAGGAGCAAGACCGCATCAGGGCAGAAGAGAAACGAAAGAAGCGAGAAATTGAGCGACAAAAGGAAGATGAGGATAGGGCTCGACGACGGGAGATCGATGAACAACGGCGCGCTGAACGGGAACGCATGCGCGAGGAGCAGCGTGCACTCGATGACCAACGGGAGCGAGAGCGCCAAGAGAGATATGAGCGACGACGACGGGAGGATCGAGACCGATATCGAGATTATGATCGCGATCGCAGTCGAACGAGAGATAGAGATCATTACCGTGATCGCTCGCCAGCATATCGCTCTGACCGTGGTCATTCTCCCCGCAGCCGTGATCCGAAACGCGAGAAGTCTTCTACATCGAAGGATCCGACCCCTGTACCTCCAGTCGATGAGAAGTCACTAGAGGAGGCTGCTTTGCAAATGCTCCTGAAAGAAGGTGAGGAACTCGCTGCAAAGGCTCGACAGAAGCGTGAGTTCGACTTTGAAGAGGCCGAGGCCATTGAAAACGGCTTAAAACCGGCAACATCTACACACGCCAGGAGTGCCAATGATCTTAAAGTACCTAGCATTTCGAACAGAGGTGCCAGTCTCTCTCAGGATTCTAGGCGGCGCGATTCAGTTGTGGATCGTGATCGAACTCGCCACACCAGAGAACGCAGTCGAAGCCGTAGCAGGTCTCGTCGTCGACAGGCGTCTCGATATGATCCTAATCGGCGTCGCGATCGCTCTCGTGATACTTCTGTGAGGTCTCGAGATCGCGCCATGGATGAACGACGTGGCTACCGTGACTTCCGAGACGAAAGAAGCTATCGACCTGTACGTCGCAGCCGCAGCCGATCTATTGGACGAGGGGATAGAGAGAGTGATAGGATTCGGGAGCGACCACGCTCTCGATCGCGAGACCGAGACTTCGACAGGCGCCGCCATGATCGCAGCCGTGACAGAAGTCGAGACCGCGGTGATGCGTATCGTCCTCGCCGCAGGTCTTTCTCTCGTCGTCGGTCGCGTTCGCGATCCCGCTCGCGTCCGCGTGTTCGGGACCGTCCCCGCTCACGCTCAAAGTCGGTTGTCCCTAGACAGCGCTCGCGTTCTCGGTCTACTGTACGAAGAAGATCACGTTCCAGGCGCCGTTCCCGCGAGAGACGTTCATCGCGGGAAAGACGCCGGTCTCCTGGTACTGGCGACATTGATCGCTATATTCCACCAAACAGCAATCGCAGCACTTCGCCTCGACGGCGAAAGCGATCTGCGGAGCGTGATGCTCGACCTAGCCGAGGTGGTGATATTGACCGTTACATCCCCGGCTCTGAGCCTGGAAAGGCAAAAGACGGAGAGACCCAAGCCACAACTGAGCCCGCGAAGGAAACAGAGGATCGTCGGACGCGACGACCCAGCCGTAGCCGCAGCCGACGACGCAGGAGTCCCAGTCGAAGGCGAAGCCTTAGCCGGCGTCGAAGTCGAAGCCGTTGTAGGAGCCGCAGTCGTTGAAATGGTTGGAAGATTCCCTCTAGACATGCTTGAATTCGAAGCAAGGAAGTCAAGTTTTGTCACTGTAATATAAGCCATATCTCATTAATGGACATCGAGGGACGATGTCCCAGTGAAATCTACGTACATAGATCCAGATCCCAATCCCGATCCGGCCTAACGTTAAGCTCCTTATCGTTATCGGAGCGGGCTCCACCCAAAAAGTTGAAATCGCCAGACCGCGACTCGACTTTTTTTTTAACCCAAATACCCAATTTCTCCAGAGTTATTATTGCCTACATACGAGGTCTCACCAAGACGCCCTACCCATTCTTCAACCCTTGAAATAATCCCACCGGTTCATCTAAAATACCAACCCAGTATCCACACGAACAATCCGCGTCCCACCTCAGCGCAGTGAGATCCAATACCCACGCGCAATAAACAGCACATTCATTCACAATGCGAACGACAAATGAGACCCCCAAAGAAACAAACCAGGCATCCGCAGTCCATTTTTCCGACGATGACGACCCGACCTCTTCCTCCGGCTCTTCCTCGGAGAGCGAGTCCGACTCATCAGAAGATGAGGATGAAGAAGTAAACCAGACTACAAGCGGCGCATCCACGATACCAAGTATCCCTCACCGTCCCAAGCCTAGGATAAAGGCCATGAAAGGAAAGGCCGGCTCGGATCTCCTCTCACGGTTGTCAGCGTTTCTGCCGCAGATGAAGGATGCCAATGACGACCTAGAGAAGGAGATTGCCGCTGGGCGAGGAAAGGATGTCGTGCTAGATGATGCCGATGAGTCAGATGGGAAGCAGTATATTGAAATGGTATGTTTCAGGAAACCCAGTAGCCATGGCTGGTGCTGACTGTTTGCAGAATCTCGGCTTGGGAGTTCTCAAAGAGAAACGCGATGGAGATGACTCGAGTGAGGCTGATAGTGATGATGAGAACCCTTATGCCGCGACTGGGGGTTCTAACGGGCAGGGTGACTCGGATGTATTGAGCAAGCTGATGGGTGGGAAGAAGTCGGATAAGTCAGATGCGGAGAAGCCCTCGATTGAGGAGATGGCGGAGTGAACGGTTACGAACAACTTTGATTACTCGTATTGACTCGGAGTCTGCATCAATATTTAAGCATCCTTAACAGCAGCAATGAATTCATATGCTACTTATCAAGACTGCAACACCAGTGACTATGAGATGCAGTCGTACTTCATGAATGATTATTACCCAGCTGTTGAACTGAAGGGGGGAGGCATGAAAAGTTCATTGATTTCGATGCAGTTCGTCAACTCTCCCGAAGAAAAAAAAATCCAGATGAAGACACCAGTCAAGAAGAGAAGTCAAAACAGAGAACGAACATGTCGAGTATCTTTCTATATGCATGGACCCATCACACACCATGGCAGAACCGTATGATTAAAAATTGATAAATTCGAAGACATCACCGTTCAGGGATCTATGAGATCTCCTTGATGCGGCAAGTCCAACCAGACTCCTGACTGAGAAGAGGCAAGCTGTGAATAATATTAGCATGACGTTTAGAAGGAACGACAAAAATATAATAACTTACCTTGCGCCAAGACACCAGCCGAGTTCATTGTCCTTGATCTTCTTGGCGATCTTGACCTCGCGCGACATGGGCATCTCGTAGCCGGTATGGAGCAGACTCAGCATAAAGTTGAGGTCCAGACACCACTCCGGACGACCGCGAAGCTCCTTCAGAGCATTCTCCACACCCTCGAAGGCACTCCAGCCGCTCTCACCGGCACAGACACTGGAGGTGAGTTGGTGCAGCTCATCCAGAGTGAAAGAAGAAGGCATGCCCAGAGGGGCGGTACGGTCGAAGAAATAGGAGAAGATGAACACATCCTCACGAGCGAAGGTCTTTGCAAGAGAAGGCTGGTGGACACCGTTGAAAGAGCAAGGAGCCAGCTTGCATTCTGCTTCCTTCTTCAAGATCTTCTCAGCGATGGCACGGCACTGCGCTGGGGCTGATCCGTCCTGAGGACCCACCATGATTACCGTGGTCTTGGGTCCGAGCACATGGTCATCGGGGAATTTCACAGTGACTTCCTTCTGCTGATTGGGCTGGATGCAAGGATTGGTGATGGGGCGCTGCAACCAGGACAGATCCTTGTCGTTGTTAGCCAGCAGAGCCTCGAGGACCACCTTGTGCATAGCCTCGCGAGCAGACATCAGACCGTAGCCAAGATGAGAGTGCTGGTACAGCTCGAATTCACGGCCACCGAACTTGAGCTCGTACTTGTGATCACCCTCAGCCAAATGCTCGGGCATGCCACCGGCCTTGCTTAGCTCAAATGTGGGCTGGAAGACAATCTGGGTGGAACCACCACCAAGATCAAAGATCGCAGCAGTAGGTGTCTCGTCGGGGCCACCAATCTTGCCCAGAAGGTAATTTGTAGTGATCCAGGCGTAGACACCCTCATCAGAGCCGTCCATGATCTCGACACCACCCTTCTCACGGGACACCACAGGGAAGGGGTAGGAGTTCTCCAGACGATAGCGCACAGCCTCCAGGATGTTCGTACTCAACTCAGGACCCAAAAGACGCAGACCAGCGGTAGCCTTGACGGCAACTGGGGTACAGCGGCGATACTCCTCAGGTACATTCTGCAAAGCGACTTCCATGAGAGGATCCAGACTTTGTGCTGCACCTTGTGCATCCTCCATGTAGGAACTGAGGCCGGAGCCACCCTCCTTCTTCTTGGTCTGCTCGAAGACCTCGTTCTCCAGTTCGGGAGTAGAACCGCAGTTGTTGAAACGATAGACGTGGATACGAGAGCCAGTGCTACCGGCATCAATCATGAGGGCATACTGAATGAGAGGCTTGGAAGAATCGAAAGGCTTGGAGCACTTGGTAGTAAGACCCGTGGCGGAGGGTGCTTTTTCTAGAGTGAAAGTGGTTGTCAGCCATAATACAATGAGTTCACTGATATCCGACACCTACCTTGAGAGAAAGTAGAGGAAGTGACAGCCGGCTTGGAGGGTGACAGCCACAAAAGGACCATGAAGATGAAGCCGACAATGGCTCCAGTCTTCAACCACCGCGATCTTTGACTTTGTGAAACCATTTTCTCGGTTTGTGTATCAGGAATTCGACCGGACTCAACGGAGTTTGGAGATGCAGAAGCGACACTGCGGGAAACGGAACGCTGACGAGCGACGACGTTCAGATTTAATTTGCTAGGCTGGTGATTGTCGACTCCAGTCGACATGCGAGCAACCGATAAGCAAAAGACAGGGTGTTGCCACCAATGAAGAAACGAGTGAATGGGTTTAAGCAAAAAGACAAATCATCAAAACCATTGAATCTCCAGAATCGCCAAATCTAAAAGAGAGATTGCGGAGTTGGGAGAAAGGAGAAAGAAAGGAGGGCTGCAGATTCAGGGTTTCAGGGCTGTGGCGCAGATGTGGCGTGGGAATTACTCAATCCGTCGACTCTCGTCCGTCTTCACCACCTGGCTCTATATCCGGCGCGGCTCTTTCTGCCGCATGTTTCTCGGTATCATCGTTTCCTCTTTCGCCTGTGCGATATCTCTCCCTCTCCCTGACAGGCCGCTATCATGAACCATACCCGTGGTCTCATGTCTACCGCGCAGGCCTTGCGCCAGACCTTCCTCGCACCTCTCCAAGCCCCGCGAATCACTTTCGTACGATCCAACCCTCTCCGAAATGACCACCCATTTCAAACGAGACTACAAACGAGGTCTCTGCAGCATGCTCGCCGCCTTGCCTTTGGCGACTACAACAAGTGGCCGTCCAACGAAGCTATCGGAGGTCCGTACGTGCAGTTGGTAAACAAGGACAACGACCTCGATCCTCCCGTGAGACTATCCCAGGTGTTGGCTTCATTTGACCACCGGGAGTGGTTCCTTCAACAAGTGAGCGAGGGAGCGCCCGACATGCCACCTGTCTGCAAGATTTTGAACAAGAAGGAGACGAAGGTAAAGGAGAAGGCCAGGGCGAAAGCTGCGAAAGCCACCAAGGTTCAAACCAAGAAACTGGAGTTGAACTGGGCTATTGATGCCCATGACCTCAAACACCGCCTGAGCCAGCTGACCACTTTCCTGGAAAAGGGTGCAAAGGTGGAACTCGTCTTGACCAAGAAGAAGGGCAAGCGTGCAGCGACAGTGGAGGAGATCAAGCATGTCATGCAGAGTGTGATGGATACTACAAAAGAAGTTGGAGGCACTCAAGTCAAAGCTATGGAGGGTGAACCAGGCAAGCACGTTATCATAACCGTTAAGAAGGAAAAGTGATAGGTTCGCGGACAGGAGTCATTGTATATATTAGTATGACATTGGAATAGCATCATGCGAATAAAAATGTATAATCTTGAAACGATTCCGAAGTGTTGAGCAAGTAGCATTGATCGCTTGCCGTACTTGGATATGCTTAGATTCACTAGTTGCGCCCAAGTTCCTTTTTACAACCAGATTTTAGCCTCATTTTTGCAACGCAGTGGTCTTCCGAAGAGAAAACAAAAAACAAGAGTTGAGGAGCTACAGCTTCCCAAATTGAGTACCAATTGGCAATGCCACGCGCATCGTGAATTCTTGAATCTGATGACAGTCTGACCTCCGCATTTCACGACCCCTGATTGGCCCACACATGACTAAGCAGCCAGGCCCGGAAAATTTGGCTGTTGACTCTCTTCTTGTCGTCTCCCATCGACCTTCCTTCTTGTTGCTTGTTTCCATTCTTTATCGTTTTCGGGCCCTTAATTGCAAGATGTCGAGCATCTCCCGTTCCCTGAACATTCTGGCGCGCTCCAGCCGGGCTTCCCTGCTGCGCCCGCGTGCCGTCAATCCCGTCCACCATGTCTTCGCCAGCGACAAGATGGCTGTTCGTGGACTGGCCACTGCTTTCGAGCGTACTAAGCCCCACGTCAACATTGGTACCATCGGTCACGTTGATCACGGCAAGGTATGATGATTAAGCTCGATCTTCCGGTCATCCCGCGGTTCTTGTTCTAACGTGTCAACCACTTATAGACCACCCTGACTGCTGCCATCACCAAGCACCAGGCCTCCAAGGGTCTGGCCAACTTCCTCGCCTACAATGCCATCGACAAGGCCCCCGAGGAGCGCAAGCGTGGTATCACCATCTCTTCTGCCCATATTGAGTTCCAGACCGAGGACCGTCACTACGCCCACGTCGACTGCCCCGGTCACGCTGATTACATTAAGAACATGATTACTGGTGCTGCCAACATGGACGGTGCCATTGTCGTTGTTGCTGCCTCCGATGGCCAGATGCCCCAGACCCGTGAGCACTTGTTGCTTGCTCGCCAGGTCGGTGTCCAGAAGATCGTCGTTTTCGTTAACAAGGTCGACGCTGTCGATGACCCCGAGATGTTGGAGCTTGTCGAGATGGAGATGCGTGATCTGCTCACCACCTACGGCTTTGAGGGTGAGGAGACCCCCATCATTTTCGGCTCTGCCCTTTGCGCCCTCGAGGGCCGCCGCCCTGACATCGGTTCCGAGCGCATTGACGACCTCATGAAGGCCGTTGACACCTGGATCCCCACCCCTGAGCGTGACATGGACAAGCCCTTCCTCATGTCTGTTGAGGAGGTCTTTTCCATCCCCGGTCGTGGTACCGTCGTTTCTGGCCGTGTTGAGCGCGGTCTGCTGAAGAAGGATACTGAGGTTGAGATCGTCGGTGGCTCCAACGAGCCCATCAAGACCAAGGTCACCGACATTGAAACCTTCAAGAAGTCTTGCGACTTTTCCCAGGCTGGTGACAACTCCGGTCTGCTGCTCCGTGGTATCCGCCGTGAGGACATTCGCCGTGGTATGGTTGTTGCCCTTCCTAACAGCACCAAGGCTGCCAAGAAGTTCCTGGTGTCCATGTACGTCCTGACTGAGGAGGAGGGTGGCCGCCGCACTGGTTTCGGATCCAACTATCGTCCCCAGGTCTACATCCGCACTGCTGATGAGCCCGGCGACCTCACCTTCCCCGACAACGACTCCTCCCGCCGTGTCAACCCCGGTGACAATGTTGAGATGGTTCTTGAGACTCACCGTCCCGTTGCTGCTGAGACTGGCCAGCGCTTCAACATTCGTGAGGGTGGCCGCACCGTCGCTACCGGTCTGATTACCCGTGTGATTGAGTAAGGCTCCAATTAATACCCTTCGCCTGTAGTCTGGACTGCTTGTCTAGACCCTGTATTATGACACCTCTTTCCTTTCTTGTTTGTCTGTCACCTTAAATTCACAGCGCGGGAATCACCGATCCCATGGATCTGGGGAATAAGCCGGAGTTTTCGCTTGAATGCTGTTCATGTACCTCTTTGTATTGAAAACGTAGCGAGTTGTACCTTCTCTCCTCTCCCATGGAATGTATGCAAATCAATCCAAGTCTACCGGACTATTAATAGTATGCAAAATTCACTTAAAGAAAACACGTCTCTGTAAACGGCCGTTGAATCCTTTTGACAAGGATATTGCGAACCACTGTAGTGATTGGTGCTCCGTTCGGCCGAAATCGACGGACGAAATTGTCCCCAGGAGACAGTAAGACACGGCCTGATACATCTGTGCAGTGGGAGAAATTCTTTTCAACTTGCGTCCTTTGAGGCCACTGATCTCATCTCATCTATTTAAAAATCCGAGTCCGCGGAGCAGCCAGGTCTGCCCAGTGCCTAGCGCCCTGCCTGCACTGACGGGTGTTCGTCCGATTCGGTCCGGAGAGGCCGAGCATCGACATTCTCCGAGTACATGCCCATTACAGCTACAAAAATGGTCTCATGGAATGATATGAACGGTCCGCCTCGTAAGAGAATGCGAAAAGGAACCAAAAGCTGTACCCAATGTGCGTTCATTGTCGTGGGGCAAAACGAGATGAGGCCACTCTAATCTTCGCACTAGGCCGCCGTCGCAAGATTCGATGTACTTTCAATCCTGATCGCCCGGAAGCTTGCAATGAATGTCGCTTGCGCGGCTCGACTTGTATTGACCAGGAGTACGACTCCGAAAAGACCAGCATCTCGGGTGCTGCTCAAGGAGATCAGCGGTACAGCCTTCGGGAGCGTGTAGCTCATTTGGAGAATGTAGTGCAAGACCTGGCGAAACGAATAGACAAGACCAGCCCTGCTCGATCGCCAGGTAAGCAATTTGAATGCGCCCACAGTGGTGCAGTTCTATCTTCTGGTTTTTTGATTGCTAATAGATTACAGCTCGGAGACCATCAGCAGAAGACATGAGGCCTCCAACAGACGAATCAGACAAACTGGGACCATCTAGTTGCCAGATTCAAAGTGCGCCAGTCATGCAACTATTCGATAATTATCTTGTCAGCCGTCGCGAGGATCTGTCCATCAACGATCAGTTCATGGGTGCTAAAGATGCATCGCCTAAGGCACGAACGGTGCGGACAGAGCTTCTATCATTACTCCCATGTGCTGAGGATATCCGCAAAATTATCCAAGAAGGATCGAGGATGTGGTGCAAGTGGGAGGAAAATTTCCCCGAGCTTGTCAATGCATTTGAGGCCAAGTCCCAGTCAGAGAATCTAGTGGCACCTGCGGAAATCGCGAAAGGCTTGGTCTACCTCTCTATAAGCGTCCTACAATCACCACCTGATTTCGACTTCAATACTTTGCGAGTTCCAATTAATCCGCAGGAATTTGCTGCACGCTGCTGTGCAGCTGCGGATCGGTTGATTGTCCGTGATGATGACTACGCTGCGACACTGCCTGGTATGGAATGTCAAATGCTGCTCTCCAAGTACCACTTGAATGAAGGTCGGCTTCGAAAAGCGTGGCTCGTGGTCCGCAGAACTATCGAGTTTGCGCATCTCGCAGGAATGCATCTATCAACCCGTACACCTCGACCGACGGATACTTTGTTCGAAAGACGGCTGAAGCTCTGGTGCATCATAACGAACGCAGATAGATCTTTAAGTTTGATTCTCGGTCTTCCATATGGAGTCGCAGATGCCTTCTTTATGCCTCAAGCCCAATTACGGCTCAGTTCAGACATCCCAGCCGCAGAACAATACTTCTTACGTCTTGGAATAATCAGTGGACACATGATTGATCGCAATCAGAACCCATCGGAAATGTGTCTCGAGTCAACATTGCGGCTTGATCAAGAGCTTACGGACGCCTGGGAGGCCATGCCTCGGAGTTTTACAGGCCTTGAGCCTGGACCCAACGAGAACCAGGAAAGTTTCCACGAGCGGATCCCGTTGCAATTCATGCCAAAGATATACCGCGCCCTCCTTCATCTTCCATTCATGTTGAAATATCCCCATGACCCACGCTTTAGCTTTTGCCACCGAACGGCGATCCAGTCTGCTCGGGAAGGGTTGGCCTTATACAAAGTCCTACGAACGATCACTCGTTCTTACTTGTGCAAGATTCTTGATTTTCTAGCTTTCACCATGGGCATGCTCCTCATTGTTCACCTGCACAGCTACTCGGAGGATTCACCTGATCACAGCAAAGAACAGGACGACCGAGACTGGGAGCTCGTTCGGGACGTTGTTACTATTCTGCGCCAGGCCGCGGCCGAGAGTGGCGGCTCTGTCGCCGCCGAGTCTGCCAACATTCTCGGTGCCATCTTCGATACCAGGACCCAGCAGAAGGACTGGACTCCACCGGCGACATGTCAGGTCACCGTGCCCTATTTCGGGACTATTACCGTAGGGGCTGGCACCAACCTGTTGAGACCCAAGAGCAAAGATCAGAATTTTGGAGCTCCGAGTCCTGTTGCAGCTGCGCATCCGTCGAAACGTACGGCCAGCCAGCTCTTTACTCCGCCCATGTCCGATCCGGAGGCACTGAGCACCAACGCCGAGACAATCGACGATACTACCGGACCGGACGTCCTAGGATCTGACTTCTCAACCCAGCCACTAATTCCAGGAGACGAGTTCGGCACCAGCACCTTGTTTACCGGCTTGTTTGATGACCTTGGGCAGTGCATGTGGCCCAATCCTAACATAGATTTGGGGCTGGATCATGGCTGGAACTTGAATTGGTTCGAATAGATGGAAAAAGCACATACCCAACTCTCTGTATAATAAATCATTGATGAAGCTGATGAATTCACAATCGGATGCATTTCCCCAGGATCTCACGCATATAGCCATTAACCTTCTAGACCAAACCAGGGTACAGGGTTATGTAAGACGTGTTTTCCCCAGCAACCATCGACCTCGGACCATTCGATCGCACTCGTGCAACGACCTTGTGATTGTCTTTTAATGATCATTTTCATTTTGTCCGTGCTCTCGATTCTACCAGGTTGCATGATCCACTCTCCCCCCCCAACCCCTAACCCGCTTTCCTCTACTCTCGCCACTACGGTGATCTGTCCCCACAACACCAACACCATGTCCGATCGCCCGTCAGGACTGGTCAGGAATCCAACTGCTCCTTCTGTCATGGCAAACGGTCACTTTGCAACAGTCGGCGACTCCGGCGACTCCGCCTCCTACGAGCACGGCGTCCAGGTGATTGACGAGAATAAGGAGTTCAAGTACGGCCCCTCTCCTGCACGTCCGGGCGTACCTACGTCTAGCCCGCAGGCGATTTTGTTATCTTGTTGCTTACAGCTCGCAGCGCGAACCTCTCCAAGTACCTCACTATCGAGAATGTCACCCCCGCCGGCTTTAACTACCATCTCGTCTCCGTGTTCGGCTCCCAGTCGACCGGAAAGTCCACCCTGCTGAATAACCTCTTCGGCACGGAGTTCTCGGTCATGTCGGAGCTGGAGCGGAGGCAAACAACGAAGGGTATCTGGCTTTCGAAGAATAAGAAGCAAGGTCAGGAGGGTGCCGGCGAGCGCATGGCGGATAACATCCTGGTCATGGACGTGGAAGGTACCGACGGCCGCGAACGTGGCGAGGATCAGGACTTTGAGCGCAAGAGTGCTCTCTTTGCGCTTGCGACTAGTGAGGTGCTCATTGTCAATATCTGGGAGCACCAAGTGGGTCTGTACCAGGGTGCCAATATGGGATTGCTCAAGACGGTCTTCGAGGTCAACCTGCAATTGTTCATGAAGGATAAAAAGTATGGAGTTTGACTGAGGCTCTTTATTCGGTTTCGGGACTAATGTGCTTGCAGTACTACTCATCGATCTCTTCTTTTCTTCGTCATTCGTGACTTCATCGGCAGCACTCCACTCAAAAACCTACAGAGGACGTTGTTGGAGGATCTGGCGCGCCTCTGGTCCACTATCTCGAAACCCGCTGGATTGGAAAATTCAACGATCCACGACTACTTCGACTTCCAATTCTACGGACTTCCGCACAAAAGCTACCAACCGGAGCAGTTCGTGGCTGAGGCTAAGAAGCTTGGATCCCGGTTCCGCGAGGGTCACCGCGACCCGAGAAGAGATGCGCTCAAGGGTGAGTTCTCAGAAGGAGGTGTATTCTTGCCTGAATACCACCGACGAATTCCTGCGGATGGATTCTCCCATTACGCCGAAGGGATTTGGGACCAGATTGTCAATAATAAAGACCTTGATCTGCCCACGCAGCAAGAGTTGCTGGCGCAGTTCCGATGCGATGAGATTTTGCGTGAGGTTATGATTGGGTTCGACGAGGCAATCACTGCCTTCGAAGATAAGCAGGCTGAGGCCGTTCGTCTAGGCGCACCGGAGGTTCTTGGAGGCCTGGGTGTTGCTATGCGGACTGCGCGATCAAAAACCCTCAAAGGATTTGAAACCGAGGCTAGCCGGTACCACAAGGGCGTGTACCAGCGCAAGAAGGCCGAACTCGAGAGCAAGGTTGATGGGCGATTGAAAGCGCTCTTCCACGGCCAGCTCTCGGCTGCACACAAGTCCGGTATCCGTGACTTCAGCGACGCGGTCACCAATGCCGTTAAGTCTGGTCAGAAGAAGGGCGGTGGCTACGACTTTGCCGAGATCGTCAAGGATGAGACCAAGCTTTCCCTGGAGAAGTTTGAAGAGGTCGCTCGCTCAACTGTCGTCGAAGGATCGACATTCAGCGACTACAAGCAGCAGCTTGGTCTGTACGAGAAGGACCTGGCTGAGGTCAGCGCTAGTTTGCGCCGGGACGAAATGAGACGCTTGGCCACTCGCGTCGAGCGCTGGGTTCAGTCCCGTCTAGGCGAATCGGTGGGACTCGAATTCAATGCTCTGGGCTCTGGGCGCGCCGGAGCCGGTGCGCCCGAAAATGGCGAGAAGCCCACCGAAAAGGCATTTTGGGATCGGATCTGGAACGTCTTTGTGGAGACCGTCCTTGACGCAGAGCGACGATTCACAGATCGGGCAAGTAGCTTTGATGCCAGCCTAGAAGAGGTCGACGTTGGGCTCTGGCGCCTGCGTCGTAAGTCCTGGGGTGTTTTGCGTGCCAAGATTGACGAGGAGATGATCGAGGGCAACCTGCTTTTGAAGCTCCGTGAAAACTTCGAAGACAAGTTCCGCTATGACGAAGAGGGAGTCCCGCGCATTTGGCGCCCGACGGATGATATTGAGGGTATCTATACCCGTGCCCGCGAGTCAACTTTGACCTTGATCCCTCTTCTGTCTCGATTCCGTCTTTCTGAAACTGGTGCCGCGCCTCCGCTCGATCGATGGATTGGTCATACCCCAAGTTCTGCGACCCCTGCGGACGAGGAGGACCTTGCACCTATTGGCGGAATTGATGAGGATGAAGGCAAGAGCCTGGAAGAGGAGACGACAATTCTTGGCGACTCGAAGCGCCAGGAGCTCACCGTGCGTTTCAAGAAAGCTGCAGACGGTGTGTATGTCGAGGCCAAGCGGAGTGCTATTGGTGGCATGACCCAAGTCCCATTGTATTTCTACGGCCTGCTGCTTGCCCTGGGATGGAACGAAATCATTGCTGGTAAGTATCCTTTTCGTCTGGTATTTCCTCCAGAATTGAGTGCTAACTACTCACAGTTCTCCGCAACCCAGCCTACTTCTTCCTCTTGTTCGTGTGTGCCGTGGGCGCCTACATCACCTACCAGCTCAACCTGTGGGGTCCGATGCTGAAGATGACCGAGGCCGCCTCACAGCAAGCTCTTGTGGAGGGTAAGCGTCGCCTACGTGAATTCCTCGAGTCTTCCGACACTGGCCGACAAGCCATGGCCATGTCGGCGGATCGAAACGGGTCACTGGGCCGCAAGGAGGAGTACGAGATGTCCGACATGAAGCGCGGCTCCAGCTCCAAAGCGAATGATGACCTGGATGACTTGTAAATTTCGATTTTCTTGTTTTATTTTTCCCTGCGCCCGCCCAGCGGATCATCCTGTATACGTTTACTTCCGATTTAGAATTGTTATTGCCTCGGCATTGAACCAGAAATAGGTAACTTGGTGACCTGACCAGGTGGGTCTACATGACTTCATGTTTACAGAGTTCGATGCAGGCCAAGAAGCTTGTTTAATGCTAAGCACTGAACCTGGTCCTCGTCTTTTTGCCATTGTCCTGAGTTCGCTTTTCCACCCGATTAGGCTGCGGGGTCACCCACGTAATTCCCCGGACATCCTCCGACGTGGGGGCAAAACAATGGGGGAACTTCAAAGCGCCATATAGCTTTCTGAGAGACCCAGTGTAATCTTCTTGACGGAACTGCATATTCCTACACTCAGCAACATGGCCGAATCACTTCCCGACAGATTCGATGACCTCCCGGACAAGCGCCGCTACTGGCCAGGACACCCCGGCTCAGCAGAAGAAGGCCTGGGCATGCTACGCATCCTGACTCCTGAAATAGTCGCCGCCGCAGCTCGGACCCAGATCCAGACTGGCGAACGCGTGTGTCTGAACTGGGATATCGAGAATTTGACTCCACCAGGCTTTGGTCGCAAGCCATTTGAACACACTATCAAATGGGTCGCTCCGGGCGTGGCATTCGACGATGAATACCACTTCAACCCGCAACAAGGCTCGCAATGGGATGGGCTTCGCCACCATAATGCGCCTGCACCGACACCCGAGGACCCTGAACGGAGGCTATTCTATGGTGGCACGACCGCGTCAGAGATCATTGACACGGACTCTCCACGCATCGGTATCGGGTTTTGGGCGAAGAAAGGCATTGCCGGTCGTGGTGTCTTGATCGACTATGTTTCCTACGCTGAAAAGAAAGGAATCCCCACCAACGCATTGACTCGCCAGACGGTAACTCTAGACGAAGTGCTGGAGATTGCGCGCGAGTGCAACATCACCTTCCGAAAAGGTGACATCTTCTTCCTGCGCATCGGTCTTCCGGGAACATGGGCTGCGATGTCAAAGTCTCAGCGAGAGGAGTATAGCGCACAGGAAATGCCGCAGCATATGGGCATTGAGCAAAGTGAGCGGGTGCTGCGCTTTATGTGGGACAACCATTTTGCGGCCGTTGCATCTGATGCGGTCAGCTTTGAGGTATTCCCGCCGAAAGATCCTGAGTTTGATTTACATCATCATCTCCTGGCGGGTTGGGGTGTCCCTATTGGTGAGATGTTTGATCTGGAGGAGTTGGCTGCTACGTGTAAGCGGCTTGGGCGCTGGAGTTTCTTTATCTCTAGTAGTCCATTGAACTGTGCGAGGGGTGTCTCCAGCCCACCTAATTGTATGGCAATCTTCTAGGTAAATTGGCAACGCTATCGCCTTTTATGACCCGAGGCACGGAAGATGCTGCTTTAAAGACAATCATATGATCTATATGGCTAGACGAAATTAGTACGTAAATGAGGTGTTCTCATGATACACTGCATCAATACTGAGATATCATGTAATACCAGTGTAGAAGATGGGTCGGACCAGTCTTTCCGACTGGCTCAAAACACCAGGATAATTATTACAAGGGGACATTGGGTCCCGCAACATCTTCTTGTGTTCCCACTTCTGATATTGGTGACACTACGGAGAGCTCACCGTTCCTACGTGAATCACTTCATTTGCCTGATCGAGAAGAGATCAACGTTTGCACTTAACATACATGACGCAAAAGCTCCTCTTGGGTCAATCCACAGATTTGCGGGAAAGAAAACTTTCATATATCCCTTCCTTGTGCATCGGGATACCATCCCTCAATTACAGGTGCATTGACCACATGTGTCCATTGCATCCGATCGGAAATCACCGTCGGAGGTACAATGAGAATGAACACTGGATGCCGAGCAAAAGGACTGAACTCTCGAAGGGCAAGAGAAACCTTGTGCCTTGAAAGCTTCGGCATTACTGGCCGGGGTTGACAGAACGCACATACTGCTCCAAAGAACAGTCAATATCAAAGAGCTGACGGCCTAGTAAACTATGTCAGAACATTCGCCCGGGTCTGTAGGAAATGGGAAAGCAAAAGTTGAGAGCAGACCTTCATGACTCAATTTCTACCGACTGAAGTCAAGTAGGTGGTATGTGAATGCCTGGTTGAAGCAAGTGGCAGGATAGCGCAAGGAAACGGAGTGTGGGAGAGAGAGAAGAAGAGAAAAAGGGTGAGAGACCTAGCGCATAACTACGAATGCAGGGTTCCGCCGCTTCGTCGTGCTAAAAATATATTTATTGATAGCTCTGCTCAGGATATTGCTAAGTCAATGCAGATCAGCCACTTGAGAATGTATTCGCTCATGAGCTATAATATTAGGGTCAGCACAGGCCTAGCTACCTGCAGACCGCTAGTCATAGAACGCTCGCAGTTTCCCCTTTTCTAGTTTTTTCTCTGAGTCTCGATGTGTCTGTCTCCCAAATTGCCTGCGAACACGTCATCATTTGCAGACTTTTATAAAAGGGAAGAAGTCAAGGGACCTCCAAGGAATGGAAGAATTGGCTAGGGATTATGTGCCTCACTGTGCCGATATGAGAACATTTTGTTTCAGCATGCTCTATTTTCTGCCTAGTGCTTCATGCAAGGGGATTACATTCTCATAGGAATAAACACAGCCTGGTCTATTTCACAGCGGGGTTCCTTGCTTTCCGAATATCCCTAATTTTCGATTGTTCATGAAATCATGAACGTCTTCCTCTGGCAATATTTTCCATCAACTTGCGACATATTGGACGGAGCGGTCGAGGCGGAACTTAAGATCAATTTTGAATTGATGCTTTATTTGTCCCGCGCGAGCGCTTTGCAGAGATTGCAAAATTACAATGTCTTACGGCTGACGCAATCAGTCTTTGATAGTCAGAGTGACTGAGGATTAATATCGCATTACCTATGCCTCAGTCATAAATAGCGATAGAGGTCGCCGGTGCAGCTTCAAGAAGTATGTTTTCTTTGTTGAAAGGAGAGCCTTTGAAATATGTCGCTCACTTTCCTTTCAGTCTACACATCTGCACACTCGGCCAATGGTTGATCTCGTTATTCTTGGTCGTCGCTTGATTTCTATGAAAGCCCTTTGGCGAGAAAGCCCTTCATGAGTTTCTTTCATTTATCGTGATATGCTTTCTCCCAAGGCATATATGATGCACGTCTCTCGGAATATATGAGGTCTAGTAAAAGGGTCCAAGTCCATAGGCTCTGGGGCCAAAGATTTTGATGCGAGCGCTTGAGAAGCAGACCTAAACCATACTCGGTGACATGAACCACGACTTTTTGGTGACTTTTTCTCTACTCTATACTTGTTACGCTAGCCTTCATCATGAATGGGTTCGCCGAAATCCAAGAAATCCTTCGGAGGAAAAACGATAAAGGAGTTGAAATTCAAAAAGAAGATGTCAGAAGGCTCATCAGGAGAGCGATGTCAGAAGGAATGATGGATGGAGCAATACTCTTAAAAGAGTTTCGACAGCAGCGAGAAGACTTTTACGAAGATCAAGCAGAAGCCCTTGAAGACCTTTACGAGCAAGATCATCTATTGACTCTACGGTGTCTCGAAAGTCGTCAAATTCAGGAAACTTTTGAACGGTATAGAAAGGCATATTTCCGAAACCAGCAAGAAGCCGTTCAAAAGATTTACAAGAGTATACAAGATTGGGATCCAGCCAATGGAACTGCAGAATTTAGAAAAATAGCCGGGGGAAATAAAGGAGCACAGTATCTAGATCATGCAGCAGCTGTTTTTCGGATTCACAGATTGCAGCAGAGGTGGATTGGAGCGCGTCAGGCGCGCGCCGAAGCTCCTGAACCTAGAATTCCACGATCGAGTTCACCCATCAGAGGCAAAGGGCTAGGAGTTCATGCTTATAGTGAGCGAGCAGCATCTCCTACGAAGCGGACACTTCAAGAGACGCCCCCAGGAGGCCTCCAGCCTGCTAAAAGACGCAAAATTGGGCAGACGCCCCCTGAGCCACTAGAACATGCCAAAATCATAGTTGCAGCCATTTACTGGGATATCAATTGCTTTTGTCGTCTGCAAGATAGTGTTCGCGAGGCCATCATTTCAGGAGATGATACTCCATTGGGTGGAAAAGGTGTGCGTTACCTTGAAGGTGCCGAAAACTTCATCGACAACTTCATATCCCAACAAGAAGACAACTTACAAGAAACAAAAAGCTCTGAGCTATGTCGAGCCTTCATTATTAGGCTCGGCTGGAAGATGTTCGCTATATGTGCCCACTCTGAAGCTTTCAGACTGGCCTGTGAAAATGATGAAGACATGGGAAATAGATCTATGCATTGGACACACCTTGTCAGGCTACTTCAGGATAATAGACGCAGCCTGGAGGTTTTTGCACGTACGCGTAGGCTGCCCTGGCGTGATGTGTTACTTAAACATGCCAATCGTGACAATAATTCCACCGATCAGGATCCTGCTTACTCCGAGGCATCTCAGGGCTCACCTCCTCCTGACTCGGACTACACACCATCTGATTTTTCTGAAGAGTCTTTCACTGAATCTGAGGAATCTTCATCTTCGGAAGAAGCTTATGAGTATGACCCAGCCTTGTATGAAGTGCCTGGCGCGCAGATTCGGCGATGGATCGATGATCCTAATGAGCCGGGCTGTCATATCCACCCATCAACCCTGACTTACGCTCGCGTACGCCAAGTTACCAAGCTGAAGATTGTCCGCAGAAACATCCGTGTAATGTTGAGGGAACCTTTTGATGCGGTCGGCCTTCCTAACGAATGGATGAGCCCTGTTTCGCGAGGAAGGTCAGTGTATCGTCATATTCTGATTGACAATGGCGATACTGGTATGGGTCTGAATGCTTGGATTGGCCCTGGCGTGTTCCACATTGAAGAGCTTCACAATCCTGAAAGAAATCGGAACATACCCATAGAAGAGGACCGACCGCCGATGTCTCAAATCATCCAGGTCATGTACGAGAAATTCTTCCCTAGGTCTAGTCTACGCTTTATCTTCGTCACGGAGGTAGTTAATGCGAGGACATTTAATCTCATCAAACGCACTCTGTATCCAAAGAACAATATGGAGTGGCCAAGGCGGATGGTGAGGAGATACATCCCTTCCACATGGGCTTTCGGTACACTGGAGTATGATGCTTTGATAGCTACGCCTATTGGCAGGACCATCAGTTACCTTGTACTTGGGGCGTACCCTAGAGGCACCCATCGTATTGGACGAATTGTCACTTGGCCCTGCTCTCCGATCGCTGCCCATATGCGGTTCGATATTGAGGCAATCAATGGGGCCACCGAACCTGCCATCGAGGTAGGCTCTACCAGTGATCTAAGTGATCGGGATTTTGCTGTTGGTGACTCAGCTGAGGAGAGAAATCGCGTTCTCGGTTTCTTGCGCCCGGAGTTGGGCCCAGAGATAGACCTTACAAGTGAACATCACCATCATATTGTTGAGTGTCTAGATGGTAGCCTCAAGAGACCTAGATTCAATCACCGATCTCAAATCCATATCAATCATTACATCTGGAAACCAGAGGACTTTGATCATGCCGCAAAGCCGGTGCTCGTTGTTGGACCGTGGAGGTGTAATTTGTGTCGCAATACAACAACGCATACCAAGTACAAGCCAATCAAACGGAAAAGGAGGAAAATGAACGACGGCTGTGACTGTATTTGCCGTGGGCTTGCCGTAGAGATTTAGTGGAGCTTTGTGAATATCAAGGCAAGGGAGTCGGAATCCGAGTCCTAGCAAATTACCTCCACAGCAAAGGTGGTGTGCATATACACAGGATAATGTCTGGCAACTCTTGGCGTTCCTTTTCCGTTCTAGTGCTCATCGCCGCTTTATGATCACTGAGTAGAATTAAGCACGCCCCTGAGCGACCAGAGCTGATTAGTGATCATACTGGCGTGAACCTGATCTACTCACTGAGCCTGATCTGAGTACCCTGATTTGATCACTGAGCCTGACCTGATTTGACACTGCTGACCAGGGACCCAATATGCTTACTAAGCCTCAGACGAAGAGTAAGTTGCATGAGTAAGCTAGCTCAATAAAACGCGACACGCTAAGTCGTTCCACTTGCAACTGTGTATTTCTCAGATTACATCTTTGACCCGCCACCGAGGATTTGGCGTCCCTGAATGCCACTCGATTGGTGATCCTTTTGTGCAAAAAAATGTAACAAATTTTGATTGGGCCTTCACCTTGTTCTCTATTGATTTCTCCTAGGAGCATTCCTTTCACTTGTCGTGTGTGATACGTCGGTTGCAATGGAACTGCGATGAAGCCCGATGCTTTCAGGACTACGATACCTGTTGAGATTGACCACTTGCCACTCTACTATTATTGTGGTCTTTGACGTCACGCCTTTCTTACAATATCAAATGGAATAACAAAATACAAGATAATGCTTTTTTTTTTAAAAAAAAAAAAAAAATCCTTGAACCAGCACGTTCCCAGGAATCCTCCAGGTGGCCTGACCGATGTGCGGGACTTTTGGTTCAACAAATTGCATGCGAAAACTCTTTCAAGTTCCTAGGAGCTTGGCTCTGCTTGTTGCTGTCCATTATAAACAGAAATATAAATCTGAGCAAAATTTCCCCTTCTGAAAATTGACCTAACGTGCTGAATAAAGCCACTATCACGATTGCACGAGAATGGGATCAGCATTGATCTCGACCGTCTTCTTCTAATACCCTATGCGAAATTTCTTTGATCGCTAAACTAAAAGCAAAAGCAGTTTGCTATCGACAAATTAAACTGAACTCGCGCCGTCCAATTATCAATTGGTACCAATTGAGTTTTCCTCATAGCTCCCCTACGCCCTGGTCATTTTGACCATGTGACTAGCGCTATACTACTCCGGAAGGGGTTAAAACACAAGAACCGTTGGCATTCCGCGCCACTGCCCTCTGCTGGACTTATACGTGTGCAGCTTTATGCCATATAATGCACACTGATCTCTCGGCTCAAACTATTGTTAAAGGATTTTTCCGCGGTGGTTTTGCTTGTGTCATCTTCCATGCCCAATATCGGATTCTAGCGCAATCTCACTGTGCAACAGGCATCTCACCTGGAGAGGCAGCATTCTAGGACAGGGGAAACGCTGTGGGGCAAGGACCAGAAACCATTTGTAGAGGATGAAAGGAAAAAGTGGCGCTGAGAAATCCATGGTACTTGAGTTGAGTTAAGCCCATGTGCTCCGCAGATCGCCTCGGGGTTATGAGGCGGATTCCCACAAAGGCGATAATCCATCACTGAGGGCTTGTATGTTCTTGCACACTTTTAGATGTTCCTAACGGCTCGGGTCTAGGCTTACGGTCCGCAAGCCTAATTTGGGAGGCGTGGCAAACCAAACAAAATGAGACTCCACTGTGGTCATTCGATAAATATACCCCACTTTCCGACCTTCCGTCCCAATCACATTAAAAGACTCGTTCGATTGAGATACAGGGAAAACAGGAAAAGAGGGGTTTCTCCCGATCTGATGTGATCCAATCAAATTTTACTTTGGCTTCTACAACATCAAACATTGTTAAAAAAGAAGAAAAGGGGGGTTTGCGTTCTGATGAGAAAGCTTAGAATAGATTTCTCCGATCGGAGTAGCCTGTCTGGATAAGCTCCTTATTCACTAGCTTCACTCAGCTGACGTCCCTTCCCCAGACGTCTACGTTTGCGGCACTTCGTTTGGCTATCCACATCATCTTCTGTCTGAGTCACCATAGAGTTGTTCGGTGCCGCCTCTAGACCCGCCAGCCTTTCCTCCAAAGCTTGCATATCTTGCGCATCTTGTTCGATTATCTGTTCCATTTTCTGTTCAATTGTCTTTAGCCTTCGCTCCATGGTATTATTCCAACTACGTTGTCTTCCAAATTGCTTCCGTGCTTCCCTGCAAAGCCAAGTCAGTATGGAGAATATATGAATGTGTGTAAAGAACCTGGAATTTTACTTACTTTGAGTGGATGTGTAAGCTACAGATACATTAGCTCGCTGTTATTGGTCGACGGGTAGGTTTCACTCACTCCTTCACAGCACTAAAAACCAAGGCTTTGGAAACCTCAGAATCTTGATCATCTAGACCGTTGTTACCAACGTCAACGGTGCTTCTCCTCTCTGGCGGCCGATTCTCCTGTTGCGTGTCGCACCGATGTGCATCTTGTATGAGTGAATCATTCTCGTCCTCGCAGGGTAGGTCATCGTATTCAAAGGGGCAATATTCACTGTCGGTCTCGGCGGTAGGTGCAGGAATAGTTCCCATCAAGGTGGAATGGAGGCAAGATGAGTCAAATCCCCTCAGCCAATCTGCTGAAAAGGCAACAGGGGCAATGCTTGGTTCATAATCTGGGTCGTTCATGGTCCTGCAGTAGATGATAAGCTTGCACTACGTTAGGGGAATGACTTGCTACCAGAAACGAAGTTCGCGGCGAGGAAGCTACTTATAGCTGGCAAGGTTAGTAGGCGTGGTGGTAAAGACGAATATGATCCCTGCTAGCCTTGAATCTAAATGGCCTGTATGCGACGTTCGGCTTGCTCTGGAAGTATTTCGGTGCTAAATGTTCTAGAATACATCTTTGTAAAGCACATGGTAGTGACGACAGTTTGATATTACCACACGCATGCACTATATCTAGTCATACATAGACAGGGCTGGAGGCCAAATCTAATTTTTATTTCTACTCTTTCATTGAGCGAGTACGCAGATTTTGTTGTCGGAAGTTTGCTTTTCTTGTTAATGAGAACTCGCTCCATATTCCGCAGTGAAATCATTTGAACAAAGAAAGCACAGACTGGACTTGGTAGTGCAAGCGTTCCGGAAGAAGTGTTGGTTGCTGGGCGGGGCCTGAGCGCGATATGCTGGAATTCCAAAAAGGAACGCGATAGGTTGTCATTCAAGGCAGGTCATCGCTAGTCGTTTAGCGTCTGGTGCAGACCTGCGTTAAGCTAATGCCAGGGCGATGCGGGAAACACGCGCATTGCGCCTTCACACGACCTTAATTCATGTCTATGGAGTTTGAAGTAGAACAAGCAACAGGCCTTATTGTCCCATGACCATTAAAGACTGTTCCCCCAGGGTAGTCACAGGGAGAGTACGTATACTGTTGTCGTAGGTATTTGGTGAGCTTTCGGGATCACTTACACACCAGAACCCCGCTGCGATTTGCGCAAGGGCCTTCCTTCCCTTCCATTCTATGATCGGTTCTGACCCACCAGATTGGGGATCAAAGGGTCGGTTCGGAAAGAACCCGCTTAGAAAGAAATTGGGGCTTTGCCTGGGGAAACTAGAAATATACATGGCCAAAAAATCCTTGAGACCAATAGAATTGAAGATCACACCAACAGCGCTTTTGGTTGGAAATGATAGCAGAGAAATGAAGAACGGACCCCATACGCGCGCAGAAATATAGTTTAGGTCACATTGGCTACTGGGCAGGGCCAATAAAATGTGGGTAATCACCTGGCTCCGCAATCCTGGCGGCATGGATCACCATGCACGAGCTTAGGATAGACGATTCAACGTTCTCGATCTACTCAGTGGCATGAAAGGCTTTCATGCTGGTAAGGATCAGCCAAGAGAAAAGAATATCAATAGCTGTCCCAATTAGGCCGCTTTATAACAGCTTGCGATTTCAATGTGCTCGGGATGTCTGAATTTAAACGCTTATGTGCAAGAGTGAAGCCTCACCAATCTCAAGTGGGTAAAAGTTGGAGCTTCAACTATGCGTGTAAAGTAATTCACAAGGCCATGGACTGTGTAATTATATTATTGATAAACGCTACGACTTTTACGGAGAAGTATGGCTCCAGTTAAGATAATTTCTCGAACAAAGCGCAGGCCGCTCAAAACCCCAGACAAGTCCACCACATTCACCTCCCGCCCTGTTTTTTCCTTTCATTCTTCCGCTTGCTGTTCGGTCTTTGCGCAGCCTCTATTCAATTGGGTTTTTATTTACAGTAATATTCGAAATCAGATTTACCTCTACACTCTCAGTCTATTATTCCCGAACCCTGACTTGAAGCACGCTAGTCTAATTTTAGCCGTTCCCCATTAATCCCTGTTGGACTGTACTGTATTTACTGGTGACGATGAATGAGTCATTTTACAATACCGTAATTATTTGACATCTTTGGAGGATAAAGGGCCCAATCTTTCTCAAAACGGCAAGAACTAAAAGCTATCGTTCACAAGCCAAAGCTCACTGACTAAGACGCTTAAATTGGCCGCGAGCGAGTCTCCGATCAACATTTTGTCAGGCGCAATGTGTATCGTGTCATGCGATGTCCGGGGCCTCCATCGTGTGATTGCGCTAATATTGAGACTGAGCGGCCTAGGTGAATACATTGAGAGGGTCCTTCAGGACGTGGAGGAATGGTGTCGCATTTGAATACTGTTACATATTGGAATTGATACTAGGTTCATTGTGAGTAACTTAGGCGGTTCTTACGCACTGGTAGCTAATTGCAACTTCGACTTCTACTGTACATGCAGGCCATCTTCCACAAACTGCTTAGCTCCTTCCGTAGGAGCCTTCCAGGCCACGCGGTCTTTCGTAAACTGCTCCATGGTGGGTCTCAGCTTCGTCTCGTGCAAAGAGAAATCATCCACACTCCCAACGCGCAGAATACTCATGCCCGGGAAAGCCGCACCAACGCGGTACATGAGCGAGCCGCATGTGGAACAGAAGTAATTGGTCATAGTATTGTCCTTGCCAGGAGTTTTGAAGAATACAGTGCGCGACTGGCTATATGTCTTCAAGTTGTCGCGGCCTCGTAGATGTTTTAGGTGCGTGTCATAGACCGTGAAGTTGGTCGCGTGCACTGATGCAGTAAGCTTGTGGCAGTCGGAGCAGTTACAAACGAAGGAGCCAACGTAGCCAGGTCCTTGGGTTGGCTAGGGGTTTAGAGCCGTTATTAGAGAAGCACACTAAGGAGAGCAGGCTCGGAATCGAAACTTACGAATGACAGTTGCACCGCACCGCAAAAGCACGTGGCCGTCGCTTCATCCTCGGTAGACCAGCCATCATCAGCGCCACCAGCGAGAGGAAAATATGGCTTTGATTTATCAATGGTAGGAGATGCCATGCTTTCTTTAATTCTGTGGCCTCTTGATAATAGTATAGAAGACGACAAGATTCTCGAATACATAAAGCATGAGGACCTTGCGGCTACAGAACAGGCTTTATATCTTTGCGAGAAACAATTCCGGTATTATTCTAGTCTTATTGTGCGTCATTTTTAGCCACTTACTGATTCCAGCGTTCGCCAGCCAATCGTGGTTGGTAATAGAAGGCTTAGAAATTCATTTCTTGGGCTAGGAGTGACATAGCTCGTCAGATTCTTTAGCTCACGTCTGCATGATCTGCAAGGTGTACAATATCCCTCAATTAGTCCCCGAAAAGCACATCGGATCTAATCATTTATAAGCGCTATGACAGTCTGTGATTCCATCGGGGACATTTACGGCTCGCACGACTAGCCGGTCGGGACGATTAGTAATCCGCAACTATACTCCGCAAAGATTTCCGGATATGGGGGCCCGTGGGCCTTCAAAGCGTTTAATATGTGGGCCTTTGTATGTCGACTAATAGTATATCGGCACTACAGACGATCGGATCAACGCCGCACGGATACGGCCTCACAGGGTGCGTAGTGACGTAGCAAAATGATGATTATAGATGAATATGGTCTTTAGCCGAGTGCCCGGTTCCAAAGAGAAATAGTGCGAAACCTTCATTGACAGCATGAAAATCAAATGCGTCATCTTGCCTTATCGAACTAGGTCATTTCAGTAGCATAAGGACATGATGTCGCCCTGTCTTTAAAATTATAGTGTCACGTCATATTAGTTACCTGGACCTAGTCTAGCAGTCTACCACGAGAAATAACCCCTCATAATTATTGTGACATCAAATGATATGTTCAGAGCGACGGCTTGTATCAATATAATCGCAAATCAAATTCCCACGCTACGATAGAAGCTATCAAGGTAGACTCTAGGGACCTTTTCGCATAGAGGCCCTTGCTAGGTGCGAAGGATAATGAGCACACGGAGGTCATTGAAACGCTGCTCGAATTCGGAGAGAAAGTAATATGCACGCCTGCGTAAATTCATTAGCAAAGTGTAAAGCTTTTCAGCTCAGCAAAAAACTCCTCGATCGGATTCGACTCTGATGAGTAGGGCGGCAGATATGCTAGCACACCCCCGCGTCCGCGCACATAAGCGCAATCTGTTCTGAATGATGCAAGGACGCATTCTCTATGGCCACAGCAGATTTAGTTCGAGGACATCGTCCCTAGTGCCGAAGAATCTGAGCCAGAAATTCTTCAAAACATTGTAGTGTCGATTGAACCGCGGAATACTCGCGAGGGGCCGATGCCCTCCTGGGCGTACGCAAGTAATATTCAATATCGCAGGGCGCTATGGAATTCCGATTCCTGTAAATGGGCCACACCAAGTGGTGACTAGCCTGTGCGCCTAAATCTAGCCCTCTTATCACATCCAGATTCATCAACGTAAACTAGATGATACGACTAAGATTTCGACAAGTTATGGAGACAAAGTTCTCGCAAATCGGCGTTACGCTCCTTTGCATGCTGCCCGACCGTTTTTCTGGACTAGCCTTTGGCGACAAAGGTTCTTTTGAAGGGTTCTTTTAAAGCTACAGGGCATGATCATAGTGCAAAACTCAACCTAGGGGAAGACAGCCATCTCATCGAGGTACAGGCCCGGTTCTTCCGACAGGTGGTCGCAGAGCGCGTCGACCATTAGCGGGGTTACAGTTCGTTTCCGACCTCTACTACTTAGAGGTGCCTGGAAGCTCCCGAAATGCCGCAAGTTTCTATGAAGATTTATAATCGTAACCTTGCTACACTCAGCCTCTTCAGCCATTTGAGAAGTGGCTAGTGACTGGCTCTCTACCATATCGCAGATTAGGTGCAGCTTTGGGGAAAGGAGTCTCAGAGCCATATACAAGCCTAACGTAGGGTGGCGCTCAAAATGTACAAGGGAAGAAGCCTGTTGCTGGGAGAAAAGACGGGGTAGAGTGGTATTATGTGTATTGAGGTTTCGTGTAAATTACACAGAGCAAGGTCCCACACGCGTCATGTAAAATACAGCTTCTATTCTAGGAACAAAGGGATCGACGGTTATACCATACCTGGATTAGCATGTTTCAAATTAGGGTTCGGGAATCAAAGTCGAAGAGTGTGGAGGTAAATCTGATTTCGAATATTACTATATTCTGTTTTTCACATTTCAAGATGTTCAAAGCCAAGTATATCCCGTGGTCGCCATGGGAAGAAGAAAATTCATTAGGCTGGCTGTCCCACCGCGAACATTTATCTTGGGGTGACAAGTCGAAAGAATATTATCATGATATTGGTCTTCCACGTGAACTTGAGTCATTGCATGGGAAAGAGAATCAATTACTGAAGGGCATTCGTTGACGTCGATTGATATCCGCAAGATTGTTCAAGCTTCGTTTCAAGGCCAGTCTACCAGTCAGACATCGAGAATTGAGTGACTCTGCGGCAGTCCCAGACTTCCCGCCTCCTTTCCGTCCTAGGGCCCCAAGCCGTCGAGCCCGCCGACTACTCGAAAATTTTCATCCCGAAGAGGCGCTGAATAAAGACCAACGCCAGCTGTGTGAGTTTCATCTTGCGTGGAGATGATCGGAGAAAACTGACTCGCCTTCTAGACGATGCCTTGTGAAAGAAATTTCACTCCAATCAGGCCGACGTGACTCAGTACCGTTTGAGCTGATTCTGGGGAAGTGGTGATAGGACTAAGTGATCTGCGGAAAGGACACATGAAAGGGTTGAGACTTGCCACTACTTTTATCTTTGCAGCTATTTAGTGGATTTGTATGATATCGAACTTCATGGATGGGTTCTCAGTTTCATTTCACTTGTAGACAATATTTTTCAGTCTCCAAAGCTAAACTTTGGGGTACTGCACAGGTCGATAGGGCGCCTTGCCTCGGGCCGAACAAAAAAGCTGACATGATTGGATGCCATAATGACAGCGGATTTTACAGGTTGCATACGGCAATAGTCATGTGAGTAATGGGAATGTTCTGTGCAAGTGTAGTTGCTCCCCATGCCCATCCAACCATCGTAGTTTGGGCCAACATCGCTGACATTCTGACTGGCTATCTACTTATCAAGGACCCTCGGCCGGAATTTCCACCCGTAATTTCGTCTAAACGAATGCCATTCATAAAGGCCCCAGAAAGCGAATTTAGACTAGAGGGCTCCACGCGGTTCTCCCAAGCACTGTTTCCGTGCTCGTCCAACCAAAGCATCTTGATCAGACCCGTTTCGATAGCCTCGCGGTCGAGCAGGTACACCACAACTTGAAACTCTAGCTCTGTCAAGGCTAGGCCTCTAGATTCCTCGTCTTCTATCTCTTCACGTTGGGCCCGCATCTCCTCGTCGTTTTTACCCGAATGGTAAGTGAGGACATCTCCATCGTACCCGACGCCCCGGAAGTCCGTTATTCCCGGTACTCGGACGAGAACTTGTCGCCAGTGATCCAACGATCCGTCATCAAAAGCGTAGCGATTGCTGTCGTCGAGACATCGAAAGAGGGTAATTTCATCCTCCCCATCAGCTCTCATATTTTCATATTTCTCGCTCAGGTCTTCATCGTAGCAGGTCCGAAGCCAGATTTTCTGTATGCCAGTATCCAAATTTGCACAAATCTTTCGCTCATAATTTGACTGATGAATGCTTAAAATTTTTATTTGATCATTTGTCAAGTCAGACGGCAGACCATTTGCCAAATCAGTCACCTTCAAGTCTGCTCTAGATTGATAGTCCTAATCAAATATTAGAATACAATCGAGATACCCGGCGGGGGCAGATGTCAGACATATCGATCTATAAGCGATAACGCTAGATATTTCCACACTAATTCTTCCCATTTCTGAGGGCTTTCCTCTAAGCCCTCGGGCCAATGGTCCTATTTCGCATGAGCTGAGATGGTTTGTCATGCGAGGAATACGCTTACTGCGATGTAGTAATCAAATGGGAAAGCACCGTACTCGGCACCCTCGTCGAGTTTATCTTCCGACATCTTGAAAACCTGGTCGGGCAAATTGTTTGAGGGCCAAACAAAAGTGTGTCTCAAGGTGAAGAAAGCTGAACCATGGAATAAATAGCCGAGGGGTGACCCTGCGCTAAAGCAGACTGGTCTTGGCAAATAGTGCCGATCTTCAGCTCAATTCTTGGCGATATTGGCCCCCTCTTCTTGGCAGGGACTATCCGCGTGGATCCGAGCTATTCTATGTTGGATGTTTGTTCAAAATGTTGGATGTGGATATATTCGCCCCTCTGAAACTAGCGCTTCCTAGGTTACAATGCTGGACTTGCCTAGGTAGCTTCGCTAAATCTAGTGCTACATAGGTATCTTGGGGGTCTTACTAGTAATTAATAGGTACTCGAATTGCTAGTACTAGTACGTACCAAACATTTGAGTACCAATAAATACTCAAAAGCAAAATGAGTTCTCCGTCAACCCTATGGTTTTCATTTTGGTAATTGATCGCCCTCATACTAAGTAGATTCAATTATGTTGCTTCAAATTTTGACTATCCCATTATTGGCCACGGCCACACTGGGTCGTCCTCAACTCACCAGACGACAGGATGGACCTGTCGACCCATCTACCGCCTCTGATTGCACATGGTATGACACAGCTGTGGACAAGTCCTATGACTGTGATTACTTTGCGGACCAGTGGGGAATTACCCGCGACGATTTTGTATCCTATGTTCGTTGACACTGAAAGCCAAACATGAGTAAATTCAATATTCTAACGAAACCAAAATCCCTCCGTCAAAAAAGACTGCAGTGGACTCAAGATTGGAAATTCTTACTGCGTCGAAGTAAACAATGGCCAGCGTCGACCCACGAGCACAACTGCCTCCAGCATCGCATCAGCCAAGCCTTCTCCTACGCAAAGCGGATTGATCGACACCTGTACGACCTTTTACAAGGCCGTTGCCGGAGACACTTGTGAGAAGGTAGTGGAGAAGTATGGCTTTTTTACCGAAGATGAATTCATCGAATTGAACCCCGCTGTGGGTGACGATTGCTCTGCTATGTGGGCGAAAAACTACTTTTGCGTTGGTATTCCTGGAACGCCAACATCCCGACCAGCTACCACCACCGCAACAAGCACCGGAACAACAGGGCCCTCGCCTACTCAATCAGGTATCATCGACACCTGTACCCGGTACTACAAAGCCCAAGTAGGAGATGATTGCTCCACTGTCGTGAAACAGTTTGGCACTTTTGATCTCGATGACTTCCTTAAATGGAACCCCGCTGTAGGAGATGATTGCTCTGCCTTCTGGGCGAAAACATACTACTGTGTTGGTATGTAAAACCTGTCCTCTCATGTTAAATTCCAATTTCTAACAATATCATCAGGTGTTCCAGGTACCCCAACCACTCCAACAACAACAGCAGCTACCCAGCCAACCTGCGCAAGTGCTCTAACACCAACGCAGCCAGGTGCTCTCTGCGATTGTAAAAAGTGGCACAAAGTTGCAAAGGATGAAGACTGCGAGACCATTGAGAAAGAGTATGGTATTTCCAACGCCGACTTTGCTAAGTGGAATAGCCAGGTGGGCACGAACTGCGCTACCTTGTGGCTTTCTTACAACGTGTGTGTCGGGGCTTGAGGGTCAATAACCTGGCATATACGCTGACGGATCTAAGTATTCCGCAAGTTTATATACACTAGTAATCAATTCAAGTAGCTATAAACCGAAATATATTGATTTCTTTCAACTGTTCACATTATTTAACGCAAGTTTCAAATGCTCTCAGAAAATGCCGGGAACGGCGTGGGATAGAAGAGCGAGGTCACGGCGACGAAGTCTACTCAACGACCAAATGATAAGCCTACCTGGGCAAATAGTAACTGGAGTGGCCGAAGATGAAAAATAGCTTTTTCAATGGAATCTTAAAAACGAAATCAAGCAATCTAGAGTGTGACTTTTCAAATGTTACATGTGCCTACATGCCTATTCAAGTTTCTTTTTCGCGTTATCATTTGGATGACCACAACATCAAGAGTACATAGATATATGTACCTACATAGTGAAGAGGGATACGCTCTAAGGCAGATGCAGTCTAGCTGCATAGGTCGATATAGAGGGCACCTCCGCATGTCCAGCACTTCGCTGGAGGATTGGCTCCAAGGCCATTCGAAGGATTTCTTCTATCAGGCTCGTACCGAACGTCATTCCGTATATCTCGGCCAGCCTGCAGCTTAAGAGCAAGTGCCTCCATCTGTGATTGCATTTCTCTGAGCTTCCTATCCTGCTCCTCCTGACGCTGGGCCTGACTAGCGGTCGGTTGACGATATTCTTGAGGCTTCGCAATGGTAGTAGGCAGTTGCTGCGGGGGGTGAGGCTGTTGTTCACGTTTGGTGTTGCTTGGAGAAGATTTGACAGTCGAAAGAATTCTCTGAATGTCGGTTTCCTCTCTGACATATGACCTGATGGCTGCATATGCCTCCGAATAAGTGATCAGCGTCCCTCTCGGTAGTTGCTTGCGAGAATGCCTTCTGATAACCTTCTCCTTGAGCTGCTGCGGAAGTCCTTGGATAAGGAGGCTTGCCCTGTCCACATCGCTAACCTCGCCTTTTGAGTAGACACGGCCAGAGATGTCATCGAACTCATTGAGATACGAGCGGATATTATCCTGCATTGTCCGTTTGATCTGGGCAAGGGATTGAAGATATGTCTTCGTGTACCTTTGCTGCTCGCTGTCGTCATCATAGAAATGCTCCAAGAAGACTTCCTTGAAGGCATCCCAGTCCTTTCTCAGCCAGGAATCCTGTCTCTTTACCCAGGACTTGGTAACTTTCGCACAGTACTGAGGCAATATGCCCATGATGTCCTCGTTGCTTTTGACACCGCATCTGAAGCACGTATCCTGCAGCTTCTCTAGGAACTCGGAGACATCGGTCTTATCAAAGTATGGTGCTCCTGGGGATTCTGGAGCTGGCAATGCGGAGAAATGAGGCACTTGAACTGTGCAGGGGTAGGGCACGGCCTGCACTCTGCTAGGCGGCTCGGTTGTGAGCGATAGTGGCTGATGCTCATGATCCGCGTGATCATCACCACTTGGAGCCGATTCGGATCTTTCTGGTGCTGGTTCACGGTACTCTGTGAAGGTTGGAATACCCTTAGGGTGCGGTAGCTCAGGAGCCATCTGACCTAGTGTACCGTATGCTGCTGTTTGCTCGTGGAAAGGAGATGGCTTTTCGGCCGAAAAGAAATGCTGACTCTGTGCACTTTGCTTTTAGTCGTCACTTAATAATCCTCCTTCTTCTTCTTCTTCTTCTTCTTCTTCGTCTTATTTCGAGGCCGCTTCCTCTTCTTATAACTTATACTGCAGAATCGTTTGCATCAATATCATCTGCGTGGTAGAGTGCCATAACCATCGGATGCCAGGGCACCCCTGCTCGGCCACCGCACTCAACTGAAGAGGTTGCATCTTCAGCAGCATCTGAAGCACCACCGCATCTCCCGCATACCAGTCCGATAGCATTCCTCGTAAAAACTGGGTGTATTCAGGAGAACACTGCATCTCGGCTAGCCACTCTCGGCTGTCCGCACCGAAGTTCTGCCGTTGCAATCATCGGTGAATGTGGTCTTCCGCTTAAGGTCTCAGACACTCTTGTAGCCTTCAGGGTCAAATGCGATCCCCAACCTTCAGGTGTGTTTCTTCGTATGGTGATGTGCCTTGATAAAAGAGCCTTCCCGGGGACGCCAATATAAAAATGGGAACGGCTCGATGGTTGTCTGGCGGTGCAGACTGGACAACACACACACACACACACACACACACACACACACACACACACACACACACACACACACACACACACACACACACACACACACACAACTGTGCCTGCCCGGCGTAGAGGACGGTCTGGATGAGGCCGCACTGATGCCCGGATCGGCAGTACGGGATAATCTTAATGCTGCATCATGAATAGAAGAAATGAGGGGACAACCTGAATGAATTGGTTAGATGACTTGTCTATCCTCAACTATGTCTTGAAGATGTGCAAGGCACTGCAGGCTCTAGATCATGCCTAAGGCCACCCATATGCTATTATGTCACCGGTTCTCCCACTACATTACCTATATAAAGGCTATAATAACCAACTTTCAAACTATACTTTTATTCCCGCTCTATCAATTAATACGTTTATTATAGAGTATCCAGGAGAATACCGATATCTAAGGAAGGCCGACCAACTATTAATAGCTAGCGGAACTACGTTAGTAGCATCTTATTTCTCTTAAAAAATATTATCTCTCAGCTCACGATTAACCTCTCCGGGCCTCGATACTATTAATCCGAGAATTCTAGGTGTACAGAGTTTCACCAATAAAAATAAGCCCTAGTCTTCTAATAAGGCCACAGAAAAGTCTCAATTAGTTTTAATCTCTTATAATTTACAGCCAGATTTGCTTCTTAACTCCACTATTAGTTAGCAGAATAAAGGCTACAGTAGTGATAGGATAAACGAGGGAACCACTGTTATACGAGAGGGGTACACGATTCCTAATCCTTATAGCTATTAAGCTTATAAGACGGAAGGTAGTGGAAATAGTGACTCTATGGATTCAAAGGCATATAGCCTAGGCCCTAACTGTAAAGACTCTGCTTAAGTCGCTAGCGGAAACGAAAGGGCACGATCGCATCTTATGTAAGGATCACACTCCAGCCGAAGGCTTAATACAAGAGATAGAAGAAAGTTGCTTACGCTAAAGAGCGAGAAGATAACTCTAAGACAAGGTCGGACCTCAGTTCGCTCATCTCGACACCAATTTCCTGCGACAGATTTGGGGGGAATTGAAACCTTTTGAAAGGTGTACTAATCACGAACTGTTAGGAAGAGCTAGATGGTGTTGTTATTCAATGTTACTGCCATATTGCTATAATTTTGCGCTGATTCGCTCATCATTTCCACGGAACGTCGGCACATAAATGGTAATCTAATACAATTGAAACTTTTTTTATCCCAAACTCTTGCATTTATGTCCCTACTGTTTTGTAATAGGAATCATTGCAGTCATAGACCAGCTAATCTAAGTATGAAAGGCGTTAGCAGAAGATTAAAAGGCTCATGGCAGCCAAGATACCAACAACTCATTCGCAATGAGTAACAAAAAAATAGGCATACCAATCCTACAGAGCTACAATATTCCACCCGAGGGTTACATTTCCATAACTTACGCCGAAGGCTCAATACAAAGCTACTGGCGCTCAAGAGCGAGAAGATGACCCTAAGACAGGTTAGAGCTCAATTCACTCATCTTAACACAGATTTCCTGCGACAGATTTGGGGAGAATTGAAGCGCTTCGAAAGATACACCAGGTCAAGAACCGTCAAAAAGAGCTAAAAGGTGTTAAGAACTCATAGTTCCCACCGCCTTCATCATTTCGGATCGGCTCGCTCATCATTTCCACGAAAGTTATCACAGCACACGATACATGATAGTACAATGACCATTTTGAACTGCATAATTTTGAACAGTACGATCCATCTCACTTTAATTTGTTTGGAGTTAGCGGCTCAGTTTTTTGACCCAAGGTGACCTCCAGAATGGGAGGACCTCATACGTAAAATTACACGCTAGTTTTCACAGAATAGATGACCCTGCGGGGCATATCTTTTTTGGGTATAGTCTGACAGTGAGGGAAAAGGGTACCGCTCTTGAGTAAGCAGCGGCGGTGTGATCACTGATCCACCACCTAGCGATCACTGAGCACCCATGATTGGTCACTGATTGATCACATGACTGTACTGACCTGATCACTGAGCATGAGCCCGTTCTGACATTTAGTCACTGAGCCTGAGCCTGATCGCCCTCATTAAAGCGGCGGCAGCCCAGACAGGAAAGCCCCACCCGGCGGACAAAATCCTGTGTATATAGGCGCATATGGGCACCTACACTGGGGTCATTCAAGTCAAGGGGATGCCCAACTGTGCCGACGACCCATATTGCATGGATTTGTGCGTTGATGTGCCTGGCCCCGACAAAGGGGTTATATGTCCTACATACTACGGAAAATGGACCCGGTTTGTTAACCACTCGTGCGATAGCGAGGCGGATTTTCTTGTCGCGGTCGTTGGGGGGAACTGGGTGGTGTTCGTATCCTTGTTAAAAGATATTTCTATTCTTGAGGAATTGACAGTGAACTATGGGGAGAGATATCTGAAAAATGCTGGATTGCCTTGCCTCTGTGGGTCTCCCCAATGCTATAGCAAATGGGTCTCTCAAAGGTGACGGGAGACAGGGCAGCTTGGAGGGAAGTGGCAAGACCGTTTATGAATATGGGAATCCAACGCCAAGTGATGGTCATCCAAAAAGCACGGCTGCAGCGAGATGCTTTAGTTGAATGAGAAGGGCTGAGAACATTATAGAGAACTCAATGCGATTCTAAGTCAAATTTTAGTAAGATGATATTGGACGACTCTGTATAGCCTGATGCGGTTAAAGTGACAGATGCATCTGGGAAAATAATGAACAATTCCTGATGTAGTCTATTTATCTAATTGTCTGCTTCCAGTATATGGCGCATGGTCCATGTCTGAGACATTCCATATAAGTAACCAATCTCCAGATGTTGCATAGATAGATGCAAGATACGGATTTTCAGCTTTCCTGGCCTCCATTGGACGACTTAGCAGCAGTGGGTCATTTAAATGAATATGACACGCTTAATGTACGATACCTTTCATATTTATTCTCCTACCATTCAACAAATTAGTGAGATGAATCCAGTAAAAGAAGTGGTCACGAAGGTTTATCCGTACCGTGGAGCGGATGCACTGAAGTTGCCACTGCACATTACAATTCCTCTTCGACCAATGCCATCGGTCGGACCCCAAGACAATGGCTTTACCAAAAGAATAGCTCCAATAAATCAGCCGGATGATTATTGGAGCGATCTGATCTTACCACACTTTGAAAGGTCATATGATTGACATCATCACACATCCACCTGAAGCTCATTTAAAGAGCACCCCAACTGGCATATGAGACGAGTGAATTGTTCCACTCTCTCATATTTCAGTACTATTGACTCCAAACTCACGATGTACCCAGCTTTGCTCAAGCATCAGCTGACGAGGCCTTCCGCCTTCCATATCACCCGGCTGGCCCGGACTTCGGTTCACGGCAAGGCTCAATCTGGTATGAAGGGGAACGACGAATGTATGGTGCACAACAAAGGACCACTCAATAATTCCATTTGACTCATATCATTGATTTCGCAGTTTTCGTCAACACAACCTTTCCCGATGACTACGAAGGGTCGCCGTTGAGGCCCGAAGACATTCAGAAAATGGAAGCGTTGAAGGAGCAGACCGCTGCAGAGAAGCAGGTAGGAAGCGTCGATTTCTCTCATTCATACACAGAGATGTTGACTATTTAGGCTACCACCGCGGCGCACAAAGCCGACATTTACGAAAGTCTCTTCCCTCCAAATCCAGACAAGGCCTCGAAGACGAAGAAATCCATTAATACTCCAAAAAATTTCGAGCAGGAGCCCGGTTTAGATGAGATGTGATCTCTTCGAGGATCGAGTTCATGAAGATTGATGATTTTAATTCAGAAGCAAGTATATAAAATGTTACGGCTTCGAGTGGTGTTATTTTAGTTTTTTCAATTCTTTTCAATATTGCTCGATCCAGGGACAATTTTGAAGCACGAATTTATCTAACTCTCAAAGGACATAAGCAAATAATGAAATCCTAAACGTGTCCAGCCAAGTTGACTATTGGTCGTTCTGTGTAATTTTCAAATGGCTTTAGATCTGACGGGCAAGCGGCCTGCAATCTTGCAAGTCAACAATTCAGCAGTGCCTCCGATTACAGTATAGCGTCGACACGGGGGCCGTGCAGATGTTGCGCTCGTATTGGGACAAGTGCTGATGATCTGCATCGCTCCACAGCTGAGTCGCAAATTGGCGCAGTTTCCCCTCGAATTGAGACATGTCCACGATCCAAAGCCGCCGCATCCATCAGCACCTGAACTAGATAAGGTCCCGGTACGAGTGTCCGGTATCAACACCCATCCTTCTGGGTATCATGATGGATTCGCCCAAGTCAGAGAACAACTCTTCTACAGATGGGTCAGACAGTGACGAATCAATCGCTGCTTCCCCTGTGGAATCGGTACACAGTCGTGGGAGTTATGTGCGTTCCCGTCCACGGACACTCCGTCGACGTAGTTTCTCGCCGCCAGTCTCGACCTCGTACGGAGCAGCTGTACAATACCACAATCGGGATGAATACCTACCACAGTTTGAAAAACGTTCACGCAACGTTCGCATACATGTTGAGAGAGATTGCACTGACTCGCAATCTTCGGATGATTCCCGATATGTCCCGGTCAACCGGTACAGACCAAGGTCAATACCTCAACGCCGCTCGAGGTCTCCGGACTATACACTCCGTGGAGGGCGTGCTCGACCTCGGCCTTACTCAAGTGATGCGCCTTACTATGTGGACTCTCGATCTTCCTCTCCTTCCGATTCTTCAATATCTTCTCTTTCTCATTCACCCCCGCCTCCAAGATTCAGACCACCAGAGGTTTTGACCGTAGTCAAGCCCCATCAAACCTCAGCCAAAGCGTCAAGCTACCATACTACTGGTAATATCCATGCTGATCCTGCAGATGCCTCTGATGATGAGCATATTCGAGTTCATCATGTTGTCAAAATACGGCCTTCTTATTCGATCTATGACCGTGACAATGAACGAAATCCGAAACTCCGAAGCAGAGTGTTTACTAATCAGCCCTCATTCAAACATGAGGAAAATCTTCCTCCTGAGACATACCGCATTATTCATACTCGGCTCGTTCCTAGAGAGGATGAGCATACACATGACATTGCAGTCCTGACATATGACGAAGGAGCCACCCGAACAGAGACAGAGATCTCTTGGATGTAAGTCTTCCTCAAATTTCTGTCGCATGACTCGTCGAACCTGTGTAGTTGAGTTGATGTTTGATACATTCAATATTGTTGTTTGCTAATTTTGCCCAAAAAGCCATCTTCAAAGCAACTTTCTGAGCTTGGAGCTTCTTGAGGTAGTCGTGTTGACTCGGCTATTCCCAAAATGTTTGACTGAATGATGGTAGATTGAATCTTTGCGACTCGATAATATTTCAGAGGTTACCTGCACTCTCATTCGATCGGCCTTCAGGCATCTCCGACAGCAAAACGAAAAATCGTATGTGAATGGCAGGTATCTAGATCCTACAGCGCTTAGTTTTGTTGCTCGGGACGATGAGAACCGGGAAACGAAGGAGTGTTCCGTCGCTTTCTTTGCTTTGCCTTACTTCGCCCTTGAGCCGCTGCGTCGGCAGGAACCCCCCTCCCAGGTCTCAATGCATCCTGTGAGGAGTCTTCTCCAGTTCCATTATTCGTTTCACCCAACTGGAAGGAGGGACGAGAAACAGGTCGTCTGCAGTGTTCTTGAATCACCAGAAGTGATACATGTCCCTCAAACATGGATGCTTTTGATCAATGGAGGTATTTATCTTCCTCAGCCTTCGAGATCCAGGCCCTGACCGATATTTAAGATTTGATCTTGAGCATGGGCCCTTCCAATCTCGAAACGCTTCGAGGGGAGGTCGTTACTCTAGAAAAGATGACACAGCCTGACTCGGGGCCTGTTGTGTTACAAGTTAGGATTATTGATTTGGAAGGCAAGGAATACTGCCTACCCAAGCCGCGTTGTCAAACCTGGTTTGTGAGTCTACAATCTATGCTCATTGAATTTGAGATGTGACTGATGTGCTGCCACAGGAGCTTATTACGATGTTCGTCGGCGCATTGGAGGAAGAGAACTTCATGTTGCCTGCCTTCTTGAACGATTCATGGAGGGATGAGTACGAGTTACGAGTGGACAACAAGCTTGTTTCAGAAGAAAACTGGTCCGAGATTCTTCGCGAACGAGACGGAAATGATGTCACAATCTATATCTCGATGAAGCCTCACAAGGTTGTCCGAGACTACCACTCACGTCCTGGTATATTAGTCTATGATGATAACAGCATTTATGACGCTCCAAATCGCCATCATGGTCATGGCTATTCGACAAGGGCCGGTGAGTGTATCACTGGGAAATTTCGACGTCATTGAAGCTTACTATTGTCTCAATATTCCGCACAGGCTCGGTCTATTCCAATCTTGTAGAGAAGCAGCTTGTTCATTCCATAGGCAATCCTATGCGCACCAAAGACATGATTCGACACCCAGCCTTCATGGGTCAACGAAGTAAAGACGACGATGCTTCAATACGTCAGCATCATGCAGACGCGATTCAAAAAAATGCTTGGAAGAGTGATAAGAAACCCATCCGGTTGAAGGATCTTGCTGGGTTTGAGTTAATGATCCCCTGGCGTGTGGGCCGAACCTGGCGAGTACGAATGTCACCTTGGAAAGCGCCAAACAGGATCTTTACTGACATGTAGTTCACTTTATAGAAAATGGAACCCGTCATTGGCACGAAGATGCAATATGATCCTGAGCATTTAAGTGCGTTCAGAGCCGGGGCATACGCTCTGAATGGTCCGGATGGGCCTATCTCTCCCGCAGACTGGAATGACAAAATCTATCCTGGTTGTGTGGTAGAGCTTAGGCTGAAAGGATTCAAGGAGAGTTTGAAGCTCGTTAGTCCTCGTCGTGCTAGTCGTGGTCCTAGATCTCGGTCTCCTCTCAGGGCCTCCTCAGATGCGGCGGACCGGCCATTCACGCCAGCACCTCTAAGAAGAATTAACACGGACCATCAAATTGAGCTTCCGGGATTCGCTGCACCTAGAAACTCTGCTGATCTTGATTCTCGTCAGACCTCCGAAGAACATGACGAGGCTGGGATTATTCAATGCCCCAACAGGACTACGACAGAGCACATTACGACATCAGGGGAGACATCACCTTTTTGTCGTCAATCTCCAGCTTCACGATCTCTCGACAACCATCTACTCTCTTTTGACACATTTCTGGAGCCATCTGGTCATGATACAGAGCCAAACCCTGCCGAAGAGAATGACCAGCATCCTGACATATACCAAAAGCCCGTTCGAAGGGCCACCGACCTGCAGAGCTTTGTCGAAGATGTCAATGAAAGTTCGTCCACAGAGAAAGGCTCTTTGGGTAGTATGACGGCCATCGTATCCCCTGTTGAAGATTCTGGTCTTGGACCACGTGAAACCGCCGACAAACAAAGTTTAAGTAGCTCGTTAGGTCCCGACCAACCTACACAAGAGTCCAGAAACCACCGTAAAGTGAGGCGGCGGGCCTCGAGCTCTCGCTCTTTGAGCATTAGCAAAGGGAGAAGCTCAACAGATGCAGATGCCAATATTGAAAATCCATACCCCGAAAGAGATCAAGTGGCTATTGATTCACCTCGACCTATGGAAAAGGGGAACGACTCTATCGATATGGCATCTCTGAACCAAATGAATGATTCTTATGAGGAAACCCCAGTTGCGCAGCCCTCCAGTGAAACGGGAATGTCGCCTCTGTGTCCGATTTTTGCCTGGAAACTTGAAGCAACCGATGGCTTGCCATCCACACCATCAGAAAAAAGCGAGCCACTTTCAAATCAGCACAGAGACATGGACAGAACGATCCGTGCAATCCTGGAAGAGAGAGATGCAGAGGCAAATATTTACTTTCTACGTCATAGGCGAGAGAGTGACCTTATCGGTAGTCTCTCCGAATGCTCAAGGATTGAAGTTCTGAGGCGGATGAAAATGATCTGCCACGCCCAGAAACGCGGTTCAGATGCTCAGTACTCGGTCAAGAAGATGCCTGAGTGGGAAAAGATGCAAAATATCATCACTGAGGCGATTGAAATTCTAGATGCTTTTGTACCTGTGCACTATCAGAATCTGCATCAGTATTGGCTGATCAAGAAGTTTTATGGTGCATTGCTGACGTTGCTCACGAAGGAGGTGAGTCACTTCGACCAGCAAGAGTAAATTTCAGCTAACTCAGTCATCAGTACTCTGGAGCCTATCTCGATTTCATCGGACAAGACATGTCCTACTTTTGCAAAAACATCAGGCAGATCCATGCCGGGATCACTCGAGGCGGAAAGGAAGAATCAACGACTTTCTACCTCCCCAAAGCTCTGGTAGAAGCCTTCAACCCATTGATTACATACGTTTGCATCTGCAGTCAAATAAAATATGACACCCATTCTGATTTAGATCTTTTGAAACGTTATGCCAAGAAGGTCCACAAGTCTCTTCGAGTTGGAAAGTTACAACTCATTTCCATGATTCGCACTGGAGACTTCAGTGAGGCTAAGGTCTTCCGGCGTGTAAGCGCCCAAGACATCGTTACGATGGTGACTGGGCGCCTGGTCGGAATACCAAGTGAGAACCCAAATGGTCTTCCCGGTCATGATGGCTTCAATCTTCTGCAGATCTATCGTCGGTACATTTCACGGCTGGTACAGTCCCCTCCAAGCGTACATGATTCGACTAAATATCTCACACAATGACAGGAATTACAAGTCCGAACGGATCCCAATGCCGAGACCTTCGATGCAATTCAAAGACTTAGAGAGGAGCTCAATATTGTGAATGTCGTACTTGATCAGCAGTTGAAGGTCCTGGATAAGACGAAAATAGTATGGATCAACCTGAAGCATTCGAGCCAGCAGATCAGCTTGCAGAGCATCCACCAAAGTCGAAAGATGATCAAACAAATGAAGCGTGATTTAGATGAGCTGGAGGACATGGCCGGCAAAACTTCGATGCTTGTAAGCTACCGGACACTGTACACATGGCTCTTCAATACTGACCATAACCCAATAGCTCCGATCAATGATTGAAGTGCGAAAAGAATCGAACAGTAGCGCTATCACTATATTTACCATCGTGACGGTTGTTTTCTTGCCTCTGTCATTCATCACGTCCTATCTGGGGATGAACAGCGTCGATATTCGCAATGGCACTTTCCATCAGAGCCTATTCTGGGTTATAGCCCTTCCGAGTGCCGCGTTTCTTGTCTTCGTCCTGTGGGTTGTTATACGTTTTAGACACCGCATGAGAAGGCTTTGGCCCCGGCGAAGGCTCCTAGGGTCATTGAGAAGGATTGCAATCTGGCTGTACGGGGCCATGCCTGGGGCTGAAGCACCCCAAGCCTCAACAGACCAGATCTATAGAGACGTCACATTGATGTAGACTCCACAACGAATTCAAGAATATTATGAACATGATCCAAGTTGCTACCATATCGTAAGATTTTGAACAATTGATGAGGTGAGACCCTTATTACGAAATACAATCAAGTATACCAAGAGTTCCATCCAGTCATCTCACCACCATATCGGCAGCGTCAGAAGCAGTAATTTGTGACTCATTCCGTTTCTAAGATTAAACTAGGCAGTTCCGTTGCTATGGGTCTAAACTAATTTAAGCCACTAGCTAGGGTCGATTGAACAGGAATAGTTTCGTAGACAGGCAGTGAAAGATCAGGCAACCAGGTTGATAGAAATCATATTGTAGTTGCCAGCCTGTAAACATGATCTTTGGAAACATTTTTGTAGTCTACAGCAAGATTTCGCCGCTGAACATATATGTGTGTGTCTAGTGATTAACGGCAGGCAGTGGGCGTGGCATTGGCTCCCTCAGTCACGTTCAGACATATTTCAAGGAAATCGTATATCAGTCGCTTCTGCAGCACGCCCCGACAACAATCCAAATTTGACTAAAGTCTGGTCCTTTAGTCGTTCTCAATCTTTTCAAATCCTCCTAGTGTAAAAGAAAATCTTTCAGGCAGCATTGTGCTCCTTATTCTTGAATCATTTGAGTCTCTCTTTCATAGACTCTTGGGAGACAAGATATGACGGCGAATTCAAGACTATACAGAATAATGCGCATATCTACGCTTGTTCGACTCAGATATCAACAAAGATCCCATATCTACTCCCCTCCAAAAATATGATGAGTCAGAATCACGTGTATTGCATCAGCCTCGGTCCTTTTTTCCCAACAAAACGAGACGCTGATCGTGCAGGTGCTTTGATCAGCTTGTGAGATGCCATCGATTTATCACGTTAAATCTCACTTCTGGCGTCTTGCATCACTTCTGAAAAGATTGTGTCGCGTGGAAACAAGGGTGTTCAGTTCAAAGCACTTCTATATCCAACAATCTTCTTATCGCTTATCAGCTCCTGCATGAACCGCGCAACTCATCACACATGAACTGCGGCTGAAACCACGTATCTTGGCTGCAATCACAGTTCACTCGTTCGTCTTCAAGGACCATGTCACCCATTCAGGGTGCGTTCAGCATCGAGAACATGCGCAACCTGCTGGCGTTCGTCGCGTCACTCGCGTCATGGAAAACCCTTGCTCTGCTTTTGGCCCTTTTCAACATGAAAAACCTCCCATTCTTTTGGCATGTAAGTATTTACCGGCCAAAATAGCGGTGTGCTTGTCGGATCTCACTCTGGTCCGGTGGAGCCGACCCGTTGCCTGGGATGTGTACATGGCTGATCCGTTTCTCTAGTTCCGTCTGTTATACCACTTTGTGGGGAACCTGCGTCTCAAGCCCAATGCACCTCTATTTCCCAAGGGCAAGGCCATTGTGGATGCACAGGGCAAACCCACACATCCGGTCTTTGTACCGTACGGGATCACTTCGCGGACCCCATTGTTGGAGACAGATTACAATATGCATAAATCCAACAGCACGTATTTCACGGACTTGGACGTCTCGCGTACGGCGCTAGTGACCCGTCTTTACAGTCCTGGTGTTGGGATCGTCAGCAAAGAGCTGGATCAGGAGTTCCTGGAGACTAGTAAGAAGGAAGGAAAGCGTGCGCCAAAGCGGAAGCCCATTATTATTGTGCTGGGGTCTGTGTATTGCAGCTTCAAACGTGAGATCAAACCCTTTGAGCTATATGAGATGCACTCCAAGGTCATCTCCTGGGATAAGAAGTGGATGTACATTCTCACGTGCTTTATGCGACCTGCTAGCAAATCTGGTGGCGAGAAGACGTTGCTGGCTACTGCCTTGAGCAAATACGTTGTGAAGAAGGGCCGGCTAACCGTCTCGCCCGAGAGACTTCTGCGTGCGAGCGGCTTCATTCCTGCGCCGCCTGTGGCAATTCAGGATAAGACTCCACTGGACTCATCCACTGAGGCTTCTGCCATCGGAACCCCGGCTAGCGGTGACGAAGGTATCACGGCCACAGGCGTGGATGGATCTCTGGTGAGAGAGGTGTTCAAGATGGGCGATGATCAAATACCCAATCCCGAAGTGCTCAAGGAACAGAAGAAGTCTAACACGGACGCTTGGAATTCTGAAGAATGGAGTTGGGCGCGTATCGAACAAGAGAGGATCCGGGGATTGGCAGTTGTGGAGGGCTATGTCCACCTGGACGAGAAACTGCACCAGGAGTGGGCACAATAGACTTAGATGCTATAATACAAACTGGCTAGATAGACAATAAATGTTAAAGATACACCTGAAAATGTCATCTATGCTTGATTTGGGGGATATTGCTCTGCCGGCGTCACAGTTCGAAACCCTCTGGGGCACCTGTTCTACCCGACAAAGCAGACCACTGTGCAAATCGTAGTTCCACATGTCACTTCCGGCAACACTCCACACAAACAGATTTCCGTCCGGATCGTACTTGCACTTGACCTTTGGAAGCTGATCGTGGTTCTCCCCATAGAAATCGCGTTTCCAACGTACTGCTGAAGGGCTTACCCTTGTTCATGTAGGCTCCGCTATTGAAAGCCCAATCCTCAAAACAGACTCTTTGGCAGTCTCGTGCCTTTCTGCAGTATCTGCCAAAGCTTGACTTGGGTCACCTGCCGCATCCACGGAGGCACCATATGCCATGACATGGGCATATGCCCGCGCGTCAGGCTGGAAGTACACTTCCACGTCTCTTCTCGGAGGCATTGGCTGGTCCAAGCACAGCCTGCATCCCGAACAACAACATAGAATCTTTTTCAGTATCTTGGGCAACAGAAATTTGCTGAAGATACTGGCTCAAGTCCTCTATCGGAAGGTTCGACTGCTCGGATCATCCTAAGAGCCGGCTGTTTAACAAGCTCGTTGAGCCGGCTGACTGGCTGGCAAGGTATTTTGGCTTGGTGAAGGGCCAGTAGCTCTGAGACTTCCGTGATGCCAGAGTGAGATTAAGAGAGCTGTGACGCCCCTCGATGATTTGGGATGCATCTTGAGGAAAGTAGCATCCATGCTTGCCGTCGCCGGGTTGTAGCTGGTGAGACTCACCGAAGCTGCAGCTCCACGAATAGCTTCACTCAAGCCTAAACGGCTGACGGTGTGCTCCTCCAGTCACTGAAGTGACTATTACTGTGATGCCTGTATCCATCAGAACTGGAAACTGGGCAGTTGTCCCAGCGAGGGCTACCCAAGACGCGTGCTCACTCTCATTTGGCTTCCGACGCGGATAGGATGTCAGACTTCCGGAGACCACACTTGCAGGAACTGTATGGGTTTTGAGAACAAATTCAGTCATGGCACCGAACTGGCCTCCGTCAGCTCCACGATTGCCCAGAGGAGGTCTTGGTTCTGTTCATCGTTGCGACAAGGCGGGGACCGTCGGTCGTAATCACCGTGACCTGGAGAACCTGATCGAATGCTAGACCGTGGTGGCTAAAGAAGAGTCCATGGCCACCATTCTGGTAGATCAATTCACCTATTACAACAGTCGCGTCTTCACCTCCAACTACCGTTCGGTCTACCCGATGAGCGACTGTATAAAGAGAGCCCCAATTGTTTCCCGCACCCAGTGACGAGCACATCGGCGGTCTCATTGCTTCTAGGCACCCGCCAAGTCGGGGATGTAAAACATGATTGAAGTTGTGAGACCGGACATAGAGGACAAAAGCTCCAGCTGATCCGGGAACATGATATTGACATGATTTTGTCAGTGAAGAACTGTGTGGAAAAGGAACAGACCTGCCACTAAGATCATGGCGTGTCCACCAGACACTAAGCGGATTCCTCTTCAATACGCCCATGTCATGGCAGTGGAAACTTGATCCTCCGTGGTGGTATTCACAATTTACTAGGGCAATCCTCCAATTTCGCAACCCTCGTCCTCGCTGTAACCATCCTCACCGGGTGGCTCTCTGGGGTTGTTATTGTAGATCGAGTAGACATAACTTTCAGGCCACGTGGAGTGGTAGATGGAGAAGGACCACTGTTGCCTTATATTGGTAAAACTGTAAGGGGAGTTGAATGGACTACCCAGGTAGCATGATGAAGCGATTGAGGTGGTGCGAAGGATGGTTCCTTTGATAGACTTGTTTGAGGGCGACCCATTCTTCGGAAGAGGGCCAACTCTTGTCATGTGGAGACGACTTACAGTCTGCGGGAAATACTGCGATATTTGCTGCAGATGTGAGCAAATCACAGGGTTGTACTGCGCTAAGATGCAAATTGACAGATGAGCACATGAAGTTCTTAAAGAGTCCAGCGCCCTTTGTCAATATATATCTGCGTAAATCTACACCAATGTGGCAGAGCAACACGATCAAGGCCCATTGGGGGCATGCTCTTCAAGCCGATGCCTGAGTAGAGTATTCAATGAAGACCTTGGTAGCTTGCTACATGAAGTAAAAATTCCTATTCTGGACACTTGTGTACGAGTACGGGTGCACATGCGGGCCTCGTGGGATCTTCTTCACATTTCAAGGTTGAATAGTGGGCCAGCGAGAACTAATTTAATTAAGCCTTTATTGAATATTCAAGTGCCGAATGACACCTGCCTCATAAGGCGGTTTGAAATTTGCACGACACAGTGTCGTCTATACTTATGACGATGCAGTGAGCGTTTCCAAGACCTCGGTGTGAACAAGTCCGCGTTGACCAAAAAGACGTTAGTTTGTGCGATTGACCGTATGGAGTGTACAGAACGCGAGTATGAAGACATTTTGCATGGGCACTTTACTTCTCGAATGCTCACAAGATTGCTTGATGCTACTTATGTCGAGAGTGCCGGGCCAATATCTCACTTCGTTGTGTACACACCTTCAATATTGTCCGAGCCACCGCGTCAACTAATTGTGTTCGATACCTCCAGCACTTAAGGGTAGACGGTAGCATCTCGTGATCGCAAACATTACTCTTACTACGATCATATGGGGGCTTAGATGGTGCGTGTTGCGAACATTCCCATCTGTGTCGGGAGCAGAGCCCGCCATGAATGAATCGACGCGATGCCGCAGATCGACCCGGTGTCGGCCGGCAATGTGAAACACACGGAAGAGACGAGACTCAGAGCGGCTTCAATGACGCAATAGCCTTAATAAGAGCGGCAAGATTTTTGAAATTGGCGTCGCACAACCAGATGGGACAGATATTCGTTCCTGGAAGTTCAGGCATCGAGGGATGGCCGACGCTCGGCTGAGGAACCAGGTGATCGCAAGTAGGTGCAGAGGTCGCTGCAAGGGTCACGTGACTTTTTCGGCAGATTTGGCCCGTGCTCATCGCAAGTATGTAATATTGTAGGGTATGCCCTAGTAACCCGGTAATTTACCCACATAAATTATTAGTCTCTTTCTATCATCACCCTAATTACCATGGAACGCGTGATAGATTTAACCTGGCGGGCCTATGAGGATCGTACCCTCACTGAGCTTATACAGATTAATCCTGAACCTAATACGGAATCAGCGAGCGAGTATGTCGATGAGTTTGAAGACTGGCAAGAATTCCAAGCAGCAATTCCTGACCCGGATGAGGTGAATATATATTGATAACAACTAGATCCAAACTAGTTTCAAACTAATTTATTCATAGCCAGTTCAGATTCCAACACCATTAACTTTTCATCCGACCCACCCTATATCAGCTACCGTCATTGAGCATGTGCCTTTACTTCCAGAGTATCCAGAAACTCATGAGGAAGGGTTTGCCTATATCGTGAATATCGAGAAGGCTAGACCGGATGAGCTACGAGCTGTGATGAAATCTGTTAGTGAATAACTAGTTATTAACTATTAATAAACTACTTACTAACTAGTTATTAGACACAGTACGCTATGGGTGGGTATGGGCCGAGAGAATTCGTGCATTCCGCATTCCTTGGCTGCCAAACAGAGCGAAAACGCTTTAAGTGTAATGGCGTTAAGTGCTGCGAGTTTCTTGATCCTAGACTCTCATATCTAGCCCATACAAAGGCTAATAAAGATCTATGGACTCTGATCACAAATATACGCGGAGAGATAGCGGAGTCCTCGCTTGTAGAGGGCCATGGAGACCTACAACGTGCCAGTATTGGGTAAGCTTATCAATTCTAAACTAGTTCTGAACTAATTATAAACTAATAAGAAATCTCTACATAGGTTATATAACGCAACCAAAAAAAAATTCATTCGGGGTATCGCTTGTAAATCCGCTCGCCAAGGTTGTCGACCTATATTTCGCCAGCATAATCATGAAGTAAGTCTTATTCCTACTAGTTTCTAACTAGTTACTAACTAGCTATTAGAATATAGCTGGAGTGCCTAGCTATTATATAGGCTGCGCGAATTCAACACAAGAGAACTATCAGGAACACTTCTATACTTCTCTTATTTCGAAAGAGAGATCACTTGATATAGAACTTCTACAGAAGCTTCTAGCCTCTACTTATCAGCCTAGACCACTAACATGCGGAGTGATTGAACCGGCGAATTCAAGAAGGCCACTATGCGGTAAGATTTACTTCTTAACTAGTAATTATCTAATTACTAACTAATTCTAGGTGTCGTCCATCCTCAGGGTCAGGGTAACATCCAGCACCATGGTGTTTGTAATGTGATATTCCAGACTTTTATCCCGCTTCTCCCTGAGCGATACCCATATGCTATCTTCTACTCTCGCGGAACGCATTCTCATCCACCACCGCCACCAACGAAAGCTCCATGGATAATTGCTAGCGAGGTCCTTAATCTGATCTGCAAGAATCTAGACCCGGACCTTAAACTAAGTAAGTTACAATAAGAACTAGTTACTAACTACTTACTAATTAGTTATAGGCACATTTCTACGCAGTCCTGCGCTTCGCGAATTCTGCAAGCAGCATCAATGCAATACGCTATCACAGATCCACTCTAGCTTTGCTAAGATTGATAAGGTTTCAGCATTACTCTGGAAACAACGAGCGCTTAGCTACCCCTTTGGTAAGGGTATAGCTGGCCTACGCTATCAAATGGAAGTTAAACCTGAATTGAAGGTAAATTAACTAGTACAAAACTAGTTCTTTACTAGTCACTAACTAGTTATCTCTAGGAATATGTTCGCGAGATCTATGAAACTTCGGAAGGGACCTTTGTCTTCTGTGCTTTTGCGAAGCAGCTCCAATTTATGGCAACGCTTGATGCTATTGAGGTTGATATGTCCTATAAGCGAGTGAAGGGGGATATTAATGAGGTGATCTTCGCTACAATGCTCACGAACCATGGTAAAAGTAAGTAAGGTTACTATTAACTAATTTATGATTAGTTACTTACTAGTTCGAACTAGTTATAACGCTCTGTCGTGTTTTTACTGACCAAGAGAACTCTGCGGGGTATAAATTTATCTTCCGAATGGTCTTTGAACTTATGTCAAGGTCAATAGGGAGACCTATTAGGTTTCACTACCTACATGGTGAAGGTATTAAGGCAATTGTTGGCGATATGTGTCCAAAGCAGATCCTCGGTAAGTTAACTAATTAGTCTTTAGTTACGAACTAGTTACTAACTAGTATAAAGGCTTAGGTGCATTCCTTCAGGACCAAGATACCGAGCACCATAGGCGATCTCCAGCTTGGCACCTTACGCGGATTATGATCTTTTGCGCTATTCACTTTATGCGAACAGTATCAAAGATCTACCCGAATCGACCTGATGGCTCCCATATAGAACGCCGTGAGCGGCTAAATGGGCTACTGCTATGTAAGACCGAACGTGATTACTATAAGCTACTAGATCTTATTGAAGGTAAATGACTCGCCTAAATTAGTTTATAATTAATTGCTAATTAGTTACTAGAGCACGAGCCAGACCTCAAATTTTGGGTTCGACATAAGAGACACCCAGTTATTGCAGCAGGGCTATGCCAGGCATGCTCAGGTGTTAGCCCTGAATTCTTTTCAAGGTTCCGGCCACATACGAATGCTGTCGAGCAAAGCCATAATAAGTCTTATGCCCTTGGAACTTACGATTCGTTACTCGGTGCTGTGACAAAGTATGTATTAGTTTTAAACTAATTCTAAACTAGTTACTAACTAAATATTATAGGTCATTATACCTTGATCAACAGGATTTAGACCAACTCGAGACTCGAGAGAAGTTTGGTATTCATCACCGCTATCAAGCTGATGATGTCGAAGCCCGCTTTGGAAGGAATCTCCAGCGCGAAGCTAGAAAAAGAGAAAAAGCGGAAAACCAGGCCAGTCAACATAGAGAAGCACAGATACAGTTTGATATTGACGATCAAATCCTCCTTGAGGCCTCATCTTCAGGCCACGTGGTAGATATTGGACGTCGGTCAAGGTCATCTACGCCACGGCGATCAAGCTCTAGAGCGACTACACGGAGCCGTTCTCGGTACGTATTAAACTAGATTAAAACTAGCTTGAAACTATTTACTAACTAATTTTATAGAATATCTGCAAGCCCTAGTCTCCGGCGTACAGCTGTGATAAACTCACAGAATCAAGACCATCTAAATGACCTTCGAGAGCTCGAAATTAAGCAGAAACGCCAAGAGATTGAGGATGCTCAAGAAGAAAGACGACTAAGGCGCCAACAGTTAGAGCTTGAGACTAAAGAACGAGAAATTAGGCTTGCGAAGATAGAACTAGAAAGGCAGCTAGTTGAGGCACAGCTAGCCCAGATTAAAGGAGGAAACTAGTTTGGAATTAGTTACGCTTTACGAACCTTGATTAAAGAAAAATTCGATTTGGAACTAGTTCTAAACTAGTATCATCAACCTTGTATCCTTAGCCTAAGCTCACTTCCGCTAGAACTAGTTTAAGACTAGTTCTTCTACTTGGCTATAGGAGTTCCCTATGCCTCATCTTCTTCATCTTCATCTTCTTCCTCGATATCGGTAAAGTATTCAAAGAAATCACAGCCCGAACGCCGGGTCTCATGACAACAAACTAAAGGTAAAAAGTTAGTTTTAAACTAGTTTGAAGATAGATAAGAGGATCAAAACTCACATTTAACGGCCTTCTCAGCTTTACAAGATTCACATGAGCCAGTTTTGCCCATTTCATGAAGCATCTCGCGCATTCTAGTCATATTGACCTATTCTTAGTGTTAGAAACTAGTTCCATATTAGTTCATAAGGGACTCACTTTGCCATCACGCTTAAGGGGAAGAGAAGGACGATGCTCGATATCACCAGCATGCTGTTGTTCGTAACGAATATGCAGAGGCTGGTAGAAGTCATCTAAAAAAAAATTAGTTTAGAACTAGTTTAGAATCAAACTAGTTTAGAATTAGATGACTTACTGATAGCTTTGAGCATTGCGGTAGCAGAAGTTCGACCACCTCGACCACCAGCCATCGAATCATTACTACCCATATGTTTTTGGGTAATATGATGCTTCAATTTGTTGGTGTTTTGGAAGACAACCTAGAAACTAATTAGAAACTAGTTTCAACGTCCCTTATTTCAACTTACAGGATGGAGGCAGCCCGGGAAGCGACACTAAAGCTCTCCGGGGAAGACAATCCAGTGACCATCTGCCTAGAAAAGAGTTAGAACTAGTTATAAACTAGTAAATATAACACTCACATCCTTAGTCATGTCACGCCAGGCACCAGAAACATCAAGCTTAGTCTTGCTCAGGTAGAATTTGTAGGCAGGCTAGACAGCGTCAGTTTCTATCACTTTTCCATCACTTTTCCATCATTTCTCATCGGGATTTGACCACTTACATCATCTTTAAGGGTTTCCATATTGAATATGGGCTTTAAAAGTAGAAATTTAGTTGTAAACCAGTTAGAATGAAGGTTATGTGGGTAGATGAAGTAGTATAGAATGAGTTGAAGGTGAAGAAGTGGTATGGTAAGGTAAGGGATGCGGATGGATTTATGTTTTTCCGCAAAGTGGGGGCCGAAGTCATGTGACACTTGCAGTCACCTAGACACTTCCTTGCGGTCACCTATATGCACGCTCGGCTCCGGCAGTGTCCGAGAGCTCAGCACAGCATCTGGTATTCGTTACCGTAATCAATACCACAAAGTCAGGTGATTTGAAAACCGCATGGTCGTTAACGACGTCACGTATTGTGCGGAAGGTGACTCAGCACGTGACTGATTCAACACGTGACCCAACGTATGAACCAAAGCTCATCGAGTTGTCGCAAAAGCAGTGTATCGCGACCTGGTCTCCCTCTTACGGTCTATCTGGTGAGTCGATTGATCTATTCAGATTGTTCGCCCCCTGCATCTGTTGCTGTTCCCTCTGCCATTCCCTCTGCCATCTCCGTCCCTCCGGATATCATGCTGCCCGAGACCGGACAAGCGGTAGTATGATACCAGGCTTAAGGGGAATCCACTTGTTTTCCCGTCTGATCGGACGAATCCCACCTGTCTCAAGAACACGAGGCTCTGATACGCCCGATTGTCTGGGCATCATTCCTCACGTTAATTCCCCCTGCCTTTCTGTGCCAGTGTCAGGCCATCGTCCTCTGCTCCACCCGCGAGCGTCCAGGCGCCTGCATGATTGGTCCCTAGTGGTTAATTGCTCAACTTCGTCCACCCTTTCCACTCTTTCCAGCGCCAGTTGGCAAATCTGGCCTAGCGCCTTTTTGCCTGGAATGACCTCTACGCAGGAGTCTTTCTACATCCAGTCCCTTGGTTTCTTGCCTTGCCTTGGAGTCGCATATCCTTTTGCCTGTTGTCATTGGTGATTGTCGCTAAGATTTTAGTCGTTTTGTCCCGTCCGCCTAGGGGAAAAAAGAGCCTCCGAAACAGCTCTTATCGCGATCGTCCGCTCCGGCGTACATTCTCCGCTACATCACCTCCCTGATCAACCTCACCTACCTCCATCCGATCTCACTCTCCTTCCAGCCGACTTGTTGAAGCTTTGCCAAATTCCCCGACCGCTGGGAAAAACCTAATCTTCGCCGTCGCTCAGCGGTCGCTCTCAACGACGACGGCGCTAGTCTCGAATAACCTTTTCGATCTGCGATCACTCTCAATCATGGCGGTCGCTTTCGATCAGCCGCCCCTCGAGGTGCTGGTGGGCGGCCCGGTTGTTGACTCTGCCTCAATCACGCCGCCGCGGAGCGCGAATGGAAAGAAAGATGTCCCCGAAGGAGTGCCCTCTGAGTTATCAGACCTAGAACTGGATCAGAAGTCAACTCAGGCACCCGACGAGACTCCGATTAAACAGGAAAAGCAAGAAGAACAGGAAGTAGACATCGGTCCAATCGAGCCAGATCATTACTACGGCGATGGAAAGATACCCGTGTTCAAACCGGTGAGCAGAGCCGATGATGCCCTTGCAAGAGCAGGACTAACAATCACTTGTACAAGACTATGGATCAATTCCGGGACTTCAAGAAATTTGTCAACAGGATCGACAATTATGGAATGAAAGCCGGAATCGTAAAAGTCGTGCCCCCGAAGGAATGGTAAGTGCGCGGAAAGTTGACAAGATGTGGATGGCTTTACTCATCTATGTGATTTTTGAAGGACCGATTCACTCGCCCCGCTGGACGAGGCAGTGAAAACAATTCGTGTGAAGAATCCAATTATGCAGGAGTTTCATGGTTCGCACGGCACATACACCCAAGCAAACATCGAGAAACAGCGCACCTACAACCTACCACAATGGAAGGGCCTTTGTGAGGAGAGTAGCCACCAACCTCCCGCTCGCCGAGGTGAACGACGTCGCAATCAGGAACGCGGAAACCGTACGACCAACACCCCGCGACCCCAATCCGCCCGACCGACAAGCGACGGCGCCAAGCGTCGTCCTGGCCGTCCTCCTAAGCGCGGGAATCAGACGAAGATCAAGGAAGAACCCGTTGATGATGCCGAATCTTCCAAGCCCGAAGGGCCTCCGACCCCTGTGTCGCCCGAATCGCACCCCGTCGAGACCAAAAGTGAAGACCTCAGCGAAGGTGAATCTCTTCCCCCTACAAAGCCCAAAGGCAGACAGCCCAAATCCGTGACTTCACGACGCAAGAACAACCGTGGTGAAACAGTCGACCACTTCGACGAAGAAGCGTTCAAGGGATTTGATTATCGCATTCACGATCATGAGGAGTATACCGCCGAGAGATGTGAGGAGCTCGAAACAGCATATTGGAAGTCTCTCATGTACAACAACCCAATGTACGGAGCGGACATGCCCGGCTCCCTCTTCGAAGACTCGGTCGACTCATGGAATGTCGCCAAATTGCCTAATTTACTCGATGTCATCGGACAAAAAGTACCCGGTGTCAACACAGCATACCTATACCTTGGAATGTGGAAGGCCACTTTTGCTTGGCACCTTGAGGATGTGGACTTGTACAGCATCAACTACATCCACTTTGGGGCCCCGAAGCAGTGGTACAGCATTTCGCAAGAGGACGCTCCCAAATTTGAAGCGGCTATGCGCAGTATTTGGTCGAGCGATGCAAAGAACTGCGACCAGTTCTTGCGCCACAAGACCTATCTGGTTTCCCCCAGCTTGCTTAAATCTCAGTATGGCATTACCGTGAACCGACTTGTCCACTACGAAGGAGAATTTGTCATCACTTTCCCTTATGGCTACCATTCCGGTTACAACATCGGTTATAACTGTGCCGAGTCAGTCAACTTTGCAACTGAAAAGTGGTTGGACTATGGTCGAGTTGCTAAGAAGTGCCACTGCGAGGCGGACAGTGTCTGGATTGATGTTGATGAGATCGAGCGTAAGCTGCGCGGTGAATCCACACCTGAGTACTATGGCGAATACGACAGCGACATGGAAGGATTTGAAGGTGCTTCCGATCTCCTCACTCCTCCGCGCAGCGTGCCCGAAAAGACGTCCACTCGTGGTCAAAAGCGGAAGCACGCGGGCGACGGCCCGAAAACCAAACGAGTGAAACTCCACCTCCAGGGACCTCGGAAGATCCCGTGTCTACTCTGCCCCAACGATCTTGATTACGAGGACCTGTTACCGACCGAGGATGGCAGGGGCAGTGCCCACCGGCGGTGTGCATTGTTCATCGAGGAGACCACTATCCTCCGCGATGCATCCGGCAAGGAAGTCGTGTGTGATATTGACAGGATTCCCAAGGCTCGTCTAGATCTGAAATGTCTCTTTTGCCGGGAAGTTCGTGGTGCTTGCTTCCAGTGCAATTTCGGGAAGTGCACTCGAGCCTACCATGCTACATGTGCGCTTTTGGCTGGTGTTCAGGTCGAACACGGTTCCATTGCTGTAATTGCCGATGATGGCCAACAATACTCACTTCCCAGCGTGGACTTGAAGTGCAAATTCCACCGTCAGAAGCGCCCAGCTGGTCTGCTGGGGGAGTCGTCCGACTTGGATCGCCGGGTGATTGAAGCCGCCCGTCGCCTCGTGCAGGGCGATTTGATCCAATTCCAGGTCGACAAGGAAATCAATGGCGCCATTGTGCTTCAGAATCGACCGGAAGAGCGGAGTCTCCTGTTGAAGGTTTTGCCGAGAGGGTAAGTTTGTTGTTTCAGTCTTCTATTCTAACCCCACTTGCACCTCTAAAAACAGAACAACCCAAACCACAATAATCCCAATACTGACAATTGTCAACAGAGATGTCATTGAGATGCCATATCGATGGATGCTGGTGGTGCGCAAGAGTAATTTCGTGCCCCTCGCGCCAGGCATCCCACCGCTCCCGGCCCACTTAGCGCGCAAGCCCGAACGCAAAGAGCTCGAAGCGGCCGTCCCGGTGGCAGGCAGTGCGTTTGGCGACACCGGATCTCCCTATCAATGGGCCGAGTTCGAGACGGTGGATGCAACTAAGAATTCATTCGCCCCACTGACGGTGAACCTGGACAAAGGGGAACAGGTGTGGCATTATCTGGGAGCTCCGTCCACCGAGAGTAGGGCACAGTATACGCACAACCCTAGCGTGCCCATCCACAACCCGCGGGCCAATTTCCTGGACAGCGTCAAGTCGCTTGGCGTGGCTGGAGTCGATGCTCGTGCATCGAAGATCTCACCCCACCACCACTTCCGCTATGCTCCCACCGCCCCTGCCCCTCCCTACCAGCAAAATCTTTACGCCCGAAAACCCCAGGTACAACAACAACATCATCATCACTATCTGAACCCATCGCTGCAATCCCGACCGCCCTCCTTTACCTCCGCTCCCTCCCTGCAGCACCTTGCCCCTCCCCCTCACCCTGCCCCTGCTGCCGGTGCTGCTGCTGCTGGTCCTGCGATGCCGTCGGCCTTTCGTACCCATCCGAATCAATCTACCCGTCATGCCCCCTATCCTTCCGTCGCCAAGTCGCACCAGCAGCAGCATCATCTCCCTTCCACCAATACCTTTGCCAACGTTCGTGAACTCATTGCCCGTCGTCGTCTGGCCCAGATCACCGACCATGCCAATGTCTTTGCCGGGTACACGATCGTTAGCCCCGAATTGGTGGTAGAGACCCTGCTGGGCCCCATGGGCTCCATTCCTCCGGCCAATGGCCTCGAGAAACTCGAGCTCGCCATGGCCCAGCAGCGGGTGCAGCCTCGGGCTGCTGATGGAACCTTGTTACCGCCTCAGACTCTGAACATGCGATCGGAGGAGGTGACTCGTCTACTTCAGATGCTTCGATTTTCGTTAGTTAGCCATCGTGAGCGACTAGACGTCATTCAGAAGAAGGAGTCGGAGGGGATTAAGCAAGAGACCATTGATCGGGGAAGCGTGGCTGCCGCTAAGATGCCAGGTAAATATGCCTTCCTCGATCAGCAGCGGGCTCTGGCTCCCAACGTGTATCAGTCCCCGTACAACATGCCGTCCGGCCTCTCCGAGTATGCCAAGACGACTTATGGGCTGATTCATTCGGATGATGAGCCGTCCAAACCGTCACTGGCCAATGATTACTTCAACAGCCTCTCTCAGGCCGACAAGGAAAAGATCATGAAGACATGTGGCAGCTTTGTGCAGCGTGCCATCGATCGATCGACCAGCCATAGCCGACATAGCTCCACAGGCTCTAATTTACGGCTATCATCAGCACTGGCTCAGCAAACCTCCAATCCGACCATCGATATCACAACGGTGGATGATCCCCCACTCTCCGGTCTGGATCTGCCCCTGCATGCCGATTCCCCATGTTCTAGTTTCGGCCGGTCGCATCTGCGGTTCCAATCGCCCAATGAACTTCCTATCCACGGTCCCGATCCCCATCCCGATCATCACGATCTCTTTGGGGATCAGCAGGCAAACACTCGTTTCTGGCAAAACGGGCCGTGGATTGCTGGCGATGGCAACACCCCGAATGACGAGAACCGACCGTTCTTCGGACCGCACTTTGGACCGCACGAGCGTCTCAAGCACGACTATGCGTCCTCCGACATCTCTCTAGGCAAAGGACCGGGATCCTTGCACTCCGTCGACATGGCCGGTTTTGGCCTCGACGCAACTGATGACCTCTGCGGCGAATTGAGCCCGTGAGCCACCGTTCGATGCTGCTGCTCACTTACGACCTCTACTTGTACCCCTGCATCTGGTTTTCCTCGCGACTGTACTTGCATCTCTCTCATGTTATGACTTCACCGGCCTGACGACTGCATGACTGGGCGTTTTCCCGTTTCCCCATTTTCGACCTCGGTTCTCACGATCGTCCTACACGGGTTATGTTTTTTACGATTTGGAGTTGACACTAGCTGGCTGGTTACGACTCAGCGATCTTCCTTTCTTGCTTCTTGATTTGCTACATCCCATTTCACCCCTGCATCCTTACCTCCCTATCCCCACCTCCCCTTCCACCTGGACACGAATCCCGTTCTCAAAAGTCGCTCTGGTTTAGACTGGAGTCGTCGATAGACTGGAGTTCGTTTGCTCTTTGTGTTTCCTCGCCATCCCTAAAAAGTCCTTCCATCCTCTGTTCCCACTCCCGTCCCTCCTCAGTTCACTATCTGTTCCGGTTCCGCGTCCACGTCTACGTCCACGTCCGTCTTCCGTCCCCCCTTCCCCCATCCACTGCTCATCTCGTGACGTCAATATTTTCGGGCCTACTTCCGCCCTCTCCCCCGCCTCATCTCACGGTGCGCGGCTAGATACATCAAACAAGAAAAAAAAAAATTCCTTTCCCACGAAGCCAGTGATTTTACTGGATGTTTGTGCGCCCCCTTTTTGATACCCCCCTCGCACTCCCCTGGGCGCTGCCGAGTGAAGTCGGGGCTCTGGCCCGAGCTCGACGCCCTGAATCCCGGCTTCTTCCCCCTTTTCATTGATTGTCTTATATTGGCGCTCATCTCGTGCTGTGTGTTTTATTTCTGCCACTATGGTAGCAAAAAACTCCGGCCCAAGGCAGATGTGGCAGCCGTCACCACCGGTGACCTTTTTGCCAAAAAAAAAAATATATAATAACAATAACAAAAACAAAAAACAATAATCCAAACAACTTCTTCAATACGTGATCCTCGTAGACCCTGGCGAAGGGGACAGGTTCGGTAGGACCTACGGAAATTAAGGTAGCCCAAGCCAGTGCCAAAGGAGTAAAACCGCGGGTGACCAAGTGGCAAAGGGACTCCACCCATCTCGATAGCTTATCCCGCTTATCATCTCCGACTCTTGAGTTACCCTAAGCGCGACTGAGGAATTAGTCACTAGTTTCGTGCCTAGGAAGCCTCCGCGCCGTAAAGCCTTCGCCGATAAGCTGAGTTTCGGACGCCCCAAATCTCCATCCCTGATCCTCTTTGCCTATTTGCTGTCTACTAAACTTTCGCCCACCGCGGTCTCAGACCGCGATGCGACCACCTTTGGTCATGCGGGGTTCTCGTGGGTCTCGCCATTTCACTCTGGGGCCTTTCCTTTGACTTCTTAAATAATTCAAGCTTCCCTGGACGTGTCCCTTCCCCAGACCCAACCTCTTGACCCACTCTCAACCATCATGGCCGACGCCGCCGCCGACGAGGCGCTGGCCCGTATGGGCTACAAGAGCGAATTGCCTCGAAACTTAAGCATGCTTAGTATCCTGGGCCTATCCTTTGCAATCATGGCCGCGCCCTATGGCCTGAGCACCACCCTCTATATCACCCTCGACGACGGCCTCTCCGTGACAATCATCTGGGGCTGGGTCTTCGTGACTCTCATCTCCATCGCAATTGCAGCCTCTCTCGCGGAAATTTGCGCCGTCTATCCCACCGCGGGCGGTGTTTATTACTGGAGCGCGATGCTTTCTACGCGTCGCTGGGCCCCGCTCATGTCCTTTATCGATGGGTGGTTGACCCTCGTCGGCAATTGGACCGTGACACTGAGTATTATCTTTGGTGGTGCACAATTGATTCTGAGCGCCATCTCGCTCTGGAATGAGACCTTTGTCGCGAATGCTTGGCAAACAGTCCTGTGCTTCTGGGCTGTGACGCTGGTCTGCACGCTTGTCAATATCTTTGGGTCGCGCTGGCTCGACCTCATCAATAAAATTTGCATTTTCTGGACTGCTGCGAGCGTCATTATCATCTTGGTCACGCTTCTTACCATGGCGGACCACCGACGCAGTGGCGAGTTCGTCTTTGCCGAGTACGATTCTTCGCAGAGTGGTTGGCCTGCTGGTTGGGCCTTCTTCGTTGGCTTGCTGCAGGCGGCATACACGCTGACAGGCTACGGAATGGTTGCGTCCATGTGTGAGGAGGTGCAGAACCCGCATCGTGAGGTACCCAAGGCTATCGTGCTCTCTGTGGTCGCCGCGGGCATTACGGGTCTTCTCTATTTGATCCCCATTCTATTCGTCTTGCCCAACGTGCAGATGCTGCGCGACGTGGCGAGCGGACAGCCGATCGGACTGCTTTTCAAGACTGTGACGGGTTCCGCGGGCGGTGGCTTTGGTCTGCTCTTCTTGATTCTGGGAATTATGATGTTCGCGGGCATTGGGTCCCTGACTGCCGCCAGTCGCTGCACCTATGCCTTCGCGCGTGATGGAGCGATTCCTGGTTTCACGCTCTGGCGCCGGGTAAACAAGAGATTAGATGTGCCCGTGTGGTCAATCATTCTGTCGTCTACGGTGATTTCTCTCCTGGGTTTGATCTACTTTGGTTCCACGGCCGCTTTCAACTCTTTCACTGGTGTGGCGACCATTTGCCTTTCCACCTCGTACGGCCTGCCTATTTTGATCTCCATGATCCGGGGCCGCAAGGATGTAGCTCAGTCTACTTTCTCCCTTGGCAAGTTTGGGTTCGTGATCAATGCCATTACAATCGCTTGGATTGTGCTCGCTGTTGTTCTCTTCTGCATGCCTTACACACTGCCTGTTACGGCCTCGGGGATGAACTATGCAAGTGTTGTGTTTGCTGGATTCGCCGGCATCAGCATCGTCTGGTACTTTGCGTATGCGCGCAAGCACTTCACCGGCCCTCCGGTCAGCAAGGAGGAGGTGTCTGCGGTGGCAGGCGTCATGACAGGCAGCGCGGTCGACTCCGAGAACGCGATCCCCGGAATAATAGAGTGCAAGAAGTCGCCAAGCCTGTAAATCTGAAATATGTATAGCTAATTGTTCAATAATATATTGAAATATTAAAAAGATACACACCAACAGTAAACATTTAGAGATGTGTCGCGTAAGATGCTAGGAAGCAAGATGTAGCGGAGAATCACAAGTGCCCTGTCGATCTTCCCCGAGAGCCGCGGTCCACGTCGAACACGCCACATTTTCGGCCTTTGCCCTGATGCACGAGGGCATCTCCTATACACAGTTCACCGTGCATTGTACGCCCGGAAACCTCTATCCAGGGTGACTACCAAGTTCGACGTACCATCGAGACCTCCAGCCGAACCCTAGAGCTGTCGCGTGCGGGAAACCAGCGCTTTCCCGAGTCCTGCAGTCACTAAGGGGAGAGAACACTACCGATCAACTTTCCGACGTACAACACCCCTGACCATCGCGACCCTTCCGGTCCCATTATTTCCGATTGCCCTTATAACTCCCACTCATGACGCTCGTCCGCGTCTGCCGATGCCCCACCCCGCTTCTATGAAGACAGGGCAGACTACGGAACTTCCAGCAGCATGTCGGACTCTGTAGGTGCGTATGCCTCAGGAAGTCATGCCCGATAAGGTTTTCTGATTGCTCACTAACATGCGCAGATCGCGTCTTCGTCCATGCCCTCAATACCGTCAAAAGGATTCCTCGGACGGGCACAGCGCGCCCTCCGGCGGCTGAGCGTCTGAAGCTTTATGGTTTGTATAAGCAGAGTATGGGTGCGTGGTCTCCCCTAGACCCTCGAGAACTTATCCGAGGCATGTTTCAATACTGATACTTCTGCGCAGAAGGGGACGTGGAAGGTGTAATGGATCGTCCGATTGGGAATACCTCGGAGGTGCACGCGGAGTGCGAGAAGTGGTACGTCTACAAGCGCCGACCCCGGATCCCTTCACTACAAGGTCCTTAACAATGGAGATAACTGACCGTCTTGATGCAGGGACGCCTGGTACGCGCAGCGCGGCCTCACGCGCACTGAAGCCAAACGTCGATATATCGGTACTTTAATCGACACAATGCACCAATACGCTTCTCAGACCCCCGAAGCCCGCGAGTTAGTATCTGAGCTTGAATTCGTCTGGGACCAGATTAAATATAACGCCTCCTCATCATCATCTTCAAGTCCATTACATGCCGTCGGCGTGCCAGCCTTATCACGACACCAGGGTAGTTCGTACGGAAGCATAGGAGGCCGACTAGCAGGATCGACAGATGCATACGATAGACCCAATCGAGCAGATGATGGTCGAGATTCAAGGCTCCGCGTCTTGAGCCCCGTTAGCCAGCCCGAAGAAGAGGAGTATTACCGTCGGCGCCGATCAATGGATGTTGAGGATCCGGCAGAGGTAGATGACGATGAAGAAGACGAGGAATTTGAAGAAGCACGCGACAGTATCTACGAAGAAGCAGATGCCGCAAGCACAAACACAGGCCTCCGCTCTGAAACGGAACATACGTCTCACAGCCACGACCGACAACACCAATCCACTAGCGCGGACGGGGCCAGCGGCGTCGAAAGCCACAGGAACTCACGGCGCGACTCAAATGACGAACAGCCAAAAGATAGTCGGTGGCGACGGCGCGTCGAGCAAGCCTTAACCAAGATGACGGCGGAAATCGCAGCAGTCCGTGAACAAATGGAGTCGCGCACATTGGCGCACCGACGTCGATCAGGCGTTTGGGCGTGGCTGAAGTGGATTCTGTGGACTGTCATGCGCCAAATTGTGTGGGATTTGGCGCTGTTAGGCGTGATTCTGATTGTGATGCGTGTACGCGGCGATCAGAGACTTGAACATCGTTTGCGTGATGGGTGGAAAGAGCTTAAGGCTAGGCTGGGCCGCTTTAAGCTTCTTAAGAAAGTCGGCGATGCTCCTCTCCTTCCTTAATTCTCCCTTCTGGATCCAAGGGCTGTCGGGTCTAGCTCGGATATATCATGTTTGGTGCATTTGGATCGTTGGTGCTTGCATTTGCCAACTTGGATCCTTCCTCATGGTCTGATTGGAGGTTTTTTGTCTTCCATGTTTATATTTTTTCCTTTTGTCTAGTACATATGGGTTTCAATTCGAGGTCAGGTCTCTAGGGCTTGGGACCACTGTTTTCCTTTTCTCTATTTTCTTATTACTTTGAGTTGTGCATTCGCCTTGAGGTATGTGATAGATTTTTCTCCGATCTGGGAGAATTATCGGCTTAGAACTGTTCGAGCATAAGCTGGTGGATGTTGTCAATTTTAGAAATTGATAGACTGCTTCATTCTTTCCTTCTTCCTTCACAACAAATTTGCTAGTTTTAGCGTGGACTCTACTTGAATCTACATCCGTGAAAATATGCAGATTTCCACGTGTCCACCTTAAATCACGTATAGTCTTCATTCAATGCCAGACATGCACAGGAAGACTCAACCAGATTCAGCATACATCCGATTTCAGGTAGAAATGAAGGAAAGTAAGATGCTCATAATCAAGCAGAAATCATGTAACCATTCCGGATGCCAATAGATATTTACACAAAACATACACCGGACTAGCACAAACAGATAGTTGAGACACAAGGGCCACTTGCGCATCCCAAGAAAACAGTAGAAAAGCCGGGGCCCTGGACGGCGGGTGAAGAAGGCACTCGTGAGAGAAATCGCAATGGAATTAGCAGAAGCAGATCTCCATCTGCTTTTAGAACTGGCGGCCAGGGTACTCCGCATACATCTGCTTAGGTCGCTGCCAAACAGGAACCTGGTTCTCCGGGCTGCCGGGAACCTCTTTCTTCAGACCCTGTACGCGAGGGGAAGTCAGTTGCTGATAGATTTGGAGTTCATTTCCTAGGTGGAAATGAGAACTGGAGACATCGGGACATACCAATTTCTCGAAAATGCAGCTGTTAAGCTTCTGCTCGGGACGACGGCAGTTGAAAAAGGTCTGGTTGTTGTTCTCCAGGCAGTCGACGTGAGCCTGGAACTCCTGCATGCAGTGCGTGTTGATGTCCTTGATGCTATGGTCCGAAGTCAGTCTCGGACTCTCTCCCCCTTCTTCGCCGTGCTCTATCAAAGCGACACTTACACACTGGCAGCGCAGCGGGTAACCTTGCGACCCTCCTTCAAGCAGTCGAACTCGCCGCGGCCGTTCGCCTCGTCCTTGCACTTCATGTAGTCATCGTTGAAAGTCTGGCAGCGGGCGCCAATCGCGAAAGAGGCGCTGGCAAGGAAAGCAGACGTGGCACCAATCTCCTCGACCTTGGGAATGTGGTCGGGCATCGGCGTGGTATCCACGAGGAGCTTCTGGTTGAACCTGTCGGGAGAGGGAGACGTTAGTCCGGGTTTCTGGAGGCGCGGGCAAACGGGATGAGCCATGGCGGAGGTAGTGAATAGGCATACTGGGGATCTCTTTGAGCCATGGCGACGGTGGCTTGTCTGAACAAGGGACTTATACGGATGGGGAGTGCAATTGAGGCAGGTCTTGGAGAGCTGCGGGTTTGCGGGTGCGAAAGGTCGGTTTCTTTGGCCTCTACCTGATTGGTTGCGGATGGAAGATTACATAATCGACTGTAGTTGTCGCCAGTTGCATATCACAAGCCACCTGAAATGAAGTGGAATAGAAGTAAAAGACAAAAAAAAAGTATTAGTTGGCTGTAGCAGGGGTTTTCTTTTCCTTGAAGGTGTCAATTGCAACGTGCATTTCTTGCACGATCTTCAAAGCCCAAACATTCAGTGACACATCACGTGACTCTAAACAAACCAGCTCCGACACTTCTTTCTAACGAGCTCTTAGCACCTCCTCAGCCCGTCGCCCAGCCACCAAACCCCCAATTTCGGGGTGACATATCTCTGAATTCGGTCAATACCTCAGAAAATCGACGAACCGCCTGGCATCTCGTCATATTCACCGAATCGGCGCTCGATCTTCCTTGATCGAGCTTTTTTTTTTTCCTTCGCGGTACCCTTCGCGACGCATTGCGACTGCCGTAATGTCTCTTTTCGGAGGAGCACAGACTCAGAGCCAGCCGGCTGCCAGCCCCTTCGGTGGCGCCGGCGCTACAGGGAGTGGAGGATTGTTTGGCGCGACACAGAATCAACAGCAGGGCTCTACTGGAGGTAGTCTCTTTGGCGGCAATGCGACAGCTCAGCCCCAACAACAACAGTCCGGCGGTCTCTTTGGCTCAAGTACCGCACAGAAGCCCGCGGGAAGCCTGTTTGGTGGTGGTGGTGGATTAGGGCAACAGCCGCAGCAACAACAGCAGCAGCAACAGCAACCCCAGCAGTCCGGTGGGTTGTTTGGTTCTTCATTCGGGCAGAAGCCCGCAGGAAGTTTATTTGGCGGAGGTGGTCTGGGTCAGCAGCAGCAGCAGCAGCAGCAGCAGCAACCGCAGCAACCGGCGACCGGAGGTGGACTTTTCGGTGGAGGCCTTGGTGCTAGTACTCAGCCCCAACAGCAACCACAACAGCAACAGCAGGGCAGTCTATTTGGAGGGTCCCTTCTCGGAGGACAACAGCAACAGCAGCCGCAACAAGCACAGCAGTCACAATTCGGCCAAACTACTATGGCTCAGCCACAGCCCAACCAACAGCAGCAGTCCCTTTCTTCGAGCTTGTGGTCACCCGGCCGAGCAATTACCGGAGGTAACCTACTATCCAACCCTGCTAGAATCTTGCCACCTGCTAAAATTTATCCGCAGTACACCGTACTGTTCCCATGCAAATCGCTATCGTAAGGGACAAATGGGACGCGCCCAGTCAGTCATCTCCATTCCGAGCCTATCTCTACAACCACGTCGGCGAGGACCAGGCGCCTTTCTACCAGCCGGGCCCAGAGGATGACGAGTCCAAGTGGGAGGAAGCTCTTCGCCAACGACCCGACCCTAGCTACGTGCCCGTGCTTGTCAAGGGTTTTTGGGAGCTTGGCAAGCGCGCTCAACGTCAGAAGGACTTCCTCACCATGATGCAGTCCCGCCTCCATGAAATCAATAACTGCCTGACGGAGCTTCTTTCGCGCCACGACTTGAAAATATCCGTCAAGATAGCCGACTGCCGCAGGAAACATCTCGTTCTTAGCAAGCGCTGTCTTGCGCTGGCCGCCAAGACCCAAGTACTACGCAGCCGAGGCTACGCGATGGACGATGCGGAGGAGGAGTTGAAGAAGAAGTTAACCCAACTGGAGCGCGCAGTCTTTGATCCTTCTCTCAATGGCCGAGGCGAAGAGATCTGGGCCCGCATGTTGGCCATCCACGAGCACTCAAAGCGATTGCAGATGGAGATGGAGCGCGCTGGTGGAAGCGTGGTGAACAACGGGGAAGATGAAATCGATGAGCAGACAATGAAGACAGCAAAGAAGGTATGTTGCTCGCAAGGATTCGTTTGCTCATGCACTAATTCGTAATACAGATTCTCGACGATTACCATGCTCAAATTCAGCACCTGCAGAAGGAACTGGCCTCGGTCAAGAAGGAGTTCGAGGAGGCGCAGAAGCTGAACGGGAACTAGGAAAGTTGCCTGCATGCTTCCACTCGAATCATGCATCTCTTCACATCTTGGGACTAAATGACCCATGGGCATGGGAGCACCGGCGTTTATGGGGAGATGACTACTGTAATGCATACTCAATACGATTTCACTTGCTACATTGACTTTGTTTCCCTGTAGAGCTTCTTAACCATAACAGTGCCTAGCATTGTCCTCTTTCCATTGCTCTATATCCAACCAAACCCAGAAAAAACAGGCATGTACAATAATAATACATCATCCAGCCAATGTTCTTGGATCGAGTGCAGTGATGGCAAATCAAAGCTGCCCTTGATGGGCAACATAGTAACCCGACGGCCGCACTTTTTAACCAGGAAATGATGGTCTGGACGTGAAACAGACTTCCTAGAATCCCAATTACACCAAGCGGTTATAACTGGCGGTTCGTTCGCCATGCGCCCACGACGCTCGAGATGGGGGTGGATGGGCGATTCGTTTAGAGGAATTTGCGGGCAAAGTCGACAGCGAAGGGGGCTATAGATGTATCAGATCGGATGAATTCGACAGCAAATGGACGCCGTTGAGGCCTGTGGGACCATCTCAAGACCCTTCGTTCGTCAAGCGCATTATTCTACTTACACAGGTAGAGGAGAAAGCCGCCGAGAGCGGTCATCTTGATCGTCTGGAAGGCCTCAGCCTCACCAGCCTGGCATGAGTGTTAGAGGTTTAGCGTAAAACAAAAGGCGGCGCGAGTTACCTTGATCTCCTCCCTGGAGAGCTGGGGTTCTTGACCTGCAATCAGGAAGTCAGTATATGAATTTGACAGTACAAAGAGGACTGCGGGACTTACCGGGAGCGAACATTTTGTATGTGAGGAAATGTGGTTGATCGAAGATAAGGTGTAGAGACAAAGAGAGATGATTGTTCGTGATGGAAGGCGAAGCGGACTTTGGGAAAAGAAATCACGGGAGCACAGACCAACGTCTCCTTCTCTGTCCGCCTCTGGCCTTTCATCACCTCGCCATCTTCTCTGTTCCTTATTCTCTTTGCATTGTGCAGTCCTTTGGTTGCAAAATCACTGCAGCTCTATCAGGTCTGACTTGCTGTCACAGGCTTGTTGCTCGCTTCTTCAACTCGCGGGCGCCGGGACTGCCTGCGCAAACAATCGCGCCGTTCACCCAACCTCATTGATCGCACCCCTCGATCTCCTTTGCTCCTTGCCTTTCCCTTCCTGTCATTTAATTTCTATTCTTGAGATACCCCATACACTATGTCAGCCTCTCCCGAGCATCACACTGGCTCAGCCGCCGCTACCCCCGAGCGTGAAGAGCCCGAAAAAGTCGCGACGCCGATTGCTGGCGATGAAGAAGAAGGCGATTTGCCCGCCGAATCCACCGCTGGCAACGATTTCGAGAATCCAGACGCAAAAGCCGGTGGTGACGATGATATTTCCGACGACGAATCTATTCTCTCTGAAGTCGATGAGGCACAATTCGACAACTTCGATCCCGAGAACGTCGATATCGAAGAACGCGCACCGCTGGATGTCGATGCAGATAATTTGAAGTTGATCGGTCGCCACAAACGCAAGCGCGCTGAGGGCGAGGAAGATCGCCCGCGCCGCAAGGAGGGTCGTCGTGAGAAGAAGAGCCGCCGTGCGCGCGATGAGGAGGACGGCGAGGGCTCGTCATCTCGACCTCGTCAGCGAAAGCAGAAAGAAAAGTCGCCCGATACCGATGAGGAGACTTTGGATCCTGAGACCCGTCGTCGCCGGGCTCTAGACCGCGCCATGGACGAAGCTATGAAGAAGCCTACAAAACGCCGCGCCCGCAAGCAGGATGGAATTGATCTTGAGGCCATGGCCGATGCTGAGATCGAGGATATGCGGAAGCGCATGACCCACGCGGCGCAGATGGATGCTATCAATCGCCAGGAGGGCAAGCCTGCTATGCACAAGCTCAAGCTTCTACCTGAGGTGATCATGCTCCTCAACCGGAACCAGTACACCAACGCCCTGGTCGATCCTGAAATCAACCTACTGGAGGCCGTTCGATTCTTCCTTGAGCCCTTGGACGATGGTTCTATGCCTGCCTACAACATCCAGCGCGATCTGTTGACTGCCCTGACTAAGCTTCCGATCCAGAAGGATGCCCTGATCGCCAGTGGCATTGGCAAGGTGGTCGTATTCTATACGAAAAGCAAGCGCACCGAGCGCCGCATCAAAGAAATGGCTGAGAAGCTGCTGGCTGAATGGACTCGCCCGATCCTCCAGCGCAGTGATGATTACTCGAAGCGGGTGTTCCAGCAAGCTGATTTCGATCCTACGTATGTCCTCTGTCCTTGAACCGTGCAAAATCCCTACTGACTTCTGCAAAGCAAAATCACCAAGCGTGTCCCGACTACAGCTGAGATCGTTGCTGCTGATGCCCGCGCGCGCGAGACGCTGCCTCCCCGTCTGGCCAACCGTGCTCGCGTCGACCGCACCCAAGTCAGCTACTCTATTGTTCCCCGACAGACCGCTGTGGCGGAGAGTCGCTTTTCCCGACCTCTGGGTGCCAGTGGCGAGGATCGTTTCCGCAAGATGCAAGCCCGACAAAATGCGGCGCAGAAAGCATCTCGTCGGTGAATCAAATACCGTGTCTCTAACTACATTGTGGCTGGCACCTTTTCTCTATTTTGACTCATAGTTTTTTTTTTCGTTTGGTTTTTTCTTTTTCATCCGTTGGGCGTTCGGGATTGATCGGGAAACTTTGAGATGACGGGATGGGCGTGTAACATCAATTGCATCCGGTAGCACTACTGGAAAAGAAGAAGGATATTAAAAGCCAGATAAATGTCAAGTAGACACCAATCAGTCTTCATGGCGTACCCTCAGATCTCAAATTCCCTCGACTGTGGCTGAAAGCGAGACAAAACCGAAGTCCGAAGTTTGGCCGGCCGAGCTTCCGTGATGAAACCCAGATCCCGCATGGCTCACGTCATACTTATCGGTGTCTCGGTCTTTGCTTCTTCCCTTCGCTTTTATACCTCCCCACTCCTCCTCTTGGAACGTCACATCACACCACATCGATCTACACAATGAAGCTCCTCACTAAGGAAGAAGAAAACAACCACTACCGGTAAGGATGATCTCTGAGCTCATCTTCTCTATCATGCCATCGACTGACAGGTATCAGCGCTGTCGTCAAGGGTGGCACCATCGGCGGTCTCGCCGGTCTGGCAGCCGGAGCCGCTGGCGTCATGCTTGCATCGCGACGTTTTCACACAATCCGCAACCTGACAATGCCCATGAAAGCCTTCCTCACCACCTCATCCGGAACCTTTGTGGGAATCATCGCCGCCGACCACGCCTCGCGCGATTTCGAGACTCAGCAGAATGCCCAAAAACTCTGGTACGAGAATCGTGAAGAGCGTCTTCGTGCCGAGGAAACCCGCGGCCTGAGCTTCACCGAGCGCACCGTGGCTTTCGCCCGCCGCGAGAAGTACAAGATCATTGGCGCTACCTGGATTGCTTCCATTGTCGGCTCATTCATGCTTGTCAACCGCAACCCATTCCTGTCTAGCTCGCAGAAGATTGTTCAGGCTCGTGTGTATGCGCAGGGTCTGACTCTTGGTGTTCTGTGTGCGTCGGCGGCATTTGAGATCTCTGATCAGCGTCGTGGCCGCGGTATTCTCGATGCGAAGAAGGAGAAGAACAAGGACCAGAAGCAGGAGGCTGTTGACGAGACTCCTGTCCGATCGGGCAGCACCGATGAGAGTGACCTTTGGAAGGACATGGTCGCTGCTGAGGAGCAGCGCTTGAAGAATAAGCACCAGTCTCTGCATCTGAAGCACGCCGAGGAGCACGTCGAGGCTGCGGAGGAATCTTCTGAGGAGTCCGCTAGTGAGAAGAAGAAGGACGATAAAAAGGACGAGAAGGAGGAGAAATCCGAGTCTAAGTCCAAGCCCAAGGCTGAGAAGTCTGAGGGCAAGAAGCACTAAATGGCCTCGCTCAAGGATACCGCTTCACGTTTTTGATTCCTCACACTTGCAACTCATACCGATCCACATCAATTTGAACGACTGGCCCCTGACTGATCTCGACTATTCTCCTCTGAGCTCTCTTGAGCTCTGTTGACCCACTATAGACTGCGAGAAGGAACTGTACTTCCTTTAATGAGGCTGGACCATTGGGGTTTACCTCGATGTTCACGTCTCATGCATCTACTTCCATCTCCTTGGACCGGCGTTTCATTTCCCATTCATTTCTCTCATTTATTCCTCGAGGGGCCATGCGCCCCAAAAGTGTTTTTACCTGGCTCGTGTATAATACCTTGAGGTGGTGAGACTTTTTCTCTATCCTAATGACTGACCTATCTCCCAATGATCTTTGTTCTCTGTATGCCGATTCTTCAAGTCTTAATATAGATCAATTACTGCCTCTGACACAATTTCACATATTTGCACCGACAAAGCTCTCGATAAGAATAGAAACACGTGTAGCTCCAGTCGACCCACCTACTGCAGCCCGAAAGTAGATCGATGATATGTGGTTTTGAGATTAAAGCCCTCCATATTATCAAACAAGACCAGCTCTCAATTCCTCCCATTACAATAGAATTCGCTCACATTCATCCGCAGCCCTCAAGCCAAAACTATTCATCCCACCCTGCCAACTCATCTCAATCGCCGCCTTAGCAAACTCCCTAACTCCGGCCTCATAATGACCAATCACCCTGTTATCCAGACCCTCAACACCACCCACCTCGACAATCCTCCTCGCCAAATCTCCAGCATCCCTCAGCGCCGTATTAGCGCCCAACGCCCCTGTCGGCGGCATGACATGAATCGCATCCCCCAAAACTGTAACCCGCGAACAAGGGGCCCACGGCTCAATCTCTGGCAAAGCCGACAGAATTGGCCTGACAGCCGCCTGCGACTCATCCTGCATCTCAAAGATACTCGTCAACGCAGGATTCCACCCCTTAGTCAAAGAACGGCTTGAATCAGCCGCTTCCTGTGGAGTCACATGCCACGATCTCCTATCTGAGACTGGAAGCATTGATGCGCGCACCAGGAGACACCAATACATGTATGTATTTGGCAGTGGCAATGGGACCTTATCGGCATGTGGGAAGCGGATAGATTCGAACAATAGTGTAGGCTGGGATGAATCATCTGGATCGGTGACGAGACTCATACCCCGATGATGGCTTTCGGGCAGGCTCGCCAGGAACTGTGGGTTGAGTGGTGTTTTCCCAAAGATGATGCGCATGGCTGAGTCGATACCCTGGTATTCGGGGATATACTGCTTGCGAACGCGCGAGCGGACTCCATCCGCACCGACAAGTAGGGCGCCTTCTTCGGATGACCCGTCGGTGAAGAAGGCTGTCACTTTATCGGCGTCGACAGTGTAGTGATCGAAACTCTTTCCGAAGAAGACATGTCCCTCGATCTCTAGACTGGGGAGTAATGCTTCGCGGAATGTGCTGCGGTCGACTGTATACACGCTTCCTGACATGGCCTGTGGCGGAGGTCCAAGGCCGAGTGTGGAAGGAGCGGGCGTTCCATCTGGTTTGATTCTGAGGCCCATTCTGGCGGTTTCGGCGCATGTCTCTTCGAATAGAGTGAAGAGCCCCGGCGTTAGGGATTCTTGGAGAGCCTTGACGCCGTCTTTGGTAATTCGAAGTCTGTAGCCTTGGGTTCGAAAATTGCTCTTATGATCTGCTTCGAATAATTTGCAAGGGACATTATTTTTGCGCAGGGCTTGAGCGAGACAGATGCCTCCTAAGCCAGCGCCAATAATTAGGACTGGAGGTGTCATGGTATGTTAAAAAAAGATGTCGCTAGAAACACTTGAGAAATGATTGAGTGAACGCAGTCTATGATCTTGGTAAGGAATGACTGAGAATGAGACAAGGTTCCTCAGAGGCAGGCGAAGCTTTATAGTATTTTCAACGTCTTGGTTCGGTCCCGAAGCTCGAGATTCGGGCCCGGGTGTCTAACGTGAGGCCGATGTGGGAAATGGCCCCCATCTCATCGATTTTTAAATACTAGCGATCCTAAACGAGCCCACATAATCTTTTGTAGCCCGCTTTTAGATCATTGTTTCTACAGAGCCGAGTTTGAGGGGGCTCGCAGATGAAAGCATGGGTATGTTTAATGGTTGTGTCTTTCCAGGGGGAACACAACAGCAAAAGGTACGCCTAAAATGTCTCATCCTCGAGTCGTTCCGTTCGTCGAATAACACTCGGGCTCTCATCTTCATCGAAATCGTCCGTGATGTCACCCGCTCCAGCCGTAGCTAGCAGATCGGTCACAATGCGCTTGGAAGCTTCCTTGGCTTTAATAAATGAGAATTTAGCACTCTTTTCTTTAAAAAATTGGATCATGAGTGCAGCTCTTACCTGGAGTTTTCATCAATCTGCTCTGCGGGATATGAAACTGCATAGTCTTAGGAGGACTCGGTCCGAAATCCTCGTCATCAAGATCATCGTCACTCTCCCACATTGAGTGATTAATGTTGGGCTTCGCAGGTGTCAAAACACTTGTACCAGGTTTCGGGGTGCCGCGAGTACGGTTGCTACTGGTACGCCGCTTGCGGTTTGTTCCAGGCGTGTTGACACCTTTGATTGGCGATGAGAAAATCTCCGAGTGCATCTGAGGCTTCTCGAGCTCTGGACTGGACATCGGCGAGTCGTCATAGCCAAACCGCGATATCGATGTGGCTGGCTTGGGTGTGATGTTGAACTGGGAGCGAGTGGCTGTACCTCCGCCAACGTTTTTGAAACCCTTGCCGAGAGGGGTTGCTTGCACACGATAAGTCTTGTCGAGAACCTGATGAAGAACGGGATCCGAGGGTTTCTGGTATCGTGCATCGCCGGGTGTGGATTCGTACTTGATCGATGAGGCGGGTGGAATGAAGGGAGACGACATTGGTGTTCCGGAGGAGACTCCGTGGGGGAAGAAGTTATGTCGGCCTGGGGTGGATGGGAGGGTTGACGAGTCTGGCATGTCGAAAGGTGCGTCGTCTTCATTGATTTGCTTCCTGAGGTTCTCGTAGTCGGAAGAATGTTCAATGGATGAAATGGTGATGTCGTCTTCGCCTGTGTGCCGAGCTGATGCAAGAGGGGTGCTATGCGACGAGATGGTGAGCTCGGTCAGATCAATATCATCACCATGACCATGTTGCAGATCCGGACGCTTAGATGATGGCGTCGCATAGGTCTGGTCGGATTCTTCGCCGGTTGTGCTCTGGGTCACATCTGCGGAGAGCTCTTCCTCTGTCGCAGTGGGCTCCTGAGTTGTATCACCCTCGTTTGGTCGTTCTTCATAGCCGGAAAGAGATACGTTGGCGCTCGCTTCGAAGAATTGTTTCCAGAACTGTATATAGCCTTAACATCAACATTCAAATCTCGTTGGGCATCAAAACCTAATAGATCGAGCTCACCTTGGCACCTTCCCAGACATCGCGAGAATGCTCTGCGTACCGCTCCACACAAGGAAGAATACTTGATGTGACGATTCGATGGGCTTGGCTGAAGTTCTGGTCGATCTCTGCAGGCAGATAAGGAGATCAGTGTCATGTCTGATGGTTTGTTTACCACGGTCTCACCTTGGAGCGTGAGCGTAATGGACTGTTCTAATTTCTCCAGCTCCTCCGTCAGTGATAGCGGACGCGGGGGTGCCATCGATTGACGAGACATAATGACGAAGTGCAAGGAGATGCTCCGGGCGCAAAGCTTCAAAGTTGAAGCTCAAAGTTTCAAGCTCCCTACACGCGCGGGGAACACGTCCCAAGGCGGTGACTTTAGGGCCGGGGATAAGGGCTGCATGGGTCAGGTGTAAGTTTTATGTAAGAATCCAGGCATCATCCGGAGCTTCGGAGCTCGTTTCCAAGTTCTTGATCTTGGAAGTGTGGCTTCTAAGAAGAAGTACAGAAGTAGACATATTGTTCATCATGCCTGCGCCACTTGTCAAAGGTGAGAAAACGATCTCCTGGATCTCCTAGGCTCTCCTGGACCCGGATCTCTCGGGTGGATCTTATCAGTTCCCCGCCGAGGACTGGTATGCTGACAATCATGTAGGTATCATCGTGACAGCCTCAGTCCTGGTGGCTGCTGGTGTTGCTGTTTATCAGTCCCCTCAATTTCAAGAGTGGGTAGCCACTTCCCGACGCAAAATTGCCTTAGCCTTACACAATTTGGGCGATGAGATTCAGCCGGGTGACCCCATCCTCCGAGAGGACATCTCCATGACCGAAGAGATCGGCCAAGCCGCAGACGAACGCAGACGAATTGCTCGAGCGGAAATTATGAAGCGGGGCATGTTACTTGAATCTCGACGACAGGCGAGAGGGTCGCATGAGCCCCTCGATAGCTTTGACTCTCTAGTAGACAACGATGGTAAACTCCGCGCGTCAAAGGCTGAACATAATATCAAAGATGTCGGTGCCTCAACCGGACTTGATGTGGGCTCACAGCCATACCGCCGTGGTGAAATGTCTAATAACTGGGATCTCTTGCCTGTCGATCTGCCATCGGAAACCTCATCAAACCATCCCTCGGAATCCGTAATGCAACTGACTCCTACTTCAACTGCACCCGGTGAAATTCTTTTCGACCCTTTCTCCGGTTCACCCGTCAGAGCCCAGTCTCCGATGTCTACCTCGACTTCCAGTCATACGGAAGGCAGCCAGGTCTATTACGCCCATCCTCATTCGGATTCCAACGTGACGCAGCAGCAAGACCTCCTCACGGACTTGGATGACTTTGCCCAAGGAAATCAGCTGCAGCATCCCGTTTCTTCTGCACCATCAACTGCCGGGAGCTTTAGTCATGTCGGTGACTTTGACGCGTCATCTGAAGGCACATTGAGTGACCTGGATGCTCGTTCAGTAGGAGGCATAGCTACTCCAGCCAGCTGGTCTGAAGTTGGGAGTGAGATAAGCAATGAAGATGCTGGTCATCATCACTTGCTGTAATGGAAACATGTATTGGGTTTGAGCTATTTCAGGGTAAAGGGACTATGGCGTTTGAAGGTTCGGACAGTTTAGGATGGGACTTTGGGTATTACTGGCGCGTGATCCAGCCTTTCAAATTATTTCAAGCATTGAATGCTCCATACACGCAATATCACGAGAGCGCCTTTACCTGGCTTGCTCTATATTTGAGACACCTTGCATACTCCACTGCTGAGTATAGTCATCTATCCCTAAACCTCGTATAAGCCCTTTGGGCTCTTCTGAGAAGAAAACGCTACACCCCCTCTTAGCCCGTTCCCTGAATTTGGTGATGAGTGATGTTGCTCTTTATGAATTGTATTCACCTTTGACTTAAAAGGTAATGTCCGAGTCACCTTTCAGAGCTGCAAAATGCACCTTGGCGAAATTGGGCTGTTACCCGAGGCACGACAGTTATAAGGATCACTCTGGGGGATGCAAAGCAATCGACCAAAACCCTAGTCTTGCTTCAGTATGACATCCAATTCAAACCGCGCCATTATTCTCAACATCGGCGCCAACCAAGGCGCTACGAAGTCGGGAAAGGCCTCCTTGGGCACGAGAACTATCACATCCTTCTCGGGTCTCGCGATGCTACACGTGGTGCTAAAGCCACCCTCGGATTGATCCAGTTGGTAATATAGTGAGGACCATCACGATCGATGTCACCCACGACGCACCCATCTAGTAGGTAGTCGAGGAGGTCGCTTCTAAGAATGGCCGTCTGGATGTGGTGATCAACAATGCGGGTAGCAACATTGAGATGCACATACGACATGTTCTAAACCAGAAGAATGGTATCCAGGAGGAGCTCGATCTGGCAAGATGCGCCGACTTATTCACAATGCCTATGAAGTGAACGACACCGGCGCGACTATCACAATAGAAGCTTTCACTCTCGTGCTTGAGAAATCTACTGTGATCCTAGCTCGAATCGTGTTCGTGTCTTTAAACACGGAATCACTAGGCCTTGGAGGTGACCGGTCATCTGAGTGGTATCCAAAGCTCTCAAATTACAGCTTCCCCATCTATCGCAGCAGCAGGTCTGCGTTGAAAATGTTGACTCTATATTATGCGGCCCAAGTTCCAGCCCAGGGGATGGAACGTCAACGCGTCTTGTCCCAATTTGACGGCAACTTATTTCTCCCGCGGCAATGAGCGGCCCACATCGGAGTCTGTGTTTAACATTGTTCGATTGGCGACTCTGGGTTCCGATGGCGAGTCGGAATGAATACAGATGAGAAAGGTGTTCCCCTGTGATAGGCCATAGTTGTTTTTTGAATTGCTTACGATGGGCCGTTTGCGACAGCAACGGCCTAAATTCAGGTATTCGCACCTCGTGTTCCGAGTATAGACCTAGGCACGTTGTAAATTTGACTTGAGATGCCAAATCAACTTTAATCCCTTGAAGTAGTTGGTACTTGTGTCGACTAACGTTCAGCACGTGGGGTGAGGTACCAGATACGCAGCCGGTTATCGAGGGAAAAAAGAGCCTCGGTATTTTCGGGGAAGCTTAAGCGGAGACTCTCCTACTTCTGCTCTTCTCCTCTCCCTTCTCTCCCTTGCTCCTTTGTCTCTGTCCATCATCGGTCTACATTGATACCAAGGGTGAGTCAATTTAATCTTTTATCCATCCTTTGTCTGAATGACACATTCGTTCAAACTGCACATCCGCGTCATGGAAGCTTCCCCGCAACCAACTCCGAAAATATCCCCAGCCGAAAGAGCAAAGCAACATCCGGACCAAAATGAGATGACATATGAATCAAACACTAACATAAGAAACATCGATAGCCTTCCTATCCATATTGAATCATGGCCGCAGATCGTCTTAGCTCTCTCTTGAACCACCTCAAGGGTTCTGGCGGTGGAGTAAACGCCATGTGAGTCCGCAACTCGCCACTGACACATTTCCAAGCTAATGTATATCAAACAGTACCCAGAAGAACCCCGATGATGTCGTTATTACCCTCTCTTTGCGTACACCTTTGACCAAGGCGCGCAAGGGTGGTTTCAAGGACTCCGAGTTGGATTACATTGTCTATGCTCTCCTGAAGGAGACTCTGGCCAAGTCCAAGATCGACCCCGCGCTGGTCGAGGATGTCTGCCTTGGCAACGTACGATCCTCGTCTCTCTTTGACATACCGAGACTAACAGAGAACTAGGTCAATGAAGTCAAAGCCGCTTACATGGTGCGCGCCGCCGCCCTGGCCGCCGGCATTCCCCACACCGCCGGTGCTTCATCAGTGAACCGCTTCTGCTCATCCGGCCTGAAGGCCGTGCAGGACATTGCCAACCAGATCTCCATGGGCCAAATCGATATCGGTATCGCCCTCGGCGCGGAGCTCATGTCCGCTGCTGGCGACCGTCTCGAGCGCCCCTTCAACGAGGAGGTTCTGCGCAACCAGGAGGCTGCTGACTGCATGCAGCCCATGGGCCAGACCTCCGAGAATGTTGGTAAAGACTTTGGAATTTCTCGTGAGCAACAAGATCGTTATGCTGCCGAGTCTTTCCGTCGGGCCGAGGTTGCCCAGAAGGCCGGCTGGTTCGATGATGAGATTGCTCCCATCTCAGTCAAGGTCAAGGATCCCAAGACTGGCGAAGTCAAGCAAATCACCCTGACTAAGGATGACGGCATTCGTCCTGGTACTACTTTCGAGTCGCTGTCCAAGATTCGTCCTGCTTTCCCTCAATTTGGTGATAAGTCGACTGGTGGTAACTCTAGCCAGGTTACTGATGGCGGTATGTTTATCTTCCTAGAGCCTCCATAGAAAGCCAAGCTAATTGATTTCTCAGCCGCTTCTGTTCTCCTCATGCGCCGCTCCAAGGCCATCGAGCTGAACCAGCCCATTCTGGCTAAATTCTGCGGCGCCACTGTTGCCGGTGTTCCTCCCCGCATCATGGGTATTGGCCCTACTGCTGCCATCCCCAAGCTGCTCAGCAAATTCCAGCTTGACAAGAACGATATTGATATTTATGAGATCAACGAGGCCTTTGCCTCCATGGCTGTCTACTGTGTGAACACCTTGGGTCTCGACCACGCTAAGGTCAACCCTCGTGGCGGTGCCATTGCTCTTGGCCACCCATTGGGCGCTACCGGTGCACGCCAAATCGCTACGATTTTGAGCGAGGCACGTCGGACGAAGAAGAAGATCTTGGTTACCAGTATGTGCATTGGTACTGGACAGGGTATGGCGGGATTGTTCGTCAATGAGCAGATTTAAATATGTAGCTATACTTATGCATCTTGAAGCTCTAATGGGCTATTCTGCTTTCGTCATGTCAAAGTCTTAAAGCACATTTGTTTCTCCCTGTAAGATCTCTTCAGAGCCAAGGTCACTCCGTGGACGGGACCTTCTACATGCCAGGTACGGATAGCTGGACAGACACTATTGGCCTATGAATAGACAGCTCGGTACTCACCAATGGAGAACTCCGCGTTCCCTTCGTCATGTCCCAACCTAGGTGGGTTGGACATGATCTCACGAAACATATTTCATATTACTTCGATCGCAGGGAATACTGGCCGTTTACTACTTGGCGAATTTGAAAAGCGGAATGAATATTTATGAAAATCAATTGCTTAGACAAAGTAGTCATTAGGGTATCAACTATAAAATACAAATTCACATTTCTCATCTCCCATCATCCTGTGTTTCCTTCTTCCCCTCCTTCTTCAATCTCTCTTCCGCAGCCCTCGCAAGTATTTCCCTCCTCGACTCCGTTCCCCCGCTTTCTCTATTCCCATCTCTCAACCCACCAAGCACAAATTCACCCCCAGTCCACCCACACTCGTCGACATACTCCTCCCCACTCTGAACCCGCTCCCAATCCCCAGGATTATAAAACTCCTGAGTCGTCAACCGATTCCCACCAGACTTCCAATCTCCAGCCTCCACCTCCCGCTCAATCTGCGCCGTCAAGTCCCAGAAATCTCGATCATGCGGTCCGAACACACAGTGCGCAAGTTCGTGACAAAGTGTCTTGCGAATAGTTCTGTAGTCACGGTACCCATCGTATGCATCTGTGCGTAGACGAAGCTCGATGACTTCGCCTTTGTTCCGGTTTAGCCCTAGCGTGCGCGACTCGCTGGTCGTGTGCTCCGCTGGGTTCATTTCCGTGAGGAGGGGGACGGAGAATTTGTGTTTTGCCATGGCGGCGCGGATGCCTGCATCGTCACGAAGGCGGGTGAGGAACTGGAGGGAGCGCTCTGGGTTCGGTAGGTAATTTAGCGGGAGGAGGCGGTGGAATGTGTAGTTGTTGCTGCCGCTAGAGAGAGTATTGATGCCGCTACTGCGAGATGCTTTGGGTTGGTTCTTGCGAGCTGCGGCTAGAGCTGATGCGCGGGTTTCTTGGCGTTTACGCTCGCTGGTGGCTTGTTCGTGAAGGTCTGCGATCGCTTTGGCTGGGGTGCCGAGGAGGGTGATTTTGAACTTTGGTGAGTCTAGTGGGAGGATGTCGGTAAGAGTTGTTGGTGGAAATGGTGCTTTTTGCATTCCTGGCTTTGGAGCTATGAGGAGCTTTTGATTCTCGACTGGAATGTTCAGAGCGCCTTCGATAGCTGTGGAGAGGTCTTGCAATGTCGCTGAGTTGGAGAGCTGGAAGCTGTGCGGGGTTCCGTGGTGGTGCACTGTTAACTCCACGGAATGCTCCATAGCGAGGGACTTTGTATATGCCGGCACAAATGTACGAGCGATGTAGAAAAAACTAATGTGCTAGATGCAAGGCGAGCGAACATATAGGAACCCGACATAGGCAGGCGCTGAGGCGAATTCGAGGCGGTTCCACGGCGATAGTTTGTCAGCGCGGAGATAATACGATTGGATGCCTAAGGCCATAATGACTGAGAACCTCGGTTCCCAGAGCACGACTTGGTCCATGGATACGAGAAAGTCAATGATTTTTGCAAACTTTGCGCAAGGTTTTTTTAATGCTCAAAATGACCCTGCAAAATATAGGTACATTGCATCCGATGAACTCCATTCTCAAGCATATATGCAAACCAAATCAAGACGAATTTGTCATGGAACGCCAGCCGGCCCAGATGCAAAGATGTACGGGTATGAGAATGAACTGCCCAGTGCAGCGCCGAGAAAGTCAAGCTTGACGAAATGAAGTAGAACAACATGCAAAAGGAGAAATTGTTGACAATCATTCATACTGTCGGTCTTCTGGCATTTTGATGGTCTGATTGACTAGGATCTCATCGGAGATCCATTCCGCCGAGTCTGGGAACCAAGTATGACTAGTAAGACAAGATAGTCAGTAGGTGCACTGGAGGTTGAACCAAAAGCAGACTCACTTATGGAACCTTGTCATGGTCAATGCCTTCTCCGAGTATTCTTCTATCAACATGGACTCATATTGGAGCGGCACCTTGGCCGGAACCCCTTCAAATGTAGTCCAGCGCAGTGGATAGATATCTATCAAACGGTATTTGTGGAAGTTTTTACACTGCCAGATGTCCGGGTGATCAGGCTCCAATCGACTGAGACCGGTGATGTCAATGTATAGTCCGGTGTGAATATCGATCCAGCGCGCATCAATGATGTTATGTCCCTGTCCGCGTTCGCGCTGCCGCGACCACGGGTTGATGTCTAACAAGTATTCTCGCTTCTTTAGGGTATCGGGTGACTCGTACTGGATGACTGTGCGGTTATAGTGGTCGGCGAGGTAGGCGAGAGTGGTGTCGGGGACCTGAGTGTCCATATCCCAATCCCAGGGGAGGATCTATCGAATCAGTTAGATCAGACGTCGACACGGATACATTATCATCCCCACCTTTTCATTCCACCACCAGCCCAGTAAGGTTCCGTGTGCAATCCATGTCTCCAGCTCGTTCTCGTTGAAAAAGTTCAAGTATGCGCGGATCATATGTGTGAGTGTGTCGGCGCGTTCTCTGTCGTCGACGGGCTTGGTAAAGTATCGGGAATCATAATGGCCCAGGATATCGTCGCGGCCAGGCTCATGGAAATATTTATACTCGGCGGAGGCATTGAGTCCATATTTCCACCATAACGGATCTCTCAGTGTAGGATCGCTGTACAGGTCTTGCCCGGACTGGGGTTCCGCATCGTCGGCCGAGGGCAACGCAGCCACTGCAGAGCAGAGTGCAGGAACAAAGGCCAGTAGCGTTCGCCACTGCATCCCCGGTCGTAGGAGCGGACTCCGCTAGGATGTCGTTCTTATAAGATCGACTTGGTATGAAAGCATGAGCCGGTTCGCATGCTGAAGCTTCAACCGGAGCCAGGAATCAAAGTCCGGATGGCAATGAGTCCCGCATGTGCAAGGTAAGTAGGGACTCTATGTGCTCGTGTCCCGGTATATAGACGTGCCCTCGAGGCAGAGACGAAATCAGAGAACGAAAAAAAAAGGCAGAAGATCTTGGTTAGATCCACAGAACCAGTTCATCCGACTAAGCCGGGTCTAAGAGAATATGTACACCCCAAAATCCCACCGTGCGGGGCGAATTAGACCGGAGTCTCCACCGATGGGCCCTCTTGAATAACCGGGTCCTGTCAACGGAAGCCATTCAGGGGAGGGGTTACGAGAGTTCCCTTCGAGAAGCATGGTCCTTGACTCCCATTGGCGAGACCACTCAGGGATATGAATGCGAATGCGATGATCCGGGGCAGCGCTAGAGCGTAAAGAATCCTCTCGGGTCCTAGTACGAGAAAAACGAGGAAGCAAGAATTTCTGGCCTGGATCTCGCGTGCCCGTTTTCCTGCTTGAGCCGACCCACCCACCAGTGAAAACCTGTCTCCCGTGGTGTTGAATAGTCAACTATGTACGGAATAGACTGACGCGAAAGAAAAGGGGGTTCCCAGGATGCGCAGCAGAAATTACCCGATCTGAATAAACTATGGGATACGAGTACGGGATCAACCTCCCCCCAATCTGGGACCCCGTCCAGAAGAGACATTCCTTGCCCAGCCGGGATCAAGACCCTCAATTGGCACTGGATTCTTGGCAAAGGATGCCAAGGATCCCTCGGTACAAAGCACTTGCCCTTTTGAACGAGGTCACTTTGACTATAAATTAATTTTTTTTTCATAGCCGGGCCACTAAATGTCCCCGAGCACGCGACCCTTTTCTGCATTAGGCGTGTCCGCATATGACACATGGCATGACTAACCCCAAGGAAGATTAGGGACTATGCCCTGCATGGAGAGGGAATCAATCACAACGAGGAGTCGGACCCGACGGCCAGTCAAGTCCTGCACTAAAAGACCCAGGTCGCATTGAGCTACGAGCCCCCGAGTCCTGGGTTGTCAGAACAGAACATCACGGGGTTTAGAAGCCTTTACAGTACATTCAATCTGACACCTTAGAGGATGAGATAGAGTGAATCTACACAGATACAAGATAGGAGCTAGTGGCAAGGAACCTCAGTCTGGAGCCGCCGATCGCACCAGGAACAGCGACAGGAAGAGCGGTTCGCGAGGATCCCCGCAATCTAGTTTACTACACGAGAATTGTGCGTGAGTCAATTGATCTATTCAATCAGAAGAAAACGATCTACATCATAACTGTTTGCCATTAAACAAAAAAAGTTGAGACCAACGTTCGTTGATCGCGTCTAGGAAGCGTGAACACATCTCGAGGCCTTTTCATCATCATACTCGGCAACTCCACTCTCTGGAGCCTTGCCGAGTGGGGTTTCTCCCAAAAATAATCCCAGTAACAGTCGGCATTTACTGCGACTCCTCGGTCTCCGGAGCGTCCTTCATCTCGGCATCAGCCTCCTTGGGCTCCGTGGCCTTCTTAGCCTCGAACTCGGCGCGCTTCTTAGCAGCGGCGGCCTCCTCGGCCTCCTCAATCTTCTTGTTCTCAATGTCGTTGTACTTTTGGATGATGGGACCAACAAGGAAGCGGAGCTCTTCCAGCTTGGCAACGTAGATGGCCTTGGTGCTGTCCCAACCATCTTCCTCCAGCCACTCCACAAGTCCCCTGAGCGTCTGATCCAGCTGCTCTTTCAGCGTGCCATCCTTAGGGTTCTGTGGCGCAACATCATTGATGACCTCAGAGTAGATGCCACCATCAAAGAATTTGTCACGGTACTCGTAGATGCGGGTTTCGAGCTCGTTCTTCTTCTCGTCAGTTTCAGCAACGAGCTTGTCCTCCATGTACATGGCGTTCTCGCGCTCGGCCCAGGCCTGCTTCACGGAATCTTCGGTAGCGCCGGTGCCGGAGACAATGGGTAGGTCACCCTTGCGAATCTGCTTCTTGACCTTGCGGGTCTTGGGGGGCTCATCAGTCTTGGTGTCCATGGCCTAGTATTTTAGTTAGCAATTTTTTCCAACAAAAGGGTAAAGATAATAGCGAGGAGTGAAGTAACTTACATCACCATCCTTCTGCTCATTCTCCTCAGGGATGGGCTCTTCGACCTCCACGTCCTCGACGTAGTAACCAGACTCAACATTCAGAATACCGTGGAGGTTCAGACGAGCCTTGAGCTTGCAAATCATGAAGTCGTCGTTGGCATCGGCCTGGACACCCTTGACGGAGAAACGGCCAATCCAAGGGTTGACCTTGCCGGGCAAGTCCTCGGGCTGGCTGTAGCGGGCCTCGAGATCGAAGGGCTGCTTGCGGTAGAAGGTGAGGATCTTGGTGGAGGGCATGACGTTGCCACGACCGAAGACAGTAAGGCTGGTGTCCTCATCGGGGATCTCAGGGGACTGCTCCCAAGTGAAATCGATGGGGTAGTTCACGATGTCGTGGACAGAGAAGTCACGGACACGGAAGATCGGGGACAGAGTAGCGCAGCAGAAAGCGCAACCACGGGCAATAGCCTCGTCCTGGTTGAGAGTGAAGGACAGGTTCTTGCCAAAGAACTTGCTAATGGTCTCCTTGATGGCAGGGACACGAGTGCAGCCACCAACCATCTCAATCTGGTCAATGTCCTCAACAGTGAGCTTAGCCTCAGCAAGAGCCTGTTCCAGAGGGACGGTAATCCGGTCAAGAAGAGGCTTGACCATCTCCTCAAGGTCATCACGCTTCATGATGGTGTTGACATCAACATCATTCATCAGAGACTCGATGCTCATGGGAGCCTGAGGGTTCGCGGAAAGAACCTTCTTGAGCTTCTCGGCGGCAGCGACGGTTCGGGAGAAGGCCTTGGGGTTAGTGCGGATGTCAATCTTGAACTTCTCTTTGAACTCATCGGCCAGACGCTCGGCCAAGGCGAAATCGAAGTTGCGGCCACCGAAGTGACGGTCGCATGCAGTGGCCTTGACGTTCAGCTCACCCTTGCGGAACTCAACGATGCTGGCGGTATAGTCGCTGGCACCGATATCGATGAAAACGACGCGACGAGGTTTCTCTTCGGGGCCGGGCAGGTCTAGCTTGGTGATGCCCCAGCCGAGAGCAGTGGCAGTAGTGTCGTTGACGAGACGGAGGGCATTGAGACCAGCAATTTCAGCCGCATCGATCATGGCCCGGCGCTGGACATCGGTGAACCAGGCGGGAACACTGATGGTGACATCGGACACGGGGGTGGTGGCATTGAGCTCCTTGGTGGTGATGTCCTTGATCTTGGTCAAGAACATGGCAACCAGCTGAGTCGCCGTGAATTTCTCCTTCTTGCCGAGATAGCTGACCTCGACACCAGCCTGGCCATTGACGTCACAGAGGGTCGCGGAGTTGTACTTCTGCTCAACCTGGACGTCGGGGTCGTCAAACGAGCGGCCAATCAGGCGCTTGAGGGAGCCGACAGTGTTCTTCAGGTTTGAGGTCTCTCCTGTCTTGGCAGCCTCACCGATGTGTCTGCAGCGAGCGGTGAATCCGACCAGGGAACTGTGCACAAATTTCTAGTCAGCGATTGCAAAACCTCGAAGATGATGGAGGGCGGCGGGTGGCGTCACTTACGGGGTCTGTCGGTTGGAAACCTCATTGGTGATCTGTAAGATACAAAATATCCAAGGTTAGCCTCAATTCCTCAAAGCGATTCTCCCCGAGGTCACAGTCGAGGAAGATGGAAGATCCGGCACGGTTGGGCAGTGGCGGGGCAATACATACAATATCGATACCCTTGTTCCTGGCAACACCGATCTTGGTGCTCTGAGCACCGAGATCAATACCGACAACGCTCATTGTAAGAAGAAAATGTAGGGTATATGGGAGGGAGAGTGGGTGGGTGGAAGGATGAAGAAGGGTGGTTCAACGAGGAAAGAAGTTCAGAGGGGAGAATTTGCACGCCACTCCACTATTATTATTGGCGGGGTGATAAACCACTTTATTACCCAGCGGTCTGATATCCTGAAGATCTTTACCTTTCTTTTCTTTCTCTAAAACCAAAGAAGGAAAACAGATTATCAATCAGTATAATAGTAACAGATATATACGCCGATTTCAGGTAGGATGTTAGCTATATAATCGTGTCATCCCGACCTTGTGCGTGGCCATCGAACCTTCTGGTGGCTACTGGACCCTTCACCGCCAGAAAGAGTACGGCATAAAAACTCGAAAGCCTCACCGCCCACTGTGGGTCTTATGTAATGATATCACGGATCCACCGTGGACTAATTAAATAACTCATTTATCAAATGCGGGCGAATTTTACTTATCGCCCAAGTCCGAGTCTGGGCTATGGCATGACAATAGTCATGAATGCATTTTTCAAGAGACATGGGAAATAATAGTAATACGATTGTAAGCCTGTAATGTGTCTGAGAGAACACGGCGCCAGAGGAAAAGTGGGACGAACAAAAGTTGACGTCAGGCGTCTAACATCAGCGTCCTACACCATCTCGCCAACCGTAGCAGATCTCGCCGACCCTCTCAAGAACTTTTTCCATTCCATACGTTGTTGTTCTTGCGGCCCGGGGACTCCGCTGGGGATCTTGTTGTTCCAAATAACATCAGAAGGGTGCGTAAATGAATAATCCGCCAAGTCTGACCCGTGGCGACGAGAAGATGACTGAGGGGCCTTCGTATCCAAAGTGTTTTGGTCCTTGGCACCAGATCCAAGATGGTTCATGTCTACCTCGTTTCTACTAACATCCCCAAGAGACGTTTTATCAGCACTGGTTTCAAGCGAGCATTCTGATCTCGCGCTAGCTCGACGAGCACTAAAGAGCTTCTGTTGGTCGTCCTCTTCCATTAGGCTCTCCACATTACGTGGCAGAGAAACCTTATTGCAGCCAGCATGGGAAGACACACTAAACAGCGACTCCGCCGAGTCGCGAAACGCGTGAGGCGGAAAGCACAAAGGTCCAGAAACTGGCAGTTGAGAAGGACCGGGCTTGCTGGGACTGCGATACTTGTCGTCGAGAGGTTGCTCAGCCGGCGTGAATCGTCCTTCAACCAATTTCGAAGGACGAATGGGGACGGACCTCTTTCGAGAGACATTTGACGTGTGAAAGGTGTTCACGTCGACATTGAGTTCATCGCCCTGTGCCCTAGCCTGCTCAACCGCCTCGGCGGGAGTTGTATGATCATCCGCGGTGGCAGCATCTGCGCGCGGCCCACCCCAAGTGCGTTGCCCAGCGGTAAATATCCCATAGACCATGTAAGCCCAGTTGAAGAATGGGTTGAGAATGAACATCAGCGGGTATAGCCAAGTCTTGAACCGTTTGAGCTGAAGGCCAAAGTAAAACATGAGCAGATAATTCAGCCCAAGAGAGACACCCATAAAAGCGAGTGGAAGATCCGTGACTTTCTGTGAGGTTGTCATAAGCGATATAATCATGATAAAAAACAATAGAGCCGTGGTCCGGATGGTATTTTGCATGAAGCGGACCAGACATAGGAGCGGGTAGCGTTTCCAGAGCCGAATGTCGGTGATCATGCACACTTCGTTGGTGATGTACCCCAAAAACCATCGGCGCCGCTGTTTCAGGAGGCTGCTTAGGTTTTGCACAGCCTCAGTCTTGCAAAAAGCACCCATACACATCTGGATCTGATACGGCTTCGTAGCACCGATCATGAACAGATGGGTGAGCCAGCGATCTTCGCCAAGGTGACACTTCCCATAATCAAAGAGATCATCACACTGCTCGGCCTTATCTGAAAAATAATACTTGGCCATCTTGCGAAATGCAGAAAAGCGCAAAATTGTCAATGCCCCCGGGAGGCAGGTCACAGACCCGCAGGCAGATTCAACAGAGCGCTCAAAAAGTTGCCCATGAATGTACTCGATGTCCTGGAGGATAGTGATCACGTTGTTCTTTTTGGTGGTTGAGGTAATAATGCCGGTCATTGCCAGCATAGTGTGCTTGCTCCCTGGCTTCAGCTCCATATCGTACATGAAATTCTGCAGGCAGACTCGATCTAGGATGCAGTCGGAGTCAATGAACAACACGAAAAGATCGTCATGTTGCTTGATATACCGGGCATAAACTTTATCGATCAGTTTGAATGTGTTCTTCTGACACTTTCTCTTGCCTCCATGAGGGAATCGGGAAACCGTTATCCGGGCACCTTTGTAAACGACATCGATACTTGGAACGTACTCCTGGAGGTGAGCTGGAACGCCAAGATGCTGGATTACTCGGAGATATGGCTCATCCACTCCACCGCCATCATAAGATAGAAAGACATGGATGCAACCGGCGGGATAGTCGCAATCCACCACAGAGTCAATTGCTGCAATCAAAATATCTGGCTCCTCTTTGTAGACTGGCATCACAACAACTGTCTTTGGTGCGGAGCGCTCGTCCAGTGTTTTGTCAATTCTCTTTGTCCTTCCAATAGAGCTGGTGACAAGTCGGTACACACAGATGAGCCAAGGTCCGATAAGGAGAATTGAAAATGAGTAGAACGCAAAGCAGTGAAAGAACAAGACCGCAGGGACAGGAAATAACTGAGTAATTTGGCTTGGCAGGGGCAGTGTCACGATCATCACGGGAAGAAAGACCAAGCTGATGACCAGAACTATTAGCAGACGGCACTGAGGATGGATAAATTGACATCACTTGCCGCAGGAAGATGAATAGTACCGCCATCACCACCGCAAGTACTCGGATACTCCAGTGGTCAGCCTTCTGATACACTTTCACAAGGCAGTAGACGAACGCCGCAAGCCAGAGCAACCACTCAAAGAAGGCTGCCAGCATGAGCGGACCCACAATAGAAAGGTACACAATCTGAGATCTGGTTAGCCAAGACTTTTGAAATTAGGTGCTTGAGGCGTACATCAGCCGTGCGCATCTTCTCAGGGCCCATCTCTGACCGATTCTCACTCTCGTTTTCGGCTGAGGACGGTGCAAAATGGGGATCAATGTGCTTACTGCACCTTGGATAGGATGATTGAGCCTCGTAGATAACGTTAAATCATACAGGGTGGATCAAATGTTTGGGAACCGAGAGGTTAAAATTGAACAAGTTGATCAGAGCATACTTTTCCAACATCTGCGTGGGCAGGCGCGATCATCACCCCGTTTATGAACATGACAACCTCCACACCATATTTCCATGTAAGCTCCTTACACTGAATGTTACGGTCTAAATATCATTTTATTTTCTCAACCTGATTGATTTCGGCACTGGGGATTCAAAGTGCTAGCTTGTCACTCCTGTCACTTTTGTATAGTTCATTATTCTTCTCCACTAAGACTACATGGGTTAGTGTTGCTGCCTGAGGCATCAATGGAGCTCCCGCGCGACGAAAAAAAAAAAATCGCTCCCCGCTGAGCTCTTTCTTTCAGACTGATCACCACGAGCGCATTCTTTAATATTGCGCTTAAGAACTCATCTGTGGGTTCCACTTGATTATCCGGAAGTGAAGGATTGTACTTTTTCCCGTGTCCGACAAGTCATCCCTACCGACGAGTCATCCTCACGAGTCACCTTGCAACTTGATCCGACCACAACCAAACCATACACATTATTCACAATGTCCGAGGAACAGAAGACCACTGTGAATGCGGAGTCCGCACAGGACGTCCAGAATGTCCTTGCAGAGCTGAAAGAGGAGAAGCCTGCTGCCGAGACCGCCGGCCAGGAAGACGCCGACGAAGCGCGCATTGTCGCCGAGGCCGCCAAGCTGGGCGAGAAGTCCGAGCAGTCAGACGAGAAGTCGCAGCAGCGCGAGCAGCGCCCCAACCAGCGGGGTAACAAGACCAACAACTCCAAGTTCGACCCCTCTACCCAGAAGGAGACCGACGACCCGGTTGAGATCCGCAAGCAGGTAAGAAAGTAGCCCAGAATGGTCGCAACTTGGTAGAGATTGCTAACCAGGTCTCGAACAGGTCGAGTTCTACTTCTCTGACTCCAACCTCCCCATGGACAAGTTCCTCTTCACTAAGGTTGGTGGCAACGCCAACAACGCCGTGCCTCTGAGCATCCTCCACTCTTTCAAGCGCATGCGCCGCTTCCAGCCCTTCAGCGCTGTCGTTGAGGCCCTCAGAACTTCCGAGACCCTCGATTTGGTCGAGAACGACACCGCCGTTAAGCGCAAGGTTCCTCTGCCCGAGTCCGTGACCTGCGAGCACAACACCGACGCCATTAAGGTCTTCGAGGACAAGGCCATGCCCCGCAGCATCTACGTCAAGGGCTTTGGCCGATATGGATCCGAGGAGCCCACCACCCAAACCGACATCGAGGCGTTCTTCGAGCCCTATGGCCCCATCAAGGCCGTCCGTCTCCGCCGCAGCTATGACAAGACCTTCAAGGGCAGCGTCTTCGTTGAGTTTGAGGATGAGGAGAAGCAGAAGGCTTTCCTGGCTCTCGAGAACAAGCCGCAGTGGAAGGGAGAGGACTTGATCATCAAGAGCAAGAAGCAGTACTGCGACGAGAAGGTGGAGGAGATCAAGGCCGGCAATGTGAACCCTAGCGCCAACCGGGCTCGTGGCGGTGGCCGGGGCCGTGGTGGCCGCGGTGGTCGTGGTGGTCGAGGCCGTGGTGGCCGTGGTGGCCGTGACCGTGACAACAACCGCGACTGGCGGGATCGTCGTAACGACGATCAGAAGAATGGCTTCCAGGAGAACCGAGAGGCTCGGAAGGATTCTCGGTATGTGATGACTCGAAGCTCCGTTGAGAATGGTCTTGCTGATAAGTTTTGCGTTAGTGGCGTCCCCGTTGTTCAGAGCAGCGGCCAGAAGCGTTCTCATGACGGCGACGCGAACGGCGACCGCGCCGCGAAGAAAGTGGATGCTAAGGAGTAAGATTCTCTGGTTATTTCATCTCGCTTCGGTCTCTTTTTTTTTTCTCGAATTATGGGCGGAAAACAAAAGTTTTACGAACATCCTTTTTGATCAGGTGGTTCATATGGGGAAGGCCTCCCCAATCGGCGTTAATAGTACTCGGTTTATGACGATATGGATGTGTTACAAACCTCTATTCCGAGTCCCATCGTGTATTTGGATAGGCGATGGTCTTATAGATGAAAGTATGGCCATTCGCCGAAGTAAATTTCCATCAATTCTTCTGTACAATCGAGCATAGCTATACTAAGTTCCAGGCTCGAGTCGAGACTTCCTCCATTCTGATAACACAATCGCACATCATCGCAATTAAAACTCCAGGTCATACGCCAAAGTGTCATCACACAGCTGTTCCCTCATCTTATGCACCCTAAACAGATCAGCAACACGTTCAAGCGCTACACAAGCAGCAACTTACTCCAGATGAGCAGGGTGAACTGCATAATTGGCAACGTCTTCTGCCTTTTCCAAGACAGCTACAAGTCCCATATCATAGCCCTGAGCTCGAGGGATACAGATGGACAGTGGCTGGCCAGCTTGCAATGAAACGAGGCCTATATAATCCGGTTTGAACGGCTTAGTTGATGTTCATGGAACGAGGCGGTACAGTCGAGTTACCTGGGATCTTGCCAACCATCTCCTTTGCTGTCTGTGTCAAGATTGCTATTTGCGATTGACTCACGTTCGGCTTGAGGCGGAACAGTACTTTGAATCCGGTCAGATTTCCAAGAGTTGTAATGCGATGCCCACATTCGAAGGTAAGTAGATTAGGATACGTACCAATATGGTAGACCGGCATTATGCTGTTCTCGAGAAGAAACTTGAGTCTTTAGTGGGAGAGTCGATGAAGCAAAAGAAAAGATGTCAGACTCAGGAATGAGGTATGATGACGCTGCAGATCTGTCGAAGCGGGGGGACGACGGGAAGTCGGAGGTTTCCCGACTTCTCGGCAACTTCAACAAAAATGTCACACATCTTTTGCTTAGGAGCAAGCTGGCTATGTCTTTCAACCATTTCATGATATCCTAGTGGAATTCAAATCGGCTCCAATTTGCCTTCACCATGGTACCTAGATAGCGCCTTTCAAGACCTCAATAACGAGGATATTGGTAGATATGCCTCCTTTTGTAGCGTCGTCTGCTGTTCCCACTTTCGACTGTCCTCCTGGAACAAAGATGGCCAATTTCGACTTAAAGAGACCAGAGGCAGATTGATCCTAGTAAACATGAATATTTTTGAGATTGATTGGAATTGAGAATTTGAAAGGGCATTTGGGGAGATCAAAGGCGGTATTTACAAGCATCTTTTCCGACAAGAGCCCAAAGAATAACCAAATCATCGACTATCGTTCAGCCACAATTGAGTATCTCGGAGTCAGGCTCTTTCTAGTAGCGGACAAAATTGCTCCTCGACGACAGCTACGGGAATGTAACAATACTGAAGGAATGCAGACACCTTTGAAATCTTCTTCACAACTCCGAAAATGATTGTGATTCCTAAGGTTCGTGAGACATGTACCCTCAATTTATTTTCGTACTAGATCGCCAGTAGTAGCTTGAACGACGGCAATCGAATGATCTCTCGATGGCCAAGTTTCGGCTGCCTCAGGAGCAGGTGGACAATTTCTTGATGATTCTGTGCTGCAGCTGCTTGAAGGGCAGTCTCGTAAAACCCGCCCTGGCTATTGATGTCGGCACCTCTGTCGAGGAGCATTTGGACAATTTCTCGGTGACCCTCTGCCGACGCTGCTTGAAGGGCAGTCCCATAATGCCCACTATGACTATTGATGCTGGCATCTCTATCGAGAAGCATTTGGACGATATCTCGGTGACCTTTTGTCGAGGCTATTTGAAGGGCAGACCCATAGTATCCGCTCTGGCTATTGACGTCGGCATTTCTTTCCAGGAGCATCTGGACGATTTCTCGGTGACCTTGTGCTGAGGCTGCCTGGAGGGCGGTCCCAAAACATCCGCTCTGGCTATTGATATCGACGTTTCTGTCAATGAGTAACTGAACGATCTTTCGGTGACCTTGCGCTGAGGCTGCCTGGAGGGCAGTCCCGTAATGTTTGCTCTCGGATCTGAGGATGGGAGCGTTTTTGAAGAATTGGTCCGCAATTTCCTGGTGCATGAGTGAAGAGGCCGCCAGAGAGGCAGTTCCGTAAAAGCCACTCTGGCTATTGACGTCCACATTTGTGTCGAGAAGCATGTGAACAATTTCTTGGTGACCCACAGCCGATGCTTCACGTAGCGCCACTGATAAAGATGGGGTACAGTAATCGTTCTTCTCATCAAGGAGAAAGCGGACAATCTCCTTGTGACCATTGAATGAGGAAGTAATGAGTGCCGTCCCACATGCTTTCGCTTGGATCTTGACATAGGTAGCATGTTCCAGGAGAAGTCGGACAACACTCGTGTGGCCATTTCTCGAGGCAGCTAGGAGCGGATCTCTGTAATGCTCGAATTGGCTGGCGATTTCCGCGCCCTGATCTAGCAGCATTCGAACAATTTCCTCATGGCCTGCTGCTGATGCTGCTTGAAGTGCCGTCCCATATCTTCCACCCTTGATATTCAATTGGAATGGACCTTCAAGAAAAGCGGCTACCACAAATGAAAACCCAAGCAACGAGGCAACGTACAGCGGTGATGGCATCTTTAAGTCGAATACTTTTACTCCAGATCCATCCAAATTCGAGAAAAACGCCCAATCCTGAAACTTGTCGTCGTCATAAAAAAGATTGAGTACTTGGGCTTCCAATGAATATCGAGTGCGATCAGCCTTGCCGAAATGAAAGTGCCAATATCGTGTTGCGTATCTTGTCAGCGAGGCTCCCTCATTCTTGTCCTGGCCCCAAGGAGCTGGGCATTCAAGCAGGTAAGTCAAACAAATGCAGCTGAGCTGAGCGTGGGCATCAGCTCTGTCCACGGCGTATGTTGCTGCCAAACTTGGAGGCAAGCGACCCGATTCCAAGTACTCCTGCACCGAGAAATGGCCAAGTCGTACTATAGATTTTTGAAAGTCCACGTCAATACTGATCTCAATCAATCCGGGTAAAATGAGCCGAATCTCTTCTGCATTTGTACACTTTCGCTTCGCGTTGAACCTAGGATTCCCGCACAGCTCAACAGCCATTCCTTCATTGACCTCTGCTATTGTAAGAGGTCGTCGAGAAACACTAAGCATGTTTAAAATTTGCCGGGCGTATCCAGAGTCATCCTGGCCAATCTTTTCCAGCATTCGATCATATGTCTCGTCCAGGGATCGTGGAAGAGAGTCTAGCACTTGGTTCAGGCGGTCTTCATTTTGTGGGCATGTCTCTAACAGCATGAGCTGGCACTCTGCATATCGGAATCTGTTTGAAGGTGTCAGTAGAGTCTTGGTAATGGAGGACCACCACGAACTTACACACCATCTGCCCGTCTCGCAAGTGCAGCCTCTATCTTGTCGAAAGATTTCTCCCACTTCCTGAGTCTGCGATGAGTTCTCAAATAAGAAGAGATATATGCAGTAATGTCTCGAGCAACAGATTCGTTATTCATTGAAATCATTCTCACAGCAGCAGAATTCATTTCATCGCGAATATCGGCCTCGTCTCGGCTTGTAACAAGCATATGAAGGCTGGGCTCTGACCAACTCGATATTTCATTCAAAATATCAAGCATCTCCATACGAGCGTGTCCGTAAGGGATCTCGTCTAGAGCATCCAAGAGAATGTAGACATTGCGAAAAGATTGCACGAGCCGATGCAGACAGTCTTGCAGCTTCTCGATGGGCGGCGTTGCATCTATGTAGGTATCATGTAGCTCGGACAGCTCGCTTTCATCGCCAAGTTGGCTGGAGAGTTGCAGAATCAAGGCACGTAGCATAGCAGAGGCATTCTGTTTGAGTGGATCACTGAAAGTGACGAAAAAGAAAGCGATACCAAATTGCGAATGAGATTCCTGGCGCTGGGACAGGTGTTGTATGGCTGTGGAGCATAGCACCGACTTGCCACTTCCGGCAAAACCGTACAGCCAGAGGAAAGAGTTTCCTTCCGAGACCCAGGCGATGAATTCAGGATTCTGCATGAGCCAAAGTCCGGTGTTCTCATATTTCTTTTTCTTCTTGAAAGTTTCATTGTAGTCAAGCGTAGAATCGGGGGCTTTCAGCCAGTCGCGAATGGTCGAGGATATCTGTGTGGCTCTCATCAGCCCGATATCAGCTTTGGTGGATATCACCAAGTCTTTCGTTTCATTAGCCACATGACTTTGCAGGGTTAGTAACTTTTGATTCCCTGAAGGCATTCAGAGGCATTACCTGGTTGTTGCAGCCAAGAATAAATTGAAAGCAGAAGTCTTCTGAGCGATCCGTTGACGAAACTCATTGGCCTTTGTTTCGTCCCATTTCATGCTCTTCCAGAGTTTGCGGCTTACTCCTCGGACTCCATTGGCAACGCGTCCCAGCTCCTGATACTTGTCGAGTTCTTGCTGGAGATCCTTCAGCACCTCTTTACATTGCTGTGATATTGAATTCAATCTTTGCTTTTCTTGATCGTTGAGGAATGCATCGGGTTCACCATCATCAATATCTCTTAGGACAGTTGATAAACTCTTGACGCTGAAGCAGGGTTAGCGTAGTGCCTGATCGTTCACGCGGCCCTTCCAGAGATGGGTACCACTCACTCATCTAGTATTGTTTTGAACTGCGTAGGACCATGAACCAAGCGCTTCCGCACGGTGTTTGCAAGCTCAAGAGCGCCGATAAAGTCTCCGACGCTGAAACCAAAACTCATCTCTGTGGATTGACTTATGAAAAGTCCCTCGGCTCATTTGTCAGTAGGACAATCAGCACTGTGAGGATAGGCAGGACACTTGACCAAACCATAAGTGCTCAGAAGTTCATTAGTCGACCTTTTCATTCCCGGTAGCCTGCAGTGTCTGTGACGTGATGTGAGTTCGTGCAGATGTTCAGAGAATCACGGTTCAGGTGGAAGCGGCTATCTGGGGATGTTCCATTTCAGCTCCGATCGGAGCGCTAGTGCGGCATTTTGGCCCCAAGCTTCTATGTTCCCTGTCTCAGAGTGGCGTGTAATACCCCTCGCTAAAGTTTCTGACCAGCCTTTACTGGCTGACATCCATCTGTCCTTAAAGGAGCGAATTTGACGGCTGGAAAACAATTACCGTGTTATTTATAATCAACGGAGAGGGCTTCTTATGCTAGCGTCATGATATCTAGAGGATCAACCTGTCATCGCGACCTTTGATCTTGAAACTTTTCCAGGCCTGTACATTTGAAGGATGAGGCAGCATTTAATAGGATTCTTCGGATGGAAGGCGGATTTGATAGGGACGGTCTTGGGCTCAGTCAATGCGCGCAGCACCTGTCACCAGGCCAGTCGTTAGCTTCCTTTAGCTTGAGGAAGTCCCACTGCAGATTATAACTCTAGACGAAGTATAAAATGCACTTCTACGACAGCTAAGGTGATGCCATCAGACCGTAGGATTGTTTCCAATCACCCCATTGGTGCGTAGCTCATGGATCGCTTTCGGCTTCAGTCCAAGTTCTTGAAGCACCTTATCGGTATGTTGTCCCAGGGAAGGTGGCCCTTGCCTGATTGTCGGCTTCGACTCGCTAAATTTCACAGGCATTCCTTTAATGTGATAGGAGTTAGTCAGAGCTAGGCGTCAATCCCAAGTGCGACTTACCGAGTACCTTGACGTTTCCCGATATCGCCTCAGCCTGAGTGACTGATTGCATCATTCCCCTTGCCACCGTCTGCGGATGCGAAAAGACCTTTTCCATGTTGTTGATCGGGCCATATGGCATTCCACTTCCTTCGAACATTGTCTCCCACTCGCTCGTCGATTTCCGGACGAAGAGATCATCCAATATGCACTTGAGCTTTTGACGATTCCGAACACGGGCGTTATTGTCCACAAAGCGAGAATCGCTGGCCAGCTCTACTTCCCCTAAATAGCCACAGAGGGTCTTAAATTGTCTGTTGTTGACAGCACCCACGACAAGAAATGAGTCCTTTGTTTTGAAGGCCTCATATGGAACGATAGTTGGATGACCCGTACCCCAACGCTGGGCTTCTTTGCCAAGATTCATCCAAGACATTCCCACATTGGAGAGAATGGAAATGGTCGTCTCAAAGAGCGAGGTGTCAATCTTTTGTCCCAGGCCTGTTTTTGCCCGTGCAAGTAATGCTGACACGATTGCGCCATGAAGGTATAAACCTGTACACATGTCCATGAGGCCGACACCGGGCTTGGTAGGAGGGCCTTCTGCCTCTCCTGTGATATGGAGTAGGCCGCCTTCAGCTGCCCCGATCACATCGTATCCTGCTCGCTGTGCATATGGCCCATCGGCGCCGTATCCTGAAACGTATGATCAGAGAAAATAACCCCGACAGGAGAAGCTGGTCACAGACCTGAGATACTCGCTAGAATGACAGATGTGTTGGTAGCTTTCAAGACATCATAGCCAAGGCCGAGCTTCTCCAATTTTCCGGGAATGAAATTCTCCACTCTATCTAAAGTCGTTAGTAGGTTTATTCCATGGTGATAGGAAGCGAATGGTTTATGATCATTGACGGGACCTACACCACGTCTACCTTACGGACAAGGCCTAGAATGATTTTTCTTCCTTCCTCCGTCTTCAGGTTGACCGCAATCGAGCGCTTGTTCCGATTGATGGTGTTGAAGTAGATGGAAGTATTGGAAGCCTCGGGTCTCCATATAGCTTCCTCTCCAGCTTCGCGCCAGAGTCGGGTGTCATCCTAAATCACCCTTTAGTGATTTTTAATTTTGCATCATCGATCCTTCGAGATCGAAAGTCAAATGCATGTTGTAGACTCACTCCTCCATTTGGATTTTCGACTTTAATCACGTCAGCGCCATAGTCTGCGAGGATTTGGGTGCAAAATGGTCCCTTTCAAATTGATCAGCCTCTCAGCTCGAATCCTTCTAAGGAAACCTACCGCCAGAACGCGTGTCAAATCTAGAATTTTGACTCCAACAAGTGGGCCGCTATGTGTAATTTGGGTAGTCCCGGTATGATTTCCACGTATTCCCAAGTGAAGCGGAATTCTGACTGCCAATGTAAATGGATGTCCGCGAGGCAGTCCTGCGAAATTGCGGGCAAGAGTGTACATCGTCGACTGGTCTTGGGAGTTTGGAATCCTGGTGGTGAGACTATTGTTTTACTCTGTAGTCCTGAACTCTAGATTTGAGTAAAGCAAATGCCTAGGTATTCCATTGAGCCGATTCACATGACATAAGTTGACCATGCTCAAACCCAGCGCGCCTCAATTGTGCGGGGAACTACCCCAGACATCCTCGGGCTTCGGTGCCGAGCGCCAAAAGACTACGCGCAACCTTCGGTCTTTTGCCCGAATTGTCATAGTTCATGGTAACCTCGGCGCTTTTCGGTTTTGATCATTCTTGAAGGTCGCCGTGTTTAAGACTGAGGTTTTCATCCAATAGTTGAGGCTGCCCTATGCGACGAAGCACTGCAAAACATGGTATTCCTTGGGCGGACTTGGGTTGTTCGTTCACTCTCTTGAACCATGAGAATGAATACAATTGACACAGTGTGTAGCTTCGGAGATCGAGAGCGCATTCCGTTCAGTTCTTGTGTTCCAACAGGAGCTTACGACACGTCCATGCTAAAGCTCGCGCGACGGAATACCTTCAAACCCACGATACCGACTTGACAGACTCGCAAAAGACTGTTCGTGAAGCTATAGCCAAGATCTGCGCTAACTATCCCGACGAATATTGGCTGAAACAAGATGAAGCCAAAAAGTTCCCAGCTGACTTTCACCAAACTCTCGCCCGAGATGGGTGGCTGGGAGTCTGTATGCCCCAAGAATATGGCGGCTCGGAATTGGGTATTGCAGAAGCAGCCGTGATGATGCAGACTATCTCCGAGTCAGGAGGAGGGATGACAGCTGCCTCTTCTGTGCATATGAACATTTTTGGTCTCGAACCGGTCGTCAAATTTGGGACCCCCGAGCAAAAGAAACGTTGGCTCGAACCTTTGATCGCGGGCCAAGAGAGAGCATGTTTCGGAGTTACGGAACCGAACAATGGACTCGACACGTTGAAGCTACAATCAATCGCTCGAAGAGAGAAGAATAGCGACTATTACAGCCTGTCAGGGCAGAAGATATGGATTTCTACTGCGCAGAATGCTCAGAAAATCTTGATCTTAGTTCGTACCACGCCCCTCGAAGAGGTGAGAAAGCCATCACAAGGCCTATCGCTCTTCTATACGGACCTGGATCCCTCTGTAGTGGAAATTACAGAGATCCCGAAAATGGGCCGAGCAGCTGTCGACACTAATACCCTCTTCTTCGAGAATTGGCGGGTACCAGCGAGCGATATGGTCGGAAAAGAGAATTATGGATTCAAGATGATTCTTCACGGGATGAATGCAGAGCGTATCCTCATCGGAGCGGAGGCATTGGGCCTTGGATACGCTGCTTTGAGGAAAGCAGCAATCTACGCCGGCGAGAGGAAGGTGTTCGGGCGTGCTATTGGTCAAAATCAAGCTATTCAGCATCCTCTCGCAGATAGTTGGATGAAGCTGGAGGCTGCGCGGCTCATGATCTACCATGCAGCCCGTATGTACGACCGAGGGTACGAAGGTGGGGAATATGCCAACGCCGGCAAATATCTCGCCGCCGAGGCTGCTTTTGAGGCGTGTGAGAGGGCGGTTTTGACGCATGGGGGAATGGGATATGCGAAAGAATACCACGTGGAGAGATATCTTCGCGAGGTTTTTATTCCCAGGATAGCTCCGGTGAGCAGGGAGATGATATGTAACTATATTGGTGAAAGAGTGTTAGGTTTGCCAAAGTCATATTGATCGAGATGTTTCAATAGGTGGTGTCAAAGCTAAGAAGGTAAAGTATTAACGTTCTTTTGACAGCCGCAGCCCGACTGATTTTGAAATTAAAGTCATATCTTGGTATCCATCTAGCTGCTATGGACCGCCGTTGTCCCTTTTTGCGCCCACAATTTCAAGATTACTTTCTTTTTGAGGACCGTGCATTCACATTCGCGGACACGAGACGGAACATTGGCATGTTGACTTGGCTCTTGGCAATATCCAAAGCAGTCCTTCCTTTGTTGTTTGCCACTTGGGTGTCGCAACCCTTCTCAATCAACAGCTGAGCAACGCTAGGCGACTTTTGTCTCACGGCGCAAATGAATGGCGTTTCTCCACGCCTATTTCGAGGCTCTATGTCTGCTCCCTTCTCAATCAGTAGCCTGGTAATGTCCTCAGATCGCTTCCTCACTGCATGCCAAAGCGGTGTCTCGAGATGATTGTTGCGAGCTTCGATATCAGCGCCTTTCTGGAGGAGAGCTGTGGCGATGGCTTCCTTGGATAGCTTCCAAATGCGACGAGTATCGGCAGCATGATGCAAAGGCGTATTACCTCTATGGTCTGTCCTCGTGAAGTCTGCGCCAAGCTCCAGTAACAGGTCAACCATATCTTTTTGGGCGCGAGAAACACCGACATGTAGAGCAGTCATGCCCTTGTGGTCCTCGGCCTCAATATCTGCCCCTCTCCCGATAAGGATTTTAGCAGAGTCTCGGTAGCCCCCACTGGCGGCAATGTGAAGGATGGGTTTGCCGTTCTCTCGGTAATTAACGTTGATCGTTGATTCTGTGTCTGTTGCCATAACAGCAGCTAGAAATTCCCACTTGGAAATGAAATCAGGAATATCCGAAGTCTGCACCTTGGTCTTGGCAAGCAAAAGCCGAAAAGCATCGATATGGTGGCTATGGAACGCACTATGGAGAGGACGCATTGATTCGTTGATGGTGGCTTCAGCATCCGCGCCGTGGCCAAGGAGGAGGCTGATCACTGAATTGTGCCCACGCAAGGCTGCCATATGAAGGGGTGTCGATGTTTCGCCTTCGAACTTGTAGTTGACGTCGGCTCCGTGTTGTATTAAGAGCTTTACTGCGATCTCATGACCCCCTGCAGAGGCTAGTGACAGTGGACTTTCGCGATAAGAGGGCCAAATGTACTTTTCAACTCCTTTTTTTGGGTGGAAGTTTGGCGAAGCACCTGCCTTGAGAAGGGTGCTTAGGACGGGCACATTTCCGAGTTGGGATGCAAGACTGAGAGGCGTGCGATCCCAGTGTGGGATCTTGTCCCGGATACCAGCCAGGATGAAATTTCGAGCCGAGTTTGGTAGGTCTTTCAGTGCGGCGCGGTTGAGTCCTTTGCCTTCATGGTGAACGATGTTGTATCGATAAAGGTGGAGGTTGATGACGCCCCACAGGTATCGATTGACCTTCACAATGGAGTTGATATCATGTTGAGACTCACAGTGATCCGCAATCATGAGCAAGATCTCAGTGGGTAGATTGAGGAGACTCATGGCTCGTTGAAGAAGAGAATGTCGGGACCAGTCTGATTCAAGGTTGATCAGGAATAAAGGATGGAGCAGGGTTGACAGTGAAGGAAAGATGGAGGGGAGAAGAAGGAGAAGACAAAACAAGAGGAAGAAGATCGCTTTTGTTTGAATCCATTCTCGGAACTTGGGAAGTTTGTGGAAAATGTACTCCTCCTTTTCGACACCTGTTTCGTCCGGCCTCGATGGATACTTCCACGCGACGAGTTGAGTCGATGAGTAGGTCTTGAATATGCGCTTAGGTCTAGATGAGCAAACTTGTCAGACATCTTGTAGAGCTTCCCACCAGGCATCTATAACAGAATATCAGGGGAAGCCCGTTACCAGTTGTTACAAACATTCAAAGTGTCAGATGGAAGTGGCGTGCCCTAATACTCGACATGGACAACGTGCACACCGTGAGGCAACCTTGAATTACTTACGATATTGTCTTACTCAAACGTACTCAAGTTGGCTGCGTACACACTTCCGATGTTCCTTCCTTGGTGTTCAACCGTGTCATTCTGCTGTCCACCTAATAAAAAAGCCAAAAGTGTGTCGATATTCATACTCCTCTGTTTGCGGGCAGCATCCAGGAGTCCATTACTTTCAAGTACCAGGTTTAAGGTCTCGACGTCACGAACCATCTCATGCAAGCGCTGAGTTACGAAACCAGTGCTTTGCAACGTATTTTGTGAGATTCGGGGTGTGCCATAGAGCAAGTCAGAATGCATTCTTTAGCATCCTAGCCAAGACAACTTTAACATGTTCAATGGCTTCAATGTATGCGATCCCAACATTCAGTCGGACGACGGACGTCCGCATAGAATTGTCTCCTGAATCTTCCCCATTGTTCAAGTGCGACCAAAATTAAGCATTTCACATCTGTGCCGAGAGAAGTGATCCCGACAGAGAAGACATTTTTGACATAAAAGGTACCGTGGTCATTTGACTTTCAATCTGCGGGATTGCAGTTGGTGTTTTGGCTGTACCTCTTTCCCACCTAAAAGCGAGCGTTGTTACTCACTTCTCTGAGGAGTGGCTGTCAGCTTACTTGGGTTCTTCTCGGGTCTATTTTTTGCAACAATATGTCCTGATAACACCCTTGAACACTCTACAGCCGACCGACCATCATTCTCCAGGGCATCTATGTCGGCTCAAAGATCTTCTCTCCAGAAATATGTTCCTCGGCGATAGGTAAGACCCGGCCCACACCCAAATCTTGACTCCTATCCTCACCAAATCCTCGTCATTCGTCTTCGTCCTCGGCCAAATTGGCGGCACCATATTCCCAGCAATGGCAGGCATCATAGCCGCCGACGTCGGCATCAAGGTACTTCACCCATGCTAGTGGGCCTCTTCAGCGCCGCCGGCGTAAGTTGGCTGTTCCACCCCAAATCCACCCTATATCGGGACTAGCCCCGATCCACAGTATGACATCATTCGCGTGGGACGAGATCCTAGCATTTCGAGCGAATGACAGTCTCGCCGAGTCCAGGGCTGAGTAGTGCGCATCGATAGTCTGCCTTAGTTTATCAGCTTGCGCTAATTTTGTCGAAACTTTGTCGATCTGCGTCCATCATTGGCGTATCCGTTTAGGGGGACCCTTGGTACTCGGAGGTGGAGGGGGAGTGGCTGAGCCTGTGGCTGAGTTACTCCGATGCATACTCCTCCAGGGTGGGTTGATCTTTCATCATTAGCGAGGGGCGGGGTCGAGCCAAGATTCCCGCGACGCGATGATTATTTAGATCAGCCGCTTGCCCGTGAGACCTTAACTTTTTTTTCCCTTCATCAGCAAACATCCACATACAATCTCTCAATCTTTCTCTCCAATACTATCAAAATGGATTTCATCAAGAAGGCTGCTGACGGCATGAAGGGCAACGGCTCTTCAGGCAGCTCTTCCAACCCCTCTGGCCAGCAGGACGACTACGTTGACAAGGGTACGTCATTGTTGACATCGTGGTCTAATTTTCCGTGATGTTCATCTCACTCATGGGCGTCTCATATAGCTTTCGGCTTCGCCACGAAGAAGTCCGGTCACAACATGGACCGCAGCACCCAGGAGAAGATTACCGATGCCGGTCGTGAAGCCTACGAGAAGGCCACTGGGTATGTCATTCCTTAGTTGACATTTGGAATACGAAATCTTGGCTAATAGAAACTCCCACTATAGCAAGACTGTCAACCCTAAGATTAGCAACTAAGGGCTTCATGATACCCAGAACTAGCTTGAGCTGCATTACGATCGATACCACCATCTCAAATTGACTTTCAAGCTCATATCGTGATTCTGTGCAGTATTGTGGAACAGGAATTCATTAGAGACCTCGTGAAAAAACTTAAACACCTAGACTCCAGGGTATAAGTCGTAACATCATCACATCAAGTCCGCTGGCAGATAAAAAGCAGACCCTCAAGCACCACGCTCGATGCTATAATAAAAACACTCCATGAATTATGACTCATGCCAGCCGGACACCGTCAGAACATATCGGAAGGCCACGGATACTCCTCAAGCACGGTGGACTGTCTGTTTTGAATCGAAGGGGATTGCAGCTCGAGAACAGACGCGCCACGATTTCTCGACTTCTCTTTCTTCGACGGCGATCTGATTACCTTTGCAGCATCGTTGAGTAGCTCCTTGGGAACAGGCGGAACGGGAGGAATGTCCTCCTCTTGACGGCTCCGGCGGCGCGTATGGGCAGGCTTGGACGGGGAGCCGGTTGACTTAGTCGGAGAAGAAGAGCGAGACGTACGATCGGGATCAAGGGAGCGTTGCTGCTGAAGATAGAATGTATTGTGAGTTTCCAAAGGCGGCGAAGGTGAAAGGCAGTCGCTCGAGACTTCACGCGAACCCGGAACGATATGTCTCGGCGAGACGGATCGTAGGTTCGAATGGCCGCGGCGCATACGCAGTGGGGGTGGGGATTTTCCGGTCTTGGGGCTTGGTGAGCCGTTGAGACCAGGTGAGGGTCGAGGCTGAATTGATGAGGATCTTTTGTGCATTGAGCCTTTCTCGCCTGCCACCCTGTAGTCGACGCCGGTGTTTCGCTTGCGTTCAACGGAGCCGGGGCTGTCGCCGGCGTCGAATTTCTGCCACTTAGCTTGTCTGGTTGGGCTGAGTAGGCCAAAGTCAATCAGCTGCTCAAGCTCGGGCGATTGGAGGATGTCGTCGTGGCAGTCCGTCGAAGTGGGCTGAATAGGGTTCCGACTAACGACAGGTTCAGGAACTGGGGTCTTCCTCTTGCGGGAGGAGCTTTCCTTACCCATGGAAGATGGTCGCGATTTCGACCGCCCCTTTGGGGTCTTGGTTGGTGATGAACTCGGAGATCTCAATGGTTCCTCGAGGGAGAAGCTTTCTCGGCCCTCCATTGATGGCAAAGCTGTAATGCCGCGCATCTCGGGCTCAGGCGACTTGGATATCGGGTTTTGTTGGTCGAGTAGTCGCTCCGAAGGCAGTGTGGGAAGTGCACCCGGGACAAACTTGCGAGGATAGCTACCAGGATCCATGTCCAGACTCATGCGCAAGGACTCAGTTGACTCTGGAATTGGAGCGGGCACTCGCTCTTCATTGCCGCTTAGTTCACGAAGCTCGCGTCGCGCACGGTCCAGCTTATCTTCAAGATTGCTAACCTTCTTGACTAGCTTGGCCTGGCGATTGATTTCTTTCTTTGACTTCTGTCTTCGAAGCCCGCCCAGCTCGAGGTCCTCGGATGAACGGTCTTGGTACGTGGGTGGAGCGGTTGTAACTTGTTCATGGGGCCTCATAAAGGGAAACCCTATTGACCGCAGGTCTTGGAAGGATGAACGCTTCGAGGACTTCGTCGGGGACCGCCGTGGAGAGCGCAATGGTGTGCCTAAGCCGTGGGGTTCGCCGCAATGGGAAGTTGAGTTTCGTGGGAGCGTATTTTCTTGGAAATCCTGCCAGGCATGATCGGCATGGACCTGGTTGACATTGGCGCTTTCCAAGTAAGCGCCCTTATTTGTACCCTGATACCCTGCCTTTTTGAGCTCCGCATAGGCCTGCTCTGCCTGCACAAGAGCGTCTTTTTGAGGCGACTTGTTGACATTCTCCGGCGAGCTCTTGTTCCAGCCGCCGAACGGATTGAAAGCCGAAGCGATAGCCTTTCCAAACCGAAATATCCCAGATCCGCGGTTCTGGGCAGCGGCCTGCTTCTTCTCCTGCATGAAAATACTCGGCGGCTTCTCACTGACACTGTCCACCATAGTCGCTTCAACAAATCGCGACCGCCTTCCGAGAAGATTGCGCGGACTGTTGGAAGCCGCCGTACTGTGTTTTGCACGCGAAGAACCGCGCGGTGACGCCCGAGGTGATGACTTGTATGCAGTTGCGAGGTTGGCGCCTAGACCACCGCTCGCGTTGCGCGCACGGCGATCATGATGTCCGTAGTCAGCGGCTTCGTCCGGGAGCGGCCAGTCATTTGAGCGGCGTCGCTTCGCTGACTTGGCCGATGGCGACTTGAGGGCCTCCAACTCGCGCTCGTCTGCGTCGTCGAAGCGACCGGATTCGTCTGAGCTCCATGTCAGGTTGGTGTCGTCGGAACTGCTGCGTAAGTGCTTGCGCGAAGTGCGTTGCAGCACGGGGCTCGGGTCAACGTCCATTTCGTCAGAGTAGCCGGGTCCCTATGTGTGGAGTGAACAGTCAGATTTGAAGCCTTTCATTCATCACATCTCTGAGACAGTGTCCTAGAGACGGGGCAAGGGATCTTTACCTTGCCGGTGACCAACTTGATCATCCCTACTTTACACCCCGCACCCTTCTTTTGCGGACAGTGGTCAAAGGAGAACAGGGCAGAGAAGCAGAGAATATCATGAAATGTCGAGCACAGATACAAATCAAGAAGTAGGGTTTGGGGTGCTTTTTGAAATGCGTTGTCAAGTGGGTTTGTTTACATACTCCGCACTTGCCTAGGGAGGAAGTTTGTTGTGGTAACCGGTACTCGGTACTTCACTGGACACGAAACTTGACGCGGTCATTTAAGTACCCGCTACTCATGTACTCCACCTTTTATCGATTGATCTATTGACCCGACGGTTCAGAATGTAGGCATACAGGGAGTCGATCTGGCGTTCCTTGGGGACCTAGCCTGTCTCAGACGAACACGGGCATAAGGAATCTAAGAATGCACCTAGGCTCTCTGGTCTGACGTCGACAAGTTGAACGTGCCGTGTAAGTAACTGAAAATCGACCGTATTCAAAGAAACATCCATCAGTTGCTAGGTACCGAAGATGTTCAATCATAATGATAAGATAAATTGAGCAACTGGCCCTTGGAAGATGATAAAGTGGGAAACGAGGACAAGCAAGGGAAGCGACAGATCTTCACTTCCATTATCATATCCTGCGCTTCCACCCAAAGGCGCAAAGGATCGAAGGGGCACACATGGTCGTTCGCAACAATGAGATAAAACAGGTCGCATCCCGTTTTACTGCCGTGAGGAAAAGCCCAGAAAATGCAGGAGAAGCCAAGATGGGGAGGAGGCGGCCTCTATGCCCCTTTGCACTCCATATCTGCCGTATATAATCCATCAGACGGAGGGATGGAATCCCCCCTAGGCTGGTTGCAGAGTCTGAATCCAGGTTTGCATTGGAGGAGAAAGGGTGTGTCTCATCTTGGCTCTGAGAACTACGAATAGAGATGAACGTACGATCCAGATCCCAACAAAAGCGCATGTAGATCATAAAAATTCGGAAAGTATGATATGCACCGCACAACTCCCCGAGATAGACCAAACGACTCCCGCGCGAAAAAATTGGAAAGAGGACAAAGAAAAGAAAGTTGTGAAAAATGAAGGTGAGAACACAATGCATCGAGATATCTAGGCATAGGGCAAACAAGGAGCACGAAGGGTAAGGAATCCATTTACAAAATTTGAAAGGGTTTGCTGGGCATCCAAGTCTCCTGGATTCGGGGATCACAACAAGATTGGGAAGAATGAGAGGATGTGTCAAAGTAAGTATCAAATCTCTCCAAGATTAGGGTATAACTTCTCGAGAAGGGTCAGATTTTTGTCAGTTTCTATTGCTTGCCTGGAGGCACCTTCATGACCATCCGGCCATTCGCACGCTTGTATGCCATTTCACCACCGCCACCTCCGAGCTCGGCCATCAAGGCAGCACGGCTCTCGGCAGAGAAATCACGGTAAGTACTGTTGTATGTCGGGACATCAGGACGCATGCCGTTCTGCATCGAGCGTTCATCAAGACCAAATGTATCCTCGTGGGATCGCTTGCCAACCGCAGTGGGTCCGGTCTGATACAGCATCCGTTTGCCAGAAACAGAATCATATCCGGTCGGAGACCCTATCTCGATGGTTGATTGCACGCGTTCGTTGGAGAGGCCCTTGAGGGGCGGTAGAGAGTGAGGCAAGGCTGGGGGCTCCACTCGAGGTATCATACTCGGCGGCATATGCTGGTATGGTGAAGGATCGGTGGAAGCACGAGGGTCCATGTATGACTGTGATTTAGGCGCTTCCATACGATAAGATGTCATGGGATTCTTTGGGTAACCAACTGCTCGATCTGCCATGGGTGGTGCCATAGGATATCCAGCAGGTGTGCCTTCGTATTCTGAGACGGTCGATGAGTGTCGAATGTTGGCATAGGTGGTATGAGGCGAGTACATGCCAGACGGTGCAACCGGTGGTGGTGTTGGGGGCATGTGGGCGGAAGGGTAATGGGCCGGTGTTGAGCCAAAAGACAGGTGGGATTGATAAGAAGGCGTTTGGGCGTGTGCCATAGGGGCAGGTGGCATCGATCGTTCGTAGGGTTGTGGTGGGCACTGGAATCCATAGTCTGGTGCGGAAGGCCGCCTTTGAATCTCTGGTGGGAATCCATAAGGCGACTGAATCGTGCTTCCATTGCTATTCGAACGAGGACGCTCCACGGTGGTTGCCGCATAGCGATCTGGTGTCGAGTACCGATCAGAACGAGCGTAAACAGCCGCCCTCTCCTCGTCGTAGTCGTAGTCCTCCTCGCGCTTCTCACCCCGGCGTCTCATCCGCACATCGCGACGAATGCGAACACGGCAGCCCTGTTCGGCGATGATGCGACTCAACGAAGTGCTGGTGGCCAGACCCGGGAACTTCTTCGCACTGTACACGGTGAAAGGAACGGATTTCACCTCGAGACGGAAGTGAAGGAATGCCTGTGGGGATCCCGGCTTAGACGAGGTCGGGGGTTTAATTTGGTTTGGAATGGGCAAAGTCGAGTCCTTGTCGGCATCTTTGGCATCCTTGATCTCTTCGTAAAGGTGGAAACTCAAGCGATAACGACCCTCGTGGCGCACAGACAGATCTGGGAAAATGAAGTAACCTGCTTGCGACGGCCGATCAAGATAAGCCACGCCAGCGACCGGCACACCTGTCAACACGGGGCACGACGGCGGGCTAGCCACCCGCCCATGAGCGATAGGGCGCGCAGTATCCAAGGTTGCATAGAGGAAGAAATTGGCGTTGTAGGCAAAGGTGATGTCGGTTTTCTGTGCTTCATTGTTGGGATCTGATTCGAAGATTCGCAGTTCGACCACGGGCGGAGGGTCGACCGGGCGACGATCGGCAGACGCTGTTGTCAACTGTCAGCAGAGGCGACCATCAACAAGAAGGAAGGCGGTGCTTACACTTTGCTCCAGCACCACAGGCTCTGGCACGCTCGGGCTGTTGCATCACACTCAGCTTGTAGGTGATCTGCTTGCCCTCGCGCGTAATGCGACTGACGGAGTGCTCCGTCTCGTTATGAGGCGGCATCATAGGAGGCCGGGATGCCATTGTTGCAGTAATGGGCTGTCCTATCCTCGTCTATTGTAGCGCGACATCAGCAAACTGAGACGATCTGGGTGGCGTTGGTGGTGGAGTGGCACCAGTCGAGAGTTTGGTTCGGGCGCGCGACGTACTAGTTTCCTTTTCCACGGGTCGAAAACCGGTTCGCAATCGGTCGGTACTCCGACTCGATTCAAATTGCCCAGGAGTCGCCAGGAGTCCCGTTATTAATTTGCCTGTGAGGGAACAGTGAACGAGCGGTCGCAGGTCAAATCAGTCGTCGAGCACGGCGACTGAAAGACCGTAGAAATGAAGGCGGAGGGGGAGTAGACCAGCAAGCTCGGAGTGTGGATGTTGAAATGCCCCGAGGTGATGGAAAGAGAAGGTTTTGGGAGGGGAAGGGAGACGGCGACACTCATGACAAGGGTACAAGGCGCTGCCATGGGCCATTGCGGCATGGGCGATGTACGTGGTTCGAGACTCTGTATTTTATTTTGTCTCAAGAAAATTGTCATTTCCTCTAAGTTAGTCAATATCCTCACTTCTAATGTAGATTGTTCTCTTTTCTATGCTCGTGCACTGATATTATCCTTTTATACGTTCTCATATCTCGTCCCTCCGCTGCTCAGGTAGAGGGATGTGGTCTATTTCCTCCAAGTCCAGAACTCGCGGAGACGGGCGTTTACACATTTCAGTCCCAGCTTTACAACTTCGGGACTATCGACGCGATCTGCGGTCTCAGAGCAAGCCGCCTCGATCTTGACTAGTTGCATGCTAGCGCCGTACATCAAGAATCCTTCGTGTATTCACCGTATCCAGAGTACCCTAGGAATAATCCCCGGTCTACTCTTCACTCCTTTTCACACAAAGTAAGCTCTTTGTGGTTGAATTCGTCCAGAGATTATTCAACGAGCCTGTCCGGCTCAGGAAACAAAATCCCGTCCAGTGGTCCTCATTGATCTTGAGGGCTTTGCTTCTGCAGGAAATCACAGCCCGTTCGGATTACTCTGACAGCGGTGCCCACCCGAAGATTTCCAGGGTTTGTGATCCCTTGGCTCGCGGAGTCCACGTTACCGATTTTCCAGTCCCAGCCCAACGGACCGGTGTCCTTTATTTTCATCGGCGATGGATATCAAGTATGCCCCATTGAAATATGTTAGAGATGGTGTTTCTTCCTGAGCAGCCGATGCCGTCCACGCTGGTACCTTTGCGTGTTGCTGCTGACGTGGTGGCCTCGGAACCGACGCTCAAATACGGGTATTTCTCAATACCAGGTCTGTCCAGCCTTTGTCCAGATCGGGTTTTGTTTGGAATTATTAGGATTTGACTTCAAATCTCGGTCATGGAATGGCCCTACCATATGCCTAGCCTTAATACCAGGTGCATAGCCCAAAAAGTCTCTTAACTTGGGCTGGTGTTCTGGCAAGCTCGTTCTTTCAATGACGGTGGCGTCTGTCAAGTCGATAAACTCGGCCCGTACCCATGGGCATGGAGGCCGTTGTACGGAGTACACATCCACACACGGAGCAAACAGACCCCAGCATGGGAAAAAGAAAACACGATTCCATCCCTTCTTGAACTTAGTGATTTCCGAACCATGCGCTTTCGGGCAAGAGCCAGCCTTTAGTCCAATACTCGGTCCTCCAGCACTAAATGTTGGTCATGGATCCGTTCCTATTGGTTTACGTTGCAACCCCGCTCGTAATTAGTTGATTAGTGGACACGATGGATGTTCTCCAGGCGACATGTGAGCTGCCGGCTTGGTCAATTTCCCCCGACATTGGCTACTGACTATTTGGTGATCTCATGGTCATCTTATATGGGGATCAGGAGGATCATGGATCAGACGTTCACGATCTTCCGTCTCGTAATTGTCTCCAAATTTTTTCAACCTCATGGATCAGACTTAGCTCGGCATTTCTTCCCCCACTTTGTACACGGTCCGCACCGAAGAAGCCACAGACCCATTGGACCCAATCTTCGTTGTTTCACTGTATCGCCTGACGATACATCACCTTCGTCACATAACACGATGCCATAGTGCATGCAGTACAGAGTACTTTTGATGCAGCGACACACTTGTCCCTGAGGTCAAACAGTTCCCACATAAGTGGAGTGCAGACCCAATTCTCATATGCGGCCGGCTCTCCTCGTCCACTTTCTACTGGCTAGTCTGAAATGTCTAGTACCGGGGAACTCGGAGCACAGGAACTACGGAGTCAGTATCCCGTCCAGGGAGAATGCTTTGATCAGTCCTGGTATTGCGGATCTGAAGATCGTGCCATGGCGTCCAGCGCAGTCTGCGATATGACACGGTGAATGCCATGAATACATTGTAGGGCATGAATGTTATGTCACGGACTTGAAATTTAAGGCCCCCTAAGATTATCTCGTGGTGCGCAGCGAGACTGATGCCGAGGTTTGCAATTCGACCACTCCAAAAAGTCTCGGCCCACGGCGTCGATGCACGGCTCAATCTTCACACCAGCGTTTATTGGTTGTGAGCTCTGGCTTTAGATAGATTTTCCCCGGTAATCGACCCCAGCTCTACGCCCTCGTCGTCTGGGACTTCGATTGTTCGCAGGGAGTGCCCATCCCAACCGGGCAACGCCCTACGAGGCAACATCTCGGTGGCCGTAACAAACCCAATATACGCTTCAAGCGCCAGTATTGCCTTTCCAAAATGTTTTGCTGTAGATGAGGTGACGGCCTACCTCTTTTAGCGGCAATTTGGAAGACTGTAGTGTGGAAATACTGGCCTTGAGCCAGGTCGCCAGGTCGGATGATTGTATCGCACCGTAAGATCCACGCTGGCGCCGAATACATAGAAGTTACTTTACTAGGGCGGTCATCAACTCGCGTGGCTTCTTGGATTTTTGATCATGTGAGAATAAGTATGGAGTCTCAGTCCGCTAACTTTGACTCTGTTTGGATACCAGACCGCAATCATTGATCACAGAACAAAATTTCGTGATTGAACGGTCTCCCATTCAACCTTTTGGTATCTTCACCTCCATTCTGTCCTCCGCAGATAGTCCTCTCACGACTCACAATATGCTCTCTGCTTCTTGCACTTTTCCATGCTGATATATCGCTTATCAAGACCCCTGTCCATATGGGAGTCCAGGAAGAGGAGTTCATGAAACAGTGGTATGCGCATATGAGCAACATGGCTCTTTCATCAGGCAAGGAGTTTCTTGGCTCACCAGTCACTGTCTGCATGTATCTACAGTAGGCAAGGTACTAGTAATTGAAGAATGGCCGAGGGGCGAGTCTAAACTCTCAGTCCTTTAACCAATCCCAGTTCTATACTCCCGCACACTCGAAGCGAGCCCAAAGGACCCCGAATCCCCGATGCACCCGGTGATCGTGTGTCCCAAATCGAGAAATCGTGTTACATACTAGGTAACGCCATTTCGTACGGGCCAAGGAACACGGCCCGCGGATCGTCGGCTCTGGTATGTGCACTCCATCCGTATTTAGAGGGAGTTGTGTGCGAACTGGAATGATCGCCCGATCCACGCGTCACGTAGATCAGCCTTCTCTCAAGCTGTCCATGGGTAACGGAATGGGCGAAGCGTAGTTACGACGGCTGTCTTAATTGCCTTGCTGAAATCTTTGTTTCCAATCTATCTCATCGTCAGTGTCCGGCCGTCCGTGCATTGGGGGCTGGGACATCGTTCTGACCTTCCTATCTGGGATGGTCTCGATATGACGGACTCTGCCCATTTCCTACTCCTCGGCGTCAACAGCTGGCCCAAAGTACTGACATTGAGGTACCAAGAGTCGTCACAATCGGCAAACTACATGTGGAGGTTAAGGTGAATTTCTAAGTTGCGTATGAGATAGATGAAGCGCTTCGTATCGAGGGTCTGGCCGGACTGGTCTGTCCGCGCTAGTGCAGACATAGTATGTCTCAATACTAATTCCAGTCCCTTATCACTATGTGTGCACTTTTGATTGCAGGTATACGAGACATCTGTGGACCTAGACATCTCCTCATCCACATATGCGTGACTTTGAAATGAATCGTCGGGCGATTGACGAGGCGATAGCATTTACAAATGTCATGGAGAAAATAGCTGTGTACGGCGTGGTTCATCGATATCTCGATAGTCATATCATTCTCCTCATTCTCACTCCATTAAGATGGGATAATGTGTCCGATGGCTCTGTTTTTCTCCATTCTAATATGGTTGCGTGTCAACCAAGTCGCTTTGGACACATAAAGTGGCTACCTCTACTACGGTACTTTATCAAGCTGATGATAATTTTTCCTCTAAGTTCTATTTCCTAGAAGCAACCAATGGCAAGACGACCTTTGAACTTCTGAACAAGACGCATTTTCCTACAAAGCCAATGATCTGAGCACAGCACTTGAGATAAATGCGCTGCGCGTGCTCCGTCTACTTTGCAAACTGCGCATTTCACAACATTCTTTCCATTCAGTCCACAAGTCTAGATTTGACTCGATCGATTTTTTTTGATAATCAGCTTCGCAATGATTTCCAAATTACGATGCAAGGTTACCTAGACCTCCATTATTCGCCCTTCTACGCTCAATCGAGAGCTCTCCTTCTCCCTGTGAAATTAAAAGTCTTTTCTGTGAGAGCACTGACGCTAGCTTAGTGAGTCTTGAAAATGCATAGAATGCCAGGCCATGGTCCGTCGAAAATTGCGAAGAAGAATCTATCGAAGGTCGCGTCATAGTTCTGCTGATGTAGAGGGCGACTGTGATTGGTCGATGCGGAAGCTTGAATAATCGCGAGATCAGCTTCGCTACCTGGCGTTGCCTCTAAATTCATATGGATCTTCTATCTGTCCTGCCTGGCTTTGCGACAAGATCCTACGCACACATTCTTCCCCCTCTCGAGCGAGGCAAGATCTCCACTGTCGACCTGATCACACTCGACACGCTCGAGATCGCGAAACGCGCTCATGTGCCCCCCGCAGATGTGCGGCGGCTGGCCGCTAGCATCGTCGAGGCTTTGCATGGCGACCTGGGATTTGAAAAGACACCGATGACGACGGAGCTAAATGGAGAAGAGGTCCCCCGCTCGAGCATCACCGCTGATGCTGTGAGCCTCAATCTTGGCCCGGCCACAAAGCTCGAGCCATCCCGATGGAACACAATCAGCACCATAGACCCGGCTCTCGATGAGGTTCTAGGAGGTGGTATTCCTACTGGATATGTGACAGAGGTGACTGGTGAGAGGTATGTGTCAGCGAGAAACACAAAATTGAGGACAAATGGGTGGTTCTGACCTATGGCTTCACGTCGGCAGTGGTAGCGGCAAGACCCAATTCCTCCTCAGCCTCCTCCTTGCGGTACAACTGGACAAGCCCCACGGGCTGAAGAAACGTGCTATCTATATCTCCACCGAACATTCACTGGCGACGGTGCGCCTAACCCAGCTGATTGAATGCCATCCATATCTCTCTAGTCTGCCCGCCGACCAGGCGCCGTCATTACAAAATGTCCTCTCTATTAATGCTATGGACTTGGAGAGTCAGGACCACATCCTCAATTACCAGCTACCGGTCGCTATATCACGGTACGACGCCGGCCTGGTCATCATCGACTCCATAACCTCGAATTACCGCGCGGAACACTCCTCTAACAACATGCTTGCAATGTCAAATCGGTCCACTGAACTTGCAAAGCTGGGTCACATGCTGCGAAACCTTGCTGCGAAGGAGAATATTGCCATCGTGGTTGCGAATCAGGTGTCCGATCGCTTCGAACCCGCGGAAGGAAATGGAAGTGACTCTTCCTTCCGACCAGGCTTCCCAGCTGTTCTGAGTCAAAGCGCTGCTCTGGCGGCAAGAGAATCTGCCAATGCCTCACCACTATCTAAAGGCAGAACAGATTCGGGGCTTACTGAAAACCTCATTCCTTCATCATCTCCTGCATCTTCTCAATTCGCTGCCCAAGAGGAAGACCAGTTTGATGGTTCCTACATCATCAACAATCCCGCTCGAAGCAGTATACTGAGTCTCTTTCACCAAGAGCGGTTCTTCACAGGTTGGGGTGACGGTCTGTACTCTGAGACCTCCCTTAAGACTCCGGCTTTGGGCTTTTTCTGGTCCACGCAGATCGCATGTCGCATTGCTTTGAAAAAGGACGATACACGTCCTCCGGTTCCCCCTTGGGAAAACGCCGGCTATCCTCTATCTACCCCCCAGGAACAGACAGACCTCCAACCGCAAAGTCAGGCAGAGAAACCACTGGCTCATAAGTCCGTGGTGTCCACTGCTCGTGACATTCACGCAACGGAGACAAGCGAAACGGCGGAAGTGCCTGGCCGGAAATATCAGTCTTTAAATCCCTCCAAGAAGCCAATTGTTTCACAGAAACAGGACGCTTCCGAAGGCCTGGGGCACATCACACGGCGAAGAATGAAGCTTGTTTTCGCTCCCTGGACATCAGGGTCGGTGAAGTCGCCGAAAAAAGGTGTCGCGGCGACAAGAAACAACGAGATTGATTTCGAGATCTGGAAAGGTGGGCTGAGGACACCACTTTCCGATGGATGATTTGTTGCGATATAGTAGATCTAAATGCGCCGAGTGTCTACCGCCGAGCTCAAATCTTCATCTATACCAAAGAGAAATAGCATCCATCACTTACTAAATGTGAATATGAATCAACGAAATGTCCCGATGACCGCTGGGATACCCCAATCAAATACTGCTTCTCTCAAATTCCAGCTTCAGCAATCCCTAGTTGGGTAGCCGAAATATAGCTGATCAAGGCTATCAGGTGGACACCACTGCACACTCGTCAAGGCCGATTCTGTCTGAATACATTATCAATTCTCATTTGCTTCATGAGTATATCACATTTGACTGATCAAATTGATCTGAACCCGCACTATACCTTGGTTGTTGATCCCCGGCTAATCCTAACGTTAGCGGAAATCCCGCTGAAACGCCTGGAGAAGGAGCGTGGGATACCGGCTATACTTTACCTTAGCGTATATCGCGCATCGTCATAGCTACATACTGCAGCCACGATGTACTTTAGAAAAGCGAGTCTATACCTTTTAGCGAATACTGCATTCACTTAGATGGACGCTGGGTTCTCTGATCCGACGGGTTTTATGCTTAAGATACTTCGGCGGAGTAAACCCCGCTGCGTATCTTGCTAAGCAATCCTTGTGAATCTAAGTACCTTTACTTCTCGGGAATATGACCGGTGACTAGCCTCTTTCCTGTAGGCTGAGCTCACCGACGCTGCTTATCTTCTTATCTTCCCTACTTCTATAAGAGAAAGTTGCCTCGAGCCAAATCTTCGCTGAAGTCAAGCAATTTGAACCATTTCGATTGATCAGATCTCAGTGCACACGGCCGAAAACATGTCTAGAGCACATCCATTTGACCCCCTCACCCCGGGAGAAATCGCCAAGGTGGGGAAGCCCAATCGATGGCCGAATGCAAGCATTGTTAACAAGGCAGGACAACCCAGGCGGCCCAAATTGTGCGCAAAGCCTTGCAAGGGGAGGCACCAAATTTCCGAGTCATCACCCTGCAAGAGCCGCGCAAGAGCGAAATGATTCCATTTCTGGAGCGGGAGCATTTCGGGCAATCCCAGATCTCACGACCCACCCGCACAGCACGTGTACAAGTGACAATCCGTGGTATATCAGGGGCAATTGAAATGATCGAGTTCTTGGTCGATGTCCAGTCTGCGTCGGTTATCAGAACAGAGCACCTAGCAGGCAAGCATCCTTACATCGACTCGGCTTACATGCAAGCGGCAGAGAAAGCATGCAGAGCCGACCCGAGAGTCCAGGCGGAGATTGACAAGTTGAAGCTTCCTCTGAATGCCAAGGTAGTGATTGAGCCATGGGCTTATGCTACTGATGGAATGGACGATATGACCGAACGCACGACAATGGTAAGCATTTGCCCAAAAGATTCAGTGCCGATTCCAATTTCGAATAGTGTTACTTTTACATGCGTCTTCTCGATCATCCGGATGCCAACTTTTACGCCTATCCACTTGAGCTGTGTGCAGAAGTATCCGAGCAGCTGGAAGTGACCAAAATATACCATCTACCTTCTTCTGAGAGCGAGAAAACTCGCGATGATGCACGCCCATATGAGCACAGCAAGATCCATCCAACAGGAATGAGCGAGTACCATCCTGGTCTTCGAGCTCCACCACGCACAACTACCAAGCCCTACCAGGTCATCCAGCCCGAGGGTCCGTCGTTCAAGACAGATGGCAGTCTCTTGAGCTGGGAGAAATGGACTATGCGAGTCGGCTTCAACTATCGTGAGGGATTGACCCTCCACGACATCCGCTACGACAACAGAAGTCTTTTCTACCGTCTCTCGCTATCAGAGATGTTCGTGCCCTATGCTGACCCACGCTCCCCGTATCCGAGAAAAGGAGCCTTTGACCTCGGCAACGATGGTGCAGGAATCAACGCCAATAACCTCCGACTAGGCTGCGACTGTCTCGGCAGCATCAAGTATTTTGACGGCTGGCACAATACGTCCTCCGGCGAACCAGTCAAATTGCCCAATGTTGTCTGCTGCCACGAACAAGACGATGGCATTCTCTGGAAACATACAAATCACCGCACCCAGAACGCTGTCGTAACTCGCTCGCGCATCCTCGTCCTACAGACCATCATCACAGTAAGCAACTATGATTATGTTTTCGCATTCCAGTTCAGTCAAGACGCCTCCATCCAATACGAAGTTCGCGCCACGGGCATCCTCTCGACATGCCCCATCAATCTGGATGACAAAGTCCGCTACGGCACAGTTGTCGCACCGGGTGTCCTCGCTCCATACCACCAACACCTCTTCTCACTACGCATCGACCCGGCAATCGAAGGTACAGCCAATTCCCTACAAGTCGAAGAGTCACACGCGCTACCAGTCGACGATCAAAACCCTTTCGGAGTAGGCTATACCACAAAATCGAAATTCATAGATCAGGAAGGAGGTCTAGACCTCGACTTTACCACCAACCGCTCCTTCAAGATCATCAACGAAGAAAAAATCAACCCCATCACAGGAACACCTGTGGGATTTAAATTAATTCCTTGCTATAGCCAGATGCTTCTCGCTCATCCAAGCTCTTATCACGCTAAGCGATCTGAGTTCGGGGCCCACGCAGTTTGGATCACGCGGTACGAAGACGATGAGCTCTTCCCGGCGGGAAGACATACAATGCAATCGTCTGGTGGAGAGGGTATTAGCTCTATGATTGAGCAGCGCAAGAAAGAAGGGAACTCGAATGTGAAGAATGAGGACATTGTGATCTGGCATACTTTTGGATCGACCCATAACCCGCGCATTGAGGATTGGCCGGTCATGCCATCAGAGAAGATGGTTGTGGGGTTGAAGCCGATTAACTTCTTTTCCGGGAATCCGAGCTTGGATGTGGCTATTTCGACACAGGACAAGAATCAGAGTGTGCTTGTGGAGGACGACCCTGGGGCTGGGACGAAGGCTTGTTGTCGGCTATAAGAGTTGGAGATAGAGCCATGGTGATAGGCTAGGTCCTATGCTTCGAAGAATAAAGACAATACGAGGCATCTGGAGTAGCCATATCATATATCAAACTGGGGACAGTTCATATCTAAGCAGACCTAGACAGACAAAATCACATATGCATGATTCCGACTGAGTATTTTATTCTAGAGTCGGACCAGGACTTGGCTGCGACACGATCTACAGGCCTGATTCTTGCACTTTAAAAAATTTTTGAAGAAAAGGGAAAAACCGCAATTTTGAATGAAACTAGTGATTATTCAGGAAAAAAAAAAGGTAACGCTATCATGGAACGAGCTATTCCCACGCCCGGAAGCATCGGAGATATCTGTTACCCCGCAAGAATTTAGGTCCAACGGTGTTTCCCCATTTCTGGTCTTTTTGTCACCCAAGACGTCACTTTCTGGCTCTCCGGATTTCTTATCCTTTTTAAAGTCTTCTTCTCGACCCTCTTGCCGACCAAGTTAACTTTCTTTTGAAGCACCTGGCCACTTCATTCCTTCCCGACTACACCTGTATAACTTGAAGACTCAATATTTACTACTCCTTAGTGACTCCTAACTCTGACTACTGACTACCGACCACTGCCTACTGACTACCGACCACTGCCTACTGACTACAATACAAGCTGCCTGCAGAGGGAACCCAAAAGGTCTAGATTGATCCCATGGTCTCATGGCACATAGGCCTGCCTCGAAAAGAGGGACAAATCCTCAAGATAACAAGGATCTTTGCTCGAAAACATTTGAACAAATAACACCCACGGACGAATGTGTCAGAAAATATAAAGACGCTAAACACCAACAGACATTTTGTCCAGAATTGATGATGATATGATACTTAAGACACGGAAGACACGAAAATGGAGAGCAAAAGTGACGGATATGTCAAAATGTGGAGATGAGTTTTGGGAAATTAATCACAGGAGACAGGTCAAGCTAAACAGAAGAACGAAGATGATTTCTAAAAACAGAAAAAAAAAGTGTCACTGTGATCCATCTTCAACATCATCAGCGGATCCATCTTTCGCATCTATCTTTCGCTTATCGCCTAAATCTCTCGTGTTGTATGCGCGCCCAACATGTATACATCCAACCAAAAAAAAAAAATTCACAAGAGATGAGAAAACAAATCAAACAATCATCTATTTGGCCATCTTGGCGGGAGGAACGCCGAGACCGTTGGTGTTGCGGTAGAAGAGAACACCCTGGCTCTCGCCCTGAGCACCCTCGGTGGGCTCGACCCACTGGCAGGTGCGGGCGCTAGTCCACAAGGCCTTGAAGAAGCCAGTCCAGCCGGTGTGGGCCTCGGTGCGGTAGTGGGTGCCCATGACGCCCTTGATGGCTTCTGAGGCCTCGTCGGCGTTGTAGAAGGGAATGTTGCTGACATAGTGGTGCAAGACGTGGGTCTCGATAATGCCGTGGAAGATGTGGCGGCCGACGAAGCCAAAGTCACGGTCGATGGTGGCGGCGGCACCACGGACAAAGTTCCACGCCTCAGGCTGGTAGTGAGGAAGAGTAGGATCGGTGTGCTGGAGGAAGGTAATAGCGACTAGAGAGGAAGGTTAGAAAGGGTGGGGGTTTATCCTCTTTTGGGATGATAGGAGAGGGCAACTTACCGAGCCAGTGGTTCACCCACAGGTAGGGGATACCGTACCAGACGAGCAGGTTGAGCCAGCCAAAGTTGGTGCCGATGTAGTACAAACCAAGACCGGTGAGGAGCAGACCCAGATCGGACAGGGCAATCAGCTTGGCGTCACGAGCCTCATACAGAGGGCTGGAGGGGTTGAAGTGGTTGACACCGCCAAACCATCCATTGGCCTTGCCCTTGCCGCGGCCCTCGGGCTGCTTCTCGTGGTTGTTGTGGCCGGTGACATTGGTCAGGAGATACATGGGCCAACCGAAGAGCTGCTGCAGGAGCAGGTTGGTGGCAGTCAGAATAGGGGTCTCCTCCATGAGCTCGCCGAGCTCGTGGATGGTCTTGCCAACACGGGAAGCGTGCTCATCACGGGTCTTGGGAATGAAGACCATGTCGCGAGCAAGGTTACCGGTGGCCTTGTGGTGCTTGCCGTGGGAGATCTTCCACGAGAAGTAGGGGACCAACAGGAGAGAGTGGCAGATCCAGCCAACGGTGTCGTTCAAAACCTTGGAGGGAGAGAAGGCCTGGTGACCACACTCGTGGGCCAAGACCCAAACGCCGGTACCGACGAGACCCTGGATGATGGTATACAGAGTCCAGAGGGCGACACGAGCCGGGAGGCTAGGAACAGTCTCCGGGGTGACATAGTTGTGGAAGAGGTAGAAGACCCCGGCCAGAATGAACATGTCCCGGAAGACATAATACAGACTGGTGATCGCAGAGCGGTGGAAGCAGTGAGCGGGAATGGCATCGCGAATCTGCTTGATGGTGAAGTCGGGGATCTTGAACTCATTGCCATAGGTGTCGAGCATCTTGCTGTGCTCGGCTTCCGAAGCCATGGAGGACAGCGAAGTCGACGAAGGCGACTGACGAGGGCTATCGAAAGGTGAGGCCGAGACAGACGGGACTGACGAGTCCGTGGGATGGTTGCGGTTCAGCGCAACGCGCTTGGGAATAGCGGTGGACGACATGTTTGAAGAAGATATTATATACGAAGCAAGGTTGCTTCTGTTATATATCTATGTGGGAATGTTGGGAAAGAGAAGCGAAAGACCAAACACTCCAACTCGACCTATAAGAGTCAGTCCATTGGGGATCAAAAAATAAGATCGTCGCTAGCTCTCAGCTGTTCAGCTACTCACAGGAGAAACTCGCAGTGCCCTTCGAATGTGTGGTTACACAGAGCAGGGATCGAGGATCGAGGTGCGGTGTCAAGAGATGGACAAAATAACTGCACGCAAAACAAGAACACAAGGGCACCCGAGAGGCAGGATCAACGAGGGAAGGGAGGGTTAAAAGCAGACAAGACAAGAGAAAAAAAAAAAAAGAGACAAGTGAGGACCAAAAAAGGCGCAGGGACACAGGCCCGTGGTCCATGGGGGGGTTGGTATTGTCATTACAGGAGTCCCTTGTTCTCCACCAAAAGACCTCGGATTGCGTGTGTTACCAGAATACGAAATTACCATAATACCCTGGAATTCTCCCCACCTTCCCCCGGTTGTTTGAAATTTCCGAACTTTGCCCTTTTTACGACCGAGCACCACTTTTTTCCTGCATGAACTCCTCTCTAGACCATTCGTTTCGTCGAGCCGATCTTACTGAACACATGCAGCCAAGGGTGTCGGCTATAGTTGACTCGCCGATCGAAGTTCCAGCGCCACGCGCGATACTGCATGTAGTCTCGGGCTTCAAATTTAAACATTGAAAATTACAACCCATGCAGTTCTGCAGCGGTTCCTTATTTCTTATCTAGGCTGTTTTCGGCTCTCAACAAATCGTTGATTTTCTCCTTTTCCAATCACTGTCCTAATCCTGAAATGGTCGTTCGAAGGACCGATCTAGGTCGGAATTAATCTTCTCGTCCTCGAAGAATGTCATACGTTTTCGAAGTATAATCATCCTAGGGGCCCAAAAAAAAAAGGAAAAGACAAACTAAAATTCACATGCACATTGCGGGCCCAGATCGATAATACGGTGAGTCCAGCATGTGGATATCCCCAGCGATCTGCCTCGGCGGGTCATTTTCGTGGCGACCTTTTTTCCCCCTCGGATTGGTCCGACATGAGGCGATCCGTGGCAATCGGTATGCGCAAGGAGGGCATGTGATTGTCATTGTCGACTGTGACTGTCGACTCTCGTGTACACGGCGAGCCGGATGTGCGTTTTCATCTGTGCCAGAGCAAAGTACTCAGTACAAGCAAAGTGAGGGGAATGAAGTGGCGTGCGGAGGTACCCAGTACATGTTCTAGCTTGTTGGGGACCCGCCCAGCACTTGAGTTTTGTTGAGACGCCCCCAGCGGGAGTCTGCCCCACCTGTCATTTTTGTTCCTTTTCTGGATCCTTTCTTTTTTTTTTTCCCCTTCAATTCCTTTATCGGTTTTATCGGTTTATCGGACTCATCCATTGAAAAAGGGCCCTTATCGGGTTTATCGCCACCACGAGTTCTTGCACACCAGTCCCATTGGTGATTTCAACTCGAGATACTCCATAGAGTCATGGACTGTCGTCTAGGTCTTGGGTACCCAAGGTTACCCTAGAGTCTAGCTGTGAGCTTCTAGGTGATTGATAGCTGACTAAGTCAGGAACATGTACTATCGCAGGGTTTGCAAACAGATAACTTCATGATTCGTAGATCTTATATGTACACTCAATCGCCACGTATCCTTTCAAGGTTCCATGGATCAATGCACCTCTGCTCGTCGCTCCGAATCCACCAGCCACGGCCCGCCTGGACTACCCGACGCGCTGAGACTTACCGTCGTCTTGCGCAGGTCCGGTAGGACCAACATAGTCTCGCCATGATTGCGGTAGTCTACCTCACACGGAATAGACCGGCGCGGAGCTGGTGTCATAGGGCCGCTGCTTGCAGTATCAGGCGCGGCGGGAGACGTCGGTGGCTGAGGTATTGGAGGGGCAAATGTGCGGATCTCTAGCCCGGGTAAGAGTAGATGGCCTGGCTTCTGGGGGAGGAGGAGTACGGTGAATCGGGTGGTCTCACCTTCGCGCGCGAGGAAATTGCCCCGACGGCGACCACCGAGAAGCCACAGCTCCGGATTAGCGTGTAGCTCATATGAACACTCTAGAGGCTGACCGGGATGCTCTTGAGATGCTGGGGAGCACCAACGGCGCGTATGGTGCATGACCAATTCAGCGGGTATCATCTGGCCTACGGCGGCGTGAGAAGCACCGGTCCCCGTGGCTTCAGAGCTGGGTTGGAGCTGCAACTCAGCCGTATGCACCACTTGGATCTCGGGAATCTCCACAGGGATGACAATACTGCGGGTGGGTATGGTGGGTTGTTGGGGAAGCCGGATAACCGGATTGTTCTATATCAAACCATGTTAAGCTGTGAATCAAAGCAATACAGCGGGTGGCGCGGTATCAACTAACCTCATGCCACGCAGTCAGCCACTGGCGCATCTCCTCAGTACGGTCTTTCAATGCTCTCAATAGGTCGTCCCATCGTACGCTTCGGTATGAGAGCGTCTCGACTTCTCGGACTAGTCCAATAACTTCCAGGTTTGCAGTGGACAGCTGGTCACGGAAGCTGCCAATAAGGTGTGATGTGAAGAGCGTAGCATACTGGGCAAACGGACTAGACTCCACCGCGGCCACGAAAAGCTTCTCAAGAGCATCAAAGCACTCGTCGTCAACGCACGTGAAATCAACTCGCAGACGAAGGCTGCGGGATGCTGATCTGGAAGTTGGTGAGGGTCGAATCTTGTATAGGAGAGAGGCTGGCTGTTTAGGGAAGACGTCGAGAGCCACAGGTCCCGTAATGCTAGACTGCACCTTGAAGGATTCCGAGCTCGGGAGGCTACAATTGGTGATCCGCAATGGGATCAGCATTGCGGGGCTGACCGTGAATCGTGAGAATAGCACTTCATCCCTGAAAACGTCTTGTACGTTAACCGAAATGGGAAGTGATGCAATAATATCGTGGGCTGTTGAAAAGGCAAATTTGCCCCGCTCAGTCAAGTATCCTATTTCCGCTCTTGCAGACAGCGTAGTAAAGGCCTCCTCGACCGTATAAGGAATGCGTAGTCGAACAAATGACTTGGGTGGGAAGCGGGTAAACTCAATCACTCCAGGGTCGCCATTCGTGGAAACCTCTAGCTCGCCCTCCACGACCTCCACCTCGGTGCTTCGAAGTCGTAGACCTGCAGTGGCCGGTCGAATGCGAACTGTACCGGACTGGATATCATTTCGTCCACTGCTGAGTTCGAGCTCAAGCGTGCGCATCGCTTCCAGATTGATCAAGTGGGGCGAAACTACCTTAGCCTGCAAACCATCCGGAGGAGGATAGCAGTAGATGTATGGCCGTTGATCTGCCTCCTCTGCTTCACCCGCTTCCCGGAATCCAACAGGAAGTGCAGACTTGTTACCACTGTGATACGTAAAGACCAGATTGCCGGATTTCATTTCCAAGCGATCAACGATGTACTTCCCTTGCAAAGTTGTCTAAAGAGGCGTCAGATGGAAAAACACTGTTAACCGAGCAAAGGGAGACCAACCGCAGAGTCAATGAGGATTTTGGTTTTCGAGGATTCAATCACGAATTTGGTGAAACCCTCAATCCAATGCTCAGAATTGTTAGCACTGACGAGCCGGACCTTGATAGAGTCGATCTCGACCCGAGGCCCGAGCAGAAATCGCAACGACAATCGAATCTGGAAGCCATCCTTGTCACCATAAAGCTGAATAGCCGGGTTGACATGCAGGTCACCGAAAAAGTCCGACAGAGGTGCTGAAATCTCCTTATGCAGACTTCGAGCTCCCTCAAAAAGACCGGATACATAGACAGCGAGTTTCTCCTGCTCTAGACTGGAAGTCGGAGCAGCCAGGGCCTTTTTACTGTGGAGGATGCGCGACTGGGCGTAAGAAGCGTACTTGGAAAGCAGCTTGAGCATCATGCGGACGTAGTCCTCATGACGCTCAAGTTCTTTCAAACAGCGTGAGTATAGTTCGAGCATCGTTCCCTCCAAGACCGCCCAGAACTTGCTGCCATAGAATGGAGCCATTTGGTGAAAGTAGGACGCAGCAGATTCATAATCGGCCTGTCGGTATCGCAGGATTGCAATTTCCGCGAGAGCTGTTTGGGCAGAGTAAGTGCGATTCGCAGCCATATTGTGGCAAATAATATGGTCTGTGAGTTCCTCATAGAGGGACAAGAAAGCATCCTTCGAGCCAAGAGCACCCACCAAAGCGGGAAGTTCAATGCCTGCGAGCGAGGACGGTTTTGGTTCAAAATTTTCCTTCGTTTTGGATACTTCACTGTCATCTAAGGAAATTTCCGTTAGATCAGCCGTTCCCGAAGGATTACTGTCATCAAAGAGCAGGCCAAGATCATTCCATTTTTCAGACCAGCCACGCCTACGAGCGACTTCTTCCAGAGATCGCCGAGCCAACAGAAGCAGCTCTCCTCTTCCTGAGGCCAACTGCTCAGAACCAGTCTTTTGTATAGCACCGGGGGCAAGCTTTGGATGATCCATGGTTGAACGTCTTTGCATAAGTCCAATAGAGTCAGACATATCCTGGGTCACAGGACGCGGCGAACGGGAAGTTGGGGGAGAGATCAGAGAGCTTGACCGGCGAGGCCTTTCTGCGCGTTCCTCTGGGATCGTTGCGGGCACGTTTGAATTCGAGACATCACTCGGATGCACTACTGCATGAAGTGATGACTCGGGGAGAGAAAGGGTGGGAGTAAACGTCTGAGAGAGGACTTGCAGAGCCGCTGAATATGTCCACGAAGACACCATGTTGTGAATTACATCTGCCTTGGCATCGTTCTCCACACCTTCGAGCCCTGATTCAAGGTCGTATCGCAGTGTTCGAGCGGCGAGACTGATGAACTCAGTGGATCTGCTGCAGATCTCAGAAAGTAACATGAGATCTTCTGGCTTCTTCTCCTTTTTGGTCGCATCGGCGACACTCAACGATGGAGCTCTTGCAGCTCGAAGCTGCAGGGTGAGCTGTCGGGAAAAGACGTAGGTGCGGAAATCAAAGATTGAAATATCGCTTGACAGGATCATTTCTCGATAAGGCATCTTTTCGGAGTTGAGTGGGAAATCTTCAGGGCGAATTTCTAAGGGGTTCTCGTTCTCAGAACCATCTGCTGTTGGCGCCCCGTTCTCCAGCGCCTTTTTGGCAACTTCTGCGAGATTCTTGCTAGACTCCAAAAGCGTAGTGCTATGCTGTCCACCGCTTCCCTGTAGTTGTTCTCGAATAGCGGCATCCAACCCAGCAGAAAGCTCGTCGTATCCAGCTAGCGCATCATCGAAAAGTCCCACGTTCTCGAAACCACGAGCGAGGCCTTCTTTGAGAATGAAGAAGGTACAAAAATTCCAACCAGGTAAACTGCGCTGCGAGTCCTTCTCCTTGATGTCTTCCTCATATTGAGCCACACGGAGGTCAAATGAAGCCAAAATCCCGTTCTTGATTTTATCAATCAGATCCTCCAGCTGCTCGGCCAGTTCAGGGGACTTTACCGTTCCCTCCTTCGGAAGCCGCAACTGTGCCACGCGATCTACTGCAGTTTTGGAAGTCCCATTGAAATCTGCCTTGATCTTCTCCAAAACTGTGCTGGTGCTGCGACCCCACTTGGAGGTGGTTGTCGGTGTTTTTTCTCCATCGCTGTCTTGCACCACATGCACTATCAACCACTCAAATGCATCGTGCTTTTCCTGGCTGCTACCCGCCGATTGCGAGGTACTATATGAGCCCTGAGCTTTGATCCATTCGCGTAGTGTCTTGCGTGCTGTGGCCTTATAGGACTCGTTATCGTCGCATCGGAGAAGGTAGATCTTCAGGTATGGTGTTTGTCGCAGACCAGGGATCTGATGTCGCCGATGCGAGATGGTGCCGCCACCATCGCTGGAAGATTTTCGTTCAGCGGGGTCATTCGGCGCAGGTACGAAGTCAACACGGAGCGACTCGATCGATCGAGCGGGGCGGGTGGGCGATTTCCAGTGGAGGTTCTTCAGGGGAAGCTTCGATTCAAGGAATGGTTTTATCTGAGGAAATAGCCCATATGGATCCGTGTATTCAACTGCGAAAGGCGAATAGTTAGCAAGCGGGCCAATGTGAAATGAAGTGTTCGGGGGCCATACCAGTCACATTGCTTGAAGCAGCCTTGGAAGGGTCCATGATTTCCGGGTGCGGTTCCGGAGAGGGCCAATGGCACTCAGAACATTTCGATTTCTCGAGCTGCAGGGCACTCAGTAGCTCGTTTAGCTTCCAGGGGTATTCTTGTGTGACAGTTCGCGGGGTTGTTGATGTTCAGGAAACTCCCGTCGATGCCAGCTATGGTCGCGCACAGACCGTATCTTGGCAATTATAATCATCTTTCATGCAACCATAGTCAATATTAGGAGGCGGCTGTCTCTTCGTAGCATTGCGCACTTTTAGTACACGGAAATTAAATAAAATACATAGTGAGCTGAACTATTTTCGCTAATATAGCATGACCTAGGATGACCGAGGAGTTGAAAATGTTTCGAGACGATGAATTTCGCGTCCAGGTAACAAATTCTACCTAGGAATCGAAACTTCAGTTTGGGGCAGCCACTAGACACAATGGACATGGGGTTTTATACACAAAATTTGAAGCAGGTGAAATCCAAAATACATGTCGGTATTTGAACTTTCTAAAGAACGATCCAACTATACTTGATCGTTCTGATCACGATCTAGCGCTTGATCAATCCCAGAACGTGAGCTCACTGCGTTATTGAACCGACGGAACTCCGCAAGACACTCAGGGCTCTGCCAGGCCCAAGGCATCCACTGATCAATCAGTCCTGCTGTCTCAACCTCACGAGACTGACGTTCTTCCGGCGTCTCTACGTTCTCCATTGAACTTACAGTCCATGGGAGTGGGAAGACGGGGGCTGAACATATGTGTGATGAGATGGCATTCGTCATGCTTGCCGAAGAGTTTATTCCCATTCCATCTTTGAAAAAGCTCAGCCATTCGAGATTATCCGCCGCAGTCTGATTCCAAGGGTCGTCATCTCCGTATAAAAGACATCGAGCCTCTTTCTGTATGGACTCGTCTGTAATGGGTATTCCATCTGCTTGCTTTGCTCGAACATATCGAACTAAATGTTCCGTCAATTGTTCGAATGGAGTTGGCTGTATGATCACTGGTTCTTGGTCTTGGCAAGAGGCTTTGCCCTCTGTTGGGCAGGGCGCCTTTCCCCGACGGGAGGCGCTGAACGGGTCGATGCCGGTCGATTCACTCCCGATCAGATACGGTGGCATGGCGTTATCAACGGCTAGAGCCATTGCTGGGATGAACCCTCGGCAGCCTTTCCAGTCCTTCATTGTAACTCCTTCCTTATAGTGTCCGGCAATATGATCATTCCGATCGGACCAGCGAGTAAAAGTCATTGCGCAGAATCCACATCGCGAATTGACGTCTTTCATCTCCGATTTCCACGACGCTATATTTGATATTGCGTTTCTTATCCCATGGACGAGGCGTAAGTGCTGGCGGAGATGGTCTTTTCGATAGAAAGTCCGCAATGCAGACGGTTTGTCTTGACACCCCTTATAATTATGTTCCTCGATATGACCCTCCGATGGGTTGTTGACATCGCAAAAAGCGCAACGTATCGCTCCGGTTGATCCGTCCTTGTATGTCGGTCCAAACGGTGCGCAAGCCCAGCTTTCCAATGGCAAATGTAAAGTCTTTTCATGGCGAGTCCAATCGTATTTTGATTTGAAGGTGTCAGTACAAAAAGTACACTGGTAAGGCCGCCGCTGGCTCTTTTGGTCGGAGCGGCCACGCGGCACAGGTGAAGCCTTTCGGCTACGTCTTCGACGACGACGTGTCGATCCTTCTAGATAGAATCGGCCAAATGACCCGGATTGATCGGAGCCAAAGCTATGAGCAGAAGATGCAGAGCTACTGGAGGCAGTTGACATGGTGGAATCTGATGCCGCGACAGATGGAGAATTCCTCTGCCATTTTGGACGTCGACGATACGATGTGCCTGAGTTTCGAGAGCCAGGACGTGATTCGGATGACGAGTTGCCCTTTGATCGGGCCAAAGAGTTAATGATATCTGTCAGATACGCGGCCTCGGTCTCTGGCGGCGAATTTCTCCACCGATCAAGAGGATTGAGGGTCTGCCATCTTTCGGTATCTGCAACTGGAATGTTATGAGAGGAGTATTTCTGCGAATCAAAGTCCTCGAAGTTAGACGGCAATGGCTCGCTAGGCATAGTCAGTTTATCTTGGCTTGTTGCATCCGAACCATCAATGTCAGAGTAATGAAGTAAAAACTCCTCCGGCAGATGCATCGAGTGATTTAAAGCACCCTCTAGGCCACCAAATGGACTGATGACGCTAGCAGAGCCCATTGATCTTGGCGTATTCATTTCCGGCTCGTGGAGAGTCCCAGGAGCCCCGCATATTGGCTCTTGCAAGGGCCCGAAATTTAGAAGATCGTCAAAAGGGAGTTCCACCATAGACGAAGAGACGAAACTGCGGTTGGAATGAGCTGACATTACACAATACATTCAACACGGGGACGTACCCAAAGTTCGACAAAGATGTTCCCGTCTCGGAAATTGGCGGTGGATAGAGTTGCCCTGGGGCATTTGACTCATCATCTCGACGCAAATTTACATATCGCTCCATGGCATATAGTATCTGAATGCCTCGAATGAATCTCTCTTGAGTGCCTGAAATCAAAGAAGCAGGAATTAGGCCATGATCTCTAGCGCTGTGCAATCGGGAACCTCCGGTGACTCAGCTGCGCCTTTCGCATTTCCAGATTCGGAATAGTGGCTTGATCTATATAAGATCGAGGGCAGCCACGAGATGCGAATGATCAGTGTTAAAAGAGTGTGAAGGTCCTCGCGCAAATTGAAATTGACAAGATTTCCTAGGCTCTAAGCCTTCTGAAAGTGAACCATGCAATCAAACTCGCACTTTGTCGATCATTACGGTTCTTGGGACAAATACTGGAAGCGAGGCTCCGACTGAATGATTTGCAGGGACTTGCACCGAAATCTAAGCTCCAAGACTAAGTTCAGTCAGATGTAGGAAAAGCAAGGATCGGGTCCACCATGTTTTTCCAACAAGTCTTGAGGTCGCCAGCAAGGACATGCCCAAACCTTGTTGCCATGAACAAATCTCACGGCATGTGTTTCTACTTTCGATAGTGCTGATAACTTCAGACAATATATACTCTTGTAAATCATGATTCTTTAAGGATGTTGGGAACACTTCTTGTCGCTCGTGCAAGGCCATTTCTTGGACGACGTGACACTGAAAAACAACACGAGTGCCTCTTTGATCAAGAACTTCATACTCAAGATGCATTTCATGACCTCGGGGGAAATATTGGGACACTACCAAGGTCGAATTTCCGAGGTGAAATTTCAGAGCGCAGTGGAATAAGAAACAATTTGTGTGTAAGCATTTTCTATGAAGGCAGAATAAAGGGGCCTTTATCGCCCCTCCAGCTGAATATATATCTGGTCGTAGTCTGTCATTATTGCAGAGCCAATAAACAAAAATAGAAAAGTAGAAAAGCCACGAGACGAGGCCGAGTCAACTCGCTCAGATGGAAACACCGGATCCAAAGACAGCATAGGAGAAAAAAGAAAACAAAAGAAAAGATCCTTAAATGCCCATTTCCACAGCCCGCTGTGTCGCGCGAGCCTTCACAAAATCATAGGTTTCCGTAACGCCTTGCCAGATACCAGGCACGTAGTTGCGAATCCACGCGAAAATAACCAGAAGCAAAAGAGGAATCTGGAGGATCGTTAGTGGAGGCTACAAGTTGAGGTGAATGATGAAAACTTACCCAAAAGAAGTACAGGTTCCGGTCACTGCCCAGACCTTTCATCCGGCGAGCCTGGTGCTCTCGGAGGTGCTTCTGTTGCTCACGCGAAATGACCTTGCGGCCGATTGTAATGTCTTTAAGTTCGTCCTTGGCTGATCTGGGACGCTCCGCGGCGACTGAAGTTGCTGAAGTAGACGCGGATGCAGAGGCAGAGCCGGAGGCGAAATTGCTCTGGGCCTCAAAGTGCTGGTCCAAAGCCGCCTCCGTAGCTGCATGCAGGAGAGCGGACTTTTTCATCTCAGCATCTTCTGCTGTATCTTGTTGATGTGGGTACAATTCGTCGTAGGAAGGAGGCAAGGTTTGACCCTGGGCGGTGTTGCCCTTCAACAGGTCCCACCAACCCTCCCGAGCGGTGGGCCGGTTAGGTACCAAATTTGTGATGCGTCGCATCATCTGGTTGGCCTGATAATCAGGCAAAGCTGGCATGGGAGGCAGAGCGGGAATGTTTGGGAAGACATTGGCCACACTCTGCTGGAATTGATGAATCTGTGCAGCCAGCTGGTTCCGCCAGGCGACGATGGTTTCTGGAGTAGAAAATCCCCGAGCATCACCCGGTGCCGCAGGCGGTTCAACTGTATCTATGACTGGCGGAGCGACATCCTGATGCATGCTTGATCGTCGAGACATGCTCAGGTGAATAGGGTTTCCATCGGAGTCTTCGCTCTCCTCGTCTTCATCCTCCAGCTCGCTGAAATCGTCAACGGCATGGCCCAATGAACCGGAAGCAGATGATGCCTCCCAAAGAGAGCTGAGAGAGGCGGTACTGCTGTGCCTACGGCGGGAGCCAAGGGACCCAACACTGCGAGACCGATAGTGACGGGATGGGAGCAAAGCGGCCTGGTGAGCAGGCAGAGTGGTTGCCAGATCAGCAGGAGTGAAGCCACGCACACTGCGAGCATAGGCATTGGCACCTGCCAGACGGAGTCGGTGGACAATGTGAGCATGGCCATGGAGAGCAGCCAGATGCATTGGCGAGTTGCCCGTATTGTCTTGTACATCAGGATTAGCCCCGCGTGCCAACAGTCCAGCGACGAATCGTGTCAGGCCCAACGAGGCTGCGAAGTGGAGAAGACTCTGACCGGTCGTGCTGCGAGAGTTGTAGCGCGGGGGGCGGGGGCTATCGTCAAGGTCGATAAATTCCAGGTACGTCAGCATCTTCGAATCAAGATCGCTGAGCTTGCCCTGAGATTCGTGTCCGGGCACCTGTCGCTGATGACCGCCAGAAGAGCCACCGCCCTGCATATCCTTTTGCAGGTTGAAAATAGCATTTGGGTCGCTGCCCATGATCTGCTGAGCTGTCTGGAATGCATCCGCTTGACTGCCCAACTTCTGTCCGAGAATGTTGAGTGCCAAGCGATACATTTGCAGCTCTCGATCGTCCACGTATCTGAAGAATAGTTGTTGTTTTGGCATGAGTGGCTGGGGCGTTTGGACCTGACCGAAAGTGGGATGTTCGTGCTTGAAAACCACTGATACCAGGCCGGGCTGGAGAGCAGGAGGGGTCAAACAATTCAAACATTTGTCGCCCCAGAAAGTTGTGGTTGTGGCGAGAGTATCACCAAACACCACTTCCATACCGGGGTAGAAGCCACTACCCAATAATGTAACCTCTGTGCCTCCAGTGATCGAGCCTTCAGCGGGCACAAGTTTGTGGATCACTGACGGCAGACGATTGGGAGTGGTAGCCAGTTGAGGCCAGATCTGGCTTGCGGAGTTGGAGCCAAGGGCAAGGGCAAGATTTGGATCCTGGAACCCGTTACGACTAGAAGCGCCGGGGGTGCCAGGACGACTAGGCTGGGCCGAATTGGGTCCAGATCCCATAGGTTGCTGGGCTAGATTATCCAAGCTTTGTCGCTGAGCAGGTGTGGGGTTGAAGAAGGGATTGTTGTTATCATTGGCTTGGTTGGGAGTCGGAGGTCCATTGCCATATTGCCCGGACATAGACGTTGGTGTCACAAATGGCCGCTCCGTCGGCGATGCGAACCCTCGGGCAGCGGCAAGCTGTGCAGCATTGTTCATAGCTGAGTTCGATGATTGAGGCGTCTCCATCCGTGTCATTGTCAGTTCAGAGGGGAGTCTTCCTGAGCTGCTGTGCTTCCGCCTCTTCGTCTGCGGGCCTTGGAAATCCGTTGGCGAAGCCTGTCGAGACAAGCTTCGGGGAGTTTGGTTAGTCGACGACACGCCAGTGGTTGAGGTCTGAGTAGGGGCGAATGAGCTCGGCGTCAATTGATACTGCGAATTGAACCTTTGCTGCAGACCCTGAAGATCAGTTGGAGATTGTGGGGACGCAAATGCCCCATTGGCCTTGCCGTTCTCGCCGTTCAGACCGGACGAGAATACACCTGCACCGGGCAATGAAGATGCGTCAGACATAGCCGCTGCGGGACCTGTAGGGGGTGCAGAAGGAGCTTGCGTTTTGTGGTCATCAGTGATCATGATGGAGTTTGTGATAGCCTGAGCGACAACATTATCCGTGTGATCCTTCACAGTGAAGATGACCTGGAACCCAAGCTTCTCATTCTGATGACGACAGTAACATGCAATTCGCATGGGGAGCTCCACCTGCATCGATCCCGGAGGAGCGAGTGGCATTTCATTGTAGCCGGAAGGAGCGTTCTTTGATGGCTCGGTCCATTCTTTAAGCTCGCTCGTGTTGAAAACAATCACACGCTTCTCTTCGTCCTTTTGGAAGAGCTCGTCTTCTTCGGGCTTCCGTTGCTTCTTCCGAGAAGCGCGCTTCCGTTCTCGTTGAATACAACCGCCACAAATTTTGACATCTCCACCGTCCAATGGTCGCTCTTCTTCGACTCCATTCGCGTTTCTCTCACCCCGAGTCCGCGCGAAGGCCCGCTTTAACTTTTCTCGGTCCTGCATTGCGCTCGTGCAAACCAAACTGGTAAATAATTGGAGAGTGTCGGGGGTAGATTCGGTAGAAGGAGGGGCGAGGAATTTCAATTTAGAGATGGTGTGTGATGGCAGGCGTAATTTTTTCACGCCGGCGGGCAACGGAGATAGCGTCAATCGAATAGGGATTTGCGTCTCGACTCGAGATTTGAGCGATGTAGGATGAACCGTCAGAACAGGTTGCACGGAGTTTGTCGTGTCTATTTGATGCTGGGCCGGGGAAGACGCAAGGTTGACCGGGAATGGGAATGAGGCCGGGGAGCCGAAGTTCATGCTGGGTGATAACGAGGCGTTCATTGGGGAGTGTCCGTTCATGTTGATGCCGCCGAAACTTTCCTCCAAAAGGGACGATGGGGATTGTCCGCCCCATTGAGGATGCGCGGCGGATAGTCTGGAAGCATGAGCAGACCCAGAAAAGGGAGACTGCTCCTTCATACCGAAGGGGAAAAAGGGTGACCCGGGTGCATGAGCCTGGAGTATCAATTAGAATATGTTTGTGCATGCTAAGGGTCGGAATGACTCACTGAGGATGCTGCCGCGGCATCGCCCGACGCCGGCTGAGCCGAAGCACTTGACGGGCTCCAAAGGTGTTGCGTGGTAAGACGCTGAGAATTGGGCTGAGGCACGTTCTCGGCTTTTAGTGGGCTAGGACTGCTCGCTGCGCTCTCGAAATCGAACGCCGCGTCCATCGCCTTGTTGCTAGACTCCAAGTCCGGGAACACACCATCCATTGGGTAAGAGGGTTCTATCGTAAAGGGTAATTCTTCCTTGACTGATGCCAAATCAGGGCGCATCCAATCTTCCGAGGGAAACCCAGCGGACGGCAACTGGTTCTCGCTATGGGCGACGGAGTTTGTGGATGCGACCGAGGTCTGGCGTAGATGAATTCTTGGTGATTCTGATGAAGAACTGCGGCTGGAGTTGTCCGGGGACTCTGCTGGGGAATCAGCGGCCATGGCAGGTGGTTGCCTCAGGGGGTGCTGATTCTGGTAATGTTTGGAGGACTCGGGGGCGCCGTTGGGGCGTGCGCTGGTGACATGGGAAAAAAGGTCGTCAAAGTCACCTCCAGCGGTATCCGAGGGCATGTCCATTTGTGTGGGGTCGAGGAAATCCATGTTGGCGTTGCGAAATGCGGACTCCATCTCGTCGTCCATGATGATGGGGTCCAGGGTAGGGTAGGCGGGTGAGGATGGAACCTCTGTTGGTCCCATACTTCTTTTGTTCTTGGATAACTCGATTTCAAAGGCAGATGGAGGTGAGCGCAGCCTGTAACCTTCGCGGGTTCTATAATCCAAATGGATGCTCGCGTGTCGGTTATTGGGGAAGCGGGCCGGTAAAGTGACGATCGCCGAACCAAATGGTTGTAGATAAGAAGAGTTGTCTCACGTAGTGTACCAGGACTGGTCTCCCGAGACCATGACTCCTGGAACAAAAGCGAGGGTATGTGAGTTGATGAGTGCTGGGGTCTAGGGAAAGTGACTGCCTTGCGGAGTCGAGAAAGGGGAGCGGGAAAACTGGGTGTGCCGATCAAGACCGGCAGAATGGCGGGAACAACGTGGGTGACGGGGTGACAGTCGATACTTGACGTGCTTGGCCGGGTGTTTTCCTTCTGTGGACAGACCTTGCAGAATGACTATTTTAGGGACCTTAGACCTCCTGCATTCTTTGAAGTCCGGAAGAGGGGAACAAGTACGAATAGGTACAGTAAGAAGGGAGGATGACACCTCAGGCACCGAGAGCGGTGACTATCGTGGCCAATAGTTCCCTGATTACGTGGAATCGATATGATTTGCTCCTCCCCGAAAAAACAACATCTTGGGTTGTGCTCACTCCCATGATCGACATACTGTACTACCCCGGCTTCGACTATCGTTGGCCTGATCCGATCTTCATCGTCGCCCTCCTCAATGTATTCGACTTGGACGGGTAAATTGATCGACCTGGCAAGTGACTTCATTCTTCTCGCATCCGGCCCGGACTGGCCCGCCAATGCTTAGACATTGCACGAGCGCCATGTCCTCGTAGATTGGCGATGACGAACACGAGCCGGGCTAACATCCTTGCACGGATCGTGTTACGCTATCGTCCTTGTACCACTCGTCTTCGGTCTCTGGAGTGACCTTGATCATGAAATAGTATCGCCTGTTCAGTCCTCCTTGCAGAAGACATTCCTATCGCCTGCCGTAAATGACCCCTGCTATCAGTAGTAATGGCCCAGCGGAAGGTCCAAGAGCCAAAGTGCCAGGGTGTTATGCAGCTCTCATGTACGCCACACACACACAGAACTCAATTGGGTTGGGGTTAATCCAAGAGAGATACGAACATTTTTCGGAAGGGTCTCGGCGAGACTCGTCGGCTAAAGAGCCGCTTTTTATGCCGCTCATCGGCCAGATCATTTTGGCTGGCCTAGGATCGGCGTCGAGGCTCCAGGGGGGCTTATGGATGGCTGCGATGTTGGGGTGCTGGAATTGATCTCAAAATGGGCATCAATAAACATTGTAAATGCTCCCACTTCTTTTTGCCTCCCTGGTCGAGATGCCCCCACAACGTGCTGAGAGCCAGCGTTGTTTCGTGCGATTGCCACCTCTAGCTACAGGACCAAGCGACACGCATAATAACGGCCGCCCACGATAGAATTCAACGGTGCAGGCCAGTCCGGACCTGGAGCTGGACCTGGCCTGTATGCAAATGTCTCGGTCAGAGCATCTTGCTAATGAAGGATTGATACCGCGCAGATCCAGAGTGGTCGGACTCCGCTAAGTGCGGCGTGCCGAGCCCCTCGGAGGTTTCAGAATAATTCTTCGGAGACGCGCCGCTCCCTTTTCATCATGAAATAAACGATAGTCGTTCTCCTGGGGCTCGGCGGCTCCGGGGAAACCCCGGGGAAACCCCGAGAAAATATGTGACCGCGATATTCGACGATCATGCCTCGCGCTGAGATGTTAGATCAATCCTCTCTGAGATAGCGAGTACAAGAGCTCCCGCCCTGGTACCTTTGCACCAGGTTCTGGCTCTTCCGTGGCTTGGAAACCTCTTTGACAGCCCTCTACTGACCGTTTTGACTCAGTGATGACAGTTTGGCAAGATCGTTCGCTGTTTCAAGTGCGTACATTTCATTGTCGATCGGACAATTGCTAGCAAAGCTAAAGCCATCGATGAAATATCTTTGGATCAATCGAACTGCTCCGGCATCCACACCGTACACGATGTGGACCATGCGGTGACCCCTTGGCAGGGGCCAAGCTTTAATTCCTTGGGACGAGATTGCTCCGAGCGGGAACCTTGGAAAACTCGCTGGGTCGAAGAACTGATGGTATAAAACTGATTCGTCGCAGGAGCCAGCTGCCAGTCAAATGGGGTGAACCAACAAGATGAAACGTCAAACGTCGCAAACAGCCGCCCTGAATGTTAAAGCACCTTCTAGTGGTGGGACTAAACCTTGAACTCCTCTTAGTGGGCTTCATAGCTTAATTTATGTCAGTCCCTGCAGGCTTTGGCGCCTTGGGAGATGATGCTGTTCATCTATCCCACACCTCGGAACACTCCTCTTTCGGTCATGGAGATTCTCCACCTATGGCCGGTAGTGCCTCGCCGGTAGGGCCGACCAAGAACAAAGAGACACCCGTTGGATTAAGGGGCACGCCATGAAGGGCCTGTCACGAAAGTGGAGCGTGGCGTGGCTGCCATGGCCCCGAAAGAGCTATGATGCCGTGGACGAGGTCCGAAGAGCAGGATATAAAGATGCCAGATGGGAGTCGCTGATGAGCTTGAATCTTTTTCATCACCAGTCACTTCGCAATTCATTCTTTCTCAAGGTCTAGTACCTTTCCATTCTCTTCATTGGGTTGACTTGACGTCCCCATTCCTCATTCTTTTTTCTTTCCGACTACGTTCCTTCACGGACCCGAACGCTGTGCGTCTTTGCTTGTCACCACTCAAAAATATGTCTATCTCTAAGATTGCTGGAGTGATCCTCGGATCCGCCGCTTTGGTGGCCGGTCACGGCTACGTCTCTGGAGCCGTTGTTGACGGTACCTACTACGGAGGTTACCTTGTCTCCCAGTATCCCTACGAGACTGATGCTCCCGAGACCATTGGTTGGTCTGAGGATGAGACTGACCTCGGCTACATCGATGGGTCCGAGTATGCCAACGCCAACATCATTTGCCACAAGAATGCTCAGCCCGGTGCGATCTCTGCTCCCGTCAAGGCCGGTGGCAGCGTCGAGCTGCAATGGACCGACTGGCCCTCCAGCCACCACGGCCCTGTCATTACCTACCTCGCCAACTGCAACGGTGACTGCTCTACTGTCACCAAGACCGATCTGAAGTTCTTCAAGATTGATGAAGGCGGCCTGATCGACGACAGCAACGTGCCTGGCACCTGGGCTTCCGACAAGTTGATCGCCAACAACAACAGCCGTACGATTACCATTCCCAGCACCATCGAGGCCGGTAACTACGTCCTCCGTCACGAAATCGTTGCTCTGCACTCTGCCGAGAACTCGAACGGCGCTCAGAACTATCCCCAGTGCCTGAACCTGAAAGTGACTGGTGGCGGCAGCGACTCTCCCAGTGGTACTCTGGGTACCGAGCTCTACAAGAACACTGATCCGGGCATCCTGGTCAACATCTACCAGTCCTTGAGCACCTATGACATCCCCGGTCCCGCTCTGTACACTGCCGGCTCCGGCTCCTCTGCCACCACCGCTGCCTCCGCCGCTGCCTCTACCACTGCTGCCGCGGTCTCCTCTGCCCCAACTGTCAGTTCTGCCCCTATCCGGAGCCCCTCAGCCTTCCCCTCGATCCCGGCATTCCGCAACTCCACGCGGGTTCCTCTGAGCCGTGGGCCTGCCTCTGCTCGGCCCCAGTTCTCGCAGCCCGCTGTTCCCCAGAATGCCCAGAGTGCTGCTACTGTCACCGACTACGCCACTGCCACTGTCGACTCCGTCGTTGATGCCACTGTTACTGCTCAGGTTACTGACCAGCATGCTTTCCAGACCACCAGCGCCCAGACCGCGGACAGCGCGACCGTCACTGCTAGCGCGACGGTTCAGTCAGCCCAGAGCACCTCCCCCGCGAGCACCGGCTCGGACTCAACTGGATCCTCCGACTCCAGCTCCAACTCTGGTTCTACCTCGGGCTCTGAGAGCTCCGGCTCCACTGGTACCACTACCGGTACCACCGCTACCACCACCTCCGAGTCCAGCCACTACAACTCCAATGACTGGACCTCCTACCTCAGCTCTCTGAGCGCTGACCAGGTCCTCAACCTCCTCCGTGAGACCTTCGGATGGCTCGTCGCCGACAAGAAGCACGCCCGCGACCTGACCAGCCGCACCAACTAGGAACAAGCACTTGCACAATGTAGCCAGACACGGACTGACAGGTTGTCCTTCATGTCGGCTGCAATGAACTGGTTTCTTTCATTCAGATCTGGATTTGCAATCTCGTTTCTTGAGGCATGTATTGGACTTGTCGACCTGTAACAATAGTTACATTTGCTTTCGTTTTCCTCCTTTTATAGGAGATGAAAGGGCCTCCGTGTCATTTCATTATATTATTTTCATGAATGGACTTGTTAGACTGCTCAGCTCCTACCACCTTCGTAGATCTTAGAGTGTAATCTACTGGGCTTTTCCAAATATATTGCAGATGCGTGGATGGTAAATGCATTTCCAGTCCAACAACATGGTATCTTGCGAGGCTAGCTGTCATACAATGTCTATTTCTTCTTCTTGGTCTTGTCCACCATTTCAACCCATTGACTCTTCAAGCCGCGGCGCGTGAGGGCCGTTTCAATAACCTTTCGTTGGTCACCCTGCACCAAGACCTCCATGACACCTTTGGGAGCACCATTGGCCTGTGTAACGCTAGTGCTACTTGCGCATTTCTTCTGTAGCTCCTCTGCCAAGAGACTGGGTATGATGCCAAAGACTTCTAGGTTTGTCACTTTTGTGACAAGCTTCGAGCCTGTTCGCTTCTCAATAGTGATTTGAGCCTTAGGCGTGGCGCCTGCCTTGGGCTTGACATCTGCGAGAGTCTGTCCTGGCTTCAGGATAGCGTAGTGTGGTTGCAAAAACGTATTGTCTTCTATGATCCGCTTGAGCAGACCATCGCGTGTCACCATGCCACGTTTCAGGGTACCTTGATCCTCGGAGGACCCTGATGTGAAGATGGTGTTTGCGAGGTACGGATTAAGAGTAATGATTCGCCGGTTGTCTTTTGAGACAATGGGTGGGTCTTGTGACTGTAGGTATGCATCCAGATGACTCGAAATGTCCGAGTACTTGTAATAGTTCTTGGGGTTGCTGGGGGGCAGAGATGGGAGAATGTCGGGACACAACTTTCCGGTTGCTCGGTAGAGTGTTTGGACGGCGAGGGATTGTCCCACAGCTGGATCAGCATCATCAGTCGCAGCAGACTTCTTGCTATCAGAGGCTGGCTTGTTGCCACTCTCGAGGGCCGCCTTTGATGGGAGCTTGTACGGAACGAATCGATCAATGCGCTGATCGTCGAAGTCGACATCCCACACGTACGTCTCTCCGCCACTGCGATCCTTGGCCTTGATGAACTTCAATTTGTCGAGATGCTTGATAAATTTCTTGACGTTCTTCCAGCTGGTCTTCTTGATGTTGTAGAACTGTGCTTGCTGTGCTGAATAGATCGGAAGGTAAGGCGAGATGAGGTTGGCAATCAAGATCGAGGGTGAGACCGGTAGCGTCAGTCCATGGGTAGGTGCTGAAGGATTGTCTTGCTTGAGCTTCCAGAGAGAATAGATGAAAGCTTTGATAAAGGCATCGTCAATTTCTGGACCACTGTTAGCATCTTCATTACCAAGACTGCTATAAATGCTGCAAACCTTTTGTCGAAGGCTCCTTGACTTCCTCTGCAGGTTCTCCGGTGACGGGGGGTTCGTCCTTCCCAAGGGTATTGTCGGTGTTTTCGGCAGCCCCATCTTCCTTGTCGTCTAGCGTGAGTTCACCAACACCTTCTTCGACGTCATCGATCTCTTCGTCATCCCATCCTTGAATATACTCGGGGCCAGGGCGACCAGGTCGCGAAGATGAACTCCACGCCCACAGCTCATCACCTTCCCAGTGAAGGCCACGAACAGCATGGCCCTTTGTACCCTGGACCTCACCAAGTGCCGAGACATCAATTTCACAAATACCCACAAACGCTGGGACGGTGTGTTTGTCACAGCTTGCAACCGCGACAACAGCATTCTTGATGGCCTTCTCCGGAAATGGAGGCTCGTTTGCAAGGCCAGGCGTCATAAGATCAGCTCCGCCCTGGAGCTTTCGCATTACCATATCCGGCGTATACAACAAAGGAACGATATTCGGGTTGTTCCATAGTGTGTACACGGTAGGGTACAGACGCTTGTCGTACCCTGGGCCATGTTCGATCTTGAACCATAACACTCGTTCTTCCTCACCTGCGTGAGCGCCCACGTAGACAATGCCCTGGACCTCTCTTAGATCCGGTCCGGCGGTTGTTGTAAAACGCGCAGTCTGAGTGTTATCAGGAAGGAGAGCATTTCGAATCGACGAAAGGGTTGGTAGTGTGCCAGATTCTGCAGTAGGAGTATCTGAGCTCGTTTCGGAGGAGGGAACGGAGATCTGGTAGTCTTTGATGATCTGGTCGGCAATTTTCCTCCGATCGGAAGACCGCAACGGAGACAAGTTCTTGATCTATTGTGGTTTCAATACAGTATTAATTCCGAGGCCTCTGGCGCGGTCTCTAGGCAGCACAATGGATGGCTTCCAAGGGAGGGGCAGTGCGGGGAGAGGGCGATCGCTCACTGTAGGCTTCTTCTTGAACATGATGGCGGGAAAGACTATCCGATAGCTCGGAAAGTGATGAAGGAGCTCTGTGACCACCTACACGAGCTGCTAGACACCAGAGAGCGCGGTGTTGTGTCACGGAATTGTGAAAATCTGAATTGTCATGTCGAGGCAGTCGATCTTGCGACAAAATTGCCCGCCCTCTCCACATTCCCCAATTGGGAAACCGCCCAAGCTAATAGAGCTCCTATGCTCCAATATTTGCTCCGGAGATATTTTCAGAGAACAGTATTGAGACCTACACATAAATATATCATACTGGAATTAATAGCAGCCTTAAAACGTATCTTGGGAGTCTCGCGTGCTGCCATAGGGGCGGGTAAAGGCAGAGCTTCCCTAAGATGTGCCTGCATGTCAGCTCAACTGAGTAAATACTCAAATTTTGTTATTGAACCGTCCATCACGAATAATTTGTTCAAGATTATGCCGCATACTCGACCGAATTTGCCTAGCTTCAAGAAGTCTATGCATAGAGTGGGAGGCCAATTAGGAATGACTGATGCTGCGACCATACAGCAAAGAGCTCCCATCGTTCAGGACACGACTGAATCATTACCACCAAGGAACAGACCACCATGAATGGCTATCTTTACCATTTCAATTCTATAGCAACGGTCGGCGTGAGTGCATTAGTGAAGAATCAAACCATCATGAGGCGCAAGTTGACGATTCTGGAACTGGAAGACATTCATTTCCCAAAAAACCCGAAGTCTGATGGTTTTAAGGTGCTAGCGAGATATAATCTTCTATTCATTCTAGGGAAACTAGAAATGTCGTTGAGAATAAGCACGCGCACCCGATCTGTCACCTAGGAACCGGAGGCATATTATGTTAGGCTCGTTTGTTGTTCACTTGCTTCATTTCTATCCTTTAGGGAAACGGGGAAGTCATAAGCCCGTTTTCAATGGCTTGGCGTTCTAAATGATCAACAGAAAGCGCGCACGAGGGAGCAAGATTCGCTTGAGGGGATTTCCCAAGTCAGAATCTCACACATCTCTGCGCCTGAGCAATTTACATGGGTTCAGTCATTTGACATGTGAGAATTAAACAGGCATTTTGGGAATCACTTGTCACAACCGGGCCGCAAGGGCTGAAGCTGTAGAGAGTGCAGGGCGTTAACAGAATGTTTCCCAAGCCTAACGCTGCCGATAGATATGATTTCGAAGGTCGGCCGGGCCCGAGCTTGGGCACAGGGGTTCGGAACGAGGCTCTACCCGTACTCGTTATGACGCGAACAGAGACATCGGGACAATCCTGGCATGGGTCTCTGCCGAATGTCGGAAAACCCCGCAATGCCTCATTTGGTAGGTCGTTTAACGGGGGTCCTTCAGTCCCCGATTTGCTTCAATACCCGACGTGGTGCCAAAATTGCGGGAATGCTGGGAAATGTGGGATGATCGTCACGAAATGCTGTGACAACTAGTCGGGATCAACGCCACAACTACCATATATGGGGTTGGAAGCCAGCGATATTCCGGAACTAAGCCTTTGCAACGTCAATGAGACCTTGGGCATGACTAAAGTCTCCATAGGAAGCACGAATCACCGGTTGATTCCATTTCGGAGAGTTCCCGAATCAACCACCCCGCAACACGGTTCGGCATGGTTCGGCATTTCAAACATTTGGCCTCAATAGCCGCCTAAGCGTTTAGTTCAGGGCACGCATGTAGATGCCGTAGCAAATTATTTCTCGGCCAGTGGCTATGAGCTTAACCCAAGACTGGGGTCCCCACTGGGGTCGCATATGATGTCATTTAGTCTCTAGTTGTCTGCCCCAATGCGTGTGGGGGTACAGTAATTTGTGCCCTACTTGGCTATATAAGAGACTTTTCTTCGCGAACAGAGAAGCTTCTGCAAGCAAAATTCAGACGCGAGTCTTCAATCTGCAGTCATTGAAGTTCTGGCAGGACAGAAAATCATGAATTTGTGGTGTCTTGCGCTATGGGTCACCTTGGTGAAGGCCTGGGTTGTCAACGAAGGTACAACATGTGTTTTGTACCCAGAGTCCCTTGTCCATAAGGGACAAGCTGTCGATGATTCTCCATCTATCCAGCAAGCCTTCGAGACTTGTGGTACGAACGGAACCGTCATTTTCTCCGACAATGTGTTCCATGTCAACACCGTTCTCAACACAACCAACCTGCTCAACTGTGATGTTCATCTCCGTGGTGAACTCCGCTTCTCTACCAACATCCCATACTGGAGAACACACGCCATTAGTGTTGTCCTGCAGGATCAGGTCACTGCGTGGCTCTTCGGAGGCACTAACGTGAGCTTCTATGGCGAGGGCGGCTTCTATAACGGCCAGGGCCAAGCTTGGTACAATGCCAACCGAAATGAGTCGAACCAGCCGGGACGGCCTATGAGTATCACTTTCTATAACTCGACCAATCTCCTTGTCGACAGGCTTAGAATTATTCAGCCACAGTTCTGGGCCACATTTGTCTGGGATAGCAAGAATGTGTCCCTGACCAACCTGTTCGTCAATGCCACGAGCAACAGCAAATGGGGGACAATGAACACCGATGGCTACGACTCCTGGAAGAGCGATACTCTGCTAGTTGAAAATGCTACCATTATCAATGGCGACGATTGTATCGCGGCCAAGGGTAACACAACGAACTTGCTCGCCAAGAACATCTACTGCGAGGGAGGCACTGGAATTACAGTTGGATCTATCGGTCAATATCCCGATACGCCCGACTATGTTCTCAATGCCACCTTTGAGAACGTGAAGATCAAGAACTCCATGGACGGCGCCTACATCAAGACCTGGCAAGGCACTCGGATCTACACCCCCAGCAATGGAGACTGGGGCGGTGGTGGAACTGGTCTCGTGAAGAACGTCACTTTCCGCAACTTTGAAATGGAGAATGTCGGACTTCCAATTCAGCTTTCGCAGTGTGTTTATTCGGCCAATTCCAACAAGGGCTGTAACACATCGACTTTGCAGATTGAAGACGTGAAGTGGCAAAACATTCATGGCACATCACGGTTCAACATCGCTTCGTCAATCTACTGCTCTGACGAGCGCCCCTGCCCTAATATCACCTTTGACAACGTGAACATCACTAGTGTGAATGCCACTTTGGGTCTTCCCTACTATGGTACGGACATTCAGCATGAGCTATTCCAGTGCACGAACATTGTTGGCCAGAATAGCTCTGGCATTCCCTGCAACCAGGCCGCTCCGAGCAACTTCAGTCAGTGGATCTATGGTAACGTCGATAACACTGGTCTGGCGACTCTTTCTTGATTGTTGAAATGGAGTTTCCACTTAATGTGAATACGATATCCAATATAGACTAGATTACATATGACGCATAGTCTGCACAAATACAATCCAAATTTGAGAATTGCCGCTCGGAGTAAATAAGGTAGGAGGACTTGCTAGATTTGAATAGGCGAAGAGTGCGTTTCTTCCTTTCTTCAACTTGAAATCTTCATCTTTCAACAGTCTCCTTGTCATACATCATCTGGTCATGCATCCATAGCAAAAATCAATTTTGGTTATTGATAATTTTGTTGCCGTGAGCTGAATTTAATAACGTCATTTTTCTGATTTCTACTTCGTCGCGCTAGAGTCAATGCTGTGCATTCATCATTGCGCAAAAGAACCTGTCCGTCGCGACATTTTGCTTCGAGGAAACAATTAGAGGAGTGTCTCCCCGCTTGTTCTGAATGTCTGTCCTACAGCCCTTTGCAAGTAGCAGTTCAATTATGAGGGCTGAACGTGTCCTCAGTGCACAATAAATTGGAGTATCTCCCCGCACGTTGCGATGCTCAATATTCGCACCCATTTCAATCAAGAGGCTTGCAGTGATCACTCCCTCGTTTCTAATAGCTGAAAAAAGTGGCGTCTCTCGCTGATAATTCTCTGATTCAATGGAAGCCCCTTTCGCAACAAGATTTCTCACAGTTTGGATCCTTTCGTCAAAACCTTCGTGTTCTGTTACTTCTGTAACAAGATGCAATGGTGTATTGCCCTTTGAGTTTCTCGCGTGGACATCTGCTCGCCCGTGCTTAAGCAATATCCTAACCACTTCCGAATTGTCCCAGGACACGCTGTGGTGTAGAGGGGTATTGAGGAAGCGATCTCTGGCCTCAATTTCTGCTCCTTGCTGGATAAGTATTCTGGCGACATCTTCGGCACCATACATCGCAGCGCAGTGAAGGGGGGTTCGGAACCCATCATCACGGCAATTGACGTCTATGTCAGTTTCCAGTATTGCTTTCACAAATTCCGATGCGTTATCATGCTGGGCTGTGCAGTGTAAAAGCGAATTATCCACCGTGGCACCAAGGTCTAACAAGGCCCGGAAAACATCGAACTCTCTGCCGATGACGGCAAAGTGAAGGGGTCGACCCTCGCCAATCAAGCTCCGGGTGTAACCCTCGATGTCGGCGCCATGCTGAATCAAGGTCCTGACGATCAGCTCATGCCCGAAATAAGCTGCAGTGTGAAGAGGGCTTAGAGAGTGAAACAACCATTTGAAATTCACGTCAGCACCATGTTGGAGTAATAGGTTCACGGCATTCTCATGTCCCTCAGAGCAGGCAGTTGTCTGTGGGGTTTTGAGTTTGCAGCATTGTAGTATTCCTAAATCTGGTGCGGCACCTGCCTCGAGAAGGGTTCTGAGGACCGAGTCGTGGCCCGATTCGGATGCAACAAGCATGGGCATGCGGTCCCAGCTTTTGACTTTGCGGATACCGGCATCCATGAAGTATTGGACTGAAACTGGCTGGTTTTTCTCTGCGGCTTTGACGATACCAAAACCCTTGTGCTTCACGATGTTGAAATGATACAGGTAATGGTTGATCACTGTCCACAGGCGTCGGCTGGTCCGCACAAATGAGTTGATATCCCGCTGAGATTTAATGTGTTTCGCGATGGTGAGCAAAAGCTCAGTTGGCAGCGTCGTAAGGAGATCCATGATCGCTGTTGAGGATACTGGATTTCCAGAGGTTTCAACGTAAGATGAGGAGGACGTGAGATGGCCAGCACTTCCTGGTTGGCGATGAGGATGCGATGCTGTGAGATGATCTGGAAGCTCCAGTGAAAGACAAGAAGGAAGAAGCGTTTGACGTGAATGAAAAAATTAGACGTTCATGAAATGTCTTTGCTGGTGAATGACGGGCAGTGAAGATGGTGATATTGGGGAAGTGAAAGTGAGGGAACAAGTGAAAAGGCAGGACCAGAAGTTTGATTCTTCACTTCACTCTGGCAATGTAAGTTTTCACCGTTCTCGACACCCCTCTGCGTATCTATTTACCTCAATCTATTGGAGTCGTCATCAAAGCAACACTTCGGCGGGTGAGGTTGAATATTTTCTACAACAGCAGAATTTTTGACTTCGCAGACGAACTATGCGAACAGTCGACCACTATTTCCTTGACTGGCAAGTTGGCCTTTGCCTTGCCATGACTGGAATCAACGCTACCCCGTACTTGAAGATCGTGGAGACATGGCCTTATCTGATATCCACTGTTCTCCAACCCAAATAATATTATGATTGGAGCCACCTAAGGCCAATACTATCGCCGAAGAGCCCTTGTCTGTGTGCTTCAATTGAAGAATCAACCTTATTCAATAATAGTGGGTGAAAACGTTACATTTCCTCGATCAGAGCCCACGTCCGATACCATTCCTTCAAATTCACTAGAACGGCTCGCCACACTTTGCCAGACTTGGAAATGCACTAGCAAATGCATTACCCAGATCCGGCTGGTCAATGGCCTCAATTTGACCAATGTTTGCTTGGATATCATTCGCGACAGAGTCTGCTATGAATGGTGCTGGAAAGCAATTCCTTAGGCGAGCAAATCTTTCTTTCTCTTTGTTTCGGGGTCATCTGTGAATCAAAGTGCTTGGGTGGCTTCGGAACGCGTTTTGTTGGAGAGACGGTTGACGCTACGACATACTGTAACGAGGCAGCAAACTGACACCGTTTGCTCCTTTGATTGAGGTTCAAACGCTTTTGAGGTACATACGAACTAAAGTCACTCGCAGAGTGAATTTAGCCTTTATTGGGTAGCCACCAGGAACAAGTATTAGCACTGAAGCTAACTCCAATCAGGATTAGACTCTGGGTCTATTGAAGCCCTACCAGGTATGTTCACTTGCTTACTCTCATTTTACCATATTGGAAATGATTCAATATATTTATTTACCATCTTATCTGACCACTTCTCAATACCCACCTGACTATCTCACACTTACTGCTGTGTACCGGCAAGGACATTCCTTTTCAACCTGCCATCTCTGTCTGACGTCGATGACGCGACTCCATGATGCCACTTGAGAAATTGCTCCCAGTTTGGCATATGCTTCATGAAATACTTTAAGTTGAACTTTCGAGACGCTAAAGAAACCACCGATGAGACGGCTCCTGAGAAAATAAAGGAAAGAAATTACGTAGTCCCTGGCATTACATTGTAAGCCGGCTTCGCTTTATACGGGCTCATATAACTCTCCAATGTAATTGCTCTCTCTTTATACATCCTATATATCCGCAAATGCATCTCGAAATCTCGGAAAATCAGTGGTGAGCCCTCTTGCCTTCCCAGCTTAACTATCTTAGGTACTATTGCCTGGATTAAGCCTTGTGAATAGCAGCCCTGAAGACCTAGAGAGTCTGCTTAGAGTCTGCTTTGTAAAATGAATCCTGATCGCAATCGCAAGTAGCCAATTACCATCTAAAGTGAGATTCCCAGGTTTCACAGTCACTCCAGCATTTCAAGCACAGAATTCCTAGCCTAACCCGGGAATATCCACCGGGTTTACAGGATGGCAGTCGCATTAGCATGCGACCCAACACCACCTGCATAAATCATGTTAGCACTTCAAACTCTAAACTTCTCAAATCTAGGGACCTACCGGGCACATTAGCAGGCGCACTCGTCAAGAAAAATGTCCACCTCCCTCTCTCCCTACACAACTCCGCGAGTCTCTCCAAATCCCACATCTCGCCAATCGGGATGCCCCAAAGCGCAAGCAGACTCTGATGCAAATGATTCATTCCCTGAACAGGCCACGCCTCGAACGTCGGTGAGTCACCCGCCACGCCTGCAAAATAGCAATCATGCAACCATTCACGCATCTCTTCCTCGCGTGAGAGGCCCGCAAAATCAAGATTCTCATGGGACCGCGTCGCAGTCGCGTAGCGCTCTGCTGGACTTTGGGCGTGATACTTCTCGACGAAGCCCGAGCGTACGAGAAGAATGTCACCGATACGAATATCGCCTCCTTGGGATTGGGGGAGGAGATTCAGTTTCTGGTATTTGGCGCAAGCTTCTAGTTCGGAGAATGTTATTTCAAGGGGCGTATAGGGGTCGTAAGACTTGTTGTGGGTGAGAGCATAGTGGCGGTAATCGAGGAGGATACCGCGGCCAGCAATGCCATGGCTTGCCCAGTGGTGGATGCTGCATCGGAGGTTGGACGCGTCGCCGACGAAGTCAGTGCTTGAGGCCTCGGGTAAGTTAGATTGGTTTGTAGAATAATATCGGAAAAAATAAAGTACCCCATTGTAAAAGAGCCTGCTTTGAAAGTGGGCACACTGGTGAAGTACTTAGTAGGCTGATTAGAGATGGGGAGTGCGAACACTTACGTGTCGGAATCCATCCCACTGGGTGCTACTCTGCGTGTTCAACGTGTAGGTATCGTCAAATGCGATATCTGGTATGAGGGTCTTGATAGTGTGTTGGAACACCTCGCGGTCGGCGGCGGGTTTCGCAGGCACATTTAGAGGAAGACTGAGTTAATGTGAGCGTGCTGAATTGAGATGGCTGTTGTATGTAACTCACTCCAGCCGCACCATCTCTCCAGTTTGGATTTCCTGGGCTGATTCCTTGACACGTTGCGGCGTCAAAAGGTTCAATCTCCCTAGCTGTTCCTATCAGTCTACGGAAAGAAGGCAGGATACCCAAACGCTTACCTGGTCATCTTTGCCCCAAACCCATGCTGCGCCTTCGGGTGCATTGGGCAATTGGGGAAGCTCATTCAGCCGGGGAAATTTGGTACAGTTGGGGTCCCATGGTAATTGGTCTGGGGCTTGGACAGAGTTGGACATGTTCACGCTTTGGCTATCTTTGGTAGACTTGGAGATAGCAGGTGCGGCGGAAGTACGAGTTACTTGGAGTTTGGGGGTGGTGATTTAAGAGGACGTGTTGGGTTTCCAGATGTCAGGCTTATCTTTTATGGCGGGGACTGTAGAGTGCGGGGGAATATGAAGCGAGAATAGCGCCTCGTTGCATCCTCGAGGGGTCATAGGAGATGGAGCATTTTCCGAGGCTGATTTTGATTGATGCTCTTATTGAGGAAGATAGTCCAGTCCGTCCTCATTACGGTATGCTGGTCGAATCAGGAAAATAAGTGGCAGGCCCTGGAGCTCCTCATTCTCGTGCTCCATATTCACTAGGCCTGGGACCTGGTAGACCTGGCCATACAAATCTGACATCGTGGGGTACGGACTCGGCTTGGTCAGAGGCTGAGAAAGTCACTACTTCGCATCTGCATTCGAGCCATTGCCTACGCCAGTGACGTTTACACGAGCTGGAAAGCTACCGCAATGCAGGAGAATTATGGGTGATAGACCCAAAAGGCCTCTTTTTCCCTTTTGTTTGATTGATTGGATTCACTCCAAAGATATGTTATTGTTACATTTCGCGTGGAAATGGCCTGTCGCCGCAAATGGCCGGCCTTCAGTCACGCCATTGGCAGTGACGAGATTGCATGCTGCAAAACCTCTGTGTGTATCCAGTCCGAAGACTACACAAGAGGTGAGAGATACCCGCCCAAACTGGGCAAACCAGGAAACACGCTTTAATGGGGTATGCTTGACAAGGAAAAGAAAAACAAGAGAGAAGTAACCCAGAAGCACAATTGTGCAACACCTATTGCCAGTCGCAGAAAAGAAAAATCGGAAACATAAAAGAAATTGCCGTCCCGTATGCCCAATCCAAATATTCCCATTGCGCCGAGACGAGAAAAGATAGCATGTTCAGTCGTTTCATTCATAGGAACGCACATCCCAAAAGAGGGAATAAAATGTCATAGCATGTATTGCTAGAAGACGAGTTGGAAGTATTGACTCGACTTAGCCCAGCGAGGGGACTCCGGTCGAGGAGGAGGGAGCACGACCGCCACGAGAACCACCGTAGCCGCGACCGCGGCCGTATCCACGGCCACGACCATAGCCACGTCCGCGGCCTCGGCCCCGACCACGGTTTCCGTCAACACTACCTTGGCCGAAGGTCTCGATGTTGCGCTTCTCCTCCTCACCACGCCACTCGCGGCCGCCGAGGCGGTGGGTCGCGTTTTCTTCACGATCACGAGCTTCACTCGAGATGTTATCGAAGAATGAGCTTCCACGGTTATAATTCGATGTGTGACCGGCTCCGGCATCGCTGCCGATATCAGCTTCACCATCGTGGCTGTGAGCTTCCGCTTCAGCAGCAGGAGAGCCAGTAGCGATGGCCTCCTTGACCAAGTCCTGCTTGTTGAACTTGGCGTTGGCAGTTTGGAAATCGTAGTCCGATTGAGGGACTTCAATCTTCTTGTGCTGGTGTTGAGGGCGGGGCCCTCCACGTCCACCGCGATGCTGATGACCACCACGGCCACGAGTATTGTCATACGGCCGCATGTCGTGCATCTGCTGGGTCATGGCGTCGACAGACATGTTAGGCTGACGGGGCTTCTGCTGAGCACCGGGAGGTGGCAGCTTGGCCATAGCAGCGGCGACAGCGGCAGCGGCGGCAGAGGTGGCATTGGCGTTACCGGGAGCACCAGGGGTTGATCCGTTGTTCATGGGAACAGCAGGTCTGGGTGCAGCCATTGGGATAGCCGGGACGACGCGACCGCTCCGCTGGGCTGTCATAGGTGCAGCCGGTGCTTGAATCGCTTCAGCAACAGACGGCTTTGACTCGATCGGTGGGGTCGGAGCATTCTGAGCACCAGGAGTAGCATTTCGGCTAGCTGGCTTGCTGAGGACCTTGTCGCCGACGGGCAACTCCGAGGTAGGCTTGGGACCAGGCGCAGCGCCAGGAGGACCAGGACGCTGCTGAGGTAGACCCGGACCGCCAAGGGGCATTTGAGGAGGGAACTGGCCGGGGCCCGGAGGGAAGCCATGGCCAGGAGGAGGGTACCATCCCTGGGGCGCACCGTAGGGCACGTTGGGGAAACCCGGACCAGGTGGGAAGGGGGGAGGAGGTCCAAAGCGCTGTCCACCATAGGGAGGGTAGAAGCCCTGGGGGTACTGCGGCTGTTGGGGATATCCAGGAGGTGTCGGCTGAGCACTCTGAGGCGCTTGGGGACCCTGAGGAGGAAGACCAGGAGCAGAGCCTTGCTCCAGGCCAGGTTCGGGACCCGGTCGCGACATGTTCTATTTTGCTTCGAGTCAGCAAGATGTCCGATGAAGACGGAACAGGTGCAATGAGGCAAAGAATGGGTAATTGATCAATCAGAAGGAAGGCAACGGAAAATATCGACACGGTTTTGCGCATTCCGAACAGGTCTGTGAGTTTACATCCGAATATATTTCATCATTTGATCAATTGGCCGACCACCGTCAAGTGGTATAGCCAGATGGCACTTGGAAGAGGAACAGTGAAGAATGAAGCGAGATAGACTTACACTCATGATCGCGGGGTCATCCGGAACGCGAGGGGGTTCCGGCTGTGTGTTCTCTTTCTTCTCTTCTTCGGCGACGCTAATGTCCTTCACATCGCTGCCCCGGAAGACAATGTATTCGTAGATACTTGAAGAAGGAGGAATCTCATCGCCAGAGCTTCCCCGGCGCCCTTCTGTGCCAAATGACTGGACATTCTCGAGGGCAATGGTGGAGGCCTCTGGGTTGATTTCATGAAGAGTGCCAACATAGCTAGGGGCAATTAGCAAATGTAGTCGATGAGTCAATGGAGATGAAGCTTACCGAATATCACTCTTGGAGATCAGGTTGAAACGCTGACTGCCAGGTGTTAACTCCAGCTCAGCCGCACAAACCCTTGGAGGAAGTGCAGGTGCAGATGACTGACCCTATCAAATGGTTCATCTCCATCTTGGCGGCCTGCGCAGGAATCGCGCAAATCAGAAAGCAGGAAAAACAGGAAAGGAAAGGAGGAAATTGTGGGAAGGGAAGGGGGAAAAGTGGGAGAGTTGAGAAGAGAAGAGAAGGGAGAAAAGAAGGAAGCAAAATCTGTTTGGTTTTGGGGGATTCGGGGTACGGTAGACCGCAGAAGCTTCGAGAGCAGTTTGGTTGTGCGGTGCAGTGGGTCGTGGGTTCGTGGGTTGAAATGCGAGAGCTCACTTTTCCCTGACGACCATTACCTAGATAGCTATGGCGACCAATTCCAATCGTGACTACTTCTTTCAAACGTCGTAAGTACGTTTATCCAGTTGATTACCTATTTTCTAACAACGTAGCGCTTCCCTTGACTTGCAGGAGCGGAAGGACGCCAAGTCCCAGAATACCGATGGAAACCCCATTAGGCTACAGAGCAAGATCCTGGCTGTCCGTGCGGATCCGGTGAATGAAGGCTCCATCTATGTTGCGCAGAGTAATGGCCGGGTGAGAAGAGTTGTTCTCGCGGTAAGTCCGGATGTATAGTCATACAAACATGCCTAGTTTGTTAACGAGTTGAAGACGGGTGAGACGTCCGCCCTTTATAAAGGTCCAATGGCCCCAGTCACCAGTGTCTGTCTTAGCCCAGATGGCAAGCTCCTGTTCGCTGGATGCTGGGACAAGTCCGTGTGGAGTTGGGACGTTGCCTCGGGTCAGTCTCGGCAGAAATACGAAGGACACAACGACTTTGTCAAGTCCGTCGTCAGTGTAAGACTGCACGGAGACGACTTGCTCATCTCCGGCAGTGCAGACGCACAGATCCTTGTGTTCAAAATTGCCAGTGGTGAACGGATCGAGACATTCAAGGACCACGCTCGCGGCATCCAGGATCTCGCTTTTGATCCTGAGTCGGATGAATCTCAGCCGGTTCTGTTCAGCGCCGGAAGTGACCGTGAAATTCGACAATTCAAGATTTTCGGGGGTGGAGAGCCTGTAGATCCTCTTCTGCCTCATGAAACCAGTGTATACAAGATGTTTTTCGACAACGATGGTGATCTCTGGACGGCATCAGCCGACAAGACGGCCAAGTGTCTGGTTCGGGCTGACGGTTGGAAAGCCAACCTGACCCTGGAACATCCAGACTTCGTACGAGACATTGTCGTCTATGAACCCGGGGGCTGGGTTGTCACCGCTTGTCGCGATGAGGAAGTGCGCGTCTGGAATCGATCTGTATGTTATCCTTGTTCCCCCAGTGTAACTTCGCAACTAATCGCTAATGTTTCTAGACTGGAGAACTTCATCATACGTTCTCAGGTCACTTCGAGGAAGTCACTGGCCTAGCCTTAGTGGGTTCAACCGTTGCTAGTGTGGCCATTGATGGCACCATCCGCCAGTGGTCACTACGACCTGATGAGCTGCAAAAGGCTGTGGATCTGGCTAAAAATGGCCCCAAGGAAGAAGAAAAGACGGATGGCGAACCGATGTTGACAGAGGAAGAGGAGCGTGAGCTCGCTGAGCTTATGGATGATTAGACGTTGCATTGTGATACCCAGTCGAGATATCCAGTTGTACAAAGTATTTAGATGTTTTTGTTCATACGGAACTAACTTGAATTTGAAAGGCTTCATTTCCAAATGCTCCTCAAATTGCTGACGACGGATGTTTTTCAATAAACTATACGTTTCATATTCATTTCAGATCCTCGATAAAATATCTCCAATTATCCGATGACAAATTGGGAAAGTCTTCTAGTACACAGGAATCTTGAACGCGGTAAGATCGTAGGTGAAGGCATCCACTGAGTCCTGGTCATAGACACAATGGAAAGTCTTGCCGCTATTTGTCCAGAGAGGGCGGAGAGGCCATCTGCAAATCTCAGGGATATCACCGGATCCAGCAAGCGTCGCAGGGGCCTCGCCATCCTCAACCCACTTGATAAGAGTCTGGAGGGTAGTCTGGGGCCATGGAGCTTTGGGCTGGTAGTCGTTGACAGCACAGTGGCCCACGCCGGGAATCAGAAAGAGGCGGTAGAAGTCATCGAGAGCGGCAGCGCCCGCGCGGTAGGACTTATTTGGGAACATGATCTGGCGGACGGAATCCCAGTAACGGACGGAGGAGGCAGTGGGGATCGAGAAGTCCTGTTCACCGTGCGCATGGAGAACCTTGCTGCCGGCAGCTTGGAAGGCAGAAAGATCAGGATAGGTAGTCTGGAGAATATCGCCGTATTTGGCCTGAGAGAAGATCATCCACTCTTTCAGAGTGTCATAGTTGACACCTTCTAGGCTGTTGATATTCTCGGCATCCTTGATATAGTCGATGAACTGGGCAATCCAAATTCCGCCGAGGCCACTGATGTCGAGCTCCCAAGTCTTGGATGCAGAGTCGTACTGGGTCTGAAGATCGGTGAAGGTCGAACCAGGCTGGTAGCTAAAGTAGACGAGATCGCCGTTTGAGTCATGGAGACCGTTCCAGTACTTTTTGACAAGCTCGATGGTCTTGGCGCTTACGGTGCCATTCACAGCGGGTGTAGCAGCGGACATAAAAGAAGCGGCAGCAGCCTCGCAAGAGAACGAAGCCCCTTCAATACTCTTCCAGTCAAGGTGAGAGAGGCACAAGTCAGAGCGGGACACAACGCCATCAGTCTTGCCATCGAGAGGATCGCAGCTTTTGACGGTCATGTTCATGATCTTCCCCAACTCACATGGGGAAGGAAAGGAGTCGAGGTCCTTTTGCATGACATTGCCGGTTAAGTGATTTGTCTGCTGCTGAGCCCAGCGGAAGGCAGGAGCCATGGCAACAACACCGTCAAACTGCTCGGGGAACCGCTGAACCTGGCTCCATCCCTCACGACCTCCCTCGGAGCAACCCTGGTAGTAAGAGTAGATCTTCTTGCTCGAGGCCACTTTGTAGATGTTTCGTGTCAATTGCTTGCCCAAAACAGCAAGTTCGTGATGTGCTTGGTAACCTATTCCCTGTGTTAGCAGACCTTGGCAAAATACAGTTCAATGTTGCGCGGCTTACCCCACATGTATGTTGCTTGCCAATTGATGGTTCCGTTAGCAAGCAAGGCTGCCTCGCTGAATTGAGTATCGAAGCTTCCAAAGCCTCCATCAGTCAGGCCACCGACACTATGATAATACGTGAGTCTATGAGTTCTTGGAGTATGCCGTTGCGAATGACCTACCCATCAACGATAATCGCGGTCGGGATCGACGAGCTTCCCGAGTTGATAGCCCACCCACCTCCTCCAGTAGACACATATCTGTTGTTGAATTTTCCGGGAGCTGGGAGCCAATACTGCACATGTACTCTGTCTCCCTCAATGCCATTGTGAGAATATGCAAAGGTCAGATTACAGTAGTCGAAAGTTGACGTAGGATAGAAGATTGACTCGGCGGTGAAGTTCGTAACCAAGCTCGCCGAAACGGAGGAAGTGTCGATAGTAATGCTATCAATTACATCAACAGGCAATGCAGCTTTCGTGTATGCATCTGTGCAGATGTCACTCAGAGAGTGTATGGCCGAGGCAGCTGTCGCGTAGGCAATGACAGCCGCTGGGCTCAGGAACGTAGAACGCATGCTGGTTTTGTGCGTAAAGATCACAGAACATCAAATGCAGCTTGAAGCTGGAGAGTCTAGCGAATTTGCCAGCTTCCAGCTTTTTATACAGCTGTTCGGCAGAGCACCCCTGTAAGATCTGGGGAAGGGCCTGAGCCCAAGGGTGGGGAAGTTGGGGTAGGGTTAAATCTTGTGCCGGTCTCCACCACCGATGCTTGCTCGAATTTGTGGGGAAGCTGGTCTACAAGGGTTCAACTTGGCTATGTAAGCTCCATGTATCATCGTTGGCTTGATTTAACGGTCGTGGTGGCTTGTTTGGCCAAATTTTGGTAATATAGATCCCCTGGAGAGTGGACCTTTCCCCGCCCATTAGCTCCGTTATCCACTGCATCCTCCCTCGACAATGTAATGATTTAATTGATCTAGTGAAGTATGTTCACTCTCGGGAAGAAATAATCATTTCTTCAATTTCTCACTATTTCTTGCCTTGCCTTGGTGTTCCTCTCGCACATGCTCCTATGAGACCCGTGACTAGGCACTCTACCTAGTTCAGGAATTTACCTTTGATGTAGTTATCAAACGAGAGTTCAAGGACTGGAAATCGAATTTTGAAAAAAGAAGAAAAAAGCTCCACAGTGTCATGTGTGCACCCGTAAGGTCAGGAGAAGCTGAGATGAATCGTGAAACAATTTTGATCAATGTCGGACGTAATGACTAGATTAGGAAACGTCAGATTCCTGAGATTTTTACGGGCTAAATCCGAGGCAAACGCTCGCAGCGTGTTGTTTACGATCCGGTTGGACGAAGAATTCGGTAAACTGGAAATACTGTACTAAATTAGCCGAAATACTAGCTAGTAAGATACGGACCCATATTATTATCATTGGACAAAGATTGTACCCCTCAAGGCTAGGAAAGATGTTTTGACTCAATGTCAGTCAGAAGGGCATGGGGAGAGCTTGGAAGTGCTTGAAAATTCTCCGTAGTCCTTTGGCGTGTCATGGCATAGGCGAACGCATGTCAGTCTCGGTACCATTGCAAATAGGGCCAGTAGAATCCATGACGCCCTGTCTACACGGTTCTTTTGAAAGAAAGCCAGGTCAGCATGGGCAGGCTTTCTACCTCGTATTGCGACTCACAGGGTTGGGGGGCACGGAATGATTGGTAACACATCAATAGCTTGTAATTTCATTGGAATGTGAGCCCAACGCCGGTAATTCTACTAAATGCCATGACTTATCGGTGTTTCACGTGACCTTTTGCATCAACTTTCCTTCTGGTCCGTACGTTCTGCGTTTGCTATTTTCGTATTCTATAACTCGAGATATGTCAAGCTGTAGGAAATGGAGAAGCTTTATCTATTCAGTTTTTGTCTGGTGATTTTGACGTTTCAGTCTTTGATATCAACATAATACTGATGTCGAGACATAGATCTAATATGGATATACATCTCCGCAATTCAGTGACATCCATCACACGGATGGTCCCACTCGTCTATCGAGACCCCTTTGATCAGGATGTTTCTCGAAATGCTCGAAAGCTTATCTGAGCCGACGGTATATGTATTTTCACCCACTAGCAAGTGAGGGAAAGAGCCGTTCGATGTCACGTGACATCACTTATGCATCGATGACGCGCAAGGACGATCCCGATCTGCAGTGCCCCAACCTTCTGCGGTCACCCCACTTCCGGTCCTTTCCCCCCCTCTCTGTGCAACTTCTCGGATTCACAGCCTGTACCATTGGTGGCAAAGTATCGATCCCGGTGCCTTTCCGGATATCGCTAGTACCCCGACCAACTGCTCCGACTTCCCGAACTGAGGTTCGTCAAAGCGACATCCATCATGCAGTCGCAGCACGAGGTCTCGGAAGCGGCCCCAAAACTGGTCAACCGCCTCTCACAAAGCAGCTCGCCATATGTGAGATTGCTCGCTATTTCGTACTCATTATATGGTGCTAACGAGCGATAGGTTCGGGGACACATGAATAACCCGGTGGCTTGGCAGCTCTGGGATGCCGAGTCCATCGCGCTCGCTCGGCGGTTCAACCGAATGATATTTTTGAGTATTGGATACTCGGCTTGCCATTGTAAGTTTCTGTAATTCCCTGACTGCGCTAGTCCCGCTTTAACGGTTCGTAGGGTGCCATGTCATGGAGAAGGAGTCCTTCATGTCTACAGAGGTTGCTGCAATTCTCAACGACTCTTTCATTCCCATCAAAGTTGACCGCGAAGAGCGTCCGGATATTGATGATGTCTATATGAATTATGTCCAGGCAACTACCGGCGCTGGTGGTTGGCCTTTGAACGTTTTCTTGACCCCCAACTTGGAGCCTGTTTTTGGAGGCACATACTGGCCTGGTCCCAACTCGACGACTTTACAAGGCCCGGGAACCACCGGATTTGTTGAGATTCTGGAGAAGTTACGCGATGTGTGGCAGACTCAGCAGCAGCGCTGCTTGGATAGTGCCAAGGACATCACCGCCCAGCTGCGGGAGTTCGCTGAAGAGGGAACTCACTCACAGCATGGGACCCGTGAGGATGATGAGGACCTAGACATTGAGCTCTTGGAAGAGGCTTATCAGCACTTCTCTTCACGATACGACTCCATCAATGGTGGATTTGGTCGCGCACCTAAATTCCCTACTCCGTCTAACCTCAGCTTCCTGCTCCGACTTGGTGCATATCCGAAGGAAGTCGCCGATATTGTGGGGCAAGATGAATGTGAAAAAGCGACTGCCATGGCGGTGACAACATTGGTAAACATGGCACGTGGTGGCATTCGGGATCATATAGGCCATGGTTTTTCTCGGTACAGTGTTACGACTGACTGGAGCTTGCCGCATTTTGAAAAGATGCTGCATGACCAAGCACAGCTATTGGACGTCTACGTGGATGCTTTCCGTTTGACTCACGATCCCGAGCTTTTGGGTGCAGTTTACGACTTGGCTGCTTATCTGACGACTGAGCCACTCCAATCCCCCACCGGAGGCTTCTTTTCATCTGAGGATGCAGACAGCTTTCCCCATCCCAACGATACCGAAAAGCGAGAAGGCGCGTTCTATGTGTGGTCTCTGAAAGAACTCACCCAAGTTCTGGGAACCCGCGATGCTCCTGTATGTGCTCGCCATTGGGGCGTGTTGCCCGATGGAAACGTCGCAGCCGAGTACGACCCCCACGACGAGTTCATGAACCAGAACGTGTTGTCTGTTCGTGCCACTCCGAGCAAGCTCGCCAAGGAATTTGGATTGAGTGAAGAGGAGGTGGTCAGGATCATCAAGAATGGAAAGAAAAAGCTGCATGACTACCGTGAAAGGACCCGAGGCCGACCGGACCTAGACGATAAGATCATTGTGGCCTGGAATGGACTGGCGATCGGCGCCTTGGCTAAGTGCAGTGTTTTATTTGAGGAGATCGAGAGCTCCAAGGCGGTCCAGTGTCGCGAGGCTGCTGCACGTGCGATCGGCTTTATCAAAGAGAACCTCTTCGAGAAAACTACTGGCAAATTGTGGCGAATCTGGCGTGACGGCAGTCGTGGTGATACTCCCGGCTTTGCTGATGACTACGCGTACTTGATCAGCGGTCTGCTGGACATGTACGAGGCCACCTTTGATGACAGCTATCTTCAATTTGCTGAGCGCCTTCAAAGTAAGAATCTCAAAACCATGCCAACGTTTTATCAATAACTGACTTTCGATAGAATACCTCAACGAGTACTTCCTTGCCAGGACTGGGTCTACCCCCGCCGGCTACTATAACACACCGTCAACTATGACCCCGGGCATGCCACCCCCTCTCCTCCGTCTGAAGACGGGTACCGAATCGGCAACACCCTCAGTTAACGGTATGATCGCTCGCAATCTGTTGCGACTGTCAGCGCTGCTGGAGGAAATGGAATACCGGACACTGGCCCGGCAGACGTGCAACTCCTTTGCAGTAGAGATCATGCAGCACCCCTTTTTATTTGTTGGGCTGCTGGATGTCATCGTGGGTCTACAAATTGGCACGAGCACCGTGACCGGTGTCTTCTGCACCGCGGAAATTACCAACTCGACTCCATCCAGTGGCGAAGGCCCCGTAAGCCGACAAAACCAACCGGTCTCGGCACGCGATCTCATTGTGCAGAAAGTACGAGCGCAGACCGGATCCCGAATCTCCTCATCCATTGTTGCGACCTCGCTCGTCGATATTCGACCCTCCCATCTGAAGGACTTTGTGGGTAATCAGTCATTTTGGTTGAAATCGCGGAACCCACTCTTTAAAGATCTTAAGGCGGGCGATCCTGCCAAAAACTACCTGATGGTTTGTGAGACGGGCCGGTGCAGAACCGTGGATCTGTAGAGAATCACAGTCTTTTGATGTAGTTCCAGTTCCAGTTCCAGTTCATTGTTTTTTTTTTTTTTTGCTGATTGCGGTATCTCATCGGCGTTGAATAGTATCTACATTGGTTCGATCGGGGCCTGGGGTGGTCTTCGAGGTCTGCATCCAAGGAATTCCGGGGCGCGACCGGGGGGGACGGTTATGGAAATTCAGCTTGGGAAATGACGGGCTGGGAGCTCCCAATCAGAAGGTTATTATAAAGTACAATAGACTAGGATGAGTCTAATGGAATTGAACGTGTGTCCACAGGAACGGGACTCTCGAAGTGAGGTGAGGTACTTTGGGGACCGGTGCCCCAGTGGGCCCAGGCCATCCTGGTCTCCGAAATGAAGGTCGTTGCACACGTTAGGGGCTGCATCATTTCCGATGGCCTCGTCATCAGGGCCGATTTCGAGGAGAGCGGGATAGCGCAAACTCTATTTCGATCCTTGTTTCTCCCCAGTTTGGTTCAGGAACGAAAGAGCCAGGCCAACTTTGTAACGTAAAATTGGTGTCAAGATCCATCTCAGGGAAAGAACTTGTTGGATAAAGCCTTGGGTCGCTTTTTGGGGCTGAAACACACTAGACAATCGAGGCGTCTCGATTTAATCAATCCCAGATCGCGGACCGTGCAGGCATGGGCCACGATGGGCTAGACGAAAAGCCAAGTTTCCTAGCGGCCACGCCGTTTGGGTGGAGAATCTGCCCCCTGGCTGCGATGATTGGTGCCGGACGATCAATTCTGAAACGGTGCCTGGCACTCTCAAAAGGGTCATGAAAGATGTCCTCGCGACGATGAAAGAAACAAGGGATCATCCCAGATGATCGTATTCCAGACCCCGGGCCCATCGATATGATGAGACCGGCACATCGGCAAAGGCTCCACGTCTACACGACAGACCAAAAAGCGGGTTCTGGACTGGGATGCCAGGGCGCTAGCGCTAACAGAAGTGGCATTGAGGATCCGCCCAGGGGCACCAGGGGACCACGGGGGAAACCTCCCGAAGTTGACACACCCAGACCTCTGCCCGATCTGCTTCAGACGGAGAATAATTGTGGTTTGTTTCCCATTGCCCAGCCTCGTCTACGATGGTCTGCACCAATGAGATAGATATCGGAGACGCGTTGGAATGCAGAATGTTCCACGCCTGCTGGTGGCGGGAACGACATTGGTATGTATCCCGTAGGTCGGAGTGGTTGGACAAGGGCGCCCAAAAGCAATAAGTAGTAGTAGACACGGCAGCGTCGTGTTTGAAGAAAGGATTTTTCATATAGACCACTTACGAGGGCAAATTAAGGATCTTGGAGAAAGCAATCCCCAATTTCATTTCCCAAACAACAGTGACTCGCGCCCCACCTGGCTTCGGCCTCCCCTTTCTACATCTACCCTTCCAACCCTCCCTCTCTCTCTTTCTTTCTCTTCACGCTTCTCGCTTCACTCCCCGACCGTCAATACGTTGTATTTTCGGCCTGTCACTCCTTTGACAAGCGCCAAATTCCACTCCTTCACACCGACAGTCGATCTGCGGTGTTATCACACTTCCTGGAGAAGTATCCGTTGACATTCTTTTGACCGCGACTTGATCTGGTATCACCATGCGCCCAACTCTTTTGCTTGCTGCTCTGGCAGCTGGTGCTGTGAATGCCTATGAGAGGCGTGTTTACGTTACCGACTGGACCACCGTGACTGTTACCAAGACCGTCACGGCACCCGCCGTGACCGAGACTGTTGCGGCCGCCAACCAGGTCCAGGTTGACTACAAGACGACCACTTTGTCTGCCGCCCCGGTCGAGACCGAGCAATCAGAGCTCTTGAAGAAGTCCACTGTTGTTGTTCCCGAGTCGGTCACCTCTTCTACCTCGACTTTTGAGGCTGTGTCCTCCACCTTCACGCCCGCACCTGCGCCTGCGCCTACCAGCGCTGCCGAAGAGGTCCAGGCCGCTGCTGAGTCCACTTCTTACTGGTCCACGGCCTGGACATCCACCATTGAGCCTGAATCTACTGCCTCCGCTACATCCACCCTCGCAACTTCAACTTCCTCTGTCGCTGCGGCCACGGCCACGGCTGCCAACGCCTACCAACAAGCCGTGCTGTACAACCACAACATCCACCGCAGCAACCACTCCGCTCCTTCCGTCGACTGGTCTGCTGATCTCGAGACCAGCGCCCGCGCTCTCGCCGCCAAGTGTGTCTACGAACACGATACGTAAGTCCTTAAATTTCCGACCTACAATATCAAAACCGACCTAACATGATCCTAGATCCATTGATGGCGGTGGTTATGGCCAGAACATCGGCTATGGTGTCGGTGCCGACCAGGTCGGTGTCATGCTCACCAACTTGATGTACAACGACGAGATCAATTACTTCCCTACCCCCTACGGCGAGTCCGACCCCAGCATGGACGATTTCGAGAAGTGGGGTCACTTCTCCCAGATCGTCTGGAAGGGCACCACCCACGTCGGCTGCGCTACCGTGGTGTGCGATGGCCTCGGCAACGTCGATTCCAGCAGTTCTCTCCCCTTCACCGTCTGCAACTACTCTCCCCCGGGTAACTACGCCGGTGAATATGGTGATAACGTTCTTGCCCCGCTGGGCAACGCTGTCTACACCGCCTCTTAAGAATGCTCCTAGATTCAAGAGAATACCTCGATCTACCGCTGTGTATCTCGCGCCATGTTGCATTCACTTACTCTTGTCATTTTCCTATCGCTTCGATTCTCTGAGCATTCTGCATCATCCATCTCAGTCTCCTGGGATTTCTTCCGAGGTGGACCCCCAGCACCAGTTCCCTTCTCCCTAACCTTTTAGCCAATTTCTTATGGCTTTGGGATCCGGGGAAACCAATGTATCTACGCGTCGGGAATCGGTTGGGTTCTTTCTTCTTTCTCTTCTTTCTTTCATCCCGCCTCGGGAGATGGGGTTTTGTGGATGTGACCCCGTTCAATTGTGAATATCTTTGACTTGTGTCTCCTAGCGTTTTCTGCCCATTCTTTGGATAAAACTTGGTCTGTGATGTAACCCTGAATGCGAGATGAGCCTTGCGCCGATGGTGCTATATCACGTGCCTTGCGTAGTTTCGACTTCTGTAATGAGGTTTCGTACCTGACCCCCGCGTCTGACTGATCCAGAACTAAATCCCGCGTGAGCTATCAGCCATTGACGTGTTGTTGATGCGAGGGGTTTGAGCGTCGACCGGGAACGACCTTTGTGATTGCATAAGTCGTGCATTAGTGTGTGGCAAGATGCACGTACAGTGATGATCATTATGATTACTGGGCAGGGGGTGCCAGACTTGATCTCGATCTCGCGCTAAATACTGCTCCAAGACAGTGTTTTAAATCGCTCGCTGGCGACATATGAGAAACCCAATCTCTGTGATCAACTTTACTATAAGAATGGCCCCATGACCTGGAAGTCTGTTTCTAGGAAGAAATCCCCCTTTCAGTCCGCGGGATAATCTGTTGTCAGCTCCAGGTGCACTCATGGAATGATGAACTGTGTGCATGGGGCTTCCTTTCAATCGACACAACAGACTAGAAGGTCACGGATCCCAGCTTTGCTCAGTTCTTTCGAGATGGCAAAACTTGAGCGTCGCATCTTGTAACTGCCGAATTGATAAGAACCCCAGCCAAGCTTTCGCCTGGCATGGTATTTGCAGATTTCGCTGACCATAGCTCTCGACTACCGCCATCGTGGGCTTAGAACCGAATCCACTTCTCTGGCTCTACATACTACAGAGGGAGATGAGTTGTTACTCGCTGTGTGTCCTTGTTTTACTTGTTCCCAATGACTTCTACGTCCAACAGGGCCGTAGTTGGAGACCGACACTACATGGGATCTGAAAATGATGACAGAATAACTTGCTAATCTCAGTGATTGAGCCCCCATGATTCTCGATGGCCGACAAGTCCTGCGGTACTGATCCGGCTTTGTTGACCCTTGCTAATTCAGCCTGGCACCATATCGTGTATTATTGCAATCAGCGGATCTAGCCTGCTGGCCTTGACGACATCTCAGACTCTATGGTAAAAGTCGCTGACATAGGAGAAATGATGCGTGGATTAATAGATTTAAAAGTATTTCGTGACGCAGGACAACACAACACTAAGGCCGGGCTAGACCTGACAATGCTAGACCGGGGAAGGTCACTTAAGTGGCCCGCCGCTCAAGTCGGTCTGAGTCGGCAGAAGACCGTTGCGATCCGCTCGGTCATCTGCACGTGATGTCCCCACGCAGCTCCCTTCGCCCGAAACGTCATCATATCAATCACGGACCTGAAGATCCCCACCATCCCACACGAGGCGGGTTTTGCAAGTGTCTGAGCTTGCGGTAAGAGCTACGTGTAATTCGGAACTTCGTTTAAAATCCTAAAAAGACTTTTTAGGGTTTCTCTGGCTGTCACCAGTACTTTTGTATTGCTCAGCTGTCTCTTTACACGGACCACCAGATTTCAAGGTTCGTCTGATTACAGTCGGGTGAGTTCCCCCTGTCAGGTTCACACCTGAACTTGTCTCTTCCCATCATCTGCCATATATTACTGCGGAAAAAGGTTTTCTGTTCAGAGGAACTAAGTGTGCATTATCGGCAGGATCGCGTGCGTATCTTGGGGACTTGAACGGATCATCCACCAGAAGAGGCTCATCCGTTCCTCCGGCGCTACACATGCGAGCTGGGCCCCGAAGACGCCTAACCCACATTCCCGTGGCCTTTGACCATGTAAGTCCTTTCCCCCGTGCCTCCCTTCAATCCGAACCGGTTCCACAACCATAGTGGGGTATTCTTTGAGGCTGGGGTATATAGTTTCATCTATTTCGCTTGGATTACTGCCCGTTCCTGCTGGATTACCATATACTGCCCCGATGTCCGTTCCCGTGAGATAGCCTCAATGCCATCGTACTACCTACAAGATTGTCATTATTTCTATCGCACTGCGCTACGCCTGTTGTCTCTACCCACTTTTCTCGCCAGCCATTACGCTTGATCGAATCAAATCACTGACATCATGTCTTATTCACCAACAGCAGTCCGCTATTTTACTGCCCCTAAACCTCTGAGAGACCCCATGGAGATTGATCCTAAATCATCCAGGGCCGAGGGTCCAGGACACACGGTCGTGAGACCGAATGTATCTCCCGATCAGCCCTCATCCGGGGCCGTGAAAGTCCACACGCCCAAGAAGCAAGGCCTGACTTTTGCCAACCAAGACTCACTTCCTAAATTGCCGATCCCTGACCTCGAGGATACTTGTCGTCGCCACCTCGATTCTCTCGTAGCTTTACAAGGCCCGCGAGAACACGAGGAGAGCAAGGCGGCCATCAGGGAATTCTTGAAGACAGATGGCCCGTCTTTACAAGAAAAGCTCAAGAACTATGCTTCCTCAAAAACCAGCTACATCGAACAGTTCTGTGAGTACCGAGTCCACGATTCGAAGAAACTAACAAACTAATATCTTCCAGGGTACGATTCTTATTTGAACTTTGATAGCTGTCAGTATAGCCCATACGTCTCCTCAAATAATTGGAGTGAATGCTGACTTAAAGTAGCGGTTGTCTTGAACCTCAACCCCTTTTTCTTATTGGAGGATGATCCTACTCCAGCTCGCAACCATCAAGTCACTCGGGCCGCATCTCTGGTGGTCTCCGCCTTGTCTTTTGTTCGGGCCGTGAGGCGTGAAGAGCTTCCACCTGACACCGTTCGAGGAACGCCACTATGCATGTACCAGTACTCACGACTGTTTGGCACGGCCCGTCTGCCTACTGAAAATGGCTGCGTCATCAGCCAGGATCCCTCGGCCAAGCACATTGTCGTCATGTGCCGAGGTCAATTCTACTGGTTCGATGTACTGGACGACAATAGCGATTTGATTATGAGCGAAAAAGACATTGCCTTGAATCTTGAAGTTCTCGTCAATGATGCGGCTCAAACCTCTATTCATGAAGCAGCCAAGGGTGCACTGGGTGTTCTCAGCACTGAGAACCGTAAGGTCTGGTCTGGACTGCGGGATATTATGACCAAAGATCCGGCCTCGAATAACGCAGAGTGCTTGAATATTGTGGACACCGCTCTTTTTGTCCTGTGTCTTGATGATACTGAGCCTTCCAACACCTCCGAACTGTGTGCCAACATGCTCTGCGGCACGAGCGAGGTGATCAAGGGCGTACAAGTGGGCACTTGCACTAACCGATGGTACGACAAGTTGCAGATCATTGTTTGTAAGAATGGCAGTGCCGGTATCAATTTCGAGCACACCGGCGTTGATGGTCATACCGTGCTGCGCTTTGCCAGCGATGTCTACACGGACACCATTCTTCGATTCGCAAAGACTATCAATGGACAGGCTCCAAGCCTTTGGACGACATCTAGCCCTGATCCTGCCAAGCGCGACCCACACAGCTTCGGAAACGTCAGCACTACTCCTCGCAAGCTCGAGTGGGACATGACGCCGGAACTTAATATCGCGTTGCGGTTCGCCGAATCCCACCTTTCGGATCTCCTCTACCAACACGAAGTCCGTGTACTGGACTTTGAGGGTTATGGAAAGAATTTCATCACCTCGATGGGATTCTCGCCCGACGCGTTCGTTCAAATGGCCTTCCAGGCTGCCTACTACGGCTTATACGGCCGTGTGGAAAACACATATGAGCCAGCTATGACAAAAATGTTCCTGCATGGACGCACTGAGGCGGTACGAACTGTAACACCAGAGGCCGTCGATTTTGTGAAGACCTTCTGGGGCGAGAACCCCGCAGAGCAGAAGATTGACGCCCTACGCACCGCAACTCAAAAGCACACAGCGTTGACCAAGGAGTGCTCCAAGGCCCAAGGTCAAGATCGCCACCTATACGCGCTCTACTGTCTCTGGCAGCGATCTTTCCTCGATGACGGACTGTCTTACGACACCAGCTCCACCGGTGGATACAGTAGCCCAGGCGATGGAGTCGAGTCATCCAAGTCCTCTGAAGTATCCGAGGACGGTTATTCCTCTCCCAACGACAGCAGCACTCGCGGACTACGCCCCGTCTCACCACCCACACCTGCCATCTTCAGCGACCCGGGCTGGGACAAAATCAACACCACCATTTTGTCCACCTCAAACTGCGGAAACCCATGTCTGCGCCATTTTGGATTCGGTCCCACATCCGCTGACGGCTTCGGCATCGGTTATATTATCAAGGACGATTCAATTTCCTTCTGTGCATCTTCCAAGCACCGCCAAACTGCACGCCTCATGCAAACGCTCGAGTCCTACCTCTTTGAGATGCGAAAGTTGATGCGCGCTACCAATCGCAAGGCAATGAGTCCACGTACCAGTCGTGCTCGCGAGACGGAAGAATTGACCGAGCGCTTGCAATCTGACTCACAGCGCCGAGGTCGCATTGTCCGGAGCGATACCCGTCTCACTGGCTTCGATACCCCTACTACGACAGATAGTGTGGAGCCAGATGATGATGGCATGGGAGGATGTAAGTCTCACCGCGCGCATTTTATTTCTGTTTCACAGGTTGCTAATTGTCAATACAGATGGTTTCTTCGACGCCGGTATGCTTCTCCATGCTCTCAAGGGTGTCAGTGCGGATAGAGAGCGTCGAGAGAAACCCGAGAAGCGGCGTTTCGTTGGAAAGAAACTTCATCTCAATGAGTATTAATTTGGTGTGCTCGGTCTTGAATTCTCGACATTCTGTTTATATCCCTGAATCTCAATGCAAATATGTCCCATTTAGCTTTGAAACAATACCCAGATGGAAATTGACCTTCTTTATATCAAACGGATCCACGGTGACTTTCATGAGCGCGAATGACAGTGCTCATCATGGTGCGCTTCACTATTTTCAGTTCTTCAAGGTCACCCTGAATCTAATGACCAGTGGTTGAGAGTGTAACGGACCGGAGTAGTTGCCACGGTCCAACTCGCCCAATACATCTCTACATTTTCCAGTCTTATCAATTTCCGGTAATTTTACAGTAACAAGTTCATGTCCACATCATTAAGAAAGCAGGGCATAAAACGGCAATCATTTCTCTCTAGAAACGACATTTAGCGCCTCCTACCAGGCAAGTCGAAAGTAGATTTCCTCTTGGACCCTACCTGATTATGCCGTCAAATTTTCAGACAGTAATGTCTATTTCTCGACAACGTCGCATCATCTCGCACTGAAAGCTGCCCCTGTCGAATATCTCTTTCATAAATAAATAACTGATATACGATAAAGCCTGTCCTTAAGTCTGTTTGATTCGGTAGACGCAGTGGAAAGCAGCGGCTAGGCGCCAGTAGAACTGAGACCTCATTCAGCCTAACTCGCATCGAAGAAACCATCTATATTGACTTTAATCGCCTTGTATATAGAGATTATTAATAGGTATTGTCCTAAAAGGCAACGATTATCCAAATGATCACATTCAATATTCCTGTCTCATACACTTGTAGCGCTGATCAAATCAGCCAGGTACTGGATGCCTTCAAAACCAGGCAGCGAACGGCGCCCCCCTCGGGTGTAATCTGGGGGATCTCCGAGACCGGATAGCCGACTTACTCAAGAAGCCGTCTTGAGTCGGCCAACCCAATATTTGACGATCGCGAGAAACCCTATAAAGAACAAAAAAAGTGGCCAATTGATTGTGTACCATCGTTCGATTCGCCCTGAATCTGGACCTCACGATGCCTCTGCTCTCTCTGCCAAGACGCGTACCCCAGGCTGGGCTGTGGACGAGGCGGTTCTCAACTTCGTCGTGTAGCGCTAATTACGCGGACACTTTGCATAATTTGAAAATTGGCGCTCATACGAGAGTTCTCTTCCAGGGATTTACTGGTATGATTTCCAAATCCTGCGGCTTCGAGTCAACCTGGCTGATACCCCGCAGGAAAGCAGGCTACTGCCAACGTGAAGGAGTCTCTGGAATGGGGAACCAAGATCGTTGGAGGCGTCAAGCCAGGTGTTGAGGGCGAACACCTGGGACTTCCTATCTTTCCTTCCGTCAAAGCGGTAGGTAAAAACCCGTACCATCGTTATGAGTGTAGGATAGTGAACTAACATGCAATTCGCGATCAGGCCCAGGAAAAAGCAAAACCCGATGCATCCGCTATCTATGTTCCGGGTAACCAGACAGCACAGGCTATTGAGGAAGCCATTGAAGCCGAGATCCCCCTCGTAGTGGCAGTCGCCGAGCATGTCCCCATTCACGACATCCTTCGGGTAAGCGTGTGATTACAAACCGTTCAGGTCGAAATCTTCTCTCTGATAGATTCCAACAGATTCATTCAATGCTTCAGACGCAGTCCAAGACTCGTCTTGTCGGTGCAAATTGCCCAGGTATTATTTCAGCCATTGGCAAGTGCCGCATCGGCTTCCAACCTCTGCCCTGTTTCGCACCTGGCAACGTCGGCATCGTAGCCAAGTCAGGGACTTTGAGTTATGAGACTGTCGCATCGACAACCCGAGCTGGGTTGGGCCAGAGTCTTTGCATTAGTATGGGCGGCGATGTATTGGCTGGAACTAACTTTGTGGATGCGTTGAAGATTTTTGAACATGATCCTGATACCGAGGGTATTATCCTTGTTGGTGAGATTGGCGGTACGGCTGAGATGGATGCTGCGGAATGGATTAAGGATTATCGACAGCGGACTCAAAATCCCAAGTGAGTCTTGCGTTGGTGCTTTGAAGTATCTTTTGCTAACCACTCCTAGACCTATTATGGCTCTCGTCGGTGGGTTAGAAGCGCCTCCTGGTCGCATCATGGGCCATGCTGGAGCTTGGGCTGCACCTGGCGAGCCTGATGCGCAGACAAAGTATCAGGCCTTGGAACGCGCTGGTGCAGTTATGGTTAATCACCCTGAGAAATTCGGCGTCGGAATGAAGGCTTTGCTTGGCAATACCAACCGGGTGGGTACAAGCGTGAGTACTCTGATGAACGTGGTCAGAAAACGAAACTGACAATTCATAGTCTATACACGGGGCAGGCTCTCAGAAGCGAGGCCTTCACACCATGAGGCGCATTACACCAACCCAGAGGCCCATGCATCAGCAGAAGCGCAATCTCTACATCAAGCAATTCCAAGCATTCGACATTTTAAAGCAAAAGTCTATTACCGTCAACGAGGCTACTCCCAACTCAGATGTATCTATCTCCATCTCCGTTGACCGAACAGCTTTGTCGCCGTGTATCATTGCATCTCCAAGCGCCTCTCAGCCGGATAAGGCGCGCAGATTCCCCTTTGCCTACACACAGACCAGCTTTGATAACAGCCCCATTATTGCCGACGTATCATCGTATTTGGGTCTTCCCGGGTCAGCCAAGGGCAAGCTGGTTAATCTTGTACAAGCACTGTGGGAAATCTTCAAGGAGAAGGAAGCTTTCAACCTCGAGACTCGCGTTGGAACATCGGCAGATGGAGGCCTGGAAGTCCACGCTGCGAGCTTTGGATTTGACGATGCTGCATTCCGTAGCTCGAAGCGTCAGAAGGAAATTCACAGTCTACGGAATTTCGCTGAGGAGGTCCCTGAAGAAGTCGAAGCTGAGAAGGACGGCATTGTATACGTCAAGTAAGTTGATGTACTTCCACAAAAGCTTGCCAGCGCTAATAGTCACAGATTGGAAGGTGAGGGTAGCATTGGTACTTTAGGTATGTCTCTAGACCCTCCATCTGCGTCAGGCTCATGTCTAATAATCTATCAGTCAATGGAGCTGGGCTTGCCATGAACACTGTCGATGCTCTAACGATTCACGGCGGCCACTGCGCCAACTTCCTCGACACTGGTGGCAAGGCCACCTCCGAAACGGTCAAGTCGTCTTTCCGGATTATCTGCTCTGACCCGCGTGTCAATGCTATCTTTGTCAATATCTTTGGTGGTCTGACGCGCTGCGATATGATCGCCGAGGGAATCATACTGGCTTTCCGGGACTTGCATATGAAGGTTCCCGTCGTAGTTCGACTGCGCGGGACGAACGAAGAGCTTGGCCAGAAGATGGTAAGATACCCTTTACATTCGAAAAAGACAGAAGTCTAATTTCGGTTCCATTTGCTGACTTGGTTTTGATCACAGATTGCGGAGAGTGGACTTCCTCTCCATGCATTTGATGGATTTGAGGATGCGGCCAAGAAGGTGATCGCCCTCGCTCAGAAGTAAATCAGCATTAGTGGTTGTATATAATTAGATGTACGCTATGATGTGTCGCAAGATTAGAAGCAAACTAGAACAGTGGTAAGGCATTGCATGTGCATCAACTTCTAGCAAGTTCCATGTTCGTGCCCTTCCTACCCGTGGACTATGTAGAGCCGAGGTATGTGAATCCTCCATTTTTGATCATCCTACACAATCCTCGTCGATCATCACCGGATGTCGGCGCGACGAATCCGAGCGAATCGTAATCGAATATGACCTCGGTAACACCAGCAGTATCAGGTAAAATCAAGGACCTCCAAAGGGCGTAGACTGCCTTAGGCAAAGCTGCCCGAGTTGCCTTAAAAGCCCCACGTCTCCACGATCGACCAAGGATGGACCGGCACCGGTGACGCCATGCACCTGTGATCTTCCATTCTAAACGCAAAGAACTCCGCAAACTCTCTATATTTGGTTTGTTCTTCACCAAATAAATAATTGCCAATCCCGCCTCATCTCCCTTCCTACACCTTGATGCTACACACCCTCCTCACGTGCCATGTCTGACCCCTCTGCCGAGCTCCAATCCAGCCTGCGCAGTCTGGCCATTGGCGAAAAAGGACCGGTACAGGACATCCTACGTCCAACGACGAAGACCACCTCTACGTCCAAGACCAAGAAGGCGAAGAAGCCTGTCGCGGACTCGTGGGAGGACGAGGCGGAGTCTTCAGACGATGATCCTACACCGCAAGACGCTGCATCCCCGACATCCACCCTCTCACGTACCATGAGTGCAGAGGGGCCTCTAGATCCCCCGCCGACGCCCATTTCGCCGCAGACGTCGCAGCCATGGGGTCCCGCGATGCCGGCACCCACGTCCGCTGGATCGGACGGTCCTGCTCGCCGGCCAGAGAAACAGACTGCTGTGGCTGGCCGCATGATTGCTGGTGCGTTGGGGATTCGAGCACCCAAGCGCACCGAGGAACAGCGTGCCTATGATCGTGCCACCAAGGAGCAGGAGATCAAGCGTCGGAACCGCGAGCGCGAGGAACAGGCCAAGGCTAAGGAGGAAGAGGAGCGCGTAAAGGCTTCTGTGTGGACGGATTAGGCTTATTTGCTGTGGCCTACTTTCACTTTTCAAGTATTCACCTGTACATACCCGAATTGTGTTTGTGAATGTTTGCTTTACATGGCGCTTGAGTTGCTTTCGAAGGTTAGTTGGCAAGGAAGGGGGGGGGGGGGGGGTTCAAATGCGTCCTCTGTTTGGGTCTGGAGAATGAGGGAATCATGAGAAGCGGTGGATCTACTGGGAATTGGGGTTTCGGGGATACTGGGGAAGGATTTAATAATGATCAATAATTGATGACTGTCACTGGATTACAGTGACTGGTGCCAGACTTGAGGAAATTTAAATATTTAAGAGACTGTAGACCCGTATTATTGAGAAATCCGCAGCTCGGGCGGTTTCAGTGTATTCGTTATCTCGTAAAAGACCAGCATGTAACTCCCCGCAATGAACCCGATCCAGTCGCTGGTTTCCATTCCGCCAATCCTGTCGCCATTCGTATGCAAATAACAAGCGTCGAGGTCATGCGGCTTAGCTAGCGAGAAGTGGGATCTCAGCAGCGCAAGCTCGTCTATCCGCCAATCTGCTCCTGGTGGACCTCAAGGGTGTCGCCGTCGGCCATTTCCAGCTACACAATATTTGTCAGTTATAAAAGTCTTTCGATGAATTGTTTCCCTGAATCCAGGTTCGGGACGGGACGCACGGTATCGGGCGTGTCCTCAGGGCGAACACGGGTTCCGTCGAACAGGAAACGGACTGTAGCCATTTGCTTGCCCTGACGCTCACAGAAGGCATCCATCAGCTTCTTCAGCTGGGTCGATCGCTTGATCTTAAAAAAGACCTCATTGTTATTGTCGGTGACCTTAATGTTCAGGTGCTCGACGGCAGGGGCGCTACCCTCCTTCTCAGCAGACATTATGAAGATAAAAGGCGGATTGTCTGAAATCGAGGTCAGAAGGCGATCATGGGAGGAGTCAAACGCGGGGCGCTTACTTGGGGGATGTGGTAAGCGATCTGTAACGATCTGGGTGTCTATGAAATGAATGTTAGCTGATGCGACACTGGTGACAATGCGACAACAATGCGACTAACAGTTCAAGGGTGTGATGGATGAAGGGAGAAATCCAGAGCAAAGAGAGAAGAGCAAGATATCAAGCGGCAGAATGGCGACTCGCCCCACAAAGGCGGAGAATCTATTTTGCGTCACTTCTGCCCGGGAAGAGACAGTGTTCTATGAGCTTCCGTTTAAGCTTCTCACTATATCCGTTCGCCTCAGTTCATGATGGTACGAGCATAGCTTCAGTTTAGAGATTCCGACTAATGAAAGTACAGGGAGACCTCAAGCAAGACCTGTCTCACGAGCCGCCCTGTCACCCCCGCGCTGTACGCTTCACCCCCGGTCTCTTTCTCTCCGTTGTCCAGAGTGGAAGCTAACTGTTCTAGTGCGCCATTCAAGGTACTACTCCTATGACTTCACACAATCCAGAGAGCCAGTCTAACCAGTCCCAGACTGTTTGACTAAGAATGGGTACAACGAGGCGAAATGCCAGGCGCAGATTGACGCACTTTACGAATGCTGTAACGCCTTTTACCAGGAGCGAGGCGACCACGCGTCCGTTGTAAGCTGCCCGAAGGCGACACTGCTGCGGTTGAAGATGAAGCAGCGTGCGGAGGCGGCGAGCCAGAATTAGATCATCTAGCGCATAAGCGTAGCAATTGGCATGTAACAGTTCCTTTGCGGTCTAAGCTTCCATCGGGAGGAGGCTAGGTAATTGAAGAACTGCTAAATTATTATAAGACAATCGTGAGCACGCTAAGAGGCCGCGATGGACCTGAATGAAGATTGATTACCTCCAATCCGAGACTCTAATGATTGCCTATAGACATTGAAGAAGAAAAGAAAAAAAGAGGAAAGAGTTTTTGCGCGGAAAGCCTTAAATAGTGAAAAATCCCGTGCCGATGAAGCTAAACTTCTTTAGGCACTGGGGCCAAACGCGCCCAAAACCAAAAGAGACAAACATCGGAATTCCTTCTTCTCCATCAACAACATCGGGATTCTCGATTCTCGACATTGCTGACCTGGTTCGTTGCCATTCAAGATGGCACCCCTTACTAGGTCTGCTGCGTCTACAGGCCCAACTCGCCGCTCCCAGGTACGCGACCTGGTCTCTTTGTAGTTCTTCTACAGCTTGCTAATGGGTTCTCATCTTTAAGGCTCCACCCAAGGAACCTGAAATTGTCAACATTGACGAGGACGAAGGCGAAGATGAAGATCTCATGGATGAAGAGGAAGAAATATGCGACGACGAAGATGAAGAAGAGGGTGGCTACGACGACGAAGAGCAGGAGATGGACGAGACAGTGGACGATGTCAATGGCGACGGTGTCTCAGAGTCAGGATCCGCCTTCCGTGCGTCGGAGCGCAGTCTGAAATCCACGGGCAACTACTCCAGCAGAGCTCAAGGTGAGTCTTCCGGCACAAGGGCTGGTCAATTGCCCAATGCTCACACGCCTCCAGAATCCCCTAAGCTATTCACAGCTTCGGGGGCGCAAGAAGTACTCCAGCCCCTTCGCCGGACTGCCGACCGTGTCACGCGCCAGATTGAGGCATTCGCCGAGAAGCTCGAGCAATTTAAACGCAAGAATGCCACCGACGAATTCCACAGCATCCAAGCCGCCTACAAACTAGTCGAGAGCTACCGGGATCTGGCGCAAAAGGCAATTCAAGACATTAACAAAGAGGCCACCCTCAGGCGAGCGAAGGCGGGTTTCCGATCAAGTGGAGTGCAGGATGGGAAAGCAGACGAGGAAGTGCAGCGCCTGCAGCTTGAGGTCGACACCTGGCGCCTCCTTCTTAACCTCATCAGCATCGACGACCCTGCCAGCCGAGCCAGTTTCAAAGAAGGACGCCAATCGGCCTTTCAAAATCTTCACCGGTACTCGACAGATCGCGAAATTTGGGAGGAATTCTTGTCCGCGGATCACTATGCGCTCGAGTGCGTCATCGCGATGCGATGGTTGGAGGAGACGTCAAAGACCGGCAATCAAGATCTGGAAAGTCTGATCTTGGATATGGAGTCGCAGGCTGAACGAGGCCAAGGGCTGTGGGCACACGGATGGCTATTCACGAAAGAAGCGATCAAGGGTCACAAGCGGCTACGCGCTTGGCCACAGCCTCTGGAGTCAAATGACCCCAGCATCACACGCTCTCTCCTCAGTAATGACGAGCAGCGACCTTTGATCACACAACTCGACCCCGATGCGCTTACCCGGCAGAAACGTGGCCTTCAGGGACAGGACGAGTTCTACGAGCGTGCCACTTGGATGGCTTGCTGGAAGATGCTCCGTCAAGGTGAGAACTGGACCACAATCCGCGAGTGGGCTTCCAACCGACTTGAAAGCTGGCGTGCTGTGAGTCTATGTGGATCTAGCGTGCACACTGAAACGAAGAACTCAAAAACCAGAACTCCCGTTGATGATGGGATGACACGCTTGATGAACAGCCGATCCCACGACTCTTGGCGCACTGCTTGCGCTGCCCTGGCACACAGCCCGAATACCGATGATTTCCAACGGGCTGTCTATGCCCTTCTTTGTGGCGAGAGCGAGCCGGCCGCGAAGGTCTGTCGCAGCTGGGATGACTACCTTTACGTTTACTTCAATCGCGTTGTGCTCTCGCGCTACCAAGGATTCTGCAAGCAGTTTCAGCGCAAGTTGAGCCATTCTCCTACCACCCCGGTTGTGTTCCAGCCCGAGCCAGCCGGACATGCAGACCTTCAGAAATTCTTTGAGTATCTGCGGGGCAATGAACAGGTTGGGGGCGAGGCTCGCAATCCTTTCCGCAACATTCAAGCCGCGATCCTGAGCAAAGGTTACGATTCTTTCTTCTCACTCATTGCCCAGGCTATCTGTCAAGTTAGCGCCAATCACCCTGAGAAGGCTTCTATCATTCCTCCTATGGTACGTTCGCAAGTCGACGAGGCCTATCTCATTGCCGCGGCCGATGAGGAATCCTTGAAGATTGCAACTCACATTTATCTGATCGTCAATTCAATTGGCTATGCCCGAGCGGATACCCAATTTATGGAGACAGCATCGGTCCTTGTCGCTGGCTACATTACCAATTTGGAAAGCAGGGGCTTATACGACTTGATTCCTCTGTACGCGTCCGTTCTGCCTCAAGAGATGTCACACAACGTCATTTCGAAAATCTTGATCGAGATCACCGAGCCCCGCGAGAGAAAACAGCAAATTCGACTCTTGCAGAAGCACGGTGTTGATATCAGCGCTGTTCTTGATGCTCAATGGAGGTGGCTCAGCACTGGGGTTTCCCAGATCGACACTTCAGGGAAGGTCATTGGATACCCGCGCGTGGTCAGGCGAGAGAATGGCGTGCGTGCACTGACGCCACCCAAAAAGGACTTGATCGGGACATTTATTGCGGACGAGGACGAAAAGATGATCCGCAGTCTCGAGTGGCTTCGCTACGTGGACGGCCAGTGGCCCAAGATCTGCAAGCTTGGTGCATGGCTATACCGCAAGTTCTTCGGTACGTTTCGATTTTCCCTCAAGTCTTTCAAGCATGCTAATCTGATGCAGTTGCCGGTAAACTCGCCGCTGCTCGAGAGTTGAGTCACCGCATGCGCTTGGCGGAGCTCTCTCAAGAGTCGTTCGGATTCGACATCTTCCAGTTCCCTATGTTTGACCACGTTGTGGCCGAAGATTCTGCGCCTGCTAGCCCATCCAAATCCAAGAGGAACAGCGGTCATTTCCATCGCCGCAGTCTCTCTGGCAATGGCATTGGAATCGCACCAGGCCCGGGCAGCGACCACTCCGTCGCCTACCAGCAGTGCATTCGAATGTACAATTTGGAGACTCTGGCTCTTGGCTTCGACTCCCTCGAGCAGTTTGCCATTGTGTACGATCAAGTCTCAAAGTCAGTAGTGTTCTCCCGCCTCACGAAAGTAATTGAAGCTAACCTACCCTTTAGAACCAAGCGACGCCGCGATTCTGGCACTATGAAGAACTATCTGCACGAGCTAGAGGAACTTCTGCAAGAAGTCGAGATGAATGTTGGACTCATCGTTGACGAGTGGCTGAGCACATCTGTCAATGGTAAGCAGTTTTGTCCGTTCAGCCTCGAGTATTGTCATGCTAATCATCCTCTAGCCGACGAAGAACAAGACTACGCATACATTCGCAAGACCTATCTTCCCGAGCTGGTACTCGACTACCACAACGCCTTGTACTACGCCAGCCACACTCTTGACAAGCCAACTCTGCTCACGCAGTGTATGACGGTCTCGATCTGGGTCGCGAATGTCCCACATCTGACCCGCGCCTTTACCGAGGCACAGCGCATGGCCGAGCTTATGGATGCATTGGCCCTAGCAAGCAAAGCTATGGTCCTTACTGATTCGGAGGGCGGGGATCGCGTTTTCGAGAATGGCCAAACTCTGGGCATCTGGAGGGTCAAGGTCCCCGAAGATGAAGAGTCTGACCTTCAACGGAGCGAGTGAATTGGGGTGTATTGTGAATTGGGTTAGGTGTACATTAGCATAGGGGAACACGGAACGGAATCAATTATTCTAGGCAGACTAGACTTGCGTGGGGATTATCATGGAAAGTCGGAAAGATCTCTACAGATACCATGTCTCCCAATAAAAATCATCTCGTACGACAATTCCGTTCGTGTCGGATAGGCATTGACTTTTGGCCACTCTCATGCTACTCGACTCGTCACGGAGAGAATCGCATAGTCAAATGACACTGCTCATTCAAACGGTTCCATCAGCTTGTTCGCAAGCACTTTAGCCGGGAATGCCTCCTCGCCCAAGGCCGTGGTATGCGCCCACGGCTTCAGGCTGTTCTCACGATGGATTGTGGAAGCAAAGCATTGACTCCAAGCCTGACGCGGGTAATGCTCTGACACGTCTTTGATAGTATCGGGATGGACCAAATCGGCATAGGCGCCGGTATTATCTGTTTTCCCAAATTGCGATCAGTCATCTCCACCACAAGTTTCAAGGGGCCGAGATGACGCAAAGGAACCCCCAAGTCTGTGCAAAATGTGACTAGGAACAAACGAAGAAAATAAAGAAGAAAAACAGAACATACCGAAGATGGTCGCCAGTTGCAATAACTGTCCCAGGGCAGTGATCTTCCCCACCTCACATAGATCCTGATGCCGAATGATCGCCTCCGCAACACTCTCCGCCTGGTCCCGCGCCCCACCCCCATCCTGCAACGCCTCTAAAGCCAAGAATCCTCCGTAGAACTCGAAGCTCATCTTTGTCTTCTGCAGGTTCTCGTCTGTCGTTCCGATATCATGCAGCACACTTGCTAAAAAGTAGGTCTCATCGGAAAAATCCCAGTCGGCGTGAACGAAGCGGTACCGCTTGATGGCTAGGCCAAAGTGGTAAACGCGCAAAGAGTGGTTATAGGTTGGTTCTGGGAGAAGAGTTCGCGCGTAGGTATTTATGCGCTGAGCTAGATCGGTGGATGGGATTGGGGTTGCGGAGACGGGGATAGGCTCTGGTTTGGTATCGCTGCGTGGGTATGCTGGTGTGGAGGTGAGTAAGGCGGAGGCAGAGGCCGGCACGGCTGTGAAGCCGTAGGTGGTAATTGAGTTGGACATTGTTTTTGTTTGTGATGGGTTGGACTAGAATCTTATCAGGCGGGTGAGAGTAAGGATTTTATGAGGATGGGCTGATGAGGTCGGTGAATTCACCCTGAGTCATAGATCTATAGAAAGAGCTTCCAGATTGCTGGGTGTTTTGGTACCGGGCGCCTGACTTGACCCAATGGGGAATGCTGTTCGACGCTACGCATTGATATTTCCGCGATGGACTCTGATGCTTTGAAATCTATTTTCTTTGGCATCGAGAACTCCGCGGAACGTAGTTTTGCAGACATTGGCTGCTGTGGTAGCTTTGTAAGCTATGCGACTGGAAAACCTCGGGGATCCAATCGACACGGGATCCATCATGCCCAAAATGATAGACTATGTGTCATTCAATGCCATCTGTAATCATAGTATTGTGCTACATCCAATACTTTGCTTCAGAATTAGGTCCCTTACACTTTCCATGTACAATTAAGGATGGTCGGCTGCAGCGTCTTGGGGCTTCTTGTAATCCAAGAAGCTCTTGACGATGGGCTATTCTGCACAGTTGCTATGTCACTTCCTCATTTGCTTAAAACATCCTACCGTATGCCTGGGTCTTCAAACCAACGAATGCGAAACATGGCTCTGAATATACTATCTTAATGAAGAAACATGATCATCCTTGGCTCTCTCATCGCCTAACATAATTCGCTGGACCATGCGAATCCCCATGAGTGTCGGGCTACTCAGCGTCTTTGTTCACTACACTAGCAGCAAGCTACTCGATGACTCGATATGCTGCTGTCTCAGGACCGTCGGCTAGAGCCTGTTAAGGAAGTAAAACCAGCACTGCATTGTCATGATATGGGCGAGCGACTGGGCGAGATACTGCCGACTATGCGAACTAGCTTTGGTTTCGAGCAGGCGTCAATTCTGCAATCGACAGGGTAGTCTGTCTATATTCTCTCATCACGAAAAAGCCGTGCACAGCGAGACGCCGGTATACCGAACTTCGGTAATCGTGTGTCTATCAGCCATTACTGTCAAGAAAGAGGAATTGTGGACTCCAGCTCTACGACTGTAAAGACCTGCCATCACAGGCTGCAGAGGTAGACCAGATGCTGGTAGAGCAGCGGTATAAGTATCACTACCAAACGGTAGCATGCCAACATGTCCATGTTAGACCTACGGTCGGATCCTTGGCCTAAAGTATCTTTTCGTTTGCCAGGCGACACCTCCTAGCCTGATTGACTGCTCTCAGTCAGGGCTAGTCGTCATTGTTAATTATTTCCTCTGCTCCCATTCACCCCAGTCATAGGATTATTATTGATTCAGAGGCTCCTCAGATCACCACTTTGTGGAATATCTCTCGACAATCAGCACAGAGTCCTACCTCAAATGCAAAATACCATCGCAAAGCCAGTATAGAAGGACCACTTAGCCTGTTCCACCTTTTCCGCTCCCATTTGGCGCAAATCTCCAATTTCTTAAACCCAACCTTCATAGGCCGCTCTTCTTATCACCCCAGAAAATAGAAGCCACCGCTGGGTTCTAACACACACACAAACAACTCTCTCTCTCTCTCTCTCTCTCTCTCTCTCTCTCTCTCTCTCTCTCTCTCTCTCTCTCTCTCTCTCTCTCTCTCTCTCTCTCTTCTTCTTCTTCATGCGTCTCATGCTGAACCCACTTATGCAAACCAGCACGCTAGTGATCAGCACTGCCCCAGTCGAGCTTTCGCCTTCGAGTCGGTAAAATGTGCCTAGGCATGAATTGAGACTGTTGGGCTTCAAAAACTATACCACGCCGGCATGGAAAGATATTTACCGGCCGCATATGCTCGTGCCTAGATTTGGGCTATAGTTTTGGCTACATCGTGGTGCGAGGGCGATGTGATGTGAGTACGGTGGGTGGTGGCTTGGAAGGGCCGATCATGTTGTCTAGCCTACCTTGGCGTTGAAAGAGCGGCCATGCCTGGAGTGAAGATAGAATGGAGTTGGGGCTTGTAAAAGGCTGTGCTGTGGGGGAGCATTGTATTGGCCCGGCATATTCGATGTTAAGGAGGGCCTTTATTTCTTGTTTAATGTAGCGTTGTACTGTTTTGCTTGTTGGTATGCTCTGCTAGGTTGTGTGTTATGTCTGCTGCAAGGAGATGGGACGGATCATTACTATGAAGCTTTAAGAAGACACCGACCTTGTGGCACAGCTCCAAGCACTCGCGCTCGTATTCGATCAATTGCTGAACTTGATACAGCTGATGTAGCACAGCTTTAGTTTAGGATTCTTCAATCATTTGTGTATCAGGAGGGGCACAGCCACGCGGCGTGCAATGACCTAGATTGCACCAAGTCATCGTGACGAGGACTGGATGAAAGAGAGCAAGTCAGCTTCAGTCTTCAAATCAAGTCACGGTATTCAATTTATGGATGTAGGTCACCGGGAATTTGATCGCAATTTCATCCGCTGGGGTGATCAAGTGCCAAACAAGAACCCATCATAAGTTCACAATTGGTAACCGTTAGCGCAAGCCTAGATCACACCGATCATCTGCTACCTCGGTTGCTTCCCCGATTAATTGGTGTAAATAGACGCTGGTTTGGGGGCCATTTTTACTTTCGAAGGAAAATGTCACCAATCCAATTGAGTGAATCCTGTATCATCCATATCGAGCGTACGAGTGATAGTAGGTAAAAAGGCAGGATATCTCAGGACTCGAAAAGGAAGTAAATCCCGCAGGTCTAACTCGAGCTACGGCTTCGGTTCTCCGCCAATCTCCGCAGACGCCACCCGCGCTCTACGTGCTAGCACCGCCATCACCACGCAAAGCAGCACTACTGGGACCACAACACAGACCATGATTACAACTGGCCGGGGCCTAGAGAGTAGCTGGAAGGATTCCCACTTGGTAAGATCCACTGGCCTGCAGTTCCGCCGAACAATATTGCGAACTATTGGCGGAATGACGTGGTCATAGCAAACCCGATTGGGTAGACCGGACGCTCTGGATCACTGATTATTGTCTAGGACTGCTTTGCAGCTTAAAAGGTCACACAAGACATGTTGTAGCTGTTGCAATGGGAATGAGAGTATACTCGTGCCGTCTCCGAAGGTCCGGATGATGATTCATCAATTCAACAATCGACACTGACGAAGCAGGCAAAGGGGTTCCATACCCCATGTGCGAGTCTGAAGCTACATAGAGCCATATATTGATGTGGCTGCAGGCCGGAATTGAGAATCAGGCCATCAAAGAGCGGACCACTATAGAATCTTGAGCTCTACAAGAGAGGAGCCATGCCAGACCGCTAACCCTCGATCGGGCATCAACTCCTGTTTAACCTCTCCGGACCAGCAAAGCGTTGGCAGATGAAGGAGACGTCACTCCATGCTCAAGGTGCCAATCCCGCCAGCCCCCTATTTGCCAGTCCTATTCGCTTGGGGCCCCGGGCCTGGTCTTGGCAAAACGAGGCAGTGCAAAGTCGGGGGCGTTTCGCCTGTCCGTTTCCAGTAAGTCACCAGGATCGACTGTCATTTATCCCAACTTTCACTAGCATTAGCTTTGTGCTGTGTGCTCTACTGTGGTACTATGTGCTTTATGCTTTATGCTTCATGCGCCAATTCTACTTCCTTCTCTCTGATGGAGAGCAAAGCGACATGGGAAAAAAGATCGTTCCCCACTGGGGCTGTGCCAGAAGTGGGACCGGTTAAGCGGATACATACTGTAGCAAAACAAATGGGAAATCGATTAATCAAGAAAATCAGCCAAGAAAATCAGTCGAGACCGTAGTGGAGCTAGCCAAGGGGGTTTGTGGTTTATCGTCGACTACGGCCATTTCAGTGGCGTAGGATACGTTTCGATGAATGCGGAACTCCTTTCCTCCCCTTGACTGCCTCCCCTTACAACTCTGCATACTCCGCGCTGTGTAGTCCGGTTGTTTTGGTCAAGTCTGGATTTATCCCCATGCAAAGTCCAACAAATATTCTGGAGGTGCCGCTCGCGTGAACGGCGCTCCGTTGCGATCACCCTTCCCCATGTCCGAGTCGCGAGATGAGCCGGCGCAGCAGCCCTCGACGCCGCTGCGCAGGGAACGAGCGCCCACGATTACCATCGATACATCCGCCGTAAACAGCCCCGACGAGAACCCGCCTGTTCAGGTTACTGGCCAGCCCTCGCTCCAGCTCAACACGAGTAACTTGGACACGACCACGAGCTGGCATTATAGAAATGGAAGCGACGCCTCCCCAACTGAATTTCGGTCGCCAGCCTCAATCATCAGCTCCAATGCCTCCTTTGAAGCTCGAGACGATCGCCCAACATCGCCTCACAACGTGTCATCCCCCAAGTCCAAGTTTCCCGAAACACACTCCAACTTCCTCTCTGTGCCAGGAGCCCGTTCCCGCGGGAATTCATTGGAGTCCGAGGATACGAGCCAAACATCGAGCACCTACGGCGGTGATACCTTCGTGCCCACCTCTCATGGATCTCATTCCGACCTGTCCAATAACCACAACTTCGATGACGAGGATGCGCTGAACCCTGATCCCGGTCGAGAGTCCGAGTTCGAGGTGGAGAACAACAAGTTTGCTTTCTCCCCAGGGCAGCTGAACAAGCTCCTCAACCCGAAAAGTTTCGCGGCATTTCGTCAATTGGGAGGACTACAAGGATTGGAAAAGGGACTTCGTACCAACACACAGAGTGGTCTGAGCGCGGATGAATCTACACTGGATGGAGCTGTTAGCTTCGAGGAGGTGGTTGGATCAGAGTCCTTGCCCAAGACAGCCTCCCCGACGGGTCCACCGCCAGATCAGTCATCGGGCAGCGAAATGGCATCAAGTTCCGGAGAGGACTATGTCGACCGGAGACGCATATACGGAACTAATAAATTGCCTGAGCGGAAACTCAAGACAATCTGGGAATTGGCGTGGATTGCATACAACGACAAGGTCCTCATTTTGCTTACGATTGCGGCCGTGGTTTCGCTCGCCGTAGGTATTCCACAGTCCTTGCATCCTGCAAATCCAGATGAACCTGGTGTGGAGTGGGTGGAAGGTCTTGCCATTCTCGTTGCTATTATTATTGTGGTTGTCGTTGGTGCGGCGAACGATTGGCAGAAAGAACGACAATTCGCCAAATTGAATAAGAAGAAGGAGAACAGACTTGTCAGGGTCGTGCGGTCTGGTAAGACGGTGGAAATCTCGATTCACGATCTGGTTGTCGGTGATGTGATGCACCTGGAGCCCGGTGATATGGTCCCGGTGGATGGAATCTTGATCGAAGGCCACGGTGTGAAATGCGACGAATCCTCCGCCACTGGTGAATCCGATATCATTCGCAAAGCTCCCGGCCACGATGTCTACCGGATGATCGAGCAACATGAAGACCTCAAGAAAATGGACCCATTCATCATTTCCGGTGCGAAGGTGTCGGAAGGTGTCGGAACTTTCCTGGTCACTGCCACTGGCGTGCATTCTACCCACGGTCGGACGATGATGTCTCTACAAGAGGAAGGCGAAACCACTCCACTTCAAACCAAGCTAAACAAGCTGGCCGAGTACATCGCGAAGCTTGGTCTTGCATCAGGATTGCTTCTGTTTGTGGTGTGTTTCATCAAGTTTCTTGTTCGTCTCAAGGATATCGAGGGTGGCGCAGATGCAAAAGGACAGGCTTTCCTGCAGATCTTCATCGTTGCTGTTACCATTGTCGTCGTTGCGGTTCCCGAAGGATTGCCCCTAGCGGTTACACTCGCCCTCGCGTTTGCGACAACAAGGATGATCAAGGATAATAACTTGGTTCGTTTCTTGAAGGCTTGTGAGACCATGGGTAACGCGACGACAATCTGCTCCGATAAGACGGGGACTCTTACAGAAAACAGAATGAGCGCTGTCGCAGCCACGCTAGGAACGAGTTCTCGATTCGGCGACAAGTCGCCTAGCTCAAATTCTGAAGGCGTCTCCGCTTCGGAATTCGTGTCCAGTCTCTCGCCCTCCGTCAAAGACGTTCTGCTCAAATCGATTACTTTGAACTCGACTGCGTTCGAGGGCGAGTCTGATGGTGTGAAGAGTTTCATTGGATCCAAGACAGAGACTGCACTCTTGTCTTTCGCTCGCGAATATCTTGGTATGGGACCGCCGGCCGAGGAGAGGGCAAATGCGAAGATTGCACAAATGTTTCCCTTCGATTCGGGCCGCAAATGCATGGCTGTTGTTGTCCAAATGGAGAATGGAAAGTATCGAATGCTGGTCAAGGGAGCTGCGGAAATTCTGATGAACAAGTCGACACGCATCGTGCACGATCCCACCGGTGAACTTTCAGAGGACCCGATGTCTGACGACAATCGATGTACGCTTGACGATACGATTACTACCTATGCATCGCGCTCGCTACGTTGCATTGCCCTTGTTTACCGCGACTTCGAACAATGGCCGCCTCGCGGGGCACCCACTTCGGAATCCGATCGCAGCATGGCTGAATTTGAGCCGGTCTTCAAGGATATGACACTTCTCGGGATTTTCGGTATCCAGGATCCTGTTCGACAAGGTGTTGCAGATGCGGTTCACACCTGTCAGCGCGCGGGTGTCTTCGTACGCATGGTTACTGGTGACAACATTGTGACAGCCAAGGCTATCGCTGAGGAGTGTGGTATCTACACTCCCGGTGGTATTGCTATTGAAGGTCCCAAGTTCCGCAAGTTGAGCACCCGTCAAATGAACCAGATTATCCCGAGATTACAGGTCATTGCTCGATCGAGTCCCGAGGATAAGAAGATCCTCGTCAACCAGCTCAAAAAGCTCGGAGAGACTGTCGCTGTGACTGGTGATGGTACCAATGATGCCCAGGCTCTCAAGAACGCCGATGTTGGCTTTGCGATGGGTATTACTGGTACTGAAGTGGCCAAGGAGGCATCTGACATTATTCTAATGGACGATAATTTCGCATCTATTGTGAAGGCCATGGCTTGGGGTCGCACTGTCAGTGATGCGGTGAAGAAGTTCCTTCAATTCCAAATCACCGTCAACATCACTGCTGTGGTTCTGACTTTTGTCTCTGCGGTTGCCAGCAGCTCTGAAGACTCAGTTCTCAGTGCTGTCCAGCTTCTGTGGGTCAATCTCATCATGGATACCTTTGCTGCTCTTGCACTGGCGACCGACCCTCCTTCGCCCTACGTTCTTGACCGCCGACCTGAGTCCAAGGCTGCGCCGCTCATCACTCTCACTATGTGGAAGATGATTATCGGACAGTCCATCTATCAACTCGTCGTAACCTTCGTTCTCAACTTTGCCGGTCACTCCATTTTTACGTCTTGGAGTGGTGACCACATGCAGACTGTGGTTTTCAACACCTTTGTCTTCATGCAGATATTCAACCAGTATAACTCTCGCCGGATCGACAACAAGCTCAACATCATGGAAGGCATCTGGCGCAACAAATGGTTCATCGGCATTCAACTGATCATCATCGGAGGTCAAGTTTTGATCATCTTTGTTGGTGGCCAAGCATTCTCTGTGAAGCGCCTTGATGAGGGATCGCAATGGGCGGTCAGTCTTGTTCTGGGTGCTCTTTCCATCCCGATCGCTATAATTATCCGTCTTATTCCCGACGAGTTCATCAGCAAGCTCATTCCCCACTTCTGGCATCGCGAGAAGAAAGATTCGCCTGAACTCGTTGTCTCTGACGAAGAACGCCGCTTCGAGTGGAATCCTGCTCTGGAGGAGATTCGCGACCAACTGCAATTCATCAAGGCCGTCCGTGGCGGACGTTTAAGGAACATTCGTCACAAGCTGCAGCACCCTCAGGAACTCCTCCCTCGATCTCGCAGCGGCTCTCGCTCGCGCGAGTCTTCCGTCCCGCCTACGCCGAACGAGGAGAACGGCAATGGCAGCAGAAGCCCAACCCCCCAGCCGCCAACTCCGGAGTCACGCTCTCGCCGCCACACACGGTCACGTTCCAACTCAACGTTCGGACCCGCCGCTGCCATGGCTGGTATCGTGGCTGGCAGTATTGCCGGGTGGTCACCTATCGAACGGGGCCATGATGAGGCCGACTCTATTGCCTTCCCCACGACCGGTGGCCCCTTCGGCGGCTTGGACCGACAGCCGGGCATTGAAATCCATCCTGATACTGCGCCCGACGATCGTGTGGTGAATGAATACGACCATGGTTCGAAGCATCCTCCAAGCCAGAACCCGGACCTTACGCCCTTCTTTGAACATGCTCCTCCGGCCCTCTCAGAGCGCGCCCCGTCCAGCCGTGGCCGCCGGTCTTTGTCTCAACGATCCCGGTCGAGCATGAGTCACTCCCAGGTCTAACCCTCACGACCTAGTCTTCTTCAGATGCTTATGCTACTTGCATTCCCTCAAACCCCCCCCCCCCCCCCCCCCCCCCCCCAAAACCGCATCACTTGGGAACGGCGTTCCATTTACTTTGATTCCCCTCGGCCTACCACATCTTTCTGTTTTCGATTCCACCCATTGTCGGACATTGATTTAATCCCTATTGTCTTGTATTATTGCGAAGTACTAGCCCATTGCTCTTGGGAAAATACATAGACTTTGCATTCGTCTAGCATTCTTGGGGCTGGGTGGTTTTTGTTTCATCTTCGGCGTACACTGGACTAATGGTAGCCAGCCTTTCTTTTCTGTCTTTGCTAGCATTTCGATACCAATTGATACCTTTTCCAACATCATCAAATTCCATCTAAGAATACGTGCTCCATCCAAAGTATTAGACATATTTGTAGTCGGTAGAAAGATCAGCCTTAACAACGCCCCACATGCCTCATCGAGCGATCATCGGGAGGCGCCGCGGGGCACATCTAGTCTCTCCAAACTCCCGGTTCACTTCGATCCAACCCGTGGGCCGTAAGAACATAAGTACACCATGGCAGCCATCACACTCCCATCCAAAACAGACCTCACCCAATTTTGGGTCGGCAAAGATATGACCGATGTGCCCAAGCCCGCCGCAGTGCTCGACCGAGCCATCGTCCGCCGGCATTGCCAACGAATGCAGAACACGGTAAAGGCCCTCAACGTGGGGTTCCGAGCCCATGTAAAGACACACAAGGTTAGTACCGCTATATCTGTCTGATCGCATCAAGACAGATGTTCAGAATCATTCTTTAACACCCGCGCAGACGGTCGAACTCGCCGCAATGCAAGTCGATGACACCGCACCCACAGCAAACTTCATTGCCTCAACACTTCTTGAAATCGAAACACTCACCAGCCTCCTCAAATCTCTTCAATCCAAGGGCCACCGTATCAACGTTCTCTATGGCATCCCTCTCGTCCCATCAACGGTCCCCCACCTCGCCCACCTAGCAAAAGACCTAGGTCCAGACAGTATCTCAGTCATGATCGACCACCCAGATCAAGTCCCCTTCTTGACTAACTTTGCTTCTATCGCGGGTTTTCGAGCCTGTGTCTTCGTTAAAGTAGACACAGGCTACCACCGCGCCGGCCTCCCGCCCGTATCTCTGAACAAGAACGGACTTTTGGAGAAATTGGCCTCGGCCGAAGAATCCGGATCTGCTCATCTTATAGGCCTCTATTCACATAGTAGTCTCAGCTACAGCGCCACGACAGCCGAGCAAGCTATGGGACATTTGATCTCCGAAATTCAGGGTTGCAAAGATGCACTGAACCGGTGGCTTCCTTTGCTCCCAAAGCGGGAATTGGTTATCAGCGTCGGTGCCACGCCGCAGGTTGCAAGCTCGAATAATCTTGTTCTGGGAGCGATATCGCCCAAAGCAGAGGAGTTGATGGCGTTGCTGAGGGATCCGTGTGCCGGGGCCCAAGTGAAGGTTGAGTTACATGCGGGCAATTATCCAGTTTTGGATATGCAGCAGGTTTCTACGAATGCGCGGATTGGAGCGGGGGGCTTAGAGGAAGAAATTGCGCTTTGCGTAGTTGCTGAGGTTTGCAGTGTTTATAATGATGGGGAGAGGGAGAGGGCTGAGGCGTTGCTTGCGGCAGGGACTTTGGCGTTGGGAAGAGAGCCGTGTCCTAGTTATTCAGGATGGGGAGTGCTTTCGGACTGGGGGTTGAAGAGTCAGGATAGGCTGATTGTTGAGAGGATCAGTCAGGAACATGCAATTGTGGCGTGGGACGGTGGGAAGGAAGGGAATATTCCCTTGAAAATTGGACAAATTGTCAAGGTGTTTCCGAATCATGCATGTGTGACAGGCGCGTACTATGGTTGGTACTTTATCGTTGACTCGGATAAGGATCCGTCGGCGTCGAAGATCGTGGACGTGTGGATTCGGGGACGAGGAGAATATACGGATCCGATGACGGCAACGAGGTTTCAGTAAGGATAGCACTGGAAGCTTTTTCACAAAGGAAGAAAAAAGAGATATATAGAGTCTTCAAAATTCGATGCCTTGATTCACCATAGCCCGATCTTCCTGCATATATCCCATAGAGCTGGCGAAAAGTATCCGACGAAACCAGGAATCACATAGTTGAGATTCTCAGTGGCAGCCTTCACTTTCCCACCACCGAGACTACTGACACCAACACATTTTCCAATCCATCGACTCTTCTCTCCATGTAAATCCCCGGACTCTTGCTTTCCTTCAGCAGCAAGTATCATAGCACTAGCAAGGTCCGCATAAGAACATCTCGAAGTCGCTCCTTCTTCATCCAACCTCACACCAAAAGCACAATCGTGCACTAACGCTTCGGGCTGAATAAAGACCAGTGAAAGCCAATCATGACTTTGGAGAAAATCCGCCGCCAGGGACAGATCTAGATAGATCCAATAACAGCCTCTTGAAACTGCGAAGTTGAAAATCCACGACTCATGCGCCATCAACTTGGGATTGATTCCCGCAGAAGAGAGGAAAATTAGAGATGGGCATTCCCAACTGCGTTTAGTCTTGCCGTTCCGCTTGGTCATGCGTGATCGCACTATCTCTAGTGCTGAGACGACAGCATGTGCTGTTTGTTGGGCTATTGAGCAGTGCGGTATGTTGAGATTGGTTGCTACTGTGAAGAAAGCTGCGTCGACACCTTCGAGACAATTGGCGAGTAGCTCGATGTCATCGAGAGAGCCGATATATAACTTGGCGCGTGGGTTGGACGCGAGTTCGGGTAGTTTTTCCGAGAGTCTTTGGGCGGATCGGGCATAGATGTTCAGCTGGACTCTTTCATCTTGGAGAAGTTGGCTGATAATGCTTGATCCGGTTGAGCCAGTGCCCCCGAGGATGGCGTAGGATTTCATGGGGCAAGACTCGAATCCGCGGTTCGAGGTCAGAGCATTGGAATGTGGTGTTGGATGGGTTTCATGGTGATGTTGGTCACGTTACGCAGCATTCCTGCCCAGCCTTCATGAGAGCTTCACAAGTAAACTTGTCGCGGCATGATCTGTAGGCTTGAATCTTGTAAGGGCACCTTGAGCAGCTGGACAAGCTTTGGAAATGGCTGGTTCCTTACAATGATGGGCTTTGTAGCTATTTGGATGCTGTTGCGCAATGATCAGGTGAGTGCGTAAACTCTCACACTCAAGAAGTGCATATGAATGCTAAAGCATTAACTTGTATTTGCATCGATATTTGCGCTATTTGCACAACCATGAGCCGCTCGATCGTGTCTAATTCTCTTTGTAACCCTTTGTGCTCACCAATTTCCTTCAACGGCCATCTAGCAATCGTTTTTGTCATAAACAAAGAGGCACCGTTAAGTCTTGTGTCCACCGATAGCAATTTTTTGAACATGGTCAGATCAGAGCATCATCACTCGAGACCTGTAGGGCTGTCAGACATCCTGACTGCAGACGAATATGACCTAGTCACGTACCATGGAGTCAGCATCAGACGCCCAGTCACAGCCACAATCATGGTCATAATCACATGGACAACCACCCGCGTCGATAATGTGGAACTCAAACGGTACGGGGACATCTTGTAGTGCATTCTGTTCCTCGATCATGGCCGAAATCCAGGTCACATAGTCCATGACTGGATTTGTCTCTACGCCCTCAACGATGCCGTCGCTGCTGGTTTCGGTGTACCACAGACTCACTTTGTGGCGGCAAGGGTCGAAATTGCAGTTGTAGAGGCACTTCAGGAATTTGTTGAAGTCGAGTAGGCGTTCCTCGATTGTACCGTCGCTGTACAATCCGCTTTTGTCACGAAGAAAATCAGATAGCAAGAATGGCCCCTTGAAGGTGCTGTCGATATCGATGATATAATAGTACTCGTCGCGGAGTGGGCGAGATGCTGTTTTCTCGTAGTACTGGAACTTGTAGACTCCGCTGTGCTTGTAGAAAATGGCCAACTTTGTCAGTGATTCAATGCAGGCGTTTGGATTGCTCGCGAACGTATTTCTGATGCTTCTCGGCATGCGTCGAACTGTATGGTTGATTTCGTCAGCCAGGCATTTCCTGTCTGTCAGTGAACGCGTGAACTGGGTAAGCAGGCCAGCCTCATCTAACATCTTCAGGAGGAGGAATCTGGTTTTGTTTCTGACTGCAGTGCTTGCCACCTTCAAAGAGTCCCAGGCCGAGTCTTCGGGTTCCATGAAGGTCAGGGAATACACAAAAATGCACGCGATCTTGAAATGGAGCAAAGGCTGGCGAGAGGAGAGTGGATGAGCGAAAGAGAGCCTGGATGAGGGCGTTTAGAGATTTTGGGAGAGAGAAGGTATTCATGTTTGTTGTCTTCATTTGATAGAGTGGATCAGTGGCTTGTTCCTGGAACTCGATTTTCCTGGAGAGAGTCATAAGGGAGCATGTTTGACTGGGTGATGAAAACCCAGCGGTCAAGAACGGCATTTGGAAGCGTGGGCGAGGCAAATTCCCTGAAAAGTGTCTGATGCTCGAAGACAAGGTATTGGTTGGCTAAAGAGGAGTTGTTGAAGCGTGGAAGTTTGCGGAGTTCGAAGTATGACGTTTCAATATCAACCATCAATTTGCAGGCCCCGTCAAAGTCTCCCGGCCAAAACACATCAAAAATCACGCTTCTTATCCTAGATTTCCTCCACTGTGCCCCGATTCAAATTCAATAATCATTGGGCAAAGGGCCTAGGTGCATAGAGAATTTAAGAAGTTATGGTGGATTGTGAACCTGTCCTTCGGAACAAAACCCAGTCCTGGATCACAGGCCTGAGGAGCATCCTCCTCTGACTTTTATGATTCACGCGGCTTCATAGCAATTCTGGATGGGCAGACAAGAAACGATAAGGACATTTTATGGTGGTGCGGTAAATCAGGTACTTGGATGCAATTTCGGGTGGTTGTGCCAGACATACTACGAACTGCACTATGCTTGTCAACGCTTCAATGTATTTGGTATCACGAGACTAGCTCGGGGTCGATTTCGTGAGTCGAAAAATGCATGAGATGTACTCATTCTGGATGTGATCAACCAGCATGTAAGCAATGAAAGAGTGCTGTCGGGTTGACTTCTTGGCTACCGACCAGATCAGGCGGTCCTGGCGTCCCTTCGCGTGAATTATCTGTAACAGACACCAACGTATCACTTTTTAACCTTGATAGCCTTGCCACTACACACTTTGTCAACCTGTGAATGACTTTGTTCCAAGTGTCAGAAACATCATCTGCTTCGAACCAAACCGCGGGAACTAGATGGTCCCCTTCCAATGATGTTCTTTCCATGTATAGCGGGACTTGTGGATCCGACCAAATCCACAATAAATCAGATCGCTACTTCTTAGAGTCCGAAGATATTCCCTTGTAGTTTCACTCGTCACGGCGAAGCAGACTAGCCAAGAGAGCCCACAAGGGAGCCCAAATTGCAGATAAGCATACATCAACGAAGTCATCGATAATTATTTTCCGGCAGGTATCAAGGCGAGCGAATTCAAAAGCTCGCTGATCATACGATTCGCTGTCCTCTTTTCTGGCAATTTTGGTGCAAGTTTTGTCATGAAATCTGTCAACTCTCAGTTTCCTGTTGCTTCCAAGTGTAGCCGCAAGGATGTGCATAACAGACCAGCATACCCGGGAATTTGTGCTATTCAATGATGCAGATTGTAAGTTTACGATTCATGTAATCTGTTTCCAACAAAAAAGATATAAGGATTGACAGTCGATCTTTTGGTGGTTTCCTATTAATGTAGGTCGACTCGGAACCTCCATATGTCCGGAAGAAAGGCCGCGTGTCACCGGGCATGCAGGATAGTCTGGGAGAATGGAGTTATTGATCCACTTGGGATGTGCGTCACTATCCAGGTTATGGACCACGAAGAGATGTGTGAGCAGATTTGGGGGGAAATGACTTGAAAGTATCTAGTATTTGTCGGTATGGAAGGAGCATTATTTGGAGTCCCAGCTGTATATCAGAATTGATTCATGATGCAGAAATCAACAACAGAGCTTCGACGGTCTGGGAAGAGAGTGATACACTGCCTGGTTCTAAGAGCAATCTGTAAAATGGGGCTGAAAAAAGCTTAAATGCTATAATCGAAACCTACGAAACACCTATACCCCGGATCCTCAATACCGAAGGAAAGCGAAGTCGCAGAACCTTCTTCGCGGCGCAAGCCAAAGTATGAAGATGCGAAGCAAAGTGTTGAGAGCCTAAATGACCAAAGCTGCCCCTTTCTTCCTAAGTTTCCTTCCTAACGGGTCCAAATCCAATCATCAAGCACGAATGCCCAAAGAAGAACCTCACATTTCTCGCGGATCCAGTTGGCTGGAAAGATTACCCTAGCAGATCAACCTCTAGTAGAGACTATATTTGAATCGGAGCATCGTATAGGAGGGCGAGGAGAGATTTTCTCCTTGCTTGGCTGACATTCCAACCCACGCATAGTCGGAGGTTTAGGGTATGCGACTTACTCCATTGGGAAATTTGTCGCTGATCATGAGAAAGGAGCGTGAGCGTGAACCAGGCGGGCAACTCTTCACAGGCGCCGTCATAAGGGTCTATCCCTCGATCAATGCCATCATAGTCTAGGCAAATCTGGTAATTGTTGGAGGAGAGTATTGTCCTTACTGAAAAAGGACGAGCGTATGCTCCAGACCTATGGAACGGGTGCCCTCCCCAGGTTTATTGTTACTTCGCTGGGCATTGTTCGCGGTCTGGTCATTGGCCCGCAGGTCGGACCACCTGGTCTTCATCCTTGATTCATAGGAATGCCTGTCTCTCGGCAGCTACGGGTGTTACGCACCTATTTCCCGCGACAGGGTGATGTCAGGTCCGAGGAGTCGTAATTGGGTACGTTTGTTCCGTGTTATCCTATATGTATCATACCTCTCGGCCTTCCTATGCAGCTCAGGTACTCAACACGATTCGACATTTCTCCCACCAAAGATTCGGACCAGTTGACTGCGGAGGATTAATTCTACGGCTAAATAGAGCTCTCGGCTCGGATATTCGACAGCACCTCTCTTACTCGACATCAATACTTGCACATACCTCGCTCCTTGTACATTGATCATGAAGTCGGATCTCGAGAAAGGCTCGCCATCCCTGCGAAGCGACAGCCAGTTCGAGCTTGAGACAACGCCTTCTAGCGAGCTCAAGGATCCGCTCCCAGATACGAAGCCCAAGTCAACATGGCAGCGATTGATCTCCGTTCTGAAAGGAGGTGGGGAGGCCCACGGTATTGAGCCAGTACCCTTGGAAGAGCGACAGCCAGTCACTGCTTCAACGTCGTTGCACATGCTTCTCATGTGGTTCAGCATGTCGCTCGCCACGAACAATATTATTGTTGGATCGATGGGCACGTTCGTGCTAGGTCTAAGTTTCAAGGACGCAGCGTTTTGTGCCATATTTGGCAATCTCCTGGGAGTTTTAACAGTGGGATATGTGAGCACATGGGGGCCCATCAGTGGATGTCGCACTCTGGTAAAGTTTTGAAAACGCGTTCATGGTCGTGATCAGGAACTAACTGAATCGACAGATCGTGGGACGCTTCTTCATGGGCTACTATCCCAGCAAAGTGTGCTGTGCATTGAATGTCTTCACTAATCTTGGCTACTGCATGGTCAATAGCGTCGTTGGAGGTCAGATCCTGTCCCGAGTATCTGGCGGGCATGTCTCTGTGCTGGTTGGAATTGTGATCGTAGCCGGATTAAGCTGGGTGATGGCCATGTTTGGCATGAAGATCTTCGCAATCTATGAGCGGTAAGCAGCTTCCTAGCCAACATGACACAGTTCCCATCTAATGAACTCAGATTTGCATGGCTGCCGCAATTAATGGTGCTTTGTGTGATGCTGGGCTCGGCTGGTCCTCATTTCGACTTCAACATTCACACTGAGATGTCTCAGGGTGCTCTCAACGCCAAGCGTGTTACCTTCTTTTCGCTATGTATGTCTATCGGCCTGGCGTGGGCCCCTCTCGCCGCGGACTACTATGTTTACTACCCGCCCCACGTCAAACGCTGGCGCACTTTCGCAGTGACGGTCCTCGGATGTGGTCAAGCCATGGCTATAACCATTCTCATTGGAATTGGACTCGGCACAGCTCTGGCCAGTTCTGCCGTGTACAGGGCCAAGTATGGCAATAACCCAGGCGATCTGTTGATGATGGCATACGATTCTCTTGGAGGATTTGGCAAGTTCTGCGCGGTGATCAACGTTTTCGCGCTGCTGGCCAACAACACGCCCGGTGCTTACTCGATGAGTATGAATTTCCAAATGCTCGGTGATTTCTTTCGCACAGTCCCGCGACCTGTCTTCGTCACCCTTAGCACAGCTATCTACTGCGGTTGTGCCATGGGTGGCCGCAACCAGCTGTACGATGTGTTCAAGAGCTTCCTACCGTTGATCGGATACTGGGTGATGATGTTCTTTTGTATTATATTGATGGAGGATGTCCTGTTCCGCCGCCGCCGTGGCTATGACTGGTCCTCGTGGAACACTTCGCAGCAGCTGCCCATGGGAATCGCAGCCGGTCTGGCTTTCGCGATCGGCTGGGCCGGCGCTATTGTCGGCATGGTAAGTAATGCCCTGGACTGCTTTGCTTCAGAACTTCAGCTAATTTTTCCTTTTCCAGGACCAATCTTACTATGGCGGACCTGTTGCCCAGCTGGCGCACGGCGCTGACCTCGGTACATGGCTCGGGGCAGGGTTTACTCTCGTCTCGTTCCCACCCCTACGTGCGGTCGAACTGTGGTACATGGGGCGTTGATCGGGGGTATGTGTTGCATATGAAACCGACAACCCCCGGTCCCGCGGCCTAAGATTAGCTCGGTCCGTGCCGATCAAAGTATATAGGCATTCCAATGGTTGTCAGTGGCAAGACCTGTAAAGATGGCATTTGGGCGTTTAGCGTGTTTGGAGGTACTATGGAGTCTGCACAGACTTAATCTACTATTTTAAGGAAATTATAAATAGCAAATTCAAGATGGAAATAAATCAAGCTTGAGAAAGAAATTCGTAACGGGGGACAGAAAAGATAACAGTGATGGGAAGAATAGCGGGGCGAATTAGAGAAAAGCCGATTCCACCTCCACAACCTCCCCGCATGGCGCTTTATAAAACCCGTGGTTTGTTATAGCTTTGATTCTACACCTAAGCAGGCTCTGACCTCAGAGTAACTTTTGCCATGAACAGCACGTCCCTCACGGAGCCTCTCTCAGGCTCAAAGTCCATCCTCACCTCACCATCATGGCTCCCCTACGCCCTAGCCTTCCTACTAGGTTACCCCCTACTCATAAGAGCCCTCCGCTACCAACGCGTCAACAGCCTGCCCAAAAAATACAACTACCCAACCCGTGAATCCATGGCCAAAATGACCGACGAAGAAGCTTTCCAGATCCAAAAAGCAGTCGCGCAGCTCGAGTTCCCATTCATTTTCATCAAGTCCCTACAATTCGCCCTCTTCCGAGTACGCTAACCCCCCTCCCCAGCTAACTCCAAGAAAGTCGCGATATTGATCAAATTCTGGATAAAAATCAGACATACGGCATCCCCACAATCTCAGCTCTTCTAACAAAGACAACTCAATTCTCTAACCCGGCCACATCCCTGAAACGCTACACAGACACATCAACCCTTGTTCAAGAAATGGTCGGTAATAGCCCGACCTCCTCACGCGCAATGACCTCTTTCGCACGCACGCGCTATCTCCATGCTAGATACCGCGCGTCGGGCCAGATTCTTGAACCAGACATGTTGTACACGCTTGCTCTCTTCGCACTAGAACCAATTCGGTTCATTGAGCGGTTCGAATGGCGGCCTCTGAGTGATCTGGAACGGTGTGCGATAGGTACGTTCTGGAAGAGCGCGGGAGATGCATTGGGGGTTAGTTATGATGCGTTGCCATCAGGGCAGGGATTCCGGGATGGGATCCAGTGGCTTGAGGAGATTGAGAGGTGGAGTCAGGAGTATGAGAGAGAATTCATGGTTCCTGATGTCAAGAATCGGAATACGGCGGATCAGACTACTGCTATCCTGGTTTATATGTTGCCGCGGTGGTTGTGTCCGGTTGGGTTGCAGTTTGTTTCGTTGATGATGGACGAGAGGTTGAGAAGAGCCATGATGTACGTTTTTTTTTATTACCCCTTTGCTTATACCTCTACACTTTGGGTTTTGACTTGAACATGTGTGGTTCAATATGCTAATAATCATTGCAGGTACGATCCTCCGACTGCGTTCTTTAGTGCGCTATTTGCGAGTCTGCTTACGGTCCGAAAGCTTTTTTTGAGGTATCTGGTTCCTCCGAGGCCTTATTTCTTGCGGTATGCTTCATTCACGGAGGAGCCGGATCAAAATAATCGCTTCTTCCTTACGAACTGGGAGGCGGCCCCCTATTATGTTAAACCAACTTTGTGGAACCGTTGGGGTCCGATGGCTTGGTTGACTTGGGCTCTCGGTCGTCCTGTTCCCGGTGATGAAGGAGATAAGTATTATCCCTCTGGTTACGATATTGCCGACGTTGGGCCAAAGCACTTTGAAGGGAAGGGGAAGAAGGAGTTGGAGGAAATGATGGAGCACTTGAAGGATTTTCGGACGGGGAAGTGTCCGTTCCATTGATTCATTTTCTGCAAATGGCAAGACAACTGTAATTTGCGGTTGTCGAGATAAAAAAAAAATAAAATCAAGATGGCTTCTTAGCCTGATTGAACATGTTCTATAAAGCCGAGCTTTAAGCCAGGTTACCAAAAATCAAATTCCCAGATGGCAGAGTAGTAAAGACGTAATTTTTCGTCAATTTCTTTTCCAATATGTGCTATTCTGGCCCGGCAGTCGTACGACCGCCGAAAAGCGACAGGGGAAATAGAGACAGAATAAAGGAGTTTGAAAATTAGGAGCGCTCAAACAAAATACTTGGGGTTCGAGATCCCGAACTCAGAGACCCGAGCCGATCACACGAAGCATAGAGAATGTAGAAGGGTATTACTGCGAGCAAATCTCATCATAGTTGTGGAGATAGGTTCACATTTAGACCTCCTCCTCGTCGACAATGTCCTCGCCCATGTACTCCTCCTCCTCGTCGATGGAGGCCTCCTGGTACTGCTGGTACTCGGAGACAAGGTCGTTCATGTTGGACTCAGCCTCAGTGAACTCCATCTCGTCCATACCCTCACCAGTGTACCAGTGCAAGAAAGCCTTGCGACGGAACATGGCACTGAACTGGTCGCCGACACGCTTGAACAGCTCCTGGATGGAGGTGGAGTTACCGACGAAGGTGGAGGACATGCGGAGACCACGGGGGGGAACGGAGCAAAGAGCGGTCTGCACGTTGTTGGGGATCCACTCAACGAAGTAGCTCTGGTTCTTGTTCTGGACGTTGCGCATCTGGTCCTCGACCTCCTTCATGGAGACCTTACCGCGGAAGAGAGCGGAGCAGGTGAGGTAACGGCCGTTGCGGAAGTCAGAGGCAGCCATCATGTTCTTGGGGTCGAACATCTGCTGGGTCAGCTCAGGAACGCTGACCTGGCGGTAATCGCGGGCGTTGCGGCTGGTCAGGGGAGCGAAGCCGACCATGAAGAAGTGCAGGCGAGGGAAGGGAACCATGTTGACGGCAAGCTTGCGGAGATCGGAGTTAAGCTGGCCGGGGAAACGGAGGGAGGTGGTGACACCAGACATGACGGCGGAAACCAGGTGGTTCAGGTCACCGTATGAGGGCTGGTTGAGCTTGAGGGTACGCATGCAAATGTCGTACAGAGCCTGAAACGGGATTAGCATCTCAACTGCAAATAACGGGCTCAAGAGAGCAAAAACAAACCTCGTTATCAATACAGAAGGTCTCATCGGAGTGCTCAACAAGCTGGTGGACGGAGAGAGTAGCGTTGTAAGGCTCAACAACGGTGTCCGAGACCTTAGGGGAGGGGACAACGGAGAAGGTAGCCATCATGCGGTCGGGGAACTCCTCACGAATCTTGGAGATCAGGAGGGTACCCATACCGGCACCGGTACCACCACCCAGGGAGTGGGTGATCTGGAAACCCTGGAGGCAGTCACAGCCCTCAGCCTCGCGGCGGACGACATCGATGACCTGGTCGACGAGCTCGGCACCCTCAGTGTAGTGACCCTTGGCCCAGTTGTTACCAGCACCAGACTGGCCGAAGACGAAGTTGTCGGGACGGAAGAGCTTGCCGAAGGGGCCAGCACGGACAGCGTCCATGGTACCGGGCTCCAAGTCGACAAGGACGGCACGGGGAACGTACTTGTCGTTGCTAGCCTACCAATGAAGAAAGCACAATTAGATTGGTTTCGATATCAGCGGTCGAGGTGGTATAGCTGGCACATACCTCGTTGAAGTAGACGTTCATGCGCTCGCGCTGGAGGTCGGAAACACCAGCGTACCTAGATCAAAACATCAGACCGCTAGTTCGTGTCGAATGTCGTTTTGGGCGACTTACTGGCCATCGCCGTCAAGGCCATGCTCACCAGCAATGGTTTGCCTGAAATCAAGTTAGTCAAAGGTCTTTCAAAGTCTCAATTGATGGATGTGTCCAGGTCTGCACGTACCAGAAGGCGGCACCAATTTGGTTACCCTGTCACCCCACGAAGGCGTTAGGTTATTTCAACCCTCACAATATACCACGAAACTCAATCGGTTTGAACGTTGTACTTACGCACTGGCCGGTCTGCAGGTGGACCTGTCGTCGAGCAAAAGAATGTTAGCACAGGCTGAACAGGTGGGGTCTTCAGGGGGTTGAACAACAAGACGCGTCGGAATGGGGGGATAACTTACAATCTCACGCATTTTGAATAGATTGACGTCGGTGACGAAGGATGAAGAAAAGGAAAAGCAAGAGGATTGACCGGAGTCAGGAAGATGGGAAAGGAGAAAGAGAGGTGAGCGGTGTGTGTGCGTGGGGATCAACAACACTTCTTTTGCTGTTCAGGGGGGCATTTCCTATTCAGGTCTAGCGTGCTCACGGGACACGCTCAGCTAAGCAGCGCGAACCACCGGTCGTTGAGTGGAGCCAAAACACAACGTTTTGCGGACTATAGTACAGTGGTAATGAAGTCTCTCTACTTCGTCTCCGTCTCCGTCTCCGTCCCAGCCGTCTTAGAAGTCTCCAACCACGTTCCAAATTCATCCAGGCGCTGGTTTTCCTCTTCATCTTCAGCATCGATGCCCCGCTCTGCCATGTCCTCCAGTGCTGCTCGTCGCTCATTGGTCTTCTTGAACTTCTCACGTCCGTCGGAAACATAGGCCTCCACGCGAGTGCCACCAAAGTATCGACCGTCCATGTTCTTGACGCATTGTAGAGCTGCTTGGGGATCTACGAACTTCACACTAACCACGCCCTCGGGTTCCTTATCGTAGAGCACCACGTTGGTGACCTCACCGATCTTGGAGCACTCATCACGAATATCCTGTTTGATATCGAGAATGGCGGCTACATCCTCCTGCAACAGGGGTCAGTCATCCATTTAAATTCAACATATTGTAGTCACGAACCTCCAATTCCTGCAAGGTAAACATGTGCTTCAAAATTACGACTCGTTCCATCCGAGAGGTCGTCTCAGGCAGTGTAGAAGGATCGTCATCGTCCCAATCCGCAAGTTTACTGCAGGAATATTAGTGAGAGGGACAAATGTTATCCTTAACCCCGACTCACCTGTTCAACCGCTGCGTCCGCTCAATGATCTTTTTCTTATCCCGCATGTTAGTCTGCTTCGGCGCATCCTTCTGACTCTTGAAAGAGAAATCTGCAGCCTGCACCCGCATTGGCCCGTTTGGTCCGCGCTCGCCAAGCCGAAAATCAGAATCATCAAGCATCTGAATAGCGAGGTTGACCGACTCAGGTCGGAAGTATACAATGAGCGCCTCGCCCTTGAATTTCCCATCATCGTCATTGTACATCTTGATGCGAGGGTTTCCACTGTCGATTTCCTCGGCAATGACACCGCACTTTGAGAATGTGTCCCGAATTTCATCAAACGTGACATCGAGCGGGATTGAGGTGACAAATACCGCAGTGTTTACTCGCTGCTTCTTAGGTTTCTGTGCCTCGGCCTTGAAAGGACGGGTAGAAGTTAGGGTTCAAGATTATACACACATGTAGCCACAGTCGTGATACGTACGTCGTCACCGCTCGTCTGCTGTTTCCGCTTCTTCCTATCCCGTGGGTGCAATGGCTCGTCATCTTCCACACCAGCGACCTTGTAGGCTTCTTGTTGTTGTTTGAGGAGCTCCTCGTCAACCTATTGCCGTTTCGGAGTCAATTATCGTCTCTAAGTCTCAAGAAATTGCGACTCTAGCTCCTCGCGCAATGTGCGCATTGAGAATCGCAGGACGCAAGAAGGGCGCAAAAGCCATACCTGATGAACCCACCGCTTGATTGCGGAGTCCCACTCGAATTCCTGACCATCCTCAGTCTCCAAGATAAACTTGTTGTCCAGCTTCGAGAAAGAAATGCGCAGGTCGCTGTCGAACTCGTTCGGATCGGTCGGGAAGTTGCGCGTGGCCCCGCCGTTCTCGGCGCTAGGCGAGGGCATTTGGGACGGATGAAGGAAGATGTGAGTTTAGGAGAGAAGAGATGTGACAAAGGGTATGTATGTTTGAAGAATGAGGCACAAGAGTGCGGTGTTGCGGGGGAGCTGAGAGCTTCGAGAAGCTCTGCAGTGGCTCGGCTTGAGCCCACATCACGGGTCCCGTGGGTCCCCCGTTCGCTTTCCCGTTCTCGGTTCAATCTGACATACTCTACGTTCAACTCCCTCTGTCCTACTATCTAATTCTACGCACCACATGTTGATTTGGAACAAGTTTGTTTTCTGATAATTTGTATTTTTGTTGGGAAGGGTATCGAAAATGCTAATAAAATATGAAAATCATGCGGTGTATCCGTCATGCCAAATGAAAGAAGATAATAAACCCAATGGAAACAGCCGTCGAAAGCAGATTAGATTAATATGAAAGAATGTGTGTCGCCACACCAACAGGCAATCAGGCCTTGGTGTCAATGGCAGCGGAATTTTCGTGAGTAGGAGTCATGGTGCGCTTGGAGGCTGTCTCGCTGCTCTCAACGCCGTTGACGATGTCACGGGTAACCTCGACATAGTCGTAGGCAAACTCGCCAATCTCGGCATCGTCAATACCCATGATCTCATCCTCCTCGGGCGCACGCAGGCTGAGGCCGGGGATGAGGTTCATAATGAAGAGAATGATGCAGGTTCCAAAGAAGGAGTAGGCAAAGCCGGAGAAGGAGTCGGCAAGCTGATAGCCCAGCTGGATGTAGTTATGGTTGATCCAGCCACCGGGGATGTCAGTGACACCGTCAAGGTGCGCAATGTAGTCACTGGAGAACGTGTCAGTCGATAGCTAGGGCCATCCTTGAGGAAGAGACTTACGCAGCGAAGAGACCGGTCAGAATGTTGCCGACAAGACCACCGACCGCGTGGACAGCGAAGATATCCAGGGCATCATCAACGCGAAGGAGGAATTTCAGCTTGGTAGCATAGTTGCAAGCAACAGCGCCGACGACGCCAAAGATGAAAGCAGCCCAAGGAGTCACGAAGCCGGAGCCGGGAGTGATAGCGACCAGACCGGCAATTACACCGGAGCAGAAACCGACAGTTGACCACTTGCGCTCGAGACGGTAGTCAAGGAGACACCAGGTGACACCACCGACGGAGGCAGCCAGGTTGGTCACAACTGCAGCCATGACAGCGCGGAGATTGGCGGACAGAGCAGAGCCGGCATTGAAGCCGAACCAACCAACCCAGAGGAAGACAGTGCCGATGACGACGTGAGTAACGTTGTGAGGGCGATAGTTGAGCTCATGGGTACCGTGTCCACGGCGCTTACCCAGCATCAGGGAGTAGGCGAGAGCTGCAGAGCCAGAGGCAATGTGCACGGGAGTACCACCGGCGAAGTCCAGACCACCGAGCTTGTAAACCCAGCCTGAGGAGTTCCAGGTCCAGCAGGCAATGGGGTCGTAGATGACAGTAGTCCAAACGAACATGAAGACGACACAAGGGAGCATACGACCTCGTTCGGCGACGGCACCGGCGGCAAGAGCAACCGTGATAGCAGCGAACATGCCCTGGAAGACACAGAACAGAATATCGGGAACCTTGGTGCTGCCAACGGAGGGCTGAGCCAACACATCCTTCAGGCCGAAATTGTTCAGATCACCGATGAATGTTCCGGCAGTGTGGGAGAAGGACAGCGAGTAGCCCCAGAAGAACCACTGGAATGAGACGACACCAACAGACATAATGGAGAGCCATATCAGCGAGAGAGCAGACTTGCGACGAGCGAGACCTGAGTAAAAGAAACTGATTAAATGTTAGTGAATGGTGGTGAGTTGTTGTTGTCATGTGTCCATACCCAACACCCGGAATCATAAGCAAGACGAGCGCCGTCGATGTAATCACCCAGGCAATATCACCTGCCTGTTACTCAATTGTTAGTCAATATGATACAGAGCTGTTGTGAATGATGGGTTCAAGCTTACATTATAGTAAAGGTTCAGGTTTTCGGTGAGCGAGTCGCCGCCGTTGGAGTTGGTTCCATTATAGGCAATGCCGTAATAAGGGCTGTCGGTGTTCTCAGACATGGTGAAACTGCAACCCCGGATGGGACTTGTTTCACAGGCGCGTTCTCGGGACTCGAACTGGGGGAGGACAAGGAGATGTCCGAGTGGAGGATCACAGATCCAAAATGCAGAAAAAAGAAAGGGATAGGTCAGAGAATGATATAACCCTGAGTGAAAAGGAGAAGGGGGAAATGATGTATCAAGACTGCAGGGACGCACCCTGATAATTAAATAGTGAGAAATACGCAGTCATCCGGGACGGTCGACCGATCCCCACCAACACTAGAAGCCCCATGGATCAAGGACCCTCCCTGATAGTGGGAACCAGACGATGGTCAGAGTGATTTCTACTATGATTCATGGGATGCCACTGATAGCCAGAGCCAAGCCAGCCTTTTTCAGCCATGTCCGGGATCAGGTTGGTTTGGGGGCGGTCCAGGACCCCGTCTGGGACCCGTATACCGGAGGATTACGGATCTTACCTCAGTTCTTCATGCTTTACATGCAATTGATAACCGTACTCCCATACTTGACAGTCAGATCTAATTGTAGATTCTCTCAACTCCGCGAGACTTTGTTTCCCAGGCACCCGTCCACCCTGCAGTACTAAAACCTACCAGGATCTCGGCTGAGAGTGATCCCAGATGGTCATACGGAGCATAGTTCGGACGATAAGCAGGGGATCTGTCCACGATAGCATTGATTGGGAACCATTCAGTGACAAGTGAAGGGAAATAATGGAATTCAACGCGTGTTAACCGCGATCCACGCCTCGTCACTGGCTGTAGATATGAAGTCTACTGCGGGCCAATCAGGGCCCACTCCTTATCTATAGGGCTGGGTGTCAGCGACTCTTTCTTTTTCCATCGCGTCGCCACCTTGGCATCAATTCTCGCTTACAGATTCTAGATCGATGGTGACCATTCCGTTACGAGCGTGCTCGGTCATTCCATCGAGCAGCGTGCGGTACCGGGAGTTGAGATGCACTGATGGAAAAGGAGTGGTAGAGGCTCTTATCACGCTCGCGGTGGCTAACCAATCAGAACCGACTATCTACATCCACGCCTTATCACCTTCACATAGTTCAATTGCGTCCAGGGGCCTCGTCTTATATCTGACTTTCTGATGTCTTGGCCATACTGATTATTTAATATAGAGGACCACGTTAATATATACGCCTCTGACGCCACGGTGCCGCTGTGCAAAGCAGAGCGGTCATAACTTGGGACTGAGACCCACATCTCAATTGCATACCAAGAAGCAAGTAAACCGGCGAGCGACACAGGCAGGCTCTCGCAATGATTGCCATGACTCCCTGCATTTACCATGCCATAGTAGAACGTACATAGATCATTCCGGGATGTTTCGCCGGGTCCACTCCGGCTCCTGAGAACGCATGGGGCGGACCCTCCAGGGTTTCAGACGCGATTCCGGGGATGCCAAGACCAGATAAGCAATGTGTCTGCCATTGGCCCTCGGGATACTTCGGCGTCCCGAGCAAAGCCTCTGGTATACGGCTTTTGGATCCCCATTGATACATTCAGATGGAATTACACTATTGAATCTCCTGGCTGGTTTTTCTCGATCAAATTGAAAATTTTACCTGCATTATCCGTGATCATGGCAGTCCTTCATTACCCCAGTAACCACCAGATACAATAATCAACAATCGGCTATTGCACCGTGCCTTGAGTCTAGAGTTGATATTCCCCAGAGCGCAAGCACCATTAGGTAGTAATTGTAGATCCTTTGGGCCCACTGATCAGCGCGAGACAGTTGAAGCAACGATCCGCCATCAACAATGATCTCTCGATATCTCATACACTTGCTTTGTTCCACGATAGTCTAGAAAATTATTGGAGATTTCACAGGTTGGCACCAGAGGAGCAAGTGTCGTGTACAGGGGCATGCACAATCAGCCACAGCCACGTACCTCCAAATCATCTCCTGAGCTAGGGAATGTACCTGCATGCACCTGCGGGCTAGTTCGTTTGGAAAGAACCTACTTTTGAACGTCGCTAGTAACCCGGACGAACCTGGACAGGTGAGACAGCGCTATGCCGGGACTATATTGAATCTGCTCTTGGCCTCGAAATCAAGCTCAGCTCTGGTTTGTTCGAGACCACGACCTAGTCTTGAAGCAACCTAGTCCATGGGCCCACTTGTACGGAAGTATCGCCCATTTCGGCTGGACCTCATTGTCAATCATGGAAATTGGGTATGCCTTACAGTAGTGTGGATGAGTGAAGCCCCGGTCTCGGCATATTTTTCTATGTCAGCTCAAATCATATCGCTGCCCGCTTCCGACATTCTTCCAGGGCAACGAAATGAATAAGTGACAGCGCAGTAATAGGCCCAGGTGAGAGAACAATGACTACCAGGGGCTTTTTTCTGCTCCCTTGCATCTAAAACTAAATCTGAATCTGGAGTCATGTGTGTCCTGGTATTTGAAGACTCACAGTCGACTAGCTGATGGGATACTCACTTGTTACCCGCTGTGCAGGAGTTGAGACTTCAGCGGAGGACCTTCTTTGGCGGGAGAAACAATTACCCCTGGCATGGCACATCGAGGATTTTCCGGTGGCGGAAAATAAACCTGGAAACGGTAAGCTTTCGGGCAAGTCATCAACAGCTGCTCTAATCAGTGATAGTGTAGTCTTCGATGGCTATGCCTATCACACAGTCTTCTGTCCTTGAAGTCTTATTTTGCCCTGGGCATTTTAATGTTACTCCTCGGCTACGAGACAGAGAGTGTGGATTTACGTCGTGGGATTTCCGGGTCCTCCGAGCAGCGTGATGTTGACTGGGTTGGCCAATCCACACGTCCTCGATTGACAGAAGAACATAAGAAGTGCCGGAGACTTTGTAATGAGCTTAGATAGCTTGCAACCAATGTACAATGTAACCTTTTTTTTATTTTTTGGTTGTTTCAGCAACGTTTTCCATTGACCTTGATCCTCGTTCCATGAGGATGTCTCTCTTCGCACGACACCCAGACATCAGAGACGCGGGCTGGTCATGACCCATGACCGAGGATCTTGAGCAATCCGAATCCCACAATGTGACTCAGAGCCACGTACTGAATGCTCACTGGCAAAGAGGTCTGGATGAGGGGAAGCCGCACGGCAGCTCCGATGGCAACAGGTAAACGAGAGTGAAAATCAAGTCCAGGCAACGGGTTTCTTCCGGGAGACAATCCCATTGGCCCGCTCCGCCACGCACCGCCACACGCCCCTATCAACTTGCAAGCTCCATCTTCACCTTCCAACTCGCATCACACGGTCCACCATGGAGCACCCGGACATTGCCAGCCATGACTCTGATGGCTCGGGCTCGTCGGACGAGTTCCCTGGCCAATATCCCATAAGAAGCAACTCATCCTTCGGCGAGGGCTTTGACGGTGCCGTTCAAACCCCGGCCACCACGATCACCTCCTCCCCTCCATCTCACCCCTCTAGCGTCTCTTCATGGGCCAGTACTCCGACCGCTCGTCCTCGTGGGAGTAGTGTTGGTGCTGGCGCTATCCTCGACAAATCCGATGGTCTCGCGATGGCCGGAGAATTGCGACCTCAGCGCCCGTCGGCACCAGCGAGAACCCCATCCAACACATACGCCCCCCAGCGACGACCTCCGCAGTATATTAGCCTCCAGAATGACCGCCAGCGCTCATCATCGACCAAGCGGGCCCCGCGACGCGATCCGAATGCGCAGTATAGGGCCCAGGAAAAGGCCTACGTTCAGCGGATCCGGGCCAATCCGCAGGCCTGGTATCACCACTTTGACGAAGCCCAAAACAATACGATGGTAGGGGACGCAGACTTGGAAGACCCATCACCATCCTCGGAAGTTCCCTTCGAAGACGACTCGTACGACCCTGACACCCAACTGTTCCTCCCCGACGATAATCTTCCTAGCATAGAAGAACTCAAAAACCCGAAAAACCAGGAACGCCTCGAGTGGCACTCCATGTTAGCTTCCGTCCTGAAAGGAGACGTGGTCAGACAAGAGAAACAGCGACTGCTCGGCTCCACTGAATCGACGCGGTCGGCTGCCCTCAGTCATGCACTTTGGATCGGCGTTAGAGCGAGAACATGTGGACGAAGCATCGCTCTCCAAAGGAAACTCATTGAGGATGCACGGAGTCATCTGGGGCCCATCATCGAAGATATCATCAATTTCCAGATTAAAGGCGAGACCGAAATCGGAAAGGCGCCGAGGCAGCAAGTCGAAGATGTTGTGGAGAAAGTCGAACGCTGCGAGGCCCTCTACTCCGCGCACAAAGAGATGGAAGCTGCAAACCCTCGAGTCGCATCCGAAGAGTTTGAGTCCAGTCGTGCGGCGATTTTCGCCTGGCATAATATCACGGCCCTCATCAATACTGAGCTGGCCGTTTTGCAAAATTGGGTGGGCAATGATTCTCTTGATTTTGGCCAACCCAGAGTCAAGTCTGCCAACAGCGATTTGTCAGATGATTCTTCGTTCTTGGATCGTATCATGAAGGAGGATGGGCTGAAGACCCTTCAGGGTCAGCGGAGCATGCTGTATGGCATTGGTGAGGTCATTCAAAAAGCAAAGAGTACTCTGATCGAGAATGCGGAGGCTTTTGCAACCCGCCATCTGCCTCCATATATTGAAGAGCTTTTGACTTTGATCAATTTCCCGTCACGGCTGATTCAGGAAATCATTCGCGTTCGACTATCATACGCCAAGAATATGAAAGATCCTGCTCAACAATCCCCCATTCTTGTGGATCAGATGATTTCACAATTTCGAATGTTGATGACTGTCGCTACTCAGATCAAGCAGAGGTACCTCGACATCTCAAGGCCCGAGCCTGGATGGGACCTCCCACCATGTGTTGACGAAAACTTTGATTCTGTCGTGCTGGATGCCATGAAATACTATTTCCGGTTGCTGAATTGGAAGTTGAATGCAAACAAAAACACGTTCAAGGAAGCCGAAATTCTTGAACAAGAATGGGAGTTTTCTTATCTGATCGGACGACAGCTTATTGCCGGCGATATTGAGGTGGCCGAGCAATTTAGGTGAGTTGCAACGCGTATGCTTGATTTGGAGACGAAATGCTAACAATTCATAGTGCTTTGACCGCTAAATCTCTGCAAAGATTGATGATCCATTTCGAACGCGAGTTGGTCCCAAGGCCCAATGAAAGCGTCGCGGATATGGACAAGCGATATAAGAGTATCCTGGATTCTACGCGCATTCGTCAACGAAAACTCTATCGATTCTCGCGTTTCCTGTGCCAACTATTCGAAAATGCTACCGAGTACAACTTGACTATTGACATTGCCTATGAATTTTTCGAGGCGTTGTTGATCTCAGACCACTTCCTCGTTACATCTCCCTCCTCTGTTGGTCAGAAGGGAGTATACTTGATCGCGCATCATTCATTGTGGAACCGCCCATCTGACATCCAAGCCATCCTCGCCACCTCTTTCCGTGAAGATGACATTGCGCCTGACGCACATATTCCGTACGTGCTTGTCATTCGTCCAGAGAAGCCACTGGCGTGGGCAGGCAAGGAGATGCAGGTAGATATCCTAGAACAACCGACTGATGTGCGCCTGGGCAAACTTCGTCTTGTTGTAGAAGGCATGCAAGAGCGTCTGGGGAAGGCACGAGTCGAGTTGGCCCAGCTCACTGGCATCCAACTTGACATGGCCATCGAACAGCGAGCTAACTTGGGTCGTGTGAATGTGGAGCTCAACAAGATTAAGAAAATTTCTTTCAAGTTGTCCATGGCGATCATGGACAGCGTGGCTGTGATCAAGGACCAGCTTCGTGAGAAGACATGGGAAAATAACGATCTTATCCAGGCTTGCTACGCCTTTGCAACTGAGTTTGGTAAACGTTCTTCCAACTACGTGGACGCCAACCGTCGCGCTATGAATAGTGCTCGTTTGGTTGAGCTGTCCCTCGACTGGGTATCTTTCATCTGTGACGACTGCGACGCGGCCGATCGAAAGACTTTCAAGTGGGCTGTCGCTGCTCTTGAGTTTGCCATGGCCATCACCTATAGTCGCCACCTGCTTTCTTTGGACGAGGAACAGTTTGGCCGTCTTCGACTGAAGGTCGCCGGCTGTATGTCACTTCTCATCTCCCACTTTGACATCATGGGCGCTCGATCATCTCTCGCGGCCCAGGCGGAGAAGCAGCGTATGGAGGAGCGCGCCGGGGCTCGAAAGATTGGTGCAGGCCGTATCATCAGCGATGAAGAAGCAGCCAAGCTTGTTCGCGAACAATGGTGCCAGCGTGTCCGGGAAATTGAAGATAGCCGAGAAGAAACCAAGCGTCAAGCCTTGGGTAAGGTATTGGAAGGCTCTAACGAGGCTGATCGATCCTTGACCGTGCTCTCCTCCTCTGCCACCAACGTCACTTTGCGTTGGCAGCAGGGCCAATTCATCGGTGGAGGTACCTTTGGCTCTGTCTATGTTGCCATCAACTTGGACAGTAATTATCTGATGGCAGTCAAAGAGATTCGTTTGCAGGATCCCCAGCTTATCCCCAAGATCGCCCAACAAATTCGTGACGAGATGGGTGTCCTCGAAGTGTTAGATCACCCTAACATTGTGTCCTACCACGGTATCGAAGTTCATCGAGACAAAGTCTACATTTTCATGGAGTATTGCTCCGGTGGCTCGCTCGCCAGCTTGCTAGAGCACGGCCGTATCGAAGATGAAACAGTCATCATGGTCTACGCCTTGCAACTTCTCGAAGGTCTTGCGTACTTGCATCAAGCAGGTATCGTGCATCGTGACATCAAGCCGGAGAACATCCTTCTCGACCACAACGGAATCATTAAATACGTCGATTTCGGCGCCGCCAAGATCATCGCTCGCTCAGGACGCACTGTGGCCCCGGTGGACGGTCCGAGTGTTCTCGGAAAAGACAATCAACTTCCAAACCAGCGCAAGAATCAAAAGACCACCACCGGAACCCCAATGTACATGTCTCCGGAGGTCATTCGAGGCGATCTTCCCGACCTGAACAATCGCCAGGGCGCGGTAGATATCTGGTCATTAGGCTGTGTCATCCTAGAAATGGCCACGGGCCGCCGCCCATGGTCCACACTCGATAACGAGTGGGCGATCATGTATAATATCGCTCAGGGTAACCAACCCGATTTACCCACGCTTGACCAACTCAGCGAAGTTGGTATTGACTTCCTGAGCCGCTGCTTCGAATGCGATCCCCTCCGGCGATCCACTGCCGCTGAACTCCTCCAACATGAATGGATTGTGTCCATCCGTCAACAAGTGGTTGTTGAACCGCCTACCCCCGGCAGCGAAGCCGGTAGTTACACCAGCTCAAGCTCTGTCAGTCGACAGAACTCGAATTATATGTGATTCGATTCGATTCTCAAAATGGAAAGATCTCCCAAGAACCATCGCCAAAACCAGTTCCAGATCTCCATTTCTTCTTCTTTTCACTTCTATGCCTGATTGTCTGGCAATCCCTTGTCGTGTTTGTATACCATCGATCTTTTAAGAATGAAGATTCTGACGATCTTCCTCAACACTTTCGCTGATCTCGACTTGACTCAACCGACATCGCATGTGATACCCCTGTCCCGACTGCTTTTTTACCATCTCGTTCACATAATACCTGATATGGCTCTTATATACGGAGAGTTCTTTATTTGTCATGTTCACGTCTGTCTTTTCTCCTTTGGCGTTTTTTCGCATTCTCGGTCTCTCACGTGGTTTGTGTACGAAATGGGTTCTTCAGGAGGTATTTGCCTGGCGCTTGACTTTCAGCATGCATATCACGTCACAATTATTCCATTGTTATAGTTTGGATTGGTCTTGTTTACCTAGGTACATTTTAAGGTTGCGAGGACATTGTGAGAAACCTTCAAATTCACTGTTGACATGTTTCAATTTCTGGCCCCCGCGCCAGGCATTCTAAGAAAAATAGAAAATAAACTAAAAAATAAAAAAAATAAAATTTCAAACACTGATTTCAGTCCTCTATCATAGATATTTTTTCTTCTGATTTCATCTTCAACTCAACACTCGTGATAAAAAAGATTTCAGTTTACCTCTCCTCATTGATTCTTCTTAGTATTACAACGTTCTCCGATACCCTTACCTCGTGATCTATCCCTAAATAGAGACGAGCTCACCCACACCGTTACGCTCGCTCTATCTATGATTTACGTTCGTATCCCAACCTGTCTGTTGGAAGTACTAATAACCTACACTAAAGATGATATTAATCTTAATGTTGCGGCGATAAATATCGAGATGCGACCTGCTATCCCGGTATTGGTGAGACAGGAATATGTGCCGAGGGGTGGGAGACCGCGTTCGAAATCATGATATGTAAGTGGTAACTTCTCCGGTCAAAGATTATATTTGATATTTTTTTTTTGAAAATTCATGGAAGACAAAACAAATTCTCACTATTCCTGTATTGCATGCGAAGTCATCCAGCCCCGTCGCCTAGTGGTAGGTAAACGTATCTGGCGGTGATATGGCTAATTTGGCCATCTAGAAGTATTGGCGTCGGACTACAATTATTGAGGTCTTCTGCAAGAACTTCAACTTCACTCCTGTCTGATTTGGGACCTGCTACAGTCAGTCTCATTGCTTATGGAACATATTTTTCATTGTTTACTCAGACAAAAGAGTGGCTCAGAAGAATAAGAGTTCATTATTCATATTGGGAGACTGGCTTCGACGCTCTTGACTTCGGCCGCACTAAAATCCGTAGGGATACATTTGTGCCCAGAGGCGTGTTTAGTTCTACTTAGTGAGGGAAAAAGCGGCCAGGTCGCCGAGATGTGGCAGAGAAATTCCGCCACGTAGGGAATTAAGTTGGCGTTCTTTGCCGAGATCGTAGTCGGTGTATATCATTCACGTAAACGTGCAGACGGTCCCAGCGGTGCCCCACATCGACTACTGCAAGTGGGTGGATCCGGAATCCATATTATGTAGAGGCCGCGGCAAGCGCGGCCCTTCACAAAATTGACAGGGTCTACTCATTCTAAAGGGTTTACTGGGACTGGACCATATGAGATCTGAAAAAAAAGATCGGCTCGGTGGAATTGAATTTTCCGAGCTGGATGCACTGCAGTCGTGATCAACTCCACACTATCGGACAAGACAAGAATGAGATGGCTGTGAATGGTAATAAAGGTAATTGAAACAGTAGGTTGTCCTTGAAGAAGATTGACCCAGCGCCCGATTAGAAAAAAAAAAAAAGGAAGGAAGAAAAGAAGAGGGAAACGCCGTGTCGTAGATTGTCGATTCGTGAGGCATGAGATACAATTTGAAAGAGCTGTCGAGCTCTAGAGAGCTTGGACCAATGGGGTATACTTGAGAGGTGTCGGAGGAGTCGAGAACCGCCTATAAGGGATAATGTGGGGGCGAGGCATGAGAGGAGTCGGAGAGTGGGTGGAGTACATGAGCGACCAAGTCAAAAACCAGGTAAGGAACAACCTGCAAATGCAAGCCAAGCTTCTCGCGGTCGGTGTGGCCAAGGGCGGTATCAAAACACGCAGTTGGGTAGCAGTCGAATGAAGCTTAGCGAAATTCGACTGCTGGCGCACATCCACGATCCTCAACATACTTGAGTTCAAGCTGTTGAAATCTATCATATTGTTAAGTAAAAAAAATAAGAGGCAAAATAGTCGATGCTGTGAGGAAGTTAAAACGTACCGTTCACTCTTCGCATGGAAGTAGACTCCACTGATAGATCCTTCCACTTGGTTGAAACATATGTAGTAGAATCCCTCGAAGCTAGCGCCTGAGATTGTCCGAACCCGATGATCAGGAACGAGGAAGTACTCCTTCCATCTCATGAACACGTGCTCGCGCTGAGCAAAGTTGCGGTATGTAAAATCGGTCCGCTTGGCTTGTTTAGCCAGCGGTTTCCAAGCCGGAAATCGAGACCAATGGTGTATGTCGGTCTTCTCATTAGCACCCCATGCTTCGTTGCGAGTTTGAAATGTATGCTTGGTTCCGATAATTTCGCCTTCGAAAAAGGTAGTGAGAGTCGGATGGTCTTCGGTTAGGCCTGTTGGATGAGAAATATAAGCAAGTATTATACTAAGAGGTTGATGCGCACCAGAAACACACCTTGAATGCGAAGGTAGCCGCAGAGGGAGGACTCGGCCATGTCCACGTGCTTAATCTCCACGTCGACATTGTAAACATGGCAGTCCGACTGTTGTGTGCCCACGAATCTACTGCCTGAGCGAAGGAAAGATGAGGTGTGATTTGGCAGAAGCTATGGCCGTTAGTCAATTGCGTGGCGAAAATGCCCGGTGAGATTGGGCGACACATACCCGAACGTTAGAAAATTCATAACGCATAAGCGATGAGTTGGGGGGTGCAGCAGCTGACTGGCTTCGCTCGCATGCCTCTTCCGGAGAGCTTGATCTGCCTGGCGTAGATTCTTCATCCGCGCCGGACATCTTACTTTCCACCTTCAGCGGGTCGGACGCCAAGAGCACAGTGCCATCGTCGGAGCGACTTAGCACGGACGGCGCGATGGCACTGGGAGATGAAAGGACATCATCGAGGCCATCACTGACCGAGCCAGGGGAGTTCGGTGAGTCTGTCCACGTCGAAACCCGATCAGCATCAGGTGGACAGGTGCGAGTGGAGATCACCTCGGCGATCGCAGTTGAACGGTTGGCACTTGGAGTCGGCATTGCGAATCAAGGGAGGAGAGTAGACATCGGATCGAGGTGCGCGCTAAGGGAAGGCAATATCACCAAAAGAGGTGAAGAGGGAAGAAGAAGAAGAAGAAGAAGAGGAAGAAGAAGAAGTTGAGGAGATGATCTCCGGGGGGGCGGACCATTTGAGATGGGGTCATGCGAGCGCGGGGGAGGCGCCGACCAGTCCGGCCTGAGGCACCAGTCTATACGTCAGGTACGTCTGCATTCACTATGTCCTTTGACTTATTTAGGGCTACTTTGTGCTCTTAGTGTCGTACTTCATTACTCGATTTAGTCAGCTGCCGAGAATGTGACAGTCTTCAATAGTGCCATTTTTGAAATCCATCTTTGGAATCCATCTTAGTGTCCCGAGTCGATTCCTTGCTGGAGTGGCGATCCCGCTGCACAGGAAGTTTCAATAAAGGCGCCTCAATGAACGCCCGGTATCATAGTCAAAAATCCAAACAGTCTCACTTATTCCCTCTTGAGCCATGATTTAGATGGGCTTGATCTGTGGAGCATGTACATTAGTGCGGAAGAGGAGTAACCTGATGCTGAGACAGCTCGTACCTTGAAGTGAAGGGAGATGAGGGAGAAAATGAGGGCCTTCAGGTCCTGTACGAGGTAATAAAACACTCGGAGTCCCTCGGGATCTGCTGATTCCGTGACGTCCACCAACGAACCGATCTTTGCGGTCTATATACGTTCGTTAGTTGTCCGTTTGTATTATTGCCATCCTGACACTCTCGACGTACCTCGAAAGAGATGTGTTCACTGCCTAGTCGAATCTCCAGCTCTTGACGCCCATCCTTGTTCTTCTGCGGCCACTTGGAGTCGTCCTCCCTGCGCGGGGTTAGCACGCCGTGTCGGTCAAATCATCCAGCATCAGGTCTCATACTTCATGATCTCGCTATCCTTGATAATTCGCTTGATCTCCTGGATCATCGCAGAGCTCACACACACTATATTCCCTGTCAGATCATCGGTTTTGTTCCGCGAGCGGATCCCCGCACTCACTTTCTTTGCGGATCAGGGAGTCATTGCGATAGTTGGAGTTGTTGGCATATCGTACAGCGGCGCTACTACCATCGGCGATGGTCCGGAAATCGAATTCTGAGTGGAAGTTAGCCTGATGGAACTCAATGCCAAATGAAGGTAGACCGTACCTAGAAACTCATGTCCGAACCGCCCAGAGTGACCTGAGCTGCGAGACTGTCAGCAGCCGAGGAGATCCGGGCCCAAAAGCGCATCATTCTTACTAGTATCTCAGGTAGAAGTTCTCGTTATTCGACATGTTGGGCGTAGCTGGAGAATCTAAAGGTGTAGCTGCGAGAGAAAGGCGGAGTGAAAAGGTGACCGGCTTAGTCATCCACACAGACGGGGCGAAGGGACACCGTTGATGCTTCCCACCCCCCGATTGCGCATTACCATACCCAAAACATCCATGATTATTAGGCTGGTGAGGGGTGTTGGATCTTTCTAATTGCGCGTTCCTGATATTGGTCTTTACACCTCTCCCTGGGAGATTGCTTCTGGTACGTGCAGGTGGGGTGCTCTGTGTTCAAAACAACCCCCCAAACTGACAACTTGCAGCTCCCATTCGTCTCGGCCGTCGCCTGAATCCACCACCATGGCGTCCTACCTCGAAAATGCATACAGTCTGATCCATATGGACAATACGGCAGACAACCCGACACTGCAGGAATTGAAACTGCAGCTGGAAAAGGGCAATGATGAGACTAAGATGGAGACAATGCGGACAATTGTTACGATCATGCTGAACGGCGACCCTATGCCTCAGCTGCTGATGCACATCATTCGCTTCGTTATGCCGTCCAAGAGCAAGTCATTGAAGAAGTTGCTGTACTTCTACTACGAGATTTGCCCCAAGCACGACTCGAATGGCAAATTGAAGCAGGAGATGATCTTGGTTTGGTAAGGACACCCCTTCGGCTAGAACCCGCGCCGTTGTGAATTAACACGCTTCTTCCGATAGCAACGGCATTCGTAACGATCTTCAGCACCCGAACGAATACATTCGCGGTAATACGCTCCGCTTCCTGTCCAAGCTGCGCGAGCCCGAACTCATCGAGCCCCTCCTTTCCTCGGCCCGTGGGTGTCTGGAACACCGCCACGCCTACGTCCGTAAGAATGCCGTGTGGGCTGTTGCTTCTATCTTCCAACACTCCGAGTCCTTGATCCCCGATGCGCCGGAGCTTCTGCAGACCTTCCTCGAATCGGAGACCGATAGCACATGCAAGCGCAATGCCTTTGCCGCCCTCATGTCCATCAGCCACCAGAAGGCACTCGAATATCTCCGCACCACTTTCGACACCATCCCCAACACCGATGAGCTCCTCCAGCTGGCGGAGCTCGAGTTCCTGCGCAAGGATGCCGTGCAGAACCCCCAGAACAAGGTAAGATCAAAACAAATAAGCACCGCCATTATGTGTCACTAACTTTCTACAGTCACGGTATCTTAAGCTCATGCTTGAATTGCTCGATGCCTCTACTAGCACAGTCGTGTACGAGGCCGCCACCTCTCTTACTGCCCTGACCAGTAACCCTGTCGCTGTGAAGGCCGCCGCGGGCAAGTTGATCGAGCTCGCGATTCGGGAAGCGGACAACAACGTCAAGCTCATTGTTTTGGACCGTGTCGACCAGTTGAGGATTCGCAATGAGGGTGTCCTGGAGGACCTGACCATGGAGATTTTGCGCGTTCTGACCAGCCCCGATATTGATGTCCGAAGGAAGGCTCTTGGCATTGCTTTGGAGATGGTCTCCAGCAAGAACGTGGAGGAAATCATTATGCTGCTTAAGAAGGAGCTTGCTAAGACAGTCGACGAGCAATACGAGCAGAACAGCGAATACCGTCAACTTCTGGTCCAGTCAATACACTCTTGCGCTATCAAGTTTTCCGAGATCGCCGCCAGCGTTGTCGATCTTCTGATGGATTTCATTGCCGACTTCAACAACAATTCTGCCGTGGATGTGATTTCATTTGTCAAGGAAGTTGTTGAGAAGTTCCCCGATCTGCGCGCCTCGATCGTCGACCGCTTGGTGTCCACCCTCAGCGAGGTCCGGGCTGGTAAGGTTTATCGTGGCGTTCTCTGGGTAGTCGGAGAGTACTCTTTGGAGGAGAAGGACATTCGTGAGGCTTGGAAGAAGATCCGCACTAGTCTTGGTGAGATTCCTATCTTGGCATCCGAGCAACGGCTTCTCGACGAGACCCCCGAGGAGAATGCGCTACTCCTTCAGGAGAATGCCAATGGCCATGTTAAGTCTGCTCCCTCGGGATCTCGCAAGGTCCTAGCCGATGGCACCTATGCCACAGAGAGCGCTCTCACAAGCCAGTCTGCTGCCGCCGCTCGTCTTGAGGCAGTCAAGGCTGCACAGAAGCCCCCGCTACGTCAGCTCATCTTGGACGGCGATTACTATCTGGCAACCGTGCTCTCCTCTACTCTGACCAAGCTTGTCATGCGCCACTCCGAGGTTTCCCAGGATGTTGCTCGCACCAACGCCCTTCGCGCCGAGGCTATGCTGATTATGATCTCCATCATGCGTGTCGGCCAGTCGCCCTTTGTCAAGGCTCCCATTGATGAGGACTCCGTTGACCGTGTTATGACCTGTGTGCGCTCTTTGGCTGAGTTCTCGGAGAAGAAGGAACTTGAGACCACTTTCCTCGAGGACACTCGCAAGGCTTTCCGCGCCATGGTTCAAGTCGAGGACAAGAAGCGGGCCGCGCAGGAAGCGGTCGAGAAGGCTAAGACTGCTGTGCAGATTGACGACGCGATTCCCATCCGGCAGTTCACCAAGAAGAACACCGTGGAGGGGGCTGAGGAGATCGAACTTGACCTGGTCAAAGCTACTGGTGGTGACTCTACTGTAGAGACCAGCTCTTCTAAGTTGAGTCGTGTGGTGCAGTTGACGGGTTTCTCCGACTCGGTCTACGCCGAGGCCTATGTCACAGTGCACCAGTTCGATATTGTCCTGGATGTCCTTCTGGTCAACCAAACAGGCGAGACTCTTCAGAACCTTTCCGTCGAGTTTGCCACTCTTGGAGATCTCAAGGTTGTCGAGCGACCCTCTACTCACAACCTTGGCCCGCGCGACTTCCTGAACGTCCAGGCCACCGTGAAGGTGTCGTCTACCGATACCGGAGTCATCTTCGGTAATATCATCTACGACGGCGCCAGCTCGACTGAGAGTCACGTTGTCATTCTCAACGATATCCATGCCGATATCATGGACTACATCCAGCCCGCCCATTGCACTGAGACCCAGTTCCGCACCATGTGGACTGAGTTTGAGTGGGAAAACAAGGTTAACATCAACTCCAAGGCCAAGACTCTGCGCGAATTCCTGAAGCAGCTAATGGAGAGTACAAATATGGCTTGCCTGACGCCTGAGGCTTCGCTCAAGGGTGACTGCCGCTTCCTGAGTGCCAACCTCTACGCTCGAAGTGTATTCGGTATGTTCCTTTTCTATTCTTCTCCTCATTTCCTAGCTCTCTTGTTGAATCAAGTGCTGACCTGTTACTAGGCGAGGACGCCCTGGCCAACCTAAGCATTGAAAAGGAAGGTGACGACGGGCCGATCACTGGCTTCGTCCGCATTCGTAGTCGCTCGCAAGGCCTGGCTTTGAGCCTGGGTTCTTTGAAAGGTCTGAAGGCGGCGGCGGCATGAGTCTGATTTCATTTCTTTCAGCGCGCAGTCTATATGATGTCTTCCTTGTTTCTGTTCTTTTTTTTAAAACCTGGTTGTTCCAGATAAATTTGTGACCTTTTTACTGCTGAGACCGGGGAGTAGTGGAATAGATAATGGTTCCTGGCTATTTGGGGAATTCTGTAAGAGCAAAGTAGTTGAACAGCTTTATGACCCATATACTTAGTCCAGCCGAGGGGTAACCTGAGCCTTTCCAACTGCAGCGTAGATCCGAGGTGTGCAGGGGCCACCCGCAGCCCCAGGAACCGGAACTTGCGGGTGTTTGATCTTCAATCTGTCCAGCCTGTCTGCCCGCTCATTCTTATCGGAATCCTTTCTCTTCCTTATTCCTACTATGCGCTAAATTTGACCAAACATTCCTCAAGAATGTCCTCCGACGCGCCCGAACCGTCGGCACCGCATGACTCGAGTCTGGTTGTCGACAAAGCAGTCACTCTGACTCTGGGCAGTGACTCGCTGCTAATTGCTGGTAAAGAGATCTGTTGCTTTCGCGGAGGACCCGGCTCTTTCTAACGTGTGCTGCAGACAACCGCACTTCTCGCCAACAGAACCGTGGCTGCTGCGGACTATGCAAGTCAAGTAAGCTGGGAACTTTTTCCTTTTGCCCCTCAGGCGATCTGCCAACCTTAACCGCGCCGTTGCGTCGCTTCCAGAGCAATCTGACTGATCTCCTCGCTTGATAGGAAACAGGACAAACACGACGCAAGCGATTTCTTTGTATAATGTCCTCGATGCCGAGGTAAATCCCTCCAACCTTGTCATCACGTTCGCCGAACACTCCTCGTCAGACGATGTTACCGTTTCCGTTCTTCATTATCCCATCAGTGATAAGGAGAAGCCTGCGATCGAGGTTTGGAGTAACAAACTACTGGACCAGGCATACGGTACCGCTCAGCGCAGGAGGCGCTTCAAGGTCCTGGTAAATCCATTCGGTGGCAAAGGAACAGCAGCGAGCCTCTACCAAACATATGCGGCCCCCATTTTTGCCGCCGCACGTTGCCAGGTGGACGTCCAGAACACTGAGTATCGCGGCCACGCCATTGAGATTGCAGAGCAGATGGACATCAACGCGTACGATGCGATTGTCTGCTGCTCCGGTGACGGCCTACCCTACGAAGTCTTCAACGGCCTAGGCAAGCGACCCAACGGCAGAGAAGCATTGGCGAAAGTGGCAGTCGCATTGCTTCCTTGTGGATCCGGGAATGGAATGACTTGGAATTGCTTGGGAACAGGAAGCGTCTCGATCGCGGCTCTGGGACTCGTGAAGGGACAAAGGGCTCCTCTTGACCTGGTCTCAATCACCCAAGGAGACACCCGTACTCTTTCTTTCCTTTCGCAGTCCTTTGGTATAGTCGCCGAATCGGACCTGGGTACGGACCACGTCCGGTGGATGGGCGCTCAGCGATTCACGTATGGATTCCTCATTCGACTGCTGAAGCGTACTATCTGGCCGTGCGATCTTCACATCAAGGTTGAGATCGATGATAAGCAAGCAATCAAGGACCATTATGCCACCTTTGCCGCTCGAGAAGTTGATCCCATGGCCGACAAACTACGTCTTGAAGCTGCGGAGCAATCGCCAGCGCTGCCGGAACTCCAATACGGCACCGTTCAGAGCGAGCTCCCATCGGACTGGGTACCCGTTCCAGGTGAAACCATGGGCAATTTCTACGCAGGCAACATGGCCATCATGTCAAAGGATACCAACTTCTTTCCTGCATCGCTCCCAGATGACGGACTCATGGACATCGTCACCATTGACGGAACTGTTAGTCGCACTACCTCGTTGAAGATGATGAATGAGATCGGTACTGGCGGTTTCTTCGACATGCCTGATGTCACTATCCGCAAAGCCAAGGCCTTCCGCCTGGTGCCCCACGAAAAAGAGGGCTATATCAGCATCGACGGCGAACAGGTGCCGTTTGAGGCCCTTCAAGCTGAAATTCACCGCGGGCTGGGCACGACACTCTCCAAGTCTGGAGTTCTGTACGAGGCTGACGGGCCGAAGTGATCCCTGCACCATTTCGTGTCGACACAGAAGGCGGTTCTGGGTCGACGTTCGATACTTACGTTTTTCCCGAAGTCTTTTGCTATTCAATCATGATACCCTTCTGCAAGAGACCTGGTGGTGTGATTTTTTTTTTTGGTCGGTAGATGATGCTTATCCGCAGGCCAGAGAACTCATTTTTGCGTTCATTGGGCTACCGGTCTTAAGTACAGTTCTTGACCATGGAAATAGGCATCAATATAATTCTTATGCTATAATGTAGAAATTTGTCTTTCGTAGGTCTTGGAGATTTTCGGGAGCTTTTAGTGATTTGCAATAATTCTCGCTATGAATGCTGTACAGAAGGAAGAAAATATTAGTCCCCAATAGCTCTGAGCCGGACAGGCCAATTTTAACAAAGCGAAGCTCAGGGGTCGGGCCAGGGATTAAGCCTCCAGCATGCATATTTCCCGGAAAGGGATAGAATACGAAGAGTCCTCGAATTGGGCAGACCGTGGTCAACCCGAAGCGGGTTCAGAAAGAGGTGACTGTTTGGTGGTCATCCCATTGAAAGCCTCACTAGAAGTCTTCACTTCGATCGTAGAGGGGTAAATTCCCCTCCTTGTATCCTTTGGCTGCTCATTCATCGAAACCGCCCCACTCGCCGTCGCTGTCCTCCTCGTCCTCCTCATTCTTGCGCTCCCGAATACCCCACTCAATCAGCCGATCATCATCCAGCGCCTCACCAACCCTCGTCCTCACGGGCTTATAAGGGCTCTCTTTGCGCAACTTCTCCAATGGCCGCAAGATAAGCTCCATGGGCACATCACCCTTGATCTTTCGCTCTCCCTCCTCTCCGTCAAACTCCAAAACCTTCTCCAATTCGTCAATCCAGATATCGGCAAGATGATAGCGCAGTCCATCAGGGCCATGAGGCATTGGCACAAAGTCCGGGTTCTTCTCATCCACCTCCGGCTTAGAAGGCTGATCAGGATCAAAATTCTTAGGGCAAAGTGGTCCCTCCTCGATAATAGAGATGTAAGCCTCCAGATCAGCCCATTTGCCATCCGTATCACTGGTCTCCTCTTCAGCAGGAGTCTCAGCCTCCTTCTGCTTCTTTTGCTTCTTGCCACGGCCACCCTTAGCGTCGTCGCGCTTCCGCTTCTTGCCGTCATCACTCTTTGCCTTGTTACCCTTCACGAAGATCTCAAATGCGACGCCGACATAAAAACGGATCAGAAGAAGATACTTGTCCAGGCGCAGACGGTCGAGGGAGTGGAAGTCCCGGCCGATAGTGATCCAGAATGCGCGCAGGAAGCGGTGGACGGTGGCTTGCGGGAGAGACGGGACGAGCGAGTAGGAGAGGGCGCGCGCGAGCGCTTGTTGCGTGAGCGGGCGGTCGGAGTGGTAGAAGCAGAAGAATAGGCCCTTCCAGAGCTTGAGGAGTTCGACGAGGGTTAGGTCATTCCGTGAGCGCAGGAACAGTGTAAGCGACTCGACGGCCTTGTCGCGAATTTTGCGATCTAGAGAGTATATTAGGTGTGAAGCTTTAGATTTTTGACGCATCTTATAAACTTACCACTCGAAGCGAGGTCCCGCACAAAAGGTGTCTTTTGCATATCCGCCATTGCTCTCAATTGAATGGTGGTTAGTCTGACCTTCGGAGTTGTCGATCGCCGCGATAAATTATTTTTTTTTCCTGATAGCGCGTTTGCACTGTTTGCACTTTGGCCTTGGGTTCCAGGTGTCCACGAGAGAATTGGTGTCTTCCTCCACGTCCATTCGAATCACTGGGACTGTTCATGCTTAAGACTGTCTATATGAGTATAAGGAATTTAACTCAGAGCTTTGAAATTTTTGAAAAAAAAAAGTTCTCACCGTATCGAAACCCGCTACGTAGAGTCTAGAGGACATCCAAGGCAACAAGGTATCCACTCATCAAGATTGTTTCTATTGGACTATTCCAGCGCCTTGACCCTAGGAGCCAATATGGCGGAACTTGAGATCAGTGATATGTTATAAGCAACATGCCAGGTACGCCATAACGAAAAGTCACAGGTAACAAATCGAGGGTTGCATCCGGCGGCGGAGGGTTCGCGAGGTGTTGACATCACCACTTTCGCATCGACCGAATGAGAGCTCATAAGCCCTGGCGCAAGACCAGTGGAGTGGTTATGGCTCAGGGCAACATGTTTGCCAATCATCGGAACTGAGTGTAACTTCAGAGAACAAGTTAACTGCGACGTTGCCCCGTAGATCTCTTCAATTGCATCTTTATCTTCATCCACGTTCTCTAGGTAATGCTTGAGAAGGTTTAGAGTCACCCATCTTTCCTCTCCATTTCGCCAAAAGACTACCTCTGTTCATAATGGCCCAGAAGGATGAGGAACCTGAAGTTGCTCAGCCAAACTCCTCGTCTCGTGAAACAGACACATCGCGATCGAACTCCGAAGAAGTCCTCGAGACAGACAAAGATGTGTTCGAGCACATCTGCGCTGAAGACCGCCAGGAGCTATCTCGCATTGCATCCAATTTCCCACGGCACCGCGCGACTGACTCTGGTGTCGGAGGGATGGAGGACATGGAGCGTAAGGATACATTGGCTGGTCTCGAGCTAGACGACCCGGTCCTAGACCCCACGAGCGACCAGTTCGAACACTACAAATGGGCTCGCATGATGCTCAAACTGATGGACAAGGAGGGCGTTCCTCTGCGAAAGTCGACCGGCGTGGTGTGGGAAAATCTCAACATTTCTGGCTCGGGTTCGGCACTACAGTATCAGAATAACGTGGGATCGATCCCTCTGGCTCCATTCAGACCGCAGGAGTACATTTCATGTGGAAAGCGTGTCCAACAAAAGCACATTCTCCGAGATTTCGACGGTGTTCTCAAAAGTGGCGAGCTACTGATTGTACTCGGCCGGCCTGGAAGTGGCTGCTCTACCTTCCTCAAGTCCCTGTCTGGTGAACTCCATGGGCTGAAAGTTGGAAAGGGATCAGACATCCAGTTCAATGGTATTGCCATGGAAAAGATGCACAAGGAGTTCAGGGGTGAAGTTCTTTACAACCAGGAAGTTGATAAGCATTTCCCACATCTCACGGTGGGGCAGACGCTTGAATTTGCGGCAGCTGCTAGAACTCCAGAGAAACGTCTCAATGGGATTAGCCGGACCAAATATGCCAAGCATATCACCCAGGTTGCTATGTCTGTTTTGGGATTGAGTCACACGTACAACACGAAAGGTGAGCTTACCCACTATGGGAGAAGGATCTTTGTTGACATCCTGTTCAGTTGGGGACGACTATATTCGTGGTGTTTCTGGGGGTGAGCGGAAGCGAGTCAGGTATGTTGCACTTATCTATCGGGCTGGGGCTTCAAGCTAATACGTCTTACAGCATTGCTGAGATGGCCCGTAAGTCACATCATTCCTTTCAAGGAATATTTCTGATTTATGATTAACCCATGGCACAGTATCAGGAGCTCCCGTCGGCGCTTGGGATAACAGCACTCGAGGGCTTGATTCAGCCAGTGCCCTCGAGTTTGTCAAGTCCCTGCGAGTTTCTGCGAATCTGACAGGTGCTTGTCATTCCGTTGCCATCTATCAGGCCTCTCAAGCAATCTACGACGTCTTTAATAAGGTCATTGTGCTTTACGAAGGTCGGGAGATCTTCTTTGGCCCCGTCAGGTAAGTCGATCTCCGTACACGCATTTGGATTGACTTTGGCTGATGAATATACCCAGTGAGGCCAAGGGATACTTCGTTGACATGGGCTGGGAATGTCCGTCTCGTCAGACTACTGGTGACTTTTTGACTTCAGTTACCAATCCTCAAGAGCGAACGGCTCTCAAAGGCATGGAGAACAAGGTTCCACGCACACCAGATGAGTTTGCGGCCTACTGGAAAAAGAGCCCTCACTATGCCAACCTTAAGAAGGAGATCGCGCAGTATCGAGAGGATTATCCACTGGGAGGAGCTGCTGGGCAAGAATTTGACGAGACGAAGAGACTGCGTCAGGCAAAGCATGTCCGACCGAAAAGTCCCTATGTCATTTCTATTCCGATGCAAGTTCGGCTTTGTGTAAAGCGAGCTTACCAGCGGTAAGTTCGGTTCTTTTTTCCTTCTCATGTCCAAAAGGCTGCCGTCTAACTTTGATTTAGCATCTGGAACGACAAACCCTCTACATTGACTACCGTCATTGGGCGTATAATTATGTCTCTCATCATCGGTTCAATCTACTTTGGGTAAGGTTAGCGTCTACGAAACAATTCAGAGCAGGAGCTAACACTGTCTAGGACGCCGAATGCATCAGCTGGCTTCCAGAGCAAAGGCGCTGCTCTTTTTTTCTCCGTTTTGTAAGTCACTATGCCGTGCTAGAATCTTTCCTCTAACACACAAATCAGGTTGAATGCTCTGATTAGTATTACCGAAATCAATTCGCTTTACGACCAACGACCCATCATCGAAAAACAAGCTTCTTATGCATTTGTCCATCCTTTCACGGAGGCTTTAGCTGGAATAGTCGCAGATATACCAGTCAAACTATTTGCTGCGGTGATCTTCAACGTCATCTTCTACTTCTTGGCTAGCTTGGTAGGTTTATCCACGAGACCTTAATGGAAAACGCTAATAAGACCACAGAGATATGAGCCCTCTCAGTTCTTCATCTTCTTCCTGTTCACATTCCTCAGTACTCTGGCAATGTCAGGTGTCTTTCGAACTCTGGCCGCCTCGACCAAGACCCTCGCACAAGCCATGTCTATGGCAGGCGTCATAGTCTTGGCTATTGTCATTTACACCGGTTTTGTGATCACTGCACCTGAAATGGCTAAGATTCCATGGTTCAGCTGGATTCGATGGATTAACCCGATCTACTACACTTTTGAAGCCCTTGTTGCCAATGAGTTCCACGGTCGTCGTTTTGAATGCTCTCAATTCATCCCGGGATACCCTAATCTGTCGGGCGACTCCTTCATCTGTGCTGTTCGTGGCGCTGTTGCCGGTGAAAGAACGGTCTCTGGTGACGCCTACATTGGAACGCAATATCATTATTACTATGCGCATGTATGGCGAAATCTTGGTATCCTGATTGGATTTTGGATATTTTTCACGGCTCTGTATCTCATTGCCTCGGAACTCAACTCTGCGACTTCTTCGACGGCCGAGTATCTTGTTTTCCGCAGAGGCCATGTTCCCGCTCACATGCGTCATCTTGGAGAATCTGGTGGTGATGCAGAAGCGGCAGTGACTCGAGCTCCCAAGGGTTCTGAAAACGAGAAAGATACTTCGGCTATCCCATCCCAGCATGATATCTTTACTTGGCGGGATGTCTGCTATGATATTCCCGTCAAAGGAGGCGAGCGACGTCTTCTGGACCACGTCTCTGGATGGGTCAAACCTGGCACACTCACTGCCCTGATGGGTGTTTCCGGTGCTGGAAAGACGACTTTGCTCGATGTTCTGGCTAAACGTGTCTCTATTGGTGTTGTCACTGGGGATATGCTTGTCAATGGTAAACCCCTGGATACCAGTTTTCAAAGAAAGACCGGCTACGTCCAGCAGCAGGATCTTCATCTTTCGACAACAACGGTTCGAGAGGCCCTACGTTTCAGTGCTATGCTTCGCCAGCCCAAATCGACCTCAAAGAAGGAAAAGTACGAATTTGTCGAGGATGTGATTGATATGCTCGGGATGCAGGACTTTGCGGACGCAATTGTCGGCACACCTGGGGAGGGTTTGAATGTCGAGCAGAGGAAGTTGTTGACTATCGGCGTTGAGCTGGCTGCCAAACCGGCTCTTCTTATTTTCCTTGATGAACCCACAAGTGGTCTCGACTCTCAGAGCTCCTGGGCCATCTGTGCTTTCTTGCGGAAGCTAGCCGAGCATGGTCAGGCTGTGCTTTCGACTATCCATCAACCGAGCGCTTTGCTATTCCAACAATTTGACCGTCTTCTGTTCCTCGCCAAGGGAGGAAAAACGGTTTATTTTGGGGACATTGGAGACCAGTCACGAACTCTCTTGGATTACTTTGAAAGTAACGGAGCAAGAGTCTGTGGCTCGCAAGAAAACGTAAGTCACTCCACTACATTCGGCTTTCTCGATACTAACGATCTTTCAGCCTGCGGAATACATGCTAGAAATTATTGGTGCCGGTGCATCTGGCCATGCCGCGAAGGACTGGTCTTCAGTGTGGAAAGATAGCCAGCAATCTAAGGACGTGCAGACTGAGATCACTCGTATTCACGATGAGCGTGCTTCAGCTAGCAACTCCCAAGAAGGCGAAGCTCAGGTCGGTGAATATGCAATGCCATTCATGGACCAGCTCTGGTGCGTGACACATCGCTCATTTCAAGGATTCTGGCGCGAGCCATCCTATGTCTGGGCCAAGATTATGCTGGCCACATTGTCTTCTCTGTTCATCGGCTTCACTTTCTGGAGACCCGACAACTCTCTACAGGGATTCCAGGATGTAATTTTCAGTGCTTTCATGATGTGTTCAATTTTTTCAACGCTCGTGCAACAGTAAGTAAAAATCCTCCGATCTTCAAGCTCAAGGCTCCTTTCTCACTCTACCAGGATTATGCCCAAGTTCGTCGTTCAACGGTCCCTGTATGAAGTGCGCGAGCGGCCCTCGAAAGCCTATTCCTGGGCCGCATTCCTCATTTCTAATATCATTGTCGAGATTCCGTATCAGATCTTCGCTGGTGTCGTGGCTTGGGCATGCTACTACTACCCAGTGTACGAAGCGAATCAAGCATCGCATCGCCAGGGTCTTATGCTCCTTTTTATTGTTCAGTTCTACATCTTCACTTCAACCTTCGCGACCTTCATTATCTCAGCTCTTCCCGATGCTGAAACTGGGGGTACGATCGCAACGCTAATGTTCATCATGACACTTACATTCAATGGAGTCATGCAGCCCCCAAGCGCCTTGCCTGGTTTCTGGATTTTTATGTATCGTGTTTCTCCATTGACATATTTGATTGCCGGTATTACAGCAACTGGTCTACATGGGCGAAACATCCAATGCTCTACCGCCGAGTTGAGCGTCCTCAATCCTCCCTCTGGGCTGACCTGTGGGGCATACCTGAATCCATACGCCACTGCGGCGGGTGGTCAGCTGTACAATCCTGCCGCTACAGCAGATTGTCAGTACTGTCAACTGACAAACGCAGATCAGTACCTCGCTTCTAGCAATATCTGTGAGTATGATGCTTCTCCGTTCTTGGGATTTCTTGCTAATTCAATCCAGACTATAGCGAGCGCTGGCGCAATTTCGGCATCGGTTGGGCCTACATTGGCTTCAACATCATGGGAACTGTGCTAATGTACTACATGTTCCGTGTGAAACATTACAACCCAACTTCGCTGATACGTGGTATTGGTAAGTGCGGTTCACTCTTGTGCCGTGCTTTCAAACGCCGTTCTGGAACGACTCCTCGGGGGAAGGAGGCGGACAATGGCCGACTCGTTTAGGTGCAACGACTTTAGTTTTCGAATATTCATTAAAGGGGAAATTATCGGTAGATTCTTCCAATAGCTATTCTTTCGAACCAGTAACAAACTTATCTATGTCCAAGCGACTTTGAAGGTCTTCCTAGCAATCAGAAAATCTTCCAAGCCCGTCAATATTATGCAATTGTATATCGCCAATCCTGGGATTCTCAGGTGATTTGTTCCACGATATATATCTGCATCTAATTCCAAAAGAATGACACTCAGGCTTATCAAAGGCCCTCTGAAATGACATGGAATAGTCTGATAATCATTCACAAGAAATTAGTAATGAAAAGAAGCCAATGACGGCAGATTTCTGGTGATCGCAGTCCTGAACGTGAGCGAGAGAATCCATGATCCCACAAACAAGCTAAACCCAATTCGGCCGTGGTTGAATTCTTGTTCAATTAGCCACAATACCCACCTCAACATATGAATTAGCATCATTGGTCTAGTGGTAGAATTCGTCGTTGCCATCGACGAGGCCCGTGTTCGATTCACGGATGATGCAAAGCACATTATTTTTGCATTTCCACCTTTGCTTTTCCACTGCGCCCTACTGAGATCTCCCTTGACCGGCTGAGACTGCTGGGCGTGGGTTTAAGATTTTTTGCATACGGTTAAAAGGTAATTTTGGAAGATCTAATTAAGTACTGTAGCGAGAGCCTTGAAAGCTTGTAAGGAGCGAGGAGCAACAAATTAGATTTAATCTCTCATAAATATCATGAACAATCATAATTCATCCAGCCAGCCGATCCTGACACACTGCATGCAGAGTGAGAAGCGAGGAACAAGTTCAATCGGGATGGAACTGCAGACAAGCGATAAAGGTATACATATACCTGGAGCTAGATGTCAATGAGATGTCCGACTGGTCTCAGAGTAGGATAACAAAGCGCAAGCGGAGTTGAGCATCCAAGATGATAGAAAAAGACATTGGGGTATTTTGCAAAAAAAAAGCAGACGTGAGAGTGGGGATCGAAATGCTGAAGAAGAGAAGGAAAATGCGAGATTGAATGATTCGTGGTTGGTGCGAGGCTGGATGTATGGCTGAGATTGGGATGTGCCTGTTTCCTGCAGCAAAGCAATGGAAGCGTCTCTCAGAGAGAGGGTCGCCTCACTACCATGGCGTTGATGACATGGCCATCCTGCCACCCTTGCTCGGGCAGCGACTCATGCTCTTTTAGCATATGGCCGAGGTAAGCGAGTCGTATGCGCTGGTGAGTCGATATCTAGAGATTATTAGAACAGAACAGAACAGTAGCACCAAGCAACGTGTGGGAAAATACACACCCCTCCCTCTTGCTGAATTTTACGAGCCAAGAAGCCAACACTCTGCCCCTTGCTCACCATCAGTATCAGATCCGGGCCGTCACGATCACTAAGACGGGCCTGCACACGGATCAAATTGCGCTCGCTCGTTTTGCCCTTCTCGTCGCGGCGGCGTTCGGCATCGTCCGCGATTAGTTCGTCACCTGAAGCATCATCTGTCGCTAGCTTCCCGTCGGAAAGCGCCTCTATATCCCCCTCCTGCTCGTGCCCAGTCTCCTCCTGCGTGGAGTCGGTACTAGGAGGATTCGTCTTTGCCATGTTCTCCGGATCGCTGACAATACATTGCGGCAAGCGGTAGAGGACACCCTGCTCGTCATAACATCCCTCGCAGAGATCACCGGTCGGAATCGTGACACCCACTGCGTCGACAATACTTTGTGCCGTGGCGAAATCACCATCGCGCATCAAGTTGATAGCGGTGGATAGGGCGGCCCATACCTCCGGGCGCCCGGTAACACGGGTCTCGAAGAATTCGAGGCGTTCGCGGTCCAGATCTGCGCGAGTCCAGGCACGTCGCTTGCTATACCAAACATGCAGGCGCACCGGTTCATTATAGTGTTCGCTCAGCGGTAGATCGGGCGCGCGTCGAGTGCGGCGGCGGGAAGGCTGTGTTTGTGTCTGAACGGTCGTCTCGGCGATGGAATTGCGAGTGTCTTGGGATCTGTCGGTGGTTTCTTCTTCGCCCTGGGAATCAACGTCATGCGACAGTATGGACGCGCAACAACCCTGTGGGGAAATGATTTGTTAGTTTTGCCGTGTAAAGTGCCCTGGATCGGGGATCGGGGCTGGGCGTCTGGGCATATGCGGAGAGGCCACCGAAAACGTTGGATCTGACAGCAGGCTGCCAAGTGATCTCTGCATATTGAAGGTCTGGACATACCATTTTGCAGGCGTCGACCCTCCATAAGATGGAGAGGGGAAGGATTCCCAAAGTTGGAGGGGAGGGGCCAAAAGAGGACCAGGACCAGAGCTTTAGCCTTGCCGCAACAAAGGACCGTGTGATGATGACCGATGTGAAACTTGCCGAGAGGATAAATGGAAAGGAAAGAGACAAGGGAAAAAAATAAAAGGAAAGTGTGATGACCAGCCAGGTACATTCCTGGTCCAAGCTGGATCGTTGGATCAAAGCCTTTGATGATGTCAAGCCATACGCGAATCCCGATGTCCATCCATGTTTTCGACATCGTACGACGTGTTCTACGAACGTTAATTTGCGGCCGAAGATGAATAATGTACAGATGATTATATTCTTGTAGACTGATTCAATCTTCATCATCACTGCCAAATATCGCTTTAAATACTGCATCACCCGGTCGCTCAGCTTCAAGGGCATCGTTTCGCTCAGGTTCAACAGCTGGCGCTGGCACCGGCGCCGGCAGAGGATCCGTGGCACCTGCTTTAGTGGCATCGGAGCTGGCGGTCGGCTGGCGTCCAGATTCTGTCATGATCATGTTCATCACTTCCTGCGAGACCAAGTCCCTGGATGCCGGATCAGTCTGGTATCCTCCAGACTGAAACTGGGTACCAGGTCTGGCATTGGATGACTGTTCTCCAGGCTCTTGTTGTACTGTAGCAGGTGGCTTCACATTGAAGCGCTTGCATAAAAGACGAGCAGGATAAAAGGGTATGGTGCTTCGGGTCATTTGTCCGAACATGCCAATTTTGGCTGCGGCTACGGCTGGAGGATCGGGCCTCTCCGCGGGCCGGGTGAGAGAGGCTTCAGCCGAGTCGGGAGCATCAGAGGCCACCTTGGGACCGGTAGAAGCCGACGTAAATCGGGATGCCATAATACCGGACATGGGTTTGAACACTTCCGCCGCACGGGCAAACTCCTGCATCTCAGTCACCCACTCATCCGTGCTGGAACCTGGTACTCGATCCGGAAGAGAGTCACGAATCTCTGCCCGGACTTCAAGGAAAGTACGATATCGTGCTCGCTTGTCCTCATCTTCCGCATAAGGCATCCATCCGCTCACGGCTCGAGTCAAGGCTTGAACGGCGGTTTGTTTGTCTAATTTGGGGACTAAATCCGATAAATCTTTTCGCTTTTGTGATTCCGAGGATTCAAATCCCTTTGGGGCCTTTTCTCCAAGAGCCGGAGGAAGATTAGTGTTTCCCGTTAAATTTGCAATTCGTTCGCGGGCCTCGGGGGTCATCCAGTCGAAGATGGATTTGCCCGGCAGCTGTGCCTCGCCCAAGAGAGCAGCACGTGAGGTGGGATCGAGAGCAGATGCCTTGGCAGCATCGGCTGTAGAGACATAACTTGATGGATCTTGCTCTGTGGGGGCGGGTCGCTTTGCAGACTCCCAGCCCTCGGGTATTTCAGGAGGCTCGTATTTCGTGTCTGAGATGGACAGGCCAGATAGATCGGCGAGAACGAATCCGTCCAGCGGTAGTCGTCCGTCGCGGCACTTCCGAAATCCTCCTGCACGCGACGCAGCCAATTTCTTCGATATGAAGACGGGCTTGGCGCTAGGGTTCAGTAATGGGTTGGAAATCGCAATCGCTGGTTTGGATTCCTCTTTGAGCTTTTTCTTTTTTTTCTTCTCGCCGATGGTTCGGTTGTATGATATTTGGGGACCGATCGCATATGGATCTTCATCATCTGACCCAGTGTCGTTAAGAACACCAATGCCAATCCCACCTCGTCGAGATTCCTTCGCCTTAGGCGCTTTGTCTTTTCCTTGAATGGCGAGACGCCCGCCAAAGAAAGTGTCTGATTCCTCGGGCTCATCGCGTGAGCCATCGCGTTCCTCCAAACGGGCCTCGCCTTCGTATCCGAGGCCCTTGTAGTCGGTCTTTCGTATAAAAGCGACCATCGAGGGATTTTCTGGCGCGAAGAGATATGTCTGCTCGGGACCATCTGCCGGCGCATCACCTAGGTCGGCTTTGCGCCGCACCTTGGGCCCAATGCCTTGTCCCTCGCGCCAACCCATCTTCTTCAACAGCTTCACGCCCATCGTTTCGCCGCTAGCTTTCAGCAAATCCATGAGCCCGGCCCTCCTCGTTGAATCCGCCTCGGTCGAACCAAACCCAGCGAACCCTTCCGCCGTCTGAAGCTTTCGCGATTCCTCCTGTTCCCGCAAATCCTCTTCATCCATAAAGTCCTCGGGTCGTTGTTGCGCTTGCTGTTTGGCATCTCGGGCGCGGTTCTGGCGGGACGAGACAAATGTCGCGGGAGTCCATCCTTCCTTTGAGCCGACGGAGTTGAAGTACCTGGAGATTGTTAGTGTGCGTAAAGCTCAGTAGACAAGAGAGACTTACCCAGCACTGAAGCCACCAGTGAAGGCGCCATGCAATCGCTTTCGGCCTCGTTCGTCAGTGACCTCTTGCTTCCATACGGGCATGTAGGACCCGTCATCGCGCACTCCGGCGTCCAGCGGAGGTAAAGGCGTGCCATAAAGCGCATAAGGAGGCTGCCAGGCCTCCTCAAAGGCCGCGCGGGGACGCTTTCCAGCCATGCTACCCATGGGTTGTCAGCACAAGGCATGAGACGACCTGGAAAGGCGTCATGATTCGTGGAAACGGCGCGATTAGATGACAAAGCCAGAGCTATCCTATCAGCAAATGCCAATCTTTGAGATCCACTTCTTTCACCGCCTTCCCCATCTTTCCCGAGACAAAGCTATTCTTCCACGTGTGGAAGAGGTACATCTAGATAGATACCTAGTCACTGGTATAAGTTACCGTTACCTACGCACAACTCTGGAATTATATGAGAATGGCCCCCTTCGCTAAGCGTGGGCAGATCTGTACCTTTGACTAGTTCGCGATAGCGGAAATGAAAGCCTCTTTGACGGTGAACTCTTGGCATCTGCACCAATAACAGTCCGTGCTGACCGCGTCCCGCTCTTGATTCCAGGGACTTTGGGGGCGACCCTGTTTTTTTTTTTTTTTCATTCAATTAAGGGATCAGCATGGAAAATCGCTAGTCGAAAAGAAAAATGGTTGACAGCTCCTCCATGACATGAGACCGAACTAGAGGGCTGAAAAATCGTAGATGCAGTGTAATTTCAAATGACAACCAAAAAGAGAGACCAAAGGGAGAGCCTCGTGGATTGAGTAGACTTGGTTTCTGGAGTGGCGGCCTCCCGCTACCAAACGGTCAAATCTCTGTTTAGGGGTTGCTCCCCCCCTCCCCATGTTCTCGTATTCTCTTCTCCTCTCAGACTACCTTCCATCTTCTCCTCCTTTGCATATTCATATCTCTACCATGTGCATTCCATAGCGGTTTCCATCCTCCGAAACCCCCTCCCCCTTGCATTCGAGGTCTACACCCTTCCCGTTACGGCATTCCGAAGCACGAGGCCGGACAGTGCTTCCAGAATGCTTGGCGCGCACAGCTTCGCCGGCAGGCGCAAGACTATCTACTTGGGTCTCGCTTTCGCCGCGGCTGTAGTTTGCTTCGTGAACTTGATTTTCTTGACGCGCGGTGTTGATCATACTGTCATTAGTCTTCCCGGTCTCAACCTGTTGCGTCCACACCACAAACAGATTGAGGGCACCTATGCGCACGATCAACATCCCATCGCGGGTTTGATGAAAGAGGCCGACCGACAGTGGCGCCAGTACGATGAAAGCCGCTCGACAAGTTTCCGCGAAGCAGTGGCCAAATACCGCGATACTTACGGACGCCATCCCCCACCCGGATTCAAAGAATGGTATGAACTCGCGCGCAAGAAGCATGTCCACAATGTCGACGACTTCCAGCAAATCACAGGCGATTTGCGTCCTTTCTGGGCTATTCCTCCACAGGAAATCCGAAAGATGGCCGCAAAGCTGCAATTGAGCGATGGCATTGCTGGAGTGCGCGTTCGTGACCATGAGGTGGTCTCTCACACGGAAGGCTGGCGCGTGGAAACACTTGCGCGCTCAGTTGGACGTATTGCCAAGTATTTGCCCGATATGGATATCGCGATGAACACCATGGACCAGCCCCGCGTCATGGTTACGCACGAAGAAATTCAAAACTACTTGAAGATTGAAGAAAATACAAGAGGAATGCCTTTGGATGCTGCGGATCGGTTTACCAAAGATATGGATTCTTACTGGAACACCGAGAGTAGCAGTGCCTACGACGACATGGATCCCGCATGGTTCTCCGTTGCTGGAAAGCTATATACCGACTTTTCCAAGGAGGCCTGTCCGCCCGAGTCTCCCGCAAATGCCAACATGACCGTGGAGGAGGCAGACAAATTGTATAAAACCTCCTTTGGTGGATTTGTCTCGAATTTTACGGGTTCCTCGGACCTCTGCAACGTGGGACCAGTCCTCGGCGATCAGCACGGCTTCCTTTTCTCGGCTTCCAGTAACACCATCACGCGAAAGCTGGTCCCCGTGTTCAGTGAATGCAAGGTCAGCGTCAACAACGACATATTGTTCCCCGCAAACATGTATTTCTTGCAGGACGAGCGCTATGTTTACAACTCCAAGCACGACTGGGAATGGGAAGACAAGACGGACACGATGCTTTGGCGTGGCGTGACCTCGGGGGGAGTCCAAGTCGAAGACAATTGGGATCGCTTGCATCGCCAGCGCTTTGTGAAGGCCACCAACGCCACCGAGATGGCATCAAAGAATGTCACCATCCTTTCCAAAGACCACGGAAAGCAGTATGAGCTGATCCCGGACTACAATCCCTCCGACTTTGCCTCCACGTACTTTGATGTCGGCTTCACCGAGGCCTGGGGCTGTATTCCCAACTGTTCTTTCTACGACGGTGTATGGACTTATAAGGAGCCCAAGAAATTCCCAGAACAATTCAAGGCCAAATACTTGGCCGATATTGATGGTCACAGCTTCTCGGGCCGCTGGCGCGCCTTTCACCAAAGCAAGTCATTAGGACTCAAGGCCACCATCTTCCGCGAATGGCACGACTCGAGACTCTTCGCCTGGCGCCACTTTGTCCCTATGGACAATCGGTTCACCGATCTATACTCCCTGATGACCTACTTTATTGGAGTCCAGTCCCCTGCCTCGGAAGGTGCCGTCCCAAACCATGGGCCTTACGTTCCTAGCCATGATTTCGAAGCCGAGGTCATCGCCACCCAGAGCCGCGAATGGGCCCAGGCTGCGCTGCGTGACGAGGACTTGGACATTTACCTGCATCTTCTCCTCCTTGAGTATGGGCGTATCATCGATGACAACCGCGATAATATTGGGTACAGTGGCGATGGAAGCGAGTTGGACCAATTTGACGAGAGCCATCCATTCCCGCCGCCCCTTGAACCTCTCGTGGGTTGAAACCTCTCGTGGTGCAAGGCTGATGGCGTAATCCCACTATTGGCCATGACTCAATCTGCATATTTGCATATTTGCATATCCGGCATAATCGGCTTTTGTGTGTACATTTCTTTGTATCTTTTTGCGAGTTTGGTGTTTTGATTCCCCTGATTCCCCTCCATGCATGTCTACATCCATGTCCATGTCCTAATGACCGACACTACATATTATGATTTGTCAGATTCTTATGTAACTTGTATTAATTGAGATGTTCACCTTCGTTCGAGAATTGCTTCGTAAACAGCTCACATCACTTCGTATCTTGCGCTGCTGGATTGGCAAATTGTGTCCGTGCTGCGCGTTTGGTCCCATTACGCCCGGCCCGAGCCGCGACGGTGACGCTACCATCATGCCCCGTTCAATCGCAGTAAGGGAGAATAAAGAGGCACGCCAGGAAGAAATGTATTCGAGAAAGAGAATTTATCTTCCTAGACATCAGTTTAGGCTTTGTCATCGGCACGGCCGGCTCATTTCCTCCATGGGGCAATTTATCGCCGCGGAAGTAAGAAGGATCATTTTTCGGTTTGTTGATGGATCTGCTGACCAGCGAGGGTTAAAACTGTACGGATCCTAGAACAGTAGATTGCAGGATTTACCAAAAATTGGCTCAGAGACCATTCTAGATCTTTCGGATTAATTGACGAGCTTCGAATAGACGATCAAATGACGCAACGATCGAGGTGTCGTCTGTTCATTTTCATGGATACTGCTGGTCCATCTGGATCTTTAATTGCTGAATCTGATTCTGAATCGCCGAGATCATGGTAGAAGGCGTTACATGCCGAAGATATGCCTATAACCCATTGTTTGTGTTCGGCGTGAGTTTGTGTTGATTTGAACTGGGTTAGTTTACGTTTTCCGCACGTTGCCATTTTTCAGGCTACCTGCGAGCTATTAACCAGAGACCACTGACTTGCTCCATTATTTAGCGTTTTCCGACTTACCCTAGATGGACCAAGTGCTTAGGCAAGGCTCAAAAAAGCCAAGGTCCGTTGTTTACCCGATTGATCGCCCCGCTGCACGCCCAGACCCTCAATTGGGGACACGGAACGGCCAACTTACCCATTTCGGGCGATCCGAAGAACGACTCATTTTTGAGTCGACCTATCCAATCGGGCTTCTAATTGAAACGTTCTTTTGCTTGCACTCTTTTTTGGAGATCTTGGGACAAATTGGGGTGCGTTCATTCCTGGAGTATAATGATTGTCACATCGATTTTCTGAGATGGTCGTGAAAGTTAGGGAATGTTGGGAATAATATCATTTCTCATACAATGCTCATAGCGGGCAGCCAAGAGGACTGTTCGAAGGATATCCTGCCTAGCTAGAGGTGAAACTAGTTTCAAGCCGTTCTACGTCAACCCCGGTTCAGGCACCGAGGTTGAGATATCACAGACCACAGTAAAGTTTGTTGCACGATGAAACAGTGGACCCTGTTTCATCAGCCCTGGGACAATTATCCAATTGGCCGATCATCAAGTATAGAGATCAGGGAAAAAATTGATTTCCTCGGGATCCAGTATGGGAGATCACCTGGGCAAGTTCCAAGATTGAGTGATGTTCAAAAGGTATAAAGCCCGTGAGATTCTCCCTACAGATTGTCTTTCTTCATCCTCGATCACCCCCGTTCATTCTTTCACAGTCGCTTCTACCACAATTTATCGAGCTGGTCTCGTACCCACTTTTAGTTTCTCTCTTTCAATCTTTTATACAACATGAAGACCGCCGCCATTCTTTGCCTGGCCGCTGGTGCCCTGGCTGCACCCACCCGTACCATCGAGAGCCGTCAGTTCGGTAGTTCTGGCAGCGGTCTCGCTGGACTGGGATCTGCTTTCGGTGGAAGCTCCGGAACCTCCAGTGGCTTGTCCAGCCTGGAGTCTGCCTTCTCTAGCCTTGGCTCGGGAAGCTCTACTTCCGGCGGCCTCGGTGCTCTGAGCTCCCTCATTCCCAGCTTTGGATCAGGATCGACTGGAAGCACTACCTCTGGGGGCCTCGATGCCCTGGAGTCGGCCTTCAGTGGGAGCTCTGGCCTGGGCAGTTTCTTGAAGTCGCGCGCTTACACGAGCTCGATCACCGCTAACGGCATCACTGATGGCGACGCTTGCCAGGAGCTGACCTTCATCTTTGCTCGTGGCAGTGATGAGCTGGGTAACATGGGCTCCGTGGTTGGCCCTGAGGTCGCCTCCCAGTTGAACACTCTGCTCAACGGCAAGGTCGTGGTACAGGGTGTCACGTACGATGCCACCGCTGAGGTATGACACCCATCAACCTTGTCATTGGAAATTTTAACAATCTGACTGACTTCCTTACCTCCAGAGTAACGTGGAGCTAGGCGCCAACGGTGGCCCCGTTATGGCCAAGCTGGTCACGGATGTTCTCGCCAAGTGTCCTAACACCAAGGTCGTCTTGGGTGGATACTCTCAGGGTTCCATGGTGCTTCACAATGCCATGAGCAAGCTCAGCTCGGGCAATGTTGCTGGTGCCGTTCTCTTCGGTGACCCCTTCAAGGCCCAGGCTGTGAGCAACATTGACGCCTCTAAGGTCAAGGAGTTCTGTGCCGTCGGTGACCCTGTCTGCGAAAACGGTTTCAACGTCATGGCCCATTTGAGCTATGGCAGTGATGCCTCCACGGCTGCTTCTTTCCTGGTCAAGGCTGCCGGTCTTTCTTAATCTTTCCTAAAGAGAACCATTTAGCGTTGCAGTGACTTGATGCGTCATGTCTTCAAATCATGCGAAACGATGCCTATGTTTTCGAGCGGGGCGATGAGTTGAAGATGGCAAGCATTCCTTGGGAGTATGCGTCAGGGATTTGGAGTTGGTGAATTTGGACACGGCCTTATCTCGAGAACCTCAATGTTTTATCTGATCGTTATTTGTTCATTACCAAATTCATATGCTTCGCAAGAAAGTATCACCACCTTCATATGTGGTCTCCTGTTTTGATGAATTACTTTTGCCTCTGCCGTATTATCAGCAAGTCTTCAGAAGGTCGCAATGAAATTCAATGATACTACGAACCCAACTGTGGGGGTCACGATATCCTCTCCCGCAAATACCCAAGAAAAGGTGGAGACATAGCGAGCTACGTAGTTCAGGAAGAGGAAGATCATGATGAACTTATGAATCCAGACATGAAGTGATAAGTTAGGTCCTATAGGTTAGCCTAGGTGAAGCTTTTAAATGATACCCCAAATCCCCAATCCTCCAAGCCCCCAAACCCCCCCACCCCCTTTCCCCAACATGAAAGTCTACAAAATATTACGAATGCTCCCAGCGTATGGACACTAGGCATTCCCGCCTTGAGCAGCACAGGTTTCTGAGGCTCCGCCCTGGGTCTCAGACAAGCCCAGACATTCCGCCATATGGAAGAAGATGTCAATAGAATTGTAAACACCACCAAACAGCTCCTGACAGGGGCCTTGTGCAAAGACCGGTACATCGGTCAGCGAGTGAACTCCCTGCTCAGCATCAACTGGTAAAGTGCCGTTTATCAAGAAGCCAGTGACGGCGTCCTTGTAGCTAACGAAGAAGTCATCTTTCTTGCCATTGAGCTCGACAGCAGGAACGCGCGGGCCTTCACTGTGAACCTGGTAGTTCTCCCGATGATCGGGGAAAGCAACGACACCGGAGTGCAGAGTGTAGCGGGGGTCCCAGCGAGCAGGGAAATGCACGCCATCTGAGTATCGCAAGGCGTCGGGCCCATCGACCGTGTACTGCGAGAGACCAGATTCTCTGTAGTAGCCAATGGATCGGCGCTTTTCGCGGTCCTCCCGGTGGGCGCTCATGTACTTGGTGTCAACGGAACCCGTGACGTCAAAGCCGTGGCCGTGATCAGCCGTGACAAGGATGAGAGTGTCCTCGAGCTGACCAATTGACTCAAGCTTCTCAATAGTTGCGCGGACCGTGTCGTCGAGCTCCAGAAGCTCTCCCAAGGCACGATCATAATCCAGAGTGTGCATTTGCTTGTCGATACTGGCAGCCTCAGACATAAGGAACCAGCCCTGGTCGTCATGTCGCTCCTGTAGCACGTCAATCGCCTTGAGAGTCATCTCTTTAAGACCCGGCAGATCAGTAGCATCACGATCAGAGCCGTCAGGGTAGTTGCTCTTGTTGTGGAGATTGTCCTTGTAAACGTTGCGGTCGAGCCAAAGAGCGAGGTTACTGGTCTGGAAGACGCCGAGCAGCTTTTCGTCATTTGATGCATTCTGCATGGCAGTGTTGTTCCAGGCCACATTGTAGCCCTTCTCGGCAAAGAGCTTGTAGTAGTCACGAGGGGCGTCCTGAGTCTGGAGGAAATTCTCCGCACCGGTTCCGAGGACTACATCAGGGCCATCCCAGTTAGTCCAATCGTGATTGCTGACACCGCCCTCATAGAAGGCACCAATGACATGGTCGAGCTGGCTTCGCTTGCTGGTGTGAGCAGCCAATGCAGCAGGGGTGGCATCAGCCAGGAAAGCTGTGGTCACAATACCCACGCCGCTTTGAGGGAAGTGGCGTCTGAAAATCTCAGTGATGATCTCAAATTTGGGGTCGTCGAAGGGATCCTTGGAAGAGTCGACATAGACATTGAGGGCGTTGACGGTACTCTTGTGACCGGTATACAATGCCGTCGCAGAGTTGGCCGAGTCGGTGATGAACGAATCCATTGAGTGGGTCATCTGGTGGCCCAGTACGGGAAACTTGTCCAGAGCCATTTTGGTCATGTACTTGCCATTGATGCTGCGGTGAGCCATCAGACGGGCAGCAGTGATCATATTCGTAGTCATGCCATCCCCAATAAAGAGGATAACGTTCTTGGCACGCCGCTTGGTGGGCAGGTCACGAACGTGCCAATTAGCAACAGTCTTCTGAGTTCCATAGTAGGTCAAGGTAGCCTCGTAGTCACCAGGCTCGTAGAGAGCAACACGTCTATAGGCCTTGGCAGTGACATTGACGAGAGAGGGTTGGTCGGCATCCTGGGCGAAAAGGTCTGTCTGACTCAGTTCGAGTCTTCTCACAACAGTAAGCTCAAGGGCAAAGATATCGTACCTTCATACCAAGTGAAGTTCCAGCGCTCCAGCTCGGGCTCCACCACTTTGAAGTACTCAGTAGCAGAGACAGCGTTGTCGCCCTTCTTGGAAATGGTGAAAGTGAAATTGGGATCTGGCTCACCGACTCGCGCCTCGGAGCCATTGATAGGTGAATGGACTTCGAGTCGGATATCGAAGAACTGGCCAGCAAGGAAGTCAACCCTGCAAGGTGAGGCTTGAGTCAATTTACTCAGTAGCAGTACAACATGGTACTTACTGATCAGGTGGGAAGATGCAACCCAAGTCAGGGCAGCCTCCCAGTCGCTGAAAGGTCTGAGCAGTAGCGCATGCCGCAAGACATGCGCCTACAGAGACAAGCAGAGCACGCATTATAATAGAATAGGACAAGCGGGCTTAGAGAGAGTGAAGGATGGTGAAAGACGAAGAGGCGTGAGAGGGAAAGAAAAGAAGGAACAGGAAAGAGTGGGCAGGTATTTAAGCAAATCGAGGAAAGACTCTGACTTGTTCATTGATCTCTGGGGTATTCTACTATCTAGCTAGCCTCACCCTGTCTTTCTGTGCAAGTGAGGAATACATTAAGCAGGTCTCGGCCATCGGAACTCACCAACCTTCCAGATATCATGCCATGGCGCTTGGCAACTCAATGTGTATAGGCGGCTTGGTCAACTGGTTCTCCGCAACAAATCGGAACATAATCTCAGCCACACGTGGTGAGATCGTGGAAACTCGCGGCGCTTGAGACTGCTTTGCCAAGGTCCAAGCCTTGGTAGTCTTGGCCGGCGGTCACACGTGCGTTGCGCACAGAAACACACAGCATGGAGGGGATACGGCTTAACAGAAGATAAGACCAGGGAGCAAGAAATAATAAGAGCCGACAAGTTCAACCAAAGATACAAGATGTGCCGAAAATCAGCTTGAAGCTGTTAATTCGATTCATATGATGCGACCAATTGATCTCGAGCTAGCTTGAGGTAGTCCCGATGTGTGCAACGAAAGACGTTTAGCTAGGAAGAAATCAATATCCAGACCACAATACTCAAGCCTTGCTCCAGAACGTGAGTAGTCGAAATTCTTTGCAATTTCAAAATAACAGCCTATGTCTCCTCCACTTCGTGAGCCGCTTGTCCAAGTCGTACCAAATCAGCATTTGAGAGCACTTTCTTCTCAAATCCATTGACAACTTGGTTCAGCACCGCAGATGAAACTTCCTCCAGCGTGACATTTGGGATAGCGCGAGTAAAGAAATTTGTCGCGCTGAAAGCAGAAGCCATGGCGGCTCTTGCCCATGTATTTGAGCTAGTTATTATACCAGGCCGAGCCACGCAGACTTCGATACCTTGGTATTCCTCAGGGAGTTTCCGAACCATAGCTTCTGTCTTGGACTAAGTATGAAATATATTCAGCAATGAAAAAGCGGATCGAGGATACCGGCCCTTGGACTTACGCGCATAATCATGTAATCGCCCAAGAAGAATGGCTTTTTGGCATTAGGGTCTTCCATGATGCCTTCACCGCTGAAATACACGAAGCGGAAGGGTCGTCTAGAGCCAGCCTCATACATGGTTTTGAATCCAACTAGGGTGCAATCCTGGCATATGCGCTTCACCTCTGAAAAGTCAAAACTCTTGGATTTGAGAGGCGTCACTCCAACTGTCCTGAGACCACATGCTATCAGCAAGGCCCTCGCCAGGCATGGAAAAATGGCAATTTACTCGTACCATATGCACGCATCGGCCGCAGCGAGCTCAGACCTCACTTGTTCAGAGTATTCGCCGTAGTCCTTGATTGTGACATTCTTCAGCTTGGACGAGTCCACGTTGTCGATCTGGACAGGCTTCCGCGCCAGGGCGATCACCTGGGTGATCGCACTCATCTGTAAGCTCTGTTTGATGAGTTCTGAGCCGACTAAACCTGTCGCGCCAGCTACGATGAGCTTCATAATGATCTTGCGGGTTCCTGTGAGTGAATTCAGTGGATTTCAAATCTTCAAGTTGGTAATGTCGGGATTGAGCAGGCCAATTCCTTTCGCGGGGCTGACGGCGTCACCTGCCGCCTACCAACCTATGAAAAGATTCGTCGACTGATCGACCGGCCCGGGGTAACATAAACATTACCGCATTTACTCGGGCGCGTCCATAGTCTCACGAATTTCAGGCGTGGCAATTTTAAACGAGAGGATTCACGTTCATCTGATTAGCTTAGTTCATGCGGTCGGCATGCCGAAGACGCTAGGTTTGATCTTTGATAACGAAGCCAAAGCATTGCAAGTATATGTGACATTTTTGTGTTCTATCTCGATCTAGGGTTCAGCATCATCCCTAACGTTGATTTTGTGGCTTAAATGAAGCATATCTCGACCGACACTTCTCATCCCTTGCCGCAATCGCGACTCGACCTTATCCACGGCTTCGGAATTCGGCACCTTTTCAGGTCTGTGAGTCCGAGACTTACGGTCAGGATAATGTGGAGGATTCAGTATATATGACACTGGCACCCAATGGCTTTTTAGTGACAAATAGCATGCATGCAGCAATGGGGGCCAGGCAACTGGAGTAAGCAAGTATCCGACCAAGCTGTCATGATGGATAAACATGGCGGTAGAAAGCGAGTGGAAGATGGCCCATAGGGTAGCAAGAAGTATTATCACGTTGTAGAAAACGCCATTGTCCCATAGGTCGCGACGGAGCTTCGTGACCAAGGACATGGTTGTGATGCGATTCCAAGAATTAACACTGCTGCCCGTCACAAACGATCCCTTAGGTTTGCTTGACAGTAGATAAAAGCGTATTACACCCCAAATACTCTCTGTAGAACTTGAAGTTAGCGACCGATTTTTCTAGATTGAGCGTATGCACGTACCACTAGCAAGCCATTTGTTTTCCAAGTGAGCGAATGGTGCACTTTGGAACCCGGTAGCTGCAGCCTGTAGATACTCGTATATCCACATCGAGGCGACATGACCAAGAGCCAGGACAAATTGAAGCTGGATCAATGCTGGAAAAGGGCCAGGAATTTGCTGACCGAAGACCAAAAGGAAAGGAACAGCAGCAAACCCAAAGAGACAGCATATCTCTCCGAAGATGATGCCAGCTCCATCCAACGCAATATTCAATCGAAGAAGTCGAGAGAACTTATTGCTGCTAGCTGAGAGCATAGCTGGAACTTGCTGGGCGTGCCCAATATTCCATCGCTTTCTTTGAGCAGCATGGCCACTAAGAGACGTCGGAACAAGACCAAATTGAAGGGGTTCCTGTACTTGTATAGTACGGTACCCCATGCCATGCAGTATCTGGGACAACTGCCAATCCTCAGAGAAGGAGTAGGTTGGATACATGCCCACGTCCATGATCGCTTTTCTTCTGAACACTGCCCCGGACCCTGCATCAATAGCACGACCGAGAACATCCAGATCGGCATTCTGACACGTGTAGAAATGGCTGCGAGTCTGGGAAAGCGGGTCCCCCTTGGGCAGGTTCGAGAAATACTGCCGTGTAGAGACCAAGGCCGACTCCGGGCTTAAAAGTAGATGAGGGAGTGTCGCGCGGAGAAATTGCGGCTCTGGGATAGAGTCAGCATCTAGCACGGCGCAGAACTCTGGCTGATACTCTTGTTGCAATGTGCTTAGGGCGTAGTTCAGGTTCCCGGATTTAGCAAATACTTGGCCAGACTGTCTGCCGCGGGAATGATATGAGAGCTGTGGCCAGTGCGATCGCGTTTCGCTGACAGCTTTCTCAAGTATGCTTGACCCGCCGTCATCAAGTACCAGAACTCGGAATTGAGAGATCGGATAGTCAAGGTTACAAGCTGCGTGCACAGTATCCATGATCACACCAACATCCTCACCACAGCAGGGCAGTAAAACATCCACACGAGGCAGGTCAATATTGCTCATAAGTCTGAGTCTTTTGCGAGGACCATCATGCGGAACATTTCCTGCGGCAATAGCCCGGAGCTGCTCTTTTCGAGACAAATCTGAGATATGTTTAGATGACTTGTCTTTCAAATGTGTGGACACAAGAAAACTCACGACAGAATACTCCTTCAACTAAAAGTAATGTCCATATCGGCCAGGTCCATGATGGACTACACAGGACCGAAAGTAAGCGCAAAGTGAAATACAGATGGCCGATCCATATTCCCGTTTGGGCCGCGTAGTAAACAAAATTTCGATACCGCTGACCTTTCAGAACTCGCTGATCCTGAGCCAGCTCTTGGATATCGTACTTCATTTTCCCCGTTATCTTCGCAGACGGAACCCTCCAAAAGCCACAGGGAAACAAAACGTGGTGTGGCAAATTCGGATTCAAATGTCGTTGCATCAGCTTCCAGCCATCATAGACCTTGCAATGGCTTCTATCTCTTTTTGAGGATCGATCTGAGACAGGGGCAGAAATTAGCCACACGAAAAGGGGGAAACTAAGGCGTGTTTGTGCGCTTCTTGAAGAGGCTTCGGTTTAGATCGCTCTGGCCTCAGCCACAGTGTGGAGTCGGGCTCGGAGCGAACCGTTACCGAAGCTTTACTCCGCGGCTTCCCGGGTTAACGCACACCGCTACCTTTATCGTTGTTGAAGATCATGATGTTCTAGAATTTGAGAGGCTTGCTGGATACTCTTGTAATATGTGCTGACATGGAGACACGAGGGGAATGAGCGGAAGACTGGCCTCACAGGGCCATTCAAGTGGACCAAAAAAAACTGTGGGGGATGAACGCCTGTCAGAAATTTCTCCGCAGGCCCCTTTTGTTTTCAAGCTTTAATACAAATTCATACGTGAAAGGGCAATTTATGCATATATTTTGGTTCTTCATTCCTTGTGACGAGATAGATAAACGCTAGGAACCTACAGTGCCGATGCGAATACATGGTCAAAGGACGCTAAGCTCTGAAGCCTATTATTAGCATTCTAAGTATAGATTGTGAGTAGATTGAAGATTGCGATATTGATTTTTCTTGCTTTTGCTTTGTCGCCTTCTTTGGATTATCGCAATCGTTCGGGCTTGACTCTATGCTCTGCACATACGTCCACTCGGCGAGACAATCCACTCATCAGAGCCAACAGCTGTCACCCCATAGAAGATGCTGTGGGGGTCGTACTTTGCTTTTATTTGGCGCAAAATTTCGTAGTTATCTCCATAAAAAGCAGTCTTCCAGTTAGGTTGGCGGAAATCGCCCTAATATTGGTTAGCAACTTCTCTGGCGCTGACACTTCGGCAAGACACACTTCATTCAAATAGGCTCCTGACTGTGGGGCCAAATTCTGCAATCGAGGAACAAAATCCCGTGTCATTTTGTTTTGGTTGGAAAGCATCTCCTCGGGGCTGTTGAATTTCCACGGGGTCTTGAGATATGCATGCGTAATAGCATCCCGCCAGGCAGGAAGGACGGCATTGTCAACATCACCAGAGACATTTTTGGATACATTCATACCATTAAGACTGATTTTGCCTCCGTTACTGACGATATGTCGAATAGCATCGGTGAGATTATTGTTCTTATCCAGTACGACCGATCGTGGGATCAACCAGCTTCCGTACTGTGCCACGCCGACTGTAACCGATCGCATCATCGCATCAAACTCATCAAGATAGGATTCAAATTGCTCCGAGTGCCAGGTATATTGAACTCCTAGTTTGTCTAATCCCTCGCGCAATGGCCGTGTGATGCTTTCCAGCTTCTCGACTGGGATATCCGGAGCGGTCATGGGAGAAATCTGGAAAGAACTGTTCGAAATAGATCCCATGCTCATGATACCTTCATCCACAATAGCGGGTAGCTGAGAGTTATAGAGCTCTAAAGCTTTGTAGATTAGGTCGTCCGAGTTGTTATCAGTCGAAATAGTCAAGTTTAGACCCGAGACAGGTCCACCTTGATGCGCTTTAGATGTCATTGACCAGACGACACCATAGGTTCCCCCGCCGCCCCCGCTCAAAGCCCAGTAAAGATCACTGTTCTGTTCACGGGTCGCTATAATAAACTTGCCTGTACCATCAATCACTTCCCACTCGAGCACTTGATCTGCTGCGAGACCGTAACGTGAACTGAGCATCGAATGGCCACCGCCCTGGCTGTATCCGCCCGTGATACCCACGCTCGGGCAGGCTCCACTGAGAATCCGCAGGCCATGGGCATCTGCTATGCGGTAGGCTTCGATGCCTTGGACGCCTGCACCAAGCTTCGCAGATCTTCCTTGGTAGTGTTTATCATTGTGATCTTTAATCTCAATGTCTTTGAGGCTGTGCATCCAAACAGCCAGAGCACCAGCCCCTGTGGATTTCCCGTTGTAGCTAAAGTACATCAGCAAAAATTCGATTTGGCGCTGATTTTCTTTTTTCTGCTAGAGCTCCTTACTCGTGGCCAGTGTTACGGACGACAAAGCGAATTTGATGCGTCGTTGCAAACATCATTGCTTTCGAGACATGCTCAGGCTGCGAGACGTTCACTGCATAGTGAACAAGATTGCCAAGTGTACACTGTTTTGAGACCGGGTGGAATGGGTCGCAAGTTCCATTGGTAAAAAATGGTGCCATTATAGAGGAAGACGATTGGTAACTGAAAAAGTGTTAAAACATATGCTGTAAACAAGGCAATATCGTCGTACTGTTCATGTGTCTGATTCCAGCCATTTTTCAACATTTCGCACTTGTCTCCATCATAGTTTGGGGTATGACACGGAGTTGCTAGGGGCACTGTTCTTATGAGACGCCCACCGATAGAGGCATTGAAAGAGTTCCAGGTGGAAACAGAGGGCCAGCAATCGTCGCCCGGAAAACATTTGCAGGCATGGTCCTGACTAGCTTGCACTGTTAATGTGGTCGCTAGTAATACGAAGATCAGTCTTATTTTGAAAGTCTGACAAGACAGCATTTTTTGGATTTAGTCAAGTTTCACCTCTCCAGGCCAGGGGCCCCCCCTCCATTTGAATGGGCATTGAATGGCATTATTCATTCCGCCCTGGTGGATCTACCTTCAATGGTGCCCTGTTCTCGAATGGCTCTGAATTTTCAGAGGCTGGTGCATACTTTCGGGGATCGACGATCGGCTTGGCAGCCGTGCGGGACCAGAAGAGTCGGACGCCTGCCGGCGGGGTGAGATTGGCACTTTCAGGATCATAGCTTTGTGCCTATAAAATTGGGGTCTCTTTGAATTAATATATTAGATCAATGTTAGATAAATTTGACTCGAGGTCATGACTCCTTGGCCGCACGACATGTTTCGTGGCTACAATCGGCTTCGTTCCCAAAGCACAGTCCAAGCAAGGGACTATTTGTTAGCTACATGAAATGCTCGGCCTCGAATTCAGCTACCCAATCCACGCGGGATGCGTTTGTAATACAGCAATGCTTTTCCTGGCTTTCAGAATGCCCATTGACCCGTTTTGAATGCATATAATCGATGGCTTACTTCCGAAGTTTGGTGAAATTAGTTGAGATCTCGGAGACACTTTATCCGTACTGCCCCGCCGACCTGGAACCTTGGATGGTCGATCGGCATTCTCAAAGTTCTCCACCGTGCTAGTTCAGCATTCTAAGGTCTACTTGCTGTACGCTGCCCTTGATCTACGATTGAAGGCGAGGTGCTCGAAGTCCAAGGGATTGGTAGCATTCAAAGTCCGGACTTGCGACCGTTCAGAGCACGCCAGTATTGGCTTTTCCGGCCGACATGCTCTCAATGGAAACATCTTATGGTCTGCCTGTAGCTTCCTTGATTTCTTCATGCTTGAGATCACCACAATCTGATGTGTGGGACTCAAACGGTAAGATAGAAAAGTGAAAAGGCCTCAAAAAGCCCCGATGTCTGAGCCCAAGTGGGGGCTGGTCAGGAAGTACTATTGGGAAATCAATTGATCACTTCACAAACAATAGTCAATCGATTGACAACTTGATTGCCATACCATCCTTACGGTAGGCACGACTTGAAACGAACCCACCCTTTTTGAGCGAGACCCAATGCCTGACATTTCACGTACCTCTCAATCTCAATGACGCTAGATGAGGGGAAAGGCCAATGTGCTGGACTTTAGATATGTGATTGGATCGCTACGAGCCCAGGTGCACTGGTGTTCATGCACTTTTACCCGCATATTATCCTTGATATTGGAGGTCAAGGATGAATGGTCACTCGCTACGCGTCGCTTGAGCCTGTTAGCTAGATCCACTCAGAGATTTCGCAAATATTAATGGGCAGTGCAATCATCTAGATGAGTTCATGTGGGCCATTCCATGATGTCCAGAGAAGTGGCCGCTTGAAACGAAGCAATTCGGATGGGAGCGGGATGGTGCGGAGTGACCGATGCGCCCATGCGAGATGGGCCAATTTGATCCTGACTCACGAGTCATTTAGCATATCAGTAGTAATGAATGATTTCGAGATTTGACGGTCGCTTTGATAGACTTGATCTTCCAGTCATGATCGTGGGGTGGACCGATAGGTGCCACTGACAGATTGTGGTGTGTTCATCGACCAACTACACGTCATTGACTGTTGCCCGAACTCCCAATCCGACCATCATACAACGCAGGTGTCAGACCACTCCACTCAAGGTTGGCTCTAGCTCCACATTCACTTGCATAAAAGCAGGGAAAGGTACGACATATCTCCATCATGAATCATTTGAGTTTATCTGCCTTGTCATCGGCCATAAAGCTATCCGTGCTACCTTCGGCTCTCCGCAGCCTCTCTTTCCTCCCTCCTCTCACTTCCTTTACATCCTGGATTCTTCCACTTGTTTTCGACCTCTATTCCATCACACAATCCATTGGCCATGGCAACTCAGGCTGGTGGCGCTGATGCCGAGAGCATCTCTGCATATGGACAGGCTCGCTCAACTCTGCAGGGGAAGCCTCTCAGCTCCGATGAAGTCCGCAAGATGAACGAGTATTTCCGCGCTAGCATGTACCTCTGTCTTGGTATGCTGTATCTTCGAGACAATCCGCTCCTCAAAGAACCGTTGAAAGTGGAACATCTCAAGGCCCGCCTTTTGGGTCACTGGGGATCAGATGCTGGTCAGTCATTCACATGGATCCACATGAACCGCCTCATCAAGAAGTACGAATTGAATGTTCTCTTCATTTCGGGTCCTGGACACGGTGCTCCAGGAATCATCTCCCAGTCATATCTGGAGGGTGTCTACTCTGAAGTCTATCCCAACAAGAGCGAGGATGCGGAGGGGATGCAGAGATTCTTCAAGCAATTCTCTTTCCCGGGCGGTATCGGCAGTCATGCAACTCCTGAGACTCCTGGTAGCATCCACGAGGGTGGTGAGCTGGGATACTCAATTTCTCATGCCTTCGGAACTGTTTTCGATAACCCGAACCTCATTACATTGACCATGGTTGGAGATGGAGAAGCTGAGACTGGCCCGCTCGCAACTAGCTGGCACAGTACCAAATTCCTCAATCCCTGTGTGGATGGTGCTGTTCTCCCGGTTCTTCACCTCAATGGTTACAAGATCAACAATCCGACCCTTCTTGCTCGAATTAGTCATGAGGAACTGACAAGTCTTTTTGTCGGTTGCGGCTGGAAGCCTTACTTTGTGGAAGGTAGCGACTTTGACAGCATGCATCAAGCCATGGCTACTACCCTTGAGAAGTGTGTGCAGGAGATCAGAGAGTATCAACAGCAAGCGCGCTCATCCAAGAAGCCGTTCCGCCCACAATGGCCGATGATTATTCTTCGCTCTCCGAAGGGATGGAGTGCTCCTCGCGAGATTGATGGAAAATACCTTGAAGGCTTCTGGCGCGCACACCAGATTCCCATCACTGACGTCCGCACCAACCCGGCGCACCTGAAGGTGCTGGAGGACTGGATGAAGGGTTACAAACCGGAAGAGTTGTTTGACGAAAATGGAAAATTGATTCCGGAGCTTAAAGAGCTTGCCCCCACCGGTAACTTCCGCATGAGTGCCAACCCCGTCGGTAACGGCGGTCTTCTGCGCAAGCCGCTCATTATGAATGACTTCCGGGAATATGGCTTCAAAGATATCGTGCCAGGACAGACAATCAAGGGAGGCATGGCCAACATGGCTGGATTCCTGCGTGATATTGTCGCCAAGAACAAGACCAACTTCCGTCTCTTTGGTCCTGATGAGACCGAGTCCAATAAGCTCTCGGAAGTTTACAAAGCAGGAAAGAAGGTCTGGATGGGTGACTACTTTGAAGAAGACAAGGACGGTGGAAATCTTTCTCCCAATGGGCGTGTGATGGAGATTCTTAGCGAGCACACTTGCGAAGGATGGCTGGAGGGCTACATCCTGTCTGGTCGTCATGGACTACTCAACAGCTACGAACCTTTCATTCACGTCATTGATTCTATGGTCAACCAGCACTGCAAGTGGATTGAAAAGTGTCTCGAGGTCGAATGGCGGGCCAAGGTCGCCTCTCTCAACATTCTTATCACCGCCACTGTCTGGAGACAAGATCACAATGGGTTCACTCACCAGGATCCTGGGTTCCTTGACGTAATCGCCAACAAGAGCCCACAAGTTGTTCGAATCTACCTTCCTCCTGACGGCAACACACTTCTCTCAGTAATGGACCACTGTCTTCGCAGTGTCAACTACGTGAACGTCGTCGTCGCCGACAAACAGGAGCACATCCAATTCCTCAGCATGGATGATGCCGTCGACCACTGCACTAAGGGTCTCGGAATCTGGGATTGGGCAAGCAATGACCAAGGCTGCGAGCCTGATGTTGTCATGGCATCCTGCGGCGATGTCTCGACGCACGAAGCCCTGGCAGCTACCGCACTGTTGCGCGAGTACCTTCCAGATCTCAAAGTCCGCTTTGTCAATGTTGTGGACTTGTTCCGATTGATCTCCAGCATCCACCACCCTCACGGTATGTCCGACCGGAAGTGGAAAGCCATTTTCACCGACAATAAACCAATTGTGTTCAACTTCCATTCGTATCCCTGGCTCATCCACCGGTTGACCTACAAGAGGCCTGGTCAGCACAACCTGCATGTGCGCGGTTACAAGGAGAAGGGCAACATCGATACGCCATTTGAGCTAGCTATGCGCAATGGAACCGATCGATACAGTCTTGCCGTTGATGCGATTGACTTAGTTCCTTCTTTGGGCAATACGGCTGCGGGTGTTCGGGAGAAATTGATCAACCTCCAGCTTGCAGGTAAGCGTGAGGCCTTCAACAATGGGCTTGATCCCGATTACATTCGAAATTGGTCTTGGCCTTATGCCAAAAAGACCTGAGAGGTCTTTTATGGTATCGCTAAGGAGCTTCATGGTTGTCTCGAACATGAGGGTGGCATGGGATATGTACTTAATTTTGACCAAATTGCAGCAAAATATGGAAGCAATATCAGTGTTTTCAATCTCAGCTCTTTCACCTGGCAAAGCTTTCACTGAAAGCTGCGTAGTCGCTTGAAGCTTGGCCTCACATTAATTCCATAATACATAGCAGTCGCTATCCTCGTAAGTAATGGGTCTACAGATGATTTCAAAACTCAGTTTATAGATTTCCAAAAGAAGACCCAAAAAAAAATAACATGAAAATGAACGTGACAGCTCATCAAAATGGAATTAGATTGCACTTGAGAATTGATTATCTTGAAATCCTGATAAGAACATCGGGCATCTCCGCGGGGTTCAAGGTGGAGAAGGTAAAACCCGTAAGATTACATTCACCATGTCTTGCAACTACCCTGCGCAGCTCAAATGCCACCACTAAGATTGAGCGACAGGCTTGGGTCTATCAAGGGTGTTAGACTGGCTGGTTCATCTCAGACCTACGACATCAACGTTCAATATTCATCAGTTACCTGTCAAGGCACCGTCGCATCCGTCACTCCACACGATCTTCCCCACAATGAAACTTCTCAGCCTCCTCTACTTTTGCCAGCCCTGACCCATCCACACATTCACTTGGACAAAGCATATGTCCACAGTGCATCTAAATATTCCCATCTTCATCCTTCCGCCGGTACATTTCACGAAGCGCTGTCTTTCACGACCGAAGCCAAGGCAAGCTTTACACGGTCAGATCTCTTGACCAGAGGAGAATGGCTACTTGCAGAGTCCGTTGCGTCGGGAGTGACAGCCATGAGGGCATTTGTCGAGATCGATCACACTGTACAACTGGTGTGCTTGGACGCAGGAGTAACGCTCAAAGACCGGTGGAGCAATGCTTGCGAAATCCAAATCGTATGCTTTGCCCAAGACCCTATTTTTTCAAGTGACTTTGGGGAGGAGAATCTGGTCCTCATTGAGAATGCCCTCGCCGAATATCCTCAAATCGACGTCATCGGAACAACGCCTTATGTCGAGTCAAGCATCGAGGCTGCCAAGAAGAACATCGATTGGGCAGTCGACCAAGCTTTGCAGCTTGAGAAGCATCTTGATTTCCATCTCGACTACCATCTTGACCCAAAGAAGGAAGCCCTGGTTTGGTATCTTCTAAAGGCCCTCAAACAACGAGGCTGGACTACGAGCTCGACCACCAAGCGTGTGATGCTCGGACATTGCACACGATTATCCCTGTTCAAAGAAGAAGAATGGATCGAGATATCTCGCATCATTCACGAAGAGGATCTCCCTGTCAGTTTCGTTGGCTTGCCAACCAGCGATCTGTACATGGCTGCTTCTCCGCAGAATCAAGTGAAGCCCAGAGGCACCCTCGACGTACCTGAGATGATTCGCAAGTACGGTTTAGATGTGGTCATGGGCGTGAACAACGTCGGGAATGCTTTCACTCCGTGGGGCTCTGCAGATCCATTGTTCTTGGCTTGTTTAGGGGTTGGCGTATATCAGGCAGGAACGCAAGCCGATGCGGAGCTTTTGTACGAATGCGTGTCAACGCGGGCTCGAGCTTCAATTGGTCTATCATCTTCAAAGAAGAGCCTAGCAGTGAACAAAGACGATCGCGCAGATTTTGTAATATTTCGCGACAGAGACGAAACAGGGTGTGGCACATTACGCCCTCGCACAAGCGTGGCAGAGATTGTGTGGGATCCTCCCGGGCGCATCAACAGGGACGTGGTGATTAATGGCCGATCGAAAGTCCCACCAGGAATCAATCGCGATGCAGAGGCTATATACCAGTGTTTGTGAACTGTTACATCATACTATACACTCAGAACATCGTCACCGTTCGTGGGATATTAATAGCAACCATCACGTGATAGCATCCCCAGATCGGAGACCAGATGGCGGGTGTCAGCTCTCCGCATCCAAGGGCCGTGATCAATAGTGTGGATAGATAATAGCCAGTATAGGGAAGAGCACCCGGGGCCAGCCGTGCAACACGAGGGTATCACCAGGCACCAACGAGCGCCTTTTGGTGCCTGACGGCGTGGATCGATTATGTCATGGGCGTTCCTGTCGGGTATAGAGTCAAATAGTGGAAAGATCTTGGAACCAGGCCAAGAGAGATCGAAGGTGAGACAGCAGAGAGCCCAAGTTGAAACCACGGCCTCACATGCAATTTGGGTATCAGCCTTCTGCGCGACAGGGCCCCTGTCGCCTTCCTGTACAGAACTCTGCCGCATCCATCCCAGAAACTCCATCTCTCTCCTTCCACCCCCTCATCTCATCTACCTCGGACCCCTCCCACCTCCTTTCATCCTTGCCGTGTCCGTTGTTTCATTCTTTGCCATATTTGCATTCCATTCTTGCTTGATTCTTGTCTCGTGGGGCTTTCTCTGGCCACGTCCCCGCCCTGGCTTAAGGCAACCTTGACCGATCCAGCACCATTCGCCTCCGGTCGCAATGTCGGCCCCGGCTTCAGCGTCGACCTCGCCGACGGTCGTGCGCAGTCATTCAACATCTTCCCGTCCTCCCCGGCCTGCTCAGACCGATCTGCCCCATCGCACACGCAGTGTGGCGGTCCGATCATCCAACTCGTCCCAGCCCCCTCCACAGAATCAGTATTCACACTCGAAAACCCCCTCTCATGACCGCCGCCCGCCTTCCAACTACGGTGCGCTCGAAGGCGTAGCCCGTCGAGACTTCGAGGCTTCCAATGTTGCTAGGATGCCGTCGCGTCGTGATCATTCCTCTGAGCGCTCGCAGGAACGCCCATCAACCGCGACCCGGTCCGAATCCACCCGACGACACCAAAGAAATCCCTCAACACAATCTCATCAGCGAGAAAGAAGTGATATGACTGGAGCAGTTGCGCCGGATCGAGCTGCTGACTCGTTGCAGCATGCGACCGGAACGCATGGGACCCCGACCACTGCAGCACAGCCCCGGCGCCGTACAACGATCACGACGCCGACAGGCCAGTGGGCCCTAGGAAAGACGATTGGTGCGGGCAGCATGGGTAAAGTGAAGCTGGCGAAAAATATGGAGACTGGAGAGCAGGTAAATACCCTCGAAAATGGCGGCTTGATATAGATATATCGAGTTTCATTGTGAATTTCTAGAAGTACTAACCCCTGTCGCAGGTCGCTGTCAAGATCGTCCCCAGACTCTCAACCGAGGAGCACCGCAATATTCGCGAATCCGAGAGGGCAGATCGTTCGAAGGAAATTCGAACGGCTCGAGAAGCAGCTATCGTCAGCCTCACTAGCCATCCTTATATCTGCGGTATGCGAGATGTGGTGCGAACTACCTATCACTGGTACATGCTCTTTGAATATGTCAACGGAGGTCAGATGCTGGATTACATCATCTCTCACGGCAAATTGAAGGAGAAGCAGGCCCGCAAGTTCGCCCGCCAGATTGCCAGCGCGCTAGATTACTGTCACCGAAACAGCATTGTCCACCGAGACCTGAAGATCGAAAACATCCTGATCAGCAAGACAGGTGATATCAAAATCATCGACTTTGGTCTCAGCAACCTGTTTTCGCCGAGAAGCCTTCTGAAGACGTTCTGTGGCAGTCTGTACTTTGCAGCCCCCGAACTGCTTCAGGCAAGACAGTATACTGGCCCTGAAGTAGATGTTTGGAGTTTCGGAATTGTTCTCTACGTTCTAGTTTGCGGCAAGGTGCCCTTTGACGACCAGAGCATGCCTCAGCTGCATGCCAAGATCAAGAAAGGTGTTGTGGAGTACCCACCGGGTCTCTCGACAGGTAAGCTGAGCGCTGCAATATCTTTCATATTCGATTAGATGCTAACAGAACTAAGAATGTCGCCACATTATCTCACGCATGCTTGTTACGGATCCCAAGCAGCGTGCCAGCCTGAACGAAATTATGAACCATCCTTGGATGAACAAGGGCTTCAGCGCACCACCAGAGAATTTCCTTCCCCACAGAGAGCCTCTACAGCTGCCACTGGACCAGGAGGTGATTGAAAAAATGACGGGCTTTGATTTCGGCCCCCCGGAATATATCACGGCCCAATTGACCAAGACATTGGAATCGGAGGAATACCGCAACGCTGTGCGGAACAACCACCGTGAACAGCCCGTTTTCAGCCAAGCCGAGAAAAAGCGCGGCGTCTTTGACTTCTACAAGCGCCGCAACTCTGCCGCTAGTCGCGATACACTATCAGCGCCCTCGATGGAGGCAATTCAGCTGGGCAATGACCCCTTGAATGCATATAGCCCTCTGGTCTCCATTTATCACCTCGTCAAAGAAAAGATCGACCGTGAGCGCGCCGACGCTCGACCGGGTGCCCTTGGGATTCGTCCCACTACCGCCGATGTTCATGTCCCTGAGTTGACTGCTCCGACCGCTCCTGAGGCTGCTCACACCAATCAGTATCAACTTCCGGGAGACAAGGACACTGGTCGCCGGTCTCGCCCGCGGGCCCGGACCCACGGTGAAGACGAAGTCACTGAGGGCATGAAGCACCTTCATACTTCGTCGCCTTCTACGCACGCTATGCCGATTTCTTCGCAACCCGAGACTCCCGCAAAGAAAGAGAGTGCCGCTGCCGGTCTTCTGAGACGCTTCAGCACTCGCAGAACTAAGGATCGCAGTCGTGAACACGAACGAGAGCGCACCAGTACCCCCAACACTCCAATCTTGAATGTCCAACCCCCTGCCGACTCGGCTTCTCCCCTCCATCGAGGTTTCAGTGTGCGACGAACCCGACGGGCCGAGCCGTCCCCCGGCTCTATCCCTACTGGAGGAAGCCAGCCGCAACAAGAGTTTCTTGCTGCTCCTGGTTCCACCGACCAAACTTCCTCTTCAAACAAATTTTTGGGCCGATCCACCAGTGTCAACTCCGCTGACTACCGACCCCGGAGAGCGACTCGTAGGAGCGATGCTGATGCGCTGGATGCAGAGCATCAACCCCCTTCAACTAGTGGGTCCGACCAGGTTGCGCCCAAGGAGACCAGTACAAGAACTGGTGGCCGCACGCACACAGCCCGAACCATGTCGCTAGGTCATGCTCGCCGTGAAAGTATTCAAGCTCGTCGTCAACGACGGGAGGCGGCTCGGGAAGCAAATGTCCCAGAAGAGACCGATGCGGACATCTCTGGGGCAGGAACCGCATTGGAAAGTGCAAACGAAGGTGAAGATTTGTCCAAGCCAGTTTACCTCAAGGGTCTCTTCAGTGTTTCCACGACCAGCAGCAAACCCTTGCCCCTTATTCGGGCCGACATCATCCGCGTGCTCAAACAACTAGCGGTGGACTATGTCGAGATCAAGGGCGGTTTCAGCTGCCGCCATGCCCCAAGCATTGACCTAGAGAAGGTGGTTGATATGAGCCCTCCCAGTCCGGATCGACAGGGACAAATTTCTCACCGCCGGAGAATCAGCTTTGGCGGCCTTCTCGGGCAGGATGACAGCCGGGATGACAGCCGTTCGACTCAGAACAGGTCTCAACGCCGCAGCCAGGCCGCGCCAGATCACAGCTTCACTACGAACTCGGATGGTTCTGAGGAATATGTTGCCCGGGAACATAATCAGGGCGCTGTCGGCGACCGAGTGGTCGGAGAGACCACCACTCGCGTCCAAAGCGATACCGGAGAGAACCTGGTGCTTCGATTTGAAATTCTCATTGTGAAGGTCCCCCTCTTTTCATTGCATGGCATTCAGTTCAAGAAGGTCTCAGGTGGCATGTGGCAGTACCGAGAGATGGCAAAGAAGATCCTCGATGCCCTACGCCTATGAGTCGACCTCCTTACCTGGCCCTCGAAGTCAATGAACAGGGATCCAAAAACCATCGATTGCCCCAGAAGGGCGCTTTATTCAAGCTTTCGCGTCTGTGTCTACATTTTATCTGTCTTTTAGGTACATTAGTCTATGACTCATCCGCGCGAGCGTTCATCTGTCGCTTCAGCTCACTCTTGCATGCCATGGACTTCCGGCTTTTCACAGGTCCCATTTGCAATTCAGCATTAGCCCTATCATTTTAGTCAGCATCCATCTCTGTTCGCTCCCGTTCATCTACCCCAGCACGCATCGTTGGCCTAGATCAGCCCTCGATCTTCATGGTGTACACTAGAGTTGACGAAGACTCGTTTCATGGTTTCCTTTCTCTTTGTTAAATTCTGCCTGTCCTCTGTTTATTTGCGGCGAGGCTGGGAATAGCGTTGTATAGTTTGTGGAATATTTGATCCCGAGTGTCCTGTCTATGCAAAAATGTGATGCTGTTAATGCGGGAGATTACCCAAAGCTCTACTGTAGATCCGTACCCTGGTGCATGGTATATTGTGCCATGGTATAACTCACGGACCCGGAGCATGTCAATGCCAATCTGTTGATGCTCTCTTTGACCGAATGGTGACAAAAGTAATTCTAGTACGCCCAGGGCAGCCCTGCCTTATACTCAGCCCCTTGTATGGATGCTCCCTCAAATATCGTACTCAAATGGGCTGAACATTTGTTCAGGTAAACGGAGCAGTGATCTTGGAAATGATCACACGGGAGTTGGAATAGTGGATGTTCGTCAAGGTCTCCATCCACAAAATTTACTAATGAGGCTATCGCAGCTTGAATTGAACAATCGATGGATCCTGAGCTTGAGGCCGTTGACTTCGGTGCCGAAGCACGGCTCTAGTTTCACTAGCTTCGGTGATCATTCTTTCATTTATAGTTTTGTCAACTTGACAATGAATCAATGCGCCATCCCTTGAAGGGTTCTTGAAATTTGGGCGTCGAGCGTGGTTCAAAACCGCGGGTGGGAGGCTCGAATCAATTGCAAAGATGTTGCAGGCGGCCCTGCGTCGCTCGCCAATGACAACAGGGAAAGACTATCCAAATCAAGTTGTAGTGTATTTGAAACTATGTAAAGTGTATATCAGACTAAGAAATGTTGGGCATGTTTCTCCGGATTCTTCAACGCCCGAATGGGCAGTATCCAAAGTGGGCCGTAACACAAGTAACAACTATGTAAACCCGTTATGGTATCTTCTGTCATGACACTGGGGCCCGAGCCATAATATTGTGGGAAATTTTGCCCCTTGGGGCACCTATATGCAGTCCAGTGAGGGCGAAATCTGAAGGGATATGAACGCAGGAAATAAATAAAAGGAGCTATGATATAAATTCCATCACTAGAACACAGACCACCATTTCCATTTCTCCTCGCCAACCCCAATTGATGATGAATGCAGGATATTTATATTGCAGCCCCAGCATCACCAGGGGGTTTGTCGCAATCTCAGGAACGCATGGCAAAGGCTATTCAAGAAGGCCAGGAAACGCAAAAACGATCTGCTGCTGCTCTTCGTGCTGAGGCAGTTAACTCGAATATAAAGATCACTGCACTGCATCTAAAGATTGACCGCATCCGAACACACGGTTCACCGTATGTGTGAACAGCCTGAACTCCATCGCTGATGAATATGGAGTGACTCCAGAGCGTTTTGTTGTGGACTCCGAAGCTGAAGATGATGACGAAGACTCCGGCAACCCTGGACCCTTTGACCGCAAGCGACGCCGCGTAATCAATCGCAAGTCGACTCAGTCTAAGTCATGGAAGACACGTAGACTGCCACTGGGGCACTCTCGGGATGGCAGGCACCATCGCCCGGGCGTGCTTGCAGAGGGGTTTCGCCCGCTAGTCATCACTCGAACGCATCCTATGATACTAAAATCATCGGTGCATGGACTCCAAATGGAAATCGAGCATTGCTATGTTATCATCATCGTTGTCATTATAATTTTTTTTTTCTGAATCACATGTTTCAGTTCTCCAAATAAAAAGTTCCCTTCAAAAAACCCAGAAGTTGGGGGGGGGGGGGGTTCCTGACCTGCGGGCTATGCGCTGCCGATCTTGATATGAGTACAGGCACCACTTTCGGCAATGCCGCCTACCGCTCCGGGTCAGTCTCAGGGTATCACCGCCTAAGCAGTAGGCGCATCACCGCCATCACCATCCGAGGTCCACGGAGCGACCTTGACGCAGCATGGGAATGGCTATTTGAGAAATAATCACATAGATCTATAGCCGCGAAGATATAGAACATAATAAGATATAATAGTCGAAATAAGGATCCCGTCTTGTTGAGGAATCATGCCTTGAAGGAAGCTATCTCACTTTGGACTCACTTCCGGCTCGCTCACTTCGGGGCTCATTTCGGCGTCCGCCAAATTCCAGCCTACTCCAACGCAACTTTGACGCCAGCTTCTATCTTGTTTGGAGCCAATTTAATATAGCCAACTGGTTCAGAGTATAGTTAGGTTTCTACTTACGGACTCAAAGCTATTGAGATATTAACGAACATATGTTATAAAATCACGTGATATCTCTATATATCCCTAGGCGAGCGTACAAAAAGCTCTAGCGCCTTCTATTTACACTCTGGGCTCAAACCACTCAATACAATAATAAAATAGATCTTATTTTTGGCCTACTAAGATATCCAAATGTATCAAAACAGCGAGAGCATATATATGGATTAGTCAGCGCTCTAGAGAGACCTCATTGGACAAAATCAAGCAAGACCGACTTCTTCCGTAGATGACTAGTCTGTCGACACCTAAATTGGCCTAATTTTGCCTGGCATGTTACGCAGCTACTCTCCAGAGGCTCCTAGATGCTCCCCCACGCCCTTGAAATTGCCCGGAATTATCTCAGTCTAGCAAGAAAAGTCCATTAATTTAGCTGATGTACTTTATTTGTTTATAAATCTCATGTGGGGTCACAATGCGGCCCGATGGTGTTCAGGAGCATAAGCAACAAGAAGTTACCAGCAAACCCGCTCCAGCTAGACGGGCAAATGCTCTCCGTTAGCCCGGTTCTGACAATCTCTTTCCCGTCCAATCAAGAGTCCTCAATCAGAGAATTCAAACTGCAGCTCCACGTCAAGCTGGTGAAAGTTCACTGAACGACAACGTGTTTCAACGCCAAAGTATTCGTCTACTTTCTATGCGCTTTTCAGATCATATTGAGCCTACATACGTGTCTGCGTGAAGTTCTATAGCTATAATGAAATTTTCATTATACAATATAGTATATGACTAAGCAAGGGGGGCCAACCACAGACCGGTAGCGCGGTGGCTGTTTCCTCTGCGTCGCCGCCAGTCTTCACTCTGTGAACTTGTAGCCGTGAAGCCTCATTCCTTAGGTGACTCTGTTGCCTGTCTGGTTTTCTCTCACTCACGCTAGCTTCCTCGATCCGATCGAGGCGACTGGAATTTATCCCCGTTGTGTCTCTGACGCTGCCCTGGGTTCCTGCACCTCATAACTCCCGACTCCCGACTCCTGAGTCCTAGTCGTCCGGGTGGCCCGACCCACCTCTCTTTCTGTGTTTCTTTTGTTATTGGCACCCCGTCCGCATCCCGGCTTCTGACCCATCGCCCCCGCGCCCGTCCCTCGCCCCTAGATGAGTGTCTAGACTCTAGACGTCTCGTCCGCCATGACTATGGCCGCTCGTTTCGGTCTAGATGGGGCCCACGAGCACCGTCCGGCGCCGGTCTTTTATGACCTTACCGGCGACACGGAGTCGGAGACAGAGAGTCTGGTAAGCTTTTCCTTGCCCGTTGCTTCCCCATTCGACACGCGATTGCCAGTTTTCCATCCTCATTCCAATTTTCATCCCCGTTCTCCGCAAGACTAGGGCTAGTCTTCAACTGCCCGCATTCTTCAGAAATTGCTTTCGACCTGGCTCTTCGCAGTTCTATTTTCTGTTCTCAATCTTCCTAATCCCAATCCTTCTATTTGCGCGTCACTTCCCTTTGAATACCCCCTCCCAGCGCATCTACCCGGCACACGATCAATTACGACGCGCTTTTCGCGTCAAATATGGGAGTACTCGCTAATTTGGGATCATGGCTTCAGCCAACATTCTCACCTACCAAAGAGGATCACTCACATGTGACGAGTTCACCACGTCGCCCATCTTCGACACTCCGCCTACCGCACAAGCGGACGATCGATGATAGTTCTTCCGAGGACATTTCGCTTCCTTCTCAATTGACTCAAAACAAATTAACTGGTCATCAAAACAAGCTGTCAATTCCGAAGGTCCAGGCTTCAAGCAAATTCAAGTCTCCAAGCCCCGCCCCGAGTGCCAACATTGAAGTGGTCATCCCGTCGCCGTCTCAGCGACAGCAGAAGCTGATCAAGACGCTGAAGTCGGTTGATTCTACTCGCGATGGTTCCTGGGATCATCGGTTCCCGACCGACGCCGAAGAGCGCCAAAAGGCAGCTTTGCGGGCTTACCCTCATGCGCGCAAGGTAGACCGAAGCATTATCTCGTTTGCTATCGCGCCTAGACATATGCCCCATACTTCGATTACCCCGGCACAGGCGTTGCGCTATGAATTGAACCAAAAGTTGAAGCGCATCAGTGGACCAGAAGTCTCGCTCGATATGGACGACGAGCAAGTTGCGATGCTATCAGCCAACTTTGGTTTCCTGAATGAGTACAAATTGCAGGAAGGCATTACTCGTGCAGACCCCGCATTCAACGCAGGATGCACCTGCAATGGTCCCTGTGATCCTGAGTCGTGCGACTGCATCGAGATGGAAGAGGACGAAGACAAGCCGATCTCGACCTATCGAAAAGTTCATGACAAAATCGTTCTTGGGTCAGAATTCCTCAAGCGAAAGCGTCACCCCCGGATCCTGGAGTGCAACGAAGCTTGTGGATGTAAAGGTAAATGCTGGAACACAGTCGTCCAGCGAGGGCGAAATGTTAGACTTCAAATCTTTGACACTGGAGTCCGTGGTCTTGGTAGGCGTCAATACCCGAATTTCCTGAGAGCCATATCTCTCACTTTCACAGACTAATTGTTTCACTCAGGTCTTTGCTCCCCAGACCCCATCGTCGCTGGTCAATTTATCGACATCTACCTTGGAGAGGTAATCAGTAAGAAAGAAGCCGACGCCCGCGAGAATACAGACGAAAAAAATCAATCGTATCTGTTCACTCTCGACCACAATCGGAATGATGGCGCTGTGATCGCGGAGTACGGTGAAGACTTCGATGACTTTTACGTGGTGGATGGTCAAAAATTCGGCTCTCCCACACGGTTCATGAACCATTCTTGCAACCCCAATTGCATAATTGCTCCCGTTTACACTACGAACCACGCCGATCATCTCGTCTATTACCTGGCTTTTTTCGCTCTCCGCAACATTCAGCCGAAGACCGAGCTGACATTTGACTACAACCCAAATTGGGACGGTAGCAACAAGATCGACCCCAACGCTGTCCAATGTCTTTGTGGAGAGCGCAACTGCCGCGGCCAGCTATGGCCTAATGCCCGCAAAAAGGGTCGCAAGGTCTAAAAGCCCAGACTTAGGCCCAGACCCCTCATTTTGCCTCTCACATGTACCTTTTTTTTTTTTTTTGTTTCTCACACCTTGCATGACGGGAGCGCCGGAGTTCCTGTTCTTTGCATTCCTAGCGATTTCTCGAAACGCGGCTACGTTTCGATACGAGCTCAACGACTATGCACTTGTATTATGTCCTCATGAAGGGGCGACCTGCATTTACCATACGATACCCTACAATCATCATTTTCTTCAGGTAGATGAAATAGCAAAAGAATACCAGAACATCCATAGATCTCAATAGAGCGTGCACGCTCGTAGAAATTTATTGCACAGAGAGCGTAGTATACCGAGAAAGCCCAGATACTGCTGAAGGACTCAATCTCTGTACAATGTGGTAACCAACGCAATAGTTTCCATATCAACGCCCGACTATACAATTCCCAAACGTTTTACAGGTTCTCGACCAAATCCAGACGAAACCCTTCCCAGCAAAACTCAGAATACTCCGAAATGTAACTCCCCTTCCAGACACAAGGAAATATAGAAATGAATGTAAGTGGTAGAGCAGAGCAGAGGGCAGAGTTATGCACGCCCCTCCATCACCTCAAAAATCCCACCCATGACAAACCGCGGCTGCTGAACTGGCACCTCCCGACTCTCTCGACTCTCGCGACTCTCAGCGCCAATACTGCGCGGCCGCGACGTCGGACCCAACGCATGGAAAGCGGGTACATCGCCCTTCATATCCACGGGCCGGGGTTCCATGAGATCTAAACCCGCACGCTCGATCGCATCTTCGTCACAGCGGGACCGCTCCTCGTTCAGCGCCATGTCGACTGCCGAGGGACGGCGGCGTACGACCATGAGTGATGATCGGCCGCGGAGCACGGCACAGGGCAGGATGCTGTGGCCGCATTGGGCGGAGCCTAAGAGGTGTGTATCGTCGGATTCAGATTTCTGCGAGTGCGGATAGAAGGAGAGGTTGAAGAGGTGGTAAGGGGATCGTTTGGAGGATGCTGGTGAGGACGGTGGTGAGGTTGTTCGAGAGCTTGGACTTGAGTTGTCGCTTGGTAGATTGCTATTTCGAGAAGGGGAGAAATTGGAGGAGAATTGGTGATACATTGTTTTGGGTGGTGTGGTTGTGGTGATTTTGGTGAATTGTGTGTTTGGAATGTGAGTGGGATTTAGTGAGGACAATCCATAATCTTTGTGAAAAGTAGAGAACACGAGAAAGAACGAGAACGGGCTAGACAGAAGTACTTAAAGAATAATTAAGGCCACTGCAAGGACCGAGGCTGCAGGGAGGATTGTCTCAGTACTTTGTAACGCATGCGGATAATACAATTGTTCCTGGATTACCGCATCCGGCAAATCCTCCCCCCCCCCAGACGCGGGCAACTCACGGCTCACATGGCTTTCTGATGTTCATTTTCCCGGAAATATGAACTTCATTTTAGCCCCTAGATACTGAGATCAACCAAGATCAACCTAGATCATAAGGTTGCTATGAGCTCACTACGTGCTAGCTTCCGACTGCGGTAGTTCGTCAATAGTTCGGACCCACTTGATTCAGCCTCCCCGGTGGAGTCATAAAACGTTTCTATCGATAGTCCATGTAGTCCATGTATACGCCACATTCTATTGACGAAATGATCAAGGGAAGAAAAGAAAAACAGAGCACTGAAATGGTCAGAATCACACGCCGCTGCTATGCAAGATGCTCTCGGGCTGAAGGGTAGTGTACAGCATGAAACTAAACAGAAGGGAATTGGGGAAAAAAGGACCTCGAGATCTGGAGATCATGCGAGGATGCAACGGTAAGCATGTGATGCAGGCAAGAGAAACACACCAAAAAAAAAAAGAAAGAAAGAAACAACACCCCCTTGTCTATCATAGATCCTTGTTCGCATCTCGTTCAGACTTCATTCTTCTTCATGATTCGGAGGATCGGTCACCCGATCGTCGCTGCGTGAAACTGCGTCGGATACTCTCACCCCACGCGGAGTTGTCTAGGGAAGTCATAACATCTTGAACGCTCATCACGCTATTCTGTCGTGAATGGTCGGTCCCCGCAGGGGATTGGTCACGGTTGCCGTTGCTGGTATCGAAGGAGACGCGCTCGCCGTACATGTGGCGCGGGGTACGAGAGGGGCTAATACTGGACCATTCCGTTGGGGTGCTTGTACCCGATCCCCGGCCGACCATAGTGGTATCAATTCGGGGCAGGTCGGCATGGCGCGCAGCTGGGCTGGACTCGGCCCGTCGGCGAGAGGTGGATGATGGCGAGAGCATAGGCGTGAACGGTCCATCTGTCTCCGGTTGTGTCTGCGGTGTCATCGTGCCAGTGGGCTGCTCGCCCTCGTCGGAGTCTCCAGGATCGTCAACAAAGATCTCCGGCACCATTAATTGCGGTACGGCGGTCATTCGGCTAGACTTCTTGCGATCGACCGCGCGACGGAATTGGCGAGACCAGTATAAAGTGTCGAAGAAGCCAATGACCGTATTGCGCCGGACGGCTTCCTGCACACGCTGGAGTCTCGCACGGCGACGGAGGAATTCCTCCAGCCGTAAACTCTTGCTGTCACTGATGACATTGTAATGGGCGATGATCATCAGGCATTGGTGGAAGGAGATGCCGCGTTCAGGGTCTGCAGACACGAGAACCTCCTCGTAGAACGTGTTCAGTCTCTGACGCCGCTTTTGTATGGTTTTGACTGGGATGCGGTTGATAATACGAGAGAGCTCTTTAATATCGATACCTTCCGCAAGGTCAACAGGGCCTTGCTGCAACGACGCCATTGAATCTCGCGATCGAAGGGGCAACGAGGTATGTGATGTGTACGCAGACGAACTCATTGAATCTCGAGAGTTGGTCCGACACTGTTCCAAAATCGCACCGACGGTGAATTCTCCTTCGTAAACGCGCATCGCGAACACGCCAGAAAGTTCCTATAGTCCAAATTAATTAGCTGAAAATCGACAAACAACCCGACAAAGACTGACCCCGAGTAACCGTGGGAATGCCTCCTTTGTGATGAACCCGGATCCATTGGGGTCATAGGTAGCCCAAGCCTGCTTGAAGCGGCGAATCTCCTCACGACTAAGAGTGTACAAGCCGCTGCTTCGTTGATAAACATAAGAGAAGCTCTCGAAAATGAGCGAAACGAACAGCGACACGAAAATGTACATGCTGATAATGTTCCAAGCGATGAACAGGGAGCGAGCCCACCCAGCACTACCGCAGTCGTCGTCAAAGAAGTCGGAATCGTACGTGCAAAGAGGCGGCACCATCGTCGCATAGTCCTCCATGATTTCATTCCATCCCTCACCAGCACTGCATCGGAAAAGCAAAATGAGAGATTTGGGCACATCCCGGAAATTCATGTTGTGATTCTCCTGCGACCCGAACTTGGTGAGGCCAAAAGTTTGGTTCATCGCAATACCAAACACGAGGAACAGCACGAACCAGGTGGCGAGTAGATTGCCAATGACCGGCAGACTAGCTGCGGCCGTTTTGAAGAGCTGGTCCAATTGATTATTTCGGGGGATCAGTAGAAGCGCAATTGCAACGAGGAAGAGCTTGTTCAACTCAAGAACGGCCTGTGATCTATGGAGTCCAAGGTCTAGGATAGTCGTGGCAAATGCACCAGGAACGGCAAGGAGAGAGTACAGATCCCAAGAGCTCCGACTGAATCGATGCCATCCGAGGCCGATCAGTCGAATTAGCACGTTCGCAATGTAGACATACATGAATAGAAAGAATAGAATAGCTAAGCTGGGTCAGTAAGATGGCCAAACAGGGTCATGAAGTTCACCAGCGACTTACATCGAATCGTCTCCCATAGATCCGGCTCAGGATAGAATTCCAGCACCAAAAGGAGCAAATGCACCACGAGTATTCCAGTGACAAACCGTGCCCATCGGCCGTGCTTCTTCACTGCGATTCGATAGCACCACTGTCGCCACTTCGTCGTCTTCTCGTTGAAAGACCGTTTTGAGGGAGAAATCTGTCGAAGCAATTTCCGCAGTTCCAACCAAGATCGTTGTTCAGCTGTCAAGAATGCCACACCGGTTTGTTCCGTATAATTACGCATGAATACAGACACAAACAGCGTCAAGACAAAAACTGCACCGAGCAGGTTGAAGACAACGAAGAACAGGCCGTTTTCCGGAGCGACATTGTTTCCGGGTTGAATGCCTGGCGCGATTATGTTCATCGCAGTCTCTTGAACATCAATCCATCCTTCTTGCGACACAATTTGGAAAAGAATGAAAAGGGAGTTGCCGAAGTTGTCGAAGTTGTAGTATGGGTTAGCCACAACTCGTGGGGCAAGTACATCCCAATTGAAAGGTGAGCTGGCATATTCATTGACGCACGCAGTCAGGTTTCCGGAAAAATTGCCATCATTGCAGCTGAGCATCTGGCCATTGAACAAGTTGACGCCATAGATGGCAAAGGGAATCAAGAAACTCATGGAGACGGCCGCAGCAGCAACAACCTTCCATCCACCAACGATGATCACAGAGTGGAATGTATCTTTTGCGCTGTCGCTGACATTCAGCAATCGCAGAGCTCTCAGAGCTTTGAAAGCTCCAATAGCTCTGGAAACACCCCAATCCTTCTTCAGAGAGCTACCAACGTTGATCCAAAGAGTGACCAACACAATTCCGTCAATGAAGCCCCAAGAGCTTCGGAAGTACGCATTCGGTGTCCAGAAGAATCCATCAGCGATTGTTTTGATGACCGCCTCAACAGTGAAGATAACGGCAAAGCCTAGATCGGTATAGGTGAACCAATCGCGATCAGTGCGGAAATTGTTTCGCTGGTACAAGGGCGTCGTGAAACAGGCAAGAAGCACCATTGCCACAATTGCCGCGTAAATGAACGCTGAGAATGTATACCACACCGGTTTGTATGGATCCACACCCTCGACTCGATTATTGCCTCGGCCCGGACCGACGATCCGTTGACAGAAATGTCGGACTGGATCCTGCGGCGCGAAAATGAACAGCGACTTATTATAGTTGGGATGTTTGACGAGGTACTCTCGCTGGGCCCGCTTCCGCGCTTCTGCTGCTGACACGACCTCTCTAGCCATGGTTCTGGGATCGAGCTCCTCGTAACGAGCGGAAAATTGAAGCTTCGAGTAGAAAGGATTCGGTTCGCGACCCATAACGAGGGAAGTTGCTTTTGTCCATAGCCGTGAAAGCGCACCAGGCTGGACAGTGTCTTGAGCCGCTCCTTCAGGCATTGCATTTTGTCGTCGAGCATCCTGTTCTTGTTCCCGTTCTCCCTTTTCCTCTTCGTCGAGGAACTCTCGGACGACGGCATCTTTCAGGAGCATTTCAAGTGCAGCAGGTCCATGGTCAAGTGGGTCCTTATAACGATCTGAATCTCGGCCTAGGCGGAGAATTTTTGAGAGTGCAAGGTTCCCCTGCTGGGCGGCGCCGCCAACGTGGCGCTGTTCGAGGAATGCTCGCACTTGCTGGAGTCGTTTCTCGTCTTCTGACACATCGAAACTCTCTTGAATGACAGCAATAAACATGTTGAGAATGATGAAATTAGCCACAATGAACCACAGAATTATGAATGCCGCAGATATCCACGAAGTCTTGAATGGGACAGTGTATGCGGTGACATTGTAAAGAATGGTCGTCCAGTTCTCGCTAGAGAGGATTTGATACATTCCGAGGAAGGAATTGTAGATATCGGCAAATGTGACTGTGATAGAATTTCCATCCGGGTCTGTGGAAGGAATTTGACTTCGGAAAAGCTGGGTTGCAAAAATAGACGCCAGGAACGTCATCAAGAAGAGGAAGAAGATGAGGTTGAGAAGACCAATGACGTTGCTGAAGACAACCATGATGAGCTTTCTGGTCACGGAGAAAGCCAGAACAACACGGTAGACTCGTAGAATTTGGAAGAGAGTCATGACGCTGTAAGGGCGGCCCGAGTTCCTAATGGAGGGTATCTGTATAACGCAGGTTACAACCACAAGGAACAAGTCGAACCAGTTGCGGCGCTTTCGATGAAATACACGCCAGTCCGATGCAAATCGCAAGATGATTTCAGCGAGTAAAACAAGCGTAATGACAGTCTCGGAATTATTGATGAAATCATCACGATCTGCCGACATTGTTGAGCTTCTCATGGCCTGAATGACAAGATCGCAAACGATAATGCAGATCCAAAGCCAGTCCGTTTTGGCATAAATTTTCTTCAGCCCGCTGACCTTGCGTGTAGCAAGGTCGTCCTCTTCAACTTCATCAAGTTTCTGGACAGCGAAAGCACTGCGTTTGCTCTCTTCTCGAATGACCTGGAATGAATGTGTGATAACTGCAACCAACAAGTTCACCAGCCACAAGCTCAATATGACTAGACCGAAGGCAAAGAAGAGGGCTGCTGCAAGATAGTCACTGTCGGTCGTATAGTACAGCAAATCGGTGAAGGTGTTTGAGGTCATGATAACAAACACGGCCTCCAGCGACTGTACAATATTATCGAAGCTTAAGGTTCCATTATAGGGGTTTTCGCCCTCCACGCATAATGACCCTTGGGGACAGAGGTACCCTTTCGCGCCAGTACTCGTTGCTGATGGGCTACCCGTTGCGTCGAGCCAAGGCATTTCCTGGCCGGTGACGTTATCCAAGTAGCCTCCGCAAAATTGAAGCGTGCCATAAGCGTCATTCGAAGTGAAGTTGCTCTGGCCTAGGGGATCGACCCAAACACAGGTTCTGCGCAAGCTTGACTTGAAGCTTTGAATTCCCACAATGGCAAAAAGGAGCCAGAAGAAACCGATCAGGAATCCAACGTGGACCAAAAGCGGCGCGGCTCGCTTCAAACTTCGAAGAATGACAGATGTGCCATTCGTCAGGGCAAGGAGGCGCAAGATTCGCAGACAGCTCAGCATGCGAAAGATGTACAGCTGCTGCGCCACCTCAAGCCCCCTCAAGGAGAGAATGAAAGATATCCAGAAAGCAGTAATGGCCACAAAGTCCAGACGATTGAATGAGTGTCGAAGAAACGCTCGGTGAGCAAGCCTCACGCGGCGTTTCTGAAGCGGATCATCAATAGGTTCCGCATCCAGCGCGTTCATTCCAGTAAAAGTCCGTATGATCGAGGCTTGTGGTTCCTGCGGCAGAAATGAAACCTTCTTGGTCGTCTGTCGATGCGGAGTGATGAGATTCTTTCCCTTTTCGGCTATCGCTTTCCTGATTCCCAGAGAGCGATTGAGTGTACTGTATTCCTCCGCGTTAAAGATGAAGCCAGACACCAAGATCTTCGCCACGATCTCAAGGGTATATATAACGAAAATAATCAAGAAGACCCAATCCATGGGGTTCGAGCCCCATAAGACAGCCAATGGTCGGTCAAAGACAGACTTTGCAGATTCTACGGTCAGCAGGATCGTCTGAACGACAATGATAGCCAAAATGAAAGGCTCTGTGAAAGAATGAACGAGAATGTCACACAACCAAAGGCGAAGCGGGTGATTCGGTCCGAGAATTCCAAGGGACCTGCCTCGGAACGGATTGTTTCTATACTTCCACATGTTCTTGGATGCCCGCTTTTCTCTCGGTGGTAATTGGGAAGTAGGATCATGTGCGTAATCTGGCATTGCTGGTAATTCCGGAGGCCCATCCAGGCGTGCGCTTTTGTGATGCTCCTCTCGATCAATCGACTGTTGGACAACTTCGGGCTCGTTACTCAGATTAACCACACGTTGCGACATGGATTTCACCATCGAACTAGCCCTTTGTAAAGGCCCGCTGGACGCTGAAGGTGACAGAGACCGAGACCGGGCACTGCTGCCAATGCTTCGTGAACGACCTTCCTCGACATGGGGCAGGTCATCACCGAGCCTAGAAGAGGCACCACCTTCACTACCTCGTCGTGCCCCCGCATTATCCACACCACTGATCGGTTGAAGGAATCGAGGGTCGGTCAAGCGTGCAGTGTCATCTTCGGCGTCATGTTGAGGGGCGTAACTATGGTCGTGAGAGTGGTACCCGTCCAAGGGCACATTATCGAGATCGGAGGCAGCATCGTCAAAGCCGTTCATGGCCGAAGGGCCCCCTGAGTGTGTCGAACGCGGCTCATTAAAGCTAATGCCAAAAGACATCGCTTGCGCCAGGGCTCCCAAGTCCTCGGGCGCCTGTTCCTCCTCGACACGCGCTTGAAAAGGGTTTCTGCTCACAGAACGTGAATCGACCGGCGAATCCTCTGCGACGCTCTGGTATTGGGTTCGCGACCCTCTCCTCATCATCGACTGGCGTGAGAAAATTCCACTCGCGGCGCTGTTGGCGCGACCTCGACCGCGTTCGTCTGCGGGGGAATCATCGGGTCTGGAGAGATCCTGGAGGGGTATATGTGTACTTGAAGGGCTATCATCGTGGCCACGGTTGTGGTTATTCGGCGCCATCGTCAGGCTGTATTAATTATCATCGAATCGCATACATCGCAGGTTGTGTACAGGAGGTCGAATAACCAGGGTGCCGCGACAGGTGGGCGGGAGATCAATCTTCAGGAGATAGTAAATACGAGGTGGGCGGAGAGCGTAGGTCAGAAGAATCGATATGACGGATCAAAGCGGAAACATGTCAGGGTCTAGACGTCTAGGCGCAAGGCCAAGTTGCAGAGCTGAAGGATGTTTAGGCCAAAACCAGAACCAAAAAAGCGCCGGTCGCAAAGTTACCGGCATGTGGTGATTGGCCCACACTTCGCGATCCAGCGGATGTTTCGTGTTATGAGTGGAGTACAGGCTGATCGGGTGTGGCTAATGCTGTTCTCTAGTTTCTTTAGTTCATTCTACATAACACTGAGGTCTCTTAGTGGACGTCGCTTAATTCTTTGGGAAATTAACTATGATCCTACAGGGTGTTCACACACTCGTAGATGCTGACGAAGCCTTGCAAAAACAGTGGTGCCTGGTGGGGCTGGGGTTACCAAAAATAGGTCACATCGTCTCAATACTAATCTGTCTCCATCGCACCCGAGTCCTCCTTGACATGTTGCCGAACACCCTCTAGAAACGCTTCCACTGCGTCGCCTCCGCCTAGGGGTACACCACCTCGTCGCATGAACCCTCCATTGGCCACGGGAATCTGCAGGGCCTCACTGATGCTAGGTAGTCCACCATCCCGGAGCGCAACGGTCAGACTAGCCAGACTTTGCATAAACTGGGGGGATCGGAGCACTCTGCGTAGGATATCTTTTTTCTGGGCCAGATCGAGTGACAGGAGAGCCGCTTGGGCCAATTCGGGGTCCGTGTCGGCTTCCGCCGCCTCCGCATTGCCCTGCGCCAGCAGGAGCAGAGCTGGCGGTAAGAAGTTCAACAGGTGATCAGCAGTGGTCTCGTCTAGGGAGTCGATGTATGGCAGCGTAGTTGGGGGAGGAAGAAGGTCCTGAAGGGTCGTAGATGGTCGTTCAGGGTTCTGGGACTGGGACTGGCTCTGACCGCCACCCAGAGACTTTAAGAAGTCCTGGACTACCGACGATGGATCTCCTGGGGCAGCTCTAGATTGAGAAAAGGAAAAGCATTAGAACTACGTGGCTCGGAGTAAGATCGATAGGGTTATGTACCTACGCTCGTCCACCATCAGCTCCACCCTCTCGCGATTCCTGGCCCTCCTCGCGAACATCGCCCCCAGTTGCGTCCGGGCCAGCTCCGCCACTGGTGCTTCCGTGCCTGTGGTTGGGATCATGGTCGGTGCCCTCCACATCCTCCATGGTCTCGTCATCGTCGCCGCCAGATGGTCGGCCGGGGAGGTTGGCGATCTCGTGTTCCACGTCCACGTCCTCACCCTGCAACAGAACATCGACAATCTCTCCCAGCTTCAAATCTCGTGGGCTAAACCAACTCAGATCACCATTTTCGTGCTGGGATTTGGATTGCATCCAGAACAGATAGCGCTGAGAGCTCGACGAGAACTTCAATACGAAGATACGACCATTTGTAGCGTCCTTGCCTGCGGGCTTGTATGGGGTGAAGCTTCCATCAGACGGGATCATGACCAGATCCAGCTCCGGCTCATCGAGAGATGCGCTGCGAGGGCGCCAGCAAAAGTGCACAAGCTCATCTTCGGAGTAAAGGTAAACGTAGCCGGGAGTCGGCTTGGGCTTCACGGAGGGAGGATTCGTAGAGTCCTAGATTCAGGCTGTGAGTCGAGCTCGAGGTATGATTCTTTCTCGAAACTGAGAGGAAAGGAAAATGAATACGTAGATCGAGTGCGGCACTTACATCGAAGTCGCAGATACCTGCTTTGAAGGTGATGATGGGAGCTATCGACATGGTGGAGTCGTGCAATTGTGAGGAGTCAATGAGTGTCAGAAATTTTTCAGGTAGATGTCAATGGAGCCTTGCCTGATGAATGGCAAGTGTTGGAGATGAAGGTGGTGGGCAAGACTGTGTAGTGAAGCTTCGGGATACGTCAGTTCCTGGTTGTTTGTGCTGAGCAGCTGACTTGCACCAGGTGCTCTTGTGCCCGGCCTTAGATTGCGGCCTTATGTTCAAGGCATCAATTTGTCAATCGCCGTCATGTGACCGTTTGGCACTCGTCACTGAAAAACCCTCAGAAATCCATCCGAAAATCGAGCCGCCAAGAGGTTCCCAAATGCTACGGACCCGAAGTGGCAACATGTTCGATCAACGATCTTTAATGCAACTGATCACGATTATAAAGCACAATGAAAGCGTATCTAAATTTTTATTTAAACACACCCCCGACTCTCCAGTAGCTCTCGACACAGAAGTCGGTGATCTGCGAGTATCCCGTAAAAGACCGCAAATACCGACAGCCTTCCGACAGCTAATACTTAGAGTGGGAAGGATATCAAGAACGTCACATCTACCATAGATGTATCATCACCCTAGGAGTTACTCATTCTCAACCATCTCTTCCTCATGGCACCTCTACGAATCCTCAACTGCGGCGGCGGTTGCGTAGGGCCTGCACTTGCTTACTGACTAGCGCGTGGTGGTCATCAAGTCACCGTCATCGATATCTTCCCTGCCCTCCGGACCACAGGCGCCCAAGTTGATCTTCGTGGCCAGGGAATTGAGGCAGCGAACCGCATGGATTTACTCGAAACAATCCGCAGTAAGCTTCTCGATGAAGATGGTGTAGCCCTCGTCGACTCGGAAGGTAACATCAGAGCAACCGTTATGGCCAACAAGACTGGCAGATGTGCTCAATTTCTCACGTCTGAGTTTGAGATCATGCGTGGCGATCTAGTGCGCATTCTCTACGACGCGACAAAGGATAATGTGAAGTACTTATTTGGAAGATCGGTTGATCATTTCGAGTAAGACGAGCAGAAGGTGACGGTCTACTTCTCTAATGGCCCTTGCGAAACATTTGATTTCCTCGTTGGATCGTTGGAGCTGACGGCCAGGGTTCGCGCATTCGCAAAGCCATTTTGCCTCCTTCTTCTCCAGATCCTGATCGACGATTGGGGATCCATATTGCCTACTTGTTCATTCCGCGCATTGCCAGCGACAACAATATTCGCAGAGCATACCTGAGCTCCGGAGGCCGAATGATCATGCGCCGAAGCCACAGTCCTACAGAAACACAAGTCTACTTTTTTCTCAGAGCCGATGCTTTTGAATTCTCAATATTCACAGGGCTTCGGTGGAACAACAAAAGGATTTCTGGACTCAGAATTCCCGCGACGCTGGGTGGGAAATTGATCGGTTCTTAGAAGGCATGAAGACGACAGACAAATGGTACTGTCAAGAGGTTGTCCAAGTGCAAACAAAGACATGGCACAAAGGCCAAGTCAGTCTTCTAGGCGATGCTGCCCACTGCCCGTCGCCATTCAGCGGTATGGGCATCACAGCGAGTCTCGTTGGTGCTTATGTCTTGGCTGGCGAGATCAATCGAAACACAGAGGATCTCTCTCGGGCCTTTGAAAACTACGACAGGGTCCCCCGGCCTTTTATACATGAAGTACAGAATGTGAATTCTGCGTTGTTGAAACTAGGAATGCCGAAGACCTGGTGGGGAATCGCCATTCTACGCTTCGTCTTTTGGATGCTATTTTTCTCCGGATTCCCAAGTTGTTGTCAATGTTTGCGAATGAGAGAGACGGTAATTCGAAGCTACCAGATTATTCCGACTTAGGGTTACCCAACGAGTAGAGGAAACCACTCATCAACATGAGACTGACGTAATGTGGACTGCATTTCGTTCAGATTATTACTATGTCGAGAGAAAGAGAAAAAGAATATTCGTATTCAGTCTCATCAAGTATCAATTTCTCTTCAGCCAGAGCTAGCATATTTCGGTGAAGTTCTGAAGTAGAGAAGAACCAAACTTTCCAATTGCATCGCTTCCAAAAGGGCAATGAAAGCGTCTACAACTTTCCTTATCGGTAATGACGGTCCACAAAGCTCAATTTCTAGGGCAATCTAGACCCACCCGGAACAAAATGAGGCACCAAGGCATGAAGTGTGCCCCATCGCTGACTCAGATCGGTTCGGCTAACCCGTATCACGTGAGGTAGGGCTTGTTCTTCCCACAAACCCTCTAACTGTACTCCACTCGCAAGTCCGCACATCAACCTCAACACCCAACCACCAACCCGACAACCACCTACACCAACTTCGTCGCAGCCACCATGTCGGACGCTACTGTTGGCCAGACGAAGCAGTTTGGAAAGGGCCAGCGGACTGTGCCGCACCCGGCCCAGAAGGCCATGAAGTGGTACCCCGTGGACGACGAGTCGCAGCCCAAGAAGGTCAGCATACACCACGACAATAGACTCGGGTTTGGCAGAGGAAATGGGCATGCGTTTATACGCTTGGATGTGTGCAACAATTGGCGCCGAGTCTGTTTGAGTCGAGTCTGCACGACGCACGACATTGAATTCAATATGACCAGTGGCAATTGCCGAAATTTGAGATGAGCCTTTGTGGCCTCGCAACAATCATCGCTATCATCCGAGCGCATCAACCATGCCTTCGATCCTGCAAACCGCAATGTCTTGATCAGTTAAAGAATGGAGATGCTAACATTCATTTGTGCGTATAGGTTCGCAAGACTCTGCGTCCCACTAAGCTCCGCGAGAGCCTCCAGCCCGGTACCGTCCTGATCCTCCTCGCTGGTCGTTTCCGTGGCAAGCGCGTCGTTCTCCTCAAGCACCTCGACCAGGGTGTTCTCCTCGTCACCGGCCCCTTCAAGGTCAACGGTGTCCCCATCCGCCGCGTCAACTCCCGTTACGTGATCGCCACCTCCAAGCGCATTGACATCTCCGGTGTCGACTCCAAGACTCTGGAGAAGATCTCCGCTGCCGACTACTTCACCAAGGACAAGAAGGCCGAGAAGAAGTCCGAGGAGGCTTTCTTCAAGCAGGGCGAGAAGCCCCAGGTGCGTTTTCAGTCCACTCAAATCAGTTCTTCGAAACCAGCCATACTAATATGACTTTGTTCTATAGAAGAAGCAGGTCGCCAGCGCCCGTGCCACCGACCAGAAGGCCATTGACCAGTCCATCCTGGCCACCGTCAAGAAGGAGGAGTTCCTTAGCAGCTACCTCGCCACCACTTTCAGCCTCCGCAACGGCGACAAGCCCCACGAGATGAAGTGGTAAAAAAGTGCGCTGCGGCGGCCGCGGGTTCGGTAGATAGTTGGGGAGGACTCATCTTTCAACGAGGGGCGGCTCGATTGCACATCGGCATCCTTTCGCAGTGACGGAGGAGCGGTTTATGAATCATGTAACTCAGTATGGGATCGGTTAATTCGGACACTCGGCTGTTGTTTCTCTTTCAAAAAACACTCCCCTTTTTCACGCGTGGCCGGTTCAGCATGACTCCCTTCTCCTCTTTGTCGGAGGAGAAGGGGGGACCAGCCGTGATGTGATGAAAGACTTCAAACAAAAAAAGATTAAAAAATACCTCACTCCAGCAGCCCTGCTGGATTCCTTTCATGTTCAGTACGACATACACCTCCCATTTCCAAGGTTCAGGCGGCACTCCAAAAAATTGGGTCTTCTTTTATAATTTTCTCTACGTCCGTATCAACGTCTAGACTCTATCTATGTAGATTAAGCATTGAAGATATAGATTCGATCAGTCCAGAGTTGAAGTAGGCGCGGGCGTCTCCATTGTGCGGTAACGACGTAATACAATTCCGGGATTGGAATGTCTTTGATTATATATCTCCGCACTACATCAGTGACATTGCACAAACATTGGCCACTTTACATGAACAGACCCAATCAAAAGTTGTTCTAAATACATCAAAAAACAGTTGCAAAATCCACAGATTTCATCACAAATCATAAGTCCCATGCAATCATTCAAGCATGTGCGTTCCTGCGGGTGCGCGCGGGCGTGTTTCTCCGCAGTGTCCCCTCCCGAACCTTACGCTTCGAAGCCTCCAAAGCCTTCCTCACCTTATCTTCAATCTCATGCTCTTCAAGCTCGCCCGCCAAATCATCCTCGATATCCCTGTCACCAGCAGTTGTCCCACAGATCCAATCCAACAGACCCCAAGGTCCAAAGTTCCCGACTCCACCATCAATCAAATGCATATCGGTGCGACGCGCAATGCCTCCCAAAAAGAAGCTAGTCGGCATGATCGTGTAGCCTGAGTATGCAAATGTCTCCTCGATCGAAATACTCGACAGATAGAGCAGGAAAGTGAGCATGTGGAAGCGGAAGAGCATAGCCGGCAGGTAAGTAGGAAGGAATTTATGCACAAGGTATGTGAGCGGGTGATCGTAATGCGCGGTGAGCGGGAAAGGCGCATTAAGCTGGTGGTACCAGTTGTTATGGTACTTGGCGAGGATATTCTTCGAGTGCAAAACATAGCGGTGTACAACGTATGTAAGGATCTACAACCGGCCTGTGAGCATGGACAATGTCGAATGATCACCCACGCGATCGGCTTACCTCTCGAACCAACAGTCCAAAGAACATGTCCTTGACCATTTGCCATGGCATTGGGAGCTTCATGGAGACCTTGATTGCACTGCGCACGCCAAGTCCACTGACCAAGAGGGACTCAATCGCGGCTTGTGCAGCAACGCTTAGACAGAGATTGAAGATCGTCCATCCTGCCACTTTGAACTGTTTCAATTGGAGAGTGTGTCGCTTCTTGCCTCCAGGTAGACCGGATTCGCCTAGCGCTTTGACTGCGACTGCGGTGGATGGGACGAGGATGTCAAAGAGGAAGAAGATGAGGGAGGGGAAGGCGTGGAATAGTAATCGTGCGGCGGTCGAGCCGAATAGCTCTACTCGGAGCGGAGAGTGGGAGAGTACCAGGGTGGTCCACGTCATATAAAAGAAAAGTAGATTGAGACTCGTACTGTAGGAAGAGATAGCGGGCACGAACAAGAGCGACAGAAAGGGGATTGAGAACAGCGCGTCCATCGTGTCGTGTCTGTCGCAAGTAACAGGAGGCACGGGAAGCTGGGGTCGGAAGCTGCGAGCTTCTGCAAACTAGAGTAGAACAATTAAAGCTTTGCAGTCTGTCGCATCTTCGAGTGAAGTATGACCGAGTGAAATAAGATCGAGGAACAGACTGCAACTCGTCAGCGGCGGGCAAGAAATTAGAATTGGAGAGGCCGGGCCCGACCCAGCACTACGTCACCGCCCGCATTCCGACTATGCAGAATCACTTGACGTGAGGGGCATGCTATTGGGAATGCAAGGCGTGTTTTCTGAAAAGATATTTTCTATTTATAACTGTTCAGTACGAGCGTAAAAGCCCCAGAGGCTAAACGAAGGTAAAGGCCACACGGGTAACAAGCAACGTGCAACATGCAGGGTATAATACAGACGCAGAACACAAGTGGAACTTAGGAAGCGGTCGCCCCAGGGCACGGGGGCGATGGGAGTCCGTTGGTCTTTCCCCAATTGAAGGCTTTATTACGAAGATCCGGAATGACCTGGAGGAACACCAAGTTGCTGAGCCAGCTAAGCAACGTGTCTCCGATGATGGCGTTGCGGGGACTGGGTCCAAGAGCGGTACCCTTCATGATGTTGCCGACGAACATAGTGGTGATTAGGTATTCGCCGCGCTCGAGAGCAGCGATGGCGATCCGGGCCACCTCTTCAGGTGTCTGAGGTTTGTCAGCCTCCTCGAGCATCTTGGTCAGCTCGGGCTTGAGCTTTTGCTCGTTGTCAAATCCGGGACTGAGAATGCCCATGGGAAAGACTGTGTGAATCTTGACATCAGCAGCAGGAGCCGAATTTCGGTGTCGCTGAGAGTAAGCTCCGTTGTACATCTCAATCTCCTGACTGAGAGTGTCAGACAAGGAGCGAATGGCAGCCTTGGCAGGCGAATAGGGACCGTAGCCAGCAATGGGAGTAAAGGCGAGAGTGGAGCAGGTGAAGATGAGGTGTCGGCGTGGGTTGATCATTTGCTCACTTGGTGCGACAGGAGCCAACCATTTACGAAGAGTGGCGTGGGCCATGTTGGCAGCAGTCCAGTAGACGGTGTCCATCTGCTGCTTTTGGACTGCGAGGGGCACTTCAGTGAAGAACCCAGGGTGGCAGAAGCCGGCGCAGCACCAGACAATGTCAGGAGCAGACCCATCGTTCCAGGCAGTGACTTCACCGACCACACGCTCACATTCGTTGGCATCGGTGAGATCAGCACTGATGTAGAAGAAGCGTTGCTTTTTAGAGTTGCTACACTTGGCCTGGGACATGCGTAAGCAGAATGATCAAAAACACAAGGGGAGTCAATTGAACCTTCATCTCGTCAACAGTGCTCTGAAGCTTCGAGAGTGTGCGAGCAACAACCACAACATGAGCGCCTTTGCTGGCAAGTTGGATGGCGGCAGCTCGGCCCATGCCATCGGAGCCACCAGTTATGAGGACAGTCTATGGAGAAAGGATTAGCTGTAGTGACCTCAAGAGAGAGTGGATTCCTCACTCGGCCCTCGACAGGGAACTCGTTCTTGCGACCAAATCCGAACATCTTGGCCAGCGTATAGGCGATAACAGTGCAGACCAATACAGATACTCCCCAAGCCGGGGTGGTATTGATGTAAGAAGGGATAAAAGAAAGACTGTAAGGCATGTAGAAGAAGGGAAAGGAAGCAAACAAGGAGAGAGAAGGGGAATTGCGGAGTGACTGCCGTCCGACTATTTTACGATATCGATGAGAAGGAGCGATGAGGGATGATCCTTACCAGCTGAAACACATTTACCATACGGATGTCATTCAACACAGTAATCTAACAGTGTGAACGGTATCAAGACGGCAAACAGAACAAACATTGAGTTTTGCTGCCGCCCGCAAGGCGGTGAGCGCCGACCAAAAAATTATTTTGTCGCAGTTGACCAGCCTGGAGAAAACCAGCTACACATATTTCAACATGGGTAAAAAGAGAAAGGCTGGCGGCCGTCCGGCGCAAAAGACTGAAGCCCCTACGCGCACCAAGTTTGATGTCGAAGAACGCTTCGACGACTCCGAGGATGACTTCCAGACCGGCCGCGACCAGATCCTGCTGGACGATGGCCCAGAGACTAAACGGCGCCGAAGAGTTGCTGAAGAAGGTATGTTTGTCTATCCGAATGCATAGTATATGTAGGAGTATTTCTGATTGTTCGTTGCAGAGGAAATGCTTCAGCCCTCCGACGAGGAAATTCTAGGCTACGAGGACCAGGACGAGGACGAGGACGATTTTGAAGTCGAAGAGGATGACGAGGACGAAGATGATATGGGTGTCCCCAAAGGCCGTCGTGGTGAGGAGGATGACGAGGAAGAAGATGGCATTGCTGCATGGGGCTCTTCAAAGAAGGATCTCTACAACGCGGATCAGATCGAGACCGAGGTTGACGCCTTGGAGGAAGAGCAAGAAGCCAAGAGGCTGCAGCAGAAGCAGCTGCAGGCTATGGATGAGGCTGACTTCGGGTTTGACGAATCCGAATGGGCAGACTCCGGAAAGGCAGAGGGCGAAGAGGATGCTGGTGTAGTCACAGAAGTGCTCCCCCAGCTGGAGATCACCGAGGACATGGGAACCGACGAGAAGCTCAAGATCCTCAAATCGAGATACCCCGAATTCGAACCGTTGGCGAAAGACTTTACCGATCTTCAATCCACCTACAAGGATCTACAGAAGGCAGCGTCGAAAGCCTCAACAGCGACGAACGAAGATGATGACGAGCCTCAACCTGCCCCCGTGGCTGTCGTGAAGCTGCGTGCTTTGTCGGCTTACCTGGGTACTATCAATCTGTACTTTTTGCTTCTTGCTTCATCCTGCGATGGAACCAACGCCAGCACGCCGATTTCCCCCGCCGAGCTTCGACAACACCCTGTAATGGCTTCTCTCGTGAAGTTCCGGAAGCTCTGGGAGAAGACCAAGGATCTCGAGATTGAGGAGGTTGTCGAGATTGCTAAGAAACCCAAGGCTGCTGCCAAACCCGAGTCCATTGCCCAGAAACCGAAGAAGACCAAGGAGGTCAAGGCAACCACGCCCAAGAAATTGAGCAAGGCAGGAAAGGCGGCTCTGGCAGCGCAAGCCGAGGCAGAAGCCCGCCGCGCCGAGCGTCTCGCGGAGACCGAAGCCGGCTTCGCTGATCTTTCCAACCTGACCACCGAGCCTGGCCTGAAGCGTAAGGCTAAGAAGACCAAGACACCTGCCCATGACGACGACTCCGACTTCGGTGATGAGGACGCCCTGACTGCCCGTGAAGCCGAGGAGAAGGCCAAGCAGAAGCGTTCTCTCCGCTTCTACACCTCTCAGCTCGCACAGAAGGCCAGCAAGCGTCACAACGCCGGCAAGGATGCCGGTGGTGATGCCGATATTCCCCGCCGCGAACGTCTCAAAGACCGACAGATCCGACTCAACGCCGAGGCTGAGCGCCGTGGTCGTCAACAACCCGACATCGGCCAAGAGCTCGGCGGTGACAGTGATGACGAAGACCGCCGCGTTGCCAAGGAACTTCGTAATGGCAACAAATCGGGCAGTGACGACGACGAGTATTACGACATGGTCGCCGCACGGGGCAAGGCTCGCAAGGATGAAAAGAAAGCTCGCGCCGATGCTTACGCCGCCGCAGCTGCCGAGGGCGGCCAAGTCCACATGCAAGAGACCGTCGGACCTGACGGAAAGCGTGCTATCACGTACCAGATCGAGAAGAACAAGGGTCTCATGCAGAAACGCAACAAGGACTCGCGCAACCCGCGTGTCAAGAAGCGCAAGAAGTTCGAGGAGAAGAAGAAGAAGCTCGGCAGTATTCGCCAGATCTATAAGGGTGGCGAGAGCCGCGGTGGATACGGTGGTGAGCTTACGGGTATCAAAAAGAACCTGGTTAAAAGTGTCAAGCTCTGAGGCTGGGATTGGGTTTAGAGATGAATTTGTTTTTCTCACGGCGTCTATGTCCTTGGCAGATACTGGCATTCAATGTGTATATAACTCCAATTTCACCATTCATGCTCCGGCTCAGATTCCTTTTCTCGCTTTCACGCTTTCTTGGACCTGATGGGTAAGAAAAAGGTCCACCTTCAGCGAATCAAAGCCGACCCAGAATCTCCATCATCCGCAATTTGACCTTCGATTTAGAGCTTCGTCTTATTCGTAGGTCAACCATCTATCTTAATTAAACTTGGAACACGTTCCTTTGCTAGTGATTTGGATTATCCAAGGCTATCTCTTGGTCACCATGCTTCGCCTGACCATGAACCTGAGACCGCCTTCGCTTGGGCATCATATCCCTCGAGACCAGAAGGAACTTATCGGACGGATCCGCGTCATTCCCGACACTAGACGCCCAGCTCCCTGTTTCCGGGTTATGATGCGAAAAACCAGGGAGACTGGTGCTGTTTAGGATCTTCTCTGTGTACACGGCGGCAATGTATTTCTAGTAGAGGTGTCGGAAGTCTGAGGAACGCTGATTATCAATCCTAGGGCTTGCGGATGCCTCGCTGCATTGTGAATTGAGGTTGAGGACCAGGGAACCATTTCTCGCCCCAGATGTATTGCTAGGTGATTTAGACTGAGCACAGGTGTGACAGACGCGACTATTGGTTCATAAGTGTCACCGTCGATGCTCTGACTAGTAGGCGATAGAGATGGCATGTAATGCGCGGGTCTAACAAGAAAGAGCAAAGGGAGTTCTATGAGCAGTACGAGGATATGAGTATATGGCATTCTTAGAAATACAACGTTCAGAGGCCATAATCGTGGAAGAATACAAAGAAGTTTGCGGGTCGCAATGCGAACTGTCTCTCCAGGTGGCAGTCACCACACCAGACAACAAGAAAGCCGGAGTAAGGACTGGCCCTCAGTGCACATTGGAGGAGTCAAGCGAGGGTAATGATGAATGCTGCTAAGCATTAAGACTTGCCCCCGTACCGTTGCCTGGTGCGCCCTTGAAGAATAATAGGAAGGCATAAACGGGTGATAGTAAGCCTTGAGGCGTTGTTGTTCTCCCTGATCGACTTTCACTCTGTTGGCTGGAACAAGTCTTCTAGAATTGTCTTCGCGTCGCGACCGGATCCCTTTTCCAGAGAGAAGTCTACTTTGAGGAAACTTCGCGCCATTGTGTTCTGTCTCCCGAGTCAGTGAAACGAATAAGCTCATCAAGTAAAGAGTCTCCCTACCGCGTGCTGAAGGGTCTGCATCTCTTCAACGGATAGTGTGGCACATGCAGCGACAAGATTCTCGCCTCGAGCTGCGAGAACTGCGATCTCATTTGCACGGGAGACAATGGCCGCGTCGATCCCGTTGATTGCAGCGCAGCTATGATATCTTGTCAGCAAGCCCGCACACACAAGTCTCCATTCAAGTAGATTCATACATGGTACCAAAACTCTTGCTACTGACACCCGGACGAAAGCTGTGCCGTTAGTAAGCCTTGAGATCCGATCACCAGCAAGACATTCTCAACGAACTTGTAAAGATAGGTGACCTGATCTTCGACATCCTGAAACTCTTGACAGACTTTGACCTCCATGTGCCCAAGCTGCAATCTTGGATGTGGTCCAAGAAAGTTATTCTCGAAAATTTCGTGAAAATGAGTGGCAGCGATGACCTTTGGAGCATTTTCAAGATTGAGTAGATGCTCGAGAATCCCACAGGCTAGACCTATTCCGTCTACAATATAATCAGCTTGTTCTTTGAAAGTCTCGTGATGACACTCACCACTCTCACTTGTACCCTTGCCGAACTCGTCAATGAGGACCAGGCTTCGACCAGTGACCTGCTTAAGACAAAGCGAGATCTGCTGCAAATCACTCATGAAAGTACTTTGAATCTGAATTTTGGACGTCAATAAGTAGACTATTAGTTGGAGGGGGGAGACTTTCATACCTGGGAAACACTCTCCTGGGTGTTGATCTTGGTCAGCATCTTGTCTGTTATACCGAGCTCTGCGCTCTCCGCGGGAACAAAACTGCCATGACGAGTCAAAAAAAAAAAAAACATCTCAGGGCGGAATTTTGAATCAATTTACCTCCCAATCTGCGCAAGGTAAACGATGAGAGCAACCTAGACTGATCTCAAATGATGTGCAAGACAATCAGGTCAGGTATCAAAGCTCACCTGCTTCATATAGACACTTTTGCCAGAGTAATTTGGCCCTGTCAATACCAGCATGCTGGGGACTTGGTCTGCCGATAAAGAGGCCACATTATCCGCTGCAGCCTCTCTTTCACCAGCGAGGAGGGTGTCATTTGGGACGTATGAGGACACGGTGAGTTCTTGGAGAATATGGCTTGACAGTGTTAAGAAATATACGAAATAACATGCATCATTAGACGTTTTCTCACCGACCCCCTTTGATCTTGATACCATGATGCGCCAACATCCGTGGTCGTGTAAGCTTGAAAAAGCTAGCTGCCTGTGTGAGGGCAAGGAGGCTGCAAAATATCAGTTCTATTCGTACCCACATTTCCTGGGTGACAAACCTGTCCATCTCGCCACAGATATCAGATGCTTCAATCAGCGCATTCTCATACTGAAGGACCCTCTGAGCCAAATCGTAAACGATTTCGATTTCTTTTTCTAAGAGCAATGGTCAATAAATGAAAGTGTGGGGATATCATGAACACTTCAATAATCTTACCACAGATTAGCCCATAGATATCACCGAGCTTTTCATCTAGCTCTCGCATGCGAAAGTCCTTGAAGTAAGCTCGTGTCTCTGTGGTGAATACCAGCTCCCAATCTCCAATAGCGCCCGAATAGGTGGGTTCCCTTCTGTCATTGAGGGCGATGGCAATATTGAAGCCGAGCCGAGGAAAATAGATCACGTTCACTTCAATGTCGAGCTCTGCTGGGATTGTACTTGCAATCTCAATGGCCACGGCTTTTAGAAGACTGTTGAGGCCGTCGTATCGGTCTTTCATCTTGTCGAGCTCTCGATCAAGACCTTGTTTGACCACTGTCCGGCCTTGCTCTTCAGAGTTGTCAATGTCAACAATCTCCTGAATCATTCGTCCTACTCGATGGAGCTGCGCTGCTTCAAGTATTTGGAGTGCCTAGTTCTAAGTCAGAAGTAAATTCCTCCTCACTCAATCTCGAGATGTGAACCTTCATTCGAATTACCAGCCCACCTGCCCCTGAAGTCTGACGAAGTGCATCATGGATGTCAATCGAGTAGAACGCAAACTGAAAATTGCATCAGCAGACAAACCCACCTAATTGTACAGAAACATACGGCCAGAAGACTCGCCCACACAGTGGATTTGAATCCAGCGATCTTTCCGCTCCCCGTGCTAATACCTTTGTGAAGGTTAACCATCACAGGCCGCAGGTTCTTGACATGCTTCAACCCATTTGTCATTCTTTCAATGGCTGTCAGGTTTTCCGGTCTCGAGAAAATCGCGATAAAGTCATGCCGCTCTCGAATTGTCCCAAGGTTGAGACTTGGGCGAAAAAACATCTGCTTGAGTCTGGCTCTTCCCTGTGGCGTGTATGCAAAGCGACAGAAAAGGCCATAGACAGAGAGGCCCTCTTTCCTCAAAGCCGACTTTTTGCCTGGGCCTTGATTGAACATGTTTGGGTGCGACTCGGACTGTATAATTTGAAGGGAGAGAAGTGTGTTGCTTCCGATCCACCTGGGAACGTGTCATTAAATGCATCTCGCCGTGGTGGTTATGTGAAATACTAGCATCGTGTCTTGCAGACTGAACATTTCTAAATACCTGATCCTGAAGGGATCGGTTCGGATTGGTCCGATGTTCGTCTCGGCTCGTCGTCTCTGTAGGTATGAAAGAATCGCCCCAGCACAGCCGACAGTCACTGTGTTTTCCATGTCGACAGAGCTGGAGATGTGTAGAAATCTTCCTTCGTGAAGCGTGAAGCCCATGTCCTCCGGGTTCGTCTCCTCATCGGGCCCGTCGAGACCGTTCTGAGGTACGAAGAAACGAAGTCGCTCCTCATGGGAAGATGATACCTCTAGAGCGATAAGATTGCTCTCTGCGTTGGCATATGTAAACTCTTGCGAAGGACGAATGTCAACCTGGTAGGGCAGATACGACAATGAATCTATCCCTCAGTGAGCGATTAGATACAAACATCACGAATGGAGTATCGCAGCACTACCGTTATCGTGGGCGAGATTCTGTCCTTGGAAATTGAGCACACCGACTCGAGGAGGTGTCAAGATCACAGTAGGTTTGATCTGAAGAATCACTGCGTCTAGTCAGTAAGCTTTCTCGGAGCTTTAAGAAACATCACAGGAAAGAGCCGATACAAGCGTTAATGGTCTCCATCTCTCCCAGCTTGCAGTCTCCCAGTAGGTAAAGCTTCTCCTCTTCTGCAGAGTAGTATGAGCATCCCACCGTGCCATAGTCTTTAATGTCCATGGCAGCAATGATATGACCAGCATCATCATCCTCAATGGGAATTTCATGACCTTCAACTCCAATCTGACTTTCTGTTGGAAATGGAGTCTGCGGTGGCTGAGCTGCTGAGGAAGCTGGTGGGTAGACTGGGCCTCTAAACAGAGTAGATGCTTGGCTCGATGGGCGAGCATCCTGACCACCCCTCGATCCAGTGGTATGGCGTGTAATGGGTGGTAGCCGAGACCGAGACACTGCGGGTGAATGCTTTCTTTTCTGAGAGGAACGCATCTTGCAAAGACCGGAGGATGTGGGAAAGTTGTGTCGAGAGATGTGTCTAGGTAAAGACCCGGGATTGGTCAAATTACATCTAATAAAGTCTAGAATTCGCAGCCATTCCCCAAGTTACAAAACGTTGCTATGGAAATTATGTATGAGTGAGGTTGTTTTTAATTACACTCGTGATGACCAGACTAATATACAAAATTCACTTTAAGTGAGACGCCGTATCAAGATAATTTTCAAGCACCGAAAAACACCTTCATAAATGCCCATTACGCCATTAGAGACACTGTTCCGAAAAACAAATCATGCACTTTCTTCCACACCCTCCGCAGAAATCTGCAATGCAGTCTTGTCAGCACTGAGAGAGACACGAGCAGTCTGGCCAGAGGTGATCTCGCCACGAATGATCTTGTCGGCTAAGCGGTTTCCAATCTCCTTGGCGATCAACCGGTTGAGAGGGCGTGCGCCAAACTTGGGATCATAGCCCTTTTCACAGAGCCAGTCCTTGATCTCGTCATCCACCTTCAAGGTCATCCGGCGGTCGTCAAGGCGTGCCTGAAGTTCCCTGATTCTGATGTCGACGATGTCACGCAGGGCCTCACGAGAGAGGCGCTTGAAAATGATAAACTCATCAATGCGGTTCAGGAACTCGGGCGGGTAGGAGCTTTGAACAACGTCCATGACAGCCTGCTTGATGTCGGAGGGGACCTCAGATGTGCCATCATCCTTGTAGGCATGCAGAGGGTCAGCACCGACCAGAATGTCGGCTCCAAGATTCGAGGTCAAAACAATCAAGGTGTTTCTGAAGTCAACCTTGTGGCCTTGAGCATCCGTGAGGAAGCCGTCATCGAGGACCTGGAGGAGCAATGCGGAAATGTCGCGATGAGCCTTCTCGAATTCATCGAACAGAAGCACAGCGTATGGCTTGCGCCTGACTGCTTCGGTAAGTTGACCGGCATCATCGTAACCAATGTATCCAGCGGGAGACCCGATCAGACGACTGATAGTGTGCTTCTCCTGGAATTCACTCATGTCAAAGCGTACGACTGCAGATTCAGTGGAGAAAAGGAATTCGGCCATTTTCTTGCAAAGCTCGGTCTTTCCGACACCAGTTGGTCCAAGGAACATGAACGAGGCCAGCGGGCGATTCTCACCGCTGAGACCCGCCCTTTGCATGCGCACCGCATCGGCAACAGCAGAGAGCGCTTCGTCCTGGCCACGAACAGACTTGCGAAGAGTGTCCTCCATGTGGATGAGCTTCTCGACCTCACCAGCCATGAGCTTATTGATCGGAATTCCGGTGGTTCGAGAAACTACATTGCCAATATCATCGGCAGTGACAGAGTCGTGGATCAGAGATTGGTTGTCTGCATCTTGCTCTGCTCCCTCCTTGGGCAACTTGGCTTCGAGTTCAGGGATGGTGGAGTATCTAAGCTCACCAGCCTTGGCGAAGTTGCCTTCACGCTGAGCCTGCTCAAGCTGGAATCTTGCAAGTTCCAAATCCTCCTTGGTACGCTTGATCCCGTCAATCTCGGCCTTCTCCTTTTCCCAAACCTCAGTCAATTTTGCGACCTCATCTTGCTTGACCTTCAGGTCTTCTTGGAGTTTGTCCCTTCGTTCGCGACTGCTCACGTCGGTTTCCTTACGAAGAGACTCGAGCTCGATTTGGATAGTAGTAATCTCCCGCTCCAGTTCGCGAATTGTATCAGGCTTGGATTCTTGCTGAAGGCGAAGTGCGGAAGCGGCTTCATCCACCAGGTCAATGGCCTTGTCGGGGAGGAAACGGTCGGTGATGTAGCGATTACTATATGTGGCCGCGGCAACCAGGGCACCATCCGTAATTCGAACACCGTGGTGGACTTCATATTTGTTCTTGATACCACGAAGAATAGAGATTGTCGAGGCAACAGACGGTTCATTAACAAGGATGGGTTGGAAACGGCGGGCGAGAGCAACATCCTTCTCAATCAATCGGTATTCGTTCAGAGTCGTAGCACCGCAACATTGAAGCTCACCTCTGGACAAGGCAGGCTTCAACAGGTTACTAGCATCAATGCTACCCTCGGCCTTGCCCAGTCCTAGCAGAGTGTGAAGCTCGTCAATGAAGAGAATGACCCCGCCCTGCGCATCTTCAACTTCTTTTAGAACCTTCTTGAGACGTTCCTCGAAGTCACCGCGAAACTTGGCACCTGCAATCAGTGAACCTAAGTCCAGTGAAATCACGCGCTTATTTTTTATGCTCTCGGGAACATCGCCTTGCACAATGCGCTGGGCCAGGCCTTCCAATACTGCAGTTTTACCAGTTCCAGCCGCACCAATCAGCACGGGGTTATTCTTGGTACGTCGCGACAGAACTTGAATAGTCCGATGGATCTCAGCATCTCTTCCAATGACCGGGTCCAGCTTGCCAGCTTTAGCTTTGTCCGTCAGGTTCACACCGTATAGCTCCAGGGCGGGCTTTTCTTCCCCGCCACTCATGTCCATGCGATGAGTACCGCCGGGTGGGTGAGGTCGGCCGGAGGCATAACGGCGTATCGCGGGGACGGGCACGAGTCTTGTCGCCGGCGCAAGGGAAGCCGAGATCTGGGGAAGTCGGAGTGATCTAGCTGTAAGTGAACGTATGGTAGGCGTGTGGGGACGCCACAGCCGACGTGAAACAAGGGAGAGTCTAGCTGCCATTGTGACTTGTGATGCACGAGGAGGGCAGCCGCATGTGCTTTAATACTTAAAGGGCGGCAGCATCGCGAGGATTCTCGAAAGCTCCACCAAGAAGACGTTGAGTGGCGGAAGCAGGTCGAAGCTCCGCCCATCGCTGGACCCAGCTCCGTCACCACTCGGGTCACATGACACCACGCTAATAAACCGAAGAAAAAATGTTTTACCCCTCGCCCACTTTGTTTTCCTCCCCCCCCTTTAACTTCCTCTTTCTCCCAACCTTCACTTCCTCACATTCACAATGGGTTTCACTGACTTCGTCTCTGACGCCGGCCTGACTCGTAAGCTTCGCCTCGGCTTTTGTCTTTGACATCAAGAACTGACTTGGACCCCTCAGTGGCCAACAACTTCCTGGCCACCCGCAGCTACATCGTTGGGTAAGAGACCACCCCCTTTTTTTTCCGAAATTATGTTTTTTCTTCTCTCGCCTTGCTTCTATGATGAGAAAAATTGGTCCGTGTTTAGGAGGCGGATTAAGACCCCGCTATAAGACTACATCCAATTGCGAGAAATCGCGTCTCTGATCTTGACTTGCAAACTTTGCGCATTTGTCCACGACTTTGTTTGGGACTCAGGTACTAACTGTACTATAGCAACACGCCCTCCCAGGCCGATGTTGTGAGCTTCAAGGCCTTCAACGGCGCTCCCGACGCTGCCAAGTACCCCCACGTTGCCCGCTGGTACAAGCACATTGCCTCCTACGAGGCTGAGTTCTCCACCCTCCCCGGTGATGCCTCCGCTGCTTTCACTACCTACGGCCCCGAGTCCACCGAGCTCCCGTCCAACCCCAAGGACAAGCCCGAGGATGATGATGAGGAGGACCTCTTCGGTTCCGACTCCGAGGAGGAGGATGCCGCCGTTGTTGAGGAGCGCAACAAGCGTCTCGAGGAGTACAAGGCCAAGAAGGCCGCCAAGGGCCCCAAGCCCGCTGCCAAGTCCCTTGTTACTCTCGAGGTGAAGCCCTGGGGTATGTGATTTTTTTGCCGTGGTTCGATTGAATGCTTGCTAAACTTAAACTGCAGATGATGAGACCGATCTTGCCCAGATGGAGGCCAACGTCCGCGCCATTGAGCAGGATGGTCTGGTCTGGGGTGCTTCCAAGCTTGTTGCCGTCGGTTTCGGTATCAAGAAGCTGCAGATCAACCTTGTCGTCGAGGACGAGAAGGTTTCCACTGATGAGCTCCAGCAGCGCATTGAGGAGGACGAGGACCACGTCCAGTCCACTGACATTGCTGCCATGCAGAAGCTTTAAATCATGCTTACTGTATGAAGTGGATGGCGTGATGAAATTTTTTTTGATGTGTTAGGACCTGATTACGACCTAGAACCCGGCCGGACAGTGGCCAGGGATGATGAAAAATAAAAAATTTTCACGACCATATTGTTTATCTTCTGTATTGTAGTTTTGACTGTAAATCGTGCCTTTGATATATAGACCTGAGGAAGCCCCTCACGGCTAACGGACCCCGCGATGCGGGTTGAATTGGCCACGTCAGAAGCTACCCTGGGAGCTTGCCCATGTGGGAGGTTCATTGGTTCCAAGGTTCGATAGTGTTCTTCCTAAATTCAATGCGGGTTGAGGGGCGCATCATTGAAATATCGAGGACGTCGAAGCTTGTAAATTGTGAAATTCGCGAATATTGCTGAGTACTCATGCCAACGAATCAATGCCCCATTTTGCCCTATTCGTCCTTGTCAATACCTGTGTCCCTTCCGTCACGTATGATCTAGTGGTTGTCCTTGGGTTCGATATATGTTTCGGGTTCCCAGCAGCTTTCCCAAGAAGTGGCTCACTGCTGCTGAATCTGAAATCGAAAAGCATTCAAATTTAGAACGGCAGAATGTATCCCGTTAGATGTAATGAATTACTTCAAAAGCACAGGGACAAATTGCCAAAATGAACACTGAGTCCATTTACCCCAGTATCTCTATTAGGAAAGGCGCGATTACCTAAGCACCCAAGCGGGACATTGCCAAAGCACGGAGTTCGAGCTGCCGCAGCCATCTCGACTCAATACGGGCTACTCCAGCAAAGTCAGAGCTCCCGACACTTACAAATTCGCAGCGGTCACTTGTCCAACCGCTCTACACACGAGGGAGATACACGTAACGTCTCACAACGCAAACTTGGATCTCAAATCGACCACCTCACCACCGTCACCATGAGCTTCCTCTCACGCCTGGTAACACTATTCGGCCTGGTCCTGCTGGCTCATGCGTATGTCTTTACAAATCTACCCCATCTGATTCTCCCATCGTACAATCACTGATAAGATTCGCAGAGGCTACTCCGCCCACGAACATACTGTCCTATTCAATAACACCCGCCTCGCCCTGCCGCAGGATATCGTTGTGGAAACCCTCATCGCCGTAGTCATTGTCTCGGTCGGACTGGTTCTTGGTGCGGAAAAATTGAAGCCGATTAGCTGGCGCGACTGGGCGGGTCAGATTGAGCAGAACGGCGGTGCGCGAAACCCGTATCTAGGCTTGGAGGAGCGATATGGATTCTGGGATATTCGGGTGAGTTTGTCGTTGCCTCTGTCTTTCCTTCATTTGCGTGAACTTTATAGCCTGGGTTCCCGGGGAATGAGTTTTCTAAGGGGGAAGACCCTCTATCAGGATCAGGACCAGGATCAAATGGCCACGCCTTCGTCATAGAGATCGACAAGTGCTAATACTCATTTATCTTTCACAGGCTAAGCGGAAGGAGTTTTCGGACTGGATGCGCGGCCAGGATATGTTGGTCAAGGAGTGAGATTTGATGATTGATGTGGGAACGCCGCCGAAAATGTGATGCAGCGGGATTTGTATAATATGCATTGCTGCGAGGAGTCTCAATGGATACTTCAAGCTTGGCGTTTGTAAATGGTTTCGAAGGAGGTGGCCCTGAAGCTGCAGCTTCTACTTGATTGCATTCAAAGTCCAACTTGGTGTAGACTGGAAACCATGTGACTCGGTTATACGAGCCGGGAGATCTACAGTGCAGACAACGGTCGAAGTCCAGGTTCACGCGGGTACGGGTGACTCGAGCCCGAAAGGCAACGCAATACATCTGCAGAGAGCAGAGCTTATTTTCGCGGCTCATGCCCTGGACGCCTGTGTATTGCCACCAGGCATTTAAGTCAGCTGTGTGTACGAGCCCGATTTCAACGGTTGCATCAAGGACGCGTTGCCCGTCTCACAGACTAAGGCACAGAGGCACCGTTGCCTGCACTCAAGGTTTAAAATACCAAGGCGACCGAACGTAGTCCAGACCGAAATGGGTGTGGCTATGTATGAAACACGCATTCTTGAGGGCAACGGAGTTCTACGAACAGGACCACACCTGTGCTTGTCAGGGGGCGCAGGTTTATGTTTATTTGTCCAAGGTCATACTATCAGAATTTTTGCATGCAGAATATAGTCCGGCTGGCCAAATTGGCTCGATATGTGTACCTGTGGTTTACTTGCCTGGCAAGTATGAAGACCCGTCGGTGCCTTTCCCGTGTTTCGATCTGCGCAAGTCTGGACCCTTTGATTTTGATTTTCTTTATTTAGTTGCCGTGGTGGATTCCAGGTGGAACTATGCCTTGTGAGAAGGGCAGAGTGGAATTGAATCTGTTCAGGAAAGGTCTCGCAAACATCAAGCAGATCATTCCCGTCCTGTGTGGGCTAGTGTGGGCACATAGTACGATGATGCATCATGTCTCACACGGACCACTCCACCCGAGCTGCTCGCGGGTCTCATGTGAGCGCCACTGAGAGCGGGAATGGGTGTGAGGCCTTGAGGACGGGGCAGAGCTTTTACTTTCTCTATGAGCAATGATCGACCATGGTTGACGACTGTACATATGTTTCTTGGCCTCGACACGGTCTGCCAAGAGATTCGCGCTTCTCAGGGAAGCGTCAGCTCTTCCCTGTCCAGCCTTGAACAGGTGGCGCCTAATGTGCCCAAGGTGCCCAAGGTGCCTAGGGTATCTATGGTGTTAATGGTACTTGAGGTAGGATTGAGGGGTCTGAGGGTACTGCCACTTCCTGGATGGTTCCACGCTCTTCTATCGCAAAAGGTCGCCAAAAACCATGGCAGTGGCACTGTGGGGCAGATACTAAGGAAGCCGTGTCTCGACAAAAAGATAATAATTGTCGGGGCTTACGTCTCCCAGATGCACGGGAGCTGGTGCGACCCCCCCAAAATAGAAGAGCGCCACTCAAGCTGCAGGTTCAGGTTCAGGTTTAACGCGCTAGATCGGCCACTCCGCACGGTGACTGGACCACAGCCGATACCCTTGTCCCGTTCCAGGGTTGATGGCGTCTTCCAAGGTAAGAGATATAAGACAAGTCCAAACACCCTGTCACCCTAGACAACCGTACAATCATAAACTCTTCTTTTCTCTTCTCTCTTCTTCTCCTCTCCACACTCTCTTCTCCGCATATCTATATCTACTTCGACATCGGCATCTACATCCCACATCCTACCCAACTCAACACCATCACAATGCGTTTCTCTATCGTCTTCACTGCCGCTGCGCTCGCTCTTGGCGCGTCCGCCGAGGTCAGTTTCACTCCCAACATCTGGTGTTGCCATAGTCAATATTTCAAGCTGTGACACTAACGCGTGCGAATAGACCTCATCTGTCAACTACCTTACTGAGACCAACTCTCTGGGTGTTGTCACTGGCCAGCCCACTGTTGTCACCTCTCAGCCTACTGTTGTGACTTCGCAACCCGCTGTTGTCACTTCCCAGGAGCCTGCCGCCTCCATCCCCGCTGGTCTCACTTCTCCCGTTGTCACTCCCGTGACTGCCAGCGTTAGCAAGACCCTCGTCACCTCGGTCAAGTCCACTGCCACTGCCACTACTACTGGCACAACCACCGAGACTACTGGGACCACTTCCACTTCCACTTCTACTTCCACGCAGTCCGGCTCCAGTTCCTCCAGCTCCTCCAGCTCGTCCAGTGCTGCCAGCTCCACCTCCACTGGCGGCGCTGCCATGGCCACTGCTGGTCTCGGCATGTTCGCTGGTGCTGCCCTGGCTGTTCTCGCTCTGTAAAGCAGCAGCCTGTGACCATGTCCTCGCCTTCGGCGACTGGGATCCCAGATCTGCAAAGACCTTGACGGGAAACAGTCGTGAACTCGACGTTGACTGGTTGAAGGGATACAGATCGATCTGATCTGTGGGATGAGGGACGCGAACATGTAGCGATTTTATTTTCTGGACTTTCCTTGTTGATTCTTATCCTTTTATTACATTAATCACGGTCACGAGGGACTTGTAATTGATCATTGCTGGGATGTGGTACAGTGACCTTTTTGTTTTGCGAGTGAATCGGCATACAGGTGGCGCACCCGTTGTTCAATGGAGTCCTGATGCTCAGTCTAATGCTCATGATTAGTCTAATCCTTGGCAAATAGTAAATACATCGTCGAATAACGACCATTTCTTGAATATAAACTAGTTCCGGACGCCGTCTTGCCCTTCTCTGTACGTGCTCCCCGATCATAGTCCTATTTGCGTGTAAAAATCATAGATGTGAGTAGTCGCGTCTCAATAGAGATAATGCAAATTGCCTTGAGAAAAGTAAACAAAGCGCATTGGCCTCATGTCAGGGGCAATCATGAAGCAAATGTGATCTATCAAGGAAGTCACCCCGAAAAGGAAATGTAATGAGCGACGCGCTTCGCGTTGCGAACGCGTCACCGCTTTGGGACTAGTGGCACTAAACAGCCGGTCGACGAAGTAACCGGCTGTTTTGCTTCAATCCAAACATCAACATCCACTATGGTGAGTTCCAGGTTCTCCAGCTAGCGTTTTGAAGATACTTATGAGATGCAGCCTTCCAATCTGCGTCGACTCGCGGCAGACCATGCCGCCTTGCACAGCGACAAGCTCCCACCGTATTACCTGTTGCCACCGGATGATGGTCGCTTCGCTGCGGCCGACGATCTATCACAGTTGACGGTCCTTCTGACCGGTCCGACCGGCACACCCTACTCCCAGGGCCTCTGGCGACTCCATCTCAAGATACCTGAAGACTACCCGAAAAGTCCGCCCAAGGCGACGTTCCGGACGCGCATTTGGCACCCCAATGTGGAGGAGATGACGGGCGCAGTGTGCGTAGACACATTGAAGAGGGACTGGGAGTCCAAACTGACCCTTCGTGACGTACTCATTGTGAGTTTCCAAACCCAATCTACCGCCCGAACGCTGTTCTAATCGTCGTCAGACCATCTCCTGCCTCCTTATCAATCCCAATCCCGACTCCGCCCTCAACGCATCAGCAGGAACCCTCCTCCGAGAAGAATTCAACGCCTTTTCCCACCAAGCCAAACTGATGACCTCAATCCACGCCCCCATACCCCACGAGCTCGAAGGGTCCGTCCTAGAAGCCAAACACAGAGGCGAAGACCCAAGTTCAATACGCCACGAGGAAGAACCGACCTTGCAGCGCTCCCGCAGACAAAAACGCCTCCACCCAGGCACAGTCAAGAAAACCATCAAATCAATGCCGTCAGAAGATACAATGAGCGACAGCGAGAATGAAGACCCAAGCAAAGAAAATAACCCGTCTCTCTCCTCAACGCCAGTCCGCCTCACACCCTCAAGCCCACGCAAAGCACTTGGCAAACGCCCCCTCTCCGTCCTGACAATGCCATATCCCGACGACCCCGACGCGGACATGATGCTCATTGACTCCGATTCAGAACATGAACGGGATCTACCAAAGAGCTCTTCTGAGCAAAACATCAGTGCAAACACCCGCACACGCTCGTCCTCGCCACAGCGCAAGTCTCCGAAGTTGGCGCCCAGTAAAGGCAATGCTTCTCGACTCCGTGACGATCTTCAGATTTACGAGGACGTTCCAGATCGCACGCTGATGGACATCTCGCACCAATTTAGTGGCGACGGGAAAGAGAACCGCGCTACAGGGGGGACAAAAGGTATTGAATTGCAGGGCAAAATTACATCCAACGCTCTTGCTCAGACGCCCGGACTATCAGTGAAATCATCCTTGAATTCAAACCCGTCGCGCATTTCGAAAAAGGTCGTCGGTGGTCTGCGGAAAACACCTGTATCGAAGGCTAAGCCGCGCATTGGAATTCGACGACTCTAACGATTCGATGGGAATTGTTCGATGTGATTCTTGCAATTCTGGGTCCGATTGCATTTTCGGTGTCTTTGTTACTCCATATTTCGATACCCCCTTCTTTCTCTTTCACGTTCTTCGATAATATATTGCATGAGTTGGACAAATTGCATGGGTTGGATATGTCTTGTCAGGATTGTTTCATAATGGAGTTACGATGCTTGAATTATGCACACTACATATGTACCAGATGCCCAGCACTCGAGACAGAGCTGCTTCAGGTTCCCCTAGGTTCAAAACTGAACCACGGAGTGCAGCTCCGAGGTTCCGATGTTGGACCCGTAGAGAGGTTCATGCTGGGGTCTAGCAGCGACAAATACAAGTACGTAGTGAAAAATACATTCATAGGTCTAGCCCTTCTTCAAAATTAAACCACTCAACGAAAGAATTGAGTCACTGAATCATTTGCAGTGTGCGTCCAACACATGATCAATGCAACATCAGCGGCTTTTCAAGTTTACAAAGTCAACCATTCTTCTTAAATCTTTGATTTCTATAGAAAGTCCATCGCATCCCGATCTCTTTCAATCAAGCTTGTCCTTTCGCGAAGTGGACAAAAGGAGACTGTATCGTCTGGTAATCGCTGCGAGTGAAATTTATCTCCTTCATCGGACCAGAGAAGGCATTATCAACCATGGGAATGATTCAATATACAACATTTTGTACCAGACACTAGTCCTCGATCTTCATCGCAGTTCTCATGTATGGGTCCAATGACTTTGCGTGCCTCGATTTTGATAATCTTGGTTACGTCCCAATCAACTCCTACTAAAGACTTGGGATTACGCTGTTTCATTGACTAGGCGAGTTCGAGTGCTCTGTATCCATATTACCTTCTCTTTGGAATCTTTGAAAGCATACCAAGGCTCAGAAGCATGCAGAAGCACGTCATCAACGCTAATCAAGCTCGCCGTCTTTCTAGTACAGCATCTCATTCAAGGTAAAGGTGATCGATACGAAAGCCACCGATTTCTACTACGTTGGATGTATTCTTCATGGAAGTGTGGTGGCAAGAAGTTCGCTGGCCTCATCTGATCAGCGGCGGCAAAGTAGACTGATAGGGTGATCAGGCTGCCTAACTACGAGGAAGAGAGAATGTGTAAATACTTGATTAATGGAAGGATTCTCCGGGACTATCGAGCTTGAATCAATCTCGACCCTCGCGCCAATCATCTTAGGGTCACAAAGCCCCGACCTTTTATCCAACCCAGGAAAAGAAGAGCGAGACAGGCTCAGACGGGAACAACATTTCTTTTTCCCGGAGAAGACTCAGATGCTCTCGATAAGAGGGAAACAGAATCAGACAACCGCTGCACAACATATAACAAAACACTAAGTATACGAGCCCAGGACGCGCCAGAGATCCGACGAGACAACTGGGAATTGATCACACCAGGTGCACAAAAAGGGTGATAGCGGGAGGAATTGCCGGATAATGATATGTTCGATCCCGCATGTCTGGGGAGGAATTATGTCCGAAGGTATGTGTGAACAACTTGAAGATGTCCGGCACGCCCAAAGAATCTTGCAATTTAGGCATGCAATAATATATCCCAAGAAAGGGAAATTAACCACCGGTCAATTCCTTACAGAGCGTAGGGATTGACAGAGCGAACAGTCAGGCATCTGTCAAGAAGTGAATTAGCGCTGCAAATCATGCAACATGTAAAAATGGGGTACTCACGGCGGGCTCTTGCTCAGGTCGGTCTTTAGGATGATAGGGAGACGAGTCATCTCAGTGACATCCTGGATGAACTCGCCATTCTCCTCACGCAGCTTGAAGAGCTTCAGGTACTTCTCCTTGTTGGTCATTTTGTTTTCGGGCGCATCGCTGGTGCTTGAGGCAATCTTCGGGTCGGAGCGAGTGCGGTGAGGACCCTGTTGAAGGTGACCATTGCGAGTCGGTGATGGCGGCATGCTCTGGGTCGAGCGGTCAGCCGAGTTCAAAGAGACACCGGCAGCTGCCTCAGTCACCTCATCCACATCCTCGTCATCGTCGAAAAGGGCATCGACATCGTCGGCAGACATCGTCCCAGTCTCAGTTTGCTTGCGCATAGCTTCGTCGTGTTCGCGAGCACGCTGCTTAGCAGCCTCAGCTTCGCGGGCAGCGGCAGCGGCCTGAGCAGCGCGGGAGTTGCCGGGCTTGGGACGCTCGTCCTCCGGGATGTAAGCAGAGGAGGGAACGCCCTTCTCCCAGTAAAGCTCAAGCACACGAGAGTCTTTGCGGTATTCGGCCTTCTTCAAAGGAAGCTGGTCACAGTGGACACGCTTTTCGAAACCGTATTCGGGAATAAGAACATCGAAGGCAGATTCGTACACGCAAAGCACGATACCCTCGCTGATGAGATCGCCACCGATCTCACGAACCTTGCGGTCCATGTTGCGGCAGGCCTCTATATGGACACTTTGCTCCTGTGCGTTGAGAGCAGAGTCTTTTTTATTGTTGCAGAGGTCGGCAGTCTTGTTCAAAGACTCCATGTCCTCGGTAAACTCAATAGCGCCTTCTGAGAGGACTGACTCGAGCTGACGGTGCACAACGATATCGGCGTAACGGCGAGATGGATTGGTAAAGTGAGTATAAACTGGCACATTGAAGGTGTAATGCTGGCGCTGCTCATCGGAGGAGCCAGTTCCAACAAAGTACTTGGCCCGCTGCATGGCCTTTGCAAGCAAGACTTCCATACCCTTCCGAAGATCGACATCTTCAACCTTGCAAAGAGTACTCTGCAAAGTCCCACTGCTTGAGGCGTCAAGACCATAGCCAAGACGATTCATTCTCTCGATGAACAGAGTAAGACGGCGGTCGCTAGGAGGGTCCTGGCGGCGGAGGAATGCCTTCTCAGGCATGGCACTTGATAGCTTGCGAGCAACGAAGAAGTTGGCCTGGCGGCTCAGCTCCTCAACCAGCTCATGGGCAGGAGTAGAATCAAAGATGTTGTACTCAACGGGCACATTCTCATCATCGAGCTGCTGAAGCAAACGCAGGGTAGGGACGTTAGTAGCACGGTTGCCGAAACGGGCATCTCGGAACTTGTTGGCAACAGTCTACAATTAGGTTAGCCTTTGCAAGGTTGTTGGAAAACTAGAGGGGGTGAAACTCACGCTCAACAACTGGATGTTGTCGTTAGTAATACCGGCACCGGTAGAAGTCGACTTGCCAGTAATGACTGAGTTGACCTCCTCGTAGCTGAGTCGGCCTGCGCTCTTAATGACACCCTTGCCAATCCAGACATCCTCATCGATTGCGCCAGTCTCAAGGCTAGCCTTGAAGACGACACTGACAGTCAGACGGTCCTCGCCAGGGAGAAGGGAGCAGAGCTCATTGGACACACGAGGGGGAAGCATATTCATAAGACGGTCAACCAGATAGACAGCAGTACCGCGCTTCTTGGCCTCACGGTCAACAAGAGAGTTACCCTTGACAAAGTGGGCAATGTCAGCAACGTGAACACCGATCTCGACCTTCCCATCATCAAGCCTCTTGACATGGAAAGCATCCTCGAGGGCCTTGGTGTCTTGCGGGTCGATGGTGAACGTGGTCTCACCACGGAAGTCACGGCGAGTGGCGAGAGCCTCAGCGTCATTGGCAACAGACCAATCTTCCCAGCCGATGCTCTTCAACACGGCATCGGAGAACTCATCAGATCCGAAGTTGTTGTCACGAAGGAGGGCATCCGTCTCGACACGGAGGTCACCCATCTCTCCAAGCTGCTCAACGAGAGTACCAAAGGGGTGTAGAGAGGTGATGGGCCAACGCTTGATGGAGGCGACGAAGATGCGGTTGGCGTAATCCTGGTGCTTCTCCACAAAGTCACGCGGCGCCTGCTCAGTAGGAATGGCAATTAAAGGCACACGCTTATCGGTGGGCTTGAACCAGACAATCTTAGGTTTTTCCTGGTGACGATCTTGGTTACGACCGTGGGCGCCATCTCTGGCCTGCCGCTCGGCCTCCTGCTTTTCCTTGGTAGCCTGACTGCTAGGACGAAGGAGACCGAGAGTACCGGAGAACATCTGGCCCGCAATGCGTTCAACGACCGCAACGACGTGTCCAGCGTACAAGGGCTTCTGCTCATCGCTGATCTCATCCTCCTCAACAAGCAGAAGACTCTGGCCCTCAACCTCGACATCATCATTCTTCTTCTGCGTAGGGCGCTGGCGAAGACTGCCACGGCGGCGGATGCTTCCATCCGGGCCAATTTCTTGCCTATCGCCATTGGAATCGGAGCGACCCAGCTTGTCATTGCCAGCATTGCTGCCCGCGCGCGCATCGGTGATATCCTTGCGCTTCTTCTTTTCCTCCTTCTCCTTCTTCTGGGACCACACCTCATCCACATCGAGGAGCTCGATCGCAACGTAATCACCCTCGAGGGCACGGTTACGGTCCTTGCTACCACAAATGAAAATGTCGGCATCAAGATCAGGGGTGGTCACATAGGCATCAGAGCGGTTCTTCTTGTTCACACGAAGGACACCGGCAACTAATTGACCGTTGCTGATAAGCGCAGGAAGGTTGGCCTGGGGCAAATACGGAGTGAAAAGGGTCTTGCGCTGTTGCTGTTGCTGTTGCTGCTGCTGCTGAACAGATAGCTGGGGCGGAGCGTGTTGGCTAACACCGAGACCGCCCATACCCTGCCCATTCTGTTGCTGAAGGGCCTGGAGCTGTGCAAGCTGGAGCGGGTTCAATTGCTGACCACCGAACATTTGAGGCGGGGCCATCATGACTTGTCCCTGAGGAAGCTGGATCAGCTGACCGGGGTACTGGAACTGGCCGATGGAGCCCATCGACTGGTTCATAGACTGCCGCGAGCGGTGTCCAGGCTGGAAACCACCTTGCTGCTGCTGCTGCTGCTGCTGCTGCTGACCGAAGTTCTTCTGCTGATCCTGTCCCTGGTTCTGGTTGCTGGGTTGGCGCCAATTGCCATCAAAGTTTCGGGAACCCGTACGAGCGTGACCACCAGGCTGGCTGCCTCGGCGCTGGTTGTCGTTTGGCCCTCCTTCCGCAGGAGCAGCGGGGAATTGAAATCCACCTGCACCGCGACCAGATATGGAGCCACGGTTACCACCAATAGCCATGGACTGGCTTCGGCCGTGACCACCGGCCCGAATGTTGCCAGCGCGCTGCATTCCGAGGCCTTGCGGCGCAGGAGACGTGCTGGATGCGGGCTTGTCATCAGACTGGCCCTCCGAGCCACTGGCACCAGGAGCAGGAGCCGGGAATTGGAAACCCGAGGCTGTTCTCTTCTGCTGGGCGAGTTCGGCGGCCTTCTTGGCTTCTGGGAGAGCTAGAGAGTGGCGACGCTGGTGTCCACCGCCAGGTGGGCCTCCACGGCCACGGCCATGGTTGTTATTCTCATTTCTATGGTTGGGACCTTGCTGGTGCTGATCGGCATAACCGGATGCTCCCGACGACGGAGCAGGAGGAGGGCCCATTGGCAGACCAGGCAGAGCAGATTGATTGCGGCGGTGTGAGTGGTTGGGTGGAGCGTGCATCGAAGCTCCGAGCTGCTGCGGTTGCTGCTGAGGGAATTGGAAGGCATTGTTGACCTGAGGAGAAACACCACCCATGTTACCGCCGGGAGAGAAGGCGTTGACCTGACCCAGCTGCTGAGGCTGAAGAAGGCCCATGTTAACGTATTGTTGATGTGTGGCAGCAATTTGCTGCTGTTGCTGCTGGAGCAGCTCAATTTGTTGTTGGATTGCCAATTGTTCCACTAATTCCAGGTCAGCTATCACCCCGTTGTGGTCATGAACAGGGAAGAGCCCATACTCATCAAAGGGGTTAGCTCAGAGGGACTTCTCCGATGAGCAATATGGAGCTTGCGCCCACCGGGGCCTGGCGGCCCGGATTGGCCTTGTTGATCCATAGTTCTAGATGAAGGAAGGCGGCTATCGCTGTGGAGTGTTATATGCGAGGAGGCGGAGAGGATCCGGTGACAGGAGAGACTGGTGATGCCTCCAAAGGCAATCGAACCGAGAGATTGGGATCACAAACCGACCGCAGAGGGTACTTTGTGTGTAGACGATTGTTCCAAGACGAGGACGACGCAATATACTGGAGGGATGAGAAAGAGCGGATCAGTCAAAGGCCAGAGGAATGGTATGACGAGAGAAAATTAGAGGAGAAGAGAGAAGGCATGCAAAGTGAATAACATGAGACGAGTGTGGGAAGGAGGGACACAAAACGTGGAAGTTGCGATGAATCGGACAGTTTGCATTGCGGGCGGAGACGAAAGAGACCTGGGCAAGACCAAAACAATTGCCAAAGAGAGCTCGAGGCAGCAAGACACGCAGGAAACGTGGATCAGGGGTCCGACATGAGTAATGAAATGCTTAGAACCAAGACGCCCTTACCTGCAAGAGAAACTAATGACAGCCTCGGAGCACTAGCATTCCAAAATGACGTCCGTGCTATCCAACGTGGGATGAAAATCGCTTAAAGGCCAACGAAGCGGTCAAGTCGTAGGATCGAGGGAAAGTGAGAATCAATCAATGGCACGAGTCAATGCGCGTTGAAACGACGAACCCAAAGATCGACTGAAAGAGACGACGCTCGCTTGATTCGAAATTAGGAGTTAGAAGGACCGAGTCAACTGGATTGAAGCTCAAAGTGCTTTATAGTCACTCTGTAGCTGACAACCAGATCAAGTACAGGTATGGTTGAGGCAATCCTCGATCGAGAGCCGAGAGTCGGGTGCTCGAAAATCACGGAAGCCAAAGCTGGGGGGGTAAGGAGCTGTTCTCTCCAGGAACTCCCGTCCAGGAAAACGGGATTAAGTTGCACGTCCCAGAAGAGAATGACGTGTAGAGAGATAGAACAGACGATGCAAGCACCGACAAGGAACGATGGGGGAGAGAGAGAGAGAGATGAGGAAGAAGAAGGAGGAGGGGGGAAAGGAGAAGTGAAGTGATGATGGGATCCATACAAAGGCGGATGTGGGGAGGCCAAAAGGAGGGTCGTACTGTCACTACAATACAACGTATATATCATGGTTCCACATTATAGTGAGATGTAAATACATTGTTCGAACGCACCTCAAACACGTCCAAGAGCGGATGGCCATGGATGATCTCCATTGCTCCCCATCTCGGCCCCCGTTGCTTGTATCCTTATCTTTCTCTCTTGAGGTGCATTTCCCTCTACTCGATACGACAGAAATGGGAGAAGCTGCCTTCCGGGTGGGGAGATCACTTGGTTTGATTTGCAGGGACCGATCCTCCTAGTCACAACTATACGCTGGTAATGAGTTGGCGGCTTTTAGGGCCATCAAGCTGGAGCAGCGACTCTCGCGCTAATGGCGACTTGTCTAAGAAAATCCCTTAGAGGGTCTGAATGGCCTGTGTCACGCACAGCTTGACCATTTTGCTCCCTGGTCAAAAGTAATGTCTTCTACAACCCATGCAATAGACATTGAAAAGGAAGCCGCTCAGCTTGAAGCATAAAATGGATGATGCTCACGATGATGCAAAGTGAACCAGACTTTGACAGCTGAGTCAGCACGTAATTTATCTTACGATTTGGCGTGATAAACACCGCGAGGAGCTTTGGGACTTTTGGCAATAAAGACAAAAAAAAGAAGGCAAGAAGGGCCAGGTAGTGAACTCCACCAGAAGTGCGCTAGTCTTATGATACTATCCCTTCACTGCTTAGTGTCACAAGCGCTCTCAAATCGCATGTCACCGGCTTGAACAGTCTGCTAATCTCGATCGCGCTCGAGACTACCCCAGACCAACCCTCCTGCGACTCCTCCTTCGCGGATCATACTCATTGAGCATCTTGCTCGTAATTGGCTCCGGTCGCAGGGAACTTGGGGTTCGATCTAACCCACTATAAGTGTACGATTGCTCCTGTTAATCAGGACACTGCCACGAGACTTTGCTAGGGCTTGAACAACCCAATTGCTCCCAGGTGACCCCGAACGACAGCAAGACCATGCCTCGCACTCAATTCGCGTAATTGAGATCCGTCTTGCGCTCTTGTCTTACCCTGCCCGACCTTTCACTCCTCGCCTTTCCCTTTTCTACCCAAGAACTTTCTCTGCGCTCTCTCAACTTTCTCGCCACAACTCCTACAACGCCTTTCCGCCTACGGCCGCCCCAAGTCTCCTGCCTGCCACAGCTGGCTGGCAGAATAATCCAAAATGACTCGAAAGAGCGGCCACATGCCGCCGTTGGACAGCCCGTCGAAGCAACTCATGATTGATCTGATCCGAGACCTTAAGCAGGCGAAGCTCTTTTCCACCGAGCTGAAGAAAGTCCATGCCTTCGAACGAAAAGCCTACTACGAAAGCCTCGACCAAATTGACCGTGAACAGGAAGCAGTGCACACCGCTGCCCTCGATAAAGTCGCGGCGTTTCATAACCAAGTTCGCGAGGAGGCCGAGTCTATCCTAAAGGAACACATTCGTGCCGAAGAAGAAGAGCGTCGGCGCAAGGAAGAGCGGGAGCGCAAGGAACGTGAACGCGTCCAGCGGGAACAGGCCGAGAAACAGCGGCGAGAACAAGAGCAAGCTGCACGTCTCGAAGCCGAGCGGAAGGCTAAGGAGAAGGCTGAAGAGGAAGCGAAGAAGAAGGCCGAAGAAGAAGCTGAGCGTGCACAGCGGGCCGTGCAGGAGGAAAATGACCGCAAGGACCGCCAAGAAAAGGAACGAGTCGAGTCAGAGAAGCGCAAGCAAGAAGAAGACGCCAAGAAAGCTCAACAGGCCCAGCAGGCGGCGGACCAGGCAGCAGAGAAGCAGGCCCAAAGCCAGCAGCAACAGAAGATCGGTGCTAGCCGTCTCACAGCCGAAGAGCTCGCCGCGCAAGAACGCTATGTCGCAATCCACAAGGCGCTCAAAGAAATGCGACAGTCCTTGCGAAATGCCGGCAAGCAGAACCCCCTTGTTAAGAAAACTATGGGTGACATGCGCCGTTCGATCAAGAAGTGTGTCGGTCAACTACGAGACGGAAAAGGCGCCAATAAAAAGCAGGTAAGTCGCCTTTTGACAGGACTGTGTTCATCCCAGGGACGTGGACGGAGCGATTTCTGACATGAGTAACCCTATAGCTTCAAGACATCAAAGCCGAGCTTCTCAAAGCTTCCGCTGTCCCCGAACCCACTGTGGATATCCGCCAATTCCTTGCTAACCCTCCTCCGGAGATCGCTGCTGAGGAGAATAAGGTCCCTGCTATGCTAATTTACGGACTCAACATTTTCGCGAAATGCCTGATCTCAGCTTTGATCACCGAGGCGTCAATCAATCACGCCCACGCCGAACCCGTTGGTATTGTTGCTGCGCAAATTTTCTCCATGGATGAATTCATGTACAAGGGAATCCACATGTCCGACATCCTTTGGGCCAAATACCGGGTAGTTTGCCCAGCCCTTTGGGGGTTCAGCGGCAGTGAAAAGACCGAAGCAGGCCGAACGGCTCTGGGTTGGTGGCGCGAGGAAGCTGGCGGCCCCTTCATCAGCGAACAAACCCATCTGGACCGTATGACGGCCCTGGGCGCCGGATTCTCCTCGTTGACTCTTCGCAATTTTGCCAAAGCGAAACGAGCAAACCCATTCCCCAACACACTCTTTTGGACCTCGATCCAAAAAATACTCTCTATCCCCCCCCGGCGAACTCCAGGATACACACGTCACCTTGCTGCAATCCATGCTCAAGTCTTCTGAGGAGCGTATCCTCACGTTCTTTGGCCAGTTTGGTCTGGTTATCATGCGGAAAGCTATTGTGGAGCTACCCGCAGCCATTTCCCGCAAGAGCATGCCTGTGACGCAGCTCAAGCTCCTACAGGAGACTTACATGCGGCATAGTAATATCCTGGTGTAGGCTGGGGCTTCTAGATTCACGACTCGGCCACGGCCACTCTTCCTGGTGGTTTTATAACCGAGATTCCTGCATTTTTATATTATACAGGAATTGGGACATGGGCAACGACAATCTTGGTGATACATTGCATGGCTAGTTTATGAATAGCATATTTTCATATTGATCCAATAATCTCAATGAATAGAAATTTGAACCAAGCTATCTTCAGAATTGCTAAGCTCATTTCACGAGAGTCAAAAGGGTTAAGTTCTTGATCGTCAGGGTCCTCTCCCTGCCTAGATCAGCGGCAGATAGATACATTTCGAGACTAGCGCTCGAGTCACCTTGTAACAGACCCCACTTCGAAGAACTCTCTACAGACGATAAAGAAATCTGGAAGACCCTTTTCATGACCCACCTAGTTCATACTGAAGGGTCATCAGGATGAATCCGAGCATCGTCGCCTTCCGCCGCTCTCTCCAAAGCAACCTGAGAGTCCTCCAAGCACGGATCCAGGTACAAAGTCCACCCGTCCATACCGTGGTACTTCGCAATCCACAGAGCAGAACCCCGTCATACGCACTCATGTTCTCGACCAAATCGATGTCCTTACACAAGATGTTGACCGAGCGCAAGCCGGTATCAAAAGAGTTCGACTCAGATCTATTGCAGACCCCATCCGTGAGCCTCGAGTCTCTCGGCATCGGAAAGAAAATGAAAGTATTCCTCATTTTCACTCTCTGTGTACTAGGTACCATCGAGACCTGGTTCTGGTGTAAAGCTATTTGGATCTGGTGGAAAGGAAGACAAGAGGATAGTGAAATGGCAAGATAGGATCTGTCGAGTTCCCATTGTACTAGTACACAATTTAATCTCCTCTCTTGGCTTTTAGCAGGAATTGAACGCCTAATATGAATGTACCAGAGCCGTGGGATCACGCCATACAGCAAGGACCAAGAACTACGCTGAGATCTCTCAAAATCAGTTACAAGTAGCCGTCAACCCTCCCATGCCACGATTGCGAATGACTGCCCTGAGCCATATGGCAACCTTCCTTCATTTCAAATCCATGATCGGCATCATAGTCTCTTGACATGCTTTGATTGTAAGCCCATGGGCGCGGACCTTTCGCAACAGCCAAAGCAATCACAGGACACGTCGAGAATGATGCGGCACCAAAGGGACGGCACTTGCAAGCCGACTAGGCTTGAGTAACATGGTGCTTACACAGGAGAGCCAATTCTGCGGATAGAGTAGTGTAAGTGGCCTCACATGTTTTGAAAGTGCATACAAATGTAGCCTCAAGGCCGTGACCCTGGTATATCCGGCTTGATAGCAAAGCCGTCGACCAACTATTGAGATGGAAAACGAAGCTATCCAGACAAGAACCACTGATTTAGAAAAGAGAATATCCATCGGTCATCAAATGCAAGGCCAGCAGTAGTGAAGGAAACGGTGTACTTGCCGGTCACTGTGGAGTGAGCTCTACAGTGAGCCTTCAAGTATCTTATGAATGACTCAGTACGTCTTGCTGAGATCCTCGATCAAGGGTAACTTAGAAACTCGACAACGGACTGCAGTAAAGAGGCCGAGGCGGTTTGGTCTACAACCGAGGGCAATCATCAATAGCTGACCGAAAAATCCAGTCGCTACGTGACTTACATGAACACATGAGAATCTTGAACTATCTAGAAGCAGGTTGAATCTACACTATGCAGAAAAGAGAATTTGGTTCCCAGACGGTGGTGGCGTTCATGTACCGCCTGCGATACCTTGGACGACTCGACAAGGGTTTGCTGATGAAACAGGGCAAAATGAAAAACCCGGTAATCCACGGAAATTCCTCGCTAGGCAATCCAAGGTTCGATCAATTGAGAAGCAAAGCAAACTGGATGAGCCTGATGAGCGGTCATTGCATCCGCAGTGGCCCAAGTACGAGCCAATTAGTGAAGCAAGAATCAACACATTTCTCTCAAATTCAAAGCTACTACTGTTCAGGACCCGCAAGTAAAAGCCGCCGACCACAGTCGAACAATCGCCAAACAGCGTTCGGGTGCTTCGGCGGGTCCGAGGCGGATGAGTATTCCTATCACGCATCAGGGAACGAACCGGGTCACCGTACGAGTTCGGAGGCGAATGAAGGCTCCCCTGAGGGCGACTGCGAGGTCTAGACAAGGCAGACTCGAGCGAACCACGAAACAATCACTTTAAGAATTGCCTGTTATGGATCAATGTTCCGATCAGGCCGACTGAGGGCCCCGGAGGAGCCGTGGCGGGAGGGTCGGGAGAGCTGTCCCACCGTGATCGACTCCCCGGTTTACTCCACATTCTGCAAGATCCCAGGGTTCGACAGTTCTGGACATTCTCATAGCGTGGGTGAGTGACATCACGACTCTGTTGGACGTGGACGCGCGGTCTTGGCACCCGACCTGATGGCGATTTCGGGGACGGGATGGAGTCGAGAATGGAGACGTGTGGAGATACGTGCAAGTCCCATCGTACGATCATCGATTAAGTAAATGGTTGGAACCTGCATCTACAAACTTGCACCTGCAAATGAACCCCGAATCCGACCATGATGCGAGAGATTGACGAGAGAAGAGAGGCATCGAGAACCAAGTGGAGATTGAGCAGACCCTGTCTCATCGGGTCCGGGAAATAGGGGCAAGTTATTGGTTCCCCCTTGATCAGGGACCCCAGACCCTCCTGGGTTGGGACCCTTTGCATTCGGCCCTTTCATTGGGCCTGTTGTGTTTTCCTCTGGTCTGCAACTTCTTTTGGGTCCCAGGAGGCGTCCAGCTCTAGTTCCGCGGTCTTCACTTGTCCCTTCTCCACTGACGTTGGCTGTGCACTCCTTTTATAAAGTCTTCAGTCTTCCCCGATTGCCACTCATTAGATTCTTTCGCTTTTCTCTTTTCTGCTCTTGATATTCTTTCTTTCCGAGGTTCACTCAACACCGTAAACATGCGTGTTTCTGGCCTCCTACCTTTCATTCTGGCCGCTGCGCCGGCAGCCGTCTCCGCTCGCGGCACTCTGGGTTTCTCTTTGGGTGACAAGAACGCAGATGGCACTTGCAAGTCTACGAGCGACTATGAGGCCGACTTCGACAACCTGAAGAGTCTCTCCACTGTCGTCCGCACCTACTCCGGCACCGAATGTGATACGCCTCAGAACATTCTGCCGGCCGCCAAGAACAAGGGCTTCAAGGTCGTCCTTGGTATCTGGTGAGATCCCCATCAATTGCGAAGGGAATTACCGTTTTTTGAACTCAGCTAACACGCACTTGTGCTCTCCTAGGGTCGGCGCGCAGGACAAGAGCGATATGAGCACCAACGATCCCTCGTTCACCAAGGACTTTGCTGCTCTCAAGAGCGCCATTCCTGGCAACGAGGACGTTGTGGAAGCCATCACCGTCGGATCCGAGACCCTCTACCGTGGTGATTTGACCGGTCCTCAGCTTCACAACTACATCAGTGCTGTCGCGAAGCAATTCCCCAGCATCACCGTGGGTACCGCCGACAGCTGGAACAAGTTCGCTGATGGCACTGCCGATGACCTGTTCACCACCAACACTGAAGCCAACCCTATGGTCACCTACGTGTTGGCCAACGCCTTCGCCTACTGGCAGGGTACTGCTGCCGACCAGGCCTACAAGACCTACTTTGATGATATGTCTGGTGCCATGTCGCACATCCAGAAGATTTCTGGTTCCAACTGGGACAAGATCAAGGTCCTCAACGGCGAGACCGGCTGGCCTACTGGTGAGTGATCCGTGTGGATGCAATTTTTCGCATGATATACTAACAGCATTCCAGACGGAGGCTCTGACTATGAGGCTGCCAAGGCCGGCACCCAGAATGCCCAAACCTTCTGGAAGACTGGTGTTTGCGGTATGCTCGCGTGGGGCGTCGATCTGTTCTACTTCGAGGCCTACGATGAGTCCTGGAAGCCCACCTCCATTGGTGACAATGGTCAGGCCATGGACGAGAAGCACTGGGGTCTGTTTACCGCCGACCGCAAGTCCAAGTTCGACACCTCCTGCCCTAACTAAGCGATCAGTGCGGATTGGTCCTGTTTCTTTCCAATTGTATTTTTTTTCTTCTCTGACTGGGTCAGATCTCAAAGATCGCGCATAGATGAGATTGGTTCCTCCATCTGGAGATCTTATGGAAATACGGATTATTTTGTGTAGTTATAAAGAAAACTTGGGCCTTCAGTGTTTCGTACACGTATAGCTTCGGGCTTCTCGGGCACGTATGTATGACCATCCCGAGGAAGGGAGTCCTAGTTTGACTGGTCATAAGCGTACAGACGTCTTTGTTCTCGCAAGATGAATTTGAGGAAGTTGAATCAGAGCTCGACACGTCAACGCGCGGGATTACGTGATTATGTCAGCATAACGGAAGTACGGTAAATACGGACCCAAACCACGGTTCGTCTACCCCTGAATCCAGCCAAATTCGACTCCACGAACCACGCGAGCTTGTTTACTTTGGACCTTGAATCATAGACCGAAATCGAGATGAATGAGACTGTTGAAATATGTGCAAATGTGCGAGACCGAGCAAGGAGGTCACGAAACTCAGAGCATGCATCCACTGTGGCGGTCAAGAAGCCAATGCTCGGGGTACCTGCGCAGGTAAGGGCAGTTGGGATCCATCGGCGCCCACCGCTAGCTACATGTGGGCAACTTCAGGACACTAACGGCCTCGGAAAGAAATTGAGAGTAATAGAGTAATTGAGACTAGGTTCACAGTACCTGTACACTAGTCTCCCTAACACTCTCCATATTCCAGCAAGTACCCAGTACACGGCTCCGTGACGTGACATAACCTGCACTTTTCTTCCCCTTTCCGTCTCTGTGTCCTTGTACGTGATGCTTCTGGTGTCTTTGTGATATCTTTCTTTTTTTTTTTTTTTTTTACACCTAGGTCCTTGGCGGCGGAACTCGAGATCGACTTTCAGTGACTGCCTGTTTCCCCCCCCTGATTTCAGGTTGCTTGGTCGTTTGCAATTCCGGTTGGATTTCCATGCGTCAACATTCTGGACGATAAGCGGAGCGGCAAGCAAGTGCTTGCTGCAGGAGTCGACACGGAAGGTAAGCTTCATTGTTTTAGCCCTCAGTTTTGGGTCTCGGATTGCCGGGGTGCGAAGGTGGTGGAATTGAGTTGCTCCTTTTGATCTACTTCCACTTCTCCGCGTCTCCCACGCGCATTCCTCCCCCTTAGATCGAATACCCCTCCACGACAAGAAAACTCACCCTCGAGAAAATCTTGACATGACTGACCTTCCGGATCGGATGGAGTCGCAGATCTAGATCCCTCCATTTCTTCCGCCAGTTCGGCGTCTTCTCCACCGTTTCACCCGAAAGAGGCGCGCATCCTACGTGACAGATCGCGACTGGCCCCGTCAGTGCTCCTGTCCTCTCCACCGTCAGGAGACTCGAGCCCGTCGGATACTAGTTCGTCATCCCAGCGACATTCCCCGCGGAGCATCACCCTCGAGCCCCCGCCGCTGCCTTTCCTTTCGGCCCATCGAACCGGCGAATCCTCGATCTCGTCACCGGACAATAAAAGGGCTGAGAGCAGTGTCTACTATACCACTGCCTGGGGGTCTCCGTATGCAGCGCCGAGCACCCGTCGACTTTCTTTGACCCTGAGCCAGTACGCCGGCGCGAATCGCGATTCACGGGAAAGCTCGCCAATCAGTGTAACCAACAACCCCGAGTTCCGGCGCTCAAGCATCGTCATCAACGAGGAACTTGTTGGTAATCAAGAGGGTAGATCGATCCGGGACTTTACGCAAGATTGGATCAATCAATACCTGACCGGCCAACCACGAACCGAGCGCAGCAACTGGTTGAGCGACGACTCCGGAAGCGAGGCACCGTCGTTTTTCACTGCCCAAAATCAGCTCGTCGAGGAGTCTTCTGACGACTGGCTTGGTCTGGAGGACGATATCGGTGAAAGCGATCTTCTCAAAACACCAACGCTTTCTGATTTTGTAGGTCGAAGAGCGGCTGCTCGCGCAAAGCCGAAGAAAAACCTACACAAGCGCGCGGAAACTCTGCGCCAGGAGGATTTTTGGGGTTTTGCATACGACAAAGAATCACTGAACAACACGATGTCGGATACTAAGGAGTCACAACCTCCCGCCGAAGTGACTTCTCCGGCGGAGAAGCCTCTACCACCCCCGCCGTCATCTATTGAGGATAAGAGTGGTCAAGTGGAGGATACACAAAAGCCCGATGTACTTCAGAGGCAGGCCTCTGATCTCAATCGTTCGGCCACTCAGACCCCGAGACGGAGAAAGAAGTTGACTTGGCGTGGGAAGGCGTGTATCATTGAATTGCCCGCGGATGACAAACGAGGAACGGAGGAATCTGGTATCCGTCTTTTAAGCCATGCGGATGTTGAAATGCGGATGAAGAAGTGGGAAAATGAGGGTTACGATGTTCGCGGATTTACCATCGGTGAAACAGATGGTTCTTCCGAGCCCACCGAACTGGGAGGTTTAAGCCGACCTTTGTATCCCGATCCGTATGAGGTCTACGAAGAAACCAAGGGCCAAAAGGTTCATATTTCCTTCCCGGATAAGTCCGTTTGGGATTCTTATGTGGCAAACTTGCAAGAAGAGAAGTTGCGGGCTTTGGGTGTCTCCTTTGGGGACCCCGAGCCTCAGCACTCGCCTTCCCCTGCATCAGCATCAATTCATCCATCACACACACCATTTTCCGGTCTCGTGGCATCCCCACCGATTCCCACTGCGTCTGCAGCAAGCAATCCACTTGCCTCGATGCACCCTTTCTCACCGCATTTTGGTCAATCAGCCAGTACTGCAAGTGGTGGAATGGGATCTTTGGCCTCGCCTGGCTCATTTGGCATTCAAACTCCATTCATGGGCATTGAGCAAAACTTGATAAATGGATATCCGTTCCAGTTCCAGCCCACACCTCCTGCCCAAGGCTCCATGACCCCACAAAGCCTGGCCAACCTTCGTCATGCCAATTCGTCGGTTGGTCCCGGGGCACTCCACAACTTCAACTCGATGCTATCTCCCGTTTCCCCGATGCATGAGCAGGGTTACCCGGAGTATGAAAAGGCTGGATTTGAACCTAGCTTCGGGCATGTCGGCCACGATGCTCCTCCTTTCCAGACTCCTCGTACTCCAGTCAACGATCCTGGACACTTCCACGCTAATGTTGAAATCGCTCATCCAACTCCTCGTGGTCACGGGCACAACCTCAGTGAAACTCTCCAGCGAGGCGTGGAACAGATGACACATCCCGAGTATCAAGGTCTGCCAGGTCAGGTCGAGCACCATATGGAGGATGATCACGATGCTACCCACCATGGAATGGACTTTGAGTCGATCCAAAATCGTTGGGAAAGACATCAGCAGGAGACCGGTTTCTACCAGCCACAGAACGATTATCAACATATGGCTCAAAATGCACCTCGGCATGCTTCATTCTCTCAGCATCCTCATCAATTCTACGACGGCCAATTCGGACACCAAATGCAGAACGCGCATGAGATATCCGACGTGGATACAAACCCTAGCCTGGCTGGAACACCGCATACACGAAGTGCTGTGCCAAATCAAGGACCGTGGCATGAATCGAAACCGAGCTCTGGCTCTTTTCAGGGCCACCAGTCCAAGCTCTCTATCTCGTCGCTTAACGTGCAAGCTAAGGAGTTTGACCCGACTGTTGCTTTCGGATCTCAGGCTGCACAGCTCGGTGAAAATGCGTTCCAGTTCGGTGGAATGGGCCAACAGGGATTCGGCTTCGCACCGGCCGCCCCGACCTTCAACCCCTCCGCAAGTATGAACGCCCCAAGGGACAATCCTCTCAAACAGAGCACTAGCAGCTTCAAGTTCTCATCCGCATCTTTCAACGTCGATGCCCCAGTCTTCAACCCCTCTGCCAGTCTCAATTCGAATGCCAGCTCTGAACAGCCGCCTGCCAACCGATCCAAGATTTTCGGCGACATTGACATTGCTGAAATTTCTAAGCCTCCGAAGGAGAATAAGGCTATTCCGATCGTGCGGCCTGATGAGAACGAGGCCTCTAAAGATGAACACGAGCAAACGGTCCACGATGATGCCAATGGCCGACCTGTTCCCACAGACCGCCATAAGCGCGCTCGACGCGGAATCGGTCATGCTGAGGGTGAGGCTCGGTACAGCATTTCAAGTCATCCCCTGGGTGAAGTTGGCAATGTCCAGGCGTCCAACAATCTCCAATCTGTCGCCGAGGGCAAGGAAAATGCTTTGCCGGAAGATGACAAGACTCTGGAGCGCAGAAGCACTCCTATGAGCGAAGCTGATACGTGGACTCTGTTCGATTACAGGAACAAATCCAATGCCGGTTCGCCAGTTCCCGATGAACAAAGTCGTGAGATCCAGGAGGATCCTGCCCAGAAGCTGGCAGTTGAGGAGTCTGCAAAGGAGGCGACTCCTCAAACTGAATCGAAGCATGCTGCTCAAGAATCAAAGAGCTCCATCAAGAGTACGATGCTCTCGGCCACTGCCCCGCCATTCGAGTTCAAGCCTGCTGTCCCTGCATTCGTTCCAATTACTGTGCAGCCGTCCAACTTTGCTGAAAAGCAGCTAGAGTCCCAGCCGGAGCCCGCCAAGATCCAACCCACCGAGGAGAAGCCTGTCCAGCAGAAATCTGCCGAAAAGAAGTCAGGTGGGCTCATGGCCTCTCGCTTTGCTACCGACGATCCACCCAAACCACAGCCAGCTGTGCCTCAGCAAAGCAGGGGTGGGAATCAGAGTCTGGGGCTGAAACGCCAGACTCTGAAGATATTGATGCTGTCATGGACCAACTCAATGGTGATGGATCCGACATTGGCATCGAAAGGCAGTACACTCCTCTTCCACCTCAGCACTTCTCAGAGTCTGTGGGTGGTCCTACCAAGGAACAGCGATTTGGCTCTATAGAGGGCAGAAGCGAAGCTCCTAGCCCTAGCCCTGGCGGTGGTCAGAAGACCTACAATCTTGATATTCCCCGTCTGGATTTCGATGATGTTCGTAGCCACGCCAGCCCCTCTCCCAAGAAGGGCTTCATCTCTCCTCAGAACGCCCAGAGGGGTCTTATCACTCGCTTCCAATCTCCCACTCGCCGGGGCCCGTCCCCTACTCTTTCCTTCCAATCTCCGTCCCGCCAAACTGACGAAATTGAGGTTTGGGATACCGATTTCGATCCGAATGAAGATGAAAAGTTGCTCACAAACAAGGCCTGGGCTGAAAACCGCGCTAAAGATGTTGTCCACTCTGTTGTCTATGAGCAGGTTGCTCCCTTGCAGCGTTCCATGGCATTGATGCAAGCAACTTTGGCTTCCATTGCCAACGAGACTTCAAGCAGGAAAGGTCGTCGTAGCATGTCTGCTGAAGTCGAAGATAGTGATGCCGACGACGAGGATGACGACGAGCACGAGGAGAAATCTGTCAGAGCTCGATCACCTCGACAACTGCGCGATCGTAAGCTGATGCAGAGTGTTGTCATGGAAGCCTTGATTGCACTTGACCTTCCTGGACGCTCGTCACAGCACTCCAACCACGGAGAGATGGCTCAACTCAAGGAGAGTATCGCTGAGTTGCAAGCCTTCGTTATAAAGAAGCTTGCTCAGGATCCTATTGGCGATATGCAAGAGATCATTCAGGAGACTTTGGCGAGGCAATTTGCACAACAGACGCCCCGTCTAACAGAAGCTGAGGAGATTGGCGCTGATAGCCTCATGCTCCAGATCGAAGGACTCAAGAGCATGTTGCGACTGGCCGACGAACGTGCTGAGCAAGAATACAAGATTCGTCGCGATGCTCAAGACTCAATAACCGAACTTCAACATTTGTTGAAGGCTGCCGAGGAGGATGCTGCTCGTCACAGCGCTGCTGCAGAGGACGCCGAGGCTCGTCTCCTTCAATTCAAGGAAGAGAAGATACCCCACTTGGAAAAGATGCAGTTCCGCAGTGCCTCTCTCGCCGAAGAGAGCGAGACCCTCAAGGTCACCATTGCCGAGTTGTCCTCGAAGAACATTGCTCTCGAGGGCACTCTGGATGAGTACCGGGTTTCCAGCGACCACTTCCGTCGTCAATTGGAAACCGCCAAAGATGAGAACAAGTCTCTACATGAAACTGTTGACCATCTGAGGACTCGCATTGAGGACAGCATGGTGGCTCGACAGAACCTGGGCGAAAAGTTCGATCGTCTTCAATCGGACATGGTGACTCTTACATCTGATGTGATTAGTGAACAGGCCTCATGGCGCAAGAAGGAGGAGCAGCAGACTGCCAAACACAACGAATTGCTCGCCTCCCACGCTCGTGAAGTCAAGCTCCGCGAGCAACTTGAGCAGGAAGTCGCTGAACTTGCGAAGCAAGAACGCGAGGCTGCCAAGATGAAGTTCATCCATGAGCAATCCCAACAGGAGAACGCTAGGCTGGAGGAAGTCATCGCCAACCTACGTGCCGAGAACCATGAGCTGTCGCTCAAGTCGGCTCGTTTCGAGCGGGAGTTCAATGAAGCCCGCGAGAGTAGCCGCATGGAGATCCAGCGTACGCGTACCTCCATGGAAGCCGACTTGGAAGCTTCCAATGTTCAGGTCAATATTGTGCGCGCCGAACTGGAGGCTCAAGTCATCCGTCTTCAGAGCCAACTGGAGAATGTTCAGATGGATGCCGATACTTCGCGGGAGCGCTACGAGATGCTCCTAGAGGAGGCCAAGGAGTCCAAGATCACTGCCGTCGCTACTGCCAAGGAATCTCGCGAAATTGCCCTGGAGGATGAGCGCAAGACACACGAGCGGGTCCTTAATGACCTCCGCGAGCGCCACGCTCGTGCCTTACATAATTCTTCAGAAGACCGTCGGCGTGCTGACGCGTACATGGAGGAACGCATGGCTCTTGCAGACGAAAGGGCCAAGCACTTACAAGAGCGTGTAGAGCACCTCGAAGAGAGACTCGAAATCGCACAATCCGCTGCCCGAGCTGCTGCAGAGGCAGCCCAGAAGGGTGGCGCTTACCCTGTGCCTGCCCCCGCGCCCGCACATTCGAGCTCACCCTCAATGTCTTACAATAAGGGCTCCCAGGAGCCAGAGAAGATCTCTCCACAGGCTCTGCGCGAGTCTATCTTCGTCCTTCAAGATCAGCTCCAGCAGCGCGAGACCCGCATTGAGGAGCTTGAGCAAGAGATCTCGTCCGTGGACAAGGAGGCTCCGAATAAGATCAAGGAGAGAGACACTGAGATCACTTGGCTCCGTGAGCTTCTCGGCGTTCGCATCGACGATTTGCAGGATATTATCAAGACCCTTTCGCAGCCTTCCTTCAATCAGCATGCTGTCCGTGATGCGGCTATCCGTCTGAAGGCTAATCTGCAGATGCAACAACAGGAGCGCGAGCGTGCTGTCTCTGGTCAAAGCCTCCAGTTGCCTTCTATCTCCGACATTGCCGCCTCTCCGCGCGCTCTTCCTCTAGCCGCAGCCGCAGCCTGGGGCAACTGGCGCAAGAGCAGAGAAAACTCCAATGGTGCAAGCTCAGCAGAACAAACCCCTTCCAAGTCTAGCAACGCTAGTAGCTTTTTATCAGGACTCTTGACTCCGCCGACCTCCAACGTCCGACCGAACGTTACACTAGCCAGCACTTCAGGTCGTTCATACTCCGAAAGTCGGCCCTTGAGAGGGTTCAATTCGACTCCTCGACGAGGCTCCATCCGCCAGGAACCCCTCATCGCCGAGCCACCCAAGACCCCTCCGCTCCTACGCCGCTCGAGCTACGACCATGACGCCGAGCCGACAACCTACGAGGACAATAGCTTTGCCACGGATGACATCGAAAGCACTGTCGACGGCATGGTTTCTGAATCACCCCGAGATCTCAGTGGGCCATTTGGCCCTCAGATATCTGCTCTCGCCGAGGAAGAAGAGTGATGTCTTGAATTTCCCTGATTGTCTTGTCCCAAGAATTACGCCCTGCTGTCCTGTCGAGACTGGCACCTTGTGTTATGTTGTGTCTCAAGTTATCTGAATTTGCTTCTGCTCACGGCGCTTGTCACCATCACCTACCCTTTACACCTACATCTTCGCATTTCCTGCCACTCTTTTACACCCATACATAGTACATTTTCTTACACAGATCTGCGATTTTTTTGATGTCCTTTCGGATTTGATACCACCCTTGCCCTGTGCTGATTATGTCTGGCAATTTTCATTGACCTTTGACCTTTGATCTTTGGCCTTTGAGAATCCATAACCCTTGTACATTGAACTCATCTATACCTTCATGTTCTATCGTTTTACCTTACATATTAATACTTGATCACCCTTTTTAGAAGTCCTATCCATCGTCTTATCTTCTTTACGTCTTTGGAAACAATTCGAGAATTTCCAATTTGTAGTCTGGGATATTGAGAGAGGAATACGACTCTCCTGGCCCACCTGCAAGATCAATTAACGAGCGAGCAGGATCAAAAGCTACAAACTTCAAATCCTACCAGAATCAGCTCTCATAACAAAGGAACTATTCTTAATCTTTCCCGAAAGATGATGCAAGTGATCCAATACACGAGATAGCATGAAATGTCATGAAGAGGAGCAGAACCTTCTATCGGTGCTCCTTTACTGATATCTCAAGCCCTTGAAGGAATATAACATGTTCAAACCAGTTTCAGACTAAATAAGATCCCTTCCCGTCTATCCACTATTCGTCATGCTTTTTTAAGAAACAAGAGGTATCTTAGAATGGCTACACATGTGTCTGGAAGATTGTTTCCATGGTTTGACGGCTTGATCTTGTTGACCGGTGAATGTAGTGGGGTGCATGAATATCTTTGCTGAAGGTGTTAATAATCTACACTAGAAAATGGTGATGAGTCTAGTAAATAGTTGAGAATTCAAAGCCAAGGCTATGGTTCATCATGAATGGTAATAATGTCAATCATATTCTTGCCAATTTACACGACTATTTGCAGTTCAAAGACTGTCGGAGGTCATCCACTGGCCGCTGTTTACAGGTGGTCCGAGCGCCTCTCCACTTGACACCTTGCGCGTTGTCTTTCAACATCAAAGTTGACCGGACTCCCCTCATCCTCAAACACCCTTCTCTACCCGCCGTTTCGAACAAATTTCCAGTAGGAGTCAGGTCCCGATCACATAATGCGTTTCTCCGCCGCTACCCTTCTCGTCACCGCGCTGGGCTGGGCCGCCGCCGCGACCGCACACACCATCCAACTGAAAGCTCACTCCCGCGAATGCTTTCACGAGACCCTGCACAAGGATGACCTGATGACCGTCACCTTCCAGGTCGGCGACCGCGAGTTTGGAGGAAGCGGAAACCTTGAGATTGACTTCTGGGTACGTCTGCCGCACCGCTCTGCGCTCCCCTGACCTCGGGCGTCAGGGTCGAGGGTTAGCCTCAGGAAGGCGACTCAGCATCGCAAATTCGAGTCAATGGGACTCTCTGGTGAAGTATGCTTGCTGATACGAGGATTTACAGGTCGAGGACCCTCTGAGGAACCGCCAGTACTACAAGCAGGCTGTCTCCAACGAAGATTACTCGTTCACCGCACACGCCGACGGCAAGTACAACTACTGTTTCAGCAACGAGGGATGGACTTCGAACTCGAAGGAGGTCTCTTTCAACGTCCACGGCATTGTTTACGTCCCTGAATCCGAGATGTCGCAGGACCCGCTGGAAGCTGAAGGTAAGATCAGGAGGCGACTCGAAGAATCACAAGGGTTATGGGCTGACCTGGTCATTTGGGTACTCTAGTCCGCAAACTTTCCGACGCCCTTGCACAGGTCAAGGATGAGCAGGGATACATTGTTGTTCGAGAGCGCGTGCACCGGAACACAGCCGAGAGCACCAACGGCCGAGTCAAGTGGTGGAGTATCTGCCAGCTGGCTGTGGTCATTGGCGAGGGTGTTTTCCAAGTGTGGTGGTTGAAGAGATTCTTTGAGGTGAGTGACAGCTCGACAAGTTGCTCTCGGCCTAGGGTGCGATGTCGAGACGAGACTAATTCGTGGTCTTACATCTAGGTCAAGCGCGTCGTTTAAGCTATTCTCCATTTACTATTCGTCGATATAAAAAAAGCGGTGTCGCCGACCGAATATCAGGGTTCAGGTCCCTTGGGACAGAACTGCGGCTATGAACTCGGGAGATACTAGATTTCCTACGGCATTTTCTCATGTTTTTCACGTCATGGACTCATGCAAACATCCTTTGATAGCTTAATATACCTGTACCACCAGCGCGCGGATGACCCAGGTGCCTAATGTCCGGATGTAATGTTTTTGCCCGGATTCGTTCGTGCAGTACGTGTGTGTCGGGCGCTAGGTGCTCATGCTCGCAACCAAGCCCGGAACACCAAGGAGTGCGCCCGACTGCGCCTCTCCTTCACGAATCATCTAAGTAATTTCCGAACCAAGATGATGAACCCATAAATATCCAGATTATGATCTCTCAAAACCCTGACCCTCACACTACCTACCTCACTTGCGACAGAGGGCTTCCGGCCGGGCTATAAAGAGAGACCCCCCCCCTCTAGAGTTTGTCAGAACCAATTCTATATCCATCCCGCCCCGCGTACTTTTGTGCTCATTCTTGCTCTGCAAGGAGCGCTCGTGTTGATTTCCTCCCATCTGACACACTCATCCGCTTTCCTTCCGTACCTTGCAGTAGACCGAGCCAACAAGCATCAACATGATTCCCCGCCTGAAAGCGAACCCAGAATTCCATCGCAACAATCTGCAAGATGTCCTAAATTCGAGTGACCCACTCTTCAAGATCTGCTGGAGTCGACAGTCCTGCTCATCGTGCCTAAGAGGTGATGTTGCCTGCAGCTGGTGCGCCATTGTATGTAGCGCCATTCCCAGTTCTCAGTCTGTACACCTTTGATTAACACCGTGGTGCAATTTTGCCTTTTTCTCGAGTTTCTTGGTTTCTTCCCTTCCTTCTTTCTTCCTTTCTGTTGTTTCTAGCTCCGCGCACTGCATTATTCCTTGATCTTGTTTCGTGCCCCGATCCCTTGTATATAAAATGGCGGTTGAACCTCCCCCCCCCCCCCCCCCCCCCCCCCGGAGCTTCTCGTTTCAACGGAATTGTGTCCACGCATCCCGACGCCTGTGCCAGTGCTCGTGCCTGTGTCACTGCTTAGCTGACGTCTTCGATCTAGTCCTCCACCTGTGTTCCCAATCCGGCTCGTCTGCCCATCTTAGCCCCGCTCTACTCCACGCATATCTGCCCACTTGATGCTAAGGAACGATGGGAGCTGAGGGCACTGCCCTTTGGGTGTAGCGTGAGCACTACGACTTTCTTGAGCACCACAGTGGCCGCGTTGAGCACATTAGCTTTGATTGGCATGGTTTATCTGGTGATTGCAATTGTCAAATGGGCGCGCAATAGATGGAAGGAAGCAGAGCATGCGCAGCTAGATGACCAGGGACGAGAGTCGTCCTGGTGGACATGCTTTGATCCTAGGCTAGTTGTATCCTTATGGACTGGTTTATTTGGGCAGGGCCAGGGTCAAGCGCAGCAGGGACAAAGTCAGAGGGTCATGGGAGATGAGCAGGACGATACAGAATCTAGACCGTTGCTGGAGTAGATCATGGTGAAGGAATTAAAAAACATTGTTTTGCTTCAATGCCCATGTGTACAATTCGAGCATGGAACTGAGGCCAAGAATATCACACCGATTTGGAGAAACTCAGTTTCGAAGACTACAGGATAGTCACGAGGCTCTGAGTCCGTGGTATGTGGAACCTGCCACACACTCTTCAAATTAATGAAATCAAGCTGTCTCACCCCGGTTCTCTCCCTTCGCTAGTGCAGACACTCTTGATGTCACAAGATCCGGCAACGACATCTTTCCCTCAACCGCAATCAAACAATGCCGCACCTGCGACGCCGCCGAGAACATTCTTGTGACTTGAAATTTGCGAAAAGACCTCTAGCGTTGAAACAGGCAGTGAATTATGCTTTCATTACATCCCAAGAAATGGGTTACCGTTGACTATACTAAGATGCTCGCAAACAAGAACTCAACCATTTTCAAGCGAACTTGACTTCACTGGTCACAGCCTCCGACATGCAAAACTATCTTCAAGTAACACAAGCTCCCCTCTTTTCATCGAAAACTTTCATAGCAATGATTACCATCATCAGCTCTGAACATGATCAGTAGGCCCCGAATTGATCAAGCCAAGGTGGCCGGGCTTGTCCGCTGGGTGCAATCAAACGGCTCATCGATAAACCAAGTGTTATGTTGCGAGTCATAGACAATGGGATACTTGGTACCGGGATCGCAAAGCTGATCGATTTGAGACATTTCCCCAGAGCTGATGGTGAACCAGTACTTGTTGGTATCGTGACTGATGTTCTCACACTTATAGAAGTAGCCAATCGCACCATTCCCAAGCACATCGCTCCGGAAATTGACGGCGATCTTTTTGTTGAGATTGATGTTCTCGCAGTCTTCGTGTAGACCCTCGACGCTTGCCGTGCTGGCATCTTTGGAAGTGTAGCCCTTCGCAGTGTGTGTTCCGTTCGCCGACCAGGTGTACATTGGCAAGGAGACTGTTGCGGCAATTTGCTGGAGTAGGAGGCTATTTGGGACTGTGATTGTCGCGGAGCATTCAGCGGCGAATAGAAGACCGACAGCTCCCAAGACCATTCGGCGTGGGGAAAAGATTGAAGGCGCCATCATGTGGGGAACTCAAATTGTCTGCGTGGGAGTGTGAAGAGTGCAGCTGAATCTGGGGGATTCTCCATAGCTTTTATGTATTCTCCAGGTTCTCCATCTTCCCCAGATCCACTTTAATCCTGGCATCGTAAAATTGCCCAAATGAGTTTCGACAGGCTATGATCATGATGTAACGGGCCCGACGAGGTGGACCCAGGGGGCCCAAGTCTAGAAACGGATGGGCTACGCGCGCTTAAGAACACTTGAAATGGACGTACCCCTTCCCGAAGCAACAGATCTGCCAAGAGCCTTCCGGAAAAGGTAGAGCTCAGAGTATGAACAGAAGGGGTATGGATTTTTATTCGCTTCTATCCTGGTCAATCTGTGACTGAGCGTATTACCCAAATTTCCCCGGATTTAAGCAAGTGAGTACTATGGTTCCCCTTCACGAGAGTCTCTAGAGGCCAATTCATCTCACCGCCCATATCCCGGCCCGCTTGTATTTGAAGGCACTGGAAAACATCTGGAGTTACCATCTCGCTGTGGCCATGCCTCCATCTTCCGATCTTGAAATGCCACCTTTGCACGCAGCAGGGGCAATCGCGGCACATGAGGTACCTCCTCGTCACTCAAAGTGCCAACTAGTCGCACAAACATTATTCTCGTCAGTGATTGTCAAATTATTAGAGCATTGAGGCTCCTTTGAGCAATGCACAACCTATGGAAGTCGATCGTGTCCGTGGTGACCACCTAAAGGCCGACTGAATAGGAAACTACTTCAATTTGTTATAGCGAAATACCCCAGCTCAACATCATGATATACTTCCTTATAGTTGAATCACAGCTCGGATTCCTGCTTTTGATGGCATGCAATTGTGATCCATCAATTGGGAGCCTTGGCAAGAATATACGGGCATGACTCAAATACTTCAGATTCCACAAGCAAAAGGACTTGAGACTGAGTCGATACTTTGTCGCTTGCGGATGTCGATATCCAAAGAACATCCGACTTTTTGCTTTTTTCCGAATCTCATTACCAGAACCAACTCAGTCGAAAACGTCGCCGCGGTGCGATAATGATATACTATGTTTTTACAAGTTCGCTAATTCGAAACATGCAAGCGACCTTGAAGGAAATAAAAATGCACTATCTCCATCACAGAGCTATAGATATCTATCATCGCGTCCGCCACGACGACGACCAAGATATCAAAGATCCGGTGATAGCCAATCATAGTTTACACCATTATCGTGTTCCTGGCCAACAAGAAGTAGCTCCCACTAGCATCAGGGATGGCCGACCATGTATATGCAGCCTCTTATCTGGGGTCGTGTGCCCAAGCGGCGAAGGCGGAGACCTCCGACAATCCCTATTGCACCCCTCTGAAGTCTAATTGGCCTAGCGATGACATCCCATATAACCAACTCTTGTGGAGATCTCCGATGGATATTTCTTCTTCTCAGACTTTATGATAACAGACTGGTATGAAATTCTGTTATAACACATTCGGTTGATGGACCTGGATGTCTGTCTTGTGCTCTCGTGTCTGGCCGACTGGACATGTGATTGATTATGTCTCTCTTGACCAGAGATTCGCATCCAAATTATAATGTTGGTCCACAATTACTTCGAGATGTGTGGGGCCTTACGGCGGTCGCAATTTTGTTTGTGATTCTGAGACTTATTGCAAAGTCCAGGATCAGGAAGCTGGGAGCAGATGACCTGCTGATGGCTTTCGCATTGGTTAGCAAACCTCTTTGTTTATCTCGTTTTGACAAAATTTGAATCTTGTGAAACACTGTCAGATGTGTTTCATGTTGATCGAGGAATTAACCCTGCTTCCAGTGCACGGCTCTTGTCGGCTCAATTATGATCACCGTGGCTATACAACTTGGCTTTGGTCAGAAGGTGTCGGCTCTGAGTGATACCGCCGTGCCACAGGTCATCATGCATGACTATTTGGCGCAGACCTTTGGACTTGCTGGAGGGGCTTTAGGTCGGATCTCATTCATTGTCTTCATCATCGGGCTACTGGTGCAGCGGTCATCCCAAAGAATCGCGTTGTGGACCTTGGTCGGTGCGCAGGCTGTGATCAATTCCTTGTTCATCGTGATTATTTTCGTCCAATGTCCGGAACATGCATCGGCGATATGGAGCCATTTCGGCAAGGCAAAATGCTGGGATTTGCATGTGCAGGCTGATTATGGGTACTTCCAAGGAGGTAAAAGGGGACAGTCAATACCCACGTTCTAAACCGCTCTAACATGCATTCAAACAGCTTTCAATGCGGCCACGGATTTGGGGCTTGCAATCTTCTCGACATACATCTTCTGGAACTTGAACTTGAGGTCACGAGTCAAGGCGGGACTGGTTGCTCTGCTGGGATTGGGGATATTGTAAGTTTTTTCGTCCCAAAAGCCTAGTTTCCCACCAAGATACTAAACCCTGTTCAGCGCGATGATCGCTGCAATCATCAAAACAGTACAAACTAGGATTCTCGCGACCTCAGATAACGACCCGACAATTGCGACAGTCACCTACGACCGCTGGCTGTTCATTGAGACTTATCTAGTGATCGTCACTACCTCCATCCCTTCTATACGTTCCCTGTTCCGATCAATGGACGGCCGCAAGACTGGCAGTACGAACACACACGAGTTGAGCTCTCGCTACGTCGTGAGTTCATTGCATACGTCACGCACAAGACGAAGAGCTCCATCAATCAATGGGAAAGGGATGATTAACGTCTCAGAGGGGGATTTCAATAATGACGGCTTTGCCAGGATAGAAAGTCATCATGAAACGCCTGAGTCGGGACTTTCACGGGAGTCGGTGGTAATCTGTATTTGATCTTTCGATTTCTAGTGTCATATTATGTGTTCCCTCGCATAAAATTTCCCCAGAATAATCACGACCCTGTATATCCCACTCCCACCCGACTCCGACGCTGGTCATCTTAGACTTCAGGAGCGTTCTCAAACACCGAGGCGTCAATTGCCGGCCTACTCGTTCTACCCGCTCTCCAATGACATCTCTCCATAGAATGGGTTTCCAAATGCTTATACGGGCGTTCCTTCCTGAATCGGCACTTTCGAAGCCACGAAGTTTGATGTGGGATTCGGCAATCGAGATCTATTGCCGACGGCATTTGCTTTGAGGGGACGCATCGTGATGGGCCAATCTCGCGTGACTCCACCATGGAAGTTATCACATGTCCCCCAAAGACCACAGACGTAAACGATTCAGGAGCTCTGCAATTATATAGCACGTCAGACTCAATGATTATGCGGGTCGTCGTAGTTTATAAGGTCAGGACAGCGAAGTTATAGTGGGCCGGACGGACAACCTCCTCGAATTCCATGAATCAGAACGCGGACCGTCAACTCTTGGCCTCGGATGGCCCGTGCAGCATACCCGGACCAGCGTCAATCACGACTAGGCATGCCAAGGCCGAATGCTAGGTACGAAAGCAGCTCTGGCGCGGCCTGAGTGGACGGAAAAACTAGCAGGGCCAGGGCATGACCATTCCCCACCGCATTTCCCCGCGGCGTCCCCCCGCTGAAGTTCCCCAATGCGGGTCTTCATTCCCCATCTCCCCGGGTTTGAACCACTTATCTCCTCGGCTTGATTCCGTACACAAGTCCCAAGCAGGGTTGTACGGCAAATGTCTCAACTGATTCACTATGATGCTTAGCGTTTGAGCCGACCCCGGGAAGTGGCTGGCCCACTGATGCCGTTGCAGAGGGATGGGCCGAATATAAAGGGGATCCCGTCCGGGCTGAAATCGAATTCTTTTCCCCAGTTTCCCAATCTTAGACACGGCAGGCCGTTTGTCAAACTCTGTATATTTTTCTTCCTTTTACTCTCTAGCTACTCGGGCGAGGCCTCAACACCGCCATTATGGCAAAGCCAGGGTTTATGAAGAACTATCGAGTCTATGTACTCACCTCCGTCGCCTATTTGGGCTCGTTGCTCTTCGGTACGAGCTATCCCGGTGTGGCGTGCACAAAAACTTGAGACTGATATTGCTTGACAGGATATGACACGGGTGTGATGGGCTCAGTCCTTGCCATGGACAGCTTCAAGAAAGATTTCGGTCTCCCGACCACATCATCCGGCTTCGCCAGCAATGCGAATGCCCAAGTCTCCTCGAACGTAGTCAGTCTCTTGACAGCAGGATGTTTCTTCGGATCTATTTTCGCCGCCTACCTCAACGACCGAATTGGCCGTCGCTACTCCTTGATGATCTTCGCCTCTATCTTCATGGTCGGAGCCGCAATTCAAGTAGGCGCACACCATGCCATTGGACAGATTTACGGCGGGCGTGTCATTGCCGGTCTGGGAATTGGAGGCATGTCTAGTATTACTCCCGTCTTTGTCAGCGAAAACTGCCCCCCGGCTCAAAGAGGTCGGATTGCGGGTCTGTTCCAGGAGTTTTTGGTCATCGGAAGTACCTTTGCGTACTGGCTGGACTATGGTGTTGCTCTTCGTGTGCCCGAGGGCACTAAGCAGTGGCGCATCCCCGTGGCTATCCAACTGATTCCCGGTGGTTTGATGCTCATCGGTCTCTTCTTCCTGAAGGAGTCTCCGCGTTGGCTGATGAAGCAGGGTCGCCGTGACGAGGCTTTAAAGTCCCTGGCTTATATTCGCAACGAGAGCGAGGATAACGAGGAGGTCCAGAAGGAGATTGCCGAGATCTATGCTGCAATCGAAGAAGAGACTGCCCAATCCGAGGGCGTGACCTGGAAGGAGTGCCTGCACAAGAGCAATCGCTATCGCTTTTTCCTCGGGTTTGTCATCATGTTCTGGCAGCAGTTCTCTGGAACAAACAGCATCGGATACTATGCGCCGCAAATCTTTGAATCGATTGGTGTTAGCTCGACAAAGTCGTCGCTGTTTGCTACTGGTGTCTATGGTACGGTGAAGGTTGTCGCCACAGCGATTTTCCTGCTTATCGGTATCGACCGCTGGGGCCGCAAACGGAGTATGATTGGCGGTGCTGCGTGGATGGCTAGCATGATGTTCATCATTGGCGCTGTCTTGGCTACTCATCCCCCAAACCCGGACGCTACCTCTGTCTCTTCTGCCTCCACTGCTATGGTGGCCATGATCTATCTCTACGTGATCGGATACTCCTTTTCCTGGGGCCCGACTCCTTGGGTGTACCTCAGCGAGATTTTCCCCACTCGTCTGCGTGCATACGGTGTTGGTCTCGGAGCCGCCTCACAGTGGCTCTTCAACTTTGTCATTACGGAGGTGACTCCCCGTGCTATCCACAGTATCGGGTGGAGAACTTTCCTCATGTTTGGCATCTTCTGCACGGCCATGGGTATCTTCGTTGCCATCTTTGTCAAGGAGACCAAGGGAAGGACTTTGGAAGATATGGATCTTATCTTCGGCGCTATTGATGAGGAACAGCGAAAAGCCGACGTGGAGAGTACGTTGCACAAGAACGACATTCATGCGGAGCATGTGGAGGGGGTGGAGCAAATCGATCACAAATAGATGATCTCCATGACTGTATCTAAACTAGAAACGTGAAAATGCAAGTGTCCTATTTCGATTCATTTCGTTTCTATCAGTTCCACGCCCATCATACACCGTAGGTCGTCAGAAGCCACAACATTTGGGCCTCAACAACCAGGATCAAATCTGAATTCAGCCATGATACAAGCTGAAGTCACTCTAGTCAGACGGAGGGCCAGATGATGGTGTCCCAAGTACACCGAGGGTAATCTTCAATTGACCACGGCTAGTTCCGGCGCGACCAAATTGTTTGGATCGGACCCACAGCAAAAATGCCGCGGGGAAACATCCCCTCGCCATCACTTCTCTCAGACGTTGCGCTCGCGACAAATTCTCAATGGAGAGGCTCGAAGACACTTGCGCCTCACTGCAAGCGCAGATTGCAGCCACAGAGACCGAGCTTGAAGGCCTCAAGCGTGACCTCGCCAACGCCGAAGCCGCAGCCGCAGCCGAGTTCGAAGCAGGCTCGACGGGTGAGCCTCACAAAGGCCAGAATGATTCCGGGAACCGCTGGCCGCTGCTACCGGAAGAATATAAACGATACGGGAGGCAAATGATCGTATCGCAAATCGGTCTACGAGGTTCGTTGGATTGCGCTGCGCTCATAGAGGAGCGAAAGATCACTAACTGTCGCATTTTCCATTCTCTACAGGACAACTCAAGTTGCGCGCCGCTAAAGTCTTACTCGTTGGAGCCGGTGGTCTAGGATGTCCCGCGGCACAATACCTTGCCGGCGCCGGTGTCGGAACACTTGGTCTGATTGATGGCGATACGGTCGAGATTTCGAATCTACACAGGCAGGTGCTGCACCGCGGAAAGAATGTGGGGAAGTATAAGGTGGACAGTGCGATCGAGGCGTTACGAGAGTCAGTGATTATTATGAGAAAATTGTTTCAACTGGGCAGCTGTGCTGACATTGATTATCTCTCCGATCAGATTAAACCCCCATCCGACGTACATTGCGCATCGAACACATCTCACGCCCGAAGAGGCGCCTACCATCTTCGAGAAATATGACCTTATTCTTGATTGCACAGATAATCCGGCGACGCGATACCTAATCTCGGACACTGCTGTGTTGAGGGGTAAACCGGTGGTGTCGGCGTCTGCTTTGCGAACGGAGGGCCAACTCGTCGTGTTGAACAATCCTCCTCGACGTCCGGGTGAGAAAGACGGTGGCCCTTGCTATCGCTGTGTATTTCCAAAACCCCCACCGGCCGATAGCGTTGTCAGTTGTGCCGATGGTGGTATCATTGGACCGGTCGTTGGAACTATGGGGGTCTTGCAGGCCCTGGAGGCGATCAAGGTGCTCACTGCGCCGGAGACCGACGCGGCGACAGATGGTACCACACCCCGCGAGGCCCCTGTGATGCAGATATTCTCTGCGTTCTCAAATCCTCAATTCCGTTCGATTCGGATTCGTTCTCGCCGTGCCAATTGTGCGGTGTGCTCCGCCGAGGCCACCGTGACGCTTGATACCATCGCGTCGGGATCCACCGATTATGTATTCTTCTGTGGCTCAGCGACAGCGCCATCTTTATTGGGTCCCGATGAGCGCGTCTCACCAGAAGAGTATCGTGAGAAGCACCCGTTGATTGATACTCGGACAAATGGGGAGCCCAAGGACTCACACACAGTCATTGACGTGCGAGACAAGGCGCAATTCGGAATATGCAATCTCGAAAACAGCATCAACATTCCTATTTCCAATTTTTTGGGATCCGTCCCAGTCTCAACAGCCGACCCTCATACCAGTCAATTCCCGTCATGGCTGCCATCAGAAATAGTCTCTACTGAGTCCAACGACCCAATTTATGTGGTCTGCCGCCTCGGGAACGACTCCCAGATCGCAGTGAAGAAAATGAAGGATCTCGGCCTCGACCGAAACGGCCAAAGGTATATCGGAGACATTCGCGGCGGGTTCCGCGCATGGCGGGAGCAAGTCGATCCAGAATGGCCCGAATACTAGACGAACATCACAATTGAACGATTGAAAGTGTCCTCAGGATACACTTTCGGGCACTTTATCCAGCCAGGCCCACTCCATGGTAACCCGCCCCTGGGCGATTTCAGCGACCTTTTCAAATACAGACTCGGTGACATCAAGGTCATCCACTTTACAGCCCACACAGCGGTCCACGACCTTCACATCGACGCTCTTCCCGTTGCGACGAAGCCTGATCTTCAATCCACAGAGTGGATTATCATTTGGGTTTGACCCTGTCGACGCGGCGTCGAAAAGGATGTGAGAGACGGCGCAGATAGACTCCGATTCCGTACTCGTATAGCCACATGATCCCAGACCTGGGTCGTAGTAAGTCAGGTCTCCTGAGTAAGGGCCGCCGTTGGATGTCGGCAGCGGAAGATTTGAGGCTTTCCTGGTACAGATTAGTATGTTTGAAGCCTTTTGAATTGACTCTTTAGTGGGACTCACTTCTTCCCTACGGTTAAACCGACTGCCAGACCAATTATTAGCGCTAGTAGAAGAACAGCCACGACGATGCCGATGACTAGAAACCTGCGCGAACGCCTCTGTATTCTGAGCCTGGAGCCGGAGAGGCTGAAGGGCCATACTCGTTTGCTGGAGATGTGCGCATCTGCGCTGGGGGTGCCATCCTTGTTCTCAGCTCCAGTTTCGGCTCCAGTTCCCGTTGCCAATCCATCGTCGACGGCTGCAGACCCGGAGAATGTCTCGGGACCCTTTGTCAATGGGACTGGCTTGCGTCTGGGTACTGATGCCCAAGATTCTTGCGCTTGTACAGGCGGGTCATTTGCAATTGTTTTGTCAGACATGGTCGAGTCCGAGGTCAGGCCGTGATGATTCTCTGTATCCATTGCGACGATTCATACCGGGTATAGAGATTCAGATGCGAAACAATGTCTCACTGTGTGCAGTAAGGCAGTGGAGACAGTGACCCTGGGGATGAGCTTGTTTAAAGGATTAAGGGTTGTGGTTCTGGTTCAGGGGTTTTTAGTCTCGGTCTTAGTCTCAATTCAGCGGATAAGGAATCCTGGTCGCCTCGGGCTTCTACTGCCGACGTTGCACATCTACTCTCGTACATAGCCCATGATAAACATTTACTAGGATAATTGACCGTGTATCTGTCAAAGCCGGTCGTGCAATGAACTCCGTCTTCTGATGACTGTAAATGGCTGAGATCCAAATACGTAACTCCCCGCAACAAGACCCACTGGGCGCGCAAGCCGCAGCCCCTCATGTTTCCTCTTCTCCAGATTCTTTGATCTCTGACCTCTGATCATAAACGGCTCATCTCTGATCTTCGAACGAATACCGTATCTACCCCCTCTTACATCTCCGTGTTGAGAGTCCCCAGTGCCTGAATCGTGCCCGGCAATCCCGAGATCGGACCAGGTCACGTGTGATGACATGCGCATGGCCCGTCGAAATCTGACTGGCGTTTGGCATTAAGAGGGCGCTCCGCTGGGCTGCAGATATGGTCTCACATTCTAGTTCATTGAGTGATTCTAGCGCGGATGGTCCTGCACTATCGCGACGAGATACCCAGGCCACAAAGACCACCACCAGCGAGCGCAAAAAGTCCTGGTCCGACCATATCAAGGCGATATGGCAGAAGACGGGGCTGGACAAGCCCACCATCTTATTGATGCTAAAGTACGCGGTTCCTGATAATATGGCAAGGTCTGAGCTAAATTGTTGATTAGGGGCGGACTCGCACCAACGATTGCAGTGTCCATGTAAGTATCTCATAGCTTGCCAAGACCTGTTTCCCAGTGAAGCTAACTCGCGTCCAGCTATCAAGCAATGGATGTCGCCGATGAGTATACCACTCTAGGCTATCTCATGGCCATTATCTCAATCCTAGGATTCGCAATCATGCCGCGTGCCAAGTTCATTCAAATGATGATCGTTGACGTCCTGGCCGTCTGCCTGGCAGCGTGTTTTGCGCTGTTGACCATGTACTCTAGCGTGAAGGCTCGTGAGCATACTCAGAGTAACGGATCTTACAACTCTTCAGCCTCTGCCGTCAGTGGAGTATGGCTGTTTTTCCAGATCTGGCTGGTTCATACTTTCCGGGCCAAGTATCCGCAGTTCCAATTTCCCGTCGTCATCTACGCGATTTTCGCGAATATCTCCTCAATTTACGCACCGCAGATGCAGAACATGACAGCTGCAATCAACATGGTGGTGAATTTAATCAAAACGATGCTCACGGGACTGGGTATCGCCACTGCTGTATCTTTGTTCATTTTACCTATGACTTCGCGCAAAGCAGTTTTCAAGCAGATGGGTGGCTATATCGGTGGTCTTCGCTCCGCGTTGAGTGCACATGCAGAATATTTTGAAACGTTGGAAAAAAACGACATGTTCGGTCGGGCCGAGACATACGATGACTCGAGAGAGAAATTTGGCGACAAAGGGAAGAAGGTGTACAGCCCTGAGGCGGAAGCAATCCGTGGTGCAATTCGAGGGATCACCGATCTCCATGCCAAACTCCACGGTGATCTCACATTTGCCAAAAGAGAATTTGCTTTTGGGAAGCTCGGTCCGGACGACATTCAGGCCATGTTCCGTCATCTGCGACAGATTATGATACCCGTTGTTGGGCTTAGCTTCGTTGTGGACATATTCCAGAGATTATCCGACTACAATAGATGGAATCAGCCTATCGATCCAAACTCCGAACCGCTTTCGGATGACATTCGCAACCGCGTTGTTCAAGATTGGAACGATATCATGAGAGCAGTGCATGACCCCTTCAAAGCTATGATTCAAACAATCGACGAGGGGCTACTACATACTTCTTATGTCTTTGAGTTAAGCAAGCCGCCGAAGAAGATGGCAGACGCAGTCACAAATGATGCCGGCGAAGGCGACAAGGATGTCGAGGCTTCCGCTGAAGACACGGCGCCTGGAGGGAAAGGATTCACAGCCCACTTTGAAAAGAAACTGGGCGAGTTTCGAGGCGCCAAACGAATGGCTCTGGCCGCTTGGGCGGAGGATAAAGGGATCAAGCTACCGGAGGATTTCTTTGACCATCCGTCACACGTGGAAAGCTTAAAGGGCGACTTTTTCGATGCTTCTGCCTCGCATCAAGATCGAGCTCGACGACAGCTCTACCTTTTCCTCTATGTATGGATTTCTTCCCTTTCTCGGCGGGGCAGCTACTTACTGATGTCCTCTAGATGGAGCAATTGCTCTCCTCGACGGGGCAGACCGTGCTCGAATTTGTCACTTATGCTGATAGCGTTGCGGAAAAGGGGAAATTGTCTCGAACAAGACTTATCATCCCGGGTGCTACGCGTTATTGGAAATGGGCCAAGTCCTTTTTGAAAGCGGAAGATACTCATCAAGACGACAACATGGGCGATGTACACCCGCAAAGTCACATGCTCGAGCTTGGCGAGGCCTACCGTCATCGCAAAGATCCAGAACACCTACCACCCGCGTCAATCTTTGAGAAGCTCGGAGACAAAGTGCGCGTCATTCCTTGGTTTCTGCGCTCGTTCGAGTCTTCCTATGGATTCCGAGTCGCGTGTGCCACAATGACCATTGCCATCATCGCTTTCCTGCACGACACTCAGACTTTCTTCACGAAGCAGCGTTTGGTCTGGGCCATGATTATGGTCAATCTAAGTATGTCGCCGACGTCGGGTCAAAGTATCTTCAGTTTTGTGCTTCGGATTGCTGGCACAACGATCGCAATGGTGGCCAGTCTCCTTTGCTGGTACATTCCCGATCAGAAGACCCCGGGTGTGATCGTTTTCCTCTTTCTGTTCGTCTCATGTGGCTTTTACGTGCCGATAAAGATGTTCCGCTTCCGCGTTGTTGGTATCATCAGTATTGTCACAACAACCATGATCGTCGGCTACGAGCTCCAAGTCCGCAAAGTTGGCGAAGCAGTCGCCACTTCAAACGGCCAGGAATACTATCCCATCTATCTGCTCGCGCCCTATCGTTTGGCAGCCGTAAGTGGAGGTATCGCGGTGGCCTTTATTTGGACATTTTTCCCGTATCCGATCTCAGAACACTCTGTACTCCGGCAAAACCTGGGTGCATCACTGTACCTCCTGGCGAACTATTATTCTATCATCCATGAGACCCTCGACGCTCGTATGCGTGGAGACGAGGGTGATATTACTCTGAAAAGCTCTGCAGGTCGCAAACTCGAGAAGGCTCGTCATAAGGTGTTTTCTAAACAAATGCTGATGCTCACTGGTTTACGAACCTATTCTGGATTCCTTAAGTGGGAGGTCCCAATCGGTGGCAAATTCCCAAAGAAGCAATATGATTCCATCATTGTATGCGTCGAGAAGTAAGTTATCCCACCACCCCCAACTCATCAACATTTGTTAACATTGCGTCCTTCTAGTATCGTGAGCTACCTCAGCTTGCTCGGCTATGCATCAGACACGCTGATGCGTCTCGGGAATGACGAAGACGACTCAAACTCAGCTTGGATGCATGATTTCCGCCGTCTCGTCGGCACCGCCAAAGTTACCACTCATGAAGTTACGTCTCTGTTGTGTCTTCTGTCTGCCAGCATTACAAATCGCCAACCTCTACCACCATACCTTAAAGCCCCTCGACCCTACAGTTTCTCAAAGAGACTAGAGGCTCTGGACAGCGAAATCCTGAGTCTGAAGCACATGTCCGAACCCGGATTCGCGGCCTTCGCCGTCCTACAGATCTCCACTAGGTGCATTGTCGGTGACGTGGAAAGACTCATGCGGTCAGTCAAACTCACTTACCCACCCTCTCAACAATCTATACAAAATCCATACTGACTTTGAGAAAGACATGTGAGAGGATTAGTCGGCGAACTTGACTTTTCTTTCCATGCAGTCAGCACGACGGATTCTAGAATGACCGAGTCCAGGATGACATCGCGTGCACCATCGAGAGTGGAGGTAAATGAAGTTCAGGAAGCAGATCGTCGGAAGCAGGATTAATTCCTAAATCTACGTCATGCGCATTGTATATAGCCCCGTGAGCGAGCCCGGCTCAAATCGGATTGCACATACTTTCAGACCTTTAGAAAGAGCTCCATGTAGTCCCTATACGTATAGTCAACCGATGAATGCCAACATCTGATCATGTCGCCATTGGAGAGGACTCAGCCACATTTCCGCATTCTCGGTAAAAGCAGCGCAAAATGAATCTCCACGCTCGAGCAGCAGAGCCGGGAATCATCGACACAAAATGGCCCAAGTCCACATAGATCATCGCCTCAACAATCGGGCAATTGATGAAAGGGTCCTCATCACCGGCGCAGCTCACAGCATCGGCGCCGCAACAGCGCGACTATACAGCCACTAATTCGCGTAAGGCGTGATGGCCGATCTTGTTCAATTCCGTCATACAGCAGAGCACGCCATCGCAACATTTGTGTACCCGGAACGAATTGCGGAGGCTACTGTTCTGATTTCTCTGGATACGGTGAGAGAAGGAAGCTGTGTTGTGGTGAGTATTGTACCTTTTCACTTGCCGAGTCTATATAGGTCTCATCTTGATTATTAGGTCGCTGGCAGATACCTGCGCGAAATGGAGTCTTCTAGGACAAATTAAGTGGTTACGTGGATCGCAGAGAAAATAGCAGATTTCAAGGGCCGTGCGATGCAATTATTTGGTAGTATTGGAGGCTATGTGTCACCGAGGAAGTAAAGAGATTCAGTTTTTAAGAAAATATGTTTCTTGGTCTATATAGATCTCAGTCGATCCTATCCACAGGTCTATGTCATCTTCCACCGGCTTTGAAAGGCGATTCTATTGAGGTACTCGCGGACCAACACTCCGCCAGAAATCACATCGCGATCTACGTCCACCTTCCCAGGTTGCTGCATCAGCTAGACGGAAATCGTTTGTAACACCGGGATCCTTCCGGAGCCAATAGGCCAGATGATCTGTGACTGTATCCCGAACGAGGGTCCCCCCTGATGTATTCAGGTTCATCAATACCGGCGAAGACTCATGCCACCTCGGCCAGGAAATATTGCCATTCGTACCGTGAGGCACCGTGGCATTACAGGCGCCACCCTGTGCATCATAAATAGATATAATGGGCGTATCATTGATAATGAAGTTGCCCAAGATCTTCTGAAATGCATGTTTGAATCCCTGTGTAGGAAATTTCTCGCCAACGGAGAAATACGCTTTCAAGTCAGCTCCGTGGTATGCTGGTGTAACGGAATACTGATATTTCCAGCTCTCTTTCCCCTGGCCTCCTGAAAATGCATCAGCTAGCCAATATGATGGACAGTCGAAGGTTGTTTCGGCAAATATATCGAAGACGGTTTGTTGTAGACCGTTTGCGAATTCGGATTGATTCAACGCTGTTAGGCCGCGGTCACCGAGAGTGTCGTAGAGAGGTATTGAGCCTTTTGGAGAGATCCATGATCTATATGCGGCTAAAAGAGCGATATAGTCGGAATTGGTGAATAGAGGGAATGTCGATTTGACATATCTCCAGAATTCCGCGTCAGTGATTATTGTTGGAGGGCTTAACGGGACACCGTCGTTTGCGTTGTTCTATAGTCATCAGAACTGATGTGGTGTCTGAGATGAGGACAACTTACACCCGATAAGATACGCTTGCCACTGATCTTCCTTTCAAGGAGCTGCTTGGAGGGAAGCTCGCGAACAAAATCTCCATCTGTGACAGGCAAGAATGCAAATGTGCCCCAGGCGCCCGACGTGGATATGTTGCCACTGGCATATTGCAGTGTATCAGTGTCTGAACGCACGAGACATTCGAATACTGTATCAGGAGTGTGTCGTCCATGATAGCAGCCTGCCCGAGCTGCAAAGTCATAATAGTTGTCGGTAGGCACCGTGTCGTTATAATGATACTGAGTGGGTGCGTACGGACTTGCGACGATGATCTAGGCGAGTCAGCGTCTCCCATACGTACATTATGAAGAACTAAAATGATAAAGGGAAGCCTTGCATTATTGAAGAGGTGGTCTTCTCGACCTCCGAAAGCCATGGCCTGCAGCATTGCCGCGCCAGCCCCGGATGATTCGCCTCCGACCGTGACGCGAGAAGGGTCGCCGCCGAATTTAGAGATGTGTTGTTGGGTCCATTTGAGAGCGAAACGCATATCCAGCAGACCAGCATTCAGAACGCCATGCTTATGGACATCCTCCGAGGCCAAAAAGCCAAAAGCGCCCAATCTGTACTGGATCATGACGGAGATGAAGCCATTGTTGTTGGTTTTCATCCATTCACTAGGGTCGTAGATCGCCCCGTATAATCCATATCCACCACCGTCTGTGTCAAACACTCAGTATATGCTATGCCAAATTTCATTGGAGTTGCAACTTACGGATCCACAGCAGAACAGGCAAATCCTTTGCCCCCGGTGGAGAATACACATTGAGAAATAAGCAATCTTCATCGCCCAGGGCTGATTCGAACCCGTAAGCGTCTGGCAGCTTTGCACCGCCAGATTGAGGACACCGAGGAGGCTGGTCTATAGCCGACAAAATGGCAGTCCGATTCACTTCTGGCTCCTGCGGAGCTTGCCATCGTAGGTTTCCCACAGGGGGTGCTGCATATCGAATTCTAGGCAACTGGTGAGCACAAGGGGGGAAGGTATTAGATGCATAGCATGGAGAAGTACCCTTTGTACACATTGATGTTGTATGTACTGTTAAGAGACCCCTGGTATCTTGCATACCCCAGATCGACTACCGGACTGGCGGTGTGAGTCGGCGAAGCCAGGGAGGCCGGGGCGATGGCTACAGCCAACAAGAGAACGATGCCAGCCGCGAAGCCCATGTTGTGTGTCTTGTCGAGAAAATGCCGTGAGAGAATAATTGGAGGGGCCGGTGGGTAGCGTCGATCCCAACCGCATAGGCCTTGCAGGTGCACACCTTCCGCTGACCTGGAGATGTGACACAGGAAGGCGCCCAGGCATGCGTTCCTGACAGTGTCAGATTTGAACGAGTCCTTTCCTTGTATTTCTCTGTTTGTATGTAGGCCTGTACTACTCCAACATCTTAGGCCCGGGGTCGAATGAGATACAATACCCTAAAGGGTTAAAGGGCTAGTGCATCGCGATAGTGAGCATTTCAGGACATTGGCTGCCCCCTCCCCCCCCCGGTGAATCATTAAAAGTGTTTCATTGCCAATGTCAACAAAAGATCCACATTCCAGCTGTGGTTGCAAGGCGGCCCGGGGTGCGAGGCCCGCAGGGGGTGGGGGTTTGTCCAAGATGGTGCTCCGAAGGGCAGACTGAGACCATCTTTTATGGGTCCAATACCCCGTTCTATAGTATTATTCTCCACATAAGTCCGTCTCTAGGTGAACGGTCTCTATCTTGATTCTTTGTGTCTTGTTCAATGGTCGTATCCTCGACTGGTCTATTGGCATCGCACTATGACTGAGCCCAATGTTGACTTAAACGCGTCAAGGGTTACAGCGGTGGTTGTTTGCTACTCAGTGCCGATCCCATTCATTTTATTATTCACCGGCCTGAGGCTTTTCATCAAACTTCGACCGTCATCGCGGAATCCTATGAGTTTGGATGACTACATGATTATTGGAGCGACCGTTCGTACCTCTTGGCTCCGATATCCACTTCTGGACCCACCGCGAGGAAAAGACGATTAACTTTATTTCGCAGTGCATATCGCTAGGGTTATGCATCAGTGGTTTGGTTTACGGTGAGTAATCCATCTATTGAGCATGACCCGTGGTACCGAGATATCTATGGAGCTCAACACTGACAACAGCACACAATCAGGCCCACCCTACGGGTTCGGTAGACACAAAGCTGCTCTATCTGAGAAAGAACTTCAGACTTTTATGCTGGCAAGTAACCATCAAACCTCATTCTTGACCAAAGCTAACCCATGTTCGTGTAGGGCGACTATGTCTTCAGCCACTTCTACAACTTCGCCATCGCAAGCACAAAACTCGCAATTCTAGCTCTGTATTACCGCATATTCAGCACGAAACGATTCCAGCGGATCTTAATTGGCACAGCAATCTTCATCTTCCTTTGGATCGCAGCCATGGAGATCGGGCTCGGGCTTCAATGCGTGCCGGTTGCGAAAGCCTGGGATCCGAACGTAAAGGGTAGATGTCTGAATCTCGTGTCTTTTTCATACTTCACCAACATCACGAATCTGGTCACCGATATCTGGGTGTTCTTGCTCCCTGTCCCCATTATACTGAGGCTGCATATTGACCGGAAGCGGAAGTTGGAGCTTGCGGGGATATTTACGGTTGGTCTCTTGTGAGTTCACCCCCAATGCTCTCTTTACTTGTTCTTTCGAGGTCGAAATGCTGAGATTAATCCATTCAGAACTTGCGCGATTAGTATCACGCGATTGACCGTCGTTGTTTCACAAGGATCATCCGATTTTACATGTATGTTCAAACAACACTTGCCAACAACGACCAAAATGGGGTTAACAGCAGTGTAGGGGCCGGCGTGCCATTAGGAATCCTCTCAGTCTATGAGCCACTTGGTGGAATACTTTGCGCCAATCTCCCCTTTCTTTACAAACATGCCACCAGCATGTTCAAGAAAGTCATGTCATCATTCGGTGTTCAGACTGAGGAAACAGACCTCGAGAACGGAGTGAGAAGGCCTCAATACTTATTGTGGAAGAGAAAACAAGATCTCAGCATGCAAAACGAGTGGAGCAGGCTCCAACGTGATACTGATAAGAGCACTTCAGCTACACTGAGCGAGGTGCGCTCTGCTCATGCCACGGACGGAGAGTTTGAGTTAAAAGAATCTAGATCCCGAGGATCAGAGCCATAGCATGACAAGAACACACAAAAAACTGGCTAACAGAGTGCAGAGTGGTATGAAGGCAAAAGCAAAAAGAAACAAAAGAAAATATGTACAAGTCGCTCATTATCAAGTTGAAAAAAAAGCTTGGAGCTTCTCTATATCATAACGATCATCAAATCGGATTCATCATCGTGACATTTGGCACCGCAGGCTCCACAGCGACCCTACTCGCAGAAACAGGACTCGGTTTTGTTACAGTGACTGGAGAAATGGTCGTCGGAACACTCGTATCCAGATGCGAAGGACTGCGCGAGCTCCTGCTCCGCGAAATGTGCGAAGTACTGCTCCCCGCTGTGCTACTCCCTGGTTTCCCGCCGCGCTTGACCATCTTGCCGAGTACGCCGACGATCTTGGCGGCGTCTTCGAAACTCTCGTCGTCCATTCCTTCCTGGGCGTTGTAGACGTCCGCGATAGCGTGTTTGGCGAGACGGCGGCTTGCGAGGGGATCCTGGAGGCAGTCGTACAGATAGGCTGCGTATTCGAGCTTGACGGAAAGGCGTAGGGGATGTGAGCCCGGGAGAAGTTTGTCGGCTAATAAGGCCGCGTGGTTGAAGCAGGCTGTTGCTGTTGCGGTATAGTCGAGAGGAGGAAGGAGGAACGAGGAGGCTGGTTGGATTGGTTGGACAGGTGCTAGGCCTGGGGGAAGAGAAGTGGATGGTTTAGAGTAGTTGAGAGCACCCAGGGCGGTTAAGGAGTCTGGACCGTAGATCGAGTCGTGTTTGGAACTTTGTGGTGGGTCTGGTGGGTGGATGATGGGGCGGTTGTGGAATAGGACGAAGATGTGGTAGAAAGAGGCGCGAAGCTTGTAAGATAGGACCTTCAATTCGACAAATGCGTTCACCAGCGGTAGGATGTATCCTTCTAGTATTATTAAGCCTTCTCGGGAAAGCCAGATGATGTGGTGATATTGCTGGAGTGACTTAGTGTCGCGGGTGGTGTCTAACCGGCGGAGTCGGCGAGCTCGGAGGAGCTTCTTAGATAGCATTACCGATAGTCCGAGTATCTTATACAACATGGCCGAGAGAAATGGGTTTTCGAGGGCCATGACGGCCGCGAAATTGCCCAGCGCCTTCTGGTCTACCTCGGAAGAGGCCATCCATAAACCCAATGTGGTGGCTGGGATGGTCAGATCGACGTCGTCAGCCATTGTGTTCGCGAATTGGTTGCTGAAGTCCATAGAAGGGGAGAAAGTTGAAGGAAAAGTGCAATTGAGATCATTGGAAAATGAACAAGGAAGAACAGAAATGGGATCGAAAAGAGCTTACCCAACTAGCGCGCGCGCAAACCCGAAGCTTCAAACGAATTCTTCAAAGCGTCTGCAGCATGAACGGATCTTGCCGATCTTGACCCATCCAATTCGCACAGTAGGGCGGGAGATCTCTCCGGGCTCAATTCTTTTGAAGGTGTTGTGCCAGCCCCAATGGACGTACTCCTAGCTCAGTCCCAACCACAAATAATGACCGTCGACAGTGCGCGATTCACCTCGCGTCGATGCGTGTCCAATAAACTGAAGCCGAGTTCGGTCTTGGGGGCATGCAAGCTCAAGAGGTCCCGCAGCTAGCAACGCAAGGCACGAAGAAAGAGCAAAGAAAGGGGAAATCGCAAGACCGAACGCATCGTGCGCTCAGAATTGAAGTCGACGATATTTCAGCTTTGCCAGCGCACACTGTGCGGGGAAGGAAAGCCGAGGGGAACAAAGTTGGAGAGAGAAGAAGCGAGAACAGAGAAATAGAAAAATAAGGTAAGGAGGCTCTCTCTGTTCATATGACGCAGATATGTAATTTCGAAGAAATGACAGATTCGGAATTATCAACTCGAAAATCAAGAGGAAAAAGTGGTAATTTGGTATCTTCTGGGCTGTAATGTCCCACTTGCCCGCGTCAATCTATTTTCGCCAGGCTAGGGAAACTAGTGGCCGACGTGTACGATCATCGCCCAACGTCAGTGGCAATATAGGCTCTAGCTTCTGAGCCTGATCCTCTCGTTGAGTTTTGTTTTCCATTGTAGTGAAGCCTCAGTGAAGCTGTGAAGCCCCGGAGTATACGGATCGCGCGCTACGTGGCAGCGGCTCACGACAGGGATTCGCCTCGCGCCCAATTGGTGTGCCAGCTCACCCGTCGTAGCGCCCCCGAACATCGGATTGAACACAACTGAATAGCGCACTAACATCTAACAGGCGTAGAGCACGGACTGCCACGCTGGCAGTGGCTTTGCTGGATACCCGACGCGGGGGTAACCTGTACTGGCCTGTCCGTGGGCACACCGTGGCAATCAACACGATGAGGTCGTGGTTTTTCTTTTTCTTTCTCTCTTTTATTCTGGTGCAGAGATGGTACTTGAGGAGAAGGTATACAGGTACATAGGTCCCGACTAGTGTCTGGGAGTTTCAGAGCTGTCAACGGATCGGAGCCAGGGATCGGGTGGAAATCCAAAGTGGCAGTGGATCCGAGACCCTTGTACCGCTTACACGGAGAGCCCGTACACCGCCAGAATGATGTTATCGGTCTAGTCTCATCACTTTAGAATGGAGTGGAACTGGGATGGCAGCAGTTTGTGTCATGATTCAATGTTTAAGTCTATACAACTCTAAAAAAAAATAAGATAACAAGAACACCCAATGTATGCAAATGGGATAAGGCCCGAATTAATGCAACTCATCAATAGCAAGTGAAGCGACTGGTCCGATCATTGCGGGCTCTTCACTTTTAATTCGTCTGGATCGAAGTATCCCGTAAACGCTCGGGAAAGAAATGTGCGCCATGCCTCGTTCACCTTCTTCTTCTTCTTTTTCTTGTTGACCATCGGGTCGGTATCGATGTCTTTGGAGGCAACGCCATCTTCGCCGATCCGCGTGGCCAAGTCCAGGAAGCTTCGGACGGTCAGGTCCTTCATTTGGGAGTCACCTTCGTCTGACGTAGTGTATTCGATTTCGTATTCGATGTGAGGCTTCTCGCCCTTCGAATCAGCCAGGTGGTTGAGTTTGGTCAAATTGGCGAAGTATTGGGTCCAGCCAAGGAGGGTCAAGGGTTGGTTGGAGTACGCAGGACCCGGAGGAGCGGTTGATGATGGTCCGTCGGGGATCTCGGAGTCAGACTTCTTGTCCCTGTTCTTTTTCTTTCTTTGAATATCAGGAGAAGTTTCGTCCTCAATAGAAAATGAGACATCCTCGGTCTCGTCGTAGAGAGTCTCTGCATCCAAGAAGACGTTCTCCAACCCGCTGATGTTATATTCCATGACTCGGAGCGTGGGGAAGAAATTTGGCACCACGCTCGGTGCGACCAGCGACACACTGTACCGCTCAGCAAATTCACCACCGATTTTTTTCAAATACTTGCGTTGCTTCTTCGCCTTCTTCTTGCCCTTATGGTGCTTCCCCTTTTTCCCCTTCTTGCCCTTCTTAGTGGAATCAAATTCCTGTGATTCGTCTTCAGTGGTCATATCTTCGAGCATACTGACTGGGGGCTCAGGCAACTCAGCCCACTTCTTCCGAAGGGATGTAAGATAATCCTCCTTGGAAAGGGTCGTCACCGCACCACCCGTCGCTATAGAGTCGATTTCGATATCGTGGCTGTCTTGCAGCATGAAGTGGTCGATGTTCATATGTCCATAGAGACTGCCAACGATGACGTCGCGGAATCGATCCGTCCAGAGAGTGTATTTCTGCCAGCAGGTCTCATCCCAGCTGGTCTTCTCTTCGGAGCGGGCAGGGGCCACATGGCCCATGAGGATGGCCTTCATACCCTTCTCGCGCAGGAGCTGGAGCTGCACATGCAACCACTCCATATGTTCATAGCCGGGTTCAGACTTGGCGGCACACCCATCCACAGCACTGTTGGACTCGAAAAAGTACATTGTGTTCAAGCTGATGACGGCCAGCTTGCCGGGGATGACCTCACTCAGGAACCATCCACCTTCCACAAAACTGTGTCGCTGATCCTCAGGAATGAAATGCCGCCAGATTTCCGTGTATTTCCTAGTCCACGAGTTGGGGCCTTTTCGGAAGATGTTGTGAGGCGTAATGTCGTTGTTGCCGAAGGTAGGAATCACAGGCACAGCCACACGTGGGATACTCCCCGGTCTGTTGGGGTTCTTTCTTGTTCCGAACAGCTCGAGCCATTTCTGAGCCATGAACTCATTGACTTCCACGACCTCGTCATCCGTCCTAGGAATGCGCTCATCGTTGTCGTGACGAGCCGAGTCACCGGTCCAGATCACAAAGTCGATCTGGTCCTTCAGATTCGCCTCGATCCAGCGGAATGTCTCGTTCACGAGGGTCATGGGGGAATCGCATTCGGTGCCTTCCTGGCCAAAGTATCCCGCGGGCCCCTTGCCATGATGACATGACCCCGATTCCTCGCTGATCTTGGAGCCGGCCCTATAGTATTGATCGGGGTGGAAATCTGTGACACCATCAGTTATCGCAGTCATGCGATTGTCAGGGGAAGTGCTGCTGACCGGTAATGTGCAAAAAGCGACCGTGAAGGGTTTGTTTTCTTGCACCCGTCAGGAGATCGGCAGAGACTGGCGCCTCTCTGTTGGCATCGGTGATCAAGGGTTGCTGGTCAAATGGTATGGCGGTGACAGACGCTACCAAGAGGCCCAGCAGCAAAAAGGAGGATTGCATTGTGCTGCAAGTCCGTAGTACTCGACCGCGCAGGGCTGGAGGTCAACCGCTGTTTTTTTTTTTTTTTTTGGGATCTTATCGGGTCACGTCACTCCCGGGGCGTGCGGCTTCAGGCACGGCCAATCACGGCGCTTCACGGCACTAGACTGCTCAAGAGGGATCTTGAAGAAGAGACAAAATCATTGATGCCGGGAGAGGGGCAAGATATACGAAGTACGAGGTGGATGAAGTGGATGCGACATCCGGGACATAAGGTGTGCCCCAGATCGACGTGTTGGCGTTTGGTCGCTGTTGCCCAATTGATGACCCCACGTGCCCGTGAGGACCTTTGAGGCACGCGCGCGTTTGCCCCATTCCGCGGGTCATGATCGTCAAATCTGTTCAGCTGGTCTCCGTTCTGGGTTCCCCCAAGGTCTCTCCGATCCAAGTCGAGGTTGAGGCAATTGCCCTTTGTGTGCGCGCGGTCACCGCCATCGTGCGTCGGGTCAGACAATTGTAAGGTTGATTCGCCCCTAGCCGGACTCGAGCCAAAGTACCTTGACATTTTCAACGTAAAACAAATCCTTTCTATTTACTTTTATTCGAAGAAAAGAACTAATTTTCTGATCATACGGTATAGCCACCGGATAGTGTTCCACATGAGAAGCCTTTCCTTTCCCAGGTTAGTGTTATGCTAGCTCAGGAGCTTGGCAGCCGGGTCGGGTGTCCTCAGTTTCTTCAGCTCACCTGCGCATCCAAATGGGAAGTTCCTCGCCAGTGAATTTGTCGATGCAATGTTCTCAATACCCAGACACTCAATGAACCAGATATGCAGATGTTCTCCTGACACGTAATAAGTTTCTTTAGCACCATCTATTTATATGACATTGGTCATTCATCTCTTTAGCGCGGGAGAGAATACCCTGTGTCGCGGCAAGGCGACGGATCTCGGACGTAGAGGGGCACCTCTTCGCCAAATCCGTGGCCATCGGGAAATCTCTGCCCGACCTCTTTCTCCTTGCTCCGCTTTTGACATATCCGACAACAACACCCCCTGCAACCACTGCACCCATTGCAGCAGAAGAATTTGCCATTGCCACTAGATGCATCCTTGCATCCGGACCCATTGATACAGCTCCAGGCGGAACAAGGTCTCAAGGATGGTGACCACACCCATTGGAATCGCATCAAACACATGTATGTGCGGGGCAGAATTCGACACCGAGTATCCGGTCGAGAATTCCATCAGCCGGTAGATGATGCGCACCGTGACGGCAAGCAAACTGCTATACTGGACATAGAGAAGTCGACCCCAATTTTGCTTCTCACCAACCAGTCGCTATGCGCGATTCAGCTGCAGCAAGAACCGGTGGAAATGCACGGCTAGCACCTAGGAAACATATTGCAATGAGATCTGGAGTGGTTTATGACTGACTCTAAACCAAGTTCGGATCATTTGAGACCCAGAGAGATGTATCTATGGAAGTGTAGTATAGTTGCCTGAAGGAATGATCGAGACAGCCAATCAGGTATTTGGAAAGGGTCCAAATCAACCGTACAGCACTGTAGTGGTCAAGTGTGAAACATCCCTGCAGATCACAATAGACAGCTGCGGGGTTTGTGTCGAGAACCAGCGCTAGCCACACCACTGGCTGTGCGGCTACCCAATGCACCGTGCTGAATTTTGCCGCCAAACACTCTCGCACCGTAGCACATTCGATAATTTCCGGGCTAAAAGACGAGTTTCTCATGAAAAAAGTCAGTCGCGATCACATGGGTCGTGTGACATGATATCGATCAGGATTTTTTTTTCTTCAAATGTTATCTAATTTAGAGGAACTCTGCGCGGTGTCAACCCGACGACTCTTCTGGGTCTTGATCATGATGCACGTGTGTCAGCTGATGGGTACATTTGGCTAAAGTTTTAAGTAAAAATAGCTTTAGTGGAAATTGCCGAGATGACATTGAGCAGCCTCGTGAGCGGCGACATGTCAGGCACAGAGGCCCCACCGATGGAAAATCTGATACAGAGAGGTGCCTTGACTACGGATTTGTTTGTGCTTCTCGAGAGGGAGAAGCCTTGAGAGACTCATATAGCAGGAACTAGCCATTAAATGAATAATTACTCGACTAAATATTTCAATCCTCATAATGAGGTATACATCAAAGGCGGATAAATCAGCCAATGTGGTAATCTCACCCCTGATTCCGAAGAACAATTAAATCTCAGCTCCAAGCTATCCCATCCGTGGATGAGATATCGCAGATGCTTAACCCGATTCAGGCATCCGCTTCAATTTTCTCAGTAACAGTACCATCCTCCTGCACAACGACCTTGTCTAGGTTCTGCGATGCCTTGACGGGGTTCGGCTGCTGGTAAACCCACTCCAGCTCCTCAAGAGTACGACCCTGAGACTCAACACTACGAGATGATTAGCTTTCAGTCGATACAGATTTGGGAATAGTGTCCTTACCAGAAGAAGTACCAGAAGACCACCTCGACCAGATCCCAGCCAACAAAGATCCAGAAATAATTGGTGGAAATATTTCCCAAGCCAATAGGTGATGCGAACTGGCTGATGAAACTGATTGAGCTGACCATGAAGCCTGAAAGCGCGAGACCCTTGGCGCGGGTGGTTGTTTCCAGTGCCTCGGCGGGAACGACACCCTGAAGGGGGGTGTAGGTGAATGAGAAGACGACGTTGAACAGGTAGTAGAATGCGAGAGCAGCCTGGCCCTTGCTTTTACTGATAGTTCCGTGCTCGGCGATGGGGACGGAGATAGCGGCGTTGATAGCCATTGTGATAGCGCAGGCTGATCGGTGTTAGTTCGTAATGCTACAAGCTTTGTATGTTCGTGCCAGTTTTGGACTTACCCAGAGTACCCCAAATGAGAACCGGACGACGGGGCATCTTGTCTGTCAGGGAGACTGCTACACCAGCACCGATAGCTGACACAATAGAGTTGATCAAGTTGAACAGAAGTTGGATCGAGCTCGACGTGTATCCAAGGGTGTTGTAGATGGTAGCGTTGAAGTATCCAAGACCATTACCAGACCACTGTCCAAAGACAGAGATCATGATAACCTGAGCAAATCGCCAACGACCGCTATGAGTAGTAACGAAAGGTCGGTCTATCAAATGTTGAGCACCATTAGTGTCTGATCAACCACTGAAAAGGGGTATCAAAAGACTTACAATCCCACCATCTCTTATCGATACCATCAATGCGAATACCCTCCTTCATCTCCTCGATCTCGAGACGAACAAGACGGGCATTGGGGTCTCCGTTGCCATGATACTTGACCAGGAAAGCAGTCGCTTCTTCATCACGACCTTGTGCGAGCAGCCAACGGGGCGACTCGGGAATGAACCACACGAAGACAATGACCAGGACGCAAGCAAAGCATTGGCAGATGAAAGGGATACGCCATTGGTAGTTAGTGTCCATATAGTTGCATCCATAGGTAATCGCAGCGGCAGGAATACTGCCACCGAACCAACCGCAGTTGTAGAAACCTGATAGTTTTAGAATTTCTGCTGGGTTCCCAAAACGTGGACAATAATGGAGCCTTACCGACAGCACGACCGCGCCAATGCGGCGGAGCGATCTCAACGGCATAGGCAGGAGCCGAGACAACCATGATCTGAATTCCGACTCCGAGGACGAATCGGCCGACGACGAATTGGGGCAGGGTCATGGCGGTTGAAATGATGATGGAGCCAATGATGATAACCCAAGCGCCAACGAACATACACTTGCGCCGACCGAGCCTATCGGAAATGACTGCACTGAATGGAGTCGCAACAATAGATCCACTGATTCGAGATCAATTAATGGGCTCCAAGGATTATAGAATGGGTGTTTGCGCTTACACGGTGTAGAGAGATGTGACGACGGACACCTTTTCGCCTGTCAATCCTGCTTTGAAGACGGCTTGCCAGTGGTCCATGGCGAGGACGGATCCCATGAGAGATCCTATAAGATATTAGCTCTGATTGTGCCAAGATATGTCACTTTTGCTGGTGTCGCCTTGGGCCTAGAACATACCATCGTATCCATTTGCACACGCGCAGAGGAAAGCAACAAAAATACAGACTGGATGATGTGAGTAGATATTCACCAGATTCCCCACGACATTACGCTGTAAACTCACAGTAAAGATGAATGGACGTGGCGCTCCAGCGTTCAATTTTGGTCTCCTCAATAGCGGCAAAGAGCTCGGCCTAGCCATTCATAAGCGCACTAATCCACGGAGCCAATTTTCTTTCAAAGCTAACAGTCAACTCACATTGTGGACTTCTTTTGTGTGCGCACCTGCCCGCTTGGCAGTTTCGCCGTATCCAGCAATGACCTGAGGAGTGTCATCCGCCGCATTCGAGATGCCGTGCACCTCTTCATGCATGTCTTCGTGAGCCTTCGTATCCGACATGGTGAATTCACTTCCCACTGATGCCCGAGTCAACGATGCTGTATAATCGCTTTGGAGTGTCTCAAGCGCGGTACAGAACCACGAGACGGCGGGACAACATGAGATTCTTATAAGAGTAGGCCAAGAATGCCGCCTTCGCCCGATCGGGTCGAAGTGGCCGATTGTAGTTCCTGGGGAGCGCCTTTCATTGCTCTAGAGACTGTTTTCCTTGTGACCGTAGACCCCTAGATCCTGCCAGACAGTCTTGGCCAGTGGCTTGCATTAGAGCTCCGTATCCTGATTGGAATCGGCGCATTCCCCAGTGAGACCAATTGTACTGGGGTGAGTATGGGCGGCAGCACACGATCCAAAAAGATTCAGGACTGGATCATCGGCCCTGTGTTCCGTTGTACGGTTTTGGATCTATGCCATTTGCGCCTGGGGTCGGTCAGGCTGGCCCCCTTCCTATTACGCCACTCGCTAGTCTGACCTCGGATGATCTGGGGATTTTTTAAATTACTGATCACTAATTTGGTTTAGGGTATAATAGAAAGAAATTAGAGAAAAACGGAATGGAATTACAAGAACACAATGCTGCAAGGAAAAAATTTCTCCAGGTTTTCTCCAATTAGTCCGACAGGTCTTGCCTCTAGGGCATGTCCTGTCAATGGAATAGAATCAATAAAGTAGATGGTATGAGATGCGGTCAAAGGTTTCTACCCCGGATTACCCGAGCTAGACCCTAATACATACCGTCCCAAAAGATCGCGTGAGACCGTTTGGAAATGCGGAGCTTCCCTCCGTGCTGAATTCTCCACGGGCCTTCCCCACAAAATGCTAGTCCTTTTTCGGAACTCAACTGACCACCTTTTGCCTTTCATGGGCGACCTCGCTTCTCCATTTTCGGTCCGAGTCCTCTAAATCTCGAACCTATCTCGGGAACGCCACTTGAACCCGCTGATCGGGGTTCCATGACCTGCGGCCCGAGCTGAACGTTATATCGCTGTCAACCGGAAGAGACAAGCGTGGACCAAGTCAAGAATACGAGTTCTACCCGATTCAGCAAGGATGAGGCAAGGACTTAGCGACTTGCAGAACTGAGTATGCATATTTTCATAAAGATCGCCTTTTATTGGTGCACACTCGAACAGCTAATCAAAATTTCTCGTATATGTATTGGTTATCATTATCAATTAGGTAGGAATAGGGAAATTACACATATTATCGTTAAAAAAAAAGACATATCCCATGCAAGGCATTCTTCTTTTGCAGGTCCATCGCAACCTCCAAGCATTAACAAACGCGCAACTCAGCTTTAATTGCAAATTCGATCAAAAGTGTCGAGAGTGTGTTTCCAAACAATAGCGGGGAAATCCTTCTCCCGCAACTCCTCCATTAAGGGCTTGTTGGTCGAATCCTTTCCGTCGTGATTAAGAATGTAGTAACCCGCGGCGGATGCATCAGTGGAGTCTTTCTTGGAGGGATACTCAGCAGAGGTGGCGAGATAAGTCTGCCACTCCCCAGAATCAGCCATAGAGATGATGAACGGCTTGGCGAGGAAGCTAATGATAGTTCCGAGAATGGATCCCAAGGTTTTGGTAAACAAAGGCGTCGCAACAACACCCGGGTAGACGTGAAGGAAGCTGACTGAAGGGTGCTCCGAAGCGAGGGTCTCAAATGCGAGAGATGTCATGGAAGTTGGATAGCCCAAGCTGGCGGAGAATGAGAACTCTTTCTGAAGATCTAAGTTGTCTTCTTCGATTTTGATTTCCTGACCTCCCGCGAGAATACTGACCACGCGAGGGCTATTGGCAGCTTCAAGAGTCGGGAGAAGGTTGTATACGAAGCGCATGCGGCTGTAGTACCGAAGGATATGGTAAAAGTCAATCTTCGCGTCGGTCTCTGTTTTTGAGTTAGCACCCCCCGAGGTGAAAGTACCCGAAGGCGGAGCAAGATCACTTACCCTGCTTGCTGAATGTGACACCTCCAGAGCTGAGGAACAAGAGGTCTAGAGCTTTGACTTTGGACTTCAGATCCTGACAAACCGTGTCCACCGTGCGAAGATCGGACACGTCTGCTGGGATGAAGTGATAAGAACCATTTTCGTTGGCTGCCTTCATCTCCTCGAGAACCTCAGCGCCTGCCTTCTCATTCCGGCCAACGATGTATATGGTCGGTTTGGCAATGGAAGCTGCCAGTCTGACCGCGGTGCTGCGTCCAATACCACTGGTACCGCCCACAAAGAGGGCAGTCAGCTCAGGACGAGCGGTCTTAAGGGTGGAATTCCACGCGCGGGCCTGGGCAAGGGTGTGCGCCATTATGAATATGTAGATTATGACTTTATGGATAGAAAAGCTGGTCGAAACTGGAGAGGTTTGTATATAGAGGAGTAACTTGGGTAAGAGACAGCTTAAATACGTGAGATCGTAGGGCTGGTGACGTGCCGGAAAGTGGGGCAGTACGGGTCTAAAGAGGAAAGGCCGGCGGAAATTAGCATAATCCCGAGCTCCGCACGCTGACAATTGTCGGCCTCTAAGAATGTCGACGCCGATTTCCAATCACTAATAGACCATATTTTGCAAGGCTCATTCTTTCAAATCGATAAAAGTCCTAGTATCCGGCTGCATCTTTGACCTTCCAGATCTCGCGGTGTCAATCACCAGTGATGCCTATGGCTCCGAGAAGTCCAGCCAATCGCTCCAAGAGCCCTGCCTAATCAGCGAAGTCGCATAAGCAACAAACTCATTATCTTTAGATGAGTCAGACATTCATTTGATTGATTCCGAGAGTTTGATGCCCTGACATTCGAAGTTTGTCACTAAAAGTCCTTAATCGCGCCGAATAAGAATTTCCGCTCGCATGATAATTACTACGGGGAGCCAAATAATCAATGAATGAGACTATCGAGTCGATATGCGTGTGCACCGCTCCCGATCGATAAGTTCGGTGATATATTACCTCTCGTTTTCGATGCGCTTGATAAGTTCATCGCATAGAATCACTTCCCCGTACTTGCAAATTAAACATTTTGTTCCATCCTCAAGGCCACATGCGCAATTTATCATCTGGCGATCTGTATAGATCTTCATATATGCCTCTGTCATCCAGGTTGAAGTGAACTGGATGCTCCTGGACTTCTTTTTCGACTTCTCTGAGAAGAAAGGGCCTGTTTCAGTAACCATCGAACTTGATCTCAATCGGATTGATCAGCTTGCTACTCAGGCTAATGCCAAACTCGTGGCCGCGAATACCTTTGATCTGATCCTCGGTTTTCTAGGTGCTTTGACATCCGACAATGCACTTGGGTATGGTTGACAGGGTTGTCTAAATATCGGTCATGTGACCTGGATCGCTTGTTTTTGGCCATATGCTTGACTGAACTGTCTTGCTACTGATATCTGACTAATTTGCGTAGATTCTACCGCCTTCGCTTTTCTCCCACACTGAGAGATCGTAGTGGCCGTGATTGCCGCGACTCGCAAGTCGACGTTGCATTTCCTGACGTCAGGAAAACCATAAAAAGATCTCCCGCGCAGATCATCTTCGTCTAGAATGTCTCAACACAGAACGCCAGGGAGCTTTTTCAAGTAAAATCAATTCATTACTACCCATGGTCTATGGCAACTGTCGAGCTTGGATGTTATTGGATATGAACCTAGCGTTCAGCGTGATTGAGTGGTGACGCAGCGGTACCGGGACGGGCGCGGAGCGTTTCCGAACTTGCTCCTTTCTGGTCTGCGGCCAAGGAGTGGTCAAGCTTGGGTGATAATTAATTGGAGACATACACTGATCAGCTAGAAGTGAATTGTGTGATGCATAACGGGGCGCTTGTGTATCAATTGATCGGCAAGCGGGTCTCTGTGGGGAAAGCTTGTAGTGAACAACGGAGACGGTCGCAGCTCGTTCTGTCCATGACCGTGGGCTGACAGAAGCTTTCGCACACCCACGGTCAGCCTTGTTCTAAGCCAATAGCGATGACCTGTTTGCTGGTTAGTGGTAGCTCAGGAAGGGAAACTACTGAGAAAGAAGGAGCGGCCCTCAGATGGCATCATCGACATACACCCCGGTCCGCCAGCTGCCGAAGCTCTATTGTCTCGCTTCATTTCTTCTTCATTTACATTGCGTCTCTCCGTACAATCGAAGTGGTCGCCTGTCGGTCCTGTTCAGTTCTTTTCAACCAACTGCAGACTTGAAGCTGGCCATCTCTTCCAAGCTCTTCTCTCTGCTGGTGTCAGAGTACGTATAGTCCCCAAACCTTCTACTTCACCACACTTCATTCTCCCAAGTCATTCTCTGAAGTCTCATTGACCCATCTCGTCACAACTCCATTTCACTTGAATCAAAAAGGTTTTTCCCTGTTCATATCACTGATCTCATCACCTTTACAGCTCGCCTTGCTACTTCTGCTACTCTTCTTGTCCAGCTGGTGACCTTACTACAGACTCTTGTAAGTGCACAGTGGCGTGTCGTCCTAGAAAGAGCTAGAAAATCGTCAATATCTTTGAGACCGTTCATAACTGAAAACTTGGCCAGCATTCGACATCCAAACTACCCATCCTGCCCCTCCTAATCCCAAAACACCATGGCTCCGATCAGCCTGATCTCCCGGACCGAGTCAGAGACTCTACGCCTGCTCATCAAGAGGGGGAACTGGGCCTCCGAGAACCCAGGGGTGATATTGGTCTTTTGCATTGTGTTCCTCGTCGCACTTGGAATCATCGCGCTCTTTGCCTATCGCCGATATTTGAAGCGGAAGGCCAACAAAGAGTCATATGAGACAACCGAGTAGGTTGGACCTCATTTCAACGTAGGGCTGCTCATGATTGCGAGATGAACAAAGGGGACGCTGGACATCCCCCCTTGGCCCATAGCCGGGACGTTGAATCGCTGTCATACAGCCCTATATACCATTATCTTGATTGAATACCCATGGACGTGAATGGGAGGAATGAGAAGTAAGGATCTGGACCGGGGTCTTGTAAGCGAAGAAAACTGTGTTGTGGCATTGCGTTCAGGCCGCAAGGATGATATTTTTATGGCAATTTGCAGTTGATAATAATGAATGATATCGCCTTCTTCCCTACTTTTTGCTTCCAAACTCACATCATATGGAATATGCACAAACAATCTCTAGGCTTCTCTACAGTCATCAATAGCTGTATTTCTTTACACATTCGACTTGAAAATCTTGAGGGTCTGGAGGATCTGGAGCTCTTTCGCGAGTCGTCCAATTCATAAATCATTCTTCTTTGTAAATGCAAATGAGACCAATCGAAGCAAAAGCGCCAGAGATGCCAACACACGCTTGTCGACTCGATTTTCACGATCAAGTTGTTGAAGGGCAAGCAGGACGAGTTGCCAGGGATGAAAGACAAGTACCAAATTCCTAATTTTTTTCTAATGCAGTGACCATACATGCTGGAGAACAAACCAGTGGTCTCAATGAGAGAACTCCGGACTCTTTTCAACCGCAACCCGTTCCTGCTGATATGACGAAACAGATCCTACCCCCTCCGAGGCCGCCGAGGCCGCCTTCTCCTCATCTCGCCGCCAGAAGTCCTTCTGCCCACTCGCAGCCCGCTTCAGCCAAGGTGGGAAGAAACCTCCGGGTAGCTTCCATGACCAAGGATCTGACTCTTCCTTGTTGGGGGGGACGATGCGACCGCCGCTGATCTTCTCAAGAATCCACGCAATCGAGTTGAGACAGATGTAGCTGCAGATACCGGCGATGAGACCATACGCGATGCTGTAGGTGAATGGCATAATGGCAATGGTCAGGAAGGCTGGGATCGCGTCACCAGGGTAGCGCCAGTTGATGTCAGCTGCGGCCTTGGCCATCAACGCGCCGACAATCACAAGTGTACAACCCGTGGCCCAAGCGGGGATGGAGGCAAAAATCGGTGCGAAGAATACAGCGATGAAAAAGGCGATGCCTGTCATGCATGATGTCAAGCCGGTCTTGCCGCCCTCCGAAATACCAGCTCCAGATTCGACGAAGGCTGTCACTGGGGGACTGCCGAGAAGGGATCCGATCGAGATGGAGATTGCATCGACCATCTGCACAATATGTCAGTGGAAAGTAAACTCAATCTGATAACAGGATGCTTACATAGGCGATGGCACTCCCTTCAAAGTCTTGGGTTTTCTCATCAATCGCACCGGCGAACCGAGCCATAGAGTACATGGTACCTGTGGTATCCAAGATGTCGACATACTGCAAAGATTTTCAGTCAGAGATGAGCGAGGAAAGCCAGTGGCTAATGAGAGCATACCAAGAAGGTGATAAAGGCCAAACCAAATTGTCCACCGTGGCCCGAGATGTCCCACTTCTGAACGGCCAGAGTGTGCTTGATGGGGTGGAAGGTGACAACCTGCTTGAAGAAATCGAACATGCTATCTCCCAGCTCCGTATAAGGGAAATAGGTCACAGGCGTAGTTCGTGGCCACGAAATTATCGAGACCAGCAGAATACCGATGATCACTGCACCCTTGACGCGATACATCATCAATAGCGCCGTGAGGACACCACCGCAGAAGATACCAACCCACATGGTTGCACTGCGCATCTTCTCACTGCTAATACACAGACCTGTCTCAGAATCGATGTACTGAGCAGCACAACCAGCAAGCTCGATAGGAGTGTCCGATCCACCTTGTACCAACCCGATACCGGCGCTATACGTCAATCCGATAAGAGCGAGGTACAATCCGATGCCGACACCAGTGGCGAGTTTGATGGAAGCGGGGATAGCGCGCGCCAGCCATTGTCGCATACCAATCAATGTCAAGCCAAAGAACACCCAGCCCTCCACAAAAACAGCAGTCAAGGCAACCTCATACGGGACCAGTCCCGACCCATGTACACCGACAACAGTGTATGCAAAGTATGCGTTCAATCCCATGCCCGGTGCGAGGGCGATGGGCAAGTTGGCGAAGAGTCCCATGCAAAAGGTAGACAAGGCGGCGATGGCAGCAGTCGCAGTAACAATGTCGCGCTTGACTTCCTGGACGCACAACAGATACTCGGCATTGGTCTTGCAATGGTCGGCCAAGCTCTCCGGCGGGCAGACACAGGTTCCACCAGTCTCCGAGGTGATGTTGCTGTTGACCGAGATGATATACGCCATTGCGAAGAACGTGGCCAAGCCGGCGCGTAGCTCTGTGAAGAAGAAGCTGCCCTTGCGCTCCATAGGCTATTCATTGTCAACTGTACAGTTCCCTCGTCCAGAGCTGTACATGCATAGAATGACTCACATGGCCTGAGTTCTCCAATCTGAACCATCTGCCCACGGGACTCTGCGCAACCCGCAGGTTTGTGTTCTCGATCCAGGCCTTGTAAGCCATACTGGTACGGCTCGATGCGTCTACTGGGTTAAGGCGGGTAGAACCACAGCAGTGGATGCGATGCCGTACTTAAGGCTGGAGGAGTGAAGCGCAACGAAGAAAAGAACAATAAAAATTCAAGAAAAGAAAACCCTCCGAACCCTCCGCCACTCATAACCCTCTGATAAGCAGCAAAAAAAAAATTCGCCCCGAACATTTCGACCTCCACCTCCAACGTCCTTGGCGATTCTTGGCAGGTTGCGTCCGAGGTTCCGAGTTGGTTGTCTGTTGCCGACGTCTGGGTCCTGGCTCGGCAACTATAGTGGGTCCAAGGAAAATTTTGACAGCTGTAATTATTGATTATGTATCGTGCGGCGGCATGAAGATGTCGAGACATACAGTTTACAGATCTGAGGAGGTGATTTATGGAGTAGAGCATGTGATGGATTACCCCGGGGCATGCACCTCTTTGAACCGCCAAGACGTGCTCAGCCTTCTTGGCAAGTAAGTTCCTATCTTATCGACAGGGATATGTAGGGTCCAGCTCGATAAGAATATCGGGGTGGGCCGATCGAGATGGCCGTTCGTCAGAGTTCACATCTTACGCATGTACGATACTGATCCTCTTTCTCCAGACTTAGCGCATCTGGGGTAGATTGCCGGCCAACTCCGGCACTGTCCAGTGTTCTAGGCGCTGATTCGGACGTTCACACCGAGAGTCGAAGCAGATCTGTAGATATCGGATTTGCTCGGAGTCTAAGCATCTACAGAGCGGACAAGTGCGTATCGTATTTCATTCAATGTCATTTCATTCCGCATGCAAACTATCTCCATAAGATTTGGAAAGGAGTACCTGACTTAGTAAATCATTAGACTGTAGCGCTCGTCTCTTTTTCGGTCGGACGCGGCATGTTCGGGGCAAAATTGGACTTTTTTCTGAGAACAGGCCCATACTTGATAAAAGCCAACGGAATTGGAACCATAATCAGAGCAAGACATCCAAGGAGTGTGCCAGCCCATTGCACTCCTAAGTTTACGAACATCTGTTTTGCGAAAAGTGGGAAGGCGGCTCCAACAGAAGATCGAATGATGGTATTTGCAGCGAATACCGAGGCAGCACTGGTCAATATGTTAGATCAGATATTTAAGAAGACAGCCGAAGAACTGACAATGTGAGGTAAGAGTCGATCAAGTAGTTGAAGCACTGTAGGAAGATCACGTAGATCCCGAACCCGGTAACGACTCCACTGGCTGTTGGCGCCATCCAATGGATGGATTTGGTCCAGCCCGTCCATCCGAACCAGAACAAACCAACGGTAAAGCAGATGCCTCCAAGGATGGAAGGAGGCAACCTCCATTCAGGGATGGGGACGTCGTTGTTTGCTGCCAATTTCTTGGCGTATGACTTTTGGTCATAGAGGATATACCCACCGGCCAGGATTTCTCCAATGATCAAGCCAATGAATGGAAGGCTGCCGACTCCAAGGTTCATGCCATGAATCCCTTGGAAGACCACTGGATATGCACCGAGAAGTGCATACATCAGGCCGTATACAAAACTCATCCACAGCGAGATCTGCAACATCGTTAGTCGATTTGTATCGAGGTAAATTGAAAGAAAGAACCAAGGGAGAAATACCAGAAACACAATCGGTTCGGTGAACAGCATCCGGAACGGTCGGCTAAAGTTATTCGTGATCAGCTCTTCCCAGTCGAGTTCGACCTCTTCCTGCCTAGCCCGGATCCCCCAGTTATGAGTCTGTCTGCGCAAAGTGATAGCTTTTTCAACAAGAACAGCAGGCGCATACGTTTCTTTCAGGAAGAAGAGACAAAGGCCAGTTGCTAGGAAGCCCATAATGGCGGCAATATACATAGTCCATCTCCAACCAAGGTACGACATTGTAATGAATCCTCCAGTAAAGGGCGAAGCGAACGGACCAACAAACACCGCCATAGCGAACATGGCAATCGCCACGCCACGGGTCTGGTTGTTCCAAATGTCGGCAAAGACCGCCGGCACAATGGCGATAGGACTCGCAGAGAAGAATCCAGCAAAGAACCGAGTCAGCATGAGCGTTTGAACATCCTTGCTCGTAGCTGTCGCAATCGTGAATAACGAGTACCCAAACATGCCTACTACAATAGGCCACTTTCTTCCAATCAGCTCCGAAGCCGGGGCCCAAATTGTTGGACCGCTGGCGAAGCCCAGGACGTACAAGGTCACGCCTAGAGTAGCCACTACTGCGCTGATGTGAAAGTATGGTGCGATTGTAGTCACGGCCGACGAGAATATGGCACTGGCAAACGACGAGACAAACGTGGTATAAGCCAGAATGACGGAAATGGTGATTTTCTTCTTCAGTGACCAATTCTGCGGATGCATGGGGTCCTTCGCGTCTGTGAATTCAACGACGAATTGCTCTGGGTCTGGTAGCTCAGGCGGATATTCTTTTCCAGCACCCATTGGAAGCCATTGATCTCGCGGTGCGCGACCCGGCCCAGAACCGACCGTGGATTTATGCTGGAGACGGTAAGTGTTGATACGCTCGAGCTCGACATTATCAAGGATGGTCGGTCGACGACTGAGGGTGCCTTGGGAAGGGGCCTCCTGCTGTGATGAGCGGCGGTCAACAACAGTCGGTACTGAGGTTAGATTGTCGCTATTTTCTGAGGTAGAGCTGTCCCGGGGACTCGGCGGGGAGTCTGAGCGCTTCATGGTGCTGGATAACCTAGCCCGTTGAGAATGATGTGGACTTTGCGAGACGACATGGTTTGCTTTTTCAACGCGGGAAGAAAGGGTACGTAATTACTGAAAGCTTAGATCTTGTTTTTTTCTCTTTGAGATTTGGCTTGGCTGTCTACGGCGTCATGACTGGTGCCTTCGCCGCTTGATCCGATCTATCGTTAAAAATAAGGGACATATTTCCTATTTCGGATATGATATTCAATTTGAAAATTTGGTCGAAAGCAGCTTCGACTGTCAATAATTCTCTGAAATAGTAAATATCGAATAGCATGGACTCAAAATAATTGATTAGTTGATGAGATACTATAGACTGGGCTGATTTTCGGCGAAGTCAACGACGTCATCGCACAGACCCTGCCGAGATGCGAATCACGAACGCCAGACACGAAAGCTATTGATCCGTAGCTGCGTCTCAACGGCAAAATCGGAGGATCTTTCCATTCGAGGACGGTTTTGGACGGCTAGCTAGATTCTATGCCAAGCATCCGGGTAGTAAATACGGCACCGAGACTGGTGTCAGGGCCAACTCCAAAGTACGGGACCACAATTGCACTCAAGGGTGGGTCCCGCCTTCCAAATGAGTATAGGTCAAGGACGATCCCACCGTCGGGAATCTCGAACAGCGCCTGAGACCGCCTTAGATCCAAATGAGACAGGGAGCACTCCGCATTTTGGGGCCAAAGACACGTGACATCCCTCATTGGGGCTTGAGTGAGCACTAAGAGGCATTGATCTCCACAGGAGATGTCACCTCTCACATAATTCATAATCCAGGCAGCTTGATTTCAAACACATCTGCTGACCGCCAGATAGTACTATTTAAAGGCTAGATTGTGGCCCCTGGCATCTCCCATGAGCGTATTCCCCAATTCTGAGTGCATTCCTCAAAATGGCTGAAACACACGGTGACTGCGACCCCGCATTCAATTCGGTCCGCGAACTCCTAGCAAAGCAAGTCGCCAATGGATCCGAAGTCGGTGCCTGCATCTGCGTAAACATTGATGGCAAAAACGTCGTCGATATCTGGAGTGGCCATGCAGACCCGGAACGCACTAAACCATGGAATAAAGACACCCTGACGGCTGTGTTTTCCTGCTCCAAGGTGGTCACCAACATGGCAGCCTTGATTCTAGTCACTCGTGGGTTACTCGACCCAAATGAAAAAGTCTCCAAGTATTGGCCAGAGTTCGCAGTCAACGGAAAAGAGAATATCAAGGTGTCTCACTTTCTGAGCCATACTTCTGGTGTGGCAGGCTGGGAACCGGTCCCTTCTCTGGAAGACCTCTATGATACCAAAAAGGCAACAGATTGGCTTGCGGCCCAAACCCCTTGGTGGACTCCAGGCGAACATAGTGGCTATCACCTTGTGTGTCAGGGTCATCTGATAGGTGAACTTATCCGTCGGATCAGTGGCAAGTCACTGAAGCAATTCATCGCCGACGAGATCACTGGTCCTCTAGGCGCGGAGTTCACTCTTGGATTACCCGAAAAAGATTGGCCTCGTGCTGCAGTGCTCATTGCTCCCCCTCCTCTACCGATTGACCAACTGGACCCAGCAAGTGTTCCAGGAAAGGCATTCGCAGGCCCACGTGTCAGCGCTGAGGAATCCATGAGCGCCGGGTTCAGGGGTGCGGAGATTGGTGCATCAAACGGCTTCAGTAATGCGCGTGCCCTGGCTCGGATCGGCTCGGTAATTGCGCTGAACGGCAGTGTCGACGGCAAGCAGTACCTCTCTCCGGAGGTCATTGACCGCATGCTCGAGGAGCAGATCAGCGGAGTGGACCTGGTGCTGGGAACTTATAATCGTTTCGGTCTTGGTGTCGGGCTTCCCTCGCCGAAGACTCTCACTTGGATCCCAGAAGGACGGATTTGCTTCTGGGGCGGATGGGGCGGGTCGATCATAATCATGGATCTCGAGCGTCGGATGACCATCACATATGCCATGAATCGAATGGAAAACGGCACTATAGGCAACAGTAACACTGGGCTTTACGTGGAGGAGATCTACAAGATCGTGAATGCTCTTTAGCTAGACAGCATTGAACTTACTTTGAATCTAGGAACAATGAATATTGATGATGAATATAATGTTTCGCTTTCACGTTGCCCTCCATATTCGCAGTACTTTCGAAATGTTCCGCTCGACAACCAAGGGCACTTTTCATTTCATACACTACTCGTGCACGTTCAGGAAGACTTCTTGCTCCTACTGACCAGCTTCGTATCGGTTTCTCGGAAAACCAACTCATCACGCTCCCACATCAGCTCGACCGCCGCACCAGTCGGGCCGGTCAAAGCAGTTAGGAGACCAACTTTGAGAAGAAGAGTTGGCCAAGAGACGAAGGTGAGAATTCGCTTGTGAGCAACAGTGTATAGGGTCAAGGCCCAGAGCAGAACACCAACTGACCCGATCATATAATCCCAACGCAAGAAGACATGTACACCATCAGCCACAGTGTCAACCTTCAATCCCGACCAAGGAAGGGGGATTGAAAACACCTTGGAGGGATGAAGAGGTTCGAGGAATTGGTCGTTGAACAGACCAGGAGCCATCACAGTGGCAAGAGACACAATCCAGGAAACGAGGTGACTCAGAGACGCATTTGCGAAAGCAAATGCGTATACCCAGCGTAGACTGGACAACGAGGCGCGCTGGTCGTTCACGAAGAAAGGCGACAGCACGTAGTAGGCGACAGTGGTCAGAATCGAAACATAAGCAGGCCACGGCTGCCAAATAGCAATGGCAATCTGCTTCATGTCCACGGAAATCACGTCGGGAGCCGGAAGTACCATCGCCTGGGTGGGAAGCATGAAACCAACCACGAAGATTGCGGGCAAGACGACGAGAACCACACGAGGAATCCGAATATTGTCAGCGTGGGGGCGGCTCGCTGTAATCGAGCATGCCAGTTGAAGACCGCAAATGAGAGGTGCGGCGAAAGCAAAGGTCATCAGCTGAGCTGCGAGCCCGAAGATGGCAGGGCTATTCCGGGAGGTCAGTCATTTGGCAATCATTGCTGGAGAAAAGAGCAGCCTACAAAGCAACGATGGTTCCAGCATTCCCTTTGCGCCATGACTCCAAGACGACCAGGGTCCAGGCGGCTCCAAAAGTACCTGAAAAGCCAATACTGTGAAGCAGAAGATTCGGACTTCGACCATCTAATGTAGGGTAGAAGAACACCGTCAATAAGGATAAAATCCGATCAATTGCTTCCACGCCGGTAAAATGCGTGCGCAACGGTGCGTTGACTCCTGGGAGCTTCCCGGAGTCGATGGCGTCGTGAGCAAGCGCATGAAGACCATTGGCGTAGGAGAAGTAGAAGATGGCGTAGAATACAAAAGCGCTTAGCGAGAACAGAATGTATTTCATGATTAAGTTGGTGCTGTGTCAATTGATCGAGCAGCCATGAGTCTGGGATTTGGCGAGGGTTCGACACATTTATATCGGTGATGTTCAGACATCATGTGTGGACCCTATAGGCCGAGGTTAACTCGCACGCTGATGCTGATGTGGGGACGAACCGTCTTCTCCAGAACACTCGATATACCCGATCAGGGCCGACTGTCGATCATTGTCATTTTCACATGAGGCCCGCTAGCTTTCTCCAGACTTCTCCTGGCTCGCCGCGTCCTGCATACTAAGATAGGGCTAGTGCGTCCCTCTATGTTTCAGCGCCCGTGTTGATACGTGAACATTCGGAGTGGATCGCAATCCCGGTTGGCTAGGCGATACAGTGAATCTCTTATGCTACTATTTTCTCAGCTATTCAGTCGCTTCAATTGGTTGATGGACATACATGTATCTCGGACGCAGGTGGTCCTTAGCTCAGTTCAGGTCTCATATCGTCATGACATGACCTTTCACCCAGACTAGACGATGTATTATGGTATCGCCCCCTGAGGGCAGCGGGCTGCTACAACCTAAGTCCAATTTCACATATGTTTGTATTCAATTGAAAATTCCATCGAATCTCGAGCCAAAGAACGCAGATTGCGACCGGCCTTCCGACAACTTCCAAGGTCTGCACCTGAACTTCGACCGTGATTTTTTAAAACCACGAGTTAATCTCATTCAACGCCAATAATTTTATTTCAATTGAATCGTATTGCTGTAGATTTTCCTTCGTCTGCGGGTTCGTTTTTCTACCTTACGTAACATTCTAGAAAACGTGTTCCACGTTAGCGGGTAACACTACGGATCAACCTCGAATGGCCACCAATGATATCGTCGGTCGTTCTTGCGCAAGTAGCTAATCCGTAGGCCCAGTAAATCGGCCAGGGGTGAAAGTGGGAACTAGAAGAACAAGGCCTTGCAACAAGCCGCTACCCGACTCGATGGATGGATGGGTGGCGATTTCATAGAGATAAATCGTGCAACTGGATTCGTTCCAGGACTCGGGTTTATATTGCTGTACGCCACTCTTGTAATAAGGTGGTGGAGTACCGCCGGGAGCTTTTTGGAGACTGATCTGTGCTCAAAAGCTGACGGATGTTCGTCTTCAGAAGTATGAAATATGAATACGAGTAAGGAGATTCGCCAGATACTATTGTGTAAGTATGTCTCTAGGCTGCAGCATGAGTTTTGTTATCGTGGTATCTTTAGGGTCGGGGAATGTGTAGGATCCACAGAAGCGGTCTATGTTGATTCACCCACGGTCTGCAGGATGAAATTCGCACATACCGTTGAAAGGTGCTCTATGAGAATGCGCATCGTCGATTGACCTATCATGGCACCCTGAAAAACTACTAGAGCATTCTACAAGAGGATCAAATAAGGAGTATGTGGTCTTATCTGCTTATCCTAAAGTAACGCCGCATGAAAGGCAAGATAAATGGAGTGCAGCGGATAGAATGGTGACCCATTCAACTCTATGTATAAGTTGAACGTCGACGATTTATATTGAAGGTCCATACAGCTTAATTTGTTTGAATTCTTTGAAGGCTTGTAATTATCAAGATATCAAGACCATCTCCGGAAATCAGATCACAGCGTGGATTGAAAGTCATTCAAACAGCGCTTGAAAAAATGCATTCCGGACCGACCATTTCTCTTCAAGGAGGAATTAATACACAGCTATTCATGGTTCCTTATTTGTACCATGGTAAAAACACTGCCCCGAAGGCTCGGCACAGAAGATGGGAACGGCGGAAACACCGCTCACCTGTCCCATTTCGAGGCCGTGCCTAATGCAGCCACAAACTTGGGCCACACTATATAACTTCACGAAATTGACCCAAGCTAAATCTAACAGTTCCTCAACCGATTCGAAGGTCCAGGCACATGGCAGCATGTAATATGGTCGAGCGTGAGGCAACTGGCTATCTTTCAGTGTTGAGAGCTTTGATCGATGAGACCAGAGATGAAAAGCTTTTCTCAGACAACTGCTGTTTCTCCTGGACAAGACGGCTACCTATATTTGCCGAGTGCTTCGACACACCGTAGAAAGGGCCCAACACATGATCAGGCCACACATTAGTTGATGATGCTGCCTGACGTACCACGAGCGCATGTGCTTCCCTGAATGTCCAATTTTTTCTAATTAAAGGAAAAATTAACCTGGAAGCCTGATAATGCATGAAAGGAGGTTGCTGAAACGTATAAGTTGTGCAAGAAGGACTCAGGGAACATGGACAGCGTCACGAGATTCATCGATAAGGCCGTGGGGATGACGTCTCCCATTCAGTTATGGTAAATTTTCACCCAAGTAAGGGTTCTCAGAATGAGTTAGCCAGGAAATGCCGGCATCGAGCCAACAGCATGGCCCAGACCAAAAAAGACAGGGTATTCTGCATTTATTGACTTGACTAAAGCTGCATGATGTGAAGGACTTTGAGAATTCGTAGCTTCCAACGGCCTTTTTCAGAGGAAACTGCAACGATAAATATTTGTTCACTCGCAAAGGCGTGAGCAAATCTCGATCCTAGAAGATAAAAAGGGAACAAGGTAGATGGGAAGAGACAAGAAGTGACGAGATGTGGAGCAAACGACACACCATCACGTGCCACACTGACCCCCACTGTACCCAGACAGACCGCCTGCCACGAAGCTACAAATTTGTTTTCCCTCCCGGCCAGTACCATTACCTGCGAGCCGGACACTGCTTATCCTTCAACAAGTTAGCTTTCTTGCTGCTGAATTGAATGATCTCGGTTCTTGTTATTCTCTTCAATTGTGCGGGACAGGCGTATGCCTTCCCACAAACCTCGTCAATATGCTGCGGGAATCAGATATAGATTCCTTGAATAACCATCTTGCATCCTTGTCCGTGGAAAACAAAAAGCATAATGAGAATCTTCAGAATCTACTTGATCAGTTCCAAAGCCTGCTTGCGGACTACAGCTCCCTGCAAAGTGACTATGAAGAAGTGAAGGAAGGCCGTGAGAAATACAAACGGCAAGCTCGTGGTCAGGTATGAGCTATTGGACTTCAAGTATTTATGCTCTTGAAACCCAAGACTAATCTGGATGATAGGAACGCAATCCTTTCGTACTGGTTCTGATTGATGGAGATGGCTACCTGGTAAAATGCCCACATGTTCACATCCATTGGTCAACTGGCTCACACCTTCTCAGTTCAAGGAGCACTTTTTGAAGGCTGGCAGTGAGGGTGGCATTGATGCCGCACGCGAGCTGAGCGACTCAGTGAAAGAACTGATGCACTCCACTATGGGGTCGCAAGCAGACAATTGTCGTATCATGGTCCGCGTCTACGCCAATATGCTAGGACTGTCCAAAGTTCTTGCCCGCGCTGGATTTGTGGGTCATGAGGCACGCTCCATTGCGCCTTTCGTATCTGGATTCAATCGTGCAGAGGGCCTATTTGATTTCGTTGATGCTGCTGACAAGAAAGAAGGCAGCGATTTTAAGATCAGAGGTTGATGCCCTTTCCATAACTGAGCGGACTTTTGCTAACTATACCCCTTCTTTCCCAGAGATGTTCCGTATGTTCGTGGATTTCAACCAATGTCGGCATATATATTTTGCTGGATGTCATGACACGGGCTTTAACTCGCTATTGACTCCTCATCGCGGTAGTGACAAGATCACTCTGATCAAAGCCGCTTCCTGGCATCGCGATTTTGAAAATTACGGCCTCCCGGTCAAGGAGTTGCCATCGGTATTCATGTCTTCCCCATTATCTACTAGCGTCAAACCGACTGGCCCCCTCAGTGTGAAGACCGCCAATACCATCAATGGCGCTAATGGTCACAACATCAGTACGAATACCTACAGCGCTAAGCCAGTGTGCAAGCACTTTCAAAAGGTGAGTCTTCATCAGCAACTTCCGTCTCCCAAATCTCTCTAAGCTGACATATGACCAGGGAATTTGCAGATACGGTAACACGTGCATCAAGCAACACATCATGCCGGATCAAGAATTGTCTAAACCAACGCCCGAATCTCCTAAAAGACTGTGGACTACTCCAACCATCGTCGGCCGCTCACTCGAGTTTTTTTCTACTACCCTTCCGCTCAAGGGTAAAGAATCACAAGATCTTATTCCCATCAATAAGGACGGGGATCGGCTCGACGTTTACTGCCCTCATCCCTCGGCGGATGCTATGGACCGTTATCATCGCCGGGCAAAGGAGTCGAAGGTCTGCAACAGCTACCACTTATCTGGAGAGTGTGGTGATATGAGTTGCCCGTATGACCACGGCGATGTTTCCGACACTATCATTGATGTCCTAAAATACCTCTCTCTCCAGTATCCATGTTCTAAAGGCGGAGCTTGTCGTTCTATCAAGTGTTACCTTGGACATATCTGTCAAAAGCCGAACTGCAAGGCCGTCAAGAGCTGGCAGTGCCGTTTTAACCACCGCGCGCATACCCTAGATCTCCATACTGACAAGTGGGTTGCGTCGGTTGAGCAAACCAATGACGAGAACTCGCGGTCGCCATCGATCAGCGACGAGTCTTTTGGAGGCACGTCCTCCCAGAGCTTCAACTACCTCTAGCCAATTCACCTATACAGATCTATTCCCGATCGACCAATCTCAACCCGGCATTTTACGCTTACTGACGGACACCTCCAATGTGTACCGATTGTGTATGTTCTGAAATGTCCCGGGGCTATGCGCCAAGTCTGTGCAAAAGGTGGGGAATCGTTCGGAGTCACAAAAAGAAATGGCTTCCCTGTCAACTATCGAGCCGGCATTAAACGGCCTGGATTACCGCGGTCTCATCCACAGAAGATTGGCATTTACAACCTGATAGCCATATGCCCCAATCCTTATCCTGAAATGAGTTGAGCGTACGCTGAAAGGCGTCTGGGTATTACTTGATGGCAAAGAGTCTAGTAATTGCAAAATCCCATTGACATCTCTTACCGAGCCCCTCGTCTTCCCTGAAACACGTAAGCCGTACATATGCAGTCAATCTATTCGTCACATTACAGGGTTCAATTTACACAGCACAAGTGGATGTTCTTGTAATTGAAACTGTTGCCTTCACCGCCACATAGTGGGACGCAAGGGGCTCGTAGCGGTGAGGAATTGCCTTCCACAGATGCTGACTGATGATGAAGCGCGACATGAGCCTCGTAAAGAGATGATTCTGATTGAGCTTGTGAGCGGGGTTTCTCTTATATATTAGTATACGTAAGAGCTGTCCCTGATTATATTCCATTTTGTTAATGTTATTAAAAATTACTAATTTTGCAGTATTGGCGTACATGCCGCAATAACAGAACACCGATATCACATAAGGAAACGACCCCATTGCGATTTTATTATCCTTCCGCGTCGCGATTGATGATCTCGACTCACTAAGCATTAATCCTAGCCATGAATGAGTCATGGTTTAATATGACCTGAAATAGGATACCGTAAAATTGTCTTCGATATTAAGGGGCCCGGCGGACCGTATGGGACCCATAAGCACAGGGGATGGAGTCAATAAGAGTGTCAAGGGCAGACTCATGATCTCTAGTGCACCACAGTGTCTGAGAGATATTCAGGCTATGTTCTGTTATCTCGAGCGACAACGTTCTTCTGGCAACGAAAGGGGTTGCTGCTGACATTGTTTTCATGACACCGGGCCTCAAGTGTTGATTGTTTCTTGTGTAATATAAATAATATCAAGGTCATTTTTTACTTCTTTCGTAACCCGAGATAATGTCCACGAAAACTCACATAATCCCTTGATTCTAAGCATCCCTGCGAGACCGGGGTTGCAGTATGGCAGTGGCGAACTAAACTTCATGATATAAGATTAAGCTTAGACTGCATGGCCTCTGTAGCTGGTGATAGTTGCTCTTGTATTCTGTATCATATATCCCACTCCAAGATTGCACATGACTCAAATTGAGAGATTTTCAAGAGTGATTTCGTATTGATGTACACCTGAGCATTCTTGCCAGAGGCAGAATTGCCCCCTTTCCAGAGGTTTATCGATACCACGAACTCGGACTTATTAGAATACTCATAAACGTGGTTCTTTTCAAAAACACATCAAATCAATTTGTTTCCGGATGATACCTTCCCTGTTGTCTGTCTCGAAGTTGTTTACTTTCCCTTGCCTTGGACCCTACAATAAGCCTCTTGAACATCCTCTCGGGCATCCATTAAAAGAAGCCACTTGGCGATACATGGATAATTATCCAAGGGCAGTCCGGCAAACTTGTGCTGCCGGACCCAAGGCTCGTAGTGGAAATCAACCGCCGTGACCCGGCCAGGAAGGATACTTTCGCCCCCGGACTTCTCCAGTTGCTGCTCTAGAACGTCGTAGCAGCGGTAAGTCTGCGCTCGATATCTCTGAAGAGCATCTTCATTCTTGGTCGGGTGGTAATGTCTTTCTGGAATTATTATCATCACCTTAGCTTCACTGGGATGGAAATTTACTAACGTGAACCAGTTGGTCTGGCCAGTCATTGGACCAAGGGTGGTGAGCAAGAAGTACTCCCACTTGTCGAAGTCGACCAGTTCCTGGGCAGACCCACCGGGAGGTCCGATCATATTGCCGACGTCGTATACTCTGCGGACATAGTTCATGCATGCTCCTGACTCCCAGGCCACAACACCCGTGTTTGGATCTTCAAGTGCAGGTACCCTGCCATTCTCATTAATCTTCAAAAAAGAAGTACCCTTCACACCGGTATTAGGGTCGTCGCTGAAGTCCCACGACTTGACTTTGTACGGGATGTGGAGCGCCTCTAAGGCGATCGCGATCTTGATTGGATTCGGACCCGAAGCGTGAGCATGCAAAGTAAGAGGTTCCAGATGGGCATTCATGTTTTTTAGTCGTGAGAAAATGCTCTGAATAATTTCTTGAGAGTTGTAAATGTTTCGTGCGGGGAAGTGGACGTTGCGAAAGTTGAAGGTTGAGTGAACTCAAAATGATGTCATGGATCTTCGTCAATCTGCGGTGAACCATGGACGAAATGGTGAGCTTATTTAGATTGGATTCATAGTTCAAGTGAAGTAGTAGGTTAGGCCGACAGAGAATTCGTTTGAAGATGAGAATATACGAAGGTTACAGATAGAGACGGATAAAGTACTGGGACTAGTTGGACATCTACCACCTGCTTTGTATATCCGGGCTCTTTCTAATTTCTGAAGGAAATACCTGGATGTTCTAGTGAGACTTCATTATTGTACAATCATCTGGCATGAAACACTGTCTTAAAAACACAGCGAGCAGCTCCTTGAGTTCAAACATTCCAGTCAGCCGGTGTCCCTTGGACTACGGGTTCCACACGAGGTGCATTATCTGCTGGAAGAAAACAAGCAATCTAGGGAGTGAACAATGTGAATTTCATACTCGTAGCATGTTGACAGGGAAGTCTTATCCTGAGAGGCAAGGGTACTGTTACCCATTGCCACCCAGCCCATGAGAGATCTCGAGTCTAGTCCAGAATGAAACTTCTGAATAGGGTGCTGAATGCTACCCGACAACTCTTTGACTCGATATCATTGACTGATAGAGGTGCACGTGGGTGCTATGTTCAATCAGTCGTGCTTAACCGTGATTGTCGGAAGCACCGGAACTAACAATAGGCACTGACTGGTTGTGAGCTGGGACCAATCTGGGAAGTCATATGTTTCGTTTCACCAACCTTGTACTTAATGAACAATTTCGGACCACAGGCCCTGTATCCCGTTTCCAAGTGGTTTTCAATCTTAACGAATTGAACTACACTGCATGCTATAGCAGAATCTCGGAAACATTATCTGTGTGCCATACCTTGTGCCAGACTTTCTACTAACGTTCATTACATGTTAGGGTTACACTAAGGCCGCAGGCCACGCCGCCGTTGACTTGGAAAGCCGGATCAGATACATAATAGTCAAGGTTGATGAGTCTCGGGGTTGAATTATAGGGTTGTCTCATAATTCGAAGGAATCGTGGTATCATGAGCATAATAGTTTATAGCCGCCAAAACCAAAAGAATTTGAAAATCAACGAAAAAATGGGAAACTTCAGACAGAAATCGCGGCTACCAGCGCCTCCATGGCACAACTATGTGTTGTAGCATCAGCAGGGTCATGCAATGGGCCAGCCCAATCCACGCCAAGTTGACCCTGTCCATTTCGGTCATCATTCCAAATACTATCGGCAGAGCTTATGATCACCTCTCTGTAGATATCGCGTGGCGATGCGCGCTGCAACATCTCCAAGTTGCGGATGAAAATACCCTTGAACTGAGTTGCGTCGGGCTCGCAATTGTCCGGCTCACACGAGTCATGCAGAACCTTGTTGGAATCAGTCAAGGTCTCAATTGCAGCTTCAGCAATTGCATTGGCTGTTCCGAGGTATGTTTTGTTTGGTGCGGCCTTGTTTAGCTCGACGAGGCCGCCGAGTACAACACCCTGGTTGTAGGACCAACTGAAAATAATGATGTTAGTTTGGAGTAGATCGAGGCTCCAAGGGTAGTCAACATACACAGTAGCACCGTTGTTTTGGCAGTTGTCTAGAAGTCCATCATTGATCGTGTTGTTTTCACCGATAAAGTCTTGGGCCAGGAACCAGTTCCATTCTTTCTGAGCCCAGTCGACGTAATAGTCCTTTTTCGAAGGCACTCTATTGGCAAGGTGTGCTGCGGTGGAGAGAAACAGTTCATTGGTAATTGCGTTCACGTAATCGTTGGAAGGGTTCCATGGAATACCACCGTTACTGCAGCGGGTACCCCAAGCCTTGGTCTGCACAGAGACTTAGTATCGAAACAATCCAACAAATGAACAGTCAACACATACCAAGCCATCGAAAATCCCCTCGGCAAGCTGGAGATACTGATTATCTTCGGTGACATCGTACGCAGCAATCCATGCAAGAGCCCACCATCCATCATCGTCATACGCCGAATCAAGCCACTGTGAAGCATTGACAGCTTGATTGACTCGCGCACTCAAATCACGCGCGCTATTAACCTTGACTTCGGGACCTGGTTGGGGATTTTGAGCAGGGGCCATGATCAACGTATTATTGAAGATATAGCTAGCATTTTCCATGACGGATGGGTCAACCAAAGCTAGATCAGCAACCACAGTCATAACGTTGGCGCAATTCCACCATCCAGCAGTATCCCACAGGCCAGTACTGGGATTGTACCATGTCTGAAGCGTCCTAAACGCATCCTCCGCTCTTGCCCTAGCATCGTCGGCAACCGTAGCACCTGCCAAGAGGGATATGGTAAGCGAATATGTCAGAAAGCCATGGGAAGAGAACAACATGATGCAGATGTGCCAGCACAATATCCTACTCAGATGGGATGATACATATGCGCTCCCTTAAATACGATAACCAGGATCTTCACAAGTTCCTGGGAAGAAGTTGCGGAGCAAAATAAATATGCATCCTTGAGGCATAAGACCCTTGATAGGCTGGGAAGCTCAGCTTCACAGGCACGACCCACTGATGCGCCAGGGTGAGACCCCCTGATCTGCATGATCGACCATATTTATGTTTTCTGAAATTGAGGTGATTTGCGACTTGCAGTCGGAAGCTAGAAAACTCATCTCAGCAGACCGGCTCGCATTGACCTCGGTTAGCTTGCAAATTGATGTGATTCATCAAGGGATGGCTCCGTTGTGTTCAGTGTTCAGTGTTTTGAGTAGGGCTAAAATGGACCCGCATCCCTTGCAAGGCACCCCCCACCTGAGCTCTCCACCTTGGTATAAGTGCGTGGTATGGTCAAAAGTTACTCGGAAGTGCTTTGGAGCCCACTGTTAATTCATCACCGCGCCCGCGCAGGTTCTATACGTCTGCAACTGATAGCGATTTGCGCGACAATCATCACCACGCTTATTCACAGAACGATATGCCCAGGCCCGCGCCTTACATAAGGTTGACTGGGCATGATAACCCGACATATGCTCACTTCAAGCGCTTCGTCAAAACCCAGGAACCCCAGTCAGGTTTTTGCGTAGACTGCGGTCTATCGCATGCTATAATTTCCGGCAGCAACGTGAAATGGGTAAAATGGCTTCACGCATTCAAGCCAGACACGCCGAAAACTTTCCTCGCGTGCGTGAAACATGCATTGTTCGTCCACATGCTGGTTTACCCCTTTAACTCTGACGTCAGCTGAAAGCCATGCCTTTTAATCGGCACTTGATGTCTCAGTACTAATCAAAATGGCTGCAATGCTCTTGAAGACAAGCGGTCTTTTTCTTTTATTGGGACACATGACGTTAGCGTGGTGCTTGGTCGCTAGGGCGAGACACGCGTCTTTGAGAAAATGAAGAGCTGGTCATTTTGAGAATCTTTCAAGATTGTAGCAGTTGCATAGCTAGTAGTAGAGTGAACATTCCAGAGTGGCTGAAGTCTCGAAGGCATCGCAGCCTGCTTCAAGAAGATGGAAGTGCTGAGTCCAATGTGGGTCACAATGACCGTGCATGTCGACCTTGAGATAAATCTGAGATGAAAATTGATTTCCTGATGGTGAAATGAGTATGGTGATTTTCCACCACTTGAGATGCTGTTATGAACGGAAAACTACAGAATCAGCTTCATGAGACGCGATATTCCAAGGTTGTAACATGTTTACTTGAAGGATCTCAGACGACTCTGTGTCGGATTTGACGACCGTTCACTACTTAGCTTTGAATTATTTGGAAATGAAAATTCTAGCTGAATTGCTCATTTTCGTCACGGATAGGATTAGTTGTTCATATGTACAAGCGATGCATTGCCTGGGCTAGGTATCACGTGCACGCCTTTATAGCGGTAGTCAGTTGAGCCAACATTGATGTTGCTTTTTCGAGATATTTTCCACTTATAAACAGAGTCAATTTTCGAGAGACCCTTGTGGTATCGTTAATATTGCTCACATAGCGGCACTGGCTGATTTGGCGAGTCTTGGCGCATTCTCGATGTCTGGCCGTGATCTGCCATTTTACGCAGCGAGCGAATTGCATTCAACAAAGTCTTTTGACTTTAGAATCTTTTATGCCAGTTCTACCCGGCCTCATAGATGGCCCATGATTCTAAGGATGTGAAAGGAGGGGAACATCCAAGTCGACTACATCCCTAGATCCGAGATTGCCGTCGTTTGCTAAGACACCGGCAACAACACCAGTGCAAGATTTCATTGCCAGAAGGGAGGATTTGCTCTGGGGTCTCTGAGTGGGTTTGAAGTCACGGAAATTTTGATGTTCCCTGGGTTGGATCGAGGGATGCGAATGGTGCGTGAACGTGGGCCCAGAGGCAGTGGGGCGTTGCAAGGGACAAGAATTTCTAACGATTGATAGTAAACACTGAAAATGATATCACTAATCTGATGCAGACGTCGATTGCGACTAAATAAGATGACATGTATAGTCACTTTAGGATACGGGAAGTAGCCCCGCAATGTTGTCAATTCTGACTCACGTCTCTCCGCCAAGCAGAGTTAACCGACATCTTCTTCTCAAGGTTGAGATCGCGCCCTTCTACAAAGCCAGCTAGCTGGGTCTGGACAAAACAGGAGCCCAGGGTCATAAGCCTCTCGAGTGATTTCATCTTACGGTCAAAGCCTCCTCGACTTGCGCGCAGCGACGTAATAATGAGCGAATACTCTCACTACTCCAAAGATGATATTTCAATCACCAATGCGACCCTCGGTGATATCCCAGTGATTGAGCAAATGATTCATGCTGCATATTCCAAATATATCGAGCGGATTGGCAAGCCACCAGCCCCCATGACGGCAGACTATCGAGAACTCATGCAGACACATGAGATATTTCTTCTGCAAAAACCCGACAGGAAGATAATGGGGTCAATCATGCTTCGATCTGATCCACCTTCCAACTCGATTGAAATCAACAACCTCGTGGTCGATCCTTTGACTCAAGGCCGTGGATACGGGCGAATCTTGGTGGGCTATGCAGAAAACATTGCCAGGGCACGGGGTCACTCTAGCCTGACCCTTTATACCAACGTCAAGATGTATGAGAATTTGGGACTGTACGTCAAACTTGGCTTTACTGAGACGGAAAGAAGAGTGGAAGATGGTTTCGATAGAGTTTACTTTCGAAAACAATTGGATTGAGGATGACGACCGATTCGTTTCGACTATGCAGTCACTGGGTGTGCCGAGTGGGCTCCAATGTCAGTGAAATCGACAATCAATCTTAACATTCGATGGTCAAGGAGGATGGTCAAGGAAGCAAAGTTCAAGGAAAATCTCTTGATGCTGAAGGCTCAAAGCTTAATCTCACCGAGAGTGAGAGCCGAAGGCACCAATGTCTTGATGCTCTCCAGAGTCGCAATGGCGAGATGGACTGACGCTATCGCGGTGTGCTTAAGGCTTCTACAGTATGCAAATATGAATCTGGTTGTTCGCTACTAAAGATAGAAATAATTGAAATTTAAATGGGGGTTCATCATTTGAAGTATAAAATGCAAGGTTTTCACAAGGCGTAAAAAGGGTACAAAGACGCCCCAGATGAAACTTCTGCTTTGTGCTTATGGCGTCAAGTTTCCCGAGTCTTTTGCAATGACAGGCACTCCAAGGCGTTGACATTATCAGCTTACTTTGAGATCATTTATTCGTGAAACAGCGATCGGATTTCAGTTCATGGTATAGGATGAACATTCTATACCCCGGGCATGTTGTTCGCCTTGTTTACTTTCTAATCACCTCGCACTTATGGGCCGAGGGAGCGATCAAGAAGTAATGCTCAGGCCTCATGCTCTTTTCACTCACACTCGGAGCCAGTCCCACACTACCGGATTTCCTAAAGAACTCTGCTGCTCCCAGACGTAGCTCCATCCAAGAGAGATGAATCCCCAAGCAAATTCTAGATCCGGCTCCAAATGGAGATAATGCCATTCGTGCTTGTTCCGAAGCTTGACGTTCTCCCGGTAACCAGCGTGCGGGATCAAATTTGTCCGGATTTGGGAACAGCATAGGATCTCTGTGAATGGTGTAGCTCTGGGTGCTAACTGTAATGCCAGCAGGGATGTAAAAGCCCGCCAGGGTCACGCCGCCCTCCGGTACTGTTCGTGGTAAAGAACCAGGGGCCGCACCATATAATCTGAGAGTCTCTGTGATGGTGGCGTTAAGTATTGGAAGCGACTCGAGATCTGCTTCATTATATTCGTCTCTCAATGAGATGAGCTCTTCTTCGATCTGAAGTCGCAGTGACGGTTGGGACAAAATGGCCCAGATGAGATAGGTCAGGGTCACAGCAGTAGTGTCCGATCCGGCAATAATGAGGTTACCCGCTTCAATGGCAACTTCCATATCGCTCAGCGCCGAGCGGTCCCTCTCTGTCTCATACACTAAGCCCGAGAAAATGTTTCGGCAAGACTCGCTGTTTTTTCGGCTATTCGTCACTGCTCGCTGGCTGTACTTGAGCAAATACTCATCGGTTCTGAACATATCGCGGAAGGATTGGAGTGGGATGTATGGGCCGATCATTCTGAGTATAGGAAGCTCCGAGCCGATCCCACTTCCTTTTGTAGCCGACTCGAGAATTCGAATGTATTCATTTTTCTAAGGTTACAAGATTAGCAGTGGCATAGACCGACGAGGCTGTAACTTTACTTGTCCAGTTCCAAGCATATTGAATGACTCCCCGAACATCAGGTGGCCACTGACATCGGTAGCCAGAAATGTTGACCATTTCAAAATGTCGCAGATGCCGGTCGTCTCCAACTCATTCCAGATCTGTGACACCATCAATTGGACTTTCTCCTTGACAACATGTTCCCAAGAACTGCGAATCGCAGATTTTGAAAAAGGCCTGGCAAACAACTTTCTCCTCTGAGCGTGCTTCTTGACATCCTGCATAGCAAAGACTCCTTCACGGCCCGGAGTGAAACTGCTGTACCAATCACTCTTCACAAACCCCGAACCCACACGATGTATTTCCTTAAAGTCTGGCAGTGATGAGACTGAGACCTCTGTTGGTGAGATCCGAACGATTTGGCCATATCTCTGATGAAGATCATGGATATAGTAGATTTGCTGGCCGCTGATCGTCGCGAGCTTAAGAGGAAGGCGAGTGAACCTAGTAGTGATCGGTCCTGGGATATGCCGAAGAGGGGACTTGAAGACTTTGTACAGAATCTAGAGATACGTTTGTGTGAGTACAATTCGAGTGGATTGCGAAAAGAGACTCACGTGGAAGATCCATCCCAAGGCGGCGATCGCTACATAGAGGCCAAGGCTGTTTCGGGCTTCCATCTTGAAATCACCCTGGGCTCAAAAGCGTAGATGTTAATTTCGGGGATGTTGGCTACTGGGAGTGAGTCTTATAGCAAGATTACGGAGCCATCGCTTAGCCTGAGAGCACGCGCAGTGGAAGGATATATGCGGTCCACGAGATGATCATCATGAGTTTACCATATCGGCCCCACACACCGAGTGTTGGCGAGTGGGGAAGCCGACGTCCCACGAAATACCAGCGACTCCCCCGTTTATTACACCTAAGAAATTACACAAGAGCAGAATTGTTCAGCATTCGGTGAGAACAAGGTGGGCTTTGTAATTAATCGTGCAATCTGACCGTCAGCCTACTTAACCGGGCCATCATTCCTTATCATGTGATCGAGCCCCTTAGATCTGTCTGAAGACGAGACTACAAGCCTCACAGAGCCGAGGAAGTTACTAGATTAATCAAAGCTGTATACTTCAATAGATATATTGGGGCATTTGTACCAAATTTCAGTTGAGAATCACATGTGAAATCTCCAATCCGGTGAAGTAGAACCAGTTACATGGGAATCCTTGAAAATACATGCCACGCCAAAAATAGAGGGCACCCTTGCCCCCTTGGTAATATGTACAAAACTCAGTCATGGACAATGAAGAGGGTATGAAAAGTCATTGAAAGTTGAAAGGAAAAAGAAAAGGGTCAGGAAAATGGAGGCACCAATATCCCACGCCGAGATGATGGGATAGGGAAGGCGAAGAGATTATTAGCAAGGTGCGTCATTGAAAAAATTCGTATATGCAACGAGCATGAGAATAGCCGAAGGCTCGAAAAGGAAAAAGGCTGAAAGATTCTAAAGCTTATATCGCGTGGTTCATCGTCGCCACATCGTTCGCGATGGACCTTCATTGAACTCGTCCTTCTGGAAGTCGTCCTTGCTCGAGCGCTCGCTGGAACCCTCGCCGGCGTATGCGGGTTCGGTCGTAATCTCGATAGTTGTCTCCTGGTACACCTTGCCCATTGGGTGCATTTCGACACCCGGCTGCACGATGTTGTCGGTCGAACCCTCCCGCTCGACGATGGTCTCGTCGCTGAGGCCCATCTTGCGATTGGCGGGATCGGCGGTGATGGTTGTGAGGTGGTTGTCGCGTCCCTTGCTGCTGGCGAACTTGTTGTAGGAGCGATCGTGGCTGGGCTCGGAGTCGACAATGAGAGCGCGACGGGTAAGGGTGTAGAGAGTCACATCGACAAGTCCGGAGCTGGTCATGATAGCACCTATGAGATAGAATGTTAGTTGATCCAAGTCAGGTGCGATTATCTTGTTATTTCTACTTACCGGCGCAGCAGAAGAATGTGATGGAGGGAGTACTGCCGTTGGCTGTAGCCATGCGACCAGCAGCAAGTGGCAGTGATAGGACGATGTAAACAATGGGATAGATAGTCATGTATCCGACCACTCGTCGCAATCGCTTCAGACTCTCAAGCTGGCTGTTTCCGAGAATAGATGAGGCGGCAATCTGTCGACGAAGTTGGAAGTACATGATGGCGTACAGGCACACAGTTCCGAATCTGATAGTTTCTCAGTCAGTATTTGAAAGTCCCCCAATATATTGAAGATCATAACTCACTCAGCAAGGAAAATCCAGATATAATGGGTCCACAGACGAACAGTCTCATATTCCTCGCTGATCCAGCACCAGGCGCCCGAGGGAATGAAGACGTCAGCTCCGTACATGCCTAGAGGAATGATCACGATGAGGGCAATGAAAGCCCAAACACCGATGACAAACCAGCAGAAGGTTCTGTGAGACAATTTCTTGCCCCAGACGACAAGCAGGAAAGTGTGGAAGGCGATAGCAAGCACAAACAGACCGGATCCGGGATCACCAATCTGAAGCCAAAGTCCTTGCAGGAAGCATCCGGCAGTGCCAGATGAGATCTTGTCGGTAATGATCCATTTGAGGCAAATCAGGAAGGCGAGGGATTGTTGGAAATCCGCTAGAATCAGGTTGTAAATCAGGACAATATACTGATTGTAACCGATGTATCTTTGGTAGTTTCCTCTCCAGAAGAGTAATCGGTAGGTAATGAAGGTGAGAAGGCCTCCCGTGGCAAGGAATGAAAGGAAAGCCATCACGGAGACGGCAATAAGGCCCTGCCGTTGGGCCTTGGGGAGCGGGTTGATATCCAAAGTGACATCGCTGGTCAACCGACGGTCCAGCTCATTTCCCAAGGGGTCGGTCCTCTGCATGAGGCTCATCAGAGCGATGGCGGCCATGCTGGATGGTTTCGGCGGGGATGAGAGCTTCTTTATAATACTATGCCGACACGCGAACGGGAAAGGAATGTAAGAGTAGCCCCAATATGGTATCGACGGCACGAGATCGAAGTCGAAGCTCGCTCAATAGGCACAGACGAGAACAACCAGTTCATCAACCAAAAGAAGACCAGTCCGTTGAGATATCTGATGCCTCGAGCCTCCACAGATGATCAGACAGGCGGGGAAAGAGTGAAAAGCGACCAGGGAGGCAAATGCAAGTGCGGGACAAGATTATTAAAGTTCTTCTGTTCAAATCCAGGTCCGCAGCGATGGTACGGGAATCCACCAGGATATTTTCCACACCATGGAGCGAACTCTAAAGACAGCTAGTCCACTTGATTAAGGAGAGCATAGCAATCGGAGTCACACAGGCCTTCTGTCAAGACCCGGGTCTCCACAATAGGACCTTTCCCTGAACTGAGCCTTTAGGATCATCTCCGTTGGGGCCGGTGGGAGAGCCCATGTTTTGAGGCGAACAGATCCACAGCCTTGCACAGTCCAAGATGGTCACCTTGGGCCTAAGAACAGGGGGGCAACCAAGTGGGGAAGTCTATGAAAGTTCTGCCACGAGAGAGGCCGAATAGAACGTGGGCTAAGTTTGGTCTAAGGCGGCTAATATCCACCGCGATCAGCGTCCGAGTGTGCCCTATGCGGCGGATGGATCCATGGAAAGTGCCGAATAAGGGGCAATGCTTGTTAGTGGCAGGCCGAGTGATCTCTATCTTTTGCCTCTGTGTGTTTTTTTTTTCCGGCACGGTTGTCACGCCGGTGAACCTTGGGGGGATGCACGAAGCATAGAGCGCCACCAAAGCTACTCTCCGCGTTACGCCTAGTAACAAGACCAGAAAACCCGACCACTCACAATCTTCCATTCCATCCTCCCGGTTTTTTTATTTTTTTCAGCTGCAGGGGCCTTCTGGAACGCTAGCGGAAGACACGGGCAAGTTTCACCGCGTGTGCTCAGATATCCCCGGTAGATTATCTTTCACAGAGGCTGGGCCCCGGAGCAGTATTCTCAACTTTTGTCAGCTTAACTTGACTGGGCAAGGAGCTCCGTGCCGAGTTGAGCGGGGACATGATGGACTGGAGCCACTCTGTAATCTTCTCAGGCACCAGCCAACGGTGTTGCAGAAAGTACTAGGGGGGTCCATCCTGAGAGACCTGGGCACCCCCGCAGAGGACACATAGCTGGCCGACCAATGCCCCAGAGAGGAATTCTTGTCACCTAGGAACATTCATGTGGTTTGCCAAGGCATAATTCCAAAGAAAAACATGACGATCGCTTTCAACGATGGATTATTTAACAATAGTGTAAAATGTCTGAAGGCAGGCAAAGCGATTGGGCCGGGAATAAGCTTCAATCCACACCCCCTGGCTAGCAAGTGAAACCGGCCTGTCCGCGAAGCAGCATGGTCATTAATACCGCGGCTGTGGCTTCGTCATAGGCGCTACGTTAGCACTCTGTGCGGAACGGCTATATTGCGAGCGGAGTCTTGATCAGACTGCTAGAATGTGCGGTCAAGCTCAATGTTGATTCAAGGCCAGCACTTAGCACTGAGCCAATGCGGCCCGCAGAATCACGCAGAATATTTTTTTTTTCTAGCAGATGGTGGTACGGAAGGCTTTTGCATATGAGTGTGGTTCGCTCGAGATCCGACCCGCTGAAGATTTTCTCTCGGGCCATCAATGGTTCCCGTGCCGAGGAGAAACAAGCAATCCACGAAGGGTTATGATGTGCAGACCAGGCGCCTTATTTGAACTAGCGCGGATATTGGATGGAGACCGGGCATGATCAGCAAAGATATCAAGGCCCATGATGGTAATGCCACCACACGGCATCGGGTCTGGAGCCGCCAGGAGCAGATTGCTATTCCCACGTGTTGCCACTGTGGAATGCGCGACCCGAGAAATCCGTGTACAGTACTAGTACTGCAATCCGTCATATGGCAAAAATGACGGCTGAAAATAAATGCATTGCGAATTGCGAGCCGGCAGTCCCCCCGCAGAACTATCGGATCATGACCGAGCACAACGTTCTCAGGGGTCTTTAAATTCTGTCATCCCAAACCCAATTGAACACCTGTGGTCGTGGATGAACGGCGATACCCCAGGAACCATGGAATTGTGTACCCTGCCAAGCAGAGCCACTTTGACTGATGTGTCTCCCTGACCTGCCCTTTTTTCGCTAGCCTTGGCTTCGGCCCCGCTAGACCCGCCGATCCAATTGAACATGGCGTCGGAGTAGAATCTGAAATGAGCAGTAGGGAGACTTTCTACCGCTTTGACATTGGCCCAAAGCATTGTCATTGGCACCCCTCTATCGACTAAATGGTCCCACCGAATCTTCGGTGCAGATTCTCGGTCTTCCCCGCCGCGGAAATGACACTCACACCGGCTCATCATTCGGCTATCAATAGTACCCCATGGACTATTCGAGATCATTGGGATTTGTTCGTGTCAGTCTTCCTCGAACCATGGTTACTGAGCCGTGTGTCTGGTTCGGTTCGATCCAGATCGATGGTTGGAAAGATTGGGACACATCCACTCATTCGTGGGGATGGTGGCGCTTCCAAACCCCCCCCTGTAGCAGATCACCGACAGGATTGATATCCGTCTGGGCGCTCGCCATGGGTAATAAGTGCCGAGACGAGTGCCAGCATGGTTCTTCAGGCGGAAATCAAGATACTCCTGATTTGAGTCGAACTCAGTATCTCGAGTCAGTGTCGATCTTCATTTCCAATGTTTCTCACTCGAGCACCAGCAAGCATGTCGTTTTGATGGCCCATTTTTGCGTCTTCGGCTTCGTATGCTCGCTCTACGTGGATAGCAGCAAGAATTTCGGAAAATTGACTTTTGGTCCGTTGACTTAATCATCCGGTGAGGGCCGTGCAGGTGGCTCACGAATCCTTGGAGCCTATACCCGGTCCGGGTCGATGATCACAGAGATCTGCACTGATTAAACTTCCATATGGGACCCATATGCGACTGTCAACGGGAAAGTGCCACGAATGCCCCCTTGGTCAGGGTGTGGAAATTGAACCTCGGCAAAACTTCAATCTTGCGGTCATGGCAGCCGAGACGCGAGAGTTCAATAATGTAAGTGACAAGCGCCAACGGCACACGGGGGATCTCGTGTTCATAATGCGCACGACCAGCCTCTCGGGTCGGAGTGCGACTCTTCATTGCTTGAGCCGACGGGGATCGCCTTAATCCCTGTCAGTTACCCTCTGCTTTGAATGACTCTATCGGCACGCCAATCCTAATTCATATGTATACTTCTACATTCCTCAGTCTATTGATGCGCCAAGCCCACGAATAGAAGATCGGACCATGACTAAAAAGCACTCCCCACGAGACCAATTTTGAGAATCGGAGACCCAGAAATGCGGATCAATGTAACAATTCCCCGTCTCGAATGGCCTAGGCTGTGACTAGTGAATCTGTGGGTTCCCTATTCCACACTATCTCCCAGTAAGGGCCTTCAGAAGGTCTGAATGGCTTCTCACAAAAAAAAGAATAGGAACTAACCAATAGAGTTCAAAAGAACTAAAAAATCAATTGAGTCAGTAAGCTTCCAGCAGCCATATTGTGACAACCTCAAATGTATCATTCAATATTGTTGAAGGGGTGTACGTAAAACATTGCCTGATCTGTGCTGAAGCATGAAGACACAAAGAATGAATTTACCTTCGCTATGCGATGCGATCCTTTCAAGTAAAGGGGAAGATGGGAAGAGGAAGTGCCCGAAGGAATTACAAGGTCGAAATCCCATTTTGAGTCAAGCTTTGCTCTGGACTACCAACTGAAGGAGCTATCGGCAGAAATTGCTATCTGTTTTGATCGTGCTCACTCGCTTCAATATCCCCTTTCTACTACAATGACCTGGTAGAGCATCAAATTCTCCTTTTTCACGTTTTGGTGTGAGAGACCAATGTCATCGGCAACACATGACTACGGAATACTACTTTGCGCAACAATCTCACTAGTACCCCCTCAGTGATGCAGCAGGACAACGGAGTCCCGGGCTTATGGCGCGTCCCCTCGCAGCTCAACAGAAAACATGACTGAGCAGGACAGAGCGAAATGTAGACTTGCAAGGATAGTGCGCGTTATCACTCGCCAGCGCGAAAGGGACATGCGCACATGCGCATTGACGACTGATCATCCATGCCAACATTTCAAAGCACTCGACTGCATACCTGCGGATGGAAAGAAGAAAGGCTAAGACGGGCGTTACTTTTCGCCAGCTCAATTATGTATGTCTGCGTTGGAGAACGCTCAAGGGTTTCATCGTGATCATAGAGTTCAGTGTTGGATACATATATGCCATGAGCTTTCAAGTCACGTATCTTAACCACGCGATAAAGTACAACTCTGTGAAAGTACTGGTCAAGCTTCAGGAAAAGTTCTCATAATGCAGGGTCATCTGAAGTACCAGATTTTGATCAGACGATTCTCAGATCTTACTGTTTTCAAGCGCTGAGACTGGATGTTCGCATTTTTGCAGTGATAGCAGGCTTTGTATCGTCCCAGCTTTTGGTGTGTCATCGCGTACTGCTGCTCCTTCATTCAAGTTCAATTTTGAATGATGTAAGTTGGATGCTTTGAAGACAAGCATGGCTCTTACCAAGCATGGCTAAGGAATACCCGGACAACTGACTACACGACTGCCATCTTTAAAAAGATTATTTTTACAGGAACTCAATCTGATCAGATTTTATCGCAAAGGATACCCGTCATCTCATGGTATTCATCAATCATAAAAAAAAAGTCGAAGCGACCAAATGACTAAAATAAAGGGCCTCAAATGGCATGCCAGACCTCAGGCAAAGTATTTTGGGATGGGAAGTGGGTATCATCATCATCAACCAGCACAATGCAAAGTAATCTCACGTATGCAATCCTAATCTCGGCCGCTGACCTAGATCCATTGTCGTGCTGTTACCATGCAGCCGAATTACCTTCGGCGGGAGTTCCTCGAATCGCGCCGACCGACCGGGGACGATTCTTCTTCGTCCTCCTCCTCGACGGGCGCGGGCGTGCGTCGCTCAGTGCGTCTTTTGGGCCGGCGCCGACGATTGGAACTAATGTTACTAGCGGAGTCATCGGGGGCGAGAGAGCGATCGTCATCGAGGAAGTCGTCTTCCATTCCGCTTTCCCATTCATGTTGACTGAATGGGGTGCCCAGGCGGGCTTCGACGTAAGAGCCGCGTCTGCTTTGATTTGCGACCGAAAGCCCGGCGCCACGCTCCCGAAGGGCGCGACGGACGACTTCGGCCTTGAGATGGAGAGCTTCAAAGGCGTCCTCCATGGCTTCCATGCTCAGGAAGATATCTCGTTCAATCTCGGCGAGTGCAGCAATTTCCGTCTCCTCGTCCAAGGCGATTGGCCCTCCGAAGGAAGCTGGGGATGTGGGGTTGCCGTTCGGTTGGCTTGCGGAACGGAAGCTTCCATCCATATAATTGGGGGTCGGTCCACGGGAAATGCCTCCTGCACTGAAGGGGGTGTTGGAGCGGCTGCCACTCGAGCGAGGATTGAAAGAAGGCACAGCATCTTCGGCGCCGCTACGGAGGAAGCCGTCGAAGCGGCCGGAGATGAGAATTTCCCATTCATCGTCACTGATGGCGGCGAGAGTGGCAAGAACATGATGCAGGTCCGGATTGTTGAGCATGAACATGGCGGTTTCGGGATCGCGTGGAAGGGACTGCAGCCTATACAGTCGCTGGATTGCCAGCGAGCAAGACACCAGGGAAGATGGCTTTGGTCGAGGTTTCTCATCATCCGACCGAGGAACAGGAGTTGAAGAGTTGATGCCAAGTAGGGCGCAGAACAGAGAACGTTGGTGATGTTCAAGGTGGGTGAGCATAGCAAAAGTCAAAGTCTCGTCGTCCACTTCTTCCGGAGCACTGGTTACGGAATCAGTTTGCTCAGAGAGCCATTTGTCTACGGCAACCTTTGTCTTCCGAGACTGTCGCATGAAATGGTCGCGATATTCTTCAGGGACATCGATATCAAGCTTCTGCATCGGAATGTGCTCTTCTCCTGGCAAATCTGATTCCATGGAGGAATGTGCCATCATGAAAGGCGGCCACATCGGTAACTCTCGGCGTCCAGAAACAAGCTCTAACACCTCTCCCCAGCTTACTCCTTCAGGGCGCTCCTCTAAGTCCTCACGGTCGCACATGAGGCAGTGGCAAGGCTCCGATGAGATATCACGCGCGAAAACGGCCTCCAGTCGATCGAGCAGTCGCCGCGCCACCGACCTGTAGCCTGTCGCGACAGCGAGAGACCCATTCTTGCTCATGACCTTATTGTAGTCATCGAGAAGGCGATTGAACGGATCGAACACTTTCGCAGCCGCAAGCTGAGGGTGAGTGGCAGACTGGGCAAAGGGATCAGATGGGCTGGGCCCGACCAAAAGTGTTCGGGGAACCTTGTTCTCGAGACCTCCATGCTGGAGCAGATAGTCGACTCTGGGAATGGAAACGGGCACCTGAGGCGGTGGTGGAGGGGGTGGGGGTGCGCCATATGATGGGCCCGACGGCAAGTGTCTTCCGTAGTCGATCGAGTCATCACTGGGAGTATGACGATGGGATGCTGATGACCGGTTTTGTGACCGAGAGGGAGGCTTGATGGGCGGGGTCACTGACTTTCGTGGAGCCGTGTGTTGCTGGTTGGGGGCGATGGAGGTGGCATCTGATCCATTGGGCGATTGAGCGCCAGCATCGCGGACTGTGACATTTGATTGCGACAAAACAGACCGACTGGATCGCTTGGGTAGTTTCTTCTCTTCGGAAGACTTGGTCTTAGAAGACCTGTGGCTTGTCCGAGGAGATGTCTCTTCCGTCTCATGCTTCTCCGATTTGTCCGTTCTCGATGATTTTGATTTGGGTGTATCAGTCCGCGAAGTCTTGCTGGATTTCGTCTCTCCATCTCTCTTCGATCGCAGACTCGAGGACGACCTATTGACCTCGGTCCTAATCTTGATGCTCGCTTTCTTTGCCTTGGCCTTACCCGAACTGCTTTCCTTTTCTTCTTGCTCGCCGATCGCACTACCCTTGCGCGAGGAGGACTGGTCGAGTCCAGTCAGTGGTGGACTCGGCGGGGCTTGGTGGTTATCGCGGGCGTGATTGCCATTTGTCTTGATGTTTTCCTGGTCCTCGGTCAAGTCGGTCGGGTCCGGTGTGGGGATATTGGCTTTGCGAACATCTTCCTTGCTGTGCGCTTGAGAGAAAGTAGGATAAGGCAGGCTGGTCCTCGACTCAAGGAACGAGGCGTTTCCCGAGCGACTGGCGTCGAGACCTGGCATCGAGGACCTGCGAAGAGGGGCGCTGAGCGAGGTTGATTCGGAAGTGGAGGAGCGAGCCGTTGGGTCGGGGTCGGGATCCTTGGTAGAATTGCGGGAGGGCCGAACCAGATTCGAACCCTTAGGCTGTTTAGATGATTTCGAAGTCGTGGAGGAGGTTGGGGGTTTCGACTTTCGGCTCTTAGCGCTATTAGGTCTCACCGGGAAAAACATGGCTCGTGAGAAATCGTAGCCGTACCAGGTGGATCCCTTCGAAGCCCTGGGGCCCGCTGGTTCATTTGGTCCGTCGGGGCTTCCCTTAGAGCTGGGGTTGGGCTCCGCCTCTTGTGATGCTATTTTAGTTCAATACGTGTGCTGCCTGGCGCTTAAGTCGCGTGATTTCACCGTGATGACAGGCGCTTGACGTCGGTCGATGGCGGGAGACACATTCCGCGCAGGGTCAGTATCGAGGGAAAAGTGGGCATTCAGGTACCGAATGCATGAGACCGGAGACTGAGTTGGGGCAAACCACTTTATGCGGTGAACAGACCGACACTCTGCCTGGTGGATCAGTTGGATCTGCATGAAAGCCCAACTGCCTCGAGGCCAACGGGCTGAAACGCGATTCCCGAGGTCAGAAGAATAGACGAGTCACGTGGAGTGTACATGGGTTTACATGGGGTACATTGGAAATCACTTGCCCTGGCCTTTCAGTAGAATACATTAACAGATCAACCTCAAGACGTGTATGCTTTTTATCTCGACCCATCCCCAATTTCACGCTACTTCGTCACAGGACACATAGAAGAGTTGTCTTGGCAGACGAGCAAATGGGGCCCATGGTACAGTGTGAACTTATCGCGGCACAATATGTAGATTTGCACTCGTCCATAACGAATTACCCGAAGGTTCTCATTGGCGCTGGGCTCTCGATGACTCGTTTTTCGCTTACTGCTTACTGAGTCACTGGAACCTCAGCGTCATGGGAGCGGATCCTGGCGCTCATTTGAAAGAGACTCCTTAAACGCTGAAAATCCAATGCTTTAAGAACCGCGATGCGGCTAGGCAGGAGTGTTTCAAAGATATTTCGATGTTGAAGCTTAGTTTCGGGCACTGGCCGAGGAACAAAGCGTGATTGTCTGAGAGATGACTTTATTTCGAATCCAGGATAAAACTCCTCAGTCTACTTGAAATCCATTCGTTGCCTTTCTCACTGGCGAACACTCAAGTATCCAATTACCATCTTGTTCGTGTGCCACCCCGCCCTTCTGTGCGGCCCTCATCATCTTTTCGCTTGCCGGGGTTAGGTCGCCTGTGTGATGGTCCCAGATCCAGCCCTCCTTGAGCCACATCCAGGTCAAATAAGCGCGCAATTCCGTGTCTTGGGGGAGCACGGATTTCCATTCGGGAACAAATCCGTCCGTGGTGGCACCTGTTCCTGTCCAGTCCATGGCGAGTCCACGCAATGCATCTCGACAAAAGATGCGCCAGCTGTCTAACGAATAGGCTCCAACCCCGGGCAAATGCGCAATCTCCCATGCTACCCGATGGTCCTCGTCATCGGCACATTCAAGTGGACCAACATCCCGACCGTCTAGCTTCCGAGGATAGTGAAGCTTGCGGTATCGCTTGTTTTTGACAGGAGGGCTGACTTGCCAAATCTGCGCAATAGCGATACATTTCCTTGCTCGCTGATTCTGGAAACCCAAGCAGTGGATCATGGATACAAGCTCGGATGGGTTTGCGATCGCCATGGCATCGATAGTCGGGTAACGAGCAAAGACTTTGAACAAGATAGGAAGGGCCACCCCGCCTCGAGTACGGTTGAGGAAGATTGTCGCGATTATGAGCTTGAAGGGGTCGTGGGCAAGCTGTTCTTGTATGAGACCAAATGATGGAGCATCGATAGGTGGAAATGGCAAACACGACTCTGGATCACCTGATAGGTAGGGAAAATAAGGCGAGACTGTGGGAAGTCTGGGCCTTGAAAGCCGTGGAGTTTCAGGCCGGAGTGAAAGACTTTGTTTCACTGGGGTACTAGGGGATAATGTGATCGGCGGCGATCGAAAACGTGTGCTTTCGGTAAAAGAATCATTCGTGGAATGGAGCAGGAGTTCATCGTCACAGTCGATATCGCTGAGTACGTCACTTAGCGTAGAGTCTGACGAGATAAAGTCCGGATCTAGACCCATCTCCTCTAGAATTTGGCGGGTTTCTTCGGGGATCGGCATGTGCCGGGTGGCAGTTGCAATGGTTTCATGGCGTTTTGGTGCGGGAACGATAGGGAAATACTTCGACAACACCTCATCACTAGGGGTCACCTCTTGCGAATCATTGGTTGTCAAAAATCCACTGACCATTCTGCCGGATTGGGTGACAAGGGCCCATGCCTCATCATATCAGTGCTCCTGTTTGAGGTCCTTGAAGGAGGAGTCGCCGCAACTGCCGTAGATTCGCTACGGAGGGGCGTATGCTGGCGTTCAGCACGCTGCTGGTCTGCGTTTGCCGCATTTTGAATCTGTAGGTAACTTTCGCGCTTCTTTTGTCTCTTCTTTTCTTTTTTGCGATAATTCTTCGCTTTTTTCCCTGGAAGTGATAGCTCCGGTCTAAGGCCAGGCTTGAGACCATGCGGCTTGGAGGACTGACAAGCAGCTTTCTCATTATCATAGTGCAGGCTCATCGCTTGATGATCTTGATTTTGACTGGATTCTTCAGGGTTAGTCATGGCGGATATTGGATTCTCTGCCAGTTCGCTAGGGTTTGCGGGTTCTGGGGAGTGACTGCTTAGAGTCATGTCGATGACGGTGTGGTCGACGACACCTTGTTCAAGAGTACTGCCTGAACCTATCCTTTCATTTGAATTATATGAGTGCTCTTGGTTTCGCTGGAGCTTCTGGGGACGGGTTGCTCGTTCAACAATAGGCGGCAAATCTGGTTCCGGTGGCTGGCTGTCAAGTTGACTGCCCAGAGAAACTCTTGGTGGAGCAAGTTCGATATGTCGTTTGTAGGGAAGATCATTCCCATTGATCACCTCCCCAACAGTAGCCAATTCATCGGCCGGCGGAGCATCCTGAGTTTTGGATTGTTTTGCTTCGAGATTTTCCGCTTCATTCAGATGATTTGGTAATTGCTCGTCCAGTTGGGAGCCTTTCTGCACAGTTTCAAATCCCCTGGCCGGGTATTGCTCACAGGAAATGTACTCTGGAGTGTTGGGAACCAATGTCACATCCTTGTCTTTGCAGAGGCTTCCACAGCCATTGCGCTGAGAAATGCTTTGCACAGTTTGCTCCACATGAGCTTGGGTGGCATTCTTCACTTCCGGAGTGGGTTGCGGTGTGGCCTGCAACGAAGAGACTGGAGATTCAACCGAGTCCCGTCTACTTACTTTGCTCTGCCTTCTCTTACAAGATCCCGCCTGCCCTGAGTTGCTCAAGTTTCTCTTTCGAGACTTGTACCCATCATTGATCTCTTCTCCAAATCTCAGGTTTCGGACGTCTCCCGTAGTATCGGCGGGAACACCGATGATACTTTCCATAAAAACCCTGCGCATGTAGACGATGAATGTATCAATGTCCGTAGCATTCATCCCAACTGACGCTGCCTCTCGGCGCATATCCTTGACAAACTGTCGCCGAGCAGACTGCCGAACAGGGACCTCCAGATTTTGCATAAAGGGATGCGCGAGCACAGACTGAAAAAACTCCTGTCTGCGAGACGGCTCCATACACGCGAAAATGACATCCTCCTCGGCTCTAATTTTCTCGGCTGCGAGTTCCTGGTTTGCAACGAGGTCATAGACTTCGCTATTTGCGGAAATCTGGGGTATGCCTCCCCTGTTCGATTTGGCATCGGTAAGGATGTGGACATCCGCGTGGAGAGCTTCACTGATGTGAATGTCGTCGTTGCTGTCTTTGTTGGTATTGTTCTTACCGTCGGTGGTGTCGGAGTCTCCTAAGATCTTGTTTTCATTGCCATTCAGCCTTTTTTCCTCGTCACTGAAGTTGAATTCCTTGTGCATGTTCCCATCACCATGAGAAAAAGAATATGGGTGACTGTCGGTGAAGTTATAGTCCGCATCTTGACGACTCGCTTCCTTGTCAATTAATATAGAATCCTCGAGGCTATCCGGATATTCATGGTGGTCATCAACATGTTTGTGCTCCTGATTGTCACCCTGGCCACTGATTCTCACGTCTTCTTTGTTGAACGTGGAGCCAACATCTTCGCTACTGAACTTGGGATCATGAGTTTCCGTCATATCGCAATAGGATCGGTCAATCGTGTTTCTTTGAGTGTGATCCTCTTTGGAAGCGAGTTTCGCACTCTCCACTTCAAGTAGAGAATCGATGTCAACATCTCCCTCATCGTCGCTGTCCAGATGGATCACAGTAATGTCTCTCTGAGCCGCACGCCTCGGGGTTGTGATGAGCTTCTTCCTACCGGTAGACTGAGATCGGGAGAGAATCCGCGAATTTTCTACCTGGCTCTCACTTGGAGGGGTGTGCGGATTCGATGTACCTGTTAATGACCGGCTGCCAGAGTAATCTGGAAAATGGTCATCTTTGCACTCGAAACTGGCATCCTCGGACAATATTTTTTCGATAGTACGTTCATATTCATCATCGAATGGCTTGTAGGTCGCTGGATCGAATGTAGGAGGAGGAGGGACAACGGCAAGATAATTTGATTGTGACATTTCTCAAAAACCGACTTAACGAGGTGACTTGTACAGCAAGAAGGTAAGTCGCGCGAAAACAATAGACCCGTGAGTGCACATACAGGTATTATGTTTCAATGGAAAGGCAATTGAGCTCGAGTAACTTCAAATGATCAAATAGTAAATCAGGACGTCGATGGTTGAAAGGCGTATGATAGGGGGTGGAACGCAGAAGTGAAGCAAAGGAATGGAGCTTCGGGAGGTGACTAGAAGTGAGTGACTCTGGGAATTGAAGGTAGGCCTCACGCCAAAACCTCGGCTCTCACAGAGGCAACAGCTCCTGATCTTTCCAAGTGAAGGGAGACTTCCGCGTCGCGATCTCCGATAGCCTTATCGCTTTGCGTTTGAAATCACGTGTGGTGAGATTGGTGACAACCCACAGTTACCCAAAGTGCTTACTCCCAACTTCTTCTCCCAAATAATCAGGGTTGAACGCATTAATTCTACCAATATGGCTCACACTTTTTACGATGGAACGATCGTGGTTGATAAGGCCATCCTCAGCACCCTGTCCCATATACTCCACAAAGCGGAGGAACATCCCAATGCTAGCGCCCTGCTCCAGGCACGACTCATCGATGACATGTACCCGTTGGCCGACCAAGTTAGGATTACGACCCAATTCTCAGAGTTCTTCGTCGCACGGCTGACTGGCCGAGAGCCAGTGACATTCGAAGGAAGTCCCAAGACATTCGCAGAATGCTACGAACGCATTGACAACGTGCTGAAGTCGCTCAATGAGGCCGACAAGGATGTCGTCAACCAACGCGGCGATGTATGTGAGCTAACGCAGCTGGGTCCAACCAGAAAAGCAGAAATGAGCGGCGCGGCATATGCCCATACCGTTGCCCTGCCGAACATTTACTTCCATGTTACTACCGCTTATGGGATCCTGCGAAAGGAGGGTGTGCCACTTGGCAAGCTGGACTTCTACACCGGCTACTTCCCCAATTTCCCCGCTGCTGCCACTCAGTAGAATGATATAAGCCTCGCGGCTACACATTTGTAAATAGATGAACCTCACTCAACATTACAGAGAAACGGTCTATGCTCCAATGACCATACTCCAATCTTGTCCTTACCTACTATGCACACGTGCCGTACCTATACAGTATAACCAGCCGAATCCACCAGTCGTGGCTCAGCGGCAGCCTCAAATGTTCCATCAGGAAGAACACGGATTGCGTGTGAGCCACTCTGTCCAGGAGCAACCCACGTAACGTTGTGCCCGAGACTCTCCATGAAAGCGACAGTGGAATTATCGTAAGCATATTCGAAGGTGACTTGGTTTGGGACCAATTGATCATGGAGACGGGGCTGGGCGAGAGCCTCTGCGGCACTCAGGCCATGGTCAATGACGTGAATGATGTTTTGAACTGTTGCCGTGATAATTCGACTGCCTCCTTCTGTGCCAGTGACCAGGAGTAGAGAGCCATCTGGTCGAGTAACTATTGCGGGTGTGATGGATGAGAGAGGTCTCTTCCCCGGCCGAATGAAGTTGGCTTCAGAGGGAATGTATCCGAAATCATTTGATGTATTAGGGATGGAAAAGTCTGGATCGAATGGTCAAATACATCACATGTAGCAAGCTCTTCAGTACTTACCATTCATCTCGTCATTCATGATGATACCTGTTTCGGGAACCATGACTTTGCTACCAAAATGAAGGTTGATGGTACTGGTCAAAGAAACGGCCATACCAGTGTGATCGACCGTAGCCACATGAGAGGTCCCAGGACTAAAAATGTCAGTATTTGGTCTGAGTATCTTCTCACCGAGCGAGAAATAAAAAACCAACACTTACGTGTCCAAACTTTCGAGACCGGCGGGGTCGTAGGCGGACACATCAAGAGTATGCGTGTCTGAGATCTTTGATCGAATCTCGGCGATAGTCGACTCGTTGAGCATATTCTTTTGATATTCCTCCATGCCCTCCACAAATAACGGATCACCCAGGTTCGATCTCTATTAACGCATTTAGTGCTGGGCTAGAGAAAACTAAAGGAGTCTCTTACCTGGCCATAGCCAAAGCGCATTGCCTCATCCATTCGGTGGGTGCTTAAATTCACGGCTTTATCTGTTTTGAAAAAGTCCCTATAACCATCCAAAATCTTCAAAATACTCAACAGAACAACTCCGCTTGAAGGTGCAGTTGTACTTGTGACAGTGTATCCACGATAATCGATTTGCGCGGTATCGCGGATGGCAACGGTATAATTGCTCAGATCCGCCAAGGTCATCGTTCCATTTTGCGCCCTCAGAGCATTGACCATAGTCTCAGCGATGGGGCCGGAGTAGAAAGCGTCCGCACCTTGCTCGGCGATAGTCTCGAGGGTGTCGGCGAGTCGCTTCCGCGTCATCGTATCCCCTAAGCCTACTCGAGTTCCGTTGGGCGCAAAGTCCAAGGCCCATGTGGGGTTAGTAGTAAGGAGATCTACACCGTCCTTGATGGCAGACTTCATATACTTCATCGTGTCCTCGGTAACAGGGAAGCCTTCACGGGCAGTGCGAATTGCTGGCTGCAGAACAGTCGACCAGGGCAAGGAGCCATAGTGCTTGTGAAGATATTCAAGACCGCGGACCTCTCCAGGAACGCCACTTTCACAGCAGTCAGCAGTTGATAGATTTATTCTGCTATCAGAAGAATGGACCTACCTCGCCAATCCTCCATGCATGGAAGCTTCCACATTCTTGTAGTACATGTCCTCGAATGCGGCGGCGGGTGCGGTTTCGCGAAAGTCAATAAATTCATACGAACCCTTAGGCGCTCGCACAAGCATGAAGCCGCCTCCACCGATCCCACTGTGGTACATGGCTGGGACAAAATGGTTAACGCCATACCTGTATGACGTGCTGGCTATGACGAGACTCACCAATGACCCCGACACAAAACTGGACAGCGACCATCTGTCAAAGTCAATTAGTACTTCTTCTCGTTCCTCAGTATATTCTATGCCAAACTTACAGCATCTGCTGCATTGCCCCCCATTTCCAACATATCCGTTCCATGGCGTGAACAAATGGAGCTTTCACTTGCGACAGCCCCTCGCCTGCCCGCGCCGAGCTTATGATTCCACTCTTTTTCACCTCCTGAGTGGTGATGTGGATGATCTATTGAAGATTTCTGGGCGCGAGCTACACTTGTCACGACAAGTAGCAAAGCAATAATGGCCAAAACGCCAAATCTTCTCAAATGAAGAATGTTCCTGGTAACTTCCCGGCGGTGGCCCAGCGAACTCAACCACGACACTTGTTCCTTGATCGCCGACGAAGGTTCTAACAGGGGCTACCAACGTGATACGTTAAATCATATTTTCTTGACGCAAACAGGGGGGAGGCATGACAAGCATTTTTCGGAAAACTACCTACCTGCTTCTCCACATCCTGGCCGGCGATCTTGCCTGGTCGCGTGTCATGTAGAGACCCTGCGACAGGCGCATCGCTCTGCGGTTGGGGTGACATTCTTCGCCAAAACAACAGGTCTCACAACCCGTATCTCACAAACAGTAACAGGGAAACATCTTCAGGCAAGGGCATTAGAAAAGAGAGAAAAGTGCCCGAATCTGTTATCTTAGGGCGCACTCAGATATCGAAGTGGGAGTGAACCCCGCTGATAAGGCGCCCGGGGGCAAGCTTCTATACCCGGCTCTCGGGAGCTTAATTATTAATCGCTTTGCCTCTCTCAGGAGAGGACAAGTATTCTTCCAGCTTTGTCATCCGTGCCGTGACAAGTCCTTCATGACAGCGACATACGGCCTTATAATAAGATTGTTTGGTTCAAACTCATAATGGTGGTGTTCAATCTACGCAAGGCTGGTGTAAAGGCTGCGTCAGACTTGATAAACGCCGTGCATTTGATCGGCCTTCCCCAATCCCGCATGTCTCACGTGGGAAGTAAGCGCGGTGACCCCGAGAAAAAGCCTCGTGATTCAAATGTTGCTGCATTGGATTTCTCTGGCTGATTCAAATAAAGCTAAAGATAGCTGCGGAATGTGCACATATATATACCTTTTCCGGCGTTGAAGGCGTTCTTCGATCCCTCCAAGTGTATTCCAGGGGAGCACTTACCCTGGCTGGCTTGCCGCGACTGGTAATCTTTAACCTATACATGTTCAGATTCAGAAGCGTTACTTCAAATATATTTCCACATCATCTACTTATGTTTTATAGAACACATTGCCCTCAAAAAGGCGACGTGCAGTTCGGATAACCGCAACCTGCTTTATTTGAATCCTTCCATCACCAGCCAGACCCAAGATAGTCTCAGCCTGTATCACACCAGCCGGATGCTTAATTCCCACCGGTACGGCATTTGCAATCTTCTGGCCTTCAATCTCCATTCCGTGCTTAGGAAGCTTACCCGCCACACCTTCGCTAGCTAAGCGCCACGCGACCGTGCCATGAATTGCCATAGCAGCGCCGATGCACACGGCGCCGGTGAGTTGCAGACTGGTATGGGGTTTTCCCATAGTGAACGAGAGCACATCCAGATCTGAGCTATCATCTGCAGGTGGAGACAGGAACGCGATTTTAGGAGTGCCTTGCACGGCACCTGCCGTCTCAATATTTGCCGCCAATCCGAATCGGACTGCACCTTCTCTTCGAATGTCTTCTGCGACGGAAATGAAAACTTCATCTGTTGGATCTGGCCAGCTGTAGTGACCTTTCATCTTCAGAGATTGAGAGTCCACCAGAACGAATGGATTGGCTGCATCGACCAGACTCACTCGCACTTCTAAAACTCCCACTCTCCTTGTTCGAACTGCAAGAGTCTCCTGTGTTGCGCCGCTGGGGAACATTTCGCCAGTCATACTGCCTTCGGGATTGAGAAATGCAACCTTGATAGGACTGGACGTACCCTCCACGCCAGGAATGCGGCAAGTTCCATCCTCCTTGCAGGTTCCGTTCGGAGACAGCTCGATGGTTTCCACGATATTTTGTCCAGTATTGGTGTTGAAAATGCGGACGTCGATCTGCATGCCCAGTTAACCTAGAAAAGATCCAAAAGATTTGAGCTATCTTACCTCGGTTTGACCAGGTGTCACCTTCACAAGTCCCTCATCCACTGCGAAAGGGCCCACGCCAGATGCAATATTTCCGCAGTTGCCAGTCATGTCTATCTTCGCTCGGTCAGGAGCAACTTGGACGAACGTATACTCGACGTCGATGTCAGGTCGGTTTGATTTGGCAACCACGGCGACTTTTGACGTAGTCGACGTAGCGCCGCCTATACCATCAAGCTGGCGGCCATTGCCATTAGACGATCCCATTGCCGATAGGAGAATCGGTGCCCACAGCTCTATTGTCTCGGGTAAATGTTTGCGGTGGATGAAAAGCCCCTTTGAAGTTCCTGATCGCATCCATACGGCAGGCAATGATTGTCTTGTTGGGTAGGCAACATATTTGTCCAGAGGTAATGCCTTCAACGTCGTATAAGTGTTGGTGATGGTCATGATGTTTTTTAGGTGAAGGGTGCGTTGCATCGGCTATCTTTAGTTTATAAAACACCACTTTTGAAAGTCCGCAGCCCCAGAAGATTCTTATATTGATGTCGACTCTCTTCCAAATGATCTTCAAATTCCTCGTATTGCCGTTCATCCGCATCTCCTTCACGTATCCATTCTTTTCTTGAGGTCAAACGGTTCAAAACATCCGTTCCGCGGGAAGGCATCTTCCGTGGAAGTAGAAATTCCCACGGCAAAAACGTTACCATGGCACGCTTTTTGACTTTTTTCAGATTTCCCCAGGAGCCAGAAAGACAAAATGCGGGGTGATCTTGAAACATAAAAGCATCTCGCAGGGATGTGATAGAATAATGAGTACTCAACTGTTCAAGAGGTCTCGAGCTGAACCTCACACAGATTATCACCTAACATGATGCCTACAGCCCCGGGGGGGAACCGTTGATGCTCCCCAGCAAAATGTTCGAGTCTATATTCTCGCAATTGTCACCTCAATGGGTGCTTTTCTCTTTGGATATGACCTAGCATTCATCGGAACGTCAATTGAATTGGCGCCCTTCAAGAGGTAAGGCTTGAACGCAATCCAATTGGGCCATATTCTAAACCTCATCAAGGGATTTCGGACTAGAAGGCGCATCTCAGGCAGTTCGAAACTCATTTTCAGCCAACATCGTTTCGCTTCTACAGGCAGGGTGCTTCTTCGGTTCTTTAGCGGCTGCGCCTGTCAGCGATAGATTGGGTCGCCGCCTGGGCCTGGCTATTGGCGCCATCGCGTTCATTGCGGGCTCTATTATGCAAACTGCATCTGCCGGCAACAAGCCTGTGATGTTTGTAGGCAGAGCAATTGGCGGTGTAGTAAGTATCTTGTCAAGCAAAGTCCCCTTGATATTCTGATTTCTAACAAATTGTGCCAGGGTGTCGGCTTTGCCAGCATGTTGGTGCCTTTGTATACTGCCGAGTGTGCACCACCCAAGATTCGAGGACGACTTGTTGGGATTTATGAGATCGGCGTTCAAATCGGTACCTGCCTTGGGTTTTGGATCAATTATGGCGTGGACCGCAATATGGCACCCACTTCTTCGCAGTGGATGACACCATTTGCTCTGCAACTTATTCCCGGCGGTCTCCTTCTTATTGGGTTAATTTTCATGCCAGAGTCACCGCGATGGATGGCCAAGGCATATGGGAGAAACCGAGCCGTCGAGAACCTTTCCCTCCTACGCGGCCTTCCTATTGACCATCCAGCCGTTGAGGAAGAGGTTAGCGATATCCTTCACCAGCTAGATATCGAGCTTTCTGATAGCCTCGGGAATACTCGAGCTGCATGGAAGGAGCTGATGCAGCCCGGACTGCGGAATCGGGTGTTCATTGGCATCATGATTATGGTATTCTTCCAGATGTGTGGCTCGAACTCCATCAATTACTACTCACCTCGGATCTTTGGATCGATCGGTCTTAAGGGAGCTGAAGCGACCCTGGTATCCACCGGTATATATGGCATTGTCCGGTTGGTGGCCGTCTTCTTTGCCATGTACTTCGTTGTCGACCGCTTTGGGAGAAAAGCGATGTTGATCGGTGGAAGTGTGATGATTGTAAGTCCCAAAATACTGCTTCTACATATCAGAGAGCTGACTGACGACATTAGGCTATCTCAATGTGGCTCATTGGAGTGTTTGTCAAACTTCAAACGTCAACTGCCAACTCCGGTGGATCCTTGAGCGGAACTTCTTACGCAGCGGTGGTTTTCATCTTCGTCTTTGCTGTCTCATTCTGCTTCAGCTGGGCTGGTGTCCCATGGGTAATTTGTTCTGAGATTTATCCCCTGCGCGTGCGAGGTTTGTGTGTTAGCATTTGTGTTGCCACCCATTGGTTGGTCAATTTTGTCATCGCAAGAAGCACACCATATATGATTTCAAACATTGGATTTGGGACATATTTTGTGTTTGCTGCTTGCACTACGTTGGCCGTGCCTTTTGTCTGGTTCATGGTGCCAGAGACGAAAGGGATGAAGTTGGAGGAAGTAGACGCTCTTTTCGAAGGGCGAGGGCTTATTCCGCGGAGGAGACAATGTGTCGAAACGGCGGAGGAGGGTACTGACGAGAAGGGTGCCTTTGAGCAAATTGAGAGAGTGTAAATCTGATACGAATCCTTGAGAATGAATTTTTAACAAGAGAATATTGTTTTCTTTCTGCATTAATGTTAATTTCTTTGTGCGACGTCTTGATCATTGGCCTGGGAAAGAACGCCGGCATTTTTGACAAATTAGTTGCATCAGAAAATAACTATCCCTACTGGACGATCATATTTGATTGTATTTGACAATATGTTCTGAGTTAAAGTGGCAGGCGGGAACATGTTGATTGCCTCTATTCGAAATCCGTGGATACATTACTTTCTCGGGTAATTGATATCATGTTATTCTGGACAAAATTCAGAGATACAGGGATGCATATTTTATTCCACTGAGATTAATATAGTCCTACATTCTCCCCTCATTGTCAAGCTTTTTACATTGTACCAATTGCCGTCCCAACGAACGCCAATTGCTAACTATACAGTATGCTGTCTTGCACCGATCCGTTAAACCCAAATAACATATCGTCATCAAGCTGCGCCTCAAAGTATGCATCATGATACCCTGGGATGACGGCAGGGGCGAAAATACCAGGCGTGACTGGTGGAGCTGTAGTAGGACCAGCGGAACTACTGTAGCTTGGCTCATAAGAGACATGCCCTTCATTTTGCCTGGTATCCTGTCGAATGAAGCTCTGGATGATCATATCCATATCCAGCTCAGAGGCCTCTGTCTCCGGTGGTGTCATCTGACTAGGTAACACTGCCGGTCGGAGACCGACTTCGTCAAACTGAACCCGCCTCTCAAATCCATTTAACTGCTCATCGGATGACTGCCCCGGCCGGGAATCGCCGCGCCCGCGTTGACAACTACTCAAGTCGACCCCCATGCGGTCGGAGAGATGCATGATCACGTTTTTCGCCCGTCGGACAGCCCAGTTGGTCTCTTGGTTCTTTTGGAAGATTTCTAGACATTTCCAAAGACTCGCATGAGCTCTGCTTCCACTTTCTCGCTGGGCAGCAACTCGCACGTAGATGGTAGCGGCGACATAAGTCGCATATGAGATCAGATAGGGGGCATGTCTGATGGAGAACGCCTTATCGTAAGCTTCTAGGATGTGGATTATGCGAGCCGCGGCTGCTGTGCAAGTAGTAAATGAGCTGATAGCGACTGATGGATCGGTCGTGTGGAGATGTCCCTCTGCCACAAATGGTCGATGAAGAAGGATAAGCAAGACGTTGTACAGGGCCAAGAGGGAAAGAACGTGTGGTGGTGGTGTCACCTGTGTCGCTGGATTGCTGAATTGCAAATGTTCTGGCAGTGCATTATACCAATCCTTAGACTGTGTATCCAAATCATTCAATGTTGTGAGCAATTCCTGGGGTGATCGATTTGAACTTCGCTCGGAGTAAACCTTGTTCAAAATGCTGTTCAATATTAATGATAGCTTACAAAGCTCTGTGAATGTGGAGACGCTATAGGCAGGCGATCCTGGGTATGACTGAACATCTGTATAAGCAAAAGGCTGCCAATGTTCCAACTCTTCATAGTGGTCCAGGAATGTTAGCGAGACCTTGGTGTCAAAGTCCTGTAGGCTTGCGGGGCGACCTTGATACAGAGATTGAATCTTGTCCACGACGAAAGCACCCCAGAACACCCGGCGACGAATTTCTATATCTTCGTCGGATAGGCGGCGCATATTGCTCAGCATGGTAGCATCTACATGCATACCGAGATCGATGATCATTCTGAACGCCGTACCCGCATAGAGCCACGCAGCACTGCGCTCATCGCCCAATGCAAATAAAGAACTGGTCATGACCAACAAGGCTTGAATCGTGGTAATTTCACTTCGATCCAAAGCACTTCCCAACAGCTCTTTCACACGCTGGCGGAATGTCCATCCAGCAGTGCGGACATCATCGGGATCTCGACGAACTTCGGGGCGGGTGCTGAACTTTGATGCGCCGAAGTAGATTGCATTTAATAGAAGCTTTGAAAAGTAAGGTCCACCAGTGGCCATGTCCCGCATGAAAGCCGGGCGGTAGGTGATCAAGAAGGAGTGATGCTGGCGATTCCAGTGCAGGGATAGTAGGTGCATCCCCAACTCGGGGTCGACCCCATCGAAGTCAAGCTTCCCCTGTCGCATATTCAAAGCTTCCAATTGCTCTACTTCATCATTAGACGGTGTAGCCCTATCGGAAATCACGTATCTTACGTTGATAGGCCGCTTCCCCCATCAGCTGCTTTCGAATGTGCTCTACCGGCACCTGTGGGTCTGCCGACCGAGGATGGCCATGACGATCCGTCGGAGCATCATCAAACAATGTGCTTGTCAGTCCATGGTAGCTCGACTCGCCATTCGGCGAGATGAAAATCCGCGAAACAGCTGAGTGGGACCTCGCGGCACTTGTCACCGGAGCATCAATCTTCGAAGACCGCTGTGTTTCTTGCCGTAGCTGGGGCGGACTGCCTTCCTCAGGGTCGTCTCCGTCGGGTGATTGAGTACCAATGTGACTAAAGCGCCGTCGGAGCTGCCGCCTTAGCTGCTGATTTTCTGCTTCCACCTGCGATAGCCGGGCTTTCGTGGGCCTTCAAACAATCAATTCAAGAACATATGAGTTGATGACAGATGATGTACCTCGGCTTATCAGGACCCGGGATGTAGGCGCATTCCTGGGCATATGTCTTGCAGTTGGTACACGCCGGTTTAGCGTTATCGCAACGGAACTGTATGCACCGTTAGCCTATGCAATGCCATGGGATCCCAAAGCTCTCTGGAATTCACTTGCCTTCCTCCGTCGGCAAAATGCGCAGGCCTTGGCGGCCCTCCGCGGCCTGGACGGTGTGATTCTTTCCATTTCTCAGATTGCAAGACATGAGGATTCTGTGGCCCACGGAAGAGAAAGATGGGCTACGAGGAAGGAGCAAGTTTTCTCCGCGGCAAGTCTTGTCCCGTTCCCCGCGTTCCCCACCAAAGTCTATAAGTCCGGGATGCCACCGAGGACCAATGCCGAGTCTCCCCTATTGAGCCAATACGCTTGTTGCCACTCTTACTATGGCCGCCGCTGCCCACTCAGAACAAGCTCAAGCGCAGAAGCCACAACGCGTTAGTCATTCTAATCTCCCTCGATACTCCGAGTAACCGTGTCTTCAGGTTCACACGCCGCAATGGGTTTCCCTCGTGGCTGGAGGGATTGCGGGTGGTGTGGAAGCAGCTATCACGGTCTGTGTATACCCCCCTGGTATGCACCGACTCAGTAACTAATTCTTCTCAGTACCCGTTCGAATATTCAAAGACACGAGTCCAATTGCTGGATAACGGCGCGGTCCTGACGTCTAATCCATTTCGTCTCATCTTCCAAGTTGCGAAGCAGGAAGGTGTCGGTGCTTTGTACAAGGGATGCTCGACCCTAGTTATCGTTAGTCACCCCCATAACAAGTCCAGTCTGAGCCCAAGTTGACCAAAACACCTAGGGAACCACGGCCAAAGCTGCGGTCAGATTTGTGTCATATGACACAATCCGCAATGCCGTTGCCGACGATCGTGGGGTACTCTCTCCCGGTCGGGGTATGCTGGCGGGAATGATTGCAGGGGCGGTAGAGAGTGTATTAGCAGTGACACCAACCGAGAGAATCAAAACCGCCCTGTCCGTATTCCCTATTATGGTGGAAACCAAGAGGCATCTAGGCTGACTGAATTGACACTCAGAATTGACGACGCGAAAGGGGCTCGCCAATTCAGATCTAGCTTCCATGCGACTCAAGTCTTGGTACAACGACATGGTATTACTGAACTGTATCGAGGTCTTTTGTCTACTGCAATGAAGCAATCCGCCACCTCCGCAGTCCGTATGGGGACATACAATATGCTCAAAGAGGCCATCAAAGCAAAGGGCATCAAGACGAACGTGTTCACAACGTTTGGGATCGGTGCTGTGGCAGGCGTGGTGACCGTCTATGCCACGCAGCCGTTTGATACCATCAAGACACGAGCACAGGGCGTTCAGGGAGCCGGCATTGTGGAGGCCTCCCGGAGCGTTATTCGCGATTACGGGGTTCGGGGATTCTGGAAAGGCAGTTCCATGCGACTGGGACGGCTTCTTTTGAGCGGTGGCATCGTGTTCTCTATCTACGAAGAGGTCTCAGCCATCCTGTCTCTTGGGATACAAAGATAATCAAACTAGAAATAGAGATAAAATGCCTTGGCCACTTCAAGACTTTTGAATTCCGAATCCTAGGCCACTCACCATCCAAGGTTTCATATTTAGCCTGTGGTCGATACACGATTTTCTCTCCCCCGTGTGAAATGGACCAACTGATTTTGGTTATAGATTATACAGAAGCGGTGTAATTAGTAGATTCCACCTAGGCGGTTTGTTTAATCAACTGTTACCGCGAAGTCAAACCCCGACGACACATGCTGTGATCAGATACTTCAATAACTGATTAGTCCTCTTCAATTGAAGTTGATCCAATCATGATTCGACCGCACCGTAACCTCTACTACTTGGCCATGCTAATTTGGCGGGTGTTTTTGTGTATCAAATCCTTAATTTGATCGAGATTTGGAAGTTCAACGCACCCAAGACAGCCCTGACAGTGCATCTTGACAGCATCAAATAAGCATCGGAGAAGGTCCAAATCTTGAAAATTATGCACAGAGACTTCCTGTCACAAAATCAATCGCGCTATGCAAACATACACCAGGCATTCCTCTCATCAATATTAAAAGCCCAAACCACATTTTAAAGTCCTCCCAAATTCAAACTGTCGTAGTAATGTAATAATGTAGCAATGATACCCCTTAAACGAAAACAACAATCTCTCCCCGATCATTCCGTCTCAGTCGAAGCGAGCGCCAAAGGTCCTTCTCGTCATCTTCCCTTCGTTCACGATCCGCGCGACTGCGGCCCTGATCACGGCCCCGATTGGCATCATACTCATCCGAAAGATCGCGATGGAATCTCTTCAGAGCCTTATGCACCGAGCAACCGCGCTCACTATCCTTGGAAACGAGAGACAGGAAATGCGTGGCCATCTCGCGCTGCAGGTGTGCTTCACCATGCGTCAGCGCCTTCGACTTGGAGTAGACAGTCACCTGGCGACTGTCACGGTTGGGGGAGCGAGAGTCAGAGCGACGACGCTCGTCGATCTGTTTCTGGCGGCGTGAAGGCCGGTCATCCGCGGGGTTACTGCTCTTGCGCTTGGATTTGCGCTCCCGCTCACGGTCGTGTGTCCCTGACGCGTCGCGCTCGCGGTGAGACTTCTTCTTGCGGATTTCGAGATGGCCGTCGCCGCTGGATGAGCTGCCACGACGGGCGCGGACGAGTGCGCGAGCGTTGTCATCTTTGCTAGCGTTGCTGCCATTAGAGACAACGGAATCGCCGCCAAACATGGAAGAGACGAAGCGCTCAGCCCGGTTCTTCATAGAGATTCCTAGGCCTTGGTCTCCGTTTGCTTCCTTGCCGTTGCGGCGCGTACGCTTGATGGGGGACGAGTTGTCGTTGTAGGGTGCGCGGGTAATGACGTCCGGGGTGTCGTCGCCGTTAGGGGAGACAGAGCGCATCATACGATTCAAGCCACCGGTCAGGCCAGAGTGAGCCAGCATCGGAGTCCCTGCGTTGTTAATGACGCTGGATGGGGCGTCCATCATGGGAGTATCGATGTCGTTTTGAGGACTGCTCATCTCGTCGCCATGACCGCGCTTACGCTTCTTCTCGCTGGTTGTGCCAGAGCGCTTTTCCTTGCGGTCCTTCTTCTTCTTGGGTGCCGGAGTAACAAACTCGGTCGAGGCATTGGCCGTCTCGTTAGGGTACTTGGACGGTGGGATGGGGCCTCCACCGTATGAAAAGCCATTCTCCTCATACGCGATGTCGTAGTGGCCTTCGTCGTCCGTCTTAGTATCCAACTTGGCGAGAGCGTCGCTAGGCTCGAACAAGGACTTGGCCTTGGGGTTCATTGCCATCTGCTCCTTAGGGGTAGCCAAGGTGACCTTGGACGCGTTTGGAGTCTCGTCGGTGACCAGGTAGTCGAAGACATTCACAGGCTTCGTATCCTTCTTCAACGCATCGGCCGTGGGCTTCGCTTCAGCCGCGGGAGGAGGAGTAGGGGCCGGCGGGGGTGGTGCGTTCATATGGGACTTGGCGAGATCAGCATCCGACGCAGAAGCATCCTCGACCCGGGGTTGCTGATTGCGCGCATTGGAGTTGTTTTTCGCATTCTGGTTGGGAGTCTTGGGGCCCTTCTTGTTCGGCTTTTCCTTGTACAGCGCTCCCTGGTATTTTTGCGCCTCGCTCATGCAGGACTGAAAGACAAAAGTATGTTAGCGCAGATCATGGAGAAGAAGCATTTGAATCCATGGAGTTAGGTCCTCAATTATGCTATTCGCGAGGTTTACACCCACACGAAGCCGTGCGAAGACCACTTTGAACTCAATTCAGCCAGAGACGTACTGTATGCGCACGATACTCCGTGCCGTAGAAATGGACCATGCAGTCAATGCAGGTGAAAGACGCGCCACGACACTGGTTACGGTGAGGATCGAGCTTCTTCTTGGTGAGAATATCACCACAGTTCTAGCATGACGATTGAGTTAGCAAAAGAATTCCCCGGATATCTGCGCTTTGATCGCCTGTAAAGGCTTCCATCCCACTCACCTCGCACGAAAAAGACACCATGTTGACGGTTGATAGAGGTTTCGAGGAAAGTATACAATGCGCTTCAGTTGAGTATCAACTGCCGAGGATCGATATCAAAGCGAATGATGTCAAGCAGGATGCGACAATCACAGTCAGATGCGAGAGAACAACTGCGGAGATGAAAAAGGAGGAAAGTTGTCCCTTGCAGACTCTCGGCGCTTGCACAAAATACCCGTTCGAGCCGTTCGCGCTTTTCTCGACGCTTTCTTTTTTTCCCTTTTTTTTTTGCGCGTCGAAAATTGAGAAAGGGAAGGCGCGTGGAAATACGCTAACCACTTCCAGTAGCCACGCTAGACCCAATTAGGTTGTCTTATTGATTCTGCCTAGAAAATTAGGTGTCAATAGCAATAGAAATTGCTTGAAAGTAAGTAAATGAATAGAGTCAAAACACAAATGTTGCAAAGACAACTGCATCAGGCACACAAGCAAAGCCTGGCGGTTTTATGGGGCCAGGTTTCATCGCGCCTGAACGCGACAGCCCCGCGACAGAGGGGCCGATCGTGGTCCCGCCGACTGAGATTGGTGGTTCACGGGGACAAGGGGGGGGCCATTGTCAGGAGACCAAATTGTTTCATTTGTTATCAGCTGAAAGCCCCCGCTATTTTTGGCCAAACTCAAACAATGAAACATAGGCGGACTTGGGAATAAGGCCTAGGCTATTATGACTGCGCGGAATGATCCAAGCTTCTATGTACTGCTTTAGGCTATGGGCCTGGTGGACTGATAGATTCGCATTTGGCTTTTGTTCACAATTTAGTGCAGATACCTACAATGCGACCTCCTTGGAACAGGCTAGACTTGTCCACAACGAAGCAACATGGCGAAATCCGCGCGCTGGAGCGTAGTTCTCTTTCCAAGGCTTTTGAAGACAGGCTTGCGAAAGAAAGACTAGCGTGTGCTATGTATACAAGATTATGCTATAGACCCTATCATGTCAGACCTCGAAGATAAGCCCAACCGGGACCGGTCATGCGCCACGGAGCCTGGATCACCGGATAGGTTGATCCTGGATCGTCGCTTTCGGGTCATGCACCGATAATTCGGGGATCGGCATTGTGATCCCTTCCCATGGACAAGAAGTACGGACGCACGGCGATATATTGGTCCAGAGCAAAGATTGAGTCTGAGCATAAATCTGGCGCACTGGTTGCAGCGGAACGGCACGTAGACGGAACGGTGAAGGATGAGGGGTATATACGTTTGGATATTATCGGGAACGAGTAATGTACATCAGAGACCAGCTCCATACGCTAAAGCCAGAACGCCATGCAAGATCGACAAGCCTGTCGAGATTGTTTGACCGAAGAATGAATGCGCGACATTGATGATGTCAACCGCGCGTGGTCCTGTAATGCAAGTCAGTACGCTATGCGCTAGCGGGATGCGCGAAAGAGTGACACTGACGCTTCCTTGGAGATTTCCACGGCCAGGTGATCGTGAAGATCGGCCGCGTTCTGTGGCGTATCCGCACGAGACGCCGAGCGCCCATCCTTGGTTTTCTCATCGCCACTTTCTTCGTCGCCCGCGCATCCGCAGTCGTAAAAGGAGCCGAGATCGTTGCAGTCGAATTCTGGTTTGTCGAGCATCGCATTGACCTCGTTGTGAATGAAGCATGCCCATCCTGCTGCCGCATTACGCGACGATACCTGTGGTGGGTACTTGCTTAAATGTTGTTGGAAATGTTCCGCGCATTCGCCGCTGTTGCACTGTTAGATGGATCTGGTATTGTATGTGGCACAAATTTGAAGGAATCGTACCAAGGATAAAGTCGCGCGAAAAGGTGAATGTATGAGCGCAAGGCTTCCTGCTCGTCGAAGGTCGGCTTCTCGGGGAATCGCGCCATGACGGTGTGGAAGTACTTCCATGTTGCACGGCCCAGCTCAGCTCTGTTAATCGCGGTCAGAGAGTCAGACATTCCATTATTGCCATCTCTACTGAGAAGGTAAATCTTACTTGGCTGTCTCATTGCCCAGCCTCGGCATCACAACAGCCCCTTTCAATGTATCTTCTTGGATGGTAATCCCTGATGCAGGCGGATTGTGTGAAATGTGCCCGGGGGCTCGGACAGCGGGACTTGGAGGTCCCTGCGGACGGATAAAGAGGAAGAACAATAGGCATATTGCGATCGCAGCGCTGATGGCGATGCGCCGTGTGATTTGCCGGTTCGCCATGGCGAGTCGAGTTGCTAAGGTATTGTCGCCAAACGTCCGAACTAAGTGGCGCTTAGGGCAATGAACAGGCCGGGCCTTCCTTGAAGACACGAAAGATTCAATGTTCTGAGAGATTGAGGTTGCTGAAGTAGTAGGAAGAGAAATCTTTCAACGTTCGTCGAGTCCTGACGTGTCGTATCCGATAAAGGGTGGCTTAGTCATGTCCATATGCGGGCACATCTTATGGCTTTTGTCGTCGTGAGGTATAGACTACTACCTTCTGGATGGCCAAGTCTTACATTTTCAAGGTCCCGCAATCAAACTCTTCTCTGTCAATGCATTGATATCTGTCGGAGATCAAAGATTCAGGATTAATCGCAGCTCATGCTCTGACCCACATCGGACATGCTCCGGGATAAGCTTGAATCCTCAAAAGCCAAGACGGCCCGAGTGACAGGCCAACTGGACACCTTTTGAGACCGCCAGAAAGGTGCGCCCGTCACTGGATACCATGCTACTGGAAACTTGGAGGCAGACAAAAATTCAAAGCTACATCTATGCAAGCTGTATCTCATCCTGTGCGATGCTGTCGCTCAAACTCGGAGGCAAGTCCTCCTTGCTTATACCCCAGTTACTTTCTTTGTCACCGAGCGTCAACTCGAGCGTCATGCCTTCCGTGAAGAATTCATGTCCGATCCAGCTCTTTGTATATGGCTTGCCATTGAGCTTAGCACTTTGAACATATATGTTCTGGTATGTCTTGTCGAAGTTGACGTTGCGGATGGTAGCTGTCTGCTTGGTTTCTGGGTGGGTGATTTCAACCGCTTCGAAGAACGGGGGAGTGATGAGGTATACGTTTTGTCCTGGATTTGGGAACAAGCCCATCATGCTCCAGGCCAAGAAGGAGCCCATGGCGCCGGAATCGTCATTTCCAGGCAGGCCGCTGTGAGTTGCGTTGAAGGATGTGGGGATGTAGCTGTGGGCCCGACGGGCGGAGAGTGCAGGACGCCCGGCATAGTGGTACTCGTAGACCGTAAGAAAGACGGGCTCGTTGCCGATGTCGGCCAGACCTGACTCGTGGAAGTAATCGAGGCGAGCCACAAATGCCTCGGGGCCACCAACGAACGTGATCAATCGGGCAATATCATGAGGAACATAGCTATAGACTGTGAGCATGGGTTTGAAGCTGATGGGAGTCGCGATTCATACAAGAGATACTCCCAAATGCTGGACTCGAAAGTTTCAGACGGGTTCGAAGTCAGAGAGCAGAATGTGGCCAAAGCACTGCAAGCAATTGGATCTTGGAAGCCCCAGGTGCCATTCAGGTACTTGGGTTGGAAGAATCCCTTGAAGCCAGTGTCAGTTCCATTTTCCAAGAACGATGTCTGATCAGGATTAAAAAGATTCTGCCAATTGCTGGCGCGAGATAGGTATTTTGTGCGATCGTCCTTGTTAAGACCCTCAGCCACAATTGAGAGAACGTAGTCGTTATAGGCGTACTCCAATGTTCGTGAGATACTGCGAGAATTTGTTCCAAACCCGAGATAGTCAAAGTCGAGGTATGGAATGTAGCTCAGTCGTTTCCAGCTCTGAAGACCCCCGCGTCCTTCATATGACCATTCCAAAGGTTCATTCTCGGCGTCATTGACCATGGCAGTGTAGGCAAGCTCCCAGTCAATACCGGTCAAATTTTTTACATATGCATCTGCAATGACCACATCGGCATTGGACCCACCTTGTGTCCATCCTTTGCAAAGGGACATGTGGCAATCGGGCAACCATCCCTCATGCTTGAAGGTGTCGAGCAGGCTGCGGACCATGCGGGACTGAGCCTGAGGATCTAAGATGGTCAAGAGCGGGTGCTGCGCTCGAAAGGCGTCCCACAGGCAGTAGAAGGAGTCGAAATACGGCTCATCACTCTGCCAAAGAGGATTCTCTCCAGTCATGTCCTGAGGCGAGAGCATTGTTCTGTAAATGCCACTCCAGAAGGCAGCGAGCATATCGTCGCTAGTGCCGCCTGAAGTGACCTTGATCGGTTCGAGCTTCTCGCTCCACGCATTCTCAGCGTATTGTCGTAGCTTTGTAAAATCGTTAAGCGGATCTGGGATCTCGTTCTGGGCGTTCGAGCAGGCCTGATCAGTGCTTAGATAGCTGACCCCAACCCGCGCAGTGACAACTCCGTCAGCAGGTCTCTCAAAGCTCATATATCCTCCAGCCTGAAGATAGAAATTGTTAAATCCCCGAGTAACAAATAGCTCCTTCGGCTCCGAGCCTGCTCGATCATTCACCCAGATCCCACTATCCAGCACCTTCGCGCCAACAAAGTCAGCACAGAAGAAAGCCTGATAATAGCCAGCTCCAAAGCTTGGCAAAAAAGTTCCATTGCCCTGAATTCTGCCAGCTTCCGAGTCAACACTAATAGTCGCATTCTGCCGACTATCCCAAAGATCTGTCAAATCCAAGGAAATTAACGGATTCAACAATTCCCCTTCGGCAGTTTTCTGCTCGGGGAACGTAAACCGATAAAGCGCCGCACGCCGTGAAGCAGTCATTTCCGCCTTCACACCACTTTGCAGCTCAAGCGCAAAATACCCCGGCTTCGCAGTCACTGAGCTCATCTTGTACGGTGTCGCACGCGCAGTCTTCGGAAATTTGCAGTTATCAACGACATTACTCTCACAGACCTGTGGGAATAGAGGAAATTGACCCATTGAAGGATTCCCGCCTGTTCCACTATCATGCATGTGAGAGAAGCCGGTAACATTGCTTCCGTCCGTTGAGAATCCGCCGGTATTCTGCCCATCGACGTCGGCCACGGGCTTCGCGAGGCCGTATGGGAGACTTGCGCCGGCAAAGACGTTACCACCATTTGTGGAGCCGATGAGGGGGTTTACGTGGATGAGGTCATTTTTGGCTGCGAATATTGCTGAGGCGAGAGCTAGGCCGAGGATACCTTTGAGGAACGGCATGGCGTGGAATGTCAAGCGCGCGATTTACGCGTCGCCGGTCCTGTTCATAAGAAATGGGATCTGGGTTGAATGTGAGAGCGATCGTATAAATGATATGGAAGCATGGTGGTTCGTTCGCAGTGTGAATTGCAATGTCGCAATGTCGCATTGTTGATTTGATCGACGGTGGGAGCAACCACGGAGCGTTAGCGTTAACGCAAGGGTTGCGGTTAAAGCGGGGTTGGCTGTTTGTATGATAACACAACGTGAGGTGAGGTCAGGAAATATACTATGGACGAAAGAGTCTTCTACAACGACAGAAGCTGCGAATATGTGAACATTTGAATGCAGTTATATACAAAGTGGTTGTACAGATCTTTCTTTTCTAGTCCACTTCAGGACCCGCTAGGGTCAGGATCCATCTCCCATCAAGTTCGGAGAATTTTTTTCTCGAGAACCAGAAACTAGTAATTGTGTCAGGCGCTTTTCACTGGAAGAGCATAGTTCCCTTGTTCTGCTTCTTGCCAACGTCGTAGTTCTTCCACATGGCTACAGCGGGAATCAAAAGAACCAAGATGCAGGTCGATGCAATGCAGTTCATACGTTGGGAGTACCCCCAAGCGTGGATGGTGGCGTCACGGAGAACGGATCCAACAGGATATGCATCCTGAGTGCTTATGCCATCCATATAGATCTGAGTGGCGTTGCCTTTGAGGTCATCGGGCAGCTTGCTGGCGAGCGCGCTCACAAACGTGTTGTTATAGATAGCGGCAGAGACCGCATATCCAATAGCACCACCAATACTTGAGAATAGACCGATAAGGGCGAGCATCATCGGTGTGCCTTCACGACCACCGCCAGCCATGACGGCCATATCCTCGCCAATGACCAGAGTACCCCCAGCGAAAGCAATGAAAATCTGGCACATGACAATGTAACCGATGCCGTGGTCTCCGCCGCGGAAATAGATCATCAGGCCAGAGCCAAGGAGCATCAGCGGGACACCGAAGAACAGGCAGACGTACTTGAAGCGACGAGTAGCCCAGATGAAGACACCCAGTATTGGGGACCAGAAGCAAGAGCCAACATTGTAGATTTGGATCATGTATCCAGCCATCGTGATGTCCAGGTTATAAGTAATTAGGACATAATTGTAGAAGTACTGGTCCCACAGGTAAAAGCTGAAGTACAGAGTAGCTGAACAGATGCAAGCACCGAGAATGGTGCGTTGGCGAAGCAGCTCATAGCGGATGAAGTGGGAACGGGCGAACCACTTCTCCCAGGCAGCGAAGACGAAGAGCATGCAGAATCCAATTACCACCAGGGCAATAAAGGTGGCGCTAGAGTACTGAGAGCGTCCATACTGGGTCAGACTGAAGGGCAGTAGGAACATCACCCAAGCCGCCATAAGCAGGAAGGCACCAACCACATCGAACTCGTGGATGTAGTGAACGATTGACTCCATCCTGGTGCGGCCGCTGGAGCGAGGCTGCCACACACCCATCTTGATAGCCTTTTTTTCGTAGAATTTGAAGACGCCAGCTAAAGGCAAGAAAACGGCAGGCTGGATGATGCAGAACATGCCGTAACCCCAGCGCCAGCCGGCCAGATTATAGATGTGCTCGGCAGCCAAGGATCCGGTGAATGCAGTACAAATGAAAGGAGTCGAGGCAAATGCAAATGCAAAAGCACGCGAACGAAGACCCGTGGTATCCGCCACGAAAATGTCGAGAATCAGATACATGCAATAGTAACCAATCCAGTACAGCACATAGCCGGCTGCGAATGCATTAGGGCCATTGCAAGCAGCCAAAATGATCATACCCAGAGTATAGATGGCAGTCGAAAACACCAAGGCCTCCGCGCGGCCCCAGAGGTGGAGGGTCTTAGCCAGTGGTAACTTGAGCACACCACCGATGACTGTAGACAGGATGTAGGAAGTGGAGACTTGCGGGGCGGACTGGAAGCTGGAGTAGACGTAGTTGATAAGGGTACCGCTAATGGCGGAGTGCAGAGCTAGCATGAAGAAACAAACCCAAATCCTATGTGAGAGGAATTGTTAGACATACAATTGACCACATTCCTGCAGTACATCCGGTCATGCATTGACTGCTTACCATGCGTAGAGACCGAAGACAACCGGACGGCTCCAGACCAAGGCGGCAGCTTCAGCTTTCTGTTGACCCAAACCAGCCTGGTCTGTAACATGATCGGGGTTCCTCTCAGCTTCCTTGACGTCGTCGTCGATGCCATTGACGCCGAAAGAGCTCTCGGAGCTGTCGCTAATGTTGGCTTCATATGCTGCAGGTGAAGAACTCTTGCTTTCGGCGCGCTCAGCACCAGATTCCGCCGAATGGGCATGCTTCTCCCCATACGTGAGGATCTCAGAGTCGACAATGGTGCTAGTGAAGCGGCCACCTTCATCGCGACCACGCACGTTGTCGAGAGCACCCATCCTAAAACCCCAGCGACCAATAGGCCGCGATGTAGGGGGATGATAGATCCTAGACCCCAAATAGAGCCAGAGAGCGGTCAAAGGGTGGAGAGAGAGTAGAGGATCAGCGTGGGGTTGCGAAGCACAGGTGGGAGAGACAGCGGGACGGCGGCTCTTAAAGCAGACGATCTTTGAGCTTCAAGTACCGGGCAAAGGAAATGCCGCTAGAAGCGCCTCGCTCTTGAAAAGTGCAACGGAGCGCATGGAACCCAAAAAACCAAGGAACCGTAAAAGGATTTCCACACATGGAAATTGATCAGATAATCCGAGGCCCATCAGATAACAAGCCAGTGGCCAATCGGATCCCGCGATGGGGGGTGTGGTTCAGCAATTCAATTGGTCAGGAACCGGGATCCTCCAAATGCGGTTAGTCGGAGTAACAGTGTCGCCCAATGCAGTCCTCCGGTTGCGTGCGATTTCTTTTGCTACAGGTACATGAGAAGACTCTATGATGCATCATCAAAAGATCGATCGATTTAGAGACGTGTTTTTGTTTATGATTGTTGAACCTGTGGTTACGGACTATAGTCATAGAGGAGAGCTCGACCGGTTCCCAGGCGGGAGCCGACGAATTTTGTTTGGTCCCATCAACGTACCGTCCATTGTAAATCCTCTACCGAGGGCGACTACCGTGAGTTCTGAATCGCTGTGAGTTTCCAGAGCTAGTGCACCTAAGACAATGATCTCTGGCAGGTGGATCCTTGACCAAAGGAAAATTGTGCACGGCGCCACTGATTCTTATCAGATTTCGGCTAAGAAACCCAGCACAGCCTCCATTGAAATAAATTTCAGCGACTAAAAAGATGCCAAGACCATGGATGGTCTGGAAGAGACATGCCGCGACCGCGCAGATGCCGGCGTGTCCGAAGCATGCCGATTCACCGCACTGACAGACATGGCCCAATTGTGGGACAATGAAGGGACCAGTACAATGGCGCTAGTACTGTGCTCGGGCCTAGCTTTCAATCTTTGTAGGCTACATGATCCCTTCTCACAGGCGATCGTCCACTCGACTGTCCACTCTGTAGGCAATTCGCCCGGGAAGCGTGGCGAAATAGCCCAGTTGTCGCATCAAACTCGAAAGGTTACGAAGGGAGACACGCTTGGCATTCCCGCGCTTCTTCTCCGCCTGTGGCAAGATCCTTGTCTCGCGTTCCTCCGGGGATGGCATACCCAGCTCACCCAATCGATCATTTGCCGCATCTAATCTTGATCTAATCTGATTTTTTATGGTCTTTTTTTAATCCGATGAGACTTTTGAGCAGTTTTTCGGCTAATGCGGCACCGATACAATCTCTTACGTGATTTCAGGCTCATGCCGTGAAGTTTGGAAGATGTTGTTTTTGGGCATATCTAGCGAAGCCACTAATTGTGATGTGGACCCAAGCCTCGACCACACTGCCGAATGGTCCCGACGAGCGACTCCACTCAGTCTTCTCATGCAGGGTCTGAAAAACGGGTTCCACGTTATCTGATCATTTTTCTAGAGTCTTGGCTGAACGCCGAACCGAATAAAACGTGGCCGCCTGAGCCTTACCACCGTTTGCTGTGGAATCTCTCGAACTTGATTTCGCGCCTCTCCACCGGCAAATTTTTTTTGCCCAGGCGCAATCTGCCGGAATATTTGGCAATTCATCTAGCTCGTCCGAATAACTGGCGGTGATCAAGAAGCGTACGAAGCCTTCCCGCGCAGGCGCCGAAGCACCATGTGCAGACCGGCAGAGGGAAATCTCTCCCCCCGGAAGCCGCTTGACAGACTTGTTCCACAGTATTGCAATTCTCTGCAGGTCTTGACCAGTGTCAGATGAGTAGGAAAATGATAGGATAGAGATCTCTTGGCTTCGAACCCCTCAGGGTATGGCCATGTAAATCGACATTCCGTGACTGAGTGGTATTTACGACTCTTATCACTATTAAATGTATTGTGGTAGTATTTCAAAGGCTTGAATTTCCGATTCAAAATTGATGCTTTGAGATGTGGCTGTGATACATGGTCTACCGCTTTAGTTTCAATTGTCCGATTCTTATTCTTCTTTCAATTGTTCCCGCTCGCGAACCCTCTTATTCGCAAGGCCATTCACTCGCCAGCGGTCCTGCTTTCCCTTTCTCTTCTAGCAACATCGCGGCACTGCGAGTACTTTCTTCCCAATAAATTCACCTGGATCGACTGCAAATAAGAGCCATGTGTTTGCATAAACACCATGATCATCCTCAATCTCAATTATGTTGATTTGTTGCTGTCGTCAGCTGGGACAAGATGGTCAAATGTTACACCACAATAGTCAATCAACCTAATTTGATCAATGGCAGAGAAATGATTAGCTGTTGGAATACGAGAGCTAGTTGCTTTCTTTGAGAAAGATTGGTGTAGGCTTACTCGTCCGGACGCTTTTCTGGCATCCAGCGCAAGTACTCATCCTGCACCACTAGATCACCCGGCGTGTGTGGACACACGTCCCGTTTATGTACGGCTTGATACGTTAGATGTGCTTGCTCCGGACCTGCTGGCTGTGGAAATGTTCGGTCGCGAAAATCCAGAATTCACGGGATATGTGGAAGGAGCCTTTGTATGGCGATTAGGGGACCTTCAATTTGAATTCTGAGCGGCAGATCTGGCGGTGGAAGGTGATGTCGGCTGGCGGGAGTGTGAATGCAAAGCGGGACATGAAGTGGAAGCGCCATATATAGGAATCACAACTTGATTGCCTCTGTCGGAGTTGGTTGAGGGCCCGAGGTAACTAAACCAACTGATGTGTACGAAGAGAGTATACTGGACTTAATTTCCCGAAAAGAGAATTATAGGTTTTCAATACCTCTATCAGAAACCTCATCCTTCACCAGCGGTAGCCGTGGCGCGCGGGGTAACAAAGAGTCATGGCTTATCACATGATTTCAATACTGGGAAAGCTGTGAAACCTGAGTAATTTGCCTTGCTTTCCATTGCTCTGCAACTCTCCATTCGGCTCCTATGGACGTGGCATCAAATAACTCACCCTTTGCATTAATAAGAGCAGATCGCCTCCCCAGATGGCAGTGTTACCATCACCTAAATTGCTATCATCATATTGATTATATCTAAATCTTTTTTGATGTTTAGTACAAGAAGGAACTGGAATTCTACGTATCATGAGTAATCTGTCCCTTTTTACTTCTTAAAAGTTGAGTAAAAGCTTATGAGGTTCTTAGATCACTGATTTATTTAGAAATTATCATTATTTTATATTTCTCTGATTACTAAATGTAAAAATTGAAAGCTTCTCAGATCAACAAGTAGGTCCAATTTCGACCTAATTAGCTTTTAATAGTCATATAACTAAAATTACTTTTTTCAAGACATCAAAATAGTGTAAAACCTACTAGTAATTCCTAGTCACAATAGGTCGCTCTCGTCAGATCGTCGGGTCAACCCTTGACATAATTACCTAATGAGCCACATACACCAGATGGCCATCTCGCAGCGTATACCAGAATTGGAATAGCGTTATCCGCGATAAGAGCACAGCCTTGGAGGGCTGACGTCTGGAATTGTTTCAGCAGGAAGTTTTGTCGCACGCTCCTTAAGACTTGCTTTAAGCCCAAATAATTGCTTGAATTGACCTCAAGTTTGCATAGCCCTGAGAGCATCATAAATTCACCCGCAAGCCTCCTCCGCAATCCAGCCAAGTGACCCAGACTGCACACCCCCACCAATTTCCTTAGCGTTCGATTGAGCTGAAAACCACCCACGACAAAAAGTTTCTACATCTTCATCAAAATGGCTGAGAAAATGTCTAAGGATACATTTGAGCACTTGAATCAAGATTCCACCGCGGTAGACACTGCGCATGAAGATCAAGAACCCCCACCGTATTCAGCGCAGGGACCAGCTGAAAGCTCAGCAGCTCCCAAAACAGGCTACTCAAAGGCTCGAGAGGCCGATTACACTGAAGCCTCATCTGTTACCCCTCAGCAAGGCTCGTCATCAGCTCCAGCGACACCGGCCTCAAGTCATCGCCGGCCCATCGCTATCCCAGCCATCGACTACGCCCGCGAGTCTCCTTTTCTCCGGTCCTATGCGCCCGTGTTGAACGAACATAATATCCCCAAGGACAAATTCCTCGCCTTTTTGGATGAGCTTAACGAGGTCATGACCACCAGCCCGCCTATGCAGGTGCTAGATGCAACAGGCGGCATCCTCAAATCTGTGCCCATCTTATTTCCTCTCCACTGGATCGGCTCAGCAGTCAGCGGGCTGGCAAATCTTGGCGGACAAGGGATCTCGAAGAGTCGATCCGACACGGCCATTCGACAAGCCAACAAGGAGCTATTTGCGCCTCATGGACTGAAAGCTGAAATTGCCAAGTTGGACGCTTTAGCCCATATCGCAAAGATTCCCATTTTAGACTCTCAGGGCAAAGTCAATAGACACGCATCTCTGATTCAACAGCTGGGTGAGCTCTCTACAGCTCCAGTGGATGAGTCGCAGGAAAACGATTTGCAGCAACGTCGGATTCGAGTTCTGCAGCCCTGGATTTCCGAGCTTGAGTTACATATTAAGCCTTGGACCTCGAAGTCTAGGCTGACCCGCTTTAACGCGGCGTTGAAGAAGAGGAATGATGCGAAGTATCAGGATCCTTCGTCTAGCATGGAACCTAGCGCAGCGGAGGAAGACATGGGTTTTCGTAAGAGTCTCTGGCTGATCATTCGAAGGGCTGAAGACGAGAATTAGAAGTGATCATTCGCAAGGAAGGCATATTGGAGATTTGTCCACAGCTTACACGGTAATCATGTACTCAAGAAGCTCTGATATATTCTTATTGAACATTTTCTTTCCACAAGTCACATGCAATCTTCCAAATCACAGTATATTCCACACCTTTGTTACTAACACGTTGTGTCACCTGCTACCCACCGCGGCGAAAAGACATGTTTTAGCTACCGCGTGTCGAGCTCAGCTCTTGGTTTTCGCCTCGCACTAATCCCATTTCTCGCATTGAAGTCTTTCCAAGGATCTCACTATAGGCTATCGCAAAGCATGGGCTGATCGTTGCTGTAATGTTTAGATGTCATAACAGAAGCACCGTCGATATTCGGGCCACCGAGCTCTGAAGTCGGCCGAGAAAGCGTGTGGCCCCAGCAGGCCCTTTTTCCCCGATTCTAAAAGCGATTTGAAATCAGAACAGAGAGTACTCGACATCTCCTGCCGTGAAAAATGGTACAACCACTGAAAGCCATCGGTCAAGAAGCCCGATCAAGGGCAGATGGCGTCTCCGCGCCGGTACGCAATGGGGAACATGCAAAGAAACACAGACGCGGGGGCTCCACGCGGTCTCCACTCGCACCCCCCTTTTTTGTGGTGCGGGTCTGGGGTAGCCCCCAACTAGACCACGAAATCAATGGGAATTGGGATTCAGATCCAAGATGCGCTGAGTTTCTATACACAACTTCTAAGCACTAGTCCTTCGAGTCGACAAAATGCGAGAAGGACACATCGCCTCAAGCCAAGAAATAAGCATAGACCCTCCTTTTCATAGCCCCGCCCACCAACAGCGTTCAGACTTGGCTCTAAGCTTATGCCTTCTGATCACAAAGCCACACGTCTCATGTAGGATTAACCCCGCGCAGAGTCACGGAATCTCTTATGCACAAGGTTTATGCACAATTGATCCTCAACTCCGTCGGGCAATGCGCACTCAAGGTCTGCATAAAGCCAAACAGGCTAGTTCGTTCATACGGCTGAATGCAGGAAGGACCAGCACTCAGAGAATTAGTGGATAATTAGCTGCATGGCGGACTGAAAGTCGACCTTACTTCCGAATTCCGAGTGGACTTAAGCCGCCTTTTCCCCGTTGTACTTTCCATGATCTTCTGCCTCATTAATTTCTCCCTTCTCTTATTTCGTCCCCGTCCATTTTCAACGGGCTCTCCCATCCCCGTCCACTTATAACAATTGTCGAAATATAGTTACATCCCTCTCGCATGACGTGAACTTATGCTTACATTGTCGCGGCAAAACCTTACTTCGTATTATTCTTCTTCGGCTGCACTTCCGTCCGCTACCAACTCATATCCGACGCAATACCCAAAGATCATTTAGAGGCGAATTTGACGCGACGAGAAATAAAAATCCTGAAAGTGTGACCGATAAGTACAGGGAAGCAGGGCTCCCAGGATGAGGGACCGTTCGAGTATGCGACTTCCCCGCACAAGCGAGTTCCGGACATCTGGGTGCTTGTGCGGAAAAAAAGTATAAATCCATGCACAATTCTGACTCTATTATGCAGACGCTTCTTCCATTGATGGGTCAACGCCAGCAGCCAGCAACGGTGAAATTCATCATGTCGACGACGAAAAAGGTTCTGTCTATGAAAAGGTAGACATTGAGAAAGGACCCACTAGTGATGCCGGTTTGAAAGAGGCGGAGGCGCGCGATCCGAACATTGTCGATTGGGATGGGCCAGACGATCCTGAAAATCCTCTCAATTGGACGGCGAAGAGAAAGGTCACTGCGACGGTTTCCATCGCCTTGATCACTCTGCTCACGTCAGTCCATTGATCTCCCAGGCCGAAGAAACTTTTCGCTAACGTACATCAATAGACCTCTTGGCTCGTCAATGTTTGCCCCGGGCGTTGGGCAGCTAGTCACTGATTTCGATATCACCAGCACCGAGCTCGCCTCATTCGTCGTTTCTGTGTATTTACTCGGGTACTGTTTTGGTCCCCTTCTCATTGCACCAGTCTCAGAAATCTATGGCCGTCGCGTTGTCTATAATGTTTGCAATGTTCTCTATGTTATTTGGACCATTGCCTGTGCTGTGGCTCCGGAGATTGGTAGCTTGACGGTGTTTCGATTCTTTGCTGGTTGTGCGGGAAGCTGTCCGTTGACGATTGGAGCTGGCTCCATTGCGGACATGTTTGTTCAAGAGAAGCGAGGTAGCGCAATGGCAGCTTGGGCTATTGGTCCTCTTATCGGACCTGTCATTGGCCCTGTTGGTATGCTATTCTATATCAAAGTGTTCAGACTTGTACTAACCTGGATACAGCGGGTGGATATCTCGCCCAGGCAAAGGGCTGGAGATGGACCTTTTGGATCCTTGCCATGGCTGTGAGATCTGTGATTCCTGGACCAGTTTTCTGCCTACTGACCAAATTTCACAGAGCGGTGCTGTAGCAATCAGTTCCTTCCTCACAGTCCGCGAATCGTATGCGCCAACTCTCCTCGCCCGCAAGACTAAGAAATTGCAAAAGGAAACTGGAAACATGAACTTACGCTCTGCTCTTGACACCGGCCGCACGCCCAAGGATCTCTTCATGTTTTCGATTGTTAGGCCGACCAAAATGCTATTCTTGTCGCCGATCGTCTTCCTACTTTCTCTTTACGTTGCTGTCATCTATGGGTACCTCTACCTCTTATTTACCACAATTAGCGACGTTTTCGAAACACAATACGGCTTCTCGCAAGGATCTGTTGGATTATCCTATCTGGGCATTGGAATTGGTTCCCTCATAGGACTGATTTCTCTCGGTGCCACGTCGGATCGTATATTGAAACATCTTTCCGAGAAAAATGGAGTCAAGAAGCCCGAATACCGACTACCGGCGATGATCCCAGGATCTTTCTTCGTGCCGGTGGCGCTCTTCATGTATGGTTGGACTGCTTACTATAAAACACACTGGATCGTGCCTATCATCGGCACATCATTCTTGGGTGTCGGAATGTTGATCTCTTTTGTAAGTCACTATCCTACATTCGATTGTTGGAGGGTGGAGTGTGTACTAATTTTTGATCCGGAATCACAGATGACGGTCAGCACTTATCTTGTTGACGCTTTCACCATATACGCTGCGTCCGCAATGGCCGCGAACACTGTCTTCCGTTCCCTCGCTGGTGCTCTACTTCCGCTTGCCGGACCCCAAATGTACGCCACTCTCGGGTTAGGATGGGGTAACTCCCTTCTTGGGTTCATTGCTCTGGCTATGTGCCCGCTTCCTATCATCTTCTATGTGTACGGTGAGCGCATTCGGACCAGCAAGCGTTTCCAAGTCCAATTCTAGACGTTTAAGTTTTGTCTATGCCTGAAAACTGGGGGCTCGTAGTGCGATGTAGCTATCGCTGCTTTTCTCCACTTATACACACATATGTTCCGATGGTAATGCCCTATCGGGGATTCTACGGCTACATTGCAAGCATTCGTATGGCGCTTTGATCTTTCATTTGTGAGCCTTTTTTTTAAAATGGAGGTTTTGGGAGTATGTTGCGAAGCATTCCTTAGTACATCTATTAGCAAATATACGCACATCGAATTACAGTGCTGGTCATCAGTCTTATTGCAGTATTTCTTCCATTACAATTAGAAATGAAAATGGAAGGACCGTAACTTCGATAGCTCTATTCTTCGAATAGAGCGAATAGGCTTATAACGCTCTCGGCGCTTTCCAATTCTGCCTTGAAAACTTGCCGCCTGTCCTCACTTCGCACATCAATCTTAGATTTGAACTTGCAAGCGGGAATTGACTGGAGTTAAATGGAAGTGTGTTTGTCTATTGAGAGACCTATTTCGAGCTGGCAACTCTCAAGTGGAGGAAAGCTATTTTGTAAAACTCAGATTTTTGCTCAGCCTGAGGATACCTTCTATCGCCGTACTATTGCTTTTGCATTTAAGCGACGGGCCAATATCACCGAGCTCGAGTTCAGAGGTATGAGGCAGGCTATAAGATTGGTCGAGATGTGATGGAAAGCTCTATAGGTGGATCCCAATCAAATTTAATACATGCATTTTAACGACAGAAAAAATTCAGAACCATTAAAACATCGAAAACATCGAGAACAATCTAGTATAAACGCGGATAAAGAAATGTATACTTCGTTCGTTCCAGGCTGGATTGGGTACGAGCGAGGTACAACAGACTTGAGGGCGTCCTGAATGGTGACACAATGCTAGCATAGCTTGGTCTAAAGACCAGATTCTTGCTAGTGTTTGCTCTTTCGGACCAATAAACAGGCTTATTTGAGCATATGAAAGCGGATGATAGAGACGCGAATGGAGAAATGGGATGACTGGTGGCCAAATGCACAATCCCTTCTTTATCGCTTGGAAGGGAGTACGGTGCTCAATGCCGATTTAGTATCCGCCAAAGCGAGTCGGCCATCAAATAAAGCATTTGAAGGAGCTATCCCTGAAAAATATGCAGATTTTAAAAAAGACCCAGAGGCTCGGAAAGTTTCGCCTCCGGCACCGAAATCCCGCGGTTGATAAAGGCATGTAGCCTGCAGCCATCTACCCCAAGGATTTCCAGCTGCATCCAAAAGTTGCATCTCGATGTTGAATCGCCCCCTTATGATCATGCCTCCGCCAGTTTGAAAGGTCGCATTCTGTAGCATGCCAGGATAGCTAAAAAAGTCTAGTCTCAATGCTAGTCTGTCATCGCGGAAAATCTCAGTTTCTTCTGAGCCAGTATCCCACAAGAAATTGTCGATTCGGACAATTCTCGTAGAGCCTATCAGTCGAGCTTGGACGGAAAACTGGTTTTGAGTTGATGAGTATTTCGATTTCACGAGGAAAAGTCCTAGTCCAATTGCCATAATTTTGATTGACTAGATAGCAGTTGGAGGAGAACTCACAAGATGAGCGTGCTCGTTTATATTTTTTGGAAACCTTGTGGATATCCTCTTCAGGTTTTTTGCAGGTACCTAAAGTCATAGTGATTAGAAGCTCTGAATTGGGAAGGTTTCGTGGAACCCCTTACATTCTCCACCCACGGTAAGCCTCCTCCATTCTGCCTTCGCTTTTCAATCATCTCCATATTAATATTGGCTTCCTTTTCCACCCATTCCTCCCGTGTGATATTTTTGATCATCTCGCCATTAAACCAGACGGTGACCCTGTTGCGATCGAACTCCAGCTTCTTGCTACGGTAAGACTCTAAAACTGCATTCGCGTTTTTTATGGTCTCCTCTCCATACTCCAGCTCTTCTTGATCGCGGAGTTCAAATTTGAGGCAAATGATCCTCCATAGAGTGTCGGGATGAAGATCTTCAGCCTCATCTGGGTCAATACTAGGTAGTTCATTAGAAATATGCCTGTCAACAGAATTATGTTGACAGTGATCACGGAGGCAAAAAACATAAGCAATTGAATGTCTTACGGTCTTCGGTGGGGTACGAATTTGTCCAACCATTTCAACTCTTCCTTGCAGATATCAACATTTTTATTTTCTCTGATGAGTGACTCTCGTAGCATGACACTGTTCGCCCGGATACTGTCACCAAATTAGAATCATCGCTTACTCGCAGGTACTAATGAGGGCATACGTTTCATGGTCGATGTTGAAAATGACTGATTTGACCTGCTCAACCGGGTAGATAGCTAACATTTGATCAACCGTTAATCGCGTATCTTTATCTTTAGCAGTGGTTTGTGTTGGGAGCCCAATTGCTTCAATTGTTTCGGACCGCTCTCTCTGCTTCTCGGCGCGCTTTCTTTTTATAGCCTTCTCCTTCACTTTACTTGGCTTTGATCTCGACGAATGTAGGCTCTGCTTCACACGTTCCGAGGACAGCTTTCTTCTCACATTCTCTGCTGGCGTCCGTTTCTTAGTCTTGGATTTAGATACACCGGCATAGTTTTGTGTCGGCATTTTTATGGTTTCCAATACTAAGCAAGGCGATGTGTCTGAGGGTGAGAGTGAAGATTTGCAATCATTTTTCGCCAGAGCAGTTAATTTAAATAAAAATATCAAAGGGCCCATGATATTCGTTGAAGCAATGAATTATAATCATTCTGGTTCTCGAAATTATCAAAGATGGCCGAGTTTCAAGTGAATGCGACGCGAGAAAAACAAAGAGAGGCCAATCCAAATACTTTTCTTCAAGGATATATTTTTACTCTTCTTTTTCCCCTTCTTGTTTTCCACCCCTTTTTGCCAAAATTAGGATATGATGAAAGAAGTTACTGGCTATTTGAGCGTGGGTAAGTAAGACGTAGAGAGGTCACAGTAGACTGGGTATTCTCTTACTATTTTTTCTTTACAATTTTCATACTAAATTGCTCAGATATCCTATAAGATAGTGATCATAATTCTATAATTTTGGAGTCAAAAGACCTTAGGCGAATTAGATCGAGGAGTAGATACGTGTCTTCTCGTCGGGATATGAAAGGAACCATTTTCATCAACGGAGGAGCCTATTTTAGTAACGGCTTTCAGCCACTGGAGCAACAAAGGTTTGGTCATTGACAAAGGTCGCAGCTCCTCGCTTCAAAATTTCTGCTTCTTTTGGTTCTGTCTTGGCTACAATATAAATAATAAAAACAATGTACTTCTCTTTCGATTCATTTTCAGATGATCCTAGTCTAGATATGGCTACTAGTGCCCAACCCACGCAAGGAGGGATTCCGCTGACTGAGTCGATGTCAACACCTGAATAGTATCTATTCAATCCGTGGCGTATCATCACTTCCTACTTCTGCGAAGACTTTCTTTTCCTATATACTGAAACATAACTCTTGGCAATGGAGGCTGCCTCCTAGCCTGAGGAGTCTCCAGTCTGAAGCACGTGCATGGTGGTACTTAGCCTTGGAATGCTGCAGCACAAGCTTTGACCTTACTCCTAGTTTAACACTCAAGCCTTTTTTTAACTTCATGGTCCGCCATTTTCCACTAGTGGGACTTCGCTTACGGCGAAGAGATCCAAAAGTTGCTAATTTTGCCGAGGGTCTGACCTGATCCACAATGGGACCCCTGAAAATACGGGGTCTAAGCAACGGCTTCCAGTTTACCCGAATAGCTAGGTGGGCTACTGCTCTCAAGTGCCTCATATAGAGAGTAGTGATCCTGACTGCAAGATTTTCACGGTTTTCTATCGTACTTTTTTCACAATGTTTTTTGGCGGCCTTCTCGCGTTCTGCGGCGTGACCTGTGTAATTGCGCAGACCACCTATGATTCGCCTTTCTTGGCTCAATTCCTCATTCTGAGCGATTATTCCGTTTCCACTGTTGGTGGAGTACGTTTTGCAACTCTTCAAATTGACAAAATCATTGTTGACTGACTATTTCACCATTTAGGATGCCACTCACACAACATACAACGTGCGATGTGACAGCGAGGCCACTCTCTGTTCGCTTCCTCCAACAGGCGTTGCTGTCTTCACTGCCCCTTCTTCCGTGGGACTCTCATACACAGAGCCAATGGAAACATTGTAAGCCAGCCTCGGACGCAATAAAGAGCGTGGAGCTGATACTTTGACAGGACTTCCTCTGTGGGCTGCACCTACGTTGACTCTCGCGCTTCGGCAGTTTGTATTAATCTACTCGCCGCTCCGACCGAAACCCTCGAGAGCGGCTCCTTGGTTCCAAGCATGGTGACGTTTCGATCTACAACGACTCTACCTGCTGCCTCAGTTGAGCTAGGCTTCGGTGCACCCAGCACTGCTGCCGATGCCACTAGCACTACTACTGGGAAAGCGGTAGCCACGGTAGATCCTACTTCGACAACTAGTGTGGCAATGAGAACCACCACAGCTGTAAGTGAGACGAAGACCGGCGGCGCGACAGACGCCTTCGGTCGTGGGAGTGCCGGTCTTGTTGCAGGCGCAGCAATCGTTGGGCTGGGACTGATCTAGTCAAATGGAAGATCGACTAGAGGTTCCAAGGCTTTATCAGCTGAGGCCCACACTCTATATGTATAGATGAAGGGTAGTACAAGACAAGCTCAGGTGCACTAGGCATAATAAGCGGCGACGAAGTGTCCCCACCTCTTTGTGGATCTTGTTAAGAACCATTTCTCAAGACTCACATTATTTTACGAATAACGCAGACAATGTTGAAATACAATACATAATCAACGATACAGTAGTTGTCGAATCCAATTTGACCTTACACTTTTTAGACTTGATCCCCGGAAAATATGTTCGAAATACGCTAATTTTGCTAATGGTCACTGTTTTATTAATTGGGCAGAACCGCGGTTGTATTAACTTTACTTCATCCAGTGACCAAAGGTAACAAATTTGTAACGACACGTCGACTCCCCTGGAATCCCTTGGTAGATCTGGCGATCTGGCAAGATCATCTCCGCTTCAACAACGGGAATCGCTTTCTTCACCTTCTCCGCCCAGTCACGCAGATTGCCGACGAAACTTCTCGTCTAGAACTAATTTGCGTAGATAAGTCAAATAGCTCAGGTAACAGTCTGGCAAGTTGGGATAGTGGAATAGAGGGTTCGTGTCGCTGTGGTGGCCACGATGTGGGAACCTACCCCAGTGTTGGAAGATGCAAGATGCATTTGTACAAAGCTTATGGTTCGATCCTGGCCGAGGGGCTGCTCGCCCTACATCGTCTTCTGTCGAGGCTTTTACCGCCTCCTTGGTGAAGAGTTATAGCTGCTAGATCACTAAGTCTGGACCAAAATTTATAGATGTGCTGTCCTTCGCAGGGTCACCAGAAAAGACCAGTCAAAACCTAGTAAAGAAGACAATCGGCCAGGTCTTTCGTTGTGATGTGTTTCTCCGAATCCGCAAATATCCATGCGCACTGGATTGCCGGATTTGAACTGCATGTATAAAGCTTCGTGAACGCTCGTATCTTGAGAGCGCCTGAGTGCAATGGCCAAGGATGGGGGGCATCCTGAACCAGATTCTTGGATGCGGAAGTATCAAATTACAACATGGTTCTGGTTAGCGGTTTAGTCAAATTAACGAGCATTTGATCTTGAAGTTCTATTTGCATACCTCAGTAATGGGCTATCAAGCAGGCAAGTTGTTAAAGTAAACGAAGATACTCAAGTATGACTAGGCTCAAATCATGTAGTACTGACAAAAACATATGTTTAATTTTTTCAGGCAATGAACAAGAGGAGCTGGTGTCTGCGTCACGAGTAAATTATTGCAGGCCCATTTAATGACAAGGTACCTCATCAAAAACGTGCATTTGTCCCTTTTTATGTGCATCTGATGCTTCCGTAGCTGATTTTCACCAATCCTTACACCTTATCAATGAAACCGAAACTGAAACTACATGAAAAACATAGCCATTGATAGGATAAGGACGACCAAGATACTGAGATCAGTTGAAACGTGCAGATTGTCTGCTATATTCGTGGCGCTGGGGCTGGAGCCACCTGTGCTGGTCTGTGTCCCGCTTGCAGGAGACGTGCTGCTGGTGGTGATCATACTGCTGGTGCTCATACTGCTGGTGCTCATACTGCTGGTGCTCATACTGCTGGTAGTGGGTGGACCGCTTGTGGCGGTCTTACTGCTGGAGATCGTGGTTGTCTGACCAGCACTTGGCGTACCGAGAATACCACCTTGGGCCATGGCTGGCACACTCTGGCCATTTGCACTTGAAGCTGCCGACTTGAATGAATCAAGCGTATCTGAGCCACTAATTTTGAGGAGAGAACTAGTTAGTGCTTCTAATACTTTGTGGCTAATGATATACTTACGATGGGTTGATCACACCAACCATGCCAGCTTGACAATGTCCAACTTGGCCGCAGTAGAACCAGATCGGATTTGAATCATTAACAGTCAACGACCAGACAGGCTAAATCGTCAGAAGGTTATACAACCTGGAACGATGCTCATGAAATTACCTTTCCGTTATTAGCAGATGCCATAAAACCACTGAAGAAGCTAGTATCGCTCATAGGATGGCACGGGTTATTAAAAGCGGCCTGGGCAACTGAGTGATCTCCTGGATAGAAATGGAACTCAACTACGCCCCCGGCGGGGACGTGGATAGTGTCAGGATTGAAGGTAAAGCCATTTTTACCAACATCGACCGATTGGGTGGTACTCGAAGCTGAACCACTCTCTGTTGAGCTCGCAGTGGTCGCAGTAGTACCGCTTGAACCTCCTCCTCCATACTGGGCACCAACGAGAGGGAGGCATAAAAGGGTGAAAGTGTACAAAGACGCTTTGATCATTACTGCCACTGAATTAGATGAGAAAATATTGAAGGTAAAGGTCTGCGTGGTCAGCCCAGCTCTTAATTCCAAGGAACTAGGAGATAGGTTTCTTTTATGTGGCATAAGCTGCGGTTTACGCCAAGTACCATAAAAACTCCAAAGTTTTTCGATGAATGTTTGGAAGCTTTAGCATAGCCACCGCAGAATTAGCGTAAGAAAGCTAAACTGATTCCCTTCAACCCGAGGGTCTAGGCAGTTGATTACTCAAAATAGATAATGCGGTTCGCCGTCTTAATGACTTACCACAAAAAGAGGGTACGCAGCTTTTACTATTTCCAGCAAACCAGTCCTAGACTGACTGATGATTTAGAATAATGTTTTGACAGTTAGACAACCATGGCTCGCCATTCAGGGTGCGGGGTAGCTGACTAAGACGGAATCGTTTTCTTGGGACGGAACTTGGAACAAGCTCTGATCAAGACTTTGGTACGAAGATGGTCTAGATCGCAACTTCCTCAAATGGCAAAAGCGATCGGTGAGCCTCGCAGTCTTGTGATGCTGTGTTCAATGATTGCTATAGCCGCACATGATAGAAACACTTTTTCGAGAATTGATTGATTGTTCCTCGAACTGCCATATCTGGATACTGTTTAGCAAGTCATGACGCGTAGAATCAATTGCTTCGGCAACCCTGGCCGCTCTAAAATCACAAAACGCTTGCGGTATGACTTATGGCAATGGGTCAGTGTTCACCGTCCGGATATATGGTGTAGGAGCGTGAGTATCGTGTAATACATATCAAGCTATCACAGCAAGCATATATTTCAGGTCTATCTCTTGACGGGCAGCAATACACGCGACCTTTGCTCCGCAATGGCGAAGAAATACGCTTATTTCTGTCTTTTTACGCCCATTTTTGTCCTTGCCCAGTTACAAACATTTGTGCCTCCCGGGCAAAATGGAATCACCTATACTGTCAATATACCCCAAACCACCGCGTCCTCAGGCTCCGGGCCGATTTTTTTCCAACTGAAGTCCACAAACGAGCTTCAGTGGTTTGCTTGGGGCCAGGGCTCCCGAATGCAAGGAGCAAATATATTCATTGTCTATGCATCTAGCGATGGCAATAATGTTACTGTCTCCCCACGACTGGGCGTGGAGCATGTTATGCCACTGTATAACTCCAAAGCTCAATTATCAGTCTTAAATGGCAGTGGGATCAGTAATGGAATTATCACCGCAAACATTCGATGCGATAGCTGTATCATCTGGCCCGGTGGAAGTGAAGATCTGAGCAGCTCATCGAGTACATGGGTTTGGGCAGTGAAATATGGGAGCCCACTTAGGACGAACAGCTTAGCGGCATCTATCAACATACATGACGTTGAGGGGATTGCACTTATAGACCTTCAACAAGCAACTGGTGGCATGTCTGATAACCCGTTTGCAACCTCGAACAATATGAACTCCTCGAGTTCATCGCATCCGATTTCGACTGTTAGCACTGAGTCAGTTGAAAAATGCAGGAAGGCCCATGCTATTATCATGATACTGGTCTTTGTTTTGTTTTTCCCTTCATTTGCTCTGATATTTCACATTTTTCCACATCCGAAGATTGTCTATGTCCATGCTTCGTTCCAGCTTTTTACGCTTGGGTTAGCCATTACCGGGTTTGGAATTGGGATCTCAATGGCAAGAAGCCTTGGTTTCATACGAATGTATCATCCAATTATCGGGATGGTGACCGTCCCATGCCTTATCATTTTCCAGCCCGCGATGGGCTTTCTTCAACACAGGTATTTTCACAAAAATGGAGGCAAGAGTGTATTTGCTCACCTGCATCGGTGGCTTGGTCGCTGTCTCATATTTCTTGGCATTATTAACGCTGGTCTAGGTTTTCGCCTAACAGGTGTCGGCCTTTCGATCGCTCCTCTTGGGGCAGTCATCGCATATAGCGTGGTCGCTGGAATCATCGGACTGGGGTACGCCTTAATTGCTGTGCTTTTGCCTCTCAGAAAACGCAGAATATCCTCTTCTTAGCAGTTCCTGGGCGCTACCTCGTGTACTGGGGATAAGGCATCACGTGTTCAGAATAGCTTCAAATGCAGCCGTGTCGCTTTTAAATTATTCTATATGATATGATCTAGCCTTGTTAACTAGTCCAGAGTGTTCGCTTTGATTGCTTACTAACATAGCGCTTCAAATGTCTAGCCCTGGATAAGTATCGTAGTTAGCTGATTGAGGCATCTCACAACAATTTTCGAAGGCAGCCTAGCACGTTCAATAGTATTTCAGAACTTGAAAATCTTGTAGGCACCCGTGCTTTGTTTCTCAAACCTTGGCATCTCATGAGTCGTTGTCAAAGTGTCATTTTCTTTGAAGAAATGATCCAGCCAGTCGAGGGACAACCCGCCCTGACTAAATCTTGAGGCGTGGACAGAACACGAATAAAGGAAATTCCTACCAGTTTGGCAGGGTCATCAATATTCCTCATTTCAAGATTCAAAGGAGCAGGCGATTAAAACTTTCCAGCTTGGATTTCCCGGCGTCTAGCCATGTTTAGTCTTTTCATCGGACACTCAACACGGATACTCCCTATGGTAGGCGATATCGAACTTGAGAGGCTGCAGAGGTCCCTTGTCAGCCCGCCAAATACCTCAGTATTGAATGAAATTACTCACCGAAGAACCCGCCGGGCAAATACCTACCATTCGACACAAATTTTGCACATCAATCGTCTTGTCCGGGTAGCAGAGAACCCGAGTTCAACGCGGCTATTGGACGATCGAGCGGATACGTCAGCTTTCCATATCCGAAGCCGCAATTTCCTGCCCACTATGGCACTATGTCGTCGCAGGGCCGCAAATATATGCAGCTACCACGACGCGTTCATTGTCACTCTTTGTCACTATGGCAGAGAATTGCTGCGAGACTCTGAGTAACTCTGGCCTCGATTACCTTCACAGGAAATCCAGGAAGCTCAGCGATGCGACCCGGTGGCAGTAGCGCACACGAGCTTGGAAAGTTTGAGGTGGCTAATATTGTTGCTGCTGCGTGCGTATTTAGTATGAAAACTTTTCTTGGTCATCTACTGCTTCATCTTTCGGAGACATAGTGGCTAGTTGCAGATACTCTGGGAGGACAACCGCAATGACTGCTTTGAGTATGGATTCGCCATCTTCACATCTGCGGCTGGCGCTAAGCTGAAATGGTGTGATCCCGATAGTGCCATGCTTATTGCCTCTTTCATTATTGTCACCTGGATCGACACTATATGTTTGGAGTTCTTGGAGCTCTGCGGACTAGGTGCCTCTTCTAGTGCCAGAGGTTCTCACTATGGCCTAAAACTTATCCAATGGGAATACAACTATCTCCTCGAGGTAGAGGCCGGGTTTCTCGTATAGGTAATCACAGAGAGCTTCGATTATTAAGGGCGTCACAGTTTGTTTTCGTTCCACTCGGGTTTGTGGCGCGTGTAAGCTTCTAAATTGCCGCAAGTTGTTGCGGATGCTGATAGTCTGCTTGCTGCTTTTAGCCTGCTCGGCTATTCCGGAAGTGGTGAAGATTCGCTGTAAGAGTCTCGGAACCATATCGCCTGGACTAACACCGGTAAGCGGGATGCCTCCGTGCATTAAATTGCAGATTGCTACGAAAAGAGGAGGGAGGAGAGAGAAGGGTAGGCAGGTATTGCAGGGCGTGTATGATGGTTTCGTGTAAAATACATCTCTCATTGTACTACAGTAAAAACATATTATGAAAAATAGACTATTACAGAAAACGGTCTATATCAAATTGCTTAAAATAGTATCCAATCATTACTCGTATATTTGGGATTAATTTTCCGGGAATCAAGTCGAAAGAGAAGAAGGTCAAACTGAATTCGAAAACTACTGTACAACAAGGCAGAGTATGTACAAAAAATGATTGGATGTGGCCCAACCTGATTTCGAGAACGAGCCGAGGAACAATGTGGGACTTCCGGCAAGGAAAACTCACTTCGACTCTAATAGTTAAGGATGACTCATGCAGTTTGCTGCATGACTCACCCGCATTTCGCCTCCCTCACCGCTTTAAGCTCCGCCCGATACTGCCGGTCAATGCTTTTTATCAGCCTGCGGTACTTTTTGCCTTCGTAAATCAAACGTTGCCCTTGGGCCTTATCCTTTCTCATTCTCTTTGGATTCTGTTGGTGCTTCTCGTATCGTTGAGTTTTTATTCTTTTGAAGCAGTATTCGAGTCTCCACTTCCCTTCATCTCCCCATAGACCTTATCGATCATAATCCTACCAATCAGCCAACCCTGTTTGCAAGCTTCAACAATTTTGATGAGCGCACCGATACTGGCTCAGCAGCTTTCTTTCAATTCTCCTGTCATGTCAGCTCCGGGAAATGGTCCTTCAGCTCCAGCTGCCGCGCGCTCTAGGCACAGACGCCGTGGGAGAGGCCCCAGCAACCGTGGGGGTTTACAGGATACGCCTGCCACATTAACGAACGAGCAATCTGCTCCACAAACATCGCAACAACAGTCGGACATTACTCCGATTTCTGAACAGCCGAATAGCCAATCACGCTCACGAAGATCAAACAAGGAAGGTAGAGGATCTGGACGCCGAGGAGGGCGGGGCAATGGAATTCAACGAGGCGGGCAAGGGCAGACTGCAGACCAAAATGAGGAGTCACAGCAACTTCAGTCTCGTGCCATGCGTGCACGAGGCTTTGGGGCTCGTTTGACTCGATCAGACCAAGATGGAATCATATCACACCCGGAGTTGGTGGCGGAAGCCGACGCTAGTCTTCGTGCTGATGCACCAGACTTTGTCCCAGGTCCACTAGCAACAAGCACACAGCCTGTTCCCCCATCGACAGCATCTGCAAAAGGAAAGGGCAAGACCAAAGCTAAGCTCCCGCCTAAGTCTCATAAAGTCACGACCAAGTCGACGGCCGGTGACATCGCCACTCGAATTCACGAAGACATTGCTCACAACCTCTATGAGTGTCCCATCTGCACGAGCGAACTAGGCCGACGATCTAAAGTTTGGTCTTGCGAATTGTGCTGGACCGTGTTTCATCTGAGTTGCATCAAGAAGTGGTCCACCAACGAAGGAGCCGCCGCTCAGAGGAATTCTCGACAGCAAGATGGCGATGAGCCTGTTTCTCCTCGTGCCTGGCGTTGCCCTGGATGCAATCTTTCTCATGAAATATACCCATCCACCTATAGCTGCTGGTGTGAAAAAGAAGTCGACCCTAGACCCCTCCCTGGTCTGCCTCCACATTCGTGCGGTCAGACATGCTCACGGCCTCGGAAGGGTTGCCCGCATCCGTGCGATACAACTTGTCACGCAGGTCCTTGTACTCCTTGTACATCGATGGGACCAACTCAAGATTGTTTCTGCGGTCGGAATTCGTCTACCAAACGATGCCAAGATACCAACTATGAAGAAGGATGGAGCTGTGGTGAGATCTGTGGTGATCTCCTCCCGTGTGGTGAACACACATGTCCCCTTCCGTGTCACGAGGGGTTGTGTGGCGCCTGTGAGGTCTCAATAGAGGCGCGTTGTTATTGTGGTAAGGTGCAGATCGAGATGCTGTGTAGCTCCAAGGAGGATGAGATGGAAAGCCAGACAGTTCATGATGGATCCGAGGAGCACTGGACTGGATGCTTCGCTTGCAATGAAACCTGCAATCGGCCGTTTGATTGCGGTGTGCATTTCTGCCAAAAAGGCTGCCATCCGCAGGACTTGCATCCAGCCCGTTGTCCTCGATCTCCAGATGTTGTGGTTCGTTGCCCATGTGGAAAAACACCATTGGATAGCATTGTCGGTTTCACCCCACGTACATCTTGTGAAGATGAAATACCCAACTGCCAGGAGCCATGTGGTAAAATGCTTGCATGCGGTCACTCCTGTGACAAAATTTGTCATACTGGCCCTTGTGGTGCCTGTTTACGCCGAGTTCCAATTCAATGCCAGTGCGGCCGTAACACCTCCATGAGTGTTTGCCACCAGGGTAATATCCAACCTCCCCAGTGTTTCCGCCAATGCAAGGCGACATTGCATTGTGGTCGTCACTCATGCACAGAGAGATGTTGCCCTGGAGAACAGAAGGCAATTGAACGTCAGGCTTTTCGTCGCAAGCTCAAGCCTCATCTCCGCCCTCTTGATGAGGACATTGAAGCAGAGCACATCTGTACACGGATTTGTGGTCGAATGCTGAAATGCGGCCGACACTCATGTCCAGAGCTTTGCCACAAAGGTCCTTGCAATACCTGTCGGGAGGCAATCTTTGAAGAGATTGCCTGCAATTGCGGAAGATCCATCCTATATCCGCCGCAACCCTGCGGTACTCAGCCCCCTCCATGCTCATTCCCCTGTGCCCGACCGAAGTCTTGCGGTCACCCTCAAACGGCGCATAACTGCCATATGAACGCAGATGGCTGTCCCAAATGTCCATTCTTGACCGAGAAAGATTGTTTGTGTGGCAAAAAAGTTATGAAAAATGTGCCTTGCTGGCTCACAGATGCCCGATGTGGTCAGCCTTGTGGTCAACCACTCAAGTGCGGATCTCATTTCTGCAAAAAGGATTGCCATCGCCCAGGTGAATGCGAAGATGCGGAAAAGCCCTGTCAGCAGGCTTGCGGAAAAACAAAATCTCTTTGTGGTCATCCCTGTACAGAGACGTGCCATGCACCTTTCCCATGCCCAGAGAGGACAGCCTGCCCGTCAATGATCACAGTAACATGTGGCTGTGGACGTTTGCGTCAGCAGAGACGCTGTGGTGCGTCCAAGGCTGTCATGTCCAAGGGCCAGGTTCAACAACCGGAACGGTTGCCTTCACTAACTCCGTTGAATTGCGATGACGAGTGCACCCGTTTGGAGCGTAACCGATCTTTAGCCTCTGCTCTCGGGATTGATATCAACCCGAGTACTACAGTACAGGCTTTTACCTCCAGCAATCTCCCATACTCCACTGAAACTCTTGATCAGTATGTTAAACTCGCATCTTCAGTCCCTCTGTCAACACTGCAGACATACGAGGCAACCTTGCACTCCCTAGCAACCGATCCCACGAATCGGTCCGTCCGCTTCCAGCCCGCCAAATCGACCCTCCGAGCATACAGCCATTCTCTTGCGACGGACTGGGGCTTCAACACTGAAAGTCACGATCCTGAGCCCCATCGTCATGTCTTCGTTCTCAAGCCTCTTGCCTGGACGCCACCAGTTTTCGGCATGGGCACTGGTTCATCCATTGGCATCGGTGGCATGAGTGTCCGCGAATGTGTCAAACTCCGCGAGCGAGAGTTAACCAAAGAGCGCGATGCTCAACGTGCAGCCGCTCTCGAGGCCAAGGCTGCGCGTGATGCGGCAAAGACGCAAGCAGGATCCGATGGTTGGGCTCAGGTTGCATCTCGGAGCAAGGGTAGCGCTTCCAGTACTAGAAGCACTACGCCGGTCCAGAGCTCATTCACGGGTCGGACGATGTTCTCTGCTCTGGATCAGAATAGGAACATGCCGTCTGACTCCAAGAAGGAACGTTTGGTCCTTCGCTCGGGCGTTGGAGCTAGCAAGACTTTGCGCTCGCAGCCTCCTGCTGAAATTGTTGACAGCTGGGAGGACGCAGAGGAGAAGGAAGAAGAGGAAGAAAGACAGGATGAGAAACTGAAAGCTGAGAGGAAGGAGGCTGTGCCTCTAGAGATGCAAGAGAGTACGCCTGGGGTCCTTGAAGCTCCTGAAACCCCTGTACCTGAAGCTTCTGCTCCTTCCACCCCAGCGGAGCAGGATAAGCCAGTCGAGGCCAGTGAAGTGCCAACACCTGATGTGGTGCCTGCGGCCGATGTGGCAGACTCAGATCTTTAACTAAAATCTTCATGACAATGATTCATGATCGTAAAAAAGGCCACCCGTCGTTTTTTTTTTTTTTTTTTTGCTTTGCATATGATACCCTGGTAGCATCTGGGGACCTTGGAGCATCACTCTCACTCGGTGTCCACCCCTTTGCGGGATCTTTGTTAATTTTTAGCTGCCGATCTACACAGAAGGTTTTTCAAAAAGAAATAGATACATGCACAAAGTGAATGAAGTCCAATTACATCCAAATCACCTCAACTTCGGTATTGTGTATAGATCTTTAGGCATCAAAGTGAGTCCATTCCAACTCATGACAATCAATCATTCCCGACAGAAGCTGGTACGACTTTAACAAACATCAAACAACCCTCATCAGACGCAACATAAGGCCCATGCTCCATTCCAGGCTTGCGATAGGCATATGCCCCAATACCCCACCTCTTTCCCAGCGAAAGATCCGTCAGTCCTCCCTTGAGGACGCACACTTCTTCGGTAAAAGTATGTGTAATTGGCTGGTTTGCTGTAGCAGTGTACGGCTCCCACCATTGAAGCACAGCTTTATGTTCTGCATCTCCGTTCAGGAGTAGCTCCCAGATCCCTGCAGTGACGGAGTACCAAGGCTTTGCGGAGGCGGAGTCTGGGGACGTTCCTGGTGCGGGCAGAGGTGGTGGGTTGGTGAATTCTTTTTGCGCGAAGGTCATTTTTATTCATGGAAATTCAGTGTGATAAAATTGGTAAAGATTTGATGTAAACAGGACTAACAAGCCACCTCTTGAGTCAAATGAGGGCATTCGCTGACAAAGTGGGATTTTCCCGATGGATCGGGAAAAGCAAATGATCCACCCACGGTCCCTAGAAATGCCACCTACGGGATAGTATCAATTCAGCCGGTTAATTCTGCTTATCCATGTAAGGTAAGCAAGCTTCATAGATCTGCTTGTAACCAGGGAACTCTGTGATTCTCTGAAAGACACCCTCATCAACAACCCTCGCAGCTTGAAGAGACCCCGCAATGAAGAAGTCAGTATAGCTCGGCTTCGTGCCTAGTACGAATGGCCCATCCGCTTTCTTCGTCTGCATCAATTCACCGACAGCGCGCATACTGTCGCTTGCCTTATCCCAGCACTCGGCCTCCTGGACGAGCAGGTCTTCGAGCGAATGTCCGGGGGAGGCCTATCGCGTACGTCGGAAGTACTCCTGTGCTCGTGGAGATAGGATATGTATCTCGCGCGGCATCACTGCAGATCGGAACACTGCACCGACTATCCGGCGTGCTTTAGTCTCGATCTCATTGCCGAGGCCTGATGTCAACGGTACTGGCGGGACTGGGTAGGTTGACTCGAGAAATTCCGCGATGAAGGCTGATTCGATGATGTACTTATTGCTTGGCTTATGGAGAATCACCGGGACTGTGTATCGGATTTCGGTTCCAGGAGAAGATTCGGCGGGGTGTACGTTACTGTGAAGCATTCCGCCAGGGGCTTTTTCTCACGCGGAACCATTGCTTTAGTAGCTACACGCTGACATGGGAAGGAAAAGCAAGCTTGGCTGGAGATATGGGACGGAGATGCACAAGACGAGTCTGGCTCACAGGCTTTTCAAAGTTGACTGAATATCGGGAAATTCAATGAACTTTGTCTTATAAGGGATACGCTTGTAGTTGAGCACAAGGCGGATGCGCCAAACAACTGGAGAGAAGCACACATTCTTGGTGCAGGCCAAGTCGAATAAAATGATCTCTGGCTCAATGTGAGCAGTCATTTTAGTTTACTTTTCAGTGACAGCTTGAAGCAAATTCGTTCAGCGACAGTGTTGGTGTAAGCTGATATGTTTCACGTCCAAAGGATGCCTTAATTTTATACTGCATCTCCAGAGTGGGGCATATGTATGTGCTTATGTCATGTTATGACATTAGCGGGTTTTTCCCGATCTTCTTATCGTTCACCAGCTTCCTCTATATCACAGTCTTGTTGATCAACATGGCATCCTTCAGGCTCCAGGGATTTCAATCCGTCTTCCGAGGTCAGACGCGCCTGCTACGGAACCAGCAGCGTCGTTGGGCGCAAGTCCACGACGTCCGTTACCTTGCGTCGCATCACGATCCCAAGTATGTGTTGGACAAATATCGGGCGAAGCTCGACGAGAAGGCCAGGCAGTAAGTGTACCATTTCGAAGACATCCAATATCATCTGATTGACAATATGCCTCCTACAGAGAGGGCCATGATTCTGTCGAATCTTTGAAGGAGGCCTACACCGAGAAAATCCAAGACTTACGCCGCAAAGCATCCACCGTCGCAACACCAGAGCCCAAGACTCCTTCATCAACCATCACCGAAACATCGCCTCCTTTCCAAGCTCCTCCGCCGCCCGAGGCTGACCCGACTGTCAAGGCCGCGCGCAAGGCTTCCAGCAGCGAAACCCCCATTAAACCGCTCAGCACATACCTAGACGTCGAGAAGATCCGCGAGCTTCCAGCAAAAGAAATCGAGGCCTTGTGGCGCCTCCGCTTCGCCAACGACGGCACCTCCATCACCGCCGCCATTCCTCTAGATATTTACAAACGCATGGCCCACGCCGCGCGTCACAACCCACAATTCGTCCTTCCCCTCCCGCGCCAGCAGACCGACGACATTGGTCCCGATGAAGTCGACGCCGACGGCAACCCGCTCGGCTCGGGTGCGGACATTCACTTCCTGCAGTGGGCCTTCCACCCACCGGCGGAGGAGTCTACTAAGCCCAAGGGTGAGACCGCCAACACGCACACATCGACTGTGATCTTCACGCACCTCGGCGCGTTCAAGATGCATGGTTCGTACGCTCAGCCGCACACTACCGTTACCCATCATCTTGATCTGGCGGATGATAAGGGATTGGTCCTTATGCATGGGCAGGTTGTTCCGGACCGGGGCGTCTCGACTACTGAGGCTACATGGTTGGTCAGCTGTGTGCAGCGATTCTATGATTTCGAGGGCCAAGCTAGTGGCCGGAAGAGCGAGTTGGTGAAGATGTTCACCCGCGGTGATGTAGAGAACTTCAAGGTTGACGAGCTCCTCGAGGAGGCTGAGCGCATCAACTAGAGGTTTCTTTGCATGATTGATCACATTGGGCTCATACCTGATACCTGTACTATATGTGTCCGTTTGACAAGTGGACTGAACCTTGGTTCAGCATTACCTTAGAGCTGGATTGGAGCTATTTAACTGACTTTGTATAATAAAGACATAAACAATATTACAATCATCCTACGAACAGAATCTTCTCTTGAATCTCGAATATTTTCCCAGTCATTGAAGCAATGCAAAGTCGATATGTGTGACAAGTGGTACAGGATTCGAGGAAAGCAACATGCCCCCTCCCATATCTACACGAAATCGTGACCCCGAAAAAAAAAAGGATGAAAAAAACCAGAAGAACCACCCATTAGCAAAAATAAATAACAGCACTCGTGCACACGAAAAGGGGGAAAGGAGCCTCGAACGTTAGACACCACAAAGCTCCGAGAGTAAAAATCGCTTGTATCACATAGACCTGGAGAGAAAGAGAAACATGGCGCCAGTGATTTTTGCACAAGCAGAAACGTACAGACTCAGACAACTGGTCAAGGTTTTCAGGTAGCATCGAATGACCATGCAGATAGTCTTCCGAGTCAGAAACGATGAGCAAAGAGACAGCTAAGGTCTTGAGCTGTGGGCGGGTATCATTGCACGTGGTCCATGCTAGAAAGTCGAAGCTATGGGAATGGCAGATGCTTCCAAAGTGGGATCATTATTGTATTATAAGGTTACTCGTGTTCGACCTCCTCACGGATGAAGGAGTGAATGTGGTCAAAGTAGCCTGGTTCGGCTACGGAGTCGTTGTGGCCGCCGTTTGGCAGTGTGCGCCAGACTTTGCGCTCAGACCGGCAAACAGCGAAGAGTTGGGTCATGTTAGATGGCCTGTGCGTTGTTAGTGTTGGTCAAATGTAGATAAATGGTGTGCTACATACGGCACAAGCTCGTCCTTGAGTCCACTCAAGAAGAGAATCGGCACCTTGGTGATCTTAGGCATGACATCTTCGCTCGTCCAGTATTGGTGGCATAGGCGAGCAAGATATCTAGCAGGAGGAAATACGCTGGTATGATATTAGATCAGGTTCTGTGACATCAAAAACCGCCGAGCGCTCACCTAGGGATCAGCTTGCGGATACTCAAGAAAGTATTCTCCAAGATCAGTCCACTAATGTCGCCGTGCTCCTGGTTTGTCGCAACCAGATTGATAGCCACAGCACCGCCCAGACTTTGACCATAGATTACAAACTTTGTATCACTGAGCTCGGGGCGCTGGCGCATGTAGTCAAGACCAGTTTGAGCATCAATTTTCAAGCCTGTCTCATCCGGTGTTCCAGTCGACAGACCGTAACCCCGATATTCTAAAAGGATAACATTGCACTGAAGTGTGTCCTGGATCGCCTTGGCGATGGGAACTCGGTGACCGATGTTACCGGCATTTCCATGGAACATGAGGACAGTAATGTCGCGACGAAAGCGAGTCTTCGGTTGCCGTAAGAAGAAGGCGTGTAGTGTCTCGCCATCCGGCGTCGGAATCTGAAGGTCCTCAAAGTCTGTGATGCCGAACTGACGGGGGCTCGGGACTTCAGTTCGCGCATCGACGGGGACATTGCGGGGGTATATCAATTCACTAGATACAGTGTCAATAACGGAGAGTCTTGCGGAGGGATGGTTCCACAGGCTTCACACTTTTGCTTGAAATATAAAAGGCCACTTGCGACCACGGCTAGACCGGATGATGCCAGTACGGGAAGTCGTAGGAATGTCATGGCGCTATTGGCCATGTTGCTGATGCTCCAGGCTGGGGGTGGAGGAGGTGAATCGGACATGGCGACCAGGTTCGGAAACGAGTGTGATGTGGTTGAAAGAATGGTGGTTTGAAACAAGTAAGTACTTGAATCGTGGCACCAGGCTCAGGAGAAATGAACGAACCCAAGGAGCGAGATGCTCGTTTCAGGAGACTCGGAGTTGGCGATAGGGCGATGCGCCCTATCAAACGCTGGGTCACCACTCACCGCCCGAGCTGGACGCGTTGAGCTTCTGCCTTCCTTACAGCTACTTGATCACATCCATCTCCTTGCACTTTACCTCCCCCTTTATTCCTCGGACCACTATATTTCCTCATTATTGACATTATTGCACTCGAATTACAATGGTTTCCAGCCACGGCGTTACAGGAATGCTGGGTGAAGGTGAGCTCGAGCTATCGTCATCATCTCGTGGGTAGAGGAGCTAACATCCATCGTCTAGATGGCATCCACGTCGATATGCAGCACCTGAAGAGTGGAGAGGTCAAGTAAGTTTCTTCCGGAAAACGATTCCGTTTGTATCTTGAGCCAAATGCTAATCCGCTGCATTTTCAGCCTCGGAACGTCCATGTGAGTGAACTGGAGCTCGACACTCCTCTTCTTTCGACTGCAGCTTCTAACCGGTCTGCAGCATGGCAATCAACTTCAAAGACGGCGTTATCTTGGGCGCCGACAGCCGCACAACCACTGGTGCTTACATTGCCAATCGAGTCACCGATAAATTGACACAGGTGCACGACACCATCTGGTGCTGCCGCTCTGGTTCGGCCGCGGACACCCAGGCCGTGGCAGACATTGTCTCCTATCATCTGAACATGTACGGTGTCGTCAACAACGAGGCTCCCAGCACGCAGGTGGCCGCTTCGCTCTTCCAGGAATTGTGCTATGAGAACAAGGATGCGCTTAGGTTAGCTCTTACTCTGCACGTCGAGATGACTCTATGCTGACTGATTACAGCGCGGGCATCATTATTGCCGGATACGACCCCAAGCACGGCGGCCAGGTGTACTCCATACCGCTGGGCGGCTCCCTACACAAGCAATCATTCGCGATCGGCGGCTCTGGCTCGACCTACATCTACGGTTATACCGACGCACACTGGAAAGAGCAGATGACGGAGGAGGAGGGCATCGATTTCGTGCGGAACTCGTTGCAGGAGGCGATCAAGTGGGATGGTAGCTCTGGAGGCGTGATTCGTATGGTGGTCTTGACCAAGAAGGGCGCCGTGCGGCACCTGTACCTACCGGACACCAACTACACTGGGCCCGGCGTGACAAATTAATGAGTGATGTACGAATAGCATCTTTTCGAGTCTCGAAATATTGGCATGGTCTCATGAACCTCAACCCAGTGCAGGTCATGCACCCCAGGCGGGAATGCATCTTGTCATATGCACTTGTCGGGCACTCCCCAGGCTTGGGTAGCAACGGCTATCGGGAATTTCGTGAATCATGGCATTAGGAGAAACTGGGGGCCCCTTCTCATAGACCTCGGATAAGATCCCTGACCGTAAGACGTAAAATATATCCCAAGGTTCTGGGAAAATCCCTAGTCAATTACATCATGGATGGTGGCTCGGTAGTGGATGAATAGGAGATGCATCTTTACATCTCACATTTGCAGCATCCACGGACGGGGGAACCTAGGGATCAACCTACATAACCCGCATGGCGTGAGCATTGGACGAGACAGGCTACCTCCAAAACTTGGTAAATTCAATTGCAGTCAATACCCATTTTTCCCCAGTTCCCCGTCGGCGGATTCATCCGTGAAGTCTAGTAGAGAATCAAGGGCGGCCATGGCACCACGGGCGCACACATCGGGCTGTCATTCGCCCGATATTTAGACGCTACACCGTCTTTTATATCCCCAAGCCCCCGATAAGACTCAACTCGATGTGTCCCACATTCTCTTCCAAGATTCCCTTGTATAGCTCCCAGGATGTGAGATATGATAGTTGAGACAGTCCCTTGGGATGACTGCCACGTTGGTCTAGACCTATATATTTCCTGAAAATATCTCCCCCAGATCCTTTTCCTTTTTCTTTCTCCTTCTCTCTCCCTTCCGTGATTCTGGCCATCGCAAAGTAGATCTTAGTTGAAACGAAAATCCCCCTTTTTTTATTTGGAGAAGGAGAAGACCAGAGGCAGTTTCACCTTCCCGGTTCGACCATCCATCTCCACTGACCTCACCGTGGAACCGTTTCCTGCCACTTCCACTTAATATCTCTCTTCCTAAGCTCAAGGCCCAAAAAAGCTATCCAGTTTTCCCTTCTGCAATGGCTCAGATCGGCGCTTTCTGGTGATCGAACCCCCTCCCCTTCTTTGCCGGGGTTGAACTTGATTCGCGCTCTGGTCCTTGAAATCGCCTTGTCCAGGCCAATCGTCATCGAATGTAAATTCCCCCCCCCCCCCCTCTTTCTCGGTTCTCTTGGTTCTCTCTCTCTCTCTTTCTCCATATTTGGAACTTGCCCCTCAATCGTGAGAGCTGTTTCCAAAGCTCAATGGGGTTCCTTGCTGACCGGGGCTGCGCAATCTAGAGACCCGGCATCACCTTGATATGGGCTCCGTCATTCTCAACCACGTGCCGGAACAGATCGACAAGATGTTGAGTACGCGCAACGAATACCCTGAATACACCGAATACACCCGCGCGTCTCAACTAGAGGGACGCTCTAGATCAACATCCTCCAACTCGACCCCCACTTCGACCGCCCCGCCAACCACCGTAGGCTCTGCTCGGCTTCCTGCGCATCTGGATGTCCCCGCCTACATCAACTCACACACTCCTTCCACTCGGGCCCCCTCCGACCATCCGTCCCATCCCCCGCCTTCGATGACCTCCCACTCAAACTATGGGCTTGCTCGCGATCATCCATCCTATTCTAACACTGCCACGCCATACTCGAGTGGCCATGCCGCCGACTCCATGACCTCCGAGTCCCACCCATTTACCCAGTCCTCACCCGAGTCGCCACGATTGCAACCGACATTCCGATCGATGCAGTCTCTTGGAAATTCAGAAGCCAACTCACCAAGCCGAATTCGTGTCCAGAGCTTGTCGCACATCCAGAGTCTAGCCAGCGAAGAATTCCTGGCCAGATCTCAGAACCCAGGCCATGGCACTCAACCGCGCCACTTCGAGATCAGCTCCATGCCCGTCACCGAGATCATTGAAATGGTCGCCGGGCTCCTCACCAAGATCACTACCACCAACGACACCCATCATGAACACGTTCATCGCCACATCCCTCCCCCCGACGGCGCCTCCAATCTGACTCCCCAGGCGACCAGCGTTCTTGCCTTCCATGGCAAAAACGTCCCCAGCATCACTATCCTCAGCTACCTCACTCGCATCCACAAGTACTGCCCGACTACCTACGAGGTTTTCCTCAGCTTGCTGGTCTATTTCGACCGCATGACTGAACTGGTCAACAGTGGGCAAACCGACCATGTACAGCAAAGATACGAACCAACCCCATCTACCGATTCAGATTCATATCACTCCCCGGCAGGCCGACACGTGCAGGATACCTCAATGGTCACACCCCCTTCCTCGACAGGCATGACAGCCTCAGACCCCAAGGGCCCCAACGCGTCCGTCTCTCCCGCTCTATATCCCCAGGGGGAGGACGAGAGCCTCTCTCACTTTTTCGTCGTCGATAGCTTTAATATCCACCGACTGGTCATCGCGGGCGTGACCTGTGCGAGTAAATTCTTCTCCGATGTCTTTTATACCAATTCACGCTACGCTAAGGTATGCTTACTTACACTGGTCTGGACGCATCCCCCTCTCTAATCCATTACATAGGTTGGAGGCCTTCCGCTTGTGGAACTTAATCATTTGGAACTGCAGTTCCTATTACTCAACGATTTCCGACTTGCGATCCCGGTGGAGGAGCTTGAGTCCTATGGCACTATGCTCGTAGAGTTCTACGCCCGTGAAGTCGTCGCTCAACAACAACAGATGGCCGCGCCCCGAGCTATCCCACAGTCCATACCGGATTCCCAATCGGATGACATGTACATGCGGTCTCACGAGAAGCGCCGCGATCACGGGCTTGGACAGACGCCAACACCGCCTTAAGTCACCATTTCTTTCGCTTCTTAAGGCAAGCCCAGACCGCCAGAATCCACCTTCTCGCTTATTTTCGCGCATTTGTCTGTGCCTCAACGCTGAGCGTTCACTTTACACCGGTTATCCTACCTTCCAGGGGTATCCCTTTTCGCTCCTGACCTTCATCGGGACCGGTTTTCTTTATTGTCTTCCCATACTCAATTCTCACTTCCGGGTCTGCAATCTGCCTAGCGCATTTACACGTCATGACTGTATAGATCTTTCTTCTCTCGTTGTCTGTTTGTGGTGCTTTCGGGTTACTCTTACTGCTATTTCCCCGTCTGCAACCTTGAACTTACTAAGTTTTCATATATTACACATCTAGTGAGCCTCTTTTACCGGATTGTCCGTTTGTTTTTATTACCTTGATGTTCTTTATGTTAGTCTTCTGTTCGACATGGTTCGGTGTTGAGGGCGTGTCTTGTTGCATTTGCGATGTCTATGGTTCTGGGTTCTGAAGGATGAGTTGAGCAATCTTCAATTCTACTCTTTCCGTCTGCAGTATCTTCAGTCGTAAGTCGATGTAATGTTTTCTTTTTCGCAGTGGAAGGCAGAGGTGGTGAGACTAGTATTATGTGTTGTTAAATGGACTGGAGAGACTACAGCATCGACGTCTCGGAACTGATGCCTTATTGAGCTCGACAAGAAATGGAGCGCTTGTATCGAGAGGGGAAAAAGAAAAGAACAAAACCGGAGACCTCAGAACTGATTAGTGGATGTTTTCTCCTCCTTGGGTGAGTTGCGCCTTGTCGCCTCACAAAGGTATAGCTTCGGGATTGAACTGGAGATTATGATGCTATTATCTTGTCGCAAAGTTGAATGATCAGCTTCCAGGTATGATGTCATGATTGTGTCCTGTCACAGCTCAGATTCTCATATATGACTGTGGGGACGCTTGGTAAATCAAAGTTTGAACAATATACATTGGCTCTTACCAGGGACCGAGACTGTACGTATCTAGTACGCTCTTCTACAGTGCATCTCTTTGAGATCGATCTTAATAGCTTTTGATAGTTCGGACTATACATCCTGACATAATAGACTATCAAACAGGGCAAACTTGAGGTGTAGATACCGAGAGTAGCAGAAAGTAAATTCCAGAGAAATCTCTGAATAGTGTTAATGCGAATTCCAGCTGTATTATGGCTTTTCATGTTGTGTAATCGCCATTCAACTTACGTTGTTGCTAGAATTTTGACCCGGCAAGGAAAGCTAGCTTAAAAGGAGGATTGTACCTCTCTCTTATAGATCCAGTCTCGGTCCCACTTGACAAAGTCGATCAGAGGCCTCGCTGCTCCATGGATCAATCAGTGAGCATATTTGTTCTGATCTAGAAATCTAGCTCTCTGTCCTAGAGCTGGACCGACGGTTAAATCTCCAATTTCGACCTGTGCCGCTGCTAGCGGGGCCCCGTTCCGATGAGGCGGCTCCCCACGGGGAATCCTGGTGGTTTCCCCAGCTGGCGAGCTTCAGGACGCCAATCAAACACCGTGGAATGAGCTTTCTGTTAAGCGTGTTAGCAAGCGAGATGGGTTGCGATCAAGTCATTCGCCGACGTCGGAAGCGGTACCAGTTGCAGCATTCATCCGGACAAGAGTATCGTAGACACGCAGACACGACGATAGCACTGATCTCGATCACCCACCTTGAAGGCTTGGTGAGGCGGTTTTGTGCTCCTAGCACGGTCATCTGCTTTACTGGGCTCACCCGCTGTTGTCCGCTGTCGGGAGCTTTACCGAATGAGGTTATGGAACCGATCCTCGGCGGCAAAGGAACTACACCATCAGATCGAATCTACACCATTACTGATGTCCGTGGTAGCTAAATCAGTGGCTCACCGTAGTCTCCAGCCAGTCGGCTATATAAAGCCACGGTAGATCCTATAATTTTCCAGAGTGATGTAAAATTAATCCTCTTGCAACTTGTGCGAACCTCTTCCTAGGAACGCAACATTGCAGTCTCATCATGAACAAAGTTATCTCATCCAAATGTCTCAAATGCCCCAGCTTTCGGGCTGGCAAGTGTGCAGGGACTCCGAAGCGACTTCTAGCAACTGAAACGTCGCCGCTCACTCGCAAAGACAAGCAGGAGGGCGATATTTCCTCGGTGTTTTCTACCTTTTCTGGCAAGAAGAGCGCACCATTGCCGGATCGGTTCCGGGACCTGAAGCGTAACTTGACCACTGGTTTCGAAGAGGAAATCCAGAAGTCGTGGGATGATCTAGTTGAGACTTTGAAAGTACGGACTGAGGAGGTCGCTGCCAAACGAGAGTCGGTATGCTTTATCGCGTCCTTCTAATCGAGTCACATACTGACTAACGGCAGATTATTCCCCAACTGAAATTTGCCGATATTCAAGCCAGTAAAGTTTCGCCAGCGAACATTGAAGCCATCCGGCGCACGGGTGTCGCCGTCATTAGAGGGGTTGTGCCGAACGATGTCGCTGAAGGGCTTCTTTCTGATGTTCGTCAATATTTCGACGCATATCCCTTCAAAGGCTTCCCCTCTGAAGCAGAGAAGAAGGTAATGGCTGATATTGATCCATTTTTGAGCTTGTATTGACTTCAACCAGGTGATTTACGAATCGTACTGGAGCCCTTCTCAGGTGAAGGCACGATCGCACCCCAACATGCTCGCCACGCAATCATGGATGAACCAACTCTATTCTGCTGACGAAGACCAACAAAGTAATGAATACCTCGATGATGAAACTTCATGGGTTTGACTAAAGTGATATAGTTGATCTCTCGGTTCCGCTGACCTATTGTGATCGTGTCCAAATCCGCCCACCCGGCGACAGACACTTCGGGCTCCCCCCTCACGTCGATGGTGGAGGGGTTGAGCGATGGGAGGATCGCTCATACAACCACGTGTACCGCAAGATCTTCCAAGGCAAGGTAAGCTAATGTGTGGTACTTGTCAATTCAGTATGCTCATGTTATAAAAAGTGGCAGGAATACGACCCCTGGGATTTGACTGGCCGCCTGGATGCCAATATGAATATGTATGAAGGACCAGGAGGCTGCTCAGTCTTCAGAACCTTCCAAAGCTGGCTCGGGCTGTCTCGTCACGGACCCCAGCAAGGTTAGTGGCACATGAACATACACCTTGTTCAACGTCAATCGCTAATCATATCAGGTACTCTTGTGGTTCACCCTATCTTGCAGCCAACCACTGCTTACTGGATGCTTCGACCCTTCTTCAAGCCCACTCGAAAGGGCTCTCTGGATGGATGGAAGTTTTCCCTCGATGACGAGGAAGGTGATGTCTATCTGCACGGTGCCAACCCGGGAACCGCACAGGAGCATACTCCCGACCACCACCCCCATCTAAGACTTAGCGAGACCATGATCCCGTACCCTACCGTTGAGCCAGGCGACACCGGTAAATCGATATCTTATTGCAAAGTGGACGTAGCTGATGTTTGATAGTGTTCTGGAGCGCTGATACTATTCACGGTACCGAGGCAGTTAACACAGGAGACGACGATGCTTGTGTGTTTTACATTCCATCCGTTCCTCTGACCCCCAACAATGCGGTAAGTTGATTCTGAATAATAGTACCCGGGTTTTCTACTAACCTCATTCAGCAATACGTTGCACAGCAACGCGATGCTTTCATGAAGGGTATTCCTCCACCAGACTTCCCGGGTGGTCTTGGTGAGAGTCAGTTCTCGGATAGAGCTTCTGTTGAAGATGTACAAACTGAAGCCGGCAGGATGGCCATGGGCTTGAGTCCTATCAAGCTCAATGGAAAGACCGAAAAGTCAATCAAACTTGAGAGCGATATTAACAGGATTTTGGGCTATTGAGGGCGGCTACATCAGGGTTGCGTCGCCGTGCAATGCGAGTTCCTATCTTGCCAACCAGTTCAATACAAACATGAAAAAAATAAGACTTCAATTACGTACTTCATAACAGGATGCCTTTTTAGAAGTCTTATTTTTTTTCCCCTAAATTCGCGCCCGCATAAACCAGAAGAAGAGAAAAAAAAAACATACAATAGCACGACTAAGGTGGTGGTCCCCTAGCGCCCACGGATCGGGCTTGAGCGGCTCGCCGCTCTAATCAGGCCTCTGAATGGCGACCTGGGCAGACAATCACTGAACCGCAATAATTAAATGCTACCTGAACTGCAATTGGTCGTCTTCCGGCCCTGTGGTGTCAGTCTAGACGCATCCAACATCTTCGTATTTGGCTGAGAGTCGGCTAAAAATACTACGAAAATGCCCCCCCATTGTCCGCAGGCCCCACCCACCTTCAGCTCATGAGCTGTGCACCGAACTCCGTTCTTCTTTTTCCACACAAGCCAAATCAAAATGGATCTGAGCTATGATTCAGCTCGCATTAAAGGCAAAACCATACTCATCACCGGCGGTGCCTCGGGCTTTGGCGCTGGATTCAGTGCTCGCTGGGCAGCTGCCGGAGCAAACGTGATACTCGGCGATATCAATCCAGCCGGTGAAGAAGTCGCGGCGCGAATCCGCCAGGACACGCAAAACGAAAATGTTCATTTCATCCAGCTAGACGTCACATCTTGGACATCCCAGGTCAATTTCTTTCGAGAATCTCTGAGATTGAGTCCACATGGTGGAATCGACACCGTCGTTGCAAATGCGGGTATCAACGATAGCGAGGAATCTCGAGCCTTCGAAAACCCACACGTGGACTTTTTGAACGATCCCAGCCCGCCGGCCCCGAATTTTAAGACACTGGATGTCAACCTCACCGGCGTTCTGTACACGGTGCACCTGGCGTTGTTCTTTCTACCGAAGAATCCCGGCTCGAAGCCGTGTGAACAGGCATCGGTTACCTCGGAGTCGGGCCGAGATAGACATATCCTGCTCATGGGGTCCGTTGCCAGTCTACACCCGTTGATCACGCAGGCGCCGTATACCGTTTCGAAACATGCGGTGCTTGGTTTGTTCCGGAGTCTACGCGTGACAGCCCCCATCAGCGCTGGTGTTCGAGTCAATATTATCTGCCCATACTATACTGATTCCACGTTCATGCAAACGCCTGTTCGGGTACTATTGGCGGGGGTGCCACTCGGGCAAAGTGAGGATGTTATCGATGCGGCCTCATATCTGGTTGCCGATACAGCGTGTATTGGTCGCTCGCTGGTTACGGGACCCAAACTGAAACTTGACCCTTCGACTGGAGAATTGGAGGCTCTCCATGATGGAAACGATAAAGAAGGAGCTGTTTGGGAGTGCTATCTACATGACTCGGACCCAGCAGATATCTTCACTCAACGGATGCTCACGGTTGTTAATGCTGCTGTGAAGGCCAAAGGATGGGCTGGTTGGGTGTCTGGTATGGCTGCTGCATTGACTTGGCCAGTTCGCCAATGGTGGACTTCAAGATAAGCTCTTGAGCATTTCAGCGTCACATTATTGTATTTTTGGCTACGGCTCAATGCACTTTGGATTTTGGAATAGGATTGGTCTGATGGTTGGCATTCGTAGCAGTGTACCTATCCTAAAATATAACATCTGACTTGGAGACAGAAGTCAGCGCTTCAGGCACATGCAGGATATTCAGGTGCTAAAAGTGGTGTTCAGGGCATCTTGCTGAGTATACATAGGGAAATGCCCTGAATGGGGTGTATAATAGGGCGGCAAGGGGAACTTCGTCGACGTATCTTGCATGAAAAGAAAAAAAAATAAAAACATACAACAGCAGGGATTCGCTGGTGGTCACCCACCCAACTACTAACCTGCCGGCGTGTGGCTTAAGTACGGCTGAGCGGACGGGAAGCCCTGTTCTCCACACCCTATGGTCGTATGTGCTAGGTAAGTACTGGCAAAGAATACTATACTCAGACATAACAGCTCCGAGAAGCGCTTAAGGGTGAGTGCGCAATAGATAGGTTAAGAGGCTGAGTAAGCGGGTGAGAATATCCCTTTTCGCGCAACTGTCGCACGGATCTCTTCACAACTGAACAATAGTGGAACATCATTGGGTGGGCTTGGTCTACATGAAACAAAAGGTGTCTTGGTTTTCGCACTTAGCTGCACGTTGAACAGTTGAAAAGTACGATGTATTCATAGCAACGGTCAAAAGTCGACTCCGCTACGTCCGTCTGATGTTCTCCGAGAAGGCGCCATGTCATTGTACGATGGGTTGGAATGCCATTGAGCATGGCCTGACGAATTGCCTGTCGGGCTACCGCGGATCATTGCAACTCAGCAGGGCAATGATTACCATTTCCCACTAAACTGGTAATACTGAGTTGATCAATTGGTGTGGTTAGTTAATAAATCCACCCCGGCCCACTATTAGCGCTGTTGCAACTCATTTCCCTCGCTGAGGAAGCCACTGATTCTCTTGGCCGTGGGCTTTTATATGGTTATATCCTCTCGATTTCAACTAATTCAAGATGGTAATTGTAGTGTTGAAGAAGCAGAGTGATATGGGAGACCATTTTTTAGACAGCTCTCTCCTGAACGCTTGTCCTCGATGAGGGCATAAGTTTCTCCGGGACCATATAGCACAGGGACGAAGGTGTTAAGGAGCTCTCGCTGAACTGCGAATCTCGCTAAGCGGAGGATATTGAGTCGCAAAGTGTTCCGTGCCTCTCTGCACGAAGCAGCTAATATTAACCTATTAATAAGGAAAGATAGGTAGAATCTAGTGGGAAGAAGTTCTACGGCCGCACTAGAAATCTTAAATAATATAGCGAGTATATTACGGACGCCTTCTTCCCTCTGAAATACGCTAGCGAGATTAGTATTATCGCTAGAATATACCGCTACTAAGTTATAAGTATTTTATTATACCTAATAGGATATTATACTCTCCGAGAACTTTAGCTACCTTTAGCGTAAGAACTAGCTAAGTTTTATTTAAGTCCTTATGAACGCTAGCTTTTTTTAGCAGTCATTTCTAAAGTCTCTTAACCCTTTTAATTCTATCTTTTTACTATACTATATAAATTGAAATATTGTAGTGGGAGAACCGGTGACATGATAGCATATGGGTGGCCTTAGGCATGATCTAGAGCCTGCAGTGCCTTGCACATCTTCAAGACATAGTGGAAGATAGACAAGTCATCTACTCAATTCATTCAGGTTGTCCCCTCATTCTATTATTCGTGATGCAGCATTAAGATTACCCCGTACTGGCTTATCAGGGCACCAGTGCGGCCTCATCCAGACCGTCCTCTACGCCGGGCAGGCAGTGCGTGGGTGTGTGTGTGTGTTGTCCAGTCTGCACCGCCAGACAGCCATCGAGCCGTTCCCATATCAATACATAATTTAAAAGTAACTAGGCCTATGTTCTTCCCTTTTACGTTATAGGTAGCCTACGAATAAAGTAAAGGTACTAGGGCGAGTTACCTCTAGATTAACTTTTATGTAGGTCCCACTAGTATTAAGACTTTTCTAGACTTAGTTAACTATTTAAAAAGCTAGGAAGGGATATATAGTATTATATTTTCTTAAGCCTTTAGAAATATCCCTAGTAATAACTAGGAGGATATTAATCCTTCTAGTATTTCCTATATACTCTCTTAGGAAGAATTCAGGAATATTAGTCGGAAGAACTTATCGCTTAACAGTCACCTCTAATTTAGATACAATACTTTTATCGATATACCCTAAAGTTTCCGAAAGGAGCTAGTGAATAGTACTTTCGGAATCCCTAGATATACTTTCACTTTTTACTAATCCGAATCGTATACGGTCTAAGCCTTTCCTAATGCGCGCTTCTAGATAATGAAAGTATCTCTATAAGACATAGCTCGCGCCAGAGTCCGTTTGGATACTCTTCTAATAGCCCTCGGGCCTATTTTGTAAGATCGGCCGAATAAGGGGGTTTTTTATATTTACTTCTCGAGATACCAACGGCAAAGTAGACGTTACCCGGAAGAGAGGGGGTCCTTCAGCGATATATTGCGTTTGATCTCCGTGCCGGCTAAATAAATGTGGATCGCCCATTCTGTTCGCTTCGCACAGCTGGGGGTGGTGTCAGCTAGCCGCCCGTCTTCCTCAGCTGTCGAATTGTGGGGAGAATGATGACGTAAGCTACCAGCCTAGGTAACTATCATGCAGGTCAGGTCGTGATAACTAGATGGATGGATTCCCGTTTCCAACATTTCTCCTTCCTTTTACACGCTCTTTCCTGAAATTACTAAACTCACTTACCTCTCAGTTTCATCCCTTACAACTCGCCATGCCTGCTATTCCGTTGACTCCCTCGCGCGACTCTTCGAGGACGGTGGTCACTGCTGACCAGTTCAAGATTCAGTCCCAATTCGAAGACGCTCTTTACGATACTCTTTGTAACGTTCAAGGCTTTCACGAGCTCGTCATCACGAAACTGCCACCAGGGTGGGAGAATTTTATCTGGGACATCGAGGAATCACCACGCCTCCCTCATGTCCGAAAATCCTATGACCCAGCGAGCCGTACTCTGCGACTCAAGATTATGCCAACTTATCCGCACAATTGTGTTGCCGAATGGATTTCAACATCGATCGCTGAAGCTCGTGGGACAGGTTTTCTTGACTTTCAAGAGTTAAGACTTATCCTTCTTCAGGCAGATACTAGTAAGTACAAACTCTCAGCTTGCGACTCTTATCGTACCCTTACTCATTACGACTAAAGGAATCGCATTTACAGATGGTCCATACTGTGGTCTCCGAAAAGAGCCAGATGCGCTCCTCCATACCCCATCCCAACCTTTCCCAACGCTTGTCGCGGAGGTTGGATGGAGCGAGTCTTACACCGATCTACTTGCCGATATGAACAAATTGCTCATTGGCGGTAATGGAGCAATCAAAATCGTCCTTCTTGTGAAATGGACGAAACATACGAATGGGTCGGTTAGCGGAACCCTCGAGCTTTACCGAAATGACCGACAAGGGATCCCAAAACTTCGGCAGACTGAGGTGATCTTTCCCATGCCCGCCGGTGACCCTCTGCAGCCTTTGCAAATACAACGACGCGACCTTTACCCTCCACAAGCCCCTCGCAATCCAAGCGAGGATTTCCCTCTCTTTGTTCAACACTTACGCTACCATGCTCGGATCAGCCTCAGGAAGGAGGGATACGTGCCTGCTTAGGAACGTGAAGGGTACTACTATTTAGAAAACAAGCTGTTTTCTTTATTCGAATACTATTACCAAAAGTTTTAACTCTTATGCTCTTCTGTAACTTCGCTAGGCACCAAACAGCCCAGTCAACGACTCCAAGTATCGCCAGAAAATAAACAGGGTAAGGGACTTTTAGGAGAGAGGAAAAGCTGGATTCTAATTATCTTGGGTATCTTGAGAGGGAGATATGTGGTGCTTTGTCCTCAGGCGCCATGAGAGATACCGCACATCTCCGAAGATCAGGGAATGCCTGAGAAAACCGTGGAAAACAACTTGGACCCAAAACTTGTTTAACCTCTACATTCAGTCCGTTTGTCCGTGCTGCCAAACGATCATGCGTTGACGAACTGAATGAAGGTCTCGGGCGATTGAGGGAAGAGGTTTGGTTGTCGCCGAGGACGCGGCTGGCCATCTAACCGGGAAGTACAGTGCAAATTGTCTTCGTAAGGGTCTCATCTCAGCATATACTCTGACCCGTGGCGAGTTAAGGATCTAAGAAGAGTTCTAATATTTAAGGAACTCTTCTAATATCTAGTAGCTAGGTCGGATCGAGATCCTAATGAGGGCAGTCTTTCCCTACGTTGGTAAGATAATCGTCGACGTAGAAAAAGTGGCCCGGTTAAGTGTCGACTGGATAATAATCGTTTTGGTTTCTAGGTAGCGAGTTATTAATCCGTATAATTTCTTTTAGTTGATTCAGAACGGCATTTGCGAAATCAGCTGCAGAGGATTTTTTTTCTGCACCGAAATCATTGTGACTACCGTATCTACCCAGTGCGTGTGCTGCCATAGTATGGAAGTACATTGGAGAAGCGAAGTTTTGCGAACTCCTGTTGATCCGTGGAGGTAGAAAATTGAGTCTTGACAGAGGGCTTTCTCTAATCGTATTATGTCAAAATCCCAACCCCCAATATGTGCTACAAAGGGTTTTATTTCTATCTTCCTACCTAAGCGCACAATCCGGATACTGCACCATTGCATTCCGCTGATGTCGATCTGGAAGCAGGGCGTGCCAAGAACCAACAAGAAATGAGGATAATAACAAACCAGGACTTGTGGAGGGGATTATCAGTTCCTGTGCTCGTTTCTTTCTAGTATATTTAGCAGTGGGAATGCCTTGCTTCATACGGTGCAAACTCGTCATGTCCAGACACAGACTAAGGAAACATCTATAGATGGACAATTTCTGAGAGTCACGATATTTGAAACCACTACCACCTCCTCCACCTACACCCGATCAACCAATAATCTTCGAATGAGCGATTCGGAATCTAGTAACTAGGAAGGTGGCTGTAGCCGATCTCTGGTGCAGTCTCGAGCACATTCTCAGACGGCCACACTGTCTTCTTGCCTTGCTGCCTTTTGGCTGAGTCCGCCTTCTCTCCAGCGTGAGTTGCGCGCAAAAATCCAAGGTTGTCTTTCCCACAGACGTAGCCATGACTTGCGACGTGAGTCCCACGGAGGAGCTGATCCTCATCTTCGTAGCAAAGAGTCACGTGTGGAACCCAAGGGTCCTTTTTGGTGTATACCGTTGATACTCGTCGTATCATGAACCTCAGACCTGCAGATTTATTAGGCATTAGCTAGCATCTGGTAAGGGAAACGGGAACGCTCTATGGGTATCGTGGCTTGAATCCAGATTTTGTTTGCACCTAATAAGGACCGCCTTTGGGTAGAGCTTTCTGTCTCTTGCTGTCTGATATGCCAAAGCCACAAGTTGGCACAGCCGTTCTTGATCTTTCGGGATCATGCTCTTGTAAAAGTAAATACTTCACTATATTGACCGTCGACATGTTTACTTGGATGGTATCGAAGTTTATTGCTGTGGAGGCAATGCTTTCAGCTTTGAAGTAAGGACAAACAATTTTAGGATACAACTGGGTTGCATTCCATCCTAGTCTGTGTCTGCTTTTATAGCCGTGCTGGTGGAATTGCCACGGTTTGTCTCCTGCGACAATATCGCTACTGGCAAGCGCGTAAATTCGGTCGAATCATGACTTCGACACCTTAGTAACAACCAGATAGGTCAGTCTAGGCTGTCTCCTAGAGGCCCCACAGCATGCATAATATGAACAAGGTGTAAAATCCTGGCTGGTATTGATGATGAACAATGTATCTGGGCGTCCGATATTGGGGGCGGCTTTGACTGATACCTTATTAGCCAATAGATAGCCGCTATATCTCGGGCGGACTTTCTCTGATACCGCTCCACCCAATCATTTTCCATACCTTTGTCAAAGCTGGTTAGCGTATATCGCGCTGACATTCGTTAGAAACACTTGCCTCGTACTGGCGATAGGACCGAGTATGTATATTTTCGTCTCCTTTGTCGAGACCTCTTTTGGGTGAACTCTCCACACGATACGGCAATGAGTAAACTCTTGTCATTGGTCATTCGGTCGTTACGCCCAAATTATATACGGTCCCATGTTGATTTTCCCGTCCGTAAGGGGCGCATACCATTGCTTCATCGCAATCGACCCTATTGCGCGTTCACTATGACCGCTTTCAACTTGATGGAGAACCGTGACAATCATAACACCCGTCTCCTATACGAACCACTCGAGGGAGTCGAAAGACTCGAGAACTATCGACAAGGGGGCGATCACAGATCACTTTCACAGTCGATATCGAGTTATCCATAAGCTAGGATATGGCTCCTATCCAACTACGCGGCTGGCCCGTGATGAACAATCCAATAAATTTGTTGCATTGAAAGTCTGCACAGCAAACTCAAACTCAAAGGAAGCGGACATCATATCCATCCTCGAACGTCCTCGTTGTTCTCCAGTCCACAATCTCGCAAAGACGATGGTCCCTTCGATCCTAGACAGATTTACCATTCATGGCCCAAATGGCAGTCATGCTTGCTACTTTACCGCACCGGCGAGGGCTAGCCTCTCCCAGGTGAAGGACGGTCCGTGGATCCGCTTATTCAGCTGATGTGACATTGTCATTGGCTGCGCAGCTCGTCCTTGTTATGGATTATGTACATGCCCAAGGGATTGTCCATGGAGACCTGCACCTAGGCAATATTCTTCTCAAAGTTGCGCCCACTTTTGACCAGATAGCACCCGAGCAATTGTATGCGAAGTACGGAGCCCCGGAGCTTGACCCAGTGGTTCATCTAAATGGCGATCCGCTTCCTCCTGGTGTCCCATCCCACAGTATTGCATCCATATGGCTGGGGGAAGCAAGTGAGAAAATCACACTTGCAGAAGCCAGGATCTTGCTTTCAGACTTTAGTGAAGCCTTTTGGTATTCAAAAGAACTGAAATACGAATCTCGCACCCCCCTGATTATCCGTCCACCCGAGGCTCGGTTCGAACCAAATAAGCCTTTGTCTTTTTCATCGGACATCTGGACTCTCCTGTACCGTATGGTCTATCATCGCTCAGCGGCCATTGTTCGAAGGATTTCTCGCGACGGAGGACGACATAATCTGTGAGCATGTCGATACTCTTGGCGTTCTGCCACCTGAATGGTGGACGAAGTGGGAGGCTCGACGACAGAAATTTTCCAAGGATGGCAAGCCAATGAACCGTAACCCTTTCCGATCTTGGGACGATCGGTTTGAGGATAGTGTGCAACAGCCCAGGCGAGATAGTGGGATGCCGTTGTTTGAGGCAAAGGAGAGGGACGCTATCTTCGACATGCTACGGCCGATGCTCTCATTCAGACCCGAGAATCGTCTAACTACCCAGCAGATCCTCGAGTCAGAATGGATGGTAAAATGGGCTTTACCTGAATATCGCAAGATTAATAACGATGTATAGTTACTCTGGGTTGGGACTGTAGGTGTCATTTTTATCGGCTGTTGGGGGAGTATTCCGGAATCTGTTAGCAATTTTAGGATGTCTGTATCTGAAAGAGGCCATGACGTAGACCTTTCTGCCACTTTATATCAAGCCTACTTGTCTCAAAGTCCGCATTTGACATATGCCTGGATTCCTGTCATCTGATACAACTTGTAAGTTATAACTATTACCTGACTCGAAGCATCCAACGTGCTTGGGCATTTTTCCATCTCGCTTCATTCTTCCGCACACTTTCATTTAGTCTGTAACATAAAAACTCAAATATGTGCGCCTCGAAGATTTAGCAATATAGTCTTTTCATCGACTCATGAACAAAACATCGGGCTGTGTATGATAATGTCGAATCAAAGATCCTCTGGGCAACTATGGATACCAGTGCAAAGCCGTATCTGCCATATGAAAGAAGTTCCGACCAATCAAATATGTCTGATGTGGTGAGAAGTAATTTATTGACTGCTATATGTTTTTGTTTGTTCTTATGTGATGCTTCGTTTACCTTGCATACACCTATTCAACGGGCCCTCTGAAGTTTACGCCATCGATTGGTCAGAATGCAGCTCAGTTGGGCGAGGTCCTCTGCAGAAAGCACTTCTATCCAATAAGCTAGGTTCCCGAAGGGTTTTTGCGGCCTTGACCCTGCCTGCTTACCTCTGGGGAGAGGACCGACGTCGGATGTCCAGAAAGACTACCTCTAGGCATATTCCCATGCTCGGTTCAGGTGTCTTCCATTCTGAAAACTAAAATACTCCACTCTACAGCCCATTTTATCGTTTTGGCAAAATGTTTCAAGCAAGTGATAAGTAATAGATTCAACTTCGTCAAATCCAAAAGCAAGACAGAGCTCAACCAAGTTTTTTCTTGGTCAATATAGACCAGGGCATCTATTGCAAGTGTGATGCCTTCAAAAAATAACGACTCTTTTCACGAGGAGGCCTCAGTCGTATATGACTATAATTCACCCAGCGCTTGTCAGGCCAATGTACGCCACCTAAATCTCTATGTAAGATGATTCCAAAAGCTCGTGGGGATTCATCAGTTTTGCTTTCTTCCCATCCCAGCCATTGACAGTAATCGGATCCAAGGACATTCATATCAAGACTTGCTTTTGATTCCAGAAAGAAGTTTTGAAGCCATCCTTTAGCATCTTGATGCATGCACCTGTTGAATCTTGATCTGCCCAGGTGTTTGAGTTGGGCAGGTGTTGACCCAGATACATCAAACTTGAAAAGATTTTGTACCTGAAGAGACTTTGAACTCTCATCAAACCAAACCCTAGTCTTTATATGAACAGTTGCAAGCAAATGGTCATTGAAGGTGCACTGGTGCGTAAATTGCATATTTCCGGTCTCACAACCAAGGGATGGCTCATTACATTTCCAGTGGTTTCGATAGAAACCTCGTAGTTCTGACGTCCGAGCAACAATTATACAACTTCGCGTTTTGTGAAATGTCATCGCTGAACAAGGACAGATATCGACCACTGTTGTGTGAAGAGAAGAGCATTGGGGCTTCAAGTTGAAAAATGATTGTAGAGCTCGCCTTATAGAGCGTTTGTGAATATTTTGACATTTTGTACAATAGAACGAACGCTTATCTCCAAGTTGAAGAAGGAGTTCTGCTCTGTACTTTGATTCCAAAGGAGCTTCATGCCGTTTTGAGAGCCGCCCTTCTGATGTCAAAGAGGGGATATTATAAGCAGGATGCCAGTGATCATCACCAATTTGACGATGGTATCTGGCATATTCCTGAAAGCAAGTATATATTGCATTATCACTTAGGGCAAAGCAGATCACGTCGGCAGCAGAAAGGAGTTTGAAAATGATCTGGATTAATTCCGGGGGAAGCCTCTGAAAGACATTACTCTCAGCTTTTTGAAGGGTCTCATAGAGAAAATGCCTTGTTTGGATAATGGGTGACTTTTGCAAAGTGTATTGAACCATATTGAAGGAATACTGTACTTTGACAACTATCGGTTGATGGAAATACCTTCTAGCTTCGAAGCCTGCAGGAAAGTGAAGGTAAAGGGAGTTTCAATGTTCGCTTAGGAGGTTGATGAGAAGCATTCGCGTCACACACTAGTCTCCGACTCCAACCTGGGACTAGTATGTTCATTCCCGCTATCTTCTCTGGTACGATAGGATCCTCCGGCCAGCCTCTATCAATGCGCTAGTAAGCCGAGGGTCGATATAGGGAAACATAGTAATGAGAATGTGGAAATATATGTCTCGAAGCTTTAAAGCTGCTATAGGGAACATAGTAGTAAACAATGTGGGTCTGATACAGTGTGCTTCCATTGATATATCTCATGGTAGATGGTCCGCGGTCTCACGGGATTCCAGTAGTCTATTGTACGCTGATTTCCGGATCACCATCAGCTAATTCAACCTTTTAAGTAGGTAAAGCCATGCGATCGCTAAAAAATCTGGGGAGAATTAACGTAATGAGCAGACTATAAAGTTTCCAAGGTCGTCCGTCCCATGTGTATGCAGCTGTGCTTTTCCCGCATTCTGGCTCACCTCAGACGTTGAAGAACTGCGTTAGCCCAATCTTGGGGGTGAGATCGAGAAATGGCCAAAAATACATGTCCCTGCACTTGGCCACATATTCTCTTGGCGTCATGGAGAAGTCCTGAGAAAACTCGCCAATTTTCAGAGTGTTGTCCTGAGCTTGCGTGTCAGTGGGTACCTTGCCAACGAGGCCGAACCACTCTGCTAGTGGCAGCCAAAGTTCGCCAAGCTTGCAGGGCACTTCGTTATCGGCGATATTGAACGGCGGACCCTTGTTTGTTTTGTGATAGGTTGTCCTTAGTCGCTCTGCTATTTTGTACGGTTACGGGAATCGAAGTATCCGTTTGAACTATGCGGATATTGCCAAATTTAGCAGCGCCGACGATCCTGGGTTCATCTCTGTCAGTACATACATAAACTAGAGTCAATGGGGCATGCAAAGAGGCAGTGCTGGTTCATTACAGTATAAAAGATAATATCCGGACAGTGGCCCAGGACGCACATGTCCCGTCTATTCTCGCGATGGCGCTAGGTTTCGGGGAAGCCAGATCCCTAACTGGGATATCAATATAAACTACACCCTATACCGTCGATGATATCAAAGGTTTTGGAGAAACGGGCAATATTATTAATGGGACTATTATTATGCGCCAAACGCAAAAAAAAGCTCAGCAGAATGCAACGCTGTGAATACAAGAAGTATATCTGTTCATATAATTTGTTTTCAGAGAATGAATATGTATGCAGGAAAAAAGAACAATAGACGTAAACTCGTAATAAGTATATAGACATGTGATGAAATCACTCGATGCGCGGAGGACTTCGTGATTTGCCCTTGCCCATCGGGCTGAGACTTGCCCTGTAGCCATTAATCAGTGACGTGTCGGCAACATGGGGGATGCTCTGGGTTGTCCTTAGCACTTACGAGCGTCGTCGTTCGCCTTCCTTTCGGAATCCTTCAATCACCTTGGCCATCTCCTTTCGGGCCGCGCTCGCATCAATCTTTCGTCCGCCTAGACTCATACTCACTTTCTCATGGGCGCTCGCCATGAGGAGGCGTTTCAAGAGTAAGTGACGCATGTTCATGCAAACGAAGACACCACAGTCACTGCCACCGTCTTGCTGGGGCGAGTCATTTAGATGTAAAAAGCGGAAGGGCATGTTCAAGAGGGCTCCAAATTTGCGAGTCACAGTATCAGCCTCCCAAACATTTCCTTGGTAGAGAGAGTCGTAGTGAAACGCGATGCGGTCGACGATCGAGATCAGAAGTAAAGACCAATGCGAGCCGCCTTCAGCCTGTGTGACATTTCGACAATCGTTTATTGGGAGGAAGACGTGCGTGGCCTTCGTGAAATCTGGTAGGGCTTCGCGGAGAGTGCGGGGATCGGGAGTTTGGAGGATCATGAAGGACATGCTGGGACGGAGAAGGATGATGTGTGAGGATTTGTATTTGGTGAGGAACTCGTGTTCGAGATATCTGGAAGAGCCGACTATCAGCGTTGGGTTTGATTTGGCTAGGGTGCGAGGTCGGTCGATGGTGGGACTTACTCCTCCCAGAATGAAATGATCTGTGATTGATTAGCTGCGGGTATCCATGGAGGGTATTTCTCGCATCAACCCACATTATCTGTGAGCCAGTCGTCCTTGAGGGTTTGCATATCCTCTCGTGTCACTATGCATTTTGTCAGTTGCTGGGTTCCGGGTCTTGGGACGGAAGGGCTCATACACCGGACGTCGTAGTCTGCAAGACCACAGAAGCTACTCGTTAGTTCACTGTACCGAGAACAGCATGTCCATGTCCGGAAACTCACAGCTCAGGTAAGCATCATCGGGATTTAACTTTAATTATTAGCCTTGGACTCGCGGGCGAAACAACGTTGCGCCAGAAGTCTTGACTCACAGTATCTCCGAATCGACCCCTCATCCGCTTCTGCAATTTGCCTAACCCGCCGTCAAGCATCTCGGAGATATACGTATAGCCTCAAGTTCAAGAGGAAGTCAATGGAACAAGAAGGTGTCACTAAGAGCTGGAAACACCGAGGCGAAATCCGAGCCTGCCAAGATGGAGACGCGCAACGCAAGCCCAAGTTCCAGACACGGTAATCCAAGGACAGAAACAAGCGCGCTCGAGTCGATATTCTTTAGACTGCAGGAAGTAGCCGAAGAACCGCACCAATATTAACTATAGCGCGCCAGGTGGCGAGAGGTCGGCGTCGGGGAACGGCAATCAGCGGCGACGACTCGCAAGTCCCGTTCTGCAGCGGCCGAGTGGGGCCGGAACACTTTCCGGATTGGATGAGAAGGATCGGAGTGGAAGGCCGTCAGCCTTATGGTGGCGGGAAATCGAGTGAGAACGTGCACGATATACAGATCTTGCGATGGCAGTCTCGATATCGAGATTGGTGCCGAGGCGTACGGCTGAGGTCGTGTTCTGGGGCGCTGCGCGGGTAAAATATCGAGGGGCTGCGGGGAGGGAGGTTGACAGATCTGGGGGATGATGAGAGGAGTCAAGAGAGGGGCATCCTAAAAGACCGGAAATTTGCGACTTGATTCAGGCACAGAGGGAAAGATCCCTGTTTCATTTCGGGACGTCAGGCTTCTGCGTCACATGTGGCTTGATCACGTGGAATGTGTCCGATGGGGTCGTAGTATACGAGTGATCAACATGAGAATGTGGCTACGTATGCCATTCATCATAAGCCTCTTGCGGCTATGTGGAACAGGGCAACTGCGAAAATATATCGTTCATAATTGGGGGTATCTAAACGTACATCTGGTGCCCTTTAACGGGAAAGATCCAGGAAAAACCAAGTGACAAAGAAAGGGCAGCGAGCATAACAGCAGCTCCGGTTGATCGGAAGCCACAGCGGAAAAAAAAAAGAAGAAGAAGAAGACAGTCATCTTGAACGAAGAGCTATGCGAGTTCTTAATGAATCCGCAGCAACACGCCAGTGACATGAAAGCGAGGGAAAAGTGAACGAAACCCAAGAAAACCCGCAGCAACACTCCAGGGACAGGAAAGCGAAACCGAAGTGAGCGAAATCCAAGACGACCCGCTGCGACTCTCTCTAGGTCGAGAGTTTCGCGAAATGCCGCGTCCAAATCCAACCGATCTGACGGGTAGGATCGTCTTGGTTCCGTGCTAGCCACAACTCGCCCTTCTCCCCGACGACGTCAAAGATATCGCCGGTGTCGTAGGTCAGGTAAGGATAACCCGCCTCGCGACGCGACCGGTCGATGTTGAACTCGTAGAGACTGGCCACGTGGAACAGGACGGTGGGTTCCACGGGCGCGGCCTCTACAGCAACACCTCCATCGCTAGGGTTATCAGACATCGGCATCGCCGACGAGAAGAAGTTGGAGTAGCGGCCAGCTGGAGAAGTCGGGGGCTGCTCACTGACGGGCTCAACGCTTGATGGGGCGTTGATCACGTCGGCGAGGAAGGGGGTGTCTAGACTAAGCCTGGGAAGGCTGGGGATCGACTCCGTCTCCATCGAAGGTTGCGAGCTGGTGCCAAAGGAGTTGGTCACCTGTTGCAGTAACTGACTGCGTCCCAGGTCTGGAGTGTTGAGCTGTTCTGGCCGAGTGCGCCCAGAGAATGATGAATCGGCCCGAGTGCGGGCAGCGGAGTGACTAGACATTCGAGGAGACTGAAACAGTTGACCAGTTCCGTATTCATGAGACACCTTGGGTGAATCTTCGGCAAAGGAATGCGGGCGAGGATTGGAGCTGGTAGTTGTCGACGGACGACGCGAAGAGTTGAAATCCTTGTTCGACGGGGTATTGAAATTCACCAGGTTGACAGCGTCGGCCATGAGAGAACCATTACAAATACCAAGAGAGAGGACCTGTGCTTCCGAGAACGAAAAGTCACTGTTCCAGTCGCTGATCAACTTCTGCATGTCATCCGGGAAGATCTCCACGAAGGGTGCGACTTTCTGCTGCAAAATAGTCCACCAGGTGAGCTGAATGTCGGCAAGGTTTTGTAGACAGGCTTGACCGAATTTGGAGGACAATGCGAAGAGTCTGGGCAGTTCATCCTTCAGGGTCTCATTCAAGGCGACGAATTGCTCGCCCTGCTCAGTGGTCTTCTTGTCGGGTTTCTCTCCACGTTCCACGATCGACTTGTAGCGTCCATAATCCAACAGGCGCTTCTGTCGTTTCTTCATCACACGCTCCGGTCCAGTGTACAGCGAAATCAATTTCGAGGTAGGATCAATGCAAGACTTTGTGACAACATCAATCTAGGAGACATATTAGGACCTTATCTTCAGGAGGTCTTGTAGGGGAAAACTCACATGTTCAGGTAAGGCGTTAGTGATGATATCTCGAACATACATCCTGAATTGGCGCCACTTGCTCTCTAGCTCCGGGTATGGAGAGTTGTGCACGTCGAGGAAGGCCTCAATAGAAGTCGCAAGTTCATTGAACTGGATCATCCATCTCTTGGTGGACTCAACATAATCCTGCACATCACGAACAACCAGCTGCAACTGGATAAATTGTTCCGCAAACTTTTCGGCAAGGGCATCGTATTCCCTGTCCTCGTACATATCGGACAATCCAACTTGCTGGCGCAATTTCTCAGTTCGGCGACCAAAGGCCTTAGACAGACCGGTTCGCACATCGGACTGGTTGCGCTTGCGACCCACAACTTGGGTGACGAGATCGGCGCGCTTCTTCATCTCATTGATACGAACAGAAATGTTAGTCACTTCCAGTAGAGCTGAAGACAGACTCGCACGGTCGGGATGGTCTTCGGGAGTGGATTCCAGCAGGTCCGCGAGAAGAAGAGGATACTTCAAGATCCGTTGTACAGGCTTGACAAGCAAGGAGTCCAAGTCCCAGGCACTTGTGAGATCCGAAGCCCAGTCGCGACACTCTTTGAGCCAGATAGCAACCTTGGGGTTGTGTTGCAGGAGCTGCAATTTCTTGTTGGCGGCATCGTGATTCCTCAGATATTCGGTGTACACCTTCTCCATTTGAGTCATGTGGGTCACGAACGCCGCACCAATATTCGTGGCACGGTCTTTCTCGACATTTGATATGTCATATTCCCCGTCCGGCTGTTCATCCGCCACACTTTGAGGGTTTCGCACGTTGCGTCTACTTGCCCAGCGCTGGGATCGCGGCATGATGTAGACACTACGAGCAGCTTTCTTTAGTGCATCTTGCAAGCTCATGGAGAATTGCACAACTTGGTCGGAGTTGCCAAACAAAACCTTCACATCATCCACGGATAGATCCAAGCAAGAGCTTGACGTACCCTTGTAGATGTCATCGACAACCTTCATATCTCGACCAAATGTATATTCGGTATCGACAAGCTCCTTGATAATATGGCGTCGCTTTTTCAGACGGCGCTGTTCAGGGGAAGGTGATTTCTTCGGCTCCGCGAGAGCGTAATGCTCCAAGGAAGGAGCGAGTGAGGTAGCGGATGAGCCCGCAGCTTGAGGGGACTGGGTAGATTCGACGCGCTGGAATGACGAATCGGCGCTACTTCCAGTACTGAGTGTAGGGTCACGGAGGGTCGGAACTCGGCCCAAAGGTGAAAGAGGCGCCTGGACGGTTTGAGATTCCTCACTGGCACTTTCGGCAGTCTCCCCGCACAGTTCTGCAGGTCGGCGCTGGAGCTCGTACGCGGCTTGATGATTGATGGATACTCCAAGGCCCGAATTCGGATCCATGGAACCTTCCAATTCAGCGACAGAGTTATTCAAGCGCGGTGTAGGGGTAGGTGCACCATCACTGAGAAACTCGGGTTTGTCATGGGCGGGTGTGACATCTTCATCTTCCGCAGCAACATGCATCCAGTCCATAATGGATGGGGAAGCATTTTCCCAGTCTTCGCGGCCGACAAGACTTGCACCGTGGGAAAGACGCTCACGACTGGGCTTCTCCTCAAATCTAGGTACAACGACTCCGTCGTCTGTGAAACTATCGACCTGGCTTTGGCCTCGGGTGTCCACTTCAAGCGAGCTGTAATCGGGAGAAGCACGCGTGGTAGAAAGAGGAATATTAGGGTTGTTCCTACCCCGGGTCAATTCCTCCAGATAGAGCTGAGTTGCACGACGAGAGTCCCATCTACCTTGCTTTGCGAGACTTGGAGGAGTAGAGAACATAGTAGAAGGTTGCATATGTGGCATATGGTTGAGGGTGTCAGGACCCACTACCCCAATGTCCTGAACAGAATCGGCATTTTCTGATGGGGGCCTTGTTGAAGCAGCTGAACATGACTGAGTGGGTGGCTCTTCTTGGACTGGCTGGGGCATCTGAAGGACCAGGTCATCACTACTCTCATCGCACTCTTCGTCGCATGTATCAATTTGATTATGCACTGAGGAGGACCAGGAGCTCAAACTCCATCTGGTCTGGTGTTGGGCGTCTTGCGACTGCCGTGCAAGCTGGCGCGGCTCTTCCGTATCCGTTGTACTTGCGGAGTTGTAGTAAGTCGTATCACGGAGCATGATCTGGATCGATTGCTTTTCATCGGTCTCTGACATGCTACAATCCGGTTCGTCGCACGAGTCACTGTCACTGGATTCGCGAATCTGCATGATGTGGTTCAACAAAGTCCGATGATCAGCGCTGGGTTTCCGCTCGATCAAGTCTGATTGAGGTTCAAAGTCAAAGTGTGTTGCTTGGGTCTCATCGGAGCTCCCGGTGACTACTGAGTCTGGCACGTTATCGCGCAATTCCCGATGATGTCCATCTGGAATGCCTAGCGTGGGAGAATCAAGATCAGTTCCAGACTTGTCGTCGCTTGGGAGGTCGGCAACGGTAATCAAATTCATTTGAGGTAGATTGCGGTGAAATTTGCCATCACCGACAGTCTCGGTAGACTCTTTGACGACAGTCGCCATCTCAATAGGCGGCGGGATAGAATTCACCGCCGTAGCGGGCGTGAATGTCTTCTCATCCGATGTAGACTGACCGATGTCATCTGCTTCAAGCAATTGTGATTTTCTTCGTCGAATTTCTGCAGCCTCCTCTTCTTTTCTCTCATTCTCCTGGACGGTCCGATTAAATGCTTGTTGGATCCTTTGTCGCCGAGTTTCAAAATCAACATTGCCTAATTCGGGAATTCGCCGCTGTCGCTGCCGGGGGTTGCGAGCCTCGGTATCACGATCTGCGGACTTTTGAAATGACGAAATTCGATCACCAACTCTGGAACGAGGCGAGATCGGAGCACCGTGAGATACCGGCTGTCTGGGTCGGGAGCTGCGTAATGGCGGAGATTTCTTTGGGGGAGGTACGGAAATGTAGGCCTGAAGATGCTGGTTCCGTTCGGGTACCTGAGTACGGGTTCGGCCAATTGAGATATCTCGCCTGCCACGAGCTGTTGTCGCAAATAAGGTGGGATCATTCTCCTTCATACGGGGCGAATTATCCTTCAATGACGGTTTAGGAAGGCGACTAGCACCCTTTGGAGGTAACGGAATGGCATTCGATCGGCTGCTGAATGTCGGGTTATTGTCGGTTGGTAAAAGGCTCTCGGAGCCGGAAGCAGTGAGAAGACGATGCGAGGAGACAGGAATGCGGGACTTGGAATTTGGGCTATCTGGCGACCCATCACCGGGCTTGGCCAAATGCAAGGGTACCGACACAGCCATGTCAGCTTCCCAAGGGTCAGCGAGGGGCTCCTTTTGACAATTTGTTGAGAAATCACTCTGTACTCTGCGATGTCCAGTCATGCGCTGTTGTGCGGAGTTTGCGGCGCTTACAGCTTCAAGAGAACCAGCCTTTCCGAGATACCACGCAGTTGGAGTCAATGGCGAACGAGCAAGGGGCAGATCAGAGGGCTCGGCAAACGCCTGGTTGGGGCTTGGAATACCGCCCTCCGAGCCACGACGTCTCAGGTGCGCCGGAATACCGTATCCCAAGTTATTGAGCTGGGTGTTGACCGAGAGAAGTTCGCCAAACAACGGGCGCCGTGAGTGAGGAATGGGTACTCGCTCGAGGAGAGGTGGTGGTATGATGGCGCTGGGTTCTCGCGGATTTTCGACCTCAGGCAAGGTTGCCGCCGACTCAAGCTGCGGTGAGGAGTTACTCGTCGCAAAGATCGGAGGCCGCGAGTCGCGCAAGTTGCGACGAGGCGCGAAGCGTGAATGATCACCGTCGACACTACCGGTGGGGCTCGCAGCTCGTGAAGGTGTTTGTGACGTGGAAGGCAAGGGAAGGACCTGATCGGACTTTTGTTCAAACTTGCTCACGAGCTCTTTGATGGATGTATTGCGAGATCTGGTGGAAGGGACATTCGAGGATACAGTGGTCGAGGGACCTCCCAGCATTGAAGAATCTGAGGTGGAACGGTAGGTCGGCCGTCTAGTGCGTGTGGGATCAAGTACGTTTGCTGGCAGGGACGACACTCTGTCATTCGGGTCGCGATAGCTTGCCATGCTGTTACTAGCGCGCGTTGTCACATTTCCGAGATCGCTGGTCGCATTGGCATCCGACTCGTCCAGCTGGCGATAGAAGTCGTCCGGGTCTGGAGACTCGTGCCCACGGGCCTTAGATCGGCCGCTTGGAGGGAGCTGATTTGTGGAGGCAGACAAAGAGGGATCGACGCCCGATGTGGGTGACGAGTACGTGAATTCCGCGAGAGTCGCGAGGGAAGAGTAGGGTACAATCGGTGAGACCTCAAATGGGGAAGAGTTGTCGCCCGGAGATTGGCTATTGGGAGCTGACGATTGACGCCCAAACGGAGACGGCCTGTAGTTCCGGGCGGTAATATCATGCTCGAGACCGCTGCCAGACATTTCGCATGCTTCAGGCCGACGTGGACTGGCCGCGGTGCTCGCGGATGTGAATGGGTTGGCTATGCGTTGTTCCGGGACGGACGCCCAATGAGGATGTCGTAGTTCTGCGGCCGATTCAGGCTACAGAGCAATCCTGGGGTAGCGCACCCCCATTCAGCAGCATGTTAGACGGGGCTGGAATAGGATCAAGGTCAAATGTGAGCACGACAGAGTAGATACGAAAGATGGGGAAGACAAGATCGGCGGAAGTAGAATGGAAGAAAGCAGAGAAAGCAGGGACAGCGAATGAAAGTGCGTAGGAAATCGGCGCTGACGTTTGTTCGGCGTCTACGAGTAGTGGGTTCTGATAGGCGACGGGGCGAAGCGGGCCAGATCGTTAGCCGGGCTGAACTGCGGCGATCGCAAATGTGATAGAGATGATTGATAATTGATGAGAGATGATAGTTGAGAACTGAGATGCGAGAAATGACAAAGATAGGGAACCAAGGTGTTGAGATCAGGGGAGGGGGGAAATGTATGCGCTCACTTGGAGACTCGGCAGCTCCTAACTGTCGCAGGGTGAAACCCTGGGAATCGTAGAATCGGTGGAGAAGAATCGAAGCGTCCTTTGTTTGGAGGTTGAAGGTCCGATTTCATTGACGATCCATGCTTAATTCGTCAACCCGCCTTGTTACGGCTGCTCATGACTTTGCACATGGTACAGGGTTACTTTTCCGCCTAATTTTAGATGGATTACAATGGTACGATCTCAATATTCAGAATTTAATGTTCAGGAACATGACTTCCCCTGCCGGAAAACATGGGACAAGCTGACGCAGTGGGGACGCAATCCAGTCTCAACGGCCTTTCTAGACCGCAGCCCCGTTCCGTGGGTCACAGACATCCAATTTCCCGCACTTTGTGCTCTCATGTAATGAATCGCTTGCATGTCGAGACAAGACGGCCCAAGTGGATAGGTAGATGGATTGAATTTTGAAGTGCCGATAGTGGGTATTCAAAATAGCAAAATACTATTGATACTGTTGATACTAATGCTGGTAATGGTTCTGTCGCTCTTGCTGTTGTGTGTACCTTTTTACTGTCCAGGGCTTCCGCCCGCTCCCTATCAACCTTTGACGCGTCTGCATCCCGTCACTACCATGTAAATATGGGCAAGAAGCGCAAGAGACCCAGCAAAGCTGTTCGTCGGGGTCCGGCCTCGTCTCAGCCTAGTACTACTGTATCGCCCCATCGTTTCAAGTCCTCTATCGCCCCAGACACGCGACCCGGCCAGATTACGCACCCGGTGATCTCGCTCTACTACCGAGAGCTCCTCACCTTGCGCCAATACCTCCTCACTCAGCTTCCTGTATCTTCTAAGCTGCGGCGCCGACGTATCGCGTCTCTGGCGAACTCAACTGCCGGGCCCACGCAGTCATTAGCCGACCTGCTCGATTCCACGCTGGTCGGCGTCCTGAAACAATCGACTCCGAGAGTGGACTCCGAACGCCAGCGAGACTATCGCGCCTTCACCCAGTCCCAGTCGCGGTCCATTCTCGTCAGCACGGACACCGGACCGACGTCGCCCCAATCTGAGGTAGGATCGTGATTACCAGGAACCCGAGGTTTCAGTTGACTGATGTCCATGAGTAGGTGGTCGACTTTGCTATAGAGTCTCTTTTTAGAAAAGCAGGGTACCAAAGACCTGAACATTTGCTCACGCATGGCTTCCGTCGCCCAGCGGTTGGTCAAAATGCCGTGGATCTGATTCCGGGGGTCGTGGCTCAGTTTCCGAATCATAATGTTCGCATCCTGAAGGAAGCGCCATGGGCCAATGTCCTGGGCCTGTTGGGTCAGAGCGGTGACGAAATCATGATCCGCCTGCTGCTTGACTGTGGTATCTTTTCTCCCATCGATGCGCGAAGGGGCATCTACTTCCAGTTAAGTGGTATGAGCCCAAGACCGCTGGATCGGAAAATGGAGTAGCTCATTATTTTCCAGGACTGCCGCTGTCAGGACTTCAGCAAATCGGCGACTCGCATTTCAAGCTCGAAGCCGACCATCAAGCAGGGGCTGAAAAGGACGGTCATGTGGTCCGGGGGAAGGCTCGAGGCCCGAACAGCATCATTCTACTTCGTCGCCGCATGCTTTACAGCAGAACGACCGGTCCGGCAAAGGAAAGTGCGCCCTTTGGACTAGGGGTTACTCGTAGGTCTACTGAAACGACCCATGTTCATTTCCATTCTTACTCCTTTCCCAGATGTCTTCAACCGATGTCCTTCACTAGACTCACAGGCACATACAGTGCACGTGATGAAATACATCTTTCCTCGAGAATTCGGCCTCAGTAATGTCTTTACCATATCGGCAGATTCAAAGAACTGCTTTGACATGCTTTCAAGTCACAATTGCCGTGAAAATGACATAGCACGCGATGATGAAAAAAGAAGGCAAAAGCGCTGTCAATCCAGCGGTGATCAATTACGAGAGGAGCTAGGAGGAAACTTCTCGGAAAGAGTACCGAAACGACTCCGGGGAAAGGCTTTGGAGTTGGTCCGCAGGCTCCGCTTGAACCATGCCCGGTGCTCGTATGGTGAAATTTTGAAACATTATTGTCCCGACGTAAGTTTCCTTTTTCTGGACCGGTTCCCATACTGAAGCTGATTTCAACAGCCTGTTGGGCCATGGAAATTAGGTGCCGATACCTCTCCGGCAAAAGCGGCAGCCAAAGCCGGCGAGCCAGGGTCTTCCTTGGATCACAGCCTGGTGACACAGCTGCAAGCAAAATCACCGCTTTCGTGTCGAGTGGCGGAAAGTCCCAAAAGTGGTCTACCTCCGCAAGATATGTCTAATAACAAGAGAGAGGGCGAACAAGTGGGCCACTCACGAGTCAAGCAGCCCAAGCTGAGCTTGACTGATTATGCGAACCCTGCCTCTTCCGTTTCCGCGTTCTGTCGCGCTGTTCTCCAGAAGTTGATACCTCACACCTTCTTTGGGGACGGGCCGCACGGTATAAGCAATCGCAGAATCGTGTTGAAACACGTCGATTCACTGATCAAAATGCGAAGATATGAGAGCCTCAGTCTTCATCAAGTGTGCAAGGGACTCAAGGTACTTTTTCCCACGCCTAAGCCTGTTCGGAAAATCTGCTGACCCGGCATAATACAGGTCACAGAAATTCCATGGCTAGTCCCTCCAAAGTTCTACTCGGCTGAAGGAAAGTCTCCGAAGCTCTCTATGTCTGATTTCCAAAAGCGCATTCAGCTCTTGTATGAATTCATTTTCTTCATCTTTGACTCCATTGTGATTCCTCTTGTCCGGGAAAACTTCTATGTCACTGAATCCCAAAATCACCGATATCACCTTTTTTACTTTCGCCATGACGTATGGCAGCGCCTGACAAAGCAACCCCTTGCTGAAATGAAAGCAGCAATGTTTGAGGAGCTAGAGCCGAGGAAGGCTAAACGTATGTTAGCCCGGCGCTCACTGGGTTACGGCTCACTTCGCTTGCTTCCAAAAGCTACCGGCTTACGGCCCATCTTGAACTTGCGACGCCGAGTAATGAAAGGAGCAGATTGGCGGGGGAAAAAATTCGCGACCAGCATCAACTCCACTATCACGCCCATCTACAACATATTGATGTATGAGCGACAGCAAGCGCCCGCGAAGATGGGTGCATCCATATCTTCGGTAGGAGACATGCATCCACGATTAAAGGCGTTCAAGATGCGATTGACCCAACAGCTGCCATTATCGTCCGTGAAGGCCTTCGGCGAGCTACCTCGGCTTTACTTTGTCAAACTTGACATTCAAGCTTGCTTCGACACCATTCCGCAGCAGAAACTTCTGCAACTCGTTGAAGAGCTCGTCTCTCATGAGACCTATCATATCACCAAACATGTGGAGATCAATCTCCGTAGCGTCGACCCGCGGGGAAATCCCACTCGCAAGTTTGCAGCACGCGCAGCCCCTGTCACCAAGCAACAGCATCTGCTAAATTACATCGCTAGTGGAGCTCACCCACGAAAGCCAAATACTGTCTTTGTCGATACTCTCGGCCAGAAGGTACAGGGCGCTGAGGAGCTCCTAGACCTTCTTGATGAACACGTGCGCAATAACTTGGTCAAGGTGGGCAAGGCATTCTACCGTCAGCGCAATGGTATCCCACAAGGCTCTGTTCTTTCCAGTCTTCTCTGCAATTTCTTTTACGCCGAGCTAGAACGCACTGTGCTGGGATTTTTGCAACCTTCAGAGTCTCTACTCATGCGACTCATCGATGACTTCCTTCTTATCACCACCAATCCCGACCAAGCAACACGATTTCTGCAGGTCATGCTTCGTGGTCAGCCCACATATGGTGTTCATGTTAATCCAACCAAAAGTATGGCGAACTTCACAGCTGCAGTCGATGGTATTCACATCCCCCGGTTGGAGGGAACATCGCTTTTCCCCTACTGTGGATGTCTAATTAACACACACACGCTCGAGATCCACCATGATCGCGACCGAATGCTCGATGGTGGAGAGTCTGCTGCCGTCAACCTCTCAAACGCTCTGACAGTCGAGACAAACCGTCTTCCAGGTCGCACGTTTACACGTAAAGTCCTGACAACATTTCGACTGCAAATGCATCAGATGTATCTCGACGAGGCCCATAATTCGCGCACCACAGTGCTCGCCAACCTCTACACCAGTCTGGTCGCGTCAGCCATGAAGATGTACCGATACATGAAATCCCTCCGCGGGCGCGCCCATCCCGAGCCACCGATCATCATCCAGACCATTCATGCATTGGTCATGCAAACGATCAACATGATACACGCTCGTCGTGCGTCTAGCACCGCACCCTTGAAATGCTTCATTCAGCTATTTCATATACAGTACCTGGCTGCCGCCGCCTATCGGTTTGTGCTGAAGCGCAAGCAAACACGATATGCACCGATCCTCCGCTGGTTAGACTCGGTCGGGAAAGAGTCACGACCCACCGCAAACGGGGAAGCTGTCCGCTTGATGCAAGTGGTGAAGCGAGGGGATATTCTCTTTGAAGGATGGCGATTCTAGGAAGACCAGAGAATGTACCAAAATTATCTACGATGCACCCAGTCCAACCAAATGCGAAAGTAGTGGATCATTAGCTGCGCAGACCGCGGATCGACCGGCAGTGGACTGACACCCGAGTGGGTGGTCCGATAGAATCGAATTGCTGGGTCAGGGGAGTCCAAGTACAAATCGGGTCGAAACAGTACACAATAAGGAGAAGATCGTATATTGGTCCAAACAAGACTGACACGCGATGGGCGCAATTTCTGCTACTTGAGGGGACATGAGCTACCATACTAAATGCAGCATTGTAGAAGTATCTGTGGGTACCTCAAAAGCGAGCCCCTGTTCTCGGCCAGACCGCGCCTAAGGCTCCGCTTGCGAATTCAACTTCCTTTGATCTTCAACGTCGTTTTCAGGTTTCATAGTCACTCCTTTTGCGTTCTCTGCTTTTGACCTACCTTCTTCCGTCTTTTCATTTCATCTTTCATTTCTCGTCTACCATCGTTTCTTGTTCCATCCCTTCATTTCCATTCTCATCCTATCCCCCACCCGCTGATCCCGCCTCCTGATCCTCTTGTCTTCGCTTTTTTTTTCCCTTTGCCTCTCTTGATCTGGCTATCACCACGCTGCGGCTGAGCCTGCACTTCACTTCTTCACGTTTATGGAATTCGTTATTGTGTTTGCCTTTTCCACAACTCGTCTATCCCTCGCCTCCCGACCGACCCGAGCCTTGCGTGCGATCTCCAACAACCCCCCTTCCGCCCACCTCTCGACGATTCATACCCCATCGCGCGGTCTTGTAAGCTTGATACGGTGGAGGACAATCGTGTTTGAGGAAGTGACTGCATGAGATCATGACAACCGTCTACCCGAGCCCCAACTCCCCGCCCGAGTTGTCGGGTTCAAAATCGTCCAAGTCCTCCTCCTTCCATTCCTCTCAGATTGACGACCCCGACAGTGTCTTCACGGATATTGGCAACTTCGAAGATATCGGTCTTGGGGATGACTCTGAACTTCCCATTGTCGATCCCATAACTACCCCTTATGGACGTACTTTGACATCGCGGGCGACCGCAGGCAGGCTGCCCAACAAGAGCCCTGCGACCACAACTCGAGATCTGACTGCTGCTCCGAAGCCTCGAAAACGAAGCCCTCTTCCACCTCCGCTCCATCACCATATCAATGGTGCCCTCAGGAGTCCACAGTCGGCGAGCTCCCTATCCACAAGATCCGGGAACAGAAAAGACTCCGGGAGTACGATTAATTCAGGAGGCCTGACACCGATACAACCTCGTCGTTCACGTTCAACATCACCTCTACGACCAACATCCAGTCGGTCCGCCTCGAGTACCAGTTTGGCCCTATCTCCACTCTCCGCACGGGTGCCCATGCAGAAACAGACTTGGCAACAAAGCCGCAAGTCGCTAAAGGAACTTGAGGACGAATACCACGACTCGGATGACGAGCTGCCTGACGATGCCAGTCTATGGAATATCCCCATCTCTCCACGCCCAGTGCAAGATCGTCCTCAATCGCGCGCACCCAGCCCGAATGGCCGGAGCCCAGGCCCACGACCGTTGCCTATTTCTCACACTGTTTCAGAAACTACAAACAATTCAAACCCACCCAACGGCTCCTCATCTAAGGCTGCACGCATGAGAAGAGCGCAGCGGTCGAGTTCTGCTGGTCCTGAACGCGGCCAGCTCTCGCCACGGAACCCTCGCGCCTATTCATACAACAGCTATCTTTCAGACTTGTCTGAAGAGGCTAAAATTATCACCGAGGCCTTGGAGCATCATGCGGATGAACGTGAGCGCCGACAGGAGGAAAACATACAGAATGGCATTTCTCGGAAATCAAGCACGGACTCGCCCCGATCTTCGCAAGAGCCGGTTGAACTGCCGCCTCTACAAAAATCTAATATCATGATCGATCCGTTACCAATTAGCAAGGAGAAGGAGAAGGTGCTTACTCGTACACGCCCGAGCTGGCTCCCGCCGAAAGATCAGAAGGAAGAGAAAAAGCACCTGAAGGAATACAAGCAAATGATGGCTCAGTCGCGGGAAGCTGAGAAGCGCAAAGCTGCCCGAGCTGCCTCCGAGCAGTGTGAGAAAGATACCACCCGGGATACCCTTCAAAACATCTGGAATGACTTTGTAGGCCCCAACTGGGACCGTGCTCTGCGCGAGCCGCGAACTCGGGAGCTTTGGTGGCGTGGAATTCCGCCCAGGAATCGTGGCGCTATGTGGGAGCGTGCCATTGGCAATGAGCTAGAGCTCAGCGAGGAAACTTACAATAAAGCGTTGCAACGCGCCAGGGATCTGCGATCCAAGAAAGAGGAGCCAACTGAGTCTAACAAACGATTGCTAGACTGCTTTGAGGCCATTGACGGTGATGTTGTCAAGGCTTTCCCCGACTTGAACCTTTTCCAGGAGAGAGGCCCATTACGGGAAACTCTCATCGATGTTCTTCAGGCTTATTGCATGTATCGCAGTGACGTGGGCTATATCTATGGTCTTCACACTATAGCTGCTCTGCTTGTCCTGCAATTCCCAACTCCAAGCTCTGCTTTCCTCTCCATGGCCAATGCGCTGAACCGACCATTGCCTGTTGCCTTCCTCACCTGGGACCGCGGGGCTATGGCACGCACCTATACCCTGGCATCAGATACGCTACGGTACAAGTTTGGCCGGCTTTACAAGCATCTCAATGAAACCATATGTCTCTCCGACGAGGAAATCTGGGAACCGATCTTCCGCTCTCTGCTCACCAATGGGCTCGATCTCGAGCGCATTTCTCGTGTCTGGGACTGCTGGGTTTTTGAAGGCGATCGCATCATGATCCGTGCCGCAGTCGCCGTCCTTGGTACTCTGCAAGCGCAGCTATTCACCTTCCAGCAGCCGGATGACCAAACCCGCACCAACGTGCGCAATATCCTAGGCTGGGGCCCTCGTCATCTCGGTGCAAATAAACAGAACTCCAAAGAACGCCATAGCGCCCAGACAGTTGCAGGTTTCGGCGGTGGTCAGGTTTCCAATCCCGAAGAGGTCGATTATTGGATTCTTACTGCAGCAGGCAACGAAGACGGCTTCATGGCTGCAGTAAGGGAAGCAGGAAAGGTACGGCAATAGCCTATTTTGAACATGGCATTTGACATGTCATCTGCATGAAAATCCCATTCATATTGCACAATTGCATCAATCTACTACCTGTCGTTTGTCTTCTCGCAACGCGTCCCCACCCTCCTATCCAGGCGCAGACCACTCCAATCCTGAGCCTTTCGCCATCGACACCATTAACTTACCCTGCGGAGCGCCATCACATATACTATCTCGTCCTGTATGCCCTTGGCTAATGATTTTGGTTTTCACTTGACACCTCACGCTTGTCTGCCATATAGTGTCTTTTATTTGGCTCGGTGCATCGTGATTATTTCAGTCGTTTTACGTTACTCTTTACTTGCGTCTTGGTCTTTTTGGCAATTTTTCTGGTCTACTTTTTACTTCTCAATCCTGTATTAAAACTTATGGCTCAAAGATGCGTTTCTTTTGGATTCGGTCGTCAAGCACGCCATCTGGATTCTATCAAGCCCATGCTAGTGGACGGCAAACTTTTGACCATTTTCTGTGACACGAGGACGTCCCAACAGTCACTCGAAAAGTAAAAAGATAGACGGCTGGTGAACTTGTCATTTTCAGGTTTTTCTTGTACGAAATGCCGGTACCATTCCGTCAAAAAGCACCTTGCGTGCCTCTGAACGATTCTCCTGATCTGGCAACTTTTTAACCTCGTCGTCGTATGCCTCTTCATATGACGTACCCCAACCAGATAAGACATGCACAGTCTACCTCATTTCATCTTCTTTGGCTTCTTTTCCTAAGAAGAGTCTTACCAGTTCTACTTTTTCGCAATCTGCTGTGAGCATCAAGGCCCGACATTCATCGATAGAATACTCCAAATGTTTGAACTAATTGAATGCGCCTATTTGAACGCTTTCCACCTCCCTGAACTGCTGAAGCGAGAACATTCAATTCAACAGAGGGGACAATGCCCTGAAATGTATTAATTCTTGGCTTCGAAAGAACTGAATGGGCACTAAAGAATGAAAGACATTACTGAAAATACAACTCCGACTTCACTATTTTGCAAAGTTCTAAACAAGAAACACATTTTGCTTTTCCTCCCCTATACGGTAAGAGATTGTATGTTTCGAAGTCTGATGCATGAACACAACTCGTTCTGCTTTCTTTTGGTCATTTATAGGCAAAATGAGTAGACCATAAGAATGATTTTTAAGCACCAGGCACTGCGCCCTAAAATGATGGTAGGCGCCAGTGAATAATCGGAGTAAATCTTGGAAGACCCGCGAAATGCCCCCGTTGAGATAGCGAACCTTGAGAGCGAGAAAGTCGCAAAGTGCAGGATAATCTACGATTCGTCGCTCGCCAACAGGGGCCGTTGTGCTGGCAGCGACATGTATACCTTCTGGGTAGATTCACGGAAGTAACGCCTACTTGATTCAGGTGACGGAAAGGAATGGCAAATTTCTCTTCAATGTCATCGAATATATATAGGTCGTGCATCAGCAAGTTGTTATCAACGTGTGATGAACGATAGTCGTTCGCCATGCCGTTCAATGTACTGTATGCCAAGCATGATCTAATGCTCACCAAATATTTGGCCAAGGCACCTTTGAAGCATAGTTGCTCAAGAAGTGATTGCCCCGAAAGAGTGCATTGTGAATGCGCTCGCATATGTGGATTTTACACAATGTCCGACTGATTGCCATTACAGTGACAGCTCTGGCATTGAGTCTAGCGAACTGACGGCAAAACGGCCTTTAAGAAAATTGAAGAGTCAGCAGGCGTTGAGAATACTACAAAAGCAGGAATCAGTGGATGGTCACAAGGCATAGGTGTGACTGGGCGAATGTGAGTAGTTCAAGGCACATACTGTGTTGAGAGATCGTCTTGGCATGAACCAGCTCGCATGGCTTAGTTGGTAAAGCGCGTGACTAGTAATCACGAGATCCTCGGTTCAAATCCGAGTGCGAGCAAATTTTTTTTTTCTTTTTTTCATCTTCATAATACCGCCAAATTTTAGAACATTTACTTAGAGCTCAGACGGTACCTGGCGGTGCGATTTGGAAGCGATCCAGATGGACATCTTCAAGTTTTTGGGGATGTTGCATATTTGCATTTACCTACCCAGGCCGGTTGTGACCGTGAACATGTGGATCTGATCCGACGGATGTAGATGGGGGAACCCTACCGCTATCAACGGAGCTTTTTGATCGTGGTTGCTTGTACTTCTACTATGCCTGAAATCGATACTGAATCGTATTATATTTCAAAAGATGTCTTCTGCAAATGTCAATTATTTTCCGCAGAAGTTATGCGCTATCCAAGGGGCAATTCGTGGAGCTATGTAGGCAAGCTTGTTCGAAAAGACCCCTGTAGATCTTTCCAACCATTCAGACATGTGATCTTCGCGCTCGTATAGAATAAAGACTGGGAATAATAGGATGCTCAGCTGAAAGGGATGGTAGGTTAATAGCTTGATCCAGGTCCCTCGATCGATCTACATTGATCGACACGATAAGCCTGTTCGGCGCAGGTTGGGAGTCATGTAAGCCCAGGAATGAATGCCAACCAATCGATCCACTGACTGATCTCACGAAACCAAAAGATTGAGATGGAGTTCTGGTTTCATGGTCTCGTGCCCGGTTTCCAGAGTGGCGAACATGAGCATTCTCCCGATCGATCGTGCCATTGGCTCTGACGTCAACCATACTCTGCATCAATTGCATGACAATTTCATTGCGACAGATTCGTACAAAATAAGAGTAGCTGGCCAGTAGCTTTCTAAAAGTTCTCATCCCTACCGACATTAATCTCTTTTCTGAATCATCGTACTCGAATCACAAGTCTGTCAAACCCTGTGTTTGAACATTTACTACAATCTCCAAGATCTACCCACATCGAAATGGCTACAACAATGACTAACGGTCGCCCAAACGCGATGCGGTACGTCACCTATACAATAAATGGGAGCGAAGTATCTCTAACGTATTTTGATTATACAGAACTCGAAATATGGCTCTGGCCAGTATGGTCGCTGTCGTTACATCAGGCTGGCTACTCTTCCGCGCGCAGTCCCCGAATGGTAAAGATGTTTTGTACAGTGAGAAGGAGAAGAATATGATGCAGGGCAAGACAGGGTCAAGTGCTGTTGGAAGGGCGCCTTCAAAGGAAAGGGCAGAGAAGTCTTAAGACTGGTCCGAAAGCTATGTACATGGATTGATACGGACGTGTCTGGCTTACACCTTGGGGCCATGGAATTGGAGCATCTGGATAGTCTATTCCTGTAACGTGAAATGGTCCCGGGGTGTTCTGCATCGCTTGAACTTACTCCCACATGGATTTATATTGAGGCAGCGGTTCCGTTGGACATGAAGCACATAATCCCGAAACCTGTCGTTGAGCCTCGTATTTAGGCAAATTGTGAATCGGCAGAAATTTTATGAGTACCTATGTGACTCAATAACCAAAGCACCCTTCATAGGTGCCTACACGTGCCGTCAGCTATATACAAATTTGCCCGTGGAGCACTGCCCGGTAGCACAGTAGAGAAACACTGATTGTATCAACCAATGCACCAATGAATCCTTAGGTTGCCATCAGCCCTATCAAATTAAGTGCCACGAAGCAGGCACAAACCCAAGGTCACAGGGACCTGCCACGAGGCTATACCACTTAAGCACAAGCTAATCTTATTAAATAAGCCACGATAATTGGGATCGTCATCATCGCCGCAATGATAGAGACTAGATGGAAGGAAAAATGTCGATTGAACGACCAGCACCGAAGACCTGGTAGATTGATTGGCAAGGAGTCATACAGCTCCATCCTTCAAAGGCGATGCCTTAAGGCAATTAGTCCTTGACCCGTTGCAAACACCATATTCTTTACGTGTGGATTTGCTTGAATCTGGACTTGCAGACTCCTGTGGAGGAAAAGCGGGTTGCAAAAACACTCAGTATGTCAAGCGCCAGGGGAACTATAAAGCGAACTTGGGCATTGATGAGTGGTCAGTGAGAAGATGGGCCTTAAAGGCTACAGACATGACCAAAAGTCCTAGGAGGAAGCTTTGAGGCTAAGAAGCCTAAGATTAGACCACATGGTGCTTCAGACAACCTAGCCTGGTCATTTTGAAATAGCATCAACCGGGCTAAACTCACGCCATTGACCAGACCAAGAGAGAAAAATCCCGAACCAGCATCTCCTGGTTCAGTGGCCATTTAAGCCGACCGACTAAACCTCGTATCATTGAACCGGAGTCGAGCCAAATTAAATCTAAACTAACTCAATGTCACTCTGAGCCCCTGATTGAAGACAAGAACCCTTGACATAGCCACATTTAGCGACTTTTTCTTTTTCTCTTTTTTTCTTCCTTAGCCCCGGATCTTAGCCCGACGCCAAACCCAAGATGGCAAAAACGTGCCCAACTAGCGCACATAATCCAATCATCCTGAGCACCTAGGACAAGCTAGGCAGAAACCGATCATAGGTCTTCCCCACTACGCTAAGCGTTGCTTTAGATCCCGTTGAATAGGTAACGATGTTTCGCCTCGAGACCCGTGGATTGGCCGACACCACGCCTCGACCAGGCACCGATTCAATCTTAGTCTCGACTTCAGTCTCGGACATAGCCCCCGGCTGGCCCAAGTACAAAACTCGGCTGGACCCTGAGTCGCATGTTCTCACTTGTATATTCTCGTTGCCGGCGCCATGGGTCGGTCGCCCATACACTGGGCTGGCGCGGCTGCCGTCTGGCTCATCATGGTATCTTTCGCCGCAGCGATCTCACTTCCCACTGAATCGCTGTCGCGGCATGAATCGCCATTCGAAAATGAGGTATCCACAATCCAGACCCGCGAGACCGACAAGTTCTTGCTGAGGATTATGCCTCTTGGCGCGTCGATCACTTTGGGTTACAAATCCACCAATGGCAACGGGTATCGAGAACATATCCGCCAACAACTCCGCTATGAAGGCTGGGAGGTTGACATGGTCGGAAGCAAAATGAATGGCACAATGCACAACAATGTATGTTGATATGGAATCCTCCTGGCGAAGAGATTGAACAAAGATTCTAATCGATTTCCAGCATCACGAAGGTCACATCGGCTTTCGAATCGACCAAATCGCCGAGGTAGTTGATAAGACCATCCCCAAGCAACCGAATCTCATTCTCATCAAGTACGTACTGTATCCGAATTACTCGCTTCTGTCCGCGTTCCCCAATTAGCAAGAGATACTGACCTCACTAGCGCCGGCACAAACGACGCCATTCAAAAATATAATGTCTACGCAGCTGGCACACGTATGAATAGTCTGATGACCAAGCTATTCAACGAGATAGAAGGCACAACAATCATCCTCTCAACACTCCTTCCTAATAAAAAGGAGCCCAAGCTCGTAAATGCAATTAACGAACAGTATCGCACTCTCGCCGCATTCTGGCGCGCCAAGAACGGGCGTGTTGTGCTCGCCGATATGAACTCCTTCATCAAGGAAGACCAATTGGTCGATGGAACTCATCCAGATGATTACGGATACAAGGAGATGGCATCGGTATGGTGGGCGGCTATCCAGGTCGCGATTGCAGAGAACCTGCTTCAGGAGGCGAGTGATACGAGTGTGAATGGGACGATCAGTAAGACTTTTGAGAAGACTCTTGATGGGAATAACAGCCTCGCTGATCCGCATTTACCGGCTTATTCGGCAAAGGCGCAGCCGGTGTTGAATGGTGGTCTTTCCGCTCGGGACCTGGGCCTTTTCTGGATCGTCCTGGCGCAGGTCGGGATTGGGATGATCGTGATGAGATTATGATGACATGTTTGTTTTTATGGATGTGATCTCGGTTTGGCATTTTTTTTTTGTACATAGAATTTTCAAATAGATGCATGGTACACTTTTACACTTGGGCTAGATGGCGGTATACTGAGAGCCTGTGTAACTGTTTCATATTGAAGAGTCCACTTTCATCAATACTTTCACCCATTCAGGAGTCCTTACTGATTTCGTGTCTTCGGGACTTTCATATTAGCTACACCGCGTACTTCCTGTCACCGGGTGCTTTGCCAAATAGTCATATTTTTAATTCTCTTCTGGCGCTTCTCGCAAAAAAACTCATGAAACCCAAGTTGAATCGTAATAGAGCGCACTACTAGGTTCAAAACGGGATTGAAATATAAATGAAATAGTGGAACCAGTTCCACGCGTCTATTATGTATGGAACGGAGTAAAAGTCCAGCCAAATGCCATCTATTTCTCAAAGCGTCGGAAATACAAGCATGGACGACTGCACGCTTCGACACTTGAGTAGATATCACAGAATAGAATAGGTGCTGCATGCAAGATAGCCACCTGAAATAATAATCATGACACGTCATTCTGCATAGTCCCTCGTGAGACTGCAGCAAAAGTTTTATCGGACAAGGAAAATCATCTTTACCACGACACCCATGCAACAGGTCCCTTGGGGAACAACCGGACCAGTGCCTTACGAAGCTCATCCATAGCGAGTACACCAAGGGCGAGGCCAAGCGGGATGAACCAGAACTCGATTGGGACCGGGGCCGTCCCGAAAAGAGACTGGATGCCCGGGACTTCGGTGACGAAGATGGCGATGACAAGGGAGATGAGCATTGCGAGAGGGAGCCATGGATTTCGGCGCGCAGGACGAACGGGATCAGCTTGGAGGAGCGACATACGTTTGCTTCGGACAGAGAGGATGTTTCCCCATTGCATGATGACCAAAGTGACAAAGTATACGCACTGACCGACGTTGTTGAAGTGCGTGAGCTCGTCTTCGGAATATCCATGGAAGCCGTCCGTGTAGCTCTCAAAAGCGAAGACGAGGTCCGAGAAGGGGATGCCGGCTGCTTTCCACATGTAGAGGAAAAACATAGCATGGGCGCTGAAGGCTTCAATCACACCGACGAAAAGGTAGGATTGGCCGTATATGCGAAGATTGATGAGGTGATCTTTCGTTGGGCGTCGAGGAGGGAGGCTCATCAGGTCGAACTCTTCTTTCTCCATGATGAGAGAAAGGGAGAGGAAGAGATCGGTAAATACACAGATGATAATCATGAGGAACGAACTGAGAGGGGATGGAACGCCAAAGAAGACGTTCATCAATACGGGCCAGATCTCCGACCAGGAACCGGCAGGCAGGAGATAGGCAATGACTTTCTGCAGGTTCTGGAAAACCAGACGGCCGAGACGAATGGCTTCAACGATGGAATCGAAGCGATCGAGCAGGACCAAGTCGGCCGCTTCGATTGCGACGTCACTGCCAGAGCCGATGGCAACACCGACATTTGCTGCACGCAAAGCTGGGGCATCGTTGACGCCGTCACCTGTCACTGCGACGATATTACCCTTTGCCTGGAGCTCAGAGACGATACGTAGCTTTTGTTCAGGACTGGTACGAGCAAAGACGACCTCTTCATATTCGCAGACAGTCGTCCACTCATCCTGAGTCAAAGAAGAGAGACTTGTTCCCTCAAGAAGCAAGCTATGACCGGAGCGCAGCGCCTTGGCTTCATCATCGTAATCGCGTAGAGTATCGATGGTGTCTGGCTCCATTGCGCCGTCATAAATCCCAATGTCCTTAGCAATGGCCGCTGCAGTAAGGCCGAAGTCACCAGTGACCATGAAGAATCGAATTCCAGCACGGCGGCATTGAGCCACAGTCTGGGCGGTCTCTGGCCTGGGTGGATCGATAATTCCAAAGATACCAAGAACGGTCAGTTGCTGAGCACCCGAGGCCATGACCTCGTCGCTGAAGCCGTTGGAGCCGGGCTCGGTGGTTGGTACATAGTGACGTTGACAAAGTACAATCACGCGTTCGGCACGACGAGAAAGCTTTGCTTGGAAAGATGAGAATTTTTGACGGGCTGCCTCGTCCAGCGGGCGCACAGCATTGTGAACTGCGGACCAGTATGAGGAACAACGGTCTAAGAGTACATCGGGCGCGCCTTTCACGTAGATGAGGTATCCTTTGCCAACGGTAGGATCGCGATGCATGGTAAGCATCCACTTGTTCTTGGAATTGAATGGAATTTGGTGAATGCGCTCATAGGGTGCAAGGGTTTTCTGCGCAGTTGCGCCGACACTGGCAGCGAGTCGTAGGACTGCAGCATCCGTAGCATTGCCGTTGACCGTGCGATCATATGTGGGCAGGTGCATGGTATCAGCATCAAACGTAGCATCGTTGCAGAGGATTGACGCACGCATCAGGTTAGTAAGGCCCTCGGGTACTTCAGCATCGGTATGCAGGTCCTCGATGTTGAATTCCCAGTCAACCATGCCGACAGACTTGACAAACATGCGATTTTGAGTCAAAGTACCGGTCTTGTCGGAACATATTACGTTCACACAACCGAGCGTCTCGACAGTTGCCAGGCCTTTGGGAAGAACATTGTTCTTCTTCATACGCCGGGCAATCATCATGAGCGTCAAGGCAACACCGACTGGAACACCCTCAGGAATGAAAGCGACGACGCAGCCCATGACATTGTTAAGCATGGCGACAACACTCATGTAGGTAGGGTGATCCTTGCGCAACCATCCAACCCAGGTGAACAGAATCATCAAAGCCAATACGATAGTAAGACTGACAATGATGCCGACGAAGCGATTGATCTCCTTTTGGATGAGAGTTGGTTTCTGCTTGACACCTGCTGTCATATTGGCAATACGACCCATGACAGATCGAGAACCCGTGAGAACGACGACACCGGTGGCATTTCCATTGGTCACCAACGTTCCCATCATAGCGATGTTGCGAGTCTCGAGGAAGTTTGCATCAGTCGCTTCAGTAGCACCGTCAACTTCGTCCGATTCTCCGGTAAGAATAGCCCGATCAAAGCGAACATCGCCCGAGGTTGAGAGCAGGCGCATATCAGCAGGTACCTTATTTCCGACCATGATCTGAACGATATCGCCGGTGACCAGATCCGTTGCCGGGAGACGGGTGAGCTTCCCGTCACGCATCACCAGCGCCTCGGATGGAAGCAGACCCAAGATCGAATTCATCACCCGCTTTGTCGACCAATCTTGGAAAGCTGAGAAGCTTGCTTGTAACAAGATGACAATGATGACCAAGATAGCCATGGCGAGGTTTGTAGGCGAGGGCGGATTGCTGAGAGGTTTCCAGCAGATGAAAAAGATGATCACGCCAACCCATAAGACCGAGCAGAAACCACCGAAAACGTAGAAGAAAATCTTCTTCCAATAATTCTCGCTGTGACGGGCAATGACGTTCTTCCCATCCCGAGCGAGACGGTTGGCAGCCGACTCACTGCTCAGTCCAGCACGCTGGTCGACATTAAACTCTTGCAACAGCTTCTCCTGAGTGATGGTATGGAAGTCGAGGCTCTCGAAGTAATCTTGATCGGGTAGCTTCGCCTTGGGAGGCTCGACAATAGCCTCTTTCGGGGCATTCTGAGACTCGGAGATCTGGATTGACAGTGTTCGGAACTCGATAGGGAAACCGGCATTTGCTGCAGTTGCCGTCTGGCTGCTGCTGCGGGTGCTTTGAATTGTATCGCGGCCGATGGAATGGGTGCGGGTAAATTGAGCTGGCTGATAGATTGAACGCATTCCCTCTATATCGGTGGTAGCGGAGGAGTCCTTGAAAGTGACGCGGGCGGCACGGCCATATTGATCATCGTCGTCCTTGATCTCATCTCCTTCCGCCTCGACTTCGACGTCCTCGCTGCTGTGAGGGATCTTAGAGTCCATTGTGGGGATAGCTGTGATCGAAACCCGCGGAATGGATTGAAAGGAGCCGGACAGCTAAACACCTAGACACGAGCACGGCAGGAAGGAACAAGGACGGAGTGTAGTCTACAAAAGAGATGTGTGCGAGACCAGGTCTTATGTAGGCTGACCAGGGCTAGCTAGCTCGATCGAGTTGTACAAACGAGAAAACGCATTGGGAAGGTAAAAGGCAAAGGCGAAAGGCAACAAGACCATCTTCTTACTCAATCGAAACAATTAGTTAAGAGTCCGGTGTCACAGCGGAGCCACGCGATTCCCACGAACAAGGCACATTTCTGACAGGTACACGGGAAGTATACGAGGCTACCATAGCTCGATCAGGTACCATCCCTTAACTATGGAGAGAGAAAGCAGGTCCCCACATCTTCTATTTGGGAAATCGCGCAGGACAGCGGAAAATGATATACAACTCGTAACTGTTTTATTACGCTCGATACCTTTCCAGATCCAATTATAATGGACCAATTTGCAGTTCTGACAATACATGACGCATTTCCTTTCCATCCAGCCCTAAATGCAGGCAATGGTTCCTGTCGGACATTTCCCTGGAATGACCAAGAACGTAGGCTGAAAAAAAAAACGAAAAAAAAATCCTTTCTATGTGCATGATAGCGAGCAATAAATGGCGCATGTAATTCCAGCCATAGCCACACCGAAAGCGTGGGCGGGAGGTCGAGAAAATCGCCGGGTCATCATGCGCGATTTTTCCTCGCCACAGGCTCGGCCGAACTATTCATTTTCGACGTGCGACTCTGCCATCCCACAGGCTCCCGCATTTTCACCAGAAAAATTTATTTCTGATTCCGGACTCGCTAACAGCAACCGACGATTTTCATTCAACGTGGAAAATCGCTCGGCCCTGAGGTCATGGAGGAGACGCGACCATCGTGAGCGGTTTGCCGTGTCCAATCGCGCCATCTTCCACCATTGCAGACGCCGTCTCCGATTCGTGTCCTTTTACTAATGATTGCCCATGGCTTGAGGGTATCTGTGGTGCAGTGTCTCTCTTTGGGAACTCATTGTCCATTGTATCTCCCATGGCGGGAAGTGTGTGAGACGAGGGATATACTTGTAGCCTGTACACCGCTAGAGAACTATGTCTATAAAACACCTCCCGTTCGGATTATCATAAACTTCACTTTGCTTTTTCCTTCCGTTCTGCTCTCGTTTACGTTTGCCCGGGGATGAAGGACGGACGGCACCACCAGGACACCTGGACAGCTTTCGCAGTGCATAGACCGAATCCCACGGCGACCCATCACCACTACTTGACGCGTCGCAAGGGGTCCTTAGCAGCACAAGAGCTCAACGATACCTTTCCAATTACAAAACATGGATGGCCTATCTTTGAAAATGAGCATCGACCTAGCCTAGCATCCGTCTCGACGGACCGGCAGCCATTAATGCGAGCGGAGACCTCATCATCGATGGAATCGAGACCGATCATCTCGTCTCGGTCACATCGCCCTTTCAGTGACAAATATGGTCGGTGCCTGGAGATCTTACACTATGGCACCAACACTACTGTCCGTCTTCACCGATACACGACCGAAGGAGGCCAACCGCAGCGTCTCGTCGCTGTCAAGGTCTACCGATACAACATTACAGACTCCTCAAGCCCTCCACCTTCCTCGTTTTGTGATATTTCCACCATCGCCAATCTACACCCTCGTCACCCGAACATCCTCTCCATCAACGACCTCATCCACAATGAACGGTCCGAGCTCTGTCTCGTAATGCCCTTTTGTGCAGGGGGGATCTTCACGAATTACTCGCCCGCAATGGTCCCCTGCCAACTTATGAAGCCGACTGCATCATCACTCAGATTCTCCGCGCCCTAGACTTCCTCCACCAGCAAGACACAGCACACCGCGATATCCGACTCGAAACAGTCCTCTTGACGAGAAATGGAGCTGTCAAGTTAGCTGGCTTCGGAGACAGCCATATCCAGCGCCTGTGGTCACAATGCGCTACACCACCAGAGTCAGACGATGGTTTACCCGAACGTCCTCATCCACATTCTTCAGCATCATGGTCGTTTTCCTGGATGCTCTCATCTTTCTCCCGCTCCAGTCCACACTCACCGCGACGTGCCTCTGTAGACTCAGCAAGCTCGTCCACCTCATTTCCTGGGATGAGTCTACCTTACATACCACCTGAAGGATTCCGTGCCCGATCACATCGCACTCATCGGCAAGGTAGCGAGGATGAAGAAGACCACCACGATCCTCGCCCAGCGGACGTATGGGCGACCGCGATTATCTACCTGACTCTTGTCACAGGTCGTCTCTTATGGCGCAGTGCGCGTCCAGATCGTGAAGATAATAGATACACGGAGTACGTGCAGGGTCGACATGCCGAGGATGGATATCCGCCGATCGAGGCTTTGGGAAATGTAAGGAACAACACCAGTCGTGGTTGAAGAAAATTACCCACTAATCCGTATGACAGAGACGGCGAAACGCCATTTATGCAATGCTGCACCCCAATTCACGGCGACGTATAACAACGAAGGATATGCTACGGTCGGAATGGATAAGTAGTGTGTCAGTATGCGAGGCCGGAGATAAGGGGTATTGAAATGAATTAGCTCGTATAACGAACCCATGTAATTGAAAAGCTTGTTTCTTCTACCCGTAGGCTAAATAAGCGCCCCGAGACAGGAATTTCGGCAATCAATTCCGAAGTAAAATTTCACTTGAGAGAATTCTGGTACACTAGAATTGAATATTCTTCCACAACGTGCTCTCAATGGCTATGAGAGTATTCAAACGGGCCCTAGTGGCCAGGGACACGCGGTAAAACCTGGATTCCAAGAAAAGTCAAGGACCAGGCCTGACAGATCCAAGGTAAGCGTGCCATGAGGCCAGGATGACCCCTGCTTAGGGATCCTTCAATACATACTTGAAAGGCCAACGCCGCATCAACGTTCCCCCCGTCAAGAAGGTTCTTTTGAGAAGTATGAAGAATGGTAATTGGATACTAAATTCCAAGGATCTTGACATACAACAATCATGCTCGATTGGAGATCACTTCTTATACAGTACCCGCGGCCAACACATATCCACCATCAACAACAATAGTCTGCCCATTCAGGTACTGATTGGTCGCGGTGAAAAGCACCGCATTGCCCATATCCTCCTCTTTTCCGGCCCTCGCCGCCGGTACCTTACTTTCGTACTTTTCTTTCGGAATGAAACTCTTCTGCTTCTCATCGCTCTCACCCGTAGTCATCTCACTAGGGAAAACTCCCGGCGCGATATTGTTGACCCGGATTTTCTGGTTCGAAGTCATAGTCTCGTGCGCCAGCATCTTAGTCAAATGAATAGCCGCCGCCTTGGACGCGTTGTACGCGAAATGATGCTGCGAGACCTTGACGATTCCCGAGATCGACGTAATGTTGATCACGGTGCTCGACCAACCATGTTCAACCTCTGAGCCCCGCGAGAGCAAGGGCAGGAAAGCGGTCGTCATGAAGAACAGCTGGGATGTGTTGGTTCGGAAGACGGAGTCCCATTCTGCGATATCGGCGGCGCCTTCTTCGAACAGGGATTTGCGAAGCTCTTCTGGGTCTTCGTGTTCGGTTGTCTGGGGCTGGCTGGAAATTCCGGCATTGTTGATTAGGATAGAGAGGTACTTCTCGCGCTCTGAAATGGTTTGGACGAGCTTTTCGATCGATGCTTTGTCTGTGATGTCGGCTGTGATGGGGATAATTTCGCCGGGGATATCTTTGTTGTAGAGGTCTGTTACTGTGTCAAGCTTCTCGGATGTGCGGCCTGTGATGTAGACTTTTGCGCCGTTGACTGCAAGGGCTTGAGCGGCCATCAGGCCAATTCCGGAGCCACCGCCGGTGATGAGGGCCACTGAGTAGTATTAGTATGAATCAGGCTGAGTAATTGAGTCTAGAGATCATTTACCTTTGCCCTTCACACTGAACAGGTTCTCCAATTTGAAGTTCTGGTTGCTCTGTTTGGCCTCCATTGCGACTTTATCAGATACAGGGATCTTGTTGATCGAGGTAGTGGAAAATTGTTTTTTTGAAAGGGGTGTTTCAAAGAGTCTGGTAGGAGTATGTAGGGATGAAAATCTAGAGAGATGGAAAGGGCGAGGTCGGAGGCTAGCTTGCTTTATAGCAGAACACGGCCGAACAAACATGGCTGGGTTGAGAAATGGTAATTACCAGTGGTGGAAACGTCAAAGCCATTTATTCAAGTAATGAGGTTTCAACTATCCGGTTGTAATACGGTTTGGACAGAAGGAACCTGTTTCTGAGATCCTGCTCCAGGGCCCAGGGTGATACGTTCATTCTTAGGTCATGCTGTTTGACCAATTGGCCACGTTGGTGGAAATTTCCCTTATCAGAATTTCAAGTTTCTGTACGTAGAACCAAAATGCAGTCTGGACAGAGCCGGAATGTAGCTTAAGTATGACCTATATCAGAATGACGTCAAACTCTAATCAAACAGGATCAATTCACAATGATGCGCCAACTCATCCGGTTATTGATATTCCAATGCTCGAGTCTATCCTGAAAGTGTTCTAGAGATGAGGAGGTGGCTCTATGTTCTCAATTAAAGTAGCGGTGCCCAATAATGGCATGTCGCATTACATTGATTTTGGCTGACGACGGAACGCAAAGATGCGCCCCACATCTTTTGGCATCCCGAATATGAACCGTAAAAACGATCGGACATCTTAAATATGCTAATTCTTCTCTAAAGCTTTGCCTTGCCTCCCAAAGCTTCACTCACGGGCGCAACTTCGACCATCATCTTACCAGTGTTGACACCAGCGTAAAGGTCCACAAGAGCCTTGGGAGCCCCCTCCAATCCACCGGGCACGATGTGTTCCTTGCGCTTGAGCTTGCCCTGTGACAGCCAGGTGCCCAGCTCCTGCAACGCAGCCGGGTACTTCTTGGCAAAATCGAAGACAATGAAGCCTTTCATGGTGATTCGTTGCGACTGCATATACAATTAGCAAAAGGCTCATATTCATCCACAAGTCATCAAAAGAACTCACAATAACATTCATGAAGCTAGCAGGACCCTGCGGCTTTGCAGAATTATACTGACTGATAGCACCGCAAATAGCGAAGCGCGAATCACGCGCTGCGCGAGCCAAACATGCGTCCAGGATCTCACCACCAGTATTGTCAAAGAATACATCGATATACTCGGGCGTAGCCTCCTTAAGGTGCTTACGCCAATTGGGATCCTTGTAGTTGACCGCAGCATCAAAACCAAGTTCCTTTACCAGGAACTCGCACTTCTCAGGACTGCCAGCCAATCCCACAACCCGCTTAGCTCCCTTGATCTTAGCAATCTGACCGGCAACCATACCCGTTGCACCGGCCGCACCGGAAACAACAACTGTGTCGCCAGGACGAGGCTGTCCGATCTCCGTCATTCCAAAGTATGCCGTCAAGCCAGTCATACCGAGCACAGACATGGCATCTGTCGGACGACCACCAGAGGGAATCACGACCTTCTCTACCTCCTTCGCTCCCATCACTGCATACTCCTGCCAGCCAGAGTATGCGACGACCCAATCACCGGTCTTGAACTTCGAGCCGAGGTCACTGCCCACGGCGACGACTTGGGCGATGCTCTGTCCGCGCATGACGGCACCAAGCTCGACGGGGGCAATATATGAGCGCTTGGCTGTTAACCATTGGCGCATAGCCGGGTCGAGAGAGAGATAGTGCACCCGCACAAGGAGCTTGTCGGCGGGGACATTGCTAGGCTTTGGGACGGTGTTGATGCGGAAGGTGCCGTTGCCGGATAGGGAGGGATCAATGGCCGGCGCCGGCGCAGCGTTGTAGAGAATTTGCTTGTAGGACATCGTGATTGTTTTCCAGGGTATGTAGAAGCAGGAAAACTACGGGGTAAAGAGGGAGAAAAGAATGGGGAAGGACAGTCGACTTTGGAGATCTTGGGATCGGAGCAACCCCAGATTAGGAAAATTGCTCCACTGGAGATGAGGAGTGTGCCTCGGCTCGGGTCAAGAGAGGGCAGTATTAGTAAGATCAGATTATTCAACAAGGCCTGGTGCGCTGGTTCTGTATTTATGTTCTGTTCATAACAGTTGAGTTCCGTTCAACGCTACCCCAGGTTATCGAATGCGCTAGTTGACTGCCAGCAGAATTGAACATGACATCACTACAGCCCCGAACTATTCAAGTTGCTTCAACATGGCATTTATCGTAGTTTGTCACAGACCATGGGGATCAGCACCCTAGGGCGTCCAGGAAGGAAAAAGCTCGTGTGCCCTACTGGCTGATTTCAGCAGACATTGATGAGGGATCTATGCTGAGCCACTCGCCTAAAGACTTTTGGCGAAATAAGAAGCGATGCTCAAACCCTGCTTATGTCAGCAAAAGCGCAGCAAGGCACCAATCACCATGGCAGTCGCAAGGCACTGTAAATTACTGCTGCGATCCAAAGTTATCGTTCGATCGAGTCTTGTTACTAGTTTTTCTTCGCGGGCTCTTCGTCTTAGTGGTCGGGATGACCGTCCAGCCGATCCAATGTGGGGCCAGTATAGTTCCTCTGGCTCAAGCTGCATGCCATACCCCAGCGATGAACACAAATCCAACGAATACAACAGATGCATAACTTATCGAGCTCGTTGTGACTGGCATAGATGTGTGCATGGAGAAAAATGGAATGGTGAGAAGACACCAGCCTAAAGTACAAGGTGAAGATGAGCTTGTAAAAGCAAAGTCGATGCGCCGAACTCGACAATAGCAAGAACGAAGGGCCACTCACAAATCCAAATGATGCTTCAGAAGAAGCCGAAGGATTCGAAATTAAAATAGCCACGTTGGGAATCCCGACGGCCGCGAAGACTTAGCGACACGGCAACAGGACACGCATAGCTCAGTGTTAGAAAGATCACACCAACGCCCGAAAAGGCATTGAAGGTAGCGCTTGAGCCAAAGTAAATTAGTCCAACAAGCAACTCAATCACCGTTCCTAGAAGCAACGAGTTCATAGGGATGTGAAATCGCTCATTAACTAATCTCCGTCAATTGCATCCTGGAATGGCCCCGTCGCGTGCAAATGCCCAAGTAGCTCGTGAAGTAGCAGTAACACACCTCAGTCCACATATGAGTCCAAGCACGATCAATGGAATGAGAAGGCAAAAGTCGCCGGTAGAATTGCCGGCCGCGGATTTGACAATAGTTGGCACCGCTTGTGCAGATGCGATATGCGCAATCATTGCAATATTGGGAAGCACGAATGCCACTTAGATAAGGAACGCCAGGTCGGCCAAGGCATTTAGAGCAATACCGCCTACTATTACTCGGGGAACTTGATTTGCTGATTTGCGGACCTCTTCCCAAATCCTGGGCAGATCAGTAGGGAGCACCAGGAGATTTGGAATGAGGTGCTAATGATGTCACTCTGCCAGTAGATGAAAGACCATATGCAGCCTGGAACAGACCCGGTTAGTGAAAGTCGATAAATTTGGCTCAAGAAAAGCACATGAAAAACTGGTAATGATGCAATAGATTGCAAAACTGACAGGGTACTTGTGCAAGCCAGGAAGAGCTGCAAAAGAAACAATTGGCGAAGATGAAGAGTGTGGCCAAGTTGCAAGAGGCATCAGACTTCGAAACCGTACAGGGAACGACGTTGCCCACGGATCGTCCTGCGAGGCACCCTAGGTCATATAGATTTCAATATTATACGCGAACGATTTATTGACGGAGAGTGGAATGATAATTCAGCAATTCAGACAGATTCACCGGGTCACATCATCTGACAACCGCAGGGGTAGAAATACCGAATCTTTTCATGGGGCCGCTTTTTCGAGATTAATTTCCCCTCTTTAACTCGTGATACTGATGACATGATCAAAACACAAATTTACAGACATTGCAGTGATAGATCTAGTGAAGATCTAGCGACTCATATAGAAAAGAGCTAAGTAAACTGTGTCTATGTGTACTTCCCTTCTAATTGCCTTGTTCGGAGGGGATCGGATAACCCTGCTTGGCCCAACCATCTAGCACTTGTTCGCATAATATCTTTTGCTGCGCACGAGTAGGTGCCAAATCAGGTTTCCCGCGTCGGCGGCGTGACTCAGCCGTTTCTCTAAGACTGATCTCACTGGGTCCTTCATGGCATTTCTGGCCGTGGCCATTTGCCATGGATTCGAATTCGTAAGTACGAAACTCTGTGTTAACCCAGCCCGTCCCTGTGCCATATAAGTGAGTTTGAAATGGCCTTAATAAGATCGGAATCTTCGGGTGAATTATTGATCACGGGCTTGCCAAACTTACCTTCGCCTTTGCATCCTTCCTCCCAGTCCTCTGTCAGGAAATGAAGGAACCCGCCGTGGGAAACCACAACAATCTCTTTCTCTGGTCTCGCCATTAACCATTGTCTGACATATTGAGCTCTTTCGAAGATTCTCTCTCGAGTGATTCCAAGTCTTCCAGTCTAATTTGAAATGATAGTTAGTACAATCATCGACAATCAGAAGCTCGTTCTTACTTTCTCGGTCCAATTCTCTTCAAGATTGCTCAAATCTACAGGAGCACCTTGTGCTTCCATCTCTGCTTTCAGATCTGCCAGACTGCTACCAACATCACATGGCATGTCACTGAGTTCTTGCAATTCAGGAAGAGCGACCAATTTATTCCCTTCCTTCGTCTCATAATCCGGCAAGAACGCCTCCAAGGCTGTATGAATTGCCCGACGCATGGGAGACGCCACTAACAACTCAATGCTAGAGAGATTCGGGAAATTCCGACCAAGCTCGTGGCATTGCTTCTTTCCATGGTCCGTCAAAAGGGGATCATGAATATTCATGTGTTCGATACCGAGATTATGATATCCCTAGAATCATCAGATCGAGCTTAGAGTCCTCTATAGAATTGCAGCCTTACCTGTGCATGTCTCACTAAATGGATTTTAGGAGGCATCGTGACAATGGCCGCCCAGAGCTCGGATTCCACACTGGGGAGAAAATGGTGTTCAATGCCGACGATAAGTTAGTGTGAGTCCTAAAAAAGCTTTGAGGCTCCACTCTTTCCCTTCTATAGGAGTTCGTTCGAAGGCATTAAGGCTTTTAAGGCTTTTTGTAGGGCATAAAAACCGAGTGTGAAATGTTTATCTGGCGTGCGAATTCAAAGCTGGACCCATTTTAAACTCTATTTCAGCAGCTGGGCTTCCTCTTTAGGCCTAGCGTAGTCGGTAGCTCTTGATCGAGGCGCTTGTACTTCACACGTGCCATGTATGATATTTCATGAAGTCAGTGGGATTCAAAAAAGGAGCAGCTTGCCCCTCGATCTGACATTTCTTCTCGAGATCAAGGCTGCGCGTACTTCATCGTCATCAAGTCAAGCCATGGATTCGTCCTTGGAGCTGGTCTCTCCGCAAATACATCACTTATACTCCGATCTACAAGGGGACAATTATGCCAATCCGCTTTGTGGATCTGTGAACTTCAGACCTTCTTGCGACTTTGCAATTACAGGCAATACTCTGCTACGGACTCAGCTCGTTCGCATTGTACAATTGAAGGACTCTCTGTCTTCTTGCCAAGGACAGGGTCTCTTGGGTCGCATGCGCAATCGCTTTGTCACAAGTGCGAAGCAAGCAGTGGCTGGCAAAACATGTTCCACGGTCGAAGAATTTACATGTTCTCTTTTGCCGTTTTCAGAAGGCCAAAGGGACAATACTTCCCGCGAAGACGCAGTCATCAATGTCCCATTTTCAATTCCTATACCAGTTGATATGCCCGCCTCTACGACAACTAGCCAAGGGATAGTCTCATACGCCATTGTTGCTTCTGTGACAACTCCAACATGCACCGTCCTCAGCTCAAGCCAACCTGTTCAGCTTACTCGCCAAATCATTTCAGACCAGCCAACCGTCCAACACGTGCGGTCATATCCCAACTCAAAGGTGATCGAGCAGATTTCTCTCACACAAACTCTTATGACGGACACCAACCCAAACCTTTGTTTCCGCATGAATGTCAAACTGCGAAACCCAAGCACACCGGAGCGCCACGCAGAGTTCAAATGTGCAGTCATTCGAGGACTGCGGTGTCGAGTGGAAGAAGTGACCAAGACCTTCACCAAGCCGACCTTGGGAAACCAAGATATCCAAGATTATTATGCAAGCCAGCGCGAACAAGCGCAGGTTTCTGTGCGTGAATTATGCAATGAGAAGCAGAAAGGCCACTGGAGCATAATTGAGAACCCAATTATCGAGACACACGAAACCTCCCAGAAGCCTTCCATGGTGGAGATCAACTTCGGCTTCACGATCCCGAAAACATCAAAGCCCGCACAGCCTGCCGATCTGTCTTGCTACGCATTCGATCCTGAGCATTTCAATCCAACTTCCTTATCTCCAGAGCTTCACTCTCGTTACTCCTCAACTACACATGAGAGACTGGCAATAGTCGTTGAACACCGATTAAAGCTGGACTTAATCACGGGTGAAGACACTTTTAGCCGAGAGAACCATATTCTTGTTGATCGCAAAATAGTGGGAGCAGCTGTAAATGCATCTTTCCCTCTGACCCTTCTTGAGAAGTATGAAGGAGACATTTCAAATTTGGCCTTGGACAAGACGCCGCCAAGGTATGAGGAGGTTCCGATGGCGCCTCCCGACTATGATTGCTTTGCTGCATTGCCCCTCCCCAACAGTGCTACTTAATAGCATCTTATTAATTTAGAATAGAGATCATGTTTGTATAATAATTTCATTTGAAGCGATTTAGTGGATCCCCTTTCACCACTGTCTCCACGTTCCTGCACGACGCCGATCGGCGTCAGCGCCTCATATCAGCGAAATATCATGCTTCGACAAATTGAGCGTTGAAATGATTTAATTCATCCAAAATGAAAAAAAAAAAATAAGGTGGATGAGATTTTTTTTGGAGCTTCGGCCCCCCCCACAAAGTTTGGTGAAGGCGGACAGGTCATCTGACCAGAGCGGGTTTTCAAGGGAAAGCGCGGAGTCCCCGCAGTGATCCATTCATCAGCCTATTTTATTTCTTCTTCTAGCATAAGCTTGGCGAGTCTAGTGGTTTTGAATGCTCCGATGTCTCCAAATCGGTGTAGTACGACCGCAGAAAAGGGTACGTTGGTGCCCGTCCAAATTTTTACTGCCAAGCTGACATGAGACCCAGACTGCCCAAAGTGCAAAAGACGACGCATCAATTGTGATCGGACTGCACCAGAATGTAAAAAGTGCACTTCCAGAGGTTTTAAGTGTCCTGGCTATGGACTCATCTTGAAATGGGGTCAAGGGGTCGCCAGCAGAGGCTTGTTGACAGGGAGCGAGCTGCCTGTCAGAGACAATATCGGCCGCTCTAGTGTCCCACCTGAACCATCACCTGAATCATCACCGGTGAAAGAGTCAAGTCAAGCAGTGAAACATCAACAAAGCCTCAGTGTAATTCCGCACGGACCAAAGCCTAATGTCGACCCTATAACGCTGCAATTAATGCATCATTTCCACCACCACGTCTCCGGCAAACTTGCCTGGGTGGACGGTCCAACGAACCCATGGCGGCAGGTAATTATACCTCTCGCCTGGTCTTCAGCAACAGTTCTCAGCTCTGTCTTGTCCCTATCATCCGAGGACCTTGCCGCCAAATTCTCGCAAGATCATCCTCGCCGCCACCAATTGCAAAGACTCTCCCTGCGTCTCCGAAGCGAGGCGTTGAGATCATTAGCAAGTCAGATCTCCCAAATGAGACAACAAAATCCTTCAACGAGCATTAAACCAATCCAGACTCAATCCGCACTCGCTTCCACTCTCATCCTATATAACGTGGAATTACTCGGCGCTCAATCTGGTCAATGGCGAGTTCATCTCCAAGGCGCAAGAACGATCCTGCAATGGAAAGAACAATCTTTCCCGCGCGCGGCCTTGTCCGATGAAATCGACTCATTTCTTTTATACGAACAATACTTTGCCAGCGTTTTCGCCGGACTCACCAGTTTTGACACACCGCACGAGGCAGAAAAAGACATCCAACACATCGACGACACAGCTGTTCTGAGCGACTTTATAAACATCATGAATCGATTAACGCGCATCGAAAGACTTCAATACAACCAAAAATACAATGTCGACCCGGCTCTCCTCGAAACGTTAACCCAAGAACTGGATGAAGCGAAAATTCGGATGGTTCGATTAAGCGAGATCTTCCAATTCCAGACCGAAGATGCAAAACAAAGTTTTCTGCATCTTGTCAATATCTTCCATGATGCCAGTTTGATATACATGTATCAAATATTGACGGATGATCCGGCAGTAAAGGAGAGGCTTCAATTGTTGAGAGATGCAATTCTGCGCCATTCACATTCCCTTTCTCAAAGCGGTTCTTTTGCGAATGATCTTGTATGGCCGCTGTTCATTGCGGGGACCGAGTGTCGAGGGGATTGGGAGAAACAGGAAATAGTCGTGAGGGAGCTTGAAGTTGTGATGCAGGTTAGTTGGAATTTGGATCGACGGAAGGTTCTGTCCTTCTTAAGAGAGTTCTGGGCCTTGGAAAGGGAAGGTCCGGTGACTTGGATACAATTTATGAGGGAGAAAGCACCTGGTTCGACTATTATGATTTTGTAAATTGAATCAGGGCTTGGGTTAACATATGCATTTTGCATCGACATAGAATAACTTGGTGGCTACAATAATGAAACATATCTTGAACAAATAGACTATCAGGTCGAATGAATTGAATCAACAAATAGCTTTCTCTATGTCAAGACCGTATCGCTATGCTTTTCAAATCTATGCTTTTGGTGCAGATCAATATGACCGTATATATACCTCCCCAACTTTGCATCGAATGCTACTTCCTCACTTGCATTTGCTTAGCATGCTCCGGATGGAGCACCTTACATAGATTGTTTTCCTTGCGTCTCAATAGGCAAAAAGACCATCGCAACAAAGGCAGCCAGTAGCAACGCACCAGCAACGTAGATCGGAGTAACCGGATCCGTATTAGCATAGATACCAATAATTGGGGCCATGAGGCCCGCGATACGGTTCAAACAACTGGCGATTCCAGACCCAGTACCTCGGTTCGGTGCCGGGAACACTTCGGGCGTGTAGGCGTACAAAACACCGTACATGATCATTTGGAAGAAAGATTCCAAGGCCGAACAGACAAGCTGGACGTTGGGATCCTTGGACGCAGTAAAGCAGAAAAGCAGGACACCTGTGATGGCGGTCGAAGCAGCCATTGTGCCTTTGCGGCCGATGAAGGGAACATCAACTAGGTACCAGGCAAGAAGGGGACCGGGAATACCACAGACGGCCGTGATAGCATAGTTGCGGTAGGTCTCGTAGGTTGTGGAATTTGCGGAGAGGTATTGAGGGAGGAAAGCGTTGAAGAGAGTGTAGCCCATTCCGATGCAGGTCCAGCAGAACCAAATGAGGATAGCTTGGGATTGTTAGTTTGTAACATGACAGAAGCTGGATGGGGGTTTTGTTGATACGTACTCGAGATTCCAAGGCGCTTGGTTCTGAATAGTGGCTTGACTTGCTGAACAGAGAATCTCTCAAGCGACCTCTTGATGATTTCAAATGTTGAGAGAGACTGCTTCTTGTTCTCCTCTGGGTATCCACCAATCTCGTTCAGGATCTCCTCCGTGAGCCAGGTGGTTGTCCGGTTCTTGTAGGCGATTCCCTGCACCGCGGCGACCGCTTCGTCCTGACGACCACGAGACACGAGGAACTTGGGAGATTCGTAAAGAGTAAAGAAGAAGAAACGGCACAAGAACATAACAAAGGTAATAGCACCCAGGGTCAGAACAAGGTATCTCCAGCCCCAGTTATCAGCTTTGGTGCAATTCGCAGCAGTTTCGCACGAGAAGTTGGGAATGTAAGCCCAGGCAAGCATACTGGCAATCAATGTGCCCACAGACCACCAGGTAGCCAATCCACTCAGGATGTTGCCCGAATTGGGAGGAAGACACTCGAGGAAGACAGCAGCATCCACGGGCAGGTTTCCGCCAACACCAAGACCCAAGCAGGCATATAGCGCACAAGTTCCCACCCAGTTCGGACCACCGCCAGCGGCGAGACCAAAGGTACCACAGATGCAAAGGGTCATATTGAAAGCCGGGCGACGGCCGATAGCATCGGAAGCAATACCCCAGAAGGAGGCACCGATGATCAGACCAACGAAGAGGGAGCACGTTGCAAAGCGAGAATCAGTCTCAGAGACACCGAATTCGGTGGCCAGAGGTGTCAGAGTAAGTGCAACTCCCTATAAATGATTAGCTGGAGGCTTTGAACCCGTAAAGATTATCCATGAACAATCATACCTGCAACCACAGGCTGTAGTGCGTAAATTAGCAGCTGTTTCTCGCTCAAGAGACTCAATGATGGATCGGCTTACTTATCGGCAACCCAGCCCATTCCACACAGAACAAACAGTCCCCATTGATAACGACCCATACCAATGTCTTGAATAGCTCTGTTGATGACCTTTGCTTTGCCTAAACAGTAACACCCATGATTAATGTTTGAGTTCCATTGCTGCATCACGCAAGCCAATCTCAGATCCAAATGAGACCAACCCAGGTGGATGAGAACGTACGATCATAGGCACTATCATGGCCAGTGGCAGCAATACCTTCCTCCACTTCGGCTCGCAGGGCTTCTAAAGTCAGCGTGGTACCCGAGTGAGTACCGCTCACACCTTTTTCCTGGAGGGAGGCACGGTCCGGACTGCAATCGGATTCATCTTTCGGCCGTTGCGGGGCGGAGCCTTGGGCGAGAGGAACCACGACCTCGGGGAATCCCCGACGGTCTTTGTTCGTAAAAAGCTCTTTCCAGTTAGGCATGGTAAGCAATTCTGTATTTTTCCGGTTTCGATATTGCAGCAGGGCTTGGTGCGTGGCAGAGTAAGCGGATTGTGCGACTGGGATATTGCTACTCTCTCATTCGAAGAAAGGTCTTGCGTTGGGGCTAAGCCTAGTTTTGGTCGGACTGCTTAATTTTATTGTCGCGCTGGATAATTAATGCAGGTGCAAGGGCTCAATCCGGGGATTCGGGGAAGATGCGATGGGGACGAATCGAGATAGTCGCAACGGGATAGAAATGCGAGCTATATGCAGCTACTATCGAAGTATCGAAGCCAAACTGTGTAGACCAAGTTTCTTTGAAACTATTTAATCGATTGAGTGGCCGTCAGCTGGAATCCTCTGGCGTGCGACTTGGCGTGCTGGAGAGGCGGATGTAATAGCGAACACAGCGAAGTGGTCTGCTATTGATGCAGAGAAATGACCTTGGGGAGAAGACTGTGGATGTCAAATTTTTTTTATGGAACCGAGGGGGAGCCGGGGAAAGGTACGAGGTAATATATAGGGCAATGATATTCAACCAATTCGTAAAAAAACTCTTCGGCCAGGAGCCGACGCCGTACTCCGTACTTGGAGATGGGACCCTCTCGGGATGGTACGTGCGAATATCGGCCATCTATCGGCCAACCACGCCGCGTTTAGAATGGCCCTATGGGTCAAGGGTCAGCCTCTGTCAGCCTCTGATGTGTTATGTCGACTACAAGCCCCCACTTTACCCGCTTTTGTTCCCGGTTTGGCAGGACGAGAGACATGCGTCCTGTGCCGACCTGCCAAGAATGTTAAGCGAGAATCATATTGTGCACTTGTTTCGCTGTGCACTCGATTTAGAGGGATTGTGTACATAGTTTCGGTTCAGCGCAGGCGATACTTTTTAGATTGATTACTTTGCGGGTCACCCGTACATGTATGGGTTAAGAGAGAGTGAAAAGGCCACACGTTGAAAAGCATGCGTTCGGGGGTCTCCGAGAGAATGTGGAACCCATCGGCATAGGGAAACGTATGATTCCATCTTCTTTTGCCGACTTTGGGCTATCCTGACCCCCAAGGGGTAATTATTTGTCCCTTCCTGGGAATCGAATTTGGGTGAGGCTAGAAACTACCGTCGATCACCAGCTAGGGAATCACCGACAGTTTGAAGCATCTGTGGTCGGGGCCAACTCAAAAGCCGTAAGTCACGCTCAGACAATCAACTCTTCGCGGTCCCCCTGAGAATTCTACACTGCTTAGGGTTCCACGAGAGTCATCATGCAAGTAGCTCAGGCTGAGTTGGTTGTTGCATCAAGCCACAAGACATGAGACACGACACACTCTCCTCCCATCCCTTTATTCCCGATATCATTTTCAATATCGACTGTTGGCTAGAGGATCCCGATGGTTGTGAGTAGAAGAACTTAGTGGGACAGACGAACCAACATCTACCATCGGGAAACCGAGCGACATTAAACTTTGCAGGTGTGGCGCATCGGTGGCGGCTGAGGCGGCGGGATGGTCCAACACCCGGACCACGATCGCAGATCAGTGACTCCCATCTTCTACACGGGAAAACCGGTTTCCCCAGCTTTTCTATCACCCGCAAGAACCCGCAAGCTCAGGCAACAAGGATACCTGGACACCTGGACACCTGGACACCTGGACACCTGCTCTTCGACTTGATGTATTGGTGGGGGGCGTTCAGTGTGACGTCATCTGTTGTCATCCGTGCCGCGAGTATATAACCCGCCGCATGGCTGCTGTCAGTCAAGCTTTCAAAATCGCTAGGTTCTTGTACAGCAATCCTGGAAAATTAAATTACAATGAGTACATACAATAGCCAAGCGGCCGAGTCAATGCGCCACGCGCAGAACGTCCGTCGCCCTTCTCACGGGTCTTCAACCGGAGCGCCTGGTTTCCCGACAGGATCGCAAGATACGCGATCACAATATGATCCTGTTTCGACTGGGGTGAATCCATCTACTGGCGCCGGATACGAGAAGCCCCCTCCTATCCCCTCGCGCCCCTTCAACAGCTACGATCAGCCAGGCCATGTTGCACCCACGCAGCAGGCAAGTACCGCACAACGCACGAACTTGAACGATCGGACGACTGCACACCCCGATTCAACCGGTGACAAATATGCGCAAAAGGGCGAGGACTTTGGCCGGAAAGCACAGGGCGTAATGGCTGGTGTACATGTAAGTGCTCAGAGAGATACATCTGGTCTCATTCCGTAATTTGAGCGAGAGTTTCTAGGTCGGAGCTAACCATATGATAGGGAGCTGGGGAATCACTACGTGGAGCCTTGACGGGGGCGGTGGACAGGGCCTTTGGAACTACGGAAGGTCCGCGGGGCGCAGAGCACAATGAAGAGATCGCGCGGCGGGGTGAGCGTGAGATTCAAACGGGCCAGTTTACCCATTCTGGAAGGTGATTCAAGGCAGTCAGGGACTAGGATTAGTGTAAATGAGATTCAATGCTTGGCGTTGCTTGTTTTTGAGGAAATCTACCGTAATCAGATTCCAGATTTGTATATTTTCAGATGCATAGTCCGGGGTTGCTTCACAGTCGAATACTTCCACGTCCACAGCGGGGAAACGTCATCGCCGATCACCACTACTCAGACGAAAGAGTAATGATCTTCAGGTCTGTACCACGGCCATTCGTCGATCTTTTATGTAGACAAGAGAGAGACCTGGAAAACCAAAAGGTAGAACAGGATTTCGACCGAAGGATGCTAAGCATTTGCACGTGGTGATCTGGTCCACGACTTTCCGGGCGAGCCGGGCGTGAAGGCTGTGCTGGTGGAACCCGTTTTCGGTTCATCCTTTATAATGTGGTCATTGCCCGCAATTCATCCGTTACTCTGTGTACAGTTCCTGAGCGCTCCCTGGAGACCTTGAAACCCTCGAATTGCATATATGGAGCCCGGTTGCCGCCCTTGCACATTGAACGACCTCATGCTCTTGAACATCGTCCTTATCTGCACATAGACCATGACCTCAATCTCTGCCGACCGTTCCCATACGGCCGGCCCTGCGACCACCGCTGCGATTACAAATTCCTCCGGTCGCCCACAAAACTTACAGGATTCGTGGACGTCCGAGTCCTCAGGCAACGCGGTCGTGTCTGAGTCGCCAATACATTATTCGTCCTTTTCCAGCTCCGACAGTGATGACCCCCTCCAGTCTTCCAATGAAGTGAACGAAGACGATGCCAGCGACGTGGTGGGAGTCAGTATTGGGCGCGCTCAAAGCCGTATGAAAGCCCGTACAACCCCCGCCGAAGAGAAAAGCAGAGCGTTGGAATCGAACGGTGGATACTTTTCGGCGATTCCGGATCCCGTCAGCGAAGATGGCTTGTTCGTCTCCCAGCTCTCGGCTGAACCTGAGCAACTGGAGCCGAGGGCTTCTCCCAAAGTGCAGACGACGCATCCTGCCTCGCGCTCATCGGTGGAGCACCGCACGCCGCGAGGTCCCCACACCGATCATTCGGTGCCTAAGGAGACGGGGAGCCACCGATCGAGTTTCACCCGCTCCCTACTCAAGACATCCTTGCCCAAACGCCCCCGTGCATGGTCGGGAGAGTTAAAGAAGTTCTTGCCCGACTTAGGTTCATTAGCCAAAGTACCGTCCCTTTCCTTTCGGGGCAATGCGCAGAACCGGGCACGCAGTCAGACAACGGAGTCGAGCAAACGGATAGCAGGCCAAGAAAAACGAGCGTCTTCGCTAGACCGGAGAACTAAGCCAACCTCCCCGCGAGCTCCCAGCGTCAGCCCGTATGAAGACGAAGATGACGCCCGACCCATTTCAGAGCTGCAATCGCTTCATGGCAGCTCGGTTGTAAAACATTCATACTCCCGACGGCCCAGTGCGACACCGAAGCGACCACCGAGTCTGCGTCGGTCGTCGTCCGATCAATCATTGTATTTGCGGGCATCCTCGACTGCCTCGTCGTTAGAACAGCGACCGCTATATACGAATGTCCATTCACAGGTCAACAGCCGCTTCAAGGCGATCAAAGACAGCTTGCAGGACTCAAGTAGTCGGCTCCTCAGCATGCCCAGTCTGCACTTGCAAGATATTCGCGGCGAATGGGCAGGTCGGCCATTCTTCAATGAGAATAGCTTCAATACGAACGCTTCCGGCGACAAGATCAATGGGCATGCCAGTGCACCCCCACCTCCACCTCCCCGAAATCATCCTCAGTCGACGCATCCCATCTTAGAAGAAGCCATGAGAGACCTTGTAGGCGATGTCGTGATACTAGGAGGTTACCGAGGATCTATTCTGCGGTCCGCTAAGCCACCACACCGACAGCTCTGGGTGCCGATGAAGGTGGGACTCAACCTGCGTAAAGTGGATTTGGAAGTCGGCTTGACTCGAGAGGACGAAGAGCGCATGCCAGAGACCATCATCCCCTCTGGCGTGTTGTCCCACGTTGGTCCCGTGGACGTTTGCCGCAGATTGATGAAGCGGTTGCGCAAGTGCGACAATGCCATTCGCGGCGATTTGCGCGTCTGGGACTACGGATATGACTGGCGTCTTAGTCCTGACCTATTATCCAAACAGCTTATCGAGTTCCTGGAACGCCTACCATGCAACCGGGGCTCATCAGATGGCAAGCTCCCAACGCGGCGTGGCGCGACGGTCATCGCCCACAGTTTAGGCGGACTCATTACTCGACACGCTGTGAATCAGCGACCCGATCTCTTCGCGGGGGTTGTGTATGCGGGAGTACCGCAGCACTGCGTCAACATCCTTGGTCCGCTCCGCAACGGCGATGACGTCCTGCTCAGTTCGCGGGTCCTAACTGCTCAAGTCAATTTCACCTTCCGAACGAGCTTTGCCCTCCTTCCCGAAGACGGTCACTGCTTCATCGACAAACAATCCAAGCAGGAATTTCGCGTAGACTTCTTTGACCCCAAGAGCTGGGAAGAATACCGCCTCTCCCCCTGCTGTGGCCCCGCTCTCCCTCCAGCAGGAAGCCGGGGCTTCAAAGACTTCGCCAACATCAGCAAGCGTTTCTCACTCGGTGCTCGCGATGAACTGACTATAAACGAGTCAGACCCCAACGACACCAACACCAGCACAGAAGACGATAATCCCTATCGCGTCGGTCATCTCCCTCATGCCTCCACCGCTCCAATCCACATGACATCCTCATCATCCGACAAACTTAGCGAGAAAATCAGCAACAAGGTCAATGATACAGTTGACAAAGCCCATGACAAAGCCCACGACAAAGCTCAAGAGAAAGCCAGCGAAGCCGTCCCTAGCGTGGACGGCCTCGTTGGCCCGAACCCAAGCCCCCGCGGCAGCGCAGGCGCAAGCAAAGCCTCCACGGCCTGTACCATTCCCCACGCCGTGGCAATGGAGTACCTTCAACGTACTCTGGCAGAGGTTAAGCGCTTCAAGTCCGAATTGGATTTCAAGCCCTCCCACCAAATGGAGAACCGATACCCGCCTGCCGCCGTCATTTACGGCAAGAGTGTGCCGACTGTGTACGGTGCACGGGTCACTTCTCGCGAGGCGATTAAGCGTACGGATTGCTACGATGATCTTGCGTTCGCGGCGGGTGACGGTGTTTGTCTTGCTTCCGCGGCGATGTTGCCTCCTGGGTATCGGATCATCAAGCATGGTCTCGTGAAGAGTGAACGTGGACACGTTGGGTTGCTTGGTGATCTTGAGGGTGTGGGACAGTGTTTGCGAGCTATTATTCGGGGTCGAAAGGAGGGTGTTGGGTTGGGCAATTATAAATAGTGATCCTGTTCATGATTGAAGATTTTATGGTTGCATCTTCGTCTTCATATCCATTCTTCATCCTCATCTTCATATACATTTGCATTTTGTCTTTTGTCTTTTTTTGGTTTGTTCTCAAGCGATACCATTGTTATGCGTCATGATCATGTCTTCAAGGTGATTGAATGGGGATTGTTGAGGGTTGTGTGTTTGTATCATTGCATGTGTACCGAACTCATGACCATGACGGTATTATATATTAGGAAGACACATAGAACATGGGTTGAACTTGGTATTTATATTAAAACAGAACACTGAATCATTTCCAAAACTCGCTATACAACCCAAATGCTCTATATAGACACTCGATTCCACCGCTTTTGTCTTCTCAGAAAGTCAAATTCCCAGAACAAAGAAACCCAAAAGAAATTATATACCAAATCATGAAAGAAAGCTTGCTATTAGAAGGAATCATCAACTCCAATCTCAATCTCAATCCGTTCGCGAGTTGGCAATGTTCAAAACTAAGATATCCGTAGCCCCGACCTTGATCAGCTCGTCCATAACTGTCGCAACGCGCTTCTTCTCAACCATCGAGCTGACAGCAACCCAGTTCTCCTCCTCAAGCGCGGTGATGGTAGGAGCTCGCTTTCCGGGTGTGATCTTGGATGCGACGGCCAACTCAGAACGAGGAATGTTGTACTGGCACAACACGAAGCGCTGGGCGGTGATAACACCACGGATGCGCGCGGCGATCAGGTCCAAGAGATCACTCTTTGAGTTGCGGGACTTGACGAGCACAGCAGTGCTCTCGACGACGGTATCGATAGCCTTGAGACCAGCGGCTTTCATAGTCTCGCCAGATTCTAGAAGCCCAAGTCAGTCTCAGTCTCGGACACACATATCGGGATACTAGAGGGTTTTTGTCACATACCAACAAGATCGACAATGCCATCAGCAACGCCAAGCGCACAGGCAGCCTCAACACTACCGCCAACATACTTGATCTTTGTCTGAAGCTTCTCACCGGGCTGAGCGCCCTCCAGACCACGGAAGAAAGCCTCTGTCAACGCAGTGAAGCTGGTCACGACATTGCGACCCACGAGCTGCTTGGCCTCGGTGATATCACCCTTCTCGGGAACCTGCACCTGCAGCTTGCAGCCGCCGAATCCGAGATCGAGAACCTCTTCCACGCCGGAGATCTCGCCCTTGGGCAGAGTGGCGTCGTGCTCGGCGACCTGGTCGCGGCCGGTGATACCGATGTCAACGCGGCCTTCACCGACGAAGGTGGGAATGTCGGCGGCTGGGAGGAAGATGAGTGCAATAGGCAAATTCTTGACCAACGCGATGTCAAGGCGGGTCTCGCGACGGAATTGGACGTCGGAGCCGGAGAGAAGGTCGAGAGTTGCCTGTTGGAGCCGGCCCTCTGAATTGGGGTGTTAGTTAATGCTCTTTGAGATGTCATGAGTCATTGCAGGTGAAACGTGACTTGCTTTTGGGCACGGCGAAGAGAAGTCTTCCTTCCAAGCTGAAAGAATATGGTGTTAGTTGAGTTTTTGTATATGGTGCCTGCAATTGACGTTTTGGGGTGACTCACTGGTTAACGAGATCCATGACGATAGTTCGCGACGCGAGGATAGACGGATGAGTTCGGGGGAGAGACCGTCAATGCGAACAAAGATTTGATGAATCAGAAAATGGAGTCAATTGCAAAAGACTAGCACGGTGTCTTGAAGACAATTGAAGCTGCGCAGGGTGGATGTCGGGCAGAGAGAGCTCTTTGCGGCAGAAATTGGAGGGGCAGCGATCGGTGTACTTGCGAACGTCCCGACGTCGGCGGGGACCAGCGGACCAAGGTCGCCCGATGTACTCGACAATTGGTAGTGGAGGAATGGCCCACGTGGATATAGAAAAGATGGTAATTGACTATGGAATGAGTCACTTTCTACAGATTTACTCAGACTATCAGCGGTATTCTACTGTAATGTGCAGGGCCGTCTGCCGACACTGAAAGTGAGACGGGGAGACCATTAAAGCCTGGAATATCAGGTGTCGACGAAGATCTACTGAGTCAGCAATGATGCCTGACGGCTCAGGTGTCAGAAGCCCTGAGCCCTCGCGTAATTTGGAACCCACACAAGGCAAAATCATCTTCACATCCGCCTCTTCCCTCTAGTCCACCCAAACTCTCACCACCCTCGTCGTACGAGCTCAACGCCCTTTCCTTCAAGATGGATTCCAGCAAGACCCCCGTCAAGCTCGTCAAGGTGACCCGTGTCCTCGGCCGCACCGGTACGTGCCCTTCCTGAACCGCTGCACAAAATTCAAATTCGAGATCTCGAAATTCGCGGGGACAACGTCCACATCCGCCCCCTCCACGCCCGCCGCGAGACATCTAGAATGAACATGCGAAATTTGCCAGACTTCGAATACTAATCTGTGTTTTTTTCTTGTCTTCAGGTTCCCGTGGTGGTGTCACCCAGGTCCGCGTCGAGTTCATGGACGACACTTCCCGCTCCATCATCCGTAACGTTAAGGGCCCGGGTACGTGAATTCCGCATTCATTTCTTTGTCAATGGAGAAGGATCCCAGGCAAAAGGAGGAAGTCGTTGAAACAAGGACACATGGAAGAAAATTATGGGAGCTGGGACAATTTCTGGACACATTGACAATCGGGTCCCGCTGAACCACAGCTAACGCAATATTCGCCTACAGTCCGCGTTGACGACATTCTCTGCCTGCTCGAGTCCGAGCGTGAGGCTCGCCGTCTCCGTTAAACATCCCCCAAACGACAATTCAACTCGCGCCATGTCTTTCGTCTCTCTCTTTCTCTCGCATATCCCTCACGTCCGGTTTTTCTTGATCGTTCTTCGGCCAAAAATGTGTCCCCGCTTTTCTTTCTTGCCGTACCTCTGACTCCCCGACTCTCCAACCTCGTCCGCCGCGCCGTCCATTCCATGCACCTCTCGATCTGAGGCAGTTTTCCGATTTTCGAATGGTGGATGGATCTGGAGGAAGGATTCTTGGGTTTTTCTTCCCAAGGGTCCGAGAAGTCGATCATTGGTTTAAATCGAACGGGAGAGAGAGATGGAGAGAAACGAGCAGACCTTTAGTTCAAATGGAAAAATGAAATGAGGTTGCGCGATGGCTGGTTTGTGTATTTGTGGGATCGGTCTGGTCTGGTTTGGTCTGGTGTTTTAACTACATACACACGTCCATATTTGGCGTGCTTGCATGGGCTCAATGCGACAAACGAGGTTGTGATGTGCTTTTTCTTTTTCCATTCTTCTGGATTCTCTAGACATGATGGGACGCCGAGACTTGAGCCAGGTCTGACCAACAAAAAAAGAACAATGGGAATCCAAAACAAAAAAAATTTGAAACTTCCGGTTCTGCGAGGTCGAGAGACTTGAGGCGGTCGTAGCTCTCTTTTATGGCTGTAGTTGCGAATGGCTATGCGGGGCGTACTCAGTAGTAAATTCAAATGTACTCGCCCCAGTATCTACATTCTCGAGGCCGTAGCCACATCATCTCGGGTTCAGCCACAGCCATCACAGTGTCCCCGACCATTGAATCTCGACATTCGTATTCTCGATGTGGGGTAGCTTTGTCCTCTCTTCAGTCTCAAAGTATTTGGTTCTCGGAGCCAATCACCCGTATATCAAAAGTTAAGCACAATGAATTCTCCCTGCAAAGGTAAGTCCAAAAATGGCAATTTCCCACGCGGCAGATAACGAAGGTCGTCGCCGTGAAGACTACCGTGAAGCCCAATTCCCACGACTCAAGCAGGAGAAGGAAGCACTTTATCTTCTCCAGGAGCTAGCCGCAAACTAGCTGCCAATTTTTAATGGTCCAAGCGCCAAAATTCTAGCAGATAATCTGTCAAAAAAGCCTTGTCACTTCACTATACCTCGCCTTGATGTATCTAGCTGGTCTGATATGTGGTAGAAGGCCTCAGCTCAAAGATGAGAGACCTTATGCGTTTCGGACTCATGGAGCCTCCTGTTCAGGGGATTCTGTCTACTTCTCATCCAATCTATGAATTGTGAGACCTTCAGACAGGGGTCTTTTTCTATAGAGGCTTGTCAATGCTCTCAATCCCCTCTCCCGTAGTACAATTTCTCTCGAGCTTCAAACGTTTCATACTTGTCTCAGCCTGGAGTGTACAGAAGTAGGAAAACATTGAAAAGGACTCGGAAACGGTATTCGTGGATTGTGCTTCCGGACGTATTGAGACTCTCAAAGAACATCCGGAACAAGAGAAGAAGGATCTTTGGAGAGATTTGCAGGAATATCAAATATGTAGACCGTACTAGAACATCCTGCAGATCGTGCTGTCATATCACCACATGTGTCTTTTGCTGTCGCCTTGACCGAGCTACTCGTGGTCGTTTATGTGTATTGTTGAATAAAATAACCCGAGATCAATTCACATTTCAGAAGAGGCGTCCACCGTGTAGATGCTCTGATACTGTACATTTCAGGTGATGCTAACATGCTAAGCCTTTGAAGAGATTGCCATATAAAAGCTTCTATCAGCAACTTGACGAACCGACGACTCCAGGTTAGGCGAGATTACAATTGCTCAGCACTAGCAAGCAACCGGTCAAATAGATACTCCTTAAGCGAGCCAGTTCCAACAAGATTCTCAACAGCCCCGGCAACAGCAGCCAACCTCTTCCTCTTTATAGTTTCCTCGAGCTCGGCACTCTTTGTCCTCGCAAGGTCAATCACTGACGCAGGCAAATTCGCCAACCGCGCGACATTCAACCCATAACTCCGATGTGCAACGCCTTCCCCGACCTCATAAAGAAAAGTGATATCATCATCTTCGCCAGACTCCGTGAATCGCATATGCACATTCCGGAGCTCGGCCTGTGGGAATGATTGCACCATTCGGGAAAGGTGCTGGTAGTGTGTAATGAACAGTGTCAGCGATTGAATAGAGCGCACCATGTGGTCTAGCACAGCCTGAGCGATGGCGACACCATCATGAGTGGATGTCCCACGACCCAGTTCGTCGAGAATGACCAGGGATCGCGGCGTAGCTTGTTTGAGGATATCTGCTGTTTCCGAGAGTTCAACCATGAACGTTGACTCGCCTGCGAGCATATTGTCGAAAGCGCCCATGCGTGTGAATACGGCGTCGAGAAGACCTAGACGGGCTGATTCGGCGGGCACGTAGGAGCCGATTTGGCCCATGATCGCGATGAGCGCGACTTGGCGGACATAGCTCGACTTGCCGCCCATGTTTGGTCCCGTCACCAGGAGGGCGCGCGTGCCGTCATGGTCGAGTTTTGTGTCATTGGGAACGTAGGCGTCTGTGAGGAGGCGTTCGACCATTGGATGGCGGCCTTGAGACACGTGAAGACAAGCTTCTTCGGTATATTCGGGTTTGACATAACCAGGTTGTTGAGCAATAACGGACAGGGAGACGAGGCAGTCGAGGGTTGCGAGGGATTGGACGCAGTCTCGGAAGGATTGGTATTGTTGGGCAATTTCCGCCAAGAGAGCTGCAAAGGCTTTGTCGCAGGCTGCAGCGAGCGCCTCCTTGTATTGGTCTCGTTGGCGGATGAGTTGGATTACTTCTGGTGTGTGGAAGCGGGCGACCTTTTTCGTGCCGCTGACTTTGACCCAGGAGGCGGGCACCTTTTTAATCGCGAGTGAGTTGTTCTCGATCTCAATAAGGTACTCGATCCCAGCGACTGTGACGTATTCGACTTTCTTTCGGCCCAATTTCTCCTCGGCGACCTTGAGATGGGCCTGTAGCTCGTGTTCAATGCTAGCGATGCCCAGCTTTTGTTCTCCAACCTCGTCGGTTTCCTCTTCTTCCCGGAAGAAGGCGTACTTATCATCCTTCTTGGCCGCATACATATTGATCTTGTCCAAAAAGCGGGTCACTTCCTCCTGGATTGTTGGCAGGGCCGCAACGGCTTCACTAAGAAGTGCAGATTCAAATCCCGTATCCGCTGGGGACTTGACATCTGAGAAGGCCATGGCAATCGTTTGCAAGGTCTGCAAGACTGTAAGGAGCTCCGGCCGAGTGCACTATCGGAAAGTTAGCGATCAAAGATGCCAGTCAAATAGAGACCACATACCTTGCCGTAGTAAATACGGATTAGACTCTTCTCCAAATCACTCTTGATCTTGTTCAACAACCCTTTAATTCTCTCTACAGAGACAGCCTTTGTAGGATTCGTCAACTCCTCCACAGCATTTGCCCTCTCCTCCAGCCGCTTCTTATCAAGCAAAGGTCTTCCAACCCATCTTCGCAACAACCTCTGCCCGAACCGCGTCTGCGTCCGATCCAGAGTCCAGAAAAGACTTCCTTTTGCCGAATGGTCCGTCTGGTTCTGATAGATCTCCAGACTAACAAGTGTATTACCATTCAGCAACATATGGGACCTCGCAGAGAACGGCTGGAAGTACTTTGTCAAGTCAAAAACATGCTCGAGCCCATACTCAGTCATATGTCCGATCATAGAAGACAAGCAAATCGTAACATGCTCCGGCAACTCGAGAACATTTTTCAGCAATTGTGCAGCATGCACATCCTCATCTGTCCCCGTAGCTTTCATCTTGCCAGCATAGAAGCTCGAGACATGGCTATGCGCTTCAGCAGCAGCAGTCTTTTTCTTCTCGGTTCGTTCCAACCTCACCGCATCTCCGAAAACATTCATCTTACTCCCAGATAAATGCCGAACAAGCTTCTCACTAGCCTTGGACATCTCTCCGACTATCAAAATCTCACAAGGCGCGATATGCAAAAGCCGAGTCTCGATTTCACTTCGCATGAACCCGTCTTCGAAATCATCGTAGATCACATCGCCTGTGTTAGGCTGCACGGCGACGATTCCAACATGGACTCGCTCATCATTCCCCCATCCTTTGGCATTCGACTCCGTGATGCAGAGCATGTACCCCGTAGCAGGCGAAGCGTTTCCAGCCGCCGGAGCTGGACCCTCGAGACCCTCGATATCATCAATGTATGTACCTTTCGTGTACAAGTTAGTTAACTTGCGAACGAAAGGGGCATTGCGATTGTCGCCCGCAGCCTTGAGTGCAGCGGTTTCGATCTGGCGTACCACGCCGACTTTATGACCTGCTGTAATAAGACGCTTGACGTGGACGTGTAGTCGATGCACAGGAATACTAGCCGAAGCGAATCGATCGATGTGGGCTTCCGATGGATCTATCAGAAGTCGTCAGCCTTCGAGTCCGTCTGTTCACTCCGAAAGGAAAATAACATACGTTCGTCGAACCTGAATTTCCCCGGAATGCATACAATCCCCAACTCTTTCGCCGCAATCCTTGCATCCTCTCCAAAGAATCGAAATTTATACCCGACCTCAATGACAAGTACCGTACCCATGTGTTTCCGCTTGATTTCAATAACCTGCTTCTCCATCGGAGTCAGCTTATTACCGCCCTTCTTGGAACCTTTGCCCTTAGTGGGGGGCGGAGGAGCCTCGTCTTCATCTTCGCCTTCTTCAGCCTCAGCGGTACCAGCAGCATCAGTCGATGCTGTGCGGCCAATTCCGATCAGACAGTCTGCGCCCCCAAGCTTGCGCACAAACTTCTGATGAAGCTTTTCTCTTTCTTGCTTTCGCTGGATATCTGCCTGTTCATCGTCGGGTGTGGCAATCGCAGGTGAGTTCTGGAATTTGAAGATGTCGGTGCGTTGGCTGCTGTGCGGCTGGGAGGGCGGGTTTGGAGGTCTTTCTGGGTCCTTCTTCGATTGACTCGGTTCTGCTGGCGTGGACTCGGTCGTTCTAGCACGCTTGGTAGGTCGTACGACCACCTCGTCCTCGTCTTCAGCTTCGGGCTCTAGTTCGGGCGCTGTATGCTTCGGATCATTGTCCTGAACCGGCGACGCAGGTCTTTTCTTGGATACACGTTCTTTGGTAGCTGCTGAATCGTTCGAGACACTGGTTTGCGAGGAGGGTTTTTGGGAGAAGAAACTGGAAATGGTCGCTTGCTTGCGCTTCAAAGACGGAGACGATGCGGATGGCGATTGGGAGGAATAGGGTGCCATAGTAAAATGTGGCACTGGCCAGTCATGTAAATGGATATTTAGATGAAATATGCAAAGCACTTCAAACAGAGCACTTTTGCCCTTTTTGCTCTCTTTCCGGAGCTCGACGCGTGAAACGCGCGACGTTAATTGGCGCTGACTCAGCTCTTATCGGATGCGCGATAACCTCTCCTGTATAGTTGATGGATCATATGAAGTACGAAGAAAAGTCATCAAGGAATCTATTGATAGAGTAATGATGATAACCACAAAGGCATTCCATCATCCACCTTGAAGGGGGATACAAGTTAATGCCAAAACAAGAGCTCCACAATTCAGGAAGAACCCACTATAATGTGAGCTATCATCATGAGAAAGGATAGGAGGGTGTTCTCGGCTCACACCACGGTATTTCAAATGAACAGAGCTCTTTTAAATAATATTAGCCAAGCCCCATCGATGTCTGGGCATTTGTGCGGGCGATATAGCCTAATCGGCATTGCCATTCAGATACAGTCTGGCGAGTTCTTGAGGGTCGTCTTGAGAAATGGTCGCCTCAGAGGATGCAGAGCGTGTGGCCGTGGTCCAGTCAGTGTTACCCACTGATATGTTCCCCTCAAACGGGTTTTCGTCGTCGTAGAAGTCCATCTGGGTGGACGGGGTCAGTAGAGGGTTGGAGCAAAACCCAAATCCTCCATGGACATTGTCACTTGCAAAATCAGAAGCCCGGGGCTTGCTGAGGAAAAACTGGGGGTATAGATCGTCTTTGGGACTACATCTCTTCAGAAATGGGGAGTTGTTCCAAGAAGGTAGGTCTATGCGGCCCTGGGAATTTAAAATGGGCTCGATGTTTTCTTTTTCCAAAGAGGACTGATCAGTCTGGTGGGCGTGGTGAGCGGCTGACTTGCTTTGAATGATAAGTCGTGCCGGAGTCACTGTGATCTGGGGAGCCTGACGAGCTACTTGTTGTTCTGGGGTATTCTTCTCGTCTTGATCACCGTCGGCAAAAATAGTGAAGCCTTTGCGAGGTCGGTGTCCGAATGCCTTGGTGGAAAGAGCAAAATCATCATCCTCCGGTTTGTAAGATGCTCCGAGGCCCTGCAGACGAGCAGATTGGCGAGAAAGCGAAGAGCTGTCCTCATGCCACTCATGACCAACCTTATGCACTTGAGGGATCTTCTTGGCTCGCTTGCGGCCTTGGGCACGGGGAAGGTTCGGGTCCGTCGAGCGAAGGGCGGTTTGCCGGGTACGTATCCTGGAGCGAGGCTGGCGGGGCTTAGGGACTGGAGTTTCTCCCTTCAAAGGACTGTCATCTTCCACATTGCCCGATATAACCCGCTGTTTCTTCAAAGTTCCAGTGGGTGAGAAGATGAGCTCCGTGGGCTCCACCTGGGAGGATGTCTTTTCCATCATCTTCAATAGTTTACTGTCTTTCTTCTGATTCCGCTTGCGCCGCATCAGTTGCGTGGCCGAGTCAAATATATCCATGCCCGGCCACAGCACACCCTTCAGTCTCGACGTTTCATCAGCCCGCTCCTTGTCGGCTTCGGCAATGTCCAAGCTCTCGCCGTGGCTTCTGGCATCGTTGACTTCACGCGAGTGTTGGTTGCCCATTCTCCAAGTCACGTCACTGTTTTGAAACCTGACGCGTGAGGCTGTTGGCGTTATTGGCAAGTTGGCAGTATGAATGCCTTCATCAATGCAGTATGAAGCACATTCACGCCACTCATCTCCTCTTGTAGTGCCGATTGTCTGTGATGAGCCAGTACCAATAGCTACTGTTGAAAATACCAAGGCATCAGTTGCCGTATCTGCGGCCGCGGTGTACCAGGACGACCCAGATGAGTCCTGACTATCAATTTCGAGCTTCACGTCGCCGTGATCGTCGACTAGACGTGGGTCCAGAAAGTCAGGAAGCAATAGACGTGCCTGGGGGCTATGATAGACAGGCTCGGTTGGGAAAGATATTTCCGGGGGTGGTTGTTGGTTGATAGTGGTTAGCTGGGGCGCGTCTTGGGCTGCAGATTTCCGCTTCTTCCTTCTGTCTTCCTTAGTAGTACTCCGGTCGGAGAGCAATTGGGCAAGGTTGTTCGTGTTGAACCAATGGTCGTATCGCATGAGTAGCTCAATAGCGTCATCCTCCTGGTGGCTGCGGACTTGAAGTTTGAAGTAGAAAGACAGGTGTGCCTTGGAGGAGATATGGGTCAACAGATGAGACGTGTCGCTGAAACAGGGCTGCCCGGGGCAGATGATGCATTGGAGCTTCAAAGGCTCCATTGAACCAAGAGAGGGAATCGGTCGAATCGATTCGGGGGATAGCAAATGCACACCCGAGCAGAAGAAACTCCAAACCAAAGGCTGATAGTCAAAAGTGCCGAAGGAGCGATGGGGCCGTAGAAGGTCGGGATTGGAAGAGAAGATGAACTTGGAATTGGGGAGAAAAGGGAAAAGAAAATCAGTGTGAAGGTATGCTGTGAACTAAGGCACTGATAAATGGAAGGAACTTTGGAAGTGGAAGTATACTACGGCAGGAACCATCAGAATGTACGTCATAGAATGCGAATTCGGTATCACTAAGGGAGAAAATGTGCCACGATGTCTTAACAGCCTTCAGGCAATTGTGGAAGGGTATGAAGCGGAATAAGTCAAAGTGGACAACTGCTCTCCTCCTGCCTTGTATCCCCTGGTCCATGGGAAAAGGACCAAGGGTTATTAGATGGCAGGAGGGTTCATGGTACTCGAGTTGAGTGATAGCTTTACTTCTTGAGACAGCGAGCTGTCACAGACTTGGGCATACAACTGCAGCTGGTTAGTGGATGATGACGTCGAGAAGTACCAGGGTCACATACTAGACAGGATCTACTTCTTGCAGTCCTTCAAAGCCTAAAAGGCTCAAGCCTGCGATACCGAAGTGGGTGTGGTACACATCAACCATATTCCCAGGACGGTCCGCAAAACCGCCAGCTTCAGGATCCTATTTGCAGTCAGAGGAAGGTGGAAAGGAGTGTCACGGGAATGTGCTCACCTGACACTGCAGAACAAAAGAAGCAAGCTTCTTGCCATCGATCCAGTGAAGTCGGTCGATCATCGCTAGAGCCGAACCAACCCACCAGGTGTAGCATGCGTCGACCAGTTTCTCTGGTCGACCGTTAAAGCCGCCATTGTCAACTTGACGCTCGCTAAGCCAGGCTCCCAGACGGTCCTTGTTGACCAAGTCCAGGCGTCCAGCAATGGTCAAAGCTCCAACACAAGTGAAAACTTGGCCGGCATGAGACTCAGCGCCAGGGCAGATGCCATAGCCTCCATCAAAGTTTTCACAACTTTGAACATAGGTAACTGCTTTGGAAACATCAACCAGGTCTAACAGGCCTAGTAAGGATAGCGCATTGAGGGCTCCGTACAGGAACCGCGTGTCTGTCTCGCCCCATGAGTCTCCCATGAAGGAACCATCTTCCCGGTTCTGTAAGCTGGCAATGAAAGCTCCAACCTTTTGCTTACCTCCGAGGCCTCTCCTTTCCAGCTCATCGACCGCGTCTACAGTAGCCAGAATCTGGACTGCAGAGACCGTGTAGAGCATATGAGCATCATGCCCCGGGGCAGCACCAAAGCCTCCGTTGTCTCGTTGGCACGAGAGCACGAAGTCAATCGTTTCATCTCGGGATAGAGCACTGGGGTGACCCAGAAGATGCAAGGCTGTCAAGCCCCAGTAGACACCATTGAGCCGCAAGTGCTCCGTAAGCCAGTACTCCAGCTCATCTTTCCGCTATTGTCACCGTCAATGAACCTGCCCTACCGTCCTAGAGTACCACAGTGAGAAAGAAGCACGCACAGTGTCTAGGTTTTTGATGTAAGCCACATGCTTGAGGGTGTGCAGCTCCTGGTCGGTGCCTCCGGCCCGGCCGGGACCAGATACCAGGGACATTGTCCTGGCTTATCCGTCCCCTTGGAACACCGGGGTGGTGATTGGGCGGGTTAGTAGCTCCAGAAGAAAGCTTGTCTCGGAGCGGAACAAAGCTAGGGTGGATTAAGGGGGAGTTCAGATCATGCTGTCATTGAGCAAGGATGGGCGGGCCAGAAGGGCAGAGCCGCGGGTTTAGTGCCGCGAAGCGACTTTTGTGGCTGAATTGTGAACGCCAAAAAGAGGATCGCGCCGTTTTGACTGTGTGATCACGTGCGTTGCTGAGTCAGGACGCCGAATGCTGGTGCCTCAGGTATGTGGACCGTGCGCGGAGCAGGCCCGGGCGCTAGTCTCAGATTATTTGCATGCCCTGTTTCAGACCGGTGGAGGAATGGTGGATTGCAAGACAGGAACAATGGAACACGAAGACTGGAATGGAAAAGTATGGAACATGGCTCTGCCTTGTCCTTGGCGTTCTATTTCTGTGAACTGTTTCTCGCCGAGAATACAATTCGACGAGGCATCACAGGAGAAATGGGATATACTTCAGACTTGTCAGAGCCTGACCGCTACAAATATGCGGCCTGATAAGCACGTATTTTTGTAATCTTTGCACAGACACATTCTGCAGCCTTTCACTTACACCCTATCTCGGAGGAATCAAAAGGATTGGTGGAATGGCAGGGCTTCGGGTTAGAGCAGGGTCAAGCCGAATAGCTCACACCTGCATAGCTTTGTCCTCTCCATGACCACCTCGGAGCGGAACGTTCTGGAGGACATAATTATAGTACACGGAGAGTCCGGAGAAATAGGCTGCTTCGGTTTCATTGTGCACCGTATTCCGATGGAGGCGGAAAGGGAGAACCTCTTCATGTTTCTAAAATCAGAAGACCCCCACTTGCAGGATCAGGGCCGTGTGAGAGCCATAGAGTAGAGAGGGGCAGTTGGATATCTATCAGTGGGCAAAGCCCGAAATTGGGACTAATGAAAAGAGCAAACGGAATAGCGGGGTGGGGGATGTGGTCCGCTTGCAAGCGCCCGGGACACGTTGTGTCTGACGCGGTATTTTGTAAGTGTGGTTTTACCCCTGACTAGTGAAAAATCGGATCCCAGCGCTGACCTCCAATTCTGTGCGTGCACATGTGAGATATGAGGTGATGGGACGTCATCATCTCACATTGAACTATTTTCATAAGCTCGGGTACCTTGACCATAGACTGTAGCTTGGATCCTCAATTGGGCAAATGCCTTGATCCGCGCCAGGGAGAACCGCGGATGGCCCCAGGCACAGTGGGTATAGACACTCGGATTTGCCAGTTTTTCCCTCTCGGCTCCACCAGGCATAGGCAGATCGCCCAATCACTTCGCACTACCGCAGCAACGTAAGAGGCAAGCACATCATCCCGCCCGTGGCTCTTGACTGCCAGATCCAGTGGCTCTGCTTCCTACGGTGGAGATCGTCCTCCGGCGATTACGATGGGCGTGGTACCTTTGAGGTGTATCCCAGGCGTGTTCCTAGGATACACCCAGGACCATCCTAGGAAAAATCATAGCTGTAGTCCGTGTACATCCAAGTCATCCGAGGTGATACGGCAACACAATCATGAAGTTGACTCGAGGTAGAAGGATAAAAAAAAAAACACTGGTAAACAATGTTCGTCCATTGTGCACCCCATTTGGACAAGCGACGACCCTTGGAACGGAGTGACATCCCATCTGGGAATTGGAAATTGTATACAATTAGAGTACTCTATGCTATCTCGGTACAGGTACTGAAACTAATAAAGTGGAATTCCCCCACCGAGGTGTCTCTTCCCCGTGGATCGTCCGAATGATAAACGAGGGCTTGGCTCACCTTGCATAATCTCAGGGCTCTCAGGAATGCCTCTCCCACCCTCTTCCCTGTACATTCTACGAGCTTGACGACCCTCTGTCTGCTTCTGCTTTGCGCATCTCCCGGAGAGGTTAGCGCACGACTTTACTTTGGGACTGTTCCAGCGAACGCATCCGCTACAACTGCGCTAAGTCCATTTGGGGGCTTGGGCTTTATTCTGACTTGAAAGTGGTCCCTACTTTTTTTCCCCTTTGACGTGTGCCTGTGTTGGTCTTTGCGCTCTCCTTCTACACGCTTTGCGCGACTGCTCAAATCACCCGAATTTGTCGATCCCTTGAGCCGAGAAAAGGAGGGGGCCTAACGACCCGGCTCTTTGTCAACAATCGCCCCTCGATCGACCTGGGGCTTCACACTCGCTCGGAAACCCGTTGTGGAGGCATAACATGAGGGGACGCCTGGTGAGTGATTTCTTTAAACGTCTCTCGAGGGCCCGAGAATGCGATCATTGTCTTCGGAACCCCGTACCTGTCCTTGTTGATAAAGAACATGATCGCTTTGAACTCCGTGTCCCCCCCCCCCTGCGTCAGCCATCGTGACATGCGGCCTAGTTTTCTTTTGGACAGTTCTTCGCTGTGGGGATATGGTTTTACTGACTTTATAACGGCGCTTCTCAGATTCTATTTTGATAATATCCTCCGGAACAAACTGCCCCGACCACAATCCCCTACCTCGACTGCAGCCGATACACTTCGGGCTGAAGAACAACACTCGGCTAAAGTGAGCAACCCAGAAAAGCCCAATTAGATCACGCAGTCACATCACTGGAGGTCAACTGCGATCAGGTATAACTCAGCTGCAACCCTGTCGCCTGGTCAAAAGAACGTTGCCGAGACCATCCTGCTTACAGCCCGACAAATCCGCACTTCGACTGACGCGCGTGACACGTTAAGCCTGTGAGGCTTTTTCTCCGATTATCGTACATCATTGAAGGCCTTTGCCTTTCGTTGCCGCCCAACATGCCCTCTCGGAATTCCACAGTGCCCAACTTGGATCTCAAGGCCTTACAGACCGACACCAACAATGGCAAACCCTCATATCCTCTCACACCCGGTGGCCAAAGCTCCGACGGGCTCAGCCCCTTGACACCGAAGTCGCCAAAGTCCGGTTCGAGTTCGCCCTTCTTCAAAGGTGCGACCATTCGTCCGGTCACGCAAGACTCGAGCTCCAAGGCGACCAGTCCTACAATTCCAACGTCGCCCGGCAACTCAAACGCCGAAACCGCACCCGAGCCCTCTACACCTGGATTTACTGCTATTCCTCAGTACTTCCCTTCTCCAAAGGAATCGCACAAGCACTCACGCGATGCCTCGAAGTCATTTTTCAGTACATTGAAAGCACCCAAGTCTTCACATAAAGTACAGCGCTCGGATAGTTCCGAAAACTCCACAGAACCGCCTAAGAGCCGGGGTAGCTCGAGAGACCGCAAATCATCAATGACAAAATTGACCGAGTCTACATCAGACTTGCCAGGGACAATCGCTCGGGTAGCAGAAAATGAAATGAGTGCAGCTTCTTCTACCGCTAAGCGCACGCAGCAGCCAGCACCGAGAAAGACTGCCACTGATTTAGATCCCCCCGCAAAAGAAGGCCAAACCGCGGTTTGCAAATCTCTTAACGCGATCTCGATCTATTCGGGTTGATGACTCCTCTGTCAACAGAGCCGCCGGACGACGCCCGTCAACGGGATTGGCCAAGTTGGAGGAGTTCAACCAGGGCGAATCGCAGCCGCAGCGGCCACCCCGCACGGCTACAGCCACCACTTCTACTCCTTCAACCTTCAAGCCTACATCTCCTACCAAGCCTAATTCCTCCACCAAGACACAGACGATGACATCGACCACGACAACCACACGCACCGAGCGACCCCCTACGCAAGGGGGCCTGCAGCCGCCCCCTCAGCGCCCAGCGGATGGCGCTTCTCTTCGAAAGGAGAGGAGCTACGGTGGATCCATGGTCACGTCAGGCTCTTTGAGCCAGGTTTCTGGCGCCTCGGCCGCCATTTTTAACAATTTAAAGCAGTCCTCCAACGGTGCTGCAGATCGTCTTGGCAAAGCTGGCAAAGGGTTCTTTAGCAAAATCACTCGCAGTGGCAGCACCAATGAGCGGGAGCTCATCAATGATGATTCATACGTTTGCTCCGTGATCAATCTTCCTCTTATTGATCAAGCAAGAAAGACACGCATTTGCAAGAAATTGGAAGATTGCAGGGACAAAACTGAATTTTGGATGCCCGCTCTTCCCTACCGTTCAATTGATTATCTCAACTTCAAGGGTTGCGAGGAAGAGGGTCTCTACCGAGTACCAGGTAGTGGCCGGGAGGTCAAGCACTGGCAAAGGCGATTTGATTCTGAACTGGACATTGACCTGTTTGAAGTGCCTGACCTCTACGACATCAACACGGTTGGCTCCTTGTTCAAGGCTTGGCTTCGTGAACTTCCCGACGAACTTTTCCCCAAGGCGACACAAGACAGGATCGCCCAACAATGCGAGGGCGCCACTACTGCCCCCCAATTACTCAAAGACGAACTCTCCAAACTCCCTCCCTACAACTACTACCTTCTCTTCGCCATCACCTGTCATCTCAACCTCCTTCATTCATATGTCGATCAAAATAAGATGGACTACCGCAACCTGTGCATCTGTTTCCAGCCTTGTATGAAGATTGATGCATTCTGTTTCCAATTCTTGGTCTGCGACTGGAAGAACTGTTGGCAAGGTTGCTGGACCGAGAAAGAGTATATCCAAAAGGAAATGGAAATGGATGAACTGGAGAAGAAGGCCGCAGAAGAGGGCGAAGCCACGGGGGCTAAGCCTGAGCCACCTCGTTCTGCTCCGCCCGCCGTCAGCCACGAGCGAGCTGTCTCGTCTGGGTCCAGCTCTAGCGAGAAAGCCGAAAGCTCTAGCGAAAAGTCAAAGGAGCAGCTACCTCGACCAGAACCTTCCCGAGGCCGAAAGCCCAAACCGAAGAACATCGAGGTTGGCCATTCAAGCCACACAAGAAGCATATCCCAACTTCCCGAGCTTGGCCCACCACTTTCACCCATCAAAATCTAGAGCTTGCTCTCATCTAATATTATGAAATATACCTCTTGATCTGGGCTTCTCGTCTAAACATCTCTGCAACTTATTTATTCACGTTGCGCTGAGGGTTTCATCGGCTGGACCGATCTATCTACGTCCAAGAATGGACGTTTGGAAACAAACTACGATACACGATGTGGTTTCGGCTTTCCTGCATCCCCCCGGGTATTTGTCACCCAACCTAGCCCATTTTGTCTGCACCAGCATTGTCAGAGTGCTTTTCCGACGTCTCTGGTACCCATCATTGCCACTTACATTCTCATGTTTGTATATGTTGTCTTTTTCGTTCACTCTGACCCGGCGAGTGGCGGTCTCATTCTCTTATCATTTTTCCTTTTCACGCGACTCTCATTTGGCAGCGCATTGGCCAGTCTGTTTTATGCTCTGCTCCTTCAGATTCCCCTCTGTGGCTTTACTTGATATCTTCGGTCTACACATTGCGATTGGTTCTTTTTTTTCCTATCTATTTGGCGTTTTCATTAGGATTTGTACAATAGCGGCCCTGGGAGGGCATTCCATCCTTCAGCTCAATGAAACCAATTTGGTATGCTTGATATTGATTTTCTGCCTTAAAAACCAGTCCTGAAAGTATGCGTATCGCGAAATGAATATTGAGAAAGTAGAGGTAGGTGTAGATGGAATAGGATATAAACAATGCTTTTTAATCTAGTCATATGTCGACCGTCATGAGTTTAAAGGCAAAAGACCCTCGACTCCAAACCCCAACGCCGAGAACAAAGACACTTCTCAAAATGTACAGTAGTCCCTTTAAGCCATTACCACTATTTCTTTCCTGTCTTCGCACGAGCCGCATTCGACCGCTCCTTACGCTCATTGCGCTTGATCCTCTCCTTGCGCTCAGCGCGACCCATTCCACGAATTGAACCACCCTTCGCAGCAGCCTCCTCCTCCTTCTTCCATTTGCTCTCATCAACTTCCACAAGCCACTGGTTGTCGTCATCCTTGTTCTTGCCCTTGTATCCCCACTTGGGAACCCACTCGCCAGATGCCTCGTCGTAAACGAGCTTCTTGCGGCGCTCCTTGTCCGCCAGGGTGGCACCAGGTTTGGTGCTGAACTTGCCGATGCCCTTCTTACGAGCAAACAACTCCCACTTGGTCGGGGGCTTGGGTGTAGGCAGAGGCTTGAAGCGGGGAAGATCGGTGTTCGGGGGCGGCAGGCTGAGGAGAATGCCGTTCTGCGCAGACGAAGTGATGTTGCATGTTGTAAGCAGTTGGTTCAAGAGACACTGGGCGCCATCGCGGGCGGTGGCTTGGAGGGAACTGTTCAGCTCGCCGGGCGTGATCTCCAGAGGGTTCGGGTCGTTGACTGTCAGGTGGCCCAGGTCGAAGGTGTAGGGAGTGGGCTTGGAGACGGTGATAGGACTGGAGTTTCTGTTAGTCTCGTGCACTGTTTGGCTGCATGATAGGAAAATATATTCCATACAGTCTCTCGGGCTTGCCCGCGGCATCAGTGCCGTTGGACATATCGACGTCAGTCATTATGTCAAGTTTCTCCTGAGACTACTCAGAAAGAAATGAGAAGGGATGCTGGTAAAGAACAGCAAAAATGGAAGATATCGAGCTCGGCAAGAAAAAATGTTGGCTATCACCACTTTTACTTTTCTGCCGTGGTGACTAAGACAAAACAGACCGCCATCCTAAACAGGCGGAAGGAATTCAATCAAATTATTATGGCCGGTTGACGCTGTCTCTTGTTCTCCAGCAATCGTCCACCACTCCCGCCCGATCCTTCCCGAATTCTCCGCTAGGGCCACTGTTCTTGAACAATGGCCTCCGCGTGGTGCTGGAGCTGTCTGTCCCGGCTGCGTACAACACCACGAGCCTTGATCCCGACACCGGCCGCAACACCCCGGATTACCACCGCCCCCTTCCACTCGACTGCGGTGCAATATGCCAATCCGGTGAAGAAGAAGAGCACTCTTGTCGCCAATAAGTACCGTCAGGGTCAGGTGTTGAAGAGGAAGAAGAAGACCAAGACTGAGCGGGCGCGGCCCCCGGCTGTTGGCGAGCGCAAGGCTTTGCGGAAGCGCATTGTACTTAGCAACCCCAATGCCCTGGAGGTTGAGGGCATGAAGGACTTGTCGCCCGAGACTATGGTCGATGCTCGTCTCCGCGGTACTGTTGTCGGTCTGCCTGTGGCTACATTGGATCGATTGAGGGCTGTGCAGGCTTTCAAGCCTAAGCAGGGCTGGTCTATATTCCGTCGACCGGGTACCGTTCTGCGCCGTGATACCCTTGAGATGGGCCGACTATTTGAGAAGATCTCCGGGGATGGTGATGCTCCTGAAAAGGGCAAGGTAGTCAAGAAGATCATCACGGGATCCAAAGGCTCCGGCAAGACCGTGCATTTGTTGCAGGCTGCGACTATGGGTTTCCTCAAAAATTGGGTTGTGATTACAGTTCCCGATGGTACGTCTGATTGAAAGGTTTTGGATTATTAACATGACCGCTAACATGTAAATGATAGCACGCGACCTCGTGTCCGGAGACACTGCCTACTCTCCTGTCGAGGGTAGCAATCCTACACAGTATGACCAGCCTAACGCTGTTTCCGCCCTCCTGAACCGCACCGTCGAGGCCAACCGCGAGGTTCTGTCTAGCCTCAAGGTCTCCCAGAAGCACGTCGGTCTGCCCGGTCTCAAGCCCACCTCGACCCTGGAAGATCTTGCCAAATTGGGCTTCCAGGATGCAGCTGTGGCCTGGAAGGTTTTCCAGGCTTTGTGGGCTGAGCTGAACGCTACCGCCGCCGCCCCAGGAATGGAGAAGAACTTCGAGGCCCGCCCTCCCCTGCTCGTCACCGTCGACGGTCTCGCTCACTGGATGACCGAGAGCGCCTACAAGGCTTCAGACTTCACCCCAGTGCACGCCCACGATCTCATTTTCGTGCAGCACTTCCTCTCCCTCCTCAGGGGCCAGTCCTTGAAGAACGGCGGCATGCTCTTGTACGCCACCTCGACCTCCAACAACCCCAGCAGCTACAGCCTCGAAGTCGGTCTTAACCAGCTGGCCGCTCGCCAAGCAGGCATTGCTCCTACTTCAGAGAACTATCCGCAGCCCGAGAACTACAGCAAGCCTGATTCTCGCGTTCTGGACATTTTCAAGCCCGATAGCTCTAAGGACGCTCTCGAGCTGCAGACTCTTGGTGGTCTCACCCGCGACGAGACCCGTGGCTTCCTCGAGTACTTTGCCCAGAGCGGTCTCCTGCGTGAGTCTGTGAACGAGCAATCGGTTGGAGAGAAGTGGACTCTGTCCGGTGGTGGTATCATTGGTGAGCTGGAAAAGCTGGGTCGCCATGTGCGCACCGCTGCTCCTCAGCCCGCTGCCCAGCCCGTTGCTGCTGCGAACTGATGGACGAACCTGTTTCTTTGATTCGGGCCCTTGATGTGGCCCGATGTTGTACTGTAAATGGGATGCTGGGCTTTGTTTTTTATGCTTCTTCAATGTACTTTACAAGTCTTATAAATCTCCTTTGGTTTCTGTTTTTGCGTGCATATCATTGTCATGTTACCTATGGACTCATGTTTTTGCCATTCCATCCGTGGGTATTAGGTGTTTCCAAGAGACCAGGCAATGCAAGATAATAGGTACTGTCTATGTAAAGCTCTCCATCGGTAATTGACTGTCGTGGTAACCCGGGCATGGGGCATGCTGGTATTATCCAGTGTAATCAAACCTTGACTCCCAACGACTTCCCATTTCTAGAAGTCGACTCTGCGCAAGAGTGTTCTCTGGCTAGCAATGAAGTTGTTCTGGTCTCGCAGCGACGTCTGCAACATCACGTTCAATCACAGGCCCATTCTAGAGACTCCAGCATCAATTGATCGAAACTGCCCAGCCCTGCAGGCTCCTCTCGATCTCGTCCAACCACCTCTACAAAGGTTCTTCAATATTCACCCTATGTGAAATTCATTACAAAGAATAAGATTCAGTGCTGTTCTTTTCTTCTCGGTTATAACCATTGCTGCGCTGACTGCAACTCCCGATCAACAGGATCCCCGGATCAGACTGGGTTTTCACAACGGTCCCTGGAAGTATCTATCTATTGCTACAGCTCTCAGCAGGACATGAGAGCTAATGAATGCTCAATCACTAATTGTTCGTGGAGAATCAGAGCTAATAGTGTTTACAAGATGCCTTTCATAGTCCATATCCATTCATAAAAATCCCAGCATTAAACACAATGCCTCTCGTCCCCAATATCCTCAGATCCCGTCTCTTTGCCCCATTATCAAATACCCTATTCATCAAGCCTCTTTGGCACAATAGGTCTCACCAAATCAGGATAATCAAACTTAGCAGCAGTATTCATAAACCTCGAGTTACCAGGATGGGCCTCTTTCTTCTCCCCGGTGAAAAGGAATGTCATAGGGAATCCCAGATCAAACTCATAAGCCCCCTCAATCTCCTTAATGTCATCCTCCGACAACTTCAATGCCAATGCCTCAATATTGCCCAGCAAATGCTCCGGCTTGCGCCCACCTACTATCGGCGTCACATACGGTGCCTTATGCATTAAGTATGCTAGCGCCACGCTTGTAATGGCAGTGTTGTGTCGCGCAGCCACACTCTCCAGAACCTTCGAGACAGCGATATCCACATCGCGGGGCTCGACCTGTCGTCCAGGATTGCCGGATTTGGCGATCTCTTCGCGCTGGGCAGCGGTTTTGAAGCTGCCACCGCCAATAGCACCCCAGGGTACCAAGCCCATACCTTCAGCCGCGGCCATGGGAATGATCTCACGTTCGAAATCGCGCTTGGCGGCGTTCCATTGGCCCTGATACACAGAGAAGGGGCGAAGGCCATGGTCTCGGGCATCTTGGTGGGTGTTAGTAGGTTCACCTTTCAATCGGGGAGGGTAGGAAATGTACATTGATTGGCGCGGCTGACTACCCAGGCAGGTGTATCGCTGACTCCGAGGTACAGAACCTTGCCTGCAGTAACGAGCTGGTTGAGTGAGGTCATCACCTCCTCGATGGAGGTACTAAAGTCCCACCAGTGGACATAAAGCTAGAACCAGTATAAGCCTCTCGAGAGACCCCAATTTACAGAAGGTCGGCTGAGCAAAGGACCTACCAAATCGATATAATCTGTCTTAAGCTTCTTCAAACTCGCTTCCAATGAGACCTTGAGGCTTTTCGCATTGTTGCCCACATAATTTGCCTGGATCTCAGACTTCTTGTGGGTGCGGTAAGGCGAGGTGTACTTCGTAGCGAGGACAATCTCGTCGCGCACGCCACGGGCTTCCATCCACTCGCCAAGCCAGGTCTCAGAATCTCCGAATTGGTAGTTGTTAGCCGTGTCGATAAAATTGCCGCCGTTTTCGTAGAATGTGTCGAGGATCTTGAAGGACTGTGTTTTGTCGCATTCGCCAAGTCTTTCTTTCCTGTTTGTTCTTTAGGTCCAAACCCAGTTTAATGTGAACTGCTTATTTAGAGCTTACCAGCCTTCACCAAAGTTCATAGCTCCCAAGCACAATGGGCTCACCTTGACACCGGCCGTGGGCGCCAGTAGGCGGTAGCGGCCGAGGTGGGATTTGGGAGGGGCTGCGGCCTGAAACATTGTGACCGGTTATCAATGGATCGTTATTTTGGATGAGTTTTGAAAATGGGATGTTTCAATTCTAGAAATTGAGGTGAAACAGGGAACAGCAAAGTGTTTAACTAGCTCGACCCTTTATGTATGCACCTGCGGGGAAATGATGTAAATGCTCTACACCGCAGGATCAATTATTAAGCTGGAGTTACTTGAACCCTTTTACCCGTTAAGTCCGTCCTATTTAGTGTTGTGCTACAAGACGCCGGCATAACATTACTGGGAGACTGGTCGACGGACGAGAGTGCATTTATCTCCGTTACCCCACTTGAGCTGGACGACGTCGAATCCTATTGAAACTCGCGACCTTGGTAGAACCCCGGAAGCTCAAATCATGTTCATTGATAAAAGTTAATTCAAGGTCTCATTCACATTTTCCTGGTATCCTTTGCAAATCTTCATGAAGCCTCTGCTCGGCCTCCGCCCAAACCATCTCCTGTTCCTATTCCCGTTCCCATCATTATATCCAGTCGCCTCTGTGCTCTCCCAATAGCTCCAACCTTCATTCCTTTAGCTTCATAAAAACCGGACTCAAGATACCCTCCGCTATCGCCTTCTCTCTTTCATTCATAAATCGAGTCATGCTGTTCTGGTAACGAAGGCAAATCTCTTCCCCCTTCTTATTTGCCGGATATCCACATGGATACGGGATTAGGCACTGATTTATTTCAATCCCAATTAGCTGTTTGTGAGCTCTGGTAGGGAAATGGTTGAACATATCAGTGTCAGGAATAAATACTAGTGTTTGAATATCCGTAAGACATCAAGTTTCAAAGATATGAAGCAGGAGACAACAAACCCTGGTACTATACTAGTGAGTCAAAGTTTTACCGCACCAGAGTCTGCTAGGTCTTCGAGACTGAGCACGTTGATTGATAGCTTGAAAGGCTCAAGAGGTCAAGGAGCCATGCATAATCCCTGTAGATAATATAGGAAGGGCTCACATCGAAATAAGAATGAGAAGCTTATATTTCATTGGAAATTGTAAATAGAAATACATAAAAATAAATCTACCTCATTCACTGTTTTGAGACGAGAGCGTTTCCGTAAAAGGGAAAAAGCGTCCATCCGCGTGGCATCGCGATCATGTGGGGCGGCCTCATGGCAAGTGCGCAAGCTCGTCCCGCTGCCTTTACACATGCGCTGCGCTGTGTTGTCGATTTGGCCCTACCTTGGAGTTTCTCCAGGATTATCTTCCTGCAATACCCAGCTGTGCTTTACATTGCCATGATCGACCATGTACAGCTCGAATCAACACGACTCGCAGCCCGAATGGCGGCTGCCTGCACCTCCACGCCGTCCCGAGGGACAATCTGATGTGCCTCCACCGCAGCCGCCTCGTCCTCAGGTCGCTCCGTATAGTCCGGCAACATATGGCCAGATCTCAACCTCGCCGAATCCCAGTACACCAGTGTCTGGGTCCGCGGACTCAAGAACGTGGGGTGTGCGATACAACAATCAACAACAACTACACCCAGTCTATGCCCCGCCGCCTTTGCCAGTAAGGATACATGTTGAATTATAGGGAGTACCGAAGCTGACCGGATTCGTCCCAAAAGCCTCGGCCATCCAGTACAAATGAGCAGCCGTATGCCTATGCGCAGTCGCAAATGCCGGGGCAACCACCGCCCCTTAACACCAGCAGTTCACCTCCACCCCCAGGCCATGTCTATGAATATATCACCGACGCGCAAACTTCATCTGCTTCGAACATTCCACCGCCATACGTGTCTTCGCCTGCGTCACTATCGGCACTAACTAGTGTGCCACCTCCACCTCCAAAGATCCCACAGGACGCTCATCTAGCGGCGCATCAGGCCAGTCCACCTGTGCGGCCGCCGCTTCTTGCGCAAGGTGTAGGCCCGGCGGCCACACTAGGCTCCTATGGATTCCGGTCGAATACGAACTCGGGCCCAACGGGTCCATCAGCTTTGGGACCTGGCACACCTTCTGACTGGGAGCATCTGGGCCACACGACAGCTGACTTTGACGATGCGCCCTGGTTTCCGGATAGGCCACCAGCGCACCAAAATCAGGATTCGGTCTACAATGCGCCAAATTACGGTACTAGATTGCAATCCCAGTCTTTGGATAATACGGCTCCCCCTCCCTCGCAGATGGAACCAGACCAGCGGATTCATCCACCCCCGGACATGGTTTCTCGGCCAGATCCGGTAAGACGGAATGATTCTATTTCGCCTATCAGTCCTGTGACAACATTTGGAAGCCAGCCATTAGACTCTACAGCACCGAAAGTGACGGGTCATGCGTCCTTTACTCCGCCGCCCCGTGTGGACAGCGTGAGCTCTGCTGGCTCATTCGGGGATCATACGGAAAGCATTGATAATGTAATTGATGCCTGGGTTCAACCGCTGTCCGCCGCTCCTAAGTTGGCTCAGCAAGCTCAACCAGGCCAGCAAACTCAGCAAGTTCATCCTGAGCGTGGATGTCCGATTTTGCGGCCTTCGTCCACCCACCAGAGTAATGAAGGAACTCTGACCGGAATTTCGAGCCCAATTCAAAGCAATCCGCCCATTGCTCAGGATCCAGAAGTAGTCGCAAGCACAGCAGTGCCAACTCCACTTGCGTTACATGGAGTCACCTCAGCTCCTAAACCCTGTGATCCATATGAGGACCTTGACCCATGGTCTAAATCCTCTCTCACGCGCTATGTCGCGATGTTGCGTAAGGAGGCTGTGGCTGACTCTGATGAGGAGCGTTTCAAAATCTTCACGGCTTTCATGGCTAAGGAGACCAAGCTTCGGGAGATCCTTTATAATATCGAGCATGACACTCAAGACATCTCGCCAGCTCCACGATCGTCTGTGCCCACGCCTAAGCGCACGCTCTCACGCTCTTCGGATCGAAAGCTGACGATTGACTCCGGCTTGATACCCGTGGAATCAGACGAAGTCACATCACCCGCAGCTACAACGGAATATGGGGACGATATCGACGATACGGCCAGCGAGTTCAGCTCCGGAGGGCGACCTATACAAGCCAAGTTGGCTCGCCGAGGCTCACAATGGCGGCCAAAACTTTCGACTCTTCCTGGCGGAGAGGAATCAGCAACGAATTCTTCGAGTCACCCCTCAAGGAAATTCTCCATACACGAATCTGCGGACAAACATGTTCTAGAGCCCCTGGTATCGAATCCCCCACAACCAATCTACACTCCCTTTCAGTATACGGAAGGCCCGCAGCGCGGCTCAGACAAGTTGACATTCGCCCGCCCAGCATATGAGGCTTATTCTGATCTCAGACAATCAGCTGGCAGCGGACGCATTATGTCAAATGCTCCAGCAATCACGTCGCAGTCAAGATCAGGGAATGTGACCACAATCCCTGCTACTGATGAACATGATGAGACCTTTCTCGGTCTGATTCGTCACAAGAGCACGGCTTATCGTGAGCTTGGTCGCCCAGGTACTACACCAGTTCCACCCTTGCCAGAGTCCCTTCGGCAAGGGCGACCAAATAGCTTGCTCGAAGAGTTGCGCTCAATTGTCTGGAAACCTTTGGATAAGCAGTCCGAGAGCTCGTGGCACATCACAACTCGGCAGGGTCTCGAGAAATTTTCGGATGACTTCTCGTATATTCAAGAATCTGTTGATAAGTGGGAGTTGTCCGCGAAAGATCGTCGTCACAGACTGGATGAGCAGCGCATGGTTCGGCAAGAGGAGTCCGAGGAGCAGATCGATAATCTCTTCAATGGAAAAGAGATAGGCTATGCCGATATCAATACGCTCGAAGAGGACTTCCGTCAGACTGAGGCTCGCGTTCAGCTGGACGAGGAACGTGAGGAAGTGGAAAATTTCATCGCTCAAGTCTTCAATCCCCTGGATGAGCGCTTGAAGACCGAAATTTCCATACTTCGCCAGTCCTACGATTCCGCACTCAGCCAGCTGGATAGAGACCAGAAGGGAAAGAACTCACCAACCGAGCAATGCAGTCCGTCAGTGACGATGAACTTGGTCAACGATATTCACAGGAAGCTTGAGCTCCGCTTCCAGAAACGACTCGAACTTGCCCTGGACTGCGAGCGCCGTCGTAAGAAGGCCGAGCGTCGACCACTAGTTTTCATGGGCGACATGGCCAGCCTTCGAGAGCTAGACGGAGACTTCAATCGCATGGAGAAACGAAACATCCTAGAAGCTGCAAAAGACTGCGATGACCGAGCCAACCGACTGATGGATTCCTTCGATGATGCAATTCTTCACGGGCTTGGTGCGAACCAGGGTCTTCTGGACGAGCTCACGAGCAAAGTGGCCCGACTAGACCCCACGAGCCTGCGCGCTTCCGGCCTACCTGATGCTGAAATTGAGCAGGTGCTCAAGTCCGCCGCGACCTTTGCTGCCTCTCTTCGGACCGACTCGGAAGCCATTCTGCGCAGCTCGGGGATTGCCGATTTGGCACTCAACGAAGCCGACTACAATGTCGCCGTCGCTGAAGCGCGGTATTCCAACTCGGAGCCAGAAATCTTCCAGCGGCTCGAGGAGGAGAAGAAAAAAGAGGACGACGTGCTTCTAAAAGATATGGATTCCAAGTTGGAGAGCATCCAAAGGGCTCCTCATGAAATAGAGAGTACAATCAGGCGTCTTCTTGAGGGCTTAAGCAAGACACCCCGGCCCCCAACTGTTGGGCCGACCTCGGCTTTTGCAGATGACCCGACGCCTTCGAGTCAAACAGCTGACGTTCCGCCGATTCTTGTGCGGCCTCCGACTGCTGTGCCCGCCCCACCTTCAGCTGCGGCGAGCCCAGTTCAGGACCTCGACGTGGAGCACAAAGAACGAATGCGCCGGGCACTGGAAGAAGCGAAGAAGCGCAACGCAGCCCGAGCAAATCACTAGACTAAACTTGTAGTTGCTCTTGAAAGCCCATGCAGCAAAGCATTCACGACGCGACGAATTTCCTTTCATCCTAATATACCCCTTGGCCCACGATTCAGTTATTCGAAATATTCCATGTTCATTCGATACATCCTAGGGTTTCATAATCCTGAGTACTTTTCCTAGATAGTTACCCAGTGGCCTCAAAACAGCATCACTTGCGCAGCATGTAGTCCCCTCTCTTTAGCATCGTGGTATGTGCGGGCTCACGCGCATCCACCCGGAGTTCTTTTCCCCCCAACGTTACACAAAGTACTTGAACGATTCATTTAAATTCAACATGCTCATGCTGGTTCATAAACGTGTGGATGGAGAGCTCAAAACCAACAGAGCCAACGGAACCAACACTCATGAGCTCATGACGAAACTCTGCATGGACAGGTGCCAAGATGCCTTGAACCTAAGGCTTTTTTCACGCGCAGCCACAGGGTGGCTGCGATATTCAATTGGGGCCAAATCAATTCACTCAACAAGAGCGCACAGACAACTGCCCGACAGTCCAACAGAACATGTGCGACCACGAGTGGCCGCGTGCAGGGCAAGAGTTGATGGTTAGGCGCTCGGGCACAGCGATTGGCGGAGGGGCTCGAACTGGGCAATTAGACGCCAAAGGTCGATCCTAGGCCCGGCCTCAACAGCAATTTTCGAGTGCTTGGACCATCTCTTAGCAGGATCGAAACCAGGGAAAATGATCCCTAGACCCAATACCCAAACCGACGGGTTTTGCCGTGCAGCATCGGGTTGGGGCCAACTCGCTTTCGCCCAAGGATCATCTATCCGCGGGCACAGTTCGTGCGCAGGAGTACCCCTCCCTTTTTCACCGTCTCGTGGAGTCTTTTAGGATATTATCTGTCAATTGACCCGGAGTGATATGCAAGGCAGACCTTTGAATCACCAACGCGTGGGGTTCGATTGTCAGCCTCGTGATTTTTCTTTATGTGATTCTAGGACAAAACACGCGTGGCGGACTTTGCCTAGGTGCTTTCATCTCATGGTGATGGAGGCTGCTTAGACGCAGCGTCGATACTGGCTTTCGCTCAGCTTGGAAGGAGCCTCGGGCTCAGGATGCGCGTCCGACGATCGATCACTCCGGGGGAGCCTTGTTTGACAACTGTGCCATCAATTCATGTTGATGTCAGAGTATCTCTAGCCCAAAAAAAGGTGTGGCCAATTGATAGTGCAGACGATCTGAGAGCGGGTCAATGTGGCCACTCTCAGGCCAGCTCGGAGAGGTCGAGATTCCCCGATCTCGCCTCGCGCAGGCACAGACTGCGATCGCCATCGGGCCAAGCCTGTTCGGTCTGCGTATAGCACGGACACTCTGTTCGTCATTCGTTTGCTTCCTTAGTTGACTGTCAATTTGGTCAACTTGGGGTGAACATCTTGTCGCCCACCGCGTCTACTTGACCCATGAGCGGAATGCTACTGGTTCTGTGGAGTACCAGTCCGTCATTCGAAGCCATTGTCAAGCTCTGTGCGATCAAGTACTGTGCTAGCTGCGCTGCTGAGGCCCTTAATTTGAGCTTGACTCCGCCCCGGAAGCCGACGAGGGGCCAATGATCCAGCCACGATACCCCAGATCGGTCCATTCCACACGATCTTCCTGGCTGTCTGTGCGCTGCTGCTGATCAGTTGTCAAGCATAATCGAACGGTTTTGGCTTTGTCAAAACATCATCCCTTTCAAGGGCTCCTGCAGTCAATTTTGCGGTCAATTCTCTCGTTGTGCCCGTGCTATCTCGCCTGCAAGCCCCCCTGATAGCTTCCCCCAAGCGCTGTTGGTAAAAAAAAAAAATCAATGGGTCTGCGCCGAGCCTGAAATTCGCTTTAATTTTAACCGATTTTTTATTTTTTTTTTCCTTTCCCTACGACCAAGTGACCCCCCAACTATGGTCCAACTTGAAAGCCGAGTTTCCGGGCACAGTCAAGTCCAGAATGACGAAAAGCAGATCATAGCTCGATGGCGGAGCGAAATATTTAAAGCGGGAGGGACAGGCCGATTCCATGGTTCAGTGTACCCGCTCCCGTCCATGGGTCGGAAGAACTCTACGACTTGGGAGTGAAATTGGGAATATCGCTACTGTGCCCCTCCCTACTACTTTTTTCCCTTCCTCAGCATGGCGCCCCCGACGAGACAGTTGAACAGACTCTCTATCAGTCAGGCTATGCCGGCTTCCAGGACCCCCCGCGCTCAGGATCGACCAGATCCCGCCCAAGGCCATCGAGACGAAGCTAATGACAGCTCGTCTGCCGAGAGTGAAAGCGAGGAGGAAAGCGAGGAGAGTGCAGAGAGCAGTGACAATGAGTCCGAGGGCGGATCAAAGGTCCGAGCCCATTCAGGCATCACCTACGACCTCAGTCATTTAGATACCGAGTCTGAAGCTCAGGCGATGGTAGGTCTGATGGGCGAGTTCGACGTGGTCAACTGCCGTGCTTCGTCCGAAGGTTTTGACTTTCAGCTTTTGGACCGACCGCGTGTGCACATTGGGCCGGACTCGCCTACTTGTACCTGCTCAACTTTTCAAGACCGGCCTGAAGGTGCCTGTCAACACATCTTTGTAAGTGTTCCGTCGTGTTTCGAGGTGATCAACTCACCAGGGTTCCCGCTAATGCGTCTCCCATGTCCAGTGGCTCCTCGATCAGCTGCATGGCTGCTTTCTCTCTGAACCACCGTCCACCGAGGTAGCCTTGTCTCACGATGGCCGGCCCGTTGTGCGTCAACGCATCGAAGATCTTCTCAAAGGCAAGCTGGAGACAGTGGCGAATCAGCTCAATTGGCAGTACCTCCGGGATGAGGGCGACAGCAGGACGAAGGCGATGACACGAGTGGAAAAGGTACGAGACGTGCTCTCTGCGTTCACTCCGACTATCCTGCCAGAAAATTTCCGTCCCGATCTCGTGGAATCGACAACGCCGGCACGCACTGCGGAGCAGTGTGTCGTGCAAGGTGACTTTCAAGCAACCATCTTCCGGCTAGCAGTACACGACGATGGCGTTCGCAGTAGTCTCTGCAAAGCCATGCCAGCCGGTGCCTGTGCAGCCATCTACTTTAACAAAATCCAGGATCATTCTCGCCGCCTGCTAGCCGACTTCGACAAGTATTGTGCCACGGGAGAAATGCCTTCGGATCCGAGTAGTCCTGGTGGTGGAACAGTACAGATAGATCAGGTCTTGAAGGAATTACGCCGCTCAGTCTCTCGCATCCACTTGCACATCGGTTATCGCGCGCCCTACGGTTTTGAATGTGCGGCCAAAGCCCTCGTCTTCATTCTCGACGCCATATCCTCCCGGCACAAAGATCCGCTAGATGGGAATACCTGGGGCCGAACTTCGTTCCAGGGTGAAGATGAGGACCAGCGAAATCTGTATCTCATGCTCATCGGAGACCCAGACATGGACCTGGAACCAGACGCCGAGCTATTTGTCATTACCGCCCTGGAAGCCCTCCCTCCATCTAACCTCTACCAATTTATTGAGGAGCTGCGAGACATTCGGGCAAAGATTGAAGTGAATCGGGCACCAAAGGTGTTCCTTTATCGACTAGGAGATTTGATTCGATCGGCGGAATTGGCAGCGAGTGCCTCGGGCCAGAAGAGGCCCGCGGCAGGGAATTCAGGTGGCCATTCTAAGCGGACTCGATGATCTTCGTCTGTTGATGGCGATCAACAATTTGTGGATTTTTTCTGTTCTATTCATGTTCGGGCGGCCATCGTGTTCATTCATTTCAATACCCCCTGCATTCCGTCGCAGCGAACCCCAAATTCAATTCTTGCTGTTTCGGATATACCTTGATTGTGTTCCACATTTGATAGTTTTAACTAGTCACTATCATATCTTATTGAGTTCTCCACCGCCACAATGATCTCATCAATCGACAGCCATGAAACTTGAAAGCAGCGCTCTACCTTGGATCATTCCGCACTCAATCTATCTCGTATAGAAGACCCCGATGATTGCACCGAAAACAGTCATCTGTACCTAGGTAGTATACCCTGGATAACGTCATCCAAACCCAGTAGAGTGGTTTGGGACTCTGCATCCGCGGTCCCGGAGACGCTTGGGCTGTGTCACTTTACCCGCTTGGGAGTGAAAGTAGCCCGATTCGAACCCCAAACCCATGGATTCCGACCAAGGGCCGACCCACATCGAGCCTGCTAGGGGAAAGGAAATCGGTGTATGCGATCAAGCATGACTCCTGGAAATATGATCTTTAAAGGCGTTCAATCTGGCTTTGTGCTGTATGCGAAATCAGATTATGACAATTGATTAATAGGTACAGGGGGGCTTATTTTGAATTTGAAAATCATCCTTTACCATAACCCCACTCTGGCGAAAAGTGAACAATAATAATCTTCGCCCCGATGGAGCTAAACACGAGGATATGGGTCCGTGAATCCAGCCCTCTCGTCCCAACGTGGTTTTCATTACCGGGTTTTGATGTGTAGTGCGGTCTTCTTCACGGAGAACGCGGATCTTCGGCAGATTTATACTTTTTCTTCGGCTGCTAGTGACGTTGTAGTCTTTTTCCAGTTTAATTGAGGAGATGGCGCTTAAGAGGCGGTTTTGTGGATTGGTCGCTTGGCGCACGTGCTCTAGTTGGTGTTGACTTCTTTTTTTCCTTTACCTTCTTCTTCAAAAAAAAAAAGTGTGCTGTAGCTTGTGATTCTGACTTGACGGGGTGGAGTGGGTGGAGTCACATATTGACGCTGATTTTTGTTCTCTAGCGGGACCTGCCTTTCGAGGGGTCTTTGTGGGTTTGATACGATCCTATGGGATGAGAACGGAATGTCATTTGGAAGTAATTGAAATAGGGAGCTACCTTTGATGGTTGACACTTTTCTTGGAGGAATCTGGCGGAATTTACAGTGTGTGAAGCGAATTTCAATCCAGATGAGTTTCCATTCGGGCTTTGTTTCATAGTCGTCCTTCTCTTCGCTTTCATTGATGTTTTCCCTCTTCCTTTTTTATCTGTTCGTTACTATATTAATTCTTCAGCTCCTATTTCTTTTTTTTTTGGCATGCTTTTTTCATGCTACGTCAGGGTTGATTAAGGTTCTGCCGCCATGGCACGTCCACCTCAGGCGGCTTACTGAATTCCATTTTGGGGCATCGGACTATCCCAACATGGAAACTGCTCCACTAACGGGGAAACAATGGTTTCCAAGATTCTGTGTTTTCTGCAAATCCATGACAGTTCCAAGAAAAGCCGATCCTTCTGGCCTTTTCGTTGCTTTGAGCTCGGTTCAAGGGTTTTTCGAGAAATCATTTCAATTGAACTGCGTAGCCCAAGTCTCCGTGATCTTTCAATACAGATAAATAGCAGTTGGAAATAGAGAACGATTGAAGTGCCGCCTCAGGCGTAGTATGTCTAAATTTCTCCTAAATGAGCACACACACCAAACGACCACTTTTCATTGAAGACCATCCAGTCCGCATACCCCTCAGGAGACCATTTATATTTCTTTGCTTTCACGCTAGCCTCGCAATTTAGGCTACCATTGTCTGACTCCTATATGGGCTTTCCTTCATGCAGTCTTCAAAAGATTGCCTGTGACACTGCAAATGAGACACCGATGTCTGTGCATAAGCGGCAAGTCATCATAAATCCCCGGTGCAGAGAAAATGGGCTCTGGGGAAACACCTGGTTTTACCCACCGACTTGCACTTGTTTACGATAGAATGAGAGATGCTGTCTTTGAGTTTGAGGCCAAATTGACTCAAGCTGCCGTATCCCTTCCTGCTCGCATTTTTCACAAGAACTTCTCAGAGACTGGAGGTACCATTTCAGAGAGCATTACGTTAATCAACCTTCATGAGACAAATGTATGCTGATATCATGTCAAATTTTGACTTCCCTCACATATGATTTGAAACGAAATTGACCAAAATGTCAGAATTGTGAGGCTCGATGTCAATTGTTGATTTCGCGAATGGCTTTGTTGAACTCAGGATCGATTGGCTTTCACAGATCTGGGAGGTCGCATTACTGGGATGGATGGCTGGGCGTTCTGCGATGCTAATAGAATCCAATTTTGCGATGTGTTCTTACTCGGCTGGTTGCTTGTATTTCTGTAATAGGAAGAATTGGGAGGCGGTGTAGATTTTGCACTATTTTAATTTTTCTCTTTGGCTTTGCTTTACATATGGGTTCATTTCACTGAAAGGACCTAGACAGTCAGTCCTCAAGGAGCATTGGTTTCCAAAATTTTCCCCCAGTTGAAGAGGGACCCACATATCTGTGAATCTTTTTTGGTTCATAATGCCATTATCGGCTGCGTTCTACAACAACTAGGCCGGCTGGCCCAATGGCAAGGCGCTTGACTACGAATCAAGAGATTGCAGGTTCGACCCCTGCGTCGGTCAATTTTTTTGTCAAAAACCAATTCTGTCCAACATTACTTTAATACTTCATTTGAATTTTTTTTCATAATGTTGATGAGAGCAAATTCATTTTGTCATGATGTTTTCTTCCGATTTCATTCTATCGAATTCCTATTCACTGTTTGGCGCGTTCAGAAGTAATTGGCCTTCGCTACCGTAAGATATATTTTCAAGTGATCAAGTGGAGCAGGACTGAATCAGTATCAATTTACTCATGTATTAAAGGAAGTAGCTTGATTTTGAAGAAATCCCCAACGCTATCACCCACCCATATATATAACAGAAGAATAAGAACATATCCCACTCATTCAAATGTCTTCGCCTATGTCTGCCTTTCCCCCCGGCCACGAAACGAAAACCCACTCGAAAAGATACTAGACCGTCGTTTATAATTCGATACTCTGTCTGTGGATGAATCGGTTGAATCCTGTCTGTCCTTTTTTCCAACCCAGCTGGCATCCAGCATAGGTTTCTTTGCATTCTGATAGAGCAACCAACAAATCATAACCACCATCGTTAAAGGCACCGTGATCCCCGCCCAAACCCACCAAACCTTCGCTCCGGTCACCGCTCCCCCAAAGACTCCTGCACCGACCAGTGTACCTGCAAAAGTGCCTGGCAGGAACACCATTGTCAAGGTGGCTATTGCGTTCATCGATGTAGAATCCTGCTTCATACTATGAGCAATCTGAATATTGTTCGCAGCATCCTGCTGCGTCACAAGATTATAGACGAGCGACATGGTACTGTCCTTGCGCTGTTTGTAATTCAGAAACCATATCTTCTGCTTCTCCATTGAAGCGATGACATAGGATATTGAGTCTTCTGCTCGTTGGTAGATGAAGGGACTGGATCGTGGTAGTGATGGGATAAGCCGGGAATGTGCTCTCTGTATAGCTGTGGCTGTGATGATGGCGACATCAGCGTTTCCAATGTGAGAATCGGCGTTTTGAGATATAATCTGGAGTTGTTTGGTGAGATCTCCTAGCTTGGCTCGGTCGCTGGTCTCGAGGCCGCCGAGATGATCATCTACTTTGTTGATCTGGGTCCACATAAATCTTTGGAAGCGTTTGACGTGGAATTTGGAGGATTCGAAGGACAGTGTCGAGAGAATGACATGGATATCAAATGGATCGTCTAGGAAGACGGCTGATTTGTGTGCTGCGGATGCTGTGTTGAGGGCTATGCCCAAGAGAGATTTTAGTGTAGTGACCGAGGTATCGAATTCTTTATGGGAAATGATATACGTCGTTAGATCGCGTGTAAGATCGTGGTGCATGTAGACTGAAAGGGGAGCTCCTTGAACCTGAAGGTTCCAGCGAGGGTGTTGGCAGAATAAATCTGAAATAAGGTCAGTATCGTCTCATAGAACTTCGCACTCTTTCCTACCACAAGCCAGCAATCTGCCATCATCGTCTGCCTCCCAATGAGTCTGCGGTGCCCAGTAATCAGGCCGACCGATCATGTTCAACAAGAACAATGGATTAACTTTCAATGTCTCCATTAGGTGCTTGGCATTGCCCAAAGTCATCAGGATGCGGGAACCGAAAGATGTATTCTCCATGGGCACCAACGGTAATAGACTAATCAAATTAGCCAGAGCCCAATTGATAGTTCGAAGGTGAGTATCTCACAATACAAGCATGTTGCGACCAGGAGAACCGTTGATCGGAGGCGAAGAAGGTGTAATTGAGAATGACTATAATACGTGAGTTGAGAAAAGCGACTTCCAACGAGACAAAATTACCCGGAGAAGATTGTTCATGCCATCCTCATTCAATGTTGACCACTCTAGATTCCTATCAGGCTCAAATAATACAGTCAAAAAAGCTAGTCTATTCTTACCTCCTCCCTGTGAATCAACCTTCAAACACTCCACACGTGTCTCAAGCGAGAAGTTTTCCTCTTTCTCTAAATGGCGATGACATTGCACAGCATCGAAGACCTGCTGAAGCGATCTGAGATCATCTAGAGGATAGTGGCCTGTATGAAGGCTAAAATTGAAGTCCAGCTCATTGACAAAAAGATCAGAGCTCTCAGCATGGCGGTAGACATCATTTTGTGCCCTTGAATTCGGGCGCTGTGCAACCTCAGTCTGTACCAATGAGGCCTCGAGCTTTGAAAATTTAGTGAGATCACCAGTCTCCGCCTGATCAAGAGGATCTTTGCGGTCGGACATTCGGATTTCCTCGATGGTGTGAGTAGAAGAAACAAAGAAAATGACTGAGCCAGTTCATCTAAGATGGAAAAGGGATTTCAAGAAACACTATAAACTTTAGTTTGGAGTGTGTTCGGCAGCAAAATAGCTTCATCTGACCTCAGCACGGGCTTGCACCTGGGTTCAAGATACAGTTAAAAGCACGGCACATACGAGAAGAGTGAACTTAGCGGCAGACCCGAAAACATGGGCACGGCTAGTCTATTGGTTAATCATGCTGCAGTCCGTTTCCGTGGCGGCATCACGCAGTTGTCACGCGGAGTCTCATTATAGCATGGCAAGTCTATATCAGAGCTCAGTTTACATTCGCTGAATTATGGAAGTAACTGTGCGCTATAATCATCTCCAATGAGGCTCGAGGGCGGACATAGGCTTTAGAGGTTGGAATTTCCCTGCAAGAGCCCACCGACATATAGAATCGGGTTACGACAACTTTTGTAGAAAGGTTTTGTAGAAAGAAAGGAAGGGCTTCATATCTTCCAGGCTGAATAGTATAATTATTATTGGCCAAGTGACCGGACCAGACCTGAAGCAGAACAAACGAGCGCCTTTTGGTGTTGTTCATAAGCGCTAATGACAAGCCACCCCGTATAGCAGACCAGGTCCTGATTATGGCCTTGAGCCAGCGAGTTCGCTCCCTTTTAGCACGTGGAAAACTTTATCTTTGCAGTCCTTCGGTAACATTAATGGACATGTGCTCTGCGAGAGGAATTTAAATGCAACAACGTGCAGTCTTCTACAATTCGCTATCATGATAAGAGTCAATTCTGCTCTCAGCACTAAAAAAATGTAGCCCACGAATTTGATTGTCTCTTACTTCTCATTGACTTACCCAAAAAGCAAAGTGACCCAAGGAGAAAATATATTATTATCCTCAAGTCCACCATTGTGATTGAATACGAGAGTGTACTTGATCACATCCAAAGAGATTGAAGGCTGTGCCACGCAAATTCCGTCATCGATCACCCTCGCCGGATCAAAAAATGCCTTACGAAACTATGTTCCTGGTGATAACATCAAGCTGGCCCCCAGATATCAGCCTTATCTGAACAGTGGGGCAGGTCCCGTGATCTCACCGAATTTCTGCCCCTCGCTTCTAAACGTGGCATCAGCCTCTTTTATCTGATAGTACGCGTCGTTTGTGATACTCTCACTCTGAACATATACTCTCACTTCAAAAAGATGCCTCTCAATCTAAGTTACGAAGAGATATGCACCAAATTCGACCGCCTCATCTCCAATGGCATCATCACCTACCAACCCAGCCAGCCAATTCTCGTTACAGATAAGGGGATGATCGTTCGTCCCCACCGCCCTGACATCCCGGTACCCACTAATCACTGAAGCAATAATCAATGCAGTTCTCATTCCACTTTGTTGAATCTCTCAAAACCAAACCTCAAGCTGAAGATGCCCCCGAGACCACCAAACCCAGCATGATCAATGGCGTCGCTTCTCAGCCAATGTCCTTCGGCCCGGGGAGCGACATCGCAAACGACCACCCAGATGTCTGTATTACGACGGTCAATGAAACACATTACCTGGTCATGAACAAATTTCCTGTCTTCAGACCCATGTTGCTGTTATTAACCGTGGATTCGTACCGTCGACAGCACGAGCCTCTGGAGCTTGATGACCTGGAGGCTGGGTGGAGTGCCATTTGCGGGCTGCAAGAAGAACACTACGTTTTCTTTAATTGCGGGCTGTTGGCTGGGTCAAGTAGGGAGCATAAGCATTTACAAGTTATTCCAGCACCAGGGAGACATGAAGGGTATGATGAGCGTTTCAAGTTCTTTCTGGATGATCCCGAACAAAAGGAGCCTGAGTTCGCGTATTTTGTGCAGAGATTCGAAGAACTGTCCGAAAGACGGGTAAAGGATGGTCAACAGTTGCTAGATATCTACCAGAAGCTACTGCAACAGGCGAGAGAGGCGCTCAACTTGTCGACAGAGGTCCCTTGTCCTCACAATTTTGTTCTCACGCAGAGGTGGATGGTGGTGATTCCACGACAAGCTAAGGAGTACCATGGCATCACAACGAATTCGGCTGGGATGATGGGTTCAATTGCTATCTGGACACAGGAGCAATTGGATTCATGGAAGAAATTGGGGCCCATGAATGTTTTGAAGGGACTCGGGCTGCCGAGGGGAGATTGATGAAATCGCGCAAAGATTGATCAATAGACTACAAGTCATAATTGCATCCAAATAAACATACAAAATGTACAGCTTGAATTCTCACACTTTCATAGAGTCTTAAAAGGTAAGGTTATGTCGACAATTCCAGCACCACACGACCCTGCAATTTCCCTTCTCCCATCTCCTTAAACACCTCAGTGAGCTTATCCATCTTCTCAGTCCGGTAATGAGCCTTGATAATCCCCCTCTCAGCGAATTTGAGCGTCTCAATGGCCTCTGTCCGATTCCCTACCGCCGACCCCGTCACAGTCAAATGCTTATTGATAAACGAGGATGGGAATGCTGACGCAATAGGCTTGGGCTCATGTTCCGGGATGCCCACGCAAACTAGCGTGCCATTAAATCTCAACAATGGTAAAGCCTGCGCATAAGCCGCATTCGCAGCCGTGCAGACCACCGCAGCGTGGGCACCGAGCCCTTCCGTCAACTCTTGGACATGTTTGGTCAAAGCTTCGCCCTTGTCGTCTGAGGGGAACTGGGTAATATCGACGAAATGTTCAGCGCCGGACGCCTTCACGAGCTCGGCTTTGCTGCCATGGTCGATTCCAATTACGCGCAGGCCCATGCCTTTGCTGGCAAGCTGTACTGCGATGTGGCCTAAGCCGCCACCGGCGCCGGAGATGATGACCCACTGGCCTGGGCGAGCGTTGCTGCGCTTTAGGGCCGAGTAGACTGTCACACCGGCACAGAGCATTGGAGCGGCTTCAGCGGAGTCGAGACCATCTGGGATGGGAGTTACGTAGTTGGCTGGACCGAGGGCGTATTGTTGGAATGTACCAGGGGTGTAATAGCCTGACACTTTTTGGTTGAAGCATAGGCCATCAGATCCAGCTTGGCACGGCTCTGAAATTGTGTTTTAGTCAGGTGGCATTGATGATAGGCTTAGGATGAAACATACGGCAGCTTCCGCAGGCACTGGAGACCCATTTGATGCCGACACGGTCGCCGATTTTCAGGCCGGAGCTTTCTGTGCCTGCGCCGAGCTTGACAACCTTTCCCACACCTTCATGGCCTCCTACCTGACCAGGCTGAGTTGGAAATGGAAGCATGTCCCACTGCATATGGTTAGATTCATAGGATTAGAGACTAGAAGAAGTGTATCATACTGTGTTGGTCATGATTCCATAGTCAGAGTGGCACACGCCGGAGTGAGTCCTACAGAAAGTCAGTCCCTCATCATGGATGTTGAGTAAATTTCACGGACAGATTGATGAGAACCTCGCCTGCACCTGGCTCTGGTACTTCGATGTCGACAATCTTAGTGGACACGGTTCCAGGCTGGTCATAGACTGCAGCCTTCTGAGTCTTGGGGATCTCCGGAGCAGCCATGACTGTCATCAATGAGTTACGAGTAATTGGAATTTTAAATGTTAATGACTTGTTTAGGGAGGTGAAAGAAGGTAGGAGTCTCTACGAAAGACGGATGACAAGTGAACCCCTCTGCCAAGTGAATGAGGAGAAGGGCCCCGGTGGAACGTTTGGATCGCGGGGTAATTGACGAGGCACCCATGGAGTCGATTTGCAAATAGGCTGAAGATCTGGTACAAGCTAAACCTTGAAAGGTGAGGCCGGAGAGATGACAAAGATAGTGAGGGGGTGCAAATGTGGAGACATCTTGTGCCTCGGTCGGCCGCCTTGTGAATTTGAGATGGGCCCAAGACAAACATATGCTCGCTTTGAACTCTGAGAGATCCGAGTGATGAATGAAAATGAAATTGAAGAGTCATCTGGGTCTTATCGACTTATATGGATCAATGCCCCAAGGTCCTCGAAAAGCTGCTCTGATGGAGCATCTGCGTCACAGGGGGATCGACCCCGGCATCCCCGCAAAATGTAAAATGAGGGGCCGCGAGCACGCGCATTCGACCCAATTTGATTTATGAATGTATAGAAGGAAGAAATGGGAATTTAGCATATGAATTCGGGACAATCTCACTATGAAGCCTCCTTGGTCGTGCCTTAAAGAGTGAATTCCAGCAAATTACCCGCATAATCCCGCGCAAAGAATCGCTTCGGATATTCCTTTCCCTTCCTACCTATCCCAAACACAATTAGTTTAGCCTTCCAGCCACGATTCAATAATGGACCAACGTACCCGAATCCGCTTCCCCGGGCTTGTCAGCAGCCATCGGCGCCGCCGGGCCTCCGCGCATCTTGTGATCATAAATTGACTTCTTAATCTCCTCTAGCTCATCCAGAGACGGGAGTTTAAAGCAAGGGTGTCGTGAGTGCTCTGGATCGGTTGGGCCTTCAGTAACGTGGATTTGTTGTCCGCTGGAGCCGATGTTGAACCTGGGGTGGGGAAAGGCGATTAATACGGTTCATCATGCACTATGTGATCACGCGAATAAGGGGGGGGGGCGCGTTGGGCTTAGGGGGCGTCTGTCGCAATATGGATGGGAACTTACCACAGAATAGTGCCCCGTTGTAACTCCGGTACAGGCGCCAGTACAAGCCCCAAGGTCTTAACGTAGAAGTCCTCCGCCTGGGGCAACGTCCCCGGGTGCACAGTGATGTTGACGTGCGCGATTCCTGAAATCATGATGAATGATAATACTACTTCAGGATAATTCAGAGTCTCGGACGAGTCACGATAACAATAGCGATGCAGGCTTGCCGCAACCCTTTATTTGCTCCGCGATCGATGTCATCCCCGACAGCGGATCGGAAACTGGATCCCGGTTGTGATTGGCCGAGCTTTGCTCCGCCATCGCTGACTCGCAACTCGCTTTAGATTGGTTTTAGTCGGGTCTTGCGTGAATGCGTGACCTAACGGGCATACGCCTATCAACGGAGCACCTCCGATAGTTGGATGTATCTTATCGATTTACCTGGTGCATTAAGAAACTGAGGTGATAATGGTGGAAACTGTATGCCGAGTGGTCGACTGCATAGGGTCGGAGATGGGCCGAGGTCAGACGATGTACCGATCCACTAAGTCTAAATGCTTATGTTGGTAGGCTTGAACATAGTGTATGTCTTGAAACGTGCATGGATGTACTGCGCTTATGTAATACATACGCTTATTTTCAAACAAGGGCTCAAATAGCTTCACTAGAGTTGCAAGTATAAGACAAGCAAGGGTAAATACTAGATGCTATACATGAATTGGGAATCCAGATTAAATGGGTTACCGGACAACCAGGAATCGATCCAGCGATTTAGAATATAGAGCGAACGATACGCAGAGGAGCCGCCTTGAACCACTCGCCCCAGGTGGCATACTCCACCTTGGGCGGTAGGTCAACATCTAGGGCACCGTCACGCATGTTGCTCAAGATATCAATCTTCTCCAGCGGGACCAGCCAAGCCCCTCGGTCAAGCGTAGGGTCCTTGTTGAAGTGGGTGTAAACGACCCAGCCAATGAACAGGAGAATAATCACCGGCGCAGCGAGATAATTCTCGAAGAAGACCTCGGCATCCTTGGGAGCAACGGAGACGTAGAATTCGGCGATCAGGCACAGGCAAGCGAGGAACACACCGATCCAGCTACCGATGACACCGAAGGGAGCAACAAAGGCAAGTTCCTTGATATCGCGACCGTGGTATTTCCATGCCGCGCGGAAACGAATGTGGGCATAGCAGATACTTCCCCAAACAAACAAGGCGCCGATTCCAGACAAAGCAAGCAGCCAGTTGAAGATAACACCACCAGTGGCAGAGGCCTCGTTGATGAAAGCGAGGAAACCAAAGGCAATCTGGAGAAGAACACACCAAAGGGGACGACCGGCCTTGTCGATGTAGGCGAAGAACTTAGGAGCCATGCCACGCTCGGCGAGAGCCTGAATCGTGCGGGTGGAGCCAAAGGTGGCGGAGTTGGCGACACTAATGACGGAGATGGTGATGACAGCGTTCATGACCGAGGGCAGACCACTAATACCAGCGTTCTGGATGGAGACGACAAAGGGGGAGGCCTTGGTGTTGGAACCGGAGGCACCGAGCAGGTAATCAGCGTTGCTGGGGACGATCAAGCCAACAATGAAGGTGGAAAGGAGGTAGAAGACCATGATACGCCAGAAGACCTGCTTGGTGGCTTTGGGGAGGGACTTGGCGGGGTTGGCGGCTTCAGCGGCGGCGAGACCAGCAAGCTCAGTTCCACTGAAGGCGAAGGCGGCGGTCGTGAAGACAGAACAGAAACCCTTGAAGGTGGTGAACGCACCCGGGTCATGCCAGTAGTGAGCTCCAATGTATCCGCCCTTAGGGGCACCACCGCAATCGATCACGACTCCCAGGATGATGAAACCAATGACAGCGACGACTTTGATGAGACCGAGGACGAACTCGACTATAATAATGACAATCGGTTAGCACGGGCCAAGTTCTATCAATGAAGACACTCGTCTTACCTTCACCATAACCACGAACACCGAAGAATTGAATGGCTGAGAGGACGACGAGGAATACCGCCACCCAGATACCCATATTCAAATCATCTCGCCAAAATTGTATCGTCAGACTCGCGGCCGTAATTTCAAATGGTAAGATCACCAGCCAACTGATAGCATAGTCCCAGCCGACGGCAAAACCCCTATACACAGTCAATAATTGGTCATTGCAAAAGGTAAATCAGTGACAGAAGTAACTCACCAGGCGGGGCTGATGAAGCGAACACAGTAAGAGAAGAAAGCACCGTTTACGGGGTAAAGGACGGCCAATTCTCCAAGAGCCTGAATGGTCAAAAGAAGGAAGGCACCAACGATCAAGTAACCCAGAGTCTTGACAAAAACGGTTAGTTGGGTTCGATTGATGGCGTGCTCAGTGTAACAGGAGGACATACCAGAGAACCCGGACCTCCCGTCTGTAAAGCAGAACCTGTAGAGACGAACAAACCAGCACCGATGGAACCACCTATGGAATTCTTCCGTTAGCTATACTGCAAAATCATACTTCTAGCAGTGAAGGGGGAAACGCATACCAATGGCAATCATCTGCATATGACGTCCCTGAAGGCTACGCTTCAGAGGGTTTACCTCTCCAACACCATGCTCATCAGCCGTGGCCTCGCCATAGGCAGGCATGGTAGTGTCGGAAGCGGGCGCGACAGTAGTGGCGCCCTTCTTCTCAATGTCTCCATCAGAGGCCGACATGTTGCCGTGAAAGTAGTATAAACACGAATAGACCAAGAATAAGGGGTCAAGCTTGGCTGGGAGCTGTAGACATTATATAGGCCTGCGGAGTCTGAACCCATGGCGATCCAAGGTTACTTCGGGCGTCTGGGCGTATTCTCGAAGGGAACAAAAATGCACGCCACGCGGTTCGGGACAAGGTGCTCAGACCGTCGCAATGGCGAGATAAGACTCGTGATAAACGAAAGGCCCAGACATCCTGACCAATTGACGACTACATATTGTGTTAGTCGGAGGCTTATCTTTATGTTTCTACGTCCCGTGGATAGCCGGGTTGGTCTGGTCAGGTTTGAGGCAAATCTCTCCCGGATGTTTATTTGATTAGAATACGGGGTCGCCTAAAATATCTCCTAATCCTAAACAGTCTTTGAGGGGTCTGGGAAGTTTAGGGAACCCTAGGAAACCTTGATAGCCTTGGAAAAAGGGTTCTTGCTACAAGGCCGTTGTACACGGGAAATTGCAGCCGATGCTGTCGGACGATCGAGCAGGTGATCCAAGTAGGCAATCGCGAACCCTGAGCGTCCCTTCTTACAAGACAGAGGCAATGTCGGCGATAATGGCCAGACGGATTCCGAGTGGCGATAGTGGCCGCATGGATGATTCTTGGGCCAACTGGGGGTAACTAAAGATAAGAAGCTGAGTTCTCCCCTGAAAGCAACCAAACAGAATCACAGGTTCATAGTGGCCAAGGCGTCAATAATAAAATGACAAGCTAGGACAAGCGTCGGCCCCGCAATGGAGTACTATGGGGCTCAGGTCGAGGTGGCCACGCGAGTTTAATAGGTTACGAAGGCATACCTCTTATCGCCCACCAATGACACCGGTATCCCCCCTCGATCCTCTGGTAGTTGTTCGAAGTGACGAGGAAATAAAAGCCGACCTGGCCCCTGACCGACCAATCTTGTTGCCAAGCACATTAAGCTTCGGCCCACATGCCATATTGGGCTTGTCTATCGTGTTTATCGTGTCTATCATCTGAGGCTACGGTGGATCCCCCTCACGGGCGCTACGTTAACCATATTTCTCGGAGCGCGGATATGTCTAGCATTTGAGACAAAGATTTTGTTGAGAAGTTTAGTGCGACTCCGTAATGAAGACTGATTCTATTTAACATGAAAATCTACGATAAAGGAATTGCATCTTTATCTCTTGCTAACGTTGTACAAGAGTCTTGGCGCCCGGCATTCGCATCATCAATCATGAACATCATGTGAAGCCTGCCAGTCGAGGTGGTGTGGTTCGTGGGATGTAAATATGTTCGAAGATCTGGAAGAGATGCTAGCGCCATGCAGAAAGCCTCCAATAACGATACCAGCCACCCTCCCCCCTGGTATTCGGGGGTCGATCCAACCTCTAAACTCGGATCCCGTTCCGGATCTTCAAGCCATCACGTCTGTGCATATACTCAACATACTCCCGAGTCGCATGATTGATAAGAGAGCGAACCACGTATCTGGAATCCTCGCTTTACAAGTGAGGGCAGACTGCCATGGTCATTTCGGACCAGGAGGGCCCATCGGTTCAGCGACTAGAAATCGCGAAGATGCATCTCGGCAGCTACAGTCGAGGTAGTTATCATAGCCTCAAAACATATAGGAGGAAAGATGGAGGACACCAAAAGAGTTCACCCTGAGACTGAAAGTTGACTAAAGTTTGCATCACACCATCTCTCGACACTAGGTCTTCGACCAACGCATGGAATGTTCTGTGAGATTGCAAACTATTAAAACAGTAATTTTGGTAACTTGGTAATCTAGCACTTATCGTACGGCTCCCTGTGCGTTCCTGTCGGTGCTTTGATTGGCGCTTGAATTGATTAGGAAGGCCGGTCAAGGATTGCTAGTTGCCAGGTTGCTAACGGGATGATACCCCTGCAATGGCCGAGTTCTCCACGGTTCTTCGCCACTCGAGGGCTAGGCTCTCTCCTTGCCACCCAAATCGGGAAGGGCGGATATAGGCAGCTGGGAATTATGCTCATGCTCGGTACCTCAATCTGCCTTGAGTCTGACGCTTATCGAATTGAGGCTGATCCTTGAGCCTCACCGTGAAATACAGAAATCAGATACTCATTCAAAAAAAGAAGTGACACAATCCCAGAGCCAAGAACTCCCTGGGAGACATCGACACGTTTTAGAAAAGCCCGAGGCCGTTTCAGAGACAGAGGCGTTCGACAAATCAATCAGTATTGAAAATCGATTATGTTCGAGATGAGACTGAACGATATTTGAGGCGACGTAACACGAAGCTTACAAAGGCCAACTCTATTCTTAACTAGAGGATCGTGAAGGTCAAGGAAGTCGCATCTAGAACATTAAGTTCGAGAACTGATTGTGAATGTCTCCAATCCTTCAGAAATACAACGCCAAAACTGTTGACTAGTAGGCTGAGGAAGTTTCATAGGCCAGAGGCCATGTACTGCGATGAGGATTTACCTGAATATAAATTTCAATAGGGACTTCTCTCTCATTTGAAGGTTTTCCCAAATCAGGTCTATCACTTGTCTTTCCCTCTTCTCTCTTGTCCCCTAGTTCTTTCCCACCATCGAGACTACCCGAGACAAGGCCCTCCACGATCTCGTGACACAGCAGCAAAGCATTGAGGAGAATCCTGACAAAAGGAACGCAAACGAAGCGATGGAAGCGATGGAATCAAAGTTCAGGACCAAGGATTGCATCATTAACTTATTGTAGGAGGCGATTTCTTTGCAATAGGACGACTGCACTGTTCTTCTCGCACAGCAGGTTCCCAAATCGCAGGTCAGCCTTGTCAAGACCCCGTCAGGGCTACAGAAGAAGCTCGTCCTCCGAACAGATCGCGATAGATCGAAGATAAGGAATCGCTTCCATGGCATGATCTTTGTCTTCCCCTGATTCTCGCTACATCGCCCTTATCACACTGAGTCGTTGGCTACCCAAAATGATGACCAGTCCAAGAAATGACGCCTTGATCAGTGTGATGGAACATGCGGCAGAGTGCTGTTCGAGTTTCTAAGTGTCGCCCATAGATATTCGTCTAGTGAATCTATGCCAAACGCGCCTTTGAGCCTGCCCTGCCTGCATTCGATCACTAAGCACTCGAATTGGAGCCCCTTTGGGGGTTTGAACGCGAGACTTCAGAAATCATATCTCGTGGTGAATACTTGAATGATAGCTAGGATTGCCGTCCTCCCCATAATTGACCGGGACAAGAAGAGATAGCCAGGGCAGAGTTAACACTTAGTGGTCGTTATTAGGACATGAAGAGCAGCGGCGTTATATCACACCTACGGGGTAATTAATAACAGTCCATCGAGGAGGTAAATGGATGCGGGTTTTGCTGATAGCCATGAAGTCATTTGGCTGCATTGCGTCGATTTGACTCATGCGTGCAATCATTCATCATATCATGGAATGGCAGAGACGCGTCTTGAACACAGAGTCTCCATAGCAAGCGCGTAATCGGGCTCAGGGTCGCGGCAGTAAGTTATATACCGAGGTGGAATCAGTAGCCCGTTGAGGGAAAACCTGGAACGCTAGAATGCGATTAATCGGCGAATGCCGAGGTCTGAGCCCACAGGGTGTCTTTGAATGGCTCTTCAGCCTGGCACTAGATGCTTTACCTGATTGGGAATACCGTTCCCGTGCCCCGTCGCGTGTCCATGGAATGTTGCTGCGTGAGCTGAAACTCCCCTTGTCCAGGCTTACGGGACGTGACTGCCTCTATAGGCGACGGTTATCGTGATCACCGCGACCCCAGATAAGGCGCAGAGGCCATCTCCGCCACACCTCCGCAGTGATTTCCAGGGCGTTATTGTGGGCAGAACGGGGGGCTAACCGGTTTGGTGGAGAGGAAGCGAAAATGTGGAGAGTCTTAGCGAAACGAGACGGCCTCGGCAACATTTAAAACCACCGGGAATGTCCCCCTTGCTTTCCCGATCCCGAAAAAAAGTCTGCAGTGTATCTTGTCAGCTACTGCATGATAATGCTTGGTGTATCATAAAGCGCATCTTGGTTTATCTTACGCCTAAGGCCCGGCTCCGTCTTGGTCTCCAGATCTCCACCATGGAAAACAAACATGTACTCGGCTCAGCCGACGACCAAGCCTTGGCCCGTCTGGGCAAGAAGCAGGTGCTGAAGAGACGTTTCGGCTTCGTGTCGATCGTCGGCTTCGCGATGGCCGAGCTGATCACGTGGGAGACTGTTTTGACGCTGTTCTACCAGTCCTTTGAAAATGGCGGTCCTGCTGGTGCCTTCTATGGTTATATCATCGCATGCCTGTCGACCCTGTCGACATATACTGTTATATCCGAATTGTGCTCCATGGCTCCCATCGCAGGTGGCCAGTATTACTGGGTTTACATGCTTGCCCCGCTACGGTATAAGAAAGCGTCTAGCTATCTAATCGGTTGGCTTACCTCCATGGCATGGATCGCGACGATCGCCACCGAGACTATCTTTCTGGGCACGATGATTGAGGGTCTAATCACGCTAAATAACCCGGATTTCCCGCAGAAACGATGGCAGAATACGCTGTTGGCATGGGCGAGTGTGGCAGGTACCTTCTTCATTAATGTCGTGGTGCCTGGAATTCTTCCTAGATTCAATATCTTAATGCTGGTCTTGCACTTAGCGGGCTTCGTTGCCATTCTGGCTACTCTGCTCGCCATGTCGCCCAAACAATCATCGGAGTTTGTTTTCCATACTTCCCTCAACGAGGGTGGCTGGCCCACACAAGGCCTGTCCTACTGCGTGGGCTTCATCGGAAACATCGCGACCTTCGTTGGCGCTGATGCAAGTGTCCACATGGCCGAGGAGGTCGCCAATGCCGCAGTGGTAATCCCACGCGCAATCATCACGGGAATGACTCTCAACAGTGCTCTCGGACTCGCCATGATGGTCACGATCCTCTTCTGCATTGGCAACGTGGATCATGTTCTGAACTCAGCCACAGGGTTCCCGTTCATCCAGATCTTCTACGACAGCACCCAGTCCTACACCGGCGCCTCCGTCATGACAGCCCTCATCATAGTCTTGACAGGTGCTTGTTCCACCGGAATCACCGCCACCTCATCTCGTATGACCTGGTCCTTTGCTCGCGACAAAGGTCTCCCCTTTTCCCACTACATCAGCAAAGTGAACCAACGCACCCAAGTTCCCATCGTATCTGTCACCGTAGTCTGCGGATTTGCCTGTGCCCTGACTCTCATCTACATCGGCTCCGACACGGCCTTTAACGACGTCATCTCCCTGACCGTGACCGGATTCTACGGCACTTATTTCCTCCCAAGCGCGCTCCTTCTCTACCATCGCATCAAAGGCAACGTATTGCCCCATGGCACCATGCTCGATGGCCTCCCGGATGCAGCCGCGAGCGTCAATCCAAGTACTCAAGAGAAATCTGCTGTCCCTTCGCGCCCCAAGGCCCCAGTTGTGAAGGACTCCCCCAAGCCAGGTCCTTTGTCTAGCCCAGAACGCGACATTCCTGAGAAAACAACGGGTCAAGTGGAGTTTGAGGTCTCTCAGGCTCCTCTCATTTGGGGTCCGTGGAAAGTACCTGGTATCCTCGGTACCATAAACAATGCGTACGCTTGTGCGTACATGCTATTTGTTCTTTTCTGGAGTGTCTGGCCCTCTGAGACCCCAGTAGACTACACTACCATGAACTACAGTATTGTCGTGACTGGCGGTGTGCTCATCCTGAGCGGAGTTTGGTATTTCGCCCGGGCGCGGAAGGAATACCAGGGCCCGCTAATCGATGAGGATATTGCTGCAATCATGCATCTCACCCCAGGCGCTGTTCCAGGATTGGTACCTGGATCGTCCGCTGTATAAACGGCAGAGATTGAAGATTGAAGGTTTCAGATTTGGAAATGCTTGCCTAAAGATGTCATGGCAGCCGGAAGTAGGAAAGGGGACCATGCGAGATTGACCTCGTAGGATGAGAAACGTTTAAAATTATACCCATGTCATTTTAGCTTGGAGAACAAGAAAATGCGAGAAAATAGGAAAACGTGGTAACAGTGTGGTTTCTGCTGTAGTTTCATACCGTAAAGAGGACATTTATGCAGCGTAGAAGATGTACTTACGTGGAAACCCTTCTATCAAATCCAGGTGATGATGTATACCGTACCAAAGCCTTACTTCCTGAAAGCAAAGCATGTTTTTCCAGCAAGTCGGGAAAGAAAAGGGTACATTTGCGTTCAAAGCTGAATAAAACATTGTAAACCTTGGAGCGCCGAGCTTTCAACACCGCGGCGCCAACGTAAATGCTAGGGATGACCAAATTAGGAACAAATAAGAGCCCCCAGCACAGACATGTTCATTGCAGTTCTGCACGAGCCGCACTCACATCTCAAAACAGGAAGATCAGCCTAGATTGGCTCCGGGAACTTGCAACAAAAAGGAAAAGCGCGAATGTGCTGCATCACGACCCACCCCTATCGAACCAACCAGCGCAGCCAATGTTCTAGACCAGACGGTAAACATGCAGCACAAGGGATCTGCAGGCCAAGGAACATGACGGGTTCCGCAGCGTGGCCTCACGTCAGAATGTGATTTGATCCCTAGGCTGAGGCCAAACCACACCCAGCTGCGATCTCAGCCCCGCCACTACGCGACTGAATAGGGTTCTTAAATACGATCAATGGTTCTCGCTGGTCATTGTAGAGCCATGGAGATTCCGGTTCCAGGGATGGAGACTTTCGGTCCGCATCAGGGACCAAAACAATTTGTTTTGTGTTTTGATGGGACGGGCAATAAATTTGCAGGTGATGCTTCGGATACAAATCTGGTTAAAATTTATCGCGTATGATCTCAATGTCTAGTCTTGTCGTTGTGTCGAGCTAATCATATTCTAGATGCTCGATCGCAGCCAGAGTCACCAGTACCATTACTACCAACCTGGCATCGGAACATATGTCACGTCCCATACCCTTGGCAGTAAGAATAGATTTGAGCGCATCAAATCATCGTACAGAAAAGCCAAAGATGCTGCGCTGGGATCTTCCTTCGACGAACATGTGTTGGGCGGATACAAGTTTCTTATGCGATACTATGCACCAGGCGATGATATCTACTTTTTCGGCTTCAGTCGTGGCTCCTACACTGCTAGATTCTTAGCAGAGATGCTGGACTACATTGGTCTTCTACAGCCTGGCAACGAAGAACTTATCCGCTTTGCGTGGAAGACATTTGCAAAGTGGCAGCAACGGCGCGATGCAACAGAGCACGATCATGAAGAAAGACATAAGCTGTTTAGATTTATGAAAGCTTTTCGTGAGACCTTTAGTCGGCCGGTGAGTCGGATCAAGTTCATGGGCCTTTTTGATACCGTGAACAGTGTTCCAATGTTTGAGAATGCCTGGATGGAAAGAAGTAAATTTCCCTATACGGCCCAGAGTACCGCACGGGTGATTCGACACGCGGTCTCGATCGACGAGAGGCGTGCAAAGTTTAGGCAGGACTTAATCTCCGAGGTGAAGCCTCTTCCTCAAGCTCACCCACATACCCACAAGTTAAGACACCTGCTGTCGCGAGACAATGATCATGACAAAGCACACGTTCCCGAGATAATGGAGCCGCCAAATAACGAAGAAAGACGGAAAGCGCGTCGTGCATCGCGACAAGAAACTTACGGCGAGGAAATGAGGTACCGAGGCCCATCACCATCGCCAGCCCGAAAGCCTAGCGTCGTTGAAATACATACCCACAACGGTCTCCTTACCGATAGGATCTCGCTCAAGAGCGCAGTCTCCCGGAATTCCCTTCATGTACCCAGTCTGAATATTCCAGGACAAGAAGAAGATGAAGATAAGCAAGATATTCAAGAAGTCTGGTTCCCCGGCCAGCACGGCGATGTGGGCGGAGGTTGGAAATTGAACCCGGAAGACCCCTGGCCTCTCAGTCATATCCCTCTAGTCTGGATGGTGGAAGAAGCCCAGCTTGTCGGTCTTGAGTTTGATCCCGAGAAACTCAAGCGCTTCCATTGTTATGAAGAGCCAGATTACGAGGACCTCCGCTTCAAAGAAACCACTGTGATCGGTGACAAGTCCAACAACCACCAAGACCTTTTCCACGAAGCATATAGTCGAACAATGGATACGGGTATCGCCCACGACTGCTTGACATACGGTGGTGGTCTCTCGTTCTTCTCAACTCTCTCCTGGCGACTAATGGAATACCTGCCCTTTCGTCGAATGGACCTTCAAGCAGACGGATCATGGAAACCGATCCGGTGGCCTTTGCCATGTGGAGAAGTACGCGATATTCCAGAGAATGCACAAATTCATATCAGTGCAATTCATCGCATGAAAATTGATCCCAATTATCGTCCGGGGAATTTAATTGTTGGCGGCTGGGGAAGGGGAGTTAAGAGGGCCCCGGAAAAGTATGGGATTGGGCAATGGGACATTTGCATGCATGAGGGAGATCCAGTTAGGCAGACTTATATTAGGAAGAAGGGGGACAGTGTTTGTCTTGATGAGTCTCACATTAGCTGAGTTCCTTTCCAAGGGCTTGGTAGATTGGCCTTTCGAGTGGCAGCACCCTTCGAGTGAATTCCTATTCTTCGGGCTTGCATACCGATGATCAATTTTTTGGGAAACTAGAAACAATGCTTATAAAGACGTAAGAGTTGTGCTTTCGGATTCAAGTGATTCAACGAACTCAGCAGCGCCGAGCAGCCTCCTTTCTCCTGAGCCCGGAAGCAAGCCACATGAGACCAGTATGTAATGTCTTCGTAATCATTCACATGCTTCCTTTACAATTAAGCTGAGTAAATGGAAGACAGCCTGGGGTGGAACTTGACTTCATGGACACCAGATCTCGGAGATTTTATGCTGCTGGGGTGCTACACATGTAGTCTTCCCATGTACAACCTGATGGTCAGTCTGGACAAGCTGCAGGTTGAACAAGCGTTGTCAGTCAATTTATTGACCTGCAAAAAAGTCAAATTAACACACATAGATGCAAAAACGGGTAATTGACATGGTTGGAAATTAATCAAGAAGACCTCGGAAGAATCCAAGCCCGCGGATGTTCAGAGTGCAGTGGGTCCAGCCAATTTACCCGCACTCGGGACAAAAATCACCGACGGACTTTTTCAATGAGATCCAATTTTAAACACGGAGAGAGTTGCTAAAATAACATGACATAGAATCTCAAAATTTTCAAACTCCTTTGAGAGTCACCATTTGCTTCATATGACTTCTTATGCGGAGTCGCAGGTTTAAATCTCCTCTTGGTAAACCGACCCCGCCTCCCCGCAATAACCATGAAACTAACTGATCAAAGTCCTGAACACCGAAGAACCAATCCATACAAGGGAACCAAATAATCAACGAAAGAATGACCATCCCAATCGTGGACTCTCATATTCATCTCTTCCCAGCTAGCCATCTTCCAACACTAGCCTGGTACACTCCAGACAGCCCACTCGGCGCGCAACACAGTGTCAACGAGTATAGGCACGCATTTTCTCCCCTAACAACGAGTGCTACCGACAAATACCTCCGCGGCTTCATATTTCTCGAAACAGATCGCATCTCCTCGACAAATGAAAATCACCCAGCACGAGGATGGCAATACGCCTTAGACGAAGTATCTTTTCTCACGCGCATCGCGACCGGACAACCACTTCCTGGTGAAGGCCATAGCCCCGCTGATAAAGATCTATGTCTGGGTATTGTCCCTTGGGCACCTGTACCGGGCGGACGCGATGTGTTGATGCGTTACATGAGTATGGCTCGGGAGCGGACTGGACCAGATGTTTGGAAGAAGGTGTGTGGGGTGAGATACTTGGTTCAGGACAAACCTGCTGGTGTCATGCTGGAGGATAACTTTGTTGATTCATTGCGCTGGCTGGGAGAGCAGAATATCGCGTTTGATCTTGGAGTCGATGCGCGGCAAGGGGGATTGGGTCAGTTGAGGGAGGCCGTGGAGATGATGAGGCGCGTGTATAATGGGGTTGGAGAGGATGGTGTGACTATTTTTATAAGTGGGTTGACTAAAAATTTCCTATTAGGTGTTGTGCTGACATGATTACAGATCACCTTTGCAAGCCTAATCTTCGGATTGGTGTTGATGATATTGATACTCATGAAGAGTACTTGGAGTGGAGGAAATTGATTATAGAGATGGCTTCTGCGAGCAAGCGGACCTACATGAAGCTTTCTGGGGCATTTTCAGAGCTTCCACCCTTAGACAGAGAGTCGGAGACCGATTTCGATGACTTGGTTTATCATATGAAGCCCTGGACAGATGTGGTTTTTGATGTATTTGGGCCCGAGCGGGTGATGTTTGGCTCCGACTGGCCTGTGTGTAATGTTGGAGGCGGTGGAAATGACATCTCATGGAGTAGGTGGCGCAAGGTCGTTGAAGGGATTCTGGATCGAAGGGGATTGACGGAGGACCAGAAACGAGGAGTCTGGGGAGAAGTGGCAATCAGGGCTTACGGTATTGAGGCTTAAGACCTTAGACAATACGAAGGGACATCCCTTTGGTTTTACAAATCATCATTGGACATAGAAAATATCTATTGTAGATTAACAAATAGTCCACCATCAACCAGAAGCTGAGCGCCAGTCTGTAAAAAAAATTAGCGTGATCACTCTCATCAGGTTGAAGGAGCAGACTTACCACATAACTACTCAATTCCTCACAAGCCAAGAAAACAGCAGGTCCAGCTAGATCCGGAGGCTGACCAAGTCTGCCCAACGGTATCCGGCCCTCCATGTACGCCCGCTTCTGGGGATCTGCCATATCCTCCTCGTTCAACTGAGTACGAATAGTACCCGGCAGCAAAGCATTGCAGCGAATATTGTATTTGCCCAACGCGACAGCGCAAGACTGCATAAGACTCAACACACCAGCCTTGGTAGGCGTATAGTGCGTCTGCTCACCACCGCCGACCAGGGCGGAAATGGAGCTAATACCGATGATGGACCCGCCGGGTGGTGATTGAGTCAGCGCCATTTGGCGGGCCGCGGCTTGCGTGGCGAAGAAGGCACCGGAGAGGTTTGTTGAGACGGTATGGTTTAGAAGGGAAGGTTCAAGTCTATATCGTTGAGTTTTCAGCATCTTTTAGAAGGAAAGGGATACTGACTCGAGAAAATCGGCGAATTGGCACACGCCGGCGTTGCTTACGAAAACATCGAGACGGCCGAACGCCTCAACAGTCTTAGCAACAAAGTTTTTGCCTGTCTCTGGCTGGGAGATATCACCAGACACCGTAAGGAATCGCTGTTCGTCCGCGCCGGCTTCGATCTCATTTATGTCTTTGCGCAGCGCTTCGAGCAGAGTGTCTTCTTTGGGGCCGCCGAGATGGCTGATGGAGACCTTGGCTCCATGACGAAGGTACTCCAGGGCAATTGCCTGCAACAAATTGGTCAGTTCGGATGTTATTTGAAGCACGTTCTGGCTGGAGCAGCCAGGAATGAGGTGATTACCCGTCCGATGCCTGTGAGACCGCCGGTGATGGCGGCTACCTTTCCGACGAGTAATTGGGGAAGAGGCATGGTGACGATACAACAGAAGATCTTCTCAATCTCCTCAATTGACTGGGAAGCTCACTTGTACTGGATCTCCAAATGTCAGAACAGGATACGATGGCAATTTTTGAGCAGCAGCCCCGCCGATAAGATTTCGGGCTTCGCGATGATGATACGCCGAGTGTGGGGTGCTTCCCCCACAACGAGGGGCTACAGGGGCGAATTGTTCCGCGCAGCGGCTTCGAGGCACCTGATGGCGTCCGACGTGGGGGAAAAGTCAAATTGAAATCAAGATCATCCTGTACAGATGTTTTATCTAAAACAGGCTACTTTACAAGATTGCAATTATACGTGAGGAAGAGTCTCATCCAGGGGATATGTCAGTCTAATTGATTGGGCTTCGGAAATGCTATTTATGTACATGAATATCTTGGAGGAAGCTGTGGACAAATCACATAGGAAGTGGGTGCAATACACATAACGCCGTGAATCCAAAATGCTCTAAGCACTTGTGCCATTAGCTTGCTCCTCGGGAGCACGGAGGGCCTTCTGCGGCGCCGGAGTAAGGAGAGCAGAGGCTGGGATGAGCTTGGCAGCGGGGTTGAGCTCAAGACCAAATCCAGGCTTGTCCAAAATGGAGACATCGAGGTACCCGTTGGTAGGGATAGGCTCATTCAAAAAGAGATCACCGAAGACTGGCAAGACAGTCTTGCCATCTGGGGAGTTGGCCAGATATTCCTGGAAGGGGCAGTTGCTCTGGGAGACGACAAAATGGTAGGAGTAAGGGCCCGAGGCGTGGGGTACGACGGGGATGTCGTACGCAGCGGCGAGAGCAGAGACCTTGAGGAGCTCAGTCAAACCACCCAGCCACATAACATCAGGCTGGATAATGTCGAGATTGCGGCCCTCGACAAGCTTCCGGAAGCCATATCGGGAGTATTCATGCTCACCGGTGGTGAACTTGACAGTAGGGTGAGCGCGTTTCAGAAGAGCGTGGCCGTCGAAGTCATCGGGCGAAAGACACTCCTCCCACCAGTCAATATTCAGGCCAATAGCCTCGCAGCGCTTGACCAGCTCGATGGTGTAGGGGACAGTGAGGGACATATAGCAATCAACACGCAGTGGGAAGTCGGGTCCGACACTAGCACGCTGCAGACGCAGGTATTCGACGTTCTTCAGCAGACCCTCGGTACCCTCATCAGGGCCATGGGGCAGAGCAACCTTGGCTCCGATGAAGCCTGCGGCCTTCGCGGACGCTGGCTGCGGTCCAGTGCAGTAGAAGTTCAAGCGCTCACGGGTAGCACCACCGATCATCTTGTAAACGGGCTCGTTGCGAATCTTGCCAATAAGATCCCAGAGGGCCAAGTCAATGACCGAGATCACGGCGGTGGGCAGACCTTTACGACCATAGAACATTGAGCCGCGGTACATTTTTTCGAACAGGTTATTGGTGTCGCGGGGGTCTATGATGATACAGATGTTAATGATCGGAGCTCTTTATGCATATCGGAATAACTCCGCACCTTCTCCAATGAGGAAGCGTTCGAAGTGCTGGTGGGTAAGCCAACAAGCTGGAGGACCGCCGAAGCCAGTCGCAAATCCCTTAGTACCATCTGTGGCCTCAATCTCAACGCAGAAAGATCCCAGCACGTTAATACCCCAGGAAGTACGTGAGCCGCGGTACTGCGGCCACTTGGTCATAGGTGTAGAAATATTGCTGTCGATCAGCCAGTGACCGCCTTTGACCTATCGACGCCGTTAGCACCCTAGAGGCCCTACTTGTGCGCTTGCCTGAGTTCATACGTTGTGATAATCACCACCGGAGCCGACACCGTCAATGACGAAGGTGCGGATCTCCTTGATGCGGGGAAATTGCGTTGTTGAACCCATCGTGGAATATTGTGGATATGGCGAGCTAAAGATAACTTCTCGGAATGACCGATTCACGATTGAAGAAATTCTTAAATAAAAGAAAAATAGAGAGACCTGGGAAGATCGTGGGGGCCCTGGACTTTTTCAAGTCGCGAGGGGGACCCCGAGGCTTCGGGGCATTGCTGGCCCGAAGACCGGGAGATGTAGTCCACTTCTCCAGTCACCAGCACCAATTGCTCTTAGTACCAGCTGTCCTGGTTATTGCACCAATAGAAGCCAAGAGTACCTGAAGGGTAATATCATTTATCCAAAGGTATCCTCGTTGGGTTCGGTGTCCACCTTCACTTTTGTCTCGCGTTGTTCTGTATAGTCTTGTCCTCGGTGTTTCTGCATTTCCATCCGAACGGTCTGCCAGGTGAAACTGAAGATGAGAAAGACGCTAGATCATACACAAATATTCTCTACTGCCCATTTAGTTCATTTTATGTTTCTTCGTATGAAATTACTCACCACCCGGGGGCAAAGATGCAAGTGCCTGTGCAAAAGCATCGCATGTGCCACGCGCGGGGAGAAATGTGGGGTGCCCCAGTTTCTGCCTCAGGCAATAAACCCGATGACTCGCTAAATCTTTGTTCTCCTCTTCTCTCGGACTTTCCCTCGGTCAGCCTGCTCCATCGGACCATCGCCGTGCGTACTCTCGGCCTAGAGTAGTCGGATATCATCCGCGCCCTATACTTGTGGCCCGCGTCATGGTCGATCCCCGATAGGGCATATCTCGCGATAGCAAAATGCCGAACGCTGCATCTGTGTCGCAGCACGGTGCTCCCTCCAATCAACGCGCGATAGACACAGATCGAGATCCGAGTCCGGCTGAGTACTCGTCTGGTATTGAATCAGACAATGATCATGGCGCCAATGGCTCCGGGGGATCGCGCACCTTGAAAAGGAAGCGTCCCCTCACTGTCTCGTACGCATCCAATCACACCTCAGCGAGATAGCATTACAACTTGGAGAAATTTTGAATACTAACTATGTTTCAAGATGCGAGCTTTGTAAGCAGAGGAAAGTCAAGTGTGGTATGGGATAGAATGCTCCTGGGAAAATATAGCACCCGCTGATCGCGTCACAAATAGACCGTGTGCAACCAAGTTGCGGCTGGTGTAACAGGAATGGCCAGATATGTGAGTATAAAGAAAGGAAGAAGCCTGGCTTGCGGGCTGGCTACGGCAAGGAATTGGAACAACGCCTTGGTTTGTGCCCTTGACTCTCTACAATGGAGCCAACTGCTCATCCGTTCTCTAGACCGGTTAGAAGATATTATTCAATCCCAAGCCCGGCTTATTGAAATGCATATACTGCAACCTCAGCTTGGAATGGCCCATGATATGCACCACAGCGGATCAATAGCGTACAGCTCGCCGTCGGAGCCTTCCGCAATCCACGGCCCAAGCCCTCGCAACGCAGTCTATTTCAATGATCCTGCATCTTCAGTCAATCTACCTTCGCGCCACGCAGATCCATCTATCGCAAGCCCGTCGGATACATCGGCCAAAAATATGTTGCAAAATAACCTTCACAATGGGAACGGGGCGTCGGTTATGGGCTCGTTACCGTCGGTTCATAATGCGCATAGCGGCGACTACACTGGAAATGAATCATCTCTCAAAGGTCCAATTAACCTTTTTGGCAATCAAGAGCAGTCATTTGCAGACCCAGATCTGGATCTCCCACCGTATGATCTACTTTACGCATTGGTGGATCTCTATTTCGAGCACATCAATTCCTGGTGCCCGATCCTCCATCGCCGGTCAACTTTGGATACCTTCTTTGGCCCATCGCCTCTGGAAGAGGCTGACCGCATGGTGCTATATGCTATTGTGGCAACAACATTGCGCTTCTCAACCGATGCCCGGCTGAACGAGCAAAATCGTAAGCGCTACCACGACTCTTCGAAGCAGAAAGTTCTCTTGTACGGCCTGGAGAATTCGTCAGTCAAAGCCTTGCAGGCGCTTGTCATCTTGGCTCTCGACTTAGTTGGATCCTCGAATGGACCTCCAGGGTGGAAGTTACTCGCTTTGATCACTAGATCCGTTGTCCAATTGGGACTGGCCGTGGAATCAAAGTCCTCGCTCATTGCCCCAGTCTACCCCTCAATCTATACATTGAGAGCAGTCACCTTACCTGAAGCAGATTCTTGGATTGAAGACGAGAGCAGACGTCGCTTATTCTGGATGGTCTACCTCTTGGACAGGTATTCGACGATTGCCACTGCATTCAACTTTGCCTTGGATGACAAGGATATCGATCGCAAACTACCTTGCAAGGACGAATTTTTTATGAAGAATCAACCAGTTGAAACCAGGCGGTTCCACTACTCCGGTGACCGTGTAGACTACCTAAGCCATGCGGAAAATGTGGGATCATTTGGTTTATACATGGAGATACTCGGCATCCTTTCCCGCATCCACCAATTCTTGAAGCGCCCCGTGGATATTGGGTCTCTCTCTGATGTGGAAGAATGGCAAGCTACCTATCGCAAGCTTGATAGTGAATTGGCTTCATGGGAGTTCAATTTACCCGCAGAGTATGCCTACGAGAACTCTTCTCGACTATTTGTCGGAGGCAAGCAGAACCGCACAATACACAGTGACTGGGTACAACTACACACTACATATCAAACGTAAGTGTCACTAATAATTCTCTTGAAAAAAAATCCTAATCCCGGGACAGCGCCGTAATTCGCCTACACTCATCCGCCGCATACCCTACGACCCGATCTCCAATCTTCACCCCATCCTATAGCGCCAGCCAACGCTGCCTCCTAGCAGTCGACAACATCCTCTCCATAACTCGCTTCGTTGTCGAAAATAACATGCTCGATAAACTCGGCCCCCCATTCGCATTCACCCTCTGGGTCTCAGCCCGCCTCCTTCTCGTCCACGGCTCAACGATCGCCCACACAGTCAGCCCCGACATAATCTTCTTCGTGGACACACTCGCCCACATGGGTGGCCACTGGAAAGTCGCAGAACGATACAGCAATATTCTCCAACGCGTCCTCGACGAATACGGCGAATACCAGCAGTCCGCAGCTACAGACGGCGAGCGATCAACCCCCTCAACAGTCAAGATCCTAGCAGATATGCGCCGGTGCGCCTTCGACCTAGACTTCCTCATCTCTCGTCAGCCGCGCGAGTCTCCATCTACCATGAGTAATGGAGGAAATGATACCCGACCTCCCGCGCCTACAGTGGCCCCCAGGAACCTCGCCCCAAATGAACTCGAGTATCTAGATGTATTCGGCTTTTTCAACGTTCCGCGCGTACCGCCAACTCGTGCGCCTGATGCTGCGGCTTCACATCTCGATATGTCGGCGTCGGTTGCAAACCCCATGTCCATACATGGACTGACAGGAGGGCCTGTTGTTGACGGGAACGCTTCTTCGAATGCGAATGAGTTCAATATTACGAATTATCTGATTCCAACACCTGAGACGGATTGGTTGTTCCGTCCTACTGGTTGAAACATACTCCTATTGAATCAATGGGTACTTCGGCTAGATTCTCATCTTCAAATTCTTGCTACGTCTGCTCAAGGTTGACATACCTTTTCTTTAGCTTTTTGCGACTTCGCCGAGTCTTCCCTTGTCACGTACATACCCAAGTGTTCATGTTCTCAATACACAGTTTCTCCTTTTGATGCAAGCCTGTACATACCCCAAACAAGAGATGCAAATCAGTGGTTGAAGCATTTGATACCCTTGAACTGCCAGCACACTTTCTAGCCGTTAACTATGCAGTGCATCGTTCGTTTGTTACATGTCCTTTGTGAAGTCTTCAATAGTCTCAAGGTCCGGAGCTTCTATGCCACTGTGTGCGTATATTCGGAGCAGAGAGAACAATACATGTGCGTGACCAGATGCTAGGTAAGAAAAAACTTCATTCAAAATCAACATCATCGAAAGAGAAAATAGACCAAATCATGCTAGGAATGATGGAATCTCGGTAACCAGACCAAGCCCATTTTACTCCTCATTATCAAAGTGAACGATCATGTTTGCAGAAGACACAGAGAAGACAAATGAAATAAGAGTTCAAAAGCATAGACATACTCCACTGACCCGATCCATAACGCGAACGGAAGAGCGCAGAATGACATCATGATCATGTACGTGACCCATAACGCATTGTGAGAAAACCATGTACCCGAGGAAAAAAAAATCAACATGTAAGCAAGGTCCACAGCGCCTGAAAGAACCATATTGCGTCAAGTCATAGCAGGGGTCAAATTAAGACTCAGGTCGAGTCAGAGGGCGCCGATGGTTGCAGACGAACGAGTATTTCCTCGAGAAATGCGTCTAGAACCGCATCTACACCCCCGCCCAATTGTACGGGAGATTCCATATCCCAGCGGTGGAGGTTCGTGAAAGATCGCGCGATTTCGTCAGTAATGTTCTCCATGCCGCGATGAATTTTGACGCTTCGTTCCCATTGTTTTTCCTCTTCTAGGGTTGCTTTGGCTGGATTGCGTGACGGGTCCAGACGAGCGAGGCTTCGGCCTCGTCGGTTCATCGCTGCTCGGAGGGCAGGGACTATGACGGAGCCATAAGCCGTCGCACGGTCGTTGGCAGTTGGACTCTTGGGCTGAGTAGGGAGCTTGGGGAATTCGTCTGTCAGAGGGCTCTGAGACGGGGTATTTTGCCTAGAAATGCGACGTTCATGCTTTTCTAGTCTGCTAGGCGCGAGCTTGGACTTGAGGCCTGGACTTGGCTTTGGAGAACCATCGAGTTGCTTCTGGAGACCGTATTGAGGGATGTGAGCTTGAGATGGGCTGGCGGGAGTCTCAGGAAGAGGGCGTTGGAAAGGTAGCTGGAGAGGTACAGGCTGGAGAGGTGGAAGCTTGCGAGAGGCCTGACCTGGGCTGGAAGATTGCTCGGGCTTTGTAGAGCTTGAACTGCCGTTAGAGGGTCCAGCGGGCGAGTTGTTGCTTGGACCGCTTGCGTAGTCCATCACTGCCTGCGCGTAGCGTTCATTGTATGGTGATTCCTTTTCCGGGACTTCTGCAGCCACGGGAGAGCGAGGTTTGCGTGAAGGAGAGGGCACGGGTTGAGGAAGGACGACTTTAGTTGGTGAAGTTGGGGCAGATGGAGGAAGAGGAGTTTTTGAAGGAGACGCATTCAGAGGAGGCTTCACCGTGTGTGGTTGAGGCTGTGGGGAACGAACTTTTGGAGTTTGTTTGGTCTCTTCTTGCAAGTCCCACTCTTCTGTCTCTTGGCTACGAGAATTTGTGTCGGAAGCATTCAGAGGTCTTAATACTGGTCCAGCCCCCGGTCTTCCAACAGGGCGAACCGTGCCGAAGTCCCACAGATCTTCATGGTCCTCTGGTTGCGCATGCACCGGCTCCTGGATTTCATCATAGTCATCTTCATCGTCTCCTTGACCACGGTGTGTTGCTTGCCAACGTTCGGCGCGCTCAATCAACTCCGTTAGGTATGTCGTCCTCTTGGCTCGCTTGATGAACGGATGCTCCAGCAATTCTTTGGCAGAAGGCCGTTCCTTCGGGTCTCGGCGCAAGCATAATTCGACAAATTGCTTGAATAATCTGCTGAAGTTGCCATTGAGAGTTGGAGGAGGGTTTTTCGGAATCAAAAACAACACCTTCATCGGGTGAATGTCTGCGTAAGGCGGATCTCCACAGGCCAACTCAATAGCCGTGATTCCCAGAGACCAGATGTCCGCTTTGTAGTCATACCCGGACTGCTTGATGACTTCAGGTGCCATCCAAAAAGGCGTTCCAACAAAAGTGTTCTTCTTGGTCATTGTTGCTGACAACTGTCCAGATACGCCAAAATCGGCCAATTTGACCTGACCACTAGCGCTCAGCAAAATGTTCGCAGCTACCACAGCATTAGCCTCGTGTCAGAATGATGAGACCATCCCTCTTACCTTTGATATCGCGATGGAGCTTATGGTCGCTGTGGAGGTAATCCAAGCCCCGCAAAAGTTCTCGTAAGATGATCGCAATATACTCCTCATGGATAACGCCTGGACGCAAAAGCCCATGGCAACTACCACCAGAGCAGAACTCCATGATGATCCATAAATGCGAGCCCTTTAAGTAAGAGCCATGATATTTTGTGACATACGGAGATTTCAGCTCGGACAGGATCGCAATCTCCTGAATAATGTCGTCAACTTCGTCTTCGGCATTTTCGACATCGATGACTTTGATGGCTACCGATTCTCCAGTCCTTCGGTCAACACTGGCTCATACACCAATCAGCATGTGTTTCTCGGCTTTGTCGTCGATGCCGGTTTCTTCGTAACTCACCCTTTGTAGACCCTGCCGAAGCTTCCACCACCTATTGAGACCGCGGAGTTGACAATCAGATTGAGGTGAACTTCAGATTTGAAAGATGGTCTTCAATCCTACCTATGCATGTTTGCTTGGTGTAGATGGATTCGGGGTCGATGGGTGCAGGCATCTGGACGACTTCTCTGAGCCTCTACTGGAGACCAAAGCCTTTGGAAAATTCGTGTCCCTATTTCGATAATAAGCGCTTGTGATGATATTTTTCAAGACTTCGAAAGACAATGTCGAAAGAGAAAAGGTTCCAGAGAGCTATCACGGTGGGAAACGAAGAATGGCAAGATAACGTACTGCGGCGTCCCACGGGAGTGATGGTCCGTAGACCGCGGCACGGGGAGAATGCAGGAGGCGGCAAGGAAGGCAAAAATGTGTCCAAAATTCGGCGCTAGTAGTCGGGCCTCCTGTATAGGCTGTCAGTAAACGTAAAACCAACGAAAGTGCCAAATTGTTCCGGTGCGACGCACTGATAATCGTTCGAACCGAGATGTCAACAAAGATGGAAGGAGGAGTATATGGCTTTCGCAACGGCTCGAATCTTTGATGTTCAGCAGACGGTGATCATTAGGTATGAGCCAAAGTAAGATCACGTTAATTCAGGGCGTTGATAACCTTTCACAATCGACAAGGAGGAGACAGAAACAGGGTGCCCTTGCGTCTGTTTATCGACGCGGGGGCATATTCTGCCGGGCGGCGAGGCTTATCTGCGGGCGGTGGGAGTCCAGATTACAACTACAACTACTGACCAAGCAAGGAGATTATTGTGGAATCATAAGGGGATCTAGTTCGTTATATCTCCTAGTATCATTGCATTCCAAACATTGTTTGCTTGGTGGTTCTCGGCACGAAATATCAGTATGGACTTGAGGCAAATGCCGTCGCCCTCTGCTAGGAAGTCGGACAGGGCCAAGATCAGAGCAGTATTTAATCTTCGTGATAGCCGATCATAATCGTGCCGTTCTTCAGGCCCGCGTCCTCGATGCTTGTCGTGAGATGCTCTATCAAGTTCTTTCCCATGGCGTTCAGATCAAACTCCACACCAGCCTTGTCCTCCAGCGGTGGTTCGGCCTTGAGCCACTCGTAGATTCGCTGAACGGGGTCGGAGAGTGCAAAGCGACGAATAACACGGCCAGAAGGATGGCGGAACTGAATACGAGTGGTGGTAGCTGGGTCCGCGGCGGGCTCCGTGTGCGGCTTGTTATTGGGAATGGCGGCAAATGGAGAGGCTTCAGCTGGCTCTGCACCTTTCTCTGTTCCACTCATATCCTCGTCATCGTCAGAGATCGCGCGGCCCTTGCCCTTGACATCGTCCATGCTCCGAGTAAGGTCATCGGGGTCTTCCAGCTTCGGGCCAGCAGATACCCCGTCCCCAAGACTGTTCCGCATGGCTATTTCCATCATCTCCTCTTCGGTCATTGCACCGACATCTTTGTCCTTCTTGTCTGATTTCCTCTTGGCTACAGGATTGCGCACATTGTGCTTCAAGCTGTAGCGGTCCAGGAATTCGTGAATCTGCATAAGGAAATCGGATGGTTTCACCACAGGCGGGCCAGACCAGACCTTCATCTGTTCACCGGTGCGAGGATCGACGATGGCGATATGGGGGTAGTTATCGGAGACATCGCTGGCTTGAAAGTAGTAATTGAGGTATGTGGCAGCTCGCGGGTCATCCTTCGAGAACTGCAAGAAGATGAAATGCTCTTTTACGGTCTCTTGAACACCCTTATCCTTCCACAAGTCCCGGTTGAGAATTTGGCAGTCAAAAACTGACGAGTCCTGGATGTTGACCAGCAACCACTTCTCATTGTCCTTTCCTTCATCACGAGCGCTATCCCAAGGCAACCGGGACATGATCTCGAAAGGGGGGCGGTACATTTCGGCAAGCATGTTGGACTTAGATGATGCCTCGGATGCGCCGCCAGTTGCGATGGAGAGTTGTTCATCGTGCCTTTGCGATCCGCCGGTCCAGATCGATGAGGTATCTCTCTGATTAAAGATTCCAGGTCGACCTAAAATTTAGCGTTAGTCCATGCTGAATGCTGGATTTGAATAACAGACGCACCGCCTCGTTGACGAGAGCGCAACTGGCTGAGAATATTGGCATGCATGTCATCCTCGCCGCCAAAGTCCATCTCTGGCCCAACCAACGTTTCAGTTGTGCGCGCCATGGGCGCTCGAACATCGTCCTCGTTGTCCTGTAAGCCTCCGTCGGCGCCTCTCCCAGCGCCTCCGCCTCCGTAAGCTTCTTCTTGAAGTCGGCGAGCCATGGCGGCATCATCCTCGAAATATGATTCCACAGGTGGTTGTGCGGGGCGGGCCTGAGCGGGGTCGGTTTCTTCGTCGTCAGATTCAATATGGACCACTCCAGATTCATCCTCGAAATTAGACTGACGAGGTCGGGCTGGTTCTTCGGTTAATGGTGCACCTCCGTTCTCGAAGTAGAGCTGCATGGCCTGCTCGATTTGAAAGTCGGCAAGCGAGAGATATTGAGTCGCCAACTCGGGCGTAGAGCCGGTAATCTCGGTGAACTGCGCGACCACATCGTCGGAAGCCATCGTGGGCAAGCTATTGAGAAGTAGAAGAGCGGGGAGGAGGGGAGCGAAGTGAGCTCGGAAGATATCCCGCGGTGGTATCAAAAATTCTCACTTGCAGGAGCTTAGGCTGTCAAAGCCAGAGAGTATGAAAATTATGAGATGGTTAACGCGAGAATTAAGGAGGGCACCTCGCGCAATGACAAGACATCAAGATAGCTTCGAGTATATTTGAAGATCGTCAGTGACGCAGTATCCGGCGACGCGCAGAGCCATAAGACGCACAACTGCGCCTTTGGTCTGACCCGCTGCCCTTAGCTCATCTTACCGCTTGTGGAATGCGACGCGTCGCGACGCGCTTATTTGAGGAAAGTAGTTCTCCGCTCCTGCACAATCGCAATTGCTTCCATAGCAACCTACGCCATGGCAGCTACTGTCTTGGGAAAACGCACGCGTGCTGCAGAAGATTTGGAAGGTGAGCACACTGCACTTTCCTGGAGAATCTACATACTGACGTCTTTTTCAGGATTGCCGGTGCGCACTGCAAGCAAGCGCCGAACAGTCCAACCTCGTGCCCCTCGTCAAGACGCGCCAGCTGTTCCGCTACGGCGAACTAGGTCAACAGCAAAGCGGCTAGGGCATATTCCAGACCAAGAGAACGAAGATGTCAGCAAGACAGTGGACCAGGTGCCTTCAAAGCACACAATTCATGAAGAGCAGGGTGGGTCACCGACCAAGATCAACTCCCATTTCCGCACCTCAAAGCTAGTGGAGGGTAAGCGGAAAGAATTGGAAGTTTTAGCATAAGAGTAAAGCTAACAGGTTGTCAATACAGAAGAAACCCTAGCTCCGGTAGTCGAATTCAAGACCCCGCAAAAAAATCGATTTCGAGATGCATTGCCCAAATCCCCGGTCACTCCCCGCCATCGTGTCCAAGTGGGAGCCAAGGCCACTACGCCGCGCACTCCTCGGCATTCAGATCTACCCTTGACTCCACGACAGAGTGCGACTCCGACTGTTGCCCAGTCTATTTATTCACAAGCCCGTCAATTGTTTGCGCGCGGTGCCAACTCGGGACGACTCGTGGGACGAGACACGGAGCGAGAGAAAGTCTCTGATTTCATGAAGGACTGCATCGAGTCCAAGAAAGGCAATTGTCTCTACATCAGCGGTCCTCCTGGAACTGGCAAGAGTGCGATGGTCAACGAAGTTTGCCAGGATATGGACCTCTCCACCGTCAAAGTCTCCCATGTCAACTGTGTGAGCATGCGTAGTGCTCGAGACGTCTACAGCAAGCTTATCCAGGACTTCTCCGACGACACGGAGGAGGTATTCAAGAAGAGCGAGGCAGAGCGACTGAAGGCGATGTTTGTTCCCGCTAAAGAGACCGATAAGCTGTTTTTAGTCAGTCTTGATGAAATGGACCACCTCCTGCAGGGCGATTCTGGTGTGCTACAATCCCTGTTTGAATGGTCGTTGCACAGCAGGTCCGCCCTGATACTGATTGGTATTGCCAACGCGCTGGATTTGACCGATCGATCCTTGCCGCAATTGAAGGCCAAGAATCTGAAGCCTATCCTTCTGCCATTCTTGCCTTACAACGCGGTCTCGATCGGAAATGTGATCACAGGCCGCCTCCGCTCCCTACTCCCTGTTGGAGTTGATTCAGATCCCAAGTTCGTCCCATTCGTGCAACCAGCTGCCATTCAGCTTTGTGCGAAGAAGGTGGCTTCCCAGACTGGGGATCTACGAAAGGCCTTTGAGCTGATCAAACGTGCAATCGATGCGATTGAACAAGAAACACAATCAAAGCTAGAGAAGCAGATCGCTGAATTGGCAGACTCCTCAATACTCACAGAGAACAAGAATCTGTCCTCTCCTTCGAAGGCAGGAGCCGCTCCCCGACCCACGACCATGGCAAGCTACACCGTCCTGACAGCACCTCGTGCCAGTATTGCCCACATCGCACGTATCACAACATCTGCATTTGGACAAGGCACAATTCAAAGGCTGAAGGGCTTGAACTTGCAACAAAAGGCTGCTATTTGCTCTCTCATTGCGCTGGAACGCAAGCGCCGTGAATTCGAGGTGCCTAGCACCCCTTCGAAGAATCGTTCATCCGCCCCAACCGTGAAGCAAGCTTTCGATACTTACTGCACACTGTGCCGAAATGACAACATCCTTCACCCTTTGACATCTACCGAGTTCAAAGATGTTCTGGGTAACCTGGAAACAATGGGTCTGGTAGGCGAGTACCAAGGCCGCGGTCGAGGTGGAACCTTGAGTGGGGGTTCTGACGTCCGGCGCACGCCCTCCAAGTCTGGCAATGTCAACTCCACTCCACACAAAGGCATGGATGAACAAGGTCTTGTCTGTTTTGTTTCCCAGTCTGAGATCGAAGGACAGATCGCTGGCCCCGGTGAAGGCATTTTGCGACGACTTCTTCGGGGCCAGGGCCTTTGACTTTGTCTGAGTCTTCATGCATTTGATTGCTTTCCAACTGCATATAGGATCTTGCATTTATTTTTTTTGATTACTAGCCATGCTGCATCATTGGAGTCCTGCATGGCGCATTTTTACATTATCAACTATTCGCATCTTTGGAGTCGAGTCTGCATTTTTCCTGTTGAACACCGTTTCATGCGTCTCCTTTGCTTCTTTCCTTTGTCCCTATCATCCTCCAGATCATGACCAGAAAAAAAATATAAAAAGCCTCTAGAACTTCAGAATATCCGTCAAAACTATGGCAACTCAGCTTCCTTATCGAACACCCATCGAGGTCGTTCCGATGTAGACAAAACGCACTGAAGTATGAACTCAGAGCTCGATTGAGGAAGGATCCTACGAGGGCCTTTGTATTTGTTTGTGAGATCTTTCTTGCCATTTTTCTACTCATCTTCCCAAAGGTATATGCAGACATATCTTGGTTCCTCGTTCGAGGTGTACACCTTGACCTCCAGATGTTCACCCTGACCGCTTCGAGTAAATTTGGGCAGACAAGTCGTGGCTGCTGCGTCAGCCACTTCTGATATATGTTCTCGGTCTAGCTGTACGCTACGCATAGCACAAGTTCCTCGTTGTTCTCAACCCACAGGCAACGCAGCCCCAACTATCGTCATTGATCATGATAGATCTATCAAATGGGCTCAACCCATTTTCTCATTCAATGGTTTAACCAACGCAACTAATCAGAAGAGCGAGGCCAGGATCAGGGAATGGCCTTGCACGAAAAAACATGTACCCACTCCCATTCAACATATTGGAGAAATGTCTGCAGAATCAATTCTGCTAAGGAAATCTACCACCCTTTCAACCGCGATCGAAGAGGCTCATGCGCCAAGTGTTGATAGGGGTCGTGGATCCCACGTGGCGGATGACAAGGGCCTTATAGGCGCGAGTGGTTAAGCCAAATCCCCCCGCCTTCCAGCCATCGTGAATAAACTGCAACTCTTCTGTCTAGATGCACAGAGAGAACTTGCATTTCTTAAAAGCTCCCCATTTACTGACCATCATCGATCCTCTTCAATTCACCATACCCATCAAATACGTTCGACCAAAGGCCAGGTCACATCTGTCACGCGATGAACCCTCCTGGACCCCTTTTGACTACCCTTGCCCCGAACCTTCACCCATTGTCCCAACACGACACTATAAGCTTATCTGTGGACTAGTAAACAATGCTGCCATGCGCTCGTTTCTCTACCATAGCTTTGGACAAGTTCCAAATTTCCTGGATTTTGAGTAGTTAGACACACATAGTTCAATTGATGTTCGAAAGACCACGATGCCTCTAAAGTAGTTCATGATGCTATGGGTTTTTTGTTTCTTATTGACTCTGTCACTTCATTTCAGTCCAAATTACGAAGCTTCAATTCCCGCCAGCAAGAAATTAGTTACTAGGATGAGCTGCCATCAGGTGATCCAATGCGCCCCCTCCCTATGAAGCAACACGTGGAATCATCACCGCACTCTCTTTGTTCAAACCCCAGGTTTTCCTCTGAATCTCCCCCCAAAACACTAATATAACTTTTCTTGTTTCCCCTTTGACCTCTCTCTGGTGTCTTTTATTCCTCTGCACTATCCTGTTTCCACCATTTGCCATGGCTTCCCGAAAGGCATTATTCGTCATCGATATCCAGAATGAGCTCATCAAAGATCCCGAAACCCGCATTGCAAATGCCGAGCGGATCATTAAAGCATCCGAAGAAATTCTCAAGGTCGCCCGTTCATGCCTGGATCGCAACACCGAAGGGACTGGCCGCAATTCACCCGCACTGCTTGTGTTCGTCCAACACGAAGAGTCTCCGCCTACAGGGACTTTGCTGAGGGGCAGCAAGCCCTGGGAACTCTTTTTCCCGCCTCGTGAGAACCGCAATGATGAGATACTAGTGGCGAAGAGAACAGGTACATGCTTCGAAATCTAAAAATCGAATACTAGCTAAGCAAGCTCCAAAGGAGACACTTTCGCATCAAACCCTGAGCTTTCGGCGAGACTTCGCGATCAAGGTATCTCGGAACTCGTGGTTTTCGGCCTTCAGAGTGAGCTTTGCGTGGAGGCGACATGCACAGGGGCGTTAGCCGCAGGTTTTGGCGTGACCTTGCTCTCCGGTGCGCATTCGACCTATGATAGTAACGGGAAGCAGGCTGGTCAGATTGAACGTGAGGTGCAGCTTCGCTTGTCTACTCGCGGTGTTCGTGTTGTGCCGTGGGAAAAGGAAATCTCCACATGGGCAGCTTGATATGATGTTAGACGTCCATTATAAGACCAGTAAGCTTTCTTCGAGTAATTGAATATCTTGTTTTCAATGGGCGGGTGCTCTGCATGAACTCCTCGAACCATCCCCGAGCGCTTAGAAGGGCGTCATTCGTTTTTAGCTTGTGAAAAAAATGACAGAGATGATTCTGAGTGCTGGTCAATGGGGGAAATAAAATCACCAGCGTCTTCGCTGTTCATGCCTGCATCACTCGTTAAGATGTCATACTCGTGCTTCTTCTTCGACTTACCTTGCCTCCAAATTTTACTTCCATCCACTAGGAACAGGCATCAGGTATGTCTCGTGCGTTTTCCCACCGCAGCCCAGAAATTAAAGTCAACTCTCTGGCAGTATTAGAGGAACGACCCAGGATGTCGCATGGGTCAAGATCTACGCCGAAAACGCCATAAATCCTCGTTGACAAAAAGCATCATTAGCATCAACCCCAAGCTGACGATAGTATTCACAATGAAGGGGAACAAAATCCTATTGTGTTCTACACTCACCTCCAGAAAACAGTGACAGGGATCTTACTAGCACACCAAAGTTCCAAATATCTGCCTTGAAATCCCAACCGCAGCCAGGGATTACCTCTGGAGCACGGTGATAGTCTGTTTGAATAGGATAAATGCCAAGTTGCTCTCCTGATATTCCGTTTCGGGCACACGGCTTGTCCAATCTTGCTGCGAGCCCGAAATCGGCTATTTTGGGGATCATGTTTTTGAGTTCTCTCCCGTCAAGAGCACCGAAGTCATTTTGGCAGCGGTAGATAATCCGACCGCTCTCGCCATCAACCTTGTATTGCATCGGTTGTTGTCGTTTAATGAAGTCGGAAAGAACGTTTTCGTTCTCAAAGCTCATGAGGATATTCCCTAGCTTTAGATCTGACTGGTAGGTTAGATATTCTTGATCCAAAACAGGCACAGGAAAAATGAGGGGGAAAACTCATTCGCGTGGACAATTTTGCTTTGTGAATGAAGATATTCCAGACCGACCAGGAGGATGTAGATATAGGCCTTCGCAATGGGCAAAGGAAGTTTGTGGTCAATGATACGCTTTTGTAGAATCCAGAGAGGCTCTCTCATAGGTTCGTACACAAGGCACATATGCTTTCCTTCTGGACCATTTAGTTCAAAGTCGTCCAGACATGTCCGTAAAATCACGCGGCCACGATGGTCTGAAGTATTCTGTGTGCTATGACTTTCAATCTCCTTCTCATCCCGAGCATCGTCGGCATTGCTACTGTTGATTATTTTCAGGGCCACTGTGTGTTCAGATTGTTTTGAAATCTCAGTGAGAGTCAGGGTCAGTTTCCCGAAGTAAACATCAAGCAGGCATGCGCGATTGAGGAGGCGTGAAAGTACCTTGAGATGTCTCGCGCGAGCCAAACCGTTGATTGTGATCCCCGGCCGATTTTGACAAGGAGTTGAAATTTCTTGGCCAGTACTTCTCCAGGTTTCGCTGGGTAGAATGTCGTCGAATCGTAGTCGGGACAAACCTCCTCGTCAACAAGTTCCTGTTGAGGAATTGAAGGTCCTGAGTTGGGCAAAAGCTACCAGAGCGACTTCTTGGCGAAGGAGAACATGGTACGTCTCGATGTTAACATCATCTGTTGAAGAGGGAACATTGAGCCATTTGAGCGTTATTAGAATACCCTGGAGATGATCAAGTATCAGGAAAAAGTAGAGCAAGCTGAGCTTTGAGCTTCCTGGATAGCGAGGATGCACGTGAGAACATCACTTGGGGGGTTTTGGCATCGCCAACTGAGATACGCTAAGCCTAATCGGGGGTACTGTGAGGCCAGAAAAGCGCAGTATACTGCTATCAGGAATGACGAATGGTTCAAAACATATGTTAACGAGCAGCCGCGGAAACAAAATGCTCATTACTGATAAAGGCGGCACCGATGCAGTAAGCATAAGTGATGTATTGAGCAGCTCTATTATGCCTTCATGAATTATTGACATCTAAAAGAATAACGACGTCGAAACGTAAACAAAAAAGTACTGTAACCACGGAAAGCGAACGCAGATAGACATGACTTAATGAGTTGATTAGTTGATCGGTCGGATGGGGAGACGCTGATCAGCAATGTCCTAATCGCCCCACTCGGCTGTGGAGTCGTATTGAACCCAGCCTTTACTAAACTTCATCTATCATTGTACTTCACTTCAACTTTCTGGACCACAATCATGATGCAACGTCTGGCACGCCTTCTCAGGTTGTCCTTTTTCCGTCGACCCCCATCGCCAGCCCGGGACTTTCCACCTGGCCCCCTTCTCGACTCAATCGACAAGCTGGAGGAGGAAAAACTGGCATGGTACTCCCAAGACAACTTTCTTTCCCGTCAAAATTGGCGATGTCTTTCATTCGAAGTATCAAGTGGTTGGAAACTGGGTTACGGTGGGACTTCAACCGTATGGCTTTGCAGAAATCTACAGTGAGCCCCTCCTCCATGCTTGATGAGAACGGTACGAATTGTGAGAACTAATTGGTACCAGGGAGCACATTTACGTCACATTGAAAACATACGAACGTGACTCTGCTCATGCAGAACGAGAAGTTCAGGTGTATGATCACCTCAAAAGCCTCAAATCAAGCCACACGGGTACCATTCTCGTGCGTGCTGTATTGGATAAATTCCAACTCATCTCAACCGATGGTTCCTCCTTTCATCAGTGTCTCATTCACCCGCCCTTGGGCATGAGTCTATATGAGCTTCGAAATCGGACAGTCAAAAAGGTTTTCCCAGAAATTCTGCTTAAATCCACTCTGATCCATATTCTCCTTGCCTTGGATTTCTTGCATAGCGAGGCCCACGTGATTCACACTGGTTTGGCGCCCTTGATGTTTTTCGACATGTTCTACGCTAATGCACAACAGATATACAAGAAGAAAATATTATGCTTAACGTTGAAGATGAATCAATTCTCGTCGATTTTGAGCAGGCGGAATTTTCCAATCCAAGTCCACGTAGAGTGATCTCCATGATTGGGGATCGGGTAATCTACTGTTCGAGAAATCTGAGAATCCCGAAGAAGCATGGTCGCCCCGTGCTGTCAGACTTTGGCGAGGCTCACTTTGGGTCAGATCAGGTACTTATTGCGGTGATGTACAGCCCTTCATTTATAGGGCCGCAGAGGTGCTACTTCGCATGCCCTGGGACGAAAAGATTGACATATGAAACCTTGCAGTGGTGGTAGGTGCTTTCAATATGCCAGATCTATTTTTCCTTCTTTTAATGATTATTTACTATGTAGGCCTGGGATCTATTCGAGCAAGGCCATCTGTTTTACGCCCGAGATGCAAACAAAAAAAGCTCAGAAAGCCATCACCTTGCTGAAATGATTGCATACCTCGGGCCACCGCCGCGCGAGATGCTTGAGAAAAGCGAACATGCAAAGACTTTGTTTGATAATAATGGTAATTTTGCCCTATTTTTTTCTCGTCTTTGATGTAGTGTGTGTCTCTAATTGGTGGTATAGGAAAATGGAAGGGCCTCGCCGAAGTTCCTTCTACGTCTTTGGAGGACCTTGAAAGCAACCTTCAAGGAGAACAGCAAGAAAAATTTCTCCGTTTCATGCGCAAAATGCTTCGGTGGCGACTAGAAGAACGAGCTTCGGCGAAAGAGTTGCTATCGGATCCTTGGTTGAGGTCACCATAGTTTGAAGTCTGCCTCTGGGCGACAAGCTCATGGAGTGAACATTCAGATTATGGAATTGAAAATATAAGGTTCTCAATATGTAAAAATGAAGGCATCACAAGCATCATCCAGAGATAGAGGTAAGTCAGCCTTTTCCACGAACGTTAAGTAGGATCACCGATCTAGATATTCTAGTTACCCGGTCAGTTCACTAATATATAGCGGCAGGTTGGACATGTATCTTCCTATCCTAGATATCCTGGACACTACCAACAACCGAGGCGAGTTCAGGTTCGCCAATTGAGGAAACCGAGAGTCGTGGTTGAGGAGAGTTAAGCAATATGCACCGGGATACTTAGAGCTCGAGGCGAGGGGCCAGGTGGTGGATTTTAATCTTGCCAACGTTCAGGAACTGCCTCGATAATGACCTGTGTTAGATATGGTCAACCTAGTGGCTCGGGTCTCCGCCCCAGGCGCCTTGTGTTGATAGATCTTTCTCTTCCCCTCTCTCTCTCCCTCTCTCCCTCTCCCTCTATCTTTCTAGATAGCTCAATCCATCAAACTCTTTTTTGCTTCCGTCATTCTTCCTGCCGGTTCAAGCCGTGATGAAATCTCGTGAGGAGTCGCGACTCATCAGGTTCGATTCCACTCAGAACCGCTAAGATTTAGGTTCAGTTTTCAAGATATCTGAGTCGCGAGGCGACCACAGGACTCTCAGAGTCTAGAAAACGATAATATAGACCCCAGAAATATAGACTAGCAAGGTAATTAAGAATTAGGCTCGATGATGTTGACCTAAAGGTCCTACGGATTCGGTCTCAGAACCTAATAGGAGGGCTGCTAACTAGCGTCCTCTTCTACTCCGTAGGAGACTAGCGGTAAGGACTATGCTACTACGAAATAAGCCAGCGTCGGACCGACTCCGTATTTCAATTAGTTGTACTTTCACTAGAACACTATCTCTAGTCTAAATATCTTCCTTATCTAACTGATAGATCTTCTACCGTGAACACGTAGAATTTTCACAGTAGTAGGTACGACGTTTCTCAAGATGCTGTACTTCTCCGGTGTGGCGCGAGATATATATGCCTGTACTATCTCATGTGAAACAGGTTTTTTAGAACAAAATTTTTTAACGGACGCAGACGGCAACCTACGAAGACATAGGCTCAGAAGTTTCAGTTCAGTTTTCATCATGAGTTCTCTTCTCCTCTCTCATCATCAGCACTTTGCCTCTCTCTAAAATGCCCCCTCAACCAGCGATCAACATATTCCCATTTCATCGCCATTCCACCCTTACTGCGTTTGAAATTAGCCAAAGCAACAGATCTTCTCGCGCCAGTGCCATGATTCTCGAGATTGTCTTCCGCAAAGTGATACCCCTCGAGTGAGATATCGTGATCCCACCCCCTCTCCTTATGCAATAGGTTCTCAGTCAACTTCGCAAAGGTACCATTCAGTAGGAAATTCTGCTGTGCCATCCACCAATGTGTGCGGGTGGAGAAAGCCGCGAGCATGATCAGATGTTTCCAGTCAACATCATCGGTGTCGGTAGCCATTGGTGCGCATTCAGCCAGCTCTTGACCTGGGACTTTGTCCATAAGAGCCGAGGTCACATGATAGCTGTAATTTTCGCGATCTCTTTGTAAAATCGAGCTTGGCGAAAGGTATTTGGCTGTCAGACTGGCATCGTCTTCGGCAGTGTCATCTAGCCTTGTCGATTCGATAGAGAAGATGGCTGGCAGGCGAAGGGCGATACGGGCTGGTAGATTCCTTGTATAGGACCAATTGACGATTCTATTTTTTCTCAGGGTTAGATTGGTCGGAATAGAGAAATACGAGAACATGCCCTTGAATGTTGTAATTGTCGTCGACGATGATGTTCTCTGCGGTTAGTTCTTCATGAGATAGACAGAATTGGGTAGCACTGCATTTTCTGTTCAGGACTTTGAGGCAGTTGACGACTTCGGGTCCGTGTGTACATTTGTCAAGGCATTCACTGGGGTAAGAGTAGACCTCGTTTGGAATATCGAATGCTGCGCGGATAAGCTTTCGAAGCTGCATACATTCTTTCAGGTTGACTCCAGGCACCCTGGCACGGATCGCGCCTAGTGTTCTCGAATCGGCGAGGTTCAGTAAAAAGCGAACGGCACTGATTCCGGTATCTATGAGAGTTAGCCAAAAGCCACCCAGGAGAGCAAATTTGGATTACGGTGCTGCTCGGTCGCTAAGGCCAGATCAATCATGATATGGGCGAGTTGTTTGGAGACTTTCTCTCGAACGTCCAAAGATCCGGGGATCTCGTCCTCCCATTGCATCGGCTTCCCATCAAACCAGCTCAATAGTATGTATGGGAACTTCACAGGATTGTCAAATCGAATTGAGTAGGTAATGGGTCGCGGGGACCAAGGGAATCCTCTGTCCTCGAGATATGCCAGTGTGAATGTCTCCTTCTCGATTGTGGTCGTGATAGCCTCACGTTCTTCTTCGGTTGAACTGGGCATGAAAATCGGCAGCTGTACGGCGCACTTGGAACCATCGGGATACTGCAAGACGTAGACGGTATAGAAACCTCGTCTTAAAGGATAATCACGGGTTTGTAGGATGAAGCGTGGTTCGTCTTGGGAGGATCGGAGGTCACTCGCGATAGCGAGAACTTTGTATGGGTTCACTTTGATCATGGCGATGGTTTAATATGCAGTTTGTAGCGAGGAGGAAACTGTGGAGCCAGAAGTGAATAAGCTTGAAGATCAATAGCTGAAGTGAAGAAATCTCCGGAGAGTATCAGTCCCTACATTGAAACAAAAGATATAGATGCAAGTGAGGCCGAACACATTATTCTCGTTCTTGGAAACTTCCCTAAAAAGACTCCTTCGAAACTATGGCTTCCTTTGTGAGCTATGAGCTTTGTTTTCGAATCAAATTTCAGAAGACGAGTCACGACCTTCTTCTTCACATCTTCACAATATCGCCTTGATCTGGCCGAGAGATACACAAAGAAAGTAAGGTGACTTAATATTTATAATTGATTTTAAAATGGCACGAGAATAGATGAATAAACATATAACCCATTTTCATATAAAATCAAAACTATGGTGGACCACGTTGAAGAGTTGCTCAGATTCCTCGACAGATACTCATCACCATGCGGGCGTTATAACTATCTTTGCCCTCAGCCCCGACCAGCAATTAACAAGAGCGTGAGTATTACCAAGATAATACAATCCTAACCCCAAGGTGAGACTGGCAATCTTGAGTGCCACAGGAGGACGGAAAGTAAAGGACAAAGAGCCACAACAATTTGTCTTGTTTATTCCAGCTGTATATTCTAAAGCTCGGGCAGGTGGACTTTTTCCTAGCTTGATCTGAGAGTGAAATTGATTGAGGACCTCGATTTGAAATGTAAATGGAAATCAACGGTTCAAAGTCTCCATACATCTAGACCCAAGAGAAACTCATACATATCACTAGAGGGATCTCCGCTTAATGTCTGAAGAAGTGTCGCACCGTTACAATTCCCACCATTGACTCATTCCAGCCTGCCGACTTTCAACCAAATCATCAAGACCAATGAATTCGTACATATGCAAAAAGTAGATAGTGAAAAACGACTATACATACATCACTATAGAAATAAAAGAAAAGAAAGGAATGGCCACGAAAGCTGTATGGCGTATGTGAAAAGTAGAAGAGAAACGGCACAAGCCAGCATAACAAAAAGACTTCGGGTATGTAAGCACTCGCGCTTTGAGAGCAAACACGGACATAAACGGGGTTGAAAACAAAAAAAACAGAAATTTGAAACGTGAGGATGACCATACTCCCCAATAGGCTGGGCTTTTGTATCTCTGACAGAGAAATTAGAGAGTATAAAGGCCAGGTTGGTCTATACAAGGCCTTTGAGACATGCATCATTCATCGTTTCTTCCACAGGTGGGAGAAACCATTTAGTCATCCATCGGCTTGTCTTCCAGGGTTACGCCCTTGGGTTCGCTTTCAGCGATGCTGCTTCGCTGGCTTTCGGTGCCGGAGCCGGCTGAAGTGGGGAAGCTGGAGAGGCTGCCGAGGCCGGGTTTGCGGGTGTAACGACCACCCACTGAGCGAGGGATGGACGCTCGCTTCTCAAATTCACTGGAGGTTGCCGCAGGTGTTGGAGTTGGCGTTGGGGAGCCGTCGGAGACTGTCTCGGCAGGTGGTGGCGGGCTCACCGAGCCATTGGAGCTGACCGAGCCGCTGACGCTGGCGTTGTCGGGCACAGAGGCAGGAGACTCGGTCGGAGTGCCATTTGTGATGGACTCGTTGGCCGCGGCGGTGTTTACGGTGGGGTGCTCTCCAGTTGTGGGAGAACCATTGGTGGGTACATCCAGACCGGTACCCCGGGTTCCCCGGCGCTCGGCTGGGCTTGACACGTTGATAGGAAACCGGCCAATCTCTGAAGCGCCGCTGGAGCGGTCACGACGGTGCGCGCGCCGACCTGAAGGGCTGGTAGCACGACTGCGGTTGACAATGGCACGCTGGCGGGCTTCCATAGCGGCACGGCGGTTACTCTCGTCTGTGCTGATAGCTCGCGGGCGGCTGGAAGTGGAAGCTCCCAGTGCACTCGATTGGCGTTTCAGTTCACCGAAGATGGAGTCTTTGTGCGCGAACAAATCTCGAATTAGGCGATAGCTGTGGCGCTCGTCCATAGTCAGGCTGCTCTCAGTGCGAGGTCGAAGAACACAAGGCGAAAGAGTCTGAGCCAACGAGGCAATATACTGTTCGTCGGCCGAGGTCAAATCAATCAATCGTGTAAAGTGGGTCATGATGGCATCAAGCGTAGCAATGTTGACGAGACGGAGTTGTCCAAGCGTGCTCTGCAGGACCTTGATCCGTCCCTCTTCCGTAGTCTCGTGAGCGGTGGTTGAATATATGGTCTTGACGATTTCGTAGACTTGCGAAGAAACCAGAGAATCTGACGCATGTAAGCATAGCTCGAAACGACCTTGGGAGGAAGACAAACCTGGCAACTCAAGAAGGTACAATTTCAGAACGCTAGCAACAATGGGTATCTCAAATTTGGGCAGGACTTCACGATAATCCACTTTGCTGTTGTTCAGAGTATTACGCAGCTGGTGTGTAATCGAAAGCGGAGGATTGTGAAGCCAAATGGCACGTCGGGCCTCGTCACCCTCGAGTTCGGGGTAGCCTAGTATATATGTTAGCTCATAGGCCGAATTCACATCATTCCATGGTGTTCCTACGGTCATCCAAGTAAGTCAAAAGAGTTGTCACCAAGACGGGGACACGTTTGCGGTCGACTCGAGCCCTGGCTTCAAGGTCGACGCCGAAATTTTGCTCTTCAACGGAGCCATAGTAGTTTTCGTATGCCTGCACTTTGGGAACAAAGCCTCCAGTGCGGTAGTTCTCAAGGAGGTACCTCAGGTCTCCCAGTGGCTGAATAGTCTCCTGATAGAGCATCATGTGGTCCACGGTGCTTTGGAGATTGGGAATGACGTTACTGATCGCTCCGGAAAAGTCGAGCACGACGGCCTTGATGGCCTTAAGGCGGTCGAGCTCACACTGTTCCATGAAGCGCAGGTTCTCGATCACATCTTCTTCTAAGCGACATCGGATCTGGTCAAGTCTTCGCACGGCGTTCTTGTAGCGCTCGTCAGCTTCCATGGCCTCTCTCCGCAGCTTTTCAGCAGGAGTTTCGTTTGGGTAAGGATTGTTAAGGGGGTTCCAGCCAGCCAGCATTTCCGAAACCGAGTTGATGGGGGACTCAGCGACACTTCCATCTTCGCTGGAAGCGACCGAGGTAACACGCATCAAAGGTCTCTTCTTTTCGGGAATACCGGTGAGCTGGAAGACCTTGCTGCGCCATTGGTAGTTCATCTTGGAGCTGTTGGCAAATACACTACCCATGTTGCCAACCAACCGGAGGAAACCGCCATCAACGAGATCCTGACCAATTCTTTCGGCCTGGGCGAGGTTGGTGGCATCCATGTAGGTTTGAACATACTCAACAATATCCGCGCCAGTTGAGGTATTTTGATAGGTGCCGATGATAGGTACCTTCGCCTCGCCGATTCGGATGTTATTCAGCATGTGCACGAGAATCTTCTTGATTTCCTCAGGGGAGAAAACGCGGTCTCCCAGCTCAACGGGCTCCTCTTCGGGTTCTTCCTCAGTGGGAAGAACAATCTTTGGCGTGGCTTTGAGCTTAGGGCTCGTATCTGGGTCCTGGAAAGCAAGCTTGTTCTCCTCCTCCAAGTCTTCCAATACACGGCACTTGTTGAAATAGGTGCTGCGCAGTTTCTTCACCAGTTCCACCTGCTTGGTGTGCTCCTTGATCCGAGCCTGAAGGTTATCATGGGATGCCCCAACGCGGTATTCATGCTGGTCGCTCCAGCGTCGGAAAGGCGCCACGACGAGTTCTCGAATGTTGTTGGCGATCTTTTGGTGATTGCGAGAGGCTTCGATCATTTCAGTGCGAACACCTTCGTATGCCTTTGAAGCGGAAGAACAAAAATCAGTGAAATTCAACGGTATCCCAAAGTCGCATATCCCATACCTTTCGCACACTCGCTCCGTCATCTTTGCCGAAACCTGCACCTGTCAAGCGATCTACACTAGGCGCAATGTCACCCATGCGGAGACCATACTGCTCCTCCGCATCAGCCCTCATGGCTGCGATAGTCAAAATTTGCTTATTCTCCACCACACCCTGCTGTAGCTTCCCGTACAGAACCCCAAGACCGGTCGCATAGTCCGGGGTCCAAAATGAGTCCGAAAATCCAGGCATTATGACTTGCAGCAGGCAGAAGAATGACCTGTTCAAGTGGTGACAAAGAAAACAGAACGAGAACCGAAGCGAAAGAGAAAGTGAGCTAAGACAGTGTCGTTGAAGGCGTAGAAATCGGGAAAAGACCGCAACAGCGCAAGGCTTAAAAGAAGCCTTCTGGACCAGACCGATCAAAACTGAACCGTCAAGACTCAAGCTCCCAGCACCGCAATTAGACCGGCTAGCCTTGTCAAATATCTGTTCAGATCCTGCGCTATGAGGTGCAGCGCATCAACTGTGAATTGAATTGCAGGTGCGGAGGCTAGGGAATGCGGGCGCGCGGCAAGGTAAGCGCCAGGCGAGTCGACGAAAAGCAGGAAAAGAGCGAAAGAAAGCCGGGCGGAAGGCGATTAGAAGGCAATAGGCCGCACCGGGACGCAAAATGAGGAGCAAAAAAAGGGGTCGTGTACAGCGCAAGAGGTGATGATGTTGATGAATTTCCATCGCAGCACTTTCGTCAGGTGGCTTGTAAAATTACCGGTCATCAACTTACGCAGCCCTTCTGTTCTTGGCTCCACTGCACTATTTCCTTTGGCACTAGGATTCGCCTCTATTTTTGGATCGGCTCATCTTGGGTCACCGTTACGCTGAATAGCCTCGAATCTTTCGATATTTTAGGTGAAGGAATTCGGTAATGCTCTCCCTGATGCAACGGCATACTGCTTTTGTTGAGACGCCAGGTCGTTCAGGCGGGAGAGTGTTTTGAGGTTCCTCTCAAGAGGGACACAGGGGCGGTATTGGCGTTACATACACAGCCCCAGATGCAAACATGCCAAGTCTAAGGGTCAATATGAAGATCGGCCAAGATTTTCAGCAGGAGCTCAGTAGCTACGTAATGCGGTATGGAATTTCGGAAGGGGGAATATTCATATTTATTTTATGAGAGAGTCATCAAGACGTTCAAGATGGGAGGCATGTCAAAAGGGTAAAGATGTACAGAAAAACCTGTGTGATCCCATGGAATCGTTCACAGATGTCTTAAAAGAAACTTGGAAAAGTCTAACAGAAGAACTTGTAGACCTTCTTCCATTTCGGCCATGCTTCCTGCTCGGCCTTCTCTTGCTCAACAAGATCCTGAAGATCCAGATCACGGCGACCGGTCTGCAGATCCATGTCACACGAGCGCACGACCTTGGTACGGTACCAAATCTTGTAGGGGACGTAGAAGGCAATGACGACCGGCGCAGCAAGGTAAACGGAGAAGAAATTCTCCACCAGGGCAGATGCGCTCATCTCAGCATAGCCGACCGGAGCAAAGCCGACCCAGAATTGGGCAATCAAAACGAGGCAGTTAAAGCAGAAGCCGATCCACGATCCGATGACGCCGGGCTGAGAGCGGAAAGCCAACTCATTCAGGCTGTGGCCCTGGATCTTCCAGGCACGACGGAAGCGAATGTGGCAAAGGCAGACGGAGCCCCAGGTGAAGATGGACGAGAGACCAGAAATGGCCATCATCCACTCGAAAGCCTGAGTCTGTTTGTCCGAGGCCGCGAGGAAGCAGAGCAGACCTAGAGCCGAGGAGACAAGGATAGCAAACATGGGACGACCTTTGCGGTCAATATAGGCAAGGAAGCGAGGAGCCTGGCCCTGCTCGGCGAGAGCAGCCAGGGTACGGGAAGCACCGTAGACTGAGGAGTTACCAACAGACAAGACGGCAATCATGATGACCACATTCATCACCGAAGGCAGACCCGAGATACCGGCATTCTCAATGGCGATGACGAAGGGCGATGCCTTGGCGTCGGCGGACGAGGTGCCACTGACCAGGCGCGGATCATTCCACTGGACTAAAAGGCCAACGAGGGTGAGGGAGACAACGTAGAAAAGGGCGATACGCCAAAAGACCTGCTTGATGGCGGTGGGAAGGGACTTGCGAGGGTTGGCAGTCTCAGCAGCGGCGAGACCGACCAGTTCAGTTCCAGCAAAAGCGAAGGCGGCGTTGACAAACACACTGCAAAGACCCTTGAAGCCGTTGTGGAAAGCACCAGGATCGTGCCAGTATTTACCACCGATGTAGCCTCCCTCAGGGCCGCCACCACAGTTGAGGATGATGCCCAGGATACTAGAGAGAAAGTCAGAAAATACTTGAGAGGATGGCAAGCCCGAAGCTGGAATGGAACGAACATGAACCCGATGACAGCGGTGACCTTAATGATCGAGAAGACGAATTCGGCTTCACCATAACCTCGGACACCAAACATGTTGATAGAAACGATCAAGACCCAGAATATCGCGACCCATGCGGCGTTCGATACGTTGGGACTCCAATAATCGACGGTGATAGAGGCCGCGACAATTTCCAAGGGTAAAACAACCAGCCACTGCAGAGCATAGTTCCAACCCATAGCGAAACCCCAGGCGGGGTCGATGAAACGAGTCGAGTAATGTGAGAAGGAACCAGCAACGGGGAACAAGACGGCCATTTCACCAAGAGCGTGGACTGTACAGTAGAGCATGATACCGATGAGAATATACGCGATGAGGACAGACGCCGGGCCACCAGCCGCCAGGACTGAGCCCGATCCGACGAATAGACCAGTACCTGGATGAAAGTCAGCGGACCGATCGACGGATATCTAGTGGGATGACGAGCTGCATACCAATGGAACCACCAATGGCGATCATCTGAAGGTGACGACCCTTCAAAGTACGTTGTAAAGGCGATTCGGCGGTGTTCTGTGCGGCGGTTTCGAGATCGAAGCCAGAGCCGTCGGCACCGGCAGAGTGACCACCAGTGACGCGGGCATTGGGGTCTCGCTTGAAGCTGTCTGCGACGCGCTGCGTCCAGCTGCCTCGAGTGGGTTCCGAGTCGCCATAGGCGGGCAATGGCTCGGTCGTCGTTTGGACCGGCTCGGTCTTCTTTTCCTCCATGGTTGCAATTTCTTTTCTCAGATCCAGTAAATTGGGATTGGAAAGATGGAGGAGGAGGGGGGAGGGGAAGAAGGGGACAGGAGAGTTATGAGGTGTAAGAAAATAGTAAGCTCTAAGTCAGAGGAGAGCCGGATCGCCGTGAGGGAAAACCGGGGGATACTAGTGGAGGGGGGGACAGGGAGGCGCATGTTTAAATATGGGCGAGGACAAGGACAGCCTGGACTGGGGACGTTTTCCATTAGGTTTACACCTCTCACAATGTAAATTAGAGTCTATCAAGATAGCCAATCGACGGATCGGTAGATAGGACCGCTCTGACCAGAACCTGATCCTACTTAGCTCCTGTTCATAATTATTACCCTTGGCAATTAGGGAACGTGCCCCATTGAATTTGAGATTCTATATTTTCTTTTGCTGAGGTTTTCTTATTTGCAATGCATGTAGCTGTCAGTACTCTGCATGGCAATTCCACCGAGACGGCCGCAAACGGTGCACTCGGAGATAAGCCATTCTGACTGTCAATGTCTCTAACGCGGAGTGGGACCGAAGGCTAGCAAAATCGCCGACATTCCTCGTACTGGCTCGGGGCTAGCCTCGTGTGATCTAGCCCGTCATGACGGGACGATCCCACCCCCGTGTCTCTGTACCGTGAACTCTCTTAGCTCTTCCCCAGGAATCGCTGCCCCTTCGTCACTTGCAGCCAGTCACCCCCCTGTCAATTCCCTCAATTTTTGTTTTCAAAAATCCGCCGGACTGAACCCAAATTGTGCCACTACGGGCCACACCCGGGCACCTGAAGCTAAACTTCCAACTCAATGACTTGGAACCTAAACCGGCAGGTTGGAGACCCACTACCTTTACTAGGCCCGATCCGGCTTCTCTCCGCACTTTCCACGCGATAGCCAGCCTTGATCCAATCAGATCCCATGCTCGCCGTGATAAGCAACATGGCAAATGATGATATGACATGCTAACACCCACGGCAACCACATTGCACGTTGCCTCCAGAATCAGAGTCTGGGTCAAAAAGTCAGGGACCCAGGGGACTCAGGGTCCTCCCAAAACCTTCCAGCCTTCTCCGGAGTCTGGGTGGCTCACGGGCTGCATCGCATTCGTCGTGCCACCGCCATCCCCCCAGCGCCCCCTTACCTATGGGAGGACGTCCCGGGGGGGTCCGTTCTTTTGGCGCTATGGGCTCTTCCCGGAGCATGTGTGAACTACGAAATAGCTGCTTAGCCCAGAGACCCGAATTGTGACCCACTCGCGAGACAGAGACAGGAATGTCAGATGGGATCGGGGTCTCGGGTTCCCCGTGAGTCTCGAACTGAATGCTAAGCCCGACCACGACCCTGAGCCTGCCATGATCCGAGGCATTTTCCACGCGCCCGGAATCCTGAAACTCTACCGCAGCCCGATCTCTGAACAGCCCGCTGATTCGCTTGGCGGCTCGGGTGGCTCGTGGCGGTCTGCCACTGATATGCATGGAAGCACGGGAGAATTAATGTTAAACGATTCAACACAGGGATGGACGCGGGGGAGCTGGCATCATGCGGTGTAGATGGTCATTCGATTCGCCAAGTAGCTCGTATACCTGGACCAAGCGCCTTGTTTCTCGCCTCTGGTAGGCTGAGCGTTTCACGCGTCGTCAGTTCGCCATGATGCCAAGGGCTGCAGAGAGTGACCCAACCGACAAAGGGATCAGGATGCGTTGAATCTCGTCAGTAGAGCCCCACGGCTATGTTCCGAGAGCCAGGGTTGGCCTTATCGCAAAATGCAAGGATGCGATGGGTCTGCATATCGGGCCCACCGTTATCAGAGCCAAAAACCACCATCTAAGATACTTTACATCATACCCATAGATTCAGAGATAGTGAAAATATCGTTATGTCAAAATCGAGATTCGCCGTTCAGCGCCTTCCTGAATGGAGAGGACATCTGCTTTTACCAAGAGGCTTGACTTTCAGCCACCCCAGCTAATGGCGCTCAATATGGCTTGCTACTGGTTGTGCCAACCCCGTTTGTTAGCCACGGTAGCATCCGGCTAGGGTTGGCGCTACTTGTGATTTTCGCGAAGTCGGTCGTTGTCTCTGCATGGGCCGAGGTCTCGAGACATGAAACGTGTGCTATTGGTTCCAAGGCGTTGACGATTTGCCCCCCAGCCATGGTCTCATCTCCATGCCAAAACCACACGGCAGAAGATTCGATCACGACCCATGAATTTAATAAATATCTATGCATCTGGCATTGGACCTGCCAATTTGATCTGACGATTTTGTTGTCGTGCACCAGTGGCGATTGCCGTAGACAGGGCTACGCAAGCCGACGGCGCCCACTTTCCCTAAAATTAAATTAACCCTAGGGCAGAAAGTCAATCACGCGATGGAGCAAGTTGACCGACTGCGCCACCTTCGCTCCAAGTCTCGTTGCCCAAGGTCATGTCTTCGCATCTTGTCGCGTTAAAGTTGTCCCACACCTATGCAAAATGCGGGGATGGAAATCTGTTAGGTAACAGTTTCCACTTCATCTCCGGACTTACATTTAGTGACTCTGGGGCACAGCGCTAGCAGGGCTCGGCGGAGACTTGCCCTCGAACTCATGATTCATGTCTTGTATAGTTATTACGTACTTGTCGTAGGGACTATTTGGGAGGGCGATTGAGTTTATGGTCTCAGGCAGGTGTGTGTACCCACGAATTACGCCTCAAAATCATGTTCGAGCTAGGCGCCGGAGCGGTTGATTATCAAAAGTATGTGAATGGCTGCATGAGGCTGGAGGAGATCTCACTTGGATCGTGTTGGGGTCTCTACGTTTCTGCCTTAGTTGGTTTACTGATGTGAGCGCAGCCATGCAGGCTGGGATAGTGGCGGGTGGCTCCAAAATCTGGTCACTAAAGCGACCAGGCCCGTTGAATATCGGTGCTAGTACATATCCCGCATCTAAGACCTGGAATAGAGCTGCAAAGGTCCACCATGACTTCACTCTGGAGGCTTTTTGTGGGGTAATAGACTTTCTTTCGGGATCTGCGTTGCGACCCCAGAAGTACGTGGCCCTTGTCATGATATGGCTTCGTATTCCAATTCGTATCTACAAACAGACTTCCAACGAAGTCAGTGCGACGATTGCTCAAACAGCCGGTTGGAGCCGTTGCTAAGCTGCGTTGAAATACTCCGGTCCAGAAGAAGATGCTGACGCGTGGCGTCTGCTTACCGGAGAGCCCTTGGCTGGCGTGCCCGGCTGTCGATGTGTGATTGGAAATAGAATTTCGCTCGACGATTACAGAGCCTTGTTCTGCCATTGGCATGATTGCCTCGTATCTTGCAACGTGGCGCTCGCATCCTGCAGGCGGACATGGGGCTATTGACGGGATCGGGTTTCATGCGGATTCTCCTCCAGAGGTGGATATTGAGTGGTGCGGGTGTATGGGGGTGCTTGAATTAGTTGGCCGGCTTGGCTATTTTGAACTTGTAGATTCCTCTCACATCAAGGAATTCCTAGGCATTGCTGAAGACAAAAGGCCCCAAATGAGGGATCCATTCATTCTGTCTATGGGAATTGCATATCGTTGCATTCGGTATCATTAAAACACAAGCTTTCTTTTCATCACACGCAAGGAAACGACAGATTATCTCATGCGCTGGCAGAAGGGCCCTCCCCGCCGGGAATCAACTGGACGATCATCAGAAAGAGGATAGACAATGGTGCTCAAAATGGAAGTCTTACCATGCAGACGTTGTTTCCATTCAGGAGAAGCTTGGGAAGCTTGATTTGAGCACCGGTGTAGTCACTGAACGGCTGTTAGAGATTTATTTCATTGAGAATGTTCGCTGGCGTCGTAACAAGGGCACTTCATCCTGTCGAGGAAAGAAATTGCAGCAACCCTGACACCCATCTGATAGAAATTGTGACTATGCTTACAATTCGGTGACATCTTCCAAAACCATGTCTAAGCAATTGTTAGCACATCGAAAACCCGATATGACGGCTGAAATTGAGATACTTACTGACGTAGTCATCAAACCCGAGCAGAGTGCCGGAGAACTCTTCACATGGGTCAGCCTCTCTCCATTGGTATCCATCATCCCGGCCTAGTACTCACCCTTGTCGCCCTTCATGATCACCCAGATCCGGGAGCCGACACACTTGTCGATAAGCTCTATCGAAGGGTTAGCGGGGTGACACGGTGCGCGGGGCAATCGCGGAACGCACCAAGGGGCAGAAGCTGCGAAGCCATTATGATTGGAATGTATGAAGTCAGGGATACCCCAGAAAACACTCAGGCCGTATTTCTAGCACCAAAACGAACAGACAGGGCGAGCAAGGCGAAATATCAAAGACGACACCGCGAGCTCTGAGGACGCTGGTTTTCTCCGGGCCGAGCGGCTAGACCAAATTTGGACTAGCCGCACTTCCCCGATGCTTTGTTCTCCAACACGTCGATCTCCTCACCATATCTTGCTACGAGACCGTTGGAATCAAGTCACTCGTTAAAGGGGCTGTTTCAATATTAGCACACTGTGCGACCACCGCAAGAACCCTCAGATGAGGCCCACTATGCTTGCGACGCAGAATGCGAACGTGGTCCAGCCTTCCAGCAGGCCTGAGGCGTTCGTCCTTGGCCGCAAGACAAGGCGGCAATTCATGCAGTCATTACAGTAATGGTGTAGCTGCGTTATCAGTATCATGTAATAGGTATGGCCGCTTCGCCTCACCCTTTGATTCAAGACCAGGCAGTTGACTCCTTTCAAGCAATGATAGTTTCTGTACCTCACAACGAGGCCTAGGCCCCGGCGCCATTCGCCGTCGACAACTTCTCAAACAGCATTTAGGCAGCTTGCGGTTGCCTCGAAACTTCTCGAGTACGCGCGCCGCTCGAATTATACTGGAAGAAGATGATGAAGAGGACACTCCAAATCCGCCGCCCCTGGTCCACCGACAACCCAAGCGTCCGGATGGCATACGTGCTAGCAAAGACAATCTGCGGAAAATTCTTTTATCTCGGACAGAGAAACCTAAGAAGCGTACTGTCTTCACAACCCAGGACCGAGTAGAGATTATCATGATTGAGCACAAGCTTCTAAACATGCCTCGCGTCTCTCAACTTGGTCAGGAACTTGTTGACATCAAGTATCATAACCTCAGTAACGCTCTTTGGAAATATGAAAACCATCTCCGATTGTGGGACAAGCAATATGCCGAGGCCTTCCGTTTAATCGTCATTGAGCCCTTCAATGCAACATTCGCATTGCTCCAGGCCGAGCTTCAAGAAAACCATTACGAGAACAGGCTGATTGAGCACGAATATTGCAAGATTCGCTTCAAAATTTCTCCCGCTCTTCAAAAGCAAGTTGAGAACTCGGCCCGCATCATCTCCAACCTACAGATTGCAGTCATCCAGGGAATCGGCAAAACGCTCGAGAGAGTTGTTAAAGATTCGGAAGCCAGCATACGTGATCTTGTCCATCTGGTGGGAAGGAATTATCTGGAGCCTCGCAAGTCCGCTAGAGCCAAAGTCGATGCCCTGCTGCAGTATTCGGAGAAGCTGCAAGAAGAGTACCGTCGGCTTCAACAGAAAGGGTTCGCTGTGCGAGACGGGGCGATTGAAATCCAAGGGGTCTTGTTCAGCCTGGCACACACGCGTATACCCGGTGGCTCAAAGTTCATGGCAATGGCACATTCACTCAAAGCAAATACGGTAGCAACTGCTCAGATCGCTCATTTCCACCGAGGCTTTTGGTACAGGTCCAGGGGATTTCAAGATCCGCTCAAAGCCGCCGGCGACCACGTCCCCAAAAAAGTTATCCAACACAATTACACACGGTCTCCCTGGGAGGTTTCGACCGCAATGTTGTTGGATAGACCCCCTGATTTGAAACAGACTATTGAGAAGGAACAGAACTTGCCCGCCCGTCGGCTGTGGGTCAATTATCGAAAGTGGCGCCAGGGACCAAAAACCACTAGATGTTCGCCTGAGAACAGATATCTACGCCAACTTGATGTCATGGCGCCCTTTGACATTCTCGGTTTTATGCAGCGAGACATCTTCAATGAGGCCTACTACTTAATAGGTTCCTTGCAAGGTACATATGGCCCAATGTGGGATGGCCTCTCTCCTTCTGAAGCCATTAAGTCTGCTCAACAGATTTTCGATTGGGCCACCAAATACCGCCAAGCACAGAAAGAGTTCACGGCAGAGCTGGATCTGTACAGGAATGTCAATTGGATTCGGCTTCAAACAGAAGAAAAACTTGAAGACTTGGGCTTGCCCAACATGCACAGACAAGGCTTCTTCAATTTGCCACGGCTATTGAGTCAAGACGACTCTCTATTTGAATCGTATGTCAATTCACTAGTCTCAATCAGCATCAACTCGTGGTGGGTGTCTGTGATCTTGGACACCAAACAAGAGTCTTTGGTGAGCTCCACAACGCTGGTAAAACCATTCTGGACTCGCATAGGGAAATTGATACGCCACCGAGAGAGAATCATGAGAGCCCCGGGTATCCAAAATCTGGGCTCCGAGACAGCAGTTCGAAAGCCTTTGAGGCGGAGAATACGTCAAAGGTTACGTTCCACTTCGAAAGCTGCCGCACATAGTCATGACAACTCAATGGCTCGACATCTAAATGGTCAGCCTTTAAAGGTGGCTCTGAAAGATCAGGGAAAGAAGGACGATATCCGCAATCCTCCATCGAGCCAAACGCAAGAAATGACAGAGTCTGGACAAATTCCATTCGCAGCTGCCATGTCTAAGCTCATGGGAGCATTTTGGGCCAAGAAGGAGACCAACTCCGAACCAAGAGCACCCCCCAAGATATCTTTTGACGCAAATACTCCGGACAGCCAGCATCTATCTAAGAAATGGGCGTCGGATAAGAAGACGACTGGCAATCGTCTTTCGTCTGCAAAGTTGGCGTCGTCTGAGCCTTCAGGGACGCATCGATCAAAAGTGAACGACCTCTTTGCGACTTCGAAGGATTCCCAAGCAACGGCTGGGACCAATCTCAAGAATAGCAACAACAATGCCTCGGACGCAGACCTTGAGCCAACGGCGAATAAGGTTCAGGCACTGGCCGAGCTCGACGCTTCGAAGCATAGGTCTTTTCCATCGAGAGCGGCAGCACCAGCTGTACGAAAGCCTTTAAGTTGGAAGACCTTCAGAGCCTTCTCTCGCCGAGTAAGAAGACGATCATATTGTACCAATTCCAAATTCAACCATGCCACTGTCAGGAACTGCAGCCATGACTCTCTGGAGGACCGAACAGCTGCCACACCAGTACCATCGATCGGAAAAGTCACTGAAGATATTGCTTGGTCCACAGAGGACGAGTTGTCATCAATCGAAATCTCATCGTCTGTGCTTAATGGTAAAGCCGAGTTAAAAATTACTCCGTCATTCTGGACACACAGCGATCAAAGAGCCCCAAACGGTCAGAAAATTGTTGTACATTACTGCAAAACCCTCGAAAGTACAGAGGAAATCTCGAAACTCTTCCTCGATAGCGAAGTCATCGGCTTCGATATGGAATGGAAAGCTCAAGCCTTCGCCACAGACACCATCCAGAACAATCTGTCCTTGATCCAGATTGCGAATGAGGACCGCATCGCGCTTTTTCAAATCGCCCTTTTCAAGCCGGCCCGAGGTCTGGAAGACTTTGTTGCTCCGACCCTCCGACGCATTCTCGAATCTCCTGAGATCACCAAGGTTGGAGTTGCCATAAAAGCGGACTCGACTCGTCTGCGCAAATTCCTGGGCATTGAAGCGCGTTCGATCTTCGAGTTGAGCCATTTGTTCAAGTTGATCAAGCATGGTCAAACAAATCCAAAGCTAGTCAATAAGAGGAGTGTCAATTTGAGTGAGCAGATGGAAGAGCATTTTGGCATGCCGCTTGAGAAGAGCGAAGATGTGCGATGTGGGGATTGGACGAGGTCCTTAAATTATCGTCAAGTCCAATGTGAGCATGCTTCTACTCAATGCTCAAAACCAAAGCTAATATGTCATCAATAGATGCCGCAACGGATCCTTACGCATGTCTCTGTCTGTTTAATGCCATGGAACGAAAGAGAGAGTCCATGGTCCCTGTCCCGCCTCGCCCTGCGCATGCTGAACTGAATCAGCCAATTGTCATTCTCAGCGGGGATGTGGTGAGGAGCGGAGAGAAAGAACCTGCAGCCACTGATCCCATCGAGATTGATATTGCTGAGCGTTATTAGATAGCCTTGAAACCTTGTGTCGGGTGACTTGCTTCTCTTGTTCTTTTTCCGGTCATATACGAAGATCTATTTTCTATTCTCATTCAAATATGCATTGCGTTGCCTCAGAGCAGCGAGAACCTTTTTTGTTCGATACCTCTCATTGATCCATGAAGAAAACATTCATCATTCCATCCATACTGCCAACTTCCACATCAAGTTCTGTTTCCTCTTTGGCTTCTGATCCTCTCAGAGAAGCCCAAGCGAACCGTTGACTATCACCATAGTTTCTTTGAAGACATTTTCACATGGTATGACTCTATGACATGAGGCAAACATTCACGAAATGAAGCATGAAACTTGAAACTAAAAATGGCGTATACGTAAGTCATACAGTCCCAGGAGTCCATCCAACTGATCCTTCTAGATGGGTTACGCTCAGAGGTATCGCCTTCAGAGCACAGCCCGAATCATCGCACCCAGCGTAGGAAACGTAATCGACCCACTAATTGACATTCACTAGGTAAACTCCTCGGCAAAGAAGATGACGACGGCGGAAATCGCCAGCGCTGCACCGAAGGAGGACGTGAGCACGTAAGCGTATTTCCCCACCGAGCGAGATATTGGCATTCGACGTAGAAGTTGAAGGCAGTGCCAACGATGAAAGGAGCAACACAACAGGTCAAATTGTAAGGTGCAAAGTTGATCATGCCGTAGAGCAGCAGTGGGAAGTAAATATAGCGGGCTCCGGAGTTTGGGGAGTACTTTGATGCCTAGTAGAACGGGACAGGCAATAAAAGGCCCATTAGGAACCCGTCCAGACTGGAACTGTACATTCGGCCACTAGCGAGGAGCCTTCGGGGTCTGATTGCACCCTCATATATTTGAAGAGTTGAAAATTGTTGTGATATTCTCGCAATTGAATCCGGCTGCTTGGCCTATTTCGCAGACTTCCTCAATATTTGCCAGTCACACCCATGCTAACAAAGGCGACCACAATGGTTGCAATCATTTGACCGCTGAACATGACGCGCGGGGCGATTTTCATGTAATGGCCCATCTTCAAGTCGGGGACAAACTGGATGGACTGCGCTGCACGCATGAAACTCCTCCATTTGTTTTGAAGATCATTTTGCCAATGGGCCGGCTGGGGATAGCGTATCCAGCAATCAATTCGGCAATGACATTGTTCGTCACTTCAGCATCAGTCATGGTATAGACCATGCCGTATGACCTTTGGAGAACCAGACACAAAAGGACCCCGACAACTATGCCCCAGATGGGGAATTCGGTATCGTAGACTCCGGCAGTGATACAGCCAATAGCGAAGCTAAAGGCCTAAATTGCCAGGTACCACAACTCAGGTACTTCCTATAACCTGGAACTCGTATGAAGACAAGAAGATATGGAGGTATCGCAGGGTGGACAACTGATTCACGCTAGTGAACACGCTAGTTAGGAGCATATCAACAAACCAGGCGCGAAAGGTGTTGGCAGAATCGTAAACATACCTGCGAGGCTGACCCGAATGGCCGCAATTTCTTCCGCTTCATATCTGTGCAATTATTCAATTTATACCTTCTTTATCGCTTCTCTTCCCCACGCCTAGGAGTCTCTATGGATGCTACTGATTGTCTTTTCTTGCCTTCGCAATGTATTCCGGAGTTGTGGTTTAGACACAAATACTATAGCACTATTCTTCTTCTTACGTTTCTGGGGACACGAATGCATGTACGTTCAGATTTTTAGATGCCAAAGCCTGGGTACTAGCAAAATAGATTGGCCAGTCCTTGAGTTGACACTGGCCCTGCGGCGCATAGAACTCGACACACCTAGGTCACGGTTCAAGTGCTGGAGAAGGCCCCAACCCATCTTCCGACACAGGTCGCCAAGATCAACCACGATACCGCACATGGAGCCAGGCAACATCGAGAACAGGGAATTTGAATGGCAATAATGGAGTAACAGCATCGAATCGGAAGTTAAGGGGGGTATATGTTCGTCCAACTCAAGTATATACATCTAGAAACTTGTCCAAATAACCAAGCCTCATGCGAAATGTAAACAAATATCCTTAACACCGGTCTTCAGGACTACCCTCTCAGAGGAAGCACCTTGGACAATAAAACCTCTTGTCGACACAATGGACACTCGGGCTTCTCACGCACCCAGTCCCGAACACAAACCCAACAAAATACATGCCCACAAGTCGTCACACTAGGATCTTTGAAAACCTCCAAACACAAAGTACACTTCCGCTGCTGCCCCTCTGGAATCCACGCAACGGCGCCCGGGTCCTCTTCTAGATCATAACGAGCCGCTGAAGCAGGAAGCAAGGGAACTGCCGCCGGGTTTTGAATCGAAGGAATCAGTGCATTCTCTCCCGAGTGTTTTTCGCCAGCCTCAGAGGTCTTGCTGTCGTCTTCGGCCATGCTCTGTCCCAGTTTGCGAATATGCAAGAACCCCTGCACGGCAATTTGCAGGACCATCAAGACGCCCAAAACTTCGTACCCGATTCGCTGTTCGCTTTCGTCGATTTTTTTGGTAAATACATAGCGAAGGCGCCAGATTCGTTTGGAAAGGTGATAGTATGAGCCTGTGAAGTAGAAAGTCGCGATACTGAGCGCGTAGATCGGGTTCAATGATGTGATTGAGTCCAAGTGATCGAGGATGTATTGCTGGATGCGCAGCTTAGAAAAGAACGACCGCGGTGTTGGTTTAGAATGCAGCAGGCCCGCCTGCTGCGCTGCGCGGACTTGTTGTCGTGCGATACTGCGCTCGAGCTTGCTGCGCACTCGCGCACGCAGGGCGGGGAGGAGCCGTTGCAATGACCATGGCACTAGAATACTGCTGAGGATGTATCCGACACGCCGGGAAATTGCTGGTAGGCGCAGTGTATCATCTTCAAGCTGGACTAGGTCGCAGTATTCTTCGCCGAGAGTGCGGTTGCCGATAGCGGTGGTTAGCGAGAAGTAGACAAGCTCAGTAATGTGTTTGATGGAATCGGAGTACGTGTGTGCAAAGCGGGCGCCTTTCAGAGATCGGATGATGGACTGGGATTGTTGTACCAGACTGCTGGTGAGGAAGGCATCTTTCTCGTGAGATCGGATTACGTCTGGGGATGTCGCGAATGGATAGAAGTTGGAGGCGGGAGAGCTGACGCTAGCATCGGGGGTTGCCAGCGACAGACCGGGGTCATCGTCGGCCATAATGGGCAGTGTGAATAGATACGAATCTTCGAGACCGTCAAGATGGGTTCTGTAGAGGGGACCAGAGCATATTGAGATGCATTGACGGGCAATTTCCCCAGCTCGGAACTGATGTTCCCCGTACTGCCTCGGCCCATGGTCATGTGACTTTGGCCCAGCCAGACATCACATGACCACTCCGGGGCAATGACGCAGATGACAATACCGGTAAGAACAATACCAAAGTTTCAAGGCCAAAGCCACAGCTGTCGAGCTCCGCATTCAGTAGTGGCTCCTGTCGGATTACCCCTGATTCCAATCCTAGAGACATCATAAAAAACATATAGCCTTCACTCCGGGACGTAAGGTTTGGCAACCAGTCATTTCAAGTAGGTGAAGGGATCACCATGATACCACGCCAATCAAAGGCCCAGTCCTCCTCTCCCCTGAAGTTGCAGATCGTGCGGATCCGCTTTCTGCATCAGGGTATGGAGTTCTAATTATACCTAGGATGCAACAGGGAGACCTAGTGGAGTTCTCGACCAAAACCAGTCAATTCGAGCAGAGCCACAGTCTTGACGCCCCTCTCCACCTTGCCATCCACTGCCGTCCACTGCCGTCCACAGGCGTCCACTGGCGTCCACAGAAGGCGTTTCTAAAGTGGGCGCGTATTTTCGTTACTACGCGCTTATTAACAGGGTGCTGAAAGCGGCCTTACGGGGAAAAGTTCCTTTCTTTCAAGACTCAACATTCACCGTCATTCTTTTGTGTCGACCTTTTCCCCCACCTGGGGTCTCCGTGGATGTTGCTTGAATCTCTTTCCTTGCTTTGATCCATGGAATAATGGGTCCTGATCAACATGCGCAATTGGATGGCTTTGGGCTGATCCTCCCCTTCCCTATCCGCATAGCTGCCATTCTGGTTGCTGGTGAGTCTTGACGGGAATGGGGCATTGATTGCCTGGTTAACTCCGACACAGGATTCTGGGGATGGGCTATCAATCTTCACTATCTGGCCAAGGCCAACATTGTAAGTTGCGGAATCCTTCGGACCTCCGTGAACCCTCCGTTGAGCCGAACTAACTAAATGGTTCTCCTGTCAGGATGTTCCTGCGCTGATTCGGTACCCCTCACGCACATCACCTACACAACGACCACATCATGTTGCGGCCTACCGCCTAGCCACTTTCTTTACTATCCCCGTCGTCCTCTGGCTCGTCGTCTTCTGGATCGCTACCCACCGCACCTTCGAACTGGTCGAACGCCTCGACTTCATCCCGCAGTCCGTCTTCATAGTTCTTCTCCTAATATTGATCTGGCCCCTCAACCGCGCCTCGCGGGCGGGCCGCATTCGCTTCCTCCTCACATTAAAGCGCGTGGCCATTGGCGGCTTGGCCGAGTCACAGGATGGCAAGTTTGGTGATATCCTGCTGGCCGATGCCCTGACCAGCTATGCGCGGGTCCTGGGAGATCTCTACGTCGGTTTCTGCATGTTCTTCACAGATGGCCTGGCTGCTACCTCCAAGCCAAACCGTGCTTGTGGCAAGGATATCGTCGTACCCATTATCATTGCTGTTCCCTTTGCCATTCGACTGCGACAGTGTTTGACCGAATACATGCGGTCTCGCAAAACAACTTCCCGCCGGGAAGTGAGCAAGGGCAATCAGCATCTGGCCAACGCTCTAAAGTATTGTACCGCATTTCCGATTATCTGGCTGGCCGCCAAACTCCGGAATTATAATCCTTTGGACTTCCACGGGTACAGCGAAATGACCATTATGCGTCTGCTGTAAGTGTCAACTTTCTCTTCGATCTCCTGCCATCTTCTAATCTTCCTTAGGTTCATCTTCTCCTTCATCAGCTCCAGCTATTCCTTCTGGTGGGATGTGGTCAAAGATTGGGACCTGACACTTTTCTCCTCCGAGCGCCATGACAGAGACCACCCGTACGGACTTCGGCGGCACCGCTACTTCCATTCCGACCGGTTGTACCACTACGCCATCATCGCGGATCTTTTACTCCGCTTCTCGTGGCTATGGCGTGTGCTGCCGGGTCTCGCATGGCTTCCCGAAACAGAATGCGGTCTGTTCATCCTCATGTTTCTTGAAGTCGCTCGGCGCTGGATGTGGGTTTTCTTCCGAGTCGAGGCCGAATGGAGTATGTCTCACTTCCCTACACACCTCCCCCACCCGCTCCTCTCGGGGCAAAAAATAGTCCCCTTGGAAATCGCACCACGGTTTCATGATCTGACCATGCTGACATACGTCGTGAAACAGTCCGCAACACCCACGGTCCCGGTCCCGACGATGTTCTCCTTGGCGAGTACAATCACAAATTCGACGCAGATTAAATCGCCTCGTCGGCTTTTTTTTCTTTGAGCGTTGGGTTTCTATTGGAACGAGCATGAGACATAGAACATATTTTCCCTTTTCCGCCTATCAACATCGTGGACTCGCATCAAAATTCCTACGCCAAACGTTACAGTCTCGAGAAGACAAAAATACGAGGCCCGGATCTCTGGTTCTTGCGTGGTGTAAGGAAGCGCCTCACTATTTGTGTCACCAAACTCCCTTCTCTTTCCCCTCCTACTTCTACCATCGACAATTCCCCCTGCCTCTCGGGCACTCTTTCTTTTCACCCTTTCAGGATGATTTGACTTGCTGGTGCTCTGGGCTTGTCTCGGAGTGTTCCGCTGCGGATTCACCGATGCATTCTCCTTAGCCTTGCGTTGTATATACCTACAATATTTATTTTGCTCCTCTGTTTTTCGTTGAGATTCAGGCTTGTGGCTAGGAAGATTGACACTAGCATGTACATTATGGTTGCGAGGATTGGTTATTTGCTAATTGAGCTCTCAAGATGTCATTTGAGTGTGGTTGAAATGTGTAATAGTAAATCCATAACGGGGAATAGAACTCGGACTAAGCAGTTCTGGGATTCTAGTTCACAGGAACAAAGAAGAGATGTGACTGCGAATACTGCAGAAGCAAATTAAACAACTCTGTCCCCTGTCACTGTGCCCCTCTCCCTAGAGCTCTCGATTTACCAGGCCACCTTCTTTCTGGTTTCATTAGCTCTTCCCGTGAGATTGAGTCATGACTAAGAACTCCTCGATTCGTACTCTCGACTAGCGTTGAGAACGACTCACCGAGCGGGCGTCTCTGCTTCTGTTGAATAAAGCCTCCCAGTAAACTTGCTCTTTAGCCCCTCAACGGCTCATGCGGGTAAGTGGGGACTATCATGCCATCAGAGGTATTACTTACAGGTCCAGTAACTGTGTTTTGACCGGAAAGATCCTTTAAGGACAGGAGAATGTCCTTGAACCTAGGAGGAAGGTATATTCTCCTGTCTATCCAGCCTAAATAAATCGATGAATTATTCAAGACAGACAATCATTGATCATCCCAACCTTACTCTGTTTGAATAAATAGAAAACGTAAAAGAATGCAAAGATCAGTACAAATGTACAGCCAGAGGCAAATGGAATTCACCATGAATCATGAAAGCAATCAGAAAATAGATACCGAAGAAGATCGCAGCCGGACGCTCCCATAAGAAAAGAAAAACGCCGGCTTCAACATACAAATGATAACAAACAGATACTCCGAATATATCACAGAGAAAAGAAAGTCGAACTAGATTAAAGGCTCAGAGAAAGAGTCCGCCCAAATTTCATGCTGTCAACATGATGCGCAATTAACTTATCGGTGATGACGCCTGCCGGAGTTATTGGGAGGCGGGTGATTCTCGAATAGATCTTCCAGATACGCACTCGGCGCGCGGCCCTGCGGCGTCTGACTGAGGTTCAGCGAGCTGGTGGAACCACCGACATATGAGCCGCGTTGATTATGCGGGGTATCATAGGTGCCGATATTTGGCAGAGAAGGAGAGCTGAGATCAGGGTGCGAGCCTGACGCATCTCTGACGGGAGTGGAACTGCCGGCGGCGGCATAGTAACCAGAGGGGAGGTAAGTCGAAGCGCGATTCCCAGTCGCATTGAGACTGTTGTGAGATCCAGCACCGCCAGCAGTGGGCGAAAAGAAAAGCCCGCTGTTTGAGCTAGGAACTCGGCGATTCGGCTTGACGCTTGCGCGAGTGGCGGCGCCCAGTTTCTCCAGTGAGACGTCTCCGGCTGGCGCAGCAGTATATACGGTTGTTCCACGCTTCTTGCGACTTCCGCGCATAAGGCGCTTATTCTCAGAGGAGTGGGCGAGAGCTGCGCGGCGTACTGAGCGGTTCACGGACCATGCGACCATTCCCCGCCAGGCGAGAACGGCAAGGCCGATTAAGCCAAGGATGGCGCCGACGGCGATGAAGACTGTGCCCTCTGGAGTGTTTGATGTCTGCATGTACGGCGCATTTGCGGTAGGCGGGATTGTCACGATCGCGCCGCCTGTTGATGTGGAGGACGAGGATGAGGATGTTGATGTCGTTGTTGTGGAAACGGAGGATGTGGTGGTGCCAGAGGAGGTGGAGGTAGATGTGTCGGACGTGACAGTGGAAGTAGTAGACATGGTGGTCGTGGATGTCGAGGACGTCGAAGACGTCGAAGTTGAGGACGTCGTGGTGGAGGTGCTTTTGTCCGAAGTGGTCGTCGAAGTGCTCTCGGTGGAAGTGGTGCTCTCGCTCACGCTAGGGGTGCTGTCAGTTGTCGAGGGATCGGCGGTGGTTTGGGCGTCGGTAGTAGTATCTGCTGCGGGTGCCGCAGAGACTTGAACAGCGATTGTAAGAAAGAGCAGAAAAACAATGAAGATGGAAGGCAGGGCTCTCTGCCCACTGGGTAGGACTCGCATGGTGCAAAGGCTGTAAACAATCGTTTCAACTTGTTCTCCACAGCGGGTCACACGGGGTAAGCGTAGATCAGCGTCGAGATGAACAGAGCCAGTGCAGAATACCCAAATACCCCTGCAGCCTGATATCGGCCGATTTGACTAGAGAATGCTGATAAGGCGCTTCAGCTGACGGATGGCTGAGATTCTGTTCCAGACGGGTCGAAAGAACCCTTCGGTCACAGATCCCTTAGCTCTGTAAATGCAGCACTGGAACCACCGAGTTGACCCCTTTCAAACGAAGGACTGTCTTTCGGAAGACAACGAGGAACTGGGGATCGAGAGAGCCAAAAGAGAGGTGTTACAGTCTAAGCGAGGAAACGAAGCCAAAAGACGCCAAGTGACTACGCTAAATGTGGCGCCTCAGGCCGAGGGGAACCCGTCACATGATATACTCGATTCTACTGGAAATAGCAAGCTGTGATGTATCATACAAGAAATACGAAATTGACGGTGCCCCTGACCCCAAACAGTATAGAAACTCAACTGTGCCATGCATCGAGCAAGGGCAGAGCATGTAGCAAGCCAATAGCATGCATTTACTGCTGTTTTTTAATAGCAGCAGAGGTGTCCCTCTCAAAAGCAGCATAGGGAATCTGAAGGCCACTCAGAGCGCTGATTCCAACATACAAAATCACAATGCAGATGAAAGAAGCCAGGAAGCCCATGAAGATACCTGGAAGGTATTAAAATTAGAGAAACATTGATGACTGGAGAATTGGATGGGTACAAACCAGGTGTGAAGTACTGGTACTCATCGAATAAAGACTGTTGGCGATCGGGCCTGGAGATAGTAGAGGGCTTGGAGGAGTAGTCGCGCTTGAGTTCCATGTGGAGTGACTCTTGGTACGAGCCCTCATTGGATTCGTAGACGACGGAGTCGGTCTCCGGGAACTCGCGAGGCGAGGTCGTGTAAAGGAGAGTATACGAGGAGTCGGAGGGAATACGTTCGAGGATATCGGCGATAAGGCCATCTAGGAATTGTCAGGCGGTGGTCAGTCCCCTCTGTTTTGTTTGACGTACCATTGCCGGAGAGCTGTTCGGCACGATCCGCGCCCAAGGAGAGCATGGGGAATTTGATGTCGACAATGCGAGGGCCCGATCCGAAAGAGATGGGATATTCTCCCGCTTCGTGAAATGGTCAGCTAGAGTCCTAGTGTTCACCAATCATACAATGGGCCTTTTACAGGAACCGTCAATGGCAGTAGTCTGCGCCTTGCACTTCTCAGTGAGAACAGTTTTGATCTCGATGATATCCAGCAAGCCAGTGACCTCGTCCACACTCATTTTGGAGCGAATCGACTTGTCCTTGCCGAGCATCTTCGCGCCTAGGCGGGGTGCCGACCTGCGGGTCGCGAAGTCGGAGCTATGCACACCAGGTTGGTTGACAATGACATAATAGTCAGACGGGCAGGTGCTCAACGAAGAGGAGAGGTCCTTCAGTAGCGACGTGCCAGTCTTAATGTATGCAGAGTTCGTCAAGACCCTAAGGGAGGCATGTTAGTTGGCTGTAGCTTGAGAGGGGAGTTGTCGACGTACTCAGAGGTCGAGGCAAGGAAAAAGGGTGAAGTGTCCCGGAAGGCATCGACTGCAGCTGCCCCAAGGGCAACCAGTCCGAACCTGCTGAGATGCATGGTGTTTGTGGTGGAGGTGGAGGTTGATGATGATGTTGCCAACGGGAGGTCGGACTTGGCCTCGGAGGCGGTCGACGGGCCCGGCCCGCTCTGAGCTCTACATGCAACTTTTTTTTTCGGCGCCTCGTTCGAAACATTTACAACCACGAGACGCTGCGCGTTCGTCTTTTTTTTCTTGTGAGGAGACTGCCAGATCATCTTCATCATGGGTCCCATGTATAAGAAGCGGAAGGTGGTCACTGCAAAAGTCGAGGAAGTCAATTTCGACGACGCCGCCCGCCAGGAATGGCTCACTGGCTTTCGAAAGAGAAAGCTGCAGCGCATCAAGCAGGCGCAGGAGGTAGCCGAGAAGAAGTCCAAAGAGGAGAAGCGAAATGATCGCAAGAGGGTATACTTGGATTCCAATTTTACCTACATATAACATTGGCTGACCTGTCTGTTCCAGATGCGCGAAGAGCGACAAGCCGAGTTTAATCGAGCGATGGAAGAGCACAAGTTACAACTAAAGCGCCTCCGGGAGGAAGACGGGAGCGACAACGACCCTGAATCCGAGGAGGAAGAAGGCGAGGAAGGTTGGGAAGGCATCGAAGAACCCCCCGCTGTGGACTACGAAGCCGAATACATCGATGAAGACAAATACACAACCGTGACGGTCGAAGAAATGGATGCCTCCCGAGAAGGTCTGCGCAAGTCTGTGCGAGAAGACAATTCAGAGGAAGAAAAGGAAAAGGAGCCTGCCGTTGAGACGACCGAACCCGAGAAGAAGCCTAAGAAGTCCTGGAAGGACAAGCCCAAGACGAAGAAGAAGAAGTTCCGCTACGAGAGCAAGGGGGAGCGTAAGCTCACGCAAGCCAAGCAACGCTTAAGCAAGTCCAAGAAGGCCGCGGCTCGGAGGGAAAAATGATGATGGAGATTTGTGTTTTTCATATACCATGCAGCTATTACTATGCACATCCCATGAAATTTCGCTTTTATGAAGGACATGGATGTCACGAGGATAAGGGCCAGAGAAAGGGCAATTCATTTGCCGAGCAAGGCACTAAAGTCAACATTTAAGGATACGCTATAGAGACACGGCCTCTAGCATGGCTGAGGACAAAAGGGAACGCGACCGGTCATAGTATGAGAAAGCAGACGGTTCGACCTGGGAAGTGAACCTGCATTCAACCCAACGTCTCCTGACACCCAATACCGATACCCCGACGTGGCCCGACTTAAACGTTGCTGATGGAGAGCTCGAGTTCTTGCAGGTCCTTCTGCAAGTCGTTGTGCTTCTTGGCCATCTCCTCGTACTTGGCTTCCCACTGATCGCGCTCTGTCTCCAGTGCCTGCACCTTGCGCTCGTAGTGGCCGGCCTTGACGTCGGTTTGACGGAGCCTGTGATCACCAATACGTTAGTGATGAGTCAATTTAAGTATTCGTGTCAGCCATACTTCTCGTTTGTCTCCCGAAGAGTCTTGTCATTCTCCTCAGCCTCTTCCTCGAGGAGCTGCACCCGTCGCTGGAGGGCCTCATTTTGGGTATCGTGCTGAGCACTCTGGTTGGCGGCGTCCTTGGCGTCCTTGACGGATGCCTCGAGCTTCTCCACTTCCTCCTCGAGCAACTGGTTGCGGTGGTTGAGAGATGTGATCTCCTGCTCCTTAGACAGGTTCTCCTGTTCCAAAGTCTTGACCTTGTTCTTCAACTCCTCGACCTGGTCGTGGGCCTCGTCAGCCTCCACGCGGAGGGCGTTCATGCGCTGGAAAAAAGTCATGTTAGCTGATAGTCCATCATGCATCATAAAAGTTGGCGATGCATGGCCGGTATGCAGAGGAGGGGATCCTAGGCAGACAGCTCAAGCTACCCCGCCAGGGGTTTAGGGAGACTCACCTCCTTGATCTTGTCCATGATGGATGAAAGTGAAAGAGTAGCAAAGCAGTAATATGTATGAGTGAAAGGAAGAAAAGGGCTTTCGCTCAGCGGAGGCCGGATGTGAAGTTTGGAGGTGATGGGAAGAAGGGGAAAGTTGATGAGTGACTGGAATAATCGTGTGTCCCGTACACAAGCAGCCCCTCCGCGCATCTATCCAATCACTGACTTCCGATCGCCGCGTCTCCACGGGCAACCATCCGAACAACACTCTAGAACTCCATTTTGTGCCCTCTACACGTCTTCAATTTCACCGTCTTTTCGACCCATTCTGTTCGTTATATGCGATACGTGTTTGCACCTCCACCCGCCGCCATGCTGGCCCGTCGCGACCAGGAAAACCTGGTAAACACCCACCAGACCACCGCTGCGGCCAAACCCTTGAATCAAGGATTCAAGCAGCTCGCACCCAAGACACCGGGCAAGAAAGTGCCGTTGAACGACGAAAACCACCCCGGCGCGTTTAAGAAACTCACAGTCAAGGGAAATGGAAGCCGTCAGGATAATGGGAAGCCGGGCAACAATGCATTTGTTACTCCCATGGGTACGTGAACTTAACGCGTTTTCGAGATGCGGAAGCTTTGGATCCTGTGTTGCTGACTTGTTCCTATTTAAGAACCTCGAAACCGAGCTCCACTGGGCATGAAGGATACCAACACTAAAGCCAGAGCTCCCCAGACACCGGCACCATTCGGCGGAACCTTGAAGCCCAAGACCAACCGGAAAACTGCGAGCGCCCAGAGACTGAAAAAGGCTGCCCCTAGTATCCAGCAGGCCCAGACTAAGGTCTTTACGGAATCGGTGCAAGATGATGTGCCCGACATTGAATACATGCCCCCGAGGCCGACAGGTAAGATTCTCAATTCGATGTCCACAAAGGACGAGCAGCTTTGCTCACAGTATACAGCCCTGCCTGATCTTCCAGACGATGTTACCTACAATACAAATTTCCCCCAATTTCAACCAAGAAATCGAGCTCTGGGCCTGGAGAGTGTTTATGGCAAACAAGAGGTCGGTAAGGATGGCCTCACAAAGAAGCAGCGCAAGTTCCAGGAGGATTCTATCAAGGCCGATCAGCTGGCCAATGAGGCGATGATGAAGCAACTGGAGAGTGTTGGATTCAACGACCCCAGTGAGGATGAGGCAGCTCCCGCACCCAAGCCGCACCCGCGAAGCCTTCGCTCCAGAACGCTTTCTTCAAGTACTTCTTCAAGCACTTCCTCAAGCACCCGACCTGCTCGCAACATCTCAACACTTCGTTCCCGTGAAGCTGCGGCTGCCCTGGCAGCTCCCAGGCCAAGCTCGGCCGCAATCAGACCTGCTCCGGTCCCTAAGTCTCGTATTGCATCGGCTTCGTCCATCCTTGTGCACAAGAAGGCTCGAGTTCCATCTAACCCGTCGTCCATGCGCGCCACTGCTGCCGCTGCCATCTCCAATACCACTATGGGTTATTCGAAGGGACGGAGCGTGTCATCCACCTTGCGTGAGAAGACTGCCGAGCAATCCTCGAGCATCTCCGCCACTCTGTCTCCCGAGACCTACATACAACTATACGGACCTCCGCCTCTGGGATCAGAAATGTGGTCCCGTTGCAAGGCAGCCGGCTGCTTTGACACTCCAGGTGAGAGTGCTTTCTCTCAGGAGCTCGAGGAGCAGCTGCCAACTTTCGAGGAGGATGACGAGGCAGAGAACTTCCAGCTCACTCTGTAGCTGATTCAACATGTTCGGCATTGAAGATTATCATGCAATTATTACTCATTGTTTCTATGCTTTTATGCGCTCTCAGGATTGGGAACTGGTTCATAATGGGGATCGGCAGGACACGGATTATGGCGTATCTTATGGGAATGTATTCAGGGTCAACCGCGGATCGTCCAGTTTCAGGAACCCCACTCAATTGAAGATCGTTCCTACTGAAGCCCAGCCAGGCGAGGGCACACGTAGAGAATTGGCCCAAGGCAGAACCCGTTAATTAAGGTCCAGTAGTTACGTATGTGGATCCAGCCAACGTGGTCTTTCACGCACAAGTCCAGACTCGACTGTCCTCGGCTGTGTACGACGCACGGGACACAGCATCCGCCGTGTTTCTTGCGTACCAAGGTACACCGCCCCGGAACTGCCACCACATTATTTACCTCCCTTGGACTCTCCTTTTCCCTTCCCTCACCCCTCTCAATTGACTTCCTTCGAGATGACGACCCCCCACCCGGAGTCCACCGCGGACTTCGAGTTCATTGCCACCCCGGCTGCCCCTGTGCAGACGAAGCCTGACTTCGATTGCGGTGTCCCGACCACCTTGGTGAGTAGCTATCCCGAGCTCCTGGAGCTACGTGTACCTTCATGTGTTCAGATATCTGATAGTTTTTTCTTGATAGTACCCGGCCATCAAGAATGCCCCCGTCCCCGCCGACTCTCCGGGAAGTGACAGCTTCTCCAATGGCTTGATGATCGCCCTTCTGATCGTGGTGCCTTGGTACCTGGCTCGCCAGGTCGGCGGAGGCTTCTACACCACCATCTTCTTTGCCATTTTTACCACTGTGCCTGTTCTCATGGCCTTCTGGTCCATCTCCTCCACCGTTTCTCCTCGCAAGACCGAGAAGGCCAAGTACCGTGGCCTCCCTGTTGAGCACTACTTGCACTTCCACAGTGAGCACGACCGTGCCACCTATCGCGGCAAGAGCAAGATCCCCATGGAGGTCTTCTACGAGAAGTACTTCAACGGCGAAGTTGACTTCAAGGGTGATGCTCTTGAGGCTCTCGAGTACCGTCACGACTGGGCAAACTTTAAGTTCACCATGGGTCTCTTCAAGCACTTCCTGTTCGGCTTCATCCCTGAGATGCTGATGCACACCCGTTCCCAGGGTAAGCGATTTTCGAGATTCATTGCTGTACATGTTGAATTCTGACATTCTATTTCTAGACGAGGAGCAGGTTCGTGACCACTACGACAGAGGTGATGACTTCTACGCCTGGTTCCTCGGCCCTCGCATGATCTACACCTCCGGCATTATCAGTGACATCAACTCTGAGGAGACTCTCGAGCAGCTCCAGGACAACAAGTTGGCCGTCGTCTGTGAAAAGATCGGCGCCAAGCCTGGTGACAAAATTCTCGATCTCGGCTGCGGCTGGGGAACTCTCGCCAAGTACGCCTCCGTTCACTACGGCGCCCACGTTACCGGTATCACTCTCGGCCGCAACCAGACTGCCTGGGGCAACAACGGTCTTCGCAAGGCGGGCATCGAGGAGGACCAGTCTCGTATTATCTGCTCCGACTACCGTGATGCTCCTCGTGTTGAGGGTGGCTACCAAAAGATCACCTGTCTCGAGATGGCTGAGCACGTTGGTGTCCGTCACTTCTCTACTTTCCTGTCCCAGGTTTATGACATGCTCGAGGACGATGGTACCTTCTTCCTGCAGATCGCTGGTCTGCGCAAGTCCTGGCAGTACGAGGACCTCATCTGGGGTCTTTTCATGAACAAGTACATCTTCCCTGGTGCTGATGCCTCTACCCCTCTCGGCTTTGTTGTTGACAAGCTTGAGGGCGCCGGCTTCGAGATCAAGGCTGTTGACACTATCGGTGTTCACTACTCTGCCACTCTCTGGCGCTGGTACCGGAACTGGATGGGCAACAAGGACAAGGTTGAGGCCAAGTACGGCAAGCGCTGGTTCCGCATCTGGGAGTACTTCCTGGCTGCTTCTACCATCACTTCTCGCCAGGGTGGCGCCACCTGTTGGCAGCTTACCCTCGTCAAGAATATCAACTCGACCCACCGTATCGAGGGTATTGCCACCCAGCACGGCCTCACTGGTGCCCGCGAGGCCGCTATCGCCCGTGCCAATGGCACTCTTCCCAGTGCCCACATCATCAAGAAGGACCTCTAAATGTTTCATCTGGCGTCTCTTTTTCTTTCTCTCAATATGCAACATGATCCTTCGAGGTCATTATCATTCCTCGAGGAGCAGAAAACGATTGGGAATGACGTGGAGCTGTGCAACTAAATTTTACACGACACGCACGCTACGAGTATGACATGAAATAGATCTTCGCGACATCAAAAGCGAGTTATGGGAATGTGGATGGTCCGGTGGACGTGGAGGAGGAGGTCGTGGGTGAGAGGATCTGGGCTGGGCCTAAGATTCGGATGCTGGGTTCAGTGTTCAGTTCTGGGCCCGCTATTTAGTTCTCCATCTGTTGATGGAATGGATAATTCTCAAAGAATGAGATGGGGCTTTGCCTCTGGCTTCATTAACTTGAATTGAATGTACTCTTACGAGCCGAAAGTGTATCCCTGTAGCTGTCTTTGGAGACAATTAAATCCCCATTTGATCCAGGCACCTCCCACTTCAAGAACACAGTATTGTCCGATCTGTGCTTCAAGGTGAAACCAGTCTCAATGGAGAAAACAATGTCCGCTCTTCTGGCAACATCCAATTCCACAGAGTATCCTAATAATCGCCGACCACGATCAAAAATTTTCATGACTTCATGCACTGAGAGGCTTCCTCCCAAAAACAACAACCCTGTACCTTGTTAGCCCACGTCCAAGCCCTTGTTCCCCCCCAAACATAATCATGAGGGAGCCTCACTCTTTCACATAAGCATGCAAACCCCGATCCATCAATTGCTTCTTCACCAACGCCTGAAAAATCCTACTTGGCTCAGCTCCCCACCCAAGAACCTGCGTCAACAACCTCAACCCATAAGCCTCCACCGCCTGATTGGCCTGCGCTGCCTGGAACTTCCCTATCTCCTTCAGATACGGATCCTTAGGCCAAGGTGAATACGGCAATAGATACGTAGACTGCTGCACATCCTCAAAGCCCGCGTCCACCAACCATCCACGCAACTTGTGATATATGTTGAAATCCCTACCTATCGCATGCCCGGCTGCGTCAAGAGCCTGCACGTACTGGAATAGCGGTGAGTCAGCTGTTAGCGAGCCGTCGTCGCTCCAGGCCCAGACGGCGGATTCTTGGATCTCGAAGTATCCGCCTGGTCGGACGTGTTTGTATATAGTTTTGATGAAGGCGGGCCAATCGGCTATACAGCCTGCTAGGAGTCGGGCGTGGATGAAGTCGAAGTGATTGGGTTTGTACAGCCAGGTCTCTTCTATGTTTTCGACAATGAACTCCACGTTGGGAAGGCTCCAATTGGGTTGGATTGGGCTTATGTCGTTGCCGATGACATGGGCCTGGGGAAATTTCCTGTTAGTGTTTGGTTAGAGAGAATGCATATTTGATAGGGGTATGGAGAGGACTCGGGGTCATGAGGGGGTTGGAAGAAATACTCTGCGATGTCGAGTGCCCATATTCCTGTCCCGGTCCCAAGATCTAGGATATTTTGCGGGTTCTCAATTGGGGCTTCGTGTAATTCGCCCTTCATTAACATGAGCCATCTGGTGGTGTCTGTTAGCCATGAAAACCGATGAGGATGATGAGTTCAGAGCTTACATGTGATGGGCCTTGAATTGTGTCTGAATTAGCGTCTATGATTGTGGAATGGAGGGATTCCAACGGTAGTATCCTTACCAAGTCCATTCGATCTTGTTCATCTTCATCATTTGGCATCCTGTCGCGGTCAGTGATCAGTCTCCATTGAGCCGTACGACAACATAAATACATATAATTGCCCTACAAAAGAAGATTAGCGGCATTATTGAGGAATTGAGCTTCGGCTGGGTCTTACCGAGCGGCTACTGTGATAGCGTCGGCCGTTTTCATATTCATAGTCAAGAACACTCGAGGACAACGATGTGATATCGGAATAATTAGTATCAAATTCGCAGCCTTCGTCCTAAGAGAAATTCTAAGAAAAGGTACACAAACACTGAGAAATAGATATACCTCCGAATCAATCTGAATCCTGTGGGAGGTATCATTTGCCACTTCCCCCTCTCCCGGCACCGGGAGCTGTTGAGTCGTTGTCAATTCAGCTTCCGACGCTGACGCCATGCCTCAATCTTCAATGTTAAAGCGAAATGCTGCTTTTCTTGCACTTGCCCAAGCTCGTCACTGAAGAGAGAAAGAACACGTTGTCGACGCGACAGCGGTTGAGAAGCGGTGTCACACGCAGGGCAACTCAGCTGCAGAGCTCTCGCAAAGAAAAGAGAAAAAGATAGCGAGCGACTAGACTCGTTTCGGACTCAATCTTGTCCCTTCTTTGAAGCTGAAAGAATATTTACTGGACGCTATGGCTTTCAGTATCAGGTTCAATGTGGTCGAAAGGGTCGAGGCCGGTCGAATTAGTCGTGCCACTCAAGTCGAGTGGTAGTGGGCTGAACCTTAAGTCTACTCCGCCATGTGTCCTGTTGTGTGCTTGGGTCACATTTTGATGCGAGCCACGCAGAAAAAGGCTTGTAGTCGCAGTGGAGGTATGTGGTATGTGATATAGACTCTATAGTTCGATATTTTGAAGATCATGGTACTTTTGCTCCATCTATCTAGGACGATCAGATTCGTCATCCCTTTTGGGCTTGGTGCTGCGATCAGCCCCACTTTGACGAGTACTCATAGGGTCGTTGGCCCAGGCCTTTTGGTCCTAAGCAATCGCTAAACCGTCTAGATTCTTGATAGACGCGATTCGATGCCTTGATCAGTAAGCCTGACATTTCTCCTTTTTAGGACCAGTTCGCAGTTAGCATTGTAGTTCTACTATGGCGGCGCTCATTTCCATATTGAGGAGATTTTCAATGCCGTGAGGAATGCGACCGAGGTATATCCGTTTGAGTGGTATTCAAGGCATGTCACAATTGCTGGCGAGCTACACATAGTCAGATGGTGTTATGCCCTATGACCGTCGTAGTCATAGGGCTGTCTCAGACTCGGGTCTGATGGCCCTGCAAGCAAAAGAGGCGCCAGCTTAAAGCAGGTTCAATGTGTTCCTTGCAAAGTAGAATCTCAACACATCTCAGTATTAAGGAGGATGTACATTTCAGAATTAACGGCGCTGGCCGGACCTAAGTCATTACACTTTTAATTTTGATTCCAAGTCTCCCAGAAATTGAAAATAGAAGCCTCGTCCATCAAAGCACTCATCAGATCATTGCCATCTACATCGCCAGTCTGCGTGTCTTCAAACCGTGCAATTTGGTCAGAGTCATCCGGGGCCGTAGGAAAGCTCTCTTGTCGGATAGGAGGGTCAAGAGGGGCGGTCGGGGCGGCAATGGCGTTTGGATATGTCGTAGGGGCCGAATATCCGGGGAATATCTGCTCTATTGCTTTGACGAAGATACCCCGATAGATCGAGGCGACAGTGTAGGTTTTCTGAAGCTCTTCCATGACAAGCATACACATTTCAAGCTTGTTAAGTCTGATTCGTTTGGAAAGAGCATCACCAGATTTGCATTGCAGCAGGTGGGTTTGCATCGCGGGGATAAGAAGGGGAGGACTTTTGAAGAATTACTTAGTAAAAACGCATATGACAGCTTCTGAATGGAAGATTTACTCACGTCATTGGTCCTGCAAAGTAAAGGAGTCCTTCTTGAACGAGCGTTTCTAATATTTCGTTGGCTCGCGACGCGGCAGCGTCGGCCTTCATCCTCATCCGATGTTGCCAGTCCTCTTTTTCCGCGGGTCGAAGATCGTGCGGAACTTCGTTGCCAAGAGGACGATAAAATGTGATAAGTAAAGCTCTGGTATTATCACTTAGTAGGGTCTTCAAAAGTGCAGAGATCTCGAGAGCTGGAACGAACTGGTAGTGCAAATGAACATGATTCGAGTGGAATCTCGAGGCTCTAGTTAAGCCAGCTTCGTATTGATCCGGAAGACCACATTGTAGTAATTGTTTCTCAAGGGCTCCGATCTCATGAGCAGATGGTTTTGGGCGAATTGTTCGGTAGTTCATCGCAAGGACCTTGCCCAATTGAAGACTTAACGAAATCAGCATTACCCAATATTCGGCCAGTCTACCCATATCGCTGGGTATATATGAGCTGAAAATAGGGTCCTGCAAGCCAGCGATATCGTAAAGTAAGTCATCTGGCGACGGAAAAGGGGTATCGCAATCGTCCATGTTGATTCGAAGAGGCCTACCCATGGTAAGGCTGAGCCAGCGATCTCGAAAGACGCAGCTCCACCACAGGCGGCGCCATGAGGACCTTTGCCGTTCGGATATGGATGGGTTCCGTTTTGAAAAGTCGGGGTTGCGGTGTAGACCAAGGATCTGGCAGATGCTTATCGCGATACCTGTCCAGTACCAAGGTTGTACGTGCTCGTCTATCTCTGAATGATAGAACCCCAGAAGAAGGGAAGTTTGCAGCAATACGATCTTGTTTCTCTCATTGCCGTTCATGTACATGCACTTTTGTCAAGTTAGCACCAGAAAGTGTAATTTTATGATCTGAACGATGGAGAGGACAGTTAGTGCGAGCTTTCTACCTTTGCACGAGAATACATCGCATATTTCATCTCCCTCTTTGATGAATAACCCTCTGCTCCAGATATGTCATTTGAAACAAACTTGTGTGCTAATAGTCAGCTTTGCCAAGAAGACGGTATTTCACATGGAAGGAAATACATTTGTCGCCGCGAAAAAGATACTCCACAACAGAGAAAGATTGTAGTCTTGGAGTTTCCCAGCTTGATAACGCAATAGAAGATCATCTGCTTCAATTACTGGCATGAGGGGATGCACGTGCAGAAGATATGCCGCAATGAGGCTATCGCAGGTCTCTTTCTTCGGAAGAGTGTATACACCTTTCTTTTGCAGGAATTCTCGGTCATCGTCGGATAGTATTGTCTTGCTCGCTGGGATCAGAAAGTGCTTCGGCAATGATTCATCCGGCGAGCAAATGTTAAGTGCTGACGTAGGTCCTGTTTGATCACCTATTGAAGAAATGAGACCCCCACGGATACGATATGACTGGTGAGACTGTTACCTGTATAAAATGGCACTTCACCAATTCTTCTTGGTTGGCCCAAGGCTGCCTCGGCAATTTCAATGCCGTTCCTCTGTTCATCTTCAATGTTACTCAGCCCAGGATCAGTAAGAGTATGTCTTGTACTAGGCGTAGACCGTGCCGAGTGATTGCGAATGGGATCTATTGGTGAGGCTTCATTCATAAAACCAGTGGAGGAATTCTGGCTCATTGTTATTGAATTTGAATGGACGCCAGGAACACTCCCGGCTCGAGGATTTGTCTGGATGACTTGTTGGGCACTGTGTCCAGAGTAAGCATAAACGCATTTGGAAGTACACTGCAAGAGTGAGGCTAACTTCTTGGCTTTTGGATCCACAACACACTGCGCGCCATCTTGGGCACACCCAGCACAAGGCACACCGGTGACAGTCAAGCTGCACCGAACTTTTCGTTGGCGACAGGCCTGACAAGCGACTGCGGACCTATAACGGCGCGTGCGAGTCGTTTTCTCGGCAGGTGGCATGGTCGGAGCGAATTTGGTTTTCCCTTTTGCAAGTCCGAGGATCTCAGGAGTCTACAGTTCACTTAAGAAATCCCTCGGCAGGGAGCGGGATCATTTGGGGGCGAGAATAAATTTTCCGAGGTTATTCCGCCCGATCCCGAGGTTTCTACTGCCGCTGCCTGAATTGGTACACAGGCTACTCTTCACGCTAAATAAATATCTTGCCACCACATACGAGCATGGGGTGTGTAGAACAGGGTTCCACGTCCGCTCAGTCGTAGTCAAACCATGCACTTAACATGTTCAATTCTGAGAGCGCCCTAGACTCTGAAGTGGCGCCCGTATTTTGCGTCAGTGTGAGTGCATGTGATATCGGTGACAACTCCAAGAAAGACTACCTCACGAGTATCTAGTGAAGATGTGTGAATCATTTATGCAATGCTCCTACAGGATTAGGCTATCCCGAAAGCGTTATTGCCAGATTTGAAGCTGGGTGACGCCGCTTCATTCCAGGAGAGCATCACTTGAATGACCTGCAGAAGTCGAACGAGAGGTACGTGCAAGACAAGGTTGTTTAATTGCAAGGACATTCTATGAATAATTCTTCAGTCCAGAAAGGAAAACAATATGACGTAATGATTAATGCCAAGGGAAATTGAGCCCGATCAGCCACGATTCTCCGGACAGGGACCAAGTGGGGAATTTCTGAAAGTGAAGCAGAGGACTTGAGGACCATGAGAAAGTTATGCGACCGCTATGATGGCCCAATTCTCGAATGCCCTGGTTTAAATGAACTTCTGATGAGTACTAAATTCTGAACAGACAAAACTGTAACTCGTAGAGTTGTAATCTCGTGGCCAGAGACCATTTTTAGCTAATTTCAAGCAACACAAATTCATTCAATGCAAGGCTTCTGGCCTCTATCATCGGCGCCCAACTCAATGAGACAAAAAGCTTCAGTGACGGAACCACTATGGATGACTATGCGCCTGGCAAGTCCTCGTGGATCTACAATGAGATCTGTGCATGAAACCAGTAAGTTATTTGACAATTGTCCATCTTAGGTCACTTGAACGTTTCCTGACTATCTTGGTCTACTTGGAGGCGCTCTGGAAGAATGAAGTGGGTCTTTGGTTGATCGGGAATTGAAATAGCGTCATAAAGAACTTCAATAGGGAACTTTGATACAGAGAAGTGATCGGCTCAACGTGCGGGGTTTGCTGCGAACAGCTGCGTGCTGATGTGTATCGATGGGATTGGCCTTCTCTCGCCGAACGCATCGCATGGACGCATATGGCTTTTCGTGTTACACGCCGCTATTTTTACGTCACTGAATGACAACAATTAGGCTTTTGGCCTTTCCTTCTGACAACCCAGTACTTGACTTCATTTACAATAGTGGATGGCTTCTTTGATTGTAAGTGTGAAGCGAGTTTTCACGGGACTACTTTCATATCGGTGGTATTCCATTTTCTTCGCCTGCTCGAAAGACCACAAACTTTTACTATCCTTACCATGAGCTCATTGAGTGAAGCCTACGGGGAGAGCTCTCTCGGTGAACCCCAGTCGATAGTTGCACGGTTTGAGAACTTCATCAGGCAATACCCTGGAAACCTGGCAATCATCTGCCCTCATCAACCGCCAGATTTATATGGCTTCACCAGCCTGCCAATAGAAGATTCGGCAAATAAAAAGGTTCCTTATCTTCGGTGGTCCTATGAGACCTTAGGCCGGGTCGTCGTGCAGTTCAAGGAGAGCCTGGTAGCGCGCGGTGTGGTTGCCGGAACGGTGCTTTTCGCCTTTTGCGAGAGTCAAGTGGAATCTGTGATCTGTACATTGGCTGCATACGCCCTCGGGTGTACTCATGTACCCATCGGACCAGAGTACTTGGGCAATTCCCAAGAGGTTCAACATATGATCACAGCAGTTACATCGTCGATTGAGCCTTCGAAGGTCGTTTTCCTTGTTGGAAAAAGCGAAAGTATCGAGAAACTTGACCAAATAAACATTGATTATGAAACAATCAAAATATGCTGCGGGGAAACAATTGCCCCATGGGAGCCTTTCGATTCCTTGATTAGGGATGTCAGTCCCAATTCAGAAGAATTGCGGCAAAGCATGGGTTTTTCGCGCGAGTTATCCGTGTTTTTCACAAGCGGCACTACATCACTCCCTAAAGCCTGTCTAACTGAGACTGCGCGTTGGCTACACGAATTGGAAGCATCTTTGAGTCTGGGATCCCTCGAACTTGGTGATATGGTCAACGTTGCTGTTCCAACCTACCATGCTTTTGGCTATATATGCACATTCATGCCGATTATACGTGGTGCATGTGTGCTCTTGATCGGCCCCAAGTTTTCTCCGGAGAGAATGAGGTCTGCATTGAGTGGTGAAACTTGTACACACGCGGCTTTGGTCCCAACTATGATCAATGCTCTTGTCCAACTGGCTGAAGATTCGGATTTGAAATGTCCAAGTCTTAAAAGCGTGATATTCGCCGGAATGACTTTGAATACAAGCATCGCTCGGAAATGCCAAGAGACTATGGGCATCTCCACGATGGAGAATTTCTATGGCATGACAGAGGGCGTCTTCATCTCTACCGGACCCATTGCAGACCTGGCCACCGCGGTGCTGAATGATACGGTCACGATTGGAAAGCCTATCTCCGGGGCTCATGTACGAGTTTGTGATGAGACTAGCCGTTCGCCTGTGCCTCTAGGCGTTCAAGGGGTGCTTCATTTTTCTGGCTCTACATTGATAAGACAATATTTGGACTGTGAAAGCGATGAATTCTACATTTCTGAAAACAGAACTTGGTTTGTGACCGGAGATCAGGCATTCATGGGCAATGATCAGCAGTTATACATTGTCGGAAGACATAAAGATATGATTGTCCGCGGAGGGAAAAATCTTTCTCCCTCGAGAATTGAACAAGTCTTGAATCAGGAGCCTCAATTTCTCGCCCTGGAACCACAAGTGGTAGCAGGAGAGGACGAAATAGCAGGTGAAGTTCCCATTGTTGTGACAAGGGTTACTACTTCCCATGAAATGGAAAGCATGATGCATGAGTGTATCCGTGAAAATCTGGGAGTTCACTATACTCCCAGAGCATGGATCTCTCTATCTTCTCTGGGGCTTGATGACTTCCCCCGCACTGCTTCGGGAAAGATTCAAAAGGCAAATTTGAGAAGTCTTGTTGCCAATTCAATGCAACTCCAGGCCCCCGAGCACAAGAGCAATCTATCACATGTTATTGTGACTATCTGGTCGCGATTACTAGGCCTCCAGGCGTCACACTTGGACACCTCCGCCCCCATAGCCCAGGCAGCAGACAGCATTCTAATGCTCAGTGCTAGGGCAAAAATCAGAAGCGAGACAGGGCTTAGTGTTTCCCTGACCGAGTGGCTTGCTATACCTACCATTGCTGGTCAAATCAAGGCACTTGAGGAAATTGCAGCACATGGCAACAAAAAAGAACCTGAAAGTTCACCGGAGAAGCTTCGTACTGGGCCACCAACGACTGATGACATGGTCCATCTTGGACAGGACGAGAGTGCCTTTGGTGTCACGAAGGAGACAGTTGAAAAGATTATTGGGGAGCAAGGTTTCACTTGGGAAGATGTCGAAAACGTTTTCCCCTGTACAGACTTTGTCCACATACTGTGTCGGTCCCAAGTCATCAACACCTGGAACATCCGAACCACAATCTTGTCACAGAATGCAAGTGTGCAGGTATGAGCACATTCGAATGGCATTACCAATTTTCCCCTGCAACATCTGACCCTTGACAGGAAATGCGAACAGCACTCGAAAAAGCCTTGCTCATGCATCCCATGATGCTTTCGTACGTCGTTATGGACGACAAATCGCTAAGCAAAGAACTTGGTCTATATGTGACCCTGCGACACAGTACCAAGGTCCTCGAAAAGTGTATTCTCGAATTCGAGTCCGTGGATACACTGCAAGAACTGCGAACTATAGCCATGGATTACCCTTTCAAAGACCATGCCAAGCTACCGGGACCACTGTTTCGCTGTCTTGTCATCTTTGTTCGGGAGACCAGCTCGGCAGCTGTGATCACCAACAGTGAGTTTCCCTCCCGTACAATTATCTCGATGTTCCAGTCTGCTGATCTGCATATAGCGGCTCATGCCATATTGGACGCTACATATCATTCACAATTCCACGAAGACCTTGACAGAGCGCTGAGTGGTCAACCACTTCAACCCCACTCATCTTTCAAAGTCTGGGCGGAGACTTATCACGTACTCCGAAAATCACCAATAGCAGCTTCAGCAGTGAACTTTCATGCAAAGTATCTGAAAAATTTGCAGGATCACAAACAAGTCCTTTGGCCGCACCCGACATCCCAGCTTATAGTCTCACCTGAAAGGTGCACGCAGGATGGCCATGTGGTCTCCTTCGCCGCTCCAGAATTTGTGCGCCTACGGGAACAATATCCAATGCTTACCGCACCCGTGGTCCTCAAAGCTGCGCTTGCCTTGATGGTTATCCTGCATACCAACCACACACATGCACTGTTTCTGAATCTTGAAGCGCAGAGGGCCAGGTTACCATTTCTTCGTGAGAATCTTCCATTGAAGTCTGTTCACGAGGCTGCAGATGCATCCGGGCCTACATTTGGAGGGGTTTTGAACTTGGTGAAATTCGAGCCAACAGAGACAGTACTTGAGTACCTGACAAGGATTCAGAAGGACCAGGAGAACCTCACCAAATATGCAAATGTTCCATGGCATGAATTCTCTCGGCAAACAGGCCATTCGATGGAAGAGATCTTGCCTGCAGTCGCAGAATCGATGATTTTTAATTGGATGCCCGGCCTTGGACCTGCTGTGCTGGGAGAGAACCCATATCGTCATATGGCAGTCACACAAACGCATATTCGAACCAAGCTGGGTATGTTAGCAAGCGCTGGAGCTGGAGGCATAGATGGCGGTCAGATCATACTTTTTTTCCAGGGCGCTTTGGCGAATGTGTCCTCGCTGTGGGTGGAACGTGCCGCGGAAGAAATGAAGAGCATCGCGCTGTGGTTGGCAAGTGAAACTTCCTTGCAAACTCAGGTTGGAGAGTTCACGAAGCATATTACTTAGCCGTATATGAAACTTACTTTCTAACCATCCCTACTATCTTTATGGAACATAATTTTCCTATAGAAGCTTTGTGCGGTTGGTCGAGTCAGAACAAGTTCAAAGTTCATTTATATTTACACTTTCAAGTGACAACGTACTTCACCACTGAGTGGGCCACACTGCCATCCTTTTCCGTGCTCACATGCTCTATCATGCTCTGCCAACTAATTGCCTCAAAATTGCCCCTGATCAAGCTTGTTATCCATATAAGGTATGCACACGTTCTGGCTGTATCAAGATACATTCGATGAGACAATGCAGAGTTTCATACAATGTACAGTGAATTCTAGAGTATCAAAATAAACAAAGTTTAGAAACAACGGTCATCTCAGTTCTCGGTCTTCGGGGGCCACTTGACACGTCTTTCAGAACGAACATAGAGGTTGTTTGGCCTGATCAACTGGAACATCGGGTCATACTCGATGGGACCATCACCTTCACGAATGAACTTGTACCGATAGATTAGCTTCGGAAGGAAGACCTTGACCTCTTGAAGAGCGAAATTGAATCCAATGCACATGCGTGGGCCCGCGGCGAAGGGAATATACGCTGCCTTGTGCCTGGACTTAACAGCCTCCGTATCCCATCGGTCAGGGTCGAATCTGTTGGGATTATCCCAGAGTGCAGGGTTGTTGTGAATATGGTGCAATGCCGGAATTACGACCGCGTCCTTGGGTAATCTGTAACCACCTGGTAGCACTAGGTCCGTTTTTGTGGTGCGACCAGGCTGGAAAGATGGATTGTGTCGGCGCTGTGTCTCCTTGATGTATTTGTCAAGGAAGTCGAGACGTTCTGTCACATCTGCAGTGATCTCGGTGGTGTCGTCAATATCGTTGTCGATTAGCTCTTGAAGCAATCTTTCTTGCATCCCGGGGTAGGTGACGAGGCCATAGATCAACCACGACAGTAAGGAACTGGTCGTGGTGAAGCCGGCTCCAGTTGCCACAACGAGTGCCCAGACGAGGCTCGATTTTGGTAATTTCTCGCCCTTGTTATCAGTTGCGCGGATAGCATAATCTGGGACTTATTAGATTCCCAAAGTAATCAATGCGTTGTGGAAGAATACATACCAACCATGTTCGACGCCTTCAGCGCAGCGTCCTGGAGAGGTAAATCTTCAATACCTCCTTTGGCTGCATTTTTGATTGATTCTTCCACCAAGTCTTCGACACGACGCCGGGATTGCTTCAATTTCTGTGGATCGCCAAATGGTAGCATGCCATACCAGTTGCCTTTTGAGGTCACTTTTTTGTTCAAAGAAAGGATTTCAGCGATCAAGTGGACCATTTCATGCAGCGGGGCATCAGGAGAAGTAAAGTGTTGGAAATCCAGTCCAAGGGTAAGCTTTCCGACCGCTTGAGACCCAAGCTTCAGCATGTATTGATATACGTTCCACGCCTCGCCTTGCTCGTCAAACGCGTCAAACACTCGGAAAGCCTCCTCGACTGTCTTTTGCATCGTGGGAGCGTAGTGGCGGACAGCTTTAGGGCCAAGCGCAGGAGGAAGAAATTTGTGAGCAACTTTCCACTCCGGTGTATCGGTATCTCCTAGGAAGACTCCAGCAGCCGGTGTCTTGAGCGCAGATAGGGGATGAGCGTCGTTGATCTTTTTCGTGAAGAAATCGGATTCCGCGAAGACAATAGCCGAAATCTCTGGATCGTTGGTTTGATAAATGGTTCGTCCCATGGTAGTCGTCTTGATCAATGGCCCGAGTTTCTCGAATAGACGTTGGTGGTTGCCCAGATGGTCGGGGTAAACTTCGAAGTAATTGCCCACGTATGGCAATGCACTAGGTGCTGGTGGATCGCGCACCTCATGTCCGTCGATGGTGATTGCTACCGGGCCATCTGTAGCCAGTATGTCCGAGACCTCGAGAAGCACCTCACTGTCTTTGCTTTGGAAGCCAATGCCTAAATCTTCGTCAGTGAACTGCCCCGAACCGCGCTAAGCTGTCCTACGATTTATCAAAGTGTGGATGGACTCACCATTGGGGCTCACAATAGCAAAGTGAGATGCAATCAAATCTTTCACATCGTCAACATTTAATTTTTCACTGATTTCGATGCCCCGTGCCGAAGAGACGTGGTCTCCCAGGAGATGAAACTGCTGTATAGCCATAGTGAAAGATAGACAATGAACAGGGTCTTGGACTGAACGAGACCAGCCCACCACAGTGTATTTAAGTTCCTCAATATGAGAAATACTTCCGAAACCATTCCGAGGGTCTATCAATCGGTATACCGAAATCAACAAACGGCAATTGGGTGCCACGGATATGACTGCTATCTCGGCTTTCCGAGAAAGAAACTACCTCGGGAGGCCTGCCCATAGTGGAGCCATCATCAAAAGGAAGCGTTCCGATTGATTCTGGTGCCCCGGAACTACCTCGGAACACGTTTCCTACAGTTGCTCAAAATAAAGCAGGCGGGTTTGATGGGAAGAAAAAAATAGAAAAAAAAAACCTCATTAAAATCACCGGCTCATTAAAGTGCAAGCTTAATAAAGTGTTTCTTTCCGCCCTGATTTGACACAGTTTTTGACACTCAAAACAATTTAGGTCTCGACGGAGTCAAATAGTCGCCCTCGCGATCATACCTTTCTTTTATTTACTCTTCGCTCGTTTTGCTATTCATTGCCCAGGCGATCTTATTTTCCTTTTGCCAACACACTTTGATCCGTTGTCGCCATGGCATCCCTAGGAGAATATACTTCTGAAGAGGTCGGGGAACACAAGACGAAGAACGACTTGTGGATTGTCATACATGGAAAGGGTAAGGTTCAGGAATCAAGCTTCGTGACAGAAAAAAAGAGACTAATATCAACTTTATAGTCTATAATGTCACCGAATATGTTCGCGACCACCCCGGCGGAGCAGACGTTCTTTGCGATGTCGCCGGAACAGATGCAACGGAAGCATACGAAGATGTCGGTCACTCTGAAGATGCCGATGAAATCCTGAAGACGTACTTGATAGGCACAGTGAAGGGAGCTCGCGAGTTCAATCGTCCCAAGGCTGTTCGGGTGATTCAGCAAGAAACACTACACCCAATCTCAACCAAACCCTCGAACACACCTCTTGGCAGCATCGCAATCGCCACGGGCTCGATCGGGGGAATGGTGGCGCTCGTTCTTCTATATACGCAAGGGCATTTACATGTCCCCTTGGACAGATTGTTTTCTAAGCTGCCGCAGCTTGTGCCAAATTGGGCACAAAAGCTCCCTGTTCCAAGATTGAGTCTTGCGCGAGGCGGATTTTTGAATGGAATTCTCACCAGTACTGCTGTCTTTGCGACAGTAGGGAGTGTCGTTGTCACCAAACTCTCCAAGTTCACTCAAATACAATCGGGCTTCACTCGATATCCCCCGCATGTCAAGGCGAAGAGAACGCCAGAGATCAACCGACACGAGTTGAAGGGATTTCTCGAGCCCAAGAATTTCAAGCAGCTGCCACTGATTGCCAAAGTGCAACTTTCGCCTAGCGTCTACCGCTTTACTTTCCAGCTTCCGAGCCCGCGCGATAACATTGGCCTTCCAATCGGACAACACGTCGCCATCAAGGCAACCGTCAATGGAGAGTCAGTTTCTCGATCCTATACCCCGACATCGAACAACCTGGATCTTGGTGTCCTTGAGTTGGTGATCAAGTGCTATCCAGATGGTCTTCTTACTGGTCAATATCTTGCAAATCTGAACGTGGGCGACAAAGTTCTCTTCCGAGGACCGAAGGGCACGATGAGATATCGACGCGGGCTCTGTCGACGCATTGGCATGATTGCGGGCGGAACCGGCATCACTCCAATGTACCAGCTCATTCGAGCTATCTGCGAAGACGAGCGTGATACCACCGAGATAAGTCTCATCTACGCGAATCGTTCCGAAGAGGATATCCTTCTACGGGAGGAGCTAGAAGCATTCGCACGCAAGTACATGAACTTGAAGATTTGGTACATGCTGGACCAGCCCCCTCAAGATTGGACGTACGGAAAGGGCTACGTGACCTCTCAGGTCATGAGTGAAAGACTGCCTAGTCCAGCCATGGATACCAAAATCATGCTCTGCGGGCCGCCCGGAATGATCAACGCGTCTAAGAAGGCTTTGGTGAGCCTCGGGTTCGAAGCCCCTGGTGCGGTGACAAAGATGACGGATCAAATCTTCTGTTTTTAGGTGATAAGCTGAAAGTCTTATCTTCTGTTTCTGAACTTACTTTTCCCCTTTGTACCTGCATTGTGTCTCTTCTGCTGGGATCTCAATTCCCATCCTTTCGCTGGCTATCCAGAACATGTACTTCATAGACTTTGACAATAGTTGCAATTTAGACTTTCTTAAACATCCAAGGCTACTCTACACACTCATAGGAAGAAAAATTTGTATAGCTAGACAAATGAACTCGAGCTTTCCAACGAAATACGGAACGAAAGCTTCAAATCCGTTTCTTGGACCCGAGACGGCACACGACCCGTCGCGGCCCGATATTCGGGAACTTGTTACAGCAAAAACCTCTCCGAGTGGATAAAACAAGAATCAAGATCCCGTACGGATAAGGCGTGACCCACCTACACGGCTCAGCCTGTAACGCACAACAGGGATCTTGCGGGACCTATCTCACCTATACTTGCCGAGGTAGCATGAAGTGCTGCCGCGGGATCGACGTCACCCTTACCACGCAAATGAGCATGGTCTATGACCTGTTGCCCCGTCCGCGGCTAAATCGGATTCTAGAAAGAGTTTACTCATGGTTGTGCCTGGTTCGGCTTCCCGAGTATTCCACGGCTCTTCTGCGTTTTCGGTCTTGCGGGACTATATTAATCGCCCACCATGTCTTCATCTGCCTTTCCGAATATCATCATTACAATCCGCAAATACTCTCCACGACGTCCATTTTTTGTCATTAAACAAAGCTGTTTAATATGATTCCCACTTGGCAACCCCCAAGGAATTACCGCGACAGGGCCATCGTGGTTCTTGGCGGTGGTGTACTTGGAAGGCGGATAGGTAAATTGCGTCCAAGAATGACCGTGGCAGGGGTATTCAGCTAATTATGCAATCCTAGGTTGTGTCTGGGCATCCGCAGGATTCAACGTTCGGATTAGAGATCCAAGTCCCCAGCAACGAGAGGACAGCGTTGCTTACTTCAAAGAGAACATCGCTTCGTACGCGCAGAAGACCAATCAGTCTCCCGGCACATTGGAAACTTTTGAGAGTCTTGAAGATGCAATCCTCGATGCTTGGCTAGTTATCGAGGCTGTTCCGGAGAAACTTCAGCTCAAGATCGATACTTTCGCTCAGCTTGAGGCACTTGCGCCAAGCGACTGCATTCTGGCCTCGAACTCCTCCTCTTATAAGTCGTCCGAAATGATCGAGAAGGTTTCCGATGCTACAAAGACCCGCATTCTGAACATGCATTATTACATGCCACCCCAGAACATGGTCGTTGAGCTCATGACGGACGGTCATACCGAGGAAGCCATTTTCCCTTTCATGGTCGAGCGATGCAAAGAAGCTGCAACCCTGCCGTACGTTGCCAGAAAGCAGTCAACTGGTTTTATCTTCAACCGTCTATGGGCTGCTGTCAAGAGAGAAACCTTGACGATCTTGGCAGAAGGCGTCTCCGTTCCCGAGGAGATTGACTCTCTATGGACCGAGATGTTCGTTAAGGGGGGCGCAACCCCTTGCAAAACGATGGATGGTAAGACTTATTGCTCAATAAACTTATTTTCGTCAAACGCTAACAGCATCAAGACGTGGGTCTAGATACCGTCGCTTTCATTGAGTCTCATTACGTCGAGGAACGTGGTCTTTCTCCAGCTAAGACAGTGGATTTCCTGAACACGCATTACATCGCCGACGGTAAATTAGGCACGAAGAGTACACGCGGTGGCCTTTATCCTCCGAGAGCCAAATCGGATCAAGTCAATACACCAAGTTTGCTCGTCTTGGACCTTGGTCTTGCCGCTCCCACGCCGACAATGTCATCAGGTTCCATTCTTGAATTCTCAGCAACCGGGCAATTTAAACGAACCCTTGCCAAAGACCAAGCTCTCCCAGACGGTGTTGCAGTTGACACTGACAGCGGCCTCATCTTCTGGACGAACATGGGCGTTCCGGGGAAGCAAGACGGCGCAGTGCTTTCACTCGATCCGAAGACAATGGCTCTCAAGACTCTCGTCGCTCCTGGTACTATAAACACCCCCAAACAACTTGTGATTGACGACGCCGCAAAGAAGATCTATTTCTCCGACCGCGAGGGATGTCGTGTCTACCGTTGCAACTTTGATGGCTCAGACCTGGAGACCCTCATCGAGACAGGCAAACCTGACATGACCAACCCAGCTAATACTATTGACGACTGGTGCGTCGGTATCACTGTTTCCCCAAAGCTTGGCAAGTTCTTCTGGACCCAAAAGGGCCAATCCAAGGGAGGCCAGGGCCGTATCTTCTGTGCCAATATCTCAACTCCTGCTGGTGAATCTGCAGCTTCCAGATCCGATGTGGAGTGTATCCTCGAAGATCTTCCGGAGCCTATCGACCTTGAATTTGAGGAGTCTTCCAGCACTCTTTACTGGACCGATCGTGGTGAGCTTCCAGAAGGAAACTCCTTGAATCGCTCTCGCCTCGATGCATGCGGCCGAATCATCGAGACTTCTTCGTCTGATAAGTATGAGATTCTGACTCGCAACTTCCACGAAGCAATTGGATTGAAGATCGATGCTGGCAACAACTCCATTTATGTCACTGATCTCGGCGGTAGCATCTATCGTTGCGACTTGAATGGAAAGAACAAGACTGTCTTGGTCTCAGATGAAAACCGAGCTTTTACTGGCCTTGCTTTTCTTTGATTAGATTTTCACTACTACTGGTTTCTGCGTTTTCGAAAGCCTGGGCATTGATATTCTCAACAACACAGCTTAAATGAGGATAGAATTATAGAATACTAAAGAATTGAAGAAGTTGACAATTGCAATCTTGAGACGTCTTTCCTCCCCTTTTTCGAACAATAATCCCAACGTGTCGAGACACTCAATTTAGGTCACTTTGTCTAGGCACTCATCTTGCTTCGTGCCTTTTTCTCCTGGAAGCTCAAAAGGAATCTCCTGATAAGGCAAGCAGAACCTCAAAAGTTTCAAAGTAGCCAAGACTCTGGGTTTCCCGAAAGAGCAAAGGTTTCCGGCGGCCTCTAGGCGTAATCTCCCAATCCCTTTCTGTTATCTGACAAGGATCTTGGGCCTCCCATCTTATGGTCATCGGACTATCTGACTTCGTGCAGATAGAGAATTGCTGTCAATTTCCAGAGACAAGGGTCGAGATCTTGCTCCTTGACCATCGAATAGGATAGACGGAGTGCCTAGTCTCTGTATGGAGAGTTGTACGAACAGAATCCTCACATAAAATTAACGTGTGATCGCGCGAAAGACCGAGAGTCGTCTGTTTCGAGCTGGCCACTATGAAGTGTTGATTCTTACTTCAACTCGGTCATGATCAATTTTGAGAGTGAAAGAAAAAGATTGATATAAAGTTGGCGGGTCAGTTGGGAGTTGAATGAAAACGGATTAATCAACTAAAAATAACATGTTCCAGAGGGGTTGAATCAATTTGGTATACACAAGCTACTATACAACCCATCTCATATCATCCCTGATTGGAACCTGGCTGAGATTTAACGCTTGCAATAGAGATCCCAAAGACCTGAACTTCCAAGCCAGTCCAAGAACACTTCATTCAATCCTTGTCGCAATAACTCATCACCCATGTAGTACTTTCTTGATTTATTCCATGGGTGAGTACCAAATGTACTTTGAAGAGGCTTTCTCATGCGAATGGTCTCGGTAGACTTCTGAAGGTCCATCCAATAAACACTTTCCGGCATCCAACCTCGCTCTTGATCTGTGGAAGAGGCAAGACTCTCGAATTCAGGCAAGGCTTGGACAGTCTCCCAAATTCTAAACACATCATAGTATGCTGCTTTGCCGTATTTCTTCAAGACATGCTCCTGGTACTCAGGAGAAACCATCTGGCGAGAAGTCCGATGGAGGTACTCGATCTGTTGAGTAATAACATTCTGTAGCTCTTCTCGTTGGAAAGAAGAGTTCGACTCGTTTTCAGCTTGATCGAGATAATGAGTGATCTCATCCCGTAGCTTTCGCAGGCGATAACGAGTCCACTGAGGGTAGAGCGATCCAAGATCCGCATAAGGCCGGATGTTGGTGATATAGCTGGAGTCATAAATATTTCGCACCTGGGCGCGATAGCTGGTGATTGTTGAGATACGCTCCGAAACCCCCTTGGCACGAGCGGCTAAATGTTGAACTTCCCCACCTTGCAACATCACTGCATGTCCAATCTGTGGACCCTCGACCTATATCGTTTCAATTTGACTAGATCCTCATGATATGATTCAAGTTGCATTTACCTTCTGGGCTTCGCCATTCCCCTTTTTGATATACGTTTCTCCACCGACCATGCCATCGGTTTCACTGAGCATGAGCACACAGACATATGGATAAGAGTCATAGCTTTCATCAAGTTAGTCCTACCATTCTCAAAAGTCGGAATCGAGGACGGGACTTACTGCCAAGGTATGATAGAGGTCTCATCTTTCAAAGGGTCATAAGCTCGCTCTTCAGGACTCAACTCCAATTTCTCCACTGATGGCTCAACCTTGAGGTTGCTCACCATCTCTGCTATCGTGGCTCCTTCAGCTTGAATATTTGTATGTCCAATTTCTGTAGACATTACCACCTCTAAAGGCACCCCAGAAGCGTCGGATACTATTCTCATTGTTTCTGGGTGGGTCCAGAAATCTCGAATAAAGTGGGAGTACTTGACTGCGTCACGAAGAACCAAGGTGCCAGGAAACGGCGAGCTTGCACAATTCTCAATCACATTTTGTCTGAAGAGGGCTTTGCGATAGGCCCTCACGCCTCGCGGTGATAGCAGGGAGAATGGCACTGTCCCGGCTATCGGAGTTGCAGTTGAACTCTGACTCAAAAGCAAGTCCTGCATCGTTATCTTTCTTTCAGGTGGCACATAATTTAGATGGACCTATTCGGAGTCGTCATGAGCAACGGCCATACCGGTCAAACTGAGAGGTACATTGTAAAGGGATTTACATACTGTGGGATCGAACAGCTCCTCTTCCACAGAGTCCTGGACCGAGCGTCCACCCAATTTGTTCGGCTCAGTCAAGAGATCCATCATGTGCTCAGATGGCGCCTAAGCAGTGATCAATCTGTTCAGGATTATCTTTATCTCGTTTCTCCAAATTAGCAGTCAAATCAAGATACTCGTAGAAGTAGCGATACCAGTGGAAAGTTGACAACGAGACAGGACTTTAAAATGGGTCCGTACTCAGGAGAAATATAGTCATTCCCACACTCCACGTCTATACCCATACGCTATTCCCATCCAGGAAAGTAGGTCCCGCGACACAATCCCAGTGGATCACATTTCCTCTTCGAGTTATCTTTGCAATAAATACCGTCTTTTGATTCACTCGCATCTTTATAAAGTATCTTACCCCTGTACTCTCTTCCGTCGTGATCCTTCGATATTCTACATCTCGCATGAAGATGCCTGTACTGACCGTCGTATCTACCGAGGAATGCAAAATACGCTAGTTTCTTATCTCGCCTATCAATTGATAAGAGAAAACCCTGGCATTCGCCAATCGATCCAACCCCGCAAATATCGGCAAGGGTGAGGAAACAAAGCAGAGATATGGTTGCTTTAGAATTAAATAGATTTTGCCAATATCAACACCAAGAAATATCATCTCCTATTCACAAGAAAATTTCTCTTTTCGTTTTGAGAACCAAAAACTCCATGCTACAATATGGTGGTCAAACATTTAGCCCAGATGGAGGACTCTGAAGCAACCCCTACAATCGCGGGGGAAATCAACCTGAGCGAAGATACGAAGAATTCAATACTGGAGCAGGGTAGCGAGGAGAATATCGCAACTAAGTGGGAAATATGGGCATATTATGCGTGCGTCGCCTACTTGTTTGTTCATGGCTCTGACTGATTGTTGCGATAGTTATTACATTGGAAACAATGGTCTTTCTCTATTCAGTAAGTTTCAAGTTCCGTCCCTCAAAGAAAGAAGAAATGGTCTTCATAAATTAGACCAAGGGCAATGGTGAAGGATGCATGTTCCAGGTTGTGTTTGAGGCGCTGCAAGGGCAACATGGGCATCTGCAGCCGAGAAGATCCATGAAATATTCAGACATTTCCGAGAAACCAAGGAAGCATTGCACTTTTACTCCGACTCAGCTTACTAATTTAAGTTGTGTAGACTTTGCCCCTACAGCATTTCAGAATCTGCTTTATCAAGCAGCGGGAGACTCCGATATCCTTCTCTTTGCAGGAAGATTTCGCTCAGTTGAAAGCATTGTCCTCCTGTGCAACGGGATCTCTTTCGCTATTCAAATCGTGATATTTTTGGTCATAGGAAGTTTTGCTGACATTGGAAACTGGCGTCCCAACATTCTGATTGTTCTCTCGGTCATCGCCTATGCTATAGGATTCGCTTGGCTGGGCGTTCACACCGAAGACAAATGGCAGATAGGTGTTGGCCTGTACATTGTTGGGCTCATTGCGTATCAGACTACACTGACATTTTGGACCGCTGCGTTTCCCTCACTCGCGCGTAATAGTGTTGAGATGAGAGAAAAGGCAAGTGAATTTGCGCATGGCAATATCTCTCGTGAAGAATATGATTATGCCGATACTATGAAGAGAAGTCAACTTGCAAATGTTGCTTTCTACATTCAGTCTGTGGCAGAGATTGTCATCCTTGCTATTATTGTTGGCATCATGTTTGGTGTTGATGTCAATGCAAGTGAAGCAAGGAACAATTGGGGATTAAGTGTTCTCATCGCTTTTGCGAGTGGTGTCTGGCTGTTGGTTTCTTTACCGTGGTTCTTTTTGGAAAAACGACGACCTGGACAGGACCCGGGCTCTAGGAATATTATCATGGCCGGCCTGTCGCAACTCTACTTTGCAATGAGCCAGGTATGGAAGCTGAAACAGAGTTTGCTATATCTCATCGGTATGCATTCGTCCACTCTCTGTGTCCAGATGACGTGAAAGCTTATTCAAATCGCCTGCCCTAGGCTACTTCCTACTGGGAGACTCATTGAACACCACCGTCACTGTCATTTCGACTTTACAGAATAGCTTGGTAGCTTATAACACATTACAGCTGACATATCTCTTGATTGTGGGGATCGCGGCCCAGGTCAGTTATGATCACTTGGTGACGGATGGTGAATCAATTTCTCTAATTTTCATCTTCAGGCTGTTGGTATCTATCTTTTCTGGGCCATTCAGCAGCGCTACCGCTTCGGCACAAAGACCATGTTCAATGCCATCGCATTTGGTATTGTTATCCTTGACGGCTGGGGAATGATAGGGAACTGGACCACCAAATTTGGGTTTCATCACGTCTGGGAGGTTTGGGTAAGTACCACTCTCGTGCAGGCGCACCTTCAAGCTTCATCTTTGAAATGCACTAATGATACTTCAAGGTTTATCAAGCCTTCTATGGCTTACTGATATGCCCCTGGTACAGTTACTCACAGATTATGATCTCGGAGGTGACGCCCCGGGGCTACGAGTTCCTTTTCTTCAGTCTCTTCAGTATTGTCGGAAAAACATCGTCGTTCATTGGTCCTCTTGTGTCCAGTGCTATCATCGATGCTACGCCTTCAGGCAATGTATCTGCGCCGTTCTACTTTCTATTTGGCTTAAGTTTATTGAGCTTCGGAATCTTGGTTGTCGGGGTGGATCTGAAGAAGAGCCGCACGGAACAAGAGGAGTTCCTGAAGAAGAAACAGCGCAGGTGAGAACAATCTTTCTATTTCACCTGAGAAAACTTGTATGACAGAAAGCATCATTTAAGTTTACATGGGTAGAATGTTGTATGGCTGTCAATATCATTACGTGCACATTTATAAGCCCGAAAATCTCAAGGTCCACTTTCCTTCCTCAAAACGCCAACGCAAAGGACAGAAGACGAGTGACTTTCCAGGAAATCAATAACCCGATCCAGGCCACGTTGGTGTTTCGACACCGTGTTCTGTCTTGTAGGAAAGATCCGTAGACGCATGGAAACGCTTACCCATAAGCCCAGAGCATACGTTGTTCTTCTCCATAGGACACTGGGCAGCCACCAAACCCTGCTTTTTGTCATCTTGACACGACGATGTGATATTTTTGACCGCCTCAATCTGCTCAATGCCTTCCCAAATCTTATACACCCAAGCCTTATTCCCTGCAGGATAAGTTTTGACTTTACCTCCACCTTTCCTGGGACTGAAGAACTTTGCCTTCTGTCCCGATTTTTCCTGGTAGAATTTGGTCATCTTCTTCGCAATCGCGACCTGTGCATCTTCGCACTGTTGTTTGGTGTAGAGCTCTGTGTCGATGCGCGTATAGAAGTTGTCGTCCTGACAGAATCCAACAATATTTCCGGGTGTCTTATAGCTCACGGGAGGCTGGGCGTAGAACTCGATAACACAGTGATGATACTCGATTGTCTTGCCGGGGCATCCACAGCAACAGTTGTATTCACCAACGAGCTGAATCCGCTCTTTACAATCACCCGCCGGATACAAGAAGCTGTAGTTTGGACATCCGTTTTTGTATTCATCGCAACTATTGCCAACGTTGCTCACGCCCTCGCATTGGGCATTTGCACCCCGGATGGATGCCAAGGTCAGGGCTGCAAGAAGGATGAAATACATCATTCTGGATTGGAGTCTGTCAATGCGTGTTTTAAGCTTGACAAAATCGCTTCCGTACTTACTTCAGGCAGCTGAAATGGAAAGGATAGACTATTGAATCAAGGGTTGAAGAGCATTGAGCTTCATCGACTTGGGTAACCGGATCTTTCCTTTCAAGGGACAGAAAGTCTGAAGATAAGCTTCACTTGAGCTGCCCTGGAGTGCTACAGAGCCCCATTTATAATGAATGTCTTCTAGTGTAGAGATTGTGTACGAAATCCAGGGCGGGCCGGTCTATCCCGGAATTTCCACCCCCGTCAAGCATACTATTCATTCAACAGCCAGGAATGTTCAATAAACCCGCTGAAATCTAATGTGACAAGTTTGGAGAATATAGTTTTCCCGTCTATTGATGCCGAATGTGATTCATCTAATTCTGTCCAGGTCTGCCATGAACAACCAATATGCGGTATCGAGCAGGTCTATCATGCATGCAGACTTTTAGTTGAGGGGAGCAATTTCATTTGTTTCTAGCGAGGGTCAGAAAGCGATGGAAAAGAATGGGCGCTTGATCATTTCGTGTAACGTTACAACACCGAGCCCTTGCTGAATGTATTGGAGCGGCTGAATGTTGAGGCACGCCAACCCTTGCTGGTATCCGCTGTAACATCTCACAAGAGTATCGAATGGACTTCACTAGATTGAAGATGTGGAACTGCGACCGAACACCTATTCTTCTCATTGACATTGAGGAGTGCGAGTGATACGACTCGTCCCTCTTATGATACATATTATATAAAGTAGACCCGATTAAAGCTACGCGAGAGTCAACTCCCACTGCAACTCTTCTAGGATATCCATCCAATGAATTTTCCTCGACGCCGTGCCTCCAGCTGCAATATTTTGTGCGTTGGCATCTTGCCTCGCCCAGAGGATACGTAGTAATTCCTTTGCGCGCTCGACATTCCCAATGCCGAAATTGGTCTGCAACTTGCCTAAAAAGCAAATGATAAGATCGCGGTGCGCGAGAACTTCGGTCTCGCAGCCCGAGATAAATAGTGGGAATGTAAGTGCCGAGAACTCGCAGTGGTCGTCGAGGGGAAAGGTCTGAATGTGGGCGAGGCAGCGCTGAATGGCGATCGACTTCGGTGTGGAGATTAGAGAGGCCCATTCGATAAGATACATTGATGTGGGGGTGGTAATGGAGTTTTCATCTGGTCCGGATGGTATTTCGAGGGTATCAGACATCGCGCTCATGCGTTCAAGCGTCGAGTGGAGGAAAACAAAAGCTGCTTCGCGAAAGCACTCTGCGACGAGCTGGAGTCGGATTAGAGTAGCGGATGTAATGCCCTCTGGTATAATAAAGTCGATTATTGTGGGGGTCCATGATAGGAGTGAGTCATTTCTGCGATTTATATTGTTAGCGTATGATGACGACCTTGGTTGCTGGATAAAGGCAATTCACATGGATGCTATCGCTAGACGTAGAGAAATCCGATCGTCTTGCAACGAAGGTAGCTCTGCGATGCGTCCGCAAAGTTTGAGAATTTCTTCAGTAAACCCAATATAGATATCTAATTTTGGAGGACCGATGTCGGTGTCTGTAGGGTCGGAATATGCGATGGGCTTGCGGGCGCTGATGCGAGCCATATTGTAAGCGTAGACAAATCTTGAATAATCGTAAGTGGTTGACTCGAAATTTCGTATTGTAGAAAACTTACAATCCTCGAAGAAAAAGTGCTGCATCTGGGTTCATAGACCCGAGGCCACCACGAGACGCGATGAGACGCTGCATTGCGTGGAGATGCACAACCCACTGCTTGATGCTGCCACGAACGATCTCATACTTACACATCAATCCCACTGCGAGCATAGCGTCATCAGGCAGTAAGTCCGTGGAGCATTGAGCGATTGCTGTCCGGATACCGCGAAGAGTGTGGCCATAGAAAGTCGCTGCGGCATTCTGAGCAATGAATTCCCGTGAACGATTCGCGAGGTGAAGAGCCGAGACTGCACATACAGCCTTCATCAATAATGGAGAGGACATGGCGCATGGAATTAACAGTGACCGGAGTGGATTGTCATCACGCTCGAGATTGGCGAGGAGTTTGGATCCATGCTCTACATGGTATTGTAGATAGTGTGATTCATGACCCGACAGGTGGCTAGGGATAGGATATCCTTGAGGTCGCATGATGACTGCGGAATTATCTTGGCTATTGGTCCTCGTTGCTTCGGTTGTGGCTTGATCCTGGTAATATTCTTCAGTCTCAATGTCAACAACCCGTTGTGGCGAGGACAAGGCAGAACAGTCCAATGAGACTGGAGATAGCTGCGTATCGTGCCATGCATAGGAATATGGCGATACCGATGGTGACGGTGATAACGAATGAGCAGGAGAATGAGCTGTGAATAGAGGCGGTTTCGGGGCATTCGCCTGTTTAAATATCTGAGCCGATGGACCAAGTGGCTCCACCCAGAGATCGCCATAGCCCTCACACTTGCGGCCTTGTTTGAGGCAATTATTGCAGCTAACTTGCGGTCAGATTAAGCATATAATGCAACCACCCACGCAGGGACACACCTTGGCTTAGCCTTATCGCAACCTTTGCGACGTTTCTTACATGTCAGACAGCCGGAGCGAGTCCATGGCGTGCCTGTCTGCCGGCGCCCCTTTTTCTGGGCTGGACGAGCATGTGCGGAGACTTGTGGGGGTGTTTGAGAGGCCCATCCTGTGTCGTGGAACGTAGTCAAGGTCATCGTGTTTGGCGCATTGGAGAATGCATGTCGCATCAATGGTGAGTCTTCCCCGCGATTTGATAGCAAATCCCACCACGCTATTCCCGATTGGGTAATCTTGCGCCTGCACGTGATTGTGATCTACTTGTAAATTTAGCGGGCCCTGCATAAACAACGAGATCGTAATGAAAGAAGGGAATGTATGCATGATGTCGACTTCGCCAGGCCCATTCCTAACCTTTTCTCGTATATTTTTATTGATATTATTTTGAGCTCGTATTTAACACGTAGGCCAAAAATGAGCACTCTTGAGGATACCACACAGGTAACGGTCACTATTTCAAGAACGACATAAGCCACTTATAAAAATGACTTTGAAGATAACACGGCTAAGAAAGAAGCTAGATCAAGGTCTAGAACAGGTATCTGGGTAGATACTCAAAGAATAGCGAAAATAATCTTCCTGTCAGCGATGTTTAGCAGGGTATATTCATTGGGTGTTTGAGACTCATGAGACTCCAAAACGACGAACAAAAAAAATGGAAAACACACTCTTTCGGGTATGACTAGCGATAATTGCATTTAACTCAATCCCATATTCACGTCATCACTCAACCCAAACTCCCTTTCCGCTCGTTCTGTGCCCCCCGCTGCCCTTGTCGACCATCGATCGAGGTGGTCTTGCATGGAGGAGTCTGTTTCGCGCAGACTAGCGCTATCGCTCGTTCCCACGCTACCTTCCCTGATGCTGTACTGGGACGGATTGCGAACGCTTATCGGGCGCGACGGTGTGCCTTTGTTGCTGCCGGCACCATCCTGAGATGCTCCATGACTTGATCCTGTGGCACGATTTTGGTCCGTTGAAGTGCTCCTGGCGTGATCTTTGTCCTTGCCGCGGAACCAGCCCCGTCTGCGCGCTTTGAGGGGTATTGTAGACGAGAGACTTAGAGATTCAGGATCGGAATCCTTTTCCTCTTCTTTTACCTGAGCTTGTGGGGGATTTGAGACGGTCTCGTCGGAGCCATTTGGTTGCACCTCGACCAGTTCAGCATCACGATACCATTTGCGTCGGCGGGTATATCGATCCCAACCGTCTTGAGCGCGACGGCCATCATTCCACTATGATTCATTAGCAAAAGCATCGACATACAGACCGTTGAGATAAGCGAACCTTGTTATCGTAGTAGATCCATCCCTCGCTCGCGGCGGTCTTGGATCCTGATTTGGTAGAAAGATCTGCGCCTTCAACGCGCCACTCACTACCCTCCACCCAACGCCATTTCGAGCCACCAGTGGAAACATCGGGCAATTCAAAAGAGTCTTTCGGTGGAACAGAGTTGAGGTGTTCATCTGTCCAGGCAGCACGCTCGGACGGGAACAGAGAGTATGTCCAGCCAATTCCAAGCCAGCGTCGTTGGTTCTCATACACGACGAACGTGAATCGCACTCCAGAGCCGTCTCCACGCCGCCGTGTTGATACATTTAGCCCTTGGCCTTGGCCCTGGCCCTGGCCCTGACCTTGGGCTGGGGCTTTCGGTGTGCTTGGGCCATCTGCAACGGAGAGCCCTGTAATCATTGAGCATAAGCGGCGAACTGCTCGAGATCGCCATAGAATTACACGTGAGACCCGTGCAGGTCGCGAGTGGTAGGTGAGGACGATAGTACCGACGGTCATGACGACACGTCGGGTGGTAATTAGGTAAAAAGGCGGAAGGGTAAGACCGATCCAAATGGGAGTGACAAGGAGAATTCGGACGAAGAGAGCAGTAAGTGCAGGTCGAGTAGTTGCAGATGTTGGGGTTCGCTGAGTAGATAGGAAATCGGTCAAATCGAGCAAAGGCTCGAGCAGGATATTGCATCTGGTTGTGAATGTGCGCAAGGTTTCAACAATGTCATCCAGACTTTTGTGGTGGCGGGTAGTCTCCGCCGCAGCCCTGCTCTGGTGCTTCTCACCCGTCGAGGTCGTCGATGACAAAGGTGAGTAGCGACGGCCATACATGCCCAGGATCAAGCCGATCACCACTAAAATCGGGCCTGCCCACAGAATGATGGCATCGCTATATAGCACCACCGTCCAAAATATAGCCACGAGCAGGAAGCTCTGCCACGGGTCCCCAGTCGTCCATGTCAACAGGCCCGCAAGCTTGTTCAACGGAAGGAGAAACGGGTGTGAGTAGGCCAGGGCTCGGGTGATGGGCGGCGGTGTAGCAACCAGCAGCGGGGATTTTCGATGTACGATGACACTGGATCGCTGGCGCGAGCTCAAGGCGGATCCGGTGATGGTAGAGGGCGAGAAAGGAGCGACCGTCGGCGGTTGAGAGTCAGACTGGCCATGGTCTTGAGAGTTCATTGGGAGTGCCATGGAATCGATCCACGGAAGGTCTTCTGGCCTAGCATCAACTAGTTGCTCTCTGGTCATGGTCAAGGGGCAAGGGCACATACCGAGCGCGGCCATCCAATTACGGCGACGTCATGCGATGCGTGTCAGCTCATCTGGCTGAGCGGGCGATCGTTCTCGTTATATGGTGAGAGGCTCGTTCGGTCCAGAGTTGATCTGCGGGGGGCAAAGCACCGGAGGACATGTGACTGCCCGTGCAACTCTTTTAAGTACCGACGCTGGGAAGTGTCGGTGTTATTTTAAGGTCTATAAAGACTGTATCATGCTTCAATAATTAGAAGAATACTTATTCTCAATCAATTATGCTTGCGTTCGTCCACTAAGCAAACATGAGATGACCCTGCGGCGCATAGTTCCAGCTCCCCGACCTGCCGACGCTAAAACGCGCAGCCGAAATTTTCCCCTTCTTCCTCTCTTCACCTCCTTGTGATCATCGCGCCAGCTCCTTCAGCCCCGTCGACATGGTACGTTTTCGGTTCCTTATTTTTACTGGCTAGGCAGATTTGCGATATGATCAAAAAATTCTGACTCTTTTCCTCCCCAGGCTCACCGCATCGTCACCCAAGTCGTTGTTACCGGAGCCCGGGTCTTCGGCCGCGCTTTCGCCGAAGCCTACAAGCAAGCCCAGGCTTCTGGTAAATACGCTGCGCAGAAGCAGGGCGGCGGCAGCAGCTTTTCCTCCTCCGGTCTGACCCTCGATGAGGCCTGCAAGATCCTAAATGTCAAGCCTCCGGTCGCCGGCGAACAAAACATCGAACATGTTATGGAGCGATTCAAGAAGCTTTTCGACCTCAACGATCCCCAGAAGGGCGGCAGTTTTTACCTACAAAGTAAGATTCTGCGCGCGCGCGAGCGTATAGAGATGGAGGTCCGAACTGCCCAGCGCCAGGCCGCTACAGAGAAGGAATTGAAAGAGGGCTGGAAGCCCAAGGTCTACAAGGACCGGTGAAACCCTTTACCACCCGAGAGTATCTGCGCCTCTACGCTGTTCTCTCCTGCGTCCTCGATATTCTCCACATCCGCGCTTCGAGTTCGCACGCTTCAAGTACCGTCTTTCGCCTGAGCACTGTTTTTTCTCCTCGAAGCTCGTCGGGGTCCGCTCTCATCTTGATTTGGCATAGCATGGCGTTTGGGTTATTGTGGGAAAGAGGTTTTTATCTCTCTTATTAGATTGAGGGATCTCCCAGCTTTGGGGAGTTGTGATCTTGATCTTGACCCATGGCCTTGATCTCGATCTGCCCTCTCAGACCTTGCGGTCTTGTGTATACCATTTCGACCCTTTCCACCACAGTCGAATCCCCCCCCTCTTCTCCACTCTGACCCGCAAAGGAAATGTACAATAGCTTCATATTTGCACATGTATAATGTTTGACTTTGGTTTTCCGTACTTTCGTAATCGATGTAGACAAAAAGTACCGGGCGCACGATTTTGCCACCGCCGGTTGGAAATTGCCATGCAGGAACATCCAGAGTGAATCAGGTACAACCGTGGTTCCAGTCCATATTGATTATGAATCGACGATCGGGGAGTCACTGAATCGATCGGGATCGGGCCATCGTCTCGGATACTACATTACTCGCCCCCGCCATGGCGCGATTCGGAGCGGAGCAGCGGAGCCGGAGCGAATTCTCATAAGGAAATCACTGTCCCCCTTCTACGCGTTGTGCTGAGTTGGTTCTTCCAAGAAACCTCGAGTTGACCCTGTAATCATCCTATATCCTCCCCTCGCGTGTCCCTCCCCAGCCACAAGCATGCGCCCTTCCACCCCGCTGTCTGGGGACCTCCCCCCACTGATAATGGGCACTGCGACCTTCAACTCGCAATACAATGCAGACCCCTACGCCCTCCCAACCACAGAACTAGTCCAGCGTGCCCTCTCCCGCGGCATTCGCGCCTTCGATACATCCCCCTACTATGGCCCCGCGGAAGAACTCCTCGGCCGCGCCCTTGCCTCCGAATTCGTACTATCCAATTTCCCCCGCGACTCGTACCGACTGCTTACCAAAGTCGGCCGCATCGCTTCCTCCTCATTCGATTACTCTCCAACCTGGATAAAGCATAGCGTGCGCCGCAGTCTTCGTCGCCTGCACACGGAGTACTTGGACGTCGTATACTGTCACGATGTGGAATTCGTGAGCCCTGCCGAAGTTCTCACCGCTGTGCGCGAACTCCGTCGTCTGCGTGATGAAGAAGGGTTACTGCGCTATGTCGGAATCTCGGGATACCCCGTCGATGTATTGAGTGAGCTTGCGGAGATGATCTTGCGCGAGACAGGCGAGCCGCTTGATATTGTCATGTCGTATGCCAACTTCACGTTGCAAAATACACGACTGTATTCACTTGCACTGCCGAGACTTCTTGCTGCGGGCGTGGATGTGGTGCCCAATGCGTCACCTTTGGGGATGGGGTTGTTGAGGAGGGATGGTGTACCAATTGGCTCGATGGGAGATTTCCATCCTGCGCCTGATGCATTGCGCGGTGCTGTTCAGAGGGCAGCGGATCGCGTGATGGAGCATGGGGAGAAGCTTGAGGTCGTTGCTATCCGTTTTGCACTGGAGACTTGGTTGCGCGCTGGTGCTAAGGTTGGTGGACTTGGTGCGCCGTTGGCGAAGGGTAAGGATGCGGATCCAGGCTTCTTGTCAGTTGCGAATATGGGGACTGGGAGGAAAATGGGTGTTAGTGTAATGGGCGTCAGCAACATTGATGAGTTGGATGAGACGCTCCGGGTGTGGCATAGTATTTTGGATGGACTGGAGAGCTGGAATGAGGACGACGAAGAATTTCAATTCGAGAGCAGGTCTCAACCTGCCGGGTCGTCTACCCCCGACGGTCTCCCTGGCGCAGTCCCGTCTGCATCGAAGGTCTCCGCGGATATCCTGACTCCCTCAGAGGGCCTCGTCACCGACCGAGCGTGGTCTCACTCACGTCGTGCTCATATTTTGCAGCTGTCTCAGGAGGTCCGTGACGTTCTGGGTAGCGAGTGGGTTGACTACGTATGGGCGAGTCCGGGTGCGGGCTTCAAGAATATCTTGCCTGCTGAGCACGTTGCTACCGTAAAGAGGCTTGAGACCGAGGGCGAGGATGCGGCTTCGCCTGCGGCCGGGTCTCCAGGAGACGTCATGCTTACGCCGCCCCTGGATGTGGAGCACCGGCTGGAATAGAGATGCAACTTGTGTGGCATGAACATACACGATGATCTCGGTTGGTTCTTTGTGAGCGTGGGCCGTACATAGATCTATACATAAGCCATGTCCCCGAATATCTGAGCATATAATGAAAGTTAATGAAGTTCGAAGGGTAATATTTCCCTCTTTCGCATATCAAGCGTACACTTCACGTGTTTTTTCTCGGCCCCGCCTCAGAGCTTGCTTCCACCCTAGTCATACCTCGTCATGGCTCCTGGGTACTGATAGTCCTCATCGATCGCAGTGAGTTACATGTACAAGCTCTTGGGACCATAAGCTTGACTCCCAAACCGTGCTCCTCTCCAAGAAATCGCATGTAGCGCTTGCTTGGTGAGAAGGAGGATTGGGCAGGAGCAAGAGGTAATAGTCACCGGGAAGGTGCGACCAAGAACCTTTCGGGTCGCTGGCTGGATTCGATTGGGCTCACTAAGGATATATCCTGTACGGGAATAAAAACAACAAAAGGACCAGGCCGCGCCGAGTCGAGATGTTAGTAGACCCGAGGTGTTGTCCATGGGAGGCATGAGCATTCGGGACGAATTTAAATTCGAAGAGCGACAGCGGAACCTAAATGTGAATCAATCAGAAAGCTCATTGATGAAATCACTTCCCAATTGTTAATGAATAATGAGGACGGCCAGCTGCAATCGCATTGGCTACAAATGATCAATCCAGTTCCCCTCGCTGTGTCCTCGCTTCCTCCGGCCAAACGGCATGGGTATCTCGAACTAATGGTCAAACAAAATGAATCTCGGCTTCAAGGGAACTCGTCAGGGTCATCACTGCGAGGGACGGAAAGCAATTCAGCAAGTTGCGGCTGCCTGGGAGCCTGTGGAAGGCTAGCTCAGGATCACTTGCGCCTACTTGCGCCTACTTGCGGCGTGGACCACGAGGCACAAGATGAGGTCTTTCGGTGGGCTTTTGAGCCGGTCTTTGGGCATGTCTATCGGCGTCTCTTCCAGCGGGAGATCCTCGGTATCGGGCGAACTGCTCAGAATTCTCAAACACGTGGCGGAGCTGATATCGCTGTTCGGTGTACTCATCGTAGTTTGCTGCGAGGATGGTCTGAAGAATGCTCTTTGGCTGATTTGAATGGGCAATCTCATGCATGCGTCGGCTCAGGCTATCGTGCGCATCACGGAAGGCCCTGAAAATCAACCGAATCTCTTTTGTGCCGCCTGAAATATCGTTCGAAGAGTTGTTGGGGTCGATAATTGATAAGCGGTCATTGTCACCGAAACCCTGTGATATGTCAGTTGCGGCCCGTGGCAATCTAAGTTAGGTAATCGCACCTTGTTGTAATATCCCGGCGGTTCCATGCGAAGGCCAACTCGTTCGTAGTCCATCATAAATCCATAGAAGTCAAAGAAGGACATCAAAACATCCCCGATGTTATCTTGCTTGTTCGAGGGCATGTGCTGAAGAAGACTTGTCACTAGGCAGGTAATAGAGAATCCACCTAAGCCGCCAGTGGGCACCTCGTTGAGGCCGCGCAAAAGCAGAAATTGCTTGATAACAGACACGATGACAGGCATGAGGGGATACTGCCGCTTCCACTCCTGGAAAGTCCGGTTTGCGATGATGCCACTATCATTATCGAAAGACAGATCCACCCGAAGGCCAGTCAGTTTATCAATAAACTTCAGAATGGGGACCCTGGCGTGGGCAATGGTTTCAATGGAGCCAGGCACTGCAATTTCCAAGCTCTTTAGGTACGCAGAAAAGGCGTAGATTTGACCCTTCCGCTCCCCGAATTGCTTCCTTCCGCCCGCCATAAAGCCTTTAGATAGTAGGACGAGATCGATGTCTGCAGTGGGCAGGTACATTCCGGAAGCAAACGAGCCAAATGGCTTGACAGAGACGGGACCATATCTCTGCTTGAATGCGTCATCAAGGCGGGAGATAAGATCTTCGCGGACAATTTGCTCATAATCATGAGGCTTCACCCAGTTGAAAAAATCAAGAACTTCACAATGTAGCCTGGATTGAAGAAGAGTTAATATAAGCAAAGTGCAAAAAAGAACGAGCAAAAACACTCACTTTCGGCTCGGGTGCATAGGATAAGTACCAGACATCCAGGGAGTATCATCTTGGCCAGAAAAGGCCCTCCACTGGTAAAGAATGGATCCATCATCCATGAAGCGGGCCTTGGGCTTCCCAGTCTTGAAGGAAACGCCTTTGCTCTCGTCGTCACGAGTCCGTTTCAACGATGGTAACGACGGAGGCTGTTGCTCCATGCTCTTGGGACCCTTTGGCGCATTATCGGGAGCCTGGTTCTCTGTTGAATTTTCGAGGGCCGGGCCAAGAGAAATGAAATCGTCATTGTCCGTAACAGCGTCTTTTTCCTTTGCCTCGCCCAAGCCGTTCTGGAGTTTGGCCTTGCGAATCATTTTGACAACATCCATACGCTTGTGCTGGCTCTCGTCGGGAGGAGGGAGAGCAGTGTAAGGATCAGGGTTTGACCATTTTGGGGCTGGAGGTGGTGGTGGAGGTGTTGAGTCTTTGCTCTCACTTGCAATGGCTCGTCGTTTCCGGGGGCGCGAATCTTCGTCTTCTGAATCCTCTGAAAGGGACATCTCCGCCTCCTCGCTGTCACTCAAGTCGGCAATTGACGCGAACTTGGGAGCAGGCTTATCGTTGTCTTCAAATGTTAAGAGCTCAGGTGTTCCTTCCCTCTGGCCCTGCAATAAAGGCCTCTCTGAAGTCTTCGGTTTTGGGTAACGGAAGGTGAAATCTCTGCGTCTTTGGTCTCGAGCGCCCCCTCTCTTAGGGGGGCCATTTCCTCGAAACTCGAACGGCGCCATGGTGGAACGCGCACAGGCTGCACCCCAAAAGATGGTTCAGTCCGTTTGGAGACGATGTTGGACAGATAGGAGAGTTCAGTTATAGACCGTCGTTGTTGATTGGCGACAACGTTAAGTCATTTAAAGCCAGCGGTAACTTTGTCGACCGCGCGTACTTGAAAAAATTGGTGTGAGCCAGGAAGTCGCGAGATGCACAAAAAAAGAGGGCTACGGCAGAATCACGCTGCAAAGGCGGTGAGAGACAAAAAAGCGCCGAAGGGTCATTGCAAGCTATACTCAATCGGCGGACGATCTGTTTAACCCATCCTCTAGTAATTTAACCAAATCTGTTTGAATGGCCATTTCCGCAAAACTAACGCGCTCAGAAGCCCATTCTAGGAAGTCTTTTGCAAGTGCACCATGACCGTAGACCAATCCGATGCTCACATCAATCAACTCGGGCCGTTCATCACAATGCCAGAATGCATTGGCTCCACAAACTTCACAGAAATCCCGATAAACACCGGGGGAGCTATTGTATCGCCGCATGGTCTTACCTTCAAATTTCAGTGGCGATCCATCCGCATTGAAGATGTTGGCTTTTGGAACAAATGCCCAGGGCTGGATGGGAAAGCCGCACCCCAGTCGGCAGGATTTGCACACACAGATACCTGCAAAATACTTGGTGTTTCCATTTCGCAACCACCATTTGACATCATCAGGGTTATCGCCAGATCCGGTGTGCCACGGGATAAGTAAGTCAGAGAAAGGTGACCTAGCCTTTGTCGACGATGAGTCTGGCTGGGTGATGTAGAATTCAATCCCTCCACAATGACAGCGTGCCTGCAGTTGGGTTTGTGATTTCGATGGATCACGCATGTGCCGTTGCGAATGAGATCTGGCGGTGTTTCCAGGCTGTCCCGAAAGAACCGCCAGTCTGCAGCCACCGTCCGTTGTTGGCCAGCCGGGCAAATATGTGCTCAACCCACCATCGCCAGTGTCCTTGACCTGCCAGTGCTGAACTGACTGTACCTTCGGGATGACTCCCGCTACTAAGACGCCCGAGGCCACTAAATATCGTCCGCTGGGTTTCACTTGAGCCAGGACGTGGGAACCGCACGTCTTACAGGTAAAGCGGCTCACATTAGGAGACTCGTGGTACTCTTGAAGTCCTTCCAGGGTAGATGGCTCATCCTGCAAGAGATAATATGATGTGCACAAGATGCCAGTCATCGTTCGACAGTTGTGGCAATGGCATAGCTGGAGTTGAGTCTGATCCGTTGAAGGATCTAGCTGCATCGACAGTGCTATGCTTCCGCACAGACAGCTAGCTGAGCTAGACATGTGGGCTTGAACACGAAGACGAGCAATCAGATAGCAATGAGCGTTCTTCTTCCGTTCAGCTCGCAGGCAATATTATCGCAATGCGTCATCCGTCGTAGCTGTCATCCATAGACAAAGCGCGTTGCACAAAGAAACCCGTAGCTATGGAGTATTCCTACGTCAAAATATGTGCTCAGGCGGGGCAGTGCAGAAATTCACTCGTGGTTAGGTTAGTGAGATGCAACATGCGTGGGAGTTGGGCCAAAGTCGCATCTCGGAAAGTCACGGGCACGGCCCCGTATATAAACCCAGCGCGGCCCTTTTCATCTTCCCACACTATCGTCATCCAAATCACTCTTTCAGAAAATCCCGATAACAAACACGAATACATTCAAAATGGGTGAGTACATTCCGTCCTGTCTGCATCTACCCTGCACCTTGCTTCTCTGCCTGTAATCCGACATGGCGGGGTCATGGCGGGGTTGTCGCACCCTCGTATTTACCCGAATATTGCACCCTCGAAACTCGATACTGACCCTGACGACAGGTTCCGATCACACCTGCAGCTGTGGCTCTTCCTGCCAGTGCCCTGCCGGCGCTTGCCAGTGCCCTGTATGTCATGCCTTGCTCTCCTCGCTATCGAGACGTGTCGTTGGCTAACCGAAGAACCCCCACTTTTCCCAGAAATAAACCATTCACCAACTCATGATGAGTGGCGGGCAAGACGTGGAGCTGATCTTTCTCTCATGATCGAGATGCGACAGGCAGACGCAACAGGCGAAGGATCTAGCTTCATGCTATCAGTGTTACCTTGAAGGGGGGTGTATCATGGAGGTCTCGATGTCAAATTCTTGAAATAAGAATTCGTAGCTCATCCTTTGCGTTTCAATTCTGCAAAGAGCGGTTGCTGAACCTCTTTTATTCTTCTTTTCTCAAGTACCTTGTGGGCATCGACCCGATATTTGGGTCATTAGACTCGGTAGATGGGATGAGCTTAATTCCAGTTCAGTCTCAGTTGCGACAGGACTATCATGACACCTTTGCAGCAAAAGAGCAGAGCCTACATAATAAAATGTCTCGGCACAGTAGCTTGACGTAACTAAGGAAATACAGGGCCACGTTAGATACCTGGATACGCCAGCACATCCCGGACTCACTTCGTCCTCCCAGGTAACCTCATCAAATCACAGACCTTCTCAATCGAAATCATGTTTTTCCCACATCACAAACTCTCCCATTCGGCAAGCATTTTACGGCTCCAGGTCGAAATACGCTCGGTTATTGCGGCTACCAATTTGTAGAACGCACCATAAATGATCAGCTATGTTTCAGGCGTCAAGGATGGAGACTCACTAGTTCAGGAAAGTCGCCGCGAGTCTATGACCCCTACAGGACAGTAAAAGGCCAATAATGATACAAATCTTTCATGCAGCTATATCCCTATGTGGAGCTTACCTCTTCGGGCGCTCGCCGCTTTACGAGCATCTGAGTTTTGGGCTCAAAGTCGGGCTCACACTCACTAAGTAAATCTCAGCATGATCCTGAAATGAGTTTCTCGCACGCAGTGTCTAGTCTGGACTCGAAGGAACTGCCCCACAAGGCCATTTGAACTGCAAGCGGTGATGACCCTCAGCTGCCCTTCAACATCAAATTTCGGAACATTTCATATCACGAGTCTACCAAGATAGTCTTTCGTCTCCTTTTTTTGAGATATTATGTACTCAAGCTAGTAGTGTCTTCTCGGACTACTCGATCAACGTCATGATTCTGCTCGTCCGCTCTTTCCACTCATCTACCACCCCCGAGGTCTTATCAGTATATCCTTGAATCCGTTGGCATCGGTTTACCGTTCCTATCTTTGTTCGTAATGTCAGATTTCCACTCACTGAACATGAAAATACGTCTAAAAGAAATAACACTTTCATTCAAGAACATTTTATGTCTACTTATATGAGTCTTTAAGGCTCTCTAGTTGCAGAAGTGACGTCCACTGTTGGCATAGCCGAAGAAATGCGCACCGGACTAGACTGCAATGCTCGCTCAGACGGGCTATATGCAAGCATTATGGAGTACTGCGAATATAGTCAGAGTTACTCAATGATCAATATTGATGAATTGATTTGACTAAGGTGATCCATTTTGGCCGCCGACCTGAATCGACTTCGGGGAAATTACACATCCACGTCCATCAACGTGATCAGCACTCTAGACTCAAAGAAAGCGAGAGGCGAGCCCCGAAAGGCAAATAAAGGCATAGTAGCTGTGAGAAATTTCGATGGACATGCATATCGGAAGGGTCCGTGACCCAAGCAGGGAATGATATGCTCCAGTAAATTCGAGCTATACAGAGTAGCAGGATGAGAACGGTCCACTTTTCCTCGGCGCTCTGCCCTGCTTCCATGCATTCTTGAAGTCCGTGCCACAGAAGCGGACCAAAACACAGTTGGTTCGCGATCTACTACTCTCACGAGGGTTAGCTATGAGCCCCTGTGGACGATGAAGTAGCTCAAAGGTTGGAGCTCAGATATCAGTTGGCAGATGTCTGAGCTTTGAGGTCAAGCCACACGCACCTGGGATCTAAGACTGTTAGGATTGGTGTCGATGGGTGTGGATCTCGTCCGAGAAACAGTATACCTCTGAATACCAGGTCTCAAGTGATGACTGAGGCATTTCACTTTGCCTCTCTAGCTGAAATGTCAGATGGAAGGCAACATAGCTCATCTTCCACTCTGGCAGATTCTGGAATATGCACCTCAGCATATAGGGCGCGCGGCTGCCAATAGGGCATCATAGCGCCCCTCCCCCAAGGTCCTCAAACTCGCGCAAACACTCGGCTCCTCATAGGTTGCCACGCGAGAAGTCGAATCTGCGCCGCTCCTGGCGCCGGAAAATCCATCCTGGAAATGGATCCCCCACTTCTGGCCACAGTGCGTTCCCACCGTTACCAATGACTGTACCCATGAGGTAATGAGGCCCGTCCCGAATGTGGATCGGACCAGCCGGCCAGAGCAGATCTACACAGCTTTTGAAACGTGGGCTTCATCACCATGGGCGTCATCCTAGTATGATGGAGGCTCTTGCGTGAAACAGAACATTTTCTGTGCTGGCAGAGGTATGGTATGGGGTTGATCCTTACGAATCTCCGATCCACTTCGAAGGCCGAAAATCGGCGATGAGTAGAAATATGGTCTGGTCTATTCAGTTCTGTTCTATTTTGCGAGCTCCATAATCGTAAGACAGACATGACCTGCCCACTATCCGGCCATAGTCTTGACAAACAAGACCAGCACAGGATCCGGGAAAGGAAGCTCGGCAGCGTAGGAGTATTTCAGTCCGGAAGGAACAAGGCAGCCTGCCACACAAGCCCACATCATCTGCATTGAACTAAACCGATCTGAGTCGTACCAGCAGCTTGATCTGCATCGGTGGACCTCTCAGAATGCAGGACCCCAAAGAAAACAGATCGGATGCATGGTTCCCCTCTATTGTAGCCCGATACCATTGGTGACCGGCACTAGCAAGAGATCATTCATTGGTGACAGCGTTAGAGTCAGTCGATGCGGGTAGCGCGTGAGAAGGAGTGGAGTAAGAGGGGACTGTGGATATCTCTTGACTCGACCACACTATGGAGGGGTTGATGCAGTGTCCGGTGCTCCGATAGGCAAGTCGGTACCTAGGTCGTAGACGGCTCATAGATATCCAAGGCTCGGAGTACAACGCTGCGTGGAATCAAAGTATATAAATTCATCCGTATAGCCCCCTTTCCCTCCCTATCGTCTCTCAAATCAGATCAATCCAAGAACTCATCACAAATCTTTTCGTGGTTCACCCCCATCAACACTACATTCATCATGTCTCCCTGCTCATGCAACTGCTGCTCCGGCAACTGCAGCTCCTGCTCTTGCTCTAGCTGCACCGTAAGTACTCAGGTCTCTTGAAGTTCCTGAAAGAATTTCTGATTATTCTACCAGCACTAAGCCGGCTCACACGCCTTCCTCACTGCCGTCCTCCTCCAACTCTACAACGCATACCAGGCCCGGCCTGCCGCTGCTTTCCAACTAGGACCAGCTATCGGTGTACTCTATGGTCGTCTCCGATGTATAATGCCTATGTCTGTATTGAAGGGTCGGAGCCTTTTGGATGGGGTGGGATATGAGACTCGTCTTTTTTGACTTCGTGTATGTCTGTGCTTTATAGGGCTATTTATGCCGTGCAACAATATAACAGAATAAATCCAACAAGACTCTATTTGAAGGTGCTATTGTAAGCAAAAATGAAGAGACTATCATGGTGACTTGGAGGTTCTTTTGGAGGTTTTTCGATGACCAGCCTTGATGTGTTTGATATGATCAAGGAAACATGTAGATGAAATTTAATCAAGCTCGCTGAAAATTTACTTGGACAAAATGTCGGAATGCTCAAAGTACATCAATCTTTGTAGAGTCTGGGAAGATAATAAACAGCCCAGAAACACGAGACGCAGATGCAATGCAATCTCTATAACCAAAGAGAGCTCACAGCTCATCCTTCGAGCGGGGGGCGACGTCGTCATCCTCACCACTGGCACAAACAGCCGGCGTAGTCACAAGCATGGAATAAACACATTTCTCATCCTCAGCAGTCTTCAAGATCTCATTTTCTTCTCCGCATTCCAGTACCACCTTAGTTGACCGGTTAGGGCCGTTCCAGCAGTTCTGACCGCGTTCATACTCGAGGGCGACCTTCTCGACGGTAACAACTTCCCCGGCTTCGTTGGTTTCCTCAACGGTCGTGGACCCGATTCGGACAAACTTGCCCATCGACGTGGAGCCTCCACCCTTGCGCTGATTCTGCTTGGTACTTTCCAGGAAACAGTGCTCGTAGGTGTACTCGCCTGCATCTTGGGAGATGCACACGCCCTTGAGAGCGCGGAAGATGCCTCCGTGGCCGTAGTCTTTTTCGAGATCGGCGGTCTGATCACGGAGCTTGTTCTTTAGGTCTTTCAGCTCGCTCTCGCCGGATTTCAAAGCATCACGGGCCTCGGTCACAGCCTTGGACTCGGAAGTTGAGTCTTCCTCGGGCTTAGACAAAATTCCACTGATCTCAAGAATGGACCGGACGGAGAGAATCTTGTCCTCAAGGAAGGCGACAAGGGATGGCGGGAGGTAAGCCGCGATCTTGTAGACTGTTGTTTCTTGTTAGAAGCCGTAATGGATCAAACGGTGTCAAGTGGCAGCTTACTCAAGTCAGAATCAGCGCATCCATCTTCCTCCTTCTCCCAATGCTCCCAGTCGACACCAGAGGTCTCATCATCGGCCTTGGCAATCTCATCCAGGTCCCGGTCCCGAGCACCGTTAAATTCCTCGCCCAGTCCTCGGGCGGCGTAATCCTCCCAGCTGCGCACAGCGCGCTTGACACCCTCATCGTTGAAGTTGGGATTGTATTCGACCTTGAACTTAGAGAGAACCTCCTCCAGTTCCCTCAATCGAGTCCGTGTCTCATCTCTCTGTCGGCGAACCTCCACCAGCGCCTCACGCAGTTCGTTTACCCGGTTCTTGGCAATACCAGCGAGGGCGTTGACTTTGCCCTTGCCCTTACCACTAGTCCTAACGACCTTGCGCTCCTGCTCCTCGACAGTCTTGAGGCTTGCCTCGAGACCCTGGACCTTAGCCTCGGCGCCCTTGATTTCCGCCTCCAGACGCAGAACGTGGTCTTCAATCTCCTTCTGCTGCCGCCCGGCATCCACAAGAAGATCCTTTTTCTTCCTTAGCGCGGCAGTCATAGATTTCTGACGCTGCTCTTCCTTCTTCCGCCACTGTTTGCCGATCTCCTTGCAACGGTCCTCACACTTAGTTCCGCCAACGCGCGCCCACTCGTCACTGCCATCACAGCACTGCTCGTAATCGCAAATTCCGTCATTGACGCGGTGGAAAGGCACGTAAGATGGCTTATGGCCCTTGTTCTTGCAGTAGAATCCAGGAAGCGCAAGAACAAGATCCAGACCATCATTTCCGGGACGCTCCGCAACGGTCAGCGGGGAATTGCGCGATAGATGTGCGCAGGCAGCAGTCCCAGGCTCGTCACTTCCATCCGGGCAGTCGCAGAAGTCGTCATTAACGGCCGAGAAGGGGATCTTAATAGCGGGATTTGAGATACAAGTAAACGTCTCGGTGTCCTGGTAGAACTTGGCAACTGTACAGATAGAAACAATTAATCCATTGAACAGAATCGACAAGCCACCAGAAACTATGGGTAGATCCATTGATCTTCCCCAGACTGTGGACACCACGTCTGGGGGTGGGGATTATACTCGGGGTCTAAGGAACTTACATTCAGGAGCGACGCCCCGAGGACGAGTCTTATCGCTGCTGGCCCGGGCAGTAGACCCGGCCGCAGCCAGCAGAAACAGCGTCTGAGGGAGTCTCATGTTCAAGGCATTGAGCTTGGAGATGTGGAGAGTAGCTTCCGGCCAGCTGTTGATACGGCCAATCGGCGGCTGACTCAGCGCGCTATCTCTTCGACTATCGTGGCGATTCGATATCACTTGCGCAACCAGCTACAACAGTCCGCTAAGATGGGTAATGACGGCGGAAGGTGAGACACCCTTTCATATATGAGACTTTTGCGACAAAAACAAGCTAATTACCGTTTTCTAGTATCCCCACCCGCCGCGAGCTTGTTCGTGAGGCCGCCCGCGCCCCAAGCACAGCGCAAATCAAAGAAACCCAGCGCGAACAGCAAGAACACGCCTGGACAACCTGTCCATTGTCACACAGAGTCCTCGCACGACCGATAGTCTCAGATTCGGTCGGAAACCTATATAACAAAGACGCCGTGCTTCAGTTCCTGCTCCCCGGCGACGACGGCGAGGGTATCAGCTCCAAATCCGACTGCGAGGAGATCCTGTGCGGGCGAATCAAGTCTCTGCGCGATGTGATCGAGCTGCACTTTGAGGTTGACACTGAGCGCAATGAGCACCCATCTGACCGCGCGCATGCGCACCGTCATGAGCGCCGTGAAGGCTGGATCTGCCCGATTACCGCCAAGCCGCTCGGTCCGGCTGTGAAGTCGGTTTATCTGGTTCCTTGTGGGCATGTTTTTGCTGAAGAGGCGATCCGGCAGCTGAAGGGCGACAAGTGTCTGCAGGTTTGTATTCCTTCTCCACTACAGCACATGTCGTATAGCTAATGTTGGGCTAGTGCAACGAGCCTTACACTGAAGATAACATTATTACGATCTTGCCGACTAAGGCAGAGGACAAGGAGCGTCTTATGGCTCGGGGTGCGAAGCTCGCCGAGCAAGGTCTAACTCACTCTTTGAAGAAGGCGCCTGGCTCGAAGAAACGTAAGAAGCATGCTACTGAAGGCGAAGAGGCCAAGAAGCCTACCTCCACGACCGCCAATGGAAATGGCATCAAGAATGCCGCGACAGCTTCACTTACTGCTCGTGTGTTGAGTGAAGAGAAAGAAAAGAATAAGAAGCGCAAGATGATGGGTCTAAGTGATAACTTGGACAGCCTCTTTACCAAAGACAACAAAGACGGCAAGAATGGTGACTTTATGACGAGAGGATTCAGCATCCCTTCTTCAGCGCGTCGTTAGTCTTTTTGCTATTTTCTTCAATTTTGCATCCGTGGCCCCATGGGAGTTTGCTTAGGAGTCATAAGGAGTTTTAAGACGGGCCGGTGGGTGACTGACAGCGAATATACCAGCCGGACTGCGTGCTGGAGCACAGCTTGTACATATTCGAGATGACGAATTTCCAATGAACCAAAAATTGCAATTGAAAAGTATTCTAGTATACACGAAAGATGTCCTGTTATCAAAACGACAGTTGCCCCGACAATGTGCAACGAGGCCATCCTGCTAAAAAAAATGCTCATACATCCGGCTATGATCTTTACAGAGATGCCACTGCATCATCAAGACTCGGGCTCGAGCCCAGTGGCCTTCTCGATAGTCCGGTTCTTGTGGCCCCTCTGTTTCCGGACGATGAGTCCGCGGCGGATGAGCTCAAGGTAGATGGCCTTCTTACGGCCCAGGGACTCGTCCTCGGCGCCCTTCGAGAGACGCTTCTTGGAGAACTGGATGTTGGGGGGCAGAGCGCCGACGCTGGCTTGCTTGGCAAGCTTCTTCGGGACATCAATGGGCTTCTCCTTCAGTGTGACAGAGAGGGATGCAATGATTTCTCCGACGGTGGTAGAGGAGGTAATGGCGGTGTCAGGGATACGGCGGCCGATCAGCTGGGAGAATCGTTTGATGAACTGTGAAGTTTTGAGTTAGCGCGGTGTCTTCGGAGAAATAGAAGCGAGCGTACAGCAAATTTGACGGCAGGGTCGGCTAATGAGAGATCACGAGACGCCTCCGCGGAGGTCTTCTCCTGGGAGATGAAGGTCTCAGGAGAGTCGATCGTCTTCTCAGTCTGGACGCCAATTTGGTTGAACACAAAAACAAGCGCCTCCATAGTCTGCTGGTCCGGGAAACGAATGGCAGTGTTCCATTGCTGGGACTCGGAGCTTCCGACGACACAAGCATCGATCAGTTCCTGGATCTGTTCATAGTGTTCGCCAATCTCGGAGACGCTAGCAAGGTCCTTGCCCAGCATTGCCATCAAAGAGATCTCGACAGCCGCCTGGTGAGCGGCAGCGGTAATGGGTTTGGGGGTGACATCGGCGCCGAATCTGCAATCGTCCATTGATTAAAACTCCAGGTCATTCCGGTTGGAATGCAATCGAGATCAACAAAGATCACGATTAGGATCAACGTACCTCTCGTACTCATCAACCGGGCTCGGGCCATTGAACTTCCAGACCTGCTCCTTGGTATGGCCAATGCGCTTTAATCCATCCCAAGTCTGCGCCTGAACATATGCAGAACCATCCTGCAACTCTTCACCCTCTGCCGGAGCGGCGAGCTCTCCCTCTCCTTTGTCAGACCCGGGCGCAATTTGAGACTCTCCGGTGTAAGGATCGGCCGGCCCTGGAGCCTTGTTGCCCTTCCAGAGCGACGAGCGGGTTCGCTCTAAGACTGACGGGGAATCGGACGCATAGCGGCGAATTTGACGAGCGAGGGGCGAGATGCGTCGCGGAGCTTCGGACCTGCAGTTGGAGCAGACATACAATGCCTCTCGGAAAGGCAGCCTCATGGAGGGGCGCATGGTTGCGGTGTGAGTTGAATTGAAGGCCTCGAATTGCCCGGCAACTTTTGCTCGGCGAAACAAATCTGAGGATCCGTGTCACGTGCTGTGACTCTTGGCATATCGCGACCGCGGAGACAATGCTCTCACCTTCGTATGAGATTTGAGTGACTTAGTGATTATCGTAATTTCATTTCTTCGCTGTCGCAATAGCTCGCGTAACTATATGGGGCTACGCAGGGCTGAAAATGTGAAATGATTTGTACATAATTGTTCTGTGAAGCGCCTTCAGTACTATCTACAGGCACAGAGAGACTAGAGCAACACAGGATCTCAAAATATATTCTCATGACAACTTAAACCGTGTTTGAATGACTTTAGTTTGAATGAATATAACCTTTGAAATCTGTCGGTCGAGTCGCACTTCGCGAGGAATCAACTGGTGTATTTTCTATTTACGAATTTCATCATAGGCAAGGGCTTACAGTCGGATGCCCCGCGGGTCATGATGGTTACTTGTGATGGATATATTGATGTTATTTTGCTTGAGATTGCTTCTTGATATCCGATGTTTGGGGGGGAAACGGGTTGATGGCGCTTTTAAGGGGGAAGACATACTACAAATGGTATGCCTACGGGCAGTCCAAGACAGTTAATATGTTTATGCCACTTTGTGGCAAATAAGTTGACAGTCAAGCATGGTCCACAGGCCTTAAGTCTGCATCTCGGTTTGATTTTAACGACACGCCCCGGGAATCATTTGGATTGGGAAAAGTCCGATATAGAAGTTTTTTATCACTGGCTGAGATGTGGCTTTCGATAAATTGGTACTGACTAGGATTTAGTGAGCGCTCTTAGATTGCTGGGTCATACCGGGGGTTGGAAGGGACTCAGTCCTAACACTATGGATCAGGGCCTTGCAATCCTTGATTAAAGCTACAAATAAGTCACAAATCAAGAATCAAATGTAAGCATCACAATTCATCTATTGTATGCACAAATGTGTATATACATGCATCGCTGATATCATACTATAACAAAGAAACCAATCATACACTTTTTACTCCCGAACAAACATACCAGCCATACCCATGCCGGTACCAATGCACATGCTGACCACACCAATGTCCTTACCACTGCGCTCAAGCTCCGGGATCAGGTCAGCCAGCTGACGGGCACCAGTAGCACCAAGAGGGTGACCGATAGCAATGGCACCACCGTTAGGGTTAACCTTGGCCTCGTCAATGCCACACTTACGGATGCTGTACAGAGCTTGCGAGGCGAAAGCCTCGTTGATCTCCCAGACGCCGACATCAGAGACCTGAATACCAACGGTCTCGAGAAGCTTGGGAATGGCAACGGCAGGGCCGACACCCATCTCATCAGGAGCACAACCAGCAACGGCGGTGGCGACCCAGCGGGCCTTGATGGAGCCAGAGAGACCAAGCTCCTCGGCAGTGGAACGGCGCATCAGCAGAGAGGCGGCGGCACCGTCGCTGACCTGGGAGCTGTTACCAGCGGTGCTGGCACCGTCGGCCTTGAAGGCGGGCTTGAGGGAAGCAACCTTCTCGAGAGTGAGGCCGTGGCGAATACCATCGTCCTGAGTGATGGTGACCTCCTTGCCCGGCGCCTCGGGGTGCTCAGGGTCATAGTGCTTGGTGGTAACAGGGACGATCTCGCTATCGAAACGGCCAGCCTTCTGCGCGGCAGAAGCCTTCTTGTGTGACTCGACTGAGAAGGCATCCTGATCCGCACGGGAAACACCATATCGCTCAGCGACGTTCTCGGAGGTAATTCCCATGGGCATGATGCAGTCCCGCGCATCCTTGGAGTGTGACTCCTTGAGCTCGGGCCAAAGGACAGTGGGAATAGCGCGCGAGCCGTAGTTGCGGGTCATGGACTCCATACCACCACCGACACCGACGTTCAGAGCACCTGAGCGAATACCGTAGGCCACGGCTGTGATGGCCGCCAGACCGGAGGAGCACTGGCGGTTAATGGTGTTGAAGGGCACGGAGTGAGGGAATCCAGCGTGAATCTGGGCCATACGACCTGCCTTGGCACCACCAAGTTCCTGGAGAACAGAGCCAATGGTGACATCGTCAATCAGCGCAGGGTCCAGGTTGGGGTTGGCCTTGAGGGTCGCGCGCAGGACGGAGGCGAGCAGCTCTTCCGGGTAAGCATCCTTGAAGCCACCTTTCTTCGCGCGGGTGACGGGTGTGCGCAGGGAGGAGAGAATAACGATGTCATTAGGAGACTTGGCGAGGACCTGCTTCAGGCCGCGGGGAATTGGTGAGGCCATATTAACGGTGGTTTTATAGACAGGTTGCGATTAAGTGTTGGGGTTGTAGATATGCCGAGAATTGTCGAAGCTACCTCGAGTTTGCGATTTCCGGTGCTTGACGATGTTCACTGGGCAATGCAAATGAGGAGGATGTAGAAGTAGAGAATGTTGAATCCGTAAAGCACCGAAAACCTCCCCAAACCTCCGCGGCAACACGGCCTTTAAGGAAAATGCCGGGCGAGTATCCGGGGTCGGAAGCGGCGAGCTCATCCACTCCCGTTGCTGCAGCGTCCGTCTCCCCGGCATTGAAGATCGGCTAAGGACTCAGCCGCGAAAGTGTGGGGATATGGTCGAGGGGTGCTCAACCTTGGAGCTTCGAACGAGTCACGATTATTTCCGATTGGACTCTCAATCACAAAGATCTCACCGTTCATTTCGCCCATCTGATTCAGTGTACGATTTCCATATAACCGGCTTGTCTCCGACTCGTCCTTTGTTGTGAGCCGGATATGATTATGTCATCATTTCGGATCGGAACCGGAGCAGGAGCCGATGAGATGCCGTTGAACCTGCTTGTTTCATAGACTTACCATGAGAGGAACGGCGTGTTCATCAACTGCATACTTGGCATACTATGTGTAATTTTTTGGGCATGTTCTAAGTCGTGTTTCTCAATGTTGCTGACAACCTGCTACACTAACTGGGACATTTCCTGTCAACAGCCTACGAATGTGTCTGGAGCTCCTTATATGACCTAGGCTCGCTCACGGAGCTATCTCGGCTTCCAGAAACTCAAGAGAAGAGATTTAACAAAAAAAGTAGCTCATAGTGTTCGGAATGTATGCCTCGCTATCGAGTGTGAATCAAACTCTAGACGGGAGAAACTGATAGCCGTAGACGTAACATGATAACCCCAGAATTAATTGGATCCCCGCAAAGCACCTCAACTGACCTGGTCATAGCTCTCAATTGACAATTCAAATGAACGGATAATTCCACCGTCTCATCAGTGCGTTCAACTCTTTCTTCATAGGTGGGTAACGCAGAGCATGCGCCGCTAAGTTGACCGCCAGTTCGTTCTGGGAAGCATCTACTTTCCAGAACCTAACACGAATTTTGCCCTTTCCCTCCAGGTAAACCAGATAGTCGTCGATCTGCTTCCAGAGTTTCTGATTTGCAATCAGTTTACCGTTACCCCGTTTCCAATCCTGACTTTTCCACTTTTCGAGCAAATCTGTGACGTTCATGACAAAGTCCGAATCAGTCTTGATGATAACCGTATGTAACATGGAAGGGACCTTTTCATGCCCATTGCTGCGGTTTCGCGACCATTTCTCCAGATTGTGCGCCACGTGAGAGAGAGCTGCTATCACGGCATACAGATTAGCTATCTGGCTTGTACAGCGCTCAAGGCCATCGAGAGGTTGACGGAGGTTTTTGGGACTTTCGCCAAACCAGACACCAATGGCCCCGTGTGCGGTATCTGTGCCATCTCCGGAGCAGGACCCGTGGATTGAGATTACGGGCACTTCCATGTGAGGAGCAAAATGACCGTGTCTGCAAGGTGGTGTCACAGGGCAAGCGAGAAACATGAATTGACCCACGGCAATCTGAATGCTTGTCGACGTTTGTCCCGGATAGAAGTGTTCAGGGTTGAAGAGACGGGTTGCTGTTGTTGGCTGGTTTTCAAGACCGGAAGGTCCAGGTGGGGAGTAAGTGAGCGGACATGAATGGCCTTCTGGGAGCTCATGGTCTTCATGCGAGTAGTCTGGGCTAGATCCATAGGGTTGAGAGAGATAACCCAGTGTCATCATTTGTGCTGCGATATTTGCACGGGTGTCTGGGCTCATATTGCTCATGACCATGCTGCTATTGCTGGTGGTCACGGTGCCATGGTTCGTGGGGTTGCTGGGCTCATGGCTTAGCACAGAATTTGTGGGTGGAGATGGAATCTTTCGGACAGCTTCAATCAGCACGAGTGATAGAATAGAATGAGTCGCACAAACCAGAGGAGCCAAAGTCGTCGATGCAGCCTGTGTTGCAGCAGGCCATATCCTCATTTTGCTCTTCCTCTTCTGACGCGCCTTTTCTGCCATACTCCGCGGCATGGTGGACAGTGGTAGTAACAGCGAATCAAGGAAATTGTCAAATGGAAACTGTGGGATGGAAGGTGTGGGTGTAGACGGGAGCGAGATGGAGAGGGGTGAATTGAACGTCAAGCCCGGGGTAAAATGATGCAAATTGAGAATGACCTCAGATTACCAAACGAGCAGAAAAGAGGAAAATCGTAAGCAAAGATGATTTAGGATGTCTTGGTATTCAATAGAACCGGAGGCGCAAACAAAAGAGCATCTCGTCGTGTTCCCTTTTCCATATTCCTGAGCAAATAATTCTTTTTCACTATCCACAAGCGAGTAAGAATAGTAAATGCAAAAGCTTTCCATCAGGGAATACATTAGACAGAGCCGTGAAGGAAAGGCATAAGACGTCTTGACCCCGGAATGAGTCCGATTCTAAAAGGAATCAAAGCTCCATATAGTAGTATGTGAAGATAGCTAAGAGAGAAGAAAGGTCAGTTACGGACGATTTTGCAAGCTCAATGAGTACATGAAAACTAGGAAGCGTGCATATTGACATGTAGATGCGATCATTGTGATTGAACCATTTTCGCGATGTCCAGGGAATAAATTCCGTTCATAAGTTTCGTTGCAGGTCAAAGAAGCATATCGTAAACGGAAATTGAGCGCCGAGCTCGGCGAGTCTGGAAGGTGTGTGGAGAGCATATCTGACCGATGCTACTGCCACAAAATTCTTGATAAGTCTCCTGGGCCAATTACGTATGTAGAGTAGAGTCTTGATAAAAGTCATAGATGAATCGGCCATGCGGCCGATACATAGGTCACAAAGACGCTGGAATGGCAAGACTTGGCTACTGAGTAAAGCTAGAACACATACTTATCGGCAATTCAAGGACCGTACAGCTGAGTGACCAGTGAGATATTCGAAATCATGTCTACAAGATTGAAGAATTCTCCGGGAAGAAAGTCGAATCTTTTCATTTTGGAAGAATTCAATTTACCTACGGTAATAAACTCACACCTTGAATGCTCATGTTGAGCGATTTTATGTTTCCTTGATCAGATGTGAAGCGTGTTTAAACGAAATTGACTGAAGCTCAGAACTTCCATTCTCACGAAGTGATCCATGATCATGTTTAACGCCGATAAAATTATGAGCCTGATGTATGAAAACATCTCGTTGGGGCTCTTCTCCAAGATAAACTCCAAGATGAAAAGCAAATGGGGTATGATACACATTAATAAAGGAAGAAGAAAAGGAAAGGTCTGTCAATCGGTTGACATGCAATCAAGCGCGAACAATATGGCTGTAATGCCCGGGCACATGACAACGACACTTCTCGCAATCAGCTCGATAACCCATGACCAGCGCAGGTTTCTTCCGTTGAGTCGGAGTGATCTTGGCAGCCTGTTGTATCAGATCTTCGAGGGTTTGTCGCGAGTATTCACCCATCGGCGGGGTGCTGGGTCGTAACCCTTGCGCCGGAGATGTCTGCTGCGAGTATGACATGTCCATCTCGTCAGTCGGCGTCTTTGGCCCGTTCGCCATTTCCGCGTCCCCGTCGCTGACCGGGCTGGGGAGCCGAAGCAGATGCGATGAATGTTGCATTTCTTTGTGGAATGACACGTCCATCATGTGGGTGTCTGGAGGCTGGGACGCGACAGGCTGAGGAGGAAAATAGGCTGGGGTCGACAGGGCTGAAGGCGTCGTACAGAGGTTGAGAGAATGGCTGACCATGCCGTGGGGGATTGGGGAGGGCTGGCTACTGTGCAAGTGGTGACCGTTCACCAGCCAGGGTGACAGTTGGTCTCCGCCCGCTAGCACCGCGAGATGCTTCGCAGCGGAGCTGGGGCTTAGCTGGAGAGTCGGAGGTCGATTGCCGTGCACCAATTTAGCAGGGCTGGTGTCCATTATGGTCTCGTGCTTTTCTTCATCGTCAGACGAGTCGACTGGCGTCAGCGCCGCGTCGCGAAAGCGAAGGGATTGATCGAGGTCTGTCGCATAGTCTGGGATGGTCCCAGGGACAGTTTGCCAGGAGGATCCGTACTTGAGAGACTTTGTTGGTAGTTAGCGTTGTTCTATACCTCAAAGACCTGATCGTGGGCCAAAGGTTGCGAGACGTGATGTGGAAGTAGAAGTGACAGCGGGTCCTTTACCTTAGGATCATGAGGGAAGAGCTCCTCCTCGGAATCATCCTCACGGGAACGCTTCAGCGACGGAGCCATGGTGATGGGGAGGTCCTCAGCAAAGCCCCGAACTCACGGGGAAGTCAGAAGCAAGGGTGGAGAAGTTGCACTCGGTAGTTGCCGTCATCGCGACTGAGCGGAGCCTGCTCCACCGAACTCGGCTCATCGTCACATTTTTTGCCTTAACTTCTTTGAGCATAATGCGAATTTCCAGCCTCTTCAATTGGTTGCCCCCCTGCTGATCAATTCTACCACTCAGAATGGCTCAATGGCACACACTCCGGTACGCTTCGCCGAGCCCATCTCCATTCGGCTGAGGTTCCTGGTACCTGTTCAGGCTAGTGACCGGGGATCCATTGCCATTAGGTATCCATTATGTACTCGGGACCGATATCGCAGGTCCAAACACTAAACCGAGCCTTGACCACCGTGCCACTCGAGTGTTTGCTACTGTGTCTGTGTAGACAATCACCGTCCATGCCATACATGTGGTCTCATTAGATGTACATGACTTCATGTGTGAAGTCCTACTTTGGTCTTGCTGTCACACAGAGCAGCTGAAAACAAGTGTCTGCAGGGAAACCGGGATCGCCACCCAATGGCGATCCCCCAACACCGCTAGATTCGGGATCTATAGTCGCACTCGAAGCGAGGGAGGCATCTAGAGCCAAATGATCTATGGAGAATTCAAGAAAAAATAAATATAAAAATAAAATTGATAGATCAGAGAAGTATCCCTGTCGGAGGCTTCAGCTCTTGAAGGGACAAATATAAACTGTGAATCATCGGCCCACTTTATGCCGTCGCCTTTTTTACTTCGCATCCACACTTTGCCTTCCCGATATTCTTCATTCCTGCAATTTCTGCTTCCTACTTTCTTTTCAGCTTCAGAATTGTTCTTCTTTACTTCGGAAAGTTCTTTTGATTCACGCTAGTTCCTGGACCTGATCGGATCGCTGTACACCATGCCTCTTGTCAAGACCACCGAAGTCAACGAGGACACTCGTGGTAAGTGTGGCCGAATTACTCGCTAGAGATTCGGTTCCATTTTTGACGCTGAGTACTGACTGCGATCGCTTCTCTGTGGATAGTCCTCGGCTATGACCCTTTGCTGTCGCCCATGTTCCTCCAGACCGAGATCCCCGCGGTGAGTCATTTTTTTTTGTTTTTCACCCCACCTTCACATTCGCGCGAACAAAAACTGACGTACTCTTGGTAACCAGCCTGATCGCGCCATTGAGGTCGTTCGCCAGGGTCGCAATGAGGCCGTTGAGATTATCGAGCAGCGCGACGACCGTCTCCTGGTCATGGTCGGCCCTTGCTCCATCCACGACCCTGACACTGCCCTCGAGTACGCTCGCCGCCTCAAGGAGATCTCCACCAAGCTCTCCAAGGACCTTTGCATCATTATGCGCGCCTACCTCGAGAAGCCCCGTACCACCGTTGGCTGGAAGGGTCTGATCAACGACCCCGACATTGACGAGTCTTACAACATCAACAAGGGTCTCCGCGTCTCCCGCAAACTTTACGTCGATCTGACCAGCACCGGCCTCCCCATCGCCAGTGAGATGCTCGACACCATCTCCCCCCAGTATTTGGCCGATCTCATTTCCCTCGGCGCCATCGGTGCCCGCACCACTGAGTCTCAGCTCCACCGCGAGTTGGCCTCCGGTCTCTCCTTCCCCATCGGCTACAAGAACGGCACTGACGGTAACCTGACCGTCGCCGTCGACGCCATCGGTGCCGCCTCCCACCCCCACCGTTTCCTCGGTGTCACCAAGCAGGGTCTGGCCGCCATCACCAAGACCTCTGGCAACGAGCACGGCTTTGTCATTCTTCGCGGTGGCAACCGGGGCACCAACTACGACCGCGAGAGCGTCCGCGCTGCCCGCGAGGCTTTGCGCGCAAAGAAGCTGCGTGAGGTCGTCATGGTCGACTGCTCCCACGGTAACTCGAAAAAGAACCACCTCAACCAGCCTATCGTCGCAAAGGAGGTCTCCGACCAGCTGCGCGAGGGTGAGACTGGTATCATTGGTGTCATGATCGAGTCCAACATCTACGAGGGTAACCAGAAGGTTCCTCCGGAGGGACCCTCTCACCTCCTCCGTGGCGTCAGTATCACCGACGCTTGCATCAACTGGGAGATGACCGTTGACACCCTGAACGATCTTGCCGATGGTGTTCGTGCCCGCCGTGCCATTCTCAAATCCAAGGCCAACGGTGCCAACGGCTCCCAATAAATAAAATTGTTAGGCAGCTTGGATCCTTTTCTTTTTGATCACCTGCTTCCACGAGTGTGGTTTGATATAGATACCTACTTCCAAACCGTTCGAAAATTGCAGCGTTTTCGTGTTTAATGTTACTTTATGTGGACATGGCTTTATTTCATTTTTACTACTTTCGAATTCTCAGTTGTTGTCAGGGTCAGATCTTCCATAGCTTTCCCCAGGTTTGAAACTTTGAACCCCAGGGGACCCACTCCAAAAGTCCAGAATTTCAATTGACAGCTCCCTGACCTCGATTTAAAGTAATCCACCGATCTACCAGATCCTTTTTTCGTTTGCTCCACTGTGGTGCAGGGGCCAGAGGGGGAAGTGCAAGATTTGCTATGGTCCAGGGGAAAGCGCTCTGCCGGGGACCCGTTTTGGGATGGCGCCAATTATGTGGACCGGTGGAAAGACATTTTTCCCTTTTTCCAACCATAGATGGGCTTTGAGATTGGATGAATGGCTAAATGATGGTCTAGTGGAGACGTGCTGGATATCTCATGCCTTAGATCACGCCTTTGATTTGAGGAAGAGTTGTGAATGGGAGAAAGGAGCAGATATTCTATGTACTGTACACAATATACACGCCCCCGAGGACTTTGATACTAATTCTGATAGAAACACAGCCCCAAGAAAAAGAAGACAAATGATTCAACGCCGGAAACCCCCTGTCACAATGGATGCAGGCTGCGGAGTCGCAACATGCCATGCAAGAAAAATGTCACACTTCAAAGCGCGGGAATGGGGATTGGGACAGGACCTGGGAATGGCACCCGACAATTAAGACGCCCGCAGGATGCTGGAGAGGAGATGGTAAGGATGGCATAAGAGTCCCAGATCCTGATCCTGATCTTGTGTGTCGCTTGGTCGTTTTCCCAAGCGAAACCCGAAAAAAAGGGAAAGACCTGGGTTCGTCTATCGCCCTGTCAACCAGCTGGTCCAGCTGCGTGTCTTCTCCTTCGCAGCGCGCTCCGCATTCTCGGCCATCACATCCAACTGCCCGGGCATAGGGCTTCCGGTCTTAGCGGCAGCAGCATCGAAGGCCTGCTTAGCCTTGACGGCTTCAACAACACTGGTCTGAGGGGCGTCGGCCACTGACGTCGCAGCAGTGGAAGCCTGGACGGCGACGGTACCGGCGTCCTCGGGATTCAATTTTTCGAACAGGAATCGCTTCGCCTTGGCCCATGGTCGCTGTGCCTTCTCCTCCGCCTTCTTCCGCTTGAAGATCTCGTCGATATCATCCTGCTTGACAAGCTCGATTTGTTCGGGTGTGGCAACACCGTTGGCCTGGGCGATGCGGGCCTGCTTCAAAATCTCGGTTTCTCTTTCGATCCACAGGGTGCGTTGGCGACGGTTGTAAAGTGTCAACGAGACCATAGAGTATGCTGTGAGGACACCACAGACACCTATTCGTAGTCATTAGCATTTTATACTAAGCAGAACTGATCCCAATAATCAGGTAGCAAAACAATTTGATGTTTGCTTTGATCTCTGGGGGTGCCAGCGTCGGGAGATCTTCATCTTCCCCAGACACAGTGCACGAAACAAGGGCAGCCACATACCCGACGCAATAATCAGCGAATACACCATTCCCTTGTGAGCCTTGTTGGCCACCCGACGACCAACCTCAATAGCTCGGTACATGCCCGATGACGACTGCGACATCCGCGCCGCCCGAGCCTGTGCCCGCAATCGTTCCACCTTCTGCTTAGGAGTCTCCGGCTTGCCATCAGGACCCATCTGCGGCGTCTTAGGCTGGGGAGCCGTGTTGCCCTGCTGCTTCATAAAACTGGGAAGCTCGTAGGGCGTGCCATTGGACTTGGAGGATGCGTAGGGGCCCGTGGCCGTGAACCGCGTAGCGTCCGCGGCGGATCGGGACATGTTCGCGAGAGGGTGTTTCGCGAGGTTTTGTGAGGGTGAGGGTTTCGTGTATGGTGGAGGACCGAGTGTAAGGCTGGTCTGCTACCCGGCGGTCAATTAGGATTGTCGAGGTTGCTCGTGGCAGGATGGTTAGAACCGGGGTATGTAGGTGGGAAGGTAAATTTTCAGCGGCCGGAGATGGCGCCAAGAAATTCAACAGCTTCAAGTGACGCTGACTCGCGAAATCGATCTTAGATCGAGCCACATCTCGACTTTTGTTCTGAGACTGTTTCTCTGTATGATCTTGATCTGTTTTGCTCTATTTTTTCTTTACACTTTCCCTTCATCGTATCATGGCGGACAATACTTATAACTCATCCGACCTGAACTCGGTCCTGCAGACCTTATCCAGCTTAGCATCGCTGAACAGCTCTCAGAATGCATCAATACCTCGAAGAGAGGCTCCTTTAACTCAGCAAAGTCAGCAAAAGGAGTTCCGCCCATCAGAGCGGCCGTATTCCAACCCGCCTAGGTCAAGCACGGGGACCCCTACCGCCGACCCAGCAACTATTACCACTTGGCCTGCCGCGCTGCGCTATGTAATGCGTGCTGTTGGTCAAAACGAAGAAACCCAACTTCGAATCCGCGGTCTGATCAGAAGTCAACATAACCATGAGCAACAATGGTGGAAGGCTCGTGAAACCCTCATCGAGAAGCAACAAGCACGCGGAGAGAAAAAGAAAGAGCTTGATGCTGTATTGTATGTCTCAATGCTCTCTGTATCTGACTTTAACACGGACAATCTCCGAGGCTTGTACTGCAACTCACATAGAGCTGACTCAATCTTTCACCTTCAGACGTTCTATCGGCGCGCCAGTCGACTCGAAAGAGATATCAGTATGCACCTGCCGTTCGCTTCAACAAAGAATCTAACTAACACCACCCAGAGTAAAGAAGAAGATAAAGAAGAACTCGCAAAATATGATGCCAAAGTCTATAGAGCTTCTGTGCAGATGACAGAAGCCATGACAGCAGAGCTGCGCGGGCTCAGGATACCTTTCTTTGTCATTCAACGAAGCCTTATCCATGAGCCAACCGGGCCAAATTCTACCAACGAATCCTCCAGTCAAGAAAAGAGGCCTGAAGGTTCAGCGACGTTGACGAAAGCTGAGTTGGCTTCGTTACAACGGCGCATGCTCGAATTGCTTGAGGATCTTTGCAAGGAATGAGGGAATATGCCATGATGGGAAAAAAGGAATCAAAGCACTCTTCGTCTACGATCCTAGGTGTATGGCTAGAGTCTGAGAGCCTCGGCAAAAAAAGAAAGTGGTTGCCAAGCGGTGCTGAGCTACGTGAAACAACGCAAGCGGATAGCCGTTTCACAGTCAGCCATTGTCGTTCATATAGATGAGGCTGCGCGCAAAAGTGGGGTTTAAAAAGTCCATGTTCACAAGTACCCTTAATAACTTAATTATTCTGAAACTACCAAGCTAGATGGTGAGGTACAAAAGGCTTGGCGAGAAGACCCTGGGAACTGTCAGTTGAAGTAACTGCCGAGAGCGCTTCACCCTGGTTAGGGAGTATATAAAGCAGAATATTTCTATCGCCAGCATCTTGTAACTCCCATTCGCGTTTTCCATTCTTTTCCATTCTTTGAGATCCAGGCGATCAATTTTGTTTTGTTCCTTTATACCTTTGACTCGTATCACTGTCACTCATTTCCTTCATACTTATCCCTCAAGATGAAGAGCATCTCCCTCATTCTGGCAGCCCTTTCTGCCGTGCCACTTGTTTCCTCTCATTACTTTTTCCCCCATTTCATTGCAAACGACAATTTCACAGACTACTTCGAATATGTCCGCGAAGACACACAAGGTTATATGCCCATGAAAGGACAATATTCCAGCGATCAGTTCCGTTGCAACACCGGCTCCCAAGACTTTGCCAGCAAAACCGGGGTCTACACCGTCAAGACAGGAGATACGATTGGCTTCGGCACCGATTTCAACGCTCTTATCGAACACCCTGGTCCCCTGCAAGTGTACATGTCCAAAGCAACCGGCGATGTACGCGAGTATGATGGTTCAGGAGACTGGTTCAAGATCTATGAGCTTGGTCCGGAGAAGTTCTCTAGCGAGGGAATCTCTTGGGGTGTTACTGGAAAGGGCAATTTCACCTTTACGCTCCCTGAAGTTCCTGCCGGTCAGTATCTTGTCCGCATCGAGCATATTGCCGTTCATGGTGCTATGGAGTGGGGTGGTGCCGAGTTGTACTTCAACTGCGCCCAGATTGAAGTCGAGAGTGATAGCGAGTCAACTCCTGGACCTACGGTTAAAATTCCCGGTGTCTATGATGGCTATGAACCTGGCATCATGTTTAATATGTATAGGGACTCTATTGTCAACTATACGATGCCTGGGCCGAGACCGTTCCCTGATGACGCTTATCCGGACGTGACTGCGTCGGGTATCAGTGTTGCTCCGTCGACTGGATGGACTTTGCCTGCTGTGACGCGGTACCCCTCGTCAGTGATATCTGCATCTGCTGTTCAAGCTACTTCCACGCCAATCTCAAAGGAGACACCATCTATAACCACAGCCTCTGAGTCCTCTGCTTCTTTCGAGACAGAGACGACACCAACAGTCGAAGCATCGGCCCGTCTCAGCGCTGATTCTGGTGTCTCGGTCCTTGCCACTAGTGCGGCATCGCCTGTCTTCGGAGACTGTGAGCCGCCTGTTACTGTCACTGTCAAGACAACTGTGACTGTCTCCAATGCACCCACTTGTGTACCGAAGACTGTGACTACCACTGTCACAACAACTGTATTTTCGACAATTGCCTAGTGTTGACGTGGAAGCCTGGCTTGTGCGCGGTGCAAGCCCAAATCACACATCCGAGCATACCGATGTATGGAAAACCGAGCATGTGCTTAGAAATCTCCAGCTGGTTACGGGACCCACTGTAGCTGGGTGTCCAACTTGCAGAAGTCGCAAACTCCAGGAACTGAATGCATTTAGTGCGATTATATTCTCTACAATGTTCATTTCTTTTGGACCTCCCAAGGTCAAGATAAATTCATTATTCATCCTCTCGCCCAACGGAAAACTATCAAGACAGAAGAAATGCAAAGCGTGCGGTCAGACAATCGATCGTGAGAGCCCCTTCAAGAACCCAAGTCTCGTTCGGTCCATTTCTTTCGCAGTAGCGACAGTTACAGGGTCATCAGGTCCCCGAATATTGGACCTTCCCCCCCAGGCTTCTTTGTACAGCAGATGCGCTTCTGCTACTTTCCCTTGGTTCTCTAGTGAGATGGCTAAACTTACCATCGTGTTCAATGTTTCCTCATGAATAGACCCAAACGCCAGAGTCTGAGCGTCAAGCAACTCTATGAAAGCCTTTTCTGCCAGTTCGTATTTTTGCTGCTCACGTAGAGCCTTCGCATACCAGTATAATGAGTATTGAGTATGAGCGTGTGAAAGCCCACACCTTTCTCTCTCGACTACCAGCGTCTGAAAGAGAAAAGCTTCCGCGTCCGCGTGCTTTTTTGTAAAGTTGCACGCACGGCCAAGCCAGTGTAGTGTGTCCAGTGTCTCCGGCGCATCTTTACCAATTCTGATGATCTGTTCCTTCAAGACAGAGCGGAATAGCTGCTCGGCTTTTTCATGTTTATTCTGCTTACCCATGGCTCTGGCCACCCAGAAAGAACTCTTCGACAAGTCTTTATCATTACTTGACGCAGTCACAGCCCAGCGAAAAGCCATTTCAGACTGGGAATACATCTTCTGGTCATACAGAGCAATTCCGAGCCAGAAGGCCGCCCAATATGTTGTATGATTTTTGGCTCCCACGGCGGGAATACGTTGAATAGCAGCCTCGAGAACTTCCACCGCCTCTTCAAGTTTCTTTTGTTTGAGTAAGGCCAACCCAAGGAGCGTGAGTGATTGTCCTGAACCCTCATAATGCGCAGAATCCATCTGGTACCACCCACTGACAGTGTCACGAAGCACACTCTCGGCATCTACCCATTTATTTAGCTGGGTCAGTGCCTGTCCAAGAGCATTGAGAGACTGAAGCGTGCTCTGGTTGCTCAGACCAAGACTTGCTCTTCGTATATCTGCCACTTCTCTGAAAATTGCTTCGGCGCTCTTGTATTGTCCTTGTGAGTATTCGTTGCGACCAAGCCAATAAAGTGCATCGAGTGAATCGACATGGAATGATCCAAGAGCCTCTTTCAATCCGCTCACTGCCTTTTTGAGATGTTCTCTGGCACCCAAATAGTCTGCCTGTCCATGTAGAATTTGGCCCAACTCAGCAATGGTGCGATAATGGGCCTCAAGAATGGATGAGGCCGAGAGCTTGGGCTCATTGTTTGGTATGACTTTTGAAGAGTTCGGTGGCGGTGCCATTCTGATCATTATTCTTCTTTGAGATGCACTACGTGGCAGGCCTTTCAATGACCCTCTCAAGAGTTCTCGGATGGTCTTTTTCATGGCGATCGTGGCTTGATTCATCTCCAAAAGCTCCGGGGATATAGGAGGTGGCGGAGGTTGCCGTTGATATTCAGATTTCGAAATAAGGGTGTCAGGGTGATTCGACCCAAGGACTTTCTCCTGCGTGCGTGCCACTTGCCTCAAAATAGTCTGTCCCTTTCCGTAATTCCCTTCGCGCATCTCCAGGACCCCAATCCAATAATGAGACTTGAGCGTAGATGCGTTTTTCGGACCATATGCCTTCAGTTGGGCCTTCAGTACCTGATGAAATAGGTCTTTGGCTTGGGAAAACTTGGCCATATGATAGTAAAGAACGCCCAAGCAATGATATGAATTGCGAGTGTCCCGGTGTTCCAAACCAAGCAGTTCGTTGCGTTTCTCGACCGCTGTTCGAAGCATGGCCTCGGCTTCCTTCCACTTGTCTTCACAGAAGAACTGCACTCCTTCATTATGTAGAGCCAGTAACTCGGCTTCATCTAATTTGTCGGCGCGGAAAAATTGCAGTCCTTGATTGTGTGGAGACACGAGAAACTTCGTCGTTGTCCACTCCAGGAGTTTTGGGGGTCCAAGAGAGACAAGTGAAGATTCAGAAAACAGATCCTGTTTAGATAGTGGATCAGACTGTTCTTCATCTTCAGAGCCATTATCCGCAGTGAACCAGTCCGAGCCATTTGCTAAAACATTGGCCTCATCATCCATCTCTCTGGACAATTGATTGCTGACCTCTTTTGGCGTAGGCTTTGGCAGTTTTCGATGATCTTGCTTCGAAGCAACCCCTCGACGACTTCGCTCTGTAATACTCAGTTTTGCCATGTCAGCGAGTGGAACATCAGTGCGTCGGAGCCAGTCGTTTTGCGTAGCTTCCTTGGCAGAGAGTCTCTTCGAGGCCGTCGGGGCCATTGCTGCCTTGATAAAGTCACAACACTTCTCGCTGACCGTTGAGAGTGGCAGAGGAAGAGGGCCGCCCTGAAGATATCGTTTCAGGCTCGTCGAACTCCTAGTGGCGAATGGATACAAGTGAAAAATCATGTAGAATGTGATGACGCCTAATGCCCAAATGTCGACTTTCTCTGTGTAGCAAGACTCAAGGCCGTCGTCTCCCATGTAAGAAGCATTAAGGAATCGTATCTCCGGTGCAAGGAACGCCGGAGTTCCTGCCCACGTTTGAAGGCCGTCGCCGTCGTTGAAGCGTTTACTGATTCCAAAGTCGCCGATTTTCACCCACCAGTCGGGACTTTTTCGAAAGACAAAGATATTCTAGGATGATTACAATTATTATTAGTGATAGTATTCAAACTCGACCCCAAAGATTTATTTACCGCAGGCTTGAGATCCCGATGAGCAAAACCGCTCTCATGGAGGAGTTCGAGGCCTTCCGCTATTTGTAACGCGATTTCTCGAGCTTCGTTCTCAGGCAACGGCTTCTTGAGATGCGAGTCCAGATCGCCATGCTCCATGTACTCCATCACAATGAAGACAGAGAGATCGTTCTCATACCAGCCAATGAATTCCACGAATAGACCCTCGTACTGGATCATCAAATCAGCTTGAGTCATTCGAGCCAGGCTAGGATATTTAGCGCGAGAAGAGGGCGATACCTTTTTCTGCGAGAATTTTGCAATTGCTTCTAGCTCTTCGTAGTAGTCAATTCCCTTGGAGACGACAGCTTTGTCAATCATCTTCACGGCCTGCAGTTCAGCCGGTCCTTCACTTGTGAGGCATTTATGGAGAGTAACGATGCCATAAGAGCCCCTTCCAAGTATCTTTTCCATTCGCCATGTGTCCTTCCGCTGCCTGCGCCGCACATGTCTTGCAGTGGAAACCTTTGATTGCACCGTGTGCCGGTAGATGACGTCCTTCCCAAACTCCACGTTGATCCGAGTATCGAGCACAAGGTCCGAAAGGCTTGGATCCATAGTAGATTGGCTTCTGGTTTGCAGCCAGTCATTGAATATTGTCTGTAATCGAACTCTGAGAAAGGTTGTGAAGCAGATCTCTGGGCCCCCTTTTGAAGAGGAACCGCGGATTCCGCCCCCATGACCGGAGCTGCAGCTCTAGTCGCGCGCGATAGGGATCCCACGAACAGGGATTCCTAAAGGGGAATAGAGCGGCTTCATAGCTAAACCCGGACCATCTAATTCGCCGGATGAACATTTGTAATTCAGAACTTGAAACCAGTAACGTATTCCACCACCTTCCCGCCCACACCTTCCTGCCCAACTCTAGATCCTATAGTAATTGCGATAAATTAGAACTTTACATCTCAATGACTATCTATTATTTAAGCTCCAATCTTCGCCTGTAGCTATACTTTTATTTTTAGAGTATTTCCTATAAGATATAATTAAATATCACCTTTCTTTACTAAAAGTTACGCTAGTAATGTCGCTTACTATAATTATCCTCTTATAGCGAGTAATTACGATTATATAATCAATTTGTAGCATACAATATGACATAGTAAGTGCATTAGAGTATAACACTATATTAACGCCTCTTATAAAGTTTGTTTTTAGTGAGATATAGAGTTATAATCCATCGCATTTACTATGGGGTTTGGGGGTGGGCGGGAAGGTGGTGGTGGAATACGTGATCCGTGCGTATTTCAAGAACCCACCCAATCTGGGTGCCCCACAAAATGTCTTCCCCCTACCACATTCATCTCTCTACAGTCAAAGCAAAGCGTCGTGAATCGCGAATAACCAGCGAAGACAGGGTTCATGCTGCATGCGGGGAAACCCCGAAGCGACGAATAGAAAAGGTGACATCAATGAGGCTCTTTCGCCTTTGGGTAAACCACTGCAAATCATGTTCAACAATCTACCCGCAGAGATACTCCATCTAATTGCACGCGATCTCAGTAGCAGAGATCTATGTCACCTGGTTTCCTCATCACGTCGACTGCATACCATATTCCAACCAAGCCTCTACACCGACGTGAGTCCCTACGAACGTTCCGACGGATGCGCTAGTGAGAGTCAGGACCAAACAGTCAACAAATTTCTATACACCGTGACCCGAGCACCAAGGCTGGTTAACTATGTTCGGTGCCTGAAGGTGAGTTGTTGGGATGTAGAAAATGAAGGTTGAATTTAATGGTGATCTTGTACGTGGGTTAGTCGGTACAAGAAGCAAATATTCCGAAGACGAAAATCAACGTGGCTGAAAGATCTCGAATGTGATAACAGCGATGCTGATTAGCTTTGCTTCTTCCACAATTGAAAGAATTGCGAAAACTCAACCTCAACTGGCCATATGGCTCACAGTACGTCTTGGAAATGCTGCAAAAGGCTGCTATTGTGGAGGAACCGGTCTTTCCTCATCTCGAGGAAGCTTATGCAGCTTGGCATGATTCAGAAAATGCAATTCCATCCTATTGCATGAGCCCATTCTTCAAATTCCCCACAATGCCCGGATATCACCGATATCGACCTTCAAGAGTGTAATGCCGGGGAGGGAATGCGTAAATGGGTTCAGGCTTGCAAAGTACTGAGATCATTCCGGATTGTCCATGGGGCAGGAGTGGTCTCCGGCGATGACTTTCAGCCGCGAAAACTGTACAACTCGCTTTCCCTCCAGAAGTCGACACTTGAGTCTATCTGGATCGAAGCCCACGATGGCGATATGGATACCGATGACGAATGGATGGGGTCTTTTGTTGATTTTACCGCTTTGAAGTTGATTTGTGCTTCCTTGCCTAATTTTGTCGAATTCGATGACCGAAATCTACCTGTGCGAGATCTGCGAAATGCTCTTCCTCCCGATTTGGAGACATTGTATCTTTCTGTCAGTAGGGACGAGGTTTTCAATGAAGCTATCGTTCAGTTGGCCGAGTTGGCCGCTTCACGGAGTTTCCCTCGCTTGGCTTCGAGATATCTTGAATACTACCTGCTTGGGAAGCCTGGGAACATTGGGAAGCTCGACTGGCTGGAACAGAAGTGTCAAAACGCCGGAATTTTGTGTATCTTTCATGACTCAGAGAAATGGGTACAGGGCCAAAAGCAGAGGCTGGGAATCATTTGGCCGTGTAACGAGGCTAGCTTATTATAGACTCGGAAATGAACGTATACCAGAGTGTCATGGAGTCATAGGCTGTTTGTACGTATATCAAACACTCCAAGCCCGCGGGGCCTTCAGTTTCAATCCAGTTGGGACTATTGCACAGAACACAGGTCCTCTTGGGGATAAATTGGGCGCAAGATGCTTATCGGATTGCTTTAGAATTTCATCTGTCTCGACTCCGCGCCCAACAATAATCCACTACCCCTTTCTCACGCCCCCAGAATCATGACCAGTTCGAGAGTGTACAGAATTAGAGTATCTCCTTGAAACGTGGCTTTTTCTAAACATATACAGAACCGGGAACTTAGAATCCCTAACCAAAGAAAAAAAAAGTAAGGAGAAATGTGAATAATAGAAATGGCCCTCGAAAGAGAGCTTTGAAAATGTGGAATGTCGAACTATGCAGCTTCAGACGTACCCCCAACCGCAGGAAACAAAAAACCCCCGAGAACCAATCCAGATCCAGCCCTCGGTCCTTAGCCATAAGAATGAAGAAAAGGAGAAATGGGAAATGGGAGAACCAGAATACCAGACTCCGTCCTAGTCAGTGCAAGCACAAAGAAACTCAAGAGAAAAGAAAAAACAGAGAATCTCAGAAGAAACAAGAAAGCCGAATGGACCCATGCAAAATAACACCTGGCAAATGCAAAAAAAGTGAAAGAACAGGTTGGAGAGTGATATCCAAAAAGGACGGCTCCGTTGGGTAGAACCCATGCAAGAGATCATAGATCATACGCCAATGACCGATGGTTTTTGCAAAAGAAAAGGAAAAAAAAAGAAAAGGTTGTCACAGAGATCAGAAAAAGGGAGGTGTCTATGCGTTGAATGCACTCAAGACGCGAATTAGTTACCTCGCCTCTTTCTCGGCGACGGAGACTGCGACTGCAACAGCTGCACCGAGGATGGCAGACTCGGGGGCTGGAGCGAGGCAAATTGCGGAGGTGGATGTCTGATGGCTTTGCGCGCAGAGTTGGTCGAGGTAGCTCTGGCAGGTGTCGCGGAATCCGGGGTACTTGTTGATGACAGTGCCATCGCAGGCGATGGAAACATTGATGGACTCGGCATCGTCTACGCTTTCGACGATAGTGATTTCAGAAGAATCCTTGACAAGCGGGTCCTTTTTGGAGGGAAACTCGACTTCATTGCGCAAACACCACATGCTATGAATGCCAGTTGCGAGGTAGGCTGCGGCGCGACGGGAAGTTACCTGGCAGACGCGACGGAGGAAGCGCAGGTCTTCGACGGAGGGGTAGCTGGGGAAGGTGTGTTTCTTTTGCAGGAGAGCGGCTGAACCGGCGAGGGAGATTGAAGAGTCCTCTTCGAGGAAGGCCACGATGCTTGTGTCGAAGGAATAGGGCTCGCGCATAGAATGCGGCAGCTCGCCATTGAAAAGACCGGCGGTCTCGATGGCTTCTACGATAATCAATCGAACAATCTCACCCAGATATCGACCAGTGATCATGTATTCCAGTGGCTGGTAGTCCGGACGCAAGTGCGTTCGGTTCAAATGGTCGTCCCAGCGAGTCATGGGGAGGACGCCGCCTCCGAACATGCTCATTTCAGTATTGATGATGACGTGCTTGGCATAATCGAACCAGCCCTCGGGGCGAATACCAAATTTGCCCTGACCAATCTCGCGTACGGGGAAATGAATGGCCATGTTGGTTCCAGTTCCAAGGATTAAAGACATGCGAGTCTTGGGGTCGACGTATGCGCGTGAAAGCAGGGCCGCAGAGCTATCGTTCAAGATCGCAGCCATATCAACATTCAAATTGCGCTTCTTGCAGGCATCAATAAGCAATTGGCCGAGCTCCTGTCCAACGGTTCCATTTGAGCAGTGGAATCCTTTACCCATATGAATCATCAGTCCGCTGCTGACGGAAGTTTGGTCGATAGGGAATGACCAAGACAAGCCCATTGAGAGCGGTTCCTTGCCACGTCCGTAATCGGCGCCGACATCCTTCAGCATGGTATCAATGTGACCCGCCATCCAGTCAAAAAACTGAGTCCCCTCCAGCAATTTGACAGTGTTATCGATGGAGGACGAGGATACGCGCACAATGCGCATTTCCTCATCGCGACCAGATAGCTCGATCAGAGCGACGCGGAATGTAGAACCTCCAACATCGAGTGCGAGGTAGGTACCCTTCTCAGTGCCGGAGGGAAGAGCATGGGTGTAAGACGGAAGCATGCAGCAGGGGCTATTCTGGAGACAATCGCGGAACTGGGCACGGATCTTGTCGGACATGTCGATCATCTTGGGGGTGGACAACGGGGCGGAGAAGAGGGTGTCGACCTCGTCGGCGAAGTCATCGAGCGAGCGGCGGCGCCAGTGGGCGCCCAAGAAGGGTTTACGACGGCGGTGCGAGAAACCGCGGAAGAGAGAAGGGAAGAGGATCATGGTCTCGATGGCGGACACCACGTTCTGGAAGAGCTCCTGCAGGCGGTGCAAGACTTTCACCAGCGGGGCCGACATGGTCGACATGCTCGGCAGGGGATGAAGGGACGAGGTCCAGAGAACGCGCTGTGTCGAAGGGGAAAAAAATTGTTGTATTCTAACAGCGCGGGGGGATCATAGAGATAAGACTAAAGAGGAAATTGGGGCGGGATATTAAAAGGTGTCAAGGTGTCAAGGTGGTGAAGGGTGACACTCCGGAGAGTCGTGTTGGAGGTGGATCGGGGTGTAGCAAAGGTTGTGTTAGAGACAGAGACCGAGACAGAGACACTCCCCACTCGAGAGAGCTGCGCGAAAGGGAGAGAAGCATGGATCAACATTGGCCCATTCCTCGTTAACAGTGTCACTCGCAGTGCAACTTGAAGCCCTTGCGGTGTCGCAATGCGCGAGTGGGTAGCATGTTACCGTACGGTAATATATTTTACGGGGGAGGGCATGGCAGTGGGCAGTTGGCGGGTCATCTGCGATGGCAGTCGTGTAATGTTCTGTTATTGTACGTGACAGGATATCATGCGAATCTCCTCGCTACGATGAAGGTTCTAGGATACTCAGAAAGAGGGGAAAATTGAGGAACCGACTGGATTTCAATACTCTACGGTTGTTTGACCAAGATGAAATTCCTGAAGGTGTGGTATGCCGTACATAACTCGATGACCCCCTTGAGTGCAACGGTGGTAGTCCAACTCGGGACCGTTACACTCATGTGGAACCGCCCAACTACATAACCTCGTGGAGTCTCGTAGCACCTGGAGCTGAAACATTCACCTCAAGTTTGATAGTCTATCGCGACTCGAGTAGCTTCAGAAGTCTAGTCGCCTGGAGCCTGTCGCCAGCACACATGATTTAGGGTCAGTGATCGCACGTAACCCTTCGCGGACTTGGCCCGAGTTAGGTGGTCATTGGTGTAGTATGCTGTAGTATGCATCCCTTGAGCATGCACGGATTGTAATCGGCCATGCAATCCCACACTACGCCTGGAATATGAGTTGTTCGATGGATATTGCATGATATCACCCACGTGCCGTCGTGGTATCTGTGGAGTTGGACAGTCTGGGGAAGTGAAACATCAACCCATTGAAACATGGCCTTGATTACATGGAGTCGGCCACTTGCCGAAGCGGACCTTATCTATGTTACCATCTGGGACTGTGATCCCGCTCGGGTCATGTACGTTCAGGTTGTCGCCAAGACGATTTGCCCCGTATGGTCACGGTAACTGCGCAATTTGGACTCAGCTGTGTGGTACACCGCGGTGCACGTCCTAGACAGGGTGAGTGGGGATCTGCCACATGGCATTGTATCCTCAGCCCTGTCTTGTGCAGTGTGTCCTTTGCCACTTGCCATTTTGCCATATCTGATGGATCGGTCTCATCCTTCATGGGTTGCTGTGGGGAAAGAAAAAGACAGATTCCAATCCCAATTTTAATTCCAACTCCAACTCCCACGTGTAATTGTATTTTTCGGTTCCAAAGTAAGTCAACGCTTTCACGAGGCCATGCTACCATGAAAATTGTCTTGTAAGTGTAGAGATGGCAATAAGACACTTCGGTCTTTGATTAACCCCTATCTGATCTTTCTAGATCCTTCGCATTGGCCCTGCGGGGAATCCTGGCGATATGCGGGGGAAAACTTGATTCAGTTGCCGGTCCCCGGCCCGAAAACAAGGAAATGAAGGACAGTATGCTCTCTTATAGGTCTTATCAGTGATCATCTGTCCTTCGTTGGCTCATCAGGGAGACTTGACCCCTATGAGACCCCTATAGTCCTGATGACCCCCCCAATTCCCCAAAATTGAGTCTGGACGCTGACATGGAGCCGAGGCGTCAAGATGATCAAGTGGATTCTGAATCAGTATAAAAAAGTGCGGAGATGCCTCCTCGCAGGATCGTGAGGCACACGGGGCGGATCGTGGAATCGACATCAAGATGAGACTCCATCTTATCAGCGTGGGCCTGCTCTATGGCGCAATCCCGCTAGCCAGGGTGCTGGCCCAGACTTCTCTTGTCGCGGGTGACAGTCTGCTCAATACCTTGTCCAATTTGGCAAATGAGCATGAGTCCAGTGTGCTCTCCGATCTGGTGTCGGACCTGCAGCAGATCGGGTTAGTCCCTACACCGGACACGCCCGAGGCAGCGTTGTTGGCCCTGCAAAACAGCTCTGGCTTCTCAACAGGGTTCTCGAGCGTTGCGGAACTTGCCCAGGGGATCACGGCAGCCGGCCTCATCACCCCGGATATTCTGACTTTCTTGGATGGATACTCTGATAGCGAGCTCAACTCGCTCGACAACCAGAACCCAGATCCCAACGACGAGATATACCCCAAAAGCGAGGACGATGCACCATACTCGGTACCCGAAGCAACACTCCGATCAGCCATATACATACCCGAGTCTTTCGGCTATGGCCGCAACGGAAAGATCCCAGTCATTCTGATACCCGGCACGGCCATTCCATCCGGGACCACCTGGTACTATAGCTTCAGCAAGCTCGGCAACAGCACCGACGCCGACGTGGTCTGGGTGAACATACCACAAGCCTCACTCAACGATGCACAAGTCAACGCCGAATATGTCGCGTATGCTATCAACTACATCTCATCGCTCTGCAGCAAACCAACCGCCTTGATCTCTTGGTCCCAGGGCGGCCTAGACACGCAATGGGCACTGAAGTATTGGCCCTCGACGCAATCAGCTCTCCAAGATTTCATCGCCATGAGCCCTGATTTCCACGGCACCATCGTCGAAGCAGCAGTCTGTCCCGCCCTCACCTACGTCGCCTGCACGCCCTCCATTCTCCAACAGGCCTGGAACTCCCAATTTATCCAGACCCTCCGCTCCTCCTCCGGCGATTCAGCCTACGTCCCGACCACAATCGTCTATTCTTCTTTCGACGAAATCGTAGAACCCATGTCCGGCCCCAACGCATCCGCCATTTTAAGCGACGTGCGTAATGTCGGCGTCACCCTCGCGCACTTGCAAAGCGTTTGCCCCGACCAGCCCGCAGGGGGGTTTTATACCCACGAGGGAGTTTTGTACAACCCCCTTGCGTGGGCACTTGCGATTGACGCCATCACGCATCCCGGACCCGGCAACCTCACGCGGCTGGATCTAGAGCAGGTGTGCGCAATGACGTTGGCGCCCGAGCTGGATTTGACCGATCTGCTTGGTACCGAGGGTCTGTTAGTGATTGCGGCGGCGGAGCTGGCGACTTATGAGCCCCAGGCCGCTAGCGAGCCGGCCATCGCAGGCTACGCGTCGAATGGAGGCGGGGCTTAGATTTTGGATTCTGACTTGATCTTGATTTCTAGACACAGGGGGCGCCATTAGAACCCTTAGATCATTACGAGTCTAAGCTTTACGACTCGGCCTCGGGCTCAAGTTTAGAATATAAGAGACCTAATCGATGGATTTGTACTGAGATTTGGTTGCGAGTACGGTCAATGCTAAGCCTCGGGAATAAGATCGTATGGAAACCCAAGAGAAGACCACCTCTCACTCGGACCACTCAAGGCCCGAGACTAAGATTGAAGAGCAACCCACATCAATTGCCGAGCTTTTGTTCTAGGTCTTGACATTAAGTGGAGCGATCGACTGGGCTGATTGACAGTTTACGCGGAAGAGAAAGTTTTCAATTTCTAAATTTTGGTGACAATCGTCATCTCTCAGCCCGTGGTGGAGAAGTCAGGGGGGCGGAATAAAAACATCCACGACGCACTTTCATCACTAAACCAAAAATAGTTAAAATGCCAAGAACGCAAAACCCCCCTTGGGATCCAGTGCGTGTCCGCTAATCACAGTTTTGCCTGGGCATTTGGCTGATGAGCCGGGGGAGAGCCGGGGTTCCCGAAATTCGCCTCTCAGGTCAGGAACCAGAAAGGTGTGGCTCGGAAACCAGGTACGCGCCAGCGCCTAGGGCATAGACACCAACCTGAGTGTACCGTAATAGACAAGATTGCGCGGCACAGATCACCGAACCCCACGATCAAAACCCGACGGGGCTAAAGATACGGGTTGTGTACGAGAGGAGAGGAGTCCGCGCCACGTCGAATAATGTCAGAATTCGGGTCCACCGCCAAGACCTCTTTTCTCCCCTGAGGTTGGAACTCCACTGAGACTTGCACTCGGAGCGAGGGCTGTCTCCAGGGCCTCGTTTTCGGTCTTCTTTCTTCGTCTCCCTCCGTTCTCTCGGGAAGTGTCTTCCTAGCCATTCCTTTCATCATGTTGTTTTCCGCGTTGTTTCTACTGTCGTCCCTGCATAACGTGGTTGCACAGCGCCATGACGCTGACTTGATGTCCTTTGTCACAGTGAGTTCACTCGCGTGAGAATACTTCTTAGTGAAGAGTTGCTGATATGTTTGGATCCAGCTACCCGAGGTCCGAGCCTTGAAATGGGACGTTCACTACCACGACCGCGCGCGCGCCGAGCCGGGCTACTGGTTCGTTGCGCCCTACGGCCAGATCAACCCCGAGCTGGCCACCAAGAAGTACCAGCAATATCAGGTCGGCCCGTATATCTACGATGACAATGGGGTATGGTCCACGAAGACCCACGGAGAACTGGCAGAATGAGTCGCGTGCTAACAGGGCGATAGATGTTGATCTGGGCCGGCTCGCTGTTCTGGGATAACCAGAACGTTTTCGATTTCCGCGCGGTACACGACCTGTCAACAGATAATGACACTCACATTTCAATGATTGTCAACTGGGAGAGAGACGGGCCAAGTAAGGGCAAGGGCGTGATGATGAACAAACACTACCATGTCGAGACCGAAGTGAATGTCTTGAATGACCTGCACGACTTCAACATGCACGAATTCAACATCTTGCCTGGGGGGAAGACCGCCTTGGCCTGTACCTACCGCACCCGAGAGATCAGCATGGTGGACTTCGGACGTCCGGCGGAGACCAGCTTTATCGTCTCCGGTGGCTTTGTGGAGTTGGATATGGAGACCAGTGAGATCCTGGTTCAGTGGGAAAGTTTCGACCACGTCCCCCTGCATGAATCGAACATGTTTCATGCCTGGGACAACCCGATGGGTGATCCAGGCTGGGACTACGTTCACATCAACGCTGTGGACAAGAACGCCGCGGGAGACTATATCATCTCCCTGCGCTTCACTAACACGATCTACGGTATCTCTGGCGAGGATGGCCGTATCATGTGGCGCCTGGGCGGTCTCGAAAGCGACTTCGACATGGATTTCACCTTCTCTAAGCAGCACGATGTAAAATTCGTCTCTTCCAACGGTACCCACCACGTGATCTCGATGCTGAACAACGCCTCCGATGAGCGAGGCAACGACGAGAACCTGTCATCTGCTTTATTCATCGAAATGGACACAATTTCCATGACCGCCCGCGTCATCAACCGCGTTAACCGTCCCGATAGCGATTTGACGCGCCTGCGCGGCAGTGTTTCAACTCTGGCCAACGGCAACATCTTCATCGGCTGGAGTGAGTTCGGTTACCAGAGCGAGCACGCCCCCAATGGCGACCTTTTGATGACAAGCCGCTTTGTCGGAGACCGTTACTCGACCTACCGCGCCTACAAGTCTGACTTCGTCGGTCGTCCCACCGCACCTCCGGATGTTGTGGCCTCTGTCTACGGTACCAGCGAAGAGGACATCACCACGATCATCTACGTCAGCTGGAACGGTGCGACCGATGTGGTCGGCTGGAACTTTTACGCTCAGGCTTACGACCGTGGCGAACCTGTGAAGATTGGCCATGCCAACAAGACCGACTTCGAGACAATGTACATTGTCGACGGGTACATGGACTGGATCACCGCCGAGGCTCTCGATATCAACGGTAATGTCATGAAGACTTCTCGAATGGCTCGCAGCGACATCCCGCCAAATTGGAAAGCCGCCGGTTTTCAGGGAGAGTCCGGTCCGTCTCCCGATGACCCGTCGATCATCGCCTCGGTGAACAAGGGCACCGGCAGTACCAGCTCCAGTGAATCTACCAGCTCCACCGACACCGAATCGACAGATGCCGTAGAAGCGGACAAGACCGTCGCCGATACTACCGACACTACCGAAAATACCGAAACTACCGATTCTTCCTCCGGTATGGACGGCATGGACATGTCCGACGACTCCACCTCCGACTCCATGGACCACGACAGCTCATCTTACGCCGACGCCAAAGAGGTCGCCAAAGCCGTGTACAAAGCCTATGAAGTAATCCGCGGTGTCGGCGGTCTTCTTATCTTCATCTTGCTATCATGCTCCATCGGCGGCGCTCTCTACAGCCTCTGGCGCTGTCACCAAGCTCGCAAGCGACGCTCCTACCATCACGTCCCCTCAGAAGAGGGTGTCCCAGTGGAAGAGATCCACCTCCGCTCGCAACAACCCGAATGATCTGATCCCAATTCGCCTTGAGCGAATCTACATATTATATTTCCTTTGCATGATTAGCAGCGTTGCATCTGCATTTTCCTATTTATACATGCCTCCCCTGTCCCCCACCTTCCTGGCGAAGATGAGCGCGAGACAATGAAAATATCGCGAACGCAGACATTGACTGTCCATGTCTGCTCCGCAACGAAAACACGGCAAGCGAGGGTTTGGGTATATACAATCAAGTCATGATCGTCCTACACATGTCATACCCCCATTAGCGTTTTTCTTTTCTTTTTTTTTCACTTCATTTCATTTCACTTTTGGGCCATCTTTGTTAAACATAACAGGGATTCGCATTGTTCTTGTGTAATATTACCTTTGACACTTTTGTCTTTACATCTTTATTTGAACGAATCAACTCAATGTACATACTTTGCATAATCTCAGACGTGATCAACATTCCTCAAACACCGGTTTGAAACCAGTGCCCCGCCTTTAAAGTCAGGGCATCCCTGTAACACGTATACGTATCCTCGGACCGGGGCATAGCTACTACGTACAGAGGTACGAGATAAATTCTGTCCTGAACAATGTGCAAGTCACAAAGTGTCCCCAGTCTGGAATTATCGAATCACAATATTTAAGATCATTTTCTATTGCATTCTCACCCGCTCAAGCAAGTTTTTTTTTCATCCCCTCACTAGCTAACCTCTGTGGCCAATTGTCTCACGACTGGTATTCGCCAGGGATGCGCACACGTATTCTGAATATGAACTGTTTTATCTAAAAATCAATTGTATCCAACAAAAACAGTAACATTAGTATCTAGGAAAAAAAATTTAATCCGGGATTTCAAAGTACTACTAATCATGACCTCAAGTGATTGTTCAAGATTACGATGAATACATCGGAGGCGATCATATGGATCCGTTTTTTAGAATTTCCCATTCTGGAAATTCAGGCCGAGACGCCGTTATAAGATGCAATGGTCCGATGTGTTCCATTTTACATGTAGGTATCAGATATGAATTCGGCCCCCGTTTCATCTAGAATGTAGCATGATGTAGGTTTCAATCGCCGCTTCAAAGCTCCATTGTTCTTCCACTCTTGGGTTCTTTCGAGATCTACGCCCGTGCATGCTTCCATCATGTCTTGAGCAAATCCATACATAGATCGATGATGTATGCGAAACCTGCCGATAATGTCATTGTTGATTGTTGCTACTTTACCAATACGCCTTGTCCTATTTTCATTCTATCTGTGCGGCGTGGGTGGTGGCGTGAGCTGACGACTGAGGACTCCTTGGGCCGCGTCAGCTGGTGTGTCGGGGGTTCGTTGTGGGTTTGCAGCTGGAGATCGGCGGTGGTTTGTGTTGGAGTCGGGCGGTTTGTTCGGTTTCGTTTCGCTTTTCCAAGGGGATTGTGTCATTGGCTTGGCTTCAGATTTCTGGATGGATGAAGTGTGGTGTGATTTTGTGATTCTTGAGTTGATTTGAAGATGCTGGTGGGGATGTGGGTTGGATAGTTGGGTGGGGAAGGAGAGAACGCTTGGGTGAACTTCACTAGAGGTTACGGTGTAAAACACCTTGAATTCGCTTATAGATTGGAAGATACAAGATCTTTTCGTAGAGTTCAGAGTTGACTACAAATATACAAGAGAGTGAAGACGTAAGTATGAATGAAAATCATGTAAAAAGCGCTCTATATCATTTAAATAAAAAAGACATACAAGAATCAAGAACCCAACCCCCAAATTGGACATGAACATGGAAATAAACCATCCAGACAAAGGAAAAATCAAGTCGACGATTTACTGAGAATAATCTCCGCCAGAGCCATCAAGGAACCACTCGAGAGTAGTTCCAAAACCTGCACATTGGCATTCGCTTCACGCGCAATCCAATTCCTAATCTCAATGGCAACCAACGAGTCCAAGCCAAGAGACGCGACCGTAATGGTTGGATCCATATCATCCAACGAGATAACAAGCACCTGGGCCAACTTCGCCGCCAGCGCCTCGTAACAAATGTCAAGTGCCTCCTCCTTTGAGGCTGCATTGGCGAGCTGCACATTCAATGGCAAAGATGGTCCGTCGCGCCCAGTGCTGCTTCCGTGGTTCTCCTTCGCGGCTTCGTATAGAACACTGAACTTGGCGTCCTGCGCCCAGAAGTGGTCTAGACTATCCTTGAGGCTGAGACCAGTGATGCATTGGCCTGAGCAAGATTGTGAGAGGTTGCCTGTTATGGCGGCGGCAAATAGGGCTAGGACTTCGGCTTCGGCCATGCCGTCTGTTCCAATGTTTTTAAGGACCTCTTGTTGGCGCTTTCCATCGACCTCGGCAAGATAGCCTACATCTCGGACGGCGGTCAGGTCGATTGTGGTTCCTGGGAGACCTTGGCTGCGACGATATTCCATAAAGCCGTCAAGGAAGACGTTGGCGGCGGCGTAGGCCGCTTGGCCGCGGTTGCCGATCACACCAGCGACGGAGGAAAGTGCGATGAAAAAGTCCAGAGGTGAGTCATGGAGGGCGTGGTGCAGGTTCCAGGCGCCTTCGACTTTGCTGGATGTTACTGCTTGGAAGTCCTCCAGAGTCATTTTTTCGAAGAGCATGTCACGAAGGACCATTGCACCATGGACCACACCGCGGATCGGTGGAAATCCCCTCAAATCGTTGATGAGGCTGTCGACAGAGGTGACGCTGGCCACATCGCAAGGCTTGACGCTGATCTTTGTGCCAACGGTGGCGAGCTCGTCGATAAGGGCTTGGACTTTGTCGTTGATTGATGCACTGCGGGAGACGAGGATGATGTTTCGTGCGCCCTTTGAGGACATCCATTTGGCCATACTTCGTCCGAGACCACCGGTACCTCCAATGAGGATATAGGAGGCGTCGGCCTTGAGGATGGATGAGCCAACCTTGGCTGCCACAGCCTGGAGAAAGTTAGTGTGCGGTTTCCTCGTATTAGGGGTTGTAATCTTACCTTAACCTGATCATCCTTGTGAGGAACAACCACGATCTTGCCCATTGCCTTACCCGTCTGCAGAGTACGGAAAGCTGTCTCGAGCTCGGAGATCCGGTAGGTGGTTAGAGGCAGGATGGGAGAAACCGTTCCCTTGGACATAAGCTCATAGACGTTATCAAGAAGGCGCTTCATCAGCTTCGGCTTGTACTGGGCAACCTTGGTCAAGTCAACGGAAGCAAAACTAACGTTGTACTCAAATGGCAGCATGTCTAGACGAGTATTCTTGGTGATATCAGCCTTGCCGATCTCGATGAAGCGTCCAAACGGAGCTAGGGTCTCCCAGGTCTCGCGGAGAAGATCACCCGCCAGGGAGTTGACAACAACATCGACACCTTTGCCATTGGTAGCACGCTTGATGCCACGACCGAAGGACGAGTCACGAGAGTAGAGGATATGATCCTCAGGAAGGCCGTACTGCGTCATGAGGAAGTGCTTCTTCTCAACGCTGCCAACAGTCACGAAAATCTCGGCGCCAATCATCTGTGCTAGCATGATGGCTGCTTGGCCGACACCACCTGCACCGGCATGGATCAGAACACGCTCGTCGGCCTCGAGGTGGCCGAGGTCAACGAGAGCGTAGTAAGCTGTGCAGAACACAACTGGCACAGTCGCACCAACCTCGAAAGACATGTCCTCGGGAATGGGAGCGGCACTGGTGGCACGGCAACGGGCATAGGTCGAGTAGGCACCCTCAGGTAAAGCCATGACCCGTTGACCGACTTTGAGACTGGTGACATTCTTTCCAATGGATGATACAACACCACTGCACTCAATACCGATCCACGGTTGGGCGAGCTGGCCCATTGTCACCACGATATCCTTGAAGTTAAGACCAGTCGCCATGACTTCGATCTCAATATCATCGTCACCCAGAGGGCCAACAATATCATCCACAAAGTACAGAGTGTCGAGAGCACCAGGGCTGTCAATCTCAAGCTTGAAGCGACGACCAGGCTGATTGAATGGCTGAGTCGTGATGGTCTTCTCGTGAGTCTCGTTGTGAACGAAGGTGTTGGCTGCAATATCGTGGGAAACGCGTGGTACAAGAAGCTCAGAGCCGCGAGCTCGGAACTCAAAGTCCTTGCAGGGCTTTTCGCCATTGTGAGGCCACAGAACGTTGATAGCGGCCAGAATGGCGGGAGTAGGCTTCTGAATATCTTCGGTTTCGAGTCCTAAAGTGGCCACCTTAGCCAAAGTCTCGGAGCGTAAGCTGCGAGTAAGACCGACGACCATTTGGGTGTCAGGGTTGTCTAGACGGTAAACCCAGAGAACATTGGAAGCACCTAGTAACGTCTTCTTGATGTTATCGAAGCTTTCGACAGTGAGATCGCGCAGAGACTTGTTGCCGGTTTGGAGAACGACGACATGCTTCCCAGTGGAGTCGGTCTCCTCCATAGAGCAGATTGAGGGCTTCCACTTGAAGGTCTCATTATAAACAGCCTCGGTCAATTTATCGGCGATACCGTCGGGTTTGCCATACTGCATGATTAAGAGATCATCGGTGTGAACGCCATTGACACCGTTGACAATGCCATTGCCATTGCCATTGACATGAGCCCTTTCCTCAACAATGAGATGGCCATCGGCATGTCCATTGGTAAGTTCATTGTTTGCATGTCCATTGGTGAGCTCTCCATTTGTAGCGTGACCGTTTGTAAGACACATCGTACCATGACCGTTGGTAAGAGAAATTCCATTAGGCTCCGTGGACTCCTCGATCTCTTTTACAGGAGTCGTTTCGATCTCAGCCAGCGGCAGCCAATCAAGCTTGTAGCACAAGTCAGTGAGATTTCCACCGTTGCCCGCCCCCGACTCCTTCAGTGGCGTCATTATCAACCCTTCCATGTTGATGATAACCTCCGTAGAGTCCTGAGGGGTCACCCAGAGGTCAAACTTGGTGGGCTCGGGAGTTGGCAGACTGGGTCCACCATTACACCAGGCCTTCACGAAGTCACCGGGATTGATGGTGATGTTGTTACTGATGATCAGATTCTTGATCATGGTAGGCATGTATAGCGTGTCGAGCTCCATGCGACCCTTACCCAGAATGGGCCAGACAAGGTGAAGCAGCGCATCCAGGAAGACCGGGTGGATGGTAAGCGGGGCCTCGAAGTTCTTAGGCATAACATTCTTGGTATCACGGAGATACAGATCTGCGCGCGAGTGGCGCGGGTCAGAGAAGCAGTTCTCTAAACCCTGGAAACAAGCGCCATACCCGGCACCGACCTCAGAAAGGACCTGATACATGTTCTGGGTGTCGATCTTGTAGGTCGCGGCGGTCATCACTTTCTCAATTTGGACACCCATGTGCTTCAGCTCAGCCTCAGCAACGTTGGAGACGGCAGTCTGTTGCTTCTTGTTGGCTCGGACACGAACCAGACCAGTGCAGTGCTGGGTCCAGGCGCGCTTGGTGTTCCACGAACAGATGCGGAACTCATCCCAGATATCAGAGTTGCCACGAGTACCCTCGGCGTAGGGTCGGAGGGTGATGGTAGTCTCGGCGTCCACATCATCAGTCAAGACGAGAGCTGCACCCACCTTCACCTCACGGAACTCGAACTGGGAGAATGCCACATCGTTTGTCTCTGCACGTCTCCGTGCGGCTTCGGTGGCCATTGCCAGGTAGCCAGCGATGGGGTACACGCTCATGCCCTGCATCTTGTGCTCTCGAAGCCAGGGGATATCATCAAGACGAACAATATTACGCCATGTAGGCTCCAGATCATTCGAGTACAGAGCTGCAGTTCCCAGAATGTCATTTCGCTTACCATCTCTGTGGCAGTGCTTGTCAGCGATGCGAGACTGGTGCCAGTAGCGGGTACCGTGCTGCCAAGGGTAGCGAGGCAAATCACGCAAGAAGGAGCGGTTCTTGGCTTTGCTGACGGGGAAGTTGACCTCAGTCATCCTGAGGGCGGCACCACGCACGTATGCAGCTCCAGCGGCATCTAGAACGGACTGCGAGGGTTCAATGTTGCGGACGACTGTGGGAGCATAGCCGATCTTGGATGCAGATGAGCCAACACCCTTGAGAGTGTCCAGGATGGGACCCTTTAGAGCAGAGTGAGGGCCAAGCTCCATGAGCATGTTTGGTCGGAACTCTTCATCAGCACACATCTTGCCAAGGGCATTAGCGAACAAAACTGTTGATGTCAAGTTCTGCACCCAGTAGGCGGGGCCAAGGTCAGCCGGCTCAGCAATCTCACCGGTGACGGACGAGAAGAAAGTCGCTGTTCCGGTATTTGCAGGCTTGATAGCCTCAATGGCGTTGAGGTACGCCTCGGCAACATTCTTCATGTGGTCAGAGTGATAAGCCACATCGATCTTGAGACGACGATTGAAGAGCTGCTTCTCGTTCAAAATGATCTCGAGCTCGGTGATGGCATCAACATCTCCAGAGATGGTAACACTGGATGGACTGTTCACGCAAGCAATGGTAGCATAAGACTTAAGAAGCTTCAGCATTGGCTTGATCTCCTCTGGGCTTGCACCAACAGCCATCATGGTTCCATGCAGGTCCGGGTAGCTGCTCTTCAGCAGAGAGGTCATCTGACCACGGCGGTAGGCAAGGGCCATGGCATCCTCCAGACCGTAAATTCCAGCAGCATAGGCGGCACCAATCTCGCCAGAGCTGTGGCCAACGACAGAATCCGGCTGAATACCCCAAGAGCGGAGCAGATCAGTCAGAGCTACCTGAAGGGCCGTACATGCTGGCTGACTGAGATGTGGCGAGTTGATTTCGGATGCAGAGGCCTCCTTACGAAGCACTTCGAGGAGGGAGAATTCTGCGCCGAGTTCAAGCAAGCACCGATCGGCCCGTTCCATGGCGGATGCAAAGACTGGGTATTCTTCCATGAGCGGCATACCCATAGTAGCCCATTGGGCACCCTGGCCAGTAAATACCCAGGAGATCTTGGGAGTGCCCAGCACTCGAGCCGGGTTGATTTTCAGCTGAGCAAGGCGCATACCAAGCTCATCCAGTGAGGTGGCAGCAACAGCGACACGGTACGCAAGTTGAGACAACTTGTTTCCAGTACTATAGCAGAAGTTGCCGAAAAGCGAGTTTTCGAAGACCTCAGGGTGCTGTTCGAAGTATACACCAAAGTCATGGATCCTGGTCTTCAGAGACTCCTTGTCGGCAGCCGAGATCAAGAATAATCGGCGCTTGGGATCTCCATCTGCCTCTGCATTATCCTCCGATGTGGGTGCTGGTGGCGGCTTCTCGAGCACAACGTGCGCATTGGTACCTCCGAACCCGTAGTTTGAGACACTGACGTATTTCTTGCCTCGAGGAAAAGGACGCGTGGAGGTCACGACCTTCATATTCCATTCGTTGAGAGGGATGTTAGGGTTGGGCTTCTTGAAGTCGCAGTTCGGCAATAGGAGACTCTTGTCAAGGACCATGGCAGCCTTGATAATGGAGGCAATACCACTGGCACCTTCCAAATGGCCAACATTGGACTTGACAGAACCAATGTAGAGCGGGTTCCTAGCTGTGCGCCCTCCTCCCAGGGCCCGTTGCACAGCGCGTGCTTCAATAGGATCACCCGCCTTCGTTCCAGTGCCGTGCATTTCAGCATAACCGCAGTCCTCCGGATTGAGCAAAGCGTCTTTATACACACGCTTGATTAATGCCTCCTGCGCGTACTCATTCGGCAATGTAATACCCTTTGTCCTTCCATCTTGGTTGATACCCGTATTAGCAATTATTGCTCGAATAGGATCTTTGTCGCGCAGCGCAGCATCGAGTGGCTTGAGCATCACAACGCCTGCCCCCTCGCCTCTTGCAAAGCCAGATTTCGCTCTCTCGTCGAAGGAAAATGTTTTGCCGTCGTCGTTAAATAGTCTTGAGAATCGTCGCGTTAGACCTGACCTCTTTCTTCACGGGGCTTGAGAGAGTACTCACTGTGACATAGACATGGACACAAAATAATCAGGAAGAATATTCAGTCTGCATCCACCAACCAGCGCCTCGCTGGACTCGCCGCTCCGCAAGCTCTGCACGGCATAATGAAGGGCCACCAGAGACGATGAACACGCAGTGTCGACTGTGAAACTCGGACCCGAAAAATCAAAGAAATAAGAAATTCGATTGGACTGGAGGGCAGGCGCATTACCCGTCGCCTGGAATTGAGGCGTAGTCTCAATGTCTCGCAAATTATTGAGTTCATAGTCGGAAAAGTTGCCGCCGACAAAGACACCGACATTGCGACCTGCAAGAGACTCTTTGGGGATGCCAGCACTCTCCAAAGCTTCGTAGGAGGTCTCGAGCAGCATACGCTGCTGAGGGTCCATGGAAATGGCTTCCTGGACGGTGACATTGAAGAAGGGGGCGTCAAATCGGGAAACATCCTCGTCTAGAAAGTAACCACCGGCAGGATTAAAGGTACCAGGTTTGGAGGGATTGGGATGGTGATAGGCACCGTGAGAGAAGCGGTCCTTGGGCATTGGAGCCCATCCGCTCCTCCCTCGAGTACACAACTCCCATAAGTCGCCGGGCGAGGCGACCTGCCCCGATAGTCGACAAGCATACCCAATAATTGCAATGGGTTGCAACGCAGGACTCTCCTGCTTGTGCGTGCCGTTCATACCATCTGTCGTACTATGCATCATGAAAGTGTGCCCAAGTGTAGTGGGAAGGGGGGCGCGAAGAAAAGGAAGGGGGGGGGAAGTATGAGACGAGTCAAGAATGGGATGGAGCGCAGCTTCAATGATTAAATAAGGAGCCTACTTCAAGAAGGGATCAACCCAGCATCCTTACCTGGTAAAACGATTGCTTAGATGAGATATTACTCTTTTTCCCAAATTAATTGATTTTCTGGAATCCCTTAAAACTAATAAAGCCATTTTTCTACGTTTTTTTTTTTAATTTTTAATTTTTTTATTTTTTGGATCAAAAAAAAAAAATCCCACCGTGATAAGCAACGGGACATCGGTATTGGATGGGGAGCTGTAACTTGGACCTGTTGTGCAGCCCACTTTGGTTTAGACACAAATTCAGGGACCGGCTCCACTCGAATGTACACTCTTGTTTTGCTACCCACCAGAGCTTCGATGAACTGATGGATCCGGTGGAGACCGTCGATCACATGGGTTCGGAGGGAAACGCGGATTCCAAGGGATGGACCATCAGGGCTCGTTTTGGCCCTTTTTTTATCGCGTCCATTTCTCTCCAGATCAACTTCTCTTGTGCTTCGCGATAGAGACCCTTGTACAACCTTACCTATCAAAGCTTTGGTCAGGACAAACCCTTCAGGATGCATTACCTGTGTCTTCACGGCGCTATCGGCAACATTGATGTACGTGGAAAGCTCTCCAAAGACTCAATCAACGCTAATTCTCGCATTTCTCTCACAGAATATCAGTATCCAGCTGGGTAAGGTCGACCCAAGTCGATTTCGCATCTCCCTGCTTTTCTCAATTAACGGTCTCTTGTTTCAGCGCCGCTCCAGAAGGAACTGGACTCCGACAATATCAAGTTCAATTACATCAACGGACCGGTGCAGATTACCCCTCCCCCAGGTAATTGTTTTTCCAAGACTCAATTTTGAGGTTGTCCCCAAATCTCATGGCCATGGACAGGTTTCGAGGAATACTTCGGCGTCGGCCCACACTACCGATGGACAGATGACGGGGGCGCTGCCGAGGATTCCCTGATCAGCCGAGTCCGTCAGATCCCCGTTGGTGACAATTCTGAGGATATCATGCGAGACTTGGTTGGCGATCGAGAGATCGTCTGGCTCAATTACCAGCAGGTCCTGGATTATCTCTACGATACGCTAGAGAAAGACCCTGAGATCAGCGGCATTATTGGCTACAGTGAGGGTGCTGGAATAGCGGGCTCGTTCATTCTGGATGAGCAGCGACGAGAGAAGGAAGAAGGCCGCCCTCGTCGGATCAAATCCGCTATGTTTGTGACTGGGTGGCCTCCAGTCGTCCCAGGCCGGGGTCTCATTCTTGCCGACGAACAGGAAGACATGCTTGACGTTCCCAGTCTCCACGTTATTGGAGCCAATGGTAAGGGCAAATTCTTTGGCGTGTTTGACCTTTCAGCTAATCCTGCTCCTTGCTGTTTCAGACCCTTTCCGTCACGGTGCTTTCGCCCTATACAATATTTGCGACCCCGATACCGCCGTCTTCTTCGATACCGGCAAAGGACACACCATCCCGCGGTCCGGCAAAGTGATTACCGAGCTCGGAGATGCGGTCCGGCAATTAGTTGCACAGGCGGATGACGATTAGGATTTGTTTTTTATTCATCACATGCATATATAAGACCATAAGGCTCAAATTTAAGCCCCGAAGTGTTTTCGGCACCAGTTTCTTGCAAACTGTACATCTGTACGTAGCTCCCGAGCTCCCGAACCCGCTTCAAGGCTCCCGATTATCCGACAACTGTAGATAACCTATCGAGCACTGAATGGTTCGAGCCCTTTGTCGGCCCTGGCTCGGTGTAACTCGACCTTCTTTTTGGGTTTTTTTGACAGCCGGTTTGTTCCCAATCCTCAAAGTTGGTCCAGCCTTACCAGAGCTTCCATCGGAAGCGTGGAAAGTGTACCCATGGATGTGAGGATCGACACGTCCCGGTGTCTCCTCCATAAAAAAATTCCACATTTCACATGTGGCCCGCCATTTCGAAATCTCGATCGATCCGAGTTCCCCCTTTCCGAATTATCAGAACCTTGCAGACCAAACTGGCCAGAAGCTTGTCGATCCTAATCTGCAGATCTCTCGTCGTACAAAGGCTCAAATGGCACTCCCACTACCCTAGCCTTTTTTTGATTCTTTATGTTTTTCTAGACAAACCCCTTCCTGGTTTGTCCTGGCATCACCCTAGATAGTGGCAGTAGCTGGCCTCATTCATGTGAGACCTGAAAAGAGGTCCAAGTTTAAATATGTGGCGACGACGCGCAAAGGAAATCTCCCCGATGAACCAATCCTAGCACCGTCAACCTCTCTCCACCCCCCTTTCTTCCAATGATCATGCACGTCATGTCATTCCAGAAGCTCCTCCTGGCCCTGACTTGGGCCCTGGACTGGGGCGTCCAGCCCGTCAACCCCCAGACCGTGCCCCCGGAGCGATGCGCCACAGGTGTTCATGCCATCCTAGCCCGTGGCCAAGGTCCGGGCGATCACTTGAACGTGATGGTCTCCATCCAAAACCTGGTCCTCCAGCTTATCCCGGGCTCCAGCAGTGTGGCTTTGCCCTACAAGCACGGCTCCGATGACCATCGTGTAGCAGCTGCGGACGGCGCCCAAATGATGCAGCGATACGTCCGAGAGTATGTCGCCAGCTGTCCTCAGTCTAAAATCTTTCTCATGGGGTACTCGCTGGTACGTGTTGTAGTTGATTCATCATCCTCCCCTTTTTTTTTTTTGAAGGGTCTTTCCTTGTTCTCAATCACCAAGTGTGGCGTTTTTTTACGTACTGGGAATGGTTGACAAGCTGAGTCCCCATCCAGGGTGGAATAGTCCTGATGGACGCCCTCTGCGGCACGAGCTCTCTGTGGCTCTATCCTGTTCCCGCCTTGGAGCCATCATACAACCAAAACGGTTAGTCTGCTCAATCGATCAGCCCCTGGCACCTCACCATCTAAACCGGCAGTGATCGCGGCTGCCACATACGGTGAAGAGACCTATCTCCCGGGTGAATCGTGGGACGTGGGGTCTTGCACTGACGGAGTGGGCGTAAGTAAAAATGAGCCACTTTCCACTTTTTTTTCTCCACGCCGATCATCTCCGAGCCTGACACTGACACCGACCTTTCCACTAGCTCTATCCGCGCCTGCACCCCGAATGGTGCAATCCCTATGCTTCATCACTCCGAGATTACTGTGACGAAGGCGATATGGAATGCTGCCTCAATCACTACCCGCCCAACGATTCGCATTTTTTGTACATTTTCAAGTACAACCTGGATCTACTGAAATTCGTCCAGCGAAGATTGAACGAGACCCGATCACGATGATTACTTCGTGTGTCACAAACCATTGTTTATTGTGGATCGAAGAGGAGGATCAATGCCTACCTAGGATAGCAAATGGCTAAGCACACACGGAACAAAAGGAGGGGAAAAAAACAGAAAGATAGAAAGAAAAGGAAATGACATGCGCAAATCAAAGCCGCGTCTGGAAAATAAAGTTTTTAGCGCAGTGGATCCACAACCCTGATTCCAAACTTCCGTGCTCCAAGACTGTGGTTCGTTGGTTCGTGCCCTTAATTTTGTTCTGGGACCGATCTCCACGATGAACTACCTCTTTTTCTACTTGTGGCGTCCATGGGACGGCTCAATGCCTAAATCGCAGCATCGTAATTTGTCCATCTCCCCTTCCTCTTTTCCTTCGTCTTGAAATCTGTATTAGGATCGTCAGCAGCCGAGACGGTTTCTTCCACCTCCATGCCGAGAAATAAACCCTTTAGCCTTCTCACGGTAGTGGTGTGAATTCTAAGCTTGGTACCTACTATACTCCCACCAAAGGGGATACGCTACCTTTGAACCTAATCGCCCGGCGCACATAGCGCTGCAGACTAGCGACGCCATAAGCCAAGACTACAGTAAATTCACGTTCTCATAGACGAAAATTACAGAAAGTGGAACGCGCGACCATTCCTACTTAGCAGGGCTTGAAAGGATAATCGTCCTGCTAGACTAAAAGAGCATAGTCGCGACCGAAGATTATCGGGCGCTAGCGGAGCTTAACCCCCAATCTGCCGAGATTCGCCACGGTCGCGACCAACCCATTCACGGTGAAGGTCTTGTCTCAACTGCACAGGTTTACGTGAAACAAGCCCTCAACACAACTAAATCGACCTTCAAAAACTAGCCAAATGAGCAAACCCGTGGATGTATCGACTGGTGGACATGTCTTCGGTCATGAATTTGAGTCCTTGGTTTAGACTGAAGTTTGGGACCGGGGAGGAGGGGCCAGCTTATCGGGTTCAGAGCCTAATCCGGATAGCCTTGCATTGCATATGTGCGTTAAGGTACGATGACAGCCCTTGACCGTTTCAACGTTTCTGAATTTTGGGGCGCTTGATCCTTGGGTCCCGATCTAACGGTTTCATGGAGATGGGATGTGAGCTGTCGTTGGTTTCGGCATGCGGGGGGGGATCCTCGTAAGGCTGGCTTGAATTGCCGTGCCTTTCTCCGTCTCTCGCCCATGGGAGGGATGTGACTGGTTTTGTGATGGGTGAGGAGTTTGACATTAATGGAAGTCTTCGTCCGGTCTTCGTCCGACCTGTTCCCAGGCTCGATATATCGTGTCTCATTTTAAATGCGTGGCTCTTTTATTTCGTACTTCTAAGGTTCTACTAAGAGACATTTGGAACGCTGAACGTCTGGGTCTCATGCGGCTTATTGTCTGAGTATGCTAGTTCGCTCCAATATTCAGAGTTTGCCTCCAAGGTAATACTAAACTTGGGATATTCACGCCATCCTAACAATGTTCCCTAGGCAGACCAGGAGGAAAGCACGGTTCTGAAACATGAGGCTCTCCAGAAAGGTATAGTGGAATCATTTGAACCTTACTCTTAGGTCTAGAACAGAGCCCAAACATGATACTCGTTTACATGTCAGGGCCATCGTGCCCCTCTTTCTCCTCCTTCTCGCGTCCGGTTTTACGTTGTATTCTCTCGAATATGCTCTCAATCACAACTTTGGCGAAAGTCCCAAAACCGTGGATTTTAGCTGTTGCTCCGGCATATGACTCAATCTGGCCGAGGTCAGAACCAGTAATCAACTTGAGTTGTTCAGTTCAATTCGGGACAGTCAAAGCAGGAAATGTCCGCAAATGTCCCAAAGTTGAGACTTTCTCGATTCTGAATATTTGCGCCCTTTTCTTTTACTAAAGCACTTCCGTGGTTTCTTAAACCTTGGAAAATAGTATACAACTCACTGAGGCTCCTCATGTGACCAATTTATGCCTCTTTCTTTTCAAAGGCATTGGCAAGTCCGACGAAGTTCCCGGGCTTGTCTGGAATTCTATACGAGACCTTGCCGGATGATCTATTGTAGCCAGTATTCAGTATTACCTTTTGCAAGATAGGTTCAAAGATCTCTTATGCTCACTGATTGAAGGCTTTATAGATCCAGAAAACAACTTTTGTCTTCTAATATATCCTGGGAGGGCTTCAAGGGAGGCTTCACAGAATCTAATCCGTCAAGTTCCACAACAATTTCAAAGCCTTGCCACCCTTGCCTTCGGTAATGTCCAGAAAGAACCATACAGCTCGAAGGCTTTCTACCCATCATTGTGCTCTTATGGTTTCGCTCTTCTGATTCAGAGAGACGCCTACGAGGGCCGCATAGATGACATTCAAAGAGATCTACGAAAGCATTCAGAATCCTAGCTTGCGAGTGTTGATAGCTCTCGTCCTTCTTAGCACATTTCAATCGAAGCCATCGGGCTCATCTCATCCTGACAACGAAATCTTGCAATGGGTCAATATTCAATCAGGCCAACAGAATGTCGCCTTTATCTTATAGCACGCCGAGACAACGCTGGAGTAAAAACGTATCGCCAGATATAGCGTCTTCTCCAGTGCATGCAGTATCAATCATCGGTCTATGGCAAAGCAGTATTCTGCCGGGATTGTATCACCATCAAGTTTTAACAGATAACCACGTATCACACCCAGCCAAATTTTACATTCAAGAGGCAAATTGAGAAGGGCTTGCACTATATATTATGCCTCATGTGCGGTGTATCTGAGAATGTAGCTTCGATATTGAGAGGTCGAGTTTCGCAAAACATTCAGCTGCCAAGTGCCAAATTTCATCCCATCATCGGTGAGTCTTGGCCTGCCATCTCCAATGATTTATTTAGATGGTCATGGTCTTTGTGTATTTTGTACTTGTGGCGAGGTCCGACTGGCCATCTTTGAGACCTGATATTTTACCTATACACACAGAACCAGGTGAATCTTGACTTCCCCGCCCAAGCTCCATCCGACTCAGTTCTTGTCAAAACCGCGGAGTACGACTCGAACACTTCCATTATCTTTCGTCCTATCAAGCGACACACTATCTCCAAGGAATGATTGCAAGGAAGATGGATCAGTATGGAATAAGTGTGTGTAAAATCAGCCTTCAGGGGCCGGTTCCCAAGATAAGACCTTCACTCAATAACCGGCTGTGAAATTGAAAAGGACGATATGAAGCTTTCTAGGACGATAGCTAGGGTGATACGACAGATTGCTCCAGCAGAAGCCATGATATTGGACAGTTGCGATCAATGTATATGAGAGGATAAAGACTTAAGTCTTTACACGTGGTAAGCGTATCGAGTTAAGCGGCTGAAGAGAAATAAATAAACATATCCACATGACAAATAAGTGAACCTTCTGTGGTTATAGGACCAGCTTCCTAGCTACCCGAGATGATGACATAGTAGGATGAAATCGACGTCCACTTTGCATAGCAACGTCGGGGAGGCGGTATAGGGGGTCCCCGTCTCGTTTCTACGGGTTGACCAGTAACCCAACAGTCTCAAGCCAACCAGCAATAGACAGTGTACAATATTTGTACCTATATAACCATACAACATTGGCAGATTTCCGTAGACCATGGATATATACCTAACTGGCTCGTAAACACCAGACGGAAGCATCGCTACCATGTGGCCGGAACCCCGTCAACTTCCCAAAACGATGTCAAAGATGATCAGCTAATCCCGTTTCGGCGAAACCTCCCTCCTTTTTTTTCCCTCACCACCTCACGCAATTCCCAATGCTGTTCTCACGTCAATTCACCGGAGCTTTCTCCAAGTCCTTCAAGTCTTCGTCTCTCGCACGATCGTCGGGACCCCACCGCCTCTCGTCCAACTCCAGCCAACCCCAGCGCCCCTCCTCCGCCCCCCAAAACACCCGCAACCAATTCAAAGTCGTCCCCATCCTCATCCTCATTGCCATCTCCTCCGGCTCCTACGCTCTCCTTGTGAAATCTCGCACCGGACAATCCACTCGCCCTCAAAACTAAAGTAGTTCCAGCCAGAGTCCTACTTAAACCCCCCAGTCTCCTCTCTCTCTTTCTCTCTTTTTAAAACGACAAATAAACAACGCCCCCCCCCCTCATTCAAGATGGCCACCGAAACCCCCCCGCTTCTCCACAAACGACGTGACTGTCGTCTTCTTCCTTGGCGGTCCCGGCTCAGGCAAGGGCACTCAATCTGCCAACCTGGTCCGCGACTACGGCTTCGTCCATCTCTCCGCAGGCGACCTCCTCCGCGCTGAGCAAATCCGTGAAGGATCTCAGTACGGCAAGATGATCAAGGAGTACATCACAGAAGGCAAGATCGTGCCCATGGAAGTGACTGTTGCTCTTCTCTCGAACGCAATGGCCGAGAGCCTCGCCACTAGCCCTCCCCCGGCGGGTACCAAGGCGCGATTCCTGATCGATGGATTTCCGCGCAAGCTGGATCAGGCCGTCTTCTTTGAGTCGACTGTTTGTGTCTCTGAGTTGGTGCTGTTCTTGGATTGTCCTGAGGAGGTTATGGAGAAGCGCTTGTTGAAGCGTGGTGAGACTAGTGGGCGGGATGATGATAACGCCGAGTCGATTCGCAAGCGCTTCAGGACTTTCGTGGAAACTTCTATGCCTGTCGTCGATGACTTTGAGAAGAAGGGCAAGGTTGTCAAGATTCAGGCTACTGGGTCTGTGGAGGATGTCTTTGCGCAGGTGAAGACTGGTATTGAGGCTCGTGGTATTCTTCCTGTGAAGGCTTAGATGGGGTTGGCGGTCTGCCTACGTGCTGAGTTAATAGTTGATAGTTGATGATGTTTTTGTATTTTGAAGTACTTAGAGCAATAGATTGTACTTATCTATTTGATTAACATGTGGTTTCAAGTCTAGGAAGCTAGTTGACGTAAAGAAAGTTCCATGAATCACGGGGTCATCGTACGTATAGATCTTTCGTCCTAAGCTTGACAATCGAAATCCGATCTCTACTCTAGTCCAAGGTACTCGACAAAAGAGGGTCTAGAAGAAATTTGTAATTCTTGATCGGACATAAGACAAAGAGTTTGTCCCGCCAGGAAACATAAACAAGACTTTAAAAAACACAGACATGACTCGTGGGGATCTCAAACTCAACAGAGGTCGAGGACCAGTATTTCCATCCCTACAAACTGGCCAGACAAAAAATAAAGAAAAAATTGTAGAAATGCATGAGGGAGAGCGGAATGCTCTTCCCTCTCCCTTCTATTAGCGGGGATAAAAAAAGAATTTTTTGTGTTCTGAGATTTCCACTTCACCTCATTAAACACCTATTCCATGCAGTCCACTCCCATTTTACTCGCCGACAGCATCAACCTCGCGGGGTTGCGAGGCCTGAGGGCGTCTGGGACCTCCAGAGCGCGCCTTGTCGCCGTTCTTGGGCTCCTCAGCGGCCTGAATGCCCTCACGAGCGAAACGCTCACGCTCGGAGCGGATCACGGTCAGGACACCCTCGAGAGAGCGGCGCCAGACCATCAGGCGACCTTGAACCTCGGCCCACTGCTTCTCGCCGAAGACACGGTAGGTGGCGCGGTGGACAAGGAACTCGGAGCGCAGCTGTGAGAGCCTGCCCTCGACCAGACCGGCGCGGATGGTGTCAATGACCCACATCTCCACGTCGGAGGCGGGGACACGCAGAGCGGAGGCGATAGCGGCGTAGGGGAGGGAGCGCGAGGGAGTGGAAGCAGCCAGGGAGGTGAGGGTCAAAAGACGCATCTTGGTCTGCAGGGCATCGGCGGCCTCGGCAAGAACGCCACCGGAGATGGAAGCGAGAGGGTTGGCGCTCACGAAATCCTCGTAGGTGTCAAGGGTGTCGGAGGTGAAGATCTCCAAGAGCTCAAAGAGAGAGCTGTCGCTGGAGCGAAGCGACTGGACAGCGTCGGAGGCAGTCAGAGGAGTGAAATCGAAGACGGCGGGGCGGCGCAGAGCAGACGCGAGAGCGCGGACGGCCAGGTCGCGAGCGGCGGGCTTGGTGGAATCGGCCGCGGGGATGGTCTGAAGAGCCTGGATGACGTGCGACTGGGCGAGGTCGTCATCACCGGCCGCGGTGGCCGCATCGGCGATGGCCAAGTGCAACTTCTGGGCCTCCTCATCGTCCAACTCCCACGCAGACAACCATGTGGGCAGCTGCGTAGCCAACTGGGGCTTCAATGCCTCGAAGGCGTATCCGGATCCAGACTGGCGGATGACGGCGACAATGGCCAGGAGAACGTGGTACCGGCTGGAGTCGGTGGCGGACAAAGTGTTGAAGATGGTGGTGAGAATTGAGATGGCCAAAGTAGGGCCGAATTGGGGCGAGGTAGTAATGGGCTTAGCGAGGTAAGTGCAAATGCGAGGCAGGAAAACGTCCACGTCGGAGGACTGGTGGATGAGGTGGACGAGGAGGTTGTAAGAGGGGGTGATCTCTGCAGGTTTCATCCAACGTTAGTCCTCTGCGCCCACAAATACAAGACGGCATCCCGAGTCGATATTCGTGAATATCAATTTTCTCTTTATCCGCACATCTCTCCCATTCTTCTACTCACCCTTCTCGGGGGCACCGTTCAAGGCGGTCGCAGCCCCCACGAGCTTCTTCAGAACCTCATCGCGCTGCTTCAAGTCGGGCTCGCCCTCAGATTGTTCCTGCTGGCGGATCGGCTGGAGGAGCGGGGCGATCTCGGACTGGAGGGTCTCTTCCTTGCGGAGAGTGTCGATGTACTGGGCGAACTCCTCGGCGAGCTCGGAGAACGAACCCTCAATCAGGAGGGTGTTGGTCGGAGCGGGCATGATGTGTGCTGTGAGAGGAGAAGGGGGGGGGGGAGGAAGAGAGGTTCTTTGACGGTGGAGTCTATCGATAAGTTGAGAAATTTCAGTGTGTGTTACAAAAAGTCTTGGCGAAAGGAACACCCATTTGCCGCACGCCCAACGTCTACACTCAGAACACGAGAACAACCATGGGTCACTACGTCGAAATCACGCATTTACACTGATCATGCAGGTTTTGATATTATGAGACGGTCGGACACCGTTGCCAGCGACCGACACTCTATGCTCCGCTAAGTTAAAAAGGAAAGACAGGCGCCACCTAGATAAGTGGATAACATCAACGCAGGATGGAATTATTCAAAAACGGGGAATCAGAGCTTTGACGCAGAATAGACAATCGTGATTGTGCTGAGACAAGAATAATAGGATGATAGGAGGGAAAAGACCCGACGCGAAACCGACTCGCGAGGTGAAATGCTCGTTTACAGGAACATGCGAGCAGCCAGGAACATCGCACCAGCAATGATACCGGTCGAGTATTCCTCGCCAAGAGCGATGGCGGCGTTCTTGGTCGTGCTCTCCGCAGCGACCGAGGAAGAGCTGGTCGTGCTTGACGAAGTGGAAGTGGTCATGGTCATCGTGCTCGTAGCCGACATGGAGGTGGACGAGGAAGAAGCAGCCTCGTTCAAAGCAGTGGCGTTCTTGGTTCCGCAAGTCGCAGCAGCCTTGCAAGCCTTCTGGCCATTGGCGTCATTGGGGTGAGCGTCGATGCACTGCCCGTAGGTGGCCTGACAGACATAGAAGGGAACAGTCTGGATGTACTGGCTAGAGTCGGGGGTGGTGCCGTCACTGCATGTGCACTGGAACTGCAGGGTAGTCTGTGATTGAAGCTATTAGCAGGTGTCAATGATTCTGAGAACCAGAAAACATACAGAATCGCAGTTGTTAGAGTCGGTCGAGCCCTTGCACATGTCCGGGCAGACGTTACGCTGGCCCTGGCACCACGAGGCCAGCTCATTGGGCTCCACCAAGCCAATGTTGAATCCCTGAGGGAAGGTGTAGGTGGTCGAGTTCTGGGCCATCGCCGAGGCGGCGAGGGCGGAGAGAAGCACAATTGAGGAGTACATGATGAGTGAGGTGAAAGAGAATAGGTGGACAGATGTGAAGATAGAGAGAGCAGGAAAGCCTCACGAAAGATCCAGAGATTAAGTGCGAAAACCAAAAGGCCAGGAACGGAAAGCACGTTTTCCCAGAGCAGCTAAATCATCAACGGAAGGTGCCAAGGGACAGGCGCCTTGGCGATGCATACCACGGAAAGTACCTGTTTTTGAGGGATTTCCAGCCGAAAGTAGCATCCGTGCCCGTTTAGACCCTGTTTTTGTTTACCCTCATGGACCCTTATCTCGCCCTGATTTGCAGGGTCCCCTGCAGTTCTAATCTCCATAGATTAGAGACATAAACAAAGGAGCACAGACTATCACTTCTGTCTTTCCATACTGAAACCATCGCTTTCGGCAGAACTCCCCCTTCCGGCAGTTGATCTCAGCATTCCGACCCCGAATTCCAATCGGCCAGTGGCCACCTCCTTGCAAGTGTCATCCCGATTCCATGCCCGAGTGAGACTCCAACGCGTCGATAGACTGCCGGACGCGGAAAATGAATCCGGAACCTGAGATACCACATGACCCTGCCCTTTTCGTTCTGCGTACATTTCTAGGATCGAGATCTCCGCATTTCGACCAGGCACATCACTCACGTGATGCGACCGTCATACTAGATTCGGACCGGCGGAGAGCCGAGGTCCAATGGGTATCATGGCACTCAGTGAAGTCCGATAAACATAGCAGGTACACCTGCACACCTCTCCTTACTTACACCCAGCAACTCCGAATAATTGACAATGGCCGAAACGGGCCCTGCCATTAAACACTTCCGGTCCAATCAATGGGCAAATAACCTCCTCTCCTCCGAGGACTACACTCCCATCCCGACAGATTCGCGCCGCTTCAAGACCTCTTCCGGCGAAGATGGCTTCTTTTCAAGAACCCTAGCAACGCCCACTACCATACCACACGTGCTCACCCTGCAAAAGCGCTCCATCGCCCCGCCGCAATCAGAACCCCCGACCTGGCTGCCTGCAACCAAGGAAGACGCCGCTGGAAAGAAGCCTACACCCGGTACGACGCCCGCAGATATTATTATGCTCTATGATCTCGCGAGTCCGGGGCTCTCAGGACACCCGTCCACTGTTCATGGTGGCATTGTCGCGACCTTGATCGACGAGGCGATGTCTCTTGCTGTTGCGTCGCATACCTCGCCTTCGGGATCTGCACTTTCCCCGCCATCGGCGACCTCGGCTTGGGATGATAATCCCCGCGGAAAGATATTTACCGCGCAGCTAGATGTGCGTTATCGTAAGCGCGTGACTAATCCGGCGTTGCTGGTTGTTCGTGCGAAGGTTGTTGCTCGTGTTGGGAGGAAGTTTTGGGTTCGGGCGCAGGCGCTACAAGAGGACGAGGAGGGTGCCGGTGGGCACCTTGAGTGGGCTAAGAGGAAAGTTGTCAAGGCCGATGCCATGGCTTTCTGGGTTGTGGTTCCCGAGGAAAAGTTGTGAGGGGTTTTAAAGGGACCTCACGACCGTACAAAGGACATTGCACATACACTTACACTCTACATTTACGCATCCGCATAGAGCTATTCAATTTGTACATACACTTGGATCAGTCAAAAGAGTTTTCCCCCTAACATACATCACTTAATCATTGACTGACAGAAAATCTCTCACATGTGCAAGATCTATCACGATCTATAGACACCACTTGAAACTATGTACATTTCCGGATCTAATCCAGTCAAATGGAGACTACAGCTTTTCTAGCTTCCTCGTCCCCACATTTCTCGCCGCACTAACAACCAATCCAACCTGCGTGCTAAGTGCAATAACCTCACCATCCTGATCAAGAATTGTAACTTCCAAGTCTGTCCTTCCGTCCCTGACAACCTTGGTCACAATCCGACTATACAACCACTCCACCCCCTCTTTCGGCAGATGCTTCTTCATATCAATATTCAGCGTCACAGTGGGATACCAGAACTTCGCCTTAAAATCCGGCGCTTCTTTCCCTTCTTCCTTTGCCACAGCGGTCGCGGACACGTTATCGAATCCATCAAGAGCCATAGGGAACATATCAGTCAAATAGACGACCGCAGCGTCGGTCCAGCGCCCATTCTTATCTCCACCGGGAATGAACCGCGCCCATTGATCAATGGCCATAGATCTGGTGCGCTTTTGTTGAGACTCGCTCTTCCCTGGGCCATATAGTTCCAGCTGAGCAGCTGCGCGCCGGAATTCGGGGAACGGGGGATCAAGTTTACACCATGCGCCGTCGCGGCCTGTACGTGAGAGTGCAGAGAAGTCGATTTTGCCGTCTGCTTTGGAGCCCGGCGGTGGTGTAGGGAGGATACTGTATCCCGTCGGTGCGCTGATACCGACTTCGGCGGATGGAGGACTGACGGTAATGTAGCCGGCGACTTTGACTTCGGGCTTGCCGTGCTTCTCGGAGGGTTGGAGGAGTTTGATGTGGATTGTGCTTGTTCGCAAACCGATCTTCACGTCTTCTACTTCCATGGTGGCGGGGCCGGCGGCTGTGCGTCGGAGGAAGGAGAGTTGGAGAGAGATTGGGGAGGCCGGGGTGTCATATTGTTTTGGGTGCGCGTATGCGAAATGTGTCAGGGCAAGGTTGTAGAGGACTGCTGTTGTGTAGCCACCGTGAGGAACTGATAAGATTTGTTAATCTTGATTCGGAAACGGTTGGGTATAGTGAGTTAAAGGGTAGTTACCGGTTCCGATGCACCATTCCTTGCACAGATTCGCGCTGTACTTGTTGTTGCCCTCAGGGCTGACCCGAATAGCATCCTCAAAGGATTGGTTAAGGACTGCCATGGTGGATGTGTGTGTGAAGAGAAGAATTGCAGGAAGCCCTGAAAGTTATATACTCGGCTCCCCGCCCAGTCTGTAGTTCGGTCGGCGAACCTCGGCTGTTTTGAGTGATTACCCCAGCACGCTGCAACCGAGCTGAGTAATCGCCTTATCAAGGTTCCGGGGTTCTTATCGCGTGTACTCAAAATAGATAAAAAGGTACTCCGGATTCGATTGGAGGTAACGGAGTATGTGAAATGCAATAAAATGATCCAATACGGTTTATCTAGGAAAGAAGAGGTTGATTCAAAGGAGCTAATCTTAGGACCTAGCCTCCACATTCAGTCGGTTTAGGGTCCAAGCTGTCCCATCCCAACGAACTCTTTCTAAGGATTAAAACAGAAAATAATAATAAATTGTAAGTATTAATGTCGCAGACGGTTGGCCCGCCAGGTTTTTCGGATGCACCCATTGCGCCGAAGGAGTATGAGTTGGGGATAGCCGGCAAAAATGATGATAGAAAGAGAAAGCAATCACTTGGTATAGAACTTCAAGTTGTTGACCTATTCATTCATCTTGCTGATCGATATTCAGCCTCTTCTTTATTGGTTTTACCTGCCTCTGTATAGTCTCGTTCTGAAATGTCAGACTACTACCAATCCTGAATCTTTCCATCACCAGTGCTCGCCACCGAATCATTCGCCCAGTATCGCCCGCTAACATGCCCAATATCACCAATCGCCAGTCGCAGCGGTATCTTGGCTCCGTCTTCTGTCGAGATATTAAGTGACATGTCCTGGATGAGTATAACTCCACACTTACCGACAGACTTGGGCGGCTGACCTGCCTGTGCACCCAACGGCGTACCTACCCACCCGGGGCAGCAGCAATTAATCAGCAGGTGAGGATTCTCGCGGGCTAAGATCCGCGTCGCCGCGTTCAGAGCAGCCTTGCTTGTGAAGTAGGCTAAGGCGGGCCAGCCTGAAGCGGTCGCGGTGTGTTGGTCGGCTGATCGCTGTAGTGGGATGGTTAGTGGTAGACTGGAAATGTGGTAAGTTAGGGACGAGACAACGCACGCTGTACTCGCCGACTAGAGCGTCTAATTCAGTGAGAGTGAGGTCGGGCCGTAAGAATCGTGCCCGCAAGCGAGGATGGAAGTATTTGAGCTGGCCAGATTGAGAGGAGATGTTGACGATACGACCATTCTTACGCATGATTGGTAAGAAGGATTGACAGACCTGGGGTGCTTAGTGAGTGATGAACTGGTGGGGAGATGGAGGGATTCAGTGATCCACATTGAGGGTCCCGCGATAATTCACGTCGATAGTTTCCTGGCGCTGCGCGGAGGTGATGTTCTCCTGGAAATAGTAGATTCCGGCATTATTAATGAGAATGTCACAGCCTCTGTGCTCTTGGCCGATCATTGTGCTGAGGGCGGTGATGCTGGCCTTGTCGGTGAGGGATAGCTGGGCAGGGCGAATTCGTGCGGATGGGGGAATAGATAGGCCATTTAAATCAATGGGACCCCCCGCACGCGAGGCTGCATACAATATTAAGGGACCTGTGAACTGTTGAACCAGCGCAGCACAGATGGCACGTCCGATGCCGCGGTTCTGAGATCATGGTCAGAAGAACGACTTGTCACAAGAGGAGGAGACCTACGGCGCCAGTGACGATGGCTACTAAAGGTCTTTCCATGATCAGGCGGCTAGCCAGAATATTGAATTCTTGAGTAAGTTGTTCTCGGAGAAGAGGAATGAGGCCACCATTGGCAGCACGCTTATAAACCCAGCTCATGCCAAGCCACACCATTAATAAAACAAAATCTTAACCTCTCGTACTAAGATAAATAATGTGAGATCTGCCTCTCACAATTGATTCGGAATGAAGGGTAGAATTTCACCACGAAGAGTCTCATAATTCAAGAACGATCCTTTGAGCTATCCATTTTTATCCTCTGATTCCTGACTAATTACTAGCCTATACGCCCTTTTACTTGTCATACAAATAGAACAAGAAGAATGAAACTCTGAAACTCAAATGACAGTCTGAATGTATGAATCATTTGGGTTATATGTATTTCTTGTATGAATAGTCGAAACCGAGATTATTAACCATCGGAGTTCTTGGTGACACTAATTGGAGGACCACATTTGTATTCCGACCAATATTCAAGATATCTGAACCTTAAGCGAATTATCATCAACTTGATAAACTAGTCAATTCATACAATCGCGATGTCTATATCCCAAGTGGATAATAGGCCATGATGCACAAAAGCTTTTTGCCTGAGTAGTTGCTGGACAGAGATCAATAAACTTCAACTCTGTTGCAAAGGCAATAGGGAATAGTTTTTTTGGAGATGGCCTTGTACATAAGAGCCGTCATCAAAGAAGAAAATAATACCCTCCAACCCTTACTAGTAATGGCAGAAGACGTATTCAGTCGTATCTTCGTCATAAGTCACGCACGCCCAAGTTCGATCTCTGCTGTCCACAATCACGGCGGCTCCAACATAATCCACACACACCTGACCGCTTGCTAATCTACTCTGAGTGTCCGCTGTCACGCCCGAGATCGGCTGGCCCTTGTTTTGATTAGCTCGACAATACCAAGGCTTCCCGGGTATCTTGGTCAGGGACTGATAATTAGTATGATCCAAGTTGTCCAGGTAGGTCTGTGTAGCCTGATTGATCGGGCATATGTGCATGTGAATTTGCTCCTGGCTGCGCGTGCGGGCCGAATTGATGGCTAATGCCTGAGATCCTCGAGCGTACAGCTGTTGTCCCCATTCCCAAGGGTCCTCAATACTGAGTTCTCGAATTCCCGGTATCAGTTGCGTAGTTGTCATCAAGCTCCCTGAGCTCATCAATACCCAGTAAGCGCCCGCTGACGTCGATGGGCGTTGTGGACAAACTGCCGCTCCATCTTGGAGGCACTTGCATAGTTGCTCGAACCAGATGTAACAAGAGTTACACGCCTTGTTGTCGTCCGTACAGCCCACGCCACATTTCTCGAGTTGACTGTGGCTGTAGATGGGGCCTGAATTCGGGCAATCTTTGCTCAGATCGCAGTTTTTGCATTGTGTGCCTACTGTCAACTCACACTGGCAGTGGCTGACTTGTCGGGCGGTTATTTCGTTACCCTGACAAGCTCCGCCGAGGCCCGCAGTACCGGTAGCATTGTCTTGCGCAAAGCAGAGGCCTGTGAACAGCTGCTCAAGGTAGACATAGAGTATGAGGTGAACGCCTTTCAAATTCATGACTGAGATTTTGGTTCTGAAAACAACCTTTGTTTACGAAGAGTGTCTTTGAGATTCGTTGGTATTTCAACCTCTTTCATATATTCACGCGATCAACTCAGCTTCATAAGAACCGTCGTTCAGTCGAGCTTGTCATCTTGACAAGTGCATTTGCTGCATGAAATTGTGGTGAATCCGTGACTCCAAATCACCTGCGTACGATTCGCTAGTGAACCTTGGCATCCAGATACGAGTGACTGTCCATAGTTCGGGTGCGAGTCTAGGCCGCCTTCTCGGAACCATTGAGCTCATTCCTAAGAATCGCTGCTAATAGTCTTCATTCGCTCAACCCAGTGTAGACTCAGTCACGGGGTTAGGATCCCCTCAATCAACCCCAAACTTCGGATTCAGCGATGAACCGGCGGTTCGATTGACGTCATGGTCGATCAAAACCATTCGCTTGAACTGTCTCGTAATTATTCCATATTCCACACCCCGTGTGAGGAACTGTCTCGAAATACATTTCAAGCGTAAGATTGTCGATCGGCTACGCTATACTATTCGCACCGCTCACTAGATATACTGGGGTAGGTCCAGTACTGCAGGTTATGTAGGACTTGATTTGGATGGACGCCGAAGTGGCCATCGCGTCCGACGACCCGAGCATTGCCGCCATGTTCCACCCTACCGCAGAGGATGAGAGCGGGGAAAGTAGCCCACGGCTCCGAGGCAGACCTTTGACTCGGTCGGTTCATTGAGATTGATCCAATCGAGGGGCAAAGGCGCGAACCGATTTTTCGTACGAACGGAGCGGATGCCCAACCATGTGTAGCGCTGAAAAAGAGAAGAACCATCTTAGCTCCTCAATTAAAGCTTGCTCGTCCTGTTTTCAGAATAGTACCATACTTTGGTTATGCCACCAGCATACGTGTAGCGGTGGCTGCGCATTGACTTTCGCGCTCGCATGATACCTCTTAATCGGTCTGCATCTTCGCTTTCACGCAATAGTCACATCTTCGATTTTTCGATGGCAGGCCTCGGCAAACGTGGGAAGGGCAAAACCTGGAGACAAGGTAATTGCGCACTTTAATCAATCTGACACTGGTCAAATGTTGACATGACGGCCTAAGTCAGGTTGCATAAAGTTCTCCATGGCCGCGATATAGCACAGAGATGCAATCACACTGTTTGATGGTGGATAAGCAATGGGGTGCAAAATAAGAAGCCAAACTCACCAGGGGGGCAGCAACGGAGAAGAAGCAAAATTGTCTGAAAGAGCTTCAGAGACGTAGCGAGAATATTCCCAAAGCAATGAAAGACCAAGTATCGAGGCCTCATAGCTTGATTATCTCTTCGATCTGATTGAAGCTCATTAGCCGACCCTATTTTCTAGACTCCACAAAATAAGGGGCAATGATAGAATACATAGACTGCTTTAGCATAGGTTACATTGTAGCATCGCCTCTTATAGTGGCGCTCGATCAAATCTAATGAGTACACCAACGGATTTCCCAAATAATATCCAATCTTTCTAATATAACCAACATACTTCCCAAATGCGCTCATAAAATGCTCCCAATGTAAAATCCAAGTAGACCATTCATACAACCACCATCTTATTTTCTTCTTGTACCGCGACAGTCGGAGCCACAGGCTCATCAATGCACTCAACCTGAACAACATGAGACTCAAGTACCCCATGAGAAGCCGCAATCACAATGCGCTCAATTGATGACCATACAAACACCCCGAATCCAATCCAATCGCATACTTTCCCAGCTGTAACCGACGCTTTGCATCGTGCCCGAATACCACGGTGGTCTTGGACGTCAACTTATCTTGCCACCGGTCCCATTCTGCGATCCAGCTTTCTTCTCCAGCCATTTCAGCTGGTATGAATGCATCCTCGTCCGGTGTACGAACTAGGCTCCGCATATGCATGATAGCATGTGCATCCTGCTCTTCAGGCGGGATACCAGGGACGAGGCCCGCATGGACGATGAGAAGAGTGTCGCCGAGGGAGGATGTAAAAGTAGGAGATAACTTGGCGCGCAGAATCAAAGGCAAAGCGGCAAGCCAGTCAAGTTGGCTCTTCGAGATTGCCAATGCCGTGGTATGCGAGCTAGAAGGTGGGCTTTTTGCAGTTACTTCGGATTCTTTGATGGTATCCCGGGGCTGATCGTTTGCGGGGTCATCAGGTGTGATCGGACTGCCAGTCAAGCTTCCAGAATGTAGACTACCTCTTGTGGTGTTTAGTTCTGCGGCAGCATTGAGAACTGCGTTCTCATGGTTGCCGCGTACTGCGCTGGCGCCTAGTCTCATGGCAACGTCAACGACACCAGGGCTGTCGGGCCCTTTATTGACTAGGTCGCCTGTGAGGATGAGATGATCTCCTTTGCTTATGTCGAAGTTTATTTTGTCTAGAAGGGCCTCTAGGGATTTTCTCATCCCATGCACGTCGCCTATAATAATCAGGCGTCCATTAAGTGGGCTATTCTCGGAATAGTTCTGAAGAGACGGCGGGAGGTGATTGCGCGGTAATTCTGAAATGAACGTTTTGATTGGATATATCTTGGCGGGAGCTTTTGTAGGAGTCATTTTTTCAGAAGCCTCAAAGGATGTCTCTTTCTGGAGGAAAATGAAGGTCGAGCGACAAAGTTCAAAGCCGTCGGGGGTATGAAATGATAACGTAAGGACGCGATACGGCTAAGCAGAGGTTGTTCGTGAAGTAACCCAAAACAGGCTAGCGTAGACTTGGGTTGAAAATTAACAATCGATTGACTCTCGCCATACATTCACGTGGTAAAATGGAGATCAACAGCTGTGTCTTTCAAATTATGTTTTCATGACCTTCTACGGAAAAAAAAAATTACAACCAACGAAAAATGACTCGCTCCCAAAAAAAAAAAAAAAAAAAAAAAAAAACTCCAATCCTCTTGTTATCGCTCAAGGCTCATCGCATGTCTGATTTAAGACACTTTCCACAGGCCCGTTGAATGGCCGGAGACATGTCAATCAAGATTACCGCATTGGGACAGGAGTCTTCTCTGACGGGTTGACTAGCTGATGCAAGCAAGACAAAACACCTGAAAATAGTTAGAGCAAGGTCTAATATAGAATAGAAGGGATATGTAAATAGAATTCGGAAACTCACCAGTCACTCCTTGTGTCAAGGTAGCATTGGCCTCCGTGCTACGCGATCCCAGAGTTACAGTCATGGCGTACTCAACTGCCTTAGCTTTCTGTAGCTTGTTTGCCCATCGGAACACGGGTTCGTCTTCGCGGTTGTCGCCAATGACAAGCAAGAAGTCCGGGTTGGGGGTTGACTTCTCATCGTCTCGCTTTTCTAAGCACCATCGCCAGGCCAGCTCTGCGGCCGATGCCTTGCTGGTGTTGTTTGTTTCAACGACCAGCGCGCCCTCAATGGGGAGGGCATGAATGCCCTGGCTAGCACAAGAATCGTTGATGTGGTCGGCACATTCGGCTGCGAGGCGCGCGGCGCTAACCTTGTCTTCAGCGGATCCGTAGTGGAAAACAAGCGAGCAGTGACGCTCTTCGATCCAACTGCCATCACAACGGTCCTTGAAATATGCTAGGATGTGAGAGACGGACACCTTCCAGTTCTCAACATGGGCTTTGTCTGCGAGGTGAGTCCAGTCGTCCGAGTGCGGCTCACGGACAAAGCAACCATTTTCGGCAATAAGACCTAGGTTGTTGACTCGGCGGAACAACCGTTCCATCTCCTCTGGCATGCGCGAACTCATCACGTAGACAATATTTTTAGGGTCTTCGGTCAGTTCGGTCAACGTGGTGATCGCACGTTGCGGGGTGGTGAGGATGATGCTGCGTGGAGATCCCCACGAGGCAAGGGTTCCTTCATAGTCGATGATCATCAGTCGACGACTCGATTTTTGGTATTGCTCGGCAAGTCGAGGCACAGAGAGGCGTGGTACGGCCATGATCTCGCGCGACGACTGCTCGTCCCACACTCGTTTCAGGGTTTCGTTGAACGATTTAACCCAGTAGCCAGTGGAGTTTTGTAGAACAGCGCTGTGCAGGGCCTCCCAGACCTCCTTTCGTTTCTTCTCATCTCGTGTCAGAGCCGTGAGAATCGCTTTGGCACACTGGCGATAATCCCAGGGATTTACAAGAAGTGCGTGGTTCCCAAAAACAGACGCACTACCAGTGAATTCACTGAGAATGAGTGATCCGTACTTCTTGTCTCCGTAGCTACCATCCTGGCAGTACACAAACTCATGGCTGGTCAGGTTCATGCCTTCACGAAGACTGGTAATCATCAAAGCATCGGCCACCGTGATTAGGGCAAGATATTGGGGGAATGCCAGATCCTGCTTGAGGAAGACCAGAGGCTGGTGAGCAAGCGTTGAATGGGTCGAGTTGATACGCATGGCTATGTCAGAGATCGTTGCCTCTAGCTCGGGCTGTTCTGTCGTGCTAGTCGCGACTTGGATCAATACCACTTTGTCTGCCCATTCAGGGTAGGTATTGAGGAACAGTTCATAACTCAAAAGTTTCTGGCGGATACCTCGCACAGAGTCGATCTTGTCGCGCGCGACAATCAGCCGTTTGCCCTGATAGCGCTCAGAGATAGTATCGATCCATCGTTCCACATCTGCGGCCTTACGGCGCTTATCCCAGGAAGTCGGATCAATGCCAATTGGGAATGTTCCCACGTTGACAAAGCGGTCCTCCATCTGGATTCCCTCAGGAGTAGCCTCCACGCAAAGGATACGACTGCAGGTTTGCAGGAAGTGTCGGCAGTACTCAGTGGTCTGGAAACCAATTAGATTGGCCCCAAGCATGCCCTCCAGAAGTTCTTTGCGCGGGGCGAGGCACTTGAAAACCTCGGAAGATGGGAACGCAATGTGCAAGAAGAAGCCAATCTGTGCATCTGGCAGCATCTTGCGGAGCATAGCTGGGACTAGCAGCAGATGATAATCTTGAACCCAGATCGAATCGCCTCGCTTCCAGTGCTTCGCGATGCGATCTGCGAAGGCTTGGTTGAGCTTCACATAGTAGATCCATGAATGGTCTTCATAAGCCTTGCTCTTGGGATTGTCGGGAATCTGATAGTGAAAGACGGGCCACAGAATGGTCTTGCAGAAGTGAGTGTAATGGCCATCAAAGTCGCCATCATTCACAAACACCGTCAACGAGTCGTGCTCGTCTTCCAATCGCTCCGCGATTTCTGAGCGCGTGTGCTGGGCCAATGCATCAGTTGGCATACCCATTGTGCCCACCCACATCATATCACCAAGGTATCCAGCATCCTTGGCCGAGCGGACAGCGTTGCGCAAGCCGCCGTTACCTTGCTCTGCAGTCTCGATCGTCCATTCCGCTCGGGAAAACGATACTTTCCGGGTGAGACCATCGACTTTCTTTATTCTAAGGTACGGCGCGATGGTTTCCTTCTCGGGTGTTTTTGCAGGCGTGATAATCGGGGATGGAACCACAGGGTCTTCGTGCTTGAGGATTGAGGGCGACATCGACACGGTTGTTTGTGGTCTGGGCTGATTGAGCAGGGTGGTTGCACCCCATGCGGGCGAGTGGCCTTCACTCTCTGTGAGAAGCTGGATCTCCTCATTTGCGGTACGTGGAAACGGATATCCTGCTGTTTCCGAGCCATTCTGGGTTACTCCTTCGGTGAAAATCCGCTCATGGTCTGTAGTTGCGCCAGGGGTGAGACCTGGTTTGAGTTGGGGGTTATTTTTCTCGAATAGACTGGCGCCGACATTGGGGGTTGCTGGAGGGGGAGTCTCAGGCACCACAGCAACTTGTTGAGGAGGTTCTTGGGCCCCTCCAGCGCGAGCTTTCGCGACGTGGAAATTGACCGTGTGGGGGAGAAACCTTTTGAAGGTGATTAGCTAGTCGGCAGCTGGGGGCCTTTACAGTACTTACAGAGAGGCGATGAAGACAGTCATGATGCAAGGCCGCCAAAAGTGAGGGGCAAGCTAAAAAAAAAATGGAGGGGTGACAAAAGTAGCGAGGGAAAGCCTCGAGATTCGAGCGGGAAAAGAGCTAATGGCTAACGGCTGGCAGGACGAGGGTAAAAATAAAGCTAGTTGCGGAAGAAAAAGATGATCGTCGAAGGTCTGTTTCTCATGGCTACGTCATGTGCAAGGTGGGATGAGTTCTGGCCAAATAGGTGGGCAGCGCGGGATTTGATTTGAGTCTCTTAAAGGTCATCATGGTCTCAAAAGGGCCACGAGCGTAATGGCTCGGCAATTTCCTTGCTTGCGAGTTGACAGTGCCAGCTTTCTGCACAAAACACTTGTCAGAGAACGGGCCAGAACCGAAGGTTTTGGTTGGCGTTGAGAATCTGACGGTATAGATGTTTCTAGACTTGTACGAGTATCCGAGGGTTTGGTGCGGGTGGGGATGTTTTCATACGGTAATACCAGTACCCATCTATGCTGATGACACTTCGATTGGCGGAATCTGATGTTTAATTTATCTGATATGTCCTGGTCACCTGATCGTTGATGAGGTAATCGCATTGTGTCCCTGCGCGGATTCCCTAATCAGCATCCTTCCTTTTTCTCCTAACCCAAACGTGAGCGATGAACCAGGTATGCCATTGCGTCTGACTTCGGCTCCATTTGCCGGGGTCAAGAAACGAAAACCTGCTGCCCCCCGACCTCATGCATCGCCTTTTGCTGGCCATGCTCGTCGCAAAGTGAACTCCACCTCATCCAGCGCCGTAAAGGCGGCTGCTGAAGTGGAGCTGGACGATGATCCTCTTCCTGATCTAGGCAGCTCACGTTATATCTCCGAAACTGCGCCTGTCGAAAATGTGGTCCAAGCGATCCAGTATATTCGAGCCAATATGTTTGACGAACTCCCGGCGCGAGCGGGCATGAATAGCACTCGCATCGCGGAAGTCTTGAACTTGCGCCGATCGCTACCCCCACTTGCTTCCGTCGCACATATTCATATGCTCCTGGATGCGCCAACTCAAGTGGAACGAGAGATTGTGGAGCTAGTTCAGACGGGTCAGGTCCGGCGCCTGATCATACCCGGGCGTGGCAATGATGCGGCCGGACTAGGTGACTGTCTCGTCTTGGCTGAAGAGTGGGAGGAGCTTGTGCGAGGCAGCTCCTCTCTAGAATCTGCGATCAAAGGTGAGTCTTCCCAATTCTGGCCAATTTTGAGACCTGAGAATTGACTCGGCGCAGAGAAATTCTTAGATATTCTCAATCGCATTGGAACTCACTCGGCCATCTCACAGAGCGTCTTCACACCTGATGAGTATAGGGCCCTGATTCGCGCCGGTTTCCTCGTCTCCTCTTCGACTTTCACACAGGGCTCGCTGAGCATTGCATCACTTCCCAAACTGCCCAATGCGACATCCACGTCAGCCAGTCGGAGCGGACCTGTCTCTTCTGACACCGTACAAACAGATGCACAGGCTCGGGCTGCAACTCTGTTCCTGTCCCTTCCAAATACAGGAACATATCTACGGCTCCTCGGGTCCGGTCGCGCCCACTTACTCGCCCTTCTACGACGATCTCATAGCGGCGAAGCTCCGCTCAATCTGCTGAAAGATCGTTGGGAAGGAGCAATAGAGACCGAGAAAAGCTTCCACTTGGCGAAAAGGGCTCGCGGTGAATTTGCGGGCATCCTGCCTGGCAAAACTAAGAAGTGGAAGGAACTATATGGCATGCAGTTTCGCTGGGTTCTCGAGGAAGCACTGGGTGCTGGCCTAGTAGAAATATTCGAAACTGGTAGTGTGGGGCCGGGGGTTCGGTGCCTTTAGTATATCTATCTAGAGATCGATCTTACCATAGCCTCAATATATATTTGGATATTGAATCAGCCCCGCCATCAGTGCATAGAGTTCCCCGCTACTAACAGGGAGACACGATACTGTGGCTTGCCAGAGAGCAGAGACAGAACGTACGAGGCACAGCTGGATTCTACTTGCCCAATCGAGGTTAGTTATTTCAAAGGTAGATGAGCTGGTTATCGATCCACTTGCAAAGTTCACAAGCGCTGTAATTTGCACGGAGCTAAGGCTGAGGGCAAAGGAGCGGAGAGACTTGCCTCATCTAGTAAGCACCCCGCGGAGCCTCCGCGGCCCTTCTTCCCTGACATATTCCCCATGTATGTATATAAAGCGGAAGATTTCCTAGATCATAACTACCGTCAGAGCCTACAACAATTCTAATATCCTCTAATATATTTCGAAATGTCTACTCCAACCACAAGGACCTTTCGTATCGGCATCATCTGCGGTAGCCAACGCAAACCCCGATGCGGAGACCAAATCTCACACTTCGTCCTTGAAACCGTCCGAAACCATTCAAACCCCATAAATTCCAACCTACAAACTGATTTGTTCGATTTTGACTTCATCGACATCAATGAGCTAGACCTCCCGTTCTACGATGAACCAGGGATCCCCTCCAAAATCACACCACCGGAGGGCTACACTCACGAACACACTCGCAGGTGGTCGCAAAGAATATCTCCACTAGACGCCTTCATCTTCGTCACCCCTCAATACAACTGGGGATATCCGGCGGGTCTCAAGAATGCAATTGACTACCTCTTCCATGAATGGAACGGTAAGCCAGCCGTTATCGTCAGTTACGGTGGCCATGGAGGCGACAAAGCTGCTGCGGCCCTGAGGGTCTGTTTGGCTGGTGGTCTTGATATGCAGGTCGGTGATAAGATGGTTGTCAATCTCAGTTTCCCGAATCGCGATGCGCTGTATGCTGCAGCGCAGGGAAAGGATTTGGGGTTGGATGCGGGTCAGAAGGGTGGGGTTTGGAGTAAGGAGAGGGAGTTTATTACGGGTGCTTGGGATCAGATGGTCGGAATGCTTCTTTGAAGGGTGTACTCGAGAATATGAGTTAGGTTTTCTGGATGTTCAGCTTTTCAAAGGTTAGGAATTGGCGATTCAGATAGATCTTGGGGGACCGGCTGTTCACACAAGTGGCTATAAGTATTGATATGTGAACATAGCGAATGATCAGCAGCGTTGTTAATGGTTTCAGCTTGTTTGAAAAAGTACTACAATCTTCTGTAGTCTGATAGGCATGAGTGTAGACAATGTTGCATTTCAGAATGAAGGAATAGAAAGAGAAAGAGGACTGGATGTGACCGCGCTACTATTTTCTTGAGCGAGTACGCGAATTATCGTACGTGCTGGTACAGCGTCAAGGTCGCAGACACTTGACCGTGTTAATCAGCGGGGGTAAGTGGATTCGCGGATACGCGGGCAAGGGCCCGCGATCACAGCGCGGTCGAGTATCCGTGTCCTAGCTTGCCAGTTGGCCGGACAGACACCTTTCAATGCGATAGGAATTGGTATTTGTAGGAATAAGCTATCGGCTGTAGGTTATTCAATGCTCAATTCAATGAGTGGTATATTCTAGCTTTCGATAGTGTCTGTGGTCTAAGGTAGTGGATTACCAAGGATTGATGGAAGGCTAAGCTTCTGTCGATCCCTCGGTCCCTAGGTTCTCCAAAGCTTCTCCACCTACACCTCTACGCCTAACACCTCCAGAAATGCCGCTCATCCAGTTGCAGCCTCATCCGTTTACTGTCCTACCATTGCACCCCTCTCTATCCGCAGAAAGTTCACGTCCTGACCCAAAACAATTTGTGGCCACCGCTCTCCGCGAAGCTGTCGAGCTTCTCCACTCCATCCCCTCTACCTTCAAAACAGACCCCAAACCTCGCGCTTCACCGCCATCGCAAGCTAAGGTTAAACTCTTGCGCGGATGGCGCAATTCAGGAAAAGAGAAAACCGAGTTCTGGGTTGCTCGGCAGAGCGAACATGTGGATGCCAGCGAAAAGGGGACTGCGTCATGGAGTGAATTTGAAGCTGGCTTGAGGACCAATCATGCCGAGCATGAGATGGAATATACACCTAGTGTCAGTAGTGTGGAGCAACTACTGGCATGGTCGGGAGAGGACATAGGAGAGGTGGTAGTTGACGATGTTACCTACAAAGATGTGGTGTTCGAGAGTAAGCTCTATTCCTTCCTGCCCCAAGAACTTCCTCTAACATCCATGACTAGTTAACCTCATAACGCATTCTTTCCATCCATCGGCCTTAATCTCCCCACGCAGCTTCATCTCCCTCACTATTTCCGCCGCATACAATGCTTCAACCCAAACAGAGCAGCAGACCTCATTGAAGGGCTTCGTCACCGTCCAAGTACCTCTGAGCTCAGACCCATCTTCTACACCCTCGGAAATTCATCGAAAGATCACCTCGTCAGCGCCACGACGAGCTGTCTTCGCCAACTATGCAAGCGTAGAGCGGGTTTCGCTTCTAACCAGTGAACCCAGCTCCATCGAATGGACAATGGCAACGACTTCTGACGCAGGCGGCTCGATACCCCAATGGGTTCAACGCAATTGGACATTAGGCGGGGTCCCGCGTGCGGTCGTAGCTGACGTCGGATTATTCATAGAGTGGACCATGCGTCGACGAAGATCTTCCTGATGCGTGACCACGCAGTCAAGGTCGAGCTCACATCTACTGGGACGCATACACTATACACGCACGTTTGCTATAGTTGTATCAGGTACATGTAGGCTACTTTTGGTTGATACCATTTCCCTAAATTCAAACTTTGGATATACCCCTTACAGAATCTGCTTCAGAACTGCAGCACCCTGCAGCGCAGCCGAAAGACCAACTGCAATCGCATTGTCCTGAATGCCGTTCTTGGCATACCAGGCTGAGCTAGTCCACAAGAGGACGTTGACGATAGCTGCCATAGCCTTGTTCAGCGGATCGCTTAGCGCTGACGGGTCGCGCGACCACTGAAAGTGGAGAATTCCTAGGAGACGTCAGCTAGGCTATAGCAAAGATTGAGTAAATGGGAGTGAAGCAGCTGAAAGGCTAGCTGCACCATCACGTTGCGCAGGACTAGTTACGTACCAGTCAACAGGAAGAAAGCACTTCCCTGATACCAACCCACAGTCCCACAAGCCCAGGGCTTCGAGCCCTTGATGGCAGTGAAGACCTTCTCAGCCGTCCATTCCTTACCACCAATCTAGTTTCATGTCAGCCCGATCACACCAGAAAGTAGTTTCAGGTCTTGGTCCCTCCCTGAATCAATGGTGATCACGTACTGTGTGTCCGATGGAGAGGATCACAAAGGCAAGAGCGGATGCTTGCAGAGAACGAGACATTTTGGCCTTTCAATGTGTTTCAGGAAGATAAGTAGACTTCACGGGGTGTGATGAGGGGGGTGAAACGGTGCCTATAATGCTGCGGAAACCTCGGTCCGATTGCTTGAGGTCTCTGGGCGGAGTGGAGTCCCGAGGTCTCCACTTGAGGTTCACAAGCGCGGGATTGTGTGAGCTTTGTGATTGTGCGAGCCGCAGCTACAGAACTGGATGCATGGAAATCCGCTTTTGTGACGCTTTATGGTGCACCTTACTCGAACAGGACATAGAATCTGAATGTGCATAAAGTATCGTTCGTACAATAGTGTCCAAAATCAGTTAGACCTTCCACACAAGAGGCTCGTTCGTCTCCTGGGACATTCCCGGGATGGTCTCGTGCTGGAGTATATGGAAAATGGTGATCTAAAGGCATATCTCCAGGCTCATGCCTCAATATCGGTTGACATCAAGACAAAGTGGGCATACCAAGTGGCGGAGGCCGTCGACCTCTTACACAGGAACGGAGTAATCCATTGCGACATAAAGCCACTAAACTTTCTGTTAGATGCGGCCCTCGAAATTAAGATCATTGATTTCTCTGGGTCTTCGCAAAATGGGTCGAAGCCGGCCTCTGGTGAGGAAACCCGATTTTATCTTCCCCGGCATTGGAGAGATCATCCCACAGTGACCACAGATCTATCCGCACTGGGATCGACCCTTTACGAGATCTTTCAAGGTACCAGTCCCTACGAGGAGATTCCTAGTGATGAAGTAGAACGACTCTTTACACAGAAAGACTTCCCGGAAGTCTCTGACATCCTATGTGGTCAAGTCATTAAACAATGTTCGCTATCTCGAGTCAATTCAGCGGCGCATGTGCAGACTGCTGTCCGTGATATCATTTTTCGCACGGTCAACGTCGACTGTGACGATGTTTTACAATCCTTGATGGACAGTCTTACACTTGATTTGGACCTCACAGCTAGCCAGATAGCAGAACCAATTTAACCACTCCGAGAAGGATAAATGGTCGGTCAACAAGGAATAAAAAGTAGAATGCCAATGGGAAGATGTCTCAGGAGCAAAAAGTTTATTGAAACGTCAGCTACATGATTCGAACATGTGCGGGCGAACCCAATGCATATCCGGATAGTAATCTATCCAGTAGAGTAATTCTAGTGCATCGCCTTAACCACTCGGCCAAACTGACTGTTGTATATATTAGGGTCAATTTTTTGGCCATATATTAGAATTTTTCACTACGAGACTTACGAGATGGAGCGATCGCAATACACATGCGAAGGGCCGACACAGCTAAACACTTTCTAAAAGTCCAATTTTCGGATTTGCTGACGAAAAATCTCTGCATCTACTAGGGCTGTCAGCTCTATTCTTTCATTTAAGCAAGAAAAAACTAAAAAATTAAAAAGGAAGAAGATACAAGAAGATACAGAGACGTCCCGATTGAAAATCGGTGATGCAAAAAAGAAATCGTGACGTCAGCTACATGATTCGAACATGTGCGGGCGAACCCAATGCATTGCCGGACTGTGATCAGTCCAGTAGATAATTCTAGTGCATCGCCTTAACCACTCGGCCAAACTGACTTGTTGATGTCTATTTGATCCTTTTTGCCATTATGAATCCATTTTCAAAATATCCGAATTGCAAGGATCTTGGTTGACGAGCAAATAAATTTTAAATTGAGGAAAAAGTGTCGGTTCTGGCTACCTCTAGCGACTGACTATATTTTGAACCAGAATGCGACCAGTATCCACTGAGGCAGCTTTCATGACCAATACATATGCCAGCGAGTATTGGAGTGGACATTTGAAGTTCGCATCTCGAAAGTATATATTGTATCACGGTCGCTTGGCCGCAGGATTCATTCGAATACTATGTATTCTCCTACCTCAGACGGCATTCATATGTATTCAAATGTTTGAAAATTATAAGTCTTTAATTATAACCTATGCAAATGCAGTTTTCGATCTTCTAACAATAATCAACTCCCTCCGAACCATGCATCTAATAAAAGGTATACAAAAAAATAACCGCATGGCACTACTCTGGATCATTGATTACACCGACCCCAGCTTCCTTCATCGCCTAGTGAGGGTACTGTCCCAGAAGAAGCAAGCATTTGAAGACGCCAGCATCTCTAGTGCCGTGACTTGACAGTCCGTGGCATTGACGACACTCCGTTGATTGTAAACAAGCAGAAGCGCACCCAGGGGCGAAGAGAAGCAACATCGATCGAAATTATAAGCCTACCAAACTCATCTATCCCCTGATCTTTCCGCAAAAAATTCATGTCGACAGCTAGTGGAGTCTCACAAGCTCAATTTGCAAATACTCAAGACAATTCCATCTCGCCAACTATTGGATGTAGCTCTTATTCCAATCCTGCTCCGTTTGCGCTTGCCCAAGTACTTTGGCTCTAGGCGCAGGCGTATATTCCTAATCTCCGAAGTCAAAGCAGAGAGCTGGTGACGAACAGAGTATGTTCAGTGTATAAGCACAATGCAAGGACCGCTCGACATCCGCAGGAAACATGCACCATTCTTCCCAGATTGGTCTAGCCTGCTCCATCTATAAATATTCCGGGTCAGACCTGACGTGTTTCCTTTGCCCTGGCCGACAGCATGAACATAGTGCATTAATTTTCAGGGCAAGCACCATGGTCTGGAATCCAATTGATCCAGTGACTCCAGTAATCTGATCATAACTCAGCGGCATTCCTCCAGATTGTACGCGGGGAGTATGGCTTTACCAAAAGGCGTTCAATGGTCATTTGCGAGATTTCACTTGAATTCACTGGCCCGAGATGGGGTGACAAGTTATTTTCATCCATATTATTGCGTGAAATCTCAAATAGACCAGATCCACAGACATTCTCCGTATCTGTATACTCAATCACCAATTTAGCGGGCAAAGTGCCCCGACCCATGTCATATTGTAGCGCTTATGCCTAACTGGTGGGCAAATTGTGGCTGGGTGGAGATTTAGTTAATCGTCCCCATCCGGATACCTTTTCCACGACACAACCTAGCCCACATTGGTCAAGGAGGAAACCACCTCATCGGAGCCGGACATTCTAGAACGGTTTCACATGTACAGTCAGCACTCGCGGTATCCAATGGAAGTACTTGTTCTACCAATCCCCACCGAAGCATGTTTCCAATATAGCTTGATCAAGCAAAGGGTATATATTATCACAACCTAATAGAATAACCCAACTCAAAAAAAAGATAGAACTCCCAACATCATTCCATGCATCATCCGAATGCTCTTCAAAACCATAGAAAATAAAAATGAAAAAGAATGAGAAATGGATCTGGTGTCCAACTGCCGAAGGTGATAAGAAACAGAAATAGAGGAAAGAGCCCAAAATGAGCCTGATCCACTTTTGCGACGCCGAACTCACGTCGAGTCTTTAAAGAAAAAGAAAAAGAACCTGATACCCATGGCCAAGGAAATGGTAGAGAGAGAGATGGTGAGGAATGGCAGAAACATGGCTATACCAAGATCTGACAATATGAAAGACTCCAAGATGACGAAACCCGGAATGAGGAAAGGACAAGGAGGAATAGTGCAAGAAGATAATTAGCCACCAACGCCGGCGGTTGTCGGGGCGGTGATCATGAGGGACATAAAAGTTCGACCTTTGAAGTCGAGACGTATCAACAGAGGGAGAGAGGCGCAATGAATGGCCAATTTCCACATGGGGGCAAGACTACCCATATAGTACATACCAAATGAACCAGAACCCGGTGGCTTACCGCGGTCCCGAAATTTGGTTCACTTCGACGGGTGCTGGTGCCGTCGTTGAATTTGTTGATGCGATGTGTGCGCGTAGCGCCGCGACTTCGGTCCGTAGACCCACCATTTCATCGTGCATTGATCGGACATATGCCCAGAGCTTGTCAATCTGGCTGGCTTCGCCTGCAGGTAGTTCGGGTCCGTCTGGTCCTAGTTTTGGAGCGGTAAGACTGTGGGTACTCGAGTGACTGTGTGACGCGGAATGTTTGGCGGCAGCCTGGAGACTGAAGCGGGCATCGGGTGAGCTAATGACCGGAGGCGGGAGCTGAGGTGCTCCAGGCTGCGGCGGTGGCAGACCTAGGCCTGGTGGAGCATGGCTTGAGCCCGATCCTGTCCTTACGAATGGTGGCGGGTGTGGCAATGACTGGCCTATGCTTGGGGAGTGTGCGCGGTGGGGTTGCACGTTGTCGTGATGAGACAGCGCATTCGGGGATAAAGGCTTCGGACTGTCATTGACATTGGTGGGAGTAAACATCGATGAGCCGGACGGGTGTCCTGCAGGGGGGAAAGTCAGGTTGCCTGGTTGCGACGTATTTGTTGTAGACGATGCGGAACCGCCATGGGTGCCAGGAGGCGGGAAGAGACTGCGCCCGGCAGCAATCGGCGGGTAGGTGCTGGGTTGGCGATGGGATTGAAGAGAATCAGAGCGAGGGAGATGGTCGGCCTCGTGCTTGCGTATGCTCGGCATGAGGCGTCTCTCGTCTTCCTCGTCCATGCGCTCCGGCTCTGCGTACACAAGCCCATCCATGGCGTCGTCAGGATGGTGACCGTCTCCGTATTCATCGTCTGCTGCAAAGCTACCCATGCTAGCCCGCCGGCCAGCGCATCCACCCTGTCCCTTGTTGTGTCGCGCGAGCGCATCGCCGCGAGCAAACCGTCGTCCGCACTTGGGGCAAATATGGGGTCGTTCGCCGGTGTGGAGCTTAGTGTGACGTTTCAAATCGTGGAGTCGGCGGAAACGAGACTGGCAGGTCTGGCAGACAAAAGGCTTCTCTTGACTGTGAGTGAGAAGATGGCTCTTAAGGTTGTGTTGCCGAGTAAATTCGGTCGCGCAATAGGGGCAGCGGTGTTTTTTCGCGGACGGAGATCGTGGGCTGCCCCTGTTGTAGCCCGCGTTGGGTAAGCTGAGGCCGCGACGCGGATCATTGATGCCCCCGGTGGGCATCGGGTAGGAAAAGGCCTTGTTGCTGTCCTGATCGATCTCCGAGTCCGCCCGCGGCCGGGGCCGATCTCCATCTTGAGACGCAGTGTCTTCGATAGGGCCTGGACTCGCGACGGTCGAGGAGTGGATAAGTGAGTTCTGGTTGTGGTCGGTCGAGCCGTAAGGGTCGGATGATGTGTCATTGTGGTGGGAGTCGACTTGAATCTGTTCTGGGGACGCATGGACCGAGGGTTCATGGAGGGAAGGGCCTGGCGACTTCTCGCTGGCCCCCAATGCCTCACGGGCAACGCGTGAACTGTTGCTTTCGGCTTCCTTGTCCTGTTCAGCCGGCCGATCCGCGGGCGCCGAAGCTGGACTCGTCATCGAAGGCGGATGAGATCGCGAGACGTGTAGACTGGCACTGGCGATGGAGCTGAGATTGGATTCGGGTTTGGCGTGAGACTGTGCTTTAAGGAACGAAAGAGGCTCGGAACTGGCGATGGAGTTGGAGACGATAGGATTTGAGACGGCGACAGGCTCGTTGTTTGAGTGCATCAATGCCGCCATGGACGCAGAAGGTCTCGCGCCAGCCTCTATGGATGGACGAACCAGAGCGAAGGCTACTTGCGAGCTCATGTTAGAAATGCTGAATGCATGGAAATACAGAGAGACACGACAAACTTCAAAAAGACAGAGAGGTACGGGGGATGCAAGAGGGAGGATGAAGCCCAGGGCGTGTGGGGCGTTCTTCTCACTCACCTGGAAACCAGTGTGGCGCAAGCTGACGAGGATAGTTTCAGCTTTCTTGCACTCCCGGAGAGATCGAGATCCACTGCGGGTTTTCGAGGGGCTTAGGCCTCGCGTTAAAATAGCAATCGACAAGGGCGCCGATGAGATTGGTTTCAATTCAACGAAGGCGGGCCATCAGGCGAAGTTTGGAGCCGTGGCGGGCGTGCAGGAACGATGGAATTTGAGGATGAACGAAGGTGTAGCCTGAGTGACCGGGCAGTCAGGCAGGCAAAGGTAGTCAAGAGCACAGCAGGTGGTAGGTACAAGGAATACAGGGAAGACTGAATTCTGCGGAGACCGATAGAAAGGTAAAAAAAGAGGGCACGGGGAATGTATTGCAAGTGTAAGAGACGGGGGTCGACAGTGGCTCATGGCGGGTATCGAGTCCGTCACAGTCGAACGGGTCGAGGCTCTTGGGAAATGAACCCTGACCGACAGGGATGTACCGGTACTTACATTCCCGTATGTAATACATGGCAACAGAAGTAGCTCTACCCGCCCGCCTACGACGAGGCTGTGTAGCCCGCTAACGCGTGTGGCTGGCCGTGGGTCCTTCACACGAGGCGTCTCTGCGGCTGATGGGTGCGCTCGCCATTTTGGCCACTTTGGCCACTTTGGCCACTGCGTTGTACAATTTTCCATATTATACAGGTTTCAAAGTGGGGGTGATGTCACTGCATCCTTGGATCCGGATGATCGACTCGAATCCACTGGTTCGTTTTGCTAAACTATGACCGTTAGGGAGGCGTTGGGGCACCGGGTATCGGGTAAGCAAGTATCCTCAAGTATTTGAGGTTTCCAGTATTCAAGTATTCGAGTATCCAAATATTCAAATATTCAGGTATCGAGGCATCAACACCAGGCTCTCTATGACTACCCCGTGCGCTTTATCTCAAAGCCACCCAGCTCATCTGCATCGCCCTGTTTCATGTTGCTCAAGATCGACAAACACGAGCCCCGAGCTTGACCGTAGAGCCAGATCTGTCTCGGAGGCCGGGCATCCAAGTGAGCTGACAACCCCTGTAATCTTCCACGGAGTTGGCCGGTGAGAATGATTAATCTTCATCGCTCACCTGTCAACATGCCGTGTCATGACAGACCCCGCCGCGTCTGAGGCTCTCAACCAGCCTCCCCCATGAAGTCATCATGTGAGAGAGAGAGAATTCTCCATACTGTGTGCGGGGCTAGACCGTCTCACTATAAATGACTCCACCCCAGCCTTCATGTTGTGGAATGTTACTTATTTTAGGAATCCAAGCAGCGACCACAGGGGGAAAATATTCAACTGCCCTCGTAGGGCTTGACAGCCCTTGCGTACACCGAAGGCGTTAGATACTCATGCGTTTCTCGTATCTTCGAGAGGTGTAAACGTCCAACAGGCACGCTGGCACGTCTCTCAATTGCTCCTCTTCCGCCATCGCATCCGCGAAATCCTAACAAGCCACACCATAGTACGCCGTACCAAATCAATCGACACCCATCTCGTGGGTCAGTAGGATGTGGTCATCATCTTGGTTGGTATAGCGCACCCAAATGAATGATCTCCAAGCAGCAAGTTCCCAAGGATGTCCATACCCTGTCGCCGATAATGTTGCTTCGATGCAAGTCTGTGAGTGAACAACCCAACGTGCTTCTGAGAACATCTCCGATCAAAAATAAATTGAACACAAATTTCATATCGATCAAGCTTGAAAGTGACTAAACACAGACACCCGGGATTGTTGACGGCAGTAGTTTGGAAGCGAGTTCAGATAATGTGACAACCAATTCGCAACATTCAAATAGCCCCTGTCACATAGGAATCGATCATTGAGTATGTCTATTCTATCAAAGAACATGTCGGTGGGCATCTCCTCATGTCTCAATGGTTGTCTCCACTAGGGAAGCTGTCTGTTAGTGCGAGCCGTAGTTGATGAAGTGAGCGAGCCCATTCTGAGCAGTAAGAGCAATTCTTTTCGTGGTGCAATCATAACCAACAACAGTGCATTCCACGGTCCGGGCCTAATGACGGGGGATATCATGATAATGAAAGAATTGCCTGCCTACCTTGGCAGGATGCAATCTGGTTGGCAGATGAGCACATGAAATGGATAGGATAGTAAAGTTCACAGTAAAATTCGCTGTTGGCCGTCAACACTTATGTGTGAACAAGCATCGACGTGAGCTTTCGGTGAGTCTCCGTTTCCTGCAAGATTCAATCTTTTGAGAAAGCCGTGTCTTGGATATCAGACCACCGAGATTCTATCGGCATCACATCGACTGACAGTGCATAAGTCACATGAGGTGACAAGAAGTGCAGACATCTGTCGCTTCATGCATCTTGGTTTTCGCGAGTGCTTTGCCACATTACAGAACAAATCGAACCCCTCACTAGTAGACTTCTGACAACGGGGTAGATTCTTCTTGAGACTAAGCTAATCCGCGTGATAATTCTGCCTGAAAGAATGCGTATTCCCGACATAACTTGGCGCTCTAGCAAAGATGGGCCGATGATCAGCATGAGCCGTCGTTGAGCTGCATTGAATTATCCATGGACTCGGACACCTCGCCATCATTCCATTAAGCCATCCCAGACACTTTGGTTCCGAAGCAACGGGTACTGTGTTTCAGGACTGAGCGAGTGGGAGGTTTGTCCGTACAGGTGATTTTCGGAGCATACTGCACCCCGAACAGACCCTCGGTCGACTTATCTTCAGGGTCCATTTCAAGCCCAACGCCATGGCTTCCGGGCATCACTTCAGCCATCAAATCAATCGGCTCGTGAAAATAGAATATGCGCACAGACACAATCTCCCACTTCGATGAGTCGGAGAGCGGTGCTGAGTGCCCCTGTGCGACGAGACCTACATGGCAGTGGTTGGCGGGTATTTTTGTCTCGTCCATGTCCTGGTTGTGCATCCTCACATCCCTCTCTCCTTGAGGCTGCCCCAAAATGAGCGGTTCTGCAAGACGTGTGGTTGGCCAGACGATCGGCGGGTTAGCGCCGGCTGAGGTGATGGGCGTGCATCGTGAGGAGCAACAACCCTCATCTCACGCATTTGACTGGCTCCGGGTTCCACTGTGACAAGCTTGACTGATCACCCTGCTTCCAGTCACACTCGCCTATCACTGTGTGAATCGGCACTTTGACTCCTCGCCCAGCTTCATCTAGCTTGGCTCCAGCCCAATCATGCCCCCGGTTGCTCCTGCGCGGTATCCCCCCCGGGCGCTTACTCTGGCCCGGCACGAGTGATGGGGAGGCATGGCCTGCAGTTGCACCCCCGCCTCTGAGGCCAGTGAGCACTCACCGTTAATTGATATTCAAGCCGGTCCTGGCCTGATCTTTTCCTTCTCAAGTGTCTTCTCTCTTTGATCACCATCACTGCCTTGACTGGTAATTTGCGCATACCCGTGGACGCAGGTCTCGCACACGGTGTTTCAAGGTGATCCGATAAGTTTATAGAGCTCAGCTGTTGTCACACCCAGGTGGTTTTCTCCTCCAGACTGACTCGCCGTCGAGCTCTTCCACTTCCCGGGAGCCTTTCTGATCCCGGATTCCTGTCAAGAGCCGGTTCTCTTGATCTAATTGCGTGGCATTTGTATCGCGTTTATTCCTTACCGCTTCGATGTCGATCTACGGTGACAGCCATAATAACTCTCCTATGACCTACGAACCTGTCGTTCCTGCGGATCTTACTCGTGCTTCTTACCACAGCGCAATGGGAGCTCCGCCGCAGCACACAACACAGGAGACCCGCAGCTCCTCTGAGAGCAGTGGTGCTTCGCTGAAGAGTCCTCGCACAGCTCGCTTCGCTGAGGCTACGACGATCCACTCGCCTATCGAGCAGGCTGCCCAATCTCCCTTTGCCGATCCTCCCAAGACACAGTCTGGCGGCGTCGGTGATGTTGGTTTTGGGTATGTCAACGACCACACACAAGCAGAGGATACGATGCCTCCAGCATCGCCACTGCGAACCGGATTGAGGGTGCCCAAATCAGCAGTGTCGTTGAACCCCCTCAGTCCCACCTTCCGTGAGGAGTACATGCTCGGGAAGCAGGAGAAAAACGCCGAAAAGGAGAACGCTCGTGATTTGGTTAGTAATTGCTGTTGAATTTTCCTCGTACAATACACTAATTCTCTCCTAGAGGATCAAGCTTCGCGTTCGTATCGCGAAGATATTCCTTCGTTTCGTGAACTTCGGCTGTAGCCTGATCGTGTTGTCTCTGTTGACAGTGACACTCACCGTCTTCAACGCAACTAAAACTATTCCGGCACGAAACAGTCTGCCTGCTTGGGCAGAGGGAACGAACCCGTGGGCTCAATACTTGCTTTTAGGCATGTCGTGCCTCTCACTCGTTGCTTGTATAATTGTCTTCTGGGGATACTGGAAGGGTGGCCATCGACGGGCTGAAAAGACCGCCATCTACTATACCACTTTCTCAATCTGTTTTTTCTTCTTCAGTTTGATTATGTGGGTTGTTGGTGCAGCCATCTACGAGCACTCCAAGTCCTCTGGCAACAACAAAGACATGTGGGGTTGGTCTTGCGCGCAGAATACACGTGAGGAGATCTACCACAATGTGGTTGACTATGCTCTTTTGTGTCGTCTTCAGGTGAGTCAAGGCCCGCTCAGCCTCACATCTATAAAAAACTAATTTTTCCTAGGACTGGGGCCTCGTATGCGCCATTATTGAAGTCGTCATCGAAGTTCTTGCCATTTTGATCTACGTCGTCGTGTTGTACCGTATCTGGACCAAGCGCCGTCTCATGAAGTCAATGGACCGCCGCGACAATGCACGCAACGATCTTTACCTGGCACAATTGCACATCCAGTCTGCCCCCAACACCCCAGGCTTTGCAGGATTCTCATCCTACCCGCCCAAGTCACCCTTCTATGCCGCCCACGCGATTGACCCATATTCGTGCGCGGAGAAGGGTGAGCTGAACACGACGACCCAGTACGCCTCGCCTCGCTCGCCAACGCGCCCGGTCCCGAGTTTCCAGCTTCAGGCCCCGCCCATTAAGGTCCAACAGCCCACACCGCAGATGGCTCAGGATGGATTCCATTCTCCGCCTATTCCTGCGGCCCCTTCGACATATTCCAAATCTCCATCTCCGCCGCCAAGTGAGCCACAGCATATGGCTGCTGCACCGGGCGAGACGGATTACGGCGCCGTGCCTATTCCGAACGCCTACGCCAGCCCTATGATGCCGGCTTTCCCATCTGCGGTGCATAAGTAGATGTGCGTGTGGATTTGTATGGCGTTGAAGAGGCAGTTGGGCTTTTCAAGTCAAATGCCCATTAACAGAAAACCACTTTTAAAAAAAGTTGAAAAATTCCCCCGAAAAAACAAATGATGCGATGGAAACCTTAGACATAGCTGGCACTTTGCACTTGAAACCTTAATTACCCAGCAACGGGCTTTGACGCAGGGCGTGCGGAGTTTTGGGAGAAGATACCTATTTGGAAGGCTTTATTGAATTTACGTGTACTCTTTGCCAAAAACACTCTTTTCATCTGATCTAAGCGCATGTAATAGCAAATAGATTGTCATTCTGCTGACACACTATTCTTCTTTCTCGAGTTCTCCGTCATCCGCCATGTTCTCGTGATCGATGTTTGGTCTCCTTACTGGACTGGAATGGCGGAAACCTTCCTGATCAGGAAACCGAACCGCCGGCTATGTCGAGTCGATTGCGTAGTTAAATAGTACAACAACCAACCATAAGCAACGCAAGGGATATAGGAATTCAGGATTATTCAAGTATACCTTATAGTCTCCTGTACAAGTGGGAGTTCCTCTTGAATATCGATACAATGTTCTGCAAGAAAAAGGCAAGCTATGAGCTTAGGTATAACACATCTTGACTCCATCCTTTTAACCTCTTTATAGCTGCAACACTAACGTAGTATTATTCTTTTAGTCTCGAGAAGACTTGTTTCTTTGTCCCCAGAGCTCAGTCTACTGAGCCCCAAACCTCGGTCTCGGGCCGATTCTGCATCTCTCTACGCCAAAATGTCAATATCAAGAGTATCAAGGTGCGCCTTCGGGGCATACTTAGGATGTAAGCCATAGAAGATTCCCCTGACCTACTGATCACGCCGACTAACTCTTATTCTCAATTCACAGTCCTGGCGACGGCTTCCTAGTATCTGAACCTGCCCAACACTGCACATTCGAACAAGAGCAACCGATCGCATCCTCAAGATGCCGTCGCTCATTCCCCATGGCAGCAGGGGACTACAAGTACCCCTTCAGCATCCCTTTACCAGCAGATATATCCGACTCGTCATGCGGTCCAAACAAATATCATACATATAAAGTCGAAGCAGTCATCAAACGCCCCTATCTCAAGGACATCGTGATCTCCCAACCAGTCCAGATCTACAAGTTCAGTTCCGAGCTCGAAAACCCCGACTCAATCCCTTACATTTCTTTGGTACTTTCAAACACCACCTGTCCCTTGATGAAGTTCATATTTAATATCTAACACTCATTCTAGAGAGAAGAATCGCAAATCGAACACGGTCAGGGCCTACATTCACGCATCATCCTCCCATCAAAATACATTCCCTTCGGCTCTGCCTTTCCAGTCAATTTCACCCTCTGGACAGGCTCAGAAAAAGAAAAAACACTCTCGAAGATTACAATCGAGGTCATCGAGAAACATAATCTCAAAATCGATGCTACGGCGGCCCAGTCCGCACGCTATAATATCCACACCATTCGCTCTGCACGGAGCTATACGCTCGTATCGAAGACGTTGAAGTTCGCAGATTCCCCCAACACTAACTGGAACGTTTGTAAAATGATTCGGTTGCCGCAGGCGCTGGACAAGGCTTCGCAGAGTATCAGTACCAAGACGATTAAAATCCAGCATGTTCTTGTCGTCAAAGCTGAGTTTCGAAGTGACGATGGGAACAATGAAAATACTGTTGAGGTTAGTTTTTTTTTATTTTCTTTCTTCTTTCCGCCGCGGGGTTGGGGTGTTTCTTGTTCTTGTTCTTGTTGTTCTTCTTTTGTTTTCTTTTTAGGACAAGGAATTCACACTAATATTTGCACAGACTACCAAAAGCGTTCCGTTCGATATCTATATGACGCCTAGTACGATTGGATCCGATGCGTTAGTGCGGGGAAAGGTGTTACAGGATTGCAGTACTCCGCCTCCGGCGTATGGTAAACATGTCTTGTGTCAGAGGCTTTTGGAAGCGGATTTGGAGTCTGTTCTGGGTGACCAGAGCTACTTTATGAGAGCGATGGAGAGTGGAACTTGTAGGGAGGTGTTTGTGGATGTAGAACCTCCGGTGTATGCCGCTTTGGAGAGTGTATCTTGACGTGTGATAATGTTTTTTTTTTTGGTTGACATCGTATATGGGGTCGGCTTCTTTTCTTGGGGTTAGCAAAGTGTATATGTGGCGCAACATTGAGCGAGAATAATATGCTGAGGTTGAGTCGGAGTCTCATCTACGTGGGAAAGACACCAATGTCAAGTGAATGCAAGATTTCTGCATTAAAAAACCAAGGAGAAAGAATCCATAGCGCCACTCTGTAGAACAAAAAAAAAAAAAACAACCAGCCAACTCCACGGATCTAGCCAAAAATCCATTCCATAAATCGGCTTGCCCATTACTCATGACCAACACATGATCCGCGGTGCTCTACCCGGATGAAGGACTGTACATGCAATAGTGAAGTGACTCAAATATGTGCTTCTTCCAAAACGGCATTCACGTCTCGGCTCACAAAAATCTCTTCTAATGTGCTGGCGCCACTGCTGATCTTATCCATATCACTCTCTAGGACCAGGCCTTGTTCGTTGGCCAGATGGAGAAGACAAATGAACCCAAAGGATGTGCTGATATCACGTAATGTCTCGGCTGGGTAGACTGTCTTGAGCGAGTTCATGATTTGCGTGAATCGTAAGCGGCCGTCATTCTTGAAGTCGGCCGGTCTCTCGGGGCTTGTGGCCTGCGGTGTAGGCGGCTCAGGAGCATCCGACTCGGTTTCAGGCTCAGCTGGCGGCTCGGATTGTGAGGCAGAGCCGAAGTTAGTGGCGGCGATCAATCGCTCGCCCATACCCTTCCACATCTCCACCTTGAGGCGTCGTACGTCAACCTTTTTAGCGACACGGGCATAGTTCACATAGTCTGGTCGTGCACGGCGTCCACCTTGTGTGACCAATTGTGAGCCGTATCCACCAGCGCCGGGCCGGCCAGGCGTGGCCCCGACCATGTTCAGCAATGCTGAAAGACCGGTCGCTCCACCTTCACCCTGTGAGGTGACTGGACGCCCATCGGCAGCAGGTGAGAGCATCTCCCTCGCATCAGCAAATGGCAGGTTGTCGTCGTCATCATCCAGATCCATGCCGTTAGGGAAAGCGAGGCCGTCATCGTCAGCGAAGAAGTTGGCGTCATAGGCACCAGGAGCACCCTCATCCTCAACGGTGTCCTCGACTTTGTGGTTGGCCCAGAATGCCTCATCCATTTCCCCATTTCCGGGGGTTTGATCTGGCCGAGTAAGAGTTGTGCGTCTCCCCAGCAGTTTCTTTGAGCCCATGCGGGCCTTGGGTTTGAGGAACAGGCGCAACAAGTTGCGCGAGTTGAAATGCTTGTCATCAGGCAGCAAATTACGACCCTTGGTTTTCCATTGGGTTTTTGGAAGGGAAATGGCGGAGTTAGAGCTAGCCGGCATGTAAATCAACTCAGCGATGGCAGAATCCAGTGGCGCCCCGAAATCGATCTCGAATGGCTCCTTTTCTTTCTTCTGCTTGGGCGCAGCGTTTGTGCTGGCAGCAGTGTGCTCCTTGATTCTCCGAATCTTCCAGTGTTCTGGGCCAGCCCAGTTCTTCTGAAGCGCGTTGTCGAAGTAGCTGAGAATGTTTTCGTGATCTTGTTTGCTTGGATTGTGGGACATCGAAATGGCATATGCGTCCTCGTCATGATCTTCGCCATCCTCATGGCTACCATCATCAATCCTGTGAACCTTGAGCATTGGCTCCAAGGCGGCCTCTCGAGCCCAGACTTCTCCACCATCACCGAAGCCAGCATCGCCACTCAAGTCAAAACCGGCCAAATCATCGTCGTCGTCAAAGCCCACCGCATTATCGTCATCAAGCATAATTCCCGATGGATCCTCCGGGGGAGCATCCGGGTTCTTGTCTTGCCGCCACTCCTCGGGGGCCTTGAGCAGAGGAAGATCCAGCGAGCCACTGGGGTCACCCAGACTGAAATTCTTGAGGGATGGGCAGACATCCTGCTCGTCAAGACGATCCAGATCAGGGAAGAACTGAGCCGCAAGAGAAGCGATGTCGATATCTGAATCGTCCTCGAAGGTATCACTAGCTTGCTGGACTGGTTTAGTCTTCTCGCCTTGGGATTCAGGGTCTTCAGGATCTTCGTGATCGCCATCGGTCTTGGCAGACTCATCCACAGCATCATCGCTACTGTCAAAGACGATTTTCCCAACTCCGTCGATAGAAAGGTGGTTGAGAAGCAGACCCTTAGCACCTCCTTCATCGAAATCGGCGGACGCCTTTTTAAACAGTGGATCCACAGCGAACTCCAACTCAAATTTCTTTAACTGCAGTGAGTTGAAAGATGGGGCTAACGTTGCCTCATGTGACCGTGTCTGTAATGCCTTTGTTAGCCGTGCGCTTTACCACACCCTGTGATTCTGGGATTGTATACCTTCTTGCGCGACTTACGCGCACCGCCCTCCTCTCCATCCTCGTCCTCATCCTCGTCGCCCTCCGCATCGGCTTCGCGCCCGCGCTTGTCGCGACTATCAGCCAAACCGCTCAACAGCTTTCCAGTCTCTGTGGCAACACTATCCACACGGCTGGTATAGATCTTCACACATCCATCGAGAGTGCAACTAGCCTTCTGGAAGTTGACACTGTCTCCCTCCCTCAAAAGCGACATATCGTGGAAGTAATCGATGAGCGCAAAGTTCCAGGAGTTGTTGGCGTTGATCTTGTTGTCGGTAGCCATCTTCATCCACTCCTCAAAGTTGGCCAAAATAGGTACGCGCTTCATCGGTGTCACTGCGCGGCCACTGACATCGCTTTCGCGGCCTCGATGACCGGAGCCACGCGGCGTCGTTGTTGGGCTCTCGCTTCCGTCGCGGTATCGGCGGGTGGGCATGGGTGTCTTCACTGCGGCTTTGATCTGGTTCATTTGGAGATCTTGGAGCGCCTGGCGAGCCTGGTTTCGCGCCGCCTTCTCACCCATATCATCATTCAAGGGTATTCTAATGCATTATTAGTACCCCGTTAGAATGCGGTTCTCGCAAATAGGAGTGGTCAACGCACTTGATCGGCGAGTTCTTCTGTGGGGTGGACGTGCTGCCGCCGGAGCGGCGATGCACTTTGTTCGCTACACGGGGCATGGTTGCGGTTTCCCCCAGCAGGGGATAACAGGACGGTAGCGTAGGTTGTCGATGGTGGTTGCAGGCGCAGGAGGGGCGGCCTAAACAAATGGGGAAGTCAACAAACATCCGGCGTACAAAGAAGACCAGACGCGCAGAAAATCACATGGTTTGACGTTTGCTGCCTGAAAACCCAGGTGTCAATTGATGAGCTGATTTCCCCATTTTCGCGAGACTTTAACCTCCAAAGATACTTTAAATTACATCTGCTCAGTGTAAAAATAAAGGGCCGTCCATCTCGTATCCGTTCAAATTTTGATATCCTTCTATACTTCAGTCATCGCCATACCTTATCGGCTGTACAGCATCGGCATGCGCCCAGAGATTAGCGCATTGGTCCACTCTGCAGCCACGCCTGTGCTAGGCTGACATCACCGCACTCATTCACCGCAACGAAGGGACCAGGTTCAATGGAAGACATATCTTCTCCTTCTTGAATCTGTTATTAACTTGATTTGGAGACTTGGTCGATACTATCCTAGGTCACAATGCAGCGATTGAAGACGCCATCATGAACGCATTACCCTCATTCCTGCAGCCTGCCGTCCGCAGAGGCCCTCGGTACTCCACGCGACCATTCTACACAAGCATCCTTGTGTTCACCACCCTTGTGGTTCTTACGTTCGCTGTAAGAAGTATTGAAACGGGACAGATCCATCAGCGCACAGCAGCGGGTGTCCCTCTCCTCAAGCGGGAAGAGGAACCAGAGGTACCACCGATCCTCTCCCTTGTGAAATGATATGGAAGGCTAATTGATACTCTGTGTGACCTATTTGCAGTGCCGCCTAGTCCGAGACGTCAAAGACCAGTGTTCATATGTTCGCGACAATTGTCCCGACCATCAAGATGGCCTACTCTCTTATCTCCAGCTATATTATTGCTCCTTGTCCGATGCGAAGCCGGTGGCCTTCATAATTCTGATTCTTTGGCTGTCGCTTCTATTCAGTACCATCGGGATCGCGGCCAGTGATTTCTTGTGCATTGATCTGAGTACTCTGGCCAGCGTCTTGGGGTTGAGCGAAAGCCTTACGGGCGTTACGTTCCTCGCATTTGGAAATGGCAGTCCCGATGTCTTCTCGACCTTTGCTGCAATGCGGTCGAACAGCGGAAGTCTCGCGATTGGTGAATTGATTGGCGCGGCCAGTTTCATCACGTCTGTAGTTGCAGGCTCTATGGCTCTGGTCCGACCGTTCAAAGTGGCCCGCCGGAGCTTTGTCCGAGATGTGGGCTACTTCGTTGTAGCTGTCAGCTTCAGTATGTTTTTATTGGCCGATGGCAGGCTTCATGTTTGGGAGTCAGCTGCAATGGTGGCCTTGTATGTCTTTTACGTTTTCATGGTCGTGACCTGGCATTGGTATTTAGTTCGCCGCCGCCGAAGGTATGAACGGGACCTTGCCGCGCGAACCCATTTCCACATTCCGGACAACCAGGAGCTGGAGGTAGAACAACCCATTGAAGATGACGACCCAGGCGTGGCCTCCGAGTCACGCAGTCTTCTCCGTGGAGCATCTACAGATGACTTTGATATGTTGGAACGAGCCGAAGCAGCTCCCATCTGGAAAGATGAGGAAGATGAGGACGACGAGACTCGTAACCGTTACTTGGCCGAGATCCGCGATAACATGCATGTCTATCGCCCTTCGTATAGATCGAGGCGTAACACTATGAACCCAATTCGGCCGAGTCTCGTCGGTGCTCTGGAATTCCAATCGGTGCTTCATTCCCTTCAGAAATCACGCAGCTATAAGCCGACCGTCAGCGTGAGCAGCTACTCAGATGACGGCGAGAACTCTTCCCAGCCCTTTGACACCCGGTCGATTGCATCGCATCCTCGCGCGAGCAGACCTACGGGATATAATGACCGTCTGTCACCCAACAGTGCAGAAGGTGCTCGAGTACGAGCTGTGTCGGCCAACGATGCCGATGGATTGAGGCTTGATACCAGCGTGTTGAACCGACGAACCGCCGAACCTCCGCGTCTCACTGTGAGTCGGCCTTCAAACGACATAGCCATGGAGCCACCTGGCTTTCTCCGCATAGATACCAGCGCAGCCTTGACTGCCTCCCCATCATCGTCTGAGTTTCCCTCGCCGATTCAAAATCCTGCGGACGCCGGTGTTCCTCGAACGCCGGACCTTTTGGCACCGCCAGATGCATTCAACGCTCCCAACTACCAAGCTGGGGCAACTCATGAAATTTCTCCACGTTCGATATCCCCCAGAGGTGGAACCGGCAGTTATAATTCTGCATATACCACAGAGAGCCCAGCTGCGCCGTTCCCGACGTTCGTTGATGGACCTTCTCCTCCCCATTCTCGTCCACCTAGTATTTATCTGCCCAACCCGGAAACGAGCCCGTCAGAGCAGTTGCTATTCCACGATGGCCCCGATGAGATGGTCGGCGATAGCTCCTCATTCCGGTTATCCCTTAGAAGGTTGTGGCCTTCAACCTTTCCTCCTCCGAAGCGAATCGGTTGCACCCTCTTCCCTACCTTGGCTAGCTGGAAATCCAAGGGTATCGCCGAGCGTTTGCTGGGAATTGTCGCAGCGCCCAGCGTATTCCTGCTCACCATAACCGTGCCAATTATTGAGCCCCAAGGCCCCGAGTCTGTGGATCCCGATCCGGTGCCGGCCGTGGTCATTGAGCGAGTTGGAGACGAACACCAAGCTCCTAGGATTCGACTCCCGGCTGATAGCCCTGTACTTCACCCGGGCCATGACCGTCAAAGCTCTTTCCCAGATTATCAGACTTCTCACTCACACCGCAAGTCGCATTCTGAACATAACCGCCCCAGTCGTCCTCGTTGGGACTCGGAACTTCCAGCCCCACCACCACTACACGTCGATACCCTAGACTGCCATCTACCAGTCAAAGACTGGAACCGCTGGCTCATTGGAATCCAACTTTTCACTGGTCCCTTTTTCTTCACCCTCATCGCATGGACCACCGTCGACGAAGACAACGACCCTCGCAACCTCATCTTACCAGCCCTGGTATCCCTCCTTTTCTCATTCCTCTGCCTCACAGCTCTCCTCATCTCAACCCGCCGCCGTCCTTGGCACCAAAGCAACGCTCAGCCCGAGCAGGATCCCTCAGAACAGCACACCCCTCCCCTCCCGGACTCATGGCGTCCTTTCCTAGCCCTCTTAGGCTTCCTGGTCGCCATAGCGTGGATCGCAACCATCGCCACCGAAGTTGTCTCCCTATTGAAGACCATCGGCGTCATTATGGACATTTCAGACTCTCTACTGGGATTGACCGTCTTCGCAGTCGGCAACTCTCTCGGCGATCTCGTCGCTGACATCACAGTCGCAAGACTCGGATACCCTGTCATGGCACTGAGCGCATGCTTCGGTGGCCCCATGCTTAACATCTTACTTGGAATCGGCCTGGGCGGACTATACATGACCATGAACGGTGGCCATGCGCCTCGCGGACACAATGAGGTCGTTACCCGAGCTCCCTATGAGATTGCCATTTCCGAAGTATTGGTCATCAGTGGAGCCACTCTTTTAGTCGTCCTCGTCGGTCTTCTCATCGTTATCCCCTTGAACGGCTGGAGAATGGATCGCAAGATCGGGTGGGGGTTGATTGTGGTTTGGTGTTTGAGTACGGTAGGGAACGTGATTGCGGAGGTTACATAATGATGTTCATACGCATTTTTTCAGTATTTTTTTTATCGAATTGGCATTGATGTTGGGTGCTTTCACGACTTATCATTCAGATGATGGATATCTATTTCGGTTGTACTTGTCGCATGATGCAGGCATCCGTGCTATGATCCTTAGTTTTGTTACTATGTACACGAAATACATCGTCAATTTCAACAGCATTGGGTCGAGGACTGTGTCATCTGCTTCGCTCTACAGTTCACTCTTGTTTGATAGTTTGGCAAATTTTCTTTGATTACGATGGATCTCTTCAAGCAAAATCTCAATAAATATTGTGGGTGGAACACAAGCACCTAAACTATCATCATCGCCCTTATCTAGCATACGCGTATCACCTCGGTCTTCCCCAAGAATGGAATGATCAAGCAAAATGCCCACTTCAAAGTCCGTCCATTTCTGTACAATTATGTTCTAATTAGTGCCTCAGAGCACGCGCCCAGCCGAGGAACTCGTGCTGCGGTCGTTGGTCTGCACCTTCTTGAGACCCCGTCCAGCTTGAATGGATGCAAGCAGAGCGGAATGAGCTCCACCCGCGCCGCCAGGGGCGGGGGGCGCAGGGGGAGGGGGGCTCCCGGAGGGGCGCCCGGAGGAGGCGGAGGTGGAGCTGCAGGAGCACCAGGTGCAGGAGGAGGAGGGGGAGGTGCTGCGAATGGAGCGCCTCCCGGGGGCGGAGGCGGAGGAGGCGGCACTGCACCGGGAGGGGGAGGAGGGGGAGCAATTGGGGCAATGTCTCCGGCCTCGGGCTCGATAGCGGAAGATGCGAGAGGCGCGGAAGGAGGAGGAGGAGGGGGCGCAATAGGGCTAGCCTGGACAGGTGTAGCGGACTTGTCTTCATCCATTGCACTCAAAGGGCGCGGTGGTGCCATGGTACCGAACAGGATGCTGGCAAGCTGCTTGGCGCTGCCACCGCCGGGCCGCTCATCCTCATCCTCAGACGACTCAATATCGGAGCCGGCATTGGACCAGTCATCATCCTCCTCAGGGCGTGTACGGGTCTTGCGTTCCAAAGGTCCGGCTCCAGTGAAAGTAGGCTTGGAAGCTTCTTGCTTCTCTTGTTGAGCGAGGCGGTGGAACGGGTTGGTGGACTGGGCCGCGGGCGAAGTTGCTTGGATCGGCTCAGTCGTCTGTCCAAGGGACTTGAAGTAAGGGTTTTTCGACTCCGCGTCAGCTGTAGCAATGGGAGCTGCAAATCCTTCAACTGGGGAGGCAGCCGGGCTGGGGGCCTTCTCGAGCTCGGGGGCAGAGGCCGCTGGGGGCTCTGGTACAGGATCAGTAGGGACAGGTGGTGCGGACAGAAACTGGCTCTGAGTGGGAGTGCTGTTCTGGGGAGTGATGCTCTCAGGCCCTTCATCGTCTGAGGAGCTTTCATCATCCAAACCCTCCAGCTCGCGCTGTAATTGGCGCTCACGTTCCCTGGCAGCTTCAAGTTCAGCACGCTGAGCTTCCATCTTGGCCTCCTGCTCCTTAGCCATGCGAGCAGCTTCTTCCCTACGGCGTTTCTCTTCCTGCTTCTTGATTTTGCCTTGTCGAACCTGCTCCTCAAGGGCTTTGAGGCGAGCTGCCTGGGCTTCTTTCTCCTTTTGGAAATCATCGGCCTCAGATCTGTAATTGAGTTAGCAATAGCACGATTATGGGAGATGGAGTCAAGACAAACTTACTCAAGACGCTTGGTCTCCGCCTCTTGTGCCTCCTGCTCCTCCTTGATGGCCTGCTCACGAACGGCATGCTCTGCCTTGGCTTCCTCGGCCTTCTTAGCATCAGCTTGGCCGGCACTATCAGTTCGGGCTCTGCGAGTAGGAGGTGCCGGAGGTGGCTTCTTGCCAGCAGCCTTGGGAGCTGCGGCACTAGGACCACCCCTCTCCTCAGCCAAACGGCGCTGTCTCTCGGCCTCCCTCTTAGCATCTTCTTCTTCGGCACGCCTCACGCGCTCTTCGCGTTCTCTCTTCTCTCGTTCCTGACGCTGGGCCAAAGTTTCGGTCGAATCGGCGGGCTTCAGGCCGACAGCGGCCATACGCTCTGCGATGCGCTTCTGTGCACGCTCCCTGGCAGCTGCCACACGGTCCTCGTGCGTGTTACTGGGAGTAGAGCCTGACGAGCCGGTCGAAGCGGGCATAGACGGCCGTGCAGCAGGTGAATCGGAAGCGGGGGATCCATAACGGGGTCGCTCATGGAGAGATCTTTCTCGCCTGTTTCATTCTGTTAGCTTGATTCACACACGATGATCCTAGGTGTAACATACTCTTCTTTGCGGATGCTGGCAGTCCGGCTGTTGCGGCTAAGGTCATAGATGAAGTCACGGGTGATTTCTTCAACGCCCAGGGCATCTTCCCATCGTCGCTTTTCATGCTCACGAGTAGAGTTTTGTCCTTCTTCGCGGAGACTGTCCTCCAAACTGCGGGTGAAGTCCCGAACACTTTCCTCGACATCACGGGTCATAGTTTCGTTGCGCTCCCGCTCAGCCTTGACGTTTGCACTCTCAGCCTCCAGTCGGCGAGCAGCCTGTCCATCATCATCTTCAGTGGCGGGGGCTGGGCGGCCAGCCAACTCAGCAGCGCGGGCTTGCATGCGGGCACGAGCGCGAGCCTTGATGCGATCGGACTCGGTCACTGCACCGCCCGGTCCAGTGCCAACAATGGTCTGAGCGCTACCAGGATGGGCTTTGGCATCCTTTAGGCGGAAAAGCTCAAGCTTTGCATCGGATATCTCACGCTCAACGCGTCGAACTTCAGATGCGACCTGTGGAACCTGGTCCTCGTAGGACTGGAGCTGACGACGAAGAGCCCTACGCTCCGCCCCGGTATCCAATTGACGGAACGAAGCATTGGGGTGTGTGTCAATGTCATCTTGCACACGACGGATACGGTCCATGAGGCTCTCTGCCTCACGGCGGTCCTGGCGATCAAGAGCCTCGTCGTCCTCAGCCCGGTTCTCGTCCTGGAAGTCAACAGCGTCTAGCATCACCTTGGCCTCACGGATCTTCTTTCGCAGCTGGTCCACTGACAGCTCGTCTCCCTCTGAAGTCTGGGAGGCACCGGGCGATGGAGTACGGGCCTCGTTACCAACACGACGGCGGGCACTCGAACGGTAGCCGCCCGCGGCATCATTGTTCTTGAACATCGTCGCATCCTTACGACTGGCTCCGGGCTGTGCACTACCGCCACGGAATGAGTGATCCTTGAGATAGCTCACACCGGTCTTCTGAGGCTGCAAGAAAGCTCCGGATGCCTTCCGCGACTCGGCATCCTGGGACAAAAGGGACTTGACAGTACCAATAGAATCATTTAAGTGTCTTGTGGACGGGGGAATGAGCTCCGGAGGGAGACGGCTAGGCACCGGATAACCGTTCAAAGCCCGATAGATCAGATGCATGGCAACAGCGAATTCATCCATGTTGAGACGGCCGCGATTGTGAGGGTCGGCCAAAGTCCAGATTCGCTCTAAATCCTTCCGATTCAATCCACTTTGACCCATGATCTCAATGGCAGTTTCGCCGCCAATGAATCCCTTGCGGAATCCATCCCAGGCACGGAACAGGTCGTCGTAGATTTTTTTCTCTTCCTTGGTGATGGCCCAGGCAACCGTGGCATTGCCGGAAAGGTTGGCCATGTTGAAACCACCCTCGCGACCGGGTTGAGGCATGAGCTGCTGCTTCATAGCCTCGATATTGGGCAAGCCTTGTGCGGGGGTGTTGATAAAGCCCCACTGACCAGGAATACCAGTAGGCTGTGCTGTGAGCCCAGTAGGTTGCACACCTAGGCCACCAGTCTGTGCAGGGCTGAGGTTTGAGGCAAAGCCAGTAGGCATGGGGGGCATTGGGGGCCGAGGGCCAGTATAACCCGTAGCTTGCGGATTACTCATGAAACCTGTTTGTTGCGATTGGAGGAATTGTGCCTGATTCTGCCCTGGGATGCCGGTCTGTTGAGGCTGCATGCCAGTAGGCTGAGAAAAGAATCCGGTGGGCTGTGCAGTCAACTGGTTCAGTAGCTGAGTATTGCTCGCCTGCTGGGGCTGGGGCTGCTGGACGATAGGCGGGGTCGACTTGTTCTCCAGAAGAGGCGCATCGAAATTGGGCGCATTGGTTCGCGGCGCCGACGGTGGTGCCGAATCGGGCACATCGAAGGAGATAATGTCAACCATGCTAGACACCTCATTCTTGATCGTCTCAGGCAAAGAGGCAGGCACTTCACGGCCAGTCAGACGTAAATTACACAGGTACATAGCCAGTGCGAACTCGGGAAAGAACAATTGTCCTGACTTAGTGGTATCTGACAAAATCCAGATCTTGGAAAGGTCGGCACCTGGGAGCTTGGAGCGCAGAAGAAGGTCCCGCGCTTTCTCGCCTGATAATGATGGTCAGCAAATGGCCGTTGTTCCGACGGAAAGATCCAGATAGGCACATACCGTCCAATGTCTTTTCATTGCCAACAGCAGATCTGAATAGCTGCTCAAACTTGGCCTGATCCTGTGCTGTGATGAAAGAGAGCCGGATACTCGGGATCTTCGAACCAGTCTTCGGTGGCACTTGCGGGGGGTTTCCGGTGGCACCGGTATCTTGAAAGGAGTTTGCGACATCAGACGAAGTCTTCAATCGGGAAGGGAGCCCCGTAGCCTGGGGGAGCTGAAGTTGAGGGAGTGGTGGCTGCGCCTGGCTCTGAGGCTGATTCTGAGGGGGAAAGCCAGTATATTGAGGCTGCAGATTTTGCGGCTGCTGGAATTGCTGCTGCGATTGTGGTGGTTGCTGTCCAGGGAAGCTAGTGAACTGCGGCTGGAGCTGTCCCGCGGGGAATCCGGTGGGTTGAGGTTGAAGCTGCGAGTTACCAAATGGCGACGGTTGACCGGCAAAGCCAGTTGGTTGCGGCGCAAATCCCGTTGGCTGTGGCTGCTGCATTGGCGGCTGCTGTTGGCCCTGAGAGAATTGCGAGTATGTTGGCTGTTGCTGCTGTTGCTGCATGAATGGTGCCTGGCCTGGGCGGCCACCAGCACCACCGCCGAGGAAGGAATTCGACGAGGAGAACATTATTAACACGTCGCTCGCATGGAAGAAAAAGATGCAGAAGAACCGCGGATAGATCACAAAGGGAAAAAGGAATGCAGATGCCCCAGGGGGAGTCTCAGGAGCAACGGAAATGACGCTGTAGCAGGGACACGCGGAGGGACGCTAGCTCAATTGGGAGCTTAGTCATGACTACCCCAGCGTAATCTATTTTCAGGTTGCACGAGGTGAAGAAGTTTAGATGGGATCACGGACATTATGCCAGGAAAATTGAGTCAAAGAAGCATGGGATAGACCTATGGTCGACGCGACTGCTATTAGGTCTCACACTACAGGCCGTGAAGAAATGCCGTTGACGTAAAACGCTCTCATGATAATTTCGTGTAGAACTCCGAAAGGCTGTGAGAGGGCAAAGCTATTTGAATTTCTGTGGTATCGTACTAGATACATGGCATCAACGTGGATGCAAATCATAACCATCATTAGTGTCCCCCGTGGGAACGAGCAAAAAAAAGCACCAAGATCTTGGACTGGATAACCCAATCCGCATTTTGAAGACGAAGTACTAAATGAGCCTTGAGACCGCTCCATGCGCCAGATGAAAACCGAAGGAAAGAGAATGACCGGATATGAATCTCAGCATCGAGTCGACTTAAAGTCGACTTTCATGTTTGACTGGAGATCGATTAATCGGTCTGCTGCTGGTTGGCAGCGTTGGCCATCTTGCGCAGCTCATACTCCTTGGTAAATTCGCGAGACAGAGTGCCCAAATCCTGGATCAATGCTTTCGAGGCAGTGATCACAGCTTGGCGCGGTGTAATTTCACCATCAGTCTGGACGCGCAACAGGAAGTTGGGGGTCAAAGGGTGAGGAATCTAGTGACGCAAAGTCAATATCGATCTGAAGTCCCAAATGAGCGGCCAAAGATGTTCCTTCTTACCTTGTAGGCGGCGAAGACGACGTGGGGAGTTTTCAAGAGACGAGTGCGAAGCATGTTGCCGAGGGTATGGTCTTCCTTGTGGAAGGTAAAGATAGCGGCAGAGGGAAGGCCTAAGCTTCGTCGTCAGTGAAGCTGCTCACTCTCATTAATAAAGATAGACTCACGAGTGTCAATCTCGACATCGATCTTGTTCTCGCCAGGGCCAAGCAAAATGGCCTCGTAACTGTGACCAAGTCAGACAAAACCGGTGAATAGAATGCAAAACGATGCGAGGAAAGATAAAAGCATGAACAAGATGAGTTACAATGGGACTGACGGGTCCTGGCGATCCTCCACCTGAGAAGGGCCTAGATGGCGCGAGGCAGGACGATCTCGGCGTCCAGCACGATCCTTCGCAATGGCATCAGTCGCCAAGACGATCTTGGAGGGGTTGGGGCTCGACATCTCTGCAGTTTCGGGCAGGTCACAGGAATATTCAGAGGCCGAAGATGGAGATGTGTTGGGAATGGGGTAGTATGAAGAGCTTCGAGGTACAGACTGGAAAGAGTCTTGCGGTGCAGGCTGATGAAAGGAAGGCCCCAGGTCCAGAATGCCTTGGGGAAGCTCATCCGACAAGACTGGAGGAAGAGTCCCTTCTCCAGCAGGTCCAGACAGGTCCAAGTTGCCCTCAAGATTCTCCTCCAGGTTCCGGTGCGAATGTTCGTCGAACAGCCCAGGCGGAAGCTCGTCGAACACTGCTCGATTGGGACACTCGTCGTAAACGGGGGAAGGAGCCATGACGGAGGGTCTCGATACCAGGCGAATGAATGCTTGAATACGAGAAAGCGCCAAAGTGGAAGGTGCCAATATCAGGTTTCCCGTAGTGGTGGAAGAGAGAGACCTCGAAGATGGTCCGTGACAAGTTCAAGACTTCTCAACAACCAAATACGAAGGCCTTTCTTGCACTCTTCCACCACACCTCTCGAGCTCATCCCATGGCTCACCCCAGCCAAACATTGCGAAACACGAACGCCCTATCCCACAGCCCGCAACTGACCCATCCCATCTCGTTGACGCATTGTAACAACAAGACAAAACAAAGAGCAACTGAATAACCAAGAACTTTTCACTTACCGATCCGGTGCGTTCATATTGTCAAAACGTGTTATCGCAACGACGGGCGATTATGGATGTCAAGGATGTCTAGGCTTTTCAGGAGCTGTTCGTGGCCGTTCCAATCTCAATGAGCGGCTTAAGGTCGACAACCAATCGTCTTTGTAGGATTGTTGCGGCTGCGAGACCGAATTGCGTTTGCGCACCTCGCTGTCTAAATGGCCAAACGCCCAAACGTCCAATTATCGACCAGGTTCTGGTTCCTCCAAGGCCGAGAGCTCAAGCACGGAAGTGAGGACCGTGTCAGTGTCCAATATGAGCTTGGCGAACGGTTGGGTCCTGGCTGGTGCAGGATGAAAGTCGATGTGGTTGGATGAAAGTGTCGAGATTCGAGTCAACGATACGGTATCAGCACGTGATGCACGCCCACGATATCACGTGATATTGCTTGCTCTACTATATTAATTGAAAGTTAGGACGAGATGCCACGTTCCATGGTCCGGTTTGAAAATATCTATTTACCCGGAATACTTGGTCTGTAAAATCACATGGATTGAGGTCTGCTCGCGACAGACCCTGTATTGAGAAGTATTTTCGTTTCTCCGAACTATGCAGCGCGGAAAGGTAGAACATTCAGATTCAATAACTCCAATCCCTGATCCGCATTTGTTTTTTTTTTCTGAGCTCCCGAGATACACGATACCAGGATTGAGAGGTCTCCAGAATTCTGTGAAGCCTTTTGAAGTAAATTTGCGCATATGGCGCCGTCACTCGAAATCGAACCCGAGTCGCATTTCAGTAGTATTGAAAAGGCCTTGTCCGCGAGGAAGATATTTAAGCAAATTTGGGCGGAGACGAAGAGTATGAAACAAGCCCCAATCATTCCTGATAGACTTTCATTCCCTCAGGACCAAAGGATCTAGCAAATGTCTCATCAGGAAACCTCATAAATGCATTATCACCCTCCGAATGCTCCTCAGCCCACGCCCGATATGCACTCCAGTAAATGATCGGGTTACCAGCACACATTTCTCTCCAGCTTACATTCGCGATGGAAAGGTTGATATAAGCTGATTCCGCCTCCTCCAAATCTCCTCTTCCATAACCATGTCCAGTCGATACGTGGCCATAAGTATTCAGCATATCATCGTGAAACCAGACATCACCTGCTTCATAAGAAGCGTAGATAATGGCCTCAAAGTCTTCCCGATCATCACTCGATTCCATCGCATCACGAAGAGTGTGGCGATCAACTGCAAGAAAATGATTTGGCGGAGAGTGTTTACCGAACGCTCCGGATTCAAAGTAATTGAGCAACCCCTGCATATCCGGTGACATGAGTCGATCTGATACGTCGACCCACATCCAATTCTGATCAGACATCGTGAACATCTCCGATTGAATCTTGCGAAGCTCGGTTGGAGTCATTGCTTCCAGGACGAAGACGACATCCGTGTCCAGGCTCCCAGCAATGTTGTCCGGGTTGACGATTGGCTCTCCTCCAACCATCGGTATTTCATACATGGCTGGATTCCACCTGTATGGGCCTCTGGGCAAACGAGTCGGAATGTAACTTTCTGGATTCCAGCCTGCATCCCAGGATTGTTTGACTTTATCAAAGGGCAGGGTAAACAGCTCAAGTTTGTTGGCCGTAGGATCTGCGATGTTTGGTTCGCTGGACCCCTTTGCTATGACGATATGATAGCCCTCTGCGTCATCATCAATAAAAAGTGCGAAGGCCTGGTCGTTACCTTCGCGGCATATTTTCAGCGTTTGAAACATGCGGTAGAGCTGGGCGCGGGAACATGGCTCTTGACTCTCTGGCCAGTTATGAATGATTGTGGGGCAGCCGATCATTGACTCGATGTTTTCTTGAACTGTCTTCGAGAGGTGCACCAGAGAGATAAGAGTCGGAGTGGATGGCTCGAGGCTCAACCCCGTGAGATGGGATGGAAGCACTCCCTTGAATGGCTACGTATTACCTTTAGCAGATGATCGTACAATATAATATCATGGGAGAAGCCTAGCTTTACCTGGACAGCTTCTTCTTCCTCCGGCTCTGGTAAAATTCGAGTATAATCCGCTGATAGTCCGCCGCTGGCAGCTATGCCCAGAAGCAGATTGGCTCGCTCGATTGGTACACGAGCAGCCTCAGGGCCTGATTCCTTAGAGGTCCTCCAGGCGAGGATCGCCGAATGATCCGTTAGGGACTGATGATCAATAAATATGAGAGGGTCCTCTTTCAACATAGTGAAAATGACAGATGTCGGTGGGGTATAATTCATCAGCCAAGGAATTTCGACCAGACGGCGCATCCCATTTTGGGGACTATCTGGCCACTCCTCACTAATGGAGCTGAGCTTGGTCATCATGGCAGTGCGCTCTGCGTCCCCTACAGGACAGATGAATACCACAAGCCATGTTGGAGGTGTATCCGGCTTGTGTCGGGCGGAAGTATAGATGCTAGGGAGCAGCCACGATGGAGGGGCGGGGACTGCCATGTTTGTCTGTACACCGTAAGGGACGAAACCCTCTGTCTCAGATTTGAGGCTCTTGAGAGACCCACCGAAACACGTGAGGCCATGTTGCCTAGGCAAGTAGTCTAAGTATATCTACCAAAAAATGATACACAATAGTGTACAGTGAGTTTCCATGAGTTGAAAGAGATAGTATGCCATTGCTTCCCATGTTAACCAACCATGATGCCGATTTCATTGTGTCTACGTACGTATTTATCAAATTTTCTTCTCGATCTTATTCTTCCGTCCTGAAAGCCCTTTTAAGATAATGTGTGATGCTTGTATCAAGAGGTATGTACGTCTGGGATTCGCAGGTGGATGCATAACAGCCTGGCCATTGGCTATGTTGTTTATCGTATCTCGGGCGCAAGCGAACGGAGACCCCAGAGATCTGCTCTAGAACAATGCACAATTTATTTCATGAGACATTTGAAGATCCGAGGGCCCTTGCCCGAAATGAATTATGTAAGTCCCCCAAAATCTCGTAGGACTCATGTCAGCCCAAAGGAGCAACGCAAGAATGCATGCCATGAACAATTAATGAACCAAAATAGAACATAAATATGAAGGAAAAATGAAAACGCCATGCCAGCCCTGCGCCAATGCCAAGAAGATGTAACAGTAAGGACATATGTATTCATACTTGAGATGCACCATCTGCCCCTTCAAGATGGCCATGCAATAGAAAAATTCAGGAACAAAAGAGGTATGGCTTGAGCTTCGAAGGAGGGGAGATTAAGAAAAAGTTCGAAGCCGAAGCCGAGTTGGATGTATGTGCGTGGTTTTCATGTCATGGCGAGCGCAAAATTGAGAACAACAGGGTTTCTATACAGCGGCGCCGTGATTCGTCTCATTTGGTGCGTGGTATATTGAATGATGATGGAATGGGATGAAGGAGTTGGCTTAGTGCACGACACTGAGCAAGTCTCCGAGGGAAGAAGTTCCTCGCTTCAGCTTCCAGCTGTTCTTCTTTTTGTCGCGCTTCTTCATCATCTCGGCCCACGCTTCGTCGTCATCGTCATCGTCGGAGGTGTTTTGGGCCTTGCGGCCGGCCGGCGAGCGACCTGGTGAAACCGGGCGGACAGTCACGGTCGCGAGGGACGATGACTTTGGTAGATGGGGCTGCGGTTGAGAATTTTGCAGTCTGGGACGCTGATTCTCATCTGCCCAGCCATTCAGGTGCGATGGAGCACCTGCGTTCTCCCCCGGCATGAGTGACACAGGCCGGTAACGAGAGGCTAGGCCGGCGTTACTACGTTCTGAAGGAGCGATTGATGAGGCGTAGCCCGGATTTGGGGTTTGGAATGGTGGCCCAGATAGATTGGGCATTGGCGAGCCAGTGCGACGCACGGCAACGTTCGGGTCCAGCGTGCTGAGAGCGCGATGGTCGAAACGGGGGTTGGCATTAGGGGCCGGACCCGGCATGGAGACTGGCCTACCTCCCATGACTGAAGGAGTGCCTGCCGTCGACGGTGGGCCCGCCATTGGGAAGCCAGCCATGGAGGGAGGGCCCATCGGAGGTCCAGCCATCGGCATACCACCTATGCTAGGAGGGGCAAGCATGCCGTTTTTCGTCATCGGAGGCGGGGTACCAGGCACACCCTGCATATGCATTTGCATCTGCATCCATTGCATCTGCATTTGCATCATATCTGCCATTTGGCGGGACAGCTGCAGCTGAGCCTGCTCGTTAGGATTCATTGGTTGCGGCCCCATCATTGAGAACGGTCGAGGCACTTCGCCCATGTTGTACATCGCCTGGGTATTCGGACTGCCCCGTCGCATTGCACGAGCCCGCTCCTCGTTGGCAATCACATTAACCAGGCCTCCTGGATGAGGTCCTGGTGAGGAGGCCGCCCCATACACCGAGCCCGATCCTCCACCCATAGCAAGAGACTCGCGATTAGGCCCAGCGACCAGGCCAGCTCCATAATAAGGATCCCGAGGAAGAGCTCGGGCGAAAACAGGCAATCCACCCCGGGCCCCTTGTTCGGCACCGATCACTGAGCTCGAAGACGACGCATACGGGGGTTGCATTGACGCACGAAGGTTCGGGTTGGAGCTGGCATTGATTAAGCGAGAGGGTGGACGATTGCGGTTCGGGAAACCGTGAGCAGCAAGGATACCCAGGGGGACGTCCTCGTCATCCTCCTCGTTGCTCTTACCACTGGAGGTGTTGCCGATAGAACCAGACAGTCGGTTGAGATTGGGAACGCTGCTGCTCCCTCCACTCATAACGGGACGAAGGAATGGCGATCCTGCTTGTTGTCCAGTCACTTTCATCATCTGCTGGCGGTAGACCGACATGTGAGCCTCCTGCTTGCGCCGCTGTCGTTCCGCCTCGCGCTGCTTCTCAATCTCGTCTTCCTCATCGAATGCGTTTCCTTCCTCTTCCTCTTCGTCTTCACTCTTGGAAGCACTGCTGTTGGCTCGCCGCAGTTCCTGTTGCTGGCGGTAATGCTCAAATTGAGAGGGTGTCATAACCTTGTTGCCCGGGGAATTCGTTTTGGGCATATTCTCGGCGTATTGAACCGCGAGTCGCGCGTGGGCAGCAATGGTCGGATCAGGCTCATTTCGTTCCGCGAACATCGATTCAGGCTCCGATTTCACATCATCAGGACTGGCAGTTTTACCATGATAGAAGAGGGGTGTGTTGTCGGTCACTGGCGGAGAGTGCTCTTTGCTCCACAGCAGGGATTGCCTGACCATTTTCGCATCCTCATCATCAATCGGACTACCGACTGGTCCGCCCGAGTAGATTCCACTCCGGCGAAGACTATTGTAATCCGACCGTGGTCGTTCGAGGGATCGATGATTCGTTGTAGCACCCAGCGTCTGGGATGAACCTGGTGATGCTCTGCGGAATCCTGCGTCCGCGTTGTTGGCGGACGAAGAATTGTCAATTACCAAATCGCCCATTCGCGCAACATCGGGATCATTGAGCAAATTATCGTCGGAATGACGGGAGCGTTGGCTGTCCCATGAGTACGGTGACGGTTCAACGGCCGAGGACTGATCGATTTTCAAAGGAGCAGGTCGTGGTACCCTTCCACTGGCACCGGCCTGGAACTCAGGCAGAGCCTGTGTGGGTGGGGACGAGGAGTACTGTACCACTATTAGCATTGGCCCACTTGTTTCCTCATCAATGGGAGCGTCGTACCTGCTTAGATCGCCGAGGAGATGGGTCCCGCAACATGGCGCTGTCCCGTTTGCCTAGATGATCAAACATCTTCCCAAAGTCATCAGTGCTTTCGGCTCCAAGATCCGCCCCGAGGTTGAATTGCCCATCCGCCAGCTTCGGCGGTGTAGCTGTGCTATCCGTATTGGCAGTTTGGACCCGTCTCGTCGATGCATCGGGTGTAGCGGTTCTGGGCAGAGCCGCAGGTGTATTTGATTTGCCGAATCGGCCACCGAATGAAAATGTCCTGCCTGCGGCAGCGCGTAGGCCTGCCGCAAGTGGAGGCGGAGCGGGGATATCGATCATTCTCGAGTGCGGGGATGAGGCCTCATCGGGTGGTGGTATCTCGGTGGAGGATGGTAAAGTTGACGAGGAACTGAGTCGGGTGGAAGTTGAGCTCTCGTAAGTTGGGCCACTATAATTGCGGCGGGTTAGTCGCTTCCTAAAAGATTCCTTGGGTCGGCAGGGGCCATACCGCTTCCTCAGGGGTTGTTCGGTTCCGGCGAAAATGTTGTCGGAATCCTCCCCGGTTGCGGGTACGGCATTGCCCTCACTCATGCGCTTGCTTAGAGGCGCACCATCTGTCATTGATCTATGCGGGCCTGGTCGTTCGAAGACACGGAAGGAGGGCTGTTGTTGTGCATCCACCTCTTCCAGAATGTTCCCGGACGACTTCCGGCGACCACCAAACGTCTTGGGCAGCTTAATAGGCATGGTTATGGATGTTGTGAGAGCAACAAATAAATGATTGAGCGCCTCCTTTACTCGATCGCGGCTCCCATTAAGGTAGACCTGTTCCTGGGGGAAAATTGATCACTTCAATGGACGTGTCAGATGCAGGTGGAGAGGAGAGACGAGGAACAGAGGGCAAGCCGACAGATCGGCGGTTGCAAGGGGAAACGAATATTTGCAAGGAACAAAGAAAGCTCAGGGGAGACGGAGCCTTAGGCTCTGGGGCGAAGCGAATCCCCAAAGAAGCTTCTGGTACGGAGATAACAGCCTGCGACACACTTTGCTCTAGCGGCTGATCGGGCCCGTCTGGAATCCACCCTGTGGGTTGCGATCTGGTCGCGTACACGACAAACCAATTTTAACCCTAGTTCCTCTTCCCTGGTCCCTGATCCGGGGTGGAAAATGGGATGTGGCGGGTTGAAAGCTTCCCTTGGCGTGAAAAGGAAGAAAATCAGATGAACAGAAAGAGGAAAAAAATCAACACCACCCGGGTGAAACCCAAAATGGTATCAGTTTCAGTTTGGTCTCCGCCGAGATTCAACAACGAGCAATGAGTGAGCAAATCCGATCCGAACGGGGATCTGAGTGGGGAGTGGAGCAGTGGTCGGGTAGGACCCTTCTCGGTTCGTAGGAATGAGGCGAATGAGGCACGGAAAAGGAACCCAAGAATGAGGAATGATGCCGAGGGAGAATGCGAAGAGAAAGAATGAGAGGCGAAAAGAGGAAGAAAAACTAAAGGAACGCCAAACCAACGCCCACCAGAGTCTAGTCCCTGCATTATTGTCTAGAGACCGAATGGGATCCGGCGGTGGTCATAACTAGCGTCAGTCACTAACTACAATGACTGCACTACTGTACCATTGTCGGAGGCCAATGATACCGATGGATTCCACTGCGTGAAATCAGAGGTCAAGGCCGGATCGCGCCATGTGAAACCTTTTGCTATACATAGCTGGCCTTAGGGGGAAAGCTAAAAATAAACAAACCATTACTCATCGTCCCGCATACGGTGCCAGCAAAACAAACCGATTGTTTGCGTTCTGGATCGATCATCGGACATTTCGTTTTGCAGGTATAGATGTAGCTGGAATCAAAGCCCCAGCTGACGATTGCATCCCAGACTAGACCGACTCAGACCCTAGCGACCGCGCCGCATCATGCCACAACCCACGTGACATGCCCTAATCGGGTGCGCGTCGCTCATTGTAGCCAGTTGTACGACTTCACGACATTCGGATGGTCACACACAGGATTCAACCTCACCCATGAACAAGACATAGCGGTACAGCTTGACAATCACGTCGATCCATTTTTCGCAACATCGACCTTCGTATCTCACAGGATACAACCTAGAAAAACATCATATACTATCTTACAAACTCGCAAAAAAAAAAAAGACGGAATGCTAGATCCAACCCTCCAGCGTCTGGCTGACCTAATCCTCGGGATTGTGAGCAGTGGAGAATCATTTGGCGAAGTGAAGATCGTAGTTCAACCACTTGCGGGCATTGACACCATCCACGTCCAGTCCGGGAAGACCGTAAGTCAAGGGCGCATAGAAGCAGAAGCCCCAGATAGTGGCGCCCAGAATGACAGCCGTGGCAGCCCATCCGGCAAGAAGCGATCGGGCGCCCATGCGCTCCTTGGCCGTGACGAAGCGACCGACGCTGCGACTGACCTTACCCTTGGCCTTGCCTGACGGGTCATCGATAGGAGCCTTGCCAGATTCGGGGTCGAGAGGCTGCAAATTGAAGATAAACTCAACCAGGGCGCCAGTGACCATGGTAGACGCCAGATGCGAGGGCAGGTAGTGGTGCAGGAAGCGCTGGCGGCCCATCAGCCAGAAGGGGAAGTAGTGGGCGGCCCAGCACAGGAACAGGAATCCAGTGCTGTTGTACAGACGTGAGCGGGTGCCGGGACCCCAGACTAACAGAACGGTTAGCCATCTATATTCAAACGAAATGAGAATATAAGCACTTACTTTCTTCCAAAGCATCCACCCCACGGCGAAGAGAGAGCTGGTCAGCTCCCACGATGCCGGCAAACACAGCCAAAAGACTGCTGGCAATCCACCATCCAATGGGGTTACCCAAGAAGTAAATCTGTTCACGGGTCTCGTTCTTGGTCCAGAAGCTCACACCGCGCAAAAGGAAGGGCCACTGGAAGGGCTCGGTAGCATAAGGGTGGCTGCTGGTCAGAGCGTTGTTGTGGTGGAACATAGCGCCCTGAAGCTCAAAGTATTTGCGGAGGAAAGACATCGTCTTAGGCTTGCGCTCCTGACGAATGCGACGGGGGCTATCCTCCGCCAGGCCATCGATAGTCTCGGCAAACCATGTGTTGCTGGACTGCAAGATGTTCTTGTTTCCGTTGATCTCGGCCTGCTTGAAGCCCCAGTCGGGGAGCGGGGTGGTGTGAGTCCACATAGCCACACGGGTGGGAACGTGAACGAGCTTAAACAAGCTAGCAAAAGTGCGGAACTCCTGGGCGGGTTTGCCATTCTCGATCTTCAGCTCGAAAAGAGTATCGTTGTGACGCTCTCCATCAGCCAGTTCCTTGGAGACAGTGGTGAACTCCTGGTTGGTAGGGAAGAAGGGAGAGGCGACATCATGAGTCAGGAGGTAAGAGTCAGTGCCAACATGACGGAGCTGGATGACATCTCCGTTCAAAACACTGGCGGCCTGGCCCTCGGGAAGTGCCTTGGTAGGCAGAATCTGCCAGAAATTGTTGGTGTCGTTGTGGGGGTACCCAGTAACCTGCTGGCCCTGACTGGAAATACGACCATCGTCGTAGCGAAGAGGATACGTCTCCCAGTGGCTATGAAGAAAGACCTTGGTGTCCTTGTGACGCATGCTGATGCTGTCAAAATACTGAACGCCGACAGACTGGGCAGTCATCGCGTTGTCACTCAATGTCTCCTGGAACTCGGGCGACATGAACTCGTCACCGGGTCCAGAGCGGGTGAGGACAGCAAAGTGAACCTGGAACCAGAAGAGATAGAAAAAGAAGGGAATGACGATGAGCGCAACGCCACGAGCAACAAAGTGCTTAATCCATGTCACCATATCGAGAGCACCCTGGCGGCGGTTGATATCCAAAAGGTTCCACAGATCAATCATGACGGCGGCACCAACAGTAACAAAAGTAAAGAAGCCGACATACTTGGTCGAAATAACGCAGCTCATGCAGAATCCTGTCAAAAGAAGCCACTTCCACCACTTACGTCCGAAAGGCTCGTGTCGCAACTTGTAAAACTTGACATAGCACAGCACACTCAGAGCCATAGACAGAACCAGGGTGGAGTCGAGGAGGATCAGACGATCCTCGCCAACGTGAGCGTTGTCGAAGACCATGAGACCAGCAGACAGCACACAGGCCGGAAGCGAGTAGCCCGATTCCCACATGGTCATGAACACCACGGGAATCGTCATGGCTCCAAGTGTGGCAGGCATGGCGCGAAGAGCCAAGTAGGGCACCTTGTTCTCGATGTACGAGTCACCAATGTTCTCGAAAAAGAAGTGTCCATCATAACCAATCAACCAACCCATGAAGGCGAAAAGCAATTTTCCGAACGGGGGGTGAACATCGAAGAAGTACATGCGCTGGAGGTAGTACGAGGCGAACTAATAAGATCCAAGAGGTCAGCCAAGGGGGTTCCGCTATACTCAATGCTAAGGGCGTCGCGAAGCTGCTGCAGTGCCTACCTTTCCAAAGTGAACCTCGTCAAAGACGACCTCGTTGGGGTAATCAATGCGATAGAAACGAGTCGCAAAAGCCAACACAGTCAGAACGCCCATGGCCAGCCAATAATCCCATTCCGACTGGAGCTTGCCGGCCTTTTCGGCGCGCGACACTGGAATCATCGAGCCATCATCCGAAGGAAGAGCCGTATACGCCTCCTTCTTTCCACCTCTCTTGCGTAGAGAGGACGGAGGGGACGACATGTTGAGAAATTAAGAAACGAAAGGGAGTGACCGTGAAACCAGCTAAAGTAAATAGACTTCCCAAGACGTCAAGTGTTAGTCGTCGGAAGCAAAAATATCGAGTGTAACAGTGACTTCATGTCAGGGACGACTTACCAGGATCACCAAACGTACATGGCACCCAAGCAAAGAGGCCAAGAGAGCTGTAGAAGAAGGGTTCGGAGGGGGCGGATTGTTGGTTGCGTGTCTTCTTGTCCGAAACAAGGCGGTGGGCGGCACCTCTATACCAGCCCTACCAATCACGTCCGTATTGTCTGCAGGCCCACGACTTTGAAGCGAGGTGAAACGAGCCAAGGGGCATTAAGAGCTAGAGATGCATCAGTTCTCAATCGACAAATCCGTGAAAGGAGACTTTCCATGGCAGTGAATTACAAGCCCCAAGCTTCATACATTGTGTTGTTGATGCTTGAAGCAAATTGGCAGTAATGGGAAATTGGAACAATTTCCACGTAGACTGCTAAGTGAGATGCAATTGCATCATATTCACATTGCAAGTCGAGATTTGATCCCGTGCGCAACAAGAATGGGGACTGTTTCAAATGAAATCCGATTGAACGACCGAGGTCAGTACATGCGATCCTGCCCCAACTTTTGTATATGAACTTATGCGTATCATGCAAATTTGGCCCACGAGCACTTAATGATGAACATCGAGCTTGGAGGCCCAAGTCAGACGTAATTCCACTGTTTCTACTCAAGTCATTTACCAGAATCGCTCATAATCAAGAAAGGGGCCAGGTTCCCCAGGTTCTTAAACAGATGGCGGTGTTGGGAGCTAGTCAAAAGTCCCGGGAAGCGAGTGTCCATTCCTAGGGGCTCTACGCCAGGGTGTTCGTGCTGTTCAGGATAATTAACAAGCGGGGCGGGCGCTGATAGTAGTACACCTCTCACTTTGGTAGCTTTGGTAGTTTTTGTTTCCATGCTTCTCTTCTATTCACCACATCCATCTCTCTCTCTCTCTCTCTCTCTCTCTCTCTCTCTCTCTCTTCTTTAACAGGGTGGTTGTCAACAAATTCAACATTTGCCACTGGCTGCCACAATTGACCTCCATCCCAACACCTCTATTTACCTGTTGGGCCAAGGCAAGAATCTCGGTCAACGTCTCACTGCCATCACTTCAGATAAGAAGAATCAAAGCCGGCATGACAAAGTCCTTTTCAAGGGTTATCTGCTATGGGTTTGAGTTTCCACAAAGTCTCTGGTTTTCCTTCTATTTCGCACACAACTTTGCTCTGCCTTCTATCAAAGGAGCAATTCACAGGTCTTGAGAATTTGAAAGGTTTTGACATTACAGCAAATAGGATATATATAAGTGATGGAACATCAAATTAAAAGGTATTAAATTGCAAATGCCCCCAAACAACCCAAAATGCATCATCTATAGTCAATGACCAATATGGTAAAATCTTGCAACAAGGTACAGCCGCGCAAGCAAATCATGAGAAGCTCGTGGGTATCATAACTCAATCATCGTCCGACAAATTCAATAACTCCAATTCGGTCTGCACCATCGACTGGAACTCTGTCCTCGACATTCCTGTCGCCTTGGCCAACCGGAACAAACTCTTGATGCTTGTGCCGATGTGCTGTTTCACGCCCACCTCGTACGAAGACTGACTCTCCGCTTCTTGCTCCAGCTTGGCGACGTGCTCGGAGCTATTGGAAGATGCAGATTCGGGTCGTGGGTGGCTCAGGCGGCGGCCTGCTTCGTGGTGGGGGACGTCTGCTGTGGCGTAGCCGTTTGTGCGGGCAGTTTCTGTGTCCATGCCGTCAACCTGACGGCGTAGAAGATTGGCGAGCATGTCGCCGTTCAGAGATGAGGGTCCGACTTCGGGTTGCTCTTCCGAGGGGTCGTGGTTATCCAGGGCAGGCTGGACGTCGCTGTATTGGGAGTAATACGATGCCTCGGACTGGCCAGGGCCAAGGTTCGAAGGACCAGGTGGTGCCGGGGTCTTGACACCTGGTGTCCGGCCAGGAGTGGCATCGTACTGCGCCCAATAGTCATCGTCGTCGTCTTCCTCTTGGGCTTGTTCAGTGTTGGTCGACTGCTCTGCACGGCCAGTGCCCATGACCTCTGAGAATAGTCTTTCCTTTGCCTGTTCGTTCGCCTCCGCGATAGAAGAGGCCCAGGTGTGTTCATCATCCGCGGGAGCTTCGCGCGGAAGTAGTTCTCCCACTTTCCAGCCACGGCCTTGGTCGTCCGTCGGACACCACAGGTAGGTCACCGCCAGGTTGTACTCAGACAACACGACCATGGCCCGAAGTGTTTCTTCATCGGTACGCTTGTATGTCACCGGCAGATCTTCGTTGAGCTCGATTTCACCAGACACCGGGTGCGGTTCGAAAGTGGCGCCGTCGACGATGCTCTGGAGGCGCTGTGCTTTAGCAGCATCCCAGCACAATAGTTGCAGCCATGAGTCAGAGGAAGAATTGGCCACATCGGTGAGAATCTGAACACGTTGGCGCAGAATAGGAGAGAGGATTGGGAGGAGCGCCGGAGGAGGACGTGGCGACACAAACGCCGTCGGTAGACAAGCAAGAAGAGGCGGGAGCAATGTGCGCGGATCAGGAGGAGGGATGAGTTCAACCATTGTCAGAATTAGACCTCCCAAGAATAAACAGGTGAAGTGGAGGAGAGGAGAGAGAAATCGGGGAAGCGCAGAGCTCAAAAGACACCAGAGTCTCCATTCGACCGAACGTGGGGCAGCACATCGTCGAATTAGGCGGCCCGAAAGCTTACCTGACCTGCAGGTCCCCTCAAGCGCCAATTATATGGCAAATCATACATAGGCGGGTGTCTCAACGGGTGATTTCTTTTCCGTTTGGAAGTATTGACTTGTTTTGGCGATCTTGGTACCACCTATTGGGTAAATCGTACCTGGTACCTGATCTCAATGCAACGCCGTGACTCAGCGCATCCATGGGTTGGAAAATAGAGCTGTTTACTTCACTCTATACTCCAAGGAACTAGATTAGCTAAACTTTCCTGGTCAGACGCTAACGAGGTTCGGTGTGTTTCCGACGCATTCCTCACATGCGATAATCAAAAAGGAAAAGAAAAAGAAAGCGCCGAAGTCACCGCACCCCCTCGTGCAACCCGCCCAGCTCAAAATCCCCATCATGACCGACCCAGAAAAGCAGATAGAGCCCACGTGTGCTATTGCGCCCGCACTCATGGAAAAGACTGAAGGCAACGCGATCACTGACATAACGCCTCTCGACGATGGGGTTCATGGAGTTGATGGGGACGAGTGGGCCGCCCTGGAAAAAAGGGTCCGGTGGAAAGTAGACCTGCGCCTCTGTTCCATCGCCGGTCTACTATGCAGTCTGAACCTGCTGGACTCAGGGATCCTTTCGTCAGCGGCGGTCACCAGCATGCTCAGTGACCTCCAGCTGGACCAGGGATCGCGCTACTCAGTCTCCATTTTCATCTTTACGATTGCCAGTGTGGTGTTCCAGCTGCCATGCACCGTGGCTGTGCGTTTCGTTGGTCCTAGGGCCTGGCTCGCGACCATTACATTCGTCTTCGGTCTACTCACGCTGTGTACTGCTTTTATTCACACCTGGCGCCAGATGATCGCCCTGCGTGTGCTTCTGGGTATTGCCATGTCGGGAATCTATCCTGGTTTGACTTACCTGATTAGCGCTTGGTATCCTCGTCGTGAACAGCAGCTCCGATTCGCTTTTCTGCAGACTGGAGAGGTCCTCGGGCTTGCTACAGGTAATCTAGTCAACTTCGGTCTGAATCACTTAGATGGAGTTGCTAATATGGCGGGCTGGCGATGGATGTACCTGGTTCAGGGCCTCATTTCCTGTGTACTGGGATTGGCGACTTATTGGTGGATGGTAGACTTTCCGGAGAATTCTCATCGCAGCTTTTATTTCCTGTCGGAACGGGAAGCACGCGTGGCGTCTCGTCGTATCCAGGATGATAGAGCAGATCTAGTCCCTGAAGAATTCTCGTGGGGTGTATTGCTCTCCAACTTTCTGGATCTCAAGATCTACGGGTTTGCGTGCATGTTTTTCTTGTTGAATCTGGTCTCAACTTCAATGTCCTACTTCCTACCCATCATTCTGCAAACAGGAATGGGCTTCAGTTCCAACGAGTCAATTCTTCTCTCCACTCCGGTGAGTTCGCTCTGCTCCCCCGTCGATCTCCTCATCTAACCTCCCTTGGGTAGCCCTATTACTACGCGGCTATTCCAGTCCTCCTCACCTCTCTAGTGGGAGACAAATATCGGACCCGCGGCCCTGTAATCACCTTCAATGCACTGGTACTGATAGCTGGGTTCCTCATGTTCGGCCTTCCAGCATCTAAGCAGGTGACGGTGCGCTACATTGGGGTTTTCCTGGCTACAGGGGCCTACGTCTCCAATTGGGCTGCTCTCAATGCGTTTCAAGCTAACAATGTTGTCGGCCAATGGAAGCGAGCTACCACAGCAGCTGCCGTCACTGCATGCAATGGGCTTGGTGGAGTAGCTGGAAGCTATATTGTGCGTTCGCAAGAGGCTCCGCATTACCAGACGGCTGTCTGGGTATCGATTGGGTAAGGCTTCGTAGGGTCTAACGTAGTTGGAAAAAGCAAGCTGATGTGCTCTAGATCGCATGCTCTTCTTATCGCCTTTGTGACTGCATTCACGATATCCTTTTACATCGCAAATCGACAACAAGCCCGGGGATTGAAAATCATCGAGGGTGTGGTATGTCCTGACCTCATCATAAAGCCTGAATGCTGGATCCTCACTAACGATGGTCAACAGCCCGGCTTCAGATACACATATTAACCCAAACTACGGCCTTGGCCCTCCCAATTCCCGGTTGTTATGAATCTTACTTAGATGCAACGAGATATGAAAACGAAGACCCCATAATCCAACACAAACCCTTAAACTCTACTCTCATTCTACGCACTTGATTCATGTTCAAGAGGTATATTTTGTAGTCTTGAAATCCTATTCCTTGTCCACAAAGACCCTCTCACACGTCGGCGTCGTATCCCCGTCATCAGAAAACCACCAACGCTGCTCTTCCAAATCGGCCAACGAAGCCGAACTCCCCGAATGGTCGTCCCCCCGTACCCGTACACTCGTACTTCCGCGACGATGGGGAGCAGGCATTTGTGAGGTCATATACCACTGTCGATGCTGACGGGCCCTTGGGTAACAAGACATCTTGTCCACGAAGTGTCGAGGAACCGTGCGTTTCAAGAGTGGCCAGATACAGACGAGACAAGGAGTGATAATTAGGATTGCACCTTCCACGACAGTGAGGATGCTGATTTTTAAGGAAAACCCTGTAATCGTTAGACACTTTTCTCCCATCTTGCGGGCGAAACTAGAACTTACATGTCACTTCATGGAGTTGAGATTTCGAATAGGCAAAATAGAGGACGACTCGCAGAATACTCGCAACAGTTCCCCTAGTAAAGTCAGTATCCGTCTAGGTACCTAAGATCATGTAGGATATAACTCACAATCCACCAATCATAAAGACAGCAGACAATGCCAACTTCTGTCCTTTGGGCGCATGAAGTCTCCAAACAAGCGGCAATGGCATGATGAGCAACAAAACCCCCGTAAAGGCGTTGATTGGTGAGATGATGCGATAAACGAACATTTGATCAATGCATGACCCCGTTTTATCAGTCTTGTCCCAGCCATAGTCGACAGGTGAGCACTGAAAAATCGTCTGAAAGAACATTGCGATGCCTAGGCTCATGACCAGAGAGCCAACTCCGAAGGCGAAGAGTTTGAATTTGCGAGTGTAGAAGATGCGCACATAGAACAAGAGTAGGGAGATTTTGGCAGGGGTTATCGTGAGGGGGAAGTCAAAGATTTCCACGGCCCAATAGCCCTGTCCGAAAATAATTAGATCATGTCCACGGGTGCTAGTTTCGTGGGACACATACCTTTTTAATGAAGATGAAGCTTTGCTCTGGGTGCTTCATATCGGAGAAGTGATGACCTAGTCCACCAATTTCGACCACTAATATGAAGTCAGGCTTTGTTCCTCGTCCGACGACGTCCATCAGAGATTGCTGTGAGTGTGGGTACTTACTCGCGATGTAAATGCCAGCCTTTGCAAGGCTCCCAAACTGCCATATCATAATTAGCGAGATCCTTCATGCAGGGGCCCAAGAAACCTACTAAAGCAATAAGCATAATCCAAGCATCCCATCCGAATTTCTCCCGCTGTAAACGCCTCGTATAGAACATCAACGCAACAAAAATGACCTGAAGCACCGACATCACGATACTGACGCTCAACAAGGCGAGGCCATTGTTCGACATATCGCGAGCCATGACTGGCGCTCTTCAATCATCGACCAAGCCACATCGGAGGGGGGTAGCGCGAAGATCTGCAGATCAAACGGCGGCCGATCCCATATTTCAACCTCCATTCCCATCCATCAAGCTACGCCAATTTCTTCCAAAAGTCTATCAATTACCTTTTTCCCACTGAAACCAATAGGTAAGGACACCTGTACTGGCCCCCCCGGAGTCCTTCCATCAGTGGGGTGATCTCCGATCGAGTATCCATGGCTACGTGCTCCGGATGCAAATGTGGTGAATTCGGATCAAAGGGAGACTGTAAGCTTCCAAGGGTACAAGCAACTGAACAATGTGAATTAGGGATCCACATGCTCCTCAGCCTTGGGATATGATTGGGGCGCAATCTGATTTAAGTTGAAGAGTCGATTCCACGAGTGATCGCTGCCCGGAAGTTGCCCTGCTTGCCCTAATTTTGACTGATCCTGACATCATGACCGCATTTGGATATTTTCCGCAGCGCGGACTTCGAGAATCCTTCCAATTCTCCGAATAGACCCGTTCTTCAGCTCTGGACATTCTTGCTGATTGACCATTCACATGGTTCTATGGAAATATCCTCCCCGATGTTCCGCCGGTCCATGTGTCGACCCTCTGAATCATGATCGGATCGAGACAAGGCGGAGACTTGACTTGGGTGGATTCGATCTCTGCATTTCCCGATCTAGCTTTCCCCGCTGTCTTAGACTTTCGCCTCCAATCGGGTCCGCGACTTGCCTTTCTGGAGAATGGACACATCTGGTTACCGAGAACATCGGCTCTCTACTTCGGCATATGGCCGCGCTAGTTCGCCGGTTCTCTTAAACGTGGGCCTCCAGCCTCACTATGATCATCATCCGCTTCCCAGATTGGGGATGAGTCGAGAGAGGTGACGGTCTTCCCAGGTGGTGCTCTGGTGGCATTCCGGGGCCGTTGTGGATATCGCGAGAAACACTCCATTTCCATTCTTGGTATCTATCATGTATCTATATCCTGTCTTATTCTTAAAGACCTGAACCGTTGGGCTTCGACGGATTTTGGATAATGAAGATCATTGGGAGAATTAATCTCTAGAAAGTCTAGAACCTAGACTGAAGAATTTTGGCTTCACCCGGTTTTAACAGTCGGAATCGGTCACAGACCTCTCGATGGGCTGTGCGCGAAGTTAATGACTCAATCCATGTGAGAAGCCGGTAAACGTGGATGACTTACGGTAATGATGCTGTTCGAGTTCCAGGATTGCACACATTACACAGAGTACAGAAATGTTCAGAAGAATAGTCGTCTCCTTGCTGGAGGCTACAACATGGAGCACACTGTGTTCATGAACATCTACGGGGAAGATTTCGTGGATGCAATAGACCCTAAATACAAATATCCCTCAAGTGTGTAATCGAAGCAAAGAAAAAGGGTATATGGCAAGGCTGACAGGGAGCAGGGAAACGAGGCAAGCAGGGCAGAGAAATGTGACTGAAGAGCTATACACGAGGAAAGACGTTCAAACCCAAAGCCTCACGCCACGCGATCCTTCTGTTCCAGTTTCCCCACCAGTTTCTTCATTCCGGTCCATTCGTCAGCGGATACTTCTTCCGGGGGCCCTCCGAGACCCTTTCCAACCTCGAAAATAGTGACCACGCCGTTGAGTCCACCGGTCGCCAATCGTCGTCCTTCCCGCTCTTCCCACGCAACCTTGTTCAAGCTGCGGGACGGATTTCCGCTAAGTCCGCGCGAAGGACTAGTCTTGACCACGGGAACCTCAGTGTCTATGTGTAGGTCCCACACTTCGACGTTGCCTGCCCCGTCCACAAGAGAGAACACGCCAGGTCGGTGCGGAGACCAGCGTGCGTCATACACCACGTCTTCGCGTGGGATATCCAGGATCGGGGAGATGGCTTGCGCCGAAGCGGTGCCGGATGTGATAGAGGCGGTCGTAGCAGGGGGGCGCACGCGCCAGAGTTTAACGCTCCAGTCTAGACTGGAACTCAGCATTAGATCGCCTAGGTCGACAGGTCCGCGGGCGGGATGAAATGCTGTGGACATGATAGGTCCAGCGTGGCCGCGATATGTGAGGCGGTAATCGATACCAGCCTTGGCTCCCGCTCGGTCGTACCTGTGGCAAGGATAGATGCCTCCCTCTTCGGTACCGACGATGAAGAATGTCGGATCCGATTGAGGGAATGACATAGTGGTTGGGGCGAGGTCCTCTGTCTTAGAGGGTGGAGGAGTCGTCAGCTCGAGATACTCCTGCGGCTGAGAGAGCATATCCACCGACCAACCGCAGACGACTCCGTCGGTGGAAGCAGTGAGAATGTTGTGCGCATTCTGAGTCCCAATAATAGAGATGTTGTAAACTGGGTGAGTATGACCCGATCCGGTCAGAGGTGTCTTTTGCACCGGGGCACCGCCGCCAGCACGCGAGGAACGTGTGTCCCAGAGAAGAACTTGTCCTGAATACGAACCTCCCACAATGAGATTGGGGTGGAAAGGAGAGAACTTGGCCGTGAGAATGTCGGATGTAGAGTGGAATACGTATTCTGGACGAGACTGTAGATGTTGATTCCAGACTTGAACAAGACCGTCTGGTTCATGAGGCGCAGAGGGGTTCTTGGTGTATGCTGCCAGGACCAGCTCAGGGAACTGAAAATCCATCAATTAGCACGGGGACCTTTCTCAATCACTGAATAGAGAAACATACCTTGGGCGAGAAGCTGATGTCGCTTATCATACGCTTCTTGCTCCATCGTTCGTCATAGAACTGGCAGACCTCGCGAATACCTCTTCTCTTCTTGCCAGTCTCTTCGTTCTCCTCCAAGTCGCCAGCAACACCACCAAGTTCATAATCTGCAAGAACGTCATAATCCTCGTCCAGAGCCCGCTCAATGACCTTTGATGACCGTTCGACGAAGTCCAAGAAATCGTGGGACGATGTCACGGCCTTAAGCTCGTCATCGTCTAGAGTGCGCAAAGGGTATCGTAATTGTGTAGATGCGGCAGGTTGCGCATTGAGTCCCTCATGGTTGGTTGCCTGCAATTCCTCCTCAATTTCCTTGCGAATTTTCTCTCGAATGTCCTCATCCCGCTCACGATCCCGTCGGCTGAGACGCTTGCTCGTCCGTGTGGTTCCAGCTGCCTCACTATCTGAGGCAACAGATCCATCGACAGAGTCTTCCGTCTGATCTAGTCCGTCTGTTTGCACGGCCTTGCTGTATGTGACAACTTCGCTTTTAAGTTCAGGGGCAGGCGGGGTTTGAATTTCGGGTGCGGAAGAGGTATATGGCTCCTCCCCAACTGTTTGCACAGCAATTGATGTTAATTGCGGTCTTGATGATGGTGCGTAGGGTTCGGCGTTTTCTCCACTCAGCTGACTAGCACTGAGTACTGAATTTGGGCGACTTCCTCTCCGCGACAGACCCTCCGCGCCGTAGCTCTGAGATGCCGACCCGGGGCGATCAACCAAACGAGAAATCAAATCATCGAGCTCGGCTCTGCTGTCACCAGAGCGGGTAGTATGAACTGGAGAGGCAAGCTATTCGGAAGCTCGTTAGATTCCAAAGAAATTCATGTGGTCGTGCATGCGGGCAGGTGTTACCTCTGAAGCATCGCCAACACTATTCCGGTTGCTGGTGAACTCTTTTTGACGCAGTTCACGCTGCTTCTTCAGCTCCGCAAGCTTGGCCCGCTTGGCCAGAATCTCATTCTTGCGCTGCTGAACGGTCGACATGGTGAAGCCACGTTGTTGGAGCTATCGTAGCGTGTCAAGTCGCTTGTTGATTCGGGGATGAACAAGTCGCGCCAACTCGCCAAATCTGGTACCGCTTATGGCAGAATCGATAGCTTATCGTACAGCTCTTCTTGATATCTTGGACACCTTTCCAGGCTTGGCCTAAGAGAACTATAGCGGCAAGCGAGTAGAAGAGAAAAAGCGAAATTATATTTTAAGATTATACTGCGTGGATATCCCGGCCTGAGATTCAGGAAAGCCCCTCTTTCGCCGTGGAAAGGGTATTCCTTCCACGCTCACCCGCTCACTATACCGCCTTCTCAGCCTCTATATGACCCTGCAAAAAGGGAAATGATGCTAAGTTTGTTTTTGATGAGCAGCTGTCCTGCTGTGATCGTGGCATTCATAGTTCTGGACTGCTTAATTCTTTACTTTTATTGGACCGTGAACATCTGAACCTTGAAGAGTGGCATGATTGCCGCACCCACGGCGAAGTCTTCTGGGTTTGAGTTATAGTTGAAATCATAGCTGTGTATAACTCACATTAGAAATGATGCATCAAGCTGATTGCGAAGAAGCTGTCCAAGTGAATTACCTATGAATGACCAGGGCTGGTTAGTAGCTGATAGACTCTTTAAATACTTTGTCATTTTGCTTCCCGATCGCCTCTTTTGATGCCTCAGCATTTACCCCACACTTACTTCTGTTACTAGACACTTAGATTCGAGAAATGATAGTTGATTAATAATGTCAAGTCCATAATTAAGATGTCACTCCAGCTTCGGTTGTTTTCGGCTTCGTGGGAGATGCGAGGATGATTGTGACGGTGCATAGGGGTAAAATCGCGAGGATGTCTATCCTGGAAAGTGACTAAGTTATGGTATTAAACTCGTCTGACATAGTAGGTCGTTTCTCAGGGAGCCGTCGATTCTAAGAAAAAAAGCAAATGGCTTCATCGATTTTATTTACTCCGTGTCGGGATGACATAAGCGGTCCGAACGGCACCGGAAAAACTCGCGCAAGACAGGGACTGAACCTCGCCTTGCCCGACCCCAGAGTTCATTGCCATTGACGATTGATTCCCGTTGAACGGACCTTCGACTTCCCGCTCCTTTTATCCCGTCAGATATCCGTCCCCCGGAGACCTTCACAGAAATGGCCAGCCAGGGTGTCAACGTGAGTTGCACAGCGAACCCCCAACCACCCCATGCGAGATCGGATGTTGACCACCTTACGAATTGATAGGTCTTCCGCTACTCGGCTCTCGTCGCCGGTATTGTCTATGGTGTCTACCACCAGTCTTCGCTCAACTCTATCGCGAAGCGCACAGAGATCGAGCATGAGTACGCACGCAAGGAGCGCCTGATCGAGCAGGCTAAGGCCGAGTGGAAGAAGAAGACCCAGCCCCAGGAGGTTCCGCAACAATCTACCGGCCGTATGTACCATCCTAATATTTTCAATGGCACTTTTGCATTGTCTTCCGAAGAAGCCGCGGTGTATCCTGTTTATTCAGTGCTAATCACTTTCTCTCCTACAGTCATCACCGACCCCGAGAACCCCAAGTTCGACCTCGAAGCCTTCCTGAAGGCCCAGGCCTAAATTGAAAGAGGATGGATGGAATAATGGAGGAATGAATGCGCATCTATTTGCGGAACTCGCACCTCCCCCAGGGTATTAGAAGTGATTTGCTCAGGTCCTTTTACTGTACGATTGATCGGGATTATAATTCGCCCCGAGTTGCGCCATTGCGAGCGAAAGATGGAATGATGTCTTTTTATTTCGTGTTCTTTTACTCATCGTTTTAGACGTTGTCATTTGGGTTCTGTACATACCCTGGGCTGTGGTGCGTCTGTACACTACAGTTGAACCACAATAAAGAGCAAAAGATCGTGTTATGCATTCCGGCGTTATCATAAATGCTTGTTTCGACCTGTCTAGGGATGGTCTAGTTATTTCTTCCCGGCCTTGATCATTTTCATCGACAAGGTGGGACGACGCGTCATTCTATGGCAAATTGTATCAGGATATCCTCCAGCAACGTGCTTCGATTCTCGATTTCGTGCGCCTTTAATTTGTACGATTCCCAAGCATCGCCATGGCATCGCGGATACCATTGGAAGACGATTCCATGGTGGGCGGTACAGTGATTGGAACGGGGTAAAGTAGTCGAGTCTCTGAGTTCCAGGTCCACCCACAATCCGTAAACTTCTGTATAATGCTTTGATCGCCTTGCTCTGCAGCCTGTGAATCAAGACCCAGGTACGCGGCTGCCACGGCAGGTCGTATTGCTCCGTAGGAAGTGCTGACGGCGATCAAGGTTTGGTCTTGGAAGAAGCCTAGACAGTAATGATCAGCAACTGAAGCACTTAACAGTAGAAGCCACATCCATACTCTCATATCTGCGCACTAAAGGCTGCAGTTGTTCTGGCCATGGCAGTTTCCGTAGGGTTTGGTAAACTTGGGCATGTTGAGTCTGCCATACGGCTCGTAGTAACGTCAAGCAGTTCTGCAAGGATGGGTCTTGGTGTTTGAGAGCCTCTGGTATCCGTTGCGTCAAGGCGCGGGCTTCTGATCTATTATCAAGCTTCAATCAGCAAATAGTGTCGGAGCTGTATTGAGAGGCACTTACATTTGCTTCGTGAGGAGGTGGGCGAAGAAGAAGCTGGAATAGAATAAGCTCAACAGCTCGGGGTCGCCACTACCAGTCTCTGGGTGACCACTACCAGCTGCCATGAGACAGGCATCTAGTTCGTATCGTGAAAAGATCTCGAAGAGCTGTGATGGAGGCAGGTTGGACGAAGCGAGCTGCTCGAGCTGCTCAATAGAGAGCGGTGGCAGCTCCATGGTTAATAAAATAGCACTTCTGGATTCAAAAGAGCCGAAAATTGAGGCAGTTTCGTGATCTGAGACGGCCGTAATCGGTTTTGGGTGATGTGATCGATGATGCGGGGAGCGCCAAAAACCGCCAAGACGTCAAGTTGGTGTTCAGAAGTGACCACCTTGCGTAGCTCTCTCTCCCTCCCTGCAACCAACTCTCAACCGCCCACGTCCATTGGCAGCTCCGCCTTCATTTCTTGTTTTCATGTGTAATTTTTGATTTCTGTTCTGATCTTGGACTTTGCTCCCTCTGGCCATTATGGCCGAATCTTCTCTTGATGTTCTGCTGAAAGGCAGCTCCGGCCGGAACACGCGCGGTTTACTGCGGATCATTATTCTCTTAACGATCGCTGCCGCCGCCGTCGCTAGTCGTCTATTCAGTGTCATTCGTGCGTATTGAGCCATTATCTTTCCAATCGCTTATGCTGACTGTCAATTCCAGGTTTCGAGAGTATTATCCACGAATGTATGATCATCCCCTTGTCGTTGACGCAGTATACAACGTGGCCACCTCCAGAATGCGCACCTGAACGATACTGACCCTTTCGAATTGCAGTTGACCCCTGGTTCAACTTCCGCGCAACCAAATACCTCGTCGAAAATGGCTTCTACAGTTTCTGGGATTGGTTTGATGACCGTATGTTCTCCCCCTCTCAAAGGCTTGCGTGTCCCCCGTGGTATCACAGGAATTGACGCGGATTGCTCCTCTCTTAGGAACCTGGCACCCTCTGGGCCGTGTCACTGGTGGCACGTTGTACCCTGGTCTCATGGTGACCAGTGGCGTTATCTACCACATCCTGCGCTTCCTCACTATCCCCGTCGACATTCGAAATATCTGTGTCTTGCTCGCCCCCGGCTTCTCAGGCCTGACGGCCTTGGCCATGTACCTTTTGACCTGCGAGATGTCCTCCTCGCCCTCTGCAGGCCTTCTGGCCGCTGCTTTCATGGGCATCACTCCCGGATATATCTCGCGATCCGTGGCTGGTAGCTACGACAACGAGGCTATTGCCATCTTCCTGCTGGTCTTCACCTTCTTCCTGTGGATCAAGGCCGTCAAGAATGGCTCAATCATGTGGGGCGCGTTGACTGCGCTGTTCTATGGATACATGGTCTCTGCTTGGGGTGGATATGTCTTCATCACTAACCTCATTCCTCTCCACGTGTTCGTCCTGATCTGCATGGGCCGCTATAGCTCCCGCGTCTATATTAGCTATACTACTTGGTATGCCCTTGGAACTCTGGGTAGTATGCAGATCCCCTTCGTGGGATTCCTGCCCATTCGCAACAGTGACCACATGTCTGCGCTCGGTGTCTTTGGCCTGATCCAGCTCGTGGCATTTGCTGAGTTCATTCGCGGCTATCTGCCCGGCAAGCAGTTCCAGAAGCTGCTCACTTCCATGGTCTTCCTGGTCTTTGGCCTCGGATTTGGTGGTTTGGTCCTACTTTCCATTTCGGGTGTCATTGCCCCATGGAGCGGTCGTTTCTACTCCCTGTGGGACACTGGCTACGCCAAGATCCATATTCCCATCATTGCATCTGTTTCAGAGCATCAGCCCACTGCCTGGCCGGCCTTCTTCTTTGACCTGAACTTCCTGATCTGGCTCTTCCCTGCCGGTGTGTTCATTTGCTTCCAGAAGCTGAAGGATGAGCACGTGTTCGTGATCATCTACGCCGTTCTGTCCAGCTACTTCGCTGGTGTCATGGTCCGTCTGATGCTCACGCTCACTCCTATTGTTTGTGTCGCGGCCGCCCTGGCTCTGTCGTCTATTCTCGACAACTTTTTGGTTATGTCGAAGCCCGACCCTGAGGCTGTTGCCAAGGCAAGCGCCGAAGACTCCAAGTCTTTCCGCTCGTCTCGCAGCCCCATCGTCGGCATCTACTCGTACTTCTCGAAGACTGTCGTGACCTGCTCAATGTCCCTTTACCTTCTTATGTTTGTTGCGCACTGTACTTGGGTCACCTCGAACGCCTACTCCTCCCCTTCGGTCGTTCTTGCTAGCAAAATGCCCGATGGCAGCCAATTCATCATCGACGATTACCGTGAGGCGTACTACTGGCTCCGCCAGAACACGCCTCATAATGCTAAGATCATGTCCTGGTGGGATTACGGCTACCAGATTGGTGGTATGGCTGACCGTCCTACCCTGGTCGACAACAACACGTGGAACAACACCCACATCGCCACCGTTGGTAAGGCCATGAGCTCCCGCGAAGAGGTCAGCTATCCGATTCTGCGCCAGCACGATGTGGACTACGTCCTGGTTGTGTTCGGTGGTCTCCTCGGTTACTCTGGCGACGACTTGAACAAGTTCCTGTGGATGGTCCGTATCGCCGAAGGCATCTGGCCCGATGAGATCAGCGAGCGTGATTACTTCACTGCTCGTGGCGAATACCGCGTGGACGAGGAAGCCACTCCTACCATGAAAAACAGCTTGATGTATGCGTCCCTCTCTTGATTCTTTTGAAATCTCATCACTAACCCAACTAGGTACAAAATGTCTTACTACAACTACAACTCCCTCTTCCCCGCCGGCCAAGCCGTCGATCGCGTTCGTGGCGTGAAGCTGCCGGCCGAGAGCCCGCAGCTCAACACCCTTGAGGAAGCGTTCACCAGCGAGAACTGGATCATCCGCATCTACAAGGTGAAAGACCTAGACAACCTGGGCCGTGACCACAGCAATGCCGTCGCCTTCGATAAAGGCCTCAAGCGCAAGCGCGCTACCAAGAAGAAGGGTCCTCGCGTTCTGCGAACCGAGTAAACTCGTTTTCTTAAGATTTTTCCTTTGATTCTTGCGATTGTGTTTTAGGCATAGTAGGCATGTCCTGTCCCGCGTGTTTCCATTGATAGATATACTCGTGACTTCGCTCATAACAGTGTGCAATGAACGCCTCGAAAAAATATTCATTAAGTTCCAGTACTAGTATGTAGTGCCTACGTAGCTGTCGGAAGAGAAGAAAAAAAGAAGTAGAGCTTGGCATTTGCAATCAGGGCCTATGCACAAGAAAAAAAAGAATACCCGCCAGTCCACTCTGTACAGTACAAGGTAGATGTAAATGCCAAACAAGATAATATCGCTGCCGCAGATCACAAGCTGCGGTCTGCCCAGATGACTCCGTAACCCCAAATTGCTCCGTTACTGGTTTCAAGCCGAGAGAGGGCTATGTCGACATCATTCTCGATGAAAAGATGCGACTTATATGGTACACGCAGAACCAGTCATGCCATTACGGCATCGATTGGGCTATGATTTGTGCCCGTGGGCTCTATTTCTTCTGCGCGGGGGCGTCGGGGACTTTCACGTCGGAGAATTCTTCTTGGCCGACGGCCTTGATGGTGTAGACATCTGTGGAGAGGAAGGAACGTAATGGTCAGCAGAGATTTTGCAGAGCCGTCCGGAGGGTTTCGCCGTGGTTTGAGTGTGCTGGTGGTGCCACCAGGCTGCAATTGACTCTGGCGCAGAACACGGCACATCACAAAGGGAAACAAGGGATTGAAACTTGGCGAGAGAGGGAGGAAAAACGTACAGACACCGATAGTGAAGGCAAATAGACCGAAGCCGGTGAGGGCGTTCTTGACCAGGAACGGCTGGCGGGCACGCAGGAGAGCGGCACCCGCGCGGTAATCCTTGCCGTAGTATGTAGAGTTAAAGCTAGTGAAGATATTAGCATTTTCAGTCTGCAAATGGTTGAGTAAACGTACATTCCACTGGCCATGGTGCGAGAGAGGTGATCGTGGACGAGAAGAAAGCCAACATCCGAATTGTATGCGGGAAGGCGAAGTCTTGGGCGGTGACTCGCCATCTGCATCTGCATCTACGGATGGACAGAGCTAAATTCCCTAGATGAACCGATATTTGCATATGGATCCAATTTAAAGCTATTGAGACAGTAATTATGCTGGTCTTAGCTTGTCGATCTCTAGCGTAAAGCGCTTTTAAAATTTCGCGTAACGTTCGCTGCGCAGCCATAGATCGTCTTGAACCAGTTTGATCGGCGCTCGGTCTTCTTACCAGATAGAAACATCCGTAGCATCTAGCTGCATATTCCTACCTCCTGAGTTTCCCTAACTTTTAGATTTTCTGCGCCAAGTTTGACGTTGTGGTCGAACCCCGATCTGTCGTCGCCAACGTTCCCCAAGTTTTCTCGGCCCCTGCGGACCTCAGTCTTTTGCTTCCTCATAACCCACTCTGCACATTCCCGACACGCCCAAACCACCTCTACTCGTTCGATCACCCCTCTGTCGCGTGTCCTCAATACCCTCTCCAGCTCCACGAGTGAATGCGCGTCCTTTAAGCTCTGGTCGCAACTTCATACGCCCTTCGCTGTCATTGAACCGGACATCTCGACATCTGATCCATTGGACCTACCAAGCCGGCGTAATCCCTTCGACCATCTATCGCGCATCATCTTCTCCGCTCGCTGAGTCGTGATGGCTCAGCCAGATGTCGCGAACCAGCTCGCTCAGCTGAACTCTGCTCGTAACCTCGTTCTCGGCGACGCTGCTCTCTACCCGCAAATCGTAAATGGAATCCTCCCGATCGTCGGCGCCAACACAAGGCTAGAACTGCGAAGATGGGGCGCGGACTTCATGGCCGAGACTTTCTCCAGTCCTGTGCTAGCTACGGCGCAGAAAGAGCAGCTCGCGCCGAGAGTGCTACAGACTATTCAAGAGATCTTGCTTCTGCCTGAGTCTGACACTGCGGTCCTGATGAGCTTGGTGCAGACTGCGACTAGCTTATACCCATTGGTATTTCGTCATATGTAAGTTTTACACGGTATTGGTACTTGGGAATTGGGTACTATGGTTGGTTATGGACACTGACGCTCTTTGGTACAAGCGTGAACCATCCGGAAGACAGTAAATCATGGGACACAATGAATGTGATCAAGCAGGATATCTTGCGGCGGATGGATTCTTTCCTGTGCCCTGTGAAAATCTGCTGTATCAAATTCCTACAACGGGTGGTTCAGGTTCAAACACCTGGTCTGATCTCAGACCCGCGGGTATGTTCACTAATCGTATCTGAGGATTATCGCTGATCTCTCCCAGCGTCCGGAACAAAATGAAACTTCGCTCGCGATTGTCCCGCGAAACCACTCCATTCTTGCAATTCCACACTTGGAGGCCGAAGCGTCAGGCCTACTCGACCGATTACTCGGCGTATTCCAGGAGGAAGTCAGGTACGAAAGACAATCCATTTTATGTTTCATTCTTCTGATCTGATGACTAGTGATCCACTGCTGGTCAATGCGACATTGAACTGCCTCTCGCCGCTCATTCGTACGCGCCAATCGATCTCGAACAAGATTATCAACGCCGTCCTTGAATTCTATCCCTCCAAGCATGTCCGCGCTCCAATTACGCCTACTACCCGAGTTAGCGTGAAGTCGATGGAGCGCACTGCTCGAGCTTTGTTGATTAACCTTATGAAGAGGTCTGTCTTGTCTCATTCCCCCATAGACCGAGGATCAAAGCTGACCTAAGATTACAGGAATCAAAACCACCCTCTCTTTGGAAGAATGCAGGTGTACATTGAGCGGCTGATGAACTCACGACTCGATGTGGTAGATGACGCTTCTCGGAAACGCGGATTGCCAAGTGAACCGACAGATGGACTCGATAGCGCTAAGCGGGCTCGTCTTGATGCAGAGACTCCCCCGTTACTCAAGATTCCTCCGATGGCTCCGGGTCCGGCAAGCATTGACAAGCTTTTCACATTGACGCAAGACATCGGCCTTTCGTCATTCGATGTGAAGCAGCTTCCTCCAGACCTCGTCGTGAAAATCGCTGTGCCTCTTCTCGCCCAAGTCAACCAGTCATTGCTAACACAGGCTGTCGATGTAAGATACTAGCTTTTCTGATCCTCTCACCAGCGGCTAACGTACCCTAGGCCGTTCGAGCGCGATATCAAACTATCACCAGGGATCAAAACCTCAAGCGTCAACAACAACACACTGCCGCCGTTGCAGAAGACGACGATGATTACGAGCCAGAGTACGATCCGATGGACGTGGGAGACAATATCTCCGAACAAGCCAGCGCTGTCGCAGCCGAAGTAGCAGACCTCCAACCCGATCTGGTCTCATTAGGTCCATTCGTTCTGCCCCAACCGCCGCCTCTGACCGAAGAGGAAGCCGCAGAGGTCGGCCGAAGTGCTGTCTCCCGCGTTTTCAGCATGATCACCGCTGCCGAGACAGACCCTTCACCGGCCAAAAGCAAGACTCAGCAACAACTCGGTTTCGCACGACTGGCTGGAAGCACGTTTGATCGGGATGCATGGGCTGTACTTCTTTCCCGCCTTGCTACAAGAGCCCCAGCTGGCCTGGAGGGTGGTGCTAAAGTGGATTCGAAACGGCCGACAATCTCGGACTCGATTCGTCAGATGCTATATCGCTATGTGCTGGAGGATTTTAGGGGCAGGCTTAACATTGCTATCACTTGGCTGAGTGAAGAGTGGTACAATGATCGTGTTCAGATGAAGGCGGCTGCTACTCAGCGGGATCAGAGCAACGAAGACGAAGATCAAGAACCTACCGTTCCTCTTCATTATGATGAGTGGGTGGTTAAGCTTTTCCATGGCTTCACGACTTATCTTGATGGTCGTGACATCAAAGTTCTGGTCCGGTTCCTCAGTGAAATCCCCGAAGTCACTCTCTCGGTCCTGCAAATGGTGGCTGGTTTGGCCAACGATCCGGAACGTGTGAATCTCTGCGTGCAGGCTTTGATGTATGTCCTTTCTCCCCCCCCCCATCTTGAAGTCCATACTTACATACCCTCCTAGGTACCTGATCATGTTCCGCCCCCCAGCACGCGAGATGTGCTTGAATACACTGGAGGATGTTTATCAGACTTGTATTTTCGCCCATTCCTTTGGTTATTCTTTGCCATTCATGCTAATTCAACCACCAGACGAGGAATCCCGCCCTGCAGCGGGCAAAATTTTGGCCAAATGGCGTCCGCAGAATCAGCCTGCAGAGGCCAACGGCATTGCAGACTCGACGCCGGTCCCGCCGCAGGAAGCACAGGCCAGCGCTGTGCAGTAAGCAAAACTTGCATTTCAGGGTCTTTGCCGTAGTGGAGGCTCTTTGTATTCCATATCCTGCAGAAGTTACATTTCCGACCACAAAGGTCACTTCCGGTATCTTACTTGAGCGTGGTTGTATTTAGATTAAACCTGGCACCGAATATACGCTGTTTCAATCATTCTACCATTTATTTAAGAGAACTATTGCTGGAAGACTAGGTCCAGACGGACTTCAGTGATCTGGCATCTATCATGATGGTTCAAATAATATCTAGATTCTTATCGATATTGTCCCGAGGGTTTCTGCATAAGAAAGACGAACGTATGCTTTCTCAATGAACTCCTACCGGTGACCAACAAAGGCACATACGTATGTGCGTGGTATATACACCAAAAGGAATACCACGCCTAGAATAAAGAAAAAGAGAAAGAGAAATCAGGGAGAAGGATCCATTTCTTCCAGAGAAATTAAAGTCAACTCCGATGCAAGAGAATCTCCCTATAAACGCAGAAACCTTCATAAGGGTTGGGACAAATGAAAGCCAGTTCCATACCACGCACACCCCCTCATATAAATAAAAAAAAAACTGAAATCAAAGGTTCATTGCCTTTCCATGCAGATGTAGGATTGTGATTTGTGTAAGTCGCAACAAAGAAGGAAGGACCACAGAGCCCGGCCACCCATATGTGATTTTCAAGATAGCATAGATTCCACATGGGTCTTCAGACACGTACTTTGTCTCTCCTGGCACACGCAGAATACATTTGACAGTTGATGTTGTCTTGGAGTAATAGCGTAGAGGGGAATCTTCATTAAAAAGTGGGGATGTAACACCGCGTACATGAGAGCAAAACGATCAAGACAAAGGGTTTAGCGTGGGGGCATGCTGTTTGACCCTGAGCCTGCTGATATCTCCGGTCGGAGGTGGAGCACATCAACTGGCTTGGTTGGAAGTGGAGGTGAGGCATCTGATTTCGGGGGAACAGAATGTTGGAAAAGGCCCTGTCTGGCGGGTGGTGGAGAGAAGATGGGATGAGAGGATTCAGGGCCTGGGGAGCGGCGGTCGAGAGTCATAGAAAGAGGAGGCTGGGTTTTCCGCAAGTCCAATGGAGAGGAGCTTTGTGATCGGAAGCCTGATTTGTACTCTGTGTCGTATTCAGGGTTCCGGAAGGGGCCTTGCCCTTGATGCCGCGCTTCTTGCTCGGTGCCATAGGGGGTATTGTTCGCTGATGAGTTGGCAGCGGACGGGTTCTCGGGAATCGTGGACGCAGAGCCGTTTGGCGCATTGATATCCACCATGCGCTTCTGCGCAGCTGGCGTTACAAATGAGGATTGCTGTGTCGAATCAAATGCTCGCCCATGTGGTCGATGTTGTTGTGTGTATTGGTTCTGTTGTGGCTGTTGTTGATGTATAGGATGCTGCGGGTTGGCCCAAGGCGTTTGTTCAAGAAAAGCTTCCTCGGCTTCGGCAGCCGTACGGAAAATGTTTGATGACATAGCTGACATGGGACCACGGGGTACTGCAGCCGACGAATGCCGTGGAGCCAAAGCCCGAGTCTCAACGGTGATCTAACAAATTTTGGTTAACAGACTCCTGAGTGTATGCACTCTTTTTGACTCACCCCCATTTTCTCCAGATCATCCTCGAGTTCAGACGGTCGTGCTCCCAACAAGGTCGGAGCAGCTGGAAAACCGACGTATTTGGCAACTCCTGCCATGACTGAGACCTCGTGGTTGTAGGCCGTCTGGTGTGCAATCTGCTGAGAACGACGGGTGGGGAATGGGATGTTGTGGTGGGGACTCGATTCGTCAGTCTTGAAACGGTCATGCTGGATAGCATAGAATTGTTTGCTGATGGAACTTGAATGATTCTCGCGCACATCTCGTATGCGCTGGAAGTAAGTGCTGTGAGCCTGGGCTCGTTCCGCGAGACTCTTATTTAAGAGAGCCTTCATACGATAGCGATACAAGTTTTCCTCGTATTTGAGTTTGGCATCCCTGTGACGTTCCACACATTCTATCTGACGCAGGTACTCGGGGTGGGTCGGATTGGGCCCGGTCAACATTTCAAGCTCACGATTGAGCTTCGAAATTCGTTCATCGAAGATCCTGTGTTATCAAGTCAGCATTGTAATTCAGGCCTTGTGCGCCGCCAGAACTGACTTGTCGCGCAAGAGCGCGAATTCCTTTTCTAATGTTGTCAATGACTCCATAGCAGACATTTTCTTTGCAGCTTTAGATAGTGACGGTCAGCACAATATCCAGACGGTGATTTCGAGGTGTAGCGTACACTCTTCCTCAACTCTAGCAGCCGTCTCAGCGTCGGCAGGTTCGTCGCCTCGTTCCACAGGTTCCTCGTCTTCTCCAAGGTTGTCTTCAGCAACATCCTCGGCCGCAGCCTCGGTGCCGCCTTCAGTATCGTCATCCCCATCGGCCGCTTTTCTTCCCCTGCGTCCGCCCTTCCTACCCTTCTTGACTTTGGATGGTACCGGAGGGAGGTCAATGTCGGGTAGATCGTCGGCGGGGGTGTCATCTTCATTCATAGCGGTGGGGTCTTCTAGGGGCTCATCGAGAGGTTCCGGCGAAAGAGGCTCATCATCTTCATCGATTGGATCACTCAACTCGCTCTTGATAGAATTTCGGCGCTTTTTGGAAGGCTCGTCATCGCCCAATTCGGTCCCGGTTTCGTCGCCGGGCTCAACGCGCTTTCGCTTTTTTCCGATGCTGTCGGGTAGCTCAACATCTTCAAGATCCAAGTCTTCGTCAACTAATCCATTGTGTTGAGATGGTCTCCGCACTTTACTCGGGGAATCGTCCGCCATGGGCTCGTCGTCGTCGACGTCTGCCAATGTTGTGGACTGGTGAAGCTTGCTCGGACTAGGTCCAGCGCTCCCTGCACTAAGCACAATGTCGCGCTTTCGAATGTTATGAGGGGAATCCTCGATGCGCTCGGTTTCCGCCTCCGAATCATTTTCCAATTGCCTTTCTGGCTTTGGAGAATCGTCAAAGTCGGAGAGCTCGTTATCGGAGACATCATCGATCTCACTCAAGCTACTCGAGCGCCCATCATCCATGAGAGGATCATCCAGAAAGGGATTCCGCTCGCCATTGGTCATGTTGGACTCTGCCCCCGTTGTCGGTCCAACGGAGGCCTGTTCTCGGCTCTCAGCCACCTCCATTTGCAATGATAGCAAGACTCAAGGTGACAATAGTGAGAAACGTGAGAAGAGAGAGGAGGAATGAGGGGGTTTGTTCGTGCCGACGGCTGCTAATGGCAGTGCTGGGCGTGGGGGAGAGGGCGGCAAGGTTACCGAGTCGTGAGACAAGGTTTTGTTTGGGAGTCTGGAACAACCATATGGCGTGTTAGCTCAATTGCCATAATAGCTGGGTCAGAGAGCCCTAGGAAAGTTTTGTGAATGGGGTAATGGGTGGGCGGGTGCGAAAGGTAGGTCAGCGCCTCCAGAAGGCGGTGCGGAGATTGATCATCGCCCGGGACGCCCCCAGAGTGGCCAGCCGGTACTCACACGAAGCCTGGCAACTGCGCAGGCCCAAATGATGAATGTGAAGCTTTGTAGGTTTAATGTCTCGTATGCCCCTCAAAACGGGGCCAAGCAAATTATGTAGGTGAATGTAGAAGAACCAGCGACGTACCGTTTCAACAATGCGCCGGGAGCGACGCTGGCGATGAGCACGGCTGGTCGCAACCGAGCACGATTCTCAAAACCACCGCGTTCCTGGGACTCGAGGAATCGAATCTTACTGAGCCCACGCGTTTTCCAAGTATACAAGTCCACCAGAGTATGTTGGGCCACTGATGCGCCAGTGCTCAAGGCGAGGGGAGGTCGGTTAGAAGGCGGGCAGGACCACAGTGGAGGGTCGCGGGAGGACGGTCGGCATGAAGAGGCGCAGGAGGGAGACAAAACAAATATTTCGCGATATTCGACAGGGTGCTGGGGAAACTGGACTTGAATCGAGTGTCGAGCATGCAGAAATGAGAGGAAAAGGTAGACGAACTGCTATGATGGGGAGCAACAGAAGCGAGTGACGGGGTTCTGCCGCGTCCCGACGAGGACGAGCTCACCGCCTGCAAAACTTCCGCGGTCACGTGTAATTGACGTCGCCGGAGACGGCATTTTGAGAATCAGAATGTCTGATGGAAGATGAAGAGGATATTGGGGAGTCACGTCGAAACTTGAGGCTATTGTGTTGATGAAAGAGGAGTCAAGATTGTTGAAAGATTGAAAGATTGAAAGATTGAAAGAAAAGGTATACGGAGTACAATATCTAAATGAATCAACATCGCAATAGCCGCTGATCTCAGTCTTCAAATTACATTCAAAACTTCCACCCTTACAGCGATGACAAATATGACATTATCAGTTCTTCAATGTTTGCTTCCTAATACAAGAGGTATGATTGTAATAAAGCGTAACATTGTGTCAACAGCGACCAATCATGTGATATCAACTAACTACCCGTGCCAAGACTGATAAGCCCAGAGAAAAAAAAAGTTCGGAGCTATTCGCGGTCACCCCCAGTGTCTTCTCGAATCCACCCATTGAACGTCTCTTGAAGGATTTTTGATCCCTCGGAGATACATATAATTTGCATCATGGGTAAAAAATCAAAGTCCTCGTCCAAGTCGGACTCCAAGGTGGAGACCAAGGCGCCCGCCGCTGGACTTCCCTTCCTCGGCACCAACTCCGGCCTGGACCCGAGTCTGTCCTCGCTTTTTGAGAAGAGTGTAGGTACTTGCGTCTATCATTTGATTGGAATCTGATCTAATTATTATGCATTGTATAGGCCGGCCCCGTGCAAGCACCTACTCAGAAATACGTCGAGCGGTACACAGCCAAAAAGGCCGAAGAGGCTGAGGAAGATGAGGCCTCCGGATCGGAAGAGTCCCCTGATGATGAAGACGAGGAAATGGGTGATGCTTCCGAGGAGAGCAGCGAGTCTGAGCCCGTGGAAGTGAAGGCGCCCGATGCTCAGAGCCGCAAGCGCAAGAGAGGTGATGCCGGAGATGATATCGAAGGAACCTATATGCGTAAAATTGAGAAGGAGGAACAAAGAGAGGAGGAGAAGAGGAAAGCGGAGCGCGCGGAGCGCCAAAAGTCCGCCAAGGAAGACGGAGCCAACGAGGATTCCGATAAGGAGGAGACAGAAGACAGCGACGAGGAGAAGGATGCCCCTCCACCTGTTCACGAAAGTGTCGCCGGGGGCGCCAAGTCCGCCGAAGTTGAGAAGTCCAGCCGAACTGTCTTCCTGGGCAACGTCTCCACCGAGGCTATCAAGTCCAAGGCCGGCAAGAAAACTCTTCTCCGTCACTTGGCCTCGTTCTGCTCGTCTCTGCCCGAGGCGACTGGCCCGCACAAGATTGAGTCGATTCGTTTCCGCTCTACTGCATTTGCCAGCGGTGGTAGTGTTCCCAAGCGCGCTTCATTTGCCAAGCGTGATGTTCTTGACCAGACTACACCCAGCACCAATGCCTACGCCGTCTACACCACTGCTCAGGCTGCTCGCAAGGCCCCTGCTGCGTTGAACGGTACTGTTGTGCTTGACCGCCACCTGCGCGTTGACAGCATTGCGCACCCGGCTGCGATTGACAACAAGCGCTGTGTTTTCGTGGGCAATTTGGATTTCATGGATCAGGAGGGCCCTGCCGAGGACGAGTCCGGCAAAAAGAAGAAGGTCCGCCCTCCGGCCGATGTTGAAGAGGGTCTCTGGCGCATCTTCAATGAACACACGGGAGGCAAAGGTAACAACAAGAGCGTTGAGTCTGTTCGTGTGATTCGTGATAGCAACACCCGTGTCGGTAAAGGCTTTGCCTACGTCCAGTTCTACGACGGCAACGGAGTCGAGGAGGCTCTTTTGCTCAACGAGAAGAAGTTCCCTCCCATGCTCCCTCGCAAATTGCGTGTCACCCGGGCTAGGAAGATGATGAAGAAGCGTGATGACAACAAGGACTCACGCAAGGGAGACCTTGCCCAGAAGACTCTGCAGGGTCGTGCTGGCAAGCTGCTTGGTCGCGCCGGTGCCGCCAAACTGAAGGATGCTAGCAAGGGTGGTATTGCCGGCAACTCTTTCGTGTTTGAGGGCCACCGTGCCACAGAAGGATCTTCGACCATCAAGGTCAAAACGAAGAGCCGAGGCTCCAAGGGCAAGCCTAAGGGTCGTAGCAGCAAGCGTGCTGCCGCATACCGGGCTGCCGGTGGACAGAAGCCCTGAAAATGAGAAGTCACCAAAATTATTGTGTATTCATCACGGCGTTAGGCAGGGCATTTGAGATCAAGTGCTATCATTTATCATATCAATACATCATGTCTTGATGAACAGGGTTGTATGTAGGATTGAAGTACTAAGGAAATGGTGAACACCTACCATAGGGTTAAGACATATGAAGACATCAAGGGACCTGGTTGTAATAGCTTCTCGAGAATCTCAATAGCGTGAGATGCATTGCTTCATTAATCATCTGCTGGCCAGTTCAAGCGCCCATAAGCAGATCTATCTCTCAGCTCTCGGGATCGTGGAGATAAAGTGCGGCCTCATAGATCAGGGTGGAGCCATGCGGGGTGCCCTGCGATAAGATAGTCCTAGCTCTCATCAACGTCACCCAGTTTCACTTTCCTCAAGCTGCATATGACAGCCTGGAGATATTCCACATTTTCCTAATCTAGCTACACAAGAATCAAACGATCAATTTTCTACACTCGGGAGCTCATTGTTAGATCGGCTTCAGTGGGTCGTTGCCTCATTCCAGCTTTTCCGACCAAAACACTCTTTGAAACTCCTTCCTTCCACGCGAGTCACTACCACTCAGACCTATTCACGAGGGTCCGAATCTTTTAATAAAGCCTCAAGATGCTTCCCGCTCGCTTACGCCGTCTGTTCAGTAATGGGCAGTCCAACGACCGCAAGGAAGATGCATCCACACGCCAACCCGAAGCATTATCAGATGCCGGGGCATTCTACCCCAGCTTGTGGGATGTGCTTCAGACGCGATATATGCTTCAGTGGAAAGCCTTCCAACAAAGTCTTCCCGCCGAATTAGTCGATGCGATTATCGATGCCGCCGAGTATTGGCCCTCGACAGAACGCCGAATGGAAGGTGTCAGGAGAATTGCGAACGATCGGGACCAGGTTTTGCTGAAGACTGTACCCCTCTGCTATGACAGAAAGGTTTGCTTGTGTTTCCTCCCCCTTTCGCTGGCTGCCTAGTGCACACCGAACTCATATGCTATATGATACAGAGACTGGAGCAATCCGGACCTTTCAAACCGCTCCCTCACCGCACTCTACACCCCTGCCGGAAGATAGTCTTCCGCATTTCCTCCCATGACCAAGGTCACGGCCCGATCCGCGAGAATATGTACGAAGCCTCCTGGACTTGGTTCGACACTGAAGTCATCAAGGCTGCGCATACAAGGAACATGTACACCGACGGCATTGAGCAGGAGATCCTGGATAATGAGCGCGGACAAGAGAAGAAACACTATGCTCCTGACAATGATCTGCTTCTTCCAGGTAACAACCGGTTGAAAGTCAACGGCGCCCGGGTGTCAGAGCCACAAGATTCGGTCATTACTTGGCATTACTTGGACGAAGTTCAACCTGAGTCAGAGAAGGCTTATGAGATTGAGAGGCTTGAAGGTCGTGGTCGATTTACTTTGGATGGGCATGGCGTGAGGGAGCTGGAGGTTGGGGACTCACTTGCTTTATGGGCTCGGGCCCGATTTCCAGGATGGAGCAATCATGTAGATTTCGCGAGTGTTCGAGTCTTCTGGGCTGTTTGATGAGACGACCATGGCTGAGGTATTGTTCACCCAGCCATGTAGACATGCTAGATATGATGAACACATACACAACAAGATGGAATGGGAATCAGATCTGCTCGAAATGAAAATGTATCAACGCAGTCAGATCATACTGATAATGCATTTTTGCAAAAGAAATTTCACGTCTACCTTTTCAGGATAAATCGTTTGCCATGATAAGAGGGTACCACAGGCCTCAGGCCTACGACCAGCCTGAGGCCCCCAGGCCCCCCGATCACGCAATTGTGCCAAGACAGCCCGATCGGCGCCAAAGGAGGAGTATAAGACCATTCGAGCTCCTCGACCTTTTTTGTTTCCCCTGTTGAATCCCTCCGAACTTGTGAATACACTACTAACCAGCAATCATGCATTTGCTACAATGCCCTCATGACAACCAGTGGTAATCTCTTCCCCGGGTACCTTTCCAACGCTGCTGGAAAATATCCGACGCAGCCGATCGGCCGAAACAGAGTGTCCCGGGAATTTGGTGGGGGGAAGCTACGTCAATCGGCGACTCCTTCAATCGGCGACTCGATCTGAAAACATGGAGCAATCCACGCTGAGTCCCTAACATTTGAGTCCCCGATACTAAGCTGAGATCTACGAGCAAGGGTCGCCTCGAGCCCCGATCAACACTTCTGCCCGTGACTCGACCGAGAAATAGCTCTGCAATCCCCGGTAGTGTGTCATGATTACCGTCGGAACACCGCTATACCAATGTTTCCGCGCGCTGGCGACATCCCGACTGGATGCTGGTCGCGTTATCTGCACCGCCTAATGGTGATCGGTGACTTACGCATTCCTCTGTCGTGATTTGGGTCTTGGCTGATGCGGTTCTCTTTGACCCCCCCCTTTTTAAGTCGGCGATGTGCTTGCAGTCAGGAACTGTTATTTATCTCTAGATACCCCGAATGCATCCAGATTTTTCTCTTTAATTTACGGTTTACTTTGGTTTATCGGGCCTCCCCCCCTCATCTTCCCCGATTCATCCTTCCATTAGTATCTTTACAAATGGCGTCACGCAAATGCGCAGCGGTGGTTGTGGGCGCTGGCCCGGCCGGCGTCGCAGTCATGGGAAACTTGCTTGAGCGCCAAATTGGCACGATAGCCTGGATCGATCCCAGCTTCGAGTCTGGGCGAGTCCACCGGAAATATCGCGAAGTTCCGAGGTTTGTGATATACCAGATATCATCGACACCAGGCACACCACTAACGAAACATCCAGCAACACCAAAGTAGCCCTCTTCCAGGCCTACGCCACAGCAACTCAGCCCTTCAAGACCGTCATCGAGAACTCCCCTCGTCCCAATGCATTCTCCACCCTGGCCAAACTGGACCAGGAAAAGACCTGCCACCTCCACTACGCCGCAGACATGATCCGCGACCTTACAGATGGCCTCATCAAGATGGATCCCGTCCATGCCTACCGCGGCTTCGTCACCGCCGCCAACCTCGTCGAGAAGGTAATAACAACCACAAACCACCCAATAGGTCTCACAACATCCGAAAAAATAACTAACCCTGAATCCCCCTAGCCCTCAGACAACAAATGGACCGTCCGCATAAAACGTCACGACTCAGAAGATGAGCTCGAAATCGAGACTTCCCGCCTCATCCTCTGCACAGGCTCTCACCCAACCAACATCCCCGTCCCAATCCCAGGCCTGGAAATCTCCCGTCTAGACCTCGACACAGTCCTCAAACCCTCCGAACTAGCAGAAGTTCTACCCAAGTCTCGCCCGTCAACAGTCGCCGTCGTCGGCGCCTCCCACTCCGCCATTCTCGCAATCTTAAACCTAGTCACCCTCGCCCGCGAGTCTCATCCCCACCTCCGCATCAAATGGTTCACCCGCCACCCCCTCCGCTACGCGGAATACATGGACGGCTGGATCCTGCGCGATAATACAGGCTTGAAGGGTCTAGCAGCCGACTTTGCGCGCGCCCAGCTTGAAGATGGGGTCTTGGGCACTTCGCCTGCTGGACAGGTTCTGGAGAAGATTGACTGTGGCAACGGCAAGGAGGCCGAGATGTATAGCAAGTATTTACCAGAGTGTTCGCATATTGTGCATGCGGTCGGATTTACGAGGGATCCGTTACCGCAGCTCGTCAAGGCTGGCAGGCCGCTTGCTATGGAGTTTGATCATGAGTCTGGACAGTTTCATGAACGGGCTGGTGGGAAAGCCATTCCTGGGTTGTTTGGGGCTGGAATTGCGTTCCCGGAGCGGGTTGTTGATCCGTATGGCAATGTGGAATATGCGGTGGGATTCTTCAAGTTTATGAAGTTCTTGAAGCGCGTTGCACCGAATTGGGGTCCGGCGTAGGCTTTTGTCTCTGCTTTTGTCTTTGCATACAAGGCTGTGTGCCTGGCTTGAGGTATTCTTAGGGTGTCATGAACCAACATATCCGGCGCTATGGAACATGGGATGGGTGTTATAATTTTTATTCTTTTCCTTTATTTTTATCCTCATGAAAGGGCAGGACTCAAATTCTTCATAATCAGCTGCTTGTTACTCCGGCTCAAGGTCTTCTATTATGGCTGTCGGAGAAGTCAAATATCAGTTCATAAGCATTGCGAGTTCTTCATTATTATGTCCATCGAGTTTGCAATAGCACTAACTCTGGTCCAATTTGTCCGTGCTCATGCTCATCCGTAAATCGTCAACATCAGTTCATGTTTCTCAGATCACACAAGTCCCGCATATCCTCGAATCCTCAGTTATTTAGAAGATAACTCAACTAAAGCGCCATCAAGACACCCACGAATCCAAGGGCAGCAACAGCACCGCCGACGGGGCGCACATTACCCGCACCATTGACATTGTTCACGCCCGTCTGCTGGGGGAAGTCAGTGTTAGTACCAGTAGCAGTTGCTCGGTATTCGCTTTGGCTAGCAACAGCCTTGGCGTCATATCCAGTGGCAGTGACAGTCCAGCTGGTCGAGGACTGAGACCAGGTGAGAACAGTGCCACTTGGAGGAGCTGTAACGGTGCCAGCAACATTACGCAGAGTTGAGGTTCCGTTCTTGGGGAAATCACCGGGCTTGTAGAATTTATCAGATGAGTCGGTAAAGCCGATGTCCTGGCATTGCACATTGTTCAGTGTCGAGTCGCAGGTGTTCCAGGCCCAGTTGGGAATTGAGTTGTACAGGTTAGACAGGTCGTCGGGGAAGAAGACACCCCAAAGGTCCGCGCCAGCAAGGGTGGGGACTGTGTCCGGGCAGACTTCCCAGGCACTGCGATCTGTCAGCGTGATTTGTTCTTCATTACGAAGATCGAGATCATGGCTTACGCAGAGTAACTGGCACTGGCACCGCAGCATGCGCATTCGGTAGCTTGATTCGCGATGTTGAGACCATTGCCCAGGTTTGCAAGGTTGCCATTGCTAGCCTCACTGACGGTTTGGTCGGTGACGTTCTTCATGCACGTCATCTGCTCATTGCGTGCTGTGAGGGTGTTTTGGAGCACTTTGCCCAAATCGCAAGAGCATCGGTTCGGCGCGTTGTCCGGCGCCGGCCAGAAGGGGATCGGTTCGACTGCGCTAGGGCATACTGCGAAGTACTGTTGCACGAAGAGTTGGTACTCGCAAGAGTAGACCTGGAGCGAAACTTTAGTATATGGGTGATCCAGACAATCGAGGTTATCGTACTTGGTTCCAGCAGGACTCAGCCATACAGTTGATATACTGCTGGTGCGCGGTGCAACCGCAGTCGACAATGCAATTACCATCACCGCCGCAGTTGCTAATACAAGAGCTCCATTTGTCGGCGACATCGCGATTGCAGGAGGAGTAGCTTGACCCGTCCGCACAAGCATTAGTTGTGATGTTGGTCTGGGCTTGAGCCACGCTCGCGAAGCCCGCAAGAACCGCAGCAGATAAGGTAAAGTAGATGCTCGGCATGGCGAGATATGATATCCAGAAAATAGGAATACAAAATAAAGGTACTTTGAATACCGAGCTTGACTGAGCCGCGCTGGTTGGAAAATTATCAAAGTCTCTCGTTGAAATTCCAGTCTTGAGGCAATGCTCATGCACTTATATAGGCCGATCAATGCGATGACATAGGAAACTTCGGATCCTCGGGGGCTTATGCATGATCCCTAGGCCGAGCGATCATTCTGAACCGAACTGTCATTGTTGGCATATTGATCCTGCAGTGTCGTACGGGAGAACCTGATCGGGGGTGAGAGGGCGTGGCCATTCAGCATCGTCAGACCTGGCCAGGGCCCCAGGTTCAATGCCCATGCGCACATATCTCACATGTAGGCAGTCACTTTTTTGCTCGCTGGATTGGATGCATCAGACATAGAGGAGGAACTGCAAGATGTGAATCGTGAGGTTTTCCATGGTTCGGTGCATCATGTCAGAGCGCCCTTGCGGCGGTTGCCGCTACGAGGCGGGGCCACTTACTTCTGAACATAACTCGGTGAACCTTGCATGCGCCTGGGATTTCCCACTATGATGATGGTAAACTGAGCTGAAGGTTTTTGGCAAAATTTTTCCCGTGGCTCCCTGGATTCCCCCAGGTCTTGGAATCATGCGGTGTCAGGGTTCGAGATGCCAAGATGCAGGCGAGATTCGCCCCTTGTCAGGACTCGGTGTCTGATGTAGGCTCACCGCAAAATGACATGGCTGAGATTCGAATAAGCATTCATCGTCACACACAGTGTGTTTCCATGATTTGTTCCGACAATGAAAAGTGTGTAGTGTCGCGGGCGCTACTGGTTGTTAGCATCGATGACGAAGTATAAGCATTACCACCCCAAGACCCCATCCCGGGAAGAATTGCGATTTCACCTGATGAAGCTGAGCTAATGACGAGAACAGAGCTTCCAAATGATTGCAGCGGGAGGGGTTTTGTCCGCCTGACCGTCAGTGCCCCAGGAACCGATCTGTAGCTAGATGATCGATCGTATCTGCCCTTGAATACTCGACCAGACGCGAAATGCTCCGCCACCAACATTCTAGGTCTATGCTAGCAATGCAGCATGGCCCCAACGAGACTTACTTGGGGTGCTGACCGAGTCAGATTTCCTGTTCCTCGGGAAATTGATCAAAAATCGGCTAGGCTTCTGGGATATGAACTGAAAGACCTTCCCGGAGGCTGCGAAGTATAAGACCAAACCATCTTGACCCGACAAGATCCCATGGTCGCAGGCAGGCTATCATTGACCTTCTCTGCCCAGTTAGACGCGACCAATGGAGCTTCATCTAGGCATGCTTTAAGTTGTGATTTCTATAGAAGACAAACAACGAGTTCAGCTGAATCGAAGCTCATAAGCTGCGTAGCTTAACCGATGTACAAGAGACAAGCGGTCCCCAAGAATTACCACCCACTATAAGAGAAAGGAAGCAAACCAGATATATTTCGAGAGAAGGCCACAAACTAACACTTCCAGCATCAAGCCTCTTTCTTCCCGATCATGTCGTCTCTCATCGGAATAGGATACCCGCGTCCAGACTGAATCCATGCCTAAGCCCAGTTCCCAAGCCACATGGCCATGCGACGAGCCCAGTCTACCCGGCAGCGCCCAGTCCCAAAAAAAAAAAAAAAAAAAAAAAAACTCGAACCTTGGAATCGCCACGAGTTATAAGACAATGGGCACTATCAGCATAACCCTGCATCTGCATTCGTAACAGGACATTTCTCAGGTACCCAAGCATAGCAGGGATTCACCCAAAATCCCGTTCCTTAGCGCCCTCGGCAGTTAACTTGCAGATACGCGATCGCCTCTGTCTTCCGCAGCTCATCCCCTTATCCCTTTCCCCCATGTGAGAAGCTAGGAGTCCAGAACATATCTACACTCCATCACGCATAGCCATGTCATCCATTACCAGATTTACGAAACCAGATCAAATGATCAGAGCCTAAAAGTGGAGCGAGAGGACCAGAAAGAGAGAGAGAAAAAAAGTAATAGAAAAGAGAAAACAGAAAAAGGCCCCTCGCGGACTCTTGCCTCTAAGCCGTTGGCCCCACGCAACCTGGGTCTAAGTTGCGCCCCAAAATTAGCGTGCGAGTTGATCCTCATTTTTCTAGTCTTGTTTTGATTCGAGTTCTGGTCCGTGATTCTATGTCGTCATGTTGGTCATCCCTTACTCTGTGAAAGGAAGAGGGCTGGAAGATTGTTTTTATTCGCTCGGGCCTTCTTCGTAGCTTCGTATCCTAGCACAATTTTTCTTATTTTCTTCTTCTTTTGTTTATCGCTGGCTAAGGCGAGATGTTATCTCCGGTCGCCCCACCGTCTTCAATGGGTGGATCTCGGGCGTAAAGGGAATTTTTTCCCGGAGAAGACACCTTCCTGTTCTTAATGTCCATGGCACTGTGCTTCATGAGTAGACCATAGTTTACGGTTGCTGGAGGCATGCAGATGATGAAGATTTCATACACATTAAATTGGTAAAAAGTACATTCGTGAGAACATGGTATAATGGTATAACACAAAGAATGGCCCCAGGTACCATCGATGATTAAAATCCGTCGGACACGGGGATATGTGCAATGTGCGACGGATTGACTAAAGATTGGCCCAATGCAAAAATGCAAATCCAAGAACGCAAGTCCAAGTCCGAATGGAAAAAAAAAATAGTACGACAATGTACAAGGCGCTTCACACCTTTAGAATGGTCATCTTACAGGAAGGCAATGGCGCCAGCAACAAGGAGCATCATGCCACCGGAGACACGGTTGACCAGTCCGCTGTTAGTGACGGGCACGGAGGTCTGCGAGGATGAGGCGGCGGTGCTGCTGGAGCTGGAGTCCGAGGTGGAAGTGGTGGAGTCGGCACTGGTGGAAGCGGCGGTGCTGGAGCTGGTGGTCATGGTGGTCATGGTGGTGGCAGCGGAGCTTGAGGTAGCAGCGGAGGTTGAGGTCGCGGAAGAGCTGGAGCTCGTGCTGGAGCTGGAGCTGGTGCTGGTGCTCGCGCTGGTGCTGGAGCTAGTGCTAGTGCTAGTGGTCGACTCGGAAGTGGTAGTCGAAGAGGCCGAAGTGGTGGTTGCGGCAGCGGTGGTAGAGACCGCGGCAGTGGCTCCGGCGACGGTGAAGCGAGGCAGGAAGTTGTAGTTGCTCGTGTCCTCATCAGAGATAATCTCGATAGTGTACCACTCGGTGTTCACGTCGTCAGGGACAGTCCAAGTGTAGCTTCCATCATTGTCAATATCCGCTATCATGATAAGTTAGTTCTGATGTCATGACGGAGGGTCTTTCCAATACAAAGACTCACAGGCAATGGCAGTGCCGTCATAGGAAGTGGTCACGGCACCTTGCTGCAGGCGCAGCGAAACGGTGCCGCTAGTAGTAGGATCCCACTTCAGGGTGGTGGCCTCGCCAACGGCGAAGCTATATCCATTGGGGGGGGATCTCAAAGGGGTTGGCCTTGCTGTTAGCGGTAGCAACAGCCGCAAGAGCGGAGACAGTCAGGCAGATGAAAGAGCGCATTGTGACTTCAAAAAAACCAAGATCTAAAGATTTAGAAAAAGGGGGTGAATGTAATGACTGAAATGACTGGGAATTAATAGTCAGAGACCGCGGGAGTTTAAAGGAGTGTAGCGCGAGTCTAGTGAACGACACAAAAAGAAGGCAAAAAGGTAAAGAGGCGACGAACGAAGCGAGGCTCCGTCTATATAAGAGGTGCTGCGCCCATAGTCATCCGCTTATAGGAAGGCGCCGGCGGCACTAGACGGATATCAATAAATAGCGCGAGGGCGGGCGTTGCGAGGATTGGATCGAGAACCTCACTAACGGGGCGAACCAGGGAATAGCGTCGGACTGCGCGTGGGGATCCACGATTTGCCCGAACGTGGGCTGAGATTGGTTCCGTTCAAGGCTCTGGGCACATCGGTTCACCAGTGATGGGCCTCGCTTCAGGTGTACCTTAAATGACATACTCCACATCGTGCGAAGGACCGTATCTCTGTGGATGGACTCGGCTAGACTTGCTGGGTCCCTCCTAGGCAGTACCACGGACTTCTCTCCTCTTTTTTAGGGCCTTTCGTTTTTCCCTTCCTACTCGGCCCGGGCTATAATTGGAACTGGCTCTGGATCTGTGCTATAACAATCATTCGATTGATGCTTACATGTAGATGTGCAAAAAGGTTGACCATGGTCCGGTCCCAAATTCCACGCGAGTCAATCGAACCCCCCAGCTTCTAAATCAGCCCGCTGCCTTTTGACCCCTGTTCCCGTGTGCTTCATGATGCCTATGCCCACATATACGAGAAGAGTAATAAAGGGAAAATAAAATAAAAGAAGAAGAACCAATGTATGCTCGTGAATGTGCTCCGGTGGAGCCCGTAAGGGTATACGATTTTATTGCGGGACGCCGTTCGTCTGCGAACTGATCGAGGGTTCTAGCAGGCCATTCTGCCCGAGCCAGCTAATCACTTCCATGGCTCGGCGGTCCTCGTCTTCTTTTTGCCGGTCCAGTAGCTTTTAATTATGTGCGTTAGTGAAAAGCTTAGTTGGAAATAAAAAGAAAAATCATCATCTGAAAGGGTGACACTTACTGCCTGAAGAAGGCCCTTGCGCCCCTTCTTTTCAACCGGCTTAGCCTTGGCCTTAGGGCCGCGCTCGAAGGTCTCGTGTGAGAATTGACAGCTGTCTCCCCGATTACACTGTCCACTACGAGCGAAATGACGGCATCGAATCTTCTTGCTTTCGCGAGGAGGGGGAGGAACCCTTTCAGGTCCCTGGCGACGTGAACTAGTTTCCTCTGGGGCAGCGTCATCATCGCTGTCCGACTCAGATTCTAACTCGGAGCCACTAGACGAGGTCCAGTCGCTGGCGTCAGACACGTCGGACGAGATATCCATACCGTCCTCTAGATGGTCGACGGTGGCGTCCACTGTCTCGGCAGGAATGGAACTGGTCTCAACAAGCTGAGAGCTCGCGGCTTTCGCCGTGTCCACAGCGTCTAGAGCCATCGGATCCACCACATCAGCTGAATCGGACGCTTCAATTTTCTGGTCTGCTTCTGGTTTGCGTTCGGGAGCGGCTGGTCCATTGACTTGAGTGGGCTCCTCCAGGCCCTGTGCCTGTCTCTGTAGGGCTTCGACCTTGAGACGAGCCGCCTCTGCTGCCGCCTCGGCTTTGGCGAATCGTTTTTGCTCTCGGTCGAGGTTGCGCCGTATTTTGTCAGCCTTGCGCTGCGCCTTCATCGCCTCATCGAGCGCAGGATCTGCTGCCTCTTCGGATCTCTGCTCGAGCTGTTTCTGCTTGGCCTGTTCTCTCTCCTTCTCTTTCTCGAGCCGAGCGGCCTCGCGCGCGGCATCGCGAGCAGCCTTGGCCTCTTCCATGGCCTTTTTCTTTTCGTCGACTCGAGCCTGCGTGGGGAATTTTTTCCTTCGTTCCGCAATCCAGGCTGCAATATCCGCAGCCGATTGCAGTTTGGCCGTTTGTCCCTTGTACGTAAATTGAAGCGATGCGACTCCAGCACCGGGTTGGGCCAATTTCGATTCTTCGTCCGCATCCTCCTCTTCCTCGCTAGACTCATGGTCTTCCGTTTTCGGGGTCAAGCCAAGCTGATTATGCTTTCTCTTCCTCTTTTTAGGCTTTCGCGTAGCATCTGCCGCGGGTGGTGGCTTCGATGGTAACGGGTTTCCAAAACTTGGGACAGCTGGGGCAGCCGGTGTTCGCGGCGCCGTGGACTGAGGTTTATTGAAAGCTGACGAGTGATCCCGTTTGTGATAATTTCGTGATTTGGGTCCATGGTTTCCGTGCTGTTGGGGCCAAGAGCCTCGTCCATGTGCAGGTGGCGCTCCACCGTACGATCCGGGAGGAGCGGGAGCCTGCACTTCTGAGCCCCAGGGCATAGCGCCCATCATCATCGGATTTGCTGGTGGAGAGGCATGCTGGTGTGTTGAGCGTCCGGCAGGGTATGGCGTAGTGGGTGGTGTAGAGTAGGTGGAGTGTCCGATATTCGGGGTATTGAATCCTGGCAACTGTTGGTACGCGGGCGAACCTGCAGATTGTGGGAAGGATTGCGGAGACTGATATTGTGACGGGTCCGGAGGGTGTTGATAATTAGATTGCTGGGGAGGATAGGGCGGGGAAGTCATGTAGGACGTTGGCGGTGCTGGTTGAGTCGGATATCCATAATTTCCGGGCGCGTAGTTGTAGCCGGAGAGAGGAGTATAGGAAGACCGGCCAGCCTCCTGGTGGTGATGTCCACCACCTCCACGACCTCGATTCCCACGACCGCGGCCGCGTCCACCAGCTCCGCGTCCATTCCAGTGTCCAGGCGGTGCGGAGGGGGGATAGGCTGGTGGTTGAGAGGTCGGAGGAGGGGGTGGCGGAGGAGGAAATGAAAACCCCTGGGAGCTCATACTTGCCCTGGCCAAGAGTCCCAGCGCAATAAGCTGGACTTTACACCATGGCGCAGAAACTGAGATCTGCACATCGCGGTTTTTTTCAAGCTCTAACTTTTTGACAGCTGCGGGGATCACGTGACTGCAGGATCCGCACTGGTGAACCATCGTGACTTTTTTTTGGTTTCACTGGTACTATCATAGTCGGGCGCACATGGGTTTCTCTTCTTTGCAAAACAATATTCCTTCTTGAATTTTTTCACAATGTTCATTCTTGTATGTACATTTGCCCGAGCTGGCGTGCTATCATGCTCACTGACTGCGGCAGACCACCATCTCAGATCTGATACAGATCTCGCCTGAGGACTTTTCAAAGTACAGTGCCGTGGCCATCGAAGATAACATTAATGAAAAATATGCCAACAAGGTGTGTAGCCATCAGGCCCGAATACAATTTGATCAATTTTGACACTTTTCAGGTCATCCAAAAAATCGGTCTATGCATCAGCTTTTACGATCTCCTCGAGTCCTCAGACGGTCTGATCGGCCATGGAACGGGACTTGTCAATGTCAATGGTAGGCAGACCTATTCCTATTGTGCAAAACCCCCCTGCTGACCAGCCAGTCAAATTTCGTATGATCGTCTTCAGGCCCTTCAAGGGCGAGATTATGATGGGCAAGATCGCGAGCGGCACAGAGCATGGCATCAAAAGTGTGTATTCATAGATTCCACGTGCATACCCTGCCTGACTTACTGACTTGTCGCAGTTGCCGTTGAGTTTTTCAACGATATTTTGATCCCCCCAGGCCTGCTTCTTGACAATGCTAGATTGTGAGTCAATTCCTCATCTTTTTGGCCAATGCACTAACCCGCTACAGTGACTATGCGGATCAAGTCTGGACCTGGGTGAACGATGATGGATCAACGTTCTACTTTGATGTCGGAGAAATCGTTCGTTTCCGCGTTGAGACGGAAGAGTGGCATGACCAGATCCCCAACGCACCCGAGCTCGCCGATATGCCTGTTCAGGAAAGGAAGCCTCCGTATTCCATTATTGTACGTGTCTTTCAATTTGTCTAGTGTTGAATTTGGGGCTAACTGATCTATTAGGGCTCGATGCAGATGGCCGGCCTTGGGCCCGTTGCTTGGTGGTGAAATGCGTTTTTAATATACCGGGCGCTCTATTTCCTTAGTCAGATTAGATACCCATGGCTTGGTGGCCAGCATCAAATTCACGAGAACATTGATAAATCCAGAACATTTATGAATTCCTACCTTCCAGATGGAATTACAATTGGTAAGCATTACAAACTGTCGGACCTCGGGTTTTCGTGCATTTCGACACCGTGTATTCTTAGACCCGAAGGACCAAGATAGCGCAATATGTAGGCACCAGGCAGGTACGTAAGACAGTGCTTTGGCCTTGAATACCAATCGGATCGTCTACTTCTCAGGGGCTTGATTAGCGCAAAACTAAACAAAATCTCCAAAACGCGGCATACTCCAATCCTTCGATCCTTTCTAGAAAATCTTGGCTGGGCTCTTACACTCCGATCACTCCGAGAGATCGGAGTGTTCAGACTTTTCGCCGAAATAATTGCGGCTACATCCGGTTAACAGACCCATCTGTGGGTCATTTGGCGGCTCTGAGCCACTCACGATAAGGCGATCGATCGTCTCATGCTGCAAAGAACCGTTAGCAACGTAAAAGAAATGGAGATTGAGCTAGAGTTTTTTTTGGAGGCGAAACAATAAACCACGTTCCTTCCCGTGGCTCACAAGGTTTTCTCCCTGCTTCGGTGCTCAATAATCACAGGTCGATTTCCAATTGCGGTGATCTCATCTTATTCTTCATCAATCACCTCATAGACGCTTCCGGCCTAATTTTATCCTGATATCTTCCATACTTTGCATTCCATTTTCCCCTTTGCATACCTTCACAATGGGCTCCATGGAGAACGGTCACTCTACTGAGCGCCGCTTCGGCACGCTCGCTGTGCACGCTGGTGCCCCTCACGACCCTGTCACCGGTGCTGTCATTGCTCCTGTATGTTGGCGCCTGTGCCCTTACAGCTTCTGGAATGGCCGCTCATAATCGTCTAGATCTCCCTGTCTACCACCTTCGCTCAGACCAGTGTCGGCAGCCCTGTCGGTCTGTACGAGTACACTCGCAGCTCCAACCCCAACCGGTTCGTCCCCAGCTCCAGTCTTCTACGCCCAAATCGTCCGCTAATCTTCGCAGGGATAACTTCGAGACTGCCGTGGCCGCGCTTGAGCACGCCAAGTATGCCCTTGCCTATTCCTCTGGCTCCGCCACTACCGCCAACATCCTGCAGTCCCTCGCCCGCGGGTCGCACGTTGTCTCGGTCTCCGACGTCTACGGTGGAACCCATCGATACTTCACAAAGGTCGCCGACGCCCACGGCGTCACCGTGACCTTCTCGCCCACCATTGAGCTGCATGTCGAGGAATTGATCCGCCCTGGTGAGACCAAGCTCGTCTGGATTGAGACTCCCTCCAACCCCACTCTGGGCCTGGTTGATATTCAGGCCGTTGCCGATATTGCGCACCGCCATGGCATCCTGGTCGTTGTCGATAACACCTTCATGAGCCCATACGTTCAGAACCCGCTCGACCACGGCGCTGACATCGTCGTCCACTCCGTCACCAAGTACATCAATGGCCACTCCGATGTCTTGATGGGTGTCGCCGCTTTCAACTCGGAGGACCTCAAGGAGCGTCTTTCTTTCCTCCAGAACGCCATTGGTGCCGTTCCTTCGCCCTTCGACTGCTGGCTGGCTCACCGTGGTCTGAAGACCTTGCACTTGCGCGCCCGGGAGGCTACCAAGAACGCCACTGCTGTGGCTCAGGCTCTTGAGGCTTCCAAGCACGTCATTTCCGTCAATTACCCCGGTATCGACTCCCACCCTCACCGCAAGATCGCTATCAAGCAGCACCGCGATGGTATGGGCGGTGGTATGCTCAGCTTCCGTATCAAGGGTGGCCAGACTGCTGCGCACAACTTCTGCAAGTACACCAAGGTCTTCACCCTGGCTGAGAGTCTGGGTGGTGTTGAGTCTCTTTGTGAGGTTCCCTCTAGCATGACCCACGCTGGTATCCCCAAGGACCAGCGCGAGGCCGCTGGTGTCTTTGACGACCTTGTCCGCATGAGCTGCGGTGTTGAGGACGCCGAGGATCTGTTGGCTGATGTCCTGCAGGCTTTGGAGAAGGCTGACAAGGCTAACGGCAGCGCTTGATCAATTGCATTCTCGGTCATCTTTCCGTTTTTGCATCATAATGAAACTAGATAATAGACGATTTTCTTTTGTTTTAGACACCGGCACTGGCATTGCACTGATGATCAGCCACAATATATGAGAGAATACCTTTTGGAAATCCTCTTGTGAATTATTTCGACCTGATGATACGGACTTTCATGGTTCGTAATGATGTACTGGCGGAGCACTTGATCTTTCTGTGATGTGTTTGTCCATTTATGTTCCAGTCTCGTGACTCCATTGGTATCTCTCGCTTGAACGTATCATATAGTCCCATTTGCACTCAATTTTTTGCCAGTACGGGTCATTATGTTAGACGGAGGAGGGGCTTCGGGAGTAGAACTCATCGTAGTAGCCCGTGTCCCCGAGAACACCCTCCCCGAGGTCCTTTTTGAGCCATCACTCTGCACTCAAGCTCGATTTTTTGCTTCTGTTATCAACGAAAGCAATCATCCGCGCCTCGAGCAAGACGATTTCGGAATGAGTATCAGGAATGAGTGGGAACGGAGAGGGGCTTAATCGCTGGGACAGCATGGAAACTGATTTTCTTGTTGGTGTAATTTAGGGTGGCATGAACTTGATGAGGAACGACAGTTGGTGGGTGTGTGAGTGAAGTTAGAGATGGAAAGAGCGTACAGATGACAGACTCCAGTGATTATTTTTCGCAAGAGTCCGCCTTCTTGATCTGAGCAGGCACTATCTAATCGTGAGAGCCTCTCTATCTAGATCATGCAGGTATCCAGCTGAGTTGTCTCTTTTCTGAGCATCGTATACTGTCTCCGGGTGGGCCATCCTGTGATTAGTCATCACCATCTGCCCACTGCAATTTTTTGGATATGCTTCGCCGATGAGCACAGCTTCTCAAGTTGGCTCTGATTCATTCCACTATTACTCATTAGCGGCAAACTGATTACGTGCCTTTGCAGAAGACAGACAGTAATTTTTATAGCACCAATCTGTGCGCAATACCATCATATCCGACAGAGCCTCACACAACATATATTCGATCAGAGACAAGAACGAGCCAGACAACATCATGGCATTTAGCTTTGGATTTGCTGGTGATGACATCGACATTGATGATTCTGAGAATGACAGCGGTATTCCTGATGTTGTCGTCCACAACGGCTCGGCCAAACCTCTCCCTGAATTGGTCAAGGCTAGTCAACATGATATGAACGAGTTGGTACGTCTTTGTCTTGAAAAAATACATGAAACTTCCCATTCACCTCAAAGGTCAAGTTGCAGAGCTGACTGATAAACAGCTGTCTCTTCTTCCATCTCAAATCTTTTACAATCGTCTCGCTATCAGCGAGACACCCATTGTTATTGCGCGCCGAGAAATCATCGATATCCGCACCCAATTAATGGCTGAAGACAGCGCAGAACACGATAATGCAGAGCTGATCGCTGGTCTGGAAGAGGGTGACCTTAAGCCTCACTTCTACGAAGGTGGTTTCAAAACCTGGGAATGTGCCTTGGACCTTGCCAAGCTGGTTGCCAGTGAAAGTGCGATTGTAGAGTCATTGGGCAACTTGCAGACTAATGTTCACATCATCGAGGTATTTACCGCTGTTCAATTACGTTTGTACAATTCAATGCTGACAAAACTACCCTGGACAGCTCGGTGCAGGCACTGCAGTCCCCTCACTGGCTTTATTCGCCCATATCCTCGGCCAAACAGAGTCTGCGGGGGATGCCCCGCAGCGCAAAGCGCATTTCACTTTTGCCGATTACAATGACGCAGTTCTGCGACTTGTCACGCTTCCCAATCTGCTTTTGACTTGGTGGAACTGTCGATCGCTTGCCAAGTCAGAAGCTGTTGAGGAGGTGACACCGGAAGAGGAATTGGACATTACGCCGGAGCTTGTAGATGACTTCAAGAATGACTTGGCGCGCCGCGGAATCTCTGTCGACTTCATTTCAGGTGCCTGGTCGCCCGAGTTCGTCGACTTTGTCTTCTCCACTCGCTACGGGGGCGACTATAAAACGTTGGTCATGGCCAGTGAGACTATCTATTCGCCGGCGTCATTGACCGCTTTCTCGGAGACGCTCTTGGAGCTGCTGCGTCGTTCCAACACAGACTCCGCGAAAAGCCGGGCCTTGATTGCTGCGAAAAAAGTATACTTTGGTGTCGGAGGTGGAGTGGATGAGTTCCTTGCGGTGTTGCGAAATGTGGGCGCCGATGAGCTGGAGGTGCAGCACAAGGTGGATGTCCAGTCGGAAGGTGTTGGCAGGGTCGTATTGGAGATCTCGCCTGCTGCAAAATAATGTGAACTTATTAGAGTGATGGAGATACCAGCACCACGGACCTGGCCATTGAAGAGTGACTTCGAACAAATGGAATTCAAATGATAAAGTGCTGGATCGAACTTCCGGCCCCAACGTATATGTACATGTTTTGCCTCCCCTTGCATGCCTAGTCTGATGTCTCAGAAACACACCTCTTACTCGTAAATCTTCTCCCGCGTAGCACCGGCAGCCTCAATCTCGGCGTTCTGGCGCTCGTAATAGGCCTTGACCTTGCTCAGGTCGGCCTGAGAACCGGGGGCAACGTTGTAGGGGAAGCGAGAGTTCAGCATTCTGTGAAGCAAAAAGGCAAATTAGCACCGAAATATCATTCCCGCGGACCTGTTTCACGTACTCGGGCATTCGTAGCTCGTAGGACTCGCGGGGTCCTTGACTCTGGAGGAGGTGGCGGTCTGCAGCCGCCTTCTCCATAAGAGCAGTGTGAATGGCATTGCGCTGCTCAAAGTCCTTCTCAGAGGGGGTGAATTTGCTGATCAGGCCGGAGACCCAGGACTCGGAGCCGGAGTCCTCGATGGACTTGCTGATGCGGTAGAGGATGTATGCGGAGGCAATGCTGCCAACGGTGACGTAGAAGCTGCGCTGTCAAGTAGATTTCCCATATTAGTGAACGTTCCATTGGAATTGGGCGATCTTTGAAGCTCATCGGAGACTTCATGGTCGGCCGCGGGGGTAAGAGCTTACGCCGATGCCTTCGTTCACGGGCTCAGCGTGGGCGGAGTGAGAGCCGAAACGACGAGGCGGCTGCTGCGCAGCAAGCCGCCGTGACGAGGCAGCGAAACGTCTGGCAGCGAACATGGCGGAGAGAGAATTGGAGGTTGTTCTGGTGGTGATGACCCTTCAAGCGGCCATGATAGGATGAGACGAAGTTGCGAACAGACGAGGTCACATGATTCTGTTCATTTCAGGCTTAGCGTGGATTAGGGGGTGTCAGTTGCTCGTTTCTACTTAGATCTCATACTCGATTTTCAGGAACCACTTTGTTCCTGCAATGGTTTTGCAATGGTCCCAGAAAGCAGGAGTCTCTTCGAAATGCAAGAATCATGCGGTAGGTGCAGAGACATGAGAAATGCGGGCGCTGTGATCCGGGGAGGAGATTCAACAGGGCGCCTCGAGAGCGATGCCTCACTTGAGCCATTTCCCTCCTAACAGCAAATTAGGGGATTTATTGGATCCATCATTTATTTGCCATTTATAAGACGATACGTATACTCGAGAAGTGTCTGGCTATCAGTTGAACATGTCAGAGTTGAGAGGGTCCCCACTGGCTTTTGCCCTATATGTCCATCGCAAACGCCCGACCCCATTGATGCCCAATGCCCCCATGGCGCACGACAATTGGTCTCGCTCTGGTTCGAAATTGAATATTTCGCTGCGCATCGCGGTTTTCGGATAAGTTGATCAGCATTGTAGTGCGTCTGCGAGGCCCGGTCGGTCTTGGGATGGGTATCGATATCCACCTAAGGCTCGGTCCGCCATCACACTTGTCCCCTAAGAGCGCTGGGGCACACTCTCGAAGCAATATAGTATTTTTTTTTTCTCTTCTCAAATTCCACTCCCTGGTTCCCTGGTGGTACACTCACACTGTCCATACTCTCAAGATTGAGATTTGGACTTGCCCGAATTGAACGCGTGCTGGAATCGGCAGCCTTGCTTTCGTGTGTCGCGTTCATTTGCTCCCGCTTGTCCGACACTACCCTAGGAAAGCCGATTCTCTGCCCGATTGTCGCTCATACCGCGCACATTTGCTCGTTGTAGCATTTTAGGTATTTGTCTCGCTAGTCAGACAGATCTTTGGGCTATATCTTGAGGCACCGCCAGGGCAACCAAATGTACAGTGCAGAGAGCCCTAAGTATCAACAGACCTGGAATGTACTCATCCTCTATTGTGTTCTCTGATACAGTGACTCGATTGGAAACACGTCTCTTTCCAGAAATATCAACGTCTCATTTGGGCACGCATCTCTCTACCACGATGGCAGTCGGTGGCAAGAAGGCTAAGGCCAAGGACAAATCTGGCAAGGCCGGTTTGACCAAGCAGAAGGTTAAAAAGATAAAGACCCCAGAAGAGGCAGAAAGTCAAACGACAAGTGAATCTCCAGCTCCTGGCAGTCCGGAACCCGTGGTACAAGACCAAGACCTCGGTCAGCCACCGGAATCTACGTTTGAACTGACTCCAGAAGCTACTGAATCGACCGAGATATCCACAGCGTTGGGAAGTGAGGAATGTGAGAACGCACAGACTCTTGAACCTACGACATATCAACAAACCCACTTGAAGGAAGATCATCTTGACATCGAAGCATTTGTTTTGAAAGACAAGGACGCGCCTGAAACACCTATTGAACTAGTGGAACAACCTGTTGCACCAATTGACACAGTTGGACCTCCTGTTAATACAGTAGGAAGCCAGACACCCGAAGACAGTTACCCAGAGGAATATAGAAGCAAGGCAATTGTCACTTCTCCTCCATTTGCTCCATATTCGCCTGCTCTAGTGCCATTGCCGTCGCCTTCTTTGACAGAGGCACGGTTTATGTCAAGCGCTTCACCAGAGTCCAATTACTATCATCCGGCTCCCGCATACAACTCTTACACAGCACCTTACACAGCACCTTACACAGCACCTTATACTGCGCCTTATACTGCGCCTTATACTGCGCCTTACGTCGGTCCTGCTCCATACACCTCGCCGTACGGCTCACCCTACGCCTCGCCGTACGGTTCACCTTACGCTTCACCCATTCCGAAAGTTAGCAGTCCTCTGGCTCGCTCACATTATCCCTATATGCCACCGGTCATGTCTCCTACCGCAACCCCTACGCCGCCACCTCCATCGGGAGCACCGGCAGCGCCACCTCAAATGGCTCCTCCGGCACCACGGCCACCTTCAACAGCTCAAAGCTATAGCTCGGCCGTGCACTCTCCTGTCATGAGCTCAGCTGGAGTGGTCCCTCCATATGCTGGATATCCGCCTCAAGCACCCGATGGTCATTATATGCATCGAAGTTACAGCATGTCTGACCCTTCTTATGCTGCATCTTTCCAGGCCATCCGAGACTTGGGCTTGGGCAATGGCCAGCTTCATGATAACGGGGCTATATCGCCCCCCGAGAACGATGCCGAACACATCGAACTTCTCCAGAGAATTCAATCGGCACTTCCCGACATCGACCGCCTCTTACATGGGTTCCGAAGCACTCATACCAGGTTAGCAGGTCGGGAGGCTGAGATAAAGCAGATTGGAACCCAGCATGAGCAAGCTTTGATGCACAAGGAGTTCTATATTGAGGCTTTGCAAGCACAGATGAAGAAGACGGCAAATGAAAGTGCCGAAGAAAGCGCAAAGCTCAAGAACACTATCAACGAGCTCCGGCTCGAGCTAGGTAACCTCCAAGAGAAGCAAAGGGACTTCGAAGACGGTTTAGCGACTCACCAAAAATCCAATGAGGAGCTCTCGCAAAGCAAATCTGACCTCGAGGCAGAAATCGCCAGGTTAAACACCAGCCTTCAAGAGATGAAAGATGCCCATAAGAAAGAATTGGAGGCACAGAAAGAAGAGCACGACAAGGCACTTGTTACCCAGAAGCAGGAGTTGACTGAGCTTTTCGAGGAGATTAAAAATGAGGACGAGAAAGCCGCAACTGAAACCTTGGAAAGTCGCGAGAAGAGCTTGACAGATCAACACGAGTCTCAAAAAGCCGAATGGGAGAAGGAGAAGGCTCTCATGCGGGATTCTTTGGAGAACCAGCGCACCGAACTCGAGACGACCAAGTCAGAGCTAGCTGCCAAGATTGCTGTTTTGGAGTCTAAGGAGACCGAACTCGGAAATACTTTGGCCGAGCTGACCTCTGCCCGTGAAGAAGTTGCATCCAAGATTGTCGAATTGGAGGCAAAGGATAAAGAGTTGGGAGAAACCCATGCCAAAAATGCCGATGAACTTAAGGCGCTCCAGAATGGCCATGCTAGCGAACTTGACTCCCTACGAAGCACCCAGGCGGAGCAACTTGCTGCCGCTGCCAAGGGACTTGATGACAAGATGGCTGCCATCGAGGCAGTGTTGATCGAAAAGGAGCAACACTGGACCGCTGAGCGGACTGCCCTTGAGAAGCTGCTCTCCGAGAAAGACAGTGAACTCTCGAGCGTGGAACGCGAGAAGGAGCAGCTCGAAGGGGACAACAACATCAAAGAGCAGCAACTTCAGCGTGCAGTGGATGAGATGCGGTTCACCATTGATCATCTCGACAAAGACTGTGAGCGCTTGAGGAAGACCCTGAGCAGTCTTGGAGAGGCCACTGATCTCAAGACCACGAAGGGCGATCAATTCTTGTAAGTAAGCCCATGATTTACCATTTGATGTTTAGGCTTCATGTTTATCACGATCATGTCAATATCCATGTTCATGTCTCTCTTTTGATGTTTTTCTTTCTGCTGTGACGAGATCGACCCATACCATCCTTCATGTCCTTGCTAGAACTGCATGTTTATAACGCCTTAGAATGTACATGTTCTAATTAGCCTTCTACTTTAGTGTGGACTGTTTCACCCAACTATCATCTTTGATCCACGAGCTCTCCAAAGAGCACTTCGCCTATCTCCCAATCGACCCGCCAAAGGACATCCTCTCCAAGATCCCTTCAGAACTACCTTCTTTCCTCGACAACACCATTGCCTCTCGCGACCTCCGCTGCGCCTACATTGAACATGTTGTGTCCAAGACAATCACCTACCGGGTGTTCCAGCCATTTTTGTTCACCCTAGGCCGAAGGTACGACAAAGCCGACACTTTCTTCCAGATGTTGTCTATGGACATCCGCCGTAAGTCCGTCCGCCGCGAGGCATTCTGGCGACAACAAACCCTCAAAGCAGCCTACACTACCTCAGACGCCAAGCAATCTATCAATGTTGCTGCCGCCGTGATCGTGGATGAGATCATCGATCATATCAAGCACTTCGCCGACCCCAAGCACCTGGACTCCCTCTTGACCGGAGTCCGCAAGATCGTAAAGCTGGCGGCAGAATCTTGGCGCCACGCCCGCGTTGAGCGTGAGCTCGTCCTAGCATCCTTCCCGGCACCAGATGCGGAAAGTGTTCCTAACGACGGTTGGCTGGAGCATGGCATTGTTAAAGATGCTACTCCCAATCCGACCATGGACCCCACCCGCCACGTCATTTTGCGCACCTTCCCACACATCTGGCGTGAGGCTGCACACGAGGACTTTGCTAGTGGAGAGCGGGCGCATCCATGCATTTACTCCCCGGGTGAGGTTTTGTATTCGGATTCTCCTGTCATCCTGGCTCGTCTGCAGGAGTTGGCTAAGACGCCTTCTGAAACCGTGGCTGCTCCCGTACCGGCGGCCCCAATTGCTCCCGTCGCTCCCGCCACGCCTGCCGCACCCATTGCTCCCGTTACTCCCGTTAATGCGGATCAGGCCCATATGTCTCCACCTAAGACCCCGCCCAGAAGTCCTAAAGAGTCTCACGAGAGCCTGCCTCTCAAGGGCCGTGAGAGCCTGCAGCTCAAGGCCTTTGAGCAACTGGCCGCTGCTCAGAAGCCGGCCTCAGCGAGGGTGTCGGCGCCTTCGGCGCCCGCGAGTCCTCGCCCAAAGGAGCAAAAGGTTTGAAATCTGATCTTGCCAGATTTTCCATTCCCTAGTCCTTGACCGTTTTCCTTCTTTTGTAGCTGTTCTTTTTCCCCTGCATTGATTACAATCATTGTTTCCAATTTTTCTCTTTCTGTCACCGGCATTCAGCGATTGGGATCTGAGCGTTCATGTATGTTTGTGCTTTTGATGTATTTTCCTTCCAAGGAGAAGATTGTATACGCTTAGGGATGGTTTATTAGCTAGATATACCGAGGTATCGATTTGTTTTCATTTTGCCATGATAAAGTACTGCCCTTGTGTGACTTCGTAGCACCTTTGACGAAGGGCCCCACCGCCATCGGGATAGGAACTATGATCCATGGACACGGAGCGGCTGGCGCACCGCCACGCGTTGGTATAAAACAAGCTCGTGGACCTTCAGCCCTATCGTGTGGCTCACAATCCGACCCCATGAGGGGCTGAGAAGATAAGAATAGAATCTATGTGGCTCAGTCCTGCACAACCAGGGATGTGTACAGCCCGGTGCCTTTCGGGGCTATTTCTCACGAGTTTCGAACCTATTCATAGCCATTCAACTGCAGTGTTTATCTAGATGAAAAGGTAGTTTTACAACAATATTTCGTAGTTTCACGAGCATTTGAGAAGCTACGTAGCCGTGCCTGAGGGTAAGCGAGAACCGGATCGCGCAACGCGGGGCGCCAAGGATCAAGTGGGCGCTAAATGAGGCTCATTTGGAAGTTGCAAGGCTGACCCGTCATTTCATCTTTCTTTTTATTCCCTTCGAGTGCCCCATTCTGGTCATTTTGAATGTCCTAACTGGCTGCTTATGCGCCCGGAGATGACATTCGAGTTTGCCAGCTGTGTTCGCAACTCCAACCCTGAAATCTTGTGAACCTCTTTCTCTCTTCCCCTCTTATTCTTTCCGCCCCCATCTTTGCAAGCTGTTGTGCATCGGTGCATGATCCCTCAGCCTCGCCTGAGTAACGGCCCGCCTGAATAATTCAGTGATCTCATTTTCTTACATGTAAAAAAAAAAGGTGCTGACATTAAACGTCAACCCAATGAGTGGGACTCTATATAACTCCCCTGAACTGGCTCGGAGCGCTCTACAGCCTCATGATTTATCTATCAGCGTGGCTCCCACTGCTCCTCTATCACCTCTGTCCGAAGGAGGTGCCTCAGATCTTCTGACCGTGTGGACAAAGCTAGGCGCTCGCGACTACAACATGTCGACGCCGTCCGGTCAGTCGCCTACGCTGCATGAGTTGAAAATCGATCCCTATCTCTCTGCACCTTCGGATCCCGAAGAAAGTGACTTTCATGCCAGCGCTATTCGCTTAACTCCTGCCGGTGGGAGTCCGAATCACAGTTCGCCGAATGGAAGTCGGCGCCCGTCGGTCCAGTCACAGACTCCCTTATTTCGCGAAAATGACCATACGCCGTCGAGGCCGATCTCGTATCTTGTGCCGTCGGATATTGAGCTGGTAAATGGCTCTGATGCTTGGCAAACCGAAGCCACCTCATCCTTCAATAGTGACCCAAAGGCCCCAGAAAGAAATACGCGATGGTCCTCGAGTGTAGACGTGAATACCTCGCAGTGGCTCAGCACAGATAACGCGATGCCGAGTCCGATATCTACATCGGGCAGTCTGACTGTCCCCGGTAGTGCCGCCACCATGCATGAATCTTTCGCGATGTCTCAGCCAGGCCTCGGTATCTCTAATTCGACATGCGTTCTGCCTGAACTCACTATTTCGACCAATTACCAGTTAAAAGATGATTTGATCTCGCCTTCGACAAGAGGAAGAAGCCCTATCGTCACCGTGAGTAAAGTGTCGCGCGGAGATTCTCCCGTTGTCCACCAAAGACGGCCAAGTAGGTCAACCGCGCATCTCTCTCCTGGAGACATGTCTAGTGAATCTGGTCATGAAGACGATTTCAGCGATGTGCGATCGGTCGGCTCACTCTCTGTGGCACGAACCCATAATGGCAAATGGATCCCTAATTCCACAACCGGTCATAGAGGTCTTGATCCGGTATACCGTGGAGAAGAACTTGTGCCGAGCCCGAATGATCTACGAGACCAGCGCGAGCGCGAGAAGAAGAACGAGTCTATTACCATCTGGACCGAATCCGTGAGCGAGGCCAGCAATGGCGTGGCTGATGAGCCTCCTTTATCTCGATTGAGATCTCCGGCGACTAGGACGCGCCGAGCCCGAAGTACTGGGGATCGTCCCTTTCAGCAAGAGGACTATTTCAACTTACAGTTTACTTCTACCAATCGACCGGTTCTGGGACCTGGAGTCAAGGTCTATGAGAGCAGCGAGGATGAAGCTAGTGAAGAATCCATTGAGAATGGAAGTATTCGTGCCGAGTCTCCTGTCGCTGATGCCACTCAAATCGACCAGAACGATTGCCGAACACCTGAGATATGTTATTCACTTGAACAGACGGACTCCCGTGGGAATTTCTGTCTTTATCCATGGCAAGACATTCCACGCGACTCAACCCCAAGAACAGAAGCGATGCAACCGGGAACTTCCAGCGCCGCTATGGTGGCCTTTGAGAAGCGTGCACGCGACCTCGAGACGGCATCATTAACGGCAACTATTGACAACAACAGTATCATTAATTTCGGGATGACTTTCGACAGACTTTCCATAAAAGATCAACCCAAAACCAAGGAGAGACGGAGTAATAGTCTTCTGAAACGTCCTTTCTTCCAGCAAGCGTCCTCAAAACTCAAGCGTCGAGCGTCTGATCTTTCTATTTCCACCGCCCACACTGCTGCTCAACCATCTCCTCAAGAGCCTCAGCGTAAAGACAGCGGCTCACATCGTCACAGGTTGAGCTTGTCGTCTAGATCTCCTAGATCGCATAAACACACGCGCTCTCCTAGCCTGACAAATGCTCTCATGTCTATGTCAGGTCAAATGGCGGCGATTGGAGGCAGCCATTCAGTTCGTGCCGTATCACCCAATCCAGAAGCGAGCCCTGTGAATGTCCCCAAGAACCGTGTCCGAAGCCGAAGCGAAGTTCCGCGACCTGTGACGCCGGGCTTGATGGATCTCATGACCACCCATGGTGGGCCCCCAGTCGCTGGTCTATATCGGTCTCCCATGCCGGAGATGGGAGCTGAGCCAATAAATGCAGCTCCAAGACCCAACACCGCTGGCGCGGAAGATGAAGACGAAATCGACATGAACGACGGCAAGGGTTATGTGATGGACTTCCCACCTGTCTCTAGCCTACCAGTGCCTACTTTTGAAGGGTTCAGGGCGCAGATTATGCAACTTAATCCACAGCTCGAACCTGCTCTGATCCATAGGTTTGCACAGGCACAAGTGCGTCGTTATAGACATCTGGTAGAACTGCAACAGAAGCACTCGGTTGCCGTTGCCAATCGCTCGTGCAAGGCGGGCAAATTTTGCTTTGCTCTAGGAGGCGAGGCGTTCTGCCCACCACATCGCCCTACTGACACCGAGGCTGGACAAACCCATTTCCGGATTGCTGACCACAGCACAAGCCACAGCCGCGATCAGCCTTATATTTTAGGCGAGGGAGCTATTGCTGCAGCTCATTTCCCACCTGGTGTACCTCTTCCACCTGTCGACCGCCTACCCGCCGAGTTCGAGTGCCCGATTTGCTTTGAAGTCAAGAAGTTCCATAAGCCATCTGACTGGTCCAAGCACGTTCATGAAGACGCGCAGCCCTTCACGTGTAGCTTCCCCGAGTGTAATGAACCTAAATCATTCAAGCGCAAGGCAGACTGGGTTCGACACGAGAATGAACGACATCGACAACTTGAGTGGTGGACCTGCTCCAATTTCGAGTGCCACCACACCTGTTATCGCAAGGACAACTTCGTTCAGCACCTAGTGCGAGAGCACAAGATGCCCGACCCAAAGGCAAAGAAGACCAAGGGATCGGCAGACGCAAGCGACGGTTTATCTGCCAGCATGCGTGAACAAGAACTCAGTCGGCTCTGGAAGATAGTTGACGAGTGTCATCATGAAACAGAAAACACCTTGCGTCACGAACCCTGTCGTTTCTGCGGGAACATCTGTGGATCCTGGAAAAAGCTAACGGTGCACTTGGGGAAACACATGGAACAACTAGCCATGCCAGTACTGGAACTTGCCAAACAAAGTTGTGCGGCGCCGCCGAATCTGGCCCACCAGGTGAGCAAGGCTGGCAGATCCACCGAAACACAAGGCCCCCTCGCAGCACAGACACCAGTTCACGCGCGACACGATTGCTCTGGAACGCCAGCTCATCTCGCACGGCCACAGCCACCGCCACAGTGTCCAACCAGCAATGCTCGCACGCCGGCTCGGCATCCGTTCTCCTATGAGATTCCTCTGCTCAATTACCCGTCTATCTCAGGCGGCGAACTATCTATGGAGCCGGAGTCGATAACCGAGTCTGTCCCGCCCGGCGATCCTCAATTCACAGGTGCAGGATACATGAACCATTTCGATCAAGGCGCGCTCCACGCGCCAGCCCAGACCCACCCCCTGCATCAGAATTCGGTGACGTACCCACCGCCATACAATGCAGTCCCACGCTCAAGGACTCCCGAAGCGAACGCTGCCATGCTGCCGCACTCGTATTCCCTCAGTTCCCATCTTCAGGGCTCGCTCTACCCCGCCACGGGCTATCCGACATACCAGCCTGTGGCTCCCAATTCCGCATACACCACGGGGCCTTATGACTCCAGCTACTCCAGCTATTCCTCTCAGATGTGATTGACGATCTCCGTGTTTCTTGCGTTCTTTATCTTTCGGCCTGCATCTTCAAGGCGTGTGTATACGTGTATATACCCCCTTTTAACCTTTTCTTTTTTTTTTCCCCTTTTCTTTTCCCTTTTTGTTTTTTAATTTCTTCTTTATTTTATTTTTTTTATTCACTCCCGATCACTCTTGTCGGCTGATTGCAGCGAGTACCGTCACATCAATGGATGAACCCTTGAGAAAGGGATGATTTTTTGCGCTTTGATTGACTTCGACCGATTGGGATGTTCCTCCGACCTCGTGTGTCTTTCTATAGATAACCTTTCCTCCTGTCTTCGCTTAGGCTCTCCCCTTGTAGGAGCAATCACTTCGAATCGGTATATCCCGCATGTGTGGAATGACGGAGCTCCCGACGATCTCTCGGAGTTGTGTACATATTTTCAAGCCTAGAGAATTCAGTCTCAGACCGGCGTGGCGTACAGATCCCCCATGAGCATAGCATATGAGCCATCATATTTGGCCGACCAGAAGTCTAATTGCTCCTGCGGATAGGGGGAGGACCCTTACAAGGGGTTGACCAGCCCGGCCTTGGAAGAGGACGCGTGGATCTCAAACTGTCATCGGTTCAGGAGCGTGTGTCATAAATGTTTATTCTTTATCCCTAGCTACATGGCATGGCCATCGGGGAACGAAGTGCCGATCGTCCCTGTCACGGCCCGATTGGGTTCCCGCAGCCACGCTCTGTGGACAAGATTAGAATTCTTGAAACAGAGAGAATGTTATTTGACAATGCTCATTACCATCGAGACCCATCCAGATCGGATGACGATACCAAGATATCGGCCTCACTCGCATAGAATTCGGGTGTAGATCCAGGCTGAGATAAGACGATCTCGCAGCCTCACCCAGGTGAACTCCCCAGTGCAGCGGGGGCTGTGCAATCAAGGGATGACATGCACATTCCACGGCTTGTCTCAGTTCAGACACTCGGCTCTGGTCGATTATCGCGCGGCTTTTTGACGGTTTGACGGCATTCCCTCCCTTGGTCCGCGTGGTTAAACCGGCTCGGGGCGAAGTGGAGTTAATCGGGTGCGTGTTTTTTTTTTTGTTGTTTCTCGCGTGCGTTAGGTTTGCATGCACCTCGTTTTTTAGGGGCTTGCCCGAAGGAGGGGAGTTGCATTGCTGGCATTTATTTGCTCGCTGTGCCCGGCTTTTCTCACATCTCTGCGGGTTTTATTTTATTTTCTGTTCGTCGCTCCGAGCCTTCAGTTGATATTTCATAGCCCCCCCCCCATATAGTATTTCGGACTGGTCGCCGATATACTCATATACTCTCGACACACTATGGAGGTCCGATCGCCCGTTGCTGACCTCGACTGTCGATTGACTGCTGACATTCGTTTAGGATCCTCAGATGAGCTGGCACGATTCTATAGACGTCCTGCAGGGTATCATGGTCGGCTCTGATGCGTGTCATCCCTCTGATCTCTCCGACTTTCATCCCTCGGGGTTGGTTATGGGTGACTCGGCCTCGAATCCGCTACTTGAGCTGCATCTCGCTTCTCTGGAAGGCCAGAATCAGCCTGCCTTCAACCAGTGGAATTCAAACCCCCAGGACTTCTACTACCCCAACTATCCTTCTCGCTTGACGGGTGACCAGGATGCGTGGAATCCGCTGCAGGTCACCGGTGTTCCTAATCCCAAGTCCATGTCCCATATGAATGTTTCAACGATCAACGATCCCGACTATGGCTTTTCGAAGCCCCACTATAGAACACCCTCCGAAAGTGGGAGCCAGTATATGAGCAGTTTACATTCGGACTCCGGCTACGGAAGCACAAGCTGTGCAACACAGTCAATCGGAGCTTCGTCTTATGGCATGGACAACTTGTCGAGTCCCCATCTTGGCGTCAAAGAGTATGGGTTGGGCGATGCGGTCGCTATGTTTGATCAGCCTCACCTTGGCCCCGCCTCCTTGTTTTCTGGAGACCTGGACTACTCAGGGTCCATGGATGGCTCCGTCAAATGTGACCACCCTTCTTGCACTTGGACTGGAAAGTGCCCATCCGATAAAAGGAAACACGAGGCACGTCATCGAAAGCTTTTCAAGTGCGACGAGCCCAACTGCCCGCGCAAAGAGGGCTTTGGCACCATCAACGACCTGGCTCGCCACAAGAAATGTGTGCACAACAAGGAGCCCGAGCGCGGCCCGAAAATGATGTATCTCTGCTTTGGAAAGAACTGCCCAAGGCCGAATAAGAAATGGCCCCGACTGGATAACTTCAAGCAGCATCTGAGCCGCATGCACAACGAGGAGGATGGTGAGGCATTGCTGAAGAAGTAAGCACTCCTCCAATGACCTCTTTATCATCACACACTAACCCAGTCAGATCTATGGACTGGTACGAGACCGTCATCGGTCACCAGCCCAGCCAACAAATCGACGACAGCCTTTCGCAGGATGGCACTTCGGCTGAGACACAGCAGGATCTGGGGTCTGCCGAGATGGAACTGGATTCCACCGATATGCATGGCGCGCCAAGTAGTTTAAATTATTTATCGTCTCGAGCTGCGACACCCAGACCAGTCTCAACCCTCTCTTACCCGGAATCATCTACAAACACTCAAACGACACAGTTTCCTGCGTTGAGATCGTTAGGGCTCAACGAGACTCACGGAACCACAGCAGAACGGGGAAATGTCAAGTCAGAATCCTTTGTCGCGGACGCAGCGGATAATCTGCTCAACGCGATGACAAGAATGATGAAGAACAACCGTGCACGACAGTCAAGCCAACACAGCGATGAGGGAATTGAAGTCGAACTCGAGAACTCCTGTCTATCCCAGCCTCAGCGCCAGATGTTACAGAAAGTTCTTTCAGCAGCCCTGGAGCGACTCTCCGATGACGCCTCTTCGGCGACTCCGGACACCAACGATGACAAGCAAGACTGGTTTCAATGCGACATCTGCTCCAAACGCACCCGGCTACGCTGCGAGATGAAGTAAGTCAATCGTTCTATGCGCCAGCCACATCTGCACGTCTAACAGTCAATTATCAGGAAACATCAAAAGCGTCATGAGCGTCCTTACGGCTGCACATTCCCCCACTGTGCCAAATCCTTCGGTAGCAAAGCCGACTGGAAACGACACGAAAGCTCCCAGCACCTCCACGTTGCAAGTTGGCTCTGTGGATCCCACGATGCCGCCAAGGGCTCTTCATGCGGCCGCATCTATTACCGCGAAGAAACATACCTACAGCACCTCAACCAACATCATCGAATCCCAAAGACCCGAACCAAGGCCACCCTCAATGCTAGCCGCCTCGATCTAGCCGACCAATCCCAGTTCTGGTGTGGTTTCTGTAACCGCACCATTGAACTCCGCAGTCATGGCCCTGCGGCGCTAGATGAACGATTCAATCATATTGACATCGAACATTTCAAGAAGGGGGAGAGAGGCCATGATTGGTGTTTCCCTTCTGATGACGGACAAATTATGAATAAGAGTGTGGCTGGTCCTTCACTAATCTCCGAGGGAAATAAGCGGAAGCGCAAGGCTTCCGAGTAATACTCGACATCTTTTTTTTTTTCGATTTGTTCTGATAGAAAGTTGGTCGTTGCTTTAATCGACATAATGTACAATCTGCCTCAAAAGGGTTTCCGTACTCGTAAATCTTAAAATGGAATCTTCCCTCTATTCAGAAAATTGAGACAAGGAGGCCGCTTCTTTCAATTGGTAAGTGGTATAGCTTATAGTACAATTTATTGATTCATCCCAGAGGAAATTATTTCTTGGAGCCAGCCAGCTCCCGAGCCTTTTTCTCCAAGGCAGACATTTCTTCTAGAGTCTCGTTAGTACATGTAGTGTAGCCACTATAGCGGAGACGAAGAATACCGTTCTTCTCCAGCTTAGACTCATCCATCTCAAGTTTCAGCCATGACCAGTAGATCACCTGGTAAACTAGCACGGCACCCAAGAAGACCTTGCCAAAGGGGCGAGTAAAGGTCTTGTATCTCTCCATCTAGATGATCAAGTTAGTATAACAAGCGGCTTGTAGTTGGAAGATCCTCTCGAATCATTCTGATCAATTGCAAGAAACATACCCCTTCCCGATAGGAACTCGGCTGCTGTTGTGACGAGTTGAGCCGGATGGGAGTGGTGATGAGTGTCCGCCTGCTACGGATAAATCGGCTTGGCAAGAAAATGCCCATGGCGCGCGGTGCCTGACGGAGAGATTCTCGTAGCAACATCTTGAGCTGAATAGGCTGTGCGTGATGCCTCTGCGGATTTCGCTGAAGGGCTGGATGGCTCTGCGCAGTCTGGCGCTGGCGAAAGCGGTATAGCGCAGTTGCCGTATTGGGGCAAGTGGGCTTGGCGCTGAAGTGCACAGTTTCACGATTCCGGGTAGCTGGGATGGGGACTTGGATGTTGCTCCAACTAAATGGTGTTTATGGTCAAGCTCTATCATTGCTAACAAAAGCTTTAGTGTTGCTCAAGCCGCACTTGATGTGGATGAAGATGCTGTATTTAGTCGCTCAAGTACTTGCGGCTGCTGCTCTTGGTGCGCATTACAGTCCTTTTCAAAATCCGTCATGAAAACATCATGAATTCTAGCTCCAGGAATATTCGAAAGAACACTTGCTAAGATGATTTGGTCAAGACAGACATAAAGGTCTGCAAAGACGGTCAATCAAAGAAAGGTCTAGGGAGACATGTATACAGAACAGATGTGCTGAGTCAGCCATCACATGATATCAGGTCATTGAATTCTGGCGGGCAGCAAAGAAAGGGAGCCACAACTCAAATGTCGTGGAGCTTTCGGCGGCTGCTGCTCCATGTCTCTGACAGCCTTCTGACACCTCCTTTCACCAACATGTCGCCCCAGGCCCCAAACCCCGATCGGACCCGAAAGCTGCCTTGCGGGTTGCTGGATGGAAGAACACTACTATTTCCAATTGACTGAAAGCCCTAAATGAACATCCTGAAGGGGGATCCATGGGGGCAGAATGCCCACCAGGCAGAGAGACAGGGCGTCCCGAGTGCATTCGTGATGTGGCACGTGCGGGGATGACTAACTCGGGCTGAGCCACATGTGGCTGACCACAGCGAATGCGTGGGAATGCCTTTGAATGCCTTCGCGAGTCCCTTCCGCCCAACCCTCTGTCTGTTGGGACTGCTTTTCTTTTTTTTTCTCTGGTCTATTCTCAATTACCTGTCCCGCACATCTCATATTCCAGGGGTCGCTCGTTTCCCAACTTTCTCGGTCTTCTCACGCGTCGAGTCCGTGAGTGACCCTTCCCGACTTCAGAGCGGTCCACCATCGCTCCCGTCCGCGACAACCAATCTGTCGATCAGCAATTGTCGAGGTGGACCTCGGTGGCCCCTGTTCAATATCACTCGTACGGCCTGCGCGCCTATTGAGTTGTCAGTGTCATCGCTGGACGAAGGCCTGTTTATCCTTTGTAAGCTCCCACTCACTTCCTTGCTACCGCGACTTCGACATCTCGTTTGCCCCATATCAAACGGCCTCTACCTTGCATTGCGATATCTTCATTTACCTCTATCCCACCCAACATTTTCACTTTGCTTCATCGCTTACACACTTATTCTCCAGTGACCTCCATATCACATCCGTCACGTCGCCATGCGCCACAGTGCAAAACGCTCCCTCGAGGAGATCGTCAATAAGTCCGACTCAGATGACGAAGACTGGAGCGGTGGCGACGATCGCCCTGCTCGTCGCACCGCGCGCAAGTCCAAATCGAGCCCTCAAAAGAAGTCACGCCCCGCTAAGAAGCGCCAACGTCGTGCTTCTGATATCGTGTCCGATGATGCCAGTCTCAGTAGTGAGGAGCTTTCCAGCGTGGATGCGTCTGAGTCCGAGGAGGAAGATTCGGATGATCCCAACATCCCTCGCAATGCGCGAGGAACCGCACGTCGACGAGCCACCCAAAGCCGACCACTTTACGAAGAGCCATCCGATGACGAGGAGTCGCCTGCAGATGATGAAGACGAAGATGGAAAATCCGCGATTGTCCCACCAAGCCCGCTGAAAAGCACCATTGTCAAACTAAAAGTCCCACGTGCGGTTCTCCAAGAGGCACAGCTTAACAGCAGAAGGGTCACTCGCCGTACGCGCGGAGCTTCAGAAGATATGTACGCTTTGACAAACTCAGGTCACCACATGCAGACCGTCGAACGAGGTACTCTTAGTCCAGAGGCACAACTTGGACATGGCACCCGTCGATCCAGCCGAGGATCGAAGCAACCTGTGATCCACGAGGAGAGCATTGAAACGAGCGTTGTTCACGAAGGCTCTCTAGAGATTCTAGAGAGCGATTTCCCCCAGAGTGGTGCTGAAGGCGATACAACAATGGCCAACGACGCAGACCAGGCCGATGTTGATATGGCTCATGATTCGGGCGTGGTCCCCGAATCAGAGAATGAAGATGCTAAAATTGAAGACGATGAAGATGAGGACGACGAAGGTCCTATCACCCGCCGACGGAGCCGACCTACTCGCAACGAACATGAGGCAGAACCCGAGTCGGAGGAAAGACATGAAGTTGAGCCGTCTGATCGACCTCGCCGATCTGGTCGTAAGAAACCATCTCGAAGCTCGCAGCAAAAAGGGGAAGAGAGTGACTTCGAGCCGGAGGAAGGTGATGGGGAGGAAGACGAGGATGATTCAGACTCTATACACTCCAACGGTTCGCCTCGCAAGGGTAGCCGAGCTCTTGAGGAGGAAGAAAGTGTCGTTGGCCGTCGTCCTGGCCTGCGAAAGCGCCCCGAACGGTCACGTGGTACCTCTTACACTGCCGATGAGGCTGAAGAGCTTGCCGATGAGCTTGAAGACTTGAAGGGCTCTAGAAAGACTAGGCGCCAAGCTGTTGCGGAAAAGGTTATCTACGAAAAACCGACACGTACTCGCAAACATGTGGATTATCGTCTCTTCCGGCCGGAGATCATGTTCAACCCTGAGGAAAACGATCAAGATGGAGCGACTGAGTCTCCATCTCGCCGTGGGCGCGGCGGCGGTGGCGGCGGCTGGCAGCGCAACCTGCTCCCGACGTTTGGACCATTCGGCGGTGCTGGTCAATCGTCGATCCTTGGACCTCACGGTGCAGCTGCTACGACTGGAGGTGTTGACAGCGACAGCAGTGACGACGAAGGACAGGCCAAAATCAACGGGCTTGCACCTGGTGGTGGTATCCTTGCTCCTCAGGTTCATGCAGGCGATGCTCAAGGCCTCTCTGGCACACCTGCCAACTTCGGCAAAATCAAGGACAAGCAGTCCTTGGCCGATGCGGACCCACTTGGAGTTGACATGAATGTCAACTTTGACAGTGTGGGAGGCTTGCAAGGCCACATAGACCAGCTGAAAGAGATGGTTTCTCTTCCCTTATTATATCCGGAGATCTTCCAACGCTTCCACATAACGCCACCCCGGGGTGTATTGTTTCATGGACCTCCTGGTACCGGAAAGACGCTCTTGGCTCGTGCCCTGGCAAATAGTGTGAGTTCGGAGGGTCGCAAGGTGACGTTTTATATGCGAAAGGGCGCAGATGCATTGAGCAAATGGGTTGGTGAGGCTGAGCGTCAACTGCGACTTTTGTTCGAAGAGGCTCGCAAGACTCAGCCTAGTATCATTTTTTTCGATGAGATCGATGGTAGGCAGCTCCTTTCTTTAGTCTATAGTCCTCTTTACTGACTAGGCATCTTCTAGGTCTGGCTCCTGTCCGATCTAGCAAACAGGAACAAATCCATGCGTCAATTGTCTCAACTCTTCTGGCGCTGATGGATGGCATGGACGGTCGTGGTCAAGTAATTGTCATCGGTGCTACGAACCGGCCAGACTCTGTCGATCCTGCTCTTCGTCGTCCTGGTCGCTTCGATCGTGAATTCTACTTCCCATTGCCAAACCTCGATGGCCGACGTGCCATCCTCGACATTCACACCAAGGGCTGGGACCCTGCTCTCCCTAAGGATATCAAGGACGAGCTAGCCAAAATCACCAAAGGCTACGGAGGTGCTGACCTCCGAGCCCTTTGCACGGAAGCCGCTCTTAATGCTGTGCAGCGGAAATATCCCCAGATTTACAAGTCGGATAAGAAGCTCATCATTGATCCAAAGACCATCAATGTGATTCCCAAGGACTTTATGATTGCAGTCAAGAAGATGGTTCCTTCCTCCGAACGTTCCACCGCATCTGGTGCATCCTCGTTGCCTCAGAATGTGGAGCCTCTGCTTCGCCGTTCTTTGATTCAAATTGAGACTTCGCTTTCAGAGGTCCTTCCCCAGCGGAAGAAGCTCACAGCACTCGAGGAAGCTCATTTCGAGGAACCCGACGACGGGAACGGATTCAAGCGAGAGCAAATGATCCAGGAATTCGATCGGTCGCGTGTCTTCCGACCGCGTCTGCTTCTTCGAGGTGGACACGGAATGGGCCAGCAGTACCTTGCAGCTGCTCTGCTCCATCACTTTGAAGGGCTGCATGTTCAAGCATTCGATCTTCCTACTTTGCTCAGCGACTCCACACGTTCACCCGAAGCAACGGTCATTCAGCTCTTCTCGGAAATTAAGCGGCACAAGCCTAGTGTAATTTACATCCCAAGTGTCCAGACATGGGCTGAGACGGTTGGTCCAGCTGTCATATCTACATTCCTCGGTCTCCTGCAGTCAATACCTGCATCTGACCCAGTCTTGTTGCTCGGTGTCCTTGAGTCAACAGACGATGAGATGGATCCAGTTCTGCTGAAGAAGATGTTCGGATTCTCCAAGAAGAATTTGTTTGACATTCAAGCCCCGGATCACACTGCTCGCTATGAATTCTTCTCCAAGCTCGTCGAATACATCAAAACCCCTCCGGCTGACTTCCCCGACCCTGAGAATCGCAAGAAGCGCCAGCTCGAGGAATTAGAGGTCGCCCCACCCCCTCCCCCGCAAGCTGAGGCGCAGATGACCAAGGAGCAACTAAAGGCTCAGAAGAAAAAGGATCGGCACATTCTCAACTGTCTGAAGATTCGCATCCAGCCGATTATGGAGCAGCTGAGGAAGTACAAGCGTTTCCGTTCTGGCGTGGTTGATGAAAACACCATTCGGTACTTGTGGGAGGAAGAGGACCCTGACATTGTGACTAGCGATTTGCCTCCTGATCAGCAAGGGTTTGAGCGCCCATATGAGAAGGCTTTCGACAAGCATGGCGTGGTCGGTCTTCGCGAGACTGCCACTGGTCGGTTCTTCTACAACCTGGACATCGTCATTATTGAGAAGCGCCTCTCGAATGGCTACTATAAGCGTCCCTCCGACTTTCTGGCCGATGTCAAGCGCATCGCAAAGGACGCTCGTCAATTAGGGGACGCTGAGAAAGCCATGCGAGCGAATGAGATGCTCGCGAACGTCGAAGTTGATATCGCTAACATCGATCTCACCGACCCTGTCCTCGTTGCAGAATGCGAAAATGTCTACCAGCGTGAACTTGCTCGTGAGAAGGCGGCAGCTGAGCGTGCTCGTGCCGAACAGGGTCAGCCTTCCCGACCTGGTACTGGAAATGTGCCACATGGGAACACCGAGTCCGGCCCGTCCACTGGACCTGTTCATTTAGGCGTCCCTTCTTCTGACAATCAGGCCGCTGAACGTCCGTTCACCCCGACACGAGAATCGCATGTGAGCTTCACAAATGGTGATCCCAACGGGTACCACAATGGGGATGGGTCAGATCTCAACGAGAATGACCGTCATTTCCAGAGCAACGGGACCCACGGCGATGTTGATGGTGATGTTTTCATGTCCAACTCTGAGGGTCACTCTGGCAGCAAAGACACTGTGACCAGCTCGTTCGGTCCGTCCGCTCAGCCCAAGCCTGCTTACTCACACACGGCACCATCTCAGCAGGTCCGCCGAGAGTCTGGTTTGTCGAGTTTCTCGCAGAAGGATCCAATGACACCAATGGCACCTGGATCTCAGCCCGCGGATTACATCAACGAGGCTTCTACTACACAGTCCACGTCTGAAAAGAAATCCTCAGAGCAGCTATCCAACCACCATTACCAGAGGAGTCCTCATGTGTCTCGACTTGAATACCCCGATCTCACGCAATACCCCGATCGGATATCTCAGGAGGAACACCTGCCAGACACTCAGCAAGGAGGCAGCAGCCAACCTTCTCCCAAGTACCAGGCAGACGACAATGCCACCGTTCATGGTAGCCAGTCCCAATCCAAACCCCAGCCTCCTCTCTTCGGCGAGTCTGCCAAGCCAGCCGCCAGTGCTTCCGCCAACCTGCAACAATTGCTCAACGAGGAGCCAGCACCCGAGCTGATCCTTGACCTCGAGTACGTTGATCATCTGCATGATCAACTCACCCAGCAGACCAGTGGGTGCTCGGTTGAGCAGCTGGAGCAAGTCGCCACCTGCCTGATGGACTACATATGGCGCAAGCGCGGCGAATGGGACCGCACTGCTGTTGCGAAAGGCCTTACCGATGAGTTTAACGCCGTTCTTGATGACATGCAAACCATGCAGGAGATCGGTCCCATCAGCCATAATACCAAGCAGCGGATGGGCAATCCCAGCTACTCTCAGTGATGGTCTCCACTCTCCCCTTCCTTCCCTAATTCCATGTTAATATGTGACAATCCTTTTTTTTTGTATCTGGTGGTTTCTGGTGGGCAAGGTGTTCGTTAGTACCCCTCATGTTTCGTCTTTAATTTCCATTCTTTTCTGGTATCTGTGGATGTGTGAATATTTCAAGCGCAATTGGAAATTTACGGGCATCATACGTACAATCTAGAATCAAAATCAATCAGATTAAACCAAGTGCATGAGACATTGTAGAATTAAATCCATGAATTCTGCATTTTCGAATTTCTATACTTCGCGTGAACATGTGACGTCGACCCACTAAAACACCTGGCCTTTGCAATTGTGGCCCTGCGTCTTGGATACTTCTTCCACGATACCTTTCCACCCAATTCTTGTTAGATCATGACCGGCTTCTGATCTGTTTCATTACGTTCTTTTAACTCTCGGAGCTTCACTTCTCTATCTCGCTCCCTTTCGCACATTCACCACCGCAACAATGGTGGACTGGCTCAGTCTTGCCGTTCCCCTCGCCTACTTAGGTGTCCTAATCGGCTCGCTCGCTACCTTCTCCTCTCTATATCGAAAGCGCAAGGCCCGTATGTGATCTCATTACATCCGCAACATCATATTACCCAATGCTTCAAATCACTGACCCTTACAACAGAGAAAGCTGCCTCCCTCGAGCCATGGTTCCCAGCACACCTCCAGCGCGACATCTACTTCTCCCTCATGCACCTTGATCCCTCCACTCAACAAACAGAAAAGAAACTCCCCGCCGTGCCCGAGTCAGTCCTGAAAGCCTCTCTCCTCCGTCGGGCAACGGAAGATATCCGCCGCGTCCTCGCCCTGCGCGCCCAGAAACAAGCTCTCTCCGTGCTTCTGCAACGTGGCAGTGTTGGCGACGACCTGTGGCAGCGGTTCCAGCGCGCTGAAAAAGAAATGGAAGAGGAGGTGAAGGATGTCGTTGCTGAGGCGAATGCCTATGTTCCGAACTGGGGCCAGGTTATCTTCCAGTCGGCTAATGAGATGATGAACAATGATCTTTACCGCAAGCGCATGGAGGAGCATCAGTCTAAGTTGGCTGAGGAGAAGGCCTTTTGGGACAAGAAGAAGGCTTCTATTCAGGAGGGCTTTATGAAGGAGCTGGATGGGTCTGAGGGTGGTGCTACTAAAGCAGAGAAGGCTCCTGAGGCCGCGCCAACGAGTGCGGCGCCGAGTGTGCAGAGTGACGAGGATGCGGTGCTTGTTGAGGCCGAGTCTGTGAATTCGCCGGGCAAGAAGAAGAAGGGCAAGGGAAAGAAATAGAAAGCCGTGCTTGTAAAATTATGTTGGGTTTTTATGGATTTCTTGCAATGGGTTTTTCTTTCTGGATGGTGTTTTGATTGTCCCCTTGGGATTGATGCATTTTAGGTTGATATCAAATCTTTGCATATTTCGTAAACCTTTGTGAAGTCTTGAACTAAGAGAGACAATGTACATTCCAATGGTGGTAAAAAGTAAATAATATACAGGCCCTATTTACAGCGGACTATAAGACTCTAAACGCCGCTTTATGCTAAAGTCCAACCCAAATTCACAGCAGCTTGCTATCTTCCACCCCCAAAGCCGATCCAAGCTCAATCCCCGATACCTGCATTTCGTTCGCGGCCCGATTCAGGTTGCTTTCAATGCGCTCTGGACCTTGATTATCTGTCCGAGCCATCACGATCCGTAGTAAACTGGACATGACTTCCACTTGGTACTCTTGTGCTTCGTGTGGATCAAGCTGCTCGAGACTCAGCCCTTGTGCTTTGAGAGCCTGCTCCTTGCGATGACCTATCAATTCGAGCAGTCGGCCGACTTGAGCGATGCTTTCTTTGCTGCGAGGTGTCGAGGATAAGCGACGAAGACGGTGTTTCGGTGTTCCAGCTGGGACTCCGGCCAGGCGGGCAATTTGCAGGACGATCATGCGAGCTGTAGTCTCGTCGGGCGCAAAGCCAAAGGCCGCTCGCATTGAATGGAGGGCAACAAGTGTACCTGGAAGATCCTTGGAGAGGCAGAAACAGCGGACGATCTGGTCATACAACTCTTTCGAGAACTGTTCGGAGGCTGTCTTTTGGGCGCGAGGAGGGAGTTGCGAGTACCACTGTACCATGTTTCCGTACAGCTCACGCGCAGATGGGAATCCGGAGTCGAAAGCCGTACGTCCTCGATCATATTGCAGCTTGGCGCAATCCCAGAGACACGCGTATGTTTCCAAGTCTGGTCGGATGGTTGTCGACATGACCTTGAACTTCGCCCATAATGAGCGAATATCTTGTTTGCGGAGTTCAGCGTAGAGGAGATGGTTCATAAAATAAGAGTTGGGTTGAATATGCGCGTCGCCGAGACATTTGACCAGGTACTTAACCATGTCATCGTCGCCTCGGCGGGTGTAGTGGAGAAGAAGAATAGAGAAGGTTTCAATGCCAGCGTGTGGGACCTCACGCTTCATAAACTTGGGAATCCGAGCAGCCTCGGCCTCGTTGTGCTTGACTTGGACTTGAGGAGTGGGTTCGACTGGCTGGAACCGATTCCACACAGCGTCAATTCGGTGCTGAATCATGGACCAGGCGAGTCGCTCTGCTTTGTCCCGTGCGCTAGCGCTTCCATCACGAAGCCACCCAGCGATCAGACCATTCAAATGCTTCGAGTCGGGTCGTACTCCTCGCTCATACATCAACTCAATCACTAGAGCAGCTGAATCAACCTCGCCCATTCCAATGAGCTTCTTCATCCAGCTAGCATAGAAGAATCGATTCTGGAATCGACGAGGCAGCATTGTAAGTGCCGATAGAGAAACTTTATTGACAGCGTGCTCATCGATGCTTGATGCATGAAGATTCCCTGCTAGGCCAAGAGCCGCTTGATATACAGCTGTCGAGTCGTTGGCGGGATCCTGACCCGTTACCATCATGTCTTTGAAGATCGCGACGGCAGTGTCCAACCGTCCTGCGGTGAGAAGACCGATGCTCAGCTGATCATAATCCTCCATGGTCATGTCAGGGCCAAGCATCGTCTTTAATTGTAGGTACAATGCCCATGCTTTGACCTCTGCGTCCTTTCCGGGGATGCTGCCCCATGCCGTGATAACAGGAATGAGTACACGAGGCTGGCGGGACTTGTCATTAGCCAAAAATGCGAGAGCGATGTCCTGAGCTCGTTGAGGATTGCTTTCAGCCGCAAAAAGTCGAACACCTTGCATCCAATACTCTTCAAGATCTTCTTTCTTCTGGGATAGCTCTGCTTGGTAAGACTCCCACTGCTCTAGTGCTTGTGTAGTAGCGCCTCCTTGATGTAAAGCATCGATGTATGAAAGAATCTGGGGAGTGGCGAGGGGTCGGTCGATAGATCTGGCGTCTTCGGCGAGAGTTTGAAGGTGCGTAGATCGTGTGCTTTTCGACAATTGTGCCGTGGCTTGTGATTCCCAGACAATATCGAGGACATTGGGAGGAAGCGCGCCAATGAACCCCGGCATAGCCTGCTTGCACCGGCGATAAGATTTCCACACCTCTTGCCTCGTCCGTTCATCCGACTCGTTCTCCGTGAACTTTTGAAGTGCCTTTTTGAAACGTAACGCATAGGCCTGAGATTCCTGGTTCGTGGTCTTCGATGCCGGAGATGCTGAAGTGCGTTTGGCAATCAATTTCCGCCGTTCTCTGGCGCTGTCTTGCCAATTCTCTTGTTCTAGCGCGAGGCCCTCAAACTCCTCCTTGAGCATGTTGTCCAATTCGTCGTCGAACACCTCATCAAGAGACGGTTGCTTTTCTTCTGAGCCATGCTCTTCATCGTATTTCCGTAGAGCCTCCAGGGCGATCTTTCGGTCATCTTCTGGCAATCCCAAGATGAAAGGACTGTCGGGGGCGAAGGGGCCTTTTTCCAAAACCTTGAGCTCTTGCTGAAGCTTTGTCAGCTCTTCCTCTACCTCCTCTCGCTCCTCATTGTCTTCGGCCTCGGGATCGATTTTCCGTCGTTTCTTGCTTCCGGGGGCGTCCTGTTCGAAGAAATTGACCTTATCGTTGGGCCCGCCATAATCGAGTCGACGCGCCGTTACGGCGGAAAAGGCACGCCTAGAAACGGACGGGCCCGCATAGTAAGCTCCTCGAACAAGCTGGCGGAGCATATGGAGTTGGGTCGAGCATGAAGTGTTGAAGTCGCGAAGTTCGGAAAACCATTTAATCCACTTTTCGGGTCTAGCGTGGTTCCCGCCCCCGTTGAAGTCATCCCTCGACGCGCCTGTCAATTAAGACCAGCTATGGATCCCGACGGTCTAGAGGATGCTCTGGAGCTGGCCAGGGACAGGTCACAATACCAGGTAGGTACAGGGAACGAATTGATTCTTCCTGGGAACTGACATCTTTCAGGGCGTGTACGTTTACCAGCCCGCAAAGTCTGGGAAAGCTGCGAGTGAACGCCCTTCGAAGCGTCGCAAGGTCTCATCTATCGGCAATCAAAGACAACAATCAGACGCACATTGCTTCTTGCCATTGTTAGATGGAGAGGAGACAGCAGAGTGTGTGCAGCTGCGCCATGACACCTATAAACAGCTATGGTCCGAGCAGGAAGACAAGATTCAGGTAGGAGACACCCTGGTATATAATAGCGGGATTTGCAGTCGCTCACCTGGGCCGATTAATAGAGAATCCTGGAAGATGTCGACGCCGGAGTCTTGACAGACGTCTTGTCTTTTGTGAGAGAAACATCGCCACAGACGTATGGCCTCATCCAAGAAAGGAACACTCAAATTGCGATCTAACCAGAGAATATCAGGTGCAATGGATGTATACCCACAGCATTGGTAACTGTTGGGTCCAACGTGTCTTCGCTCAGTCGATTACTTTCACGCCTCAACGATCAATTGACAATGAGCGGCGAGGGTGGTGTTATAGTACTAGAATCTGGCGACGCACCCAACCTCAAAACATCTCTGAAAAACATCATTCGAGCGGCTGTGACCAACACCGAAGGCAATGATGGATACCAGAAATTTCTCACGGATCGTTCTGTCTGTCTCTGCATCTCAAGCTTTATCTTGTCCATACTGACTAGCTCAAGGGACCCCGAATGCTCGGGTACGATTTGGACCTCCTTCATGACTATATCCAAAGAAAGGGAACCAAGAAACTGGTTCTTGCTCTGCGAGATAGCGAAGCCTTCGATCCAGGCCTACTCACTGATATGCTGTCACTCTTCAAGTAAGCTCCAATTTCTCGGATCTCAGAATCCCTGCTAATCTTCCTTAGATCTTGGCTTGATCGTATCCCCTTCACAGTCTTGCTTGGAATTTCAACTTCTGTCGAGCTATTCGAGGGTAGACTTCCGCGCTCATGTGTCGCCATGCTTCAGGGGAAGCATTTCGAGGTTCAAGAAGCAGGAAATTGTGTCGACCGCATCTATGCGGCCCTTCAGGCCGAACCGAGCGGGAAGATTTGGCTTGGCCGCAATATCACTAACACCCTTTTTGAGAGAGCAAATGATTATTTCTTGACACCGGAGGCATTCAGTCGCATGGTCAAGGTAAGATTTTTGTCTAGTGGAATGCCCTCTATCTAACACGATGCAGTACGCATACATGTCACACTTTTTTGCCAACCCCTTGTCCACGTTTTTGGCAGGCTCAGCGCCGTCAGTAATGTCTCGAGGCCGGTTCTGCGAAGCTATCAGAAACTTGCCCTCTTTTCGGATGTAAGCATTCTATCCTGCTCCACTCTCGATCTTATGGTCTGATAATTTGTAAGGTTCTGTGAGGATCTTGTTGAGAGCGGCTCTGGCAATGAAGTGCCTGCTTTGCTAGAGAATGACGAGCATTTGTTCGAGCAGGCTCTTAGGCATTTTGAGGCAGGACAACAAAACATGCGACAAATCTTCCAGGCTGTTCAGCTCATTTATTCGTGTCTCCAATACACTCATGGCTCGAAAAAGACCAGTTTCTCTGACCTCTCTGTCTACGCCCTTTCTGGAGAGCTGAGTGAGTCCCCAATCGTCGACGATATGCTGGCTATTGTGAGGGCTATAGACTCCGAAAAGCTGGGACAAATGTTGGAATCTTTGCCCAAAGAGATGTTCGACCAAACACCTCTTGGTGAGATTGAGACCAAATTTAGAGCTTTGCAAGAGAAATATGCAGAGTTTGGCCCCATGCGCAGCGAATACAACATCAACAACTCTGTGGTAAAGACAACTGTTGTTCAGCAGCGTATCCAGCTCAGCAAAGGCAAAGCCAATCTTCCAGAGCAAGATATCGAGTACACGAAAGTCCTTGATCTCCTAATTGGCGCTCTACAGGAGTATTTCGCAGAAACCTTGATCCCGCCTCAGGATTTGTTCCTTCATGAAGCCTTCCTCTTCGATCTACGCAATCCCTTGAAGGAAACATTTGGACCACGTCCCCGCTTTGCCATTGAGCGTGCCCTGACAAGCCCCTTTGACTACTTGTTCTCCTCACCTGATACCTCCGGGGCCAGAATCTCTGCCAAGCAACCTGCTACGGCAATTTTGTATCAACTCTACCTCGAATCCGGTGTGCTGGTCAATGTACATGACTTGTGGAAGGCTTTCCATGGTGTTTTCGAGACCGACCAGGGCAAGAAGTGCGATGATCGCATCGTCATGACTTTATTCTACGGCGCTTTGTCGGATTTGAAATCCTTTGGCATCATCAAAAATAGCCGGAAGAAGACCGACCATCTTGCCAAGGTTGCATGGATGGGTTTGTAGGTCTCATACTGGATACTTTCAATAGCATGACATTGATCAGCCCCTTGATTTCACCTCAATGGAAGTGTACAAGGTCAAGGACAATGCGAATATCAAATCTCAATCATTTTCCGAAGGCTAAGGGGTATCAAACTCATACAAGAAAACTATCATACAAAGAGCCGCGATCCGAGCTGAAGCAGAGTCTGTGCGAGCTCAGGTGCAGAAGCCGGTAATCGACTTCACTCGTCTTGAACTGGTCGTTGGATGATATCGTCACGTCCAAGAGGCCGTCCGCCTTCACTCAAAACCATAGCTTCCCTCCGTCGGCGACGAAGTGCTTGCTCCTCTGAGCTTCCTTCCTGGAATCTCCTTGTAGACTCTCGGAACGAAGGACCGGCGGTATCGTCCCCGTCTACCATCCACACATCACTGTCATCGTCATCGTCTTCGTCTTCATCATCATCATCATCCTGGTCATTCTCTTCGATCATACTGCCCATCAAGCCATGCTTCCGAAGTTGCTTGATTCCATCTGGATGCTGCGTCAAAGTCCCGAATATAGAGCTCATGACTGCATCGTCAGACCACCATGTTTTCATAAGAATCACCACATCTTGTCGTCGGGATGGCTCGGTCAATGCACATGGGAATGGGTATCTGACGAGCCAGCGGCTAACGATGCCGGATTCCAATGCCGCTGGAACATTCTCTGGCAGCAATATGTTCAAAATGTGAAGTGCTTTCTTTTCTCCGATAGGCCTGGTCTTGGGCAGGATAGGTGAATTTGTGGTAGACGTTTGTTCAGTGTGGTCGTCCAGGAAATTGCAAAGGCAGTTGATCAGCGCGGTGTACGTCGTAACGTCTCGAAGATGAGTACAGACTGAGGTTCGAGAAACTGCATGATTTTAGCAATTTGCGTGAGCTGCCGGTAAAGGAACGATGCATACGAGCTCTATTAGATACTAAGAAGTGGAGGGCAGTCAGGGCACGACCCTGACGAACTTTATCCTTGCAATCTAGATCTTCTAGAAGCAAATTACGCGTTTCGCCCTTAGTAGACCTTTCAGATATTATGCGTAAAGCCCTGTCTGTGTGCATCAGTACATGTCCCGCAACGGTGGAGGCTGATCATACGCAGCTCGGAGGTCATGGCTCGTGCTCTCTGAGAGCTTGAGAAGGGTATCTAACTTGAGGACTGGATGAAATTAGTATTGATATAATGTAATGAGGTTGTAGCTCTTACCATCCTCTGTTCCTTCGCTGATTATCTTATCTTCTCTATCGTTATGCTTGATCTCGGTCAAATCAACCACTTGGCGAAGGTCGCTGACAATGCCGCGCACGGCGAAGAACAGCGATATACCTAGAGACATCAGACACGTCCCTGAGGAGCATTTCCAGTATAATATTTACCAAGACAGAGCCACAGCGCACCGTCCCCCGAAAAAGGTGCCATGATGTTTGTCGTTGGAGTCGAAGAGATGCGGAGAGGCGCTTGGCAGAATCGCGATCGGCCGAGGCGGTGAACCTATTTTTTTCTGATCGGTTTTACTGCAGCGAAAAAAATTCCACTCTCACGCCAGTTCCAACAGCCAAAAAATGCCGCCTTCTCAGCTAAAACAGCTGAAGGCTTCGCTCAAAGATAGCGGGGTGATTGCTCCCCAGCAATCCAAGAAGCAGAAGCGCCAAAATGCGAAGACGGGCGCCGCGGCGCAAAATCGGAACCAGCGCAATGCCGCTTTACAAGCCATTCGGGATCGGTTCAACCCTTTCGAGATTAAAGCGCCTTCCGGTCGCGCCAAATTTGAAGCGACTACTCGCGATTCAGGCTCGAAACCAGCTGCGCGCGCCCGTCCGGGTGTCACCAAATCTTTGGGTGAAGAAAGGGTATGTTGAGATTGCTTTCCACCTACTGCTACAATTTTATATCTGAGACCGTCAACAGCGCCGTGCCACCCTCCTCCAAGAGATGAATAGCCGTAATAAAGTCGGTGGACTTATTGATCGCCGTTTCGGTGAGAACGATCCGACTATGACCCCCGAGGAACGAGCGGCCGAACGATTCGCGCGAGAGAGTCAGAGAAAGATGCGCAAGGAATCCATGTTCAACCTTGAGGATGAGGAAGATGATTTCCAGTTTACGCACATGGGCCAGCCTTTGACTCTCGAAGGAGAGACGCTGAAGGACGATTTTGAGGCCGGCGACCTAAGTGGTGAAGAATCGGACGAGGAATCTTCACGGAAACGGAAGCGTTTTGTCGACGACGATGAAGACATGGGAATGGAGGAGGACATGGACATGGACAACGACTTCATCGATCATGGTGACGGAGACCAACCCGAGCGGAAGAAGTCCAAGGCAGAGGTGATGAAGGAAGTCATTGCCAAATCCAAGTTCTACAAGCACGAGCGACAGCAGGCCAAGGAGGACGACGAAGACCTTCGAGATGAGCTTGATAAGGAGCTCCCCGATCTCTTCGAGGCTCTTCGAGGCATGAAGAATCCCGGTAAACCGGAGCCGGCCAAGCAAGATCTCGACGCCATGAACCCGGAACGTGCAGCCCTACTACAGGAACCAGAGAAGACCAAAACCGAAAGAGAGTACGATCAACGTCTCAAGCAACTGACATTCGACAAGCGGTCGGCGCCTACAGACCGTACGAAGACTGAAGAGGAGAAGGTGGAAGAGGAGGCTGCGCGACTGAAGAAGCTAGAACATGACCGGGTCCGCAGAATGCGCGGTGAAGTAGTCACCGATGACGAAGAGGAAGAATCCGATAAAGATTCGTTCATGCAGGACGACGAGGATGAAGAAATTGATGATGCGGAGGCTTTCGGCCTTCCTTCCTCCTCATACCAACCTCGTCCTGAATTGGCCGTAGAGGATGAAGACGATTTTGTCATTGATGATGACTTGGTGGAGACAAGGTCGAATGCTAGCCTCGACCTGGATGCAATTGACATGGAGGAGGAATCTTCAGAGGAAGAGGAAGTTGAGTCAGAGAACGAAGATGAGCTCATCAACGGAATGACATTGCCCACAACCTCTGCTTCGGGAGCCGCATCCACAGCCGTTGAAGTCAATCAAACCGCAGAGGGAAAGCTGGCTTTCACATACCCTTGTCCATCCACCCACGCAAGCTTCCTCGAGACTATCAAAGGTGTGCCGACCGAGGATGTTCCGACTGTCGTTCAGCGCATTCGTGCTCTGCATCACCCTCGCCTCCAGCCCGGTAACAAGGAAAAGCTTGGGAAATTCGCCGAGATCCTCGTTGAACATGTCTCCTTTATGGCTAACGAGAGCGAGGAGCCTTCGTTTGCTGTGATCGAGAGCCTTCTGCGTCATATCCACTCTCTCGCCAAAACTCACCCATTAAACGTCGCCATGTCATTCCGCGCGCGTCTTCGCGAGATTACCACCGAGCGTCCCCTTAACCTTCTTCCTGGAGACCTGGCCATTCTTTCTGGCATCTCAACCATCTTCCCCACTTCCGATCACTTCCACTCTGTCACCACGCCAGCTCATCTGTGCATGGCTCGATTCTTGGGCCAGTGCTCGGTCAAAACAGTCTCCGACTTCGTGAGCGGTGCATTCGCCACAACTTTATGTCTCCAGTATCAGACAGATGCAAAGAGATACATGCCCGAGTTCATCAACTATACTCTCAATGCCCTTTGTAATCTTGCACCTACTGAGCCGACTTCGAAACTTGGTTTCTTCCCAGCCAGAACATCCGAAGACTCTGTACGGCTCGCGCCCTCTAAGAAGGTCACACCGCGCAAGCTGCAGTTCCGAGACATCATTGCATCAGCCTCCGACTCTGATGCGCAGGAAGAACTCAAGATTTCTCTTGTCACCACGTTTGTCTCTCTCCTCGGCGCTGCCTCTGACATTTGGTCAGAGAAGTCTGCCTTTACCGAGATCTTTACCCCTGTCCGTGAAGTTCTCCAGTACCTCCGCCAATCTTTCAAGAGCAAAGTCTTTGGCGCGGCCCAAGAGCCTATCCAGGCGGCCTTAGACAAGATCGATGCTCATCTTGCCAACGCTCGTCTCACTCGTCGCCCGTTGCTCCTCCACAATCACAAGCCCTTGGCTATCAAGTCGGCCATTCCCAAGTTCGAGGAGGACTTCAACCCGGACAAGCACTACGACCCGGACCGCGAGCGTGCCGAGTCCAACCGTCTCAAGAAGGAGTTCAAACGCGAGAAGAAGGGCGCCATGCGCGAATTGCGCAAGGATGCCAGCTTCATTGCCCGCGAGAAGCTTCGCGAGAAGAAGGAGCGCGATGCCGCTTACGAGCAGAAGTACAAGAGGCTTGTGGCCGAGATCCAGAGCGAAGAGGGCCAAGCTGCCAACGCTTACGAACGCGAGAGGAGAGCGCGCCAGGGCAAGCGGTAATCCCTTCACCCGTGTTGAGGTGGTTTACCGCATCTCTGCATATCTCTCATGTCTTTTTTTTTCTTTTGCATACATTCTGTCAAACTCGTATATATACTCTTCGATGCCCTTTATACAGGGCTGGTGCATGACCGGAATAAAAGTCGTTTGATACGCATTACCAATTGGAAATTGCCTTCACGTTCTTCAAATACTCATCTCCGTTTCTACCCCTTGGTATGCCATGAACTAGTATACTTCTTCCCGGATCAAGCGACCCGCAGTATCGTGCTGAGCAACCCACTCAGACAAGTCAGACTTTGGAACTTGATGGTACCAATTGATGTGTGAAGGTTCCATCTTCAAATTCCACGATCGTCTGTCTATCCCCAACCCCTTTCTACTCGGGAATGAAATAAATCCAAGGGTAGTAGTAAATGTCACAAAGCGTAAGCCTGTCTAATCATTAGCCTTGATATGAATAGCATGTCACCGCGAATACATGAAATATGGAGCGATGTCAACCACCATATTAATAAAGTACCAGAAACCGACATATCCACTATCTACACCTCCTGTCGGGGGATACCACGGTGCAACAAGCATATATAGGTTCGCCAGAAAGGCGAATGCCAGGGCCACATTCTAAGCTCTGTATTCGGGTCTGGGCAGATTGATAGATAGCCCTGCGGCGTCTCCGAATCATCAGAAGCCCAATTACCAAAGAAGAATCATTTTGATCATGGCGTTGGTTGATCCGTAGGCTAAGGCTTTTGAGGTTTCTTCCTACGAATTACGCCAGTTTATCTTTAGGGATCTCTACTTGTGTATGTCCTCTGAGAGCCACCAAGCCAGCAATAGAGATCCTTGAGTGGTGTTAGCAAGTCCCTTTTTCATTTCCTTTTCAATAGTCGATCATTGTCTCATACAGTAACAACGTAGCAATCTCGACGATACCAAACCAAAGGACCAATTGCAAGGAGTATCTCGTACTTGTAGCGACCTCTGTACATTATTAGCGCCCTGTCGTATTGAGAGAATATTGACCAGCCTATTAATGCAAGTGTACAAGCTGCAACGGCAACGCCCTTCAACTACCAAGTGGTATACGACGAACCAGCAATCCGAAACAAAATTCGGCCAAAATAACGGAGTTGCTGCTCCCAAGTGAGAAGACGGCCTGTTTCACCGCGAACATCGTGAGGAAGAAGTATTGCGGTTTCTGGAATGCTTGCTCAAGATAGAGGACTTCAGCCTCGGACCGACTAGGAAAACACGATGCCACTCTCAGGTAGAGTGATAGCGTGCTTTGGGATAAAAGGTATCCTATGAACCAATATATTACGGTAAGGCCTACTGGAGTACACACCGGAGAGAATACTGGCCGCTAGTTCAGTCACTTTGTTGGGTTTCTAGGCTAGAATATCTGAATTCTCCGGGGGAAATATGTTTCCATGGCCAACAGTTCCAGAGCAGCTACAATCCTTTCTCACTGTCCAAGTCCCTCCAACTGGAGAAAAGCTTTCTTTACTTCCTTGAATTTATTGATTCGATGCATCTTACAATTTTAAAAAAACTTAGAGCAAAGCCATGTGAATGGATCTGGGTAATTAAATTGCCTATATTATAGAGGCTACTGTCTCAAATACTCTCCAAGGCTAAGCAAATATTCACAACGTGTCCTCTGATCCTGCGATACCGTCTCCATCTTAGTCTGGTTGGTTCGAATGAAGATCCGATGATATGTATCATTCGCACTACCCCAAGTTCCCCATTCAGGACTGGATGGAAACCGATGCGTATTAGGGTTCAAAGACCGAACGAAGCTCGTCCAGTAGCCCTGCATTACGGGGACTATTCCTGCATTCGTCGTATAATATGATGCTGGGGGCACCGTGCTCACGCCGTCCGGCCCCCAAATTGCATTCACCTCCACGGTGTGGGAGGTCCCTGTTCCGACTTCTTCCTCGTGTGGATCTAGAACTGCAAAGTGATAGTTCCAGCTGGAAATGCCGGCGGAGGCGTATGTGGCGGACATGTCGATGCCTGGGCAGATGTAGCGGAGTTCGCCGTAGCCGGTGCTGGTTGGGGGCCAGTATGGGCCGGCGTTGGGATAGGTTTTGGTTTGGTCATTGGTGAGGTACATACTATTGAATTTGTCTAGTTGAGTAGTCGTGATGACGGGAAACTGGTTTTTGATGAATGTGTCGGCTTCAGCAGTGCTGGACGTGTTTCTTGGGACGAAAATTGTGCCTTCGTTTGTGACATCGCCGAATATTACCGGCACTTTGATGAATTTGCCTTGATGGAATAGTTTCAGAGTATGGTCTTGAACCAAATCGCCATCGATTGTTGGGCTGTATAGGTACAAGGGATCTCCAGTTGCTCCTGGCAGTGGCGTTTTGATGTTTTGGTGTTGCAGGTCGATGATGTCGAGACTCCGTAGACATGCGAGAGTATTGTTGCTCTCAGTACAGCCTGTGTTTGTTGCCAGCTTGTTGTAGGCAAATTGGCTTTCTGACACATTGAGCATAGTCCCGAAGCTCTGTGATTCGGCTGCCGCGCCGATGAACAGTCCATCATTTCGTCCTCCATAGGCAGAAAGATGCAAGGTCACTGAGGCTCCCCCGGCACTATCACCACCGATAACGACATGATTGGGATCTCCGCCAAACTACAAATACGTTAGAGAGGAGGGCAAGGAAACAAAGTAAAACTCACCTTGCTGATATGATTTTGTACCCATTGAAGAGCCTGGCGTTGATCCTTGAGTCCGTTATTAAGGCTGGCACCTTGCTCGACTTCTTTGCCAGCAAGAAAGCCGAATGGACCCACGCGATAGTTGAAAGTCACCACAATAATATTGTGGTCTGATGCTTCGACTAAGAAGGTACCATTATAATTGGGATTTGAAAGCTCGGCGAAACCGCCGCCTTGGATAAAGAAGTAAACCGGAAGGTTTCTTCCAGAGTTAACGGCGTCAGTTGGGGTATAGATATCCATGAAGAGACAGTCTTCCGACTGCGTATTCTCTATAGGTGAACCCGGGCTTTTTGCCACGGGGATACAAATCGGGCCATGCTGATTAATGTCAACAAGGGGTTCTCGTCTCGGCCAGGATCTGGGAGAACTTACACGTGTGGCCTTTTGGGTTTCTTTGGTGAACGGTGGATCCTGGGGAGCTTCGAAGCGCAGATCACCTACAGGCGCCGCTGCATAGCGCATTCCAAGGAATTGCGATACACCATTTGAAAGCGAACTGCCTTCATAGCTAGAGTAGCTCAGGTTAACCACCGGGCCCTGTGCAGAAGCTAGCGATAAGAGAAAGAACTGATAGAGATTCATGATCTTCATGGACAAGGTCTGACCTTACCGGGAGGGAAACAGAACGCAGGTTTTAAAAGATCTTCGGAGTTCAGAAGAACAGCCGACAGTCAGGCCAGACCCCTGCAATGGGCTCTTGGCCTGAAATACCGAAGGGCCATATTGGAATGCGTGCCCCTCGCAGCAGGGCAGAAAGGGTATTTTTGGCTCAGTTGGAGAGATCCACTGCGGCTTCCCCGCAACTTAATCGGCGCCTGGCTCATTTCGGGAACTTGACTCTGTCACCCATCATGTCATCCGACGAGGAGGACTATATGTCCATGGTGATCGAGGAGCCTAAGCAGAAGGAGACATTCACACAACGAAAAAAGCGCGAGCAGCGAGAGGTGGGTTTCCCTTGTGGTGTTTCTTTTTCCCAAAAGAAAAAATCCCACTGACCGCCCTTGCAGGCCGAAGCTCGTGGAAAAGTCCCCTCGAAAGCCGAACGTGCAGCTGAAGACGCGCGTCGCCGAGATGAAACTCTGGCTACTAATACCCTGGATCCCTCTAACAAGGGCTTTAAGATGATGGCCAAGCTAGGCTTCAAGCCAGGCCAGTCGCTCGGAAAACGCGGCACAGACACCAACACCGACACGAAAGTCTCCGGCCCTGACGAATCCAAGACACGCTCGGAACCACTCAATCTTGTTTTCAAAGAGAACCGTGGTGGAATTGGATTAGATACCGAGAAGAAACGAAAAATCCGCGAGGAGGCAGAGGAAGCAATCAAGAAGATCAAGCACGAGGAAGGCGATTACAGGGATCGCGTCCGCGAGGAACGCGAATTGAAGCGAACTGAGGCGCAAATTCGAGCTGCACAGAAGGTTGCTGAGAGGCTGGATGCAGAGGCCGAAGAGGATACTGGGAAGGACGGCTTTCGAGAATCTGAACAGGCACCCAGTGACGCTAACGACGATGATGAGCCCTCAGATGATAAAAACTTGGGACCCCGCGACGCGCCGAAGCCTAAGCGTTTTAGACTCACCTCGCAGGTCAATGTTCTCTACCGTGGCCTTGTTCGTGAGCGTGAGGAACGAGAACGTGACAATCAGGCCCGTCATGCTCTGATGCATTCCCTGCCGTCGTCTTTTTTCCCAAGCCAGAAATTACCTGGATACGACGATGTCGACCTTGAGAGGGACGACAAGCAAGCCCTTGGCGATACGCTCGGACCGTATACCGCTGCTGTTGAGCAAGAACTTGAAGAAGAAGATCCGGAGTTGGACGCGTTCAATGCCTTAGATCCAGCCGAGAGACTACATAGATTGGTAATCTATCTCCGCGACACATATCGGTATTGTTTCTGGTGCAAATATCGCTACGAGACTGATGTGGAGCTTGAGGGCTGTCCCGGCTTGACTGAAGAAGATCATGATTGATCCAATGCATCTTTCCCCTCCCTCTCCTGTTTGTACAGTATGCCTTACGAATTATAGAAACGAATTGATTAGGTCTGAACGCATCGCGTGTGCTCTTCGATGACGCTATTCATTATCAATATGCAAATTTGACTCTCCGGGTCATCATAGTATACACAAATATCCTTGGTATCATAAAATAGGTCCACACTGACTTTAGCCGCCTCTCTGCCGAGAATAAGTAAGATCTTTTCGAGTCTCGACTCCCGACGGTTCCAGTCCCGACGCACTGCGTCGATCATACAGCACGAAGTGTTGGAATAAGAAGGGAAAAGGAGGTTATAAAGGATGATGGGAAAAAAAAAAAAAAAAAAAAAGAGGGAAAGAAAGGGAGAAAAAGTAAAAGACGAGCAATTCGATCTAATTCAGTTGAGGCTTCCCATAAGCTCCTCCAACGACCGATTTTTGCACTTCATCAGAGCCTGATGGCAGCCCTCGCAGATGCGCAAGCAACAGAATACACAACGGTGACGGATCTCTCGGTCAAACTTGAGACAGGTCATGCACGGTATCGGGCACCACACGTTCTGTGCCACAGGCATGTTGCGATGCTCCTGGAAGCAAGCCAAGTGAGCTTTGTTCAACGGCGCCGCGACAGGCTCAAATTCCAAAGGCGGCGTATCAATTCGAGCTTGCTCGTCGCTAGACACCGGTTCCAAAGGAGTTCCAGAGCCATCGGGAGTTGGAATGAAGTCTTCCAGTGGTGTCAAATCTTCGTTATCTTCTGCTGCAGGCAGGGAGAGCATGACCGGGGGTGCGGACTGGGTGAATTGGGATTCAGACGGCTCTTGCGGGTGTGGCTGCATTTGCGACTGCGACATTGTCGGTTCTGGTTGCGTGCGACGCTCGGACTTCACTGGAGGTAACGGCTGCATTTGAGAAGCTTGCTGGAGCTCAGGCTGGGCTTCGGAAGGCGGCGCAGATTCAATAATAGCCGGCGCGGGCCGTCTTAGACCCTGTGATGTAGGGGAGGTCTGGTTTGGACGCGCATTACTCCCCACCTCTCGACGGGCTGGGACATTGGTTGTCATCCGCGGCGGGGGAGGTAATTGATCCCTGGGGATTGCAGGTAGTTCCTTGCTCGGAGGAGGGGCCGCTTTTGACAGCGGGGCAAAGAAAACCCCGGACGGAGGAGTAGAGATTGGATCCTCTTCGGGAGTGCGGGATTCGTTGGATTTCTTGCTGGAGAAGGAGAACTGGGATCTGGCAGCGACGGTACCGTTTTTCATCGCCGTTAGAGAAGGAACGCGAAGACCGCGAGGGCGCTTCTCAGAATCGAAGATAGCCATAGCAAAAAATGAAAAAACACTAGAAATAAATCGGTGTTGAAGGCGCGGTGAGCACCGGGTATAGCGAGATTATCGACGCCACAATTTGATTAGCGACGATCTTGATCTTTATGGATCTCCGCGCACTGCCGGAGGGCTCGTGCTACGAAAAGGCGTCTAGTGAGGGAGGACAATGGACAAAGACTTTAGGGGGAAGCAAAAAGAGAGGCCCAGCGGGAAAGAACAAGGAGAAAAAAAAAAAAAAAAAAAAGAAAGAGAAAGTGACAGAGAAACAAGAGCTTCGGTGTAATCTTAATTTGGGAGGATCGCAGCAAGTTTTTGTCGCTGTCCCTGAATCCACTTCGAATCCCAGACTCTCAGCCCCCCCCCAAACGTGAACTAATTGGATCAATGGTCCGTGGTCGAACTCATGGCAAGGTTGGTTTTCATGCTCAATGATCGCATTGCCGGTGTGTATTAGTCGCCCAGGGCGCGGGAATTTCACCGAGGAATTCGATTTCATCATCCCCGGTCATAGGTTTTGAGGAATGGACACGAGGTTCTATGCCCGTGGAGTCAGGGCCCGTTGCGATTTGTTTCATCTTTCCCCTCTCGGGTGGAGACGATTGGACCCATCACAAAGTTCGCCAGAGAGCGCTAGATTAAATAGATCGTGTATGATTCCAAGATCAGGTCTGGTTTAGACTTGGATTGGAGGTCGAACACCCCTGAACCCGGGACTTGCAGACTTTAGCTTGGCCTTATCGGCATTTCCTGATATGAAATTCAGGATCGTCGGACTTGGCCGTCACGGTATTTCACACCGCGTCATCTCCATTCATAGTCTACTGGTCTACTTTGTACACGAATGCTGTCTTGTAATAGGGGTCTCAGCCAATTTCACTACCTTAATTTTCAGGATCATTCACGGGCATGTACGATCGGCGCTCTCGCGCAGCCTGTTGCTCGATTAGCCACTACGTCTTTCCACACCAAGCAAAAATCTTACCTCGAGATACCGCTCGATCCATGGCTTCAAAATAGCCCAAGCCAGCAGGCTACCTGTCGCAAAAATGAAAATAAAAACTACTGCTTCGTCCTTTCGTGAGTCGCGCTCTATTTGCGAGGAATGGGTTAGTTCTGCATTTTGGGCTCAATGTCATGGCTAGAACCAAGAACCAGTTGCAAGCCGATTCGATCCTGTAGGGAGACATCACATACGGAAGCAAGTGGTGAAGACGTCATCCTCCTTCGCCCCTTTGCATGTCGGGAGCTCGTAGTCTAAACAGAACTTGCGATTGCAGTCGTTACAGCTAAGAGCTTTATATTGTGCTGCGCGCTTGGTCAAGGTGTGATCGTCAACGATCTCAGCTCCGGCTTTGAAGGCGTCTAAGGCGCGTTTGTGGAGGTGCAGGACATTGTCAAAGGTGGATGAGGATGTCCCGGACTTGGCAGGGTCGAGAGGGATGATCGTGCTATTAGAGAAACAGGTACACTTGCAAAATGAGGTCGGTGCTATATTCAGAGGTACTAGGTTAGCTTCTTACGCCAGCAGTGATGGTGATGGGTTTGATCGGCAGCTGCTCGAGCGAGGTCAATCGGTGAGCGTTTCACTTACTAGAAGCCGCGGTGAAGGAAGCTAGGGACAAAAAGGCAAGGATGAGCAGGATGATTTGCGCTCTACTGCTCTGGAAGCCCCATGCAAGCTGCATCTTGACGTTGTCTCAATGTTCATGGCTTTCCATAGCGCGCCGGCAACTAAACTGACGAGGCCTATCGCGCTTATCAATCCGCACGTGATATGTAGACCGCTATTGGCTCCACCCGAGTACAGAGCATTTGTGATCATAACGCACAAAATTGAGACAATTTCCACAACAGCCCGGGTGGTCTAGTGGTATGATTCGCGCTTAGGGTTCGACCTAAGCACTCCTGCGCGAGGTCCCGCGTTCGATCCGCGGCTCGGGCCTGTTATACTTTTTACCACTTTTTACCATTCGGATATATTTTCAGTGAAATTTCTTTTGTTCCGAGAGGTGGAAGGATGGCGTCGTGAGCGCAAAGGAGGTGGGAATGTGATGACACTGTTGTTTTTTTTCTAGTTGTTTGATTATTTGAAGAACAAGAACCCGTGAAACTAACTTTTGCAAGGATCGTCCGGCTTTGCTATTTCAAACTTGATTTCTATTATTGTTCAGCTACGCCTTCTGGTACTTATATATAGCGACGAGCCTTGACCAACATCCGGATATGTATCATCTCAATGTTGAGCAGCTTCTATTTAAACGTTGTGGATAGTGTCAAGCATAGACTTAGCCTGGTTAGCCCCGGAGGGCTTGTCCTTCACGTAGACCTGACCATTTGACTCCTAGTCCAGTCGTACCGCTCAAATCCTATGCAAGATTATGTTCTATTCCTGTAACAACACAGTGCCTTTGTATAGGTGATCGAGGTATATCCAAAAAGGCTTGACTCATTATGACCTGCCCTTCATTCCCTTCTTCCGGTTCTCTCTCTGTCTCTGCTCCTTGGCTGCGTCACGCCGCCTCTTCTTCCAGGCACGGTTGTTGTCACCCCGGTTATCCCAGAACCACTTAGCAAACTCAGTCTCGTCTTTGGGCGCTCCACTCTCACGGGCTTTGGAGACCGGGGTATCGATTGATGAGTCCTCGTCTTCCTCCTCATCGTCCTCATTCCAATTTAAACGACGGTTGACCATACTAGTGTCTGGAGTGGGAGCCGCGCTTCGCAAGCCTCGATCTTGCAAGTCCCTCTTGGTGAATGGTGTGAAAGGGGTCTGAGGCTCCGGAACCTGGGGCTCGTCTTCTGATTCAATGTCGTCAGCACCGAAGAAGCTGAAACCAGCATTGGCCTCCGGCACGGGTTCTTGTTCAGCGGCCGAAGCGGGGGCGGGCCGCTTGAAAAGTGCTTCGAGAGGATGGATCTCTTTTGGAGAAGACTCGTCTCCATCCCTGGCAGCCTCATAGGCCTCCTCGGGTCCTTCGGAGTCCGCATTGTCACTTTCGACCGCATTGGCCTTAGGAGGCTCCTCAGTCTCTTTGGAAAGCTGCAATTGCGTCGATGTCTCCTCATCGGAAGAGTCAGATGAGTCGTCGGAAGAGCTGTCCGCCTCGCTCTCAGAGTTCGAGCTCTCATCGGAGCCACTCGAAGATGTATAGTCCTCAGATTCCTCCGAGGGCTCAGGAGTTTTCTCTCTAGGGATTATCTTCTTCTTCGGCTTCTTCTCTTTGGTACCGGGGACCTGACCCGGTCGGTAATTGTGCTTCCGAGTCTTTTCGCTGGCAGACTCCTTCACAGCGCCCGTAGAATCCACCCATCCCTTTTCTTCGTCAAATGTAGTCGTGGGCGCAAAATCCTCTCCCGCCGAGCGCAGGAAGCTGGGCTGGGTGTAAGTTTTGGCGAATTCGTGGACTACTGTTTCTCGAGAAGACTTCTTCTTTTTCTTGGCCTTCTTGTCATCCACATCGATAGACAACCGATTGGGTGGAAGAGTGGTTCGAAAGAGACACTCGGACTTCTCAGTGTATTTGGACTTGGGTTGCGGTTTTTCTTTCTTAGCATCCTTGCTCTTCTTTTCCGATCTGCGCTTTTCCTTCTTGGAGGGCTCGGTCCAGCCACGTTTGACCTTGCGGTCTGAGGGAAGTTCGTAGCCGTCGATCACCTCGTCCTCGACATCCTTTGATTTGTGCTTCTTCGACTTTTTCTTCTCCTCTACAGGAGCTTCGACAGCTTCCTCTTCGTCTCTCTGCCTCTTTGAAGGCCGGGCATGGTCAACTTTAAATTTCTTGCCCTTCAAGATCGAACCATTGAGCTTCTTCTTAATTTTCTCGGCGTCCATTGTCGGCAAGGTTACGTAGCCGTAATTGTTTTCGGGAAAGGTGGGAATGGTGTGGAACGAAATGTCGGTGGCCGATTGACGGAGGGAAGGAGGTAGAACTGATGGGAGGAGTTCGGCAGTGAAAGGAACGATGTGGAGTCTTGTTCTTTCTTCGGTCATTGTAGAAAGGCCATATCCGATTGCTTTCGTGGAAGTGGGAATTTTGCTGGGCGACAAAGAGACCGAGCTGCACCTTTTTTTTTTTCTTCTCCGCAGACAACAGATGTTTCCTGTCACCGCCTTCCTTTTCGGCCAAGCATGTCAAGCAGTGACGAGCGTTCAGCCAAGACCCTACTTACCCTATGTGTAGTAATAGGGTCAATATGCAGCTAGCTTGTGTCAGGAGCCCCTATGAACCAACCGAAATCTCCACCGAGGATTCTCCAAAGCTCGGGTTCACAGGGCTGATGTAATTTAGCAGATGATCCGGCGATGACGGGACAGTCGTGGCACACGACGTGGGCCAGACCCGCGGATAAACGGCCAGGGCAGAGTCCCTTATATTGAAATAGCGTTCTTTCAACTAAGTCGGGCCCCATCCGCCACATCCGATGTGAGAGATCTGGTCTTCTTACGTACCCGCTTAATTCATCCCATTTCCCTTCCTCTCACCGATCTCACTTCCCCAGTGTACTCCCGATCAACTGGTTCCCACCCAAACCCCCTCCTCCCCGCTCCCTTTCCCTTCCTCCACATCTCCCCTCTCTTGTTATCATCAACCCTCTCCAATGTATTTCCTGGCTCTAGCCTGAATTTTCCTTGCCTTTACAACTTCGGACTGCTTCCCGGGTCGGAGAGAGCCTTTGCCTCATCGGACTTACGCCGTACCGACTTGTTATCGGTACACTCCCATCTCATTGCCGCCATGGGCAACTCCCAGACCAAGGAGTCGCGAACGACTACTCCACGACGTCGAAGTCATCAATGGTCGCCAGGCGCGTCCGATGCCCCCGGTCGTTCGGTATACCAGTCTTCTCGGTCAGGCCGAGGGAGTCGCCCGGATCTCTCTTTGCTCGGCATCGGCAGCAGTCATGACCGTGACGTGGCTGCTCTTGAGCAACGACGAGAGACGAAACAGGAACGAGAGGCCCGTCGACTGGAGAAGGAACGTGTAGCTCGTGTGAAGGAGCGGGAGCACAGCATGAAAGAGGAACATGTTGATGGAGGCTATCTTGTAACACAGGGTGTCTACGTGGGGACAGAGGACTTTAACAAGGCCGTCGTGCGTCAACTAATGGTACGAATTACCCGGAAGCATCTGAGAACCTGGGAGAGACTAATTATGGCCTGTGGCTAGATTGAACGTCGACTGGCCCCGTTCTGGAGAGGGCTCAACGATTTCTCTGAATCATGGGCTGAGCACCAGCTGATGGCCGCGGCCCGGGGAATGCCTATCCCCCCACCCGACGAGATCCCACCCGAATTAGAATACACTCTGCCCAAGGCATCCGAGAATGAATCGCGCGACCCATCAAATATTAATCATCTCACGGTACCGATCACTTCTCGTTCCCAGTCCCTCAACTCGGATGTATCACAGAGCTCCATCCCCGCCCAATCATTACCCACAACATCTCCGATCGCATCCGGCACCTCGGCTTCGCCTCTTTTCCGTACCAGAGCGAAGACCCTGGCAGCCCTGACGACATCAAGGTATGGTTCACAGACAGATTTGACGCCGCGAGAGCTGCAACTACCCAAGGACCCCTTCGTCAATGGGTCGCCCATCGAAGTAATTTTGTACAAGGACGCCAGCGAATGTCCCATCTGCTTCCTGTACTATCCTCCATACCTGAACCATACGCGATGCTGTGATCAACCTATTTGTTCTGAGTGCTTCGTGCAGATCAAACGCCCGGATCCGCATCCCCCGGAGCACGGCGAAGCCGATTCCAATGCTCCATCCGCACCGGAGGGCGAACAGGCTGATACAGAAGGACAGCTCGTGTCGGAGCCTTCTGCGTGTCCTTTCTGTGTTCAGCCTGAGTTCGGAGTTACCTACGCACCACCTCCTTTTAGACGAGGCTTGACCTATGCTGCGGACCCAAGCGCTCGTCCCTCTCCCATGATTACTTCTCCTGTATCCTCGACATCCTCTTTGTCCTCAGCAAATCTTGCCCCAATGATAGGCCGTCGTCGTGCGACGTCATTATCTGCCACAGACCCTTCGGTGGTCACAACGGACAAGGTTCGTCCAGACTGGGCCCAGAAGCTGGCCAACGCCAGGGCTCACGCCGCTCGCCGATCAGCCGCTGCGACTGCCCTTCATACGGCAGCCTATTTGATGAACAACGGGCAGTCTGGAAGCGACAGTCGTCACCTTGGGCTCAGTCGGAGAGGATTGCGGAGAGCTACTCAAGGGGACTCCGGCCGGACCGGCTCCCCTGCCCTAAATGCCTTGGCTTTTTTGACTGATCGACCGGACCGAACACCGCCTCGTGCGGCTGTCCCAGACACTGACTCCGCCGAAGAAGGCGCAAATATTGCACCACCGCGGGATAGCTCGAGACGTACCCGGATGGACGATCTCGAAGAAATGATGATGATGGAAGCGATTCGGCTGAGTTTGGCTAGCGAAGAAGAGCGCCGAAAGCGAGAGGAAAAAGAGATTAAGAAAGAAGCCAAGAGACGGGAGAAGGAGAAGGAGAAAGAGGCCAAGAAGGCGGACAAGGTGGCTCGTAAGACTGGCTTGTACAGCAACAACCCTAGTGCCACTGCGCTCTCGGTTCCTGGCGAATCTCGGGTAGGTTCTTCGATCGCGGAAGACACTTCCGTTGGCAAGGGCAAGGCAGTCGATCGGGTGGCGCCTTCAATAGCCGTAGACTATGGCCTGCTAGGCTCATCACCGAGTGCCTCCTCCGCGGAGACTATTCCGGAGAATCCGGCTGCTGAACAGACCTTGAGCGCCGAGCCATTGCGACCTTCTCATCTTCGGCACGTGTCCAGTGCATCGTCGTCCTTCTCATCGATTATGGAAGCGACCGCAGATGAGCGCACGGGAAGTCACCTAACCGCAGATGGAAGCAATACTTCGTTGGAACCAATGTTCAACTTCCGCAGCCTGGCCGAGGTCATCGGCGATGAAGAGAAAAGTCATGAGGCAGACCATGTCGAGGATACTTCTGTCCCTCCCAAAGCGGAGGGCTCTTCGAGCGCGACACCGTCGGTCAACCAGCCCCCCGCCGATCCCGAAAAGACCGAGTCTCCGCCTGCTTCCATTCCTCAAGTGGAAATTGAAGATAGCTCTCATGGCATGCTACCCAAGGAGCTCGAAACTCGCTCTGTCGAGATTACTGGCACTACACCAGACACCGAAGCTACCTAAGAGCAAGTTCGCGAATTTTCTTTTGTTCCTTATCTTCGGGTTGGGCACTTTGTCGTTCCGACCACATGGACGGATTAGCCGGCGCTGTGGGGAGGTTGATCATGGTTTATAGCATGTTCATTCTTTCACTTGTTTTCCTTCATTCTTATTTCTCAAGCAGTCTACCTGCATCACATCAAGTTTCTTCCTCCCCATAGAGATCGCTCCTAACAAATCAAATTCCATCGAGTTGTGACTACTACTTTTTCTGAGATCAATGTTTTATTTCAATCTAGATCTGTTTGCCCATGCTCCAGTGGGACAATTGAATCCAAGAGACATAGGACAATCTTTCATCAGAGTATGACAATGTGTCACTCGGGTAGACCTGGTCCAGGGTCCACACTACTTCTCCGCAATGCTTCAGAATCGTACAATGCAGGCCGATAACTGTGCGGGCCGCGTCGACAACCCTGATTGGTGCATATGTGATTAAGGAACAGCCAACGGCCGCTAAGAGTGGGGCCTCGGACGGCCATGTCTGGTAAGTAATTCATGTCCTATTTTGGGGGTGATGTTTGCATTGTTAAGTTACTGGTGAATCAGTCAATCAATAACTTGAGCCTTGAAAAGAACAAAAAGGTGTATTTCGGCAGATTATCGGCAAGGTCATGTGCCCAATGCAACCGGAACCACAAGGCAACGTGTGCCGGGAGTCGCCACCCGAAGAATTTTACGTTTACTTCCAGGTACCCCCGCCGAATGGCCAACTATAAACACCATGGACACAACATGCAATGAGACAAGTGAAGACAAGTGAGTTGTAAATCTAGCCGGTTTGGATCATCAAAATGTATGAAAATAAACATATAGGAAGGGTTTCCCCGCATTAGGGTGTCCACATTCCAGGGGTTTCTTCCCTTATCGCAAGCAGGATTTCCTCTTATGCCCTAGCGCGGGCCCTTCCGAGTCCCGGTTTGGTAACAGAAATGCAGACTCTTTCCCCTCCTCTTTTCCTCTCCTCCATATTCACCCGTTCAATTAATTTTGCTCCCTCCTGCCAGCAACCTGGAGCCAGCTTGAGGAATCAACAACGCCAGCCAGGAAAATAGTGCACCATTATCCGACAAAGAAAGATCATAAGACTCGGCGCTGGGAGGGATAGCCGTAAGGTCTAAGATACTTCTGACGGACTATGGCATTAACACCACAGGCAAGATCGATCGCGCCCGACGATAGTTTTCCCACTGCGCAGCTTTTCCTATTAGGTGAGTTCCTCTCTTATTCCTCCTACTGGCTTTCACTAAATGATCCGTAGCAATATGTCGCGTGGCCGAGCCGATCGCTTTGACCTCCATCTTTCCCTACTCATGGGTAATGGTTAAGGATTTCGAGATGGCCAGTGGCAGTGATGCCTCCTTCTATGCCGGAATCCTCATCTCGGCATTCTCTTTGGCTGAAGCCCTGACAGGCATGTTCTGGGGCAGTCTGTCAGACCGACTAGGTCGCAAACCCGTGCTGCTCTTCGGCTGCTTTGGTACCATGCTCTCCCTGCTTATGGTGGGCTTTGCTCCCAATTTTTGGGTTGCTCTCGCAGGCCGGGCCTTGGGAGGTGCATTGAATGGAAACATCGGCGTCATTCAGACCATGGTTGGGGAGTTGGTGAAACGTCCCGAACATGAACGTAAGTCCCACGGCACTTTCTTATTTTTACCTTGAGCTAACATATTCTATAGCCAGGGCCTACGCCATCATGCCGTTTGTCTGGTCAATCGGAACTATAATTGGGCCAGCTATTGGAGGTCTCCTTGCAAGACCTTCGGAGGGTTTCCCCTCTCTCTTTCCCCCGAGTGGTCTCTTCGGGCGCTTCCCCTACCTTTTGCCCAACCTTGTCTGTTCTGTTATGCTCCTACTGAGCATCCTCGGGAGCTGGCTATTTCTACAGGAGACTCATCCTGATATGCAGCCAGGCAACACACACCGATTCTTCGAGCACACTTCGGTCGAACAGCCTCTCCTTGCGACATCGGGGGCGACTGCCAATGCAGGTGTTGATCTTCGTGCCGAGTCCTACGGAACATTTAACCAGGTCCACCTACATGAGGATGAGGACTGGGAGGTTCAGGCGGATGGCTCCTCTCCTTCATGGAAGAAGTCTTTGAAACCTAAAGCTTTTACATGGAAGGTCACCATGCTGGTCGTCGCGCTGTCAATATTTACCTACCATTCGATGACCTACGATCACCTCTTGCCTATCTTTCTGCAGGACAAGAACACTCGAGATATCTCGACTGGTCCTACTTCGCCTTTCGATATTCCTGGAGGTGTCGGTCTCTCAACTCGAACAGTCGGCGTAGTCATGTCTACCGACGGAATTATTGCTCTTGTTATCCAGAGCCTCATTTTCCCGGCGCTGGCTCAATGGCTCGGAGTTTGGAGATTGTTCGTCATCGTAACGATTCTACATCCGATCGCATACTTCATGGTACCTTTCCTGGTCTTTCTCCCGCCACAGCTCACCTTTGTCGGTATCTACGCATGCCTTATTGTCCGCAATGTCCTCTCTATCATCGACTACCCGGTTCTTCTGATTCTCATCAAGCAAGCCAGTCCATCGGACTCGGTCATGGGAAAGATCAACGGACTCGCTGCCTCTGCAGGTGCCGCGGCCCGCACGGTCGCCCCTCCTGTTGCAGGATATCTTTACAGTTCCGGCGCTGACATAGGTTGCACTGCTGTGGCCTGGTGGTGCAGCAGCTTGGTTGCTCTTATTGGAGCGGCACAACTATGGTTTATCCAGCGCAAGAAGCACTCCTCGGCTACAGTACAGCCTGCCGTGCCGTGCCACTTCGTACCCATTACGGATGAGCCCCCGAAAGAAATCATTCACATCATTGTGACTGATGTTGATGAGCAGCGTTCCCATGCTGAGGCCTCAGCAGTATCAGCACGGTGAGGACCACGGTGGCGGATACAGGAACGAGACCTTGACGAAGAAGATTCTCAAAATGCCTAGCTTTTATTCTTGCTTGTCAAGTCGGGCTTGATGCGCAAATTGCGATGTACATACTCTTTGACGATTTACGGCGCTTATATATGGGTGTATTTAGAGATTTAGCGACTGCATTAAATTCTAGAATGAGAAATTAAGTGAAATTCATAGGCCAAGCGATTTATGTCCACATACGAGTTGATTTATCTTCGTATACTTGGGTTGGGCAACGCTTTCCCCAAAACAGACTAGCTCTGTTTACCTAGCAACGCAACACTACCCGCATCTTTCCAAACATCAAGAGAACCTTGCCATATGAGATCTCCACACCACTGAAGGGGACATTTTCAGACTGTCGGCCCCTTTCAATCGACAAAATGTCAAATCCACTTTCACCGTTATCCCCATCCTTCCAGAATGCGCGAGCGCGCTCCCCAAAGACCGGCTCGTCGCCATTTCTCACGAAAACACTCGACGAGCCTGCTGCCGATCATATCCCACAAAGTCCCTTGAAAAACGCGTGGACAGAATACGACGTGCAAAGTCCAATCGCGTACGCTTCAAAAGAAAATTATCTCCGGACCGAACACGAGACGAACTTCAACGACGACTTCGAGCCCCAGAGTTCGCCCTTCCGCTACGAGGCGCGCGAAGAGACTGTTGATTTTCATAAATTGCAAGAGTACCAAAACGATCACGGACGGGAGCTAGGTGCGCGTGGCGTATCATATCAACAGTTCGACGCTCCGGAGGAAGAGAGAGAAGAGGGTCCCATGAGTTCGCCCTTCCGCCCTGATGCTCGAGACGAGACGGTTGTCTTTCAACGTTTGCGCGAGCTGCAGCCATTATCACCGATTTTGAGCAAGCGACTTGACGTTCAAGACCCGGAAAGCTCGCCTTTCCGCCCTCAGGCGAAGGACGAGACGGTTGATTTGGAAAGATTGCGCGAGTTGCAGGCTGAGTCTCCTCCCTATGATGCAGAGCCTGGGTATCATTATGAAGAGCAGCCTGAATCTCCGCGATACGAGGAACAGCCTGAGTCTCCCCGCTATAATGAGCAACCTGAGTCGCCTGGCTATGATGAACAGCCCGAATCGCCCCGTTATGACGAGCAACCGGACTCTCCAGAACGCGATGAACAACCGATGCAGCCTGAATGTTCACCATTTCGGTACGAGCAAAGGGAAGAGGCTGTTGATTTCTATCATTCGATTGATAACCAGCGCGAGTCCAACGAGGCCAAATCGCCTTCTCCGCCCGTAGCGCACAGCTCACCTTTCCGGCAACGCACGAAGGATACCAATGATCTTCAGGGGCTGCGGGAAAGCCAACGACAGTCATTTGGTAGAGCGAAGCAGATTTCTCCTGCTATTTCCCAAAATTCTTCTTTTACGAGCCCGAAAGAATCTACGATCGATGTACAGAAGCGGCGCTCAACGGTGCGTACATCATTGGGTGTGGATGGACGCCAGTCAACGTCAGCCACGTCTCGAAAACGGTCCTTTGACCAGACTCCACAAGATCATGAAGAGCAGGCCAATGATCGTTGCAAGAAGGGTATGGTTACCCGTGCTGATCCAGAGATTGACGAGGATTACGGAGAAGAGTCTAGTGTCATCCACAACCAGAGCTATGTGTCGAATACAAGTTTGACCCATGAACGCTCAGCAATCGGCAATAGCGTGATGGAAGACAAGCGCAACGAAGGAATGAGTACTGTTCTCCATGAGGATGATGACGATGTACCAGCAAATAAAGGAACCCTCGCTGACAAGGACCTTTCCGTGCTGGGCGAGAACGATCGCGACTCCATGGACGACACCGGTCTAAGCAATTTCTCTGTTTTGCCAGACATGACTTCATTCGCGAAGCTGCGAGCTGATTCCCCATTGAAGTCAATGCGCGGCAGCGTTGGACCCGGATCGGCGGCCAGGACGGATATCTACCGGCGCAGCTTGGATCCGAGTACACCTGGCACTGCACGGAGATCATATAGACCTAGTGCGATGTACGATGTTGACTCGCCGATTGGATCGCCGACGCCCAGACGGAGAGCTTCTCGGGATATTGGTCTCTCACGGGAGACATCCAATTTGCTTGATCTGACCGACAATATGAACTTCTATCCTCGCCAATCCATGCAATCTAATACTCGTTACTCTCCGCGGCGCTCACCCATGAGGAATACGCGTCAGTCTATGCGATCCCCATCGAAGTTGTCACTGCTTGACTTTGACATCCCACCTGCCCCGACTCCCCGGTCGATTCCGACCATCACACCACGAGAACTTGAGTCGCTAAAATCAGCCTTTATGTCTGAGATTTCCTCTCTCAAGGCCACTCTCAGTGGCAAAGAGGCGGAGGTCGCTAGTTTGAAAACGGCGGTTGGCGATGCCGAGCGACGAGTCGGTGAGGCTTGGGAAGAGGTCCGCCATGAAATCGCGAGGAAGGAAGAATTGGAAGTCGAGCAGGAAGAATGGGGTCGCCGCGGCAAGGAAATGGAAACGGTGCTCCTGTCTGTCCGGTCTGAATTGGAGGACGGTGAGCGCGAGCGAGACCGTCTCTCTCGAAAGGTCGATGAGGCCGAAAAGAGCAAGGACGAGCTAGAGAGCCGGATTGTCGAGCTTGAAACCCAGCTTTCTGCTGCACGCTCTAGCACGGAATCGAGCACTGTCTCTGGCCATCGTCACAACATTTCGCAATCCACGGAAGATACTGCTCGCGAAGTCCAGGATGCGGTTGAAAAAGTTGCACGTGAGCTTCACACTCTATACAAAAGTAAGCACGAGACCAAGGTCGCAGCACTGAAGAAAAGCTACGAGTCCCGCTGGGAGAAGCGTCTCCGCGAGGCTGAGCGTAAACTCGCCACTGCTCATGAAGAGAACGACCGGCTCAGGGAAGAGCGCGATGCGGCACAGTTAGACAGCATGGCTGCCTCCAATGCCAGTATGATCAACCGCGAGCACGATGACCACGAAGCCGAGAAGCGCGTACTGGAAGCTCAGATCCAGGGTCTGCAGCGTGAGATGGCGTCTATCAAGGAGGACAGCGATCGTCTTCGCCTTGAGCTCAAATCGGAGCGTGCTGAGAAGGGCGAGCTTGTCGCTGCCGTGGATGAGTGGCTCGCGATTCAGAACCAACCTACTCAGCAGCCCCTGGCGCAGGAAAAGCGCGAGGTTTCCGTCTCGTCTATTGGACCCACCGAGGAGGAATATCAATCCTCCAACGAGGTTCCCGCTGAGAATCTCCGTCGCAGCGTAAGCCGCTCTGGATCCAGTGGCATCCGACCTCCTGCATCTGGCAAGAAAAGAATTCCACAATTCGGAGCTGGCAGTGGTCATTCTCGCGGCAACAGTGGAGGCAAGTCTGGAATCGCCCTCCCCACCCCAGGCCGGGGTGGTATTATGAGCTCCATTGAGAGAATGGGTCGGGGTGGTGTCTGAGGGATATTTGCTGGGGGTTCTTCTTCTCGGATATGATGATATGCGAATACGTTCATGGGTTAGGGATTAGGATTGGGGGTTTGGTCTGGGGTTCAATTTCGTCTGTTGATTTGTGTTTCACTAGATTCCCCCCCCATTCGCAGACCTGATTTTTGTTTTGGTTATGATGCTATGCTCCAATGCGATACGAATATTGAGTCTATCTGGTCTGATTCCATGAATAGTACTTGGCGTAAATTTGGACGTCGAATGGATCGGCCTGCCCAAACATGAGGGAGTTCTGTGGATATTCTAACTCCATTGACTCTATATCATTGTTACTTCCATGACAGGTAACTTAAGTCCACATGTGGTAACACGGTCCGTCGCCTCCCAACAAATCATTCGAGTGAACACCGGAAGCCCCCTTCCCCTTCAAATTGGAATCAAAAAAGCCAACTCAAAAGAGCAATTTGGAAAAGTAACGTCAAAATCTTCAAGACCCCCGGGTTCCTCCAAATCGCGGGGTGCCGAGTTATGCTACTTTGGGGCCGATTCTCCTTCGCCCGGCCCGTTTTCATCCTTCCGCCCGAACTGTCCACGCTGTTCATTTTTTTTTTCTTGTCTGTGCCCAGGATATAGATCATGTATCATGACGACATTTTTGTCTATCCCCCTCTTTTTCCGACAGAACTAGATGTTGGGCGCGGGGTGCAACCGCACTCTCCTCCCCCCCCTCTCTAGCTAAGCTGACAGCCCCTCCTAGATATCGGATTTCCTCCGGGAAAACGTGGGGTGGCTATCATCGTGAGCAAAAGCCACGGACCCCAGAATTTCCTGGCTCCCCAAGCGCGATTCCCACCCCCCCACGATTTTCACCTGAAACTCTACGCTCAGACACGGCGTGATGGCCGGACATGACATTACTCACATTGGTAGGTAAATCGTTGCTGTATACCATCCAGGCTTGGACGATCCACTCTGCGTCTCGACACCTGGGGCACTTAGGCACCCTCTAGTTTTCGAGGAATACTACAAGTATTGACTGTGATTGACTGTGATGGACTGTGTTGAAGGGGAAGGTAAACTAGGCTACTAGGCTGAATCGGGTCTCCATCTCGGCAAAGGATTGCGTCGCACCTTAGTTCCCGGCTCGGCTGTGACAGACTTGGACACCCCCGGATCTCGTCCTAGCCCCGGATTCGCACAGTCCCGGAAGAGGACTCCGTTGATGAGATGGGAGGCGAAGTCGGGAGCTGACCTTTACCCCGTGGCTTGAAGTCCCACACGTGAAGAGGAAAGGTCTTCCGGCGTTGAGTCGCGAGTTGTCGAAGGCGTCGAGTCACAAGTCACGAAGCTCATTTCTAAGCCCCGCAATGCCCCGATGACCTCGTGATTATCCCCACTTTCGGCGTGTGTTTTTTATTTTCATTTTCTTTGTAATTTTTTTTCCCCTGCCTTTTTCTGTAGTGTCGATACTCTGTCATGTTCTTTGCCCTTTTTTTTTTTTTTCGATTTCATCTTCTATTTTTCACGTGATTATTTCAGATCCTCCGATTTTTGATATTGGGATCGCTACTGGGTTTCTGACATCGATCTCAACATTGATGTTTATGCAACATTCCAATGAAATATAATAAGTAATTAAAATAATAAAGACCAAAAAGAAAAAATCAAAAAAATCCATGAGAGATGTGTCCAGATTCTTGCCGCCTGCATTAATGTCCCATCCGAGAATCGGCACTTTGTGGTGCATGGATCTCATGTCCTCAGGCAATCAGATTGTCAAGCGGAATGCCGCGACACGCGAGGCATGGGTGCGGCATTATTTCCATGTAATCTGGACCAGGCCTTTAGACTTTTTTTTTGATTTTGCAGAGCAGCTGAGCAGGGGATGGTGGCCCTCCGCTTGTCGGCACTTTTCGCCTCCAATGGCCTGGGGGAGGTTTCTGTGGGGTTGCTCCTGATGGCCGTTTGGCGTTCGTCTCTGGGGACAGTTGTCTTGGTCTGGACCCGCTCGTCTTATTAATGCGAGAAAAAGGAGTCGTTTGGATAGTGACGGTGGGGCTTCGGGATGCTCTCCGGGGGTTGACTTTGAATGAATTGGAGTTCATGTCTTCCAGTCTTGTGTAACGCGGTCTATATTTTCGAGATGCTCATATTGTTTTTTAGGGCTGGTGGACATGATCCTATTACCATGACCCATACTGAGAGCGTCAAGACATGCCGTATTGGATATCAAGATCGAATGTCAGGATGCAGAAATAGGAAGAAAAATAAATATGAACACGACGATCAATTATTCACAGGGACAGAAAGAGATTGGTTTGCGACCGCACCTCCCCACTCGACCCACTTCTTCTCCGCCCTCGGCCGCTATTCTTACTCCAGCCTTGGCTGGACCGGTGTCTCTGGGTCCTCCAGTCTCTCCCCGGTCCGCCGCTGGCTCACTAGCCGCTCCGATCCTATTGTGCCGTGGGGATTGGGGCGGTACCTATTCGGTGTATTTCGGATGTGCGGATCGAAGAAGCCGGATTGTCAGAGTCGTCTGTCGAGCCAAGGGGAAAAGATAGAGAAAGAGAGAGAGAGAGAGAGAGAGAGAGAGAGAGAGAAACAGAATTAGCTGGAAGATAGTGAAGGAAATGGAATTCCAAAATCAAAAGCGTCACAGCATTTACAGATAATCTACTCAAGTCGGGAACAGCCGACTCTAGCCATGTGTCCCTTTTGTGTAACTCTTGTAACTTTGTAGTGTATTTGAGTACCGTCGACTACTTAGGTAAGATGTTCCGACGTCCCAGGACTCCACTTTCGTAGTAGAACACCAGGGGATCACCTTTCGAACCATCTCTGCCAGGGTTCTGTCCGAGGATCCCCCATACCCTCGATCTGATTGCCTTTTAATATCTGACGGAACCAGAAAAGATACAGCGACCGGCACAAATCCGGGGAGTAACGTGACCGGGCCGAATGCTGGGCCGCTAAACCGGTTGAGGCCTGTGACGCAGTCGAATGTGGAAATGCCTCTCGTGTGGGGAATTCCTGCCCGTTCCAGTCTAGCGAATAGTCACTGCGCCATTTGACTCTCTGGCACGGGGATCTGCCCCCAACCTGATTCCATCTGGAAACAGTGGAACAGTGGAACAGTGGAAACAGTGGACCCGGGGCCTTTTTGCCTTCATACTTAAACATCCATGTCCCCGGGCCCCCAGCGCGTTCCCCCCCCGTAAAGACCCTCTCCACTCTTCTTCTCGTGCCCTCGGTGGCATTTTCTATATTTCTTTTTTTTTTTCTCCTCTGTTCCTATATTCGAATGTACCACATTCGCCCCCGGTCATTATGAGTAGTACTACGATGACTGAAGAGTCAGGGAAACGCAAGGCCTCGGGCCTGGCCGCCCATAACCGTCCTGTCAAGCGACGAGCTTCAAAAGCCTGCTGCTGCTGTCGTGCTCGCAAAGTGCGCTGTGATGTGGTAGAGAATGGCTCACCCTGTACGAATTGTCGCCTCGATCAGGTCGAGTGCGTCGTGACGGAAAGCAAGCGGAGAAAGTACGTTTGACAAAATGATTTCCTTAGGAAGAAGAGGAAGGAGAAGAAGGAAAAAAAAACCCCATTTATAGACAAGAAGCTCAAGCTAATGTAGAGAGTATTTTGGTTCCTGCAGGAAGTCGCGTGTGGAAATTGAAAACCCTCAAGCTTCGGAGTCGCCCCAAGATGACTCCGAGGACGCATCGCTTTTTGGTCGACTGGGCGAGATCCAGATGCCAGATATGGTGCCGACATCGCCCTCGACGAACTCGGTTGATATCGATCATGGCCAACATATGCCACATCTTTTGTGTTTGTCATCATCCATTCGGACCCAATGTTTCATGTTGCTAAAACTTGTCTCGTCAGATCAATCTCAGAACACTCGTGTAGGCCCCGATGAACGCTACCGTCGCCGAATGGCTCCGAACCCGGCCGTTCCCTCCACCATGCCACTGGCCAACGCGACGCTCCAGATTCAACAGTTGCTCGACCCGTCCTTTGGATCCAACCGGACTGCCAATGGCTATCTCCCTGACTACATCCGAGGCCTACCGGCACGACTCACCAAGGACGATATCGACTACTTGGCCGCCAAGGGAGCGCTCTCCATCCCGGATGTGAGCCTTCGAAATGAACTTCTGAAGGCCTACGTGCACTACGTCCATACGTATATGCCCTTGTTGGACCTAGAGGAGTTCCTGCAGACCATTGTGCAGAATGATGGAGTCCATCGCATCAGTCTGTTGCTGTTCCAGGCTGTCATGTTTGCTGGCATGGCCTTTGTTGACATCAAACACCTGAAGGCTGCAGGCTATCAGACGCGCAAAGCCGCTCGCAAGATCTTTTTCCAGCGAGCTCGATTGCTCTACGATTTTGACTACGAGGTGGACCGCATTTCTCTCGTCCAATCTCTGCTTCTGATGACTTACTGGTACGAGACCCCTGATGACCAGAAGGATACCTGGCACTGGATGGGGGTCAGTCTGTCTCTAGCGCACACCATCGGACTCCACCGTGATCCCGGCAACTCGCGGATGGATCTTCGCCGCCAACGGATGTGGAAGCGGATCTGGTGGAGCACATACACTCGTGACCGATTGATTGCTCTGGGCATGCGACGACCGATGCGTGTCAAGGATGACGACTGTGATGTGCCTATGCTCACTCTTGACGACTTCGAATTTCATTCCTTCTCGCCCGAAATCGTGCAGATGGTTGGGAATTCGGAGATTCTTCAAAATGTTAGCCACCAGCGAGAGCTGGCATTGATGTTCATCGAGAAGGCTAAGCTCTGTCTCTGTGTGAGCCATGTGCTCTCCGCCCAGTACTCTGTGTTGAGTCACAAGTTCGGCGGCACCATGGAGACGACCATGATGCTGGTACCCAAGAAATCCACGGCAGAAACCTTTGAGGTGCGACGCTGCGACCAGGAACTCGAGGATTGGCTTGCGAATCTGCCCGTGGAAACCCAGTATCAGCCATCAGGAGTCTCGAAGCTGTCCGAGGCCAACGAGGTGCTCCATTCGCACCGTGCTCTCCTGAAGATGGTCTACTTGACGACATCTAGCGCCCTGCATCGCCCGCAGGTTCTCCCGGCTATCCCTTTCCCATCCACGGACGCCGAATTGCAGGAGATGTCTCGCAATAAAGTGCGATTCGCCGCCGTGGAAATCACCAACATCGCCCACGACCTACACACTCTGGACTTGACCCGTTACTACCCCACGACCGGTGTCACCGTCCTTCTCCCCGCCGTCATCATTCACCTACTGGACATCAAGTCCAGCGACCCCACCGTGCGCATGACCAGCCTCCAGCGGTTCTATCAATGCATGCGCATTCTGCAACGCCTTCGCGAGATCTATGCCTCGGCCGACTTTGCCACCTCCTTCCTTGAAGCCGCCATCCGCAAAGCGGGCATTCAACTCACTGTCGCACCTCAAGACGTGTCATCGCGCCCCCGCAAGACCACCAGCAGTAACGACCCCTTCGACCTCCTTTCCCGCGCCAATGCCCTGACCCCGCCGCCCGATTCCCTGGCCCAGAAAATCCCCGATCTCACCTACCCTAAATCGGCCCCCGCAGGCGGGTGGCCCACCGGGGACCTATTCGCCTCGACCCCCCCCTCAGTCTGATGGCAGCGAGAATGGGAGCACCAACAACCTCAACCCCCGCAATCAAAGCACCGACGCCTTTGCGATCCCCGAGCTGAACTCGGAAATGAGTCTCACTGAGCTGATGGATCTGGCCAACGATGCCGAAGTCACCCAGAACGACTTCGACGCGCTGATCAACTTTGACGATGCGGCTGGAAATGATCTCCTCTTTGACGAAGACCAGACTGCCGAGGACAAGGGGTTTGATTTTGACGTGAACGTCATGGGCTTTGATTCGGATTCGAAAGCGATCGATTTTGCGCATCTTGCAGAGCGCGAGCGCATCACGGGTTCAGACGCCGAGGCTATGCGGCCCGGTTTGACGGCTGATCTTGACACCGATCTCGGGATCATGGATGAATAAACACCACACATGTGCTTCTATTCTTCTATTTGGGTTTTATTAGCGGGACGGGATTTTTCTTTCTTGTCTTTTCTTCTCTCAAATTTACTGTCTTATTACGGGGTTTTGGGGTGATTGGTGTTTTGGCGCTATCCATTTCCCCATTTCTCTGGGAAGATCGGATTGATTTTGATTTTCCTTTGATTTCTATTTTCATGACCATGATGATGCCCCTATGTATTTGAATAGATTGGATTCAAAAAAAAAGCCATGAGCAATGTGAATGACGGACTTGGCATTTTTTTCCATTCCTCGATGATGTCTTAGTGTAATGATGAGTTTGGACTTGTGGCCATCGCCGATGCCGAGTCTGTATCACATGCTACTTCCACTCACCGTTCATTCTGCATCTGCATCTGCATCGGTATCGGTATCGGAATCCGTATCGGTATCTGTAGCTATAGCTGTATCTGCATTGTTGACCCTGGCCATCCGGCCGGGATTGGCATCATTCCGATTCCGATTCTCTCCTCGGCAAGGACAGGACTCGGCCTAGTAAGTCTAGTGGGAGGCTGAACACCCAGCGGCACGGGGGATGGTAACCCTCACGGCGGGTCCGGAAATGAGTGCCACGGGGCTAAAAATCCCCAACTAGTTCCACTTTGAGTCTCAACTAAAGGGCCATTGACTTTTCTTGGACCCTGGAGATCCTTTCCATGGCTCTTGGGGGCTTTTTGAGTTTCCCCCCCCTTTTTTGGTAGGCCCCGCGATGGGGGCAATGGGGGGCAACTCTCTCCTGAGCCGAGGTAATTTCCTCTTTGGGCAGAACCAAATTTGTGTCCCGTCATGGCCGGGTTGTGCAGTTTTATTCCAGAGGGATAGTATGTTGCATTACAGGTGCATGATTGTGCATGCTTGGAAATATGGTGAATTAGCTTATTGTCGGTTTCGTGTGCTTCTAGAACTTTTTTTCTCTAGCCTCGGTATTTTCATACATAGTGTGTGTGTGTGTGTGTGTGTGTGTGTCTACTGCGGGGCCTATATTCTTGGACGTTGGATGAGCTGGGGATTGGGGGGTTATCACCATGCTCCGTGAGTCATGGCTGAAACTCCGTTGAGACTCCCTTGACAAAGAGCAGAACACGAGGATATGAATGTAGGCTCTGGGGTCTGTAGCTATCAGTACAACATGGAGTGGGGAACGAATCCTGTACGTCTTGGGTTACTTTGATCATTATTCAAAGTCCCGACCTTTCATACGAAGATTTTGAAGTTTCCATTTCTCGGTATAGGTGTTTAAGTATATATTTGTATCTACACAGTTTGATCCCCCAGCTTCACAAAGGAGTTTCAGTGTCCAGTAGAACTCGGCAGGGCAACCGACGACTGAGTGTGCGTCGCAGAAGCCGGCCCACTAGACCCAAAGCGAGGAGTCAACTTCTTTTCACCCGTCGGCAGCTCCCACCCATTCAGCGTACGGTTGAATAGCTGTAGCGCCGCAATAGGCTGGTAATAGGGAACCTCATGGCCAGCCTCGTACACTCGAGTGAAAGAGAAGTTACCATACTCGCGAGTCTCGCCGTATTCCACACCGTCAACGAGGAAAGGCGCATAACCGGCGGCTTGGAACTCCTTGCTGTGCTTGTGTTTGGCTGCGAGAGAGATCGCCTGACCGCCGAACCAGTTACAGATATAGTCGGCGTCGCCGTAGATCAAGGCAACACGCACGGGGCGCGAAAGGATGTCTTCAAGGTCTTCGAGGAAGTTGGGCCAGACGAAGTCTCCAGTTTGTTGGAAGGCGAAATAGACCTCATCGTTGGATTGTGTATAGTTGAGGTCCACGCCAATAGCGTTTAGAACCGAGTCTTTGGCTAAGTAGTCCAGGTAGTAGCTTGGGGGCGTAGGATCATTGGATGGGTGGCGAATATCGTAGGTGCCACGGCCACTGAATACATAGTACGGACCCTCTGTGGTAGGGGATGTCAGCAAGGAATGGAAAGCACGGAAGGAACTTCTACCTACCAACGTTATCACGGCACATATTTGTTGCCTCTGTGCAGAGGGCGTAGTCTGACAGGGAGGTACGGTTGGTCGCTTTGCAGGTCGCGACCAAATCCTGACAGCCATTGGGCATGTTGTTGGCAAACTTCATGTAGTTGTACACAGTCTCGTTGACCTGGAAGATTATGAGTTCGTGTCATGCAGGAGATGTAAAGGCTTCAGCACTTACTGCTTTGATGCCATACGTGTTGTGTCGTGCAAATTCAGGATAGTGAGGAGCCTGGATAGCCTCATCGATGATTCCGTTGATGATTCCGAGGGTGTTAAATTCAAGTTGAATGCCCTCCACGGTACCATTGGCGATCTTCTCATTCTCTTCATAGAAGTGGTCGAAGAACTGTCAAGGTTAGATCCAAACCAGCCAAGATTGCTTTTTTTCTTTTCTTTTTTAACTTACGGCAGGGCCATAGTGTCTATCAACTAGGTTAGCATTGCCGCATGTCACTTGATCTCTTAGGTTTCGAACTTACCCTCCATAGCTCTCAGTCCACAGATTGAAGCTCTTCGACTTAATCTTTGAGTCCAGTTTGGGAAGACCTCCGAGGAATCCCTGTAGGACTTCCCAGGTAGCTTTAGCAGCGAGATTGGTTGTATCTATGGTTCGAGTTAGCCCAGGAGCCTATTTCGTGATCAATTTGCCACTCACCAATCAAAGAGGCATTGATCACGGGATATCGGCCCTGGACACCAGCGAAAGAGGCATCTTCGAAGGAGCCGGTAAGTGGGTTAAGAGAACCATCCCCTTTTTCGGAGTACGAGAAGCCTAATAGATCTGAGCAGGGTTTCGCATGATACAGTCACCAATTGCATACCTGTGCCAAGGGGCTGGGAAATGAAAAGCATGTTCGAGACCTCATTCCACGAATGAGGGTTGACGTAGGACTCATGCTTTTCGTTGATATGACAGGGCCCTAGCTCTATACCCGACCAAATGAGTCAGTGGATTGAAGCTAGGAGCTCGACAGTTTCTCACCTTCGAACAAGCCGATCAGCGAGTCACTTCCAGGGCCACCGTTCAGCCAGAGTGTAATGGGGGCATTCTCAGGATCGTGGCGCGCCTCGAAGAACCAGAAGAAAGTGTGCGCAGTGGGCGACAGGTCCACATAGCCCGAGTATGACTTGACCCCCGGAGTAGTCTCACAGACGCCTTCCTTGCCGGGCTCTTTGTATCGAATCGTGACATTGTTTGCTGTGTGGATAGTCTTCACGCCAGTGGGCTCACTGGGTAGTTGACGACGAGCATACTCGTCCAAATTCACCGAGCGAGCGGCTGCCAGAGGCAGCACCAGCGGAATCCAGCTACTGACGCGCATTGTGTCTCAGCGATGCGACTATCTTGCAGACTACCGATAATCACGACTGACAAGGATTGGGAGGTCCATCGGGATTTAAATAAGGATCTCATCGTGTGGGGGCGATCAAAGGGACCTGAGCCGCCTCAATGCAATGTCCAGTCATAACGGCACACAAGCATGTTCGCTGCGAAGCCGGAGATAGCCGTGGCTCAACAATCAACAGTGCTGATACCAGTAAAGGAAAGTGAGCGGGGGCCTTGCCAAGAAAAACATATCAGGAGGAAGCCAGTCAGGGTCTCGTCGTGGAGACAATCTCAGATTATCCAGACATCTCCGCAGGAGCTCCGGGGGAGGTAGTATTGCTACCTCGCGCGATTAAAGAGGGGAAGCCCCCTCAACAAAGCCAGACTGGGTGGCTGGAGGCAAGCCCCGCCAGCCTCTGCAGTGACTCCCTGATGTCGCGCGACTCTGATTGACTCGATAATGAGGTGCGATGCTGGCGTGAGGGGAAAGATCTGCGCCGCTTAGATGATGCACCACCTAAGATTGGTCAACGCCAGGTGGAGCCGCGATTCGGAGATGCGATAGCTCATCGTCCGGCCTAGGCAGCCGGGATTCCAAGTAAAGCAAGTTTTGGAGTGAAATCGAAGGGGTGCTGAAGGCATCCGAGATCATGGAGAAGGTTTAGTTGCGCGAAGTTGGGCGAGAAAAGCAGGGTTGGATGCTGGGACGAGTCACCTTGTAGCCTTCGCTATGTTGGATGACTCACCTTGGTTCATTGTCTGCACTGGTTTTTTGTTCACGACAATTCTTTATCTAATGCCATATCTCCCCCGTGATTGCGACTCCATCCGATATGACCAGTGGAGCAACTTCGTGCTCTACTGCCATTCGGGAAAAGAAAAAGAAGATCAAGGCCAGTTTTCAATATATGAGTGACTCGCCTTTCTGCGGCAAGTAGCCCTTTGCCTTCCGTGAACTAGTCCATGAAATTGGCCTTTGACCAAAATCAAGGAGACTACCGGGGATACTATGATTCATTGCCGTTGAATGGAGTGACTGTCATGCAGCAATATCTAGCTGGCTTCTTGTGCAACAAGAAAAAGTTTTTCTCATTTGTCATTCGGGGCGCGCTATAATCACAGGCTTGCTTTAACTTCAAAGGCCAGAAAGGCGTATGGAAAGCTTACGCGCGCCATCAGAAATTACCTCGTCGTGATCTCGAGTATACTAGATGGTCGCTCACTCAGTGAGCATGGTCATGCTCCCCTGAGCTACAGCATGATCCATCCATGGCTGCCCTAGCCAGCTTGGCCCGAGTCAGCGGCCGAGGCTCCGGAAGCAAATCACGACCCATCAGATCGGGACCAGAATCCGTTCCTTGGTCCTGCTTGACAAAGTCTTCCAGATCGCGCTTGGCGATCTCAGAGCTGTAGATCATGTTGAGCCAGTTCCCGAGACGGTAGCCACCTTTCGCAATCTGTAGTTCGATGGTGTCGATCACGGAGTCGTAGTACGTGGGATAGAGATCGCCAGTCTGCAAAGCTGCCGCTCCATTCGGCATCACAACAGTACAGACGAAGGCATTTGCATCAGCAGCCCATCGAGTGGCAGAGGTGATAGGATCACTGATCGTGTCACCCGCGACCCAGCTCGCTGCTTGGGACTTGTAGCTGCCGGAAGTGATCTCGCTGATCAGGCTGTTTGCCCACGACTGCGCATCTGAAAGAGAGTAACCGCCGATTAATTGTTCGGGCATGTATGTATCCCAGTCCGCGTGAAGATTATCGCTGTAGCCGTTAAAGGTGACCTTGATATCGTTCCCGCCCACTTCGTAAGCCTCGTCGTGCAGCGGCTGAGTGACGTCCCCCAGGAAGTGTACAAGAAATTTGACTGCTTCTGCCACATGATCCGAGGTGAGTCGGCCATCGCCTGCACGCTGGGTGTAGTTGGCAATGGCAGAGATTGAGCAGCCGGTGCTGCCACAGTCACGTTCATAGTTCACATTACAGGTAGTCGGAGGGTTATCTTCCGCATCAATGAAGTGCAATGGAGCCGACCATTTGCCCGCGGTAGTGGTGCGATATGTATCAGCCCATGACGCAATATTAGCTAGGTACGAGGTGGAAGTGTCACCCAGAACACCTTGTGCCCTTGAAGACTGTTAGCGTCGGGGGGAGGCTTGAAGAGGTGATTTGATCATGGGCCTTACCATGCTGCTGTGTCCGCGGAAACGTAATGTTGGGCAATATATGCCACGGTCGCGTGGCCCAAAGCACCCCACGCGTTGGCCCCGTTGATCACACCCAAGGTAATCAGCGCAACCTTGGATAGAGGTGCCATTGCTAGAGCTGGTCCAGGCAGGGCAGGGCGCTTGGTGATAACAGTGAAATTCCTCAGAAAAAAAACAGACAAAGGGTCACCCTCTAGGTGATAGCTCTGTCGACTCTTGTAATGGTACCACTGCTTTTGGAGGGAAGTATACCCAAACTTATGGGGGAGGGGGGGTTTAGTCGACGCTTTAAAGTGCTCGCGGAGGTGGTGACTGGAATGGGGCATTCCCGCGAGATCATTCGAGCAGCTCACATTGACGGCTGAAGCCGTGTGAGTTTCGGGCCTTGCGTGAGAAGATAGGCATCATGCCCGGTCGAGGTCAGCTGATTGGGTAGACCTTGACCTGTGGGCGCGCGATCGGCAATGCAGGGCATCGGCAGGCGACCGGAGTCCACCGCATCGAGGTTGGCTTGACTGATCATGTCTGACGGGTGAAGAATGTCCCGTGCAAAGCAGAACTGTGCCGAGACACACGTGGAGATAAGCTCTCGCCATGTTGGATTCTTCAGGGCGAAGAACAAGATGACAAGCTAGAGCAAGTCGGCTTGGCAGGGCCCTAGTGGCTGCAGACCAAGTCCAAAACCGCCGGGCTCCCGCCGGAAGTTGGCACTATAGATATTCATTCTTCATGCATGACTACTGGAAGAGGGTCGATGGCCGGCTTTAAGTTGCCGCGCCCCTCCGGTTAATAGACGGGCTACATACCCCGATAATCTTAGGTTAGTATTGTTGAATCTTCTCGGTTCAATATACAGTGGCAGTGTGCTTTTCTCCATCTCCGAGTCTTTTTTGTCATATTCAGAGTGCAAGAGATATTGTAACAAAGTTCAGTGTGCTAGGGACGAGATGTGAATGCCTGCCTCACATCAACGTGGGTTTTCCCATCGCAGACCCGAGCCAACACCAGATCAATGTGGGCCTAGAGTACAAAAATGGAAAAGGGAGGACGGGGGTCTTCAAGAAACATCAGGATGGATGGTCGATACTCAAGATTGTATAGCACACGGGAAACGAGATCAAGTCGAGTCGAAGTGTCGGTGATTCGTACAGAAAATCAAACGCGCCGCGTAATAATGCATGAAGTTCGTCGCGCCCGCATGGGCGTTTCAGAACCAAAAAAAAAAAGAATGGAATAGTGATACATGTGGCTGCTTCCTTAGGCGAGTGTCACCTTGGTATCCTCATGGTGAGGAGACTGGGGCTTTTCCATCTCGTAAGAATCTTGGGGCACATCACCCAAGATATCGGCAGCGGTCTCATCGGAAAATTGCAGATCCTTTGCGACGTCGGTGCTATCCTGGATCTTCAGGAAGATCACGGGTGACGCGACGAGCATGCTGCCAAGGAGCAAGCCCCAACAGGAGGCGAACTCGGTCATATAGGGAGTATTTTGGGCGTCCAAGCGCCACATGCCGGCAGCGCCGGCAGACTGGATGCCCTTGTAGAAACCGGCAAAGTTGGCAAGTTTGCGGGCATTGTTGGACAGAGAGCCCATGTACCAGTAGGTGCAGGTCTGAAAGGAAGCATCGTAGAAGCCATAGAACATGTACAGGAACATCGGGCCGATATAGTTGCTGTCCGACCAATCAGTGAGGTGTGTGATGCTCTCGCGAGTATAGGTCCTCTGAAAGGCATAGCCACCACCCCAGATACCCAATGTAATGGCGATGAGAATGGCGAAATTGATCTTGGCACGAGTTGGGCGCGAGAAACATTTCATATCGAGAAGCTGACCGAAAATAAAGGCACCCACCATCTGCATGAGCCAATAGAGGAGACTATTCAGTGCGCGGGTGCGGACGGTGAAGTAGGCGAGGTTGACGGAGTTGAAGTGGTATGCGTAGAACCAATTACTGGCTAGGAACATGGGGAACATCAAGACAATGTACGAGTCGCTGATGAGTGTTTCCCACAGGCCCAAGAACTCAGACTTCCAGGTGGGGTTTTTGATCACAATGACACGCGAGCCATCCTTGCGCTTGATGTACTTGGAGTCGGCGAGAACCCAGCACAGGGCGAAACCCACGGCCATCAACACCATGAATGCGATATAGGTGCCATTGTTGACTTTGCCGGCCGAGCTATGAATGTTTTGACCCAGCGGGACCTGCAAATGATGAGCTCCCAAATGTTCAAGGTGTAGGGATGAACTCAACTTACCAAGCTACCAATGACACCGCCCAGATTGAATATAATCCAGAAAACGGCAATGTACTTGCCCTTTTCATGCTCGAGTGGATAACTCATCATAACAGCACCCTGGGCACACCAGAGAAGACCAGCGCAGACACCAAGGAGAGCTCCTGCAAAAATGAGGAAACCAGCATTCTGGTTGATATTGTAGGAAAGAAGGGCGGCGACGTAAAGGAAGTAGCCGAAGCCACCAAGAGAAAGGGTTAACCGGAGTCCGATGCGGTTGGCGATGGAGCCGGCAAAGAAGCCGACGACGGCAAAGGTACTGTACAGGGCCGTGTTGGAGTTGTTCACATCGGTCGGATTGACTTGGCCGCCACCACCCAGACCACTGACGGCATTGTACATACCGGGACACAGGAAACAGACGAACGAGACAAGAACCAGCTGCGTCTCAGGCGATGCGAACCATGGTGATTCCCATTTGCCAAATTTGACCATCGGCTTGTACATCCATGGCTTCCCGATCACGGCATGGTCCATTGCGGTCTCGATATCCTCCTGAGCGGAATAATTGTTTTTCTCAGGAGTTGTAGTGACCGAGACCTCTGGGGTCTCTGTGGACTCGGTGGTCTCCGAGGCCGCGTGCCGCTCAGGCTCGTGGGACGCCATAGTGAAGTGGAAGTACCAGAAACGCGAACTGGGAAGGGGGAGGGCCAAGGAGCCAGGTTTAGATCAACAATTGGAACAGGGTATGTTCAGGAATGTTGGCAGTGCCCACGTGAAATATCGCGATCCCAGGAGCAATCAGAATGAAGGAAAAGGAAGAGGTTGTCAACCTTTTCTAGACCAAATTTTTTTTTAAGGACTCAAAATTAGTTTGGGGAAGAACGGAGCTAGTCTTATCGAGGTTTCACAGATAAGTCATAGAAAAGGATCCATTTCCAAAGTCTCGATGATACGTGGGAACAGGCTAGACAAGATGGGTGGGTTTCCTTCTTATCTCTTTCTCTCCTTTTTTTCACATCGTGTGATATAATTGCGGGGGATGATGAAAAAGATGGAGACACACTGGGGTCACTGGAGACTCTGGAGATGAATGAGACGCATCAATTGGGTTGAACCACGGGCCACGAAATAGCCGCGATGCGACCGCAAACAGAGTTGTATTCCATGCTGTTTGCAAATGCAACTCTCCGCATGCGGGGGACGCCCGTACGGTATTACCGTTACCCGGTACCGTTCATGACACCCTTTCCGGTTCCCGTGATCTTGGAATAAGCATATACCACATCGGCATGCCGAATGTCACCTGCAGATTGACAATGCCCTTTCTGGGGGGTTACCAAATCTGGAGTGTTACATCATTGTACACTGGGCTTTTTTTTTATCTATTAACCTGGGCCCCGTTTCCCGCCGTGTGTTCCTGGTTCCTTGATTTTTGGTATACAAAACACTTCACTCATCATGCCTGGCAAGACTACCATCGCCCCGCGCATCACGAAATTCACCAACTGCCGTCTGGTGCGCGGCTCCAGTCTTGTTGAGCAGGATCTCTGGATCGATGCTCTGACTGGAAAGATCCTCAAGGATCAAGAGGCTTTCTATGAATTGCACCTGTCGCCCGATGAGATCATTGATCTCGGTGGCCGCATCTTGGCTCCCGGTCTGATCGATGTTCAGCTGAATGGCGCGCAGGGTTTCGACTTCTCTGTGCCTTGTGAGACCAAGGAGGAATACGACGAGGGTCTACGCATGGTCAACCGGGGTTTGGCTCGCACCGGTGTTACGTCTTATCTGCCCACCGTAATCAGTTCGACTGCCGAAGTCTACCACAAGGTCCGTCCTGTTTCTTACTTTGCCTGGTCAAATGGAGACCCAAGTAAGGCTGACAAAGTTATCAATAGGTGCTGCCTTCCCTTGGTCCCAAGGGCGCCAACCACCTCGCCCAAGATGGCGCCGAGTCTCTTGGAGCACATGCCGAGGGTCCTTTCCTCAGTCCCGGCCGCAACGGTATTCACAAGTCCGAGGTGCTGCAATCCGCCCAGACTTTTGACGACCTATATACTATCTATGGCGCCGACAATCTGGGTCCCGACAGCCCCATCAAAATGATCACTGCCGCCCCAGAGGTCGGCAACATGATGGCCCAGATTCCCGAGATCGCTAAGCGCGGCATTATCTACTCTATCGGCCATTCCGACGCCACCTACGAGCAGGCCGTGTCGGCGACCCACCAGGGCGCGCGCATGATCACCCACTTGTTTAACGCCATGCGTCCCTTCTACCACCGCAACCCGGGCGTGTTCGGTCTGCTCGGTCAGAGCGAGCGTCGTCGCCCGTGCTACGGCGTCATTGCTGATGGGATCCATCTGCACCCCACTTCGATTAAGATCGCCTACAATGCCCACCCGGATGGTCTTATTCTGGTCACTGATGCCATGCGCCTGTGTGGTCTGCCCGATGGTGTCTATGATTGGACCAACGGAGAGCGCATTGTCAAGACCGGCGCCCGTTTGACCTTGGAGGGATCCGACAAGATTGCTGGAAGCTCCGCGACCCTCATTGAGTGTGTCAACAACTTCCGTCGCTGGTCTGGTGCTTCGACGGCGGATTCTATCAATGCTGTCACGGCTACCCCCGCGCGCTTGCTGGGTCTGGAAGGGGTCAAGGGATCCCTGGAGAGTGGAGCCGACGCCGATCTGGTCGTGCTGGGCGAGACTAATGATCCATTCTCTGGCAATACACTCACCGTTGACCAAGTGTGGAAGTTTGGTGTCAAGATCCACGACACTGATAAGAATGCGGCTGTGTAAGACCGAAGTCCAGAACGTGCTCTTTTTTTTTTTCATTCCCTTTTTTTCTTTCCTTCTTGTCGTTCCGGGGTCAGCATCCCTCGCATTTTGTCTTATCTACCGGAGCAGAGGCGTTCGGGTTTATCCACTTGCATTTAACGTCAATAGAACCATCCAGCATGGCTTGAGTTGAATTTTTACATTCCATCAACCAGTTTCAATAGATTGCTTTGAAATCGAGAAATCAGTCCAATATTGGTCTCCTTGTATATTCAGTAGGCCAACTCATAGTAAGAGTTTACATTCCTATGTAACCGAAGACACGTTGCGCGTGTGGTATATATCCATGAAATCTCCAAACACCGGCTCCGGCTGGCAGAACCCAACAATCGAGCTACGGAGGGAGAGTCCACAAGCCTGACACGATGGTACTCAACTCTCACCTCCGCTTGCTCTGGCCGGGCCCCAGCGCCGCTCGCTTATATGCTAAAACGAAAAATACAAAATTCGAACAAGACTTTTGCAGAACGTGTCATCGTCCAAGTTCGCAACCACCCCCTGCCTGGGATGGGTGTTTTACAGGCGGGGCTGCGAGCGGGACCAGCCGGCCTCCTCGGCGATCATTTCGGCGGCACGCTCACCAACGGCCAGGACCGTAACCATAGGGTTGATGCTGGGAATGTCGGGGAATACACCGGCGTCCGCGATACGAACACCCTTCAGGCCACGGACCTTCAACTGGGGATCCACAACGGCCAGAGGGTCACGAATAACGTCACCCATCTTGGTGGTACCGGCCGGGTGGTAAACGGTGTGAGCCACGCGGCGGCCGTACTCAGACAACTCCTCGTCAGTCTGGATCTTGGGACCGGGAGCGACCTCGCGCTTGATCCAGTTCTTGAAGGGAGCCTGTTGGGCGATCTCACGGGCAGCCTTGAGACCGGCCACAATGGTGGCGGCGTCGTAGCCCTCAGGATCGGTGAAGTAGCGGAAATCTAGAGCGGGTTTCACAGAGGGGTCGGAGGAGGTGAGATACAGACGACCACGGGAGCGGGGACGAGGGATGTTAGGGGTCATGCAGAAGGCATTGATGGGCTCGTCGTATCCCAGACGAGCAGTGTTAAGGGTGAAGGGAATCTGGTAGCAGTGCATCATCAAGTCGGCGGCCCGGCCGTCGAAGCCAGCGGCGTTGGGAAGCTCACGGCGCAGGAAGATACCGGCATCAGAGTCCATGGTGGTTTGGTTCGGGGGAACGGGCTGGTTGAGCTCCCACATGATGATCGACTCGGGATGATCAAGCAGGTTCTCACCGACACCGGGAATGTCCTTGATGACAGGGATGTTCAGAGCAGATAGCTGCTCACGGGGACCCACGCCAGACAGCATCATCAGACGAGGCGTGTCGACGGCACCGGCGCAAAGAATGGTCTCCTTTTTAGCACGCAAGGTATGGGTCACACCGGACTGCAGGGTAACGTTGACACCAGTGACGACATCGCCCTCAATGTTGAGCTTGGAGACCCAGGCATTGGTGAGAATGGTCAGGTTAGGACGCTTTTCCTCACCGCGCAGGATGGGGTGGATGTAAGCCACACTGGCACTGCTTCGGCGGCCGTCATCGGGGTTGTAGGACACGTTGAAGAAGCCGACACCCTCGGTCAGCTCACCGTTCTTGCGAATATCGTCGTTGAAGTTCTCAATGACGGGGATGTTCATGGCACTGGAACAGGCTTGAACCCAATCCTTGCACAACTGGTTGCGGTGACGAGCGTGCACCGGCTGAATCGTGTTGCGCAGGCCATCAATAATACGGGTGAAGGTCTCAAAGTCCCAGCCCTTGCAGCCCTTGGCAACCCAGTTCTTGCAGTCATACTCAAAGGGACGGAAGGAGATCAGCGTGTTATGGCTAGAGCAACCACCCAGCACCTTGGCGCGAGAGTGACGGATGTGACTGTTGCCTTAAGAATCGTTAGTTTGGGGGGGACATTCTCAATGCTTGTTCCGGAAGAAGTACCGTTGGGCTGCTCGACTGTACCGTAGTCGTAGTCGAGCTCACCGCCAAGGAGATTCAGCCACTCCTTCAGGTTGAGCACACGGTCATCCATGAAGTCACTCGGGCCACCTTCAATGACCAGAGTCCGCTTATTGGGGAGGTACTGAGCCAGGCGTGCCGCAATGACACAGCCGGCAGTACCGCCACCCACTACGATGTAGTCGTAGCTGTTAATGTCGACAGCAGGAATTTCGTTGGTGGTAGCCATGTTGCGTAGGCAGATAAAATGGATGGAAGAGAAAGAAAAAGAAAAGACGGTAACTTTAAAGCGTAGGGCGGATGGTCTGATAACTCAAGATCCGATCTCAATCGACCAGCCCGATTCGGATCGCGTGCTTTTTTTTTTTTTCGTTTCTTTGCATTGGAAAGCGGATCAATTGGACGATGTGACTGGTGGCGATCTCAACTGCGTGGAGCCCTTCTTAGATAAGACAAATTGGATCCACTTGAGGCACAACGCAAATGGTTTCCGGGTAGTGCGGGATCTACGAAGTTCGAATGGGGAAGGCGGTTAGAGAAGAAGAGAACGCGAAAGGAGAAATGGGGAACAGGAACAGAGAGGAGCCCATTTCGATGAAACACAATCAGCCATGATTCTAATGTCGGGCAATCACAGTCTACTTCACGAGATTAGACTGGTTACGTCATGGCTCTCCCCGCGACGGTATTCCGTATTTAGTGCGACAATCCACCCCGGAGCTCGGCGCTGGTGAGACCACGATGGAGTCAAACGCCCTGCGAGTTACGACCTTGGCGAATCCTCATGCCGCATTGAAACCTCCCCGCAGCCACGCAAAGGACCGGCGTTGCAAAAATTTTACGTACAAGTGGAGTCGCCCGGCAAACCTTTTTTAGCTTCCTGGTCCCATGTCCAAGGCGGTGTAGAGAGGCAAGTCGGAGAGATTATCTTTCTTCTATCATTCTCAATTCTGTAATACACTGGCAACAATGGCTCTCTCTTTTCCGCCTCGTGAGCTCTACTACGACGGTCAGGCTCGCGCCGCCTCGTCAGGAAAAACCTTCCAAACAATCAATCCCGCCACCGCAACTCCGTTGGCCGATATCCAGGTGGCCTCCAACGCCGATATCGATGCCGCAGTTGCTTCCGGCGAGCGCGCATTCCCTGGCTGGTCCCAGACTCCTCCCATTGTGCGTGCGCGCATTCTACACAAGGCCGCTCTTCTCCTGCGTGAGCGTAATGACGAGATTGCCCGTGTCGAGACTTTGGATTCCGGCAAGGCTTTCACCGAGACCAGCACTGTCGATGTGGTGACTGGCGCTGATGTACTGGAATATTATGCCAACTTCATCGGTGGCGGTGGTTTGAATGGCGAGACTACACAGTTGCGCGAGGATGCTTGGGTGTATACCAAGAAAGCCGCTCTGGGTGTCTGCGCCGGGATTGGTGCTTGGAACTACCCCATTCAGATGTGAGTGTTTTCCCCACGCCTGTCGCCTTCATGGCCGGCCGAATAACAAATGACCCGCTTAGTGCTCTCTGGAAATCCGCAGCCTGTCTTGCTGCAGGTAATACTATGGTCTACAAGGCGAGTGAATTTACTCCTCTCCACGCCCAAACTCTCGCCGAGATCTACACCGAGGCTGGTCTACCTGCAGGTGTCTTCAACGTGGTCAATGGCGCTGGCGATGTGGGCGCCTACTTGACCAACCACCCTTCCATCGCCAAAGTATCCTTCACCGGTCAGGTGTCGACCGGTAAGAAAGTGGCAGGCTCCGCGGCCGGCAACATGAAATACGTGACTATGGAGCTGGGTGGCAAGAGTCCCCTCATCGTCTGCCCCGACGCAGACCTGGAGAACGCGGTCGATGGTGCCATGATGGCCAACTTCTACAGCACCGGTCAGGTCTGCACCAACGGTACTCGTGTCTTCGTTCCGCGTGCGATGAAAGCTGCCTTTGAGAAGCGCTTGCTCGAGAAGATCCCTTACGTGCGGGCTGGTCCCCTCTTCGATGAGCAGACCAACTTTGGTCCTTTGAGCTCCAAGTCTCACTACGACAAGGTCATCTCTTACATCCGCTACGGTATCGAGTCGGACCGAGCCACCCTACTTTGCGGAGGCCCTGATAAGCCTCACGTGCCCCAGGACCTGCAGGCCGGCTACTGGGTGAAACCCACCGTCTTCACTGACTGCACTGACTCCATGCGCATTGTGCAAGAGGAGATCTTTGGTCCCGTCATGTCCATCTTGTATTACGACACTGTCGAGGAGGCCGTCCATCGCGCCAATAACACCGATCTCGGCCTCGCTGCTGGTGTCTTCACCAAGGATCTGAACCAGGCTCACCGTGTGATTGATCAGCTTCAGGCTGGAATCACATGGATCAATACCTGGGGTGAAAGCCCTGCGGAGATGGCTGTCGGTGGCTGGAAAAACAGTGGTCTGGGTGTGGAGAACGGTCGCCGTGGTATTGAGGCCTGGGTGCAGAACAAGAGCACTGTGGTCGAGATGAGTGGTGCCGTGGCCAGTGTCTTCGCCAAGTTGTAAATTATTCTATATACGATGTGATGCATGCATGACCCCAAGCGGTCGCGGATAGAATACGATCAAAATGGTGCGGTTAATATCAAAGCACTTAATCTTACTACCACATGACGCCACGTCATAAATAATATGCTTTCATTCAAGCGCCTAGATGACATTGGATGCACATTGGAGAGGACATTGAGTGCTTTGGCTTATCTAAAAGTCCTCACCACGGAAAGAAAAAAAAAAAAAACAACTCCTCGACCAATTCCTGTAAGCATAAAAGGCCATGCAGCACAAAACTTGAAACGCGTAAGAAAGAAATGACCCTCAATTCCGGTATCCCAAGCAATTAGCGAAAGAAAATTGCACGTTCAAAGAAGAAAAGGAAAAACGCCGATTGACTGCGCGTTTGCCGCCAGTCTATGAGATAGGGGTCATTCTAGCACCCATGCGATCAAAGATCAGGTCGTTCTTGAGAGCACTGTCAAGACCCACGGCCGAGTCGACCATGCGCGAGGACATGCTGTCCGGGGTGAGTTCATCGTCCTCGTGAGAACGGTAGAGCTCGGTATTAATGCGCAAGTCCTTAGGTACCTTCTCAGGGGTCCTGTCGGGAGTGGGCTGCTGCTTGGAAGCGGTCTTTTTCGCGGGCAATGGGGCGGGGACATAAGTACGTGGACGGTAGACCATAGCAGGTCCTTGGGTGCGAGCATCGGTGCCGGCCTGTTCAATTGATTCGAAGTACCGAACAGTCTTGACCTTGAGCTCTAGAGTGGCATCACGGTCACAGACAATCAGCGGGTGCTGATGCAGTTGCAGGGCAGAGAGAGTCCACATGTGGTTGACACCTTCCTCGAGACCCTTTTGCACGGCGAATGCCTTGTGAGCACCGGTGGCGACAATCACCACCTCGCGAGCATCCATGATGGTCTGGATTCCGACAGTCATCGCCATGCGCGGCACCTTGGTCACATCATTGTCGAAAAAGCGGGAATTGGCCAGGATAGTGTCGTATGCGAGGGTCTTGACTCGGGTACGGCTGCTGAGGGATGAGCCGGGCTCGTTGAATGCAATGTGGCCGTCCGGCCCGACGCCACCCAGGAAAAGCTCGATACCGCCATAGCGGGCAATGCGTGCGTCGAAGGAGGCACACTCGGCGACCAGATCGGTGGCGTTGCCATCGAGAATATTGATGTTTTGGGGCGGGATGTCCACGTGCGAGAAGAAATGCTTGTACATAAAGCTGTGGTAGGACTCGGGGTGGTCTCGAGGCAGACCGACGTATTCATCCTATCGCATTGAATCAGTCACTGTCACTTATGATTTTGTACCGCGCATTAGCGCATCGGCATGAAGCGCGCCTACCATGTTGAATGTCACCACATTCTTGAACGAGATCTCGCCGGCGCGATGACGTTGTACTAAGATCTTGTAAATGATCTCAGGGCTACTGCCAGTGGGCAGGCCCAGCACGAACGGGTTGCTCTCAGTCGGATTGAAAGCCTTGATGCGGCCTAGAATGAAGCCTTTAGTAAGGATCGCGAGTGGGGTCGCGCGTCTCTCTCTCTCGCGAGAGTCCACTTACTGACGATGTACTCGGCGATGTACACCGAGGCCGACTTGGGGTCTTCTCTGATGATCACACGCCTGATCATTCAGTTAGCCTGAGAATACGCGAGATTGGAAGAGGACATTGCATACATGTTGGTTACGTCAGCGGGCAAAGACTCAAATTGTCAAAGGCTGATCAGATCGAGGGTAAGAGTCTGGGTGCTTGTGGATGTATGTTTTCTAAAGGAGGAGAAGGAAAGAAAGTTGAAAGATGATAAAAAGTAAAGAGACCCAAGGTTAAAGATAGTGAAGTGCCCACGGGTTACGTCGAGTGTACGACAGTAACAAAGATTAACGGGCATCGTAGTACGAGGCAAAGACCAGGCTCCGCTGTGACTTGTTCGAGTCTACCACCACGTCTTGTCGCATGCGCCCATGGCCCACACCATAGGTGACGTCTGCCGAATTGGGCCCTCAAATCAGCCTGATTGAGCACACGAGATAGCAAGTAGAAACCTCATTCGTCTGTCAACGAAGGAACCCGTCCGCATTGTGCAGTGCCATGTGGTGGCCAACAATAGAGCCAAAACGGACGTCGATGACGCAGTGATTGATAGAAGAAGAGAGATTATGATTGGTAGGTCACCTTCCAGAAATGGGAATGGGAATGAAGTGTCAGCGAAAAGAAGGTTCCATCGCGAGCAGAAGTTGCATCCGGTGAAGTCGGCACCGAGTAGACAAAACCTGGGGGAGAATCCACCTTTTGGGACTGGGTGCAACCTTGCAGCGTCGCAGTGAGATACCGTACAGGACCGTATTGTATTGATACCACGTGATGTCAACTGTCAGTCGGGAAGTGTCAAAATTTACCTAATACTGTGATCTCGAATGGGGACCAGTGCTGGGCTTTTTGTTTTCGTTTCCTCCCATGATCTTGGCTTTTACTCTCTAGCTTTTTTTTCCCCCCTGTTTCTTTTAAATCTAGGTCTAGTTTGTTCAAGTTGACCTCGGCCAGTGGTTCTCCAGACTATCCCAGAATCAACTCGTAGATAATGACGCGCGCGGACAAGGGCCGCCTTCCGCCCTATCTGACCTTATCGTAACCTTCCCCGATTGCGGCTCTGGAGCTTCCCACCAGCAAACCCGTCTTAGCCCGAGTTCAAACCAAAGCCATTCACTTGAAAGTCTGACACGCCTGAGGCACAAGCGCTGATTTCCATCCACCCCCTCGCATCACCTGACTGCGAACTCGGAGCTCACGCGTGTTCAGCTATTCCGGGGTTTCGCACCAAACGTCAAGGTTGATCCCGCTTGCAGCCCCGTCTCGTGCGGATTCCTACGCTGCATCCTACCTGTCGGGCCCTGCTGGCATTCCTCCCCCAGGGCCATGGCCCCGAAAGAGGACATGTTGCCCCCGGGCTGGGAGGATCTAGACAGGTATGTTGATCGCCTTTTCCGGAGCCATGCGCCCTATTCCAAGCCTTTGCCCTGCACCCCCTTCGGCTTCGGGCGTACTCCCCCATCTCCACGCCTGCGTCGCTGTGGAACCCCAGTGGTCCTTCCTCGGGAGATGTAGACTATTGCCCTTTTTGGAAAAACTGAAACCTGATGCTGGCTGAGAAAAATGTGCTGACGTGCCATGCGGCGCAGGCAAATGGGCCAGCTCTTTATGATGGGCTTCGATGGGACCTCAGTCAGCCCACAGGTCCGCTCTCTCATTGAGGACTACCACTTGGGCTCCGTCCTCTTGTCGGCTAAGAATCTCAAATGTAATCCTAGTCTCCTTGCTTCTCTCCTAGGGCCTGTGCCATTCAGAGTACTGATTCAAACTAATAGCTGCTGAAGAGGCCACCCGACTGGTGCTCGAGCTGCAGACCATTGCCCATGAGGCCGGACACCCCGTACCACTACTCATTGCATTGGATCAGGAGAATGGCGGTGTCAACAGTTTGTATGACGAGATATACGTCCGCCAATTCCCTAGTGCCATGGGCATCGCGGCCACAGGGTCGAAGGCTCTCGCTCACGAAGTCGCCGTCGCTACAGGCCAAGAACTCAAGGCAGTCGGAGTCAATTGGATCCTGGGTCCTGTGCTCGACGTCTTGACCAATGGTCGAAATCAGCCCCTGGGCGTCCGTACCACAGGTGACGACCCCCAGGAAGTATCTCAGTACGGGGTGCAATATATGACAGGGTATCAGGAAGCAGGGCTTGCGACCTGTGGCAAACACTTTCCTTCCTATGGGAATCTGGAATTTCTCGGATCTCATACAGATGTACCCATCATTACGGAATCTCTGGAACAACTCAGTTTAACCGCGTTGGTGCCTTTCCGTAATGCCATTATGCACGGATTGGACGGCATGATGGTAGGGGGCGTCTCCATGTCATCAGCGGGGATGAATGTTATGCATGCCTGCTTGAGTGACCAAGTAGTGGACGAGCTACTGCGAAAGGACCTCAAGTTCCAAGGGGTGGTCGTCTCCGAGTGCTTGGAGATGGAGGCATTAACTCACAACATTGGAGTGGGAGGCGGAACAGTCATGGCGAAAAACGCAGGGTGCGATATTATCCTTCTATGCCGGTCTTTCCCAGTGCAGCAGGAGGCAATCAACGGACTGAAGCTAGGCGTGGAAAACGGCATCATCGGTCGAAATCGAATCGAGCAGTCATTGCGACGCGTTCTGAGCCTCAAATCACGATGCACTTCATGGGAGCAGGCACTCAACCCGCCCGGCCTACTCTCGCTCACCCAGATGCAACCTTCTCACACCAACCTCTCCACACGTGCATACAACAACTCTATTACGGTGATGCGAGACAAGAACAACCTTCTTCCACTCTCGAACACCATTGACGCCGACGAGGAGCTTTTGCTCTTGACTCCCTTGGTCAAGCCGCTCGCTGCTTCAGGAGTCACGCTCGCCGCTAATGATAACACACATGGCCCGATTGATCCCTCCACGTTAGATAGGACCAACTCGGTGATGACAGGAGAGAGTGTCTTCAAAGAATTGGGGAGATCTCTCTCACGACAGAGGAGCGGTCGTGTATTGCACACCTCGTACACCTCGAATGGAGTGCGTCCAATTCACGAAGATCTCATCAAACGAGCGAGCGCAGTGATTGTGGTCACAGCAGATGCCAATCGCAACCTGTATCAACAGGCCTTCTCGAAGCACGTGTCGTTGATCTGCCAGTCGCAGTGTACGCCGTCTGGCGAGCGATGCGAGAAACCTTTGATCGTGGTGGCAGTGAGCTCGCCCTATGACTTTGCCATGGATGCTTCCATAGGCACGTACGTTTGCACATATGACTTCACTGAGACGGCGCTGCAGGCGCTAGTCAAGATTTTATACGGTGAGCTGACGCCCACGGGGGTATTGCCCGGTTCGATTAGTCGCAGCCAGAAAATTCATCAATCGCGCCAGCACTGGCTTGTTGAGAATTGGAACGAGGAACGTGACGCTGCTGCGTTGGATGCCCTTCTGGACGCGAGCCGGGAAGACTGTGTGCAGGGTCAACGGTCCGAGCTCCTCGGTGCGACCTCTAACAGCTTCCTGCTACGCAAGGAGGATATTGACGAGGCGCACTTTGTGGTCCGTAACAGCAGCACGCAAGCGCTTTATGGGTTCTGTGCCACCTACTTCTTTCGGTCAACTGGCACCGGCGTCATCGGGTGTCTGATCGTCGATCCGGCCCGGCGGAAGCTTTCCATCGGGCACTCCCTTCACAGCCGTGCCATCCGCACTCTCCTCCAGCGCAAGGGCCTGAAGCGGTTCCAGCTTGGGTCTCGACTGCCCGGCATCTACCTGGGCATCCCGACCGTCAGTCCTGTTGAACGTAAACGACTGCGCCAGTGGTTTGCCGACCTTGGATGGAACACCGCTCTCTCGCGTCCCGTCTGCAGTGTGGTACTGCGCAACTTGGGGACGTGGACGGCCCCTGACGGCCTGACCGCAACCCTGCAAAATGCCGAGGTCATCTACGATCTGGTCTACGGGTGGGACTTTGCGCGTGCGATCCTCGACCACATCCGCACCAATGCGCGGCAAGGCGTCACGGACATCTACCGCATTGCCCTGGGTGGCGCCCCCAATTGTGGCATCATCCGGGCTAAGCGCTCTTCGGACGAGATGATTCTCGGCAGTATCGTGATCTACAACGAGCGGTCGGCATTGGCCGAGCACATGCCCGCTCTTCGCGCGACCCCGCCACCCGTTGGGGGCATCTCGTCGCCCGTGATTTCTCCGTATGCAGAAGACTATTCGACCGTCATGCAGGGTCTGATCCTGCTAGCGATTAAACAAATCCGCAAGTTGAATGCCAATGCTGTCGTGATGGACTGTGTACGTGATCAGATGGATATTACCCGCTCATGTCGGAGCTAGGCTAACAGGAACACTAGGTGGATGGCGATGGCAATTTTGACTGCCTTTCTTCGATGGGCTTCAGCATGCTTCACAGTTTTGAGGAGGTCAACTGCGATGCAGCCACCTGGACGATGATGCACGCATCGTAGACCCTGCCCTGGGAGGGTTTTCGAGTCTTTTCTCTTTACTCTTTCTCTATTCTTCTTCTCTACTGTTGATTTCTTTTTTCTTTCTTTCTTTTTTTTTTCTTTTTCTGCGGCTCCTGTGGCTTGTTTCTGATTCTCGCATATATGATATCCATTTGGCATTTTGGTTCGGGATCGGGGGATTAGGCTTCGCGATGCAGGTACCTGTGTCAGTCTAGGAGTTTCATGAGAGGAAGGGAATCCCCACGTTATTCTGGACTCGCATTGTGCATATTATCGCCACGGAGCGCAAGAAGAGCCTGTCGTGGGTGGGACAGGCAGTCTGGACGGCGTCCACTTAGACGAATCTGACATCATAGTCCTTCTATTTTCTATTTGATTTTTTTCTGAGTTCGTTCTTTTTATTTGCCTTATTCTTTTGATGGATCTCTTTCATTTCTGTTTATTTTTTTTACTTTTTTTTTTGAGCTGGTCGAGTGCGCCGGTCAAGGGACGTGTCGATCACGGGAGATCCGCGATGATGTCTCATTCCGAGGCCAGCATTGGCAGACCAGTTACCCACGAGAGCCGACGGTCGACTGTCAAGAGGGCGGAGTGGAGCCCGCGAGGCAGCCATAAAACGGCCGGCTACGAGTGGACCGGACGTCCGTAGGACCCTGCGTCTCTTCATCTACCCGAAGTGGGCTGAGACGGACTCCGCTCAGAAGTTCCACGCCTCCACATTGGGGAACTCCGTGCGAGGGAAACTAAGGAACTAAGGAACTACTGGGGCACAAATCGCCCTCTCTGGATTTAGTCTCATGTGAACATGTAGCTCGAAAGATCATTTGATCGCGATCGACCTGGAAGTGATTGTGTTCCCCGACCGTTAGGAGCTAGCCTATTGCACATTGCACCTGGCACCCTGGCTCATTGAGCTTTGGAAGATGGAAATCCTCTTCGGGCGCTCGGGCGTCGGAACCACACTTGCATCCGGGGCCTCGCTTCGGGAATTCACTCGTTTCCTGAAGTGGGAACGCCCACTCTACTAGAGTTTGGCGAAGAACAAAATCCCTCGGTGATTGACGACTTTCCATTTTCCATGGGCAAGGGTCCAAATGGGAATGGTCCACATTCTTGATCTCCGTTCTGGGAGCTGGACTCTGAAGTCGTGATTCGAGCCCAAATGCATCGATAGCGATGATCAGCGGTCTTTTTTGGCGAGTCAAACACAAGATATCCCCAAACAGGAGAGGGCATAAGCAAAGAGCGAAGTAACGAGGAGCGAGCAGTGAGCCCCAGACAAACACAACACCAGATCCTTCCACACCAGTCATTATACACTCTGTATTCGATACTCGACACTCGACATATTTTCACATCCCCATGACGCGGGTCTTGCCGCCTTCGCCATCTTCATGTCCACTTTCGAAGCTTGCGGCCTAAGCGAATCACCATCCGAGCTTGCCAGGGCCGTGCATGCGAAAGCCCGGGGATAATTCAAATCGGGTAAATGCACGGGAGATTGGGAAATCGGCAATCCTGGTTTCACAGCCCGTGATGCCGTTGAACGGTGACTTGATCACGGCCATGTCCGCTTTCTTTCTTTTTCTTTGCCCTGCTGGACTGTCGCCTGAACAAATCGAGGTTTCGACTAATCGACCCTCGACCGTCGACTGGATGCGTCCAGGGCCCCCCGGCTCCGCTGTGGATTCTGCCCGTTCGCGGACCAGTGCACGATCGCGTCCTCCCAATTCGACATTTCCACTTGGCCCAGTCTGGTCCACTTGGTCCATCGTCGGGCTTCATTGGCTCCCCGACCCTAGTCTAGCCCCCTCATCGCCAGACTCCCCCATCTGCATGTCAGACGGTCCCCATGTTGATCGGCCGTGGCAAGTCCGGTCCTGTTCTTCCGTGCAATTCGAGGACTCTATATTGTATGACCCTATTCTATTTTCGTTCTGGAACTACCAAAATGTAAAAAAAATTCAAACCATCAAACTTCACTGGGCGCGGGCCCAACGCCACCCTTTCCATCTCGTGAGCGTGGGCGTTGGTTGTTGAATCCGGACAGGACGCCTCGATACGGCAGGTGGGTTCATAGTTCTTCAGTGATCTTCAGGGCCCCTGGATACAGTATTTGGAGGCTGCCGAGAGCCGACGATCGCGTCTGACTGAAGCGAAAGCCTGGCAAGCCGGGACATGGCCCCAAAGGATAAGAACAATCGCAGCTTAAGTAGAAAAACCCGTCTTCGTTCTCCGCATAAACCGCGGCTCCACTTTTCCCCGAATCCGTCGGCGCATCCGCAACGCATTCCATGTTCCCCCCCCCCCTCAACCTCTCCTTCCCTTCTCCCCCTGACCTCTTCCTCTTGCCTTCTACCACTGCCCGCGCCATGGAGGGCTTCGATACCATGGCCATGCCGCCCTATCTGGCCAGTCCACTGTCTCTTGGCAATCTTCAGGGCGACTATCTCAATGCCATGCCTGGCCTCGACATGACCGATCACCGGTCCAACTTTGATTCAGACACCTTTGTCAGGTACGTATCATGACCCTCCGCTCATGGAACCACCGGCGTTTTCCCTTCCCCCCTTCACCGGGGCAGGTAGCCGGTATGGCACCTTGGCGTTCCGTGCGATCGTGCACTAACTTCGGTTCCTAGTGAGGAGCTCACCTTTACTCAGAGTAGTCTGCCGCACTCGTTGAAACGATATCCCTCGGGCTACGATGACCCTTTCACCGACATGGTCGCTCCTTTTGACCCGGTGCCGCCCGAGCAGCACCAGGACTCGTCGATCGATCACAACAATAAGCTGCTGAGTTTCTCGTTACCCGCTTATCCCTTCACACTTCTGGACTATTCCATGCGACGCACTTCCCTGTCCGTGTCCGCGCAATTACACGGCATGTTTTTCCCTGGCTGAATCGCCATATACGACATCGCCTTCCGAGAATGCTCCCCCTCAGCAGGGTGCCGAGCTGACCTGTTATCGTCGCAACTTGTTCCAGATCACCGGCTCCGTCACGTTGCCCCGAGGCATGCGGTATATCATGACCGATCAGGGCGATCGAATTCCCATTCTGGCTCAAGAACTCACCGTGTCGGCTACCGAATCAGTCGAGGGTAACCCTGTGAAGATCATCTCCGTGCCGTGGAAGACGCCCTCGGCAGCTGCGGCCAACTCCGGTACAGCTCTCGAGGACAGCGGCGCGGGCAGCGCGGCCAAGGTCGAGAAGGAACCTCCGCCCATTCCCCTGGATATTATGGCCGGTCAAGATCTGGACACCGACTACGCCACATTTCCCATTGCATGGAAACGTCTGCAGTTCCGAGTAGCAACCGCGAACAACGGACGCCGGAAGGAGCTACAGCAGCATTTCGTCGTGAGGCTCAAGGTCGTGGCAACTCTGTCCACCGGTGCCAAAATCGCCATCTCAGAGGTACATTCGGGGCCGGTCATCGTTCGTGGCCGCAGCCCACGCAACTTCCAGTCTCGCAAGGATCTCCCGCTCAGCGGTAGCGCGGCCGCATCACGGAAGAACCAGGCCAACTCGGCGGCCGCACTGAACCGTACGCCAACCAATGAGTCCGTACCCCGTCGTGCCAGCGTGACCCCAGCCAAGACCAAGGTGCCGTCCGGGACAGTACAGAGCAGCTCGCCCGAGACGACGTCCGTTCCACCCCCGACGCTCATGCAACAGCCGCATGCGACCCCAGACTGGACCACGATCCCTCAATCCACGCCCAACATCATGTCTCATGGTCACCAGTCTCTCTTCCCTCACTCCAGTCCCGAACAACTCTCCCAGGCGGACCAGCACCGCCGCGTCAGTAGTACAGCCTCGGCCGCCGCGCCGATTAATTTGTCTCTGCTAGACGAGGAAGACCCTGGGGACGCAGGCCTGCACCTTGACCAGAAGATCATGCCACCCTATTCGAGTGAAATGCCCCAGCATCGGTCCATCAGCATGGATCAAACGGCACCACCGACTAAGATGCGCAAGCTATCCCATGCGGTTTCCCAGACCCCATCTCGAAGCGCCACTTCCTCACTGCCGCTACTGGAAACCGCCCAATTGCCCCAGCAATTCGTCTCCTCGCTGCCCTTTCCGAACGAAGGTACTGATTTCCTTTACGAGTACTTTCCTCTCGGCCTGGACGACTGGCAAGCCCCCGTCGACGCCGTTTACAGGCCCCATGTGGTCCACCATACCAACATGCCCGAGATGAAGTTTGTTGCCTCAAGGGGCCGCAGCAAGCGGTATTTCGCCGCCGAGGATGTCTTTTAAATCTTATCAGCTCACGGGCGCTCGGTCGGCGTTTAATTTTTTCTTTTCTTTAAGGAAGGGAGGGGGAGAAGGGTTATTTGTTTGCCTTTTTTTTTTTCGGGTTCAATTTTGGGGGTTGGGGTTTTGGGGTTGGGTTAGGGTCGCATCTGCATCTGCACATCTGGGGGTAATTCGGTTCAAGCTCCTGTCACCTTTTAGAATCTTCTCTTTGCTGGAGAGAAGTATGTTTTATGTTACGCTGCTTTTTATGGGGTTGTTGGGTCTGGCCTGGTCTGGTCCAGGGGTGATTTTCCCCCCTCTCATGTTTTTTTTCTCCCACCAGGTGCAAACACGGCGATTGTGGCGCGCTGCGGAGTTTTATGCGTTTTGATTCTGGAGGTTTGGTCCTCACTCGAAAGAGCTTGTCTTTCACTTCCGAGGGTTGCTGGGCCACTACGACGGGGACTGGATTTTTGAGGTTTTCTGCGGGTCTTCTCTTGGTTTGTGTTTCTTGGTTATATCCCATCGTGTTATGATGTTACGGTGCTGTTCATCGCGCTTGATCTTGAGCCGATGGCCGCTTTATATCTCTGGCAGCCCAGGATCTCTAGTCTGAAAACGAATTTACATTGTTGATGAATACCTTCCTCTTAGCCCTTCGCGAGGAAGCTTGTCATATGACGCACAGTATGTATCCTAGTGATGAGATGATGATGCTGTTGCTCGAATGGATATACTACTGGAAGTACTAGATGGGTCCACTAGTAGAGGACCGTCACGATCGAGCAGGTTGGGGAGGAATCAACGAGTATGGGTACACATGTATGTTTATCTATACATAGCCCAATCCGTCTCCACCGACAGTCTCAAGATCGGCTCTGATCTCCCATTCCTTGGCGCCGATCCGACCCGCGATCTCCGCCTGGCGTTGCTTCCCTAGGCTCAGCCACTGACGCAGCAAGTTGCCATCAACCATGCCTCGGCCACCGGCCCCGTCGCTTTCAACAGCACGGAAGGCACGAGGGTTCAGTCCACAGGGATGTTCGATGGTGTTGGTCAACTGAGATTGTAGGGCTGACAATCGACGGTAAGATTCTTCTGTGACGGATGTGACCAGTGCTAGGGATCCGTTCTGCGAGGTGATCAAGACGTGGTGCCTGGGCAGGTCTTTGTCCACGTCCATCTCATCGTCGTTCGATTCCACCAATTCAGAGGTCACCGGAGTACGGGGCAGCAGAGTCACTGTCGAGGCAAAGTTGCCGGTGTAGAATTTACTCCGGTTGAGCAATCGGTCACCATTGGAAGATTTGGGATCTTAAGATGGGTCAGTAGGGGTTTCATCATGCCAGAAATGGCCTGTAATTTCATCACGCACCTTCGGGGTCGTACTGCAGAACATGGAGGTTGCAATCTGAGTCCGCAACCAGCATATAGAGCTTATTCCCGTCCGGCAGGAAATCCGCCGCCGCCACCTCCAGGTAGTCTGGGTCTTTGCCGAAGAGTGTCATCTTGTACGGTTCTTCCTGCAATGGGGGTTAGTGCAGTCTAAACAAACGCGTCCAAGTGGTATCTTACCGAATAGCCTGCAAACCAGATGCCTTTGACTGCATCGCCAAGAATACACATCCCTGTGCCTTTGAGTTCCTTGGCGACGTTTACATAGCAAAGCATATCCATGAAGGCCACAGGAAGAAGGCTACCGTCTTCCTTGAGACCTCGAACCATACACTTTTGTCCCTGGGCTACGATGATGAAGCCCTGGCTGCCAATGCCCGACAGTGCCGTTACGGCACCCTTCACGGTCTCCTTGCCAACCAGCTTCAATTTCCGTCCAGTTTCTGGTTGGCCTGGTTCCGGAACAACTTCGATCACCTCAAAAACGTAGATACACCCGCGGGACGGAATGTCTTCGCCTTTAGCAATAGCCGTTCCCACAACAATAAGGTCTTTCCTCTCGTGTGTGTTCTCCGAAATCTCCAAATTCACATTTTTAACCGCTGTTATATGCTCTGCACATTCCAGAGGATAAGTATCGATCACGGCCCAAGTCTTGGGGCTAACAACTTTCACGGAGCTCTGAGGGACCTTGGGCAAAAATGTTATTGACTCCATGCGCCACTCCGGGTGCAACTCGTCATCCTCTGGTAACTTGAAGCCGACCTTGGAGCTGGTCCCGAGGACGTAAGTATTGGATGATGTCGAGTAGGTCAAAAAGTCGACTTGCTCTTCCATGGGGATCTTGCGTAGTGTCCATGGGTAGTCGAATTGGGTATCTGGGGGTAATTGACAAGCACGAACCCAATTATCGGAATCCACGTAGATGAAACCATTCTCACAGCCGATAGACGACGAGTGAAAGCCACTCATCCATCGCGTGAACTCGCCACGAAATCGCACGAGGTGTGGCGAGCTTGCAGCTGTCTTTAACAAGAATCCAGCAGAACTTCCAGGTAGAAAAACGGTGGAAAGCCCGGCAACGTCTGGCAAAACTCGCAATGGCCTGGTCCCCCGCTTTTCCTCCAGCAGGCTAGATGATTCCCCCGATGTGACATTGGACAAGCTATGGTTGGCCTCGCGGAAAAATCGCAGGTCTTGCAATAGTCTATTCTCGACCTCTACTGATATGAAGACAGGCTTGTAGACAGCCAGGTCATCGTTGACAGTTCGCACCTGATGTATAAATTAGACACAAGATAAAGTATTGGACGTAGGGGGACGTACGATCAGATATGGCGAACGAGCCCAACGATCCCCGAGATCCGCGACAAGGACCTCGTTCAAGAGTTCTCGAGAATTTGACCTGCGAGGCGGCTCTGCTGACAAGACAGGCTGTAAGCAGTCAACGCCATCAATGACGGACAACATTTTCATGTCTGAAAGCCTGAATATCTGTGGTTTGTTTGTTGGTCATTGGACTTTCGTTTGAAAGAGAAGGATAGACTTACTGAGAGTTTATTGTCCATGCTTAGCAAGAAGATCAAGACATTTTCTTTGGCAGCATTTGGCGATGGGTGACACTTGCTGAATGCTTCGTGCTTGTCATTATAAAGACAGGTCGATCGCCATTTTGAGGATGAAATCTCATCTGGAAGTGATACCTCGTCGAGGTCACCACTGTCATCTGCCTGAAGAACCAATAGGGAAGAATTGTCCCGTAGAATCGCAAGGTAAGGATCCACAAAGCTTGCGCTTACTGCTAGACGCTCTTCGTCGGTATCCTCATCCCAAATGGGATAAATTTGGGCTAGCCCAAGGTCTAGTTGATTTAGATGTTAGTAAACAGGCAACAAGAAAACTGTTTAAACTAAGTCTCACCAATATCATAGCTTCTGACTTCATTTCGTAGGACTTGGACAAGACGAGTATTGTCAGCTAACGCTCCGATATTGATAGTTCGGTCTTCATTAGGATTAAACTCGGGAGCTTTGAAAAACTCGAGGTCTTGCCCCTCAATTTTCAGGACCTCGGAAATTTCCTTTTCTGATCCGCTGAGTCTCGAAACAATCACATAATGCTGGAAGGAATGTTCTTCTAACGGATCACCACTTTTGGCAAGACTGGCTCTCTCCGAGGCCACGGAGACCGACCACACCCCATCGGCATCTTCGATCTTCATAGAAATGGAGGTGACGGGGTCAATTTCCCTTTTAATGACAGCCAGGCCACTGGCTCGACCGGAACCTTGTGATGCCAAAAGCTCTAACTCGGCGGAAACGCCTTCAATAGCGGAGTTATTGGTGTTTTTGGTTGCTGGAAAAGCTTGTCCTAGTGTGATATCCCGTAGGGGACCAATGCTGGTCAGTCGATCATTCAGACGGAAATGATAGAGCTCAGAGGTCGGTATTTCGGGGACCATGCGTGGATCGGCCTGATTGGATTCAGGCACTGAAGAGTAGAGATCATCTTCATAAGTATCGTCATCTAATTGGTCATTGTCCGAAAATTCTTCGACACTGTCATTGGCCCTTTTGGACTCATTTCGTGCCTTCTTAGCAGATAGCGAGGAACTAGACCATCCCAAAAGGACAGAATCCGAATCTTCGCTACCAATAAAGATATTCCCATCGCCAATGCAAGTGGAGCATGATGCCGCCGACTTCAAAAGATCTCCACCAACCTGGGGTGGCAGTGGGTGAATTGTCATGCCTGACACAGACCGCCCATCCAGCTTAAATTTGATCAGTGCCATTTCCCCGGAGGCAAGAGCAAGAAGAAGATCGCCGCTATCACGACCTAGTCGTTCAACGACGCATCCCTCAAGACGGAAAGCGAGATCAGATTGATCACTCATCGAGAAAGATGACATTTGCCTGGAAAATTCATTCACGCCCACCGCGTTGGTTTTACCCGCCTGGTCAACATGTACGATCTCGTTGGAACCGACAAGGAGGGCCCCTCCCACGGGCGGTGGGAGTGCCACTATCTTGAACAAATCACTGGGAAGCCGGGTAACCGACAGTAGAGTTGTGGATGCACGTTGCTCTAGGTCTAGAGTAAAGACGGTGTAGAACATCACATCCTTTCTTTCGTGAAGCAGAGCATTGGAAGTTGCGATTTGAGAATACAAAATGCCGAAAGTCGGCTCCCTATATTCGTAAAGAAATGCAAGACTGACGGGATGTAACAACGAAGGATCCAATGCTGTCAACGGCAGAACAAAGGAGGCAGCATAAGGGGTTTGATGCCCTGGGCCGTCTTTGTGTTTCTCGACGCCAGTCGACCTTTCTTGGGTCCTGTCAGGACGCTCTCCATCCAGCTCCGAGTCATAGTCATCCATGACCAAGTCATCACCAGCCTGGTGAAAAGGCAGAATGGCAAGGTTACGGACACCGAAATTAAAGACGGCACATCGGCTGCTTGGATCCACGCTGAGAATACTCTCACAGCGACTTAGGTCAGGCACCCAGGGGTTACGAGTGAGGTCCTCTCTTTCGTAGTAATGGATAGAGACCGTGGAAATGCCATGGCGCTCAGGGTCCCACTCGACCAAGCTGAGTTTGGCATTACGAACAGCAAGTAAGATGGCTTCTCCGCCACTCTTCGTAGTTAACGGCTTCACTCGGCTGATATCAGTCACTGTCCCCGGAAGGTAATACTCCCTCTCTAGGACCAATTTCGTCTCCGGTTGGTGAGAGGCTGACGGGTTGGTCTCTGTGCTTTCTCCTGTCCGCCGAGAGGTTGGGTCGCGAAGTGAAAAGACTTGCAGTAGCGATGACCGGACCACAATCAGATTTTTAGCAGTAGCGGAGACAAAAGGTAGTGCCAAGGCATGGGTGACCCCCGTCGGAGGTAGCAATTCCGTATAACACTGCATTGTGAAAAACCCAGCACCTCGAGGTCTTCGGATTGCTCCAATTACCTAGTTAATCAGGCGTATAGGACCGCCAATGTACATGGCAGCTCAGAGAATTCAAGGAACCAGGAATCAAATTCCAAAATCAATGGGAGAGGAGGAAGTATAAAGTGAAGCGCAAGACAGGGCGGATTCCCGACAAATTCCCCATCACGTGGTTATTACCTAAACGGGCTTAGTTAATGACGACAGGCGCGTCGCAGTTTACTTCGACATTCTCACCTTGAAACTGCGAAACCTTGAAAGCTTTCTCTCTTGCTTCAATCTTTCCCCGGCTTCTTGAAATACCTCATGTGAGATCACAATCCAAATTGCGATCACGACTTCCTAATATGGCGCTCCTACAAACATCCCTGATCTGGATCGTGTATGCTGTCGTCATAGCCATCTTGCTCGCGGTGGCTTCGATATTCATTTTTGTGTATCAAACCCCGCGTGACCGTTCTCCCTCTGTAACTTTGACGTGCATTATTGCTATCACCTGTCTCCTGGCCACGGTTCTTCTGCTACCTGTTGATGTGGCACTGGTTTCATCGACTACTTCGTCCAAGTTGGGCCGACGGAAAGACTGGGCCACTCAGGATGCCGTCGACAACATTACCTATTCTCTCACCATCGTCTATTACTTTCTCTACTCCTTGGATGCATTGCTTTGTCTACTGGTCATTCCCTTTACGTATTTCTGGTACGAAGAATACGATGAGGTGGCCGTCGAGGCAGGCGAACAGACACTCGGGCAGCGCTTTTGGGGCGCTCTCAAGTACACTCTCTCGTTTATTGCCATCGTGGTCATAATTTTCCTAGTCGGATTTCTTGTACCTGTCTCCAATGAAACAAAGGATATGGATTTGGATTACTTCAAGCACCTGTTGACTGAGAACCGTGCGTATTCTCTTCCAATCCTTCTGATACTCAATCAAACTGACATAAAATTAGATGGCGAGCGCGCCCTGACATTTGCTCTCGGGCTTCTGATGACACTGGGACTATGCCTGTACGTCCTGTACACTTCGTCAGGCCTTGCTCTGCTTCCTATTGGTCTTATCAAGACAGCTCCTTCTATCTCCAGCCCCACGTTGCGAGCAAGCACTGCTCGACAACTTGAAACCAACCAAGAACGACAGAGACAGCTTGAAGGCCGTTGTGGGGGCAACCCCGAGCTTCTTTCTTCAAAAGACCGCAGAGAGCTTGACACCCTTACTCGTGAGGAAAGGACATTGATTAGGCGACAACGTCTCGTTGAAGAAACGCAAGGCGAAGGACACGGCTGGTTGATGCGGGCATGGTATAGGGTCGGAGCATTCCTTCGCCCCTTTAAGCTCCTCGGGGGCATCCTACTGCTCCTGCTCGCATTTTTGACGTGGCTGTCCATGTTCCTGACGGCCATCGACAAAGCAACAAACTCGGTCTGCAAGCACCGCTGTGGATACATCCTTGGGCACGTCAATATTTTTAATCCGGTCAACTGGGCTCTCGTTCAATCTGCCAAAGTCTTCCCCGTCGACTATGCCATCTTTACGTTGCTTGTCTTGCTAATGTTCTCCAGCTCGGTTGTTGGTATTGCCACGATAGGTATCCGCTTTCTTTGGATCAGGATCTTCCAAATTCGAAAAGGCCATACTTCACCTCAGGCTTTGCTCTTAGCAACCTCTATGTTGATGCTGATCATTTTGGCACTAAATTATTCAGTTTCCATGCTGGTAGCTCCGCAATATGCGACATTTGGCCCACAAACCTTCTGTGACCGCGCAACGACATCGCCACTGGAACAGCCTGATTGCTCTGACAGCAGAGATCTCATCAAGCCGTGTTCTGAAACAGCAGTACATCCCGCCGCACAGCAAGTGTGCACCCCCAGCGTTGTCAGCACCTTCCTGAACCGCCTCACGCTCAATTATCCCTTCTTCGGCGTCGTGTTTTTCTGGGCCCAGTTCTTCTTCCTCGGTAAGAGACCCAATTTCTCAGCTCTTCGCTACGCCCAAGGATGATGTTTGTTAATATCTTGATAGGAATTTACCTGGTCATCTTCGTTGCCTTACTATTCCGCTCACCAAGATTGGATGAGAGGCAACTTGACGAGGATGCTGAAGAAGCTGAAGAAGAAGGCTTGCTGGCTACTACAGGTAGACGATTTAATGCGACTTGGCAGGATATTACGGGACGTGCTGGCCAGGGTGTTCGTCAAGATGATCACTCTTCTGAATGATAATTTGTGTGACGGGGGACATTCGTCAAAAAATTACACCACTGCAAGTCGGCATTTGTTCTCTTTAACTCGGCAATTTCATTTGTATCAATGTTGCATGATCTTGGACACCATCGTTATGACCCACCAACGCTGAGACTATGCCTGAATAATGAATACATGGTGTCTTAACGACCCGATGACAATTTGTAGCCCGTTTAATAAAATTCTCTGGCATATTCAATCAGTGCACCGAAGCTGCCATTCCGGCCACCTGGATTTAATGGCAAAATTCCGTGTCATGACTTAGATTTTGAGCTGACCATTGAGCAAGGCTAGAGCGCTCTGGAATGCCTTTACAACCTCCATGTCTACCGCGACAATGTGTCAGGGCCCACACCGAGAGAGAGTGTGTGGTATGAAGTTGAGACTTACAGTGTTTTTTCTTGCTTTCCACGATGATTTCGGAGTTTTGCACATGCTGCGTCTGCGTCTTGAACCTGTCCGGTGTTACAATGTCACTCGCAATCGACCTATCCTGGAGACCGCATACCGTTTCAGGGCTCGTTGTTCATCCTGTAGCACGGTAGTCTGAGACCACGCTGTAAAAACCTAGTTGTCCAGGTGTCAGAGTGGAAGAACTCAGGTACACACCGGAGGCGATCTTACCTCGAGCAGCTTTGCCGTCTCCACACGAATATCCTCTTCCACACGGCTATGCTCATTCATGGCATCCTGGTATTTTTCCTCCAACTGCTTCCAGTCACATTCTTCAAGGCCCTGTGTAAGGCGAGAGACAAGAGGAAATTCGGCATTGGTAGCAGAGTTGGCGGACGCGGGACTGGTTTCCGGAACCGCCTCAATAGCAAGGGGCCGAAGCACCTGGTCATTTTGGTAACCCACCGACTCCATCTGGGGTGATTCAGGCGAAACAGTTCAGAAAGAAGGGCATGGGGCCACACGAGAGTGGGCGCCTGAAAAGCCAAGTCATCTCTCCTCGCGGACGTTTCAATATACAGAAGAATGGTTGGGCCCGCGTCAGGTGACGACATACAGTGCCAATTCCGACTGACGTTCGCTTGCCCATCATCCTACTCTACGCTCACTGAAGGTGGCTCAAGCAGCTTCCACCATGGAAATGCGACTCTCTAAATCACCTTGACTACTCACGATCAGCTGCGATGAGCTGTCACATATGCGCCAACGCCTACTCCCATTCCCGCTTGCTCTGTCCAACATGCGCCCGCAATCGGCTCTACCGGCCACGATTGGAAATTACCCAACTTCTTCTGCGGAAAGAAGTCATAGAAAGCCACGTTGAAGCTTCTCTTTCATTTGATGCGAGCCCACCTCAGTCTGTGCCGACTGAATCGAACCGCCCGCGGACTGATCATGAAAGCTCTCGATGGTGGACTGTAGAGGCCATTTCCAGCCAGCAAGCAGCTTTCTCAGGTAGGAAGGAAGATATCAACCGACAGGTCAAGGCTTTGAAGGAGGAAATCAAGTTAAAAAAGTCTCATATCTCGGAGCGCAAGGCAGCTTTGTCCCGCAGGCGCTCCGATGCGGAATCAGCGCGGTATCAGCTGGAGGAGCGGGAGGCTGCGACTTTATCAGCCATCCAAAACACAAGCAAAAGAACCGAGCATCTCTGGCACTCTTTGCATAGTAAGACAGCAGAAGCTCGGATCTTTCTGTGTCGGGAGGCTGCTCATCTCTATGGCCTACGGCAAAAGACTTCGAGGAGCCATGACGCCCGGGTGACATACGTGCTCGGAGGAATTTCACTGGTAGACCTGAGGGACATGAATGGAAAGTCAATTATCACGTCCGCCTTCTGTCTTCTGCCATGATATACTAACACAAGTACAGGTGCCACGCCAGCGCAAATCTCCACCTCACTCTCTAACATTGCTCGACTTCTTGTCCTCGTCTCACACTACCTTTCTCTAAGGCTCCCCGCTGAGATCACGCTTCCACACAAAGACCATCCTATTCCCACGATATACTCTCCTGCGGCATCCTATCAATCGCATGACTTACCGGATGGAGTTCGCGCCCCTCGATCAGTGACATCGAGTCCCACGACATCGAAGACAGGAGAGACTCGAGCTCAGCCGCGACCTCGGCCGTTGTTCATTGACAAAGCTCTTCCTCGGCTAGCGAAAGAAGATCCTGAAACATATGCTCTGTTTCTGGAAGGGGCCACCCTCCTCGCTTGGGATGTCGCGTGGCTGTGCCGAACGCAAGGAATTAACCTAGCGTCGGACTCGTGGGAAGATGTTTGCAATATTGGTCAGAGCATGTGGCAGGTACTGGTTGCCCCGCCAGCCCAAACGTCCAATTTGATGCGCGCTTTTGCTGGCCGAGATACACAGGCCCGGATGAAATCCACCAAAGACACCCCACAAACGACTATTCAGCGGACAAAGTCATTCCCTATGCTAGGCCACTACTCTCACGGCACGGCGCACTCTTTCCTCGGGGCATCCGAAGGTACTGAGTTTATACGATCATGGAAGCTCCCGACTCCCATGAAGATTGCAGACAAATTGAGATCCAACCTCCTTGGAGAGATGGCAAGCGCAGAATGGGAATTTTTGGAAGAGAAGGAATGGGACGATGGCTCTGCAGAGGCCCATCAACCGGCAGTACCGGTGGAGAGCAATGAATTACAAGTCTCGAACTTGTCCACCACCCATGCCAACCCAAGTGGATTTTCAAAAAATTCGAGCTCTCCAAATGAGGCAGACGAAGCTCGTCGGCCGAAAGGCACGAGTGGCTGGATGAAGCTCAACAGTAGATAAAACGTTATGCCGATGGCAGAATGTTTGGAGGCTCTTCATTCATCCGACTTTGCAAAATAGACATACAGGCTTACATAAGAGTTTCCATCTTTTCTCATATATGTATTCATCTAGTGCCATAAAATCGGATGCACCATGCGGAAGAACCTGGTATCCTGGTCTCTTTGGTCCTTGGGATAAAGGCCGCGCGGAGTGACTAAGCATCCGATAAGGTTAAAGTGATATGCGTGGCCCGAGTCCCTCCGCTTATTCGCAATGACAATATGCTCTCAGCGGCGGGATCTCCTGGACAGCTGTCAACACTTTGAGAACTCCGCATTGTGCATTACCCAAGGCCAATCCCGCGAAGCGGCCTTGGACAAATCATTGCATATCTCTTCGGTGTTGTGAAGCAGCATCCGGGACATGTGGCCTGAGTTCAACACCACTCAATCTTCCCGGAACAAAAATGCAAGTTGCCCAGGCATGGCACACTGCAGGCGAGGGATCTCTTGGTCAGCTGCCCTGAAGACTGGTTACTTTTTCAAGCCTCGCTAAGACAATCCACAGACTTCAGGCGTGCTCTCTCCGCCCTCTCGGATATTCCCGAGTCCCTCCTGAGAGCCGAGCTCCTGCGACGAGGCGGGACTGATTCCAGAAATTCGGCTGATGCACCATCATGTGGCTCACGGGAGCGAGGTGCCTATAATACACCTCTACATGTTATGGCTCTATTCCTAATTTTGGGGCTGAGTACCTTCGGTATGCGTCGCTTTCTCCACCTCCCTACTACGAGAACAGGATGCTAATGGTCGATGCTTCAAACAGCATGCTCCTTTCCGGTGCTTGCCCGTCGCTTCCCTCGTCTTCCTATTCCGCGCCGGTTCCTGTTCATCTCGAGACACTTCGGAACTGGTGTTCTGATCGCTACGGCATTCGTACACTTGCTGCCGACAGCCTTTGTTTCCTTGACCGATCCATGTCTCCCTCGATTCTGGAGTCAGACATATCGCGCAATGGCAGGGTTTGTCGCGATGATATCTGTCTTTGCCGTCGTTATTGTGGAGATGTTCTTTGCCATGAAAGGCGCCGGGCATGTTCATGGGAATGAGTATGACACGCTTATCGGCGATATGGGCCGCGAATCCTTGGAGGCTTTCAGACAAACCGCTACCAGCTACTCGAGATTGGAGTCCCGAGACGCCTCGGGCAACATTCGCCTGGAAGGATTAAGTCAAGATAGTCAAGAGGATGATAACGAAGCAGCTCCTGGTTCGTCGTACGAATCCCAACGGCCAAGCTTGACCGGGTCTCGTCCGGATAAAGAAGATGATGCGGATGTCGATGGTCTTGATGTGTATGCCGATGATGTACCGGTAAACGGACAGGCGCCACCACCTTCTCGTTCTCACCTTCGTCAACGGCCGCAAATTAATGGTCACCATCGATCGCACACCGAATCTGACATACCGATGCAGAATCCACAGCGCCAGCTCTTACAGTGTCTTCTTTTGGAGGCTGGAATTCTGTTTCACAGTATCTTTATTGGCATGGCACTTAGTGTCGCCACGGGCACGTCTTTCATTGTGCTCCTCATTGCCATCAGTTTCCATCAAACCTTCGAAGGGTTTGCTTTGGGGTCAAGAATAGCATCGCTCATTCCTGATCTTTTTTCGCCAAACTCTATGAAGCCCTGGCTCATGTCACTGGCCTACGGAACAACTACGCCTCTTGGCCAGGCCATCGGGCTTGTCTTGCATAATCTTTATGATCCCGCTAGCACTACGGGCCTGCTCATGGTTGGTATCACGAACGCCATTAGTAGCGGCCTCTTACTTTTCGCGGGTCTTGTTGAACTTCTTGCAGAGGACTTCTTGAGTGAATCCAGTTACGAGACTTTGAAAGGGAGGCGGCGCATCGAAGCTTGTATTTCCGTTGCTTGCGGAGCCCTCTTGATGGCGTTCGTTGGGGCATTCGCTTAATGAATTATTGTGAAGGCATGCTTCTCTCTCGCTTGACTGTTCAAATTTGGCATCATAGACTCTTTACAAGCCTTTCAAATTCAATCGTTGTACCAAGGTCCATTATGACCCTTCCAATTTGCTGGTCATAGAGTCGCTAGGCATGTGAAGCCGGATTATGCACTGCTTCCCATTTCTTGAGTGGATATCTCGATTGTGGCCAGGACTGATCTCAAACTCGTCGGTAATAAACAGGTGATGAGAGAGAAGAAGGAAAAGAGAAAGAAGAGAGGTATAAGGTTAGAAAACTTATTACTAGCTTCGAATTGGTGTATTCCAATATCTATATCCAACAAAACGTCGATTGGTATTTTTTCCACGTATGAATGGAAGTCATGTCATATCCGTACATCATCATTATGAGAGCCCTTTAAAGAAGGGACTCAATCACCAGGGCACTCGCCCCACCGCCACCATTGCAGATGCCGACGCAGCCGAGCTTACCCTGCTTCGCCTTCAAGACACCAATCAGGGTAGACACAATGCGGGCACCGCTGGCGCCCAGAGGGTGGCCGATGGCAACGGCACCGCCGTGGATGTTGACCTTTTCCTCGGAAAGGCCAAGCAGCTTCATGTTGGCAAGGGCCACAACACTGAAAGCCTCGTTGATCTCAAAGGCATCAATAGACTCTTGAGTCACGCCAGCGTGCTTGAGAGCCTTGGGGATGGCCAATGCGGGCGCAGTAGTGAACTTGTTGGGTTGTTGAGCAGCATCACCCCAGCCCAGGATCTTGGCAATAGGCTTCAGGCCGAGTTCCTTCATCTTGGCCTCGGAAACCAGGACAACTGCGGCAGCACCGTCATTCAGCGGGGACGAGTTGGGAGCAGTTACAGTGCCTGTACCGGGAATGAATGCGGGCTTCATGGCACGCAGCTTGTCCGGGTTAAGCTAGAAAAGGAAATGGCAGTCAGGAAAGGGTCAAAACCGGTGAATCCGGGGCAAACTTACATTCTTGGGTTCATCATCCTGAGAAACAGTCACCCCGGGCTTGCCACGGAAGCCGGGGATCTCAATAGGGGCAATCTCGTAGTCAAAAACACCGGCTTTCTGAGCAGCCTGGGCCTTCTCGTAGGTGCGGATAGCATAGTCGTCCTGCTGCTCGCGGTTGAAGCCGTGGTCCTGAGCACACTCCTCGGCTTGCAAACCCATAAGTTCCTGCTTGCCATAAGCATCCTGCAGACCGTCCTTCATAATCCCGTCCACAATATTCTGGTTGCCGTACTTGGCTCCGGTGCGGAGACTGGGCAGATAGTGAGGGGTATTCGACATGGATTCGGCGCCACCAGCGACGACAACATCGGCATTTCCGGTCATGATGGTCTGGGCGCCGAGGATGATGGCCTTCAGGCCGGAAGCGCAGACCTTGTTGACGGTGGTGCAGACGGTGGAATCGGGGAGACCAGCGCCAATGGCACATTGGCGGGCAGGATTCTGGCCAACGCTATTTGAGAGAATTAGCTTCAAGAAAGCAATTGCGCACGGTCCTTTCTGTCACATACCCAGCGGACAAGACATTGCCGAAAAAGACCTCCTCGACATCGGAGGCATTGATACCCTCAGCACGCTCAACAGCAGCTGGCAGGGACCGTTAGCAACGGGCAAGGGCAAGATCAGTAGCAATAAGTGGCTTACCCTTGATAGCGTGGGCACCAAGCTTGGGGGCAGTCAAGCTGGACAGGGAGCTAGATCACACAAGTTAGTTGCCGTGAACGGGACTTATGAGATGAACATACCCAAGGAATGAGCCCACAGGCGTACGGGCGGTAGACACGATATAGACGGGAGGAAGAGAGGACATGTTGGCGGAACACAATTGAGAGAGAATTGAAGAAGAGGAAGAGTAAGAAAAGGGGGAGAGCCGAAGAATAGAGGGGCAGGTCACTTTTATAGTGGGGAGTGAGGAGGTGTACGGTGTAGGCGCGAGTACTTGCCAGACGCTCGGGCCAAGTGAAAGTTGCGAACCTCCAACTTTCTCCGGCGTCACGCCAGCACCGATTCGGGGTTTCTGTCCATTTTGCGCCGACCCCGTCCCACGTCTTCCAATAATCATGGATGATCTCTACGACGAGTAAGTCTTCTGTTCCCTTCGAATTGTGCTTCCTGCCAGCTAATATGGGCTTAGGTTTGGTAACTACATCGGCGAGGCCGAGTCCGACGAGGAGCAACATGACCAGGTCCCACCGGCCTTCAAGTTCGACGAAGCGTTCGATGATGACAACGAAGAGGAAGAGGTCAATGACCAACAATTAATGGAGGTCGATGGTAAGTTGCGCGCTCCTTTGCAAGAAAATTCCTCCAACTGCAAACTGAACCGCTTCTCTTGTAGATGGCCCTTCAAACGCTGTTATCTTGCACGAAGACAAGCAGTATTACCCTAGCGCACAACAAATCTATGGTGCCGATGTCGAGACTCTGGTCCAGGAAGAAGATGCACAGCCGCTGTCCGAACCGATCATCGCTCCCGTTCAGCAGAAGAAATTTGCGATCGCAGAAACAGAGCTCCCACCCGTATACTTTTCTCGGGAGTTCATGACAGATTTGCTCAACTTTCCCGATCAAATAAGGAATGTCGCTGTCGTGGGCCATTTACACCATGGAAAAACCGCGTTCATGGACATGCTTGTGAGACAGACACACGACCTGACGGCACGTCTCGAAAAGCGCATGGGCAAGCGCAAGGAGGAGCAGCTGCGGTATACCGATGTTCATTTCCTGGAGCGAGAGCGAGGTCTCTCTGTCAAGTCCGCGCCAATGAGCTTGGTTCTTCAAGGGACCAAAGGCAAGTCCCACCTTGTCAACATCATCGATACACCGGGACACGTGAACTTTGTGGATGAGGTAGCTGCATCCGTCCGATTGGCTGATGGCGTCGTCCTCGTGGTGGATGTTGTGGAGGGTGTCCAGTCCAACACCGAGCAGATCATCAAGCACGCAGTTTTGGAGGATCTTCCCTTGACTCTGGTCGTGAATAAGATGGACCGGCTGATTCTGGAGCTCAAGCTGCCCCCTAATGACGCTTATTTCAAGTTGAAACATGTAATTGAAGAGGTCAATACCGTCATTGAGAATATCTTGCCAGGCCAGGGTGAGCGGCGTCGCCTGAGCCCCGAGAAGGGAAATGTCGCATTTGCTTCAAGCTCCATGAACTGGTGCTTCACCTTGCAGTCCTTCGCTCGGATGTACGCAGACACTTATCCTCGACTCGACTCGACCGAGTTTGCAGCTCGTTTGTGGGGAGACATCTTCTACAATTCCCAAAGCCGAAAGTTCACTCGCAAGGGCATGGAAGAGAACTCCAAACGAGCATTTGTCAAATTTGTGCTGGAACCAATCTACAAGCTCTATTCTCACACGATTAGTGAGAGCCCGGAAGATCTGAAAGAGACCCTGGCGAGTGTGGGTGTCAACTTGAAGCCATCACAATTAAAGGCGGATGCGAAGGAGCTGCTAAATCTGGTTTGCGAGCAGTTCTTTGGTCCCCCAACTGGTTTTGTTGATATGATAGTTCGGCACGTTCCTTCTCCGATTGAAGGCGCCAAGAGGGTCTTGGAGAGGTATTACACTGGTCCTTTGGACACCAAGGTTGTGGATTCTATGACCACCTGTAACCAGGATGGCCCCTTGGTGGTCCACATCACCAAGCTTTTCAGCAGCACTGATGCCACTGGTTTTTACTCATTTGGAAGGATCATGAGTGGCACGGCTCGGCCCGGCCAGCAAGTTCGCGTTCTCGGTGAAGGGTATACTCCTGAGGATGAGGAGGATATGGCCATCGCAACCATTTCCGACACATACATCGCTGAGACTTGTTACAACATCTCCACCGACGGTGTTCCCGCAGGGAATTGGGTCCTTTTGGGTGGCGTGGACAATTCAATCGTCAAGACAGCCACATTGGTCCCTCTCAAGCTAGATGATAACGAGGAGGTGCACATATTCCGGCCCATTCGACACATGACTGAGTCAGTCTTCAAGGTTGCCGTGGAGCCAGTCAACCCATCAGAATTGCCCAAGATGTTAGACGGTCTCCGCAAGATCAATAAGAGCTACCCTCTGATCTCCACTAAGGTTGAGGAGTCTGGTGAACATGTTGTCTTGGGTACGGGGGAACTCTATATGGATTGTGTTCTGCATGACCTGCGTCGACTGTACTCCGAGATGGAAATCAAGGTCTCGGACCCGGTCACTCGCTTCTGTGAAACGGTGGTCGAGACATCAGCAATGATGTGTTATTCGATCACCCCCAACAAGAAGAATAAGATCACCATGGTTGCAGAGCCGTTGGATGATGGGATCGCGGAAGATATTGAGAGCGGCAGAGTCAGCATCAAGGATCCGATCCGGAAGGTTGCTCGTTACTTTGAGGAAAATTATGATTGGGACAAGCTCGCAGCTCGCAGCATCTGGGCTTTTGGGCCCGATGAGATGGGTCCCAATATTCTACAGGACGACACATTACCCTCACAGGTGGATAAGAAGCTCCTTGGAACCGTACGGGACTCGATAACTCAAGGTTTCAGCTGGGGTACCAGAGAAGGCCCTCTTTGTGAAGAGCGTGAGCAACGTTCCCTCGATACTTTTTTTAGCCCTAGGTGCATAGACTGACATGACCCTTAGCTATTCGGAACACCAAATTCAGACTCACCGACGTCTCCCTCTCCGACCAGGCAATCTATCGTGGAGGCGGTCAAATCATCCCAACTGCTCGTCGTGCCGTGTACTCCTCCTTCCTTATGGCCTCCCCCCGTCTAATGGAACCCCTCTACTCTTGCACGATGACCGGGCCTGCTGATGCTGTTGCCTCGGTATATACTGTGCTGTCTCGCCGACGGGGTCACGTCCTGTCCGACGGGCCCATTGCTGGTACACCGCTGTATTCGGTGCGCGGCTTAATTCCGGTGATCGACTCGTTCGGATTCGAGACTGATCTTCGCATCCACACTCAGGGCCAGGCCATGGTCAGTCTGGCGTTCGAAAAGTGGAGCGTCGTTCCCGGTGACCCGCTGGACCGTGAGGTTAAATTGAAGCCTCTGGAGATGGCGGGCGCCATGGCCACGGCGCGAGACTTCGTCTTAAAGACGAGAAGGCGGAAGGGTCTCGCCGAGGACGTGACGGTGAGCAAGTTCCTCGAGCCGGAACTGTGGAAGGGACTGAAAGAAAGCGGCGTCTTGGACTCATGATACTTCCTGGCGAGAGTAGACAGTCCCGAGAGAAATTAAAAAAATAGGAAGAGGTTCCCGGAGCTACGGAGTCGCTTATGTTTTCTCTCCTTTTTCTTTTCTTGGGCATGCAATAGTCCATGTAATTTTGATGCTCAATCAGGTAACAGTCATTTCTGTGGGTACTTTTAATTCATGAGCCAGTTCGTAAGATGTCAACAAGTCGTGTGCGCCGGGTGGTGTATTGGTACATTTCTCTCCCCAAGGACGTGTTCACTGGCACGTCTCCATCATTTTGGCGATGACCTGCATTAAAGCACCATTCTCCAAGGCAGCAGCCACCCGCTCTTTATCTCCCAACTGCTTGTTAACCTCGTCGCCAGTGCTATGGGTTCCCTCCTTGATCCGCACATCCACTCGGAAGCGCGGGGGAAGAGACTGCTCCAGTCGCACTCGAACGCCGAGCCCTATGACGGTTGCCAGACTGCAATGAGTGATTGTTGGGGTGATGAGGACGGTTACAGTCTGTAGGGGAGATCCGGGAACGTTGGGAAGCGTCGGTTTGATGAATATGTCAGGCAGGGAAACCACAGCCAATTCGCCTAACGAGAGGGGGTGTTCGGGGTCTGAGATGGATTTAATCAAGTCTATTGGAGTGAAAAGATAAGAACAAGAACACCAAATACAAGATGGGTGGACACTTACCATAGATCTCCTGCTCATCGATAGGCTCTTCGAGCAGGTCGTCGTCCTCAGAGTCCGAGGAGAGAAAGTCGGCTGGGTTGGCGACGGCAGCGAAGATACCGGCATTGCAATCCGCCGATTTGAGATTGGATCGACACCTCGTGGGCAGATCGGCTGCGTTGAGAATCGTGGGGTTCGAGTTTTGCATTTCCGCCATGGTTACTGTCGAAAAGGCACGATGTCTACACAAGGTAGAGGGGCAAAAAAGAGGGCCGAGATAAGCTCTTATCGCACGTGCACATGTCGGGAGATCCTCGGCTGCTTCGTCGGTTGTTTTTCATTCTTCCTCTCTGCTTTCTTACCCCTTGAGTCATCCCCACTGTCCATTATGGCCCTGGGATTGTTCGATGAGCGGGACATTGCCCTTGGGAATTCAGACGTAAGCATGAACCTGTAAGTGCGCCCTACTCCACCGGTCTTGTAACCATGGCGGTTCCAGTTCGTGGATTTCCAGAACCTATCGGTCCCACTTGGTTTGCTTAGGGGTTTCATTGCCACGAGGGCACCAATCTAATTAATTGTCCATGGCGAGAGTGAGTTTCACGTTCACCTTGTTTTCCCTGTACTTTGTAGATGCCCTGAAGCTCGAACCTGAGAGAAGTTTAATAATCACGTACCCCTTCCTTTTTCCTCATATTCAAATTCAGCCATGTAGAAAAAGATCCGGGGAGCAATAAGCCCGAAAAAAAAAAAAATAGGATAAAAAAGCGCGGGTAAAGTAGAGTGGAGACGAGGATCAATGGACCAGCTTCGGCCATCTCCCGGAACACTAGTTCGAGATTCCTCGGTATTGCTATTAGCCCATTAGCGTCGAACGAGATAACAGATCACCGTTAGATGAATGAGAGACACTCAGTATGATTTTCCGAATCTAAGAACCGAGTCTAGAATGATGGTCCAGAAAAGCAGGATCCGGATGAGAGACCCCCCTCTCTCTCTGTCCTTTCTCTCCCCACTCGGCGAATCCACTACGCTATTGGATGCTCATCACCAACCTTGGCACACCCCTCTCAGCTTTCCCTCCTCCCTAATTCAAAGGTAACCACGACTTCCTCCTCCCCCCCCCCCCCTCTCTCTCTCCCCCTACATGTCTCCACTATATCCCTGAATCTGCACGATGCCTCAATCTTTTCTTTCCGGGCACGTCCCGACTGACTAATTGTATGCCTCTGCCCCCGATCGCATGACTGGGCTGCTAACTCGTCGTCAGCCAGACCCGCGCCACACACTTGCCCCGGCCAATTTCTTTCTAGGGACCTGGACTGGTGGCTTGTCGCAACATACCGCCCTTGAATATATATTTCTGATACCTGTTTTTAATTGCGCGGGCCATCCTTTCCGACCCCGCAACGTCGGCGGTGCTAAGGTTCGGGCCCGAAATCTCGACACTCCTTCTGGTACAAGCACATCTAGCTGTGCTATAGGTATCGTCCCGGGGCAGGTCCTTGCGGATACGCTACCTCTTCGATCGCCCTCTCTCGCGCACTATGCAGAGCTACGCATTTGCGGCCCCGTCGGGGCCTCCCCGCGAGGGCCAGAAAAGTACATTTCCCTCGTCCCCCGATCCATTCGCTAGGAGATAGGACCGGCTACTGACTATCGTATCCGTCTAGACTACGTATTCGTCGACGAACATAATCGACACAAGAGACTAAAGGGTAAGCGAGGCCCAGCAGCAGCACAACGTATGACTCCTTTTCTAAGAGATGACAGTAATGCGGGCCTGCAATGGCTGTCGGAAGAGAAAGATCAAGTGTGATGCAGCCACAACCAATACATGGCCGTGCTCGGCATGTACGCGCCTTAAACTCGTCTGTGTTCCACCTACTATCGGACAGGACGGCGATTTTGGTCCCGATTCTCAGGGCATCGAATCTGACACTGCAGATTCTTCTGGTGCTCCTGAGAGTTCTCACCACGCTTTTCCGGTGCCACCTGCTTATCGAGATGGCAGCCAAGCGACAATGGGATCTATGCCTTCTTACGATGGAATGGGCATGTATCCTCACTTTGTGCACGCTCCCCAGAGTCAACCTGGAATCTATAATGACATCCGATCGCCCTCAATGGTCATGCCACACCAGTCATATCCGCAGCCTCAAATGTTTACTGGGGCGCAGTCGTCTTCCATGGGAACCGACCGTGCCGTATTTGCCGAAAGTGACCCTTCAACCGCTGAAAATCTCAGTGACGTTCTTGGAGAGCTGAAAATTGATGAGACTGGCATTGGTATGGTCCGATTACCCGGTTGTTGACCCCGACTTGCTGATATGCATTCTCTTTAGCCCCGTATATTAGGAGACAAAGAACGGACCGCATTGAGCCCGATGCACCTGTTCAAGATGACGTCGAGGAAAGACTTCCACCGCTCAGCACAGGTGCGGGTGCGACAATCCGGATTCCTCCCGAACTTATGCCCTCGGACGACGATGTGATGAATTACTTCCAAATATACTTTGACGAGATCCATCCTTACGTGCCCGTCATACCCCGGGCCCATCTATATTATCAATGGCAGAACGACCGCAGCTCCATCTCACCCCTTCTCCTTGAAGCCTTGTTTGCTTGTGCCGGCCGCTTATCTGACGAGCCGGCGGAGGGTGCCCAGTGGCTAGCTCTGGCAAATAGTGAGCCCACTCCCTAATGTTCTATGCGAACCCTGCAGTTGCTGACTTTTATCTTACCTCTACCAGGGCACGAGACTAGCTTCATGGATGTTCCCCGTTTAAGTACCATTCAAGCCCTTCTTCTCTTACTGAAAGCGAGGGAATCTTTGCCCAAAAAGGGCTATTACTATCGGTCCTGGCAGACCGTCAAGACAATTGTCTCTATGGCCAAGGATCTGGACATTCACGAGCATTACAGCACTCATTCCGAAGGAAGACCGTGTGAATTGAGCCCCATTGAATGCCTCGTGCATACTCGAGTATGGCAGGCACTTTTGGTGGTGGAGGTAATGATTGGAGCACCTCAAGGTAGGACACGGTTCGGTGTTTGGTGTTCCAGCAATTTTTCATGGTCTAGAAACTAACATCACCTTAGGCCGCTCCGACTACGGCGTGGACCCTGAAACAGTTGACATGCGTCCGACACTAGATATCAGGGGTCTCGATACCTACGAGATAGAGCGATCTCGACAGTATGCCTATTTTGTTCGGAATGCACATCATATCCGCATCATTACGGATATTTATCACAAGGTTAAGAAACAGAAGGATTGGGGAGCCAATCCTCAGTTTGTGCAGAGGAATCCGCTTTTTGCGGATTGGCTTCGTAATTTGCCAGTTGACCTGCAGGTCAACTACCCGGCTGACGGCTCTCCTCCTTGGCTTCCCTCTCATTTCGTGGGCAATATGCATTCTCACTGTCATCTTGCAATCATCCTCCTGCACCGTCCACAGCTTTTGGCCTCTCAATCCTTCGCAGCTGGGGGCGACTGGCGAGTCCATTTTTCCCTGTGCTATTCCTCAGCAAAGAGTATCTGCCGGTTACAGGAAGCAATACTGGAGAAATTTGGGCTTTCCGGTCTTCTTTATATGCAAAGGGGAATTAATTTCGCCATTTACTGTGTCCTCACCTGCACTATGCTTCATTTGGTAAGTAAGGCGAGGTCTTTGGCTTCCTGGTAAATAAAAGGGACCTCTCTCTGACGCTACATGTGCAGATTGCAATTACTTCTCCCGATCCCGAATTTAACTCTGACGCTCGAGAATTCTTCACACGGCACATGCGCATCCTGGAGCGATGCTCCACCGCCTGGCCTATGCCCGAGATTCAGGCGCAGATCGATTCGTTGAAGCTGGCTTTCTCTGCTGACACCAATCGTCCCTTCGAGCTGAAACCGAGTTTCCCATACGGAAGTCCCTCGGAGCCCTATCAGCCTAGTCCGCCCATGGATGCCCATTACCATCCGCACCTGAATCAGGTGTCAAACAATGTCCAATCCAGAGTGGGTCTTAACGCACACCCCATTACTCCTCCGATTTCCGCTGGTGCTGAAGACTCGAAGTCCGACACATCCTCTCAGTTACAATCTCTTGGAATGGTGCCCCATCAACCACCTACCACCCACCCTCTAGATGCTCCCTTGGTTGATGAAAACAGTTGGGATCCGACCCGCATTATCAAGTATGTGACAGACGCTTGGGATTTTCTGGGCACTCGCTGACTCCCGTCCTTTTTATCCGCGCAGTCAATGGGATATGGCATTCTCCGTGAACCCCTCCACAGTCTCCACCAACTCTCCCCCGATGCCCATGAACAACACCCCACAACCTATGTCGAGCATGGTGAATCACCAGTACCCAATTCAATACGATTCGCCCTCCAAGGTTACCGTTGCGCCGACTCAGTCTGTGTCACCGCCGCAGTTCCAGGCGCCACAAGTCGTATTTAGCGCACGAGATTGGCAGCAAAGTGTGGCGAGTGTATATGATCCTCAGGGTTTAAAAAGAAGATGGAATTATTCGGTAGATCTTGGCGCTGACAACATGACCAAACGACGAGGCTAAGCTCGCCGGCCTCCTGCTCGACTTCGGATTAACCTTCCGCCTTGTCACCCTTGGGTCCCTCGTGTACACTCGCTGTCACGCCATTAGAGGTGCCCACATGGACCAATGCTTTTTGTTTGTATCCTTGATTCCCCCTTCATTCTCCAGATCTCTCTCTTCATGTACTTGTCTTACGCTGCGCAGTATGCTCGGCGCTCTGGAACTAACACTGAACCGGGAACAACTTCTATCATTGTTTGACTAAAACAAAAGTCGGGTTCACGAATGCTCTTGTACATCAAAATTATTATTGGTTTGAAGGAACGCTGGATAAAGGGCTCCAGAATCGACAGGTGTAATTTCCATGATAACCTCCACCAAGCCTCAGTAATTCAAGAAAGTGAGTCTATTATAGTCCATGCTAGATGGCGGAACGCGGTCCTTCTGGCTTACGCCCTTGCGCCCTTGCGCCTCTTCCGTTCGTGGACGATTTTGAGGGATGGGCTCAATCCCACGTCCTAATCCCCAGTTGTTCATGATCAAAAGCTGGCTACCTCCGAAGGGGTGGAATCAAGGGACTGTCGGTTGTGAGGAGACTTGTGCCTCGGGGCTTGGATTAGGGCGAGGATGGAAGAGTCGAGACACGCACAGCACATCTATCCAGTCAACCACGTCGACCAAGACCGATCCTTTCCTCGCGAGATCGAACTATTCGCGCTTTATCGCCCGGGAGAGGTTTCAATTCATCGCTTGGATCGAAGTTGGGATTGGAGTTGGTCTTCCCTTGGTCCGGGTGTTTATTTTCCATAGTTCTGCGCAGCCGTGCCTCTTCAAAAGTTGCAATATCTTCGGGTGTTATCGTAATGGCCGTAGGCTTGCGGCGGAGCATGATGACGGTAAATGAGGAATTGAGGAATTAGAGGAGTCGCGTGGTCGAGGTGATGGCGGACTTTCCACGGTCACGTGATATCACGGTCTTCCCAAAAAGTTGCTTCTTCCGTGTTCCGGCCTTCCACCACATCTTCGAGCACAAGATGATTCGGGCGCATATCAGGCAAATTGCCTTGCACGGGGACCAGGCTCGATTGGGATTTTCCACAGCCGTCCGTCATTTTTCCGTCTCTCGGGTCGCTTTGGAAGGTCAGGACCAACCATCTCGTAGGTTATCCATGCACTTTGATACCCATGCCCTTCGATACCCTTCATCACTTTGGCCCTCATTCACTGGTTCATATGACTTTTGTATCCTTCGACCATCGCTTACGATAGTCATATCATAGGTCCAAATGGAGGAAGTCGAGGTCCGGCACCTTCACTATCTCGCGGTCCCCGAACATTGACAAAGCCCTCAGCATCTGGTGCCCAAAACCGAGGCCGCCCTGCCAAGGTCATTGATGCCAGGTCCTTTGCTGCACCGCGAGCGGGTGGTGACTCGCCCAAGATTATTCGCAATCCCAGACTTCGAAATATCCGACCCAGCAATCAGGCCCATGGTCGTAAGTCCAAATCCGCGGCCTCGAAGAAAGCAGCTGCGAAGGGTCGAAAGCAACCTCGCTCTCGAGGCCCCAAAAAGTTCGAGGTAGATGAGGGTGAGGAGTTGTGTGCGGCCGAAATTCAACAGATCGAGCAGGACCAAGCAGCGAAGGCTCGACCAACCCCAGTCCGCTATGAGCCCCGGGAGATCAGCTTTTCTACCTTGAAGGAGACTTGGCCTTCATTTCCCACTGATGCCAATGCGCGCTCCGCTGCGGTCCTTGAAAAGCTCTCCGTTCTGAGTGGTCGTATTCCGAATGGATATATTCCGCCCTACGAGTTGGGAAGGCGGATCTGGAAGGGCCAGAACGTTATGTTTGAGAATGAGGTTGAAAAGACTGAGGCCATGGAAGAAGTCAAGCGCCTAGCTCAGCTCCGGGCAGACAAGATGTCTCAGCGAAAGGGAGACCTTGTGGAGCCTCGCGATGTCAAGTTCCGCGCCATCGATGCCAAAGACACGAGAACGCTGATGGAGAAATTTGCCCAAGGGAAATACCCCACCCTTGAAGCTGGCAAGGACCAGTCAGCCGTCCTCGGCGAGGTCATCAGAAACCTCCGAAATAACGGGACCTACCAGACGGCGGGCAAGCGCCCCCAGTTTCTAGCCAAGGTTGAGTCCCTTTTGTCCTCGAGTCGTGTAAAGCGCACATGAACAACAATATGTATAATATGGGGGTATTTGCGGTTCAGCTCGTTTCTCTTCCCCGGGCGCCCTTGTTTCCATTCACCCGTGTTCTTTTTTTTTTATTCATTTTGCGGGCTGAAAGTCCTATATCTAGATTACAATGTAACTGCGACTACAATACAACTGGGCAATTTCATGCCTGCTCTAGAGTCTTTCTTGCGGCCTCATACATGTCTTTCAAATCTTTCTGGCCCTTGTCTGTAGCCTTTTCCATCTGATCGTGCGCCTTGCGGACATCGTCTGGACGCGCTAACTTCTTCTTCAGCATCTCTTGAAGTCGCTTGTGCAAAGTCCCTCTGGCATCACGAACAGTACTTGCAGCCTTTTCGACCGCCTGTTTGGCAGCCCGGACGTTCTGCTCTCGGGATTCCTTTGTGGGTGGGGGGATGGGAATGTTCAGTTGAAGTGGATTATGGGCATCCGGCTGTGGAGTTAAGGAAAGGTTTGAAGATACGATCGCCGAGGTAAGCGGTTTGATATGCTGGAAAAGAAAGACTGGGGTTAGAACACGAACCACAGGCGCGATAGGCCAAAAAGAGTCAACTCACCTCTTCCTCAGACGCCAGAATGGTCACCATGCGCCCTCCTTTCGGTACGACCTGAGCGAGATCTCCCAGTCTGACCAAGTTCTGGACATCCTTGCTCAGCTGGACCTTTAGACCCTCCAGGGACGCGGTATTGAATCGTCCCCCGGCGCGAAGTTTCGACAGGTCGTCCTTCAAACGAGAGATGGCGGTTGCGATGCCATTCTGCAATTGCGACTGATCAAAAGGATCTTCAGATGCCACACTAGAGTTGGGAATTGGCTCAGGGGTTTGGGCATTTTTTGCCTTGTCTTTTTTTTTGTACAAAGCGGGGGAATTGCCAAAGCTCCGAGCTTGCCCGGGAGCTGGAGGACATAGGAGACAAAGTGGTCTAGAAGCCCGCAAAGGAGCCCGCAAAGGAGCCCGCAGAAGAAAGCTTCTTAGCTGAGGTGTGATGCGCGGCATGGCGTGGGAGGTTAAAAGAAGGGGAAAGTTGAAAGAGGTACGTCGAGGGTTGGGGTCGGAACATTAGAACCTAAAAAGAGCCTACGCATCTGATGCTTCAGTCCTGTACCATTTTTATCAGAACTCAACTACGCGTCTTTACAGCTCGCTTTGATTCCAATCCTTGAAGTCTCCTCTGCCAAAAGGTCGAAATGATTGTCACTAGAATATATAAAGGACGAAGTGCAGTTCTAAGAGGGAATACGTCCAGACGGTATTAACGGAGTTCGTTACACATTAAATTTGCAACGTCGATCTTCGTCTACATAAGGCATACTTTTTGGAAACAAAGTAGGAAAGGAAATAGGAAAAAAAGGAATACTGCGCCCAATTTGCCCGGCTTCAAACACATAAGCATGGACCAACGCTGCCCCGAGAAAATCTATACGGGCGCGGGCGCAGGCCTGAAACCAACATTTCCGATGGGAGTCGTGATCCTATGTTCATCTCTTCGTTTAGCGGGTGGCCATGGCCTTGGTGATAAGGCGCTTGAGGGCCAACTCCTTCTTCTTGAGGTCCTCGGGGGTCGAGTCCTCGATCTCGAGCTGAGCCATGGCGTCGCTAAGGGCGGACTCAATCTTCTCCTTGTTACCGCGCTTGAGCTTCATCGACATGCCAGGGTCGGAGATGATCTCCTCGACACGAGAGATGTAAGACTCGAGCTGTTGGCGGGACTCGAACTTCTTGGTGAAAGCCTCGTCGCTGGACTTGAACTTAGCAGCATCTGCAAGATGGGTCAGCATCCTATCAGGACAATCATAAAACTCGTTCAAAACTTACCCTCAACCATCTGCTCAATCTCGCCGCTGGAGAGCTTGCCGACGGCGTTGGAGATAGTAATGTTGGCAGTACGGCCGGAGGACTTCTCAGTGGCAGTGACCTTCAAGATACCATTGACGTCGACCTCGAAGACACACTCCAGAGCAGCCTCACCGGCGCGCATGGGGGGAATGGGAGCCAAAGTGAACTCGCCGAGGGAGGTGTTGTCAGCGCAGTTGGTACGCTCACCCTGGAAGACAGGGAACTGGACAGTGGTCTGGTTGTCCACAACAGTGGTGAAGGTGCGCTTCTTGATGGTGGGAACAGTCTGGCCACGGTTGACGACCGGTGCGAAGATGTTGCCCTCCATAGCGACACCGAGGGAGAGAGGGACGACATCAAGGAGGAGAAGGTCAGCAGTCTCGGCAGAGGTGGCCTTGCCGGAGAGGATACCGGCTTGGACGGCAGCACCGTATGCAACGGCCTCATCGGGGTTAATGCTCTGTACAAGCTCATTAGCCACTGTGAAATATGATGATACCCCGTCAAGAATAGGATTGGGCAAAGCTTACCTTCTCGAGCTTCTTGCCGTCGAAGAAGTCGCTAAGCAGCTTCTGGATACGGGGAATACGGGTGGAACCACCGACGAGAACGATCTCGTCCACCTTCTTCTTCTCCATGCCGGAGTCCTTCAGAACCTGCTGGACTGGCTCCAGAGTGCCGGAGAAAGCCTTGGCGTTCAGGTCCTCGAAACGAGCACGAGTGATGGAGGAGTTGAAATCCTCACCATCGAACAGAGAATCGATCTCAACAGTGGTCTGGGTGGCGTTAGAGAGAGTACGCTTGGCACGCTCACAAGCAGTACGCAGGCGACGGAGAGCGCGGGCATCACCGGAAAGGTCCTTGCCGGTCTTGCGCTGGAACTCCTTCTTGAAGTGGTCCAAGAGGTTGGTATCAAAGTCCTGACCACCAAGGTGAGTGTCACCAGCGGTAGCCTTGACGGTGAAGACACCGCCCTGAATGTTCAGAAGGGACACATCGAAGGTACCACCACCCAGATCGTAGATCAGGACGTTGCGCTCCTTCTCAGTCTTACCGGAGCCCAGACCGTAGGCGATGGCAGCAGCAGTAGGCTCGTTAATAATACGGAGAACGTTCAAACCGGCGATGGCACCGGCATCCTTGGTGGCCTGACGCTGGTTGTCGTTGAAGTAGGCGGGGACAGTGATAACGGCCTTCTCGACAGTCTTGCCGAGCTTGGTCTCAGCAACCTCCTTCATCTGTTTCCGTTCGTTAAAATTTGGGATTCCCGCACATTCAACTTTCACAACGTACCTTCATAAGGACCATGGAGGAAATCTCCTGGGGAGTGAAGGTCTTGTTCTCACCGAGGTACTCGACCTCGACAGCGGGGCTGCCACCCTGGTCGACAACCTTGAAGGGCCAGGACTCGACATCCTTCTTGACAATGGGATCATCCATGCGGCGACCGATCAGACGCCTGTTTTTTGCAAGTCGTGTCAGAAACGGAAAGAAAATTTTTTGTTGTTACACCAGAACTCACTTGATATCGAAGACGGTGTTCTTCGGGTTCATGGCGGCCTGGTTCTTGGCGGCCTCACCAATCAGACGCTCCTTGTCGGTGAAGGAGACAAAAGAGGGGGTGGTGTAGCTACCCTGGTCGTTGGCGACTTAACGCTTGGTCAGTATATAGAGCACGAGGAACTTCAAGTTCAGAAAACGCACTGATCTCGACATTGGTGCCCTCGTAGTTGGCAACGCAAGAGTAGGTGGTGCCTAAATGTCAAAATAGTCAGTTCTGTAGCATGTGAGGGAGATTGACAGAGAAACCGACCAAGATCGATACCGATCGCCCCGTCGTACACCGGAAGATCCGCCATTGTGATGATGAGTTGGTGGTAATTGAGGAGTGGGAAAAGGTGGGAAAGAGGGGGTTTTGGACGGGTCGAAATTTTTTATAAACGCTCTGCCACACATTGTAAGGCAGAAAAAACTTTTCGGAAGCGGTGGATCACGTGAGGGGGCGTGGGGTTCCACTTTCGAACTCGATTTTCGACTTTCAAAGTTCAAATACACTTTGTGAATTAACGGATCCAGAAGTCCAAAGAAACTGAGAGGCAAATAATGAAAATTGTGCGATATGGAAAGGTCCCTTTGATCTTATTATTCGCCGTTCGCTTTCGCTCCTCTACGGGGTTGAACATTTCCAGAATGATCCCTCCATCACCTCAACAGATTGAAAAAAATCGTCACTCGCTCGTAGTCCACATCAGAACCCGGAGGCCCAGATTTGGGAACCCCCCGAGCCGGTCCTGAGATTGCCTCTAGATCAACCTTGGTTGTGCCCGGGTAGAGTTGGATATCATACGCCAGCGCAGACGCTTCACCAGACGGGTGTAAACGTTGCATGTCCATTAGGGCCACAATCTTGACCTGCCGCTGGGCTGTCCCTACCGCCAGTGTGGGCTTAACTCTCATCAAGTGGCACCACGAGGGAAGGCTAATAGTGACGGTCTGCTGGGTAAGGGAAGCAGACGGGGGTATGTCCAGACGCAGATCGCGTTCCAGAGACAAGGAGGGATGAGTGATGATTTGGACGTTACGAATCAGAGCTGAATAAGCATCTACAGCACGGTTAGCGCGATTTCGATCTTCAGTTGTTTTTTTTGGAATTGAGAACAACCTACTTTGGCCCGGTCGCCTCCAGAGAGAATCTAATGGTGATGGCTCATGGGCTTGCTGAGAGGGTGCTATAAGGGGGCAAATAGTCAGTAGAGGTGCGAAACAATGAGAATGTGATGATACAGCCTTACCGTCGTTGGAGTGAAATCCGCTACTCGAGTCTAAGGGGGAGCCGTGAAGGCCCTGGGAAGAACGTGTTTCGGCGTGCTGGGAGTGTGCGATCGAATTCTCGTCCTCTAATGGGCCAGTCGGATCCCGTCTATGAACGGGCACATTGCGTAATTGCTCTGAGGCGGATGGAGTCGTCGCAGCGCTGGATTTAGGACTTACCAAATTTCGTCGAAGTGACCTCGCTCGAGGAGACATTTGAGTCGTGTCAACATCTTGACTTGCTGAACCGACCCTGACAAGGTCTTGTTGTCGTTTCAATGATTCGTTATCAACTGTGACACCGGACGGCGGACCATCATCCTTTGAAGGCGTCTCAAGGGTCTGCTCGCGCATCTTCAGTGTTAACTTGGATGCTGCCGGCTCCAAATTCTTCGCCCCCATTTTTAATTTGATTCGAGGCGTTTCGGTTGCTTGGCGGCCGTCTACCTGAATAGTATCAGGAACGAGCTTTTTTGCTTCTGCGACCCGTCGTTTGAAATGTTCCTGGGTTCGACATTAGTACTAGGAAGAAAAAAAGTGGTGCTGGACAAAGGCATGCCTCTAGAACGCCAGCGAGAACCGAGATCTCGCTTCCGTCTTCGTTGTATTCTCTTGCATTCCGCCAGATATAGCTGACTTCTTCCTCAAAAGATTGCCATGTAGGGTATGCGGTCACTTTCGAGGGCTTCTTGCGGCTATCTGTGCCACGAACTTTCTTTTGAATACTCCGCAAGGACACTGGGTGGTGAATGATTTCATAGTAGTCTCGGTAGAGATTGCGATCGGGCTTGCCGATAAATGGATAGGCCACTTCTTCGCCACTTGACTATGTCAGCCGTCATGCGCAGATTGTCATTCTGCGATACTCACTCCGCATCTCTCAACCGGGTTAACTCCGAAATGATCTTGTCTTGCGCTGCCTGAAGGCTGTCGCCCTCAAAGTTGACTTCGACCTCTTCCTCATGTTGGGAGACCGAGCTGCCGCCAGCTTCATCCTCATCCACTGGATGGGATGACACAAGCTTGGCTTCTTCAACGTCCACGAGGCCATCATCCTAGAACAAGGATGCGTTAGTTATGTGAAAAGATGCAACTTGCGAAAAAGGTTTCTTGTTCAGCGCACAGAGCGCTGCATAGCACAAGGACTAAAGATTTGATTGAGCTAAGGCGACTGCGCGCTGCGCATCGGGGGTAGCTCCAGCATAGAGGTTGGGGCTCGGAGCGCAAGAACGCGGCGACTTACAGACACTTTGCGGCGCTTCCCGCGGGTCCTCGGTTCAGGCGAAGCCGCAGCTGCCACGCGCCGTTTGGTACTCATTTTAAATAATGCGTGAAGTCGGATCGCAACTGCAATTGGGGGCAGGACAGGAAGGATGGGGCGAGTTCATACCTCGACGTGTGCAGACGCGCTGCGATCGTCCATGTGGAGCCCGCCGCCTTATGTAAGTATACAGCGGGTACTTGTATTACAGTAATAAATGTTGCATCAGGTGAAGCCAGAGGACAGGAATGAAATGACAGAGTATGGTAACACGGTTTGAGGAGTCCAAAATGAGTGGACAAAACAGGGCGGCCTCAGGCGTGAGAAATCGTTCCCCTCGATTTCCCATTTCCATTTTCCGCGTCCCGCAAAAACAAACCCGAACTCTCCAACACACCCTATCGACCGCACGTCCACGATCTTTTCCAATATTGTTCGTGTTGGGCATCTTCTGTATGTCCGCGACCCCCTCTATAGCTTACTTCTCCCAGTCAATGAATCCTGAATTGACCGTGCCACGTGCGAACCAGACATTCCCCGATCTCCCCTCCTCCCCGCGATCCTCTGTCCTCTTTTCAATGGAGATTGATCCCAGCAGACGAAACAAGAAGCCGCGCCTCTTGTTGGAGTCGGAACGCGAGCGTCTAGATGAGTTTATTGACTCCATCCACTACTCAGCAAGGTACTGGCGAAATCCCGGTCCGCTCCCTTTGCGCCGCGGAACTAACTCGGGGAACAGATACTCAGACGACAAATACGAATATCGCCACGTGCAGCTGCCGAAGAACATGCTCAAGAAAATCCCCACGGACTATTTCGACAGTTCCAAAGGCACATTGAAATTGCTGTGGGAGGAAGAATGGCGAGCGTTGGGCATTACACAGGTGCGTTCTTTCTGGGCTCATTGGGATGGTTTCTAACGTGTGTCACAGAGTTTGGGATGGGAGCATTACGAGGTGCATGAACCGGAGCCTCACATCATGCTGTTTAAGTTAGTGACTCTTAACCATGTTCAAGTTCACGCTTTTGCTGACTCTTTAATGAGGCGTCCTCTCAACTACCAGCCCCCAATGGGTCAATAACCTCGTCACGAATTGGTGGCGCTGTGTTGATAGATCCGAACCCCTCCTCTTCGCTTGTGTCTGGCTCAGACACAAGCTACTATCATCAGGGTTGCTGTTTTTCTATTTTTTTTTTTTTTTTTTTCAGATGAACATGCATTGTGAGTATGTTCATTAGGGTCGACAACAGCTTCGTAATGGAAGTTATGGAATGAGACATGATTTGTTTTCCCCTTCATCTTTCCTCTGACCGGCTTGGCTCGGGCTCCATATACGCGCGAACAGAAAGAAGAAACAAGCAAAAGAAATGCTGCTCAACCAAGATGCGCTCCCTGGCGACCTTTATATCAAACCACATTTTTGGCAAGCCACTCTCCCCATTGAGCGGTCGTGAAACTGCTGCTGATGCCTCGCTCTTCCACGCCCTACATTGAACATCAGTGAATTGGATTTATCTTTGGGATGTCATTCTTCTTACATTGAAGAAAACGGTCGGTGATACATGAACACCCACCACTCGATCCGCCTGGGAGCATTAATGGGTCGGTACGATGGGAAGAAGCGGGAAATCCTACCTTGACCATCAACTTGATGTCATTGGTGACCTGGTTACCGGTGTTCAATTGACCGTCTTCGCCGGGTGATTCAGGGATTCTCAACAGTTCCAAGACCTTGTTTTCATCTAAACCCACTGATCCGGCTATCTGAGCCAGCCGCTCATAGGTCTTGTTACGGGTCTCATTCACCAGGCTCACGTCGAAGAATTCGGTCTGACGCTTGAACAAGGCCGCACTAAAGTCCCAAAACTTTTCGGGTGACAGTCGAAGTACGGCTGCTCCGGCCTCATGAGTGAGTGTGGAGGATGGATGCCACGGCTGAATATGCTGTCGAAAGATCACTTGGAGCCGTGGGCCATACTGTTGAGAGATTGTTGGACTCAGCGTATAAATTGTATTGAACATCTTGGCGGAGAACTACAGAATGTTTTAGCGGGTACGGAGGTCGACGTGAGCATGTAACTGACAGGGCAGACATAGTCGAGGTCTAGACTCGATTAGCTAAATTCTGGGGCGTAGATAAATAACGCGGACCTACAAATATCGAGGGTATGCTGTGCCTTTTGGGATGGCCCGGTAGGGAGCTTCAGCCCTGTGAACTTCGGAGGAAGCGCCATGGTTGTAAAAGGTGAACTAAAAGGAGAAGAATGCGTAAAGAGTCTAGCAGGAAATATAAATGAAGACGATGTCACTACCCCGCAACCATGGGAACATTAGGTCGGACAAGCTCTGGTTTTCGTGTGACGAATCGTATTCGCAAAGGAATAGCCCCACGGTACAACCTTCCGTGAGATCATTCTTCCAGCTAGTGGCGTCATCTCATCGAAAGATATACCAGCCAAAGACTGATGAAGCTAGTAAATGCCTCGGATTTACGCAACCTAGTACGCTACCCTCAGCCAGAATATTCTCATTAACTTTCCAGTAATCATACAACGGACTAGATCCTTCAGCTACTACACTACAATCCAATTAGTCCTAGTGAAGAGTGACGTACTCGTCATATGTAAGTAACAATCCTACCGCTGCAATTAAATTCAAGTGGTATTGGCAAAGTTTCCAGAGTGTCGGTCTCAACACCAGATGTTTTTACATACATCAATGGCCTCCAAGTGCTCGCTGCTTCCTAGGATTCAGGTCTTTTAATTCCATTTCAACCGTCCGCCATGCCGATTTAGATGGATCATACTCACCGCGGACTTCGAATCGGCAGAACCCGCTAGGCCCCTTAATGCCCACAGGGCCAGAAATGAAGAAGGTTCCACGGCGAGGTGTTCGCTTCATTCGAGCTCGATACGCATTTAATTGTAGTTTAAATGCGATTGAGGCCAGGTGTAGATCCGAGCCGGGGCCCAGGTCGGGTAATGGAAGTCTCTGCAATGAAGAAATGATGGAAGATGGATGGAGCTCTGGGTCTCCGGTGGATGGTGCGCTTTCTGTAGGCCCATCCACAAGAGGAGGTTGCAATTTCGGTTGCTCGTGGGGGCTAAGAGGATTGAGCCTTTCGTTCCTTGACAGAGTATAGCTTTCATTCAGAGACCCCAGAGCATCAACCGGCTGTTCTTGGGGATGCCTGAGGCGGTTCACCTGTCTCATGAGTAGTAACAAGTATGCATCTTTGATTGCAAGCGCTACGTGCAAAGGCTTCATGAACGCCTCTAGTCTGTCGCCCATGTCGGGGTCTAGAGGTTTGGTGACCCAAGATACGCCCTCGTCTGTAATTTCGAGCCTATGTTCGATTAGCACTGAAAATGGCATCGAATGATGTGAACATACCCAGATCGAAGATATTCCGGAGGAGCGCGAGACGGGAATTGATGAACAAGCCAGAAACCGGTCAAAGAAAGAGGTCCGCCGAGGAGTTGGGACATTCGACTCGAAGCACTTTCCAAAACGAGAGCTGCGAGTTCATCTGGCACTGTCAACAGAGCGCGCGTACTTTAATCGTTTAGACACACCTCTTAGTTTTTGAAGCTTCTTCCGATCCTTGGACAACTGAACGAACGCTTGCCATTCTGGGTCCGACGCAGCATACAGCTCACCTTCCCGCAATCGGGACCAGGTAAGTGGGATGAACATAGGTGCTCCATCTTCTGTCTCCTTATTCTTCCCCTCATCCGCTGAAAAATCTGTGTCTCGAGAACTCCGGCGAGGGCCAGCCTCCTCTAAGCTTGACTCGAGGGTTGAAACGTCGTCGTGGGTATCGTCGTCAAATCGAACCAGGACAAAGGAGGTCCACAAATGAAACGCGGCACCATAAAGAAAAAATTTGGTGAAGAAAGATCTAAAAGTTACACTCGGTTAGCACCAGATCATGATCCCGAACACGTTGTTCATAGACTCACCTTAGCCAAGGCTGCCTGAATCTCACATGCCGGACGGTCGGAGGGGCTGCGAAGGTCTGGCGAGAGCCGTTGTGGAAAGAGAAGGCGCGCGATTGACTTCGAAGCAGATGCCTGAGCCGAAGCATTGAGATTACCCAGCGTGAGATAGAGATGGGAAGAATCTATAGTGATGATGTGAGTGCTGGAGATTTGGGGTGCGTCCCATCCACGTGATATCTTATCGCAACGGAGTGAACTGCGGAAGTCCCCCGTAGGAACGAAACACTCTGGCTGCCCCGAATCATATACGGCCCCTCAAACCCACGGCCATTCTGCAAAGTCTCTTTTATGGCCATCACAGCAACGATCGCTGCTTTCATTCCTCGACCTTCCTGATCTCACCTCGATCCTGCAAAATGCGCTGGGTCTCCAAGCTCCTGGCTCTGGCGACGACAGGTGTTTTGGGGACGAATGCTCTGGAAACCTCAATCTTTACCTTCCCTGGTGGCGGTAAAGGCTACGAGAGTGCCCTCATTGAGCCACAGAGTATTTCGGAAGATGTTGCCCGACTCTTTCTTCAGCTTCGCGGCCAGTCTTCTCTGGCAACGGTGCTTGGTCAGGTGGGGACAGATGCCGTTGATCGCCTGAATCAGTTTGCAGATGCTGAATCCACCCTTTTTGGTGGTTCTGAAAGCATTGAATCTCTGGGGAGAAGCATCATTTTTTTTGAGGGTGTCAATCAAGAAGTTGGTATGTGGAAAGCGACCTGCTAATTGAGCTTTCAGCTAATACCGATCTTCATTCACGACAGGCGTGAACCTACGGAAGAAGCAGCCACACAGCCTCATAGTTCCTCATACTTCATCAAATCTAGTCGGAGAATCACTGAACTTCCTTATGGAAATCGACAACAACGGTAATCACTGCCTTTACACTAAGGATGCCAGAAAGGTGGGTTCGAAAACTGCTCAGGTACCAATCCTCCTGCGATATATTATATATTCCATTTTATCAACACACTAACTACGATGCCTTAGTCCGCCAGCGAGTGTCTCATCGTGAATCCCATTCTCGCTCATACGACTGGCTTCTTTGGTCATAATCTACTCGACTTGATTGAGTCGGTGGAAACATGGGCCAGTAAGGATCAACGGACAACTGCTACAAGGCTCTCATTCAAGGTACGAGCCATAAACACAGTCCCTCCCTTAAATCGATGCCTTGTCTAATTAGTATACCAGGCGAGCTCTAGTGATGGTGTATTCGTCAATGAATCTCTACAGTCCTTCTTCCAGTATCTGGCCGAGCAGTCTTCAATGGAACATCGGGAAACCACCGTCGTGCTTCTGCCAGCCACTGGAGGCTCCCGGGACTCTGCGCAGATTCTTAGGCGAGACTCGGAGGTCTTGTCTAGATCATCTGCGTTAGGTGCACAAGATGCGCTTCGGGGGTCTGCGCAAGACCTGCCCCTTCACTCGAATCTTGCCCCTGTTTGCCACGTCTCCAACTCGTCTTGCGCTGAGGCAACAAATGGCTGCTCTGGCCACGGGTCTTGCTATCTGAGATATGGATCTGGTGAGGAGGGTTCTACGGGCAATTGTTACGCGTGTCGATGCCAGCAAACGGTGGTGCGGAAGAGTGACGGCTCCATCCAGAAATTCCACTGGGGTGGGCCTGCCTGTCAGAAGAAGGATATCAGCTCCCCTTTCTTCCTCATTGCTGGTGTCAGTGTATTGGCAATTCTCATGGTTGGTAGCGCTATTGGTATGCTCTTCAGCATGGGACAACAGCAGCTCCCTAGTGTGATTAGTGCTGGTGTTGGGGGTACCAAGGCACAATCATAAGCAATCATTCTTGGTATTTTATGGAAAGGGATGGGGTCTTTGATTTGCTTTGTTTCCTCTTCGCGGGCTTCTTTGCTTTCAATGCACAGTTCCCTCAAATTTTGTCGCCCGGTCTAGCGTTTATATAAATGGAACCCCGGCCAGAAGTTATTCTCAACATAAAGTTGATTCCACGTTTTTACAATCATTGAACCCATCAAGGCTGACAGCCTTTTCGTGGGTAGTAGATGGTATTCATTCAACGTATGTTATCAAAAGGCATCCCGAGGTACAATGGAGTCGAAGCGATGGTCCTTCGAATCTTCCGAAGTGTGAAGTGGTGTTGCATTAGTCACTAGGCGTCAGTCTCCTTCCCATATCTCAGTATCCAAGGCGCCACGGGTATGCAATTAAAGAAAGGAAAAGAAACAACGGGGAGTGTAAGAGAGAAAAAGCAGAACGTGCCCGGAGCTGGGGCACATAGAATGGCCAGACTCAGGAACTGGGAAGTCGTGACCCGCGTGCTTCCCGGGCCTATCATCGCAAGTATTGAGTAATTACAAATAGCCAAGTCATCAACAGTGAAGCTGTGCCGACCGAACATTCCAGATGCTGGTTCGTACATGCGAAGGAATTGCAGGGGAAAGGGTTCGTCAATGATTAATGGTCAATAAATTGCACTGCAAATTCAAGTTCCAGCTTCAAGCTGGCCGGGGGTCCTAGGTTGCGAAGGCCCAACCTCGGGTTCTGGCAATGACCTCTCTCCTGTTCTATCAGGAGTCCGAGAAGACAGCCCGCGTAGACGAGTAGGTATGAATCGCGACCAGTCAGACTGGGGAGGTGATGTACTTGGGATTTGAGATCCGCTATGCATTTGTCTAGCGCGATCTTCTGAACGCGGTGACCCGGTAGGACGTTCAAGAGATGTCGGCTGGAATAGCCGGCCAGTAAATGCCATCTGTACTCTGAATGGATGAGCTTGGCCCCCGGAGTGGGCAGCACGAGAGGGTCTGGCGATTATGTCTGAACGGCTTAAAGCAGCGCGATGTCCCTGGCGGTCAGAGACAGATGCCATTTCGGCTGCTTGTGAACGAGGCTTGGGGACATAATAATCGGCCTTACAAAGAGGACAGCAGGCCCTCCGACTAGTCAGCCACGGGTCGACGCATGATGCATGGAAGGCATGTCCACAAGTGAGTCCTCTTATGTCGTCGTCGTCCTCTATGGTGTCAAGGCATATTGCACAAGAATCACCGGGATTAGGAAGCAATTCTGCAGGGACGGATTTCTGAATATGATCGCCTTCCTCGTCATCTTCCTCTTCGTCTTCAAGGTCAATCGTTTCGTTGACCAATGAATGCTGCCATTTCTCTTCTGCAGCATTTGCATCGCCTTTCGTCGAGACATCTTCCGTTGCCGGGTTCTCTTCCGTTGGAAGAACACGAATTTCGGAGGCGGAGTCAGGGTGTTGGGCATTGATGTTATTGAAACCCATCTGTCCTTGCTTGGGGGAGGTTGACCTTGCATTCATGGAATTAACGACCGGTGCAGAGACGACGGCACTATTATCTTTGAGACTCTGCGGCCTGCTGTTCGGGGCAGTAATGCCACCTTCTGTTGGTAGACCTTGATTGGCACGCGACGACCTCCATACTTTGTATTTCAAAAGTGGAAATCGCTCATTTACTTCATCCATCGTCATCAGCTTCTTTTCTCGTCGCCTACGATGAGCACGGGGCATGGCCACTAGGTCGATCGGCTCTCCCGTTTCCTCGCTGCGCAGCTGACGATTCCGTTGATTGTAGCGAAAGCAGTATTTGACCCCGACAATAATCCTACCACATAATCAGTCCACGGGTCCCCATGCGGCTTAATGATTGTGGTATAGTTCGGTCGTCTAGATTGGGGAAAACAAAACAAAGCTTACCATAGATTAGTGAAGACGACCCCAAATCCGAGCGCAACGAAGAAGAGGAGAGGTGAGCTTGTCGCATTTGAACCACCCCCACCGCCCCCACTGCCACTGGTGGTGGTTGCAGCGCTTCCGGCCGAGGAGGTTGTCGATGGAGGCATTTCAAACGTAGGAGAATGTGTTGAAAAGTATCTTAGGATGTAATTTGAGGGTTTTGTTCAAATTGTACTGTCAAATTCGTGCAGGAAACCGCTCATTCCTCTGACTGTTCAATCCACGTACAGCGCTCAACTCAGCGACGCAGTGATGAGCCGCTTGGATTGTCAGTGCAATCAAATGCACGCAGTGGACAGAAGACCACTACGGGGTTGAGGACGGCACATGGATCGACAACAGGGTGCAAGGGATACGCAAACCACTGGGAAGTCTGTGTCGCTTGTAGTGCTCACGGGGATCGAGACGGTCCTAGGTCATATCATCAGGACGAAGGAGTGGGATACGAGGGTGGATTTGGGAGGGAGATATTAAGAGACAGAAGCAAAAAGGCTAGATGCATGCGGATGTTCAAGTTGGGTGAGGATAGTTAATGCCTGAGGCACCTTAGTCACGGGAGTGTAATCACCCAGTCGTCGTTATACCCAAGAAAAGATAGCGAACTTTTCTTTACTTTTTGTCGAATATGCGAAACTGGGATATATATGAGGAAGGGTCATGAGATCAAAGAAAGAGACCTCCACCTTCTCGTACTTTCTGGGCTTAATGCGGGCCATAAGTTAAAATGGGGTACCCGAAGGTCGGAACGTAGCCAACTTCTCTTTCAGTTCTTCTTCTCTCTCTGTCTGTCGCTGTGAACCTCACTATGGCTGAATCTATCGCACCCGATGCCAGCAACCCGATAGTCTTCTTTGATATCGCTCTCGCGGGTAAGCCCTGTTGAAAACATGGATACATACATTTTGGCAGGATGCTAATTGTCGCAGGCGAGCCACTGGGTCGAGTGAAAATGGAACTCTTTGCCAATGTCACCCCACGTACTGCGGAGAATTTCCGGCAGTTCTGCACTGGCGAAAGCAAAAACTCCAAGGGCCAACCACAAGGCTACAAAGGAAGCAAGTTCCATCGAGTTGTGTGTAATACAATATCCTGTTGCATCATATAGGCACTCATATATCTCCCAGATTAAAGACTTCATGATTCAAGGAGGCGATTTCATCAATGGAGATGGAACAGGAAGCTGCACTATCTATGGCACTCCAAAATTCGCTGATGAGAATTTTGCGCTGAAGCACGATCGCCCAGGTCTCCTCAGCATGGCCGTGAGTATCTAGATCCTCTCACACATGAAAATCCTCGTGCTGACTCGTGATCAGAATTCAGGCCCAGATACAAATGGCTGCCAATTTTTTATCACTACCACGGCAACACCATTTCTGAATAACAAGCATGTGGTTTTCGGCCAGGTCATTGATGGGATGGATGTTGTCCACATGGTCGAACACACTCGAACCACGCGAGACAAGCCCAATCAAGATGTCACAATTGTGCAATGTGGAGAAATGTGAAGAAGCCGCGCCCCAATCGCAAGGTGCAAGATGCATGGTGAAGTCCTTGACACGAGGCCACAATGAGACGGAGCCGTGGATTTGAAACCAACACGGGATTCCATTGGTGCAAACTTATCCAAAAAAAAAATATATCTCCAATTTGATTTAGTATATGAATAGCCATAGCTTTACTCTCATTCTTTTCATCGTCCTCATCCTGCCAGGCTGTAAGATAAAACAGACCAAGCCATAGTAAGACTAGGCGCGAATGTGGTCACTGGACGCAACTTGGAAAGGCCAAAGGAAGGGACCCATGGGCTTAGACAATCTAGAGTTTGAATTTACTCAGATAGTCCGAAGCGAGCGAGATAGCCTCCTCAATCTTGTCGGGGTTAATGCCGTTTCCAAGTGACGTCTGTCCCTTCCCTCCGGCCTTGCCGCCAACGACGGTAGAGACAACGGCAGCCCAGTCACTCGCAGAAGCACCCTGATTACCGAGCTCCTAATCCATGAGTTAGCAAATGGAGTACCTTTCCAGCGGCGTAAGAGGGCTAGACGCTTACCTTAGACACGTAGCAGCCGTGCGAAACTCGAGTCTGCTCAGAGTCTACCGCCATGACATATACATTTTTGTCCTGCATCTTCGACTTGACATGATTCAGAGATTCGCTGACGGCCTTGGCGCTTGCCGCCATCGGAAGCTTGACTACGAGCCAGGACGCGTTCTCATTCCCAGGAGACTGGAAGTAGGAAGTGATTGTCTCCACAGCTTTCTTGGCTTCCAGCTTTTGCTGAGCTTTCTGGCCATCAAGAACCTGCTTGTTGATTGCTGTGAAGCGCTCGCGGAACTTGGCCTTCTGAACAGCGGAAATTGTCAGCTGGTTCAGATCCACCTGGACCTGCTTGGCCTCACGCTCCTTTTCGGGGCCGAGGGGCATTGCGTCCAGGTGATCAAGACGTTTTCCAAATTCCGCAGCAACTCGTTGCACCTCATGGGCATCCTCCCCAGTGACAGCAATAATTCGGCGAATACCTTTGGCAATGCCGTTCTCTTCCAGAATGATCAAATCTTTGATATCTCCGGTTTTTTGAACGTGAGTACCACCGCAGAATTCAATGCTGACTTGCTCCCATCGTGGATCCTTGACGTTTCGCAGAATCTCTTCTAATTCGACGCCAACAGAGACAACGCGGACAGGGTCTGGGTACGTCTCACCGAAGACAGCTCTGACACCGGAGATCTGCTGCGCAATTTCCAGTGGAACTTCCTGCGAATAGACAGCACAATTCTGCCGAATGTATTCTGTAGACTTCGCCTCAACCTTCTCCAAATCAGAATCAGATACTGCGGACTTGTGAGAGAAGTCAAATCGAAGCTTCTCGGCTGCTACAAGAGAGCCTTTCTGCTCGATACCGGCACCCAAAACCTCCCTCAATGCGAAGTTAAGGATGTGTGTACCGGTATGGTTGTTCCTAATGGGCCAGCGACGAAGCTCATCGTACTCACAAATCACAGAGTCACCCACGGAGAGCGCTCCATACTTCATGAAGCCGGTATGAAGAACGTATCCTGCATAGACTTGAACATCGCTAACCTCAAGCTCGGCTTGTCCATCAATAATGATTCGACCAGTATCACTTTCCTGGCCGCCTTGCTCGGCATAAAAATTGGTGCAGTCGAGGATGACACCCAGCTGCTCTCCGTCTGGAGCTTCCCCGGTGCTGTCGTAAAAGGCCTTGCCGTGGTAGATAGCCTTCACGCGAGCCGTAATGTTACCCTTGCCGAACTTGGCAGAATCATCGGTTTTCTTGACATCATCCATCTTCTCCAGCTTCGATAGGTCATGGACATCGAGCTTGACAGCGGTTGACGCGGCCTTCTTCTGACCCTTACTGGCTTCCTTGGCCTTCAACCGTGCTTCCTCAAACTCGACATCGTCGATGCGAAGACCACGTTCCTCGGCCATGATCTGAGTAAGATCGACGGGGAAGCCAAAAGTATCATACAGCCTCCAAACGTCCGCACCGTGGAGCTTATCGGTGCCCTTGGCCTTGCATTGTTGAGCATATTGTTCGAATTGACGTTCACCTCGGTCCAAGGTCTTGGCAAATGAAAGTTCCTCCTCATCCAGAATCTCCATCACATCTTGCTGCTTTCTCTTCAACTCAGGGAACATGCCACTGAGCTGATCGATGACTGTTGGCACGAGCTTCGAGAAGAAATTACCGATGTCAACCTGGAAGTACTTGCGAGCAAAGCGGGAACCCCGTCGCAACACTCGACGGATCACGTAGCCACGGCCTTCGTTGTTGGGAATAACACCATCCGAGATGGCGAACATAAGTGTCCGGACATGGTCTGCAACGACTCGATAAGCAGTATCAATGCCATCGACATCTTCGGCTCCAAAAAAGCCTCGATACTCTCGAGCACCAGTTACATCTTGGATAGCTTGGAAGATCGGGGTGAAGACATCGGTATCGTAATTCGAAGATTTATCCTGGAGAATTGAAACAAGGCGCTCGAAGCCCATGCCGGTATCAACGTGCTTGTTGGGAAGCGGTTTCAAGCTCCGGTCTGCCTCACGATTATACTGGATGAAGACATTGTTCCAAATCTCCAGCACATTCGGATCGTCTTGGTTGACCAGGTGAGCGGCATTGCGACCGCCAATGCGGTCATAATGCACTTCACTGCAAGGACCACATGGACCTTGGTCACCCATCTCCCAGAAGTTGTCCTTCATGTTTCCAGGGAGAATGTGGGATTCGGGAACTCCCACTGACTTCCAGAGTTCCTTTGCCTCGAGGTCGGGCTCCAAGCCACCAGCCTTATCACCTTCGAAGTAGGTGACATAGAGACGATCGGGCTGTAGACCGTAGACCTTGGTCAAGAGGGTCCATGAGTACGAGATAGCCTCCTCCTTGAAGTAGTCACCGAAACTCCAGTTGCCGAGCATTTCAAAAAAGGTCTGTTTTGGATTGTTAGCTTCATCGCGGATTGAACGCTTGTTAACGCTGGCTGAGTCTCACATGGTGGTAACTATCCTTGCCCACATCGTCCAGGTCCTACATAAAGCTAGTCAGGAGAGGTTCCAGCATGGAATTTTAGAGATCCATGTTACCCACATTGTGTTTTCCGCCAGCACGCAAGCACTGTATCATTTTCATGTCAGCAGAGAAGAACACTGCCGAACTGAATTCATGGTTGGCTGAAACGATTTTACCTTTTGCGAATTCACCGCGCGCCGCAGCTTTGCAAAGTCTGACTGGGGGTCCACAGTGCCTAAGAAAATTGACTTGAACTGGTTCATTCCAGCATTGGTAAAGAGGAGAGTCGGATCCGACAAGGGAACCACAGGAGACGACGGGACTGCCAGCGCAAAGAAAACCGGAGAGTTAGATCAATCGGGTCGAAGGAGAGGGGCGCAACAATCGCGGGGTGAAAGCCCACCAAAAGTATGTCCATTTTGTTTGAAATAGTCGAGAAAGGTGTCTCGGACCCGATGCGCGGTCCATTCAGAACCGGAACCATTGTCGGAAGCCATCCTGGCAACGGTGCGAAATGAGGTGGTGGTGGTGTGGGCAAAGCGAGGAGGGTGGAAGGTTCTGGGAAGTCGCGCGAGACGAGGATGAGTCAAAGCCAGCTCCCCCCAAGAATCCTTGAAACCCGCATCGAGCAACCCCCCGCTGATGATGATCGGGACCTGCTTCCCACTCCGCAACTTTCTTCACTAGTCGCAGTCTGGTCAGTGTAAAAAACCACAGGGGGTGAGAGGTGTGGATGGCGCGGAGTGATGAGAAAACCAGCAAGAAGCGCCCCGCGGAAGGTGACCCCGACGGCGCGCAACCACTGACCAAACGATTCGGAAGTCTCCAGATCGGTAGGTGGCCTCGTTCGCGTAATTGCAATTGATCAGGTTGGATCAAGTGTTGACACATTCTTGACTCGCGCAGATAACGATGCGTTCTCCGGTGCTCGGGCCATTCGCGATGGCTCCCCTTACCGGCACTCCCCGAGCCAGCACGATGTGATGTTGTTGGACGACACCAAACATACCACCTACATCCACAGTCTGGACCAAGAGCTAGCTGAGCCTGACCCTCCCAACGAGGGTTTGGTCATCTCACCACTCGCCACCAGTATGATGTCCATGCCCAGATCCATCCTGTTCAACTCTTCATCAAATGGCAAAGAAATGGTTCTATACTCTGAGCCCAGTTCTCTTACAGTCCCCAGGGACAAGGACACTGTGCGGAAGGCCATTTTGGAATCCAGGGCCCGGGCTCGCGCGGAAATCAAGCAACTTTCTGGCCAATCGACTGACATCGATGTTCAATGTTCAAGCCGCACTGTGCCCGATGCGACCACATCTTACCATGGCGATCCAATGGACATTGATCATGATCCATGACAGTCATTATTTGCACTCATTCGGTGCTCTCTCCTGCCTAGGAAATCGAAGATGCAATTGCTAGCATCCTTGCTTTGACTTTACACGGATACACGGTTTAGCATAAAGTCTTCAAGCGTTGAAGGTGCGCATGGAGATGGTTTTTTTATTACAAGCAGTGTTGATCGGCACCCATAGATGATTTTTTGGAAGTTATATTCAGTTTTCTACAATAAAAGAAGGCTTGCCACAGTAGTTCGTCCACCTGGCAGTGACTCGCGAAATCTAATCTCGTCCAAGAAGCGATGAGGCCAACTTCTTCGGTATAAAGCGATTGCTATCAAAGTACAATAGAGCGGGGTCCCTTCTAATGTTCAATTTCAAATGTGTTACCTCGGATATATAGTGGCATAGCAAAAGTAATCGACACCCCTGACCCACACTAAATTGATCATGTAATATTTTGCCGCTTCAGACCCTTATTTAATTCCTTTGATATAGTGAATACTAGCTCTCTCTAGCTTTCTAATATTGCTTTAACCCGGTAGGGTATATTCTCTAGTGAATATTCTAGGTAACATAGCTTAAGCTCACCATATATAATTTATGCCGTCTTAACAAGAATAGTATAGAAGTCTTTATTATTATTCCAAACATGGATAATTTCTAGCTATAATCTATTTATCTTCTTCTTTTGCAACGCCTGAAGGTACTCGATATGATTCAATTTGGGCAAATTCAGAAACTATTCCATTACTCAAGTACTTATGTCAGCAATGTATTCGCGGACGACTACTATAATATATATATTTTATTAATAAAATTACCTTTATGACCCATCAAAGTAGGGGGGATTCATGTATAAAGATTACAAATCACAAAGCAGTTCATACCTCTGCAGGACGTATTTTGTCAAGAAGCTATGTGTTTAGGGTAGAAGGCCTATCGGTTAGATAAGGAAGATATCTAGACTAAATATAGAATATTGGTGAAGTAACACTGATTTCTTTCTGAGTCTAAGTTCTCTCGATTCCTACCTAATTTAAATATAGACTAGGTCCGAATCTCGCTTATATCGTAGTACGACAGTCCTTACTACTAGTTCGATATGAAAAAATGTTCGTGGACACTTCACTCTACTAGGTAAAGAGACTATTGTCAACCCCTAAGGTTTAAATCTACGAATCCATTATATACCCTAGCACTGCAGTTGGGTAATTATTACCATTAGTTCCTGTTGGGAACTAGAAGGGCAGAACTACCACGAAACACTTCGTGGCCCCTTAAGTCCGTGGGATTAACCTTAGTCTGACGGGATCAGTCAATACCAGACAAAGGTTAGAAGGTCAAAGGTCATAGGATAGACTATAAGCAAATATAGCCTAAACGAAGACAGAACCACAGTTCTTAGGAATCAAAGGAAGAAGAATAGAAGAGTGGAAAAGGCTTGATTCTGTCTGCTAGGAATGAAGGACATATTTATAGGCTAGAATAGCCTAGAAACGACGTCTAGAATAATGTCTGAATGACATATAGACACTAGGCAACAGAATAATTAAGGTGGCAAAAGAGGGGAAAAGTGAAAAGTATGATGTCAATACTTAATGGTCTAGGCCACCCCGAAAGGATTAGGCTATATATGCCTAAAGGTAGACCATTTTCCCCTTAAGGAAAAGTGGTCTGCCTATCCTTAGGGGATTAAGGGCCGAAGTCTGTTCACTGAAGTCCGAAGACCATAGTCAAAGTCTGCGAGCAAGGCATGCCCGAAGACACCCCCGAAGGAACGGACCATTGATGCCTAGAGACGGACCATTTACCTCTAAAGAGAAATGGTCCCGCCTATTATTTAGGGGTCGATGGGCCGTTGCCCAGTCGGTTGTGGGCCATAATCAAAAGTGGTCAAAACCTCATTTTGGTGCAGAAAGGGTCAAGTCATGTGATCGATGTTTTTCGGTCTTATATGTTGAATATAAGAATAGATCTTTCTATGTAGCATTGGTCTATATTCCAACATGTAATAATTAAGATAATGATTTTTGTACAAAAATTCAATATATTTAGCTAATTCTAAATACTATAAAAAATTTTTAGGCCTCTGTAATAAAAAGCTATAATTTAAGATTTAATATATTTATTTTATTTATATTTTAAGACTATAAGTCTTACAAAAATCTATGAACAATATTATTTTAGTATGGAAATATATTAATAAAAAATATTGTATATTATATCTTATTTCAGTAAGCTAATCCTAATAATACAATTAAAGAGAGTAATATATAGTACGTTAAATAATATATTAATAAAAAAATATAAAGAATAAAGATATAAAGATAATCCAATTTTTTAAAGCTAATTATTAAGCTATTGCTTTTATAATAAATTATAATAATTAGTAAGTTTTACTTTAATGTAGATATAAATTAATAAAATAAGCCTTCTTAGCTATTTAAAGATAATTTAATCATAGTAAAAAAATAACTTTAAGTAAACCCTCTATAGAATTTTACATAATATAGTTATAATTTTAGTCATTAAGATCTGAATGTATATTATTAATTAATTTTTTCTATTAATTTTTTTCTATTGATTTTTATTCTCATATATCTAGCTTATTATAAGAATACAAAAATTTAATACAAAAAATTAATTTATAAAATTAGCTTTAGTAATTAAAGTAATAATTTTTATATTGAAGACTAGTTTATTTAGCTTAGTTTTAAATATTATTAAAGGGCTTCTAAGCCTTTTAAGTAAAAGATCTATAATTACAAATATTATTTATTTATTCTATTTATATCTAAAAGCTATAATTATTGTAAAAATTTATTACTTATATTATATTATATCTTACTTAATTAAGCTAATATTAAAATTATATTAATAAATAGTATAAAGAGTAAAAATATAAAGATTATCTAATTTTCTTAAAGTACATATTTATTTTTCTATAACTTTAATATTACTATTCTTCATCTATAAGTATTGGCGATATAATAAGTTTAGGTTATTTATTATAAGCTAAAAAGGGTAATATAGATATATTAAAGGGGAGGAGTTGGAGTTTAGGAAATAATTAGAAGCGAGAGATAAATATTAAAGATTAGTCTACCTTAGCATTATATAATATATATAGCTTACCTAGCGACCCTACAATAGTCTATTCGTAAATTAGCCTTATAACTAATAGATCTAAGAATAAATAACTAATTAATTAATTAATGAATTTGTATCTTATATTATTTATTGAATGAAGCTATAGCTTAATTACATATTTATTTAGATTACAGTCATATTATTAATAAAGATAGTTACTATATGAAAGGCCTAAACACTCTTTTATTAGTTATATTAAAAGAATTATTTTAATATAACGCGAATATCTTCTAGCTCTATAATATATATAGTATATATTCTACAAAATAATAATTATATTATTCTAAAATATTATTGTTATCTATATATTTAATTATGGTACTTAGGCTAAAGCTATATACTATATAGAGAAGTTATTTATATTTTTTGATCATCTATTTTTTAGTTACTACATATGATATAGACTTTGGAAGGCTTTCCTATAAGATAATAATAAATAGTTTAATATACTTAATCTTAGTATAACTAGTATCTTTTATTTAAAGAGACTTTAAGGTATTACAGTGAAAATATAAATATATAAATATATGTCTTTATAGTCTATATTATTAAGATTCGCTATATTAATCTAATAAATTTTGATTATAATTATAATTTTATTATATTTTATTATGTAATTATTATTATATGACTAAGATTAGTTATATAAATAGATAAATCCAAAGATAATCTATAAGATTATATATATATATTCATAATTTGATATAAAATTCAGAATTACAGTAATTTAATAGTTCTCTTAATTTATATCTTTATTATCTTTTATGCTCTATATATTTTATATTTATTATATAAAATAAATAATTACTATTTATAGTAATAATATTACCATCCATGTATAGCGAAAGTTAAGGGTATTTACTTTTTAGATTACATCTATAATAGAATATAGTCTTATGATTAGAACTATTATATTCTTTTAATAATATTGTAGATAAATTTATTTTATTAGATTTTTATTAAATTTAATACTAAGATATTATAATAAAGGTATTAATTATATCTAAGTTCTAATACTTAGAATATATAAAATATAAATAGATATTATTAGCTTATATTTTACTAATATTAAAACTAAAATACAATATTCTATTTAGATTTTTAGCTTCTAATATAGTTTTTACAGTAACTAATCATTCTTCATGGTTAAAAAAGCTGTAAACTAAAATATAAACATTTTTAATCTAGTTAATAACTAATATATAACCGAATATCATAGTAAAAATATTATTAGTAAAATTAGTATTATAAAAAAGATATAAAATTAGTAATAGTAGCGTCTTTATAAAGTATTAATAGGGATAGAGCTTTATTATATATTATTCTTCTAAAATAGGAGTATTGTGTAGTCATTGTTAAGTAAGCTATTAGTCTACATTATCTATAAAAAACGGAATTTTTATTATGATAAAGAATCGTTTGAATAATTTATAATTATAAAAACTAAGATTTATAAACATATTATTTCAGTAGCTATTCTCTATAAAGAATTACTGATTTTTTTATTTACATTCAATAATAATAACCTTATTGTCGTAATAATAGATATAAAAGCTACTTTAAATTAAAATGTAAAAATAAAAAGCGCTATATGATTTCTACTAATAAAAATATAAATACTATTAAAGAATACTTTTATATCTAAATTAATACTAAATATTAACAATCCCTAAGTATAAATTATAGGTAATATTATAACACTCCAAGTACTATAAACTAACAATTAAAAATTGAAGAATTATATTATAATATATTTCTTTGATAAGAAAAGGACATTAAATATAGAGATTTTAATAATCTACAATTTCAAAATATATACTGTGAGGAATAATTTGATGATAATTTAATAATAGGTCTAAAGAAATAATATAATCTATAATAATTTTATCACCCTATTTATTTATTCTTCTAAAGTTTTTATAAAACTATAATACTATTATATTATATTTAGTCTCTATTTAGATTATTATTATCTTTATAGCTTGTCCCTTTACATATTATATATATATATATATATTAATATTTATTAGTCTAGTTATTAATCGCTAAAGTTACTTATATGAGTATTCAAGAGACTATTTTATTATTTTCTATATTATCTAATAGACTAATACTTTGTAAGCTACTTTATTAATATCCTATATTTTGAAAGCTATTTAATATTATTTAGCATTTTAAGGTAATACAGACTTACTTAGCTTCATAATTAATTTAGTAATATAGATAAATAAAATAAATATTTAGTTTATTAAAGCTTTCTATTATATTTAATGATATTCAATTATTTGCTAGATATATTTTAAATTCCTTATAGTCTATATATATATATATATATATATAGACTATAACGAAATTAAGCTTATTAATATAGTTAATATTTATTTATATTTATTAGTTGATTAAATAATTACATAATTATTTTAATACTATAAGATAGTTCACATTTAGTATGAAGATAATAAAATTAAGATATAGAGTAACTTCTACAACGATTTAGAATTAATAGCTTATATTAATTACCTATATAGCTAATAGTTAAAAGAATAAATAGTATTTAAAGTTATTAAAGTCTGATTTTGTAAGATATCTATCTATTTAACCTAATTTCAAAATATTAGTTCTTTAATATATTATAAAATTATAATTTAATGAAGCGTCAATCTTTGAAGATAATTAATAGTAATAATCTTTAAGCGAAGATATTAAGTATTTTTCCTAAAGTTATTTATTTATAGTTATTTAGCTTTAATATTGACTTTTATAATAAAGACTAAGCCTATAATAAAGCCCATTTTATCGAAACTATAGATATTATTATTATTAAATAAAATATTATAATATTTGATTATCTCCTTAAACTAAAACTAGATATTTCATATATACAGATCCTTTAAATTAGCCTATCAATAACTATATTAATATAAAACATATATTTAAATAATTAATATAAAATTTATAGTTTCTAACCTAATTTATACTAATAATATTAGATTTAGTTACTATAAATAGATTATCAGCTATATTATATACTATACTATATTTTAAAGCTATACCATAGTTATTTATAAATAAAATCTACTTAGTAAGTATATTTATCTATTTTAATTATTTTATAATATAAGCGTAATTAGTAGCCTTAGAGTTATAACTATTTATGTAAGTATATAGCGTAGTTCGTAGAATATTATAGATATATAGATCTTTATTCTAAATAGCCTAAATTGTAAGCTTAATCTTATTCTCTTATTAGATAGAATTTTATTTCTTTTTTGACTAAAGTAATAGTATAATAAATATTTAAAAGTAATAAAGAACGTAAGAAGATTAGGAATAAAATAGGGTAATAGGTTTAATATGGATTATATTGATTATTTAATTTTTAATAATTTATATTTTTAAATTAATAAGATTTATCGAAAACTTTTTTAATAAATTATAGAATCTTAGTACATTTATTATTTATATTATTTTTAGTATAATCATAATATTTATTAAATAGAATAGAGTTTATTTATAGACTTATAGAGAGAGTATAAATAAATAGATTTATCTAAAGAACTTTTAAGATCCTTTATAGAGCGTTTTATTATAATTACATAAATTATTAAATTACTAAATTATTATTAGCAGTTTTAATCTCTATTATTCTTTATAGCAAATATATATTAAATCAAACCACATAATTAGAATATAAGTAATATAATTAAGATTACTAATAGTTTTAGGCTTAAAATATAGACGAAATAGAGTATAATGATATATAGAATATAATATTTCAATTGTAAATTTAATGTAGATTCTAATCTTAATTTCATAAAGATATTAATAACCCTAATATAATGTATAATATAAGATAAGATATAATATCTATAGTTTAATACAATAAATAAGCAGTTTCACTGCGCTACGTATAGCTAGTTCGCTTTACTATCTAGATAATCGCTCAAGTAAGTAAGCTAGCTATTAGCTTTTCCCTAAAAAAGATCGTAAGGGTTATCAAACCTTCCTAAATTTTATCTAAAATTCTAATCTAATTCCTTATTATATTACTATATATCTATAAAATATAAAATATAAATATTACGAGAAAGGTATTTACTAAGATAAATCAGTCTATTAGTTAATTACTTAAATAGTTGACCTCCCTTTTAAGGAGATAAAGCTAGGTCTAATTCTATTAAATAATAATAGTATTAAAAAGATTATTTAGTATTAAGAGTCTTCTTCTAAGAGGCTCTTAATTAAAGAAGCTAAAGTCTAATAATTGTTACTTACTATTAGTAAATAAAGAGACGCCTAAAGAAATGTATTTGCAATTGATAAACTATATATCTTTAATAGATATCTTAAGTGTAGATATATCTTATCCTCTAACTAAATCTACTTTAGGTGCTATAGTTATTAGTATTTTATTAATAAACTAAAATAATAAAACCTTTTTTTATAGAGGTATAAATTTAAAAAGAAAGTAAGTCTAAAGTAATACTACTAAAATGTATATATATCTTTTATATATGGATATAACTTAATATAAAGCGATAATAAAATTCTTATATTTAGAGAGAAATAAAATATTTATTAGACTAATATATAAAAGTTATTTTCCCTAAAAAATAGAACCCAATAGTCTAGCTAAATAAATTAATAATTTATTTAATTATGATTTTTAGCTTATTTTAGTAAGGCTTTATAAGATCTTAACTATTAGATTAAAGATTATAAAACTAATATTTTAGTTATTAATATAAGATTAGTATATAATATTTATATAGGTTAGTATATTAGTCTATAATAAGTCTAATCATACTAAGTTTAGAGTTCTTAGTAATTACTATATTATTTTAAATAATCTTTATTATTTAAATTTTTTAAAAATACTACTATATAATTAGGGTTAATATATAAGATCTAATAGCCTTTAAAGGATATATATAAAGATAGAAAATTAAACTTAAGCTAAAGGAGAAAGTATCTGTACTCTAGATATTATATTAATATAAGAGTACTATTAGCTATAATATAATATTATATTTTAATCTCTAGAACTTATTATAATAAGAAATAGTATAATAAATTCTATTAAAATAAATCAGACTATTAAATTTAACAGATTTAAACTATTACTATATACTTTTATACTTAGCATTATTTACAAATTTATAACTAAGACAATATATATTTATTAGGATTAGAAGGCTACTTTAATTATACTTAGTTTTTTTAGTATTTATGAAAGATATTATAATAATAAGATAGTATAAAAAGATAGTTAAAAAAGATAGGTAAAAAAATAAGTAATAAAGAAGGTTAAATAAAAAAGGTTATAAAAAATAAATCTCTAAGATAAGATATAGTTAGCTTAAATTATACTAAATACTATAAAGATTATTAAGATTACTAAAATTACATAAATTATATAGCCTTAGTATTATAATCATAAAATTAAGCTTACAAAATTTACTATAAATTCGTTAGGTCTACTATTATTTCGTAAGATCTATCAGATAAACTTATATTACTTTTAAGACTAAAAAGGAATTAGGTACTTAAGCTTCCCTTTAAGAATAATAGTCCTATCGTATACCTATAACACCCAAAGTAATATAAGTATATAATAGGATATTAGAAAGATTTTATTCGTAAATACATATTTATTAATAGCTTAGAAATAAATATATATAGCTAAAAAGACTTTAATATTTTAGGGTAAGCTTTATTTATTACTCTTTACTTTAAATTAAACTTATTATAAAGTATACTTATATTCCTTATATTAGTAGTCTTAGAAAATATAAGATAGAGCTATCTATAATAAAGACTTATATTTAGAGAATAATTATAATATACTAAAGAGACTACTTTGATACCTTATTAATTATAAAAGTATACGCTAAACATACTAAAAATTAGTATTATTTTAGTAAAAAGGGTAAGTCACTTTTATTTAAGCTAAAGTTATACTAACAAATTAGTTTAATAGGGATTTTTTAGTTTAATACCTATAAACTTTACCTTTAATATATATCTAGTAAAGAATATAATTATTATCTAAGTATTATTACAGATTCTATTAGCTATATTATTTTTTTATAGAATAATAATAGTATATTATACTTTATATATAAATATAAAAAGTAGTAAATTACTTGATTTATACTATTTACAAATTCTAGTAATATTTCTTAAATAAGTATTAGTAAGCTATCATTATAAAAGTATTAAATATTTAATATAGAGTTTTAGTGATCTTAAAATCCATATAAAAAAATTTTTTCTAATTTTATATAATCTAGTTATAAACAATAAGGATAGTTTATTTATAAAAGATATTAAGATACATAAGAGCTCGCTAAAAAAACTTAGAGAAATAAGTAGATTTTTAAAAAAGGTTCTAAATATAAATATTACCATAAATATAATAAATAGCTTTACTACCTAACTTTAAAAATTATCATTAAATAATATATTCTATAACTATAATATAACAAGTCAATATTTATTCAAAATACTATTAAGGTATATATTTCTATAAACTAAAAGAATTTTAAGCTTTCTTTATATTACTATATATTATAAATAGGCTCTTATAAAATTAGTATATTCCTCATAAATAATAATTAAGATATATTAGAAGTTACTTAAAAATTAACTAAAATAATACTAAAGGCTAATCTCCCCTAAATATGCTATAATAGATATAATAAAGATTATAATTAATAATATTAAAAGATTCTTTATTTATAATCAAGGTCTTAACCTAGATAATTTAGGATATCTTATAAAGTAAATTCGTATACTATATATTTTATAGAATAAGCTTAGCCTAAGCTTAAATAAACTCTAATAATAAAGTAAATCTTTTATAAATAATATACTATCTAGAAAGTAAAAATAATATCGATATAAAAAATTATCCTACCCTTTAAATAGAAATAAGCTATAAAAACCCGATAAAGAAATATCTTACTCTATTCATTAAAGTTATAAAGAAAAGTCAGCGTTAAATAAATTATATTAGATGGTATATAAAATATAATTATATGTTATATACTATCTATTATTTAGTTTTATAGCTAAAATAATAGCTAAGGTCCTTTATTAGTTAAGATTTTATATCCTCTTTCCTCTTATTAAGATATAAGTTCGTTATAATAAATAAGGGATCGCTTAAAATTAGATAGCTTTTTTTATGTATAAAGTCTTAGTAATAAGAAATAGCCACAATTAAGATAAGCGTTAATAAAGATAATAAATAAAGAAAGACATTTATCTATAATCTCCTATAGTAACTGAATACATTTTTTTTCTTTAACCTTATTCTAAAAGGCCTTTATAATATTAGCCTTAATTTTCTTTCTATATTATAAGCGAAATAAATATCTAATACAGCTCCTATTCTATATAAAAAAGAACAGTTTTGTAAGAGCACTAGTATTATTTATTTTTTATAAAAACACACTATATATATACTAAATACAATAAAAAGACTTCCAAATAATAAATTAAATCTACATAAAATACTATTCTTACTAAGCTTAATATATTATATAATAGATAGTAACTCTTAATACAGTATTCCAAAAATAACTTAAGTTTATCCTTAATATATTTAGAGAATAGATTTTATTTTATAATATATATTCTCATTAAAGCTTTTAAGTAGATTAATTTCTTAATACAGTAAAATATCTCTATTTCTAATAATTCATATTATATATCTACAGAATCTAAGTTTATCAATAATATATATAATATTCCTAATTTTAGAAAAAATAAATTTAAAGTAAAAAAAAAATACTAAGCTATATTTTTAATAATAGCTAATCTAAAAGAAAGAAATATAAATATTAACAATAATAAAGTAAATATATCCTTATTAATAAAAATAATATAGCGTATTTAACTCTGATATATTAATTTAAAGTAACTCTTAGACTTACTATTAATAAATTTATTATAATTTTATAGCCTAAGCCTATATCTTTAATTTAGCTAATTAAAATAGTAAAGAATAATTATTCTCCATAAAAGATAGCTACTATAAAAATATATTTATAAGTTTTAGATTATATAATTATAGGCTATCTAAATACTTTCTAAAAAGAGCGATTTATTCTCTATTATTAGGGTATTTTCTATTAAAAAAAATTTGACTATATTTTTATTACTTTAATATATAGTATATATCTTATTTTTTAATAATTATATAATATATATAATATTTTATTTTATATTATAAGATTTAATATAATAATTAAATTAAGTTTTTTATCTATTAAATCAAATAACATAATTATAAGTTTAGTATTAAAAATGTTATTAAAGATATTAAGTCTTATTATTATATTAGTGATTATAGCTTTTATTATATATAAGTAGATTTTATAAAATAGCTTAGTTAGCTATATTATTATTAATAAACCTTATTATGAATTTAAAAACTTTAGCTTCATTCTTCTATTTCCTATTCATTTCTTAATTAATTAATAAAGAGAGTTTTAAATAGTTTTATTTTATATTTTTTATTAATTTAGTACTAAAGCTATAGAGATTAAAATAGTATAATATATTTTAGAAAAATACAATATATTAATAATATTTTAGGTATAGCTTTCTTAGTAAAAATATAGTATTAGTTATTAATCTTTCTTTTTTATAGGTTTAGGTAAGCTATTAGTTCTAGTTAAGGTTATTTATTTAAAATAATATATCTTTACTAAAAAAATTACCTAAAAAAGGGGTATATATTTATTTATTATTAAGAGCTTTAGATTAACCTTAATAACTTTATTGATTTAGTATACTAATTTCTCTCTATTATATTAAGGAGGGTCAATCAATTCTTATATTGTATAGTAAATAAAAATTTATAGAGCTTTATGTATTAAGAGAAATAATAATATAGCAGGCTTATTATTAATGTTACTTAGGTTATTATATAAAATAATACTATTTCTTTCTATTTTAATAAGCTATCTAAATACTAAAAAAGACTAAAATAAAGAGTAATAGCTAAAAAGTACTATTAGAATAATATTTATTAATTAAATATTAGTAGTATACTATAGTTTAATAATTATATTAGTATATTATGTATTATTTATATTAAATAAGATTAATATTAATATACTATAATTTATTAATAAATTACTTTTTTATTCTTATAGTAAGGGAGATTATTATAATCTTTGATAGATAAAATACTTAGTTATTAGTAAAAATATTGGCTACTTAATAGATTTTTTATTTATTGTCTATTAGAATATTAGAATAGCTTAGTATAAAGTAAACACTCTCCATTTCTAAAATATATATTATATAGATGTTAAGTATACTAAATATAATAATAATATTAATTTTAGATACTATTATCGCTATATTAATATTACTATCTATTTTCTATATTATTTCTATTAATATATCTAATATCTATACTTATATCCATAAATAACCTAACTCGTTCAGTTATATTTTTAGAAGGCTTATTTCTTTATAACTATGATATAGCTTTTTAGTAGTTCTTACAAAAGTATAACAGTAAATACTTAGATATATTTAATTCTTAAGAGATTAATACCTTTTATATAAAGATAATCTTTAAAATACTATAGTAAAGAGATAAAAATATAGTGAGCTATAATAATATAGTGAGCTATAATAATATCTTATAGTATAGTAGTTCGCTATATAAGCTCTATTTATAATACATATAGCTATAAGTATATTTCTTTAGATAGCTATAAAATTATAAATAAGGTTAACGCTATATATAGATAGATTTTAAATATAAAATATAATATTATATAAAAAGCGCTAACTATCTTATATAGTTTTTTATATAATATTAACTTAATAGCCCTTTATATTATAGGCTTTTTTATTTATAAGATAGAGTAAATAAAGGCTATCTATAAGAGTAATATTACTATCTATATTAAATAGAGATTTAGGATAATTACTCTCTATATTATATTAGCGATAAAGTATAATATCTTAATAAAAGCTATTATCTTAATTTAGTAATAGTAAAAGTATATATAGCCTATTAGATTTATATTAGATTTAACGCTAATATATTATAATAAATATATATCTTAGTATAGCCTTATATATATTATAAGATTAGTTTAATAAAATAAATAAAGAATAAGTAATTGAGAGAAATCTTATAGAATATTAATAATAATAAAGCTATAGCTTATATTATTTTTTAAAAGAAAAATATCATATAATTATCACTAAAAAAACTATAGTTTATTAATAATATCAAATAGGATTCTATATATCTATAGATATAAAGCTAACTATTTTTATAAAAATATTATTTCAAAATACTCTCTATATTTTTAAATAAATAATAAAGTAACTTATTTATTACTATGATTTATATATTTATTTAGTATAGTATAAAGTAATAAAAATAACTTATATAGCGTCTACTATATATTTCTAGTAATAACTAATAATTCTCTATAAGAAAGCTAAACTATATTATTATTATTACTTTAAGGGTCTTTCTAGGTATATATAGTTATGTATTAAATTTATATATTTCTAATATTATATACTTTAATTTACTTAGTTTATAAATAATTACTATAATGAATTCTGAAAGTATATATACATAAAATTTAATATAAATAAAATTAAAGAGATTTAGTGTGAAATAATAATTACTAGAATTTAGATACTTTATTTTAGGGTAGTATTTACGATATTATTTAGCCCTAAGGCTTTATTTAGCGTATATTTATAGTTAATATTTTTAATTTTCTTTACAGTAATATCTAGTATTTTATATAGTATATAGTATTATCTCTATCATATATTAATATCCTTTACATTTATTTAAGTTTTTAGAGGAAATAGTGTCTTTTTAAATATATTAGCTTTATTATTTTTATTATATATTCCATACTATTAATATAAGAATTAGAGATCTATATTTATTATAATAATTTTAGAAATTATTGATAAGTACTTAAAGGATATTAAGGGTAAATAGATAATATAGTAATAATAATCTATACTTTAAAGACTAATCTAAGAAATAGATATAATATATATATCCCTTAATTTATATTCTAGGTACTAGCTAGTATCTTTTTATAGAGAAAATAAATCTTATAGCTTTGTTAAAGAGAAGTAGAGAGTAGTTTATATTAAGTTATGTACTAAAGAACTTTATTAAGAATAGAAGGACTATCAATTATTCAAATAATATACTTAAGTATAAGACTTAGAATAGTACTTAGTTCTAGGGCCTGATGATATAAATTTTATGGCATTTTTATTTCCTTTATAATAATAAGACGAATTAAATATAATATTCTATGAATGCTATTTTATATATCAATATCTTTAATATTATCTATATTATTGATAAGAACAGAAGAGTTTTAGTACATTAACTTCATTAATAATGATCTTATACTAAATAAAATAGAATAATAATTATATTTTTCATCATATATAAAATGCTATAGCTGTTTATTTAATTTAATTTTTTTTAATAAAATAAAATAAAGCTATCTAAAGTAATGTTAATAATCTAATATTTTTAAATAAGTAAAGATTTATTACTTTAAATAAATAATCTTAATAAGATTCAATGATTCCCTAAGCTATTATATTATATAAGATAATAATGATTAATATAATATTTTTAGTAAAAATACTACATTAAACTAATATATATATACAATATTTACATAAAGTATATTTTATTACTATAAAAAAAAAATGAAAATAATCTTAAAGAATAAATTAATTTAAAGGAGTAAAATTATCAAAATTATCTATATTAAGTAACTTGTAAATAAATAATAAATAAAGGAGATATAGTTTAAGTTTACTAAACTAATAATTAATTGTACTAAATAATATATATTTTCAAAGAGCTAATAAACCTTTGCTATAGTTACTAAAAATAAATTCTAATAGGTCTTTAAGTAGCGCTATAGTAAAAGCTAATAAATCAAAAATAAAATAAAAATAAATTGAATTTAACAATAAGTATTAATATTAGATATAATCATATTTTAAATATAATAGACAGATTACTAAAGATTAAGAGATAAAGTAATAATACATCGTTACAAAAAAATGATATAGAAGATAGAGATTTTAGTAATCTAAGAACTAAAAATATATATATTAAGAGAGATTAAGATAATGATATTAACCTATTTGTAGACATTTATAAATTAGACTTTATTTAGTTTTCTATAACTTTTATAAAAATAAAAAAATAAAAAAAAACTAAAGGTCTATCTTTAATTAATTATTTAATTGATTATTTACTTATTCTCGATTCTATTAGCCGCGAGGCCGATTTACTAATAGGAACTATAAGGTAGTTAGGATAACTATATTATATAATTGTACTAAGATATACTAATTTTCACTATCCTCCTCCCCCGCCTCTAACTACCTCTATCCTACCTATTATCGCCCCTACATCGCTCTCCGTCGCAGTTCGTACCTACTTATACTTACACTCACTTATACCTATACTTAAACTTACTTACCTAGACTTACTATATCGCTAATATTAGTAGATAAAATCCGGTAGTCCCGAAGTCATAGAGAAACTAACGCTCTCTAGAGGAAAATTAGATATATTGATACCTTATTTCTTAATATTAGTTTAGTATAGTATAAAGTAAACTCTTTAGCTATAGCTATTAAACTTTAGTCTAGCCTAGTATAATGTATAATATAATATACCCTACCCTTCCTTAATATTTTTATATTACTAAAGTAGTATAGATACTAAATTATTAAAAGAATTATAGCTTAAAGATATAAATAGGGTAGATATAATATCCTAAGTTATAGATTATAAGGTAATCTAGAAGTTATTTTGTAGTACTTAGAATTAGCTAAGTAAGTTAGTCTTTCGTATAAAGGTCGCGACTTTAATTATTAAGACTAACTTAGTAAGCTTATCCTTTTATATTAAATTTTTTATATTCTTATAGTAAGCTAAGTATATAAAAATAATGACAAATAAATTAAAAGTAACTTAACAATATATCTTATGTATATTAGTGTTGGAATATAGGCCAAATGCTACATGGAAAAGATCTATTCTTATATTCAACACATAAGACCGAAAAACATCGATCACATAACTTGACCCTTTCTGCACCAGAATGAGGTTTTGACCACTTTTGATTATAGCCCACAACCGACTGGGCAACGGCCCATCAACCCCTAAATAATAGGCGGGACCATTTCTCTTTAGGGGTAAATGGTCCGTCTTTAGGCATCAATGGTCCGTTCCTTCGGGGGTGTATTCGGGCATACCTTGCTCGCGGACTTTGACTATAGTCTTCGGACCTTGGTAAATAGACTTCGGCCCTTAATCCCTTAAGGATAGGCAGACCACTTTTCCTTAAGGGGAAAATGGTCTACCTTCGGGCATACATAGCCTGATCCTTTTGGGGTGGCCTAGACCATTGATCATTGACATCATCCTTTTCACTTTTCCCCTCTTTTGCTACCTTAATCATTCTGTTGCCTAGTGTCTATATGTCATTCAGACATTATTCTAGACGTCGATTCTAGGCTATTCTAGCCTATAAATATGTCCTTCATTTCTAGCAGACAGAATCAAGCCTTTTCCACTCTTCTATTCTTCTTCCTTTGATCCCTTAGAACCGTGGTTCTGCCTTCGTTTAGGCTATATCTGTTTATAGCCTAACCTAAGACCTTTGACCTTCTAACCTTTGTCTGGCATTGATTGACCCCGTCATACTAAGGTTGATCCCACGGACTTAAGGGGCCACGAAGTGTTTCGTGGTAGTTCTGCCCTTATAGCCCGACACTTAGTAATTAATAGATATAATTTTTATATAAAAGGCCTAAATACTCTTCTATTATTTATATTTGAAAAATATCTTTAGTACTAAATGAATATCTTTTAGCTTATGAATAATATATAATATATATTTCAAGTATATCTAGAATAATAATTCTATTATCTTACGATATCATTAAAGCTATCTCAGCGTTATTATTTATATTTATATTATTTATATATTTAATTATAGTATTTAGGCTAAAGCTATATACTATATAAAGAACTTAATTATATTTATTAATTATTTATTTATTAGTTACTATAATATAAATACTAGGAGGCTTTTATTATAAAATAATAATAAATAATTTAATATATTTAATTTGAATATAATTAATACCCTTTACATAAAGATACTCTTTAAGACGCTGTAACAAAGATATAAATAGATAAATAAATTATCTTATACTTTATATTATTAATATTTATGATATTATAATTAAAATTAATTATATAAATAGGTAGACCTTAAGGGTAACTTATAAGATTATATAAAATATATTAGTAATTTATTATAATGTTTAAAATTATAATGCTTTAATAGTTCTTTTGATTACATCTTTATTACCTTTATACTATATATTTTATATATATTATATAAAGTAAATAAATACTATTTAAAATAATAGTATTACTATTTACATATAATTAAGATTAAAAGTATCTAATTTAACTCTTTAAGTTATATCTACAATAAAATATAATATTATAATTAAGGCTACTACCTTTTTCTTAGTAAGGATCTAAATGTATATATTTTATTAGATTCTTATTAAATTTAACGCTCAAATATTATAGTAAAAGTATTCATCATATTTAAACCCTATTATCTAAGATAAATATAATATCAATAGGTATTATAAGCTTATATATTCTAATATTTTTTCTCTAAATATATATTAAACTATTTTTTATTAATATAAAGACTAAGATATCAATATTATTCATATGGTTAATAACTAATACATTATCTAACGCTATAATATAAATATTATTGATAAGATTAGCGTTATAAAAAAAATTAATAATAGTAATAACCTTGAGAAGATATTAATAATAATAATTTCTTATTTTATATTATTTTTTATAATAAAAGTATCATACAATAATTATTAAAAAAGATTCTTTAAATCCAAACGTAATATATAACTTATTTATGTAACATATTATCAAATATAACGTGGTCGGTAAGCGAGTGAGCTATGTAAGCGAGTGAGCCACCTAACCACTTTTTCGCGTCCCACCGTAACAATCTATCTTCTATCAACCACTATACCTCCAAAATATATCAGATTAAGCTAAGATTGTGTCGAACAAGAAGGTCGCCTCTTGCTTGCTATATAGGCTATTAAAAATAAAGAAATTAGCACTATTCGGAAGGCTATAGATCGATTTCAAGTTAATCGTTATACGCTTACGCGTCGGCTTCGCGGTACCACAAATCGCACTGAATCTCGCGTAAATAGTTATAAATTAACCTAAATCGAAGAAGATATACTCCAGTAACGGATATTATCGCTAGATCTTTGCGGTATAGCCCCTACGTAAGCTTACGTACGAGAAATAGCGAATATTCTACTTACGAAGCGCGGTTCTACCCGTATCTAGACCGTCGGCAAAAAATAGGTATATAACTTTACCTAGCGCCGTCTAGAGCTTAAAGCTCGCTTTTCTTAATGATATAATTATTAGCGGGCCGAATAAGAGGATCTAAAGATTATTTAAGCGTGGTTTAACCTCGTATAAGCTATAATTTAGTAATATAGTATCCTATTAGATAATATCTATAACTTTAACGAGACTAGCTTTATAATAGGCCTCTATATAGCCTAAAAGATAATTACCTAATTAGAATACTACGGTCGGAGATCAGTTTTATAGCTAGGAAACCGCGAGTAGGTAACTATAATTAAGTTAATTAACGCTTTAGGGTAGGTACTTTCGCTAACGCTTATTTTTAAAGGTAAATTATATAATTAAGTATAGTTTAAAGACCTTCTACCTAACTAGCGCTTCGAGGTTAATATAAATAGATAGATAACCGACGAGATAGGCCTTCGCTAGCTTTAAAAGCAATTTATTCCGTTAATAAATTATCGTACGCGTAGAAAATATCGACTTTTAGTCCTTAACGGATATAAGAGTTATCTTACGCTAGAATTCGACTAAATTTGCGCAGATTACGATATTATCCTAATCTATATATTACTGTATTCCTCGTATCTACTTTAGTTACTTAATATCGGATATTTTACTATTTTAAAGCGTTTATATAGCGGTCTAATCGACTAAAAGATACAGCTTAGGATTAACTATATTAATAAACTTAATTTCCTTTTTATATACCTATAAGCTCGCGTCGACGTATATAAACCAAATATAATATAAAATAGCTTCCGAGTAGTAGGATTAGTACTAATTAATCCTTAATAAGTGCTATTAAAGCTTAATATTTAACTTCGGACACTAATATCTCTCGTAAGCCGCGGTAGTTAATTAAGCGCTTTTTACCTATATACGCCTACGAATATCGATAAGCTTTTAAAGTAAGCATCCTTAATTAAAGCTTTCTTAAAGCGACGCTTAAAAAGTCCGCTATCGCCTTCGCAAACTACGTTAAATTAGCTTATTAAAGGCTATCAGATCATAATATAAAACGGTATCCTTCTCGAGCAAGAAAATAAGTAACTACGCGCCGTAAACGCTACACAAAAGCAAAAGCGTACTTATAAGAATAGATAAATAGCCTACGATAACGGTCTATCCGTATAGGAAGTATTAGAGCTTAAGGAAGCTTATAAGGAGCCCTTATAGGTAATACTAGCTCCACTAAGCCTACTATCGCGGGATACACTAGCACCGAAGACGCGGCGTCTACCCTAATACACTAATTACGGACAGATCGGATATAAAAGGAATATATATAAAGCTAGAGATTAATTAATATAAAGGCGTTATGGTTAATTAATATGTATAAAAGTGTAGAAAAAGTGGTTAGGTGGCTCACTCGCTTACATAGCTCACTCGCTTACCGACCACGTTATTAAGTATATTTAAAGCAAATGATAATGTAATACAATTTAATTTTTTTTACTAAGATTTATAAATTTATTAATATATATTTTTAGTAATAATTAATACTCTGTAATAAGAAAGCTAAGCTATATTATAATAAATAACTTAAGAGCTTTACTAAAGATATAAAGTATTATAATTAGTTAATATATCTTAGATATTATATGGTTTAGTTTACTTAGTTTATTATTATTAACTCTTAAAAATGCTCTAAATAAAAATTTTTACGTAAAAATAAATATTAAAAAGAGTAGTTATAAAGGTATGAGCTAAACGGATTTATATTATATATTTTAATATAATATTTAGGACCTAGCGCTTTATATAATATAAATTTATTGTTAATATTTTAAACTTCTTTCATAATAATAAATAGAGATTAGTAAGGCTCTAAGTATTTATTATTGTATATATTAATATCTTTAATAACTATTAGAGTATTAAAAGAAATAAGGTTTTTCTTAAAATATTAGCTTTACTATTAGTAGTTATGTATTCTATATTATTAGTGTACAAGGTTAATATATGTATTAATTATAGTATTTCTTATATCTTTATCTATTTTAAAAGTTACTAAAAGCTATTAATATCGTATATTATTATATTTATTTTCCTTTAATATATTATAAACATTTTATTTATTTTTTTATATCTTAGCTTATAGAAATATTATATATCTATAAAATTATTATAGTATATTCTCTAGTATACTTAGCTTACCTAATATTATAGTAGCGTGAGATCTATAAAGTATCTTAGTCTTGATCTTTAGTATAATCTTAATATAACCTTATTTATAGTATTTATGAAATATTATGTTATATATTAATTTTTATTAGTTATAAAGCCTCTAGGAGAGATTTACTTTATAATTCTTAGTTCGTTTTTTAAAACTTCTTAATTTCTAATATTAAAGCAATCTTTTAGCGAAAATCTCGCTCTATTAATACTAAGATATAGTTTACTATATATAACTATTATTATTTTTTATATTATATTATATAATTTACTAAGATTATTATTAATTATGTCAACAAATTAATAATAAATTAGATATTACATCTTAAGATATTATTTTTATATATTATTATATTTTATTTAGTAAATAACTTAAGTCTATAATTATTATTAATCTTTATTAGTTTATTTATATTTAGATTTTATAGATAATACTACACTAAGACTTTAAATTAATTCTCTTCTTAATTTAGAAATGGATATATAGCTTCATTTTCTTTTTATTCTTAATAAAAAATAGGACATAAAAGTTACTTTTAACATCTATAAATGTATTATAATTATATTGCTAAGAATATATATCTTCACTTACACTAGTAAAATCTCTATATTTCTTATCCCTTTTTTTCTAAAAAGATATATTATTATTTTATTCTTTAATTTCTATATTGAATATTAAGTATATTAATAAGTATTTATCAATAAATTATTATTAGATTCCTCTATTATAAGATAGTTATGATAATTATAATATTATAAATTCATTTATTCATGTATATTTATTATAACTTATAATTTATTCATCAAGTTCATCTATGTTTAGAAACTACTCATATTCTTAATATATCAACATTTAGTATTAATCTAAGTATAAAGGTCTTTTTTTAACAGTATTTATATCTTTATCAATAGTATAACGCTTTTTACTTTCATTTATTAAAACTAGAAAGAGTAGTTATTAGAATAACATATTTATAAATCTTAGCTCATATGATTATAGGATATTCAAATAGTTTCCTTTAATAATAAAGATTTATTCTTTATAGTTAAATTTCATTTTAGTAAGAGTAAAATCATCTAAATTTATATTTTTTACTAATATATAATATATATCTCGCTCTTTAATAATTACATTATATATAGTTTTTTATGTTATAAGATTTAGTATAATAATTGTATTAGCCGTAAGGCCGATTTAGCGGTAGACCTCTATAGGGTAGCTAGGTAAGCTATATTATATAATTATGCTAAGATAAATAATCCCTAGCGCTTCTCCTCCCGCTTCTAACCACTTTCGTAACCTTAATCTACCCTTTAACGCGTCCGTAACGTTATATGACTTACCTAAACTTACCGTTCTACTAACGCTAATAAATAAAATCTAGTAGTGCTAAAGCTACGGAGGAACTAGCGCTTACTCTAGGAGAATTAAGTACTCTTTTATATCCCTATACCTCGTTTAGATTATTAGCCGCTTATTATTATATAGCTACCTTTTATTCCTATATCTCTAAAAAATAATAAGTACTAAACTTTTTCTAGTAATTATAGCCTAAAAGTGTAAGCTAGGTATAATACTACCTATAATTATAGGCCCTTAAGGGTAGCCTAAAAGATATATAGTAGTACTTAGAACTAGCTAAGTAAGTTTATTTTTAATATAAATATAGCTACCTTAGGTATTATATCTAATTATATAAGCTAGTACTTTTAACGTGGTCGGTAAGCGAGTGAGCCATATAAGCGAGTGAGCCACCTAACCACTTTTTCGCGTCCCACCGCAATAATCTATCTTCTATTAACCACTATGCCTCTAAAATATGTTAGATTAAGCTAAGATTGTGTCGAATAAGAAGGTCGCCTCTTGCTTACTATATAGGCTATTAAAAATAAAGAAATTAGCACTATTCGGAAGGCTACAGATCGATTTTAAGGTAATCGTTATACGCTTACGCATTAGCTTCGCGGTACCACAAATCGCGCTAAATCTCGCGTAAATAGTTATAAATTAACCTAAATCGAAGAAGATATACTCCAGTAACGGATATTATCGCTAGATCTACGCGGTATAGCCCCTACGTAAGCTTACGTATGAGAAATAGCGAATATTCTACTTACGAAGCGCGGTTCTACCCCTATCTAGACCGTCGGCGAAAAATAGGTATATAACTTCACCTAGCGCCGTCTAGAGCTTAAAGCTCGCTTTTCTCGACGATATAATTACTAGCGGGCCAAATAAGAGGATCCAAAGATTATTTAAGCGTGGTTTAACCTCGTATAAGCCATAATTCAGTAATATAGTATCCTACCGGACGATATCTATAACTTTAACGAGACTGGCTTCGTAATAGGCCTCTATACGGCCTAAAAGGTGATTATCTAATTAGAATACTACGGTCAGAGATTAGTTTTATAGCTAGGAAACCGCGAGTAGGTAACTATAATTAAGTTAATTAACGCTTCGGGGTAGGTGCTTCCGCTAACACTTATTTTTAAAGGCAAACTATATAATTAAGTATAGTTTAAAGACCTTCTACCTAACTAGCGCTTTAAGGTTAGTATAAATAGATAGATAACCGACGAGATAGGCCTTCGCTAGCTTCAAAAGTAATTTATTCCGTTAATAAATTATCGTATATATAGAAGATATCGACTTTTAGTCCTTAACGGATATAGGAGTTATCTTACGCTAGAATTCGACTAAATTTGCGCAGATTATAATATTATCCTAATCTATATACTACCGTATTCCTTGTATCTACTTTAGCTACTTAATATCGGATGTTTTACTGTTTTAAAGCATTCGTATAGCGGTCTAATCGACTAAAAGATACGGCTCGGGATTAACTATATCGATAAACTTAATTTCCTTTTTATATACCTATAAGCTCGCGTTAACGCATATAAACTAAATATAATATAAAATAGCTTCCGAGCAGTAGGATTAGTACTAATTAATCCTTAATAAGTGCTATTAAAGCTTAATATTTAACTTCGGACGCCGATACCTCCCATAAGCCGCGGTAGTTAATTAAGCGCTTTTTACCCGTATACGCCCGCGAATATCGATAAGCTTTTAAAGTAAGTATCCTTAATTAAAGCTTTCTTAAAGCGACGCTCAAAAAGTCCGCTATCGCCTTCGCAAACCGCGTTAAACCAGCTTATTAAAGGCTATTAGATCGTAATACAAAACGGAATCCTTCTTAAGTAAGAAAATAAGTAACTACGCGCCGCAAACGCTATATAAAAGCAAAAACGTACTCGTAAGAATAGATAGATAGCCTACGATAACGGTCTATCCGTACGGAAAGTATTAGAGCTTAAGGAAGCTTATAAGGAGCCCTCGTAAGTAATACTAGCTCCACTAAGCCTACTACTGCGGGATACACTAGTACCGAAGACGCGGCGTCCACCCTAATACACTAATTACGGACAGATCGGACATAAAAGGAATATATATAAAGCTAGAGATTAATTAATATAAAGGCGTTGTGGTTAATTAATATATATAAAAGTATAGAAAAAGTGGTTAGGTGGCTCACTCGCTTACATGGCTCACTCGCTTACCGACCACGTTATCTTAGTATAATTATATAATATAGCTTCCCTAGCTACCCTATAGAGATCTATCGCTAACTAGCCTTATAGCTAATAGTTATTCAAAATTATACCTACTATCGTCTTTCGGTCTAAATGATATATATTGATATATATTGTGATCAGTCGCTATAGATTATCAAAACTTGTACGAGAACGCGAAAGAGCTATCTAACAACCTAGAAATCTCCTAGTGCTTAGTATATTGTAAATTTTATCGGAAGGAACCAATAAACCTGACTTCAACTAATATTTATATTATAGTCGCCGCTATATTAAAAAAAGATAAACGGAGGTTCTATCTTTATTACCTAGCCTAAACCACCTTTGGACGACTTTAAGCTAAATATATCTATATAGAGAACCTTTTCTAAGACTATAAAGTAGTAGAAGAAAGCTATTAAAAATAATAGGTTGTTATCATCTAAATATTCTATTGGATTTCTGATGATGTTCACCTCCGTAATAACTTAAATAAGAACAATAATATATTAAGTACATTATGATAAATCAACAAATAGCTTAATAATCGTAAATATAAGTATATAGATATAAATAATAGATATAATAACTTACTTCTTCAGAGACAATTAAAGCTATTATTATATTTAACAAAGCCTTCAACGATATAGATCCTTTGTAATATAATTGTACACGTACTAAGTCTACAATGTTTTTTTTTAATAATCTTTAATACCAGATGAACTAATGATAACCAAATCAAATGGGTCGATTCTAGATAATAGAAGAAGTAAGAAAAAATAGGTATGTTGTGAAAGCGGAAACTTATATACAAGGACTTATAGCTCTTTACTCATAATGTTTTATAGATAGTTAAGACTTTATCAGAAAGTGATAAGTGGTTGATTGATTGATTATTGATTGATCATTTTTTCTTAGATCTACTAGGCTAATTTATTAGCAGACCGCTATAGGGTAGCTAGGTAAGCTATATATATTATACAACGCTAAGATAGGCTAATTTCTAATATCCCATTCTCGCTTCTAACTAATTTTATAGCTCTGTTAGCTCTCTCTATTATATCTAAGTCGCTTATAATTACCTAATATCACTTATTTATATTCACTTTACTTACTAATATAATACCGATAAAGTATAGTAGTACTTAAATTATAAAATAAATATTTACTCTAGAAAAACTAGATTTTCTTAATACTCTTACCTTTTAATTAGCTTACTAATATATTAGTTTAGGTTGATATAAAGTAATTTCTTTAATCTTAGTTTTTATTAAATTAATTTAATAAGAGAGGAACCCAATATACTAAGCTTTCTTTTGTAGTATATCTTATATATTAAAATAAATATAAATATAAATAAAATAGATATAGTACTTTTTAATAAAATATGAGTCTTTTTAATAAAAAATCTGAAAGTATTTAATAATATCTAGAACTAAAGAAGTAAATGAGTCTTTAAAATAAATATAGTTGTATTAATAGTTAAAAGCGATTAGATGAGCTAGTTCTTTTATATTAAGCTTTTATATTTTCATAAAAGACTGGAAACTTGAAAAGGTAAAAATTAGTAAAGTAAAAGTAAATTAATAATTTATATTATACATTTTAGTTATTTAGTTTATAGATACTACATTTTGTATAAGTTTTATAGAGAGTTTACTTTAAGCTATTCCTTATGTTATTATTAAATCATATTAAATCAACTATATAAGCTAATTTTATCTATTAAGATAAGGGTTATAAGTCTTTTAAAGGTCTTATATAGTTTAAAGATATCTTTTATAGATACTAAAAGTATACGTTATACATATTACATTTCCTATTTATCTATTATTAGATTTAGCGTTAAAACTAATTCTATATACTTTTTTTTTTCTATTAGTAAGATTATAATGTAAATAAGAATACTATAAATTACATATCTACTATGTTATTAGCTATCTTATTTTCTTATTTATTGTTTAGAATACTTATATATCCGAAAATCCAATATGTACATATATGTAGCTTCTAATATACTATAGTTTTTTATAAGATAAAAGATATTCTATACTATTTATTATATAAAGCTATTGTATAGCTATATATAGACTTTAATTACTAAGATAATAAGCTACCTTCTTCAGTAGATTTCTTTTACTGCTTTATAGTCTTTAAGAGATTCTTTATACATATTTAAAGCTTATAGTTATCTTAATTAGTAAGTAGTTTTAGCTTAATAATATTTATAGAATTCCTATTTCTTTTTTATTTACTACTATAGGAGTAATGATAGTTATGAGATAAAAGTAGGATTAAATAAGAGCCTTTAACGAGATAAATAGAATACTAGGCACTGAAAAGTATCTATTGTATTAGTTAACGACTTCGCGTTTTCGTCAGAGATCTTCCTAAAGGTACAATGGTGATTAAAGAAGACTTTTATTTATTTATATTAGTATTATGCATTAATAAATTAAGAATATTAGCGATATCTAAGTCCAAGTTGAACTAACTTATCAGTTATAAATTACTTTTGATAAACTTTGATAGGCTCCAAAACAATATTTCCTCAACTAATATATATCCGTAACTTTCAATATATTAAATAAAATAAATATAGCCTTGATAAAATAGCCCTAAGTGAATAAAAATATTTAGAAATCTGTTATAATACTTTACAAAAAATTAAGGATTTATTTTAATTTGTGTAAGCTATTTAAATATAAAAAAGAACTACAGAAAGATTGTATAATTAGTAAAAGCTTTGTAATATAACAAATATTTTATATAGCTAAAAGTTAATAGTTATTTAATTGAAATAGTAATTATTTTTATAATTTAAAATTAATAAAGTACTATAATTTAATAATGATACTTTTTTTATAGTTATTATTATTTATTAACTTAATAATATAATGTAGTTTAGCTTAATTTATTATTTTTTTCACTTTAGTAATTAGTGAGATTATTATCTCTTAGAAATAGATTTAGTATATAAAAAAATACATTATTTTTTTTTAGTAGCCTTCTTTTACTATTATGTAGCCTTTGATAAGTTCTTTATATATATATATAACTTATAATTATCTTAATTAGTTACTGGTTTTAGGTATTCTAAGAATTCGCTTTCTTTTGTTTTTTTTTACTTATAGCTAATGTAAGGATAAAAACTAGATTACATAAATACTCTTAATAAGATAAGTATAATAATAAGTACTAGAGAGTCCCTAGGCTATTAGATAGCTTTTTCGCGTTTTCGCATGAGTTTATATCCGAAGACCTCTTTGTCAAATTTGATTTTAGCCTCTGAAATGTATGAATAAATTAATAGCAGAGTTAAATATTCTATTATAATAAATTTGAGTTACACTTAGATAAAGTCTTATTGAATTACTTCTTAGTCCTATTTTAATGGGTCCTTATTAAGATAGGGCAACCACCTAATACATAAGTAGTAAAAATAAAAGATTTAGTCTCTATTGAATTTTACTATCTATAGATACATTTTGATATAATTTAATATAAGACATGGGCTATTAAAAGTGGTACTTATATCTAAATAAATATGTACTAGGATATTAGTAGACTTCCTATTACTTATTACTGTTCGGACCTCAAAAGTACGTATTATCTAGTACTTAGTGGATTATATATAGTATTAAGTGAAACTAATCAAATTTCCTTTTAACTACCCTTCACTATCATTATTATCGCTATAGTTATGGAAGATAAAAGAGAATTCTATAAATAAATCTTAACCAGAACTATTAACTAACTAAAATAAATATAAATTATATATATGTATGTAAAGAACTTTCTAAAAATAATAAAAAAATAAAAAAAAAGGTATTAATAAGAACAAATTACTATTTTTTAAATATTTTATTTAACTCTTAGAGACTAGAATTTTTTTAACTATAAAGATTAAAAATAGTAATTTATTAATTCAGCTATAATAGACTAATAAAAAGCTTAATAATAATAATTATAAATATATAGAAATTATTATTAAGATATAATAATTAATTAATTTATGAATTATAAAAGCTATTATTATCGCTAACTAATCTTTTTTTATTTATAGAATCTTTTATTTTATTAGAAAGCTTTTATTAATTTTCTAATTTAATTAATTATTTTTAATAAAGATATAGCTTTAAGATATTAAGTTTATGTATATTTATATAAAGTATATTTCATTATTTAATTCATATAGCTTAAATATTAGATCAATCATTAAGAAAAGGAATACTAATTAAATATTAAATATCATAAAATTTAATTATATAAGATAGTTAATAAAATAAATCTGATTAATATTTACTAAACTTATTATAAAATTTAGAAATATAAATTTAATTAATATAGTTATTTATTTTAGCTTCGTGATAAATAGCTATAATTATAAATATCGATTATTTAATAATACTTTAATTATGGAGTTTATGAATATAAAAGCTAATATAATAATTTTATTTATAAAGTAAGATGAAAGATAACTATTAATTAAAAGACTTTAAATATTTTATTATTGTTTCATCAAGTATAAAATAAAAGCTAAAATAAGTTAAGATTAAAGTAACATTATTATCATAATATCTTAATATTAAATTACATAATAATGCAATCAAATATATATAAATAATTTAATATCATATAATAGTAATAGAGCTTCTTATTATACTATAATTTATTATTAATATAATATAAAAAACAGATAGTTTAATTCATAACGAATATAAACAATAGTCTTATTATTGTAAGTAATATTTATACATTTAGCTTAATATAATATATTTATAAATTTATATATTATCAATTTAATTTATATTTTTAAAAAGATACGTAAGAATAATATCTTGAAAATAAAATAATTAATATTTATAAACCTAAGTTTACTAAACTGTTCATAAAAATATTATAATAAATATTTACCAAAATTTGTATTATATCAAATAAAAAAACTATTATCAAAAAATATAATAAGACTAAAATGTTATGTAAATTAAATAAAATTATTATTTAGATATGCTTATTAATATATGTATATAATGAATGAAAGCTTAAAAATATTAAGTTAATATTATGAATATTTTCATATTATTATTAATTCCATTTAACAACTCAAAGATATTAATTATTATATTTATGTTAAGTTTTAAGATATAAAAGTGTACTAAAAAATTAAAAGATTAATAAATCTATTTTAATATTATTAAATAATAATATAGCATAGAAGTTAAAAATATTAGCTTATATAGTTTGATATAATATCTAAACTAGTTATATTTATATTTAAAAATAAACTTATTTAATTAATTTTAAATATTATAATATATAGCTTTTAGGCTATCCTTAAAGACTTATAAATATTGAACTCTTTATAATAATTATAGTCTAAAAGTATAAGAAAAATATCATATTATTTATAATTATATCTTAAAAATATAAAAATAAAAAGAAACTATATAATTATAAATAACTAATAATCTAAATAAGATATAAAGGTATTAAAGTACTTAATTCTCTTAGAGTAACCTTTAGTTCGTTTATTATTTTAGTATCATCAAACTTTTTTTCACTAACGTTAGCAGAATAATAAATTTAGATGAATTATACAATAGTACAGATATATTAAAGGGATAGAAAGGTTATAGGGATAATTAAAAAATAAAAGGAGAAGTGCTAGAGATTATTTATCTTAGTATAGCTATACAATATAGCTTACCCAATTACCCTATAGAGATCTACCGCTTAATCGGCCTTATGGCCAATAGATATATAAATAAAATTATAATTATAATTATAATTATGAAAGGCTTCTATAATACTTACTTAAATTAAAGATTACTATATAATTCTTTGGTTCCTTCAAAAATCCCCTTTCAGGCCCTTAATTCCTTTAATTTTCTAAGATGTTTTATACTAGATCATAGTTATCCTAAAGAATAATAAAATTTCAGTATTATTTGATTTACGAATATCTTTTATTAGCCAACAGAGTATTATTCTAATTCAGTTTTCAATCAATATTTAAAAGTAAAATACTATTTTTACGATTATAACTCAAAGTAAATTCTTTTGAAAGAAGTAAGACTGGTTCTTGCTAAGTCTAAGTTATCTGGAAACCCTCTCGATTTAGGTATGAATTAGATCTGAGGCTTGCGTATTACACTGCGGGTGATGTCTTCACCGCTAGCCCAGTATTACTTTTTAAGTATCTTAATTGATTTTCAAAGATTTAATTATAGAAGATTTATAAGGACATAGTAGTTATGAAGGTGAATTGTTTCATAATTGTATCATGATCGCTACTTAATTAGAGTACTTGGTAATGAATTATAGATGAAGCGGCACTAAAATATTAGAAAAAAAATTAGATTTTTATAGTTTAGTACATCATCATTTTAACATAATAAAGCCTCTTACAGAAGATGGTAAGTTTTACCTTAGGACTAATATTATTAATATATATGGAGAGAGATAATTAGTAAGATACTTAATATTTAGATTAAGTAATAAAACTTAAGTAAAAAGGGTCTCTACTTTGTTAGATTAGTGATATAAACATAGTATTGAAGTCATAAATTCTGAAAATAGGCGAATAGGGGAATACTGTGTAAAGAGTAATTGCTTGGAGATGTAGAAAAAAAAATTTGTGGTATAAAACAGTTATATAACTAAAGATGAAGAGATGAATAAGGTCAGGGCTCAATCAATAATATTTTATAGCTACAAATAGATAAATCAACGAAAACTTCAAAAAAATGAAACTAAATATAATTAAAAGAAAGAGACAATGAAGTGAGAGAAGAGGTGAGAGAAAAGACAAGAGTACACCTTAATAAAGTCATTCATAGTCGTAACGATATAAATGGAAAAACTGATATGACTGAAAGAAAAATAAATCTATATATCATTATCATGAATATATTAAAATATGAAATTTTCCATATAAAAACATTACTATCTAACTATAGCTAGAATGACTGCAAAGTTAAAGGGAAACTAATACTATTTATATATATTATATGAATCATTATTCGTACAACAAATATACTAAAATCTTAGTATATCACTAAAATTATGATACATTATATAATATAATAAAAAAAGGGACCTATAACTATCTCTAGAGCCTATCGCCTTTAAGGTCCAGGTAGTAATAAAGGTATATAAGGAACTGTTGGAATATAGACCAATGCTACATAGAAAGATCTATTCTTATATTCAACATATAAGACCGAAAAACATCGATCACATGACTTGACCCTTTCTGCACCAAAATGAGGTTTTGACCACTTTTGATTATGGCCCACAACCGACTGGGCAACGGCCCATCGACCCCTAAATAATAGGCGGGACCATTTCTCTTTAGAGGTAAATGGTCCGTCTCTAGGCATCAATGGTCCGTTCCTTCGGGGGTGTCTTCGGGCATGCCTTGCTCGCAGACTTTGACTATGGTCTTCGGACTTCAGTGAACAGACTTCGGCCCTTAATCCCCTAAGGATAGGCAGACCACTTTTCCTTAAGGGGAAAATGGTCTACCTTTAGGCATATATAGCCTAATCCTTTCGGGGTGGCCTAGACCATTAAGTATTGACATCATACTTTTCACTTTTCCCCTCTTTTGCCACCTTAATTATTCTGTTGCCTAGTGTCTATATGTCATTCAGACATTATTCTAGACGTCGTTTCTAGGCTATTCTAGCCTATAAATATGTCCTTCATTCCTAGCAGACAGAATCAAGCCTTTTCCACTCTTCTATTCTTCTTCCTTTGATTCCTAAGAACTGTGGTTCTGTCTTCGTTTAGGCTATATTTGCTTATAGTCTATCCTATGACCTTTGACCTTCTAACCTTTGTCTGGTATTGACTGATCCCGTCAGACTAAGGTTAATCCCACGGACTTAAGGGGCCACGAAGTGTTTCGTGGTAGTTCTGCCCTTCTAGTTCCCAACATTACAGTAAAGGTTTATTCCTCTATAGCTTTAGTACTACTATTTCTTATTCACTATTATCAGCGATATTAGCGATGTAGTAAGTTTAGGTTAGTAGCTACAGGGTAGAGCGAAAAGAGGTATAATAGAGGAGGGAGCGACATAAACAAGTTAAATAGAGTAAATAGAGATAACGAAAGATATTTTTAAGCTACGTAAAAGACTTAAACGACTAGTAAGCTCTGCCCTAATCTAGATATAGATTAGTAAAATTAGACTCTTAGGCTACCTCAATACTATTTACTAATAGTATAAGAAATAATTAGAAATAAATCCCTTATAAAACTTTATATAATATAGCTATAATATTAGAAATTTAGATATATAGTGTCGGGCTGTAAGGGCAGAACTACCAGAAACACTTCGTGGCCCCTTAAGTCCGTGGGATCAACCTTAGTCTGACGGGGTCAGTCAGTGCCAGACAAGGTTAGAAAGGTCAAAGGTCTTAGGATAGGCTATAAGCAGATACAGCCTAAACGAAGGCAAAACTATAGTCTAAGGAAGAAGGATAGAAGAGGCTATAGAAAAGTAGAATTGACTTAATTCTATCTGCTAGGAATAAAGGACGTCTTTATAGGCTAGGATAGCCTAGATACGACGTCTAGAATAATATCTAAATAACGTATAATCACTAGGCAATAATATAATTAAGGTGGCAAAGAAGGGAACAGAAGAGAAGCGAAAAGAATAAGGTTAAGGATCGTCGGTCTAAGCCACCCTAAAGGCACCCCCGAAGGCTTAGGCTATATATACCTAAAGGTAGACTATTTTACCCCTAAGGGAAAGTGGTATATCTATCCTTAGGGGGCCGAGGGCCGAAGTCTGTTCACCGAGGTCCGAAGACTATAGTCGAAGTTCGCGGGTAAGGCATACCCGAAGGCACCCCCGAAGGAACGGACCATTAATGCCTAGAAACGGACTATTTACCCCTAAAGGAAAATGGTCCCGCCTATCTTTCGGGGAGGTCGATGGGCCATTACCCAGTCGGCCGCGGGCCAAAATCAAAAGTGGTCAGAACCTCATTTGGTGCAAAAAGAAATAGGTCATGTGATCGATGCGGACTAGTCTTATATGTTAAATATAAGGATAGATCTTTCTATGTAGCATTGGTCTATATTCCAATATATAGTAAACCCTTTTTATTTATTTATATTTTGTAGACCTCTAGATGTATAAGCTTAGCCTAGCGTATTTTAAAAATAAATTTCAAAAAATGGAATAACTTACTTAGCTAATTATAAGTATTATAGATTACTTTATAATTCTTAATAAAGATATTATATTTACTTTATTTATATTTTTAAGCTATAATTACTACAAAAATCTAATATCTATATTACTTTAGGAATATAAATAATGATTAGGGAAAAATAAAACATATCATACTATATCTCGCGCTAAGCTAAACTATAGATTAATAGCTATAGCTAAGAGGTTACTTTATACTATATTAGACTAATATAGTTAGTAAATAAAAAAAGGAGCGATATATAAGTATATCTAAGTTTCCTAAAAAGAGTATTAAATCTTTATAGCTTCGGTACTACTAAATAATATCTATTAATATTAGCGATATAATAAGGCTAAGTAGAAGGTAAGTATAATTTATAAGAGCGATATGGATATATTAATAGGTAAGATAGAGTTATAGGAGTAGTTAGAAGCGAAAGAGGAAAACGTTAGAAATTAGCTATCTTAGTATAATTATATCATATAGCTTTCCTAGCTACCCTATAGAGATCCACTAGTAAATTAGCCTTACGGCTAACAGATCTAAGAATGAATAATCAATCAATTAATTAATCAGTAAATAGAGATTTAGAAGTAATTAGAAGCGGGAGATAAAGCGTTAGAAATTAGTCTGCCTTAGCGTTATATAATATATATAGCTTACTTAGCTACTCTATAGTTTCTGCTCATAAATTAGCCTGATAGCTGATAGATCCGTAAATAAATAATTAATCAATCAATTAATCAAATAAATATATATATATATTTGTATAGTTAGCCCTATATATTATAATTTTCCTTTTTTTTCTTTATTACTCTATAAATTGATAATTCTTATGAGATGATTTATAAAATAAATACATTAATAATTCAAAAACTATTTAAGGAAGAAAATAATATGATTATCATTTTAGTATAGATTAAAAGAAATGTTAAGAGGAAAAGATCTATATAACAAATAATTTATAATATATTGATATCTTGATATGTTACTTTGAAAAATAGCTAAGATATATCAATGAATCCTATATGAGATTAATTATAATTAACTGTCTAAATTATATAGTAATCTCTAAAATTTTCAGAGTCAATTTTTGCTACCTTATCATAACTATTAGGCTTTTGAATTTTTATAGTAATATTATATACCTAAAAGCGGTTCTTTGACGACGAAAAAATTAATGAAGAAAATAAATATAAGTAAAGTATATATAGATGTCGAAGTAATATAATCGTTTGAGAGAAATGATATAGGGGGAATATTTAGGCTGATAAAGAAATTGCGGAAGTTGATGGAGTAAATGATACACTAGTAATCATATCCGCTAGCTATACCGTAAGCCGCCAGCACACCAAGAGGCTTAAATCGGAGTACATTCAGACTTTCAAGTGTACATATATAATAGATTATGTCGGGCTGTAAGGGCAGAATGTTACGTGATAACGACCCCTGCAACTACCAACTGTTTGATAAACTACGACTCACCGATAGGCCACCAGGAGCTAACGAACTCAGAACCGACACGTGACCTCGAATAGATTATGTCATAATTAACAAACACACAATCTGTCGGAACCACGTAACCACGAACGTACCCTAGGATACGACAGAGTATATCCTAATACTCTAGGGCGGACCTAGGGGGATAATAGGTCGTACCGTAGGGTACGACAGGCGAAGGATATATAAGGACACTCGTTACTACTTTGTATTTAGTTCTTCGCGATCAATCCTATATTATTACTTGGAACCTACTATGCGATAGTATCTTTACAGTTTGACTAGTTGATAACCCACCCTACAATTAGGCCAGCTCATTCGTGATCTAACCTTATTAGCGCTCTACCTTAAACACCTTATAAGACTACTTTACAGACCCAAGCCCGTGTAAAGCCCGGACTATCGGTGACGGTACGGTTGCGAGTACTACTTGGAGGCACGACCGTGGTAAGTATACCAGATACAAGACCGGCTCACCAGTTCGCAGGAGTAGTGCGTAACACATTAATCGCCCTATCAACCAAACCGTGATACTATCGTTATAGCAGGCAACGACAGTACCCCTTTAAGAGGAAAAACCCCTCGTCCCTTGGGAAGTAGAGAGGACGACTAGGAAGACGAGCAAGAACAAAAAATCTTCGTACTCTAGGAAACAATCAAACAGCTCCAGAACAACTTAAACCACCTAGGGGGTAACTATAACGACCACGCAGCTAGTGTAAAGGATTACCTAGAATAACTCTATGCCTAGGTTATCGCCTCCGCACTAGCATCCGCTATTGGGGCTCCTAAGCTCCCGAAAGCCGAGAACTTTGACGGCACCTATACTAAGCTACGAGGATTCCTTACACAGATAGATATCCACCTTAACGTTAATAAAGGACGACTTATTTCCGAAGCTAGCAAAGTTATCTTTATATTAGCCTACCTTCGAGGCTAGGTATAGGACTAGCTCGAACCCTATATTAGGGAATACTATAAAAAAGCTAACGCCGAGTGGTCCGCCACCACGCAAAGTATCTTCGGTAGCTACACTTCGTTTAGGCAGTATCTAGAACGTACTTTCGGAGATATTAACGCTAAGAAAACGGCTGAGCGGAAGCTCAAACGACTACGCCAGACTAGATTAGCTTCTAACTACACTGCCGAATTCATATAACTCACCGCAATACTCCAATAGGACGACTATACACTAATCCCGTACTACGATAACAGATTAAAGTCATACATCCAAGACAAGTTAGCACGAATAGACAGACCAGAAAGCTTAGATAAACTTATTAATTTCGCGGTACGAACCGATAATCGGTACTACGACCGATAAATAAGGAAAAGAGAGATTAAAGGATAGCGACGAGGCAATAGCTAGCTATCGTATCATCGGCAGTAACGACCGAACCATCCCATAAGGGATAACGACCCCTATAGACTAAGACCTATAGACCTTGACGTAGCGAGACTTCCTATAGAAGAACAGAAACGTCGCAAGGACAGAAACCTCTGCTTTAACTGTAGCAAAGTAGGCCACAGAGCCAAAGAATACAAAAGCAGAAGGAATAAAGGGAAGCCATAATAGCTAAGGGCCACAACGAACCGTAGAGGGTATAATATAACCGGCGTCAAAACCTAATAGCTATGTATAACCTAAGAATAATAGCCGGAAGGAAACATAACTCTAATCGATAAGATACTAAAAATATAGTAATAGCTAGAAGAGAAACTCCAGAACGCTAAAGGACTAGAAGAAGAGAAGAATAAAATCATAAGAGCCTTCGAACAGATAATTCTAGCTTATAAATAAGATAAGGAAAACGTATAATACCTCCGAGCTACAAAGGAAAAGACAAACCACAAAGAAAGGTACGATATACCTAAGTTCCCAGAAGTCAGTTAGGAACATATTAAGAGTTAAGGATAGACCTAGTATAGTTCCTAGAACACTACCGACTCCCCGGAACTCTCAGAGTATTCCTAAGAACAGAGTTACGACGCCTAAGGCGCGGACGGGACCGCCCTCGGAATATAAGGGATCCCAGAAACTCTACCTCTATCCTCGGGAATTTTATAGGAGGGTCCGGGAACGCCTTAAGAAACTCCAGAATACACATAAGAAGGCCAAATTGTAGGAATCCGACATCAGTTATATAACATTACTTATGAACTAATAACCGCAAAAAACCTACACGGGATAATACAAAAGCTACTCGAAGAGTACGCTACCCTAACGGATAAGCAAATCGGAGAGTTCCTCGCCTCGATACTATTAGACGGCTAAGAAACCGAAGACGCCTTATAAGGAGTCCGTTACCGAATAAACGATATCCTTAACGAACTTATCTAAACCGAAATAAGCTATAAAAAAATCTAAAGACTACTTAAAAGGTAGATAACGTTAACGAATAAAGAAATTAGCGAATTACTAATAAAAAAATAACCCTAAGACGACGATAAAGCGGACGAACTAATAGAAAGTCTACTTAAGGAACTCCGAGGAGAACTACCTATATACCCTTATAATAATACACGATACGTATGCCAAGGATACGCTAGATATCTATAGCACGATCGACGAGCTATCGTAGGTTATTACGATAATAATTATATAACCTACTACTAAGGAAAGCTAGACTATAGAGTGGAACCTAGACTATAATAATAGGAATAGAGACCTAAGTAGAAACTAGGATATATAGGTATCTGGTTTAGAAAACGAAAGCTAAATAGTTAGCACCTCGCGGCTACGAAATAGGGAGCCCATATAAAAGTCACTATTATATTAGAAGGATAGAAGATCCGCGTAATAATCGATTTAGGTATATACGGAAACTTTATAGACCCCTAATACCGGGAAAAGAATCAAATCTTATATCGCCAGAAAGATAGACCTACACTAATTATTAGGCTTAACGGAGAAAGCCTAGGACCTAGACTTACCCACGAGATAGGCATAGTAACGATAATAATAGGAAGCCACAGTAAACGAATCGAGTTCGATATTACACCGCTAGGAGGATATAATATCGTCCTAGGCGCACCTTAGCTAAGAGAATATAACCCTAGTATTAACTAGTAATAAAGAATAATAATCTTTAGCAGATACTTATATAAAAAGACCCGCGAGGAAAGAACTAATAAGCACCTACGATACCAAAAGGAGCCTAGCCCCAAAGAAGTAGGTATCCCACGAGACTCTTATAAGGTCGACCCTAAGAGAAGTACTTAGCCTAAAGATAGAGCCTATCAGATAATTAATATCGACGTTATTATAACTAAAGAACAGTCACTAGATATATCCGATAATAAATTAAGAGATTATATTATAATCGAACATAAGTCTAAGAGATTATACGCAATAGGCGATAATCTAACGACACCTAAGGAATACAGGGAATTCTAGGACGTTTTTAAGCTACCACCGATTGGTAAGCTACTAGAATATAGCCTACACGACTACGAAATCAAAATCTAAGAAGGTATATAGCTAAAACATATACTAATCTACTAGCTCTCGTAGAAGGAATCTAAGACACTAAAGGAATATATCTAAGAGAACCTCAAGAAAGGATATATCTGGCCCTCTAAGTCACTAGCCAGATACCCTATAATATTCGTGAAAAAGAAGGATAGAAGTCTTCGGCCTTACGTAGATTATTAGTAACTAAATACTATCACTATTAAGGATCGATACCTACTTCTACTAATTAGCGAGATCTAAGACTAACTTATAGGATCCAAATATTTTACGAAGTACGATATTACTAATACGTTTAATTGTATTAGGATTAAGCTAGGAGATAAATAGAAGATAGCATTCAAAACTAAGTTCGGATACTACGAATATAAGGTTATACTATTCGGTCTTACTAACGCACTAGCGACGTTCTAACGATTTATCTTTAGTATCTTAGAAGAGAAGCTTAACGACTTTATCCTCGCGTACCTAGATAATATCTTAGTATTCTCTAAAAATAAGGAAGAATATATTAAATATAATAAATAGGTACTACAGAAGCTCCGAGAAGCCAAAGTAACCCTTAAACTATTAAAATACAAATTTTATATCCAGAAAACTGACTTTCTAAGATACACAATTAGCCTAGGAGGACTAGGAATATAAGAGGAAAAAGTCAGAAGTATCGAGAAATAGCTAACGCTAAAGAACGTTAAAGACGTCTAAAGCTTCTTAGGTTTATATAATTACTACCGAAAGATTATTAAATTATATACTAAATACGTAGTAGGACTCTACTGCTTCACAAAGAAAGATGTAGCCTTTATTTAGGATAACGCCGCGAAATAAGCGTTTTAAGAGCTTAAAAACCTATTTAAACAAAGAACTATTATTGCCTTATTTAATTATAAAAAACTAATTACAATCAAAATAGATGCGTCTGACTACGCGCTAGGAGTATAGCTTACCTAACTAAGAGATAACGGGAAGCCCTAACTAATAGTATTTTGGTCTAGGAAAATAATCCCCGCCGAACTTAATTACGATATCTACGACAAAGAACTACTAGCTATAGTGTTAGTATTTTAAGTTTAGAGAGCGTACCTCGAAGGAGCCAAATATATAGTAACCGTTAAAATAGACTACTATAACCTTACCTTCTTTATAACCACGAAAGTACTTATGCGCCGATAAGCGCGATAGTCAGAAATCCTAGGATAATACGATTTCAAAATCGTACACGTTAAAGGAACAGAAAACGCTATAGCTAACGCGCTAAGCCGCAGACCCGACTACGAGCTAGGAACAAAGGAAGCGAGCCCCGCTATCCTAACCACTAATAAGAACGGAGATATCGTCTATAACTAACAAACCCTCGCCGCTACTAGCGAGATCGAAGACCCTAACTAAATAACCAAAATCAAAGAAGCTACTAATTAAGACTAAGGATTATAACGAATCCTAGATAATACCTAAAGAAATAGATTAATATATCGAGATAACGGACTAGTGATCGTCTACGGACTAATATATATCCCGTAATTACTAGCCCGAGAAGTTATTCGACGATATCATAATATGCCCACCTACGGATATATAGGTATAGAGAAAACGATAGAATATATCTCACGGAACTACTACTTACTAGGAATATACCGAAAAGTCAAAAATTATATTTAATAGTACGATATATATTAACGAGATAAACCTGTACGATACGTACTATACGGAACACTCCAGATACCAGAAGTACCAGAGAAACTATAGGAATAGATTACTATAGACTTTATTACGAAATTGCTAGAATTAGATGAATATAATATAATTATAGTTATCGTTAACCGACTGACCAAATTCATATATATAATACCTATAACGGAAACTATTAATGCAGAACAAATAGCGAACATACTTCTTCGATAGATCTTCTCTATCTATAGTATACCCCAGAAGATTACGTCAGATAGAGATAAGCTATTTATATCCAAACTATAGTAATCGCTAGCGGACCAAATCGGCATTAAGCACAGACTCTCCACTACCTATCACCCGCAAACTAATAGACAAACAAAAAGAACTAACTAAACGTTAGAATAATACCTAAGACACTACGTAAACTACTAGTAGAACGACTAGGTAGGATTATTACTAATCGCGTAGTTCGTGTATAATAACGCGATATACGCCACTACCAAAGTACCTCCGCACTACGCCTTATTTAAGTATAATCTCACACTCACTAGCAAACCACGAGGAAACTATACTACGGTAGAGTCAGCACGACTTCTAGCCACGGGAATTAGGTAGTTATATCTTTAAATAGCTTAAGATATTAAATTTCTTAACCTACGGATAAAAATGTACTACGATTAGCGCCACTAAGAAGGCCCAGATCTTTTAAAGGGGGAGAAGGTCTACCTCTTACGACGAAATATTAAAATAAAACGACTAAGCGCGAAACTTAACTACCTACGACTAAGACTATTCGAAATCGAGGAAAAGAAGGGACCAGTTAATTATCGCTTAAAACTACTAAATAGTATGCGAAAAATTCACCTAGTGTTCTATGTGTCATTACTAGAACCCGCGCTAAAGAACGCTAAAACCGCTACTAATATCGAAATCGAAGATAAGATAGAAGATAAATACGAGGTCGAGGAAATCCTAAACTACGAAAGAATTAATAGTAAGCCCTACTACCTAGTAAAATAGAGAGGATACGATACCTCAGAAAATATATAGGAACCTATTAAGAACCTAAGGGACTACTCTTAGCTAGTTCGATAGTATCACTAATAGACGAGGGAGACTTTATCGCAGTACCGCCGATTAAAAAAGCGTCTAAGTCGTCCTAGGAAAACGATAATAGGTCAACCGACGCAATTATCTGCGTTAGAGTAGGATCCTCGGACGTAGCCGTAAGGATAGGACTATCCTTTTTAGTAGTAAGGCTATGGCGCCCCTCCGCGGTTAGGGTAGCCTTAGCTTTACGATCTTTTTGTTCCGTAGCCGCCGCTACTATACGCTCTTTCTCGAGGCGATTAAGTTCCTTACGTTTACGATACTCGAGATCCTCTAACTTAGCGATCTCTTTATAATTATGAGCAATAAAGTCACCTATACGACTTTCTAATAGACGTATTTATTTTTTTAACCGAAGGAGTTTAGCCAGAGTAACCTCTTCCTCCTCCTATAGGGCCTTCTGCGCCTACACTAAACGACGCCACTTAGCGTCAGAGTAAGTAGGCTTAGATATCTTACACTTCGCCGAACCGGTCGCGCGTATATACTTACTATAACGATCCGAATCCACGATCCGGATATATATACGATAAAGTCGAACATAACGGTCGTAAGGGGATAGCGACTCGAAACCTTCGTCTTGAATACGACGCTAAAGCTTATGCTTCTTTATAGAAGCTTTAGAAGATATAGTTAACTAAAATAAGAAAATCGAGAAAAACAGAAGAGACAGGACCGACACTTACTAGGAAGGGGGTAGGCAGTTATAAGGGCTTTCGAGGACGAAAAGCCAGAAGAGGGGGAGGTAATATTACGTGATAACGACCCCTATAACTACTAACTGTTTAATAAACTATGACTTACCGATAGGCCACCAGGAGCCAACGAACTTAGAACTAACACGTAACCTCGAATAGATTATATTATAATTAACAAACACATAATCTATTAGAACCACGTAACCACGAACGTACCCTAGGATACGACAGAGTATATCCTAATACTCTAGGGCGGACCTAGGGGGATAATAGGTCGTACCGTAGGGTACGACAGGCGAAGGACATATAAGGACACTCGTTACCACTTTGTATTTAGTTCTTCGCGATTAATCCTATATTGTTACTTGGAACCTACTATGCGATAGTATCTTCACAGTTTGACTAATTAACAACCCACCCTACAATTAGGCCAGCTCATTCGTGATCTGACCTTATTAGCGCTCTACCTCGAACACCTTACAAGACTACTTTACAGACCCGAGCCCGTGTAAAGCCCGGACTATCGGTGACGGTACGGTTGCGAGTACTGCTTGGAGGCACGACCGTGGTAAGTATACCAGATACAAGACCGGCTCACCAGTTCGCAGGAGCAGTGCGTAACACAGAACTACCACGAAGCACTTCGTGGCCCCTTAAGTCTGTGGGATCAACCTTAGTCTGACGGGGTTAGTCAGTGCCAGATAAGGTTAAAAAGGTTAAAGGTCTTAGGATAGGCTATAAGCAGATACAGCCTAAACGAAGGCAGAACCATAGTTCTAAGGAAGAAGGATAGAAGAGGCTATAGAAAAGTAGAATTAACTTAATTCTATCTACTAGGAACAAAGGACGTCTTTATAGGCTAGGATAGCCTAGATACGACGTCTAGAATAATATCTAAATAACGTATAATCACTAGGCAATAATATAATTAAGGTAGCAAAGAAAGGAACAGAAGAGAAGCGAAAAAAATAAGGTTAAGGATCGTCGGTCTAAGCCACCCCGAAGGCACCCCCGAAGGCTTAGGCTATATATACCTAAAGGTAGACTATTTTACCCCTAAGGGAAAGTGGTATACCTATCCTTAGGGGGCCGAGGGCCGAAGTCTGTTCACCGAGGTCCGAAGACTATAGTCGAAGTTCGCGGGTAAGGCATACCCGAAGGCACCCCCGAAGGAACGGACTATTGATGCCTAGAAACGGACTATTTACCCCTAAAGGAAAAATGGTCCCGCCTATCCTTCGGGGAGGTCGATGGGCTATTGCCCAGTCGGCCGCGGGCCAAAATCAAAAGTGGTCAGAACCTTATTTGGTGCAAAAAGAAATAGGTCATATGATCGATGCGGACTAGTCTTATATGTTGAATATAAGGATAGATCTTTCTATGTAGCATTGGTCTATATTCCAACAGATTATAATAGTACCTCGTTTTACTAAGTATCATATTATCTATTTTGAGTAGCTAACCATTTCAAGAAATAAGTATCTATATAAGTATAAAAGATTAGGTTAAGCTTAGAGTAATAGAATATTATATGATCCTTTCTTTCTCTCTAAAATGTCACTCTAATTTCTACAAATAAATTCAGAGTGTGTCTAAATTACCTTAATTGAAGAGTAATAAGAGATTAAGGGCTAATAGATAGCTTTGAAAGATTGAATAATCACATTTCTCTATAATTGGCTACTCTCATGACTAATATAATATTAGCCTAGGGCTAGGTATATTGAAAGCCTTAAGTTTATATTAATCTTTAGCGATAATCATATTGTTATTCTGTTCATAAATACTCCCCTTATTTAATAAAGTATCGTTTTAGATTATCTTTAAATTCATAATGAAGTCAAATATCTATTTTCATAATTTATAAACATTAGTATTCAAGAGGAGGGGAATATTTTTGATTTCAATAATTCATTAATATTATTACTAACTAATATATTCCTATTTAGGTGTTCAATTTTATTCAAACTTGGTATAATCTAGTCTTTCTCTATCTTTTGAATATATCTAATTAAATAAATTCTGCTTACAATGTAGACTATCTCATCATTAAGAATTAACTATTCATTCCAAGTTCCTCGTAAGTTACTAAACAACGCTATAAGCCTCCTATAAGCGAACTATAATATAATAGGTGAAAGGATATAAACTTAAATAAACTGAGTTCTAATATTAAATTAATACAATTTTAATATTAAAACATAATAATAGCCTTGTATGATATAAATATACTGTTGTCTTTTAGTAAGAATGTAAAAGCGTTTTTTGTGGATATAATTCATTAGATAATCAATTAGAGAAGGATTAGAATTATAAAGAGTCTAAATATTGAGGGTAAAAGGCCTATCAAGGTCAAGAAGATATCTAGGCTAGAGATAATATTAGCAAAGTAAGACTGATTGTAAAGGAATACTAAGGACTAGCGGTGAAGGTTTACCCCGCAGCGTAATAAGCAAGTCTCGTACCCGATTCGTACTTAAATCGAGAGGGTTTCTAGATAACTTAGAACTTAGCAAAAATGAGACTTGCTTCTTCTAATAATATACTCTAGTCCAGACATCCTTCCTTACCTAACCGATAGGCCTTCTACGATGAACACGTAAATTCTTTACACTAATTATTACTAAGCTTTGAGCTCTTTTAATACCTATCTAATTCAAGATATAGATTAGGTCCGAGACTCACTTATTTTATCGTAGGATAGTCGTCACCGCTGGTTTCTAGCATCTATTTATAAGAGATTAGCCTTCTAACCTTTAAGATTTGAATATCAGCTACTATCTATACCAGATTTAGTACTATAGTTATAGAGGATATTAGTTGATATACTTCGATAAAGAAGAACAAAAATGATTTAGTCTTAGGGTCCGAGTTACTTTAAGGCCCCGGCGGGCCAACACCCGAAGCGGCGTGGAGATGCTACGGGACTATTACTAATGGAGTCAAAGCCATTCGAGGGTATCTTCAGCTTGTATAGCATGGGCAGTCTTTGGTTGGTCCGGCCAAATTTCATAAAGTCCTCGTTATCGCATGGAATAGTGTGAATTAGCAACCTCCTTTATTCTCCTTTGCTAAAAGGACACTGACTACATATAGATGAACCATAAGATTTATGACACTCTGAATGACTCAAAAGCGAATACGCTGCGCCGAGCCCGATCCATGATTATATGTAAAGCTATCAGACTTCCTGCGAACAAAAAGCATTACATTTCTAGTGGGTAACTAGTCTAGAACTAGAACTTGGACAAATATACCTTCGTATTTTCGTAGACCAAAAAGGTCACCCAAGTGCTCGGCAGCACTCGGAATAAATTGGGGCCTAGACCTTTGTAAAATCCCGCGAGCCCCTCTTGGGCCCAGATCCTGACAACGGCATCGATGGCACCTCGGTAAAACAGATGCGAATTGTAAGTCTGTAAGCGCGAGCGGACAACTTGGTATGGATATGTGATGCAGCCCGAGAAAACCTTGGAAAGACTGGAGAGAGCCAGAAAATCAAAGTTACCAAGCTTCCGCCCTGCGCCGGAACTAGCGTCGCCCAAAGGCGCATCCTGTCCCGACCTAGATCGGAGTACCTTCAATCTTTCGTAAGCCATGAACTGAAGAGCTCCCTGACTAACACCAAAGAGGGCGGGTACAAGACCTCGGTAGAAGCCCGATACACCCTCCGTGTGGTAAATCTGTCTTGCCCCAGAGACAGATGAGGGATAAGCGCCCGGAGCGTGCGATCCGGTGGATAACATGCGGGTCTTGATTACCCAAATCGGATTCGTAAGAATGGATGTTAACGCACCTGCATGCCAGCAAGTTAGATATGGGTACTAGCTTCGCGGTTGGAGAGCGTACCAGCAGTACCCGACGCAAAAAAGTAATCAAAGGATGTGAGCATCCGCCCCTCTCGCTTCCGGTACGTGCAAATGACATCTTTGAAGCTACTGTAGCATAGGAAGTACAAGGCCCAACTTGTCGAGTTGCCGATAAGATTCGGAGCCAGACCTCGGTAGAAAGCAGCTACGCCGCCTTCCGTTTGGAATACGCGATGAGCGATGCGCAATGAGTTGCCAAACCGAGAAGAAGAGGTTCGATCAACTGGAAGGCCAGGGAATTAGGACTGTGCTTCAATTTGAGAAAAGGTTGTCATACCCTGCAGTCTTGTCTTGACCAAGTCAAGTGGGTGGAGGGAGAGAGTTGTAGCAATTCCCGCCGTGAATCCTGCTACGGTCTCCACAAAGGATGACGACAAGCCATGGCCAGTCATGAACCTTAGAAAAGTGTGTTTGTATGGTGGTGAGGAGAGGTGTAGAGGAGAGAATGTTTTCTGCCGCGCGGGGAGACCTTTCGGCTTTCCGGACTCGCGCCGCGCCGAATTAAGGTGCGAACAAGACATGCATGGCTGAGATTACGGAGGTATCTCTATTGAAGCAAGGAGTGTTTACGACTGTGATTTGATTTAAAATTACATACGGTGGACGGTCTGGGCCACAGAACGGTCCGCCTTCAAAGACAGAGATAGACACGTATCAAGTGTCTTCAGCGTAATGAAGTCTTTCCCTAGATTCCCAGATTCGCCCCGATCCCATTCGATATTCACTATTCGGTAGGCATTTAAGCAAGAGGCGAGAACAGCCTGATGATAGATTAGAACATGGTGTCGGGATTCGGTGCGGAAGAAACATACTTGAACAGAGACGGCTTCGGTTCGCTGTAGGTGTAGCCTGTTGACTCGAAGTCAGCAATCATCCAAAACCCGAGGCCAAGCAACATGAAGCTTCTTGGATCCATCCCCTCTCAGCCCCAGTAGAACATACCTAGGTAAACGATGAGTGGCAAGTAGCCGCTGAAAAAGCACGATGAGGTTAGCCCTGTTGCTGATATGAATGTAGGAAATCGGCATGAGCCTCACTAGTGGATGGCGACTCTGGAAATATCGATGACCTTGGAAACACGTTCCTGCGAGAGAAGACAGAGTTAGCCTTCCGAAGGGGAGGTGCGTGACAGTTGAACCAACCTTGGTCTCCTCGGAGAATTGAACCATTATGACGAAAAATGGATATGTGAATGGATAGAAGTTGGCGAAAATAAACGGTCTCCAGTTAGATGATGGAGGGAAGAGGCCGAAAAGTTATGCTAAAAGAGGTTGAAGTGGATAGAAAGAGAGCCGAAAGACGGTTCAAGAGTTTTCGGTAGTCGGGAAACCCCATGATCACCGCATCAGCTCCAGCTCCTTCAAACTCACCATCCCTACCAGCCAGCACATTTTGCCCCGTCCACTCGTGTAATACGGAGCCCTATTCAGTCCTGCAATATAGTGCGCCATATTTACTTCTTCTTGAAGAATTCCCATTTGACCACGCCCGGGTCCCCTTGACCTGTCGGCATCATGTCCGGCGCAAGACATTGGTGAGATACTCTGGCTGTCGTCACTCCTCTTCCCACTAACCAGAATACAGGGAGCAAGATAAAGAGGCTACAGTGTACATCGGAAACCTTGATGAGCGTGCTTCGGACAGCCTGGTATGGGAGTTGATGCTGCAGGCGGGTCGCATTGTTAACGTCCACCTGCCGAAAGACCGAGTTACGCAGTTACACCAAGGATATGGATTCGTGGAGTTCATCAGCGAGGAAGATGCCGAATATGCCTCGAGGGTCATGAACGGAATACGTCTGTTTGGCAAGCCAATTCGCGTGAACAAAGCATCAGCGGACAAACAAAAATCGGTGGAAATAGGCGCGGAGCTCTTTGTAGGGAACTTGGACCCCATGGTCGCCGAGCAAGTTCTTTACGATACGTTCAGTCGTTTCGGAAATTTGGTCAACCTCCCAAAGGTCAGACACTTATGTCCAAGAGTCCTGCTTGATCAAGCTAATTGATACCAGATTGCCCGAGATGACAACAACCTGTCCAAGGGTTACGGGTTCGTCTCTTTCGCCGATTTCGAATCCTCTGATGCCGCAATCGCGAATATGAACGGCCAATATCTCATGAACAAGCAAATTTCAGTGCAGTACGCATACAAGAAGGATGGCAAAGGAGAGAGACACGGTGACGAGGCAGAGCGAATGCTGGCGGCACAGGCTCGGAAACATAATGTACAGCTGCCAACACAGCAGATTCCGCCCACATTCGCTGGAATTGGTACGGGCTCTGCCACTCCAGCGATGCCAAACGGCGATGCCTCTCGGCCGGTGAGCACTGTCCCACAAGCGACCGATCCGGGCACGGGCAGAGGATTGCCGGTACCTATGTCCTACCAGTTGCCTCCTCAAAGTCGGCCTGTTCCTCCCCCATCACTCGCGACCCCGCCGCCAGGTTTACCAGCGCGTCCACCGCCGTCTCAAGCTGGCTATGGCGGTCCCCAGACCTTCATTCCACCAGGGTTCAATGGAGCCAGCCAAGTACCTTATGCACCCCAAACTGCACCCCCACCTGGGTTCGGGCCTCCTGGGTTTGGGCCTCCAGCAGGCGTTCCCGGAGCCCCCCCGTCACTACCCCCCGGTTTTCAGCAACCTGGCTATGGCAATGGTCGCTGAGTAGCTCAAATTGTCTGAGGTATGAGCTCCGGAGCGGCATTGGACCCGGTTATTTGGGTTTCTTGATTGGGAGCGATCTATATTTCTTCATTTTGCCTCAGGACAAGGGTCACCAACCACCTCGGCTTTGCGGCGGCAGGGCAGATCGTGCCTCTGACTTTGAATCACGAACCGCGCTCGAAAGCATGCGACTGCCCATCACACGTTGTTTCGCTAATCCGAGCGAATCCCGTCGCGCCATTCAATCGGAACTTGGTTTCTTTTGAAATATATTCCGACGGACGCACTGGTAAACACCCTAGCGATCTCAAACCTAATCCTAGAAAAATGAAGAATACAGGTGCAATATCAAGCTTCGTATAAGAGATGATGATTTCTGCTTCAACCTAAACGCCACGCCTAGCAAACTGAAGTCGACCCAGGAAAACCGACGTGGGAACATAAGGAAAGGGAAGAAGATGGAACTGAGAAATGGGAGAAATAGTAGTAGCAAGTCAAGTTAAGCTGTAGACAGTACCAAATGATGGCTCATGAGAACGAAACAAATTTGGGGTCTCGAGGTCGACCGTCCGGTCCAATATTGTTCTTTGCGAATCGCTGTTCGGTGTAAATCCGTCGTGCTTCATCAAAATCGACCTTACGAGTCTTCATAATCCTTTGCACCTCTTGCTTGGCTCGTTGGTCCAGGCCGCTTCTCGTATCGCCGCCCGCGATGTTCGCGGCAATGTCGAATTGCGACGAGCTCAAGCCGGCCTCCAGATCGCCCGTGAAGCTGGAGGGAAGTCGATCATAGATGTAGTCTGGTACCGGAAATAATGAGATCCACCGCGAACGAGTAAGGTAGAGGGCTGGATGAACATTAGCTCGTCCTCCGGTAAATCCGGGGTTGCAAGGGTTGCTGGACTTACCCGTTCCGCAGATGATGACCGAAAATAAGAGCGAGTAGAAGAGAGTGTAAGTCATGATGGGCAAGATGAGGACAGCCTGTGCCCCTCGAAACTGAAAGTCGCGAGATGCTGAATTCACCGAGTTCAGGACGGGGCTGTAGGCCAAAGACTACAATCAGCGCGGAGGGGCTCTAGTTCACGTTGGGGCGTTGTCCTGTTAGCGCCTGAATGCCTGAATGCCTGAATGCCTTACTACACCTTCATGCCTGTATAATCAGGCATCTGAACTGGCATTAGCTGAGACATTGTAGGCTAAACCAAAAATGGTCTGCTTAGCGAGAGCGCATTCCCATTCGACTCACACACACTCTCAAGAGAGATTGCAACCTTTCGAGTCCAAACCGTCACAATGGCCGCCGAACGCACAAATGTCTCTAACGATCTGATCTGGATGCTCACCCGTATGTCCCGCTGGAATTTTCCCCACTCAATTCTCGGTCCGTGGCTGACACTTCGGTATAGGCAACCAGAATGCTTATCTGGTTCGCCGTAACGCCGGTGGTGGCTCCCAGTTCTCCCGGGACCCTCTCAACCTGGTGAACAAGCACTCCTTCAAGGTTCGATTCAATTGGCTGCCATCCGTACTACACCAAGTTGAAGACTGACGGAAGTATCTAGTATGCTGGATACGCCAACACCAAGGTACAAATTGACTCTCCCGCCGCGTTTTGCACGAAACTACCTCCTCCTCTCTAAATGTCCTCACAAAATTCTAATCGACTTTCCTCAGGCCATCGGTGTTCAGGCTACCGAGAATGGTGATGTCGCTGTGACCACCAAGAAGCCCAGCAACCCCCAGCAGCCCGGCAAGAACCTGGTCACCGTCACCTACGGCCCTAAGACCTCTACACGCAAGTAAGCTGGACACCGGGTGCTTCACTTGAACTGCGACGGTGGAAGAATGGTACTGACCGAGGGACGTACTAGGATCTACAAGGGTGTTGCCGACAAGACTGCCCAGAACGGCTACCGTGCTGATCTCCGCGAGGAGGCTGTTGCCCGTGTGAGCGCCATCCGCCGCTCCCAGCAGCCCAAGAAGGATGCCCCCGCCCCCAAGGTCCGTGGTGTCAAGGCCCGCCAGGTCGCCGAGAAGGACGAGTAAATACGTCCAGAAGTGATAGCAAACAATGGCGGACGAACGGCGAACCGGTCAATCTTTGAAAAGAACGACCACGTCGTGCTGGATCAAAAAGGACGAGGTGTCCATGTAATCTAGCGATTTCACTCTGGGATTACTGAATCCTTGGAAGAATGCACTTCTCAAAAAGAAACGATCCACATGACGGAAAAGCTCTCAGCCTGGAGAAAGTAAAAGAAGCGATCTCAAATGCCGCCGATAGTCGGGCCGAGAGCCTGAAGCCTCGGGTTTGACCCTAAAGTAGAAGCCGACAGAGTAGCATGAGAAGACGATGATGTCGTTTGCCGTGGAATTCCCTCCGATTTCCCGCCTTCTCCCGATAAGTGGACGGAGGGAAGAAGGAGAAGACCGGGGAAAGCATCGGCACGAATCACAAGGGACGAAAATGATCGGAGCAACCAGACTAGAAACTATTCACCCCACTCCACATGTCAAAGTCGTGCTAGTATTCCAGTGTAAGGATGCATAGTTTGGAAGTTCTAGAGCTCCATGGGACGAAACAAATCGGGCCATCATGCGTCGTGAGCTTGGTTCCCTTCAGGGCAACTCCGGGGTTGCCCCTCATTGCTTAAGCCCCTCTGTTATTAAAACCTCCCGCTTTCCCTCCTTTCCCCTCTTTCCATCTCTCCTCTCCCCATTTTTTCCCACTCTACATTCTACATCATGGTTAAAGCGGGTGGGTATTATTTCCTCTATTAATCTTTCTGAAGCTAACGGATTCAAGTTGTTCTCGGTGCCTCTGGTGGCATTGGCCAGGTCAGCTTCTCTCAATCTACCCCTCCCTTGTTCCAAGCTTCAGCTAATGCTTTCCGATAGCCTCTCTCTCTCCTCCTGAAGACTTGCCCTCTTGTGGATGAGCTCGCCCTATACGATGTTGTTAACACTCCCGGTGTCGCTGCCGATCTTTCTCACATCTCCTCGGTTGCTGTATGTTCTCGAACCCCACGCCTCCATGCCTTGGCATGCACGAGTAGCTCTGACCATAAATTGTAGAAAATCTCCGGCTATCTTCCCAAGGATGATGGTCTGAAGCACGCCTTGACCGGTGCCGACATTGTGGTCATCCCGGCCGGTATTCCCCGTGAGTATAACGTCTACGGCCCAGCCCTGGAATCACCTGCTAACTGTCCGGTATTCAGGCAAGCCTGGCATGACCCGTGATGACCTCTTCAAGATCAACGCCGGTATCGTGCGCGACCTGGCCAAGGGTATTGCCGAATTTAGCCCGAAGGCTTTCATCCTAGTCATCTCTAACCCTGTCAACTCCACCGTTCCTATTGCCGCCGAGGTCCTGAAGGCCGCCGGCGTGTTTGACCCTAAGCGTTTGTTCGGTGTGACCACCCTGGATGTCGTCCGTGCCGAAACCTTCACCCAGGAATTCTCTGGTCAGAAAGACCCCTCTAAGGCTACCGTTCCCGTCATCGGTGGCCACTCCGGCGAGACCATCGTACCCCTCTTCAGCAAAGTCTCTCCTAACTTCCAGATCCCCACTGACCGATATGAGGCCCTCGTTAACCGTGCGTCGAAACCCCCATATCCATAAGCCGAAGATAATTCGCTGACTGACACAACGCAGGCGTTCAATTTGGTGGTGATGAGGTAGTCAAGGCCAAGGATGGCGCTGGATCTGCCACTCTGTCCATGGCATATGCCGGTTTCAGGTAGGGTTGACCCACACTTGCTGCAAGTTGCCCTCGCTGATGCTACTCTAGATTCGCCGAAGCCGTTATCAAGGCCGCCAAGGGCGAGAAGGGCATCGTCGAGCCCACTTTCGTCTACCTGCCTGGTGTTACTGGCGGTGATGAGATTGCGAAGGCAACCGGCGTTGAATTCTTCTCTACTCCTGTAGAGCTCGGCGTAAGTTTCTTTGCTCAAAGCATAGTATCACTGGCGTAAGACGCAAACTGACCACTATCACTACAGCCCAATGGCGCAGAAAAAGCCATTAACATTCTTGGTGGCGTGACCGAACAGGAGCAGAAGCTCCTCGAAGCTTGTGTCAAGGGCCTTAAGGGCAACATCGAGAAGGGCGTCGAGTTCGTCAAGAACCCCCCACCAAAGTAATACTTTCCTCCCCCAAGAAATCCTTGCCTGCCTCATCACACGGGCATATTCTATCGTGCCGCATTTGTACTCGCCGGCTGAATCCCGGCGTATTTGCACGATGGAACCCATGATCAGAGCCTTGCTAATTATGGTTATCCCGGAAAGATAGGCTTTAAGCGTGAGATCATAAGATTATGAAAGACGAACAGACATGACAGGGCTTGGTTCTCGGTCGTTGTACTTGGCGGCTGCATAGTATGCGAGATAGTGGAGATCAGGCACGCAAAGAATATCATCAATTTCCGTTCGCATCGGCATGCCCCTTGTAGTCCTGTCTTGTGCAGTCGATATGTGGAATGAACTGTCCTTTATCTCGAGGGGACCTATGCGCTGTCAAATACATAGCCCTCATCTCCAGACCAGCTAGAGAACGCTGCCGGGATATTCGACTCGCGGCAAATTGAGACCAGACCGGCCTGGAATTGTAGTCACACTCTCAGGGTCTGACCTGAACGGTTTTAATCTGGAAAGTTGCCCCTGGAAGATCCGATGTCTCGGCCTGTACCGTAGTGTTGATGCCTAGATTCGCTAGAGCACCTCGAATGATACCGCATGGAAACCAGAGGTACTGGCGTCCGAGGTATTAGCCGGGAAGCCTCATGTTTGAAATATATCCCAGGATTTCCCTACCGCTTGCGCCATTGATATCGCTTCACTCCGCGCCGCCATGCTCATTCTTCCAAACGGGCGAAATGCACTGTCCGTGAGAACGTAGACTCCCTATTGAGTTTCAAATCAGTGTCTCTGCCGCGCCGAGGCAGCTAGGCTGAACACCAAGCTCTGTATCTCATCGCCGACGTACCCGATGGTTTGTTTTCAGATTGTCGACCTGTTTGCGAAACAAAACTGTCCAAAGATCCTTGCATAGAAATTTAATGACGTCGAGATTGTCTGTGAATCGAGGTCGATCACGGGAGAACCTGAATCGCAAGAAGATGCCGTCAGCAAGCTGGAGCATTGTCTGAGAGGGTTGGCGGCGATTGCAAGGGCATGAAGCTTCCTACCTTTCAGCGAGACCCTGTCCGACCCTGTAGCCTAGAGATTCAAGACGAAAGTATGTAGCCTCCCTGACCTCGTCATCTTCTGGTTCGTTTTCGTTCGTCGCAAGCTCCTTGGCGAGGCGCTCGGCCATCGGCACCAGCTCGATGAGTAAGAAGTCGAAGCAGGAGGAGCTTACGGCGTGCGCATCTGGGTCGGAAATGCTCAACGCCGCGGACGAATCGAAGGACATGGTGGCTGGGGGATGTGAGTTGAGAGAAGGTGTCTGTCAGGGTTTCGGGGGTGCAAAGGGCGGGAAGAGATCCCCACATGTTAACTACGGTTTGAGCTACCATGACACAGTACATCAGCCTCAACATCACTCAATCTTCGGAAAATAGAAACCAAGCAAAAGAGAAGCTGAGAGCGTTTGGCAATCAAAATACGAAATTCTCCAAGAAAAAAAAAAGCTCGAGAACCCCAGAACCCATAAACACACATTCGCCCTCGAATTAACTAATCCGAATGCAATCCAGGAATCAAGGCCACGCCATAAACACCACGGCAAAATGCATGTAAAAGCACAAATATAGGAGTATCGTGAGTACACCTAAAGCCACTGCGAGATTCAGCCCGACTGGTATGGCGGTGGGTAGGTCCCGTTATGGAGAGGACTGCCAGTAACCGGCTGGTGAGTATCCTCTCGAACACTAAAGCTGAGGGCGGGCCGCTTCGGCATGGGCGCCGGTGATTCATCTTCTTCTTCATCACTAGCCGTGAGGTCAATGACCTGAGCAGCAGGTCTTTTCTTGGACATCCGGACCGCAGAAGACGGTGTTGATGCCTCCCGGGATTGAGATTGGGATTGGGCTGGGGTTCGTTCGAGCATCACGTTCGAAGACATAGGCTCCTGCTTAACAGGACTAATCCCAGGCTCTGTTATTTCGATCAAGTCATCGTCATCTGTTGCAGGGGTCACTCCGCCCAATTTACCTCCATCCGCATCGTTGGGATTCGACCACGCCCCGTCAGGCTCAATGACGACCTGCTCCACATCTGGCAAAGTCTCACGTAGAATGTCATCAACATATCTATTGATAATCAGAAAAAGATCATAACATAGAAAAGTTCTGTCGATGCGTCAAACTTACTGATCAATTTGCAGTGACTCAAAACTGGTTGATTTGGAGCATACTGGACAGGTCCAGGTCGGGGCTTGCTTTTGTAACTCAAGGAAAGAGGATGCATCAAAGCACTGATTATGGGTACAGACCACCGAGCGACAGGGGACCTCAATCCGTAAAGTCGACAGGGGACATTTGAGGGACATGATACTCGACGTAGCAACAATGTCGGAGTCTTCGGCGCGATTTTTCACTGCAACGACATTCCGTTAGACTGTGAATCTGCTAACGAACAAGAAACCTTGCGGACCTACTTTCTCGAAGCACCTGGTCCTTGGAAATAAGTTTGCGGGATTTCAACTCCGCTACCAGATCAGCCACTGGGTGTTGTCTAACAAGGTTCACGAGCGCAAAGAATTTCTGCAGCGGAGATTAGCAAGAAAATCAATGATCGCGAGGCTACTTCACAAAAAGCGCCATAGGTGAGCCAGATATATAAAAGACCTACCTTTTGGGTCAACGCATAAGTCATGACGATATTGTTGGTGTACCCCGGCTTCTTGCGCATGTAGTTCGTGACATCAGCGGGTTGTGTCGTACCTGGTCTATTCTTCAAGCCCCGAAGATTGGCCTTGACTTCATCCAGATTGGCCTTTAATTCCACTTGATGTGGAAATGCTATGTCGGACTTGGTATATTGTTTGAGGCCAGAGTCTGCTGCACAATACACCATCACCCGAAGATTCGGATCTGTCTGTAAGTCCGCCGCCGTGGAGGCAGAGAAATTGACCTTGAGTTCAACGCTATCCCTTGTTTGCTCGCGGACTGACTCATATTAGACTCCGTGACTTGACTGGAAGCCATCTCGGATGCGTACCTTTACACTCTACAATTGGGGTGAGGTGCGTCACAATGGTAAAGAAAGGACTTTCCTTGAAAGTGAGATGACCTATTTATAGGTGAGTCACAGCCAAATATATTGGGTGGGAGGAGGAGTGTATGCAAACCGGTGTGTGAGTGGGGCGACATTGAGGCACCCAAAGGTGTAGATCGAGCCTGTGAGGGTGCCTGATGAGAGACAGTAGGGTTTTGGAGCTGAAAGGCAGTGTTTGCTTGGAAAGTTGAAGCACCCGGGACAGCTGTGTGAAAGATGAGTCGCCTCAGGGCATCATAGCGGGCACTATTTCCCTCCGAATTGGCCAGACGTTCCAGATCTATTCCATTACAAGTGTCAGCACTCCTTCAGGTAAGAGTTCGGAAGGCTCGATCGAATTATTGGAGAAAAGAGTCGGAAAAGCAAGCGCAGAGGGCACAGGATTGGCCATAAACGGAGAAGTCAATAGGGAGGGAACAGACAGTCAATTATGCGGAGTTGTAGGGAAATTTTGACTCCGGAAACAGCAAGGCCCTCATTTCGTAGAAGATCTTTCAGCTGTGGATTGGTGAGAGTCTTTATCAGAGCAACGAGATGTGTGATCTCAGAGGATTGGCCAGAGGACGCCATTATAACGCGGCCACTTCGTGGGGATGCTCGAGAAGAGCACCGGCAACTCAGGCAGATTGCGACACAGCCAAGTCAGCATGGGATCCGTGAAGACGCATCTCAATGCTGCTTTGCTTCTTTATCCAAGGCCAGGACAGTTGGGTGTTCCTGGTAGTCAGGACTTGACGTGCGCGGGCTTTCAGCGGATGACATAAGACAGGGCCTATCGCGATAACGTGGTTCACAAGCGAGTGACGCGCCCAAGCGAGTGACGCACCCACCCATTTTTTCTACACTTTTATGCATATTAATCAACCACAACGCCTTTATATTGATTATTCTCTAGCTTTACATGCATTCCTTTTATGTCCGATCTGTCCGCAAATGGTACATTGGGGTGGACGTCGCGTCTTCGGTGCCTGTGTGTCCCGCGGTAGTAGGCTTGGTGGAGCTAGTATTACCTGAGGGGGCTCTTCATGAGCTTCCTCGAGCTCTAATGCTTCTCGTACGGATAGACCGTCATCGTGGGCTATCCATCTGTTCTTACGAGCACGCTTTTGCTTTTGCGTAGCGTTTGCGGCACGTAGCTGCTTATTTTCTTGCTCGAGAAGGATACCGTTTTGCATTGCGATCTGACAGCCTTTGATAAGCTGGTTTAACGCAGTTTGCGAAGGTGATGGCGGACTTTTTGAGCGTCGCTTTAAGAAAGCTTTGATTGAGGATGCTTGCTTCAAAAGCTCGTCGACATTCGCGGGCGTATGTGGGTAAAACGCGCTTGATTGACTACCGCGGCTTATGGGAGGTGTCGGCGTCCGAAGTTGAATATTTAGCTTTGATAGCACTTGTTCAGGATCAATTGGTACTAATCCTGCTGCTCGGAAGCTATTTTGTATTGTAGTTGGTTTATAGGCGTCGACGCGAGCTTGTGGGTATGTAAAAAGGAAGTCAAGTTTGTCGATATGGTTAATCCCGAGCCGCATCTTTTGGTCGATTAAACCGCCGTACGAACGCTTCAATACAGCGAAACATCCGATATCAAGAGGCTGAAGTAGATGCGAGGAATGCGGCGGCATACAGATCGGAATAATATCATGATCCGCGCAGATTTGATCGAACTCTGGCGTTAGATGACTTCCGTGTCCGTCAAGGACTAGAAGGCGATATCGTCCACGCGTACGATGATTTGTTGACGGAATAAACTGTTTTTGAAGCCAGCGAAGGCCTATCTCGTCGGTTGTCCATCCATTTGCACTAACTTCGAAGCGCCAGTCGGGTGGAAGGTCTTTAAACCATGCTTGATTGTATAGCTTGCCTTTAAAGATAAGCGTTGGTGGAAGCGCCCACCCCGAAGCGTTAATTGACTCGATCGCAGTTACCCACTCGCGGTTTCCTGGCTGTAAAACTGATCTCCGACCGTAGTATTCTGATCGAGTGATCACTTTTTGGGCCGTACAGAGGCCCATCGCGAAGCCAGTCTCGTCAAAATTATAGATATCGTCTGGTAGGATACCGTATTGCTGAATTATGGCTTGTACGAGGTTAAACCACGCTCGAATGATCTTTGGATCCTCTTGTTCTGCTCGCTGGTAATTGTATCGTCGGGAAAAGCGAGATTTAAGTTCTGGGCGTCGTTTAATAAAGTTATATACCCAATTTTTGCCAACAGTTTGGATGGGGGTAGAACCGCGCGTTGCAAGGAGAATATTCGCCATATCTCGTACATGAGCTTGTGTAGGGGCTGCTCCGCGTAGATCGAGCGATAGAATCCGTTTTTGAAGCGTCTCTTCTTCAATATCTGTCAGTTTGAGACTATTCGCGCGAGTTTCAGCGCGATTTGTAGTACCGCGTAGTCGACGGCGGAGCGTAGCTTCAGGCACATTAAAACGACGTGCCGTCTCGCGTATAGAACTGATTTCTTTATTCTGAATAGCCTGTATAGCAATTGATATACGGCCCTCTTGCTGGATAGAATCTTGGCTTGATCTGACGCGAATTGGAGGCATGGTGCTTGATAGAAGATGAATGGACGCGCGGAGACGCGAGAAAATGGGTGGGTGCGTCACTCGCTTGGGCGCGTCACTCGCTTGTGAACCACGTTAAAAGAGGGAGAAAAAAAAAAAAACCTCGGGGAAATTGATATCGGTACAATCTCATTCCCCCCTACTTCTCCAATATTGACAAGTTATCTTCCACCATGGCGAAAAGTATTCGAGCCAGTGTCTCTAAGCGCAACCGGGCAAACCTTCGCAAGAAGATTGCTGGTCCGGCAGTCGACGCTCGAACCGAACGACTTGCCGCCAAACTACAGGAACTCGCCTCCCAGCCCAAGCCTGCAGCCCCCGTAAAGTCGGAAATGGAAATGGGCGCCGCTAATACAGGTACGTCTGCTGTCACCTCTTACCGTCTCTCGATTTAATCTCGCATTCTGACAATGACCTGTGATCACAGCCGATTCAAACCAAGGCGACGATAAAGCCACTGCGACCGGTGAAGGTAGGTTCCACTGGCTCTGAGCTTTCGCACATTGAATCGACCAGTGCTCTGACTGACTATTTTTTCTTTCATTTCATACAGAGATGGACGTCGATACCAAGATCAAGAGCCAAAAGAAGCCCGCTCGTGTGCAGAAGGGAAACCGAAAGCCTCGCAACTCGATAGTGTTTCAGTCACGCTTCAAGACGAAGAAGGGCCCGAAGAGAAAATAAATACTTAAGTGAGGCGACCATGAATGGACGGCATGGAACGATGCACGGGTGAAAAGAAAAACCATGGCGTTGGGAGTCTGGGCACATATATCTTGCGAAAACAGTATTGTCTATAAATCAATTGCATCAACAATCCCAAAATTTCACATTGCGAGTTTGGACCAAAGTGGTGGAGGATGATAATACAAAGGCGCAAGGAAGGCGGTGTGATGACGATAGACACCTTGGTAGCTTCTATCAAGGCGCGTTCCGCTTCTCCTGCCCGCGTAGAAGTCGAAGTCGCAGGTAGAATCATGGCCATCCTGAAGTGCGGCTGGGCGACTCTGGTCGCCAATCTCCTGTTGCCGGTGGGCATTCTCATCTTTTCTTCCGGATTCTTTCCCTACAAACCGCTTCTCCCTGGTCTAGCAACGTTTAACGATATTGACCGAAAAGCCACATCTCCGGTCTTCGATAAAGTCATTTTTATGGTGGTAGATGCATTGCGCAGGTAGGAATCAACCTCAAGCCTTGTTTTATCCATTGAAACTCCGCTGAAGAAGGGCATAGCGACTTTGTTTACTCAAACGAATCCGGGTTCTTGTTCACTCAAAGGTCGGTCGCATCACCCCTACGCAGAGAGCTACCGATTGACTCCTCGGTAGCTTGATTCGAGCAGGGGCCGCGCTGCCATTTACTGCCCATGCTAGCTCTCCCACGGTGACAATGCCCCGACTGAAAGCGATGACCACAGGGTCCGTCCCCTCGTTCTTGGACGTTATCCTGAACATTGCTGAGTCGGATACCACGGCGACTCTTGCGCATCAAGACACATGGCTCGCACAGTTGAAAACTAGAGGAGACCGCCTCATCATGTATGGCGATGATACGTGGCTCAAACTCTTCCCGGGAATGTTTGACCGAGCCGATGGAACGACGAGCTTTTTTGTGTCGGTCAGTGAGGCCCGTTGGAACACATGCATAGCTCTTATTATTGTGGTGATTCTTGGAACTAAGTCATTGATCTCAGGATTTTGTGGAGGTTGATCACAATGTGACGCGCCACGTGCCCCATGAGCTTGCCCAAAGCGATTGGTCTGCCATGATCATGCATTATTTGGGTTTGGATCATATTGGACACAAATCAGGCCCAAGAAGGTAAGTTCCTGGCTTTATCCCGCTTCTGACTGTCATTTGACCTTGAAATAGTCCCTTCATGGCATTGAAACATCAAGAAATGGATGCAGTTGTGCATGAAATCTACACAGCTATGCAGCAAGAGGCCCATCTTCAGTCCACTCTTTTTGTCTTGTGTGGAGATCATGGTATGAATGATGCCGGAAATCATGGCGGCTCATCTGCCGGTGAAACATCTCCAGCGCTACTGTTCATATCTCCTAGATTGCAAGCCCTGGGGATTCAACACGAAAGTCCAGTTGAACCCTTGAATGACCTGCAGTACTATCAGACGGTCGAGCAAGCAGATATTACTCCAACGCTAGCAGGTCTTCTCGGCATGCCTATCCCGTTGAACAGTTTGGGGGTTTTCATCCCAGAGTTTCTCGACATGTGGGATTCTGGTGTGTATTTCTGCCCCAGTATTTCAATGTCAACGCATACACATTGACTAATGCCGCTCCAGAGACCCAAAGACTACATATTCTGGAACGTAACGCTCAGCAATTACTGAACACGGTCAGAGCTACGTTCCCCAACTCTGAGTTTGACGATGATACACTTGCATCTGATTGTGTATCCAGCGCAGACTCCGGCATTGGAGGTGCGCGGTGCGCCTGGGCACAAGTCCAGCAACTTCGTTCAAGTAGTATTTCGGCGGACAAGCAATTCTCGACCATCGGCCCCGCATTAATGCGGTTCTCACGGATCGCGCAGGACGTCATGAGCAGTACTGCTAGCAATTACGATGTTTCCAGGCTCTGCCTGGGCTTGTTTGTCACAGGCGTTGCAATGGTACTGGTTTCGCGGTCCGTATTATATGAATGCACGCAGTCCGCGCATACTGGACTGTTCTTGGCATTTATGCTTCTCGGCTACGGGAGCATGATGTTTGCGAGCAGCTACGTGGAAGAGGAACAGCATTTCTGGTATTGGATTTGGACAGGATGGATGTTTTACCTTCACATCAGATTCGAGTCCCATCAGTCCAGTTCTGAGGGCAATATTCGCTCGCTTCCAGCTCGCTTCCCCGCTCTAGCCACTCTCGGACTGGCTATCTCCCAAAGAATCATCAGAAGATGGAATCAAACTGGTCAAAAGTTCGCTGCAGAACCAGACATCGCCCGTACATTCTTCTCTGATCATCCTGCCATCTTTTGGAGCTTATTGATTCTGACGTATGTTGATGCGGCCCGTCATTTTTTCAAGTGCCAGCCATTCGCCGTTTTGCCTCGCGCGGGCGCCTTGATGATCACAGTGCTAGCCTTCACGTTCAAAGTGAACTTCGTAGCCGCTGATTCCCCCGAACTGCTTGCTGGTTCCTTTGCATCAAGGGCCGTGGAAATGTGGCCAAACAATTTCTCTTTGGTTTGGCAAGCAAGACTTGTATTTGCTGGTCTAGCTTGTTATGTACTATTGGCATTTGTTATTCGAAGATGGTCGGGGTCCGCGCAAGGTAAGTTTTCGCCTGCCTCACCGGAAGTGAAGCACGACTAACTTCCATCGCCAGCACCGAACATCCTTTTTCACGAAACCCTTAATCTATTTCTGATGATGCAGTCCAGAGCCACCAACATTCCGATGTTTCTTGCCATGCGAATGCAAGCCAAGATCCTCTCTGCGATGAGTCTTGAGGGTATGGAAGTGACCGTGACGACACTGATACTTCAGTACATGACGTTCTTTGCCTTTGGAGGCTCGAACGCAATCTCATCGGTAGATCTGTCGAGTGCATATAATGGGGTTGGGAGCTATAGCGTGGTTCTGGTGGGAATTCTCACGTTTGTGAGTAATTGGACAGGTCCCATCTGGTGGGCATCCATGGGCAACCTTCTTCGTCCGCAAGAGAGTCCGGGGGTCCACAGTCCTGCTGCATTGTCGACATTGCACATCGCGGCTTCGCTGGTTTCTGTAATGGCCGCTTGTACAGCTTTGAGGACCCATCTTTTCATTTGGACCGTATTCTCGCCCAAGTATCTGTATACCATCGCATGGGCGACAGGACATCATGTTGCGGTGAACTTGCTAGGAAACATTGGTCTCTCGTGTCTTTAAGCCCAGGAGTGATCTCCCCGAGAGTTTGAATCAAACTGGCACATTTTGTCGTGTAATGTGACATAGATGACAATCACATGAGACCGCTGAATAAGTCATCTATGACATCTTTCTTCCGTTTGCTGGTTTTTTTCCTGTGTTTCGCGCTGGATTTACTATCGTTCGATTTGAACACTGCTTTTGGGACAGGGGCCTTGGTAAGGCCCGATAGTGCATCGGATCCATTTCGACTGATGCGCTCACCACGGTCCTCTGTCGCCGATACGACCGGCGTGATTTTCTTGTTCGTTGGCTGCACTCGAATGGCCATTTCACGCTCAATACCAGTTACTTTGATAAGCCGTGCTAGAGCGGCGAGTAATACGACGCCAAGTGTAGCGAACTGATTGTCGGCGACCACAGTGGAGAATGCCCTGAGTAGGTCAGTGAGATGCTACAAAGCACGATCTGGAGACTTTGGAGAGCGAGTGCATGGAATATGACATACATGTAACATCTTGGAATGAGATGTGAGGCCAGATGCTGTCGACAGGCTGCCGCTTTGGCAGGGTCGATCGACCCTAGATCTAAGGTGGTGCGTTTTAGTGCCGAGAGCCATTTCCACCACTTGGCCCTGTGATGTTGATTTTTATTGCGATGGTAGATCAAATGCAGCATCGAATGAACTGCCAAGATATCTGTGTTGTCCATGATGTGAGGATGAAGACAGGCGAAGAACTCGGAGTGAAGTTTTGGCGTGGGAGCCCCACATATTTCTGCTCACAAGAACCTGAAGTACCCATCCGGCGAGTCTCACGCGATATTGACGATCTACTAGCGACAGAAACCTCGTGGCAAAAATTATTCATTAGGAAAATGAGATATCGATTGTGAATATCAGAAAAAAAAAATCCGAGTGAAGCCACTATGGTGGCAACGAAAGGTCCAGAGGTTCAAGGCCACCATGCTCTCAAAATGGCAATTAAGGTATTTTATATCGGTATCATCTAGCTTTCTAAGTCTGGGAAATGTGTAGATCTCATTCATTCAAATCAAATGGTAGAGCTCGTGCTTTAGACGGGGAGATGAAAATGGGAACTAGACGAAATAAAATGGATTTGTCCACCAGTGTTCGAATGACAACCAGGCGAATTCCGCTCGGGGAGCGTAATCAGCAGCCCAGAGGCTCTCGAGCTCTTGACCGCTCAACAGGGGGCGGTGCTAATCCAGAGGAAGACGGGGGTAAAGAGGGGTTCAGAATGGTGCTGTACACCGCGAGTGCCTGCATGCCCTGCAGGCCAAATTTGCCCAGGGAGTAGTCAACAGCCTGGAGGCTTTCGACGGCCCTCAAGGGTTAGAAAATAGGGCAAGCGAGAAAGGGAGATGCACCAAGTCAAGATGTGATTAGATCTCGTAAAATGAGGTGAAGCTCGGTATGCCGTGATGTGTGAGGGGTCATTAAAATGAATCGCCTTGTCATCAGAATCATCCTTTCGCTCATCTCAAGCTCCTTTAATCTGAACGGGGCTCATGGCAGTTAGTACCGTACCGCTGTAGGGTTGTGTAGGTCCCGCGGGTCTCGAAGGCACCTCGAGAGGCGCGTATGGGGGATCCTTGATCTCGGTCAGGCATTGCACCCTGCGTAACTTCAGTATCATCTGGGTAGCGATAGTATCGGTTTCCGACTTGAGGATCAACCCGAGGACCGGAGCGGTAGAGGCCTACAAATCTCAGTTCGTAAATTGCCTCAAAGATAGCGAGATATAACATACCATTTTTTTGGCTGCGATCAACACCCTTGGCCAGGATGTAAAAATTATTGACCGGTGGAAACGTAGCTTCTTGGCCAATAAAGGGACCGTCAATGTGGAATAGCTTCAAAAAGTCATTATCTGGGTCGAATAGGATCACGCGGGAAGGTTACTTTCGGGCGATTGTCCGGAGCATTGAGGATCACAGGGCTGTTCCGGAACTTTTCCACGAGCGCATCCTTGCCTTGCACGGCTGTTAATTGTTTTCAGTAGGGGTTCATGAGGGGGATACCGGAATATTTGGACGAACTTGCATAAGACATTTCCGCTATTTTGTCATGATGAACATGGAATCCAGGCCTGGAAATTGAAGGTCAGTGCGATGTTCCTCCAGAGATGGGCAATCAGATACATACCAGTGACGGCCATCGCGGGCATCGATAAACTACAGAACGGTCAATGTACAGGGTCAATAAGCTCAAAGCTCAGAGCTGCCAACCGAATGAACATCCTTGGTCTACCAGTGGTCAACGGGTCTCTCCCTCGGAAATGGACAGGATTCACACTTACAGAGGCAAAGTTAACGAAGGCATAACCGACGCTGAAAAAAAAGGGAGTTCATCAATATCGATATCGAGCCAATGCTATTTCTGGTAACTTACTTCTGGTTATGTTCAAAATCTGAGAAGCGATATTCAAAGTATTAGCGCCACATCCGAGGTCGGTTCGGATCCATCAACGCTTACCCATGCGCAAATACATGAAATCGTAGCGGTGAAGGCTGGTGGTATCAAGGATCCTCTTCAACTCCATCTAGTTGAGTTGTTAGCCTCTTGACTTTCATGCGTATAGGAAGGACTACTCCACCCAAGTCATAGGGGCCGGAATATTCCGCAGCATGATCTTATCGAAGCGCAACAAATTAGTGTTTGTGAGTCTTCCTTTGACCGACTGCCTTTTGTGCACTTACAGTGGTACGGGTGTCTTCGTAATGAATCTGACCAGAATTAATTGCATGAATGTGCGCCAGGCCCCGATCCGGAACAGGGATCGGTGAACTATCAGGATCACCACCAGGTGACAGGTAAGCCCGCCGATGTGGCGGGGTTCCGGGTTGTGTCACTGTCTCACGTCGATTCTTGCCAGTCGAAGCCCAGTGGCGAGGAGCCTGATTGTCTGATTCGGGATAATATGGAATAACTTCCATAATGAAATCCTGTGGGAAAGCAATGAGTATCTCAAATGATGCAAATCGACGAAGAAGTCAGGGATAGCTACCCCAGTTCTGATAGAGTTGAGAATTCGCACCGCGTTCGTTGCCTTGTGGGTATTGAAAAAGCGGGCGATTAATTCATGCACCGTCAGGCGAGCTCCTCGCGAGGGATGACCGAAATGGACTTCCTGGATAGAGTGCACGTCCCCAACGAGATCGAGTATCGGTTTCACCTTATTCACGACATTTGCGGGATTCACATTAGAGCGGCTCCCGCAATAAAGAGTGACCAAGACGGAGTCGTCGAAGTTTTGAGGCATTGGGAGTAGGATCCGCGTCTCTCGGTTGAACTCTTCCAAAGTGATGGGAATGACCTCCCAGCCGTAATACTCGGATTCAGCCATGGTAACGAAGTACTTTGCCTCGCGGATGTCCAAAAAGCCAATCCAGAAGCGACCTTTCGTATTAAGCTCAATGGTCTGAGGTCCGATCATGGTTGGATAGTTCTGAGTCTCGGTCAATTCGAGCACTTCATGTATACGGCGAGGCACGTACTTTTTTCGGAAGCTGCCTGAGCAGGTCCAGGCCTTCAATGTCAGTAGAAACATTTTGAACCAAAAACCTCCGGCCATGTGCACGTGAAGCTGAAGTCCTTCCAACGGTTCGAAGTTGGACTGGGGAGTAGTCAGGGCTCATCAAGCTCCCCTGGCGGACAGAATTAGCAGATGCACCTGGTAGGGCGCCATAGTTAACATCCGACAATGTTCGATAACTGGAACGGCCCGAGAAGCCCGAAACAGTCAAAGGGTCGATGGTTGTACTATCAGATTGTAGGGCCTGGTGTTCCGCCTGCGTGATCTGGCTGAATCCTCTGAATGGATCCCTGCGAACGGTCAGCTAGTGAATAGAGTCCCGCAGTAAGTGATCAAACCTGGCTCGATAGTCAAGAGCACGAGCTGCCAGGGGGTTTGAGTCAGGTAGATAGCCCACGTCCCCCGGAAATGGTGAAAAGGTGGCCAGCTGGGCGCTGGGTGAGTTGAGATGTCCAGAGCCAGAAGAAGGCAACATGCCCGCTGACGGGGAGTGGGACATGGTAATTATGGAACCAAGGTAAAGGATTGGATTGATTATTCCTCACACGTACGCGGCACGTGGAAACGGACTGAACAAAGCGTAAAGACTAGCTTAGAAGGGGGAAGAAAATTGGGAGGCGAAGGGTGTAAGGGGAAAAAAAGATGCGAAGTAAACAGGAGGAGGAAGGCAACTTTCTCATTAGCGGATCAACGGTACTTCTTTTGAGAGTGTCATGGCGGTATTCACCTATAGACGCCTGGTCTCGGCATTTATGTTCATGTCGCATACGAGCAGGCCCCGACGTGATTCGCGCCGGTCAAATGGGAAGTACTAAGAGATGAGAATAGACAGGTGGCCAAGGAGGCGACTGATAGCTTTTGAATAAAGATTATACAGCGCAGCTGTGGAAGTTTTTGATCATTGTAAGTCTGTGAACGCACGGGATCATACACCACAGCAACTTGATTGTGTAGCTTAGAAGAGGCACGCCGCCTGCCGAAGATAGGTCTTTCGAAGAGAGATATTTGACACGCGGGTTTCTGGGGTTTGAATCACAAATTCTTTGAGATATGATATAATCTCACAGAGCAGAGTAGACAGAAGGCCTAAGGTACAGTTCAACTGTAATGGAATGACTTGTATGGCACTAGGGATTGTGCTGTTTGCATTCCTCGAATTCCTCCAAGGAGCCAACTCCAGACTTCTGACTTCGAGTAAATCGATAAAGAATGATGGACAAGGACCGTTGGAGGGATAGGGGCGAAGCACAGGAAGAAAGGGCGAAAGAAGGAACGAAGAGAGTTGAACAAAGTGTAGTTCCGACTGGATACGGTCCGTGCTCCACACTAGTCCTCTTCAGGTTTCCCCATGAATCCTGCGACACCGCGTCAGTCTTCGAGCTCGTTTGCTTCTCAAGCTCGTCATGCCCTCAATGGCCCCTATGACTGAGCCTCATGTGCTGAATCAGGTAGGAAAGATCCTGGGAGCTCCTCATGCCCCGAGACTTAATTGACGTTCAATAGATCATTATCTCGCCCTCCGACACCGACTACCTAGATCAGCTCATCCCCTCCATCCGCGAATATAGTATTGGCAATCGCACGCCGCAACTACTGCAGTCTCTCTCGCGCTTTGCGACCGATAAAGAGGCTGAGATTGAGAGCATTTGCAATACAAATCACCAGGAGTTCGTATCGTCCGTCAACTCCCTGCTTCGGATCCGGGAAGGGACAGTGAGTTTGACAGCAGAGATCCTGGACCTCAATCAATCGATCCAGACAAGTACCGAACGACTTGCTGAGCAGAAGAAAGCGCTGGTGGAGTCTCGTGGTCACCGACAGAATATCGACGAAACATCGCGCGCCATTCAAGACTGTCTGGAGGTGTTGCGCCTGGCCAATCAAGTCCATGATTTGTTGGCGAAAAAGAATCACTATGCCGCTCTGCGTGCACTGGAGGAGCTACAAAATGTTCACCTGAAGGGGGTGACCCAATACAAGATCGCCGTGATGATTCAGCGCTCGGTGCCGGCCACCCAGCGTGCTATCGCCGAGGCAGTCATGTCGGATCTCAACACCTGGCTGTATCGCATTCGAGAGATGTCCCAGTATCTTGGGGAGATTGCGCTATTTCATACCGATCAGCGGAAGTCACGCTTGAAGCAAAGGGCGGAGAAGGTGCCTTACCTTGAACACTTCAACCTCAACTCTGCAATCGAACTCGTAGCGGACGAAGATGAAGAGTACGACCTTCTCCATAACGAGGATCTTCAAGTCGACTTCACACCGCTATTTGAATGCTTGCACATTCATCAATCTTTAGGGCACATGGATAAGTTCAGGATTGAGTACGCCAACACTCGTCGCCGACAGAAAGACCTCTTACTGCCATCTTCAATAACTCTCGTTGACGAAGACGGTGCAAGTCTACATAATTTGCTTGAAGAAATGGCGGGTTTTGCGATTGTTGAACGGGCAACTATGAAACGGGTCCCGGACCTAAGATCATCGCTTGATGTACGGTCGAGTTCTTATTTTCGAGCACCCCAACACAGCCTGCAAAAGGATATGTCTGACTTGAGTTCTAGATTGACGAACTTTGGGACTCTATGTGCCAGGCCGCTGTTAGCGTGATATCCAAAGCCCTGCACGAGGTGGATAATGCCGAGAGCATCCTCAAGATCAAGAATTTGATTTCTTTGTTCATGCAGACAATGAATGTGCGTCGATCTCATCAAGGACAGATGATGCCAAGAACTGATTCGTGGTGCAGACGTGGAACTTTCCGGTCCGTGTGTTTGATGACTTCCTATTGAAGCTTTTCGAAAAGTATGCAGAGCTCTTAAAGAGGAGGTTCAGCGATGATTTCCAAGAGGTATTGTCTCCCGGGGTACAGTGTGGGGTCCCCAATGAAACTAAAGAATTTAGATTGTTTCCACGGACGACTACATGCCCATGCCAATACAGACCTTGGAAGAATATGAAAAGGTACTTAACGTGAGCTGGTACAGCCCTGAAAAGTCTCACGAGGAACAAGTGTACGTCCTATGTCATTGTATTCCATGTGGCTCCGACTCCTACTAACTGAGAACCAAAAAGCTTCCCCTGCATCTTGCCATTCTCGAGGATGTATCCATTGTGTTGTATCGACATTCGGAATTTCTTAAACCAGTTCTATTTCTTCGCAAACGATGACTTCTCCCACCCTAATGTGATTGATAATACATTGAAGGATGTGAGTGTATTGCCACGTCCGCTGCTGACACTTGCATTGCTAATTCAAAAGGCATTGGATGATCTTCTTTCACAGAAAGTATGCGATACACTGGTTGAGCGATTATCCTCACAGTACCTCGGCCAAATCGTGCAAATTCTTATCAACTTGGAACATTTTGAGCTGGCCTGTCGAGAGCTTGAGTTGCTTCTGGCGGCTGCGAGGTCGCAGAATTCCACTGGGACCTCGATTGCACTCAAGGCCACCGAGAAATTCCGAAATAACAAAAAGGCTGCGGAGAAACGAATTTTCGAAGTCGTCAACTCCAAAATCGACGATCTCATTGAGACTGCAGAGTACGAGTGGATGGCGCTCAGCCCACCCACCGAGCCTAGCAATTACATGCAGACCCTAACTCGATTTTTGTCAAACATTATGAACTCTACATTACTTGGGCTGCCGACGGAAATTAAAGAGTTGATCTATTTTGATGCCCTCAGTCACGCGGCAAACATGATCCTGGTAAGTCTGATGCTACAGTCTCCTACCTCCCGTGAGGAAACCAGCTAAACAACCACTTAGGCTCAACCACTCGCACCGGAAGTAAAAAGTATCAACCCTCACGGGGTGACTGCTTTGGCAAAGGATGTGGAATATCTAGCGCAATTCGTGGACAGTTTGAATGTCCCTATTCTGCGCGAAAACCTCGATGAATTACAACAAACGGTCCAACTCATGCAGGCTGACAACGCGGATGAGTTCTACGATATCTCCACCCGAAACAAGAAGTACGGCCGTGTTGATGCCATGCAGGGTCCATTACTGCTTGAAAAGTATGAAGCCTCAAGTTCTACTCGTGTTGGACTCTAGCTAACTTGATCCAGGCTTACTCGCACAGTCCAAGCACCCACCAAGGTTGATAAATTTGCGACATTATCCTCGCGATTCAAGAAAACTTAGTTCTTGCGGAACTGCGAGATTTTCTGCCAATGGATAAATTACTGCAGTAGAGTATCGATGGTCCCTGAAATTTAAGACACAAAGGCATTTGTAGATCCCATCACTCCTAGAAAGATTTACAAAGACAATCAACATCGACGGAGAAGTTAAAAACGAGAGGTAGATATTGGCATTGGTATTAGCTTTGCCTCAGCCTCACATAAAACAGCATTGGTAAGAAAGGAAGAAAGAAGAAGGAAACTAGATCTCCTAAGAGTCCCTGCATTCGCTGTAAACACGCGGAAATTCGTAAATCACCCAAATAAAAGACCAATTGTGCTTGTGAAAGTTCCTCACTAGCCAAAATTAATTTTCAAGATCATCCTTCTGAAGGACAGGTGTGCTTACCTGCTGAGGGGGAAGATGCGGATAGGCGTACATGCCCTCGAACATTTGATTTGGGGGCTGGCCGTATGAGGCCGTCGGGTCTGCTTGAACCGCGCCTGGGTACATGGCAGGCTGGGGACGATATTCCTGTTCCTGTGGGAGACCATGCTGTCCAAGGGAGCCATAATCCGCAGGGCCCATGTGTGGTTGAACTCCATGTTGGGTGGGCATCTGGCCAGGCGTAGCGGAAGGTCCTGGGGCCGTTCCAGCGGCCTGGCTTGATCGCTTAGCATGGGAGGTCGCTTCTTCGCGAGGAACAATATCGATCAGGAAGTCGAACATGTCCGACTTTGAAAGAGCCGCAGCAATGTCAGAGCGCTGCAGGGTACGGCGCTTGTTATCTTCAGCGTGAATCCATGCGCGCATCGTCAGCTCGGTGATGAAGATATCGCAACCCTTGGCAAAGAGAATTGGGGCCTCTGCAGAAATCATTTTGACCTCCGGGTCCGCTTTCATCACTTTCTTGATCCGGGCAAGCGGCAACTGATGAATCTTGTAATCGTGATTGTCTGATTCCAAATGGTTGATAACGTGCTGCCAGTAGGTCGTCAGGATATCGCGGGCCGTGCCTTGGAGACCTTGATTCACCTGGCCACAAATTAGTCAAGGGACTTCCATAAAACCAAATGCGCTGAATACGTACATTGGCCCAAGTACCAGTGTACAATTCAGCAACAGGGGCGTATCCTTGGGCGGAGAGCTAAATAGATTCATTTGGCAGTCAGCTCTCGTTCCACTGAATTTTCTATTGCGATCGCCAGTCGATTCGGAAAGGGGGTCGGATCATCGAGTCTGCATACCGTTGCACTTGCACCTGCGAGTCTGTCAATGAAAGCTCCACATGAAAGTGCGACAGCGGAACCCGTGAAATGACACGCGCCCGACAGCCGCGCTTCAATTTGGCCGCTGCGAGATTGTCTTATCACAGTGCGAGGGGACAAGGACGAAGGGCTATAATTTACCATAGTGGCCACCGTTCCTGATGTCATACACAGGTTGCTGCTGCCGGCCTTGCTGTCCGGTTCCTTGAGAAGCTTGCTCCATGCCGAATGGTATCGCGTGAAAGGTTGAGATAGAAGTCGGAAAAGGCTTGGTGCGACACGTATGCGACGCGACCGAAGATCGGGCACTAGATGAAGGGTTGGAATCGCAAAGATTGGACTGGGCTAGAGTTGGGCGGGAGCGCGTCGGAGCGTGCCAAGCGTTGGAGGCGCCTCACAGCTGTCTTAACGTTCCCGGCCAAACCCTCGAATACCGCCTTCTGCCGGGTCTGATTTGGGGACCTCGCCGCACTACATGGATGGAATTATAGGTACACTTAAAATAGCATGGTATCAATTTTGAATTTTAATCCTCTCCAGCCGATCCTAGGCTCTTTCACCGGCGGCATTTGTTGTTGAAATGCGTGAGTCCTAGTAGTACATGAGATGGCCGCCATGGAAATAACTTCCTAAATAGGAACGAGGAAGCTAAGGAGAAAGCCCGCGAGTCTAGCGACTTTATTCACCTCGAAAATCTCGTGCAAGAATAAGTACCAAGCTACTTTTCAGTGCTATTGTCACGTGCCTGGAACCTACCGAGTTTCCGAGAGTTAATCCGCTCCGAGAAAGCACCGGGGGAAAAAAAAACCTATAAATCCACCCCCAGCCAAATCCTTTCGGTTTTTCAAATTATCACCCTGACCCGCAGGGATGGTTAATTTGATTCATACTGAGTCTAGTGTTCAACCTCAGGATGAGGTAGACCTGACAGATGACCAGATTCAACAGCTTCTACTGGAGGCGGAAGGACGCCTGCGAGGTTCTGTAGTCTCAAATACCCCGGACCTCGACGCTGCTTCCATAAGGTATGTAACATCAGTATACCTGTGACTACATCATTGCTCATGTCTTCTCTCTACACAGAATCCCCAAGTTATCTTCAGGGACCGCTTTGGAGCCATACGTTCGACAAGGCGATGAGATTGCTACTGTCGAGTCGACCCAACTCATCGACCCAAAGCAAAAGATGCTTTCTAATACAATTCATCCTCTTGATGCGAAGAACCATAAACAAGTGAGTGTCCTTGGTTCGAGCCATTCCATCCTTCTTCTTTGCCGTGAGGAAAACTTTTCCCAACGCATAGCGCTTGATGCGGCGTAATCAGTCCGTCTTGGCCTGTGCTGCACCAGTGAGAGTTTTTTATTATTCATAGTTACTCTGAGCATATATCACAATCATCATTCTTATTTGCTTGTCCATGGTTGCGATCTCAAACAGCTGACATTGTGACATCTTTCAGGAGAAACCCACCGCTGGACCGGACTGGTTTAACCTTCCCAAGACAGAGTTGACCACTGAGCTCAAGAGAGATCTGCAACTGATTCGAATGCGCTCCGTGCTGGATCCCAAGAGACACTACAAGAAAGAAAATGGCAAAGCCAAGCCGCCAGACTTCTCTCAGGTTGGAACCATCATCCAAGGCCCTACGGAGTTCTTCAGTGGCCGCATTGCAAAGAAGGACCGCAAGAAGACCTTCGTGGAGGAGGCAATGGCACTGGAACGAGAGACAAGACGCTTTGAATCCAAGTACCGTGATATCCAAAGCGCGAAGCAGAGTGGGAAAAAGGCATTTTACAATAATTTACGGTCAAAGCGGAACCGAAAAATCAAGTGAACACGGTTTCCTTGCTCAAGGAACCTCTCGGAAGGCTTATCAATTCTGGTCTCCAAGAGCCGACGCCTTGCGTTCTCGATCTTCAAGCTAGGTCTATTCCCGGCTGAAGGCATTCATAAGAGTCTGCACTACCAGTCCCTGTCACCAGAGTCAATTTCTGTCTTGACGTGAAATTCAAGATGGATCTTACCTGCATATCAAGAGCGGCCGTTCGGCCAGCCTCCAGGACTTCTTCATGTCCGGCCTTGCCCTCTTCCAGGATCGCAGTCAGCTCACCTGCGTCTTTATCCTGGAGCACAAGTTCGTCGCCGCGAGGCACCGGCGCCAGTACCGCGTTGTTTGTGACAAGACTAAAGGCCAGCACGCGGAGGCCACAGTGTCGAGCTACCACAATCTCCGGAACAGTTGACATGCCGACAACGTCGGCGCCTAGCATTCGAAGCATTCGGCTCTCGGCCCTCGTTTCATAGCTTGGCAAGGTCAGCCGAATCGAACGTTCCCCAAACGGGTGCAATGTCCTCACGTGGGCCCTCCAACGAAAGCGTAGACACCTTCATGTAACTTCCTGGTACTTCGAGACGGGATGACTGCCTTCCAAGCTTGGTGCACACGACGTCGAAGGTCAAGGTCGTATGCGTCCGAGAGCGGTGGGAAGCGAACTCCGAATTCCTCGGCATTGGGTCCCCTCAGAGGGTGCGTTCCTGCCAACCCCGCCAGGAAGATATGCTGGGCAAACGGTTAGCGTTTCAGTACCAGTAGAAAGAAAGGTTGATCATGCATCATTCAGCAGGACAATGTCTCCCACACTGTATTCAGAATTCAGGCCTCCGGCCGCATTGGTCACTTGTCGCGCATTACTCAGATGATCCACACAACTTGTAGCAAATAAGTAGGTACTCACACACGACGGTGTTCACCCCCAGCTGCTTGAATACGCGGATGGGAAATGTGACCCGGTCCATAGAATGGCCCTCGTAATAGCTTTGCTCTGATCAGCCGTGAGATTCCCAGAGACGTGAGTTGGCACTCACTGAGCACGGCCAACCATCAGCACTGCGGGGATCCGCTGTCCGAGGAAGCCAAATACCAGCTTGCCAGCATGCCCGGCAACTGTGTGATCTCAGATTCTGCACTCTTCCTCAAACCACGATGCTTACCTGTTAGCTGAGGGAAATGAGGGATCGATGAATAGTCGATTTCCGCTCTGGATTCTGACTGAACAGTGTCTGCCAATCCGCCCAATCCAGAGCCACATACAATAGCCACTTGCGGGGTTTGCAAACCCTCGGGCAGATGACTCTTCAGATATGAAACAGCTTCATTGGCCTCAGCGAAGGAGGACTTGTCTTGCTGAGCCATGTTGATGACAAGAGGGGGAAGACTGATGTGGGAAGCTTGAGAGGAAAAACGAGGTGTGGATCGCGAGAATCTGAAGCTGCCGGTGGAAAGGCAGGTCCTATTGGTTGACCCTTTCATTCAGAGGCTTATGTATGTCCAAGCCGTCCGCATTGTCGGTCAAGCGATTCTATATAGATAGATATATAGATTTATAGATCTTAATCTGAATTGGCTCCCATATTGTTCGAAGCTTCCGCTATTGAAAACGATGCTCGGATCCTGAAGCTCGACGGCTACATAAGGAAATGGTGATTGTACGTTGGCCGTAGCAATTTTTTGGTATACTTCACCAAGTCCCTCAACCTACAACGGCCATACGGGTAGGTGCCTCATATGAGGATCTACAAGTTTTTTTGGTAGCAGTCCACATATCGAAACAATGTGAGGCTTGGGTTGTGAATCCCCAGATAGGCCCTGGGCCGCAAGGCGGTCAGCCCCATGTTGAACCTCGAAGAAAAAAACCCGCACCAAACAGATCTCCCAACGCCCATCGACCATGTTTCCATACACAACGCGCTCAGCGATCGGGGCTAGCAAGCACCTGAGGGCATGTTCTAACCTTTACAACATACCAAAGGCACGCTAACTGGTTGGCTGATTAGGTGCCCGTACCCTTTCGATCGCTATCATCCCCAAGCCAATCGAACGCGCCCTCTTCGGAACCGGTGAACACTCCTCAGGCTGGCCCTGTACCGACTCTTGAAAAGGGGTAAGATGGTCTTCAACTCTATAGCACCCACTCAAATGTGATAACTAACTCTAATCCAGCCTCCCGGATGCGGAGAAGCCTTCCGAACCCCGTGTGCAAGAATGGTCAGTGAGCGCATTACCCGCGGACACATCCCGTAAATGATGATGGAGAGCATCTGGCTCATATTGTCTCAGGTCTCAGCGGTTACGAGCTCTTGGTGAGGACACTCGACTACCTCGAAGCGTGCAGGCGATCTACTCACGACCACTTCGGAGGAAGGCGGAGTACGGCCTCCCCGTATGCGACCTTCAATTGCGATCATACAGTGTTCAAAACGTTGAATTCTTCGCCGATTTTGCCATCCGCGCCGCCTATTATCTGAATCTTCCCGTTTCCGGTCCCGTGCCTCTTCCTCGCATCGTTGAACGCTGGACCGTCCCGCGAAGCAACTTCGTGCACAAGAAGAGCCAAGAGAACTTCGAGCGAATCACTCTTCGCCGACTGATTCAGATCAAGGATGGCAATCCGCAGGCGGTACAGGCATGGCTTGCCTTCCTTCGGAAACATGCCTTCTACGGAGTCGGTATGAAGGCAAATGTTTGGGAGCATGACAGTCTCGGTACAGTTTCCGGTGTGAGCCAGTTTCCTCGTTCCTGTGCTAACAAAATCATAGACGTCGGCAAATCCATGGATGCGTCTCTTCCAGAAATTGAGAAAACCCTCGGCCCACACCTTCAGCAATTCGGACAGCGAGAGGACAACTCGGGCAACCAGAGCATATTCGACGCTTTGGACAGCGATCGGTTCGTTGAACGCAAAAACCTCTAAACGCTCCTGGGGTGGACAAGCTTTGCATTTCGGGGAAACATTTGGGCGTCACATAGTTTTTGTATTCTCATCTTCTGTGGCTTTGTGTGGCCAACCACCAGCCCTATGTATTTTACTGTGATTATATTCAACTCTCGAGGGAGAAGGCGAATTCGAACCTTGATATCATACGTTATCGAAGATCTTCCGAAACTACCAGATGGATGACAGTCTACGTATCTTCGTAGAGATGAGGGTATGTCTCACGATCGCTCTCCACGTCACGTGATAGGTACCTGATCTTGCGCGGAGGCGCGGGAGGTCGAAGAATTGATCTCGCGCTCAATTCGCTTTCTGTCCTTTCCGTCTGTCTGACATGCAGGTCATGGCTTGTCACCATGGCTGTAGTGCCGCGAGATTTGCAAGTGGGAGAGTCTGCCGTGTCCGGCCAACAACTCCTTCAATTCAACCGAGCAATTGGTATCGTCCCGCCAGCTCGAGCGCGACACCAGCTGCCCAGGGGCCTGTAATCTTCTCCGGTATTCAGCCGACTGGAGTTCCGCATCTGGGTAATTACCTAGGTGCTCTTAATGAATGGGTAAAGTTGCAGAACAATGCAAAGCCGGGAACCAAATTGTTCTTCTCCATCGTGGACCTTCACGCATTGACTATACCTCAAGAAGCAGCCCAGTTGAGGAAATGGAGAAGGGAGGCATTTGCTACACTATTGGCTGTGGGCCTTGATCCCAAGAAATCAACCATCTTCTATCAATCTGCAGTATGTGACATCGAAACTACCGACACGGGTAGTCCTCTAATTTGCCATCAGAGGATCATATTAACGAACGCTAGGTCCCGGCGCACGCCGAGCTGATGTGGATTCTCAGCACGGTGGCTTCCATGGGATATCTTTCTCGGATGACTCAGTGGAAGGTGAGTTCAATCCGTCTTGCCCGGTCCCTTTGATCCAATTCCAGGAACTGATAGGCTTTCACCATCAGAGCAAGCTTCAGCTGCCCGATGATGCCTCTCTGGACGATTCGGAGGCTCGGGCTCAGCTGAGGCTCGGTCTTTTTTCATACCCTGTTCTCCAGGCCGCAGATATCCTCGTCCATCGGTGCAGTGGCCCTCACGATCCAAGTCAGGCTCCCGCTAATGTTTACCAGAGCCACCCATGTCCCAGTTGGCGAAGATCAGCGACAGCATCTTGAATTTTCTCGATATACTGCGAATAGTTTTAACCACCTTTACGGGCCGATTTTCCCTGTTCCGGAAGCATTGATCTGTAGGAGTCCCCCTTCCCCGTGATTGGATGTGCGCCCCTTGGCTAAGTTGATCAGCTCCTGCAAAGCGAGTGATGTCTTTGAAGGAGCCCACATCTAAGATGTCCAAGTCTCATGCCGATGAACGATCTCGAATCATTCTCACAGACTCACCCAGCGTCATTCACAAGAAAGTGAAAGTCGCCCTTACGGATTCGGAGCCAACGGTCACCTACGATCCGGTGCATAGACCAGGAGTGTCCAACTTGATCGAAATCCTGAGTCATTTCGAGGGTAGATCATGTGAGAGTATTGCCTCTGAATACCATACCACGAGTCTACGTGCGTTGAAGGAACATGTTGCCACACAAGTCGCTTACCACCTACGGGATATTCGAGAGCGGTATATTTCCATTATGGAGGACAAGAGCGATTATCTGGTCTCGGTTGCTCAGCAGGGAGCTGAGGCTGCGCAGGTCAACGCTGGTGTGACCATGCGACAAATCCGGGAAGCGATGGGCTTGTGAAGTGTGGCGCAGCATCTAGGTACCGGGGCACCGGGGCAGGACATGAACGAGCGGCCCCGAATGGCAGCATTGTTCTGATCCTTCTGTATAACAAGTGTAATTTTAGGGGACAGAAGCTAGTCTAGTCTATACATCATATGTGTTCAGATTGCCGTCCTCGACCGGAGCCACCTGCGGGGCGTGTCATCCAGGGCCTGAATCGGGCAATTGGAGATGGTGGCTGACAACTTCATGCACCCGAAGTCGATGATGGCAACACCAGGAACAGCAGTCCTAACCCAGATCGGGGTCGCCTGTGACGTATGGATCCGTGGCCACAGCAGTAGATGGATGTGTCTTCATACGGGGAAATCTTTTATGAAGAAGACCGGATCCAGGACATCCGCGCACTGGGTCTAGTTTGATATGGAGATCAAGTAATTGCGCAACATGCATATTCGATCGGAGTTCTTTTGCCACCAGGTCCTGGAATAGAAGTTCCTGAATGTGGCAGCCTGGGCCTACTCGCGGGAAAAGTTACCGTCATGGATGAGGCCGCCCGACGGCACATTCACGAGAGTCAGCGAAAAGTCAAGACACCGGAATGGTAGATCGAGGATGAACCGTGTAGATCATTGATAAGTCTTTCTTGCATCCATCACTTGGTATAGATCGCCAGGGATACATGGTCCTTAAGGAGAACTTGGCTCGTTCAGTAACCCGAGCCTGAAACGGCCTGGCGCTACGGTGGAGCGTCATCCATCCGCGTCATCGCCCAACCACGCACACGGCATACGTACGCAAATCTGTTCCTCTTGCTTCTTTCTCTTTTATTCCCCTTGATCTTTCTTCTCTACATAATATATGATAAATTGGCCATAAACAGCGTAAGAGAATTGACACATTGTAAGACATTAAAGAACGAAGATAATGTAGCACTGACTAATATGGGTATGCCTATTTCAGAAAAACAACCCCACGGTGACGACCAACAAAGGTGGGTCACCGCTCAGCGCCTCACCCGGTCTCCAGTAAGCTTTTGCCGCTTTTTCCTTTTTTCACGACAACTGGATGGAAGGATCCACCGAGAGTCCGCCGTGTCCACTGACTGGCCATGAACCAGACTTGCCCAGCTTGCCGGCTGGCCCGAAAACATATCTGGGGCATACGACATGACTACTTATACTAATCCGGACCCTGCAGGCCTCAGATTCCATACTTCCGCCTCTTAGACCTGACACGTTTCCCGAACGGTTGATTCTTGGTGCTAAAAAGGATCGGGATACCGAATTTCAGGGCCGATTGCACATTCTGGTCGACATTCTCCGACATTCTCCATGAAGAGTACCTTGCTTCTTTTGGCGACAGCGCTTCCTGCGCTAGGCCGCCTCAATCTTCACCAGCGGGATGTTCCATCGGTGGTGACTTTGGATATCCAGCGTAAAGATGTGGCTGATCCAGTGGCTAGAGACCGCACGAGGAGGAAACGCGACAAGACGATCAGCCAAGCATTGGACAACGAGGTGCGTGTCGAGTCAATTCCGAACCAAACCCCCCAGCTCGCTCACAGTTAGCAGGAAAGTCTCTATTACTGCAATGTCACCTTGGGAACACCCAAGCAAAGTCTACGCCTAGTTCTGGACACGGGTAGCAGTGACCTGTGGACCAATGCACCAAACTCTACTCTATGCGAATCCCAAGATAACGTCTGCAACTCGTCCGGAACCTACGATTCCAGCGCCTCCTCGACGTACCAATACGTCAACTCCGAGTTCAATATTTCTTACGCTGATAGTTCCGGTGCTAGCGGTGATTATGTGACCGACACGCTTCATCTTGGAGGCGCTACGATCAAGGATTTCCAGTTCGGCGTGGGTTATACCTCAAGCTCAGAACGTGAGTAAATCTTAATTCTGCGAGCCAGAAATCCAGCCCCCCCTCCCCCTGTGCGGATCTTGGAGCCAGACTGACATGCACATGTTGTACAGAGGGAGTTCTGGGAATCGGATACACCACCAATGAAGTTCAGGTTGGCGTTAATGGAGAGCCTGCATATGCCAACCTGCCCAAGGCAATGGTCAAGAATGGCGTGATTAAATCCACTGCCTACAGCCTGTGGCTCAACGATCTAGATGCCAACACTGGTTCGATTCTTTTCGGTGGAGTCAACACCGATAAATATCACGGCACCCTGGAGACTCTCCCGATTCAAAAAGTCAGCGGCATTTACGCGGAGTTTATCATAGCCCTGACTGCGGTTGCTCTCACCAACTCATCCGGCACCAACAATTACTCGTCCAGCGCACTTCCCGCAGCTGCCTTGCTCGACTCTGGAAGTTCCTTGACTTACCTCCCTGATGGGATCGTCGAAGACATCTATAATGACCTGGGTGTAATCTACGAATCGTCCGAGGGAGTGGGATACGTTCCTTGCAACCTGGCAGAGAAGAAGGTCAACATTTCCTACACTTTCTCGTCTCCGACCATTCACGTGTCTGTCCGCGAGTTGATCCTGGATGCAGGCGACTTGTATTTCCGTAATGGAGATCGCGCCTGTGTTTTCGGCATTGTGCCCGCGGGTGGAAGCACCCCGGTTCTGGGAGACACTTTTCTGCGCAGTGCATACGTTGTCTACGACCTCACCAACAATGAAATCTCGCTGGCCAATACCAACTTCAATTCGACGAGTAACAACATCCTGGAAATCGGAACTGGCGCCGATGCCGTGCCGGGCGCCACGGCCGTGACTAACCCAGTCACCACCGTGGCCGTGGGCGGATCCGGAGCGCGCATAGGCGAACCTTCTGGCGGTACCGGAATTTTCACTTCTACTGCAGCCTCCAAAAATGCGGCGACACGGATGACCTGCATGCCCCAATATCTGGCTCTGGTAATGGTCGGGGCCGGATGCCTCCTGGCGCTGTAGAGGCAAGTTGTACAGATAAGCCATTTTTGCATCTTTCCTGCGGGGGTCTTGGCGTTGATCGACATGGCAAAACACCTGGTCGTCTTGTTCTGTTATCATAATGATTTTTTGATGTGTCACGACATACTAGCTATACCATAAATACAAACATTGTATCTCGTTTTTTGGACACTGACAAATATTTTTAAAAGTATACAAAATTGTACCAAGGACACATACCAAGCGGCCTCCGAACCAGTTCACAGATTCGGATGATCGCCGTGCTTGGCATCGCGCACTCTTCGGATATTCGGATCGGAGCTTTCTTGTTCCTGCGTCTGCCACACGATGCCTCGGATTCCCGTGTCCGTGCTCATCCAGGCCCATCGGCAGAACCCTCTTCTCCCTTTACTCCTGAAAGAATGTCGCTCGCTTGACTCGGCTCGCAATGAGCTTCGGTGGCTCCGAGAACGCGCCCTGCGTGACAGCAAGTCGCCTGCGCGACTGAGAGGATCAAAGCTGGGGTGGAGGATGCGCCTAAGATCCATGTGTATCTGGCGCTCTCGAGGATTTCCTCTCCAGTATCTCCTGGGTGATCAGCCCTTTGGTGACCTAGAAATCCTCTGTCGACGAGGCGTCTTAATCCCCAGGTGAGACCTGTCCCACGCGAAATTTCTGCGGGTCTTGTTTAACATTGCCAGACCCGAAACAGAGTCTTATACATATGAAGCAGCCAGATTAATCCGCCAGTCCGTAGAAAGCCATCAAGATCCAAAGTCTACTAGATCTCGATCTCTCCGAGTGCTAGATCTCTGCACAGGCACAGGTTGTATCGCGCTTCTTCTGCATGCCCTCCTGGCGCCTCACTTCAAGGAGATGACCATTTTGGGGGTGGACATCAGTCCAAGAGCACTTGACTTGGCGCAGAAGAACCTGGATCACAACATGCATCACGGCTTGCTATCTCGTCGAGCATCTGCCGACCTTCATTTTCAGCGTGCCAATGTACTGGGAAGGGCACATGACTCAATACCTGCCGTGGAAGAAATTCTGCCTCAATATTTCTCGCAACCTGCGATATCGGGAGAATCCATCGAGACTGGTTGTGACCTGTTGATATCCAATCCGCCTTACATTTCCACCTCAGACTTTCGTGATGGGACTACAGCGCGCAGTGTTCGCCTTTTCGAGCCACGACTAGCACTTATACCGCCCACTTTCGATTCCATAGAGACTACTTATGACAGACCCGAGGATATCTTCTATCGCCGCATTCTTGCACTTGCGCTCAAGCTACGGCCCAAAATCACCGTGCTCGAGTGTGGAGATATGAGGCAGGCTAGGAGAGTGTTCGAGATGTATACTGCTATGGTATCAAGCCATTTCGAAGACTCGAGTGCAGAGATCTGGCCAAGTACCGAGCTTGATCTGACCGCCAATGGCTTTCACCCCTACGATGGATCACGATGTGTTATAATTAAGCGACAAGCGAAATCAAGTTGATGAAATATCTGATGCAGAAAGACCTCAATATCTCTATCGGGGAAATTGAGCTGGCTCATATATACAAAGGAGCTACCAAGAGAAACGCTACGAGATGAAGCTCACCCCGTTGGCGAGGCCATGGTTGTAAGGTAAACACCCAAACAAGGCAACTAAATACCTGCATCATGTGCATGATTGAAGTTGAACATTCGACCCAAAAGGTCCAGGTCATTGTCCATCATGAACTCACCAAGGTCCATATTGGACCACATGGGATGATTTGCGGGCTGTGGCGATGCAAATTCTGTCGAGGACGTCGGAGCTTGCAGAGCGGGTCCGACTTGAAGATTGGGGGGCTCGCTCAATGCTGCGTTCTCTGAATTAGTATTAGTATCACTCGTTGTGCATGGGAACCAAGGGTTGATTACGGTGCTTACTGGCTGCTTTAAGAATCATCGAAAGCTGGGACAGGTACTCGACACAGCGCTCAATCACCGGGTTACCCGAATCCAAACGGCGTAAAGCATCGGCGGCTAGATCAAGGTAGGGTCGATAAAGCTCCACCGAGCTCCATTGCTCTGGATAATTTAAGCGCTCTTTTGAAGCCACAAGGAGAGCACCGAAGATAACAAGTCCGGCATTGAAAGCTTGAATATCGTATCAGCAGAAAGATCACTCTCGTAATCGCCACCGTACATACTGTAATAAAGAGAATAGTTCCAGGCACCGAGCAGTCCGCGACGCCAACCAGTCGACGAGGTGATGGTGTGCACAGTGGAGATAATGGACTGGGCGGATTCGATGCAGTTCTGCACGCCCGTGAAACCCATATGCTGAATCAGTTTGTTATCTTGAAGAGTAGACTCATTGGCGCCATACGAATCCAAGTAACCCTCGAGGAACTTGCGATAGAGAAGAATGCGCAAATTGTGATATCGCACAGATAACACGATTCCAAATCGGTGCCGGATAGTCGACTCATGGTCCATCTGTGCTAGATCATTGGCTAGCAAAGGCTCATGCCAGAGTCGAATCCCGAAGGCGGGCACAATTTGGAACCGCCATTCCTCGAGCTGGCGCTCACCATCGAGTATTTGGGGAATGGCATTAGCCGTCGTGAGACGGTGTTCAAAGCCCAGGTTCTGACAGTAACAGTTGTCGAGAACATTGAACATGACGACGTATAATTTACTGGCTCCAAGGTTAGCGTCTACCATTCGAAGAATGGAATAGCCGACAACTTACATTGCAGCCGTAAAGAACCAGCCATCTAGAGGTTGGCAAGTTTCCGTTTTGGGGGTACTGCATAGCACTTGCATGTCTTGCAGAGGCAGCTCTACTTTTACATAAGATTCCGGAATTGTACATGGCCGGCCAAAGGTCATGCTCAAAGTCCTGGTCCATCATCAGCAAATGAAGCGACTACACATCGGCCTCAGGGTGGAGCCTACCTGTCAAGCAAAATACAACCATACCAGGTCCTCTTTCGGATTTCACTGTCCAAGGGGGAGAAGCGCCGGTTGGCCTCGGGAGAATGCAAGCCAAGCTGGAAAGCAGCTGAAATAGCCAGTCCATGCGTGGTCCACGCCTGTACCGACTTTTGAGTTCCTTGAAGGTATTGGCCTAGAACCAATAAATATTGGACTTGAATCATCAATTAGTATGTGCCGGTGAATGTTCAGCGGGGGAATGGATACCCATCTCTAAGGTTGCGTTGCGCTTTGAATCCCGGTCACAGAGTCCATTTGCTCTTTGGTAGTAAATATCGGACTCCTCGATTCTTCTTCCTGCAGGTAGATCACCTTCGGTGTGAAGGCTTGTCGAAATTGCGAGAACAATGTTCAGTAAGCCAAGCCATGTCCGGCGCACTCTCTTGAAGTTATCGGCTCGCATTCGAAAATATGTCTCACAGAATGATGCCTCGTGTATGAAGGGTAGTAGCTGACCGGTCTTTTCAAAATAGATCTGTATCAAGCTCCAGGTGCGATCTTCTGATGGAAGAGCAAAAATGTTCACCTCCTTCTTACTAAGTGCCTGCTCTCTGCTCCGTGAATCCTCGAACGGACGTGATCTCGAGATGTTCAACATGCCTCCCCCCGTTTGACTTGGAGATGACAGCGAGGGCACATCTGGGGTGTGCGCATTTCCTCGTGCAATAGCACGGGAGATGTGTCGTAGAAATGCGATATTCGATGACGGACCTAAAGCAGAGTCAGACAGATTCTCACGGGCTTCGAAGCGGTGTCAGGCGACGAGGATTTTTTTTACCGAAGAAACCACAATCCTCCTCGTCGGTGAAGTTAATAGCGCCCATACCATCGATTGGGTGCTCAGACACATCGATCTCACCATACTCAGCTCTGTCATGAGCAATGTTATTGGCGCGCGTCGGTACCTCTGATTTAGGAGGCGTTAGTAGTGACACTGCATCATTCCGAATATGAACATGATTCCTCGCGTCAGAGGGTTGAATGGGCTCTGAAGAGCCGGCACTGAGACCATTCCTCTGGTTGTTTTCCAACCTGCGGAGGGACGCCTCTACCTCTTGAATGCGATGTTCCAATCGAGCCAAGTAGCTGCATGAACCGTTAGCGCCACAATCCTTCCAGGAGCAGCTGGCCGTACCTTTTTTCAACCGTCAGATTGCATGAGGGGCCAACATTCTGATACAGACACTCGCATCCCAGCTCTTTACATTGGGCACACGGCCGGCCACCATCGCACTGCGGCTCATTAGTATCAATCCGGGATATTTTGGAGGGAAAATGAGATAACCAAAAACATACTCTGGATTTACGGTGACGACAAGAATTGCAGGCCAAAACAGCCCGTCGGCGTTTTGAGGGAGCGGACATGACGTGAAGAGGAAGAAGAATGGCGGGGAGATAAACGCATATCCACCTCGACTCCACCTTCGAGTTCCATGACCGCCATCCCATCTTCTTCCCCGCATCTTCCGTCCCTCGGGTGCTGGAATCAAACCATGGCCTTCCAGCTCCGGGTTGCCGGACTGCCTTTGATTTTTCCGTTCTCCCCGATCTCCCGATTTCCCCGATGAACTTATGTCCGATCTCCCCGGTGGAGAATCATGTTCACGCCATTATATGTAAATAAAGGCCATGGCGAGAAGACGCGAAAACATACACTTCATCGACAACATCTTCTCTATCAAATATGGTAAATCCCTTAGACCCAGCCTCCGTGAACCAGAACACTAACTCGAATCAGGGCTCTCATCAAGTACACGTTGGCATCGTCGGTGCTGGGATCGGTGGTCTGGCAGCAGCCATTGCAATGCGTCACGCCGGGGCTCGAGTCACCGTGCTGGAAGCTGCCGAAGCACTCGGTGAAGTATGGTACCCGGAAGGTTACCGATTAGCTGATAAACATCAATCCTAACGACTATGTAGATCGGCGCGGGCATTCAGATGACCCCCAATGTCTCTGTACTTCTTCAGAGATGGGGTGTGGATAAGGTCATTGGTGATAACCTGGTCCAATTCGAGGAATTGAATATGCGCCGCAAAGATGGCACCGCGGTGGGGTTTACAAAGATCTCAACCATTGAGCGAGACTTGCAGCGGCCCTGGTGGGTGGTTCATCGAGCTCATCTCCACGAGGGTCTAGCCACCATCGCCACCAAAGCCGGGGCGGATATTAAGATCAACTCACGAGTCACCAAATTGGATCATGAGACCGACCAGGTGGTTGTGACTACCCACCAAGGTACTGCGTACACCTTTGATCTCTGCATCGGAGCGGATGGTGTGAACAGCGTCGTTCGAAAGACGCTGTTCCCCAATGTTCGCCCGGAGCCACCCACAAAAAACAGCGCATATCGTGCAATCGTACCCTACGATGAAATTCGCAAAGATCCCATTGCAAAGGAGCTCATCACGAAGCTTACGATGGAGGTGTGGATGGCGCCCGATTCGTATATCATCACCTACCCAATCTGCGCGGGCAAGATGTTCAATCTGGTCCTTTCGCATCATCGACCTGAAAAGCTGCGGGCTACGGAGACCGATGTGCCGATTGAAGAGATGCGAGAGGAATACAAGGACTACGATCCCCGAATTAAACGTATTGTCGATATGATACCGGAAGTGGTCAGCAACCCTCCCCCAACCGACCTGTCACACTTGATAACTGATGATGTATTTGGAAATTTAGTCGCGTTGGCCACTCATGGTTACCGGGCCGATGGAGTCTTGGTCTTCACCACAGAAGAACGTGGTGCTCATGGGTGATGCGGCGCACTCCATGGTTAACCACATGGCCCAGGGAGCGGCCACTTCCATGGAAGACGGAGCGTTCTTGGCCAAATGCGTGGAGAGCGTTGTTCAAGGAAAGCTAAGCTTGCGCGAAGCAGTTGGCATTTACGAAACTGAGCGTATGCCCAAGGCTTACGAGAAGCAACAAGTGTCTTTCATCAACGGAGCCATATGGCAGCTGCCAGATGGCCCTTTGCAAGAAGGACGGGACGCCGCTATGGCCCCGGAGCTGCAGGGCAAATACTTTGTTCGTAGCAGCAATCTCTATGGTGATCCACAAACGGTCCTAGATGTTTACGGATACGACGCCGAAGGACACGCACAGGATGCGATCGATAAATATTGTCAAGGTGGAACAGAACCTGCTCACCCCATGACGAAAGTCACTCCTCGACTGCAGCGCAAATACATGGACTGGTTCCTGCCTGCCCCCGGTCGTAAATCTGCCGAGAAGCTGTGATGTCGTTCTTACATGGACATAGAACAAAAAACAGAACTAGAAGCAATGTTAGCTAGAGAGAGAAAAAACTGTCATTTCAATGTCATTGAGAGCATTCTGATCGCCATGGCGAAAAAAAACAAAAACAAAAATAAGAGTATGTACAGAAGTGAGATCGCGATCCGAAGGAGGATGTTGATCTTTTTGGGTGGATTAAAATATCTAGAGGGGATATGCACGGCGCAATATTAATGTACTTGAATCTTTGAGGCTCCCATCTCGTGGCAAAAGCGAGGTGGTTGAGAAAGCGCTCCTTTCAGAAAAATAAATGCTCGCCTTAAGCCAAATTTGCTGAACTCGACGCAGGCGATTGAGGGCATTCTCAAAAATCAACCTGCCGAGAGGGCGGGAGGCGCCGGGGGGGGGGGGGGGGGCAACTCTCATGAATTCTTCTTCTCCGCTGGAGTCGAATAGCTGCGGTCATCGTCACCCTCAACAGTTTTGAGAATGGCCTCCATCTCCTTGGCCTGACGAGACCACTCCTTCTCACCCATCTTTGTTTCGCGACGGAAGAGCTCTTCATTGGGCTTGCGGTAGCTGCCACCCATGCGGTCCCACAGTGTGGTGAACTGTCCATAGTTATAATTGAAGTACAGGTGGTGCATGGTGTGGCAAGCAGCACCGTTGACGACCGGGCTGTTGGCCACGTACTCGCCATCGTGGATGAAGACGGTCCAGAGGTTGATGAAGCCGAATAGGAAGACGTAAGCCAGCTTTTGCAGAGGGAAGATGAAGGGGAAAACGTGGTAGGGCACACTCTGAGACCAGCCATCCAAGGGGTGAAAGGCGTGCGAGGCGAAGGGACTTGGCATGATCCACTTGTGATGAGGCTTGTGCAGAGTCTTGTAGACACGGGGATGGTGCAATCCACGGTGAATCCAGTAGATAAAGAAATCGGTGAAGAAGATGAAGATCGGGAACTGGAGGATGCTGTAGTAAGGGAAAGGCTCCTCGGAGACGGAATCGTAGAGTTTGGCGTAGCCTCGAACTTCCAGGACAAAGAAAGGTGCTGTCAGCAAAGCCATTGGGGGCATGGCGCCCATGGCTTGCCTCATTTCCATGGAAATCTGGTTCTTCAGGAACTTGGGGTGGTTGTAGGTAGTCTTATCCCAGATGAAGATGTACGAAAGAGTGGCCACCACAAAGTAGACGAGCAGCCCGAAGATCCTTCACGAGTCCCAGTTAGTTTAAATTTTGAGTGGCCAGGTGGCGTGGGATGTCGCGCATACCAGGTGATAAGGAAAAAGCTTGTGAACTGCCGGTATATGTTGTTTCTCGGCCAGGCGCTGAGGTAGGCATATTGAGAGGGTTCCAGGTGAATCAACTGAGTAGCGGGCTCATACACGAAGGGTTTATCGGCACCGAAGAGAGCCAGAGAGCTGTTGGCGGCGTTCACAAAGGCCGGAAAGGAGGCGGACGCGGAGAGCGAAGCGGGAAGGAGAGACGAGTAGAGACGATCACCAACAAAGGTGTCCCATAATTCGAGAATAATATCCATGTTGAATCACACGCGGGTAGAGGATTGGGGAAGAGGAGACGGGGAAGGGAGGTGGAAGGGGCAAAATATCTCGGCGGCATACTAAATTTTGCCCGCATCACACCAGCGCGGAACGGCGGTAGCCGCTGAGATGGCACATTTTTCTTAATAAGCCGGATATCATTGCTCAAAGGAGTGTTCCTAATTTCGATTGTCTTGTGGTTTGTCTTCTAGGGTGCCCTCTCGATATTGAAGATCTCATGTCTCTTTTTTCTGGTACCTGCATAGGCGCGAATTGCTTATACCCTTCAGATCCTCATCTCTCGTATCGTATGGTGTTCCCAACTAGGTCTAGTTCCAGGGGTGAGTGGCCCGAAAGCTCAGGCACGATAACTACAAGGCCTGCCATACTCAGAAGTACGTCGGGCGCGGGCAACAGTAGTATATTTAAGACCCAGGTGGGACAAGTGATCTGGGCCTGCAAACGGGGATATACCAGAGTCATCCACTCCCCGAATGAACCCACCCTGAGGCACCAAACTCTCATGCGCTTCTCGCCTACCACGCTTCCCGCGTTAAACGGCTGCCGCCAATTCCACCTTTCCCCCCCCCCCAACTCAAACCTTCCCGCTCCCGTCAATCCAGCCTCTTCTCACGACCTCCGTGATTCTCACACCCCCACTCTTATCTTTAATACTCACTCGGCTTGCTGTGGTTAGCTGCGTGGTGAATTCCACCAAGCAGCATCGCCGCTACAAGTGTCTTGGGTTTCTAGCTACGCTGTGATCCTTCGTCGCAAGCTGTCGCTGTCTCGACTTTTGACCGAATTCGATCCCTTACGCTGCCCCCTCTGTACAGCATTCTACTAGGCGTTGGAATCATTGAAACCATCGAATCGCAATGTACAACACTCATCGCGGGATGGTGCCCGCCCCCAACTCCCGTCTGACGGAGTTGCTGGATCAACTGCGCCAGGAGTTCGAGACCCAAACACGAAGCACCGGTGAATTTGAGCACCAGTGTATGTCTTACCGCTTTCACTCTCCTCTTATCTCCCTTTCCTGAGTCCTGGTTCCTCACAATCTCAATGAGGAGCCTCCCCCTACCGTTCAAGAGTCGACAGTCCATCTATGGCTACGGCTCATGGGTTGCGAACCTCGCTGAAATGTTATCTAACTGACAGATCACGCAGTAACCGGGCAGCTCCAAGAGATGGAGATGATCCGCCAGAAGGTGTATCAACTGGAGCAAACCCAGATCAAGATGAAGCAGGAGTACGTCCCTACCTCTGATAATCGCCTCTCCCCTCTCTATCACCTCTATATCTAAAACATGATGTCTATTATAGCTACGAAACTGAGATCCGTATGTTGCGACACGAGCTCGAGTCGCGCGGTGTGCAACCCGTCGCCTCTCACATTGCGCCCGCTCAGCACACGGGCCCCCAGGCGCAGCCGCCTTCTCTAGGCCACGGCCCCAGCAACTTGTTCGGTGGCATCATGGCCAATCAAGGAGGTAGTGGTCCCGGTCTTGCCCCTCCCCCGTCCCAGGATCAGCAGCATTCTCAGCATACCCTTCAACAGCCTGCCTCGGCCACCCAGCCCGGTGCGCCGCAACCCCCGCAGAGCTCTTTTGGAGGATATCCGCCCGGTGCTGCTGTGAACGGTATGTGCGATTGAGAAAGGACCCGCCGCTGATGTGCTAACCTGATTCTTTTCCACCTAGGCTACGGTCCCCCTCCCCCTCCTACCGCATCTCCTGGTCCTGGTAAAGGCCGTCGCGCTGCCCCTGGCCCTGCCACTCCTCAGCAGACTCAGCTTGCCTACCCGGATCCCCGCGCCTCGCCTCAAATCCCTCGACCCACGCCGCCGAACCAGTCTGCGCTCGTTCGCACCGAGCGCATCGGTAACATGCTCGCGAACTGGAACCCCGAGGACCTGCCCGCGTCCCAGAAGCGCGAGGGTCCCGATTGGTATGCCGTTTTCAACCCAGAGGTACAACGTGTGCTGGATGTTGAGTTGGTGCATCACCTCAACCACGACAGCGTGGTGTGTTGTGTTCGCTTCAGTCGTGACGGCAAGTATCTGGCCACGGGTTGCAATCGCTCTGCGCAAATCTTCGACGTGAACACCGGTCAGAATGTCGCGACACTACAGGATGAGAATGTCGACAAGGATGGTGACCTTTATATCCGCAGCGTCTGCTTCAGCCCCGACGGCAAGTACCTGGCTACGGGTGCTGAGGACAAGCAGATTCGAGTAGGTTCTGCCCTAAAGACCTTGACTTCAGTAGAAGGTGTGATTACTGACAAATCCTTGCGATGACATTCAGGTCTGGGATATTGCCAATCGCTCTATCAAGCACATTTTCTCCGGCCACGAGCAAGACATTTACTCCCTCGACTTCGCCGGCAACGGTCGCTACATTGCCTCTGGCAGTGGGGACAAGACCGTGCGTCTCTGGGACATCCTGGACGGGAAGCTCGTCTACACCCTCAGCATCGAAGACGGTGTCACCACGGTGGCCATGTCTCCCGATGGCCACTACGTCGCGGCCGGATCGCTTGACAAGAGCGTGCGGGTCTGGGATACCACCACGGGATACCTGGTCGAGCGACTGGAGAATCCTGACGGTCACAAGGACAGTGTTTACTCAGTTGCCTTTGCACCCAACGGCCGCGACCTGGTCAGTGGCAGTCTCGACAAGACCATCAAGCTGTGGGAGCTCACCGTCCCGCGGGGCATGCACCCACACAGCGGCGTCAAGGGCGGCAAGTGCGTTCGGACATTCGAGGGCCACAAGGTTTGTTTCTTCCCTCGAGATCCACTGCGACATGGGCTGACTATGTTACCAGGACTTTGTGCTCAGTGTATGCCTGACGCCCGATGGCCAGTGGGTGATGAGTGGCTCGAAGGACCGCGGTGTCCAATTCTGGGATCCCGTTACTGGCAACGCTCAGATGATGCTCCAGGGCCACAAGAATTCCGGTGAGATTCGACCGATCCACAGTCGACGCCCAGACCAGCCTGCTAATTCTCCGCGGAAACAGTTATCTCGGTCGCTCCCGCTCCCACCGGCAACCTTTTCGCAACCGGCAGTGGAGATATGCGTGCTCGGATCTGGCGGTAAGATAAGAATTTCCTTACCTTCTTGGACCAAGCAACTGACTTGTTGATCTAGATACTCAAACTACTCTGGACGGTAAAAGGGTACGGGCTGCCTTGGCGCAATGCGTTGTTGATTTTGAACCTCTTTTCTTCTTTTCGATCTCCATTCTCCCTTCTATTTGCTTTGGATTCACTTGTCGGGTTTGGGCTGCTATGTTTGAATCTTGTCAATGTTTTTTTTTTTTTTTTTCTGTTCCCCATGAAATGCACGTTCACACTCTCGAATGCAAGTCTCCATAGGTACCAGGATTTTTTTTTCTTTAAATTTCTTATTTTTTTTCCCCTTCATTCACGTAGTACGAGGCAGGATTTTCTGGGAGCCCAGCAAAGACACCCCTGTCCGTCTGAATCGCCACAAGAGGCTTCTGAATTGGGCGTGGCACTCAGGCTCGTGACCTGTCGAGTATGACGCTTTTAGGGGGTTACGTCGATCAGGATCAATGTGACGATCCTGAATGTGGGGAGTGGAACCAGGATACCTCCTGTTCTGGCTCGGGAGTTTGCACAACACGCTTGCCCTCGCTTGTCTTATGCTTGTCATGCTGGTCCCGATTGCCACACGATTATCACGATTGTCACGGTGGACACGGTCACGGTGGTCACCTCGCTGTCAGTCTCCCTTCTAGGCAGGAGTTCGCGCCCAGTCCGATCCCTGCAGGAACATAGACCAGTCGACGCCTAAATGCACGAGGTGCAGGGCCGTCGGAGGCTAGAGGATCGGGAGATCGAGCTGAAACCCGATCGGCCAGAATTTCCCAGGCCATGGGCGGCTAGCATGGATATTCGATGAGCGGAGATCGGACACTATTGGCGACTATCGGACGCGCCCAGGATCACCCCAATCACCGTCGGCTGACTTGAGTCCACATTGGAAGCCCCGAAAGGCCCGGCCCGCCCTCGAGGTGATGCACCCGAACATTTGTTTTTTGGAGGGATGTGAGGAAGGCAAAGGCCCGATGATCGACCCAGAGTATGCACAGAAGGCAGTATCTTTTGTCAAAGGACCAGATGAAGGCTGAAGGTATTCACATGGGAGAGAAAGAAAAGGGAAAAAAAAAAAAAAAAAAAAAAAAAGAAGGATTCCTCCAGATGAGAGACAAAGTCCAAATCAATTCAGGTCGCCAGTCGCGGCTACAAGTATTCCGCTCTCTCTCTCTCTCTCTTGTACGACTCACATCCTCTTGTGGCCCTTCACCGAGGACTTGGCCCCTCGCAAATAAGTGCTCAATCTTTTGAAACTCACTCTTCTTGACCTAAGACACTGGATAGGCGACAAATGGCCTGAAGCAAATAAGACTCAGGGAAAAAAAAACAAAAAATGATGCGTCCATGGGGGTGGGGGGCGCCTCATCCATGATCCCTGAATCCTTGAAGCCTCGAATCCCTGATCGCCCATGCACCTTCGGCCTCGAACTCGTCGCCCCGGGACGTCATACAGATACATGTACAATACATGTACCCATGGATTATCATTCCCAACTGGTCCTCCTATATAGAAAACCCCGGCCCTAAGATCACGCCCACCTGGATGTCCCCTCAAAAGCAACCTGAATTGCGGCCAAAACCCAAATCATCCCTTTCACTGGGATTCCCAGGATTCAGGTTGAAACGTCTGTCAACATGGAAACCGCAGAGCCGCCTTACGACTTTCATGCTCACCCCGTGGGTGCTTTTGCTCGTCGTCCCATGGACACGCCCCTATTCCCATACTACTCTCATCCCCAGCCTGCACCTTACTCGCTGCCATACCAGGCACCATCGGCGGCGGCCTACAGTTATGCTTCGGTAACTCACCCCTCGCCATACCACTATCTCGTAGGCCAGCCGCTGAGCTCTCCGCCGCGCGTGGTGCTCGAGCAGCCCTCTCTTCCCGACATTCGCCCCGCCAAAAATGCCATCAGTCAGGTAAAGACCGAGCATGCGGCGAGATCGTGCACAGGAGGTCATGCCTTGTCCACGATTGCCGCCAACACGAAGCAGGCCACCGAGACCGACTTCTCTACGGGAGTTGACGTCTTGATGAAGGCTATCCAGGCTCGACCAGGCTCATCGCCAGTTCAACAGTCTTTGCCTCCCCTTCAACATCTGACGCCTCCAGGATGTCCAAGTTATCTGATGAGTCCTCCACGTCGCATGACGAGCAATGAAGGACAGCTGTCTCGCTCTGGCAAGAAGCGCAAATATACATGTCGTGTACCGGATTGCGGCAAGAGCTTTGCTCAAAAGACCCACTTGGACATTCATACACGAGCCCATACAGGAGACAAGCCCTTTGTGAGTCTAGTCTTGCATATGGAATGAGCTGAAATGAGCGCTGACAGGATGACCAGATCTGCAAGGAGCCCGAGTGTGGACAGCGCTTCTCGCAGCTAGGCAACCTGAAGGTAAGCATGATCAAGAAAAGCTCCCTCCACCTTCTCTGCGGACTGGGAAGCACGAATCTCACACATGGACTAGACTCACCAACGCCGTCACACCGGTGAAAAACCTTTCTCTTGTGACATTTGCCACAAGCGTTTCGCTCAACGCGGCAATGTTCGTGCCCACCAGAACACCCACATGGACAAGAAGCCCTTCATCTGCCGCCTGGACGATTGTGGCAAAAAGTTCACCCAGCTAGGGAATCTCAAGGTAGGGGACCTCCCCCCATCGCCTGGCAGTCTGATCCTGTAGTATTGACCTATCTCGTTCTCATTTCAGTCACACCAAAACAAATTCCATGCAGGAACTCTCGGAATGTTAACGCAACGCTTCTCCCAAGAGACCGGACCAGCCAACTTTCAAGAACAAGAATTGTGGGAATACTTCGCCAATCTTTACAAGAATAGCAACAAGGGCATCAAGGGACGGGGCAAGGACCGACGTATCGCTGCTACAAAACGCTCTGATGTGCAGCGGATGGCTTCCCTAGAATCAGAGGAGGACATGCACTCGCATCGAGGCAGCTACGAGGACAGTGTCTCGATGTACACGGGCGGATCCAGCAGTGACGGGGACGACCCAGGTCCGTACTATATGGACCGACGAGGACCATGAGATCTTTACGGGTTAAAGCAATTTGGTTTGTCATATGAAGTCTGGGGAATTGTTGCGTTTTCCGGGTTTGTGATTGTACGGGGTCAATCTTATTCTTCGTTCAGATATTCATGAGGCTACGAGGGCTTTGTTTTGTTATTTGGGGGCTTTTTTTTTTTTTTCTCCCTCTCCATTGTACTTTAGCTTGAGAACATATTCCAGCATCGGGGGTCGTACGAGGGGTTTTCAAGAAACAGGGTCTCGGGTCAACCATTTCAATCATTGTGGATTACAATAGTGTTTTCATCTGGATTTTCTATCACTATTCTTATCACAATGTCAATTCACAACCTACAAAAGGCCCAAAAGGGCTTTCTAGATTAGCCTAACCAGGCGGTGATGTATGTGTTCAGCCAAACGTAGCAATAGAATGAAAAATGATAGTATCGAGGGGAAATCAGAAAAATCTGCATCAAAAGAGATACAAGACAGAGCTCAGGTTCAAAAAGAACAAATCAATGTTTGACAAAGATGAGAACATGACATGATTCGGAAGAAGCAGCGGTTTAGGCTCATCTATTAATCTTTTCACGGCCCCGTACATGTTTGAGCCGAATGAGCTGATACTGAAACACAGTGGGAAGACAGCCCACTAGAATGGATTCTTACTTCTTGCTTTGATTTCAAGGCATACGAGTACGCAATACTCTTTGAGTCGGTAGTGTACAGTCCGAAGTAGGACAGATCGAAATCCGCCCCACAACACCCACGGGTAGATCATGCAGTGACACAAAGGGTTCGCGGGAAATGGGAAGAGTAGCCTGCTCCAAAGAAAAACAAAAAAAAAAAAAGCAAAAAACAAGATGGAGCTATCTTCCTCCCTGAACACGGCCACCCGCTTATTGATCATCGGCATCCGCAACCCCCATGTCTTCGTCGCCATTCTCAGTCTGGACTGGCGCATTCGTTCCCACGGGGGTAGCATTCAGAAGGGCTTCGGTGATAAAGGCCTCCTCAACAGCCGACTTTCTTCGGAATACTCGGAGCCAGCGACGGCCCCATTGGCGGATAATGGCATCTTCAGGAAGATCGCCGCTGCCATCGCCACGCTCCATCATTTCGTCGTTGCTGCCAGCCGCGACGGAGACGATGGAATCCTCAATATATTTGAATAGCGCCTGCATGTCGGCCCGCTCGCGAGCAAGAGTCTCGTCCAGAACACTCAGCTGGGGTTCATACAGGCCCGGCTGCGTCCGGGCTGCGACGATCTGGCGCATGCGGTTGGTAACCTTGCCCACGGTCGCCGAGATCATTTCAAAAATATGGGACTTGGCGAGAATGGTACCGGCAGCCATGTTCTCAGTAAAAGCCCACTCGAGGACCGAGAGGGGGCTGATAATAGTGTAATTTAGCAATTTGTCGATGATATTGATGGCAATACCGGGTTGATCCGCCCAGTACTCCATGACGGAAGTGATAATCTGGCAACGAGCTTGCGTCGAGGACGACCCAATCGCCAGCAAGCGGTCCTTGTTACGCTCAATGCAAGACAGGACATGCGAAAGCGACTTGGAACCAACGTAGCAGATCGCTGTCATAAGAGCGTCGGTCGAAGGGACCTTGGGATCTTCCACTCCCCTGCTTTGGGCCTGCTCCTCGATGGCTGCGATGAACGGCTGAATCTCCTCGTCCGTGGCCTTTTTCCTGATCAGCTGCATAATCTCTTGTCCTTCCTTGGAATATGGGGTTGTCTCTGAGGAATATTTGAAGTCCGGAGTGTCCTTCTCCTTGCCCTCCGTAATCAAAGGGATATAGGGCTCGGGAAGGGTTCCCCTGATGCGCTGCGCAAAGCTAAGACGAATCTCTTTATCCAGGGCGCCGTTGATGAATGCCATCTTGGGATGGATTGCAGGAAGTTCAAGATCATCGACCCTGTAAGTTCGTTAGTTTTTCACAACAACTCAGTCGTCACCAGTTTGAAACTTACCACTCGCTCCATTTCCATGTGAAGCCAAAGTTGCTTAAATGGTGTGCGAACCAATCCAAGAACCGATTGCTGAGCTCCAGGTCCATAGTTTCCAGGTTGTTGTACAAGAATCTGATGGCACGGCCCAAGCTAGGAGCGATGGCCGCAGGAGCGATTTTGCAGCATTCGGTCAAGAGAGAATGGAAATACACAAGCTTGTGCTCCGGTGTTGGCAGCTGATATAATTGGGAAAAGACAGCATCCACGGCCACATCTTCTGGCTTCCACGCCTGCAACTCACCAGCCATTTCGCGCATGCGGTCAAATGGCGTTGCACGCTTAACGAAGGTGCCAGGGGTATACCAGTTGTCCACATCAATCAGGTACTTGGCCGTGGCGACACGGTTGAAGTCAAGCAGGTTGATAGTGTCGACCAATGCCTCTCTTAATAGGGAACAAGAAATGTCCGATGTTGGAGGCACAGTATCCACCTCCTGGTCAGCGAAAACAGAAATATACACCTCTGGGAAGAGAGTTCGGGGGCCATTTGGGACAGGGTTAGGGACGGTAATCTGTGGGAAGGGAACCTTGGCCACGACATCGAAAGGCTTCTGCTCTTCGGGTTCTCGGTCTTGAACGTCCTTCCATGGGCGCGGAAGACATTTCAACTCCCAACCCTTGCTAGCTTCGGCCTGAAGCTGCCCTTGGAGCAAGCTAATCACACTAGGACCTGAAGCTTCCTTGTTCTCATCGGGGCTGAAAGTGTTCACCAGATCAACTAGGGTGTGAGGAGTGGAGGCAATGATATCCGTCTTCTCGAGCAAGGCATTTGCTTGGGACTCGAAGCCTGCAGCAGGAGAGGACATCACGTAGGGAATCGTGAACAGTATAATCTTGACGAGCTCAAGTCCGAGTAAATCTTCCGAAGACGTGGTTTGAAGGTCGACCGCACGGGCGAACAGCTCCTCCAGAAGCGGGAAAATGCCATCGCCCTCAAATACGGCTTGCAGCCCACCGAGAAAGCGAATGAGAAGCTTGACCTCACGCCATGAACCCGAGTCGATGTATTTCTGCAGAGCTTTGCTGGCCTTGCTCAGCATTTCCGATCCAAGCTCCGGTTTGAGATTATACGCGGCCAAAGACGTCGCGGCGACGAAGGGGATCTTCATCGGCTGTTCGAGAACACTACATTGGCGTCAATTGTGAGTCTGCGCATCGGAGGAGTAAGCATCAAGGCCACGTACAGGTCAAGGGAGATGTTGATAAATGTGTCCCGCAGCTCTTCGTCTTCATAGTTCTCAGACACGGTCTTTGCGATTCCAATGATATCATCTTCCACTCGTCTTGCAGCCTAGATTACGATTCCAAGTTAGTAAACAACCCAGCAGGATACACATTGCGCGCAGAAAGGCAGAAGGATCGTACCGATTCGGCAAGCGTCAGAAGCTGGCGGCGGACCAGCACAAATAGAGGCTCCTCATATCTACGTCGTTGAGGGCGGCGATCGTAGTCCTCGTCGTCTGCAAGCTTGTCAGCGAGGCGCATCGAATGCGAGAACCTGGCAAGATAGTGTCGCACTCACCTCGGTAGCGGCGCTTGCGCTGGCCACCACCCCGGTAGTTCGAGTTCCGGCGTTCGTTATCAGCCATTGCGCGTCGAAGTTAGATTTACCAATGGAAGGTTGCACGAAGTCGAGGTCCAAGAGATTCGGAGCTTGAAAGTGAAAGGCATTTCGGAATGGAGAATTTCCGGCCCGGGCCCCTGCCACCGCTTTGCCGTGGATTTCTGTGACAGTTCGGGGTATATCTATGTATCGTACGGGGTGTACGGGTCGACGTGTTGTAGACGTCTCAGGCCTTTCTTCCAGTTTATTCTTTTCGTTTAGTATCAAGTGAGATGTCTCCTCGGACTTCCCCTTAATTCTAACTTCACCTACTCGATCATCGCGATTGGAATCTGTTGGAAACACACCTGCACAGCTAGGCGATGAGCACCTGTCCAGGCTCGTAGTCGATATATTCATTTAACTGGCTCATGTATCGCAATCCCGAAGAGAGTAGTGTGTTCGATGACGTCGCCGTCTATGAATGACACAAATCACATACATGTGGTGGGGAGACCAGAAGAATTGCATCCAGGGCGGAGTGTGTTTTCCCACATTACGACACGGACGACCCACAAGATTAATTGGGGGACAATTCTGAATCGTATATTCCCTAGTAGAGAGACACTAGCTCTTCTCCCTTCGCCAGACTGAATTCCAAAAACCTACGATACAAGGCACATGCATCTACAAGCCAGAAATCAGGAAAGAAGGAAACCGTCTGCTTCAGAACTGGGATGTGTAGCTCATCGTCGGCGAGTTGAGGAGACCGGGAACTAGCCGAGCCCGATAGACCAGATAATGACATTGCAAAAGGACAGGACGAAAAGCAAATGGACGCACAGGGGAAGAAAGGGAAATAAAAAGAAAATAACAGGGTTTCTAGCGCTGCAAGTCGAAGGAAGTCAACGACAGGGTAATACCGCGTGCCGAAGACCCCTCGAAGATGGAAAAGAAAGCCTCTCGTACGGTGATGCATTTCGGATGTCCCGAGTCGAGATCGGCTTGCTGCGGGTTTCTTCCCCCCTCGACCGATGAAGCTATGCAGTCTTCAGTCCTGAAACAGGCAGACTTGCACAGAAAGGGTATCACTTTTTCCTCCCAAGAGTTGTCGCAGACACCTCAAAATAATAAACTCCAGGCCATGACCTCCCACCGTTGCGTGACAATCATCAGCCTCCCCCTCAACCGAATTCGGTTCTCCGTGAGAAAGAATGTTGACCACGTTTCTCCATTCTTTTCCCCTAAATAGCTCCGATGCAGTTCCGCCAATGCCTCGCTGATTCAAGATCAAACACAGCAGAGGCCCGTGCCCTCCATTCAGAGCCCACTCTAAACACCAAAAAGTCCTCGGGTTGGTAGGTCATCGAAGTCTCAGCACAGCGCGGAACGCACTATGAACAAAATAAAATTGTCCCTCGCTGAGGCGGCATTGGTCCGCTCAGTCGAGGTGGGCCATCATCTCCTCCTTGGAAAGGGGCTTGAAGTTTTTAATATCAAGACCCTGGGCCTCAAGAGCAGGGCGAGCGTGAGGGGGAACCAACTGTTCATTCAGATGAGGAGCGATCGAAAGTTCTAGACGAAAGAAGTCAGTATCTAGGCCACGGCCAGGCACCCTCGGAGTGACTTACCATGCCGCGAGAAGTCGAAGCAAGCGGGCAAATCCTTGGGTGGGTTGTTGTGATGACGAGAGTCGGGTAACCGGGTGTTGGGATCCCGCAGTTCGTCGAAGAAGGGGTGGCACATGGCCTCAATCGCCGACAATCGCTGGGTGGGGGTGTACTCGAGCAGAGCCGAAATGAGGTCAATGGCCTCCGGGGGCGCCTTACGGAAGACCTGTGGTTAGGCGTGAGTATGTGCGACATTTCTTTCGTTGGGCAGCGAGAGGGGTTACAAACCTTGTTGAACGGATGCGGCTTGATCTGAGGGAACTTGTGTTCCATGTAATTGGGATTCATTGTGCGAATCTGTTCCCGGGTTGGAGTACCAAGCACCTTGATAATTTCCACCAGCTGGTCAATACCCGATTCACCAGGGAAGAGGGGTTGGCCCAGCATCAGCTCGGCCATCACACAACCAGTCGACCACACATCTGAAAATGAATGAGCCCTTGGGATCCAGGCAATTTTTGGGGGGGAGGGGTTGTGGGGGGAATGAACGTACCAATTTTTGTTGTGTAGTTGGTAGCACCGAAGATCAACTCCGGGGCCCGATAGTAACGGGAGCAGATGTAGGACACATTGGGCTCGTTCTCAATGAGGATCTTGGCGGAGCCGAAATCGCAAAGCTTCAGGATGCCGGTAGCGGGGTCGAGGAGCAGATTTTGGGGCTTGATGTCGCGGTGACAGATGCCTTGTGAGTGAATGTAGGCAAGCGACCGGAACAGCTGGTAGATGTAAAGCTTGACCTCCAGCATGGGCATGGTCGTCTTCAACTTGTTGAAATAGCGCGAGGCGCGATACACGGTTTCCGGAACGTACTCGAGTACTAGGTTGAGGTACACTTCATCTTTCTACAGGTCACGAGGACCCAAGTCAGTCGGGGGAGGTAGACAGTGGGTTATCGTGACACATTACCCTGTCGCCGTTGGAATAGTAGAAGGCCTTCAGCTCGACGATGTTAGGATGGCGCACGATCCGCATGATCTGGAGCTCACGGTTCTATCGATAGGCGATGTGGGTTAGAATGTCTACTTGCCGGTTGAATCCGCCCATGCTCACCTTGAAGCGCTTGTCCTGGAGAACTCTCTTGATCGCGGCATCCTCGCCGCTGGGGGCCATCTTGGTCTGAAACACCACGCCGAAGGAACCATTGCCAACGATCTTGCACTGGGTGTAGGAGATTTCCTTGTGTTCGCCTGTCAGGCCATCTTGGACCTTTTCACGGATGACCTCTATTCGGGGGGAGAGGGGGAATCAGTGGGACACGACAATTGAGAGGGGAGTAGGGTCTTTCTTACCACCCATGCGCAAACTCGGGAACAAGCCCGGCCGACTCTGTGACATGGTGGGAGGGAGGTGGGTTGATGCTAGAGGAAGAAGGAATCCGTTTTGGGCAGAGAGTAAGGTAGATTCGGTGGAGTAGCTTTCGGATCGGAGAGGGGAGGGGAGGGGAGGGGAGGGCGGAAGGACGGGGCGAGTTGAGGAAGAAACGGCAGAAATGCCAAGGTCAAAAAGGAGGAAGGAGATGAAGGTGGACGTAAACGGGGTGAAGCAGGTGAGAGGGGGGGCCAATAAGGAGCACGAAGTAATCAAAAAGTGCTTTTCGAAAAAGGGCGAGTCGGAGGTGACGTTGATGGGAACCAGGAAACACCTTTGCGGGATTGTGGTCTGTGGTCTGTGGTCGTCTTACGGGGGAAACGGGGGAATGGGAAACAAGAAGGGTAAGGCACGAAATGAGGAAAAAAACGAGAGGGGCGGGAAAAGGTAAAAAAAAAAAAAAGGAAAATGGGAAAAAAAAGAGACTACTTGGAGCTACACTTCCCAATGGTCTGAGAAATCCAAGCAAGTATCAACAGCATCAAAAAGGGAAAAAAACCCTCATCATGTAGAGCATGCTTTATAGTGTATGATGGTTTTTGTTCCAGCCCTCGATCTGATCTCTCGATTGCCCTTTTCCTCCCCATCTTTCTCGCGTTTTTACCCCCCTCAAATGGTCGATTTCCAAGGTTCTTTTGCCTCTCGAAACCGTCGTGACGGGTGGATAACGGATACGGTACGGTTACTTTACGGGCGGAGTGTGATATCATCAGACCGGGACTGGCGTATCAGGCGTAATCTTCACCAAAACGCATGCCAGCGGTGTACGGAATCTCACCTTAGGAACGCTACCCGCAGATGGATAATAATAGATCGAAAGCTTGAGGCATAGCGGACTTGATGCCCATTGTGAGCGCAGAGAGCAACAGAGAGCAAAGAGCGTAGAAGCGCGCTAGTTTTCCGTGAGTCCCGTTAATGTCGGGTGACCAGCCGTGATTTTCCTCAGGAACCGCAGTCATTGGTCCTCGTGACCTCGTGACCACGATGTCATCGAGTCCAGCTGACTTGAGAGAAGCTTGGGCCACAATATGATGACTGATCCGATGGTTTCATGGTTTCGAGGTTTCATGGTCCATCTCCCACACTCTCTATCTCTCTCAGGGCCACGCCCTCGCCCTCCACGACGTTTCAATTGCGCCGTCTGCGTCTGCGTCTGCGTCTGCTTCGGCTTAGGGTCAGGATCGCACCTCCATGCGAGATACCGGGAGCCGGCTCGCAGATCCTAGGTGCAAGGATCCCCTTGGCATGTGAGGTCGAAGGTCTTCTCAGCCGACGCCAGCTCCGAGCGATTGGGACAGCCGTAGTCCCGTGCTGCATCCGGGATTCTTGACGTCCCCTCGAGATCTAGCCCCCCCCGAGATCGTAAGGCTAATAGCCACAAAGTGGACCAAGGCTTGACGTTCTTATTTGCGTTTTTTCTTTTTCCATTTTTTTTTTTTTTTTTGCTTTTTTCCGTTGCAAAGGGGCTCGGGGAATGTGGTTCCTGACGCTTGCCCCTGATTGTGGTCCTATCTTACAGATCTCGCTCGGTGAAGGTCTAGATTGGCCAATGAGCCATCTAGTGGACCTCAACGGACTGGGCGACCTTCAGGTCTGTGTTGGTCCCCGACCTAACGGATGGTTGCTGCGGCCTGATGCACCTGGCTGAAAAGGTCGGCGTTGAGAAGCTACGAGTTGTCGACGGCCAAGGCTGAACGGCGGGCCTGTTACGACAGCGTAAATACATTTTGTTGGGTTCCCGTATCGTGGAATATAGCTATCTGAGGAAGTCAGCCCCCGTTGCTTAGAAAAGGGTTGGTGCGCACACTGTACTCAAAAGCTGTAGATCGACATCACCAGACGCCCGGACTCTCGCCACACGCTTGTCAGGTGGAATAGCAAAGCTCTCAATTTATGGTGACGTCGTGTTTTCCCAAGCCCCGTCTTCGGATCCGATAGCTTATGCTCTTTGTCTCTCTCTCTACTCTGTCTACTCTCTCTCTATTCTCAGACTCTTTCGCTTTATGGTATCCAACATGCCTTGCTTAGACCCATGTGCCCGATAGTATCGAGGACGCTGCATATGCAAAAAGAGGAATGCTTGGGAAATAGAACGCAAGGCACCGCATGCCATGTCCCTTTGATGTCAGACACGTGGGGAGACAATCGCATTGCCTTGCCATTCTCTCATCGCACTGCGGATTGCCCTTTCCCTGAAGGAATGTACCCGAATATGCGAAACATGCAAAACATGAAACCCAACGCGGCTCATTGGGTGTCTCACGCTTGGGGATCCCGAGTCGTCTTCCTTGCTGGGCTTCATTGGGTCGCTGGACCACCGTCGCTCCTGCCCATTGACTCGGGATGAGCGATCTGCCATCTTAGCGACGATCAGAATTATACACTGCTCAGATTCCCAGCCTATGTACAGTAGTTGCTGACTAGTGGTATGTCGAGGGTTCTATTTGCTAGACGAAGACGTGGAGCCCCGACCTAACCCATCACGTCACGCTTTTCCCCCTTTGGCGCAGTATAGCCGATGAGAGACCCATTACCCACCATAAGTATCTCAAACCCCCATCAGATACCGAAGCCACAAAGTCTTGTTCTATTTGTACATTGTTCTCTAATAGATTCAGATACCAGATAACATACTCTACCAGATACTAGACACTTGATACTATTTATCATCTTACCAGGGGTGAGCCCTAATGTCCGGAAGATTGCAACCACACAATCTCCCAATATTACCATTGTCGACAGTGTGTTCAGACATAGTGGGACACTTCCCACAATCAATTTCAAGAGAAAACGAGAATTACACAGGCGAACTAAAAGGGCCCTCGATTGGACACAGGCGGGGGAGAGGGTCTCGGGCCCCCCGCTCTCAAAACTGTAAACGTTGAGACTCTCCAAGCTCCCCGCCATTTTACTGCACCTCGACGGACTGGGATGATGTCAAGTCTATAACTGTCTAGCGCCACGGTGGGCTGTGGCGCCCAACACTATAGACTTTCGGCGTGTTGACAAGATGCCCATTTGCGTCGAGGGTCAAATTTGGCAGATTGTACAGCCCGACCAGGTTGAACGTGGACATGTTGACATGTAAGACTATTGTATCCTTAGTGGATCCTTCTGTAAGGCAGTGGGAAACGGTATTTGACCGAGGAAACTTGGACCAAGGGTTGGGTTGAGTGGGGTGGGAGAACAAAGTCAAACAGTTTGCATAAAACCATGTCCACTTCTGCACTCCGGAGTCCTGTGGCTCGATAATTCTCCAGTGAGCCCACTTCACAGTCCACTCTGTGGCCCACCGTGCACATTTTCGGCTGCCTACAGTAGGGCCCCGAATAGCGACCACCGCCTTAAGCGTCAGGTGATATTAGATACTAAAAGGGCAAATCCAACATTGAACAAAGTACTACTCATGCTGGGGTATGGGCGAGATTTAGATTTTACATCTCTGATACGGAGTGCCGCCTTAGGGATGCGGCCGGAATCGACTACTCAAACATCCGCCCAGGTACCCGTACATTCGGGGGTTCTCAACCAGGTACAAAGCGCATGCGATTAAAAGTCAAAGATTGTTTTACATTGGTCCGTCTATGATGCGAAAACACAACCAGAGCTCCCCCTCCACCCTCGCCATATCCGGGCCACACACGGCCATGAAGGGAAACTAGATCGAGAATTTGGACGGAAATCACGGACCAGAAAGCCGGAGATGCGGGCATCATATGTGTTGGTGGAGAAGCTGATCAAGGGAAACGGAGGGTGAATCTATACAGAAGAAAATATTGGAATCTCCATGGCGCCATACAACTGCCGCTTGCACCGCATCCCAATTTCGAGGGAAAAACCGAGAGGGTAGCGAAATGCCATGTCGTTCCAATCATCGAGGAGCGAAGAACTACTAAAACAGGGGGGAAAGGATGAAGAGAGATTAGCTCGAGAGAGATGTGGGTCATATGCATCCGACTCGAGATGGTGGGCTCAGCGACGAAGCTTAGAAGGGAGGAGGAACCATGCTGGCAGGATCAGCCTTCTCCTGCTGCTCCATCAACTCCTCGCCGGCGATCTCGAGCGAGACGGCAAGACCAACCTTGGCGGTTTGCTATAAAACGGTCACGAGTCAATATATATTTGAACACGAAAAAGAGCAGGACTGATATCATACCTTAGCCTGGTCAATCTCACCAGCGAAGGTCAAAGAGATGGGCATCGCGATACGCTTCTCGAGAAGGCAGCTAACTTTACCGGCGCTGTCGACCTGGGCGCGGAAGGAGGAGGCGCGGAAGTCGTACTTGGCACCGATGGCGGTGGTGCCATCGCGGCTGGGGCCACCCATCATCATAGCAGCGGCGTTGGGAGCGAACTGAAGGTTCATATCGACACCGGCCTCGACGCGCTCGGATAGCTTGCGCCAGTAGGTGGCAGCGAACGTGCCCTGAGCCTGGAGCTGAGCGGTACCAATCCAGTCATCTCCCTTATACTTGGCGCAATAGGAAAGAGCAGTTTCCGGTCGAGCGTTAAGGCCCTGGCGCTGCCAGATAGCCTCAAAACCGAGAGCAAGACTAGGAGTGATGGACTGAAGGTAGCTACCGACGAAGATACCAGTCAGACCGCCCTCGAGGCAGGACGGGTTGAAGGCCTTGAGGGAAGCAGAGAAGTCATCGCCGGTATAGTCATTGTCGAGCTGAAGCAGGCCCTGGGTAGCACCGGGCATGATCTGAGCGTTGGCCTTGGTGACCAGAGCTGAGGTCCAGCGGTGGTTGTAAACGGCCGAGAGAGTGCCATCGCTTCCGAAGTTACCTTGCATAAAAACCTATAGCAAAGAAGAAGCTCGTTTAGACATTGACCCTACAGTGGAAAGACTCGATGGTTGAGGATGGAGATCTGCGAGTACTTACTTTGGGACTTCCGTACATGGCAGAGAAAGCGTACGGGGGCAGGTTGCCGGACGAGCCCATGGAGAACGCGTGCGACACGCGGAACAGAGGAGACATACCGAAGACCTTGGTCAGGTCTGCGCGGAGACCCGAGAACATGAAGTTGGACAGCATGACCTCCTTCTGAACCTCACGCGCGATGTTGTCCACGGTACCCGGGTTGGGCAGGTTGAGCAACGCCCTCCGCTCGGAGAACGAAGTGTATGCATCCTGAATAGCCGCGGCAGCGGGGTTTTCCGTAAGGAAGGAAAGGGGTGATGTGAGATCGGACATTTTGGATTGTTTGGAATCGAATTATCGAAGGTGCAAGGTGTCGTCACGCGATGCCGGCCAACAGGTTCGTCGCGGAAATAAGGCAATGGAATTGCGAGAGGAAGAGTGAGACCAGCCCGGGAATATCTGGGACGAATATCCGTCGCAGATCGTTAGACTTTGAAGGAAGGGCTGTATCTGTTCCGCTCGGTGAGTCGGGAGTTGATTAGAAGGAAGCGGAGCTGGAAGACTTTCTAGTGAAAAAGTCGCTCGGCGTCTTTGGTATTTCCCGTCCACCGGGATGTTATGTAAGCCGCACCGGGCCTTCTCGGGCGCGTTGTGAGAGTAGGCGAAGTCGAGCTGAATAGAAAATCATTTTGGGTGGGTGAATCATTTGGCTCAAATCGATATACCTGCCAAGTATATACACAAAAAGTTTTTGGGAACAGAGAAATCAGATTGTGTACAGAGTCAAAGCTGATCAGTTCCTTGTCTACTTGAGGTTTCCAGGGCTCCACCCAAGATCGCAGGATATCTACCTACGGACTCAGCGCTATCGCCCATACCGCCTCCAGTGCTTCGCTGCCTCTGTCTCTCTTCTACGACTCTTGTCATTTGAGACCCTGCCGGTCGGGTGAATCTTCTTGATTCTGTCGTCTCCGACCTGGGTTGAACGTCTAGCGCTCGCTGTGAACACGCTCTCTTCCGTCATTGCTATCCCACCATCCCCGCGACCATGGACACCTTACTGTAAGTGAGCTCCTGCAACTAGTTGGCGGGTCATGAATTTCAGCTCTTTCATTTTGCATTTGGAGAGATGAATCAATCAACCATGTCTTCGTGATCTGTCCCCGAAAAGCCACTGTTTGAAGCGCGATTCCGCCCCTGTACCTGAAGCTGACGTCAATCAGAACTGCAGAGATCGTAGCCAACTCGCCGCAATTTCGGCGTAAGTCCTCTATCTTTGTCGATGCTATTCATGATCTGCCCGAAAAGGCCGACCTGGCGCCGGCTCAGCTTTACAGCACGGAGTCAGGCCGCCTGTTTCACTCTGGCCGAATTGTGATCATTACTGTGGGGTTGCCCGCAAGGGGGAAAACGTATGTATAGCTTGACCGCAGAGATGAATCGCATGGTCCCGTACTGATATCGAACATATTATCAGTCACATGTCTGTAGCTTTGGCCCGGTACCTTCGATGGTATGTATTGATGTGTTTCACCGGCACGTTTGCCGTGCTTTGATCGAACACTACGCTGACAGACAACCTAGGCTTGGAGTCAAGACCAGGATCTTCCATCTTGGTGATTACCGACGTGCCACAATTCCCTTTGGCGAGGATATGCCCGATGACTACTTTTACGTGAATGGTACGTGGCACTGGAACGCCGTTTGAAATAGCGATGCTAATAAATACCAAGCAACCGCATCCTCTGTCCTACTTCGCCAAAAGATTGTCAGAAAATGCCGTGAAGACATCTACCACTTTTTGAATCATGAAAAGGGCCAGATTGCGATTTATGATGCCGTTAATCCGTTGGCATCGGGGCGCCGCTCTCTTGCAAAAGAATTTGCAAAGCATGATATTGAGGTATGTTAGATCCTTCATTCGCAGTATTGACAATTATTTGTAACGCATTCTCAGACTCTCTTCATCGAGTCTTGGTGCGATGATGAACGTATCATCGAGGAGAACGTTCGCAGGGTCAAGATCTCATCCCCGGATGTAAGTACATGAGATATTATGCAGCTACCTCGAGGATGGTTGCAAGCTGACACTGGTCAAGTACGTCTCATGGAGCCCGGAAGACGCCGTCAAACATTACTTGAACCGCATCTCCTCCCGCATTCCTCAATTCCAGACAATGGAAGAAAAGGACCTGAATTACATCAAGGTTTGCGCTTTTGGCGACTTCATTTAGCCTCAAATACTTACTGTAATAGATGATCAACGCCGGTGAGCGACTCATTGTCAACAATCGAAGCTTCGGCTACCTCTCGAACCGCATTGTATTCTACCTTCTCAACCTTCACATCAAATCACGGAGAACCTACTTTGTGCGAGTAAGCATCTCTCTTGCTAGCCTCGCAAGTACTCCCAAGCTAAACAAGTATTTAGGCTGGTGTTTCACTGGAGGCCGATTCGTACAAAGCCGATGCTTCCCTTTCCGAGCAAGGAGAGGATTACGCTAAGAAGATGACCGATCAACTGCTGGCCCATCGTGAATTAGAGAAACAGGAAATGATTAACCGAGGCGAGACAGACTATGAGCTTCGACCGCTTAAGGTTTGGACCTCTACAAGGCGCCGGACCGTCGAGACTGCGAAATATCTCTACGACAAAGGATACAAGGTTCGACAGCGCTCTCAGATGAGTCAACTCAACCCTGGCGTTTGTGAGAAGATGTCAGAGAGCCGCATCAGAGCCGAGTGGCCCGATGAAGTGACAAAGCATGAGCTTGATCCCTACCACCACCGGTATCCCCGGGCAGAGGTAACGACTGTTTCCTGCCGATGGGCGCCGAAAGAAGCCTGCTGACAGCATTCTCTACAGTCCTATCACGACCTCGCTGTCCGCCTCGAACCAATCATTCTGGAATTGGAGAGGGAGCAGAACGACCTTCTCATCATCGCCCACGAAAGTGTCCTAAGAGTCTTGTATGGCTATCTCATGGCTTGTAACGCTGCTGATATTCCCTTTTTGGAATTCCCTCGAAATGAGATTATTGAGGTATAACACCCGTGATATCGTTCATGTGGATTGATGGCTGATGAAATTCATGTAGATTATCCCCGAGAGCTACCAGAATGAAGCCTCGCGTATTCACATCCCCGATCTCCCAGAAGAAATCATTCCCGACTCGCCCGAAGACTTGAAAATTCCGGTGCCACCAAGTGGAGGAGTATCGCCGATGCAAGGCCTTGGTAGTCCATTGGAAGGCACTTCGACGCCTGTGAGTGGATTGCGGACTCCAAGCGGAGTTCGGACTCCCCGCGAGCCCGAAAGGATCTCGCAGCAACATGTTGAAGATGTTGTCTAGGTCAATAATTGCCGGTGCCGACGTGTTCAACGGTATCGAATCCTCTTCCGATGCTTTGCTTTGGAATGAAAGATAGGGCATTCGACTAGCCACCGTGCAGTGTTGAGACAAATACAATGTTATCTCCCTTTTGAAGTTCATACATTTCCTCGCCTTCGAGTTCCCAATCGGCATCGTTGATTAGTACGAGAACACCTGGTCGACTTTTCGGATTGTTAGCGTTTATTTGACCTTGACCTTGTAATCCACATACACATTGTCTTCCATGATGAACATGTCCTTCCGCTGGTCTTGCATCAGATTGTCGACCAGGTACCGCAGTAAGTAAGAGATATTTGGTTGGCTTCCATCTTTTAATTGGGCGGGTAATGTGACATTGTGCTTGCGCTCATTGCCAAACAAAAGCTCGAGACCACCACTGCAAAAGAAGACCAATTAGAACTTTGACTGGGTAATCTCAAGACGGTAGCAACAGTACGTGAACTCAACGGTGATGGGGAGGGTGGAACCCTCGCTTGAAATGTCGACCATTATGGTGGGTATATCAGATAGTCTGATTATACGATAGTAGACACCTTTCCTGCTCGTGCTGTTGAAGGCCGCAGACGTGAAAGTCGAGGTGAGATTTGAGGCGGAGAGGGGGGTGCGCTGTGTTCTTATCGATAAGGATCTTCCACATTCTTTTGCGACAGCTCTTTCTCTTCGTTATTCGGCGAGCCTCACCTCAGACTTTCAATTTCGAGTGCTTGCGACATGCCGTCTGTCTCAACTGACTATATCAGCGTGGGAGGGAACCGACACCCCGGCTCGGCTGATTGGGATGTCCAGACAGGTGTACTAGCCTACGGCGCAGACAATAATGTAGCTTTGTGGAAGCCTCTGGTAGGTTCAACCGTGTCTGATCTCCGACAACGGGTCGTGATTGAGTTAACACGTCTTATAGGATGCCTCTTGTCGAGGTGTGTATGCCCTACTCGTAGGCCATTCCGACAAAGTCAGCATAATAAGATTTTACACATGCCCCTCCACTGGAACGAGGTTCCTTCTTACCGGCTCCGTCGACAGAACAGTTCGAGTATGGCGGCAGGATCCTGCCGCCCTGGATCATTACAGACATGTTTCTATACTGGAGGGCCACACGGGGTCAGTCAATGCACTCGCAGTGGCCGACGGGTCAGATGTTGTTGCAACTGGAGCTGCCGATGGAACGACGCGCACTTGGAGACTGAAAGTCAATGCGCAAGGTGAACTGGAGAGCGAATTGCTTGAAACAATCACAATGAAGCCGCGATTTTTCCCGTTATCTCTAGCTCTGCGCGTGCTCGACGGTGACCAGGGAAAGTCGCTGGTATTGGCCGTCGCGGGGACTACCACCGCAGTGCATATCTACGTTGCTGAGACCTCTGACAAGCCAACCTTCCAACGTCGCGCCATACTATCCGGTCACGAGGCTTGGGTCAGATCTCTCTCATTCACACAAGACTCACAAAGCGGCACCAACGATATCTTGCTGGCTTCGGCCAGTCAGGACAAATACATTCGGCTATGGCGACTGCGCCGAGGTGAAGTAGAGATTCCTGCACCCGTGGAGGATGACGCGGATCCTCTTCTAGGCGGTCTGGAGCCAACACTATCTAACAAGGCCCATGAATTTGAAGCAGCTGGATCCAAATTCTCAATTACCTTCGAAGCCCTGCTCTTTGGAAACGAAGACTGGATTTACACGGCAAGGTGGAACCCCGACCCAACTCGGTCGCAGCTTCTATCAGCTTCTGCCGACAATACAGTCACGATCTGGGAACAAGACCCAGTATCTGGTGTGTGGATGTCAGTGGAGAGAATGGGTGAGATCAGTGTGCAAAAGGGATCCACTACAGCTACTGGTAGTACTGGCGGCTTCTGGATTGGACTCTGGGCCCCCGATGGCAAGAGGGTTGTCTGCTTGAGCCGGACAGGTAGCTGGAGAATATGGGAACATGATACCGATGCAGACATCTGGGTACAAAAGTTCGGTATTTCAGGCCATGTGCGTTCCGTCAATGGAGTGCAATGGGAGCCGAGCGGTGGTTATTTGCTCTCTACCAGTTCCGACCAGACCACGCGTCTTCATGCTCAATGGAAGCGAGAGGACAAGTGCTCGTGGCATGAATTTTCCCGTCCTCAAATTCATGGATATGACCTGAATTGCGTCGATACACTGGGACCGTTGCAATTCGTGACTGGCGCCGACGAAAAATTGTTGCGAGTTTTCAATGAACCTAAGCAGATCGTGGAGTTGCTTGAGAAGTTGACTGGCTTCAAGCAGACTGTTGAAGGCGAGCTACCGGATACCGCTGAGATCCCGGTCTTGGGTCTGTCAAACAAAGCTCATGGTGATGAGGCTCCAGTGGAGGATGAGGATGAGGAAGTCAGCACCCCGCGGGTAGCTGCAAATACCTTGTTAGCCGACACTCCACCGCTTGAAGATCAGCTAGCACGATATACCTTGTGGCCGGAACACGAAAAGCTCTATGGCCACGGTTATGAAATCTCTGCTGTTGCCGTCAGCCATGATCGCAGGCTCATTGCCACTGCCTGCAAAGCCACATCCCTAGATCACGCCGTGATTCGCTTGTACGATACCTGCGACTGGCACGAGATCAAACCTTCACTTGCAGCACATACGCTGACCATCGCGGACCTGTCATTCTCTGATGATGACCGTTACCTTCTTAGTGTCGGTCGAGACCGACAATGGGCTGTCTTCGTGCGAAGTGTTCAGGACCCGACCACCTTCATCAAATACGCATCAAACCCCAAGGGTCACTCCAGAATGATTCTTGGTGCAGCCTGGGCACCTTCTACAGCCACACAGCCAGTCTTTGCCACGGCAGGCCGCGACAAATCTGTCAAGATTTGGCAAAAAGCCGAGGGCGAAGAAAGTTTCCTTTGCCAAACCACTATTGCACTGACATCCGCGGTCTCGGCAATTGCTTTCTTATCTTCTCCGTACAAAAATTCGTTCGTCCTCGCAGCGGGCGAAGATGGCGGTGCTATTTCAATTCACCGCGTCGACATTCAGACTCTGGAAGCTCAGCATGTTGTCAGCATCGATCCGCTTATTGCACCATCAAGGGCAATTACTCAGCTGTCATGGCGACCAGTAGCTATCGCCGATGCGGATAGTCTCGAGCGATTTGAACTGGCTGTTGCGAGTGAAGATACATCAACGCGCATTTATACCATTTCAAACATAGCATGAAACAGAACCAAACATGTCCAGATAGAAGTCTTGAAATGATGTACATGAAACACATAGAAGACCAAATGTTCGGTATTAAAGCGCGTTCACAACATATCGTTGGATCCCGGGGTGGCTCTTGACAATCGAGTTGATTACCAAGAGCTACTGAATATCACATTGTCACACTCGAATTGCTCAGTCGACAGAACTGTGAATAAGAAATGAACACGGTCTACTAGACCAAGAATCTCGATAATCCAAGGTGTATTGGTTCACCGTCAAGTTATATAGCATCAGCAATCTCATTCATCGCCATGTATGCCCATTGTGAGCCCAAATGCCCAGGAATTCGGATGATAGCCGAGGGAGTAACGAGAATCTGCGAAGGATTTGTCTCTTCTTTTTTGCTCTCTTCGATATCGTCTGCTTTCTCTCTTGCAGCCCATCATCCATCATGTTCACGAACCAACTGGCGATCACCACTCCGTCTTTGGGGCTCCACCCGTCTCATACTCTTCCTGAGAAAATTCAAGCTGCCGCATCGAACGGCTTCGCTTTGATCGAGATTCTCTATCAAGACATAGTGGACTTTGGATCCTCTCAAGTCCCGCCTTTGGATCCTCTCAATTCCCGCCTTTGAATGCGCATAAAGCCGCCCGCCTCATTGGCGAGAAATGCTCATCCGCCCAGTTGGGAGTCCTCGCTCTGAACCCGTTCAAGAATTTCGAAGGCCACATCTCACCCATTACTGAACGCCTCAATTCTGCTCGACACTACATCGAGACTGCCTCATGTTTGGGAGCAAAGTATCTTCAAGTACCCTCTCAGTTCGATACCGACAACAGTGCACCAAACTGGGACTTGATGGTACAGGAATTGCGCCAGCTCTGTGAACTTGCGGCTTCTCATTCTATCATGATTGCTTACGAAGCTGTGACTTGGGGAAGCTACATTGATACCTGGGAAGGGTCTCTGCGGATGGTTGAAAATGTGAATAGGTCAAACTTTGGCGTCTGCTTGGATTCTTTCCATATTGCTGCTCGCGTATGGGCTGATTGTACCACCGAATCCGGCATACGCGAAGATGGAGAAAGCGAACTAAAGGACTCACTTGACCGGTTCGTTGAGACCTGCCCTCTCGACAAGATCTTTTACGTGCAGTTGTCTGATGCTGAGAGATTCGTGGGCCCCTTAACGACAGATCATCGCTTCTACCAGGCGGGATCTCCCTCATCTTTGAACTGGTCTCGAAACATGCGCCTATTCCCTCTCGAGGAACCGCTTGGGGCATACCTACCTGTGTTGACGATTGCCGATGCCTTGTTGAAGAGAAAGGGCTGGAAAGGGGTAGTTTCTCTGGAGGTTTTTGACTGGAGGATGAGAGAAGAGGCATCGAGACAACCCAATGAAAATGCGAAGCGTGGAATAGAATCATGGAAGAAGCTCGTTGCGGCTCTGGAGGCATCCACTTGAAGCGGATCAACTGAGCTGTCCATGATAGCGATATGAAACTAATTCTAGGCCTATCGCTTTTGCTACATACCGATCTCTCCGTCTAATTCTAAAGCTCTCCATGTCATGAATTGTGCATCAGAACTTCCTGAGACTGAGAATGAGGCTGCAACACCGTTAATACCGGCCAACTGGCCAAGAGACAGTCAAGTCCCTAACTTCATTCCCTGTACTTTCATAGCGCGGCCACGCTACTTCACCTCGAGTAATGCTAGGAAATCATAGTGATCGAGATGGAGACATGTTGAACTTCATCATATGGAATGGGTACAGTCGTAAACGTCACTTCTCTCCACTCGGTTATTGCTGGGACCTTCTGTGAACTAGATAATCAGTTCTCCTGCGATAGGCCTGGGAATCTCGGGAACTGCTTCGATGGCTGGAAACCCGAAGATGAGATTTGGCGGAGCGAGCTGTGGAGATGTAGAGTCAGACTAGGGTTCGACTGGCAGGATAATTGCAAGCGAGTAATCAGATGCTTCGAATAGACATGAAAATCTACGGACGAGTCGAGTCCTTTGTCATCTCAACTGACAAGGTCAAATGGCACAAGTCGCGGAATGAAGTCTAATGGAATTGAGTATTGTAGTATTTGCTAGAGTCCAGATTTGTGATCACGGAAGTTCCATGATCACAAAGGCCACCATGGTCTTCTCGTGGCAATTTTGATCCTCCTTCGGGCTCAAGTCATCCTGCCCAAGGTGTGCCTTTCATCCCGTTCCAATGTCTCGGCTTCCTGAATCTTTTCCGATACTGATGTCTTGCATGTCATCTATTTTTTCCAGTGGCCTTCTTTTTTTACGTCCGTACATAGAACCTCCCATTGTTGAAACATATGCATAATCCCGAAATCCCAGCATGAGTCATGGTTGAAAAACTCCAGTGTTGAATAGATCCATCGAGTAGATCTGAATGCCCCCAAAACACCCCATCAATGCCAGGTGGTTGAACCGAATGATTGTTGAATGGCTCTTTGTTAGAATGACCCTCGCTTCAATGCTTCGTGAGATGAAACAAGTTTCTGTTCATCAATCGTGAGCAGGAACGCATCGATTACTCGCGCTTCTCCAATCCATAGCCACCCATCCCTTCCATGGACTGATATGTCTTGCCCTGACTTGACTGGCCGTCACCATTACGAGGTCCACGGGCAGCCAGATCCTCCTTGAGCCACTTGAGGACCAACTCGCCGAGTCGACTGTTCTCTGATGTCCATTGCGGCACCTGACCGTAGTAGCTCTCCACAGTGCCCCATGTCTTGACCTTGCCCAGATGCATATGGGCAAGATGGGTGGGCCACTGGGCGAGGTTGTCCAGGATGTGAGTCGCATAGACAATGGTGCAGGAACGAGTCTCCGTCTCTCGCTTCAGGAAGGAGAGGAAGTTGCTTCGGGAGAGTAGGTCCAAATCCACGGTGATCTCATCGAGAAGGAGCACCTGCCAGGGACGCAGCAAACCCATGGCAAGCTGTACACGACGGCGCTCACCATCGGAGACGGCATGCATGCGCCAGCGAAGATCGATATCGAGGATATCGACCAATTCATCCCTCCGCTCGGGGTAGGCATCTCCACCCACAGAAGCCAGCAGCGTGGGCACGTCGATATCAGTGCGGACGATGCTATTCAACACCCATTCCACACCCAGATAAGTGACACCTTCCAATGAATCTTTGAAGGGGTCCTTGCCACCCACCGAGATGGTGTCAGTGGGGGCAAGACGTTTGCCCGAGAGCAGACGGAGCAATGTGGTCTTACCAGCTCCATTAGCTAATTGTACATTAGCAACCACTTCGAAATGATGAGAAAATCTGCGAATTACCGCCAATGAGCAGCGTCCGGCTGCCCGGAGGGAGGTCTAGCTGCACATTCTCCAGCCCCGCGGAACCATCTTGGAACTTATAGCTAAGATTTTGCACCGAAATCGACGGCTTCTGGGGACTATTAGACGACGACATCTTGAAAATTCGCAACGAGCAATAAAAAAAGGAAGAGAGAAAGGCGATGTAGGGGCTTGATGCAGGGAGAAGTGAGTCACAAAGGTCACCTCAATCGGTCGTGCCATACGTTAGCGTGTGCTCCCGCATGGATGAGGTAATGCATGGATAGCGATAAACGATAAAAGAAAATCGATCATCTTTCTTTCTACCAAACGCCGAGTGCGTGATGCTCTCGACCCTCCGATCGATTCGCCCTGCTCGAGCAATCATGGATCCTCTCATCGCCGTCGTCGGCGCAACAGGGACGGGCAAGTCGAAGGTGATTTGATACCCTGCGCATCTTCGAATGCGAAGGCTAATGACTACAGACAGCTCGCTGTGGACTTGGCCTCCCGCTTCAATGGTGAAATTATCAATGGCGACGCGATGCAGATGTACCGCGGCCTGCCCATCATTACCAACCAGATCCCCACTGAGGAACGAAATGATATCCCCCACCACCTGCTGAGCTGTGTCGACCTAGAAGCGGAAGCCTGGCGCATTGGCCACTTCAAGAGGGAAGCTCTTCGACTCATCGACGATATTCGATCGCGCGGAAAACTGCCCATCCTAGTCGGAGGAACACATTACTACACGCAGGCAGTCCTGTTCAAGGACCAGCTGGTTGGGGAAGGCTCAGATGCGGATGAGGGACCGGAGCCCACAAGAGAGCTATCTTCGACTTCAGATAAATGGCCAATTCTCGATTCATCTCCAGAAGTATTGATGGAGAAACTCCGCGAAGTTGACCCAATCATGGCGGAGCGATGGCACCCAAAGGATGTACGGAAGATCAGGCGATCATTAGAAATCTACTTTCAAACAGGGAGAAGAGCATCTGAAATCTACGCAGAACAGAAACTTCTCAAGAACGAGGCAGTCATGAAGGATGAAGGTCTATTACGATTCGATAACACACTGATCTTCTGGGTCCACGCAGAGAAAGAGATTCTCAATGCGCGACTCGATTCGCGTGTCGACGACATGATTGAACAGGGCTTGATGGCCGAGGCTCAGACAATGTTTGACTATCTCCAGAAGAAAAAATCCCAAGGCATAGACGTCGACCAGACACGCGGTGTTTGGGTGTCCATCGGGTTTAAAGAGCTGGCTCCGTATTTCGCGGCCGTCCAGGAAGCAGAACTGAGTGCAGAACAGCTCGCGGAACTCAAGTTGCGCTGTGTTGAATCCATCAGAACCGCGACACGTCAATATGGGTCGTCCCAAATCAAATGGATACGGAACAAATTATGGCGGGCACTCTCAGATACCGACATGACGCGTCGTCTCTACATAATGGACAGCAGTAATGTCAAGGACTGGGATGAGTGCATCAGCAAGCCATCTGAGAACATTGTGCAATTACTGCTTGAAGGAAAACCAACGCCCGATCCCAAAGCACTCTCGAAGCTGGCTAAAACTGTCCTCAGCGCAAAAGAGGAGCAAGCGCGTGCACAGCCAATGTCCGACATGCAGTGTTTTACTTGCGATATATGCAACAAGACGATGAACGGCGAAGAACAGTGGAATATTCACCTGAATGGTTACAGCCACAAAAGAGCAGCCAAGTCCGCAGCTAGGAAGGCCGAACGAGATGCTTATTTCCGAAGAAAGGAATTAGAAGCTCAACAGGCTCCGGACTCAGGGGCCGATCCCCGGGCCATCTGATCTGCACATAATGAAAAATTGAATCATTTGGCATCAGAAGGACCGATGCCAATCATGGAATGTCTCGTGAACCTAAAGTAAAAATGAAATTATGACCAATCTCAGGCCATTGACGATCGCCAGGCTGTAAAGGCGGAGGAGAGGATGTCACCATGACCCGAGCCTTCAACCTTGAACACTTCAATGACTGGTGACTTTTCCTGTTTCCGTATCCTCCACGTCCCATCTTCGTGGATGGTCTGCTTGAGCCCTGTATAATGTTAACTCAACGCAAGACAGACGAGAAGGGCAACTTTACAATCAAAGAATGCGGCAGCAAAGTTAATGCAGATATTTCCGTCCCAAGAGCCCCTTCCAACCTTCTTGACTTTGCCAGGAATACTAGCAGTGTCAAGCTCTTCCAGGCGATGGACAATACCTTGTTGATCACGGAAGCCAACGATAATCTTCGGCACACCGAGCAAGAATGACTGCGCCCAGAACTTCAGCAGCTTTCTCTCGTATTTCAGCATATCGCGGTCATTGCGAATCTCAGCCGATGTCTTCAACTCGACCCAATGAATCGTGTCTTCTTTTCGGTCTGGTTTGCAATCCCATACTGAACGAGACGGATCAGTATTGCGCTTGCGTATCTTCATTTATCCATTTCTTTGAAAGCTCTCTGTTTGGGAAAGAGGGAACGCACCGGCGTCTACTTCACCACCTAGAATCATGCGCGTATTGCCAATTCCAGTCTTGACGACGGAACAATATTGGGCGCTATTGTTGACGACTTCATTCTGACGATTTTCGATCTCCGTGCGCGTTGTCTTGTCCCATGGCTGTCTTAGAACAGACAGGACCTCAAATTTGTAACCTAACGACGAGAGTAAGCGACTATTGATCATGTGGGTAGATAATCAAGCGTACCCCAATACATCATTTGCTCCTGTGATGCCATGCCGGGTGGCATTCTTTGTTTACATTGGGCCTCTTTTTGCCGATTTTTGTATTCGTTGTTCTCTTCGATGAAACTAGCATGTATAAGCATCACAGACGTCAAATATGTTGGAGGTTCTCGTACATCGTGCCCTTTCAAGTCAGTTAGGGCGATTTGAACAAGAGAATCCTAGGACGGGACATACCTGATAGCATGTTGCATTCATTTCAAACCTAGATCGCCGTCCAGCCGCGTGAGTAAAAAGCCACACACATAATGAATTGACACACGTACCCATTCATCATGTCAAATGGAGCAGTTAGAATCTATTCACACTAGTTTTAGAACAAAGTCCATGAGCCTGCATGTTGCGACTTGGACTACTGACCTTGGTCATCATGCCTCGCCAAGTGATAATGTCAGCTTCGCACTTTTTCCCTGTTTCTTTCTCGAGGGCAGTGACAGTGTCCAGAAGCGCATCGAGATGCTCATCCGGAGAATCATTCAGCTTCTGGAACGTATCGAATCCGATATTCAAATCCGCCGGCAGATCCGGCGGATAATAGTACGAGATCGATGAATCTCCCAAGTGAAATTGGCGATTTTGATCATAGGAAAAGCAAGCGATTTCCTAGCACTTCAATAAGAATTCTGTTTCCTGCTGTCATGCATGAGATCACTTACTCGAGGTCGTCGAATCGTTGTGCCCGAACCGCCGAAACGGTCCACAGGGTGGATGTCAAAAATGGCTCGACTCATGTCTGGGAATATCAGCCAGTTGCTCTGATGCGGGACGAAGCGCGCAAAGCAACAGTCCTCGATACAAAGAGACGATCCGCCGGAGTCGCAAACGGAACTCGGTCGCCTTTTGACACGTCGCACAGGGTCTCGGCGCAGAGGCTAGCTGTGTGTAAACTCCGTTCACTTGCAAGGAAACCGTATATATTTGTCGAGGATCAGAAGTGCACGAAGATATGGACCGCGGAGTCGATAGCTAGAGGGAAAAGTGACCCAGCGCAGTTGAGCTTCCGCGTCCCCACCAACTTTCCACCTGCACTCCCCGCGAATCGCCCTCCCGCTTCCACCATTCGTGTCTGGGCCCGGAAACGACAAACCACGCATTCCTGTCATTTGTTCAAGGTGATACAGCTTGACTATGTCTTCTCGCATCGAGAAAACGATCGCCCGGCAGCGCGAAAAGTGAGCCACCGCAGTCTGCAGCTTTCCTGACGAAATCCCATGCTGACGAGCGACTCTCTTCCAAGGATCGCGGATGGCGCCTACTATGAAGCTCACCAGCAGCTTCGCACCATTGCCGTGCGATACATCAAGGCATCTAACTACAATGCGGCGGCGGAACTTCTTGCGGGCGGTGCCACGGCTCTGTTGAAAGCTGGTGCTCAGCAGGGTGCCTCGGCCAGTGGCGGTGACTTGGCAATTATGTTGATCACTGAGGTCTATAACAAGGCAGAGTGGGAGATCTCTGGTGGAAACGATGATACCGAGGGCCGTGCTAGGAAGAGTGAGTTTCGATCTTCGGTGCCTGTTCAAGACGAGTGACATTGGGACCTCAAGTTAACATGCCCGATTTGTAGAGTGTTTGATTGAGCTCTTGCGTGAGTTCCCATCCGACGAACCTACCAGGAAGAGATTCATTCAGGAAATGATCGGGTGGAGTTCACGGCATGGACCGCTGGAGCGAGGAGACCCAGATCTGCATCACGCTGCTGGATCAGTCTACGCGGAAGGTTTGTTATCAAGTTTGATTCTGTTCATTTGCAATATCTGACTGGTAATATGCAGATAACGAGCCTTACGATGCCGAGAAGCACCTCATCCTAGGAACATCCGAGTCGGCAGAGACCCTCGCGAAACTCGAGTACGAGTGGTACACTCACGATGACCCGCACACTGCGGCCATCTATGCCTCGCGCGCGGTCATTCCATATCTCCTTACCGGCAACCTCCGCAGCGCCAATAAGGCCATGCTCATCTTCACCTCTCGGCTGTCAGCCGCCAACCCATCTCTCGGCGTGCAAGACGTGAGCAGCTCCAACTCCGACGTTCGGGTCTTCCCTGCTCTTCCATTGCTCAACTTCCTCAACATGTTGCTCCTGACCATTCAGCGGGGTAGTGCCGATCTCTTCCGCCAACTCACTGCGCACTATGCGACACAGATCAAGGAGGTAGGCATTTGGGACGATGCATTGGCCCAGATTGGTGAACAGTACTTCGACATCAAGATCCCCAAGCAGGGTAACCCCTTGTTGGACATGATGGGCAGCATGTTGTTCGGTGGTGGTGGCCAGGATAACGCCGGTGGAAGGAGGGCACCGGCCAGGGCTAAGAAGGTTGAGGCGGCGCCGCCATCAAGCATGGAGCTTGACTAGCGCAAACCGGTCCGTACTCCCTGACGCGAGGACGACATGCTTGACAGTGGACATACGCAAATGAGGATTGATCGTGTAATGAAATGAAAACATGCAGCGCATATCACACCTATTCAGAATCGCACATCCCTTTCTGCCTCAAACATCCAATTGTCATCATCCAAGGACGCGACTTTTTTGCGCAGACTTTGGTGGACGATATCCAAGATCTCTGTTGCAAGTCAGCACGACTCCAAGTTCTACGTAAAAGGGTTTGAAAAGTGGCATACCATCTGGTTCACCACTTGTCGCTCTGTTTCGATGACGGATCATCATCTCCACCAGAGCCGCGTCGAATTCTAAGACCGTGTCAGTTGTATTTGATGAGGTAAACCAAGATATAAAAATCCACGTACTTTCTTTCTCACGCCCGCTTAGCTCTGAAGAGTCAAATCCGGTCTCCCCGGCATCCTCGGCATCAAGCTCCCTCAGTTCCTCCCCGTCTTCGCCAACCAGCGCATGCGACAAGGACGGTACATCCAGTTTGTAACCACCATTCTTGTCCCGCACAACGATCTCCTTGTTCTCCGTCAATTTCATGCTTCGCGATGAGGATGAGTCCGAGCTTGTCGGCTTCGGCCTATGCGAGGGGCGGTTGGAGAGTGCGTTGTTCGGCTGAGGGACGTTGCCATTAGGTGGGCCCGCGGAGGCAGGACGGCGGCTGAGATTCTGGTGGAATAGATTGCGGCGGACAGAGGCTGTACCCATGGTGGAGAATGTCTGGATTCTTGCGTCGTAATGGAAGGATTGGCGATGCGATATTGCGCAATTTCTGTCGCGTGGGGGTGTGCGGGGGCTAAATCGAATGGAACTTATATGTAGGGATCGAAAAGACGTTTCAGGTTTTCTGATACCGAGTCATGCAGGAGTAGCGAATGGATGCCACCAATTTGGCTGTAAGAAATACTGTGGGTTAAGGAGTTGAGGTCGACTCTTGAGGCCGAGGAAAGGAATGCCCGCGGTAAAAGACTACGGTTCAACCAACAACGAAGCAAGCGAGAATCTGACTCCTGCAGCAGCAATTACATGAGAACAATATATAGGTTGTTTAATCGTTCTATACCTCGAGCTCCAAATTCCAACACTCCCATAGATGTCATCAAGAGCACAAGAACCTCGGTGCACAGGCCAAGCGATAAGCCGTTTATCGCGGGACGCGTTCTCATTTCTCGCGTCTCTTCATCACCACATCTTTCCCCGGGACACAATTCCACCATGGCCCAGGGCGAATCTTCCGCAAGCGCTGAACGCAATGGCGCCAAAGCATCGACTACAGGTCCTACCGACTACGAGCTGCCTTGGTAAGGTCTTCTGAACGATGGAAGTGCTCTTTCCACTGACTTTTTGCGTACACTATAGGGTTGAGAAATACCGCCCCGTCTTCCTCGATGACGTTGTCGGCAATACCGAGACAATCGAGCGTTTGAAGATTATTGCCAAGGATGGGAACATGCCTCACGTCATTATTTCTGGTATGCCAGGTATTGGAAAGACTACTTCGGTTCTCTGTCTGGCGCGGCAGTTGCTGGGTGATGCGTATAAGGAGGCTGTCCTGGAGCTGAATGCCAGTGATGAGAGAGGTTAGTCTACTTGATCTTGCCTATGAAATGTACCTGAGCGCTCATAACGCAATTCAGGTATCGATGTGGTTCGTAACCGGATCAAGGGTTTCGCTCAGAAGAAAGTCACCTTACCTCCAGGCCGACACAAGCTTGTTATCCTGGATGAAGCCGATAGGTAGGTTGTGGACGGAAATTGGAGCTTCTGCATCTTTGCTGACCTGATGCAGCATGACCCCCGGTGCGCAGCAGGCGCTGCGCCGCACAATGGAAATCTATTCAACGACCACTCGATTCGCTTTTGCCTGCAACCAATCGAACAAGATCATTGAGCCCCTTCAATCACGTTGCGCCATTCTCCGATATGCCCGATTGACCGACGCGCAAGTCGTGAAGCGTCTCATGCAAGTCTGCGAGGCCGAAAAAGTCGAGCACTCGGAAGATGGAATCGCCGCCTTGGTCTTCAGTGCCGAAGGTGACATGCGCCAAGCCCTCAACAACTTGCAGAGTACCTGGTCTGGATTTGGCTTCGTCAGTGGAGACAACGTCTTCCGCGTCGTTGACAGCCCTCATCCAGTGAAGGTCCAGGCGATGATCAAGGCTTGTTGGGAAGGCAAGGTGGATGCTGCGCTTGAGACACTGAACGAATTATGGACCCTTGGATATTCCTCTCACGACATCATCAGCACTATGTTCCGAGTCACCAAAACTATTCCGACACTATCGGAACACGCCAAATTAGAGTTCATTCGCGAGATTGGCTTCACCCACATGCGCATCCTGGATGGTGTGCAATCACTGCTCCAGCTAAGCGGTTGTGTGTCGAAGCTATGCAAGATTAACATGAAGCCTGAGCTCTTCCAGCCCACCAGGGATTAATCTTGCGACGTGATTTCCTGCAGCATATTTCCACGGCGTTTGAGGTTTCTTATCCGAGTGATCCCAGTCGAAGAGTCATGGGCGCCTGGTCCACCAATTATGAGATACGTTAAATTCACAATATAAACACAAAATTTTTATCAACTATGTACTAGACATCTATGGTTCTAGGTATTCTTGACGCGGCTTCTCCAGATCCTCTCGACAAGAGTAGCAGCTCCGAGAACTTTCTCTTCTTGGAGCTTCCTTCCAATAATCTGCAGGTTCACTGGGTAACCATCCATTTTTTCAGCATCGTAAAGGTTCCAGTCCCACTCATCTAGAGTGTTCCTTGGTACATATGGCTCTGCAGGTAGAGAATCCTGCTCAGCTCGTACTTCATCCACCGGGAACGTCAGAGCTGGATAGTCCAAGAAATTCCAGATCTTCGTATATCCCACCCACCGGAACTTGCCATGGGGAACAGCAGTGTGCGGCAAGGTCGGGCCCAACAAAACATCGACAGGTTTTCCAGAAGGAGATCGAACAGCACTCCATTTATCGAGATATTTCTTCTGCGCAGCCACCTTGCGCTTGTTCAATTGCCAGTATTCGTACACTGAGATGGGCTTACCTCGATTGACCAAAGCCTCGACATGGGGAATGTATGGTTCACCTGCAGCAGCGACATCCCGACGAATGTCTTCGCCTCCATCTGCAGTGTAGTAGAGGTCCATGACCTCGATGCATGCAGCATGGTCGGACGTATCCCAGATCACAATTTCGTGACCTTGCGCCTTTAACACGTCCGATAGCTCTCTAAGTGCGCGAGCAATAGGTGGGTGGACTTGGACCACCCCATCATCCATAATGAGCCCGATGACTATTGGGCGGGCTTGAATCTCTTGGAATGCAGTCTCATTCCAGGGAAGAGGAGCACATCGGGGATCCAAGTCCCAAGGACGTGAATCTGCAACGAGCTGAGTTATATAACGGAGAGAATTCAGGTCTCGAGCCATCGGCCCAACAGACGAAGGAACATGTTCTTGGCCTTCGGTGGACACGGGGACGCCCAGGTAAGGATAACGGGCGCTCTGTTCCAGTGAGTGAGCTCATTGTTTTCAAGAGCACAGAATGTACTGATACTTACACTTGGCTTGAAGCCATACAGACCCATTGTACTCTGGGGAATACGGATACTCCCGCCAATATCCGTGCCGAACCCAAGTAGAGAGGCGTGCAGTGCTAGCAAAGCACCTTCGCCTCCCGTGGAACCACCAGCAGAGAAATCGGGGTTTCTAGCATTGGTTGTGAGTCCCCAGAGAGGGTTGTCGGTCTCCGCCCACTAGCCATGAAGTTAGTGGCTTGTTGCTCAATTGACATTGGGAACATTGTCAAGGCGACAGACCAAGATACTTTGAGGCAAATTTGTTTTCGCAATAATAATGGCACCCAGGTTTTTCAAGATTTGAACGAGGACCGCATCTTCCTGGGCTGGGGCAAAGGACCTTCCCACATATCCCAGCGTGGTATCAATGCCCCTAATATTGAACTGATCTTTGACAGTGACAGGAATACCATGGAGAGGACCTTTCGGCTTGTTCGTTACTTCGAACAGGGCATCCAACTTCCTTGCTTGCTCGAGGGCATCTTCAAAGACCACCTCACTCAGACAATTCGTCTATATTCGTTCAGTCTAATTTCACACACGCAGAGGAAATTTTTGCTCACCAATTGATGTGCCACGACTGCCCTAATTCATACTTAGTGGTGCTTCATTCAAGACGTGTCGTCACTCTTACCGTCGGATGTACGCCCTGGTGACCTGCTCGGCGGTGAAGTGCCTCTTCAAGACACATTGAGATAATTCCTCGATACCATCAATCTCGGTGATTCTCTGCGCCTCGAAATCCTTCAATCGACTTCGTTCGTGGACTTGATCCACTCGAGGCTGTCGGTGGTCTACATCCTCCACCAAGTACGGAGCGAGAAGCTTATCTCTAGCGGCTCGTTTCCGAGCGACGATGAGCTCCCACGGCTGTTCTGTGCTGCCCATGGCTACGATCCATTTCAGCTACTCCAACGCGGGGGATTCGGCTTAAATACGACAAGCTCGGCTTCGGAAGCGATCCGGTCCCCGTTATCAGAGGGCTTCCAAAAGTGGGGTACAGCAGTGATCAATGCTCTTTTTTTTGGAGAAACTGGACCACGATATACAGGACCGGCGTCATGACCCCAAGAATCATGTCACAAGTTAGTTCAGTTCATGTCTCACCCCGGTATCTCAAGGGTCGAGTATAGCAGGGTGAACACGAAGCTATCCCGTTCGCGGAGATTTGGCGGGGCGCTCTCAACCGTCGAAAGTGGGTCGATCCAGGACCTCCAGGGACCCATTCCCACCCCCATCTTCCAAGCCAACGCCGGATGGTGATCCAGATGGAATCCAAGAGCTCAGGGTCGACCGGCGCAAGCGCGACCGGCCCAGTTCGCACCCGCAATAGGACCGCGCCCGGCGCGATCGCAAAGAGAGCTTGCGACCAGTGCAAGTTTCGCAAGATCAAAGTAACCTCTCTCCCCCTGTTGCGCAGCATCGCACACGCTAATTTTTCCCTGCAGTGCAGCTTGTCACAGCCGTGCAAGGCCTGTCAGTCGATGGGGTTCGATTGCACATTTCTCCAGCCGCAGAAAAAGCGCGGGCCAACGGGCCAGTAAGTCATGATCGCGATACCAGTCTCGAGAGAAATGCACTGACCGGGCTCCAGTCGCGTATCGCAAATTCGACAGCAACAAACGCCTATCGTCTCCAGAAGCTCCTCAGAAACATCAATATCTAAACAGGATGCCTTTCAATACCATGTGCCCACGACCGAGACGGGTCAGTCTGTTCCGATGGCGGGAACATCCTGGGCACCCCCTCACGGCGAAGTCACAATGCCCATGAACGGACCAGCTGGCCTGGCACCAACCGGGCCTTCTGCGACAGTAGTGGATGCCTGGGGGAACGAAACGTCGTCTTTGAACTCTGGTGGTAACGGGGCGGTGGGCTGGACCGACCGACCCGATGTCGAATATTGGCTTCCAGATCATCTGGGTGCCCAGGTCCCGGTCTTCGAATTCCCCGGAAGCAACATCTATCTCAAACCTTCTCTACCATCGATTATACAGCCTGTTCCTGATGTGGCACCCATGAATATTGCCCCACAGGAGCAGCAACCACTACCATTTTCGCCAACGGTGGGATCCGTGCAGTCCGAAAGCCAGGACGGAGGCGATGAGTTCTGGCCAACATCTATCAACGAAGCGAACATGATACCTTGGATCGATGTTTATTTTGACCGTTTACATCCGACTCTTCCCGTACTAAGCCGTTCTTCCATGTTCACACAAATGATGTGTCAAGAGCATCGCAAGAATCCCCAATTCGGATCTATGGTGCTGTCACTTTGTGCATTTTCTCTGACACAGCCTATCGAAATCAATGAACGGGCAACCACCTCATCTCGTGCTACGCAAGCACGGTTGATGATGCATGAGGCCACCAAGATGCGGAGCTGCTCCGACTTTGGCGAGCACCCCACTATTGAGGCTGTCTTGACAAGCTTCTTCCTCTTTGGTTGTCTATTTGGAAGCAATCAGCACAATGCCGCCTGGCTTCGGTTGCGGGAGGCGCTGGATCTTGCGTCCACATTGGGACTGAATGATCCCAACTCGTATCGGGATTTGTCTGGTGATGAGAAAGGCCAGCGATTGCGGACCTATCTTGTCTTATCAATTACAGAAAGGTACAGTCGCAAATCTCCCCGCTTCGTAAAAACACTTCATGGCTAATCACAAGCAGAGCTTATGCTCTTCAACGGCTACACCCGGTAACATTTTCAGGCAAACCGGGCTTCAGTATGCGTTCCGTGCATGACTTCCTCCATAATGCAACACATAGCCTTGTCTCGGGCATTATTGTCCACAACGAAAAAGATGCCGAGGGCATGATGGGTCTAGCACGATTAATGGAACTATTCGATGCCATCGACGAAGATTTCATCCATTGCTGGAACCGGCGCTGCGACATTACCAAAGGTTTCTGTCAAAAATTCACAGAGGCCAAGGCCTTATCCATGCATGCTAGCCTTGATCGAATCAGCCAAGCCGAGCGATATAAGGGCTACGACTGGTTCGAGCGAGCCAAAGGAGACCAGAATGACAACAACGCACTGCTCGCAATCGGTCTACGAGAGACACAAGCAGCAGATGTTTTCGTCACCCAGAAATGGCTTCAAAACCGTGTCTGGCGCCTTTGCCTGAATCATGGTCTTCTCAGAACCCATTCCGAGCGGCCCGAGTTGACCTTTGGTTATGCAGTCACCGTGGCCGAATCTACACTTCAACTTTGTCGGTCATTACGACTGAGTTCTATGGAAGCGCATGGGATTGGACATGTAAGCTGATCTCACCCACCCTTCAAATCATTTTGGCACAGCTAACAGGTACCAGACCGAAAAGATGTACGATATCGCCACCGCGGCAACTGACATTCTTTGTAACATCAGCCCACCCTACGGAACAGGCATGACGCCTGCGGGCAACTTCGCCGAAACAGCGTCTGCAACGACTACACCGCAATCTCTCGCTGAAGATTTTGTGCTGTTGCTCAGCAGTTTCCGAGGAGGAAATCATCCGTTTTTGGAGAAATACAAAGCCCACCTTCGCTCGTTACAAATCCCGGGGATTTGGTCCCAGCAATAAGTGGGGGTTGGTGTGGTCGTGTGTGAATAAATGCATCCAGGAAACGCCATGTACAATTATATATGAATGAAGTCAATCGCTGGGGGCTTCACTGTAAACATCGCTCTTGCATATATTGACTGATGTTAAGGCCGTCCCAGATATCAGCTTGTAGAAGGGTGGTTGGTGTTCGGTCAGCTTGGCCCTGGGCCGATTCTGCAAAGAACCGGATTCTATAGCAGCGGTCTGAAGGGTGGTAGATCCGAGTCGTGATAACTGTTCTCTCATTCACGAAGACTTCAAGCACGCTTTTATCGAAGAATGCGCGCACCTTCAAGGTCTCCTCAGTCTCCTCCCCTTGTTCATTGACGGTCGTAAATAAAGTATGAGGGGCAGACTCGTGTCCGTGATTAATCTCAGGGTTCTCGAGAGGGGGTCGGTGAATGGTAAATGTTTCACTGCGCGGGTGCCATGCAAGAGTAGTGCAATGTTTGAAATCTAGAGGCTTGTCAATGGGTGTGATTTAAGACGACTATCCGGCGAAAAATGTACATACCGGCAGTATGAGCGATTTCAATGCCAACCCGTTCACACGATGAACTAACTGAGATTTCGCTGCCGAATTCCCAGCGAGATGTCGTCAGAGGCGAGCAAGCAGTAGAAGTCGAGGCGAGGATTGGGGCAAGGGTCAACTGTGTAAGAGTGTTCTTGGTAGCCCCAGATCGAAGACGAGCAAGTCGTGAATCTGGAGCGATGCCCAAAGTGTGAATAGTAAAATGATTTCCATCAGAGGTTGATTCGATGCAAGTGATGGATTCCAATTGCGAGCTACGCGCCTTCTTCACATGTCGCATGGTCATCAAATTGACTACCCTCGGCAATGAAATCATACCGCTCCATCCCTGACGATGACGAGGGCCATCGGATAGATCTTCCTCGGTAACCCAACCATACACAATACGTTGAGAGGTTTGAGGATCCCAGAAGCCATTGGCAGCATATAAACATCCATGGTCGAAGATACCGGCGAAGGCATATTTTGTCAGGATATTTTCGGCGCCCTTCTGTTCAGTGGATGTTTTCACAGACATCCACAGTTGACCTCGAGGGTCTCGCTTATGACGTGCTTCGCCGGTTATGTGATCGGGACCTTCTGGCCGAAGACATCCTTCGACCCCCATCACGACGAAGTCTCTAGAATCGCCAGAGTCATTGGTCAGGGTCATCAAATTAGTTACTTCCCAATTGACACCGAAATCTCCAGACCAGCGCCCCGGGCGAAAGTTGAGGCCAAAGTTTGTCAAAAGACCGGTGTATTTCCATTGCCGAAGGTCCTTGGGGTTGACTGAGTAGACAAAGAGGGTCGGTGTCTGACCGACAATTCCGCCCGAGATGAATCCGTACAGATTTGAATCTTGATTTAGCGAGGCAATTCCTCTATTCCACGTTGTAAGATACGGGTCTCTCCAGCCAGTTACCTTCAGATGGCAAGGTGGTCCTGGTAGAATTGGGTTGCAGTGCTCTCGTTGCCATGTCTTGCCGCCATTTTTGGAGGTCGCCAGGCTAAGAGACTCGCATCCTGCGGTGTATGGTAAAGTGTAATGAATGGGAAGGTGTCTTACTGATGTATAGGCGACAGTGAGAGACCCGGGCTTCCCTTGAATATCAGTCGCACGCATACACCCAGTGAATATACCGCAGCGGTCATATTCCGCCGAGGGCGTCAGAGCTGGCGTTGAAGATGTTTCCCATGAGATTAAATCGGAAGATGTGGCATGACCCCAAGACATGTTACCCCAGTCGTTGCCATACGGATTCCATTGGAAGAACATATGGTATAGTCCCGTCGAGGGATCGAAGCCAAGACCACAAGGGTCGTTCTGCCATCCGCTCGGGGCGCTTAGATGGAAACAAGGCTTTGAGCGAACAATTTTCGACGTTGGCTCATCATCCAGTGTCCCGCCTGCTTCATGGGAATGTCTGTCGTGGAGATGCCCAGCCTCGATCCCGTCAACGAGGACAGACATGGTTCAGGGGGTAGAAAGTTTCTCACGAAGGGATAGAGATCAATAGAATCTTAAATATTCCAACTCCATCACTTCAAAGTTGAAGAAAGTGGAACGCGACCGGATAAATCCCGGCGATCTGAGCTCAACAAGGCGGATCAATGGCATGTGGCGCTGATCGCAACCAGTCGACAGATTCACGAACCCAACTGGGCCATCGCGCCAACTGTCAGAATCTGGATTTTACCCGGGATTAAGTGTCGGAAGCAGGATCGGGGCCATGGCAAGAAATTCCAACGGAAGATATTCGGCGAAATCTCGACCGTGGAGAAGTGGAAGATCTGCACTTGTAAGATCTCGTTTCTTGACACAAGCTACAGAAAACCACAGGAATTCAATCCTTGACGCGCTAGAGCCATGGACTGGACGACTGGGGGAAAACCTCGGAGAAACAGTGCGTCTTAGTCAAGCGACAATCCGAGAGCGTGGAAAAAGTGGAAAAACGGGTGGAAATCTGGGGAAGTCGACTCTGCAGCTTCTCCAGCTTCTTTTTCTCCATGGGGAAATCCGCACTCGATGGCATGGGCACCAAAGGCCTTGACAGGGATTGAGCCCTATAAATCCATGGAGGAGTCGCGACATTCGAGGCTGTCCCTCCTCTCATCCTGGACCTCTTTCAGAGCCATGACAGCCGACAAGGAGTACGGCTCGACAGAGCTCGAACATGTCATCCCTTCAGAGAACGGGGCGGTTAATGCCTTACTCGTCCTAGTCTGCGTGGTCTTTGGCGGGGCATCATTCATTTTTGGCTATGACGATAAACTCATCTCTCCTGTTGCGGCATTGACGCCATTCGTGAGTTTTTCTCCGCATGGCCACCGAGGATGGAAATGTTGATCGTGACCAGGTCAAGAAGTTTCAAGGACCCAATCCCGCAACGGGCGAATATGTTCTTACCGCACGCAACCAGAATCTAGTGATTTCCGTCCCTTTGGTGGGTGCAGTGGTCGGTGGACTACTGGCGTCGCCACTGAACTTCAACTTCGGCCGCAAGTGGCCCCTAGTCGCTGCTTACGTTTTGTCCATCGGCGGAGGTCTTCTTCAAGTATTCTCACCTAACCTGGGAGCGTTCGTGGGCGGAAGATCTATCAATGCCGTTGCTTTCGGTATTGCCACTGCTACGGCTCCGCTTTATCTCTCAGAGGTAAGACTGACCCTCTCCGAGCTAATAGATCGACGAGGCTAAAGTTTCCAGGTTGTCCCGGCTTCTATGAGGGGTAGAAGTGTGAGTTCAATCAACATCTTGAACCTCACGGCCGGGGTGGTTGGCACCGTCATAGTCTGGGGCACCCAAAAGCTCGATGGCCACCTATCATATCAAATCCCACTGGCTGTACAAGCGGCAGTTCCAGTAATCCTTTGTGCGATGACAATCTTCCTTCCAGAAAGCCCTCAATGGCTCATATCAAAAGGAAACATGGAACAAGCCCAAGTCAATCTGCGCAAACTCCGTGGCTTCAGCGACGAGCAAGTTGAAGACGAGCTCAGACTCATGGCATTCTGTGAAAGAAACAATCGTGAACTTCGATCTAAAACCAGATTCTGGCATATTTTCAAGCGAGAGCATCTCAGGCGCACACTAGTCGCAGGCTCCTTCTTTTCTCTCAACCAAATCTCTGGCGTGATCCTGTCAACCACCTACACAACAATCTTCCTGACACAATTGGGGGTCGCCAAACCCTTTTCTCTTACAATCATCTCATCCTGTTGTACTCTGGCGGGTACAATTGCAGCCCCATTCGTCATCGACCGCGCCGGTAGACGCCCGACAGCCTTTGTTGGCATGGGCCTTCTTTTCATGATTGATGCCGTGGCTGGTGGTCTCGCGTTTGACAGAAGCAAGCACGCGACTCTCGCCATTGCTGTGCTGTCATTTGTGTTCAATTTCTTTTGGGCTTCCTCATTTTTCTCATTATCGAACTTGATGCCCTCTGAGATGGCGACTCCGAAGCTCCGCCATCATACCATGTCCTACACCGTCGCGTGCGCAGAGATCACTGCTGTGATCACTACACTTGTTGTGCCGCAGTTGACATCGGCGGATGCAGCCAATCTCGGCGCGAAGACATACCTGATCTTTGCTGGATGCATGGCTGGCATTATTGTCTTCATGTATTTCCTAATGCCCGAAACCCGGGGCCGCACGTTTGCGGAGATTGATGAGATGTACGCGGCTAAAGTGCCAGCTTGGAAGTGGAGGTCTTATCAAGCCTCGATAGAGGCGAGAACCGGGGAATCTGCAAGACACTCTTCGGAAAAAGATCTAGCCATTGTGAATCAACCTTCCACCGACCGGTTCGTAGTCACAATCTGAAAATATACTTTACGTTTCTCACATAGAGGCTTTTGCTGGTAGCTTAATCGGGAGAGAACAAATTTGCAAGATTAGTAATTATTGGGATCTAATATGACACCTGCACGGATCGTTCGAGAACAAATATAGTAAGACAGCCCTGGGAGTGGGAAGAAGAAGATCCAAATGTAGTCGCTTGAAGTCACCGTCGTCACATCGTGCGCCATTCGCGGCAAAAAAAAACACCAGGAAGGCAAAGGACATCAAATGAAAGGCGCATCAACACGCACCATACACCTAGGTTTATATGCATGGGTATCAAATCATTAAGAACAGTCATAGTAAGACAGAATCAATCACCGCGCGCGCCATTTCCAGAACTTCCAACCCGTAGCACCGGTCTTGCCGTCCCGTTTGTAAATACGCCAGTAGTATACCGGCACCCCGGTGATAAGAAAGGCGACCACGATCAGGGTCTGGAGGGGCTCGGAGATGATGGCGCGACTCAAGAGAAACAAGCTAACGCAGCAAAAGATGATTGGGGTGCTGATCCATGTGCGGTAAGGACGTTCTAGATGTGGCTCGCGGATGCGAAGGACGATCAGTCCGAGTACAGTGAGGAAGTAAAAGGTGTAACCAGCGACACCATAGAAGGTCACTAGGGTGCTGAACTCGCCCATGACGATATAGATGGTTGTCAGGGCGGCGTTGAAGGCCATCGCGTTTATAGGGGTGTATCCAAGTCTGGCTTCATCACCAAAGACACGGGAAAGAGACTTGCGAGCCCAGGAGCGCCGGCGGAGACGACTGCCCGCTACGGGGTTCGGGGAAGACGAAGCCGAGAATCCAATGCGGCCGAACAGAGCGGGGAGGTAGCCTTCCTTGCCGGCTGCATAAATAAGCCGGCCACTTGTAAAAGTGGTAGCATTCAAAGCTCCGAAACAGCTGGCACCGACCACGAGAGCCAGAATGACGGCACCGACTGATCCAAAGACCTTGGATCCAAATTGGACGGCGACGGTGTTGCTTGATTCAATGGTCGAATGGGGCAGAACTAGAAAATAAGAGACATTGGCCATGAGATAGCACAGAATAACCAGCGGCATCGCAGTATGAATCACGCGAGGCAAGTCGCGACTGGGGTTCTTGAATTCGCCAGTCACGTAGTTGGTCTAGATACCACGTTAGTATGATTTTATCACCCATAAAAAAATTAAGAAATTCCGTACATTGTCCCAACCATCAAAGGCCCATAGACCGGCATAGAGCGCGACTGCAAAGTCGGAGATTTCGGTATTGGTCCCCTCAAACCAGCCAGTAGTTTTCCATTCCTGGTTGGCGCTTCCGCTGGACGAAACACCTGTAATGGCCACAACTATACCAGTGACCGTGATACCGACCAGCGCAACAAATTTGAAGAGCATGAAGATATCACCAATGCGGGTGGCAATCTTAGTGGAGATACAGTTGAACAGAGTAACTGTTAGAAGCCCCCCAAGTGCAACACCCTTGTTGATCCACGGGTTGATATGTTCCACATCGGCGCCAACGAATGCTCGCACGATGTATTCCCCGAAAATGATTGATATGATAGCTGCGGAGCCAGGCTTCAGAACCAGAACCGCGCACCATGTGAACATGAAGCCCATCAATTCGCCGAAGATCTTGGCTAGGTAAACTTGCGAGCCTCCATTCAAAGGAATCGCACCTCCCAATTCCGCATAACTGGCAGCGCCAGTCCAAGCCAGAACACCGGCCACCGCCCAAACAATGAGCGCGGCACCCGGAGAACCCGCGTTGGCGTTGACCTGACTGGGGGATGAGAAGATGCCTGAGCCAATAATCAATCCCACTATAAGCGAAAGTCCATTTAAGTAGGTCAGGGTCTTGTTTCGCTCCAGCGAAGCATCACCTTGTCGATCGAGTGCAGACGGGGTTCCGAGGGGCGCATAACCGGCGGCTTGTGTTTGCGCCAGTGGGAACAGATTGCGACCAAAATCAAACGCGGAGGATATAGAGTAGGTACTGTAACCTCTTGGGCGCCCAGGTTCGAGGTAGAGATCTCTGTTCTCGCCCGCTAGAGGATCTTCATCTTCGAGGGACAGCTTGCGCGAAGAAGAAATGCCGTCGGGAGAAGAGGAACGCGAGGAGCCATCGACGGAGGCAGGCGACGAAGAAGCGAGGGAAGCGAGCTCTAATGAGTCTCGCGGGGCCGCGAGGTTGCCATTCCTGGTCTCATGGGGGAATGGCATGCTCGACATCCGGGGCGATCGAGGTCGACGTCGGAGTCGAGATTGAGCTTAGTGTAAGCCTTGAGGTCGGAGGGCGGAGTGCGATTAGGGATTCAGAGCTGGGTCGGACTATGGACTAGTGAAGAGAGGTCAACGAGACACTCCATGATCCGATCCCAATTCTTGGAGAAAGGAAAAGGGAAAAGGGAGGTCAAGGCGAGTTGCCAAGGGGTGCCATTTTATTCAACCGTCGATCACCCAATCGCCGCCTCCAAATTCCCCGCCGCCTTTCACTCCTTTGATCTTTTGATCCCTCGATCCTTTGATCATGCAATACACCTCATGAATTCCTCCTCGGCGTGCCACAGGGTCCGCCCTGCTATTCGGGCCGCGGCTTTGTCTCGACGCTATGCATCGACTTCCTCCCCTAAGTCTGCAAAGAACCGCTGGCTAGGATTCGCTGTCGTGAGCGCCGCGGCCGCGGGTGCCGGCGCGTACATGCGATCGCAGACTCCCAACTCAGGAACTTTAAACCCGGAAACATTCACAAAGTACAGTCTTGTGGCCCGAGAGCCCGTGTCTGCGACGAGTAGCTTGTTCACGCTTCGCCCGCGATACCCCAGTGACAGCAACTACGACGTATACGAAAATGCCTGGCGAACCGGAGTATGGAGTGTGATGTTCAAGCAGCCCCAGCTGCAAATTGGCCGCGATTATACACCTTTACCAACAACGGCAGCTACATCATTAAGTGTGGACGAAGAGAATGAAGGCTACCTGCGATTCTTTATTCGAAAGGACCCGTTCGGAGAAGTTTCGCGATACCTACACACGTTGAAAATAGGTGCAGATATTGAGATGCGAGGACCACAAATTGAGTGTGCTATTCCCGAGGAAACGAATGAAATACTATTCATCGCTGGTGGAACGGGTATTGCTCCGGCCTTGCAAGCGGGATATTCCCTCCTAAGCCGCACGACTAGCGAAAACCGACCGAGAATACACATTCTTTGGGCTAGTCGCTTAAGAGAAGATTGCATGGGCGGTGAGAGTGACACCGTCAAAGCCCCGTTGCGGCGATCCTGGTACTCGGGTTGGTTTGGCTCGTCCGAGAGCACTGCCCCCGACACTCGGGCAGATGTTGCGACTTCCTCGAAGCAGGCCACTTCTCTCATTGTCAAGGAGCTAGAGGCCCTCAAATATCAATATCCTGGACAGGTTACAGTGGATTACTACTTGGATGAGGAGAACAGGTTCATTGGAAAGCAGGATATCTCCAAGTTCATCGAGTCCACACGCCCTACCGACAGTTTGCGCAAGAGCAAACTGATATTAGTATCAGGCCCTGCAGGATTCATCAGCTATGTGGCCGGTCCCAAGGTCTGGGCACAAGGACAGGAATTACAGGGACCCGTCATGGGAATTATCAAGGAATTGAATCTCAAGGACTGGGGGGTGTGGAAACTCTGATTCTTGTGGGGTCGTTTGTATCATAAATCTCTTTTCTCCGCATATAGCATACCTGGGGAGTTGTGTTGAATAGTCGAGAATGCCCTGGACCTGAGAGTCCATTGTTCTCTTCCACTCTAGGCAGGAAATATCCAAGCTGCAGTTTCAGTACATCGATAATACAACTGGCATAAAGGAAGTCTATTGTCCAGTGGCGAAATCATCGAGATACTGCACCAGCTTCTGCACGTTCTCCAAAGGAACTGCGTTGTAGTTGCTGGCGCGCATACCGCCAACGCTGCGGTGACCCTTGAGGCCCTGGAGGAACCGCTTTTCTGCACCAGCAAGGAATTCCTTCTCTTTCGCGTCATTGCCGCCGTTGACACGGAAGCAGATATTCATGCGGCTACGGACACTCTTGTCGGGCACAACCTGGTACACTTGGGGGTACTTGTCCAGTGCTCCGTAGATAAGTTCGGCCTTCTTGTCGGCAATCTCCTCTTGTCCGCTGACCTTCTGCGGACCGAAAGCAGACACAAGGTCGGCCATGACCTGACCGGCAATCCATAGGTTGAAGATGGGGAGTGTGTTGTATAGGGAATTGTTCTTGGCAATGGTAGCATAGTCAAGTACAACGGGCCCAGGGAGTCCACCAATGTTCAACCGGTGCAGAAGCGCAGGAGGGGGAATCGCGGTCTGAGGAGGCAGAAGATCCTTGCGAACGATGGCAATGGTGATACCAGTAACACCAATGTTCTTCTGTGCGCCGCCCTAAAAGATTTGTGCGTTAGATGTGCTGAAACCAAGTGATACTGAATATAACGTACGAAGATCACAGCGTACTTGCTGACATCAACCTTACGGCTGATAAAGTTAGAGCTCATATCAGCGACAACAAGACGCTCATCCTCTTCTTCCTGACCCTGTGCCTCCAGAGACTTGGGGAAACTCGGGAACTCAACACCATCCACGGTCTCGTTGTCGCAGAAGTAGACAAAGGCAGAGCCCTTACCACCCTCACGCTTGGTGGGGGTCAAAGACCAAGTCTCCTCCGCGGGGATCTTGCCAAACTTTCCATCATTTGCCTTCCGAGCATCGAGGGCAACATTGACGTATTTTGAGCCCACGAGCTTGGCAGCTTCCTGCGAAGCCTTCAGCGACCAAGACCCAGTCACCAGATAATCGAGCTTCAGCTCCTCGTCGACTTCTGCCTGGAGTCTTTGGAAAACGAGTTCATCGATCTGAGCCTTCTCAGCGCCAGGGTTGGCCTTCTGCACCTCGGCTTCAGCCCTACGGCGGCGGCGCTCAATCCAGACAGAGACGAGGTTCTGCACAACAGCGCTGAACCCGCCACTGCCACCAGCCTGCATAAACAGAATCTCATAGTTGTCAGGAATATCGAGGAGAGTGGCTAGATTGGCCTTTGCGTCTTCGAGAATCTTGTTTGCGGTGGGGGAACGGTGGGAGATCTCGCCGAGGCCGAGACCACAGTCATTGTAGTTAACGAAGGCGTTTGCGCCAGCCTCGACGACCGGAGTCGGAAGGGGAGCTGGACCAGCTCCAAAGTAGGAGACTTCTTGCCGGCTAGGCATTTCAAGGTGTATTTGATGGGTAAGTTGGGGTACCTCGAGCGTAGACAAGAAAGAAAAAGGTAGCGGGACAGGAAAAGATCTCGGGTGGACCGTACCTTGGTGGATCAAGTTTGGAGTCACCACTGCCAATGAGTCACTCCTCTTGTTTACCATACGGACATTACCTGATTGCAATTTAGTGTCGGACTCTTGATCCGAATGTCTGTCTACGTACATGTGGATAATGAATAGATTTTTAGCGGCATTGGTGGGGTATGAGTCAATTGCGTATCGGGCAATGGAGTAACCTACGAAGACGTTGGACCAACTTCATGACAGGATTTCCAGTTCAGTGAATATATATAAATATATGATGGCATAGGGTATTAAAGTTACTCAATTGAGAAGGACAGAAGGTGGAATTATCAGGTCATTCTTTTCTATGAGATAATCATAGCGGGGATGATCCGCCTTATGCAGGCGGAGGATATGTCGATAGAGTAGATTTCAAGAGCTTGCGATCTCTTAGATAATGGACTATGGTATTGATTATATTTTAATTTATCAAGCATACAACTCGGGTTCTCTTGAAAGATTTCGTGATTGTGAAATGCACCGATGAGCCATACTCCAAAAATGAAGCCGACATCGGCGGATCAGACTCAAGCACCTGTTGAAAGTTTGCATTGTTTGACACGATCGGCCAATTATGGGCGTGATGAGTCATCTTGATACACATGGGTGCTCATTTGCCGGTCAACCGGAGGGTTTCTTCTCTGCTTGACATTTCGAGATCTTTGTATCTGTATACATAGACCTGAGTCGGTGGGCACAATGACTGTGAGTCTCAACCCGTTTCAAATCCCCTCTTCTTAAGCCAGCTCTAACTCCCAATGCAGTCCCGATTGATGCCGTCCGCCAACTCTGGCCGGCGCTGGGCTATGCGCAGCCCGGTCCCCAGATCCCTGCGCCGAACATTTGCTACCTCCCGCGTCTTCTTGAGCCAGGCCTTCCATTCCCAGCTAGACGACCCGGCCGCCGCCGCCCTGTTCTCGTCGCTGCAGACCTCTAAGGCTACACCTCAAACCCTCACCGAGAAGATTGTGCAGCAATACTCCGTGGGCCTCGCCAAGGACAAATATGTTAAGTCCGGCGACTATGTCACCATCTCTCCCCATCGCTGCATGACCCACGACAACTCCTGGCCCGTAGCGTTGAAGTTCATGTCCATTGGTGCCTCCAAACTGCACGACCCAAACCAGATTGTCATGACCCTCGATCATGACGTGCAGAACAAATCCGAGAAGAACCTGCAGAAGTACCAGCAAATTGAGAGCTTTGCGAAATTGCATGGGGTGGAGTTCTATCCCGCTGGTCGGGGAATTGGTCATCAGATCATGGTCGAGGAGGGGTTCGCCTGGCCCGGTACATTGGTCGTGGCCTCGGATAGCCACAGTAACATGTACGGCGGTGTCGGATGTTTGGGTACCCCCATTGTGCGTACCGATGGCGCCAGTATCTGGGCGACTGGGAAGACCTGGTGGCAGATTCCCCCTGTAGCCAGGGTCAACTTCTCCGGAGTCTTGCCTCCTGGTGTTACTGGTAAGGATGTGATTGTTGCTCTTTGTGGTCTCTTTGGCAAGGATGACGTTCTGAACCACGCCATTGAGTTCACCGGCTCTGAGGAGGCTATGTGGAGTCTCTCTGTGGACGACCGGTTGACCATTGCCAACATGACCACTGAATGGGGTGCTTTATCTGGATTGTTCCCTCTTGACGGCGTCCTCAAGGGCTGGTTGAAGGCGAAGGCGACTACTGCTGCTATGGGCCTGGCTGACGGTCCCTATAAGACCAAGGCCGCTGAGCGATTCACTCACCCCATCCTGGACGAGCTCTTCGCCAACCCTCTCGTTGCGGACAAGGGTGCTAAGTACGCCAAGGAGCTCTTCTTGGACCTATCTTCACTTACTCCTTACGTGTCCGGTCCCAACTCTGTCAAGGTCGCTACCCCTCTCAGCGAGTTGGAGGCTGCCAACATCCCTGTCAACAAAGCCTACCTCGTCTCTTGCACCAACTCGCGAGCTTCAGATATTGCTGCCGCGGCCCGTGTGTTCAAGGAGGCTGCGGAGAAGAATGATGGCAAAATTCCCAAGATTGCGGATGGTGTTCAGTTCTACATTGCTGCTGCTTCTATTCCTGAGCAGATCGCCGCTGAGGAGGCCGGTGACTGGCAGATTCTTCTTGATGCCGGAGCTACTACCCTCCCGGCTGGCTGTGGTCCCTGCATTGGTCTCGGTACTGGTCTGCTCGAGCCTGGCGAGGTTGGTATTAGTGCCTCTAACCGTAACTTCAAGGGTCGCATGGGAAGCACTGAAGCCAAGGCCTACCTGGGCAGCCCTGAAGTTGTTGCTGCTAGTGCCCTGAGCGGAAAGCTCTCCGGTCCCGGTTGGTACAAGTCCCCTGAGGGTTGGACAGGTGTTGTTCGCGGTGAGGGGGACGGTATCAAGGAAGAGGACCGTATGCTCACCATGGATGAGCAGCTGGAGAAGATCATCGGTCAGCTCGATGACATTGTGGCCGAAAGCGAGAAGAAGTTTGCCCCTGAGCCTACCGCTGACGCTGCTGTAGAAGAGACTCCCTCTGATGATGCCTTGACTGATGTGTACCCGGGTTTCCCTGAGCGTGTCTCTGGTGAGATCGTCTTCTGTGACGGAGACAATATCAACACCGACGGTATCTACCCCGGCAAGTACACCTACCAGGACAACGTTCCCGTGGAGACCATGGCTCAGGTCTGCATGTCCAACTACGACACCGAGTTCTCAACTCTTGCCAAGGCCGGCGATATCCTGGTCACTGGCTACAACTTCGGTTGCGGCAGTTCTCGTGAGCAAGCCGCTACCGCCATTCTGGCCAAACAAATCCCTCTGGTCGTGGCCGGAAGCTTCGGCAACATCTTCTCGCGTAACTCCATCAACAACGCTCTGATGGGTCTCGAGATTCCTCGCCTGATCACCCGTCTTCGCGAGACCTTTGGCAACGACAAGGCTCTTACGCGGCGTACCGGCTGGACCCTGACTTGGGATGTGCGCCGCAGCCAGATCGAGGTGCAGGAGGGCGAGGGAGGTGCCAAATGGACTCACAAGGTTGGTGAGCTGCCTCCCAACGTACAGGAGATCATCGCCAAGGGCGGCCTAGAGAAGTGGGTCAAGAACGCTATCGAGGCCTAAGTTTGAACCTTGAGTCCAAGATTGAGTCTTGGTTTGCCCCCGGAATGCGGCGTTTGTAACGTGATACCCGAGCTTTGGCTTGTATAGACGCAGCCTATTGAGCTGAAAATATTTTTGGGACTTACAGTGACACAGCAAAAGTATCGATAGCCCCTAACCCACACCACCTGATTGTACAATATTCTGCCGCCTCAAACCTCATTCAATAAGTTTTCGAAAGGGGGACCTAGATATAGCGCTTATGTATGCGCTTATATTACCAGCTAGCAGCCTAGGAAAGCTCGCACATGCGTTTACGTAAGGCAGGGATTAATCCTGATTGTAGTACTATGATTTGATGCGGAAAGAAGGAGGGAATTAGGGAAGATATAAGGCAAAGAACGCGGTTAACGCGCTTCGTGTAGACACTAGATCTGGCGTGTTTCTATAGGCGGTGAACATATTGTAAGGTGGTGTGGTGTGTGGGGCCAGAGGGGTATCGATATTTTTGCTGTGTCTCTGTATATGGGACTTGTACAAATGCATTGAAAGTTTGGTCCGCTCAGGAACCAAGAGCTAACGATGCGTCGGGAGCCGTTCAAGTATAGCTCAGGCGACTTTGCGGCCGACGTTGCCGATTCCACGACCAACCACGCTGACAATCACATCACCGTCCTCATTCTCACCCGCAACATCACGGATACCCCAACCAGGAGCACCGAACTTAGAAAGATCACGTGCCAACTGGATCAGGTTGGGGTCCGCAATGACTTCGCGACCAAGCTGCAAACGACCAACGTCCTCAGATCCCATAGTCATGAGAGTAAGCATGGTCGTCGCAGCAGCGGGGGGCACACATCCACCTTTGGAAACAGTCTCGAGCAATTGGAAAGCGCACTGTTTGCCAATATCCTCCGGAGGCTGACCACCAGAAGGCGGCGAAGCCACGTCAGCCGAGTAAAGACAGCCGGTGGAAGACTCGGCGATCAGTGAAAGACCGAAACCAAGGCCGATCTTCTTCTTTGCATTGGGGTTGTTCTTATCCGCCACGGGAAGCAAAGGCGCAGACGAGACATCGGAGAAAATGTAGGTATCAGGGCTGAGAGGGTTCAGAATACCACGAGCGACCTCGATCATACGGGCGTTGTTAGAGCCTGAGACACCTATCGCGTACGCGACACCACGGATACGCTTTATGCGGCCGGGATTCATCAAATGCAGAGTCTTCGGCAGACGGACCTGATGACCGAAAGTGAACTGGACTTCACCACCGCCACCCCTGCCATTGGGGCCAGGGTTCGATCGGCGCAGGATGCGAAGCTCGACATTGTTGAAGATGCCGAATTGATTGTACAGAGGGAGAATAGCGGTTCGGACACTGTCGACGGACATATCACCCGTCGGGGTGGAAGATGTGATCACACCGGGACCAGTGAAAAGAATCTTGATCGGGGCTTTAGAGAACGGTGCTAGAAGACAAAGAGGAATGAGGTAGTAGCTGAGACCGCGATTGCAGTTTGAAGGAAGCTCATGTGTGATCACGCCGCCGCTGGCACCTGATCCGGCCGTGCTGCCGGTGATAAGACCGGGCTTATACACAAGGATCGTACCAGTGTAGGAGATCTCCATTTGAGAGCCATTGGTGACTGCTTCGAGAAGTCGCAGAAAGGAAATTTCATGAGGAGATAGGCCGGGGTTCGTGGGCGAGGAAGAGCGAATTTGCGAAATGTGCACTGTGCGGCCGGTGAGGGTGGAAAGAACCAGGCGATACACCAAATTATGGTGAGTAGTGAACCGCAGAGGCGGTTGAGAAGTTGTGGCCATTTTGAGAGGATGTGATGCTCTCGCAAAGACTCGCGCTGATGCGGCATCTCCAAATCGAAAAACGAAAAATTGGCGGAGACACGTTGATCCGTTCCGGACCCTCGATTTAACTCCGGTGGATATCTCCGTCATCAGATAATTGCGTAGTGGATATGGACCCTTTCGCGTCTTATTCTCTTCTTCCATTCTCCCAGTTTCATTGCCTTGTCGAATTGCATCTTTTGAGTAAATTGATAATCAAACTTTGAGTACATTGATTTCCATCTTCTACTATGTTGCTTCCCCCGGCACTGAACATTCCCAAATGGTACGTCCGCTCTCACGCGACTTGCCCCTCGGTGAATCATCGCGGGGTCGATCAGCCCAGATTTGACTAAGAGCTCACTCATGCGCGCTTATCCAGGCTCGAGGCGAACTCACACCTTCTACAACCACCGGTGAATAACTATTGCGTCTACCACCCCTCATCACCGGCTACAGCCGGATACACGGTGATGATTGTCGGCGGTCCCAATGCCCGAACCGACTACCACATCAACACCACACCCGAATTCTTTTATCAATACCGGGGCTCCATGCTTCTTAAGACAGTGGATACATCAACGACACCGCCTACATTCCAGGACATTCCTGTCCACGAGGGCTCGATTTTCCTGCTCCCGGCGAACACGCCACACTGCCCAGTACGGTTTAAGGACACAGTTGGTGTAGTGATGGAACAGCCAAGGGCACAGGGGGCGGAAGATATTATGAGATGGTATTGTAGAAAATGTGGTGAGATTGTATGGGAGAAGCACTTCGAGTGTACCGACCTGGGGACGCAGGTCAAGGCTGTTGTGGAGGAGTTCGGTGCTGATGAGGAGAAAAGACGATGCAAGGCTTGTGGGGAGATTGCGGCAACTCGGTACGCGGAAGGGGAGTTGATGCAGCCTCCTTCGTGTCCTGAGTGAACAGCGTATTTCACTTGAAGCAAGGAGCCAGGCGTTGCATTTGTATGTCTCGGGAGCCTGGTGCAGATGGTGTACTATCCTTCAAGATTGGAAGAAATCGACATTCTTCGTAACGACCGCACTGCGCCCTTGCTTAGTGAAAAGTATGGGATGAAAGAGAAGTGTTTGGATCGGGTATGATGGATTAGATTTTATATTCACCTCCAGCAGGGCTGGGATAAGCATATGATACGGCCCTGAGACGTCATCATGCCTTAGAGTATCTCCATCGACAGATAACGGGCTCGAGCAAGTAGAGGGACAAGCAAGGATACAATAGAACAAGAGTGTTGGCAAAGAAGGGCCAAGTCAAAAGACCCACGAAGATAAAATGGTATGGACACGCCGCCGAGAAAATTATCAAGATGCAAAATGTGGAGGGATAATACACAGGCGGAAGCAAATCAAAAGCATCAAGACATGACCACAACGATTCCTTCAAATTGGATATCATAATCAGCGCAACAGGGTGGAAGGGGAGAAGAACGAGGCATCGTCCAGAAAAGAAAATGCATAGGCTGCAACCACAAACACGGGTTGCCATTTCAGACCACTCGCACATTCACCGTGGAATATTATTCATCAAAAGGACAGTCGATACTCTCGTGGCCATCTCGCTCACACAGAGCACACCACTTCGACTCATCAATGACTCCAGATGACTTGCCGGCGATGGGGGACATGGAAGCCCCCAGACCACCAATGCCTCTGAGTCCTTCGAGGACGACATCCCGGCCAGTCTTCTGAGCTGGAACGTCGTCTTCATCATCTTCGTGGTTATCTTTCTCCTGGGGGATCTCGTGACCAGCTTCCGGCGCCTCTACGGGCTGCTCGGCAGGAGGCTCCGGAGCTTTCCCATTCTGAGCCACCTTCCTCGCAACTCCTGAGCCAAACATGCTGGTACAGTTAAGGATGTCGTGTCCGCCAGTCTCACAGATCTCACACCACAAAGCATCGTCATCAGAAGAACGTTCCGACTCGGGCATAGATTCCAGCCGGCTCTGGGAAGAATTAGAGATTCCGCGCTTGTGGTACTGACGAGGCTCTGATGGGGCATCGTGCCAGTCATTGGGGACCACGGTACGATCAGAGAGACGGTGTGCGTGGTTCATATCGTTTGCAGTGATGCTACCCGAGTTCGAAGGCTTTTGCTGCGGTGGGGGCGAGAGAGGCGAGAGAGTCACCGTTGAGCTGCGGTTGCGACTTCCATTACTTATGCTCAGTCGAAGCTCTTCCAACTGCCGTTCGAGTTCTTCGATTCGGCTGTTCTTATGTTCGGCAGATCCCTCGGCATCCTGCAGGCGTTGTTCGAGCTGAGCAACCTGCTCGTGGTGCTCATTTGGTTGATCCGAGTTGATCTCATTTGCGTTGATGGCGTTGGGGTTCCCGTGGCTCAGAGAATGAATGATGGCTTTCAAGCCCCGAATCTCATCGTCCTTCTGCTCCAGTTGGTGTGAGATGCTGTAGCCATCGGATGAAGAATGAACATCCTTCAGCGCTGTGGCCACATTGTCTCGCTCTCTCTTCAGTTCGATCTTAGTTCTCTCCACTTCACCCCGAAGGAACTCAACTTCCGCTCTGGCTTCGGCTTCTCCTCGCCTAGCATCTTCGAGTCCTTCTTCAAGCTCAGAGACCAGCTCCTCCAGCTGCTTAAGCTGTTGCGCAACGATCTCTACATCCTCGCCACGGTCTTGCAGCTCTTTATTTTGTTGCATGAGCTCGTCGAGACGCTGCTCATAAACACGCTCAGTCTCGGATGCAGCTATCTCCAGAGTGTCGAGTGTGCTTCGGAAATCTGCACGGTGACCGTCAAATTCAGCAGTCAATTGATTGATCCGCTCATTTCTTTCACGAAGTTGAGTACGGACGGAAAGGGCATCGATTCCCTCCATTTCCTCCAAGGTTTTCTGGACCTCCCCCAGCATATTAGATTGCTCATTCAGCTGCTTATCCCGGTCTAGCAGTTGCCTTTCTAAGCTTTTGATCTGGTCCTTCAGATCTTGAATCTCGGATGACGAAGCCCGGTGACTATCGGAGGGTCTGCCATATGACGAGGCATCGTCATCCATGCTGATCCGCGACAAAGGCCGGTCCGACAACCTAGAGGGTGCCTTGACAGGGCTTCTTGGGTACCCGTTGGACATGGATGACTTGGAGGCGGCGGATGGTGTACGTAGACCGCCGAGGCTGAGTTTTGGAGGAGCGATACGCGGTGATTCGGGACGCGGAAGAGACGGACGGCGCATTCGGGGACGAGGCGTAGTCAACGCAGGACCAACTGACTTGCTAAAATTGGCCGGACCCCGCGAAGGAGTGGTGGGAGGCCCGCCATAGCTGCTGGCCGACAAGGATGTAGATCGTCGTGTGACATACTTGCTGTTGTTCATGGGCACGAAGATACCCGAGCCTGGTATAGAAGTTGTAAAGTATCTTCTTCCATCCACATCGCCGTTGTTCTTTCCTCGAGCGGCATGCTCTGAGCTCAGTTCAATGCCCGCGAAGCGGCCTGGTTTTCCTGCGACCGATCCCAAGAATTTCACTGTTCCGTACATGCCACCGGGCACATTCACCAGGTCACCGACCTGGACATCATCAAGAGGGGCCATCATGGGGTTCGAAAGGTGAAGGTGCGAAGTTCAGTGAGCGGGCCGAAGGAAGGTCGGGGGCACAATTAGGCACAAAAAGGTCAGGAGAAGTCAAGTGAAGTGCCCAATGTCGATCATGTTTAGGCAAGATCAATGCCTAGGAAAGGAAATGAAACTCGTATGTACAGTTGCACCGAGATATACAAGTTGAGGAGAAAGGGGAAGGGACAACAAATAAATCCATGGAACTTAAGGATGCGGGCTTTCTCCACCCTGCGTAATCCATTCTTATTCCCTTTCATCCTCCTCCATCCCCTTGCCTTTTGCATCTAACACTCCCTTCTTTGTGACTTCTGCGTCGATCGCGCTATATCTGCGAGTTTCACTTTCTATCTATCCGATCCTTCGCCCCGTACATCATCCTGACCTCTTGACCTCTTGACGCCACCGATTGCGGCGGAACGGTGCTCCATAAGATGGCGCAATACTTCTTCGATCTCCTTTATAACTTCACAGATTGCATGTGCTGCTTTCCCAGTACGCCGCAGTTGAAGATCAACAACCGCAGTTTCAAGCTCCTGCGACTCCTAGGCGAGGTATGAGACAAACGCGCGCGACCCAATGCAAGCTAACAATCGACCGTGGCCTGAGCTAACAAGCAATTTCACAGGGAGGGTTTTCCTATGTCTACCTCGTTCAGGATAAAGCCACCTCCGAGCTATTCGCACTTAAGAAGATTCGCTGTCCTTTCGGCCAGGAATCCGTGTCACAGGCGCTGAAGGAAGTCGAAGCGTACACCCTGTTCACATCCACGGAAAACATCATCCATTCAATCGATCACAGCGTCTCAACAGAATCAGGCTCAAAGTTCCGCTCCGATGGCGGTGACCCAGGGTCGAAGACAGTCTACATACTGCTGCCGTATTACCAACGCGGCAACTTGCAGGATGCCATCAACGCCAACTTAGTCAATCACACTCGGTTCCCAGAGAAGCGCCTGATGATGCTTATGCTTGGTGTTGCTAACGCGCTCAAGGCTATGCATCAATACCGCGTCAAAAGTGGCGCACCGTCCACGCGCAAGGCAAAGGCTGTGCGGGGAGAAGCGGAGGAAGCGGACGCTGAGAGAACCATGCAGATGAAGCCGAAACGGCGCGCGAGTCATCGCGTGGATGACGAGGACGAGGAGAACGAACCATTGATGGATGATGAGGTCACCCAGAGTCAAGAGGGTGTTCAAGATGGAGGGCTGCGCCCCTACGCGCATCGTGACATCAAGCCTGGTGGGTTACCGCGTCTATATGTCAGAGTGAAAAAGCGCTAATGTCTGACTTCTAGGTAATATCATGATTGCTGACGACGGCCAGTCGCCAATTTTGATGGATCTCGGCTCGCTAGCCCCGAGTCCGATTGCCATCACCTCCCGTTCACTTGCATTGGCAGTGCAAGACACCGCTGCGGAGCACAGCACAATGCCCTACCGTGCTCCGGAGCTCTTCGATGTGAAGACCGGGTCCATCATCGACACCAAGGTGGATATCTGGTCGTTGGGCTGCACCCTCTATGCCTGTCTGGTCGGCAAGAGCCCCTTTGAAGCTCGCAGTGACGAGACTGGTGGTAGCCTGAGCATGTGTGTGCTGGGAGGAGATTGGCGATTTCCGGACGAGAAATCGAACGCGACCAAGGGTAAAGGAAAGGTCGGGGTGGACAAGGATGATGCGTCCAGTAGCAATGGAAGCTCGATCAGTGAGCCGGTCAAGGAGGTCGTCCGCAAGTGTCTTCAAGTCGAGCCCTCGGACAGACCCGATATCGATGAGCTGATTCAAATGATCAAGGATGCCATCAAAGAGTTGCCGGATGACGATGGCGTCGCCGGTCCGTCGCACTGACCATTGTCATGTTGACATTTCAACTTTCCCATTCTCTGCTGTATTCTCTATATTGCATTTCATCAAGATACTCGGCAGGTCCGAAATGTTTCTGCGCGGTATGTGATTTGGCGATCTGTACAGTATCCGTTGCAACGCAAATCGTACCTTCATCTAGGCATCCAAGGCTTATTTCAGGCTCTTTTTCTTGTCATCACTCATGCTCTTTTTAAGCTATCGTGAATCTCGTACCCGCTTTTTGGCATGGACTCATCGAGTCCAAGAATGTATTAAATATCGGTTTGAGAAATTAATTCGATGCGTTCACCGTAAAGGTAAGCAAAAATCAAACAAAGTATCATCTTCGAGTCAATGCGGGACCATGTGCCTTTGGCAGTCTTAATCATGATCAATTCATCAGAGTAGTTTTAAAGAAGTTACTAACCATTCGAAATAATGCTCCAAATGAAAACTTTGAAGAAGTGATGAGTCTGTTCCAACTGGCAGATAAAAGGACTCAGAAAGACAGTTGCCACATTTACTCGAACCTTCAATAATTATCACTTTGCTTCAAAGTACAATTCGAAATATCATACCGAAACTCGCATGGCCCGATGAATCAATCGTACATGCATCAAGTATCAAGTACAGACCCTCAAACCGAAAATGACGTGCCTCGTGCTAGCGGATACCAGTAGTGTTGCCCAGGCCTATAACGAAGCAATGACCAGCTTTGCAGGCTGCAGTAAAATTTTTGCGACTTGTATTGATCAGCCAGAGTCGACCCTCCGTTCACCGACTGGTCGTTGATGATCCTGCCGATAATACCGCAAGAAGCCCTCAAATCTGTGATCCAGGGTAGCGCCACTGTGCTTCGTGAGCTGATTGACCTTGATCGCGAAGGTGAGACTATACACCTTTCCTGTATATAAAGCAGCAGCTCAATTTGGGCTACCAGGACAATCAGGCGGCTTTCCGAATTATCATCAACGATCAGGTGTTCGCGCTGTTCCAAAGAATGTTTTCGCAGGCGAGACAAGAGCAGCGGCGCTTCGGACAAAAAGTAAAGTGTTCGTCCAAGGTTTACACTACATGCGTAAATGAATTCCAGGAGAAGGGAAGGACTTGATCAGTGATAAGAATAGATAGCCTTCCTATTTGGAATCGAGAGCCTGAGTAGACCAGTTGAGTTGAGCGATAAGTATAGCCTAGTGTTGGGGTAGCGGAGTCAAGTCCGCCAGTCGAGTCCGCTATGCTAGGGCCGATGCGGCGTGGCGCCTTGGGCTCTAGACTAGCCTTTTGACGCCTGGTAGGATCACAGCCTTACCTATCAAGAGCTTATACCTCGCGCTTTTCGTCCGAGTTTCCGAGTTCCGCAATCAAGATTGTGTCACTCTCAAGCTTGTCAGATTATGCTGAGTACCGCTCGAGACTGATTAGTAGATGAGACGTCACTGGCAGAGTTCCATCGTCTTATCATTCAAGCCACCATACTGTAGCTCAGCTTCTGGCTTGAGTTGCTGTAGATATTGCTCACAGCCCTTGTGTATTTAGTCACCACAACGAATGTAGCATCGAATACAAGGAAAGTGGCTATGAGCTCCTAACAAACCTTATGCCATAACCACAGGCACCCTGTAGTCTCCTACACACCAAGCGTGGCAACTAAGGTACTTTTTTCGAGAACCGAGTAAAGCAAAGATCGCCGTGCGGGGGAAGGCTCTTTGGTTATCGGGCTCCAAAGCAAATGTTCTTATCGCGAGCTGTGTGTGCTGCATTCCATTTGATGTTACACTTCCCTTGCGGAACCTCTCCGCTCTTCGTCGACCTCTGAGAAGCTCCATTCGCACTGATAGCCGATGCGGGGACATCGGCAGTATAGCGCACTTATCATGCTGTGACGTGTGGTGCTCTCATACCTCAAATAAACTCGATCTGCCGGTTCCCATAATTCCCATTTCCAGCCTTCGTCTCCAATTATGGCGCCGGTTGTGGATAGGTCTGCCATTCCTGGCACGGTGACGCTTGTTGACGTGCAACACGTTTTGAACACGCGTCATGTGGACGGAGGCAATGGAGATATTGTTCTGATCCCGGCCCCGTCTGCAGACCCAGAAGACCCCCTGAATTGGAGTCCGAAGAGGAAGCTTCTCTCTACGATTTGCGTGAGCGTGTGAGTTTGTTTACTGTGTGTTTGTGTGGCATGGACTCATTTTTAATGTGATTCTTGTTGAAGATATACATTGTTCACAGGTATTGCCTGCTCGGTGGTATACTCTGTCGAAACCCAGCTGTCCGAAGAGACTGGGTTGTCGGTCAGCACAATCAATGAAGGCACAGGTTATATGTTCTTGTTGGCGGGATGGGGTCTGTTGTTCTGGCAGCCATTCTCGATGCAGTACGGCAAGCGATTGACATACCTTTTGTCGATGGCGGGTGTCTTGGTACGTTTCGCAGATAAAATTACGACTGTTCAGTACTAACGAGCATCAGGGCATGACGATTTGGGGGTAATGAGAGCCTGCGTCCTAGAGATGCAAAGACTAAAGCTAACGACCACTTCAGACCATATGCAGGCACTGACGGCCAATGGATCGCCCGAAATGTCCTCTCCGGCTTCTTCACTGCTCCTATTGAAGCTCTACCGGAGATCACAGTCACTGATGTCGTGAGTATCTATCCACAACAAAGAACGGTGTGCAAATCTAACAGCATCAGTACTTTACACACGAGCGAGGAACTTACATGGGATTGTACGCCTTCTTCCTGGCCGGCAGTAACTATTTTGCACCTGTGATCTGCGGTTTCATCGCTCAGTACCAAGGGTGGCGGTGGGTGTTTTATTGGCCGAGTATCTTTGTCGGCTGTGCCATGGTCTTCCTATTCTTCTTCATGGAAGAGACCAACTACGAGCGCGAGCAAATCGAAGATACCACCATTGCCAATGTGCGACTCGGCACTTCCCATAGCTCTCAAAGCAGTGATCCGGAGAAAGCTGTCCCAAAAGCTGAACCACTTTTGACCGAGACTGGGGAGATTTATGCCAAAAAGACCTATATCCAGAAGCTTTCCCTTTTGGCTCCCAAGCAGAAGCAGAATAACATGTTCCGGCAGCTTTGGCAGACCTTGTACTACCTTTCCTGGCCAGTCATTTTCTATGCTGGGTATGTTGCTTCTTGTGATTGATCAATTGTTCATCGCTGACCAGTCGCAGATTTTCTTACGGTTCGTACCTGGTCTTCTTCAATATCCTGAATGGTACTGCTTCTATCATCTTGGGTGGACCTCCGTACAATTTTGGGTGAGTACGACGGCTCTCAGTTTTGTTGACAGCCAGCTGATCCTCCGCAGTTCCTCTATGGTTGGTCTGAGCTACCTCGCATGCATCTTGGGCGTGGCTATTGGGTAAGTTTGGATTTTCTCTCTGATTACTTTTCGTCCACCCGTCTGACCAAGACAGATCCGTTTTCACGGGCCGGTTCAGCGATTGGCTGACTATCAAACTGGCGCGTCGCAACGGGGGTATCATGGAAGCCGAGTACCGTCTTTGGCCCTTCCTGGCATGTCTCATCCTAGTTCCCGGGTCCCTCCTCCTCTGGGGCGTTGGTGCTGCACATGAAGTGCATTGGTTTGGGCTCATTGTCGCGATGTGCCTGCTGGCCTTTAGCAATACCTGCGGCATTACTCTTAGTGTCAACTACCTGGTAGACAGCTACCGGGAGTTGAGTGGTGTGGCGATGGCGACCGTGATTTTGGTGCGAAACACCATGTCTTTCGCTATCGGATACGGGATCACGCCGTGGATCGACAACATGGGGTACCAGAACTGCTTCATCTCCGCGGCCTTTGTTGGGATGGCCTGCGCCGCGGTTTTCCTTGTGATGATCAAGTGGGGCAAGGCGTTCCGAGTGCGTAGTCGCGAGAAGTACTGGCAGATCGTGCAGGAGAACTGGGAGAAGGGGATGGGACATTAGAAAGATCATGAATTCATTGGGATGTAAGAAACTACACCTATATACGCATAACAGGAATTTCACAAACAAGCAAACATACAAACAGCATCTAAACGAGAGCGGCCATGGCGTCACTGACCAAGCTTTTGGGGTGGAGAACCAGACCGGCCCCCGCAAATTGTAGGCTGCTCCCATTCACCATCTTGTCTCTGCAACTCAAGATGACAATACGAGTAGCGATCATCGGCGCAGGGTATGTTCGCTCTTCTTTTCCGAGCTTCGCATGAGCTAATCTCTGCAGCCCCGGTGGCCTAGTGACCCTCAAGACCTTGCTGGAGGCGTCCAGACCCGATCAGCAGATCGAGGCGTGTCTCTTCGAAGCGTATGTTGGCAGGCCCGAGTACGCAGGAGGATGGCTAATCTCCGATCCTACAGAGAGTCCGATGTTGGCGGTACATTCAACTATCGCTCGTATGAGAACGCCGAACTGGTGAGCAGCAAGCAATTAACCACCTTCTCCGATCACCGCTTGCCCTTGAAGACGCCCGACCACGTGTCACTGCCGGACTACGTCGACTATCTCCGGTCTTATGTCGAACGATTTCACCTGGGTCCGTCCATCAAGTTTAACTCGCCCGTCATTCGCGTGTCTCCGCTCCCAAATGGTTCAGAATGGGCTCATCGGGTAAGCTATGTGGATGGGACGAGTGAGGACAAGAAGGAGAGAACATATGACTGTTCTCACATTGCAGTTTGCACGGGTCTTCACGTGGAGCCTAATATTCCGGATATTCCGGGAATTGAGCATGTCCAGGGGGATGTATTTCACTCGTCGCGCTACAAGGGCCGTGACCAGGTCGCTGGTAAGAAGGTTCTCATCTTGGGATGCGGTGAAACAGCAATGGGTGAGTAGATTCTCATCGACTGAAATGAGCTATCTAACACACATTCAAAAAGATATTGCCTATGAGTCCATCAAAGCGGATGCAGAATCGGTCACCATGTGTTTCCGCACCGGGTTCCTCTCCTTCCCCAAGCAACTCAGTCGGTTCCAGGTATTTGGCAAGACCTTTAGCGGAGGCCTTCCAATTGACGGTCTCATCACCAACCTATTTGAAACCGCATATGTTCACAGAGCAATCGCTCAAAGCAGATTACGCTGGTTCATTTCGGACTTTGTGATCAAGCGAGTCCTTTGGTTCCTGACCGGAACCCAAGCTGGCATGAACCAGCATGTTGGCGCTCTTCCCAAAGAGAGATTGGGTAGAGCCTTTGTCTTTCTCAACAAGAGTAATAAGGCGATGCCATATCTCAACCGGCCTTATAAGACGCATAATCCCTTTTTGGCCTTCATTGGCAATCGCTACATTGATCCTCCTGAAGATGCCGCATCTGACCGAGCAGTCGATACGTGCACCTGGCCGAAGTACATCGACGATCATGGAGTTGTGCACTTCCAGCCCAATCACGATAGGAAGGATTGGCAGCGGTTGAAAAACAGGAAGATCACGCCGAACTGTGTGGTGTATTGCTCCGGGTATGTCAATCATCCTTGATGTGTTTCTTTTCAAAATTTAATGTTTTATGTAGCTACAAACAAACCTTCCCTTATCTCGACCCGTCATATCCTACGGCATCGGATGCCCAAATTCGAAACATCGTCAACCCGTCTCACCCAGACATTGCCTTTATCGGCTTCGTGCGACCCGGTGTTGGCGCAATCCCACCCATCGCCGAGCAACAAGCCATGTGGTGGACAGCCCTCATCACCGGCCGTATGAAGATGCCCATGGACCCTCCCCACTATCATCTTCTTGCCCCCAAATCGGCTCGGATTCACTACGGGGTCGATCACAGCGCATACATGAGCACCTTGGCCAAGGATTTTGGTGGCGCACCCGGCTTACTTGAATTGTATCGTCGGCATGGCCTGCAAATCCTGCTTGTCTACTGCTTTGGTGCATCATTTGTGACGTTCTACCGGTTAGTCGGGCCATTTGAGTCGTCTGTTGCGCCTGAGATTGCTCGGACGGAGCTGGCCGAGACGATTCTCCGACGAGGCTATATCGGAAACCTTTTCTTTGGACTGATCCCGATGTTATTCTATGGTTTCGTCAATTCGGTAGCCTTGCTGCTTGATCTCGTTGGGCTGCTTCCTCGTGAACAGGAGATTGAGCTTAGTGCAGGAACCAAGGGCAAAGCTTGAGTTTGAAAAGCATCAACACCGCGCAACTCGGGATGTATCTTGAACCCCGATCCAAAAAACAAAAGAAAAAAATTTACAACATTTCGGGGTTTTATTTTAAATACCACAATCAAGCCAGACTAATTCTTCCCTCCTCATCATAGAGTATCTCTCGCACCTTCACAGACCTTAAATGATCCACACCTCCGGAGAGTTCACAATCGTGATAGAACAAGTACCACTTATCCTGGAACTCCACGATAGAATGATGCGTCGTCCAGCCCAACACCGGCTCTAGAATCCGACCTTGGTAGGTGAACGGACCGAACGGGGAATCGCCCGTAGCATAGACCAGATAATGCGAGTCTCCCGTTGAATAGGAAAAGTAATACTTCCCACGATACCGATGCATCCATGCCGCCTCAAAGAACCGTCTCTCATGATCATCGGCCCGGATGGGCTCTCCTGATTCCGTCAAAATCTCCAATTCGCGCGGCGGGCCAACAAAGCTCAACATATCCTCCGCAAGCTGCGCAACCCGTGGACCAAGAGCCAACACCCCATCTCCAGACGGCTCATGAGGGCCCGTCAGACTCGCATCGAATACTAGTCCATTCATCCCATTGTCCGTCTCCCCTTGATTCTTCCAGCACTGCAGCTGTCCACCCCACAGCCCCCCAAAGTATAAATACGCCTTCTCTCCATCATCGCCATCCACAAACACCGCCGGATCAATGCTATAACTCCCCGCCAGGAAACTTTCCTCGGGAACGAATGGACCTTCCGGAGCTGTCGACACTGCAACGCCAATACGGAAAATGCCCTCCTTGTCCCGTGCAGGGAAGAATAGATAATATTTGCCATTCTTGCACGCCGCGTCTGGAGCCCACATCTGCTTCGAGACCCAAGGGACGTCGTGCGCAGACAGTGCGATGCCGTGATCTGTCACCGGGCCGTCGATTGAATCCATGGAGAAGACATGGTAATCGGTCATGTCGTATTGGTCGCCATTGTCGTTGAAAGCGATATCCGTTTCCCGGTCGTGGGAAGGGTAGATATACAATTTGCCATTGAACACATGGGCGGAGGGGTCTGCCGTGTAGAGATGTTTGATAAGCGGGGATGGTTCTGGCATGTTGGCAATCCGAATATTGGTGTATAGCTTTCGTGATGCGAGCAGAGAAGTATTTCGTCTGGGGTAAATATCCGCGGAGGGCTGACGGCTATATAAGTGTTACTTTGGATGGCTAATGGGCCCCACTAGACCTCGGCAATTGGAGATGGGATATGGTATTTTTACATTCAGGCACGGTAGAAAACACTTATTCAATTTGCGTTATAACCGTTCAGGACCCCTCTGGGGTTTTACCCGTCACGGCTAAACTGCGGACAGGCGGCGTCTTACTCCGCCTGGGATGAAATAGGCAAAGCGCATCCATCGTTTGGCCCCCGGTTTCCCCGAGGTACCTTGGACAGCCGCGGACTAATCATGTAGCATATTGGGCTATATAGAAGGGGCGTGGAGAAGTCGGTCAGTAAGTCCTAAGTGTCTGGGCCTGGGCCTGTGTCTTTGCTTATGGGAGATATATACAATGAACGGCTTTGAGTGGCGGAGTGACGAGGTCACCTAATCTCCAATATCGACAGCTCTTACCACCATCAAGGTGAACAGAGGAAAGCAGATCTGATTGTCAAGTGCTCTCCATTGTGGCTTTTATAGTCTTTCAATAAAGAACCCGCAGAATACATTGCTTGAGAGAATGCCAGGACCCATAATATCCAGGTTTCAAAAGGTCGCCCACAAGCCAACCACAATGCTACAGTGCTTTTCTTGAAGAAAAAAAAAATATCAACATGGTCAACGAAGTAATTTGACATCGCTGATCACGAAATATAGAGAAAAGAACAATCTATTCAAAATCATTGCCCATCTTCAATCAGAGCAAAAGAATGTTTGCCTCACTTCTTGACGCCTGGGCCTAGCCCCCAGACCTTCTCTAGCCTTTACCAGAGCCTCTTCCCATTCCCATTCCATACGTTCCAGCATGCGATCGATAATCTCCATCTCGTTCTCGCCCAAAAGAGGAGCAACGACCACTTGGTCAGCAAAGGACTCACAGGATTCCAGAAACGGGTCGTATACCGAGGATACACTCGGCGTACCTTGGACAGGTGACTCGCAGCCTTGCAGGCCTATGAAGCGACCGAAGCGGCGGCGCTTTGTTTCCAGCCTGATTTCTCGCGTGGAGTCAAGGTGTACCCAAGGGGGGACATGAATGGGGTAACAGGAGGATTCTGGACGTGGCGGTGAAACCTGGTGGAAGTGCCAGGCGAGATGATCCAGCTGGGCGGGAGTGAGAAGGTGGTATTGAAGAAGATTCCTTGGGAAGTCTGGGTGTGCTTGACCGTCGATGCATGATACCAGTGGTAGAAGGGGTGTTGCAAAGTGGTTGAGATAGGACTGAAGAAGCTCTGGGGAATTGCTGGATCCCAAAGCTGCTGCATCGCGGGGACCGAAGTGCAGTCGAGGAAGCTCAAGCCCAGTCTCCGCACCAACGTGAGCTGGAGGCTTGCGATCAAGAAGAAGTAGAAGGTTAGGATCACTTGACGGCATGAGGTGATGCAAGTCTAACCGCAGAATTTCAAAATGATACAGATGAGAAGAGATGGAGTGAGTAGAGTTGATTCAACGAGGATGGCACCACGAGACCAGAGAATCCCACTTTATACTAATACTAATGAAACATCCAAAATGAATCTGTCGTAATAATGACAATGAGGCATAGACAATGAGCTGAAACAAGACCAAATATAGCGCGCTTTTGCAGTTGCAATTGCAGACGCAAGACATATCATGCAGGTCCTTTGTGTCGACTATGATAAAATGTCTCCCGAACGCCTGGAGACCGCGATTTCCTTTGTTTTCAGTCCATGAATAATCCAAAAACCAAGGGGAAAAAAAAAGAAAGAAAGAAAAGGGGCATTGGTAATGTCCCGAAGCAGCCACAATGAATACAATTAGACAGACATGTTATTCATGCTGGACAACAGCTCTGGCTCGTCCGCCACAGGGGGCAGCCCAACGTATTTGTTGATCCAGTTCAGCACCGTGCGGTGCCACAGGAGAGAGTTTTCAGGGTTGAGGACCCAGTGATTCTCATCAGGGAACGTAAGGAATGCGCTGTCAACGCCGCGCATCTGCAGGACGTTGAAAGCTGCAAGACCCTCGGCGATGGTAAGCCGGTAGTCCAGCTCATTGTGAATGATAAGGTGAGGCGTCTGCCATTCGCTTGTGAACCGAGAAGGATCCCATTCAGCCCAGTTCTCTGGAACCTTCCAGATGGGGCCCTTCAGGTCGTGCAGAGGGAAGTATTGTTCCTCGCTGGCAAGTTGCGAGGTCATGCTGAAGACTCCGTCGTGGGTTACGAGGGCTTTGAATTTGCGGCCAAGGTCATGCCCCTGCATCCAGTTCATCATGTACCCGCCGTATGAGGCGCCGAGCGCGACGGCTCGATCGGTATCAACGTAGTCTAGGTTTTGCTCGATGTATGCGAAACCCTTGACAAGGTCTTCATATGGACGTCCGCCCCACTGGCCGCGGATGGCGTCCGTGAATTGTTGTCCGTATCCAGTACTGCCTGTAGGGTTCGGGGTAATCACGACATAACCCTGCTCGGCAAAGACAGCAGGGTTCCATCGGGTACTCCACTGGTCATTCCATGCGCCTTGAGGACCTCCGTGGATCAGATAGGCCAGGGGGTATTTCTCGCCGGGCTTGAAGTTTGACGGCTTCACCACGAATGCATGCACCGGGTGGTCTGCGGCGCCTCGGAACCAAATCTCATCCACTTGTGCTGAGGAAAGACCGAACGCTGCACCTCCACGACCATTGGAAGACACGACCCGGACATCTTCGGGATTGGATGGGTCAATGATAGTCCACAGGCTGTTGTCAACCAGGCTGCTGCTTGAAAGGAAAAGTTTGGGAGAGCCATCGGCAGCGGGAGTGACATCACTGACAAAACCCGAACGGGTGAGTCTCTTCAACACATCGGGCTTGGCATCCTTAATATGATCCAAAGGAAGCTGATAAAGTAGTCCACGTCCAAGCTCCTCGGCCTGGATGAGTAACGACTTGTCATCATATGCAAAAGAAATGGCCGATGGACTCAGATCCCACTGTCCCTTCCCATCCGCAGACTCAAAGACCTCAATCATATCTCCATTCCATGGGTTCGGCACGTAAAGAATGCGATTCTTGTCAGACTCATATCCGTCCGTACGCATGGCCAGAAGAGCAATAGAGCCCCCATCTGAAGAAAGAACAGGCGATGACATCGCCCCCCTCAGGGCGTTCACCTTGCAGATCTTTACATTGGATGCACTCATACTCGTCCAGGAGAACATGGGAGCATAGTAGCAAGAACAAGCGGTGTGAGTAGCGGGATTGACGTCCGGGTCTTTCGCAACAAACACAATAGCAGACGGGCTGATATCAAAATCTCCAGTACCTCCGAAGGGAGGAATTGGCGACTCAACGGCACCCAGACCCGAGACGGAGATCAAGTTTGTAAGACCTGACAGAGAGTACTTACCCGCCTGTCTACGAGCGGGAGACAGCGGTGCCTGCTCCAACAGACCGTACCAAATAGAATTCTTCTGAGGCTCGACATAAGAGTCCCAGTGTCGAACAAAAAGCTTTGTATATAGGCGACCCGTCGTGTGCGGCTTTTTGGCATCATGGGGATTATACAGAGACCCGTCGGGGTTAGCCTTTCCGCTGACGGCGAATCCGATCTTGCCAGGCTCAATCACAGTCACTTTCAGGTCAGAGACAGGCCCTGGAACAGTCCCAGCAGTGTAAGTGGAATCAGCCTCGCGGGCGTGGCCGACGATGAAGCTTGTGTTGCCGTTAGCCTTGGTTTTCAGCCAGACGAGCTGGTCTCCGCCGCCGAGCCATTGAGGGTTGCTGGCACCAGGGTCATTGGTGATGAGGGCGGATCGTCCGGACTCGATATCGATGACGCGAATTTCGTTTGTTTTGCTATGTGAATCGAAAGAGTAGGTGGTCTGGGTGTATACGGCCAAGGTACCTGAAGCGTTGGGGACCGCCGAGGACCGCCTGGGGGCACCGAGGAGGACCCTGAACTTGGTCAATTGGGAGGATTCGAGAATTTGATATCATGATATCAAGTGAAATGTGACTGTAAAAAAATATCCATTACTTACTCAGGCGTGAACTTCATGGGGCGAATAGCCATAGCGGCTAAGCTAGCTCGAGCTGAGGAGATGTGGAGATAAGATAGCTAGCAAGGAGCTTGGGAGAGAGTGGAGCTTCAAGTAGATGATCCACGAAGATGCCTTCGAGAAGTAAGAACCCTATCAAACGCAAACGGGAAGCAAGATAGAGTACCACTGAGATAAACAGGAGAGAGTAAGGAAGGAGGAAGGAAGGATGAGGGTGCTTCCTCCATTGGGGGAGACAACGTGACCCATGCGGGGTTAATCGCCAGGGTCCACTTCACCGGTGAAGAACTATGTAAATCACTACCTCGACTCAGTTATGCACTCGCCACCCTATAATGAATTGAACAGAATAAAAATAAAAAACACCGTTTGTGTCCTAGGAGCTCCAAAACTAATATTACACATAAAAAAATCCACAAAGTCATAAATCTACTCTTCTTCCTCACTCTCATCTTCCTCCATACCTTCAGCTGCGGTCACTGAGAAGGTAGGTGCTTGATCCACTCCAACATAGCTGTCACTCATGAGATAGAGGGTCAGCTCGTGCTCACCAGGAGACGGAACCACATATTCCAAGCGTAATTCCAGCTTGCGACCGATAGTAACGCGCTTGATGGCCAGCAGGCTCTTGGATTGCTCCTCGCCGACCACTAACCACCAGTTCTCCATCTTCTGGTTGGGGTAGAAGGGTGCGTGGACGACAGTGTCGGGCTCTTCATCTTCTTCCAACTCCCGCTCAATCTTGATCTTGAGATAGGCGGGTTCGCCAGAGGTGATATTTTCGGGATCTTCGACCTCAAAGTCCATGTCGAGGTTGGGATACTTCTCGTTCGTGAAGGCGGCTGCTTGTGCCAGCTGCTTATTGTTCAAGTTGAGACGCTTGACAAGAGCGGCGTAATCCTTGTTCTCGGTAGGGTCCATAGCGTCCATGAATTCGAAAATATCGTTGATCCTGTTATTGATGTTAATGCTTGTTCGTTTACTGGGCATGCTATTAACGTACTTGTACTCATTGGCCACCTGAATAACCTCAGGCGAGAAGTGAGGAATCTGTTTGAGAGGACTATCGCGGTCCCACATAGCTTGAACGACCATCTGCGACAGCTCCATTGCGTTCATGGCATTGATGTGACCCTCGGAGGAAAGAACATCGACACAGGCGCTCAGCAAGTTAAGAACCTTGCGGACGATGTCTTCCTGGTCCTTGGCCAGGTCGATGGGCAGCTGCATACGCGAGAAGTGCGCCTGGAGCAGAACAAAGGCCTTGAAGTGGGGCGAGTCAAATGCGGGCTCCGACATCTTGACGGGACAGCGATCATACACACGGCGGAGAATGTGATCCTCGTGGCGACGCATCTGGACAGACTCAAACTCGGTGGCTGAAGTGACAATCTCCAAGATACCCTTGAGCTTGGTGCGAGCGGAGAGAGACAGCAGGAAGGTCTGCATAGTGATAAAGGAAATGTTGTAATAGGCGCTGATCATGGCTGCGTTGAGGGGAGTAACGCTGTCATCCTCCTCATCCAGATCGATAATCTTGGCCTCTGACAACTCCTTCAGCGTGTTCTCAACAAGCTCTGACAAGAATGTACTCAGACCCTCGTGGCTGACATCACTTAGACCGTAGAAGCTGGGGTTCGCAAGCAGACGGCGGTAAAAGTAAGTGTAGGTCATCCAATCAACTGCATCCTGGGTCGAAGAGATGGTCCTTGTGCTAGCCTCGGTGACGAATGCATCGTGCAGGTAGACCTGAAGATGACTCTCCACGGGCATAGCCTCGTTTAAGAACTTCTTGTAGTATTCGCGCTTCACAGCAGGCACCATCAAAACACCCCGGCCAAGCTTGTCCTGACCGGGACGAGAAGCCTTGCCAAACATCTGAAGAATCTCACTGATGGGGTAGTCGATGTAGCGGTGCTCACGACCATCAAAGAACTGAGTGTTCATGACGATGACCAGATGGGCGGTGACATCCAGCTCCCAGCAGCAATCCCGCGAGGCCAGAAGGACCTGGATAGCTCCAATCTTAAAGAGATGTGTAACAATGCGCTTATCACCCAGGCTCAGGGCCTCGTGGTAGTAGCCAACACCGTGGCTCAAAGAGGTGGCAAGAGTCTGTTCTTGTACACGGCTCAGCAGCGGGGCTAGCTCCTCGGCATCTGCGTTCAAGAAGCGATCTTCATCATCATCCATGGAACACGCTGCCAAAAGATCCATAGCGGTAGAGCGGGTCTGCTTGCGACTGGGCACAAAGACCAGAGCAGGCTTGTCGGGTGAAAGAGTCAGGATTGATTGGTAGGCAGGACGAGACATCGCAAGCATGAGGGAGGGGAAGTGAGGAATAGTGAAAGACTGGATGTGGAGTTCAAGAGGCACAGGGCGAGCGTGCGGGCTGAAATTGTAAATGGTGTGCTTGTTGGCACCGATCCATTCACCAATGTCCCGAGCATTGGAAAGCGGCACACTCAACCCGAGAATACGCATCTCGTTCTCAGTCTGAAGAGAAATGTAATGCATGCGAGAGACGACAACCTCGTACACGTATCCACCAAAGCCACCAAGCATGTGAAGTTCGTCAGCGATGAATAATTGCACTGTCTGGATGTTCTTGCGTCGCTGCCACTGACGAGACAAAACATCCCACTGGACAGGAGTGGCAAGGACAAGGTCAGCCCGCTCAAGAAGCTTCAGATCCGCAGTTGTCTCGCCCGTAAGCTTGACAATGGTCTTTCCACCTCCAAGGTTGCCGAGACGCTTCTCCCAGTCGGCAAGACGGAGGTCAACCAGTTCTTGGAAGGGAGCAATGTACACTGCACGGCCATTCTTCGCGCTTGACCAGTGACGCAGCAAGGCTAGCTCAGCACAAACAGTCTTTCCACTTCCAGTGGGAGCACCGATGAAGACATTGTCTTCTGAATCAAACACGGACTTAAAGACCTGAGTCTGGATCTTGTTAAAGTGCTCCCAATTGGGGTACAGCTGCTGATACTCCTCACGTTTCAAGGCCTTGACCGGAGCACGTTGCATATCGAGGAGAGGAGTGTGAGGGGGGAAGCGCTCAGGTAGAATCAGCTTTTGGAAGGAGACAGCGATCTTGGTCTCAGAATGCATCCAGCGGTCCGACACTAGAGAAATGAAGTAATTCGGAGGCATCGGCTCGGTGATTGGGACTGTGAACTCTACGAGGTGTTCGTTCATCTCAGATTGAGCAAACTCGCGGCGCAGCAGGAAGCGGTCGTGGTACAAGATCTCTTCGCCATCACAGTCTTCAACAAGGATCCAGAAGTCCTGCGCATTGCCATGTATAGCATCATCCCAGACAAAGTTAGGGGTTATTGTCAATTCAACACGAAGCATGGAACGAGTAATAGGTTGAACCTGAGCCTGAACTTCAAGCCGGGGGAACTTCGAGACCAAATCGCACACAACACGTCCAGATTTGGGCATGCCCAGGAGCTCGCCCATACGTGGAGGGTCTAGATCGAAGTAGCTAGCCCAAGGCACATCAATGCGCTCGGCCTTCTGCAAAATATCGCGAGGGCAGTGAGGGAATTGGCGCAAGGGAGACATGGTTGGCCACATGCGCTTCTCGGCCATCTTACAAAGGTCAAGAGCAGTCTTGGCCACAGCTGACCAGCCCTTCTTCAAGCAAATCTCGAAAAGCGCACGAATGATACGTCCGGCAGACTGAGTGACATAAACCAGATCTGCCATCAAGGCAAGGCCATCGAGGCGAAGTCGGGAAATATATGCCTGGAGGAGGACATTGATCTTGGCGTGAGGCTCATCGATGGTCTCCTTGACAGGGATTGGTACTCGACCAAGCAGCTTTCCAAGCTCCAATTTCTCGTCTTGGCGGACAGGAATGTACTTAAACTCATCACTCAGAGCGAAGATGCGGAACAATTCAATGGTAGTAATGGATGGCTGAAGGTGCTGGGCATAGGTGAGCATCGAGTTATGGCTGATGTAGTAGTGGGAAGCAATCCGGCCCAGCTCAGTTGCTTGTAGGCGACCAGTTTTCTTCTCATACTTAATAAGTCCAGATCTCTCGAGGATGGTAGCAGCGGAGTGAACGAGATCAACTCGCTTCTGCTCGAGAGCATCATCGTTCTCGTAGTCTGCACCAACACTGTACAAGCCTGGTGATCGAAGCATGCGAACATAAAGGTAAGTGTAACCCAGCCACTGCACACCCTCGTCGCGGTCTCGAATGTTGCCTAGAACAATTTCCGCGTTCATGTTGTCCGCAAGCTTGCTGACAAGCTGGGACTCAATTGGCAGTTGCTGGTTCAAAAGCGAAAGGTAGTACTGAATCTCTGCCTGGGTTGTGATGATAATACCTTCGCCAAAGGTGTCGTATTGAGGTCGACCGGCACGTCCAAGCATTTGTAGAACATCCTGAGGGCTCAATTCAACCCAGCTACCCTTCTCGGGGGAGTAGACCTGGGTTCCCTTGATAATGACAGTGTGGGCGGGAAGGTTGACACCCCAGGCAAGGGTCGCAGTACAGACGAGAACCTGGATGCTGCCATCGGCAAAGAGTGCCTGGACGGAATCACGATCTGCAAGACTCAGACCGGCGTGGTGAATACCCAAGCCGTAAGGCATAAGATCCTTCAGAGAGGCATCATCAACGGACTCAGCTTCCTCAGTCAGAATTTGACGACTAGCAGCATCACTGCGCAGAATCTGGCCAATCGTCTCATTCTCAATTGCCTTGTCACGGATATACTTAGCGGTCTTGGCGGTCTCCTTTCTTGAGTGGACGAAGATGAGCATCTGGTTCCGGTTCTGGCCGACCTGCTCCAAGACCTTGTTGTAACAGATATCATTCATGGTCTTCAATTGCTTGATAGCCTTCTTGTCGGTGACACCAATAAATTCCTGCTTCAGGGGGCAAGGTCGGTAAGAGCCATCGAAGTGGAAGACTCCTTTCTCGGGATCGGCACGGAGGAAGTTTGCGACATCGCGATAGTTGGGAAGAGTAGCACTGAGGCCAACGATCCGCACCGGATCACCAGTCTGCTCGACACGGCGAATGATACGGCTGACGATGCTCTCAATGACAGGGCCACGGTCGTCGTGGAGAAGGTGGATCTCGTCGATGACCACGAGACGGACGAGGTTGGTATAGCTAGTTTCGGAGGCCTTTCTGGTGATGACATCGAATTTCTCTGGGGTAGTGACGATGATCTGGGTATCGGCGATTTGCTGCTTGGTGAGTTGGCGATCACCGCTGAGCTCTGCTACTTTAATACCGTAAGGCTCAAGACGCTTGCCAAGGTTTCCAACCTGCTCCTGCACCAAGGCCTTCAGAGGAGAAATATAGATGATCTTGAAGTCGTCCAGCATGATCTCGCCGGTTTCCGGGTTGCGGTTCTTGCCAATCTCGCGGAGAATAGTGAGCATAGCAACGTTGGTCTTTCCAGAGCCAGTCGGGGCACAGACAAGCAGGTTACCATCGTCGTGGAAAGCAGAAGGGAAGCACTTGGTTTGAACACGGTTCAGCTCCTTCGAGCTTCCGAAGCCAACACGAGCCCAGTCTGGCAACTCGGTAGTTGGAATGTTCTTTTCACCGGCATCTCGCTTAGCCTTGGGAGGCGGAACATGGATCTCTTCGTAGCCTTTGAAGGTACGCTTTGTCGAGCCTTGAGGAAGCTTGACATTTGGGTTGGTCATGAGATGGTTACCCTGGTGGAAGACCAGGTTCTCAAGATTGATGAGGCGCTTGGGTTGAAGACCACCAACCAAACCGCCTTCGGTGGCAGGCTTCTTCTCGTCTTCCGCAGCCCCTGACGGGACGTCGACGTCCATCAGATCAAGCTTCATCTTCTTCTGGGAGCGGCTGCCGAGATCATCATGAGCGGTCTTTCCACGAATCTCATCCAGGATGGCACGATGTCCAGCTTCGACCATCTGGCTTTCCACAAGGTTGCGTGCGTCGGCATCTTCGGCCACTCGTCTCCAGCGAGTCACCCAGACAACCTTATCACGGTTTGTGACCAATTTAGCGACAATTTCAGGATGGTCGTAGTCGAAGAGTTCCATCAGGTCGTTCTCGACATCACGGAGGGGCCGTTCGGATCCGTCCTCGGTCTGACCACCCATGAGCTCAAGAGCCTCTCGCGTCTTTTCTTGTTGTACGTGTGCATCTGAATATAAGGCACCGATTTGACGTTGGAGCCAGTACGCGTCGATCTCGCGTACAAGAACGTCCATGTCTGCCTTATCCTTGGCCTTAACATCCCGTCCCATACCGCCGTCGATGACCATCTCGTCATCCTCATCCAGTCCCTCGCTTGTGGGCTGATCGACATCGGGTCGGTCTTGGTCGTCTGCCTCGTCTTCGTCGGAAAGGTCGTCTTCGTCTCGGATTTCGTCTACGGTGCCCGTGCGTTCATCGTCTTCGTCTTCGTCGAAAACAACAGCAACACCTTGACGCTCGTCAAGTTCTCCATCCACCTCATCCAAGCCACCCTCCATGTCTTCATCTTCATCTTGGGCATCGTAGTCGGTAATCTTCTTGCCCAGGTTCACAAGCTCATTAAACTCCTTCGGGTTCATTGACGTGCCCAAAAGGTCGTCGATTTCTTTCTTCTTGTCAAAGTCTTTCATGTCTTCGTCCTTCAGAAGCTCTAACACGGCATCGGCGGCACTTCGAACGACTTCATGGGGGACGTCGCCAAGATTTGTGCCAGTAATCGTGAGGATAAGATCGTATGTCGCTCTCGTCGCCGGTGTCCGCGGACGATATTTCAAGCCTTCAATGAGGGCATCGGATGCTGAGAGAATACCCTGGCCCCGGAGTTGTGCTGGTTGGCCACGTTGGCGCTTCTTCTGTTCTCGCATGAGGACATCTTCACCCTCGTGAATTGCACCACGTTCAACTCCTGGTCCAGCGGCCTTCTTAGTCTTCGGCGCATCGTCGCGGGCTACTCGCGATCCCATCTCTCGAATACCGATACGGCCCGCAATAGACTCGGGGTCTCCAGACGCCTCATCATTGGAACGGCTGATAAAACGACGGTCCGCCTGGAGGACCAGGTTGGACATCGCCGAGTACTTATATTGTGATTGATCGGCCATGTTGATGGTGATGTGACCGTGTCACGAAAGCGATCCGAGAAGAAAAAAACGAATGAGTCGCGACGGGGATCGGCTTGGATGCGCCGATCAAACTCGTCCACGCCGCGCGAAAAGTAGAAGCAATTGAGAAAACTTCAGAAGAAATCACAAACCTGACTCATCCTCCTGGCGTAAGCAAGCTGACTTAAGGGGGAAGAAATGAAGATCAAGGCTGATAGAAAGGGTGGTCGGGGCCAAGGACAGAAGCTCGGGAAGATTTCGGTGGCGAAGGCGGAAGGCGGGGAGCTTTTACGGTTCTGCCGCTCCCTCAATGACGGTGTTTATGACCTCGCGAAGATGCACTTTCATGGGAGGTCGGTCTGGTTGACATCTTCATTACGCTCTTCTCAGTCGTCACTGCTTTCATCCTATCATTGCCATGTTCACAGAACAATTTGTCACCATGCGCGTCGCGCACCCGTCCGTCCACGCGTGCCCAGCGCGAAGCCGCCGGTTGAACTACGGAGGAGCGCCAAAACCAAATCGTCTGTACAATTGAAAGACTTACCACAAGGTGTTGTCAAACTTGAAGCATATGATGATAGACAGGATGATGCACCTCAATATCCAACTGTTGTACAGGGGCATCGTAATAACATGCAGAAATTCAACAACTGTGTTGTTCTCACCAGAGTTGGGGGGTTCTACGAGGTGTGATCATTCAAAGCGAGCTGTTGATACAATGTAGCTAATACTGGCTACTTAGCTTTACTTTGAACAGGCTGAAGAGCTTGCGTCATTGTTGAATATAAAGCTTGCAAGCAAAAAGACCAGCGCAGGGCCAGTGCCGATGGCAGGCTTTCCCTTCTTCCAACTCGATCGCTTCCTCAAAATTCTCGTTCAAGACCTTAATAGATACGTGGCTATAAGCGAAGAGTTTGCTATCGGTGAAGAAGAGAAAACGCGCCCTGGAGGGCTGCTATTTGATCGGAAAGTGGCTAGGATTATCAGTCCTGGTACATTGATCGATGAAAAGTTCATCGACCCTTCTGAGAACAATTTCCTGCTGGCCATATATCTAGATATTCCATCTTTGGAAGCACAGTCAAAGCAACAGGCCGATAATCCGTCTTCACCGCACATATTATCCACTGGCCCTCAAAGCGTAGGACTGTCGTGGCTGGATTTATCAACGGGTGATTTCTTCACCCAGCTAACAACGACGCAAATGCTTCCGTCTGCCATCGCCCGTATCGGTGCCCGAGAAATTCTTGTGGACCAGAACATCCAGGATATCATCGGACAAGAGTTACAACTCTTGGTCGGGCAGGAGCACCGGCTTGTCACTTTCTTCCGATTCCCCAGCTCGATCGCACCGATATCACAATGGGATGCAATGCTGGATGCTCCGATTCCTGAAGAAAGCCACACCTCTTTCACACGAGAAGAAGTGGCTGCAGGTTACAGCTTGCTAGAATACGTTCGTGTTCAATTGCAGCGATCTGATCTCAAGCTCCAGCCTCCACAAAGACGGCATCTTGATGAATCGATGAGTATTGACCGCAATAGTCTAAGAGGACTTGAAATCTTAGAAACCGCTCGAGATGGATTTGGAAAGGGCAGCTTACTCCACGCGGTCCGCAGAACAAGTACCAAAAGTGGTGCACGCCTTCTGCGGGACAGACTGAGTATTTCTCCACAGGCTTGCTGCTCGCCACATGCTGATTCTCGTTTGCAGCTTCCCCGTCTACTTCACTTCAGGTTATTAATGGGCGCCTTGACTTAGTCTCTGTGTTCATTGGAAATGAAAATCTCCGTGAGAGCGTGGTACAATTGTTGAAACGAAGCTATGACTCCCAGCGTCTGGTTCAAAAGTTTGCCCTTGGCAAAGGAGATGCAGATGACTTAATTTGTCTTTCCCGCGCCACCGAAGCGTCCAAAGGTGTCAAACAGGTCCTGTCTGACCACATGAGGCTCTTATCTGCCACCGGAAATTCTGACGCTCAGCGCAGTCTCGAATTCATGGTTTCACGACTTCATCTTGACGGGCCTTTGGCCCTGGCAGAGCGCATACTTGCAGCGATTGATGAAGAAGGTCTACTTCAGAAACAGCGCATCGAGGATAGTTCAGCTGCCGAAGCAGCGAGCTTGGCTCAAGAAGTGACCTTGAATGAGGGCACATCGAGTGATATGGAGTCTTTGCCCAAGAAAGTGCGGACGAAAGTGCCTGAGCGGGCCGCAGCGACAGATTCTGACTCTGGTCCAGTCGAAACGTGGATCATGAGACGCGATGCTAGCAGGATATTGAATGGTCTTCACGGGGATTTAGAGCGCCTTGTAAAGGACAAGTCTGACCTCACACAGCGGCTTCGGGAGACAGTGGGGTCTACGTCTTTGAATCTTAAATGGACTCCCGGTCTGGGTCATATCTGCCATGTCAAAGGTGCCAAAATCTCCCAGCAGGCTATCGAGGACTTGGGGGTGACTCGAAATGTCTCTTCAACTAAATCGACTCGCTCATTCTACCTCCCTGCATGGACAGCACTGGGAAACAAGATGGACCACATCAAGATTCGGATCCGCCAGGAAGAGCAGGCAATTTTCGAACGTCTTCGTCGGGAAGTTATTATAAATTTGGTCAAGATTCGCCGCAACGCCGCGGTCATGGACGAGTTGGACGTCGCCTGTTCATTTGCCACGCTGGCCCAGGAGCAACAAATGGTTCGACCAATCCTGAATGACGGAAGGACGCACAAAATCGTGGGAGGAAGACATGCCACAGTCAAACTTGGTCTTGAGGAGCAGGGACGCTCGTTTGTGAGCAATGATTGCTTCCTCGGTGAAAAGGAGCAGATATGGCTCATTACTGGTCCTAACATGGCAGGCAAAAGTACATTCCTGCGGCAAAACGCGTTGATCACGATCCTCGCCCAGATCGGGTCTTACGTACCTGCAGCTTACGCCGAGATCGGAATAGTCGATCAGATCTTCAGTCGTATAGGTGCAGCCGATGATCTGTTCCGCGACCAGTCGACATTTATGGTGGAGATGCTTGAGACAGCTGCCATATTGAAGCAAGCCACGCCGCGTTCTTTTGTGATCATGGACGAAGTTGGCCGAGGCACAACACCCGAGGACGGCACTGCTGTTAGCTTTGCCTGTCTTCACCATTTACATTATCACAATCAGAGTCGCACCCTCTTCGCGACTCACTTCCATGGGCTCGCGGATATGACGCAGAACTTTGAACGTCTCGAGAGGTACTGCACCGATGTGAAGGAGTCGCCATCGGGGGCATTCTCGTTTGTTCATCGCCTTCGGAAGGGAGTCAACCGCGAGTCGCATGCCCTCAAGGTTGCTCAGCTAGCGGGTCTCCCCCGAGAAACTATCGACTTGGCCACCCAGGTGCGCCAGGAAATGAGGGACAAGATGGCCTCTCATCGAACCTTTGACGAGGACCAGCCTGTCTCACCTGGAGCATAAACCAAAGGGTTTCACTGCTCTCAAAATTCAATCCCCGCGCGCTCGTGCATGCGGGACGGCATTTCGAGAATAATTAATTTCAATTTTGGAGGCGAATCTATTTGCCATCTATTGTCTTTCATTCTATGTACAATACCCGGGTTATTTTGTCCAAATGCCACCCAACTTGAATACCCCGCGTTGATCTCAGATCTTGTAAACTCTCTTAGCTCTCCACAGTTCCGGGCCTTTCGCCCTCCCATGCTGCGCTTTCCGTCCCAAATCAACGACCACGCCCTCCCCAAACGCAGCCTCCTGACAATCCTCGTCCACAACCCCATTGACATGTTGCACAACGACGAAATCCACCCTCCTCTTCCCCAAAACCACCATAGGCGCATGCCAGGTCCCAACACCATAAGTAACTGCCTGACCACCATGCGCAATGAATGCCTTCACCTTCTTCAAATCTGGCGGATCGCGAATCGTGACCGTTTTCCCGGCCTCATTCTTGGCCGTCACAGTCTCCCCCTTCAGCGTAGGCGCAACCACAACCAAGAAAATGGGCTCTTCTTCGCCATCTCCGACCTTCGAATGGCTCGACAAGTCGATAGGAATAAACGTCTGGTTCGTGAACGGGTGGCGCTCGAGAATCCGCACGTCAAAAAGTTCCTTCTCTGGTGAAGCCGCTGTGCGTAGTTTGCGTGGGAAGCAACAGAACATAGTCATGCGGGCTTCGGATGTGATTTTGCTGGGACCTTGCGCGTAGCGGTCGATGAGCGGGGAGATAGGACTGTACTTCAGGGCAGAGTTTTGGTTTGCCAGCACCGGGCTTGGGTTGAATGGTGGAAGATTTTTGGGATTGGGGGCGATATTGAGATCGCGAGGAACGGGCGAGCAGATTGCCGTACCGAATTGAGCGAAGTTCTCTGGGGTAAGAGGTTCGGGAATGATAGTTATTGAGGGGTTGGTGGTGAGTATGGGAGCCATGGTGAGAATGTAGCAGACTGGTGCAGACTGGATATGGGCCGATAAGCGAAAACTTGTCTCTGCAGATAGTTCGACTTGGATGAAGCACTTCAGAAAAATTTTGAGAGGAGGAAAAGGGAAGTTGTAGATTAGTTGGGATTGCGGAGAGCTCCTCGGCGCTCCCCGGCTATGTGAAGTCGATAACGATAAGCGGCCGGGGCCGAGGAAGCACCCGCATTGGGGGGTTCTTATACTTCGGGCAACTTTTGACATCTCTTAAACAGTTGAGACATCAAGAATTTTGCAGACTTCATGGCCTCAAGTTATCGAAATCTAGCGCCATCTGGATTGGACATTGTTGTGCAAATGTTCGAATGCATATCTCCAATCCACATCTCCGCTAAAAGGCTGCTTACTTGCATGTGATAATATATTAAGCTGGCCAAAGCATTGTGCCGGGCCCTCTGCTTTTTTCACTTTGTTCCGATTCACCATGGTGATAGGCAAATTTGACAGCCAAGGTCTCTAGCTCGATGCCCAACCAAGCAGCATCCATGATAGTGTGCTTCCATGACAATGGTAGAGATAGTCTCGGTTGAAGTGAGTGAACTAGAGCAAAGCAAGAAAGGTTGTATATGCGGGAAGAACCAGTTCAATACGACAATTGCTGCACAGCTTACAAGGTTCCAGGGTCTTTGCGGTCGGAGATGTGGACCAACGTCTTGATAGTCCGACGCTACAGGCTCCTTCTCCGCGTCTCATGCAATCCTAGAACCGGCAGGTTGCCTCCACAAAAACTCCACCGAGAGGTCACCGACCAACGGCAGTGGACTAGAACCCACGAGCACGCAAAAAGAGGGGGTCCTGCTTCTGGTCCGCACTCCCATCGGTTGCCTTTTCCAGCGGCTTGGCCCGTTCGATGAGGCTCTCGTTGAGACCTTTGGGCATGGCGATTCCTGGGATTTCATGGGACTCTCGGGATGGCCGCATGGGAGCGAGAGACGATTGGGTCCCTTGTCGTCGTAGTGTACCATTAGTGGCACAAATCGTTTCATTCGATGCTCTACGTGCCCAATTCCTTGCATTCGATAGCGATCCAAATCAAACCCATCTCGAAATGGCGTCCCTTTGCGGTCCCAAGTGTTACTTCATCTCTGGTCCTTGGAGATGCGTTGGCCATAAAAGAAATGGCACTTCCCAACCATGGTGGACGGTGTCGGTCGTCCTGAGAATGCGCTTGTTGTTCTGGCACTTTCACTATCCTTGAATTGTTCCAAATCTCCCGTGCTATAGTCACACAACCAGGCTCAACTCATTGACATTGAAAGCTCAACTTCGACCATGGCTGAACCAACCAAGACACCAACAAGCAGTTCTCCTCCCAAGCAAGGCTCGACCCCCCGAGGTAGCCCGGCATCTGGGAGCTCAAGTACAAGGTATGCAGACATCGCCTGGGAGATTATATTTTATTACATCCCATGGAAATTCCCATTCTGACTTTAACAGCAGCTGCTCCGGTATACAGCGAGACACGGCGGAAATTGGGAGCTGGGTGACTATCCCTGGCCTCGACGAGCAAAGACCCCCAACTCGCTAACAGGTACAAAAGATGAATGATAAGTGATGATGTGCCACATCAGCAAATGCCATGCGGGGCAGGCCTCTGGGAGAAGCGAGGAAGTCGATCGAGCCACTCGCGTATATCCGACAACACCCGAGAATAGCCTGAAGTTGCACAAGCTATGACGCTGATTCAGAATGGAGACGATGCTATCACGGCCCGAGAGGAAAATAAATGACAGCGGAGCAGCATATCTAGTCTACATTTATCGGAGAGAGCCTTAGGGATGCAGGATGTGAGGGAACGGGAAGGTAGCCGGGAATACGGAACAAGAAGAGCAGGAGGCAGATGACGTTTCGCCTGTTCCAATCTGATCGGACAGGCGCAATTCATGAAGCCTCGGAGTGAACGGGGATCATCTCCACAAGCCCGCATTTCCCCTCTTTTCACTTGTGATTCTCGGGTATTTTGTCAATTTATTTGCTATTCATATGTCTTTATCTATTGGTGATCCACAGCTTGGATAATGAAGAGCCGTTAATTTGACAGATGTCGGTTGCGTTTTTGTAGTACTCTGGAGTTGCATTCAGCGCTGGAGACAATCCTATATGAGCGTGTAGGCCCCCGTTGAGGTCCTTGGTAGTTGACTTACGCAGTGGAGCAATGAGGAAAACTTCATCCGGAGAGAGAATCAGCAAATCTGATTTGACTTGAAGTTGCAAACCGCGTAATAGGGCTGAAGGTGGATACGTCTGTTTCCTGGAACTGGGGATCAGCATCATGCGCGAACATTCGCCAGATCGAGATAACCGCCGCTAAGACTAACAAAGTACCGTACATGGAATCTGATATCAGCATGAAGAAAAAAATCCAAAAAAAACTTGATTATCTCAATCACCTTCAAAGCAAAGACATTGTTGATACACTTTGACCTTTGATTGGCTCTGGGCGATGAAGCTTTGACAAAATCCGTCAAGTCAATTCCTGCTTTCAATTAAGGTTGAAAGATGCTTGAGCCTTCACGACGTCCTATGGTCATCAAAGCATCCCCTGAATCTATGAAAATTGAATGGTCCATTTGCCCCGGGCCTCTTGACTCTCGCTGTAGCTGATATGAACCCGAGACCAAAACATTAATAGGTAGCATGGAGACCATGATCTTGATACTCATAGGCCGGGAGTGGAGAGCTCGCCAATGAAGTCGCTATGAAACAGAAAGATACAATGTGACTTGGGTAAGAGAGGGCCCATCTGAAGATGATTGCATTGATTATTTGTGAGAGTTCCGGGATGTTGGTCGGCTAGCGTAGCTTTGATGGTCGTGAAGAGGTAAATGAACGGACGAGGGAAGGAGGGGTTGAATTAATCGGGCTTACTAGGGCCAAGAAAACCGGAAAATATGAAAAGGTAAAGAATTGACTCTCGAGGCTTCTACCTGTATAGGTCTTATTGCGTTTCATGCATTCTGTTTATACATCCTGTATTGTCGTGGGCGGGGACATCATGTACATAAAGTTCCAGCAGAAAAGGCCCACATCTCTATCTACTTATTCCCATCGCCAGGTGTGGTCTGTCAAAAAAAATTAAACATAGTGGCAATGACCACCCGTCGATGTTGTCAACCATGACAGAAAGAGAGGGCGTGAATCATTTAGACTCATTGTGGTGTGGTAGAGCGTGACTGAAGGGAATGTGAACTTACCCTTTCATGAATGCACGATTCTTCTACGCCTCACTGTAGGTACTAAGGACTCGACGCATGAGAAGACAACCGTCATGAACGTCTATATGGATTGAGGAAAGCCCCGCCGTGGGACTGACTTCCGATATGTCAAACAAAGCGGAAGTCGAGCTACTATGTATACTAGCTAAAACCAGCCTCAGGCGAGCCTGGAAATTGAGCACATAAAATTGTCGGCGATGGTAGGCATTGACAGAACTCGTGACATTTTTTTCCTCGATCACAGGTAAAGGGTATGTGTGACCGAGGCACAAGAAATGAGTACGACCACAATGGTTTTCCAACAAGGAGTCTCAGTGCCACAGCCTTCATGGCTACGGAGACTGTATCCAGAACGGGACGTCGCGGGATCCATGCAGTGTAGTCATCAGAACAAAAAGGTCAGATATGCCGGATTTCCCTACCATGCTCCGTAGACGCGCCCTCCGAAGGTGGCTAATGACGAGTATGGCAGATCACCCCTGCTGCGAGTTGCAAGACAGGGTGAAAGTGAAGTGTTCCATACTGGGTTCATTAGAATATGAGGGTGACAAATTTTGTGATGTCCTTGTCCGACTTGCGAAGACCCAAAATTCTTCAACTCTAACACGTAGGGAGTGGGCCGTGATCTCCGCCATTTGGAAAAATGATAGCCTCTATTTTGAGAGGCAGAAAATAGCGTTGTAAACTCAGCTTGTGTCTCCTCCCCGTGACTCAAATTTGGCTTTTTTGGCGCGTCTTTTCATCTCTCTCTTCGACAAGACCTTCTCCGGCTCCTCGATGACGGTCTCCGAACCGAGAGATGCCTTTCGCTTGAGCGTCTCGCCAGCAGCCCCCGGCTGTGCTGTATCCAGAGCTTGATCTTTCATTTTTGAATTATGTGGAGAATTTGTGGGGTTGGATCTCTCGCCCCCGTGAACGATGTCGACAATCCCGCGCCAGCTAGTCCGCTTCAATTTGGAAAGCGCCACAACCTTCCGTGCCTCTTCACAAATAGCTTCCTTGCCGCGTTCTTGTGACAGACCCCACACGCAAGTCAAGTTGATCACATCCCAGGGAGCTCGCAGGCCAAGAGCTTGCCGCGCCTCACTTGACACAATGATGCCGCGGCCGCGTGTAGCTCGGATCAGAGACATGGCATTCCCAATGAGATTCCGGCGAGCATCCAATCCGCTCCCCGTGACTCCTGGACCGTAGCAAATCTCAAGCCGAATACCACGTGATATCGCAGCCGACAGCATTTTAAATTTGAAATGATATGGGAGTCGCACGGAAAGATCGAGCGAGATCACGTCGCATTCCAGGTTTGTACAGGCATTGAGGAGCGCCTTCTCATTCGTCGGCCGGAGGGCAATTATATCGTAGGCCTGAGTCAGGGTGTTCAGGCGTTGGTTCTGCGCGGGATCGGCCAAGGTCAGGTTCAAACGAGTCAGCAATTGAAGAGGTTTTGGCGGATTTGATGGAAGAGCTGGCGGAGTAAGGCTCGGAGGTAGCTTTCCAGTGATGGACTGGGACAAGGCGACGGTGGTATAGCCGACTGAGAGGGGTCAGGTCAGTACCTCATGTGGTCATGGTTCAACATGCGATCTTGTGCCGGCCGCGCGAGAATGACTTACGTTCCGCCAGAAAATTCAGGGTGTGCGGGACCTCCGAGTCATCGGGGCTGTATGGGACATTCAGATCGTAGAACATCCTGCCTTGTCTGGTTTAAAAAGCCAGCACTTGCTCCTGCCAGGTACATAAAACAGAAAAGCCCAAGTCACGAAACTGTCCAAAAGAGGAAACTAGAAAATCGCCCGGATTAACTCGATACCCGTGACTAACCTGATCGAGACTGCTCTCCACAGCGATCCCGTGACAGGGCGGAACAGATCTCGCTCTCACGCAACGATATCCCCCTCAAAAACCCATTGTTCCAGAACGATCGATAGCGAGGCTGCATTCGGGCTGTCAGTTGCTGGGCCTGCTGCTGCTGCTATCTTCCTCCCTTTTAATCGTCTCCCGACCCACCCCCCTTTCTCTTGTTCGGTCGCACCCCGCGTGACCCCGCCGCATCTTCCATTTGTGGGCGGGCTCGGAAGCCATCCAGTTTCAATATGGCGCGCGTTTACGCCGATGTCAACGAGCACATGCCTCGGTCCTATTGGGACTATGACAGTGTGAACATTTCTTGGGGCGTGCTGGAGAACTACGAGATCGTTCGCAAGATAGGTATTTTACACCTCATTGGAGCCATCTTACCCGGAGAATGGCGGTATCATCTGTCGCATTCTTTACTTTGGAGCGATGCTGCCTGATGAGAGACATGCTGACCGTTTTCGCTCAAGGTCGTGGAAAGTACTCCGAGGTTTTCGAAGGTATCAACGTCGTCAACTATCAGAAGTGTGTTATCAAGGTTCTCAAGCCTGTTAAAAAGAAGAAGATCAAGCGTGAGATCAAGATTTTGCAGAACCTCGCCGGAGGCCCTAATGTCATTGCACTGTTGGATGTGGTCCGCGACAATCAGAGCAAAACTCCCAGTCTGGTCTTTGAGGCTGTCAACAACACCGATTTCCGGACACTCTACCCTCGCTTCTCCGACTACGACGTTCGCTTCTATGTCTACGAGCTGCTCAAAGCTCTGGACTTCTGTCACAGCAAGGGCATCATGCACAGAGATGTCAAGCCTCACAACGTCATGATTGACCACGAGAAGCGCAAGGTTTGTCATACTTGCTCTGTGTGGCGTGATTTTATGTTCTAACTTGATCCTCATAGCTGCGATTGATTGACTGGGGTCTGGCTGAATTCTATCACAAGGGCACAGAATACAATGTCCGTGTCGCATCTCGCTATTTCAAGGGTCCCGAGCTGCTCGTCGACTTCCAGGAATACGACTATTCATTGGATATGTGGTCACTGGGCGCCATGTTCGCATCCATGATCTTCCGCAAGGAACCTTTTTTCCACGGCAACAGCAATTCTGACCAGCTGGTAAAGATTGCCAAGGTTCTCGGTACCGAAGAGCTCTTCGAGTACCTGGACAAGTACGACATTGAACTCGACCCGCAGTACGATGAAATCCTTTCTCGTTTCCCTCGTAAGCCATGGCGCACCTTCGTCACCGCCGAGAACCAGCGCTTCATCAGTGACGAGGCTATCGATTTCCTTGACAAGCTTTTGCGCTACGACCACGCTGTATGATACTCCCAAGGTCCCATTAATTAACTTCATACTGACCCGTTGTAGGAACGCTTGACTGCTCAGGAGGCCATGGCACACCCGTACTTTGATCCCGTGCGAGCTGATGCCAACAGCAACGCCCAAGCCCAGTCGTGAGCTGCCTCTTGCGCTGGTTGACAACCGCGGCTTCCCTTTTTCCTTTCCACTTCTCTCCTACCTGCATTATTCCCCTCTTCTCTCTTTCCATGCTGCCTGTCAACATAACGCTCGGCCTCTTGGTCACCTTTTCATCTGAATTTGACATTCACCAATATGAGCGGCGCATGATAGCGGATTGGGAGAAGATCGAATGACGCATACCCCCTGGCCATTTCTTCTCTGAGCACCCAGGAGAAGAGTGGCTTCGATGAGTGACCAAATTCCGAACGAAGACGACGTTGATGACAAGATATGACATCTAATCTTTTTGGGCCGAGCAGCCCTGCATCCCTCGGCTCGGGCGTGTTAGTGAGCGCAATAAATCAGTTGACGTCTTAGAGCGGAGGAACCGTGTCGAGTCTCCCTTAATTGTATAGCGCTGCTTCTGCCATTTTATTATCTCTCGCCCTTCGTCCCTGGTCCGGTGTTCTGGATTTCTCCGATGCTTTGCTTTCGTATGTTGAGTTTCCGTGCCTCTCCTGTTTTCATGTGCACATTCCGGAGTGATGGGTGCGGGGAGGCACATGTTGCTTGGTGATCATTACGAGGATTTTGAGGAGACAATGCATGCGATTTCAATTTTCCTTCCCGCTGTATTCAACGTCACTTCTACACCAAGGGTCCTTTAGATCCTATACTTCGTAGTTGCACGATCTTATCGCGCGACGATCGCCCGTTGGTACCAGCGTTTGTCACGTGAGAGCAATCTCAACGCCATTTGGCATCAACTTACAACCACGAGGCATTGTCTAGCGTGTCCAAACAGCATAAATCACAGCTATCGAGGTCAATGGTGTGTAAAGTGACTCATATGAGCCCGACAGCAAGTCCATAGTCCAGCGCCCGCGTCTCCACCGATCCTCTTTGGCGCTCCGCTCTCTCATTCGTTGCCTGTGCGTGGGAAATTTAATTTGCCCGCATTTCGCACAACCACCCCTCCTTGTCGCATCCCACTCTCTCAAGATACTCATCAGGCGATTCGTGGCGCGATCGGCGCCTTGGAGATTCACTCCGCAATATCGATCATTCTCCAGGATGGCTCAGAACTCTGCCTCCCAACTCCCGAGTGTGTATAACCTGGTGACTCACCCCGCGCATGAAAGAAGCTCACCTTGAATAGCTGGGGAACCCGTTGCCCAACCTCAGGATGCCTCCTCCGGTCCTAAGGTGAAGTCCGAAAAAGAGTGTACGTCGACCCTACGAACTTCCTATCGCGTATTCGATGTTTGGGGTGGATGAATCGGAGTGGCTCCAGGAGCATTGGCTGACATTGAGGTTCTCGTACAGTGGAGCGTGAGCGCAAGAAGGCTGAGAAGGCCAAAAAGTTTGCAGAGAAGCAGGCCAAGCAGGCCAGCAAGCCCGCTGCTGCGCCCAAGGCTGAGAAGAAGGCCCCCAAAGTCGAGAAGGACAAGACTGCCGACGCATATGACCCCAAGGTTATTGAGGCCGGCCGACTCGAGTGGTGGGAGGAGCGTGACCTCTTCAAGCCTGAATGGGGTCCGGACGGCAATGTCAAGCCCGAGGGCTCCTTCGTAATTCCGATCCCACCTCCTAACGTTACCGGTTCCCTTCACATGGGTCACGCCCTAACCAACGCCCTCCAAGATACCATGATTCGTTGGCAGAGAATGAAGGGCAAGACCACTCTATGGCTTCCCGGTATGGACCATGCCGGTATCTCCACTCAAAGTGTTGTCGAGAAGCAGCTGTGGAAGAAGGAGAAGAAGACCCGTCACGATATTGGACGCCCCGCTATGATAAAGATGATCTGGGACTGGAAGGATGTCTATCATGCCAACATCAAGAACGCCTTGCGCCGAGTTGGTGGTTCTTTTGACTGGTCCCGCGAGGCCTTCACCATGGACCCTAACTTGTCCGCTGCAGTGACTGAGACCTTCGTCCGTCTCCACGAAGAGGGTACTATTTACCGTGCCAACCGCTTGGTCAACTGGTGTGTTGCGTTGAACACTTCTCTGTCTAACCTGGAAGTTGAGAACAAGGAAATTGAGGGCCGCACCCTCATGGATGTGCCTGGTTACGAGCGCAAGGTCGAATTCGGCGTTCTTACTCACTTCTGCTACGAGATTGATGGCACCAATGAGCGCATCGAAATCGCCACTACTCGTCCCGAGACCATGGTCGGTGATACTGGTATTGCCGTCCACCCCAGTGACAAGCGCTACCAGCACTTGATCGGCAAGAATGCTCGCCACCCCTTCTGTGACCGTCTTATGCCCATTGTTGCCGATGAAGAGGTTGATCCTGAGTTCGGTACTGGTGCCGTGAAGATCACCCCCGCTCATGACTTCAACGATTTCAACCGTGGAAAGGCTCACAACCTCGAGTTCATCTCCGTCATGAACGACGATGGTACCTTCAACAAGCACGGTGGACGCTTCGCTGGAATGAAGCGTTTCGACGCCCGTTATGCCGTCATTGAGGCCCTGAAGGAGGCTGGTCTGTACGTCAAGTGGGAGCATAACCCCATGAAGATCCCTCGCTGTGCCAAGTCCAACGACGTTATTGAGCCCATTCTCAAGCCCCAGTGGTGGATGAAGATGCAGGATCTCGCTGAGCCTGCCATCAAGGCCGTTGAGAATGGCGATATTATCATTCGCCCTGAAAGCGCCGAGAAGAGTTACTTCCGCTGGATGCGCAACATCAATGACTGGTGTCTGTCCCGTCAGCTCTGGTGGGGTCACCAGGCTCCCGCCTACTTCGTCAAGATCGAAGGCGAGGACAACTCCGAGAGCGATGGCGAATACTGGGTGACTGGCCGTACTGAGGAGGACGCCCAGAAGAAGGCCGAGGTCAAGTTCCCTGGTAAAAAATTCTCCCTGGAGCGTGACCCTGATGTGCTCGACACCTGGTTCTCGTCTGCTCTGTGGCCCTTCTCTACTCTGGGCTGGCCCAACAAGACTCATGACTTCGAGAACCTGTACCCCACCTCAGTTCTGGAGACTGGTTGGGATATTCTCTTCTTCTGGGTTGCCCGTATGATCATGATGGGTATCAAATTGACCGGCCAGGTTCCCTTCCGCGAGGTCTACTGCCATTCTCTGATCCGTGACTCTGAGGGCCGCAAGATGTCCAAATCCCTGGGCAACGTCGTCGACCCCATCGATGTCATGGAGGGTATTCAGCTTCAAACTCTCCACGACAAGTTGTTGCAGGGTAACCTTGCCGAAAAGGAGGTCGCTGCTGCCACGAAGTACCAGAAGAAGGCTTTCCCCAAGGGTATCCCCGAGTGCGGTGCTGACGCTCTCCGATTTGCCCTTGTCTCTTACACCACCGGCGGTATGTACATTGTCCTTGTTATTGTCGTTCCCGTATACTGATCATTTTTCGGTAGGTGGTGATATTGCTTTCGATATCCAGGTTATTCACGGATACCGTCGCTTCTGCAACAAGATCTACCAAGCCACTAAGTTCGTGCTCGGGAAGCTGGGCGACGACTTCAAGCCCCAGGCTACTCCTACGAAGAATGGCAACGAGTCTCTGTCGGAGCGTTGGATTCTGCACAAGTTCAACACCGCCGCCAAGGAGATGAATGAGTCTCTCGAGGCTCGTGAGTTCTCTCCCACTGCTATCGCTATCTACCAGTACTGGTACGCTCAGCTCTGCGATGTGTTCATCGAGAACTCCAAGTTCCTGCTGGCCGAAGACGCCACCCCCGAGATGCAGGAGTCCGCTAAGCAGACCCTCTACACTGCTCTCGAGGGAGCGTTGTGCCTGGTTCACCCTATCATGCCCTTCATTACCGAGCACCTTTGGCAGCGTCTCCCGCGCCGTCCCGATGACAAGACCGTCTCCATCATGAAGGCCAAGTACCCCGAGTACAAGGCTGAGTTCCACGACCCCGCTGCCGAGACTGCCTACGAGCTTGTGCTGAACACCTCCAAGGCAATCCGCTCCATCTTGGCTCAGTACGATGTCAAGACCAAGGGCGACATCATCATCCAGACCTACGACGCTACTAGCCACAAGACTGTCTCCGAGGAGATGACTAGCATCAAATCTCTGGGTGGTAAGAATCTGGGCGAGCTGTCTCTGCTTGGACCGGAGAACAAGACTCCTCCCTCCGGCTGCGTAGTCGCTGCTGTTGGCGCCGAGGCTGCCGTCTACCTGCGTGTCTCCAAGGAGGTCGCTCTCGAGCAGGAGGAGAAGGCCAAAGAAGCCCTTGAGCGTGCTCGTGAGGCCGTGCGCAAGTCGCAGGGTATCATGGCTGCCCCTAACTGGAAGGACAAGGTCAAGGCTGAGGTCCGTGAGGCTGAGGAGAAGCGTCTTCGTGATAACGAGAGCGAGACTGCCCGTTTGGAGGAGCAGATTAAGGAGTTTGAGAAGCTGCGCTTGGAGTAAAATCATCAAGAGATTCAAACTGGATCCTGAGAGTACAGACTACATAAAATAAATTCTTTTTTTTTAAATCATTGAAGCTCACTTGCCGTTGTAATTGTTAGTCAAGTCAACATCTTCCGAAGTGGAACCGAATGTGCTCTTATCGATAAGCGTGCCAAGCCTTCGCCCCAAAAGTTTTCTGCGTTTTTTACTCCGAGCAACCACGACATATCAAACCACCGCCATCATGTTGCGTGAAGTGTATGTACTTGACAATCATCCTGATGGGAAAAAAGCAGCTGACGATTGCTTTCTAGCAAGCCCAAGAACCCCCGCACCGCGCGCATCCTCAAGGCGCGTGAGCCCCAACTCATTGAGGGCCCGAAGCGCACTCTTATCCTGCACGGCACAAAATGCCCGCAGGCGCTCGACACTGTCTTGAAGACCTTTCACTCATTGACAAAGCCCAACTCCGTTCTGTTCCACAAGAAAAATGAGAACCTCCACCCGTTCGAAAACGTCGAGAGCATCGAGTTTTTGGCCAACAAGAACGAGTGCGGTCTGGTCGTGTTCGGCAGCAGCAGCAAGAAGCGCCCTAACGCCGTGGCTCTTACCCGAATTTTCAACTCCCAAGTGCTCGACATGTGTGAACTTCTTCTTTTGCCCGGCACCGACGGCGCCATTCCTCCCATCAATGAGCTAGTCATGCACGTTGGTCTCGGTCTGCGTCCCATGATGCTCTTCGCCGGTAGCCCATGGGAGGACCCAACCTCCTCATCGCACGTCATGCTCAAGAGCTTCTTCCTCGACATGTTCAAGGGCGAGGAGACAGACAAGATTGACGTGGAGGGTCTTCAGTACATTCTCATGGTCGGTGCCGAGGAGCCCCGCGAAGAGTTGAGCCCTATCGTTCACCTCCGGTGGTACAAGGTTATTACCAAGCGCAGTGGCCACAAGCTTCCGCGCATTGAGCTGGAGGAGATTGGCCCCAAGTTCGATTTCAAGATTGGTCGTATGCGCCCTGCGTCGCCCGAGGCCATGAAGGAGGCCATGAAGCAGGGCAAGCGCCCCAACGTGGAGATCAAGATGAAGAAGAACATTACCATGGACAATATGGGTGACAAGCTCGGTCGCGTTCACCTCGGCAAGCAGGATCTCAAGGGTATGCAGACCCGTAAGATGAAGGGTCTGAAGCGTCGGGCCGGCGGAGAGTCTGACGAGGAGCCTGATGTCAATGATATGGAGGTGGATGAGATCTCCGAAGACGAGGACATGGAGAGCCACAAGAAGGCTCGCAAGAACTAAATGATTGAGCTACTTGCATAGTTGCGTCTGATTATATTGTTTGGGCGTTTGGGCCGGCTGGGTTTTGTGCTTAATGCCTATACTAGAGTTGATATGCCGGCATGGAATAAAAGTTGCATCTACATAGTGCTCCAAATGACAAAATCTTTCCATCTCAGTTACTTCTTCAATATGGAAATGTCCATAGACATGGATTCCATACCGTCGAAACCATTTCAAACTGATCACGTGGTCATGACGTCGGCCGTCGGCATCATCTCACATGCCGAGGCCCTTCTCAAATGCGGAACCGACGTAAAGTGCCGTCCCCCTCATACTCTACTCTTTCTCTATCCTCCATGAACTCCCACCTGTCAACTATTCACGCTGCACTCTAGTAGCTCAACTACGAACCCGACCTTCCTTCAAGGTCCCGCGCCGCCATGGATGCGCTCCTGGTCCGTACACTTTGCTCCGTACTTCGCGGCTAAGCACATGAAAGACACAGCATTAACAACTCTTTCAGTCTCGCCTCGAGCAACTCATCCTTCAACCCGAGCTCGCACCATTCCTATCTTTAGTGAAAGGCGCGCGCAATGGAATCGTCTATGGATCGAAAGTGCGGTTTCCGCATGCGCTGGTGTTCGTCAGATCTCGAATGGAACATACATTGATATAAAGCTGACATGTTGATTTTAGCATGATCATGCTATTCCGATCCGGATCGTATGTCTACACTTCCTTCCACATGGACTATGGTCTCCGAGTCTCGTACTAAACATCGCAACAAATAGGTTCCGCGACAAAATTAAGCTCGTCCTGAAAGCAACGCGCCAGCACGCTCGAAACCTCTCCACGTTCGCAGTGATCTACAAAGCATCCATGATTCTTCTTAGGAACATCAACCCCCGCGGCGCCGGCAAGGAAGGCCGGTATGACAGCTTCTTTGCAGGATTGTTGGGCGGGTATGCCGTCTTCGGCCGACAGCGTGGAAGCATCAGCCAACAGGTACGATCCGTACACCCCCAATATGATGAATTTTTGAAGCAAATTCATCGAACCGATGTCATCTAAATACAATGTCCATACTGATACAACTAGATCGTCATTTACGTCTTCGCGCGCGTGATGCTTTCTCTCGCCAAACTCGCGATCCAACCCAACATGCACCCACTCTCCTCCCTCATCACTCCCGAAGCCCGCACCACAATCACCGACAACGCATGGCCCGTCTTTGCCAGCATGACCTGGGCCTTCGTCATGTACCTTTTCCGCTGGTACCCTGATACCCTCGTCTCGAGTCTACGGAGCAGTATGCAATACATGTACGTCCCCTCCGTCATCGTGATATACTTGAATGGAATAGGTACTAACAATACTTCAGTTATGCGGACTCGGATCACTGGGATTCACTCCGGACACTCTTCATACATAACAAATGAGGGGTAATCTATAGGTTTGATCAGACATCCCATCTGCACATTCTCGATTTCTCATTTCCCTTCCAACTGGTTTTGGATGTTGGCGCATAGATTGGCGTTTCCCTTTATTCATTCTTTTTCCTCTCGGGTTGATAGCAGTACCACTTCTATATGACGTGTACACAATACACCAAGCGCGGCCATGATCTAGATATTTCTACCCTGTACTATGAGTTATGGCCCGTTCAGCCCTCCTTTCCTAGCATGGTGACAGTCTTGTTACGAGTTTGATTTGAAGTAAATACAGCGATAGTCGGATATCAGAAACATTGAATCAGATACGTCCCCATTGAAGAACCAGTAAAATAATACACGAGACCCATCCCATGGAACAAATGGGCTTCAGAAATAAAAGGAGTTTTAAAAAAAAGTAATCAAGACAATGAGCAGTGAGATCTACTGCTGGGTATCCGCGCCATCAACCTCAATCAAAAGCTTCATATCCCCATCCATCCATTCCACCGTCTCCGCAGACAAAAGCGCCAAGACCCAGTCTTTTTCAGTCTGGATAGGGAACAAGCCGTCCGGAAGCCAAGCTTTGACTTTCCAGCTATCCCGCGATACATTTTCATCCAGGCCCGGATATCGGCGAAGAACCGATTGTTTGAGATGTTCGACGTTGGGACATTGGGTGGCTTGAAGGTCTAGACGGGGGAAAATACGTTTGCCATGTGAGAGGATATTGATGCGGAGGAGGATCTGAGAATTTGTGCTGGTTGCGGGCGAGGCGTCGCTGTTCGAAGGGGCGGGTGTGAATGGTTGTTGGTGGAATTGTTGGTCTACTTGCGGTGGAGGGACGCCTTCTCTGGAAGCGATGTTCTCGCGGATAATGCGCGAGACGTCGCGGGTGATGCTACTTGCACTATTCGGAGAATTAGTAAACGTTTCCTTAACGGGGTGGGGCAAGGACGTACAAATCGTCTCGTGCTGGGGTGTTTCGGCCTCCGCCGATACGCCAGGGGAGACTTGAGACCGAGTCGGCGTGGACGATGCGACCGACATTGTGGTCCTCGCAAGCGGGCGGACAGTCGAAGGTGCCGTTATGGACAACTTGGTAATGGCTATCAACGGCCGCGACCAGGCCGCGCCAATCGGGCTGCTGGAGACCGGAAAGGGACCACAAATTATCCAGTTGGAAGTCGTGATTGTATTCGTCATAACATCTGGATAGCTCACTCCAGTCCGGCTGGTATCCGTCCAATATGATGTCTGTAAGACCAACTTCCATTGCCTGGCTGGGATCCATAGGCGCCTGCGCCTGAGGGGGAGGAGGTGGTGGTGGTGGAGGGGGAGGAGGCGGCATTGATTGCTTGTGTTCCTCTCGCTGATTCGGGTCGTGCATCTGCATCTGTTGATCGGGAGAGAAGTGCGAGCTCTTGAGGTCTGGGAAACTATCGTCCGTTTTACGGCGACGCCGCTCATCCGTGCCGCCTCCTTTGCGAGTTTCAATTGCATACTGGCGCTGTCGTTCATTGGTGACCATTCGTCGGAGGAGAGGAATGACCAAAGAAATGATCTTTTGTTGATCCCGGGGCCAAATATATGTACGAGGACCCATACCCTCGTTGACCACGTCCTCTCCAAAAAACCGCTCACCATTGCCCTCGGCTTCAAGGAAATGGCGAACACAGTTCCATAACCGTAGCTTTACCATCTCTGTATCTCCCTTGCCACGCTGACCGACACATTCCCTTCTTTCAGGGTGGTCGTCGTCCAGCATGTATCCCTTAGCCGCAGCTTGGAGATGAAGGAAATTCTCCGGCGACAACTCAAGTGATGAAAATAGCTTGGACATGGGAGGCCGAGTGTACTTTTTGTTGCTCGAGGGCTGGCGGAACAGTGCCGCAGCAGAATGCACACCAACCGCACGCGCTTCTGACAGAGACGACGGAGGCGCAGAACGAATATCCATGTTTTCACCAGAGAATCCATGGTTGTTTTGTTGAGACTGTGAATGCTGCTGGGACCCGAGACCAGCTCCAGCCAGGGCAGGATCAAGGTTGTCATCGTTTCTTTTTCTTTTCTTCGACACAGTACGAGACAACCCCGAAGACCCGGAGTGATCATTCAGATGTCTTAGATGTCTTCCACTTGCCATGCCTGTGACGAAGCTGGCATCGCCAAAGCCGTCGTCTCCCAGTTGCATGTCCGCACCATAGCCATCCAGTTGATGGTGAGCAGCGGCGGCAGTGGCTTCTACTGCCCATTGAGAGACATTGTGATCCTGGCCAGCGGCCGCGGTCGCCGCTTCCACTAAGCCCGCGAGCTGGCTATCGTTCGGCACATATCCATTGTTAGGGTCGAGATGAACATTTGAGGCGCCTTGGTCGCCAGACGTCGAAGCCTGATGGTTATTGGAATTCGAGGACATTATGGAATATCACTTGAGCAGTGCGGCGCGATGCCTAATCTGGTATTACCGGTGTTATCGTAAGCTGTAAAGAAATCGGTGGATATCAGGCGCGTCTCGAGATATCAGGGCAAATGACCGTAAGCGATACAGAACGTTCGTCAAAATGATTTGTTTTCAGTTAAGAGCAAAGCTACCTCCGAATGTAGCGGCCAGCGTCGGAGGTCAACGATGTTACTTTTCGCTGATGAATCACACGCGCGTGAGGTATCGTGGGCCGGAGGAGTATCGGAGACCTCACAACGCCACACCCCTGGAGGGGTGAAGAGCGTGCTGAAGATTAGAAGAATTCGAAGCTGATCGGACTTGTGGAGGGAGCTCTTGAGCTCGGAGCTGATAAGGCAACGCGACGAAGATGATGTTTGCGCGGTTTGAGGGAGGAGCAGACAGTGCAAACCTTGCGTCGTATCACGTGATCACCACGGATGCATTCACGTCGTACTCGGAATGTCCAATCAGCGCCTTGATCCTTGCTTGTTGAATTTCCTGGGCAGGTATAGGTTTCAAGCTAGAATAATACATTTCATTTCATTGAATGTTTTGAGCAGCTCTAAAAAGGACACGGTGGATGGTGGAATAATATACATCAAAAGGAACAACGAGGTCTAGCAGTGTCCTAAATCCGTCTCAAATGTGGATGCGCGCTATATATCATTTTGATATCCAGGGGGCCATATGAGATATGAGGACAAGTTTAGTTTATAAAAGATCAGATCCGACGCCAATATATGGGGAAATAGCACACAGTCAAGTCGAGCTAAAAGCCATCGCCGTCATTCCAAGGGCGGCCAGCTTCTAAGGCGCGGTTTTTGGGATTCTTCCCACGGTCGATAGCCTCAGCGAGCATCTGTGAGACTTGAGTGTCTTTTTCCATCACCGCATCCTGAAGTTGACTCTTGCGACCAGGCGGAGGGACTTGCAGGTCCTGGGTCTCATCAAGTTCGCCGCTGGCCTCAGCAAATGAAAAATCGTCTTCCCAAAAGATCCAATCCTCGAGCTCTTTCTGCATATCTTTTTTCTCCTCGTCCAACGCTCTCCATTTCTGGAGCTCTGCTGGGCCACCGAAGCAGAACCCGTAGCCGTCACAGAGACAGACACTTTCTTCCACGCAGACCACGGGTTGGCCGGTGAACACGTACTGCCAGAGGTATTCCCAGATACGACCGGCGATATAATCGCTGAGGTCCGTCTGCAGGAGCCAGTCGCGATAAAATATGAATCGGGAACGCGGGATAGTTCGAATGCGATCACCAGATACGGCGAACTGCGCACAGCACGGCTGGGCTAGAACCGACGGGACCGGCTCGTCGGGGAATAGTTCGCCCCAGGCGCGGGCCAGCATGACTTCTTCCTGCTTGGACTCATCCTCTACAACAGCACCGGGATGCATCCAATCGGGGCAGCCAGGGCCATGAGCGCAGCGGGTGTTCATATATCCTTCTCTGATGACACGATCCAGGCTGAGACGGCGAAGAATCTCCGCCGTGTCTCCGTTAAAGATCTCCTCGTTGTGCCAGGCCTCTTGGTGCGAGTGAATGAACACCGCGACATCGGGTAGTTCGTCGTAGAAGTCGATACAATAGGAAAGGTAGATCATGACTTCGTGGCCCTTATTCTTCGGGGGATGGAGAGGCGCCCTTGAATCATCGGCGACGTATATAGCGGTTTGCCATCCTGGCAACTCCTTCTCAATCCAACTCACATCCTCCTTTTTCGTCCGTGGGACCACCAACACTTTCGAATACGCCGAGCCTAAAGGCTTGGGGATCCCAGGAATAAAGTTCGGTTGGGGTGCGTAGAGGGCTTTCTCATCATAAGCGCTGTGGTTGAACGTCCCCGTCCAGCTCGTATTGGTATTGGAGAATGGGTAAGCGGCATAGTATTCGCCTAGGCCCACGACTTGGGAAGCATTACGCCATGAATGCGAGAGGCTTCGAGCTGTGAGGTAGAAGCCGAGGAAGAAAAAGAAGCCAAGGAAGAGGACCGATCGCCGTGAGAGAATCATGGACGAGGGCAGGTGGTACAATTATATGCGGATGGATCTGTCGCACAAGCACAATGTTAGCCGTGGGGGGTTCTTCCCGAATCAAGTTGTCGCAGTGCGCGAGATGAGACAGCGAGATTATGGATTTTCCATCCAATCTACCCCGTGGAAAGGACTTGGAGGTGCCAGGACGTACTCGTTCAAGGGGCGATCATGGCAGGGCAGAGAGGAGACTCCAGGAAATAAGGAATGTGAGGAAAGGAGTGACAGGGGAAGAAACCGAGAGAGTCCGTATCGCGGGGGCGGACAAATTGACTGTTGAAACTTGAGGTGGATCTCGACTGCGCACCGCCCGATGACGACAACTGTTAGTCAATGGCACGCGTCTCAACCTTTGACATTGGTTCTCCAAACTTTTGCAACGATTACGGATGCTCGCTGTCACTTTAGCTTATATGTTTTACAGCGGACAACCCGGGGTAGTCTCCCTGCAATGAATGAAACAATGTACCGGGCCCCGTCGCGAAAAGGAAAAAGATAGGCGCGCCAGGAGATCGTCGGCCCCTGAGATGCTCCACTTATGAAGATCCGAGTGGCTGTGGCATGGCCTGGTTCCCTCCACTTCGATCGAGGCTTGGCCTACATGGTTTTCCAGAGATGGATAATTTTTATATGGAAATCGATTGTTTCATCTTGATCGCATTGATTAAGCAGACGAGATAGTATCGACTCTTCTTCCCACACTCTGGACAGGAAAGCTAGGTAACGATCGTTTGGGATACTTTGGTGTATCTATCTAATCCAGGTTACCTCCGACTGCTTATTATTCCACCCCTCCTCATATCCTCTTTGGAGCATATTTTGTGTCGGTGTCATGTAGGTCTTACTGAGGACTTCGTAGACAGATGAGATATCTCACTTCATTCTGTAAAGCCTGCAAGACGTAGAGTGGGCTTTCTTTACCTCAACATTGTCATATCTTGAGAAAAGGCACGCAAGTATATTTTAAGAATTAAAGTCATTGAATTTGGATCATTGCAAAGGTCACCGTCGCAATATGAATCTCCACTTGAAGAGCTATGGGATGTCTTTAAGGATACTATGATTCAAGCAAAGACTCTATACCTAGCATTTGTGAATGTGAAATGGTGTCCGGGGCCGATTTAGGCGAACGATCACTGACCGAGATCCATAAGTATAACACTCAATGCAAAAGGGTTGCAAAATTGAACATTGCAAAATGACCTTACATATGCAGACCAAATTGGGCGGAATAATTTTTGGGCGTTGGAATCTCTCGGGTCACACTAGATACATGGCTACTGAGGTGTGACACTCGACCGTAATCCATCGAGGGCGAGGATATGCAGGACTTCTACGAAAGAATGATCTCGGAGGAGTGATAGGGTTGACCATAGATCAAGTAATGCATTCTTCGGAACTGTAAACACATGACGATCTAAGATCTACATTCACGCATGCTTTTACTTCTCAACACGGGTGGCCCCGGTAGCCTCAATTTATCTATCAAAACGGTGCTTGAATTTCACATGTCACCGAAATAATGAGTCACATTGTACACATCCAGAGGTAAAAGGGAAAAATAAAAATAAAAAAGGGGGACGGTGGCGCCTATCAGACATCCGGGATTTGTTATCTCACGTGATAGCGCGAAAACTGCGGCGCCAGACATCCCAAATTGGAAATTTCCTAAGATCCTAACTTGTCCTTTCCCCAGTATGTGCTGTCACGATGCAGCAAAGCCCCAAGATCCACGGTCAGCCCGCTGACGAGACCCGGTCTACCCGGGTCCCATCAACTCAGAAAAAGTCTCACGACCCATTGGTGCACCTGCTCGCCGGCGCGTAAGTTTTCCATATCGCCGCCGTCATCAATCCGACTAACACGACCGCAGGAGCGGCGGCTTCGCAACTGCAATCGTCACATCACCTCTCGATGTCCTCCGAACACGTCTCCAATCGGATTTCTACCAACGTCCTTCTCCATCTTCCCCCGATGCACCTCTCCATAAAAGTCACAAAACCGCCCGAATAATCAGCAACATCTACCGCGCCGAGGGATGGAAAGCATTCTTCCGCGGACTAGGTCCAAGTCTCGCAGGCGTGGTTCCCGCAACAGCGATCAAATTCTACGTCTACGGGAACTGCAAGCGCATGGGTGCCCAAATGACAGGTTATGGCGAAGACTCAACCCTCATTCACGCGCAAGCCGCCATCGCCGCCGGTATCGCCACAGCCACGGCGACAAATCCGATCTGGCTCGTCAAGACACGATTACAACTGGATAAAAATCAGGCTACCGGAGGTCGCCGTTACAAGAACAGTCTCGACTGCTTGCAACAGGTCCTCCGCCAGGAAGGTATCCGAGGCTTATACAAGGGTCTCAGCGCGAGCTATCTCGGTTCAGCGGAGACAGCACTCCACTTGGTCCTGTACGAGCGTCTCAAAACAATGCTGAATAACTCCCTCGGATCACCGGATGGAAAGGACACAGCTACGCAGCGGGAGATCACAAGCTGGATCAGCACGACTGGAGCGGCCGGTTCTGCCAAGTTTGCTGCTGCACTGCTTGCTTATCCCCACGAGGTACGCAACTCAAGATATGTACCAGATGAATCATAATTTGCTGACATGCTATCAATCCAGGTCATTCGAACTCGCCTCCGCCAAGCACCTCTTGAAAACGGAAAACCGAAATACACCGGCCTGGTGCAGTGCTTCCGTCTCATCGCCAAGGAAGAGGGAATGGCTGGCCTTTATGGAGGTCTGATGCCTCACATGGTGCGATCCATTCCGTCGGCTATCATCACGCTGGGCGTATATGAGTTCGTCCTGCGCTTTGTAGGCACGTCGTAAACGTGCCAGCACAATTGTACACTATCATCAAAAAACGGCCTCGTATTGCCAAAGGGGGCTGTTACTTAATTGCATGTATTCTATCTGGAGTTGGGGGTTTGGGTCATGGAGCTGTGAATAGAATCTCCTGTCCGGGAATGTACCATATTATCATTATCGTGATTGAGGAGGCTCAAATGCTGTACAGTAGCTGCGTATAGGATTTCACATTGAGTAGTGAGATTCAAAACACCTAATTCAGCAAAGAAATTTTTCAAATATCCAAGGTTTCCATTGGACGTCTGGGAAGGGTGTGTAGAAAAGTAGAGACCGGGTATGATATTTGCTCAAAGAAACGCCAATGCAACGCTGATCCAATGGTATGTAAGGAATGCGATCAGGGAGCCAAGAGGAAAGTACAATGGGTAGGGGGACTAGCAAATGAAGCCGTAGCTTCAAGACGCCTCTTCCTCGGCCTCTTCCACAGTAGGACCGCGAGCCTTACCCTTTGAAGGATCCCCGGGTTGTTCACTGCCAGTGGAAGCTTCTTTGGCTTGGCCGTTATTACCCCATGCTGGGATTGTAGATGGTCCCGCTTCTGATTGAACGTCTGTCCATTCTTGCGATGGGGACTCCGTCCTATGCTCTGTTGAAGGTGCAGCTAGTGTCGACCAATCGAATACCGTTTGAAGGGGCGCGGCGGGTGCAGTGGTACTCAAACCTGCAGCGCTTGGAGCGGAAGTATTGTTCTCGGCAATCCCATTTTGGATTGGAGTTTCAGAGGTCGCTGGAGCTTGAGCTGAGATGTCGTTTGGGGGAGGGCTGGCAGTCGAGGCTGCTGAAGCTGTAGGCGTTTCGTTGACGCCTTGATCTGCGCTACCGTTACCCCACCCCGAAGGATTGAGAGGCATGAGAGTCCAACCTGTTGGAAGGTTGAAGCCTTCTGGTAAACGCGGATCCCCGGGTCCCATAGCAGCCTCGCCGGGGCCAATGGCGTAGCGCTGCCCAGTCGAAGATGTGAAAGTTCCAGACAGCGATGAAGAGGCGACAGGTCTTGTTGGTTGGAGGAAGGGGTTGGCCTGCTGAAGACGAAGTCGATCCAACTCCATTTGAAGGTGACGCACACGGTGTAATTGCTCCGTGGCGACTCGCAGAGAGTTGATTTCGTCCGTGATACGCTGCTCAATCTGCTGCAATTGTGTATGGACATCGGCATGATTGGATGGTTCAGCAGGGGGAGGAACCTGGAACTGCTGAGCAGGTTGAGCAGGTACCGGTGGCCGGCGTCCGAAACCGAACCCAAATCCAATCTGTCGCCCATTTGGCTGGTTGGCATTCATGGCAGGCTGCGGTACATTGCCTTGGTGAATTTGCTGGTGCAGATTATGGAGCATGTCGCCCCGCACAGCCCCAAAGCCAATTCTGAAAGGACCAAATTGATAGACGCGAGGTCTGGGAGCTCCATCGGCTTGACCTGCCTGGCCAGGAGCTTGATCTGCAGGCTGCACCCCACCAGGTCCGTTATTGACGTTGCGGCGAGCAGCTGCTTCTGCGCCTACTACAGGACGTCGGCAGGTGGGGCAATTCTGCTGCCGCTCCAGCCAACTGCGAAGACAGGCGAAATGCAAAATATGGCCACATGGAAGCTTCTTGGGGCGTAGACGATCGGGAACACGTTGCGTACGTTGCGCACCAACAGGAGGCTGTTCACCTTCGGCGGGAGCATCAGGGGCAGGCAAAACCGAGACCATCTCTTCACGACAAATGATACAGACTTCCTCCCTTGCCACTTCCTCGTGGGTCGCATCAGGATATCGCTCGTTCATGTCCCTGGTGGCGTTCCGATATCGAACGAAGTCCATAATCCGCCGAGCGAATGACCGAATGGTCACCACGACGTCGCGAAGGATATGAATTGGCAAGCCGTAGAATGTGAGTAGAATGGCAAAGAAGCAAATGTAGACAAGAAGTTTGACGAAGTCTGTCAAGAGGTCTAGGTAAAATACCCAGCGACCCTTTTCTTCCCATCCGGGAACATCAATTTCCAGCTCGTTCACGTCGTTCTCGTCGGGCAGGTCGGTAGGAGGAGAAGTAGCTCCTGCACGAGCGTGCGCCTGAATAGCCTCGAGGCGAGCTGTTCGAATTTCAGCTCGGCGTTCATCCATCTTCGCCTTCTTCTGCTGGTGATTAATATAAATCTCCACCAATGCGATGCAATAGCGAGCAGCCGTCGAGGTCGAGAGTATGGTCAAAATTGCAAACTCAAACCCAAACATCACCATCATATCCGGCTTCGCTTGGTGGATAACAGTATTGATGCAGTACCGCAGCATGAACGCGTTGAAGAGGGTCGTAAGAAGCAGCGACAACGCCAAGCGGGCATGGAACAATCTGGGGTTCGCGGGTGGTTGCTGCTCGAGAAACTCCACGCGCCCCTCCCCGATCCATCCCCAGACCTTTCCGACCAATAGCGAGATAAACATGACCAAGAACCAACCCCCGAGAGAACCCCGGAAGATGGTCATAGCCAGACATGTCTCTGTGACAGCAAACCACGCCCGCTCGTACAGTTGTTCGGTCTCGATGGGGCGCAAGCGTCCATAGAGAAGTCGCTGAAGCCAGAAAAGGACGAAGCCGGTAATAAGGAGACACAAATTCGTAAGGATCTAGATGTCGCCCGATAGTCAGCCACGGCCAAAGAATGGGGAGTTAAATGTCGTCAGGGCTCAGGACAGAGGGCAGACGCACCATAAGATTCGCACTACTCTGCGAGAGATATACACATGCCGCATAGAAGTTCGCTCTTTGATGGAGAGCTTTCAGGAACACGCCGGTGGCCAAGACCACTGAGGCCTTGAATCGAGTCAGCGGGGGTTGAGGTCAATGTGGTGGGAGTACTCACCCCAGTGTACGCGGCCAGTCTCATGGCGGATTGACTGAAACTCGCGGGCTGAATGTCATCAGAGGAGGAAGGGGAAAAGCGACTCTAGGACATTGGGAGACGTGGAGTATGTCTCGATCTGGACAGCTTTCCAGAACAACCGCACCTCCGCATCTTATGTCAGCGTTTTCATCCGCACGTGCCTTAGATGTGCTCATACTCTGTAGGACCTGTCGAATGAGCCATATTCAATTAAATTGATCGATAGTTAATAGAGATGAAAATTTATGATGAGTCTCACTTTTGAGTTGATGGGAGTATCTTTGTGCTCCGGATTGACGACCCAGGTGATTGATCTATTGATCCTGTCTCCGCTTGAGTGGCGCCTTATCCGTGCTTTTGTATCTTTAGCGGACAAAAGCACTAGAAACAAATTTACATGACACGTCAAGAGTGCTCATCACTCTCGGCGAAAGAATCGGTGCTTCATACAAATTAGTCTCCGATTGATATTTTTCTCAAGTCACATCAGCCAAGATATTTTCGATCTCAGAATCCTGTCAGAATGTTCAAACAATGGATAGATTAATAACACTAAAAGGGATAGAAGCGACACGTCCAGGATCCTCATCATCCTCAGCTGGCAAAATAAGTGAGCACATAGTAAGCTTCACTTGATCACTTCCCTATATTCCTTGTACAAGGTGTGTCCGCCTTCAAAATATTGTGAACTGTTTGACCAAAAGGTGTGATCGAGATCAGTCAGGGTGATTCAAGACCTATTGCCATCAGTACCATAAAAAATTCGGGCTTTAAGTAGTTAGTATAAAATTCGAATTTGATTGAGTCTATTCAATATCCGCCATTTGATTTCACCTCAATCAACTGCCTCATATTAGCCAGCAGGAGCCGTTTGAGCCCTACCATAATACGCGGTACATTTTGGAACTGCACATTGGCCATCTCAACAGACTAGTCGGCCTTCAATTCTACTACCAACTTCTGATCTTCCTATCTTTTATAGTTTACAGTCGAACGGAGAAATCACAAGAATACCTTTTGTTGAAAATTGTTCTTGGTGATGGACATCCCGATAGGCTATGCCAAATGACGCCTAGCGTGCCTGTGGCTGAGTTATATTCAGCACAACTCGCGAGTCAATCAATGTTGGGGCTGGGAATGTGATAAGATGAACGCGATTTTAGAAATACCAATTCCGTACCATACAATTGACCTGGAACCGCCGAACATAAGCCGAATATGGAGCAAACTTGTTTATCTGATCACACGTGACACCCCGCCCCATCGGTGACACAACTAGCTGGAACGCGCCGATCCCGAGCCATCGACATCTCAACTTGAGCAATGCCCCTTCACCGGAGATGGCATCATCGGCATTGTTCACGGCCTCAAGGCGACAGACACTAACCTATCTATTGGCAGTGTGTCCTTTCTCCATCGCGTTCCTAGTATTTATCAATTCTTCGGTCTCCTTCGTGGTCACCGATCTTATCGGGCTGACTGATGGCGAGGGCGATGCCGTCGGCACGCTAGGGTTCGCGGATGAGTTACTAGCATTAGCAGCGTGTCCGCTATGGGGTGTTCTTTCGGATCGCATAGGCGTGCGAATTGTGTGTTGGTCCTGGCCTTGTACTGTGTCAACGACAGCTGACCTCAGTAGGTGTGTACTCTTGGTTATGCGGTGATTGCGGTGGCGTTGGTTGTCTTTGTGCAATCTACGAATGTATACCCGCAGCTTCTTTTCGGCCGGCTACTTTTCAGTGTTGGTGGGTCGGCTGTCTCGACTATGGTTACCGCAGTCTTGCCTACAGTGACGGGCAAGGTGTTCAAAAGGGAGGCGTATCGAGCTTCTGTTTCTTCGGAGCTCACTATCACCCCAGATCGACATATAGCAAGCCAGGGAGATTCCAATCCCGAGGTATCGCCATCTGCTCGGCTCTCTGGGTTCGTTGGGCTTTTCGCTGGTTGCGGCGCTCTGGTCTCGCTGGGCGTGTTTCTTCCTCTGCCAGCCCGGTTCGAAAAAATGGGGCTCTCGCCTGCTGAAGCTCTGCAGCGCAGCTACTACCTGGTAGCTGTGGTGGCTGTCATCATCAGCTTGGTCAGCTTTATCGGTCTTCGTGATCTTCCTGGGGAGGAAGAGAAAGGATGGAGTGCATTGTGGAAGACAGATTCTTCTTATGAATCGGATGAACAAGATGGAGAGGAAGTCCACCCAGCCAACCTGCCATACTGGAAACAGTTGACCACCGCGATGCTTTTGGGGTTCCGCAATCGCAGCATCGGGCTGGGGTATGTCGGAGGATTTGTTGCTCGGGCATCCTCGGTCGGCATCTCATTGTTCATTCCTCTGGCCGTCAACCATTACTACCGCGAGTCGGGTCTATGCCATGAGAACCATGAACCGGTGCCAGGCTCCGGCCTCGGCGACATCAAGAAAGCATGTCCGCGCGCGTACATCGTGGCATCGATTCTGACCGGGGTATCTCAGCTGGTTGCGCTCATTGCGGCGCCAGCGTTTGGCTATCTCACCGACAAGTCCCGCCGATACAATTTCCCCCTTCTATTCGCCGCTCTCGTTGGAGTCGTGGGATACTTGGCATTTGCACTAATGCCCAGCCCTCAATTCCAAGGCCCCGACGGTAGCGCCGGCGTGTTTGTGATTATGGGACTGGTGGGTATCAGCCAAATTGGTGCGATAGTCTGCAGCTTGGCAGTGCTCAGCAACGGCATCCTGCGAGTGAGCATCGACGACGACGTGCTACGCAAGATCACCGATCCAAGCGAGGAGGGCAGTGGGGACGGCGAGGACCGCCCGCTCCTAGCGGGGTCAGTCGACCGACAGCTGCAGCACCTCGCACACCTGAAGGGATCCATCGCCGGAGTGTACTCACTCTACGGCGGGGCGGGAATCCTTTTGCTCACCAAAGTAGGCGGACTTTTGTTCGACGTCTTGTCCTCAGGCACCCCGTTCTACATCATGGCGGGATTTAACGGAATCCTCTTGGTGACGGGTATCGTGTGTGGAATTCTCAATCATGTGGCTCGGGTCACAGTGTAAGACAAAGGCATAAACATCAGACAGTTGCTGTTCTAGCTAGATCTAAATATGGGAAGCCTGTATCCCCAGTGTTTCAACCTGAGTTAGCTGCATCACCCCGATGCAGCTATACTCTTAGCCTCATCGTCCAGCGTCCAGAGCAGCTGGGGGCCAAAATCCGACGTTACTCGCGCTAAATGGACCTAGGGTAGCGAAAGGGAAATTGCGACTCGGGTATCGGACCTGCGTGGCTTTTCTTAAGGTTCTATTTGCTTGTTCCCCACCCAGGCTATAGGGTTGAACCGCCTCTTTTCCTTTCTCCTAACGAGGGCGAAAGAGCAATAGACGATCGCATTAGATTTCGCCGTGGTCCATTTCCACGACAATGCAAATTTCGTCCTGGCAATGACGGTCCACTCCGGCACAGCAAAGCACGGGCTATGGCTCTTTGTTTATGACGAGCGACCAACAACCTACCCGATCAGGGTGTTTTGGAGCGAATGATCCGCCAAACCCTGGGTCAAAGCCGGAGCCTAAACCAACCCCAGTTTAGTGGGGGAAATAGCGTGCCCCTTTCTAGTGTTTGCGCCCGCTTACTGGGGAACCCCTGGGGCCTGTTCATGGTTCTGTTCCTGACCCGTTCTTGTGTTAGCCGCCCACTATCACTTCAGCTTCCCCAATCAGGGTCCTTGAGGTCGTTGCAAATGTCCCTCAATGACCCTAAAGCCTCTTGGCGCCCCTGTGCAGGATTCGCAGGCCATACTTCGCTTTTATGGGCGTATCGCCCCTCTTCCCCCCCCCCCGGGATCCTTCTCTTCATCCTGGCTTCACTCTTTCTCTAGGCGTATCGCCCTTCCATTCTTTTCAGTCTCTCGTTCAACTTGTTAGACCAGTCCCCTCGTTTAAAACTGGTCGTTGCTATTTCAAGTCCTACACTCTTTTGAAGCCATTTCTAATTCTCGATTCGTCGGATCTCAAACATCTTATCCGTCCAATATCGTCAACATGCGTTTCCACAGCGTCGCCCTCTTGACTGGCGCTACTGCCGTCGCCGCTGGCAACACTGCGACTCTTCTGCTGCCTGGGTTTGAAGGCCGTGATCTTCAGGCTGGTGTTCTCAACTCCGTATGTAGCCCATCGAGGTCGAGGTATAAACAAGAGTGTTTCAAACTAACAGGATAATCAGAATGGCGAGACCACCACCTACTTGATTACCTGCCCGACCACAGTCGCTGCCTCTGCCTGTGGAATCCTCGGCACTGGCATGACCGCCATGGCCGCGCCCACCACCATGTCACTGGTGAACGCTGACAGCAACGGAAAGTAAGGGAGCCTCATGAGCCGCGCATACTCCAACCTTGAGTGACTAATCTGAGGTACATCACAGCACTGCATCCATCGGTTGCAACCTCTCCGGCACCACTTACGCCTCTTGCTTCGCCCAGGAAGGCACCGTGACCGTGCATCACACCCTGAATAGCAAGGACTTGAACTACATGCCCGTGACGGTGACGGGTCCCTGCTCTACCAGCACCCCGACCCCCACTTCGACCCCCACCCCGACGGCGACCCCGACTTCGACGTCCACCTCGACCGTCACCCCAACTTCGACGGTCACTCCCACCTCTACCCGGACCCCGATCTCGAGCCCGAAGAAGTCCACCAGCAAGCCCGCCTCGTCTACCCGCATGGTGACCAGCTCGGCTAGGCTCCCTTCCAGCACCGGCATCGTTATCACCGGCACCCCTCTTCCCGCTGCCTCTACCGCCCCGGCCTCAGCTACCCCCTCCGCTGCAGGCGCCGCCGCTCTGTCCGGCAACGGCTGGGCTCTGGGAGGAGCCGTCATGGCGATGTTCTACGCCCTCGCATAATCGACGCGACCCTTTTTGTTTCCTTTAAATGTGCAGGATTCTAATATCGAGTACCCACGCGGGGCTAATGATGTGGTTGTCTCCACTGGGCTGCCAGCTTTTTGCGCCCTTGGAGCCCGCGACGCTATTTTCTAATTGGATGTTTATCACGTAATACTATGTGTACCACATCTACTATTACTTAATGCTTTGATACCTTTCTACACGACAGCATGAACCAGCGCCGGCTCCTGTATATTTTTCTTGTCTTTTCTTCTGAGGTTTCTCTTTTATTTTGGTGTGTATCTTTTATTTTGAACTGGATATGCCATTTTTACATCCCTGCCTGTACTTTCATAGTGACATGGCTGAATAGGGTTTCAACTTTCTCCATTTTGACGGGTATAGATGTTCCATGGTGTTAATGGATCTCCTTGCTATCACATAAAGAAGAGGTTGGTCCTGGCCTTCTCTACCGAACAATTACCAAGAGTGTGACTATATAGACCAGAGATAGCACCCGCGTACGTATTATCTAAATAAAACTTCAATCGAGGTAATCGATCCATGATCCGCAACCTAATATTTGAATTGCGGGTGACCATAAATTATACCCATGAATGGTGATTGGCACTTCCCACGCGAGGCCTAACATATTCTTTCACATACATTTGGATCGGGTATATATCATTCTGGAATGCCCTTGGAGAAGAAACTAGATCATACAATAACCATAATCTCGCTGGGATAGTTCTCTCTTAAAATAAAGTCCGAGTTATGTTCATATCATCATATAATGCATCATCCTTTGCCCAGCCTGCTCACTCCGCTCTAATTCATCTGTGCAAACACCTCCAAAGCCTCATGTAACTTTCCAAAAACACCATTATGCCACCCCGTCATCGCCTTCCACTCCTCCGCCCGCATGCCCCAATACATGCGCAACCAACCCCCGACAATGAAATCCGCATAACAAGCTCTTCTCCCCATCAAAAACGGCCCACTCGCGTCTCGCGAAAACAACTCCGCAAGCCCCGCCAGATTGTCCTCAAACTCCTTCAACACCTCCTTCCTCTTCTCCTCACTGATTCCCAAAGAGTCCCACGGCACTCCCGACCGACGCGAGAACTCCGCCTTATCTTTCTCCGCAGTCGCCGGATCAAACGGGAACCCCTCTAGCACTAGCTGCGCATGCGCGCTAAAAGCAGCATCGACATTCGTGTTGAACTTCACGTACGCGGTAACATGTCCATCGGCGACTTTCGTTTCCGCGATCGGCGCGGGTAGATTCAAGACTTGCCCGAATGTGTACTCCAACTCCTGCACAGGGAACAAATCTCCGGCTCCCGAGGACGGGTATTGTTCCTGGAGGTATACTGCTATCTCGAACGAATCACCCACTACACGTCCAGTTGCTGGATCGGAGATCATGGGCAGGGTCTGATAAGGGGTTCCATCGGCGAATGTGCGCGACGCCGGGATGTTGAAAGCGCCGCGGACGGTGCTGATCTCGCCTAGGGGCACCCAGGTTGTTTTGTAGGGGGTTTGCTTGAAATTGAGGGCGTAGCGGGTTTTCCAGGGGTTTGGAGAACAAGCGGTTTTTTCTACCGGGGGGCGAAGGGCGATGTCGTAGAAGGTGATTGGGGCCATAGTGGATGATGTGGTTGAGGTCGTGATTGCGGTTATGGTTGCCACAATGAAATCTAGAATGCGAACAACTGGTAATAGACTGTGATGTACTCTATGTAATTTGTTTGAATGTTATCAACTAACCCTTGAAAGTCCTGTATCCTATATACACTACAGTGGTGCAGGGGGCCTAGTGTTGAGTCACGGCGAGTCATGCACGATTCATGTGGATTCAGTGGGTCAAGTGGGGGGAAAGTGGAACTAAGCCAAGCGATGTAACCAGCCACAGTAAGCAACACACTGTCATGGCGACTTTCGAGATAAGAAGAGAAGCTTGATTATTATTTCTGGTCAAGGTTATCGTAATAGAGCCACTATGTTCTCCAATGAGTTAGATGATCGATACAGTTGGGGTAGATCTACATTTCTATGTTTGCAAAATGTGGATTCAATTATTTACGCCCACTAACCGAGGCCATGATCTCCTTCCATACATCCTCCGACTGCAACAGAGTATCGTGATCCGTCCCATCGACCATACTGGAGACAAAGTCAATGGCCTCTACACCAGGTGCTTGCCAACAGGATTCAAAATATTCTTGTCCCCGTCTACCCACCAAAGCATCGGTAGCCGCAAAATAGACACGAACACGCATTCGATCATCCGTGGATTGTTCGCGAGCAGCCAGCGTCTGCGCACATTGAGCATAATCCGAACAGGCCCCCCAGTCACTGTCGCCCTTACGAAGACATTGTAGAGCCTCGCTATTCGCGCCGACGGTACTCTCATCGTACATGAAGCGCAGGGACAGGCGGAAGAGCTCCGCCTGTTCCGCGTGGGAAATACCAGATTCATGTTCGATGCCCTGCTCAGTAGCATCAAGAGAAGGATGGGTTTCTTCTGCCGCGCTATCACGGGATGTGATCTTGCGAATCAGTCCCCCACTTGTCGCAAGCATAGGAGCTCCCTGGGTTACGAAGAAGCGCGGAATCTGGTGCCAGAATGTGAACGCTTTGGTGGGAATATACTGGGCCATTTGCATCACGGTAACATGGGAATGGGCGGTATCAACCCAAGGGGCTAGAAGCGGGGTTCAAAGTTAATCTATTACTTCCTTCAACAGAGAAGGCATTGGAGGCATTTACCTAGGAAGAAAACTTCGGGGTTTAAAAGTTCACGGCATTGGGCCCAGGTATTGAGCAAAAAAACCGTGCCCGCGCTGTGAGCGACAAGATTGACGCGCGCAATACCGAGATGTGCCAACAGGCGCGGGACCAACTCGACCCAAGTGGAGACTCGCTGGTGGAGGGGCACATCCGTTGATGCGCCCATGCCCGGTCGGTCGACGACGAGCAGGCGCACGCCTGCCCGCTCGGCAAGCGCGTGTAGAGGGATGCCTACATAGCGCGAGGCGAACATCCCCGGTAGGAAGAGTAAGGCGGGCCCGGTGGCGCAGCCAACCTCGGCAAAAGAGACTGTCAGCGAGCCACATCTGGTGTCGAAGGTGACACGGCGGTGGAAACGCGAGTTAGAGATCAGCGCGAGAGGATCTGACATGGTGACCGGGGTATTGTTGTAGGGAATCAAAACCTCTTGATATCTCATCCAAAAGTTTCTGGTGACGGGGAGGGCTCAGTAATGATAGCTAGAAATCACTTAAGACAGGGTGAGATTTGATGAGGCTGAGATTGAGGCTGAGAAATATGTCGCTGACATCCACCAAATTAGGCTGCAATATTTCGCTTCTCTATAGAGCGAGTCCTCGTTACTTTCCATGTAACCAAGAACAAGAAATGATGACAATTGAAAGTTTATCTAGAATAAGTCAGACCATTATCGAACGAATGTATATTCCTAATCTAGATTATAAAATTGTCCGGCCAATGCTGATATTGATTCTACTCTGATTCTCACACTCTCATTTCTCATTCCCTCGTTCAACTAGATAAAACTCGATAAACACGTTCATGGACAAGATCACTTTAAGAACATGCACGCGAATACAACACAGAAATTAAGAAAGGAGCTCTGATGGGGATTCTCGAAATGAAGAGCGCGAGGGAATTCAATCATCGCGAACAGTACGGTAACTTCTATAGCAGTCCCAAACACACCTCCCAATGTTAGCTGCCAGTAGAAGTTATTCGCCCAAGATGCTAAATGTACCCAACTGACAACATAGCAATGTTATTGGTGTACAACAGGAATACAATTCTCTGTTTTGCATCTGGACTACCCCGCTGAAGTCCCGATTTCATGTGTATGCTCGGTTTCCATCTCGACATTGGAAAGGAACACCGACTCAGGTAGTAGACAACTATATGATTCTTTCTCATTGATGACGGAGAGGAGAAAATAGAAGAAGCGCAGTGATCGCTTCACATGAGCAAAGCCCGCTATGCCTTTTCGAAAGATAGTACCATACTCAAAGCTCGTACACTAGAAGAGCCAACTTCAAGGAAAAACAAATTCGTAAATTCCGCGCTTGTCTTGTGATTCTATCTCCATTCAATCTATGACAGTCACCTCTAAACCAGCCCGAAAGACTGCGAGAAACGCTGGCCAAAAAGCAAATGATGATTCCGCAACGCCTGTATAGCTCATGCATCCACTTGAAACCGGAAAAAAAGAACAGCTCCTCACGTTTCAGAATTCCCCTTTAAGGTCCTGCCCCCCAATTCATGATTGCAGCGCTACAGCTATGAAATAGAAACTGGACGCCCGCCCCACAATCAGGTCTTGCAGAAGCATAAGTCTAAATCGAGACCTCCTCTGTCTTCTGGAATCGGTCCTTTAGGGTCACCATGAGCGGCGGCTTATCCCAAAGGAAATAAACTTTCTGGTTGGTCCAATTCTTACTGTCAGGACAAAGGGTGAGATCGAAATGGTACAGCAGTTTGCAGATAATGAGGCGGATTTCGCAGTATGCCAAGCTGTAACAGGGGCATTGTTAGAATGGAACTTTTGATGTTCAAAGTGGTCAGGGAGCACATACTGCTTTCCAAGGCAATTTCGTGGTCCAAGGCTGAAAGGCTGTAGCACAGCCCTTTTGTCTTGTTCGAAGCGTGAATCATGGCCGAGCCATCGCTCAGGGAGGAAGCTGTGGGAAAAGGTGAAGTTTGACGAGGAGCGGTACGAGGCGTAGTGATGGCAGGCGGCAATGGTCTGATCAGATTCAAGTAAGTTAAATGTACTTGATTTCAATGCTACTGCAGACATACCCCTCCAGGCACATAGTGCCCATCAACCATAGATCCACCAGAAGGGAACACGCGCGCAAGACTTGTGACAAAGGGCGGGTGCATACGAAGGGATTCTTCAATCACAGCTGCGAGGTACGTCAAGGAAGCCGCACTGCGGAAAGTAATTTCGTCTTCCTCAGTGAATGCAGATCGAATTTCAGAGACAAGCCGACTCATGACAGGCAGGTTGCTACACAGATAGAAGATGGCGCCGGAAAGCAAAGTTGCAGCAGTTTCACTGCCGGCGACGATGAGGATGAAGGCATTCGAGTGAATCTCGGCTCTGCTCATGATCCGCCCTCCATCCAAATATTGGCCCTTTGACTCGCTGAGGCCATTCTGTAAGATTGCCGAAATAAAATCAGGGCGGGTCATGTTTGTCTCCAGCCGTCGATCGACTTTCTGAGCCGCCAGATCGAAATGCTCAATAGCCTTTCTTTTCACTTCCCTCGGGACCAAAGCGTAGAAGATTCTCCCAAGCACTGGGAATTGATTTGCAACACCCGCAATCGCAAGTGCTTTGATGGAATTGAAGACCAATTGAATCCAAGGATGCAACCGGCTGTCTTTCAGACAGTCGAAAGACTCACCGAACATCAGATCTCCGGTGATGTCAAAGGTCGTGTAATTCATCCAATTGTTAATGTCAATACGAGATGTTTTGGTCATCTCGGAACGAAGCTTGCAAATCATGGTGTCCACATAGCCCTGGATCAAGCTTTCCTGGTCTCGTAGGGCTCGTTCTGAGAATGCATGGGCCAATAGACGTCGCTGACGCGCGTGCACAGCATTGTCCACTGCACAAACCAGGTGATCCACGCCATTAGCAGGCGGCAAATAATGACTTCGATCCTTGGCAAAGCAGCCCCCAGGTCTAGCACCGTAGATATCACGAAAGGCCTGTGGGGTGTTGAAGGCAAGTTCATTCGGACTGATCCGGACAACAGGGCCATATTTTTCATGCAAAGCCAAGACATCCAAGTGATTCCGACCCCTCAAAACAGACAATTGTCCGGGAATACGTGAGATGGCCCATAGCTTTGGACCGGGAAAGTGACTGAGCGGAGACAGGTAAAGCTCATAGATGATGCTGCCAGCGTATGCAAGCAAGAGCTAGTTGCAGAACATGCCAAATTAGCGAAGCCCTGGTGACGGAGCGGAAAATAGGGCTCAGGGACAGCCAAGCAGGAATTGGGCTGGGTAGGATTCTGCTGTAGGGTCCTGCAGCTCCAACAAACGAGGGCGTACGGGCCATGCAACTTACCAGGAGTGCTGCAGACAGGCACCAGAATGGGATGATGGAGATCGATGCTGTCCAAGGCGCCATTCTGAAAGTGCGTGACGAAGGAGGGATGGAGTCCGGGGGCTTGCAGAGCCACAAGCCCATATTATTCACTTGTTTTGGGCGCTATCCCGTTCCGCTTTTGGGGGAGTGGACCGATGGAGAGGGTTCCCTGTGTATGAAGATCGGGTAATTGAGGGCAAGTGTCCCAAGCAGAAGCCGAAGTAACACTAGTTTGATGAAGCGCCGGAAGGTGACAGGTTTGGAGACCGTGATGGCCGTGATACAAAGGTAAAAGGTGACCTTCATTTTGTTCTAGGCTAGCATACAAATCAATTCTCCATATGTCTCCGAATAGAGTACCTTATTCTAGTCCAATTCACGACTCAGCTAGCCCCGATACCACGGCTTCCGACCGTATACAATGTGCAAATTGCAATAGGTGTGAACATCCGGATTTCTCAGATCCCTCCGTACACCAGCCAGGAACACCTGGGTCTCGTTGTTGGACCATCCTAGCACTCGAGTGAACAGAGCCAGCGAATACGACTCCACGGCCATCAAGAGGGAACACAGGTTATACCTCCCAATCTCTTTTTGTACAGGGTCCCTCGACCAAGCACTCGACGGAACCTAAGAAAAGCCAAAATATCAGTTCCCTCAAATTCTCTTCCTTTATGAAAAAAAAAAAAAAAAAGAAGATCACATCCTCCAACTCCCCCAAAATAACCCGAACAAGACAAATCAGCACCTGAAATCATGTCGTACCTTGTACACTTCATCTCTGACGTCTTCAAAACCGGCCTCCATCAGTCGTTGCCGATGTCCTTCGGCGATATTCATAGGCCGGTGGAACGCCTCACTGGCCTCATGTAGCTGTCCGAGGAATTCGCACAACGTCGGTGCCAGACGCAATGACTCGTCATCCGATCGAAGTGTTACCTCAAACTCCTGCAATTCAATCCAGCCTCCGGGATGCAGATGTTCGTAGGCCTGGCGCAGCAGCCGCGGCCAGTTAGCGATGGCCCCACCCAGGTCGCGCGCATGGATGAAATCAAATGGACGACCAGCGCTGTAGAGCCAGGGGGACTCGGCGTCGTCAACTAGGAATTGGAGATTGGGCGGGACCCACGATGGTTGGATTGGGCTGAGATCGGTGCCGATTACCTCGGCGCTGGGGAAGGAATCGGCGAAGTCGATGGCCCATATTCCTGTCCCTGTGCCGATGTCTAGTGCTCGTTGAATGCTTTTCCCTATTGGGGCACGGAAGAGAGCACCGTTTAGAGCGAGGTTGCGCACGTGGTGGAGGAGATCTTGTCGGTCTTGTTCTTGTTCGTCGTTAGGGAGGACGTAGTGACCTTCGCGATAGGAGTGGTATCTTCGTCCGTTCTCGTAGGCGTAATTTTTGACGTCGGAGAGGAGGGATGCTGTGTAGCTGGAAGTGTCGGAGTAGTAGTCGTCGTCGAATACGGAATCTCTTTCTCCGCCCGTTGAGGCTACGGGGGATGAGTCTCCCAGGTCCTCTGAGTATGGCGGAGTATCTGAAGATGTTGGTATAACATGGTTGGGAATGTATTGAGCTTCGAGGAAGGTTTGCGGTGCTGCATGAGCTTGTAATGGGGAGTCTGCTGAAATTGAGGGCGCTGTATCTGTACGCGCCGCCAGGTCTGATCTGTAGGACTCATCTGGGAACCTTGAAGGTATTGTGATCGATGCTGAAACCGAATTGGCTCGAGAGTGTGTGATATTGGGATCTTCTTCCCCGCTATTTTCAGTTGTTTCCTCGGGTATTGAAGCTAATTGAGGATGCATGGCAAAGGTGTGCTCTTCCAATGCTCTCTCTGAATTCCCCAAACGCTCTGGTAATGCTGTGAATTGAAAGTCATCATCCACGCTATCTGGAGCTGACTTCAAAGCTGAAACTGAGCTTGGAGATACCGGTGGAATTATTTCCACTCCGTTGACCAAGGACTCAATGTATGCAGATTGTGAAGGCTGTGGAGCCAACGGTGATGGAGATGAAAGCACTTGTTCTGCCCTCCCCTCTACCACAGGTGTAGCGAAGCTCGATGCTGGAAGCAGACGGGCTTCCGTCGTGACATGTCCATTCTCAATGGTATCTCTCTCACTCCTCGAAGAGGGCATCCTCGTATCCCTCCCAAAGCCAGTCATAAAAGCTAGAAAAGGGAAATCTGAGCACATAGTGGGATGGAGGCCCAGAAAGGTGAGCGTGGTCGGCATTGATGAGAGATCGTCCTGTCGGTCGCTTATGTTTGTGACGTTTCTCCTGTTGGACAAGTTGATGGAGAACAAGACCGATGTAGTAATCTGGAGCTCACGGCATCCACTCAGACAGCCCGATGTACGTGGAGGGTAGGACTAAGCGGAAAGTGACAAAGTGCTGGCGAGGAGCTGGTGACAATACAAGCCCAAGTGATTGAGTTATGGGCTGTGATTTGGAACGTGGTTGGTTTTAAGGTCAGTGTAGTACAGGAGGAAAGGGGAGTGGCCCGTGTTATATCCGTAGTTGGATGTCAATCTTATAGAGAGAGTGTTTAGGTACACCGGTGGTTGTCCCAAGATATGCAGCAGTCCCCCTAGCCTTGATCCGGCCGTTGTTGAAATTGTTGCACCCTTATGTTCGGCTATGCAGGTTGTATCATCGGATTGGTGATTTTACTTCTAACCGGTGCTGTAGTAATATGATTTGTAGATTGTGATATTATTTGATCCATGTCGAGTTACACACAGCAATTGGTTAAAACACCGTGTGTCCCTCGCCTCGTCATGCCCCTAGGTCTCAGGTCTTCCATCTAGTAGCATCTAAAATTACACAAGAGGAAGAAGTTTTTAAGCGATGTATTCTCTACCAGGGCGCCATATCATGACCGTGTGCCCAGCAATGCTCGCAGCAGATCGGGTATTATCTCATGCCTCATTTACACGTTTTAGCAACCTTGGATGTTCTTGAGACCCCAAGGCCGGTAAGTCATAAGCCAGGATTCGGCGAATCAGGCACGACTAAAAATGCGCTGGAGCTCCGGCTCCGTCACGTGTATCCATCTGCGGACGGCGCCCGGGTTTGGGTGCGGCGGGCACTTGTAAACCAGCTTGAAGAACGGTCGCATGCAGAAGGCGAATGTGAGCTTCTTCGTTGAAAGCCTTCATGCTTTCCAAGGTTTTGGTCTGTACTTCCTCCCGCAGATTAGTCTCATTTGACACAAGCACACCCTTTTCGAGGTCAATGCGAGCGTCCAAAACACCACGCTTGATGAGATCGATAAGCTCTTTCACAAAAGGTGACTTGGACCCGGTTGGCTGGGCTTCTCCGCCCACAACGTTGGGGGCAAAGATGGTTGCCATTGAGTCAAGAGTGACTCGGCTGAAGGGAATTAGATACTGCTCAATCGATTTCACACGAATACGAGAGTAAAGCTCGCTGACGTGACGCTGGAGATGGACGTCGAGAAGATAGTCGACACGGTAGGATTCCAAAATATCGAGGCAAGGACGGAATTTGGAATTGCAGAAAAAGCCAATCGCCCGACGAATGTGTGGCTCAAGTTCGAGAAAATTGCGGAAGGAGCTGTTGTCTAACACGCGACGCTGTAATTCGTTACGATCCATGGATGCAAGGGCACAGAGGCCGCCGTAGACGGCGACATCATTGGGTGTAATGACCTCGTTGAAGGTATCGGCAAGGGAAGAATCGGTTGAGAGGAAACTGATGGCTGCATCATAATATGAGCGTGCATGCATCAAAGCTAAGCCCTGGGCTGCCATCATCTTAGGCTGGTCCTTGACGTGTTCGTCCGGCTTTGTTTGGGCGCTGCTTCGCAGTCGGTGAACGTTGGATTGAACATTGAGCCAATCCTCGCGTTCAATGCCCACGTTGATAAGTTTGAACAGCATGTTGGCGATGTGATTTGGTGTGGTGCAGTAGTCTCGCATGCGGGAGTAAGCCTTTGCCGCGGCGATCAGTTCACCAGTTTCGTAAAAGTGATTTCCCAGATCCTCATTGCCCATCTACGTATAAGTTAGCTTTGACCACCCGATTGTTTGGACCAGTTCATACCCTAATGCTTTCCTTGATTAAATTGTTTTTGTATCCCCGCAATTCATGCTCCAAGCGGTCGGTCTGTGCCCGCACCGACCGTTGAACTTCTTGTACCCATGACGAGTCGAGAGAGGCTTCAGGCTCCGTGGGGGCAACTTCTGAGAGCGCACGCACAGCTTTCTCATATAGTTCTACATTCTTTCCAGCTTTCGCTTCGGCAACTGCGGCTTTGAGGACGTCCGTGGCGAGCAATGTAGAGGTAGTGCCGATGAGGTAGAGGCGGTGGAATCGAGTCCGGCCTGGAACAGCGTTAACTTGTTTTCGAAAAACATAGATGATACAGTGTTAACCGACCAGAGTAGTTCGCTATGTAGGATTCGATATCGAATTTCGGCGGGTCTATCAAATCGTCAGTCAGCCCTGGCGGCTCAAGCTATCGGCGGCACGGGCCCGGAGCCTCCTACTTCGCAGTATTTCGACGTACCATCAACCTTGATTCTTGGAGCAAACATGCCCGCCTCATTTGAAGCTTCATACGCAGCAGGAGCTGAGCCTTGTGCTGCCGAAAAGCTTGCCTGAGCTGGACCAGCGTCCGGCAAAGTAGTGTCCATCGTGCTGCAATGCTCGCGGAGGACCACCAACCCTAGTGAGTGATCTGAGAACGGCTTTGTGCCAAATAATGTGTAGCGCTATCAAGCAGAAAGATGCCTCAAAGCTCCGATAAGAGCTAGGGCGAAGGTCAAGTGTAGCAAGAGAGCGTTGATTCACGAACATCACAATGATGGCGGGCTGGGGCTGATAGGCAGTACACCTACCGCCCTGTTCACCGCCATTTCGATATCTCGTCAGCTTTCTCGTCGATTGAAGGGCTGCACGTTCATTGAGCTAGTTAGTAATCTTCCTAAATTAATTCACCTTTACTATTAGCATTGTCTCATTCTTTCATGTGGAGGGAAAATCACAGTTGATGCCTGAGGCGCCTGAGATGACGTCTCTGCCGAGAGCCGAGGCGTGAATAATCACGAAATCATCGGCATCGGCCCTCGCCGTTCTTCCTGTACCGAATGAATCCAAATACATTTCTCGGGAATGCATTAAAAGCTTGGGTGATCATTCAAATCATTGAAATGGGGATCTCGGCCCTTGGACTTCATTTTCTGGTAACCTGAGGAAGCTTGGATACATAAAACGGCGTCCCCCAAATCTGACCCCAACTTCTCCGCAATTCAAGTGATAGACCAACATTCAGCTTGACAACGAAACTACACGCTTTCTTCGCAAAATGTCCTCTTCGCAGCCTGTAGCCCTCATTATGGGCGCATCCCGAGGCATTGGCCGTCAAGTAGCCATCGACATGGCTAGAAATGGCTACACTGGTACATACCTACCCCATACCCCACACTCTCGATACCAACATCAGATAGTTGAAGACTAACGCACCCCCAGTCATGCTAGCAGCAAAGACAACCTCCGACGCCAGCAAAACAACTCCATTCCCACCCGACCCGAACTCCTCAGCCTCAACAATCAGCACCGTAGAGCGCGAGATCACTGAAAGCGGCGGAAAGGCTGCATCAGTTGCCGTAGACGTGCGCGACGCCTCGCAAATCCAACGCGCCGTCGACGAAACAGTGCGCATTTTCGGAAAATTGGATGTGCTTGTTTACAACTCTGGTGCAATCTGGTGGTCATCTGTTGAGAATACGCCGTTGAAGCGGTTCAAGCTTATGCAGCAGGTCAATCCCGAGGGGCTTTATGCTACTGTTCTGGCTTCGTTGCCGCACTTTGAGAAAAATGGGTGGAAAGGGAGGATTGTTGTTGTTTCACCGCCTATTTATTCCAGGTTTTTCAGGGGCAAGACTGCTTATGCTATGGGTGAGTTCATTTTCTGATGGGGCGAGGAAACTCTTGTTGCTGATTCATGCTTTAGGCAAGGTTGGGATGAGTGTTCTGGTAAAGGGTCTTGCTATGGACTTTGTGAGACAGGGCCGCGGTGAGATGGCCATTACGAGTATCTGGCCAGCTTCGGTATGTTTGAAAGATCTGGAATCTGGACTGCTTTTGATAGAGAGGGAAAGGGCTAAGCGTTTGCAGTCTATTGAATCAGCGGCAACGGAATTTAACAAGTCCGAGGAAAAGTCTTACAAGAAGGACTTGAGAAAGCCGGTAAGTCTGTTCACTTCCATTATGAATGTTTAGCGGCTTATACTGTGCTAGACAATCTTCTCCGACGCCATACTGGAGATGCTTCGGGCCCCGCACGCCACTGTCAACGGGCTGCTGGACACGGACGAAGACTTCCTGCGTGAGAAATGTGGCGTGACCGATTTCTCAAAGTATGCGGTTATCCCAGGCTCCACACCACGACGAATCATGCCTGTGAAGTTCCCTGTACTGGAGGTTGCGGAGCAAAATGACGAGGGCCAGAGAATGGATAGCACAAAGCTCCGAGCTAACAAGCTTTGAGTTGGGTAGCTAACAATTGAGCTCTTATAATACCTATCCTCTGTACCTACTATGCCAAGGATCGGAAATTGAATTACCGAAAGATATACCACACGGCAGCACAGCCATTATATATTTGTCAACCAAAAGACACCGCTTCCCATTAATGCAATAATAAACAAGATTAGAGATGGAAGAACCAACAACACGCTCGTATGCAAAATACACAATGAACTCGACCGAGACGCCAAAACACCAGTGCAGACCAATCAAATCACGTTTCCCAGATCAAGCCGCCTTTGCATGTATGGCCTAAATCATGTACACAGACATTACAGAAGAACTGCAAAGCCAGCAACAAAAGCGCCCACGAACGCACACAAGCCGTACACCTGGCCAATTTCAAGGGACATACGGACTGCGCCACCAGTAGCAGCGTCGGTACCAATAGGGTTGGAGGTGCTGCTGGCGGTGGCGGTTGAAGCAGCAGCAGAGGTGGTCATTGTAGTGGTAGTTGTCGCGTTGATACGGACGGGGTCTTGAGCTCCACATGGGTGATCATCACGACAAGCTGCCTGGCAGGCGGAGTCGTTCTGCTCACACTTGGCGACGCACTGGTTGCCGGCCTCGGTGCAGATGAAGTAGGCCATTGTGTCCGAGTATTGGGAAGCGTTGGGGCTGACGCCATTGGTACAGATGCATGAGTAGTCGAGGGAAGCCTGGAATGTATTAGTACAGCTAGAAGAGCTAGAAGAGGAGGATATGGGCCGGGGAGAACTCACGGAATCGCAAGTGTTCACTGAAGCACCGGAAGACCCGTTGAGCTGCAGACAGATCAAGGGGCACGAATTTTCTTGGTATTGGCACCAAGTCTCTGTTGGTCGGATGAGTAAATGATTAATTATCGAAGGTGGAAGGGGGTTACTCACTCCTCAGCGACGGTGACACGGTACTCGGGTCAATGGTGGCAGACCACTGGCTGCTTACCATGACTACGGCCACAGCCAGGATCAACAACAATTTGGACAACATGGCGGATGAGGAAACTAAGGAACAATTGACGGGTGGAATGATAGCTAGATAAAAGTGTCAAAGACGGAGAACAAATCCGGACATCAATTGGCGGGAAAGTAAAAATAGAGGATTGGAATGAAGGGAGGCCACCGCATTTTCTTAGACTTACCTTCCCAAATAGTCAAGAACGCGATCGAGAACACGTCGAAGAATGAACAGTGCAAAGCAGATGACGAACGAACGTGCAGCAAGTGGGACAACAGAAGAAGAAAAAGGGAAGAAAGGAAATAGGGGAGGAGAGCGAAAATAAATCCCGATTTTAAGTCAACCCTTCGGAAGGGCAAGATCACGCGAGTATACAGAATGTGCTTAGTGGCACCGGCATATGCTGTGGCTTTGGGTGATACCGCATTGGACCAAGTTTTTCAAACTACTTTGGGTCCTTTAGGGGTTCTTAGGGGTTCTTAAGGGTTCCAAGGTTGACGCTAGTGTCTTTTATTGATAGCTCCATTTGGCGGTCAAGGGATACATGGACAGACTCAACATGTCGATCTCTGGGGATAGCAAGCCTAACATTATATGTACAATTGCTGTGAAGCTGGAGGAACAATCACTCCCGATTTTCATCAAAACCAGTCCCCGCTGCAATAACGGATGTCGTGAACGATAAAGCGATGTCTCACTTTAGCACGGCGCCGATCAGCAACGCTTGCCGCTTTAGGTATAGTGTGTACTGCTGGCTTTTGAAGGTCTCGGATAACGTACTTATTTATGTATAGTGCATGAGATAGGAGAGTTTACTCATGTTAGAGATAGGAGCTCAAATCAATTCTTGTAATTGCGATGCAGTTGTATATTCCACACGAGATTTTCCCCGTTGTTGACATGGGGCCTCCACTCATGAATCAAGAGCTACTTGGCCCGGAATGACAGCTTACATAACCACCTCGGCACCCAGACTGCGGATCATGGAGATCGTCTGATTGACTTCACACTCGAGCTAATCAACACCTCTGCTGGGACTTGGACACCCCGTTCCAAGGTACGTCCGTCATCCATTCTGCGAAACCCCTCCATCACTCCTCCCTCTGCTCGTCCCATCCCACTCCACCCTTGACGCCCCCTTCGCCTCGCTTCTATAATTGTCCTTTCGCCTCCCCGCATGGACCCTCGCATCGCGAACCAAACCCGAAACCCCTCAACCCAACCTTGAGACATACCGACAAACCCGACCTCCCAACTGCCAGAGCTAACGACTCCCCCAGCATCGTTTCCCCTCCCCTCCAGCCTACCCACCATAACCTAATGGATGGAGCCAGCTCCTGAGGCCGCCTCCCCGGCACCTCGGCCGGACCTCTCCACCCCACCCGACGCCCCCGCATGCAGTGAAAGTCCAACACCGTCTACAACGTCCCAGCCCGTCTCAGCCGTCGTTCCACCCTACTGGCAGCGCCACGAACGCAATGTCTCGCGCGCATCCCAGAGTTCGCTCGTACCGGCCATCACACTAGAAGACCACACCGCCGACCCGGAATGCGAGACGAGTCGTGGTCTCTGGGCGCGCAGCGTCAGTATTACGGATCATTGCGTTGTGCAGGGGAAGACTGGGGTGGGTGCTTACGTAGTGTGGAATTGTACAGTGCATACGTTAGATGTGAGTTCCGAGCTTTCCAATCCTCAAGCTTCTGCAAATGATATGTGATCTATGCGGAATTCGAATTCTGAGGTTCTTGGTGCATTTCGAGCTGACTGGTTGGTTGGGGTAGGGAGGACCAATGGTGGTTCGATTAAGATACTCTGAATTCGACAAGCTGAGGCAGAGGCTCGTTTCTTCGTTTCCGCATGCTAGGAGTGCGCTTCCTGCTCTTCCGCCGAAAAGTGTGCTTTTCAAGTTCCGGCCTGATTTCTTGGAGAACCGGAGGATCGGGCTGGAGTATTTCCTCAAGTGAGTCCCTCTGTCTATTCCCTGGGGTTCGTCCTGAACGGAGTTTGGACGGTGCTGATTTGTTGCTGGTAGTTGTATTCTCCTGAATCCGGAGTTTTCGAGCTCGCCCATCGTCAAGGATTTCCTCTTTGGGCGGATGTCATAATACACGAACACCATATATCCGAGCCTGGTGCCTTTGGGCTTTTGTAGCATATTCGATTCATCAACTTCTGAATGTCGGAGTTTTGCGCAGTAGGATAGGAGATTGAATTCATGGATTGCCCTTTTACGAATCACAGTCAACTAACATTGTCAACTCATATTTGAAAATTGGAGAGACTTTGCTACTCACTTGGAAACAGGCACAGTTAGAACAAAGGAGACTGATAGAATTGGTATGCAATCTGACAAGTAAGAAACAGAAAAAGAGAATGAATCAGTCCGCAGAAAAGTACAACAAACACCGGACACCTGGCTATGATACGAATTCCATCTTGCATATGATACAGCAAGCCAGAGACTATAGACACGGCACCGTGTCTTGCGAAAGCGCTTCACAATATAGCCTGGCACATTAATTCTTCTCTCGATCGACCTCCGGGGTCTCAGAGGCATCACACGTAGACCTAAGGTCCGATTTCGACTTCGGTTTGCGCATGGTCACCCACGTCCGCATGTCCGCCCAGAGAATCTTGCGAAGACTGATATTCGCCATATGGAACATGGCCAGCAAATGACGAGGGCCTGGTATGCCTCCAGGGAAAACGAGGTACAGTCCTGAATCTTGCAGAGACTCCGGGCGGAACTTATCATGGTATGCCTTCTTCCCGCGTATGGGGAGACGGGAGAATGTATGTCCGTACAGATCTCGCGTGAGACTGGCCACAGTCTTCGGCATACCGGTGATATCCTCAGGTGAAAGTGCACGGCAAGGCTCGAAGCCGAAACCTAGGTATGTGACGCCAGCACGATGCAAAAGAGCCATGGCAGCGACCATGAGCAAATCACTAATACCCTTTGGGCTTCCCGGGGCAGCGATGCAGGGATCAACGTGGTAGCCACCGCAGCCTAGACGGCGCAGGGCAGCAAAGCCATTGATCTGGCCGTCTGGGCCACGGGTATATATGAAAGTCATCAGGTCTGGGAGAGCGAATGGGTCGTAGACTGTGATGAAAGCTTGTGGGCCCGCGGCATCGTTACGCTCAGCACGCCAGGCATCATAGATGGCAATCAGATCCGCCTGCAATTGGGGATCTGTGCCGTGGACTGCGGGTGCGTATACCCCGAGAGTGATGGCGCCTTTCTGGGGGTTTAGCAGCTGGCGGTTTTGTACGGCGATGCGCTTGCCGCTGCGCTCTAGGAGAATATCGTTTGTTTGGGGGTTGAGCACGCGTTCGGTACCGAATCGGATGGCTGTCCAGCCATGGGGTTGGGCGTAATCGTGGACAAAGGACTCACTTGCTCCCATGAAGGCTATTCCCCAATGGTGTTTACGTCGATATGTTGCGAATTCTTCCATCAGGCCGCTAATTGTATCAGGTTCGCAAAGGGGGTCGCCGCCTACAATGGCTATTCCATTTTGCACTTTGAAAGAGACTGCTGCTGTCCGTGCCTTGTTGACAAAGAAACGGTAGCTGGGGTCGAGGATGCCCATATGTGCGACTCGGCCGTATTGCGATGTGAGGCGTTGGATGGCCGTCATGGTGGAGAAGTCGTCGAGACAAAATACATCGCCTTGCTCGAGTTTGCTGGCCATTTTCTCAAGGGACTCGCTGCTGGTTTGGGGGTGGCTATCGACTCTCAGACTGGGAGTGCTGGAACTGTTGTCACGTCCATCGAGGCTGGTGGGTGGTGAACTGTCCGATCCGATAAGTGTACGGCTGGTGCTGCTTCTTGAGCTGGCACACGATGATGCCGACAAGGCTGTAGTAAAGTCACAGCGCAGGTGCTCGACGACCGAAATCTTCGACGCATCTGGCTGACCATCAAGCTTGGGATAGATGTAGAGCTGATCGACCAGAGCATCGCCGAGCTCATCCACCAACAGGGACTTTTTCGGTTTTGATCCCACAATGTCGACAGCATTACCCTTTCGCCCTCGACGACCTTTCTTCTTCTTTTCTGGGGATATCTTGATATTCAACGGGGATTCTGGCGCGGTGGTGATCATGATGGGTGGCACGGTCTCGGTGAAAATCCCGCAAGAATGCATGACGGGCACAGAGAGATGAGAGGGAGAGAGGGAGAGAGAAGACTGAAGAGACGTGAAATTAAAGGAAAGAAAGACTGAAGCCTGGAACAGATTGGCCCATCTCAATGGGAAAGAAAGGAAAATAAAACCAGGGAAAGCGCCCAGGATGACCGGATGACACGACCACCATGACACTTGCGGCGAACCCTTTGCTGTGTACCATGCAGGTCCTGTTTCTTCCACATGTCTATGTTTCTCATCCTAGGCAGAGGTATTCTACGTATTGCCCTTACCGATGAACAAGCCTCTCGGTCTCCACTCTTAGCCTTGGGACCACTCCCTCAGCGACCTTCTACCCGCGGACCCTGAATGAGAACGCCAATCACTAACGGCGGATCCTCGTCAGGAACCAGAAACCAGCGCCCAATGGAACCCAATTTCGTCATGACGGATGGACCATTCGAGAAAAAAAAAAAAAAAAAAAAAAAAAAGCCACGAAATAGAGAAATGCTGATGCCTGACGCGTCGAGTTAAACTTCAATAGGGTTGATGACAAGCTATTCGCCATTTCAAGGGTCTCGGCCCTAATTACGCCCTACGGAGCAGCCCCACTCGACCTGCTCCTTCTGTGGGGCCCCGTCTTTGTGATGCGAAGTCTGCTGCCTAGCACGGGATTTCGGAAGGATCGTGAGATCCGTCTATTTTAACTCCTCGGCCCGTAAGCAGAGCCCGCGGACCCCGTCTGGCCTTGTTAGCGCCTTTAGCCAGCCTCGCGTGAGATTGCATCTTCATTGGGATAAATCTGACGGGTAAGACGTGGTTCGACAGGGTCTGCTTAATGACCGCTCTGCATGCCATGGTAGACATAGCCTCTGTAATGATTAGGCTTCCGTTTTGATTTCTAATTCTGGCATCGTCGAAGGAGCCGCAGCCGGCATTAGATCAGAACGGCGCCACAGGTAGATGCTATTTTTGATGTCAAGGCTGTCACATATCGATGATCTCCCTGGAAAATGGTCTGGGAAGTGGAATCACCATATAAGTGCGTATTCAATGACAGTACATGAGCATGCAATGGCACTGCCTTGAAACTCGAATCTACGGTACAATAATCCCTACCACGAACCCGCAAACAGACCATCGCCACTGCTTATAATTTTTGTGGCAAAAGCTCAGCCAAATCTTTGTACCCACAGTTCCTATGCCCGTCTGTCGGGCGAATCTCGGTTTAACTCGGATCCAAGGGGACGTAGCACTCTCGTATAGAGACGGGGGCGGGCTTTTAAAGTATTCTCGAACAGTTCCAAAGCACGTGATAATCTCCCATCAAACGCTGACAGTGCTTTCTTTGGATCCTCCATGTACGATTTGAGAGTAGTCGTATGTCAGATATCGACAAATCCAGTGCTAAACGCGAGCAGTGAGAAATTGGTAAGCAATCACGAGTTTTCTCAAGGGGTGGGCTGTGAGATTTGAGGGAAGATTCAAAGGCAGTTTGATTACAATATTCATGAGGAAGATCGAAATGAACCACATGATGTCACCTCTTTTTACTTCGCCACCTTGAGACAGTACCAAATCCATTCTACTATCGCGATACAGTGAACAAGCTATCTGTAGACAGTAAAGGGCCTTATCGTTCGGTGCAAGAAAGATAAAGTTACATTTCTTTCCCGTTGTGATAATCTATCTTCTGAGGGGAAGAAAAAAAAGAGTTCATGACTGGACTGCTTCAAGCTCGTATACTGTTGTTTATGGTTCATCTTCTTATAAAAGCAAGATGGGAAATTCTGTACCTTTCGTGAATTTAAGATTACGAACGCTTCTGTTAAAAGTAGGTATGCACCACGTATGTCAGGAATCGGTTCTACTCTAACTTTGAATACGGAACCTTACATTAGGTTTTTCAGATCTACCGCCCCATAGGAAGCCGAATGATAATCAAATAGAATCAGATCAACCGTCCAGAATTTTGTGTAAGTGTTTTGAATGTGCGTATCAAGTTTCAACGGAATAGCTTTGTATCAAGGGGCATGATATTGAGTTTCTGCACCACCCAGTAGGACACCCAGTGGGAAATATGTTGTTTCCTGGCTCCATAGCCGGAAACCATATTTGTCTGCAGCATGTTGCATAGCCGGTACGTCATATGATGATGTGCCGCGAGAGCTCCAGATTCGACAATGGTATCGCTGAAAAGACGAGCGGTGCGTTTAGCTTCTGTACCATCGTGGCTAATTGAACGATTTGATCCTTCAGATGTTCAAAATTGGCCGCATTTCGCTGCAGGTACGCCCGCTGCGCTAGCCGGATTTCAGGTACGCCCGCTGCGCTTGCCGGGTTTCATTGATCAAAAAGGCCGCCGCCGAAAATATTCAGGGGAATGTCCCTGGTGCAAGACATCACTTTGCGATATCACCTTCTGGCGAGTATTCTGCTTACCAGGCTTGAAATGGCAAAGGTACAGCAATACCACACGAGAAATCGTGATGTAGAATGGAGGGTTCTTGGAGCCGTCCCGCTTGGTGCCCACATAGAATCTAGATCACGATATGATAGTCCTCGAGCTCAGTCATACCCACCACAATCTGACGAGATCACATGAAGTTAAATGAAAGGCTTAGCTAATCCATGTTGGCTTACAGCTCCATCGTGCGGGGAATGTGCTCTAATGATAAGCATGACGTCGACGGGTCATTCTCACAACAAGTATCAATAATCGAGTCCGAACTGTCTGACCAAGCAATATGGCGAGGCTGCGAGTCTAGACGCTACATTGCCAACAGTGATAAATGGGGTCTTTGCTAAACATTAACACGTGTAAGGTTAATCGGGTCGGTCCAGCGACATCCGGTGGAACTTTGCCGGGCAGAGCGAGAGACCTCACCAGCTGGGACTCGATGCATGGCTGAAAATTCGCTAGAGAAAACAACAGCCTAAAAATCAAAAATTTTTTTGACTAAGCCAGATGAGAAGAAAACACTTAAGACATGAGTAGGAGATGAGATAGCTATCAAAAGAAGATGGTCGTGCTTGTGCATCCACCACCAAAGCATGACGCCAGTTCTGCGTGTATGTGCACGACCCAACCGCTGTTGGTAGGAGTGGAGTAAAATGGCCCTAAGCGGTGTGATATATGTGGGATGAGGTGCGCTAGTCACAGCAAAGCCACCTATCGACCCAACAATGCGTCTTCAGCTGAACAGCCCATCCCCAAGTCAGAAGACTATAAACCATTTCTCTTTGTTCTTTGCCCTCGGACTTGTGATTTATTATAGGAAGAAGAATTCTAAGACCGAAGAGAGGACTCGATGATGCAGCAAGAAGCAACTATTCACGGCGGAGAGCCGAACCCGCTGGACACTACGGGCTTATGCCTACTGTCCCTAGATGGCGGGGGTGTGCGAGGCCTCTCATCACTCTACATCCTGAAGAGCATCATAGACCGACTTAACCATGCGCGGCAGCAGACTCAGCTCCCTCCAGTGAAGCCGTGCGAAGTGTTCGACCTTATTGGAGGCACAAGCACCGGTGGGTAAGTGGTCTTTTAAGCGCCTGCCACCTATATTTGACACGCTAACTATCAGTAAGCCTCATCGCGATCATGCTCGGCCGGCTTGAGATGGATGTTGATCAGTGCATCGACGCATATAGCGATCTTACTGCAGCAGTGTTCGGCAAGAAACTGCACTCAATCCCCATCAACTTCAAGGGTGATATCACGGCCCGGTTCGACTCGGCGACGCTGGAGAGCGCGATCCAAAAGGTTATTGAGGACAATGGTTTTTCGAAGCAGGATTTATTCAATGATGGTACTGGATTTAAGGATGGCACTACACATGGGTGCAAAACGTAAGCGTATTGCCGACTGGGGTGATGTCTCTAACTAACACATGTAGTTTCGTTTGTACTGCGGATCGTCATACAAAAGAGATTATTCACCTCCGAAGCTACAGCCTCTCTCATGAGCCAGATATCCGTACGACAATATATCAAGCTGCCCTTGCGACATCTGCTGCCACTACCTTTTTTGAACCCGTTATTATCGGAGACCGCTCATTTGCAGATGGCGGACTAGGCGCGAACAATCCAGTGGACGAGGTGGAAGGCGAGGCAACGAACATATGGTGTCCTGAGACGGGAGACCTGAAGCCGCAGGTCAAGTGCTTCATCTCGATCGGGACAGGGAACCCAGGCAAGAAGCCGTTCGAGGACAATGCACTCAAGTTCCTCGGGCAGACAGTAGTGCAGATTGCAACCGAGACGGAGAACACAGAGAGAAGATTTATAGCGAGATGGGCAAAGCATTTCGACGATAAGCGGTACTTCCGGTTTAACGTCGAGCATGGACTACAGGAGATTGGACTTGAGGAGTACAGGAAGAAGGGAGCGATGAAGGCGGCGACAGAGGGCTACCTCACGCACATAACACAGAAGTTCCGGGTGCGGGACTGCATCCAGAATATGAGACTCAAAGAGAGTGTGTTTTGTGAAAACTTCAGTTAGCGAGGTGAATTATTTAGCTGATGTTTTACAGACAAGACTGAGATATCTTTCGCCACTATTATACATGTATGTGTATTACTGCCGGCCAGCCTGTGCCCTGCTGAAGTGAACAGGAACATGCTATTCGCGCCAATAAACGGCAGTGGCAGTCGGGTACGAAGACCGTGAGCTAGTCATGCTGCTCGATATCTTGAACTAATCGTGAAATGGTTCTTTCTATATCTAGTGCATTGCTTTGACGTTCCATTTGACCTTACCGCCGTGCCGGTGACTGAAAATTTCCTAGGACGCCAAGGCGAGCTAGAGCAGTTATGGCAGTCCTTACAGCCAACGAAGTCCGATTTACGAAAAGTTGCTATCATTCATGGGCTTGGGGGAATGGGAAAGACACAACTAGCAATTCGCTTCGCACGAATTCACAAAAACGATTTCACTGCTATCTTTTGGTTGAGCGGTAAGGATCGAGCCACTCTTATGCAATCTTTGAGCTCAATCTTGCCCCGGTTACCAGGCCAGTCCCAGACTACGGATACAATTAATAACGAAGAGATAGAGCAACGATCTAGGACTGTTTTGCAGTGGCTAGCATCGGAGGGAAATTCACGCTGGCTGATTATTTTTGATAACATCGACCAGTACTCCCCCGTCAATAGCGCTATTGGCCGACCATACAATATCAAAGAATTCTTCCCTGGAGCCGATCATGGCTCTATTCTTATTACCTCCCGCAACCAAAGATCAGCTGAGTTAGGAATTTCTTTTCCAATACACAGGCTTCATCCTAAGGATGCGATCCAACTTCTCTTACAAATCAGCCGTCTCTCAGCAGAGAATATTGAAAAGGAGCTTAAGAGTGACCCAGGTACTAAGACTCTTAAAGTATAGATCGTATTAGTTATACTAAGATATACAGATACAATTGCCCTTACCAATCGTCTCGGTGGTCTACCATTGGCTATAATCATCGCCGGGGCCTTTATGCGTGAAACTGGAACCAACATCACGGAGTACCTACAGTATTATCAAGAATCTTGGTCCGACCTACAACTACAATCGAACCCTGGACACGAGTACCAACACGGTAACATGATACAAACATGGCTGATCTCATATCGTGAGATTCAAAAACGGGACGAAAACGCAGCGAGGCTACTTTTGCTACTTGCTCACTTTGATAACCGCGATATCTGGTATGAATTAGTCCGAGAGGGCTCTCATAGCCCTGATGCTCCATTATGGCTCAAAGGAACTACTCTAAATGGGCTCGCGTTTAAGGTCGGTGTAAGGGTGCTCATTGAGTTCTCCCTTCTTGAAATAAAGCATCGAGAAGGAAGTTATTCGATGCATCCAGTGGTGCAAGACTGGTGCCTTTATATTGCCGGAGCTGACAGTAATGTGAATTTGCTCCAGTTGAAGGAACTGGCATTGATATCCGTTGGTTTCACAGTTCCAAGAAAAACGGACAGGCATTCTTTGGAGCTTCAACAGCGGCTTATCCCGCACGCCAATTATGTCTGTCGCGGGGATTGGTCAAATGACAGTTCTGTTTGGGGAGTATTTCATGGATTAGGAAATCTCTACTTAGGTCAAGGGAAGCTGAAGGAGGCAGAGGATCTATACCAGCGGGCACTTACAGGTTATAAGAAGGACTTCGGTCCAGATCATACGATGACTCTTGGTATAGTCAACAACCTCAGTCTTCTCTACTCTAATCAGGGAAAGCTGCAAGAGGCAGAAGAGATGTACCAGCGGGCACTTACTGGCTACAAGGAGACCCTCGGTCCAGATCATATAGCCACTCTTAATATTGTCGGCAACCTTGGTCTTCTATACTCTAATCAGGGAAAGCTACAAGAGGCAGAAGAGATGTACCAGCGGGCACTTACTGGTTGCAAGGAGACGCTCGGTCCAGATCATACAGCCACTCTTAATATTGTCGGGAACCTTGGTCTTCTATACTCTGATCAGGGGAAGCTAGAGGAGGCCGAGGAGATGTACCGGCGAGCACTTAGAGGTTACGAGGAGGCTCTTGGGCCGGATCATATGTCGACTCTTGTTATAGTTAACAACCTTGGCAATCTCTACTCTGATCAGGGGAAGCTAGAGGAGACAGAGGAGATGTACCGACGAGCACTTCGAGGATACGAGAAGGCCCTCGGTCCAGATGATACAGTCACTCTTGCTACAGTCAACAACCTTGGTCTGCTCTATTCTACCCAAGGGATGCTCGGGAAAGCAGAAGATATGTACCTGCGAGCACTGGCAGGCTATAAGAAGGCCCTGGTTCCAGATTATACGTCTACTCTTACTACAGTCCACAACCTTGGGAATCTCTACTCTAAGCAGGGTAAGTTAAAGGAGGCAGAGGAAATTTACCAGCGAGCACTGGTAGGCTTTGAGAAGGCTCTGGTTCCAGATCATACCTCAATTCTTGATGAAGTCAAAAACCTTGGGAGTATCTACACTGATCAGGGGAAGTTCAAGGAGGCAGAGGCGGGCGAGTCATAGAGAGGTTAAATGCTTGGAGCATAGCAGATTGAACATTGCGCATTAAGCTTCTGTCAGAGCAGGAAGCGTTTGTTTACCGCTAATTGCTGATTGGTCGAACTATATAGACATGCTGTTCATTTTGTATGTAAACTCTCGATATATCTCCACTTGGTGATGTAATCCCTGAGTATCTACGCTCTAGACGCTAATTTCCGAGGAATTTCACCTGTCCTCGACCGCGAGTTCTCCTATTACCTCAAATTTTCAGGTTCGTGTAGTAGTTGGTACACTCGTAGCTTGGTCTGATAGCTACCCATAGAAAATGATTGCATAGATGGGCCCAGTACGTAATTTCTGTACATTCAGTGGTCCAAATGACATATACCTACAGACCGCGTGGAAAGTATCCCAAAAAGCTGACATCCTATGTGTCCGAATCTTTATTGAAAACGATCCCCTAGTAGAGGTTGAGAGAAATCTGACATTGCTAAATAACGATTGTAATTGCGTAACAAGTAACTAAGTCCCACACTGTATCGTCCAGGCTGAGAAGGAGAGCTTATTCCACGAGGCCGATCTTCCAGAAATAAGGCATTATCCATGAGTGGCTCGCCACTGTTAGATTTGCAGAGATCCAGTGTGGTGGGGGTGTCTGTGGAACTCCACGAACTTCTAATACGTATAGTGTGAACTAACAAACAAGGAGTCTACGTGGAGGAGAACCGAGTGGGTACAACAATTCAGAATGAGGCAAGATAAAGAAAAGTGACTGTGCTGGAAAGATCAAATTGTCGTGCGAAGGAAGGTGGAACTTCTCAAATAACGATGCTGCCTCATTTAGTCCGACGTTGAAAAATGACATGGAATCAATTCACAGGACGTTCGGTGCGTAGTCCATGACCATTCTTGCCACTTCAAACCAGAAACACGACGAAATCGGCTCATCTCTGCAAAGCTCACATTATACGCCTCGGATGATAATTTGAACATTTGATCCAAAGGGATCTTCCTTCTGCAAAATCATTGAGAAATTACAGCAGCAAGAAGGAGACATCGAAGAAAATCGACTGAAGAAATGTGGTCTTCCCCTCTTGGTTTAGTTCCTTTGCTTTGTCTTCTGGCTTGCTTTCTTGATAAATTTGGCTTCTTTTAACCTTAGTTCTGTGTTGCTCCAATTCTTTGCTTTCTTCTTTCTGTTCAGCGTTTCTTTATCTGAATATTTACGATACATGTACAATACGAGGGCAGTTGGATCTTTGGAAATTCACGTTTTGTTTCTAGGTTAATTCTCGAGACTATGACCATCGGAGTTCTGTGACCTCTAACCAAGTCTCATTTTGCTCTATCGTGAAATAGAGAATAACCGGACGTATATCCTGTAGAAACGCTATATAAAGCACAATCACATGTATTAAACTTCCAGATTCAGCAAGTTAGAAAACATATGCAAAATGTGACTGCAAAATGTGACACAGAGTCAATGTCAACAATTGGCGAAGCTCACCTTTAACACTTGTCTCAGGCATGATAACAATGTGCATAGGCTCTACAGATTAGTGCTGTGGCGCAACTATCATGATTATGCTCATTTTCAAGAAGATCCCCACGTTGGCGAACATTCGGACTTTCAGAATGCGTGACCAAGAGGAGGAGTCGGACATGATTATTCATACGATATCCTCTCTCAATCCTTGGCAATCGCACCGCTTATTAGTCCTCTGGATTCTGCCTGGGTATTTATGACTCGTGATAAAGCAGCGGATTCAACAAGTAATAAATATTAGTAATATTATATTTTGATGGCCGAGTATGGCTCAGATTACTATACAAAAGTCTGATTGTTTGATCTCGGCTTACCCATATATTCACCAAGCAAAATACTCAATTCCAGGCAAGCTAACAAATTTGCCGAATGACAGCGAAAAGAATCAAAACCTTAACACATCTTCGACACTGGAACGATGGTCAATGCGGATAAATTGAGCGTCAACGACCCGCGTGTCAAGCGTGACGTAATTATTGCCAACGGAAAAACTTACGGTGCCCGCCCCGAGGAAGTTGAAAGCTCTCCTTAGTTGCTTATATGAATTTCTGGCGTCAGGTTACATTTCATCTGTTCCACGGGATGGATTCCAAGGAACCTTAGTTTTGGTAAACAAATTTCTCATTCAACACAAGCTACGCCCCTGAAGATGAGTAGGAAGTCAAGAGGTCGCCTTCAAACTAATGAATTTTGAACAGGTCCATGGATTTCCTGACATATCCTTCGGGTGGCGATATCAAGTTCCGCTATTCCTTGATCTTGGATATCGTGTAATTTGTCCAGATTGCATCGGCTATGGAAGATCTGTGGGTTTGACGATCCCCTCCCCGTTCTCTGAGCCAGTCGCTCACAGTATTGTTCAGGAAGCCCCTACTGACTCGATCATGCCATATACTTTCAAATCCCTCGCAGATGATATTGTTCAGTTGGCAAAGCAGTTGGGTTGTGAGAACGTTATCGTTGGTGGTCATGACTGGTGAGAAAATCCATTGAAGCTATTTAAAAGGCTAAGAATGGATGATGCTGATCTCTTTGCTATCTGATACAGGGGCGCCATGGTCGCTTATAAGATGGCTTTTTGGCATCCCGAGTTTGTGACCCACATCTTTACTGTCTGCGTTCCGTACAGTCTCCCCAGCCCACAGTGGGTGGAATTCGAGACATATGCCACGATGTTTCCGACCCTTGGATACCAAGCACAATTTGGCAGTGGGCTAATAGAGCAGAAGACGCAGAGTGCGGACGGAATCCGCCACTTTCTCACCGCACTCTACGGAGGACAGTCAAAGGACCAGTGTGCTCTAAGTGCTTTCACTGGTGTGGACTTTCAGAAGGCGTGCCATCTGAGCAGACCGCGATTCGTCAATGAGGAAGAGATGGAGTATTATGTCCATGAGTTTTCAAGGAATGGACTTGCTGGACCTTGTACATTCCCCTATAGCATTCTAAGCCATGATTACTTCCTTCCTTAGCTAACTGGTCTGAAACAGGCAACTTTTACCGGAACCGGCGCCAGAATTTTGAAGATGATCTGCCGTTTTCAAATGAGGAGATGAGGGCACAGGCAGTTCTTAACCTTCCCTCATTGTTTTTATATGCCACTGAGGATGTGTTCATAAGGCCTCAGATGACCAAAGGGATGCATGAAGCAGTAACAAACTTGACCGTTGTGGAAATTGAGGCTTCACACTGGATCTTGTGGCAAAAGCCTGAAGAAGTGAATGAGGCGATAAGATACTGGTTTAAAAAACAAGGCCTGGCCTTGAGGAGTCCTCGCTCCACTTAGGTTGATCAGATATCACACAGACTCTACCTCATCGCATTAGACCGTCATATGATTCTGTTCTCTCAAGTCTTGCTATGGAGCGCTTTGATGGTTTGAACCATTCAAGGAGGAAAACCAGAAAAAAAAAAGACAGATATGGGCTTTGCAAACTCCGATGTATCCATCCTGTATTCTGATCCTGGGGCCTAGTTGAGGCAGGTTGAAAATGTCTTTCTCAGGCTTCACGCCGCAACTGAGAGCTACATAGAAGATGAAAAGCACTTGTTTCTTCATGGCCTGTCCCTATGCACAAGGCCCAGGACTTGATCCCCGATCCCAAAGGGGTATGAGCTGGAGCTGTTGCCAAGTGGAGATCCCGAAATCTTAATTCGTGGCTGTAGCCCCACGGCACGATCTTCCCTGGCCAATAGTATGATTGTTTTCTTGCCCAAAAGATCGGGCCCAGGGTGGAGCTTCCATCACTCCACGTCATACTTGCGATCTGTCGAAATGAAGACCACTCGACCAAAAATGCCAATGACACTTTTAGTGCTTAGATAATCGCATTTTTTATGCCGAAACGATCTGCTGGCAATTGCTTACTAATAGATCACAAGCTTGGCTCGCGCAGGACTGCATCCTTAGCTGAGCCAGGATGTGACTCCTTTCTCATAAGCTCCCTGCTCTTCTTTGTACGTGAACACATCCGGTGCAGGGCAGAAGACCTGATTCATATCAGCTACAAATGGAGTCTTCTCTATCGCTCGTCAAATATGAGGATGTGGATGCGCTCGTGCGAAAAGTCGAGTTTCCTGCGCACTTAGACAATCCGTTGCGTCGACTGATGTTTCCACGCTCGACGGAGCAGTGGAATCCTAAGGAAGATGAAATAAAATGGGCAATTGATGGTATCTATGAGGCGATCGACCGAGAGAACGAAATGCTCTATAAGGCATGTGGAGGAGATGGACTACCAGTCGGACTCATAGGTTGGACCACCAGCTTAGATGCCCCATCAAAGGGGACTATAGATGGTGAGAACTGTGTTGATTATGACCCGAGAATCAAGATTGGAGAAAGACAAAGAAAGAAGGTAAGGCATCGCGACTGTTGGACTCCGCCCTCTTTAGATGTGCCTTCCTGGCTTGGGGTCTCAAACTTGCTTAGAGCAGAGAGGCGAAGAGTTCTTCAAAATTGGCATGGCAATGGGATATGCAGTAAGCTAATCAGTGCACTCAGAATTGTTCAGGCTTAGTTGACTTATATTTCTTAGGGATCATATTTATGGCCGTAGATCCAGCTCACCAACGACAAGGTGTTGGGTCTACGCTCTTGAAGATGTTCTGTGACTTTGTGGATGCAAATGCACTTGACGTCTTCGTTATGTCCTCTCCTGCCGGTATCCGGCTCTACTCTAAATTTGGATTTAAAGCAGTCGGGGTTGTGGAAACGGCAGAGGGAAGTTTTACTAGTATGCTGCGGACTTCAGGCTTGGATTCCAGGCGAAATTTGGCATCAACATTTGTTAGTAATTGAGAAAGCTAGATAATGACTTTCCTTTCATTCTTCTGAGATAATAATCAACAAGAACGCCGTTCACATTAACGGATTCCCAGGAATCGTCTGCAGCTTCAAGAGCACCGATGATCTACGAGATGCTTTCCGTCAGAATCCCTCCAGCAGAACTCTCTGCAATGGCACCTCTGATCATCGTCCGTGCCGAAAACCCAGAAAGCTTCAATGAGCTCAGACTCCTGGACCGATCCCCGCGGGATCATAAGATTGGTCTTGCCCTCAGTAACCTCCACAGATAGCGTCGGGTCAAACGTGTCTAAGTATCGTACGCCAAGCACGTTCTCAAGGTTGTGATCGTGGAGGAGACGCGACAGCCGCTCAAAGAATTCAATGTCGTAGTTCTTTTGAAAGGAGAGAGAAAACTCAAACTCGAATGGTGCCAAGTTCCCGTCAAAGAACCTGAATGTTCGAGGAACAATGAAGCCTTCGTACTTGGGCACCACGAAGTCTTTGTCGTTGACAGTCCAAGGTGCCGAGACGTTTCGGTAGTCTACGAGCCGCTGGTTCGCCTCCATTGGAAAATGCTTGTGCAGCAAACTGATCCCGTACCGTTCTTGCATTCCGAACTCGAGAAAAATCTGTCGTATTGGACCCAGTAAGATCTCTTCTGCCTCCATGTTCTTGAAGATGCACGCGGCTTCTCGGAGGGATGGCAGCGAGTCGTAAGCTTCAGGAGCATAAGATACCCTTCCAGAGTCAGCGGGTCCTCAAAAGAAGATGACATGAGCTTGATTTCATACAGGAGACAGCTTTTTCCGAGTTCCTGGAACTCAAGGGCTTCATCGACCGCGGGGGAAACGGAAGGCGTCGGAAAGAGAGCTGACATCTTGATTCTGGTTCGTGCAGTGCGGTCTCAGTGCGCAACTGAGATAGTGTACAGAGTAAAAAGGAGACTGAGTGTGAAGATTCTGGTGGTGGAAAAGAGATGTCGAGAAAAGCGTTTCCATTCACTTCATGGCAGCCGCCCCTGTCATGGCTGTTGTCTCAGCCGTGCGAGCCGTGAGAACTGAATACTGGGTACTGGGAACTCTTGCCCCGCGAAGCTGTTTACAGCGCTCAACCGTGTCTAACACCATGAAATAGAACAAATTGAGGTTTAAGACAGCCATCACTTCTTCTCTAAAGTCACGCTCTACTCAAGTAAGAAGATAACTGAGCCGCATCTTCGGATTCCAGAGCCAAATTCGTCTTCTATTTGGTTCGAGAGCGTAAGTACTAGAGGGTTGTCTTTGTTGGACTGCAGCTCTTCTTGTTTGGCTGATCCTGTGTGCGCTGAGTAGGGAGATCTTTACAACGATACCCCATTCGCGCCCGTACAGAGCAGGAAACCCTGTACCTGTCATTCAAACCAAAGATGAGGCAACTACGTGACTTATTACAGTTTCCAGATGATATCTATATATACCCGGGCAACACAACACGTTTATCTTCCTCTGACTCATTACAACCACCTGTTGTACAACACTAAGAGTAGCTGGCGTAACTTCCAAGTAGGTTCTTATAACGGACTCCGATCTCCTGCAAGATAAGATGATAACTTGCCATCCTACTAATTGTGGTTTATAATTTCTTGTATCAGCTTTACCGACCATATCTTTTCTTCCAAAACATCCGACTTGAACTTCGTATCCTACTCCGGTGCCGAATGGGGAGATGTCGAACCACCATAGATCAAAAACCCCTACCGAAAGCCTCGGTATTAATGTTGGAAGCAATGAAGACTTCGGGTTGGACATTTGAGCTACAAGTAAGAAAGAAGAGGGACCGCCAAAGAATACCCAAAGGCATAGAGACAAGGTTCCAGCAAAAATGTATCGCCGATCCAAGTGTGACAGCTCGATTTTCTTCAAAAGTGGATGGCTCAAATGCTTGGATAGCGTTATTTCTTGCGACAGAGGAAGAAATTCATTCCAAAGGGCGTCACGATAGGTCCGTCACTATCAATGTCTTTCAACGGCTGTCTGTGGCAGATAAATTGCTCAATAATGCCGACCGATTCTAGGAGGCAAGGTACACCGTCGTCCGCTACGACCATAGAACTGGGGAGAAAGTGATGGGCTACCTAGCCATCATTCGAACCACTATGAGTAGACCCAAGACACACCCGATGTGATTCGTACTATATTGACTCAATTGAATATTGATCCGGCTCATATCGGATTGTGGGGCTCAAGCTTTTTGGGAGGCGTTCTCTGAATCGCGGGTCACAATCGACCCACCCATTAGTGAGCCAGGCACCGTTTGCTACTGGCACCACACCAAGGCTGCACCTTTCAGAAGCTATTCTTGCGAAAATCTTCGCGGGTAGAGGTCAACCCACCATTTCCGATGATACATATATTACTATGTTCCCTGACACGTGAGAGAGAGCACAGAACCCGGCGAACGAGACTATGATGGGAACTGAGGATTCATTTCGTCATTACGTGCAAACCTGAAGCCTCAAACCTCGTAAGAAAACCGAAAAACACTCTTGAGATGTTTTTCCATGCGATGCAATCCGAATCGAAGAATTATGTTCCTCAAATTTCGCCTCAGCCGCTGTTCGTAGTTGTCAGCCTCAAGGACTGTCTGATCGATTCTCAAGTACAACTGGACGCTGTTAACAATGCTGGAGAACCTAAGGAGTTGGTCGAGTTGCTCAAGTCTGACTGTGGCCACTTTGAAGTTTATCGCGGCCGTTACTTTGAGGAAAACGCTGCTGCCTTCCTTCAACAATGTCTTCAGTCTACTATCCACCTCGTCGGAAGTGAGGAAGTGAGTATTTGCCGCAATACATGATATGATTATCACTTCCCGTCTTAGGAATTGGTCGAATCCGTCGAAGTATTACCCACTCGCTTGGACTAACTGTACACGGCATTTTACTGTCGTCGAAAGAGGAAAGCGGATAAGAGAAAAAAATTCATCAATGCTGACCAGGTAAATCTAGATGTTATGAATGTATCGGAATCTCAATACACGTGGGAGTCGATCCAATCATCGAGCCGCTGAAGAATCCTGCAGCTACTGTTCCAAGGTCTGGAGCAAGTTAGCATGGGCAGTTTGCGTACTCACAGTTTCCCCGATTCGCGGATGTGAATATTGGAGAGGGGCGAGCTGCATGAATGAGGCTAGAGAAATGAACATCATGGCAGTTACTATCGCCCTAGGCACGTGGAACAGCAGCATGGGCGGACTGGCGATGATGATTGGCGAATTGAGGGTCAGACATCAGTCGGGCTTAGAAGCAGCCATTGGCCGGGGAAAGCCTGAGACCCACTATGCCCCACAAATCCTCAGGCACGAAGACGCTTAGCTCCGCCACATCAATATCCCCTTCAAATCACGCTTCTCTCTTGCGATATCACTGCATACACTAATCGATGTGAGCGAACATTCCATGCAGATGGATGTTTTGCCGAGTTCCGGTTCGGAGCCCTACTCCGCGCCAGCTGCCCGGATTTCCTGTAAGCCGTTCAGTCCCCGGCCTATTACGATCACCTGGCCCAGCATGTGCTTGAGCGGTGCAACCCTCATTTGCTTATCCCCACATGAGACGACATTCCATATGTGGAGAGCTGACCAACCATGATAGCACGGCAGCGATACCGGGAGGCCCCTGTGCGCAGCTATAAAGCACATTCCGCGGTCGTCTAGGGCAATGATTCTCGCATTCCCATCGCCAAGCTCTTTCCTCCTTCAGCCTCAACGCAATCATGAAGGCCAACACTCTCCTACCCGTTCTGGGTCTCTCTGGCAGTGCTTTGGGTGCCGCTGTGGCCCGTAGCGCCCAGGAGCCCTGGGGATACAAGTCGGGTTCCAAGGAGTCCATTGCCAACATGAAGGACAAGATCGAGAATGTTGTCTGGATTCTGCTGGAGAACCGCGGATTCGATAATATCCTGGGTGGTGTTCACAAGGAGGGTCTTGACAACGTTGTCAACAACGGTCCCTTCTGGAACCCTCAGCTTGTCAACGAGACAGATAGCAAGAAGTGGTACAGTGTCTTCAAGGACTTCGACTCTGTCCTTCACGACCCCGACCACTCTGTGACGGGTAACAACATGGAGTTCTTCGGAACTTATCACCCCGATAACCAGGCTATTGCCGATGGCACCCTGAAGCCTAACCTCAAGGGCTTTGTGGAGCGCCAGATGGCCGTCTACCCCGGCATCTCCGCCCAGCGTGCCACCGAGGAGGTGATGGGATACTACTCCGAGAGCGAGATCCCAACTCTGGTAGACCTGGTTGATGAGTTCACTACCTTCAACTACTGGCACTCTTGTGTCCCCGGTGTTAGTTGTTCCCGAGAAATATAAAGTATACTGTGGATTTTTGAAACTGACGACCACCTAGCCTACCAACCCTAACCGTCTTTGTGCCGTCTCCGGTACTGCGGATGGCCATGGCGAGAATGATAACGATTTTGATGTCTCCGCCATCGACACCTCGAGCATCTTCGAGGTTGCTTCCTCCAAGGGTATCTCGTGGCGCAACTACGACGGCACCAACGGCGACTTCCTGCCTGACTCCTTGTTCTTCAACTGGACCGCTCAGAACGCCAAGGAAAACGTTGTTCCCCTCGAGAACTTCTACCAGGACGCCTATCTCGGCCTTCTGCCCCAGCTGTCCTACATCAACCCTTCCTGCTGTGGAGAGAACACCAACTCCATGCACCCTTCCGGCAACGTCTCTTTCGGCCAGGTCCTGGTCAAGCAGGTGTATGAGTCCCTCCGCGCCAGCCCTCAGTGGGAGAAGACTCTCCTCCTTCTGACCTTCGATGAGACCGGTGGCTTCTTCGACCACGTCCAGCCCCCTCTTGCCGTTCGCCCCGACAACAAGTCGTACACTGAGACTGCCCCCGACGGAAAGAACTACACTCTGAACTTCGACCGTCTTGGTGGCCGTATGCCCACCTGGTTGATTTCTCCCTACGCTCCCCAGGGTCACGTTGAGAACTACGGTGTCAACCCTGTTACTGGCAAGTCTGAGTCCTACAGTGCTACTTCCGTTCTGAAGACTCTGGGCTACCTGTGGGATCTCGAGGATGCTACTCCTCGTGTCTCGCACTCGCCTGCATTTGATCACCTTATTGGTCCCAAGGCCCGTGCTTCTGCCCCTAAGACCCTGGCTGTTCCCAAGGTTTTCCCCGATGCCGTTTAAGCGTTGGGAATGTGGATATCATTGAATGCTTTATTATAAGGGGGAAACCCCATGAATGAGTTGTAAGGATTGGTTGATTCTACGAAAAGATATGATAGATAAAATATTTAATGTCGAAATTGACCACTTGATGCATACATTTATGCTTAGATCTTGCTGGGACTCTCCAACGTGTTTTGAGTACAGAAGATATATGTAATATCTTTCCACGTATTATGCTTCTTGAACAGGTCTTTATAATCTCTCACCGCAAATGTATGATGACCGCCTCAGGTTATCAATAAACCCTTCCGCCCTTTGAAACTGAGACAATCCAACTTCACCTATTGATGTTTGCCAAGACCACGCAACGACTTCAGCTCACGCGATACTTCCTTGTCTTGATTGTGCCGTTTGTGAGTGACAATCGCAGCGGTATGCGTTTGCAAGCAAATATTGTCGACAACCTCAAGTTCGTCCCGGTCAGATCACCATCCACTGTCAATATAGTCACACATTATGCACTTCACATTTTTCTTCTCTTCCAAACCACTAACTCTCAAAATTATCTACTTCCTTACACTTCTTTCCATTCAAACTTCAAGTCAAAATCCAAGACAAATCAAACATTGACACTCCAAGAACATCTGATACGTATCTCACAATGACACTTCCCAGTGACAAAGGCAACCATGGGATGTCCAAGTCGGATTCAGGAAGAGTTCAATCTTCCCAGGTGCGTTCTATTCTACATACCTGACAACCCAAGGAGATCTTTTAATGCATAGTAGGCAAAGGGTGGCGGCAACATGTCGTCCGGCGGATTCGCCTCGCGCGCCCAGGCTGCTGGTGATCGCAACCAGGCCGCGCAATTATCCAGTTGTGCTGGCCATTCCGGAGGCCAGTAAGCTACTGGCAACAAGGGTGGCGCGGGATCGAGCAACACGAATACTGGTTCGGGGGCAAAGAAGCAGGGGAAAGTTGATTAGGGATTGAGGCTGTCCTTTTTGGCCAGATGACGGCATTGGATTGGAGGGAATTTGGTGGCAGACAGCTTCAGTGAGGTTTTTTCTAAGACAATTTGATACTTTTCAGACTCTCCTCATCTCTTCTGCTTTGTCACATCCAGCTTTCTGTAGAACCTCTGGCACTGTACGTTCTGAATTTAAGTAACGGGGCCATTGTTGACTTTTGCTGGTTGGACAGAGTGCTCTTCGTTACTGGCGTGAGAACAACGGAAATTAAATTCATTATATCTATCTCTTCACATGTGAGAGAAGGGCACGGCTGTTCTCCGGCCTTATTAATTGCTGGTCGACATTGGCACCTTCATCGACATCTTCACTGTCGACATCTCCGCCGTCGCTGCCCTCACTGACCACAGACCCAAGATCGAAATCGTCGCCCAGAACAAATATGTCGGCGCCCAATTTATCGTAGTCATTGCCTCGGTGCCACACAATGACACCGGCTGTTACGCCGGCCAGGAAAAGGACGCCCAATCCAGCACCTAGCAAAGCCCATGCTGTCCTCGACAATCTATGAGATGCCATAGGATCCAAGTAGTCCCATGCCATGTCCTTCGTAGGTTGGAACATTGAGCTGTTCGTGCCATAGAGATCGAAAGCAAAGGAAAGTTCTCTAGTGCCTAGATTGACGACTTCTGTTGATCGAAGTACGTTCCCAAGACGATCCATAGCGTCAGCCCAGATATATTGATGACTCGGCCACCCAATCGTCAGTTTCGTTTCAAACCCAGTCCGCCGAGATGACACCAGCACCTGGTGTTTGTCCAGCGAATCGGTTTCCGCTCCCCGAACGACCCAGCCCGCCACCTCGGTCGCACCATTCCAGCTAACATAGACGACCAACTCGTCCTCGAGACTAAGCTTTGGCACAATGGCGGGATCCCACCATGGCGTGGCGGACCAGTCCATCTTATATGCACGGTAATTGTCGAGGGCGTCGGGAACTTCGGCGCTGTGCCACGGTGAAAACTGTACGTTCATGACAGTCTCGCCCGTCGATGTGTGTTCTGTAAAGGAAGGACACCTTCCCCAGCCGATGAATACGTTGCCTATGCTCCCCGGGACTGGCGAAAGAGGTTGTATACTTCCTTGGCTCTGGGCTTGAAGCTCTGCCGGATGACGGAACTCGCGCAGGAGCTGGACCGTTGGCGGCGAAACGGTATCGTCAATGGCGATGTGGAGACCACGCGAGCAATCCAAATTGCATTCACCATGTGAAGTAACCTTGACGTGATTATCGAAGAAGGTGATCTGTGTCTCGTTGGTTCCCGGGACGAAACGAGCGTGATGTTGCCAGCCCATTGTCAGCACAGGCTGAATAGGATCGACTCCTTCAGGAGGAGGCAGTTCGACAAAATCGTTCTTATTGCCGCCTAATGTCCAAATAATATCGCCCGTATTCCCATCGATGAGGAGAATCGAGTGGATGTGGCGAATCGAGATAAGGTAGTTACCTGCTTGAGTCTAGATGGAAAATGTCAGGACGTGTCTCTGCTGTCTTCTTTGGAAATACCCTCTTACCTTCTCGATGCTATTCAGATGAAAGGCATCCCAACCAGGGCCGCTTGGCTCGTGTGAGTCCAAGGGATTAAGATGATCAATGGCACGCCAGTGGAAAAGCACCTCGTTGGTCCCCAACTCAATCTCCTGGAAAGTGGCGTCCAGAATTTCAAATCTGTCGGGCAAACCCCATGTTTCATTGAAATCAGACCCACGCGCAATCATCTCATTAACACCAGTGACCAAAGCCGTTCCGTTGCCGGTGAATGCGAATTCATGAAGGTCACTGTGGACTTTTAAATTCTGCGCCCAGACTTTATAAATCAATCGATAGGTATCGTCGTAGACAAGTCCATAACCATCTCCAATGCCGTTGTCCTTATAACCCTCCCAAAACGTCAAATATTTCTTCCCGAAATTCTCTTGAACGCGGGTGCCGAAAACATTCTCGAATGATCGATTCATGAAGACTGCACTTAAATCGTTGGCGTCGAGAATCAATGGCGATGCCAGCGGCGAGGTCGAGTTACCATCATGTCGCAGGAATATATGGGAGCCGGTATTCGAAATGGCTGATCGGTTCCATGTAGTTACTTGCAAGAGAGGTGAGAATTCACTGCTCGAGTGGAATTCCAGATGAGGACGATGACCTAGATCTCCATTGTTATATGATTCGTATTTGGTGGACACGAAATCCCCATAAGCTGCCCGCGCGAGAGCAGCAACGCAAGTGCAAATGATCGCAGGGCCAACCATTCTGGCCTTATCAGTCAGATCAGGGGTCGCAACAATGTTTCCCTTGCTTGCTCCCAGATATTTATCGCCGTCAACAACATTGTCACGAAGCGACTTGAACCCGAAGCCACCTGACGCGTATTTTGGACTCCAGTGATCAGGACCAGCAAATATGAGAAGCCCACATTCATTTTTGGCTATAGAAGAGCATGTAGCCAAATATTAACCAATCATCTTTGAACGCCAAGAGACTTGCGCGTTCGTCGTCAGTGGCCAGCGTCATGTCCACGAGTTCCTCTGAGCGGAGCGGGAAGTTGTGGGTCAGCAACTCCACTGCAAAGAGAGGAATCCCGCTCGTAATGCGTGAGGACTTCCTGATCTAGTACCTGGATGCCTGGGTGACCATAGAAATTACCACGATATGATTTACTATTACACGAGATCTACACTGCTTTTTACTGGATACTCGATACTGCAGTCCGTTCAAAAGCCGGGACCGGATATGCGGCCTGTGAAGGCGAGTGGAGATTGGCTCGGTGGATCCACTCGTACTCGTTCCTCAGTTCGTTGTCTCTCTTGCGAATCTTTATTAAACAGAGAATGCACATTCATGGCACAAGTAAAAGATCCTAGGGAAAAGTAGTAACCCCTGTCAGAGGCCAAGATGGAAGAACACATGTCTATTTGTGAAAAATTCCAAAAGAATGGCCAGTGATTTCTAAAGATAATGGGAAATTTGGGCGGACGCGTCAATCCCAATACGGTTAGAGTCTTGAACCACTCCGTGCACTCGTATGTTGTTCATCTCAGCCTCTCAGTAGACTGTACTAGAAAGAGAAAAAGCTCGTCCTGAAACTAAATTGACAAGCGCCGATGGGGGCCGAAAAGTATTTTCCTGTCTCATGGAGCACTCAGACAGCTTTCAAGGGTGTTGCAATCCGTATGAAGCCAAATTTCCGATTTTGCGTTTTTCCCGTCCTTGTCTTCTCCTGAAACTATGGATAGAGCCTATGATTCATTGAAGTCTGATATGGCGTTCTTAAATGGTTCGATAGATGGGATTCAAACATTGTGGGAAAAGAGTCTATGTAGCATTATAGCTACTTCATCCTGTCGCGACTTGATCCGCCTATTGAAGGTGAGAGTATCCAGACTTGTCTTCAATTTTCCCATCATCTTATGCCTGAAGAGTTGTTTGAAAGCAGCCCTGAAGAAGCAATCTTGTCTGTGGAAGCGTGGCTGATTAGTGTAGAGGTGCACATGAGTCCTGATTCCCCATATTTCGCTGTAATGGTATCTGAGCTTGGGGGCAAAATACTCAATGTTTGAAGTCCAGGACACATCTTGCGGTCAGTGAGAATACCGATAGGCAGAATAGAATAAAAACCGCCCTCGAGAAGCGGCGGACATCATTTCATAGTCCGACAAATCAGGCGCCAGCCAGCAGCTATCAATGTCCAATCTCACCATTGTCCTTAAAGTGACGCCAGCGACGCCGTTAATCATGATCACTAATGCGGGCTCAGTTCGGGCCGCACAAGATGCTTGGACGGACCTGGCGAAGCAAGCCGCTGCATGACAGAGGTTTTCATTAACCCCAACTCGTCTTCTACATCCACCATATCTTGACATTGACTTCCAGTAAGAAGAAGACAAATATACAGCGTAGTTGCTTTACTATCAACATGGATGAGTACAAAAAGAGATTGCTGGACTAGTTTCGCAAGAGCCGAGTCTGCGAGATATTAGCCGCGCTGTGAAACAAAAGCACGGTGTCAACGTCTCGGGAATTGCAATACAGCAGCATGTAAAAAGTCGGAGATTTTCTGGCGACAACTTGGACCACAAAGATTTTCTGATTGGCCGGATCTTGTACGAGTAATAGCACTTCTCTCTGGATGATAAGCCGAATATTTCACTAGACAGATTCTGGACATGCTATCAAATGAAGGATTCCATATTTATGATCGCACGCTCGTCCAATGAAAGAAGCATATCTACCACTCTTTCGCCACATCAACACTCACTTCGTCCTGCACACGTCGCTCGCTGTTGCCCAAGTCCCTCCTCTGTTCGAGCCTTACGACACCAAGCTTAGTGATTCTGCAAATTATGGCTTACCACATATGGTCAAACGTAAATCTATCACGGAAAAGACCTGAAGGCAATGATTTCGTTCTTGGCTACGCCTCCCCGTCTCCATTGCGAGGGTACCTGGCATCTTCCGCACCGACCGTTGAATCAGAGTCATGAGCTGAATTTGAACACCGACGCAAAGGACGGGTAATATCTCCAGGTCGCCCAAAGGGCAACACCGAAAGTTGGCACAGCAAGCAAACTGAGCCTAACCACAGCCGCTGTGAGCTTCGGCTGCAAGAAGACCTGCACCATGGCTTGAAATTTCTCGGGCTCGTTTCGATCGGGGTACTCTTCCTTTGGGATCGGCACACCCAAGAACGGACAGATCTTTTCCCAATCAAGACCATCCTGAAGCTGAATCAGACACAGACGATCGGCGGGAATAATATCTTTCACTTCTTTCATGCTAGGGCAAAATGTTAAATCTGATCTATCGAGCCCTTTTCAGTGGCTGACTCACTACTCAATATACCACCTCTGCAGCATTCTTTCGTTGTCCAGATCACCGGGCATCGTCCCGTCGGCAATTGCACGATAAATGACCTGGTTGAGGCTAAAGAAGTGATACAGAGTCGAGTCGAAGTACTTCAGGATCGAAATTGGGAAACGGTCGGCGAGGGTCACAACTTCGGCAGCCGTGTTATTGACAGAAACTGCCCATTTTTCGGGTGGCCTCTCGGTGAGAATGAATTTGACATCTGGATCTTGGGCATATGCTCGGACCATGTCCATTCCCGCATAAGCCGGGATCTCGATCAGACACTTCCGCAGTTGTCAAAATTCATGCTCTTGATCACAAATGAAAATTGAAAGATGGCCGCTCACGTCATAGTCCCCCAACCATTTATCATAATCAGCCCTCGAGTATCTCTTTCTTCCAGAAAGTGGGTTGACTTCAGCGATGATTCCTTCTTTGAATGTCTTCATGTGGGGAACGCCGCCAATGGCGCAACACTCGTACATGTGGTACGGTCTGTAGCCTAAAATTTTCATCGCCTGGTACAGACCGAGTGTGCCCGAGCTAATGAGCCCTATAGTTAATCTGATGTCGTGATTGAGATGGGTCTCAAGCCTTACCGACTAGGACTTGCAACGATCACTTTCATCTTTTTGACTTCTCTCGGCTCAGGCAGTTGATCGATACCTCGAGACATATCGGCGTCTTTCCTAGCAATGAAATGTTATAGCAAAATGGATATTTTTTTTCTGCCCTGTGTAGCAAATACATAGGGAAGCTCCCCTCTTAAGGACCAGCAGAGAGTATCAAAAGCTAGATTATGTGAATAGTGGAAGCGAGCCACATAGCCTCGTATCAGCGTCAGCAATACGAACTCTATCTTCGGCTCTGGGTTATGTGTTGACTCTAGATTACGAGCCGCGTTCCAGGCCCGAGCAAATCATCGTGGCACCAATGCCCGAACGCGGTTAATCCTCAATTTCAGGCGCCCGAGCTGACTACATTCTAATTGGTTGAGGGCGGCTAGAGCCGCAAATAAGCCAGCCCATTTGGTGTACAAGTGGAGGTTTTGTGGATTCACCGTCTATTTCCTACGCTCGCGCCTCTTCTGCTTTGACAATGGATGAGACTCAGCAAGGTCAGCCGCAATTCTTCAAATCTCACGTTCGCTACTCGATTTTGAACTCCCGCTGAGTGAATTGAATGAGAATTTTGTATCATAGCCTTGCACGGAGAACACTCCTGATTGTGAAGACTGGTCGGCATCACAAGAAATGCTTAAAATTGTCGAGGTACGCTAGACGCGCACGATCGCGGAAATGTGGATGAACTAGGCCTACTTGACGAGGAAGATGAGTTCAGAGTCGTTGGGGCATCTGCAAAGTATCACAGAGCCGAAAAAATTCTGCGCTTTGAGCGTGCAGCTGAAGACATCGTGGGTTCTTTCTTTCTCATTGAATGGAGCAAGGGGAAGAACTTGACTCGTCTGAATGGGCTAGTGAGCCTCAGTCACTTACTTGGCACCTTATCATATATGTCAGATACGATCTGGTCTTATTGGCTCTAGTTCTCTATTTCATTGCGCACGGATCTCTTCGCCTTTCCCGGAATACTGTGTGTCAATCTGGATTCCATGACAAAGAATTTCTATAGAGGAACGTGTTTCAGTCTCAAGTGTTGGGTGTTGACCCCTACTAAACTTCCACGTGCTAGATGGCTAAGATCTGCTCCTTACCCGTTCTGGGCTTAGTCTGCTTGCATGTAATTATTCCTACACAGTGATCCTTCAGTCTCATTCTGAGCTCTTGATAAAATCCTCAGAATGGTCAGCCGGATTGATAAAATAAAACTAGAAAAGATAGCCCGTCGCTTTTGTAAAGTGTTTGCAAGGACAAAGACGGAGAGTAGATTTCAGCAGAGCGTTAGGAGGAGGAGAAAGTTCAACGCCATAAATCTGCCGAATTGTTTGGTTCGTCATGATACCTTCATGGTCACCTTTCCCTCTATCGGTGCCATCATCTTCATCTTCCTCGACGTTTCCTTTCCGTGATGAATTGTGAAAATAGAGGAGCTGTTGTTTTTTGGAGTATTATTCTCCATCAACATCCAGTGACTGTATCAGTTTTGAAAGCTTCTCTTCAGTGTGGTCCTCTCTAGATCAGTGATGCAGGCATCATAGCCGGAGTTAAGCAGAAAGTCTGCTGCCTTAGCAGCGTCTCAGACAATACTGCTGACGTACGAATGGGCCGAAGTCTTTCTACCATCAAAAGGAAAAGACACACGCTCTAACTCGGAGCAACAACTTGATTTATCTTGGAAAGCCCTGAGAGCCCACGTATTATTGATGAGAGGCTTCTCAAATGCCTCAAGGTACTCAACCTCATTTTGCTTCTCACGTGGTGGGGTATGGTGTTCTCCATGCAAGCAGACTTTGTAGCTGGGTTCATTTCTTGCAGACTGGGGATTCGTTCTTTTCTGAACTGGTCCGAATATTGCAAATTCGATGTCTCTCATAAATCAAATATTCTTCACCGTGCTGTTGCACAACATGTCACTTGTGCTTGTATCAAAATGTGAGTTGACAAAAACAAGCTACATAAGCCAAACGAACCGATACTTCGAAAATACTTCTACTTGATGAAGCCTCTCCAAATTGGAACTCGCTTACAAAAGGTCAACACAGTCTCACAGGCAAACGGAGCAGGAAAAAATACCGTGAGTACTCCGCACTGGCCTCAGGAAGAATCGCATGTGGGGCTTCCCCGCGCATTCTTGTGTAAATATCTGGGGAACCGAGGCAGACAACCTAATCACAAGTACTGATGGATTCCTGAGCTGGGGCATCCCAACGCTCTCAACGCTATGTATACTTTTTTTTCTCTAGTATAGCTACAGTGATTCGTTCATGAGGTATGATGATCTCGCAGTGGTATCCGCGCTTGTAATCGTGGAGTGATGATCATGACTTCACATGCTCTGACCGCGGCCGGCAACCCCATATGCTTCCAGCCTTGTAGGTATATGTATATTGAAATCCAAATATTTCATCTGGCACCTCTTCATATATTATCTTTTCTGATCGCCATTTGGAGAATCTGACTCTTGACAATGTCGACCCAGATAATGACTGCCAAGCGAAACCCCGGGGACTCTATGGTGTCTACCTGGCGCCATGACCGATCTCAGTGGCAATTATGGCACTGGATGATTGAAATTCTTGGATTACACCTCGTAGAGCTTGATGGAGAAGTGCCAGTCTTCTCCAAAAAGGATAAAATCCACGCTGTTCAAGAATGGACACTCCATGTGTGGATTCTAGTACATGCTGCGATCCCACTCGTGCTTCATCACGCCTACACGACTTATACTGGCCAAAATCTCAGTTTATTCGCCGCCTTTGCGTTATATTCGAGTGCATTCAAGTTGAACGGAATCCACGAAATGCACATCATGCGCCGGCTTGGCCAGCGTTATGGTTTTTTGGATGGTGACAAGCATGCACGCGACGACATTCCGGACGTTGGAGTTGGCAAAGTCATGCGAGAACTCATGTCCACTTCAACTTTCCGCATGATAATGGCCATCTATCTCACCTATCAGCCAAGTGAAACACCAGCAACAATGGAATGGAAATGGCTACCTCTAGAGATAGGCCTCTACAGCATCACGGTGGACTTTTGGTTCTATTGGTATCACCGATTGATGCATTCGGTGGGACCATTGTGGAAGTTCCACCGTAAGCACCACCTAACGAAGCATCCCAATCCCCTGCTCTCTGCCTACGCGGACCACGAGCAAGAGTTCATGGATATCACTGGCATCCCGCTTCTTGCATATACGACTTTGAAGCTCCTCGGTCTGCCCATGGGTTTCTATGAGTGGTGGATCTGCTTCCAGTATATTGCTTTCTCGGAGTTTATCGGACACAGTGGTCTCCGGATCCATGGTGGTGCGCCCTCTACTGTCAACTGGTTGTTGGAACTTTTCGATGCAGAGTTGGTGATCGAGGACCATGATCTTCATCACCGGTATGGATGGAGAAAGAGCCACAACTATGGCAAGCAGACTCGCCTTTGGGATAGAATATTTGGGACTTGTCTTGATCGCATCGAGAGCGTCAAGGACAACGTTGATTACACAGATCGTGTTACTATGCCCCTAATTTGAGACTTGAAGAAGAAATGAATAACGTCACCGCTCCTATGTATAAACACCTAGCAACAACTTGATACAGTACGTCGGCTAATATGGCTTGGTTTTCGAATTTGATCATATTAATTATCTCTATCACAGTTTACCTACGTTCATAATCAATCGCTAAATTTCGAATACTTAGCCACTTAACATCTATAAGCACTCATTGAGTCATCCATTGGCAATGGATAGGCGCTAAAAGGTAGTACAAGGGCGCTTTCAGCTTCTCTACGTGCCCCTTGATATCTGTGCGTGAGCAAGTTTGTTGAGTGACTAGCCCTATCCCAATGTTACATCAGCGCATTAGCTGCATGAAACTAACCACATCTGTCCATATGCTATGCAAAATCTCTGTGAACGAGGTTTCGTGCGCGGGAGCCTCTTTAAAATTGCGCGTTAATTCTAGCCCAGGAGCGATATCTTTTATTTACTAGAGCCTCGTGTATCTGACTACTTTACTGCTCCCAATCACTACTTGCTTCAGACCCAGAGATTCGCGCACACACCGCCCAAGATGACAGCCCTTGTGATCTTCGACTTTGATGGCACACTCTTCGATACACATGAGTCCATCTCCCAAACCATCAAACTCACCTTCGACGCCCTTCTTCCCACCCACACACCTCCTGAATCTCAAATCCAGCGCCTCATTGCCAGTGGTGCCGGCCTGGCAGACACTTTCAAGGCCTTGCATCCCTCCCCTGCTGAATTCACTTTGGCCGTCGAGAACGAGTGGATTGAAAAATACCGCGCCCTTTACGCTACTCACGGTCAATTACTCATTCGGGCCTTCCCTGGCTCCAAGGATCTCTTGACTGAGCTCAACGCTCGCAAGATTCGCATTGCCATCGTGAGTAACAAGGGTGTAGCGGCGGTGAAAACCGCACTGGAGCGGAACGGCCTGGATGGCTATGTGCCGGAAGATCTGATCGTCGGGGACAAGACTCCTGGGGCGAAGCGCAAACCAGACCCTGCCAGTTTCGTGAATGTTTTGGTCCCAAGATTATTGGAGAGATATGGGCTAGGAGATCTTGACTCGGACAAGGTGCTTGTGGTGGGTGATACAGTGGCGGATATTCAGTTTGCAAAGAACATTAAAAGCAAAGTCTGTTGGTGTCGGTATGGTTACGGAGATCGGGCGGCTTGCCAGGAAATGGGGCCGGATTTTTCCATTGATTCTCTTAAGCAGATTGTGGATATCGTAAATTCCTAGGCTGTCAACGGATATGTATGGTATCACGACCGTTTTGCTGTCTGCACTCGCTAAAAAGTGGCGCTCTATAGGTACTCGAGCGGGAGATTTCCTGTCGCGAGTCCGCTGCACCACTTCCGCGCCAACAGCCTGAGCTGTAGACTCTTTGAACTTCTTTCTTGGCATCTTTCGGGGCATTTCTGAATATCTCGAGCAAGTCTCCTGCTACTCGAGTTGAGTAGGCCTGAGTGTCATCCTTTCCCAGGTACCCGTATGACATAGATGCACATGAGTGGATCTTAGCTGGAGATGGAGGCTTGGAAATGTAGAGACGTCCGAATTTTTTGAGTGCTATTTGGAGATTTTGGCCTCGGAATTCTGCCGTTCAGAGACCAGTAGACTTGTAACAAGGGGCACAGCTAGATGTACTTCATAAGACTAGTGCTGTCACTTTATCAGTCCTAGAGGAAAACAACCAGAGTAAAAAGAGGCTCAGGCAGGCCGAGAGCACCAAAAATTTTGGGTTCGATGTTCGGGAACGGACCAAAAAGAAATATCTCAGGTTTTTTGTAGGAATAGCCGAACGCGGGGGTCGAACCCGCAACCTTGAGATTAAGAGTCTCACGCTCTACCGATTGAGCTAGCCCGGCAGGGCTTGGTGAAGGGGATGTTTGAAAATGGCTACATGAAGCAGAGAATCAGTTCGAGGTGATAGATAAGGTGGATTAGACTGAAATTGAGCCCCACTTGGCGATGTCAACGTGAGAAGTAAAGCTATCGAAGCTTAATCCATCCTTAAAGTCAATTGAGATGAAATGGACTGGAACCAGCAGATTCATGCCCATTATGAATGTCATCGCATGTTTACCATTGACGTGATAGGTGAATGGTGGGGCTAGAAGGGTTCGGACTAGAGCAGCCCGAAACAATTTCTATGGATAGTATGTATCTGATAACATTGTGCAGACTTGCACCGCTGGTAGGGGGGATTAGCACCCCGTAGTATTACGTTTCAGAATGAATAGCAGATAGAGAACAGGGAAGGTACCAGGACGATCCAAGGAATAGAGGAACTTTGCCACTTGGAAGCTTCGAAGCTTCGGACCGATCGAACACCGCTATCGTATGACGTCAACACCCCTCCGGCTGAAGCAAAGAGTTACCGGTTTTTTTTCTTAGGGTCTGACATTTGTTCTCTGCTACATAAGATTTTTTTTGTCAAAGAGATCTTCCTCTCTTCACTTCCCGTACATACAACAACTTCCGTCAAAATGGCAGGTGGTCAATTCCCAGTGGATCTCAAGCAGTTCAAGCAACTCAAGCTTGACCCAAAGAATGCAACCCTCACTGCCGATCAGAAAAAGGATCTTTTGCACAACATCAATATCTTCCGTGATGCTATCATTGCCTTCACGGCGACAGGTGCTGCTCGCGGCGTGTCTGGTCACACCGGTGGACCATTCGACACGGCCCCCGAAGTTTGTGTTTTGCTCGCAATGATCAACGCCAACCCCGATAACTTTGTCGATGCCCTGTTCGACGAGGCAGGCCACCGTGTTGCCACGCAGTACCTTCTTGCCGCACTGGATGGCAAGATTGATCCTGAACACCTGTTGAACTATCGCGATGCCAACTCCAAGCTTCCCGGTCACCCCGAGCTTGGTCTTACTCCCGGAGTCAAGTTCAGCTCGGGACGTCTTGGCCACATGTGGGGAATGGTCAATGGTATCTCCATGGCCAACAAGGACAAGAACGTCCTTATGCTGGGCTCCGACGGCTCCCAGCAGGAAGGAAACGATGCCGAGGCTGCACGTATCGCTGTTGCCCGAAACCTCAACGTCAAGTTGTTCATTGACAACAACGACGTTACGATTGCAGGTCACCCTTCCCAATACTTGAAGGGCTATGACATCGGTCGTACCCTGGAGGGTCACGGCCTCCACGTTGTTCGCGCCGAGGGTGAGAACATCGATTCTTTGTATGGAGCCATTGCCGAGGTCATCAACCACAAGGGCCCTGCGGCTGTTATTGTGAACCGACTTATGGCTGCTGGTATTGAGGGAATTGAGGGCGAGACCCATGCTCATGATGTGATTACTGTCGATGTCGCTCGCAAGTATCTCACCAAGCGGGGATACAGCAAGGAGAGCCTTGCTTTCTACGACGACATCAAGAGTCGCTCCAACCCCCACCAGTACCAGGGCTCCACAAAAGAAAAGGGTGCCAACCGCTCCATCTTCGGTGAGGCAGTCAATGCTGTTCTCGATGGCTTGAGCAAGGAGGAGGCTGCCCGTCGCGTGATGGTGATCGACTCCGATCTTGCCGGCTCAACCGGCCTGAAGGCCATCCAGTCCAAGCACCCCGAAGTCTTCATCCCCTCCGGTGTTATGGAGCGTGGCAACTTCTCCGCCGCTGCCGGCTTTGGTTTTGGTAGCAACGGCGAGCGCCAGGGTGTCTTCTCTACCTTCTCCGCCTTCCTGGAGATGTGCATTTCCGAAATCACCATGGCCCGTCTGAACAACTGTACCGTTCTGTCCCACTTCTCACACAGCGGTGTCGACGAGATGGCCGATAACACCTGCCACTTTGGTTTGAACCACTTCTTTGCCGACAACGGCCTCATGGATGCGGAGAGCACCACTCTCTACTTCCCTGCCGACGGCGAGCAGATGAAGGCCGTCGTCAACAAGGTTTTCTGGGACGCGGGCATGCGATTCATCTTCTCGACCCGCTCCAAGGTTCCCTACATCCTGAAGGAGGGTACTGACGAGAAGCTCTTTGGCGAGGGCTACAAGTTTGTTCCCGGCAAGGAGGAGATCATCCGCAAGGGCTCTGCCGGCTACATCGTCACATACGGTGATATGGTGTACCGTTCCTTCGATGCCGTTGAGCGTCTGCGCAAGGATGGTCTCGACATTGGTTTGATCAACAAGCCTACCCTCAACATCGTCGACGAGGATGCTATCCGTACCTACGGCTCCACTCCCTTCGTTCTTGTTGTGGAGTCCATTGCCCAGAAGACCGGACTCGGCTCTCGCCTCGGTACCCACCTGCTGGAGCGCAAGCTCACCCCCAAGTTCAAGTCCATGGGTGCTGTGAAGGAGGGCTGTGGCGGTCTGTTCGAACAGGTCAACGCCCAGGGTCTCGGTCCTGACGACATCGTCGCGGCTGTGAAGGAGCTCGCAGGAAAATAGATGATTTACGACGGCTGTAGATATGATTATACATGCCCTAAATAGTTACGAGTTTCAATTTCATTATGCATTTTCATAAATGATACAAATCAGACAATCTGCCAAGTAATAGTCCTAATACCCTATGCTAATCTCATCCTTGACCTCGACCCTTTACTCCCGATCCTCAGGATGGAAAACCAAAGCTCGTACCTCAATACTCTCCCTTCCATCTTCGTTCTCGGTCTCGGGATTCACAAACGCCGAATGAGGCACGCGTCTAGCCCTACCATCTGTCTTGGAATCAAAGCATTTAATCAACGTAACCAAGTCCGGAGTCTGCCCATAGCGATAATACCACTTGATATCTGGGTCCGGTTTCACGGCATAGGTCTCACCCTCACGATCAGGGTAGATAAGTCCCACTGGCACGAGATCGCTATCCGGCACAGTATGAGCATCTGCCACCGTCAAGGGATCCTTAAGGATAGTGCGAATAGGGCGCCAGACGTTGATAATCTGATATCGACCCTTTAAAAGCTCTTCTGCTTCGTCCGGGAGGTGGTGGGAGACTCGATTTTTGGAAGCTTTGTATGATTGATCGATGTGGACGCGTTGCACAGGGCCGCGAAGCTGCTGTGATCCGTCTCTGGCTGGATCTTGGGAGGCGCGACGGATGGTGTGGTCGAAAATGAGAACACGAGAGGCGCCAGTTCTGGATTATTGAGTTAGGGTTCAAATGTATAATGCTTTGCTGTGAGTCTGTTATCAGAGCACGTACACATCTTTGAGCAACTGTTCAGTCTCTGGATAATACTGTTGTCGAATTTTTTCATCATCCAGGAAATCCTTTTCTGTGCTCTTATGGTAATGAAATTGGAAGCCATTGCCATCAAGGGAATAGTCGAGCTCGTGTCCGCTGACGTCGTGAATTGTGACAGGGAGAGAGACGCTCGGTTTGTTGAAGGTTTCTGGTTTGCCAATGATGGTGGGAGAAGGAGGAGAACCATCTTCGTTCGCTTTGTAGAAGTTCAACGTTGTATTGACATGATGTGGTTTCTCAGAGACGGGAACTGCAGGTGGTTTTTGGTTCAGGGTGAAGCCGTAGTTACCAGAGAATTGAACTGCGACAGATGTCATAATGCAATAATAGTTGGAGCTTCGAAACTGAGACTGATTCTTGAACTTGTCAGTTATAAGAATTATTTCTTGCCGAAGAGTCTACCATCTCTTATATTCAAGTTTACTTGCGGGGTCATTGTCGCATTTGTCAGGACAGCACGCAATATTGGTCGTACATAGCAAAATGCTGATAAATGCACCCTTGCGGCTCTACAAATAGCATATAATGACAAATGAGGAGGTTAACATGTGATAGTCTTCCTCAAGTCCAACAAATACTTCGCTGGACTCACGCTATCCTGATGTCTTGTTTATATTCAAAACAGGGGGTCAATATGCAAGGTCGGGGGAGATACTCCCACTTGATATTCATTCGAGCTGATTGACAGCAACATGGTCATCAGGCTCCTATGATCACGAAAGAAGTTGACCAGGCAGTCTTGAAGAAGTCAATGTTTGAAGGTGTAGAACATGTGTTCTGGCGCATCAGCAACGAGAAACAAAGGCTGCTGGGGAGAAAATTTCGTCAATATAAAGGCAAAGCATGTTGAAACATAGGCATACATCAGCCCACTCTGTGCAAGGACTTCTATCTCTTCCCTTAAACATATCACGTCATTCTTGAAATACCGGCTAAATCATGTGGGTCCCAGCATCGGTCTCTACGGCAGCCAAGAAGGCGCTAGGTAAAGGTTGCTATTTTTGAGGAGTGGAAAGAGCACCCGAAGTGCTAATTGTTTGCCAAGGAGGCTAGCTTGCTCGATGATCTTATGCTTGACGTTGTGTTTCTTGCCTCGTGCTCTTCTCTCTTCTATGTACAGCGAATACATTTTCTCGTCGCTTACATCTTCCAGCGTATGTCTCTTTGTATACTCTGTCAAAACACACTTTAACCTCCAAGAAAGACGTGAGTTCCTAGGCCGCTGCCTAATAATTGCACAAGAAAAGGAAGAGGAAGACCGAGGGAACTAGATCCTCATAGCTGAAAGAACCTCGACCAAATAAATACGACTCTATCGCTTTAACTTAGGAAAATTTGTGAAGTTTCATAAATTGAGGGACAATGAACCTATCCAATGATGAAAAAAAAAAAAAAAAGAACCAACAGGCGTATGTCTCATTAAAGTAAAGCAGGATCTTGAAGGAATGCACCAGAAGGTGTCCCGCAATCTAGGGTCATAGCATGGTCATAGTGCCCTCGCAGCGCACATGGAGCCTTGGTCAAAAAACAGTCGCACCGAACACAATGAAAGCAGCTGCATTGTACACCAACACCAGGAAAGAGCACAAAAATGAAGAGGAAAGGAAATGGTTCTCCAAAGACAGGAGGAGAAAGTGATATGGACTGACATCCACAGGGGGAATAGAAAAGGTTATTGTGACAACTTGACATCATGGACAGGAGAAGTGAAGTGTTGGCTTTTTGTTCAATGGAGGTGTCTCAGGCGGCTTAGAACATGAGAGAGCGCGTCTTTTGCCGGCGAGCGTCGATACCGCCCACCTCGGGCTGGGATTGGGTGTGCTTGTGTCGAGGACGGGGAGATGAGGGCGCCTGCGCCGCAGATCCTGCTGAAGCGGGAGCGACCCCTGTCATATTACTCTGTCGCTTTCCAGTGGGCGACGGAGGACCACCTGGAAGATGGTCGGTGGTGGAACGCCGAGCCTTCATGCTTCGTTCACGCTTGAGCACAAGTTCAGCCCAGGGCTTGACCGCACCGTTCCCAGAAGAAGATCCCTTTCCGACAGCCTCTGACATAACTCTCAGCCAGCCATCCTTGTCCGCTGCGCTGTCGGCGTAGAAGTCAATCACTTCGCCGTTACCGAAGCGAATACGGAAGCCTTCCTCGACGAACATATAGCCGTCCTCCTCTTCAGCGAAAGCCGACTTCCGGCGACCACCATTCTTAGTGCTGGTCTCCTTCTGAGTAAGAGATGACCGATCATCGATGAGCTTGGAGGCTTTGGCAAGGTTGATAGTTGCCCGGGGTTGGCGTGTTGTCTCATGATAAGCAGTCAACTTGGTGCCCTGGAGCTTGAAATAGCGACGACGCCAGAACTAATACGTGTGAGAATACGACAGTGTCAGGGAACTAATAGGTCAGACTTACTGGACAATCTCCTCCCTGTTGAGAAAGGAATCCTTCCCAGCTTCGAGCAGCAACACTCTCGGCATCCCGCATCTCGCGAATACAAGCATTCATGCTTTTGGGCATGTCGTCTTCTTTGCTACCCTTGGGCTTAGGGACGAACAGCAACTGCAATTCCAACTTGCCAATCTTGTATGGCGGACGGCGCTGCGCAGTCATGCTTGTGGTGCTCTTCTTGCTTTTGACACTACTGGGCTGCTCGTCGACGGCCCATTCGTTGAAGCAAGCAACATCGACAACATGAGGACGACCAAAGGCTTGCTTTTCGTGGTCGCTGAGAGCAACATAGGCACGAGCAAAGCTTCCATCCCGAGCAACAAGGTTTCGAAGGCGATCATAGACGGGCGCGTTAACATCCTTCGACTGTTGGGTCTGCATTTGCTGCTTCAGATCGAGCTCCTTACGTCTGCGGGGAGAAGCGAAAACACGGCTCAAAGCTGATGTCTTCTGGCGAGCAGGAGAGGCAGCGGTCTCCTGGGGATAAAGCTTGTTTTCATCGACCTTCATCTGCAGAGTCAATTGGAATTCAAGATCGTTCTGGACAATGAGCTCAAATTCTTGGCCGATCGGAGCTGACTTGCCCAGCTCGAGCCAAGATGTTGTCACACAGTGCAGACCATTGTCCAGTGTGAGAGAAAAGTGGGAGCGCTCGCCTGGAAGAAGTTAGAAATCAAACAAGATGGAGGATCACCTTCTATCGTCACTTACCACGCGGAAGAGGAAGATCCAAGTACTTGATTCCGACAACCTTGACAAAGAGACGACCGCGTTCTTCTCCTTCCTCGAAGCTGTCCTGTGCGAGTGCCTCATTTTCGTCGATAGTTGTCTGGGCCTCTTGGACGTTGCTTGGTTGACCAGGAAGGGGGGGTACAGAACCAACACCAGGAACAGGCTTCTTCTTTGGGACAGCACCAGCCATCTTGATACTTGGACGTCGCGTGGAACCATTCCATGGCTCTGTAGTCCAGGTCTGCTGGCTCGGCTTGCGAGGGGAAGAGCCCGCAGAGCGGGTGCCGCGCGGATCTTGCGTAGAATGTTCGCTCATTTTCATGGGTTCGTCGTCGTTATCGATACGGTTGTTGGCGATGACAACCTTAGTATTTTGCCGCATGAGGTAGCCTCTCTGTTGATTGCAAAATTTGTTAGCGGGTCTGACAAAGTCGGCAAATTTGGGAAGTCCTTGGGTTCGAGAGGCCAGCGGGCGATCCGCATGGGAAGCTTGGACTCGAGAATAATCAATTTGGGAAAGAGCGAATTGGAATGCAACCTTTTGAGATTCAATGACGCGGTCAAATTCCTTGTCAAGGCCAAATCCAAGACTTTCCTCCTGAATGCTGAATGGTATGTCGAGTTGCATCAGGCTTGACTGGCGTTGAGATGGGTTGGTTGGAAGGGTTAGCTGGGGCGGCAAATCGGTGACTTTATCTTCGCGCTCAGTGTCGGTGGAAGGCTGCCGGGGGAGAGACGGCATTGGAGGCGCATGTTGGCCACTGATCTTGCGACGAGTTGCTGCCATGGACTCCATATCAGCCGGTGTGAGCGAGGGTCGGGTTTTGAGACCAGCGCCAGGGGCTTTGATAGTGGCGACTGGTTCAGGAACGGATTCATCGGAGGAACTTTCGAAGGCTTCATCGTCTTCTTCGACTGCATCATCATCGTCCTCAATGGGGTGTCGAATGACGGACTCCGGCGTAGATGGCTCGGAAAGCTCATCTTCGTGCTCCTGCTTGATTTCGGGAGTCACAGGACGGCCAAGGGATTGGCGAATAGAAGCCATGTCAAATCCATGACCTTGGTCAGCCTGCGGGATCTCTTTTGATTCCTCACTCTGATGTTCAGATACACCTTCATCGTGTTTCTCGGCGATGGGGGTGGTCTGACCAGAGTTGTCCTTCGCAGAAGCCTCCGCAGCCTCCGCAGCCTCACGCAGTGAGTAGTTGCTATCCTCGTCATACTTGGCTCGCTGGTCTCTTGAGGACAGGCTATTATCAGAATGGTTTTGATAGTAATCAGGGATGGCATAAAGGTCGTCGTCGTGCGCCTCCTCTTTAATGATCACACTGGAACAGTCGTCATCGTCCTTTTCCAGAGACGGAATGGGGACATCGGGGTCATAATGGTCATAAGGGTTGGGGCTAGAGGCAATTTGAGAATCATCATCAAAAGCATCATCATCATCATCATCATAGCTCTCACTCTTGCGAATATCCCGTAAAATCGAGTCGCGAGAAATACGTGGAGGAGAGAAGACGTCGTGTCCTGATGATTCAGCGCATTGTGTCTCACTTTCAAGGGCCGACTCCTCTAGTTGAGATTTGGCTGGTGCTTTCAATGGCTCATTCGTCTCCTTCTCGTTGTCAACTCTATCCCCTTCCTGCTCATGGAGCATCATGAGCTTCAATCTCTCTTCCAAAGACACGCCGCCGTTGATGTCAGACTTGCTACACGATGCGGGACGGGGAGCGGCGGGCAAGCCACGCTGACTACCACTGCCACGTTCGAAGGCGGCGGCCAACTTCTCCGGTGAAGTTGGCCGAGATCCAGACAAGGACATGCGTGCAACGGAAGGCAGCGGCGGTAGTGGACGGCGCTCGCCATTGGAATCAAGAGACTCTACTCGAGAATGACTGCTAGAGTCTCCTCCACGCGACACGGGACGGTCGTCAGAGGCGTCATTTTCGGTGTCCTCAACGAAGGAGTCCTCTTCCTCGTTTCCACTTTCAGGACTCATGAACCGCCAATCCTCGGGGAGAACCACTGGGGTCTTTTCAATATCCTCGAGTGAGGCATCAAAACTGTCGTCTCGCTCAAAGGAGGACTCATGCTCGAAGCTGACGTCCATATCCTCCTCCGAGTCATAGCTATTTTCACGGGACCCTGAAGCAAGAGATGAGGGGTCAGGGGTGCGCATCTCATATTCATTGACTTGAGGCGGTGCAGCGTCAAACTTGACACTCTTCCCGTAAGCAGCGTTATCGTACTCGGACCAAATGTCATGCGACGGATCAAACCCCTTGCCATATCGGCTGCCCTTGGACAGTGATGACTTTCCAGGGGATGGCTGATCTTTACTTGGAGAAATTGGTCTCGGAATGCATGCCGCATCGTCCTCGTCAACGAATTTTGACTTGGCGAGATTCATTTGGCTGTCGCGGTTCGGTGACCGATCAGCGGCCATTGGTCTCTGTGGTACATTGACATTGGCTGGGTCATATTCAGTATCGCGAAACATGCCGGCATTGTTCTTCACTCGCGACGCGCGCTTGAGGTCCTCAAGGGATGGGCGACGTGCAGGGAAGTAAGAGGATTCCGGGTCATATGGCATACGGTTTTCGGCGCCCTTGGCAAACGGAGTAGGAGATTCGCGACCCTTCCAGAAGAGACGCTGGGCAGATGTGTTGTTTAGAGGGGAGACATCGTAAGCAGCGGCTTCGCCAGCCGGCATCTAATAAGAGAATGTCAGTAAGTTCTCTTGCTCAGTTGCTGCACCGGTGTGATATTACCTTGGTTGTTTGGTTCCAGATAGGAGAGTTGCGTCTCTGCGCCATGGGGCTTACTTCAGAGAGTGGTCGCTGACCAATTCCGCCCATTTTAATGTTGTTCTGCTTGAGACAATGGATGTGATGACAAAATCAACGGTTTTGTCTGATGACGTGTTAGCGATTGCTCAGTGCGGTCGAGGATTATGCCCAGTCAGAGGCGGAGCGCAGAAGACAAGCCTCGAACAAAACCAACATGCAGCATACCTTTGTTAACAGATACCAGGCGTCGCGTGGAAAAATAGCGAGACCCGGTACACAACACTGAGAAAAGTCGTGTCAATCGTCTGAAGAATGCGACAGCGACAGCCACACCAAGTCAAAAACAGAATAAACAAAGAGTCTGGTGGTAAAGATGGAAGGGATAACGAAGGGATAAGAGGAGATAGAGGATGAGGGTAGATCTCGATATCTATTCCATGGATCCGAGAGTGGATTGTTACCCCGAAGCAAGTTACTGATGTTGACAGACTGGCGGGAGTCTCCATAGCAACGCGTCCGCTCAGCTGTTTCAGGTGGGGGACGTGCGGCTGACTCATCCCAGAGAACGGTCACCTGATCTTGGTGCCTGAGACGTCAGGGTCATGAGATCGGCACTAGTCTGAATAGGGTATGGCGTGAGAACTTTCTCATAATCTGGTTTTCTCTGGTTCCAGTTCACTGACGCAAAACGCAGTTTTGCTGAACCATCACCCGATTTTATCAAATTGACCACAGGTAGGATGCCTCTGCCGGTGCGCTCTTCAATATGCTTCCTGTGCAGAACGAGGGCATCCATTGCCCCTACGCCGGCCCTGATTTCGGCGTGGCAGGCTTCACGGTCCATGGCCACGCTGCGCCGCAAGCCCTCTCGCATGACACTATCGCCCAACGTCTCGAAGCCTACCTTGAATAAGCCCCGCCCAGGTCGATCTAGAGATGGCCCTTTTGCTGGTATGAATCAGAAAGAGGCTCGAATTCGAGACGCTCCACGTTCCAGGTCCCAAGCTGCTCTCAAGCGATCTGGCGAAGAAGGCAAAGGCAAAAGCGAAAAGAAGGAAAGCCCGCTCTACAAAGCATTGAAGATGCAGACAACTCTGTCGCCAGTTCCCTACGCTCGTCGTACTGCCACCAAGGCGAGGTTGGCCAACGTCACGAGCTTCGACCACTTTCCTCTCTTGCCTGCAGTTCGACAGGCGATCTTCGCCCAGGCCCTCCCTGGTCTTGCCGACGTAACGCCAACTCCAATTCAACGACTCGCAATTCCTCGGCTACTCAAGGACAACGATGGCAAAAAGGACATCGTGAATTCGACCAACGAGGACGCTCCCAAATATGAACAATTCTTGCTTGCAGCGGAAACTGGCTCGGGAAAGACCTTAGCCTACCTTTTACCGATTGTAGATGCCATCAAGCGCGCCGAGAGGGTCGAAAAAGAGGAACAGGAAATCATTGATGCACAAAAGGCGAAGGAGCGGGAGGAGAGATTGAAGAACCGGACATTCGAACTGGAGCCCGAGGAGCCGCCCATGACTGATGCCGGTCGCCCTAGGGCTATCATTCTTGTGCCTACCTCAGAATTGGTGTCGCAAGTCGGAGCCAAGGTCAAGGTCCTTGCTCATGGTGTCAAGTATCGTTCCGGAATGATTTCATCGACCCTTACTCCTCGCCGAATCAAGAACACCCTCTTCCACCCGGACGGTATCGATATTCTGGTCTCCACTCCCCACCTTCTCTCCTCTATCGCCAAAACGAATCCCTACGTTCTGAGCCGCGTCAGTCACCTCGTGCTTGATGAAGCCGATTCTTTGATGGATCGGTCATTCCTACCCACAACAATGGAGGTTGTCGACAAGGTGACGCCTTCGCTCAAAAAGCTCATCTTCTGCTCCGCCACTATCCCCCGCAGTCTCGATAACCAGCTTCGCAAGAAGTTCCCTGACGTGAAGCGCCTGACAACCCCGAATTTGCACGCCATCCCTCGTCGTGTACAGCTCGGTGTGGTGGATATTGATAAGGAGCCTTACCGAGGCAACCGGAGTCTCGCGTGTGCTGATGTGATCTGGTCAATCGGCAAAGCAGGTGAATCCAGTGATGGCGAGGACTTTGGTCCTTTGGCGAAGTACATGGGCCCAAAGGTCAAGAAGATCATTGTCTTCGTCAACGAGCGTGAAGAGGCAGATGAAGTTGCTCAATTCTTGAGCTCCAAGGGTATCGACGCCGTGTCCTTATCTCGTGATTCCAGCTCCCGCAAGCAAGAGGAGATTCTCGCTGAATTTACTGAAGTTGAAACTCCTCCCACCTCGGACGAGATTGTGCTGGCCCAAAAACAGCACCGCGCCGACAAGTCTGTTCCTTTCGACCTTCCCGATTCGAAATCGGAGGTTACGCGCCGCCTGCCCAACACTAAGGTTCTTGTCACTACCGACATTGCCTCCCGAGGCATTGATACGTTGGCTGTGAAGACCGTGGTGCTTTACCATGTTCCTCACACAACGGTAGACTTCATTCACCGTCTGGGTCGTCTCGGCCGTATGGGCAAGCGTGGTCGTGGAGTTGTCCTAGTCGGCAAGAAGGACCGCAAGGACGTCGTTCGCGAGGTTCGCGAGGGTATGTTCCGTGGCCAGGCCTTGATCTAGATACATTGCATTTACTTGTATAAACCATATACCGTGTACCATATGTGGCGTTCCTGAATTTTGGGGTGTTTTGCGATTGGAAAAAGACGAATACCCGGCATTCTCGGATTGGAAAGTCATTGTATGATAGTGGATAAGAAAGCTCAATTCCTACTCTGTTTGTATTTTCTGCGTCAGAGATAACTTGATCTCAAAGGATACATAGTTGTCAGTGGTTTTCAAGTTCACTCGGGGATATGTACGTCTCCGCCGAGGTTCCATTGAGTTTTCCCGCAGCAATTGAGATTGTGATATATTTCTCGATGCTTTCAACCTCTCACCTTTCCCCCACCGCCGTTTCTATATATCAACCACCTCGGCACCCGTGTGAACCATACTTTCAGTTTTTTTTCATGTTCTCATCGATTGATTTTCATTCTCAAATCCAGCAAATTCGCCTATTCACACCCTCCGATTGTTTCCAGCGTCATCGCGAAGCCACCTGTACCATCAAGGCAATGGCGAGCATGGCCCCTGAAGACCACTGCCTCAACTGCAAGAGCGACACCGAAACGGGCCCATTGAAATAATGTGATTTGATGCAAATCAGTACGCTACTACTCCCGGGATTGCCAAAAAGCAGACTGGAAGAAGCATAAGAAAACCTGCGTAGAGTTTGCCCAAACGGCTGGCGGGACACGAGTACCCAAGGCACTGCAAGCAGCAGGAAAAGTCCCTTGGAATTCCAGATGGATAAACCATTCACCCAACTCTACGCGAAGAAATGGCTTCACGGCCGCCCCGAAAAAAGATGTCTTCAAACTTCTAATCGACACATACCGACTCCGAATGGAGGATGATTACACCTTTAGGGGAGACGTCGACGAGAACAGTATTCACAACGGGAGAGCAAGTGGAATAAGGGGCTTTCAACGATTCTTGCGGTTAGTAGAATGGAGAGCACGGGAACTGTTGCCTGACTGGTGGTCTCTTGCCAAGGGTAAGGAATGTGTAGCCTTGGGTTCGGGACCGGACGAGGATTACAATTTGAGACAAGGCGTTGAAAAGTTGGATATCGTTGAACAGTACGGGGAGCGACTGATGCCTATGCGCGTATGCTTGGTGAGCAAATTTATGGGACTGGCCCGAGCGGAACATCTGGGGCTGGTATGCTGCAAATGCAAATGGAGTCTGAGAATGGAAGCGGCTCTCTCCATTCAATTTTGGATATAAGTTAACTTCTGAAGAGTTTCCCGGGGTTCAGCTTCTGAGTCTTTAGTTCCAAGATTCGTAAGCATAAAGACAGGTGTCACGGTGCCTGTTTTACGTGAATTAACCCTTTTCTCGATGTCCTTCCATAGCTTAAATTCATCAGGCTTTACACTTTGTCTCAGTATATGTAACTCGTTTCTGTGGTTTGAATATATATTTTTAAGGCTCACGTCTGTGCATTCTCAAACAGAAAGGCCTCGGTGTCAATTGAGCTTGTAAGACTTTCTGAAAATACAAAAGAAGATGACTTAGTTTGCCGACGTTGAAGGCACACCAAGTGCATTTAAAAATGCAAATATGCAAGGACCTCAAGGAGTCGGTTAATCCCCTCCGATAATCTAACTTTGTTTCCTATTTTAGCTGCTTCTTTCATACCTTTAACCTATGTGAAAAGGGAATGAGAAGTTGCAAATGATATGAAGGGCGTATCTATCGGTCTATCGAATTATATCATGCAGAATTTCGGGCTTCATGGAAGTAAAAGTCTGGAGGGGGAAGCTCGCGAAAACCTATCGGCAGATGACCCTCCGCGCTCGAGGTTTAAGCTTTACTTTGACTTTCTGCCGCACCAAGCTGAGTGCACCTTTGTTATCGCCACTTGGCAGGTCTTCATTGACTAGGCCTGATGAACCCTCAATGGCGGCATCACCTTTTACCTACGGTACTAAAAGAACTAAATTACCTAACGGGTTCTAGCTGACGGGGACCCAGAATAGGAAACGGGGACCAAGAAATTCATGACCAAACCTAGGTCCCCGTTAGCTTTTTCTGGATCCCCATCAGCTAGGTGCCCGAGCGAATCCGGTCACTCCTTACTCCGCAATGAAGTCATTACAGTAGCACCCCGTCGCGGCGAGACGGGTCGATCGACGAAATCGAGGGCAAACATCGACACACCCTTTCCTTCTCGTGCCCCAATCTAGGAACTTACAACATCACAGTGAAGAACATCTATCACTTTCAGATATCGCCAGTCCGCAGATATGGCCAACTTCATTAGCAAAGCGCTTTGGACTCAATCCTTTCGCATCCCTTCGCCTTCTTTGACGGAGAAGAACCTCCCGGACCAGAAAGGCAGAGTCCATATTGTCACGGGTGGATACGCTGGTGTTGGTAAAGAGCTGTCTGCGATTCTTTACGAAAAGGGCGCGACCGTGTACATCGCGGGCCGCAACGAGCAGAAAGCCGAGGACGCCATGCGTCAAATCAAGGAGGACCATCCCTCGGCTTCGGGTCATTTGCACTTTCTACTATTAGACCTTACCGATCTGACATCCATCAAGGCGAGTGCCGAGAATTTCAAGGCACAGGAATCTCGCCTTGACGTTCTCGTCAACAACGCCGGTGTGATGTTCCCTCCGAAAGGATCCAAAACAATCCAAGGCCATGACTTGCAATTTGGAACTAACATGCTGGGTCCGTTCCTGTTCACTAAACTCTTGATGCCCATTCTCGTGGAAACCGCCAAAACTGCTGCCCCAGGTTCAGTGCGGGTTCTCTGGGCTTCGAGTTTAGGAATCCAGGTCTTGTCTCCAAACGGGGGTGGCATGGTGCTTGATGAGTCGGGCGCACCCAAAGTTCTTGATAATCAAGAGACCAATTATGGGCAGACGAAAGTCGGCAATGTCTTCTTGGCCGTCAAATTGGAAGAGCTGTATGGCTCTCAGGGAGTTCGAAGTGTTTCCTTCAACCCTGGAAACTTAAAGACAGAGCTTCAGCGTCACTCTACCGGATTAAGGATGAAAATGGCGGATTTGATGCTTTACCCAGCAAAATTCGGCGCTTATACTGAGTTGTATAGCGGCTGGAGCGAGGAAGTCGGTGCTGATAAGAGTATCACGTATGTGATGCCTTGGGGAAGGGATGGCACACATATCGTCAGGTCGGATATCCAGGAGGCTATCGAGAACGGAATAGCGGACAAAGTCTGGAATTGGTGTGAGTCGGAGACGAAACGTTACTTGTAAATTGTCAGACCAGTAGTCCAGAGCACGCTTGTATTTATTCTGTAATTCATTGATTGATTATATAGGTACATTGAAAAAAAAATGTCAGCATTTATCCCTTGCTTGAGGATTAGCCATTCTCATGTTTTTCGTTTCTTGTTGAAATGTATCTTTTCCGCATGGACTCATAGACTCAGGGTTGGCCTCAGTTGTCTCACGCGCGTCTCACGCGTCAGCGAATTCTGCCACATTATACCGCCAATAATTCGTGCTTCAACATCCAACGGTGATAGATCTTGAAAAGAGGAGAACCACCTGAATATAGACAAACAAATACAAATTTATGATGTTTAGCCTATAAATTAATTCAAGTCACAGGGACTGCGTCCTTGATCTTACAGCTTGTTCTTGACATAATTATGGATGCGTCTCCAGAGCTCTTAATAGAGTTCTTTGTAGATATTCAAGAAACATCTGGATGGCCTTGCATAGCTCTGTTGAGAGTGATAACAGAACAAGACCCTGGAGAGTTTATATGTATCATGGTACTGTTCTTCAGCAGAAGGGAGTCGTGCATATGACTTGTCTCTCTTGTTTTCGACAATCTTAAAATTTAGCAGCAAAATATTATTTCTCCTTTAGAGTCACAATCAGACGAAAGTCACAATCGGGTGAGCTTTCCACAATTGTAACTCATCAATCAAAGTAGCTTAATGGTTGGGCATGATATATCCAATTATTCATGCATTTATAAAAGTTAATTTGAGACACTGTGGCAATCTTTCAACAGAGTTTTCCCATTACAGGAAGGCAAATTGCCAAGCCTACAAAAGCATGAGGACTGAATTTCAACATCTGCATCCGCAAGGGCAATGAGAAGCTGCCCCTTGATAATCTTGGCCTCTGTGTGGCGACCTTGAAGCTGGAGACACTCATGATAGCCATGAAGAGCCCAAACATTGTTAGGATGTTGGTGCGCTCGTTTAGCGGTCGGAAGAAGTCCCAAATCTTCGGCATAGGCTTGTGCAGCCTGCTCGACCATGCCTTGCTCCAGAGAGAGGGCTGCATATGCATGCCGTGCTGGAAGCATCCACCCCCATGGCTCGGCAAAGGGCAATGCATCTTCCAAAGCAACTGCGTCCGATAACCTGCTGAATGCTGTTCCATGATCACCCCGTCTATACTCGATTTCGCCGTCCAGCATAGCCGATGCTACTTTGAGAATGTCTGTGATTTTGTTAGGAAAGTCCAGGCGAGTGGGTGGAACAAGCTCAGAAGCGGATTTGAAAAGCTTCCGCTCCTTGTCGGCTTCGTCGAGCTGTGCTGTAGCCGCATACGCGATACCCTTCCCATAGTGTCTCATAGCGTTGGTGACGCAATAGAGCGCCTTGTCTTCAAGCGGATCGAGCTTATTGAGCTCGTCCCACATTCCAAAGCGAATAAGAACATGAACTCTAACGGCTTTGAAGAACTCCATCCAATTTACAAGTGCAGGCGATTCCACCCGAAGCATTTCTTCCGTGATAGTAGCCTCCATTCGATCTGTCGCAGAAAGTGCAACCTTCATTTTGCCACAAAGCATCGCAGCATAAATGAGGGAGTGATAGTCATGAAGACGATAGTAGCTGTAGAATGTCAAGCCTCCATTTTGTTGGAAAAACTTATCGTCTGCAATGGTCGCCTTTAGATTGTATTCGACTGCGCGCCGATAGTCACCCACGAGCACGTCAATATGAGCAGGCATATGGTAGGTATGGCCTGCATCTGGGAACATCTCGCGGATCATCTCTGCTGCAGGTAGGGCAGCCTCCGGAGTGGCTGACATTTCCATCAGGTGAATATACATGTGCGCGGGACCCGGGTGCTGTTCGACGCCTGGCATTTTCAAAGTTCGATCAAGCAGGTCTTTCACTTCAAAGACCGGGGAAGACGCTATGGGGAGTCCCGTAGAGGCGTCAAATAATCTGCGTGGAGCACAGTTCATCAATGCATCAGCAAACAACGTGATGATGTCAAAGTCTTCACGACCGAAGCTGAAGTAAACCTCTCTCATAGAGTCGGCATAAGCTTTGCTACACGCAACAAGGTCCCTGCCAGGATCATCGTTGGGGTATCGTTTTGCAAGAGCCTGGATGATCGCCTGCTCCCAACTCGATCCGTTGTTCACTCTCCTCAGGGCTTCTTGAGAAAATAAATAACACTGTTCGATTGCATTGACTCGGTCCTGCTCGTCAAACAAGGCCCATGTCTTGTTATAATTTGAACCAGAACAGAAAGACACTCCCCAATAGGCCATAGCACAGTTCTCGTCGTGCGCAATTGCTTGCTTGTAACAGGTTATTGCTTCATCATGATTGAAGCAGTACGTCCAAACAAGTGCCCTATCAAACCAGATCTGGGCGTCCCTAGAATTGGTACTGACTTTGCGGCCCAGTGTTCCTAAGTTGAAGTAGGGGTCGCTTGTGGCCCTTGCAAGCGGCTGTAGCTCACACGCGTTCATTCTTAAAGATGTAACGAGCAGATCACAGAATGCGCTGAGGTTCTGTTATCGATATCGAGAAGTAACTTTGACGCTGAAAAGGTCACATGAGCCACATTACGAACTGTGAGGGGTATGCATAGATTTGGTGGTAATCTTTAGCGCCGGTCAATTTGCGCCATCCTGATTCGGTACTCGGATCCCAAAAACATTTCGCGACATTTGATACCGACCAAGCGCATGACCTAGAATTTTTTTAGTATCGAATATGGTTTTTAAAATGAGCGTGTTTCGGCACATACGACCACAGGGTGTGAACAACAGGGCTTCCCGCCCGCTCAGTCATTTTGAAGCCGCTAATTCTGCAAGGCTTATTCTGAAAGAGTTCTTAGACTCTGGAAACAGCGATAGGTGCTACCCTAGGATGAGTATAGGTGATATAGGCAAATTATGTGGAGACTGGAGTGAGAGGGGTGAGAACGGGGTAAGAATAGGGTGAGAGAGGCTTATCTACTCTCAGAAAGGATAAATTCTAGTCTAAAGGCGCTTTCTTCGCTTTATTCAAATATAAAAAACTTTTTTTACTAAGTAAACTATCTTGAAAACCCTCGAATAGCGTACTACGCATATCATATCACCTAGGTACACTCGCGAGTGCTAATAGGAGCGTAAATAAGAAGAGAATATTATCTACTACCGGAACCTTACACTAGCTACGTATAAGAAATACAATAATGCAGCTTTGAACTAGGCCTCAACCCAACAGCATTTTGACAACGCTTCCATGCGCAGCGCTGTGAAAATAGTAATTCTTTGCGAGCTTGCCAGATACTTCGCCAGTGGAATATTCTGTGAAATAACGGCAAAGTAATGATGAGATATTTCGACGCGAGAAAAATCAATAGCTTGGCCTCGCTCAACAAGACCTAATGTCTTTTTAACTGAAGCACAAGCTTTGTGGTTTGCATCAATGACATCGAATATTTGCGGGTCAGCGTGGAGAGCAACTGCCAAAAACCTCTCTTTAAGATCAGCCGCATCGGTGTCTTCTGATTTGAAGAAACAATGGCCGTGCTCTGTTACCAGATCAAGCTATGCTGATGATATCCTGGAATAGATGGGGCTGAAATTGGCCCTGGCTCTCTGCAACAGGAACCTAGCAGATGCAATCCCAAAAGAGCTCAAACTTCTGCAGCTTCTCGAGAAGCAGGGTAAGCCAGAAATTCAAGGAATCGAAGGTGTCGGATTCTCTGCTGATGTTGTCTGAAAGATCTTTATCGGCAAAGACGCTTCTTGAGAGTGGTACAACGTCTCTTCCACAGTGCAAATACAATTTATTGATTTCATCTGATATGCATGATGCTAAGTCCCAGTCACAGGCTACCTTTGCCTACAGGACGCACGCTTTGACCTTCCCACTGTATTTTGAGAACCCTTTGCCGCTAAGGGTTCCAAACCAAAGCCACAGTATAAGAGATGCAAGGTCGTGATAGCACTCTAGTGCTTGCTATAAACTAGTTAGCACAGGACGCTCCTTGTTCTTGCAGCCGCTATTTCCTAAGGTCTGCAGGTTTAAGGTTCGCAACTAAGCTCCTAGGAGCTGCGAGACCGTAAGTCACGTGCACCTCCTAACACCTAGCATCCCCCAGACTTGTCACCCAAGATCAGTTCACCTGCTCACTAAAAAGAAGGGTGAGCAAGAGTGAGCAGCTGCAGTTGCTACCCATCCCCACTTCCCCGGTGGTAGATCTATCACCGTCACTGTCAATCTTCTCATCCATCAACGTCTGGAGTTCTCTTCGCAAAATGGCGTCGAGACTCCCTCTCTCAAAGCTCGAAATGATTTAGGATATGATACTGAGCAAATCACCGACTATATCGCAAATGGCTAAAGCTGCTGAATGTAGTGAACGTTTCAGCAAAATCAGCAATAACCTTCGCCTATTCGGAAGCGTCAGAGTACCCTAAGCTGAGTCAGTCGGCGACGAAACATAACACCTCTTCGAAAAGCCTGGACTATATATGGACGAGATAAAAAAGGTTTGTAGGACGAGTTCCGTGTACAGGTCACAATTCCGAGCCTCAAGCGGGCTCTTGCCTCAATCGGCTGATTAAAAAAAGGACCTTGACAGAGCAAAGGAACAGAATGGAGTTTTATAAAGCTTCTACTGCACAGTATGGTAGACTATACCTACAGATATATATGAATAATTAGGCAGTTATGACAGTCTCAGTGCGTATTGCAAAACGCTAACGGGGAACGTGGAAGTGACCAGAAGATTGCACCTATCGCTTGGGCGGCTCAAAGTATCGGGTGACTTTTGAACGGCGACATTTACAGCTGTCAATACCTAGTGGACTGTTGTTTGCGGCTTCATAAGGCTAGAGTTAATTCATCATTTGTAGGAACGCAGAAAATGCGTTTGTTGCTGATCGGTGATGGCAATTTGCAAAGAAACTTTTTTTTTCATGCACCGGTTTTCTATGTATGTATACTATTCTCTCGACCACAGTGTTCAACCTGCGAAATGACACGAACCAGAACTCTGAGCTCTCTCTCTCTCTCTCTCTCTCTATCCGTGTATGTGTGTGTGTGTGTGTGTGTGCCCCAACCGTTGATTGGCTTGTTTGCAGAATTGGCGGTCTAAAAATCCTGAAGACTACACAGGCCGAATACGGAAGCTGTTTTATGTTGTCATTTACAGCCGTACGGAAATACTGCTAAGAAAAGGAGTCAGGGGCAAAGCGACTGTAATTGGTATAGCGTGTTTCAAAAGAGGGTCCGGGAAAGAATCTCTGTGTGTAAGTGGTAAAACTGATTTCGATCCATCCTACACACTCATCTATCCTAAAAATGCCTGGTTGTAGAGATACAGAGTGACTTCTCCATTGCGTTGCCAGATTCCGTTAACTCTCACTATCTCAGTGTATAGAATCCAGAAATTTTACTGCTGCTTCACCTATAGAATTCGCTTCTCAGTTGCGAACTGATCACGGGCCTTAAAAATTATGTTGAGTAAGTCCTCTAGTAGTAGACCCTGTTTTTCGTCTATGTGGTGCCTACGAAGCATACAGATGTTAATTAACTTTTTTGAAGGGAGGATTAATGACCAACGGATAGTAAAACTGGATACTAGATTATCTATGACCATTTTGACATCCATATAAGGATCTGTGTAAGCAGCACAAACACAACTAAGATATCTTCGCTTTTATACCGTAAAAGCCGTGAACCAGTCAGCTTAGCCCTATTAAATTGGCCTTGGACAAGGTTCTCACATTTGTTCGAGTACTGTCTTGATGATGAAGGATTCTTTTTACAGTGCGTCCCGATACTGGTGCAACCACCTACGGCTCTTTAGGTGATTCTCCGGCTCCACTGCCAAGAGACGTTAGTTCAACAATTAGCCATGGCAGATTGAACAAGGTCTGGCTCCAGCCCTTCACAACAGGTTCTCGCCAGTGACACACGCATGTTAGGGGCCGTGAGCTGTGGGCGCTTGCATACAGAACCTTCTAACTGACTGGACGATATGATTGGGGTTCGGTCTTTGAGAACGGTCGGGCTGAAGAACCTCGATTTGGAGACGCAAGATGAATGAAACATTGGGAGCCCTTTACTCCATCCAATCTTGCCGAGCTTTCTCCAAAAAGGGGGCAAGTTGGCAAAAAATGTTATTTCAGCAACCTTCTCGATCCTGTGTTGGATTTATGGAGAAAAATGGAAAGGCTGTAAATGGTCCAGCAAACAACGAAGTGAAATCTCAAGCGAAGAAAGACAATTTACGAATAGGCGACGTGATCCTCCCCCGTTGTGATTATCATGCTTGCTTCATTCTTCACCCTCTGCCCGAGGAAGGACTGATCTAGTACGGACATATTGGACCAAGAGAACTTGAGAAGCAACTTCCCTGGTATATAGGATATACAGGAGAAGACGAAGACCATGGAGAAATCCGCGTGAGCCAAGTAGCCTATGCTACCCGAACTTATCATAGAGCAGTATTGCGATCTTGAGCTTGAGCTTCTACATTAAAAGTAGGTATTCAAAAAGAGATAGCGATTGTAACTCCGGAAGGCGAGTCTATCTCACTCTCTATGTTACTGTGTCACAGAAGTAAAAGGAGGATCTCAACCCTTCTCACTTTTTTCCCGCTTGGGGGACTTTTTCTCATGCTTGTCAATTCGCCTCCGAGCACATCGCTAGCGGTCGAAAGGTCCCATTTTAAAACAGAAGCTGTGATGCGTCCGTATTCTTTTTGATCTTGATGTTCTTCATCATCAAAACCCACGCAATGGAAAGAGCCATGACAGAGGTCCCAGCAATCATCATGTTGCGTTGGCTTATGGCATATGCGTCCTGAATGGCAATGCGAGTAGCCGAACCAACAGGATAGTTCAGTTGAACATCCAATGATTCATAAATCTCCGACCACTGATCTTGAACATCAGCTGGTAGATACTCGCGCAATTTGACAGGAAGCGTGTTGGTCCAGATTGCACCCGAAACACTGCTGCCAACAGCACCACCCAGGTTACCGAATGTGCTAAGCAATGCCAACATGGCAGCGTATTCTTCGTGCTTGGAGGCAGCCAGGACAGCGACCTGCTCGATGAGAATGAAGGTTCCACCGCCGACTGCAAGAAAGATCTGGCACATGCACATGTACCCGAGACTATGCCCGGGCTGTCGGAAGTAGATCATCAATCCGTTGGCAAGAAGGTAAAGGGGTAGTGCACCCATCAGCAGCCACTTAAATCGACCGGTGACTCTGATGAGGTAGCCGCACCCAATCAACCAGATAGGATCCATCAAATCGAAAATCGAACTGATGTATCCAGCCTGCGTCAGGCTTGTGTTGTAAACGACCTGCAGATAGGAGGTAAAGTAGGCGTTCCAACAGTAGTAAGAAACTTGGTAGGTAATGTCTAGTAGACAAGCACCAATAACAGTACGGTTGGTGAGCAAGTGATACGGAATGAAGGGCTTGGGTGCCCCCCAGCGCTCATAGACGACAAAGAGCACAAGAACGAAGAATCCGACGACGATCATAGAAATAATCTTCGCTGATTTCCATTCGCCGGTGGTATTCCCGGCGATATTGAACGCAACAAGAAACAAGATCAGGCCGCCAGTCATGAGGAATATACCTCCAACTGTCGGGATAGTATTAGCATTGTACAGAAGATCTTGCGTTTAGAAGCTTCATTCGGGGATGTCGAACCTACCATCAAATTCAACAAGGTAAAAATGAACGCTTTGCATCCAGGTACGAGTGCTTCGCGGCTTATATTGTAGTCGGCCCTCTCTGTCTGCCTTCCGCTTGGCAAGCTCCCAAGTGACTATCAACGGCAGTGCGACAAGAGGCAATATAATACAGATGGTACCATAAGCCCAGCGCCAGTTGGTCTCATGGAATTGGTTCGACAAAGGGGCACCGGAAAATGCTGTGATGACATTCGGAGAGGAAGTAAAGGCAAAAGCGATGCCTCGATTGCGCAGTGACGATGTATCCGAGGTGATCACGTCGACGCAAAAGATCACACCAGTGAATCCGATCGTGTAGAATACCTTGTATCAAAGAATCCGTCAGCTTCAAGTGCATAATTATGGTCTGGGGGGACCTGAAGATCAGAAAGGTGCTTACTTGAGCAGCGCAATAAGTCGCAATGTCGTGACAGCAGGCCATCATAATGAGACCCATGATGGCAATCACTAGCATAATGAAGATGCCGAGGGTCCGATCCCACAGATTCAGCACTTTGGCAATTGGCATCAGACACGCTGCGCTCATTACGCTTGTGACGACGCTGATCACGGTCAGCAGCGAGTGACTGGAAAAGTCACTGGTAATGTATGCGGATAGATTCGACGTCAAGTTGCTGTTGAGTCCATTGACGAAGTAAAGCATCCACATGCTATATGCTCGTTGGTCATTCTTCCTTGGGCTTGTAGAGACTGGATTTACTTACCATGCATATGCGATAATCAGTGACTTTTTGGACCACGAAGAGGTGATTGCTTCAGCGACACGAACACCATCCTGCTTGTCTTCATTTACATCAACTGGTAGAGGATGTTCGTGATGTAAAGGAATCGGGTCTTCGTTGACTTCAGTCATCGTTGTAGGCTTAGAAATGGCCATTCTGACCTAAATTGAAGCAAAAGAAATCTGTTGGTAGATCTGCAGTTGAAATTCCTAGGGAAGCTTAGACTTTTTGAAAGCCAAGAATAACAAGCGTCTTTCTCCGAATACTTGTCTTTACGTTGTACGCCCCACCAGATAGCTCCTTCTCAGTAAAATCTCCACCTCCCAATAATCCGGATGCAGACTGTTCCGGGTGGGTTTGGGGCTAAAACTTACTGATCATTGGCACTTGCTCAGTCTCGCCTGCCTGCCTTCGAAAAAGTGAATGGATGTTCAGCATTGATGGCCTGATTTTAGTAGCGAAAGGACGAGTTGCACCACTTCACATCTATTATCTCAAGCTGGATATACTTAGACAATGGCGATATGGTGGACTTTTTCTCGCATTCTCTCCTTGAACCCTGGAGTTTGTCTTCCGATCTTCCCTTGGCACTGATTGATAACGTCAAGACCCCACTATCTAGCTTGTGTCAATGACCCCCGCCGAAGGTAACCCGATGGTCTCAATTTGTCAAAGATGGGGTCTATGGAGCCAATTTGGCGGCCAACTTGGGACGTCCTCGTTTCGTAATTGGCTATGACTAGTCAAGGCACGATTACCCCCCCAAATGTGGCGATACTTGAAAACTGTTGCCTAAACATTGTGGAGATCTTTCTTCTTAGGCATGAAGGCGACATTGATCAGTCGGGAGGAATTGACAAACATTGAATTTGTGAGCCGCAGGTCCAAGTGGGCTTAACTTGGTTCATCATCCCACGAACCCACAATCGAGTAAATCAGTAGACCGTCAAGGAGCTGTGCGACTCTCGGCGAGGACTATGCAGCGGAAAGAGTCAATCTCTTGGCTTCTTGGCACGACTGAAACAATTTGCTCATAGCGGGCACATCCGAATTAAAACTCCGTTACTAGTGCAACGAGCTCGGTGGGTCCGGCGGACGGACCCTGAAAATCTTATCAGTCTTATCAGATGCACCACGATCTTGTTAGGAATTTTCCATATGAGTACGGTGATGAAGGCATCATGGGGAGAATTCCTCATACATGAAACATTTGTGCGGAAGCATCGGGTCCATCTGATAAGATCTTTGCCAAGCACTGAAAAGAACTTCATAGCATGCGTTGCTTCGCCCTTTCCACAAACTTTTACTAATTTTAAATAAATTGAAAAGCATAAAAGCGAAACTTCCAAAATTCATTCCGGCTTCAAAAACAACGGGTGCGAAGCCAGATAGCATAACCAGGTCTTGGTGGGAGGAAAATAAAAAGCGCCCGAGGAGATTGAGGATCAAAATCTTCCCGACACGCTATCACAGGCGATGCTTACAATTTCCCTATTGAGAGGGACTCGTATTGGTGCGGTGGTTATAAGCACATTTTCAAGTTCAAAAAATTGACACCACGAAGAAGACTTTCATATGAGCAGCTGGAACAAGGGATCAGGCTTGAGAGGCTCTTCCACTCTTGCATGGAGTAATAGGAAAAGCTGCGCTATGAAGTATGCCATACACAGCGGCTGGACCATGAGAAGAAACTATCAATGGGGCACTTTTCAGGGGGTCGGGGATGCGCCAGACAAGTTCGGTGGTCCGTGCTAACACTGCCACGGCAGCTCGACATGGCTCAAGTTGCCTAGTTCTTGGCAGATACACACAATAGGATCAGGTGGTCATCGCCCCATGTCGAGCCAAGGGACATATAAATAGCTTCAGCTCTCCTAGCGTTCTTCGTTTCCGCAGGACTCCCCGTGATTGAGGCCCGCGTAAAATGTCCGTAGACTCAGATCGAGAGCTTGGACCGCCCGAGCCGCATTCCACGGTTCACGGTCCACTTAACGGCGTCTCCTCCCCACGTGCACTCGATGTACTTCGCAAGGACCAACGACGTCTGTCAAAGGCCGTGCGACATGTCATCGGGCGGGGCGTCTCGTGTCACGGTTCTATTTAGATGGGCGTCTTGCATTCTGATATTCTCCGCTCCACTCGTCGATCGGCCATGCAGCCTTCTCGAACCAATATTGCAGACTTCCTCTCCTTTGTACCTGATGCCGATACGGCAGAAGCGGTCTTGTTTCTCCAAGTACGCACTGAACCCCGGGGATCGATCCTGACATCCCGTGACTTTGCAGCTAATCGTGAGGCAAGGGTGCCGAAAGTGTCAATGAGGCCGTCGATCAGTATTACGAGAATCCACAAAGATATTCTAACAGAGCACGGCCAGTCATACGCACCTCGATGAGTGTCTCTGTGACTCAGCGGGCGCAGTCTGTCAATGGCAATTCACCCCGGGAGGTTGCCTTGTCGCCCACCTTCCCTCCTTCATATGTACTCGCCATGAGAAGTCCACCCGCATCCACCGCAAGTCAAACAAGCCCAAGGCACTCCCTTGCAACCATGAGTAGTGGATCTTCACATCGTCCTCACACCAATGTGTTGATCGAAGCTTCCAAGCTTCGCGCCCGAGATGAGCACGAGATGCAAAAGATGCTGCATAGTGCTCAGCTTTCAGGTCGGGTCTTCAATCCTGAAGTTGAACCCGAACACGACACAACTGACCTCTGCGACTGCCCCGTTCATACATACTGGAAACGAAAAATTGAGCGACTCGATACGCACGAGACCTGGTCCAAAGCCGTCATGTATCCAGGGGAAAAGTCATATCATGAATTCACCCACCTGCGATTTTTCAACAATAACCCTTATTCTGAAGTCATGTCATCCTACGCACCTAATGGGACTGCAATCTACGGAATCCCAAGACCTGACCCACAATTCCACGCTCGATTTGTCGAGCAGACCATCGCATTAGATACGAGCCTCAATGCCAAAGCACAAGCAGCTGTCCAAGCAACAGAGCCATCTTTCAATATCTGGGAGCTCGAACAGCTCGAGTCTCTGGTATCGACAATGTCTCCCACTCATCACCTGTCTACGGACGGAGATGGGCATGCCGAGAAGTCGTCGAGACGCTCGAGCTTTAGAAAGGTCTTGTCTGTCAAAAGCTCAGACGAACGAACGGCTGGCAAAATTAAGAAAAAACTGGCGGGGTCATTCGAATTGCGCGCTGACATCTTGAACGAAGAGAACGGTCGATGGCAGTACGACTCGGACAGAAAAATTGTTGCAGCTTACCAGGAGAAGGTCGGCATGGCCCGACAAGTCGCTGATGTCCGAACCCACAAACCTCAGCAATACATCCATCTGCTCCGAGCGGGATATTTTGAGCCAATTCCTGTCGCTTGGCAAGGCCAGGTTTCCAATCCCCTCGGGTTCACCATTGACGCTGCGGCGGGCTGGAGAGGGATCACACCTGCATGGCGAGGATACACGAACAATGCCGAAGAACGACTCTACTGGGTCTTGAATCACAGAGAAGGAGGAGGCGATGTGGTAAAACCAAACGTGCTTCGAGAGTTCGAGATTGCAACCGCACGAATGGCTTCGGCGGAGGAAACCAATCCTCGATATCATACAAATGACGACATCTGTCATGCGAACAATCCTGTGAATTACACGAAACAAGTCAGAGCCCCCTTTATACTAGGATACACGCCCAAATTGCCGACCGACGAGACGATGATTTTGTTGGATGCTTCAGGTTCGATGGATCGTGATCCCGTGCGACCGGACTTTGCCAAATATCTCGTCACGGGGTTCTCGAAATTTAAACAACCGAGAAACAAAGGTGATACCCATTCTTTGAAACCATTTTCAATCTGCTGGCTAACCCTTGATGGCAATTTAGACGTCGCAAAGGCCATCGTGTCTCGCTTTATTGAAGCTTTAGGAAAATACGAAAATAATGGACATGGCTACAAACTTACAACATTCTCCACCGAGGCCGAGTACATCGACGTGATTCACAGTTGGACCTTAAATGAGATCTGGAGGGAGATCAAATTCAAAGGTCGGGCCCGAGTCATGGCAGGATGGCAGAAAATCAAGGAGCTGCACTTTCAAAAATATTCTGCGACAGCCACATATCATCCAGTTTATGGCTGGCAAGCGGGTCCAGAAACGCCGACAGCCCGACTCCTTTTGATCTTGGATGGTGAAGCCAATGACATGGACGAGTTTGAGCTCGAGCTTCTTGGCGTTTCATGGGCTTATATCACCATTTTCTTGATCGGTGTTGATGGAAGCCTTCATCACCATCGACACGCGAGCAGATTGCAGCGAATGAGCGAACATAATCCCCGGATATCTTTCTTCGACGCGCAAGGAAACATTCCTGAACGAATGGTCACGCACGAATTGCTGAAGCGGCACCTTGGCCGCGACCTCACTATTTCCCAATTTGAGGAACTGGAGCAGACCCCAGCGGAATTACCATCCCCATTGCGTCCACAACACCAGAGAAATCGCTCCAGTCAGACTACCCTGGAGCACTTGCCAGTGGAACTTCCCTCGCCGGAGGAAACATCACTATGGCAGAGAGAGCAGCTGTTGCCACAGAGACGTGGGCTCTTCGAACTACCTGCACAGCAGGCGCCAGTGGAATTACCTACGAGTGAGGACTCAGTCACCCCGATGCGGCCTTCTAGACAAAGGCCTCCGATACCAAGACCTCCTATGCCGTCGCGACAGCCGCCGGTGCCTCCACCATTACAGTACGGGCCATCTGACCCACCGCCGCCTTATTTGGAGACTGTGTGATGGTATCGTGAGATTCACGAGATGATATTATGATTTATGACGAATTGGTTCTGTAAATATACCCTGAAATGCATTTCACGTTCTGCAGATCCCTTTTGAAAGAGCGTAGACATCTTAAGTGGGATATCCAAAAGAGACGTCCGCAACCTAATTAAACATGACACCATGCTCATCGGCGATTATGTGCGGGGTTTCATTATGAGTGAAATATCCCAATATCACCATAGTATATACTGTTCACTATTCCTTCCCGTGGATCGTATCGCTGCCCGGAATGCGTCTCGTCCCATCCCTACCCTCTAAACCACCACTTCGCTCCGAGATCATCAGATCCATGCCGGCTATGCAGCAAGTCTGCGCTATTGATCTTTTTATAGAGAAACGAGCCTTGGCCTCCTACCACTGGAGTCATTGACAAACCCTGTGGCGACGTGATCGGTAGAGGTGACGGGCGCCGACGGCTAGGGGGAGATATCGAAGATGTCGCAGAATTAGACGCAGGAGGCTCTAGTGAGATCAAAGACTGTCTATTATATGTATACCTGGGATGTAGAGGTGTGTTCAAGCAACCAGTCGATATATTATGTGGGGTTGGAAGCTCGACGGGAGAAGAATCTTCGACGAAGGTCAATCAGTTCTCAGTAGTAGATCGCATGATTACAAGAATGAACTCTGGCAACATACCCTGGATTTCATAGATGGCATCCCCTCCTGATTCCACAGTCACAGGAGTTGCGGCCGACATGCTCGAGATTTGTGTAGTCTCCACGCCTGTGGAGTGGGATGCTGGGCTGGGCCCTGGGGAAGTTGCACCTCTTTCGTCCGTGAGTTTGTGATTATCGGTGTCCATACGTTCCGGTTCCTCGGCTGATGCGCGCTGTGGCTGTATTTTGTGTCGACGGTAAAAACCAAAATCCCACAAGGAGTCCAACTCCGAGCAGGCCGCAAAATACACTGATGACTGCGGCAGCCCAAGGAGAGAGCCGGTTGCCTTGCTTTTTTCCCGTGGTAGTGCTGGTGCTTTTATATGGCCAATAATTTGTTATCGTCTTTTTATACTTCTTTCCAAAAGTTCCAGCCAAGGAGCTGTTAGTCCATGACGATGGAGCAGTGATCGTGGCGCCTCCCGAAGAACTAGACGTGTTGAAATGATTAGCTATGATCATGTCGTATTTGAGAAGAAGAGTTGACAAAGCTGAGATATATGCTCATGGCTGCATACTTACTTCCCGCCAATCTCTGCTGATAATATACCGGGCACTTTGTACACACTCCATTCCGCAGGGTCATAAGTACTCTGGAAAGCTAAAGTATTGAGGTCGAAGTTCACAACGACGCCGCCATCTACACAGTTTGTTGGGTCGACATGCAGGCCTCCAATAGCAAGCATCTGATTCGGATATACCTTGATACATCGATGCCCACTGCGGCCATGTATGGTCGTCCCGTTGAAAGCCTGGATCCACTTGAAAGAGGGCAAAGACAATATATAGACATCGTCTGATGGAGTCGAGTCATACTCGTAGCCATTGCACCCACCGTAAATGTAGATATTATGTGATGAATCAGATTCATCATTGGCACTGGCAAGAACAGAGCAAAATTGGGTAAGTTGTGGAGGTGTCTCACCCGTCGTGTTTTGCAGATACCGTCTGTGACTATCAACGTCGTAGACAGAGACCGTCTCCATAAGAAGTGGGCTGACTTTTTCGTTGAGTGTTGTTTGTGATGGGTCCAGCCCAGTATCTCGCCAGAACTCGACAGGGTCAACTACTCCGCCAATAGCCACTAAGACTCCAAATTCAGATACGGGGACCCAGACCAACTCGGCACCAGCACGGCCTGGGATATAACTTGGAAGAGTATTGTTGGTCCATTCTTTATTTCGCATCACCGTCAGGTTGACAGAGATAAGCGTGTTGGCTGTCATGTTGGAATCCATCCTATCGTATGTGAAGGAGCCCCAGTTTGAGGCGCGCATACCGCTGAAGAGGAAATCCATATTCTCACTAGGGACGGAAACAGAGGCACCGCTAGTGATATAACGTGTAATATTGGTAGGAAGAGTCTCTTCCCTCCAACCTGGGTCCCAGTTATTACGGTACGCACCATACTGGTAAGCCTCATATCCAAGGATTGTATTATCGGGCGGTGATTCAGTACTGTTTGTGAGACGGAGCATACCCCTGCGACAGTAGCTTAGCTTTTTCGTTTACTAGAAATAAGACAGAAAGTTGGAGGTGCAAGTCTACCCGTAGAGAAAAAACTCATCATCGTTGGCGAACATCGCGCCCTCGACATAGTTTGGTGCTATGTTGTTGGCGGCCCCACCGGCAATAGACGTGTTGGTAAGAACGTCCATGAAGTTCGAGCTGGTGTTGAAAGGGGTAGTAAGGTTCAAGGAATAGATAGAACCCGCCAGGTTGCCTAGAGGTTTGTGAGTTCTGACAGGAACACAATCTAATCAAGATTTTACCATCATTGACATAATTCACACAACCATCCGAATATCCTCTGAAATAATCAGCTTTATATGGAATGGACCTGGATGGAAGATACTTCATACTGCTGTAGCCATAGCTCTCCTCCATCTATGTATATTGTGTCTCGAATGATGTTGGCTGTTCGTGGTCAGCAATAGGGACCCCTAGCAGCAATGATCATATCTGGATGATGAACAAAGACCTACCTCGAAGGCCTTGCCAGTTACAAATGGAAATATTGACCTGAGTCTGCCACGAATTGCATTTCGCTGTGACTGTATCAATCAGGATAGCCAGGAGCGTGAGAGCCGCTCCGGATCGAGGCCGCATTGTGACTCGAGAAAATCGTGGTCAATCTCGGCGGTGTTGTCCAGGCTCATAACTGAAAGGAAAAATTCAATTCGAATATCTACAAGGGAAAAAAAAAAAAAGAAAGAAAGAGGCCTTGGTCGAAATGGGAGAAAATGACAGGGAGTTGCGAAATGCCTCGTCCCGACTAGTGATCCTACGAGATGTGCCTTTAATTACTTTCTTTGTTGTCCGAAATCGCCATCTCGATATCACGCGGGAAACAGGCAACGATAAACAGGGATCTCTGCTTAGCCTTGAGGGTACATCCAAATGAAGAGACATTAAATGTGATTCTCGTCTTAGTCTTTTCAATCCAGGCCAATTATGCGCAGCTCGTGTCCCATTCACAACCTGTGGAAAATTCGAAGTCATTTCTTCAAGGTGATTATGCTTATGCATGTGGGTAGTCCTTTCGAACACGAGCTACATGAACCCTCGAGCCCAGGATTTTGCTTCTTTGTTCTCAAACCAGCCACAGCCGCACATAGGGGCTTTGATGTTACGAGTCTGTCGACGTACTAAGCAGCTATGAGCTTCCGCTGCATTAGAGCCTTTACGCAATTACTGATTTCCAAAGGCCGCCAGCCAAGTGTATGAGTCGCTTTTACCTTGCGCTTTTTCGTTCTCCGCTGAAACTGGGTCTTCAAATTGTTCTGCAGATAGTCGAGGATGAAGGTCATGGCTAGACGGTTCGTGTTGCTGGTGGGTTTTGTCTTTGCTGAAAATGTCTCAAGCTACAATAGCAAATCCACCACAATTGCTAGGCCCCTGCAGGGGATTCGAGGGTCTGCCGACCACATAATTCGGCGGGGCGATTCGGCAGACCTCGTCGGAGAAACAATCATGAGGACTGTTACCGAGGATGTGACAATTACAGAATGCACTTGCGACATCCAAAAAACGACAACTTCAGCTACGGGTACAGGTAGCTTCAGCACGACTTTCCCGAGTGAGACTGCGACTATCACTACCACCCCAACAACAAGTCTTGCAATAGCAACGATTACCGAAACCTCGAAAACAACCCGTGTTAGTTATCTGAACACGACAGAAATCTCGACTTCGAGTATTCCGACAAGTACCACGACTCGAGAAGCCATATCGACATCAAACACTTCTACTGTTGAGCCCAGCAGCACGTCTCATCAGGGAGTGGCAACAACCAGTACTACTTCAACTAGAACATCAGCGTCAACACCGCCTCCTATTACTAACAGCTTCAACTCTTGAAGTCTCCACGTCTATAATAGCAGCACCTTCGAGATCTATTTCCTCAGCTAGTCCTACTTCAACTATGACTACCTTGAGTATCATTTCTTCCAGCACACCTAATTTGAGTACAACTATTTCGGGTAATATCTTTGCGCTTAGTAGTACCTCGACGAAAATCAGCCCGAGCATAACTAATTCGAGCATAGCCATCTCTGTTGCCACGTCGACTGCCACCTATACAGCCTCCACCAAAACTACCACAAGCACATCTAGTCCGGGTACTGCAACGCCGACCTCTATCACATTGAGTACAATGATGACCGGGTTCACCACGACTGCGACTATTTCGAGTACGCTCACTTCGGCTTCTCCAATCACCTCAGCCACCTCAAGGCTGACCACTTCGACCACACTGATTACTCTCATCTCAAACATAACTGCATCTAGTCTTACTGAGTTGAATTCGCCCACTTTGACCACATCAGCCACAACTGCTTCCACTACAACCATGTTGAGCGAATCAGCATCAAGTTCATCCTCTTCAACCACCACTACATCTACGAGAACGTCTTCGATAATCAATGAGTCGACTATCTCTGCTTCCTTCCCAGGATCAACCATCACAGATATTTCGACGGCAACAGTGACGACAGGTGGTATTTCTGTGACAGATACCTTGACTATAGCGACTACCATTGATAGATCAACTGTCACTGTTAGAGTCACTACAGGTTCTCTCACAGGAACTACTCCAACGGGAAGCACTATAGGATCCCAATTTATTTCAGGATCTTTAATGACTGTTCTCGCATCCACCATTACGGCAATCATCACCCGGCCTGATAGCACCTTTAATCTAGCGGAAAGTACTAGCATTGTTTCGGCCTCAACACCCACAAAGGTCATTACGAGTCCTGAAAACACGGAGACTTTCATTGAATCGGCTACATTAGTTGGTACTGCTACTTTACAGGGTAAGTTTCTCTAGAAAAGCTATTCATCGGGTAAAATTAGCTCAACACGAATACAACTACTAGATATAGATCCGACCGAAACTGTTTCAACTCTTATAAGTATCACTAGGACTGGATCAGAAGTTACACTGACAGAAGATTTCACCGGAACTGCGACCATTGCTTTGTCAGTCTGCCCAACCCTGACCATCAATCCGACATATAGACCCGCTTCTCCTTTGCCGAAAAATTATACTTGGGGTTGCCCGCCTGGCTACCTTTGCAAACCTCCTCATACTGGCGACCGTGTCAATTGCAACGTTGACGCTGGTCTGCCTGCCGCCAGCTACATCTGCAGACCCTCAGAATGTCTCGTGGCGCCACCCTTGGTCTTTGAACAAGTTCTTGACCTGGCTGGTAACCATTACAACGTGTCTAACTACTATTACAATCTCGATCCTGAAGACTTTGGTCTCAATTACTCGATCTTTGCATCTGCAGAAGAGTCGATCGCGGCCAAGCGCAAGCGTGATTTGATCAGACTAGATGGCAGCGGCAGGTCTCTCAGGAACGATGACTCGAGCCAAAAAGTCAAGAAAGATATTTTAAAGATTCCCGGTGTTTGCTACAATGATTGTAACGATGCGGCACTGGAAGAACAGGAAATGGGCAAGACACCTATGCTATGCAAAAGTGATTCGGCGTTCATGGTCGAGTTGGGTAACTGCAAGACATGCGTTGCTCACTACGCCATGTCACATTCGACCGCATGGTCTCAGATACTGTTGCCTTCATTTGCGCAGTTTCTGGATTATTGTTCCGGTCAGACGACTTTAATAAGCAGTACTATGGAAACAACAGCGGTCAGTACTACAACATCAGCAGAAACAATGACAGAAAGCCCCGGCTGGACAGTCACCACCGTCACTTCCGAAGCATCCCAAGAAACGACCGGGCCCATTTCGGTCACGTCGAACACTTCAATAAGTAGTCAACTTCTTGGCGAAGCCACAAACACAATCAGCGTCGTGAAATTTACTGGAAGTGCAGCGGATGACAGTAAAAGCAAGCATAGTGTCACCATCAGCACCGGCGACTCTGATGGGAAGAACCTCAACGGGCAAAATACTGGTAGTATGATCAATGGCGTTACTCGTACTGCAGAAGTCGCCAGCTCAATGTGGACGACGCGAGCCGCTGCAGAGGGCGCAATATCCGAGTCTTACCTCGACTGGACGTCATCTCGTTCCGGGACCAGAAGAAGGGGACGTCTAAGCGACAACCTCTCTACCGAAAGCCCGATTGCAACTGCTGATGGTTCGAGTGGTGCAAACGACGCAGGTTCTGGAAGCCATACGGGCACAATAAAGGCATCCGGCTCTGCCATTCTGTTCACCGGAATATCACCGGCTATCAATATTTCACACGTCGGCCCATTGAGCTTCTTGCTTGCTTTTGTGGCTTTTATCCTCTAGAACGCCCAAAAAATGTCTGATCTTGTCCTATACTCGGGGGGCTCATCTTTCGATCTTGGTGTTGAAATTATGACATGTTAATTACAGGAACACCATCTTGTGGAAGGTAAAAATTGAGAATCAAGGCCTGCTCAGAGAACTGAAGGATTTGATTGATAATTTTTGTTTTTCATGAGTAAAGGCAGAAGCGACTTATCTCCGGGGCCTTTTCGAATTTTCTTATAGTGAGAGGACCTTTGAACACGGATTTTGATTATTTCCTCTGAATAGAAGTCAATTTCGACTTTGGGAAGTGAACCAATTGATTTCGACACCTCCGATTGATGATAAAACTGATTAGAAATCGATAAATAGTGAATGTAACCATGATATGTACGAGCTTTTTCGTACCCCGCCATGAACGCCATCCCCTATATGCGTGATATACACGATGAGTAATCATCGGTGAGCTTGCGTCTACCGAACGGCGTCAAACATAGAATCTGGCCGTTCAATCAATCATTCGGTCCACTGTGTTGCTCTGTATGAATAAGGCAACCTTGGACGCCCACCATGCCTCTAGCAACCAAGGATAATCTCAGCCTTGATTTTGTGGGGCCATCCGATGCCGAGGCAATTGGGGGTGCATATTTCCGCTGCTTTTCATGCCCCACCCTTACTTCCGTAAAATGATGCCAGATACCCCTCTAGCTTGCAAATCTTGGACCGACCATAATGCACTCTTTTCACGACCCATGTAGCATTGTGCTGAAAGTGACTGACGTCGAGCTTGATCAGATCATAAGCACGGGGGTCTGATTTAAGCCCAAGAAGGAAGGGGATCAGCATCGGCCCGGCAATGCAGAAGGGCGAATGAGTTGACCTTACTTCACATCGTTCAAATTCCGATTTGGATGCTTGACCGCGGGACACCATCATCAGTACATCGTCAGATTGGTCAAACGCCAGTCTTTTTTCTGGTTTTCCTTGAATTGATCTGCAATGAGTGAGCATTTTTACTCAGTAACAAATCGCTGATATAATTATTCACCAGTGACTTCATGGCCTGCTGTGATGAAGAAACGGCTACACCGCTCTTTGGAGTGTTTGAAATGAATGGAAGGAATACATAGGCGATCGCCCGCATTGTTGTATGCATCAAGCATGCTTTGTTTGATTTACTTTCTATTACCTTTCATTTGAGCTGATTCACTAGACATGTAGCTTTTGCGTACAGCCGAAGCCTGCAAAGAATGTGGAGCCTGCGGCCTTATCATGCAATACGGTTGCAACCTAGCCGACAAAGGTCAAATTGAATGTCCTATCGATCCGAGTTCTCGAGCGAAGAGGCTATACAAAAATTTGATTTTGTGTTCACGGGGCAGGAATCACTGCCTGTGGCCTATCATTACCACTTTGGAATAAGAAGAAAGAAGAAGACCGACGAAAACTCATTTTATTCAAGTGATTTGATGCCGTGCCGTAACTTTGATGACAAATGAGAAGCATCTTACACCGATATGCATTTGATGTTGCTTGAGCGCCTTATTATCCGAAGCAAATGTTTGTCAAAGAAATTCGCTTAGAATATCGAGATTTTGAATCGCCCCCTTTCAGTACTAACGATGTCGTCATCATATACATGTTTAACCAATCGGGGGATAGGGGATCTTCACTCGGGGTGGAACCATGGAAACCTAAATACCCGCAGACAGCGCGATTACAATATCCTTAAATGCTTTTGAGCTCGTATATCCCTTTGCATGTATGCTGAAACTAACTGTGGCAATTTTAGAGCAGCCTAGGCTCAAGTCTCGAGTTTGGTGCTGATGTCAGATTATGCGACCAGATTCATTTTTATCAGTGTATAAAAGGACTCCATCTCTGGCTTTCATATCATGCTGTCTATACTATCTAAGTACAATCAATCAATTAGCTACTTCAAGTCTTAATCAAATACTATGACGAAAACAGTCTTGGTCATCGGTGGGACAGGCGCCCAGGGCATTCCTGTGGTCAAAGGTGCGTTAAATGAGAATGGGAACCCGAAACAGCTACTAAAATCAGCTACAAGCCCTGGCCACCGGTTCCAAATTCAAGATCCGCGTTCTCACACGAAGTGCTTCTTCTCAAGAAGCCAAGGATCTAGCAAGTCTTCCCGGCGTATCAATCTTCGAAGGAAACACCTACGACGAAGCCAGTCTTCGCCAAGCCTTCGAAGGTGTCAGCCTCGTTTTCGCAAACACGAATGGCTTCGCTATTGGCGAAAAGTCAGAAATCTACTGGGGAATTCGACTCTACGAGCTAGCCCGAGAGTACAAAGTCGAGCACTTCGTCTACGCGGGTTTGGAATATGCTTCGAAGCTCGGCGACTTTGATTCAAAATACCGATGCGGCCACTTGGATGGTAAAGGAAAGGTTGTCGATTTCATTTCCGCACAGCCAACATCGAAAATGGCATGGTCGGTTTTGACCTCTTGTTTGTATCTGGAGGGCCTGTCGGAGTTTCTGCGGCCCGTTCCCGACCCTGCGGATCCGGATACGATGATTTTTGCAGTGCCCCTTGGAGATGGGAAATGCCCTCTCATTTATTTAGAGGACTATGGGCGATATGTGAGATGGATTTTTGATAATCGTGCGCAGAGCAACGGACTTGAGCTCCATGTGGCGACTGAGGACATTAAGTGGAAAGATCTCGCAGCTGTCTTTTCGGAAGTCACAGGCAAAAAGGCACTGTATAAGGACGTGACCCTGGATGAGTATTTCCAGCTTGGCATCCTGAACCCCGATGAGCTCGTGGGTCATTCCAGTGATCCCAATGACTCGACTCTACAGACCTATCGGGAGAACTTTTCGGGATTCTGGAATACGTGGAAGGACAACTTGACTAAGAGGGACTACGAGCTGCTGGATCAGATTTTGCCGACAAGAGTGAAATCTGTGAAAGAGTGGATGGTGAAGACTGGCTATACTGGAAAGCCTGCGCCGGTGTTGAAGGACTACCGCGGCAAAGCTGGCAAGAAGTAGTTGCAAAATGCGCGGTGACGAATCGGTCTTGAAAAAGAGTCTCTCTCAGATATATGAATTAATTGGTGCCTTTCATCTCAACCACAACAGATCGTCGTTTCTTCTATCCCTTTAGCCTTTTCATTCACATCAATGCCAATCGTGACCACCATCCAATCGCAGAAGAACTTGCCCAATCCGGCGCCAATAAAGATACAAATAATCACATAGCCATTGAAATACATCGCTAATAACATGACGATATACGCACCGCCAAATGTCAAGGCATGAATCACCGCCCGCACCAACTGCTGCAGTGGCGTAGTGCGGAAAGTAACCCGCCCCACGCCTTGATCCGAGTCTGGGAAGCGAGCCAGGGCTTGGCGCTGGAATTGGCGGACGAGGAAGGCGTCGTATTCCCGTCCGATGCGCCGACAGAATTCCACGAGCATCACGAGTAGAATCACGCCTATGCATGTTGCTGCAAACATGCCATTATTTTGAATCTTCCATTCCGAAGAGAGGAAACAGGCATCGATAGTGTACCAGTTGAACAGCATCTGATCTAATCAGCCACGTTGGGAGCCAAGAAACTAGGCCTTGGCACTCACGGAGATTTTGCACTCGCTGCTGCTGCTGGAGCTGGAGCTAGCGGACATATGCATCTTGCGGAATATTCTGCTCCAAGAACAGTGTAAGCGGTGGATTGTTGAAGATGTTAGGATACACGATCCACGTGGGAGGGGGTTCTGGCCAGGCTTATAACACTGTCGCATCTCTTGGGTGGTGACTCCACACAAAACCCGTGAAGTGGAGAGAAAGTCACAGCCAAGACATCAATCTGCTCAATTCTTCTCGACTGCTTGAAACGACGATGGCGTTGAAATCAAGCCATGAGCCGGAACTACGTTCTACAAAACCCCCCGGCCTGGTCCTGTCACAGCAGACATCCATCTCCGACCGTACGACACTGACGTGCACGTTTTCTGAAGGGACTCGCCAGGGTGTTCCAACGATTTGCTTGTTGGGCAGTGACCTGTGACGTTAATCCACACCATGTCTTTGAGATTGGATGCTCGTCACATCCAAAATCTGAGCGCTGCAACGACTCTAGAGCCTCATTGGGGTTATGCAGAACGTGCGGTTCCCTGCACTAACGATGCGGGCTCTTGCGCGTATCTCGATGCTGTCTATTCGGCTCATGATCTGGGAATGATGTATACTGGAATAATTTGGTCGACGATCGGTGGTATCTTATTGATCTGGGCGTTTCTAAGACATTTCGGTCACCCAACGACATCACCAGCGCCGACATTATCTCATTTGTCGGGGACAGAGAGATGTCGTCGTGCGTTTGCAGCATTCATTCGTCAACATTGTCTTCCAGACGCGCCACGTATAATCTTCGGCCGCACGACGCGATTACAAGTCCTCGTTCTGGCTGCTCTGGCCGGCTATCTGCTCATTTTCAGTTTTGTTGGCATCGTCTATAACACCTGGGTCACACCCGTGTCCGGCATGGAAGGCGTGCACAACACCCGCTCTAGTATCGGACCATGGTCGGATCGGGTCGGTGTCTTTGCGTACGCGCTTCTTCCACTCTCCATAATGCTGAGCAGCCGGGAGTCCTTTCTGTCCTTAATCACCGGCCTGCCGTATCAAAGCTTCAACTTTCTGCATCGCTGGTTGGGGTATATCATCTTTGTGCAGAGCTCCATGCATACGATCATGTGGTGCATTGTCGAATTGAGACTCTACCAGCCACAGCCATCTGTGGGGATTGGGTTTATCACACAAACCTATATTGTTTGGGGTATCGTCGCTATGATCCTGTTGATTCTGCTGTTCGCTCTGAGTACACCCTGGGGTATTCGCATGACCGGCTATGAGACGTTCCGCAAAGCCCATTATGTCCTTGCTATGGTCTTCATTGGGGCCTGCTGGGGTCATTGGGAACAGTTGAAGTGTTTCCTCTTGCCATCTTTGATCTTCTGGTTCCTCGACCGGGGTGCACGACTCGTTCGGACTGCCCTCTTGCATTACAAACCGGACGAGTCAGGCATTTTGGGATTCAAAACGGTCGACGCGACCATAACCCGTTATCCCGATGAGGCGAACAGCGACATCATCCGACTTGACATGGATAATGTCCAAGAACCATGGGCTGTTGGTCAACATTACTATCTTTGTTTCACCCAAGGGAGCATTTGGCAATCACACCCCTTCACCCCTCTAAATGCCCCGATGGTAGTGAAGGGCAGAGTGAGACATTCATACATTCTCCGGGCCAAGAAAGGTGAAACGAAGAAGATGATCGACCTTGCTGCTACGGGTGTCTTAAACACTCCAATTATCATGACTGGGGCATATGGGGAGAAAATTACCGAGTCATTGAGACCGTACACCAACATAATCTGCATCGCCGGTGGTACCGGCATTACCTATGTCCTTCCAGTGCTGCTCGAGCTGGCTCAGCAATCAACATCACCAGACCGGAAGATGGAGCTTATCTGGGCAATCCGGCACACGTCCAACAAGGAGTGGATTAGTGAAGAACTTGGTATCTTGCAGAGGGCTCAAAAGGCCCTGAATCTGAAGATTAGAATCTTCGCGACGAGAGATTTCAGCGAGGATACTCCTGAGAAAATGAAAGATACTGTCAATATCTCAGTCATCGATGAAAAAGATGCTGGTCAAAATTCGCCAGTCTCGGTTCCCGAGTCTCAGTCGTGTGGCTGTGAGAATGAAGCACCTGTTGAGAGGCTCGGCGGTAATTCAGAGAAAGACAATTGTCATCCCGATCTGCACAAATTAATTCCTGACTTCTTGGACGAAGTTGTGCGGGGACCCACGACTGTATTTGTTAGTGGGCCTGGCGGTATGATCAGTGATGTGCGGGACATCGTCGCTTCATGCAATTCTGGATCTAAGGTGTGGAGTGGACAGGACAGATTCGACGTTCGTCTCGTATGTGACGATCGCCTGGAGTGGTAGAATATAAGTAAATAGACTGCCAATAATGAGCAAAGACATTGATACCCCGAGAGCACGAGCCGGCACCAGCATTCCAAATGACTCAATACATCCCAGTGATCGCCAAAGCTCGCTGCAGCATGTTTTGTGGCATCGTAGATATGAGCGAAAGGGACTTGGTCCTGCGTACTATCTGTTCGTTGGGGATACCACGTCTCTTCCAGGGGTATTAACTCATATTCCAGTTCATTCAGTACAGAAGTCTGGTCCAAGATACAAGGAGTCAACCGGGTCCTCCGAGGTGTCGAGCTTTGTGACACCTCATTTTCTATGATTATGATCTACGTCGAGATGGTCCCGCATGGTGACGATCACCATTTTAGCTCAGCGTTCACGAGAGTATAATTGAAACGAGAAACATTTTAATATTTCCAGACATAACCTCATAGTTAACCTTAAGGCTGTAGTCAGCCAAGGTCATCGGTGTCTCTGGCCGACTTAACTGAACCGCCGCGCCATCAGTCAAAAAGGCACAAGAGAGGGGTTGGCCCGCAGGGATATCTCCACTCATGCACAATGACGAAAATTCGACCTATAAATGATTGTGCTCTCTTGCATACCATTGCTCAATGTGTTCTATCACTTCAGACCGCCTTTCTGGGCCGGGCGAGGTATAAGAATCCCATATTCAGACTACTTTCAGCCCGTCCAGTTCATAATTACTTGAAGCTACACCTGACAACCTTCACAGTGAGTCTCCATTCCCCGACACAGCCATGTCCTACTAGACCTAACAAAGTTCATCATCGCCAGATATGCCTTCAGCAACAGGAACCATCAGGAAGAACGAAGAAGGCGCAATCCGAGGCCAATTTGCAGTCGATGGATCCACTTATTATTTCGTTGGCACTCTCCTCACTCCAATTTCCTCGTTTGGCATTTCGAACGCTCGTATCACGTATAAGTCTACCGAACAACTTCAGGAGCAACCTATAATGTTCGAGGAAATTCCCATTCAAAAGGACCAGATCGAGTTCAGGTTGCAGAATGGTGTCCAGGTCTCTGGGTTCTTCGATGAACCGTTCAGCGATGATGTCGTTACTGATCAGACTTTGGTTGCCGGTGGCGCGGCTTGGATGCAGATGGAATCATAAGTTGGGTGATCTTGGAATTCTCATGCGTCACTTGCTTTCCCTGTCTTTGTTACACTGTTGGGTAGACTTTTTCGAGGCGACGTCTTAGCGTATAATAGGGATGATGGGACAACTTGATAGGTGACTAGAATGTTGTCATGGACCCGGAAGTTGGGCTGTTCTCCAGATTCACCTGTGTAGAGGCAGATACACGGTATTGTGATGATCTGGCGGGGGCGGTATGAGTACTTGTCTCGATCTGACATACGGTCTGCTCGCCGCCAATGCTTCCGACCAGAGCCATCGTGTGGTCAATCTCTACAAAATTGAGATCCTAAGTGTATGAACTCATATCAAAAGTTCCAGCGGATGCCGGACGTCTTGAATTAAGCGGTCAAACCTGCAAATCGTATATGTCTTGCCTCCTTTGGTGGTCTCCAGGAGATATTTCTTTCATGTCAATCCAAGCATGACGCTCCCTAACACGGATGGTACTTTTGAGTATACGCCCGCAAAGTCTGGAAATACAACACCCTTGGACCCGCGCCTAAAAGGTAGCCGACAGTAGATAAGTCTGGGGTAACGGGTTGACAGGGCGGAGAAATACGGGGTTTGGCCCGATCCGGCAAATCACACGGCCGGCAGTGGAAAAGCTGCGAATAAGGCTAATTCTGACCAATAATTCACTGCCTCCGATTTTGTTTTGTTTTGTTTTGTTTTGTTTTTTTTTTTCCCTTAGTCTTGGCATGATAGTCCAGCTCGAGCCCCTCGGCCGACTTATCCGAATCAGCGCTGCACATCTCCGGAAGCCGTGAATTTGCTCAGGTTTCAATACCTGCATGAAAATTCGGCCTGCATTCGTGACTGTCTTATTTCCTCAATGTCTTCCTTGTTCATCTTTTTTTTCTGTACCTACATGAGTATCTATTGTCGATTGCACCCTTGTGATTGTGGCCGGCACAAGCCACGTGTTGTAGGCTTGGCATCAATCTACCTTAAATCCTAAAACCCCAAAGAAGTCTTCCACACACATACTTTGTTATTCCCCTTTGGCTCTTTCTTGCCGAGACGGTCAAATATTTGGCTCATTCCTATTTTTGTGCCTACAGGCACCCATAAAAAACCATAGACCTCACAAATTTTTTGTGTGGAGACCAAAACACTAGCAGCAGCTAACTGAATTGAGTAAGGTAGGGCGGACTTCGTCGAGAGTTTTTTCTTTCCACAATCAAAGTTCCCACTTCTGATGACATGATTCAGGGAGTTAACGGCTCGATGATATCTAAGTGGATAGTGGGAAATGAGACCCGAAATGAGACCGACGTAGTGTAACCCACTTCAGAGGCTACCACAACCGGTAGATTTCACCGAACATGATAAATCACACTAGACACCCGGTATCTCCGGTTCGAACCTATTTCGGCTTGATCTATAGGAGACACTAAGCTCCAACGAGCATAGATCGGTTCTATAAACATCCTAAAGCTTGTTTAGTCTCGCTTATCGGCCTCTTCTCACCGTGTGGCCGCGCACGCGTAGGCGTCTCTTTTGGAAAGTGCTGGTGCGGGTACCTTTAACCCCTATTTTTGAGGGTTTTCGAGGGTTCTCGAGGGGTCATTCTTGAACGCCTCTGACCCTCCAGCCGTTCCTTTTGTGTTTCAAGGGTGGTAGCCGCAATTGACGACATTCGTCTGGGTTCGAAGTTGGACCTGACGCCGGCGCATTGCATAGCTCTACCAACATGTCGTTCTCTATCAATACGTTCATTTTCACATTAATTGCCTTCTTCGCCCTCCGCGCCGTTGCAGCCGAAACGGACTGCAACCCACTCAACACGACTACAACATGTTCCCCCGACCCTGCTCTCAGCACCGAGCACACCTGGTACTTCAACGAAACACTCGATAGTACACTATGGGACATGGCCACGGGACAAGTCAATTATACGGACAAGGGCGCCGAGTTCGCTATTCGCTCTGAGAATGCATCCACTCTTTTGCAGTCCAACTTTTACATCTTTTTCGGCGTCATGGAAGTGCACGCCACGATGGCGGTGGGCCGCGGAATCATTAGCAGTGTCATTCTACAATCCGACGACCTGGACGAGATCGATTGGGAATGGCTAGGCTATAACACGAGTTTCGTACAATCCGACTTCTTTGGAAAGGGCAATACTACAACCAGTGACCGAGGAGGAACCCATCTCGTTTCCGACGCCGATACCGTCTTCCACAACTATACGATCTATTGGGATCAAGATCGCATTGAGTGGTGGATTGATAGTGATTTGAGACGAACGGTCAACTATTCGGAGCCACTCACAGTGTATGGCAAAAACTATCCACAGACCCCTTGCCGAGTCAAGATCAGTAATTGGCCTGTCGGAATCGCAAGTGAATCCGTCGGTAACATTGAATGGGGCGGTGGTCTTGTGAATTGGGACGATTTGCCATTTATCATGACTGTGCAAAAGCTCCGTGTCAAGGATTTCCATACCGGAAAGGAGTATAAATACACAGGTACCACTGGAAGCTACGACAGTATCGATGTTATTTCGTATGTTCAACCTTATGCTCCTCCCCGAGCACGTTCAAATTCCCTATGACCAGACTTTCTAATACTTTTGCAGAGGAAATTCAACAGCCAAAAAAGAGATTGAGAAAAAGCCAGAAGAAACCTTAGCTGAGAAGTGGGATGATCTTGGTGAAGGTGCTCACATTGGAATCTATGTTGGTGTCGCTGCAGCTGCCGCTATTGCTGTTGCTGGTTTCGGATGGTGGTGTGCTCGACAACGTAAGGCCGGTCGTCTTCAGCGTGCCCTTGATGATTCTGCCGCAGGACAGAGTGGTGCAGAGCTTAGCCAAATGGAAACTCAGAAGCCCGAATGGAGGCAAAGCCAGTGGGGGAAACAAAGCTACCAAAGAGTCCCGTGAAGACTTGGTTTGAATACTGAGAAGCTCTTCGGGGCTATACACACTCGAGTCCACGAGTTGTCATGCAGGACTTGGTGACTAAGTTGGATGTGGATGTGAATATGATTCTTGTACATTATTTATCGTCAAATTTCTGGGTTTCTTGTATTGAAATTCAAATATCGCTTCCCAAGTACACCATTCGCTTTTTTGAGAACGAAGTGCTTTCGATCATTTGTTCGGTCTTTTGACTGCGAATGCAAGAAAACAAGCAGCTTGGGCACATCGTCAAGCTCAACGTCTACTGCTACCAACGAGGTGATTTTACTTTCAGTTCGCGTGTAGGAATATCCTTTAAATAAATCGAGAATAGAAATCGGCATACTTCCAAACAAGGAAGGCGTTCATCTTCATTGGCACCGAGTCAACAATAATATTGGAGTGAGTGAGATCATTGTGACAAAAATCATAATCATCGCTTCTGGATGACCGCAGTGACCATTCATCTTTGTCTTTGCATTTCTCTAATCTATAAGGCGGCATTCCCGAAGGTCCTCCAAGCTTGTGAGATACTAGCCTTCGAAGCGTAGTAAGATTTTGATTAAGTTCAACCACCACTACTTTTTTCTGGTCTTTTGTGAAGTCTCTCATTTGTATACACTCAATGAAAATTCAGGATTCAAGGAAACGCGTCGTCGGCCTCGAGGACATCATAGATAGTGGGGACCGGCTCGCCGGCTTGCAAGGGGCGTGGGAGCACGGTGGTATATTTTTAGCAACTTCTAGGACAATTTTCAGGTTCCACATGCTTCTTGGGAGATATGAGAATTAGATGTGGATAATATAAGCCTCGTCTCATGAAGTAGTACGGAGTATGCAATTTTTTCCCCAGGTTACGGAAATTGTTAAGCTATTTCAGCGGGGAATGTGCTCTTGGAACCTTGAAACGAAGCAGGGTTCTTGTCCGAAGCAAACAAAGATATGATTCAAAGTAAACAGTCTTCACAAGGCATGTCACCGCCCCTGACCAGGTTTTCAATGAGGGTCGACGCCGCATGGCAAGGGGCTGGAAAAATTCAGGGATATCCCCTGTATCTGAACGCTCAAACCGGGATCTTCTTCCCTAGCCCCCTCCAGAAGCATCTCTTCTCCAGCTGAGTTAGCTTCACATTCTCAAACCCATGATCTACAATTACGAATTCCTCCCCTGTTCTCCGAAGTTCCGGTACCCCAGGCTCTGAAGCATGGGTTAGCTTGTGCGCATTCGGGTCTCCCGTTTGAAAGAAGCTGGCGAAAGCACCAGCATAGCCTTCGTAAACGATGGAATTCATCTCTTGCACGGAGTTGATTCGATTCCACTATTCCATTTTTCTTAGCTCGTTTTAATATTCCTTTCAGAAGAGCAACGAACATAGATAGTGTCACTTCCATGAGTGGCTGGCGAAATGGTATACTCTCCCAAATACCCTCTCTTCTTGGCTGCCAACGCCATCCAGTATGCCGGGCAGGCAAGGACCACATCTCGATAAATGAGTCCAGCTCGGACAAAGGTCGTGTTATACTCGGCGATTGTCTCAGTATGTCCGTCGGTAGGATAATACATCTCTTCGACATCCTTGATCTCTTCCATAGACAAGCCTGGTAAGAAACCTGTAACCCATCCGTGAAGACTCGCATCCGACGAGTTATATCCATTCTCCAAAGCCGTCGAGTCTAAGCCTGGAGGAACGAAGTTCTGTCCCTCATGGGTGTTATACATACCCCAAAGGAGCTCTGTATTTAAAGCATCCTCAGCACCTACTGCTTCCGTCAATGTATCAACCAAAAACTCTCCATCTATCACAGGTGCCCAAGTATACGAGCTCGTGGTCCAAGTATTATCTGCATCGATGACAAGACTCGCCTCACGAATCGATTGCACATCAACAGACTTCAAGCATGCCAATGTCTCATGATCATGGCCATTACTAGCACATCCCGTCAAAGTAGCAAATTGATGATATATTGCTTCAGCCTCAGGCGCATCATAGGCATATGTTTTTGGCCAGAAAGGAGAGCTGGCGAGTGCTTTCGAGAAGAGCTTTGGATTTCCGTTGCGGCCGTTCGCCAGCACCTGCGCGACAACGGAGCCTGCACCGGCAGACTGGCCCCAGATCGTCACGTTGTGTGGATCACCGCCGAACTTATGGATGTGGCTTTGTACCCACTTGAGAACGTATTGCTGGTCTAACAGCCCAGCATTAAGATCTGACATGGAAGAATCTTTGATTGCTTTTCCGGGAAGGAAACCGAGTGCGTTGACGCGGTAGTTCGGGTATATAACGATGTAGTCATTGAGAGTGCTTGCGTTGAGGACGGGATAGGAGGCTGGCGGTATGGTGAATGCTGCGCTGCCTTGGATGAAAGCACCGCCGTAGAACACTACTAGGACAGGTCGACGAACTTGTTGCAACTGTTCCCATGGCCTTGAGAAGAGGCCTAGGTAAAGACAGTCTTCTGATCCGTTCACTGTGCGTTGTGGACACATGTCGAAGTCTTGATTCGTGTCGTAGATGCTATTTGTTATATGGAGCGGTGGTTGAGGGGCGCGGAAGCGATTGTATCCTGTGGGAGGAGCGGCGAATGGGATTTTACGAAAGTATGACAGGTTATAGGTTTTGTCGTAGTACCCTTGGAATGAGCCATAGGTAAGGTTGACGAGTGGATCGTCGTAGGCAGTTGTTCTAACTGTGAGGGCGAGAAAGGCGAGGATGAATCTGAAGAAAACCATATTTGAAGATTGGCGGAAGTAAACATGCGAATCCTCGGAGGTTCCCATCTTCTCAGGTCTATATAGCTCCAAACAGTGGCCTTGAGGAAAGACACACTTCGGCCAGATGGACACCGAGAGGAGTGTGCATGCCATTTCCTGCTGACTCTGTGCAGACATCATCAACGGCATATACAAGTAAGGGATACAATAGTCGTGCTATCATTGGTGCACTAATTGTCGACGAAGATCGCCGGGGTCAAATGCGGGGAGAAGATGGGTACTTCGGAGTCGATCAGCCCGACCCCAGGACCCCAGTCAGTCCTGCTAAAAGATCGTACGGGGGGCACCAGAGAACTTATTGACTGATCGTTAGATGTTCATTATAGTATGTTCGTTGCCGCTGAAATATGCCCCGAAAATCCAAATACTCCCACAAAAATGAGACCAGAAAATGGCACAAAATCCATGCACCGTATAAAACATCGATCCTCCACCTTGAACACCATGTGCAAAACGTAGCCCAAAAGCAGAATAATGTTACAAATTATTGGTTCCCAGAGCGCCATAGGCCTGGTCGTAGCCCCAAAACTTTCTTTACATCGTCATTCGAAGGCGCCTGTTGGCGCGGGTAATGCGACGAGGCTCGGGTACATCACTCGTCTCGGCCTCAGTGCGCGCATCCGACAACTCTGGAGTTGGGGTGATTCCAAAGCTGACGCCACGGTCTCGGCGGGAGACACGAGCCTCTGACTCGGGAGAAAGGAATCGGTGGATAATGCGGTGGTCCATGACTCGATCTTTGCCCTCGGTCTTGGGCCATTGAAAGCCATAGATCTTGGAGTGCCTCTCGCAGCGAGGGCATTCACGACGAGTTTGGTAAGAGTTCGATTGGACAAACCAAGATTCGCAGGTTTGGCAATCGACCCAGCGATCGTATTTCTGGGCGAGGAGTCTCGGCGTTTTAGTATAGTCGCCTGGAGCTCGGACGATGGGAACCTCGGTCTCGACAGAAGCAATGACGCGCCACTTGCGCTTGTTGCGGCGTTTAGGGGTCTTTTCAGCGGCATTCTGAAGTGCCTCATGCAGTTCGAGGGCTCCTAAGCCGGCCTGTTCGATGTTCACGGTCTTGGCCTTGACTCCAGTCTCATCCACCGAGGTCGGGACGCTGGATGCTGATCGTTGAGAATCGCCGGCAGCAGAGTCGGGGGATTCCGGGTCTGCAGGTGCTGTGTGCCGGCCGTTGGTCATCCCGTTCGACTCAGTTGAAGACTGAGGTTCAACCGATGATGTCTCAGAGAGCGGATCCAATACTTCCGATAGAATGATCTCCTGTCTGAGATTGGACAGTGGTCGTTCAATGGCAGTTGGGGCGGGGATCAAAGGAGTAGGACAGTCAGAGCCTGGGGCAGGTGAATTCTCCGAGTCGGGGGTGGCAGAAGGCTCATTAGGAAGTTCAGAAGCGGACATTTCTTCGCGCAGCTTTGAAGTCTGACGCTGGAATTTGGTTCGTTTGCGTGGGGTGGAGCATAGGAGACTCGAGTCCTCAGAGTCCACATCTGAATCCCGCCTGCGTTTCTTGTTGTTGCTATTGCTCTCTGCAGGTGCAGGCGCAGTCTCGTCCACGGAAGTCTCTCTGCTGTTTGAGTCTGAATCCGTCTGTGGAGACCAGCCATTGCGCACTGAACGTTCACATGTCAAGCAGAGGCATTCGCAGTTGTCAATACCAAAGTAATCCTCTCCGTAGGAAACGGTGATCTCTTCTCCCTCTTCAATGTTGCGGGTGGCCATGACCGACATGCCCTCAGTGCCGCGGGTGACCAGGCGGCCATTGGCGTCACAGTCATGGTTGGCGAAGCGGGCGGGGCCGAGGAAGAACGAAGGGGTCTTGCGGCGGCTAGACATCACCACACTAAAGTCTTTGCGAGTCAGGCCCAGGTCCTGCTCCTCTTCCTTGGTCATGGAAACGAGAGTTCCACTCAAATATTTGATCTCCTGGCCTGATTTGATCGGCTTGCGGGCACAAATGGAAGCCTCATGCTCGGTGATGATGTATCGGTTTGTAGTGGTCACTTCGTAGGGGCAGTCCGGGTGGTACATTTGAACGTATTTTCGGAGGTGCCGGCGGAACCATTCCTGCTCACGAGGACTTCGCAGCTGGGAGTGGTATTTACGCAGGCCGGGTAGTTCCAGTAATTTGCGCTCGGCCTGCTGGATGTCCTTGGCAACGACCACATCGTGCAGGAGAATGTGGCCAACATCATCATCGTGAATGCCGCGGGCAGGGCTGTACTTGGTGCGGTTCTTGCGTGTAGTTGTCCAGAAGTACGCCTGTGAAGAATAGTCGTCAGTCATCAGCCTCAAACGTCAGGTTGCAGGAGAGAGGCGTACATGATCGACTAGCGCATCGGTTGCGACATCGTCATAACTTGCCAATTTATCCAAAGTGAGGCGTTCGCGGCGCTCAGTCGCAGGCGAATTTGAGCGCGCCTTCTTCGGCGGAGGCATTCTTCGTATTACAGGCAGTGAAGCACCTGGAGGAAGAGAAAGTCACTGGTGTCATGAAAAGCAGCACGGATCGGGGCAGGTTCAGCGAACGAAGCAGAGATGCGCGCGGAACGGAGACAAAGGGAGGGGCGAGAGATGGAAAGGACAGCGGCAGAAGGGATTGCGACACGATTCAGCACATGGCGCAAAGAGATTGGGGCAGCCACGTCGCCAATTGAGGTTAAGAAAGGAATGAGTCGCAAGACCAAGGGGAAACGCTTTCCGCGTTCCCAGCTCCGGCCCGTTTCGCCCGCCGCTTTTACTTACGCTGCGCCCCCAGTATCCAACCCTAGTCGTCATTGCCTTATCTAAGCTTACTGAGGATAGAGTCTTTTAATCGATCTGAGTTGGGACCACCCTTTTCTTTTCGGTACACACTTACTGCCTCGGGCGCCCAGCTCGCTGTCTGAACATCTAGATCCGTTTCAGCCATCGGTCGATGACTATTTGTCTAGCGGAACACAAGACAATTGAGATGCTTCCCTCGGCTATAGACAGACTCGAACGATTTCCATCGTGCTATATCAAGGGCTTTCTCACATCGTTAGACACACACGATTTTCTACGCAGGAAACCTCAGGATTGACAGCACACTAGCCAGTCTCAAATCCAGACGTCTGTGCGCACATAGCTCGCTCCTGCAGATATCGAATGAAAATGGCATGGGCTCGCTTTTGACCCACGCATTTATCGTAGGATGATACTTCAGATGAGCAAAAGTGTGCCAATCAAGATCTTGACTTGCCATGAACACGCAGGATATGAATCCATCAAGTGTGACACTCATGATATCTACACGAAGCCACAAGTAAATTTCCTAATCTTTCGTGAAGTACTGTCATGATGAATAATCTTCATAGGGCTTCTCGTAGATATCCAGAGATTTCCCAGTTCCTCAAGCACTGTAAAATCAGGTCCGAGTAAGTAATACCAGGTCCAAACCCAAGTGGTGTCTATACCTCGCATCGGACAAACCTTCCGTTCGGGGAAACTCCCTTCCGCCCTCCGAAACAAATTGTCGTGATGCGACTCGCCCGAACGCCTACTCCCCAATGCGCCCACGATGATTCAACTAAAGGTACGCAAATTATTTAGTCAAAGGACAGGGCCTCATACTAACAAAAGCCAGTCATTACTAAACTGCATCGACAACTCCGGCGCCTCAGTCGTCGAGTGCGTCAACGTCCTCAAGAAGAAGCGGCCCGCGACGATCGGTCAGTCCCCGAAACGAACTCTCAGAGGAAGCAGTGGATGGCAATACGTGGTTTATGCTAATACGTGTTGGATCAACAGGTGATCGGATTGTTGTCGTTGTTCAGAAGCAAAGGGCCGCCGGGTCCGACGGTTCCTCCACCTCTCTCGCAAACAAAGTCCGCCGCGGTGATATCCGACATGCTGTCGTGGTGCGCGTGAAGAAGGAGTTGCAACGTCAGGATGGCACAGTTGTTCGCTTCGGTGACAATGCTTGTGTCTTGGTGAACAAGTCCGGGGATCCCATCGGAACGAGAATGAACGGTCAGTGGGCTGCGAGCTCCGTCTCCTATCTACATATACTGACTTTGATAACAGGAGTCGTTGGGCAGGAACTGCGCAATAAGCAGTGGTCTAAGATCTTGTCGTTGGCGCCCGTGCACGTGTAAATCTACGTTGTGATATCTTTGGGAAAGCGTGTTATTTCTGAAAGCCTTTGCATTATGTATCAATAGAAATAAATCTTCTTCTATTTCGCACTTGAACTGCGTCTTTTTCTTTTCTCCATCACTTATTCATACCGCCGAACTCCAGAGCATGCAAAATTCGCAAGAAAAATCAAAGGGTATCGGAGTCGAGAGATCGCGCCGTTTCGTCTAAGGTCATCACATGAACACATTACCGCAGGCGCAACAGACGTAATACAGTTTCTATCAATATATGAGTAAACTGGAAATGTAAGGTAATCTTGACACGACTCACCATTCCAGTCTCCGCAGATCGTTGTTGCGACTGGAAGAAGACTGCCTCGTTCTCACCGCAGCTGGGGCACAGTTTGTTGGCGCGAGGGAGCTATATCGCAGGACTGTATCAGCAAAAATGGGGCCTAAACAAGAAAGGAATTGCTTTGGCTGAAAGGTGCAGTCTTTGGGGTATCATCATCTTCCGAGTGATGCACATGCGCAACGCTGCTGGCCATGGAAGAGGTGAAAGGTAGTACGCCGCAAACCCAGCACGCGATCTCATGCCCACAGCATAAACAGAACCCAGGAAATGAATCAAGGTCGTGAAGGAACTCGGGGTCACAAACCGTAGGATCGGAGCTGACATCCTGAGTGACACCAGCGGTGGCGCCGACTTGACTGTTAAGCTTGTTCTGGTAGACACAGTAGGAAGTGGCAGGTTCTCCGACGTGGCAGGTACGGCAGGTAAACATAAGCTGGTTGGTGTGACGGTCTTCCTTAGGGTAAAGCAAGTTGGAACTAGCACATAAATCAGCGATCATTCTCAAGACCGACTTTGCAGATTGAAGAACTCACCATTCACGGCAGAAGCGGAAGTGTATCTGGTCTGACTGCTTGGTATCGCCACCGGCGGAAGGTGAAGGGCTTGCTGACATCTTGATAGAGGCCTAGGAGATCAGTTCAAGAGGTGTTGAGCGTGATCACTGATGGTCGTGTACAGATGAAGACCGGGGAGTTTAGGCGGTGAAAGTAAAGGAAGGCACGCAGAGTGTTTGCAGTGTTTGCACTCCCCCGCAATTTCGCCTTCAAGCGTTTCGCGGGTCACTCCAGTCTCTAGGATTACTCAACAAGAACAGAAAAATATTCAAAATGGTATTTCACGACTGCTTCACCATAATTCTTTCCCCTCGCTAAATCGAGTTTTCTTCCAGGCCGAGACAGGTCTTCCCTCCGGTTGGGAAGTTCGTCATTCGAACTCCAAGAACCTCCCGTACTATTTCAACCCCGCCACGAAGGAGTCGCGATGGGAACCTCCTGCGGATACCAATACCGAGACACTCAAGCTATACATGGCGACGCACCATACCCCGGCAGCTCGGCCCGAGGCCGGCGGCCAGGGCGAGGGCAAGATTCGTTGCAGCCACTTGCTTGTCAAGCACCGTGAGAGCCGCCGCCCCAGCAGCTGGAGGGAGGCTGAGATCACTCGTTCCAAGGAGGAGGCGATTGAGATCTTGAAGGGCTATGAGCAGCGCATCCAGTCAGGCGAGACCACTCTTGGCGACCTTGCCGTCTCCGAGTCCGACTGTAGCAGTGCCCGCAAGAAGGGTGACCTGTTAGTTTTCCCCGTGGTTCACATACATTTTCATGAAACTTACTATGCGCAGTGGCTTCTTTGGTCATGGAGATATGCAGAAGGAATTTGAGGATGCTGCCTTTGCCCTCGAGCCTGGTCAGGTTAGCGGTGTAGTTGAGACTGCATCTGGAGTTCATCTCATCCAACGGTAGGCAAAACCACATTGACAATCTCGTTAGATGGCTTTGCTAATGATACTCGGTTGAACAGTGTTCAGTGATTTGACTGCCATTTAGTAGGTTGACATTGGCCGTGATTTGGTACTTTGTCTCCCTTCAAGCCCCAAGTCTTTGGTTACGATCTCGGTTTCGTGGGTTTACAATTTGGCTTCCAACTTGGTTCACAAGCTACAAGACGGCTACATCTTTATACAATGGATCGATATACAGCTTTTCATCTTGATGGGAACTGTGCGATGATGTTTCAGAAACAAGAGGTTTCATAGGATGACCCCATAAAGCAGTGTCAACATACACGCCTAAGACAAAATACTAACTATAAAACCCCAAATATCACAATGACTACACAATAATAGTTTTCCCAAATCTGATACTAAAAATCTCAAAAAACCACCGCACTGAGATGCTGGTTTGACAATGATCCCTAACCTACGTGTGATGAAGTCCGAACAGATCCCGAAGTGAAGTTATTTGTGCCAAATCGGGCATCTTTTTCAGCTCTATCTTCTCGTCTGTCTGTTCACCTGCCTTGCTGACTCCTCTCACCATTCTAATCAGATACGTCGCTGCCCACAATGGCGCATCGCACCGACTACGATGCATTTGACCATATACCACAGCACAAGAGCTCTATTCACGACTACCACTACGATCCTCAAGATTTCCAGATGCCAAATTATCTAAAAGCCCCGATTATCTTACACGAAGCGATGAACCAGCTGCACGACCGCGCACGACTCACCATTACATCCATGAAGCAGCTCTCAATCCGTCGTTCACGTCGCTACGACAACCTCTGCTCCCCCTCACTCGGCCTACTCCACGAACTACACAGACTTTCCATCCATCGTCTCTTCAACTGGCAAGCACAATGGGACCCCGGAGATCCCACCCTTTCACCCACTCCCAAAATTCCACGTGAGGTACTCCAGTTCACGCTCGATCCTCGGCACTATGCTTTCTTTTACAGAGAATATTGCCATTGGATTCAGAACTTCATGATTGGCCCTATCAGAGCCTGGGAAAAGTTGAAATCTCTGGTGGCCATCCGCGCCCAGCAAGTTCTATCTGAGACTGGGTATCGGGAGTGGCGGTACTGGTGGGACTCGGAATTTATGCCTGCGATGAGCAAGTGGGAGAAATGTCTCCCGGATCTGGCTCTTCCAAGCTGGGAAGATATCGTCGATGAGCTATACGTGATGATTCTTGCGCGGGTTGAAGGTGCTGAGGAATTTGCCAGTTCGATCTGCACTAATTACTCGCCGTCGGTTCCTCCACTCGGACAGAAGGGGGAGGATCTTAAGGAGTATCTCCGTTTTGTCTGATGCGGACTCTGTCATCATGGGCCTTTATGGAGGTGCTTATATTTCTGTCAAGCTTTGGTTGCTTCGGATGATGATCCAGCGACGTGGTGATAAAGGATGGGTTGGAAGAGGAATTTGATATGAAGAGGGTTATCTACTGGTGTTCTTGTCCAGGACATGCTAAGAAATTCTAGTCTATCTTCATGATCCTCCTGTTATTCGTTCTTTATCCAGAGCATAATCATGGTAGAGTGTGTCTCAGTATTGGATATCAACATTGCCTTGAATTCAGGATCAGCCAGACAGTACAAAAGCCTTCATTCCCGACTTTATATCATACACTCTTTGATGCGCTTCGGCCTTTGACTCAATATTTGATGACCTTTGTCTACTTCCGGAAGAGACAATCTTGCAGTTTCAAGAATCAATGCAAAATAATCCGTGGTGAATATCTGATCTCAAAGTATGACGGTGATCGTCTTCGGAACAAAGGCTTTGTTCTGTAGAGCTCCGGAGATTGATCCTCAACCCGGCATGTCTGAGACTTGAAGGTATCAACACCTGAATTTGAATTCAAAGCAATTTGTAAGAAGCCTGATTTCTTGCAAAAATACAAAAAATGACAAAAGCAACATTTTCTAAGAGAGACATAATGTCTAGGAGGCCTATAAATAACGGTAAGCCTCCCTCAGCCAATCCCCTACTCTCAAACAACCAGGCCTAGGATTCCTGATACGATCTTTCTACCTCCACAAAATGTGCATACTCTGGAGCACAGAGTATTACCTTTGCGGCCATACCCGCCCTAACCAGTCCCGAAGCAAATCCTGCCCGCAGAACGTCCACTGCACCCGACGAAACTACATAATCCTGCAGTCCAACCTCCAAACTTGCCGAGTCTGCTGGGACGCAGGAGACAGACGAGTGAATGAACCATTTGCTAGAATGCTAATCAGACACGCTGCTGAGAGCCAAGAACGTCAGCAACGCAAGGCAGAACGATACTTCGTCCGAGAGGTCCTCCGGAGACGTCAAGGTCTATCAGGGTACGTTAAAGCCAGCGATCCCAAAAGATCTACCGAGAAAGAGGCAGAGCGCGATAGCCGAGAAGCAGGTGCGGAACGAGGTGGTAGAAGTAGAGCTCGAACGGGGTTGGGGACCCCAGCCCTTCCGAATGGCGAGATTGAATGCGATGTGGAATCAGGAGGGGATCGAGGCGAGGAAGGTAAAGATACAGAGAATATCGAAGGGGAAGTAGACCTCAAAGATGATGCACTAGACGGTGGAAAGAGATACGAATGCTTAAGCGAAATTGCAAGACCAGAGACTCCTTTCATCCACCGGAAGCTTGTCAGAAGGCATCAACCTCATTATGATGATCTGCCAAGAGTGTGTGATCCGGTACGGCTGGAGTCTATGAGGAAGGATTATCGTGCGAGGAGAGGAAGGTCCTGGGAATGAGATAAATAAATTACTAGTTCTACTTCGAGATTGGTTTAGATGTCTAACTAGCACGGAGGAGCTTGTTGGAAACATTGGAAGTCGACTGTTAATGTAACGCTATCCTGATTTACTGACGTGAATATCGTGAATATTGCATTTGATTGATACTGGCCCGTGTTATCGTTCTATGGGCTGGGAACATTGAGTCATACCCCCCACCCTTTAAAGACTGGTATTCAGTCGTTCAAGACGAGCTGTGATGGCATCAATGACAGCGGACCTAAAGCTTCTAGTTAGTAATGCCGTGATACAAAATGAGGTAGAGAAAAACTGACTCTCGTTCGACCATTCTCATCGCATCTGCAACCTTGGCCCGTTGCAAGCGGTGTGGCACCTTGGGTTGAGAACTGGGAGATGCAGGACTACCAGGCTCCGTGGGCGAAGGCATTTTCGCTGCAATAGACTTGGTTTCCGCCATAAGATCGAAAGCAAGGCGTTTGACCTGTGATGAATTAGTCGAACGTTCCAAGTAAGACTGAGGTGCTGCTTTCTTACCATGTCCAAGCGCTGCGCCATCCGCTGAGTTTCCTCGTCCTCCTCCTTTGACGGCTTGTCTTCGAGTGATTCGGAAAGAGTATTCACCTCTGCAACCCATGCCTTTTCCTTCTCGCTGAGGGGGCGGCCACCAGAGTTCAGAACCTTTTTGCGCAAAGCTTCGTATCGTTGCACAAGTTCATCCTGTCTGTCTCTTGCTGCTTGTATTCTATTGTCCAAAGCTTTGCTGTCTCGGACACCTTCCTTGCGATTTCCGTCTTCATCGATCTCGCTCGTCACGCCCTTGATACGCTCTGCAACATCTGAAAGCTGCTTGAGCTGGTCCTTCATCTCGCCCTGCAAACGCTCGCAACGACGGAACAGATCCGAAGCAGCTCGCTCGAGAGCGTTGGTATGGGCAGAAAGCACGCGATGGGCAGTAGTCACAAGGTCCAAAGTTGCTGGAGACATGCGTACATGTTCTTTGAGAGTCTGTCGCTGGCGGTGAGGAACGTGCTTTTCGACAAAGGAATCCAATGGCGAATTTGCGTAAAGAACAGCGGGAACTTGATACGGAGCTCGGCGTGGCAAAGGATTGGAACCAGACACTGGGGACTTATTTTCATACAGTTCCATTGCCGCGGAGAACGACTCCTCGGGGGCATCCATAATCGCGGCGTATGGGTTCGAGGGGTGGTAGGTGATGAGCAAATAGCCAAGATCGTAATCATAAAAGAGAAGGGATGCGGCCAGGTGCTCTTTCTGGGCTGTAATATCCGCTTCTGATACCTGGAGAATCCGCTGTCTTTTGATGAATTCCCCATCGCAGATTACTCCAAGTCGGAATTCCGAGCCAGACGCATCCTCTGATTGCAACTCGGCCTCGAGTCTTTGCGCCCAGGAAGACATAGAGAAGGACACGACGTTGGTCGCCGTCGTGACGAAGAAGGAATACCGTGACAGGACATCTTTCGTAAAGGTGGGCCAGTTACCTGAGCTGGCTTCGGCCGTCTTCAGGGTGTCAAGGGATTCAACCAGGATCATATCAGAGGGGCCTGACCAAGGAGCGTCAAAGGTCGAAGTCTTCGTGGTCTTCGGCAACCACTGGCCCTCCACACCATCGAGTTCCAAGCAGATGTGGATACGGCCATTTGTGCTGGAAAGACAAATAACAGTGGCTGAGAGCTTGTCTTGTTCGGTAATTTCCACGGCTAACTGTTCATCTTCACCCTCCATCAGATCCTCGACGTCAAGTCTGGGAGCAATCACCAGGATGTCACACAGGTCCAGATCGTCTGCCTCAACCCCAGAATCAAAGCGGAACGGTCCTTGCAAGCGCGGAATGGCGCTTGGGTTAACAGGTCGAATGAAGACATCAGCCCCCTCAACTGCACCAGAAGATGGCCCCAGAGATATCTGATTATCAATTTCACGCAGCCAGTCAAACTGCTGCCGAGCCGCCGCCAGCTGCTCCTCCTGGTCTTCACCACAATCTTTGAGTGCCGCTAGTTTAGGGCCATTGGCGGCGGAGAGAGAAGGAATTGTGGTCGAAGGAGCCTGCCATTTAGCAGGCAGAAGGGGGCAAAGGGCATAAAGGTCGCCTGGTCGCATTGCAACCCAAAGGGTCATCGGCGCCCAAGCATCCTCTCGTTCGTCTCCATTGCCAGCGAAACAAGCCGAGCTGGCCTCCATGTCAATAATGTCCGCAGAGAAGCCCTTGTTGTTGCTGAACTTGGAGGGCGTAAAGTCCTGGTCGGATGAGGTTCCATCGATGAGTTTCTTGAGATCCACAGCCAGAGTAGGCTGGTCGAACGACCAATGGTTGTTTCGGTCCAATTCCCAGACTCGTACTGCTGAATCTGCAGTGACAGTAACAATGCAGCCATTGAGATTTGTGTGTAGTCCGAGGGGGTGCCATAGTGCTGAAACTACCGGTGCCTCCGGAATAACATGCGTAGTAGGTCCAAGTTGGTAGGTCTTCAAGCGGATTGGGGATGAGTCGGTCGAGGAGAGATGCGAGGCATCTGGGAGGACCGAGATATGAACTGTATGCTCAGTGACAATTGCCAGGAAGGCGCCGTTTGGCGAGGGGATGATCTGCTTGATCAGGCCGTAGACGGGCACAGATAATACCTGCGCACTGTTAGCCGTGGTCGATCTGTCTGGCTTGAAGATGCCACGATCTGTCGGTGTGTCCTTACCCTGTAAGATGGGATATCGGATTCTCCTGCGGTATCCTTGGCTTGTCCAGCGGCAGTCTTCTGTTTGCTTTGCTGTTCCCATTGATCTTTCAGTCGCGCCAGGTTCGACCAGCGAATTTCGTTATCAACGACGGCGAATATTTCGTGTCCTCTTTTCGCGATAGTCCGTGTCGGTCCGTTGGCGTCAGAAGCGCTCTTTCCATTTTGCAGATCCTGCGCAGGGCTTTTGACTGAGGTGCTGGTGAAGAGGCTAGCACCAGGCGAGGGCCGGCACAGCCAAGCCGGCGCATAGCTGTTGACCTTGGGCATTGGAAAGTTCTTTGATCAGAAGCGACGATAAAGGAGAGATCGCGACGATGCTGAGACCTTCGCCCACGAAAAACACGCCGGCAATGCTGACGTTGTTGATGCGAGGAATTCTTGCGCGCCAAGATGTTGGAGCTCCGAGCTCCTTGTCCGCCTTCTACCTTCTTCAACCACGAACTTCTTTCCTCCCATCCACCCCCATTCTAACCACCTCTTTCAGTATGAGTCTGCTGGCAGTCAACACAGTCGATCGACTGGATCGTCCCAGTGCCTACTACATTGGCAAGGTAAGACACTTGCGCATCACATCGAATTTGCGCAATAGGCGGGTGCTAATGGAAATGCGCAGAATAAGCGACGCAGATATAACGACCGTGATGATGAGAAGGCAAAAGAAGAGGATCCCACAGACAAGCTGCGTGGTGCCACTACACTCTATGTGGGCAATTTGTATGTTCTGCCTGCAGACCGGCGGCACTTGGCCAACTTCACTAACTTGATCACAGGTCCTTCTACACTACCGAGGAACAGATTCACGAACTCTTTTCAAAGTGAGTTCTCTGAGTCTTCAGTGTTTTCTTCTTTTACTAACCCGAAATCCAGATGCGGCGAGATTAAGCGCCTAGTCATGGGTCTCGATCGGTTCAACAAAACCCCCTGCGGATTCTGCTTTGTCGAATACTATACCCACCAAGATGCTCTCGACTGCCTGAAGTACATTGGAGGTACCAAGCTGGATGAACGAATCATCCGAGCCGATCTGGATCCCGGATTTGAGGAGGGTCGCCAATACGGGTATGTACATTACTTGGAATGTGACAGACAGCTAGGGGCATTCCCGCGGCAAAGATACCAGCTAACAGATGTTTCAGACGTGGCAAATCTGGAGGGCAAGTGCGTGACGAGTACCGCGAAGAATACGACCCCGGCCGTGGTGGTTATGGTCGTGCCTATGACGAGCAGCGTCAACGGGAGGAGGATGAATACGGCGCCGGTCGGTAGGTGGCCTCTTTTAACGAGAAAGTCGACATTTGTTGGTACAGGAATACGGCGCAATTTTCAAAGGCGTAACTTGTTAGAAGAAGCTGGAAATTTCTATTCACCCGATACCCTATTTACATGTCTTTTGAATCTCCTCTCTATGCTCTCTCTATGCTCTATTGTGTGAGTTTGTTTCTTTTGTTCACTGCCTTCTGGACCTGGTGCAGCCACCATGCATGAATTCTGGCATCTCCCGTCAGCTCCGGATGGAAGCTGGTGCCAAAGACATTGCCCTGTCGCACGGCTACCACGTCACCGACCTCTTGGTCAGGGTTGATGTCGCGTCCCTGCGTGGCACAGCGAGCTGCTGGTCCTGACAAGGTGGCCAGCACCTCAACATGATCAGCCATGGCAGCTTCGGCCACGGCATCTTTGGCCTGTCGGGATGGTGCAACGACTGTTTCATCCTTTTGGATTTCGTTGACCTGAATACCCTCGTGATGCGGCAAGATGCGCTCCACAATTGGAGCCCGAATGAAGACCGCGGGGAATGGCGGCGCATTCTGACCCAAGAACGGCAACTCTAACGGGCCTTGGAAGCTCTCTGTCTGCCGGCCGAAGTGATTACGGTTCACTCGAACATCAAGACCTCCAATGAGCTCTTGGCCGCCCTTCTTGGTCTTGTTTGCAGACTCAGCAAGCAGAATCAGGCCTGCGCAAGTTCCCCAAACGGGCTTGCGATGCACCCTATACATTTGCCACATTAGACTGAAATATCTTTCACACCAAGCCATGAGACACATACTTGACAAATTCTCTCAAAGGCTCCAAGAGGTTTGATCTGGCTGCCACTAGAGACATTGTTGTACTTTCGCCACCAGGAAGTACGAGCCCATCGCATCGAGCCAGCTCTTGGGGCGTCCGGACCTCAATGAACTCCCATTGTGTCGAGTGCTGCTCTTCGGCTGCCTTCTTGAGCAATTGAATGTGCTCGAAAAATGCGCCTTGCAAGGCGAGGACTCCAACTGTGAGGGTCATATCTGTAGTAGAAGAGAGTAGAAAATCTAGATACCATTGCCTCATTCGATATGACTCTTCTTGCACGTGATTCTAACTTTCCGCGGGGAATATTCTTATCGGCCAGCACGTGATCTTCGATAAGAGAAGTGTGCCTGAGCTCTCGTCAGATCGTCGCGGGGCAACAACACTTCAAGATGGGTATATAGAACCGCAGATTTCATGCTGTGTGTTTGCTGAAAAGTCCGAGCTATCACAAAAATAAGCTTTGGGGCAATCTCTTTTTCCTACATGCACCAGAAGAGCGCTAATAATTGATACTTCCGAGATCAATTACCTACTGTGAAATGGCGCTTAACGAGATCAACGTTGAAGATATCCAGAAACTTGGAACCAACGGACAAAATGCAGAGGACACATTGCAAAATCTCCCAACACTAGCACGCTGGTACATCGACAGTCGTGAATGGAATATTAAAGGCCTGGACCTCCCGCTTCTGGAAACATTACCCACCCAAGAACAAGAGGCTGTAAAGCGATATCACCACACCGCAGACAAACGCATGTCCCTAGCCTCCCACCTCCTGAAACGTCTCTATATTCACCACGTCTACGGGATTCCATGGAGGAACATCACCCTCAGCCGCACTGATCCACCCCAGCGCCGCCCATACTTCAACTCTGGTACAGCGACCAAGATCGAGTTCAACGTCAGCCATCAAGCATCACTTACAATCCTCGCCGGAACCATCGAGCCAGACGATTCACAGCTCCAGAAGCTAGCAGCTGCATCGATCCCAGGAGTACGACCGCAGGTCGGCATCGACATCACATGCGTCAATGAGCGCAAGCCAATCACTACATTGGCGGCGCTGATAGAACATGTCGAGATTTTCAGCGAAGTATTCTCAACCCGCGAACTCGATACGATGAAAGCTCCCCAATTGGCTCTTTCCCAGGCTCAAAAACTGGGTTACGCCCGGAACTTTTCAATTCATCGCGAAAACGACCTTGTCCGCTTCGGGCTTCGTCTCTTCTACTCATACTGGGCTCTGAAGGAGGCATACGTCAAAATGACAGGGGAAGCTCTACTGGCCCCCTGGCTACGCGAACTCGAGTTTACAAATGTGATTCCTCCGGATCCTGTTGAGCCATTGCTCGCATCCAAGCCGTATTCCACTCCTGGTCAGAAGATCCCGCAGTCACCGAAGAATTGGGGCGCGCCTTATACGAATATTGTGGTTTCTCGGGGCGTTGAAATACTCGAGGATGTGCGGATTGAGTTGGTTGCGTTTGAGTCGGATTATATAGTTGCTACTGCGGGAAGTGGGTGCACTGTTGGTGTGGTTCCTCAGGTTGTTCAGGGTGGGCCTCGGAGTCGTCTAGGAGATGAAATATGCGTGCGGTTGTCGGAGAATGATATTGAGTTCCGTCGGATACCTCTGAGTACCAAGAGGTGTCTTGGGGATATGGATCCGTGGAATCTGCCTAGTGCGCTCTGTGATCCGTGGTTGCCCATGCAGGAGGTCGATATTGACCTTGATGTCCGGGCTTGTGCTGAAGGGCGCTGTAATCACCCGGCTAAATGCGCGAGTACTTTCGGTGGTTGAGGGAAAGAGATCGAGCGCGATTAAGATCCTGAGCTTGGACATTCACTTGTGATTTTCAGAACATTTGTCCCCACACGGGAGTTCATAGACATGACTTATGGATAGACGACAATGCATAGCGATTCAATGGAAATGCGCTTTGAAAAGAGTTATTTTGTATCAACTGTTCGTGGCAGGGATACAGCAATGCAATAATAATGGTCAGTTCATGAGGTCTTTTCGTGCTAAGGATATATACATTCACGACGGAGGGAAGAAATCAAGGGGCTTTAGAGGGTAGTGGTCACAACAATATAGGAGGTACCGAAAATGTGCCAAAGAAAAAGCTAAGCCGTAGCTCATCTAGTAACAGGCCCAAAAGGCTAGCGAGATAAACAAGGTCCCAAATGATGTTTCAGGGAAACAACTTCCAGTATGGTCTGACGTCGTCTATCCGTAGCTCTGTAGCGATCAAGGATATCTATCAAAATGCGGAAGGTGGACATACAGCAGCTAGTCGGAAGTAGCTGCGTCCTATTTGGTCATATGGCTAAGGCGGGTTTCGGACAAGGAGCACGGTGGTCAATTTGGGGAACAACGGCTGTTCCTGGGTCATAACCTAGACACCGTCATAGGCGGTCGGTCCGTGCTTAGATCTGAACAGCGGTGGAGACTCCGTTGGCACGGCCATCGGCCTCAGTCTTCTGGGTGTGGGCCATTTCCATAATGCTCTTGAGCATTGACTCGCGCGTGGTTTCAGTAAGATTGTCCACATCTGTGGGGGTCAAATTCTTGGTCTCAATGGGAGGGAGGACTACATGTTGTATTAGCGGAGATTTATTACCGCGGATTCCGTGACTACTTACCCCTGATCTTGATGGAACCGGCATTGAATCGCAGATGGCGAGGCGACATGATGTGGGAGTAGTTCTCGACAACTATAGGCACGATCGGCACACCGGCCTTGACAGCCAAGTGGAAAGCACCCTTCTTGAAAGGCAGCAGAGTGGGTTCATCGGAGTAACTCCGCGTGCCCTCGGGGAAGATGAACACGCTCTGGCGGTGAGTCTTCATCTCAGTGACGGCGCCGTCAAAGGCCTTCATGGCAGTCTCGCGGTTCGCACGATCAATGAAGACAGTTCTGGAAAGAGTCATGAACCATCCCAGGAAGGGAACATTCTTGAGAGACTTCTTAGCCGTGACACTGCAGTAAGGCGGGAAGATTTCGCCCAGCATAAGGACATCAAGTTCAGTCTGGTGATTGCCAATGAAAATAGCTGGCCGGGTAGTAAGGTGCTCCTTGCCCTCGACAACATCAAATTTGACGCCGGTGGTGAAGCGCATCACCCACTTGAAACTACGGGCGGTGGCCCATTGGGAGACACGGCCGTAGCCGACAAGGCGGAGCACGATGGAGGCGAGGACTCCGTAGGTCGCACACAGGAGGAGGGAGCCATAAGCGGCGAGACAGCGCGCGGCAAATGCGGCACGAGGCACTTTCTGACCGAGGGCAAAGAGCGACAGTGTCACCACCACGAATGAGCTGATGCCCGAGAGGACGTAGGAACTGATCGACATGATGGGATCAGGAACAGAACTGTTGGGACTCCTTGGTCAGTGGCGTGAAATAGCGTGGTGGGCTTTGGGTTTACGTACCTGAGTACACCAGATTAAGACGGCCACTGCCCAGAAAACAAAAGATATGAGAAGAGCAAATCTCAAGCGAAGGCCATGGGGGTCCAAAGGTTCGGACATGAAGCTGCTTTTTTTGCCCGCGCCGACTCACCGCCAGCTGACCGCGGCATATGACGGCATCACGACCTTACATGAAATACGCCGCGATCGCGGGGTAGTGAGACGATACGTTGTAATTCATCCCGAAGGGGAACATATATAATTATCCGGGGCTCAATTATCCAAGTATTGGAGAGGACAGTCATATATATACTAGCGTTGGTCTCGGTGCTGTAGTGCCATCTATTCAGTGACCCTTGCCAAGCTGGGCCAGATATATAGAGAGTTGAGGTCAATTCCCAGGTACCGTACAACCACCAACGCCCTACAGAGAGGTACAACAAAACAAGTACCTGTCTAGATCTTGGATTATCAATAATGGATTATGCTTATGCCATCATCGTCATGATGCCCTGGAGGCAACGTTCACTAATGTACAAAACACCAACCCAGATGCCAGATGTCGAGACCTGGAAATAAACTCCCCAGTGATGCTGTGCAGAAAAAGGACCTGAACGCCGAGCTCATAAGACACGATCCCCAAATAAAAGAGAAAAAGCGGTGAGGTCTACGCCATGTCTTCGTCCTCCATTTCATCGTCATCCAACGACTCCATCGCATCTTTGATGAACTGTGCAGCCTGCGTAAAATGATCAGTGGAATGTTTATAATCAAAAAATGAAAGGCAGAAAACGCACCTTTGGATCCAAGTTCAAGGCTGTAGTGAAATGCTTGATCGCGTTGGCCTTGTCGTGGAGCATTTTGTACAGTTTGCCCAGGAGGTAGTGCACGTTCGCCTCGTCGGGCGCCATGTCCTTGAGGACCTTCAACTCTGCCAATGCGAATTTGAATTCTTGCATCTTCATGAGAACGCGGGCTTTGCGGAATCGCGCCAATACGGAGTGGGGCGCTAATGAGCAGGCCCGTTCGTAGTGGACCAAGGCATTCTTGGGGTTGTCCATCTTCTCCAAAACCAACCCAATACAGCAGATGAGGACCGCATTGGTCGGATTGATGGTTGCCGCATTGCGGAAATGCTGCTCGGCAAAGTCCAATTTGCCCATTTTATCGTACACCGTTCCCAACCCGTACCAGGCGTTGTAGTGTCGATTGTCGGCTGTAATTCCGTGGCGGTAGGCGTCAAGGGCTTTGTCGTATTCTTCGTTAGCCACATATTCGTGGCCTTGCAGGGTGAAAGCGTAGGCGAACTCGGGGTCAATCATTGTTGCACGCTTGAAGCATTTCAATGCTTGGTCGTGATCTCGTTGGTGGGAGAACGAGTTGCCCAGGGCACACCATGCCTGAGGCGATAGTCGGTCAGCTTCTAATGACTGATGGGCTAGGTAAGCCAGCTCCACGTCGCTCTTCAGATGCCATAGAACAGTCGAGTAGATTTCCATATCTTCAAGCCGCGACGGTGCCAAGCTTTGCACCCTCGAGAAGTATTTGGCAGCGTCCGTATACATTGCTTGTTCGAAGTAGGCGCGGCCAAGCTGAGCAAGAACCCAAGGTGTTTCCCGTTGACCCTGTGAGAGTGAATTAAAGTGTTGAATAGAGTCAGGGCACCTATAACGGCTCAAAGCACAATAACCGGACGCTAGTTTGGTGAAAAGTCCCAGTAGCCAGCTCAATGCCTCCATTTCCTTAGTCTTTTCGGCATTCTTTGGCAACGGCGGAGCGGCAAAAGTGGGCGGCACAGATGTCGCTCGATGTTCTTTACCATCATGATCGGTTGATTCCATCGGTTTGCGATTGCCACTCACGACGCGTCCAACCGTCGACGTGGTAGGACGTCCTTTAGAGTGCATGCTTCTCACTTTCTTGACTTCGCGGCCATCTCTGCCGATCAAAGTCGAGTTTGAGAGTTTGCTGGTAGTAGGCTTGATTTGATTGAAGAGTCTGACGCTACGACGTTGGGGAGCACCTGGCTCAGTCGGTTGAGCAGGTAGTGGATGAGCAACCTGACCAGAAACGGTGCGTTTGCGATCACCGATTCGGGGGGCAGGTGGAGGTTCCCTATCCGAAGGACCCATGTGCGGGTCTTCTGGATCTGTCCTGGTCTTTGTTCGAGGTCGAATGCCCGTAGGACGCATCTTGGGAGGGGGGTTCCCCGGGTGATCCAAACTCATACTTTGAATTGTACGATTTTTCCTAGTCGGAGCCAAAGGTGGCTCCCATGCGGATTCCGGATCAGTTACCCCGTTTGCAATCCGGAATTCATCTGATCCGCTACTTTGCGGTGTTTCCATGCCCTCGTGAATAACTGGTGGTGCGACCGATGCCACGTTGACCGAGCTTCCATTGAGCTTCTCCCATAGAGCAGAGCTTCCGTATGTTGCATCAGCATCATTACGTGAAGCGGAGACCATAAAAGGATCAGGCGCGTTGTGGCCAGTGTGTACAGGAAATGCACCTTCTGCAGGCGCAACACGATCAGGCACGAAGTCATTCTCTTCGGAAGATGACGAAATTATGGCGAGGAGTTCGGGACTGAGCTGGTAGATATTAGGGACTCGGATGTTGACACCTGATCCCAGATTAGCTTGATTCGTCACTGCTTTAAGATCAAAGGACGCACCCGTTGCACACAAACCCAGAAACGCATCCCACATGAAGGGGTTGAGTTTCAGCGAGTCCACATAACAATCCACTGCTTTGTTGAGGTCTTTGTGCGCGTGCCAGAGCTTTCCCAGTAGACAGTAGACGGCCGCCGCATCTGGCAAATGTTGTCGTTGTGTTTCATTGTGCTTGTTCCAGTTGTTTTTGGTTGCCCACAAGCCTTTGCTGCGCTCCAGTGCCGCTATGCCATCCAGGTGTTTGCCGAGATCCAAACAGGCCTGGGCGAAGACGTAAGCGCAGCCCAGGTGTAGGCCTCGAGAGCCGGAGCTCTGACTATGGTCAAACGCGGCCTTGATCTCTCCATTGTGTAGGTGACAGAGCGAAATGAGGTATTGCGCTTCAAAAGAACGGGGCTCGTATGCGTGAAGGCGTCCAGCGAGGAATAGAGCGTTGCGAATGAGGTTGTTGTCGAGATGGTAGTAAATGAGATGGCGCAACTGACTGGCGACGTGCCCAGTCGACAGAGCCATAATGATAGCACACGCGCAGGTGAGTATGAAGTGAAGGCAGGATCGAAAGCAGAGGAATTATCGATTCTTCAAAAGCCGGTGCGCACCGAAGTCCGATCGCAAAGCACCTTCCGAAACGCGGGGAGGTGACGCGATGTCGATGCAGGTACCAAAGCGACGAGGGCCATTAACGCCAGCAGTGAATGGCCGCTCTGCCTTTATACCTTGCTCCGTGGTCAGGCCTGGGTGTGAACGGATCCTACCGATCTCAATAAAGTCGCCCACGGTGCCAGCACGGGAATGTAAACGTCCGGAAATGGCAAGCAAGAGAATATGCCGAGTGAGCGCAGCCAAATACGTGATCTGTGCCAAGCCACGCTATTATTGCGCCAATATCATCGTGCTGAACTCAAAGAGAAGTGAGGGTTCGCCAGAACTCGAGTTGTTGCGTGTAGCTTGTGCCTTATTTTGGTTGCATTCGCCCACTGTCTGTGCATTCTGCCGAGCGGTGAGTGTTGTGGCGGGCAACAATCGCTGTTCGCGAACACAAGTTCAGGGAGTCCACCTTTTACTTTTATCGGGTTTTACATCTTTGTCTTCGCTGCATTCCGGGCTTGAGGCGTTCAGGTCAGCCTCAATTGTTTAAGCAGCTCGCAGCTCTGGCCTGAGTAAGCTGTGAGATCTTGTGACCAGCTGCCTACTCCGTCAATCTTTGAACATGGCCCAGGTAAGCTTCAACGGAGCCTCTAATGCAATGAGCTGTCTGACGTACGATTAGAAAGCAGCCAAGTCTTTGGCCAGCCGCAATGCGGCGGTCCTTAAACGTACTCACCTCACCTCGGCCGCAATTCATACCATCTTCCTCGTCCTTCACTTCATGTTCCAGCGCCCTGGCTCTCTAAAACGTTACATCTTCCTTGGAGTCCCGGCTCTCGCCATTGAATTTTACCTGGACAAAGTTGGCCGTCCGCGATATACCGAGGATGGTTCCCTCCGCTCGGCCGGGGAAGATCTTAACGCCACTGGCTTGACCGAGTACATGTGGGATGTGCTGTACTGGACCCAGGGCTGCATCGTCGCTGTCTGCATCTTCAATGACCGTGCTTGGTGGCTCTGGGCTGTGGTTCCCTTGTACTCAATCTATTTGGCTTATACTACAATCATGGGGGTGAAGAAGGGATTCGCTGGCCTGGGTGGTAACGGTGAAGGCGAGGGCGAAGAAGGTCCCAAGAGCAAGACGCAACAGAAGAAGGAGAAGCGGGGCGATCGACCCAAGTACAGAAGTCGTTGAGCTTACGAGGCTTCGGGAAGTGTCAGATGTATCTAAGATGATATTGCTGTTGGCATTCATCCTTGTTCATATTTGTTTCAAGCATTCATTCTTCAGTATATGCAGATACCATTTACCAGATACTCCACCATATACTTAACCAAATACTCAGCCAAGTATAAATTGGTCAAACTGTGTGAGATGACTCGTTCCACTAAAATGGGGTACATACACATTGGCTGCAGGCAGAAAATCCATCATGTCATGCACGTTGAGGACTGCGCATGATTTTAAACCATCAGTGGCGGAATTCATATCAATGCATTTCATTATGTACTGAAAATACAACGCTACCCTAAAAACCTCTCCAAAAACAAAGGAAAACATATTCAGGAAAAAAAAAAAGAAAACCGAAAGAGACTTGAAAAACATAACTGTGCAAATGGATCGTGAACATGTTGTCGTTATGACGAACTATATGGGGAATAATGCATCGACAGACCGAGCATCACATGCCGCTAGCAGGGAACCCAATCTTGAGGCGGCGTTTCAAAAAAGAGAATTACATAGTGCAAAGAAACTCAAGATGAAGGACACATGATATTTTGTTCATGCCAAAGAAAGCTTGCCTGAACTCAAAGCTCATCCCTCACCGAAGAGGCCGCGGACTTGATGCTGCTAGCCGCATGGCCCACATGGGACGAGGCGGTCTCAGCAGCCTCAGATGCGACACTGCTTGCACTGGACGCAAGATCGGCCAGTTGAGCTTGGGCGCTTTGCACGGCAGCGGCAAGGCGAGCAGTCGCACTTTCGACAGCACCGGGCTCATCGCCGTAAATAGCTGCGCTAGCCTGAGATTGGATATCCGCGATAGCATCCTTGGCGGCGTCGATGTAACCAGGCTCCTGCCCGTAGACGGCGCTGCTAACCTGTGCAGAAGCGGTAGCGTAAGCGTTGGTCGCAGCTTCCGTAGCTTTCTCGTAGGGACCCTTGGGTGTGCCATAGATTCCGATGCTAGCAGCCTCGACCGCAGCGTGGAGTTGATAATTCGCGTTTTGCATGACATCCTCCACACTTGGAATGCTGCTAGCATATGCGTTGGCAGCCGAAGAGGCTGTTTCGTAAGCCTCGCTGACATAGCTAGACGCAGATGACAGAGCTGCAGCCGGGTAAGGTGTCTCATAAGCGACACGCAGCTTGCTCATAACACTCTCAGTAAACGAGGGCTGCTTGCCAACCAGAAGCTCAGAGACAACATCCTGAACAGCAGCGAATTGCGAGAGTGAGCCAGCGGCGACCTGCTGCAGATACGGAGCAGGGGTACCATAAATCTGCTCGCTAGCCTTAGCGACAAGACTTTCCCAATTCTCAGATGCCTGGCTGGAAAGAGACCTCAGAGGACCGGGGGTTGTTCCATAAATCGCAGAGCTAGCCGATGCGGATGCTAGAGAGAGAGAGGCCGAAGCGACGGATATAGCAGCATTATATCTCGAGGAAGCGTCATCAATGATGTTCTGAGACATGCCATCGTCTGCAGCGGAAATCATCGAGCTTGCGGATGCAACAACAGCGGCAAGATTGGCAGATGCTAAAGAGGAGGCGAGCTCGTATTGGGATCCAGCCTCTTGAATAAGGTCTTGGAAGACGCGAGGGGCCGGGGTGGGTGTAGGGGTACCATAGACTGCTTCAGACGCCGTGGAAACAAAGGCTGTGTAGTGGTCGTGAGCTAGGCCGACTGCCTCGTAATAGCGTCGCTGGGCATCAAGAAGGAAAGGCTGAAGTGGTGCAGAGCTGGTCGCAGGAGCAGTTTGTTTGACCTGAGCCAACTGCGCAGAAGCGAGGCTGAGTCCCTCACTCAATCTGGATGACGCAACAGAAGAAATTTGAGCCAACGGACCGGTGGGCGTGGGCGTGGCCCAAACAGCGCCAATTCGGGACTCGAACTCCTCGGTTGCGTACTTCACTGCCCCAGAGTAAGCAGACTCAATGGAGGAGAGAACCTGGGCATGAGTGGGAGCACTGGACTGGGACATCTGGCCCAGAACTTGAGACTTCGCAATGTCGTACAAGATTTTAGCTTGGGCAGTCGAGTCGGCAAAAGCAGAGCTTGCATCTGAGTAAATATCTTCAGCCTTGCTCGTGACCTTTTCGAACACGTCTTGTTCGTCGTTATCAAGAATTGGTGCTTGGTGCGAGTTGGCTTCAGCAGCAGCAACGCCGAAGGCGGGCCTTGAGATATGATGGGCTTCCTGAAGCTCATCATCGAGGATAGACTCATCATCAACTTTATCGTCATCCTCAAGATTGGCACCGAAAGTCAAAGAAGCTGACTCGGAATTCGTTTCGCTAGTATCTTCCTCATGTGCGACGTCATCTCCAGAGGACTTCGAGGCAGCAACACCGGCCTCATCATGTTCCCCATCTGGGCTTTCTTCCGCCTCCTCGGGCTCCTCCACAGGCTTGGGTCGTGGCGGAGGGGCATCAGTTCGCGTATCAAAGTTATCGCTAACTTCACGAGCAGCAAGTTTCCACTGCCCAACATCCTTCAGTCTGATAAGCTCCTTGGCAGTGTCCTCTGCGACCTCCATACCGCTAGCTAAGATGTCGCTTGCCACTGTCTTGGCCTCAATGACGGATTTGTGGTTCATGCCGACCTCGCGGATTTCGTTGCGCCAGTCCTCGAGCTTGGCCTTGAGCGCGTGGTATCTGGCCCAGTCTTTGTAAGTAACGCCATCCATCCATGCCCAGCGCATGCCAATTTCCTGCAAGCCTAAATCTCGGATGTTGTCCAAAACTTCAAGTGTCGAGTTGATAGCGGCGGTAACGCGGCGGATGAGTTCATCATCAAACGAGATGGACCACTCGCGAAGAATATGAGCACGGTCTCTGACCGCAATGGCCGAGTCGCGAATTTCACTGACAAGCTGCTCGCTGGCAGATTTCTCTTCTTGGGGCGCGTCTTCATCTGGAAGCGATTGTGCGAGGTCTCTGATATGCTGCTTGACAAGAGAGAGCTTTTGTTCAGCAACAGCTTGGAGCGCAGTGGAAAGACTTTGACCATGGCTCTTGGCACTGCTCGCGATGAGGGCGGTTACAATTTCTTCGATGCGCTCTTCAAGATCCTCGACCCCTTTGTCAGCAGCGAGTGCGAATTTGTCCTGCCATTTCTGGAGATCCGAGTCAACTCGCTCACGAGCTTGCTTCGCTTCTTCCTCGGAAGAGAGCGTCGGCTTGACAGACGGAGCCACTACCGTGGAGGTGGCGGTAACAGCCGAAGTCTGGGGCTCAATCTTGGCACTGGAGGCGGTAGTGGAAGTGGATTCTTCGAAGGTGGTGCTTGAGAGTTCAAAGTCAGCAAGAACAGTTTTGAAAGATAATTTGGGTTGACATACTTATCCATGTCCTCCACAACAGCACGGAGATGTTTTCCCTCCCGATAGCTAGCAAGGCGCTGCCCAATTCTCACCAGTTGTGGCTCAACCTGCTCTGAGTAGAAACCCGTCATCTGCGGCCATAACGAGCTGTTGGCGAAATATACCACTGATGACCAGGTAGAGCGGGCGCCAGGCATAACGTGTGTAGTCAAAATGTTCTGACCAGTGGCGTAGGTCTTGCCAATGAAGGGTTGAGAACGGGTGTAAAAGGGCACAAAGTGATCCCAGTAAGCCGTCTGCGCAGCGCTGGCCGCCTTTTGGTAGTAGGGAGACACCACAGCCTTGCCTCGCTGCACATAAGGATCACATTGGGCCAAGTAAAGCTGATGCGCTTGGTCTTGGACCGCCTCAAGGCGCGGAGTCACTTGAACCTTCCATTGCGCGGCGCCGTACGCCTGGGCTTTTGCCATCGCAGGCGCACCATATTTCTCGTATCCAGACTTGGCGATATTCGAGGCTGGGATGTAAACTTGCTGATTGACCACTTCCACGTAGGGACGGGCATGTTCAACGTAGGGTGCAGCATAGGTATCGTAATAGGGAGTGATGTAGGGCTCCACGTGCGACCGAGCAATGAGGTATGGTTTGCACACACTGGGAGACTGATCATTCAAGTCCGCAATGTGGGAGGGACAGCGTAAGAAAGGCGTCAGTATCGTATACCAAATACACAGCCTAAAGAGACTAGGGATTAGTTTCAAATGCGCCGAGGGACAAATGCCTATCCATACCGTAGGACCAGCCCTGTCATCCATCGTATTGTGCCCTTGCTCTTCTGAGCCTGGCTCATTTCATTTCTTTTGTTCGGCTTGACCGCCGACTCCGATGCATGGCCGTTCTGAGTGCTCATGAGAGCTGCCATGGCTTCCGGACTGTCGAGACTGACCCTTGTGAAAAGTTCCCGAGACAACCTCCAAAACGCACCAGGGAGGTGGCTTCGTGAGAAATTGGAGCTGGCAAGCGCTAATATTATTGCTTCATCGGGTGTTGTAGATGACTTGTGCACGGAGGTGGGTGCTCCAGAAAGAAAGTCGTAGGCGGAATGCTCGCGTTAGGTCTTGGCACTAGCAAATATTCACGGGCGGACGACGGGCCGCGGTCTAGGCGCAAGGTGTGGCTCCAAGGTAAATGGTGATGAAAGTGTTTTGTTCGTCGATAATGCCTGAGAGAAATCAAAAAAGGTGTTTCCGGAACCTTGGGTACCTGGTGGATAGAAAAAGGGTTATTTGGTCCTCGGACAGCAGTGAGGTCATCGGTGGCACATGGTGGCAGAACCACGCAATACAATATTACATGCTCAGCACGGGTCACATCCTCGGGTAATTATGGTAAGTCTAGTAATGACCGTACCTGATGACTCAGCCAGCGGGAAAGTGCAGCCACTTTGGAGAAAGTTAAGGAAGTAGTTGCGCGCAACTTGGAGATCCGCGACTAACGATTTGGAGTACCCATCTTCCCAATGTAAGTTTGCATGCCCACGAAGCAGTAATTGTCAAATCTGACCTGTGATGACAGCCGCTAGCCCCTTCTTGCCTCCAAACCTCCTCCGGTCATCCAGTGTCGACCCTCTCATGCTTATCATTGATAGGAAGGAGCATACGATGAAGATTTGGTGAAGGATATTTGAACGTCGATTCGGCGCCCCTCTTACACTATGGATATGTCTGACTCGTCTCGCCCTCCCGCCACGTCGACCTTTCCTGACCTCATGAATGACCCGGCTTTGGACGAGAGGGAGAAGGGGTTTGAAGACATCGACACCTGCCGGATCTGTCACGGCGAGGCTGTTGAGCCAGATGACCCGCTCTTCTACCCTTGCAAATGCAGTGGCAGTATCAAGTTCGTTCACCAGGTGTGTCTGGTGGAATGGTTGGCTCACTCGCAAAAAAAGCACTGTGAGCTCTGCAAGACACCCTTCCGCTTCACCAAGCTCTACAATCCGAATATGCCCCAGACCTTGCCTACACCTCTTTTCATCAGGCATGCCACGATTCAATGTTTCCGAACCCTGGTAACATGGCTGCGCTTCCTTCTGGTGGCGTTTGTTTGGTTGGGATGGTTACCATGGTCGATGCGTGCAATCTGGAGGGCACTGTTCTGGCTCGCAGACGGCCGCTGGTCGGCGAGCCGGGATGCTCAGCAGCAACTGATGGAATCTTCCCAAGAGGGTGTTTCTCAGTGGGCTGGAAATGGGACGGCATCGAACGCTGTAATCAGTTCGTTAGCCTCGACGGCCGCGAATGTTATGACATCTGCTGCATCCGCTACATCGTTACCACAAGCTTCAGGGATCAACTTCCCAGCCGGCGACCCACTGATGCTCACTCTGATCAAGAAGATCATTCCAAACCTTTTTCTTCCCGCCTTCTCATCACCGGCTGGTCAGAATGTTACGAGTCCAAATGGCACGACAAGAATCACCAAAATCCGATACCCATCCTGGCTGTCTGATGTGAAATTCCTCAACTCCTTGACACGATATCCGACCATCAATAACATGATCATCGATATGTTAGAAGGCCAGCTGATCACTCTTCTTGTCGTCATTGCTTTCATTCTTCTTTTCTTAATCCGAGAGTGGGTGGTCCAGCAACAACCCATAGCTAACATTGCGGAGGGAGAGCGTGAAGCGGCAGTGCAGCTCATAGCCAATGATCGGCTGAACGAGGGAGTCAATCGAGCCAATGAGCTCCACGAGCAACTCAACCGACTTAACGAAGATGAAACTGCCAATCGAGAGGCTCGCCTACGTCAGCCTCCAGAAGAGCACGAAGGATTCCACGGCGGTCACTTCCCGAATCGATCCGCTACAAATTCACCTGCACCCTCATGGACAGACTCTGATGATGGTCTTCCTGCGCTTGAAAGAGAGGTACCTCGTCGCGATGGTGTTGCCAGCGATCTTTTCTCTGGAAATGCTGAGATTGATCACGGCCGACCAACTTTCGAGAATTCAGAACAGATGCCCCATGCCGGGGCGACAACGTTCCGTGATCTTCTAGCTCGATCAAATGGCGATCGCGGCGAGATGCTGCGAATCATACGGGAGGAAGGCCTTGAAGATGAGCTTGACTGGATAGTTAACGCGCTTACTGGGCCTCTTGATAACGAAAACGTGGCTGGGCCTTCAAATCAATCTTCCGAGCACTCTGCGGATGCCTTGAATGAGGAGCACGATACGCCTGCAGCCCAATTGCCCGAGTATGAGGAATCGCCGTTTGCTGCTGATGCAAACGTAGCATCATCTACCGGAAATGACCTCGGGCCCACGGATACCCAAGACATCCAAGATAGTTCGGACATTCGGGACAATGAGCTACCCAAAGGAGTTTTGGGGCGACTGGCACACTGGTTCTGGGGAGACCTGAACTTTTCTGAGCATGATGTTGTCGAAGCTCTTCCGGAAGACGATGCGCACGTTGTCCAAGACCCAGCCCTCGAAGACCCATTTGTACCTGTCCAGCCCCGTGTGGAGGAGCAGCCCCTTGATGTGGTTGCAGATGCTGCTGCAGCTGAAGCTGATCCCGACGGTATCGAGGCAGATGACTTTGACGGAATCATGGATCTCATTGGCATGCAAGGCCCAATCTTCGGGTTGTTGCAAAACGCCGTCTTTTGTGCACTTCTGATTGCTTTTACAGTGGCCATAGGCATTTGGCTACCATATTTGTGGGGCAAGATTGCCCTGGTTCTGCTTGCAAATCCCTTGGAACTTATCATCGGCGTGCCAATGGCTGCTGTCACGGTGATTGCCGATATCGCTCTTGATACATTGATTGGCGTTGTAGGCTATGTCATGTACTGGCTGAGCTTTGTCTGTAAAGTTGTCCTCAGTCCCTTCGGCGCCTTTATCCCAGCCATTGATTGGATTCCGCGTGGCAAATCTGTTACCAGCACCTCGCTGTCCCTCATTGATGCCAGTACCAATCGCCTCAATAAAGTGGTCAAGGCGTTCCTTGTCTTCCACGAGTCCGACATTCCCATGTTTTCGGTGATATCACATCAAGCACTCAAGCTTCACCAGGCGCGTATTGGTTCGGTCTTTCGATTTGCATTTGACACCATGAAGTTCATTTTGCACGACTTCCCACTTCGCCTCATAACCCTCGGACTCCCAGGAGCATTGTCCTTTGACGTTGACATGTCCTTCTTGCAAAAAATCATATCTCAGACTCAGCAACACCTGGGCAGTCTGTTCAAGACGCCTCTTTTCAATTCGGGAAGCAAGTTGATGGATGCAGGCGCCGTAGGCGCAGCAGATGTCGCCAAAGCAACCTTATCTGTTGACTATGACTTGGCCGTCTGGGATACGAAAGATCGAGCCGTCGCCATCTTGATGGGATACACGCTCGCAACCATGGTGGGCTTCCTTTACCTAAGGATCACTGGACTCATGTCTGGGGCGAACCGCGGGCAACGAGTTGAAGGCATTGTAGCAGAAGTTCTCCTTCAGGCAGGTGGAGTCATGAAGGTCATCCTCATCATCGGAATTGAGATGATTCTGTTCCCTCTTTACTGTGGTACCCTGCTCGACCTTGCCTTGCTTCCTCTGTTCTCCGACGCAACGGTGGTCTCTCGCATCGCTTTTACAGTCTCTTCACCACTCACGTCGCTTTTCGTCCACTGGTTTATCGGAACATGCTACATGTTCCATTTCGCCTTATTTGTGTCCTTGTGTCGGAAGATCTTGCGGAGCGGGGTCCTTTGTGAGTATTTGTTTTAACCGAACATGTGTATCCTTCAGTGTACTGACGCCTTGTGCAGACTTTATTCGCGATCCAGACGATCCAACTTTCCATCCAATTCGCGATGTTCTCGAGCGCAGCATCACTACGCAGCTCCGCAAGATCGGATTCAGTGCGATGGTATATGGTGCACTGGTCATTCTCTGCCTCGGCGGAGTAGTATGGGGTCTCTACTATGCATTCGATAGCGTGCTGCCCATCCACTGGTCCTCCAACGCTCCTATGCTCGAATTTCCCATCGATTTACTGTTTTATAATTTTGTCATGCCATTGGCAATTCAGTCCGTCAAGCCCTCAGATGGCTTGCACGACTTATACAACTGGTGGTTCCACAAATGCGCTCACTACTTGCGTCTCAGCAATTTCTTCTTCCCGGAGAGACATCCCGAGGAGGAGGGTCACCATGTCCGGCGTACCTGGTGGAGCCTGTTGTCCGGAAGTAAGGGTGACTGGGAACATCCAGTCATTGGGGAGGAGGAACAGGCTGCCGCAGAAAGGGAACACCGTGAAACTTACTTCCTGCGGGACGGCAGATACGTTCGCGCCCCTGCTTCTGACCAGGTCCGCATTCCCAAGGGAACGAAAGTCTTTTTGGAAGTGACTGAAGACAATGAACTTATCGATGGAAGCCCGGATCCCGACGATGGACTCCACGGTCGGACTAGCAATATGTTCACCAAGGTGTACATACCTCCTTCTTTCCGGACTCGCATCGCCGCTTTCATTCTCTTGATTTGGCTCTTTGCTGCCGCTACTGGGGTAGGCATCACTATTGTTCCCCTGGTCATTGGGCGGAGAATAGTCGCACTTTACTTCTCCAGTCCCGTTCCAGTTAACGACATCTACGCCTTCTCATGTGGACTGTGTGTGGTTGGTAGCCTTGCATACGTTGCCCTTTCTTGCCACGCGGCCATGTTGGCGATGAAAGAAAACCCGGGCTCATACCTGCGATCCCCTCGAGAGATGGGCCGGGTTGGGCTTAACCTGATATTGGATGCGGGCCGCCTGCTCTACATGTCAGCTGTCTTAGTAGTCTTGCTCCCGACATTGTTTGCGATCTTGACTGAGCTGTACATTCTAATTCCAGCACACACCTTGATGGGAGATGGTCCCTCCCATGTTGTCCACGTGGTCCAAGACTGGACACTGGGCGTCCTATACGTACAGATGGCGATCAAGTTGATCCTGTGGCATCCGCAGTCGCGGCCTGCTGTCATTTTCTACCGCATCTTCCAAGATGGATGGCTGCAACCTGACGTCAAAGTAGCGACAAAAGCTCTTGTGCTTCCTTTGTCGCTGTTTACTGCTGCAGCAGTCTTCATGCCCCTAGCATTGGGCGGGGTATTGCGATGGACGATCTTCTATGCGCAAGGTGAAGTGCAGATCTTGATCTATCGGTATGCGTATCCAGCGACCCTGTCGGTCGTGTTAGCCGCGTGGACAGTCCACCTGGTTCATCGCCGTGTAGCGATCTGGCGTATCAGCATCCGCGATGAGGTTTACCTAATCGGGGAGCGTCTGCACAACTTCAGCGAGAAGCGCGCACGGGATGTCGGAGTATCCCGACGAGTGATTACAGGATAGAGGTAGCTCCTTAGAGTTTTGTATTTTTGAATTTTCTATTCTACCTTGTATTTTGAAACGTCATCATTTCTAGTATGATCTTTCGCCCTTGGGGAATACTTGAGAGATTTCTTACGATATTATATGCTGTTGCCTGAGGCCCGTGCTTCGAGACAACCCGAATCTAGGTGCCTGCCACGTGACCCACCTCGATCCGCAGGCAGCAAGATGATTGGTTAGGCAACAGGATTCCACCAGATCCTCCCGCGATGCTCGTCTATCGAGGCCCTTCATCGCCATCGCCAGGCACCCATTGTTCGGTGTTTTTGTCCTTTCCCCTCCCCCTATGGATTATTTACCCTTTTGCGACTCACGACATGGGATTGTGAATCAATGCGACCATTTCCTCGGGATTTAAAAGCGTCGAATCTCTTTCTCTGATCCTTATCGAACCGCTATCGCCATGTCCGTCTTGCGCGGAGGAAGTGGGTTCCTCCAGCGCCGCCTCACGAAGTTGTATACCGACACGAAAACCTCTTGCGAGAGTGTTACCACGGCCTCGAAAGCTCTCGATGACCCTGAACTTGTCGCCCTACACACCAGTTTCCAGAAACAGCGAGATCGTTTGCTGGCGTGGGGTCTAGATTGGAGTGACGCTAGCGCCGCCCAGCCCAATGATATCGACGAGTCCCTGACCGCAGCTGGCTTCAGCGATGTCGTCGAGAGTGTCATGTCTTCAATTCAGGACCTGCTCTACCAGGCAGAGCTGGTCCAGCATATCGATCCGCCCATGCTCCCCTCCAAGGAACGCAGGATAGATACCAAGGATAGCCTCGGCAGTTTGCCCTTAAAGACACAATGGACCGATGATGATATCAGTCGTTCCAACACGATCCTGAGCGACTTGACAGCATGCATCGACACTCTCTATGATCTTTCTCGCTCGCGACGTGAGGCGAGCATGTCGAGCAAGTACAACGCCACCGCGCGCTCACGGCCGACCCCGGCTTCTCCGTACGATTACTCTTACGGCTCCTTGTCAGACTCAAAGGGAAAGGTCCAAAGTCCCAAGCAGATGGTCGACCCTTTCAACTATTCCCCGTCCACCAACAAGCGCGACTTCAGCAATACTCTCGCCTCCCATCCTTTCGTCATCGACCGGTCGGCATTGCAACTATACGGAGCAGCCCACGATAATAGCCCCCCACCATATGAACCCGTCGCGGCTTCTTCAAACTCTCGCGCTATTGGCCGATTGAAATCATCGGCCATTCCGTCTATCATCGGCACGTTCAAAGAATCGCATGTTTCTGTTCTTGTTGAATTCATGCCGATGATAGCTCAATCACCCATGAACTCCAAAAATGTCAGACTTGAGAAGCTCCAGAAGTCGCTTGATCAACTCCTGCAGAATGCCAGGATCTCCCACCTAGGTCTCCTGCGCTTCCTTGGTTACTCTATTGATGAGCCCAATGCCCGTTATGCCTTCCTCTACCAAATGCCTGTCGATTATTTCCCCTTCCTTCAAAATCCTAGCGATCTTCTCAAGGAGCTCAAGCCAGTGCCTCTCGTTGCCATGCTTCCTTCTGCAGAAGATTATCGCGAAAAGCGGATGCCGAACCTTGAGACTCGGTTCCGTCTTGCGTATGATCTTTTAATGTCTGCTTTGCATCTCAGAAGTCAGAATGCTGTGCATGGCAATATTAACAGCAGCAACGTCATCTTCTTCCCCGGTCGCACCGACGCGACCAACGAGGAGGGCGGCCTCTCGCCTGACCTTCGTCGTGCATATTTGACCTCTCCAGCTCGCTTCTCGGGCGATGGTCCCACGCCGGAACCCATATCTACCGCAATGTATCGCCATCCTGAAGACAAGAGAGTTGTCGAGGAGGACTCCGCCTGGGCGTATGATCTTTACTCTTTGGGTCTTGTCTTGCTTGAGATTGGGTTGTGGGCACCGATTGGGCGGCTCTGGAAGATGAAGTATGATCGCACATGGTTTAAGCACCGCGTGGAAGATTTATACATCAAGAAGCTTGGCGCCAAGTGCGGTACTGCATATATGCAAGCAGTGCAGCTGTGCCTCGATGCACCCAATTTCCACCTATCCACACAACCTATGACAGATCTGTCACTTCGCGTGCCTCAGATTTATCATTACCCCGTTCTTGATTTGTCTGATCCGGATGGCACATTTTCCTTCTCAATGAACTTCATGTATACGATCTGCAAGATCTTGTGGGCATGCAGTCGTATCGACATCTTCAACCCTCCCTCGGCGGAAGAATTAGACGACTGTCTGCCGCTCGCTCTAGTTCCAACTCCCGAGCCAACGCCCGCAGAGGAGAAGCCTGACCCATACATTGCTGCGCGTCTACCGAGCAATTTGGATAAGCAGCTCCCCTTGATCCCGAGGGAATGGGGCGCTGCGGCAGAAGAGAAGAGCATGGACAAACCGGCCAAGAAACGCACTGTCAAGCGCATCCCTAACATTGAAATCCCCGAGGAGCACCTCCAGGAATGGAATTTTCAAATGATGCCACAACTGAGCCGACTTCTCCAGAAGATCCTCAAGGACTCGTCGGAATCGTGTGGAGCTTCTCTTATAATGACCGGCGAGTCACCTGAAACTGCACGGACGACTATCTGCGTAACCTGCGCTAGCGTCAAGAAGGTTCGATCCGCCCTGAAGAAGCATTTTGTTCTGGGTCGGGACGATTGGGATCTCATCGTAATCCGCGGCGATATTGAGCGGTCCAAAGTCCCCCGCAACACACGCCGCAAGCCTGCCAAGACTCGTCCGAATGGATCCAATCAAACACCCTTTCGCCAGCGAGAGTTGAACCCCTGCTATCAGCAACGGCCCCTATGCGGTGCATCGATTGGTGCTTTCCAGAATGAGGAGCACTTACCTCCTGTATCTTATGGTGGTGCCGTCCTCGTGGATGGCTTACCCTACGGATTGACGGTTCATCATATGTTGGAGGCCCCCAGTGATGATGAAGATTCTGGGACTCAAGAGCAAGACGTTCCATCTCGTTCAGCTGGCAACTACCCTAGGGACACTACCAACATTCCCAATCAAGACCTAATCCCCACATACGGCGAGGATGCTCGTTCTGACACCAATCTCGACTTGGAGGTCTCAGATACTGAAGACGGCGATGACACATCAATATCGCAAGGTGACGGCGAAGACGAATACTGGCTTTCTGAAGATGAATCCTCCGATGATGATTCTATTGACGGCGATGATAACGACGATGACGATGCTGCCTCTATCGGCGATACTGCGGGTATTGAACCCGGTGAAGAGCCACGACTACTGGTCACCCAACCAGCCATTGACGATGTACACGATGACTTTTTTCCGGCGCCCGAGGATCGTGATGACGAGCATCTTGCCTCGCATTCCCTAGGCTACGTTCATGCCTCATCCGGTGTGCGACGGTGGACACGGAAAGGTATCAAGCACGAGATTGATTGGGCTCTCATCAAAGTCGATGAAGCCCGCATGGATCCCCGCAACATCATTATTGAGACCAGCTCGGCCTCGCCTGTGCGACCTGGCATGGGACGAGCCGCTCCTCCGCAACCCATTTTTCTCAACCAAGTGGCTCGAATGGAGGAAATGGGCGGGTTAAATGTCCACTGTTGCGGCCGCACAAGTGGGCTACAAACTGGCCAAATATCCAAAGCTCTGACAATAGTCAAGCTACATGGCCGACACTCATTTTCCACAAGCTTTTGTGTCAACGGGAACTTTGGAGGTAAGCGGCACACTGCAGATCATGTTTATGTCTATACGATCCTTAATTAGATACCCTTGTTTTTTCTTTTCCTCTTCATACCCTTTCTGTCTTTCCTCCATCAAGTCGGTAGACCATAACATTCATCGGGTCTTGAGACCAAAACCATTTGTCCCCCCCACGTTGTATTGAGTAAAGATCAAGCTAACATGGCTTCACAGCTCCCGGCGACTCGGGCGCATGGGTATTCGATAGGTCTACCGGTCGCGTCTGTGGCCACGTTCTGGCATGGTCTGAAAAGAGCAACACGACCTACATCTCGCCGATGGAGGTCACATTCGAAGACATTGCCCGCACTCTCAACGCTTCCCTCGTCTCCCTCCCCGGCGACCCATCTCGCTCAATGGGCTACGCCGGCCCTACCTCCCAACCTCCGGGCCAGTACCGCTATCATACCCAGCAACTGCCGGGCGACTTTGACCGTCTAAACGTCGGGCCACCGCTGCCTCCTGGGCCGCCTCATCCTCAGTATACGCGACATCCTCACCACCCGGGGTTCGGCCACCCTCCTTCACATCCCCCTCCACCCCCTCCAAGGCCCGGCAATAGGGAAGCTTCTGTCTTTCGAGGCCCCGTGCCTCCAATCCCACCATCACTGTTGACGGGTCCGAGGAATATTGAGCGTCAGCTCGCTTGATTTTAATTCATGACTATATTTGGCTGGATACCTGGTTCTACTACGAAGATGCATGTTTATGATTTATATTGGTGAATACCCACGGTGGAACAGCATCCTTGGAGTACATTTCAATCTCAAAATATTTCTAATTTTTTTGTTAAAAATTTACAATCCTTTCTTTTCTTTTCAGTCTGAACGCGCATGTGCCGGATCGCATAGTCGAGTGTTGTGGCTCACCTGTAGCTCCTAAAAGAGAATTGCCTTGCGCTTTCTTGTAACAGACATCTTCGAGAATTCTATTTGTGGATCTAAGCAGCCTGGAGGTGCAATCTTAAAGTCAATTTTAGTACAAGAGAGCTAGACTCCGAGTACACGCCAGCTATAATGTATATATCCCCGCCCCCAACTGTGCTATACGAGAGGGAGCCACTCGTAAGCAACGCCGGGGTCCTATAGCTTTGCCGAGATGGGGCTGAGCAGAGGCCAAAATAAGATTGGCGGCCTAATTCCCGGTTGTCTGTGCTTTGCATAGCAATCAATCAGACCTCAAGATCATCTTGTTGAAAAGTGTATATGCTTCAATGCTGACTACATCAAAGCGAGTTCCTCGGTATCGACCTACTTTGTCGCAGCTATTTCTAGACGGTAATCTACACAGCCATACCGACATGTGGGGCTCAGAGAGAAGCACTGGAGATTTTGTAATCTACAGAGTCAAGTTGGAATAGGCTGAAGCTTTTAGTTGCTTGCGATCGAGAGCTTTGGGGTATAGATCAATAAATTATAAAAGTCAATTTGCTTCCTTTCTTCTCTTGAGATTTTCCCTTAATCCAACTATCGCGATCCTCTTCGTTCAAGTCACGCCGATTTTGCCTTTGAATATTAGTTCCATCTCCTACCAACTATATACCTCGCTCGAACTGTTTTCATCTACATATCGATATGACAACTCCCAATGATAACCTCTTTATTGGCTGCAAGGCTTACGTGGACGGTATTCAAACCTCATACGGTTATGTGCCATCGAAAGCAGCGGGCATCGCATTCTGCGTGCTCTTTGGTTTATCAATGATTGCTCATATTGTACAATTCTGCTGGAAAAGAACATGGGTGTACAGTGTCTTTGCCATCGGATGTCTGGGTAAGCAATCACTCCCAATACCAAATCCGGTATGTCGCGAAGCACATCGAGATATCTAATACTGCAAAGTGGAATTGATCGGATGGGCGGGTCGGACCTGGTCTGCTGAATGCCCATATAACTCGACTGCATTTCTCATGCAAATATCAACTTTGATCATCGGTAAGCAGAAGTCTCTTCAAGAAATCCGTGCTTTTCCTTCGCAGCTCCTGACGATGTAACACACCAGCACCGACATTCTTCACAGCTGGAATCTACGTCCTCCTTGGCAGATTGATTCAGCTCTACGGTCGTGAGTGCTCGGTGCTCTCACCAAAGCTTTACCTTTGGATTTTTTGCACTTGCGATGTCATCTCACTGGTAGTCCAAGCCGCTGGCGGGGGCATGGCCTCATCCGAGTCCGACAACAAAGGTGATACCGCTCCAGGCACAAACACCATGGTCGCTGGTATCGTCTTCCAGTTATTCTCAATTACTGTTTTTGTGGTCTGCGCCATTGACGTCTTCCGCCGTGTGAAGCGCCTTGGTATGCTTGGTATGGCGACCAACGGTTCTCTCCGTCCTCTTCTCGCGGCCATGGTGCTTTCTGTGGTCTGCATCTATATTCGAAGCATTTATCGAACCATTGAATTGGCTCAGGGCTGGAATGGGTATTTGATTACCCATCAGTCTTACTTTATTGGACTTGATGGTGTTATGATGGTGATTGCTGTTGGGATCTTCAATATCTGTCACCCTGGGTGGTTACTACCTTCGGATGCTGAGTTCACGTTGCCGAAAAACAGACCAACTGAGTCGTTTCAGACCGAGGCGCTGAATCTGAATACTATGACAGGCTACAGGGGCTATGGAAGTCATTCATAGGAGCGTGAGATGAGGGGTCCGAGGGCGTAGTTTTCTAGATTGTCCATGTTTGTTTGAATTTCAATACGTTTTTCCTATAGCGTTCACAGCGAGACTGAATGGTTTTTGACTTTCTAGCATCAATAATGAAGACTTGGCATTTTGAATATTCTCCACATAATGCAGCCGACCTCTATGTTTCTCGATAATCCTGAAAATAACTTGAAAGCTTATTCAGCTCAGCGGAAATGGTGTCTACGATTGCAGACCCTTCTTCCACCATGCAACAGTAGTCACAATCACACCAGCCCTATAGGGCTGAAACCTGGCTAAGCCTTCATGTTACAGTCTCTCAAACTTAAATCGCGGAGGAAACGTCGTCGATACGAACCAATTAGTGGACTAAGTTGGCTCCTGAGTTGGAAGCCCATCGTTGCAACAGGCCTGTGTCACAATGACCCTTTACCCAACCAAAGAGTGACAATTAGCGCTCTCTCACCAAGACCTTGTGCGAAGAAATATAGCAGAGGAATATTCAGATTATAAAACTCCTTCAGGTTCGCCATTTGTGCTGTTCATCGTCAGCACAGACTACACCATAGACTGAGATCCGGCTTTCTTCCTTCTTTATTAGATCAACGAGCTTCGTCGAGATGGGCCTCATCAAGATTCTTCTCAAAGCCATCCTCATTCCCATTGTCGTTCTCGTCGTTATCACCGTGGTTGTGATCGTTCTCATCAAAATGCGTCGCGAGAAAAAGGAGGAAAAAAGACAAATCCAAAAACACTCGTTCCAGCCACCTCCTAACACACAGTGGGCGAACGACAATTACCCTCAAAAACCAGAACCGGTAGTCTACCCTGCAGCTACACCGGGTCAGATGAAACAGGGGGCTGTCCATGCAAAATGAGACTGTGCGGACAAATTACACTATCCTGTTATTAGAGCCCATTGCTAACACTGCGGGGCTTTGCAGGTGACAGCCGTCATAGCACTGTTGACGTCAAATATGGTGAATCCTATATGACCATTTCACTTGAACATTCGAGTTCTAAATTCGCACCGCCGTTGAGATAAGGCCCCTGATCGACGATAATCTTACTCTGCTTTTCGATTCATCTTTCCAAAATCCTACTTCCTGTAAAGTCTTCAATAATCTGGCGGGACCAATTCTTTTCACATTTCTCTTCACTATTTCCTCGGCTTATATGCCTTTCTTTGATCGTAATCTACTCAAAAATAAATGGCACGAGCCCCCAATAATTAAGTCGAGTCCAATCGTCCACAGCTTTCGTACATAGTCTTCCATTGATCAGCATGGATGACGGCAGAAATGTCGCTGCCTATCCTGGGGTGATGGAAGTCTGCGTGTTTTAGACAGGGGTTTCTCGGGGCGTTAAGATAGGAAACCCTATCTAAATAAAGACCTGGTGGTGATACGAGTATGCCAGGCAACAGTCACGTCTTCGTGGTTGCATCTTGCGATGGGATTGGATCGCTAGTGATAGAGAACGTCATTTTTCCTCCCGCTGAAAACCGCAGGGCTGAAAAGACTAGGAGTAATCTGGACTAGTCTCACATTCAGTTACGCCCGTCGCTGGCGCAAAGTGACTTGGCTTTTTTAGTTGCACTAGTTCCATATTCATTTGTGGAGATCACGTTCATTGGCACGACCAAGAATCTCAGATGCAAAGTTATTGTCTGCAGGTAGATATCCCACATCGTCGTTCTGTGCTAGTGGCGCCTTTCTGAAAGCCTGCTGTAGCTGATGATGGTTTGAGCATTTTGACAGTTGTGACACAGAAATATAATCTTTCTTCTCCGACTTTTCGCTCCTTCAATCCCTGAAACCCGCCATCTATAACATCCCCTGCGCAGTTTGTCTGGAACGAGTTGTACTCAGATGCCGGGTGTCATCAGAACCCGCTCAACTGGGCTTCCTAGTTGGGCGCAAAGCCAGTGAGGTGACTAGGATGTTGGCGTCTTAAGCTGAAGATGCAGCAGACGAAGAAGGACTCTACCTACCTACCGTAAGCCTAGCGAGATGGAATCCTTCTAGGGTTGAGCCAGTCATCCGTCAGCCCTGGGGCTGGGTCTTTCGCAACTTTGATGAATGCTACCTCTCTGCTTGTTCCTTACCTTTCTTTCTCCTGCTTGTACTCTCTGCTAGAAACAACGCAGACTTTCAACATCAATTGCTTGAAGGGCGAATTGAATCTGTCCTCCAAAAGTGACACACCATGTTGAAGCTATGGAACACCCAGAGATCAAATCATACGACAGGCGACAATAAACCGATGGAGCTATAGCGAGTAACTCGAGGTCCGACCGGCTGTCCCTGATCCTTGAGTCATCCAAAAATCATGGCTCAGATGGGCGCCTCTTCGTGCATACCCCTACTCTATCTGGCCCTCGCGTCCAGAAATTGATGTTGTTTACAGGAAATCCCTTTACCAAATACTTTTAATGAAAATTTCCGTGTCTGCGTCTGTCAGTCTTAGCTGTGCCTTCAGCCTTTGGAAGATGCTTCACGTCTCTCTGACAAGTCTTCAAGAATTATCGTGCTGCTCTTTCTGAGTCCAGGCAAACCTGGCCATACTTACTTTTGGAATTTCAGTGGGCAAGATGGATATCCGGGAGCCCTGGAAAGAAACAAACCACTTTCCTAGATAGTGTACAACACATGGATAGCTGACCTCGGAGACCTTCATGTTATGACATGTATTACAATCAAATCACAATAGGACTGAGTAGGACATGTCCGATGCAATCCACGAAGTACATGGAGAACCCGACTGGGAGCCACCACGCCATAGGTCAACAGATACAGGGCGAGAATCAGAAAAAAGGATATTCAGGAACCTAGTGACGCTACTCTGTATCCAATATGGCTCTCGCCAATAGGGTTATCCAACGCAAGGAGTTCTTGTCAGAAGATTTTAATCCTAACTTCGGGTGTGAGGTAAGAGCTCCGAGACTGTGTGCTTGACGGATTGGTTCAAGATCCGAACGAATACTAGGTACGCCTGTTGATGTATTCCCTCGGTTTTTCGGGAGAGTTTTGCCGACGTATAAAAAGGCTACGTACTATGGGGACATCTTTGAACCATTGTCTACATTGTGAGTCTATCCATTCACATATTATTACAGTCAACTTGTCAGACTTCATACTTCCAGTGGATCGGTGAATCGTCACGAATAGGCGGAAACTCCTGGCACACGATACTATGCGACGAGATTACTTCCTCGCCTTTCTCGGGCTCACAGGGACTGCTCAAGCTGCTCCTACTTTTCCACTTGCTGGTTCGTCACCCTACTTTTGTCTTGATGATTTTGATCTATAACTCGAATTCACATAGGGTCCGTCGATTCTCATCTGGAGGTCGGTTCGAGTCTAGGTGGAGCTTTCATTGAGAAAGGCGGAGATTTGCATATAGGTGCAGGCGCCAGTCAAGGGGATGGGTTTGGTGAGGGGTCTGATCTTGGAGCTTTAAGCCTCGAAGGGTCGATTTCTGGAGGCTATGCCAACGAAGACTCTTCTTTTGAAGGAGCTAGCGCCGAGTCCGGTCTGGGGTCTGGACTAGGAGCCGGACTAGGAGCCGGCCTTGGACCTGGTCGTGAGGTTTCTGCCCTAGGAGGACCAGTCACTGAAAACTCTGGATATCAAGGCTCGGACATAGGGCCCAGCTTGGGAACTGCCGGCATTGGAGGCTCTGGCAATGGTGCTAGCCTCGGAAGCTATGGAGGTGTCGGTCTTGGAGAAGGCCTAGGTGGAGGACCCGGGACTGGGCAAATTGGATATGAAGGTCCAGGAATTGGAGGTGCCAGTATGGAAGGAGCTGGATACGGCAATGAAGGCACTGGCACTGAAGGAGCTGGTCCTGGAGGTATTGAGGGCACCGGTGGCGGATCAGAACTGCCATTCCCCCCATCAGTCATACCCATGTTAATGACCTCGCCGGTGCCGAGTTTACCTGCGATAACCCCTTCCATGCCGGTTAATCCTACACCTCTTGTGGTTCCATCAGCTCCTAGCATTGCACCTGCTCCGACTGAAACACCACTTGTCGTTGTCCCGGTACCTTCAGTTGCTCCAATTGCATCTTCTGTACCAGTACCAATTTCTATTGCAGCTTCAGAGCCATCAGACACAGCACCGGTTGTTGTTTCGGCTCCCTCGTTTGCTCCGGTTCCTCCTGTTACATCGAGCTGTATTCCGTGTGTTTCAGTTGCACCAGGCCCCTCTGAAGCACCACCTATTGTTGTCCCAGTTTCTTCAATTGCACCGGTTCCATCTATTGCGCCGACTTATGCTGTACCGCCTTCCTCATCATGTACTCCAGCTCCATCATCTAGTCGGCCACCGACAGTATCATCCTCCATCGGGCTGGCTTCAATCCCAGTTTCCTCTGGACCGGTACAGAATGTCCCAGTATCTACAGTTGGATCAATTGCAGGACCATCAGCGAGCATGATTTCGAGTGACATTGGCGGATTCAGCACCGCTAGCGCAGAAGAAAGTGGAGAGGGAGCTGCAGCTGGTGCAGGCGAATCCAGTACTGGTGAAACTGCTGCCACTCAAGTTGGTGGGGCCGACTTGGCAGGAATAGGTGAAGAGGGACCCGGTACAGGCCTAGAAGGAAACTCTCTTGAGGAGTCTGAGCTTGGTGGTGGTGTTGATCTGGGTGGATTTGGATCTGGAGCTGGACTTGAAGCAGCAGAGGCAGCGGGAGGTCCTGATGCCGGGTACGAAGGTGCTGGCCCAGGGGGTGGCCTGGAAGGTGGCTCCACTGAGGGAGTTGGACTTGATGGAGCCGGTGGAGTCGAAGAGGGAAGTATCGGAAGTGGATTGGATTCAGGCGGGGAACAAGGGTGCAAGGAAGGAGGCCCGGGCACTGCCATCGGAGTCGGCATCGGGAATAACTGGGGTACAGGGATCGGTGTGGGCATTTGAAATTGACCTTATCACTAGAATGGATGTTCCACAAGGTGGGATGTAGTAGATTCAAAAGCAGTTTTTAATAATCTTTTTTTGACTATATCTTCAAGCTATAAGTGAGTCTATACATCCCAAAACAAGAGCCGCCCCCACGTAAAGCTGACAGCGCCCCCGCTCAGGCCTTCTAAGGCCCCTCAAAGACAATCTCACCCGAGTCGTACAATGTATCCTCTTCGCAAATCTCCAAGGTCACCATCAATATGCTGGCTTGGTTCAAAGGTCTGTTCGGTGAATCTGACAAGAAAAAGAAGCAACGCCGAGATCGCGCATATCAGAAACGCGTGCGAGAACGTGAACGTCAACTGCGAAGGAAGCATCTAGGCGAAGAAAACGAGAATTCGTCTTTCTACTTCAAACCTTATGGTACTCCGACTACGAGAGACAGGAGAATTTATCACTAAGCTTAGGTTTGAAAGTTCTTGGTGTGTTGATCACTGTGAAGCGTACGACCAGGCTATATTGTTAGAAGTGAAGGCAGAAGTGAAGGCAGAGAAGTGAGGGATGAACCTCAAAAATCCCACGATTATGACGGACTCTAATCTTTTATTGTACAAAGCGATACTGTCATCATGCAACAATTTCGAAATACTTCAAAAAATCCGCATCCTGCCTCAACAAATCATGCTCCTCGACCGCCAACTCGACAAGAACCTCAAAGAATTTTGTTCCTCCACGCGAGAAATTGGGCAAGATTATGGAAGCCCCGGCCATGGTAGACGGCAGACGTATCGCCACCGGAACAGCTCCAGCGCCAACATCGTACTTCTCTGCGGTACCTGAGTACCAGCTAGTCATTATCATATCCATATCAGCAAAGTCCGCATGAGAGCCTAGCATCTCTCCTGGGGAAAGTGATTTCAGAAGCGAAGTCATATGACCGATGGAATCCATAGTGATGGTGTTTACGGATTCGCGGATCAAAGTTGCTGTCCTTGCAATGCCTTCGTCCCCGCCGGATGCCACGTCACGAGCTGTGCGAGGACCCGCCTGGCTTGCAAGAACGGCATTGCCGAAATACAAGTCCGAGGTCTTCTTCTCTGGGTCTCGAGTGCGCACGTTGATCGGGTGAATGAAGCGGGATGGCGACGTCGCTTTCTCGGGATGAAGGTCAAGTCGAATACGCGTAACTGCTGTCCAGATGAGAGCGGAGATGCAGCCATATGAGGTTATGTAGTCTCCTGGACTCAGGAATGGCGCACATTGAGCTTTGAGCCGTTGAATTGATGGTTCGGAGATTCTGTAAATGCCTGATTTGGACGTGGGTGGTGGTTTTGTTTTGAACTGGCTCATATCCATGATGTGAAACATTGGTAACTTTTCCAATAGTTCTGCTCTCGAGAGGGTTGGCTCAGAAGCCGAGGCATTGTAAGGGGCTCTGTTTAAGTCTGGAGTATGCGTGGGCATTTCCACTCCTTCTTGGTGGGCCTTGCTACCTTGACCGACGAGAGATAGGAATGTATCAATTGAGGACCAGTCTCCAGCGGCGTGATTCATTCTGAAGCCCAAGATCAGGCCACCCTCGATGAGACTTAGCTGCAGGCTGCAGACCGAACCCGTAGCAGGAGACTCTTCGGGTAAAAGCTGAATGGCATCCATGTCATCGGGATGAAAGCCACTCGCGGCAAGAACGGACAGAGACTTGTGTTCCGTGGGCTCGAATCGGCGGATGTTGACATCGACTGGGCATCCTGGGGCTGTGACGATGAAAGCTTTGCCAGAGCTGTCAACTTCAATATTTCCTGCCATCATCGGCAGTTGTTTGGTTGCATTGCTTACGCCTGCCTTGATAGAGGCGCACAACACGTCTAGAGTAACTGTGGGCTGGAGCTCATAGACTATGAAGAGTTTCACAGACTTGCGAATGCCCATTTTGTCCATGTCGGACAAATCAAACTTTCTTGTAGCTTGCATGGCTCACTCCAAGGTATTTCTCGGGGTTTCTGGTAATTTGATGCGAACATCAATAGGACTTGGCTGATACCGAGCACTTGATTTTAAACGTAGCCCCACGAATTCACGCTAGACCTCATAAGGAATTTATGCCTGAATTTCAGCAAGACATCACTTACCGAATCGGGTGTCCGACGTGGCAGATCTACAATCGTTTTGAAGTCTCACGTAAGAAGAGGGTTTGGAGCCCAGTAACCTTGTGGGATTACAGTAAACATAATCATTCAGTGATTCTCGAAATCGCCTTGACCAATACACACTGAGAAACTCTTTCCTGGCCCGCCAAGGCCTTAGCGCGGATCAGTTATTGACCTGCTCACCTTAACTTGAGGGCGCAGTAAAGTGCACCGCGTATGTTACATTACCGACTGACATAAGATTACACTATGCGTACGAAAAGAAAGCTCAATCTCTATAGCAACCTATGGTGGATCTCTGCGAATCATGTGGGAAAGGCCACCTGGCGCCAAGTAACTTGATGATCTGCTGGGGGACCTCCCTTCTTCCTCCCTCCTCCTGTGGAACTTGTGCTTGTCATCACTCGTGAGGGATATCATCGGCAAACGACCGTCCTGACCAGTTTGTCGGTTGTTTGCAGGCGAATAAATGCCTCAACGACTACTAATGGCGTAGGCCTCAACTAATAATCACTGCCCTTTAGTCTATCCTTACAGTAGGGCCGGGAAGATGAGGCCCAGTTCTCTCGTTAGCTATGATAGTTACGGCATTCAACAAGGTGAAACGTAGGATGATATATTATAAATTACACTAACACCTAGCACTTCCGTCGTTCACCCCCTTCCCTATCCGATCTAAGCTACGCTAATATCGACCCCACATCCCCCATCGATTACGCCTCTCCGCAACAAGCTGCGTCACAAAAGAATAGCCGTCCGTTGCTTCAAATCGGTGACTAGGAGGAAGGTCAGATGTATGATGAGGACTCGCCAACCTGTATTCACTACTTGATTGAGTGGAAGGCTACCCTCAATAACAGGAGGGCAGCAAAAGATACAGAACGAGATCTGATTCAAGCCCCTCCCTTTTACTGGAGGTTGCTTCTACGACCAAATTTAAAGGAGCTACTTATTTGAAAGTATCCACATCGGAGACTTGAGTCGGATGACAGGTCTGTTGTCGTATCAGCCACGCGGCAGAGGTACTTCACCCTGAGGTTTGATAGGACCGATATTGATTGGTCCTCTAAAAAGTCAGCTATTTGATTGGGCCGCCTCCAGTGCTGGAAAAGTTGAGCGTTTGGATGCTCTTCCGATACACGTGATTCGTTCATTAAAATGCGTCCTACCGAAAGTTACGTCGGAGGTCCAAAGAGTAGGAAATTCATTTCCTCTTCAAGCGGCAACAGAGCCTTTTCCTTGAAGGCGTTGCAGTACTGATCATCATCGAAATTTGCATCGGGGTTGAGGTATCCTTGTAGGCAGGTCAAAATAGCCTGGAAGAAGGCACATGATAATCTCCCATGAAAATTTTCCTCCTTGAGCCATTCCTCCGCTAGTTGGAGACTCGATTGATCATTTGGTAAGATGTTAGTGATTTGATCGTCTCTGAGTCTTTGCTCGACAGGCCGTCCAGAACTAATTTCAAGCAGCATAATCGCCAGGGCAAGCAAGTTCGAACAGGTTCTGTTGACGAGTGTACCATCGGGTCGTCGGGATCCAGCTCCTGATTTCTGGATCAGCTGCGATGATTTCGAAGTTGAGTTTTGAAGCAACGTACCCCGATCAAATTCCTTCACTAAGGAAGGATATCTTAGGTCGACAGTCAATGGCATGCTACTGTTCGCTCTTGCGAACACGATGTTCCTCTTACTCCATTTAGTTTCAAGCCATGGAGTATGGTTGAGTTGCAAAATCGACGCTATCAAGGTAATGGCGAGTCTGTACACTTCTGTGAAGGGGAGTTTGGCCTTGAAGTGCGGGAGAAGGGCCTCGAGAGATAGAGATTGCTGAACGTATTCAGCAGCAGTCTCTTTTAAGGACGGGCGTGGTTTCAGACACCCCGTATCATTAAGGCAGAATACCACAAATGGGTGCGGGGGTTGCCTAATGACTTTGCATAAGCTCGTAATATACTGCAAATTTGCCGGGTCGTCGTCGCCCTCTGGAACTGATATCGTCACTCGAACAGTCCTCGCGCTACTTTAACGTCACCATCAGAGCTCAAAATGACAAGGAAAGAGAACCCAAAAGTTCGTACCTCGACGGGAGTTCGTCAATCCTTATTTCAGAATTCAACCACTGAGAAGACGCGTTGCAGTCCCCACGAAGACTCAATCCGAAACAAGTCGCCTGCGCCACCAAGTTCAAGCTCGCTGCTTGCAGGGGCCTCTTCCTTTTTTTGACCTCACCAGCCGTTGCTCGAGGAGCAGACGAGCGACATGGACAGGGTTATCGTTACACCAGTTTTGAGAAATTGCTTGATGTACTTTGGTCGCGTTCTCTTGGATGGTACCCAATGATGCAGAAAATTTCAGTTTCAGACGACTCTGCGGTGTCTCACCCTGCAGCCTGTCGGCTCTGGTGGTCCAGATATCGATCCTACTCGTACAAGCCTCCAAACGCTCTAGCGCGGCCTTCACGCGATTTTTCTTCATAGTAAACCTGATCCTCTGCCCGAATTCGAAATTTTTGTGACAGAACGGAGTATTCGCGATCTGCAAATTAGAGAAGACGATTGGCAGGAGGCTTTTACTTGTGATAACCTACCAAAGTCAGTACTGAGTCTACCTTCTAAGAGGGGTGGTCAAACCTGCTGCGACCCAGGGATATTAAGGCAAGCCGCTATCTCGACCAGGATCTCTGACACTTCCTCTATGGTGAGAATGAATGGACGGTACACCGTCCCTAACTTATCGCGCAGACTGTCAGCAATGTCTCCCTCTCTCCACAATTCGCTTCGGGGATCCTCCATCATCGTGGTTTGGTCTGCGAGGTCGGCAAATGGCTCCAGTAGGAGACGAACTGCCTGGTCGTAAGAGGTGCGAATTGCATGGAGCTCCCGGATTAATCTTAGAAAATGCCGTTTCCAATGAATAAAAGCTTTTGTGGGAGCTGCCAAGTTCTCATAGTTCTCGAGGGCAGATATAATGAGAGGAATAGATCCTAGGACGAGTCCAACTGCTTCCACTCCTGTTACCATTTCGGATTGAGAGGCACATCAACGCAACTCACTCTGGAGAGGCGGGTGGCGAGATGAATCAATATGAAAGAGACAAGGCCCTTACCCTCGGCCTCGGCCAAGCTAGCCAAGCTAAGAAGTTCTTGCCAAGGGAAACGTGTTCGTGGAGCCGACGCGCCGGCCCGGGCACAGATCTCAGCCGCACGCCCCTGCTTTTTTGTAGCATTGACCCCGCGAAAGCGCAGCTCTTGGCGCTAATTCAACAAATGATCTTGTTGTATTCCTGGTATCCTTCCGTTATTATGAGGGATTTAATTGTGCTCGGGCAGTTGGAGAGAACCTTGGCGAACCGCGTGGATACACGGTTGGTTCTAACGAGTTTGCAACTTATCAACTACGAAGATGAAAATGAAGCTCACGAGGGCGTACGAAACAATATTTTTTATGCCTCTGAGATCGAAACTCTAGCCATGGATGACATCGGTGCCCTTTCTTCCTCTTGTGCAAGTTGCTTCGAAACTCTGATACGATCGCTGCGCACGTCTTCGAATGACTTTAAAAAGCAGATGATGCCAATGGCAATTGAAAATGAATATGCCCGTTTCAAGATTTGGGCTGGCAATCTGGGCGCTTTACAGAGAGGCCAAAGTTCTCTTGACGCTAGATTACGAGACTCGGTGGTGCTACGAGCAGCCGTCCTCAAATTCCTGGGACAGTTGCAAGACTGCTTGAGTAAGAGTACGTTGTGTCGCACCTCCTGCCATGTATAGTGTAATCTCTTAGTGACTGTGATTGCCCAGGTGCCGAGATCACCACAGGTCTTCGCCTACCGTACGAACAGGTTGGCGATGTCCCACATGGTCCTGACGAAGAAATCGAGGACACCAGTGACACCAGTGACACCAGTAGTGAATTAGACACCGGAGAACTGGCTGAGAGACTAGACGAAATCAAGATGTCATGGAGCACCTGTACAGGTTCTCGTTCAAGATACGCAACACGAGATATCGTTCTCTCACCAAGAAAGCGCTTCTGATAAAAGAAGAGGATCCACAAACAGGGAAAGACTTGTTCTCGGCGTATGCCATCTTCGATCGTCGGCATGTACAAGAGTCACTCGATCACCTACGCCCGCGTCCATCATTAAAGGAATTCGCTGCTGAACCTGCACGAGACCCAAATCACGGGCCTTGGCATGTACTAGATGCCGGGGATCGCCTGCTAGATAGCGACGATTTTCTGCGAGATCGCTTAGCAAAAGCAATCACCAACCGGAGAAGGTATTTTGCATATTGGCAGAGACATGCTCTCAAGCTCTCACACGTTACCCCACCGCAGAATTTCACAACTCTCGTGAAGCCTGCGGAACCTGTTTCCAAGCCTCCAGTCACACCTTTTATCTCAGGCAATTTTTTACCGACTCCAGGGCCGACAACAATAGTGTCAGGAACCGATTTCTCCATGTATAATCGTGAGTTGGACGACCAGCTGGATACAGAGACCGTGATTTCTTACGCGACTACGGCTTACGACGTTGACGGAAAGTCCCCGGAACTGCCTCCACCTCCTCCTGGTGCGGTCGGCAAGTCAGAATTCATTTGTTCGTATTGCTGGGTAGCTTGTCCATCGAGACAACTAAAAGGGAAGTCATGGCAGTAAGTATCTAGGATCATCGGCAGGATAGGAGCATCGTTCTAATGGATTTTAGAGAGCATATCCGCCAAGATCTCCAGCCGTACGTATGTACCTACGAGAAATGCCCAGATGCCGACCGCATGTACGCCAGTCGGCATGCGTGGCTTGAACATGAACGACTAGTCCACCGCCGCATATGGAGATGCTTCGAACACAGCTCCTTCATCTCAATATCGAAAAACGGTTTGCTGCAACACTTTTTAGATTGCCACAAAGAGCTAGATGGGCAGCAGATCGAAAATCTCCTAGATCTAGCCGAGACGACGGTTGCCGATGACAGACAAACGTGCCCATTCTGCTACTCGATTGGACCTTTCGATAAGGGATTTTACAATCACTTGGCTTTCCATCAGGAACAACTCGCAACCTTTGCAGTTCCACGAAACCTCGAGAGCAATGAAGAGGCGGACTCTGGGAGAGCCGAAGGCATCAGATCAGCCGGCTCGCTGCGTTCTGTTGCTCTAGATTTCCCGGACGGCGAAAGCAGCCTTGACAGCGATGACAGTGACGTATCAGTCAAAAAAGTCGAAAAACCCCTACTAGACGCTGCAGGAATCGGAGACGAGGTGGTCGTAAGGCTGCTGCTCGAGGAAGGCGCCGAACGCGAGTCGAAGGATGAAGATGGCCAGACGCCACTGGCGTGGGCGGCTAAGAACGGTCACGAGGCGGTCGTAAGGCTGCTGCTCGAAAAGGGCGCCGAACGCGAGTCGAAGGATATAGATGGCCAGATGCCGCTAGCGTTGGCGGCTAAGAACGGTCACGAGGCGGTCGTAAGGCTGCTGCTCGAGAAAGGCGCCGACGTCAACGCACAGGGTGGATTCTATGGCAATGCACTCCAGGCCGCATCACACAAAGGCTATGAAATGGTGGTACGGATACTGCTCGATCGAGGTGCCGACGTCAACGCACAGGGTGGATTCTATGGCAATGCACTCCAGGCCACATCCCAGGGAGGCTATGAAATAGTGGTACGGATACTGCTCGATCGAGATGCCGACATTAACGCCCAGGTTGGATACTATGGCAATGCACTCCAGGCCGCATCACAGGGAGGCTATGAAATGGTGGTACGGATACTGCTCGATCGAGGTGCCGACGTCAACGCCCAGGGTGGATACTATGGCAATGCACTCCAGGCCGCATCACACAAGGCTATGAAAAAGTGGTGCAGATGCTATTAGACCGCGGTGCCAACGTTAACATCCCGGGTGGAGAGTATGGCAATGCACTCCGGGCCGCATCAGTCGGAGGCTATAAAAATGTGGTGCAGATGCTACTCGATCGAGGTGCCGACATTAACGCCCAGGATGGATACTATGGCAATGCACTCCAGGCCGCATCACACAAAGGCTATGAAAAAGTGGTGCAGATGCTATTAGACCGCGGTGCCGACGTTAACATCCCGGGTGGAGAGTATGGCAGTGCACTCCAGGCCGCATCATTCGGAGGCTATAAAAATGTGGTGCAGATGCTACTCGATCGAGGTGCCGACATTAACGCCCAGGGTGGATACTATGGCAATGCACTGCAGGGCGCATCAGTCGGAGGCTATAAAAATGTGGTGCAGATGCTACTCGATCGAGGTGCCGACATTAACGCCCAGGGTGGATACTATGGCAATGCACTGCAGGGCGCATCATTCGGAGGCTATAAAAATGTGGTACAGATGCTGCTCGATCGAGGTGCTGACATTAACGCCCCGGGGGGAATCTATAGCAATGCACTCCAGGCCGCATCACAAGGATGCCATGAAGAAGTAGTGCAGATGCTACTAGAACGAGGGGCTGGTGACCACACCGAGAGTGGAGCTCTCGATCCTCAGTCCACTCTCAATACAGTCAACAACCTTGGTCTTCCCAACTCTGGGCAGGGGAAGCTGGAGGAGGCAGAGCAGATGCACCAGCGAGTGCTGGCAGGCAAAGGAGACGGTTCTCGATCCAGATCACAGCAGGATCCAGCGGCTTAGAGCAAGATTCAATAGACCAAGCATTGCGGATTGAAAATGCTGCATTACAATACTCTGAGAAGATGAATGCTTTATCCTGATACATTCTTAGGAGTGGGGTTTAGCACTTGTTCTCCCTACGTTGAGGCACGAAACAACTTCCCTATCGACCATTTGGGATATATCTCATAATAACTCATTGTATTTGTTTCCAACTTCTACTAAGAATGATGGCGTTAGAGAGGTTTGGGAGGGTATCTGATCTTACTAATGTGGAAGATCCATATTGTACACTATACAGAGAATTGTAGTCACCTAATAGATCATCAAGTGTCAAGGTGCTAGGAGGCCTTCGCCATATAATTTGCAGAGATTCTCGATATTTTCCAAGCCATTCCTTAGAATTCTTGTACATTTATGTAATATCACATAGAAAGATGCCGTACCATAAAGCGTGCATCTTACAATGTCCCTCTATCTTGTGCGGCTCGCTCAATAAATAATCTGCGCTAAGGCCTTGGCGGTGGGGCTAGGCAGGAGTTTCTCAGTGTACGTTGGTCAAGCCGATTTCGAGAATCACTGCATGTCGGGCTGGAATCAATCTTCAACTTAACTCGACCAGGCATCACCACCGTCCACCACAGTAAAGCTATTGGAATTTTAATTTTCCAGAAATTGGAACAGCGCAACGTCGCGGCAAAGTCCACTACTCTTCGCCATGGACAATGCATCATGCAGGCAGCAACCGAGCTTCATATTTACGAGTACTCAGTCCGAAGGTACAAATTTTACCAAGTAAGATATTATGGTACACCAAATAAGATGTATTGGAAACTAAACATTTAAGACAAATCATATACCGATCACGAAAACACCGATGCACTCTTAGATAAACAAAAAAAAAAAAGGAGAAAGGGAAAAAAGCATATCAAGTCATAATAATGGAAGCCCAAAGTACTTCCCAAATTTCCCAGGATCAAAACACTTATGCGGATCCAAGGTACTTGAGCACATTCTCGCGCTCCTCAACAGGCAACATAGAAAGCACCTGCTGCACACCACGAAGACCACCCTCCTTGTTTCCAATAAGCAGCTGCGCAACTTCAGAGGCAACGCCCTCCGTGCGCAAGGCCTCAACCTTGGCGTGCACGATCTTCTTGTTCTCCTCGTACCAGGTGGCGACCTTGAGGTCATCATGCTCGAGCTCCTCGTCCAGCAGGCCAGTCCAGGCGTGCAAAGTGCGGAGGTGCGCGGCACGGGGCGTCTCAGTACTGGTGGAGGCCGCGCCAGTGGAGGGAATGGCGCCACCGGCACCATTGCGAGGAGCAGGGGTAGCGGTAGCGGCGACCATGCGCTTGACGATCAGCTCTTCACTGAGACGGCGGCGTAGGCGCCAATAGAAGAAGCGGCGAGCGTTCTGCCACTTCAGAGGATGGCGAATGGTGTTCTTGGCTTGCATGCGGCCGGCGCGGTCGTGCAGGTCGGCGAATTGGAGAGCGATCTGCAGGTAGACAGGCAGAAGCTGCTCTTCACGGACGGCCATCTTGGCCTTGATCTCGGTCAACTGCTCATTGCTGAGGGAAGTGTCTTCGAGGGAACGGCGGAGGTCACCATAGGTGGTGTCCAGGCGGGCCATGGTATCAAGCTGCTTGTCGCGGCGGTACTTGATGTTCACAATACCTTCGGGCTCGAGGACACCACCGCGGGACTCTTCGTCGGCGTACATCTCCATTTGATCGGGGTTGATGGTGGGGTCAACGACGACCCAAGATCCACCACGGAGCTCACCGTGAGGAGGGATGTAGACGAAGATGGGCTGCTCGTGCTTGACAAGAGCATCGACAATGTACGAACCGTACTTGAGGACCTCGTTGTACATGTCACGCTGACCACCAGAGAAACCTCTCCAGTTGGCAAGGATCATGACGGGCAGCTGCTCACCGTTGTTGAAATCACGGAGAGCCTGGGCCGTCTTGTAGGCGGAGTTGGGGTACCAAACACCACCAGCCTCCTGGGTGATCATCTCCATAGAGTCGGGGTTGGCTGGGTCGGCAGGAGTAACGTTCTCAACAGAGCGGGTCTCGACAGCGATGACACCCATGGGAATACCACCAAGGCGAGCACGACCAACAACAACAGTGCGAGCCCAACCGCCGAGAGACTCTTCAAAGGAGTCCTTGTCGAACAGACCAGGGAGGAAGCCTTCCGGTTCCTGCTTACCGCCAATGAGCCAGCGGACATCGTAGGACTGCTTGGGAGGCGGGTAGTAGGCGACATCACGATCCCAGTTATCAGACCAGGGGCGGATGGGGATGGGAGCACCCTTCTTGTCGGGAACAAAGGACATCCACTCGATGATCTTGCGAACACCGTCGAAGTCGTCAGCTGCAGTCATATGAGAAACACCGTTGTTGTACATGATCTGGGTACCGCCAAGCTGCAAGTTGGAGGTATAGACCTCACGACCGAGCAGCTTGTTGATGGCAGGAGCACCAGTCAGGATGATGGGCTGGCCCTCAACCTGGATAGCACGCTGACCAAGACGAACAAGGTAGGCACCGATACCAACGGAACGGCAGGTAACCAGCGTGATGGTGAAAATGTCCTCGTAGGCCTTGGAAGTAGCACCCGCGATGAGACCGGAGCCCTTGAGACACTCAACACCAAGGCCGTCCTTGGCACCAATGATAGTGGTGATCTTGTAGCGATCCTCACCCTCGTCGTGAATGAGCTCAGTAATGACCTCCTTCTTCTTGCCAGCATCGAAGCGCTTCTTGACCTCGGGAGTGAGGTAGAGGTACTTGAAGCCAGCCTCAGGCTTGGAAGCATCGTTCCAGGCAACGGAGAAGTACGGGATCAGCTCATCGGCCATACCGATACGGGCACCGGAGTTGGCAGACAAGTAGATACGCGGGATACCAAGCTTGCGAGCGAGCTCAGTGCACTTGTGGAAGAATTTATCTTCCTGGGGGCCGAACGAACCAATCTGGAAGGTGATGTCGTTGGCAACAATAATGAAACGACGACCCTTGGGATACTCGGGGGTACGGGCAGTGACGATCCAGCCGACCATACCGTGGGAGTTGGTGCCGGGCTCACGGGAGACCTCAACCAGATTGTCAGTGTCATCGAGGACCAACTCCTCGTAGTCAATGCACTCGCCGATAGCCGGGCGCTGAGAAGACAGCGAGGGGATATCCGCAACAGCCTTAGTCCAAGCGTTCTGGAAGGCCTGGCGGAACAGCTCGGGGAAATCGTACACGTACTGAGTTCCCATGAGGTGGGCCTTGTAACGCTTGGGCTGCAGCCACTCCTTGGTAGGGTAAGGAGTAGACACGGGGCGCATGTGCATGGAGCCGAGCTTGGTAGTACCACCAATGCTCTGGAAGATCCACTCGCCCTTCTCGGACTTGCGCTCGATGTACAGCTCAACCTGGATAATGAAACCGTAGGTGTTGCTGATGATAACACGCAGAGGGTAGGGCATGCCGGTGGAGGGATCAGTGCAAAGGATGCGAATCTCAGCTCCGGTAACACGGAGGCGCCACAGGCGACGACCGAAGCGGTCCAGGAAGCCAGCAAGAGCCTGCTCGACATCGATGGGCTGCAGGTTGAAGACGGGGGAGAAGTTGATGAAGATGTGGTTAAGGTCAGAGTTGTTGTTGCCAATGATCTCAAGGGCATCCAAAATATCGTTCATCAGGCGATCAGCCTCCGAGATCAGGTATTCGGCGGTGGGAATGTCATCTCGCAGACGACCAGGACGGACGACAGCGCGAACAAAGTAGCGCTTGTCGACGGCCTTGTCGCTTTCGGGACCCTTTCCAAGCGCCTCGTAGACGTGAATGTTACGGTTCTCAGTGAAGACGGGCTTGATCTTGAACTTGGACAGACGGCCAAGCTCAAGCTGGAAGGCAAGAGCAGGCTCGTTGTGGCGAATGCTCTCATCTTCCTCATACTTGGGGCCACGGAAGGTGAAGTATCCGGGGTAGACACCATTCTTGGCACAGATGAAGGTCACACGGCGGATGCGGCGGGAGAGCAACTCCTCCTTGTTGTCAGCCAACAGTCTCTGCATCTGTGAAGCGATCTGAGAGTCATCTTGCTCTTCAATGTCACGGATAGCAATATTGAGGACACCAGTAAGCTCGTCATCGTTCTCCTTAACACCCGGGGGAGCAGGGCGACGCTTGCCCTCAAGATTGGCAATCAGGCCGTTGTCAGCCTTATGGGCCTTGGCGCCAGCGCGGTTGAAGGCCTCCAGAGCCTTGGGCAGGAATTCCTCCGCATCCTCCAGGTACTGCACGGGAATAATGACACCGCGGCGGATAGGGTCGGTGGAGGGGTCATTGACCAGGTAGGACATGTCACTGATGGAGTTGATGCGCTTGAAAGGGTTGCTTTCAGCGGTAGGGGTGCTGGGAGCCGAGGGCTGAGTGGAGGAGATAGGACCAAACTCAGCCTGACCCAGCTTGCCGAGGGTGAAGTCCCAAGACAGGAGGGGAGGCTCACCAGCGGCGCTGTAGTCAAGGCTCTTGACAGTGTAGGCACGGTAAGCGCGGCGGACATAGACCTCCAGAGCAGCGAGGGTGACCCAGGGGTCCTGGTGGACGAAGAAGCGAGGAAGTACATCAAAGACGGTGTACTTGGAGTCGACGACCTCCTTCAAGATACCAGCATCGGGCTCACGGTGGTCCCAGCCAGTCTCGCCGTAGCGGGACTCGACAACAGAAGAGCGCAGGATGTGCTCCATCTGGGACAAGCGTTCCTCCAGCGATGGCATAGCGCACTGGATGAGAACCTCACGGGCCTTGAGAGTGACCTTAGCGGTGGAGCGAGCCTCGAGGTCAGTAAGCTTCTTCAGAATAGGCTTGAAGTGCTTGCTGACATTGCCGAGGTTGGGCTGGTTGGGGCGGTACATTTCCAAGATGGCCAGGATCAGGTTGTTCTTGGAGCCAACGCGGCTGTGAGAGAGGACAGTGTGTACGACCTTAGTGATATCGTCCTTGTTCTCCTCGCGAAGCTTGAGAATGACATCCTCGTCACGCTTAGTACCGGTGGAGAACAGCTTCTCGACGTCGTAGTACTGCTCCAAGAGACTGATGAAGACATTATACTCGTTGGTCTTCAGGCCGTCCAGATACTTGTTGATAATCAGCGTCAAGGGCGAGAGAGTGGTTTTAAGGATCTCAGCATCGGCGGGATTAACGTGCTCCTCGATGAAACGAGAAATAGTCTTCTGGAGCTGCTTGGCAGGGAATTCAGCCTTGCGAGACTTGGCCTTCTCGACGACGCCTTCGAGCTGGGCATCCAGCTTCTGAGGCATACGCGAGTGCAGAGCGGATGACTGGGCATTCCACTCTCCATAAGGAAGCTCGGGGTTGCGAAGGACCTCAACAAGCTCCTTCAGAGTCTCTCCCATGATGACCTGGTTGTCGAAACCACGGAGGATGTTCTCCAGAATGGTGTACAGTAACCAGAAGCGCTGCGGGGGCTTCATACCGACAACGACGGGAGGGCCAAGGTCGGGCAGCTGGCCAGTGAAGGGTTGAGCGTGCTTAACACGCGAAGGGTCATCCAAAGCGAGAATACCGAGGATATCACCCGCCTCTAAAGTTGCTCCGGGCTGCTTGAGGAGCTGCACCATACCGTCCTCCTGAGCGATCAAGGGCATGTACATCTTCATGACTTCAACCTCAGCGTAGGCCTGGCCAGCGCGGATGTGCTCACCGTTCTGGACAGTGAACTTGACCAGCTTACCGGGAGAGGGGGAGCGAAGCTGAGTGGGGTCGTTCTCCTGCTCCAAAAGGCAGGTCTTGCCATCCACACTCAGACGAGTGGCAGCAGGCTCCTCCTTCCAGTAGACATTGTGACTGCGGCCGCTGAGCAAGACCAGCAGACCACCGTCAGCCAGAGCACGTACACCAACGGAGCACTTGGAACCGTTGATGAACAGGTGGTAGCTGTCGAGACTGGCGCGGGTGGCAGTGAACTTGTAGCGAGCACCCTCGTAGATGAAGTCTACAGGGAAGACAGTCTTGAGGACTTCCTTGGAAGGAACTTGACCCTTCTCCAGACCCTTGCGGTACTCCTCAATGCCAGCCTCACTGGCAAGGTGAGCCTTCGTGACGGCACCACAGATAACAGCGACAATAGGGTCGGGGCGCTCGGCTGTCAGCTTGTTGGAGATGAGCTGGTCAAGCCAGCCGGTGGTGATGGTGTTGTCCTCGAAAGCGGGAGTTTCCAACAGCTTGATGAGGTACTCAACGGTGGTACGGAAGTCACCACGAATGCTCAATTCCTTGAGAGCAACAACCATGTGCTTGCGCGAGGCAGAACGATTCTCACCGTAGGCGAAAATGTGACCGAACTGGCTGTCCGAGAAACTGTGGATACCACCAGAGGTTCCGACGGAGAAGTAACCCCAAACATTAGAAGAACTACGGAAGTTCAGCTCGTGCATGGTACCACTAGAAGGCTTGAAACCCTCGCCGGGATCTTCAGAGGTAATACGGCAAGCAGTGGTGTGGCCCTTGGGCTGAGGGCGGCGCTGAGTCTTCAGACTCTCCTCGCTGGAGAAATCGAAGTCAATCTCACCGGTGGTGTTGGGGTCAACACCGTACAGGAGACGAATGTCGCGGATCTGGTGCAGAGGAATACCCATGGCGATCTGGAGCTGGGCAGCGGGCAGGTTGACGCCGGAGACCATTTCAGTGGTGGGATGTTCCACTTGAAGACGGGGGTTCAACTCAAGGAAGTAGAACTTGTCATCGGAATGGGAGTACAGGTATTCGACGGTACCGGCAGACACGTAACCGACCAGACGACCAAGGCTGACAGCAGCCTTCTCCATTGCCTGGAAAGTGGATTGTTTGGCAATGGTGACGGGTGCCTCCTCAATAATCTTCTGGTGACGACGCTGAACAGAGCAGTCACGGCCGAAGAGGGAGATGTTGTTACCGTACTGATCAGCAAGCAGCTGCACCTCCAAGTGGCGAGCGTTACCAGCCAGCTTCATGATGAAAATAGGAGAACCGGGGATCTCGTTGGCAGCCGCATTGTACAAGGAGACGAAGTCCTCCTCGTTGTCGACCTTACGGATACCCTTACCACCACCACCCTCGGAGGCCTTGACCATGACGGGGAAACCAATCTGCTTAGCCTTCTCCAGACCTTCGGCGGGGGAGAACGTGCAGCCGCGGGCGTAGACATCGTCCTCGACCGTCACAATTCCTTTTTCATCAATCGTCACCTCTTCGACGCCGGTTCCCGACCAGGGGATACAGGGCACACCAGCATGCTGTGCGACAATGGTGGAGGAGATCTTGTCACCCAACGAGCGCATGGCAGATGCGGGAGGACCAATGAAGATGATCTTCTTGGGCGAGGCCGCTAGGGACTCGGGTAGCCGAGGGTTCTCAGAGGCGTGACCCCATCCAGCCCATACGGCGTGAACATCCATGCGCTCGGCAACATCGACAATCAGCTCGACGTTGGCATAATTATTATTATTCGTTCCGCCAGGAACCTCGACGTATTGGTCAGCCATGCGGATGTAGTCGGCGTTGGCGGTAAGATCTTCCGGGGTGGCCATGACAGTGAACTGGATGGCTCGCTCGTTGCCAAAGGTCTCGTAGGCCCATTTCCTCACTGAGCGGATCTCCTTGACGGCGGCGATACCGTTGTTGGCGATAAGCACCTAAAAATAAGAAAAGAGATGGAAAATCAGCCCCAATTTCTTCCAATTGAGTTTGTGAACTCATAAAATCATTTTTGTCGTCTCAAACTTACCGACGTGATGACGGAGTGACCGCCATGCTCGGCGACGAAGTCCTTCACGGAGCTCGGAGGTGCTACTTCGAGGTGGTTACCACCGATGAAATGTGAAGGGAGGTTGTATTTGGCGGCATTGGAGCTGCCGTGGCCGTTGGACGGCTGATTGCCGTTGGGGACGCCCATGGTGTAGATGGATCAGGCAGTCTCAGATCCCATGCGAGAGTTGAGGCGAAAGGAAGAGATTAAACGTTATGAGAGAAGTAATGTACAACGTGGCGAACCCGGAAACGGTGACGCGGGTAGAAAGCAGAAGTAGGAAAGGGAAAGACTGGATAATGTCAAGTCAGCCGGGGCAACACGAAGATCCCGATGCGGCAGGGTCGGAGCTTGGTCGCAAACGGGGGCAGGATCGCAAGGTAACAAGGAGGTTGCAGTAACACTTACCGGGACCACCAAAACCCGACTAAGAAGAAAAGATGAGAAAAAAAAGAGGATTCGTTTCTCTTGGATAGCAACGAACTAATACTCGATCGAAGACGCCAGAAGAAAAAAAAAATGATGAGGATGATTTCCTAGAGTCCCACCAAGTGGAGAATCCCAACTCGTGCACTGAAAGTACCTTCCCATATTGTTTAGTACTGTCAGGTACATCCAGGAACACCCCTTCCCCAACTCCCGCGTCTTTGTTGGGCCGGTTCCACTGTGTCTCTACGTCCCACCATTTCGACCATGTCGACCTTTTCGATGATTTCGATAATGTCCTCATCTTCTTTGCTCTCATTACCCTCTTGAACACCCTCATTAGTGTCATCACTCCCTCATGATATCGATCTCTTCGTTTCCACTGATTTCCCTGGCCCCTTGACGAATTGGGAGGCTGACGGTGTCCCCCCTCAGCCCCTCCATCGAAGATTATCCCGGGGTCGGACACCGAGTCGGCAGCTTAAAACTCCTCGGACTACGAGATGGCGCTAACGGAGTAAAGTAACCACGTAAATTAACCGGATCTATACATGCCCGAGTTCTCGCTTTCCGGCCTCTCTGTACACCGGTGGGGACTCTTCCCAGGGTAGGTGAGTGACGTAGCGCTAGCTCCCAACGTGAGATCGGCGATAAGGGACGGGACGCCCCATCGGCAATGAGATTGACGTACAAATGGCCTGTACTACTCAACATGTCTTCGGCTCTAAATCCCTCTATGGTCTAGTGGCTCGGTGGCTGGCTAGGCTGGGGAAGAGTTCCCTCTCACACATCTCCCTACAGAACAATATTTCAAGGACGTAAACTCGTGGGTATTATCGAACGCCTCGCGACGTAGAAAACAAGAAACGCTGAGACACAGCTTAGGACGCCTCGGAATCCACCAGAGGCTACATCAAATCAAGGTAAAGGTCATGTTAGAGGTCAAGAGGTGAGCAATGCTCCACATCAGCGCCGAGTAGAACTGTACAGGATGGCGCCGGTGCGGAGTCTCTGTGGCCACGAACCAGGCGGCCGCTATGCACAAAATGCAACACCACGATTTTCAAACTGGTGTCGAGGAACAAAGCACTCGCAAGAAGCGAAATCTGATGGAACTATCGCACGTCTCAGCTCAACGCCGCAGGGACAGGTACCCAGGGAATTCTTTTTTAATAAGTTTCACCCAGGTCATCCACTTGCATCTTTCGCTCGGACGGTGGCATGCCCCCGGGGCCGATGCTGGTCTTAAAATTTCGGGGAGTGGGGATGGCGGAGACACCACTGGTCGTGCGTTTCTTCAGGGTCGGGGTGGCTGAGAAGGATGGCCGTCGGAAGTCCTGGGGGATCCGAGTAGTGGTGGGGGTCTGAGAAATATCTCGATCTTCATCGATGCCAGACATGCTGCCGACAGATGAGGTCTGGCCCGCATTGTTGCTCAGAGAAGATCGCGGTCGGCGGCTCTCCGTCGTCGGGTTGGTTGAATAATGTCCGAGGGGTGTTTTAGCCCCAGGGCGGCTCTGCCGACTTTCGGGCCGCGCATTGATTGGCACGCCTGAGTGGACACTTTGGCTGAAGGAGCTACGACTGGAGAAGCTGGTTCGACTGCTTGGGCGGCTGTCGCCCTGAGTTCGAGCTCCAAATGATTGGCGGCTCTGCGGGAGATAGGACGGAGTACCCTCACTGTCTCGTACGGATGAACCGAAACTGCTGCCACTCATCCGCTTGCGGGAGCTTCTTCGGACGGTCACGCTGGATGGGACCGGGCTGTCTCCAGTAATAGACCCCGAGCGAGGGGATCCATGTCGTGAAGACGTCTCGGACGGCGCAGGAAGTCGCGATTTGGCAGACTGGATTCGCTCCTCGAGCGTCTGCATCTTGCCAATTAGGCCACGGATCTGATACAGTGAACCGGATTTAGGAAGCCCAGGAGGACGCTGCGTAGTCGATCTCGATAGGCTAGCACGGGAGGAAATCGACATGGAAGGAGTGGACCGTCCGCCGCCATTATTGCTAAAGGCGAGAGAAGTGGCCCGGGAGTGAGTGGGACGAGGCGCAGTGCGGGCATTGATCAGAGTGCGCGAATTGATCGGGTCGGCGCCCGCTGCCCTGCTTCGGGGGAAGGTGGGGGTTGCATTGATCGACCTGCGCAGGCTGGCGGAGGACTCGGAGATAGGAGGTGAAGGTGGGGTTTCGGCAGACATTGCCAGCGATGATTTGGCTGGCGGCGTCGCAAAACCAGGGGAGGATGTCGCGGTTCCAGGCGACCGATCGAAGATCTCCAGGTGCTGGGGGGTGGATGGGCTGCGGTACAAGGGGGTCGGCTTGCGACGACGGAATCCGTGCCCCTCGGTGTGTCGCAGCTTCTCTTGAACGATCTCAGCTTCGACCTTAAGATCAGATAATTCATCACGCAGGCGCTGGTTCTCGATCCGCAAATCCTCACGCTCCTGTTCACCACTGCGCATTTCTTCCTCCAGCAGCACTCCGCGCTCGATAGCCATGTTGTATTTGGATTCCATGTCCTCCAGGGACGAGGAGGTGTTTCGGGCTTGTCGCTCATAGTCATCGTTGGCAACCTCGATATCGCGCAGCTTCAACTGCAGAGTGCGGCTCGTGTCGCGTAGGGAAGTAATCTCCTTTTGCAAAGTATTTTGCACTGAGTTGGCTTCAGCCTTGGACTGCTTGTATTTGGTCTGCCGCTGTGTAAGTTTTCCCTATATCGGCTAGCAGAACGAAGAAGTACCATACCTTCCATTCCTCAACTTCGTATCGCAAATTATCGACTTTCTCTTTCAGCTGGCGCTCCCGCTTCTCTGAGGCCTCAATATCTTTCTCCAGCTCAGCCTCCAGCTCCCGGCTGGAGAGTTGAAAGTCCGCTAGCTCCGTTTCAAGCTGCTCATACTGGGCCTTGTAATGCGCTAGTTCGTCTCTGTAGGAGCTGCTGGTGTGCTTCCGCTCGGAAGAGGAATCATCGGCGGCCGGCATCGTCCCGTGTTGGGCACCCGGGCCGCAAAGACTTGCGCGAGTCCAACGTCAACCGTTTTTTGTTTTCTTTTCAAAGGAGCCAGATGATAGATCTGCCAATTATGACGAAGAGCGAACGAATAATTCAACGGGTCATAGGGCTGCGTTGGTAGCGACGCACGGTTGTTGATAAGAACCCCTCGGCGAGGCGGTGACGCAGCGGGATCGGGATCGTTAATGAGTTCAATGGAAACCCTCCACCGAGAGAGCAGGAATGTATGACTTGGAAAACTGAAAAAGCCCTTGGATTGGACTTTGAGCCCCAATAGACTTACCCTATGCTACAGAAGTGTGTAGCTCTCACGGTGGACGGGCAGGTGTCGCAAGAGGCGGGTTTAGGTTGATTAGATCGGGTGTGCAGTTGTCAACACACGTTCCGGTCGTCAGGGGATCCAGCAAGGCGCTAAGCCCGATGGGGAGCTATGTCTTAGTGCCTGAGGCTAGCAAGTCTAGCCCTCTTTGGGCAAGTGACTCTGATCAGCGATCTGGATTCATCCCGAGGGTCTCTTTGGGCCTCCTTGGGTTTCCGGGGTAGATCTTACTGTCCGCGAAAGGGGAAGAAAAAAAGTGCGTCTCATTCAGTCGATTTCCGTTTTGGTTATTCAGCCTCTCTTATCAAATCCTCTTCCTGCCACCGATCTGGTAGATTATGCCCACGCACGGCATCCTTGGATCGGAGGCTGATCGTCAACGCTGCTTCCACGCACTTGTTTACCCTCGCCCCTCCGGTTCCCACCAGCTGCTCCACGTTGTATATCATACTCGCCAGCTTTAGATGATGATGTGACGCGCGCGCTGACCCTATTCCTTACTAGGCTACTTGCGAGACTGGGCCCATCCACCTCGCCCATCATGGCGGACCCCACCGATCTGAACCTGGACGCGCCGAGTGACCTTCAGGACATTCCTGAACTTGCCATGCAATTGATTCCCCCGCCGGAAGGAACGTACCCTGATAAGTGAGTGGCCGACTTCCCCTTGCATCTGAAAGCGTTCCCTTCTAATCAGCACCTCCCCGGGTTAGGAACACGCTCCTCGCTGCCGTTCAAGCACATGGCAAAGCACATGGCTATAATGTTGTGGTCAAATCATCAAGCACGCCCACCGAGAAGAAGCCAGGACGGACTGCCAAAGTCTGGTTGCGCTGCGATCGCGGCGGACACTATCGACCTCGCAATGGACTGACTGAAGAGACACGCAAACGCAGAAGAACATCACGTTTAATGGACTGCCCGTTCATGCTTGTCGCAGCTGGATCTCCCGGTATCTGGACTTTGACCGTTCTCAACCCAACACACAACCATGGTCCCATCGTCGAGAAGCCCCGTCAGGTGCCTCATCACAAGGTGCGTAAGGGTCAACTGCCTGCAATCCCTTACGATTGGCCTCATGATGCGACCTTTACTCCGTACACGACTGCACTTGTTATCATTGACATGCAGAAAGATTGTAAGTGCGCTCGAACTTGATGCGCATCATGTTTGGGGAAATATTCTAATGTTTCTCTTTACCAGTCTGCGCCCCTGGTGGATACCTCGAGTATCAGGGTTACGACATATCTGCTGCACAAGCACTAATTCCCAAGTTGCAGCGGCTGCTTCACTCTTTCCGTTCTGCCGCTTTCCCTGTATACCACACTCGTGAAGGTTCGTACGCGACGCCCACATTCCTCTACTGTGTACTTAAATAGCTAACCTATACTATAGGTCACCGTCCCGACTTGTCTACTCTTTCCAGTAGAGAATTATTCCGTTCCCGTAACAACGCTATGGGCCTGGGAATCGGCTCTCAAGGCCCAATGGGTCGCCTGCTTATCCGTGGCGAGCTGGGTCACGACATAGTCGAGGAGCTATATCCTCTGCCCGGAGAACCAATCATTGATAAGCCCGGTCGCGGTGCCTTCGCTCACACGGATTTTGAACTGTTACTACGAAACAAAGGCGTCAAGAATCTCGTTATTGCTGGTGTTACTACCGATGTCTGTGTTTCAAGCACCATGCGCGAGGCTAACGACCGTGGATTCGATTGTGTCCTGCTGGACGACGCCAGTGCAGCCAGCGAGCCATCCCTCCATGTGAGCACCGTCGAGTCCATCAAGATGGAGGGAGGTATCTTCGGGTCTGTCGCCAAGCTTGAAGATGTGATTCAAGCCGTTGACAGCTTCAAGTCCGTGACTATGAAGAAGCTGGCTCCTCAACTGACAGGCTAAACATATAAAGAACACCCTCGAATTGGTGGGTTTGATTAATTGATGGGAATTGGGCGGAAACAGGCGTTTTTCGGGATAAAAATTCCCTGTTCAGGTAATTCAATTATCCAAGAGCGTCTTTCGACCGTGGGTTTCAAGTTTCGGGTTTCAGGTTTTAGGTTTCTTCTTGATGGAATTAGCGGGATATGCAATTTTTTTTTGGTCTTTCTTTTTGTCGAAAAGTCATAGCTGATCATTTTCTTTGGAGAGTTAATTGTCTGGACATTATTATAGTGTGCATTGACCAACAAACTGCCCCTATTCTTTCCTGGGTATCATACATCTTTGCTGTTCGCTTTTCCACTTTCAATGGCTCTCTTAGAAATTGTAACAATTGTAATAAGTACAAAGCATATGCAAGAGCAGCCCATTTCGATCTAATTTTCATGCAAGTCCAAAACGCCTCGCTCCATGAGAAGACAAAAACAGAATCAGTCAGCTTACTCCATTTACAACCACTTCTTTCCGGCGCCTGTGACCTTTGCACGGAACACGGGGCTCTTGATTTCCATTCCTTGTTTGTAGAATGGGCTCATGGCTGTCTTAACATAGCTCTCGTACACTTCATTCATGAACTGGCGAACTGCTTCCTCGGTCTGAGGGGAAGTCGGGTTTGCAGCGATGGAGCTCGACGAGGCACGAGTGGTTGATGCGGATGAGCCGAGAAGTGAGGACGATCCAAGACCACTGGAGGGACCTGAAGGTAGTTGCGGAGGTTGATGTAGGAGGAGGAAGCGGGCGCCGCTGGGTGTGAGGAAGGCGGAGATGTAGGCTGCGGCGGGTGGATAGGTGTCGATGTGTTTGAGATACCTATTCTAGAGCATTAGCTCTGGGTGTGCTGAAATAGTTTACAAAACATCTCAAGCAAGGCGAGAAACTCACATTCCGCCATTAGTCCACTGTGCCTCCTCGACAATGTCCAGACTGGAGTGGATGATGAATTGATTCATGTACTGCGCTGTGTCGGGAAAACGGAATCGAGCAATGCCATCGCCGCCGCCCTTTGAGGTGCCAAATGCGATGTTGAAGATCGGCGTATCGGTTGGTGAGAGAATGGTGAAGTAATATGACATTTTGGCGGGACAGTGAGTGCGGAGATCGGAGTTGGGGGCTTCGAGGGGAGACGAACTGCTGCGGCCGATGTTTAGTGTCGGGCACGTGACTGATAAGGGACCAGCTTCTAACTAGATATAACCTTGGGAACGCGAGCTTGACGCTATAGGGCATGACCTGAATCTTGAGTCTGCATCCTTTGATTGTTGTAAGGATTTAGATAATGAGTCCTCGGGGACTTTTCTTCATTTTTTACTTGTATTGCCTCGATACTAGTTCATTAGTTTGCTTTCAACTCAGATATATATCTGCGGTCGAATTAGATTAAGCAGGAAAACATGGAGTAAAATAGAACATATTCGACCATATATGAAGCTTTCAAATCATCTCGAAAGCATAACCGTATATCACTACGAAAGGTTCAACCAGAATGACAGAGCTTAAAGCGCTACTTCCACAAGACTTGACTCTACTTCCCCCGCAAAATACGGTCACATGACTGATAGCCAGCCCCTGCTTTATCGCTATCGCGACTTTTTGATCTCGACGTCACTCACACACACCTCAGCTTGCGCCAGCTTGAATTTCTCCGCCATCCTTGCGTGCTTGCGTATAGCGCAATTTCGACAACCGAACAGCCAGACAAGGTCGAAACATGGCTCCGCAATTCGGCTTAAACCTCCCTAACAAGAAGCCTTTGGGGCCAAAACCGAGCAACCCCCTCGGACAAAAGCGCAAGAAGAACATTTTCGATGACGACTCGGAAGATGACAACCAGAATGGGGATGGAGCAGTTGAAGTGTCGACAATGGGTGGACTCGATGCGTCGGCTCCCAAACCCCCCAAATCATTCACGACAGCAGGGCCGCCATCTAAACGAAAGATGCAATTGGGAAGTGGCAAGCCGAGTGTCAAACCATTGAACAAGAATTCAATATTTGCGGATGACGAGGATGAGGATGAGCAGAAAGATAAAGAACAACAAGGAGAGGTGCGCTTCGGACTCAACCAAGCGCAGTCGAAGCAGCAGACGGTCCCAGGTAGGGACTTCACCAACCTTTCTGCAATGCATAGCAGCAAAAGACATGCCAAAGAGGCCGAAGAGGTCGATCCGTCAATCTACTCCTATGATACAGTGTACGACAGTCTACACGCCAAGAAAGAGAAGTCTGCGACCGCCGATCAGAGTGAAACACCGAAGTATATGGAAAACCTGCTTCGGAGCGCCGAAATTCGGAAACGAGACCAGTTAAGAGCGCGAGATCGTCAGCTGGCCAAGGAGAGAGAGGCGGAGGGCGATGAATTTGCGGATAAAGAGGCATTTGTCACGAGTGCGTACAAAGCTCAGCAGGCAGAGATGCGGAAGGTGGAAGAAGAGGAGGCACGTCGTGAAAAAGAGGAGGAAGAGCGAAAGAAAAAGAATGGCGGCGCTGGCATGGTCGGCTTCTACCGAGATGTGCTTTCACGAGGCGAGGCAAAACACGAAGAAGCCGTCAAAGCTGCCGAGGAAGCTGCGCGCCGTCTCAAGGCAGGAGAAATCACGGAGGATACTGTGGAGTCAGAAGAGAAGAGCGAGGCTCAAAAGATCGAGGATCTCAATGCTCGTGGCGCTCGTGTTGCAGTCAACGACGAAGGCCAGGTAGTCGACAAGCGACAACTGCTATCAGCAGGACTGAATGTGGCGCCTAAACCCAAGACTACTCAATCGGCTACGTCTATAGCGGCCGCCCGGCCCGCAGGACGACCTGGTCCCAATGCTGGCAACCAAGGTGGCCGTGCTGGCCAACGTTCTCGTCAGACCGAGATGATTACCCGACAGCTCGAGCAGCAGGCCCGTCAAGAAGAAGAGGCAGAAGCAGCACGACAAAAGGAGATCGCAGAAAAGGCCCGCAGCCAGAAGACCACCAGCGATGTCATGAGCGCGAAGGAGCGATATTTGGCAAGAAAGCGGGAGCGGGAAGAGGCAGCTGCGAAGGAAAAGGCCAACGCCAAGTAAAGAAGACCCTGAGAATCTGTATATTTGTGTCTACGGTGTTTGAAAAGGGAGTACAAGGTTGTAAATTTCCACGGTATTTGGATTGAACTTGTGGATCTAGTTGTGTTATTCACGGAGAAGGAACTCGAGTCTGGAGCTGCTACAGCCAAAGTAACTAAGTAACACATGGTCTTGGTGCCTTTGTCATAAAATAGAACAAGAAAAAAAAACAAAACAAAACATACCGGAAAGATCTCAAGATGGTATAAGATTGATACTTTGGACCAGAGCCGAAGTACATCGTCAGTGGAAAAAACCAAAGATCTTCATGTACTTCGGAGGAACCGGGCTTAACTCCGTCATGTTTATCACGTGACACGACCAGACCGACGACTCACACGTTGACTCATTCGCTGACTCATTCGGCTCACCGCAGATAAATTGATCCGCACCGACGACGCTCGCTAAGCCGCCCCACAGTCGCACTGCCAATTTTGAATCCCTATCGTGCCTCGATCGCCTCGCTTCATCCCCCTTCAACAACGCACACCTCTTTCGTCCATTCCCATCAACATCCAACATGGGTAAGGTTCACGGCTCTCTCGCCCGTGCCGGTAAGGTCAAGGCTGCCACTCCCAAGGCAAGTACCCCCGTGAACCCATCGCCACCGTGTCCGCCGCGGATTCATCGAGCGTCAGCGTCCTAACAGCCATCCGCGTACAGGTCGAGCCCCAGGAGAAGAAGAAGCAGCCCAAGGGCCGCGCCTACAAGCGTATCCTCTACACCCGCCGCTTCGTCAACGTCACCATGACTGGTGGCAAGCGCAAGGTACATACCGAATGAAACCCCCCTCCAACCACAATCACGCACAGCCCACTCGAAAATATCATCAAACCCATCACATCCACCACCTTCATCATGCACAACCATCGATCCCAGGATAAGACAGGAAGACTGACAACAGACTCCACAGATGAACCCTAACCCCGGCTCATAAATTGCCCAACGTCGCTAAAGAAAACCCCCGAGTCGTGGAGGAACGTCGAGGTTTTACGCTCTTGAAAGACATGATCGCAAAGCACGACACCGCCATGGCCCCATCGAACGAAGACTTACCGGCCGCGGCCGGCTACTTGTACGGATGATATCATGCTTCGTTTTCATTTGAATTTTCGGCAACGGATCGGTTTTTGAGGGGTGGAAAAATCTTAGGGAAATGGATACTGGTAGCTCTGAGATGGAAAGCCATGGCTGGGGGCCAGCTGCATATGCAGGCTGTGCTCAGGGTGGTCGTTTTCGCCTCTTTACATAGGCTATTCCATGCATTGCATTTCCAAGCCAGGAATGGACTCCTTGTCGCTCCTCCCTTCTTGTTCCTCTTGCGGTTGCTCGGCTCCTCGAAACCTGGTCAGTGGAGACTTGTTCCCTCATTGACTGGCGTTTGCTGGCACTGCTCTGTAGGCGTCACCTGTATAGGATACGCGGTTTTCTGCATGTGTGCCCTCCAAGATTACGAGCCCCGGGGACTATGGGCCTCAGAGTCCAGTTCAAGTGCTGGCAGTAACATTCCCGTTCAGCAAGGCCCCGGGGACTAATCTATCAGACGATGTGATCAAATCTGTGGAAAACATTGATGACAGCTTGTGTACCTCTCCAGCGTAAAATGACCATTCCAATATCTGAGCCCCGCCCCCCGCCGCTCGGAATTTTGGCCTATATTTTGGCTCCGCTACTAAAGTAGCTAGTCAGGCAGACTGGAGGCTCTGAGTGACCTGACGCTGTCATTCGTTGGACATGACCGCATACTACGAATTTACACAGTAGGAGCACGATTACTAAGCGAGGACATGCCGAAGCGCTTTCTGTTCCCATGTTGACTCAGGGCTTTGGATTGAATTATTTAAACTTGGGAAAGAAAGACTGCCGGGTCTCTCAGGCTTCACTTGCATGACTTTGATTGGGCGAGATGCTGAACCGAAATATCGGTTGGATGGATGTCCTGAACGTTAGTATTGGTTGATCATCTAAGAGTATTTTATCTGAGGGACTTGGCCATCTATGGTGCTATAAGTTGATGATCGGATATATATTACTTCTGTGTGTGGTTCATGCTCTTTAAGGTGTACAAGGCATTAGGCCGAGGTACCTGCTTCTTAAGAATAAGCGTCGTGAATCGGTTCAATCAACATTAGTACCAGGGTATTTTCCTATCGAGTCTAACAGTGCCGATCGAATTAAAGCCACCTGCCGAATTAGTTCAGTGACGGATGTATTCACAGAAGTGGGTTTTGGGGAGTATGCTCGGCAATGTCATGACATATGACAGTGGGGGCACAATCGACAAGGGATGCTCTCGCCATGCGAAGAGCGATCCTCTGATCACAGACAAAGAGGATGATCTCATGAGCCGGCGCGAGCCCCGGGACTGTCATGGAACAGCGAGTAAATGACCTCACTGCGAGAAGAGCCATGGGTCGCGGAGTGCGATTAAGGTTGTCGGGGACGAGCGCACTTTGATGACTAAGGACTAGGGCCATTCAATCAACTGGCCTCTTTCTCCGCTCCTATGACTTGGAGGAAGATTCTTGTGAGGATGAAAGTCTATGCGTCACTGGACTGAATATCGTGGGACAGCCCATACGATCGTGCGGGTGTCCCATTTTCCAGATTCGATCTGTCGACTACCCCACACGAGCACTAGCCCTCCCTAGCTGATCTTGCGTAGGTATGGGAAGGTTTTAGGCTCAAACTTGGCGATTCTTGAAATCATCGAAAGCGAGAAATTCTGAAGCCAGTGCCATAATTGTCTTTGAACCAGAGTAGGTGCTTTGGGGTCCTGAAAATCGCTAGTAATTCAATCGCTGAACTTCTCAAATAACACGAAATATACAAAAGACAGTGACGAAGCTTCAGAGTCAATGCACATAGATCACCTGCCTAGAAGACCCACATATCCCCTTATACAGCATCATCGACTTGACTCTGAGGAGCTAGCTTTGCTGCAATCAAGGCTTCTACTGCCTTCTTGACCCGCTTGCGGCCCTTGGATCCAGGAATACAGTGCACGGCTCATTGCAGAAACAGCACTTTGTCCTGAATATTGTAGCTTCGTAGAGGATAGCTCGGGAGCTCCAAAGTACACCCATGATGTAATCACCTTAACAGGGACGATTCTGGTATTAATTGTCATGGAATCTACACTTTTCTACCTCTTTCTCCTACACCTACTACAACTCAACTGAACTCAATGACTGTACGATAATTTCAATTTGTTTTTCACGACCAATACCGATTCAATTCACAATTTACCACGATACCCAACACCTCTACACATCACCATGGCGAGCAAACAATTAGGCCAGGAGATGGATTCGGAGAAGTATCAGAGCATCGGAGCTAAAGTTGCAAAGCAGCTTAGCAAGAGGATGTCTTTGAGCAAGAGCTCGAGCAAAGAAACAAAGGAAAGCCATAGCAACACGACTGCCACCGACAGTGGCATCAACCAAACCACTACAACGGACAATGCTTCGAAAGAAACTGCTAGCGAAAGCAACTTCAACAAGCAGACTTTCGAACATGGCGGAGAGATGAAGGATCGAGGAGATATAAGGGACAATCAAGGAACTGCCGAAAAAAGAGAAAACCCGCTGGGCGAAAGAGACGCTGCTGGAGCCGCGACCTCTCTCGGCCTGACCAAGGAAAACATTCAAAAACCCGCCGAGGAAGCCCCCGGCACCATCTTCGGCCATAAGCCCAGCATAAACCCGACTGAGTCGAACGATGATATTAAAAAGGGCCCGATCACCCACGGCCGGACGAACCAGCGAAACCGTACCGGAAGCGCCTATTCTGGAGCTGGAGCTAGTGGAGACAGACGTTCCAACCAACCTCGTGGCGACGAGCATTCTTCCGGTGGGCCTTTGTCAGGAGGCTTTGCTGGTAGCAGCCCATCGGCTGGAGGTTCTGCGCCTAGAGGATCTGGTCCTCACCTAGCATTCGTCGGAAACAATGCGTCCAAGGGGGACACCACTGCAAGAGGCATGGCTGGAGACAGCAACGCCGCAGGCAAAACCGCCAAGAGCCATTCCACCGGTGAGACCACCACAGCAGCAGATCTTGCTGGAAGCAATATTGCCAAAGACAACACCCTTGGAGGATCTACCACCGGAGGAGCCTATACCGGAAGCGAGGCATCAAAGTCCGGTACCACCGGAGACAGGCCCCAATTTACGGACACAGCTTGGGGCACCAATACTGCTGGTGCTGGCGGTGCTGCTGCTGGGGGAAATCTTGCTGGAAGCAGTGCCTCCAAAGGAGATACATCCGGAAGCAAGTATGCCTACACCGATGCTTCAAAGACCAATGTTACCGGGGATTCCGTTACTAGCGGAGCTGTCGGTGGCAGCAATGCTTCAAGAGACACCGCTTCGAGAAATGTAAAGCCTACTTACGACGATGCTAGCACTGGAGGTATGACCGAAAATCAGGCAACTAAAAACTATATGCCGGGGACTACTTCTAGTGGAGGAGGTCTGTCTCGAAGCAATGCCACCAAAGGAAAACCTGGAAGTGCGATGAGTGGAAGTGACATGTCTACCGGTGATGCCATCAAGAAGAGTCTTGCTGGAGGGGCTGCTATGGGCGGTCCCACTGGAATCAAAGCTGGGGATCAAAGTGCGACAGACGACACAATCGAACATGAGCTGAGTGAGCAATCTCATATCGGACAAGATGTTTTCAGTTCTGGCGCGTCCAATAAAGACGCCGCAAAAGGCCTTTCTGGGGGTAAGGAAATGATTTCTCATGACCTACCCAGCAAGCCTAAGAGCAACATGGGAAAGCACAAGACGGCCCAACAAGCCTCTGAAGCATCCAAAAGGGCTATTGGCCAGGAGACACGTTCAGCTGGACAAAGCAAAGGGATGTCTGGTAGCAGTGGCCTTGGGATGGGTGCTGTCGGCGGCGCCTTACCCGGAGGAACTATGGACAGCGGAGGTATTCGTCAGGACATGACCCAAAGTAACATTACCCAAAGCTCCTATAACCAGAGCCAACGCAATATGGGTCAGAGTTCCTATGGCCAGGCCCAGTCGAGCACTGCCAATACCGAAAAGATGAGCAGCACCACCACCACTACCACCACCGCACAGCCCAAACGTGTTGTCCAGAACTTTAGCGGTGGCGGCCACAAGGCCACCGTGCTTCAGGATAAGGTTCAGGTTGTTTCCCAGAAGTGCAAGATGCAGCTTGGGCTCACGGCTACCGAGATCAGTCAGAGGGCACCAATGGTGGACACTTTCTTTGATGCAGTAGCCGCCGAGCGTCTCCGCTGGATGCCCCGTGATGGGAGCAGACTGGACTGCAGCCTCAGGTGGGCTTCTCGACTTGCGTATGCTGTTGATGCTTTGCGCCAGTCGATTGGAGCCTTTGCGCCTGGAGCGGACGACGCCGCCAAGCTCATTTGGGGATTCGAGATCCTTCTCTTGGAGGTAAGACAGATGTCCAGTGAAATTTTGCAGGCGATGCTAACATGATCATTAGTCTGACCTTGACAACATGGATGTGTTTGAAAGCGTTTTCGGCAGATATGGCCGTGTTGCTGTGCACATTCACTTGCTTCTCCAGTACGAGAGCGCTTACAAGTCGTCCCCTGAGCTTCAGCCAGTAGCTTCAGCCGCGTATGCAGACCTGCTTGAAATGGTCTGCAGCACCACGGCTAGCTGTGTTGAAGGCGCGAAGAGCAAGGAGTCTGAACACACTATTGCTCATAATGTTGACACCGCATTTTTGACCTACGCCAAGCGCTACTCAACCCATTGGAACAGTATTGTTGAAGCTGCAACCTCGAAGCTTGTGATGAACAGCTCCCTGATTTACTCGACTCCTGAATTGGGCAGTCTTCGCCAGTTCCTGGGTGTTCAAGATCGTCCTCTTCAGTTCATTCTCGAATCCCGTACGCACTCTTTGGCGGAGGGGTCGTTTGAATGGTTCAACAACACCCTGTACGACTTTTCAACTGGAAAGTCTCCCGTGATGCTGGTGACCGGTGGCCCAGGGTCGGGAAAGAGTGCCCTGGCCCAGTGGACTGTGGAGCGTCTGCAGGAGTCAGGCGAGCACGACAATTGGAATGTGATTCCATACACGATCCGTGAGTTTGTTCCACTCTAGACTAGTAGATGATGAACTAAATGCTCTTAGGGGCCGATATTCCTGTCGCCACATTGCCCCTTCGCTTCTTGAAGGGCATTATGCACCAGATGCTAGATCACTGCGTCAGTGATCAGCGGGCTCAAGAAGCTATTCTGGTTGAAGTAGCTAGGGCAGCTCAAAGCGCGCTTGATGGTGCCGGTGAAGCCGAGGTCGAAGAATCTCTCTGGAAGGGTATTCGCATAGGACTGAATTCTGACATTCAGTACATGTTTATCGTGGATGGTTTGGATCAAATGAAGGCTGGCGATACCGATGCCGTTTCATGCCTTACCCAATTCACTGAGTGCCTTTCCGAGCAGAATGCCGGGTCCAAGATGATCGCCTTCGCCAGGCCTCTGGGCTCGAAAATGCGTGTCCCAAACATTGAACAATTCACGCTGCAGACTTCTCAGACTCAAGCTGATCTGGAGGCATATGTCTCTAAGATGATGTCTAACTCACAATTTGATGGTCCTGTGGACAATCAAATGGAATCAGCCGTGTCTGTCATTGTCGACCGCTCAAATGGTTCTTTCAGCTGGGCAGAGATGGCAGTTGCCCACGCTCAACAGCAGAGAACTCTGAGCCAGGCAATCTCTGCTGTACAAAACTTGCCTGAAGCTATGTCCGACTTGTTGGACTTCCACATGAAGAACATGGACTTCAGTCAGCATGAGGCACGTTATATCATGTCGTGGCTTGCCGCCGCCGAGAGACCATTGTTGGTCGAGGAGGTGGAACAGCTGCTAGCTGTTGACCCCCAGGGCCCCAGCTTCATGTCACAATACTCGCGAGGTGAAGATCAGTGGTTCAGCTCCTTGAAACCTCTTGTTATGACCCGTGATGGTGTGGTATCCTTTGCCCACACATGCATTCGCGATCATGTCATCAAGCAGGCAAGATCAGCCAGGACTAAATCTCCACTCAACCTGAGAGAAGCTCACTACGATCTTCTTACTAGGTGTCTTGCCTGGGTTCAACTAAGTGTGCGAGAAGAGGCTGAAATTTCCATGGATAAGCTCAGTATGGAGGAGCGTAACCACCTTTTCGACAAATATGTCATGCTCGAGTACACTGCTCGCTATTGGCTGTCACATCTACTCTCGTCGCCTCTTGTCACCGATGATGGCGAATTCCAATTCACTACAGGCTTCAAGAAACTGGTTCCCTCGACTGTTCTCTTTGCTCGTCTTGAATTGACTTGTAAAGAATCTCAGTACACCCGATCCAGTGTCGTCGAGCTTTACCGACTGGCTGCAGATATTCGTCGCTTGGTTTTGGGTGAGAAGTCGATGGCTCTTCTCCAGAGTCTCTTCTTTAGTTCTCGTGTCTCAGAATTGGCTCATGCCAGTCATGCAGATGAGCACAGCTACGAAGCATGGAGACTCAGTCAAGAGCTCCTGGGCCAGACTGACAGTATCACGGTGAATTGCGTTGAGATGATGACCCAGTCTTTCACCGCACGGGGCACCATGACTACGCAACAGGAAGATATCATGAAGTACTTGATCTTGACCGATTCCGAGATCACTGGTGTTGAGTTCAACCAACGCCTGAACTACCTCGGAATGATAGTGGGCATGTATAAGACTCGCGGAGATAACGAATCTGCCTTGACCATTTCGAAACAATTCTACCAGCAAATTATGGAGAAATACGGAACAAATTCGAGACAGTCGAACGAGACCGCGGAATTCCTGACCACCCAATTCCCAAGTACTGGAAATGACGAGATGAGTCGGGACATCGCGAGAACCAAGTATGACAACATGCTGCGAACCATGGAAGTTGACGACGAGCGCCGTATCAAGTACACCCTGTACATGGCTCATATGTACGAACAACAGGGTGAGACGGCCCAAGCCCAGGCAATCCTGGCCTCTCTATGGGCTGGCCTCAACTCTCGCGACATCGACTCGGTTGACATGATGGACAAGAAGACCAATGTCGCACTGGTATATTACCAGTTCCTTCGTCGACAGAGCCGCAACGAATCAGCGGAAATGATCATCCATGAGCTCATTGCGGATCTCGAGTCTACTGGTATCCATTCCGAGGAGATGATGCAGCGCGTGCAGCTTCTTCGTGTTGAGACACAAGAAATGCACATGTATAGCATGGACCGTGCCTTGGCCATCCTAATGTGGCGTTACTACAAGGAGAGTGGCCAGGAATACACCCAAGAAGCTTCGAGTCTAGCTCTTTCGCTGGCCGAAGGCATGGCTGCAACAGTGACAATGCAGAGATCCTCAGGCCTGTCTGTCAAGGACCGCAAGCTCATGGTAGAGCTTTTGGATTCCATCGCCTCGTCTCCCAAGAACCTCTCTGTGTCCACATTGATTCTGTGCCACAACCTTGCCAGTATCTATGTACGAGAGGGTGACTGGCAAGAAGCAGGTGATTGCTCCAAGGCCGTTTTGCAGCATATCTGGCCCACTGTCGAACAGGCCGGATCCCATAAGAAGTTCAGCACTGAATTGGCACCCCCAATTGCCGACCTGGCGTTGGTGTTGGCTTACTGCCACTTCCGCAGGTTACACCTGGATATGGCTACTGTGGTCTACGAGAATGCTTTCGCATCTCTTATCTCATCTGATAGAGTACCGGTGCCTTCTGTCCTGGCTGTTGCGAAGGCCGTGGTTGAATTCTATGAGACCACTTTCCAGTTCACCAAGGCTCTCACTTTGCTCCACACGGTCAGCAACTTCTTGGCAACTCGTTTGGGCGAGACTCACAAGCACACAATTGACAATCTGTACCTGGAAGCCGCGCTGGCCGCCCGTCTGGAGATGAATTCTGAGGCAAAGAGTTCCTACCATCGCATCTATAGGAGCACTTGTGGTGAAACCACCATAGCTCCGGATGGAATTGAAGCTGCACTTGCTCTCATTGGACTTTATGAGAAGGAAAACAAGTGGGAGTCTGCCCTGGAAATCTACCGGCACCTTTGGCCGACTCTTGTGGTTCAAGACAACACGTCTACCTATGATGAGTCTGAAGTCGAACGTCTCCTGGAGAAGACCTATCTGGGCTACATGACCATCTTGACTACTCAAACGGGAATAACGGAGTTCTCTGAGAGATACAAGGTTGCATCTGACTACGTGACTACGTGCCGTAATGTCTATGGGCCGACGGATCAAAAGACACTCAGTGCACTTCTTCTATTCGCCGAGCTGTGCGAGACTAACGAGGCGTACACCGACCAGGCTATCGCACTCTATAAGCAGCCTCTTCAGACTGCTGACTGGGTGCCGATATCCGAAGCCTCTTTGCCTCTGGAGCAAATGTCGCAACCCCTGCCCATCACACTGAAGCACAAGCTGGCCCAGCTCTTTGTCCGCAGGCGTGACTCGACTAGCGAGGCCCGCTCGCTTTACACCGAAGAGTATCAATTGGCGAAGAAGACCCAGGGGTACTTCTCTACCACTACCTTGTCCTGGCTCCGTGAGCTCGCTCTCGCACATTCTCGACAGGGAACACCTTCGTCGGTTCAGCAAGGCAATGCGCTTCTTCACACATATGTCACAGACGTTCTCCACGCCGGCGGCGATCCCGAGATGATGAGTGACTGGGCCCGGAAGATAGCGTCCATCTATCTGGAATGCGGCTTCATTGAAGGTGGCAACAGCGTCCTTGATGAACTCCGTCACCGCGTGCTCTCAGGCTCCGATACCTCTGCAATGGCATTGAAAGATCGCCGCGATGCCATGTTTGTAGCCTCCTTCGAGGAAGTATTTGGCCGCCGTGGTAGCTCCGAAGAGATCATCACCGAGATGTATCGCGAAATGCAGATTCAACAGACCTTCACGAGAAACCTGTCCGGCCACGACTTTATCCCGACACTAATCTCTGGAGATCGTCTTGTCCGTCTACAGATTGATCAGAAGCGCGCTCGTGCCGCGAAGGAGACCCGCGACAGGTTGTATGAGTACTTCTGCGCTACTCTCTCCGCTACCAAGATCGCCGACCACGACATCGTGATGCAATTCTTCGGTATCTGCCTCCGCGAGATACAGAATGAGAACTACAATTTGAACATTCTGAAGACAACCACCAGCCTAGTCCGCGATCTATGCAACGACCAGCGCTTCCAAGACGCAAGCGACGTCACCGGTGTCTTGCACTCCTTCTTGCACCTGACAGACGGCCTGAACAGCCACGAAAGTATCACCACAGCCACCAAGCTATGCTTATACCTGAGCGGCCACCAAGCCACCAAGTGCCAGAACGAGAGACTCTTCAACGAGATGTCCGTCAAATCCAAGATGCTGCTCCAAGAAATCATGGCCGCGTCCAAGTCACTCGGAATCGAGATCATGGACCTTCCATTCCCCGAGCTAAACGACATCATCACGCTACTCGGCGAATGCGAGATGTTCGACGAGCTCGAGACGATCCTCACCCAGCTTTGGACATCCCGCATTGTCCAGCGCACCTGGACTCCCGACGTAGTTGTCTGGATTGGTCGACGACTCGTCGAGACGCGCTTCTGCCGCGGCTCCGTCGACTCGGCAATCCAACTATGTCGCGATATCTGCTACAACCTACGGCAGGTATGGGGTAGCTGTGACAACGTGACCCTAGAAATGACCAAGCTTCTATCTGCTCTCTACACAGCCTCGGAAGACCACAAGTCCGCCGCAACCTTGCATGAAGGTGTTCTTTACGACTTGCTCAGCGACTCTGAAGCCAAGAGTCACCCTGGCGCTTCGAATGTGGTCTCCCAACACATGGAACTACTCCGTCGCGCGCAATCTCGCCTTGGCGCGGAGAAGAGTACTCGTTCCTCGTCGCATGCCGATCTAGTCGCTCAAGTGACAGACCGGTTTGGTCTGCAATCCGAACAGATCGAAGGTGTGGGCGATGCTAATGGCGGCGAGAAATTCGGCGTCTGGTCTAAGCCTCGTCGATTCAGTATCGACGTTGAGGATCTGGACGACCAGGGCCAGATGCATCACAACCACTTGCGGGAGTCTAGTGGTGCTGGGTTGTTGACTGGTAGTGGTGCGCCTCGGAGAATTTCTGTCCAGGCGCTGTAATGGGATGTGAGTTGGGGATAGAATGTTGATTCAAATTGCCAGATATTTGTGATTTCTAGTGTTGTTTTTGGCTTTTTGTTTCAACATGTAATTGGAGAGAAAGTTGGGATCAAATTGTGAAGTAAAGGTATACACTCAGAGTTCAGTCAATTTTAATTTTTTTTTTTAAAAAAAAGAAAAATTGTGTCGATTTCCAAAATTTACGTGTAAGTTGTAGACAAGAAACTCTTTGAAGCTCTCCCGTACAGGAAAGTCCCGGAAAAGGTCTATCAGCATAGGCAGGTTCATGATTCGTCTAGACTATCAACAGCTATGTGCAATAGCGTCATAGCCCTCTGGTCCACATATAGTAAGAATATCCACGAATGCATCATAAAAACATAAAGGGGCCGTTGAATGTATAACACCCGATCATGCAAAGCGCAATTTAATCGAGCTCAAAAAGAGAGGGAAACAACTAGAGCGGCCAGACACCCAATACAATGCCGCAAGTTCGATCTTGCTTTTTCCTGTATGTGAAATGGAAAGAAAAAGGTAATGTGGAATGTGCAAGCCAGTGAATATGGATCACGCCGTCAGGGCAAAGCTCAGCCCCATGAGACCCATTCCAGCCACAGCGAAGCCAATGCCCATACCACGACGGTGTGTGAGTCCGAGTCCCTCGCTGAACAGCTGCAAAGCAACGGACGTCATGACTCCGGCTGTAGCGGCGAACATGCCTCCGTAGACGCCCCAGGATGGGCCTGTTGAGTCGGAGCCACCGTGACCCGAGCCCCAGATCCACAGGGCAGCGAGGCCGGCGCCGGCAGGTTGGCTGATTCCGCCTAGGAGGCTGGACCAGAACATGGCCTTCCAGCGGGAACTTAGAGCTAGGTACAGGGGCAGGGCCATGGCAAAGCCCTCGACGATATTGTGGATGAATAGGGCTAAGAATACAGTGAGGCCGAGGGTTGGGCTTGCGTGGTTGGTTGCGTATGTTATGAAGCCTTCTGGAAGTTTGTGCAGGGCAATTGCGACTGAGGTTTGTAGACCGATGGAGAGGAAGGCGTTCTGTGGGACATGATGGTGGTGAGTATCGCCGCCAGCCTTGTTTGGAGATGACTCTGCGTCTTGATCGTCACCAGGGTTGGCATGGGTGTCATGGTTAACATATGATTCATGGTTATTTTCCAAACGGGACATTGGCAGTTGAGACTTGGACGAGGATTCAGAGGCCGTGCCGTGAAGATGATGTTGAGAGGAGATCGCATCGAAGTACCCGGTGTCAGAGGTCGTGCTGTAATTACCGATGTCACTGTGTGCCTGTGTACGCCGCTCAGAATCAGACTGTGCTGGGTGGCTCTGGTGTTGTGACATGGTGGGCCGGGTGACCTCATTTTCGCTCATAGTTGGTGGCGGCGTGGTCTTGGTTGCAGGAACTTTTGTACATTCACGGCCGCAGGTCTGCGAGAAGCCAAAGCAAGGACCATTCTCATCGCACATCGGCTTGACACCGCCCATGAAAGAGCTGATCCGCCGGCCCAAGATGTCGCGAATCGATTCCGATCTCACGGCGTTAGAGCCGGAGGTCGTGCGCTGCAAGATGGCGGGAGTCGACTTGAAGGATTGTGACTTTTGCGACACTAAGAGAGGCGTGCGCTCCGTATGTCCATTTGCTTCGTGGTGGTCATGGCGATCGTCGTGTCCGTTCACATGGGCGTCGCCACGTTCGGGATCATCTTCCGGGGCGTCATGACTGTGCGCGCAATCGACTACGTGAGAGGGGATAAAGCGATGGATCACCCCAGATGCAACTCGGATGACAACGACACCGGCCAGAAAGAGACCGACGAGAATATATGCAGAGGCGGAGGGGGAGAAGCCGGCGCGCGTTAGGTACTCTTTTGAGGTGGGGAGCATGCTATACAGTGAAGTAAAGAGCTGCCGGTGGTTAGTCTGGATAATTCAACTCATTTCGCCGAGAGGTGAGACTCACCATCACCCCCGCACTGAGGCATAGCGACGCCGACAGGAAATTGTTACTGTTTGCGATCTGGAAGCTCTTATGGTGAGAGAACTGCCGCAGCACCAGATCGACACAAATGACGGCGGAACCAAGTACACAGGCTGTCACACAGTGAGTCAGTCAAAGGTACACACGGTTGGGAATAGTTATGCTCACCGACGCCTGAGACGCCGCTCATGACCCAGCCCCGAAGGTCGTTGGCAGCCATGGCAAGTAGTTGAGAAAGAACGGGAACGGTGATGTCAGTGACATCCAAAACGCTCACAGTTGGCGGTCAACGAAGTTTGCCTCTCTTTTTCTCACAACCCTAGGGATGAAATAGAATGATTTCTCGTCTGAACTTCTTCCATCTTTGATTTTCGGGGCTAGTCATCACCTGCAGCGGAGTTGCATTCTTTGCCCACAGGGTCCTCATCTTCTTGTCCCGCTTCGAGTCCCGCGCTATCATTGTCTCTACTCATGTCCATGTCCAGCTCCATTTTCATGTCCAGACCCAGCTCTAGGTCCATGTTGGTGGTAAAATCTGGGAATCCAGTCCATAATGACAGCAGATATCTAATCTTCAGAGGAGTTTTTCTGGGATCTTGTGCGAACAATGCCTATTGAGGCTTGTTATGCCTCGTGAGGAGGGCCATGCTTCCCTAGCGCCAAGCTCTAGTTTGTCCAACGCGACTACCCTGTATTAGGGCACGCCAGCAAATCCCAAGACTAATCAGACCACTCACTGACCCTTGATCAAGCACGCAGCTACACACAGAATCAACTGAGAGTTTCAGCTGACACTTTTTCTTCAAATCGAGTCTCGAGAGTGACACGGGCATGTGACCCGCTGATTGGCCCGTGATTGTCCCCGATTATTTTTTTCTCTACGCGCCAATCTCCAAATCCTATCTTCAATCCTCACTTCCACCTTTTTCGACTCATTATGTCGAAGGCTACTCTGGCTGTGATCGCGGCCGCCAGTGCTGCCACTGGTGCCGGTGTCACTGCCCTCATTTACGGTTCTTCTCGACCTCAACAGCAACAACAGCCACAACAGCCGCAACAGCCGCAACAGCTTCCTCCTCCGGCTGCCGCTGTGAAAGTCCCCACCACGATCCCAGCCCCGACTCTCGCTACCAAGGTGGCTACTGGTCCCGTCGATGCCGCCGGAATCCTTCAGTATGGCTTCCCGGGCCCGATCGCCGACGAGTTGTCCTCATTGCCTCTGCACGGCGCCTACGATCGTCGAACCCGTAACCCTGCCTGGGTTGCTGAGCACATCACCCCGCAGTCGCTCGCGATGAAGAACGCAGACCGCAAGCACAGCACGTTCGCTGAGGACACGCATATTCCTCCCATCTTCCGCGCCAAGCTGGCCGACTACTTCCGCTCGGGCTACGACCGCGGTCACCAGGTGCCGGCCGCAGATGCCAAGTGGACTCAGGAGGCCATGGATGATACCTTTGCTCTGAGCAACATGTGCCCGCAGGTTGGTGAGGGGTTCAACCGTGATTACTGGGCGCACTTTGAGGAGTTCTGCCGTAATCTCACCCAGCGCTACCCGTCTGTTCGCGTCGTCACCGGCCCGTTGTATCTGCCTCACCGTGACCCCGATGGCAAGTGGCGCGTCAGCTACGAAGTCATTGGCAACCCGCCTAACGTAGCGGTGCCTACCCACTTCTACAAGGTCATCTATGGCGAGGACGGGACAAACTCGCCATTCGGAAAGGTCGCTCTCGGTGCTTTCGTCCTGCCCAATGCTCGCATTGATAACGCCAAGAGCCTGTCCGACTTCGAGGTTCCTCTTGAGGTTTTGGAGCGTGCTTCCGGTCTGGAGTTTGCGGCGAAGCTGGATCTTGGCCGTCGTCGCCGTCTGTGCCAGGAGGTTCGTTGCGAGATCACGGTGCGCGAGTTCAATAACGCCAAGAAGAGATCGTAAAGGAAGTGAAGCTTCGTGTTTAGCCAACATGGCTCTGTACATTTAGGACATGATTTCTTTGCATGGTTCGGGCGTTCCATAGCCTCCTTCGGGAAATATCACGTTTTTTTCTTTTGTTCCTACAAACCCAAAAGGCTGTTTTTGTTAATCTCTTTTCTCGTGCTGTTCAGCATTGGAACGCTACGCCCTTTTTCGTAGCCACATTACCACCTCCGCCGGCGAATCCTGTTCCCTCGGAGCTGATCGCTACTAGGCCTGGCCGAGTAGCGTCGTCCTTGGCCTTCTTCTTGGACTTCTTCTTGCCTTCATCGGAATCTGCTTTCTCCGTACTGGGGTCTCGCGATGTGAGATCCGTCTCGCAAACATAACATAGTACTCGGCCGTGAAGTTTGGCCGCTTTCTCTTGTTCTTCTTTTGACGCATGGGGGTCTGGGGTATCATCATGAGGCGCCATGAATTTACCGACACACGGCGAGCATACAACATGACCGCATGGTTTGGTGACTGTAGATCGCGTAAGCATAAATCACAATCACAGGTGAATCCACACATACGCATGGCCTTGAGTCCATTACTCAAATTCTTCTTGCAACTCGGACAAATTCGAGCCACCGTCCCGTCCGAGGCTTTCTCCTCCGTGAAATGCACTTCGACCAACGACTTCAACGAGTAGCTATGGCGATTCGTATCCGAGGATCCAGGACATATGGGCGTCAACTTGACATTCTTATTTGCAGCGATCTCATTCGGATCCGTCGCCGGCGTCAACGACGGAACCCAGAAAGAAGGCAGCGCAGACTTGCTTGATTCGGTCTTCTCAAGTTAGCAAAACAGCCCCCAATGCCATATCCTCATAACCAAAATTGAGCACAAACCTTCTCCTTCTTCAAATCATTCTTCAACCTCTCCTGCTCTTCACGCGCAACACGCGCCATCTCCTTCTCATCCAACTCAAACACTTTCTTCCTCTTCCCATTGATTTCCACCTCTCTCGCCTTGAACCTATCCAATGCCTCCGTCTGCTCTGCTTTTCTTTTAGTTCCCTTAGCTTCTAACCCCATAGAAACTAGCTCGAAATCATGCAACTCTTTCCTTCTCGCCTCTTCAAGCGTGCGCTCGTCATCCTCCGCAAGCCTCTTTTTCGCATCATCGCGCTCACGCTCAAGGCGCTTAATCTCCTGCCTCTGTGCGAGGAGATCATTGATCGCGCATTCGCGACAGAAAAGGTCACCGTTCGTCGCGCAGGCGACGACGGGTGGGCGGGCTGGTTGGAGACAGAGACGGCATGAGGCGAAGGGGAGGAAGGAGTCACGGCCGATTACGCTGCGCTTTGTGCCCCATGTTGAGCGGAGAAGGCCACGCTCGTAAGCGGTGAAGTGGGGGAGGGAAGTGTTACGCTTTGAATGCGCCATTGTGAGCTGAAGCTTGAGCTGGAGCTTGAGCTTGAAGAATGTCGTAATGCGAGTATCTTTGATGGGCGGAAAGGCGGAGGGTGATTTCATTGGTGTTCTAATTGACCGCTCCGGCTACCGCTTCGGATTTAGGACATCTTAAAGTTGATGCCTTCGAGACTTTTCAAGTATAGTTAGGAACAACATTCGTGTGGGAAAATTCACCTGGAGAAGATCAATGAGCGGAGCCGACAGTAAAATCGGAAATGCAATCAACAATTCCAAAATTTGTGTAAATGTAATTAAGGGCACCGACTGGAATAGTAGAACAGGTGCCGAACGAAACGAGAGTCGAAGAACAGACAACCTCAGAAAAAGAGAGTGGCAAACTGTAACTGTATGCTCGTAGACGATCATCCTGTATGCAGAGGCCCCAAGGGTCTGGTCACATCGTTCTATATAGAGTCTACGCCAGGCGATTGGACTTCGAGGGTATTGAATCATAAGCTTTTGTCTAACACAGACTGAACGTCATGCACAAATAAGAATGAAAAATCCATATGCCTGCTAACGCACGCCCAGATGATAAAAACAAAAGCAGCGGAAAAATATCACATCGTACGCTAGCCACAGATGCCCAAGCCGAAACCATCGAAAACAAAACCCGGGATAGATCAGTTCAAGCCATCAATGCAAAGAGACCCAAAGGGAAGCAGGCAAGTGTTGAAAAAGGGGGTATAATGTCGTAAAAACAAATGGCAGATCAGAACGATTCAGGCTATACAGTTTGGTCGAATCAGGGGAAGAGGAGGGGCCGAGATCAGGCGCCAACGGCTTGTTGGCGCAGGTTCTCGGAAGAGGGGGTGTGGACGGCTCGTCGTTCGTTGAGAGAGGTGGAGGATGGTGATGAAGGGGTTTGGCCGTCGGTGGATGTTGTTAGGTGGCCGTGGTGGATCACGGAGCCGGAGCCGGATGTTGAGCGGATTGTGTTCTCTTTCTCCGAGAGAAGTTGCTCTGGGACAGAGCCCGGGCCGGGAGCAGTACTTTTTGGGGACTGGACTTCTGATGAGTCGTCGAGGTTTTCTTGTGCGTCTCTGAAAAACTCGATAGGCTCATCTCCGCTGAGAAGGCTGACGCCGGTGGTAGTGCTTGCGCTACGGACGGAGTATGGCCGATCACCAGTGTAACTATCGGGAGCTATCTGGCTCGCACCACCGAGAATAGCGGGTTCAGAGGCTCGAGGCTCTTCATGAGGAGTGGGCTTTCGAAGCTTGAGCCGTTCCTCGGGGGACATGTTCTGCCATTCGGAGCCGAAAGTCACGATAGAAGCCTTCTTGCCGTGAACGGTGAAACTGGGTGATTTGCGAGACAGGACTTCACCCTCAGTGATGCTCTCGTTGTCGTCAAGAGCCCCAATGCTAGACACCGATTCTCTGTTCTTCTTACTGGTGCGCGACTGGTGCCGATGTACGTGTGGTTCACGAAGGGTACGATGCAGGCTGCGACGTACTCGGCTCGGCTTATTATCACTATGAGAGACCTCCGAGATTTCGTCCGGGATGCCCTCGGCGTCCGCTTCAGGCACAGGCGTAGGCTGTGGCTGTTTCTTCGGCGGGGGCGAGCCGCTGAGGTCCAGAAGACCCGTTTCTCTGAGGAAACGTTCCTCGCCATCGTCATAACTGGCCGGGGAGGTGACTTTCGATGCCCGAGAGCCGAGACTGGCGCCATCGAATTTGCTACCGCGGCTAAGTACTGAAGCGTCACGTTCTATTCGACCAGCAGACGTCTCGGACCTGCCTTGTTCAGAAAGAATAGCGATAGAAAGTGGCCGCCCAACGCGGCCAAAGTCGGAAGAAGTAGTCGAGCCTGGGATACTTGGGCGGCGCATCTCATCACTAGAGGGTTGCTTGAGCAAGCCGGGCTCGATTGGGCGTTCAGAAGATGCCGAGGTTGGCTCATTGGTGTCATGACTAGAGACTGGGCGAATCACACTAGGCGCACGATGCACACTAGGATCGGACCTAAGCGAAGGCCTGGAGGGAGAAGCCAGTCGAGCTGGACCCGAGGAAGAGATGGTCTCATCAGCAACCGACCCGGTTCTCTCATCAAGACTTCCAACTTCCCCAAGATCCCGCAAAAGAACCTCACGGTAGCACTTGTTGCGCCAGATATCCTGTCGAACCCACTTGAGCTTTGCTGCCATGCGTCCGGCGGCCATGATCACTCCCTCGCGAGCCCGGGGATGAACCGGAGCTAGGATCTGCAAATGACGGGCATTTCGTAGGAGGTCATCCAGCTGCTTGTAGGTGACAAACAACTTCTCGTTTTGCTCACGGATTTTTTGCGTCATCAATTCCTGGCGCGCAGCGACAAACCCAGCCACAATGTCAGTGTCAATAGACGGAGACTTAGGCTCTTTGTCAGCCGCTTCGAGTGATGCAAGCGAGGATTGGGATCCCACCCGCTGACTTCTGCGGTAGCGTTGGCCTTCATAGTTTGTGGCAATCATGCCTTTGGTGCGGACACCTGTGGTCCTGAACGCCGCAGCATAGTTGAGCTTCGCAATCCAATCATTCATCTCCGGCTCTGTTGAAGCGAGAAAGACCTCTTCTAGCGCACCGTGCCGAACGAACGAGAACGCGTGCTTGTGTTTCTTATAGCTGCTATCTAACAAGGCAACTGCATCATTTGTCGACATAATGGCATCCGGCTTGAAGTCAGCCAGGGGCGGTCTGAATACCAATGTGCCTTGTCGTCCATTTCTCACATAAGCATCATGTTGCGCCATCAAAGATCGCACCCATGTGATGTTACGAAAGAAGTAGAGCTGGGAAAAAGTGAGGATCGCTCCCCACTCCCCCCACGGCGACCTGGTTCTCTTTTTCTTGGGATCTTTCCGCCAGAGCAAGCCAACCTTGGCTACCTTGATGTCCACAAGGCCAGGATGTGATCCGGCCGGATTATCCAGACTTGTCTGCATGAAAGCATCGGGTCGGGACCGTAGAGACACAATTTGTAAAATGCCAGCCTTGGTGAAGGCTTGATGAAGATCTTCCATATCAGGAGGTCCTGAAGTGCCAAAGTGACTGTATGTATCATCGAGGTCCATAACATCTTTGAGACTTGGTCGTAATGAATCAACTTTGTTTTCCATGATGAGCGTGTAAGGGTCAACAGGCTCCCTCGCCGTACGTGACAAATGCTCCGAGCTAGGGCTGTTGAAAAGAGCGCGGCGAGGCTTGGGCATCTGGCGATCACGAAGATTGGCGTCTTCGACACGGATGAAAGGGGTGTATGATATGTTCTCGTAGAAGCACTCCAAGATCTCTTCAGCAATACCCTCGCCACGAGTATTTTTGACATAGTCAGGTTTCTGCATCTTTCGCTTATTATTCTTGTTGAATACATCCGTGTGTAATATCAAGATTGAAAATGCAATAAAGTATGCTTGGTCTAGGAGGTAATTAGAACCGCGCAATTGGAGGGGAAAGGACTGGAAATACCGGAAGAGGCAAAAATGCCTGGATTGCACTCGTGGTAACGGTCAGCAAAAGATTGCAAGAACCTATCAATCTGCTGTGTCTCCTTCGGCAATTCAACTTCCATCAAGAGCTTGCGAATTGCCATGTCGATAGGATCCCCGAAATATGAGAATGATCGCATGTACTTTCGCAAGCCGACCTTGTAGAATTCGTCATCAGACTGAGCCAAAATACCACCAATCACACCTCGAGGCAGGTGCTCCTCGAGCTTGGTCAAGTAGCTCGCTGCTGTATCATCCTCTTCACGCGGGGGGATTGGCAAGTCAGGTTTGATAGGTGTTGCTGCGCCGCCGATGCCCGGAGAACCATGGCGGGGAGGTGGTTCTGAGTTCTGCCTCAATCGTTGTGAGATGTTGAAGATGTCACCGAAGCTCTTTCGACCGGTCGTTGATGTAGATGTTCGCGAGGACGATGCTAGGTATGGTGCTGGAGACAAATCTTCCTGGTTTTCGGCCAGCGATCCCATCGTAGAGGACCTGCCTCGTCCGCCTTTGTAGGATGGATTGGAACGCACAGAGCGGGCAGAGGCTGTGGAATCATTACGGAATAGAGGCGGAGCAGCTGTCGGGGCCAGCCCCACTGTGGAACGAGATGGCGAGGGTAGAGGGGAGACCTGATCCCCTTCATCGGAGCCTTGGGACATGGGGGTTTCAGCCGGTGGGAATTTGGGCGCATTGTCTAAGGCACGACTTGCGGGAGTAGGCTTGGGTGGTAAAGGGAAAAGGGGGCTTCGGTTTCGCTTCAGACGTGGCATGCGGAAGCGTTTGTTGGTTGATGTAGATGCCTGACCCTCGCGAGGGGAGTTTGTTCGAAATGTCTGGTCACCATAGCTTTGATCCGACCTCGAGGACTCCGAGAACCGAGGATCGATGACAGACGTGCGATGCGAATCATTGAATTGGTCTCGATTGCCACTGTGTCGTGATGTTGTGGACAGCCTCCCTGGCTCCTCCGGGGCGGTTTGAGAGGTAGACAGAGTAGATTCGTCAATTTGGGAGTCCGTAGATCCATGGGACTTCCGCGCGGGCTTTGTTCTCGGATTCTCCACTGATTTTCGGGTCAATTCCTCCATTGAGCGTTTTCGTAGGGGTAGAAGATTGAGCTTGCTCCGTTGTTTAACAGGTTGATCGAGCTCGTTGCTTGTAGGGGCGGTGGTGATGATTGTCGGAGCTGTAAATTGAATTGTCAGCAAGCAAGCAGGATTGAGACATGACGTTCATGAGACATATCCCCAAAGAATCGCGTCACAGGACCCTGCAAGGGAGAGTGTCAACTGTGGAACGTGCACTTACGAGGAAGCGAAGGCACCGGGGGAGCGTCCCGAGCAGCCTTGGCGTAGCTTTTAGATAGTTGAGGATCTGAAGCATGGCGTAATCTCATGAAGCTGAAGCGATTCCTGCGAAGACTCGGCGTGTCTGCCGACGGGCCCGTCGACGACTCCCCAGCGAAGTCCGTCGGAGCTACCCCATGGTCCGGCCCTGATTCTGCTAGAACGTCAACCCCCCGCTTGGCATCACGTACGTCGACTGGCATATCAAGGCCGGGCGATCGAGACAAAGCTTCGGAGTAACGTGGTTCGGTCTCAGGCGGAGAGGGACGAGGAAGGTGCTCGCTGCGTCGGGCCTGCGTTTGCGGTTCAATGGTGCTTTGACGTTTGGAGCTGCCATCGGCGACGAGTCGCAGGCCTTTCCAATGCATGGCTGCGAGGCTCGTATCTGATCAGACCCATGCGTGGCAGCACAATCAGAATAGGTAGGAGTCGTGACAATGTCGATTCTAAAGGGACATGGCGACGTGGAGTGTTCCAGAACGCGGTGGAGGTGGAGTGCATCCGTCGTCAGCTCGCGAAAAAGGGGAACGCGCGGGAAAGGGAGGGGCGCTTGGGGGGCGGTCCACGCGCCACTTTCAGGAGATATGTAGCTGATGAGAGATGGAAACCCTTCAAAGCAAAAGATCGATGAATTTGGGGGAGGGGCAAGGCAGACGAGTTTCCTGGGCGCCCTGAGCGCGGCTGAGAACGGAGTTGGCGACGGAGTTGGTAACAGGATTCTAAGGATTCTAGACCCAGTTCTGAAAGGTCTTGGACTATGGAAATCTCTAGCGAGAGAAAAACAACCCTATGCCTAGACTTTTCTTATGTTCAATATTCACTTTGGATTGATCGTAGCTTTCCATGACGGTGACTTCCTGCGTAGGGTCTAGGGTTTTAGGGGGACTAAATCCGGAATACTTGCAATGCTAGAAATCCCGAGCCAGACGAAATCAATGAGACATATCCGGACGTAAATAAGTTGAAGGTAACGCAACAGAAAAGGTGCACGCTGACGTATAGTGCATAACCAACAGTCCACTTAGTATAGATGCACTTGGGCTAAGGTGGACACACCCGCGCTAGTATCGGAGCCTGCGAGTCAATTGACGGGCGGCGCCTGTTTCTTACGTAGCTTTCCCCTCTTCCTTTCACTTCCCACTCTGCGCTTTCGCCGCGATGCGGTTTCTACCTATTCTGTTGGTTCTTTTGAACACTTTATCATCTTCATTTGCAGTTCCTGCCGGCTCTAGCATCACTCCGTCGCCACCGCTCCAACCCGCTAGTCGTCTCCCCCAGTCCCCAGATCCGCGCCCGTGGACCAAACTTCGCGACTGGGTTATCGAGTCTGTCTGGGGTACTGGCCATTCACAATGCCATCACAAACATACAGGCCCTCCGCCAAATGTCCGGGATCGTTATGAGACCGATGTAGTGCTTCGTTTCCATCTGCGTCATCCGGACGAGGCCGCAGCCTTGGCCTCCGCTTCGCAGGTGCTCGTCCTGGATATCTGGGCTATCACGTCGGAATTCGTGGATATCAGGCTCGCTGAGGATATGGTAGCTAGGCACGCCATTTTCGGCTCATTATTGTCACTGATCATACGGTTTACAGATTCCGTCGCTTCTTGACATGCTTCCCGTCTCACTTCGGACAGCACATACACCCTTGATGGATGACCTCGTTGATAAGATACATGCCACCTACCCGAATCGTCCCAGTACTGGGTTCGAGCATGAACATCACGGCTTTTCCCACGGTGATCGTGAAACATCGGAGGTGGGCGACATCTTCTTCCATAACTACCAACCATTATCGGTCATTGTACAATGGATGCGACTGATGGCGTCAATGTTCCCTGGGCATACCCGCTTTACTAGTATCGGTTTGTCGTATGAAGGCCGCCAGATTCCGGCGCTACGAATTGGTGCCGCTCCCTCGCAGTTCGGGACCTCGGAACCTCGGAAGACTATTGTGATGAGCGGTGGCGTTCATGCGCGAGAATGGATTGGCACATCAACAATTCTGTATGTCGCCTACAATCTAATCACCGAGTACGGCGAGTCAAGTGCGGTCACTCGGTTACTGAACGAGTACGACTGGGTTTTGATTCCGACTCTCAATCCCGATGGATATGTCCACTCGTGGGAGGTTGATCGGCTCTGGCGTAAGAACCGACAGCCGACCGGCCTGTCAGTCTGCACTGGAGTTGATATTGATCGAGCGTGGGACTTTGAGTGGGATGGTGAATCCACCCATTCCAATCCGTGCTCGGAAAACTACGCCGGCGCAGAGCCCTTTGACGCAGTCGAGTCCCACCGACTGGCACACTGGGCTCTGAATGAGACCGAAAGTGGCCGGTCGGATATTGTTGGTTTCCTCGACCTGCATTCGTATTCTCAACAGATCTTATACCCCTACGCATACAGCTGCGAGAAGTCTCCTCCGACCCTCGAAAGCCTCGAGGAGCTAGCCCTCGGCTTGGCAAAGGCGATCCGACAGATCTCACGTGAGGCATACGATGTGACTTCTGCCTGCGAAGGTATTCTTAGCTCGGGAGGAGCTACTCGGATGACCGCGGGCGGAAGTGCGCTGGACTGGTTCTACCATACGCTGCACGCCACCTATTCATATCAGATCAAGCTCCGCGACCGCGGCATCTATGGCTTCCTTCTTCCTTCCGAGCACATTGTTCCCACCGGCAAGGAGATCTTTCACGCCGTGTTGACATTCGGAAGGTTTATCTGGGGAGAAGATATCAGGGAAACCGACTCCCCCGTTCTCACTCCATTAGGCGACCAAAAGCCGCTGGCTGACGCCTTTAATTTCACCTCATGATGGGGCATCTCACGAATTGCATACTGGTACCACAAGGAGTTTGGGGTTTTGTTTGCTTGAATATCTGAATTACTTGGACATACAGGCTATGGACGTGAAAATGTTCTAATGCACGAGAAATGACTCGAGATATCCAACACAGTGCTATAAATTCGTTAAATTGAATAAAAATAAACCAACGCCGAATATTCAGGGCCGGCATTCCTAAATATTGCCCATGGGTATAGATCTATCACTTACTGCGACCCATCGCAGTCACGCTTGAGGCCATGTCTATCCCGATAACATCCAAATACCAACATAAACAGTAAAAAATCGCCTGAAAGTTACAAAAATTGTTCTTCGCTCGACTTGATCAAGCCGTCTTGAAAACAGCAGGCCCCGCCCAAATCCTCATTCTCTTCCCCCAAAGCTGCAACCCCAAAACAATGAAGAAGGCCGCTCCGACAATTCCGCACATAGTTCCAAATTGCCGAATGGTCCCCTGGTTTTCCGCCCACTCAACCATGAAGTAAGACACAATAAAGCCACCAAGGATACGTCCGAAATTGACCCACGCTGCAACTTCTCCACTCGCCTCGGGGTAGCCATCCAAAACATATGAGTTCACTGCAACAGTGACAATCATCGTTCCAAACACATACAAGCCCCAGCCTAGGGCCGAAAGCATATAATGGTACTCGCGCTCGAGAGCAAAGCCCATCAGAATCAGACCAGAGACCATGAATGGCATGGACACCCAACATGCCCAGAGACGTGCTTCAGCTTCAAGACGGCCGCCATTGCGCTGGGCGGAGACCTTCGCAATTAGATCGTGCAACCAGTGGCCGGTGATTTCGCCTAGAATGGCTGCAACGATTGGAGTGAAGTAAAAAAAGCCTGTGGATGTATAAGCGATGATGCATCAATGTTCAGGAGCAGAACACACCGATTTGTTTAGCTTCGAATCCATAGATAGGTCCGAGCATAATTGAAAGTGTGGTATTGATACCAACCACCCAGGCAAAAGTCAACATGTAATAGATACAAGCCAAAATCACAACAGGCTTGCAAATAATCACTAGCGGACGCATGACCGCATCCTTGAATGAATTTTTGATATAATTCGTTCGCCTCTGCTGGATTCCGAGCATTCGCTGCCAGCGCGGGCCATTAGGGTACAGCTCTGGCTGGTTGGTATTGCGATCATAGTAGGTCTCGTCAACAAAGAGAATGATAGCGATCAGACATAGTCCTGTCTCGATTGCGTAGACGCCGAATGCCCATTGCCAGATTTGCGTGGTGGTGATGAAGGCTGCAAGTAGAGGGCCGAGGTAAGGGGATAGGATGATGAAGCCGGACCAGATGTTAATCTTGCGGGCGTGCTCATGGAAGAAGAACATGTCTTTGATGAACATGAGGCCACCCTATAATTATATTAGTAAAATGCTATTTTGCTTCCTGGAACACGAAACTCACGCCTTGGGCAACAGTTGAAAAGAGGCCATTGAGGATGCGGGCCGCCTATAGCGTATTAGAAAGGTCGAGTGAAATGGAAATGGAAATGGAGGAGTTCGCCTACCATGAAAGACTCGAAACTTTGCGCGGCAGCACACCAAATAGCAGTTCCCAGAGCTAGCAAGATAAACCAGAACAGAACAGGGTATCGTCCGAAATAGGCTGCGAGCGCCACGATGATAGGTCCACCCACACCAAGCATGAAAACATTGCCGACCTGGGAATGGTTCACGACATTTGGATCCATATGCCACTCACTAGACAGGATGAAGCCGTTAGTATGGAGTCAACACGGAATCTCCAATGGGTACCTACGCTCCCTGGGGCGTCAAAGTCACTGCACCCGTGGCGCTACCATAGTCCGGTAACAACGCCGTACATGAGATAATAATGAGGATGAGATGCTTGCGAAACGAGCTCCAATTGAGAGGATCATGAGGCGAATCACTCGGCTGTGGGATCAGAATCGTTTGTCCGTCCGCAGTGGTCTTCAGCCCACGATCATGGGCCAGCGAGGCGTCATTGAGAACATAGCCTTCCCGCTCCCCAATCTGCTCCAATTCATCGATAGCGTGGGGCTTTTTATCATCGTAAGTCTGGATGACAGGGTTATGCTGAGGCTTTTCAGGGTCCATCGTCAAATGTGCGCCGAGATTGGCGATGAAAGTAGGGATGCGCCGCCCTGGTGATCACAAAGGAGTGGGAAGAAAATCAACGGTCAATGGGTAATGGAAAATCGAGAAACCTTGAGCGCGCTCGATGTCTTTGTACAGCGGCAGGGGGTTGGGGTAGCCGCTTGATTCAGCGTGGCAATCGGCCTTTAAGAAGCCGAATTAGACTGCGCATGGCTGACGATCTCCTTGCTTTTGTATGTGGAAGAAACCTTGACGGTTAAAAAGATGGATTGTGGATATTCAATTCGGCGTTTATTCGTTGAACCTCTTCTACGCACGACCGCGACCCTGGTACTTCACCCGGGCAGTGGGGACAGGATACGAAGCTCTGCAATAGCGTGGTTCGCTCATGGGCGGGTGGAGCCCGAACGCGGGTTGACCGGTGCCAAATTCAGGCCTCATGGTGGTGCAGACCTTGATCCGCAGGGTTAAAGGGGGTCTGTCCTGCCGGAGAGATTCGCCTTACTCGGTAAAGGGTTATGCAATGCGTGAAACTCTACATCCCTCGCAGATGCTGAGACAATCCACGGTCTTGAAACATCGCGAAAATTTGTTCAATTTTGGTGTTTGCAGAGCTAGAAGCTTTAAACTTTTGCGCTTACCATTTGAGCGGAGACTTGTCAGATTATTGTGTTGATCCTTTCCTGTCACGGATGCTATTGACACTTAAACCGATAGACATCGATAGATCAAGGTTGGGTCAGAGAAAGATCATCGGCCCGTGATTCACTGGGATGATAAATCAAGTTTCAGCCAGTCAATAATTATTTAACGTTTATCCTCGAACGCCTCCAAACAAGCTTATTGTTCAGATCATCTCGGAAGGGGCAATTTTCTAGAACTTCTACAGATAGAACCACATCGGCAATTTAGCCCTGCATTGATGAGAAAGGGTCGAATGGTTAACCAGCCTTTCTGTATCAGGAAGGGGGGTTCCCAAGGGTTGCATTTGGAAGGACATGTTGGAATCACGACCAGTAGCTACTGTGGGGCAACTATCAGGTGTAGGTCCAATGACATTCAAGGAAACGCTTAACATTGGACAAGTAATCCGGGAAGAAAGGGGCGCAAGATAGCAGGCACGAGTTGGTCGATGGAAAATCGGTAGCTGATGATTCCTTGAAGACGACAAAGACTGTTACAAAGAAACGTACAAAAAATTTGAATATGAAAGAATAAGTACTTGATACAGACTTTCGTGAGAGTTCTCGCACGAATATCTCGGCAAAAAAAAATAATCATTTAATCTTCAGAGACAGATCTGACATCTCCTTAGGCCGGGTCTTCTGCACAGACATAAAGGAAGAGGCCGAGAAACTTAGAGAGTGGATGTAAAAGAACGAAAAATGAAATTCAGCAATTCCAAATTTTGAAAGCCGAGACGATTGAAAAGGCCTTTCAAATCCATGAAAGGGATTCTTTACTCGGAATTTCGAGCAATATCAACGGATGCCTACTGATGATCCGCACGCTTCGCAACGGCCTCAGAAAAACTCGCCTCGCCATGCCTTTTTTTTTTTTCCCCAGGGACCCCGTCCGGGCCGTCTACTTGCCATAGGTTTCTTACAGTCACTTGTTTCGGAATTTCCATAATCAGTCAGATATCCCTGGGACATCTAGCGATTAATTCTTTCACTACGCAAAGCTCTGGCTCGGCAGAAGTCAAGGAAGAATCGAGAGAGTCAGGGCAAAGCCAAGTACAAGGGCGCTGACTTGCATTTTGGCCTTGGGTAAGGAAATTTGTCAATCAAGAATGATCGACACTGTGTAGAAGTATTATTTCGGGAGGCTGATGACCGAGATTTTGAGAGATGAAGTCCGAAAAAAGGCCGATAGAAGACCGAGTGATGGGGGAGAAAAAATTCATCGTGAGAAAGAGCAGGGCGATAAGCTTTTCTTATAATCTGTCCAGCCTAGTGTCTAATCCTGGAACCATTGAATCTTTTTCGCAGTTATGAGCTTGAACGTAATCTAGGCTTACCAGATACAGTGCCGCCCGTTATTGCCTTCTATATTGGGACGCATGGAAACACTCTTTCAATCCCTAGTCACATAACACGTCAAAACTAATATGGTCACTTCCGTATTCAACGGCTCGTTCCAGGCTTGCATGGTAGTAAGGATAAGAGTGCAAAGCTGTATCTCTGTGTACTGTTCAATATCCAAAAATAACCACTATTTTATAGCCTAGAAATGACCACCCTACCTACCACGGCGTCGTTCGTTCACACTCCTCCTGATCTAGCCACTATAATCACCTAATCCACTTATAAACAATTCGATTATCTAAAGTACAGTAAGACTGGATTGAGAGGGCGCTAGTCATAGGTGAATAAGCCCACAACCTTAGAATGAAAGTGCTGCTGAACAAAAAGATCCTATTTAATGCTCGCAAAGACAGAAATTCCCTAGTTGAAATATAGCATTGTTATTCTCGGACTTAAGTCCACGCTCTCCCATAAGCTCAACCCGATAAGCCTTGGCCTCTTCCATGGTCATCAAGCTCGCCCTATCTCCTTCCAGCCCCTGCTGTGCCTCTGTATCACGATTCTGCGTTTCCGGCCGCCAGTCTTCACGTTGCGGCGGTACATTCGCAGACGAGGTAATTCGTACATGTGGATCGACGAGGAACAAAGCCAGCATCTTTCTGTGTCCCGGCTTCGAGGGATCAGCAAGGGAGAATGGAGAGACTTGATGTTGGAGCGTATTAGGGAACGTAATGAGGCGGCCTTCTTTGGAGACTACGCCTCCTAGTTCTTGCGTGATCAGATCGTCGCTATTACTATGAAGACCCGCGTGGTAACCGTATACTTGTTGCATGAACTCATGTCGACCTTGTTCGTACTCCATCCCGTACATATCGCTCATTCCGCGGCGGCGGAACGCGAGTGTGCTTGGGGTGATGTTTTCAATATCGTAGTAGTAGATTGCCGATGCGGCGATTCGTTCGTTCTGGATTTGTGAGTCAGAAGAGAAAAAAAGCTCCCTTGACTATGAAATGAAGAGAATCTCACCAATTGCCCCTCAATATGCCAACTCCCCCCCTTGTACTCGGGCTTTTCAGGCGTCAACTCGATATTGGCCAGCTTCACAATAACCTGAATCCTGCCCTCGGAAAAGTCTTTCATCAAGTTGGGCTTTTCTCCTTCTTCCCTGGGTTTGAACTCCCCCGGCTCGGGCTTGACAATCTTTCGGGTCTTGTACCAAGCGGTCATGCGCTCCTCCCATTGCTCATATGCATCATCGTCCACAGTTGCCTCTTCGGGATACTCTAGCTCAGTCGTGCCGCCGTCCTCATACTCAACTTTCGTATACGTGATTCGTTCATCGTCACTTCTTGGCCATATCAAAGAATTTTCCCACACGGGGATGATCTGTGCGAGAATCTTTTCGACGACCTTGTAAAGTGTGCGGAGCTTGACAGGGTGCGCATTATTAATGTAAGACAGGATCTGACAAGTGCCGTCTTCACTGATCTTCACATCGCAAGGCAGCCACTGGAACTTGGTGCTCAGGGCCGCAGGATGCGGTAGCGTACGATAACGGCCTTCTTGCAGAGAAGCCTCGGCTTCCTCGGGGATAGGAAGCAATCGGCCTTCTCCCATACTGTCTAGACAGTCATCAATCCCGATCTTGCGGTCAGGAAGGGCCCGTGTGCGCCCGTAGATCACCGGGAAAAGTGACGGATGCACCAGATCTACGACTTTGCCATCTGAGCCCGGGTGGTAGTCTTTTTCCTCTTCGGGGACATTATCTAGAGGAATCACCGCCTCTTTCAGCGCGTCTTGTAGTTCTTTCGAGATAGCAGTATCAGACTTGATGATACCACCATCGAAAGCCTCCACGAGCCCGGTCTGCGCCAGAATCCCCGCTTTCCACTGCAGCTCTTTGATGATCCAATCCATCATCTTGGGCGTGATATCCTGACCGCCCTGCGCAATGTTTTCGCGCCAATGGGTAGTGATATGCGCGTCGAAGACTTTCCGCTCCCAGTCAGGCTTCTCGGTGATAAGCTCCATCGTTTGCATCATGGTAATTTCCCGCTGAGTACAGAGTCGACTGCAGCAGGAAGATTTGTCATTAACACTCAACAACGGGGCCCTATGTAGGTTGTTCCTTACTCGAGGCAGCCAGCTTCAATATCTTCCGGGTCGAGAGCATTCGGAAATCCCCCTAAGGACCTGCGAAGCACGTTTCTCTACACTTGTCAGCACTAACGAAAGATATCACGGGTAAAGAAAACCCCTCTTGTATCTCGTACCTTGGGAGCGTGGTTCAGGAGATGATCGAATCCGGGCTTCTGGAGGGACCAGGCTCCGGCCGAATTCATTCCGGAGATGAGCGCGCCTAAGGGGCGCCGTTGCGGTCTTAGTAGGTATCGACAGAGTAGCATATTATTTTTTTAAATTTTGCGAAGATCCGTAGATCTGATCTGCGAGACGTGCAGGTGAAGGGTGGTTTCAGGCCCAAATCAGGCAAGAATTTGCGCTAACTATGTTGGGCTAGAGCACTGTGTGGATCTTACGCATGAAATTTCCACTTTGTTCTAATGACTGACCAACCAGCGAATGTTCTGCATGGGGATATTTCTCGAAACATATAAATGAGATTACCGTAGGAGACTCGTCGTGGCTAAGGTGATGCTTAATATGTTTAGTATTACGGTCAGATTCGTGAGCTCTTGAATGTTGAAATAATATAAGCTGTGACTAATTAAGAGCTGTTGAAGGACGTGAATGAGCACGATACGACTTGTACGACATTACTTGGCGAGACCAGACTCAAGATTGTTTTATTACCAATACCACAAGGTCGCTAGAACAGGCCTAACTGTCCAAATTTCGATACTTCAAGGCCGAATAGGGTCTTAACGAAAAGGAATATCAAGTGTAAGTTGATGTTTCATCTACTATGTATCTGATAACGATGAATAATGATATTCTAAGCGACTTGTAACACCATTCACAGCCTTTTATCTGTAATATACGCATGGTCATGATTTTCAAAGGACAGTCCGCTTTTTCCGCACGACATTATCACTCTTGAAGTATTACTCTGCTGCTAGTCATTCTCTCATTCATCTTTTCTCGGAGGCTATTCTGAATGCTAGACCTTTGACGGGTCTCAATTAGTGTTCCAATTCATGAGGTCCGATGAAGTTACGCTGACTTACGAAGATTTCAAGGCTGAGGAAGAAGGTATTGTAATCATAAACGAAGGCTCAATAGGCTTGTCAACGAAACAAGCGGAAACAAATATGGAGAACATGGACTCAAAACCAGCTGAAAAGGGTGCTGGCACTGGTCTCTGATAATGGGATTCTTTGGGAAGCCACTGATCCTTCTTCTTCTTCTTCTTCTTCTTCTTCTTCCTCCTCCTCCTCCTCCTCAGATGTGTCCGAAGGCTCCGGACTGCCCAGAACGTCTTTGACTGGTCGCTCGATCTCTTGAGCCAGGAATGTTATGATTTCCGAATCTCCCAAATCTTTCAAGCGCTGAATCATACCGACCACCCCGCTAAGTTTTAAACAAGTTTCCTTGAGTCCCAGCGACGAGTCCAGAAGCTTTACGAGTAGCGAATCAAACTCTTCATTGCTGACTGAATTGATGTTGGGGACAGGCATATCATCCCATTCGAATTCGTTCCCCATTTCGTACCCAAGAAGGGCAATTTCGGGAACACCAATTGTATCAACAAGATTTTTCCATCTGAGTGCGATGCAGAGTACCTTGTTAATGTTCCGAATCCAGTCGTCATCATTTGAATGATGGCGGCTTCCTGGGTCTCTAGTCTTGTGTTCGGTCTCAAGAATCAATTTTCGAGACGCAAATTCTCGGGAACTTGCTTCGTTCATACCATCCGAAATGGCCTTTTGGAAGAAGTTGGTGTATTCCTTTCCAATCTCAACTGCAGTAAGTCGTGCATTCAAGTCGGCATAGAGTAATTTAGCCTCACGAGTATAAAGCTCCATAATGATCTGTCCAAGGACGTTCGGAGAATCTGATATAGTTTCATGAATGCCGAACTTCTGCCAGTTGGCTTTCATCAATCTATCAAAATAGACTGCACACTTTGGCTTCATGAAGGACCCCTCGTCCTGTTTTCCTGATGGTATTATCCATGATGATCGAGCTCCATTCACTTCCACTCGCGCTTCAGATTGATGCTGATTTGATGGAGCCGGTATAAAGGCATCGGTTTCGGAATTTCGATGTAGTTGTCTCTCTTGCTTCGCTGTCATACTCGGCGAGCAAGCGTGATCATACTTGGCACAGCGGTCGCATTTCTGGAGAGGCCAAGTGCGACCGAGAGGGAGACACTGTGATTGATTCCGTCAATTTCAGGACACTCTTTATGAATTGATTCTCCATGAAATGGTAATTCATTATATGGGGGTTGCACCTTTTTCTTGTCCTTTCGACACTGGGTGCACTTGGAATAATGCAATCGTTGAGTATTGTTCTCGTTGTGGCCCCGATCCATCGTAAGGATAGAAATTTGGTGTCGATACGATAGAGCTGAAAGAATGAACAGTTGGAACGCTTTTCAGAAACAAGGGGCCTGAAGCTTCTGAGTGATCTGGTAAGACACTGGGAACTATGGATGACCCGAACGAAGTAGGATTCGTGCCCCTCTTTAAAGACCTTAGTACCCCTGAGGCCAATTTCACAGCTCTTGTTTGCTAGTCGCAGTACTCGCAAAAAGATCCATGTTGATTGGAGAATTTTCTTAAGTATTGTGATTGTCGCAGTTGCTGTCGCAGTCGCAGTTGCGGTCGCAGGTGCTGTCGGTCGCAATTCGCAATCGGAGGCGCTTACGGAGCGCGTATTTCTCGCTTAGAATTTTTCGCGTTAGCAAATTGCCAACACTATTCCTATTGAAAAGGCCAGGGTCATATCAACATACCGTGAGACCCATATTGACGCGGAACCTGCTTTTCGATAAAGGTCCCCGAGACCTCTTGGCACTTACGAGATAGCATCGGTTTGAGGCAATCCCACCACCCAATACTAGATGCGGATATGTGATTGTCTTATGTTTCATTCCTCAGAGGATACTAATTTATACAGGATTATTATCTCCTTGTTTGTCTCAGTGGCATCATGAATACTCAAGAGTGTGTGGTTTTTGTCGTTGTGCTCTCATCCCGTTAGGCTCTAAATTCGTTAAGAAGTGGCATACGATAATGTACGCACTCTCAAGACAGGCCCGAATAAGACCAACTGTGTACCTGAGATCATAATGTGTACATGAGTGAGCGTGGAATAAACGTGTGTTTCAAATAATCAATCAATGCCAATCGTGATGTGCTATATGATGTATTTCCTATGCGTTTGCTTGATAAACCTTGAAACTCTTGAACTCCCAGTATGCAGTCGTAAAATTGGAGGCATTATCCATCACAAAGGTCTCACAACTGTCCGGGCACCCGCTCTGTGTGGTGTAGTACTTTGTCGCGGATGCCCAGCCTCCGCAAAAATCGATATTGGCAATGATGCTCTGATTTTTGAAATGGTTGCCAATGTCGCACTCCGTACTGGGGAAATCTGCGTACGCTTTACCCCAAGTGGAAGGATCGGGGCTCCCTGAAGTAATATCTGAAGGTATATCAGCGCGAACCCAGTTCCAGACTCGAATTCCCGCGTCACGGAGCTCCATGGCATAGACCTAAACAGAAGTTAGCTGGTAGGTTTTTTTTGTAAGCACGAGGAAACACTGACTCCGCCGCCCTGTGCATTGAATTCAGGACCATATGTGGGCTTAGCGCCTCTCACGCCACAACCTGATTCATCATTCGCTTCCCAGTAACAAGTTTTGTATAGCGCAGTACCGGTCTCTTTCCGCTTCACGCCCATATTGCAGCCACTTGACGTATGAAGAGTTGCTTGATTACCCCATTCACCCATATTTACAGCTTCCATGACATCGATCTCGCCATGGGCTGGCCAATTACTTGGGTCTGTGAGCCACAGAGCTGGCCATATACCACATGCGTAGGGTGTATGCAATATATCGAAAACGAAGAGCCCATCGGCATAGGTATTGTTAGACGTGATTCTGACAGATTGGCGGCCATTGGCGACCTCGTCTGACCCGCTATATGTTGTGTCCACCTTGAGCACAGCTGATGTGTCTGTGGCATATGTTAAATTGAGCCATTCGGATGCAGCTCGGTCAATATACCTGTGGCAAGAAAATTAGCGGTGAAGGGGTGGGATAATAATGAGGTCGCAGAAGACATACTGGACAAATCCACCCGACGGGTCAGAGGTGGCATAATAAAAATTATTGAAGAAATCAGACCCCGAATAGGTGTCTACCAAACTATAGTCGAGTTTGGTATAGCTAGGGTAGCGATTTGCCCGCACTCCGAGCACAGCACCCACGATAACAGCGACGATGACCACAACGGCACCGATAGCGGCAGCAAGCTTTTTCGTCAAGGACCATTCTCGCGGGTCCCAGGCAGAGTAACCTGCTTTTGTTGCGTCGGCTTCCATATTCCACGATCCGTAGGCAGGTGGTTCGCTGATTCTTGAGATTCTCGAGAAGCCTGATTGCCTGGAACCTGAATAAGATGACCAATCATGTAGATCATAGGGCATTCCAACAGAAAATACGGTTAAGGTTATCCAATCGTTGGAACGAAATGTTTGCCGGTTCAGGAACGGTGCGGAGAGTAAAATAAAAGCAAATAGAATATCCGCACATTACTTCCGATTAAAACACAATCGCTTCCAGATGCACGATGAAGATTTGCGATTCGCAGTGAGGCCGCGTATCTTGCCAAGCCACCAATGACGAAGTGCGGCAGCTGCCACGCAGACCACGCGTAAGGCTGTGTGATAAGGGCAAAGGGCAAGTAATCAATTGGACCGACCGAGTACAGCCAGCTGTTTAGTCCATAGTTCTCAAGCTGGCCTTACGATATAAAATCCATCTATAGGTTTGATATTCGGCATATTGTTTAAATCATCGAGCAAGTTCGTTTCAAAGGGGAAGGGTTAAGTCCGTGTATCTATTAATAGGAGCGGTCCGATTCAAAACAAGCGGCCGTGACTATAAATCTTGTCTTCTTCGTACCATTTGAAGGCAAGGTCTCGAGAGGAACATCTATAAGGATGTCGAACAGATTTGAAATTTCAAGTCAGTCAGGCTCAAGCATGTGCACATGGCCACGCCGCTTTCGCCCCGTCGCAGTGGACAGCGAGTTCTACGGAAGGCGGTGAACCCAAATTCGCCCATCAAAATTCCATGATTCGTCTCTAGTCACTGAGAAACACGCGTCAGGCAAATAAGTGGAGGTGCTGACAGGGTCTCAGCCCTGAATAACAAATTTGACGTCCTGTTAGATTACCTCCACCTTCGTTTCCAGGGTTCAACACGGCGCAAACCCTGCAGCACCTTTACAGTCGTATTTCAGGATGAAGGTTAGGAAGGCTTTTGACAGGACCTTAACAAATCCGTAGCGATCTTGTCTCGGCAGTGCTTCGACTGTAAAGGACAAAGCAGCGAGAATAATGGCAAGTCCGGGCAGTAGAATTGCAAGTTGGCACCGCAAAAAAACCTACTGCTTGTAGCGACCCGCAGAGAAACAATGACTAAGCGGAGCAAACGTTTTAGGAGCTCAGTTTATAGATTGGGAGGATTTTCTAGTGAAAAGAGGCTGAGAAGCTAATTTGCAGCTAAACTATCACTGTATCATCGCCTAGCTTGGACTATTGTCCACCCGACGATCAAAATCGTTGATGCTTACAATCAAGCAAGTTATTCATCTTCTCATGTGAAGAATTTTTATTTCTTGCTGACTTACATAGAATAACAATCCGTTGCGATCAGATTTTGGCAATTTGTTCTCTTCGAAAGTGGGTCATGCATACAAGCAATAACATGGATTGCGAATTCCTGTAAAGTTTTCGTATGTTCAAATTGCTGAAAGAGAAAGATAAATTTTATGTCAGACAGAGTGAGGATGAAGTGGAGGGATTGACAATAAAATCTGGAAACCCGTGTGAGATGAATAGACCATGTGATGTACGAAAAAGGACTGCTTTTCTATGATGATCTATATTTATCTCTCCAGTAGAAAATCATTAAATACATGCAAACTTTGATTTCATGAGTCTTTTAAGTGTCTTGCTTGCGTGACTTACCTCAACCTCACCCTACTTATCTCAGATACCCTTCCGTGACTCTGATTTACTCTCTGTAAGATCGAGCTAGGCAAACATAATTCGAGTTCTCGAGGTCAATTCACCAAGACTACACCTACCGACCCCTCGGCTTTTACTCAAAAATCTGGACATGCCCTTGAAGATTCGAAGAGCAATGGAAAGCACACATGTGGCCGATCCAGAAGATGTCGACAAAGGTGGAGATTGCGGTGAGTCTAGAAAGCCAGAGTATTCTCATGGTTCCGAAGTCGAAAACTTTTTCGAACACGAAGAATTCAGAGAACGACCCTGGCCCGAACATGTTTCTTCCAGGAAAACAGATGATGGAGGCTCTTCAAATATTCGAGCAAATTCTGGAAGAGTCTATGAATGATGAATGTGATTCCTACTTCATAAGCATCTCGGACGTGATCATCAAAATTGGGTGCAGCCACACTGGAATTCAAAAGTCAGATTGAGTGGAGAATCTCAGATATTTACTCTCCACTAACAAAGCTATCAATTCCCCCTCGGAAAAAAAGACATGCAAAATCAATGACACTGCTTGATCATGAAATTCAAAACGTTTGCAGAATGCTTTATCCTTTTGGATCGAGCTTGGATGTCCCTCGCTTCCGAGAACCAAAAAAGTCAATGTCCTGAATCAGGTGTCGAACGACTTGACAACAGGTGATGAAGTAGCCTATGACGCGAGGGATAGAGCTTGGCACAGGTTGTTGACCTGAGTGAACCAAGGATAAGAAGATAGGCAGAGACTCAGCGCAGGGTAATCTTAAAAGATGGATTCTACTCCTTGGTAATAATTTAAAAAAGATCGTTGGAAGAGTCGCACGGACTTTTTCAGTTGGCAATTCGTAATTCATCTAGTCTCGTCGTAGTATGATAGAGATGATCCACTTGCATTAGAAAGACACACAAGGCAAGTAGTCTTTTATCTTTTTTTCTCAGATTTAAAGGTCATGGAAACAACTCAAAACAGCCAGGAAACACACTTCTGGTAGAACCAGTTTGAGTCAGCATGCTTCTCAGCCTGAGCCTCCTTTCGAGCAAGGAAGGCAGCTTCCTCACGATCGATTTCTTCCTTGCCACTCCAAAGGTCCGCGTTTTCAGGAGTAACTTTTGGCTCACCACGGTGCGTGAACTTGTACCCAAAGATGAGAATAAGGTACAGCGGAATGCCCAGGTATGCGGTGATAAAGTTTTTGTAGTCGAAGTTGCCATATTTCGGAGAGTGGGTGAACACGTTGAAATTCTTCGTGAGAGCGATGAGGATACAGAAGGCCAGGGCTCCATAGGATCCGTAGACACCAAATGGCGCGACGTAAGCGAGCTCGCTGTCGGGAACATTCTGCGCCCGTCGTGCACGAACGAAGTAGATGTGAGTGACCAGGATTGAGATCCAGGTCAAAAGACCGAAGATGGTGACTAGGTTCACGAAGTATTTGAAGATTGTCTTCGAGTCACTGGAAACATTCATGTATGCCAAAAGCGCAAATAGGGCTGAGACGCCTAGAGCGAAGATGGGTACACCCCGACGGTCCGTTCGGGACAAGATTCTGGGCGCTTTTCCTTCGCGGGCAAGACCATAGATTGTACGAGTCGCAATGTAAAGGTCGGAATTAGCCGCGGAAAAAACGAAGAGAAGGATACAAGCGTTCAAAATATGCGAGAGTGCGGGGATGCCGGCGTTTTCAATGGCGACGACGAATGGGGATGCGGCCGCGGAGCTGCTGGCGTTGACGGCGAAAGCCAGCTTAGGATCATTGTATTTGACCAAAGTGCCCACAAGGAGAACAGAGAGCACATAGAATACCAGGATTCGGTAGAATGTTAACCGGATGGCGCGGGGAATAGTGCGGCGAGGATTCTGGGCTTCACCCACGGTGACACCGACCAGTTCCGTTCCGAGGTAGGCAAAGGTTGCAGAGACCATGGTAGACCAGAAAGCATAGAATCGACCAGAAGCACCGGTGTCAATGTATTCTGCGAAAGCGCCCGGGTCCTTCCAGTATCTGAATCCTTTTCGGTCATGATCAGGGCCTCCGCCCAGCATCAAGATAAAAGACAGCAGAATGATTCCGAGAATCACAACAACTTTGAACGATGATAGCCAGAACTCGAACTCGCCGAAGAATTTCACTCCGAAGTAATTGATGCAGATGATCAAAAGAAGGAAGACCGTGATCCAGACACCGGGGTTGACCTTTTCCGCTGGTAACCAATATGATATGACTAGCGCACCAGCTGTCAACTGATTTGGTGTGACAAGAATGTATTTAAACCAGTACCTGTGATCTATGTCAGCAATTAACCTTGCTGGAGGTTTAGAGGATACTCACATCCAGCCCACTGTAAAACCGAGGGCGGGATCACAGAATCGAACAGCATAGCCAGTAAACCCAGAGGGCAAGGGAAGCCATGCCGCCATTTCGCCGAGAGCGCACATTACCAAGTATACGATGAAGCCCACCCAGGCATAAGCTATCAGGATCGAGCCTGGGCCTGCTTTCGCAAGAGCTTCACCTGTTCCAATAATCAGTCCGGTTCCGATGGCACCACCGATCGCAATCATGGTGATGTGCCTCGCCTTGAGGGCGCGCTGAAGCTCCACATGGTTGGGATCTGACAGGCCACCCCTTTCAACCGTGGCAATGTCATCGCCGCTGTATTCGCTCTTGATCGGGGCCTCAGATGAGAAGCCTGAGGGCTTCTCACTCTTCAGCTCCGACATTGTTGCTCTAAGAAAACACGAGATGAGCTCTAGAGAGGCTCCGGAAGCTGAGGCAAAGCGGGTGTCCTCTAGGGTAAAGAGGAAAATTGAAGAGGGGAGCAGCGAAGGGATGGGCCTTAAAGGAAATAAATCGCCGAGGCCTCAACCTGCGGCTCGACTGTTCTCGATCTAGAGCCAAGAAAAGGACGACCGCTCACGAGATAAGACCCCCAGGAGCTGGGCAAAATCACGGGAACACTCGACTAAATAGGTATTCAGACAGTAGGAGACCTCGTTTTCCTGATAAGCCGACTGGGAACCCAAGCAGCCAAGCCATCTCGCGCGTGGAAGTGGATCATCTACGTGGGAATGTTCCACGGGATCATGCGGAGTACCTGAGGTCCCGCAAAGGTTACATTCCCATGAGCCTCCTCTAAATCATGGCTATAATACGCGAGCGCCCTCCTGGACCCTGAGCCCAGATCATCGTGCAGCTGAACAAGGCTGGGCCTGCACGAAATGGAAAAACATTGCCAAAAATGAAATCTGAGACTTGATAACTAAACGATGTACAAAGTATCAGAGCCCTAAACGCCGCCAGGTCTTCCCCGATCAAAGCTTCTTGATAAGAATTGTCCCATTTTGACGAAGTGGAGTGCCCAGACGCCAAGATATCGGAGAGAAACTAACCCTTTTTCACATCTTGCGGGGGCGCACGGCTCGGCTTGCATCGGACTTGATCTCTCCCTAGCACGCCAGTACGGGTTGATTATGGGGTATCTTCTGCGTGTCAGCATAATATTCGAACTCAATTATTCATAGTATGGGGTAAGGGGACTTGTCAACACGGGGGCGTCGCGGATTGGCATTCCGGTTCACTCTGCCCCAACCTCCCAGGCCCCAACATGGACATGGCAAGATCAAAATGCAATCAAAAGTGATCCACTTGCCATGAGCACGGCCCCAAGGAAAGTCCTCGACATGACTTGCCCTCGGTGAGCGCAGGCGCAGTAAGGTTGAACAGCACGGAAATGGCTTGGCGATCAGCCAGCGTTGCGCGCCAAGACCGTCCGCCACTGCCGTTCTATCCAATGGCAGTGGGAGATGCTTATTCTGCCCGGTTGGGTTTGTACCGTGGCTGCTTGGCAGGCGCCCTGGTGATGAGTTTTTTCGAATCACTTTTGGCAAAATTTCTTTGGCTTTATCTAGCCAAGAAGACCAAGTGGGCCTGCTCTGATAGCGATATTCTTACTCTAAGAAATGTGTACAAATTCTTGAGTGGTTATACCTCTGCGATCCAGACTAGGGTCTGTGTTCCACAGAAATCTTGAGATCTTCGACAGAATCCTCGGAAATCATCAAAATGCCTGGAGCCGGCATAGGACAGCCAAGTTTTTAACTACCCAACATGCAGTCGCAACCACTGTCATTGTTGAGGAGACTTGACTAAGGAAAGACTATACTTCTGGGTGGACAGGGTGGCTTGGAGACGGGAAAAAGCTGCTTTTTTTTGCCTCCAACGGAAAGTAGCGAAAGCGGAGAAAGAAGACGACGAGGCGACCGTCCCTGACAATCAACACTGAGTCACGAGGGACGATTAAATAAATGAAAGTGTCAAGCATTTACAATAAGGGTAAAACAATATGATAGAATAACGTGAAGTTCCCATTGCTATAATAGCTGAAATCAATATTAACAGGTTGTCCAGATGTCCGGAAATGGCGCATATTGGCGGAAACGCGTTCGTGGAAATTTTGTCCGGCATGGGGCGTCCCTTACTAGCCGTCTTTACACATACTAAAAGCTTCTTAAATGAATCTTTGCACTACTTGGTTGTCGAAGAGAGCCATCAGATATGCATTTTCCAGTTATGATCTCCGCTTCTCTCTCTGGTCCTCCTAGGCTTGAAGAAGATACCGATGACGGCCATAGATGATGTAAATCCCTGGATTTGACAAGAATTGATCTTATCGAACTATGCATTGAGAGACATTATCATCATAGATTTTGCATCATGCTTACGAGCTTCTTTCTATGAAGAGCTCGTTTTCTTCTCAAGACCCACGAGACCCCGACGCCAATAAGACGCTGGCAATTCATTAACGCGTGACTTGCTCTTCGTCTAAAATCATGATCACAATCTCATAAAATGTTACCTCCAAATTTTGTAACAAACCGACCTCAGTGAAACCAGCTTTGTTCATCGGGGGTCTTCTTTACATTTACATCAAGAATCCATCCGCCCAACTGGCATTTCGATCTGCACGTTGTCATTGACACACGGTAAATAATTTCATCAGGCCACATTTCAATCAGTACATGGTCTGGACTTCTCTCTCGCGGTCGGGTTGAGGTTGAATGCCGCCACCAGCCCAGCCACGATGGAAGTTAGAGCTATACTCATCAGATACGATAGCTCAAATATAAGAAAGGAGAACACTCACTGAGTATAAGTTGTAATTCGTAGAACCCGAATCTTTCTACTACGACTCCAGCCAAGATTGGCCCAACCAGCAGGCCAGTCATCCAGCTCATACCTGTCAATGCGATCGCCCGAGAATACCCGCGACCTTTGCCAAAGACGCCAGGGTAGCGTGTCTCCAGTGTATCAATGGTCTCTGAAGGGAAAGAATTAGAAACTGAACATTCCGAAACGTGCTTCCAAAAGCTCACCAGTTGCTTCCATGGTGCCGACTCCATTAAGCAAGCATATCAAGCAACCAATCGAAGCAGTGCATACACTGAAGATAATCTTGCCCCGGTCCCCGGTCGTTGCCCATGGGAACCGGTCATCACCAGCAGCACCAAGAACCCACAAGAATGGAGCGAGAGATAAGAAGCCGACCGTGGTCGGAGTACGAGACCCCTGCCGATCCTTCAACCATCCCACGAGCGGAGAAAGAATCATTCCAGGGCCTTGAAGAGCAGCAAAGAGCAGACCGACAGGGAAAACTCCCCATCCGAATACATCTCGCACATGAATCGCAAATGTCGTTTGGAAGCTTCCAATCAAGAGAGAAAAGACAAAATAGCAGAAAAGTCCTGCAGAGAAACGAGCTTGCCGCAGTAGCAAGGCATAAAATCTCCAGCCTTGCACTTCTGGCACAGTGACGGCAGGCTCTGACTGTCGCTCGCCCAATAAAGGCGCTTGCTCAGTGTCAACAGGCGTTTCATCTTGAGAGTCTGGTTTGCCATTCTCATTGTTATGTGATTGTTTTTCAATCATCAAAAGCCGCATGATTATATCGACCACAAGGAACGCAAATGCCCCTGCCCAGGCGGTCCAGTAGCCCCCAAAGCCGAACAGAAAAGCGGCTATAACAGGTCCAGCAAAAGTTCCAGCAGCCGATAGAGTAGAAACTAGGCCAGCAATCTTGCCCATATGCTCCGTACCAAGATTCTCTGCCAGTGTTGCCAGACTGACGATGAAAAGTCCATTGCTGACAATAGACTGGAAGAGACGACCAAGAAACAGGCCCGCCACTGTTCCATTGTCAGTATCCAGGTCGCAGCGGCAATCATCCATTATAGAGAGACTCACATGAAGTTGTGATTGAGAGACATACGATGCTCACCAGAGTCAGCACCAAGAGGGCCAGCAACACCAGTTTCTTTGACTTGGCTCGGTCGGCAATGTCGCCCAGTGAGGGTCCAGATGCAATAGATATCACAGCGCCCTCGACGAGAAACGCAGAAGTGAGTCTCTGAGTCTCTGTCACATCAACGCCTATGCGATCCTCCAGTATGAATGGAAGCAATGGTACCATGAATGAAAAGAGCATTTCGTCTATAACATTCAGTATCGGAATTTCGCCTTCCACTCGATTTCCGAATCACTTACCAGTGAACAATGCCATTGACATGCTGCTAATGATGAACGTGTTGGACGATCGCCATCCGTAACCTCGTGCGGGGGACAGGCCGCTGGTACCCCCAGAATGCTGAAACATGTTGAGACTTGAAAGGACCGAACTGGTTCTGAAGGCCTTTTCGATATGGTATTCAAGTCTTGTTTCGATTACCTACCGTGTTATTTGGCCTCTCTTCTCCAAAAAAGCAAAAACTTGCAAGGATGATGAGATTTGAGGAAATTATTGCACAATCTTACAATCTACTTATCTCCGCACCAGGGGCCGAAAGATAGGAAAGTTGCGGCTCTCATCGGTCCAACACATCACTAGACCTAATTCAGTTATCCCTTGAAGGATGTCTTACTTGATAGCGGTGTGCGCACAAATTCGATGGGTTAAACCAAAAATCGACGTGGATATATGACAATCACAAAGTAGAAGCTTGGTGACCAGCAAGCCAGACACGAAACTTTAGAAAGATCTTATGTTGCGAATCGTGACTTTTACATTGATAGAATTATGTACACAGTGATTGTCAGGCCCTGGGCCTATCTCGGGTTTTTTTTTTCAACAAAGTAAACTTTGATTTGCTGGAGACGCACACTGAAACGAGGTTTTTTTATTCATCCTCGACCTTGATCACTTTCTCCGGGGTCTTGCCTGGGAGTTCGTCCGCCATGGGCTTGCGCGCCCATACCCGTCGCCTGTATAAAATAAAGAGTCAAAAATTGTCTGACATCAGAACATATGAGAGACTTACGCTCTTTGATAGACGTGAAAATGCGGGTTCTTGAGCTCAGCGCGCAGCTTGGCGTTATAGACCTGAACGTCCTCCTTCGTCCAGGGTTCAGGAGATCCGAATTTCGTCAGCAACCACATGCACCATCCCTCCATTCCAGACAGCCAGTGCTGATAGTTTACAGTACCAGCCTCCTTGTATTTCTGATCGCGCGCCCAGGGACCGATAGGCCATTTGTAAGACTGCTCCTGCACTTCAACAAAACCAGCCTTGCGAATGCTCTCCTGCATGGTGTCGATGGCGTCAAGATTTCGCCCTGCGCGCTTGCCGCATTCCGAGACATTAGGGCCCCAGGTACAAAGAACATTGTCAGGTGGCAAACTTCCATCGTCGCATTCAATGTAGGGACTAGCTTCGATCTGTTCGATCCAGGCTCCTGGGCGTAGGTTGCTTGATGCATGTTAGAGACAGAGTGTTGACGGACGCGAATATATCTCACTTATAGCATGTCTTGTAGACTCGATCCCATTCTGCGGGGTCGAAAGAGCCGATCAAGATTCGCATGTGGATCAAGTCGAAGGGCTCTCGCCAGGTCCATTCATTGAGGACGTTGTCGACTTCCAAGACACAATTCGGAGGCATCCAAGTAACGGGAGGCGGGAAGAGATCAACACCGCGAACGGTCGCTATAGCTTGTCAATTCAAGAATCGCATTGGTTTTGGTAGTGTTGGGGCACAAGACCATACCACCAGGGAACATATCCGCGACATCACTGAGTCAGGTCAGCGGGATTCGACGGTGGGTTTATTGCTTTACTGACATAGCCCAATTACCCTTGCCGGTTCCAATATCGAGGATGTGCTTGGGTTGAGATCCTACTGGCGATTGAAATAGCGGATTCTCTTTATCCGAATCTAGAATAATGGCGAGCAAATGACTAGAATAAGTAAGCTTAAGCAATTGAAATATCTTGCGGTGATCGCGTTCTGATTTGAGTGTTTTTGCTCTCACGCGCCTGGCTTACCCAGCCTCATAAGTCTCAAACATTTGATCATCGGAGGGAACGCTGGTTCACACGGTTTCAGTCTACACAAGTCTCTTAGCTGAGTTGCCCCTGGTGCTCACAGATATTCCTTGTCGCTGAGAGTTTGGTATCTGTAGAACTGCTATGAGCCATGGCCACCTAATCGAAGTAAAGAGCATTACCGCCGTCCATTTTCCATCAGACCTCGATAGATCGAAGAACCGATCGATGTTGTTTCTCTAGACTCCTTTCAGCGATCTGGACTGCACCAAAAGTGTCAGTGATCTTACGATTGCCAGTCATCGGGGTAATAGGTTGGTTGGCTGGAATATAAGTCCGGATCCTGCTGATTGTCAGCACTGATATGGAGATAGTCCAGGTAAACCAACCGGCGCAATTGTTTCGTTGCCCATCGTGAGTAGTCGTTGAGGCCGTCTCCTGTGGTTGAGATGAGGCTGGAGATGAAGCAAGAGGTCAGGCAACGGATTTGAAACCAGATGCGACTTCGGATGGGCCAGGGTCTCATTTTTTTCCCACTATGGGCGCGTGGCCCCTCACCTTGACGGTAATGGTGATTGGGCGTTGGATAGCGTCGGGCTGCACAACGGGATCCTATCTAGCTCCCGCGACTCAGAGCAGTTAATTGGCGATATCTAACTGGGTAGTGTGGGCTAACGGCTCTCTGTAAGTCGCTGATCAAATGGATTACGGGCCGATTGACGTGAATGTCCCCGGCCAGGTTATACTCCATTCGGGAGGAGCCCGCTTTTGTGGGTACATCGGTTTCAGAAAAAGGAATTGCCCCGGAGCCATTTCATCTTGTACGATTCTCATTCGAAGACGAAGAAGGAACTAGACTCCCTGGCTGAGACAATTTGGATGGTCAAACCTGTGCGAAGTCAATCACCCCAGACACGTGGAGCGATCCACTTCGGGGGATGCCGGCCCCGCCCAACGCCTTCCTAGTCCAAGGTCAATCTCCCGGGGCCCTTGTCATCGAGGTAGCGGGGTAAAAGCCATCTGCGAACCGGCCGTTGAGCTCAGCTTCCTAATTTTTCAAGTGGCCCACTTCCATAACACTACCTTTTCTTTCTTCCTTTTTTGGTTCTTTTTCCCCTTCTCCAACAAGTGTCTTCTATTGTTACTTTCGAGTGCAAGACTGAATGATCCTACGACATGCAAGGATAACAAACATTGTACCATGGGCGGTCATTAGGCATCTGCCTATATCTTGGCAAGCTAGGGTGGAAACAGTACGCCTAGGCGATGCCGAGTGCGTCACACCATCTGATAGATTGTTGCGTTAATGCTCGGAGCGGCAAAGGATCGACCCACATGGGTGAGGAGCAAATTTTTTCCAGAGTGACGACGCAAAAGGGTCAAAGTGTAGCAGGCGTTTCATTCCCAGATATCTTGAGTATTGTCCAAGTAAAATGTCAACTATCCAAGTGAAGGGAACTATTCCAATGTAGGAAATGGGCTCGTTGGCTTTCTATCTTCCCTCCTTATCTCTCAACGAATATGAGCTAAACGTCTTCATCGCGAAAAGCCATACAATTTTACCTAACGAAGGAGATTAAATAAAGTCTACATATTTCACCTTCACCGAACATTGCCCTCAACACCAGTCTGTCGTTCTGCATGGGTAATCATGTTACCCTGTCACCATCTCAATCTCTTTGTCATTTCGTCTTCAGCACCGGTTCGTTCTCCAACTCTTTCTGTTGAAGCTAATGTAAGACATAGTAGAATCCTAGATGGAATTGTAACTAGAAAGCCCTGGGAGAATTGGAAGGGGAATAATGGTCATAGCTTTCATGACAGCTCCAGTGGCAGATATGATGTACCTTGTATATGAGTAGATCTGACTTAAAATTTGGAGCCTTGTTCTGAATTCTATTCTGATGGGCAGGTGGTTAAGTGAATCCTTTCTTCGAACCTCACATAGTCCATCTGGTACGGACTGTCTTCAAGCTTCTATAATCCTTTGATATGCCCTTTCATCTTGCTGCTTGCTATTGTCATATCGTGTTACGTACACAAAGCAGCAGGCTTGCGCGGGCTGGGCATCCGAGTGTTTCTTAGCACAAAGATAAGGCACACGGCTTCATTTGAGCGGCGGTCGATGCGTGGGCGGCGACTTTGAAGCTTTGATGCGGGGTTGCGGGGTCGAGATACCAATGATATGCCCCACAACCCACGATACATTGAGCTTGATTTCCTACAGTGCGAAACTCTTGAAGCTTACTTGCTTCACCATATTTACTTGTTTCATACAGAGATTCATCATGACCAACTACAGCGACGTCAATGTGCACGCACTCGAGCATCGCGAGGCCAAGCCATCTCAAGGAGATCCATCACAACCCGTATCAGAGCTTTTTCGTCTGGACAAGCGAACAATTATAAGTAGGGACTGCATTTGTCCTTTCAATCAATTTCACCTGTCAACTCATCTTTCTAGTCACCGGCGCGTCAGGGTTTCTTGGAACGACCCTTGCAATCGCCATGTTCGAGAGTGGCGCCGACGCAATTTGTCTCGACCTTTCCGAGACCCCAACAGCCTCAAACTGGGGTTGGTATCTAGAGGCCCTTCTATACTAGCCGGAAAACTGACCTGAATTGGCCCCTCAATAGGTGAGGTCGAAGCAGCTGCAGAGAATACCAAAAGTCAGCTCTCATACTACCAGCTCGATGTCACCGATGAGAACGCCATCCTTGCAACATTTTCCAAGTTCATTCCCATACTCAGGTATCCCTTGAAGGGACTGGTCACCTGCGCAGGTCTATCTCGAAATGGACCGTCAACTGAATTCTTGGCCTCTTCCTTCCGTCGAATCCTTGACATTAACGTGACCGGCACATTTCTGATTGCCCAAGCAACTGCCAAAGAGATGATGAAGGCGAACACAACCGGGAGCATTGTCTTCGTGGCCAGCATGAGTGGATACGTGTCTAACAAAGGCGTCGATACTGCTGGGTATAACGCATCGAAAGCCGCGGTTCACCAGCTAACACGCTCTTTGGCGGCTGAATGGGGCTCACGTATTGGCGTGCCGCTTATCCGAGTCAACTCCCTCTCTCCGGGATATATTCGTACTGCGGCAACCGCAGAGGCGTTGCAGAAGCCGGGTATGGAAAGTCAATGGGTCGGCGATAACATGCTTTTCCGACTTAGCACGGTGGACGAGTTCCGCGCTCCGGTGCTATTCATGTTGGGCGATGGTAGCAGCTTTATGACAGGTACCGATTTGCGCGTAGATGGAGGACATTGCTCATGGTAGCTCAAATGTCGCGGCCCCCAAATCTAACATACTCTCATCTCTGTTCCTAAAGTAACATTACATATATTGGACCTGCTAACGATCGATCGGGACCTTTGCTATCATTTTGCGGTAATTAATTTGGGAAATATGGATCCGATACTGTACTTCTCTATGACTCTGTCCTAAAAGCCCCTCGAAGGGGCGATTGAATTATGTAGGGAGACTCCACTTATGGCCAACGTAGCTAATGGTCGTGCCAGCCAAGTTTGGCTCTGATCTGTACTTTTGCACTGTCAAACCCTCATTCTTCGGAGGTGGAGTTGTAAAGGAAGAATGTGACTTGTCGCCGCCACCACATTAATAAAAATCTCTCATTTTACAATTTGACAGGAGCCGAACAGACTGCATCATGTCTGGATATGCGTCGGCCGTATAATTGCTTATCCGAATGGCTCATGATTTGCTGTCAAGCAGGGCTCCGACAGGCTTCTCCCTACCATTTTCACTTGCCACAATAATCCGTATTAGATGATACAGCAGCTTTCGGCCGGTAGTTTTCCACCACAACCTAAAAAGATACGATAGCGTTCGGTAAGTTCGGGGCAGGCTAAGATGTCGAGTGGTTAGAGACGTTGCATTTACATGTGGCGCATTCCATATCTTTTGATTGGGCGGATGAATCGGCCGCAACATGTTAGAATCATGGCTGTTATTTCCAGCCAATCAAACCGTGCAACGCAGGCTGAACCGTTTACTCGATTCCGGATGCATTGCGCAATGACAGGTGTGTGCAAACTTAATTTGACATGTCATACTCATTTGATGCTCGGGTCTCCACGTTGTTGAATGTGATACTTTTGCTCTGGATTCCGAGGAAAACGTGGCAAGAAAATCACAAGAGCAGAAGGGGAAGGAGACATGTATTTTTCCAATCGAATTTGTGTACGCTAAATCAGAGGTATCGAAAAGCCCATCACAAGATCAAAATATCACAAGCAATAACTACCGGAGCCACTAATCTTTTCCATGGTGGATGAGCGATCAGGCACCGATCGCCCTATTTCTCCCGAGCTGATCTAGAACATTGTTCCGAGGAAAATGGCATGGCAGGAGCATTCCCCAAGAAGGCCGGCTTCTTTGGTCCGTGACAAAGAGCATTCAACGGTGATCCTGATTAGGCGTAGACCAGCGAGAGGCCGATAAGTTCGAATTATTAAGAGCGACCCGGCGGCGATATCGTTTGTGGCGCCTATCCGGGTGGAGGATGGAAGGGGTTTGGTTCTAGACCAGTGGTAGACCATGTCTAATGCGGACACTTATGTGCATCCTGTCATGAATACCGTATTGAACGAACTCCAAATACAAAAGCTCACAGTAAATTCAAAGATAGATATATCCCCCTTCATTCCAAGTTCAAGGTGACAGATGACTTTGTGAACTCCTACTCGCTAATGATTCAAAAGCGTAGCAGAGTATTCCTATCCTCAAACTGAATACGCAGAGATAATGCGAGCTGCTAGTGTTTCAAGCGGTATGCCAGATGTATTCATTGCCCTATGATAGCTTTGAGGCGAAAACATCGCCGGAATTAGTACCGTACCGTTAAACTCTCTACGCTTTTCTCGTCTGGTGCCCTGGCTCATTCACTCTCGAGTAGCTGAATAGACTCATCTTCGCCTTCCCCTGCGAAAACGTTGGAAATAATTGCTGAATATTGAGGGATATCAGATGTCCGATTACGTCACGGATTCCCTGGTATGAAAGGCCCCTGCGGCTTTAAAAGCAAAGCTGTTCGCAATTATTTTCAGTAGTTTCCAGAAAGAAACCTCTCTCTCCTCCATGGAATATTCCCAGCTGAACACTGTCTCAACAATTCGATGACGGGTCACCATTGATTACATCGCATTACTGCAAAGAATGAATTCCTATTCAGCAGCTCCACATAGTCCTGCGACCTTTTCTTACAGGGCGCCCGACGCTGGCGAGCCTCCCTATGATTTCACCATGCTCTCATCCAGCTCAGACCGGAACAACCCTGAACTCGTCCATTCGAGGCGAGGGAGCTTAGACGTTCCAAATTTACAGCAGAGTCAAAGTCTGCCTTCCATCAATTCGATCTTGCACGGGGAACTCACACGAACTTCTTCGACACAGCCGCCAACTCGCCACTCTCATGAGCTTCCAATACAGAGGATGTCTTTTCCTCTCTGCCAAGCTGCCATCACTCGATTTTGGGGACACCAATCAGCCCCTGCAGGGAGCTTCTGGTCGCAAGTGTAAGTTGGACACGCTCGAATTCATTCTCGAAACCCCATTCCCCCTCTCCCTCACTTGCGAGCAAATCTTTCCAGCTATCTCTGTTCTCTCTGACATCTATCTTGCAGCCCTCAATTTCAAATGCCGAACTGGCAAGGACGCATAGATCATTCCCAGAGAATATCTGAGTCCAATTCGGCAAACGAAAGGGACATCCCTCCAGTCAATGTACTCCGATGTGAATATCTTGATCCCTTGACAGGCCACGCCTGCGCCTCCTCATTTTCTCGTCATGATTGTTTGCTTCGTCACAAAAGAACGGTTCATACTCCGGGCAAACCAAAGTGGCAGTGTCATATGTGCGATGGGCATCGAAGCTTCACGCGGCATGACTCGCTTGCGAGACATATGCGTCAGATCCACGCAGTTTTCGATTTTCCTGGAAAGCAGCGTTCGAGTGTTTAGTCCACTATGGCAGCGAACGATAATTACAATCACAATAATACGGATTGGAGAACTGTGTTGCGTTAAGTAAATATGATTGTACAGTCATCAGTTCAGACCTCCTAATATCAGTGAATGATGTGATATCCCCATTTTTGATCTCTACCAGAGCTGAAATCCCTATATGCTAGCGAAGTTCATTCGCGTACTGAAATTCTTTCTTGTTACAGTCAAAAGGTAATTTGAATTGAATTGATTGATAATGTAGCTCGCTGGCCTCCCTAGCATATTACTCTCTTAACGTCTTTTCAATCATCGAATGCGGATCATCTCCCAGGCTGAGCCGAAAAATGCCCCAGGAATTTCTTTGAGAAGAGACTAGATGGGAACGCATGCTGGAAAAGATATTTTGATGCTCGCAGCTTTCTTCTCTCAGTTTGAGAAGCTCATGCTCGGTTCAACCTAATGCGGCAACTCTTTCTATGGTTCTCGAACCTCCCAATGCTGGCAAATCTTCCATTCATGAGGTACGAAATCAATATTGCAATGATGTACGAGCTCCTGGCCATCGTCCTTGCGCTAAACTTGGGATTTTTTGCCCGTTTGAAGCCCAAACTTCAGACCGTCTCGGAGACAATGCACCTGGACACGGTGATGATGTATAGAGCACGACATCACATGACGAACTATCGATTCAAGCTCATTGGTTATAGGGGCGATTTCCCAAACAGGATAGAAAGACCAGTCAAAGTTCAGGGCTTTTCAAAAACGGCAGGAGCCTCATGAACGGATTCAATGACTATAGCTGGCCCTTGTGTGGAATTGACAGGGAACCTCATTCAAGAGAACCATGGGAATGAACGAAGCCTACCGAGGAAATTCTTTTAACATGGACGAATCAAACTTTACGTCGAGTTACCATGGGTACGTTGGTAGAGTCGAGAGACCCTGCAGATCATCAATCTCCTTGTCAAGATGTGTCAAAAGCCGAGACCCTCTAATTTGGGAATGTGGGGATTAATCTCACTAGAGATGACCGAATTCCACTTCAGGAAAAAGGTTTAAAGTTACATTACCACGAGACATCAGGTAAGGGTGTGGTCTTCGGTCGGGATATCTGATTGGTGGTCATCTCCCCAGACCAATCATTCCTCACCCTGTTCGCGGAAAAATGCTCCCCCTTTCTTTGGCTCCTTACAGGGTAGCATTACAAAAGTACAGAATGAAGAATGAAGCTCAGGATAGAGAATCTCCAAATTTGATTTATTCGGTTCTCATTTGTTGTGTCTAATGCTTCGGGGAGGCTGCTGCACTTGACCGGTTTTATTTTCAATTAAATAAGAACGTTTTCGGACGGTTGACCGTGAGCTGAACTCTTGCGCTTAGAATGCTTGGCAAGGGTGCTTTGATACCACAGCTGATAAGTTGTAACAGGCGAACCACGCGTGAATGGTCAAGATAGTCGGATTGTCACTTATCGAAAGCATGCAATCCTGGCTAGTAATTCGTACTGATCAGGACTGTATTGGGCCTCTATCCATCTGCTTCAATGGACCAGTTACCCGTACGAGTTTGAATTTTTCATAATGAACGACGTTTCATATTTTCTTAGTGACTGGTGGCCCAGCTACGGTAAAAGCGCTTGTGCTGCTCCAAGAACACCAGGGTTGCAATTGTTTGAGGACCCAGACGAACAAGACTAGGGGTCCAACCACGGAATATCCACCGAAAACCTGCGCACTGGTAATGGCGACAGCTTACTTTCCGCCATAATTTATTGCGCTTGAAGAAAATGTTCTCGTAGCAGACTTATATCATTCAAAGCAAGCTCTACTATTGCGGCTATCACTCAAGTAACCGAAGTTTACTTCCATGAGCTAGCTAACGACCTCGGAATAGTCTTTTAACCGAAACTGTTCTCACAAAGACCCGAGCAAGCATAAGGTCCTTTTAACCAATGATGTCCATTTGTCATATATTGAAGGCCTATCAAGCCCATCCAGAGACAGATATACAGAGAGATATCACGAGAAATTGTCCAAAAAAAATAGTTGGAACTCCTCCAGGGTGGATGATGCTAAGACGCCTGTATGCCGCCTGCTGCCCCCGCCTTCTTTCCTGGTTGTTGCATCATTTAGCTGAGCAACTTCCCCCGTGTTATCAATGAATGCTAAGAGAATCCCTGAGGAAATTGTAACCTCTTATATTTTCTATTCTGCTCCAAGGAAGCTCACATTGAGTTTGGCAGAATCACCTAGCTGCTCTCAATTGCAAGGAATGGAAGCTAAACCTAGCAGTTGTTACAAGGATTTGTATCATGTTTCAACATCCACAGCAGGCCAGCTCTAATAACGAAACCGAGCAGGGCCCCATCCCATCAAGAGCATTTGTATTTTTGGGATACTGAAAAGCTTTGTTTTATTTATCGCTCTGATCAAGTACGGCAGTGATTAGCCTGACGACGCAAGTGAATGTTTTCGCTGCGTTTCTTCAAGGCTGAGACCGTCAGAGACTCGGAGATTCCTGCTACACATTTGGTCCCGGATGCCACACTTTGGGAATCATCCCATTCTCCGTTGACACAGCGCTGGAATGCAGTACCACCATTGCAGTACCAATAGCCTTCTTGGCTACAAGATCCGCTCAGAACTCCTGAGGTAGCAGTGGAAGTGCTTGAGGTGCTAGTAGTACTAACATTTTCGCCCGATTGGCCCTGGTCAATATGTCCCTTTTGAGCTGGGAGACTTCCAAGGGCAGCTCCGGTGTGCTGAGCATGCGATGTGGGGGCGACTGTTGTTTCGGTTGAAGCAGATGTCTCGGTGGCAAAGGCATCGGTAGCAGACGCCTTAGAGACAGTTGTCTGGGTAGATGTGCTCGCAATGGCCGCGGCAGATGTGATAGTGTCGGTTGTTGAAACAGCCGTCGATGTCGCAGTAGAAGTGCTGCCAGCTGTGTACATCGCAGGACCCGGGATAGTGTAGTTGTTGAGAGTATCCCAGATATCAACTAAGATACCAGGATCAGTATCCTTATACAGATCTTCTCCGAGAGTACCGCTGGGAGACGCGGTACCGCTACCCGTCACGTTCAAGTTGATACACTGAGGATAGTTCTGGGCGCCGTTCAAGTCCTCTGCACCGTGCAACGCAATAATCTCATGGCGGAGAACATAGTTGCCTGCTTCAATATCATCGGGGATGGTGATAGTCCGGCTATAATTATTCGCGATCAACTGGTCGGACGCCCAAGTTCCAGGTACAGTGTTGTCGGTGATCAGGCCTCCAGCGTCGATCTTGAAAAACTCCAAAGTGGTTTTATCCACGTCAGCGCAGGAGCCCTGACAGTTGGCCAGATAGGTAATGACTGGGCCGTGATGGTCATTCGGCCAGGTGTTCCAAGTCAGTTTTACAGAGCCACCTAGAGTTACAGGGGCCGACAGAGCTCCTGGCGCAGAGCCACGATGGCAAACGATATCGGAATTGTCGTAAGCGGTAGGAGCAACGTAGCCGTCGTCCGTGGCATTCGTCGACCAAGCAATCAGTTCGGGTGGATTTGACTCGTAGTAGTAGGTATCTACAAGATAGCCACCATACGTTGTACCGTCGACTACAATGCTACTGACATACCCGTGGGCTGCGACCAGCGCAGCCCATGCCAGCAGGAGACTTGTAGTTTTGGAAATAGACATATCGTAGTGCGCTCACAGGTTGCCCGTCGCGGAGTGCAGTAAAAAAAAAGACGAAAAGTGACTTCGATCAACGAAGTCCAATAAATGAAGGAGAAGGGAACGATGAGCAGTAGAAGAAGAAAAGAAGAGTGTTCTGCTTGAATCTCATCGGTTCATGGGACTACGTGCCCTATTTAAATGTTCCAGCTCCTCTCATTCGGCAATTGCGGACTTTCATAGTACCTGAGCCTCATTGATAGTTCGGTAAGCGAAGGGTCAAGTGTTTCATATCTGTGGATAGACAGGAGCCACCCTCAGTCTGCACGCAACCAAGTTGTCAAGTGTCATGTCGACAAGATGTATTGTCTGACGATTTCCAGCTAGGTAGCCCCTCAAATTTCAAGCACGATCTCAATTGATGTCATGCTTTTATTAATAGAGTGATCATAAATGCCCTCAGTCACCTCAACGTGTCTGTTCTCGAGCTAAGTTCTGTGACTTGGAATAGGCCCTGTATCTCCTCAACATCCATTGCGACAACTCTAAACTAATTTTGCGGCCGTTCTCAGGACGTACTTACATAAATTTAGTGACAGCGACTGGCATCAACCTAACACAATGAGTGTATGGAGTTGAGTGGTGGCGGTAGTTCGTGCCAACTGCCGAAAGGTGAAACGCGCTAAAATCTAAGCGAGATCAAAGATCGGGAACAGATCTGGGACAATAGATCCACCACTATTCTATGTCATATTCTCTGCTGTGACTAGGCTTCCGATGTTTGAAGCGCTAGGTCATATAATGTAAATTTTGGGGTGGACCAGTCTTGAAATTGGTTTCAAAAAAGCCTCGAGCTAGGACTGCCTGACGAGATACACGTATGTTTGAATATCACTGGTCGTGTTTCAGTATCCATGATAGCTTCCCAATGAGGTCGGAAAATTTGCTCAGCATATATTGTCTCCAGCCACAAAATGCTTTTGATGCGGGTCTGGACGTCATCAGCCTCGGCCAGTTGCAGAGAAGTCGAGATCATGCGAGATCTTTCCAAGAACCACTGATAAAGTTTTGTGCTAGCGGATGCCACCATTCCTACCACTGAGAGCCAAATATCAAAGGAGCTGTATACATGAGGGTGGGTGTCTAGGCGATCAAGATTCTCCTTGAGTCTGACGACGATAGTGCTCAAGATGCTGGCGTGTGGATAGTATGTTGGTCCCTGGATAAGAAACATGTAAAGTACAATTGTGCACCGGATACATTCCGAAAGAGGGGACTTCTGAAGGTTTGATGCGTCCGAGGGAAGATAGAGAAGTCGGTGTATGACGAACGATGTGAGATCGTGAAGTCGGGTATTTGGGTATTGCAAATTTTGGGTCCGCTGGAAGACATTTCGAAGGCGAACAAAAACATTGCTCACATCATAGTCAATATCATGAATGATGTCTGGTAAGTCATGTGTAGCAGTGGGTTCTAGTTGCCATTCTGGAATTGGAGGTATTCCATCTCCAATTCCGAAATCATCCTGTGAACTGAATTGAGGATAGCCCGTGATGAGCATAGAAACCCTAGACATGTGAGCACCATGTGTCCTAGGCCATTAGAGAGTGGCTCACCAGCTGATCATTCTCGCTGTGAGGGGGCTGGTTTGTCGGACCGAGATGATTCCACCTCGCATATGTACCAGTTTTTTCACCCCTTCAACATGCATTTCGGCAATTTTATTGTTACCTTTGCCAAACTGGAAGTTTTGAGGTCAGTGCCTGTTTTAGACACAATGAGCAGCGGGCTGAGGGACCCAAGATTCAGCCTTACTTCAATTGTGGCGAGTGTAATGACCGAGTTCATTGTTCCATCTTGAACAGCTAATGATGCGTTCCCGATTTTACGTCGTAGCAAGGTCACGGAGTCAGCCATGAGAATCTCGGAGGATCGGAAGCCATTCTGGGCCAGCAACTCTTCATCGAGACATGCTGTCTGTAATGAGACATGAAAAAGTGCTGGATCTCCCAAAGCAAGAGGCCACCAGGATACGAGAAATGGATTTGAGGTCGCGTTCAAGTCGAGTGGATAATACTGGAAAGCAATCTTGTGAAGGACTGAAATGGTCAGTATTTTCACCCTCCTGGCAGCTTCCGTTGAGACCTACATACAACTATGGATAAGACGCTGGACTTGCTTCTTGGGAAGTCTTGTCTGGGGATACGAATCGAAGGGGTCAAGGGATCCCAGTCTGTAATTGGTCAAACTGCTGGATCCATCCAGCGATCTTGTAGGCTCATTGGCATAGATGCATTGGATTTGGCGCCTAGTGCAACGAGCACATCGAGGAGTGTTAAGATCACAGCTCTGTTTTGATTTAGAGCATGCAGTACAAGACCGGCGAAGAGTTTGGCGCATTTTGAGAAGACAGGAAACAAGCAAAGAAGCCAAAGCCCTTAGAGGACCGTAAGTTAGTGGAGACTTGACCCGGTAAACCCGAGGGCGGTGAATGTGGTACCCCTGGGAGAATCCGAGTCTAGTGAGGCTAGGCCTGAACAAGCCTAGACGCCGCGGCCTCGATTCCCCTAGTCCCAATTAGGAGGTTTGTATGCAACATGGAACGAGGAAGATTGGTGCCTTCAATATAATTTATTAGGAGCCTGTTTCCTAACAGATTGGATGGAAATTTTGATAATTCTAGTATCTTTTCCAAGGCCCATATGATGGGCTCTGAAATTGCCAACATCTCCAGCGCTTGGCCCGAGTCCTTACAAACACAACATCAGAGCACATCTCGATTGCAAATCACTCTCCCAGACATTTTGACGGGATGTTCTACCTGGCAGTATGTTGTGACTTTTCTAATTGGTCTCGTCGTCTATGATCAAGGTAATTCGCAGCTTCACCTCTTTAGGAGATATTGGCTCGCTCACTTTCTAGTCATCTACCTCAAGCGAAAGGGTTCCATCGCTGGGCCTACATTCAAGATTCCCCTTGTAGGACCATTCATTCAGGCGATAGACCCAAAATTTGAGTCATACCTTGCACAGTGGGCGAGTGGGCCTCTCAGTTGTGTATCTGTTTTTCACAAGTATGTTTACTAAATCACCGTGCGTGAGAAGCATATTTAACTAACCTTAATATTCGCATCAGATTTGTGGTTCTCGCTTCCGATCGAGACATAGCACATAAAGTTTTCAAGTCTCCCACCTATGCTGAGCCATGCATCGTACCGATCGCGAAAGACATTCTTGGCGAAAAGGCTTGGGTTTTCCTCCAAGGCAAATCCCACACCGAGTATAGAAGGGGACTCACACCTCTCTTCACCAATCGAGCTCTTTCAAGTTATCTCCCAGTTCAAGAAAAAGTGTTCACCGACTACTTCGAGAAGTTTGTTGCGACCAGTCAGGCAAATCAAAGCCGGCCCAAAGAGTTCATGACCTTGTTCAGAGAAATCAACTGCGCCATTTCCTGTCGCACTTTCTTTGGAGACTACATCTCTCAAGACGCCGTTAAAAAGATTACTGAGGATTTCTACGTAGCTACTGCTGCTCTCGAGCTCGTCAACATTCCCCTTTCAATTTACGTTCCTTTCACCAAATGCTGGCTGGGAAAGAGGGCGGCCGATGCAGTACACATTGAATTCGCAAAATGCGCCGCGGTCTGCAAAGAGAAAATGGCTTTAGGCTCAAAACCGACTTGCATTGTCGATCATTGGGTGCTTCATATGATGGAGTCAAAGCAATATCGCGAGAGACTCGCGGCGGGTGAAAAGGATGTCGAGAAACCATCCAATCTGATCAGAGAATTCTCAAATGAAGAGATTGGAGAGACATTGTTCACTTTCTTGTTTGCATCTCAAGATGCCTCTAGCAGTGCCACAACCTGGCTGTTCCAAATCCTCGCCCAAAGGCCCGATGTACTCGACCGCTTGCGAGAAGAGAATTTGGCCGCCCGAGGTGGTGACAAGTACAAGTCGTTTGATTTGCCGATGCTAGAGTCACTCACTTACACGAGCGCTGTCATCAAAGAGATCCTCCGCCACCGACCACCGGTCATCTTTGTACCTTACCTCGCAACAAGGGATTTTCCTGTCACGCCAAAGTACACCGTCTCCAAGGGCTCTATGATCATTCCATCCTGTTATCCGGCCCTACATGATCCAGAAATCTACCCGAATCCAGATGTGTTCGATCCCGATAGATGGATATCTGGAAATGCCGAAGCACACACCAAAAATTGGCTTGTATTCGGCGCTGGGGCTCATGATTGCCTCGCAAGAAGATATGTGCCACTTTCCATGGCTGCTATGATAGGTAAGGCGGCACTTGAGCTTGACTGGGAGCATCATGCCACGCCGCAGTCAGAAGAAATCAGAGTTTTTGCGACACTTTTCCCAATGGTAAGGAATATAGCGATACACCTATGTTTTCTTCATGTTGACGTGCACTAACTCTGATTAGGATGGATGCCAACTAGTCTTCAAGAGACGCTTGTAAGCAGATAGTAGTATTGAAGTGCCACTTCTAAATTTCATGCATTTCTGACCCCTCTGCTCTTTATGTGAAGCAAGATTTGTTCATACTTGTATTGTGATCTCATTCAACTTCTCTGGTCACGCTTAATTATGCATACCACGCCCGCTGCAGGCTCTGATGATACAGCATTAAATGAATGACCCAAGTATACTTTCACACTATGCTACCTCCGGGAGGCTAACTCTTACGTTTTGAACGCTTCAAGGCCCGGCATGCACCAAACAGCCCCGCGAAAAATTCGCCACGACTTCTCTTCTTGTCAACCCTTTCAGGCTCAATATTACTTCGCTCGTATGTGGTTAATGAATAGAGTCACATGCGATATGAAGCAATTCTGCGTGTGGTATCCACTCATACCTTCACATTCACGGTTTGGGGCACTCCTGTACCCATCATACAGCAGGGTACCTATATATCGTAAATAAAGCGGTTTCTTACTGAAAGTCGACCAATGTCTTTAAGTCAGACTTCGGCATCGATCTGTCGGATTACGAAGTCAGTCTCGCTCCGTTATCACTCATTCACTTGGGTGGTCTTGGCTTTTGCCGACGCCTACATGAAGGAGCCTTCACATGAGTTGACGTTCATTCAAGAACGCAATTTTCCGCCTCGTCATTCCATCGGATATAGTAATCGCTGGCCGTTACCAGCTTTCTCAGTATCCCAAGTACTGACTCGGCAATTGACAAGAAAATTTCTTGTTTAAAAAGGCCCATTGCACGGTAAGGCAATCCACCTGTGCTGGTACTGTTACAAAGGCCTAGACCAGTGATTTAAGATCGAAATCTTGGCCACCGCCTCAATTCTGTGATAATCAGATAGCTTAACCGCCGAACCTACGTAAGATTATGAACGCCTTGTCTCTACCATGGAGGCTTCTCGTTCTTCGCATTGGTGATCACAAGAAATGGCTGCAGTCTCAGATTTCGATTCAAGTTTCAAGGCCAATGAATGTATAGGATGATGTGGGGCCGACACTCCGGAGCAGCCACGATCACCGTGCATGAGCAATGCTACGTATGCAGGGGCAAGATTGTGGATCTAGCTCCGAGGCAACAAATCAGATACCAGCCGTATCGCTTGGTTATGCCATCAAAAGAAGTGAATCAGCATACGAGCCTTGAAATCGAAGTAGTGTTACACGACTTACTGAGGAGACTTTGAAGTGGGAGTTATTTCATCAGCTCGCATGCTTCTTGAATGAGTATCTCCCCAGATTGACGCAAAATTGGTACTTGTGAGAGGTTCAAGATGTCTCGCGCAGTGCTCAAATTTGTGTTTACTCTTTTTGTTTCGCATGTGCCTTTTGGTCAATGCCATAAAACAACTATTACTCGTGACATTGCCATCATAGGTGGCGGGGCTGCGGGTACCTTTGCAGCTATCAGACTTCGCGATGAAGGGAGATCTGTTGTTTTAATTGAAAAAGAAGGTATTCTGGGTGGTCATACCAACACTTACGTGGATCCTGCAACTGGGGTGACAGTGGACTACGGTGTCGAAATATTCCACAATCAGCAATTAATCAAGGACTACTTCGATCGATTGAATGTGTCATGGACTATTGAGGTCCCAAGTTTTGGCTCGTCTGCTGCAGTTTACTTGAACTCATCAGCTCAGTCAATCAACTATGAGCGGCCTGATTCCAGTGAAGGACTGATTGCATATGCGGAGCAACTGGCCAAGTATCCAAGTGTCGAGCAAGGATTTTACCTTCCCGACCCAATCCCCGAAGACTTGTTGTTACCATTTGGGCAATTCCTTGCCAAGTATCCCGCGGTTGGGAATGCGGCCTACGCTATCTTCACATATGGCCAGGGTCTTGGCGATTTCCTCAATCAGCCCACACTATATGTGTTCAAGAACTTCGGACTGGACATCATCCAAGATATCTCGACTGGATTCTTGGTCACAACAAGCTCGGACAACTACGAGATTTATGATCACGCGACAGACGTTCTTGGGTCCGATGTGCTTTTCAATGGTCAAGTGGTATCTACACAACGCAGAGATGACCACGGAATCGAGCTCGATATCGAAACACCTACTGGTACTCAGGTTGTGATAGCGAAGAAGCTGTTGATTGCCATCCCGCAGAAGCTCAATAACATGAACCATTTTGATCTCGACACGCGCGAGGCTAATCTCTTCGGCGAATTTGAGAACACTGGCTACTACACATCCTTGGTCAAGAACACGGGGCTCCCAGCAAACTTCACTTCCTACTCTGTGAGCTCTGACACGCCATACAACCTCCCTAAACTCCCCGGAGTCTACACCATTTTCGCGACAGCAATCGAGGGAATTTTTGATATCAAGTACGGTAGCCCGCATAGTGTCTCCGACGACTTTGTTCAGGCTGAGATCCTCTCTTACATTAAGAAGTTGCAAGCAAATGGATACGCTGAGCAGGTAGCTGGCGAACCAGAATTTGTGGCATACAAGAGTCATACTCCGTTCGAATTGACGGTGTCCCGAGATAAGATTGCGAATGGGTTTTACGAGGACCTTTACTCGTTGCAGGGCCATCGAAACACATGGTACACTGGAGCTGCTTTCCACACACAGGATTCATCCATGATTTGGAATTATACTGAATCTTACGTGTTGCCGGAATTAATGAAATAGTATCGGCATCGTATTTGGCGACTAGTATGAGTATGAGTTTTGGATCGGGATACATGATTTCTATGCCATCACAAAGCCAGCTCATATACGGGCAATCTGAACCATCTTTCTACTTTGAATTTAATTTCATCTGTTCTCATGATATTTTCCTACTTTTGTTTATTCTCATAACTTACGCAAATGGACGACTTTCCATGGGACTGGCGTACAACACGTGACGCGACGTCATAGACATCAATGGCCAAGAAGCCCAAGAAAGCGCCCAGACATTGGTGCTGAAGAAGATTTTTTTTTCTTCTTTCCAGCGGATAGCTCAATCGTTTTTCTTCATATCTGTCAGGACTGGACACAATCTCTGCAAGGTCTTGACATGGCAGGAAGCTTCCTTGCATACCACGAGCCTGGTAGTAAGTAATCGCCACATGCCGAAGTTACACCTAGACTGACCGTGAAATGCAGTTGTACAAATCTTGATTATTATCTCGTTTTTCTTTTTCTTGTCATTGGCAGAGTGGTTTTCTGCGAAAATCATTCGTGCTGGCATTATTGGCCAAATTGCAGTTGGAATTATTTATGGGAAACCATTAGCCGATATTCTCGAAGGCCCGTGGCAGCAGACATTCCTCGCGATTGGATACGTCGGTTTGATTTTGATCATTTTCGAAGGTAAGCCAAATCGGAAAAGGTGTGCTCATAAAATATCTCCTGACAATGATTAAAGGCGGCCTTCAAATACGGCTAGATCTTTTGAAGCAAAATTTCCTCTCCAGTGTATTAGGAGCTGCGACGGGCGTCACAATCCCAATCGCCTTTTCTTATTTATTGCTCTATCTAGGATATGGATACAGTGTGTTTGCTTCTCGGACTCTTGCTTCTAAGCTCCTTTGTTCTGACATCAAACAGGCGCTGTCGAGACCTTCATTATTGGAGCTGCACTTTCGGCTACCTCGTTAGGTACGACTTTCTCAGTTATATCCTCCGCTGCAAAAGAAGTCGACCTGTCACAGACGCGGGTTGGCTCAATTCTTGTGAGTGCGGCTGTGATTGACGACGTTGTGGGGCTAGTATTAGCAAGGTACGTGTACTGTTCTCAAGTTGTCGTCTCTGCAGAGCTAACAGAATATCCTAGTGTCATCCATGATTTGGGTGAATTATCTGGCCCTGACTCAGGTCACACCAGCCTCGGTTGGATCATCGGCCGCCCGATCGTGGCATCAGTAGCCATGGCAATTTTAACACCTATCCTTACGAAATGGGTATTCGCGCCAATCTTTCGCCGCTGGATCGAGCATGCATTCGCCAAGTACGATCATGTCTCTAACATCATTCTTATGGTTTTGGTACTATCTGCATTCATCAGCATTGCAGCATATGCCGGAACGTCTGTTCTCTTTGGCGCCTTTCTCGCTGGCGCATTTCTCACTTATCTCCCCAGCAAGCATCCCGATGGTCCCTTCGTGGTCATGAGTCGTGAGGAGGGTGAGCAAGATCCCAACAGGAGTCCGACCTTCATGCACACCTTTGAGCTATATTTGTTGGATACACAAAAGTATCTGATGGAGCCACTTTTCTTTGCCAGCATTGGTTTTGCAATTCCTTTTGTGGGACTCTGGACTGGGAAACGAATCTGGAGAGGAATTCTCTTCTCACTTCTCATGGCAATTGCCAAGGTGAGTAGCTCCTCTCTTTCAGAGACCCCCCCCCCCCCCCCCCCCAACCCAAATCATAGCTTATAAATCTCATAGTTTATTGTTGGAGTATGGATTCCCATCTTCGAGTTTATCGGTTCTCGAAATTCACCGAAGCCCCGCAACTCTCCCCACAACCCTACGCCAAGCGAAAGTTCCCATGAGACTCATGAAAAGAGAAACAGCTCCGAAGCAACGCGCGATACCTCAATGGCTGCAGATCAGAAAGCCGACTATGGCTCAGCTTCGCTTGCTGGGCTCCTTCTCGGCTCCGCAATGGTAGCACGAGGAGAGATTGGGTTATTGATTGTAGAGATCGGGTATAATGAGACAAATTATGTGAGTACAGACGGCTTTATCACCGCTGTATGGGCCATCCTTCTCAACACCATCGTGGGCCCTGTCACAGTGGGCTACTTGGTCAAGTTTTACGGCAAGAAAATTGGTAAGAGTGCCTGGGGACTTCAGGAAGCAGGAATGAGCGGCAGACAAGGAACGGTGGCCACAGTTGACAACCATCACGTCTAGAGAAATCTTAATTGAAGGATTAAAATCAGGAGGCTCATGCAACATGTTCGTGCTTTCAGCGGCTTTTTCCTGTTTCAGCGTCAGATTCATTGATCCTGTACATATGTGGCATGTTCGTAAACACTTCAATCAACGTCTCCAGAACATAACGGACATCGAAAGCCAGAGGCACATTATCATAAGTAAAGCCGAATGGTCATGCAGCCCAGACGCAGCTGATGTATCCAAGGATCTCTTATGGTTGACCTTCGCATACTTGTCCTGGCCATATGTCGCATTGAGTGTGACCGGTGCCGAAATGGTGCCATCTTCCAAGCGAATCCAGGTCTTAATCTCATCATCCATAGTCTCCTGGTCTAAGAGGATCTGACGTCCACCACGAGTCGCATCACCATAGCCTCCGTATCCAGTATGTCGCCCGTAGCACATATTAATTCCGTTTCCCTTCAGGTCCTGATCAACGGTGTGACCATCCCATTTGAAACACCTAGGCAAATCAGCAATTGGCTCGCAACATCTAGCTGGTGCTAAGGAACGCACCAATCGTTCTTATGGTCATGACCACTGAACGTAGCCATCAAACCGGTGGTATTCAGAAGAGCCTCCATGAATCGGCGATCTTGTCCTGAGTAGTCAGTGTCCATGGACCCTTGTGAGACCACCTTTTCGCCGTTGATACCTGGGGTTCGTGAGGCGTCAAATCCGTCTTCTTGATATTTGAGCATGGCGTGTGAGGGAATATGGAAGAATGCGAGCGAAGGAATAGTCTGGTCATATTCAGCTGATAAATTCTTTTTGGCCTCCACGAACCAATCGATGACCTGTAACTCAATTAGTGTGTAGTTTGAACTATATGGGTGGGCAGTGTCATACGGAAGCATCCACCCAGTCACCTCTAAGCCCAGCGCTGACATCTTTATCGCGATTCGTGGCATAGCTGCCACCCTTTGAATCGAAGAACCATAAAATAAGTGCTGGGGTGCTGCTCTCCGGGGCCTGGTGGGAATAGACGGGCAGATAATAATTTGTGATTCCAGCCGTGGATGTCAGGACTTTCCTCTGAGTCAGGCTGTTTGAGTATTGCTTCTCCTGGTCATAAACGTCCAGTCGGGGGGAGAGGTTCGTGTTCGAGTCATGATTACCATAGGTCGACGCCCACAGAATGCCCTTGTCGACCAAGGGAGACACGACGTCGTGGACATATTCGCTGGAAGTCGAAGCTTTTGTGAATTCACCGGAGACCAAGTCTCCGTTAATCACTACCAAGTCCGGAGATTCCTTTTCGAGGACATATTTCATCACTCCTTTCGACTTGACATCCTTGGAAGCATCTGCACATGAACGCGGTCAGCATGCCCGACCCGAGTGATACAAGCTGCACCTGACGCTGAAGATTGAAAAGTACCTTCGGCGAAATGTAAATCTTCAAAGACTGAGATCTGGAAAGTTCCATCCTTGGAGAATCTGAGAGTCCGATCGATCACCTCCGCATGGCGATCTGGGGCCATCACGTACTGGTTTGGGGTTGAGCTCGACATGATGGAATCTGGGTCTTTATGACTGAAAATGGTTGCCAATGCTACTGAACTCTGAACAGCTCAAGTCACGCACGTCATGAAAAGAATCCAGGGCAGACATTCCCAAGCTAGGGGTGTCCGTCGGGGTCTTAAAGTGGACCGGGCCCGGAAATGAACATCCCCCGGGCCCGCCACGATTGTCGATCCATCATCGACTTGAGAGTCTCCGTAACTTCAAATAAATCGAAATTGAGTCCTTTCCAGCCTGAAGTAGCGATAGCTCAATCTTTATCTATTTTTTCCCTCATTCCTCTGCCCGTAAAGAAGTATTTTTCGGGCGATTTCACACGTGGATCGCACTTATTTGCAACATGATCGGCTTAAATTACCCCGCACTCTAAACTGAGACAAATCACACCCCTTTCTCAACTTCCAAGGGACTAGGCGTTGACCCTGATGGGTTTCACGAGTACCTGACTGCAATGAGGATGAGTGCTGGCCCTATGCTTCAGAGTCAAAATGCACAAATGGTTTGAGACCAGCAGTCGTACCCGAAGACTACCACATAGACTTCGTGGTAATCGCTCATCTTCCCAGAACTAGAGTGCGTTGGATGCCTCTGTATCGCAGGTCACTTGAAGATATATTAGGCCAGACACGAAGTGACCAAGCCTGACTGTGGATGTGGATATAATCGCAGACACTTCGTCGTTAGCCGAGAAGCTATTGACTGGAAGAAGCTGTCTCCGAAGCGCATGACCTCATCACGTCTTCCTCCGTGCTGAAACTGATTCGTATAGATTCTCCTTCACTAACTTCGAGTGCTTTCAACAAAGCTTATCTTTCAAAAGGACATATGTGAATTTACCTATGTAAAGCCTATCTTCAGTGAATAGAAGGATCGTGAAGCTGGAGATATAGGCAATCCACCCGTTCAACACGCCTGAACAGCATGGTCCATGAAATCCCGCCTCTATAAAGTGTAACCTCTTTAGTTGGAAGAACACGCAGAAAGCACACTCTAGCTGTTTCCACCTAGGTCTCGGAGCTGCTTTATCCCTACTGTGTGATGGAATCGATGCGATCGCTATTCCGGTCACACAAACTTGTTTGGGAACAGACACGCGGGGGCTGGGCGCTGTTGGACTTCAGTCGGCTGATATCGTCCGAGCACTTTCACCCTCACATTCTACAAGCAGTCGCTCATGCTAAGTCGCTTGGTTGTCTCAGCTTCTTGAAGATGCGATGGAGCTTGATCAGCTGTGACTCAAGTCAATCTAACTGTGGTCAGCCTTTCCCCTCTCCTTCAACGAGTGAAAAGTCACAGTCAGTCTAATATCTACTGCTGTCGCAAGCACTCAGAGCTTTAGATTGGAAGAAATCACAGTATTTCGAATATTTTCGCCACAGGCCGTCACTGTCCAATGATAAGCGGTGTATTTCCCATCTCGCATGAGATGGAAAGCCATGAATGAGTGGATCAAGGGGGTACTCGGTTAGACAAACAGAACGTCACATAGGTACAAGTACGTTCTTAGACTGCAGTTTGCTCTCATGGGTGGGAGCGTGGAAGATGCTGGGGAAGCGCAAGGCTGGGGTTCCCTGCAGCGAAGCACGCGCTGTTGACCTCAAGCGGTCTACGATGACTGGAACAGTAGTGTCCAGGAAAGCACCCTGAAATTTCATTGGCACTGTCTGAGGGATGCAGTACGTGGTGGACCCGGTAGTCCTGAGCTCGTGTGGAATGTGTCCCTTGCAGTGATTTTCAAGATCGGCATGTGTGATCCACGCCCTACTCAAGTGGATCTCAGATACACCGCCATGCTTTCTGTGGAGCACTAGTGAGACAATTGCATGTAATGCTAGGAATTATTATCTTCGGTGAGTAGGTCAGTTGTTTGAAGTTGTAGTTGGCACGTCCTGGTTAACCGGCTATCTACCTATCGTCCTTCGTTATAGATAAGCGAAATATCGGGCTCCTAATTAGCTGTTTGTGCTACATCCTCTCTTGGTGGTGAAAGTACTCATTCAATAGAACCTTCCTCATCAGCCAAATCATGGCCTCGGTTATCGGTTGTACTCTGAACGCTGCGGAGAACGCTAAGACAGCCAAGTTTTGATTCGGACGACGACTAAACGCGAAAGAAAACGTCACAACCAAAGAAAAAACTGCATGATGACCTCAAGTTTCAGAGTTCGACGTAGACTTTTTCCAGATGCGGGATTTCCAGGCCATGTAAGGAGCCATCGTAGCTCTTCTGTTGCCTGCTACTTGAGGCATCATTACCATGTCCATTCTAAGTGATCCGAAGCCACCAGAAGCTCTGAGGGCTTAGCACCACCTCTGGTATATAAATACATGGACGCTGTTCCCGCAAACTGATTTATCGATTAGCACCAGCATCAGCATCAGTTCAAGAATTGTATCTTTTTGTTCTCCATCTTACGCTTCCATCAACATGCAATTCTTCCTGAAGAACATCGCCCTCTTCTCGCTCCTCGCGATCGTGGTGTCTGCCGCGTCCAAATTCGCCAACACTTGCCGCTCGATTGAGGGCTATGGTTCCGAGCTCACCGCTGAATGCCAGGAATCTGAGAATGGCCAACTGCGCGAAACTAGCATCGATCTGAACCGGTGCCTCAAGAACCACAAGGGTTCCCTCCAGTGTGGATCGAAGTAAGCATTCTAGACAACTTTCAACAAGCTCAGATCTAACAAATTTCACAGCGGGAACTACCAGGATTCCTGCATTAATTGTGTCATGATTGGATATACCGAGTATCAGTGCCAATGCCGCAACGTAGACCAGAGCCACAGCTATGTTCCCACAACGATTGACTTGAGTAAGTCATTCGGACACTCCATCTAGAACCAGCTGACAGCCCGATCCTTACAGACAAGTGCATCAGCAACAACCATGGCGAGCTAAGCTGCTAGGCCAAGCCCTGAGAATCAGGCACAGTTGGACAGCCCAGGTTACGAAATAAATGCTGGGGCCGACAAAGAAACCTCGAAAGGTGAAAGAGAAGTTGAGCTTGGCGGGGGAATACATGAAGAAATGATTTTAACGCGATCACGCTCGTTACCTATGACATCTGGATGGACGCCATCAACTCGCGATGATCCAAGGTTTGATTACTGATTAGTACTAGTTAGCATATGTTTGAATGAAGCAAGTCCTTACTCCCCAGTTCAATAGTACAAGAATGTCTATTTTCCACAATCGCTGACACAGATTCATTTTCGGCCCCATTGGAAACTCGCGGTCAAAAGGCACAATCTAAGGTTATGAACATCATTCAGGCCTGTGATATGGGTCCTTCGGGCGGGGTCATGCAGGATAAGCAACACGGCTTGGGCGCACGCACTACTTCACTACTAGGTCTCACCCCTTTCCCTAATTTTCGTCCTTTCGAACCCTCCAAAATCCATATTCACAGTCCGAGACAAGATGCCCTTCAAGAATGAAAGCTCTATCGAGATCGCGGCGTCGCCTGCGAAGGTGCGGGAGATTGTACGTGACGGATCATCCGAGACACCTTGAAAGCTACGAACACAGGACTAACAAAATACGCACATAGTTCCTGAACTTCTCGGCATACCCAGAATGGCACACCGATTTCATCAAAGGAATCAATATCCAAGAAAAGGACAAGACCGCTCAAATGCTTACCGACGGCGATAAGGTCGAAGTCAACATTGAGAACTTCAAATTCATTGCCGAAATCAAGGTAGGGGAATTCAGTTTCCTTCCCAGAGCGGAGCGCTAATCAGCATGTCCAGTCCAACACTGAAGACTTGTTCTCATGGCAGGGTCCACCTGTCTTCACCATCGCCGGTCTCCATAAATTCCACTTCGAGCCTATCAAGGATGGAACAGCTACTATCTTCACGCAATCGGAGGAGCTGAAGGGTCTAATGGCCTGGATGATGAGTCCGTCACTGCTGGGCAAGAAGATGAAGGCTCACTTCGACGAGTTCCACCGCGACCTCAAGGCGCGTGCTGAAGCTTCTTAGGTGTGGCTGACACTGGGATTGACACTAGGGGCGTTTGAATCGGCCCAGGGGGGAGGGCGACCTGCAAATCCGGTGTTATTTCCACACACCGGTCTGAAGCACTGGTGTCATTTGCTTTGAACATATTCATCCGATAGAATCGTCATTGTTGAGCAGCTTAATTGATTCCAAGATTCCCATCAATACTACATTTTCTGTTACCGTGAGGCTCTACTTTCTAAAAGTTGTCAGGTTGGCAGGATTATGGTCGGACTGGAAAATAAAACGGACAGGGTTCCTGTAACAGCCCCCAAATTTGGCCCCCAAACGTGGCATCCACTCTTCGTCAAGACTTTCGGTCGAGACTCTTCAGCTTATTCAAGAGAAAGCGGCGATCGTCCGGATAGCTCAATTGCCGGATAGCATGGTTCTCGAGCGGCTCATTTTCACGCGGATGCAACTTGCAGCTTCGCGGATCAATTATGGTGCAGAAAGATTATTAGGGAGTTGGGTGCTTGCCAGAGAGGGTGAAGAGGTTGGTGCGGGAAGGGGAAAAGAACATCCAAAAAAGAAGATGCAGTTGCAACACCAACAGCCAGCTTCCCTGTACGGGACGGTGTATTCTGGCATCGCCATCCCAGGCTGGAGACTCGTCTGCGATATTGCTATCCTGAACAGTAGACTCCATGGCTTAGCGACCCCCAGCGTCGTGGATTACTCGCACGAGTGAAGTGTCGAACCCAGGATTCGAACCAGGCACCAGTACCCGCTGACTTGCGCCGAAGCAAGGTTGCCGTCTTAGCGGTGACTCTCCCACTAGGTTATCCATGACAGATAATTGATTTCGCTTCAAATCAAGCACATAACACAGTTTCATTATCTACTTTTTGGGCAGTCTGCTGTCTCCCCGCAGTAATTATTCTTCATTATGCTCAGTAGTGGTAACCTCTGAAATGGGTTTTCTCACCGCGACCGGACAATATTTTAATTCATGACGCGTATTGCAATTTACAACTTGAGGGAATTTTCTTGGCGCTTGACTGTCAGAGGAGAGCCCTGTAGGGCTTTCCAGAGGTAGCAACTTCTCTATGCGATGGCATATTCGAGGAAGGACAAGCTCTGATGGCCATTTTGTACGAAAGCTTTGCTGCACTATTTTGTATGCCCATGTACAGCACTTGGCAGGTAAGTTAAAGCTAATGGCAATTTCCAAAATCCAATCAATAAGTATGAAGCTCTCGAAAGGAAAATCACAATTCGAAGAAAGAGAGTGCTGTCCGAGCTCGAAAACATGAACTCAATAAGGTGAGCAGCCACGGGAGGCTTCCTGGTTCTATTCAACAAGTCGGTCTGAAGGAGCTGTTCTCCGATTAATAGACTAGCAAGTCTTTCTTTTTCAAATCGACATATGCAGCCCATACGAGGGACGAGACCTCAGGCCCCTTTGTAACCATCGTGGCATGTCTCCGAGACATTGCGAGAATCATGGCAAAGTCACGGATTCCTCATCTCGGTGGTAACACAATTGGTAGTCCAGAGACTTCCCGAAGCCAGCCTAGATATAGCAGCTCTCGACCGCTCTGTTGTGAGGTGGCTGACCAGAGTCAGTCCACTTTGGTTACGCTCGCCGAACCTCCTACGATTAATTCTATGTTTTATCTGGGCATATCGGTGCTCCTCTACAAATCTACAGATTATGCCCTGAACAATTATCAGAAAGGCTGTCACTGCAGGAAATGTAGGATCGCGAGGGCAATGTCCACGTTCTCTGTCCCTGACCCGGAACAGACCAAATCCCCACACATCTTCAAAGTTCGGGGAGGTGGAGCCAGGAACCCGTTCAAATCGAAAGATGCAATGCAAAAGTTGTACAGGAGTCTGAGCGGTACAAGATCATTGGTCGATACGATACAGACATGGATTGATTTCTTGCTTGATTGCCGAGGAATTCATGATAATGACGTAGGATGAGGTCCCGGCGTGGTATCTTACTCCACCCAGATCATGTGAATTCATTGCATTGCATAACTTCCCATTCCGGGGAGTTCTCAAAACCATCTTACCACTTCATCATGCCTCAGTTTCGTAATCTATTGAACCGGAAGAATCAGCCCAATGGCGGGGATGCCAATGGGTTCGATGAGAATCATCTGTCGCCCACACCCGCCCCTATCGAGATTCGTCGCAGTTGCGATGGTGAACCGAACGAGTATAAGTTGAGTGGTATGGTCGAATTGCGCTGAGCCGTGAGGTAAATCTTGCTGACCTCGGTGCCCTAATAGTCGTCAACGACAGCGGTGTCTACCTTCCGGTACTGTGCCTCATTCCAAGAAACGCAGTCATGCCATTCACGACCCCTCCCAAGGAATGGGCTAATCATGGAACAGCCCTCTCCGCCAGAGAAGCAGAGTTTCTGGCGCCGGTACCCAGGGTCTACACGCTCATCGAACCATCGTGACCTTGTCGACGAAAACGAGCCCTTCTCTATATCACGTGAATCGTTCGACTCTTATCGCCGCTCATTTGTACGTCCCCCGACATGTGATGAGATAGCCTCTAACCATTAACAGGATATTTGCGCCCGTTCACCCATCGCACACGTCGACGCCGTGCCCTCCCGAACATCTCTCGACTCCCGCTTCTCCCGCTCGCCCGGCATGTCTTCAGGTCGGTTTGAGAAGCCCGACCCTATGGAGGAGGAGAAATTCGAAGAAGTCGGGCTCAACGACGAGGCGAAACCCAAGAAGAAGGGTATCTTCGCACGATTTGGTGATAACAGCGATACATCGCAATCCGGTACTAAGTCTACCTCCTTTGGATTCCACATTCCCGGCAGGAAGCGCGGGCAGAGCGGCGGGGCTTCAGAGTTATGCGCCATGAAAGGTCCAACGCCTACAGTGACCGAGAGAGGGAATGAGCTTTCATGATTCATGACATCTGCTGATGAGGTCTGATATACGTGGGAGGCGTTCCGGTTTGCCTTGGCTTTGTCTGATTCGCATCATGTTGTCTTCTGCCGAGTTCTTTTCCTCGGAATCCCGACTCTCGCTGGGTGGTTTCCTGTGACGAGAATTGCAAGGCTTTCGTTTGTATTATTTAATTCCTTTCTGTTCATCCGCGTGTGGACTGAGCGTAATCGTCGCATATCGAGGTCATGTCCACTCAGTCCACATCGTATCTAGAATATGGCTAGCATTGACGTTGCATGGATTCGCAAGCAGATAGAGTCCCGTACGATCTTCAAGTATCCAATTGAGAGCGGATCGATTTCGCAAGATGGAATGATCGTAGCATTCGTATGTATCACTCCAATGTCTGGGACTAATTTCCTTATCAGTGCAAACCAAGCAAACAGCGGCAAAAAAACTTCCTCCGCCTGCGATCAAAAAAATTATCACCCAGCAACACGGGCAATTTCAGCTCGGGCATCAACCAACTTTCCAATCTATTTCCAGTTCAGACACTCATTCAGTGTCGCCGTGGATTATATTCATTATGGCTGGAGTCAAACGCCCCGTCGACGCGGCCGAAGATCGCAATGGAAAGCGGAGCAAGACGAAGACAGCCTCCGTATCGAAGTCCAAGACCGCTGCGCCCGTGAAGAAGTCTAGCTCGAAGAAGGAAGTCAAGTCAAAGAAGGAAGACAAGAAGAAGGCTCCCAAGAAGAAGGTTCAGGAGGAGTCTGAGGACGAGGATGAGGACGAGGACGATTTCGATATCGACGATATTTCCGACGATGACCTTGATGCTATTGACGAGAGCCCGGAAGATGATGTCGACATGGAAGATGCGAGCGACGAGCAGGAAGAGGAGGAGAAGTCTGCCAAGCAGGAGAACAAGCACCAAAAGGTTGCCGACGAGGCGAAGAGTATGTTTCACTTTCCACTGGTCTACAAGTCTAGCCGCTAACAGGAAAACTCCCTCCAGGCAATGCGTCTCGCGAGTCCCACGCCAAGCAAAAGGCTCTTCAGCAGGAGCGCAAGGCCGCCAAGCCCAATGCCGATCAAATCGCACGTTCGAAAAAGCTGTGGGAGCAGCTGCGCCGCAAGTCCCACGTCAAACTCGAAGACCGCAAGAAGCTCATCAGTGAGCTGTTCGAGATCGTCACAGGCCGTGTCCGTGATTTTGTGTTCAAGCACGACTCCGTCCGAGTCATCCAGACTGCTCTTAAATACGGCAACCTCGAGCAGCGAAAGCAGATTGCACAGGAGTTGAAGGGCAGCTACAAGGAGCTGGCACAGAGCCGCTACGCCAAATTCTTGGTCGGCAAGCTGATTGTGCATGGTGACAACGAGACCCGTGATATGATTATTCCCGAGTTCTACGGCCATGTCAGGCGCCTTATTCGTCATCCGGAGGGGTCGTGGATTCTCGATGATATCTATCGTACCGTTGCGACCAAGTCTCAGAAGACCCGCTTGCTGCGCGAGTGGTATGGTGCCGAATTTGTCATCTTCCAGGAGGACAAGGAGCCTTCGTCCGACTTGCCCAAGATCTTGGAGGCTCACCCCGAGAAGCGGGGCCCTATTATGAACTACCTGCACGAGCTCATCAACCAGTTGGTTCAGAAGAAGAGCACTGGTTTCACCATGCTGCACGACGCTATGTTGCAATACTTCCTCGCTACCAAGCCCGGAAGCACAGAAGCGAACGAGTTCATCGAGCTGCTCAAGGGCGACGAAGAGGGTGATCTGGTCAAAAACTTAGCCTTCACCCAGTCTGGCTCGCGCCTCATGTCCCTGACTCTGGCTTACGCCAACGCCAAGGACCGCAAGCTGCTCCTACGATTCTACAGAGACACTATCAAGGCCATGGCTGGTGATTTGAATGGCCACATGGTTCTCCTTGCTGCCTACGAAGTTGTGGACGATACTAAGTTGAGCGCTAAGTCTATCTTCAGTGAGCTGTTGAATCAGAACGACCCGGAGGAGACCCGGAACGAGGAGTTGTGCTACCAGGTCAACGACCTGACTGCTCGTATCGCAGTTCTATACCCCTTCGCTGGCGAACGTGTCAAGTGGCTCCTGCCCGAAGCGGACCAGGAGGTCCTCAAGGAGGTTCGTGAGATTCGCAAGGAAACTTCCAAGAAAGAACCCGCCACCCGTCGCCTGGAGCTGGTCAAGGCCGCCTCTCCTACCCTGCTTGCATTCATTGCTGCCCGCGCCGAGACCCTCTTGGAGACTACAATGGGATGCCAGTTCATCGGTGAGGTATTGTTCGAGGCTGATGGCGACAAGACCGCCGCCCTGCAAGGTGTGGCCCAGGCCGCTAAGACCAAGTCTGAGACACGCGACTCTGCCTCCGTTGGACGTCTGCTCAAGTCGCTCGTACAGGGCGGCCGCTTCAATCCCGCCACGAAGAGCGTGGAGAAGGTCGAGCCAGCGCTCAACTTCCACGATCTCCTGTACGAGCAGATCAGTGACGAGGTGATGGAGTGGGCCACAGGCGCTAACCCCTTCGTGATTGTCGCTCTGACTGAATCGGACGATTTCTCGAAGAAGGACGAGCTGCTCAAGACACTGAAGAAAAACAAGAAGGCGTTGGAAAAGGCGTCAGTGCCCGGCAAAGATGAGAAGAAGCCGGGACCGACGAGCAGTGGAGCGAAGATCCTGCTACAGAAGCTATAGAGTGTTGATTTTTGGGAGGGTTTGTAATATCTACCACATTGGACAGGCGTCGACCTAAAAGCATAACATGATGTTTCTTTTTTCAAACGGATTTTGGCATGGAAATTAGTTCCCCACTTGGTGGGTTCCGTGGATCAGGGCGGACCTCAGGGGTTCGTACCGTTTAATAGATTACTGTGGTAGAAGGCAGGGAGTTCCAAAACCTGGGTCCTTGCGTATACCTGCGTAGCCGGGGGTTCAGATTGATTCATGGCCCTTATGCGACCGAGGGATTCTGCAGTGTTGAAAAAGAGACCCGAGGCCGTGAGCTAGAAGTAACACCGGGGTACATTCGTCAACGGTCTGCGCCGCTCTATCAAGTGCCGTAGTGTGTTTAGTGCCGGGTGTAAATTAACGGCCTCCAAACTAACAAAGACAGTCTATGCTACTTCCAACGATCGACTGCATGAATACAATACAATTGTGGGCTGCAAGTGACATGTAGAATCGAGATCTATACTCGATGCACCATATCGAACTCGCCCTCCAATCCCATCACTCCAGCAACTTTCGCATCATCATTATCCTCCTCTTACCCCGATCAGGCAATGATCACAGCACGCTAAGCCCCATCGAATGCGCACGTTAGGGGCAGCTTTTTCAGGGTTGTTCACTTTGGGTCCCTAGGTTCTTAGGTCCGAAGTTCCAGGCCTCAGAGCCCGTCTGTCTTTTCCCTCTCCTACATTCCTCAGGCTCCTTAGGCCCAAGAGCCCGCACGCATGCCCTCCCTCACTCTGACCGACCCGGACATGATCCTGCCCTATGGCAGCGAGCGCGAATCCCAGACTCCCTCCCCGCCTTCCCAGCTGGTCTATTTGTCCAATCTGAATGCGCGCTACTCCGGCGATGCGCATTCTAACGGTCGACCCAAGAAAAATTTTCCGCGACACTGGGCCAACGACGACGTGAACAATCGACGGCTGTCCGACATAGGCGAGGAAATCTCGCCGTCGCGATTGGGAGGTTTCGACGATGAGGACGGTTCACGCGATGAAATCGAAAGGATGGCGAGCTCGCCTAGTGCAAAAGAGCAATTGGCCACTACTGAGACGGGGGAGTACACGGGCAGTAGCTCGAGCTCAACTGTGAGCGCGGGGAGCATTCGCGCTTCGACAACGAAACAGACATCGTCGCCACAGGTTGCTGGTGAGCCGTCGCCGAATCCTGCGGACAGTGTGAACAAGCTGGAAAATGGAGATGTTGGCAAGACCGGCTTGCCTAGCACTGTCATTGCCTCTACTGTTGCGAAGGGCAAGGGTCCTGGAGAGGAGTTCTCGTCCGCGATCCTGAGCAGCGAGGCTGAGAGGATTCTAGAAAATGCGAAGAAGCGCTTGACGCTGATGGAGGGGAACCTCAGTCGCGCTCGTTCAGCGGTGCGACTCACGCCCTCGCCTTCGCACACATCGCCGGCGACTTCACCTATTGGGTCTCACCAGCCGGGTGGTCTGTATCGATCAATTTCCCATCGCAAGGGCTCTGCGCTCCGTCGACAATCACTGGTTGCGTCGCAGGAGGCTTCGGCGAACCGACATTCGCGCGTGCACAGCGAGACCAACTTTCCGTCAGAGTCTATGTCAAAGGATACCAAAAAGTTGTCTCGGTCTGTGAGTGCGATGGGCTCCAGTAGTCGATCCAATTTCAATACCGACGAGAGATCTTTCCAATATGGGCCTGGCAGGGCATATCTTACGCACCGTGCATCGATTTCGTCGATGCAAACGCCACAGCAAGAGAATCAACAAGCGTCCCCCGAAACCGCGCAATCGCCTGTCATCGAGCAATCTCAAGACAGTAGCCCCGCCGACTCCCCGAAGGGATTGGGTATTTCTTCGGAGGATGATGTCAAATCAAACCCGCGTGATTTCAGTCCCGTCTACAGCTCGTGCGGCCCACCCAGTCGGGCTCAGTCTCAGCTGCAGGTGCGTGATCTGCAGTACCAGATGAAGGGTCTTCATATCAAGATTTCTTCACTTAAAGTGCGGAACCAAGAGGACAATCTCCGCCGACGGAGTCTCCAGAGCTTGCGCACGCCTAGTCCTTTAACAGCTGCGGATCCCTGGTATAAAAATGGTCTGGAGCTTCGAGAAGGTCAGAGCAGCCGTGGATCCGATACGAGACGAGATGGCAGCTCTGAATACACACGAGAAGTCCGCTCTCCAAATCCCAATGGTACTGCTAAATTCCAAGGCGAGAACAACGCAGCCAAGCGGAGTGATAACAGTCCCTTGGATCCAACCTCAGCGAAAGCATCGCCACCAACAGGACATGTTCCTTGGCAAACACCTCCCGTGGGCTATGACGATGGTCGGCAATCCGTCGCAGAGAGCATGTATGAAGACGCTGAGGAGGGCGAAATCGACCGAGAGGCCCTTGATGAGATCCTGCGCGAACCGCTCGACCCAGATCTGGAAGAATACGCTGCTGAAGGCGTGCCGCACGAGGAACGCGAGGATGCTTTTGACTACGAACATTTTATTTTGCACAGTGCCCTAGGCAACTACTCGCGCCAGCTTCGCCGGCCCAGTCAGGTATCTCAAGAGTCTACTGACACGACTCGGCCGTCCCAGGCCTCGCGGTCTCGTCAGCAATCTCGCTCTCGCTCTCGACAGCCTTCCCGATCACGATCAATCAAACACTCGCGCAATAACAGTGCCATGTCCGTCTCGACGGTTGCTACATTTGCTACCGCAATGGAAGGCGATGAGATGACTGAGGAAGAAGAAGACCTCCTCTACTGGGACCGTCGATTTAACCATGGTGAGATCCTGAAAGCTGCATATTATTTGGAAAATATTCTAATATATCAACAGAACTCCGCCGCCAACCAAGTCCTGTCCTCGAGACTGACCGCTCAGAGACACCGCGCGGGCCCCGGGATGGCGATGTCCCTATCAACAACCAGCCACATTCCACTTCTCAGACCTTAGACGTGACCGGTCGCTCGTCAGGGGCCGGGTCCGCAACTCCCACCTCCCTTGTCTCATCTCTCGTCTCGACCGTCCGAGCAGCTTCAAGCCCCTATCCAGGCTCCGCAACCCCTACTGCAACCGGAGGCATCAACTCCGACGACACTCAGATGCTTGAGCAACTCTTCTCTAGCCTAGGAAATGTCTGCATGGACTTGCAAGCAATCACGACCTCGCCCGATCCTGACATGAAAGCTGCACGGGTTCTGCGACGACGACTCGACGCTGCCAGACGAGTGTTGGACGGGGAGCTCGATGCTTGATTTTGCATCATCCCTCGTATATGAGCTTACCGATACTTTCTTTCTTATTCTCTTTTCCACTATGATACCCAATGTCTTTTCTTTTCCTTGTACATTCCCCCATTTCCATCTGTTATTGTTAGCGTGGTTGATCCATAGGGGCACTTGCCTGCACTGCGTCCCTTGGGCATCAGCTCCAGTATTTATTCCACATTCATTCTATATATAGACATAATCTTAATGTCTTATTCAACCTAGAACAATTCTAGGGAATGTTGTACAATGACACAAGAGTCCTCAACAATGTGTCATTACTAAAAGCGCGATGATCATTCCGCTCACCCCACCTTCACGCGGCAAATAGGAACACCAATAACCCCAGAGCCCATCTACCCATTCCTCGGTGTTGATTGCCTAAACCACATGGCTCTATTCTCTGACTCTTCTCTGACCGATACCACCTTGCAAAGGCAGGGTCTTTTCTTGTTGACGTGAAATCCGCGCATTCCTTTCCCTCCCCCTTTTTTTCCGTGCCCCGCAATAATCATAGCCGATCCGGACGCGATAAGCAGCCTCAGTCGCGTCGCGCTCAAGAACGTGGTGAGATATGATATGTTCAAGATGTCACTGCGCGCCTATACTAATCATGTTTCCCAAGGACGGCTTTGAGACATCATAGGCAAAAAGAAGTCTGCATTAGGGAATTGAGCGCAAAGCCCCAACTGCGAGACCCTCGAGTCCAGAAGTACCACTTGCATAATCACAATCTCAAGCATCATCTCTCCCAAGATGAGCAAATCACAAAGTTCAACCCGTCGCCTCCTCATTTTCCAGGAGGCGCGCAATCCACAAAACACAGCGGAGATCGTGTACCTCCCCGTCAACAAACTGGGTCTCCCAATTTGCGGCGATGGGCCCGAGCTACCCTCCATACTGGAACTCCCCCTGCGCATTTTGAAAGTGTTTACCGAGGTTTTTAACCAGCCCAAATATAAAGGATGGTAAGTCTGCATATCCCCATGCACCATTCAGGTGATGTTCAAAGTGGTTTGTTGGCATTCCGTGCTAAGTAACGTAGGGCTGTTGTCGGCGCCGGGCCGTACCACGATACCTCTGAGGAAGGCAAGTTCTACGCTGTTGTGCTTGAATCAACACAGCCGGCAGGACAGGGACATGTGCAAGTGCAGCCGGAGGTTCATATGCAGACGCCCTGATATGAGAAATCAAGGCGTTTTGTATAGTGTATGTTGTGATTACTAAATTGGTGCGGAAATTGCAGTTTATGGAATAGAATACCACTGCTCATGGGCAGGCTCAGTGATACTGAATGAAATACCTTCAAGATTACTAGATGCGAGAATGGTTGCGAAATGCGAGAAAATTGCAAATGTTGGCAAAGAACATGCATCAATGTATGCGCAGTCAGATAGTTATCTGATTATCTGCGTTGGCACATTTTTAGACAGATAGCTCACGTCGTCACAAAACACTCGCGAACCGAATTGCCTTGACATATTATGGCATCATTGAAGATGGCAGAGCATTTTTTTCAACGATCCGGGCCCCGGACACGAAATATGTGCTAGTAATCGTTGTAGGTGTATGATGTGAAACAAGAACAAGGAGTATACTTCTTTCTTGAAAGGTGGCTCAATCCGTAGTGGTTCAGAAGTGACTAGTAGTCCATGGACGGCCTCAATGGGCTAATGCATAAGAAGAATGCCGTCCCCATTTGGTAACGGACAAAGAAAATCTCAATTCACTATACAACTAGCACTGTCTCGGACTCCAGAAAATGCCTAGGCTATTGTAGGTCAACTTCAGCCGATTTGAACCACGGACTGACCCGTCAACTCTGGCAACGGGCTATGAACCAAAAACCTGCCCCTGCTATATGAACTATCGACCTCCTCGCAGCTTGTTCACTTCACACCTTCTCCCCAACTCACCCTTATTAGATACCGCATCTCACTGAACCATCATATTTGATCTTAATCCACTTATCATGACCATCCTTGATCCTTCCTTAATCCTTCTCGCCTATCGGGCGGAGAACGGTTCCTTCGTCCTGGACAATTCCTCTGGCGTGCAACTCAAAATCAACGAGTATGAGGAGTACGTGAATACCAACTCCAGTACCATTTCGCCTGCACATTCCAGTGTGCTGGAGAGCGCGACCGAGAAGATCCAACAGGACTTCAGTATATAGTGGGTGACTTCCATGATTTCCCAGAGCTCATAGATTAATCGAGTCAATAGCTCTCTATACAATAGCTGGATCGATCGCGAGAAAGAGTGTCACTGTGTGATACTCCGCCACAGTAGCCCTTGGGCCAAAGACCGGGACAATGTTCGGAGCCTGGATTGGAGATCTTTCGGCGTGAACGTGAACAGAATACTCCCGCTCAAGCATTAAGGTAATGATGCTCACTTTGTTTTTCAATACCATTGGTCGCAGAAGCTGATTTGTTTTAGATTTCTTGCACTTCTTTCTTCGGTGGCTTCACTGGATATTGAGATTTATCTCTAATGTCGAGCGATTTTGCTTTATTCTTTCGTCTGCGACTTTCGGCAGTATAATTTGAAAAACTGGTCTTTACAATGTCTTATTAGAAATTTTTGCTCTTTGACTAGATACCAATTTTCGTTCTCGCGGTTCCAATATTCATTAGTGATGTCACCCAACATCATGTTCATTGACTATCCTTTGATGAGTCGTCGCATTTCTGATAGGATTTTCTCCTGGGTCTACTCTTTTCCTCAATTAATATTAAGATATATCTTCTTAAATATATCTTAAACTCCAGATTCGTCTATCACGCAGGTGCAAACATATAGGGTCACATCTAGCCCGTGCCCCGTCTTCATCGAAGAGATTTCCCTCATTCGGAGAATCTTTGACGACATCAAGAAGCCTCTACCGTATCGAGCCTCAACAACGCAAAAATGCCGCCCCTTTTAACCCTTCTCCTTTACCACAAGGTCTCCACTCAAAGGCTGTACCTGGACAACAGACCCGGAATGCCAATCCTACCAAGCTCCCCTCTCATCCCGCAAGAGCACGAACAAATCGGTCTCAATCCAGCACTCTCACGAGAAATCCTAGCAGATCTGAAACAATATCCGAATCTCAAGAACTGGTGCGTGCGGCCATTGGAAACCTCACTTATGGATCCAAAGTAAGGCGATAGGGAAGTCTCGACTAACGGATCATAGTGTCTATGTCCGTCATTGGCACGATAAGAAAAATGCTCAGTGGTGCGTGTTGCTCCAAGACACGACTATCCAGCCCGTGATTTTGAAAACAGAACACTCTATTCCTGGAACTCTCTTCGTGGATTCTGTTGAGAACTTCAACACTACATCCGCCAAGAAACCCGGCGCGAAACCTTTTGTGGAGCCTGCCCACGATACGTCAGGGATCGTCGTAGAGAATACTATGGGAGAGTCTACTGAAGTGAACATCGAATCAACTACAGAGATAGACGGTTCCTTGTTCGTTGAACAAGCTCCCTTGGCCATAGGTGGTCGGATCCCAAGGGACAGATGGCTGGAGCGTGAGTTCGCTGCATTCGACAATGATCTGATATCAGACAATTCCAGCGATTTAGCACAGCATGTTGCTATTGAATAGCTTCTTGAATGCAGAATTCAATGCGCTTGCAGAGTGGAAACCGCCGAAGCAGATCCCGTCGCAGAACGATTTATTGCCGCACAAGAAGTCATAGAGAAAATATATACACCAGTTCAGAAAATTATAACGAAATACCTGTTTGCAGGCCAGTTAAGAGGCTATCGGCCTCTGGTCTGGGAAAAAATTGATTGGAGATATTCATCATGCTTATATTCAGGAGTTTCATGGCATGTTGAATCCTAGACTTTATGAATCCATGGTTTTCAGGGGGCCTTTGCATATTGTGCATTGTCCTTACGTTCACTATTCTGCTCTGATTGATCGACTGGGCCGCGATGCGCTGAACGAGCGAGACTGTAAACAGCAAAAGACCCCCTGGGTTGAGATTCCGACATACTAATTGAAGAATTCCCTGCTCACCGGCTTACGGCAGAGGGTCTAGAATCTCTAATGCCAAACGATGTAAACACCGGGAAAAAAGCTCGACAAATTAAAGTTTTTTAACATCTGAGCTTCGAAGAAATCTTTGATTGATGGTTGCCCAATGTTGATACCTAACATTCGAGATGTATAACCCTGCAAGAATACAGACACACAACCTTGGAACACAATTCCCCGGCCAAGTCAAACGAAAAAAGCAAACGAAATTGTTTTAAAGAAGGCGCTTAGCGGTATTAAAAAGTCTGAGAGGCGGACAATTAGGAGTGTGCAGGCAGGAGCAATGCGGCACTGTGACGAAGGTCGAGGGAGCGCGAATCAGAGACGTCAAACATGGCATTGGCACGTTCTTCGAGGTAGTAGGCTGTAAAATCATTAGTATCTCTGACATATGATAAGTGTCAGGCACGTACGGGAAATTTGGATCATGTCAAACCAGCGCACGGCGTTCTCGTCGCTGCCGTCGACAGCCTTGAGGGTGCCATTGTCAGGGCGAACGGTGGTCTTGGGTGGAAGGCTGCGCATTCTCAGAAGCATGTGTAGGATGTCGGCAAATCGCTCAGACTGATTGTAATAGTAAGGGGGACGCTTGTCCAGAGGCCACTGCAAAGCATGTTAGTGAATGAAATTCCGGAATCGGTACACAACTTACGCGCTGGGAAAAGTTCTCGTTGTCCCATGAGCGGAACAACCAGCAGGTCCGCTCAACACAGTTGAGCAGGACCATTGAGACGAGGAAAGTCTCGAACCAACCAGTCTTCTGGCGCTGGAGCAAACGGCGCTCGAGGTCATTGATCACGGACTTGCTCAATTGCATAGCTCGCTTCTCCATCGCAGCACGAAGCTGGCTGCACAGAAGAGCATAAGATTCAGGGTCAGAGTGTTCCTCGATGGGCAGACGGCCTTCGTCCTGAGGCTGGGAGAGAGAGTGCATGGAAGTAGGGGGGAAGGGTGGGGTTGCAGTAAGTTTTCCAACTAAGCTCGGTGTCAACCAGGATATGAGTGGCAACCCAAAGATCAACAGCACGTTCAAGCAGCGTGTCCTTTTTCGACTGCGCAAGCTCAGCAGCAAGCATCAGGGTGGATTTAACGAAAGGAGAAGCCTCACGATCAAAGAAGAACGGAGCAGTCTTCTTGATGTACATCTCCAGCTTACTTGGGATATCATCGGCATCGCTGTCCAGCAGGTAGATCTCCTGGGGAGGTCCAGAGAACTGATCCTCACCCAAACCTTGAAGCTGCGGATCTAGGGTCGAGACAGTTGAGCGGTGGCCCTGGAGACCACTGATCGTGACGAAAACTTGGCTGTCCTCTGCGTGCGTCACCTCAATACGGCCAGCATAGTGCTCGAATTTGACTTGATTTTTGATAGCACTGGTATCGTGATAGGCGAGAGTCGCATGGAGGTCTATCATGTGTTAGTTATCAGGTCCAATCTCAAAGAGAATAACAAGCAACACGTACTGGCATTGTACAGCTCGAACTCCTCGGACAGACGAGTACGAATGCAGGGGTGCTTCCAGAGACGAGCACTCTCGACACTGGCACAGGTGGTACAAGGGTTATCGCCAGAGCACTGAGTCTTGTTAGCCTCATACTGCAAGAAAATCTTAGAAGGGTTGACACATACAGGCTTTTTCAGCATACGGCAACGAATGCATGCACCGCGTTTGCGCACTTCTTGGACCTCGCGACGACGTTCAGCAGAGAAACGACCCCGCACCTTGGGCTTGGTGGGCTTGGTCGAGTTGCCAAATTCGTTCACAAATCCCTTGGCCTGAGTATTGGGGTTCATGGCAATTGGGCGGGGGAAAGATGCGGCACGCTGTGTGGGTGTCGCCGCAGTCAATGAGGGGTCATGCTCCTGCAGGCTCTCGAAAAGAATCTGTTCCTGATGTGTGAGTGGTTGGTTCCACTGGTTCATTTTCATTTCACCACTGTCATCCATGGAGAGTCCCTGCGGAACCATCTCGTTGGCAGATGCTGCAATCATTGACAACTGGGACTGGCGCGCATTGGAGGCCGAGTCTGGAGTCATCGAGTGGTCACCAAGCGGAGGAGACATGGAGTTGTGGTCACCAGAGGTATGGCTTGGGAGAGCTGGGATGGCCGGGTGGGTAGATTGGGGAGTTCCTGGGCATTGATTGTTAGCATCCAGCACTTGCCCCGAGTGTGCGTGAGAGTCACATACCATGAGCATTGTGACCATCCTCTTGCTTCTCGTCACCGTGCTGAGAGCCCGAGCCCTGGAAGTCAGCCTCCAGCGCCGGATCAACAACCACGGTCTTTCCGCCAACAGTCACAGACTGGGTGTACTGCGCGCCTCGCTTGGCTGGCTCCGAGGCGCCAACCTGACGAGAAGCTTCCGCCAGGACGTTCAATCCGTCAAAATTGGGGCGGTTGCCAAAGTTTCCGTCTTTACCCTTCCCAGTCGAACTGGGATCCTTATTCGCGTCGCCCTCGGTCAGGTCGGGGAGTTCGTGGAGGCGGAGGAGCACACGCTGGCGGTCGCGAAGTGGTATGGCCTGGCACTTCTTGACCAGGTGATTGGTGAGGCTATCGATGCGACCCTTGGGGAACTTCTCACCGCAGGCCTTGCAGGTGTGCTGGTAGCGGTTGCTGGAATCCTCGAGCTTGGGGCCTCGGATGAAGAACTCGAGGATAAGTTGGTTGGGCTTGCGACCCATTTTGCGTGTGATCAGAGCTGAAGAGGTGTAATGAAACCACGCGTTCCACACGGATTGAGACCAAAGAGATCAATTGCCGCTGGCAAAGCTCTATTTGTGTTCGTCTGAAGGAAAGTCTGAAGACGCGACGAATCCAAACAAAGAGACCGCGCGATTCCGGATCTGGCGGGGTCCAGGGAGAAGACAGGAAGAAGAGCTCAAGGAAAGGGGCACCAGGCCGAACAGGCAAAGCCCAGAGTCAGGACTGTCAGTCAAGCTGGTATAAGATAAATCGAGGGAACGGCAAAACTGGGGGGCAAATAGAGGCGGTCAAGTTGGGGTGGGAAAAAGATACGCGATGAAGGCTTCACCGCACGAAAGGCGGTGATCGCTGGGAAAGGCGGTGATGAGAAGGCGGTGATGACCGTAGATGAAAGCGGTGATAAAGACGGCCCTAGAAGGATGGGACTAGTTTCTTGATGAGGTTGACAATAGTTCTGGGTCGACAGATGATGGATGAAGTAAGTGAAAAGCTGAGGTCATCTCCTGGGGAAAATCTCTGCCGGGAGGCTGCAAACTATGCAGCTTTTCATTTGACTTTCTTCCACCTTTCGTCATCGTGTATATCTGTATACTCTTTCGATCTTCTTGTCATCTTGTTATAGCATTTTAATTTTTTTTTTATTTACAGATTGCGATATATGATACTAGCAAGTGCGATGCTCTGGAGGTCGCCAGGGCACTCCCAGTGCCGCAAAGATCCGGCGCTCATCGCGTGCCTCCAATAGTCGTCCCGGGTTAATCTTCACACCGGCGCTGCGAAGCACATCTGTGTACAGCCCTCGTTGATTCAACGACATGCCCTTCTTCCGAGCTAGTAGTCTCATGCTGCGGTTAAAAATGTCATTTCCGGTGAAATACAGCATTGCAGCCCCGACCTCGGCCCCAGGCACAAAAAGCAAATCAATACGCCGCCACACATTCCCCGGCAGAGCGGACGCGCCGTGCCACTTGGACGCGTTGTGATTGTGCCGCGAGGTAGCAAGTTCAATTTGTAGGAATCCTTCGTCAAATAATTTTGGCACCACGATCTTCAGAATCAGTGATTGTATTTCATCCAGCGATGCGTCCGACTTCGTGATTAGGAGATCGATGTCTCCCGAATCCAGTGCCCCGCGGCGGTAAGAGCCAGTGATAATGACCTGCATGTCCTTGTCCACCGCTTGTACTGCCCGGCGGACGATCGCGCCATGTTCTTCGACCTCCTTGCGCGGTACCCGCTGAGCAAAATCGTGGTAACGCTCCACTCCGATGCGTTGGTTTTTGGAAAGCGGTGCTCGATTCCGGAGATCATCAAGAGATGTATAGCCTTGTGCAACCCACTTAGAGGCTTGTATAATGCCAGCACCGTACACACCAAGAAAGATCTGGATGTATCTATCCTCGGGAGACTCGTTGGTGTGATCAAGACGACGGAGGTGGTCGGTGAGGACAATCTCCTCGATCTTGTCTGCCAGTCGTTCTCCGATGCCGGGGATTGCCAGAGCTTGAGCTCGTGTTGCGACCTTTTGAGGCTGTCGGCGTAATGCAGCGATGACTCTACGATAGGCCATTGTACGCCATTGATCGGCGGTGCGGGTATAGTAATCCAGCATTTGCTGCAGGATCTCGATGGTTCTGTTGTTGGGATTATGACTTTGTGCGTCTGGGTCGAACTTCTGCATACAAGCGAATCCCTGCATCCATGACTGCCCAGTCTTGTTCTCCCCAAACGGCTCTCTCTTGTTCTTTTCGGGGGCGTCCTCCGGCTCCGAGAAATCGCCGTCAATGTCTTCAGCAGGCGATTCCTCGTCGGCTGAATCTAGTGCATCGAAAGGCTGTTCGTAGTGAGTAAGTGTGCTGAAACAGGGACGGATGAGCAATGTCTCACCAAATGACTAGCTGCTTTTGCCTCGTCAATAATAATATCTAGTGAGTCCATCTCACGCGTCTTTTTATTATACACTGTCTCTGCTGCCGGCTGGCTGGGTGCTGGCTCGAGAGCAAGCGACTCGGTCGATGCTGTCTCATTGTTTGACTGAGATGTTTCTGGGGATTTTTGCTGTGCTCTTCTCGATGGCTTTAGTGGCAAGGAGTCTCCGGGTACCGGTTCAGCGGCCACAACGGGCGCTGGCTTATCCGAATCCACCGGCGTGCCATTGACACGAAACCGCACTTGCAGGGTGCTCAAGACTGTCTTGAATCTGATGCAGTCGGATGGGTAGGATTCATTTACAACGGCAATGTGAGCCTGTTGCGTTGTTAGCGCCATTCAAGGGTCTCAAGGCAGAGTGAACTGACAGATAAATCCTCGACTCTTAGATGGGTAAGGAGGTCCTGATATAGAAGGCCCTTGTCGACGATTATATGTGTGATACTCTCTGTCCATTCTCGGGCCCATTGAGCACCATACTCCCGGGCCCTTTGGATGCGCAATCGTCGAGACGGAGCGATATCATCGTTCGGTAAGAAGTCTAGTCCGACTCTAAGAAAAATCCGAAGAAACTCTAAAAGCTTCAAGTGACTTACAGAATGAAAGCCCCTTGAAGATCTGCTGATTCTCGGGAAGAAGCTTGAGGTTATCGGTCTTCCTCTTCTTCGCAGGAGGAACTCCGGTCTTTGCCAACGGCATCGTTCCGGTGGTCTGGGCACGTCGGACAATTCCCGCTCTCGGTTGGGTTATCTTAAATGTCCTTCTAGGATTATCGATGGGAGGAAATTGCCGATTTCCGACAGCAGGTAAGGCCTGAGGTTCAGTGTTGGAACGTTGAATAGACTGGGGTCGAGGACTGGCTGAGACAGGAGCAACAGATGGACTTGAAGTCTGGTTATATCGTGAAATGAAGAGGATTTTTTCTAAGGAGTCGTCATCCTCGTCCTCGGAGCCATCGAGTCTTTCAAGGGCATCAAAGAAGCCCTTCTTACTGAGCGAGTCCATGGTAGACTAGTCCGGGTCCTTATAGGGTGAAGAACGTCGGAGCCACAGAGAACTCATCGCCGCTGCCTGATATAGGTAGTTAGGTGAAACTAGGCAACTCCGACACTGCAGTTGTCAAATGGACTGAAGCCCACGGTTGGAGCACCCATGGACGCGGCATTGCGCGAAAATGCCGCCAGGTCACGGGATTCTCTTATATTTAACCGGATTTGTCGAGACTCCATCTATATCTCAATACAAGTTTGAAGACCTAGATAGATGAACTGAGAAGAAGCCGGTCAAAAACTGGTGCAAACAAAAAACACCAAGATCGTGGTTCATTGCATATCATTTTCTACTGAAGATATAGAAGGTGCTTGAGGCAGCGCCTATCGATGTCTTCAAGCACCTTTCCGACCGAATAGCAAACAAAAGTTATACCGCGCATATCAAAATTATGATACTATTCGAAAAACATACATGCAATTATAGATTCAGTCAAACCCCGAGTAATAGATCTGAAACAGATTCGCAAAAGCAAAAAAGAATCATGTGACCGGACCATTCCTAGATGGGAAAATTGGGACCAAGAGATGATCTCGGAACTCGACATAGTCTTCGATCTGTCCGTCTTTGCAAAGACTACGAGACTCCAAATCAATATGTGGAGGTCATCAGCATCTGCAAAATTAGCAGAGCTACCGCTATTCCGGAGTGGACGCTGCCTGAGCTGCCAGTTCCGGAACACCTCAGCTCTCTCACACCTCCGCACGAACTCCGCATCGATTCGTCAGTACGCCACCGAAAATACCGCGAGCAAATCTGGTAGCTCCGTAAAAGACGGAGCACCGACTATCACCAAACGCCCTGCTCGCCCACCACAACCGCTCCGTCGCGGCAGCCTCGGATTCCAACAGAATCCCAATGCCAACCCAGCCGCGCAGCCAGGGGACGCGGAATTTACACCTCCGCAACTAGACCGACCGATTGGCTGTGCAGCACCCCCAGAGGAAGGTGAAAATACTGGACGTGATGCCCGATCGCTGAAACAGCGACGAGACGACTTTGTGGACTATGACAAGCACATCGCGCGGCGAAAGGAATTGTAGGTCGAAGTGGTACCACCAGCAAACAATGAAACATTTACTAATATATGCAACCCGCCAACAGAACGAGACAAGTCGCGAAACCTTATTTCCGAGAATGGTCCAATCTGCGCTTCCAAGAGGGCAAAACATTCGTGTCGAATCCACGGCTGTTCAAAGCTGAGCACGCTCTATACTTCCCCAACCTGCACGGTTTAACACTCGCCTCGCCCAAAGACGCGCAAGATACAACGGCCATTCTGCGCGGCCAGATTAGTGTTGTGACTATGTTCTCCAGCGTATGGGCTGAGACACAAGTAGGGTCGTTCACTGGTCCAAAGCAGAACCCGGGGCTGGCGGAGCTGCTTGCAAGCAACAGCCAGCATGTTCAGAAGGTGGATATCAATGTTGAGGAGAACCTCATGAAGGCATGGCTGGTTAAGCGTTTTATGTGGAGCATACGCAAGAAGCTGCCACTAGAGCAGCATGCGCGATACTTCTTGATCGAGAAAGGGTTCAGCGAGACGCTGAAGGAGGCTATTGGTATGATGAACTCCAAGGTTGGCTATGTCTACCTCGTTGACTCGCATTGTCGGATCCGATGGGCTGGAAGTGGACCCGCGGAGGCTGCGGAGTTGGTGACCCTGAACAACGGGTTGGCTAAGCTTCTTGCTGAGAAAAAGGCCGGTAAGGACTTGGCCTAAGGATTCGAAGACCGACGTCTTTGACGAGACATTCCCCCTCCATTGAATTTGTACATATAATAGAGAATGTGTATAATAGAAAGAAAGCAACGCCAACAAGCCAGGTGCAGTATTATCATCATTCCTGACAAACATCAAATGCCCAACCCCACGCGCCGAAACCCAAACGAGTCGCTGGACAATTGCAACGAACAGCACAAGAAGCAATGCACAAGGCGAGTCCAGCCCTCCTAGTGGAAGTAAAGCAACATCAAGAAACAGAAACCAATGAAACACCCCAAGATAATCGCATCCCTCCGCTTCTTGGTCCCGATCTTGCCGATGAGATAGTTCATGCCGGGCACCTGGCTGGCTGCGCCGACGATGCGACGATTGATGCTAGCCAGGTTTTCGCGCTGGATCCCGAAATTCTCGTTGATTGCGTAGGCCTGGCTGAGCACGCCGTCCATCATGTTATGGCTATTGTCGACCCGCCCGCGCTCCTCGAGCATGTAGTCTGCTTCGGCAGCACTGGGGTTCGAATTGCGGTAGGCGTCGATATCGGAGCGGACGTTGGAGAGTAGATTTGCGCGGTCGCGCGTCTCCGCCATTGCGGAGGTCAGGCGCTGCAGCTCGCGGCGATGGTCTTGGAGGACTTCACGGTGTCTGGAAAGGTTGTTCTGCTTTAAGGCGGAGGAGGTGAGGGTAGCTTCAGAGTCAAGAAGGCGGGAGAGTTGTGCGATGAGCGATTCGCGCTGTTCAGAGAGGTAAGCTCACAGTTCCGGAATGTCCTTCGCCGGGAAGACGTACCTTTTCGAGGAGGTCTTTCAACTGCGACTCAGTTCGCATTTCCTCTTCTGTAGGTGTTTGTGGAAGCTTCGTCAGAGAGGCAAATTGTGCGTATGTGTGGAAGAGGTTCTCTGTCTGTTCGGCTTCGTTTTAGTCTTGCTATACGGGGTTATGGAGACTCGGCCAGATTATCGTACCTGAGTCTCGAGCGAGCGGGCTTGTTGCCGCAGCTGGGCCCATCCGGAGCCGGTGGAGGTCATGACGATGTATAGAAGGTAACCAGCAGGTAGAAAATCAAATTACTCGGCTTCTCAGCTCACCCCGGACATACCAAAGATACCAAGCCAGGCCCAGGGACCCGGCGACGTAAGTGCACCATGAGCTAACCCGATTCAGATGATACTTGGTGCCTTCGTGCCTTAGTGCCTTATAGCCTCGCAAGATCTTAATGCCTGAAATTGATGGCGTCAGTTAATTTTCGAATTTTTATCACGTGCCCGCTTAGTGCGACCAACTCGCTTAGCCCTAGTCCCACAACCACAATTTGACCCGACTAGGACGTCTTCATTCTCAACGCCGACAACCCAGCATACACAACCCGCCAAGATGGTATGTTTGCGCTCGCTGCATATCAGGAATGCATGCACTGACTGTTTCTAGTCGTCCAAGGTCAAGGCTGCTCAGCTCTGGGGCAAGAACAAGGAGGACCTCTCCAAGCAGCTCGAGGAGTTGAAGACCGAGCTTAACCAGCTCCGCGTCCAGAAGATCTCCAGCGGTGCCTCGTCCAAGACCAACCGAATGTGCGTATTCGATCCCGACACCTGAATCACAATGCGAGGAGGAACGACGAGGGTTTTGTGCAATCGGCCGCGACCAAAAAAAAAAAAAAAAAAAAAACACGACCACACAAAAGAGGAGGCAAATACGGGATGAAAGAAGCAAGAAGGCGACAGACTACGCCAATCGACACAAAACCCTCGACGGCACCGATTCGCAAGATGATCTCTATCGATGGTCGAAATTTTCGGAAATACTGACCTGGAATTTTTCTCATACAGTGGCGATGTTCGCAAGTCGATTGCCCGCGTGATGACCGTCATCAACGCCAACCAGCGCGCCCAGCTCCGTCTCTTCTACAAGGGCAAGAAGTACACTCCCCTCGATCTCCGCCCCAAGCTCACTCGTGAGATCCGCCGCCGTCTCACCAAGTACGAGGCTACCCGTACCACCGACAAGCAGCGCAAGCGCCAGATCCACTTCCCCCAGCGGAAGTTCGCCGTTAAGGTACGATGATTCGCCATGGGTGGTGTGTTCTGCGTCATTCCTGGACTCTTTCCGTTCTTTGCGCCTACGCATGACACACCACACCACCACCCTAGCGCATGAATAAGGCTGACTGATTGATTTAGGCTTAAATGCAAAACTGTTCGGATCTGGAGTTTTGTGGGAAGACGTTACTTGCCCTTGGACACATTAAGCAGGACGTGATGGTGTAGACCTGATACCTTGCGGCGGGGTCGATTTTCTCTTTTTTTTACATCCAAAAAAATGGAACTTGATTATGTATCTTAGAAAGATGCAAATCGACTCTTGACATGACATGACATTCAACGTCTTTCACTTTCAACTTTACTGAGGTGTATACCACAATGGTGTTTCTTCATTTTGAGGGCTCTCCTCTGCGTATGCCGTATTTCTATCCTCTAGTTCAAACACCTGTGTACTTGGGATCTTAGATCTTTCTAGGCCGTAGTGAACGTTGTGTCTTTTATCAGACGTGCTGGTGCATCTCACACACGCTCCACATATCCCCCGCATCATCTTGATCTAGTCTCCATGTCTCAATGGGGGGAGAAATCATGCATTCATCATTAAACAACGGAAATGCTTCAATGCACTCTATACAACCACAAAGTTGGAGCCAATTGGACTTAGCCTTGAAGCAACCTGATCCTGAACCCAAGAATCCTAATGAGACTGCCCTATACCACCCCCATTAGAATCCCCACCCTCCGTCTCAAGCATCCAGACTCCCCCACAAGGACAACAGCGCAAGAGATTCAACTTCGCAACCATCTTGAAATAAGGCAATGACCTCGGCAGCACCGTATCGCCCGAAACCTCACAACACCTCACACACCTCCTCCTCTTCTGCGGCTGCACGACTCTCCCGTTCCTCCCAATAGTCAGCGGCGGCCTGAGAGGGAACTTCTTCAAAATATCAACATCGCGATGTTTCCGATACGACGCCGTACGCGCATCACTTCCAAATCCAAGCCAAGCATAATCACCCAAAATGACATCTTTGCGATTAATCTCGGCCTTCATAGCCGGCACCGTCTGCCTCAGCAGTGTAGCCACCGCAGTCACTAGGACTGGAGGAATGCGCGCGTTGATGAGAAGTTCTTTTTCAGGGCCGGGCCGTTCTGCCTCGCCGAAGCCGGCGCCTTGGTAGGCGTGTTTCACTGCGGAGTCGACGCCGGAGAGGAATTTCTCGTATACGTCTATGCGGACCGGGGAGGATTCGAGGAGTTGGAGGATCTCGGTGTAGTAGACTCGAGAGTCGGGATTTAGGATTATGGGGTTGATTTTGGCGAAGCCGGCTGCTACGCCGCGAAGGCCGCGGCAGATGAACTTTAAGAATGCGCGGGCCATGCTGGAGAGGAGAATGATGAGGGCGAGAGAGTTGGTAGATTTTACTGCAGGGGTGGGTTAGCGAAGAGTGAAGGAGGTTGGATGGCTGGATGCTTACGTTTCTGGGTGAATGCCTCTTGATCGGTGAAGACACTTTCGAATTCATCAGCAAGGTCAAAGATTTCGCTGAGGATGAAGTGGTCGAAATCGAGAGCCCACTTTGTATTTCCGAGGATCATGCGCAGAATTTCTGGTGCCAATTAGCAACACAATCTAGAGAACTGATAGTGTCAACTTACCGGGATCAAGTGCCTCGCTTTGCCCTTCCTTATTGTGCTGGAAGAAGTATGCATATAGAACGGAGGCATGACGAAGCTGTAGAATCGCCCAGGGCACAGCTGAAGCAAGATTACGCTTCTTGAGCCTTCCCTGGAAGCTCAATGCAGCTTGTAAACTCAAGCACCGTGGAATATATGGATGTGTCATGAGCTTTTCCTGTTCAGTAGTAAAGTTACAGTTGACAGGCAATGCACGGAAAATCTCGTTGATCAATGTGGCTTGAGCGTCCGGCGACAACTGCCGTAGAGCAACCATGAGAATATCGTCGGTGTTGACATCTCCACCGCAAGCGCGACTGAATGCGAGTGTCAATGCAGCGATAGCTGAGGAGAACTTCGTCTCGTCGTAGAGACTGCCTGCCGATCCAAACGAATGCTCCATTAATCGGAGATGTGCTTGACCCTCGCTGTCCAAAGATACAGCAGCGCATGAGTTGGGAGAAAAGCTGATCGAGAGACCCGGTGTGTCCATTGGATATTGGAAGCCCGCTTGGGCCAAACATGTCACCGTGCTTGTATCGTCCATACCATTGAAGATGGCCATGGTCCTTGTGTCGTAGAATGTGATGGAGCTGTCATCGTGGGTGATGGCCAAGGCGGTCCCATGTTCGACCAAGTCCACCGAGACAATGTATTTGTCGCAATGAATATCTTCGATTCGACGCAATTCCATTTTGGACTGGCGTTTGAGTCAGTAAGTTTCCGCAATGAGGGGATAGGTTTACGACTATACCTTTGCCTGGGGGCTATTCTTCTTCGAGTTGACCTCGTTGAATTTGGGGTGGAATACTTGTGGTGCAGACTCTAAGTGCCACCTGACGATGACACTTGGCGGTCCCTGCTGGGCTGGATATTCGGTAGTGGCGTGAAGAGGTTTTGAAAAGACGGCAAGAATCCATGGGCTCGCGGTTGATCCCGCTGGGCTATCGACCTGACCCGGCATGATATCTAGTCGGGTTAATGAGTAGACAGAATTGGGAAATGGCGTTGACTGGTCCGAATGTTGTTCAGCACTGTGGTTGACATTGAAGATGGTGCTCGGCATGTCGATCTTGCAATGATTCAGACGGAAGGTAGGAACAGGGAATTGATTTGGATGTTTGGCCTGACTTGGGTCCCATTGCGGTGGGTTCCAAGTAATGTGCACCCGATATAGACAGATCTTCTGGCACACGGAGTAAGTGGTAATCAAGATTCCAGCTGAATCGAAACATTAGCAATCCCCAATGATTACTCTGAGATGATGTGTGGTACCTTGAGTTGCAACCAAAGCTGCGTGTGATAAAAGCCTGTCTGAATAGCCAGTATTCTTGAGCTCATTAGGCAGTTCAGCCCACTTGCTATCCGGGTTTTGGTACATGAGTTTGATCTGGCCCGCTCGGGTGACACAGACCAGTGCGCCTTTATTGGCAGGGTGAAACGGACCGACTGGGCGTCGTCGGAAGGGGGAATATGCCCATCGCCCGTTCACCTTGGCTGCTTGGTGAAATGCGTGGACCTAGGAACATGGGTTAGCTCTTCGGTCAAAGACTTGGCTAGACGGACCGCTTACGGAGCGAGAAGTGTTGAGCCACATCATACCAACAACCTGGTTGCTATCATCACTTGAGTCAAATGTCGCCTGGCGCAGCCCCGTGATGCTATTGAGGGCCATGGATATCGAGTAAATAGAAATTCGGCCTAAGCAATCTACCACAGCCAACTCCGACCCGGTCTCGTTCCAGGACAAATGAACCAACTGGCTGCCACTATGAGCTTCGGTGACTGAAGCGAGCGAGAACTCCTCGCTCAAAACCCATTTCCCATCTGAGGGACGGCATTGGAGGTGGCGGACATTGACCCGGGCTCCATCAGGGGAGACGTAGGCAATACATCCCATGCGGGACCAGGTGATCTTCCTATGCAATTATTTAGTATCGTCTTGTTCAAATCTGTAGAGATGATCGCTTACTGGCGACAGCCTGACAAGCGCAACTCATCCAGACACTGGGCCAGTCCCTTGGTGGACGAGGGAGCAGTCTGGAGACCCAGCTCCAAGGAATTGGACTCCCCAAAGAGGTCGTCGACATTAATGCCTTCCTCCATCATCAGTGGCATTCTGCGGAATACTCTATATCTCACAGTTCAAGGGCCAATGGAGTCAGCCCCGCACGACATGAATGCTCAATGCCGATCTCGCCCTCGGGACCATTGGCGATGTTGATTTGGCTGGGGAAGGCCGATGTCCGCTAGAGATGGACTTTGGCGCCAGAAGAGACAATTGACAGTTCAATGGCGGGCAGCAATCGTCAATGATATATGTATAGTGACCTTTCAATGCCCCAGATATCGTCTCTAGGCCCAATGCATTTCACCAGCACTGAGTGAAGACGCCGTGGCTCGGCGCCCTGTGCAGCTGAGTCAGCAGATAGCATCACATGACTGCTGCCCTGCCAACCGTCACTCAACCAATCACAATCCGTAGAATGCCCCACAACTAACCATGCCAATCAAAGCGTACCATGCAAAGTGCAAATCCAACACGGCGCAAAATGAACAGTGTGGAAGTCGAAAACACGACATTTAATGGTTGAAGGAACAATAGAAATGTTGGGTTCTCACTATAAAAGTCCGTTCTGTTTTTAAAAATGGCATGCAACATCCTTCAATCGAATCCTTGAAGCCTTAGACCGTAATCCCCTAATCCCTTCCATAAGTCCAGTCTCTCATATTGATGTTACTTCGCATCAAAACAAGCGCATCATCGAGTCGTCGCCCACACAAGCCCCGGGCCAACATACCGGGACTTTTCATCCACTATCTTCTTTCTTCGCAACCACATTCCAGGCACACGCAACCCAACCCTAATCATCCGGACCCCTCCGTGGGTCAAAACAAAGCCGTTCGACGGTTCAGTTTCAATTTTCCCATTTCATGATCGATCCCCGGCTGACCTCATCGGTTGCAACTCCTCCCTTTTCCAACTTTGCACTCCTTTCTGGGAACCCCCTCTCTTCCACTGGATGTTGGACTCCTGTTGAGCTCCATTGATCCAGTTTAATGTTCTGGAGTCCTAAATGGTTACATTCTCTGCCATATTTCCCGTTCTCGAGCTTTCCTGAGCAGAATCAATCCACATCTGCCTCAAACGGTTCCATCTCATCCCTGGGGCCCGATTCTGCTCTTCTCGACCAGAACGCCCGCTCTACGAGCACCTCTTCCATGATGGATTTCGATTTGTCCGATATGTCAGACCTGAGCTCCGTGCCCTCCTCGCCCAGGTCCTCCCCGGAGCCAGCCAAGCGATACTTGACGCCCTCTTCACAGTCCTCACAGGAGGGTGAGGATTCTACGCGCCAAGACTGCCCTCCGCGCAAAAAGCGGAGACGCAACCCCCTACCCAAAGAACGCACCACACAATATCTATCATTAGCCAAATCATCCTATGAGCAACAGGACCAGGTGAGATTGCTGGTCGAAACCCTTCGTCACCAAAAAGACATCGTGGTCATTGCGGGCGCGGGCATCTCTACCTCCGCGGGTAGTAAGTGTTCATGTTCCCGCGTTTCACATGGCGCCGGCGCCCAAGCTCACACCACATATAGTTCCTGATTTTCGCTCCACCGATGGTCTTTTCAAGTCCCTGCAAAAGAAACATAATCTGAAGGCTTCTGGCAAGCTTCTATTCGATGCTGCCGTTTACCAAGATGACGCCCTCACGGCTCCCTTCCATGAGATGGTGCGGTCGCTGTCCATCGAAGCTGGGAAGACCAAGCCCACCAAGTTCCACGATATGCTTGCTCGTCTCGGCAAGGAGAATCGTCTTAAGCGACTCTATACCCAGAATATCGATGGCCTCGAAACGTCCATGAAGCCTTTGGAAACAGAGATTCCGCTCAACGTCAAGGGCCGCTGGCCTGTCACCATTCAATTGCACGGGAGCATCACCAAGATGGTTTGTCAGAAGTGTCGATACCTAAGCGATTTTGTACCCAGCCGATTCTGCGACGCCGATCCTCCGGAGTGTGATGAGTGCGCGATTAAGAACGAAGTCCGCACCACGACTGGCCAGCGGAGCCATGGTATCGGTCGCATGCGCCCGCGCATTGTCCTCTACAACGAACACAACCCCGATGAGGAGGCCATTACTTCAGTGATGAATGCAGATATCAAGTCTCGACCCCGTGTGCTCATCGTCGCCGGTACCAGCTTGAAAATTCCTGGAGTTCGCCGTCTCGTGAAGACCATCTGTCCAATTATCCGCAGCCGCAAGGACGGAGTCACCATGTTCATCAACAACGAGCCTCCTGCTGGCAAGGAGTTTGAAAATTGCTTCGACCTGATTGTGCAAGGATCCACCGACGATGTTGCTGATCTCGTAAAACTGAAGCACTGGGAAGATTGCACTCCCTACGAGATGTTGCCAGAGCCCGTCTTCGGATCCAAGCACAGCTCAGACGAGGAATCCGACGCTGAGCATGAGCAGAGCACAGTCGCCGTAGTCATCAACTCGACACCAAAGAAGCGCCTTCACAGCGAGACAGGCCTGTTCACTCCTTCCTCCAGTCATGACGAGAAACCACCAGCCAAGAAGCTTGCCAACCCCGCCAGTCGCGGTCGCAACCTGAACGACGTTCTCAAGGCCAGCAAGACAACTGCACCAGCCAAGCCTGCTCGTAAGAAGGCCACCGCTACCGGAACCAAAAAGGCCAAGGTCGAACCAGCCAAGACAGCCAAGATTACAACCTTCAGCCGCGTCACCAAGGCTTCCAAACCTGCAGCCACAATGGAAAAGAAGATCGCCATCAACGGCAAACCTATGCGCCCCCTTCAAACCGGCACAGCTCGCGCCAACGGCCTCCTCTTCCCAAATCTCAAGAAACCTGACGTCGACGCACTCGAGAAAATCGACAAGCCCCTGCCCGAGATCGTCACCCCTTCTTCCTGAGTCTAATACTTTCTTTCTGTGACGATACATTCTCCTTCTCGGCACCATTGCATGATGCATACTGCAAATCGGCGCGAGCTTTGTTACCTTTTCATGTTCTTTTCACCATCTTGTTATCCTACTTCCACGGATCCCCCTTTTTGGCCACCCTTCCATGTTCTGGGAAGAGGTTGGCGTTTTCATCCGTCCTTCGCGAGATACCAACGATAGACCACGGTTGCGTTGCATGGGGGTGGTGTTGGCGTTTACAGGCCTGAGTGGCCGGTGTTCTGGAGATCATTTGCTTTACTTTGTCGCATGCATGTGCGTCTAGTGTTTGAAAGTCCTGTGATGAACACCTCATGGGGTCTTTGCCTCTGTCTGAATACATAGCTTGAAGACTTGCTCGATTCCTTGTGTTTCTTCTTTTCCCGTAGAGTAAATTTTGCAGCATACTGATAGACTCTCTGGCAGTAATTGAAACCCAGTGGATGTAGAGGTGTGCACTTTGCAAATTTGGAAGGGGATGTGGGACATCACCAGACAGGCACAATATATCCACCGTGTGTCCAACTTTGGAGTCTATTATATACATGCGTGCGTCGAGACTCAGGTCAACATATTGGATGAATAAAATTATGCATATTCAGAATGAAGGTAGGTACATATTTGTATCTTCCAGGACGAGGATATACATTAAGTTGTCTGAGACCATGACCCCTCAAGACTCAAGTATCCTTCAAGGGCTTTTTTCCGACAGTAAACATTATCTTCCACAATATTGAGTCTGGCACTGTTAATATATAGCTTCATCATTGCCGCCCACTTCTCTTCCGTCTACATATGTACCCATAAGTATGAATACGAATACTCCAGGGCTCCAGGAAAAAGTCGTGTGCTTGGACTCAACAAAGAATCCAGTCAAAATTAGGAAAATATAGTACAATAAGCGACCGAGCCCCAACTCCAATTCAGCGTCCAGGGCATCATTCAAGACCCAAAAGTAACCATCCAGAACCTTCAAGTGTCTTAACCCAATCCAAGATCATTGTGCAACTGACTACCAGGACCATCCTCATCGTCCGTCTCATCAGCGTCCGGATCCATAGGCCTAGACACTTCATCCAAGTCCTCAACCCGATCAATATCCTCCTCAACCCTCTTTTCCTCCTCTTCCTCCTCATCTTCGTCATCCTCCTCCTCACCCTCTTCCTCTTCCACCTCCTCCTCCTGCGTCTCATCTCCATCTCCATCTCCATCGCCATCGTCTACCCCAATAACAACCTGAACATTATCATCCCGCTTCACCTTCTTCGCGGGGTTCTCCGTCATCTCAGCATCTTCATCATTACCCTTCGCGGCACCGACAGCGGTATCGCCATTGGCGTCGGACTTCTTGGCCCTGCGCTTGCCAGCTTTGTTCTCAGTAAAGGCTTCGAGTTCTTGTTCAAGGCGAGCGCGGAAGGAATCAAATTCGAGTTCTGTGAGCGCGCTGAAGACGTCTGTAGGGGCGACGGTGCGTTTTAGGGTCGCGTCGTTGGCGCTAGGGTTTATTAGTATCATATCCTTATCCTCGTGGATTCCAAAAGAGGCGGGGAAATTATGTCCAAGGTATCGTACTGCGATGAGAGGTAAGAGATGAAGACGGTGGCTGCTTTCTGGATAGCGAGCACGGCGTCCTTTTGGATAGTCGTGTTGGGAGGGAGCACCGCTTTAGCGAGGCGGATTGTTAGGGAACGAGGGAGAAGGTAGTCCTATTGAGGAGCATTAGCATGGGTTTTGATTATGGTTTTTATTTCAATTCTCAATTTTGTTTTATCTCAGGGTTGAATCTGGAGCGGGATCAAAGAGGTCATCACTTACATCGACGCTTACGCCGGCCTCTGCTCGTGCCTTGATCTGTTGCTCTGTCGCTGTGATGGGCTTCTCGGTCGTTTGATGTGGTGACGTTTGTAGGGAGTCGCCTTCGTCAGCGGGGGTCATTGACGACGTGGACTTGCGCGGAGGCATCGTGGGCGTGATCGTGTTCGTTGCCGTGCGAGGGGATCTTCTGTCGACGATGCACACCGCTATGCGGTTGGCCTATGGGTAGATGTTCTCGATCCAGGGAAAACCCGGATTAGGCCCTGATACAGATGCAAAGTCGAGGGACAATGGAAAGTAGGTGGTAGGGTGGCGGGAGTTGGAGAACGCGAAATCCGCGTCGCGGGTTGGGATGCACGCGGTGTGGGGGGCTTGGCTTTTGCTCCTTAGACTTGCACTACTTTCGTTGATTTCGTTGATTTAATTCTACAATTCTCTTGATATGGATATACTTGAAATTCTTTGACTCATTGAATTCGCTGTCTTTAGAGTATTGACAAATGCAGGGAAATTAAAAGATCCGACATATAACGCCCACTTTTTGGTATCAACGACAACTGATGCCTTCGTAACAGGTCTAGAGATAGCTTTACTCAGCCATAACCTCATCGTCACCCTCGCCGTTGCCCCAAAGGCCTTCAATCTTGAATTCTTTGGCCCATTCCGTGACAACCTGGGTGGTGTCGGCGCCGGTGCCAGCAGCGGCGGTGGAGGTCGCTGCATCGCCTGTGTTGACAGCCAGAACGGGGGCGTTAGCCCAGCCCTGGATACGGCCATCTCTCCAGTCGTTGATGACCGTCATGGCGGCGCTCTCAACGTTAGGGACACCGCCCTTTCCGAGGCGACCGCACTTGCGGGCAACTTGGATGAGGAAATCGGTGGTCTTGTCACCGTTGTTGCCGGGGAAGAGGGTAGTGATGCCGTAGAGCTGAAGCATCTTGGTAAGCAGGCTCTCCGAGGCGGAAAGACGCTTGACCAGAAGGTTCACTGCAGGAATAGGGTCCTCGATCTGCTTCGGGGGAATGGCATTGAGCAGGACAAGGCGGGCCTGCTCGTTCTCCTTGGACTTCTTGCCCGTCTTGCCATTGGCGGAGGGGAAGACAATACCGGGGGAGTCGATCAACTTGAGCTTGTTGTCGAGCTTGACCTCGCGCATGTTGGTGGTCACACCGGCCTCAGCGCCTGTGGGACAAGCATTGCTGGAGCCCTTGTTGAGACGTGCGGTCAAGGCATTGATCACAGAGGACTTGCCAACGTTGGGGTATCCAATGACACCAACAGAAATAGAACGCTTTAACTGCTTGCTGTGGGCGTAGGACTTGAGGGCACGGAACAGAGTATCCGAAGTACCCTTGACGGTCAATTGCTTGTGGTCGAAGCTGTGTGCATTGCCGGCACCGTTGGATGCCTTGAGAGGCAGGGTAGGGAAGTAACGGCGCAGGTGCACCAACCAGGCCTTCAAGACGGGCGGGGGAACGAGATCAATCTTGTTCAGAATGAGAATCAATCGCTTGGAGCCGGCATCGGCAGCCATAATCTCGCGCTCAACCTCCTTTGACCGAGTACCCTCAGGATCGCGAGCGTCGAGAACGTACAGCACGACGTCCGCAGCGTCGATGACATTCTTGAAGACCTTGTCAAACTGGCGTCTTGAGCTCTCCTTTGGGCGAGTGGTCAATTCAGGAGCCTCATCGTCGCCACCTTCATCCTCGTCCTCATCCATCTCATCGTCCTCATCCTCATCCATCTCGTCTTCCTCGCTCTCGTCCTCATATTCCGCAGCCCGCGCACGAGCAGAGGCAAGAAGTGCAGCCATAGGGTTCGAGTCCTCGCCATCCTCATCCATGTTATCGTCCAAGAGGTCGTTTTCGTTGATGTCCACGCCAGTGTTGCCACCCTGAGCCTGTCTGGCCTCCTCACGACGAGCACGAGCCTCATCTTTGATGCGCTGCTGCTCCTCAGCCTTCAGGCGCTTCTTCTCCTCGATCTCATGGAGGAGCTTGTCCTTGAACGGGAAAAGGTTGGGAATACCCGGGTCCTTCTTGAGCTTAGACCGCCATTCTGGGTTCTGTGGAAATGAGAGTCAGTGCTGGTTCAATTCCACACTTTTCAATATTCCTGATAAATACCTTCTTAGCCTGCTTCTTTGCCTTCTTTTGCTTGGCGACAGAGGCCTTCTCAATCTTGTGCCTAAGGCGGACGGGCACCCGCTTAGAAGTCTTTCCAAAGCCTGCAGAAAAGTCAGTTCCGCTGAAAATTGAAAATGTAAAAAAAGACATTCTCAGAGGAGTGCGCTCATACCGTTCTTGACCATTTTGCCTACACGTCACTGAGGTCAAAGACGAGAGGATGTACAAGATTCTCCGTTGCTCCGCAAAGTTGATTTCGAAAAAGTTGAGCGCCAAGAGTTCGATAAGCGGAGAAAAAGTTTGGCCGATCGCCGATCAGGGCGGGCGGGTCAGTTACGCCTTTGAGTACGGCAGCCGCCTCTTCAAGATTGTCTCCATCTCTCCTCCTCTCTTTTCCTCTCTTTTCCTTTTTCTTTATAGACTTTTGATTTTCTCTTCTTCATTCTCACAATTCTATTCATTCCTACAATTACGCTTTCTTAGACGCGCATCTTTGCAATCTCTATCAGAGTACCTCAACACCCCTCCGCAGACCCTCTCCCCCACCATGACTATCACACCAGGAACATTTTCTGCACCGGCAGAGGTGCAAACTTTCGACGGCGTTCTTTCTGACTTCGATGGGACGATTGTGGACTCTACAGAAGGTATGCGTTCGCTTGCGAACCTATTAGCCGCTATGCGACAACCCTGGGAGCAATGTAAGCTAACAGTCTACATCTCGTAGCGATTGTCAAGCACTGGCACCTGTTAGTAAATACCATGCCCATTAGATCCCGCCGAGAGTCTCTATCTAATATGCATCCAGAATCGGCGCCGAGTTGGGCGTTGACCCCGAAGTCATCCTGGCCACTTCGCATGGCCGCAGAAGCATCGACACTATGGCATTATACGACAAGAGCAAGGCCAACTGGGAGTGTACGTGCGCCTCTCCAATCTACTGCTGCAAATAGACCTAACAACCTTGGAAACTAGACGTCAATTTCATCGAGGGCCGCATCCCGAAAGAATTCGGTTCCGACGCCAAAGAAATCCCCGGTGGTCGTGACATGCTCGACGCCCTCCAATCCTCCGGCGCAAAATGGGGCGTCGTGACCTCTGGAACCTTTGCTCTGGTGGATGGCTGGCTCGGTGTTCTCGGTCTTCCGCACCCGGAGATGCTAGTCGTAGCCGAAGACGTGAATCAAGGCAAGCCCGACCCAGCCTGTTACCTTCTCGGCCGTAAGAAGTTGGGCATTGAGTCGTCGTCGGTTCTTGTGCTTGAGGATGCGCCCTCTGGGATCAAGGCAGGCAAGGCGGCTGGGTTCAAGGTGCTTGCGCTTGCGACGACACACAAGCTGGAGCAGTTGAAGGAGGCTGGTGCTGATTGGATTGTTGAGGACTTGCGCAGTGTCTCGGTGAAGGGCGTCGTGGATGGCCGCGTCCAGATCGAAATCCGGAATGCCTTGCAATAGGTGCGGTCTAGGCTCCGGCTCTGGCTCTGGCTCTCTGCAGGAATAGGGGATGTAAGTGGTTGTTACGCTTGGTGCTGGACTTTTTTGAGAGTCACATAGCATTGACAGGGTATATTTTCATGAGATAAACGTGCACATAGATTATACATTCGCGGTTCGGCTGGACCCTGCTTATTGGGATTTTTCTCCATTAATTACTTGGTGTACTTTGGTCTCAGGAACGTCTAGCCCCGAGAAGGGTCTTTTTGATCGCATTACAAGCAAAGATGAAAGATACTTAAACAGATACAGATACATCACACGGTAATGAAACATATGCTTCAGGTCATATTGACTCAACACGTTCGCGAACAAGTTTTCTGAGGATCTGGTTTACCCACTGATAGCGCCAACGCAGAACCATGCTGTGTTTTTGATTTGCTACGTCGTCGCAAGTACCTCATGCCGAGACCCATGCCTTGATGCATCCGATCCTACTCAGCACCCTATCTAGCACCGAAGATCCCCGAATTCAACAGCTGACAGGCCGCCTCAAGCCAGCATCCACGATAAGGCATTGTCTACGAAAGACGAGAGCGTCACCTCAGCCAAGAATGTAACTCTATACTGAGCGCTGTACAGACGTGATGACAGCATCACATATTACAAGGAATCAGGATCGGTGAGGCTCGAGAACCGTCACATACGAGACGTGAGTGGCGGGATGCAACACTCACAGTCCTTGCAGGGCATTGTGGTGCACGCCCAGACAGGGCGAGTAAGCTGGATTTCTGCATTTACCAGGCGTCCCCCACCCAGTATCATGCGAACCGGAGTTCATGCACAATTGCTTCGACGCAGCCAGGTCGAGCCGAGTGGAAAGCCAATCCAACTCCGAAGATTGAGATCTGATCCAGGCTCGGGTCCGAGTGAGGAAAGTATAAGGCGAGTGAGACCCGATGGTGTAGATGCAGATGCGTGCAAGGTACAGGAACCTACAGAAACAGATCCCTCATGATGGAGATTAACCCGAGCATGAATACCATTGTGCGGATGCCCATTGGATCGGCTTGAGTGGTACAAGTTCCTGGTCTGAACGGGGAGAAAGGGTCGAGACTTCCTTAATCGTCCGGATGCAGGTTTTCTGTTCTTGCCTTGAGTAAAGGGTGTCATGCAAGGGGGGGGGTTAAAAGGTGTTCAGTTGCATCCTGGGCGGAAGAGACAAGGCGCTTGTCGACCGTAGACTTCTGACGATCAGTCAAATGAGCCGGGGAGCTAGAATCAAGGCCCTGTTGCTCTGCCTACGTGATCGCCTTGAGTCCAAACGGTATGCGTGATGGCGAATGTGGCGGTCCTGCAGGACCATCACCTACAGTACAATGGGAGGGTTTCTGTATTTCCTTTTTGCCAGATTCCGATCTAGACCACATCATCGGGTCGCCAGTCAAACGGCGAGCCTGATTCGAATCCTCTCGTCCGACGACACTAGGTCTGTGTGCGTGGATGACCTGTCCAGATCTACTCTGATCAGCTGGTTGCATATGGGGGCATTGACCCACCTATTTGACAAATAGCTGCATGGTGACCCCGGTCCCGCACCGCCACAGGTACGTATTTTGGTCTTCGTACTTTGGACCTGGGTATTTTCAGGTGCGCCACAGAAAGGGATGAGGAAAGGTGGGGATTCGATGGTGAGTGGATCTGTCACATTCGGGGAGGAGCATGGACCGTGACTTAAGAAGATCTCGGCCTAAGTCGTGCGATAGACCAGAACACTCCGTCTACAAAGGGGGAGGACGAGTCAGGAGGGGGGGGGGGATGGGGGAGACCAAAAAGACAAAACCTATAGAAAGAAGGCGGGGGATCGGAGGTAGATCTGAGGATCTCCCCAGAGAGGTAAAGTGATGCGATATCATCACTCGAACCCATGTGATGATCATTGATCGCTCGGAAAGGTCGGGGAATTATCTAGGCAAAGGTCGAGCAACAGCTCGCCAAGATTGCCGGAATGGTCGAGTTTGGAGGTGCCGCTCCCAGTGAAACGGTTCACACCAGATCCAATCAATAGTCGGATGGAGTCGAAGCGATCCGTGCGTACGCGTTGTAGATCATTCCAGGGGCACGTCAGGTCGATCTTGATACCTCCACCGTGACACGGAGATGACGGGGATCTGTGAATACGGAGCACTATGCACGCCATCAGCCCACTTGAATTGCCGACGCTCCAAGCTCCCAAGTTGGAACCATGGAGCTCGGAGCTCGGGGATTCTCGTCCCGGCCGAAGTCATAGTCGACGAGTTTTACAGCCGCCGAAATGTGCTAGACATATAGAGACCGGCTCACTCTCGGTGGGGTAAAGGGGGCCAGCGCAGACGCACAATGTGATTTGCGACGCTGATAGGCGCCCTGCACGTGAAGCTTTCAGCAGACGCGGTCTTCTGGGACTGCGGTGCATTGCCGGTTGTGTACGGATGTCAGAGCGGTTCAGGTTGTGGATCTAGAAGTCAAGGTCGAGCTCACGGTTTCTCAAAAGTCGGTAGAGCAACCCGCTTGCCACGTTGTGGTCCCTCTTTGTGTGGAGCCCTACCAAAGATGAGGTTGCCACTATTCAAAAGAGCTTTTCTGGGGAGAAAAGGGATTTGTAACCCTGCTCGCGATCCTCGGGAGATCCCCGGAGCTCTGTGAGTGGTGCATCGCAATGACCCGGACCCCGAGGGGGAAGCCTTGGACGTCTGCTTTGAACCTGACCCTTTATCTATACTGGGCAGGTCCTCTAGTCGATCCTGGCAAGAGAGGGGCCACCCCTATGTCTGAAACGCCATGACGGCCTTGTTAGGGCGGGGATTCCCTCACGACTCCGCCGGACTGATTCATGGTCATCTGGTCTACGAGAGTGGATAGAATGGATGGAATGTATGAAGAGAAGGAACAGCCTGACACTCTAGCCGTGAATGGGCAAGTAAAGCCGCCTGACTTTAGAATTTTTACTTTGGGTCCGACCAAGTGAACCGTTTTTCTGTCTGGATGGAGGGAGAGTAAGCAATCTGAGAAACCGTTGGTACAACGTCAATGTAGAGAGCTGCACTGCTACACGGGTCGGACGCCAATTCCGCAGCTCCGAAGCCCTGTGCATGAAGGGGAGGTTCTCGGTGGGTAATGCGTCACTGCGAAGAACATGTGATCGCTTCGTGACTTACGTGCATGGCCTCACGATTTGACCAATTTAGCGCCGTGACATCAGATCCATTCCGTCGGGGCCGATTAAGGTCGGGGTCTTCAATCCTGACTGCCTAACGAGCAACATTAGTGAGGGGCCCAAGGGAAAGAGGGAAAACAAAGGGAAAAAAAGGGAAAAACAAAAAAAAAAAAGACCAAAACGCGGCGGATCCTGAGTGATCGACGGGGGATCTGTCGACTATTGATGTTTAGCTTCTCTTGGCCGCTGCCATGCGCCTTCGACACCCTCAAAGAAGTTTAGCGAAGAACGCCAATTCCAGACACGGGGTGCGCTGACAGATCTCGGACACTTCCTTTGCCCTGCTTTGCTTCAGGACTCAATAGTGTCTTTTTCTTGCGAGATTGGCGACATCATAGCCTCTCATGGCCCCCGTCATCCTTGTCGATCATCGTGTTCCCAAGAACCAGGACCCGACATGTCGGGCTCCTATTCTTCCCGGCATCTCGAAACACAATGCTGCATGATCACCACCTGTATACAGAACAGCCATGACCCACTACCTACCTAGTTCACGGGGGCGTCAAAGTGGGCATGATTACCATTGCAGGACTCCACGATGGTAGGATCAGATATGGCACTAATGCAGGAACTGACCAGGGCGTATCACAGTGGGCCTGTGCTGTGTATTCTCATTCTGCAGTAGGACCGTACCCTGCATGGGTGTTTACTGTAAGTCGATACCACGGATGGTTCCCGTTCCTCCGCACACCAAACCATGGAACGGCAAGTGTTTACTCCAATGCTGTTTATCCAGTACCGGTACCGTACAGCTTTCCCCCCTCCCCCGAGTCCTTTCTCGATGTGGAGAACAATCTCAAACAGCGGTTGACCCAACTAAGATTATTTTGGGATGGCTTCAATTTTTTTTTAGTCTACTAAAATACTCTATCGAAGCCATGATCACCCAAGTCCCGGGGGATAGGGATGGTGGTCCCCGGGAAGTAGGCGAGATCGGAATTTATTCCCCGATTTTGACTTGGATCACTTTCAGGGGAGGGCTCGCAACTGGGCAAAGCTGGGCAATCTCCCATACGACACACAGGCCGCCACCCCCTAGAACCGCGCGGGCGGGTAGCGCAGCTTCGAGTGGGGAGATTCATGCTGGTATTCAGCCCGTTTCGACTGACGATCAGATCTCACCCGAGCCCTCCCGGCAAATTCCCCCGTCCACGCATTTACGCTCTAGCCTCGTCCGGATAGAAATAATCATAATAATTAATTTCAAGAAAAAAAAAAAAAGGCCCAAGATTACCTGGAAACCGAATACCAGGTACCGATACTCGTGAACCCCAAAGATTCCAACCCTCGATCTCCCCAATCACCGCCTGCCGCTGCGCAGCCCCGTTACCGCCCTTTTACCCCCCGACTCTTTCCTCTCATCATCTCACTCTCTTTCTTCAATCGTCGCACTCTTTTCTTTTCTTTTTTTTTTCAGCTTTGGTTGGCTCTTAGCCCCCGTCACTCCTTAAACACCAGTCTTTGTATGCCTTGATATCCTTTATCACTTCCCTGCCGCTCCTTCTAGGGTCTCATCGACACCCGCAATCACGATCCCACTCCGCACTCTCTATGATATAGCCTTGTCTCCTCGATACTGCCTTCCTCGTGCAGCGATCTCTTTCATTTACCACCCGTCTCCTCTCCTCCTCCTTCTCTCCTCTCGATACCCCTGCAGCCATGAGCTACATCCACCCCTCATGGAACTACCCTCCGCACACGGGTCTACCAATGGACCACACCATGGCTTATGACCCGTCCATGATGCCTCCGCCGATGATGCACCACATGGACGGATACATGTACCCCCATCCCCCAATGGAGATGGTTGACTACTACCACCAACCTATAATGGACTACGACGAATATACAGAGAATCTGTCGCGTCCACGATTGACCAAAGAGCAAGTCGAGACCTTGGAGGCTCAGTTCCAGGCCCACCCCAAGCCCAGCAGCAACACTAAGCGCCAATTGGCCGCTCAGACGAACTTGAGCTTGCCTCGGGTTGCCGTACGTACTCCGGTCCTCTCATCTGATGTGACGTCCCACTGACTCTGCCGACAGAACTGGTTCCAAAATCGACGCGCCAAAGCCAAGCAGCAAAAGCGCCAGGAGGAATTTGAAAAGATGCAGAAAGCCAAGACCGAGGCTGAGGAAGCTGCTCGCCAAAAGTCAGAGACATTAGAACAGATGTCCGAGTCGCGCCAAACGTCCGCCTCAAAGGACGAGTCTGATCAAGCCCCTACGCCTAAACCAGCCCCCGCTTCTATACCGGAAAGCAAGTCGGCGATGGAAGCGTCCCCCAACAAGCAGCACAAGAAATCGAAGAGCGAGTCGGCCCGTGAGGCAACCTTTTTGTCTCTGCAAAGGGCACTCAATGCTGCATGCGCTGCTCGCGATCGCTTCACCGGGCGGGACTCCAAGGCTAAGCGCGACGCTAAGCAGGACGTTCTGCAGGAGGCGTCTCAAGAGGAAGAGGAGGATTCAATTTCTCCCACTTCGATGGCACCTCCTCGGGTCGCCCTCAGGAATCACGAGTCCAAGGGACATGCCTACCAGAACTGGCCCGACATCAAGGAAGAGTCTGCTTCATGGTCCCATGGCCAGACCGACGCCTACCCGGTGACAAGTCAAGCTATTCACGAAATGCCGAACGGTTCGCACTCCATGCAACATACTGTGAGTGCGTACCCAGGAGCTCAATACCATCCCCAGACCGAGGAATGGGCACAAAGCTCCAAGGACCAGCTCTCGGTGCCTGGTGTGGGACATGAGGGTCTCAGCTACAACAACATGCAGTACGCTATGTCCATGCCGACTCCCGAGATCTCACTGTCTCGGCGAGAGTCGTCCGATGCCTTGGCCAATTCGTTGAATGGTATTGGCATCTGCAACGCCGACTCTGGACTCTCGCAGTCTCAGAACCGAGTGAACGGCTCATGGAAGGAAACGGGCAAAGAACTCGATCTTGCCGCGAGGCGAAAGCGTCCCCGTCCTGCTGCCATCGGCACTTCCAACACTCGCTCGTTGGCCAACTCAACCTCCATGTCCTCTCTCTCGCCCACCGGCCGCATTTCCAGCGTTTCTGGCAACCCCATGCGTCACTCCAAGTCAGCCCAGAGTCTCAATTCTCGGTATGCTGGTGTCAGAAAGGCTTCCGCCGCCCAACGCTCTCCGCTGAATTTTACATTCGCCGAGTCTGGCTCCATGAAGGCTAGCAAGGCTGACATGCTCCGGCCTTCGGTCTCGCAATCCACTCTCGCGCCGCCGACTCCATTAACACCGCAGGACTTCCAGCATTTCATGCCGGCGTCCCCCACGGAGAGCAATTACTGCCTTTCCGCACATTCCACAACTCAATTTTTCCCTTCCTCGCAGCCTATGCAAGTCAACATCGCATCCCCCCCTGACACACCGCTTGACATCTACTCTCCCTTCCCCTATCACAATGCTGCCCCGCCCATGTCAGCCCCGGCTCAGGTCGCCAACTTCCCAGAGTACGTGAGCTGTGAGCAGGGTCCCATGACGGCTAGGAGCTGGCAAGACACCAATTCTCTTTCCTCGCCCGATTACCCTAGCGGTCTGCAGGTGCCTCACTCGAGTACCGTGTCTCCCGTGGCATACGATGCCGGAGCCGAGCACCCAGGAAATGCTTTTGGGATCGATCATGTCTCCGGCTCGCCCACCTTGATCTACTCGATCGAGGATACCGACTTGGCCGGCTCTGCAGATGCCAATGAGAGAAAGGCGACCGAGTTTATGATGCACGAGTACCCCGGGCAGTCGATGCACGGGGGGCAAAAGCTCAAGGCTTACACGTTTGCAAACACGACGACGCCGAACAACTATCCTCCCTGAGGACGTTGCCTCGCCCATCTCTCGGTGGATGACATGAGAAATGTGCCGCGATAACTATGTTTTTGTTGGTCTGGGACGAACCGCTACGCATTTTCTCGTCTCACGGGAAATTTTGTTTCTTGTCTGTTTATTTTCGACCGCTTCACCAGTGGCCTGTCTATTCCCAATCCTCCGTGCGCGGGGGAGCAACTGTCATTTTGAAGATTTCTTACATACTCTGTCTCTTCTACTGTCTTTTTATTCGTTATGGTTCCACCGGGGTTTTTACATATTAGGAGCATTCTTTGCATTGTGTTTATTGGCCTGGGATTGATTATATTGGGGTGTCCGATACGACCTTTTAATTCTGCCGAGCTCCGCTCGAGACCTTTTTTTTTTCTTCTTTATTACTATCTGGGGGGGTCGACGGGCTCGGATTTGGATGGATTTTGGACTTGCATATTTGGCAGCATTCGGCTATCTTTTTACATATTGTTCTTTGTCACGTACTGAGTACATTATTTCTGTCTCATAATACCAAAAGGGGCGATGTCTACAGTTGAACTTGGACCTTGGAGCTTGAACTTGAACGTGGTAAATCTTTAGATAAATTAAATCTCCGTGGTTTAGCCGACCTCGGCACTTAGTTCAAGGCTAGATCACTTCCGTCGAAGAAAAGGCGGCTTGAGATTGTTCTCCAGTGCTAAGAATGTTAGCGGCGCTGAGCCCCGCCAACCTGGGAATGCCATGCCGCACGTGTGCCACGCCGTTGGACGATGCCCATTCCGCGACTTCAAGACCCACCGAGCCTGGTTTCTTATCCTTGTCTAATGGGCCCCCGTCGAAGTATAAAACACCGCGCAAGACCGAACCAACCTTAATCTTTCGTCCTGATCTTCGTTCCTGTTCTAGTTATCATTCCCGCCATGAAGATCTCTCTGTCCCAGGCCCTTCTCGGGCTTGCCATTTCGGCACATGCCTCGACGATCGAGTACTCCACGGTGACGGGCTACTTCCTCCAGGATGAGACCGCGACTGATCCCTCGACTTTTGATTACGTATGTATTGAACCTTTCATGATCTATCATAAGTGAACCAACGATTTAACATCAAGTTTTGGGGTCTGTAGACAGCCGTGAACTTCGGCCTCATTAACCGCACCTACCCAGCGGATAAAGAGCTCAAGCACCACCAATCCATGACTCAATGGGAGCGCTTCTATAACCAAGTTCAAAAATTCAACGATGATTCCCCTAAAGACGTTGAATACAAGGTCCTCTTCCTTGGTCGCCACGGGAATGGCTGGCATAATTCCGCCGAAACATACTACGGCACCCCAGCCTGGAACGTAAGTCCAATTCCAAATCCCAATCTCAATCCCATTTCGAGTCCTCCAAGTCCAAGTCCAAATTCAAGTTCAAGTTTAATTTCCACCCGGTGCATAACCAACACAACATGGTATAGCTAACATCCGAAATCAGTGCTACTGGGCCGAACTAAACGGCAACAGCACCGTGACCTGGTTCGACGCCGCTCTCACCCCGGCCGGCGAAGCTCAAGCCCTAGTAGCCCATGACTTCTGGCAGAAGCTCATTGAGGAACAGAAGATGCACACTCCAGACAACTACTTCGTCAGCCCCCTAACTCGCACCCTCCAAACTGCCAACCTCACCTTCAATGGCCTGCACCTGCCCCACGGCTCTGCTCCGTTCGCCCCAGTCATCAAAGAACTCTTCCGCGAGGGTATTAGCATCCACACCTGTGACCACCGCCACAACAAGTCCTACATCCACTCCATGTTCCCTCACTGGACCATTGAGTCCGGCTTCTCCGAGGAAGACAACCTGTGGAACGGCGTCACAGCCGAGACGAGCGCCGCGCAGGACGTGCGTAGTGCCAAGGCGCTCGGGGAGGTATTTTTCAGCGAGTCCAGCAAGAAGAACTCGTATGTTTCCGTGACGTCGCATTCTGGAGAGATTTCCTCCATCTTGCGGGTTTTGGGACATCGTGCTTTCAGTTTGAGTACCGGTGCTGTTATTCCCGTTCTGGTCAAGGCGGAGAAGAAGGAGGGCAAGGCTACTTCTACATCTGTCCCGTGGACTGCGAGTGCGCATTGTACAGTGGCCCCGATTACGAGTGTGACGGCTTGTGTTTGCCCTTCTAGTGCCGCGCCTGTGACGACGCCGCTTGTTCCTACCGGGTATTAGAAGATCTCTTGCGCGCCCGAGATATAAATTATGTACAGTTCGTGATATTTTGATATAGATGGTTTTTCTTTCTCGCCTGTTGTTGAAGTCATCGGATGGAGACCACATCTATCCAAGAAAAGCAGAAGGGAAGGTCTCCCTTTCCCTCCCTTCTGGATCTTTTACTAGAATTTGCGTAGTTTGTGCAAGACTTGATCTTGACGCGTTACAATTTCAAAGCAAGCGTGACTTGTCAGGATTTTATGTAGACTAAGTTGGCAAACAAATAGAGACTGAATCATCTTCTTGTCTCAAGAATGGGTCTTTCACAATGATTCTAGATCCAATGTGAGCGTCATGAACAATACCCGAATCGTCTTCTTGTCAAGAATGAGTCTTTTGCAATTCCAGATTCAATGTGAGCGTCATGAACAATATCCTGCGAAATTAGGTGATCTCGTTGAGATTGGCTGGTTGCTCGACTTGGGAAGTCCAAGGCATTCCTTGGCACATAACTCCGCCCCAGTCTCTGAGCTCAAGACCGTTGCTTGGTGGTTATTCTCTCCGCTCGTCCAGAGAAGAACTCACCGGAACAGTTTGGCAAAAGTAGTGTCTTCAAGGGCCTAGGCCTAGAAGGGACCATATTCTGGCGCTATTGTTAACCTTCGATGTACATGTTATCTTCTTAAATCACCTACCGTGCCTTCGGAATCCTTGGTAGAGAATAGAATATCTAGCGAGCCTCTTTGGGCCTCTTCATAAGTTACGGTCAACACTAGCAGGGTGTCAAGCTTTCATCTCATAGCATTAGATGCTGAATCAACTTACGGAGAGGCCTTGCAGCTTGATTCTAGGAGTAACTAACGATAACATAAGATTTGTCAATCTATACTCTCGAAGACACATCCATCTAATTTAGGAGAACGACGTATGACCGGGAAAATGTCACTTATCAGTCTATTATACTAACTTTAGGAGACCGTGATTATGTCCTCTCAGACTATTTCCATATCAATTCTGTGGATAGATCCGTTCAGGGCGATTATTAAAGCATCCGCTTTCGCATTGGTGGACTATAACTTCTCGTCGCAACACGATGCACGCTTCCGTGAAGAAACCAAGACCCACACTATTCTGTCGCTTTTAAACAGTGTAAGCGATGGCTATCGAAATACTTCTTTTACGTCCGCCGGCATGATTGTGGCTCTTGACCACAGAACGAATATTCTGAAGCGATTCGAAGCACCATGACAGGGCAACACGCAGATCCTGCCTACTGGAAACGTGTTCATTGGATGGAGCGAAAGTCCATATGTTCCTGAGCACACCACGGATGGGTCAGTGGTATATTACGCAAGCCTGAAAGTCCATCATGCAATGAATTATCTCGCTTTCGAGTTGAACTGGACTGTCACATTCATATCCCCGAATATCTTCGCCGATGCATCTTCTTCCGACACTTCGATCAGACTCTGGGCAAGTTGGAATGGGGCAACAGAGTACAACGGCTGGAACTTCTACGGAAGGAAAACCAGCTCTGATCCATTGATACTTATGGGTTCTGTTACCCGGCAAGGCTTTCAGACTATCTTTACAGTCCCTCGATTCTATTCTCGAGCACTTGCAGAAGCTGTGTCAGTGAACGGTACCAGACATACGAGACCGAGAAACACTAGTCTGGAAGCTGTGACCCTGCCCTGATTGAGCAAAATGTGGTTCACGCGACACTCAAGTCTTGTCTTGCTTCCTTGTCCTACTTTTACCGCAATTATTCGAGACTGCCCGGTTATATCGCCCCAAGAAAAATTTGTAGTTTATAAAATATCAATTTTTATTTGCCATTAAAGATAACGCTGAAGTCAATCACTTGAGAGATTAACAAAAAGACAAAAAAGGTCGTCCCCGGGAAGGCTCGAACTTCCAACCTCCTGATTAACAGTCAGACGCGCTAACCAATTGCGCCACGGAGACGATTTGATGAAAGATTGGCTCCACTAATGATTTCTAAATAATGTTTCCGCATTCCCCACTCAGTCGTTTAATACGCCACCCGTTTCACAATTGATCGTGCCACAGAAGACTGTAAAAAGCAGCAATTCTGCGCTCTATCATGATTTATATCTGTTTTGGTCAACCAATAGCTTTCTTAAACGGTCTTCCAGATCGTGATTTCAGGTATCAAAGAAACTTTCGAAGGCTTCATGCTCGTCTCCATGTTTTAACCCCGTTCTATGCATGAATTTCTCGGCTTTGCTACATGTTCCTCGCACTTCATAGTCTATATCTGAATCTACTATTCGATTCCTATTTATAACGTGAATCATACCCTTTCATGCAAGCAGTGAATTTATTTGAATAGCATGAGAAAGTACAAGAACCCGTGGATTTCAGTTCATGATGCAAAAACCTGCATCGCAGGGGCGACTAGGTACAGAGCAAATCTTGCCTCTATGGAACGACATCTCATTTTGCAGATTTCTATTAGGCAGTAATGGTATTCTCTTGGCGCCGTGTTTCTCTGTGCCTCATGAATGGCATCTCTGTGGCCGTTCCTGCTCTTTGCCATCACACCGATGCCGAGAAGATATTGTCATTTTGAGGGAAATTTTACAAGCCAGTCACGGCAACTCCGCGGGCTCCATGATCGGTCGCAACTTTGTGTAGCGTACGTTTGGGAGAGGATGAGAATCAGAGAGTGGGAATCTCGGATGACAGAATCGCCGTACTAAAGTTGGCGCGCAACGGCTTGCTCGCCGCGGTCTGAAGAAAATTTCTTGGACGTTTGAATCTCCGCTTTCAACTTTTTTCTCTCTATTAAATACTTATTATAGTGTGGGATTCACTAAACCGCACAAATTGCAGGCCTAGTGGCACTCGGTCTTGTCTCATTGTTTTTGAGGTCTGTCGGCTTCTTTGTCGACACCTCAGTATGGGCTCAATTAACTAACAGCTTCTAGTTCTACGATTTCCACCAGTTGAACCATGGGTTATTATTCGTGCTTACAGACGCATACCCGATAACGCAGACAAGATCAAGGATTGTTCCATATGTTCGGTGGTGCCATGCTATGCTCGAGAGCTCACTAGGACTATCGTGTAGCTCCATAGCTCTTCTGATAGTACATCATTTTCCAACTATTAGCTTTTACTCAGCATATGGCCGAGCACAATGAAGATAGGACCCACATCTGCACCTGCATGGAAATTTCGACTGTCACCTACAACCATAAACGTCGGATGAGATGAAGCAACGAACAAGCTCAGGATCGCTTCAACTGGCACCATTATCTAGCGAATTGTATAGCGCAATGTGCAAGGATACTACACAGCTAGGGCAATGCGTACCGCCCCACTGTGCGGACATAAGCGAATTCGGCCAAGGTGGTGGGTCTCAATACACATAATCCCAGCCGTTAGCTTCAACGAAGTCTCCGTGGCGCAATTGGTTAGCGCGTCTGACTGTTAATCAGGAGGTTGGAAGTTCGAGCCTTCCCGGGGACGTCCTTTTTTGTTAATTTGACTATTTGCAAATTGTTTTTGTTCCAAGGAGATGATGCATGGGGTTGGTACGTCGATTTGTGTGTGATTTCTGTCCCGAGCGGGGAAAAAGTGAAATCTCAATTCCAGGCAATTGTCGGAGCATTTAGCGACAAAACGATATAACAGGTTCAGAGGATAATCCATTGAAGACCATACGAGAAGTGTCGGGAATGAATGAGAAAGGGCTTGACATTTGTTTTTTTCCAAGTGGTGCTTCTGCCTCTTTTGGTGGCCATAGTCGTACATGATCACGTCCACGGTTGAGATGACTGCTTTCCTCGGTATTGCGGGAAAGTCTTTAAACTGGGAATGCCTTTGTTGGAAATCCAAACTTCATGGTGATCTAATATGATCGACTATGCATATATATCCTGCCACATTGGCCCGTTATGAATCAAAGCAGCCATCACGACGTTGGTGGTGATGGATGGATCTATATCGCCTTATTAACGTATTGACATCTACTTTAATCGGAGGGGATGATAATACGTGTGCTAGTCCGTCTACTCGTCCAGATCGCAGTCGATTATGTTCGTAATTTTTAGCACCGAGGATTCTTTGTTACTTTACTTCCAGCCCGGGAGATGGCACACAAGGTATACCTTGAGGGTTCCTTTCCAGTCTGCGATCACTGTGGGGTCCACTTAACTGTTTCAGTTCTTTGCTGGATTCCTGTGGTTTAATCGTCGATTTAAGCAGGAGGTTTCGATGGGTAGGCTGGTTGGAATTGCATCTGGGCTGTACGTGCCTTTGACGTCTTTCTGGTCCGTGGACGCTCTGTCTCTCATTCAATCGGCCTCCGCCATCGTGTTTCTTCTGTAGTGTCACAGTAGACATGCTCACTGACTCATCATATTGTCAGTCCTTGTTGCTAGAATGGAATACCCTTTTAGTGCGAGACACCTACCAAGCCCCCGAGAATCTATCCGCGGAGATTGCGCGGGGCCAGTGAAAGTATTCGGGGTCTAGAGTTAGTAGTTATCGAGTTGCCATGGTGTCGAAGTCATGGTTTGGGGGGGGAGAAGGGCCGAAGGTGTTCCTGATAGTACCTGGTTGTCCTCTAGTTATGATGTATTCATGGCACATATACTTTGAAGGAATTCCCTCAAAAACGTGGCACAGATATATATTAAACTTCAACCATAATGGTCCGAACCAAAATTCAAGTCAAAGCATTATTCGATAACTCTGTGAAAATAGATCTCAATTTGTTAGTCTCTCAGTAGAACGAACCAAACCCGAATCTACACAATAGTCTGACCTTCCCTTTTCCTCAAGTTGTGCACATATGGCGCGAGTCCTTTAGGAGCCCCACAAAAATCACCAATCATGAAATGCAGATATAGTTTGAAACTCGCCCGCCTATCACATCGAATCGTCTCCGTGGCGCAATTGGTTAGCGCGTCTGACTGTTAATCAGGAGGTTGGAAGTTCGAGCCTTCCCGGGGACGTTCCTTTTTTGCAATTTTTTGCACCAAGCAAAATAAGCATGCTATGAGATACCATTTTGCTGACAGAGAATTTCCAACAGGATTGATTGAATAGCACGCCCCAAGTTACGAAAGACAGAAAGCCTCCATGTAATCCGAGCTTCGGTTGGAGGGAGTAAAAAGCAACCAACCATGGATGGATGATTAAATGCGTCGTATATCTTGTAACCCCTATAAGAATGGATAGAACCTTGAATTCGAAATACAGTTGAAAAATAGGTCGAGAGAACCATCGCCGGCGCAATCATCACCAAGTCCGAGCCAATGTAGAAGAGGAAAGAAAAGGGTGAGTATTGCGACCCAACTTGCCATATAGAAAGAACGATGGGGGAATATCAACAGCGAAGCGGGGCGCCAGGAAAAAGGGTTGTCATTCACAGTTATGCTCTCCGATAGACAAGACAAGCAAGTAGAGGGGAATCTGCGGAGACACACCCCCTAGAGTCAAAGTTCAGACAGTAATACACAAGCGGACTTTCAGAAGTAAAAAGTGAAAGCAAAGTAGAATAAAATGCAACGTTGGAGATGAGGACATGGTCGGGAGGTATGAAAAAATATCTCGACCACAAGGAAATACACCCTCTATCATCCATGTATGACAGCCTGTGGAAGCATAAGAAGAACATACATACTCATATCTTGTAAAATTCGGCCAGCATCAACGCCGGGTCACTCTGAGGAAGAACGCCGGGCAGTAGTAGAGATATCGCAGATTGAATCTGGGAAAAAGGATATGACAAGGAAATAGAAAGTTCACATAAATAGAAGACATCAAGCGAGACACGACCCTGACCGCGTTGAACAATTGGGTATAGGAAGGCTGGCCCTGATTACCCATACCAAAGGTCCCAATTAGGGACAGACACGAGAATGCAAGGGGAACAACCAGAAATTGCACGAAGAGAAGGGGAGATCGGTGGGAAATCAAGAAAACAAGTACTAATGTTTCTGATGCTGGAAAGGGGAACTGTATCCAATATAAAACGCCTTTCTAGAAAACGCCAGTTCGCATCTAGTAGCCTGACCATCCACCCAACGGACTACCGGACTGGCCAGGCTGAGGTTGACCGGGTTGTATCGGTCCACCTGGCCCAGCGGGCCATCCGGGCATTCCACCTCCGGTCATGCCCATCGTCATACCTGCTTGCTGGGGATTCCCAGCCATGAAAGCTTGCCCGCCAGGAGCCTGGTTGGCAGCATACATTGCGCGAGCCATGTTGGGATTGTACCCAGCTGGAGCACCACCAGGGAATCCCATGCCTGCCATAGACTGCTGTTGCGCCTGGGGATGTTGTTGCATCTGAGCAAATTGTTGCGGCATCTGGGGCACTGACGGGCGGTGTTGATTGCGTGGAGACTGATGGGGCTGCTGACCGTGATGACCCATGGGAGAAGGAGCCTGCTGGGGAGCAGCGGCCATCTGTTGAGCGTATTGGGGCATGTTTACCCCTTGCGGGCCCTGCGAAGACAAAGGCGAGGGTTGAGGTTGCGGTGGTGGCTGACCCCACATGTGTTGTTGCTGTTGGGTGGGATACCCGTAAGGAGCTTGTGCCATACCGGCAGACATGGACGGATTGGAACGCTGGTGCATAAGGTTGGGTTGCATGCCTGGGGGTAGGACCCTCATGGGGGACTGACCCATTTGCTGTTGGTGGACCTGCTGGGGGAAGTTGGGCTGCCCGGCCATCATCGCTTGATGAGGCATGACGTGCTGCGCGTGTGCAGGATTTGCCATTCCTGCCGGTGGTATTTGAGCAGATTGAATAGGCTGGGATACTGAAAGTCCAGAATCGAGAGCAGTGCTAGACTGAGGCTCAGTCTCGGGGGCCTCACGAGGCTTTGCGTAGAATTCATCCAGACCCTTATGGCGAAGGGCTCGCTGCGACCCTAAGACTCTGTTGAAATCAGCCGCGGTCTGAGCCTGATGAATAATCTCTGAGCCGGCGCTCGTCTTGGTAATATCCTGATACGTTTGGCCGGTCAACTCCTGCCGCGCTCGTGGCATACTGTTGTAGTCTCGCAAACGTGGGTCATCTGTTGTCGCCATATGAATCATCGGCAGGTGGTTCAGTGACACAGCAGACTCCGAAACATCCAAGGAAAGACCAGGAGGCAATGGCTCGATAGTACTACTGAAAATGACATCGTTGTGAGGAAGTGCCGGTAGCACATTGTGGCGCTCGTTGTCCACCGTTGTCCCGTCGCGAATTTTTGCAGCTCCTGGGCGCTTCTCGCCGGCGAGATCGTCCTCAGTAAAGCCTTGCTTCCGAGCCTTGCTCTCCCAATAATCGTCGCGAACTCTTCGACCGTTGACAATGACACGACTGCCGAATTGTCGGAACATGGACCTCGCGGAAACGATGGCGATTTGACGTGATCGATATGAGTAAGGAAGGATATCCTGCTGGATGAGATCATCCTTCTCGATTTGCGAAGCGATAATCTTGTGTAAAGAGCGGTTCTTGTTGAACAATAGGTAGGAGTCGCGGTAATTCAATACTCTGGCGCATTCTGTCGCCAGCATGAATAGCTTGTTGCCTCGATTCGGTACCCGGAAAGTCCGACACTTGTATTCACGACCACCTTGCGGATACCCCATGGCGTCTGCCTTGGTCTCTCCGGCTTCATCAAATTCTTTAGGGATGTATTCATCGCCCTCCTCGTTCAGTTGATCGGACGTGTGATCCCTGACTGTCGGAAGGGCCTTGACCAGTGTTTTTGACGGCGTGGTCTTATCCGGAGGTGACGCGAGAGGCGGCGACCCCGCCGTTTGGTGAGGGAGCGGACGGGATTGCATCTGGGGCGTCTGGGTTGGGGTGCCCGCGGACGGCTGGTCGTTAGAGCTTGCCCGGGGTGTCTTCGGGGGACGACCGCGCTTGCGACGACCCTGGTCCTCTACAACCAAGCCAAGCTGGTTAGTAAAATTCGACAGACGAGGTATAACCAAACGCGACCGAACAAAAGGCAGTAGACGCGATGGGAAAGTCGCAAATTCTCAGACGCCTCGATAAGAAAAACATGAAGACAGTATCCTCTCCCATGCGCACGTACCATCATCCTGATCTCCTTCTGTCTGTCCATTTCCACCGTGATCTGGAGTGCGACTACGCTTGACACCACGGGGACTGGGTCCAGCAGGGGATGGTGCCGGCATAGCAGAGACTGGGAGGGGCATCAGTTTGAAGGAAGGCGACGGGAAAGAAACTGGACATGAGCAAGAGGCAATGGGATGAGGCAACCATCGATCGCAAATGACCGATCGCGGGGGGCGTTCGCGCTAAAGATCGATCGCGACGATAAAAACACGCAGCAGAAAAGCAAGACACCACACGTGCGACAGCAGCCAGCACAGCGCAATGATACGTACCAGAGTTACTCAAATTCGCTGGATCAATGGTGCCGGAACCATCGATAACCTCTCCTCCCATTCCGTTCATCGTCGCGGAGTGAGGCGTGCCATACATAGTCAAGAATCAGACGGGGACGGCGAAGCCGCGAAAAGGCGCGTCGATAGGGGCGCCAGGGGGTCGAAGTCGCGAAGGATGCGACAAGAGAGTCACGGTGGCGCAAGCGGGTCTGTTAGGCTTGCATGCAGATGGCCTTGAAAGGACGATCAGCGCGGGAAGGGTTAGAGGTTCGAGTTGGAGCTTTCGTTTGGAACTTTGAGAGGGGCGAGGCGGTGAGGCTTTTTGATGCCTAATGCTTCAGGAGTCCAGCCACGTGAGTTGATACAGAAATGCAGAAATGGGAATGGGTGGAGATAGCAAGATAAAGAGATAGTGGGATGGAAAAGATAATGGATGAGAGGGGTCAGGATATCAGCTAGACTCTAAACATCGACTCAAAAACGATAGGGGAATCTTGTCACAGTAAAGTCAAGGGGCCCGCAAGGGGAGGGGAATGCCAGGATTGGTCACGAGGAGTAGAACAGAAATATCGAAGGTGGCGGTGAAGGTGAAGAAAGACGAGTGATGTGAAGAAATAGACCTGGAGATATCAAATGACGCCAGGTGCCACGGGGAACCCAGTCGACGGTTCGGGATCTCCCGAAGAACAGCGGCCGTGGGTGAATCCCGGGGTCATAGGAAAGATCGGAAATAATGGAAATTCGGATCTGGAGTGGCAGACCTGATTCTCTTCGGTCTTGTGTGGGTTGAAAGTGATAGACAAATGAGGATCTCGAGGGCGATGGGCGGTTTTCCCGAGGTGATACAAGCGATCGACGAGAGTGGGCAAGATTGAAGGACCCTGCGTAGAAGTCGAAAAGGAAGAGGCGAAGGGGAGTAACCGTTGTACAAGTTGATTTCGAAATGAACCCTTTGCGTGACCGAGTCTAATTCTACAGCTACTCGACGCGCACTAGGACTATAAAAAGCCAACCCTAGCGCCTCTGAGGGGTTTCTCCTTTCACGTCTCCATCACACAGTCCCTCGCTATGATAGGCTTCTTCTGTCTCTCTGGTCGCGCTCCGTCTGGATGGTGTAACTTGACTTGTCTCGAATGGATTAATTTGGACCCCGTCAGGACTGGGAGAATGAACAGGACAAGCGAGCTCCGTGGATCTACTCTGCTAGAGTTGGGAAACCCATGGGCCGGGTGATATGATGTCTCTATAATTTCTCCCCGAAAACAGGCAAGGCATGAGGAAAATTGAACTAGATCATGCATGGTCTCACGAGACCCATGTCTCGACAGAATCATAGTCGGACCATGTCGGCACAATTGTGAATCTTCGCCAATTCTGCTCGGCGTGAAAAAAAAAAAGCGTCCCTTTCAGTTTTGTGCCGACAATACCGGGAGATAATCCTCCGAGAAGAAGCAATGAGGGGCACCTGAATAAGATTTGTACGAGGAAAGTTACTAAGATCATACTAAAACATACTAAACAGGCCGGGATTTGGGAGCTCAGGCCGCATCTTGTCAGCAGATGAAGCGGACTAGCGACGCTTTTGACCTAGCGGATGATACAAATGAAGATGAAGCTCATGCAAGATGCGGCCATCGCGGCTTCGATAATTCTAGTCTTCATGCACTGGTTATTGACCCCAGTCTATCGAGTGCGCTGCACGTAAACAAAAAGTAAGCCGAGAAACGGATCCGAGGTTGGAATAGTCAGGTTTGTAATCTGCAAACCCCGGGCTTCGAAGCAGATGACCGCGGTCATTTGAGACGATCGACGGTCCATGCGCGGGGTTTCTTCCAGGCGCGCGTCCCAAGCCCTGATATACCAGGGTCCTCGGAAATCCACTGTACGATGGACGAGATAACGCAGTATTACAATACCTCATCCTTTCAAAAACCTTAGTGAAACGGTCTCACGACAGCCTCCGTTGTGCTGCAGTGAAAAGCTTCGGCATTAGCCTTCCGTCGCACAGGGAGCAATACTGGACTCGCCGAAGCACACAAGGTGACTCTGCAGCTCCGACAGTGGTCGTGATTGGATGGCCTGTTGCCTGTACTAGGCGATTCCCAACGCGATCCGATACAGGATCGTCCCTGGAGCAATTTGTCGCGATTTTCGTCGGATGCAACCTGTAAAGCGACCCATTAGGACAACCATTGGATGTACAGTCGGTCCCGGGTAAACGCCCTGCCGTCGAGTGGCTGATGGGACCTGTTTGGAGCCATGTTGATCAGCTCTGGAACCGTTATAGACAGGATGCCTAATCGGAAAGATGGATCTCGACACATAGCATTGGCTCCATATCTGCCAAGAGTCGGAGTGTGCATATGAGATACGAATCATTCACCAGGGCTTCGCCCAATACTACTGATCTGGGAAATCGCTATATCCCCCAAACCCCCCCCCCAAACTCGCTCACCCGATAACCTGAGTACACAGCGTGGCATGAGTTACCGACAAGCATAAATTGGGAGCCACCTTTGACGGCTGGATGAGATTCACAGTGACAGGTTGACAGGTGAAGTAGCAACATTCCAAGTTATCTCCCATGTAAGGGTTCCTGGTGCCATCGCCTGGATGCAACAGCAGCATCAGGCTCCAATCAGTGGCGAAGGGATGGCCCGGGAGTCACTCATCACAAGTCACAACTGCAATGGGAAGTCTGGGGAAAATAATCACCCGTTCGAGGCAATGGCTTCTGCGAGAAATGTAGATCCTGGCCTGATCTAACCTACTCAGAGCCTGTAAGCCGTAAATTGGGGATGATAATCTTGGCTCTGATTTGACTGGAAACTATAGGCAGGCTATGGAAGTTGTGGCATGTGCACAGGTCTATCACGCGCAACATAGGTCACTCGGTACTTGTCCCAAGCGCCCAGTAAAAGCATCTCAAAAGTGTATGTCTGGGAATACGTGGAGTGTTGCGCGTCAAAGGATCCTGGACAGTGCAAAACTGACCTCTCGAAAGGATCCCGAAAATAATTGATTCATCCAGGTGTTTTTGTATTAAAATAACCTCGAGTATCAGTATAAGCTCTGAGACCGCTTCTAAAGTTTCGCTCTTCGCAGAGACATCCCAGCAAGGTCAACAATCGTAATCCAATGATGAATCCACATCGATCGTTACCGTCCAGAAAAGCTAATTTGACAGAAGTATGCTTGTGAGGGCGTCTTCAGCCCCTCAAATATCACAATTTGAATGTAACTGCAATACTGGCAAATCCCTACTTTCGGTAAGACCTGGACCGATCTCTTGGGTTGAGTTCTTACATCCCAGGGTGAAACAGGAATTCGTGCATGTTCTAAAAACAGTTACAGAAGACCCGGGAATCTGTAAATCCATGCCTGATATTAGAACAGAGAACCTCGCTAGGCACTACGTATGTTTCAGCCCATGACAAGAGTCGGAAGGCGACGTGCATTCCGATGCACCGGGAGATTTTGGACCCGTGATCGATAGATCGGGAATCGCTGCGCTACGACTTGAAGAGCCATCAGGAGTCTCACCTGGCCCCTGGGGTGTCACTTAATAGTATCCACTGGTTACTGGCGGTGGTGCAGTAATGGAAGGTGATCGAAGTGGGTCTGCGGCGTGGATGGCAGATCAGAAAGGAAAGGGTTCCCAGGGAAATGCGGTCCTCTGATCCTTTCCAATTTACATCTCAAGTATTATCAAAAAAATTGAGTGACTCCTTATGTAGGTACAAAGTGTATTGCACTTCACTCACGTTTTTCATGGCAGAGCAAATCTTGAAGGCGATGTAGGATAGCTGTCTTTGGCCATTTGGATGGGTAAGAGACGTATCTTGAATGACCCAGTTTGAGTAGCTCTTTGGGAAATTGCTAACAAGAACTTATTACCATATTGTCAGAATGAGGGATTCTCTCATATACCAAAAATAACGAGATGTCTACCCTAGGTCCTCGGCACTGCAATCACACACGTGCGATATACAAGGTAAACCTGTATCAGAGCCACCCAGGTTCCAAACTTCCCTAATGCTACTGTCTTCATTGACGAGTGGATCTTTTCCTCGTCTGGTATTGATATTCGCCTTTTACGATGGCTGTTGATAAGATAGTCGATAATGAACATTTCAGGGAGTAAGATTTAGCCAAGACGATACAGTAACCCAATCAGAGGAAGAAATCTTGTTGAAGTTTCAATATCTACTGGAAAAATTGCGGATCTTGCAATTGACAGTTAAACCATGCTGTCAAAATTATTATTCTTCAATAAGTTCTCCATTGATTTCTGCGCAAAGATACGTAGTCTTCCACAATCTGCTCCTTGAATGATATCTACTACCATCCCGGGTTTCATCTGTCCATTATTGATAAGGACACTGAGTGGAAGCAACCGTTGCAATTGCAATTGACTTTCGTGTGCTGATGGTCAATTGGATGGGAGTCCGGTGAGCCCTGAAACGACATGACTCAACGCAATTGTACAATCCGACCAGGTTTCTGCTGTAACGAGAAATTCAGACTGCTAAGGTTGACAAGGAGACCTGGTAAGATAGATCATGCCAGGAAACCCAAATATTTATATAGTAGCGTCCCATTTCTGTATACAATTTAGTCGAATTGAAGTCTTCGCATTTCGACGGAAAGATTCACATGGCAACGATAGGCAAAAAGAAAAGCTCTCTAGGCCATTGATGAGACTGAGATTGATACTGCCAATCAGGTAAACTACAAGGTCTCAATGCAATCGAATCGGTCTGCAAAGATGGCTTGTTGCCTACAGATCCTTGCAAATTTCTAGGAAGCTCTAGCTCTTGCTTGAATGAGAGGGAGGTCTTTCCATCCTGACAGTGGCTGATGGAATCGGCAAAAATAGGCGGACAGTTCACGATCCTGATCACGTTCTTCGTTGGTTGGTTGTGTGCTCGATTGTGACGGAAGGATTGCCGAGGGCAAATAAAGGTCACAACAAGAAGTGGATGCCATATCCTAAGGCGTCCTTTAAACGGAGCGCATGGAACCGTTCCAGATTTCTTCCCCGTCCATGTCGCACACAATCGAATCAATTCTGCTTGCAGACATCGTGGGGTGGGTCAATAATCTCAAGGACGTTGCACGAATGTATGGAGGACACGACATTAGATGACAAAGATTTGGTGGCGAACCCCTCTAAGGAAATAGATTTGCTCCGAAATTGGCACGCGTGTCAAGCGGATGTAGAGCTGTGCCACGGGGGGCCATGGGGCAGCCGGAGAAAGTTGCTTGGGGCAGTGCGCGGGACTACGGAAAAGCTCAAAGGGGTAGGTGATGTTCACGATGTTCACCCGAACCCTGAAGAATGTTCTTCGGGGAAACCCCTGGCGACCAACTAGGGTTGCTGAGTCACCGCACCGGGAAGCAACCACGGTACGTTTGTTGAAATGAACATGAGTTTGCAGAGATTGAGAGTCAAATTGAAAGTTGTGTCCAGGCACTTTCATGCTGATGAAGCACACTGGAAACAATTGCTAGCCGCTGGGCTGTTGCCAGCGGTTGCAATGCCGCATGCGAGACTCGAGGCGAAAGTTGAGGGGCTTCGGACTTCCGAACTCGGTAATCCGTGGAGATCGTGAGTTTCCCCGTGCGACGTTTCCGAAGGTTTCTACTGTCTAGGTTGTGTAAGCACGATAAGCTATGGGGCAAGGGCCCCACCCTAGAAAAAAAAACTCGAAGCACTAACAGATCACGGAATCGGCATCTCCACTTAATGGCGACCGCATGAGGGCTTCCGAATACCCGCCGTCCCACCCATCCCACGCTGGTGAGTCAAGAAATGAAATTCTCAATCTCTGATGGGGGGAGGAAATCCTTAGCGGGAAGTTGGAGTAAATGGCTTCAAGCCACAAAACCAGATTGAGGTGAATCAAGGAAGAAACGAAAGGGTGAGTTGGCGAGCTAAAGGGGCAGAGAGGGGACTAAGTCAGGGCTGGACCGAGCCCGGGAAGGTCTAGATTCGGTGTCGGCATTGGCGCACTTGTCCTGCTGACCTGGAAGACTTTTTGGCAGGGGCCAAGTTCCCCACGCAGATCAAACCCATATAAAATTCCAGTCCTAGCCCTCCGCTCCTCTAAGTTTTTTTTTGAGCCCTGATCTCCCGCTCGAGTCTTAATAATACATCTCCACCTCTACCCAGTTAAATATTCCGATCTCCTCTGAGCTTTTGATCAATTGCTCTTGACCCTATTCCACCCTAAAAGAAAGGAAATTATCCCCGGGCACTATACAATCGCCACACCGGGCAAATCGTTATGACAACTGCCACAGGCATTGTCACTCCTAAAACGCCGAAGCCTTCACACTCCGTGCCCTTTCAAAGGGCCAACAAACGCTGGCCCCCAATGGCGAACCGCAACGCCCTTCCCTATAAGCTCACCGTCATCTCCAAAGAGAAGTTAGCGCGTGAAGCCACCGCTCCCGACCCGAGCCTTCGTCGCTGTGTGGCACACTTCCGCCTACACTGCGGCTCAGTTCTATGGACCGAGAACGATATGAAGTCTCGTATTAGCTCATTCGAGTTCGAGGAGACCGACGAAGAAGACGAGGCGGAAGATGACAAGGAAGAGACACCCAAGTTTGTCAATGTTCCGGTCACCCAAATATCATCAGAGAAGGCGATCAAGGCCGCGCAAGTCACCGAGACCGAAATCCTCGACATGGATTCCAAGAACTTCTGCTGCGTCTCCGTTACTCCCATTGCCGCTTAAGGTGGCTTCGACCTCTCCTCTCTCAAACCACCCAACTTCTACTTCCTACGCCTCGACTGGCCCTCTCTTCTCCGACACTACGAGACTACTGCCTCTCACTCTCTCCCCATCGATATACACGAATAATGACGCCACGAAGACTTTACGACAATAGAAAAATGTTTCCTGTACATAGCTACATTTCCGATTTAATTTACAACTCAAAAGAATTTTTGCTGGTCAAACTATGAATCTCTTGTAAACTATTCCCACTGTAGCCAGGTAATTAGAACATACTTCACCCACCAGATGCATGAATGCCAGCCTGCCCTACTAATTCTCGGTTCTTCAGGCAAACTCGGCTAACTTGCCTGGCAGTAACTAAGACCGGGGCCGGTCACATGAGAGGCGCTTGCGGCGGTGTGGTCAAGAGATCCACTTCCTAAGTCCGTCATTGACGATCTCGAAGACAGTCGGAGTCACGCTTCAAATCCAGAGAAAAAGGACGAGGTACAGGTGCAGCAAAATTGGAGAGTTCTTAATTTGATGACGCAGTTGGTTTGGGGCAATAACTCATATCATGGCATATCGGGTCCGAGTACGTACGACCGGTAGGGCCGAAATGTTGCCGATCTGACAATATCCCCATGAGATGATTGCGATGTCGGAGAAGAAAATTACTACTAGATACAAGTACATTGACAGCACACGAATGAGGAATTGATACATCATGAAGTGATTCAGGAGGACACTTGAAATTCTGTGTGCTACGTCAGTGGGGCGCTCTTGAGACACGCGATCGGGACGAAAATGTGCAATTGCCACTGGATTTCAGATTTATAGCAAGAAAACACCGGAAAACAAAGTACAAGAATTACATGCTTGACCATAGCGATGTCGTACATTTGATATCATAGTTTTGTTAATTGCTCGTTCTTGTCTACATGATCGCCGAGGAATTGCTTGCCTTAGCTTGGCCCACTTTGCCTTAAGCTTGGCCCACGACAGAATTTAACTGGCTGGCATCTCATCCGCGATTTTACCACAATCGTGAGTCTTCACCTTCTTCTGTGGCAAGTTGAAACGTCAGTTGACGTCGATATGTTATGTTTTTGATTCAGGCTTCCCTGTCCTGGACCGATCTGATCTGATCTCCAAGTACCTACTTCCCATCTGATGGGAATTGCCCGATTGGGTATTCCGGGAATCCATGACTTAAGCCCGGGATGACTCGTGTGTTTGCGAAATGAGATACCATGAATCGCCATCTTCTCATTAACATAGAAGCCGACAAAGTAGTTTCTATTCAGTAGCATTAGAAATATTCAGAATCTCCTCTGCTTTCCACGTCACACCGTAAGATTAGTCTCCCTTCCACATTTTGCATCTTCAGCCCGCTTGCAGTGCTTGGGTAAAAAAAGTGTTCCGGTTCAGGATATTGCTTAAGACCCTATGACTCAAAGCCAAGTCGTTTAAATGGACAAGAAAGAGAGTCATCGATGTCCTGTAAAGATAAAAGAGTACCACATAATTCTGATGGTGAGACTGCTTATCCGATGAGCCCCGGATGTAAGGTACAATAGGATTTGAGAAGATCATGTTTTTAAGGTGGCGTGCCGCAAGAGGACATGAAGCTCACGGGCTTGCATGCACGAAGAGCACATTAATCAGCCCCTATATATCGGAACAGTCCAAGAAATTACGTTACACCCATCGATAACAGCCTTTGAGGTCTAACAAGAGTATATATTCTTTGACAAGTAGTACATGCGTATTGAGCTTTTCATTCACGCTCATCAATTTGCCACAAGGAACTGAACTTCGAGGTTTATCCGCATCATAGGGAGCAGCATAGATCCAATCGCGATCATGGACACCATTGCCATCCTTGCTGTGATTCATTGTCAGTGAAAAATAGCTCAACGTGGCATGGGCTTACTTACACCCGTGTAAACGTTGCAGACCGATTGAGGCCAACTTGAATAACATTCTCCGGTATCAGTTCTGAGGCATCCCTGGCTGCAAGTCGCACATGTCGCCCGCTTTTCTTGCTCAACGGGGCTCGCAAGACTCAAGCTAGCCAAGGTAAGAAGTCCAATGGCGAAGAGTTTCATGATGAACGAGTGATACTCCAGGGAGTATTATAGACAATTTGAAAGATTTTTTGAATTGATGCGAGAGACTTTGACCAGGTAAAAACTTGACGAAGTAAGTTGAGGGCGAGGACAAGAGGCCATTAAATAATTGAGAGTTTTGCAAAGTAAGGAGAAAGATAAATCATTCCTCTCTGTTTGTGGGTCGTCTATAGCCGACGATTTGTTCATTCAATTGGACAATCCTGCATGCTTCATGGTCATCTGAGATCTAACTCCAGCTAGGTATGCACCTGGGATGTCGATCATTTGACTTATTCAATAAAGGCTCCGTGCATGAATAGCTTCCCAATAATTGAGCCGCCATACCCACGCTAGGTAAAACAACGTCTTCCCAATGGCCACATCGGTAATCAACTCCATCAGGCTGAAAAAGTTAAACTACACAACTGGCTCTGAAACATCTTCCACCCACGTCTATACTCGGTCAAGGACTTCTTAAGGATCGACACTGGGTTACTCTTATGTCAGCAGAAAGGGCATGGCTTACTAATAATATTGGTCATAGAGATATCCCCTGGCGTATGCAGCTTATAGTGCCGGCCTACCTCGAAGATACGAACAGGTAGTACATGCAGAATTATTACTTCGCTTTGCTACATTGTTGAAGCCTTGAATTTTAGGCTTGAGTCGGGTCTCGTGTTGCCTTTGACCTACTGAGGTAATCGGACAGTTGTATTGACTTGAAAGATAAACGCTATTTAACCGTGGTTTTGAGAACTATTAATTAATGCAGAAGCACACACGCGACGAGACTGATAGAGAAATAAAAGACAATCCATGCTTATTGAGAAGGGCTCTAGTCTAGCAATTGTACCGAGGTAGGGTAGTTTCCACTTCCTGATTCTAACGTGGCCGTTGTAAATTATAGATGTATTCCTATTCTAACTAATGCAGTACTTTCACAAGATTATGATCTCGACATACGATAAATCATAATCACTCCAGCTCGAGTATTATATTTCGGACCACTTGAGTCCTCCGGCAAAAGATGTCCGTCTCCATTGACAACCAAAGCCTCAGCAAGCGTCGCCAACCCAGCTTCGGAAAATCCGAGCCGTTCATAAAGTTTCACCGCAACATCATTCCCATGCTTGATAATGAGCCGCACCTGAACACCAGGAGGTGAGAATCGACATGTTTTGAGAAAGTCAAGCGCGTTCTGACAAAGTCTGGCACCGAGTCCGTGACCCCGGTGCTCGGGAAGAGTAAAGAGACTCAGCATCTGCCATCTCTCTTCTTCGCTGTCCGGTTTCTGCGGCGGTTCGCCGGACTCAGGGGGAAGAATGAAGTTCTCCAGTGATAGTGGGCCGCGGAGAGTGACCTGCCCGATCCACACGGCATCTGAGTCACTCGATTCTTGATTGAGTGGAGTGGCGGCACAGATGAAGATCTCGCGGTCGGGTGCAGTCAAGATTTTGATCCAGTCGGCTTCCGTAAATGCTGATTCGATTTCATACGTGGATGAAAAAGAGCCCGGCGCGGTCTGGAGGGCTTTCAGACGTAGGTCTCGGTACCTCTGAATCGAGACATGAATCCCTTCAGTTTTGGAAATTCGGAAAAAAGAGTACTCATAGGAGACAGGTGTAGACCCCATTGTGAAAATAGAAAATCGATGAATAGGAATGAGCCTTGTCGTCGCGGACAGATGCTTGAATCTTATATCTGCCATCTCAGGGTGGGTCGTCCCGAGGGGCGCTACGGTGAACTTGAAAATGGCCGAACGCTTATCTCCGGGTAAACTGGTGGCGCCATAAGAGTCATCGTAGGACGGGTGATGGAGAGCATGGACTTCTAGTAGAGGTGGAAGAAGAGATGGATGGTGTAGTAGTTGTGCATTAGTATAGAATTGGTGAGACATGAAATATCTGGCTATGCTATTCAGTGTACAGGGAGTCAGACGACCATCCAAAAGCCATGTCGAAATCGTTCAATAACTCGGGAGGATTCATAAACCCAATTTGCATTGCAGACTGAGTCAGAAAGTCTTGCATCAGCGGATTGTGAAGGGCCATCTCCGTCGTTAGCTGTGGACCCAGATGCTCAGTGCCCAGAAGGACAGCATTTGGGTCGAAATTGAGGTTGGACCGCCGCATTGACTCACTTGAGTCTTGTAGCTCAGGTGTTGCTGGAGATGATGTAATAGGACCCAAGTGCAAAGCATATGCCTTTGACTTGGCTTGATGCTGATCGAAACACAGACGGACCTGCTGAAGATTTTCATAAAGGTCCTTGGCTGCCAAGTTATCGGAAATGCTGAGAATTTTGAGCATCTCCGTTGCGATATCCACCGACGCTATGTCGGCTGGGTCTCCCAAAGGGAGCATGCTTGATATCATCAAAGTCAATGCAGAAGAGAATATAAAGGCCGGGAAAGCATATCCATAGACTGCAAGTGACCCGCTGATCCACTCTTCCTGACACAGCCTGAGAGAGTATCGGGCAGCGTGAATGCATGCTTCACTTAGAGTACCAAGTACTGGCGTCACTTCTTCATTTGAACTGCCAGGGCCATTGTTTGTGTGGCCGATAAGAATGTTGAGCAGGACAGGCCGGATTGCTAGAATGACACACTGCTATTGTTAGATGGAACGGCGAGGGCTGGTGTTCATATGACTGACGTAATTAAATTGAAGATGTATAAGCACCGTATGTTTTGAATTGGGCTTGTCTGGATGGAGTCTGAGATGTTCGGGAAGAGATTGAACCCATTGCTTGAGCTGAATCAGAAGCTTTTGCTCACGCTGTAGAAAGCTCTCGGCCGACTTTTTCCGACCATAGATCTCCCTTGTCGTGTGACCGGTGATCTCAGCCAGCTTGATTCCAGCAGTCTGATATGCAGCATCCGAGAATTGCTCGCTATAAGTCTCCGAGGCTAAAGCCGAGGGTAGCTCGACATGAACGTCGTCATCATGAATCTGTACTGGAAACCCGGACTTTGATCCCCAATAGCGATCGAGTACATAGATTGTCCACCATATACGAACTCGGTGCTCCCTTTCCACTGGATGCAGATTTTGTGTTCGTGGGACGTTATAATTTAAGCCAAGGCTTAATCCAAGGCGTAACGCGTTGCCAATGAGAAGATAAGCAGAATGGAATCTGTTTAGAAATTGACAGAAGTATGCCTAGTCCGATGTTAGTATAACGGGGCGAGGATGAGTGGAGTGTGAAGCATACTAAAAGTAGTAGACACTCGATATGGACCATACTTGGCCTTTCAGGGGTAATCTGTAGAAGACTCATGGCTCGAGCAAAGTAGGATGTTCCAGGTAATGTCGACGCATTGCGTGTGTTATGGGGCGTAGAGTAGACGTGGCCCACAGCAAAAAGGGCAAAGTATTTGGCTTTGAGAGCTGGATTCTCAAATTCTCTTTTCTGGTAGATTGTACAAAGCATATCTAAGGTCTCTTTCCTCAGAACCATTGGGAATCCGGGGTTGATATGCCCGAGCGCGGTCTTTACTAGCAGCTGAGCATACGCCAAGCTCGGCCATTGTATGTTATCGTCCAATAACGCTGTCAATGTAGCCTCATCAGTATATCGCCACTGTGGAAGGTGGATAGTTGGCGAGTCCTCGTCTTTTAAACACTGGCAGAGACGAGAGGCAAAGGAGGTGCATGCTGCCTCGCTAATGTAGACGGGAAGCGCGGAAGTGCCGTGTGGTTGAAACCACGGCGTTTCACTGATAGCTTGATCATGCATAGTAGTTCTAGTAGCTTCAGTAGGTTCCGGCGAAGGATTCATGGCGGGCGCAGTGGCGCAAGGGTGTGACTCTTGACCTGCGCGTTGGCGTTGCTCATGAAGCTCCTGGCTGTCTTGAAGAAGCTGTTCGAGGTAACTATAAGTGAATGTCAGTTATAAAGTGCCAGAGAGCTGGGTACTATCATCAAGCGTATACCTCTCATCAACCCGTATCTTACGATCGCGGCTTGAGTATCGGCATTGAGCAGCATGGCCTGCTCTTCGACACCTCGAGCATGGTTTCTCCCCTGAGCATTTGATCTTTTGCGTATGACATCGATGGCAGCTGAAGAGGTAAGAATCTGATGAATTATTCCATTTCAAAGAGCACATACGCGACGGACCTCTTCTGAGGTCTCACCTCCGTCTCTGAATGTCGATGGCGGGCTTCTGAGCGGCTTGCTGACCCCTCGTTTCGGGTCTGCTTTGCCTTCGCCATGTCTCCTTTAGCTTAGATGTATAAGGGGAAAAAATGGAGTTTCTTAGCGCGAAAGCACAGCTCATTTGGAGATGAAATCTAGCGAGACGATATCATTAGAAATGAAAGTGTAGGGAGCGACCGGCGAATTTGAAATTCGCCGATGGTGACTGAGCCAATCATGGGACTCTATTGAGGACAATATTTCTCATTGCAGTTTCTTCACCGAAACCATATCTATTTGAGAGATATGATAATATAAATATACAAAATGAACTTTGAACAAGATTCAGCTAGCAAAGCTCTATTCTGGCCTTACAAGCCAAATTCTCATCCTCGTGGTTGAATACATCAACCTGTGATTAGTACGCTACTCTGCCACTCCCAGCCCGGTTTCAACAGATACCTGCAAGATCATCACCTTTCTGTGCATCGATCGAGAGATACTCAAAGCTATGACCGGAAAATATAGGATTTGAGTAAGGGCTGAAGTACCCAGCGATCCCATGCACTCCAATGACTTCCTGACTCAGCTTTTTGGTTACATGGATGCCTTCACATCACAGTCGGAACATTTACATGCAATCGACTGCGAGCCTTTAATGTGTATCTGCGAAGCACCGTGGAAATTGATATCATTGAAGACACACAGACTTGACCAAGCCCGTCTGCAAAACTAATTAAAGAAAATCCAAATGGGACACATTAAGTGTCGACAAAGGCTAATCTTTATGCATAATTTGATACTTAAAGCTTCGCTTCAGGCCTTTCGTCCTTGCTGAATCTATAAACCACATTCTCAAATGCACTAGTGGGAAACACATAGAACCAGCGTAACTCCCCGGTTCCCTTATTGACGATTTCATGCTCAGCATTCGAGGGAATGAAGACCGAGCTTCCCTTCGTCACGTGGTGCTTGACGCCGTCGATTGTAACCTCCCCTTCGCCTTCAATAATGTAGTAGATTTCGGCTTGGACATGGCGGTGGGCGCAGAGATGGCCATTTCCCGGTGGACAATTTGCGATGCCGGCACACAGCTCTGAGTCTGGCGAGGGAGGTTGGGAGAAGAGAGTGTGCCAGGTAACAACGCCGTAAGAAGGGTCGGCGAAGGATTCGGATGGTGTTTGTGTTGTATAAGATGGAGGAATTACAATTGGAGCTTGGGGTTTCAGAGGTGTGATGCGGGCGACCTCTTCTCCTTTGGAGGCTGCCATGATGGGTTGATTCGAAATGTTGAGGATGATAGTATGAGAGGGTTGATTCTATGGTACTCGGGGAGGTTTCATCATGATCTTCCAAAACCTGATGGAGATGGCGACATCTGGTCCTATAAAGTGGGCAGGGGAGGACTGCGATTGGTTGGATCTCTAGGGACTGGGGTTCCATATCAAGACATGGTTTCCCGGTTTTCTCCCTAGGGCTTCGATCTAGACCTTGATGGAATTCGAGAAGATCGAATCGTCGAGTGTAGTGTGGATAACTATTGACATGGCAATTATACATTCGTGGAAAATTGAGGATGCTCGATCCCATAGCCCGCCACTCAAATGAGCTCGAGGTAGCTGACCTAAGGATCTCGGGAGAGCTATGAAAGGGCATAGTCGTGACGCATCCGGGGAGAACACGCGTAGTACATGAAAGAATCAGATCTTCTGGTTGCCAGGGATGGAGATGTGAGGAAGAATTGTGTATCGAATCCTGACACGAGAGCCATGGAAACACGGTTCCAGATCTACGCCACCACGGTACGCCACTCGTCACAAGTGTCCATTTGAACCAAACGCCGGACAAAATTCGGTTCACCTCGATGGCTGTCACTGATGGTGTCTTCCCAATCGACTTAATCACGCCTGCACACCAGGCCAGAGGTCTACCTGAACCTGATATATCACCTGGCGGACTAAGCATGACTTTTAGGAAGCCTCCCAACGGGGTCCAGAGAATTAAGGATTGAAGAGAAAAAAAAAACGGACGCGATTGCGCCATGGTCTTATAGATGTAGAAGAACAGAGCGCGGCTTGAAAGAAGTAGATACAACCAGAAACGCTGACATGTTACCCGGATGTATTCCAATCCCAACCAGAACAAAAAAGGTACAATATAACTCGCTGGACAAGAAGCAACGTGAGTATGATTTGGTTCCAAGCTGAATCGACCAAGTTGATTCAGGCCTCTCGGAACGAGACTCGTTCCACGCCGAGTCCATCAGAAATGCAGGTCTTCGAACGTGAAGAAAGACGGGGTATGTAGCTGAACTGTGGAACAGAACGTGGGGTAGAAACACAATCGATAAGACCGTGGTGATGGCCGGCGTTCATCCTCTGCAAAGCAGATACAGACAAACCAGAAAATAACCACCCGGGCAGATGAAAAGGAGAGCAGGAATCAAACGATAAAAACGAAAACCCATATCTGCAGGCTGCCAGGGGACATATCCGAGGCCATGTACAGGACAAGATTCAATGCCAGATCAAGACTCCATGATCATGCAAATCAATGAGACAAATAAGGAAACCGTTTCACATGTCAAAATTATCGTCAACGTTGAAGATACCTGGCTCCGCGCCATCTGCCTTCGGGATGCCACTCATATGTTGGTCGGTCGACGTTTGCGACCGGTGAGTGGGCTGCCATGGTTCGTCGTGAATGGAATCCTCGTCCATTTCATCCACGGGGTCTTTCACATGGTGGTCGATAGAACTCTCGTTCACAAATGTGAAGCCCTTGAAGTTGGCCTGCATGCCGGGAGACAAGGGGGTCGCCCCAGCAGGCATAAGGCCGTTGGCCAAGGCTGCCGCGCGGTCGTTTAGCGACATGTTGTTCTCCAGGGCATTGGTGAACTCAGGATCGAAGTTAGAGGTGTCGGTGTCCGACTGCAGCTTTGGCTTGAAGGGGGGAATGACCTGCTTGCGGCAGAGAGCATCCCAGTCGATGTCGTGGAAGAAGGGGTGTGCCATCAGCTCCTTGGCGTCACCGTTGGCTCCCAGACGGTGCTTGGGATTACGGTTAAGCAACCCCTTCACGAAGTTGCGGCCCTCAGTACTGAGAGCATCACGGGGAAATCGAACCTTGCCGAAAGCGATGTTCTTGTACATCTGCTGAGTGTCTTCGGCGTAGAATGGGCTCCAACCACAGCACATCTCAAAGACCAAAACACCCAAAGACCAGAAGTCAACCATCTTGGTGTAACCTTGCTCGTCAAGCAGGACTTCCGGGGCAAGGTATTCCGTGGTACCGCAGAACGTGTTGGTGGTATCATTCTGGGTCAGGTTTGCCTTGGAAAGACCGAAATCACAAAGAGCAATGTGACCGTTGGCATCCAGCAGAATGTTCTCTGGCTTGAGGTCCCGATACACAATATCGTGGTCGTGAAGATGTTGCAGGGCCAGGATAAGTTCAGCGATGTAAAACTTGGCACGAGCCTCTTGGAAGCGACCTTCACGCTGGAGGTGCCAGAACAATTCACCACCAGACATGTAATCCGTGACAAAGATGAGGTCGGTGGGCGTTTGGAAGGAGAACTTGAGGCCGACGATGAATGGCGAGGCTGTCATGGCGGTGCGCACTAGAATATTGCGCTCGCCCAAAGTGTGTGCCACCTCCTTCTTCTGAATGATCACCTTCTTTGACAGGACCTTCATGGCGTAGATGCGCTCGGTATCCTTCTTCATCACTTGATAGACTTGACCGAAAGTACCCTTACCGATAAGCTTGAGAATTGAGAAGTCGCTCGGGCCCACCTGTCTACGGTCGGTCATCTCAAATCGCATCTGGAGGTGAATCTCTCCGGTAACCTGGCTGTCACCGGCTGCACGACCAACAAGAGGGAACCACCCTTCCAGCCGGCTGTGGTCCTCCTTCAGATCAATACCGAGCCGAACGTGACCCAGGAAAGTCTCTTGATTGTGGCGATCATAAACAGTGACATCAACTTCTGATTGATCACCCAAGACATCGCTAAAGACAGGGCGTTAGCAAAGATGACCGTCCTGGACTGGTGGTGGACGCAAAGAAACTTACAAGACGGCCTCATGATCCCAATGAGGGTCGGTCACGAGCATTTTTCCCTTGTTCTCGCCATCCAGGGCGCTGTTGTGACTGCTTTGACGGCTCTTCATCGGGATGGCCATCGGCCGACCAGCCTCGGCCTCGGCATCCATCTGGCGCTGCTTCTGCTCCTCTTCACCATCCTTCGCACCCTTGGAAATATACTCGTTCCACTCAAATACACACACCACGTAAGGGTCAGTACTGGGGCGCAAACCGCGAGCTTCGGAGATCTTCACGAAGAGTTTTCCCTTGAGTGCTCCTACAGGCGCTCCGCTTTGTGGGGAAGAAGATGATTCACGCGGAAAGGCCTCCTCAAGCTTGGTGGTAATTTCGTCGGCGGAGCTGTCCATGGTATCCTGGACGGGTGGAGTGGTTTCGGCCTCGACCTCGCCTTCGGCTTGGGCCTTAGCCTCAGCCTCGTGGGTTGCCGAAGTAGCCGGGGAAGCAGATTTCTTCTCCGCAGAATCCTCGTTGGACATGGCTCGTGGAGTCAGAGGTGGGGTATTCTTCAATGGCACCACATCGGGTGCCTTGCCAGTCAGCTTGGAAAGGTTCTCGGAAGAGATTGAAGCACGCGGCCTTTCATGATCGAACAAGGGAGCCCCGGAGGGTAACAGGGCATCTGAAGCAGGAGGGAGGGATGGATTGGAGAAATGGGTGGCAAGGACCGGGTCATCAGAGACACTGGAGACTGGTAGGGAAGTTTGACGGCGAGAAGGAGAGTCGACGGGGGCGTTGTGTGGAATGAGATAATTCTTTAAAGTGCTCAAAATTCCCCCGTCATCCTTATCAAGACTGGTCCCGAGTTCCATCTCGTCCGACTCGGTCTGGAGGAGGGAGTGTGGAGGAGTGGGCAAATTGGGGTGTGGCGCTTCCATTTTCTCAGAGTCATCGCGGTCCAGCATGACGAAGGATTCGGAGGAAGCGCCCGGGTGAGTGGGTGTGGCCGATGGAGGGGGGTCCACAGAGGATTTCGACAGGCATGACCAAAACCGCGGCAGACTTGCTTTATCACCGGAGAAAGAACCAACCTGGAAATAGTTGTGCATGATTGAAGGCAGACGCTTGTCTGCGGGATCGGGGCGCGGCGTCGCGATGCCTGTGGGAGTCGACCCGCTAGAACCGATCTGATCGTCTTCTGGGACAGAACTGTGAGGTGAAAATGGCATTAGTCATAGGTTTGCGTCGGTGCAATTGTAGGTATGATTTTATAGATGGTGAGGAAGTGCGAGCAGGCTCGCTTGAAGGTGACTCGAACATTGGAGGAATATTCCGGCGCAGATCGTGTCAAGGTGGGGGTAGAAACCAAGGCTTTGTGTAGGATGAGACAGCGCCCGCAGGGAAAGAACATTCCATGCAATGCGGTGTAAGGGTGACCTCTATCAGGGTGTTCCCTTTTAAAGCCACTCCCAAATTCCCCCAAGAATCAGAAAGGAAGAACTCACTTGGTTGGCTTCATGTCTGGCGTGCCGTGCAACTCGGATCCGCTCTGCGCAGCAGCCATTGCGTTTCCATCTAACACTCACAAGGCCGCTGGGAACAAAAGCGACTCGAAGAAAATAAGTAGGTCGATATGAGCGAGGAGAAGGGGTGAAAAAGTCGAAGTCGAAGTCGAAGTCGAAATCGAAGTCGGCGGCGGGAAACGGAGAAGGAAAAAAGAAACTTTGACGCCGCCCGATGATGAGCTAAGGGTGTTTGCGGGATGTCGTCTTCTGGGTGACCCTCGGATTCGCTCCTCTAGTAATGTCGCGGATTTAGTACCCCCCGGTCAGGTTTCAAGTATCGATAGACTTGATAATTTGGGATTTTAGAATGATCAATGGATAATAAGGATCCCCACGGGAACTAAAGGGGTGTCTTTCATATCATGGCCCCCGGTGGGAAGCAAGTCAGAGGCTAACCATAAGCTGAAGAATAGAGGGAGAGCGAGAGCGAGAGATTAAAAGAAAGGCAAGTGAGATCAGTTTAGAACGTGATAGGGGCAGCTGATCAAGTTAAGTCTTATCCGTCTTATGCTCTCTACTTTGTACATGACCTTCCAAGTATGGAGAGGCAAATTACATCTCAAATGAAGGGAATGAAACGAGGCAATCGCGGGTGTTCGGTGACTGGCCAAAGATTCTCTGCCGACACAGACCTGGCTATGAGATCGAATTATTGGGTGGTCTAATAATTTCTCCAATTTTCAATTTCTAATATTCCCATACTTTTCGTGATCTGGCTCGGTAGGGAGATTAAGGGGACATGTGGCCGTCCAGAGTTCGATCTCTGGCAATTTGCCTCCCAGGTGCCCGCCATACTAAATTTAGTGAACTGCGCCCTTTTTCACCTTATCAGTCGCTTACAACGCAGGTATCTCCGCTCTCTTTCTCCCTCTCTCTCTCTTGCAGTCTCTCCCTCATTCTCTCTCTCTCCACTTCTTCACAGGGCGGGGTACATATTCTCTATCTTTCCTTTTCTATCGGAGTACATCACACCGTATTGACCCCCCATCCCACCTCAACCCGCGTCTGTACTACGTAGATCGAGGGCGATCTACACGAGTCGATCGCGATCGTGCGGCTTTCAGCTTGTGAAATGGCCCGGTCCAGCTTCTCCGCTCCCCTTGCATCTGCATTCCACGGAGCTACCGACACTTTTCAGGTGTTGCTTCGGCTCTGGCGGTATGCTGAACTATGAGCGTTCCCCACCCTTTGCGTCATAGGGCGCCAGCCATGGAGTCCCAAGCCCAACGAGGGTGCTTTTTGGTTTGACGGGTTCAAGTGCCGTAGTGGTGCGTGTCAAATGTATGTGGCCCCAGAATGTAAGCTACAACCGGAGACGTGATAAAAGGACACCGTGGGACAAGCAATACTTCACAGCTTGAGCTTTCCGACGCCATCCCGAGGCGGGGGAGATCTGCGCCCGCCCCTCACCTCTTTTCTTCAGGGCAATTAGACGCGGCATTAGAAAACAGATCCCGCGGAAGCGTTCGTGGGCGACCGGGATTTCCAGCCTGAGGGGCTCTATCCTCGTATAGCCCAGCATGGTAGTAGCTAGGAGTTCGCGAAATGCCTTAATCCCGGATAGTGACATCGCCCCGCCAACGGCCAAAATTTGGACGCCTGCATGGTTCAGTGCATATGGCAGCTTCGGGGGCAAAGCCCGACAGGGCTAGGAAGATCGATTTTGTAGGTCATCTGCGGGCTGGGAAGGTGTGCCACGATCTGCACGCCATGCAGCGACTCGCTCCCGAGGGGTTTACTGCGTTGATGCAAGAGAAGAGCCCGACATGATTTCTGGAATCGCCGACGGCATTGCCCTCTGATCGGCTGGATTGACAGCCTTGACAGCCCACTCTTCTGCGAGGATACCGTAATCACCCTTCATGCTCTTTGTGCATAGGGTCCAAGCGGCGATGGACTTCTGTATCAAAGCCGGTTTCAGGTTTCTCCCGAAGCTCACGCCTCGCCGGCCTATCTGGATTGTCCAAACCACCAGGCTGACCTCACATGTGATATTCAGGAAACATACACGGCTAAACATATAGTTTCGCTCACCGATAGCTCACCGATAGCTCACCGATAGCTCACCGATAGGAAGGGGGGATGTAGTTGCCCCATGTGGTTGTATAGGGTGGATAAGGCCGGTGGAATGGATCCAGACGCACGGAGCCAGTCATACAGTTCAAACCCGAAACTAAGCTGCGTAGTCTCAAATATCGGGAGAGAACGGTGAGCTAACCGACCGGTGAATGCTTTAGGGTACCCCTCTCTGCTTTTCTATGGAACGCGAGATGAGCTCATCGTGCGGCCGTTTACGGGCCAAAACCTCCGCACTTCACACAACGACTGTAGCATTGTCTTGAGAAGACCGTGGGCTCGGTGATATCAACGGTTGCAATGGAACAGGCGGTTGATAGTCTAGATCACAATTCAAGCCTACTGATCAACAGCTCAGCATTGTCGTCAGATCTTCCCGAACTCATCTGTTAAAACTCTGTATGAATAAAATGAATCCTCTATAGTGTTCCGTTTTGACGTCACCTAGGGCTCTGATCGTGCCTTTGAGGCTGAATGGTCATGCACAGTCATGTGATTCAAGACATCGCGATTCCTGCTTACATAACCCAGGTTAACACACGTGACTTTGACACTCGGAGAAACGTTTGACCGCCATGTGAATGCGAGCAAAACAGCTCTGACTTCGACGGCGCGACTGTTCGAAGCATTGATTGTCTCTCCACCACCTTCGATATGCCTCGAAGTCGCAGGGCAGCTGCCCAAGCGGCAGCAAAGTCCATGAGTATGTTTTACTTGTCCTTCAGCTCCAAATTGATATTTGAGCCCAGAAAGAAATCCCCCTGTAAACGCGCTTTTGATTAACACTTCCCTAGAAAATGTACCAACGCTTCTCGATGACGGATCTGATGAAGATATGATGGACGCGCCGCCATCAGATCCTTCCTCTCCTGTAGTGGAAGATCACGATTCGCCTGACGATGATCCGGATGTCGAACCTGAGGCCGATCCCGAGGCCGAAGTTGAAGCCCAGAATGCGCCCGAAGAAGAGCAAACAAATACCCCAGACGAAGCCAAGGCCGAAGAAGACGCAAGCGTTGCGACACCTGCAGCAGACGAATCTACAATACTTGAAGGAGAAACACCCAGCGCCAATGCCGGCCGTCCATCCCTTCTCCCGCGCAAACGGCGCATTGGTCGTCCCCCAAAGAATCGCCCTCCGGACTGGGATGCGCCGGACGGCTCGCAGACACCGATCCGGGTAACTACTCCGGTCAAGAGACGACGAGGTCGACCTGCTGCGAGTGGCGGACGATGGGCCCGCAACCGTGGCCCATCCCACCTTACTCAGGTGCCCGTGGACAAGGAAGGAAACATGATGGATGTGATCGGCGATGAAGTTCAGCTTCCTCCAAACCCTCAAGGAGATACTAAGGTCGATGAGAATGGTCATCTGAAGGGTGGCCGCGAGTATCGTGTCCGTACTTTCACGATTATGAACCGTGGTGACCGCTTGTACATGTTGTCAACGGAACCGGCGCGATGTATCGGCTTCCGTGACTCGTATCTTTTCTTCCAAAAGCACAAGATGCTCTACAAGATCATTATTGATGACGACGCAAAGCGCGATTTAATCGAGCGAGATCTTATTCCTCACTCCTACAAGGGTCGAGCCATCGGTGTGGTTACTGCCCGCTCTGTGTTCCGCGAGTTCGGAGCCAAGATCATTGTGGGAGGAAAGAAAATTATTGACGATTACGATGAAGCGGCTGCTCGCGAGCGTGGTGACGTGGAGGGTGAACTTGCTGTGCCAGAAGATAAATTGCCTGGCCCTGGTGAGGAATATAACCGGAACCAGTATGTAGCATGGCACGGCGCGAGCAGTGTCTATCACACAAATGCACCATCGGTGCCCTTGGCCGGTGGCAAGCCCTTGGACCCTAAGAAACGACGCGTGCCGGTCACCGATGACAACTGGATGCTCGAACACGCTCGTGCAGCAAGGTATGTTCCTCAATTCGTCTCGCGTTATACTCCAAACTAACATGAGTTCTTAGCACATTTAATTCCAAGCTCGCTGAAATGCGCCGTTCCACCATGGGAGGCACTTACGACGTACACACCAACACAATGCAATACCCTCAGATCATGCAACCAACCCATTGCCGCTGGGAGCCCGTTCCACCCGCCGACCTGATGTCTGACATGTCCTCCCTGAGCCTCTCAAACAAGGAGTCCAGCACGCATGCCCACGCTGACAGAAGCACCACCGACCCAGCTACATCAGGCGAGCATCCCGAGGAGGAGCGCCGAAGTATCTTCTCCTCTGTGCCCGCCCACATCTCTGACCGCTATGTGGTCCAAGATATCATCTACGAATCGCCCCCGTACTCCAACATGGGCCTCCCAGGTCCAGACGGCGATCTGCGCAATCTGCACCCGAATGGTCTGGCTAGCATAGCCAACCCCACCCACCCAGAATTCATGTCTCCCGAAATCATCGCTCTGCTCCCAGAAGACGCCAAGGAAGCTCTTATCGATTCGGCTGCGCGCGAGGTGGAGTGGAAATCAAAGTGGTCAACTGAGACTACCGATGGTGCTCGCTCGCGCCCGCTCAAGAGCTATGCGTGGGCTCCATAAGTTCACATATTTACTTGGTCAATATGTCTGGAGATGACCGTTTTTTTCACTTTAATATCCATATGGAGTTGAATCCATAGGGTGGATCTGTTTGGGAATCAGGCGAAATGTACCGGCTTAGCATGGATTGGGACGTTGGTTTTATGGCTGGATTTTAAAAAGTCATGGGAGTTTTGCTGTCATGCTCTGGTTTATGATCTTATCTATTTTGTTTTGCAACCCATGCATGTGAGTCTTGATAGGACTTTGATACAAGCTTCGGGTTGAGTGCTTTTGTGCACATACTAGATACCTTTCAATTGAGATGATCTCTAAATATTCTGATAGTCCGAGTGTTCTGGAGGCGAAAACAGATTGCACAATCCACGTAAAGGCCGCGGGAGAAGAAAATACCCTAAAACAGGTCCATCATCGAAACAAGCAAGGAAACATTCCGAACTAAAAGTGGAGAAAAGTACTTGAAAGATAAATTATGAAGACCCAGAGAAAAAGAAGGGGCCAAAGCGCGCCATTGTGACACCGAGGGTGAAGATGTATAGGGAAGAGCATTGTAGGAAGGTGGCGCCAAAGTAGAGGCCAAAAAAAAGAACAAGACGGCTTGCGAGAGAACGTCCAATGCAAAAGTTAGGTGAGACAGGAAGCCACCCGCGGAGACAAGCAGCTGCGTATGCATAGATTATGGGAAAGGGGGCAGATTACATGGCCATTTCGGCGCGCAACTTGGCCAGTTCGGCTTCCTCGTCGTCTTCCTCTGCCATGGGCTTTGCGGGCGTCTTTCCGGCCACTGTATGCTTGTTAATATGAATGTTTCTCTTACATTCTAGGGCGAAGGACGACTTACGCTCCGACTTTCCTGCCTCTGGTAACCGATCCAACTGCGAGTTGACCGGCACGGGACCAGTGTTGAGCATGCGCTCGTCCATTGCCTCCTGCTCGAGTCCCTCCAGCTCCTCTTCCAATTCGTCTTCGTCGGGCTGCTCGCCCAGCGGGACGCTGGTAATAGCCGCGCCAATCTCCTCGCTGAGATGGTGTTGTTCTCGGAGTATCTCCCTAAGCGGTTGTTAGCATGAAAGTCCTAGCGATTGCAAGAAAGTAGTGGTTGCGACATACATCGTCTCGTCGACTTTGTCGATACTCATTCCACCGTGAATCTCCGACATAGCGGCACCGGCCTGCTTCATAGCCCGAAGGGTCTCGTGGTTGATATTGGCCGCTTCGATGGAGTAAATTTGTTGCTCGAGCTGGACGATCTGCGCTGTTGTCTGCTCGCAGTTCTTTTCGTGCACCTTTTTCCGTCGAAGGGCAGCCTTGGCAGCTGTACAGAACAGACACAGATTAGATATCAATTTCCGCACCGTAGATAAGACATCAAAACACAACTTGTGTGCCCGAGGCGAGGGGGACCGTACCGTTCTTATTTGTGTTGACAAACTTGCGCGCTGCAGCATCCTGCTCCGCGATCTGGTTCTCCAAATGCTTCTCCCGTTTCTGCAACATATCCAACTGCTCCCGGAGCAGGAGGATGGCGTTCTTAGGGGCATCCTTCCGTTTCTGAGCGGCAGCACCGCCGAACCAAGACCACATTTTGGCGGAAGTACGAGAAGAGGATAATGGAGCTTATTAGTATAAGAGAATCTTTCTCAGACGTTAGACGATCAGGCAGCACTGTCAATGAAAAGGCAGCCGTCGCAGCGTAGATCGAGCGGCGAGTCAGACGAAGGTGGGTAGGCTCCGAGCAAACCCCAATAATATGATGATCGCCCAAGCAGGGTTGCGGCGATCGAGACGGTCAGGGATATCAGACAAGAGTCTAGGAAACGACGCGAGGGAATTAGCGTGTGGAGTCACCGGATGAAGCCAAATGGAGGGGAGAGGCTTTCCCCTCGCTGAGCCTATGACATACTCGGGCCTATCGACGTCACGTGCCATGTCATCCCCGACCTTTGCTGGGCCATCTTCACTCTTTCTACTCCTCACGCGATGAGTGGGCCGCGTCCCTCTGTTCGCGCATTTCTTTGCGATCTGCCGTGTCTACCGGCGGATTCCAAAATTCGTTTTTTGGGCTGGTGCGTTTGGGAGATTTCAGCTGAAGAATGTACCCCAAGACGGCTTCTATTTACTAACACATCAACAGCGTGAGGCAATACAATGTCAATATTGGTCATCTTGTCCTGGAACATCATTATCCGCGCAACAGAAAAGAGCCCAGTGTAGTATCCGTGGATGTCAATGCTGTTCTTGAAGACCTGACATCTGAGGAGCTACGGGTAGGCTCTTGGTTGAATGTATTGGGTTATGTGCGCGATACAACACCGCAACCCGCGTCCATTTCAAGTCAAGAGGGCTCTCAGCAGTCAAATGAGACCTCATCGGTTAGACTTCCCCCACGCCCGGTCTACATTGAAGCAGTGATGGTCTTCTCTGCGGGAGCTATTTCACTGGGAGAGTATGAACGAATCTTACGCAATGCGCAAGACGTGGAACGCCGAGTATACAACCAGCCATGAGATCCATGGGTGTATTATCAATTAACTCATGATAATCATTATTTTAATCACGAGCTTTAGCCTGAGTGTCGTTTCTCGTGTGATCATCGGGCGCTAGACATGATGTCGCGTTCATGCCAGGGCGTTTCAGGAGACAATCAACCCGATTGTCAGACACCACCAATGCAAAGATTATCTCGTGATGAGGTATGGAGATGACCCAAATACGCAAGCACAAATCCCAGCACTCATTTAGCGTCATTCAGCTTTTCCTCATCATTCAGAGCAACAGCCTGCCTGGGCACTCTACGCGCCCTCTTGCCCTCTAACTTCTTCTTGTCCTCCTGCATGCGTTGAATGAGAGTACTCTTTTGGCGGATTATATGACCGTACTTATAAAAGACGAACGGAATGGGCACAATAATTACCTCGAGCAGTCCCAGCAGCGTACCAGACCAATTCGGGCCGAGACTGTCATACATGTATGATCCGGCCAGCGGAAGCACACCACCCAGAACGCTACGGATGACGGAATTGCCTGCTAAAGCGGAAGCAGCGTACATACCGTAGCTGCCAGTGAGATAATTAGACGCATAAATGAACACACCCGTGTTTCCCGCGCCGAACGGGATACCTGCCAACAGCGGTACGATCCAGTGAATTGAGGCAGGAGAACAGGTCCATGCGAACCAGAGCTCACCAACTGGGATTAAGAGAGAGCAAATGCAGACGAAAGAGACCATAGCTTCAGGGTACACGCGACCCGTCTCTGGGTCGATCTTGTGGCGGTTGATGAGGCGGCGCACAAGTGGTTCGCTCGCGATCGTGAGAATCACGCCGATCCCGATTCCCATGAAAGCAAGACCGGATAGACCAAGGCCCCAACCTCGAATATCTTCAAAGACGATTGGATAGGCAACGAAACACAGGTAGAGAATGCCGTAGATTATGGCAATGTAAATGTTCCAGAAGATGCTGAGCGGGAAGTTAGCCAACTCTCAGAACGTTATTGGCTGGTCATCTTACCAGATGGGCTCAGTAACAGCCATCACGAACGGTCGACTCAGGTTCAGCTTGAGGATCTCAGAAAGGCTGGCCTTTTGGTCGTAGCGAGACCACCAGCGCGAATCATCGGTCTCCTTGCGTAGCCTGGCAGCCTTTTTCTGCAACAATGTCGGAGCATACGTCTCCTTGAGAATCAATGCGAAGGCCAAAGCCACACCAGAGAGCAGCAATGCAATCCAGCACATCCAGCGCCAGCCGAGATATTGCGTGACGAAGCCTCCGATCACGGGGCCCAGAACTGTTCCATCTAGTTAGCAGGAGCCCTCCGATCAATGGTTTCAAAAGAACGAACCTGGCCCATTTAGCGGGCCGATACTCCAAATCGAAATAGCCAGCGCACGATGCTCATCATCCACCAGATCCGCCACCATACCCGGCGCAGTGGAGATCATGACACTGCCGAAGAAAGCACCGATAAAACGGACTACGATTAATTCCGTGACCGAGGTACCGAGCGCGCAGGGAATGATCAAGACCGTGAAGAGTGCTAAACACAAGACACAAACGGGCTTCCGGCCATAGACCTCACTCAAAGGCGCCATGAACATAGACCCGATAGCCAGACCGAAGAGGTAGAAGGTAAGCCCCAGCGTCACGATTGTCTCCGATTTGCCGAACTCAGCTCCGATCTGAGTCACGCCCGAAGTATAGGAGGTCGAATATAGCACACTGTATCCATTAGTGCGAGGGCCTTTGCATCCGATTTTCAACAGCCTTACACAGTCGTTGTATTCCATGACAGAAACACCAATGCCATAGCCTTATACTTCATGGGCCAGTTTTTGGGATTTGTAGGATCGTCCTCTCCATCCCAATCAACCTCGTAATTAGGATCTGCTGTCGCATTCGTCGGGATGGTAGTCACTCGTTCCGCCAGCGACATATGATCCGACACCCGGGACGTACGCGCCGTCAGTGTCTTGCCAATTGCATCATTGTCGGCTTGAGTATTCACTGAAGAGACGGTCTCCGCGATGGAATCACTATCGTGCGACACGCGACGTGCATCCCGAGGCAACTTCTCTTGGGACTGGGCCGCGGGGTGAGGGGAAGACATCCCCACAGTCGTCCCGAATGGTATCAGATCAAAGGTTCGATAGCTCAGAGCAATGCCGGATCTCTTCTGACATGGAAAAACGGAAAGAGCTTTGAATTCAAAGAGCGAAAGAATCAAGATAATGCTACTAGTTGGACCCCTCGATTTCTAAGTATGACCAAGAAGGTGGAAAGTTAATGCAATCCAGAAGATACTAAGCGGTTTTGTAGCAACGCTGAACAAGCTAAATAGCTGAAATTTCTCCTAAGAGGACTATGTGGGGCTCATGATAAGCCTATGAGTCGACGATGGCGTGTGAAGTATCGTGCTGCATCTCGGAAAGGAGGCCGAGGCTCTCGTCCTATGGACAAGTACAATACTTGTATATCAGGTACCTTGTCCCTCGCAGCAGCCCTATTGCAAAATAACCTCAGTTCCTTGTACCCGAGTGTCATCCCCCATCACCTCCGCATTCAAGACCCCGTGGGTACACTTCATACCCTAAAGTCAGTGGAGGGCCCCCCCTATCACTACAGCACAGAGTACAGGTACTCCAAAAGTGGGTTCCGAGGCCCATGATTCGGAAAGGGCCTGTTCCGTGCCGGTTTCCCGAATACATCATCCCCGGTCCCAAGTATGGACCAACAGCGTGGCTTTGTGGCAGAGCCAAGCTACGCATCGATACGCGGGGTCGGAATTTCTTCGTCGTGCAGTCTCAGATGCAATTGCGGTGAACAACGACAGAGCTCGGGCACAGACTTAGGACAGTTCGGCAAAGCGAAGATCCCGATTATTGACACGGTCTTGTGGGCCCCCCAAAGCCCCCAAAGCCCCAAAAGTCCGAAAAGATGCGAAAAGGGTTTCCATCTAAGAAATTCTGCCCAAGGGCGGAAACGGTTCCGCTCAGGGGGTCCAAACCTCCATTCGATAGATCAACCTTGAACAGGCGCAGAACTAAAAGTCAGCCTAAAGTGGGTGGAGCTCAGTCCAAGTTCCAGGCCCTTGTTTAACATTTTCTTAGCGTGGTCCAGATGAGTTAAATCCCCAGCTCGCCGTGGCATTCCTAAATCATCAAAATCTCCGAAGAGTTAAAATGGGTTCAATAGAGTTGGCCAACCGGAGCAGCCACACAAATTCGTTTAAGTAACCGAGCCCGCTTCTCTAAGCGATGCGCTCGCTTGCAATGCCCGGTCAATTGAGACAGTGCACGACCTGCTCAAACTTGATATTCTCATCCCAATAAAAATGAACTCCTTTTCTCCCTTTCGAGTCTTCTTTCATAGTCTGCGACTGCGTTTGTTTTCTCATGGCGCTTCCCGCATTGTAACGCAGTGACCATCCAACGAACAAAGGATCTCTGCTTCATTTGTCTCTTTCGCTCCTACAATCATCCGTCATGACTTGGATGATCATTGCCTCCGTCTTAGGCCTAGCAGCAGTCTACCTCAATCATGTCAACACGGCCATGAAGCGTGTGCCGGATGAGGCGCAGATGGCATCCCCTCATCGCTGGACTGTGGAGGAGATTCAAGCCGCCTACAAAAAGAGCCAGGAAAGTCCAGTCGATGTCACCAAGAGCTTACCTCCGAAGCAGTCTCGACGATACGTGGTTGTCGGAGGATCAGGTACGTGCTGTGCCCCGCAGTCCTCGCCGTAAGATTTGCGAGGAAAAGAAAAGGTACTCAACATTAATATCGTCAACAGGTCTGGTTGGGGGCTGGATTGTCTCTCACCTGCTTGCTCGAGGTGAAGACCCGACCTCATTGCGTATTCTGGATCTTCTATCGCCTACAAAAGAAATTCTTGAACTGGGCGTGACCTGGGTCAAAACGAATATTACCGATGAGCTGGCCGTTTCTACTGCCTTTGAGCAACCCTGGCCTGAAACGGTTGCAAAGCTTCCCTTGACAGTCTTCCACACCGCAGCTGCAATCCGTCCGCAAGACCGCCTCGAAATGTTCCTGCCATATTGCAGCAAGGTTAACATTGACGGTACCAAGAACGTCATGAACGCGGCCAAACAATCCGGCGCCAGCTGCTTCGTTTCCACCTCGTCAGGTTCCGTATCATTGCATAAGCCAAATTTCTGGATCGCTCCATGGAGCAAGCTTCCCTCTCGTGCGGTGCAGGCTATCAGCGACGACTCCAAGATCCCCGAGCGCCACGACCAGTTCTTCGGTAACTACGCCGTCACCAAGATTGAAGCCGAGAGAATGGTCCGCTCCGCTGACGACCAGTCCTCCAACTTCCGCACGGGCTGTATCCGCCCCGCGAACGGCATCTACGGCATCGGCTCCGACGCCGCAATGACCATCACAGGCGTCTACCTTCGTAACGGCGGCAGCCCAACCTGGGTCCGGCCCATTATCCAAAGCTTCGTGAATGCCGAGAACGTCTCAATTGCCCACCTCCTCTATGAGCAACGCCTCATAGAACAAAGCCAGCCAGGCTCGACTCTGCCCAATATTGGCGGCCAGGCCTTCGTTGTCACGGACCCGAACCCAGCCATCGCATTCAGCGACATCTACACTCTTCTCACCACTTTATCCAAGACCCCTGTCGAATTCCCGACTCTGCAACCCGCCCTGCTACTCGTCTTTTCTTACCTCGTGGAGCTCTACTGTGTCGTCCAGCACAAGTATCTCCCCTGGCTTCTTCCCAAACTGACTGGCGATCTGGCCCAGATGCAGCCTTCATTATTCGCCATTTCGGATCTTTTCTGCTTTGCTGATGACTCGCGTGCTCGCAAGTCGCCGGAGCAGGGTGGCTTGGGCTATGCACCGCCTATCAATACGCTTGAGGGAATGTGCAAACAGCTGGTGGATTGGAATGCCAAGGCGGAGGCGAAGCTGGTCGATGTTTCTGGAAAGAGTACCGTTGAGATCACCCAGGATGGGGTTGACGTTAATCTTGTTATGCCCGAGAAGGAAATCTAGAGGATTCGGAACGAATTGCTTGCATGGATGTAACTGTCGGCCGGGACTTGCATGGAGGTACACTCTGAAGCAGCTGTGACAATTTTTTTTTTTTTTTTTTTGGTCATTATTTGGACTTGCATAGTTTAGCGCTCGGAACTGGGTTGAAGTTGACATTTAAGATTCATTCTCACTCTCGTTACATCATAGTCCTGCTTTGGCTTGCATTCGCATCGCAGGTGCCAAACATGCGGGCAGTTTAATACCGTCTAGAGTGGCTTCTTTTTTTCCATTCTTTTCTATTCTTGACCAGATATTGGTATTGTTCGTTTGAGCTTCGTAGCTGTTCGGGGAACCTTTTTTTTTTTTTTTTTTTAGAACACAAGACTCGATAAAGGTTCAAGCGATGAGGTGGACTAGATTCACTTTTCATATTAAACCGGGTAGTTGGAAATATATCTTGTTTTAGAAAACGTCTCTCTAGTCGGTTGTTTTACAGAGGGCAATATAGCACTCTGCCAAGAAAGGTCATCGATGAACTTGCTTAGTATGGGCCATACAATCAACAACGCTAGTAGAGGGATCATTATGTGAATTGTATAAGAGAAGGTAGGCTATATCGGGCGTGGTGGTATCATTCATCGGAGACTATGGGGGTTGAGAGCCATAACGAGGCCTGGACACGATTTGGAGCGCAGCCCAGAAAAGAATGCGACAGATACCATAGAGGATATCTGGAGCCATTTAAGAGACTTCTCGACCTGAGCTAGCACCCACTCTGTGAGACTTTTGTGTCTAGCTTGTCCGTCAAGGCCAAGGGTTCGCTGGTCCAGATACCGTGGCAGCAATATCGTCGGTGTGAGATGTATCGGTCATGAGCTCTGCTTCACATTCCTCAGCAGAGACGCTGCATTTAAGAGGGCGAGCGCTCCATGCTGCAGCGGCGTTTCCAGGACATACAGAAGCAGAAAAGAGCTCTTCACATGTGAAAGGACTGTTCCACAAGACAAAGCCTAGTGCAACAGTCCCAGACTTGACGGAATCATGCATCCTAAGGGCAATAAGTCGTGGACCCTAATCAAAGGGATCGCGCAATACAGAGAGCTGATTATCGTGGCTGCTGAGCAGCTTGGCGTCTGTAGTCCAAAATCTGCTGGCGCAGTCCTTCGGACGCCAACTCGACATCCAGAACGGCTCCGACACCGCGCTTCCACGTCTCCTCGAGACTGACCATCTCGCCGTGACTAGCTTCTTGAGCGATCTTGCGCTGCTTGTTGACCTCCTCAGAGGCCTCCTTAGTATCGGCCAGCTCCTTCTCAATGCCACGCAGGATATCTTCAAGCTGAGAGTTGCCGATCAGCCACGCGTTTCTGCCGTTCTCCTCGAGGAGAGAGAGGTTTTCATGGCGTTTAGTGAGATGTGAAGATGAGACATAGGCCTTTTGCAGAGTCTTGCGCCATTCGTCTAGGTTGGGAGCTTCATTGTCGTTGGCGCGGGTTGGAGGTTCCGGGGCTTCGTAGCGAGTTAGGTCAATGCCACCAGTGAAAGGAGCACCAGCTTCCTTGCGTGCGAGCTCTTGTTGGATCAGAGAGGAGAAATTGGTTTCAGGAGCAGCGGGAATTGAGGGATGGAGAGTTGTGGCGTGTTCGGGCGCAAGCTCGGAGTTGATGAGTTGCTGGGCTTGCTGTCGCGCAGAGGCTGAGGGCGCAGCATCAAGGTCTGCGAAACTGTTAACTAGATGCCAGGATCAAGTGGAGATGCGGTGACATACAGGGCAAGGAATCGTGAGATTCATTGATGAGAGACATTTTGAGATTGAGCACAACAGATGGTACTAAGTCAATAGCGAAGCCATTCTAACGAGGCTGCGCGCGAAGGCGGTGTATCACGTGCCTGCACACAAGAGGGTCCACTAAATACAAGTCTACTAGTGTCACTGTGTAGGCTGGCTCCACTGTAGCTAGAAGCCTCGAGGTGCCGAAGATCCCAAGATATCGGACAAATGCTACTCAGTAATCAAGGATTGTCAGATGGTGCCACTATGATCATCATTACCCATCTAGGACCAGTTCCCGCCTGGATCCCTGGTTGCCCTCAGGGCAGTTACATGGCCGAGGGCCCCGAAGCTTGAACAACAAGGCTTGGCAGCTCATGCATGCAATCTACGGACTAGTATTCAAGACATATGAAAAGGACATCGGACACATGTACAACTCCGTGCGGGGAAAAAGAGCCAAGCCTAACCCAAAAGGAGCTTGCGGAATGCTGGTGCACGACGATCCCCGGTCCTGCAGGGTTTGTGGTGCCCTGTGCCTCTCCCATCACACATCGCTTAGAGAGATCCAATACAACCTTCCGGAAGGCATCTCGACAAGGTTAATGCTCAATCCCATCCCTATATTGGCTAGTGATCTTCGAGATCCATATCTTACTTTCCGGTCATGAGCATCCTTCCGTCCTAGCTTTAAAAATCCCTTGTCTGCCTCCCAGGCTCTCCTGCCTCAAGATCTCATTGTGACCCTGACTTTATCAGTCGTCTCCCGTAGCCAACATGGCTAATTTGAGATTGGGCGTCGCTCTGGGCGTGCTCACTTTGACCTTGTTGGTGTTCATGCAACTGCTTGCTGCGCTGCACACTAGTTTCGAGACCCCTACGTCCAGCTTCAGTAGGAGCTTCAATCAGTGGAAAAGTCGAACCGATGCGGCAAATGCCGCGAACAATGACCTGTTTCTGGTAGGAGCTGGCAAGGCGGATGTCACCGGGTTTGTGCTTCCTTGTCCCTAATCGGTCGGTCGTAATTAAAATGTGATTGTAGGCCGGTCGTTGAGGTAGATTTCAACGGATACGCGAGCCTTGATCAGCTGGGAACGGGCTTGCGCCAGAGACTCTACGCTCGATCGTTCATTTTTGCAAACCCTAGCAAGCCTGATGACACTTTCATCTATGTCGTTCTCGACACGCTAGCCGGCGACACTGCTGTGAGGCATGGAGTTCTGCAGGAACTCTCGGCGTTAGGTGCCGAGTATGCCCACTATGGTGAGCACAACCTTGCGCTGACAGGAACTCATTCCCATTCTGGTCCGGGGGCGTGGATGAATTATCTCCTACCTCAAATTCCGACCAAAGGGTTTGACAAACAAAGCTACCAGGCCATTGTGGATGGCACGGTCCTATCTATTCAACGCGCACATGAAAGCTTGACGCCAGGCCGTCTTTCATTCGGATCCATCGAGCTTGATGATGCCAACATTAACCGCAGTCCTTATGCATATGACCAAAACCCGGAGGAAGAAAAGGCTCGATACTCGGCCAATGTTGACAAGACTCTGACCCTCTTACGATTTGATCGCGATTCGGATAATAAGACTGCAGCTGTCTTGACCTGGTTCCCTGTACATGGCACATCCATGTACAATAATAACACTATCGTTACTGGGGATAACAAGGGAGTTGCCGCTTACCTTTTCGAACGCAGTGTGAATGGCGATGCACGATTTGCCGACGATGTTGTCATTGGCTTCTCGCAGGCCAATGTTGGAGATACAAGCCCGAACATTCTGGGTGCATGGTGCGAGGATGGGTCCAACAAGATGTGCACCTATGCCGACAGTACTTGTGGAGGCACAAATGAGGCCTGCCATGGCAGAGGCCCCTTCTTCCGCGAGAAGGACAACGGAGCGAAGAGTTGTTTTGAGATCGGCAAGCGCCAATACAGTGCTGCCAAAACGCTCTATGAGCAGATGGAAAAGACTCCTGTTCTTACGGGCGATGTCAGGTCTTTTCATGTTTTCCAGGATATGAATGGCTATACCTTCACGTCGCCATTCAATGGGTCTACACTGAAGACGTGCCCAGCCGCATTGGGCTACTCCTTTGCCGCAGGGACTACAGACGGACCCGGCGCGTTTGACTTTACGCAGAATTCCTCAGGACCGGCTACCAATAATCCTCTGTGGCTTGTCGCACGGGCATTTATCCACCAACCCAGTGAAGCACAAAAGCAGTGCCAGGGAGCCAAGGATATTCTCCTGGATGTAGGAACCCTCACTGAGCCATACGCCTGGGCTGCAGACATTGTCGATATTCAGGTTCTCCGAGTAGGGCAGCTATTCATCATCATATCGACTTCTGAGGCGACGACAATGTCTGGAAGACGCTGGAAGGAAGCAATTGCAAAGGGTGCGACAGATCTCGGAATTTCAGATCCACAAGTTGTACTAGGAGCACCGTCCAACAGCTACGCCCACTATGTCGCGACGGAGGAAGAATTCAGCGTTCAACGTTACGAGGGCGCATCTACCCTTTACGGACCCAACGAGCTCGCCGCCTACATCAACCTGACCCTCACCTATCTCCCGTACCTGGGAAGTGCCTCGGACATTGCCAAACTGCCCGATCTCCCTGCTGGTCCCGCACCTCCGATCAATACAAACAGGTCCCTCAGTTTTATTACAGGAGTTGTCTACGATGAAGCGCCCATTGAAAAATCCTTTGGAGACGTGACTGCCAACCCTAGAGCAGGGCCTTTCAAGCCAGGCGACACGGTCAATACAACATTTGTTGGCGCCAACCCGCGCAATGACCTCCGCCAGGAGTCGACCTATGCGGCGGTGGAAATGAAGAACGCTGACACTGGTGAATGGGAAGTTGTGCGCAATGATCGCGACTGGAACCTGGTGTTCAATTGGAAGCGAACCCACTTCATCCTCGGGTATAGTGAGGTCACGATTCAATGGAACATTGAAGATGACTACTATGGTGTGGACATCCCGAACCCCGTGCAGAGTGGCACCTATCGATTGCACTACTATGGGAATTCAAAGAATGCACTAGGGCAGATCTCATCTTTTGAGGGGATTGGAGGGAGCTTTACAGTGGCTACCTAGAAATCCCCGGAATCCAGGCAGAGAGAAGACAGAAGAGTACAATTGATTATGTCAATGAGTCATTGAAGCCCTGCAGCCTAGCATATGGTGAATCGTAGACAATGGACAATGGACAATGAAGGGTGACACACCCTACGGCTTTTCCTGAGAAAATAATAATCTAGAGGGGTCTCTCACCCTTGAGTTCTCGGCTCGTTCTCGGCTCGTTCTCGACATCTCTTTGGGCACTTCGGTTGAGACTTCCATTGTAAACCTCTTTCTATTCTATTTCCAAACCATACCTCTAAATGACGTCGAATATCTTTGGCTCGATCACTCTCTAGAACCAATTGTAGTCTATTCCTGATCGGGCTGTACGCGCCCTGAAGAACGAGGTGGGCCCAATGATGGGGCTAAGCGCCGTGCCTGGGGTCCTTTGTCTACGGGCCTTTTGATTTGCTATTGTTTGCTATTTACGATCTATTGTTTTCTGTTTTTCTATTTACAGTGAAACGTCGTCCCACAAAGCGCCTGCTCTTTCATCTTTCATCAGGGCCTAGGTACCCACCTTCACCCTGAGTCTTCATATTAAGGTGCTGGCCTAGAACTTGGCCTTCGAAATGTAATCCATTTCATATTTCCTTCGTTTTCTATCGCGTCTGAGACTGCCTCATTCTTTTTCCTGGTGTGAAATCGAGCCACTCTTTTCTTGACTTTTTCCTTTTCGTTTTTACCCTGCTAGCTAAGCCATACCATCATTTACTACTTCCACACCGAGATATCGACTGCCATGGACTGCTTTGGCATGCTTTCTTTGTGATCCATTGAGTCTGCAGCTAATATTTCCTATTGACACACTGTTTTTCTTGTTCCATCTGGTTCCTTCCATCTTCGCGGTGACCTTCGTCTTCTCGTGCGTTGCTGAGCCCCAAGGCGTCTTAGGCCGAGAATATGCTCTTCACTCGTTTTTACATTTTCTTCGCTCTCGTGTGGACTTGTGCGGCTGGTCCGATCGCTCGCTCCCTCGATCCTACTCCAATCGCTGCCTCTGAAACTGCTTCAATCGGTTCTACTTCATCGCCTGCGGCGGAGGAAACTCAAGGACTCTTGACTGTCATTCCTGTCACGCCATCATGGCTACTATCTTCATCAGTACCAGTGGAGACATCGTATTTATCGTCATCCTCGGTTGACTTGACCCAGTCTGCCGCCGAATTGTCCTCTACACGGAGCGATGAGCGAACAATGCCTCTTATTGTGTACGCATCATCTGCAACACCTACATCAGAAGCAGTCACCCCTTCTTCAGCACCCGTCAGTGAGAGTTCAAGCTCTTCAGATGGACCCGCAGTATCTTCGACTTTGACAGTCCTTCGCGAGAGTACCAGCAGCTCTTTACCGAGGTCTGCATCTCACCTGCCTAGTTCCAATTCACCTGGAACGAGCATTTCATCTGCCAAAACGACCATCTCGTCTTCAGCCAGTTCTAGCTCCACAGCTTCGAGCCGTGAAGCTGGATCTAGCAACTCTGTTTCCTCTTCTCGTGTGGAAGTCTCAGGATCTCCCAAGTCGGGTAGCACTATGACACCTCGCACAAGCATTTCGGCATCGACGAATGCAACTCCGATAACGACTACTCACGCAGATGCTCCGAGCAAAAGTTCTACTGCGTCTCAAGAATTCACGTCGACGCATGCGAGTCTTTCTACGTCCCCCGTGCATGAGACTACCCTCAGCACATCAGCTGCAGCGACAACAAGCATCCCGATTGGCGTCGTCGGTCTCCTCTCCGACTCGAGAAGTAGCACCAGTCAATCTAATCCGTCAGCACTCGTAATTGCGACTACAACAGCGCCCACTGCGGCATCATCGTCTGCTGTCATCACATCACCTGTTACAACAGCATCGTCCACGCAGTCGGTGTCGGAACCCGAAAAACTGCACACAGTCACAGGGTCTGTGATCGTCTGGGTGCCAGGAAGTGGCGAGTCCGCGCTCACTACTCAGACAATCTTGCCAACTTCTACAAAGCTATCTACTCCTGAGATCTCCACCACGTCGCAGTACGAAGCTTCTCCTCCTGCCGAGACCACTATTCCTCATATGACAGCGTCGAAATCTCTCGAGACTATCGTTCCACATGAACCAAGTAGCTCCACCTTAACCTTAACCTCATCTTCAACTACAACAGAAAGAACCGCAGACACAATTACTACTGCTCCCTCGACGTCTCTCTCCACAACTTCAGCTTCTCCTTCAGCAACTACCACGACCCACGAGCCGAAAACAATCACTGTGCAAGACACATCAACAGAAAGAGTGACAGTGACAATTTCCGGCCCAACAGTGACCATCACCCCGGCCTTGTCATTTACCAGCGCAAGCATAACACCTACACCCACCGAAGATCCCGTGGAAACAATCACGATCCACAACACAGCAATCGAGAGCGTCACAGTGACTATTCCTGGTCTGACTATCACAGTCACACCGACGCCGACAAGTATGACTTTGAGCCCTGCTTCGACCATGCCAGGTGCATTATCCGTGATTCCAGTGACGCCCACCAATTTCATCACAATCATTGAGACAGAGACTGTGACGACTACTGCTACTATGACGGTCACGACGTCTTAGGAATGATTGGCTACATATTTGTGGCATGCAATGTTTGTGAATGGTTCCAAGTGTACCGCAACCTAGTCTTTCCAGCATTTGAAAGGGTGATGTGGGTGGATGAATAATATCTTTCCGGGTGAATGTCTCCTTACTTTTGTACCCATTATCTGTAATGCAGTTTTCTATGCGGCAATATGTATCTGCAAGAGTGTATGTCGTGATGCTTGGGAGGCTTCTTCCTGCTATAAATACCGCTCGAAGGTGACTTAAACTTCATATTACACGGCTTCTATTGGCCCTAATAAAACATGCTCAACTACAATTCGGACAAGAAACCACCAACATCCGCAAACTTCAGCTGATACTCCTTCAAGCTAGCCCACTGGCTCAGCTCCTCCTGATCACGCTCATAGTCACTCAAGTAACTCATTGCGCGCACATTCGCCTGTGGACTGACGCCCTCGGCTCCACTACCTAGATCCGTGGCTATGGGGGCGTGGCCTTCGAGGCGGACAAGGGTATCGACGAAGGCGTGAAGGTAGGATTCTGCTTCGGCGGACGTAAGGACATGGGGACTTGAGGTGTTCGGACCGGGATTAGAAACTCCTGCTGGGGGAGTGACGAATGGGTCTTCGGTTGGAATGGTTTTTGTTGTTTGGTTGAGAAGGGTGGATGCCACTTGGCGAATTTTGGTTGTCTACCTTTGGATTAGTTTATCATTTGGAACGAGGACAGTGGAATAGAACTTACGATGCTGCCGCCGTTGGGCTCCATGTTGACTTCGTTGACGGTACGTAGGAGGATGAAAAACTCCTTGATAACCAATTTGCGCTCCTCGGCCATCATGCGGCCAATGGAGTCTGTTTGTATGTGTGCCAGAGCCTGTGAAGAGGTATTCGGGCCTACCGTCGAGGTCGGCTCAGCAGGTATCTCTGATGACAGCTCATGTTTGATGTGCGGTATGGCAGGCGTCGGGGTGGATACTTTTGCCGAGTTCCCATATTTCGTGAATGTCTCGAAGAGATTCCAGTATTTTTCCACGAGGTATGACCTTGTGCAGAGTTGGCTGGCATAGATATTGGCCTTCTGGATCTCATACTGGATTGCACGACGTTCCTGATGAATGTGATCATGAGGGTAGTCGAATATTGATCCGTCCTCGTTCAGGCCAGACAGTCCAGATGGGGAGATCCGCTTGGGGTGGAAGAGAGACAGCTCGACGGGAACATTGGAAAGCGCAGACTTCGCCTTTTGAAGACATTCCCACAGACAGGAGCGCTGATGTTCCCAGTCAAAGATCTGGCCACTGCCGAACGCAATATCCCAAGCCAACAAAGCGTTGTTCGAGCCGTAAACCCGGACGTTTGCGTTGAAAGCGACAAGTTGTGATACACGATCTGCAGGTTGAGCGCTGATGTGGGTGGAGAAGATGAACTCGTCGTCAATCTCAAGCGGAAGCGGGGGATATCGATCAGTTGGGGTCTCAGGGGGGATTTGAACCTTAATGTCAGAGGAGCCCATCTGATGCAGAGTTTGATATCCAACCAGTGTGACGTAGAACAGCCGACGGCCCAACTCCTGGGTAATCAAATCTACCGTCGGATTCTCCGTGAGATTTTGGACTGGCTGATCATGTGTCATTCCTGACGCTGGGGAAATTGGACCCGTGGCGTTTGGTTCGGATGCAGAGGGCAGAGCTGAAGGAGAACGACAAAGGTCATATACCTGAATCATAGTGCGACATTCCGCCAGATAGACACGGCATCGGCGCATACTGTGAATGTAGCCGGAACATAGCCCTAAGAAATAACTTGTGGCTGCATCGTATACTGTCACGTTGCGGTCAAGATACCCAATGCCTCGAGCCTGAATGGCAACGTCATGGCATCGCTTGACCAAGGCTATGGAGTTGGGAAATGCAGAACGTTCTGCCTCAGTGTTGAGTCGTAGTTTGGGTCGTCGGGGAAAGGAGGCCACAAGAAACCCAATCATGGAGGCCAAGAGGGCCAAGAAAGTGCCGCTAGTAGTATCCTCGCGGCGTTCAAAGGCAGCGCGAAAAGTAGGTTCATGGGGAACGGGAACCAAAGGGTGAATGTACATAAAAAAATCGTCTAGAAGTAGCTGAACCGTGTGCAGTGAACATATGGCTTCCGCAGAAGCGGGAATAGAGGTCGTTGACGAATGAATAGAAGCAGCAGATGGCTGAGGCGTGCTCGGCAAGATATATTCAGACAGGCTGGCCGGTGAATTATCAGACTGGGCTTCGAGCTTTTGCCTCTTCAAGTTCTCAGCATGCCGGTTTGGAGGGCCTCTTCTCCTGCTTGGCCTCGAAAATGTGCATGGAATATCCAGCGTAGCACAGGATCGACAAGGCGGACCACTGACATCACACTTCCCTTCTGGTCAGCAATTGTTCAGGAGGCTTTGGCAGTTGTGAGGCTAGCTAACCTTCACCTTGCGAATACTGCAGGCATCACATGCCTTGCGCAGTCGCGTTTTGGCATCCATTTGCGAGTATTTGGGACATTCGAACGTGCCAAGCTTGCGACTCTCAAAGCATCTTCGCCAAGAAAGACGTCTAAGCTGCTTGGGCGCAAGGGTCTAATGCATCCAGGGACTGCGGGGGACCCTTGACTGACCCACACGGCGGAACAACGGGTGGGATTCGGATGGAATTCGGGAGGCAGCTTAATGCAGCTATTTCCTCGCTTTGGTGCAGTCCGGAAAGCGTGCGACCGATCGAACAACGGGTCCTCTGTCGTTTCCCTTTAGCGCGAATTGCCGGAATCAACGGTTGAGCGGAGGCCTAGAGTCTGGACCGAAGGGCGGATATGACGTTCCAGGACTATGTAATGGTCGCACTGAAAAGTCGTCGAATGCGCAATCTCCGGACGAAGCAGCCTAGGCACTCATTTATCCCGATCCTCGTCAAAAATAATACGAGTGCGGAAAGAAGCTTAGAGAGAAGTTGCCGTCCACCGAGGCAATAGTCACGTGCTCCACGCGGTTCCAAGGAGAACAATCTTGAAGTTAAGCTGAGCACCGGCGCCGCATGATTGGATGGCCGCCACGCTCGGGGTGGGTTTGCCCCATTTTTTAAGTATCGGAGAAAGTAGGCTTCAATTTAAGTAATACCACCACTCCGCTGTTTCATCTATATTCATATCTATGAGCTATATCATACCGGTTCGTCACGATAACCATGACCTAGTCGATCAGGTCGCTGGTTTGCAAGATGCCGCTTACGCTGGAGGTCTGCAGCCCATAGAGCTGCACCGGCGGCAGTAGTCATGAGGAATACCATGGAGAAAGGAGGGATCAATTGAAGAACCATAGCGACCGTCCCGAATCTGTCATTGTCAGCACGACTCTTGTATAGGTCTGCAATGGAAACTCACGTCGTGTATTGTAGCTGTCGTCGAGCCACACTGTCCTTCCTCTCTTGTTTGGTAGAATCCAGCAGCTGGAAGTAGCGCCAGTGGTGAAACGGACCCGCCCGGTACCCCGTTAAAATGAGGAACATCGGTGTACCCGCGACTGGTATAAAATTCAACGGTAGCAAAACAATGAATTCGAGAATTTGCCGGAGAGAGAATGGCGCGTAGACGGCGCTAGTTGTCGGAGTGCCAAGTCGACTGGTCGGGTCGCCCGCCTCAGGATAGATGACTCGAGAGGCGAGTACAAGCTCTTCCTGGCCCTCATTCACCAAAACTGAATCAAATATATCCACCAGGGTTTCGTCCACGAAGAAAGCCTCAAACAAGGCAGCAACAATAGCGGCGCCCTCACCGAGGACCAGGAAAGCTCCACTGACCCACGCTCCGGCTCCCTGGAAGATAGCCAAGAAGGCCACTTGCGGCAGGTAAGTGAAAAAGAAGAGAAGGAAGTACACGAAGCTGGAGAGGAGGACAATGGGGAGCAGGCGAGCCTTAAATAGCGGCCAAAGAAACCGGTGGGTCGCGAAGTAGTGAACTCCCTAGCTCTGGTCAGTACAGGTATGAGGATCCCAAGTAGACGCACATCATTTACCTTGAGGGGATACAGCCATGCTGCACGAGTAGGATCTAAAGGCGCCATGCTGGAGAAGTGGCTGACGCTGCAAAAGGACCTCGAACGAAGTCCAGGAATGTAAAAAAGGCACCAAGCGATACTTCTTATCGATAAGGGTCACGTTCGGATTAGTCATCAAAGGCTACTTGTACCGAAATTTTCGCGCTCAGCTTTTCTTTTCTTCACATAAACTGAATTCCTTCTTTATTCACTCGCGAACCCACATTTAATGGGTTCTCCGAGGGGAAAGAGAAGGATAGACTAATTTCTTGCTGGCTTACCCCTAACTCTTCTTGATACGTGGAGCGTTGGGAAATATTTTCAGCGGTACATTTCCCCTTTTCTTTCTATTTGGTTTTTTATCACGCCCGGTGGATCTCCTTCAGGATCTGTTCCAGGCTGTGTACAATTGCTGTTGGCTGTAGAGTTGGTACGGCGGAATCTTGCCAGCCTTTGTTGGTTCGGTCAACCCAGATGGCATTCATGCCAGCGTTGCGCGCTCCAATTATGTCGAATGGGTTCCCACTTATGAGCCACATCTCATTCATTTGTGAAGACTGCTTCCCGACTTTGCCGGCAAGGTGCTTGTAGCTTTCAACTGCTGGCTTAAATCGTTTAATGTCCTCGACAGAGATCAGATCATGGAAGATGCTCGAGTGCATAGCCAGGCCCCCCGAGTGTCTGACCGACTTGCGAAGTGCTTCGCTATCCCCGTTTGAAAATATCACGGGATATATGGTTGTGTTGGCTGCCAGTCGGTTTAGAGTTGGCTGGACGTCGGCGAATGTAGACAGGCTGTCATAGGCTTCCATCACGCTTTCTTGGTCCTCGGCGCTGAGTTGCTCGCCGTGCTCCGCCAGGGCGTGGAGCAGCGAGTTCTGGGTGACTTGAGAAAAGCTCTCCCAGCGACCTTCGAATGCTGTCAGATCTGAACAACCGGAACATGTGGTGTAGCCTACCCATGCTGTTGAGTCTCCATGTGTACTCCAATTGATATCGTCTCCATAACGTCGAGATGGACTCTGCTTTGGGTCCAAAGAACTGTTCCAGCTTCTTTGCAATAGAGTCTGTCGATAACAAAGTACCGTACAGGTCAAATGCAACCACGATTTTGTCTGCCATAGTTGTTGAATAAGTTGGGAAGAAGAAACCTGAAGCTTGGGTTGGAAATGTGATGCAGATGATGTCAACCCTGCTGTGGGCCTCGGAGACGCGGGGAAGTCTCCAATTATTTCCAACTTCCAACCTCAAGCCACAGTAACAGCGTTATTGGAACTATGAAGTCCTCATGCCCTCAATGATATCTGATGAGAATTACACCGTTTTCAGAGAATGTCTCTCGAGTGCCATCGTCGCCCGTTCCGAGGACAAACCCAAGACGGTCAAACGGCGACAGAAGCCTAAGCGCAATGGACGCAAAGACGAGACAACTAGCTCCGAACTAGCCACAAAATACACAAGGGCCGATCCCGAAGAACTAGCCGAATTCATCGATGTAAATACACCTACTACAAGAGCCGAGAAACGCCTTCAGTCAAGGCCGCCGGGCACACCAACAACAGCTAACAAGCTCTACAAACCCAGTTTATCGCCTCCGAGACCTTCTCCTCCTTCCCCGAAGACCTCCAAACCCTCTCCTATGCCGCAATTCAACACAACACGAGTCTCGCAACCCTCTACATCCCTCCAGAAACGGACACTCCACTCCCCCGCACCACCCTCGAATCCCTCTGCATGATCATCCCAGTGGAAGTAACAGACTCCCTGACCGTATATGGAATCCTTCCCACAGCAGACGACTTCCCTGAGTTCATATCCCCTGTCTTGACAGAATACATAAACAGCGTGACGAGCGGGCCACCAGCATGGTCGAATACACGTACCGATGCATGCGAGATCTGTGACCGGGATTGGATCCCACTGTCATATCACCATCTCATACCGCGTGGTGTGCATGCGAAGGTGATTAAGAAGGGATGGCACGATGAATGGATGCTGAATAGCGTTGCCTGGCTTTGTCGGGCATGTCATAGTTTTGTGCATCGGATGGCGAGCAACGAGGAGCTAGCGAGGGAGTGGTTTACCATTGATCGTATTTGCGAGAGGGAGGACGTGCAAGATTGGGCGAAGTGGGTTGGAAGAGTGAGATGGAAAGCGAAGTAGATCTGATCTATCTATGACTATATGACTATAGGAAATCCTTGGATGACTGCCAGGCCAGGAAAATAACACGAATTGTTCTAAAAAGGCCGTGATGAACGTCTTCGAACCCGTAACTTTAGGCAAGGTCCAAGAAGAGGCCTAGAGGGGAGCTTCAACGGATTTACTGGACAAACATCGAAAAGGAACTTCAGAATCCAGTGCTTGAGCTCGTTGAGTAGATCGGGCTGTGCAGTGCGATTGTCATTGCGAATTGATTGTCTATTGTACATTGAACATTAAAATCACATATAATTTACATTTAGTGTATGCTCGCTGCCTCTCTCTTGTATGAAACGAGATTTGAACGCCACGAACTTGATGCAAACCATGTCGAATGCAGGAAGATTTGATGGTACAAACCACAGGAGAAAGGGGATCGAGAGCGTCGATTCAATTCTAGAAATACAGCGGCGTAGATGCCGTGAGGTGAGCTCTGGGGGCTCATAGGAAGCGCTTCTCGGAGATCTCTTCGTAGCACTGGATGTGGTCGCCGACTGCAAAGTCGGTCCAGTTTTCGAAGGCGATACCGCACTCGGTATCTTTGCGCATTTCGGTCACGTCCTTCTTGACGTTCTTGAGGGAAGACATTGTGCCTGAAAGCGTGTTAGTATGGACCAAATATGGATTATGTCTTCTGATGAGGTCTTCTTACCATCGTAGATCGTCTCGTTGCCACGGATCACTCTGACCTTGCGAGTCTTGTTCATCATACCATTGCGAACACGACACCCGGCAATAGCAGTCTTTTCACGTCCCTTGACAGTGATCTCAAAGATTTGCTGCACTTCGGCTTCACCCGTCACACGTTGAGTGATTGTAGGCGGAAGCTGTTCACTGAGAACAGCCTTGACTTCGTCGATGAGCTTGTAAATAATGTTGTGGTCCATGATCTTCACGCCCTCCGACTCGGCCATGCGCGAGATGTTCGCATCAATAGGCATATTGAACGAAATAACGAGACCATCAGCACTAGCCGCATGCTCAATATCGAACTCGCTGACGGGACCGACACTTGAACGGAGAACATTGGCATAAACCTCATTGGTACCAATGGCGGAAATCGAGTTCAACACAGCCTCGGCAGAACCGTCGACATCGGCCTTGATGATAAAGTTGACAGGCTTAGGACCGGTCGGTTCTGCGACGTCGGCCTCTTCATCCGCCCTCTCGAGTCTACGTCTCTCGAGACGCGCTTCATTGATGGCAGCCATATCCTCACCCATCTTCGCGGTCTCAGATCGCTCCAAACGGTACTCCACGGCTTCTTTGGCCCTTTGCTCGGTAGGCGCCTGGAGAATCTCGGTGCCCGCAGCCGGTTGATCCCTCCAGCCATCAATCTCGACTGGCATGCCTGGTGTAGCTTCGCTGATGGCCAGGCCAGCCTCGTTGCGCAATGTACGCACACGAGCCCAGGTAGTTCCAGCAACGATGATATCACCCGGTCGCAACGTACCGCGGCGGATAAGGGCTGATGCAACTCGACCGTAGCTCTTGGTTGAGGCCTCGAGAACCCATCCTTCGGCATTGCATTCAGTATCCGCGCGATGGTCGAGCATCTCTGAAAGCGCTCCAATGGCCTCTTCAAGTTCAATCATGCCTGCTCCGGTCTTGCCGCTCACGCCAATGGCCTGAACATCACCGCCGTAGTCTTCCACGTGAACACCATGAACAGAGAGGTCCTGCTTGACCTTGTCCGGGTTACAACCCTCCTTGTCGATCTTACTCATGGCGACGATGATAGGGACATTGGCTTGCGTGGCATGCTTGATCGCTTCAATGGTCTGAGGCTTGACACTGTCATCAGCTGCCACCACAAGAACCACAATGTCGGTAACATCGGCACCACGACGGCGCATTTCCAAGAAAGCAGAGTGGCCAGGAGTATCCAAGAAAGTGATCGTCTTGCCTGAGGGCATCGGCACGGAGAAGGCACCAATGTGCTGAGTGATGCCACCGTGCTCGCCAGCTGCCACAGATGACTTGCGCAGCCAATCCAAAATGGTGGTTTTGCCATGATCAACGTGACCCATGATGGTAACAACTGGGGGGCGAGTGGGCAAGTTAGATACATCCTCTGGCACCGGTGCCGCCGTCAGGTCTGCAGTTCCCTCATCAAAGATGGCCTCGTAGTTAAATTCGGCTGCCACCAGACCGGCGGTCTCCGCATCCAGTACATGGTCATAATGAACATCCTCGAAGCCCATGTCTTCCATGCGCGAGACGAACATCGCTGGCCGAACTCCGATAACGTCGGCTAGGTTGCTGACGCTGATAAATTCAGGGAGGTAAAGGGGTGCTGGAGGTGCTGCTTCGACTTTCCTCGAAACTTTATCCTTCTTCTTGCGCTTACGCTCGTCACGACGGCGGTTGCGGTCCTCGGCATCGAAGTCAGCATCCTCGGACTCAATTTGACGTCCCTTGCGATCGTCACGACGCTTCGGTTTTTTCTGGGTTTCGGCTTGTGGCTGATTGTCTGTAGCTTCCATCTTCTCCAGAGCAGACATGTCCCAGGTCCATTGATCCTTTAGATCCTCCTGCTTCTCGGTCTTCTTTTCTTTTTCTGCCTTTTCCGCTTTTTTCTTCTCCTTCTCTCTTCTTTCCGGTTCCTCGGCTCTCCTGTTATCTCGTCGGTCACCACTGTGGCTCACTTGCTCATTGTCGGGCAGCATTGACCGGCTCAATTCTCGATATTTATTCGCTCCCGGCTTCTCGTTCATGGATTGCCACGGCAAACCATCCGGTTTTTGGTGACCACAAACAGGGCACTCTGTCTTCCACGAGAATACATTATTTTTGCACCCAGGGCAGCTCCAGTCATTCTTGAACTGTTTGTCCTTTCGGGTCTTGGTTTTTGGGGGACCCTTCAGTGCAGCCGTAAATGCCGGTTTTGGCGCATTGCAGGATGGACACGCATCAAGAGTCTTGAAGACGCGCGTGGCGCATACGGGACACCTCCAATTTCTCTTGCCTTGGGGTGTATCCTGATCTGGTTTCTCGTCTGGCGTGGTCGTTCGCTGCCTTGGCCGATGACCGACGTGACCGCGTTCATTGCGAGATCCACCAATGTATTGATCTGTTCCGGGGACACGCTGTCTCGATTCAGGTCGTTTTGTGCGTTCCGGCGTAGGAGGTGGTTTATTTCTTTCGACGATAGCATCACGCAGTGCTTGCTCTGCGGCACTGAGACCCGTCGGCTTGGGCGCCTGTTTGCTGGCCCATCGGTTTCCAAATCCCCCGAACTTTGGGGTCATAGGCTTCGGAGCTGCGCCAGCACCATTGTCGTTTTCAGACTCATCCAGCCGGATCGCGGATGATTGGAAGGTCCGCGAACATGTCCGGTTCGAAGAGGATGGACTCGTCGATAGATCAACTCGGCGTGAAAGCTAGAAAGAAGTCAGCGCGTAACATGGGAGATAAAATAGATCGATACGAACCCTTAATACGGCTCGCCGATGCATTCTGCAGTAGACCTCACGCTCCACTGTTGATTGTCAGCGACTTTTCGCGATAGCCGTCTGGCGCTTACGTAAGGTTTCCCGAGGGCAAGCGTTTCCCGTCGGCGCAGCGTGCGAATCAGAGCTCGGATGGCGCCATCTGCGATAAGATTGACCCTGGCCCTGGTATAAAGTCTGGAATCTGGAGAAGCCTTCTCTGTTCATCTACTCTAGTCCAATTGCAGCCATGGAGCCTCAACCCTGGGAAGATCTGGAGGAGCCTACCGACCCCTTGCGCACCGTCAAGGATGAGGCCGCGGGCGCTGCGGGTGGTATTGCTCAGGTTCTGTTGGGTATGTGCGCTGTGCGGGAAACAGCAATTGCTTTGTGCCCAGCTTCTTACACGTTTCATTTCATATAATAAATGGCTAATGCTAATCTAGGTCAACCTTTTGGTTTGTGAAATCATGGCACATTTCCAATGACGCACCTCTAACTAAACCCCGCAGATATCGTCAAGGTCCGCTTGCAAACCACCAGCCAGTACAAGAGTGCACTGGATGGCGCGACTCAGATCTTCAAGAAGGAGGGTCCTCTTGCCTTCTACAAGGGAACTCTGACTCCTTTGATTGGTATTGGTGCCTGTGTAAGTCGCAATACGATCAATTTACCGTCAATGCCCCTCCTAATACCCGCCTCAGGTGAGTGTCCAGTTCGGCGCATTCCACGAGGCACGTCGTCGCCTCGAGGAGCTGAATAAGAAGAAGTATGCCGATTCGGCCCTATCATACACACAGTATTTCATGGCTGGTTCATTCGCCGGTGTCACCAACTCGGTGCTGTCGAACCCAATTGAGCACGTGCGTATCCGTCTGCAGGCGCAGCCGCACGGCGCAGGCCGCCTCTACTCTGGCCCCATTGACTGCATTAAGAAGCTGTCTGCCCATCAGGGCTTCATGAAGGGCGTCTTCCGCGGCCAGGCTGTTACCGTTCTGCGTGAGGCTACCGCTTACGGATCGTGGTTCATGGCCTTTGAATACATGATGAACCAGGATGCTAAGCGCAACAATATCAAGCGTGACGATATCTCCGCTCTCAAGGTCGCTACCTATGGTGGTCTGGCTGGAGAGGCGCTCTGGATTGCCAGCTATCCATTCGATGTTGTCAAGAGCAAGATGCAGACCGATGGCTTCGGTGAGAACATGAAGTACAACAGCATGCGCGACTGCTTCAAGAAGGTCTACGCCGCGGAGGGCTTTGGTGGCTTCTGGAAGGGTATTGGTCCTACCTTACTGAGAGCTATGCCTGTCTCTGCCGGTACTTTCGTTGTGTATGTGCCCTCTGCTCCCTTAAACTACGGATGATTGCTAATCCCTCGAAGTGTCGAGCTTGCCATGAAGGCTTTGGCATAGATTTCTTGTTCGCAAGATATGTGATGTGCTTTCTTTCTTTAGGACTTTATGATATCCAGCACCCAGCCCAGGGATACGGGCGGGAATTGCACAAAATTTGTAACAGGATTCTAGAAGTTACACAGGCTTATACCTATGACAAGATAGATTTCCCTAATCTGTGATATTCAACATCTGGCACCGTTATACACTTCACATAGCCAAAGAAAAGTCACCAAAAAAGTCCTGCCACGCAGTGGGGAAGTAGAACAAATTCAAACCGGGGAAATCCCACTCTGAAACAAATTGCTCCGGTACGAACCATTGTAGATCAGCCTGCGCATCGAACAATTCCCAGAATGGCGATGTGGCTGCCGAACCGCCAGTGCTGGGTTGCTGGGACTCTTGTAACGCACGGCCATACTTCTCGATGCTGACCTTTAGGATTTGGAGGTAAATGTTACCGGCTCCAGACTGGTTTGTATTCGAGCCAGCCTTGCTCAGCTCCTCCACAAGACGATTTCCGTGCTCTAGAAGCTCTTGATGTTCCTCGTCACGCTCAGGTAGAAGCCTTGAGAGCTTGAGAAGCAGCAGGAATGAAAAGGCACACTTGGCCCATACAAAATCCATTGCATATTTCAGCTTTGCCAGGTAAAAATCAGGCTCAATGATTATGATCCGGAGGTGTCGGCGGGCACTGGCTTTAGCAGCAAGCAAGATGTTCCGCTCAGTAGATGACATGGCGCTGAAAAGGTATGATCGTTAGCTTCAAATAATATGGCTGAAACTAGAGTACTTACGCAACATTCTCAACGCCCATTGTCCGAAGGGCTTTACAGTTGAGCATCATTTCTGCCCAGCACTTTTGAACCCGTAAGGCAGCGAGTAAGTATGGTTTCTCTTGTTGTGCCGCGGCAGATCCCTCTGTGACGCATTAGCAATGGGTCGAAAATTGTCGTGACTGAGAAAATATACCAATTATGCGAAGCCAGTCACTATACTAACGTCAGTGTACCCCTTCAGCACCTGGCATGGAATACTTACTCGAACCAGAGATCAAGATCAATCTTCATCTCGTGGACAAACTCGGATATCGCAGATCTATCCAAAGTTGTTCCCACATATAAGGTATCATTGATTGTGGCTGAGAATGCGTTAATTTGATACTTTCATCTTAACCCAGAATACTCCTTACCCCTCAAGATGTTAAGCTGTTGTAAAGGATTTAGCGTCTTGTCCACTTGATCTCATTCAGAAACCAGTCTACTACATACCTCAACCTGAGAAAAGAGACGTAGATCCAGAATGGTCGACGAAGGATGGCTCAATAAGATCCGACACCTTCGAGGATTACCAATCAACCGAATCCCAGGTGGTTTTCCCCCATCAACACGAAATCTGGAAGTCACATCAAGTCAGTTCCATGAAGCCAAAACGAGATCTAGGAAAATGTTACATGTGCTCCAGAACCAAAAGTCCAAACCAAGTTCTCGACTTTCTCATTAAGACACGCTCTCTTTCAAAAACATGATCGGGGACACCATATATGTCCTCATCATTCTTCATCGCTAGTCGCTCAGTGACCTCCTCAAAAGCTTCGTGCAAGCCGAGGTCGAGAGCCATTCGAGTAGCAAATGATAGAATGAGAAGTCGGTCAGCCGAGTAGCAAGCCACAACAAGCATCGCTTGAACTGATTCAAGACAGTTCAGTGCTTTATTTTGGACTATGACGTTGATCCATTTCTTTAGCTCAGCATGGAGCATGTCGGACGTTGGACCGCCAGTTCCTAGTAGAAGTGGTGAGTACGTATGGCCCGGTGATACAGATAAATACCAATTGACAATTTATGTAGAGTATACTTACTTGTTTCAACCATGCAGCCAATTGTGCAGATTGCGTTAAGCAGAATGCTGCTTCGAGATCGTATCGAGTCAAATGTATCGTGCTCAGGGTCAAATATCGGGATATACCTATCCTGGGTTGTAAAGGATATCAGCACGATTTCGAAATAAACGACTGAGATAGCCCTTACGCATCCTTGAAAGAACCTGGGAACAATTTCGATTAGCAGTTTGTATGCTTTTGATCAAGGGTAAAGATATAACATACGTGTTGAAGCAAGAGTACGCGCATTCCGGAGTGATCAGTCCTTTGTCAATGAAATCCGCGACAGTTTCGCCTCGAATCTCAAAGCATGAGCGTTTTCGTTTCAGAGATCGCGAATGATAGGCACGAGATGGCTCGTACCCTGACTGCCCCGAAACACCATTCGGAGATAGCTCCGCCAAGGATCTTTGGTACTCTTGTCCATTAACATACCCGTTAGACTCCACGATAGTAAGAGCAAGAGTATTTTCCTGTGGAGGAGCGTGCTGGGAATATGATGAAGTACAAGCACTCCCACGACGGACTTGCTGTTGATACTCCCGGTGCTGTTGCGGGGATGAAGTATGCTGGGAAGTGACTGCTGATTGTGCGCGACTTTGTTCTAGTAGTAGCCTTATCTCATCTAATTGTGCTCTGAGATGTTGGACCTCAGACTCAACGCCCTCGAATCTCCTAGATCCTTATCAGTGTCGTATAGTGGCCGTGAGATGGTTTGTGTTCGTACTCTGCCACTGGGTCTTTAGGAATTTCGAAGAAGACACATTGCTTGTCAAGCTTCTGGCACCTGTATATCACACTTTGTCTCAATACTTTGCCCCCGCATAATTGTGTATGTCTTACCTTCCGCACGGCCTCTCCTCGTCGCATCTGACCTGCAACTGCGTCAACTCTCGCCCCGCGCACTAACCGCTAGCTCAATGGCGTACCTTTGAAAGCCGACATGCACTGCAAGCTTTCTATAACAGGAAAAGCGCCGGCGTCAGCCAGATATCCATCGGAGAATAACCAGGGAGGGCCGATGGCCGCTCGAACGTACAGGGATGCGCTTTTTCCCGAGTGGCGCGGGTATAGCATGCATAGACTCATCGGTGCTCATGTTTTCCTCCGAAAGAGTACTGATCGGCCTCTGCACTGCGCGTCGAGAAGATTGAATTTACCCCAGATGTTTGAAAAACGGAAAACGCGGGGTCGGGGTTCGGCTATTGCTCCGAGCCGGCTATTGGTAACCCCGGGTTTCAACCATCGTGTCTTCAACGTGGAACGGAAGAGATCGAATGGGGCCCACTTAGGACTATTCGTTATCATCTATTTCGGGAAAGTGTTAGATTCAAGTGAAATTGGCCAAAGCTACATGCAATTGTTCATGATCGTAAAGCAAACTAATCCAAGATCTCGCACTTCTAGAGCGCGAGGGGTTCAACTGATTTAGTATACGTAGACAAAATCCTCATTCTTCATGTCCGTCAGATCCTTAAATGCGTTGTCTTGGACGACTTGCTGCACAGGGAGGCCTTCTTTGTCTTCGATAATGGCGCCCACGGCATGCATCGAATAATCCACAATCTTGGCGTCTTTGCCCATGGCAACACGCCGCTTCTCGTGTTTTTTGTTAAGGAAATAGAGATATGCCGCATTCAAGCTAATAGGAAGTGTTAGAATGGAGAAAGTAATGCCGATTTGGAGGTCTTACCCAACAAGAATCATCAACACACAGAAAAGTGAAAGGCTATCAAGTGGTTAGTTCGTGACACTGGCAGGGAGCGATGAAATTTTGTGCTTACTCGGCGGTAAGACCACGGTGATATAACGGCTTCTCTTCGGTTGTGTACAGAGTCGGCCCAATAATCTATCCGATATGTGAGTCATTTCTGTTGTATTGTTGGAGAAAAATTGGCGCCATACATTACCGACACATTGTCCAACAAGAAGGATACCAGTTGTTACCTTCTTCTTTGTCTCGCCTGCGGTATTTGCAGCAGACCATGAGTAGATCAATGGCGCTTCAAAGTAGTCAGTATTTTATAAAGCTCGAGCATGGGACAGGTACGCACTTATGCCGGGATAGACGGAGATCTGAAGCGATTGATTAGCAAGCGTCAAAGGGATCCAGGTCGTGTCTCTACTTACAATATAATACCCCACAAGCAGGGGTCCTTTGTGAGCATCGTCATGGGGGATCTTCAGCAGCATAAGGCAGCCTGCAATTGGCGGCACTATTAGGAGTGCCAAAACGGGAGCCTTCATCTTCCAGGCAGTAGCCAACCAGGCACCACCCATGGTGGCAATGAGTTGGACGGCGCCAAAGGGCACATTGAGGAGAATGGTATTCAGAGAGTTGAATCCGAAAGACTCCACGATCAAGGGCCCAAAGGTAGTAATGCCACCACTAGGAATACTGTTTCCTTGTAAGCGACGATGACATGGCAGAAGTAGTTGCACTTACGAAATGGAGACCATCAACGAAAACCACATCCAGGATTTCAGATCCAGACATGCTTCTTTCACGTGTTCCCATTTCCACTCATGGTTTTCAATGCCCTGTTGGTTCATGCGAAGTCTGCAAATATACTGTGAATAGGAATTCTTGCTGAAACGAGTGGAAGAGTCAGGTACCTTTCAATGGCAACGAGTTTATCCTCTTCATCGAGGAATTTGGCAGTTATGGGTGAGTCTGGCATGAAGACCCTATTCAAGGCGGTTTAGTATGTTGAGAAGGGAAATCAACAGGACAACATCTTACAAGACGGCGCCAGAAATTCCGACAGTGATTAGACCGAAGAAGAGGAAGATGATTTGGTAAGGTTCAAAGATGGAGGATTTGATGTGGCCCAGTCCGTAGGTGATCAGACTTCCAACCTGTTGAAGACGCCCACGTTAAGACGCTGCCAGTCACTGACCAATGTCTCCCCCCGAAAGGGGTCTCTCACCATGTTGACCACTCCATTCATCGCATACCACGAGCCAAGCCGGACGGGTTGTTCGCGTCGGCGATACCAAATCTGAGTGACTGCAATAAATGCCGGGGCTAGAACACTGGTTAGAGTCTGTTCTCATTCACGATAACAGGTGACTGACCAATTCCAGCTTCAAAGATACCAAGGAACAATCGGCATACCATCAGTCCCGCAAATGTCTCTGCCGCTGTCATACAGGACAGAGCGATGCCCCAAAGAAGAACGGACGCTGCCATGAACTTTCCAAGGGGCACTTTCACCAGAAGGTAGGCAACCAAAGGCTGGAAGACCAGCTGGGCCACATACACAACCGAGCCCAGCCAGGAGTACATCGATCCATGCAGATGAGCTTTTTCAACGAGGCCAAAAACGGAGGCATAGGACAGGGTGGATTTGTCGAGTTGCTGCAGGAAGTAAATGGACAGCAGAATAGGTAGCAGACGCAGGTCGATCTTTCGAAGCACCCGTTTATTGTTCTCAGGGGTCAAGGTCATTGAGCCTCCTGCGTCTTCGATCAGTTGAATAGCCTGATCCCCCTTGGGAACGGCAACCTCGACTGTAGGAGTCTGAGGCTGCTCGACACCGATGGACTCGACATGTTCCAACTGATCCTTGGGATGGGATATCTCAGCTTGTGACATGGCTAACGTCGCAAGTAGAAATCGAAAGATATGAATGAGATGATCAGAATGATTGAAAGTTAGGGTCACCAGGAAGATCGCCCTACTGCAGGATAGGGCTCGCAGAACCCCGTGGGGAAGACAAGTTTATCTTCTCGGACGAGGGCCGTCGATTCCCGAACTACTGCTGCACGGCGTTTGAACTTTGGCTGTTCCGCGTCATTTCTTTTCCTCATGCGATTCTCAGACCTTGAATCTGTATGGTCACCCGACCTGGACCAGCCACGGCAATTGTAGTCGGACAACTTCCGTCTTGGTAGACCAATCCCTGGCTGTTAGGGAAGGGGTAACTCAGATGCAGAGCGGCCGAAGGTACTGAACAGGAATAGGGGTCGGGGTTCGGTGGACAGGGCCGACGCATACAAAGCGAAAGAGCGGGAGATAATTTTGACACCTACCATGTCGGTGTTAGTGTATCTGGGGCCCCACGTATCCCCAGATTTGGCCACTTCTCAGTCCTCGGGGATCATCTCCGATCTCCGATTTCTATGCCCCACGCCCAGTGCGACCATCTCCAAAAAATTGTTGCGTCAGGCGCGGGGTTCTATGGCACTGAATGATACAAATAATGGCCCTAGCCAGGCCCTAAGGCGTATCTTCTCTCTGTGAAGCTTAAAGGAAGCTAGTATTTATCATGCCTCAAAAAGAAGTCTGCCCACGCGGCTACCAGCAGGTCTCTTCGACTGAGCAGCAAGATGTCTCGGTGCGTCTGAGGAGTAGTGCAAGCAGCAAAACACAATTCGACTTCTCCTTCGAAGCGGTGCGCCAAAACCTGTTCCGAGTGACTTTCGCCTCCCCCGACCATCCTATCCCTCCCTATCCCAGTGTGCAAAAGCCCGAGACAAACCTCAAAAATGTCAATGTTTCCGTCAAGAGTGATGCCTCCTCCAAGACGTTCGAGGTTGCCGGCGTCACCGCACAGGTGGAATGGGAGCATACCCCCGTGGTTTCCCTCTCGTGGACCGGTTCTGAGAAGCCGTTGCACCGCGATCTGCCGCTGCGCTCCTATGTCGCCGACTCCACCGGTGTTGCGAGCTACTCCGTGCATGATCGAACAGCTCTTCATGTCGGTCTAGGAGAGAAGAGTGCTCCGATGGACCTCAGTGGCCGGACTTTCCAACTCTCTGCGACCGATTGCTTCGGGTACGACGTCTACAACTCAGATCCCCTCTACAAGCACATTCCTCTGTTAGTCAAGGCTACTCCCGAAGGCTGTGTCGCCCTCTTCTCGACTACACACGGCCGGGGCTCATGGTCTGTTGGCGCCGAGATTGACGGTCTCTGGGGACACTTCAAGGTCTACCGCCAGGATTATGGTGGTCTCGAGCAGTACATGATTGTTGGAAAGAATATCCAGGAGATTGTCCACTCGTACGCTGAGCTGGTTGGCTTTCCACTGCGAGTCCCCCGATGGGCCTACGGTTATATTTCCGGTGGATACAAGTACACAATGCTGGATGAACCCCCGGCGCATCTGGCCCTGTTGGAGTTTGCAGAGAAGCTCAAGGAGCATGGCATTCCTTGCTCTGCTCACCAGATGAGCTCTGGCTATTCAATTGCTCCGGTTGAGCCTAAGGTTCGGAATGTGTTCACATGGAATAACAGCCGCTTCCCTGATCCGGAGGACTGGATCAAGAAGATGCACAAGCACGGCATTCGCTTGATTTCCAACATTAAGCCTTTCCTACTTGCTTCGCATCCTGATTTCCAGAAGTTGATTGACTGCAATGGCTTCTTCAAGGATCCGGAGACCAACGAGCCTGGATATATGCGACTGTGGAGTGCAGGCGGTGCCACCGGCGGCGAAGGCTGCCATATCGACTTCACCTCTAAAGAGGCCTTTGATTGGTGGTACAAGGGCTGCCAAAGCCTGAAGGCTGTGGGTATTGATGGCATGTGGAATGACAACAATGAATATACCCTTCCCAACGATGACTGGAAGATGTGCCTGGATGATAGCATGGTCTCCGCGGATGCGAAGAAGGCCACAGATAACTCCGTTGGTTCTTGGGGTCGCGCCATGCACACCGAGCTAATGGGCAAGTCCTCCCACGACGCTCTTCTAGATATGGAGCCCAAGTACCGACCTTTCGTTCTCACTCGCAGTGCGACAGCTGGAACTATGCGCTACTCAGCTAGCACCTGGAGTGGAGATAATGTCACTAGCTGGGAGAGCATGAAGGGCGCCAATGCCCTCTCTCTCAACGCCGGTATGTCTCTTCTACAGTGCGAGGGTCACGACATTGGCGGTTTCGAAGGACCTCAGCCCTCTCCTGAGCTGCTTCTCCGCTGGATCCAGCTAGGCTGTGTCTCTGCTCGCTTCGCAATCAATTGCTTCAAGACTTCCCCAGACAACAACGATGTTGGCGAGGTTATCGAGCCCTTCATGTACCCCGAGATCACACCTCTTGTCCGCGACGCCATCAAGCGTCGCTACGAGATGCTGCCATACATCTACTCCTTGGGTCTGGAGAGCCACATGAGCGCTATTCCTCCCCAGCGGTGGATTGGCTGGGGCTACGAGTCCGATCCCGAGGTGTGGACCAAGGCCCTCAAAGCTGGCGATGAGCAATTCTGGTTCGGTGACTCCATCCTGGTCGGCGGCGTCTACAAGGCCGGTGTGACCGTGGCAAATGTCTATCTGCCCCGTAAGTCTGGCGATCAGTTCGATTACGGATACGTGAATATGAATGCGCCATACAACTACCTCGCCTCCGGCCAGTGGGCTGAAATTACCTCCGAGTGGCGCGAGAGTATTCCCCTCATCGCCAAGATTGGTGGTGCCATCCCCATCGGCAAGAACGTGCACACCCGCGTGCCTGGCGACGACACCGATGCCTCGCAGGGCGTCGAGGAGCTTGATGATTACCGTGGTGTTGAGATCTTCCCTCCCAAGGGTACCTCGCACGGCAACGTCTTCTCAAACACCTGGTATGAGGATGACGGTATCTCCCAGAAGCCTGCCACCTCCAGCTACACTCTCAGCTATAGCTCCACTGATGAGAAGGTCCTTATTGATTTCACCCGGGACGAAAAGAGTGGCTTCAAGCCTGCTTGGACGGATCTGGATATTATCCTGCACCATGGTGATCCACGCCGTGTTTTCAGCAATTCTGGCCAGGAGGTTGTTGCCAAGGGCGTTGACTCTCGTGGTCGTAATGTGTACACTTTGAAGGCTTGAAATTTGGAGTTTGAGGAATTTTCTAGATGGTTGCCGTTGCATTGGGCTTCGGGACATTACATGAACATAGATTGGGATACCGTGAATACCTAGAGAATAGATTGATGCTGCTTGCTTCCACTTGTACTGAACCTCCACTTGCTGGCCACACAGATAGTTTACCTTGTCACCTTGTTACCATCGTCTGGATTAAAAGATGCTTTCCTTACGCGTGCACAGGAACACAGAGTCCTCATGAGAGTAGATGCAAATATTTTTGAGAGTATACCAAAGACAACTTGTTAATACACGATGCGATAACACCCACAAAGACCTGGAATCATCTATACAATACAGAGTCCGACGCTCGAATGCAAGCCGCGCGGATACAAAAGACCAAAGAAAAGTAATTGAAGCTCCAGACAGAGTCCGCTCAAACACGCTTCTTCTCCTCCGCACCAGGCAACATACCCGTGAACGGATCCAGACGAAGCTGCTCGGCAGTGATAGGCTTGTAGGTTGTCTTGCCCTGTTGAGCAGCCTTGAGGCGTCTCGCCTGTCCAGCCTCACCAGCACGGCCCAGAATACCCGCAATCAGATTCGTAGCGCGGATACTGTCATCGTTAGCCGGGATAGGATAGGTCACACGAGTGGGATCGGCATCGGTATCGATGATACCAATAGTCGGCACGTTGTTCAATCCACACTCATGCAACATGACCACATTTTCCAGCGGGTTCAGACAGACCACCAGATCCGGCTTCACGGACGGTCTATCCGCGAGGTCCCGCTTGAACTCGGGCAGTGGCTGATCCTGCGCATTGACGACCATCGTCTCACAGTGTCCGAGGATCTGCTCGCCGTTCGTAAGCGCACCGGGGATCCAGCGCTCGAAAATGTGGTAACCCTTCGCCAGCTGCGCAGCGCGAACAACGGATCGCTTCTGGTCCTTGCGGGTTCCGGCGAAAAGGATGATACCGCCTCGTGCGGCGACTTCTTCGACGACCTTGGCTGCGCGGCGGAGGTAGGCGGCTGTCACGTCGAGGGAGATGATGTGTACGCCTTCACGAATACCGAAAATATAGCGCGAGTTCTGGGGGTTCCAGCGTGATGTCGAGTGGCCCAGGTGTGTGCCTGAGGCGAGGAGGAGCTCGAGTGTGATATCGGAGGGACGGGGTGGGTTGTCGAGTACGCTTTCGGGATTATAGATTTCCTCGACGATGCTACCAGTTCGGTTGAACTTGCGTCCTAGAGGAAAGAATCTATTAGATTTATTTGGTTTGAGGGGAGAGAAGGCGCTGCTCACGTCGGTTCTCCGACATTCCCCAGATTTGGCCCTCACTCCACTGCTCCTGCGGCCGACTTGACGCCTGCATCACTTCATGAAGGGGATTTTCTGAAGGTACAATGGTCTCCTTGGGCGGAGTCTGCACTTCAGTAACAGGCGCTGCTACCGGAGTTTTGGGCTCATTTGATAAAAAGCGTCTGGAGATCGGAGTCTGACGACTCAGGGCGAGGAGTTGGCGGCCTAATGGGGACAAAAGTTAGCAAGCCTATTCTGAGTGTTGAACGCAACCAATTGGCAACTACTCACTCTGCCGCAACCCAAATTTCCGTACAATCATTTTGGTCGTGGAAATCGCAAGCCGGGATAGGAAGCGTGTTCAGGATGGTCCGCGCGAACTTTTGTCGGGCTTGGCGTTTACTCTCGACACCTGGACACCTTGGCGCCTTACTGACATGGTGTCAGCACTAACCCCTTTTGAGAGACGAGTGCATTGATCGTCGCCCCCGCGTGTGGCAATATTGTTTGTTTCCTACAGTAATCTACTTCTTGTTTTATTACATGAGATTTTCTCGAAATGCGTGTTGATGATGCAATTCTGATTAAAGATCGAGTCACAAAGGACCCACTAATATCGATGCAAGTCTTGTCATGATACACGTGTTCCCATGCAGGGTAATGAAAAAAAAAGAGAAAAGAAACACAAGGCGCATCCGGCGAAAAGCCAGCGTATGCCAACCCGTCCCTTGAACAGGAAAACAAGTAAAGGAAATTCATGAGTGTAGCGAGGTCATCACGTGTAGGCTAGCAAAGGCAAATGAAGCGAGAAGAAGCATTTACTTCTTGAAGAAGTTGCCGAGCTGATCCATCATGCCGCTGCCCTGGTGAGAGGGAGGGCCGCCGTAGGGACTACCCTGACCACCGTAGCCGGGAGGGGGCCCGCCAGGACCCTGGTCGTTGTGCTTGTGCTTCTTGATGGCATCTTCGGCAATGCTACCGATAATGGCTCCACCGATGGTTCCGAGGATGCCGTGGTTGGCCTTGTGGCCGGCGAACCCACCAGCGGCACCGCCTGCGAGGGCACCCGCCAAACCACGCTCACCCTCCTGGGCCTCACCGGGAGCGCCCTGCTGCTGCTCGTAGCCACTGGGGGTTTGTTAGTGGATGATAGGTTTGTTTGTGAGGAAGTCACTTACCCCTGGCGGTACTGGTCCTGACCGTACTGGTGCTGACCCTGTTGACCATATTGCTCCTGGCCATACTGGCCCTGGTTGTGCTGCTGCTGGCCACCGTAGTATTCGTTGGAGGCAGCCCCGCCCTGGTGATACTGCTGCTGACCATAGCCCTGCTGTTCACCGTATTGGGGCTGACCGTAGCCCTGCTGGCCGTAACCCTGTTGTCCCTGCTGACCATATTCTTGCTGGCCGTAACCCTGGCCCTGCTGGCCATAGCCCTGTTGTCCCTGGTGGCTGTAGCCTTGCTGGCCGTAGCCCTGATTGTATTGGTCGTATCCGGACATGATGTGAAGAGTGAATGAAAGATGGAAGTGAGGAGAATGGGTGGTGTGATGATAAATGATGGAGGGAGGGGGATGAGGGGCACCCTTTTTATAAGTGAGATCTCCCCGGGCCACAGGGCTGACGGAACCACCCCACATGGCAACGCGAATTTACGGAACCCCGAGAGGCGCAGTGATCTGAATGCCAGCTTTCTAGGCTGTTGTGCACCGCCACAAGGCCACCTCTCTCAACTATTCCGGTATGTACGGTGCTCAACTGCATGTACACTCGAGGTGTGGCTATGCTCACAGGGCTGAGTTACTTGCATGTCCAGCAAATCTCCGGCTTTGCCGACCCTCTTAAAATAGTAACACGGTCCACGATTCCACGGATCTTCGGCTTCCATGATTTTTCGAATGTTCCACGGCAAAAAGGGGTCGCCGATATACGTAGGCGCCAAGACCCCTCTCACCAAGTTCACTTTCTCGGCACAAGTATTCTCGCTGCCTAGTGTAAAACCCAACTCCGGGTTCTCCACTTCCGACTGCCCGAGGTGTGTGTGTGTGTGACTAAGTTTGAGGGCGGGGGAGGATTGCAATCACATTAAAAGATACGAGTTCGCCGATGTGACGACTGAGTCATGTGGCGATATATTGTCATTGTTCCATCTCCTTATAACATATTGTGTCGGTCCACCCAACGTTCGACCCTGTCGGAGGATCAGACAATGTAGCGCATTGGACGTCCATCGGAAGGGCGGCCGCGAGCCATCACTCTATCTTTGCCAGACGAGGAGAAGCATGGGCGGCACGGTGTGACATATACTTTGCACGCGACTCGATCGGGGTCAGCCGCCCGCGTCTGTCACACTGCTCCGACTGGTCGGGTGATTGCCGGATTTCCCCTGGTCGCTTGATGAGATGCTTAGCATTCGGGTATCCATGTCCTATCCATGGTTCACGCCCGAGATACTCTCGCTTTAGGACGTGCTTTTGCCGTGCAGAGTAGAGCGCGCTAGATTCTGCTTCAAGTGCCGGAGATCGTTGGAAACCGTCATTTCGGAACAACGCGTTGAGTTGGGTCCAACTCTGATGCCAATTGCTTTCTCAAGGAGATTACTGCAACCAAGCTCTACGATAGGTCTTGAACCTTCCAGTTTCAAGTAGATAAAGTGCCCGCGTGGCTTTGAGGTCTGAGATTAAAGATCAGAAAGGCCACGAATCTAGACGCCTAAGTGGTGGATCTAGCAGTTGTCGAGTTCTCGTCACTACCTCTAGCTAAGAGCCATACATACGTACTCAACCCCGCGGAAGGACTATTTCACTCTTCGTCGAGGTTTGGATCTGGGTACTAGATATCGAACCTAATCAAAGAAAAACGAGAGGTGTATGGATCATGTTCTACTTGTATCTGAACTTTCAGCTATTCTTGTATGGCCGTGCTTTTGGGCACACATCGGAGCAAAACAAGCTTCTCTTCTTATGGTTTGACTAATCCTAGAACAGTTGAGCGTACACGAAGGAATTCTACCGTACCTCAGTGAACGCCAGGAATTCGTGGGCTCATTATTTTCAAGTCAGTTAACCCCGGTGCCTCCCACCTTTGTAGTTCATACGGTTAGACCACCGATCTGACTAAACCTACGCGACGCATCATCACCCCAATGACGTGGCACCATGCCAGCCTCTGAAGATCGCACGTTTGCGATTTTAATTCAGGGCTAATAGAATCTAGTAGAAGAACGATACCCTTGCACTCACGCCAGACCCTTAATGTCCATGTTTGGCCCATATGCAGGGTTGAATCACTCAGCCCAGGCTGATCGACGGGACGCAAGGAGCAGCTGGTGGATCGCGGGACCAGCTGAATCTGTGCTAGGCCCAATCACATGGACTGATCACCAACTATCGGACGAGCTCAACCGAGTAGTTCGTCACCCGGCCCTGCAGCTCTCCGGTAACTGTCTCTGTTCAGCCTAGATCTCCCAAATTGTGGACCATCATTGCTAGTATCGGGGCGGGTGATCCACCCCAGAGCAACCTCCCTTTTCTCAGTCCCACACAACTTGTGGCGAAATGGATCTCTGTATAAAGCGGAGGAGCGCCGATCGCGCAGCAATGTGCTTTGGGGTGGGGGGTCCAGTTTCCAGTGACCGCGGACGTCAGTGACTTTTTCTTGTTCAATTTACATTCTCCTAGATCTTTGCCCAGGATGTTGCTCCGTTCGGCATTTCTGTTGCTATGCTCGCTGGCCGCTGCATCTGCAAGAGCGCCTCCGGTTGTTTACTTGATCCGTCATGGTGAGAAACCTGCAGACCCGAATGATCATGGTCTCACGCCGGACGGATGGCGACGAGCGGACTGTCTTCGTCACGTATTTGGAGCCGACTCGGAATACAATGTTGGACATATCATGGCACCTACCGTGAAGTGGAGTGAGTCTAATAATAACAAATGAGCTTGACTGCAACTCGCTGAGACCTCGTAAACTGATTTTTCCCATCTGTGGTAGATGGTGATCACCGACGACCCTATGAGACCGTTGCCCCTCTGGCGCATGATCTGGGCATCGATATTGACGATCATTGTACTCGGAAGGACCCCCAGTGTGTGGTTGATACGATCCGGTCCTTCGATGGGGCCGGCAACCTGTTGATTTCTTGGCGTCATTCTAATTTACACACGATCCAGGAGCTGCTGGGTTTTGAACATCTCGTCGAATACCCTGAAGATCGGTAAGTGAGATTTCTTCCGAGGTACTCTGAGCTTCAAGCTAGCGTAGAAGCTGGCGGGTTGACGATCAGCACACTTTTTCCCCCAAGTGCGGGGATTGTTTCTCGGTCGGCGATGGACAAATCCTTTTACTCTTGCTCGAATTATTCATAGGCTGACTCAATCAGGTTCGATCTAATTTGGACTATTCCACACCCTTATGATGAAATCACAGAAGTGTACTCCGAGCAGTGTCCTGGGTTGGATGTGCGGCCGAGATTGGTGGCTCAGCTTTGATTAAGACATACAATCTAAACGCCTTTGAATTTATTTCCAAAAGCTTCACTTTCATAAATAGTTTACTTTGAGTCGAGTTGAGGTTCCTCCTGTCGACAGAGCCGCACTAGGTTGATGACTAGATTGAGGCTGAGTACATTGCCCCGCAGTGGTCAAGAACAGCCAGCTCCCACGATTTTCGAACACGACCTGAGTTCAACCATGTTTCGAAAAGTAGTCAAATTTTCGTCTCATTGCAATACAACCATGGGGTCCCCCTTTCTGATTTTACCCCAGGAAATCATCCTGCTCATCGCAAATCAACTGAGCAGCTCCGATCTGTTCCATCTCCTTCAAGTAAACCATATGCTATACAATCTCTTGATATCTGACCTCTGCAAGCGAGATATTATCTCTACCGGGGGCCAAGCTTTACTCTGGTGCGCAACACGGAGGGCAGAAATCGGAGTACTGAACATGCTCGAGGCCGGCGCGGACGTGAATTTCAGACCTCGCGATTGCTCCACAAGACCGGCGCTCCAGCTTGCCATTGAAGATTGCAATTTAAGTCTAGTCAAGCTACTTCTGGACAAAGGGGCGGATCCAAATGAGCTGGGATCAGCTGGATACGGCCCCCGTATCTTGGAGAGGGCCATTCGAAGATCGGGGGAAGATGATCTTAGAATGATGACGCTTCTTTTGGATTATGGGGCCGATCCCAACTTTCGTGGTAATTCTGGGATGAACCTTCCTATTTTTATTGCAACAAGTCTCTGGCATACCAGAAAAATGGCATTGCTACTCGCTCGAGGCGCTGTCATTTCGGATGCGGTCTTCACAAAAGCGCAGCACCCGCTCCACACCGCTGCATTGCGAGCTGAAGCGAGCACAGTAAAATTGCTAGTCAATGCTGGCTGTGATGTGAATATTCGAGATCTACACGGTAAAACAACTCTGATGCAGGCGGCTGAGTATGCCTCAAAAGAAACCGTGCAAATGCTGTTGGATATGGGCGCCGATCCCCATCTTAAACAAAATGATGGAAGCAATGCGTTGTTCGGGGCGCTTCTAAACAAAGACAAAGCACAATCCATTGCGATCACTCGGCTCTTGTTGGATCGCGGAATCGACCTGAGGCTTACGGATAACAGACAGCGGACTCCTCTTCTTCATGCTCTTTTCCACTCTGGCTCCAATCTATGTCCGGAAAATATGGAAGCACTGGTAGAATGTGGTATAGATGTCTCTGCACAAGACGGTGAAGGGAGAAGTGCTCTCCACTATATTGCGAAGCAGGCAAGACCAGCTGTTGTGAAATGGGCGTGTGATGTTGGAGCTGATGTGAACCGGTGCGACGACCTGGATGAAACTCCCCTATTTTGGGCCCTTCAAAGCCCTGCACACTCAAGCAAGGCTACCACAGTACGGGTGCTACTTGATCAAGGCGCCGACGTCAATCATACCAACATGCTCGGAGAGACTCCTCTCATGTTCGCCGCAAGTTCGTGGTCTCTAGAGTCAGCACGACTTCTTATCAAACGTGGAGCCAACGTGCACTGCAAAGACACGGAAGGAAAGACGCCTTTGCACTGGGTTGTCACTGCTAATTCTCCCTCGCCTACTGACGACCCTCGGAAACTCATTGAGCTCTTCATTTCAAGTGGCGTAGACGTGAATGCCCGAACTCCCGCCGGGTTAACCGCACTGTCTATGATTAGCGACCTACGTCCCATCATGAAGAAGCCAAAGAATTTCCTGATCCAGAAAGGCGCCAGTAGATGAAAGACTCAGCCTCAAAAACAACACCAGTCGCATGATATGTGGGGTTAAAGCAGAGTAGATTTCAATGGGGTTTCCCAGATTACATTGAGGAGAGAATTCGTTGAGTTGAGTTGAGGAGCAGCACTCCACACATAACGTAATTCACCACCGAGTGGGCCACACCACCGAGTGGGCCACCCAACCACTTTTTCGCGTCCTACCGCGTCAATCTGTCTTCTATCAACCACCATGCGTCCAAATCGTATCGGATCAAGCCAGGATTCTATCCAGCAAGAAGGCCGCCTCCTACTTGCTATACAAGCTATCAAAAGCAAAGAAATTGGCACCATACGGCAGGCTGCAGATCAATTTCAAGTGCCTCGTTCTACGCTCACGCGTCGACTACGCGGGACTACAAATCGCGCTGAAACTCGTCCAAATGGCCATAAACTATCGCAAATCGAGGAAGATTCTCTTATCCAGTGGATTATCTCAATGGATACCCGCGGTGCAGCCCCTAGGCACTCAATGGTGCAAGAAATGGCTAATTTATTGATCCAAAAACGCGGCACGAAGGATACTACGCCGACCGGCAAGAATTGGGTCACAAAATTTATACAACGCCATCCAGAGCTTAAATCTCGCTTTTCACGACGCTATGACTACCGGCGAGCAGAACAAGAGGATCCAAGGGTTATTCAAGAGTGGTTTAACACCGTACAAGCCACAATTCAGCAATACGGTATCTCATCGGACGATATCTATAACTTCGATGAGACTGGCTTCGCGATGGGCCTCTGTGCGACGCAAAAAGTGATTACCCGGTCAGAATACTATGGCCGGAGATTAGTCTTACAGCCAGGAAACCGCGAGTGGGTAACTGCGATCGAATCAATCAATGCTTCGGGGTGGGCGCTTCCACCGACGCTTATCTTTAAAGGTAAGCAATATAATCAAGCGTGGTTTAAAGACCTTCCACCCGACTGGCGCTTCGAAGTTAGCGCAAATGGGTGGACATCCGACGCGATAGGCCTTCGCTGGCTTCAAAAGCAATTTATCCCGTCGACAAATAGTCGTACGCATGGAAGATATCGACTTCTTATTCTCGACGGTCACGGAAGCCATCTTACGCCAGAATTTGATCAACTCTGCCAAGATCACGATATTATACCAATCTGTATGCCAGCGCATTCCTCGCATCTTCTACAGCCGCTTGATATCGGGTGTTTCGCGGTTTTAAAGCGCTCGTACGGTAGCTTGGTCAGCCAGAATATACGGCTTGGGATCAACCATATCGATAAGCTTGATTTCCTTATAGCATATCCACAAGCTCGCGCTGACGCATTTAAACCAAATACGATTCAAAATAGCTTCCAAGCAGCAGGATTAGTACCATTCAATCCTCAGCCAGTGCTATCAAAGCTTAATATTCAACTTCGGACGCCGACACCACCTACAAGCCGCGGTAGTCAATCAAGCGCTTTTTACCCACATACGCCGGCGAACGTCGACGAGCTTCTAAAGCAAGCATCGTCTATCAAAGCTTTCTTAAAGAGACGCTCCAAAAGTCCGCCATCGCCGTCCCAGGCCGCGTTGAACCAGCTTATCAAAGGCTGTCAAATTGCAATGCAAAACGGTATATTTCTCGAGCAAGAAAATAGGCAGCTACGCGCTGCAAACGCTACGCAAAGGCAAAAACGCGCTCGTGTGAGTAGATGGATAGCCCACGATGACGGTCTATCAGTACGAGAAGCATTAGAGCTTGAGGAAGCTCATGATTCGTTCTTTCAGCCAAGAATAGGCCCAAGGGTAGCACCGGCGCAAGCTACGCAAGCACCAAGAGCGCGGCGTCTACCTAAATGTGGTAATTGTAGCGAGATAGGGCATAAAAAGAATGCCTGTCCAAGAAGAGATTAATAAATATAAAGGCGTTATGGTTGATTTATATCAATAAAAGTGTAGAAAGGGTGGTTGGGTGGCCCACTCGGTGGTGTGGCCCACTCGGTGGTGAATTACGTTAGGTAGCACATCCCGCAATTCGAGGCGGAGAAGCGGCACGATTGCCCCACGCGATACACGCGAGTCTAGCCAAATTGCATCGACAACTGGTCCATCATCTCGCATCACCAGATCATTCCCAGTCGCTCAAAAAAGCTGAAAGTACTGAATTACTGCAATGGCAGCCCGCAGCTTCAATCTCGGCATTATTGCGTGCGGCCAAATGGGCACAGCCATCCTCGCCGGAATCCTCAGCCAAGAACCCACAGCTAATGCGCCATGGAACGTGAAGCGGATCTTTGTCTCGGTCCAATCTACAGCATCCGTCTCTCGGCTTCAAACTATGCTCGCGCAAAACCTATCTCGTGTGACCATTTACCAAGGAGATAACTTGGCAGTAGCGGAGCATTCTCACGTCGTGATCTTGGGGTGCAAGCCCGCACTGATGGAGGGGATCTTGGGGGCGGAAGGAATGGGAGATGCCTTGAATGGAAAGATTCTGATCAGTATATTGGCCGGCAAGACCACAGAGATGACTCGACGAGCAATCAGTGACTTTGAAGCACCACTTAGTGGAGCGACCCCTCATGTGCATGTTGTGAGGACAATGCCAAACATGGCGGCCCGGGAACACGCATCTATGACAGTTGTTTCCACGCCGGAAGATGATTCGGATGGTGAGGCTGTGAGAGTAACGAGATGGCTGTTCGATCATGTCGGGAAGACACATGAAATACCAGAATCTTTGTTTGACGTGATTGGGTCACTTGTTGGCTGCTCGGCCGCCATGTTCACAGTGGCGATTGAAGGGTTGTTAGATCAGAGTGTTGCCAGTGGCCTCGATCGACCCGCTGCTTTAAAATTAGTCACACAGACGCTGTTCGGGCTGGCAAAGCTGCTGGAGGCGGGCAATCACCCATCTGTCTTGCGTGAGGAGATTTCGTCTCCTGGAGGAAGCACCATCCAGGGCCTAATGGAGCTTGAGCGCCAGGGGGTTCGTTCGGCGTATGCATCTGCGCTTCAAGTGACTGGTGAGCGGGCGAAATCTCTAGGTTCTAAGGAGAAGTGATTTGAGAATATCTCATGAGATGGAAGATGAGAGGATGCGAAGAATGAGCGGGACTACTCAGCAAGACGAAATTCATTGCAATTGAAGCGATGGCTTAGGTTATTCCGATAGAGCATAATTTATCCCCCAGTACATTAGTTTGTATAGATTGATGAAGATAATGAAAATGTTTGATATTATATCTGTTGAAAGATGAACTGAGATAAAGGTTGAAGTATCTCGGGGTATAGTCTATGTGAAATAATTATACAGGCGTTAAGGCATTGCGTTAAGGCATTAAGGGCGGCATCATGGAGCATTTTCTTCGGTGGTTTTCGCACCGTCTTCAGCGACGACTTTGACTTCGTGGCTATGCTCAAGTTCCGACAGAACGATCCACGTAGGAATGACGCAGAGGAGGGTAATTCCGAAGTTGAGGCCAATGCTGACAAAGTGGTTTCCACCGTGCGATTGCATGCTACATTGATGTTAGCAAGAATACCTTTAGTTTGATTTCCAAGTTAAACTTACGCCCAAGCAACTGTTTGACCCAGAGCTTCGAATCCTCGCAGAATGCCGCAGTGGTAAGACAGAGACGAGATGTCAGTACTGTACTGGCCCACCAACCAGTAAAGGAATTGTTGAAATGCTTGGCCGCCAAAGGTCCAGAAGAAGACCAAGGCGTATGACTTGCCGAATCCGCCCTTGAACCAGTCAAAGACGGGGGATTCGGGATATTCATAGTAGAACTGGTATTGCAAAACCGTAGCCCAGATCCAGGTTCCGGTAAGAATGACGACGATGGTCAAGAACGCGATCCGTGCGCGTGTCTTGATGAAAATGGATTGCCGATCAAGTAGGCTGGCAATCAAGAACGAAGAGAAGATACCAGCAAAATTGGTGAAGAAGGATGAGAAGGCACGAGCACGGACGGTGAAGTAGTCGGTCAACCAGGTGCTGAGGAAGCCATTGTAGAAGTAGCTGATGAAGAAAGAGGGCAGGAGTAGGAGCACACGGCGTGTAGCAATCAACTTGAAGGCAGCTTTGAATTCTGCAGACCAGGTCTCCTTCTTGTGAACCACAACCAATGTACGATCTTTGCGCTGCACCTTCTCGGCAGGGCTCAAGCACAACGCAGCTGGCAGACCGAGGCACATGATGACGATAAAGACAATGTAGGTGCCTTGGCTGATCGTGCCCTGTGATGAAGCCTGGGCATTCAGACCGAGACTGATCGCGCCACCAACAATAGGTCCAAGAGCTTTAGCTGTTTGCCAAATAGCTATTGCACAAACAAGAAAATTAGCATTTGATTTTGATCTGTCAAGATTGAATGAGGTATCTTACCGAGATAGAAAGCTCGATCCGAAGGGCTAGGGTATCCAATAATAATAGCAGCCTCTGCGGCCCAGAAAAATCCAGCTGAGATACCGCACAGCGCGCTGCCAAAGAGCATGAACCAGGTCGTGGGGTGGTAGTTGTTGGTGTAGAGACCGGCACCATAGATGGGGTAGCCAATCGCGCCAATGACCAAGCCATAGCGAAGGCCAACGCGGTTGTTGATAGCACCAGCGGCAACACACACAACCGCGAACAAGCCATAGACAAGAGCATTCGCCGCAGACACCGCATAGGGCTCCGCAGCACCACCAGCACCCAGGTTGTTCATCGCATCCCACATACCGGGTGCCGTGAACGAGACAGCACTACAGACGGCGATCTGAAAAGGAATTGATCGCCAGATAGACAGCATGCGACTGTAGCGCGGCGCGTCGACCGTGGTCGACGCATTGTCAATCTCCTGATTTGAGACTGTGGAAGACATTGCAAGGGTGTATAGTGAGCCCTGCTGCACGGTCTGTCCTCCTTACCCAACGTCAGGGGAGTGAATGAATAATAAAGGAATTCAAAACCACATGGCACCTGCCAAAGACAGAAAAATTGCAGATAGGCAATTCAGTGGGGCGAAATTGCGTGCTCACACCTGAACAGTTGCTGTAAAAAGTTGGGTCCACCCGAAACTTGGATGGGCCGAAGATTTTGCACGCGACACTTTTGATGCCGATGGAAGTGCCGATCTATTTTCATCCAAACTAGGTATTATTTACTCATTATGATCCTGGTCATCCACGTCAGTCTATTTTCGCTTTTTGTTTGAACAAAAAAGACTCTTTGTGTGGTCCTAGAGAGCTTGGCATATGGGGAGCTAGCAGTTTCAATAAGGTAATGAGTGGACCCGCATACCCTTTTGGGACCATTCGCCCGCTTACATCGACGTCTGAACAGCAATTGCGATATTTCGCCTATTTTTCAGGCAGCAGATTGACCTTGGCATATCTTGGCAATAGATTATCAATCACTTTTCCATCAGCCGGGGGAGTTTGGGTCTCGTGTATCCGTGATTTGAGACTCTACAGGGATTGAGGACATGACTGAGATTAAGGTTACTCTTAGTCTCGACCCTGAGCCAGTTTCGGCCCGATCAGCAGTCCGGCACTACATTGGATGCTTGATATCGTAGAAAAACTAATCTCACGATTTTGTAAAGAATGAAGCGTCAATTTCATCAACGGCAATTATTGACGACGGCAGAACCCTCGACAGGCCATCGGCAATGGTAATAGTAACAATTCAAGTCGTCACGTGCTGTGTGCTGGGATCAAGACAATCAGGCACAAAGGCATCAAGTTACCCAAAGTAGTTTTAGTGCGATACAGCACAGATAAATGAGAGCGGGAGATTATGATGGAACAGCCCGACCGTGGGTATTGCAATGAAGTCTGTCATGAGGTAGCGTCTAGTTCTTTAATCAGACAATGTCGAATATGGAGCTCCATCATGATACAGCTGTCAACAATGGCCTTCGCCTCTGTCTTGACTGGAACAAAAAAGCTGGACATCACCTAAGAAGAATCACTATGCTCGACGAGCATCTTCTCACCCGTCACCTGACAAAATGGGGGAGATCTTTAGTCGGTCCCGGGTGACATACTGATGGTAACATTGGTCACTGCGGTTATCATCGCCTCCATGAATGGAATACGTGATTCCCAGTCAAAGAGATTCAAGGAATGCAGGTAATGCCAGAATATGAGTCAGAGACCATCATTCCTTTCCATTTTCTTTGATGAGATAAGGAAAATTCACAGCCAGTCGGTCATTCCGTCACGCGTAAAGTTATTGAAAGATGCATCGACCTTTCAAGCAATCCCTATAATCCAACTAACAAGCTCTCTTATAGTATCATCCACGTTATTGAAGACGAACTGATTCATGTAGAACTGAGATGAATTTGATGACCAATGCCTATTGTGATTTGTGAAATGATTAAAACAGGTTTATTGGACCATGGTCTCCATGATAATCTCGACTGACCGAGACTCAAATTCAGATCTGATGTGTTCCTCCCGAATCTCTTCAAGGTCGAACCAAGCCCTTCTATTTTCTCCTTCGTGAAATTTGCAACAGGTGCCGCGAATAGAAAGAGGTCTTTACGTGTAGGAAGAATGTATGAATTGATGTGACTTCCATGGATCGGTGAATTCTTTCAAGTGCAGAGATGGACTTACTTCTAGCTTCTAGTAGAATTTAAATATTCGAATTTGGGCTTCAGAGCTCTATATGAGCCAACGACTTAGATCTCGTCAATATTCTTGATGGCTAGTGTCCTTCTCCTGGTGTCATTGCCGGGGTTTCTCCCATATATTCCAGTATTATGTAGATCAAATTCTCGGCAGCAACTCATAGTATGTTCAGAAAGGGAATCATAGTAGCACCCAAGAGACTGAAAAGTCTTAAGAGGATTGTCTGGTCAACAATGCCGTCTCACATCTTGAGGTCGGTTCACGAACGCCCCTTCGATTGCCAGCATGACAGGATCAGCAGGATACTTGGGCCGGGATGTTTATTCAAAATTATTCGAAATTTTAACTTGACCCGTTTCACTGATCTTCCACATAGTCTGATGAGATCTCGGTCACCAATCTATTGAAATACGAGACTGCTGGTGTTTCAAGGATCGACCTTTCGGAGGCTCTTCCACAAGCTGCTACAAGCCTTTCTTCAGAATCTTTGATCATTGGTAACTGCACTCCTATAATGACATGAACCGCTTATTCCCATTTCATAGCTCTCTTTTGCCGTGAGAAAGGATCGTCGCAACAAAATCTCGGCGGTCTGGCCTCGGGCCCCACGCTGCGGCCGTCTGTACGATTAGAAATCCTCCACTGCCGTGGGGTTGGATGTACTTTCTTTTGGAATGACAATTATCCGTTAAATACCCATGAAAAGAAGGTTCAGCACTGATTTGTCTATGCTCTTCGCTTTCAACTTTAAGGTTCTATCTATTCAACGAGCAATACCATGTCTCCTTCTTCCCATGACTACGCAAGCAGAAGGCTACAGTCATCTCAGTCCTGCCACGGTACCTGAGATTTGTCAAGTCAGCTTAGACGGGGTCAATGCCCGGACGGTGGAGCTATGCACATGCAGCGAGCCACCTGCAATTCAATCAAAAACGAAATCTCTTCAAATACGACCCTAAGGACTTGAGGCCCTCCCCCGCAATCGCTCAGCTTTAACGAACCCGCACCTCCCCATCTTTCATATGAACAGATTTGTTATCCTGCATTATGACTACAATAAAATCTGAAAAAGGTGTGGAGTACGATGATTGCAGTCGGAACTCTGATCTGGTACCAAGTCCTGTGGCTGCAAGAGGTTTGGAAGTGGACTCCCCTTCAATTTGCAATTGGATGGACTCCGTTCGTCATTTGTGCCACGGCAGCCGCCTGTCTTGCTGCTTGGCTAGTTCCTCGCGTGTCAGCCCAGTGGATTTTAGCAATTGGGACCTGCACGATCCTGGCGTCGAATGCACTGATGGCAACTGTTCCGCTTCATCAAAGCTACTGGGCCCAGATTTTTCCCTCTGTTGTGCTCTTAGCTTTCTGTCCTGACTTGGTGTATACCGCTGGACAGATCATTGCTAGTAATTCGGTTCGCCGACACCAGCAAGGTATCGCAGGCTCTATTATTGGCACATTGAATCTCTACGGGAACAGTCTTGGATTGGGGTTCGCTTCCACTATTGAGGTTCAAATCACCAAAAGTTCGGGAAGTCAGGTCTTGGGCTACCGATCGGCGCTCTATTTTGGTGTTGCAATTAGTATTCTAGCTCTCATACTAGATGTCGGGTTTGTTAGACTGCTTAAAGACGATCGTGAGGGATGGAGTGAAGAAGACCGCATGCAGATTGATGAGATGGAGCTTGCTAACCTTGCTGAGACCACTGGAGCTGATCGTCTTGCAGCAATCGAACGATTGTGATCGCAAGCACTACATACATCCTGTTACTCGGGGGATCGCGAGTCAGCCACTACCAGTAACTCGCAGTAATCGAATCGAACCCCAAGGTAGGTAAGATAAGCTTTATTGATCCAGGACACTTTCGTGGCGCTACACGGCGCCCTAGTCTTTATTTAGTTTTATGGCTCGGGAATTTTCATCCAAGTGTTCGAGGTCGGTTTTGCTGCCTAGAGTAGTCTGTGATCTCTGGTGCATACTATACTGCGAACACATTGACCAGTGATCGTGTGCTAGTCTCTAGCCAAGAATTGATCTCCATCTCAATGCTTCTTTGAAACTGTTTCATACATAACCACTGGAGCTTGCAGGTATCCACAGAAATGAGGGTCGACATATCAGAAACGACTCAGTACGAGAATACTCCCATGAGATGGAGATTAATAGTGCCTCAGGTCTTATCGCTCATTGAGACCCAGAGTTGGCCCGAAAATTAGTGAAATTTGACTCTATAAGGTGCTTTAACATCAAAGGACCACAGCTGTATAGAAGGAAAGCACAGGCCACCTGAGGCACCGAAATTATTGTGCGCGGGCGGTGAAAAAGCCGAGCGGAGAACGCCAAGATTTCCTCACCCCCAAATTTTTCGTAGCGGCTATTCCCTCGCCATCCAAACGCAGTCTGGCTTTCACAACGAGAGCATGGATGATATCGAGGTATGTTACAGTGCCTTGGATGTCTGAAGTCGATACTGACTCAAATCAGGAGCGGCTGCGCAGCCATGCGCAATCATTCGACGGTCTGCTGTCCTTGATCCCCGCCAAATACTACTACGGCGACGACAACAGTGTACGTTCGATCCTCTGCTCTGCCTGACCGACCCTTCTCCTCATTCTGGTTTTTTCTGCTTTTTTGCGTATCCCCATTTTGAAATTTCAGGTCTAATCACCCTCTGGCCCTGCAGGATCAATGGCAACGGAAAAAACAGACCAAAGAGCAAGCTCGCGAGGCTAAGCGTGCAAAGCTGGACCCTGAGTCTGGCAAGACCGCCAAAGATGTGATGGATGAGAATGCTCGCAAGCGCAAGCGAGAGGACGGTACCCTCGAGTCCGATTCGTCCGACGGAGAACTCGGCTCCGAAATTCCCAGAGAGGGACTGACCCGAGGCGAGAAGACCAAGAAGCAAAAGCAGCAAGACAAAGAGAAGTCGGATGCCGCCAACAAGATCAAGAAGTCAGAGGAAGCGGAGGCTCGCAGAAAATTGAAGGAAGAGAAGAAGGAGAAGAAAAAAGTCGCCCAAAAGGAAAAGAAGAAGGCCAAGGACACCGCGAGGAAGGAAAAGGCCCAAAACGAGAAGCAGACAGAGACCCCTGCCGAGACTTCTGAAAAGCCTGCCCCCAAGGCAAACAACACTGCTGCTGAAACCAAGGAAGATTCTGACGACGAGGACGAGGACGATGTCGAGGGCGTTCCCGAGGAAGGATTTTCCGTCGAATTTCACGACCAGCCCGAGGACCCTTCCTCCGCCTCTTCCATTCGCGACTCTCCTGATGCCTCGAACCCCCAGTCAGGCAGCTCCTCTATATCCTCCATTGTCCCTCCCTCCGCCACAGATGCCAAGTCCTCCGAGCCCAAGGCTCTCAAGCCCACGCCAGAAGATCTTAAGCAGCGCCTGCAAAAGCGTCTTGATGAACTTCGTGCTAAACGTCAGGCCGATGGCCTTAACGGCAAACCCGCACGTAATCGCCAAGAGTTGATCGAAGCCCGTCGGCAAAAAGCCGAGCAACGGAAAGCACACAAGAAGGAGTTGCGTCAAAAAGCCAAGGAGGAAGAACAGCGTGAGAAGGATGAAGCCATGACCCGCCGCTTCTCCCCCGGTGGTTCAGGATCCCTCCTGGCCTCGCCTCGCTCCCCTGCCGAGTCGGTTGGCTCTTCAAGCAACAACTTCTCCTTTGGTCGTGTTGTCTTTGCCGATGGCCAGCACACCGATGCCAGCCTCACAACTGTCCGTGACGCACCGCAGAAACACGGTGCCACCGATGCCGCTGCCTTGCTCAAGGCTGCCGAGGCAAAGAAGGCTCGTCTCGCCAGCATGGACCCCGAGAAGCGTGCCGAACTCGAGGAGAAAGACCGCTGGCTGAACGCCAAGAAGCGTGCTCACGGTGAGCGCGTCCGTGACGACACCTCTCTTCTGAAGAAGGCTCTCAAGCGCAAAGAAACCGCGAAGAAGAAGTCTGAGCGTGAATGGAAGGACCGCATTGAGACCGTCTCTCGCATGAAAGACCAGCGCGCGAACAAGCGTGAAGAGAACCTTCGCAAGCGCCGCGAAGAGAAAGGCAATAAGGGCAACAAAAGCAAGAAGCCTTCCGGCGGTGGCAAGAAGAAGGCGGCCAGACCTGGCTTTGAGGGAAGTTTCAAGCCCAAGACTGGCGGCAAGAAGAAATAAAGTCTTTCATTCATAGGCTGACTTTCACCTTTCCCTTATCCTACTCTCTTGCCTCCTCTTGTCTGCATATTATTTCTCTCTCTGTAATCCTTGCTTATATCCTCCTCCCACGAAGCTGGAACACGCCCACGACCCACAAAAAGAAAAGTGTTTTAAGACATCGAACTGGGAAATATCCATCCGGGAATTCAGGTGTTTGGTGTTTGCGCTGTTTCAGCGGCATGTGTCGTCTGTTATGTCTTGTATGTACGTCAGCATGGGTAGCGATCTATCTTCATATTGTGAATACAATATCATTCTGTTCCGAAGTGTTTCCTTCTGGGTGCCGGATGCTTCGTAGAATTAGATCTGCACTTAGAAGCCCTGGAGGCGATGCCGAGGCCATTAAAGCCAAGTTGCGTACACCACTATTCGAGAAGGAGCCTGGGACTGTTTGCACAGACATCCATCCACTCACAATTTATTCCGATCTATCATGTTTCATTTATTTGATTCAAGCCGTAATGAAACAGAAAACATGCTAGATTCCAGACATAGGGAAATATAAAAGACAAAGGAGCCGAGTCTCATCTGAACGAAGACTTTGGAAACCGACTAATACAAAGTGATAACACAAGGTCGAGGGGGTTGTATGTACAATATGTGTTGGGGCGAGGGCATCATAAGCCCTTTCTAGATTTTTCGTGCAAGACCCGTGGGCGCACTTGGTATAGGCCCGTGTCTCCTCACGAGGCCTAACCCTTCATTTGCTTCTCCATGCATCACCGAAGTAGCTGTGAGCATTTATCGGTAAGGAGCATCAGCGCGGGCAGCCGCGGCAATCTCGGGCTCCCACTTGTCGCCATTGGCGAGCAGCTTCTCCTTGTTGTAGAGGAGCTCCTCGCGAGTCTCGGTGGCGTACTCGGCGTTGGAGGCTGTGGGAAAGCATAGAGTTAACTTCCAGTCCATGTCTCACGTAATTGATGTAAAAACTCACTCTCAACGATAGCATCCACGGGACAACTCTCCTGGCAGTAACCGCAGTAGATGCACTTGGTCATGTCAATATCGTAACGGGTCGTCCGGCGGCTTCCATCCACGCGCTCTTCCGCCTCAATAGTGATAGCCTGGGCCGGGCAGATGGCCTCGCAAAGCTTGCAGGCAATGCAACGCTCCTCACCGGTGGGATAGCGACGCAGAGCGTGCTCACCGCGGAAACGGGGAGAGATGGGACCCTTCTCGAAGGGATAGAAGATGGTGTACCTGTAATGAGGAACGGGGTCACGTTAGATCATCTGCGGATCATCGAAGTCGACTCGTTGGAATATCCATGTTGACAGCCAAGTGGACTTACGGTGGGCGGAAGTACTGCTCCAGCACAACGTACATGCCGCGGAACAGCTCGGCCATGAGGAAGTACTTGGATGCCTTGTCAATGGAGGACTCGGAACCCTGGTCCCAGCGCTTGGGCGCGGGCAGACGGAAGCTGGGATGAGGGGGTCCCGCTGGGGTGGCAGCGCGGGACGCAGACAGAGAGAAGTTTGCGGTCGATCCGATGGGCATGAAGGGGGAGCGGCGGTTGGCAACCAGCCGCGCGACCGATCTCACGGTAGCCATGGTTGGAAGAGGAGATGGGAGAGAAGAGGCGAAGGGTGGGAGAGGAGACAATTGACAGAGTAGGAGGAGGTCGCTAACGTGAAGTTGAGTGGTTTGCAGTTTCTGGCTTAGGTCATTCCTTTCTGTCGGGATCTGATTGGCCGCCGGGCAGGATTTTGCGTAGGAGCATCAACTTCCCGTCTTCCTTCCTCTTCTCCCTCTTCCCCCATCGCTTTTTGAACCCACCTTCTTTCCTCCCAGACCTCCCGTTGTTATCTATTCTTTGAGAACAGCCGTCGCGCTTTCGATCTTCGATTTCAATATGTTCCGCTCCGCCATCGCCCGCTCCTTGAGGGCTTCCGCCCCCCGTGTCGCCGTCAAGACCCAGGCTCCCTTCCAGATCCGCAGCTCCCCCATTGCTGCTCGCGTCCCTCAATTCACTCCCGTCTTCGTCTCTCAGTCCATTCGTGCCTACTCCGCGCCTGCCGGTCTGAACAAGGAGGAGGTTGAGGGCCGGATAGTCAACCTGCTCAAGAACTTCGACAAGGTGCGTCAGACTGTTGTCCGGGCATGCTTTGCCATCATCATCTTCATATTTACGACTGGATTTTCGCTAACTCTCCTCTTGCAGGTTTCCGATGCCAGCAAGGTCAGTTTCCAATGACGCGACAATACCCGCTGGTCCTCGGCTGTTAGCTCTGAGCTTTCGGCGGGGCCATCCACCCAATTCCATTTGATTAACAAATACCGATCATTAGATCAACGGCGCCTCTCACTTCTCGAACGACCTCGGTCTTGACAGCCTGGACACCGTCGAGGTGGTTATGGCCATTGAGGAGGTATGCGCTCTAGTCCTTTCCCTCGGAAAAGATCATCGCAGAACAAAAGCTAATCATTTGATCAACAGGAGTTCAGCCTTGAGATCCCCGACAAGGAGGCCGACCAGATCCACAGTGGTAAGTTTGATTAGCTTCTGCGAGAAGGTTCCTCGTTGGACGGCAACTAACGTGTATTGTGCGAAAAGTTGAGAAGGCTGTTGAGTACATTCTGGCTCAACCCGATGGTATGTTGACACTCTCTGCGATTAATACGACCCAAGACACTAACTAGAGTACAGCTCACTAAATATCTTAATTGAAAATCCCAGAAATCGGTTGGTTGGGAGTTGGATAGAAAAGGTTCGGGATGATGGCGTCAGCTAGTCCGCTCGAGAACATGTATTCCCGTGGCCTCGGACGCTGCTCTGTATGCTGAAATCCATGCCAGTGGTTTTATTCCCTTTTGATCCTTCTATATCGTGTACATCATCTTGAATGCAGTTTTGAAGCAGAACGTGGATAGCGGACTACCGCTGTTTCTCCTCTCTACACTTTTCGTTCTCGACATCTCTTTTACGACCGATGCCGTCTACAGTGACCGGGATATTTCTTAACATTGTTGACCTCTGCAATGGCTGCAATGGCTGGAAGTAATCGGGATGATAACACAGTTGAGGCTCACGGGGCGGCCAGCACCTGGGCAGCGACGAAAGTCAAAATCGTAGGCAGGGTGATGCAGTGTAATGCAACATGACGGCAGGCATCTTGATTATTGAAAATGCCCAATGCTGGGTCCAGAGACCATCTTCGTAGTGAAGTATACGTGGACTGGACAGATTCAAATGATCTTGGTTGCGGGCGCACAGCGAAAACAGCCACCTCGCCTGGCGGAACTAACTTCGACCCGACGTTTTTCTGGGACTTCATCCGTCTTTCACCCCTCTTCTTTAAAGAGGTCTTGAATTGACAGATTAGCTTATCTTGTTAACCCACTCGGTCCCTGGTTTCCCCTGACGCCGAGTCCCACTTCAGAAAGCGGCAACGGTAGCGGGAGACTTTCGGTCTACGCGATTACCTTTCACCAACCAACACGGACACTGAATGCCCCTTGCGACCGGCACGCAGATCGGCTTCGAATAAAGCGAGATTCCCGGTCGATACCCACCTAATCTCTCCCCTTTTCTTTCTTCCCCACCGCTACCCTTATCCTCATGGCCTCAGCCGGGGGCTTGACACGCCGACGAGGCGGCGGTCGAGCTGCTGGCCCAGAAGAACAAGATGACAGTCGAGTCTCGTCGCCTGTCTCGAGAAACAATTCCGCCATGGACAATCGTGGCCCGGAGACCTCGTTCACCGCTGGGGAGAACGGCCACAAGATCGCATTCGACCCCCGCGACCTTAGCGAAACCGAAGAGCGAAGCAAGCAACCCAAGCTCACCTTGATGGAAGAGGTGCTGCTGTTGGGACTAAAAGACAAGCAGGTGAGTTGCAAAGGATGAAGAGGGGCTAGCCAGACTGCCTCAGTGGTGCCTGTAATTTGACCAAACTCGAGTGTCTAACGTTTTGAGAATCTTCGCAGGGCTACCTGTCCTTCTGGAACGAGAACATCTCCTACGCCCTGCGCGGGTGTATCGTTATTGAACTTGCGCTCCGAGGTCGCATCAGCATGCAGAAGGACTCCTCGCGACGACGCTTTCCCCTAGCCGACCGCGTGATCGAGGTCATCGACGACACATTGACCGGGGAGGTCTTGCTGGACGAGGCGCTGAAGATGATGAAATCGAGCGAGAAAATGAGCGTGAACTCATGGATTGATTTGATGAGTGGTACGGCTACCCCCAAGTGATCGTGGATCTTGCGATATGACCCAGCTAATCCGTGTCTTCTCAACCCCACAGGCGAAACATGGAATTTGATGAAGATCGGATACCAATTGAAACAAGTCCGTGAGCGACTGGCCAAGGGTCTGGTGGATAAGGGTATCCTGCGAACCGAAAAACGGAACTTCCTCCTCTTCGACATGGCAACTCATCCGGTTGCCGATAGCGGCGCCAAGGAAGACCTGCACCGTCGCGTGCGTAACATCTGCAGCAACCGCACCGTGATCATTCCTCCCAGTCCTTGGCTCCCCGAGGACTCTGAGTTCCGTTATCTGCGCACCGTGACGATGGTGTGTGCTGCATATGCGGCGAACGTATTGGAGAATGCCCTGGTCACAATGAGCCACGAAGCGCGTGAGAGAGCCTTTGCTCAGGTGGATGAGCTATTGGCAGAGTACTCGCAATATCCGTTTGCTCGGCGGGCAGGTGGGTCGCAGGCGATTGGAGCCAACCTAGCCCAGGCCATCAACGACGAGGCCAACAAGAACAAGGACCGAGAGCTCCAATTGGAGGTATGTCTTCCCGTCGCATCTATGCCTCGAATTGTTAACTGACTATTTGACTAGATTGTCGCCGCATGCTTGAGCGTTTTCACCAGACTTGATTCTTTACTTTAAGCGGATGTACCGTGTTGATTCTAATACATTGTCCTTTTTTTTTTCTGCTTCTCCTCCACCTTCCTTTCTCCCCTTCTGTCTGGCTTTTGCTCTGAAGGAGCATGAAGAATTGGATATCATTTCTATTCAATCATGTACTTTTTCATCGTGTGGTTTGGGACCTTTACTGGTCAAAGCATCTTCGATATCGCACTCGCGTCAAAAAACTGTTCTCGCACGGGGATCTTTTATGCCCGTGGATTCACCTTTCGTGCTTTGAGATCTTCATTTTGATTTTCTCCTCCTTCTTTCCTGCTTACGCGCCTGTTATGCGAATGGGGAAACTATATCAGGTTTATATCTCTGAGATGATGGCTTTGTACGCGGGCGCCCGTGCTGTCTTTCCGACTGAAATGAATCAATGTCTGTTTCGAGAATTAAGCCGAGCGGAATCTTATCAGCGGCTCTAGGATACATGATATATTCAATTCAATTATCTAGAACACCAAATGGTCCTGATATATCAAAAAAGAATAGAACAATGCAGTCGGCGCATCCACGGAATGTATTCCCTTGGCACCCAACGTCTTGCAGCACACTCAACGGTGGACTCAATCAAATCACCAATAACACTCTCGGGGTAGACGTATCCGCAATGTTTTGCCGTGGATGAGAGTAATTACATTCGCTCTACGATTTGTGGCAATGCTGACCTTAGTTCAGACATACGTCAACATTAGGGCATCGCTGTGATCTATACATAATGGCGCTGGCAAGTTGATTCCACCTTAACAACCAAATTTGTTCTGCGAGTAGGAAGAGAGGGTCAATCTCCATATCATCTCATCATGGCCGTCTATTTGACTTCCTCGTTGTCAGCCGTGTCTGATCCAACGACTCACACAATGAATAGGCCGGACTATTATACCAGGACTCATTCTGGATCAAGTGTCTCCCCGCGTCAACCACCAGCAGTCAGATCGCCAGCGATCAAGTCTCCTTCTATCAAGTCTCCTGCAGTTAAGTCACCAAGGAGCAAACCAGGAAAGGCAGGAAAGCCACGGTCCACAACAATGAACGAACAAACCTTCGTTCCAGTATCAATGCGAGCGCTCTATTACTATACGGCCCCGGGATCCCCTTCGCCGATCAAAGAAGTCTCGCGAGATGAGATAAGTAGAGCCGGATCCGGGGCTTCAAACATCAGCCCCAGGACCAAAGCTTCCGAGGCAGAGCCCAGATCAATCCTGATCTTGGATACTGATTTCCAGACACCACGCCCCTCGCCTAATCAATACCTTCTCAAGATCCGAACAGCGGCCTTCTGCCAGGATGAGCTTCGTCTTGCCAATGAGCTGAACCCACGCCCGACGACACCAAAGATCCCACTTCATAGTATTTGCGGTACTGTTATCACTACACCAACAGTGGATCACACAAAAATGAATGGTCCGCGCTTCAAGATCGGGGATCAGGTCTTTGGTCTCTTGAGCTACGCCCGCGATGGCGGCGCAGCAGACTACGCCGTCGCCACAGAGAATGAACTAGCTCTAAAGCCCAGCAACATCAGCACCTACGAAGCAGCAACCATTGCCCTTCCTGCACTCACAGCATGGCAAGCCCTATTCGTCTATGGCGGCCTAGCTACCGACTCTCCGCTAGGCGGGATCAAAAACACCAATGCAGATGGGAATGCCAACAATAAAAAATCCCATTCCGAGCCCTGGAACGCAAGTGACGCCGCAATGGAAATGGCAACCGCGAGTGGCAGCACAGCCGGCAACAGCGTCAGCACTGGCAGCAACCACGGCCGAAATGCTATCCGAAACTCAATAGCCAGTATCAACGAGCACTTGAATAAACGCGGCTTTTCAAATTCCAACGGTACTCATGCTCCCCAGAAACTCCGCAGCTCCATTACCCAGCTTCACGGACTCTTCACTGGAAACCGCAACGGGAAGGGCAATGGAAGTATCGCAGATGGCCTCGAACAGCGAAAAGGAAGTCTACTAGCATCAGAGCGTAGCTGGCTCCTAGGCCGAAGCAATTCAGTCTTTTCAGGAAAGAGAGGCGGTCCTGTCCGTGTACTCGTCACCAACGCGCGCGACAGCGAGATAGGTCGTCTCGCCGTACAAATGCTTCGAGCGGAAAAGCTCTTCCCTGGCATGCGGCCCTGGGTCTGCGTGACATGTTCACCGGCTGAAGAACAGATCGTCCGGGGAGAGTGGGATGTAGACGGGGTCATTGTGATCCCGCACCTCCCGACTGAGAATGAATGTGCCATCGGACCGGAGTTCCGACGCATGAAGTGGGAACCTGTTGATCTGGTGCTTGATTGTACGGGTGGTGAGGTCTTTCGACAGGCTCATTGTGCTGTTAGGGATCATGGGACTGTTCTTACAGCTGTAGATCCGGGCCCGGCGCTTGAGAGAGAGGGTGGTGATGAACAGGATCTGTTGGGGAGGAGGAAGAGGGATTTGAAAAGTAGGTTTGTGCCTGTGAATCCGGATGCTAAGGCCTTGGAAAGCATTGTGGAGCTTGTTGAGGGGAACATGGTTCGAGGGAGGGAGGAACAGGTTGTCGATATGGTACATGCGGCGCAATTGCTTGATGGTGGAGCTGCTGGTCTTGCTGGGAGTCGACGGGGTGGAATGGTGGTGGTGAGGATCAATCCTTGAGAGCACTGAGATGCAATCTAATGGGAGAGTTCATTGAAAAGGGAAAAATCGGAGTGTGATTTGTGTTATATGCAAGTATTGATGCGATATTCACAAGTAGAATTGAAGAAATGGATGAACAAACAATTCAAACATTACAGTGCCAGGTCCTCCATGCCCAATCCATCGACGAAATCATAGAGCTCCTGGGTGTCTTCAAAAACAGTCCAAGCTTCCGAGGGTATATCCTTAAATGCCGCTTCAAATCTCTCGGGTTTATTCTTCTCCTCCATATGAGACACATCTGTCACCTTTCGGATAATGATTGCATGAATCCACCCGGGGTATCGATGATACATCTCGGCGTATGCCTCGGGATCCTTCTGAGTAGAATCGCCGATGCATAGAACCCGACGACGCGGGAACCAGCTTCGAATCTTTTCCATTCGGTCCACCTTGTACTCTTGAGTCTTCTCCGTGAACGATTGAATGAGACCCTTGAGGTCCATCCAGGAATAGTCTCGCAGCACGAGCGTGCCAGGGCAGTAGTGATCATGAAGGAATTGGTGCAGGAACGGGTAGAGGTTGTAGGGGGATGCCGAAAGATAGAACCAGGTTGGGTCTAGTTCGGAATGTATGTGACGATAGAACTCTGGCATGTTTTTGATCGGCACGGGTTCCTCGGCAAAGGTGGTACGAAGAATGCCGGTGGGCTCCATCGTCATGGTGCGCTTGATCGTGTCGTCAATGTCCGAGACAACAAGCCAGCCTTCTGGTGCGGCGAAGCATGTTTCTGCTGCTGCCGCGGACTGATCGTTGAAGCTGTGAATTGATGAACGGATCACGGTGCCATCGTGCACGCCTGTTCCACCCAGGTCTACGATCTGGCTGATGATGCCATTGCGGTCGGAAGGTCCCAGAGAGTGGGACTGAGCTGATCCATCAACCTTCAGGTCGATGTTGATGGTGCAAGAAGGAGAGACGCGGTCAAGAAATGGCTGTACGCGCTTTTCAATGATTGCATGTGCCATTGTGATGCTATGGTCATCGTGGCCGACCTCCCCATCCAGACCGATGTAGTCAGCGATGGCAGCGACCCATTTGCCGACATCTTTGCGGCCCTCGGTCTGGAAGATACATGCAACAACTTCGGTCTTCCATAATTGCTGCGGATTGCCGTCTGAGTCATCGTCAACTGACAGATACGCTGTGTTGTCGAATAGCCAGGCGGTATTCTTGCTTGGGTCTGCCGCATGAGGTAGGGGATTCTTGGAGGCCAGAATAGACGAGAAGAAGTTCAAAAAGCCGGAGCCACGCCTTTCTGGTACAGGTGGTCGTTCAGCTGGCTCTGCCACCTCATTGGCAACCTTTTGCTCAGGGGATGCATAGCTGTTGGCTGGTGGATGAGCCATAGCGGAACCAGTCCAGGTCTGGAGCACTGTTTACTTTTCTTCGATCCGACTTCTGGTGGGGAGGAATTAAATCCAATATATCAAGTCACGGAAAGAGCTTTGCAAATCAACTTGGTCATTTCCCCGCCCGCGTTACCACATGTCCAGAAAGGTTCGCGGCCATTCATCAGGGGAAGCGACGGTGATCATATAAGGCGGGACGATCGCCTTTAGCGTCTGCTACACGGCCCACTTGGTCGAGTGCCCATCTTGCCCCCCGACGCCCACTCGAATGGGGACTATTGAACATGGATGACACAGCCAACGGCTGATGCCATCATTAGGCGAAATCAAGCGAACCGAGCTGAGGCTCAACCCGTGCCTTGGTCATGCCGTCATGCCGTCATAGCACTGTGCCCTACATGAGTTAAGGCTGTATAGATGACTCGGAATCGGGGAGAGAAAGGCGCTTTACCCTTGAAATCAGGGGTTCTCTCACGTTGATCCAACTTATGCCCGATGAAGCTGCGTTGACGACTCTTTCAAAGCGTGAAATGGGGGTGTATGTAGCGACAACCCCACACGTGCGTGTTCTGGCAGGCGTTACTCAGGAGTTCACGGGGCATACAACTCCGCCACCTTGGAGCGCCAACGGCTTAGAAAAGGAGATCACCTACTACCAAAGTAGCCACGATGTTTGATCCTCATAACTTATTGGCGTGGCATCGATGTGTCCTCGTGAGATCGATATAGTGGCACGTGATGCTCCTTAGATATCAACAATCGATCACATTTTTCTGCATCATTTATCCTCTTTCTCTTACATCTTGAATCAGGTAGGGTCGAAGGGATTGTGAGTCAAGCCTGAGGTTGATCTCAGTGACCTAGCTCATTTGGACGCCCTCTTGCCAGGGTCTCCATATCACCAGGCAGGAAATTTGATCAGGTGCACAGGAAGGGAAACCAGGTTTTCTAAGATCCGTCACTATATGACGCTATTCAAAAGGCCGCTTCGTGTTAAAAAATTAATGTCGAAGGGAGTCAGTATGTGTTGATTTACCTTGCATGATAGTTCAACCCTATCCAATCTAAGGACCACGAGGGTGCTGCCCTTGCATTCGCAGCCTTGGACCAGCCTCGCCAGGTTTGTGATGCAGAGCGACTTAAGACTTATCCCTTTCTGGAAGACAATTATAAAGAGAGCGTGAAGGCAGGTCTCTAGAGTGAGTGTCTGAGATCAAATAATTGATGTTCCTGGTCTGTGTACATCAAACTGTACGATACTTCAATGCCTCCAAATATTTACCCTCTACAAGCCGAGTTCCCAAGCAATATCTCTCTCTCACGACCCGACTCCTTCCATCTCTCTGGGCGAAAATCGAGTCGTCGGTCACAGCGCAGACAAAATGTCATGCTTCCCAGTTACAATGATCCGAACCCACTGGTCCTCCGATCCACTGCCCACTCATTGACACATGCACGTCCAACAAATTGTGAATTGGACTGTCCACGATGCCAGCGGCAGATACCTGAACGCCACTTGGTATGCGATAGACAACAGCCATGTGGAGTCACAAGAACCCTTTGATAAGGGTTTCATTTCGCAGATATCACCAATCCCAAAGTACCTTGAAGATGAAATGTACGGGTAGAACTACGCAGTTTTGGACAGCGTGTTGTTCAATTCAAGGGCCAGGTGGACTTGCGCTTTAGAGTGCTCAAATCCACCAAGGCGCCAATTTGCCCTGGATGTCTCCAAATTACGCACATTGGGCTGTGTTGATTGATACTGAGGAGCGGTTTGCTACGGTGCTGGTTTGAGCTTCGAATGTCTCCATCTCCTGGCAGGCCCAGGCCACAAGTGGGCGTCATCATGGACAAGAGCTCTTCTGCAGCCCAAAGCATGTCCTGATGTATCCGGGACTAGCTGTATTTAATCATAAAATCATTGATATTGATAATGCATGACTTCATATATGCGAAGTCGTAACCCATTTTCTGACCATTCTCTGAAATGTAGCGGATCGGCTTCCACTGCCGTTCCAGATATCACATCGTAATTACCATCTTTTGGGGGCAGAAATTTCCGTCCTCGAAAAAGAAGCAGTCACAGTTTCCTGTCCCCGACGCCGCTGGACATCCTTGATGCCGGTACGGTCCGTCACCGTAGTCGCGTTAATGATGTTATCAAAGTCCTCGTCCTCGCTTCCAGCCGACCCAGACTCGGCGTCCGAGTCAACATATGTAGGCTCTGGTCTTTCGATCTTCTCGGGCCGTTGCTTTTCTTCAACAGATGGATTCTGGAAAGCCTTAGAGTTCAATATCTTCTGCCGAATTTCTGCCATTTGGTCTTCGTCCTCTGAGTCATCGGAAATCGCGAATGGGTCTCTGTCGACCTCGGCTTCATCTTCCTCCTCACTGTTATCCTCTTCCGATTCACCATCTTCATCATCGTCATTCTGATCGTCCTCGTCCTCGTCGTCCTCGTCAAAGCCATGCTTGGCGGGCAAACGGTTTGTGTTTCCAGTCGTCCAAATATCGTTCGTTCCTTCGGCGCGGCTGTCTTCGTACTCTTGTTCGATCTTGGCAAGCCACTCCTCCTCTGTCCTCTTCACATCCTCTTCTGTCGCACAGGCGGCGTACCGCTGAAGAAGTTCTGAGTTGATCTCGAGGAACGCCTCCCCATATCTGAAGTTCTTGAGGACTTCCCGTGCCCATTCTTCGTGTCCACAGATACAGAAGCATGCGGCCAAGGCTTCAACGCAGTTCAACCGCCAGGGCTTGCCGTAGTTTACCGTGTTAGCCGCAATGAGGTAAGGCACTGTATATATAAATCTGTCAGCCAAAAGTCCATGCGAACCAGTCCTTTGCACTGAGCACATACGCAATCGTTCGCATTTGCCGCCAATCCGTGACCAGGGCACTTCCTTGACTCGAACCCAAGAGCACTCCACAACTGCGGCGCCATATTGTTCCATCAGTTCTTTATCGGCAGGAGAGACGACTTTCTTCGCGTTGGGCCTAAGTTGATCTATTAGTAAAGTGGATGCGACAAACGAAGGTTCTGCATACGATACAATAACGCCTGGGAAGCGTTGACCGATATGAAGCTCCCGCATCAAGCCCAGCTTCATCAAACGCTTTCCTGAACATCGCTTGGGGTCACAGTGTCCCATGTCCCAGCAGGCGGCCTTGAAGGCTGGCCGCGACGAGCCTGAAGCATCTTCGCCGTCACCGCGGGGCACCGGTCGCGGGCGGGGAGCGGAGAACTTCTTTCCTCCTCGAGAGAAATTGTCTTTCTTGTGACGAACCATTTTAGGTGGGCAAATACAGAGAATTGAACTTGAACGGTGAAGGTAGGAAGAGTAAAGAAGCGGAAAAAAAGATGGCCAAGCACACGTGCGGGACTCCGCTCTCCAAAAGAAAGTGAATCACTTTGGGCGGCGCCTCCTCTCCCGCGAACATCAAACCCCAAACAACCCCACTCCCCCTTTCTTCTATATCGCAACTTTAACCCCTCCTTTCCTTCAACCGCCATCCTGGAGGCTGCTTCCGCACGCATGGCGGCTAGGGACCGCTTCGGTGCCTATGCTGAGCCGGGACTATCACCTCTGCAGCGCGCCATCCGTGAGCTGTCCCCCTCATTGAGATTCCAATTATTGTTGACTGAGTTCTTTTGCTCTACAGGAAATGCATGCGATCCTCAGAATTACGAGCCGAACCTAGCCTTGAATCTCGAAGTCGTGGACCTGATCAACTCGAAGAAAGGCAATGCGTGAGTCGAACTGCCGAGCCACCCCGCGCGCGGTTCTAACAACCTATCCTTACAGGCCTCGAGAAGCAGCCGTTGAGATCGTCCATCTGATCAATTCACGTAACCAGAATGTCGCGTTGTTGGCGTTGGCGGTATGTTGGTGCAATCGCAGATGACAGCCTGGTGCGGGGGATGACTGACCACCCGGAATATAGCTCCTCGACATTTGCGTCAAGAATTGCGGGTATCCCTTTCAGCTTCAAATCAGCACCAAGGAATTTTTGAATGAATTGGTCCGTCGGTTCCCCGAGCGGCCGCCCATGCGAGCTTCGCGGGTCCAGCACCGCATTTTGGAATCGATCGAAGAGTGGCGGCAGACCATTTGCCAAACATCGCGCTATAAGGAAGATCTGGGATTCATTCGTGATATGCACCGGTTGCTACTCTACAAGGGATATGCTTTCCCGGAGGTCCGCCGTGAGGATGCGGCTGTTCTCAACCCCAGTGACGTAGGTTTTCGATCTTGGGCATTGGTCCTCGCCAGATACTGACATTTTCATAGAACCTGCGCTCAGCGGAAGAAATGGAGGAGGAGGAAAAGGAAGCGCAGTCTGCGAAGCTGCAGGAGTTGATTCGGAGAGGCACTCCCGCTGATCTGCAAGAAGCCAACCGGCTCATGAAGGTCATGGCGGGCTTCGACAACCGACACAAGACCGACTACCGGGCGAAAGCAGCGGAAGAGGTGTCCAAGGTTCAACAGAAAGCCAAGATTTTGGAAGAAATGTTGCAGAGTCAGCAGCCTGGCGCAGGCATGCCTGAAGGCGATGTCTTTGAGGAGCTCGCTGCCGCCCTTCAAAGCGCTCATCCGAAGATCCAGAAGATGTGCGAGGAAGAGTCGGATGACCCCGAGGCTGTTCACAAGCTACTAGAGATCAATGACAGCATACATCGGACCATTGAGCGGTACAAGCTTGTTAAGAAGGGCGACCTGGATGCGGCGTCCAGAATCCCCAAGGGTACGTTGGGTACGACCACCGGAGTTTCCACAAATGCCAACAATGAGCTTTCTTTGATCGACTTCGACCCCGAGGAGCCCAGCTCCAACGGTAATGGTGAGACCTCGGCGCACGGTGGGAATGCCTTGGAGGACGACTTACTCGGGCTCTCTCTTGGCAACCAGGAACCTGCTTCTGGTGGTGGGATTTCGCTGGGCGGCTCTAGTAGTAAGTCCCCGTTGAACGAGCCACCTCCCCGCGTCGTTGCTGACACAAATTTTAGTGGGCTTTCCTCCGGTCTCTTCAGGACCATCTCCTCCGGCGGTGTCTCCCCAGTCTGCCCAACCGGCAGCCGCGGGATTCAAGCCCAATTACGATATCCTTGCATCCTTCAATACATCTCGTCCTGCTTCACAGTCTTCTACGCCTGTGCCGGGGGCATCACCCCAGGCCCGCGCCACGGCCACCCCGCCGCAGCCGGCGGACCCCTTTGCCTCACTGATGTCTGCTAGTCCCCGACCTGGAGGTAGTCCCTTCCCGGCCCCGCCTCAAGCTCAATCCGCGACAGCCTCATCGTCCCTGTTAGACCTGATGGGAGACACAGCCACTCCGCAGCAGGCTGCTGGAAAGGCACCCGCCGCCCAGGAAGACGATTGGAACTTTGCCTCATCGCTCCCGCAAAGCAATGCCCTGCCGATGATGAACAAAATTCAGGTCTTGAACTCGCAGTTACGCGTTGATTTTGCTGCCCGTCGGGTCCAGACTGCGCCCCGTCAAATCTACATTCAAGCTACCTTCTCCAACACGACCAGCCAGCCGATCAGGGATCTGCACTTCCAGGTTGCCGTAGAAAAGGTAATGTGACCTGGCCGCTGTACGCGAGCATCGCTTGCTGACCAACTTCTAGTCATACACTCTGCAGCTCCGTCCGCAATCAGGCCGAGAGATTGCTCCGCAACAGCGAAACGGTGTACATCAGGACATGGCCCTGGACGGCATTGACTCGGGCAAGGGCAACTCTGTGAAAATCCGGTTCAAGGTGTCCTACAAGCTTGGAGACGAGTCTCGCGAAGAACAGGGCATGGTACCACCCCTGGGAATCGCCTAGGGGTCTTGTCTCGAGATTTGCGACAAGCTGCGCGCGGGAAACGCCGAATACGCTAACATACTTGTCCACGGCTCGGTCCCAGTGAAACAATGCCAAGATGAGTGGCATGACACGCGTCTCCATGCGCCGCCGCGGTTACCGGCCCACTGGAAAGGCCAATTTTGAGTTGAATGATTTGGCTTCCTGGCAAGGGACCAGATCCTTGCGGCTCCGTGATTTCTAATTTCTTCTATCAAAGTCAGCGTTGTAGACTCGTTTCCACCCCCTCCTCCCCTGTTGTGCTTTGAAAACTTTAGCGTTACTTCTGTTTATAAAGATCTCATTGTGAACCCGAAACTGCATTGCTTCGATACTTGGATTCATATTTGCAATTCAAATCGATTTCGACTTGTGCATGTCTTCTGTCGACATCTACTTTCCTTGCCAGATGAGCTGCGTAGATTACTTACTGCCTTGGGGTCTTACCCATTTGGGCAACGGTCGTCGATCCGTCCGCCCGAAAAGCTTGGATCTTCCAACTCTGCTTGCGATCACGGTAAAGGCCTGGTAGAGCAACGCATATCATCCCAAATGTCTTTAAAGGACCGAACAGGCCCGAGCGATTCCCGCGGAAACGCAAACTTTCCAGGAACCACGACTGGTACACCACACCGGGACTAGTAGAGGGGGTGGTGGTGTTGATCCCGTTAGTTCGGCATCTATCGGCGATTATTCTTCGGGGGAATCGGACTTGCGCAAGCCTGGTCGGAACATCTCCGTTGCCTCGCACGTGTTTTTATCATCGCGAAGTTATGCTAGCCTCATCGCCCTCTTCAGGCTATACTCGGGGGCTCTTAACAGCTTCCTAATTCTGGGCAGAATCAAAATCTGGCTCTGGTGGAGATGTGGCTGGTGTGGCTCGAGGTGCCGCGGAAATGGTAGCCTCCGACTATTCTCCGCAGGCGAGGCCCGAGTCAGTTGGAGTAGGGATTTTGGGGTACTGGATATTGATGAGATCGATACAGATCTTGATCCCTGTGACATCGCTCATTAGGTGACGATACGTTTTCAAGTTTTTTTTTCTTTTTTTCCCTTCAGTTCTAGAGATCGGATTATCCGGCGGTGGAGAGGATGGATGATCTACCAAGGTCTCCACCCTCGATGTAGTGTTAGCGCACTTAACTTTGACCAGGATTACTCTATAGGGTTCGAGCTTGCGAGAGCAAATGTACCACTCAACACGTTATTTAATTACTACCCCCAGATACACGTACATTTCCAACCAGACAACATATACTACAAAAAGTTACAAGCGCTTCATGTTTTTCCATGTGAAAAAGCGCCGACCTGCCTTAACAGTGCCAGTGGCGACGCCTCCACGCCGACAGGCTCAAAACGGCTTAGATCCGGCCGGACGATAAGGTGATAAAGGCGTCTAGACCGGTAGGTACAAGGGGTGGCGAACCCAAGGACGAAGACATACATCCCGCGGATAGCCATGGGAGAAAGAGAGGGGGGGGTGGTCCCCCCCCCTCCCCCGTGGCGGACACATCTGATGGGGTTGTGTCAGGCGCATCTAGATCCTGTAAAAGTCGAGGCAGGGCTGAATCCCCTCTATCTGGTGTGATATCAGCCCAATCATAAGTTCGAATTGGGGGGGTCCATTAGAGGCGTCCGTATCCTAGGTACGGGGGCTCCAAGGTGCTCTAGGCTTCTTTAGGAGGGTCTGAAGAGTCCCCGTCGGAGTATGATTGATTGCTCGTTAAAGTATACGATCCTATGGATCTGAATCGGATCTGTTTTGCTGACCGTCCCAGTATCCCAGTTTTTTCAACCCTAGGGGACGTTCCTACCTGCCGATTGGCCGATTAGGGGTTTTGGCAGGATTCTATCGGGGGCCCTTGAGGCCACAGCAGGTGCCATGTAGTATGAAAAGAGGGCCCAATATGAGCTCATAAACGGGGCCGATCGCCGTTGAGGATCGACAGGCATCGGGGGTCTGCAGGAACACGATAGGCACAGTTACAGGGAAAAAAAAACTCTGCAGAGAAAGCGTCACGTGTGGTGCGACAGTGGAAAAAAGAGCCACTGGCACAAGATGGGCCATGAACAAGTCAAAAGGAAGGTGAAGCAATCCCGCGTTAGGAGAGCGGGTCTGCAGTCGCATCGCGGGGGAGCAGCGTCTCCACTGACTACCAGGTGCCAGGTTCTAGGCCTGTGATGCAGAACTGGATCCATTTCCCTGGATGACTTTTCCGCTGCGCCAATGTTCCAGTCCCAAATTGGTTCCAGAGTCGGTAAACTTCACAGCAGAGGCAGCTCGTATTGGGTGGCGCTATCGAACGGACTCGCCGTGCATTGGGCCCGCACCAGAACATCCCCGGCGTACCATGGTCCGAACCCTGGAGACTTTTCTCGGCGTCCAAACTACGATCGCTGATGGGGAGCCATGGATCTGCTCTCCAAGCTTCGACTGCGGCCTGACAGCTTTTGGATCCCCCTCCGGAAACTCAAACTGGGTGGGTATTTAGTATGCCCCTCTCCTCTCACTCCCTATCCCTTTCCTCTCCCTTGCTGGCTCTGATCTTATCATTTATGCTCTTGACGTGAAGTGCATTACTCAATTATGGGATCTCCCGATCTAGATCAGGACATCTCGCCTATCCCCCGGTCTCGGGAGGAGAATCAGGAGCGGTAAGGTCCTTGGGTTGTCTTTGGTTGCCAAAGAACAGAGAACTAATCTTCCATGTACAGAGCCTTCATTGCGGCTTCGCGCCGCAAAGACCGCAGCTTAGATGCCCGGCTGGAATCTGCCAATCGGGCCTCGATGCTTCACAAGAAGCGTACCGGCAAGGCCTTCCATATCACCAAGGACATTGTCGAGAAGGAAGCCATGTATGAGGAAGTCGACGAGCGATATCAAGAGAAACGAATCCGCATGTTGCAGGCACAAAATATGCAAATCGAGGAGCAATTCCATCGCCATCTACTTGCTGCCTTTGCAGCTCGGGCCAATAGCTCATCCGCCTCGTCCATTGCTAGTCGTCGCTCCAGCTTGGCCCCGCGCGCCTCCATCGATGGCGGCAACTCACGGAAGATGAGCTTGGACCTATCCAACTTGCGCACTCCGTTCCCACAAGGAATGGATACAGGCTCATTGAGTAGCCCGATGACCACAAACACCGAGGGATATGTCATGTCCCCGACGGCCCATTTCGACCCCAACACCCAGTCCTACATGCAATGCATCGACGGCTCCGATGCCTCCTCGGCCTACTCAGGCATGATGACTTCCGCACCTTCGGCACAAATCCCGGCGTATGTCACCCAGAGACAGACCCCGGGACCCAACTGGGCGACCCAGATGACGCCGTCCTGGGCCATGCAACAGCAAATCCCTACCCCAAGCCAGACCCCCACCGATGCCTCCGCGGTGCACATGTGGCAGCAGCAGATGATGCAACAGGCACAAATGCCGACGGACGCCGCAGCCGCCATTCAGATGCGTCAGTTCAGAGATCGTCTGGCTTCGGCGCCGGAACTTCCCGTGCAGCACATCGCTCCTCAGCCCGCTCCCGCCGCGTCCATTTCCGGTCCCAGTGGCGGCGGCCACTCGCGTGGAAAGTCGCAGCCCAGCAACAATATCCACCATTTGAATCTGCTCACGCAGGGTACTCATCTAGCGCAGATGGTGCCCTCTGGCAATAGCTCGCCCAAGGTCGAGACCTTTTCTGCCGAGACTCAGTCTACACCGGATTTCTGCCCTACCCCCAACACACCCCTTTCACCAACTGCCATCGGAACTGTTCAGGCAGATCTTTCATATAAGCCTGAAGGTGATGGTCTCATGGTGTCCCATGAAGAACTGGATCCGGACTACAACGAGTTCAGCCAGTTTGCGTTGGGCTTAGGCAACTCGTCTCTGCAGGAGCGGGATTTTAACGGATTTGACGATTTTGTTCACCTTGATGAATATGGCTCTGTATCCTGCTGATCCAATGATTCTTCGTGACTTTTTTTTGGTTTATTCATCTATCGTCCTCCTTTTTTTTTTTCTTTTTCCATTCTTGATTCCCTGGGGGAAAGAATCTACCCCGTTTTTTCTCTGTATATGATGCTTTGGCTTTGTACATTGCTCCCTGTACCATAACCTTTTCCCCCTTCTCCCCCCGATTTACCTTGAACTTTCCTTAATTACTTACCGGCGGATGTGGATGACCAAAGGCGTTGCGGACGTGTTTTCTTCCTTTTTTTTTCCTTTCTGATGGGACAAGAGTACCAGCCATCTACCATGGATCTCAACGCACCCATGGTGCTATGTACTTTTCCACAGTCACGAGAAGATGGAAATAACCAATCAACTACAAAATCAAAGCACAACCTACGGTTTCAATCCAGACATCAGCTCACTTGCACTACTCAAAGCCTTCGAAATACTTTCGTGGACAAGATTTTCAGGTCCTCGCACAGATCATCGTTGCATTAAGCCGCAAACAATTCCGCTTCCTAATCCGGCCCCTTAGTCTCCTCCCCTCGAGCTCCCTCGCCCAATCCAAAGCCCAGTCTCAGTCCCAGTCCCAGGTTTTGCCAGTCTACGGGCCCGTGCTAGCTATAGCTGAAAGATGCAAAGAAGCTCTCGCTTACATCCGGTCCAGACTTACATAGCTCCCAATCAATAACCGACCCTGGGATAAAGCTCAACTCGGAACTCAAACTCGTGTCACACATGCGAAGGGCACGCACTAACCATGGAGGACCAGATACCACCAGTTTAAGAAAACCCCTCAGTAATAAAATAGAGCGAAAAAAAAAAAGAAAAGATAGAAGCGAATAAAAAAGCCCTCGTGGAGAAACATACAATTTTTTCAAAGCCCCCCGGAGCCCTTGACATCACATACTCCACTGCGATATGAGCTCAGATGGCTAGAAATTGGATGGGCATCTTTTTGTTTTGTCCAGCTCGGCTAATCGACTTCTCTCGACAGTGGACTGGTCGCCAAAACCCCTCATATCGACCCCTCTCCCTAAGTATGGAACGAATGTGTAGGCGGGATTTTTCACCTCCAGTCCTATTCAGCGACTGGGAGGTTAAAAAAATCCCGCTCGTATTCTATAACCTGGGAAAATTATCACTCTAGTGGAGAGATTGGATGGCGCTAGAGAAATGAGGTCAGCGCTGCATAACTGTTTCGGGGTGCCTTGCGGTTGGGAATGAGGCGTTTCCCGAAATGCTGGATCTGGGTCGGGTTCTGATTCGTGATCTGCAGGGGAGGTATGAAGTGGGGGTTTTGCTACCCTTTCAAGACGCGTGAGATTCCGTTTTTTGTTTTTTTTTTTTTTCCTCTTTTGAGAATCTCTAGGCCCCCTTTGATCGACCTATGGTCTACTATCACAAGAACTAGAAGATGGCTTTCTTGGTGTCTTTTTCATTTTTTAAAAGGGTTCGGATTGATGTCAGAAGTAAGCAATCAGCGACGATGTAATTTGCGGGGTTAAGGTTGCAGCATTCCGCACAGACCACGATCCGGATGAGGACAAGTCGATCCATGGCGCTAACGGTTTTTCTTGGACTGATTCGGTTGATGCTTGGGAATTTTTGTGGACCTCGATCGGTTCCATGGTTTCGTTATCTTTGTCATCGCGACCTCGTGCACGTTTGCGGCTTGTCCATTGGTGCCGTGCCATTGCCTGTTCTTGGGTCCCCATCCATTGGATTCGATCTTTGGGGGGGTCTATGCTTAGATGCGCTGGACCTTCCTAGAGTTGCTGAAGGGCAAAGCTCTGGTCACTGGTGGGATAGGGAAATGGTGGCATGATAGAATGGTGTGAGGCGGGCCTGGAGCGGTCTTGGCAAATAAGCAGTTCTGCACGCTGCAGGTACTCCGTTACCGTTGTTCTTCTTTTCTCTCTTTTATGTGATTAGTGATTAGTGATCCTAGTTAGATGATCCGCATGGCTCGTTGCACTCAAAAAGGCGTGACTATCTGAAGCCACACCACCCCACCCCACCCCTCTCCACGGACGGGGGTTTACCGATGGTCTCCATCAACATGACGTTAAGAGAAGTCATTAGGAGACCAACGTCATGGTCAGCCCTGATTCAAGGAAGTCAGAGATACAATTCTCTCATCAAGGATCCTCGCTCGCGATCTTCGGGGAGGTCGATATTCCAAATCGAGATCTTGGCTGTCGAGTGCGGTCAGGCCAATCATAAAGCCCAGGCCAAGGGGGAGAAGATTCTGCTTGGCGGACTCTTTGGTAGGGCCATTCGGCCTCGTTGCGGTGGAGATGCGAAGCTTAGAGACCGGGCTAGATTGGTGGATCCAACACTGCTGATTTTTGGCTTTCGGATATCTCCAGGTGTTTCTTTGCGGTTTCCCTGTGGCTGAAGCGTTGCTGTCCACTCAGGCAAAGGAATAGGGTACTATCTGGACTATCTGGTATGTCCATCCTGCTTTGTTTTTTTTTTTTTTTTTTTTTTTTTTTTTGGTGATTCGGTAATTATGCCTTGGTTGGGTTATCGGGCCGAATTGTGGAAATCAACTCGGGGTGATGCCGTGATCACAAGAGACAAGAGTCGCGGCTTGCACACTATCCCAGCTCTGATCGAATCCGCCTTACGCCAAGAGTAAGAAAAATCATGGAGATAACAGCCGTAAGAAATCAGGTGAGCCTCGAATATATCCCTGATCCGGCGAATTCCTAGGCAGAGGACTCTCAATGGACGCCACTTGGAATTGTCCCTGTGTCCGTGTCCAAGGCCTTCGGATCAGGTGAGGGTCATCTGCCTGACTTTAGGTTTGTCGGGTTGAACCGCCCGAAGAATAACTGTGCGCCTTTTCCCATGGAAGAGACAGGACAACGGCTCTAGGAAGCAGAATCTAGATTCACGCGAAAAGGGAAAAGGAAAAAAAAAAAAAAAACAGGTCACGCGGGGCGGCGGACAAGTAACGGGGTCGTGATTGGGGGCGGGGAGAATACATTCACCCGGTTGAGTTCCAATGTTCAGAAGCTATCGTGACAGGCGTCTCAAAATTGAGGAATCTCCAAAGCCCGTTACGTCCGACATGATTTGTGTTAGCCTCTCGACCAACTGGATCACATCCGTGTCCCACTCTCCGGCAGATGGCGGAGAACCCTCGGGAGATCTGATGCGGTCGAGATCGGTGGGTCGATCGGTGGAGCCCTGTCAAGCCACCGATCGTGATGATGGGCAAACGTTAGAGTTAGCAACTTCCAAGAGACAGGTGACAAATGGGAAACTCGGTACTACAGATGCAGCGTTTACACGCAAGGTGGATCCAGTCAGGAAATAATTATCCGTCTGATTTGTAGTCCTGAGAATCGGCAACGCCGAAACTGTAATATGACAAATGTCCTCCAGTCCAGAGCCTATGGACACCAAAAAAAAAAAAAAAAAAAAAAACACCGTAAATTATCAAAGTAACGCCGGGAAGTGGTGGCAATGAAGATGCGTGATACTGTGCAAGAAATGAGTGGGGCTGGCCTTCTATGCCGATGTATGGGTGGTTGTAGTGTTTGCATCAGGGGGGTTTCCATCGTCTCCATCGTCTCGCCTGTTGTCAGCTTCATAGCGACCATAATGTGTGACGATGGCTTTACATGCCGCCTCGGCTGTATAGCTCGCGGCCAACCTCACCACTGCGGCGGAAGTTCATGCTTGAGGAGCTGCTGCGTCGTCGACGTCGAGACTCGGCCGGGTCAGCAGGACTGAGCCCGGTGGCACGGGCATGCACATTGAGAATATCCGTCAAGCTAACGACGCCGACAAGGCGTCCTGACAGCCGAGCACCGGGTAGAGAAGAGGCGGGAATCGAAGGGGCAAGAGGAGGGGCAACTCCGCTCGAGTGAGAGAACAGGCCATTGCCGGAGAAAGGCTGGGTTGGTGTCGGAAGGTGCGGCGTAGCATGGTCAGCAAGCTGGATAGAGGTCGTGGGCTGAGGAAGAGGAGACGGTGGTGGAGACGCGACGGGGTTCGGTGTCGCAAGAGAAATGTGTGGAGTCGAATGCGAAGGCGTTGGAGGTCCGGATGATGATGGGGATAGCGGATCAGTCACCCAGAGCCTGGCCCATGTCAGTAATTATCCTGAAGAACTGTATTTATGATGCCCATCTTACCGGTGCGATCGGGTCGCGACGATCTTTGCCACAGTATGGGCTAGTGTGGAGGTCGGATGCACATGGAAAACGGGGAAGGAATCTTTGCCTTCGATCAAGCCGCGGGTGGACAAGATCACGGAGATGAAATGTGTGCAGGTATTTTGAAGGAGAGGCAGTGATGAAGACCGAGTCAGGAGCTGGGCAGTAATTAGCACGAGCATCTTGGGGGAAGGTTGCGCGTGATATACCTTGACGTCTGTAGTAGAGATGTTCCCAATCACGTTCATGTGGTTATCAACCACGACAATTGAAGTGATTCCCTCACTGTTCATAATCTGGAGCGCTTCGCTAAGAGGCTTGTCGCCACTGCCAATCTATATTAAAACACCGGAACAATATACAACTGGGGGACTGCCAAAACTCACTTGATGGATATCACACTGTGCGATCCGAGCTGCAGTGCACTCAGAGCTTGTGGATATAGCTCATCAATAATTGGGAAGCTACGTCCATTTTCCCACAAGAACTTAACAAGTCGGAATTGACTGAAGGTGCCAACCACCTCGTTATCATGGGCGTCTTTGGTCACAACCACGCGGTGTATACCGCCGCCAAATGTCTCGACGGCGGCCATAACATTCGCTGTAGCTGGCATGGTTACCAATGGCTCTTTTTCCATACCCAGCCCTTTGACATCTTTGAGGGGGATCTTTGTCCCCTCACGAGCTTTCTTGGCAAGCTCATCATACGACGCGCGATGTTCCTCGGCTGGGACGGTCAATCCAGCAGCGAGAAGAAGATAGGTGTTGAGATCGGAGTAATCAAAGGTAGCAACAACGGATTTTTGCTCGAGAGACTCGCGAATTAGTAGTACCGGGACACCGGAGTCAATCAGTATCTGGGAAGGAAAGAAGATTCATATTAGATCTCAATGCACTATCGGGTGGATTCGGAGACTCTCACAGTCGTTGCCTCTTCGATCCCGGTGTCCAATTCAACGAATTGTAAATCTTGAGGACTAACGAGTTCCCCAATGGAAATCTCTCGCCAGTCACGACCGACGAAAGCCGAGTCAACAGTCTTGGGAGGCGGGGGGTTATCGATCAAGCTCTGGAGAGCAGCCTGGTTCAGGGATGGTTGTCGACGAGTGCGAGGAGATCCTGGAGGACCGCGCAGCGTCTCGCTCAGGCTCTGGCGGTGTGGAAGATTTGCTGGAGGCAGTTGCGACGGACGGTGTTGGAGTGTGGACGGACGAGATTCTGTACTGCTTCTGGGTGAGGCGATTCCGGAGCCATCGCTGGGGTTGGCGGCAGAGTTGAGGGAAGTGTCAGAGTCTTCCCTTGGAAGGTGAGTATCCGACATTTCAATTAAGAACAGCTCTTAGGCTAAACTATGTGGAAGTAGAGAGGAGTCAAGGGAGCACTTGAGTATCAGGTGATGGCGCGGGGTTGAGTCTACCACCAATCAGCGACCGCGTGTTTCTTGACATCATTTCAGCTTATGTCACTCTGTGCCTTAGGCCGCTATTGGGAAGATTGGTGCAGCAAATTGCTTGACGGTGGCTAAACAAGTTGAATATTTATTAGGTCAATTGTGACTTGTCTTTGCTTTTCCAAAAAATTAGGTCAGCCACTTTCTTCATCACGGCTTTCAGCAATGCGTGGTGGTAAATAGTTGTTGTGGCTATTGTGGCACTGGCCGATATATGTCGCTGCTAGCATATGGTAGGTACACATTGAAAATTCATTTTAACTTGCAACAAGAATCACAACCAAAATACCAGTCCATACGACGAGTGATTGTGAAATATACAATCGGTTGCGAATGACATGGAAGACCGACTAATTGTGTCCTGAAGAATAGGCTGAAAGCTCAAGACAACCCTACCGGGAGCCAGAACGCTAGATAGAGCCCTCGGGTACAAGAACAGTAAAGAAAGTATCAATTTCGAGCTAAAAGAACATTCTATCAAACCTATGAGGTCAGAAGATCATAACCTTGACTTCTTTTGGTATAACATTGATATCGGATTACGGTCCATTCGAATCTCCCTGGGGCATAGATAGCTCCAACCCGATCACGTGACCCACATTTATTGATACCGTGCATATCTCGCCAACCAAAAAATGCCATTGAGAAGTCTCAAATGGCAAAAATGTAACAGGCCCGAGCCGCGGATCGAACGCGGGACCTCGCGCAGGAGTGCTTAGGTCGAACCCTAAGCGCGAATCATACCACTAGACCACCCGGGCTGTTGTGGAGACTTGCTCGAGTTTGTGGATTATGTTCATGAGCTTCACATCTCCCATTGAGACGCACGACTTCGGGGGTGAAGGCGCGCCCACCGCACTGAACGATAGTGAGGATCGTGCGTTATTCACAAAGATATCGAGTAAAGCTGATTTCACGAAAATTTCGCATTTGTCCTTCCTGTTCTTCTCTGGAATACCGTCCATATTATTTGAGCCATAACGAAGCTAGAGGGCGAAGCCATTTTTGCTGTACGTGATGTGACTTTTGTACAAGAGAAGGAAAGCTATACCCCTCAGCATGTTTGAAAAATAGAAGCGAACTTCCAGGCTCATTTACCAGGTCAACATAGAAATCCACAAACTGATAGAACATAGTCAGCCCACATATCAAATTCCCTCTCTTCAACGCCAGAAGTAAGTGCGTTGGATGCAATGTAGAATCTTATTAGACACATGGTCGTCTCTTCACGCAATACTCTCCATTATTTGATCTCTTCATGAATCTACTTCACCGAATCATTTACCTCGAGAATTTCTTTCCATTCAATCATATACTCCCGTGATGACTGCATTCCATGTAAAATATGAGCTTTCAGAACTCCTGAAATGGTTTCGTGATAAGACCGGTGCCTGCAAGGTATGACATGACGGAAACGTGCAATCTTTTCGACAAGTGGTGGTTCTATACAAAATCCTCAAGGGCAGTATTTCACCAGTCTCCTCCTCACTCGTTCGTCGTTACTCTTGTCAATCAACTCAATCTTCAAACCAAAATACAAGCCCACCTGGTATGGATCCCATCTCTCTTCATTGCTTCGCGACAATGTGCGTCCGGCTCCTGATAACTCAGGGCCCCAGGAATCACTTTGCGCAGCCCTACACCCCTTGGTTCAGCGATCCAGCAGATTGTACAGCTTGAAAGAACTTGGCGTCTGCTGCTGCGCCTTCATCTGCGACACACTCCGTTCACTGTAATAGACTGAAACCAGAGGCTACCTTACCCACACTATATATCTTCGTATCGAATTTGAGCCGGCGCCAATCCTTCGATGTGAATGTCAATTTCATTTGCTAGACGATTAATGAGGACATTCTAGACGAAGATATATCGAAACCGTCCTTGATGAGGTGATCATGGTCGTATGATTGGTTTCATAATTATTTCATCTCACTTGAGCTAAAGTGGACTATCCCTAAGGTCCAGGAGATGATGGTAAACCTACCTGAATATCCTTGGAAAGAAATTAGCTTCCAGACCTACATCGTTCTTGATGTGCTGAATAGAGAGAGCCCAGTATAAATGTGCGGAGGAGAAAAGATGGAAAAGGTTCTATCAGTATCCAGAGCACGCTGGCCAATAAAAATCATCATTTTGCTTTGCATAGGGCCCTTAAATTTGTTATATATTTCTGTGTAGGCTTCAAGCAAAATGTACCTGCGAAAACCAGGTATGAACGCCTTTACAGGGGTATGTAAATTATCGCCATGTTCAGGCGATAGACTCAAAAGACGGAAAGAGCGAACCCACATGGCCCCACATCCCACATGGAGAAGGTTAAGCTTTATAGTCTTCGCGAACCTCTATGTCTATCCTTTTTGCATTAATTTCTACCGTCATGATGGCCCAAGAAACAGTCCGTCCCGCCTTCGCCGGCCGCGAGCGCCCTATCCTCTCCTACGGCATCTCCTTCCCCGCTGCCGCCGCTCGCCATGTTACCGAGACATTCAACGCTTCGCGCGTTTACGTGATTTGCTCAGGATCCCTGGCCCGCAACACCGACTCACTTGACCGTTTGACGAAAGCGATGGGACCTGACAAGATAGTCGGTCGCCGTATTGGCATGCAGAGCCACACACTGTGGTCCGAGGTCCTAGAGATCGTCGAGGAGGCCCGCAACGTGCAGGCCGATCTGCTATTGACACTGGGAGCGGGCAGTTTGACCGATGGGGCGAAGATTATTGCACTGGTAACAACTCTGCAGTTCAAGACACTTCAAGTGCTGTTCACTGACCCCATATAGGCTCTCGCCAACGATGTCCGGACTCCAGACGATCTCGAGACGCTCGCCCAAAGGCCCAACAAGCGCGCAGAGATCAAAGCACCCACTGTACCCATCATTTCGGTCCCGACTTCTCTTTCTGCCGGCGAGTACTCCAACTTTGCAGGTGGCACTGAGGACCGCTCTCGCCGCAAGTACAGCTTCCAGGCGCCTTTGCGGGGTCCCGAGTTGATCATTCTCGACCCGGAGTTGGCAGAGTCTACACCCGACCACATCTGGCTCAGCACAGGCGTGCGCGCTGTTGACCATTGTGTCGAGACATTGTGCGCCATCGTCGGCACAACACCAGAGTCAGACAGACTCGCACAGAACGCGCTGGGGTTGCTAGTTCCTGGTTTATTGAACTGTAAGAAGAACCGTGCAGATCGCGACGCACACTTGCAATGTCAATTGGGGTCAGTGGACGCAATGGCAGCTTGCACGAGTGGCTCCGTGGAATTGGGAGCTAGTCATGGAATTGGACATCAAGTATGTGCATTTCATATTCATTATATATCTTTAAGCTAATTGACCTCTGCAGCTCGGTCCCTTGGGTGTCGGACATGGCGAAACAAGCTGCATACTCCTGCCCGCCGTATGCAAATTCAACGCCAAGTACAACTCCAACCGCGATCGACAAGCGCGTGTACGCGAGTTCCTCATCCACGACCCAGTGGTCTCAGAGGTTCTACGCGCCCGCAATGTTAACAGCGAGACCGCAGACTTGGGCGACATCCTCGATGCCGTCATCCGCGAGATCGGTATGCCTCGGTCTTTGAATGACGTCAAGGTGGGCCGCGACAAGCTGGACGCGTTGGCTGCGCACAGTTTGCATGACCGGTGGTGCCAGACCAATCCTGTCCCGCTCAAGGAGAAGGAGCAGGTATTAGAGATCCTGGAGATGGTGGTATAAGGAAGCAATCGCAGTGAGAATCGGATAGACTCATACTTGTAGCGCGATTGCTAAGCAGCCCCGCATCGCACCCCCACGTCTATCTGGGTACATATCCGAAGCGTTCGGCTTCGGAAGCTACTTTTCTTCTACATTCTCACCAAATAAAACATAATACAATGCCTCCTCAGAGTATCTTGATCTTTGGCGCCACCGGCCAAATTGGCTCGTTCATCCTGACTGCTGTCCTCTCTGCGCGGTCTCAATTCGGCCGGGTTGCTGTCTTTACTTCCCCACACACGGCCAAGACCAAAGCTGCGGACCTGGAAACACTGAAGAAGCAAGAAGTGGAGATAATTGTTGGCGATATTACCGATGAGAATGCCATCAGGTCCGCCTATGAAGGTAAAAAAAAGAAAAATCTATTCCACATCTTTCATTTACAATTCACATAACTAAACAGCCACAGGCATTGACACCGTCATCTCAGCTCTCGGCCGCAATGCTCTCGCTGAACAGATCCCATTGATCCGCATAGCTGCAGCCAGCCCCAGTGTGAAATGGTTCCTGCCCTCAGAATACGGTACCGACATTGCCTACGGTCCAGCGTCTGCAAAGGAGAAGCCCCACCAGCAGAAGCTCAAGGTGCGAGCTGTGCTCGAGAAGGAGATTTCGCGCGCAGATCTGGATTACTCTTATGTCGTGACCGGACCATTCGCAGAGATGTACTTGCATTTTGTGCCTGGTATGGAGGAAGCCGGAGGGTGGGATGTGAAGGCCCGGAAGGCTGTTTGGTTAGGAGAGACAGGCAATGAGAGAGTCAGTTTGACGACTATGAAGGAGTGAGTTGTCCTATTCTGGGAATATGAAGAAAAGGAACCGACTTGGCTGATCACAAAATAAATAGCGTGGGAACTCTTGTCCTGGCTACTCTTCTCCATGCCACCCCGGAGTTCCGGAACCGCCCTCTCTGTGTCAACTCTTTCACAACCAGCCCGGCTGAGATCCAGGCTGAATTTGAACGGCAGACGACTGGAAAGCCTTGGGATGATGTCTCGCGCACGTCTGTGAAACGGCTACGTGAGTTGGAAACTGCGGCCTGGGAAGGTGGAAACCCAGCTGCAACGGTGTTCACGCTGCGCCGTATCTGGACGGAGGGTGGCACATTGTATGACCAGCGTGCCAATGGTCTGATCGGAGAACCAAAAATGATGACCCTACAGGAGGTGGTTGCGAATGAGATCAAACGCATTGCTTCACTGTAGATAGGTCGATTACCGCCTCTTCTTATTCGTTGACAAAAATTTATACTTAGATATTGGAACTTGAAAGTAACGAAACGTTTCTGGTCTTCACTAGCATCGGATTCACATGAGGTCAAGGGGAATGATAACGAGGAAAAAAAAAGGGAAATAGATGATCCGATCAAGGGAAATGTGGCTATGGAACATTCTACTGGAAGAATTTGCGCACTCGCTCCTGACTGTCTGGGTTGACGCCAGCCAGGATCTGCTCTCCGTTCAAGCCGGTGGCTGCCACCAACCGCTTAGTTGACTCGGCGACGCGAACGGCGGTTTGTCCTTGCAAAGTCCCAGCCTCAAGGGCCTGAACAATGAAGCCAAAGACACGGTCGGCCTTGCTGAAGACGACGGGATTTTGTCTGGGATGGGTCAGTATTGACGTGGAGGAAATGGACGCAAGGGAAACTTACTGGTCGATCAGCTGTGCAATAAAGGAGTAGGCGTAAGGAGCGGCCTCCTCATCGTAGGTGATGGGGAGAGTCTCGATCCAAGTAGCGACAATTTCTTGGGCGTTCTCGACCTTGGAAGGGTTATAGTGCAGGATCTTAGCGATACTAGCAGAGGCGTTCTCGGTAGCAAAGACATGCTCTTCGCTGCGGGCTTGAGGAATTTGGGTGACCTGGAACAGGCTGGGGATACTAGCAGCAACGAAGTCACTCCATGCGGCACCGCCCTTTTGCGCGGCCACACCGACACCGTAGGCGGCGGCCTGGCGGTTGGCGGCATTTTGATCCTGGAGACCAGCAGCCAGAGGCTGCATGATGTGGTCCTTGTAGGTCCACGACTGCTCACCGCAGAACTCGAGGACATCGTCCATGATGCACAGAGCCCATTGACGTTGGGTGGGGTCCTGACTCGTGATGAAGTTGTCGTAGAATTGTATCAACTGCTGCCAGGCAACCAAGAATGAAGTACCTTGATTCTTGAAGATAGTGTGGAAAGCCTTGTTCATGTCGCTGAGCAAGTTCTGGTCATCCTCGACGGCATACTCGTAATCAAGGTTCTCCTCATCGCCCTCCTCCAGCTCAGCCTGCTCCTCCAATCGCTGCTTCACGCGCATTTGATAGTCCTCCAGGGTTGACTTAGCCGAGTCGATGAAGGCCTGCATATGCTGGGGGGTGAGGCTGTTGCGGCCGACAACCTCGACGGACTCATAGAAGCATTGGTACATCTCGGCCAGGGTGTCCACGGTGGGCTCGGCACTCAAGACCTCAATGATCTTTTCGGCAACCTTGTTCCACATCTCAGCGAAACCGGGTGACTGTTCGCCGTGGGCCTTCTTGTAGGAATTCAGCAGCTGCGGGATCAACTTGGCAGCGGACACGCGGACGGGGTCGTGGAAGAAGAATGCAAGACCGGGAACGGCAATCTTCTCCATGGTCTCCAACACGTAAGGCTCGAAGGCAGCCTCAAGAATCTGGGCGTAAATGGTGATCAATTCAATAGCGGTGTTCTTGTCCTCCAAAGCACTGGTCTTGATGCCAATGACTTTGCCCTTGAGGGGAACCAATTCCCAGCCCTCATCCTGCTCAACTTGCTCAATTTGGTCCTCATCGTCTAGAAGCTGAATGTCAGCCTTAGCGGCAGCCACAGTCAGTAGAGGAGGCATGACACCAGGCAAGTACGGCACGAAGTCACGGCCCAGAACACGGCACATGCGGCCCCAACAGTGAAGAAGATACTGTGATTGAGGATCGTCCGCATCAGTGATGTTCTGTTGGATGTTGCCCAAAATCTGGACAAGGTTAAGGGCATCTTGGCCCATCTTCTCCTTGCCAACAGCGAGGGCGATCAGTGTGGCACACTCCATAGCCTTGGCACGCAACAGACGGTACTCCTTGCCCTGCTCCTCCTTCAGAACGTTAATAAGAAGCGGCATCAGGGTGTCGTAGTATTGCCCGAAAGCGGTCTCGGCGGAATCGGCGATAGTAGCAATTGTGGAGAGAGCCTGCTCCTGCAGGTAGCGCTTGGGGCTGCGCAAAAGGTCCAGAAGGCGACTCAACAGGTCGCCAAGATAAGGCTCGAGAATGCTGCGCTCAGCCTCCTCGCAGAAGTTGACCAGAGCTGCAGCGGCGTGGGACTGCACACGAGGTTCGTTGTTGCTCAAAACGGGAATGATGTTGTTCAGCACGATGGCGTGGTACTTCTCCTGCATGGTTCCAGCAAAATCGGTACTCATCTGACCGAGAGCGTTGCAACCGGCGTAACGCACACGAGGGTGGGCATCAGTGAGAGCGGGAACGACCAGGGCAAGGACCTGGTCGAGCTCTCCAACCATCAAATCACGGCAGCCCTCAGAGATGGCGGAGATGGCCATCAGAGCAGCGTGACGGTCACGCCAGGCAGTAGAAGACATCATGCGGGGGATCCAAGAAAACGCGGGCTGAAGAATGGCTTGGCCACCCAACTTGTTGGCCAGACGGTCCATACATTGCTCACCCGCAATGTGGTTGAGATCGCTCTCTTCGGGCTCGAGATCCTCGGAGGCATTCCACTCCTCAGCATCGTCATCGTCAGCACCAACATCAGTCATAAGACTGAGGCACTGGGTGACCATCTCTTGGGCAAAGTCAGCCTCTTTCTTGCACATGTTAGGTGCGTAGTCGGCAAAAGTGGCCATCAATTCCAAGGCGTTCTGGCGAACCTGGTCGCTGAGCTCCTTGTCCGCAATGACACTGATGCTGAACTTGACCAGATCATTGAATGAGCCCTTGAACATCTTCGGGCTGATTTCTGCGAGTTCGATCAGGGCAAGGAATGCCGAAGACAGCTCGTCGCTCTCGCTAGAGTCCTTAAGGGGCGGAAGGATGTTGAGAAGGTATGGCACGAGCGAGAAGAACTTCTGCTGAGACTTCTTGGGAATGGAACGGAACATGGCGGCGAAGGCTTCCATAGCGGCAATGCGCACCTAGAGGAAATCAGCAAGGATGGACCAGGAGAGAGCAGATTGAAACCAGATTTACATACGGCGATGTTCTCATCTTCGAAGCCCTTGGTGAAGACACTCAGGACAGCATCCTCATGCTGCTTCTCAATAACTCCGGGTGTAGTAGTGAAGACCCGGAAGGCGGTCTCGCGCAGACCAGACTCGGGCGATTGGCTGGCCTGGAAGAGTATTCCGAGGAGCTCTGGCCATTGATCGCCTAAAGACCGAATAATTAGCACCAATTCCAATATGAATCTCGAGATGACGTGCCGTTATCAGTGTATTGGCGAGCGACCTCTGCTACTGCGTCACCAATTTTCTTGCGCACATCGGTGACCGACTCGGAGGTAAGACAGGTCACCAGCTTTTCGCGGATGGCCACGCGCTGCTCGTTGGGCAGGGTCAAGAAGACCTCCTTGGCCTCTCCAGTAGCGGGGTCCTTGCGGGTCTTGGTTGCGATTCTTCGGAAAAGTACGGCGGCGAATGCACGCGTCTGTTCAGGTTGTAACAGTCTCAGCATCAAGCTCTTTCACGATGAGAGGAAGCTTTTTTGAAAGCACATAGGTACGAGTGATGCGGGCACGGCTCTTCAGCCCCTAGAGTAAAAGTTGACTCACTAATGTGTCTTCGGCACCACCGATCTGCTCAGCCAGACCCATCAAGAGGATATCGGGCTTGTTCTGGACCCATTCATTGTTCAGCTGATCTTCAGCCTGCGAACGCACGGCATTGTCGGGGGTCCCAAGGGCGCGCAACAGCTGTGACAGCTGTGCGTGGACCTCGGGTGGTAGGAGGGACATAATGGATGTGTTTTCCCCAAGATCCAAATATCAGAAAGAACCCAGTTTGTTCGAACCCGGGTGGTACAATAACTCGGTGGGGGTTGGAGGGGTGGAAGGAAGGAGGAGTTTTGTTTTTGGTGGGGCGGGGAGGAAGGGAAAAAAAGATTGATGATTGATGATTAGGGGAATTGATATGCGATAGCGCCCACGATCTTCACTTTGCCCCGGGTTTTGGTTCTGAAGAAACAGCCTCGGCGAAGGTGCCCCAAATCTACTCAATTTTCTACTCTCATCGGTTTGAACTGGGTGAGCCCAACTACTCGGCGCCGTGGCCAGCCACACACACGGCCCAGCGGGCCCTAGGGGATCGAGGACCGACCACATATGTACCCTGATTAAGGTGTTATGCGTTTTCACGTTTCACAACAGCTTAAGTAAAGAAAGAAAAAAAATGTATTTGCATCGAAGGCTAAACTAAGGCCGCAACTGATCATTACTAGAACAGCGGTATCTGAAAGCGACTCGGAATATCGATAATTAGAAAGGGGGTATGCACTCCTCAAAACAAGACAGTGGCCAAAATGCGGACGAGAGAGGGAGGTATGTCTATGGGCGAATTTTATGTTTAACGACCGCTAGGCCGGCTGAGAATGAACACACCAGCAATAACGGCAGCGAGGGTAACAATCGCTCCAGGGAGAAGCAGGTCATTGGGCACTCCGTTGATGAGCTGCTCCTCGGACGGGCGAGAGGGGAAGGCCCGGGGTTTGTTCAGCAGGGGCTCTTCGGGAGTTGACTCGGGAATGGGGCTGCTGTGTTCCTCGATGATGGGAGTTGCGGGCTTGACTGGCTGCGGCTCAAGGGTGGCGGGAATAGGAGGCTGGGTAGGGTCGTGAACAAAGAGATCAACCTTGTCACGATGGGTACGGCGGGCGAGGTTAATCGCATCGACCATGTCTTGGTCGGTGGTAATGGAAACAGTGTCGCCCTCGTTGTCCATGTAGCTGAGAGCGTAGCCGGTGTTGCTGAGACGACCCTCCTCAACAATGGCTCCACCACCAACAGCCTCGAGCTCTGCACCAAGCTTGGCAGTCACCTGCGAGACCAGATCGGTTACACCCGCGGCAGTCAATACGTTCACTCGGTGCACACGACCACTGGGAGCCTTGAACTTGAAGGGGAATGGAGCGTCTTCCGCCGGGGACTGGTGGTGCTGCGAGGCAACTTCAGAGTGCTCCTCGCCGCCATGGTGCGAGGCGGAGTCGTTGGGAAGAACGCTGTTATCGTAGCCTGACCGGGCGATATCAGGGCTCATGACGGAGCGGTGGGGTGTATGCAGCTGTTGGCTGTGGCCGCCAGAAACCATCGAGTCGGACTCATTATCCATGGAGAGCCAGAACTTGTTCCAAGCGGGACCTTCATCATCATGGGTTTGCATGGTATTAATCTACATCTTGGGTTAGAGGACGCCCCCAAAAGACAAAGATGACCTTGCTTACCTGCTCCAGGGTGGCATAGGTGAGCTTCAACACATCCACCATGCCCACAATTTCACCGCCCTCGTTCATGACGGGGAGGTTGAGATAGTGACCATCTAATATCGAGTCAGCGATCAAGACTGTTAAAACGATATTTCACGAACAACTAACCATGCATCTTCCGGAGAGCAGCCTGAATGCTCATGTCGGACGGGGCGAAATCAGGGTGGGGAGTCATAACGCGGACAACGCTACAAGTGGCTGGGTCGAGACCAGGGGCAATAACACGAAGAACAATGTCCTTGCTGGTAAAGATACCAGTGATGGAGCCTTGGTCCTGCACCAGCAAAGCTGTGGTGTGGTTCTCCTTCATCATGGCGGCGGCCTCTTTAACAGAAGTACGGACCGATACGGTCACGGGCGGCATACCGTCGAGGACGGTCTCAAGGGTGGGACCGGACATCTTGGATCGCAGCGCCTCGACATACTGGATGACTTGCTGGGGCTGGCTGGAGCCAAGTTCTGTCTGGACACCCTCCAAAGCATCGTATAGCTTGCGAGAGGAGCTGTAGGCACGCTCCAGCTTTTCCATGGCATCGTAAAAGCACTTGGTGATATCCAAAACACCGGAGATGTCCTGATTCTCATCCATGACCGGAAGGTGTCTGAAGCCCTTTCGGACCATCAGGTCGAGCGCATCGGTAGCGCTGGTATCGGTGCGCGCACAAAGAGGGTTCTTGGTCATAATCTCGTTGACCGAAACCTCGCGGGCCTTCAAGCCCAAACCGACAACACGGAATGCCAGATCCTTTGCGGTGAAGATACCAGCGATACGGTCATCGTCATCGGTAACCAACACGCAGTCCTCCCGCTTGGCGGCCATCAACTGCGCTGCCTCGGCGATGCTCATGGAAGGCTTGATTTGAAGAGCCTGGCTGGGTTTCAGGGCGAGGACGGTGCCCGGAGGGGCCTTGCGGGAGCCTCTCGCCTTGCTCGGGTTTTGCCTCTTTTTGTTGAGGTCGGCCTCCATCTTGCGGCGAATAGCCTGGAAAAATGGGATGTGTTAGCCGGCAAGCCCAATAGAGGACAAGTCGAAGAGAAAAATATGCTGCTCGAGGTAGCTCATGGCATCACGCACCTCATCACGCTTCGACTGGTTCTGTCTCTGTCTGCTGCTGGCGGCGCTCATGGTGCCGGTTCCGACGTCGCTGGACGGGGTGTGGGTAGAGTTGTTGGTGAGGGAAGATTCTGGACGGTCGGGACGGGGTCGGGGGATGTGAGACGCGGCACCGGGGGACTCGAAGTCGGGCAGCCCTCGTCTCCCGATAGTCTTATTGGGCGTTCCCCTAAAAGTCCCTGTATGCGACATATTACGGAGGGGAATGTCTCAATAGAGTGGAGAGTAAAGGGAGAAGAGCAAGCAAGAATGAGACCTGGTATGGAGAAATTGGAACAAAAAAGCAGCAAAGGGAGTTCACCAGCCAAAGGAGGAAAAAAGGGTAGTCGACTGACGATCCGGACAGGGGTGTTTCTCGTTGTCCCGGATGAGCGTAAACACGCGCTTATGTCATCCAATGATTCTCGCGGTTCCATCCGGGCGCTAGTCTCGACTGGGCCGAGGGAGCCCGTGTCGTATCACGTGATATTAATCATCATTATAGCCTGAATATACAGGCAGTAAGGCCACGAGAAAAAGTCCCGTGGGTCTCGCTTAAGGGTTTAGGGCTTCCCACAACACAACGACCCCCATCCATTCCCGAAGTGTCTTTGAGTGAGCGAGCTTCGACAACCCACCCCGACAAATCACCCGTACGTTACCCCCCTACTATTGTTCATTGAAACGCCCGAACGAATCTCTGACCTTTCACAGAATAATCCGTCAAAATGGTCAAGAAGAGGGCATCCAAGTAAGATCGTTTCCTCCCACAAATTCGCGACACAGTTTCCCATTCGACATGATCTCCGCAATGTCGACGAAAGCCATGAAATGCACACACGACACACGTACAACCGACCCAGATAAGCGAAGCGCATTGCGGAACATGAGAGAATGGGGACTGGAGATCGAAATATTGTTCGAAGATGGAACTTGAGGCTGATTGATTCTTTAGCGGTCGCAACAAGAACGGCCGCGGCCACGTTAAGCCCGTGCGCTGCTCCAACTGCGCCCGTTGCACTCCTAAGGACAAGGCTATCAAGCGTTTCACCATCCGCAACATGGTTGAGTCCGCTGCCATCCGTACGTGACCCGTTACACCCACCCACAAACCCGCACCAGAACCAAGGAGGAACCGTGGAAGTACGACTGGGAAAATCTATCTCTACACACTGAAACGGAACCAAGATGGAAACTCCTTGAGGAACACATCATCAATCTCGAAGAGCAGCGAACTAACATGTCCGGCTCCCAGGTGATATCTCCGATGCCTCCGTCTTCGCCGAGTACGCCGTCCCCAAGATGTACCTGAAGCTTCAGTACTGCGTCTCGTGCGCCATTCACGGCAAGATCGTCCGGTACGCAACTATCGCCCATCCTTTACACCCCCGACCAGAACACTAATTTTCTTTGTAGTGTCCGCTCCCGCGAGGGCCGCCGCAACCGCGCTCCCCCTCCCCGTATCCGCTACAACAAGGACGGCAAGAAGCTGACCCCTCCCCAGGCTGGCAAGGCCAACTAAGGGAGAGGAACAGTCGTGACGGACAAAATAAAATGGAACTAGTCTGAAATGAATTCTTTTATTTTGTTTACCTTTCTTCGGTGTTCTTGACGGATCAATGAGACGGGTCAGCCGACAATGGCCCTGCAACGAACGAAAATGGGCACCAGTTGTTCGGCATTTGATGTGGGTGACATGGAAATGATGGGCGTCCAGGAGATCTTCTTGTTCTATCCGTCTTTCTGATGTTCCAGTTTCGAAGCGCCTTATGCCTCGCTATGTATTTGAGTCAATTGTCGGTGGCTTGCATGCATGTCTGGGGATGTCCGTACTACGGGCTAGAAAATACTAAAAAATTCTTCAAAAAGCTGTCTACGGTGATTTCTCACAGAAGTAGAACGTATGGTGATAGGGCTAGTTCTGCTCTCTTCTATTACGGGTATAAATATCCCTTTTCGAAGTAGTTCCCGTACATATCCACCATCCCACTGCGGACCTTCGGGGTAGGATTGCGCACAATCTTGACCTCTCCCTTCCAATGTCCTTCCACAAAATGGGCCAGCGAGACATTGGGCCCAGGTGTCGTGAGAAAGCCTGAGATGCCTGATGCATTCGTACTACGGCGACCTCTTTCTCGCCTCACTGCCTGTTCATATTCGGCTTTTTTGTTTCGACGGAAGGCAGCCAGTTCTGCCACTACATCGACGTCCTGAACCAAGTGGTGCTGATTGACCTCGGCTCGTCGCCGTGGACCCGATGTCGAGGTTGTTGATACCTCATTGCGTCTTGAGTGCTGACGGCCTGGCAACGGAGACTCTGTGCCTGACTGCGTCGAGTCGTCGTCCGAGGGTAAAAGAGACACTTTCTCATTCAGTGCGGCCATGGGAAAGTACTTTCCGGGATCATTCTCCATGATGCCGCATTCTTCCTCGCCAAAGAAGCTGAAGTCATTAGAAGCGGCTGCCCATAAGTTCTCTGAATCGCGATCACCCGTGCTCGAATTAGTCACGCCGTTGTGCTGACTAGCAGGTTTCCATGTGGTGAGTCGAGATGAAGCAGCCGTGGGCACAACTTCAAGGACTATCCGTCGTAACCCAAAGAGAGAACGTGACCGCTGTTGCTCGGCATGCTTGCGTGCTTGTCCCGGTGGAAGGGAGTAATCTGAGCCGGCCTGAAGGGTGGCTAGTAATGCTTCGTTGGAACACGCAGTAATAAACCGGGTGAGAGTATACAGCACCGGAGAGTTGGGTGGAATATGTGATGGCACATCGGTCAAAATAAGGGTCTCCAGGTGAGGAATATGAGAAGGATGAAGGTAGGGAAACCGACTTTCTTTCCCACCCTGGAGAGGAAGAGATTGGTTCCGAGGGCGCTTTGCTAGAAGTTCCTGGATCTTTTCCGCATGAGTTTCTTCCGTCGAAACAGGAGAGCTACATGGTATGTTTGAATCGAAGACGCTTGAACGAAATATATCGGGATGTGCCGAAGTCCCCAATGTAGATGGCAAAGTGCCTCCCTCGGAAGACCCAAGGGACTTTGACGTCCCTGTCCTCGTTGGGCTGAATATCATGGAACGGACGTCTCCATCGGAATTTGTCTGAATGACTTCGGGCGCAAAAACCGATCCACGCCGCACCGTAGGGAGTGATTCATCTTGGTGAGTACTTTGTAGCTCTCGAGATGGAGTGGGAGCGGCTATTGTGCTTGACGATTCTATCATAGAAGTATCTGCAAGTTCATAGATGGATCTCCCACCGCCTGGTAACTCATGGATTTCCCGCGAAGCGTCCAATTCGGCTTTAGGAGGGACTTGCTGCGAGTCGTCCAGCTCAAAGTCATGCGGTACTTCACTAGCTGCAAGCTCGGGCAAGAATCTAGCATTCGATGCCACATCTTTTGCTGGCGGCTCGGCCGTGAGCACCGCATGATGTGCGCGAAAGTAGGTTAGGTTTTCACCGGCAACATTACCCAGTAATGGAACCAGCTTCTCAGCACCGGGATATTTTCCGTGTTTCGAGGATATCGATTTGTGAACCATATCTGCACTGAGAACCGTGCCAGCATCGAGAGCGTGGAGACGAGCTGAAGCTAGAAGACTCGCTACTCCCTCCACCGTGATCTGGTTATTTGCGATGTATAGATGGGTGATTCCAGAGCGAGGCAAATCTTCGATCCAGTGATTTTTCATGACTGGCTGGGCCAAAAGCTTGAGGAATCGATCATCCAAGTCGGGAGACTTCATGAAATCCTCTGCGGGGGTTTGAGACGTTATTTGGTATGCAAGGTCAGGAGATGATTCAATACGCCGTGAACGTGGCTGTGGAGAATCGTCCGGAGTCATGAACGAAGCTTGCAATAGTGAGCGAACCGCCATATCTGTGAGCATATTCTTGCTTAAATCCAAGAAACGAACGCGTTTCCCGATCGCATTAGCCAGAAACTCGGCGTCGCCATCCTTCAAGCCTATGCCACGTAGCTTCAACACTTGGAGATTCTCCAATTGAGACAAGGCGGATAAGACACTTCGATCTCGCGCGGGTGAAGTATACGAAAGATCCAAATATGTCAACAAGGGAAACCGAAGCAGAGTCTCTGCTAACCCCGCCGAGGTCGTATTCGGCTCATGATCTGCTAGCAGCAGACGGACGTTATACACCGTGGAAGTCTGATGGTTCTTCAATGCATACATAGCATTGTGATCGAAGAATGGTAGCCTTGAAACTATCAAGGATTGCAAACAGGGCAAATACTCCAAGATATCTCTCAGCCAGCCCGGTCGGGGGCCTCCATAGATCTCCGAGAGAGCTGGAGGGAGATGCAGGGTATGGGTCATCGCCCGCACCTCACGCCTGGCATATTTGAGAGTTCTGCGGAACCTTGTGAGTGCAACTAGAGATGTAGTGTCAGTATTGGGATTCACAGTACAAGCGAAGCGGGTATGGCTCTCTACCATAGACCGCATCATTCTCCGTGCCAAAGTGTGAGGCAGGATCTCCCCACAGAAAGGGCATGAAAAGATCGTGCCATCGGTGACAGACTAGGGATGCTGCGCAAAGATCACTCGATGGGATGTAGTGGGCGATGATGACCCACGCATCTCGGTCGGTGGCGGACTCATAGGATGGCGGGACGAGATCCATGACACTGATGGGTAGGGCCGATATCAGCTATGAAAATACCATCGTTTATGACGGCTCTCCGTAACTAGGAAGAGTGAGGGGTGTCGTGTGGAAGCCCGTAGTGGAAGCCCGTACCATCGCGTCGCATTACTGGCCGGGAACACGAGGCTGTGCTGTCCCGAAGGCTGTGCGAAAGCTACTCATCTTGGCTTTGGGGGCCACGATGTCAAGGCCCCGTGGCAGATGTCACCTGATGCCATGCTCCATAGACACTGTATATTGAATTTATGATTGAATAGTGATGTCCGCTTGCAACTCATCGACTCGAAGTTGTATGGAACAACTAGCACAAATCGCATAGATGTGTAAATTTCGAACGGCCATCTAATCTAGTCACACTGCTATGATACTTGGAAGGAAAACCATCAATACGCAGCTAAATTATTTAAATATAATATTACATTTCATATCTAGAGGTTCCAGGATGTATTAGAAATGACTTCTCCGGCATAGAATGTCGAAATGAAGACTACTCGACCAAAAAATGCTAATCACAATTTTAATGCTTAGAGAACACTGGATTTGAGACCTGCTGGGTGGGGCCAGTCCCCGCATCAAATTTTGGGGGTATCAACCTCGAGTCCTAGGGGGGTGCTAGTACCACGGGTTAGGGGCCCTTTTAGCAACTCAGACCTATTATTGATCATATTAGTGAATCGGTACGATGCACTTCGCTACGTTATGAGTCAAGCTCATCACATGCCTCCTCCACCATCTTCCTCTCCCTCACCCTAAAGGCTCGCAAGTTCCCAGCGATGGGCACTCACCGTCACCAGTCCTCTCTAGAGAGAGTTTGACTTCTCAATGCCCTTATCATTAACACCACAACAGCATGAGTCGGCAAGGGCCCTGGTGATCAGGCTTGTACGGCATTATGGCCCCGAAAAGACCGTTCGGAAGGGCTATCGGCCTGCGGCACTAATCCAGGCTACTCTCGAGCACGTTACATCGCCGGATACCTTTATGGATTTCTTCCTCTCATACATCTACGAGGACATTTGTTCGGATGAAGGACCCGTCATTGATTCTGATATTACTCACGCCCTGGTATTCTTCGAGAGATTTCCTTTATGGAACCCAGAACAAATAAACAAGCTTCACGAAGGCCTAGAAAAGTTTGCTGAGCATATCGTCGAAGATTTCCTCCTTCCCCGTTCGTTCGTTCCTTACTTATACATATATTTGATCTCCAGTGAGTATCTACTCATTCGCAATTGCATTTAAGTATCATCAGTCAAGACATCACAACCAACGCCCACGTCGTTTTTATCGGTACAGAGCTCAACACCGACCGAAACAAGGCAGCGTGTATCTGTGTTACGACAGAACTGTCTAACACGCGACCGCCACCGCTGTGTAGTGTCTCGGAAATTCGATAGAGCAGCAGCCAGAAAACGTTTTGAGGAGAATGCAGAATTTTGTGCAGACGATGACAGGAACCTATTAAAAGATGAGTCCAGTGATCAATTTCAATACTTAGAGATTGCCTACATTCTCCCTCATTGTCTGACGGCGGTACCTTCTGGTGAATCTGAGTTAGTATGTACCATTAGGTTTGGTATTTTGACGGTGCTAATGTTATGCCTAGAGCGATTCAAAGAAAATTGCTCTTCGGATCTTGCATATGTTCGATCCCGGAATAATCCATCTTATTAATGGACCCAAAATCGATAGCCCTATGAACGCCCTCACTCTAATGCTAGACTACCACCGACTATTCGGCGAATTTCAGATCTATTTCGAACGCACTGGCACACAACACTAGTATAGGATTGACTCGACAGAACGCAGCCCTTTCTTACGTGACCCTTTGTTTCCGGTCACGAGATCGCTGACCCTGAGTCCTGATCGCACGGTAGATCCTCCTTCCCTCCGGATTCTCGGTGTCCACCGCGCCATTGCACTTATTATGAAACTTAGCGGCGCTGGCGAATACATTGAAAGGGTTCTTCGTGAAATGGAGGAGCTGGATGTCAAAGAAGATGGATCGACACGGTTGGGACATCTTGCAGGCTTACGACTCAGCGGGTGGTTAGATACCCTATCAGCCCATTAGAAATCGGTACGATGACATTAGCATATCGAAGAATTTCATGCATTTCTTATCTCTGAATGTTGCCGGAGTTCAAAATACAACGTTGTTTCGCCATAACGCCCGTATACGAATCCGTTCTACTTGGGCAGTAAGGTTAGTATATCAGTATATAGAGTTTTCGTCCCCCTCCTTTAGCTTTACGGCCTTAGTTACTAGCGAAGTCGAGCGCTTTATAATTTTGTAACTTCCTATACGACCGTAAAAGGTTTATATAACATAGTGCCCGCAAAGCTGGTATAGTCCCCGACTAAGGCCGTACGTGCAGAGGACGGACTATAATATTCCCGTGTGCCGTAAGCCTGAGGCACCCCAAGTGTCTGTGGGACCACAAATGCATCATTCAAACGCGTCCATCGCTCGCGTTCCTGCACAATAATTTGGTGATATTGAGAGTCTTCAAAAGTTCATGGCTGAGACTGCGAACTCATTTCCATGAGCAGGTCATTGCCTTGATGGCAGCCCTGAACATATTCACAACATGTCCATCGTTCATCATTCACCAGGTCCCCAAACCGACTTCGGCAGAGGCCCGCACTGGCTACATGAAAGTCCTTTCTTACCGCCGCTGTGGGAGACAGTACAGGATGTTGGGGCTCCATCTCTGAAGCATTCGGCCATGAAAAGAATTCTGTCTGACCAATCGCGGCTCAAACGAGAGCATTTCGCACATATTCCCTGGCTCCTTGCAAAGTACCTTTGGGAATGTCTGGGGAAATGGTATGTTTTACCAGCATTGAAGTATCTTCGTTGGTGCCTAGGAACAGACCTAACTCATTCACCAGCTATAAACAAACCTTGCATATGTGGAAGATGATGGCGGACTCATATCCTACTGAGTTCCACAAGATCAGCCCAGAATATTGCCTCAGAGTTGACTCGCCAAAAGAACCAATGAAGTGCTACATAGACCTACTAAATAGTGATGTCGGCAGTTGGCAAGCAATGCTCGCGATTTCTAGCACCTGTGCCACCACAGCGGATCTGGTTGCAATCGGAAACCTGAAGAACTTGGTCGCCTTGGACATTTATCCTACCAAAAGGACACCCAAACCGGAAGACGTAGATGAAGGTCGGGGATTAGGACTTGACGATCGTATTCTACGCACGTGGCTCGAAGTAGCCGAGGCCACTGGATCTTTGCAGCAATTGCGCTTTTTGAGGCTTGTCAATCAATCCAGATTAACGATACAGGCTCTCGAGATTTTGGCCCAATTGCCAGATCTCCAACATGTGGCTCTCACGGGATGTCCTAAATTCCAGAAAATAGCTCATAGCGATCGTGACTATTTCGGCGAATGGTTTGCTTCTAGAAGCCAACCGTACCCCCAACCGCTTCCTGAACACAATCCAAAGTCGCGTTCGATCACGAACGGTAGCTATTTGCCTTGGAGAGCTCGAGTCCTAAAGAAGCATAACCTGGAGGAAACAAAAGATGGAGTTGAGAGCCTCCCAGCTTTGGAGTCGGATACTCCTCTTTTGGAGTTCGATCTATCCCCTTCGCCCCTTTTTGCCGGGCAGACAACACTCCATCTGACTCGAGCACACCCACAAAACAAAAGAAAACGGGCGGCCCCGCGATCTGATAGCTCGAAGAAACAGGGGAAAAGGGTGATGAAGGACCGACCGGGGAGGGACATTGCGGATGTCCTCGGCGATTTCTGTTGACTAGCATGGCCAGCCAGAACAGCTTCAGAAACGAAAAAGAATATACTCGATGACGAATCTGAATGTACAATGCGTTGCTGCGCATTAATTTGAGTTACTTTCCCAGAATTCTTTCCCGAGAGATGTCTTCCTCCATCCCATCCTCGGGCTTTTGACTCGTGCTCAAAAGACAGCCACTGTAGTATATCAAATTTCGTGAGCACAAAGGGACAAATTTAAGGATCTGCTCACCTTAGTATCTGGCTTCGGACCAATCAATGGATCATTTACTCCGCAGCCTTGATCTCATCCTTGGCCTTAGCAATAAGGTCTTTGGCCTTGCTTTCAAGCTCACAAGCCTCTTCCTCAAGGTCTGAGATGGACTCACGTCTGAGGAGACCCACAGCCCCCGAAACGAGGCTAGTGATATCACTCTCATAGTCGGGGATCTCATCCCGCCTGAGGTTTCCGAGATGCTTGCTGACCACGGCGAGATCACCAGCCTCATCCACGAGGTCCGCGATATCTTCGCGCTTCTCTTTACCGATATATTCAAGACCGGTATTGCGGACGCTAAGAGCAGTGCTGCGCTTAGAGGCTGCTTCAGCGAGGGAGGTCGCTTCGTCGACGACTTTGCTGAATGCATCTGTGGCATCGGAGATGAGATCCTCGTCACCTCTCACGACGACATTGACTCGACCGACTTGAGGCTCTACACTTCGCTTGATGCTTGAACCAATGCCGACCAGCCCATTGATATCAATGTCGCCATTGGGCATGGGAGCCGCGGCCACAGTAGCAACCAGTGAACCGCGAAAAGAGAGAAACGCATAGTGGATACCCTTTGGGTAACTGCCTAAGTCAATTGGTTGGCATTGATTGGCACCTTGGTAAAGTAAGTCATCTCGGTAGATTTGAGGAACATACTTGGCGAAGAACCGAGCTGGCAAGAGACGCAGGAGATGGGTTGGGATTGATAGATTCAGAAGAGAACACCTCCCAGCTAGCGGCACACATACATATAAACCCCAATATCTGTCATTACAATGAGCTACCGTCTCAACAGACTCTACTATGTTCGTCATAAAGGTTTCTTCATCTCCTCAGTACAAATGGACTTCACGGCTGCATTCGTTGAAATGTGGGTCCTTTATAGTTCGGGTCGACTTTAAGCTCTCAACTGTATTCCGCCACCGGTTCATCCCACTTCACAAGACCCTCGCAAATGAGAAATACGTGCGGCTCTACCTCTCTCGATTTGGGCCAAACTATGTGTGAAGTCAATGATCTGCTACACTCGCAATAATGGAAAATCCCGCGTCTCTTACTCAATTCTCTGCCGTCAATGCATTGTCCATGAATCGTGATTGCAACTAAGACTAATTTACCTTGTGAAAATCTGAATAACCGGTAGCATATTTGAATTGAAGAAATTGATTTAAAGGATCAGATTATCAATAATGTGGATTCTAGAAAGCCGCACTCTCGAGGATAACAATTTCCACTTAAGTGGAGTCAAACGAATAATACCAGTCTCCACCAGGGTAAAGACCGGAGTGTGGTGAATCCCTCAACTCCCCAGAATATGTCTCTTGCAATGAGCCATTACCACTACAGTGCCGAAGCGATGGGTTTGCGCTTGGTCACACTGGCACCAATCCCGAGCCCGATACCTAGATCCTCGTTTGCCTGCTCGCGCTTGTCAATAACAACACCACCGCCGAGACTGACCTCCAAGTCCTCATTAGATACCCGGAGCCGCCATGACAGAAGCAGCCAAGGTGGCAGTGAAAGCGACCTGGGAGAATCGCATTGTGAATAAGTGGAGGGTGGAGTTCTTCAAGGAACATTAGCCCGATATCGTCTTGAACCTCGGAACAGGACTCAAAGCATCTAGAAAAACAAGATGGGTGACCACACCAGCTAATTGATAGATAGTGGGATTGCTGAGCCTGGTAAGCGTGAAGAACTTAGAAAAGAAAGCCACTAGACCTTCGAGAAAGAAGCAGATATTTATAGCTCTTCTTGGGTGTTTGGTACTACTCATCATACGGTACACGCATCCTGACTATTTTTATAGTTGTTTGAATTCAAATTGGTGGAATTGCACGTCAACTATTCTACAGCAAATGACCAATGGCATCTTCTCGACGACACGGGAATGTCCCTTTTGGGCATGCTAGCTCATGTGGGGAAGTAGATATGGCGAGAATCAAGGTATCTCACTTGTGGGCGGAACCCGTAAATGGATCGCGGCTTGTCAGATGAACAGGTTTCTCTATCGTCAGTGGCCGATGCTCAAGATTGTAGAGTTCGATATATAGTTCTCGACGAAATGGAAGCTGATGATTCGCGAGACTAGCCAGATACAGATCTCCGCTTGCGGTGGAGATCAAAACTTCAGATAATATACTCAAGGTGGCCGTGAGTAAAGTTGTGGGTTGAGTTTTGAAGTTCGCCTCGCGGGTCAATGTTTTGGGAATATGACGGGTTGAACGGGAGAGGCGCAGGAGATTGTGTTTGCAGAACAGTAAAGTGTATTTTATCCGTGGTAACTGCCTCTGTGGTACGGTACCATCATTTGCGCTCGGAGGTTTGGACGGGTCAACTCTATCTTTTCCACTTTCTAGATCAGCTCCTTCACCAATAGGTGAATTTTAAGTCAGTCTATGCTGCGCTCATTCAAAGACTTTTTAAGGATTTGCGAAGAAGTCCACTTGAATGGCAATTCGTATCAACACAGCAAAGAACCTGCTGCTCTACAATGACGCCAGAACCCTTCATGACTACCATCACCAGCCTATGAATTACAGATGGTAGATCAGAATTGATAAACTCTAAATAATCACAGGTTCATAAAAGATAAAACCACAAGGTGCAAGCCGGATTATTACGGACACCCAGGGATGAAAATACATACAGAGAGCAAGCCGTGACAAGTGAAAAGAGAAAGCATCATGTCTCAGAAAAGAGACTTATTCCAGCCGGGTCATCGCTATCAACTACCATCTACATCACATAAAGAAGGTTCGTGTCTGCAGGGCAAAAGTCAGCGGAGAACGAGTGGGAACAATGAAGATCCAGAGATGAACTTACCCAGAGGGTGACTGCAGCTCAACTGCGGCTTTTGGGTATACTTGGATGACAACTCGTCACGGATGCTGTTCAGCAGTTGGACGTAACTCTGCTGAGGGTTCTTCCGGAGAGCAGCGATGAAGGCCCACGACATAGCACCGGTAGCTTGACCGGCAATCTGGGCATCTTGACTGGTTTGATCGTCCTTGCTACCAGACCACATGATGACGTCTGCGGGGCTGGTCTTGGTCTTGAGTGTACGCTCGTACGCCTCGTCGCCCTTGGTGGCCTTCTTCAGGAATCCCATGGCGGTGGACACCATGCCACCCATATCGCCACGCGCGTACGCCGACACCACACCCAAAAGTCCTTGGCCGGCCTCCTTGGCCAGGTTGGGCTCCTTGAGCACACCAGAAGTGGAGTAGATGTAAGGGAGGTCGAGGGCGGAACCGGAGTGACAGGAGTCGAAGATCGCGGTCAAACGCACACCGGGGCGCAGCGACTGAACCATGATTCGGTGCATCTCGTCGTCAACAATGTGGCCAGCAACCCGGAAATCCACCGGGTAAATGACTTCGTCGTATCCATCATCTTCGTCGCCATCCAAGTCAGGTGTCTGACCACCGTGGCCGGAGTAGTGGAAGAAGAGCGAGTCATTCGGCTGCGCATCTTTGACTAACCAGTGCATGGCGCGGAGAATGTTCGCCTTGGTCGGTTGGCTCATAGGGTTCTGTTGGTCGTCGGTCAAAATGACCATGTCCTCACGCGCATATCCGAAGTTTTGGTTCAAATAGGTCGACATGTTCTTGACGTCGTTGATACATCCGCGAAGTTGACCCTTCTGGCCGAAATAGTTGATTCCGATCAACAGCGCCTTTCGCTTACCGGTACAGCGCGAGTACTGGAAGCTATAACCCTGGGGAGCGCCTTGTCCAAACGAAACTGGGGCAGTCGGGGGAGGGGCCGGGTGGCCGCTGCCACCATAGGAGGGACCGTAATTCCCTATGCAAAAGTGTCAGCACAATGTGTTTCAAGGCGGCGAATCTGGTAATGCGGACCTGGCTGACGGCCATTACCATACACTGCCTGACCCGTGGGCGGTTGTTGATATCCAGGCGGCGGAGGTCCCTGCTGAGCACGAGCAGTACGAGTTAGCATCCTGCTCTCTCCCAGGGTTGTCACGACGTACATTGTAACCTTGAGGCGGAGCGGGAGATCCGTAAGGTTGCTGAGGCGGCTGGGGAGAATGACTGTAACCGTAGGGGTTCTGAGGTTGCTGAGGTTGCTGCTGATGGTACGACTGGCCGGGATAGCCGCCGTACGAAGGTTGGTGGTGATGCATCGGCCTAGGACAAGAGCTCATTAGTCGCAACCAGGGAAAAAAAGAGGCAAAGCATGCGCATACTGCTGGTATGATTGCTGGGGTGGGGGGTAACCCGGAGGCCCCGAATAGGGCGGGTAATAAGACATCACTTTGAGGCACAGAAAGAAAGAGAGCTTGGGGGAGAGGGGAACCTCAAGAAACACGGGGAGTGGAGAAGACGATCGGACGCGAAACAGAACCAGATCGGAAGCACTGCCAAGTCTTAACTTTGGAACCACCAGGGCAGAGAATCAAAACGAGAATATCCAGACGAAATAAAAAGACGTCGACTCTAGTGAAGTGCAATGAACGGGGAATTTTAATGAAATGCAGGAACCTAAAGGAACGAACTGCGATCGACCGCAAACCTCGGAACTTGCCACTCACATTGACGATCCCTATAGGGCGAAGACTAGGGAGCAAAAAGGAAAAAGGAGATCGCAGAGTCCAAAATGTAAAGCCGCGTCTCACATCTTATATCTGACATGCATCGACTCGCCATCGGCAGCCCCGAGTGTGCACCCCTGTAGCTCGCAACCCAAGACCCGCCTAGCGACTAGTGTGGGTTTTAGGCCTTGACTATTGCATAATTCCCTAGTATCTGATTTTTATCCCGATAGGATTCTACCAGGCTAGGGGGTTCCCCAGGATATTACACAAGTGAGCCTGTAGGTCATAACAAGACTGCACAAAGGTCTCTAGGTTCCATGGGGGCAACAGGGGCGGGGCATCCAATATTCGTCTAAGGTCCATTCCCTGATGACGTCTATTGTAAGTAGCCGTAGTAGCTGGATATCTGTCTAGATGGTCTCTTACTTGGTAAGCTCGCAGTTTTGAATGAAGATGGCCTATCTATTTCAGGTATTCTCACACAAGACGTACACATACAGCGACAAACGTTCGCCTCATTGGAAGTGTCTACTCAAACCAGTGAATATCACATTGGCAGTCTGCAGTGGAGTGCATCGAGGTAAATACGTTCTACAGCTTACAGACGAAGCCATGATCAACGAGTAGCTAGCAACACTCACTGAGTATTCACCAAGCGCTCATTAATCACTTACTACGCATGACTATTCTGCAACATTATGTTACTGAACAATCAAGTGAACCTTAGCCTAGATTGAAATTTACTCTATGAACGGCCCTCATACGGGCGGCGGTAGGATAATTCACCCATCATATACGAAAAAAAAAATACGGTACGTATTGCGACCTATGTACTCAAAGAGACGACCTCAAAGTGTTCAAGTATGTCTACAACTCTTCTATTTCTTCCCCACACAGTATCGCACAGACTACAGCTGGGTACGAACCCATTTCACTTTCGCGGGGCTCGATTCATTAGAAGCCTTCCTTTTTTGATGCTTTTTTGGGGATAGGGTCTAGTAGACCGTCGTCTTCTCGTGACATTAACTCGTCTATCAGCGACGGGGCATGCCGCGGCCACGGCCCCGAAGAGCCCGCTGGGCAGCACCCGGGGGAAGACCACGCTGGGGAGCACCGGGCTGAGCCGACTCTTCGTTCTCTGTGCAGGATGCGTTAGTCCAGGATATTAGGGAAAAGAGCAATAGATTACTTACTGATTGTCTCGTCCACGCTCAAGATCAGGCAAGCAGCCTCAACGGCAGCCTGGATGGCATTGACCTTGACCAGACTGGGCTCCCACACGAAAGCAGCCATGTTATCGCGGACACCCTCGTTATCAAAGTCGACGCCGGCCCAGGTGTTGCCCTTGCGGTGCTCCACACGCAGGCGGTTCAGAATGTCAGTGGCATCGAAGCCGGCGTTGTCGCAAAGCTGGCGGGGGATAACTTCCAGAGCCTTGGCAAATGCCTTGACCACAGCCTGCTGCTTGTGAGGCACATTGCGGTCGGCGAAGCCGTGCAGGTGGCTTGACAATTCCATTTCAGTGGCACCTCCACCAGCAACGATGGTGGTGTTGCGAAGAGCACGCTTGACAATCATGATGGCGTCGTGCAGACTGCGCTCCACCTCGGCAATAAACTGCTCAGCACCGCCACGCAGGACGAGAGTGCAGGTCTTGGCAGCAGGGCACTCGGAGAAGAGGTTGAAGCGCTCTCCACCAATTTGTTTCTCCTCGAACGCGCCGCAAGTACCCAAGTGGCGCTCCTGGATGTCACTGCAGGTCGACTGGGTAGCAGCGCCGGTGGCCTGGCATACACGGTCCATATCATCAGACGCAACGCGGCCAGCACAGAAGATGTCACGGTCCGCAAAGTACCTGTGGGAGAAGTCGTCAGCACGTGTGTGATACATCCACGCTCAAGCGGGGAAACATACTGAGTCGCAAGATCACCAATGGGCAGCTTGCTCAATACAACCTTCGCGCCAGTCTTGTAGATCGCCTCGAGCTTGTTAAAGATGATCTGCCATTCCGCGTCGACGATGGCCTGGTACTCAGAGACCTGCTCCACACGAACCTCCGCGTTGTCCTTCTCACTCTTCAACTCCAGTTCGACATTCAAGCAAACGATCTTCGGGTCCTTGAAGTGCTTGGGCTGCTGCTCGAAACCGGCGTAGGAGAAAGTCTTCTTGAAAGCGACACCGTTGACGAAAAGGGAGTCCTGGAGGCCACCACCGGTAATCTTCTTCACACCGATCAACTTCTCGTTGAGATCATCCTGATCCAAACTGAGGACGGCATCGACAACCACTAGAGAACCGTTCCGTTAGCCAGCACACACAAATGCAGAAGTCACGTAAATCTGGCAAGGGCTCACTCTTTGTGAAGAAGTCCGAATTCCGCTTGATAAGCTTGCTGTTCATGGCCGTAGCGGCTAACCGCCGCAGCGTCTCAATTTTCTTATCCTCATTCTCTGCCGACTCGATCATGTCCACCGCAATTTCCTTAACCTTGTTGACGGCCATGGCGCCGGCTCTCCGCAGACCCTTAATGATCGTCTGCGAGCTCACACCTTGCTCGACGAGATCTCGCACCTCCTTGAGAATTTCACCAGCAAGGACAACCACCGAGGTCGTTCCGTCACCGACTTCAGCATCTTGGGATCGGGCGATGTCCGTGAGAATGCGGGCGGCGGGGTGCACAATATCAAGAAGCTGTCAAATATACCACAAATCAGAATCGGCGTCCATGAAACTATCACCCATAGATATCCGTAGAGTCTCCCACCTTCATCACAGTAGCTCCATCGTTCGTAATGGTTTGTCTGCCGTTGGCGTCGACAAGCAAGAGGTCACCACCGTACGGGCCCAAGGTGCTCTTGACAGTTGACTGAACGGCAACACATGCGTTGATGTTGGAGATAATCTGACCCTTGCCCTGAGAAGCGTCGGTGCCTGTAGGTTGAAAGTGACAATGGTTAGCACTTCCAGATAAATCCCACTAAAGTGCCCCCGAGGGGAGAAACACGGACCTTCCTTCAGCACGACAATCGTGGGTGTTTGGCCGGCGAAGGCCATGGTGAATTTGCGAAGAAGACCGGAACCGTTTCAATAGAAAGGCGAAAGAATGGATATGGTCCAGGTCTTTAGGGGAAGTCGGAGGGGTTCGCTGATCTTCGACCGCCAAAATTTCCCAGAGCTTCTGTTCCCCCCTCAAAACCCCCCCCGTAGCCCCAAGGCGGTGACCACACAACACAATCTCGAGAATTACTTCTTTGCTTTAATTACTCTACGGATAAAAAACCACAAAACTCATGGCAAAATAGTTTTTGCTGAATGGTATTGTGACATGATGCGGAGGCTATGCAGTTGATGGTTTAAGAGCCATTTTCAAACCTTCTACTGAAGGATACACGCAAAAAACATAAAAGTCCCATAAGACCAGCCAGTCATTCAACGCCAGACTCATGAAACCTGTTCAAGTGAAATCATAATTACCATCCGATGGACTACCGTACTCATACTTAGCGAGTAGCTCTGCATCATGTTGTAGGTCGTGCGGAGGCGGGTTCATTAGCCCCAGCACCTCCTGTCGAAAGGGGTCGGAGCCATCATCAACCATCATTTGATAGGCATTATTAGCGGTATGATAACGCATTGCATCGTCGAAATTCGTCAAGTTCATATGGTGGGACCCCGGTGGGAACATCCCGGCCATGGCATTCTGCTGCTGTTGATAACGTCGGAGCTGCTGCTGAGCCATGATTTGAGGGTCCAGGGGCATCGGTGTGAAATTCGCCATGGGATGTATATTTCCTGGAACAGTGGCAGGGATTGATGGGTTCATGAAAGGATTGTGATTCGGGGACTCGTCAGACGCCTCGTCCATGGCTTGAGGGACATCAGTCTCTGTTGAGTGCTGCTCCATGGGATCTTCGGTCATATCGGATTCTTCCACTGAGACCGACCGATCATCGTCTTTGCTTCCTGAGATCGGCGGTACCTTGAGAGTTTCTTTGCATTGAGGACAATCACGAATGACCCGATTGACCGTTTCTTTGATTCGAACCCAATGGTATTTGACCGCAATGGCAGCAGTGGTCTTGTTGATTCCAGCGTGTTGCTTCAGGTGAACCTCCTGTGCGATTTCATATTGCTGCTGAGGGTCAGAGACAACTTCCTTATCCTTGAGCATCAGTTTCTCCGTCTCGCCATCTTCTCCGCCGATGAGTTTATAATGCGTGGCTGCACTGCGAAGTCGACTCTTCTCGGCTCGATCGGCGCCCCGGGGATATTTGGAATGCTTCAGATAATAACGGATTTTTTCAAATCGATCTTGTGAGACAGAGTCCTCGCCATCTAAGCTGAGACCCCGTCCGTAAATGATTGCATCCACAAACACTCCAGGTTGAGACTTGATGCTGCCTCCGCCGGGGACTCTACCGATTCGCTTGAAGCCTAGGGAATCCCATAAGCGACAGGAGGCAACGTTGGACTCGTATACCAAATTAAAAACAGCGTATGTATATCCCTAAAAACATAAATCAGAGGCCATAGCTTCAAGTAATTCTAAGGTACTCACTAGACGCGGAGACCACTCCAGATAAGCTTCACCCATCAAGCGACCTACACCTTTGTTTCGAGCAGCATCTGTGACGATGAATGTACCATTGCAAACATGGCTACTCCGACCCGGGTAATTGGGTCGAATGTGGAAACCACCGAGACAAATCTTGGTCCAATTTGCCCCGGCTCGATCCATTGCATGCGTCTGCTCTGCACTTTGTATCTCACCGAGCAGCATGACCACACCAAAGTGGGAGAACCAATACCGCCCAAACTGAGCCAAAGGGATGGGCTCGGTCATAGCATAAGTATCACCCTTTTCAATTTCTTTGTTAAATTGATCGGATAGATACTTCAGAAGTGGCCGGGGCACATCCTCGGCCGAGGTGAAAGGGACCAGCGTTGCCACGGTTGATCGGTCCCGAAGAGTGACCTGTCGCGGAGCCAGCGCTAGAGGAAAGTCACCCTCCGGACCCGTCGCAACGGGGTCAGATTCATGTTGGACCTCAGACATGTTGGGATGATGCGGCCCTGATCACGGGACTGTATGCCATATTAGTCCGGTACCTTTCATTGCTTTGGAAAGGGAAATCCCAGGCAGCGACGAGGTGGCAATAGAGAGCTCCACGAAAGCCATGGCTACAGGTGAGTTCCTTAAGGTACCTCATCTAGAGAGGGCAACAGGGCAACAAGGGACCAGGTCACTGACATTCTGTACTTCTTCTAGAAGCCTTTTTGCACTTCGAGGACCGCGTGTGTATTCTCGAGTCCGGAATGGCTGCAACGCAAAGTCGAGAAGCCACTATCCTTGATGACTCATTTTGATGCCTCAGGTGTGAGTATTATTTCTGCCTGACATCACAGGCAGATATGTTTGTTGACGATCGTCAACCGCCCCCACTTGTACTTCTGCACGCCCTCTGCGGGTTAGACTTTATTTTTTCTCCAGTTCCGCTGATGGGAGCCCAATGGGACACCGGCATGTGTTCGCGCCATCACGGACTAGCGAGAAATCCATGACGAAGTTGCTATTGCCTGAGGCCTCAGCCGATCTGGCGAGGCTTGAGCTGAGCTGCGTCCCCCCTCCCAGGCTTCCAATCACTTTTTAATTCCAGCACGCCATTGACGGATCAGTATTGCTCTATCGCAGTACAGAATTATACTTGCGTATATAAAATGGCCGATGAACGCCCACAATTTTACGAGAACCATTTGAGTCCTCTCACAATCAACACGCATTCGCTCTCCGAGTCTCTTCAAGAGCTGCGTGCTGCCGTGCGCCATGGCGCCGAGTTGATCCATGAGAATGAATCAATTCCTGACAAATGGACTGTTGGTGGCATGTTCAAACATTTCCCCGGTATGAAATGCGACTTATCCATACTCGATCTGGTGGCGCCATTGGACCGATGCGGGGTGAAACTCTCATCTAACAATATCCGACAGGAGTCGCTCTTGCTTTCTTACGCCTCGACTACCAATCCGCTGTGTTGGCTGACGGAAGAAAGCCTTCTCCTGACTACCGTCAGCTTGCTCTTCAGAGAATTCCGGCAGACTTCCCAGATATCGCTCTGAAACCATCTCGATTGTCCCCCGCGGGATCGTTCTCACCCATAGCGGCTGTGACTCTCCGCATTCTTTCTGTTATAGCAAATGCAAATTGGCAGACTGATTCCAGGCCTAGTCTTTCGCAAGAGGATATCCTCTGCCTAAATGATGCTACAGATTTAGCTCTGAAGAATGGGCCTCTTGTTCCTCATGATGACCGCAACATGGGTGGGGACGAGATGTTATATGGGCGCGCGGGGCTCTTATGGGTTCTACTCAACGTGCGAGCTCATAATTTCGATGATGAGACTCAGAGTGGCCTCTCCTTGTTGTTAGACAAGATTCCCCAGTTGCTCCGAGTCATTATCGATGCAGGTCGACAAGGATCGAACGACTACATCCAGAAATATGGAGATCAGGATGCACACCCATTGATGTATGTCTGGATGGAAGGACACTACTGCTTTGGAGCGTGAGTAGCCCATTCACACCCGAAAAGGAGGAGTCCCATGCTAACAAACATGTTAGCGTCCATGGAGCTAGTGAGTATCACTTTGCGCAGTCAAATAGACAGGCATATTGCTGACATCATTTTCATTCTACAGGCGGAATTTTGCCTATCCTACTTGCCTGCAAACCTGAGGAACTCGAAGAACACCTTCCTGTGATTGGGGAAACTATCACTGCTCTTTCCAAGTTCACAATTTCAAGTAACGGTCATCTTCCAATGACGCTTCCCCCTTCGGATCTGCGCGGAAATCTGAGCTTGTGCAGCTATGTCATGGAAGCCCCGGAATTCTCATTCTTCTTGCAACTGCATTGAAGAACGAGACCCTGACGCGCAAATACTGGAGCCCAGAGTGGGACCAGGCCATCGACTTAGCCACCGACCGTGTCTGGGAAGAGGGTATTCTATCAAAGGGAGGCAGCCTATGCTACGGTATTTCCGGCAATGGGTGGCCCTGGCTCATGCTCCACGACGCCTTCCGGTACCACGCAGCAGCTATTAACTCAGCTCGCTGTGACAATCTGCATTTGCCCCATGATTCGAGCCTCCCAGAGGGACATTTAGGCAACAAGCTCACCCCAGACTATTTCCTCTCGAGGGCACTAGCTTTTATGCTGCATTCGCGCGAGACACGGCCGTACAACACAGCGCCTGCAAATACTGACAGAGACTACCGCATGCCCGACGACGCATACTCACTGTTCGAGGGTCTTGCAGGCAATGTCTGTGCTTGGGCCGAAACTTGCGCCGTTCTCCAGGCGAGATTGCGCAGTGCAGAGTACTGTCGAGGAACTGACGGCAGCTCTTCTGGGCTGACAGAAGATAGTGTTTTCCAGGAAGCGACTTCTCGCATTCTCGGTTTCCCTTTGATTGGTGGGAACGGAGCTCACGGTCTTCTCTGAAACGACCCACAAAGAAGTACCCCCCTTGATATCAAAGTGCGTAGATGATATGCTAGATACGATTCTTCCATATGGGGATCTGGCCTTCGGTATATGGACAGTAACTTTCAAGACTTCAGAAAGCTCGGTTTCTCAATCTTCGGAATAAATGTCATTGCTTCTGCGCCTGAAGATTCTTTTTGCGAGGATTACAACTAAAATATAAGTAACGACATTCACACAACTTGTAGGCCAACCACCGTAGAGAGTAGGAGACAATCTGATTCATCAATTTCAAGTGACCCTACGTACGGCACTTTCGTAGCTGGGCACATCTCCCAAGCATTGACAGACTGTCTCTTGTCCGTGAGGGAGCCACCCAGTAAGTACACCTGCGGAGGGATCTCCTACCGCCGAATCCCTCGTATGGGCTCCGTAGGGCGGAGGAGGAATGTTTTTGCCTTGTAAAAGTTGCATATCATGGCCATGGACAGTTCCATCCTCCCCGAGAACAATTGGGGACATGAAAATGTCAAAGGGAATGGAATCCGTGATCTGGTCAGAAGTAAGTCCCTGCTTTTCATTTCCAGCGAGGAGTGAGATTTGCCAACGTACTGTCGATACACACCCTTCCAGGGTCCGCAGTTCAATAGTAGTGGTCAAAACGTGCGCAATCTTGATATTTGCCAATCGAATTGACTGTGAGCAAGCGTCCATCAACCGGGGCAGATGAACAGGCTTCGTAATGTGCCATTCAACGTCCGGAAGCTCTGGGTCCGGCGTCTCATAGTTCTCGGCCGTGAGATCATGCCTCTCACCGAAGACAACATGGGTTGTTTTCGAGGTCAAGAAATGAACATTACTTCGTACTGATTCTGCAGCGGTTGCCTCAATTCTGAGGTCATGTCTTTCAAGGACTTGGATTTCGATTGCTGCTAGCTTGATGTCTTTTGACAATGGAGTGAGCCAAAATTCCACAGGGAAAGTGGAACCGAACGGGATATTTTGGTCGGGAATCGAGATTGTATAGCGAATACTCTCCTCTCGCTGATTTTCGATGGACTACACAGTTACCTCGAGTCATTAGGAAATTCCTTGAGGCTCTGGGAAACAAGCCAGAACTCACCATGGAAAAGCTTGGCCATAGAAGACTGGTCTCAAATACCATGGCTTTGTAGACTCGGATGGGCTGTGAGAGGACAAATTCTTTGCCATAGCGGCGTTCTATAATGCCTTGCACCTTGTAGGAATGATAATCATGGTGGAACCCTGTGATAGTCTCGGTCATCGAGCTGTCAAGATGTATCGTAAATGGAAACTCATAGTTTCCGGCCGGTAATGTAAATGAGTTGAGGGTTTTCGATGCAACTAAAGATTGCCTCCTTTCAAAGGTGAGTTGTCGACGCTCATTTGCTATCATGAATCCGTCTCGCGGTCTGTGGGAATAAGCTGTCTGAATGTTTTGAGAATTGGGTTCTTAGTTTGGCTCACATTTTGAATAATCCTTGAATCTTCACCTCGATACTTTTTATCAAAGTGGGTTGTGATAGGCTGAATGAAAATACTCCATTTATAGACGGATCTGGCTCCACACCGGATTCTGATGAGATGAATATACATGAGCGATCGAGTCTGGTAGGTGAAATAACACGAGAGAGAGTTAGAATCATTAAACGCCAGAATCCCGGTTACCTATATAGGTATTAGAAGGTGTCCATACCTCAAATTGTGGTTTGATACGTTTTTGTCGAATTTGCTGAACATCGTGGGGGTCTTGTAAGAGCGGATGAAATTAAAAATTCAAAGTGCTGACTCCGTGTGATGAAAAGAAATATTGAGAGTGAATTTGGCCGCGCTTATACTTTTAAGTAGGCCAGTTCCTGGTGTTGCCAATTTCGAGGTTGGTCGGAGTTTCCTCAACCGGTTAGGTGGTCTTCGTTTTGCCGCTTCGTAGATCTCCTCAGGGCAGCGGCCAGAACTTCTAAATGAGGCTTCTGACAAATTTTCTTTACATATATCAGGCTACGGAAAAAAAAAAAAAAAGAAAGAAAGAAAATGACTTTCCTTTCAATTCTACTGGAGCTGGTTTTATGAATGCAGTGGGTACCGGTTCTATGAAGTTCGTTGATACGCGGGAATAGCAGTGATTGATCGTCATTCCCGAAGACATCAGGGTAACAATGGTTTGTTTCCAATTCAGGAGTCAAGCACCTCAAAATCCAAGAATGATTGATCACCGACTGACCTGAGAACGTTGATGTCCGGAAAATTATTGAAGAAAGCATCAAAATCCTCGATGTTGCTGCCCATCATGTCGAGGCTGTCAAAAGGATCGTACATATTGGTCGGAAGATCTAATTCAAGTTGGCGGCGATCGTCTGAGTTGACATCTATGCATGCCCCTCTGCTCTCTTTGAAAGCTCGCGGGGGACCGATGCTGGAGTGCGATTGACGATGCACACTTGGGGTAGTTTGAGAAGAGGTCGAACGTGTTGACATGTCCTGAGGGTTCAATTGTGTTTGATCGACAGATCGCCCCAACTTACTTGCATGCTGCGTGTCATTCAATACACGATTCCCTAGGCGGGCCATTATAGAAGCTGACCACCACGTTGAGCCTAAGGATTCGAGACAGTGATGAATCAAGTGAAGGTGCTCTTTCGCTGTTTGCCTTGCACTGGGTAAGTCGTCTTCTTTCATTTGTCCATATGTGATCGAAAAGGCAAGCGATAAGACATAGGCTACCATGGGCACAGGGAGGCAGTCGTGTATATTTCGATTGCGGAGGAGTGATGTAATAGTGAAGATTGAATGACTTTGACGGATGGTGGCCATCCTCGGTCGTGAGCGACCTTGCAATTTTTTCGAGTGTGTCGAAAGAATTATCACTCCGTGATTCAAAATTTCTAGGGTTTCTTAGCCAATGTCAGTGAAAATCTCACCTTCAGTTCTGGACGGTTTTCCTAATACCGAGAAAATCTAGGGGAGTGTCCCACGCGTTGGAGCTATCAACCAGTTCCTCGAAGCTTGGTATATCAAGCTCCTGTTCTTCAGGACCATCCACGATCGGTCGATAAAATCGAATAACTTCGCTTAGCTTGTCAGTTAGACGAAGCCATAAGCGAAATGGTGGATCGAATAGAGGAAGAACGTCATCCACTCTCTGCCCTATGTCCGAATCGTGAATCATCACCGGTCTTCCATTCATTGCAGCATTCCATCTGTCTAGGCTCCACAGACACCAAAATAGAGCTTTTAGTGAAAGTGAACACTGCTGATCGCCAGGCCTTAATAAGTGTAGGCCGATTGTCTGCGCATGGTGGATGGCTTGCATCAGATGCAAAGAGCAATCTTCAAATCCAGTAGGTCTCCATTCATGGAGGGATAACAGTGTTAGAATCTGTATGGCGGTCACCTTTTTTCTTTCAACCTTTCTCGTCATGCTCCGCGTAATATCTTGATAAAGAATATTGCTGAATTTGTCGACTGTGAGAACGGCTAGATCTTGGCCGAGACGTAGTGGAGATGCTGCACTTCCGTCCTTTGATGCAACAAGGCAGATCGATTGAATGAGGCGGGGAGACAGTGCATCTGTTTCGAATTGCGTGCGTATAGCTTTCTCATCTAGAATTGGCAGAATGGGATGTATACGACGAAAGTAAATGTCCATCAATGCTTCTTGGTCATTTTTTGGTGGCAATAGACCGACATTCCTCAGCCCTTGTGACTGACTCTGTGTCGGCTCAGAAGAGTCCTCGGGCTCTTCTCGCCATGAACTGGGGTCCTCGTAGCGAAACCATCCTCCGACGTCTCCTCTGCGAGATCGGCCTCTTTCCAATCTTGATCCTTCCTCTTCCAGAAGATTCACAACAGGATTTGAGTCGCACGCGAACTGACGCGCACTTGAATCTTCTATGCCTTCGTCTTCAGTTGCTGCGGAGTCAGGTACATCAGGACTTCCTGTGTGATTGATAATTTGCTCATCAGCTTCCTCAATTAAATGATTGTGCTGTGGTTCGTCTCGTGGTACTGTAGCTGTGTCTGATGTTGCCAGATGGTGGCCTCCACCGTCTCGGGTGACACCCGAGTCATCCGCAGTGTCAGACACATTCAGAAGTTGGTTCTGTATGGGTGCTTGCAATTTAGAAGCGTTGTGGAAACATCGTTTCTAAGCTTGTCAGCCCCACTTTGGGCCATGATTCACGCCGGTTGGGAAGACGGTACCTTTCTTCGACGACAGCAAGCGCACGCGCCCCGTGACTGTCTTCGCTTGAGATTCTTCCCATCACGACTAACCAAGAAAGTCAACTCCATCAGTCAATACCTTGGGTAAGTATGGGGTTCAATGAGAGGCAGTACCAAAGCGTGAAAGGAAGGTGGCGTCGCCAAGCGGTAGACATCCTAAAGCGGAAACTCCGCGCATTTGCCGGCTCGAAGGGGGAAAGTCCGCCTCAACTGGAGTAGTATGTAATGAATCAAGCACCGTCTTCAGTCATGTTCGAAATAAAGATAACAAGTTCCTTTTTGATTTTCACAAATAAGTTTTCACTATACTGGGAAGTCGGGGTCTACAGGCAGATCATGAAGGAGTGGATGTTAGTGTTAGCCCGCACCTGGATACTCCACTATGGCAGGGTATCATGGTGAATCTGAGATCGGATGTGCTCGCCTAGAACATACCTGTGCCTACGAGTGCGTTACTGCCAACGCCCCGATGTGCTTCCTCTTGGGAGGATAGCAGTATTGATGGAAGCTCCTGAGAGCATGGTTCTCCAGAATTAACTTTTCCACTTTATGTTTGATACACATTTGTATTTCTTACTGCTGGCTGCTTCTGTCTTCTGTGCCCAATTTAAGAGTTGATTTGCAAACATTTTAGAACATCATGTCTTCCATTTTATCGCCCTTATCCAGAGCATCCGCTTCTTTCCTCAGCACGTCGGCGCGGAATTTCCTGAAAGCGGTCTCGATTCTCTTCCGGCTTTCAGGATCAGATGTAATGCTGCTACCTGCGCTAGCTGAGCCAGCAAGGAATCCTTTTCCAGAGAAAATACCAGTCAGTATCGTTCTTATTCTCAGTACAACCAATGAGACATCTTACCGAGCTCTCCACCTAGGAACAGACCACCCGCCGAGGCGAAGAAATACGTCGCAAAGTCACCAAGGGTCGTGGGCTTGAGCAGTGGCGTCAGGTCCGGAATAGCTTCTAATCAACCCATTAGACCTAAAGCATTGCTAGATTGAATGGCACAACTTACCAGTACGGCCATCAGCGAAGACAACCTTGGTTGGCCTTTCTTGCGCACGGACAGCAGCGAAGAATGCCTTGCGAGTGCTGCGCAGTCGAATCGCGGCATACAACCCCAGCGAGATACCGACTGCAGATCCAACCGTTGTCCACAGGGAGACTTTACTGGCAGCCGCCTTCAGCTTATCGCGATCGTCGGCTTGGAGATCATGCTGCATATGCTCATCGGCAAGCTTAGCGAGCTCGTCGGAGCGACGGCGACGAAGAACAGCGAATGATTCGGACATCATGCACAACTTAGGAGAAATGAGTTAGAAACAGAAACTTATCGGACCGAGCGCAATTGAGTTGGGGAAGCTTGGACGGAGCTGGCGGTAATGACGTCATGTGGATTCCACTTTGTCCTTTAGCGATTTAGTGTCACACTGCACCCACCACTGGAACATTGATCCACTTGAGACATACAGATTCAAATCTAAATATTGACCGAGATTGAATCTATGCTCCATGAAATGATGCCTCATTCCTCGACGTGTCATGTCATTACGAAGAATTTAGTTCCTGTCTGTGACGTCAGATTCAACGACGAACTACTTCTTGACACGCTTGCACGCTGAAGGCATTGAGGGAGTGGTTGACGCGGAGATGAGGTTTTCGCATTAAAAATTATCCCAAGGAATATCTGGGACTCGGAGGTTAATAACTATTTGAGTCACGCTCCTATCGCTTAGGGCGAGACTAGCATCCATCGAGACCATGCACACCACCATCCGCCGTATACTTGCAGGACCCGGTTCCTACCGTCGTGGAGTTCTCCGGATATAGGACCACATTTTCGAAGTCGATATTGTAGCACGGATGCACTTCCGAGCAAGAAACAGAGGCAACCGTACTCTTGCTGGTATCAATCGTACCCGTGAAATTGACAAAGGCAATATTAGAAATGCTCATGAGACTCGTCCCAGCGTACGAGCCATTGTTACCGCTACTCTGCGAAATTCCAGGTCCAGAACTGGCACCCTCGATTTCGAAGTTCGAGAATAGCACATTTCGAACGCTTCCCCACCCGCCACCATTTGGTAGGCCAGCACTCTCATACGAAGATTGGGGTACCTGGGCCCCGATCCATGTCTTGATATAGGCACTGTTGTGCATATCTTCATTATATCGGATAATCTTCACCTCATCAACGCGAATATTAGCCACGCTAGAGTCTTCCAAATACTGGCCCAGGCTACCAATGGCGATACCGTTTCCGCCGCGGCATGTCACGTTGCGGATATCGACGTTGTAAGAGCGTGGCTTGATTGCAATACAGTCGTCACCACCTTGGTAGACAAAATTGGTAAGCTGGACATTCTCCACATCCATAGTATCTATGAAAACTTGTTAGCTGGTGTCTTACGACAGTACCTCAACAAAACTCACCAAATCCATCGGTATTCTGGACCCAGTTTTCGCCGTAAGGTGCATTCACAGCTGTTGCATTGGCATAAATATTATTGAATCGCATATTCGTTCCATTCATAATATTCAAGCTCCACAGCGGTGGGTCCTTGATATAGAAGTTGTCCACGTTGACCTCTGAGACGTTCCAGAAAACGAAGGGCATCGGACGTCCTGGTTGGGTGTTGCCTTCTTCTGCAGTATACCATACATTTCCATTGCCGTCAATCCCACCAGTGCCATACCCATCGATCGTTATGTTGTGGCCAGTGATGACAAAGCCTGCGTGGTGGTTCTGGAAGGCAATTGGGTATGAATTGTTGCGCCAGTAATCCAAGTCATCAGAGAACTTTGAGAAATTAGAATTTTCAAGTTCAAAAGAAGGATTTGCAGGGACTTACAGTCCATTTACCATGCCATTCTATTACGACGTCGCTGATGACGGGGTTGAGGCGGGTCGCAATCCAGTAGGACTGGTCTTCGGGAAACACGATTGTGCCTCCATGGCCACATTCATGAAACGCTTTAAGTATATTTGGAACGTCGTCTTTTTGGTGGCCATTAGCCTTGACTGTGCAAACATTCGGCCCCGTTTTGAGGACCGCAGCATTTGCACTTGACAGGAGTCCTGCACAGAGCGCTAGAGTGACCCCTAATAATTGCATGGTGGCTCAGTATAAAAGTCCGCTTGTTCTTCCTTCAATGCGGAGCCAATGCTTTATACTAGCAATGGCTCTAGGATCGCTCTTCTCCACATCAGCTCGGGGATCTTTGCGCCGATGTTGGCTGCGGAGAACAGCAATTGCGGGGAAACCCACCGGAGCATTCGAACATTCCACAGCAATCCAGCCACCAAAGCCACTGGAGAGGCTTGTTGTGACGATCTTTGCCCCGTTCCTGGCTTATGTCAATATCGCCTGGACGGGGATTCTCCACCAATAAGTGACCCGCTCCGCGATGATACACGCCGGATCACGTTGGAATTGAACTCATAGCTCGCGCTAGTTGATGCCGAAAGCCATTTCCTCCTTGACTTTTTTGTGCTTTTCAAGTTCTCCTCATTTACCTGAAGACTATATGTATCCCGTTATTGTGGGTCGCTATTGTGGTATGCAATAACATTTACTCTTGACTTTCTGTGACCTGAAGATGGTACGAGCGTACTGGTCCGGTCTTTTGGTGGCTTTATGTTCACTCCTCACTTTGAGTGGTGCTCAAAGCTGTTGGCGCAACACTTTATGTTCTGGCCCTACCGAGAGTGCTTTCAGCGGAGATTGGGAGAAGAACATCTATGCCCCAACGTCGCGAACAGTCCGACCTTCATCAACTCTATCTAATTTGAAAAGGAATGCCAGCACCACTTCCTTACATCCGACTAGAGCAACATTACATGGTAATGGCTCTTTGGTAGTGTTCGATTTCGGCAGAGAAGTTGGAGGCATCGTCCACCTCGAGTATAGTTCCAGTGGTAGTGGGGCACTAGGTCTCGCATTCAGTGAAGCTAAAGATTGGATCGGGGAGTGGTCGGACTCCTCGAACAGTCTATACCATGATGGTGCCCTGTATGCAAATTTCAGTTCGTCGGGGAGGCACTCCTACGACATGCCTGATCGCTATCTGCGTGGAGGATTCCGCTATTTGACTGTCTTTTTGATCACCGATAGCTCTGTGAATGTGGAGCTGAGCGACTTGAATGTTGAGCTGGATTTCCAACCGACTTGGTCTAATCTTCGCGCCTATCAGGGTTACTTCCATTGCAGTGATGAGCTGTTGAATCGTATCTGGTACAGTGGCGCGTACACGCTGCAGAGCAATCAAGTGCCGGTTGATACTGGACGAATCACCAGTGGGCTCAAGTCCGGATGGTTGAACAATGGAACTCTTGGGCCAGGTGATACGATCATCGTCGATGGCGCGAAGAGAGACCGTGCAGTCTGGCCTGGCGATATGGGAATTGCCGTCCCATCAACATTTGTGAGCTTAGGAGATCTTGACAGCGTGAAGTATGCTCTTCAGGTCATGTATAACACACAGGTTCGTCGGGCTCTTTCATCGAACTTGTTGCCTTCATGCTGATCATTTAAACAGGATAAATCCACGGGTGCTTTTGCGGAGTCTGGACCACCTCTCAGCCAAACGGGCTCTGATACCTACCATATGTGGTCCATGATTGGCACTTACAACTACGTACTTTATACTAACAACACCGACTTCCTTGAGGAGAATTGGGACGGCTATCTTCATGCCATGGACTATATCTATGGCAAGGTGACTTACCCCAGTGGTCTCCTCAACGTGACGGGTATCCGTGATTGGGCCCGCTGGCAGCAAGGATACAACAATACCGAGGCCCAGATGATGTAGGTGATGCCGCTTATCTGAAGATTCAATAATTTAACCGCCTCTAGATTATACCATACGCTGCGAACAGGTGCAACGCTTGCCTCGTGGGTCCAGGACTCCATAAATCTCTCGGATACCTGGAATTCAAGAGCAGAAAAGCTCAAAACCGCTATCAACACCTACTGCTGGGACGAAACCTATGGTGCCTTCAAAGACAACGCAACGGACACAACGCTCCACCCACAAGATGCAAATAGCATGGCGATCCTTTTTAATGTTGTCGACTCGGAACGCGCAGCCAGCATCTCCGATAAACTCACCAAAAACTGGACACCGATCGGAGCCGTGGCACCTGAACTCCCTGACAATATCGCCTCGTTTATCTCATCATTCGAGATTCAAAGTCACTTTGTCGTCCAGAGACCTGATCGGGCACTGGATCTGATTCGTCGCAGCTGGGGTTGGTATATCAATAACCCCAACGGTACAGAAAGCACCGTCATTGAAGGGTACCTGGCAAACGGAACCTTTGGATACCGCAGCAGTCGAGGGTACGGCTATGATGCCTCCTACGTTTCCCATTCGCACGGATGGTCATCTGGTCCGACGTCTGCATTGACCGAGTATATTGTCGGTCTCTCCGTCAGTTCCCCGCTCGGTATGACCTGGTCTATTTCGCCACAGTTTGCGGATCTGGAGTTTGCTGAAGCAGGCTTTGTGACCGATCTTGGGAAGTTCCAGGCTTCTTGGACAAGAAAATCTGATCACTACACCTTGAACTTTACTGTTCCCGGTGGTACTGTGGGGAATCTTACTCTACCATTCGTTACAGCGTCGAAGAAACCCTCAATCACTATCAATGGGGACCGGGTGACAAAGCACATTGTCTATGCGGATGATACAGCGACATTTGGTGTGGATGGAGGATCTTATAAAGTGATTGTTCGTTGATTTGTAGCATTTGAGTATTCAACTATCGTCTCTTCTGCCACATTCCTAAAACTGATGAATTGTAAAACAGAGCTCTTGCCCAGTCTGATTTACATGCGAAAATTTTCCAATTATATCTAGTTTTCAGCTCGAAATGAAGCTCGTATCTGCCAAAAAGTGCTTTGAAGTCGCAGAGCCTCAAGTGAGCTCAACCGTTTCTTGAAATTGAGGTCGAGGTAGACCGTCCCCATACTCTCATCTACCCCTAAAGCTCAAACCGACATTCAAGTCTTCATAAAATGATAATCTAGTGGATAGATCCACATCAATCTCAAGTAGCCAAATGAATGCTTAACAAGGAGTATTTCCTGTTCCTCGGCTTTGTTTTTTTGTTGAGTTTGAAGTGAAGAGCTCTAACGTGATTCCCACTAGCAGAGATCCCGGCTAAACAATTTCTGTGAGACATTTACTAAAGGGCTTTATTTGTACAAATTCTTCCTGTTTGCAGAGGCATAAAAGAAATTAGAACAATATCGCTATCTAGATCAGCCCACATCACGTGCATCCCCACATTCACCTCCAACTCCGACACCAGCCGCTCACCGTCCCCCCCATTGCAAAGTACACCAAGTACAAAACATGGCGTCAACCCTCCGATCAAATCCCTGGCGGACCTGCCAGGGCATCGCCCGCCAGCGTATCCGCAACCCTCAGCCTTCCCGCTACCTCTCCACAAGCAACATCGTCCGATCCACCGGTCAAGCCGGCAGCAACCCTCTCCGCTCGCGTGCCAAAAGTGCTCAAGATGGCGCAAGACGATCGATCGCTCTTTCGGCGGCAGGAATGGTCCTTTGTGCAGCTAGCATGTATGGCGTAATCAAGATGGACGTGTTCGGGATGGAAGCAGTCGAGGCCGGACAGGACAAGCAGAACCACGTCAAGGCCACGACGAACGGCGCATTGAAGATGGATGGACCTTCTGGGTTTCCGGCTGACGGTGGTCCTTCGGTGATTCCACTAACAGGCCAAGACCTTGTCAACATCGAGCAAGTCGCAACAGGAAACAGTACCGTTCCTTATTTCCCGACGACGATCCGCTTGCCCTCAAACTCCGAAAGAGAAAACAAGCAACCCGGCGATGCGTTGTCGACTGACGACGGTGACGATTACCAGCTCCTGGGTCTGGGTATTCGCACCGTCTCATTCCTGGGGATCCAAGTCTACGTCGTCGGCATGTACGTCGCCAAGTCCGACATCACAGAGCTGCAACAGCGCCTGGTGCGCACAGCCATTCACCCTCCTTCTGACGATGACGCCGCTGTCTCTGGAACTGGTGCCGACGCTGCAACGTCCCTCGTTACACCTGAGCGCGCCCAACTGAAGGATCTCCTCCTGGACGCCGAGCGCGGCGAGGCGGCCTGGAACGCCGTGTTGAAGGAAGATGGCATTCGCACGGCGTTCCGTATTGTCCCAACCCGCAATACGGACTTTGGACACCTGCGCGATGCCTGGGTCCGCGGAATTACTGCCCGCGCACAGACCAAGAAGCCGCTTCCTGGATCTACGACTCCCGGTGAGTTCCAGGATGTGGAGTTCGGGACATCTGTGAATACTTTCAAGGCTATTTTCGGTGGTGGGCAGCAGAAGAACGTACCTAAAGGGCAGACTCTTGTTCTGCTGCGTAATGCGCACGGCGCCTTGGATGCGCTCTTCCAGGCTGATCCTAAGGAGTCGCCGAAGTGGATGGGCCGTGTTGCGGACGAGCGGGTGAGTCGACTTGTTTGGTTGAACTACCTTGCTGGAAAGACTGTTTCTAGTGACGGGGCGCGGAGGAGCATTGTTGACGGGTTGATGGCTGTTGTTGAACGGCCTGTTGGAACGATTGTGCAGAGGGTCGTTTAGAAGTTGTGCGATCTGTACTACTATGGTTGTGTCTTTCTGTTCGTGTCTTTATTACTGTCCCGCTTGTACTCTCTACGCGGCCCTGCATCATACTTCAACTCGGGTGTTCCCGGGGAAGATAGCATATACCTCCAACTCGACTCACTACAAATTCGCACCGTCTACTTCATTTCTCATCTGTTTGTATGGAAATAGGACCATGGAAAAATATGTGCAGATGCAAAGCTGTAATTCTAAAGACTCATGTATCATGACCCGAGCCTTAATCTATCTTAAAAAGGCAATGATCTTTAAACGGCACCAGCAGCCTTGAGCAGAGCGGGAAGCTCACTCTTCTTAGCCTGAAGGTCAGAGTTTCCACCGATGTGCTTCTGGTTGATGAAGATGTTGGGCACACTGCGCTGTTGGGTGATTTCCTCGAGGGCGTCCTGGATAGCAGAGCCGTCATCTACAACAGACAATATCAGTACACAGTGAGACATGAATGATAGCGCATTCGAGCGTAATGCAGAAGAGGGGTCCAAAGGAAGAGGCATGGGTATCAAAGACAACCCCAACCAGTCTTCGTGCTCAACGACAAGAAAGCCCGCGCAAGCCACGGGTATTGAGTATACACTTACCAATCTGATCAAGCTCAAGGGTGGTGAACTTGGCGCCGTTCTCCTTCAACAGCTTCTTGGTGGCAGTGCAGTAGGGGCAGTAGCTCTTGGAGAAGACGACAACGCCGTTCTCGTTGATGAGGGTCTGAGCCTTGGTCTTAGCGGCGGACATGATGGCGGGAGAAGGAGCGGCGAAAGAGCCGAAAAGACGCTGGAAGATGAACGAAATGGTGGGCGAAATAAATGAAAGAAACCGGGGGGAGTTCGCGGTCTCTTCTTTATAAATTGGAGGGGAGATGGATAAGCGTGAGGGGGGCGAGAGTCGGCGATTCTGTCATCGTTTGCCGCTATGATGTCAGGTGATACTCGCTTGGTCAGCATCCAACATGTGGGGCTAAATACTCGAAATAAATGTTGAAAGAGCTATGGACCTATGTACCGAGGTACTTTCGAATTGGAATCTATTGGGTTATTCCGTGGACTTCGAGGTTAATCGACAAGGCTACTTTGGTGATGCTGGATCACGCCATAGACGGGGGTCCCATATATGCCTGTGGCGTGCTTCGTGGTCCTACGTATTGGATTGATCTGTTGGACTCGGTTCTCGATTGATGATTCCTGATTGATAGGCGTGCGCGAGCACACCAGACTGAAGTCAACTGAAATAAAAGGGAAGTAAATGACAGAATCGCTTGCAAGGAGGCTTGGGAATCTGGTAAAAAAGGCAGCAAAAGATGTCCGCAAAACAGGCATAACAAAAATGGACACAACGGAGTGGAAAAGATGTAGGCACGAAATGTACTCGGGCAAACGACCAATTGATGGAAACGGTGTATTTTTTGGCCCTCCTGCGTCTCTGGCTGGAAGTCTGGAGAAATGATGACAGGAGAAGGGAAGGAGTGAATGCATGAGGGGCGCCATGCTCCGGTGGAAAATAACCAGATTAAAAAGGATTTTCGGGTGAAGAAGACCGAATAACTTGGATCTTCGCAAAGAGATACTCCGATTGAACACCATCCCACAGAGAATAAGACAAGATTGATAGATATTTGAGAGAAAGGAGATGAAAGGGTCTGTGCAAGTGAGAAAGGTATCTTGGGGATAGATGAGAGCATAAAGAAAAATTTGGTGGAAAAGAGGATGTAATGCTCATTACATGACAATGCAGCATCCACATCCCTTGTCCTTCTTCGGCGGCGGCTGAGCGGAGACCACCGGAGGGTTCCAGTTTGGATTGGGGGTCAGCCCTAATGGAGGCGTATCTTGCACTTTGGGCATTGTGCTGTATCCCATGCTCGTATTCGGCCGAGTCACTGGTTCAGGTTCAGGTTCGGATCTGGGTTTGGGCTCGGGTTCTGGAGTCTTTGGCTTCTCCTGCATCGGAGGCTCCTCAGGCTTGGGTGGAACAGGAGGCAAATCATTAGGGTAGACCGCAAGGGGTGCAAAATCCCGATCATATGTGTTGGGCGTTCGTCCCTCCTTCTGCCATTGCTCTTGTTGCAACTTTTTTGCAACAGTTGGAAGCATCTGCTGGTCAGGCGGGAGACGAGGATCAGGCTTGTACATGGTCGCCAGCCACGGCGGGTCGCCCTCGGGTCGGTTGGCCGCAGTAGTAGGCCGGCTTTCGCCAGATCGAGTGCCAGGTCGCTGCAGCGCATTGCCTGAGACCGCACGCGATCTAGCAGCCGATGTCTTCCTGTTTGTAGGTGGCGCAGAAGTCTTCCGGGTGGTTGATCCCGCCTTTGCCTGTGTCTTCTTGGACGGCGTGTTTTGAGTGGTGCTGAAGCCACGACTGCCCGGCCGACCTCCTGGCGAAGGAGTCTGGGGATTTCCTTCCCCGGTAGGCTCGCTTGCTCTGCGACCCCTGTTATCCTCGTCGTCGTATTCGTCTGTAGCCGCACGGCTTCGAGGTCCGCGAGAATCACGGCCAGACATGAGCGGCACTGGGCTAGCTGTCGAAATGGGGATTCGCGAAGAGCTCTTTCGGAGGCCGGGGTTGCTGTAGATGCTGGAGGCCCGTTCATCTGCGGCGATTTCCTCAGGGCGGCGAAGATCCCAATTCATCCGCTCATCGCCATATTCTCCATCATAGATCTTCCGCTCTTCCCGTAATTCAGGCCAAGGCTCCGAGTGCTCTGCATTGCGCGATGATATCGAAGCAGGAGCACCGCTATGGTGAGGGTCATAGTTCCGCCCATGCCCTGCGCTTGACTTACTATCGGCCGTCATCCGCCGTTGGAACATGATGGCTGCCTGGTGAAGCTCCTCGCTCTCGATCTTTGCCAGCTTGTCACGGTGAATCCAGTTCTCGTGGTTCAATTCCTCTGGGAAATACATCCCCCACCCGTCTGGACCCTCGGCGTACTCTTTACGAGACGGGTCATCTTTGGCGGTGGTGAGGTCACTCCCTTGTCTATTTATGCTGGGTTCGCGTCGGACTCGGCTGGCGTGGTAGGAGCCATCGTGCACGTTTCGGGAGACGGAAGAGCTTCGAGAGCCATTCGAATTGCGCTGCCGAGCGGATGTCGCCCGGACCGAGCTCGAATCGTGAGAGGTTCGCGGTTTCGAGGAATGTTGAGTGGCCTGTGTGAAGAAAATGGACGATCAGCACACAGAATTCCTCCGACCTTTATCCAACCCCGAAAGTCCCTTGAATCAGAAGAGGACGGAAAAAACACAAGGAACCTACATCATTGGGGATTGGCACGGCGAACTCCCATTTCTCGTTATCCACGCCTCCGGACGAGCTCAAGGCATCGGTTGAATACGCCGTGGCCACGCCCGCCATTACAATCGATTTTGGTGAATTTTCTTGGGGGAACAAAAAGGCCAGTCCAGCTGGAACCTGCTTCAATGTGGAAAGCAAACGAGGGAGAAGACCAGGTTTGCTTTAACGAGTGTCGTGTGTATCGATCAAGCCATCACAGGCTTTTGCCGAAGTCCCGCGTCGCGAGCCAAAAGTCGAAATGGTGAACCTCTCGGGGGGGATGCAGCCTCTCTGTGGTAAGGGGGGATGGGCCGCACACGGTGGGGAAAGGACCGAAAGCAGTAAATTGTAAATAGACTGCAGGGGGGGGGCTGAAGCTGCAGCAATTTCGGCGTCACCTACAGATTCAAGGGACTGTGGTAGCTGGTACGATCCACGGGTGGGGATTGAACCCGCGTATTTGGGTTCCGTGGGAACGACCCGTGGTGAAGGTAGCGGTTCGGGATGCCTCTCAAGGTCCTTCAAACGAGACAGGAGTGAGGCTGCTTTCTCCAGTTCGCGGTAAAGAGGCACGAGGGGGAAAGCTTGGGGCAGATCGTGCGATGCGACTATGGAGGAGGGGAAGTGGGAAATCGGTGCGGGGGAAAGAGCGGGAAGAGGATCGAGATATCACGACAGGTAAGAATCAAGACCCCATGCAAGACTCTCGACGTAACACTCAAAGACCTCAGGTCCAAGTTGGAAGAGGAGGAAGAAAAGAGGAGAAGGAAGAGACCGAACTGGGCCCTTCCCAACTGGGAATAGCACGTCGATAGTCGTTGAACGAGTCTCTTTGGTTCCATTTTTTCTATTTGACACGCGCCTTAACGTTGGAGCCCCTGTCAAATCACCTAATTGACAGCTCGGGACCCCCTCAAAGCATGGGCACGTCATTGAGGCCTTGTCCTTCAGCGCAACCCCCGTCATCTCTTAAAAATGAGTCCAACATCGTGACAGGACGAGCCTGAGCCTGGACCGTGCGTCGGAGAGGTGCCCCTGAACCATGTTGATCAACGTCCAGATCACGCTAAGTGCACTCGGCAAAAACGTCCTTAGGTTCGTCAACTTGTCAAGCTTGATCCTCTCCACTTTCTTACGTCGCTTTGTCTCGGTCTGAGCGCTTGACTGGTCCGATAACACCTCGAACATTGATCATAATACCCAGTTGTGATGCTCCTGGGACTAGTATGTAGAATCGATGGTCTATGTGTAAAGAAAAACACCCTTTCCCCCAAATCAACGTGTCAAATGTACATACACATCCCCGCCCGACTAAATCTTACTTGTTGGCCTGGTCTAATCGGTTGAGATTCGCCTGCGCTTCCCTGATGAGAGCCTTGCGCGCATTACGCACGGTTTCATTGCCATCAGGTTCGATACCGTCCGCTTTCAACATGATCTGCGCCAAAATAGTCTCGCTCAGCTTTCTGTACTCAAATTCCCGCTTCTTGGGGTCGCTGGGCGGGTGGGCCACATATTCGTCACAAAGCGGGATCAATTCTTGTTGGAGATATCCAACAAGAGCAGCGATCTGCTCCAGTGGGGTCTTAATGAGCTTCAGGTTCGGGGGCTGCATTGGGGTGGAAGATCGATCAGACGCGGGTTGCGGGGGGGCAAGGGAAGCCGATGATCCCAACGCATCCTCTCCGTCTGCGGTTCTATTGCTCTTCTTCTTGTTGTTTTTCTTCTTGTTTTTCTTTTTGCTTGGTCGTACTGGTTCTTCTTCCGCGTCTAGACGCGATGAAGATGATCCAGGGCGCTGGATTGGCGGGTCACTGGTTCGACCGTCGTAGTCAGAGACATCGCTAGGTGAATTGGCTCCAACTTCGGATACGACGCACAGCACCTCGGAATGCTGCTTCAGTCCTTCCGATTTGCATGCCCGGGAATCATCCTTGAGGAGGTTTCCCTTGTATAAAAGACGGATTTGATTGGGGTTTTTCACTCCCATCTTTGCAGCCGCTTCCTGGCGCAGTGCGCCAACGGACAGGACGCCATCATCGATAGCATATGCGCGGAAGTGGAGCGGGTAGATCGTACCGCGGTGTCGTAGACAAATGATATCAGGCTCATTCTCGTCTGCGGAAGCGCTATATCCCTGAGAGGGCGGATCAACAATATCGCCCGGTCCAATATAGCTGAAGTCGCCATCGCGAACTTGCGGGGCAGATGCATAGCTGGGCGAGCGGCGCCAGAGGTTCGAAAGGGGGTTGGTCCAACTCATCACGGTAACTGTGATTACGCAGATAAAAACAGCAGCGCAGACAGCGATGGTTCGTTCGTCGGTGTCGAATGGCAGCGCTCGCGCGATGGAGTGGATAGACGTGGCCGAGTACGTCAGGACGGGGTCCAATCGAGGGCGGAGGGACTGTAGGAACGGGAGGTTGTCCGTGACGTGGTCCAGGTAAATTGCGCACTTCTCGCCCAAGGTGGACTGAGCGAGGGGCGAAGGCAAGAGAGTCATGGATCGCTGGAGTGGCAGCTGGTCCGGAGCAGTGGTGAAGTCATGCCCTCAGAACTGGCTTCGAAGCAGACAAGGCGGAGAGCGCACTTTTTTTTGCCATCGTAGGGTGCACTATAGCCCCCCTTTTACAACTACCGGGCAATTTGCCTACGTGAGAGGCGCAGGTCTTGCGATTTCCTACAGATCTATTGGAATTTTCTTGAGAAGTCGACGGGTGCCTCGTGTCACCCCGATGCTGCCTAATGCTATCTGGTAATATCGGGTCATGACACGTTGTGTCCGAGACTACCTGTGGCGATGCTAAGTACATGTTAACAGCGTTAAAATAAAGCTTTATTTTCTAGATCGTAGGTCAGGCGATAGCTAGTAGCACAGTATGCAGATTAACTCAGTTGTTGAGTTTAGTTTCTGGTGCCTCGTCACGTGTGACTGGAATAGCCTCATCTTTACATGCAGCCCCCGGGGGCGGCGGTCGAGTGTCCGAGTAAATTGAATTGCGCTGGTATGAAAAACATCTTTTCTTTTGTTTCGGACTAAACGCGCTTCTGATTATTTAGTTCCGATGGAGGAGGGGAATCTACGTATTTGATATATATCATCGGCCAAAAAAGCGAAACATATATATATCACGGGACCCGGTGATGATTTCCGTGACCTGTAGTTGTAAATGATTCGCCCATGAAGAATGAATCATCAGTATGACACAAAAATAAAATCCGAGATATTCGAAGAGTGGAATAGCTTATCACATGTTTGACAAGTGCGAGTGTCAACTTAACTGGCAGGATGGAGTGCTCATCGAAGACACGATCCATTCGAAAATTACGATAGCCAACGATGGGTGGTCAATCTCTCATAGCAAAAGGACCTTGAAAAAAATACTATCGATATAGTAGCCACCGTCGATTTGAAAGATCAGAGAATCTAAAACAGAAAAAGAAAAAGATATTGCCCTCAGCCAGGATCGAACTGGCGACCTTCGGATGGCAGTCCTGTTAACAGGGCCGTCAAGGTGCGATGCTCACGATATGAGACCGACGTCATAACCACTAGACCATGAAGGCATTTGATGAGGACTTCGTCCATTTATAACGTTATGATGGCCCGACACTACAATTCAAAAATTTCGCGTCAGCAAATTGAGTATAACTCATTGCGCACGTCTTAGAAAGAAACTTCTAGCTTGGCTGGCTTATTTCCAACCATGAACCTCGTTTATTTTTCAATTCAGCCTTGCAGTAAATTATTAAGTGAGTACCATTGAGTCTTTATAAATTCTAGAGTGCTATGTTGCTTGTTAACCCTCCCCCCTGCTGGCGCACACCCCTGAATACTTCTAAAAGTCCTTGAAGTATTTTAATTCCGTCACGTGCATCAATCAATGCCTTCATGGTCTAGTGGTTATGACGTCGGTCTCATATCGTGAGCATCGCACCTTGACGGCCCTGTTAACAGGACTGCCATCCGAAGGTCGCCAGTTCGATCCTGGCTGAGGGCAAATTTTTTGTTCAGTCTTTTTTTGCTTTCCGTGGGAACGACCCGGACCCACCTTCGTATACGCCGAGATAGTAGTGACCTACTATCCCCGAACCATTGCCCATTTGAAAAGACAAAGAGCATACATAGTTGGTAGCAGGCATAACAACTAGCAGATTACCCAAGTGCAAGGCTTAAAGTGTTTCGAAAGAATGATCAAATAATCGTGACCCATATGTACAACTCTAGGAAATGCTATATTATTTACACTGTCCAGCAGCGGTACGGACATAGCCATGGAAAGACTCAAACGCCGCATCTATGCAAAAGATCAAAATCCCAGTCCAGGTGATGTATAACATGGCCTAGCCTAGGCGCAATCGACCAGGCACAGCCCGGCCTCCAAACAACCGGTTGATACCGCCGTCTTCAGTGGTGGTGTTGTCCCCAGACATCCAGCGAGGTAAGCGAAGGGGCTCACCACCATTGAACCATTGCGGCGTGTTGGTAGTTTCAAAGGTGTTGCGCACACGGTGGGCGAAAGACTGGAAAAAATTTCACTTCTTCATCCTCACCATCAACCACAGTAGGAGCGGTCACGGGCCTTGGGGCTTGAGCGGCTCGAGGAGACCGGGAACCCTCAGCGGCCGGGACCCGCAGTCGAGACGATCCCCGGGAGTCGTCTTCCTCTCGATCGGAAGCCCATGTGGAGCGGCCTCCACGAGAAGAGACAGCCAAGGAACCGAAGCCATTGAGCTCTCGCTCAATCAAGTCGCGGCCCTCACGCCAGCCACCCATGCCGTATCCGGCGGGATTGTTCTCAATATCGTGGATTTCATCGTCCTCTGCAAGACCAAACCCGCAAATGTTCTTAATTCGGCCGTAGAGGTTGAACAGAGTGGCACAGATGGGTAGAAGAATAAAGATTGGGAAGATGTAATCGAACCCTGTTCCGAGGTATGTCAGGTTGATCAGCTTGCCGAGGAACTCGTAGAACGTGGTACGCCGACGAAAGTCTTTAGGCAGGAATGTCAAGAAGTTGTAGGCGATAGGAACAGTCAACCGGGCAACGAGACTGGCGTACCAGCATGCACTCTCGCCATAGGTATTGCGGCGCACGAGGGCCCGGTTACCCCACACCTGGACATCATTGACACCTGTCAGGGCTGCAGCACACATGTAAAGCAACCATGCAGATGCGATAACCTGGTTGCCGAAACCAAGAGGCTTCTCATCTTTCCAGCGAGGCACCACAGTCAAAGTCACGGCGGAGAGTTGGGGCGCCATAGACTTGATCAATTCTGACCAGACGACGCACACGGATGCTACAGCGAAGAAGACTCCAAGGATGAGTCTCACAGTAGGAATAATGTTGTAGTAGAGTTGATAACGCATATAGGGGGTCAAAAATTTCATCTTAGGAAGGCACGAGGACCGGCGCGGAGATGGGGCGAACTCGAGCTTCTTCGAGGCGGCCGAGTTCATGATGGTCTGAATATCCGCAGCGGATTGAACTAGGCGATCCCATTCATCAACGAACCGTGCCTTCATGTGTCGCGCGCGCTGTAGTCGCCTTGTCAGGTCTGCCAAGTAGCGCTCCGTGATGACCGATGGAATAGTGGCAGATGAATCGGCGGACTCGAGAATTGGGACGCGCACATCGGAGGAGCCGGGATTCTCGGAAAGATCTTCGATCCATTCCTGGAAATCGCGGGCGGTGCCAGTCTTGCGCTGCTGCAACTGTGTGACCTGTGAATTGAGATTCTCCAATTCATTAACTGCGTCCATTAGGCGCTCATGCACCTTGGGTGCATGCGCCTGGAGGCGGCGCAGCCGTCCACTAATATTAGAGTTCCTGAAAAGGTTGCGCGGGATTGAAACTAATCCGTGACCCATCAGGTAAATAGCGAGCACAAGACCCCACACGTAGGCTAGCGCCATCACCAGACCCTTGATCGTAAGGAAATCAAAGCCATTGGAGATGGAGACATAAATGAGTCCCACAGTGGCACACGTCAGAACAATCAATTGGTATCGAGCGTTCATGCGGAGAGAGTAGACGATGCGGGCCTTGGGTTCGCGGTAACCGGAATCGACATATTCGCCCAGGAGCGGCAGAATAGCCCTGGACATGTACAATTAGAAGTGGACAAGAGTCGCGTCACATGAATGGACATACCATGTCAGCATGAAGATCAGCCAGTACGCGATGCGCCAGCACACCAGAACCACGCGATCCGGTAACCAAATTGCCTTAATACCAGTACCATCTCGTGAACTTGAAGCCAAGTCAATGGGGACTAGAAGAACGACGCTCGCGGGAAGGGCGAGAGCCAGGAAGATTGGGAGGATAATGTACGCTGGAGTGGCGCGGATGGTCAAAAAGCGGCGCAATAGTAGCAAAACGAGGACCGAGATTGAGCAGAGGGCCAAGGCGAAGAAGACGTTGGAGCCCACGGAGACGGTCGGAACGGAGACAGTAAACATTGTGTAGAAAAGAGGGGGGAACGGAGGCTGTCTAGCCGTTGCTCATGGCGAGGATGAAGACCTAGAGAGATGCGGACGGAGTAGGAATATGGAAATAGAACAGTTGACGTTTCCAGGGGAGAAGTGGCTGACTTAAGCTCGGGGGGCTACGTAATGTGCTGGGAGTAGGGGTACTTTCTCAACAACACTATTTTGTATTTCGAGATAAGTACCGGTACTTGGGCAACGCCTCGAATGCGGAGCCCATTGAACCAATTGGGGCAACCGGATCAGGCCAGGGCCAGAACGTCGATCTCAGGCATGTCTGATCGCTGAGATATCTCCATCGCATCGTAGGTGGAACTAAAGCAGAGCAATCTTTATGGGACAATGGGTATGTTTCTCTTGTCTCGGTAGATTTCATGCGCTCAATACCTTCATACCCAGCACCAGGGTAGCTCTCGTACAGAACCTGATGGTCGGGGCCACAGATGCGTAACTTTGATACTCAAAAAACGTTTAAATTACACAGACATCGACGATCACGCGGCTCTTGTGCCTGGCCTTGTGACCTTTTTGACATCGCAATACCCGCGCAATACAGCATTACGAATACACCCAATTCGTCGTCACCAGCTTTCAGTGGATGCGATTGCTCTACAATATTCCATGTTTCTGTCGCTCCCATTCACCTTGACCTCCACCTTCTCATCTCCATATTCAGACCTGTACTGGATTTGGATTTTTTTGTGGTTGTTCAGCTTTTGCCCCTCCGCCCGTTTTCCCTTTGGGGCCCCTCCACCCAAAGAGAGTCCTGTGCACTCTTGAAACAACTCAACCCTGCCTTCAGTGCCTTCATCCCATCCCAAACCCCCTCCACTCGGTGTTGATATCCATTCCTTTCCTCGTTCGTACCTCGAACGTGGTGTCTTCCTGAATCCGCGGCTGGTTCATTCACCTCTCCAGCGGCCTCTGCAGAAACGACAGGGAAAGCCCGGTGCGACTTCAGAGCTGCAGCATCCCTGTCACGGATCCCATCCACCCTACCTTTGCACCCGTCGACCTCATTCGCTCCGAGCCACACCCAGGCTTTCGTCAGCGAATTGAATCCAATTGACGCTGGTGCCCGAACGCCTTGCTTTCCCGCAGTGCTGGTCGCTCGTTGCTGCTCATCCACTCTTCTGCCCTCCGTTTGGGTTATTCTGAATTCATCCCCACCCTCCCTGATCGACCCAACTCAGCACGGTTAGAGACCAGCATTTGTCTTTCTCTTTTTCCCACCCCCCGCCGATCTGTGACGTGAGCCGTCTCCCGACCCTGCGTCTCACGACCTCGCGACTGTCATCAATTCTCAATCGCGCTCCCAACACGGACCACACCGCCACAGCGAATGCTGATCGCAACGACACCCCCTTCGCGGACTGATCAGTGATCCCCATCCATGGGGCTTCGGTCATGAATCCCGCTCAGTTCAACAATCCTGGCGGGGGCATGCCTGGTGCAGTCGCGCCGGGCATGCAGCCGCCTAAGAATGAGAATGCTCAGGCCATCATGGCCCATGTCGCCCATGTCTTGTCGAACCAAGGACCGTACACTGGATGGAAGGCTGAGGTTCCGATAAAGAACCGGGCGATGAATGTGTATCAAATGTTGGTATGCTCTTTTGTCTCGCTTTCTGCATGCTGACACTTTCGCCTACAATAGGATTACTTCCCTTCGTCTCATTCAACCTCGGATCGATATCAATCAAGCCGCCCAGGCTGCGCTGAGCTTTGAGCAGAAGTCTTTCCAAAAGGCCAACGAACGTGTTCGTCCTTTCCGCCCGTGTCTCGACGAGAAAGTGTCATGCTGACGTTGATTTCCTTTTTTCACAGGCCGAATATGATAAGGAATGTATGGAGAAGCTACTCCACATTAAGGATACTCGACAGAGACAGGCCGCCGTCGCGATACAGAGTGGTATGTCCCTCCAGGGGGGACCCATGCCGAACCAACCCCAGGGTGCTTTCCCGCAACAGATGAATCCGGCCATGCAGACGTCTCCAATTCAAGGCCAGCCACAGATGGCGATGGGAATGAACAACATGAGCCAGCAGGCGGCATTGCAACAGCGTCGGCAACAATCGGCCGCTATGCTTCAGCAACAGCAGCAGCAGCAACAACAACAGCAGCAGCAACATCAACAACAGCAACATCAACAACAGCAGCAGCAGCAACAACAACAACAGCAGCAGCGAGCCCAGCAACGCCCCGGCAATGGCGCCCCTCTCACTGACGATTTGAATACACTCTCACAACAAGAACTCGACCATGTGGCCCGGCTGGCTTCGCAAATGCAGTCGAAGACCTCACCTGAAGACATGGAGAAAATTAGGATGAACCTGTCGAACATGAACCCAGAGCAGCAGCAGTATTTGGCTCGAAAGAATCTAGATCCCTTGACCTATTTCTTTCGATCACAAGCACTGATTCAACTGCGGAGGCACCGTCGCGCTCGTATGGAGATGGGTCGTGGCCAATTACCAAACCAAGACGGAATGATGGCGGGGAGTGACCCTTTGAACAACCCTCAGATGTTTCAAAACATGATGAACCTCCAACGTAACTCGGCCTTTTCTGGGAATCCTAGCCAGAGTCTTGATCCATCGAATGCTTTCATCGGAAACGTAAACGTGGAAAATATCCAAGGCCAGCAGGCAGACGGGTTGCGATCGCAGGAAGCGGGCCAGCTGGTTGTCCCTGCCAGCTCATCACAAATGAACCACCAGCCTTTCCCAAATCAGCAGAACATGTTCCAACAGGGAATGGGGCAGAACGGCCAAGCCAATATGAACGGTGCCAACGTCAACCCTCATATGTTCAACCAGCAGCAAATGCAAACCAGCAACCAGTTTCAGTCGCAACAGTCTCAGGCGCAGGCTCACGCACAGGCTCGTGCCCAAGCAGCCCAGAAGGCTCAGATGGCGATGTCAGGTCATGCTGGTCAAGCAAACCCTCAGTCGCAACCCCATATTCCCCAGCAAAGCCCGGTGATGCCAATGTTGAACCAACCGATGGCTGGTCAGATGTCTCCGGCTCAGGTCTCTGCCCAATCTCGACCACCATCCCGCCCACCAAACATGGGCCAACAACCTGGGAGTGTCTCGCAGCCTGGAATGCAAGCTAGACCGCAGCTCCCTCCAAATCTTCCCCCACAGATCAAGAATCAGTTACAGCAGATGACAAATGAGCAATTAAATGCGTTCTTTTTGAACCAGCAGCGCCGCGCCAATATGGCAAACAACATGGCCCGAGGCAATCCCCCCAACCGCCTGGTTCTCTTCAGCAGACTGCATCGCAACCTGGCCAGAATCCCGCAATGATAACTGGACAGATGGCAAATAATCGCATGAGAAATTCGATGAGCATGCAAGCGGGCATGAATGCTGGACAGACTCAAGCACAGCAGCTCCAAGGCCAGCAGCTGACGTCGCAGCAACAACAACAACAACAACAGCAGCAGCAGCAGCAACGGCAACGGCAGCAAGAGCTTCACCAGATGCAAATCATGCGCAACCAAAACAGTGGGATTGAGATGAACCAGGAGCAAGTCAAACAAATGGACCAGGTCCCCTTCCCGCCGTCCATCATTAGCAACTCTTCCTCTCAGGTGCCGAAGACTATCAAGACATGGGGCCAGCTCAAACAATGGGCCGCTTCAAATCCACAAGCCTCAAATGGCGTTGATCTGCCAAAACTCATGACGCTTCAGAAACTTCATTTTGCGCAGGTTGTCAGCAACCAGGCCAAGGATCCGAATGCACAAGGTGCGGCACTCCCTTTTAAAGGAGCTCAACCCCAGATGGCAAACCCCCAGAACGGCACACAAAATTTCCAACCCGCCCAGCAGCAGCCTTCTATGAATATGCCAACAATGCGCCCAATTACCGCCCAAGACATTCTTATGGCCCGTCAAAAGCTGGGACCTAACTCTCAAAACTTCAACGACGATCAGATTCGTGAGATTCTACGCAACCGCCAGAGACAGATCCTCATGCAAGCTGCTCAGACCAGAGCACAGATGGCAGGAAACATGCCACAGCCTCCGAACCAGTCAATGCCACAACCTCCCGTCTCTGCACTACAGCCGGGCCCGCCAGCGAAGCCTCCGACACCACATCAGTCCCAGGTACTAGAGCCTGTGAAGGCGCAGACTGCAGCCGCGGCCAAGGTAGCCAAGGCGCCCCCGGCGAAGCAGCCCTCGAAGAAGAGACCCAACGCTGATGAAACGGCCGATTCTCGCGCCACGGCCACACCTCAGCAGCCTCAGCCCGCAGTCCCCCCTGGCGGGCCCGCTAGACCTGTTGCTCAGTTCACACAAGAGCAAATTGCTCAGATGAGCCCACAGCAGCGTTCACAGATCGAGGCACAAATTCGTCGACAGCAAAGTGTGCAATTCCGTGGTTCGGTTCTCAACCGGGCAATGGCGGAAGAAGCCTGGAACAAGAATCTCCCGGCCAAGGTCATGGAGGTTTATAACGAAATCGCTAAGAACGCACCTGCTTCGAAACCCATACCCCTTTCTCCAGAGCAGAAAGCAATCATGACCCAGCAGTTGCGTGATTCTTTGGATGTACTTGGTCGATTGGATGTCTTGGTGTTACACGGGTTTCCCCGGTTGCAGGGCCAGGAGAAGAACGTGAGGAATCTTCTTGCCATGCGAATCCAGTTGATGCGGCAGTTCAAACAGTCAGCCGAATGGGTTGTCAACGAGCAATTTACGATCACTCCAGATTATTTGACCGGTTCCATTCTTTTCATTCGAAAACTATTTCAGGTTATGATGCTTCGCATGAACCAGCAACGCTCCAACGCCAATCAGCAGCAACAACAAGCTGCTCCTTCGGGTCCTCCGAACACGCAGCCTGGTACATCAGCATTGAACGCGACTAACCTTCAGCAGCTTCAGCGGCAGCAGGAAGAAGAAGCTCTCCAACGAGCCCAACGTGCCTCTAGTCAGTCTGCAAGCGTCGCAGCAGCGCCATTTGGAGCACCGTCTCCCCAGGGAGTTCCACACGCCTATGGCCCCGGTGGTCTTGTTCCCGAAAAGCTGAAGCTTCCTCCACCCAAGAAGAGGAAGCAATCCCATGCTGGTCCCAGTGCCTCTCCCGTGCAGACCAGCGCTGCTCCCGTTGCGGCTGCGAAATACAAGCAGGATGTTGCAGAGGCAAAGTCTCAAGCCGCGGCTCAATCCCGAGGAGGGCCATGGACATGCGCTGTTGCCGAGTGCCCACGTCACATCCAAGGCTACACGACCCAAAGCGGGTTGGAGATGCACATGAGAGCCGACCATATGGTGGAGGAAGAAGAGGCGCCTGAGGACGTTATGCAGTATTACCTTGACAGCATTGACCTTGGCCTGGGCCTTGACCCAAAGACCTTGCAGGCCAAGGCGGCCGCTACAACAGCTGCATCTGGTCCAAACAAGCTCAGTGTAGCCTCTCCTGCCAAGCCGGCTCCGGTGACCCCCAATGCTACCCCTATGTTGCGCACGGCGAGCCTTCTAGGAGCCAAAACCGCGTCTCCCGCCACATCAACCCAACAACTTACCCCTGGTCAGACTGGCAAAATTGTCAAGCCTTCACCGGGTAAGGATGCTCAGAAGGATTCCAGCAAGACTGATGAGATGAGGGATCTGTGGGCGGATGCTCCGATGTCTCTGGAGAAGATCCACGACACTTTCCAGCCGATTTTCGCGGAATGTCGACGCCGCGAAATTGGTTACGATCCTTTCGAAGAGTTCATGAACACTGACATGTTCTCTGGAGATCAGTCGGACAGTACCCCTGACTCCTTGGATGTTGCCCTAGCGACTCAGACCCCCGAGGACAAGACCAACACTGATACCAAGGAATCCGTGAGGTGGCCCGATTGGATGCCCTGGGATGCCGAATCACTGGAGGCATCAGCTGAGTGGATGGCCATTCCTCCTACTATCGCCCTAGGCGACCAACTTCTCACTGATGGTGCGGAGTCTCTTCAAGTTGACTTTGAGCGTCTCCAGCGCATGCACCAGGAGTCGAAGAACCTTGAGAGTACCCACCTTCCTATACCTGCCTTGTGATTGACAAGCATTGTCTTTTCTTTCTTTCTCTCTCTTTTTTTTTTTTTTTTTTCTTTACATTTTCCAATAATATGGACCGATATCACGACTTTGTTACTGGCGGCTTTACGGCGTACATAGGGTCCTTTTGTTTTTCTTTTTTCTTTTCAGGGGCGAAGCGTGTGTACAATACCCAACGTGGGACTCCTGCTTTTCTGTCTTTCATTTCCGAGCGATACCTATCCTCTTTTCTTTGTCTTTGTGATTTTCCCAGCTCAGCGAGGGCGTTCTTAAGGGGGAAAAAGATCGGACTTGTTCGCCGACGGGAAAGTGTGATGGATCGGCCAATATTTGATTCTAGTACGATTGAATGGGACCTGCTTCCGAATGAGTCTAATTTGTGTAATCCTCCGTAACCCGGGGATATCTGCTATAAGATCATGGCACATAGTCTACTAGGACCTAACTAAGCATATGAACATGATCCACGGATAGATCGACAGGCCCACTTTGGTATGTCAGCTGCCGCTTATCACGCGATAAGCCATCTCCGCTTTGTTCAATTCCCGACTCCAACTTTCTCCTCTCCCCATCTGCCCTCTCTCACTACTTTTTGACGACAATTATGGCGGGCCATAATCTCATTCCGCTCCTGGTCACGATGATGCTCGTGACCGGGGTCTGCAACACCATTCTCAACAAGTACCAGGCATGCAAGCTTCTTCCATCCACAAGAGGTCCCCTCAACTAACTCAAGTCAAAAGGATATGCAATGCGTACGAAATTGCGATTCAGCCGATCCCAACGAGCGCAAGCTGTTCGAGCAGCCAGTCATTCAAACGTATGTGTATACTAGCAGGTCGGCTCCACACAGAGTGCGGGAGCCGACTATCGTGACAGAAGCTGATCATGTATGGCTCGTACAGGGCGCAGATGTTCGTCGGTGAAATGGGCTGCTGGCTAGTCCTTGGGCTGTCCATGCTATATAAGAGCTTCATTGCTCCCCGGCTGTCCCGCGACGCCTCGCCTCTTCTGGCCGGAGGCTACCGTCCCGTGAACGAGGAGGATGGCGACGATGATGACCACACGATTGATGGACCAGAGGACCAGCGACATCCCAAGCCTATCCATGACGGCGATGGTCGTATCCCGCTTCGTGGATGGCGAATTCTGCTCCTTGCGGCGCCTTCATGGTGTGATATTGCCGGCACGACCCTGATGAACGTAGGCTTGCTCTTTGTGGCGGCGAGTATCTACCAGATGACGCGTGGGGCTCTAGTTCTTTTTGTTGGATTGTTCAGTGTCCTCTTCCTTCGCCGCAAGCTTTTCCTGTACCAGTGGAGCGCGCTGTTCGTTGTCGTTCTTGGAGTGGCAATTGTTGGACTGTCCGGCGCGCTTTTCAGCGGCAAGAGCGGCCACGACCTCACTCAGGATGATCGCCTATCAGATGAGACTGTCACAAATACCCCCCAGGCTGTGCAGACCATAATAGGCGTGCTCCTCATTGCCGCAGCGCAGATCTTCACTGCTTCGCAATTTGTGCTGGAGGAGTGGATTCTGGAGAACTATGCCATGGATCCTATCCAGGTTGTTGGCTGGGAAGGTATCTTCGGATTCTCAGCTACCGTGATCGTCATGATTGTGATGTATGTGACTGTTGGAAGCACCGAGGCTGGTCGCTACGGCTATTTCGATATGAAGGAGGGATGGCGCGAAATAACTTCAAATCGTGCCGTTGCTGTTTCCAGCATACTAATTATGATCAGCATTGGGTACGTTTCCCTAACCCCTCTCCTATCCCTAGATACTCTCTTGAACCCCTTACTAACCAAACCCAGCGGTTTCAACTTCTTCGGTCTCTCTGTGACCCGCTCCGTTTCTGCCACCTCGCGCAGCACAATCGATACCTGCCGCACACTCTTCATCTGGATCGTCTCGCTTGGCCTTGGCTGGGAATCATTCAAGTGGCTCCAAGTCGTCGGTTTCGGTCTTCTTGTCTACGGAACTTTCTTATTCAACGACATCGTCCGGCCCCCTCTTAAGGCCTGTCTCCCGAGCAGTGCCCGTGAGGGTCAGGTTCTGCTCCCCGAGGAGCCGATCGAGCATATCTAGATCTAGCATACATTTCTTGTGATGATCGGGAAGATCTGTCAACTGATTTATAAGTCGAATCTGTGTGCTTTCGATACTTTGGACATGATTGTGCACTCTGATACTACTCTGGAGTTATCTGTTGGAATATTTTTGGGAGATACAGGGAATTTTCTTTGCACCCAGGATTTTTCTACTTCTATTCCATCTATAAAAGCCCCAGGGCTTGATCTCATTGAATCATTGGCTGAAGCTGCCTACGACTAACGGGAATCTCAAACATCAATGATCCTTGAATCTGAGTGGTCATTCATGTGTCCTTGTAGAAGAAACAGTATTTCTGCAGAATTATTTACACCTCTCGTGCCCTTTTCCGTTTCACTACTCATCCAAGTAACCATTCCATCACTATGATAATGTCTTTCTATGTTCAGCTTTCACCACTTAGGGGCTTTGCGGCAGTCACAAAGAATACCAAGCATCTGTTTCAATGCCTCATTGCGAGGCGACAACTCAAGCTACTGGATACACACATTCTCTCTCCCGTAATGTCCCAACTAACGCCAAATTGTTGCCTTAGAAGCGCAATCCAAATTGTCGATCTAATTCCTTGTTGTTAGGTCGCCACTCAGTCGCGCCAGCTGCCAAATGAACTTCCACAACATCGTCATGCTGTTTGTCGCGCGCGACAGCCAATGCAGTGCCGTATCGTCCACGTAGATCCAAATTTGCCTTGGCATTGATTAAGAGCTTCAAAATCTCAAGATTTCCGTATTGAGCGGCTCCGATAAGAGCACTACCATGGTATCCTCCTTGGGCATCAATCTGAGCACCTCGGCCCAAGAGCAGTTGCACTAGCTCTACACTCTCGCGACGGGCAGCAGCCTGAAGTGCTGAATTATACTCAAACCCCTCTACGTTCGGATTCGCCCCTCGATCCAGCAGAAGGTGCGCGGTCTTTCAGTCTTCGCCCGCTGTAGCTTGATACAAGTCTTTATCGAGATATCGTTGACTCATGTTGGTAGTCTGACGGCTGTACACACAAGTAGACAAGTAGGTAATCGCTCTTTTCTCTTTCCTTGAAGGGAACGGCCCAGGTAAGCTCCAAGGGTTCTGGCGGGGTTGCGGGCCAGGTAGAGACGAGAAAAAATGGTAGATCAAAACTGCGCGGGCCGTGGTAGCTATACTTGGACAAATAAATGAAAAGGGTAAAAGAATATAACGTAAGAGCACTAACTTGAGAGGCGAAATGTTGCTGACGGGAAAGAGAGAAGCTAATTAGCGATCACACTAGATCGCGAAAGTACACAAAACCATGACTCTTGTGACAGCATTACAATCATGCGATAAGATTTCCGCCATGATGTCAGGCGTTGAGACAAACTGACTTCGCGTCTATCGGTCCTATTCCTTCGAATCAAGTTCCAAGAGAATAGAAGTATAGCCGGTTTCGAAGACGTCTGCTTGGAGTCAACTCTTGTTTCTTTTAGAGATCTCTAGATGTCGGCAGTGACTTGGCAGAGCCTTGATAAATATCAACACGCGCAAAGTTGGTTAAGTTGGATAATTGATTATACATTCGATCCTCAATCTATGAGATTATCAGAGCTCACATAATTACGCTACCTACTTGATATTTTCACCAAAAGATCCATTCATAAACACTCCAATTCTACACCATGCAATCCAGGCTCATGCGATAAACCATCTGCAACCGAAGCATGTACAAGAAAGAATTGCCCGGAAGGCAAAGCATGAAACGGAAAAAAAAAACTAAAATGTCTAGATGGGGAAGTCCGTGTAAAGATGACTAAGGGTGTATAGAACCAGGTGCTGCGTAAGAAATTAGACGCTCATTCGCCTGACTTTTGAAAAGCGCTCTACCATATCTCCTTTTAACTCATTCATGATCAAGGATCAAGGTCCAGGGAAACAAGACAGAGTTCCTGTTTATCATTTCGACCGCTTTACGGCTCAGTCCAGTCGACCTGATCGGTGACGCTGTCTCCACTGTCGCGGCTGGATGTGACGCGCAGACGCAGGCGAAGTTTGGGAGGGAGGGCCTGAATGGGTTATGTTAGCTTTAATGGTTGGTAAAGAGGAAGGAAGGAATTGCTCACCCCGCTAACTGCGGTTATACGCATTGTCTGGGTACCCTCGTCGCCGGCATCAAGCTCGGCCTTGCTGATCGCGCTCAATTGCAGGCGTTGACTCTTGGGCACAGCAGCTTGCAAGCCGACGTTGGTGAAGCGGTCGAAGTTGGACTCATTGCGGAATCGGGCCATGATTTGGGCGTTGTTGCCGCTTCGCTGGACTTGTAGAGCAAGGACTAGACCATCCTTTTGGAAGACCGTGTGTGCGGGCGTCGAGGCGGACAAGGGAGCGGGCGAGGAAGTAGGCGAAGGTGCAACACCACCACCACCGAGTAGATCCAAACCGGCGGATGCGGCTTGAGGTTGCGGGGAAGGTGAAGCACCGTTGGAACCGAACATGTCCATGATGGAGCTGTTGTTCATGGTATTTTGGGCAGGAGCTGGGGCGGGCGACGAAAGGCCCGAGTCGCCGCCAAGAATATCTGCCAGCAGATCGGCGGTGTTAGACCCGCTAGATGTCGGGCTGGTCACAGGAGCATCAGAGCCACCCATCAGATCGAGAAGAAGGTCGTGTTCCGCCGGCTTGGAAGCCTTGGTGGACTTGCCGCGGAGAACCTTGCTCTGGCGCTTCTTAGCTGGTGCACCAAGAACGCGCTGTTCTTCACGAATCTCAGGCGCGGGCATACGCTCGAGCACACCACGACGGATCTGATCGTATCCGAACAAGTTGGTGTATTCGACGGCACGCTGTTGAATCTCGACGCTCAAATCAGCGGTCCGACTGGTCAAGAAACGTCGGAGGCGCTCGATCTGAGCGGGCTCTGACATGCGCACGGTAAGTTTCATGGACGCGGTGGTGATGTACTCGATGGCAGTCTGGGTGGCGTAGGTGCTGTTCATGATGTTGGTGAACAGATCGACGATATCGCTTTCCCGAACTTCCTTCACCAGTTCTTCCTCCTCATACTGGCCACCTTCTAGCAGACTGTCGGCATACTCACCAATTGTCCATGTAGCAGCCAGTGTCAGACCCTCTTGCGAGATATCCTCCTTCAAGGATGAATATAGCTTCTGAACTGCATACGTCTGCAGCTCGGGGGTAGTTGCAATGAGACGCACAAAGGACGAAAGAATCTGTTCCTTGACGTAGTTCCCAGCCAGCTTGAGAACACGGAGAATGGTGTCCAAGTGCCATCGCTTGTTGGGGGCAAACCGATCAGCGGCGATACCAATCTGCGAGGTCATGATAGGCTTGAATTCATTGTCGGCAACCTCCAAGAAAGCCAGCAGTTCCCGTACTAGGACCCGCACGTTGCTCTCGTTGATCAACATGAAGCTGAGATCGAGAGCACGCCGACGGATACTGATGTCGGGGTCACGTAGACATTCCAAAATGGTGTTGCGATGTCTTTGTACGGCATTAGGTTCAATGGCAACAACTTTGTTGAGTGTGTTCAATGCAACGTAGCGGATGTTGTTGTCCTTGTTGGCCAAGAATTTTCCAAGAATATTGACACCGAGAACCCGCAAACCAGAGTCGGCTTCGATATCCAAGATCGTGAGAACGGCCTCGTAGAGAATAGCGTTACCCACATTCTTGGACGAGTCGGTGTTAGTGGCCACCTGGGCCAAGATGTCGTTGATCAATTCGCTGGTTGCCGCATCTCCTCGGCCCAGAACCCGCAGGAACCGAAGAATCTTGACTTGCAAGAAAGGATCCGTGATACCGGAGACATCGTGCTCCGGCGCATACCCTGAAGTCGTCAAACCCTTGAGGGCGCGGACCAGTCCTCCAGCAAGCGGCCGGAACATCTCGATCACACCCTCCGGACCTCCTTCCTCCTCCTCCTCTTCCGCCTCACAGAGATCTATAGCAAATGTCAAGCCGCAGAGCAACACGCCGTGGTTTCGATCTGTCAGCAAGGTCTTGGCCTTCTCCAAGAAGTGTTCGTGCAAGTCGGGGACCTTGCGACATATCCGCATGGCACAGATAGCCGCCTTGCGGCGGATGTACGGGTTCGCGGTAGACATAAGACTCTCGACTTGGGGGAATAGATCACGGGACATCTCGATAGAGGCGATGTTGCCGAGAGCGCAGAGAGCGAGACCGACGATATATTGGTTGGAGTGGTTGAGATCACTGTGTCCTTGTCAGTTTTGCTTCCCAAACAATGACCCACGCATCATACGCACTTTCCAAGTGAATTTGTGACGAGCGTCAAGACCTCTTGGTTCTCATCAAGCAGCAGCATCGTCCCCAGGTAACCCAGACGCTTGTCGGCGAACCGGTGTGAGGCGAGTAGCTTCAAGCATTCAATCTGACCGAAGTGAGTTCGTTCACCGAGAGTAAAAAGGTATAGCAGTTTGGCCACGTTGTTCCTCCTACATGAGTATTAGATGGGGCTTTGGCAATGGATAGGGTGCGTTGACGATACCGAACGCCAGAATCGTGACTCTCTTCGCGAAATGAAGCTCGAATGGCGGCGCTTTCCTTCTGAATTACGGCTCGCTCATCAGCGATTGTCTTGGCCGACCGCACATTTCGAATGAATTGCTTGACTGTTGGACGATTTGTGGTTAGAGGGTCTCCAGCGTCAGGGGAGGAGGGGCGGCGGGCAACGTACGGGACGACATGACGGCCACAACCCCCGGGTGGGGGTCAGGAAATTGGAGGGGCGAATGAAATGGAATTCAAAGAAGTCCGCGAGGGGACTCGAAAATAATGCAGGTCGCTCGTCAGAAAGTGAAGCAGCCGGTCTGGACTGTGCTTTATTATGAGCCCGTGACTTGGGTCGACCTGGCTTCTTGGCGCGGGAGGATGAGCTAGGCGATATGAGGCATAGTGCGTGTATGGCTATGTGGAAGAGCACGTGACATCCACCTGATCTTTTCTGCGTGCCTGAAGCCCAAGGTTGTATTAATGACTCAGCACATGCGCCCTGACGTAATCTTACATGTCCCCTGGTAAGGTAAACTCCTTACGTGGAAGTACTGTGGATACTTCCAAAAAAGAGATGCCTATCTGTAACTCGATGCATAGAATGGTCATCTCCAACAATATAGCTGGATATACTTGCTGCTGAGCCCTGTCAAGAGCCTACGCGGAAGAGCTTTGGTGCATCTCATTCGTCGTAGGGGCTAACCGTTGACGTAGCGGCCCTCGTTGGTCCAATACTCATTCACCGCGTCAAACAATAGATCCAGTCTTCGCAAATCACTCCTCGGTGGGTCTCTTCTCAACACCATCGATGTGGCCCCTTTCCTTGACTCTACAACTGCAACTCCTTCGAGATGTCCAGTGCTATCTCCAATAATGCGTCTGGCGTCGTGCGCCCGCGCGCCATCCCCCTGCAGTCCCACTCCAAGGCAGATGTGAGCCTTGGGCCGGCTGTGGATAAGCTGGCTGCGGACGCCAGGTAGGTCTCTTCTAGCTTCAAGCTCCCCTGTGAAACGTGCCCATGGGCTTACGCATCTCCTACACAGTGGCCGCTCTACCCCGGTCCCGGAAGATGCACCCCCTTCAGCGCATTCGATCTCAACTGCTCGGAAGCAGGTGCGAGCTCGAAATCGCCTCTTCTATACAATCGACTATGTACCCCGCGTGTCCCACTTTGATCCCGAGAGCGATTACCATAACTTCCGCGGCTTCTTCATCCTTTTCTGGATCTCGTTGTTCATCATGGTGGTCACCACTGTGTTGCGCAATGTCAAAGATACCGGGTATCCATTGCGAGTGCGGGTTTGGAGCTTGTTAGGCGCCAACGTGTGGGAATTGGCCTTGAGTGATCTGGTCATGGTCGCGAGCTCCGCGCTTGTCCTACCAATGCACAAGCTGTATCGAAGTGGTCCCCGCTGGCTTCGTTGGGTTCGCGGGGGTGTGATCATGCAGAGTGTCGGGGAAGCGATCTGGCTAGCTGTATGGGTCAAGTAAGTGGAAGTTCAGACGGTCCCCAGAATTTGCTGCTGACCAAAATAAATAGCTGGCCGTTCATGCGTATTTGGACTTGGACTGCCCAAGTGTTCTTCACTCTCCACCTGTTGACAATTCTCATGAAACTGCATTCATATGCTTTCTACAATGGCCATCTAAGCGAGATCGAGCGCCGACTTTCTGACCTGGACAGGTCGGATTCGACGGCGCTAAGCTCCTCCATTGCAGTTCACTACCCAGACCCTCACGGACGACGGCCATCATTGAAGCCGCAGCATGACAAGGACGCTCCCGCTGAATCGCTGCCCCGTCTGCGCGAAGATCTGGCTACAGAACTGACCTCACCGCTGGGCAATATCTCCTACCCTCAAAACCTTCACTTAGCAAACTACGTGGATTACCTTTTCTGCCCGACCCTATGCTACGAGCTCGAGTACCCCCGTCGAAGCCACCGGCGCTGGTCAGAAATTACTTATAAAACCATGGCCGTGTTTGGTTGCATCTTCCTGTTGACACTGACAAGCGAGGAGTTCATCCTACCTGTCCTCAACGAAGCCCATCTCCAGCTCGAGACAGTCACCAGCATGACTGATAAGGCGCTGATCTTGGCCGAGACTATTAGCATGCTTCTTTTCCCCTTCATGATTACCTTTCTGCTGGTATTCCTGGTAATCTTTGAATACATTTTGGGCGCGTTCGCTGAACTGACCCGGTTTGCGGACCGACACTTTTACTCCGACTGGTGGAACTCTTGCGATTGGTACGTTGTCCTACTTTACCTATTTCCGCTTCCACGCTGACACTTGCAGGCTTGAGTTCTCCCGCGAGTGGAATGTCCCTGTCCACAATTTCCTCTTCCGCCATGTCTACTTCCCTTCCCGTACCTACTTCTCGAAACCTATCGCTATGCTCATTACCTTTTTGGTTAGCGCCTTATTCCACGAGCTCGTCATGAGCTGCATCACCAAGAAGTTACGTGGATACGGCTTCATTTGTATGATGTTACAATTGCCCATCGTGGCAGCCCAGAAATCCCCTTTGATGCGGGGCCGAACCGTTCTCAATGTAAGTTCAAGATGTCTATCTGATTTGGTTGAGAAATTAGTTACTGATTCTCACTAGAATGTGTTTTTCTGGTTCTCGATGATCCTTGGTCTTTCATTGGTAAGTTGAAGTCCTTTCAACATATCTCACTGCAGATACTGATACATAGCTCTAGATGTGTGTACTCTATGTCTTGGTCTAAATCCAAAGCTTTTCCGTACTGAGTTGGGTGTTGGCCGCGGCTGGAAGGAGTTTCCTGTTAAATACCAATCTGCATCTGCTTTGAATCGCTTTACTCTAGACTATTCCTGTTGTACTGGGCCTTGGATATAGTCACGACAATGTATTCCTCCAATTGAATTTCTCATGACTACCAGTGGACTATCTCTTACATAAAATCTGTACATCCGTCATAAAGACCAGTGCATCACTCTGCTCAGCCCCATTCCTCTACGCCACCGGGTATTGCTCCCTCTGATCCTGTCCAACGAAACCTTTCTGGATACTTTGTTAAGCGAAGATCGTTGCCCCAGTCGCCTCGCCATAATCTTTCACATCTAATGCTTCCACCACAGGGCGATGTCATTCCCAAACCCATCAAATGGTCCACCAGCATCATACTAGCCATAACTCCAGGAAAAGTGAGGCTCGACAACTGCATTGCCCTAATGATATTTCCTAGCGCAAGCCAATGCTCCGACTTGGCTGAACGCGTTCACCTCCTTCAATCCTTTCGTATCAAAAAAATGAGCCCTGTCTACGAATCTCGTCCGTCCTGATCGGAAACATATCCTTGAAGAGTCTTTGTTGATAGTGTTGTCAATTTTTCAAAACATATATCACGACCTATTTGAACACTGCAATTTTCATTTTGGCTACGGGACACCTCAATCAAGTCACGGATGCCAAATACACATTGAACTACAAACATTCACTAGTATATCACCTCCGGGGATTTGATTAAATCATCACCTTGCATATCTCATATCATCTCATTTCATCATTTCAGAATACATCAATTTTTAGAGAATTCCCGGCACCGTCCACGGGTATCTGACCATCTCCTCGGGAGGTTACAAAAACGCCGAGGAACGAACCATAGGAACCTAAGAAAAAGGAAATGGGGACACAATCATAGGAAAAATTTGCGCCATTGGATGTTTGTTATGTGTATATCGAAAGCAAAGAACACCAGAAACCCTTCCTTTACGCCAACCAAAGAGAACGTGTTGATCACGCGATACCAAGACCGTCCCAATGCTTAGGGTGAGATCTCAGTCTCCAGTGCGGCCATATGCAAGAGACTTTCTAAGCTCGACAAGCAACGAGGGGGAATTGTGATTTGGTAGGTGATGTGACTGGAGACTGAGATCTTTGTGGAAAAGAACTGGCTAGCAGTTCGAAGTATGGACAAGAAGGACATGTGAAGGAAGAAGAATGTGCACGGGCGTCATAGCTGGTTTAGCTGTCGTTACTTGGATTGTTTAAAATGCATAGATGGTCATTATTGGGGGTATGCTTCAAGCATAGGTGGTTCGGCGAGTGGGTGGGTGGCGAGTGTATTCATCAGGGTACGGGCTGGAGCGGCTGACACTTTCGGGCCGGATCTCACGGGCGTACTTGACGTCTTCGGCGCGGGGGCGTGGCGCGTATTCCACGTCCCCGTGAGGTCTGGATGGTCGCACCGTGCGCACCTCGATGCGGGGCGACGCTTCAGACTTGTACTGGTAAGTACTTGATCGCCTGGGTGGGCCTCGGGGACGCTCGGGGGAGGTCGAGCGGTATTTCGGTTTCGTGGGCTCGATCACCACCGTGTCGTCGATCTTGTAGCGTGTAGTCGTGGTCTTGGGCGAGGCACCGCGCTGGGGCATCTCGGGTGTGCTGGGACTGGAGTAGCCAGAGTCGTAGCGCTTTGAGGAACGTGAAATTGGTTCTCGCTCGCGAGGTTCACGTTCACGAGATTCACGAGGCTCACGAGGCTCACGAATTGGCTCACGAGCCATTTTCTCCAGGATTGGTTCCTCGCGACTGGATCCTTCGCGCTTGCGAGTAAAGCCTGCGGCGTTCGCAGTGGCGGCGCGGGTAAACAATGACGGCCTCATGGATGCCTTATGGGCAGGCGAGGTGGCGGTGGTGGGCATCTTGGGTATTTTGAAGTCGTAGCCCCGCGATGACTCTAAGTGCTCGTGAGAATTATGGCGTGAAGAAGACCGATCGCGGGTGGAGCGGGAGGACCGTCCCGAGCGCCGTGAAGCACTAGAGTCTGGTTCCGTCGAGTCGTAACCACGGGGTCCTTGTGGAGACCGCGAGGCTCGCGGGACTTCGTTCCTAGATCGCTGAATGTGCTGCTCCGCTTGTGTTTGCCAGCCTTCATGCTTGTTGGGGGATGAGAAGCGGTCAGAGTAGTCGTCTTCATCTTCATAGATGCGCTCGCGCCTCCGAGAGGAAGATTCTGCGGGGCGGGATCGGGAGTCGCGAGAGTCGCGAGGCTCTCGGGCTTCACGAGACTCATAGGAATCTCGAGTTGTTCTGCGGGTGGCGGCTGGCCTCCTTAGGGGCACGTAGGTGTCAGAATCGCTTGAATCTGACATATCGGATACTACACGCGGGCCGTAAGAGTCGTAGACATCCTCGCGCTTGGCTGAGGCCTGACGCCTGCGATCTCGATCCCGCTGCTTGGCCTTGTCGGCCTGCGTGGCTTTTGCGGTTTCGCGATCATCCTTGGCTGCACGATAGGTGGTCGGGGGCGCACGAGTCTTCTTCTTGTCTTCGGCTGGCTTTGCCTTTGGCCTTCTAAACTCATTGTTTTCCTTGCGCGACATTGTCCGCGGTTCCTCTGTATATCGCAAGTCCTCGTCTAAGAAAACATCCACAGGCACTCGCTCTTCCACGATGTGACCTCCACGCATTTCACGGGAGCTTCCACTCCCGCGTTGCGAATACATGGCCTCGGACCGCTTGCGATCCAACTCACGCTTGAGTGCAAGTAATTCGACCTTTCTGTCGTAGCGAGTTCGCCGGGTTTCATCTGAAAGCAATTCGTAGGCTTGCTGGACCCGTTGAAATTCGTCCTGGGCGGCATTGCGTTGCGATATATCTTGGATCTTGTCGGGATGGCACTTCAGCACTCGTTTGCGATGGGCGGCGCGGATCTCTGCAAGGGTGGCATCTTTAGCGACCCCCAGTGCCAGATACGGGTCTATATCGGGTGATGAAGACATGATGGGCAGGAATCAACCATAAAGAGATAGGAAGAATTGAATCCCCTGGGAGGGAATTGAGGAGTGGAGTGACCGAGAGAGGGGAGAGGGGAAGAGGCGGTGGAGGGAACGACGTATGTTATGGGCCCCAACTTGATTGCCGGTGCATCCAGAAGGCTCTCGCAGGAACCGGGGATGGGAGGCAAATAATGGGCTTAGAAATAAGTGACCGGGAGATACATTCAGCACGGCCAGACCGACGCTATTCTTTAAGAGAGTAGTGTCGTCCGATGGACCGGATGGGGGGGGTCAGACAAAGTATGAGCCACCTCCAGGTTGGCCGAGAAAAACCGAAAGAAGCGATGTCACTGAGCATGCGAGACCAAAATGGAAAAATCAGAAAATAAAATAAAGGGGAAAACCGCCACTGAGTGATTTGCAAGTGGCAATGCTTCCCGGAATGTTAAGGGGAATTTGACAAGAAGAAGGAGCTCATACAAATAGAAGCCCCGGGTCTCGCCCATCCATTCTTTCCCAGGGCGCCAGCACCTCGTCACTATCACCTAAACTCAACCCATCGTCCCTCTTCCCCATTTTACTTTGCCTACACTTCCTGAGCCCATTTTCCTGGCCTGTGCGTCTCATCCGATTTGCTACCCTGTCCACCAATGACGCCGTGCCTGCGCAGGAGGCATTTTCGCCTTGAAAACAGGAAGCGGGGCGATCAATCAACACGAGATTATGGGAGACTTTGCGGGGCTGGACCATCCGATATTCGTTGTTTGGCTCGTCCTTTCCATTTTTCTCGATTTATCCCTCTGTAGCTCTCTCAATCTGGTAACCCCATTTCGGTATCCAATGACTTTTCCCCCCCCGCATAGGGTGGCCTTTGCCTCCGCCTCGCTGTTCTCTACGTGGGCTGCCACTCCCCCCCCGGGAGTGGTCTAACAGATTTATAGAGCCAGAGATAGGGACTAGAGTCCAGGTACTGATACCGATACGTAACTAGGGGTCGTGCCTGATCCTGAGCCAGACCCGTGGCTCGCGTGGAAACCCCCGGGTGCTTCCGTCGACACCTTAATTCGTGGCTGATTCTGCCACGCACTCGTTCCCTCTGCTTGAGCCTTTCTGCAGCTTGGGTCCCTATATATAGAACTCACCGCTTCTCTATCTGCGACGCTGATCCCGATTACTCATTCTGACATTATTGACTGCAGGATCTCTTTCCTCAGATCATGTCCGAGCTTTATTTTCTGCCTATGTACCTCAAATGGACAGGCATCGCGATCTAGCCGATCTTCTCATCAATGGACCCGGCGCCTAGTGACTAGTCTATGAGTTTACTAGAGAGCCAAGTCGTCCAGCTGGCTTTGTCCCACTTTGGACCCATGATCCAACGTGTCTCTGCTCACCTCCAGAATGTTGACCCCTCCCCCCCACTCCGACACGGTTCACTTGCTAGTTTCGGATAGCCTGTCATCTGGTTCCGATCCTGCGGTCCGCGCGGCCTGATCTGTTAATCCGCGAACCCATCAGCTGGATTGGGATATGGCAGAGTAATCTGGTGAGGGTAACGACTCGAACGGAAAACAAGATCCTGTCATTTGACGGGATCCGTGGTCCTAGCACTTTCAATCTAGACCGACACACCCTATAATCATAATAATCCTCCGATCCTAGGAAGGCTAGTCATGTTGCACAAAGGGTCTCCTCCTGAGCTGGGATCTAGCCTTCTACGTAGACTCGTCGGATCTGAAAGTCCCTCGGAGTATTCAGGATTGGTCCTGGGCCACCAGGACATGCAGGGCTCGAGTATGAACGATCACCGCAAATTCCCCCCGGCGTCATTGGCATTAGTGTTTCATTTCTGCATCCCCTCAACGTGTCTGGTCCGGTGAAGAATCTTCATGATCGGCCTCGCATGTGTCGTATCAAGGTGATGAGAGGCCCGTAGCCTGGTTGGTTCATGGTCGCCTGCCGTTATCCTCACCCACTCAGGGCGCGGCTCCAAGCGCCGATGTTTCTGGAACCTGGAATCACAGGGGTTTTGAGTTCGGTGGATTGCCGTTGCAGATGACTGAAGATGTGATTTCACGGTTGGTGAAGCGCCAACTTCGGCTGCGATCTGTCAGATGCGTACTAAGATGCGGGCGCATGGGAATCTGCGGGGTTCTACGAGAGTGGAGATATGCAAGTTGACTTCGAGGCTCTACGGCCAAGAGATGTCATTATCGATCCCTGTACATGAAACTACCTACGGTCGGGCTTCCAAGGATCAACAGCCTCGCAGCCCGCCAGTGCAAAGTGATGTAAGCGTTGACGGCCTTCTCGAATGCTCGGGTCACCAGTCGACAAATCCTTGAACGATCATGCATCAAAGCGTCCAACCACCGTACAGACGAAGGCCAAAGCTCCTCCGGGATCCTGCATGGCAGCAAGCACTGGATCGGTCCCAAGCCACGGCGTGCATGGTAGGACACCTACCTTACTGTGCGGCGATCGATTTGCCCGCGGAAGACGAGTCCTTCGCCAAAGCGAACGCACGGCAGAGAGATCGACTCGAGGTCAGATGCGTTGTGATTCAGCGGGGGCCATATCTTGCCAGACTGGCAGTTCCAAGTCGACCACTATCGGCGCATGGAACCGTTTGCCTCCCTGATGCGGCCAGCTAGTGGCGACGATGGCAGCATTGACGATGCACGTTTCCTTTCTCAGCGTGTGCAGGGCCTGATCGAGCCCATGGGTATCAGCAGCGCTCACAGACGGAGCACAGCCCTGCCCAGAGACCGCTGACACCCCGGATGGTGACATCGGACTGGCAGAGGCCGACACCGAACATGAAAATCCCTCGTTGTCTAGGCGTGGGCCCCGTTTACCCGTGAGGTCGACAAGGCTCTGCTTTTTACTTCCAGTGGAAGGCAGAACGCCCCGAGTGAAACCATCGACGCCGTCAGCATCAGGCCTTGCTCTGATAAGCGCGGGCTGCCAGCGGATTATCTCGTAGCCTCGTCCTTCATGCACATGGCCACATATAGCCAACGGTGGCCTGACGCGGTTGAGAGCCCGGCGAAGCGCGTCGCACCCGACGAACTTTCCATTCGGCTTCTGGTCGCAGTGAGAGCGCGGTGGCGTATGCGTCACGATAATGTCAGTGTCCAGGGGTATTGAATCCCAGAGCGCTTCCGCCTTGCTTGATTCGTATCCAAAAGCCCAGTTGCCCTGAAACTGGGAATATGGAGATCCGAACACCTTGAATGATGTCTTTGGGCCATCGGCTCGGGTTAATCGGATGGTAGCTGCCTGGTGTTGAAGCAGTATGACCGAAGGCTTCCACTTGGTGATAACCTCAACGCATTGTCGTGGATCTTCAAGTCGGTCGCCATGAAGGCCCTGCCCGTACTGTGCGTAAAATTCCGGATCTAGCGTAATATCGTGGTTCCCTGTAAGGTGGTGAGTTCAGCAATCGACGAAGCCCTCGGACCCTACGTCGCCCCAGTAATGTCGCGGCGTGTACCAAAGTAAGCTCCATTATCTAACTCATGCAACGCACTCATTCAAGCGCCGTCGGGCATCTGGAGGAGGAGAAAAAGACTGACCAGCCACAATGAGTTTGATTTCAAAGTCGGCCGCGGATATCCAGTCCATTGTCCTGCGGAGCTCAGATATGCTTCCCCTGTTAGTCAAGTCGCCCGCGTGTATCAGCACATCCCCTGCCGGGAGCTTGAACCCTGCCTCGGAGGGGGTATAACCATGGGTATCGGAGACGCAGACAAAACGTGTTTTGCGACGCATGGTTCTTCGCTACTAAGTGGGCATACCGATTCCAGCGATGCGGCTATGCAGGGCTGTTGGTGCTGCCCAGTAGCATCGCAATGAGCGCGAATAATTGGGCTGTTCCAGATCTCATAGGGCGCGAGATTAAGAGTATAGCAAACTGAAGGTAGATGAAAAACATTAAAGGCCCATGGTAGTCTATTAGTCATCGGACCCAGTCTTAGACCACCTGTAGACCCGACGATAGAGGGCAAGTCAGATCAAGTGAATAGTGACGAAGGAAGAGATGCAGGTGGGTCTGAAGGATGTATAATCGTTCTCGAAAGGAAAGTCGTATTCAAACACTATCTATGTGAATGATCTCGCAGTGCAGCTATAAGAATGAACCTCCGTTCCTCTCACACCAGAAATGGCCACTTCAATCTTTCTAGAACAAGGTTGGGCAGCCCTAGAAAAGTGCCCTAGAAAAAGTCAAGTGGATGAACCGCACAAGTGGCTGGATCAGTCAGCAACATCCGGGCGGTAGTGAACAATCACATGACGTTGATTTTATCATTGGCCCACATTAGGGCTGCGGCCCTCGCCGCTAATCCACACACAGTAGGCCTTCGGGCTCGCTTAGCCCCTTCGCCTGAGATCCATCCGACTTCGTTGTGTGCGTCGACTTGACTCCAACGACAACAACCGCCGACAACCAACCGACATATCCTTCAATCGGTGACTGCAGGATGTCCTCCTTCGAATCAGTGGTGCGTTCCTCATTCCCACTGCACTCTATGTCGCCAAAATACCACCGTCTTCAAAATGGTGCATTTCGAGATCAAGATCGCTGACTTGGACGCTTTACAGGTCGTCATCGACGGCAAGGGACATCTCCTTGGTCGCCTGGCCAGCACTGTCGCTAAGCAGCTGCTGAACGGCCAGAAGATCGTCGTTGTGAGATGTGAGGCCCTCAACATCTCCGGCGAGTTCTTCCGTGCGAAGCGTACGTTCAAACCCCCGTTCCTCCCATCTATGCCGTGGAAGGAAAAATGTGTTGCGAATGAAGGAACCGAGACGACTGCGACACAAGACGACACCCACGGCTATAAAGATCACACATCCCGCGCAGATCGCTAACATTGAATATTTGTCGACGTACAGTCAAGTACCACGCCTACCTCCGCAAGATGACTCGTTTCAACCCCACTCGCGGTGGTCCCTTCCACTTCCGCGCTCCTTCCCGCATCTTCTACAAGGCTGTCCGCGGCATGATTCCCCACAAGACCGCCCGCGGTGCCGCCGCCATGGAGCGCCTCAAGGTCTTCGAGGGTGTCCCCCCTCCCTACGACAAGAAGAAGCGCGTTGTCGTTCCCCAGGCTCTCCGTGTCCTGCGCCTCCGTCCCGGCCGCAAGTACTGCACTGTTGGCCGTCTCAGCCACGAGGTTGGCTGGAAGTACCAGGACGTTGTCTCTCGGTACGTTTTGACTCACATACCCACAATCACCATGATAGCAAGTGCTAACAAATTCTCCACAGCCTTGAGGAGCGTCGGAAGGTCAAGAGCAAGGCTTACTACGAGCGCAAGAAGGCCGCTCGCCGTAACCTTGCCAAGGCGGAGCAGGGTGCGAACGTTGACAGCAAGACTAAGGACCAGCTTGCTCAGTACGGCTACTAGATACCTGATGAAGTGCGGCCGGTTGTTGCGAGCGGGTTGGGATTGCGAACGGTTTTGTTTCAGTGAAATTGAACGGCAAGCCGATCGACCTTATTCCATGGCCCCGGGCCTTCCGGCTGTCCTGTGGAATACCATGACTTTGCGGTTGTGACGAACACGGGCTGGCTGGCGGGACTAGGTGCTCTTCGGAAGTTCTCAAAAAGCAGAAAAAACGTCGCGGGATGAAAGGTTGTTCAAAATAGCTGGCTGTTTATCTCGCGCCGTGGCGGTTTAATCCAAAACAAATTTTCAAGAGTTCAACAGGATCTTATGATGATGCAGGTTCATCTTCTTCCATACATATTTTACGTATGTTCCATGCCTCGTCGGCGTAGCTCGTATTTCAGTACAGCACACTTGAATTTACTGCTCTGATGCTCCATCTGGTACATGGCCTCATGCACATTACAATTCGTCTCTTTATACTCGGAATTGACGGAATAATTATTTGTAATGTCTGACCCACTAGATACTCTGGAGGGGCCTGGAGACTGCTTGTTGAAGGTCTTTTGGAGGGCCTTTGCTCCTTTCCAATGTCCTGTTGAAGCACATTGCTACTAACACGCGGGAAGACAAGTCATTGCCGCTCAAGCCGGAGACAGTTCCCTTCGTCCGGCAGTAGAGGTGGCCGTCCGGAGGGCCTTTCACTAATTGGGTAAACATGCAAGCTCGTCTACATGCATGCCACTCACGTCTTTGCTCAAATACCACCCGACTCGCTACAAATCCATTTGTAACCCCCTCCATCAATTATAGCGCGGAGGGGACACCGGTGGTAGCAGCTGTGCTCTAATTTCCGACATAGAATTTCCCGAATCCCCGCATCACCCATGATGGACAGGGTCCTACATAAAGACCAATGAATAAATGTCAGTGTCCACTATTATTCTGCCAGTTTTGTATAAACAATCATTGTATTGCATATGTTTTAATACTGCGGCGTCGCCTTTCCATCTCTTTCAATTGCCTACTAAATACGGTGTGGCATTGAATTCACTAGCCCTTCTAGCATATCTTTAGGCAGAGTTTCCCACCCTTCCTAGCCTGTATATGATGCATAGGAAGCACATCTGGAGGACACGTGATCCTTTCGTAAATTCCATAGGTTCTCCTGGGGATCAATGTCGGGCGAAATAGGGGGTGTAGTCCATTCCACATAGTTGATAGATGAAGACGCTGAAGTCGTCACGTATAGTAAAATAAGTGGGCGGTCCGTAGGAAGAAACAAAGTCGGTGAAACAGACTGGTATGTATTCCTGGGTCTCCCCGTACCCGAAATCCCCGCTCCGAACCTAGGTTAAAAGACTAACGCCATTGACCTTCCCCGCATTTCTCCAAGTAAATTCCATTACCTTTTCCCCCTGTATTTGGTTTTTCCAGAATTATCCTGTACCTTGATTATGTCTGGCGTAAAGTCTCGACTATCCAGCCTGGTTGGCCACTTGACTGGTTCAACACCAGCTCCCTTCGAACATCGATACAACCATCATACCCTCTCGCCGACTTTCTTCTTGCCCAGGGCGGCGGCAATTGAACCTGATGTATGTGGCCATTGGAGCTTTCCCACGGGTGCCATAGCGGCGTTGTGCTTGTACCAAAGACTAGCTGCTGACATCTACATAGGCGGAAGCAGTCTATCACATTACAGCCAACAACAAGATCCTCCGTCGGAGTTACAGTGAGCTTGCGGACCGGGCCCGTGGTCTGGCTTATTATTTGAAAAAGCATGGGTTCAAAAGAGTGGGCATTCTGTGTCCGAACACACCGGCATTCCTGGAATCGATCTTTGGTATCGCCGCTGCAGGGGCTATCAATGTTGGTAAGCATACTCACACCCGTGACGTTGAACTGCAAAACTGACTGGATTGACCTACTAGCTGTCAATTATCGTCTCAAGCATGAAGACATTGCCTATATATTCGACCATGGAGATGTTGACGTGATTATCGTCGACCAGGAATTTGAGTCGTTGCTGGAGACGTACAGATCACAGCATCCCCAAATCCCCGTCATCATTGATACTGACACTGATGCTACGGAGGGGGAATTGACGGGACCCTTTGATCATGCTGTACTCGAAGGGTTGAAGTACGACTTGGAAATCGACGGGCAGGGCTGGGAGGGCCTTGAGAGCCAGGCTGCGGATGAAGAATCCATCATCGCATTGGCATACACCAGTGGAACCACTGCTAAGCCAAAAGGCGTTGAGTTTACCCACCGAGGGTGCTACCTAGCGAGTCTCGCGAATGTTATCGAATCTGGTCTCAACTTGGACCGCGGTCGGGCAAAGTATCTCTGGACATTGCCCATGTTTCACGCAATGGGTGCGTGGATTCCTCCAACGAACCGAGACTGCTTCTAACATGTGCAATAGGATGGACATTTCCATGGGCTGTGACTGCGGTTCGTGGTACTCACTACTGTTTACGCAAGATTGACTATCCACAAATTTGGAGACTCCTCAAAGAAGAGCATATCACTCATTTCAATGCAGCACCAACCGTCAATACCCTCCTCTGCAATTCGGAAGAGGCCGAGAGTCTTCCTAATCCCGTTCGCGTTACGGTAGCAGCCAGCCCCCCTACACCTCATCTGTTTGAACAAATGACAAATCTCAACCTGCATCCGGTCCATGTCTATGGCATGACCGAGACTTATGGCCCTATTACCAAGGGATACTATCTACCACAGTGGGACCAAATTCCCCTGAAAGAAAAGTACCAGAAGATGGCCCGACAAGGCCATGGTTTCATCACTAGTCTTCCCGTGCGGGTGATCAAGACCGAAGTGCCCGAGGGAACGGTCATCGATGTCACACGAGATGGCAAGGAGATCGGCGAAATTGTCTTTGTTGGTAATATCTGTGCTCGAGGTTACTTCAAGGACCCCGAGGCTACTCGCAAGCTGTTCTCGGGCGGCGTACTTCATTCGGGAGATTTGGCTGTTTGGCACCCCGATGGTGCCATTCAGATTCTCGACCGAGCTAAGGATATCATTATTAGTGGTATGTCAGCTTGTGGTGTTCTAGGAGATTCTGATCATTGCTGACCAAGACAGGTGGCGAAAATATATCTTCTGTGGCACTAGAGTCTATGCTGGCAACCCATCCGGACATCCTCGAGGCGGGCGTTGTTGCTGTTCCTGATAGTCACTGGGGAGAGCGACCTAAAGCATTTATCACGGTCAAAGGAGGCAAACATCTTGTGGGGCAAGAAATCATTGACTGGGCCCGAAATCACAGTGGAATCAGCAAGTTCATGATTCCGCGCGAGGTGCAGATAGTCGAAGAGTTGCCTAAAACCAGCACGGGTAAGATTCGGAAGAATGTGCTGCGTGAATGGGTGAAGGAGCCGGGAGGCAACTGAGATATAGAGCCGAGGAATGTAGTGGAATATCCGTTGTATAGATGGAGGATGAATGAGGTAATACCTTTTTTTTGTGGGGCTCGGATCATCCAAGACTTTCACGGGACCGCGTCAAAAGACCTCGAGGTCACTCAGTAGACATATCTTTCAAACCGCGTGAAAAGCCTTCACTTCTGCTCCGCTCTTCTTCTCCAGAGCTCTAGTGCTATTTTGGTCCAGCACTTCGAGGGTCGCATCTTATCACATCGATAAGCTGAGCTTGGCGCCCACTCCGCGCTTGTGAGACTGGATCGCCTCATCCCCCTCCATTTGCCGCCTAGATCCTCCATCCTGCACCTTTACCCCCCTGGAATTGTGAAAGGGTTGAAGTATCTGTTGAATTTGCTCGAATTCACTTCTGCTAGCCCTCTGTGAACCGCCCAACACTCGCAATTTACGTGCGACTGAGCGTTCTCAGCTCACCCTCCACCCTTCATCATTCACTATCCCCCGCGCATGACCTTCCGCCCACTTCCCTGAAGAAATCCGTCACTTCTGAGACTCCCGATCGACCGACCCGCAAAGCTCTTGTCTTACCTTGTCCTACTCGTCCGAGCGGTCTCTTGCCTCTCGTATAACCAACGCCCCATGCAAACGTCATCTCGGGAGTGATGAGATTTCAACCCTACGATAACCTCAGAAGAAAATCGGACAGGACTATAGACCTCGAATCATCATCAGCTAAGATGCCTCGTCCTCTTCCTCGGGCTCGCGTGTCGAGCGAAGCCCCCTCGGAAACATCCTCCTCGACGTCACCGGAACGAGCCGCAGACGATGACACCGACTTCTTCATGGCCCAGGCCAACGACTCGCAATCTTCGATCGGTATCACCAACTTTCGCGATTCCCACGTGCAGAGTAGTCGATCGGCCCCTGTACCTCCGATCGGGCGCCTCCCGCCCGAGATCTTGATCGCCATCTTCTCCAAGCTCGTCTCACCCCTCGACATGCGAAACTGCATGCTTGTGTGTCGCAACTGGGCTTCAAACTCAGTGGGTATTTTATGGCACCGCCCGTCTTGCAATAACTGGGACAACTTGAAGAGTGTGACCTCAACCCTTGGAGCGCCGGATAGTCTCTTCACCTACGGGGATCTGATCAAGCGACTCAATCTCTCGGCCTTAACCGAGGAGGTCAGCGATGGCACGGTTGCACCATTCACACAGTGCAAGCGCGTTGAGCGCTTGACCTTGACGAATTGCTCTAAGCTTACGGACAAAGGGGTGTCGGAGCTTGTAGAGGGCAATCGGCATCTACAGGCGCTGGACGTCTCTGAGCTGCGCGAGTTAACCGACCACACTCTTTACGCGGTTTCCCGTAATTGCCCTCGATTGCAGGGCCTGAATATCACAGGCTGCTCGAAGGTGACCGACGACTCGCTACTGATCATATCGCAAAATTGCCGCCAGATCAAGAGGGTATGTGGAATTTCCATGAGGATTCTCAAGATTGGCTTGACTAATTATCTTTTTCTTCTTTAGTTAAAACTCAATGGTGTTTCTAATGTTACGGATCGGTCAATCAAGTCTTTCGCAGAGAATTGCCCGGCTATCCTTGAGATCGATTTGCACGACTGTAAACTCATCACTAGCCCATCAGTAACGGCACTCATCACCACGCTCCGTCACCTCCGAGAACTCCGCCTTGCTCATTGCACGGAGATCAACGACTCGGCGTTCATGAATTTGCCCGAGCGCATCACCTTTGACAGTCTACGAATCCTTGATATGACAGCCTGTGAGAATGTCAAGGACGATGCCATTGAGCGAATTGTGAGCGCTGCTCCTCGACTACGAAATTTGGTCTTGGCGAAGTGCCGCTTCATCACAGATCGCTCAGTGCAGGCTATTTGCCGATTGGGCAAAAACCTCCACTATGTGCATCTCGGCCACTGCTCTAACATCACTGATACGGCAGTCATTCAACTCATCAAATCTTGCAATCGCATTCGATATATTGATCTGGCTTGCTGCAATCGCTTGACCGATATAAGTGTGCAGCAGTTAGCCAGTTTGCCTAAGCTGCGACGCATCGGGTTGGTCAAGTGCCAGGCTATCTCGAACCAAAGCATCCTAGCTTTAGCTCACCCCCCTCGAACAAATCACCCGATGGTTAGCAACCTGGAGCGTGTGCACCTGAGCTACTGTGTTGGGCTGACCATGGACGTAAGTGAACTTCGCCAGCCTTTCCAGTTATCTATTCACTGACTTGCTTCCCTAGGGTATTCGACCTCTGATCAATAATTGCCCGCGACTCACTCACTTGAGCTTAACTGGCGTACCTGCTTTCATGGAAGACAACCTTACTGCTTTCTGCCGGGAAGCTCCTCCAGAGTTCACGCAGCAACAAAGAGACGTCTTCTGCGTCTTTAGTGGCGAGGGCGTGACACGACTGCGCGAGTACCTGAACCGCGACATCGGAACGACGCGAGGAGAGACAGAGGCCACGATGTACGATGACGACGAAGAGCTAGACGAAGATGAAGGCCAGGTGACCGGACTGATGCATGCGACAGACCTCAATGATGAAGATTATATCGACGTTGGGCCTCTCAACGAATGAAATACGATACCCCCTCTCCTTTGCTGCATTTCTCCGTCCATGACACACAGAGGCCTCCAGTTCTGATCTGCTACCCCCTTGCTGTGTTTTGTTTTTGTGCCATGCTCCTCGACCCATCCCATCTACTCCGGCGGCCTGGGTCAGGATCTGGTGCAAGCTTCCATATTTCTACCCATATGAGCGAAAGATTACCCTCTGCCCTTTGGCGTCTATTATCCAGGGAATGCATTCTGCGAAAGCGATAACAGTTTACCGTTGTATGAATTATTTATGACAAATTACATCCTATTTATTCCACGGACCAAAATTGCCTACGGGTGGTGATGCAATAGCGAATGTAGTTGTAGATTACGGAGCCCGTGCAACGCTACCCGTAAAACCAAAAAGCTCCCCCCGCATTCTCCAACGCAACCTCAACCTTCCCATCCCTCGGCTGCCTACCCCCCGGCGATGGCTTTTCTCAAAGCCAGAAACCCTCTGGCCTTTACGCCGTGGCCAGTCACCATAATAACGACCGTGGTGTACCTCGCGCTGATCATTCCCGTCCTCGTTATCCATCTCAACGTCCCGGCCGCTCCGCGAACCAGTCCCCGTGGCTTAAACCTCACAGAAGCATGGCAGGACCTTCAAACTCTGACCAGGGGTTTCCATCCGTACAATTCTCGCCGGAATGACCAGGTGCGCGACTGGCTGCTAGAGCGCATCGACGCGATTAAAACCGCGCCTGCAGAATACGTGACGTCTGAGGAACAGCCGGAGGTCTTCGTCTTCGACGACATGACCTCGAACCTGACTTCCAACGATGCCCGAACTGGTGTCTATTTTGAGGGAACCAACATCTTAGTCTACATTCGTGGATGGGAAGATAAGAAAGATAACTGGTGGGAGGTGCCTGGCAAGGTGCCCGCTGGTAAAGGTGGAGTGCTGGTCAACGCGCACTACGACAGTGTGTCGACCGGATACGGCGCCACAGACGATGGGGTCGGTGTTGTGACATGCCTGCAGCTGCTCAAATACTTCACTGTGCCGGAGAACGCCCCACGCCGCGGCTTGGTAGTGCTTTTCAACAATGGCGAAGAGGACTATCTAAATGGTGCTCGGGCGTACAGCCAGCACCCACTGGCGAAATTTGCCCACACGTTCCTGAATCTTGAAGGCGCTGGCGCTGGTGGCCGGGCGACTTTGTTCCGAAGTTCGGATACAGAGGTCACCCAGGCCTATGCGAAATCACCGTATCCGTTCGGATCTGTTTTGAGCGCCAATGGCTTTGAAAAAATCGGTAGCCAGACGGATTATGTTGTTTTTGAGGGAATGATGGGGCTGCGTGGACTGGATGTTGCCTTTTATGAGCCAAGGGCCCGGTATCATACTGATCAGGATGATGCGCGGCATACGAGCATTGATTCGATCTGGCATATGCTATCTGCTGCGGTTGCAACGACTCAAGAACTTGTTTCTGATTCCACAGATCGGTTTGATGGTCACCTCCACGATGACGACTCTGTCCCAAGCGGAACAGGCTCTGCAGCTGTTTGGTTCGATCTCTTCGGTAGTGCATTTGCCGTGTTCCAAGTACACACTCTCTTTGCTCTGTCGGTTACTATGTTGATAATAGCGCCGTTGACGTTGCTCATCACGAGCGTGGCCCTTTCCAAGGCTGACAAGATGTATCTTTTCCGATCTGCGGCGAAAGTTGATGGGAGTGAGGAGAGAGTTGCGCTTCGTGGCCTTCGAGGATTCTTCCGGTTTCCGTTCCTGCTTGGCGTTCCCACAGCAGTGACTATTGGCTTAGCTTACCTATTGACCAAGGTGAACCCCTACATCGTGCATAGCAGCGCCTATGCAGTGTGGAGCATGATGATTTCTGCCTGGATCTTCTTGGCTTGGTTTGTGTCTCGCGTGGCCGACTTCGCACGACCATCAGCATTCCACCGGGTGTATACCTGGACCTGGCTGTTTGTTCTCGCATGGGCTTTGATGGTGGTCGCTACTGTCTATGAGAGAGAGGAAGGGCTTGGCGGTGGTTATTTCGTGTTCTTCTACTTCGTTGGCACCTTCCTGGCGACTTGGATCTCTTATCTTGAGCTCTTCTCTCTGCCAACAAAAGCAGCTTACACTGCTCAATTTGCACTGGGCTCTCGTCCTAGCACATATGGTAGTCGACTCGGCACTGCGTCTGGCGATGAACACCATGATGACGAGGAGGAGCCAACTGAACAAACATCACTGCTGCATAGCCGCCAGCAAACTACGTTTGCAAACTATGTCAATGTCTCGGGAGATCATGCATCTGAACCCGAAGAGGAAGTGGAAGAACAAGATCCAAATGTCTACGGGAATGAACAAACATGGAGTGCATCAATGCCATCGTGGACATGGGTCCTTCAGCTTCTGCTAACTGCCCCCATCATCCTCACCCTGGTTGCCCCAATCGCTCTGCTGCTCACCAGCGCCTTCTACCAAACTGGTCAAGATGGTAACCCGGCATTGTTTGTGTACATTGCAATTGCCAGCCTGACCACGATGATCTTCGCCCCCATGTTGCCATATATCCACCGCTATACATACCACATCCCGTTCTTCCTGTTCTTTGTCCTGATCGGCACAGCCATCTACAACTGCATCGCTTTCCCCTTCTCCGACTCGAACCGCGTGAAGTTGTACTTCTCTCAACAAGTCGATCTAGACCGAGGAAATACTACCGCCTCTCTTACCGGCGTTTACCCCTTCGTGGCCGACGTGGTCCGCGGCCTCCCAAGTTCAGGTGGCCAGACTGAGTGCTATCCTTGGCTCAAGCGCACACAATGTGCCTGGGTCGGCCCAGTTCCCCACGTTGTTCCAGAGCCATCCTCTCCCTCCCCGGATTGGGTGTCATACAGTATCTCCTACCCCGAGAACAGCGCCTCGGTGCGTTTCGATATCTCAGGCTTGAACACCCGCGCCTGTCGTATCACCATGAACCGTCACCCGATCACTAACTTTAGCGTGGTTGGCTCCTCCCCCCCAGATCCTCGTTTCTTGCATCCTGCCTCAGATGGCATGCAGGAGATTCGCTTATGGAGCCGAACCTGGGATGGAAAGTGGACCGTGGATGTCAATTTCTCCAAGCATCCCGAAGAGATCGAGGAAACGTCTATCAAGGGGCGCGTGTCTTGTCTCTGGAGCGACAACAACATCCCTGGACTGATCCCTGCTCTGGACGAGGCTAGACAATATGCACCGGCCTGGGTGGCTCTGAGCAAGATGTCTGATGGGCTAGTCGAGGGATATCGGGAGTTTGAGCTTGTCCGTGGAGAGTCCGGATGGAAGCAGGCTGCCAACTAACATTTTCTTCCATGGTCTAACTGCGCTCTGTTCTAATTTCATTTATTTTATTCCTCCATTTTACTTTGGGCCTGGCTGTCTGCTATACCTCGTCTATCCCAAAGCGTAGTGCGCCACTTAGCAAACTTATCAGCTTGTTACATCCCAACATTCTACTGTTATACGTACACTCAACATAGAGCACAATCCTAAACCTCTCGAAAATTAGACCTGTCATCATCGAAGAAACCTCCAAAGCTCTTGAGTCTGGAGATGCCTAGTCTCATGCCCAGGAGTAAATTGAATCGATACACTATGATTGACATGCCTCCTCAGCACCCTCCCTGTGCATTGGTAAAGTTTCCATATCATGCTCATATACCCCGTCTTCGCCAAAAACAAATTGGGATCCAGGTCCTGATCCAGCTCGTCCCAGGGCAAATCAGCGAGCGCGTTCTTCAATCAACAGATTTTGCGACCCCGTGTCGCGAGCGGGTTGTGCCTTTGCATCTGCGAAATCACAAGTCATGCGCCGCCTAAAAAATACCAAATATTGTGTACTATCTTGCGTCGAGAGGATCATTGAAGCCGTCTAGGGGTGGGGGATTGTCCAGCGAGGAGAATAGGATACACTAAGGCCCATGGTATTCTTGAAGCAATACTCTGGAATAAGTTAGCTCGACTGGATGATACCTCTAGCCATGAGTTGCAGGCCGAGGAGTGTAAGGCTCACAGTCGGAGCCTGTATCAAGAAATCAAGTTTATGTAGGTTGGTAGTAAATCTGAAAATCAAAGAATGTATTCACCGATAATTTTCAAACTTGACAGTTCAACTCTGTACCCGTCCAATTTTCAAGCACGAATTTCGTAAGTCCCGCCAGTAAACTACTTATAATTCTGATTCCTAGTCACAGCAAGGAAAGAAAGCGACCAAAGTTGCCGAATATCAGATTCTAGAAGCGGTTAGTGGATACAGAGCTCACATGTCCGTCGAGGAAAGAGAGAGAGAGAGAGGGAAAATACCAGTCTGGCTCCCACCTCCAGGTGGAGGAATAACGCCCAGTGGAGTTACCTGGAACCCATCACGATAAACCCACGACCACACTTCCTGCGAAAGCTGATCCTGAACCCCCTCGATCGAGTCCCAGAGAACATTGTAGGCCTCTTTCACATTCCTATAGACGGAGTCATCCGTACAGAAATCAGGTACGCGCGTCGCAGCCTTTTTCACGGAAGAAATTGAAAAGTTGGCTGAGACCTCGCATCGACCTAACTGCATCTCCAGGCCTTTGGCCATCATTGCCAGTGGCCAAGACCAAATAACTGTACCGTGGTATGCGCCTGTGGTCCAGTTCTGCGCATAGACTGGATCTCCGCCAAAGGCTGGATTGGCTACTACCATACCGGCAGAGGTCATGAGGCCCGCTGGGAATGTGCGGCGGATGTTTGTTGCAGAATTATTGAGGAAAGATGTGAGTTGGGCGTCATTTGTTGTGTTGAGTAGGAAATGGCGGAAACAATCGTCTGTATTCATGACTTGGACTTGAGTTAGATTGTTGTTGCCATCTAGGGATAGAGCGTGGAAGACGACGTCTGTATCAATGGCAGAGGACTGGTCCGGTCCTGCAAAAGAAGTATTGGCGTAGGATTGAACGAGAGATCGTGCTTTGCTTTGCGGTATGTTGACTTCGAAGAAAGAGAGTGTTTTGTCTTCCCAAATCTGAGCGTAGGTATCTGCCAGTTGGGCCCAGCTTGGATGGCCGGGATAAATGCCCTGTCGAGAGAGGGCGGCGATGGAGCGTAGAGCTGCGGGGACGAGGGCTGTGTTTACATCGTAGGGAATGCGGCCCCCTCCAATACCTGTCGCATTATCAGATTGTTGAGCACAGTCTGTGAAAGTAAAGGTGCATAGTTATTACCGTATGTGCTGTCTCTCCATTCTCCAACAATCTGTCCATCTTTGAGATGGATAAGATTCTCCTTGACCTGGTTTTGGGCAAAGGGTCCTGTAAGATGCATAATTCTGGCTGCGTTTATTGTTGCCAGCTGTCCCCAGGTCAAGTTCCGGTTCGCTTCGTTGATGTTCGATGACATGCTGGAAAGCATGTTAAGTAACGTACAGTAATTGAGGATTGTCAGCTTACTTGAAGAAGGCAGAAACTCTGGTTTGTCCAACTGGGTTTTGCAAGAAGTATTTCTCCATCAAGATGGGCAGGTAATAGTCCGAGTCAATCTATGTCTGGCGTGAGACACTGTTCTTTGACAGAGCTTGTTGAGACAACGAACCATTTTGTAATCACAAATCATAGCATTGCTGGTAATATTATCTTGCAGATTCGTCCAAGTTGCATAGTCACTGCAGGTTATCAGCAAAGTCGACTTGAATAGAATCAGAGCAAAACGCACCCAATTGTTTCCTCGTGACAAACACTGCCATCCGTACGATTAATTCTCTCTAGGACCGAACCGATGACTGCCTCCATAGAACTGCCATTTCCACTACTGAGCACAGGCTCCAAGAGTAATGCCGAGATCATGGAGTCGCGGCCGAAGTATGTCAAAAATCGCCAGGCACCTGCAAGGAGTTTCTCCGAGTATGCCAGAAATGAGAGCGCGGTGGTCTGGTCCGGCATTTGTGTGGTCAAGTTTGCTGATTGCTCGTTCAGTGCTGCATTTGCTTTAAGCTGGGACAGCTGTGGGTAGTTCATCTCTGCCGTGAAAAGGTAGTCGCCCGCTGAGAAGTTGACAGTCTTGTTAGATATAGTCACTTTGCTGTCGGTACCATTGGGACTGAAGCGGAGCAGTGTTGACGTGGTATTGTCCAGCCAAAGTCGTTGAAGCGTGACGCTACCATCGCTATCTGAAGAAAATCTGATGGCGTTCTGGATCTCCGGATAAAGAATGCTAGGACCCTCGGTAAAATCTCGGATCGTGCGAATACTTCCCAATATGGGAACCGTTAGTGTAGCCGATGAATTGAAGCGCAAAGTACCTTGTATACCCACACTGGGATACTGATTTCCATTTGACGGGGCAGTGTAGACAGGATTCAAGGGCTGATTATCAGTGGAGTTAATGAGTTCAAGGGAGAGCGATCCATTGACACCATTTTGAGGCGCGAAGAATGCACAAGCACCACTGTCGCCGGCAGGCCATGCCACGATGAGTCGAGGGCCGATAATAGAGAGATTGCTGTCTGGTAGTGGGCTGGTGATCACGGCCTGTGCGGCGACGTTGCAGTCCGAGTAGAAGAAGTTGTCGTAGGGCGGGTCACTCAGTGACAATGTCGAGACTGCATCAGTACATGCTGGAGCCTCAGTGCGCGCAGCGATAGCCTCGAGGGGATTAGTGAGTGTAGACCATTATTCAAGGCGCCACTTACGCGGACGTCACCACTTGCCGCAGACACTGCGACACTCGCCAGCAGACTCAGTTTCAGTAGACTGGTCATGATCCTCAGATAGACAGGTGAATAGATCAACATGGGTGCTGGATGCGGGGGATAGAAGCTTATGTAGCCATCAGGTATGGTAGCATCGATGTGGTAGCACAAATATCGACCTTCCTGATGAAGCTCAATCAGACAAAAGCCGGGCCGCTTCCCCACGGGGATGTGGAGAAAGAAACGTACCAAGGTTTATGGTTCCCGATATTTCTCCGTCGACGCCGATGCCGATCTTGAATCCCAGTTTATATCCGAAGTCGGCTCGAAACCGACCTTGACCAGGAACCCAACCATTTGTGGTGGGTTTCAACTATCTCGGCAGTCGTGACTAACTCCGTCGCTGTGAACAGTATGAATGAGCCTTTCGCCACAGCTTCAAGTTATTTTCCATCAAGAAACATGGACGATTTCAGAGTTGCGACGTCTAGACCATGGACGGCCTCATGTATTGTCTCTCTAGGTGAAAACGGTGAAAAAATCCGTTCGATACCAGGTACTCGCAGTTCATTTCGAAGCCTGGACTGTGCCACTCGGCAGCTGGCCCTGAACCATCAAGTTATGATTATTCATCTACGAGGACTTAAATTACTGAACGGAAGTTCTGCATGAAGTTATTTTGTCGTTTTGGGGCACAAATCGGAATTATTTTTCTCCGTCAATTGGCAATATGGAATTAGCATCCGCGTGTGACAATCTACGGGAATCGCTAATTGAAATCACTGGCGATATGTCTATTCTCTATTCTTAGTCAAACGAGTGAATTTGACACCTTCAGTAATCTTGCTGAGTTGATCTAGATCTCAATTGAACTGCTGAGCGACCTAAGTGATGCCATATGACGTCATTTACAGCGAAGCAAGCACGGCATCAGCGCCAGACTTCTGTATGGTTCAAAAGTATATTAGCATTCAATCCCGCAAACAATGAGCTAACATATCGGTCTCTTACCTTGACAGCACCCCTCTCGGTCTCGATCTGAGCGTAAGTAACTTTGCCGTGGTCAATAACAATGGCATACCGGCCAGTGCGACCCGAGGCGTCGTCAGCCCATCCAATGCTCTTGGAGAACTTTGCATCGGGGTCAGAGAGGAAGAGCTGCGTAGAAAGAGTGAGTCTCAACCTCATTGGAAAGACAATATCACCGGGGGTACTCACAATGTTGTCGCGCACACCGTTCACCTTGCCCCAAGCGCTCATCACAAAGGGATCGTTGAAGGCGAGGACTGCAACGATATCTACACCCTTCTCCTTCAGCTTGGGCAGGTTCTGAATGTAGCCGGGGACGTGATTGACAGAGCAAGTGGGGGTAAAGGCGCCTGTGCCGCGGTGGGATGTTTAGTGGATGATTTGCTACCAGCGTCAGGTAGTGAGAACATACCGGGAACCGAGAAAAGGACGACCTTCTTGTCAGCCCACTCCTTGGACGCATGGTAGTTGATTGGCATTCCGCATGAAGAGACATCACTGCTTTCTTCAGACCATGGGATGTACCTGTTCACAGACAATCAGACATGAGCTGCACTCCTATCGCATTTACGGTGCTTCTCTTACTGGAAAGTCACATCACTGGGGAAAGTGTCACCAGGCTGGAGGGTAGTCATGATGGGCAATACTGTCTGGAGATTGTTGAGAAAGTGAGGTGTTTCCGAGCAGAAGAGCTTCAATGTTTGGCGGGGACAGTGCGGGGCAGGCCGTGATATGTAAGCGTTCCGTGGCTACCTTGTGGGTGAAGAAGCGGAGTCCGCCGATGCCAGCAACTCATTCACTTGGGCTGATGTGTTTGCTTGGAAGCAGTAGTCTGAGTATGGAGATTGTCCTGAATTCTTAGTACTAAATGCTACGGGCAATTGCGCCTGAGATCACTCCTCACGTCCGACTCAATGCCATTGCCCTCATTGACTGCCCATAGTAGCACCCCAGCCAAGTAATGCTTCTCCCGCCAATCCTCGCCACACTGGACCGACAATTCTACACTCCAGACAAAGCCCCAATCCTCATCCACTGACGCGGCACTAGTGATACTTTGCACAACACCGTGAACGGTCCCTAGTGCCAAGGGATTCAAATGGAGACCCATGATCGAAAAAGACGGTAGGCATGTCCGCATCGAGGAGTCTTTCATCTTCTTTGCCAAAATTTCCCAAATCCATGACGAGATGGTGCTCTGTGCGAATGACCAGTGAGTTGTCATTTTCATGAGTTCTCTCTGTCAGATCGCGTTACTGCAAAAATGCCAGCAGTCTGGACCGGTCGTATCGCTTGCGAAGCATAGTCTACGTCTTTTTACTGGTTTCCAACTTGCGAGGGTACCAGTACCCTAATCATCCAAGAGAGACAACCTGAAATAAAAGGGGGTATATCATCATTCGTGATTCGTGAATATACAAATGAGGAGAGAAAAAAAGAGACCTTGATTCAATCATCCATGTTTTTCTGGAGTGCTAGGCAGCCTGGAAGACCTTCTCTGCCAGCTCTGATACCGACAGAACGGGTTGATGAAGTCAATGGTGATATGGTCACCGTGATTAATGCGTGTCTCGCTGCTCCAAGAGTTGGAAATGTCCGAAAGTACGCCATTGGCATCCACCGACGGTGAATGCTCGAACATGGCAATGGAGATGTCATCGGCGTCCATCCATGAAGGTCCTCGGTCCCGAGTGATGGTAGGGGCCGCATGAGTGAGGTCGGACGTAACCCGAGTGGCATCCACAAAGTCAGGGAGCTCGCTTGGGCCGGAGAAGGAGTCTGCTTTCCATACATGGTTGTGAACGAGGTGTATCATTTTGCCGAGGACAGCAAACTCGAGTTTCAACTTGATGCTGTACACAGCGCCCTTGAGCATGGTCTCCATGATATAGAAGTTTTTGAACTCGACAACAAGCAGCCCCAGATCCATCGCAATGATCACAAAGTTGATGAAAATGAGCTGGTATTGAATCTTGCGCTTCGTTCGATCCGGATCGAGTCGTATCATGCGAACAGTTTCCCAGATATAGAGACCTGAGATGACGAACTCTTGTATGCAGAAGCCGGTCATCTGAATCTTTTCCATCTTATTATATCCAGTTATATAAGGTTGCCGGGCATTATCGGGAGCCAAGTTGCTGCCAAAGGTAAGGACGGTAGTTGGAAGGTGCAGCGCGACGGCATCGACAAGGATCATGGTCAGGACGCGTCGCAGTACCCGATGGTTTGACAGCACCAAGTGCAAGCGCGAGTAAAGTACCATGGACTGGCCAGTTACCATGCACCACCAGCCTATGGTGAGCAAGGTTACTGGCAGCCAGGTTGCATCGGTGAGGCGGAAGAATTTGAGCAGGAAGCCGAGCGAGTAGGGGATGAGGCCGACAGAGGACGAAATGAGAAGACTCCAGAAGTAAAGACCTCGATACTGGGCAAAGGTGACAAAAATTAGAACCACCAGTTCAAAGGCATTATACCAAGTAACCCCGGCTAAAGTTGCGATAGTAATCTTGAGGCCGAGGGAGTTTCCCGTATAGCCGCCGGTGATGCCATCCCCGGCGGCGGTGATGTTGACCATGATGGGATACCAACGGTCAAGGAGGCATGATATGATCTTGAGATATGGCAGAAGAGAAAAGAGCGGACCATGAGAGGAGTCATGTATACGGGGGCGGGGCGACGATCGCGGAGAGGCTCCAGTCCAAACGATCGGAAAACGCCCGGTTTTTTAGCGTGTGTTGCAGGGATCGATTCCTGCGTGACCTGGAGAGCCCTCACCGATACTATGACTAGATCCGCTACCCTGGCACTTTTCGAGATAGCTCCTATTCGAGTAAGGAGTATATAGATGTCAAGAATGCCAGGAGCATGCGTGGTGGATCCAGGGGGAACACGCAAATAAAAATCCCCCGATTCGACTCTGGGACAATGCTCGGTGAATTAACGCCCATCTTGGTCAAGGCGTTTATGACTTCATTTCCACTAGTCTCGGCCAGTACCTGTTCCCCAACCCTCAGCCCCTAACAGGGATCTGAGCCTTGCCCGCCTCTTTGTGGGGTTGGCTTTTTGCCGAGTTCAGGTCCGCAGATCCCTTTCCTTTGTAATTCCGGCCCTATTTTCAGGGTCGGGCCAGACGTGACCCAGTATGAGTGTGGACTTTCAGGGTGGTCGAGGCTGAGATGCTTCAGGCTAAAGGACTGTGGCCATCAAGACCCCAGTGCAAGAAAGACACCTTCTTACACCTTCTTGATGGGGCCAAGCGGGACCCCCACGACCCACCCTTCGCATCCTGCCGAAATCATGTGCTGTCAATTGACAGTAACTTTTCCTCGGGTCATATCATGTCATATCAGTGAATACCATCGTCGAGGCAAAAGCCAGGCGTAGGGCCACTTCACATAATCTCGGCCCTTCTAGTGGGGCACTGGGATGGTCTGGGGGTGGACAGTGCAACAGGTACGGCAATCGGTCGTGTACTACTCCTGGAAACACCCCCAGGCCGGATCTTTCTAGGAGGAGGTCTGGCATCTAATATATGGGCCAAAGCCTTGATGTATACCACTTGTGATATCACGGTCAACTTGGCAGCAGTTTCTGCATCTAGATTTTCAACACACAGCCCCTGCATCGTCGCACGCGAGATATACCATATAAATACATTAAAATCGCTAGTTAATTTGCTAGCTTATTTGCCTAGGAGAGGACAACGGAGGTCAATCATCAGACTGGTGCCTGAAGCGCCACCTGATCTGAGTGAATCCAAGTGTGGATGAGAAAGGTACCATGGGTCTGGACATGACTGGAGACCATTAGGGCTTGGAAGTGAATATCTTAACAGGTATTCTGGACTATACGCCATAAATTAGCAGTGAAGCTTTACGGACAATCTTTGAGTGGTTCTGTCTATCTCTTTCTTGCTCAAAACCCGGAATCTCAACCACTTCTCTCGATCCCGGTATCGCTGACATGTACAGAAAAGACCACACTCAGCATGAAGCCACTGCGAGAGAATGGACGACCAAGTTTACAAGCTTTCGTTATTGAAGCCACCAGTTTTTGAATAACTCAGAGAGAAGGAAATGGTGATCTATCTACCTTTTCAATGACAGCTTCTCCATAACCCTAGTGGCCACGAATCCGAATCTTGACATTCACGTAGACTTAAAAAAACAGACCACACATGAACCTTGTAGATGCACGCCCCCAATAAGAAGTTAACGCCCAGAGCACCTCGCTAAATGCCAAAGAAACAAAGAAAAAAAAAGTATGAGACAAAACTTCACGAGAAAGATCCCGTAACTCCCCGAATCCCTTGTCCTAACTAAAGCCCGGTGGAACACCCTTGCCCGAAATAGGCCATCAGGCGTCACCAAAAAGGGGGCCAAAAGTTGAACCGGTATTTCATGTATTGTCACATCAAGGCCATGGCCTCAACATCATTATGAGATCAACGCCATCTCCAAAACTGATTCACTGGCCCTGCCTCATCCCGTCACGCTGATCACCAGCAGAGGCGGACGAGGATGCTGCAACGATGCGATCCACCTCTCCCCGACACTCGGGCATTGCGCTACGCATCTCACGGGCCAGCACGTCCCGGAACCCGGCGAAGGCCTCACGCTTCCCCTTTAGGTCTTGATTGCCGCGCTGCACCAGCTCCACGAACTCACGGGTGTAGATGTCGGGATTCCTAGCTGAATCGACATAGTCGATGATTTCGGGCGGGAGTTGGATGCTTGACAGTGGTGGATTGGATGGGTCGGTGGTGGTGTCTGCTTGGTGATCAGGTGGGAGGTCGGTGTCTTTGGAGAGGGTGGTCAGGGCGAGTGTGAGGTTTTTGCTTGGGTCTTGATTAGCTGGCGATGTTCTTATAGATTCTTTAGACAATCAAAGCTCTCTGTGACACGTACATCTTCCTAACGAGCTCTTGTTGCGTCTCTGGGCCTAGATAGCCGTGCACAGCGGACTGGATCTCGAATAGGTGTTGAATGACTTCTTTGAGGTCATCTAGATGGTGTATTAGCTTGGAAAGGCCTTCGAATGTCCATTTCACACATACCATCAACCGTCTTCAGCGTTACCGGGGCCATAATGCTCTGGTTTGTCAAAAGAGATTCTTGCGACGGAGATTTGGCGGAGTTCGCGTTGGTAGAGAAGGCGGTGTAAGGAGGCTCAATTGAAATATGGGGTATACATTTCACAATGTGAATCCTAAGATTGAGTCAAATTGCAATTCAGATGCAGAATTCCTTTCCAGCCCTTGCGAATTTTCCATCTAAAGCTGGCTAGCGCTGGAGAATGGGTCCTCACAACATCTTTTAGGTTGGGGTCCCCCGTAACATTGCAGACTTTTCGAATTACTGGAGCTTCAAGGCTGCCGACTGTTTTCCTCAATATCTTTCTTGGTGGCATAGAAAGAAGAATTCATCATCTTGAACTGTCCAGTGGCTAACATTCCCACCCGCAAACGACGCCCCACGGCTGTATACCTGATTCTTTTACTTGAAACACATACCAGAAAATGCGTTCTTTGCACATATAATTATTCTTATTACCTTATTACCAGAATGTGCGCCTCATCGAGACCGTGTAACCACTGATAATTCAAGGTCAGAGCTTCGGAATAATGTCGAAAAGTGAATGGTCATCAAATGGTGCTAGATTCGTCTACACGACAACACCACGTTTCTTCCACCCCCTCCAGGCAGCCAACCAAACCACAACAGCCACCCAAACACTAACAGTGCAGCCAACAGCCCAGTAACCATAGCACTGCCAACCATAGCACTGCCCATCCGGCGAATCAATCGCATCCAATGCATTTTGGTAAGCTCGGGAGTAAACCACGCCCCAGAGTGCCGCGCCAAGAGCGGGCATCATAGCGACTATGCCCCAGTTTGTGGCAAAATTTTCCACACCCCATACAACCGAGATGAGGATTGGTGTTAAAGAAAATGCGCTGCCATAGCCGAAGCCTACTAGGGCGGTGGTGAGGTGGAAGATCTCGGGGTGTTCTATTGGGAGAGGTGATGATAGAAGAAGGTAGCCAAGGGAAAGAAGGATGGCGGACGGAACTAGGAAGGCCATTCTGGAGAGCGTGAAGCCGCCTGTTTGAGATGCACTGAGGCGTTGTCGGCTGTCTTCAGGGATAGGTGGAAATAGATGAGTCGCTGGAGGTGCAAAGAAGTCTGAAAGAGAGCCTGTAAGGAGTCGGGCGACGGTCGAAGTCAATGCAACTGTGGTGACATGGGTTGATGGGAGACCAGCCGGTGGCGGAGCGAGAGGAGAGTAAAATCGAGGGGTTAGAGTTGGGATGATGGTGCCAAGCTGCTTTAAGATTAGATATCAAAGTTATCGGGAACAAGATGGTAAGACTCACATTATTGATGTAGGACTCACCCGGTCCAGTGACCAGGAAGAAGCCCGCAGCCAGCCACCACATCGTAGGATCCTGAAGAAAGACTCGCGTTTCATAGTTGAGCAGCCAATTCTTCTTCCGACGCTCCTCTTCCTGGCGCTCCTTCTCCAGTCTCCGCTGCTCGCGCTCCTCGTCCGAGAGTGTCGGCGACTCTTCATCGTCGTCGGGACCAAAAGTACCATATTCCATTACATTCGCAATATCACTGCGTGGACGGAAGAACTCACTTTCTTCGAGCAATCCGCTGCGCTCCAATTCTTCAACCGTCTCGTCGATGAATTTCTCTTCCTCGTCGTCCACGATGCGCAGTGCAAAGGTACCGACAAGTCCAATCACTAGCAGTAGCAGTGCCAGGAAAAGGAAGTATTTAAAAACATCCACATCACCCCGACTGCCATCGAGATTCCACTCACACAGCAGATAAGTTCCCAATTGGCTTTGCCACATGCCACTCAGACCGAATGCCGCAATAGGTATGGCAAGCATAATGCCCTTGTGCTTGCCACGGCCATAGTTCTTCGCGCATGTCGCCACTGCAGACAAATACATGCAGCTTGTTCCCATGCCCACCAAGATGAAGGCCACGATCATCACCCAAAACGGCCATCCGGTCCCGCCGACATCTGTGGGCGGTCCACTCTTGTAAGTGAACGCAGCGAGCATATATCCCACTCCGAACATTATCGCCGAGCCAAGCGATAAGGGCGATGGGCTGTATCGATCGCACAAGTACCCGAACAACGGTACCAGGAGATACATCGCTATTTCGGCAGCAATAGACACCGTATTGACTTGTAATTGAGTGTAGTGAAGCCGAGTCAGCAGCAGGTGCCCATACAAGGAGAATGCAGTGATGCTACCAGCGCCAAGACTACAAAACGTTTTTAGCTTCAGATACTCAGATATAGTATAGTACGACCTTACCAAGTGACCACACCCCAGACGAAGCTCATCACCCGGATCGCCTCCTTGTGTATCTTCTGACGATCACGCTCAACAATAACCTCCACCACATCGTTGAGCAGTCCATCATCGCTGTTTCCGCCAGAGCTAGCTCCCGAACCCGACTCTGGCACTGACCGCGGGTACGGCGTCAAGTGGCCAGTGTGTCCCTCGGTAACTCTAGCATGAAGCAGTGGTCGATGTGCATCGAAGTCACGCTTGTCGATCGGCGGGTCCAAATGGGTGTGGGAGCTTGTCATCGTGCTCGCTGGGCGACTAGCCCGGGTCTGAGGATGTCAGATCGAGATATGATTGCGAATAGCGGAGGTCGGTGGTTTGCGAACGTTTAATGTGTTAGCTAGGTCCGGTCCGTCCAGCCCCGCCGGTATGTCGAGGTCCTTGCGGAGAGGGAGATGGTTGGCGCCCCGTGTCAGCTGGGTGGATCCGTTGCTATGTAGTCGCGTCTCCACTCTACGTCATTTCGTTTCAACGCAAGCTCATTCTGGGGTTGTGAGCTATTCGCAGCGATCTTTGAGGAACAAAGGGAGTTGCAGAGCTCAATCGCGCTGACACGAGAGGAGCTGGGCTTCATCTTATCGATAAGCACGTGACGTCGGCCGAGGTTCCAGAGCGACGGACGGTGATAATGTAAGCACAGCTCTCACCGTCCTCCTAAGCCTATTCCTCAACTTTTCATTGCTTTCGAACATTGATTCTCAAGTCTCGTGAAATACGCTCAGACTCTTGACATAGACCTGAGACAACAAGGCAACGCCACGCGTCCAATATTGTTATCTTCTTGAGAAGAATATACACGATGAAGGTGGGTACAAGTGGAATGACCGCTTAGAATAAAAGTAAGTTCTTCCTTAATCATGTACAAAACACAAGGGCTTCAAGCCCAGATGAAAACTGGCCTGGAAGCCCAGACTTCCCAATTGGCGGGGTATTATCAATAAAACAAGACCGAGAAGGGAAGACACGAGTGAACTAGAGTGGACGGGGAATCAAGAGCGGCTAAATTCATACACGCCATCAAAATTAGAAAAGAGACAAGATGGCAAGCAAAAAATATCCGGGCTCTAAATGCATCCAGGCATTGGAATGGGTCATGAAAGCATCCGTGTGGAGATCGTTAGTCGTAGTTCCAGTGGGAAGCTCTGAGCAAAAGCAAATCAAGGCGTATGATGGTAGGATAAACTCCAGTGAAGAATCGTCTATCCCCGAACGCCATGATGTTGGGATTGAAAGCCGGAAGACGAGAAGTGAAATGAAGAAGGAAAAGAAGAAGGAAAAGAAGAAGAAGAAGAAGAAGAAGAAGAAGAAGAAGAAGAAGAAGAAGAAGAAGAAGAGAAGGGAAGAAGAAACAAAAAGCAAGTCAGACGGAGTACCTCAGAAACTGACTTCACCTGCGTCACTATCCATCACATTCTCGTCCCAGTATTGGTCTGAAGAGGACTCGCGCACGACGGGTTGTGAGCCTAGTGCAATGGCCTCGCCTTCGCCACGCTCGACGTACTCGTCCTGGGCAGTTTCACGCAAGATGCGTTGGAAGTACATCCGCAGAGTGCGGAGGCCGCGGAGGTAGCCACGATCAATGTCTTGCGGGTGCTGAGGTGGACAAGGAGTGTCTGGAGGTAATTCGTCCTCGCCTGTCACGCAGTTGGCGAAATCGACGATCTTCAACTGAACGTCGATATTGTTATGGCCATCCTCAGAAGCTCGCCGCCGCGGACTGGGTCGTTCACCACTAGGGCGACTAGGCGTCGGCGGAGGGGTTGCTTGCTCTCCATCATACAATATCAAGAGGCTACTAGCATAGAGGCGGTATCGGTCCAGCCTTCGGATCATATTTTCCAGCAGAGAGATTTTTTCCAGAATGATGGGGATCTTCTTGGCCACACTGGTGTAGCTAACGCCATCGTAGAGGAAGCGAGTGAGAGCGTCCTGGAATTCGCGGCCGGATTTGAGGTCTCGTCCAAAGTACTTATCTTCGAAGATATACTCTTGTTTCTTGACATTCCAGGCTTGCATACCACAAAGGCGAACTCCTAATTGCTGGGAAGTGGTCGACTGGCACTTTCGCCTCTGAGATTTCTTCTTCTTCTCGCTCGCTTCAATGCCGTATTGACGAGTTCCCATCTTGAGATCGAGGACGCATGGCTTGTTCATGCCAGCTGTGAGATCTTCCAAGAGAAGGAAAAACTGCACTCGGTCATCCTTTCGCAGTTGCGCCTCTTTCGGATTGCTTGGCAATTCAGGAGTCGCATCAATATTCGCTCGTGCATGGGAGGCCTCGAGGAGTTTACTGGGAGCTTCGGTTTCAGTGCCATAGGGATCACCCACAGAGGCGTTTTCCGAGACTGTTGAGACCGAGGAAGAAGACTTGTTTTTGGAGGTGGCGATCTCGGGAATAGGTGCATCACCTTCCATGGAGAATATCTCATCCTCGCGGTCTCCACCGTAACCCTCGTCGTCAAAAAATAGAAGCTCACCCTCATTGCGAGAATTCAAACTTCCACGCCGTTGAAGACCACCACCGGAGTGCCGCCGTCTCGTCTGGCCACGATGTAAAGAGGTGGCTCGATTGGAAGGATCCTCAGTCCGCGTTTTCTCAAGGCGGTTACGATTGTCCTCGAACGCAGTGGACGCTGATGATGAAAGAGTTGGACCCGGATCAGGATTGGACCGCGCAATCTCCTTCACGGGGGTTTTCAAAGTCTCAACCTTTCCCGGTATAGAAGGACGGCTATTGCCTGTCTGGTCTTCTGACAAATTCCCACGTCGACGAGGCATGTCCGAAGAGGTTCTCGGCAGATGAAGGGGTCCTCGTGCTTGTCGCCGGTGATGGTGAATGGCAGGCGGACTGAACACTTCTCGGAGGACTTGTTCTTGGAGCTTTCTGTTCACTGTGGTGGCACCCCAGATCTTGGTTGGTTTGCGAGTTGAATCAGAGTCAGCTGCGACATTATCAAGACCATCGGCAGAGCGTGGCCGGCCTATGGAACCGCCATCTCCAAGCCGAGGTCGTTGGGGACGAGAGAAAAGGTCAGCTGGAATGATATGACGATTGTTCTCAAGAATGACTTTGGGAATGACCCCAGTAACCTGTGACTGGCTAACAATCCTTTGTGGTTCAGGGGCTTCCAGCAGACGAGAGTTCTTTCCAGATGACCCATTAGTCTGGGTTGCATCTATGGCACTACCATTTGCAGTCTCGGTATTGACCTTGGAGCGTTTGGAAGTTTTCGAGAATGTCACATTCAAAACACCAATGTACCTGTGAAAGGTTAGACCGTGAACTTAAACTTTGACACTTGTTACGTCAAAATGCTGGAGGCATTGATAAGAGAAAGCGGCCTTGCGGTGCCAGCATCTTTGTAGAACATACCTGGGAAGAAACAAGAGCATGTCAGGATGCCTTCTTTCAATTCGCTCGTAAAATTCATTTTCCCGATTGTTGAGCTGCTTGCAAACCGCCCGTCGCGAGAAACGGAAAACAGTGGTATGACCACCGACTTGATGCCGGTACGGCTTCAATTCCACGGCTCCAAGGGGCGCTGTGGGCTTCGACTTTCGTCTGACCGGGAACCGATTTCGCTGCGTGGGCGTAGCGGTTGGTGTAACCTCAAGGTCGTCGGTGAGGCTGGAATCATCATGCATGGACTGAGAGCTTTCGTCTGCTGACACTATTTCGGACTCGCCAGTTGAATCACAACTGTATTCAGAGACTGTGCTCAGAGGCTTCTCAGGTAGACTTCCTGCCGGAGGTCGAAGTTCCGGAAGCTCGCCGGAAAGAATTTTATTGTCGGTTTTGGATCGAAGAGAGATATCAACATGGCCTGCCTCTTGCTTCGGGGGCTCTCCATGTTCTTTAGGCACGAGCATCAATTCATGGCCTTTCTCCGCAGCCGCTAATTGAAGTGTTTGCACGCTATCGGAATCTGCTAGTAACGGATCTGAATCATCAAGCCCTTCGGGCACTGTGCGCTTGTGAGGGAAATAAACCGCGGAGGAAATTTGTTCGTTCTCTTCTTCATCTTCAAATTGACCAGTTGCCCGACGCTCTCCTTCCTCGAAAGAACTGAGGGAGTTAGGGGAGCGTTCATAATGTGGTTCTCTTTGGAAATAATCGCGACTCATTTCCGAATACTGGGTGGGGATGCTTTTGGAAAAAGAGGACCCGCGTCCACCACCTGGAGTCAGATGGAAGTTCCGGATTTCCTCGAGGAGACCGCGTGGCAGCGCTTGTGGCCGCCGCTGATGACCATCTTCCTGGTCTACTTGTTGTGACGCGTTTGTAGATGGCAACTCGAGCGACCGGCTGTCGCCCAGTAAGGGGAGAGAAATACTTTTCCGGAGTGTCCCATCATCCTCAGTTAGGGCATGAAGCTTTGGGTGTTCCAACTCCATGGTTTGACCCTTCAAATCAAGCGGCTCATCTTGCTGTCTAGCACGGTCCTCCCATCGCTTGCGGTCGGGGGATGTATTTTCCTTGAACAGACCGAGGTAATGGCTAGATTTGCGGCTGCGCACGTTGGATGCGGGCTCCGCGTTGGTCAGATTTGCCTCGATCGAGCTGTCCACTCGCCCACGACGGCCTCTGGATGGGCCGCCCTCAATCTGTCTACCCCGAGTTGATTCTGCAAAGGAACTGTGAGGTGCGGTGTGAGGTACGGTCTCCGGACTGACCCCAGGCCAGTCCTGGCCGGCTGTCAACGGTGATAAGGACTGAGGGTAGCGGGATGCATCGTCTAGCAACGACGGAAGAAGAGTGCGTTCAGCCAAAGGGTCTTGAGAATTGCCAATGTTCGTACCTGTTTCATCCAAAGGCACTGAGTGCACCAATCGAGCGATTGACCCACTCTCCTGATCTTTCAGCTGGTCCGAGGAAGAGATGGATGAGCGCAGTTGAGACGAACGAGGAACATCTGTGTGAGGAAACAGAGGCGACGAGCGCAAGGGGAGATGCCTGCGTACGTCAACTTCCATGTGGGAAGGGTCGACGTGAGGGCGGTGGGGAGAGACCTTGGAAGTAGGACTTGGGGACCCATGCGCATCATCTAAGCCCGGGATGGCATTCACCGGGCGTTCATGATCCGAGGCCCTGTCGGGGGGCAATTGTGGGGTATTTGCGCTGCTGTCCGAAGGAAGATAGTGTGTTGCAAAAATGCTGTCTCTCTCGGACAATTGTGGACTATGGAAGGAGTCCCGGCGGGAAATTTTCTCCAAGGGAATTGATGCAGTCCTTTTTAGGGCGAAAGTAGACGTGGGCTGTGACCATTGATGGACCGTTGGGGATTCTGCCCGCGATGGGGAAGGCGCCTCTTGAGCCCCCTGGGACAAGTGAAACTCCTTGGAAAAATGGTGACGTGGGTTGCTCTGGGCGAGCTCAGCGTTCCCGGAGCAATCATATTGGACGGGCGTAGCAGGTGTCACCAGGGGGTCAGGTCGAGAGTCTTCGGGGTCGTGCGGCGGGCTTGACATGGAGTGGACATTGGTCAGAGTTACCCGGATCGGAATGGTATGGAAGCGGGAACAAGGCGGGGGAGAAACTGGTTCGATATGAGGGATAAAGAGGCGGGAAAGACGTGGACGAGACAGATGAGAGGCTGGGGTCACGAATCTGAACTGAGGCGAATTAGTGGGAAGAGCTAACAGGGGGGGGAGGAATGAGATATCGAGAGCACGTTGGGTGAAGGAAGAATCTTACAGGCAGAGAGAACAGACCGCAAATCGGTCGGAAAGCCGGGATCAGGAAAGGAGAGATAAAGGATAGAACTTAAAAGTCGGGCCCGGGACGGTAACACAAGTTTTGGAATCGTCACCGCCTGATTGAGTGGATCTGATCTTCTCGATCAGGGTGGAGCGGACGGGGGAAATGGATAGAGTGGGAAGTGGGAAGGATTGAAGTCACCGGGTCGCCTTTCTAACCTGTCTCACCCTTCTAACCTTCCTCAGGCTCCATCTTCTGATATCGATTCATCTTTCGCAAGGAAACCCAACTTGTCTCGCCTATACCTCTGCCTTCTGCCTGTATACCTGTCTGTATCTAAAAGATCCTTGAACTTGAACTTCTCGATTTATGCTAGAGATCCGGCAGACTTAGTCAGTGGACCCCTGCAGATGGCCTAATCACTGACTCTCCTTGCAGGTCCCTGGGAATTTGAGAATCGAGTATAAACTCTACACTCAACGAAGTTCAGTTCAGGAACCGGGGATCTCGGAATGCAGGGTATTTCACAATCATCATTCATCGAGACATCCGCTGTGGCAAGGGGTAACAAGGTTCTCGGGTCGATCAGGCGGTCCTTGGGAACACACCTTCTTTCACGTCTCTGCCAATCACCGAGCCCGGCAAAGCTGGCGTGGCCCGATCAAGCTCGATCATAGGTGTGTCTGTCACTGCGATTCGGGGCATAGTAACCCCTAGAAACATTCTCGACTCTCCTTATGACACCGATCTTCGACCAAGCTCAGGTTAGCTACTGCGAGGAAGGTTTCGGGGCCAATTGCTATCAATAGCCGATCATCTTACTCGTAACTTGCATGATCGATACCGCTTGCAATAGCAAACGCTACACTACTACTAACTGTGATCTTGACGACATGTATCTTGAAGACTGAGGCGGTCGGGCCTCAAATCTTTGGCCCTTGGCATTTGTCATAAAGCTCGAAGAGTGGCACAGAAATTCTCAAGCAACCGCAAAGAAGTTGTGAGGGTACGTAGTTAATCCACCTGAGACACGGGTTGGATCGCTGAGCGCTAAAATTGCGCGATGAGTATCAAACTATACCCCAAGATGTGGTCAAGACATTCATTCGGCCTGAGAATGCCATGAGAGGGATATTGATGCCACTCTTCTAAACGTCGAGCCTATTTAACCAGTCTTTTGAGTGGTGATTGGGAAGAAAGTAGAGAAGCAATAATCAAGAAAAGAACAAGATACAAGAAACGATCAAAACCCTTCTCCCTTCGATTCTTCGACTCGTCGATTACAGGAGATCCAAGAATGAATGGTGGGTTTCGTAGGATTGACCTGGCGGAAAGTCGATTCAACTGTCTCTCTGATCTGGCACTGTGTCTGCCCATGCACAAATATGTGCATAAAACTTCTTACCGGAGGTCAAGGCCAGAGCAGGGGGTCTGCTGCGATGATCCCTATCGAGGACTAAGACATGTGGTAGGTAGATAGGATAATGAACTTGATCCAGACATCACCTCATGCTCGTTTAATGCAAGTCCCGACACTTGAAACTTGAAGCCGCACTCGAGAGGGAGATCTAAATGACCAGATATATGCAATGGCTTTTACAAGATGGCGTATCCAAATGGCTTAACTAGACCTTTTTAAATCTCACGTTGGACAGCAATGGCAAGATCCACGTAATCACCACCCTCAGCCCTGCAACAAGACCTCGCCAGTCACAGGCTACGAGTGATAACGCTCCTTAGCGCGCCCAACTAACGTGTGATAGGAACGGCCCCCGGCGCCCAACGGGAAGAGCCGGGTTCCAGCCCAACCAGAACGAACCGCCGTGTGAAGTAGATGCAATTGGGTGCCGGGACCACGCCGCACGACGGGGTTCATAACGAACCTCGAGCTCTCAAGCCACTCACCTGGTTCATTCCCCGCGTACCTCTGACTTAGCTCCCCTTGGCCAATTTGCGGCCCCACCACGGCGGAATATCCTCCTTTCCATCACACAGCGTCTCCCACTCAACACTTCTCATGGAGCCTGACTCGCATTCGCTGCATTTGACTGTCAAATAGCTGTCGCGTGTCGCGTACCGGGGGTCCGACGGATGATTAGTTAACCGAGCGTGTGCCGCACATTTTAGTCTTTAGGGATGAGCTCTCTTGCGATGCAGCTGTCACAGCGTCAACCTCCCTAGGCACCTATTTTCTTTTCCGTCGTGAACTTTGAATTGGACTGAAACGGTACATGGCTTTTTGAGAGATACTTAGCATCTAGCAATTTCCAATTTTTAACCGAACGGTATAGAGAGTGGCAGCTCGTACCACAGGGATCATAATGAACCGCCCATTGCATTTGGACACCCAAGTGGGACACAACAGGCGGTACTCATTCATGGAGACTCCTGCGGAGATGCACTCCGCTGTGCAATTTCCTGAATCGAATCACTCGTCGCCAGCACCCGCAATGTCGAGCCCGGTCCAGCAGCCGACGACACAGCCGGCGACAGAGCACACGAGCCAACAAGCAAAGCAAGCGGCCCGTCATTTCTCTTCGAATGAGAAGGAACGACACCTACAGGAGGAGGGCATAATCCCGACGTACTCCAAATATCCACCACCGGATCAACATCCTGCTCATTATGCCCCCTATGTCGAACCCTATGTCCAAACACCCCCAGAGCATCAACCGGCCCATTCGCCGCCATACGCATCCAATCACTACACCCAGTCCCCGGGCTCCCCAGGTCCCTTACCACTGAAGAACACCCCGGAAGCTTCTAATATAAATGACACATTTTCTATCGCACCTGATGCGAACCCACTCCAGTCGCCGAAGATACCGTACTTTCTACCTCCCACCGCCACTCCAGCCTCGCGAGCGCCGATAAGCGAGGACCTGGGCTCATACCACCAACCAGGACAAATCATGCACCCAGATCAAGAGGTGCAGGGCGGAAATTGGACCCATGGTCTCTGCGAGTGTTCCAACATTGGAACGTGTTGTCTAGGGCTCACATGCCCCTGCATTCTATACGGCAAGACGCAATATCGACTATCAATGAAATCGAAAAAGGGAGACCCTACCAATATGCTGGGCTACGAGACTTGTAATGGATCATGTACTGGCATGGCCTTGCTTTGTGGTTGCCAGTGTAAATTCATTCCCGCACCTTGAGGAATAAGACCCCTATACTGATTTTTTGCGACAGGGCTACTGGCTACTATCCAACACACTAGAACGAGAAAAACATATGGAATCGAAGGTGATATCGCATCGGACTGTGCCCGAGCGACTTGCTGCACATGCTGCATTTTGATCCAGGACGAGAAAGAGATTCAGAAGCGGGAAGAGAAGAGGAGCCGGGCAGCGCTTGAGCGAGGCGCGACATTACTTTCCCCATACACGGCGCCGAGGCCGATGACATATTTCCCGCCACCGGCGAAGTGACCAAGCATTATCATGTATCTTCGATGGTTTCAGATTATCACAATATATTCTGCACCTGTGAACCTTGCACTCTCACCTTCTATTCAAAAAAACCTTATGTATGCGGTGTATGATTCTCGTAGACCTCACTAAAACAAATTGTGAGGGCCGTTGCACCATGCAGACATTGACTCTCAAAATCATATTAACCAGGGCCAAAATCTGTTATTCTCAAAAGTGCCCAAAGCTCAGCTCAACGACAAGCTGATTGCTCCGTGTGTGAGAAGGGTCGCGTGAGGTACGTCCTCACTGCCAACCAATAAATACGCTCCCAAATTGCTCACTACTTTTCCAAGACTGGAACAATTCAATAGAGGCAATCAATACCTGTTATGCATTGTCTTTTATCGGCGAACAACAGCCTCACAATTCAAAGACCTATCTCACATTAGGCGGGTTTCACACACTTTCGGCCCTTTCTAGTTCTTTGGGATTCTGTGCACTCCCGGTTTTTCATGGTTGAAGTATGTAAAGCTAACTGTATAACCTTTAATCAATCAAGAGTAAGCCTCACAGACGACATCCACGTAACTCGACTGTAGATATTCAAGGTTCTCAGCCACATTGACATCTTTTATCGTCCCAAATGTCATGTCTCCAGCTCTTTTTTCTGCTTCGGCTAGAAATGGTACGAATAAGTGACCGCGGCTGAGCCCCAACATCATTGGTAAAGAAGTCCTTCGCCTAGCAGATCCTCAACACGAGCATTGCCGATCATGGAGACGCCATCTCGTAGCCCCAATCAACACTGATCCGGGAAAAGCATTAGATAGGCCCCCCTCATGCCAAGCATGATCATAGCCCCGCGCCTCCCAACCACATGACTGCGAAACATGCGCAATGACACGGGAAACCCTGTGAACCATCATCGCAAGCATCCCAAGGGATTTAAGAAAGTCAAGCACCCAGAGTAATTCACGGTCTACTTCGCCATGCGCGGACTCGATGAGAGCACTGAAGTTTTGAAACGCGTCAGGCAGACGGCTGGCGAGCAGGTGAAGCATGGCTGGAACGCGTTTGTGAACTTTGCGGCGAGAGATAACGTTCTTGAAGTCGCGCTTGGCTTAATGTGAGTGGGGATTGTCTGCCCTTGCGACGAAATCTCACAAAAAACACCTCTAGTATCGCAAATGCGTTCACGAAAGTCGTTACTTCATTCGTTTCAGATCTAGCTTTGCCAGTGGTCTCCCTGCTACCATTCCTGAATCGAAATATGGATCAGAAATTTGCGGTTCTGTCGAGGGGCCCGAATTATGTCAGTGAGGAGGGGTATAATACCATTAAGCAGGCTAGGGACGATGGCGCGTTGGTTCTAGCTTACGGGTTGGTTCTCACTCGTGCTTTTCCTCTATGAGAGAGATAGGACTTTGAAGTATCCTGATAACAATGATAAATCTAGGTTGTTCATTGAGAATATTCTCAACTTCCTTGGTGTCAGCCTTACTTTGTTTGCGGTCGCGCATGCGTACATGTTCGTTTCTCACGACAAGATCATTAAGCCGACGGTCAGGTGTAGATACTGCAAGAAGTTTATTAGCGCTCAGGTATGATGTTTTCCAATCTTGAGATCTCCAGGGAGTTAATTAGAAGCAGGCGAGGCGCTGTTGCAATTGCTCGAGTTGGCAGGATGGAAGAGAAGATCTGCCTGGCGAAGAGAATGATGAAGAGATAGAAGACATTTGATCTATCGGCCTCAACGTCGCCTGACAGCACAAGTTGCCTAGCAAATTTTCCGAAGGAACATGGAAATTTGACTCGTAATGACTTGTCAACCTCTTTTGATTGAGCTGGACAAAATGCAACAGACTAGCTTTATTCTTGAAAGGAGCTTTCTTACGTTCATTGCCATGCTATTGTACAAAAGGCAGACTGGCACCTTGATTTGAAGCATATTGCAAATGAATTTGAAATTCATATCTTGCTAAGACGTCCGCCTTCGGAATGGCGTAGGAAAGAAGAACATATATTTTGCAATTGTGCAACACCGGCTAGCGCCATGGTACGACTTAATTCTCGTTCAAGGATGTTCATGACAGTCTCCACGCCTGCTTGGCCGTTGAAGGCGAGACCCCATAGGGCCGGCCGGCCGACTAGCACAAAATCTGCTCCAAGTGCTAATGCCTTGAAGACGTCACTTCCCAGACGAATGCCTCCATCGAGAATGATGGGAATCTTCCCTTTAACAACTTCTGCAATGCCCGGCAGTGCTTGGATGGTGGAAGGAACACAGTCGAGTTGACGACCACCATGATTTGACACGATAATGGCATCGGCACCACACTCGACGGCGAGTTGCGCATCTTCGGGAGCCATTACACCTTTCAATATGATTTTCATACTTGTTGTCTGTCGCAAGAACTCGATAGTCGAGCTCCAAGTTAATGAAGCACTATTTGCCGTATCACCAGCCGCTTGCATGAGATCGTTCGCCTGTTTAGCGGTACGTGCATCCATGATCTGCCGATTAAAGGAGGGCTTTCGTGGCCCTTGCAAGTCCTGTTGCTTGAGATTGGCCAGATGGATACCTTCAGGAAGGACTAATGGGGTTAGTCGTTCGTTGATCCGGTTACCGAGGACGGGCGTATCTACTGTCAAGACAAGTGCCTCAAAACCAGCCGCTGCTCAGGTATTAGCTTGTTCCTTTCCGCAAAGTACACTATCATGACAAAACTCACCCTCGGCCCTCTTTAGCATTGGCACGCTGAGATCAAGGTTCGAAGCAAGATAGATCTGGAACCAGAATGGTGCAGCAGTCTCTCCACCCTGGCGCTGAGCGGCCATGACATCCTCGAGAGACGTGGTTGAATTGGAAGACAAGGTGAAATTGAGCCCCATGGAGGCCGCCGCACGTGCCACATCTAATTCCCCCTCTGGACTGGCTAATCTTTGCATAGCACTAGGTGCTATCCCGATAGGAATGGGGAATCGATAACCGAAAAGCCTGGCAGAGGTATCGATTCGTGATACATCGCGGAGAACACGCGGTAGAATTAGAAGACTACCATCCATAAGATACATTATCCCCGGTATGACCAATTCGATCAACTCACCGATCGAAATCCGTCCGATTTCTTTCCACTGCAGTCTGATCATCCGAGCCGCAAGAATAGTATTCATAAACATTGCGTTGAAGCTTGCCCCGAGCAATTGCTTCGATCTGGTACACAGTGATCGGATCGCTTGTCAGATGAATGCCAGCCATTATACTGATAAGCAGTGTCGCAAATCCGCAAATAACGAGAAAATTGGATGAATCTGGAGGGTGCCCGGAGCATTTGAGGCACTTGAGTCGGATCGGATAATAATCCGCTTTTGCACAGACCTCTGCGTTTTGCCTAGAGACAGAAACTTCAATTTCAAGCTTGCTCGAAGATTTTGGTTGCAAGATATGAGCGATTCATCTTGCAGGTAACTCCTCGGGTTGGCAAAATCTATCAGATACGGGCAGAAGATGAAGAACACCCCACGTCTCGAAGGAGAAGTGATGAGTGGGTAGCAAAGATCTGGAGACGTGGGTTTGAGCGAAGCTTTCCTTCAGTATAGTAAGTGAGGCCTTCAAGGAAAGGGCAGGGCCCCTTTCCAGGGATAATAAGTTACTTTGGACTGTCAGTAGTGTATTTGGGTAATTGGGAAACCACTTGCTGCTCCAGAGCGAGTATTATGTTTTAATTCTTTTGAATTTTGGAAACAAAATACTCCGAGGACTCCATAGCTCTTTATATGGCCCAGCTGGGGAGAGACCTTTTTGTCGATTTAGTCTCAATAAACTGTTGGCGCTCTGTAAATAAAAAGCACCACGTGTAGATTTCAGGTCCGCTCTTATTTGGTGGGGCGTGGCGGAGCGAGAGAGCTTCATGTCGCGAGGTTAATTCCGGATTGCGCAGTCGGGAACAAAGCCTCTCGGCCGAGCTGCTATGCTTCTCCACTGCACATGTTCGACAACTTTGTAACACTAGAGATCACCACTCTGGTAATTCTCCATAAAAATAGTGATCGAAGTGCTTGATAATTGACCCATCTGCTAGTGCTCTGGTGATGTATGGTGGGGCAACATCCGTTCTTCAGGATACACTCACCCCGTGTGCCATGCCAGAACTGGGTGCCCACGAATGATAACTAGAAATACTTTCCGTAAGCTAACAGGCACGTCACCTTCTCACTCGTCGGTCAATAGGTCCTAGATGGTTTCGAGCGGGCAGGCCGTAGGCTCGGCATCAATGCAACCGGGCAGACACTAGATGGAAATGGTGAGTTGATTCACTCATTAGCCAGGAGTTTATGATTAAAAAAAACATTTTAGTGACCTCATTTCACTCTATAGTCTCTCAAGACCATGGCAATTGATTTTAAAAAAGATCACGTGGGCCTACATTTGTAATATACCGAGCTTCGGACCCCGCCCTCCTGAAGGTCTTCCAACCTTTTAGAGTGTCTCGTCGTTATTCTCGTTTCAACTCTTTGATTTTTGTTTTCGTTCTCGATTTTGAATTGGCGTCTCGATCTGTCAAAGCCAAAGAAGCCATGTCGATCACGCATATCGTTCTGTTCCAGTTCAAATCCGGCCTTGAGCCCGCAGTCATCAAAGACGTATGATATTTGACGCTGTGGTTGCATGCATTGAAATCTAACAATATATCTATCAAAAGACATGTGATCGTATGCTTGCCTTGAAGGATAATTGTCTGCATCCGACCTCCCAAAAGCCATACATCGTGTCGTCATCCGGCGGTTCCGATAACTCGCCCGAAGGTATTCAGGTAGGTCGACTCATTGCCCCATGATGACATACGGGTACCTTGTGTCTGATACATTGCTGATGGAAACCATCTCAGCATGGCATGACTCATGCATTTGTTGTTGAATTCGCCAGTGCTGAAGACCGGGATTACTACATTCAGAAGGACCCGGCCCACTTGGCATTTGTTCAAAGTCTGGGTGGAGTGCTTGAAAAAGCACAGGTCGTTGATTATACCCCTGGAGTCTATTGAGATATGTGAAGTACTTTTGGGCTAATCACCTCCGTGGGTATGAGCTTTGAAGGGCCGGATCACTCAAGGCCCTGGATGTCTTCCTCCCGGGGGCTCTTTCGGCACTTCAATAGATGGTCACAAAATAGACTTTCCATTTTTCACATTATTCTCGCTCTGAATATGCCTCCTAGCTCTCTTCTTCTCAAACCTATGTGAGCATCAGTGTGTGCCGTCGTCAACAACTCGCCTCATATCACACTCACACTCCATTCAGCTTGTCCTTAAAATCCTGCAAATCATCGATTTCATCCAAAAAGTATGGCTGCTGTCCAAATCAATAGTTGATAAACCGGGAGCATGCTACAATATAATTAACCGCCTTAGGCTGATACTCAAAAAGGCTTCGGCCTGGGGAGCTTGGTCAAATGGGATTCCCACCATTCTAAACAAAATCGATCAAAATAATCACAACATATCCGGGAGGCGGCCTCCTCGACCCTCATGAGCCTAATGAGCTCACTCGCCTCCCTTCGCTTCAATAAAACTGTCTGAGACCATTTTTTACCATCTAGGCTGATGACGAAACCATATCTAGGAACCTTTCTGATATCATTGAGAGGACTGCACGGTATGCATGGTAGGGGAAATTGCCTCTGTTTCATATGTTACCCCGGCGTCGGTGTGGTCAGATAATTCAAGCAGTCTTGCTGTCCCCAGACGACTTCAAATCCTATCGGTAAATAGAAACTTGAAAAACACCTTTCATGGAGCATTTACAGGATGTTTCTACCTAGGTCACATAATACATTGCTAAGATAAAGCTATGTTTTTCATATCTGCAAAGGAGAAAAGCGATCGAACACATTGGTAAGAATAAAATTGCATTGATAGGTTCCTAAATCCTAAATTCTCAAATCAAATTCGCTAGCCCCCAGAAAAGATTCCCAATCGCCAATTCCCGTACGTCCCAGTATTCAATCTCGGCTTTGAAACTCAGCCAATCCATTCCCGCTGGGTACCAGTCTTGCGATTATCAAGATCAGAGTCCACGCGGGGATCGAGCTTGTTAGCCACGTCGCTCGAATGTGGACCCACAGTAGCTCCAGTGGTGGGGTTATTGTAGCTACTACCGGCGAGAGCGTCATGTCGAGCCCGGTTATCCAAATCGGAATCAACGCGAGGATCCAGCTTGTTGGCCAGATTGGAGCTGTGTGGGCCTGCGTTGGTAGAAGAGGTGCCGGGGTTAGAGGCTGTGGCGGGCCAGCTTTGATGAGTGGCATGTGCGCCTTGCCGGGTTTCGTAGCGAGGATCAACATCGGTGGTGGTCTTAGCCGGTCGCGTAATGGGCATTTGGCTCGTAGTGGAAGTATTGTGTGCGCGATTATCTTCTTTCTGTTAGCTTTAAATTAATTTCACCGCCAGATACTGGACAGACATACCTCTGTCACTGTCCACTCGGGGGTCGAGTTTGTTGGCCATGTCAGAACTATGTGGGCCAGCGGCGCCGCCCATGGCCTCGTGGCGAACCCGATTGTCTAGGAAGGTTAGAGGAACTAGACTTGACTTGAATATTTGAATTTTGTATGCATACCTTTATCGCTATCGACCCTTGGGTCAAGCTTGTTCACAATATTGGAGTCGTGGGGTCCATGGTTGGTAGAGTGGGCCGACTCTTGGTTGTGGCCCGTCAGAGCTTCTTCAGCCTTGCGCAAGATTCCCATGATGATAGAAGATAGATTTGATGCTTTGGAATGTGTTGATTGAGAAGGAAGTTGGTTGTTGATGAAGAAGAATGAAGAGTAGTACTTTACAGGGCTTTTATATCAATAAGGCGCCCTAGGAAAGTTGCGATCTTCAACAAACTATACTCGGGCAGTTCCATTGTTGATGACGTCATATCTTCTTAAAGGAAAGGAAGTGCATGTGCAACACGATGTTTGAAAGGTCCCTATTGTGATTGTTGATGGGTGTACCTGGCTTAGTCAAATTGCGTCAGGGTGATTTTGCCACTTTGCCATGGCACAAACGGACAAAACAAGGCCATATCCATGTATCCATGGCTTTCAAAGTTCGATGCAAAGCCACACACGCCAAAATGAATTCATTGCACATCCGAAGTGCATATTTTGGGAGCATGCTGTCGAAATTCTATCATCATTCCACTTTTGATGTTCATACTCAAAGGGACCGACCATGGTTCAACTCATTAATATTCAGCCATGATTGGCTAGTGAGTCTTGCAATAAATAAAATGGAACAACCAAACTTGGCCATGTAGGTCAGAAGATATGAGGCATATGTCTCGCTGCCAGCGGCTTATGGTGGTATTGCGCGTAATGAAAATTCGAAGCTACCTGATGAGCAGTTGAGGTTTTAGACTGTTTTTTTTTTTTTTTTCTTTTATTTTCTTCGAAACCGCAAGTCTCTTGAATTTTACCGATAGTATGAAATATTGCAGCAAAGAGCAAATGGGCTGGCAGTTGAGAAGTGTCGGGATTGGACATACTCCGCACATATGCTATTGGGCTTCAGAGCATTGTCTGACAGCTCTTGGAGTAATTGCTGGCAGGATCTCAAATGCAATTGAAATGATGTCCATTGGTTATCTCAAGACTCCCAGGTACACGGAGTGAATAATCATTAGAACATTGACAAAAGACATAGCTGGCACTATTGTTGGATGTGCGCCTTGATCCCTCTTGGACCCTTTTCTATACCTGCCAAATTTACATGCAAATCCTCCAACAGAAAAAGAAGCACTTCTGTCTATAGAAACAATAAAAGAAGGATCGAAAAGACTGCAGACAACTATCACCTTGTCTGAGCCAGCACAATAGAAGCTACTGTGAAGAATTCTGCGGCGAATCCACGCAGCTATAGCTGACATGACCATCAGTTGGTCAATTTAGCGGCCGAGGGAGCTCCAGTGTACAGAACCAGCAGGATGATGGTCAAAGCACCGCCGATAGCGATACCCTTGGCCTGGGCGGGGTTGTTGCGGCGGTACTCGCCAACCTGGAGCTTGACATCGGTGGCCAGAGTCTGCATCTTCTCGGCACCGAGCTTGTAGTACACAAGACCGGCGAGAGCGATGGAGTAACCGAAGAATTGCTGGGCAGTGACAGGGTCGTGGAAGATCATCATGGAGGCGCAAACGAGAAGAATATCCTTCAAGATACCAGCCATGGTGAGGACGACAGCGGAGGTCTTGCCGATCAACAGCACGACAGAGGCGTTGAGCAGGAAGGCGACCAAGGCGTTGGCAATAAGAGTCATGATACCGAGAGAGTAAATATCGTTCATGGTCATACGGGGAAGATCGGTGAAAAGGGTGACCACGCCGTTGGTGATGGCGCAGGCGGGGGCATAGTAGTACAGCGAGACAAGGGGGTCCATCTTGAACTCGGCGGAGCTAAGGAGACGCTGAACCATGACAAGACGGAGAGCCTCGAAGATGATACCGCCAACCTGGATGAGGAAACCAAGCATATCAAACTTGATCTCACCGAAGGAGGCGATAACAACACCAAGCACAATGATAGCGACATTGCCAAGAGTCTTGTAATTGGCGGGGGCGATTCCAAAGGCCCAGGTAGCGAAAAGGGTAACAACAGCGTTGGTAGCCTTCAGCATCTGGATGAAGGAAACACTCAGGTAGAGGTAGGCCAGGTTACCGCAGATCAGAGACAGACTGAACATGATACCGATAGGCACAATAGCACGACTAATCGAGGATCCCAACCATTAGCCCATTTCACAGTACCCCGTATTGCGCCTGGAACTCACGTATAGGTGGCCGGGGTCATCGGGACCTTGTGACGGGAGTCCAGGATGGTGGTGCAGCGAGCCAGGATTTGGGTCATCGCGGTAGCGAACACCATGTGCCATGTCGTGAGGAACAGGGCTGCGAGAGTGTTAGGATATAATACTTTCGAACTGGATCACCTTGAGTGTTCGGTGCGGACTAGGTTGGAACTCACGGAAGTCTAGAAATGATTGTTAGTTCGGGAGGGTTTTCGACCAATTGAGGTGGTGAAGCATAAACTTACTGAACTTGGCGGATGCAAGAACCCACTTGTTGAACAGAATGACGCTGGAACTCAAAGCAATCCACAGACTGTGGACGTTAGATTCGTTCGAGACTCTGAGATTGGAGAGATCACAAAGGGGAAGACGCACGCAATGTAGAATGCGGGGTGGATGCCATTGCTAGCGGGCGCGGGGCTAGCACCGTTCTCGAGCTTGCGCTCATCTTGCGAAGAACGACCGTTTGCCATTGTTGAAGAGTTAACCGTAAAAGAGTGACTATGGTGAGGGTTGGTGAAGAAGAAAAATAGCGAAACGGGGGCAATTTAGGGGTTCGACGATCGTGGGGCGGTGACCGGCCACACGGCGCAATGATTGGCGGTGAGAGACAACGTTGGAAGGGTCAGACACAAGAGTACACGTCGACGCGTGGACTGTGCAACTGGTTGAGCTCGGTGGATCCCCGTGGTTTCAGGTTTGTTCCTGTGCTGGGTCCGCCTCCATGATGTCCAGGGTCCGGGTTTCCACCCCTATTCTCGGTTTTCGATGGACCTAGCGCCTATCTTTTCCTGTCTTCGATTTTTTTTTATTTTTTTTTTTGAAATTTGATCCATGGCTTATACTGAAAACTGCACTCGTCCTCGTACTCTACCTATGTAGACCATACCCGCCCCCTATGGCTGATCAGCAAACCCATAAAAGATCAGCGTAGCCCCCTGAAAGGTGCGTCCGACGCATTAAGCATTAGGAGCACATTGCTGCTGGATTTCCACCAAGTTTCCATCCAGGTCTTCAATTATCAAGAACATTTCCAGCCCAATTAAGTCCTGAGCAGCAACAATTGTCTTCTTCGGTGGATCGTGTTCCCCGACGTACTCGCCAACATCAAAAACGTTCTTGAACGGTTCCGTAAACTCCATGATCGACTCTTAAACCCGTTTGAGTATTGCAACACTCTTTTCTTCTAGATAAATTTGCGCTTCCTCAACATCAGGCACAATCAGGCCAACGTGGCCACATGTGGTGGTACGCTTAGTAAATGGCTCGAAACGATCATCCGACACTCTGAATTGCACCAACTCAATGAGTCCCTAGAGGTTATTTTTATCCCGTAGGTCACAATAAACTCTGGTGTAACGTATGTGTCGAAGAGGAGGCGTATGCCTACCAGTTTCGTTCTCAAAAGACCGAAGTTGTTGATCGCGAGACCAAGCGTGGCTGTTGGAGCAGGGCCATCATTGCCAATGACAAACGGACTGTCCGGTAGCTGACCTTGGAGGGCAGGCTTGGCCGAAGTGAATATACCCAAATGCAGGGAAGCATTGAAAGAAGGTATATCACTGCATTCTGATCAATGCAAAAAAACATGTCTCTGTGGGTCATTGATTTTTGTAACTTCGTCTGAAGCTATGCCTGTCTTTTATAATTTCTAATGTCCACAGAGCACAAGCATAGAACAGAAAGTATTGACCACTGCATCTACCCTAGTCAGCCAAGCTTAGACCAGACTGGTCGAGGTAGGAAGGTACGCCTGTTCAGGGTGGCTTCGGACTTACAATTGCTCTTAGCAATTCCTTGGCTGAATCAACTTCGGTTTCTTGAGCATATAACATTGGTCAAAACACGAGACATTTACAGTGCCGAGAGAAAAGAAAAAAGCGGCTCCATAGATCTAACCTAGTTTGGTGACATAAGACGCTCTGCCACGATGCTTTTTGAACAGCTCATAGCTATAGAAGTGCCAAGTCGGATCTATGCAAAAGCTTTGAGCCTTGAGGCATGCACACGCTTGCGTCTAACTTCTTAGTAGTGCGCGCCGTATGGATCGATCGGAATCAGTTTCGATGTCCTAGATATACGTCACTCAGCTGCGACGATGTAAGGGTCAACGACCATGACTCGAGATTATCTCGAGCGTCCAGTTAAAGTCCCATCAAAGTGATGATCGTATGAGGCTGGTGTTGTCGTTAGAAAGCCGCGAGGTCCACAAACACGCCCTATGGTGACGCAAGGGTCGCGACCATCGGCAAAACATAGCCATGCGAGACACACTTTCCAAGTCTCGCCAGAGCTCAAAGATTCAGTGAGGATCAATTGCTGTAGTTGTGAATTCCTCTGTATACTTGTATCGGATGCACATCTCAAGTGAATGATCCAAGGGGGCTGTGCATCTCTTTATGTAGGATGTATTCATCCCGACATCGGGGGCGCTAGTTAGCGACAACACAGAGTCACACACTCGCTGAAATCTATTGAAACGAAGGGCAATTCCATTTTGTCCCAAGCCACCTTCTTGCCGTGATCGTATCACCTTACGCATTCCATTTCAGTATTAAATGCATGATTGGATTATCTGTAGTCTCTAAGCCTCTGACGAAATCAACCATTCGGCCCACTACTTCAGATGTCATACGGGGATAGCACTCTATGCCTATAAATTCTGACAAATCACATTCTTTCTAGTAGAAACTACCGAGACCCCAAATCATCGGATCGCGCAGGTGAGGGGTTGGGCGAGATAAGACCGCCCCGCTACGAACTACCGAGGAACATGCCTCATTCTGACAAGAACTTAGTAGAACACATTTGCTGTTTATTCTACAGCCCCCACTACGAGCACCATGGAAGTGCAGCCCGCTGATACCTCGCAGGCAGCGAACTGCGACCATATTCCCATCATTGATTTATCGAGTATTGACAGCCCGCACCTCGAGGACCGTCGTCAACTAGCCCAGAGTATCTACGACGCCTGCACTCAAGTTGGGTTCTTCTACATCAAAGTAACTGGATGCTTCAACCCTTTGAAACTCACTGCCATTAGTGAAGCTTCACATGTACTGACTCGGGCTGCGGTTTGCTAGAACCATGGGATCCCCGATGAAATGATCAGTGGTATCCATCAAGCGGCAGAGCGTTTCTTCAATCTTCCGGAAGAAGAGAAGATGAAAGTCTACATTGGGAAATCCAAGGTATCTATCACTTCTCAGAATACCAGACAAGAAATGGGCTGAACCTTGGATTTCAGAAATTCCGCGGGTACAGTCCCATCGGAGGTGAACGATCGACAGGCACAGATGACGATCCGATACCAAAAGAAGAGGCTACCGGGGTTCTCTCCGAGGCTTTTGATGTTGGATATGAACTTGCGATGGATTTTCGAAAGAAAAAGGACGACGTTCTCCCCACAGATACTTATGAGCTTTATGGCGATAATCAATGGCCCGATCACGAGACCCTTACAGGTTTCTCCCAGACGTACATCCAGTACTGTGGCACGCTTCTAGAACTCTGCCGCAAGCTGATGAAGATATTTGCTCTCTCCTTGGACGTATCGGAGGACTTCTTTGAATCCAAGATCCGAAACCCAGGTATTACATCTAGGATGATGCATTATCCGGCTCAACCTGCAACAGAAACACGAGAAGGATTGGGAGCACATACGGTCAGCCCTTGCTTGGTATCATGCCATTAGGCACTGTAGATTGACTCATTCGGTAGGATTATGAATGCTTCACAATCCTCTCTCAAGGAAGTGTTCCAGGCCTGCAGGTATTGAGCCACAGTGGTGATTGGATTCTGGCACGGCCCATCCCGGGAACAATGGTCGTCAACATTGCAGATTGCTTGTCCACGTGGTAAGAAACATTTCCTTTCTAATCTTATACACACTTTTTGATGAATACCAGGACGAATAAGAAATTCAAATCGACGATTCACCGAGTGACTAATCTTTCAGGGGAAGAAAGATATTCAATTCCCTTCTTCTTCGGTGTCGACTATGATGCTACGGTTTCCGTGCTGGAGAATCACACATCAATTGATAACCCACCGTGCGTCGCACCTTTCAAGGCCGGAGAGGTATGTGATAGATTCCATTAAAATCCTCTACAAAAAGTGGTAACGATAGATGCTTCCAGTGGGTCCGCGAGAAGCTTGCCAAGGCCTATGTTGGCTACGAAGGATAACCCCACATGCTATTAACATTTCCAATCTGTTCTGGTGCACCAAAAACATCCGGGATACCGATATGAGCGATTGACAAGGGGTCTGTACATTTTCTATCCACACACCGCATACTGACGTATCGTTTGCTGCCAGCATGCTATGTACTGCAAATGTCCCCCACAAGTTCTTCTCATCATGCGCAGATATATTCAACCTGAAACCGTAATTTACGTCTTATGCTTCTGAAAATATTCAATATTGTATCCGCAGTTTCATGATACTGAGCCCATAGCTCGGTAGATTGAATCGCTTCTTCAATAACCGCGTCGAAGTCTGGAACGAGGAAAGCTAGTGATGGCGTGGCCTTTGCAATTGAAAGGACGAAGACTGCCGCAAGTAATCTATCATGATGATCAGCTTGAGAACAAATTGCGAAAAGTACTGGAATATTGGTAAATGGCTTACGCTTGTAGTCTAAGCCCAGTGCCATACGTTCGTTTCTTGATGAGAGGAACGGTCGTGAGAATGAATTTACGACAGCTATCCACGCATATCTTGCAATTCTCGACCAGGTAGGCTGTCAACTGAATGTCTTTTGATTGTGCAGCGAATACGAGACTCGGGCGATAGAGAATATGCTTGGCGGCGTAATATCGCAAGCGAAGTAATCTATCATGCACGTCGCGCGGATTCGGATCCTGCAAACTGGGCTTGATAGACTCAGGAAGTGAATCGAACCAAGTCTTCAGCTGTCGACTTAGCTCGATGTTGAGGGTCTCCAGGGAAGCAACCGAGACAGGATGGTGTTGTGATTTGGACGGGTCTGTTTCTATTTTACCTGCGTATATTGTATTGTGGATGCGGTTCAGAAGCTTGCGAATAGAGCACATAGCGAGGAATACCAGGCCATTTCGGTCTGTCAGATCAGTAAATTCAGGAAATGGGAGTCTGTCCACAAGAATCTCGATCCCACTCCGGGGAAAGTGGAATTCAGCTAAATCATCACTGCTCGTTTGAATGATTAGTGCTATTGGTGATTTTGAATGGAGGCAGAAAAATTACCATTCCAAAATATAACAACTCCAACAGAGTCGTATCAATAAGTCCCGCTGTTCCTGGGGTATTGTTCTGCCACGCAGACTAAGACAGTCAGCAGCTAAGAGACGACTGAAGTGATAGCAAAGCATACTAGGAGAACATCAACTGGACTCCAGATGATGCAGCATGAATCATTTTCCAAGCTTCGAGTGCTCGGCATCGGTAGCGAAAGTAAATCGACCCAAAGAAGTATGCCAGTGGGACCTTGACATCACGTGAAAACAAAGTCAATCCTTCGGTGGCTAGTATTTGATATGCATGTGCAAAGTACTCTGTGCCATTGCTTTCTGTTTGTGATTCTGTATCATAGACATTGACGGTAGTCGAACATATCTCCCCCAGCGCTAGAATCACAAGACAAAGCGCATCGGAGCTAGTATGGCCTTCGCTTGATTGAAGAAAGGTCTCGAGCATCTCGTGGAGTGACTCGAGCTCAAGGATTGGGAAGTGCAGGTGAACATAGTTGCAAAAACTGGAGATTAGGAGGTCCGTAGTTTCACGATTCGCGGTTAGTTTTGCGAGAATGGCCGAGTATGGAACCTGCGGTGCTAACGGCCGCAGGCTGCGTTCCGACTCTAGAAAGAGAAAGAAATCTTGCGAATAGTCACCAATGAGGTTTCTTATTTTTTCAAGGCTTAACAGGTTTCCGGTTGGCGTTTGGTGTCCCGGAGGAATGAGGAATGGATCATCGTTGTACTCGTATCTTATTCGAGAGTCAATCGAGGCCATTGTATGACTCGCCTGAGAGTTGTGCATCGGTGACGCATGAGAAACACCATTTCTATGCAATGTCTTGGATATGCTTGGAGCTAGCGGATCGTGATCTCTGTCTGTGAATGCCAGAAGACGATCGGATAGGGCTGATATGACATCTGTTTGTTGCTTTACAAGAGATTCCAATCGGTCCAAACGCAGCACTATTTCTGCCGGAAGGTCTGCCTCCAATCTATCGCATTCTTTAGCCAAGTGCACCCATTACGAGCCGCTAGATGTGATACTTCTCATTGGAATTCTCCTGATATACACATTGAGCGTTCGCGCCAGCGCAGAACGTGCATGTGGGTCTCTGCCCATCACACTTCCTCTTTCTGGTGGCGATTAGTGCAATCCAACACCTTCTATAAGCCAAGACCCACCGATGCCTGCAGAAGTTGCACGCTACTTGAGCTCGCTTTCGAGGGAACTCCATGTCTTGACCCTGAATGGGAAACAGGACGTGGCTCTGGCGCGGGGGTGTGGGGTTGAACCCTTAATAATCAAACATTAGCACCTAGCGCTTGGAAGCGCAATTGAACCGAGATATACCATGAAGAGCAGGCTCACTGAGCTTTGAATATCTAATTGTATTTCTATTCTCTGTAAATTCTAGGCTTCATTGTCTCAGTATGGCTTTACTCCAGCCAGGCGGAGCAGACGATCCGTGTATTCTGGTTCTTCCAGAGGCTTGGATCTATTACGAGGGTCTACTGTTCCGTCCGGAAGATACACGATGTCATCGCGGATCCTAATATTGTCGTGAGCCCAGTGGGTGGTTGCTCGGAATGATTCGAATGCTTTTTTCTTCAGCTCGAGAGTCTCGCTCGAGGCCAAGTTCGCAGGTGAGTAAGAGGCATAGATCACAGTTCGGATCGTGTTGCTCTTCTCTGTAGGTTCGCCACCCCAGTGACATGTTCGTGAATCCCATAGGATCAGGTCTCCCGGCTCTGCCAGGACCTTCGTAGGCTTCATCCCACGCTCCTCGAACCATTGCATTTCCTTCTCACTAAAGTAACGGAAGTCTATCCTCTCCCAGGTCGATGGGTCAGTCTGAGAGTCAAAGAATTCCTCGTTCACAGCATTCGATCTCGGCAGCACGATGAGGGTACCGTCCTCGGGACCAGCGTTACTGAGGTTGATGATCCCTTGCACACAATGAAGGCCACGACGCAGAGGAGACTGATCTACATGAGGCCACGGTTTCTGGGCCGGTTTGTCCGGACGATTTGGTAGAGTAATGTTCAAGGCATCGAAAGAGACCAGCAGCTCATCTGTACCCCAAATCTTGGAAAAGGCATCGAGGACTTTGGGTTCCATGCGAGCTTCCCACATGAACTTTTCGTGTACCACTGAATATCCTTGAAAGGTATTTATTTTGCTCTGGACTGGAAGGTTTTCCGCTGTCCAGGTGGAAGGGTCATCCAAGTCGAGAGAAGTTCCAAATGACTTGAGCCAGTCCAACGACTTTTGCTGGTAATACTTGGCTTTCTCAGGTTCGATGGCATTCTTGATTACCACAAACCCCTGGGATTCAAGATCATCACGCCAGTCTCCATATGGACCTGCTAGGCTGGTTCCCGTTAACCAGGTATGGGGCAGGGTTGGAACATGTCTTACGTGAATGATGTTCGATTGAATTGCAAGGTCTCGGTGGTAGTAGCCATGGCGTCTGTGTCGACTTCGCTGACAGCTCTTGTATTCAAATTCTTCTGGAATGAACTAAATTCGTTGAATTTTCGTTCAAAAAACTGCTGAGAAAGCCTCGTCTTATATTCTGGCTTCAACCCCTCACGGACCCACCTCTGCGCACAGAGCGGATCGACGGGCCACCTTCCCGCTGTCGGCTGGATCGAATAAATCTGCTTTCAAGATCATGTCATCTTTAGCATAAAAAATTATTCTTATCTAAATTCCCGGCGTGTCCAGGCTCCTAGAGACATCTAGCCATCGTGGCGTCGAGGCCTCGCGCCTCAATATCGCGCCGCTCACAGCCTTTCGCTTTCTATTTTCGAACACAGTAGTCGACCGACGGAATCCTCGGGCCTCTGAAATTGACCAAGTCGGCAAGGAGAAATCAAACTTGGTGTATACATTTCCTGTCGATAGAGCTGCATGCCAAGGGCTACTATTATCATTATCGTGTATGCACTGTGATGTGCCTGTGGACCCCGCCCTCCCCTTCGCTTGATATCTACTCAACGCATTTCTCTCTTCCTGATGAAACGATCACACTCCAGACAACCCGATTATTTCAGACTCTCTGGGCTTTGAAGATTATGGACCCCCCGAATCACCAACTGGGATGACTTGGCATCCGTGTTAGAGGAGGTAGACCCTGAATCCAAGGCATTTCACTACACATCATTTGGCTTCCTCGATGAGAATGACACAATTTACTATGGCCAGCTAGACGCACCAAAGGCTGAAATTCCACTCGATCAGCTCGTGGTTGCCCTCAAGCCAGTCCCTTGGGATACGATATTTCCTTTGTGGGTAGGGACGAAGCTTCAAAGGCGCCAGAAACACAAAATGAGGATATTCTCATTAAACGCCGCCCATTCGATCTTTATGGGGTTCTAAAGAATGTAGACATGGAGGGGCAACTGTGCAGATCTCTCGTTGCAGAGGCCAGCGTATTGGAAGAACTGTCGCGCCATTCACACCCGAACCTGGTACGCTATCACGGATGTCGAGTTAAGCACGGGTACATTACGGGCCTTGTTCTTGACAAACACCCTCATGATCTGCTGTCTTATGTTGAGAATGATCTCGGGAAAATTGATAGGGTGCCTCTTATGGCAGCGCTTGAGTCTGCGATCCGGCATTTGCACCAACTTGGCTTTACGCACAATGATCTGACTCCGTCAAATCTTCTGGTCGCGGAGACAGGTATGCCGATGCTCATCGATAAGGGTGTCAGCAGCTTGGGACAAAGTTAATGTACATACGGGGCACCAAAGAATGGATCAAAGGGGAGATCGAAGACCATAACATTTCCGAGGTGCGGCATGATGCTTTTGCGCTTCAAAAAAATAAGTGCTCGGTTGAACGTTCAATCCTCAAAGTCAACATAAAGAGTTTCTCACTTGTAACTTATGTCTCTCATCTCACTCGTGTTTCTGATTGTCACATAGTCCGGGGTCAGGACTACATTGCTGTTATTCGATCCTACGTCCAGAACAATCTTCCTAGTGTTCTTATTATGTAGCGCGATTAGCTATTCACCGGTCGATCACCTGGCACCGGCAATTTCTTTGTTGTAGATAATATTTCCTGAATTACATATTTGGGTTACGGTATTGGGTTATTTGAAGGTTTGTCTTATAGCTCGAGCGGTAGCGTAGCCGACTTTAGCGGTGACTTAGATTACGTAGTGGCACGAAATCTACTTTGGGCAGCGGCTGTTCCTTCCGACTTTAGGCCCAGGGCGCGATCAATCTAGGGGCTTATCTTGTTTCAAACAGAGTCATCGTGGCATAGATACGCATGATTGAGAAAAGCGGATATAGGTACCGCCCGAGATGAGATTCATTATCAACGGAATATTTGCCCAGTCGCTGCACTTCTTCCTAAAATACAATAATATTTCATGCATCCCCCTTGAGGAACCCATTTCCAACGCTTCCAAAGAAGATAAAAAAGATGAAAAAAAAAAAAAAAAAAAGAAAAATGGTATCGACGGTGGCTGAAACGACAAACATAAATGTAGATAAATCAAAGTGCTCATTTAAAGCCCTTGTGGTGAAGAGAGTTCTTTCGCTGCTCCCTCAGACGCTGCTCCGTTTCCATGAGCACATTCTGGAGAGACCTCCCCGCTTTGGACGCCGGTCCTACGCGCTCATCGTTGAGAAGCTCAATCGAAGCCGTCTTGAGTTGTTGTCGGTAATGCTCATTTTGTCCGTTCACACCTTTAGGCGAAGTGGTGTTTGGAGAAGCCTCGCGATCAGGCCCGGGGTAGGACGCAGAGCGTGAAATGGAAGTAGCAGAGCCCATTGTGGGCACTTCATTGGTGGAAGCAGCTTCTTGATTCATTCGCGGCCGATGATCCATTTTTGAAAAGGGTTGAATTTGTGAGAATTCTGCCAGCATAGAGTCTTTGAGTGTGTTCGTGGGGAGAGGTGGGGTTGTAGAGAGTACAGAGCTGGCTTTATATAGCAGCCAACCATCGAAAATGACCTGCAATCCAGGCACCCGCTCTCTGAATGCCCGTTGGTGGGTTGTTCACAACATGCTTGACATGTTTGAACTCATTATGACGTCTGAGGTAGGGATGCTGCCAGGGGCCTTTCGCCTGATGGCGAAAAACTCAAAACACTTGAAGGGGAAGGCTTCGACAATGCCCCTGGACCCAGAAGATCCTCAGTTCTTGGCCCTAGGAAAGCAGTATTTCTAAACGTAGTTTTCTTTCACGTCGGCCATAACTCGGTGGCAAACTGAGGCGTTGATGGACGGGCCCACTTGAAATGACGCTAATCATGTCGATCATAGCTAAAGTACGAGCTTCCCGGCCTATTATTGGCGGGTCACCTCCCTACATGTCCCAGACCCGGATGACACCCCAAGGGTATTCTACATCTTGCTGTGGACAAATTTGGCCAAGGAACGTAAGACTCACATTTTTTTTCTTTCAAGATTTTGGGAGATTTTGGTTATTCTTTGGCGTGACCGCGTTCTGATTTTCTGATAAACTATGAACTCATCCACGATCCATTATTTGACGAAGCCGGTCAAAGGACAATGGCTTTACCAAGTAATCATCCACCCCGGCCTTCAAGGCTGCCTCCTGTGTAGAGTTAGAAGCGACAGCCGTTACTGCCAGTATGCATGAAGAGTCAAGTCGGTTTTGCCGCTCGTGTTCGCGTATCTTTCTTGTGGCCACCAGGCCATCCATTACAGGCATCGATAAATCTGGTGATGTCAAAATTTCGATCTTTCCAAAGCCTGCAAGGAATATAATTGAAGCTTACCCATCAAAATGAAATTATATCGTCGGTTGCCATTCCTATACTTTTCCAGCGCTATTTGTCCATTCGAAGCCGTCTCGTATTGGCAACCAATTTTGCGCATGAATGCCGACAAAATCTAAGGGCGTAGCGTCAGCTTAGGTTCTGTAAATAGCTTTCTGGTATGCGATCCAATACGCCCAAGGTGCGAAGGAAGCCTTGACTCACCTTGAGATTGATGTCATTGTCATCCACCACAAGAACGTGGATAGATGCTGGCGGATTGGAAGATTTACCAACATCTAATGTGCTAGAGAGGGATGGTTCTGATATTGTAATAGATTCTTCTTGTGTTCGTAGTGGTGAGGCTTGCTGGAGATTTTGCGACCAAGACGCAGTGGGTGCCAACTCCTGCGTGTCGGACTGGACCGGAGCATTATAAATTTTCAAAAATCTTTCAGCAGCGTCAAGGAGTCTCCTAGGTCCGTATCTGTACCATGCATGAGTTGAAGCGAATGCCACAGGGATTGGGGGGCTTCAGACTTACGGTTTCGAAACGTAGATGATGTTTGCAGGACTAGTATCTACCGAGGGCGGGTGTTGACCACCAAGTACAATGAAATATTTGAATGTGGGCTTGGGGTCCCTGGTAGAGAGACCCTCCTCCAACAAGTGGTGAAAGTCTTCTTTCTGGATGATTACAACATCAGCCGGCTCCTCGGCTGGGAACTTTGCGAATGAGAGTTTCCACCCCAACTGTGTCACCAAGACGTCTGTGAGTGCATTTTGAATCGAGGCCTTTCGTTTTGCATGGACGCTCAAGATCCCCGTCGGTATCTCGCTCAGATCCGGCTCGTCTTGTAACCCAATGACAGATGCAAAGATCGATCTGGGAGGATTGCTGGGTTGTGGAAGTGAGTCTTCTGTTTCCGAAGCTGAGATAGTCGTTGCGAGATAGGTAACGGGTATATAAATGTCCACTTCGGTACCTGCACCCAATTCACTTCGGACATCGATTTCACCGTCAAGCGACTTGACTAATTTGCGAACGATGCTGAGGCCGAGACCGACACCGGGCGATAATGGGTCCTCCTGGGCGAATGGAGAAAAGAGCATGCTCTTGAGATAATCGCGTGAGATTCCAATGCCGGTATCTTTGACGCACAGATGGGCAAACGAAGAGCCATCTTTGACTTGACTTCTCGCTTTTGATAAAGTGATCTCTATCAGGCCGTTTTTGGTCCATTTCATTGCGTTGCCGATGATGTTCATCAGAATCCTTCTCCATGGCCCCGAAGCCGATCTCACCATCCACGAATCGAGCTTCTCGATTCTTACGACCACTGAAGAATCGTCACTGCTGCAGTTGTGATGTTCACTGTCAGTGCTAGTCAGGAAGGTGGAATATCGGGGGATTTGGCCAGCGCAAAGGACGGTCGTCACTTGTTCGACTAATGATCCCAGGTCGAAGTCTGAACCAGGACTGGATGTATCGTTCTGGCCTTTGTTGCTTCTTGAATTGTTCGTGATCGCCAAATTATTGATCTTACAGTATTCCAGCCTAGCAACGAGTTAACCAAGGATTTTGTCGTGATATGGGAAAAGCTCACAGATGATCTATTGTGTCAAGCAGAGTCAAGCCTGATTGTTCTATCATCTGGGTCATATCATGCTGGTATGGCTGAAGTGGCGTATATTGGATTAATTCGGTGCTTCCAAGTATGCCATGTAGGGGAGAGCGAAGTTCATGGCTGATAGATGATACGAAGTCAAATTTTGACCTCTCAGTTGCTCTCCAGTGCACCCGAGATATCTCGGATATAATGGAATCGCCGAAAACTTTGAAATAGTGCAATTCTTCCATGCCTAAAGGACGATGACTATTCTTTGTCCAGACTACCGTTCCTGCTAGCCAGTGTGATTTGTTCCAGTCCCACAATGGGATAAACAGGACCGACTTTGCTAGCGGAAGACTCTGGGCGAGGTGGCGAGACACCTCTTTTTGCGTGTTCGCTGTTGAACATGATTCATCATCCATGTTGAATATGTGTCCGCCGGGGTAAGTTTTGATCAATTCACGGAGAATATCTTCCGATAGTACGGGCCTAGAGTCTGTGTCAGGACGCTCAGTAAATGAAACATCCAAATCATGGTCCAAGAAACGACACAAATCTCCTGAATCGGGATATTTCTTGGGGGAAAGGTCAAGGGACCAAGACCGTGCGTCAATCACAGAGCCAGAATCCCCGTATTTGGAGGACAGCTTTGAATTACCCTCATCCCAGGGGTCACTGTATATGCTTAGGAATTATTCGAGTTGGGAAAGAGGATAAGACGTACAATTGAGAATCACTTTGACGTGCATCAAAGAAAGTCACCCCGTCCACATCCATTGATGCTCTGAGTAGGCTGCTAGCACGGGTAAAAATTGCAGCCACACGTTCTGCAAGAGGCATGTCGTCTGTCGCTGTTTCCGGGAAGTACTCGTCAAGACGCATAGGGTCTGTCGATTCCGGTGTACCCGGGGCAAGCGATGATGGTTGGGTAGTAGGCAGTGTCTCGTCCGACACTTTCGCTTCTGAGAACAGAGAATATGCTCCCTCGTCTTGGGTGATTGATGATGATCGATCCAGAATTGACTGATTGCTGAGGGACTTTTTCGCTGGGAGCAATGGTGATGCATTTGACGCCTTCGGTTGAAGATCTTCATTTGAAAAATTCAGGTTGTGGAAATTCAGCGTCTCCGGAGAGGCAAGTTGGGTGAAATAATCTGGCGAGTCGGATTCGGTATGCCCTTTGACGAAATTGGTCAAGCCTTTCACCAAATTCTCCGCCCGTCGGTGATAATGGACGACACGAACATTCTCAAGATGTTGAGATATGGCATCTGCAATTTCTTGAAGAGCAGCAACTTCCTTGTCGCTAAAGTGTGCACGCGGTTTGTTGTCCACGACACAATAGGAGCCCAGAACATACCCGGAGGGACTGTATATGGGTACTTCCGCATAGAAACGGAAGTAAGGCCATTCCAGGACGTAAGGGCGGTTGTTGTAAAAGTCTTCCTTGGTAAAATCACGAATTATATTACGGGTTCGATTTGCCGTGATGTTTTCTGTGTCTGTCACCCGTGAGGGATCCTGTCCGGTGAAAAGACGGATGGCGTGTGGACAAACACCCCATTCGAGATCAAGCGTTCGCACACCGAGATAGATGCCATCATCTGGAAGATGATCATCTTCCTTGCGTAAAGAGATCGAAGCAGTTGCTTCAGAGATCAGATGTTGCTGTTCTCCGTCAATGATGGAGACAAAAGATCGGTTACAGCCGAAACGATAGACGCCCAGTTGTGTTAGCGCCGTCAGAGTAGAGTCGGGAGAAAGACGAGGACTGTCAATTGACCACGCATCTTGATCAAATGTACAATAGTATCTAAACAGTAAGAACAGTAAGTACCAATGATCAGTGAGAGCAATGAGCTTTGAGTCAGAAAAGCCGCACCTTGAAAGATCGCGGATTCTGTCTTTTTCCGAGTCGAGCCTACTTTCACGGGGCGTCACTTCAATTTCTATTGCCATCTTCTGCCTCAAGAAAGATGGGCAATACTGTCAGTATCGACGATGGTAGACTTGACAGGACCGAGGGGTTCCCCGATCTGGAAACCGGTTTGACCCCAAACGCTGATCGGACCACTTTTATAAATTTTCATTGGCGGATCGACACTTTCTCCTCTTGTCACCGCCTTGGCTTTTCACGATGATTGAATGGCTCGTAGATCGAACTGCAAAAGTGCATAATATAGTTAAACAAATTAGTGTAAACAGAGTACATGACGTACATGGGGAATTATTATGATGTTCCAGTCCGGTATCTTTAAGATACTCTTGTCAGAATTCACTGAAATAATATTATGTGGATCACATCAAGTCTGCAAAAATAGCAAATCCCGCTCACGATACAGGTAATCCAAAATACACTACTCCCGCTAACGTCGAATGATTGAACCAGAATGCCCCCCGGAAATTGAACCATCCTTACTCCCTTTATATCGCTGTGGCTTTCTCTAGTCCTCATTTGTATGTACCGAGCAGAGAAACAGAAAGGTGCATGTTCATATCTCCTGCGCATCCAACGCCCAAATCTCCCAGTGTTGAAGAATCTCCCAACCAACCCGCCGCATAGCTCGCCTTATGACTTGGCCGTCTTCAGTTATGATAGGTGGGAAGCAGCCACTTTTGATGAAATTTGGTGATCGGGTGTTGGTCCCCTCTTGGAGATCAGAGGGTGATGGTCGTGTGCCGTTGTCATCGTCGTCCCTATTCCGTTTCCCTAACGTAGATGTTGGGTTAGGACCTGGTGTTGACCACACGGGAACCGAGGCTGATTGTGATACACGGGCAGTATCAAAGCCGTTTGTTGGAAAAGTGGGAGTTGTGGGTTTCGAGTCATCAGTCTGTCTCGGTGTGTTCCAATCACCATTTAAGCCGTTGGGTCCGTTAGTAGGAATTTCGACTTCGGACTCGGTACGGCCAACAGCCGGTGATTGTGTGACAGGCTCCTCGCGAGATTCAAAGGGTGCTTTGTAGAAATCCCGCAGCTCGAAGACCTTCCAGCCCATTCCGACAAGCTTGACATTTCCGAAAACGTTTTTATCTGCAAGATCATAGCTCATTAATTTCATGAGGAGCTCGTCATCCAGCTCAACCAAATCAAGTAGACTACGCGCATTGAATATTGCTTCCTCGATTTCTTTGAACCATGCGAGAGACCCTTCGGGCCTGCTGAGATCTTTTAAATTGGACAGTCTCTCTGCAGCGGCTGCTGATTGGACCCGCGGTGCGTTGTTGCCGGTCGTGCCGTGTTGAGATGGCGCCGAGCCCGCTGGGATCAAGAGCCGGAGCGCCACCAGATTTCGAAGGAATGGGACTAACAACCCGAGGGAATCCATGCTTGAGAATTCCGTTGCAAGGGCCAATTGTTCCAAATTAGGGCAACTATGGACGAGGCGAGCTATCATGGCGGTGGAGAGAGGCCATTTTGAGGAGAGGAGTAGATGGCGCAAGCTTGCGCCATGATTGATTGTGATGTTAGCCAAGTAACTGTCGCGTACAGCAAGCGCCATATTCAGTTGGCTGGCCGGTGAGGCTGCTGTAGTTGGGGAGTTGACTGCTGTCGCGTTCGGATATTCCGAGAACGGAGGTGTAAGTGCAGTAGGATTTGACCCTGCATGTGGCCGAGGTGAATTAAGGCAGTCAGGCGAATCCGCGGTGACGTTAACAAAATATAACCGCTCAAGGCCTCTGAAGTTGCCAAGAAATTCCGAGTTGCGTTTTGAAATTGCATCCATTCGCATGGACTTGATCTTGAGCTTTTTATGCGGCACTACTGTCGGCCAGCTGTTCTCAACAAAAGTGTTGACCAATCCCAGGCTGTCGGTCCCACTCAGAAAGACGACCTCTTCGACAGTCGTGGGATCGAACGCAATATTAAAATCCTCACTGTGGAATGCATACAGATTTTGGAAACACAGCTTTCTCACCGGGAGAGGTTGTTTGGCGGCTATACATTTCCGGAAATAATCGTGTAGAGACACACTGGGTTCCTGCGCACTTCGCATGCGGGGTGACCAGTGGAGTTTCAGCTCGCGGAGCTTCTTACTCTTCAGCAACATGGTCGCAATGTCATCGGGATAACAGAGAGGGTCTATGTCGGTGATTTTAAGGCACTGCAGGTGCGGCATGCCTGGAAGCACGAATGTGGGCTGTGGATGGCGGGAGGAAGGGAAGCGGATCGTCAACGATTTGAGTCGGGGGAGCTGGGTCAACCCGGAATATACAGTCTCCAGCATTTTCGTATTGAGTTCCCAACTGAAGCTTTCCAAATGGGTCATGCGATCCACCGCTGCTCGCACCGCAATATTCAGCAGCATGGACGAGTCCGGTACTCGACCCACTTGCGCGTGCTCCTCCAAGTCACTTTCTTTCCAGTCGCCGCGCAGGGTGATCGATCGTACAAGAGTCGCATAAGGCCGGGTTATGACCGCATTGAGCCCCATCGTGAAGGGGCTGGCGCTGCCGCTGCCCTCCGGTTGCTCGCCACGATATCGAATTTTGTCGTAGGAGGTCAGGGTCAAGCTGGTATATAATTGTGGGAGGGCCATATAATTGAGGACGCGACATGTTCGGCATAATCGGGCCAGGTCGGCGGTGTCGTCGACCTGCGAGCGCTAGAGTTAGTGGTGTAGCTTCCTCGAGGCTGAAGGGATCTAACATTCGTCACAATCTGGGCGATCAAGTTCAGCGGCAGAACCATCAGCGAAGCACCACGGGGCAACTCCGTGGTGATGCCGGCCTCAAACATATTCCGATTGATGGCCGCCATGTTGCGACATCCTTCATAACGTGGACGAAGCTTCCAGGTAGAACATGGGGAAGATGCAACTTCCGGAGCAAAAAGTTCCCGAGAATGAGCGGAGCCGTCTCCACTCGAGCCAGTCAGCGTTCGTCTGATTCAAAATTATGCCTTCGTTGCGAATCTAATGCGAAGTCTGTAGATAATATTCTGTAACGTGCGAGAGATCAACTCATGTGGTGCTCGATCGACGCAGAAATTTGCCTGAAAAGTTTGGCACTCCACTCGTGGATTCTAAAAAGGGCAGTGACGTCTTCACGTGGAGTCAGCACTATTTAGGGCTATCCTAAATACAATAGTCCGATTGTAATGAATTCATAGAGTAAAAGATCCAAGCTCCGAAAATAAAAAAAGATCCCAGGGTATCTAAGGGAAAAACCAAATCCCAAAATGCTATCAAAGCCTAATCCAATAAATCCCACAAAGTCGACTCCCCATCCCACGTGTGCATACGAAATTAGCCAAATCAGGAACATAAACACCACTCATGCCAGTCACCAATTAGGATAAATCATTCCCATGACTGGGGCGGGGCTCTGCGCTTTGAGCACGACCGGCATCGTTGCTCTCCGAGGTTGTCGACTGCGTCCAGCTCATATGATCACTGGAGGCATCGCGGTCTCGAACCTGACTGACGTCTTCGTCGATCAATTCCGCTGTCTCGGGATCGTAGCGCAAGACGTAGTTGCCGCCGTGCTCCATGTCTGCCTCGGTCCAGGGGGCCGAGGCTTGTGGCTGGGATGGAATGACCCGTACAGGCAGATCAGAGCGACCAGGACGGTGCGGGGGCTGGGGCTCACGTGGCGAGGATGGTTCCAGGAGATGATTCTGAGGAGACCAGGTGTGCTGGCCGCGGCGTCGGGCTGGGATGACGGTGACGGGTAAGGTTGCGTTGGCATTTTGCTGGCCGGCGCTGGAGAGCCCTTTGCGGTTGAAAAAGGACGTGTTGTTTCTTGCCTGTGAGGTTTGCGCATCTGGATTGTCATCAGATGAATAGCCTTCGCTTCCTGGTGCAGTTTCTTCGACGGCTTGGGCGAAGGCCACCTCTCGGGGAAGGGATGCGCGTCTTCGTTTGAAATGGTTGATGAGATTGCGCCAGCGCGGATCGGCGGGAGCAATGTGCGGTGACTGTTCTCTGGCTTCTTCGGGGGGCAGGTTTTTCGCAACCTGTGGTTCCCAATCTCCCTCAATCTCAATGTCCTTATCCTCCTCGAACTCGTCTTCTTCTTCCATCTGTGGCATTGCCACGGGCGGAGTTGGGCTGGCGACTGGATGATAGTGAACATTGTACACCGTGCTCGCAGCGCTAGTGGTGTCCGCGCGGCTGACTGGTGTTGAAGTTGCTGGAGGTGGAGTAGGGTGAGGGTTGTTCGGGTTCCGAGGAGCTGCAGGATTGTTGGCATTTGGCACATTGGCTGGAACGCCCCGATTCCGGGATCCACGGATGCCAACGCGAGTTCGCAGAGGACGATGGGCCAACCCTATCATGCCCCCCCAACCCGAAGCTGCACCACCTCCACCTCCCTTGTCGTTTCTTGGGGCGTAACGAGGCCAATCAACTTCCTCGGACGGAGTCACTTCAAGCATCTCATCACCGTCAAAGACCTCTCTTCCAAGGATTCCATCTTTCGTCTCGTCACGTTCTAGCGCTTCTATGCGCTCAACCCATTCCCACACCACCACACTCGCGGCGGCGGAACCAACCCATCGGATGTAGGTACCCCAACCAGCGATTTCAGGGCGTGCGATATCCATGACGAAGAAAACCACCGGTATCAAAATCGCACATAATGACAAAAGAGCAACAAAACAGATATTGCGCATCTTCGGGTGAAAAAAGGCGTAGCGATGTTTCGAAATCGAATAAAAAATGACCCACGCGGCATATAAGAGATTGAGCGCCAGCTCAAACAAGTAGCTGAGTGCGGGAATCGCGTCATCGTATAGCCGGGGTCGTGGAGAGGTATTCTTGACATAGAAATTCTCCAAAATACTGAACGTTGTGTCTAGCACAATCAGCGCAAACCCGGCCCACTTGATCATCACTTTCTCCTTATGTCGGGGGAATAGCCGAATCAAGGTCTGGACTTGCGCCAGCCAGAGAAATGTACTTGAGATCACACGAACGATACGAATCTCCGTCCCATCGATCACTTCTTCCGATAGGGCCTCGGCATCCGAGTATCCATATGTGTACTGCAGCTCAGCAACTTTGAAAGAGTCCACCGTGGCAATAGTCAGAGATATCGCAACGAGAATCGCCGCTACTTTCTGCAGCCATGGCCGACCTCCAACTCCGACGACCGACGAATTCCCACTATATGAACCACTGATCATGCCATGTCTTCCGAGGAAATTCGCGCCGCCGCCGGGGCCACCAATGAAGAATGTTCGGGGAGTGATCAGGAGAATTATAACGAGGACATAGCTGACAACAGTTGCGCAGCCAATCGCGTATAGCTGGGGGGTGACGGAGGAATAGAACGGATCACGGGTATCGAGGACCGCCGATACATGGGTATAGTCCATCGGATCGCCAGTGCAGACCGGCTCAAAGACGGCATTCTCGGTGATGGTAAAGGCGTAAGAATTGTTGACATGTATAACCCCTATAAGATGCCACGAAGCTTGGGTTAGTAGGAGTGCCAAAGCCTGAGGATTGACGTCGAGATCAGTAGAATGAAGACTCGAAACGGAACATACCATTGCTAGGTAAGATGAATGGAGTGCATCCAGACGAATAGGTCTTAGTCGTGGTCGTCGCCGGGTTCGCCCAGATCTGGCGGGGAGTCACACGAGGCGCATCTTCCATGATCAGATAGTGCAGGCGGCTTGAGTGGCCGGCCGTGGCATATGGAATAGTCCACCAGTCCTCTTTCCAAGTTCTTTGCACACAAGGGCGCGGCCGATTAGATGGTCATTCTCATATGGCTGAGAGCCGCGCGTGTGGAGGCGGATTGAAAGGAGGTGGAATCGCAGGAGCGAGACGGCGGTGACGAGTCGAGGGTCGGACCGTCTCTCCTTGGTATCGTGGAGACCGGTATCACAAGTGTATAGACTCTAGTCCCGGTAGATCTTGAGAGGCACGGGGTGAGTGAACTTGGCGGAAGAGTCTGGAAATTGGCGGGTCGAGATGATCCGCCACCGGTGGTCAGGATGGTCCACTTTCTCGGCATTCTTCACCCCCACACATGGGGTTCGTCTAGACTCTTTTCACATTCTTTGCGCTCTTTTCCAAGGATCGGCCGCCGTATCCAGCGACCTATGAAGAACTACGAACATGCACGCATAGGCTTTCATAAATTAAATTTATAGACTCGGTAATTTGGAAATTTCTGGACACGCAATGCTAGGCATTTCAAACCGTCGAAGGACCGATTCCTCAAGCCTGTTCGGTGACCAACACAACTTTTCAATATTGCCAGAGCCTTCAAGACTTTGTATTCGAAGATCAGTCTACAGATCTCTGGGATAGCGTCGCTCTGGACTTAGGCCAGAACCACCTGGATATAACTACCAGGTCTACAACCATTTTCTACATTCGGGAATAAAGATTCGTACCAATGCTTTGAAGTTATGTGCTGCAAGCGATATATAAGACACATGTACAAGCCCAGTCGCGTCAAGTCTCCGGTCGCGTCAAGCATTGAACCTGATCCTCCGAAACTAATCCAAGCTAGCCCGCTAGCCAGCTCTCATCTACTCATATACATACCCAATCCCTCAGCAGCATAACACAATGCCTACACAGATAAGAAAGGGGGCTCGGCTTAGAGAACGAATGAATTAAGCCTGAGGGGCAAAACCAAGACGGGGGCCATTGGAATCGAAGACGGCATATTGGCTCTTCAGGAAGATGTCGCCGAAGATAGAGAAGCCCAGACCCGAGTTACTCTGGATGCCGCCAAAGCAAGTGGAGCTACCTGCGGTCAGAGGGGCGTAGTTGATCAAGTTGCCAGAGACGACGGCGTCGTAGCTGCCAATGGTAAGAGTGAAATCAGGGAGGGTGGCGGAGCAAGGAACGGTGTAGCCACCTGCAGATGAGTCCTGCTGGGCCCCGGAGACCTGCTGGTAGTAGGCGGAGACAACATCGTCGGGCAGCATCATCAGGGTGGTGCCGGTGTCAGCAATGCCCTGGATGGAGCCACCGGAGGTGCTGCCGATCTTGTGACCATCGGCGGTGAACATCCAGAAGCCCTGGGAGCTGTCGACGTCGGTGTAGGTGATTGAGCCGGTGTACTTGGACTTATCGAGGAAGCCGAAGTCGTAGGTACCTGGGGCGTTGTGCTTCAGGGTGACGGCGAAGAGAGGGGAGTCAAGTTGCGACTTCACGGTGTCAAAGAAGGTGGTCTGAGCCTGGGGCTTGACGGTATTGATGGAGCTGAAGGCCAGGCCAAGCAGACCGTCGTTGTTCTTGTCGTTGACGAATTGCTGGCTGATCTTGGAGGCAGCTTCGACGGCCTGGCCGGTGGCCCTAACGCCGCCAACGGTGACGGTATCTTTGTAGACATCACCGCTCGCAGAGCTCTGGTCACCGTACTGGATCTGCCAGGTGGCGCCAGCAAGCTTGGTGCCGTTGGCGCCGGGCTTGTAGATACTATGGCCAGCCTGCTCAGAAGCGGGCAGCTCAGAAGAGAAGACCCAACTATGAACATGTCAGACTCCAAACATTTGCATAGACGGCTATATCGGTGTGTAACTTACAGGTCGGCCGAACCAGTATCAAAGTCTAGGTTCAGAGTAGTGCCACCGACGTTGACAGGAGTCAGATACTCTTCGTCGTCGTTCTCAGGGGTAGTGACCGCCGAGCCGCTTTCGGCAGCAGCTTTAACGACGGCGGGGACGGAGGCACCGAACTTGGTCAAAGAATTGGCGTACATGGCGGGCAAGTTGAGAGTCTTAGCGCCGGTAGCAGGACGAGCTAGCTGGTTGACAGTGAAGCTGCTCTTGCGAGCACCACCCATCGGCACAGCCGAAGCGACGGAGAGACAGGCCAAAGTAGCCGTGATCTTGCTAAAGACGACCATGTTGACAAGAAAAGAGTAAAGAATGACTTTAAAGAATGAAGTGAGAAGATGAGAACTGTGCGGAATGGAGATATCCAAGACCACGCCGGCGATAGAGGCATCTTTATAGCCCGAGCATGGAATTGGTTCACCGTGGATCCTGATCTACATGAATCAAGCAAAGCATCCCAAACGGCACCTATCGAGAGTTACCTGGAGAAGGAGTCATTGCTCATCGGGTTAGCCCGTGGTGCCGATCCAGTACCTGCAGGCAGCATAAACTTCGAGATCGTCACGGAGTCCATCGGCCAGCCAGATTGGCACGACGGACTCCGCTGGGATGGAGCCTAAGAGGGCCGAGCCACTGAGACGACGAGACGGCATCTTGGTAAGTCAAGGGGTCGAGGGTTCTGGTAGCAGGGTATGGGAGGCGGGGCGTGATGGTCCATGATCGCGGGGCGAGGCAGAGGCTTGGGTTGTGACAAGCGACCATTGTGCCAGAACGGAGATGTCCGACCAAGTCCACACGAGCGAAGTAGGAAGCTCGATACCCATTCGGCGAAGACCCGACGATCACCATTCGGCCGGAGAGTCAGAACCATGTATATGTGGGGAATTGCGTCTTGAAGATAGAAGACGGAAAGACATGATTTGTTGGAGTGGTATCGTAGGACCGCGAGAGATGAAGGGAAGTTGAGGCGAAGAAGCTAAAGGCCCTGACGATCATCGTTATCTGGAGGCCAATCCCTGCCGCAATCGGGCAGTTGTAGACTTTTTGCCTCCAATCAGGGTCACATCGCGCACTTGGCGATTTTAGCGCATCGTGGAAGTTGTTCATCCGCCCCTCTCATTGGAACGTCAATTCCACTGGTGAGGCAGTCGTCTAGAACCCCGTGTGCCCTTGTCATCTTCCACGCTCCAGATACTGTAGATGCTCGACGATGCCCCTGAGACCGTGTATCGGTGTGAGAGCAACTATCGGCCCGTGGGATCCTTGACAGCGGTGATTAATGTCAGGGTCTTTTCCGATCTGGGGGCCTCGCAATATGAAACGCCTGTCCGAGTCTGCCATTCGATCGAACTCTGCTGGACCCTGTTGAACCCTGCACCTGACACGGAGACACTTGCCAATCCTCAGAGACGATGTGACGTTGGTCGGTAGTTCATATCCGAATGATTCCTTACTATGTCTATCGATACACCCGGGGTCCAGGCTGTGAGATTCTTGGCGCCGATCGTCCTCATGTTGAGACGACCGCAATAACCCGGTTGGGTAATGCACGAGACAGATCATCTCAAACGCTTTGATAGATCCGTTGGGTCAAACCTCGTGCATGGACAGACTGCGAACCGAATTGCAGAGTGTAGCAAAACCTGGAAGGTGTGCGACTACCGGCTACGAATGCGGGAAATATGATGCTGGGATTCTTCGACATCGGTCGGGCTCTTCGATGCTCTCTGCATTGGAAGTTCGTCAATGCATGGTGCATAGTGACCTCTTCGAGGGGTTATAGAAACCATGAACCTGATCCAACAAACAATCTGGGCAAATGGGTCTGCGAATGATCCGACAGTAGCCGGAGAGGCTCAACTGCCCTTCTCATTCAATCTATCTCGCGCAAACCGAGCCCACCATGGTCTCATCGTCATCAGACCTCGGAAATCCGAGACACGAAATAAAGCTAAGCTATCCCGCAAGCCTTCATCGGCAGGGCTGGAGCCTTAAGTCAAAACTAAGCATGTGAAGATTTCCTTGACCGGCAATGAAACTAGGGCCCCACCCATGAGACCGACGGAGACCGAACGGGCCGTTAGTCTAGAAGCCTAATAGAAGGGAAAGACGCGAAACAAACAGAACATAGTCCATATTCCGCACGGGAGGATCAAAGCGCAGAAGAGCAGGTCTTTTTAGCTTGTTTCAACCAAATTACTAACGCCGAATTGCAGCTCACGCTTGCACAATCACAGAAAAGGACGCCAAGCAGGAGATCCCGCAGGGGTATAATAGTTGAAGCGGGTGAAAATGGAAAGCAAAAGAAAAATACGTGTCGCGTTATAGGCAAAGACCAGGCAGGCAGGACTCAGAGGAATTGGGATGTGAGTGTCCCGCCCCCGGATTCGCCTTCGCCGTTGGCGTTGCCGTCATAGCCCTCATTCAGAAGAACTTCCAACATGTCAAACTCGCCTAACATGGGTCCGGTTCCACCTAGACCTTGGTCAACCACCCCAGTGGAGCTATTAAAGAATTGGTCCAGCGGCAGAGCAAACCAGTCCGGCAACCCGCCGGGGGTGGCATTTGCGCCATTGCTGTCTCCAGTATTGTGAGAGACGACATGGTTTGGTGAAGACCGTCCCAGATCGTCGGAAGGCATGGTCGAATTCGAGTCGTAGTAGTTGTAGTAGACGGAGGGAGGCGGCGGCATGAAAGATACACCCAGGTTGGACGAGTTGATCGGCTGTGCAGGAATATTGGCCAAAGGATCATGAGCCGACCCGATCGGCCCTGACGGATTCCCGTTGCTCTCCACATAACCCAATCCACCTCCGCTTGGAGTTGCATCGTGGCCTTGAGCCGAGGACCAAGGTGCATGCGAGCCGTCTCGACGACCTGCCACGCTCTCGCGCGGTGGAGACTGAGCTCGAGAAACCGGCGCTGATGAGCGATCCGCGCCTTCGCCATCTCCTCCGCGGTCGTGTGGTGCAAAACGTAGGAACCGCGTACGAATACTGCTTGTGAGTAGTTCCAACAATCGAGCAACAGTGTTACTGATGTGCACGTCATCAACAACAAAGGTCCGCAGTGCCTCCACCGTCCGGTCCTGTAGGTCCAGAGAGATCCGTACGTCGTCTTCTCGAGCGCCGAGGGTAAAAGTCTATCAAAAGGAGTTAGTTAAGCTTTCCTTGCCACCGGCGATATGGAAAGTTACCTTCAGGATGAAGATCATTCCGGACAAGATACGGAAGAAAGTTCGGATGGGCGCATGTCTGAGACGGCCTCCGGGGACGAGTCCTTCCAAAACCGTTTGCAGAATCCGCCGAGAGGAATCCACAACTTCTTGGATGTAGTGCTCATTAACACGATACAGCTCCATCAGGGTCCGGAACCACCCGCTGCTGCCTGATGTTGGTCCCGAACCCGGCCGTCCAGGCTGTACCTGGGAAGATTCGTTGGACATGGTTGTCCAGCGGTCGACAACTGCTTGAAGAGCAAGCGAGTTGATATAGAGTCCTATATTACATTAGCTAACAACGCTCGCTTGCGGCCCAATGGAGTGTCAACTAACTTGTGTACTCGTATTCGATCATGAGAATGCTGCGCATGGCTGGTGTGACTGTAGACCGTTAGTCTTCCGGATTAAACAAACCAAATTTCGCACTCACGGTTAACGCGATCCAGATGTTGTCTGAACGCTCGTAGTTGAGGCTGAAACCAATCGATTTGCTCACGGTATCGCCCACTCTTGATTAACTCCGAAGTTTGCTCGCTTGAGGCAAACAGCTGGTGATTGGCATCATACACAATCTGTGAGATTTCCATCCAGCAATCCTGCATCTGATCAAGATCCGGTCGATCGCTTTGGAGATCAGCTGTTGTTGGAGGCATGTCTTGCGCCCATTCTGGCAGCGGCAGCATCGATGGGATCCCGAGTCGACCACTGCTGTGCGTGATGAAAACAAGAATCAACCGCCGCAACCGACGCTTCCTGGCCTGGTCAGGGAGTGACTCAAGTGCACCCTTTGAATCGCTTTTGTGATCGAAAACACCAAGTTCAAAGGCCAGAGCTTGTGCCGTGCTCAAAAGCATCCATGACATCCGATCTGATCTCCAGGCAGGCTCCAACCATTTCTGGAAAGCAACCCGGCCCTCAGCAGAGCTATTCTGTCCCTTGGTCTGGCTTTCGGTGTCGACATCTTTTTCCGCTCGACTTTGAGATTGAGCCTCCCTGTCTAGAAGTGTATTTTCGTCATCACCAGGAGGGAAATGAAGATTCCGGGGATGCCAGTCCGTCAAGATCAATAGTGCTTCCACGGTACCCAAAGCTCTCAAGTTTCCTTTGGCGAATGACTTTCCCGAATTCGCCCCCAGATCAAGGCCGCGAGGCCGTCCGATACCTGGTCCTCCAGCATCGAATTTCTCTTGGCCCCAGAAGAGGCGCTCGATCATACCGCGCAGGTAGGACCAAAGACGGTCGTGAATATAGAATGCTCTTGTGCTAGCACCATCGCCCTTGGGTTTCAGATGGCGAGAAGCAATTGTGAGAATGGTCACCGCAAGTACCGGCTCGTCGGTAAGCAACGTTCGGTGTGTAGCCGGGTGGGAATAGTCTGGTGTCACTACGGGGCTCATTGGTGCAAGGTTCTCATAGTAGTATGCCACATACTCCATGCCCTCTTCCACCGTCATCCAGCCCGCACGGACAAATCGCAATCGAGACCATGCTCGAATAGCGTCAAGATATCCAGGGTCTTGCGTATTTACCGACTCCTCTTGTTGGCCATTGTTATCAGAAATCTGAGGATCTGCAATTCCGGGACCACCACCTTGAAAATAAGTATTTCCACCAAGTGAGATGCCCGATCGAGGGGTTCGCGAGAAGGAACCTGCTGGGGAATTTCCATGCGCCAAAGGTGAAGGACCTGAGTTGAACGAGGAGACAGACTGTCGTGCAGCAAAGCGATTCAAGTCTTCGGTCCTACCCGCTGCTTCAGAGAGAAGATGTAAAGCATCATGGGTATTGGTGATGGCAGGTGACAACAGCTCCACAGCAGTCCGGTTCATCATAGGCTGTCCACCGTACCCAGACACCAAGGGACGATCGCCTGTTGGATATGTTGACACACGAGGATTCCTCGATTCTAAGAATTGCCTGGCTGGGGAAGCAGTCGGCGCACTCGGGGTATATCGCTGGCTGACTGGAGCCTGGGCGGGGGTGGTCTCGGACCATCTCTGGCGAGCACGAAAGGCTTCGGTATCAAGAGAGGGCTCTGAGGGAGGAAAGGGTGATCCTTCAGGTAATTCCTTTTTGGTGGGTGCCTCCCCGGTCATCATCCGCTTGTCGCGGCGAAGAACCTCGGCGGCCTCAGCATCCTCAGTGGCATCGGAAGCCTTGCGCTTACGCCTGGTGGCCGAAAATTCGCACAGTTTGCTCTCACGCCGACATCGCACACATGGTGGGGGACGAGGGTTATCAACACCTGGATCAGTCAGCTACATTGTTAAGAGGTAGAGGGGGATCGCCGTACTGCCTAGATCACATTTGACCTTTCGCTTGCGACATGGATCGCATGCCTGATAGCCGCGCCTATGCTGCGGGGCAGGAGACAATGACTTGCCGGAATCCTGGCCCGTGCTATTGGTGTCCTGGCCCATGGTGAAAAAGCACCTCTCGGTTGGTGGAGTGCGTGACGCTGGGGAAGCCGATGCAAAGCGAAGATAAGCTGGAAGGCGGTGGGGGTTTAGTATGGCTGCCGACCGATTGGGCGACGCGGGGACAAGGACAACAGAGCCCTGAAGTGCGCAGGTGTATCAGGACGGGGAAAGATATTATTTACGAGAGTAAATGTGTCAATAATCGAAACTAGCTTGTAAACGTCTATCGTGAAAAGGTCGCGTGGAGCCGATGGAAAGGTCCCAAAGAGACCTTGGCCAGCCATAAATTTCGATTGTATAACAAAATCGTCTTGCGGGGTAGCAAAAACTGTAAAGAGTTACATCGTCCTCGCTCTATGGATTCGCTTATTATGATCCATGCAGGTCATTGAAAAAAATCCTCAAGATCTATTTATCTAGATAGTGGGCTGAGAAGCTCATTCGCGGATAATCGTGAAATTTTAATGCCTCAAGTGTGTCAAATGCCATGCGCAAGGTTCGCTTTATATATATCGAGCAGGTGGACGTCTGACACAGGACTTCCAACCCACAGTCAGGCCTCATGATAACTTTCCGAAACATATAGAAGACCTGCACAACTCCTGCAACATTTCATTGACAGATAATTTAGATTCTATTGTATCCTGAAATGGCAACAATCCCATTCGGTCATGCAATTTGCCATGCTATGTACGCCTTTCAAAGTACACTCAATGAATCCGCCTGGCACAAAGGCCCAGAACGTTGTAAGAGCAAAAACAAAGGAGGAATTATGATGATTCATCCGGTACATAGTCATTAAGCCACACGGGATGACAGTGGTGTGTTCGACGTCTTTGGTGTGCTATCCAAGGCATGTCCATTCATCCTGGCTATCAGATCCCAAGCCTTGCGGGGCTGAACCAATTCGCCAGAGACAGCGCTATCCATACTACCACGTCGAGACAAATTGGGCGTCAGGCGCCCAGAGAGAAGCCCGCGAATCCCTCCGGCTTTACGTGCTGGAATCGCAGACACGCCAGCTGTGAGTATGTAAAAGAGATATTTCAGATTGGGGAGGGTGTGGCGAATATCCAAGCCGCGGATACCCGTCTTGTTGAGGAGAAATTCAATGTCTTTGTTTAGAAGAAAGACACCGTACTCGAAGCGGTATTGGACACTACCTGGGTACAGAGGAAATGTGCGCTGTGGGAGGTCCTGGGACACGGGGTCCTGAATTAAGGAAGTCGACTGGTTTGGGTTAATTGGGTAGGGTATGACTGCCGACATGTAAAAAGAAAGCAGGTATACTAGATGAGCAGTGTATCCCAGAGCTGCTGCAACTACTTCACGGTCAATGCCCTCGAAGTTGGAGTTGGGAAGAGGGAGTCCACAGATGGTGAAGGCAAGTGATTTGTCGGGGATGGGCTCAATGGGGTAGATGGACGACAAGTCCTCTGCAATGCGACTTATTTGGCCCTTCATATCCTCTGAATTCTGATGAAGCAGTTTTTCACTTGCAACCAGCTTTTCTTGAGCGTCCGGAAGATGGCTTCGGGCCTTTTCTTGCATGAGTCGACCCTGCTCCATAGCTTCTTTCCGAGCCTTGATACTCGCAACAAGCTCTTCCTTTCGCTTATTACTGGCCCTGATCTGCCTTCGCTCGGCCAGAACAGCTTGCTTGATAGATGAAAGGCGATCTCCTGCTTGGCCAGCACTGGATTCTGTCTCCAGAGCGTCTTCGTTACGTTTCAGAATGTCACCGATCTGCGCTTCCAATCTCTCTCGAGTTGCCAGAGCATCCTGAATGCATTCATCCAGATTGGCCAACCGCATCAATGCATCATAAGATGAGGTGGGCAGTGTGATGCCATCAGCATTGAACCGCTGCCCTGAGCCATTGAGAGGCGGCTCGATCGACGGGAAATCAGTCAGATTTGTATAGACTCCGTCTGAAAAGTGAAACAGGATGCAATTGGTCGGAAGCGGTTGATGAAAGCTCTCGATCGTCCTTCCCAGGAACTGTAACGACCGTAGGTTCAATTGCAATTCAACAAGTAGCACATATTCCGGTAAATTCTCTGTCTTGACCCACAGCTTGACAGTCAAAGAGTCCCTCCGAGAGACCAAGGGTCCCAAGAGATTCAGGTCAAAGGATCGAAAGTTGGGATTGGTCGCCTTGTCGACCACTTCGCTAATGTAGATCGGTTCATCTATACCCTCGCAATGGATTGAGAAGAATGTATCTGCCATGCGATTTTTTGTAATATCCTCCAGTCTGATCTGCCTTGTTCGGGGGTTGGGATCGTTCCAAAACATAGTACTTCGACGTCGCGACTGCAGCCTGTTGGGCCTCTTATCCTCATGATTCTCTTGAGTCGCGCGCGATTTGAGATCTGTGAAGGACCTCGAAGGATGAATCGAGCGACTCTCATTCTGCGCCATAATTTTGGCGGGCGATTTCAAGGCGTTGGGGATATCATCGTCATCAATCGTCTTGCCTCGGCCTCGTGTTGGGGGTGCAGTGACCATGAGATTACGAACGGATATTCCATGGAGATGTCGAAGCTTCCGATTCTAGAGCTTGTCAATATCATGCCTGGACCTGAGGACATTGAACCTACCGACGCATACAGCCATGGCCGCTCCCTGCGCGAGCCTGCATCATGCTCCGTGGCCACGTCCACGCCGCCTGAGACTTCCATCCTGCGTGTAGAGGCGGCCAGATCGGAACCAAGAAAGTAGCAGCTGCGCAATTACCTGGCTCTCGTATTCATTATTCACGAAGAAACCGTAACCAAAAGATCAGCGCGTCAATGGCAGAGGTAGGCATTGATAAGACGATGCGGAGAGCAGGCGGCGCCAAGACCACGGCTGCCCCGTCCAAAAAATCCACCTCCAATCCTCACTCCCTACGGTTTCCGTCAATCACCGACAAATCCCAACGCTCGGAGTCAATGCGATAGATATCGCCGAACCCGCTCAGCAGTTATTTTTTTTTCGGCGATCTCGCACACAGCAACTGGCCGCAATGGCCTCCAGCACGGCGTCCAAGCCGATCCAGAAGATCCTGGACTCAACGAAAATCGCGTCCTTGTCGAAGTTTGTACGCAAGCCGCCGGTCGACCCAAGCCTACCGATTCAGGGAAAGCCCCGAGAGCCGAACTCCAATGCATTCAAGGAGCACATGAAGCGGGAGGCCGTCCGGCTCCAGAAGGCGCTGAATTCTATCGCTCACGGCAAGCACATCTTCGTCTATCACAATGTCCGCACTAAGCAGGTGGTTTACTCCCTGACTCGGTATCTGGAGGTAAGTCTACGTTGTTCTCTCCCACTGGAGGGGCTCTATCCCAATTCCAGTCAAAGTCTCTATGCTTGAATCGGATCTTCTGCAACATGACCACAATCCTAACAACCAACACAGAAGAATAACCTCCTCCGCCAAATGGTTTATCACGGCAAGAAGACCGTCCCCGCCGACATCCGCCGCGACATGTGGGTTCCTTACTACTCCGTCCACTTCGGCGATGCGCGTCTCGGCCTGCGAGCCTACCAACTCCTTCGAGAATTTTCAATGCAGCGCCAATTTTCTCCCCCGGCCGAGATGATCACAGTGACAAAGGAATTCTTGGAATTGAAACGGCCAAAGAACCCGCTGGAAGCAGAGGAGTTCGACAAGTTGAACAAGAAGCGGATCGGCAAGCCGATGGAGAAGAAGGAGCGTGCCCGAGTCCTTATGGATCAGAAGGCTACGTCGGTGGCAGACATTGCCGCCGTCCTGGCAATCCAACAAGAAGAGATCGCCAACGGTCTTCTGGCTGAGGATGGAAAGCGTGGATTCTTGACCAAGAAGGCCCGTCAACGCCGTCGTGAGGCTCGTCAGCGTGAGACCGAGCAGGCTGTGAAGAACACCGTTCGGGTTGAGGCGCTTGAGCAGCAGCTAAGCGAAGGAAGTGGAGTGGAGGTCAAAATCGCCGAGGAAGATGGTGCGTACCCCGAGACAATCGAGAAGGTCAAGCTTCTTTGGCGGGATGTGCATGATGCGAATTACGCCGCGACGTGGCCTAGCCATGTCGAACATGGTGAGCTGGAGCTCAAGCGCACCACTATCATTGGTCGTGAGAGACAGCTCGATGGCACCGATGAGGTTGTTACGGAGCACGAGTTCAACGAGCTGAAGAAGGAGTAAGCGGCTATCATCTTAATGATGTTGCTTCTGCATCCTTCCAGTCTTGTCTCTTTCTTCGACCGCATGATGAGCGATTGTGCAATTGTTGATATCTCTTACCTCTTTCCATCGGGTTCTGGACTCCGGCGACGGGTGATTGTGTATTCTTTTTTGATATGTTCTGCCCAGCTACTGGAACCACCTGCATAAATTGTATTTTTAGACAATTCCATTCACTATAGTGAAGAAATAAAGATAGCCCCAATGTCTGATTCCCAGGATGTTAATCTACTAGTGCAACGCTTATAGCTCCAGCACAGGATGCTGTAACACAGTTATTACACGTCTCGGTCTACATTGTGAATCGAAACATCCACCGATACATACACTTTCGAGGCCACAAGTCACGGGAAAGTGATATTTCAAGAACAAAGTAAGAATGGCAGGATAAAGAGGTCTTAATCTCATGAGCCCAGAGCGGGCAAAAGTCCCAAATAGATAGGATGGATGCCGATAGCAAGGACACTGCGACAGCCAGGTCCAATTCCTTGTTGATGGCAACACGAGTGAGGGTCAAGCAAAAGAGAAGGTTGAAAGGTCATAACTGACGCCGATGTTAAATGTAAATCGGCAGGAGCAGGGCAACAGAAGAAACTCCTAATTCCAACGTCGGCCATATGCCCGAAGAACATTGGCGTGGCAAAAGGAGAACGAAAAAAAGTATGTGCATGTCCTATCTGCTGACTGCTCCTGTGAGATCTGATAGAGCCAGAAAATATCATAACAGAACCTAGGAATTAGCGAGTCGTCCGAGTTTCTGAAGGGCCGAGGATATCGACCGAAGGCAAATGACTCTGGTCGTCGACATTCATCTCCGGGCCCGCTTCTTCACCGTCCGCCATCTTCTGGAGAATTGCTTCATTGGCTTGCTCGGCCGCTTCAGGGTCGTCTGCTATCCCAGCGTTGGCCATAGTTTTCCTGGCGCCCTCAAGAATCTTGTCGGCTTCACTGACGCCGTGGGAGACGCCAGTCACATCACCATCCACACCAATCGGCTCAGCCTTATTGTTGACAACATCCCTGACCCGATTTGAGTCCAGACGGATAACCATACAGGACAGATTATCAGTACTAAAGCGGGCAAGAGCATGGTCAACAAGGATCTTGGATGCCTGCTGGGCGTCCTGCACATTGCGTATAAGATCAACGGCTTCTTGGTCACTGCAGACATCCCACAGCTACGAGAAAGCATTAGCACATATGAACCCAAGAAGATCAAGAATGAATACGTACCCCGTCGCAAGCCAAAATGATAAACTCATCGGCATCAGGCTGGATGACTGTCTCTGTGGTATAAGGATGCCCGGTCACCAGGTCCTTGAGATAGGCATCACCGAGAGCCCGGGTAACAGCAAGCACTCCGTTGACACGGTTGTTGAGAATCAAACCACCAGCATTGGATATCCTCTTTCCCTCATTTTCGTCACTGCCCTTATGGTCATACGATAGGCGCAGGGCTTTCCCATTACGGCACAAGACGATGCGAGCATCACCCACATTAGCAGTGTAAAGGACGCGTTGGCGGGCAGCCTTTTCCTGCAATTTGGGGAGAGATCCGCTAGACTGAGATTCCTGAGTCGGGGTCTCATTGGCCTCGGAATTAGAGTCTCCCTTGTTCGCAGCGGCAGCTGCAGGGGCCAAAGCAGCGGATCCAGTGGCTGAACTTGAACTGGGAATGCGGTCTTCCCAACGGAGCACCGCAGTCACAGCCGTACACCCGCTGTTCTTGAGGGGCAACTTCTCCAGTTGCTGGTCGACACTGGTAAATGTCTGATCGAGAAGCTCAGGCACGGGCGTGTTCGGGCTTCTCCGCATGATCTCTTCCAGAATCAAATGCAATTTCTTCCCGCACCATTCGGCGGCGAACGTGCCGGCATGTCCGTCGAAGATGGCGAAGTATCCGTTGTCTGTTTCTACCACGTTTGACGAATCATTGGAGGTCTGTGACGCACTCGCAGCACCGGGGGTAGTCTCGTTGCTGGATATGTCGGGGGCTGCATTCGGGGCCGGAGTACCTAAAAAGTTGTACAAGTAGGCATGTGTGTCTTCCATGGTGCGGCGGCATTTTCGGTTCTTGTCTTCTGTGACGCCGACGCGGAAAGATGAGCGCGCAGTAGGCGCGGATTCTCCGGCCGAGTTGTTGAACGACCCTTGTGGGACACTCAGAGCGGGATCCATCCTTCCTAGCTTCTCCAGCGGGCTCTCCGAGATCGAGGGACTGGTGCTGAAAGAGGAGGATTCGCGACCACCGTTCGAAATGAGAGAGTTCTTGGCGTTACTAAAGAAGCTCGCGGCTTTGGTGACGGTGCTACTCCTGCGTTTCTTGTCACTGGCGGGGCCCTGGTCTTCGCTCTGACGACGAAAGAATCCGGCACCGGGCGGAGAAAATCTCTTGTCGCGAGGACTAGCGTTCTCGGGTTGGAGGCTCAAGGAACTCGAGTCGATTCCGGCAACGGGGGGTGTAGAGTCGATTCTGTCTTTGGGTGGGCTCGAGGAGCCACTGAACATTCTGTTCAGCAACCCACCCTGAGAAGAGAAACTACGGCGCTGTTTTCCTGCCAGCTTGATTGAATCCTGACCACGGATGGGGGGCGAGTTGGGGGAAGAGATTGGCGGGGGTGAAGGCGGCGATCCGACGGACTGACGTAGCGTTGGGGGGCAATGAAAGCAAGAAGCTGTACGATCAAAAGGATTAACGTCGATCTGAATTTGAGAGATGAATCACGCAAAAGCTGATGGTGAAGCGCAACGGAAAAGAAGTCACCCAAAGCCCCAGAGTCAATGGAGGAGGGTAGTTGGAGGGGGGCAAAGAGGGGAAGCGCCTTATAGCTTCAGAGAAGCGCTCGAAATGAAACCGGCCATTGAGATGAGTTGAAGCTATCCTAGGGCGAGATGAAGCTATCCAGAGGAATACACATGCACACTCGCCCGACCATCGGCCCTTCCAACATCGCATAGAAGCGTTTCATGCTTCTGGGCCAACCCCACCCGCGAGCGGAAGCCCCGGAGAACAATGCATGGCGAAATAAGCAAGATATGCTTACCGTGATCAAAGTGTGTAGGGAGTACCTTGAAGTAGACGAGCTGTTGAGATGTAACAGAGAGGAAGTTTGGGGTGATGCCGGAAGAGGGAAACGGGTTAACTCCGCCCCGTTGCGTACAAGACTCAAGCGGAGGAGCCAAGAACGGAGAGGACGAGTGGACAGTGTGGGCCTCGGGGAGGCGACTATTGGCACTGGTTAAGTCGCTGCTAGTCCGGGATCTTGATCTCGATCAGGCCAATTTCACCCGTTCAGGGGGCTCACGCTTACTATGGGCTTCCATGCATCTAGACAGAAAACAGACCGTCATCATTGTGCGCCTATTTGGGGGGATAGCCTCAGCGACTACCCCCAATTTGCGAACTTCATGTACAAAAACCCCCCTTCATAAGACTCCCCGGTTCCAATCTAACCCCAATGCGGAAAATTATGGATATGAGGCTATAATGAGGCTACCATGAGCTAAAGTCTCCGAATCCCCCCACGCCCTTGACCTTCTTGCGAGCAGGCTCAGGCTCCGGCTCCGGCTCGTCCACAAACTCCACGATTTCATCTTCGTCACGGTCGGCTAAAGCAGCTTTCAGGTATTTTCCAACACCGGTGGATCCGCTGTCCTCGTTCGCACCGGGCCCACGTACACGTTTCCCAGTCCAAGTGATCTGATCGTCATCCTCGCGACGGGAAGCCTCACTTTCGTCGACCGTTGAGGTGGGGTCGTGAGTGTCTTCGGCGCGTTTCTTCTTTAAGAAATCTTCGAAAGGGTCCACAAAGATTGTGACTGCTTTAATACGGATCTCCGGCGTCGGCCGATTCGTGGTTGGTTCCACAGGGTTGGCTTCCAGTCGGTTGAGGGTCGCAGATGACGGGGTCGGGTCGTCAATGAGTCGCCCGAAGACGGTGTGCTTGCGGTCGAGGTGCGGGAGAGCTCGGTAGGCGAAGAAGCTGGATAATTGTTTAGCAAGACGGCATGTCAATCTGGACAGATTTGAACTCACAATTGACTACTGTTCGTGTTCTTTCCTTTGTTGGCCATACTCAGGGTGCCGCGCCCATCATGCTTCAATGGCCCCTCGAACTCGTCGGCAAAGTACTTGCCCCAAATACTCTCGCCACCCCGTCCAGTACCAGTAGGGTCGCCGCCCTGGATCATAAAGCCCTTGATATTGCGATGGAAGGTGACATCCTTGTAGTAGCCCTTCTTGGCAAGCTGGATGAAATTCCACACGGCTTTGGGGGCCTGCTCAGGATAGAGCTCCACGTTTAAGTGTCCGGCGGTAGTATCGATCCGAGCATAACCCTTGGCCTTGATCCGACCCCGTTTCAGCATATACTCTTCCTCAGACAGTAGTGCCAACTCGGCTGACGTATGAGGTGTCAGGCCAGTACTGGTGAAGGAGGCAGCGGCCTTGCCCGTCGTGAATCGTGCTGCGTTATAGGGTGTAGGCTTCCCCGCCTGGGACTGTCCCGGCTTTGACAGAGTCGAACCAGCCGTCCCGGTCTTAGAAATAGCTGTAGAGCCAGCAGAGCCAGCCTGCTGCTGTGCGCGCTCGGCGCGTGCTTTGGCCACTGCCTCTTTCGCCTTCAAGATCTTAGCTGAACTCCCCAGCGCGTTTGTATTGACACTCCCCGACGGTTTGTTGTCGTCCACATATTGAGCTTCACCTTCCTTTAAGTAATTGAACGAACTCAGGTTGCGAGACTCGATGTTTTGCGGGTCCTGCAGGGTAATGATATCCTTGCGGCTGAACTCTTCGTCGGTGACCAGATCCCGCCACAGCTTCCCCTTGATGTTTAGTCGATCCACTGTATCCCAAGAAAACACATTTCCCGTGTTGCGCAGAGCGACAATATGCGTATTATCCGTCAAGGGCTTGTAAGTGACTGGGTCAACATAATCACCATCCTCGTTCTTCGCGATCGTTAGTTTGATCAAATCGGAATTTTTCAACGGCGATCCGTCCACCGGGTTCGTTCCATGTTTCTTGATCCATGGGAGAATGTTTGTGAGGTCGAAAATCGTTCCTGTAGGTGTGCAGACGGGGTGCGCAAAGGGCTGGAGGGAGAGGGAGCAGAAATTGAATGGCAAGCGCTTAAATGCCGCATGGGGGCCTCCGTTTTTGGCCCTGGAAACACCAGCGCCCGCGCTGGCTGAGAACGCATCTTCCGATGCCCACTCAGAATGAGTGATCTGTAAGTAGGCAAAGTGTTAGCGAAAATCGAACATGCGACGAGTGGGGAGGTAGTAAACTGAGAGGGATCGCGTACGTAAAGCTTGTCCGTTCCTATTTCCAAGAATGTTAATCTTTTTCTTCTATGAGGATGTCTCCGGTACATACCTTTACCCATGGTGCTTGAAGCTTAAGCTTGTGTCGGCGCTCTTTTTCGACTCCAAAAGTCCGCGAGAATGACGCAGGGTATTCTAGCCCCTTTAGGATTAGCGTGGCAGATTGACACCTGAGGCTACAGGCAGTAATGTATTTACAGATATCTCGAAGCTGACAATTCTTGTTACATAGCATCAAGGATTCCACAAGGCTGCTTACCAGGTTCATGAAGCCGTGCGCGAGACCGCGCATTCAGTTGGGAAGTAGGATATGAAATTATCATGATGAGAATTGAATGTGAAGTCGCTAGTGATACATGTACATGGTTTTCCCTCCTGAGAACGCCTAGGTTCACCGCCAGATGGGCATCGAGCCTATCCCGATATCCCTTCATTCCGAATAAACGCCGTTTATGAGTTCATAACATGAGTGGAACCAATGGGTTCCATTCAAGCAGCCAGAGTCTGGAGACGTAAGGACACCACCCATCGGTTTCCGAAATCAATTCCATGGCGTCTTCTAGTTCCATACTTCCGCCATACGATCTGGGGAATGCCAATGTCGGCGACCGTTACTTTCCAGGAATGCCCTTCCCCAGCGAGAAGGGCGCTCAGTATGCCGGTCTTTGGGGCTCCGAGACACACCACAGATGAGGTATTGATGCATAGTCGACCCCCGTCGACAATGGATGCCTCTCCTAGATTCCAATGTTAGTTAGCCGAAGAGAAGAGAAAAGGACATTTAGGGGAGACATACCACTGGAAGCAGACATTCCGGATGGAACATCGACTGAGAGGACATGGACATTGCTTCTGTTCACCCATGAGATCATTTCAAATGCCACCGCCTGGTCGTCGGTACGAAGGTCGTCAAAGGCAACGTGCATGCCAAACAAAGAATCGATCACGAGATCAGGAGCCAGCTCAGAAGTAGACAGGCGAGTTGAAAGGTCCTCCCACTTGAGGACACGTCCTCCGATCTTTCGGAAGATCTCCAGCTGCTTGCGACAGTTCTCCAGCAGCTCGGTTTCGTGCTCCAGTCCGAGTAAGCAGACGGTGACACGGTGGCCGCGGTTGCGGAGGTGGCGCGCAGCCGAAATAGCACGAGCTCCAGTGCGATGATTGCCGGTGATTATCAGGATAGTAGGCGCAGCTGCATCGTCCGAAAGGAGACCAACGGCTGCCTCCGCGATGCCTCGGCCTGCATTCTCAGTGATGATGTCTTCACTCAAGCCAAACTCGGCCACGGCGATCTGCTCGACCTCAAGAGTCTGAAGCGGGCTAACAGTCGGGCAGCTGCGGTTGGTAGTTGACAGTCGCAGAGATGCACTCGACACGTTAGGGCCGATCATGGGCGAAACAGATGATCTGCCAGGATGAGGGCTTGTGGTACGAGAGGTGTTCAGCTGAGTACGGCCAATCGCATTGATCTGTGGCCTATTGGCCTGTCCCAGAATAGTGCTGCTCTTGCGAGAGGTCTGAAGGCGGGATGCTCTCGACCGCTCGCGTCCGGAGATGTTCTCACTACTGAGCCTGGTATCACTGGTAATTTCATCATCTCCGGTATCACTATTCTGCGGGCTATCGAGCACGTTCTCAGTCCAGTGAAGGTTCTTCCCGCCGTTAGTTCCTGGCTTGACCTTTCGATTGAAACTGACAAGGCGAGCCTCGTCTGCCGTGGTGTCATCGTTTCGGATCTCTTCAAAAACGCGCCGCTTGTCGAACTTGGACAAATTGCTTTCGAAATCAAATTCACCTAGCTCCTGAATATCCGTTGCATCTTCCGTGGCCCAGCCGCTTGGGTCTTCAACATAAGTACGGCGGGTCTTTCTCTTGCGAAGCTTTGCGCCGGACTGCATCATTTGCTCGGGCGATATCTTGGTTGCCGGAATGGCAGGCTCCACGAATGCGGTCTGACGCCAGCCTTTACTTTTTGGGTTTGTGCTTGCGGTAGAACCGTGCTTGGTCGCGAATCCATCATCGTTGCCTCGTCGATTGCGTCGCGAAGTCTGCTTGGTGGGGGTCACATTCTGTGAGCTTTGAAGCTCCATCTCCTGCGCGATTCCATGTACGCCAGCTCTTGTGCTTTCAGCATTCAGTTCAAGATCACTGAATGGTTCAGTCAAGGAGGCAGCAAATGGTGGGGCATGCTGAACAAGTGGCCGTGGGGCAGGTGCCTGAGTGATCTCGGAAGGGGTTTTGGAAAAGCTCAGAATCGCTGGGTCGATGAACTGCTGCTGGGGACGCGTCGCTGGTACCTTCTGGGTTTGAGGATTCTGCGGGCGAGCAGAGTTGGTTGATTCCAAGGAGAGGTCCATTATAATGGAAGCGTCCAAGGAATAGTGGGGGAGGCGCTGGCCATTCCACAGGAGAGTCACTGTAAGAGACAAGGGCAATGAGTTATCAGTGCACATATAGAATACCTTTCGGACATACCATTGTGAAGTAGTAGGTTTTGTCCGATTACATCGGCAACCTGGCCTTGGAGCTTTCCACCAGGTGGTGTTCGAAGGCTCACTAGCACGTTACACCCAATGAACTCGGAAGCCATGCTCACTGGATCTCATGCAAAGTACGGGGCGACAAGCTCATTGGAAGGAGGGATTGATTCAAGGTGTCGGCGGGGGTAAGCAGGGGACAACTTCTGCAGATGAAAAAGAAAGCTCGAGCAGCTCCCTAGGCAGTGTCACGTGCTCTTATCGATAAGCAGCTGTGGGGGATGTGCGCGTTATCCACGGAGTAAACCACGAAAAACACGCGTATCAAATGAGTTGCTCGATCTCACCGCAGATTTAATAGGACAGGTCGATATATCCGTCTACATCTGCAGATGATTTTGACGGTCACACAACCGACTTTTCATGCGAAAATAGTGCGCGGGGAACATGTGGTAAAATTCTGGGTATATCACTGTATTGAATTGATGGAAGGGTAACATGACAACAGCCATACATCAAATTTTGCATGACCACTGTAGAATAAAAACACTTATATACGATTCCTTGGTTCATCGAGACCTCCATCTTTCTTGGGATTGATAACCTGGGTGATAGATACCAGGTTGTTGTAGAAATCAACAACCCTAGGGTGGACCATGACCTTTCGAGGCTCGAATCGAGTCACTTGCAATCCGGCCTGAGAAGTCGCTCGACTTAGGGCTACATAAGCCTGACCCTTCTCGAAAACTCTGCCCAAGTCAACTTTGACTCTTTGAAGAGTTTGACCTTGAGCCTTGTGAATTGAAAGAGCCCATGCCAAAATCAACGGCACCTGTTGGCGCTGTGCTTGCACCTCCCCGTTGGGGAGCTCAATTTTCCAGGCCTCCGGCTGGCAGAGGAGATGTCTTTCCGTGCCATCCGGCTGCACAAAGCACACCAACGGCCATTTCCGTGTAACAGTAACACCGCCTTCCTTGTGTGCCATGGGCTTTAGCTTCTTCTTTGCACGAGCGAGTCCTTCGTCATCTTCTGGGTTTCCATCTCCGGCAAAGTCTCCCTCATTCTCTCGATAGTAGTCAAACGTCGACTCGTCCATGAAGGCCACTACTCGTCCAATGGATCCGTTGACAAGGGAGTCTTCCATGTTTTTGATAAGCATCACTTGGGCACCTTTCTTGAGATGAATGACTGGTGGGGCCATGCAGTTCGATAGCAATTTTTCACGATGTTGGGGATCCTGGATAGTACCAGAATCAACGGCATTGAAAGTCATCAGCTCGCCAGAGAGCCTATGCATCCGCTGGGAATTGGCATTCTCAACCTCAGAGCGCGTAGGGAACCTGAAAGAAATCAGCATGAGTAAGAAAGCGGTCGAGAAAGTTGTCTTACAGTTCAGTTGCGTCAAGCGAGTCATGGAAATTGAGCGGCCTGGAGAGTTTTCTGAACGCCTCAATTGTCGACTGGCTAATGTTACCCAGTCGCATCTCATTGAGCATCGCAGCAAATTCGGGGTCGCGTTGACGGAATACGTGGGTCAGAAGGATGGTGTGTTGGATAGAGGTACTCCAGGTAGCCGCGGAGAATGCGAACTTTGCCTCACGGTTACTTCCATCTGGTACTGGAGGTAATTGGAAAAAGTCGCCCGTCACGACTAATTGTATGCCTCCGAATGGACGTCCGTTGTTCCGAATGCGCCGGGCTATTTCCTCGAGTTTGTCGAAGAGGTCGCCATCAACCATCGATACTTCATCAACGACGAGGACCTTAGTACGCAGCCAACGGTTTCGTGCTTTCTGGTTCTTTTTGATCTATTGATTATTAGTATCGCACCACCCTTGTCGTGTGGTAATAGCACACCTTCTTCACCAATTCAGGCACAGGCTCTTTCCCTAGTCCAATACCAGCGAAGCTGTGAAGAGTCACACCCCCGATGTTACAAGCTGCAAGACCCGTAGATGCTGTCACGGCTACTCGGTCTGGCTCGCGCTTATATTTTCGGCGCAAGTGTTTGATGATCTCTCGCATGAGAACAGACTTGCCGGTACCTGCAGACCCGGTGAAGAAAATGCTCTTCCCACGTTCGACGACCGCATCGAGAACAGCTTTCTGTTCGTCACTTAGGAAAATGCCTGCCACTTTTTCGTCCTTCTGAAGTTGTAAGACTTCATCACCTTTCTGAGTCTTCCTGTATTCACGCCTTAGTTCCTTCTGTTCCTCCTTGATCGCACTCGCAGTCTTGTTCCAAGGTTCAGAGGGTTTTGTGCGTTTTGGAGTTACAAATCTGGGAAGGTCTTTCTTGTCATGTTCAGGTTCCTCCGTGGCTTCCTTCAGCCAAGGCAGGGTTCGCGGTCGGGGGGGCGGCTGGAAATGGGACGGAGGAGAAGAGGACCATGGGATTTGGACGCTGCTTGACGGCGTAGCACGTTCCTGCGAGGCAGGGGGCAGTTCCGGATACGTGATGTTTCCTTGCAATTTTGTGTTCTTGGCAGCCACTGTGGTGCTGTCGTTCGAGCTTGTAAGGTCGATAGTAGGATAAGCTACAGAGTCAAACTTTGTTGGCTTACTAGCGATCGGTGCGGTGAATGGGAGAGGCTCGTCAATGTCAAGATCGAGGTCGTCATCAAAGTCGTTTTCGTCGAAGTAAACAGAGCTGTGGAGGGATCCGAGCGAAGACTCCACGCCGTTAGTTGTCTCGATTTTGCGCTTGACTCCGGAGGTTTGGGTAGAAGGTGCTGGGGGCTTGGAAGTAACAATGGTGTTCGCGCGTAAGATTTTCGACTGAAGAGGTCTAGATGTCCCTCCAGGATGGTCTTTAACGGCTTTTTTGAACATAGCGGTTTCCGAGGTTGGACGTAGTGTGGACGAACACGCGGACGGCGAGCCTGTGCGGGAACAATTCAGCGAGAGAGACTGAAAGCTTCGTAGACGCCGAATCCTAGGCCTGGTCACATGCATAAACAAAATCACAGAGACCCGACGACTGTTATTGCAACAATGCCAATGCGGAGACAATGCGGGTCGATGAGTTTGTTCAACGCGTGAGCGACGCGCCCGTGCTTGATCGGTAGCCCGATTCCTCAGGCTGAAACTTATATCTACACATATTCTTGCTTCGTAGCATGTCAGTCTGATTTTTTGCGATAGATTTCCAACCTTGACACTTGTAACAGCTTATAGGGCTTGACACTATTTTTCGACAGCATTTGCGGTCTTCTTTCATTCGTGTGGTCAGCGCACCAGAGAACCCATACAACCAGCACGCTACAAAAACTGGAGTGCAAGTTGGTGCATTCAGTAAATACCTGCAAGAAAAAGTAGAGAAAGCTAGTCATTACAGGCTGTAATCTAATACTTGCAAGTATTTTTCAAAGACAATTCCCAACTAAGTTAATCCTCCCAATATTCAAGAACTTAGACCCATCCAGCATTTTAATCAAATCTTCCTTGCTCGGTTCCTCCTGTTTCCGAAGAATCACTTCCAAGTATTTACAGGTTCGTGAGACGAGTAAATACTGTTTGACCCATATCCGGCGAGTATTACAAGAATTCTTTCCGTACATTACCTCTATAACCCAACTTACGATAGATGTTGCTGACGCTTTGCACGAGTGCAAGACAAGCGAGATGCGGCGGCTGTTCGGCGACGATGAACCATTGAGAAATCGTCAACCAAAGATTTTCCACCAGACCACATTCCTTATTACACCAACATACTGAGAAATATAATCAATCTTTTTATACTCATCGCGAGCTTCACTAGTTCCCCTAGGCTGGTGTTGCAATGCTGTGATACCACCAACTGTATATGGCTTGGTCATTTTCGGGAGTGACTTTCAGATTAGTGATCTTGTTGATCAAATATTGGGCCAAGAAACATCATATGAACAGGTCAGTCTGTCTCTTGGGGCTAGTCACATTAACGAACTTGGTCCCATACCGGGAATTGTGGGAGTCGTCCCGCAGCTATTTTGAACGCAATTGACGTCTTCTTGAAGAAGACTTGCTTTCATAGTCTTACGCGAAATCTCTGGTATTATTTTCATGAGCATCAACTTTGCTAAAGGAGACGTTTAGAGAATATTAGAGCACCGCCGTGGAAACATCTTGTGCAGCTCTGGGCTTTACTGTCCCGATAGGTTAAGGTCTAGTTCTTTGTATGTTTTTTCAATAAGCAAAAGCGAAAAATTGGTTCAAAGACCTTGAGACTCCCAATTTTACGGGTCTTATACACTCAAGACTCAAGTGTTACGCACTGCTCCTGGTAACTGGTGAGTTGGTCTTGTATCTGGTATACTTACCGTAGTCGTGCCTCTAAGCAGTACTCGCAACCGTACTATTACCTAATAAGTTAGGCTTTGTACGGGCTTAGGTCTGTAAAGTAGTCTTAGAGAGGTACTCTAAGGTAGAGCGCTAACAAGGTTAGGTTACTAAGGAACTGGCCTAGTTACCGGAGGGTTATTGATAAGTTAAATAGTAAGGACACTATTATATAGAAAGTTCTTAGTAATAATATAGGATTAATTACGAGGAACTAAACTGAATACATAAAAGAGTGTCCTTACATCTTCGCTGGACGTACCTCCTAGTATGTTCTGTCGTACCCCAGGATACGTTCCGTGGTCGCATGCCGGGCTTACCGTCACTTAGTGTTGTGGTGTAAGAATCGTTACTATGGTTAGAATAAACATCGCTGAGTAGGCCTAGCACTCACCCGCCCCGCGGGTCTAAGATTAGGAACCGCCACCCGACCCGCCTTAGGTTAGGGTCTAACCTCACTCACCTAGGTCACCGCGCCAAAACTGGCCAATTTTAGGTACTTTTTACACTATGTATAGTAGAGCAATAATTTATTAAATGAGATATTTGTGATGATTAGGTCTTCAGCTTTCTATTAAGTTTATAAAACATCCCGAAAGTCATTTTTGAGGTTCTATATATGATGAATTGCCTAACATACGGCACGAATTTTCTGTGGAATCTCTTATGGAGGGTCATTGATAGCAGAGAATTTATGGTCAGACATACATAAAGCAAAAACGTCGATTCTGATACAACTATGTGTTGGAAGAATTGGGCTTAGTGTATATCTCAGTCGCATCAACCTACACGACTCACCGCGATGCGGATGCAACCTGGGCAACCAGACAATTTAGATGTAGGTATTAGCGGTGTTGGGTTGAAGATACTTCGAAAAAATTCTTCATTTTGGACTACAGCTCGTGTGGCCTTATTCCGTTGCGTTCCTGATGACCATACTCCACTATAATTGAATAGAACTAGGGCTTCTTCCTGGACATCGGTCCGAAAATAACCTCACCACCTCTGAACACGGTCGCTGCTCGTCTCTTAACTTCAGTATAAAGATCAAGCTCTTTGAAATACCACAGCAGACACCTCCTGGGTCTTCGTTGGGCCACGTTGTGATCATTGTGAGATCGCAAAGATGCAGCATTTTCCCTCCAAAGTTTCGACCAGTCAGTGTGTCACAGTGACATACAGATTGCTATCAAGAGATACCCAGAGATCATTCTTTCGAACAGTCGTCGATGACGGGGTCCCATCGGCCTCGTAGATTCAGGCTCCCAGCTGTCAGTCCAGAATTGCTTAGTTCGAAATCTAAGATGATAAAACTGATGACAAGATGGTGGTATTGTCTCCGGCAATGTGGGCCCCGTTCCAGATGCGACTTTTGCATGCTCCGCAGCTACAATTCACCAAAATCAATAGATCATTCCGTAAAAAGAACACTAGACGTCTGATTTAAAGTAGAATGGTCCGCAACCCATCCCAGTAGCTCTTCTGTGCTTTCGGCTTCTTGTCTTTCAGACCCATCAACTGGTATACAGCCGTTTGTGCCCCGCGGATAGTGTACTCCATGGAAAACACCGTATCTTCGGGAATTTCCACAAACTGACCGATTAAGGCAATATTGCTTACGTTTTCGGGGACGACTTTTGGGCGTTCATCTTCCTCTCGAGTCAGGTACTGCGCTGTCGCGAGCGGCAACAAGCTAGTCACTGTGACGGAGTGCTCGAGTATGGGGTCTGTGGGGAACTGTAGATGCTGGACCACCTCCGTTAGGACTTCTTGGCCGCTACAGCTGCTCATTGGTTTATGAACGAAATTTCCTTCACGAAATGGTGACAGTGCATAGCCCCATATCAATTGGGTGTTTTCCGGTTGACCGGCGAGATGCGGTTGGCGCGGCACATTTAGGCTTAACCCCCAATTGCTGTCCTTAAAACTCACTAGCGTGCTCGTATTTTGTGAAGAGTGCACTAGAGCTGCAAATTGCCCGAAGAAGTCCCAGTCATTCAGCGTCACAAGAAAACATTCTATGGTGGACTCTGCGATACGCGCAAAAAATCGTGACGGGTCTCCGAATTTTGGATGTTTCTGTGAAAGCTTAAACCAAAGGTCCCAGGAATCGTCGAGTGTTAACTCTTTGCCCTCGGGGGTCGGATTTGGTGGAGACCAGTTCGTGCCTAAGGTTGAGCCCGCGTAGACGGATCCAAGGGTAACGATCAGGATATCCTCTGAAGTAATAGGGATAACGGTTTCCTTGCCACTCTGCTGAACCTTTAGACCAGATACCAAACTAGGGTCACTCTTAGGTTCCATTAGCACGTCTAAGACTGTTAGATTGTGTCTGAAGTCCACTCCCTGTCCTTGCAGATAGGTAGTGATAGGAATGATGATACTGTTGAATAGCTCGTACGGTGTACCGTCGATAGGGCTTAACGTATGGAGGTTGGTAAAATCGTGGATATATCGAAGATGGCGCCGGAATTCTGCCACATTGTGCCATGGTTGGAATGCAAATCTACCGGAGCTCAGTTTCTCTGCAGGATCGGAAAGGGAAAAAAAAGGGGGTGTGTACTTGGTCGCCCACATGCTCCAGAACTTGCCATGGAAGAAATCCTCACTAAAAATATCCATGATTCTCTTATTCATGCCACTCCCTTTGCTCGCCAGCATCATCTTCTTAATACGAACTCGGTCGCTCACGCTGAGGCCGAGCCGTCTGCCGTCCAGAATATCCATCTTATGATCTTTGTTGACTATCACTCTGGTCTGGTAATCATCCGAAAGCTGATTATTCTCGGTCTCGAGTAGTTCCTCCTGGATATTTCTTTTGGAATCCTCCAGTGACGGGACCCGTGATAGGAGATCGTTGGTACAAATGTAGTTCCGGCTCAATATGTGCCTTGATGAGATACGCTCTCTAGTGGCAGGTTTCATGGCCGAATCAGCCGCTCCATTGACCGGCAAAACCTCCAGGATATGAGATTGCGATGCGGAATTCTTCAAGATGTGGATCTGAGGCCCTGGCACTTTCGCATCTTGGATCAAGTGGACAGCAGCCGCCAGAGACCCAATATCCGCACCCACCAGCCAAGCGTGAACTCCTTGGGATGACCTTCCGTCGTCTTGGTGGCTCTGACTGCGTGGTAAGTGAAACATCCTGTCAGTAAAAAGTGTCTGTGAGACGCTAGTGCTTTCCAACTCTGGTCTGTGGATGCCCCTCGAGAATTTAAGAGTAAAGGATTTCGACGAGAGGTCCTCATAGAAGATTTTTGTAGTATGCTTCCGGACTAACAGGAAAGGACTAGATTCTACGGGGCATGCATTCACATGACGCATTGTGCGGCTTAGAATCGATATCAGGTGTCATGAATCGAATCTAGAATGTAGCCAAATGCGTTCCAGTACGAGGGAATGTCAACCCATGGGAAGCCGGCCCATGGTATGGTGCCTCTGAGGCGTTAAAATCACATTTATTAGGGCTCTTAGCCTATTATGTCGACCCTTCCTGAGGTCCCGCAGAAAAATAATCACTGTAGTCCATCCTGGGAGAGCAGCGCTGACAAACCGCGACCCATCGGTGCGCTGCCTCCATGTGGATTTACATGAGGCCTTCCATGCTTTCCAGTGAGTAGTAACAGTTTCCTGCTTTCGAGATAAGTTCTAATGAGATGACAAAAATACCACCCATGTGGCTTAACTGACCTGAGTAATTTGTGATAGGTTCATATTCCAATGATCATTGCAAACGAAAATACTGATGGCATTTAAAAGTCACGGATCTCATGTTATAACCCAAAGGCGCGTCTTCTCCATCCTCGCTCCTGCCCGCTGTTCGGCAGAGAGCATCATCCATTTCGTCGGCTCCGACTTCTTCCTCGTCAAACGACCGTTCGTTCCAGAAACCTCCTCTGGCTAAAAGTCCCGTTGTCACATGTCTTTACACCCGAATGACCACTGCAATTACCTACATGATCCATCACATTACCAAAAGTGTTGCAGGGCTACACGTAGAAAGATGGTCTACGAGATCTCGATGATAGCCCCTTCGTCATCCCTTCTCTACCCAGCCCAATCAGCTCGAAGCGAGCTCAGGACCCTTTGCCACCGCCCAAAGTCTCTGCGTAGGTATAGTTCGGCACTGGTGCGAAGAACGTCAGAGATCCAGCGAATCATGGGCCGGTAAGAGATCCCGAGAATAACGACGGGGTGACTCCTGGCCAAACCTGTTCACTGGCCCCGTGGAGATCAGTAATAATACGCGTAGATGTAGGTGAGCAGCCGATATTTCACGGGTCTATCAATGACCTAACTAGTTTCAGTGTAGCTGAACTATGTGCTGCGCTCTTGTGGTCCTCCGTATTTGAAGGCAAAGATGAACGAGAGCATCCAATTCATTGGCCTTGTCTAGGCCATGGAACTACTGGCAGAGGCTGTCATCCTTGGGTCCCTCGACACAGTCGATCTGCCGAGAGTGGATGTTGCACGAAAGTGTCTTCCTGCGAGTGACATTTTCCAAGCTGACTGGGTCAGCCTTGCGGCCTTCTTAGATAATAAATATTCCGTCGGTCTAGTTGATTCATAAGTCTGATCATCAACTCACAGAAATGTAGCGAATTTCTAGTATGATAGATGTCTTCTGATAAAGTTAAACCGCTTAGTACAGAGCCTGACGGCACGAGACGGTCATCACTATCAAATGCTCGGCCTCTGAGGAAAATCGCCTCTGAGAAACATCACTTTGGCATTGGATAGTTGGTAGCTAGAGCTGTGATACCCAATAAATAAAATCAAGTAAAGTTAGATATACAAAGCACATAAGAACAAACGTTTAAGTATATGACAATGACACCAACGAGATTTTAGCCAGAAAGGAGAACTTATTCCGCGGTGCTACCGATGTGCAACTGTGATAGCTTGTAGTCAGGATAATAAGCGCCCGGATCGGTGCTGTTCGTCGTACCATCCCAGCAGTATCGCTGGAAACAGGCGGTGCAGCTGTCGGGGACCGCAGTGTTGGTACGCTCCAGACTGCGACTGAGAATCGCGCAGCCTAAACAAGTCGGCCAACCGGAGTCAACAGTTCCGTTACCCAGCGTGGCAACGTCGTAGCCGTTCTCAATTATAGCATCACGCTCAGTAACATTGTACTCCAGGTCGAATGTGGACACGTTGGACTGGTAGATATACGGCGCGTTCGGGATATATACAATTAGCGGCGCTGAGCCAGTGATATTGGAGCTGTTGCAGCCAAAGAACGTCGGGCGATTGTTTAGTCCTAGGTTGATGAAGGTGTTCTGGTCCGGTACAGACGGAAATGTGAGGCCGCTGCTGTTGCCAAGTGAGCTTAGGCTGCGCTCGTACGTGGCGACCATGGCGGTGCCGTTAGGCCATCGTGTACTCGTATCAGCAGAAGAGTCCAGCGCCAGGATCACGTCTACGTTGCGCTCCTGCTGTATGAGAGGTTCCAGAGGAATATTCTGAAGGTCCTCTCCGCCATCTACCAGGCTCAAAATGGTGGAATTGGCGTACTCGGACTCGTTGGTATATAGATAGAATGGGTTAGGTTCGTACACAGCGATATCAACATTTTCCTCTCCAAGTGTGCCTAGGATCTCATTCAGAGAATCCTTCAATGCCTGAGGTGCATCAGTGTCGTTGATTAGTAAGAATGCTTGATTAAACAGCGATGATGAAGTGCCCATCACGAATCCGGCATTGTCGAATCCGCTGACGCACTTTTGGCTTTCTGGAAGTGCCCCGGCTGAGAATTTGGATGCAAGAAACTGGAGAGGAACAAAGGCCTCTAAAGGCGGGTTAAACGTTCCAAGTTCCCACGGATTAAATTCGAACACGGTCGTGTTGTCGGGTATAAGGACCTGCCCTGGAGCTCTGCCATCCGCGACGACAATGGGCATAGGTGTATTTCCGTTCAGGAAATCATTGCCTTGAGCAAGAGAGGACCAGGTGTAGCTTATACCACCTTCAGTGGCATTAATAAGTTGGTACGCAAGCGACCGACCCCTTCTCATTAGATTAGTACTATTATCTAAGAAGAATATATCCAGCAGAGAGACCTTTCTTACCAGTAATCAGTGATCGTGGTGTTGTACCCAGCGTCAGACTTTCCATTTACTGCATCCTGCAACTCCGAGTAGTACTCGGGCGTCGTGATAGAAAACTCCGTACTCTCCGTTGGGCCGACAAAGACAGAATTCTGGAACAGCCATACCGTTTCGCTGTCTCGCAGCGACGTGACATCCGTGAAATTATTAAGATAGATAGATCCTACCAGCCAGCTACCCCCGCTTAGCCCAGCGAGATAAGTTGCCGACTGCAGAACGCCTCCCAGCTGGCCGGAATTGTTGGGCGTTCGAGTGTCAAAGGCCTGTAGAGCGCCACCGCCAGTCATCAGCGATCTATAACCACCACCCGATACAGCAATCCCGATATTTGGGAGTGCAGACGCATTGGCAGTATTCTGCTGGACATATGAAGATGCATCGAAGGAGCCGAAGTCTAGTCCACCCAGGAAGTCCTTCATCGCATTCACTGTAACGTTTCGTCGCAGTTGCAGCCATGCAGTTTCGTTCGCCGACAACATTGATCCATTGCGGACGAACGGTTTAGTTGCAGGACAAGTTTCGCTCTCCGGCGTGTAACCATTGGGTGCATTGGGAAATGCCCGTCTGTATAGCAATGGAGACGGCGCGGTCAGCGAGTCTCGTTGCAGTCTTGCAGCTCTCCCTTGCAGGTTATCTCGTTCATCGGGAGAACCATCAGCGTGGCTGCACACCCCGAGACATGCAATAATTACAGGAAACAGCTTCAATGTCGTCAGCAATTTCATGGCGATCACTTAGAAGTTGCTTGCTGTGCTTAAACCTGAACTGAGTGAATCCCATTTGAAGGTATATATGGACGAGAACAAAATACATGCCTCAATATCCAGAAGGTCTCCCGTCATGAATCTCCAATAAATAGATCGGCCCAAGTATAAGACGTCCTTACACAATTGGTTGTCGCTACCGTAGTAGCTGCTGAAAAGTCGGCTAACAGAGCATAATTGTGTCGTCATCGTTTGGTACGTTTTCAGAGTAATTGGAAAGTCTCATTACCCAAAACTGAATTTAGAACGTTAAAGAGGATCTAGACGGGTGGGACCGTTCTAGCTTTGCAGGACTACGTAGATAAGAGTTCAGCTAAACTTTGCACCCGTCCTTTGCAGGATCCAGCCTTTTCTGCACTTTCTTGCAGTCCTTAATTATGGTGAACACGAGTTGCTGGGGCTGGCCTTCAGAAAACCCGAGAATGACACCATGACGTCCTTTTTGCCTTGTTCTAGACCGAATGTTCACCTGACTATCTCTGTGACGTTATGTCGCGACATTTTTGGAAGATCACAGAGCACTGTCTAGTAGGCAAAACCCGGCTGAAAAGAAACGCTTATACAAGCAAATTATATTATGTTATATTTTTCCCTATAAACTGGAGCGTCTAATACATAATATATTAAGCTAGAATAGTTATATCTGTAGTTAGCTCAGTTTTTCTGTGTAATAACTACTTCGGAATTATTTTAAAATGAGCGACACTAACCCTTTCGAATAGATCGCTGAATGGTGTCATTACCTCTCTCTCTCGGGCCGCAATCTATTACTTTTTCATCGCTTTATGATCAGTTTTCATCGATATTTCATCACCTACATTGTCTTTTGAGGTCTACTATGTTAATAAATGGACTTTGAAGGCAGATAATGAATGATATTGAGGGTGGGTGGGCGTTATAACCAGATAGGGAAGCGGTGGCATAAGGGTTATTCGACAAAGACGGAGGTCGGCACTGATCAAAAGTATCATATGATAGGGATGACACACCGGTGAGCCGACCTGTAGTCACTCGGTGACGCGACCTTTAGTCACGTGGGATTAGGTTGGTCGGTCGTATCGTATCTTATCAGGAAGCACGTGAGCGCGCATTATTGCGACGCGCGGGACCTGACTGACCTCGAGGTGCAATTGACCCATAGCTCAGCACTAATATTCTCTGGTAGAGACGCTATTCGAACTGGACCGGGGCACATCCAGATGATGAAGAATGGCAGGGACAGTGGCTTCCGGTAATTTGGCCAAATTATCCCGTCCCAACGCGCAACCTGATTTCTGACCCGCGGACTTATAGACAAGGAGCACCCGCTCGAAGGCGCAGTCATTTGCTTTACGTCGGTATCGCTGGAGCAAAGGGTACATCTACCGCAAACAAGCTGGCTTCATTGGAGGTCAAAGGTACATTCTGACATGCTAACATCCAATACAGACGCAACTCATCAGCATTGCAAAGGAAATGGGCGCATCTGAACGACCCGACTTGACGTCAGACGTGACCCATCTACTCGTTGGAGCGACCGACTCCCCAAAATACAAATTTGTGGCACGTGAGCGAAACGATGTGGCAGTGTTGAAGCCAGAATGGATCGAAGCTGTACGGCAGGCTTGGATGCAGGCAGAGGACATGGATATTCGAGCATTAGAGGAACAATACAAATTACCTACGTTCTTCAATCTGACAATTTGCATTACCGGATTCTCTGATAGTGAGCTCTCAGCATACTTGCGACGAATGGACAAAGCTAACATTCGTGGCAGTGGCCTTTCGGACCGAAATGCATGACAGGGCCGTGGACAATGGGGCTGAATTTCGCAAAGATTTGACCAAGAGCGTCACTCATCTTATTGCCCGTAATACGGAGGGCGAGAAATACAGATTCGCGACGCAATGGAACATAAAGGTTGTGACGGTCAAGTGGGTTCACGACTGCCTCGAGCGAGGGATGATTCTCGACGAGGAAAAATACCACCCAATGCTTCCACTGGAAGAGCAAGGCGTGGGAGCATGGAATCGATCCATTCCAGCGGCGAAAGCACATTCCGGGAAAGAAAGGTCTGCTACCACTGACAATACCTCAAACCCCCGGCCTAGGAAGAAACTGCGCCGGGCTGCGAGCACTAAATTGGTGGGCCAAAATGAAAATATATGGGGAGACATAATTGGCGCGGGCTTCGCGAACAGTGAGACGACAGATCAAAGGACTGTCCAGACAGGAAACAGTGTTGAGAAGCCTAAACCCTTCATCCAGGCCGCAAAATCTTTTGCGAGCGAGACAACCTTTAACGAGACCGCGGAAACCCATTATCAGCCGGAAACACTTCAAAAAATCCCTGAGGGCTTCCTCCATGGGTCCTATTTCTTTATCAACGGCTTTTCTCCTAGACAGATGAGTGTCTTGCGACATCATCTTCAATTTAACGGCGCCCAGTGTGTGGAAACACTTGGTGAATTCTCTCGCCCGAGTATACCCAAGACCGGCCAAGGACTGTACATCATTGTACCCTACAAGACTCAAAGATCAGAAATCCCCTCAACCGACGATCTGGCCTTTGAGTGTGAGGTTGTAACCGACATGTGGCTGGAAAGATGCCTCGATGCCAGAGCACTCGTCCCACCAGAGTCGCATGTTGCAAGCACGCCTTTCCCGAAATTTCCACTCCCAGGTGAGTTCTCTACTACTTCGATTGTACACTCTGGATGTTAACATTGCCAGGATTTTCTGGCATGCGTATTTGCTCTACTGGCTTCGCGCGTATTGATCTGCTTCACCTCTCCAAGCTTGTGGAATTGATGGGAGCGACGTATGACGAGTACCTGACATCCAAAGCTTCCGTGTTGATATGCAATGATCCCCAAACTGCCAGTCACGACAAACTACGGCACACCACCGAATGGGAAATCCCAGCAGTATCTGCCGACTGGCTATGGATATCCATTCAGTCGGGCCAGAAGAAGCCATTCGAGCCCTATATTGTCCGAAGATACACAACTCAGAGCAGTGGTAGCATGTCAAAGCCAGCTTCGAGAGAATCGTCTCATCACCACTCTGAAAAAGCACGAGACAAACCTGCTCGAGGCTCCTCAGGCTCTCACAAAGAGAGAATCGATAAGCCCATATCAGGAAGGACTAGCAATACACGAATCATGCCTGTAATTGGCGACGGATTCGCAAATGAAGAGGGTCCATTCGAGCCACCTAAACCATCAGTTCCAGAATCACGATCTCCCTCACCGGAAACGGTAACAGGAAACCAGCATCGCGAAGATCAACCCACTTACCAACAGGCACCAGACGAAGCACCTTCAGCCGCAGCTCCATCCGCTTTGGACACAGCACTAAAAGGTCTTCTCCAACAAGCTCAAGCCGCCAAAAGTCGACAACATAGCGAGAATACCTCCACCAACGAAGAAGATAGTCACCCACCACAAAGAAGACGCAAGCCTCTGCTGGGACGTGCATCGTCTCATCATTCAAAACCTGAAGCCCCTGGCCCCTCTCGAGCGAGTTCAATAGACACACTGAACGACGACGGACTAGGCACTGCCCTGGAAAGCGCTGACCCAACCCGCGATAATTCACTGTCCCGGACTAACAGCCGCAACGACCAAAGCCTCTCATCCATGTTCAGCGGAGGAAAATTTGACTTCCTGGCTGATAAACTTCCCGCCCAACTCGACGGTGAGGATGAAGAGAACCAAGAGCCTCAGATGACCCAGCTAGACTACGAGGATGCTGATGCGGCTGCTATGAGGGCCGAGTTCCTGCGCGATGCCGGGAAGGACATTGGAAAGATAAAGAAACCCGACGCGGGTCTGCTTGGTCAGGTTCGTGAGTTGGAGGATGTTGGGTGGGGATCTGGGCGGCGGACTAGGAAGCACATTGCAAAACTCGATGATGAGTGATGTTTCCTTTCACCATTGCTTTTATTGTTGATTGCGCGCAGGGGTTTGAAACGGATGGTCTTTTGGATTTGCATTGCGAATGGCGCTCCTTTAGCTGCATGGAGTTCGGTCCACAGCTACATCACTTATCTTGCATTCAATCTAGAAAGATAATACATGATCACTAGAAACACTGGTTTTGTCTTCTTGTAAGCCATCCCATGATCTATTAAAATAACCTTGGCTAAAGGAGGCCACTCCCGTCGACATTTCCATGACCATCTTTAAAATAGTTGAAAGGAAATACCGTAGGAGATATTATAAAGTAGTAGGAATCGGGACATCAATTCAGATGGGAATCTTGGGCTAAAAATTAGAATGACCTCCGATTGCACCGACACGCCATGACATAGAAAGACGAGAAAAGAGCGAGACTCCCACTGCCATGTCATGAGAAGCAGTGACAAGTGTTCGCACAGGATAATGTGACAAAGAGAAAGGGAATCGAAAAAAAAGGAAACGACAGGAGACAATAAAACTGTACATGCCCAAAGAGATCGGGGTTATGAGGTAGGACTTTTGAGGGAGCGGGATTTGGAGCGGGGATTTACAGAGTGCAGGCAGGGTGTATGGTATATTGTTGTGCGTGCTCGTTTATCTTCACGCCTCAATAGCGCCCAGGCCACCAGGCAAGGGAGCATCCAGATCGAGAGCTTCCACGGTGCGACGATTTTCACTGCTATCGCGGAACAGGTTTGCGAAGTACTTGGTGGCGACTTCGCTCTCCTGCTTCACTTTACTGACCTCCTGCTTGCGTCTTGCGAGATCCTCGATATCCTGGGCCATGCTGGCCTGCAGATTGGTTGCGGGAAGACGGAGAATGCGCCGAACTTCACCCGAGATCCGGTTGGCATTTGAATGGACGTAGTCCATCTCATCGAGAGTGGCTGCGATCTTCCTAGAAAGACGAGGAGGTAATGTGTTTGGAATAGAAGACAGCACATAAGCTGTTGTCAAAAGGGCTTTTCAAAAGTTAGCATCATATCCAGGCGAACAATAGGCCTGGAAACTTACCCGCAGCAAGGATACTCGGCAAGAACATCCGACGCATGTTGTTCGGACCGACAACCTTGATAGCACTAAGTGCGCTATCTACCCAGCTAAAGCCGCCGAAGACCCTACCACCAAGAACAGTGACAGCAGTCATTGCCACACCAGTACCTGCCATTTTCTCCTGGCGCTCCCAGAGACTAGCAATGTCAAAGAAATCCCAGAACTCGACTTCTGTGTTGACTTGCCGGCCAGTCAAGTGGCGGCGGCCGCGACGGAACATCAGGTCTGCACGGAAGTTCAGGGCAGAGAATTTGTCCTCACCAATGTGCAGAAGACCGATATTTTGAATGAAGCCGACTCCCTTGACTGTCTTTTCACGGGCATAATCCTCACACCCAGTGACGGCTGAAGAAATTTGATCCAGCATTGCAGCTTTGAGATCCTCGGCGTATTGGAAGACTGAGAAGAGACCCGGATAGTCAACACCAAGGTCTGCCTCGGAGACCCGGGCGATGGTATCGTTCAGAGTGGATCGGGTGTGGTTGTACACATCCTCACACGACTCGTCGATGGCCTTTTCAACACCCTCCGCAAGCTCGCTCTTCTTCTTCTTGCCGTTCTCATATGCGGGCTCCAGCTCTGATAATTCTTCCGTCACGCGCTTGAGCTCTGACTGTGCGATATCACGATTGACCGTTGCAAGCGAGTTGAGATCAGCAAGCAGGTTCAAAAGATAGGTTCGAGCAGGCGCAAGCTTAGACCGGGATCTTTTCTCGAGTACAAAGCGTCGCAAAGCGCCTTCCAAGTTTTCAAAGTCCTGGATCTTTTCCTTCTCCTTGCCTTTGCCCTTGCCCTTATCACCGTCATCATCATCGTGAGGGTCACTGCCTCCACCATCACCGCCCCCGGAGCCAGACTGCGGCATAGGAGGAGCCACAGGAATAGCGTTACTCGACACAAAGTGGACAAGTTCATCGGCCTCCTTGTATGTGCGAGGGCTTAGCTTGCCCACTTGGTCGAGAATCAGACGCTCACAACGTTGCTTGTCCCGAATCTGATCGAAGCCGTTCACCACCATGAAAATGTAAGCCTTCTCATGAGCAGCATTGAGAATGAATTCCTTCGCAGAAAGGGTGAAATGGTTGGCCGCAGACACCACGAAGACGACAACATCGATTTCCTCCTGTCTAGCGAAGACGGCGGTTGTCTTCAATGAGTCCGAATTTAATCCTGGCGCATCGATTAAGGCGATATCAACCACACCGTTGTTGAGGAGAGACTCGTCAATAGATCGGACATCCTTCACGTAGACCTTGCACTGCATGTACTTGGAGTTGTCCACCACAATGTTCTCAAGTTCGACAAGCGGATAAACGTCGTATGTGCTTTCGTCGTTGCGGCTGTATTGAACGTCCTTATGCACTGCATGCACCTCCTCGATCCCGCCATTCTCCCGCGCGTCAAGCACCTCGCAAAAGAGACTGGTACACGGCTGTTGATCCTCGGGCAATACCTTCCGTCGAAGAAGAGCATTGCAAAATGTTGACTTTCCAGCGTTCAAATCACCTGTGACAAGTACCTTGCTTGACGTATCTTCAATTCGGTCTCGCAAATTGAGAAGATGCTTGACGCTTTGGCTGATCTTGCCATCCAGGAGTGACGCAATCGAGGCTTTCTCCAACGAGTGCACCAGCTCAGCCTGAGATAGCGCACCCAGCTTGAGATCTAACTTCAAGATGGAGAATTCTTGTGCGATTTGAGGGGTCACCAACCGAGGCTCAGGCGTGGCGCGGCGCTCGGCAGTGGCACTCGATTCTCCGAAGTCTTCTCCACCTGTTGTAGTCGCAGCACGCCTCAGCGATCCAGGTCGGGGAGGATCCGATGGTCTGGCATGACCTTCTCCGGCTTCCGAGTAAGTACGGTGAAGTTGTGGCTGCTCCTCGGGCGAAGAAGAGGCGTTTTGAACCGAAGGGTAGTGGGCAGGCCATTGGCGATTCATATCCTGCAGCTCCTTCAAAGTATCTATGGTTCGCGAGATGGCGCGGCCAAGTTTGGTCCGATTAGAATTACTAAAAAGGCATCTGTCAGCATTTCGGCAAGGCCGGGGAGTATTTTGAAGATTTGCATACTAAAGCAGTTGGTGAACATGGTTCGCGACAACTTGCTTCTCATGTTCGGCTAAGGCGCGAAATCTCGTGTTAGTCAAGCTTGACATGAAAGAGTCCTTTTTTGAGGATTTTCCTGGGTAGCTCACCAGCAGGATTCCACTCGCCGGGGCGTGTCGGAGTATGTATCGGAGTTGGTCGATCCTCCATAAGTCCAGCACGCCAAGCAGCGTTCGAATCGCTCTCAAGGGCACTATCACCTGCGATGCTGCCTCCATATCCCGAGTCCTGATTCAGCGACGTCATCAAGGCCGTAGCGCTTTCCGAAGTCGAACCGTTGCCCACAGTCATGTAGGCTGGTGGGGGTGGGAAGAAAGGGTTTCGTTCTTCATCTTCGCCAGGGAAGCGAGACGATCCAGCTCTCGAGGAGCCATCACCGGGATAATATTCCTGACTCATGGCGAGGTTTGAGCCATACAAGGTGTTTTGTTTGGAAGTTGGATGGGGAGATTTCCAAGTCAAAAGTGACGTTTGGGCTCAAACGGGTTTAGACACGGCATGTGACCAGGTACGGTTACCGTTATCTTACGTCCCGCCTTGATGTCACTGCCCTCTGTAGCTCCCCTCAATCAAAATCATGAATGTGAGCTGTCTCGGTTTCGTTCGTGTTACATGGCTAATATCTCCCTTAGGTTATTGAATGGGCCTTTGGCAAGCGTATGACGCCTGCGGAGCGTCTGCGCAAGCACCAGCGGGCCTTGGATCGAACACAGCGTGAGCTGGATCGAGAGCGCACGAAGTTGGAGAATCAGGAGAAGAAACTTGTGCAGGATATCAAAAAGAGCGCCAAGAATGGCCAGATTGGAGCTTGCAAGATCCAGGCTAAAGATCTGGTGCGGACACGTAGGTCAGTGTAAGCTCGGGCGCCGCCTTGATCTGAAGCTGACTATAGAAACCGAGCAGATACATTCAAAAGTTCTATCAGATGCGCACACAATTACAAGCTATCTCGCTTCGTATTCAGGTACGAGGGAATCTCCTATGCCGACACGACCCGACTCCGCTTCGACGTATGCTGACCATTGTTTACCTCACAGACTGTCCGGAGTAACGAGCAGATGATGCAGTCAATGAAGGGCGCAACCATGCTCCTTGGCAGCATGAACCGCCAGATGAATCTTCCCGCCCTTCAGCGCATTGCAATGGAATTTGAACGAGAAAACGAAGTCATGGATGAACGACAAGAGATGATGGACGATGCGATCGACGAGGCTACAGGAATCGAGGGCGAAGACGAGGAAGGAGAGGACATCGTTAAGGAAGTGCTCGATGAGATCGGTGTCGATCTGGGCATGTCGGTTCGTTTCCCTGTTCTTACCGGGACAAAGGTAACATGTACTAATGTATCTCATAGCTGGGTGAAACACCTTCGGACATACAACAAGCCGAAGCCGCCAGCAAGGCCCCTGTTGCGCAAGCTGTTGGTGGTGGTGGAGGGGCCGGCGCTGATGCAGGTGATGATGACCTTCAAGCAAGGCTGGACAGCCTCCGACGATGATAACCCAACTCCTCCTCCCTGTCTTCGTACTCTGTTTTGTTTATTACCAGATTCTGCGGTGGGATTTGAATTTTTTTTCTTTGGCGTCAGCCTCATTTGACATAGTTGCCTTTTATCCCAAGGTGTTAGCGAAGTATTACATTTGGAAATACCTGGCTTTGATGCCCAAGATATACTGACTCGATCTGGACGTGCCATTGTTCCTTTAAAGGCCTAGTCCGCAACAGAGTCTTCTAGCCCTACAACCAATAAAATAATGACCCAGCAAGACTTGATGACTGGATATAATCCAACATCATTCAATTCTCAGCAGAAGGAACGGAACTCTCTCGTTGATCTGTAAAAGCGTGGTCTAAATGAATTACTCGAAATTGTGTACCTCTATTCTCAAGAACAACTTGTAGTATGTGGTATATACTCTATAAATTTTCAAGACTAGGCAGCCGCACTGATCTCACAGCAGCACATGCAAGACGTCAATTTATCATACACGAGAATTAGGACTTCTCAAAGGACACCGAAGAATACATTCAGTGTTGAGCATTCATCTTTCCCGAATTGTCAGTTGAGTTTTAACTGGATCCTATGAGATGCTGTGTTTGGTATACATCCTGTCCTCGCTGAAGACTTTATGGGAGCGCATTCTCTAAACAATGCCTAGTGTATGGCGAGCTTGAAATCATTTCCATTCACACGTGCCGCACCGCCAGGATTCAGATCTCCCACGGGAATCTATGGGCCTGTTCCTGGACTCTGATTTTGCAACATAGAAGGCAATGGAGCGAAAGGTGTGTTTAACTTTTAAACCGTTGAACCATCGGTGAAGATTGCTGGTATCGCTTGATGCTCAGGGAGTCTTTGTGAAGTGAAGACGGCAGAATCTGTTTTGCTGAGAGCGATGTTGATTGGAAGGATCATAAAGCCTATTGTCTGGCAATGACTGTTGGGCAAAGGTCCCTAAATTAGCATTGAAATTGGGATTTTGGTTGTTCATCGACTGGGTATGTGATGAACCATCCAATTGCTGTTGCGACGGCTCACTAGAATGACAAGGGTCAGAAGATAGACGACGGCTAGACCGGCATCGTAATCATTGTGGGCAAAACAAACATTGCATTAGTTTGATCATTCTGAACCCAAAGGATGTCAGGATTAGACCAACTTTCAGCCAAGAAATTCGACGGAGACATCGTATCATAGACCATGCTTCACAACCTTCCTCTTGGAGGAGTTTTCGAGTCATACGATCCCTGCCGACTCCAACAACACCCTCCTCGGGTTCCAAAAGTGCCATGACATTATCAATCAACAGACGCGAAGTTGAAGCCTCGAGACTATGCGGTCGCTCATAAAGGTCAACGAGTAATATCCCTGCAAGTTTAGAACATGAACTGCAAATGGAGTGAAAGACCATACATAAATGCATGCAATGGCTGATGGTTTCTGGCTTTCATTAGCCTCGTATACGTGACATTTTCAAGGGACACGCGCCCTGGACAACTCCAGTGAAAATGCTCGAAGTTTGGGTTTGTCGCAAATTGGATAAATTTCTTTGATGAATACGTGGCAATGACATGGTGCAATTGCAACTAAGTCACACTTTCATGAGGCTTCTACCAATACTTGACCTACTTTTCTCTCACCTCCGGTCAGACAGGGCTATTGAAATGTTTCAAAAAAGTTTGATACGCGACGCAGAATGCCTGCAACGTGGTCAGCCAGATGAGACTCAAGGTGTCTTCTTCTTTGAGTCTTTACAACCAACTTTGTCAGCGTAAAGTGAGAGAGTGCCAGCTGCCATGATCACCAAGCAGAGGAAAGATCCCAGTAGACAGAGTGTACACACTGTCAATATGGATGATGTGCCACCAAAGTCGACGTCTATAATCTGCCTCAGGTCCTTGTATTCCAGAGTTCGCCGGATCGCGATGTAGCCCCAGTGTCTGAGCAATTCTTATGGCAAAATCGATGGATACGCTGCTCATCGTTGGTTACTCCTCTTTTAACATGATTGTTTGTGCAATTCAGTAAGCGGTAAGACTTGAGATGGACAGGTTCCGGAGAAATGAATGTCTACTCAACCAGGCTTTTAGCTGGTCAAGGTAAACCATGACAGATTTAAATTGGCTAATGACTATTGAAAGCGTGCGTATTAACGTGACACTGGTTAAGAACGCGTAAAATGTGTTCTATAACGACACCATGCTCACTCTGGCAACTAGCTACATTGAAGCTGCTATCGGCCGATAGACCAGTAGTTTCGATGAGCCGCTCCTTATTATTTCGGTACTGCGAAATGCTGAGAAATTCAAAACCCGACAACGGTGTAACATCGAGCTCATTGGCAGAAGGCTACTATACGCAGGACAGAAAGACTCGAGATCCCGTCTTGAGGAGGCGAGGAAACCGGTATGACTATGGAGGTGAGAGCTCTTTGAATTACAAAGGCTGGCTCAGCATGGCGCATTTCATGATTTGATCTACGGCCAGGACTTCTAGTCGACAAATGAGAGCCATTTTCGGCCGATAGGTCAGAGCAAAAGTAAAGCCACTTCCGCTCACGCGCAATTTTGACTGAGTCGGAGCTACTCGTGATGGAGCGTTACTCGTGGTGTTTGGACGCAGATTCAATAGAGAGAACCAGCTCCTCTATAGAGTTGGCGGTCATATAAGCAGGGTCTATTGATCTTGATAAGCTGAGCTTGAGGCCTGAACACAGGGTGTAACTTCAACTAACGTCTCGCAAAGTTGATTGAGAAGTTTACGTTCTAAGGATCAATCTTTCCTGACTTGATGATATATATGAACCTCGGAAAAGCTCTGCCAAACCGACAAAACAAAGTAATATTTCCCCCATTAAGGCTTAACCTTTAGTGCAAGGCCCGCATGGTGAATTAGATGGTCGTTATGTTCAAGGTCCGCGAAACCATTTTGGCCAACCACAAGCCCATCATAATATAGCTTGATACCCACGCTAATCCGGAGAGCCTGAGTTCTGATGGCTCCTCGGTATTACTATTCTGCTCGAGACGCCCGACTGCAGTCACTAAGAGTAAAGGCACAATTGAAAGCTTGATTGGTGCTGGAGACAACACGCAGTATTGGCACACAAGATCACCTAGAAAGCTTCCCAGAAAGGCCATCAAGAATTCACCGAGACAACTTTCACCCAAGAAAGAAGTCATAGCGCGACTGAGCCTAGCTGCTGTGCCGACAGCAACCAGTGTGAAAGGTATTGTTCGGTGTTCTGCGCGGAGGAGAAAGGCTGTACAGATAATGAACATGATCTCGGAACCAATTTTTTCAGCGGTACTCAATCGTGAGACTCTCGTAAGATGTCGTGAGCCAGTGAATGAGCTCTCAATGTGGACAGAAATGCTTTGGCCCAAGGAACCGCCGAGTTGCAACATGCAGGTAAAGTATAACGTATGTGCTATCCGTAGACTGTAGCTGGAAATACTATGTGACTTTTGACCCATCATGACACCACAGAGCGGAATGGAGACGACGTCGATTGCCAATGCTTGCATGAAAGCTGTGACAGTTGGCAGAGATGATATGCTTGAGGCATTCAAACTTATCAACTTTGATTTCAAGAGATAAAACCGGTAGAGAGAAATAATCGGAGCACCCAAGAACTGGAGAAGATTATATGCAATCGGTGAATGAGGACAGTGATGTCGGAGTAGGCCCAAAGCGCTACCAAGACCGAACAACACGGGGGTATCAATGAGGACCGAGCCGGGCAACATGAGCGTCAAAGCCGAGATAGATATGCCATTTGCTATGACTGTCATGGCAACACTGTTCTCTGATTTTGACAACATCAAACGGTCCAAGCGACGAGATGCTTCATCTATTGACAGAATACCACTCTTCATGCTTTTGTGAATGTCTTGTGCTAGGTAGAGGCGCTGCAAGTCGATGCCTTCCTTCTCTTTCCATACTTCAGGCTCACAATATAAGCCTGGACGACTCCAGTCCACAAGCATGTAGCTCGGTAAGTGCAAGTAGTGATCCGCGTCGATCGTTGATACCGGTAATTGTTCAAGGAACTCCTCCAAAACGCATAGTGGTCCTCCGTACTTCATCAGTGACCGACATAGTCGCTCAATATACCGCCTGTATTGAGGATTTGATGCGGATCTTGTTTCTTGGGTGTAGGTGCCGTCATAGGCCGCGACTGCGCCCTTTTCTCGAATCGATTGTCGTGACGCAAACATTGGAGGAAACAGTAATTCAAAACATTGATCAAGGTAGATGAGGAAAAGTCTTCAGGGGTTTCATAATAAAGGATTCTTTTGGATTGGAATTATTATGCATTATCCCATTGTCCCATCACAATGTGACTTGTCTTCAATTGCTCGTAATCGATGGTTCGACCAATGTTTCCAACGTTACTCGGCCGAGAATTTCAGAATCGCATAGTAAGTATGTTCTCGTAGCTCCGCGTCATTTCTTTCTGTTGAAGAGGCGTTGGCGCGGATATTCGGAATGCCAGCATACTTACAAGCTGGGCGCCATACTTGTGGAGCCCGTAGGAAGCCCAGCCGCGCAAGTCGCTCTTATCCGACCTATCCGATCGTTGGCGCTTTCCTATTGCTGAGGAGTATTATATGTGGGCCCTGAAAGCTTGACCTTCACAGTAGTGAGGAAGATCAACCGCACGACATGTCGGCCGACAGAATTAGTTCCAGAGTGAAACCAGGTGGGGCGGATGTGGATATGGACTATGTGTAGATTTTGAATATTCGATTTGAAGGTCCACAGCTATATTCATTGGTACATTCAGGAACGTTAGCTTTCTATCGTGAATGGGATGATGGTGTGGCTCATCTAACTCTCGGTCGAGAGCTACCGAGCGCACTGCATCGCCACGCGAGTGCCAACGAAGTTGACTGTCTGTGACTCGCAATCGTGTCTATTGTCAGCGGCTGAACATACTCAATGTTTGGCCATTTGAACTTCCATGACGTCAAACCCTATCTCCGTCCTAGGGACCACGGCCCGGGAAACTGATCAGCGGAACTTGGTAACAGACAGCTCTGATGCCAGTTTCACGCAGCATTTTGCATAAATACCAGTCCATTCCCTGCTTCACCTTAATTTTTGAACATCATTCTTGATTTTTAGTATCATCGATTTGGGAACCTCTTCAAGTCGCCCGAAGTCTCTTGATCTTCTCGATTGTAGTCGCAGCAAACATGTCCGACCCGAACAACCCTAACATCAAGCTGAGAACGACCCCCCAGTGGTCGCTTTACCGGCGTGAAGCATTTTGGAATTCCAACTTTGGCCAATACCCACTCTTCAATACTGGTATGAATGACCCCGGTGGTTTCATTGATCAGCAATTCCTAACGTGTTGCCCTCGGCTTTGGTGGCTCAGATCCAGCCGAAATTGAGAAACTAGCAAAAGAAAAGCTGTCACAGGGAGGGTGGTAAGCACTGCTTCAATTTCAGCTACGCTGGCAGGGTCGTACTCATCTACCTCTAGGTATTATTCTTCGTGCAATGCGGGTGTTTCGTGGACCCATTTGGCAAATCGCCAGGCATTTTTCCGCCATCGCATCGTGCCGCGAACCCTGGTTGATACCAACATCCGGGACACGGCCACCGAGATCTTCGGCCACAAAGTCTCGGCACCTATTGGTTTTGCTCCCATTGGCATCAACCGCATCTATCATCCTACTGGTGAAATCTCCGTGGCCAAAGTTGCAGAAGAACTGAATCTGCCTTATTGTCTTTCCTCTGCTGGCAGCTACAGTATCGAGGATGTCGGAAAAGCCAACGGAGACGGCCCTCGTTTCTTCCAGCTGTATCAGAGTCATGATGATGAACAGGCAATTTCGATGATGCAGCGCGCCTGGGACTCTGGCTTTGATGCGTGTATGCTGACTACCGATACTTGGTCCCTTGGCTGGCGCCACAACGACGTCTTTACCGGTAACTATGCTTTCTACCATGATCATGGAGCGGGCGATATTGGTCTGCAAGACCCTGTTTTCCAGAGACGCCTGAAGGAAGCTGGTATTGATCCCAAGACCCACCCGAAAGAGGCGGGTGCGAAGTGGATTGATGAGAACATTTGGCACGGCCGTGCTCATACTTGGGAAAAGGTCCAGTGGACAATGGCCCAGTGGAAGAGAATCAGTGGTGGTCGACCATTCTGCCTGAAGGGTATTCAGAGCGTCGAATCTGCCAAGAAATGCGTTGAAATGTTTGTTCCTATCCCCGCAATTTAAGCAATGATACTGACAATAATTTAGGGGCATTGATGGTATCGTTGTCACAAACCATGCCGGTCGCCAGGTTGATGGCGCCATCGCCAGCCTTGACGCCCTGGAGAAGATAGTTGACGCCGTTGGAGACAAGATCTATGTATGTTCCTAGAGATCGAATCCTTTCAAACGCGAGTCCATTGCTTGAGACAATAACTAACAGCCGTTGGCAGATCATGTTTGATTCTGGCGTGCGCAGTGCTTCCGATGCATTCAAGGCGCTTGCGCTTGGAGCCAAATTTGTTTTCCTAGGACGCCTTTGGGTATGGGCACTGAGCATTGCTGGTGAGCCTGGTGTGCGCCACGTGATGAAGAGCTTCCTCGCAGAATTTGATATTCTAATGGAAGAAGCTGGCTTCCAATCGATCGACCAGATCGATCGTTCGGCTATCGACAGTCTCCCAAACTCTTCCAATCTGATCGCTGATCCTAGCCGTATTTAGATGCTCTGGCTTTTAGCATGATCAACCGGTTGTGACTCAACTCGATACTTTTTCATAAATGTATCTTGGACAGATAGAATGGATGTCTTCACTTGCTATCTATATTTACCGAGTAGACGCAACACTCAAAATGTCAAAGCCATCGGGAGCTGAAAATTTTCGAACTCGATCTAGTATCCCTCGCTCAAAGACACTCAGGCTCCTAGGAGCACACGAGGTTTTGGAGAGCTTAGTTAATTGAAGGCTCACCGCGGTTGTGTGGCTCTGAGTACTTCGCGGCTCACTCAGCAGTGGTGAAAAGGGCATAGAACGCTTCTCAGACGTTGATAAACAGAAGAAAATGTGTCCTATAACTGGATTATGGGTTTTGTGACACAGCCGGTAGCAAAGCGCGAGATGAATTCTCAACAAGACTAGACAGAGGCAATCACTCTCGTCGCTGAAGTATCCTTAAATCCATTTGAGAGACAGCGGTGCAAGTAATTTGAGTTGTCTTCAGGATCAGTTGGCTTGTATAAATGATTTTCCAGTCTTTGATGATGGGCCAGGACTAGAGCGGAAGCAGAAAGGCCGCATGTGGACGGGGGCTAGCGTGATGCAGTTTCTTGATGAAAGCCCACAATTCTCAGTCCGCTGATCTCTTTCAGCTCCGGCTCAGCGAATCAGAGCGACCGGATCAATCTCAATTTTGGGGCCAGTGTAATCCTGGAATGGTCACTGAACAGGTAAGACCGCTTATAGGCGTGCTCGATTCACGCCGTGAGCCAAAATGGGCGAGAAGTAAGCACTAAGACGGAAATAGCAAGCCAAGAGTGGCTGGATATTATTCGGGGACAAATGCACTTATGAGAGGCCCTAGTCTCCATGGAAGTAAAGCACTTAGGAAAAGAACAAACCTCCTCGCCACATGGGTCCACCAATTTAGGATGGAGATATCGAAGCCCAGGTGAATACCATGCAGCTGACAGATGTTGCAGGTGGCAGATGCACTTTAAACACGCCAGTGATCGTGGCTGCGACGGTGTTGTACTGCAGGTGATCTATGGATTGTTGGCACAAGCTGGCTTATAGCTGTAGCGGGAAAACGCAAAAGACATGAATGAAAGAACCATCGCGTGGTGAGGCTGATGAGGCACTTTGGGGCGCCCAATATTCTTAGAGGCGAGAAGCGGCTTTGGAGCCATGATCGGGCGCCTAGGGTCATGGATCGGGACCCCGCAAATAAGGAGATGAGGCTGACATGTCATGAAGCCATAGTTCTAGAATGACATTTGAATAACAGAACTGTTCTCCATGGAAACCATTCCCGAGGCCCCGCTGATGGAAGTTTCCCTTTACCCGGGTGTGTCTGTGTCATGTAAGGAGCAAAAGTGAGGCTGAAGTGGAACACGAGGCTTTGGTCTGTGGTTCCCCGAAGTGCGCTAGCGGAGGCATATCCCAGGAGTTATTTCACCCGGGTTACTCCAAATTTGGCGTCCACCCTTCACATTGTCATGTATAAATATATCTAGTGTAGTCAGAACCGAAGCCATTTATCCCACACTACAGAATTGTCGCATCTTCGCTCCCTAGCACTCCAGGCGGGGCTATTTATGTGCAACCCTGTGGCTTCTTCACTTCTATTGGAACCATGACTACATTCAATCCGGATAAAACTGCAAATGACTGCCAAGAGAACCACTCGGGTTCCGTTCGGGCACAGCCATCACAAACCTCACCCCAGATTCGAGCCAACGCGGTGCACTTTGACGACCAAAACGACACTTGCTCGACACGGACGTCGATCCCTACACTCGAGCATGCGCCAAATACCACAGTATATGAAGGTTACAAGTTCTTCAAAGCTGATCCTATACCGGGCCAAAAGGCGACATGGACTCGGGTGGAGCGTACCAGGATGCATCTGGACCAAAGCGAGTTTTATAAGATGGTACAGAAACGAGCAAACAAGGTTTCAGCAGCACAGCAGTATCAAAATCTATCTGACACTCGCCGGGCTCATGTAAATCAGCTAATCCATGAGCAACGGCGGAGTGATCCCAGTGTTGAGTGGAGTTGTGTCTATGCGAAGGAGCGCGACAGGCCCGCCAAGGCCCGCAACGCTCATCGCAATGATTATGAAACTGTCTCAATGGACATCATTCTCATGAAAAGGCCCATGAAAACGAAATCTTACCCTAGGACCCCTATGGGCGATTTGGTGGATCTTGGGATTCCACTCCGTTTAGATGGAGACGATCTCCAAGAGACGCCCAGGCGCCTTGAACTAGTCTCACAGGAGCGACCCCTAGAGCTGTCCGGTCCTCAGTTCGTGCCCTCCAATATGTGGCAGCAGAAAGACCGGCCGGTATCCTCGGTGCCAACCGTGATGCCTGGCCATGTTGCTCAAGAACTAATTCCTCGTTCTGTGTCGGTCACTACTCCATTCACCAGGCTGGATCTGAGCCAGTCTTCGGCCCCTGAAACCTTCGGTGGAAATGCCAGATTTTCACATGAGAAGTGAGTCAATATCTACAGATCCAAATCCGATTCGCGATTCGATTGAGCTCTTTGCTGCTACGGGAGCAAATCTGACGTTTACGGACATATAGTGCATGCGATGGGCAAACCAATGTTGATAAGGATGGGGGCTGGTCATCTGAAGCTTCCAGCGGGGAGGATGATGACTCTATGATCTTTGATCAGTCTCAGTCCGATGCCAGCTCTGCGATTGAGCACACAGAGAATATGGATTGCGATTGTCCAGAGCCTCTAACTCCCCAAGAGACTACATACCAGTCCCGGTCTCGTAGCCCAGCTCATCGTGACGCCAATCATGGGTCTCACTACCGCAAGAAGTCGCGAGGTCGTCATATGGAGAGGAAGGAGAGATACTACGCTTGGAGGCATTATCACGTTGACATGAAAGGTGTCAAGAATATTCTGCCTGCCATGCGTGCACGGGGCCCTCCAGCAGGAAATGCCGATCCCAAGCTCTGGGACAAAAGGTATCGGATTCAACGCATGGACGATGAAGAGGTGCGCAGTCGACTTATTGACTGCGAAGCAAGAATTGAACAGTGGGAAAGAGCGTTTGAGCATCAAACACGACTGCTACAGCAGAATATTGAAGAATCGCGCCAATTGAAGCGGTCTCGATCTTTCTGGGACTTTGCTCAGGTGCCCACGCATTGTGGATGCGATTTCCCTAAGAATGGACATGATGAGTAGAGAGTATTGGTACTCTTTTCATCACTTTCGGTTTCCTATTATTTGTGCTTTGAGAGCAAGTGAAGGGCCAGTGTGGTCTCAACTTGATTGTATGTGGATGATCTATTATTAATATGTATTCAAGGTAGTTCTACGAGAAACAGCTTGAAATTGTGTCTAGTGTATCTATATTATCTTGTGCAAGTATTGAGCCATGGATGTTTGCCTCGCAAAGAAAAGATGCACCCGATGACTAGGGAATTCTCGGCCCGGCAACATGGAGCAACTTCATTAGCTACGATCGCGATGGGACTTTTACAAACTTATACGTGATTGGCTCACACATATCATCTGCTATATCATTTTGAAAGAAACATTTTGCAGGTTTCTCACAGTGACTTCCCAGGCTTCATAGGTTCACATGAAAAGGAACAACTTGAAAGGGAGCCAAGTATAAAACCGGTGGATCCGATTCGGTTATGTCATGGATGCCCGGTGAGGCGCCGATCGCCGGGATGTGAATGCCCCTCCATTTCTCCTCGCCAACCCCATCCTCTTCTCATATTCATCCCAACTGTCTCTATTTCCTCAGATCAAATACCCCAATAATCATTCACCATGCCTCGCCAATTCTTCGTCGGTGGTAACTTCAAGATGTATGTAACAGCTCACTCTAGCTACCCCGCGCTGAGAGCCCCTCCATCCCGCCCAAGCAAAATTAGCTGCCAGAACAACGCAATTGACCAGCGACACAGGAACGGTGTGCAGGAGAGCATCACCAACATCGTGAAGAACCTCAACTCCGCCCAGCTCGACTCTAACACCGAGGTCGTCATCTCTCCCCCGACCATCTACCTCACCCTCACCCGCAGCCTCGCCGACCCCAAGATTGGCGTCGCCGCCCAGAACGTCTTCGACAAGCCCAACGGTGCTTTCACCGGTGAGATCTCCGTTGAGCAGCTCCGTGACACCAAGATCGATTGGGCTGTCATCGGCCACAGCGAGCGCCGTGTTATCCTGAAGGAGTCCGATGAGGTATGTGTCCGCTCCCGCAAAACGGCCAGAGACCTTCGACCTCTACTCCACGCCCGCAATATTTGATCTGAAAGCTGACAATTCCCCTAGTTCATTGCCCGTAAGGTCAAGGCTGCCGTCGAGGGCGGCGTCTCTGTCATCTTCTGCATTGGTGAGACTCTGGAGGTACGTCATTCTACTTTGGTTTACCCGTTTTTTCTCGTTTCCCGGTGTGGGTCATCGGGATAGGCGTTGAGAAAGGTTCCCCCCGCTTACACCCGACTTTTTTCTACAGGAGCGTGAGGCCAACAAGACCATTGAGGTCGTTACCCGCCAGCTCGACGCTGCCGCCAAGGAGCTGAGCAAGGAGCAGTGGGCCAAGGTTGTCATTGCCTACGAGCCTGTCTGGTAAGAGACATCCTTTCCACCACCCCCCATCGCTTGCTATCCTTGAGCTTGTCACTAAGTATACCTCAGGGCCATCGGTACTGGCAAGGTCGCTACCACTGAGCAGGCCCAGGAGGTCCACGCCGCCATCCGCAAGTGGCTCGGCGAGGCCATCTCCGCCCAGGCCAAGGATGAGGTCCGCATCATCTACGGTGGCTCCGTCAGCGAGAAGAACTGCCGCGAGCTCGCCAAGCAGCCCGATGTTGACGGCTTCCTTGTTGGCGGTGCCAGCTTGAAGCCTGCCTGTAAGTTGATTAAGTCCACCCCTCGCTGGAGACCTGATACTAACTCGGCTCGCAGTCGTCGACATCATCAACGCCCGCATCTAAGGCGTTTATTAGATAATTTGATACTCCGTGCCAACGAAAGGTTAGGCAAAGTAAATTTGAGCCTTCAATTGGTAGGCCAAGAGCTGAAAAGCTTTGAACATGATATATATGTTGTCATGAGAATATTATGTACAATGTGCGCGCCGCCAGTATTTCCGGATCTGCGGCGTATTAAAATCGATGTATGTGAAGTAAGCATGTGAAGTAAGCGTTGGACGAACCGACCCGCAAGGCGTAGTACACCCGTAAGAAACTTAAAGAAGATGCCTGAAATGATCAAGGACATCTCTCATGAAGAATACATCACTGAAACTCCAACCCCGCGCCAGTACGACGTACCTGGCCCGCCGCCTCCACTCTGCGACACTCCACCCCCCGAAGTAGCGGAGGATGTAATGGGCGATGAGAACGAGCCCGGTCCCAGCCCGACACCCGCACTGACAAGGAGCTCCTTGACTCGACCTTCCCACAACAGACGAACATTCCAGGACTGGTCGACGCGAAGCTTGATCACAGAGTCGCCCGCCTCGCTGTCGTCCGCATGAGACTTTACGGCGGAATCGGGTTGAACCGGGTCGGAGACGAGTGGGGAGGTAGGCGGGGATCCCGGAAGTGTAGCAGAGAAATCATGCAGACGCATCTTGCGGCGTGCCCATTCAAGTTCGTCATCGCTGGAGGTAGTTTTGGAGTTTTTGCGCCAGAGCTCGCAGCCCGCGACCATTTCACTTTCCCAGCTATAGACATTGAAGCCGAAGCGGGAACTGAATGCGAGGTTTGGTGATGCGCGAAGAGAGTATGTCGTTGATAGAGAGCCAGTGATGGGCGTGAGTGTCAAAGTCAAAGTGTAGGGGAAAGTAGAAATGGGCGTGGGGTGATTGGATGAAGAAGAGGTTGAAGGTACTTGGGTTGCTGCTGGAAGTGTGCTGAAGCGCAACCCGGTGGACATGCCAACTAGCGAAGATATCGGGGAGTAGTATGCTTCTGCGCCGGCCGAAAGAAGCGACAATGCAGGCGGGGCGTTGGCGGGAGTATAACGAGGATCGGGACCAAAATTCCAGAGTCCGCGCCATCCGAAGAGCGCATTGTCCGTACTGAATAGATATTCATTGCAGTATTTGCCTGTATCATGGGATAGCTGGGCCAGCATGGAAGCCTGTGGCGCGGACTTCGACATCGGCGGTCCCTGGGTAGAACAAACTGCCAGAGCCAGTTGCATCGTCGGAGAAATTCTGCGTAGGAACAATGCATTCAGTGTGGTAGGTGTTGGCAGGTGTAAAGAGGCATGGAGGAGAGTAGCTTTACGCTGCGCCGCCTCTGCGGTATTCTCTCCATCTTTGCTCTTGGGTAATCCTGGGCGCAAACCATCTCTGATCCCAGGGATATTCATGCGATCCAGTATAGAATCCCAACCCCATGTTTCGACAGGAGCAGAAGGCGCTTGAACTTGCCGGTATCCAGGAGAGATTTTTCGAAGGGGAATCAAGGCACTTCGACTGGGCGTGTTGTGAAAAGGCACGGTGCTGAAGAGATATGAGACTGATCCATCAAGCAGTCCTACTGTGCCGAGCGTGTAACTTGTTGCAAAATGCGGCGTAGAAAGCGAAGAGACCCGAACGCGCAATCGTTCCGGAGTCGAGAAGTCCAGGATCGCTGTATTCCATGCGTCAGTTTATGTCCACTGCGCATCCCTGAATGATGTTACTTACATTGCGTAGTGGTCGTCAAGCATGAGTAGGAATTATCGCGGTTCCAGTTGGTGGCGTCCGCAAACGCCAGCTGGATGTAGTCCATGAAATCCAGCATTGTCCCGTCGAGACCGAGTCAACTGGCGAAGACAGTCCGGGCAACTCAATAGCAGCTGGTTGCCCCATCCGGGTTAGTGGGGGTCGGATAAGCCCGGCAGAACAGTTGATCCGGTTATCAGCGAAAAAAATGCCACACTCGGTCCCCGTCTCTATCAACCAAGTCTTGAACAACATAAATTCCCCAATCATTTCAAAATGCCTCGTTCAAAGCGTGCGCGCGTCGTCCACGAGTCCAAGACTGCCAAGAAGGACCACAAGGAGCAGACCCGCCGTCTGTACGCCAACATTCGGGAATGTCTCGAAGAATATGACCATATGTTTGTCTTTGCGGTGGACAACATGAGAAACACATATCTCAAGGATGTGCGCTCCGAATTCTCCGACAGCCGGTATGTGGATTTTTCTACCCGAATAAATGGCATCAACTGACTCAAATGTAGTGTCTTCTTTGGTAAGACCAAGGTCATGGCTGTCGCTCTTGGCAACAGCCCCGAAAACGAAGCCGCTCCCAACATGCACAAGCTCACTCCCTACCTGACCGGTGCTGTCGGTCTCCTGTTCACCTCCCGCTCTGTTGAATCCGTTCTCGAGTACTTCGAGAACTTCCGGCCCCTGGATTTCGCCCGTGCCGGCACTAAGGCTACCCGCTCTTTCATGATCCCTAACGGTCTGGTTTGCTCTCAGGCTGGTGAGATCCCCGCTGAGCAGGATGAGCCCATCAGCCACACCATGGAGCCTGCTCTGCGTAAGCTGGGTGTTCCCACCCGTCTGGTCAAGGGCAAGGTTATGCTCGAGCTCACTGAGGGCCAGGAGGGTTACAAGGTCTGCCGTGAGGGCGAGACCCTCGACTCCCGACAAACCACCCTTATGAAAATGTTCGGAATTACCTCTGCCGAGTTCAAGGTTGATCTCAAGGCCCAATGGTCGCGGGCCACCGGAGAGATCAAGATCCTTGATCAGGGTCAGATGGAGGTTGATGCATAGATGCACATATTATCTGCCTTTATGTCCTTCGACTCACAGTCGACCTAAAAAGATTCCTATGGGCATTCTTATGGAGTTTGGGGCGGCGCTCTTCTTTTTTCATTTTCTCCAGATATATTGAAGATTATTCTTTTTACCCATTTTGTCCACTCCTGAAGACTTGGTGTCTTCCGATTGATGTCAATGATGATAGATACCAGATTGGATCAAAAGTCTACCTACTTGAAAAACACTTCTCTTCTATGTAAATGGGCTCAATTCTCGACTATCTAGCAAGATGCCTGCTTTTAGTGAATGCACTGGCCCTTACCTGGTCTTACCTGAGAGTTATATGACCTTGATTTCCATCGCCTGAACTCCTAAGCATATTTGAGAGACTAAGAATACATACTTACCCCCCAAAGCGCAAAAAAAAAAAAAAAAAAAAAAAGGAATCCCAATCGGACGAAGACATTGAAAGGCATAAAGAAATGAAAGGGGGAGAACCTTGCGAACCCTCGACAGAATAGACGTGGGAAAGAAAACCATGCTGGACTACGGGCAATCGTGTGCGCAGCCTCAGGTAGGCAGGTGTGTCGGAGATATTCCCACAAGACATCATCAGGGGTACAAAGCTGATACAAGATGCCTTCGGTAACACTTTCGATCGTGTGCGCTCTGCCATGTCGGATCCAATCTCCATATGCACAGTCTCTCGTCTTACCCCCTTACCCTTGAGAAGGGGACGCGCGAAAGACAAAGGGATACCCACCAGCAAAATGACGCTGAGAAGAGAGAAGGTGAGTATCCATGGGAAGAACATTTAGTATCGTCGGCGGGAGCGCGGGTCATCATAGCCAGCTTCATCCTCACGTCGTCGCTTATGACCAAAGTCCTCTCGGCCGCCATACCTATCACGGTCTCGATCGCCTCGGAAGCGGTCTCCTCCACGATCCCCTCCACGTTCATCGCGGCGGTCGCGGTAGCGGTCGCCATCGCGGTCATCGCGGCGGTCTCCTCCTCGGTCGTCACGGCGGTCACGGTCCGCGTAGCTATCACGGGGACGAACGGGCTCGCGATTGCTGCCGGTAACACCACGATCACCACCACGGTCGAATCGGTCTCCACCAAATCCTCCACCTCTAAATCCACCACGGCCTCCACCCGGTCCAGAAGGTGCGTTGGGGGGTGCTTGTCCGCCAAAGCCGTTGCGTCCTCCCTGGAAGCCGATTCCTCCACGAGGTCCACCAAACCGATCGCCACGACCTCCACGGCCGCGTCCACCGCCGAATCCTCCTCGCCATCCACCGCCAAAGCCACCAGGTCCAGAAGGGGCGTTAAACCCGGGGCCCATGGGGCGGGAGGGCATGGCCTTCGTGTATCCACGTCCACCAAGACCACCACCAAGACGGCGAGGCTTCCAACCTTTGGTGGTGCGCCCACGCTCAACATCAACCAAGACTCGTCGGTCCTTGATGCGAATTCCATCTGTTTCCTTGTAGGCGGCTGTTGACGTTGGTCACTGTGTTAGCAATCACTTTTCTTGCCAGGGATTCAATTTTGCATTGCAGGAGTCACAAGCAATTATCAGCTGGTCTTGATACCTTTCATGTCTTTCTCACGCTCGTAAACAACAAATGCATATCCTCGGTTGGGTTTTTTAGCTTTTTCAGATACCGTATCCTTAACGATGCGAATCTGAACAAGAAAACGTTAATGGAGAAAAGCTTGAGGTCAAGATCAAGAGAATCGTACTCTTTCAATAGGACCAAAGCGACCAAATTCGCGTTCCAGGTCGGCCTCTTTGACATCGTAGTTGAGTCTTGCTACGAAAAGAGTTTTGTACGGGTCGCCGCGAGCTTGCGGATCCTTTTCGGGGTCGACTGGTACAAGGTGAGCGCGTAAGCAGACTGTTTCCGGAGTAGAAGAGAGATGGGAAAAAGGTCGGATGCGGGGATGCACATACAATTCTTCAGACCTTCCTCAAGCTTCACACGCTGGGCTTCTTGCTTCTCCAGCTTCTGGCGCCACTTGCGCTGAATCCAACACTCAGTCGCATTGTAAGGATGTTCTTCTTCGAAAGCTGGCTGTTCCTCCTTGGCGCGAGCGAGATAGGCGGCGACACCAGAGATTGTGCTTTTCTTGCAGTCTTCTGGAGCACGCGTGGTCGGAGCGAGGTAGCGAAGGGGAGGGCGAGGCTGGAAGAGCGCCAGCAATGGAGGAGGAAGTTTGTCCGTCATCGTGACACTGGATAACGAGCCCACACAGCTCAAAGGTGTCGAACACGGTTGGGTGAGTGCAATGTCCAATAAGTGGGACTCCAAGGGACGAAGCAAATGCGACCCGGTCGGTCCACGGGATGGGCTCATCCCTAGCCGCCATAGACGCGACAAGCGAGTGTTCACCGCTGAGGTCACCGCTTCGAAACGGCAGTGCACTACTGCTGGATGCTACCGCCTTACATACCGCTCTCATGCACGTGACATTGGAAAATGGGAAACTTCGAGATGGGCAGAACACCGGTCAATCACGACTCAACGATGCCAGTGAAAGGAATCAGGACTGTGACCGCCGCCAGGGTACGTGCCAAGGCAACAGCATACAAAGATACATGCGATCCAAGATATCGGTCGCCCCTCGGTGAATCGATTGACTGACTCAGAAATAGAATGGCGTCGGTGCCTTCATCCTCCAATGCAAGCGCCTTGATTTCCACTACTGCAACTTTGGCGGCAGCTCGCGTGGCATGCTGTGAGTGACCAGCAAACAAGGGTCCTCTGACTGTTGATGCTAATCAGACAAAATCTGCAGCGCCTTCCTGACCCAGACCCTTCCGAAGTTCGCGAAAGAGAACCCGCAAATCGAGATCCGCGTTTCCCCACGACACCAGAAGCATCCCATGATCAAGGGTCAATACATCAATGGCAATGAGAAATCCATTTGTGTGCGCAACCTTGAGCCTGAAGACATTTTGAAGAAGGCTATGATCCTCAAGGATGCTAGCGGAGAAAAGCTGAAGCGCACCAAGAAGCCTATTACCAGTTTGAACGAGAGTGTGCGTGGTATTTGGTCGCCATACCATGGAGATCTGCGTGGTGTTTAAAGAGATCTACATTGATAGATCTGGCGTTCTTGATGGGGATTTCCAGGTGGTGTCCATGTAAACTGATGGGCCACCGCCGTTGCATTCTACTGTATTATTGAAATGGTCCGATATTCTTTTCTTTGTTCATTTGCTTGCCTTGTTGCTTTCAAAAGGCCAGTGGTGATATGACTCCTACATCCGGCTATGCATCGCAAAGCCACGTTATTATATCAATCCGAATGGAATTCAACTCTACAATGTACCACCAACCCCTATTCAGGGGCATTTTGAATTGACCAAGGTGTCGAAAAAATATGAAATATGAAAGACTCCTGTGGAAATCCAGGAAGATGTATGGAAGATGTCTATGATACTGGGGAAGCTCGAATGGGATGCGAGAAAAAACTATTGAGTTCCATCCCAAGTTCAAACATATATAGGGATAAAGTTGACATAACGCCTGCTGTGACCATGCCGCTTGGGTATCGAAGAAAGAAAATTTGCAAGTGCCATCCAAAAAACACCGACATCATGCAAGTGAATACTGCTCAAGGTCCTGGGCAAAATCATAGGTAGAGGTGGACCATGGCTGTAGGTGCACTGACAGATTTTCCACAGCCGTCGACCTGGCATTTGGCAAAGGGCTTCGTTTTTTGAGCAGCTTGGGCCTTCCTTGCCTTTGACATGGACCTGTTTTCTGCACACTCGCCGCAATATACCTGTGAAATTTTAGCATGAGCACATCACGCATCTGACACGAATAGGGGACTGACATGTCCACAAGGTTTCGAAACCCAGATCTCTTGCCGTTTTCCTTCTCCAGTGCCCAGCTCCCAATCGCAATTAGGACAAACTGCAACGTCTTCTTCACCTAGGGTACGAGTAAATCCTTCAGGTGCTGGGCTTGGGGCTTTGTAAACCTGCCGTTGAGGTCTTGGTTCTGGCGGAGTAGGAGGACGCATTTCAAACGAAGAATGCCCATAGTCCAAGAACCCAGGGCCAAAGCCGTTAAGCGCAGATCCATCCCCAGAGAAAATCATATGGTCCGTTGGAAGTCGGTGGAGAGGTGGCCCTCTTCTTGGATGCAGTAGAGATACAGATGAGAGCATTCGCCTGTCTTCGGTATCTTGTCGAGTACGAAATCCGCGTGCGAGGGTGCTTGAGATCATCGCGACCGGATCCCATTGTCCTCGAGGCGGTGGCTGCGCTCGCGGTCTTGTTGTGGCCCGAACAAACTGAACCTCTGGGCTGCTAGATGGCCCTTCACCAGGGTCATCATCTGGCTCTTCTTCAAGATCCACGACATCTGCCAGGATGTTCCTACCGAATCGCGGTGGTCTTGAGGTACTGAAAGTCCGGCTCTCTGAGGGGCGAATATGCGTGCGTTGCGGTGGCGTCTCGGGTTCATTTGTTAAGTCAATCACATCTTCTTCCTGGGAGGATAGAGGGGCGGGTCGTCGAAAGTCGAAGCCATCACGGGGTGTTCTCATGGGTGGCAACCGCGCTGGACGTGAACCGGCAGCGTCGGGGGGCGGAGGATGAAAGTGACGGTGCCAGGAATCGTGGCTTCCATCACTAGATTCTTGTGACATCTGGCGAGAAGTTCGCTAAGAATTAAGCCAAAATCGTTAGTCTATATGTTCATTCTATGGACCGATGGGCCCCGCTTGAATGGGAAAGACCTAGCTTACCTTGGACCTGGCGCCCATAAACAGGACGCCGGGCTCGTCACTCATAGCAGTGAGTCCAAGATAACTCTGAATATACGGCACACGGAGGTCGGGGATTTTATCACGCCACGACATGCGCCAGGGAAAGTTAAAGTCGAAGGCCAACATGATGACCGGTCCCGAGTACTAAGGCGGTCAGATTCTGCCAGAGGCGGTCAGCCTTTTGCTCGTGCGAAATTGAGGCGGTCAGTAAAGAAGCTCAGAGGGGAAGACAAAGTAAGATGGGGTATGCTCGGCTTTATAACCGAAGAATGGAAAGAAGAGATCTTAAAGAGATATGAGAAAGATCTAGAAGTGAATATAAGAGTTTGTGACGCCTCGGGTTCCATAGAGATATCTGCAAATTTTGTTTGCATCAAGAGCTGTTGTGAACACAATACAAACATCTTTGAAACTCAGATACCCAGTCTAAAATTACATAATTGGCCCTAATGATCATGATTGCGCCAGAACTGTAACAACGCCTGCCTCGTTCAAGGTGATAATGCTCTGGGCTGCAGATCCAAATGCTACAGCAATAGCAGGGACCGCACTCCGCAGTGGCTCGGACCACTGCTTCGCTGATTTGTTGAATTGCTGGACAGTAATTCCACTAGGACCACCAGTCAACAAGAACTGCCCGGTGTAGTCCCAGAAGATAGAGTTGACATAGCTTCCAGTGTCTAGCACCTTAGTTTCCTTCGCACTGCGCAGGTCCCAGATCGAGACGGTGGTGGACTGGGCCGCCACTGCCGCAAGGAAAGTGCCGTTTTCAGAGAAGTAAAGGCCCTTGACGGGACCAGACATCGTGAAATTAGCCGCGGCAGCTCCAGTCTTGATATCGAAGATCTTGATCTGTCCGTTGGCGGCACCGGCTGCCAGAAGGTTGCCATCGGGGTGAATGTGCACAGACAACAGAGCTATGAAAGATCGTCAGTATGACAGTAATCGGAACCTCACTACATGATACACTTACCAGAGTCGGTGAAAACCTGAGTAATTGCAGCGTTGGTGGATAGATCGTAGAGCACGTAGCTCTTATCAACCCCGACGGAGGCAACAATATCACCTGTCGCATGAAGTGCAAGGGCTGTAACCTCCCCAGCGTGAGAGGCAAAGCTTGCGATCTCGCTGCCATTTTCAAAGACTTTCACGGATCCAGTAGCCGAACCAACAACAGCCTTGTTACCAGCCCAGGTGGCATCGGTCACGGGACCATCTGTCTTCAAAGTCTGCACCACGGCTTTTTGGGTGAGGGAATAGACACCGACAACGCCATCAACACCGCCAATGAGAGCCAGCTCTCCCGTAGAGTTGACTGACAAGGCACGACCACCGGGGTAAAGAGCTTCGGAGGTCTCCAAGGGCTTGTATGTAGAGATAGATTCAGTAGTGGCCCATCCTTCGGGCACAGGGCGCTTGCGTCGGGTCTTTGAGAGACTATATGGAAGAGTCAGCCAAGAAGAATCTAAAGTATATGGCGAAATCTTTCATACCTAGCATGTGTGTTATCGATTCTCTCCACAACTGCAGCAGGCAGACCTTCAGAATCCACCTGCATAGCTTCACCAGCACCAGCAGAGCGGCTGGCGCCAACAGTGACCTTCGAAAGTGCATCGCGGGCCTCATCTCTCTCCTTAGTGACCCGTGCGATCACGCGCACGGCAGCATCGTGCTGGTACAGCGCCGCGCTCAGCTCGCGCCGCGTCTGTGCCAGATTCTGTTGCAGAGTATATGTTTCCAGAGCAAGTGCATCCCACTCCTCCTGGAATACACTGAGGAGCGAGGGGATGGAGGTAAGAGTGGGAGGGCGAGGCCGGACAACGCGCTGGGAGTTGATATCGATCAGGTCTTCAGTGGTCATCGCTTCGCCATTGACGGGGTCTTTGCCATTTTCGGCAATGTAAGCCTCAACGAGGCGCTTCTCGAAGACACTGCCTGTGCACATGTTAGAAAGGCGTTGCGCCAAAGGCGGCTGGGGAAGACCTACCGCTCTTGGGAGAGACGACAGGCACTTGAGGTGCCTCTCCTGAGACTGTGAAGTAAGAAGATTAGCACACAGATCTGCAGGTCGATAGATCGCGAAAGATAAAAAACCTACTTGCGCAAAGCATGGCTAATTGGTGTGAATGGGGGAGAGGTGGATGGAGGAGACCAGACGCGCAGAGCGGCTCCTTGGACTTTTCGATGTGTCTTGTTTCGGTTTAGCGCGGCACTGTTCCCAGCGTCACATATTCACTTTCCACTTTCCACTCAACTTTACTTCAATCTGCCCTTTGGCAGTGACCGTTTGTTCACTCAATGGCCAGCTCTTGACTCTACACATTTCTTCGTCGGGCAGCTTCAGCATGAACTTGACCTGATCTAGTTAAAGCAGCTATCCTATTCCAGCGACCATGTCGAAGAACCCCAAGCTCGCCTACGGTGCGCCACATTTTTTGTTCCCTACCAGACTTTTCTCATTGAATATATAGATGCGAAGGAGCCCGCATTTCTCCAGAAGCTCCGGGGCCACTATGGAAACAACGACGGTCGCCTGGAGCGACCTGCTTTGCGCCCTCGAAAAGCTAAGAATCCCGACGATGACGATGATGCGCCTGTCTACGTCGATGAAGAAAGCAACGAGGTGATCTCCAAAGAGGAATATCAGGCCTTAGTTGGAGGCACCGATAGCCAGACTCAAGAAGGGGGCTCCAAGGATCAATCTGCTGAGGGAGACGACAAGGCATCGACGCTGAAAGAACCCTCGGCGAAGCAAAATAACCTTACCGAAGTCGGCGGACAGAAGAAGCGAAAACAGGCTAAGGTCGTGGGCGAAGATACACTCGAGGAAGAAGCAAAGCCCAAAGCTTCAGCTCGAAAGTCCAAGAAGGGCAAGAAGATCAAGCTCTCATTTGAAGATGAGTAAAGAATAGCCTAGATCTTTGACTGGAACAAAGCCCCAAAGACACAAACGTTGGGATTAATTGGTTTAGTTCTTTCCGAGTATAGCATCGGACTTGATTCATGATGAGTCAAATGCGACCATGAATGTGTACAGCGCTAGCACCGCGAATGAAAAGTAGTAATAAAAATAAAGTTAAAACAGCGAACTATTTAACTGTTGAAATCTGTAAAGATCAGTTCAATTAGCATTTGATAACTCAGTGACGTAGGGTGAAGAGCGATATTATCGCGGAAGCGGTTTGTATTTCGCCCAATTTCTCAGCAACTTTTTTTTTCCGACCAGAGGCCGACTCTTCCACCACCACATCTAGTCGCAACTTAGAAACCCGGGAAGTGGTCCACGCCTGTCACAATGCCCGTGGTTAATGTAGACGATCTGGTTCGCCTGCAGCGGAAGCCAGAGGACATTCGGAATGTGAGTGCTGCCCCTCCATCCCACTTCCTATCTACCTATCTGATGGCATATACTAATGGCGCTAGATCTGCATTCTCGCCCACGTCGTGAGTCTATACAAGTTACAAGCTGTGAAGTATGTACCCTATATATCTAACCATGTGAATCCCGTCCGATATAGGATCATGGCAAGACCTCCTTGACGGACAGTCTGATTGCCACAAATGGCATCATCTCGCCCAAGCTGGCAGGCAAGATCCGCTACCTGGACTCTCGCCCAGATGAGCAGCTCCGGGGTATCACCATGGAGTCCTCGGCCATCTCACTCTTTTTCTCGATGCTTCGACGCTCCAGTCCTGACGACGCTCCTGTGCACAAGGAGTACCTGATTAACCTGATTGATTCGCCAGGTCACATTGACTTCAGCAGTGAGGTCTCGACGGCGTCTCGTCTCTGTGATGGTGCAGTTGTCCTGGTTGATGCAGTCGAAGGTGTCTGCAGCCAGACCGTGACTGTCTTGCGACAAACTTGGGTTGAGCAGCTGAAGCCGATCCTCGTTATCAATAAGATGGATCGGCTTGTCACAGAACTCCAGATGAGCCCAAGCGAGGCTTTCGCTCATCTCAGCAGACTTCTCGAACAAATCAATGCCGTCATTGGTAGTTTCTACCAGGGCGAGCGTATGGAAGAGGATCTGCAGTGGCGTGAGCGCATGGAAGACCGGGCCAATGCCGCTGCCGCTGCCGGTAAGGACAAGTCCAAGAAGCATGTCGCGGACGATGAGGCGGCTAGCTTCAGCGAAGCTACCGAGTTCGAGGAGCGTGACGATGAGGACCTTTATTTCGCCCCTGAGAAGAATAATGTCATTTTCGCAAGCGCAGTGGACGGGTGGGCTTTTACTATCAGGCAATTTGCTGCCATCTATGAGAAGAAACTTGGTATCAAGAGAACTGTTCTGGAGAAGGTTCTCTGGGGCGACTACTACTTGGATCCGAAGACCAAGCGTGTTCTGGGTCAAAAACATCTTAAGGGCCGTGCATTGAAACCCATGTTTGTGCAGCTTGTCCTTGACAGCATTTGGGCTGCATACGAAGCGACTACTGGTGGCGGTAAGGGCAAAGGGTAAGCTCCATTGACTTCCCTTGTGAGCATTGCAACTAATTCTTGTACAGCGACCCAGTTTTGCTGGAGAAGATCACCAAGTCACTCAACATCAATATTCCACCTTACATTCTGCGTTCCCGCGATCCCAAGAATATCATGACTACCTTATTCTCTCAATGGCTGCCCTTATCGACCGCTGTCTTGGTATCTGTGATTGAATACCTCCCGAGCCCTTCGGCTGCACAAGCCACTCGACTGCCCGACATGATAAAAGACTCGCCCGGTGCAAACCACATTTCAGAAGAAATCAAAGAGGCCATGATCAACTTTAAAACCGGACCTGAGCAGCCCGTTGTTGCATACGTGAGTAAGATGGTTGCTATTCCCGAAAGTGAGCTGTCATCTAGCAAGAAGCGCAGCGGCGCTACCATGACCGCAGATGAAGCTCGAGAAATTGCTCGTCGCAAGCGCGAGGAGATTGCGAAGATGCAGGTGGAGGCTGGCGGCGGTCCAGGAAATGACGCCTTTGAGCGAATGACCTCTGCTTTTGAGAACACCTTGATCACGGAGACAGAGGAGCCGGAAGAAGTGGAAGAAAAGGAGGACCCAGAACATCTGATTGGATTTGCCCGACTTTATTCGGGAACCTTGAATGTTGGAGACTCGATCTATGTTCTACCGCCGAAGTTCTCGCCTGCGAATCCGCACGCGAGCCCAAAGCCAAAGAAGGTTACTGTGACTGATCTGTACCTGATGATGGGCAGGAGTCTTGAGCCTCTTCAGTCCGTGCCAGCGGGTGTTGTCTTTGGAATTGGCGGTCTGGCAGGCTACGTGCTCAAGACTGGTACGCTCTGCAGTCAGCTCGAAGGTAGTATAAACTTGGCTGGTGTCTCATTAAGCACTCCGCCCATTGTGCGTGTTGCTCTGGAACCAGTCAACCCGGCAGACCTGGGAAAGATGATTACTGGACTCCGTCTTCTTGAACAGAGTGACCCATGTGCCCTGTACGAGCAGCTTCCTAGCGGTGAGCATGTCATTCTCACTGCAGGTGAATTGCATTTAGAGCGTTGCGTGAAGGATCTCCGAGAGAGATTTGCTCGATGTGAGATCCAGACTGGTGAGGCTATCGTGCCGTACCGTGAGACTATCGTCAATGCTCCGGAGATGGCACCGCCTAACAACCGCGAGTATGGTCGTGGAAGTGTTGTGTCTCTCTCTCCCTCAAAACAGATGACCGTTCGTTTGCGTGTCGTTCCTCTACCTGAAGCTGTGACAGATTTCCTCTCTAAGCAAGTCGGAACCATCAAACGTCTCCAGTCGGAGAAACACACTGCAGCTGAGGCGGCATCGGAGGAAGAAGTCACTCAGCAAGTTGCATCGGTTGATGCCGAAGCTACAGGCGAGGCCCGTGAAGCCAACATTTTATCCCTGAAGGAATTCCGCGACGAATTGAACAAGGTTTTCGAGGAGGACGTCACGAGTGACAAGGAACTTTTCAAGAACGTCGTCGACAAAATTATTGCCTTCGGACCTCGCAGAACCGGACCCAACATCTTGGTCGATGCTACAGCGGTCAACACCTGCGAGAAATTGTGAGTTACTCTAAATTACTAGAAACCCATCATATAAGCTAACATCTAGACCAGCTTACTCGACGACCCCAAACATTCCAACTCATCTGAAAACCACGATCAACAAGCCCTCCTGGTCCGCGATCTATGTGACAAAATTGCCTACGCCTTCCAGCTAGCAACAGGCCAGGGCCCGCTGTGCCAAGAACCCATGCAAGGCATCGCCGTCTTCCTCGAAGACCTGACAGTTCACACCTCCTCCAGCGACGAGCTCGACATGGGCCGCCTAACCGGCGACGCTATCCGACTCGTCCGCGAAGGCATCACCCAAGGTTTCTTGGACTGGAGTCCTCGCATCATGCTCGCAATGTACAGTTGCGAGATCCAAGCAACCAGTGAGTTCCCACCTTTCTATAGTAGCCGGGCCTGAAAACTAACCCCATAAAAGCCGAAGTCCTAGGCCGTGTCTACGGCGTGATTACCCGCCGCCGAGGCCGTATTCTCTCAGAGATCATGAAAGAAGGAACACCATTCTTCACCATCTTGGCACTTCTTCCCGTCGCAGAGTCATTCGGATTCGCCGAGGAAATCCGTAAGCGGACATCTGGTGCAGCCCAGCCGCAGCTTATCTTTGCTGGCTTTGAGGCGCTGGATGAGGATCCGTTCTGGGTTCCTGCTACTGAGGAGGAGTTGGAAGATCTTGGTGAGCTTGCGGATCGTGAGAATGTTGCGAAGAGGTATATGGATGCAGTGCGCAGTCGGAAAGGTCTTGTCGTCCAAGGAAGGAAGTTGATTGACGCGGAGAAGCAGAAGACGTTGAAGAAGTAAGTTGGGAATTGGCTTTAAATTCATTGCGAGGACGTGATAACGTAACCCACACCAAGCTCGCCACCACACCAAGCTCGCCACCCCATCCATTTATTCTCTATTCATGAAGCTTTTATAAAACCACAACGCCTTTATATTCATTTTAAACCTTATCCGGGCATGCGTAAGCCCTATGACCAGGCTTTCTACATAGACTGCATGCGTATTGACGTCTATTGGTTTGGTTACCGGTCGCTGAAGCCCTCTGGGTAGGCGTTGCAGAGACCACCCCACCACCTTCTATGCCCCCTGGTAGACCAATGCCTTGCTCATGGGCTTCATGAACGAATAGGCCCTCATCGCGCTGTATTTGCCGTTTAGGCAATGCCTTTTTTTCATCTTTTTATAATTTGCAACGCGTAGATCTGTCACTTCTTGCTCCAATAGAAGAATACGCTTCATGACTTGTTCGCATGCCTTGTAAGCCTGATCAAATACCTCTTTTGTAGGCGTCGGTGGGCTATCAGACCGATACTTAATAAGACGCTTTGCTGATGCCCTATGCTTTGAAAGCTGTTTGATATTGCTTGGTGTTTCGGGGCAATAGATACTTGATCGGCTTGAGGGTCGGTCTGGTGGTGTAGGCGGACGAAGTTGAATATTGAGCTTATCAAGAACTTCTGCCGCATTTAAAGGTATTAAACCGGTCGCTTTAAATGCATTTTGAATGCTTCTAGCCTGAAATGCGTCTTCGCGTGCGCGTGGGTAGGCTGCAAGGAAATCAAGCTTGTCGATATAGTTTATACCCATACGCGTCTGTTGGTCCACTAGCCGACCGTATGATCGCTTTAGAACTGCGAAACAGCCCACATCTAGAGGTTGCAATAGATGTGAGCTATGCGGTGGCATGCATATAGGTATAACGTCGTGTTCAGTGCATAGACGATCAAATTCAGGCGTAAGATGGCTTCCATGACCATCAAGGATTAATAGCCTATACCGACCACGTATGCGGCTTGCGGTTAAAGGAATAAATAGCGTTCGAAGCCATCGAAGCCCAATTTCATCAGAGGTCCACCCATTCGGGCTGACCTCGAAGCGCCAATCCTTTGGGGTATCATAGAACCATGATTCGATATAGCGCTTGCCTTTGAATATAATCAATGGCGGTAAAGCCCAGCCTAAAGCATTAACTGTTTCCACAGCGGTTACCCATTCACGGTTACCTGGCTGTAAGACAGAGCGGCGGCCATAGTATTCAGCTCTTGTAACCACCCTTGCGGTAGAGACTAAGCCCATTGCGAAGCCTGTTTCATCGAAATTATAGATATCATCAGGTGGGATACCATAGCGTGTAATAGTCTCTTCGACTAGCTGAAACCAGGCATTTAATACCCGCGGATCCTCTTGCTCTGCGCGCGAATAGTTATATCGACGCGAGAAACGTGTTTGAATAGCCGGTGTGCGCTTGATATAGTTTCCGACCCAATTTACGCCGACCGCGTCGGATCCGGTCGCCGCACGAAGAATATTGGCCATATTGCGTACCATAGCATGCCTTGGGGCTGCACCGCGATCGTCCATAGATAGAATCCACTGGGTAAGCGTATCTTCATCTAAACGGGTCATTTTATAGGTATGGGCGCGTGTGGTGGAGATTGAATTGCGGCCATTGATGCGGTCGCGTAGCGTAGACCGCGGAACGTCATAGACGCGTGCAGCGGCAGCAATAGAAGGAAGATCTTTATTCTGAATAGCCTGAATTGCAAGCTCAATTCTACCTTCTTGTTGGATAGAATCTTGCTTATTTTTAGACCGATTTGGTGGCATGGGAGGCAATTAAAAGTGGTAGGTAAGGCAAAGAGACGATGAATTGGATGGGGTGGCGAGCTTGGTGTGGTGGCGAGCTTGGTGTGGATTACGTTATAAAAATCGAAATTCATTGTGTTTATATGTGATCTTGTTATACTGTATCATATTATCGATATGGGTGGGATTAGGATGTGACCCTCTTGAGATAACTTTTCTTCCGAGTCACAGGATATCAGACAGGAAGTAGGGTCAGGTGGGTACGCAGAGATGAGAAGTCTGCTGCGTCCGTTCATCTTCCTCGCTTGACAAACACAGTCCGACATTGTAGGTCTCGACCGTGTATACTAAGGAGGTTGGGTTCCAAGGTTGGAAAGGTCTACGGTAGATAAAGATGCCCTTTCCGGTCCTACATTTGGTAGTAGACTGCGTGAATAAATCACGAGTTGGAAGAAAAATTAGGTCTTTGACCTGTTTCATTCATCGTTCAGTGGGTATCACATAATTTGGCGGGGATCTGGAATCAATTTTCCCTCGCGTGGAGTTTGGCAACTTGAGTCGCCACGGGTCATCAGAGAGGATGCAGCATATAGGCTGATCTGAAGGGGCTGAGTGAGAAGAGATTTACTCTTTCAGAAGCACGAAGCCCAGAAACCCGGAGACAAGGACCTTGTCTGTTTTGTTTCGTCATGATTGAGGATCGACTTTGGCGCCGTTGAGTATCACAAAGGCACGATGGGCGTGCTTCCTGCCCCAGGATCTCATTCCCGCGTTTCATTCGCAGTATATTAATTTTTGAATGAAAGGTTGTCAATAATATCAGTCACTCAACGACTTTCTTGTGTGGAAGACCAAGAAGTGGAAATGGCTGGGAGAAAATCCTCAGAACGGCCGAGCAACCTTTCTTTGTTCACCTGCACCGGTGACAGGGTCTCTCATCTCCTTCCAGCTGATAGGGAACATCATGTTCCCAGCCTCGCTGCGAGCCATCACTACGCCGAGATCATTGCGGGCAGTGGTAAGGTAGTAAAAGCTCTGGTCACCCAGGGAGATGACCGAGCCGCGCACGATATCGCCAACACGGAACATCTCATCCATGACAACACGGTCTTTCTCAACGGCGCGCACATCTTCCTTGCGAATCAATGCTTGGAAGCGAAGCTCATCAGTGTTGCTGTGATTTTCCGGGTTTGCGGCGGAGGTCAGGATGGAAGCGATATTATCATTGTCCGAAGCGACTTCAGCTGGATCTGGACTTGCAGCAGAGGCGTCATCAAGGACGACAAGAATGGAGACCGCAGCTTGTCGCTTCTGGACGCGAGTAACGCGGGCTAGGACAATGGAGTCGACGGCGGGTAGGGTATTGTACCTAGGCTTTGACTTTGAAGCTGGGGCCGGACTTTTTGAAGGAGCTGCACCGGCCTGTTTCACGCCAGGACCTAGTCGCGAGACTCGTAGAGTCGACTTCGATTGAGTCTTGGGCTGGGCGGGATCAACGATGACAGGGCCAGCGATGGAGGCATAAATGTTGGACTGTTGCACGTGTGTGCCGGGACCAGCCGCATACGAGACCACGGAGCCTAGACGTTGGCCAGGGATGGCTATAGGTGGAAGAGACGCTGCCATGTTGTCAAGCCCTCGAGGGCAAAGAATTGGGAAAGATGATGGGTGAGAGACGGAGGGATTTTTCTGCCGGGGAGCTATGCCCGGCTCGGAAGTAGGTTTCCCCGCCCGCTTGTATATGCTACGTGCTACGACTACAAGCTTGTGACAAAGTCCCCTGACACGAATTAATTATGAAAGACCCATATCTAGCTTGAATACACGGTGTATGTGTTGGAATAGGGAAGAGACAGCGGCATTGGTCCAGATATACCGTGAAAATGGAAGTAACAGTGAAACACGAAAGGCCTTGACCACTCCAGATGCCCGCTGACAAAAAAACCGAATTTGGTAGATTCAATGCCCATAAAAACACCCAAGGGAAGAAAGAGATGGGTAAACAAGAGAATAATGGCCAAACGGAGTACGCAAGTACGAAAGGACCGAAAAATTGGGTTGTCGGGCACGCGGAAAAAAAAAAAAAAGGAGAAAACTAGAAGCCTTTATGCCTCGATCAAGGTCTGCTTAGGACCGACTCCCAGAAGCTCCAGGCATCGCCGTGCGAGTGCGATGACCTCGCCTTCACCATCGTCCGCATCCTCATCGTCCGACTCGATATTCTTGTCGGAAATTGACTTCACCATTTGTACAATATCGTCGGATTTTGAGATGTATCCGATGAGCTTCTTGTCTTCAGACTCGAGCAGTTGAAGAAGAGTCCAGATGGCAATATGCTGGAAGGTCGGGTCTCCACTAGCGAGGAATCGCTGAAGATAGCCATGAATTCCGCCATTCGGGTCGGCCCAATCACGCACAAAGATCGAATAGTCTCCCACTATATTCGCATTAGCATCCAATGCATTGTGTCAGTGTACTTAAGAGATGGAGTCTTTAAACGTACCCTTCGAGGAGAGGTTGCCGAGGGCAGCCGCGCTGTTCCCTTGGACTTCAATACTCTCCGAGTTGGTTAGCGGTATCAAGACGTCGAAGACGCCGAGGTTGAGAAGGTGAGACTTGAGATCATCACTGAGAGCCAGCACAGCAATGGCAGCGGTCATTTCGGATTGAACAGTGAGTGGGACTCGCAGAACGAGATCCTTGCACTTCTGAACTGCACCGGCCTGCAGGACGAGTTCTTTGTTGCGATCCGAGCTAGCCGCAAGGTTGCGGAGCGTGGAAATAGCATGGCACTGAATTTCCTCATTGTCTGTGGATCCAAGGAGATCCACCAGAGGCTTGAGGAAGCCGGCTTCGATGATCGGGGATTCATTGAGTGGGTGAATCGAGATATTGCGAATACAGGCCACGGCGGAGAGTATAAGAGGAAGATAGGACGACTGGAGCAGTCGCAACAATGGAGAAAGTCCCTTTGCCCGGACAATCTCCAGCTGGTATTTTTCGTCAGAGGCGAGATTGCGGAGAGCGAGTGCTGCTTGACATTGAACTTTCGGGGTAGATGAGTCCATAAGATGGACCAAGGACTGGACCAAACGACCCTCAGTTTGAGCAAGGCGTTTTCGATTGGTTGAATCGACAGCGATATTGCTCAGGGCCGTTGTGCAGTAGTATTGAACATCGACATCAGGCGATGAGAGAAGTTGGACGAGGACAGGAATGGCGCCGGCATTGACGAGTTGCTGTCGGTTGTCGTCTGGTCGTCGAGTTAGTTCAACGGCCCCCACCAGTGCGTCGGGATAAAAAGGAACGAACCAGAATGTGTCATATTGAGCAGCGCGCCGGTCGCATTACGCTGCACGCGCATATCCTTGGACTTTGCCAAGCGGATCAAAGGACCCAGCGCTCCCGAGCGAGCAATCTTGGCCTTGTTCTCCTCGTGGGTTGCCAGATTCGTTATACAGCCGACCGCATTACATTGCACCTCCACATTGGGCGACATCATTTGGCGGATGAGAGGGGCCAGCCCTCCGAGGGTGACGATCAAGACCTTGTTTTCAGCTATCTCGAGTCAGCGATGGGGGGCCGGGCCATGGAGCTTCGGTGGTGCATACCATTCACAGCCAAGTTGCCAAGCGCGGCACTCGCAGCTCTTTGAACCTCGATATCGGAGCTCTGGAGTAGGAAGAGAATGGGTTCGAGAGTGTCTCGGTCGACTTCGCGCACATCTGCAGAAACGACGTCAGGGATTGCATCACCGCGATTAAAAGCGTCACACGCACCTCTCTCCGTGATCTCGGCGAACGTTAAGCTCGCACTGCGTTGAAGGTCGACGTTATCAGAATACACGAGGGTGCTCAGAGCTCGCAGCGGTTCTCCCGCGAAGAAGTCAGTTTCGTTGCGCTGGACAAGGGGGGTTAGCGACGAGTGGTGTCATGAGATCAGACAGTCCGGTCGGAAGGAGAGTTGAACGATCCAAGGCGAGACGAGACGTACATTTTCCAGATAACTGAGTAGGTCCGAGACCGCTTCCCGTTCGTTATCGGCGAGGGTAGCTTCGTAGATGCCGTCTCGAGAGCGGCCGGCGCCCAAGCAGGCGGAGATTTGACACCATTGGTCGACGGCCGACAGGCACGACCGACAGGTGGTGAAGAGTCCACTCATGCCTCCTCAATAGCCCGGCATCAGGGCACTACCGGTGCAGTTCGAAGCGCGATGGAGGGGAGGTTGGGGGAGGGACAATTTCTGTGGGGAGGTGAATGACAGGAGGCTGGTCAGTGTTGCATCTACCCGTGCTCAAGCTTCTCAGATGGGAACACAGAGACGGTGGCGCGTGATAGAAAGATGAAGTGGGTTGAAGGTGCGGAATGGCGATCAGGAAATTGGAAAGTTGAGGGGGAGAGATGGGAAGAAAGAGAGGTTCCAGGAGCTAGTCAAAGTCCGTAGTGACAGTCTCCAGTCTCCAGTTTCCTATTTCCCCCTCCGGCCTCCACACACTGATAACTGGTGGACGAGTCAATGGATTTCATCGTCCAACCGTCAGATCTTTAGGAAAGAGAAGCAAGAAACAAACATTATGACAAAATATCGTACATTATATATAGCGTTTATTATGCATATCAGCTTTACATTTGGGGAGACTGAGAAGCTCCGATACTTGGGACCTTAAAAATTACTCAGCTACGATACGAGAGCCTCTTTTAACATGTGGTGATAGCCCACCTCAGCATCGAGGCTGGAGCTGCCTCACAGTATTCCTTAAACTGCCAATCCGCCGTCCCAATCCATGCCCCTCGATCATCTTATGCCGGGGCCACAGGAGGCAGATATGTGCAACTCAACCGATCAGGGCCATTCTCCCGGGTCCGTGCCCGCCTTGTGATGCGACCATTAGGAGGGCAGCTGATGCGCGAGCTCAGACTGTGATGCGCGTGAAGAAATGCATATCAAAAAAATCACATGGAGTGGTCGGCTAAACTTACGTGGAGGCTAAGGCAATTTCCCCGCAAAAAGGCAATGAGCCATCCCGTCAGTTCCCAAGTTTCCAAGACCTTGCCACTATCGCCGGCTTGTTCCAACTTCGTTTAGTTCCTCGACTAGCGAGTGGTCTGAGGGTTTCGTTGGTCGCCCATCGGCCCATAGATTTAAAGCAACGAAAAGGCTGGGTCTGGGTCGGGTTGTCATGGTCGGGTCGTCTGGTTGTCTGTGTCTGGTCTGGTCGGGTTGTCTGGTTCCATTAAATCTCGGTCACCTCATATCTTGGAAAGCCCCCCGTGTTTCGTTCTTCTCCGCTTCATTCATCCTGTGAGATCATGTCTTGGTGAAAACCCTCCATCTTTCAGCCCAGTTGCAGATTGCACATCGCAGATCCTAGATCCCCGATCGCTTCAAGGAATCCCCAACCCCACCGCGGTCTTCTAAAAATTCTAGCTTTCCCGGTACTGGTACATTGGCACGGGAAGCTGGTACTCTCGTACTCGTGCAGGCTTGTTTCATTGTCAGTCGCGTGCAGACTGCACAGAGGAGCCCCCCATGTCGACCTCAACCGCCACCGCCTCCGCCTCTCTTACTGACCCTCCTCGCTCCGGCCGTCTTCGTCGCTTCAGTCAGCTACGAGCCTATACTCAAAACCTCTCACATTCCTCACCAAGCCATCGTGCGCGGCCTAGTCTGAGCAGTCGGGTGCCCTGGCTATCAACTCCGTCGGGCGCAGAGTCTCCATCGACGCAGGTGGGGAGCTCCACTCCTTTATGCCCCGAAAGTGATCAACCGGTCTTGTCTCGCTACACCTCGGCGCCTACTTCGAGCTCCCACGCTCTCATTGACAGTCAGAATTCCTCGACTGAATCCTCGCGATCATCTCCCCCCACCGAGCTCAGCCAGTCAACTCATGTCATGGCCCGACTGAGGAGTGCTTCCGCTGTGCAGGGTCGTCCGCCGCGCGCCTTGGCTCGAACCGCCACCCCAGAGGCCACGCCAGAGGCGCCTACATCGTTACCAGGGCCGACCACCACAACAAACAATATTTCCGAGCAGATTGACACAGCTCCGGCCGAGATCCAGTCCCCCTCAAAACTACCACAGAAGGCGACGATCAGGTTTTTCCCCTATCAGGATTCCTACCAAAGTTCGCGACCGTCGCTGCCCTTTATTCCCATCTCGCGCACACTACCCTCCGACAGTTGCGTCATTCGCGTCGGTCGATACTCCGAACGTGATGGGATTCCCAATCCCAACCCTTCTGAACCCTCGGATTCTCCTGTCGGCTTCAAATCGAAGGTTGTGAGCCGAAAACATTGCGAGTTCATGTACGTGAATGGTCAGTGGCATATCAAGGATGTGGGCAGTTCGTCGGGCACGTTCCTGAATCATATGCGCTTGAGTCAACCGAACATGGTCTCCCGCCTCTATTCCATCAAGGATGGTGACATAGTACAACTTGGTATCGATTTTAGAGGCGGAGAGGAGATGATCTTCCGTTGCGTGCGAATTCGCATTGAATGCAATCGTGCTTGGCAGCAGCAGCCCAACGAGTTTAAGTAAGTCGCCTCAGCCTTCTAGTTCCATGTCCGGTCTAACATCATCCTAGTAAAAATACCGAAAGCTTGATCAAGAACTTGGGCAAGGGGGAAACCGCCGACTATTCTGGTTGTCGTGAATGTTCCATTTGTCTTGGTTCTGTCTTGGTTGGTCGTCCCTTTCCATTTTCGATGTACTGCTTCGCTAACGCTGGTCCAGCGACCCTACCAGTGCCTGTTCATGGCGGCTTGTGCCCATGTCTGGCACTACAAATGTATCAGTCGCTTGCTACACTCGCCCGATTACCCCATGTTCCAGTGTCCCAACTGTCGGGCCTTCACCGATTTGAGTGCCGAAGTTGACGACTCGAATGACCAGGAAGGGGATAAGTCTCCAGAATTTGTCGGCGCGGAGGAGGAAAATCAAGCTGCACTGCGGTCCGAGACGCAATCGCCCGCAAATGCTCAGGCCGCGAGCGAGGATCCAGAAACCTCGAATCAATTAGAAGCTCACCCCGAAGAACCGGACTTGGCTACCGACGTCGAGAACCTGCACTTGCAGGATGACCAGACCCGCGAGGCGGACACGGAAAGCTCCGACTCTGCTGGTCCGAATGGGAGCAACGACGATCTTGCTCGCAGTGCCACTGTCAATCTTCCAGGTTGGCAACCGACTGAACCTCTTAGTGTCCCGACTCGGCATGCTCAACTCCGTGCCGACACGCCTGGGTCAGACGAAAACCCCCTCACGCCACGAAATGACTCGGGTCCTCTAGCATTTGATGGCCGAGCAGGAATGCCTTAATTGATAATCTTGGGGAACACATACACTTTGGAGATTATATTTCGACTGTTTCCTGAAACATCGCGTGATTTGAAATTACGGCTCCGATGATTTCACCACATTTTGCATCTGACATCTTCACATTTCCCTTATTTCCATTCCCAGGTGCAATCTATCTACGCATAGTTGAAGCTCATCTGACCTCCCATCTGCATTTCTCTTACAGCGTCTATTATATGTCTGCAATTGGATTACCTAGGTAGTCGTGGCAAAACCGGCGTTTCCTTGTTGGCACTCGACTACCCCATCGTTCGATATACCCATTCACCAGCCCCGACTCTTGTCCCAAGGCTTTTGGTGATACCTATATCTACGGCGAACTTGGAACCTTCTTTGCGTTGGCTTACTTTGTCTATTCCACCATTTTCCATACCGGGTTGGCTTTGTGACTCTACCATTTGATCCATCTGCGATTCAGAATAATCGATAAATCTCTAATTCTCGCTCATTTATTCCAAGTAAATCATATCCGAAACATCCCATTCGAAAACGTAGTGACCCGGTCATCGAAGATGAATCTAAGATTAGTAAATCATCTCGTCGTCAAAGCCAGGTGAAACTCGAACTATCTGCAAGCTGTATAGCGCCCCCGTTACCATGAGCCTGCTTGAGAAGGTGACCCTCATCCTTTCTATATGATAGAATTGACTAAATCTCCTTACCTTCTGCTCATCATCAGACATTCCACTACGATGCCACGCCTTGGAACATCTCCCTTGTTTGTCTAGAGTGGTTGACATGACAACCTTGCGTCTGGTCACGCCATTCAAATTCGAATCTGATCAATTTATATAACTTATGAGCATGATGTTAATTATGAAAGACTGCTGAAAACAATTGCCGAGGTATACCCGTTGAAAACTCCCGGCATTATGATTGTGCTCCACACCGGGACCCATCGGTACTCAATGTGCTCCATTTCTGGACTTGCTGGCCTTATAGCCGTTTCATCAGCGGCCGACCATGAGACGAGAAACACTTTATTCGGTGCATTTCAGATAAAGTCCGGTTTCACGTTCCCCAATTGAGCCACAATGAAGAACACCAAGCTCACTCAGGAGCGTCGGTTTGCCGAGAATACGCGCGTCACGGCAGAGACAGGGTAACCCTAAAAACGACTCTAAATCTCGGGTTTTCCGACTGGTGCCTGAGGGACCTTCTTCGGACCCTCTTCTAGGTTCGGCACGTACGCCTTCCGCGTCATTCCTCACCTTAAGTCCAGGTGCCGCGTAATAGTCTCATCTTCAAACAGAAGCTTGGCCGTTAGAGTGCGGGTCAATGCCTTGTTTCCTTCACGCAAATTGCTGAGGCCCGACTGCGCGTTGTCAACGATCGGTAGTTCCTCTGTTTGTGGATAGAGCCTGCAGATCGTGATGTTAATCTTGGAAATGATGTAAATAGAGGAGATTCTCCTTTCATGCGATGGTTTCATTTCATCTTTCACTGCCTATTCTTTTACTGGTTTTGGAATCCAACTCTGGAAGATGAAAGTCCGCTCACTGTCGCTCTTTCTGGCGCTGCTAGGTCCTGTAGCTGGCTTGTCCAGGACTTCCACCCAGGGGCTGCTCTCTAACGATGAGCGTATGTTTGCACACCTGTCTGCACGGTTGATTTTGACTCGTAACTAAACCCTCCCAGTATCCCTCGGCGACTGGCAATCGGCCTACGAAAAGGCCTCCCATTTCGTGTCCAAACTGAACACCACCGAGAAAATCAAGCTGATCACTGGAAGCAGTGTCAATACCACCGATGGCGAATCCTTCACTGCTCTTGAGTTTTTGGATGGAAGTATGGGCCTTCAGGACTATTACTATGTCTCTGCGTTCAGTCAGTCGTCCGCGTTAGCCATGACCTGGGACAAAGAGGCCATATATGCCCAAGCGAGAGCCATTGCGACTGAGTTCTATCTCAAGGGTATTCAAGTCATTGCTGGACCGACTTCTCAGCCTTTGGGTCGCACTCCATGGGGTGGAAGATTGGTCGAGACCTTTGGATCTGATCCATACCTGAACGGCATTGCCACTGGTATCAGTGCGAAAGGGTACAAAGATGTCGGAGTCATTGGTGGTGCGAAGCATTTCATCTTGAACGAGCAGGAAACCAACCGAACTTCGAGCGGAAGTGGAGGAGCTGGAGGTGGTGGTGGTATTGGAGGCGGCGCGCCGAGCTCCAGTGCCAATTCCACTATGAACTCTGCTGCAGCTGTGCCCTCCTCTGCCGGATCTGTTCCAAGTGGAATGGGTGGAGGCGGCTCTTCCTCATCGTCTTCCTCTTCTTCTGGGGCTCCTTACTCCTCCAACGTGGACGACAAGACCCTGCACGAAACTTATCTTTGGTCTTTCTATGATGCAGTTCACTCTGGTATTGGTGGCGTGATGTGCGCCATGACAAAGGTCAACAACACTCTGTCGTGTGAATCTTCTTCTCTTCTCCTAAATCTACTGAAGACGGAGCTTGGGTTCCCTGGCATGGTTTGGCCTGACACCAATGGCCAGCAGGACGCCCTTGCCTCCGCGACTAATGGCCTCGACTACGGCTCGTCCAGCCTCTGGAGCACGTCTACTATGGAGGGCTATCTCCAGAAGAACAATCTGACTGAGGCACGTTTGAACGACATGGCTATTCGCAATTTGATGGGATACTACTTTGTCAACCTCAACAACGGTTCTCAGCCCTCTACTGCCAGTGACGGCGCTTACGTGGATGTTCGCGGCAATCATTCGAGCCTCATCCGCAAGAATGGCGCCAAGTCTATGGTTCTCCTTAAGAACATCGACAATGCCCTACCTCTGAATAAGCCTCATAAGATGGCGATCTTCGGTTCCCACGCTCGTGCTGTCATTGCCGGTCCCAACATGGAGTTCAGTGTTCAGGGCTCTGGTCCCACCTACGCTGGCCATCTTGCTACTGATTCTGGATCTGGCCAATCTTCCCTGCCATACCTAATCACACCCGAAATGGCTTTGACCATGAAGGCCAGTCAGGATGGTACTATGCTCCGCTGGGTTGCCAATGATACATACTCTACTTCAAGCGGCTCGTCGCTTGTGACAAAGGGATCCTCGGCCACTTCTGTCACACCTTCCATCGGTAATTATGCTGAGAATATGGACGTCTGCCTTGTATTCATCAATGCCCTTGCTGGTGAAGGTGCCGACCGTACCGAACTGTACAACACTGACCAGGACGCTCTTGTCACTGAAGTCGCAAGCAACTGTGCCAATACCATGGTAGTGATTAACACTGCCGGTGTCCGCCTCGTTGATCAGTGGATTGAAAATGAGAACGTCACTGCAGTCTTGTACGGTAGTCTTTTGGGCCAAGAATCCGGAAACTCCATTGTCGACGTGCTCTACGGCGATGTCAACCCCAGTGGCCGCTTGATTCACACCATCGCAAAGAATGAGAGCGACTACAATGTCGGCATCTGCTACACCCATAACTGCAACTTCACGGAAGGCAACTTCATCGACTACCGATACTTCGACGCTGCTAAGGTTACGCCTCGCTTTGAGTTCGGCTATGGTCTCTCTTACACCAACTTCACCTACTCTGGTTTGCAGATCAAGTCGCCTGCCCCGCTGTCCTTATACCCCACTGGTCAGCTCTCCGTGGGTGGTTACGAAGACCTTTGGGATGTTGTTGCCCATGTCAGCGCTACCATTCGCAATACTGGCTCTGTCGACGGTGCGGAGGTTCCCCAGCTTTACATCGGGTATCCCAAGGCGGCGAAGCAACCATTGCGTCAACTGCGTGGCTTCGAGTCTATTGAAATCGAGTCTGGGCAGCAAGAACAGGTGAAATTTGAGCTGCGTCGTCGTGATATTTCTCACTGGGACGTGGCTGCGCAGAAATGGGCCGTTGCTCCTGGCATGTACAAGGTCTACGTTGGAGCTAGCTCAAGGGATCTGAAGCTGCATGGGACTTTCTCTGTAGAGACCAAGGCATGAATGTTTATGTGCTAGTCTAGGTACGAAGATAACTATGCGCGATCTTAGCATTTGCCAAGAAATACCCAAGCCGTTTTTCAATCAAGTGAAAGCAGTGATTAGATTCAAGGTGATTCTACCGGGATACGAGAACAATCTAGGTAGCCAAGGCCTTGGGGTATGAGCCATAGGGGAAAGGCACGGCATGCTGTTGGAGACCAAAAGCATAATGCAGCTTAGCACCAACTGTCTAGGGGTCGACTTTATCGCTGCCCAATCCTAGGTGTTCTTATCGCTTGGCAATTTAGTAGTTTCGCCATCTCCTTCCCCCTTTGAGTCCTCTGTCCGATAAGACTTGGAGATCCTAGTCGATTGTTATCAGAGAGTAACCAGTTGATAGACTTTCCTCAATTCTTGGACGAGAAGCAGCACAGAGTATGGTCTTACCACCAGCGTCGAGAGATAGCAGCCCGGCTCTATCCACAACATTCATGACTCCGCACCGCATTCCACATTCTGCGTCCTTAAACCCCGACGTGAAACGGTATAAAACTAGCCAGTTTCCCCGCTTGGCTGTTCATGTCCCCTCTCCAGGGTACTACGTATAGCCATGACGGAGAAGAAAGTATCTTCAGAAGACCATCCCGTTCCCAGCGAAGACGCCAGTTCCGGCACTGTTGAACCATATCATGAGACGAAGCGTGGTCTAGCCTCCCGACATGTACAACTCATGGCCATCGGCGGGTCGATTGGCACAGGTCTTTTCGTCGGTATTGGATCGTACCTGCGCGATGCTGGACCATTGTCATTACTATTGGGGTACATCATCTGGGGTTGCTTGTTTATTCTACCTGTCAACTTGAGTGTTGGAGAGATGGTGGCCTATCTCCCTGTTCGAGGATCGATCTTCGAGCTGGCGGCGCGATTTATTGATCCTGCGTTTGGATTTGCCATGTAAGTCCTCTTCATTCAATAACTCTTCTCTGTGAAGTTGGAGGCAAGACTAACGCCAATTTGCACAGGGGCTGGGTATACTTCTACGGATGTGTAATGCTAGTATGTACGGAGTATGCCGCTGTCGCAACGGTCATGCAATATTGGACTACAAGCGTCAATCCTGCAGTGTGGGTCGCAATTGCTCTTGTCGTTTGTTCTCTGCTCAATTTCGTCGCTGTGAAATACTACGGAGAAAGCGAATTTATCATGGCATCAACGAAGATCTTGCTTCTTATAGGTCTCGTTTTGTTGACTTTCATCACGATGGTTGGGGGAAACCCCAAGCACGACGCCTATGGTTTCCGCAATTGGACACACGGCGTCATGTTCGAGTACTACACCGATGGTGTGACGGGGAGGTTCCTAGGATTCTTTTCCGTCATGGTCTACGCCGCGTTCTCGATCGCTGGACCCGATCTTCCGGCTCTCGCCGCCGGCGAGATTCAGAATCCTAGATACACCATTCCGCGCGTCGTCAAAGCGACATTCTGGCGTATTGTTGGATTCTACATTGTCGGTGTGTTAGCCGTCGGTATCATTTGCAGTCCGCGCGACCCTCGTCTCATGTCAGCGATTAATTCTGGTGCATCTGGATCTGCTGCGTCGCCTTGGGTCATTGGTATTGAAAATCTGGGCATCTCGGGCCTCCCCGATCTGATCAACTTGCTCATTCTGCTTTCTGGGTGGTCTTGCGGGAATGCCTATCTCTACAGTGCCAGTCGAACTCTATATTCTCTCGCCCGCGACGGCCAAGCACCCAAGTTCCTCTTGAAATGCACTGCATCGGGTATTCCCGTCTACTGTGTGCTGACAGTCTCGCTTCTTTCCTGTGTCACTTTCCTTGTCGCGGGATCCTCATCTGTGACGGTTTTCTACTGGTTCGTCGACCTGACCACCCTCGCGTTCGTCCTCACATATACGGGAATGCTTTGCGTGTTCATTGGATGGTACCGTGCCTTGAAAGCACAAGGCATCGATCGGAAGCAATTCGTCCCTTGGGCTTCTCCATGGCAGCCTTATGCCGCTATTTGGGCCATCGTCCTTGGCAGTGCTACCGCCATCTTTAACGGATTTTGGGTCTTCAAGCCGTTCAATGTGCAGGGATTTGTGACCTCATATTTCGGGCTGGCATTCTGGATTTTCATGTATTTGTTTTGGAAAATCTACCATCGCACGAAATTGGTGGACCCCGGCGAGGCAGACTTGCATTCTGGCAAAGCCGAAGTTGACGAGGAATGCAAACTCTGGGAAGATGGTGGATGGGAGGAAAGGAGGAAGGCTGAACTGGCACAGATGAACTGGGGGCGTCGAGTTTGGGAGAAATTGTGGTGACGAGATGTTCAATCTATTTCCAGCCGTCTATATAAGTAGTCACGCCAAAGTGTCAATGTGGTCCTATGAATGGAATCGATCAATCTATCCCCAAAGTATTGCACGTATTCCACTTGGCTACGGAATGCCATTTTCGAGAGCAGAACCCCCCCGCATTCACTCGCAAATTGAGTCTTGAGCCATGCCAAGGTTTAAGCAAGTCTACGACTGGTTCAGCTGTAGAGATCCCTTTTCCAGGAATCATTTTGCTGTCCCCACAAGACCCTATAACTTGATATATTTAGTGGGAAGTTGGGCTTTCGTGGGCGCTTATCGAGATGGAAATTGCATCTAGAAGAGCTGATAGCCACTCAGTCCTCCGGATTATGTTGAGCATCATCAAGTGAGTGAAGATGAACGCGACCTCAAGGAGCTGGACGGTTGTTCATTCTGTGACTGCTGATCATCTGAGGCTTCAACCCCTCACTTCGTTACGGAGATATACGTCTTGTCCAAGGGCCAGGGTCACGTCAAAAGCCATGGTCGGCTTGCAACGCAGAAGGCACATCCGTGTGCGGTGCTGGGTCCTGGAAGCATCTTACGGTGACAAACGTCGCGTCTCACGCGGCACCGAAAAGCGGTGTGTCCATCCCATTACCGGCACTTAGTGTTAGGTGGTAAAGAGAAGCTGTACAACGGTTTAAATTGGCGATGTCACTGTGCAGCAAGAGTGATCATAGCGTACAGAGCGGGCGCCACTCATGACACGGACCAACCTTTGAAGGAACCCGTCGTCGTTGCTTCCGAACGTTCAGTGTTGACAATCTCGCATCTCAACTTTTACACCATATGCAGTGACTTTGCTTGCGTCTGAGTCCAAGGGGATTTACAATCGCCGACATACGCGATGCCGCTGAACTTCAGCGAGCCGCCGACTCCCACACTGAGCCGCCAGAACACCGCTTCGTTCAACCCGCACCACCAGCGGCGCACCACACACCCTCATCTCCTGTCATCGCGTCGAAAGCCAAGGAGGCAAGTTCCTATTATAGATAGATTGAAAGTCAAGGCGCCTAATCGAGTTTGTAGATGGCCACTGGTCTTTCGCTTCATAAAGGGGGCTATCCACGTCGAGATATTGCTACCGGTCTTTCTACATGCCGTTTTCACGGCTTTTGTCGTGTATCTCGATACTTATGCATTTGATACCGTCGGAATTCCCTCGAGCATCGTAGGTCCTCCCCGGAACGCTCTCAAGTGCGGACCTCACCATCAACCAGATTCCATCACTGTCCATCGTGGTAGGTTTGATCCTCGTCTTCAGGAATCAGACCTCCTACAACAGATTCTGGGATGGTCGCAACGGCATGAGCTCAATGAACACCTGTGTGCGTAACCTTACTCGCACAATCATCACGAACAGCTACAGTTCTACCCGTGGCCCGCCTACGGCAGCAGAACGTGAAGACATCGACCGCACAATTCGAATTTTGATCGCCATTCCCTATGCCATCAAGAACCACCTGCGCGCTGAATGGGGTGCCGCGTGGGAGCTGAATGGTATGGTCGGGAACGACTGGGGCTTGGGTGAACGTGGCTTAGCCGCATATAATCCCGAATATGCGGGTCTACTCCCGGCCGGTTTGGAGGGACACGAAGACGAGGGACTTGGTTTGCCTTATCAGTTGACATTCTTTGTGGATTCGTTCATCAAGCGAGGTGAGAGCCGCGGTTGGTTTAATGCGCCGGGTGCCAGTCAGATGCAGGCACAATTGAATGCTCTTTTGGATGCGTATGGCAGAATGGAGACCATCAAGTTGACGCCTATGCCAGTAGCTCATCTGTGAGTTTCGATGTTTCAACTTTGATCTTATTTTTAGAAATATCTTGCTAACACAGAATCCTAGAATCCATCAGAAACAAGTCCTCGCCTTGTTTGGCTGCGTTCTGCCATTCGCCATGGTTGATGAGATGGGTTGGTGGGCGATTCCCATCGTCAGTCTAGTCATCTTTACCCTGTATGGCATTGAAGGTATCGGATCTCAACTTGAGGATCCCTTTGGCTACGATCGGAACGATATCAAGATGGACGCTCTCGTTGGTGATTCCAAAACGGAAATTGAAGTTGTATTGAATGAGTGGCGCAACTACTCCAAGTCATTGGATGGTTCGCGCGAGGGACAAGGGCATGGAGACAAGTGCGTCAATGCTCAAGAGAAGAAGTACGCGCCCCCTGACCTATTTTTGAAACTCAGGACCAGACCTCGAACCATGAATTGAAGCCGCTTTATGTCGGCTTCTGATTTACCGGGTTCCTTGTATGCATTGAGTTGAAGAGAGTCATGTGAACCTAGAGAGGCATTTGTCGTTTTGTTTGTATTGATAGCTATTGAAAGACCAGTTCCATTGACTTCATTAAGATTGAGCGTCCGCTAGTCACTGTATAGTTCCTGCCTCAAATTGGAGGTTCCAGTGCCAGAACCCCATCTAATATTGAGTCGGGTGTAACGTCGACCAAGACTGAGGAGACAGCCCTAAGACCACTCCCATACTGGAGACTTCGATCGTCTTCAGGATTCGCAACAATGATACGATGGCGAAAGACTTTCCTTGCAGCTAGAGCTACAATCGATGGTGTGAGGTAGTCGATACCATGAAGCGGTGCAAGATATCTGCAGCGTTGATCAATACCTCGAGGCTTTCATAAAATGGCACTGGCTGAAATCAACTTACTTGGAAAATCGAGCGAAATCGTTCTTCGCTTTCGCAGAAACCCCTCCAGCAACTGCACGACTGAGCCGTAAGAAAACAACAATGTCCTGAATATATCGAACCACCTCCGCACTAGTTGTGACGGAGCTACTCGCTTCCCGGAGTTTGTTTATTGCCTACAAGCAGCGTTCGGTAAGCGAAATGATATCAATTCGCGGAGTGTCCAGGCGTACCAGATGGTCGATTTTGGCCATTTTCTTTTCAAATGTCTTCGGTGTGTGAATGACAGAAGACGCAGATAATTGGCTGTCTGAGAAGTATTCATTCTCCTCAAGATATAAGTAGCCATCCGAGGGGTCATGAAAGTGGGAAATCAGTAGTTGTTCATTCTGCATTCAAAAGTCAGAACAGACTCTCGCGAGAAATTCCAGTGGCAAAAGTGCATACCAAATGTATTTTCAATGGTGGTCGAAGCTGATCAGATTCTCTAGTCACGAGTGCAATGAAGAGAAAATCTTCGGGGGCATTCAAAAAGCCACTTTCAGTCACCAACGTCTTGGTTCGCATTAACTGGATTGACTATCAGCTTTCCCGAAACGATGTATCGGTATTGGTCACAAACTGACCTGCAAAACCTGGCCTTGAACATCATCTTCAACCAGGTTAAAATCTCTAGCAATAACAACGTTGACCGCATTTATGTCCGTGGGAAGCGGGCTCGGGATTGGGGACTTGCTGCGATCTCTAGGATTCATTCCTAGTGAAAGATTGCTGGACTGCTCCGATCAACTCCAGATCATGGAAAATAAGAGATTAACAAAGGCATACCGAGGCAGTCTTCAAGCGGAAATAAGATGGACGCTCTAGACTTTTACGAGCTTCTGCCGTGAGGATCTCATGCTGAATGTCCCCGATAGATGTTGTCTCAGAACAATCCAGGATGGAATAAGACAAGTCAAAGGTATTTGAGCATATCTTTTTGGAAGATGAGTAAATATCAATGTGGAGCTAAGAGGGTGCTCACATACCAATGCTAGCTCTTTGGCAAGATCGTGAACACCATCTCTGGTGGTTTCAATCAAACAATGTTCACGCGCAACAAGACATAGAAGTAGAGCCACTTCGAGGTCAGAGAGCTTTCGCACGATGTCCTCAAGGCTCAAGTCATCCATCCCGACACTACATAGATCATTGAATCTGTCAAATGAGATGACAGTGGGGTAATGTTAGATGGAGGGGGGTACGCGGACGATAGAGATGGATAGTTGGTGCCTTAAAGGCCTTATATTTAGGGCATCGATAATACCATATTTAGACTAGTGCCCAATCCCCGGCGCAGGCCGCGGAGCTGCACCGCCGCTCATCACCAACCACAACACGGGGCATGGGTTGATGGTCTCTTCAGAGCCATCATCCGTGACGCGTACTGCATAATAATGGCGCCAGCAAATCCGCTCGCCAACTGGGAACGAGTTGGCGACAGCTTCTACCGCAAAATCCCCGTGTATGACGCCATCTTTGATGAAGACGTGGAGCTTGAGAACTACATTGTCGCGGGCGCGCCGTATGGGGGTGCTATTGGTATGGTTATTTCTGATCCTATAAACCTTTCTAAGCTAAATTGAAACGCCCGCAGCCCTCTATCGTGATGAAAGTAAACCGTTCAGGCTTCGAGACTCGCAGAGCTCGCGGACTAGCATTGAGATCTATTCCTGCTCGGGAAAGCACATAAATACTATCAATGTGAGTTACTATTGCTTTATCTCGGGTTTTTGTATGAATGCTGATTGACTTACAGGGTGAACAAGCTGCTATTCGAGGGCTCGGCTGGTCCGACAAAGAAGAGCTCCTGGTGGTTTTTGAGGACGGCACCGTCCGCCGGTATTTCGGTCTGGACGGTGAATTTACATCCTTCTCACTGGGAAATGTAAGTTATTGTCCTCAATCCCTTTTGATGGAAGCATTAAAAGCTGATAGTGCGCAGGGTGCTGAAGAATATGGCGTGAGAGCTTGCCAATTTTGGGCTTCTGGCCTTGTGGCATTGCTGTCCAACAATCAGTTGATTGCTGTGTCTAAGTTTGATGAGCCGCGACCCAAATTGCTTGCACCTTGTCCCGAAGGCGAGGTATCGTCATGGGCGTTGATTCCACCTGCGCACACTCTTTCGCGCTCTGTGGAGGTTTTACTCGCTGTTGATAAGACAGTCTTTCTGGTTGACTTTACAGAAGCAGAGGACAAAGTCTTACAGGACGGCCCTTTCAAACACGTTAGCGTCTCGCCAAGTGGGCATCTCGTCGCGCTGTTTACTAGCGAGGGAAAATTATGGATCGTCAGCAATGACTTCCAGAGTAAGCTCAGTGAGTACGACTCGAAGTCACGTGTGCCGCCTAGCTCGGTGAACTGGTGTGGCGACGAGGCGGTCATTCTGGCCTGGGAGGATGAAATTCATCTTGTTGGGTCCAATGGTACTGCATCAAAGTATTACTATGATGGTCGAGTACATGTCATTCCTGAGATGGATGGTGTCCGTCTTGTCACGAATGACACATGTGAATTCTTACACAAAGTCCACGGTAATTTGCACATCACAAGAATTGATCGATTGGCTACTGACTCGGCCCAGCTGTGACACAAGAAATCTTCCGATTAGGCTCTTCATCCCCTGCATCGGTGCTCCTCGATTCGGTGGACCAACTGGAAAAGAAATCACCAAAGGCGGATGAGAATATTCAGCGAATTCGCTCAAGTCTTCCCTCGGCAGTGGACGCCTGTATCAAAGCAGCCGGGTATGAATTCGATTCTTACTGGCAGAAACGGTTACTTAAAGCCGCTTCCTTTGGAAAATCGGTTCTCGATCTCTACAATAGTGACGATTTTGTGGAAATGACTGAAAAGCTCCGAGTCCTCACAGCGGCCAGAGATTATCAAGTCGGCCTGCCTATTTCGTACGAACAGTACTTGCGCTTGACTCCCGAGGGCCTTATTGAACGTCTGATCAGCCGTCACGAGTATCTTCTTGCGATCCGAGTCTCCGAATATCTGCAGATTCCCGCAGATCGCATCTATGTCCACTGGGCCAGTCAGAAAGTTCGGGTTTCTACAGTAGACGATGAAGCCGTGTGCAAGCTGATTGTCCAAAGGTTGGAGGGAAAGCCAGGCATCTCTTTCGAAGTCATTGCCCAAACAGCTTATGACGAGGGACGGTCACATTTGGCCACACAATTGCTAAATCATGAGCCACGGGCAGGGAAGCAAGTGCCGCTATTGCTGAACATGGAAGAGGATGAAATGGCCCTGGACAAGGCAATTGAGAGCGGTGACGATGACCTTGTGAACTATGTGCTCCTTCATATGAAGAGCAAGCTTCCTCTGGCTAGCTTCTTCCGTATGATCAACACTCGTCCTATGGCATCCGCTTTGGTTGAGACAGATGCGCGAAGTCAAGACACTGAACTCCTGAAAGACCTTTACTACCAAGACGATCGACCTGTCGAGGGATCAAATGTTTTACTGTTGGAGGCTTTGCAGGAATCGGACCCGCAACGCAAGACTGAGAAGCTCCATCTTGCCTCACGTCTACTGTCAGACTCCAAAGACCCGACGGTTGTATTACATCAGAAGCTGGTTTCCGAGGCTTCTCAGCTGCTGAAAGCTCAAGAGGCACTTGACAAAGATCTTGCCGACCATAACGAATTCCTCGGCCTCAGTCTGAACGAGACGATTTTCCGACTTGTTCGGGCAGGCTACGGGAAACGAGCGCACAAGATGCAGGCTGAATTTAGGATGCCCGAAAAGACCTACTGGTGGCTGAGGCTTAGAGCCTTAGTCGCTAAACGTGACTGGGGTGAATTGGAAGAACTTGGCAAGACTAAGAAGTCCCCTATCGGATGGGAGGTAGGATATCTAATCATTTATGTTTGCGCAAATGCTGATATACAACAAAGGCGTTCTATAACGAGGTCCTGGGCGCCGGAAACACAAAGCTTGCTTCCATGTTCGTTCCGAAATGCACGCATCTGCCCGTCGCGGACCGAATTGAAATGTGGGTGAAATGTGGAATGATCGTCAAAGCAGGCGAAGAGGCGCAAAAGGCCAAAGACGTGAACACCCTCGAACTCCTCCGGAACAAAGCGTCCGGTCCCGCAATCACCGAGATTGAGCGCATGATCAACCAGCTAAGGCCCAGAAAATAAGTTCCGGTCATCACTCATACTTGACCGCTATGTCCTCAGGTGATATCGTCCTCCTCGTCAACTGGCGCATGGTCGTCCGCAACCGGGTTAGACACCAGTGTTTCAGATGCGAAAGGATTCTGTGTGGACTTGGGCTGCTTGGTGTTCTCGGACATCTCGTCGTCATAGTCGTCGTCGTCGTCGTCATCTCCTGCATTGGCTTGTTGCAGAGCTGCAAACATGCCCGCTTTTTTGTTCAACTCCTCCCATTCACCCTGAAGTCAAATATTGTTGGTTAGCACGTGTATGCACAAGTTGATACGCAGTCCATAGCAATCACATACCCTTCGATCCTTAACCACCTTTGCTCGGCTGAAGCTTCTGGCCTTCTTAATTTCCATCTGGTCCATGACAGCCTCTGCTCTGTCCATGCCCTTCTGATGCCTCATACGCTGCGCCCTTGACATCTTCTTCTGTTTCTGCTTCTTCTGTATTCCAGAATTTCTGCGATCGCTCAAGACGGAGGGTCGTTGAGCGCTTGGAGATTCGGCTCGCGGCAAAGAGGTCAAAGACTTGTCCACATTCAAGCTGGGGGACATAGCCCGGCGGGCCGCACGGGAGTTGTCTGTCTTGGCTAATAGATTGTCAGTAAATCTAGTAAAATAGAGTGATTTGCGACTCACGCTTGTTCTTCGCCATGGTGAGATTTGTTTTGAAATGAGAGTGAAACTGTGTGTGGAGACACTCTGCTATCGATAAAAACTTTTTGCGGTGGGCGCGATGCACCTAAAACGCAGCCCCGGACCAAGCGAAAGATTGTATACAAAGTCTCCGTGTCCATCTTCTTTCATCCACTTCTCACGGTGTCCGCGATCCCACCACCCGGCCGATGCTCTACAGGCCTACTTCCTGCTGCGGCTCTTTTAATTTCGCCCTCCCGCCATGACAGCCCGCAGAGAGGGAGCTGACATCTTCTCCAACGCCCCCATCCGTTATTACGCAAGCCGAAGCACCCACGATGAAACAACTTTCACGGGTCTGCTAAACAATCAAGTAGTCGCCTATACCCTGGTTGCTTTCTTCTCCGCCTACCTTCTCCTTGACCACTTTGGTTTTACGCCCGTTTCGCTCATCCGACTCCTCTGGAACGTCCTCGTCTATCTTACACCCTCTCGGCTTGTCGTCGCATTAGATTCCCGCATGTCGTACTCAGATCCCTCTTCCCCGCGACCTACGCAGATGACCTTCCACCTGAAGCATGAGGCGATGCAGCGTATCTTCGGTCTGGATAACAACTCTTTTCCATTCTTCCCCCGATCGCGTTCTCTTTCGGGCTTCGGCAGCGCTCTCCTGGGCAATAACAAAGATGCGGTGCCTTCTGGACTGGGAAATTGGGACAACTCTTGCTACCAGAACAGCATAATTCAAGGACTGGCCTCACTGAAGTCGCTTTCCACGTTTCTGGGTCAAAATATCAATGCGCTGGGCGACAAAGGATCGTTATCTACACACCAGGCGCTCAAAGGAATAATTGACCTGCTTAATAGCGCATCAAATTATGGAAGCAAGCTCTGGATTCCCGCCGATCTGAAGTCTATGAGCAGCTGGCAACAACAAGATGCGCAGGAGTACTTTTCGAAAGTGGTAGATCAAATCGATATCGAAGTTCAGCAGGCCTCAAGGGGGCAGACAACAAACATGGGACTCAAAATGACCGGCCTCGAGGAGAATATCCTTCGGGATATTATGCAGAATAAAACTTTAACCGATAAATATGAAGCGGGTCCTGTCATTGAAAGATCCTCTTTGCGCAACCCTCTTGAAGGCTTACTCGCCCAGCGAGTGGGTTGCATGAAGTGTGGCTACACAGAAGGTCTGTCTCTTATTCCGTTCAATTGCCTCACGGTGCCTCTGGGAGGCAAATTCGATTACGACGTGCGCGAGTGCCTGGATCAATACATGAGTTTGGAACCTATCGAGGGTGTGGAGTGTGCTAAATGCACATTGATACGCGCACATGAACAGTTGACCAACCTCCTTGGTAGCCTGTCGGAGGATGAAGGTCTATCCGATCGTTCACAAACGGCAGGCTTGTCCGATGCTGTACGCACCTCTGCGTTGGCAAGGTTGGAGGCCGTCAAGGCGGCTTTGGAGGAGGGTGATTTTACAGAAACCACACTGGCAAATAAATGCCACATTCCCTCTAAGAACCGCGTCTCCACCACCAAATCACGGCAGGCTGTTATTGCGCGGGCTCCACAATGTCTTGCGATTCATGTCAACCGCAGTCTCTTCGATGAGATGACGGGCACGTTAAAGAAGAACCTTGCCGGAGTGAAGTTCCCTAAGACTATGGACCTGAATGACTGGTGCCTTGGAACTCGGAGAGCCGAAAAATCCGGGGACGCTATCGAGCGATGGGTGACCAACCCTTCTGAGTCAATGCTTCCTGGCCCAGGCGAGTCCATTCGTATTCCCAGTAGGCAATACGAATTGCGAGCCATTATCACGCATTACGGCCGACATGAGAACGGACATTATATCTGCTACCGCAAGTATCCTACATCAGTGTTCCCTGCCCCTGTCCCAGACGAAGTCCTGCAGGCTGAAGGAGACAAGGAAAAACTTGAGCGGTGGTATCGTCTCAGTGATGACGATGTGCAAATGGTTAGCGAAGGAAACGTAATGTCACAAGGCGGTGCCTTTATGCTTTTTTACGAGGCTATCGACAACGGACTATCAGCACAGGCCGAAGAACGCACGGATTTGGAATCCTTAACGTGCGATCAAGTCGAGTCGAACTCCAGTCATACCATGTTCGAAGACATGTCGACCATTTCGACTCCCACGGAGTTCGAGTCCAGCACATCTCGCGCCACAAGTGTCTCGACTCCAGACCGCGTGCCGTTACCTTTTGATAATATCAAAAGTACCGTCTCATCACTCAAGACAGCCAACGCACTTGATACTAATAAACAAGATTCCGGCGACGCACTTGGCTCACCATCTGCTATTACTGCATCATGATCCGGTCCCGGTCAGCCATCCGTATTTCATCATTTTCCTTGTCAGCAAAACATTGCCGCGTATTCTGGCAACTGCATCACAATGATACCCGAGGCACATTTCATCTGGGGCGTTCAGGGGGGTTTGGAACTTGCATGTTCTTCTCACACTTGTATTATACGAACAGCTCACTTGGCAGAATTTACTTCATTAGGGCCTTTCCGTAAATTTGGAAGATTGTGTTCTGAAAACATTGCAGGTGATTCTATGCATTTTTGGACAGGCTTCTAGCTAATTCTTGGCACTTATTCTGAACGTAGATAGTTTACTTCGAGGTAATTCTTGGAAGGCTCTTATGCTCTTATCATTATATTGAAGAGATCTCTCGCTGGCCATTGGCGTTCACTTCGTCTAAGTCTATTGTCAATGGCCATCAATTTTAAATCTGCCCAAATAGACAGAGCTCTATTAGTATTTTTTTCTCTCCGACTCTCCCGTGTTTTTACCTTTTCCCGAAATTTACTTCATTTCAGTGTGCGATCTGCATATGATATCACCTCTTTTACTCTACATCTCCAGCTTCTCACTCCGTCGCCAATAGTACTCCGATAATGTCTACTGTTGACTTGTCTTGAGGCTATCACAATGCCCCATTTAGCAACTTCTTTGACCTTTGTGTTGACACCTCCTCCCAATCGGCTCTACTTCAACTAGTACTCTTAGCAGCTTTCTTCATCGAATGGCCCACAGTTCATGATCCCAGACTTGGATCAGATAACGAGCTCCGGCCTCTAACCTTCTATATTTCTTCCCTCATCTACCTGTGTCAAATACGTATCTTGACTCAATCCGGTATGTTCGTTTGGTTTGTTTTGCTCATTTCATTGCCATTTGTCTCATTCCCATTGTCACAAATTCTTCACCTTTTTTGATTGATGGCTTGACCGTGAGCAGTCTCTACGCGAGCCTCCAACATCGTCTTTACTCCATCCTTCTATTGACTTGTTCTTCATCTCTATCCCTAATGCTCGTTTCATTGACATCCATCCTTACTCTTTATTTAAATTTATTCAGTTCTTCTCTGGTCCGAACCTCTCCCCTTACTGACGTGAATATCAACGCAAGAATCTACTGCTATTATATCCCCGCATACTTCCGTCGCAATGACAGGAGGTTCTCAGCCCGAACCTTCCAGTTAGTACATTTCAAGCCTCTTGAAAGCCACTCACTTCCAGATCATCCATACTTTTGCACCTGTCACCTACCCCATTTACTACTTCTATCTCATTCTCTTCTACTTTAACCGTATCCCGCTCCACCCGCTCGAATCTAACTTTTGGGACCCCCAAACACTTTTTTGGTGCCAAAACGAAATCTTGATCTTCCTCTATTCTCATATCATTCTTTCCTGGATCTTATCACTCACAGTATTTGCTACTAGACACTACAATGAACAACGAGACCCCCGCCGCTGCAGTTCATGAAGCCGGAGAGGATCATTGTGGGCTACCAGCTATTACGATGGAGAGCGATGCCATCGCCAAAGTCGATCAGGCCCCAGATTGCGGGAACTATGATAAGTTTTCTGAGATCTCTGCCAAGATTGACTCTGCTGAGCTCTCTGGGACGGAATATCGAATAACTGCAGATCTCAAAGCGCCAGAGGACAAGTATCCTACTTATGCTCTCGAAACGCCACAATGTCAGGCCAGGGTTTTCCTGGATTCTGGAGCTTCTGAAATCCTTCAAGGTTTCTCTGAGGATGAAGCGCTCAATTTGGATGAGATACAAGACTCGCAGGACTATCCTCCTCACACGGATGGATTGAACTTTTGTAATGAAAGTCAATCAACTCTTGGTGAACTCAAAGCCTTGGCGCGATGGACTTATAGTGGTAAGCTCACTTTTGATTGAATCGTGCCTCAAGTTAACTTGATTGAAGATAAATCAGTCGAAGAGACCGTGACTGGTGATATCAATTACGTTGTTCACGGCGCCGACCTGCAAACTGGAAATGCGGATACGTCTGTGCCCGCAAATTCCTATGAAGAGGATGTCACTACTTATCGTGATGATGAACTTTCTGGAAGGTCAGTCATTGACTATGAAATTCCATAACGGTATTAACGATCTCTAATGCTTGTTCAAGTGATGATGAGAATGAAAGCAGAGGTCTTCAAATTCCCCTATGTGCCTCAACGGTTTCGGCTGGACTCAGTCAAGCGGACGATTATTCCAAGCAGGACACATCCAAGGCTAAATCACCTGTGAAGGAGGCGGCAGCGAGTGGCCATCGAGCAACTCGGAAACGATATCGCCATCAAAATCAGAGCAATGTTCCAGAAAAGGACATCAAAATATCTGAGCGAGAGATGACTCGATCTAAGGAGCTAGGATTGCGCAGATTGATCGGATACAACGAGCTCACAGCTATGTTTTACCAGCCAATCGATGGTTGCGGAGATATCAGCTCTGTTTCAGCCATTGAGAAAAAGCCTCGCAAGGCAAGCAAGGAGGCGCCGCTGCAGAGACTGGAATATATGCTTTCAGTCGGATCGGCTATCCAAGCTGCCCAGAAGCATGCGAATCAACCCGTAGTCCCTACCTCCGAGAGCCTGGACAAGGAAAAAGCCCTTAAAGAAATCGCCAACAGGATTATTGAAGAAAATCCCTCATTTAACCCCCGGGACGTCAAAAAAGACATTCGGAATTTGCTTACGGCTTCGAGGATGTTTCAACATCCTCCAAAGATGGACGGGGCAAGGGGATGGATAATGCACGGTATGAAACGGAACCTTTTGAACCACCAGGTGAACCAGAACATGCCTTTCCAAAATTACATTGCTAATTGATCAATAGCTTGATGGAGCTGGATGGATGGTAAGTAACAGTCTTGCTTGTTTAAAATGTGTTATACAATCTTGACATTCACAGTGTGATCGAGAAAAAGAAGGCACTGTCCCCCGCGGAGGAATGCTGTGCGACATGATGGGACTTGGAAAGACGCATACCATACTCTCTTGCATCCTTGATGATTCCCTCGGTACTCTACCCGGGCAGATGGCTCCTACTCTTGTCATTATTCCAGTAAGCGCCCGCGGTCACTGGTAAGTATGCATTACAATATCCAAGAACCGCACGGGTGACTGACTTCACCAGGCATCGCCAAATTTCCCTGGGCTTTAATACCGGCGCACTGGGGTCCATCTGGGATTGGAATTTTGGCATGGCTCAGATTTATGGGAGCAACATCAATGGCTTTAAACAGCACGGCATAGTGTAAGTGAGGATCTTGAAAGAAACCCTGGGCTTGGTGACTGATATATCGCTAACAGACTGGCAACATACGATGACGTGCGGAAATCATATCCATTATCCCGAATGCCAAATTGTCTACAGGCCAACGAAGAGAAAGCTGAGTGGTGGAGAAACAACTTTGAGAGCCAGTTGGGACTGATGCACAAAATCAATTGGCATCGCATCGTTCTGGACGGTAAAATTCTTCAACAAGTTTGCTCTAAGTGAAGACTTTAAAGCTCACGATCTCCAACAGAAGCGCAAGCAATCCGAAATACGAGTGAGACTTCAGCAGCTGTTCGGGCCCTTACCGGAGAAAGGAAATGGATCTTGACGGGAACGCCTTTGTATAAGTAAATGAATCTTTCTCTTGATGAGATTGACTGTTAATGTTGAATAGCAGAAAGGAAGACTTGCAGCCATATTTCAGCTTTCTTGGGGTTCCGAACTGCGAACTCCAGAAGAGCTTCCAGGATCAGTTCAGCAGGGTATGTATTGACAATCTTCCACATGGACAAAGTGGCTTCGTTCACCCCTTCTCATTTAGTCGGTCTACGATTCAGATTGTATCAGCAAATACTGACATTCTAATTATACGTGCAGGGGCATGAAGGCATAGCTAACCTTCAGAAAGTTCTCGAGCCGCTCTACCGCCGAAGAACATTCGAAAGCACATGCTTCTGTCTCCCAATTGTTCACATGCCGAACGCCAAGGAAAAGCTGGTAGAGGTTGAATTCTGCAAAGTTGAGAAAGTGATTTACGATGAAATCCTCAACAAGCAGGTTGATAAGTTCAATGGCAAGTCAAAGATCTTTAGAGGCGAGCGTTGGCTTCGTACTGACATCCATGCACAGAACTTCCCGGTAGCAGTTCATCCAAGACGAAGATCTCCCCAGAGCAGACCTCATGCATTCTTGAGACAATTGTACAACTGCGCCAAGTCTCTAGTCACTTTCTTACTGCTTTCAAGGCGGTGAAGCCCCTGTTAGGCGCCATTGAGTCCGCTTTGGAAGATGAGGCTGCTGGGACAGTTGACGCATCAGACCGTGATTCGAAGGAGCTCTGGGGCTTTATCGAGCTTCTCAAAGGCTCCTCTTTTCCTGGCACAGCATCGTTGGAAGATTTGCCTTGGACAAACCACGAGCGCAAGGCCTTCGAAGATCGCATCGCCCTGAAGCGTGCAATAAGGGAAGAAGGCCAACGCTTGGCCGCTGCAGAGAGCTGGGATGAGTATGACTCGATTGTTGCTAGAGCTTGCGTTGGCTGCTCGGAAAAGCTCACACTCGACCGACCCTTCTTCGTGACTTCATGCCATCTTTACTGCAAGAATTGCTATGATGGTCTTCGTAGCCAGAATGGCGCCGCCGGATTGCGAAGAAAGGTTTGCATGAAGTGTAGAGCAGAAATCACCGATGCCGTTGATTTCCATCCTTCTAGGTCTTTGCTTACAGGCACAGCGCCCCCAGCATCAGATCTATGGCCCGGAAGGAAGCGAAAACGCGGTGGCACAGGCAGAAGCTCCAGGAACAAGGCCTCAAAAAACAACTCAATCTTCAACCGGAATGAAGGAGAGAATGAATCCTCTAATTCTGCGGATTCAACTACCGACGACTGGACCCAACTCATCCAAGAATACCATTTTGGCGCTACCTGGCTAGGATCAAAGATGACCAAGGTCAGGGACATCATTCGAAAGTGGCTTCTAGAGGATAAAGATACCAAGATTGTCATATTCTCTAACTTTCTGACCTCTTTGCGCATACTTGAATTGATCTGTCAGGAGGAGAAGTGGACGTACCAAAAGGTAAGTATCCGAAAAGATACCATAACGGCATTCGCTGGGTATTGACTCTTTGCAGATTTCAGGCGAAGTGAATGCCATTCAAAGAGACAACCAGATTCAAGAGTTTCAACACAACGCCAGATACAAAATTCTGCTCTCAACTAGCGCTACTGGAGGAGCGTCTATCGATCTCACAGCTGCGAATAAATGCATCCTTCTGGACGGATGGTGGAACATGGCACACGATGAGCAGGTAAGTTGTACAATCAATGACTGATACCAGATTAGTTTTTGACCAGTTACATAGGCCTTCTGCCGGCTGCTACGCATCGGACAAGATCGTGATGTGGAAGTTATCAGAATTATTGCAGCCGGTACGCTCGATGGGCAAGATTCCATCGACAAACAAATGCACGAGATGCAAAAAGCCAAGATGACTGAGATCTTCGAAGTCATGGGTGTATCTGCATTCAAAAACGTCGGTGCGGCCAAGAGCTTTCTTCTCAATATGGGAGATCTCATGGATGACAAGGAGGGCCACATCACACTCGTCCGGCGCGATCGCCGCAAATGGAGGGGTAGACCTAGGGACCGTTTCACTGACAATCCGAAAGAAGAAGAAGAAGCGGAAGAATAATTTAGTATTGCTTTCTCGTTTTTGCCCATTGCTAATTACTATGATTTTGCGCGGAGTTGCTTTTGTGGTGCATTCTCAGTATTTTCGGCCGTCCGAACCCAATCTGTGCGTTTTGCAATCCCAAAAGATGGAAGAAAAAAGGGCTTAAAAACTTTTCGTTTGATTTCCACCTTTTTTCCAGCTTGCAATGGACTTTCTTTGTGTTGTCGCAAACTATAGTTGGTAGTCCCGGAGTAGCTACTTCAGTGAGCGACTTGCTCAAGTCTTGAATTATCTACCTCTCCATCTCTTCATCAACTATAGAAACCAATTGATAGAATGATTTCAAGCTTCATTAAGTCGAATTAAGCTGACTGTCTATATATCATGCCATTCGATCTATTCTGGACACAAGCAGCTTCGGGAGGCCGATGGATCCAGCTCAGCACTGGCTGACTATTGTGGAGAGGTGATGCATATCGCTTCGCCAAACTTGTGAAGTAAAGATTAAATTTAGATCCATATGGTTTTATCATTCCAGGAGATCAAGGATACGAGCTGTCCTACGTATCAAAGAACTTTTGTGGTTTCCTCGAGTTCGAAGATGGCACAAGCTGACATGGTGGCAGGCTTTCTTCTTCAATAATACCGATCATGTTGACGATGATTTCACTATCTTTTTAGTTGGTACTGACTGGTCGCCTTTTTCTTTTCTGGTACTGGTTAGATGGCGTTGCACACTCGCTGTCATTTCTTTGAGTCCCATGGAAATTCACACAGTGTGTATTTTCAATTATTGAATACAAGACTGGAATTAGCGAAACGTAAGAAAAAAAAAAAATCATGTGTTTGTTCCATTTTCGCCCATTGCTTGACAGCTGCAAGTCACCTAATCCTCCTCCATTTCATGTCGACGACGGTCCTGGTGCCGCTGATACTCAGTAACACGCCGCGCCCCTAAAAACAAATTCGCCTGGCCCTGCCCATTAGCATCTAGCATAGGCAGGTGACGGTCATCATAGGTCCGTTGCTCAACACCCCGCGCATAGACGGATCCCAGCTCCTGTAGTTCTTGGATCTGTGTTATGGGCAGGTAATCACCCCACTCCTCATCTTCACCTTCATCTTCATCTTCATCACGCAGCACCGCTCGCATGTTCAGTCGAAAGTTTGTCACGGTGGGAGTAAGAGCTGAAGGGCTGAAGAAATCATGGCGGCTCGTATTGCGGCTGATGATGTCCCCTGCATATCGGCCTCCTGGAGTATCGGCCAATAGACGGCCAAAATGAGAGCCGATGGGCAGGCCAAAGACATCCCGTGGGCTCAGATCTGTTCGTGTCCAGTCGAGATGGTTTCTCGCAGACTCTTCGCCCTCCGAGGTGTCATAGTCTGAGACCGCAGCGTAGATATTTTCTTTGTCTTCTTCGACGTCGAAAAACGAGATAGGAGCGTGTCTGGGTGGAGACAGGCGGCGCTGTGAATCTTCCCAGATGATGAAATCCGACTGCCCTGGATTGTGGAATGCCCATATCCCCGAAGCATTTCGTTCAGGTGTGTTAGGGAGACTCAGAAAAGGACCTGGTGCTTCGGGGCTTGTAGCTGGGCTGGTGGGTTCTGAGAATGACCTCCGTATCTCGAGTGTGTTGTCTATCTCAGTAGTCGCTTCGCTGTCGGCTTTGTACAAGATCGATCAGTCATAGCTCCATACATGATGGACAGAATTTGGGATTCACTCACCCTGGGAGGTTTGGTGGCTGGTCATAGAAGAAGGCAGAAGGCGGAGGGAATCGGCCAAGGACCGTCTGACTGGGGAAAGATCTTGACTTGAACCAGACGGCAAGATCGACTGGTAGCGAGAGTGCGTTCTCTCAGGGTTGACACGCGTCGGGGAGCCCGAGTCCGAGATGTGAATCCGCGCAGCCTGTATGTATATCTCCATATCAGCAGAGTCGAGCTTGGGGGAGGACTCATGAGTTTATTTGAAACGTACACCTCGCTCGATGCTGAGCCGAGTGGAGCAGACATTGTCTGTCATATTAACCTTGAGTGATTGATGGGCCTGGGACAGTCTTGATGGTCCCACGCTTTTCAAGACGTGGTATTCTTGCTGGCATTTGCGGGAAAAAAGAAGATGAGGAGAATATTACTTCTCCGGGATGTTGTTTGAGGAGGTCAAAAAGAGATGGGAATGGAAACAGTCAATCCTGGCCTTAGGATCTTTCCTCACTTGTCCGCAGCTCTATGCGATCTTTCAAATCCTTGTCTGGCGGGTATAGATCCATGGTACGTGCTCACTTCATACCAGCATAGCAGAACTCATGGGTTTGGCTTCCTTTTGAATCTAGCGGTATTGAGCTATATCTATGCCCAAAGCTGCTCCACTGGACCCGCGTTCTTGCAGTAATAACGCTCTGTTTTCATTGTTCAACAAAGTTGAAGAGGAGAACACGTTTGCACCTCGCGTTTCGTCGTCACAATTACACTCATATCCAGAATCTCTCCTACTCGTAGCTCGTCTTGAGCGGCATCGAGCTTTAGACCAGGTCCTTGTCAATACCACCAACTACTTCGTGAATTCACAGCGCGCCCAGTTTCAGGGCTTGTTCCAGAAGGTCAACAAGGGAACTATGGTGAGTTGCAATCTCATCACATGCTCCTACCACAAAGCCAATGTATCAATTCTTCTATAGATCTTCACCAGGATGGTTGCCATCGAGGCTCTGCCTTAATGTCTAGATACCATTACGGTGGATGATGATGATGCTGCTGTCTACAAGCCGTATGCAAGCTGCTGTCAAGGCTCTGAAGCCCCAGAGCTCTCAGTCGATTTTGTCTATTAGCAAGTGCTCGCCCATCAGTAGAAAGTTACGAGCAACCCAGTAGCACCCAAACACGGGTCTGACTATCTTTGGCATCACTTCATATATACATCAAATCTTCTAGGTTACCTCCATTCTAATGGATCTCAAATTAAGATTTCTTGTCCAGTCGCATAATATTCCCAACCTTTATTCGTTGAACAACCTTGACTGTCCCTAAACTGCGGAACTTCTTCAAACATGAAGCGTTGGCAATTTTCGGCTTTTCAATGTCCTGAGCGGCCCGAGTTGCTATGTAGTGATACTATACTCGGCAATGTTCTAGAACTATGGACGAATCACAAGTATCTGAGATTTGAGATTCGTTTCAGGGACCGGGATTTCAGAGTTCCAGGAAATCGTCAAGCCGGTCTTGTCATGAAATAATTTCTTCGAACGAGACAATATAATTTCATCTACAGCAGGCACAGCAGGCACAGCAGGGTCCAGAGTAGCCTTTTAGTACGACATTGGAGGCGGGGTGACATATTTCTTAAAGGACTTTCTCCGATGGGACTTGCACTTGAACAGAATACTCAACATGAAGAGAACCCCCGTCAATCTCGAAAAAATGAGCCTGGCGGCCAAGTTTTCAAGCTGGAGTTTCGAAGCTTGCAAAGGAATATTGAAAAGAGAAGACGTAGAAGTCCCCGACCACGCAAATTTTGCTCAAATTTTAGGGGGATTTCGCGCTGGAAGTTGCTGTTTAATCTCACTATCATTTCCAGTGGTTCCAACGTGCCTTTTGATTGAGACTTGACATCCAGTGATCCTGACAATCGATCTGAATATATTCTCGGCAAGCCGCTGCCTTCATGATAGACATCTACGACACCCGGCGGGGAAACGCCGACAGGTGTTGTTTATATATGTTAACTCTACAAGCAATTGATACGTCTTGACCAAGCAACAGGTAGATTTAATCAGCCCAGGCATCCCAAAATGGAGGCGAGAATCTACCACATAGCAAACACTAGACCCCTTCCATCGCAGATACATGGGCAATCTAACTACCACTAGATCAATCGATCATATCCCCAAAGGGGGGCCACCAGAAATACTCAGAGACCAACCCGGCAAAACACAGCAAACAAAGATCAACTCGAGAATCAAGCACCAGATGGTAAACCCCTGAAGCATGTAGCAACAAACACAGGACAAGCCAGTGCTGGAAAAGACAAAGGCTAAGGCCGGAGTAGGAAAGCAGGGTTACGGACACCAGACCAATAATTGGGCATCTGCAAACACAGCGTGAAAGGACAATCAGACATAAAATAAGACAATAAATGAGAACTGAGTGCTTTGGTCTCGAGAAGATGCAATGTCGCTGTGTAACCAGGCTGGGTTTAAGAGTGAATCGGATTAATCACAAATCACTATGAGCAGGGAAATGTTAGGCGGTAAAATGAGGGCGTCAAGGGCTCTGCCTGCATGAGAATCTCGTCTACCGAAATTGCGGTGGGCCAACCATGCCTCCACGGCTATCACCTCCATTGGACTGGCCGAACATCTCCAGTAGGTGTCGTGAAGAAGGGGGAGGGCCTTGGGGACCGGGATTACCGGGCCCAAATGGTCCTTGGCCGCCAGGACCAAGTCCCATCATTTCTGGGTTAGGCGGCATGGGAGGAAAGCCTGGGGGAGGAGGGGCACCCATGAATCCGGGGGGAGGGATCATGCCAGGAGGAGGGCCACGAGGGAAGGCCTGTCGGTCGTTAAGTGGTGGGGGGTTTCCAGGCATAGGCATCATGCCCGGTGGGAACCCTGGGTTCATGCCACGTCCAGGAGTCGGTATTCCAGGAGGGTGACCCATTGGGCTCGGTCCATTGCCTTGCTGGGGCGGGGGCTGACCGGTCCAACCCGGAGGAGGCAAATGTTCTAGTCCCGGGGGTCTCTGAAGCGGCATAGGAGGATGATTAGGACCCTGAGGGTGTCGAGAACCCCCAGGAGTGATATGTCCCTGGCCACCTTGGGGGAAGGGAACATCATCAAAGTAGCCCATGGGAGGCCCATTGGGAGCCCGTCTGCGAAGCTGCTCGCTGTCAGGTCGCTGCATGTTGGCGATGGCCGGATCGTTCAAAAAAGCAGGGGTCTTTTGAGGAACACCGAGCCCGGGGGGAGGGCCAGGAGGAGGCCGAGGCATCATATCCGGCATCAGGCCTGGCGGAGGACCCACAGTGCTCGGAGACTGCTGGGCTGGGCTGCCCAAGGGGCCTGATCCAACCCGAACTTGTTGCATGAGTCGCAGCAAATGCTCTCTTTCTCCAGGTTGGGGTTCTTTCCCGCCTGCAAGCTGGGCAAGGGGATTCTCATGCACAGGACTTGCATAATCCTGTCGGGGATAAAGGTCTCTGGCAAGAGACGATATGTTCCGAGATTGTTCAGCATGCACCATCGACTGGGGTCGTGACCGATTGGACGAATCAATTTGGTGAGGAGTGCCACTGGTCGATCGACTGCCGCCAGCACCGCCGCCAGCGCCCAGCATCGCGATGATCCGCTGGAAGCCTTCTTGGTCAGGGTTGGAGGAGGCAGCTCCGGAGAAGTTAGCTCCAGCGGAGGCCATGGGAAGGGCAGGAGACTCGGGGGCCTTCGAAGGACTCTCTGGTGGCGGGCTGAATAGCCCGGCAAAGCGAGACGATTTGCCAGGTTTACCAACAAAGACTTGGTTCTTCGCAGCCGAATCGACGGGAATTGGAATTCCGATTTCTTGTTGAGCATGCGGCTTCTCTCCTCCCAGCATGCCGAAGAAACGGTCCATAGAATTATCTGCCATGAAAGGAGCACCGTCGTGGCTGCTTCGCTCATTGCTGAAGTTTTCCCCATCCGTGTAGTGACCATCTGGCTTCGGCGCAGTCATGTTCGACTCGGCGGGCGCATCTCTCTTCTCTTCCTGCGCTACGGCTTGGGCAGCACCAGAGCCTGCCTTCATGCGCTCTTTCCAGCGTTGGAAATCCTCCTGCGTATGTGCTCGTCGAGGTTCATCTCGGTCGTTACTGTCCAGCCATTCGGGCTCATGGTCAAATTTGGCACCTCGATTCCAGTCGCGGTCTGCGCCGTGTCGGTCTCTCTGGCGCCATTCTCGGTTACGTGGTGGTTTATCATCGTCAGCATCGGCGCTCTCTGGCGCAGGAATGTTATTCTCGTTATTGCGGAACCAGCTCCCTTCAAATTTGGAGCGACCCGGCTGGACGTCCTTCTTGGGAGGGAACCGGCCATCCTTGTCTCGGTTTCGCTCGTCGGCGGGATCGCGAGGGGTTTGGATGTTTTCCCATCGGTCAAATTCTCCGTTCCGTCGGGGCTTGCGCTCTGGGTCATCAGGGCCAAATGTGCGGCGGGGTCGCCCAGCATTCCAATCCTCTTTATCTCCACCACGGCGTACGTTCAGAGCTGCCTGCTTTCCATCGCCATCCATAGCATCCCGGTCCTTGAAGAAGCGATCCTTGAAGTTGAATCGATCGTTCCTGTCATCTGGGTTGCCTGTTCGCAGTGGCCGATCTGTCATATCAAGAGATCCCTTGCTTCCCATTCGAGATGAAGCAAAGACATTTTTGGGTGAGGTGAGAAGGACATCCTCTGTCAAATTAGCAATATATTAGTGAATGTTCACCAAGGAAGGATGTTAAACGTAGTCGGTGGACCAGCAGGAAGTAGAAAATACCTGAATTGGAACCCCGTGAAATATGGCGAGGTTCGAAAAAACTAGGTCTTCTGGCTGTAGGTGTTTCAGGAGGGTTATTGGGGTCACGGGTAGTCTGTTTGCGCTGCTGGGTGGTTGGGTCGGGTTGAGGCCTAGGAGAGAGGCTTGTGTTAGTCTTGCGGTGGTCGTTGGGGGGGCGGCCAGATAAACGAGAAGCATGAACATACATCCATTCCTCAATGGGGGGTAGACCAGGAGGTTTTGCGACGAGAGGCGATGAGCGCAGCCATAACAGCTCATCAATCTCGTACCGTCGCGCCATGACGGCCTCAAGGGAGTGTGCGATCTGGGTCCAAGACTTATGATCCTCTCATTGGTTCACGGGGTTGGAAAAGGGCGAAAGCGGGACAGAGATAGTCGTGAGCACAGTGAAAGGCGATAGGAACAGAAGGAGAAAGTTCAAAGGTCGTGAGGTTCGTGTGGGGGAGCGGTCGGAAAATCAAGTCGCTAGGTGAGGAGAAGCAGCAAGCCACCTTGTGGCGAGGTTCAAGGCGGAGTCCAAGGTCGGTGAGCGATCCACCAGATGCTCTGAGTCACGAAGAATCACGGCACTTGAGAGACTTATAGACCAGTGATTATATGAAAGACTACGGTGATGTATAGGATGATTTTTCAAAATCATGCATCCTGTGATAGGCGAATCTTGGAAGCTTGCGGCACCTTGGTCTCAAGTTACCTTGCATTGATTGCATGGGGTTGTGAATCTGTGATATTGTTGCAGGCGTTCCTCTATAGCAAGTGCATGTGTTTGTCCACTGAAATATATCAAATTCAAGTAAGCTGAAAAAGATATTTACTCTATATCATGGGTCTTGAGAAAGCTTGGAAGTGGTTTCCCACGGAATATACCACGGATATCTTCTACCTGTATAAGAAGCAAGACTGTCTCGCCCGAGTTTCCGGATCTGCGCCTTCCCATGTTGATTCTTATCAAGATTTATAAAGTAAGGTATGGTACAAAGGTCTACTTCACGTCTGTGTGATCGCATCCACCGTCAACTCAAGGGTCCCATTGCTCCAAGCATCAACTCGCTCGCGGTCAGACGTTTTGTAAAGAGCCCGCGCCAAAGCCGAAAGCAAGGCAGCCTCTTTGTCGTCAGCTTCGGCGATCTGCAGCTGGATCCAACTGATAACAGCCGCGCGGGTGATCAGAGTGGTGCTGCCGCCCACCTGGGTTGCTCGGTAGATAATATGAAGGATCTTACGCCGGGCCGCCGAACCAAGGCTAGGGGACTGATAAAGGGAGAGAATGCGCTCAAAGACATTGGCGCGACGGTAGACTTCCATGTCAGCCTTGCTGCGAAGACTCTTCACGAAAAGTCCCAGAAGCCAGTCGATCTCGTCAAAGTACCCATCATCCAGCTCAGGCTCGTGCAGGAAGATCTTGTCGATCCAGTATGAGGGGATCTTCTCTAATTCCCAGACTGGAGCCTTTTGCAAGAACTTGTTAACTTTGCCATACACCTTGTGCAGGGGGTTGATCAAGACTGAAAGACAGTTCGAAGCGCATTCACCAACAATCCATGGGATGGGCTTGTCAAGTCCAATGCTATTGACCGTTTCCAGCAGTTCTCCGATGAGGATATACACGGAACGCCATTCAGCATACTTGGACTCTTTCAACTTTGCCATGAAACGAACAAGATTAGAGAATGCCTGTCGTCGAACTTCCTCGTGCTCGGAACACAAGCAGAGCATCAACTCAACGAGATGACCTTGCTCCACTGCTTCCTCTTCATCCAATCGCTCCCACTTGTGCAATGCGTTGTGGGTTGTGCCTTCGGTGGGCAGGAAACCGAAAATCTCATCCAGGTCAACTTCCTCAGTCTTGCCGGACGCAGTTGGCTGGACCGGGTCTGTATCAATGTCCATTTGGTCCTCATCATCGGCATCTCCTGTTTCCTTGAGACATTTTTTGAATTGAGATCTGACTTTCTTGGTCTCAGTGGCCTCGATCAAAGCATCTCGTGCAGCTTTCAACGCGCTGGTGCTCTCGCCGCCCTGTTTCAATTGTGTGAAGAGCTTAGCAACCCATGATCCAATGGCAAGTTCGTTGCTTTCATCCCCGGCCTTGACGACGAAAGGCCACTGCTCGACAATCGCCGGGACGAGTGGACTCAGCCCGTTCGCAGCATCCTCGGAAAGGGGCTCAAGAAGGTCCACATAGTGGACAGGCTTCTTAGCAACGCGAGACACGCAGTTGTCGAAGAAAATCAGCTGCTTATGGAGGCTTTTAGTGTCGGAGTCTTCAAGACTAGACAACAACGAATTAAAGGACTGTGGCGAGTTTTGGAGAATAAAGTTCTCGGCAAGGACTGTTCTCAAGAGAACAGAGATGCGGCGCGAAGAATCTTTGTCTGAGGTATCCACAAGGACCTTGAGGATTAATGTAAAGGGTGAGTATTGCATAGTAGCTGAGAAGATGTCAGTCTGGCAATATCATGAACAGCGAATTTCTGCGGCGCCTACCTGGTTTCTGCCACCAACGCATGGAGGCAGACTGCTGTGCAATCTGCAGAACACTTTGCAATTGACTCAAAAGAAGCTCCGAATCATCGGGGCTAACTTCAGGCTCTTCCAACCGCTTGAGCACATCAACTAGAACCAACGAGACATCGAAATTTTCCTCCAACGCAATGTCGGGCATCACTTCATAGTAGCATGTCAACAACTCCGCCACGGCGTCTTGCTGCTGCAGGTCTTCCTTAGCCGTTCGTCGGAAGAGAACTATCACATCCTTCACGGCAGGGCACCGGCGAGAGAATTCAGCAAGCAGCTTGGAGGAAGCCTGGTTCCAAAATAACTGGGCTTGTCCATGTTCACCGCGGAAGATCTTCAGCACTGAACGCAGTTTGCTGAACGCAAGAGTCAAGATTCGAACGGCGAACAGAGTGATAATTTCCGCATTTTGATTCAAGCAACGAGTCAGAATCTTTTGGCTCATAGGCCGAGGGAGAATATTTTGAATGACAATCGAGACCGGTGGCGGCAGGATGGGCTCTCTTTCTCTCCAGCCACAATTTTTGGGGACAGGCAGCTGCACAGTGGAGAAGAGGAGGGCGGACTCTGCCAACCACGAAGGTGTTGGCTTAGGGTCCGCGGTAAACATAGTCTTCTTGGAGAAGAAGTCGGCGATCAGCTCCGGTGCTGCCTTGAAAATTGTCACCAGCAGCTCGATTTGCAAACTATCCACATCGGGACGAAGACACTGAATCAAATACGAAAGAGAATTGTTCCGCACCGGAACATTTTCCCGGTATTTATCGACATAGATAGGCGAGTCAAGACCCAGCTCAATGCAGTCGTCATGCTCAACGGGCAGGCTCTCCGGATCGGTTCCGACCGGATACCAGCCTGTCTCAGGAAGAAGAACACCAAGGCCCGCAGTCTGGCAGATATTCATCAAAAGTTTGTGAATCTCGTTTGCGATCGAGATGTTCTCGGGATTGGGCTCCTCTGATTCTCGGTCGTAGCCGTAAAGGGTCACTAGCTTCTCCAGATTAAAGCGGTTGAAGAACTTGCTCTTGGACTTGCGCTGCAGCGAGGCATCTTGCACGATGTCCCTCTCGATAGACTTGATAATTTCCAGGGCAATATCTCGAGTGTCCTTCCGAATATGGTCGAGGAATGCGCGGGTGAGCTTGTGCTGCTCAATGATGTCGCTCTTCTCGAGCTCGTGTTGAACCCTCAAGTTCGCAAGCAGATACCTTTGGGCATTACGACGCAAAGTTGACTTGCTGGACTGGTCGTCTGAAGTCTCAAGTTGCGCCTTGTTGGGAGTCAAGAAGACCTCGAGGCGCTTGAAGGTGATATAGCGGCGGTTGTAGAGTTGCCGAGCCACCGCCCCTCCATCATATGTAACGATTTCCGTGAGGAGACGAAGACAAGGTGAGATGAGATGCTCCTTTGACTTGGTAGCGGTAAGACCACGGTTGAAAAGTCTCAGTTGGTCTTTCTGCAGCAAATGCTTGCACAGCGCCAGCCCAAACTCGCGGAATTCAAGCTCGCGGGAGATGGTCTTGAGGAAGATGGCAAGGACAGAGGGCACATTGGTCAGCAAGGAGTCATGGTTACCGCTATCACCCAAGCCCCAGGTTTGAATTATGTCTGGAAAGCAGACGGAATCCTCCTCCCTCTCTTTGCCGGGAGAGATTTGCTTATCGCAATAACCCTTAAGGACCTGAAGCTTCTGGGCTTTCTCGTTCGCCTTTTCAGGGTCATGAATGGAGTTCAAGAACTCCTTGAATTTTATGAGTCCTTTTGCAAAGTCGTTAGCTTGAGTGGTCGAAGACCGTTGAGCGAAGAACTTACCTTGCTTCGACGCCAAGGGATTCTGCTGGAAAACGAGCAAGTTGCGCAACTGGGAGGGGTTTTTGATTGTTGGCTCATTGCTCTCCTGGGGATCTTCATCAAGCTTTCTTCGCTTCGCACGGAAAGGATGCTCTGTGACGTGCGCCATCTTGATGGTTGCAACAATGTTATTTTTTTTCGAGGTCTTCGATGCACGGGTCCGATGTCTTCGAGATTTCCTACCTTCTGATTGGTCGTCTCCCACCCACTACCCACTTTGAACTAAAAACGGTTCAGCGACTTTCTCTACTAGAAATGTTCGGAGATGAGAAATACTTCACTACAAATGGCTAAGGTAGGTATCTGAGTAGATGGTAAGTTCGTATTTTATTTATGAGCTCTGCATACTTGAAGCGTATAATGCAAAGGATGGCTGGTTCCATTCCAAACGCCAGTCCAGTTTGATTCATCAGGCTTGAAAAAGAAAAGAAAAAAGTACATGGCGAATATACGAAGTATTAAACATGCAACAAAGCATTGGTATCCGAAAGTGACATATCAACCCCAAGTACCTCCGCCACCACCTCTGCCTTGGCGGCGCTGGGCCGAAAGACGCCAATCATCCTCGCCAGCAAATCGGTTGTGTAGAGGCTGGATGCGTTCGGCCTTCTTGCGCTTCGACAGACGGTCTGTAGGCGCCACCTTGAAGAATGTCGGGGCTGCCTCCACGAGCCATTTTGGTTCGATCGAAGTGGTGCAATGCATATACTCCTTAGTGGTGAGCACCAGGGTGTGGTAGATAACGTGTTCGGCTGGCTTTCCGAATAGCGCGGAGCTCGGGTGCATGTATACAGGTGTACCTTCCACCAGCGTCTTGTATCCTTCTTGGGGATCCTTGCGAGCGGCGTTTCTGAAGAAACCGGTGCAAAGTGCTTGTCGCACCTTAGTAGTGTTCCGTCCGCAAGAAATGATCTTGTGGCGATAGCGTTCCATGATGCCCATGAGCTGATTGCGCACATCCCTGGCGCGGCCGATGGCTCGAACTTGGATGAAGTTTTCGAAGCACCAAGCATTGTTGAACTTGGAATTCTTCCAGCCGTTATAGACATTCAGCAGGGTAAGATGATCACCACATGGATCGTGGAACTTGGCCTTCTTCTGGTCTGCCTGTTGCTGTTTTTCCTTGGGTCGGTAGAATACAGATTGAATTGAGAGCATGGCGACGATACTAAGCATCTCATCAGAGCAGCCCATATCGACAGAGGCGATAAGAACTTTCGCGAGAGCGGGCTCCATAGGGAAATCGGCCATCTTACGGCCCAGACGAGTCAGTAGACCTTCGTCGTCCAAAGCTGACAAGGCGTACAGCTCTTCAAGAGCTGTCAACATGGTGTTGGTGGGTGGCGGATCCATGAAGTCAAAGTGGAGAAGATCATTAATGCCCATTGCCTTGAGCATGAGAATAGTGTGCGACAGATTCTGTCGCTGAATTTCAGGAATGGTGGTGGGAAGCATCTCGGATTGGTAGGCAGCCTCCGTGTACAGTCTGAAACATTTGCCAGGGCCTGTTCTTCCTGCACGACCAGCTCGCTGCTTGGCCTGTGCTTGCGAAATAGGTGTCACCACGAGCGAATCCATACCGAGCTTCGGATCGTAGGCATTCTGCTTCACGAAGCCGGGGTCAATGACATAGTAGATGTTGTCAATAGTAATTGAAGTCTCAGCAATGTTAGTCGCGATGACAACCTTGCGGCCACCAGGCGGCGCAGGTTCGAAAATTCGACTCTGTACCTCACTGGGAAGCGCGGAGTAGACAGGAAGGATAACCAGTTCGGGGACTGAAGAGCCCAATGCTTTCATCCGCTCAAATAATATCTCACAGGCAGTGTCAATTTCTTCTTGGCCTGTAAGGAAGAGAAGGATGTCACCTGCCGGTTCGGTCAAGTGAATCTGCATCACCGTGATGAGAGCAGCATCCAGATAGTCAGATTCAGGCTCCTTTGAATACATCATTTCGACAGGGAAAGTTCGTCCGGGAATCGAGAAAATGGGACAGCCGTGGAAGTATTCGGAGAACTTTTCCGCATCCAGAGTGGCCGATGTAATGATCAAGCGAAGGTCGGGCCGGCGCTTGATGGTCTTTTTCAAAAGACCAAACAAGATATCTGTGGCAATTGTTCGCTCGTGAGCTTCGTCGAGCATGATCACGGAATACCTCTTGAGATCTGGGTCGAGCAGAATTTCTCGCTGAAGCATTCCATCGGTCATGTACTTGATTTTGGTCTCTGGACTCGTGCAGTCTTCGAAACGGATGGTGTAGCCAACCTCTGCTCCCAGCCTGCAGCCGACTTCCTCGGACACACGCTTGGCCACGGACATGGCAGCGACACGACGAGGTTGGGTGCAACCGATGATACCATTGTTTCCGTATCCAGCCTCGGCCAAGTACTGCGTCAACTGCGTGGTCTTTCCTGAACCAGTATCTCCAACCACAATCATCAGCTGGTTATCCTTTACGGCATCCAGGAGTTGCTTGCGGAACTTGAACACTGGCAGACTTTCACGTTGCTGCTTGATGCTCATGTCGGTTCGCTTGCCAAAGGACTGGTTCTTGCCCATGGTGACCCTTTTCCACTCCGGTACTGCATCATCCTGCTTGGGTTGCTGAGTGCTGCGCAGATCCGCAGCAAATTTGCGATCCTCTGGTGCAACCATAGGATCCTGCCATTGTGCATTGAGGTCGACCTCATTGGCCCGTTCAGCAGCTTTGTCTTGGGCCTCTTGCTGTTTCAATTCGCGTCGTTCCTTGGCGAGATTGGTACCCGACATGGCGGCACGGTTCATGGAGCCATCAGGGGCCTTGACGACACGAATAGGAGAGAGTTCGAGCGACTGCTTCGTCTGGCCAGCCAGGAAAGGAGGCTCTTCATCCTTGACTTCGATATCAATATCTTCCTCCTCTTCAAATGTTCCCTCCCCGGTGAGGGTGGCATGGTACTCCTCATCAAGGTCGGGATAGTCTGCGGCGGATGCAACACCAGAAGCAATGAGCTGCCTGATCTCCCATCGTTCAGGCGAGGTCATACGCTTGCGATTCCGCATTGGCCGTCCGTTAGATTCTTCAATGACAGGCACGTCTGAACCGAGATCGCCATATCGGTCATTTCCTGATGAACCATCGAGACGTTGCATGTTCGCGCCTGAAGCCAACCGTTTCTGGGGAACAATATCCATTCCTGTTACCTGGTCGACCTCCTTCATTGACAGTCCAATGCGAGTGCCCTCAATGCTCACAACCTTGACCTTGACTGGCTGGCCACGAGAAACAAGATCACCCGGGTGGTTCACTCGCACGCCTTCTTGCATCGCAGAAACATGGACAAGGCCGTCGACCTTGCCTTTCACCCCCTGTAGATTCACAAAGGCGCCGAAGTCCTTCACGCCCGTGACACGTCCCTCATAAATTTTGAAAAGAATTGGCTGGTCGTCCAATTCAACGGGTGGTGGTCGTCGGAAATAATCATCGTCGTCATTACGTTCATGATCACGACGTCTCCGGCGATCGCTGTGTCCGTTGCGACCGTCTTCGCGCTTGCTGTGTCTGTCAATGGATCGTCCAAATTCGTCCACAAGGTCGTCACTCTTGATGCGACGATGTGCGCTCCGTGATCTCGACCGATATTTGTTTTTATGTCGTCGTCCGCGGTCGTAGTCATCGTATTGGGGGCTGCGACTCCGTTTTCTGGTGCTGCGCTCATCTATTAAGGCAGGTTGGTTTTCTTTCGGCTTCCCAGCAAGCCCCTCCAGCATTGCAAAAGTGTCGTCCATGGCGCCTTCCTGCGCATCGGCTTCGTCGGCGGCCTGCCGATCAAGATAGTCGTTTTCCTCCCAGCGTTTCTCCCTATCTGGGACAGCTAGACCCTTGAAAACCCGCGACTTTTTCTCCAGAGCATCCAGCTCGTCCATCAAATTATCGCCTCCGGCACCAGAGTCGCCGTTTTCCGCTTTCTTTGACTTGTACTTTGGGTGCATCGTGAGGACAAGACGATCAATACTCTCCATCAAGCTTTCCGGGAACTCAGCGCCCATGTCGTCGAGGCTCTTTTTGAATTCAGGGAATTGTCCATTGCATTTGAGGTGTTGGTCGATCACAAATTCGGCCAGAGTCTTGTCGGAAATGCCCAGGTGGTTCTGGAGCTCGCTCGTCACGAGCGACACGAGCGAAAGCAACTCCAGAGACTCCAGGTCATCCATCCTGGCGACAGATCGAAGGAGCGACGGTCGAAGGGAACGGAAGGCGCTAGGATAGCGATACGAGAGCAAGTGCGCAAACACCGATCGAGACCGACCTCGACGAAGCAAAGTGTAGGCGGAAAATCAGTCCGGCCGAAGTCGCCACCGATAAGAGATAAGACAACTATAAACGATTAAATAAAGACATTTCATCTTGGGGCTGTTGGAATGGTTTGATATAATACAGCTAATATACAAGTCTTTTTTATACACCGTGTACATCATACAGAAGAGGTCTCTGCATTTTCCGGTAGCTTGGGCCCGTGAAAATTGCTCTCTGAAGAGCTGTTTTCATCCAAATCGGTCTCAAGGTCGGTAATCGAGCTTTCTGAGGATTCTGCTTCGCTCGATCCAGTCTCAGAAAGAGGAGTCGGAAGGCCTGATGAGCCTTCCTCTGCTTGACCTTCCTCCACTTCCTCTTCTCTACCCTCCGGCTCGCCATCATTTTCAAAGTCGAATTTTCCTTGCTCGAGGAGCTGCTTCTGCAGCGCAATTTGGCGGTGCAGAGATGCGTCTTTTCGTAACTTCTTGTTGGCTGAGAACTCAGTCAATGCTCGGATCATTCGTTCCTCGACGAGTTCCTTGACATGGGCAGCGAGAGTTCGGTCCGTGAAGACGCCGCCGAAGCGGAATCCCAGCCATGAGTATAGAATGATGGCTTTATGCAGGTCCTCCAATTCGCGCAAGTATTCCTTTTGTCCGGATACTGGTTCTTGTAAGACCTCCAGCCTGAGAGCATGAATGTCCAAGAACCGTCCGCGTGAGTTCTCGGCCACGCAGTCTGCGAATTCAGAGATGGCGTCGTACCCGGCGTTACTTCTGGCATCCATTGGGGCGGCCATTAGGGTCATTTGCGACTGAAGCCGTAACCCAGTCACGTTGTCAATGATCTCAGCATTAGCGAGCTGACTCTTCGCATCACACATGAAAAAGAGCGGGCTGATCTCAGCGATGTCTTTGACGCGCCTGAGCAGATATTCGAATGGGGTAGATCTCGGGAAGTATCTGGCAAACTTCTGGTAGGTAGAATCCGTTGGAACAATCCCGGCAGCACGGAGTGGTGGGGGTTCTGTGCCCATAGCCTTGACAATATAGGGGAGATCGACTTCTTCAAGGGATGTGACTAGGCCCACGTTGGCTCCGTCCTGAGAATCATCTGTGGCGCTCGCTGGACGATACCGGCCTGCACGCCCACCAATCTGCTTGATCTCTGGTATCGATAATCGTTGCAGACCACCGGGAAGACGCTTGATCAAAGTTTCGAAGATAATACGCTTACAGCTCCTGCTAAATGTCAGTTGAAATTTCAAGAGGGAGATATCTAGTGATGCTTACAAGTTTAACCCCATGCCAATTGCGTCACTTGCGACGAGAAAGTCATAGTCATTGTCAGGGTCGTTGAAAAGATTAGCCTGTTGGGTCCGAATTTCGGCTGGCAGGCCGCCGTAAACAATGGCTGCACGTCTTCCGGTCAATCTTTCGATGTCGGCCTTCAAAGCATGAATTCCAACCCGTGAGAAGGACACCAGGCAATCACCCTTCTGGAGATTATTTAGATCGCCCTTTAAGCTCTTCGACATGACCTGCAACGGATTCAACCGGTTGTAGCGGTGAATTTCCAAGTTATCCCCTGTGAGAGCGCAGAGCTCCCGGATCAACGGCACAGCACGTGTTTCACCGCATAGGTGCAACTCTTTGACTCGTGCTCCAAGAACTGCTCGCGTCCATGCCCAACCTCGTTGAGGATTTGATATCATCTGAATCTCGTCGATGACTCCCACATCAAAGTCCCGTGCCAGGCTGACCATTTCCACTGTATTACTCATGACGCGTGGCAATGTGCCATCTTCGGGGACCTTCACCTCATCACCGGTCACCAGACTGCATGGAATACCACTTGTCTTAAGGCGATGATACACCTCCTGTGCAAGCAGTCTCAGCGGCCCAGCGTAGAATCCGGATTTGCTGGCTTCCAGTCGCTTCAGGGCATGGTATGTCTTTCCAGAATTCGTCGGGCCGACATGAAGATGAACTGTGCGTTGAATAGAACGTGCGGCGGGATACCATTCGGCCGGGTAACGAAGGTCGGTCACTTTTTTCTGTGCTTCGAGGTTTGGAGTTGAGTAATCTCTCGTAGTTTGATCGGCGTAGTTGAGATATTCCAGCTCATTTCGTATACCCTGCGCCCCAGAAGACAGCATAGCCCTTTGTAATGATCTCTTCGTCTGCAGCAATGAGCCCGCATCCGCCTTTGCTTCGTCCATCCGCAAGGCATTTAACACCCGTCGTTCGATTTGCTTCCATCCTTCTGACATCTGTTTTGTTTTGAGGAGCTTATTCCGCACATCAACCAATGCTTTTTCGACAAGCCGATCGAATTCTGCAAGATGCTGCGTTTGCCTGCCATTTTGATCCAGGGTAGTGGCGGACTTGGCCTGCGGTTCTTTAGCCTTTTTGTCTCGTTTTGTACGCCGGAGGACAGGCGATGTTGTAAAATGACGTTCCGAGAGTGATCGGTTTAAGCGTTTTCGTCTTTCGAAGCACAGAAGGGTCGCGACGGAGTGATGCTGCTCAGGCCGAATTGGAGTGCATGATCGCAATGAGCAGAAAAGCGAGCGGCTGCTTCTACCCCATGACTGCATTCCGCCCTAGACCTTCGACCGGTGAAGGAATGAAACAGACGCCTCCAAGGAGCAAAGAAGCGGAAAACGCGAAATAGAGAGGTGGTTTCAGGGTGGTTTCAAGAAAAAAGTTGCTTATCGGGATGGAATGAGTTCCCTGGCGCGCCACCGGGAGATCCACTTTGCATCCTGTCGAAGCTCAAATGGTGGGGAACCGCTGTCTCCTTCATATACCTCCTACGGGCCACCTATCTCAGCTTCTTCTCTGTTCCTTCTTCTCCTCCTCTCTCTCTTTTCGCGCCTCCTTCTTCATCCACTGCTTCCGCCGTGATCCTTCGGCCCGTGGCCCGCCACCATGGGCTCCTCAATAATCAGCATCCAACGCGACAGTACGTGTTGCCACGGTACTAGGTTCCTCTAGAGGTGGATTGGCTGACATTGTAACTCTTCTCGCAGTCATACTCAACACAATCCGAAGTGCGGGCAGTAACGAGGTGGGTTTCGCCCCGGTTCTCCTCAGTGGCGGGCACTGATGATAGCTTCCCCCGTACAGTGGAAAGTCTTGGTGGTGGACGAACAGAGCAGGAAACTGATCAACTCCGCTGTGAAAGAAGAAGAAATTCTCAACTTGAATGTCTCCAGTGGGTTTTCCTCCCAGACCGGGTCTCTGAACCGCTCGCTAACCAGCGCCGTCACCTCGCAGATGTTGAACAAATTGAGCAGCGAAGGATGTCCAATCCGGATATGGACGCGCTATACATCCTGACACCAGAGGCATGGATCGTCGACTGCCTAATGGCCGACTTTGAGGTCGGAAGGTACAGGAAGGCAATCTTGGTTTGGACATCTTGTTAGTGGGCGACTATTAGGCGTTGGCGAAGCGCTTTGGCTAACGGGTATCAGTCCTCGACCCACAGCAACGTGCGCGGCTTGACAGGTCTCAAATTGCGCGCGATCGCATTGCAGATTATCGGATTATGAACATCAATTTCTACCCCAGAGAGTCACGCGTGGTGACTTTCCGCGATCCATGGAGCTTCCCCGTGCTCTTCCATCCAGGCTGTAACCATTTGGTCAAGAATCACCTCCAGGAACTTGCTCAGAAGGTATACCATTTCCTTTCCACATGAACTTGGCGGACTCTCAAGCTCACTTTTGTTCAGGTTGTCTCACTTTGTGCCTGTTTGGGCGAATATCCCGTCATCCGGTATTACCGGCCGCGAGCTCCTACCCACGAAGCCGGTGTTCTTTCCTCCCATCTGGCACGCTTTATTCAATCGGAGCTAGATCAATTTGCACAATTTCAACGAGACTTTCCGCCTGCGTCTAACAGACCTCGGGGAGTATTGCTTGTGGTGGACCGTTCTATGGACATCTTCGCCCCTCTTCTCCATGAATTCACATATCAGGCCATGGTGCATGATCTATTACCAATCAAGGATGGAGACAAGGTCACCTACAGGACCAAGGTCAACGAAGGTAAAGCGAATGAAGAGGACAAAGATATGGAGCTTGGTGAGCACGACAAAATCTGGGTGGACTATCGACACATGCACATGAAAGACGTGCTTGGTAAATTAGGGGATGACTTCGCCAAGTTCAGAAAAGCGAATTCCCAGTTTGCTGATGAGTACGAAAACATATTCTTCGTTGGGCCCCGACATAGCTAACGTTACTACTCGCAGTAACGACAAAACCAACGTTAATACGATCAAGGACATGCTGGCAGGTCTGACCGAGTTTACGGAGGGCAAAGATGCTTACACGCTGCACTTGAACATGGCAGAAGAATGCATGAAATTCTTCCAAACCCGCAAGCTGTTGGAAGTAAGCTCCATTGAGCAATCTTTCGCCTCTGGCCTTGACGAGAATTACAAGAAAGCCAAGAATCTGGCTGCGCAGCTTGTCCAATTGCTTGACGACGAATCCGTTGTGCCCCAAGACCGGCTTCGGCTGATTCTTCTCTATATCCTTTACCGTGGAGGTTTGCTAGGTGGCGACATTCGTAAACTGATGTCCCATGCAGAGCTCGCTGGACAAGACGGGAACGTTATTGCTAACCTCGGTCTTCTGGGTGCACGGGTAGAGAAACCTTTAAAGGATGAGAAGCCCCCTGTGCAATCGCCTTTCAACAAAAAACCTCCAGTACCCGAGACTGAAGAACTCAGTCTGTCTCGCTACGAGATTGGTGTCAAGCAGATGCTGGAGGAACAAATTCGAGGCACTTTGGATCCAACGGTCTTCCCCTTCACCCGACCTCACACCGAAACCGATGGCGGGATGGCTGCTCAGGAAACAATCACGCAGCAAGCATCCCTACGCAGTGCCAAACCAACCTGGGCACGCACTCGAGCTGCCGACCAGCCCAAGCAGCGCCTGATCGTCTTCATGGCCGGAGGTGCCACCCAATCCGAGGCGCGCACCTGCTATGAACTCTCCCAGACCTATGGTCGTGACATCTTCCTGGCAACAACACACATGTTGACCCCGGGACTCTTCATGCGCCAAGTCGGCGACCTCAGTATCGACAAGCGCCGCCTAGATATCCCAGCCGAGCGACCCAAGCCATCTGCTCCAGCACACCTGTTCGAGCGCCAGGCACCGCCTGCTCCCACCCCTCAGCCACAGAAAAAGGCCGTCTCCATAGCACACTCGAATCAGCCCGCCCCTCCGGAGGCCCTAATGGCTGGTATGAATCTGGGATCAAACGGATCAAGCCCGGCATCAACATCGTCGGGAGGGAAATTGCTCAGAAGAGACAAGGATAAGAAAGATAAGGATAAGAAGGATAAGGACAAAAAGGACAAGGAGAAGAAGTACCGCTTTTTCAAATAGGTGCACGATACACAACCGCCTATCCCATTTCCTTGTCTACTGTGCCATGTATTCATTCAGCGCCGTTGTGATACCATCTTTTCATTATCTTGATCATGGTCTCTGGTCCGGGCATTTCTTCCACGAACTGGGGTTTTCTGTTTAGGGGAAGATCATAGTACAAAGAACTTTGTGAATCACATAATACACATAAAACCAATACATATTCTGCTCTGCTTCTCTATTGGATTTCTAAACTTCCGGGGTATCTCGTAAAAGGAAAGAACACGCTAATCGTCGAATCTCAATCATAATCAAGCATCTTCGCCGAGATACTTCAGCACCTCGTCATTCTGGAAGAAGAGATTCCTCAACTTGTCACCCCGCTTCCTCGCCTCGTTGGCACCTTTCCGCGCTTGCTTGGCGTTTAGCTTTTGTATTTTCTTCGGTGGCGGCGGCGGTGCTGGTAATCGATCTCCGTCTTTGTCTAATCCGGAACCTAAGCCGGCTTTATCGTTTTTGATGCGGCCTTTGAGTGGTTCTCGGATGCCCTCTCTACCCGATGCGCCGAGACCAAGGCGACTGTCGGGGTTCCAGCCGTAGTTGGAGAGGTAGCGTAGACCAGTGCGGGTACGGTCGAGGTGTGATGGGGGGTGGGAGTGATTGAGGCAGACTTGATGAGCTAAAGATGCTTCGTGAGGACGTATATCTGAGTCGGTACCCGGTTCAGAGGAGAGTGGAAGGTTGCATATCTCGCAGTGGTCCTTTTGAGGTGGAGCGACTGCTTCTGTTGCTGGAGGTGCAGAGTGTGTGGTACGAACAGGAGGCAAATGTCCTTCTGGGATAGGTCTTGATGTAATTTTTGATGTACTCGAGTCGTCTTCTTTGACATTATCCGCAACGTCCCCGTCGGTTGTCTTGAGAACAATAGAGAGGTAAGTATCAGCGATGCTCGTGGCAGGAGTAGAAGCTGGTCTCGTCGTGCTCAATTCATGCTCCGAAGAGCGTACGAATGGCACCCTTTTACGCCGGATACCAGCGCCAAAGACCCGTTGGTCTTCCAACGGAAGGAAATAGTCCTCGTCGTCCGACATCGTTGCCAAGTTGAAGAGCGGAAAGAGCAGATTGTGGCAGATGTGGCAATCTTATCGATAACGGATAACGCGCTCCCTTTTCGAACAGCTCGTCTTCTTTTCCTCACCCCAACTCACCTCCCAAAAATGCCCATCCCAATTATCGTCAAGGGCATCGCAGATGGCCTTGATTCCATTCCATGGATCTGGCCGGTCCTTCGCTATACGCCATGGGTTCTCCTCATTGTCGTGCTCAAGTACTACTTCGGCGGAGCCCGCAACATCTCCGAAAGATTGATGCATTCAAAAGTAGTAATGGTGACGGTCCGTTTACCCTTCCTCCCAGTCGCAATTTCACCCATCTAATATCCCTTAGGGCGGCACATCAGGAATTGGCGCCAGTGTAGTCCATGAACTCGCCCTCCGCGGCGCCCAAGTCATTCTCCTAACGAGACAACCACCCTCCGACCTCTTCCTTGTCGAATACATCGACGACCTCCGCCGCACGACAAAAAACAACCTCATCTACGCTGAACAAGTCGACCTCACATCCTTGCACTCCGTCCGCACTTTCGCCACGAAATGGATCGACAATGCCCCTCCCCGCCGCCTCGACGCCGTCATTCTTTGCGGCGGCATCGCTCTCCCGTCTAGCGCTAGAACTCTGACTCCCGACGGTATCGACGCCGAATGGCAAGTCAATTACCTCTCCAACTTCCACCTTCTTAGTATTCTCAGCCCGGCGCTTCGCGTGCAGCCTGCCCATCGCGACGTGCGGGTAATTTTCACCACATCGTCAGGGTACATTGGAGCGAAATTCGATCTTGATACCGTGCGGGGCGTAAACTCGAAAACGAAGAATGACTCAGCGCAGAGAAAGAATGTTTACGCGATGAGCAAATTCGCGCTTATGACCTTCGCTCAGTCTTTCCAGCGCCACCTGAGTGCATATAAACGACCCGATGGACTGCCAAATTGCGCGCGCGTTATCGTTGTCGACCCTGGGCTCTGCCGCACGCCCGGAACACGGCGCTGGCTTACGGGTGGTTCGTTGTGGGGCCTGTTGGTGTACCTCATTACCTGGCCGTTCTGGTGGCTCGTTCTGAAGTCACCGCAGCAGGGCGCACAGAGTATCTTGTATGCGGCTATGGAGGAGAGCTATGGACGTGGACAAGGCGGGTGGATGATCAAGGAGTGTCGACAGGTTGACTATGCGAGAAAGGATGTGGCGGATGAGGATGTTGGGAAGAGGCTTTGGGAATTTAGTGAGAAGCAGATCGAGGAGGCGGAGAAGGCTGGGGCTGTGAAGCGGGCGTTGGAGAAGAAGGAAAAGGAGGCCGAGGAGGAGAAGAAGGAGAGGAAAGAGAAGAGTTCGGGAAAGGCGCCGAGTGCTGGGTCAAGAAGGAGTAAGAAAAGCAAGGCGTGAAGTGTGGTATATCTGAATAGGTTGACTTTACAATTTGGTGGTCTCATATGCATTCAGCCGGTTGCAAATTTATAGATCGTTCGTCTCTTTTATCATCGGATCCCTGGATAGCTACCGAGTCAGGTAGTCTGTTTATTTCAAACCCTGGGAACTGCATCTGAAGTCATAATCCAGTGAAAAGGAAATTCGTCTCAATGTATTCTACCAATAAATCGTCTATGTCCACACTCCTTAAGAGTCTTTTAATCTCAGTCGAAAATGAAGCAAATTTACTTCTTCAGCTTGGCCAGCAGCTCCGCCGGGGGTTGCTGGCGGTAGCCCTGGGGGTTGTTCTTAGTCCAGAGCCAGAGATCCTCACAGGCCTGCTCGAGGGTACGGGTAGGAGTCCAGCCAAGCTCCTTATTAGCACGGGTAGCGTTGGCAGTCAGGTTGAGGACATCACCGGCACGGCGAGGAGCGACCTCGTAGGGGAGGTCGCGGCCGACAGCGGCGCTGAAAGCGCGGATCATCTCGTAGACGGTGGAGCCCTTTCCGGTACCCAGGTTCCAGGCGCGGACACCGGGGTTGTTGGCGCGGAGGTAGTTGAGGGCCTTCAGGTGGCCGTCAGCGAGATCGAGGATGTGGATGTAGTCACGAATGGCGGTGCCATCATGGGAAGCGTAGTCTGTGGGTGTCCGTTAGGAATGATTGGTAAACATTGGGGACTTGGGCGACACATACCGTCACCGAAGACCATCAGCTTCTCGCGCTTGCCAGTGGCAACCTGAGCGAGCAGGGGGAGCAGGTTGTAGGGAACGCCCTGAGGATCCTCGCCCATGATGCCAGAGGGGTGAGCACCCGCGGGGTTGAAGTAGCGAAGCAGAGCACCGTTCCACTTCTTGGCCTCGGCCTCGTTACCGGCCTTGATAGCGTTGTTGCGCTGAGCGTTGATGACGTCGGTGATAGCGGTCTCAACGGCGAACTTGGTGTTACCGTATGGGTTGGTGGGGCCCAGGGGGCACTCCTCGGGGATGGGGATCATGTTGGGGAAGCGGGTGGCATCGCCGTAGACAGTAGCGGAGCTAGAGAAGACAATGTTGGTGACGTTGTGGCGGACCATCGAGCGCAGCAGGTTGATGGTGCCGTAGACGTTGACCATGTAGTAGTCCAGGGGCTTCTCGCCAGACTCGCCGACGGCCTGATCATGACCATGTCAGCGCCTCTCATCAAAGGTAGAAAAAAAGCAATTGACGTACCTTCAGGGCAGCGAAGTGGATCACGCTGTCAATGTCGGGGTGAGCTTCGAACACCTTGTCGAAGTCGGCCTCGTTGGTGACATCGAGCTGAACGAACTCCGCCTTCTTGCCGCAGATAGCCTCAATCCGGTTCAGTGCCTCGGCGGAGGAGTTGTACAGGTTGTCAGCAACGACGACCTTGTAGCCAGCGTCCAGCAGAGCGAGGGTGGTGAAGGAGCCAATGTAGCCCGTGCCACTGCGGGGAGGTTAGTGGGGGTTTCAGCAGAGGCGTGTTTGACTTACCCAGTAACAAGAACAGAACCAGCAGACATGATTACGATGATTCACAGAATAGAAGGTCAAAATGAATTGAAGGAGGGGAATGTAGGGGAGGAGGGGCAGGCACTTTAAGGGGAAATTCCAGGTGGGGGAGACCGGCCGCTCTCGTCCCTCTTTCCCCGTTCCTCTTTCCCCATTACGCGGCATTGCCCATTGCGTCTTGACACCTTGAGATACTTGCGAGGGTGGGACATTTGATTACATTGAGCCATCGCAAACATCTGGATTTTCTCTGATCTGGCGTGTCCATGCAAATTGACTCCCTCCTCGTTGTGAAGTGTCAGGACCGGCCTCATGGGCTGGTGTTTATGTAGATCGCCCCTCGTTCCTGGCGGTGAACACGGCACGCAACCGACCAGGGTGTCCTACAAAAGCTGAAGCGGGCAAAGATAAGCGCGGGCATCAAAGATCCGGCGCCGATGCATTAGGATGACTTTCATCGGCCCATCCCTCAAAGCGTCTCCAACGGTAACTCCTCGTTTCATTTTAAGCTGCGGGTCTAGAGCCCACTCCGCGCCGAATTAGAGGCACGGCCGGGACCATTGCCCCGGTTCAGGGTCCAGTGGTCCAATCTCCGGCTTCCACCTAGCCCGTTCCCGATGCGGTGATGTCTGTGGCTTCATGGATCGTTGCTTTTATGACTATGAAAAGACCTGCGCATTTATTGACCCTGATCAGGAAGACAATGATTCCCATCTAGCCCCATCCGTACCGGGTAAAGTGTAAACAGGAAATGACAGAATAAATTGGTATGGGGAGAAAATAAATGAACATATGCTTTCGAGGGCGGATTACATTGTGTGCCCTGCAAAGACTTTTGGCTCGAGCCAGGTTCTTCCCAAAGACCACGTTGGGGGGATGCGCAACGCAGTTCCGGGGAAAGGCACGCTTGCTTGCGTTTCTGCATGCTGCGCGCTGCATTCAATATCGATGCAATTAATGCTCAGATTAGGAGGCCCCCGGTCGAGGACCTGACCAGCTCAGGTTCATTCGCAAAGGGGCACTATGAGCCGAATCGATGTGCGGACGAGCACGGAATATCAGACATCAAACAAATCAATCGTTGTTTCCGCTCGTTTTAACCAAGAAGCTCCACGTCCAATCCGATGGCCCGCATAAACAGGTTGACGTTGCCCAGTCGCTGACTGGACATGTCTGCAGGAAGGCTCTTGCTGTAGCCCACGGTTTCCATGACACGATCCCTATGAATGATTAGCACAAGTTATATTGGAGATCACATCAGGGAAGGAAACTTACTTCACAGCAATAACCAGACGCTGCTGCTGCTCGGGGCTGGCACCAATACCCACCGCGGCAAGGAACTGCCAGACGTACATGTCGTCGCCCGAGTTGATCGAGCCCGGGAAGATGTCGGCAAGAACGGGCTCCAGGGTGTCGAAGAGGACGTTGAACTTTTCAACCCACTGCTGCCAGTCCCGCTCGGGGGCCTGGCCAGCTTCTTTCACCAGCTCCGCACGACTCAGGAGCATGGTCAGGATGCCCAGGCCGACCTTGGTGCGAGCCACGCTCTGCACGTGGGTCTGCGCGATGACCAGGCCCAGGAGACCGATGATAATGTTAAAGGGTGCCTCATTGACATACTGGAGCAAGCTCGGCATGACGGCCAGCGAGAATAGGTCAATGGCTTCGCGCACAGCCATGGAGGGCTGGGCCTCACCGGGCATAGACTGTGCCAGGCGCACCACGTCCAAGCTGTCCAGATGCACGACGATCATGGTGAGGATAGTCACGCGCTGCTCCTGGTCGATGTGGCGGAAGATGCGGGGGATGGCCTTCTTGCCCTTGGCGTGGGACAGGAAGGCGATGAAGGGGTGGGGGGTAGTGGAGTTGGGCACAATAGGCTCCATAACCTTCAGCGCTTTCCAGAGCTTCTGGTTGAGTCCGTGGAGTTCCTGGCGCCATTCCATATGCTTCTGGATCGCTTCTGCATCACCCTCTTCCGGTGGTGGCGGCATTGTGCGCTCCATATCCTCCATAGACATCAAAGCGCTATAAACACGCTCGATATTGGTGAGAATGGATTTGCGGTCGCTCAAGCTAAGCTCCGATTGCACCCTCTTCGGGCGAGGTCCTTCCGAGCTATCGGGACGCTTGATGTTGAGCATAGGCTTGGGCGCCTTGGCGTTGCTGAAAGAGATCTTGCCCAAACTTCCCTCAATAATCAGTTGCTTGTTCTTAGGCTTGGCTTTGGCAGCCTCAACAGCACGCTGCACTTGCTGCTGCATCCGCTGCATATGATTGTCTGCGCCCTGCAAGGTGTTTCGGTGTCGATTCCCACCGAGACGGTTTCCGGTTTGGAGCAGATAGGTCTGGGCAAAGTGGCCAAGAGGCTGGTGGGGATGCTGACGGGGCGCGCCACGAATCTGGCTGTAGACCTGGTAGTAGAAGTCCTCGGCCAACACAGCCTCGGGATCGGCGTCTGCCACATTACCAGCCGCAGCCACCAATTGCTGCAGCTGGATTCGTGTGATAAAGTTCTTGTCCTGGGGCGTCATCAAGCCGTTTCCTCTGGAAAGGAGGGCAATCTTGTGGTTGCGCTTCGCCCGCTTCGCGTCCTCGACCAAATAAGCATTGCGCTGCTCTTCAGTCAGGTGCAGAAGCTGCTGTGGGTTAGTAATAACCGGCAGACCATTGTTCGGTGCGCGGCTGCTCGGGGGCGGGAGCTGTTGCTGAACTTGCTGCGACCGCTGACCATGAGGCAGACCAGCATGGCGGGGGGCCTGAGGTGGCATGTTCTGAGGAGGGAGGTTATTTTGCAGGAACGGAGCACCCGGGGGGGTAGCAGGTCCAAGTCCGCCATAGAGCTCCGGCATCACCGGGAGTGGAGGTGGCATGCCCCCCTTCTCAAGCTGCGCCTGCAATTCCGGAGCCAGCTGGTGGAAGCCATCATGAAGCGTAGGGAAATGTTGAGGGTGACGTTGATACGGATCCGCCACCATCTGTTGCATCTGCTGTATCTGCTGCATCTGTTGTGGAGGTAGTCTTCCACCAGGCTGACTACGGCGCATCTGTGCCTCAAGTGCCTCGACTTCTTCTAGACTCATTATCTTACGGCTCGGGGCCGGGGCCGGCGCGGGGGCGGGGCTCGGTTCGGCCTTCTGCGTCCAAACGCTCGATTTCGCTTGCAGGTCGGGAATATATCCAGGTTCAGAGTACTTCTCGTAGCCTGTGCGCCTAGATGTCGACTCGGTGGGAACCGTTGCCGGCGGGGGAGCTCTCTGAGTGGGTGCGGGTGCGGCCTGGGGGTTCTGCAAGCTATAGCGAACCTGCTCTTCTCCAATGGCATCGGCAACACCGGCAGTCCTTCCAAAGAAATCAAAGTCTCTGCCGACAGGCGCAGCGTCTCCGCCACCGCCGCCAAAGGTGTCGTCGTTGAACTCGTCTTGATCGTCATCGAGCTGGTCGCCAAGGCCGTCATAGGTATCCTCGAAGTCAACGCTAAGTATATATATCAGCATCTCATCCATGTCAGGTTCCATCATCGTGGAGGGAGCTTACGCATCACCGTCCAGAAACTTGTCAGCCAAAGCGACTTGCGCGAAGGGATCCGAGTTCTCAAAGAAGCCCTTGGCCCCAGGGCCACGACCTCGATCCCTCGGGAGGGAGGTATCGAATCCAAAGAAAGACATGCCTCTTTGGTCGAACAGAGGAAGAGGGAGAAATGGGGGCGTCGAAGGGAAGGATGGTGGGGGGATGGGGAGAGCGTCGGATGGAGCAAACGAAGTTCTGGAGTGCGGCTGCCTAAGGCACTACTGCCAAGTGTCGATCCAATGCGACTTGTTTGGGATCTTTGATGTGATGACTCCACGAGGGAAGATCTGAAACAAATCCAATGTCATTTTCATTTCCTTGCCTCTTACTATATGCCTGGTACTCTTCGACTATGAATTTCAAGGTGTTGGGGGCTTATACCCGTCACGTATAACCACGTCTCAATTCGCCAAGGACGTTAACGACACTTGTAATCTCCTTTTGGAAATCCTTCGATTGACTTGGGAGAGAGTAGACCCTTGTCATCATAGCTCCAATCATAGAACTGGAGAGAGGCTAATCTTGGAAAAGACCCGAGAGCATTGCAAACTTCCCCTGAGAATTCCAAGTTGTCTGGAACCGGTGAAACCACGCGGCTGAAAGCGGTTGTCGCCATTGACTTGCGCGGCCTTCCTTTCTTCTCTACTCCACCACTACTCCATCTCAGTGTTGTTTTTGACTTCTACACGAATGTCTTGCTCCCTATAACGTGGATTGGCCTGAATTCTGCGGGCTTGATTTCACTGCGACATTCGTTAGCCCCATAGACAACACCTTTCTCCACTCGCCACAATGTCCTCCGTGCGGTATACCCGCTATCTGGCGGTCGCCCTCGTGGTAAGGCTGAACTGATGGGGTTTCTTGTCGAGTCCCTGTCGATCGCATCACTAACGACCTTCAGTGCCTGACCTTCTTCTATTTCATCTCCCGCTCCGACCTGCAGATCCCCACCTCCGTCTCACTCCCCAAGTCCCGTCCCTCTTACGAAGATTTCAGAGCGCAAAAGCTACAATCCGCTGGAAATTCTACAAATGAGCGGGTGAACGCCACTTTTGTCACCCTTGCTCGTAACAGTGATATTTGGGATATCGCAAAGTCCATCCGCACCGTGGAAGACCGATTCAACCGCAACTACAACTATGACTGGGTGTTCCTGAACGACGACGAGTTTGACGATGACTTCAAGAAGCTCACCACCTCGCTGGTGTCCGGAACTACACACTATGGTCGAATCCCGAAGGATCACTGGTCCTATCCGGAATGGATTGACCAGGACAAAGCGAAGGAAGCGCGCGAAGAGATGGATCGCAAGAAGATCATCTACGGAGGCTCCGAGAGCTACCGTCACATGTGCCGCTATGAATCTGGCTTCTTTTTCCGTCACCCGCTGATGATGAACTATGAGTACTACTGGCGCGTCGAGCCCAGCATTGAACTCTTCTGTGACATTGGCGCCGACCCTTTCCGCTTCATGAAGGAGAACGACAAGAAATACAGCTTTGTCATCAGTCTGTACGAGTACTACGAGACCATCCCCACGCTATGGGATAGCGTGAAGAAGTTCATGAAGAACCACCCCGAGCACATCCCTGAAGGAAATGCTATGGACTTTATTAGCGAGGATGGTGGCGAGAGTTACAACAAGTGCCACTTCGTACGTACACTCCCAGGAGATTTCAATTGTTCAAAGGACTAACTTTCTCCCAGTGGTCCAACTTCGAAATTGGCAGCCTGGAATGGTTGCGCTCCAAGGAGTACATTGACTATTTCTCCTCCTTGGATCAGGATGGCGGTTTCTTCTACGAACGCTGGGGTGATGCACCCGTACACTCTATTGCCGCTGCCATTATGCTGAAGAAGGAGCAAATTCACTTCTTCAATGAGATTGCTTATTACCATGTACCATTCACGCACTGCCCGATCGACGAGCAGACAAGACTGGACCTTCGCTGTCACTGCAAGCCAGAAGAAAACTTTGATTGGAAGGGCTATTCTTGTGAGTCCCAGAGCAGCCTTAGTCTACTGACGCATTCGCTGACCTCAAATCAGGCACCAATCGGTGGTTCAAGGTCAACAAAATGACAAAGCCCGAAGGCTGGGACAAGAACGATTGACTGATTGCGCTCGGACAATTTGGCATCATCCTGCTATTTTTGAGCACATTCATCTTGCTCGTGAGCCGAAGTGCTCGAGCCTATCTATTCACTCAGATGCACTTCGTCATGATATGTCTGTATAATCTTGGAGAGCGACTTCGCAGCGTTCCCAGGCACAGCTCAGTGAGCACGAAAGTGAACTCTTGATTCCAGATTTGTGTTTTGAAAGTCTCTTTGGCGTGTCAAAGTCGCAGAAATACACATAATCCATATTTTGATTGATAACACGGTTTGTTCCCCATACACAGCGACTTGACTTGCGATACCGCCATGTTCTACTTTCTCGATTCTCTAGCGTTTCCAGCTGGTCCCCGCTGAGAATTGTTGATTGTATGAATTATTGGAGTAGTGAATCAGACGAGCAGCTAAATTGCCATATTTTTATATGATTCCCTCGGCGCAATGATTGTGTAGCTAATTAATTCACTTGATGTTATAAATACAATTTAAACCCCGATTCCAAACATCAATTGTTCGACAAACTTGCTGACTGAGTAGGTCAAGACGTCATAGAAAACATTGATATGCAGCACTTAGATTCCACTTGCAACAACCGTTTCCATGGCTCTCTCATCATATTACTGCTTCCGTCTTACAACCATTATACAAGTTGCTCTTGACTTAATTCATGAAGAACCCAGGTTATAGAATCACCGAGAGCGAAGATTTAACAAGTCAGAGGTACTACTGTAACTCATCATCCATAGAGGAGAGAAGGTTCGATGATAGCTGTATGAAGATCATTTGGGGAATCTATCTCACAGGTCCTCATAATCTAGATAGTTGTAATGGTACAAGCAATTCCAATAAATAACAATGTCGCCCATATTGCACAAATACAGTGTAAGAAAAGAAAATGAAAAAGTATGATGTTCAGCCCATAGCATCAAGGCGAGCTCAGCAGCCAGAGACTCCAAACAACCATTGACTCTCAACTCAATCAAAGTAGTCAGATTTTAGTTGCCCTTGGGCTTCTTGGTTCCGTACTTTGACCGAGAAGATACTCGGCTTCCGACACCACCCTAGAAACATTAGCAAGTCTGCCCAACCCCACAATTCAAGGAAGATAAACTTACCAAATCCATCGCACCACGAACCAGGTGGTACTTCACTCCGGGACAATCTTGGGCTCTGCCACCACGCACCTGAACCACACTGTGCTGCTGAATGTTGTGGCCCTCGCCGGGGATAATCGTAGTGACGACCTTGCCCGAACTCAAACGCACACGAGCAATCTTGCGCTCGCCAGAGTTGGGCTTCTTCGGCTTGGTGATACCGGTCTTGAGACACACGCCCTTCAATGACGGGTGATCCTTCAAAGCCGGAGACCGGCCTCGACGCGCACGCTGGCCCTTGCGGCAGCCGCGGCGCACTTGGTTGTAGGTTGCTCGGATGATCGGTGAGCTGGAAAATTGGCGGGTCATGCCGGAGAAGGTGAAGGCGGTTTGCGTGCGGAAGACGGGCTTGAAGGTGAAGCGTGGACTCGGGGTTTGGCGGGTTAGAGTGGAGGTTGTCAGGGTGCGGAGGGGAGTCGACGTGAGCGCTGGACGGTGGACTAGAGTCCTTAGAGCCCGGAGGGCGAGAGGTGTCATTAATTGGTGCATTGTGGAATTGTTCTTTTTGAGGTGAGTGATCTTCGAGATGTGATGGAGAAATGCGGATTAGAATTGATGGTGTCAGGTGACCTGCGCTTCTGGTGGCTGTGGGCAGCCGAAGGAGCTGGACGCGCTGCGCTCTCTCTGCCTGGCGCTGCCCTCCGCATTTCGATCAACATCCTCGTTCATTCTTGTATCTTCTTCGTCTTCTGCAGCTCCTCCGTTACCGACAATTACTCCAACTTTACAATTTTGTATTCAAGAGTCCATCTTGAACCCGTCATAATGGTAGGTGATCAAGCTATGGACCTTGACCTCATCCTCCGTCAAGTCATCCCCGACCGAGCCAGACTCCCATTCTTCCAATTCCATCTTTTGCTAGAGCATAGCTTCAGCTTATCATACAATGATCATTAGATCTTTGAAAAAAAATGACTAACAGTTCCAGTCTCTCCGCATCGCACCCCCATCTGGTAACCCCAGCTCAACCACCAACACCACCACCCGCCAGACACAGCTCTCAAAGGGCGCTCCCTCAGCACCTGGTCTTCCCGATACTCTCCGTAACAAGATTACTCTCCCCGCCACCGCAACCGCCTCGTCCACCAACAGCCCAGCCCTCAACGATATCCCCTCCTCCACACACCCTTTGGAGGCCCGCCTACTCGCCTGGCGCGCAACCCAAGATGCCATGAAGATGGAGTCCCTGCGTCGGGCATACGGCATCGCCGAGCCCGTCCGCCGTGGCATGGAGCTGAAGATTGTCCGTGATAGCACGTTCCGTCCGGCCGTGCTGGGCGGCATGAAGGGTGGCAACATCCACGAGGATATTCTTACGCTTGGAGGCCGGGATACGGAAGTGAGCTGGGAGGACATTTTCCCTGGTATATTATCAATTTTCCCCTGCCGCTTGGTTTTATTTGAGCATGAGCTGATTTGAGTTTCCTGCAGGCGACGAGTTCCGGGAACCACCCACCTTCCACGACGAGATGGAGAAGAGGTTGAAGATGGACTTTTAAATGATGAAACCCCCATGCGCTTGAACTACTCTTTTCTTTTTCCTTTGATCGACATGTGCAACTAGTCTCCATTCTCCATCCCCTCGAAGACTCACGTCTGATGTCATGTCCACGATAGAGAGTTAGATTACTGAACCTGCTGCCTCGGTCTTCTGTCTGCACTTGTTCATGACAGAGGCCATGATATAGCTAGTGCAATCTATTCTTCCCATCTATTATCAATTGGGTTGATTTCCTTTGTATCAGTAAGTAGCTGGCCCAGGTCAGAACTGCAGTCAGAATCAAGTATTCAATTGTATACCGAGGACTCCAGTAAAGTATGAAGGTGGAAAGCATGTACACTACGAAATGAACCAACAACCAAACAAGAATGAAAACAGGCGAAATTTGTAGATACACAAGTCCCAGGCAAGCCGTACAGAGAATGGACATTCAAAAAGAAGAGGAGGACCAAAAAGAAACGGATCGGAGGGGTATATAGATATAGGAAGGGAGAGACAGGTGAGGACCGAGATGAGGAGAACAAGGAGAGGAGCGAGCACGGTAAGGATCATGGTTCAAGGCCGTCGGGCAAGGATGTGGTGATTCTTATCCCATGTACGGAAGCAGGACGGGCGGAAAGACTCTTGAGTTTGGGACTGGGAGGGATTGGCGAGGACAGGTAAATAAAAAGACGTGATATCAAAGGTTTGGAGATAATTGATTCGTCCAAACGCCGCTGCTAGAGCGCATATTCATCAGAAGCCAGGTGAGGCTGCGCTAGGGTGAGGAGATGCTGCACGATGGCAGGCTTGGTCGAGTAGTCGCACTGACAGTAGTCGCACTGACAGTTGGTGGAAAGTCGGGAGTATATGGTAGTGTGAACGCATGAAGGGTGGAGTCAAGACTCAAAGTCAGGTTTGTAAGGCGGAGGGTGCAACCTGAGGCAGTATCGCGGGTGCTGGGGTGCTTGAAGGAAGCCGTTTAAAGGATGACGCAGCGACAGCCAGGGCTGCGGTCGCTGGCTGCACGTCCTTGGCTGTACTGAGACTTGGCTCCCTTGGCATCCTCCTCGTCTACCACTTCCTGGGGCTTCACAGTCATATGTACAACATTTGGGGCATCGTGGTTAAATTTTGAGTCTGTTTCCCTCAGTTAGTACTGGCAGCCATATAGCACTTAACATCGTGCAATACATACCAGCCAGAGGCGACTTGTCATCGAGCAGCTTTCCGAAAGAGATCAAACGAATTGCGCTTGGAGACGATGGACGAGTTTCCCAATCTATAATATGACAAATAGTTAGGTATCAATTCGCAGCCTACTCCACTGCCTTGCGACTGTGTAGGGAGTAGCTTACCAGCTCGCCACTCTCGCCAGATCAACTCCTTTAATGTATAGACGCTCATGGCGAAGGGATCATAATTCTCGACATTGACCGAGCGCTTTCGCAAGTATTTCCCATCGATGGTAAACGGATGCCGCGCGCCCGTTGTCAAGAGCAAGGTAATAGCCAGCGAAGGCCCGGCGTCCTCGGCTTCCTTTCCCTCAAGGTCCGACTGCTCCTCCGAAAGCTCGGCGCCCGTCTTAGGTTCTTCGGTATCCATTGAAGGCAGATCGGTGTTCTGGGTCTGCGCGACAACAGACTTGGAATCGATCGGAGCAGTGTCGGTGGAGCTAGTCGTTGCTGTCACGGGAACGGCGCTTTCGCCACCGGTTGCGGGGTGGTTCGCCGTATCGGCTGCCTGGGTGTAGTCTGAAGGAACAGAGGGAATGCTATCAGACACGGGGTCCGGTCTGGCCGGAACGTTCGAAGGCTCACTGGATGTTGGTTGCGCGGTCTGCGGAGAACTCGTGACCCCCGAGTTGTGATCTTTGGGCTTGAGCACCCCGGGCTCCGCGTTATCGGTGGAAGACATGACTGTTGTTGTCCCTCTGGCAGGTGGCAATTGAATGCAGCCCCTGGAATAGAAACGGGGGACTCTTTTCACGAAGACAGATGGTTCAGATGACAAAGATGTGGAGAGAGGAGTTGTTCGATCGGCTCAGATGTGAGGAGTCAACTACCCGAAGTGGCGCGATGGTCTTTTTGCTAGCGCGCCGAGAAAAGACGAGATGTAGGTAGAGAGTGAACAATCAAAAGATATGAGAAGTCCTGAGGAGGGGGAGAGAGCGAAAGCTGGAAAATGAAGGAAGAAGAAGTTAAGGAGAGATCGGCAAGTCTAAGTCCAAAGGTTGTAACGTGAAACTGACAATGTGACAAACTGACAAAGAGGCTGAGGAAATTTCCCACCTCGCCACAGTACTCTTGATAGACATATACACTCCATTCATTAGATCTAGAATCTATTTACTTTCGATTAATTTCATGACATGGGAGATCAGGGAGATCCGGGGACAAAGCGACACCTAAATTCTCCAACCCATCTTGTTTGGCATTCCACTCTGCTCATACCAGGACACGGTTTGAGCATGTCATGTTGCGAACCTTGAATCAATGATCAGCATGCTGGTGTCTGGGTGTTTTTTATTCTGAGTCAGGCCATCTTAGGGCTCGTGGAAAACGAGCTCATGCCCCCGATTTGCCTCACCAGCCCAGACAGGAACGACAAACAACTCTCTGTCGCACAATGAGGGATTTCAGGTGCCTCAAAAGATGAATTTACCTCGGCTGGCCTAGAACAGGGCTGCATATGCAGGGGAGGCATCGGTCTTGATAGCAAATGCAGAAGTCCAGGTGGGGGAATGCATAAAAGAAAAAGCTGGATTCTGCTAGATCGTGGGCATCCCCGCGCTATGTATGATGGATGAACGATGGAAGATGGACGACATTAATAACCTTCTGCATCACCGTTGCTTTAAAGGCAATTCGTTTTACCTCAACCTATCTGATGACCAAAGTCCCTAGCAGGACATAAGCATAGAGCTATTTGCTACGAAGTCGCGATCAGGATCAAAGAAACACCGTGCGTTGAATCATACCACAGTTCTTAAAAATCCATATGATCATGTCAGACATCTGCGCGATGTTTCTTTTTTTTTCAGAATATGTCTATTACTTGACATCAGGGGCGGTGGTCACACATTTGATTGATGCTCGGTAGCGACGGCAGGCAAAGATGGACCCGGCCCGTGTTGGGCATACAAGCCCGCGTTCACAAAGGTCCCGAAAAATCTCGGCTTCTGAGACAAATAATATATCGGGTTCGTGAATGATTCACGGCTGGGTTGGACGTAATTCATGTGGTTGTCGGACGGGCTGGAGGCGCCCGAGAGACCGGTTCAAATTGCAATAGGCCGAGAGAATCCGTTTTCCAAGCTTTGCAGCATGATCCTTTTGCTGTTCTTAGCCAGGTTGAGTTCCATCTGATCTAAATCCAGGCGGCATATTGTTCGAGAACTTCGTTTCTCAATCCTTCTGACCCGTGACGAACACCCAGAAGTCGTACATTGCCGATCTTTCCTCCAAAGTCATCTTCCACAGCACTCTTGTAGTTGGTGAACCGCTCGTTCAGTCTGGTTATGACGGCGGGATCGTCCCGAATCAGCAGCACGATTGCATCGTAGCCACCAGCACCAGGCACGACTCCGCCAATGACACCCTCGATCTCAGAGAGGTTGTCCAGCAGCTCGGTCTGCACACTGGGCTCGATAGGCACACCCGTCCGGCGGGTCATGGTGCGAATGAGGTGACGTGTACGGCCAATGAGGGTGCGGACATCTGAAAATTCACCATCGGTATTGGCATCCGGGTGCTGCGCCAGGCGCTTCAGCTCCTGTCGTAGTCGTTCGTTGTTGTTCTGCAGACTAGCCCAGAGGATATCGGCCTCCTTCTGGTTCTCGCTCCTCCATTGGAGCACCTTCTTGACCATGGAAGGAGTCTGCGAGCCACACTCAACGTCGCACAGGACCATCTGCATTCCGCGCGGGAGCTGCATGCCAAAATCGACACATTCAGTATCCCAGGGGTGCTCTTGGTCGGCATCTTCTACCACAGCGAACAAGCGTTCCTCAAAGCCTGGTGTTCCAACATCGCCAACAGATTGGAGGATGGCAGGTGAGAATCGCTTATACAGGCATGAACCATACACGGCGGCCGCCACATCAAATCCAGATCCAACCTTACCCTGAGCTGCGCAGTGTGCAGCTTGAGCTAAATTGTGGAGCTTATCACGGCCGGCACCAAGGTCGTCAGCTTGCATTGTACGGTGGATAACCAGAGCAGAGACAAGAGCAGTCACTAGAGCGGCGGACGAACCCAGGCCAGTCTTGTGGGCTTCGAGAAGAGGAACACCGAAATTGACAAAACGTCCCCGCGCTTGAGATGCAGGGCCTCTTGAGGTTGCAGTCTCCGAATAGTAGTCATTATCGGCCAAAATGGTGACGGATAGCGAGCCAAAATCCTTTGAGTCAGCAACGTAGCTAATGTAAGTTAATGCGTAGCTCAGCGAGGTCTCAACGAAAGGATTTCGCGGGCTGCATTGCTATACATTAGTTTTAATCCGATGTTGAGGGTTGAGAAGGGAAGCGCACCCGTCATTCTTCTGAACCACCTTAACACCGCCTCCATTCTCACACCGCTGAATTCTATATTCCCAGACCGCATCGACGAATTGCGGCGAACGCACAACGACTGTGTGCTCGGAGTCTGTCTCCTCGCCCTCAGGACGAGTGGGCTGGGCCTCGGTACCCAGCACAGGGTTAGCGTCACTCGACCCAGAAGGTCCACGGCGATGACTCCTGAGTTGCTGAACGACCACATGAATGCGCGCATCAAGGGCGAACACTGTACCCGTATAGTTGCGGTCGAGAACGAGGTAGCCACCGGTCAGGAGGACCTTGCCGGGAGCGGACAGCGCCGTCACGGAAGATGGTTGGGGGGACATGGACATTGATGGGTAGGGAAGGCGGGGAGCAACCGGGATTCAGATTGAAATTGCGAAGTATCAAGCCCCGCAGGGTCGAGTCGGGAGGCGCGATAGCTTGGGTGGGGCTGCAGAGAAGGGAGTGGAATAACCAAGTAAACGTGCGCATACAAGGATGGAGGGGTTTGAGAGTGCGGGAAAAGGGCAGTGGGGGAAAAGCGTGTATCCAATTCTCCTAATGAGGGATAGCGTGCCAGGCCTATCGATACACCATGTGCCCTTGCGCTCCTTACCTGTGAGGGGATGATGGTCCGAATATGTTCCGATCAAGAGTTCACTCACTTTGTTTCTGCTCGCACTTTATTACGATTAGTTTTAGTTGTGATGCATGTAGCTGAGGAAGCCTGCGTTATCTCGCCACGCGGATTGAGATACGTGCCAATAATCGATCAACGTTCCCTTACATTGATTGATATTTTATACTCCCTAGATGAAGGTTGACCTCCTGTCAAACCCCACGAAGAAAAGTCCAAGAAAATACAACAAGAGCCTCTTTATATTAATCTCGAAAATGCCCATTTGTACCTAAGATGTTCCAATTAACGAAATTTGGATACCAAAGCATGCTACGCTGCCCTTCAACTGAAGTATAAAGAGTGAGCCAACATGGATCTGTAAGCAATAGCGACTCAAATTCCACACTAAAGATTATTTCCTTAAAAGTCGGCTGCAATTTTTCAAAACTGAGTCAGCCCAATAACTATTCCAATTTAGGGCAAGACAGGCGCACTAGATATCGGCCTGGCCAGAGCGAAGAACAGTTCAACAATAACACTGGAATTAAATTGAGTCATCTTACAAGGACGTTTTGCCTCAGTGGCAAACATATTACCGTGGATTTCCAAGCACTGGTCTAGATCTATGAAAAGGACTATTCCGGCCAGGTCAAAAGTCATGACTTCAAGCTTTCTTGATGGGCAACAGTTGATACGAAAACGAAGAACCTTAAAAACGAAGAGAAAAGAAAGATGAGTTTAAATTTCATTTTGGCTTGTAATGCCAGAATTCGCCGCAGCATTCATCAAATGGTTGTGTAGTGTAATGGTCATCACTGCGGATTCTGATTCCGCCGATCCCGGTTCGATCCCGGGCACGACCTTTTTGAGTTTTTCTCCTTGGCCATCAAGGAAAGGAGGATCACTCTTACAGTTGTTGTCCATTTTCATTTTTTGTAAATAGTCGGCCTAAAATGGCATGGGTTTGTGTACAAACCAAGCTCATTCGCTGTGTGACACCAATCGATCAGATAAGCTCGGGACACCGCCGCCAGCATACAATCTTAGCAGACACGATCGTGGAATGGGAATTTAGCTTCTGGTGTTCACCATTGTACAGGTAGTGGCTGAATTAATCATGAAAGTGCTTGAGAAAATTAACGAGATCTGATTTTCGACATTGATCTTCAAAAGGAAAAAGCAAACTCCAAACTGCTGCAAAAAAAAGATCCTGAAAACCCCAAAAATTGAAAAATCAAAAGAGCCGAACGCCCGAAGCCTCTATGGTTTTAATTACTGTACAGGGTATTTATATGATTTGACCGACATTGTCGGTATGATGTTGAAAACGGGCAAAGGATGGGTGGAACCGACGACAAATGTCCGTGTCGATTTCACCATGCCAATTCGGTTTAGCTCGCACTCTCAACTTCAAGGAGCACGACGGGAAAGAAACAACTTTCTAGATGATCATGCCTTGGGCTTCTGCGCAATAATGCTATAGCTTGTTGTAGCCAGGCGCATGTTATCCATCTTGACGAAGGCCTGGCCGTCGAGGCACAGACGGTTGATCAAGGTCTTGAAGTGGCGGGGCAGGACATGCAGCTTGACAAGGGCGAGGATGACCTGGCGCAAGGTGCGGAAATAAAGGTCGACGGTATCAATCAGCGGGGCCTGCAGCCCGTCAATGCTGGCATTCTCGGAAAGCACAATCTCGAAGCCACAGTCGGTCAGCGCCTTCTCCAGACTCTGCTGCGTGGGGGTGCCGACAGCCCCAATCAGCGGCTTAACGCGACGCATAAGCTCTGCGTGTTCGGGATTCGTGGGCTCGTAGGCAGGCAGGCTGATCCAATCCAGCAGAGAAATCTTAGCGCCGGGCTTGACGACTCGGAAGACTTCGCTGAACAGCGCGGGAAGGTCTTTGCATAGACTCAGAGCCTGGATCTGGTAAAAGGCGTCGAAGCTCTCATTTTCAAAGGGAAGTGGGAGGCTGTTGAAATCCTGAACGACAAAGGTGTTCTGTAGGCCACGCTCCTCATTGAAGGTCCTTGCCTGAGCGACCTGGTTGGGGTCAATGTTGAGGCCGGTGACTTGGGCGCCGGAGTATTGCGCCATGTGGGCAGCGACGCGCCCGCGACCACAACCCAGATCCAGCACCTTGTCTCCAGCCGAAAGACCGATGTTCTGAGCAATTGAGCGCTCGTAAAGGATCTGGTTTTCCAGAACACTAGCCTTTTTACTCATCCATGGAGGAATATACATCTTTTCGACATCACCGAGGGCACACAGATGGTTCAAAACGCCATAGTATGACTTCAAACAATCACCGACCTTCTCCTGATAGTTGGGACCAAGCACTTTGGTCATTTGCTGTTCGTCGGACCAATCAAGATTGTAGATGACGTATGACGCCATAAAATCATCGACTTCCTTGGGCGTCAGGTTGGTGAGGTACCGGAAGGAAGTCCAGAAGCTTTTCCAACGCTTCGGCGATGCTGAATTGTCAAGATCCTTTCCATGCTTCCCCAGGGCGGTCGCAAATAGCTTCTGTTTCTGCTCCGCGATTTCGTCAATCGAGCTATCGCTTTCGGAGCCGCGTACGGTGCGCCCAGGGTGTTGTGGCGTCACCACAAGCGTTTGTGAGACCATCTTGGCGTAATAAAGCTTCTGTGAAGTGCTGTGTATGTGATGGGACAGATCAATAGGTACTTGCGAAAGGAAAATGGGTTGGCAAAAGAAATGCGACTGCTATGTAGGTATGCGACGGTTTGTGACGCACGGGGGGGGCCAGCACAATTTATAAGCGGACAGCAAGATTCCTTTTTTCTCTATGATTCTTCAAGATCATTCGCCAAGGCGAGCCCGTGAGCGGCAAGTAGCCACTAAGGTGGATTGTCACCAGACTTTGGATGCTCATCCCGGGTAGCCCGGCAATCGCGCCGAACGGTAGATACCCGAACGAGGTAGATTCGCATGTAATCTCGCCATCCGGATAACCAGACAAAGTCGCTCGAAGGTTCACATCGGCTCCGAACATTATCTCTACAATCCCATGGCGATGTCCGATTCTACAAGTACAATGTGGTCAGGTACGGATGACGCGGGAGAGGGTCCCTGCGAGGAAATGAATATCGTCATGGAAGCGACGATCCATACCCACCCCTTTTTCAAAATTTTGTTCGCGATGAGTTGAGTTTTTTAGTATCAATAGGTCTGTGTTCTCACCAATGGAACATGATTAGTGATGGTAATATGCTGCATATGGGTCATCATCATACGTGAAACGCGAACTCGGGATGCTACTATAAAACGCCGGGCCCCCGCGGCCTTTCGGGGGCTTTTCTGGTTATACAATCTTACAATCTAATAATGCTGACATAAAAATGTCCGATCCCCTGTTTGGTGAGTCAGAAACTATTTGCACGCTTGGAAGCGAAAAATTAATTGTGGCGTTTCTCATCTCTACCTATACTTTGTTACCACGGAGCCACACGGCAAATTCGGCCTTATAAGGCGGGAAGGGCGCTGGAAGTGTCGGAAGCTGCTTCGAGAAGCTTTTTGCGGTCTCTTGCTAAAAAATCAAAACTAAGCTCAAAGTAGTCTAAGTGGCCATGGCTCTGGGAGTGGGCCATGGGTCGGCCTGCGGAACGAACTGTCACGATTAAGCCTGGGTGGGTTGATTCGTGCGAGACCACTAGCCACTAGGGGGACCCACTTATAGATCGCCAGACGGGAAGGCAATTGTGCCCGAGTTCAAGACCCTTACAGGATCCCGTATATCCGGTCGGTCACGTGCTTGACCGAATTGGGTATTATGCTCCTACTTACTAGCCGTTAGAGTACTCTCATTATGAGGGCCTGGCGCTGGAATAACAGTGCGACTCGGATACCAGCGGAACATTCAGGGTCGTCTCAAAGTCTTGGCAAAGCTTTTGAACACTAGTGTGTCTATTTACTTGAACCGTTTTGCCGACTGCTTCCATTTGAGACTAATATCCATTGGTACGTGGTACACAAAGGGGTAAAGAGGGGGAGATCGCAATTTTTTGGTTTTCACTGGATGAAAGCGTTCCCAGGGACAGCGTTGTGATGGAGCGATACTTATCTCTTGGTTGGATCAACTTGGTTCGACATCACCGGTGATGGAGCCCGCCGTGCCTTTAGTGGAGTCCAGGCCGGACGGTCCACTCAAAAAATATCCGACCCTGCATTTCAGTACGCTATCAGTACTGTGCACAATCATGCCGTAATGAAACTTTGCAGGAGCCTTCTGCACCCGGTAGGGCCTCCTGCAGGTGAACACATAAGGTATCTGAAGTACGCAGATCTACATCAATCATTGGGGGCCATGCCGATTCCCGCCTTTGGACATGGAGAAACCCACAAAGGGCCCCTCGAGGATCTCTAGCCTGACATTCCCATTATTTGAGATAAAGGTCTAGAATGAATGTTGGACTCGGGAGGTCGCCGACAGTTTCGACCCAGACCAATGCCACTGCCAGCCCCAAACCTGCATTGTGAAATGAACCCTAGACCCTGATCTACAACATTTGAACGCTTGAACGACCAGGTAGCGACAAGCGATCGTCGAGGAAAAGAACAAAGACGTTGAGTTATCCTCACGTCTTTGAATCTGGGGCGCTTTGATTCAACGGATTCGACACCGTGCATGACGGCCCTCTTATCGAAACGGGGATCTGATAATGAGCGGTCCAAGCAGGTAAAGGAACAGGGTACGGTCGTATATGGATGGGCGCCACATGAGGCTTAGGCGGAGACATTACGAGCCAGGGACGGGTCTCGTGTCGCGAAAGATGCCGCTCACCCCGCGATGATGTGGTTGGGAATTTGGGCCCAAGTGTAGACACGGGACATGGGTATCGATCGACGAGTATCCGAGCGTCCTTTTATATTTTCCCTCTCTGTCACGATAAGCGCTTTTCTGACGTCAGATTTACCCTGGCGTACTGTACTTTGCATCTCGCTCCGCATTCGAGTAAGTATTGGAAAAGTACATGATCGGGGCTCTCTGAATCTTCGAGGGCTGCCGTCGAGGAGATGAATCATGATCATGTCATTTTCATCACGGAATTTTAAGTGGCCTGGCGTCTGTGGTTCCCTGAGCCATGGAATCTCAGCATGATTCAAAAAGAGAATGATAGAGCCTGGTATCCAGGACCGACAAGAGAGGCTTCATACTTGGGACAGGATCACTAGGGTAACAAAACATTTGATCCGTTGATAGGGCACGTGACCAGCAATTTTTGTGCCAGATGCTGTGAACGGTCGACCATCAACATCTTGGGTAATCTAACGGAGCCTTGTGATTTACGTCTCTTGGCACTGTCAACTAGTTCGCCTGGCTTTGCATGCTGGAATGAGTACCCCGAAGACTTTCTCGATACAATCGTGATGATTTCCGAGACGCCCACACTGACTCAAATAAAGACCAGGCTGGGATCAGACCTACGAATGCTGACGCCGACAAATCCTCGGGGCCGGAGTCTCGGAGTCAAGACCATACACTATAGTAAACGCTGAAACGATATCGCCGTCTCCCTTAACCCCGTCGGACAAAACGGGAGGCCGAGTGCCACCGGGGAAGATGAACAGCCTTCTCCGAGAAGAAAAAGAACCGGGAAAGGGCGTGACTCATTCAGGCACCCACCCAGGGCATCCAGCGTGTGATTGGCTGAAAGTCTAGATCTTCCGGTTTTTCGTACAGTGAAACCAGCTGACCTGTTGACATTTGGCGCAAACCGGGGTTTCCCTCTGCGTACTCGGTACATTGTTGAACTGCATCAAGACCCTACACATGCGAGTATCCTGTACTTGAGCGAAAAATGGTTGACGTGTCTGAATCTCGATAATCGATAGCCCCACAGAAATCAGGTCCGATCCAGTAGGTAGTCAATAGCGATAGTTGGGGAGGTGGCCTATCGATCGAAGGTACGAAGTACATCGAGAGGATTCTCCGGAAAGGATCGGCCTTTAGACACTCCTTAGTCCACTGGCGACTCCATCTGCTTCTGGAATCCCGCGATTTTTTTTGTGGCCTCCCTTTTTACTTAGGCTCCCTCTTTCCTCTGTCCTTGAATTCACAACGCTCCCAAGACCTATCCTTACCCGAGTCTCTTCATCCACCAAGTTTCCTTCATCCCAACTCTGCCCTAGCGCGTTCATTGGCGGCACAGTCGTCCAATGAGCCTGCACTTGAATTACAATTCTGAGTGCAAGGTGCGTTTCGCCTCTGCGATCGGTGCGTGTACTGGGGCTCTGTGCTAATCTGCAAAACAGCATTGCCTCTTCACTCTGAAGAGGTCCCCCGCCAGATAAATGGTTTTTAAGCCATTCACCCACCTCGCGCGCCAGAGTTTCACCAAAGCCTTTACTCATGGCTACGCTCAATCGGTAGTCGCGGCGTCGCAGTCCTCATACGCGTCTACTACCACATTAAATTCTCTCGCCGCCCAACCCGCCAAATTCACTCGCACACAACTCCAGAATGCGTTCTCCAACGCGTCTAGCTCCTCCGGCGCCGGCGCCAAGGCGAGCCAGGGTGGTGGTGGCAACGGAGATTTCGGATTAGCTGCCTATTACGCTGCCTGGCAGCATGCTCAGCAGACTGGGGATGATAGTGACTGGCGCTCCGATCAGTTCAAGCGCCGCATCGGTTGGAAGCCTTCTGCTGAGGATGCCGAGGGTAAGGAAGAACGGGCCCCTTCGCCCGATACCGTGCCTCCCCATCTCACCAAGGCTGCCGCGAACGAGAACGTCAGCGCTCAGGTTGAGGAAGCCGTCGCCCGCGAGATTCAGATTCAAGAGGAACAAGCACAGGCCGAGGAAGCATTCGAGGCAAACGAGCCTGCCGCCGAGTCTGTCGAAGATGTACTCGTGACTGAGGCTATCTCCGAGGAGACCAAGACCGCCTCGGATCGTATTGTCCGGCTGGCTTCTTCGAAGAATTATGCCGCAATTCCGGGGGCGTTCCAATCGTTGCTTAAAGACGGCTTGATTCCCTCTGTCGATGCTTATAATGCCCTCCTTGTTGCCGCTATTCAGCTTCACCCTGATGCCGCCCAGGCCATCCCCAAGGCTCTCGATGTCTACTCTGATATGCTTCGTCGTAGGGTAATTCCCGACGAAGACACCTATCAGACTCTCGTTCAGTTGCTGGCGACTCATGCACTTGAAATCATCAAGGCCAAGGAGGCGCTCGAGCAGCAGCGTGTCCGCTATGGTGGCATGGAGGAGCCTGGCAAGTTCATGCTCCAGTCCAGCGAACTTGAGCGCGACATTCTGGTTGAGGACCATTCATTGTCCATCGCTGTCACGCTCTTCAACACTGCCACAACCCGTCACTCCCGCATTGCGTTCCCGCTCGACCTCTACCGCCAACTCATCATTGCCTGTGCCCGCGAGGGCAAGGTCGAGGACATGATTCGCATCTACTCCCACATGGAACAGCAAAAGGTCACTCCCCATGCGACTATCTTTCCGTGTATGATCGATGCCTTTGCTGGTACTGGTGACCTCAAGAGTGCTGTGGAATGCTATAATGAGTATCGTGCTCTCGCTGTCTCTGATGACAATGGCGTTTTTACCATTGTCAAGCGTGTTGATGGCGAGGTGTATGCAGCTCTGATTCGTGCCTACTTATCCTGTGGCAAGGAGGAGGGCGCTCAGAGCTTCCTCAGCCGGATTCGCTCCTCGTTCGATGATATCACCGAGAACCGCGAAGCTCGCTGGGCTGCGGTAGAGGAAGTGATCGTGCAGGATGCACTCGTGCAACACTCCTTGAACGCTGGTGAGTACAGCAAGGCTTTGGAGCAAGCCAAAGCCCAATTGCACGACGAAGCTCGGGATCATGCCATTTCCCGAATTTGTATCGCCGCGGCCGATGCCGGTGATCTTACGACTGCCTCCGAGGCCTACGATCGCTTGTCCACCAACCCTGACGTCCGACAGAACCCCGCAGTCTCACTTCTGGCCCTTCATGTTCGCCGGGGCAATATTTCGGCGGCCCGCGCCCTATGGATCATGCTTACCACTGTCGGTCAGGCAACTCCGGATCTGGTTCAGCCGACCGCCATGTACGCGGTTGCACTTCTGAAGAGTGGTCAGGTTGAGGAAGGTCTGCACGAGGCGCGCAATATGTTTGCTCGCATTCGCAACGCTTCTACCAAACAGGTCACTGTCGATACCACAGCACGTGAGCAGGTCACTGAGTCTCTTCACCTCTTCGGCCGCGTTCTCATGCAGACGGCCGCTGTTCTTTCGCCTTCCGCATCTATGACTCTTTTATGGTCTATGATCGAGAACGGTGGCCTTGTGTCTCCCCTGGCTGAACACGCTGTCGCCAGTCTAGGACCCATTGGCATCTCTCAGCTGACTCCGACCGACCTCACCCTCGCTCTCCAGGTTCAGGCTGGTATGATGGCGAACAGCAGTGCACTTCTCTTTGATGTTGCCCACCCTGTCCGATTTGCCCATATGCTTGATGTCGCCCTTTCGACTTCTCTCCCGCTGGATACCTACACGACCCAACTAGTCGACCAGGCTGTTGCCAAGCTCTTCACCAGTCGTCCTGATGTTGTGAAAAAATGGCAGGAACATCTTGAGGCCTCTACTCAGGCTGCATTCCTGTCTGAACGCTACAGCCCCGTGTCCATGGCCGAGACTAACATTACGACCCCTCCCGCAAGTCCTGATTCCTACGACCCCTATGCCCAGGCCACCGACTTCCGGGGCTCTGCTGTCATCGCCGATGAGCTCGAGAAGACCGCCGGCCGGACCGAGACTCACCTTAATGACGCTTTGATCCGACTCAAGAACATGCGTCGCATCGGTCGTCACCCTCGCTACATCACGTACGCGAAGCTTATCACTGCCGCTGCGAAGGTTAACCGCATGGACTTGGTCAACGAGATTCACACCATGGCCCGAGCTGACGTTCCTCTTAACCCGGCGTACAATGCTGTCAAGTATGGCTGGGTTTCCATTCTCGACGCGATGGTGTCTGCTTGCCTCACTCTCGGAGATCGTAAGCTGGCTGGCCAGTTCCACCAGGAGCTCCTCAGCCTTGGCTCTACACCCTCTGCCAACACATTCGGCTTGTACATCACCACCTTGAAAGAATCGACCAAGACATTTGACGAGGCTACCGAAGCTCTGAAGATCTTCCACCGTGCGGTGGCCGAAGGTGTTGAGCCCACCTCCTTCCTGTACAATGCTCTTATCGGCAAGCTCGGCAAGGCGCGTCGTATCGACGACTGCCTCGCCTACTTCGCCGAGATGCGCTCCAATAACGTGCGTCCTACCAGTGTCACCTACGGAACCATCGTCAACGCGCTCTGCCGTGTGAGCGATGAGCGCTTCGCCGAAGAGATGTTTGAGGAGATGGAGTCCATGCCCAACTATAAGCCCCGTCCTGCGCCTTACAATTCTATGATCCAATATTTCCTGAACACCAAGGGCGACCGCAGTAAAGTGCTTGCCTACTATGAGCGCATGCAGGCCCGCAACATCAAGCCTACCATGCACACTTACAAGCTACTTATTGACGCGCATGCGTCGCTCGAGCCCATGGACATGGAAGCCGCCGACAAGGTTCTCAAATCAATGCAGGCCGCCGGTCAGCAGCCTGATGCCGTCCACTATGCCTCTCTCATCCACGCAAAGGGTTGTGTTCAGCACGATTTGCCCGCTGCCCGCAAGGTCTTCGACTCTGTCGTTTCCGACCGCCGTGTGCGCCTGCAGCCTTGTCTGTACCAAGCGCTGTTCGAAGCGATGGTCGCGAACAATCGCGTCGCCGACACCGAGGAGATTGTCAAGGACATGCTCCAGCGGAACGTTGAGATGACCGCCTACATCGCCAACACGCTGATCCATGGCTGGGCCGTCGGAGGCAATGTCTCGAAGGCCAAGACCATCTATGATAGCATCGGTATCTCCAAGCGTGAGCCCAGTACCTACGAAGCTATGACGCGCGCCTTCCTGGCCGTCGATGACCGCACAAACGCCTCCGGCATTGTCCAAGAGATGATGTCCCGCGGTTACCCCTCCGCCGTGGCCAACAAGATCATTGATCTCGTTGGGCCGTCAACCAGCATCTAATTTGTTTCATTATTTTCGTCCTGGCTACCGTCTACCAGGGTTCTTTTACCCCCTTTAATCGTTTCGATTATCATAATCCCTACATTCACCTTGTCAGGGCTGGATCCCTTTGGGCGTGGGCTTCGGTTTGGCGCATGTAGGGTGGCGGTGGTTGGATATACCAGATTTACAATGTTTGGATTTGATCTTTGACTTTGATATGGCATTCAGCGAGACTTGGCGTTGGAAAAATGGTTCGGAGTTTTTGGTTCCTTCTCATGTATACCATCTTTGCGATATGACGTTTATAGACCCCTCTCAACTCTGCATGGCGATACTATACGCTTGTTGAAATACAAAAAAAGTGATTGAGCATACTGATCATTGTAAAGATACTCGGGTCTGAGACTCATTCTGCTTTCTAAAGAAGTAAAGTCGTGTACATGAGAAACGTAGCAGGTCCTAAATTTCGATCTACGAAGCATACTCCTTAACAGCGTCAGTGAATATGGCGCTCACTTCCTCGCCCTTGGCCTTGACATCGCCACTGCAAGATGGAACCAGGCCAATGATGTTGAAGTAATTTGTCTGATAATTGTTAGTTTCACTTGAAGCATGGATCGTAATTGGAACACAAACACATACTTCACTGATCTGCTCATCGGCACGCAGGAGTTGGCCAACCGGATCTTTGAATCCGAATGTATCGAAGATGGCGTACTTCCCGATGACGTTCTGCAGGAATGTCTTCTCCACTTCCGCTAACTGTACCCTTTGTTAGATGGTGTCCTTCATGCACTGACAAAGACTACTCACAGTGATGAAGGCATTGCAGACCTCGGGCTCCTCGCTAGGATCAATGCCATGGGGATCCCGGAGATTTTGCTTATTCTTGAGGTTCAAGATATCCTTGTAGCCAGAGGCAAAGGTCTAGGCGGTATTTAGCTCGACATTTCGGGTATGCGTAGAAGGCCTGGAGCTTTAGGCTTGGGAAACTTACGCCGAACTTCTGAGTAAAAGTGACCAGGTTCAGACCCTCTACCACCTTAGTGGAGTCCGTGATCTCCCCAGTCAGCTCGTGGAGAGCGTTAACAAGATTAGCGCCCTGGGAGCTGGCAAGGGCCGGAGAAGCGATCGAGGCCAGGAGAGCGGCAATGGTTGCAAGCTTGATCTGCATCTTTGTGTTTGATATGGAGATTTAATGGGAGGTTACGAATAAATTCTCTCTTTTTCTCTGAATTTTGGGCGCAGACTGTACTTATAGGACTGATTGATCGGCCGCGCACAGAATTCAGGGCACAGCATGGGGATGATTGCAATACACATACAGGGACAATTGGTTTGCAAGCCGGTCCTCCATCCACCTGGGTGGACTGGCGGTATGAAAGGCTCCATAATCTATGACTTCTAGTGGCGGCCTGCGAGATCGATAGTCACCACGAGTCAGTGCTAGGGGTGTATTCAGCTCAGGGGCTTTGTTTTCGGGCCAGCATGATGTTGATCGCGAAGTTTGAATCTCAATGAAGGTTTGAATCGGGACGATCAAGGGCCTTTTGCCGATCTGTTAGCCCCGAACTCGTCCGTCGTTCAGCTTTTGGGAGATCCCTTGCCGCATTCTGTCAGGGCTCGGTGGGCCACGATCCACCATCGGCCCTCGACCCATCGATCTATTCAAGTTACGTCTCCATTCATCGGCATCCTTTTAGACCCTTTCGGTTGTTGCAGATCGAACACAATTCCGGTTTCTTGTTCTGGGAAGCGAAGTGCAGATCTGAACTATGGTTTTGTCATTAATTTCCAACACCATTGTTTACCGGTAAAGAAGCTAGTACCAAAGGCCCCGGAGTTCTTATAACGATTGAAGGCCATCCTAAGACTCCAGTCTCATTTCAAATCCTCCAAAATCAAAATGCAATTTACACTGACTTCCGCTCTTCTTATGACCGGCGTGGCCTCGGCCCGGATGTCTTCTTCGGCCTCGCCCTCGTCTGTCCCGGCGACCTACACTCCTATTACTTCCTCCGTTGCCATTCCCTCATTTACGGTTCCTCCCAGCTCTGTTCTCGAGAGTCGTTTTTCCGCTATCCCTTCCTCTTCTTACTCTGCTATCGCTGCCGCCGACTCTTCCGCCGCTGCTAGCGCTGTGAACACCGACGATTACGATTGTGTCTACCGTGGCTGGGGCTGCGATTGGATCAAGTCCGAGTACGGCTACGGCTCCGACTACTGCGGTTCCTCTCCCTACAAGGCCGGTCAGCAGTTGTCGGACGGCAACCAGGTCGTTGCTGTCTCCTCGGACGGCTCCGGCGACTGCGCTTCCAAGGCTGGAGACAAGTGCTGCAAGGTCCTTGCGGACTCGCCCTGCAAGCGTGGCCAGAAGTACCTTGAGTGCACCAAGCCTTGAGTGGTATGTGTTTTTTCTTCTATAGATATCAAGGCGTTGTCGCTAACAGATCTACAGATTGAGTTCACGGGTATAGACTAAGGGTATAGAAGCTTTAAGAATCATGAAGTCAAAGCTTAGCGGTTGGATCGTGCACAGTGATATCAATTGAATGATGATTTTTTCCAATGTACAACAATCTGCCGCGTGAAATATAGAGGAATCGTGGACCCAGAGACGAAAAGGTGATCCACAAGAATGGCATGACGTCGGGTGCATCGGTAGCTTTCGATCTGGGAGATCGTCTTTGGAACCTTGCACTGTGACTCTTTAATTAAGATCGCGACCCTCCTTCTGCACTACCACAGCCCAACTGTAATTCAGTTGAATAATTGCTCTTCTCTGTAATCTGCGGCACATTTCATGCTGTCTCGTCTTTCCACCTCTACCTTGACCTCATTTCTCCGCATCGGGATCTCAGCTTCCCGCCAACCCCGCCTACGACAATTACATTCGTCTACATTTCGACCTGTTCACGAGTCAGGCATGTCGCACGATTCTGGAGCGGATGCCCAGTCGCGGCGTCCGAAGAAGCTCATTTGTACGTGTCAGCCCACTAACACAACCCTGGTGCGCTCCACATAACGCGAAGCTCCGCGGGAAATCAAGAACCTGCCTGGAAGCTACAAGCTAACGACCACACGGCCTAACAGTTGCCCCCGGGGATATCCAAGAAACACCAGACTCTCTCGATTCATCAGTGCAACCTCAGTCCGCTGTGCCATCTCATCTGAACCCCGCTGAAGCTCTCCGCTCCAATGCCTCAACACCCGATTCCACCACCGAAAATCAACTCATGTCGCACCCCGCACGAGCCCACCAGTTCGTGACCAACCCGCCTCTTACAATCTCCCAAATGCACGGTACGAACCCGTTGCACCAATTCAACTCCTGGTTCCATGACCCTCGACTAGCACCTAGCTCCTCGCCCGAGACTTGCACGCTCGCCACGGCTGAGCTCCCTTCTGGCCGCGTCAGTGCGCGTATCCTCTATCTCAAGGAATTGGACGAGCGCGGCTGGGTGGTCTACAGCAACTGGGGAAGTCGCGAAGGGAAAGGTCGACAGGTGTGGGGAGCGGGCGACAATACTGGTACGATTGGGTCTATCCCAGCACCAGGGGAGACCACGTCAGGCAACAAATGGGGTGCATTGACATTCCTTTGGGCATCAGTCGAGCGTCAGGTCCGCATCGAAGGTATGCTGGAGCCTCTTAGTCGCGAGGAGAGTGAACTATACTGGCAAACCCGCGAACGCGGAAGTCAGATCGGTGCCTGGGCTAGTTGGCAGAGCCAGGAACTCTGGTCAGGAGAGCCATCGCAGCTAGCTGAGAACCAGCGTCGCAAGAGCGTGGCGAAGTTGCAGGGTGAGGTGCCTGCTGACATCGACGAGACGGATATCGATGACGGGCGCGCGCTGCTCGAGCAACGGGTGAAGGACATGGAGCAGCGCTTTGCGGGAGTTGAGAAGATTCCTCTTCCGCCTTTCTGGGGTGGTGTGCGTCTTGTCCCGGAGTCAGTTGAGTTCTGGCAGGGACGTAAGAGTCGATTGCATGACCGGTTCCGGTATGTGCGGGTTGAGGGATCAGGCGTTGGAGGTGAGGCCCAGTGGCGGGTGCAGAGACTTTCTCCGTGAGATCAATCTACGTCCACTAGAAATTCTAGATGTGTATATGCATCAATTGAACAGATTTTGTAGTTCATTTTTTTGGATACTTGGTTAGTGATCGACAAGATCTTATCGGGTCTTGGCATCTCAACCTCCCTGGAACGCCCTGTTGCTTCGTATCTCCCTGCATCATACATCTATCCAACTTCCGCCCTTCTCTCAGCCACCAGTACTGTATATAACCATGATCCCCCAACCCGCACAAAAGCCCACGACTTCTCCTTGGATCATCCTCGCGGTGGCGAGCGGTGCATTCGCCGCGTTGAACGGGGTCTTTGCAAAGCTGTAAGTTGAGCTATCATGGCTCTAGTACAAAGAACCTATATTTTCAATTGAGAATCTACGACTAAGAATCATGTTAGCACGACGGATAACAACACAACGTCTTTCGCTCAATCTATCGCACACCTCTTTGGCCTGGACTCGTCGCCGTTTCTGGAGCTTCTTGTGCGCGGCGTATGTCTTTCAATTTTTCTTCTACGTGCAGATTTCCGATGCATCAGATCTATGGAAATCAGTGCTCGTCAAAGACTAACCTTATTTTATAGGCTTGTCTAGGCCTGAACGTGGTGTGTAACATCATCATGTGGGCTCTCTTCACCCGCGCCCTAACGGCCGGTCCGTCAACGGTAAAGGTATCCATTACCAACACCGCCTCGAACTTCCTAGCTACTGCATTGTTGGGCATGGTTGTTTTCCGTGAAGCTGTTGGGGTTCTTTGGTGGCTTGGAGCAGCTATGATGGGAGCAGGTTGCATTTTGGTTGGGATGCGCGAGGGGGCATAGAACAGCCAAGATTTGGTATTTTGATATGGTGTGTAGATAGATCTCCCTCCAATTAACTAGTAGGAGATGAAACATAGAGATCATCACAAGCAAATGCTTTGCGTGTCCAAAACACCTCTATCATTCTATATCCACAGATTCATTACAAACATTTGGAACCTAGCGACCAGGCCGCTCCTCTCTTTCTTCCAATTCCACTAAACCGTCATCTTCGGTACCATCCAGGATCCCTGACCCTGCTGGTGCTGGCGCTGTCCGGCGTCGGTCTTGTAGACGTACAGGGTGCTTACGTCCGATTTTTCCGGACACAAAGCCAGCGACGGTCAAGATGAGTCGCCATAAACGATCTTCTATTGTTTCTGGCGCAGGGGTGTTGAGATGCCCACCCAATGGAGCAGAAGCGAAATCAGATGAGCTGGTTGCAGCTACGGCGTGCTCTTCCGCCTCGACCTTGAATTGGTACTTTAAACAATCCTTTACAGTGACCAGGCCTGTCAGACGACCACGGTGCTCAACAAGGATCACGCGCGGGCCCATCTTCTTGAAAATTTCCATGACGGTCTCGAGCGGGAGGCGCGGATGCACGGTCAGTGGCGTGTGGTCGACATATCGCGTGAAATCGACAAATCCAGCACCCACGCTGTGATGGATGTCGTCGAAGGTATCGGCGCTTCGTGTCTGCGAGACGGATGCGCGTCGTACGACGGTTGCGTCGGCTGCTTCCTTGGTGAATGCGCATCGTGCACGGGGCGAGACAAGCCCTTCACTGCGTGCGCGATCAATGGCGTATCGCAGCTCCGTGCGTCCGATGTAGCCAACCAAGATCTTGGAGTTGCGGTCTTCGACGATCGGGAACCCCTGGAATTTGTTGTCACTCAGTAAATGCTCTGCCTCACGGACTGGGAAGTCTGAAGCAGGCAGAGTGAGGGGATCTGTTGTCATCGCGTGTGATACTGGAACATTAAACACGTGATCATCCTTGGTATCTAGGAATGGGAACCCGTTAAACCAAATCATTCGGTCCGCGATACCGCCGTTACCGAAACGATCTCCAACGGCTTTGGTGACTCCAACCACAATCTAGTGGTAGGCTTATTAGCATGTATAATATCAGCCTCAAGAGAATGAAGGGCGCATACCATAGTGGGCAGAATATAAGTCAGTGCTCCTGTTAGCTCGAACATGATAACCGTCACGGAAATGGTGAGGTGCATGATTCCACTAAGCGCGGCACCGGCGCCCAGGAAGGCATATGTGCCTGGAGTGATACAGGGCACATCTGGCTTACATGAAGCAAAGAACGAGGCTTTGGGGAAGGATTCATGTAGTGCCTGCACCATGATTCCCATCATGCGACCAAAAGATGCACCAACGGCCATTGACGGAACGAAAATACCGGCTGGAACCTTGCACCCATAAGAAATGATGACCAATCCGGTTCGCAAAATGGTAGCAATAGCTAGCGAAAATACCATCGACCAGCGATTTTGAGATCTGGAAGTTTGTGTCAGATATTCGCCCGATAGCCAGAAGGGAAGGGAATTTTCCATACTCGCAAAGTCCATCATAGTCGTGCCCCCCTTCACATTCGCGGAAGAGAATCTCCATCATTTCAGTCATGTTAATCCTCAGGAACATGTTGGGGTAACAGAGGATGGCAGTCAGAGCAGCAAGAACCACAGACTCAGTGATAGGCCATTGGGATAAATACTTCTTGCGAAACGCGGCCATACGAAGATTCCATTTCATCACGAATGCACCATAGAGACCACCAAACACACCCAAAAATGCGAAGAAGATGAGCTCGAAAAAGTGCCATGTGCGATCATATGAAACTTGGAACATGACCAGTTGCCCAGTTCTGAAGGGGTTCAAAGCCTGACAGAAATCAGTACTACTTTGCAAAAGGAATTGGCATGGAAGCACTTACAGCCAGCACACTGGTTGCAACCAGGGCACAGAAGTAGCTACGCCAAAGAGTCTTAAGCGGGAAATAGTTCGCCATTTCCTGTTGCTATTAGCATCCGCTGCATCCGCTTGTCAAAGGTTTCTCCCGAAACATACCTCCAGAGAGAATAGCACACCCCCAATCGGGCTACCGAAAGCCACTGCCACACCGGCAGCCGCCGACGCAGTCAGGATTTCTCTCGTCTTCGATGCACTCTGTTTATATTTGCCAAAGAATCGAGAGATTACGTTCCCGGTGCAGACAGCGAAGTGGACACTAGGTCCTTCTTTCCCAACGGAAAGACCAGACGCAATGGCCAATGGCAAAGCAATGGACTTGATCAGGAGGGTCCAGGCTCCCAGGAAACCCTTCATAACGAAGCCAGCAATGATACATTTGATCTCCGATATACCGGAGCCTGCGGCATATGGTGCAAAGGACTTGACAAGAACTGCTGCAATGAAAGCAAATAGCACCTGGTTGGGAATTAGCTCATTACGACTTGGAGGTGCGCACGAAAAGGAGCCATACTGCGAAAAAGAAGTAAACGACATAGTTAAATGGCCAGAAACCAGTCCAATGTTTCCACTCAGGGCAACCTAGAATGTACTCATTTAGTTTGGTTCAAATATCGTCCCACTTGTTGTACATACCATTCTCGGCGCCCCAGCAGCAAAACTGCTCGTTCAGATAAAAAGCGGTGGTGCAGTGACCCAGCTTGATATCCGACAACCACTCGGTGATAATGTTCAATAAAGCTGAGTTGAGTCCAATTGCCATGCCGACAAGTGTAACAACCAGCCAAGCCTGTCCGGCATCATAAGACTCGCGCATCTTTCGTCGCCAGCTAAAGACACCTTCCCGATCCCAGAACCCCCCACCACCCCGCCGCTTGGCACGGCGAGCACTTTGTTCATATATCGCATCTTGTACCCAATCTATAGTTGTGAAGTCTTCATAGCGCTTGATCTCACTGATTTCCTCGGGAATCGCGGAGGGTTGTGTGTCGGGAGCTGGTTCGGGATCGACAGGGGAGGACACAGAGCGACCAGACAACCTGCGGAAATCACGGCGCTCGCTTAGGATCGAAGGCGACCGTAAGGTCGAAGAAGGGCGATTTGAGGTCATAACATCGACCGCTGCGGTGGAACCAGCATAGTCGGACTCGAACTGGCTCGAGGCAATTCCGCTGCGACACTCAGGTCGCAAAGCGGGTCTGGAGAGTAAGTGGTTCAGACTAATAGGCCTTAACTACACTCAATCGAGTGCTCAAATCAAAGCCCAGCTCGGAGCACACAGTTGGGCGTAGTCGATAATATCGATGGAAACGGAGGTCGAGAGTTCGAAGTGGCCGCGCCAAGTATCGATAAGGGAGCTGCTGAGATAACCTTTACGCGGTGCGCGTGTGGTTCTGCTTTGCGCTCTCTTTGCACGTACTCGCGCTTCTTCTCACTTCTTTCAGAACTAGACGCACTCAACACTAACAACGGTCCCGGCCGCTTGGTATTGCCTTTTTCAATTACACGGACAATCCGCACCTATTTCACTATGGCGTCAAAGAACCCGGGTGAACACGATGAGATTACCGGCCAGAGCGCCCTTCCCAGTGCGTCCAATATTTTGAATCGACGGGGCTCGCGCGACTAACGGCTTCTTAGTCTCTCGGATTAAGAAGATCATTCAGCTCGACGAAGATATCGCACAATGCTCAAACAACTCGACCTTTGTCATTGCTATGGCCACTGTACGCCACCCTTCAGAGGATACGACATGCCTCATGTATGCCTACTAACGCTCCTTATAGGAGATGTTCATTCAATACCTCGCCGAGCAAGCGCATAATGTGGTCAAATCTGAAAGGAAACCTCGCAAGACCGTCCAGTACAAGGATCTTGGTAGGTGGTGATCAGCGATGCGATCCGAAAATAATGCTGACGTGCAATAGCTACGGCGGTCTCTCACATTGATAATCTAGAATTCCTTGCCGACGTGATCCCCAAAACTACGACATATAAGCAATTCAAGGAGAAGAAGGCCAAAGACGCTGCCAAGTCTGTCGAGATGGAAAAGGGTCAGCGCACGCTGAATGGATCTGATGCCCCTACTGGAAACACAAACGGTACCGATCCAAACACACGGGCAGAAGAGCCTACGGCTTCGTCACCATCAGTTCCTCGCACACCTGTGGTGCCTGTCAGTGCGCTAATCGCGGATCGGACGGTTGAACCCTCGGTCCGCCAGGACCCGGATGTTGAAATGCAGGAATAACTTTTTGCAGTTACAAGACTGCATTTTCCTTCACTATAAAATTTTTGCATTTGGAGTTTAATGGAATTTCGGGTTTGCTTTTTCGCCCGGTAGTTTATGGTCCGCATCGGGACGAAGGGGTTCGGGGCAGCCATTCAACTTGATACCACAGAGAGTCAGAATAAAAATAGGGCAATCGAAACAATAGATATAAGTGAACGTGTGATCAGAGCAGATATAAATGAGACTTGAACTAGAACTATAAGGAAAGAAGTTCGACGATATCAAGTTCTACCGCCCGGGACCCGCTCAGCCAATGACAGGCCCCGTGATTCCGATCGCTAGCGAAAGCTCTGGCTCCGACTTCACTTCCGACTTCATCCACCCTCCTCACCACCTCCCTCCTCTTCTCCCAATTGCGGTCAACAACTCCGTCCGTGTGGTCAATCGCCTCACCATGTCGCTCTCCGCCGCTTCCAGCACTCTGCTGCGCACTTGCGCCCGCCAGCAGCTGCCCACCGCCCGCGCCGCCGTCACCTCCTGCCAGCAGACGAGGGGAGTCGCCGATGCGAAGGCCTCGTTCCAGAGCCCCTTCACCACCGCCAACGAGCGTGGCTCCACCTTGAAGATCCCCAACTTCAGCAAATACCAGTCCAACAAGTCCCCTCGTTCCAACCAGGTCTTCTCCTACTTCATGGCCGGCACCATGGGTCTGGCTACCGCCGTCGGTGCCAAGGCTACTGTCCAGGGTACGTTCTCAGTTTTGATACAGTTCCCCTTTCGAGATGATGCAGACGTGATATCTGGTGAAATTGGATGCATCCCGACGATACTGGCACGCGACACGGATTACCGAGACTGACCGTGCGATTGCCTCTACAGACTTCCTGGTCAACATGTCTGCCTCCGCCGACGTCCTGGCCCAGGCCAAGGTTGAGATTGCTCTTAGTTCTATCCCTGAGGGCAAGAACGTACGTGGAATCGCCCTTTCTACCTTCCCCCGAACTCTCTCCTAACATTATCCCCAAACAGGTCATCATCAAATGGCGTGGCAAGCCCGTCTTCATCCGTCACCGTACCCAGGATGAGATCCAGGAGGCCCGCGACACAAAGTGGGAGAGTCTCCGTGACCCCCAGTCCGACGACGAGCGTGTTCAGAAGCCCGAGTGGCTCGTCATGTTGGGTGTCTGCACCCACTTGGGTTGTGTGCCCATCGGCGAAGCCGGTGACTACGGCGGCTGGTTCTGCCCTTGCCACGGTTCTCACTACGATATCTCCGGCCGTATCCGCAAGGGTCCTGCTCCCCTCAACCTCGAGGTTCCCGCCTACCAGTTCCCCGAGGAGGACACTCTCGTTATCGGTTAAGCGACCCTTCCAAAATATCCCCCATACACGTTTCGACCGGGTCAGTCCCGATGTTCGCGGGGCTTTGTTTCGTTTAGACCAAGGGTGAAGAGGGTTGAGGGGACGTGTCTGTGTATGTGTTTGTGTGATCTTATTCCGTTTTAGACAGAGCGGCTGTGTGTCTTGCCAAGATTAAGAGACCGTGTTTTAATATGGACAAAAATGAGCCTCTTTCTTTACCCTTTTTTGTGTCCTCGGTCTCGAGTCGCTGCCAAGTGGGTGTTCAGTTCCTTCAGGTTCTTGTCTGGACTGTTCGACTTGCACAGCGGTCTCCGTGAGTACATACTTGTGTTCTATATTGCCAGTGTATTGCCTAGTCATGAATTTTCCTTTGTTTGCCTCCACGTGCTGCCAATTTTTCCCTTGAGAGGTCGGGACTTAGAGTCAATATAGCGATATACGTGAGCATTATGCATCTTTTCATATACGAGCCTTACAGGAAATTTTCAATATATTGATACACGGGTCCGAAACCCAACTATGTTTTCTTCTCTGTACAACTAGTGACTCAAGCACTAATGTATGAGTCAAATCTGGCACAGCCAAGGGATCCAAGGGATCAAAGAGGGAAATATGAACATCCTCTTACCCTGTCCAAGTTTAGATCCCCAAGCCAAGGCCTTTACCGAGGCCTCACTATGGCGATCAGTAGACCCATGACGGCTGCACCGGCAGCGGCGCTCTGAACAGCAACCATGGTCATGTCATGCTGCGAAATGGTGATGCTGCGCATGTTGAAAAGCTCGCCGGAAACCTGCCGCCAGTATTCAAGAGACAGTGGTGAAGGAGAGATGGAGGAGAGGCGGGAGTAGAGAGATGAGGACTCGCTAGCCATGCTATTGGCAGCAGGCATAGCATCAGTAGCGGGTGCGGGCGGAGCATCAGTGGTGGCCGCAGGCGAAGGGATGCTCGTCTCTGCAGCAGCAACAACTGTTCCTGCAGATTCAGTGGAAGAGGTTTCGAGGGTAGAGTCAATGACCTCTGGAAGAGTAGGGGCCAGGACAGATGCAGGAATATTGTTTTGAGCAGCGACATGGTTCAAAGCCTTCTCCTTCTCCAAGGCCTCGACAACCTTGTCTTCGAATCCCTTGACCAACCGGCGCCGGCGCCAGGGCTCAACCGCAATCTGGAAGATCAGGAATAAAAGAACATTCATGCCCATAAGACCCCAGGTACCCCAAGTCGACATGCGGCGGATCTTGTCCGACCACACCTGCTCTTCGTGGTAACGCGAGAGAATACACTTGCTCAGCGACGCAGCCGCTTCTTCGGCCTCGCGTTCAGCCCGAGACAATGCTTCTTGGGTCTCAGCCTCGGAGACCTCGTTAGTGTGATCATTGCGGTAGAGGAGTGTGAACCGCTCCAGGTCGGTTGGAGACCAAGCATGCTTGCGCTGCAGGAGTTCGTTCACCTCGCGTTGCGAGTTCGAGCGGCGGTTAATCGCGGCTGTGTAGTCTTCCTTTGCTTGTCGGACATGTGCACGAGCTTCACGGAGTCGGTCCTCTAGTGAAATGAAAATATTAGTCTCAAGCTTGGGCGTCTTCACATTATAGACGCACCTTGAATGTGGATTTCTTTCTTCAGGGCCTCGATCTCAGAGTAACCAGTAAAGTCGTTTAAACGTTGACCAGCCACAAAGACATTGGACTGTAGATTGTCCATCATCGTACTGAATTGTTTCGACAATTGAGACCGTCGGCTCTCCAAGTACGAAGGGAGACCTCCGCTCTTTGGACGGTCGGCATGGAAGCTCTCCTCTTCGCGAGGCTGCCCTTCCTGTTCCAGGGATGCCTTTTCACTTGCAACGGGTTGAGAATCCCGAATAAACTCATCATTCTCCCCAGAGGTATTCGGCCGAGCAGTCCCCGCATCCACCTCCGGTATGACAACCGCCTCAGGCGCCTGCCGCACTGCCTGCACTAGCCTCTCGGCATCATTGCTAGCCTTATCTTTATCGTCGAGGGGTGAGTATATGTATGGTTGCCGGCGGAATTGGCATTGTAGGCACACTGAGAAGGTCCGCAAGGCCGGTCTAACGGGATTGACTGTCGGGGCTGTCGGGCGGAATGGAGCTCGCACTGGGGTGGAGGTGGTTCGTGTGATGTTTATGCTGGACCGAAGCGATTGTCGGAACAGCAATGGCATGGACTGCATGACCGAGTCGAGTGCCTGGCGCCGGAGGGAGTGCCCAGGTGGTTGTTGGGAGCGAGAACGCCGGCTCGGAAGAGGATTGTCTCGGAGCGAGCTCGGGCTACCGCTTATCAGATGGGTACAGGCTTTTATGTAGAGTAACCCACCTACACTATTCAACTTGCTGACAGGCGTCCACTCGATGGTTTGGTTCGGTTTGATGCAATTTGTTTTTGTTACTGGACCATTTAGAATATAACTTATGGCAGTGCAACTTGCCTCCAGAATATGTTCGTGCCTCTAGTCCACTATATATCATCCGACACGTGGGTTCCCAACAAGTCAATACCCTATACAATCGCACCACGGCTACAAACTGTTCCAAACAGTGACCCTAGATCATATGCTCGGACTTAGTTGCAGCTGAAGGGCTGGCACCCATTAAATAAAATAAATTTAAAGAAAAAGAGATCTGCATAAGCGTTAGAGAGATCCGCAGAAAGAGGCCGAAAAAGAACCAATGAATCATTTTCAATGGCGCTTTGTGTTCATTGCCTCAGTCTGGCGCTAGACAGGCACCTGGCTGGGAACCAGAAACGGACATTGGATGTCAAAGATGGGGAATCTTGATCGGCCAGTGTTTGAGCTCATTTGGCGGCATTTTGCGCAGATTGGGAATGGATTACTCCCCTGTCAACAGAGATGCTGACTGAGTATGGGGCCATGTATCCGGGTGAGAAGACCTGCTCATCTGCCATCGCTACGGTGTTTGTGACTGAGCCAGGGATTACGTCGACTGTCATTGCTGTGGGGTTGAATACTGTCCCAGCTTAAGCCACGTCATTAATCTGCCTTGCCAGATATATGGGCAAATGAGAACCAACGTGTAAGGTAATATAAAGCTATAACATCCACGTTATCCAGTCCGCTAGATTGGAAATCTTGAACCCTTTAAACCTTTACATATGGCACAACAGACCAAAAACTCCACTGGTATTATTCGAAGACTCCGGGTCGCTTTCCAGCCCAGGCATGAGACAGCCTCGCTCACATATTTCAAAAGGCAGTGGCGATTTATCTCTTCATGTCAATACTATATCCTATATTGCGACCGGAAGCCCACACAATGAGGCCCAGCAAGGAGAAGCGTGTTGGTGACAAAAGGAGTCAAAATTACAAAAAAGCATGTCCATCGTCAAAGTCATAAGAGTCTTTCGTGCAGGATACATTCAGGGGAAGCCTACGCAGACAAGCGCATGGCAAGGACCACGGTGAAGTGGCGGGTAGACGGCACGGTCCAACTGTCTCTCTTCAGTCTTGGGTCTGCACCTTGTTGTCACCCCTCACAGCCTCGGCGTAGGTGGGGGGCGCGTGGCTGCTGCCGCCTTCACCTTGCGGGTGGCTGGAAGCATCAGGCTGAGGACGTGGTTGCTGGTCCACGGTTCCGTATCCGCGTTGAGTGGGATTTTGAGGAGGCTGGTGTGAGACATAGTAGTAGGTCACGCGACCGTCTTCAAGATCGCGACGCTGACTAGAGCCACCGGGGATAGGCTCATAGGCTGCATCGTCGTAGTCGGGATCTGGGTATTTGAGGATAATGTACCACGCGTGAATGAGACCGGGAACGTAGCCGAGAAGAGAAAGGGCGATGTTGATGATGGAGTCAGCGGAGCAGAGACCTGCCTTGATCCAAACTATGGGGAAAGAGATGAATTAGCGGGTTGATCCATGGGATTGCCGTGCTATATGCGGGGAAGTGAGGATTACCGGCGATGGGTGGGAAGAAGACGGCCAACACGGCCAGGAAGATGTCGGAGCTACACATGGCTCCAGGAAAGGAAATCGTGCTCTATCACTTGCAGATACGTAGAAATCGGGTTGAAACTGATCTGAGAGCAGAATGAAAGCTTATCGAGTAGATGTTGACGTGCAGAAGGCTTCGATGGGTCATACATTCCCAGCGTGGACCTTCATGGTAGCCTGCGATCAGATGACGTTGATCACATGACCGGTGTTCCATGGGTTGTGTTCCTGGAACCAACTACTATCGGTACTTCGACTGTTATCAACTACAGTACTTAGTGGAAACCGTTGTGCAAAGAATCCCTCGGCATTGAATGCAGGTTTCGGACTAGCATGATCTCGCATGAGATGTTCGACTGGTTGGGCAATGGTTCTAGCCCGCGGGGTGGACTTCCAGATCTTCACAACATTCGGAAGCACACACTCTCCACTTCATCGGTTGCACCAGTCCCTCTATGTAGGTATGAACACCCTCGCAGAATGATAGCTCATATTTCTCAGTACGGCTGTATGCTGTATGCTGTATGCTGTATGAACATCAACACTTGCATTATGCAAGGCGGAAGATTACGAGTCAAGAAAATTTGTGAAACGGGGCGGGTGATAGCGATCGCCCGATGGGTCCGTAAGTCGCATGATGAGTGGAGGATGCTTCACGCCAGGAACAGGTCGGGGATAGCCTGGACAGGAACGGCACGGTAGAAGCTCTCTAATGAGGGCGCGACCGTTGTCATACCTCACAGACACATAGAATACGTAGTGAACGGTAAAGATGCCCGAGGGCATCTACGATCTCTAGGAACTAACGGAGTCAGGGACGTTGGGACTAATGAACCCCCTGAAGGCCCTGGTAAGACCCGGTACGGTTACGGCCCAAGCTTGGTGTATTTCCCAGCCTTTGAGACGCTAAGACCCTCTCGTCTCAAAGTAGTTCGTCCACCCCCTAAAATCGCAGGTCCCATACGCCCAGACCACTTCTCATCTCTCACGTCGACTCGTCTCTTCTCTCTCCTCTCGATTGGTCATCGGCTTCCCATCACCATTCCCTCTTTGATTCTTCAGTTCTTTGCGCTTCCAGGGCTCCATTGATCTATCCTTCCCGGGTTTACGGCAACTGTGCGCCCCAGTCATTCGTTTACTTTCCTTTAGCACTTTCTTTCTCACCTGAGACACTGTCGGTGTGTGACCGGGGGTTCATCTTCTCGCGCGGAATTGGAAATCGTTGGGTCAACTGCGCAGACATGCGATCCTTGTAATTTCGTACCTTCCTGATCTCAGTCGTCGTGACACATTCCGCGATTATTCCTCAAGTTAGAGGAGTTTGCCGAAGATTCCGCCTCAACATGTCCGACTGCCTCTCTTTATCGGACTCCAGCGCCTGTTCTGCCTGGAGTAGCGCCTCAGTGTCACTCAACTCAACTCAATACGCGGACTTGTAAGTCGCATACGGCAAATAGACGCGAGGAGATTACTGACCCAATCGCGCAGCCCATGGCTTCAAAGCGTTTCCAATATCACCTCATTCGACGAGTCCCTTAAAAACTACGTCCAAAATACCCTGGTCACCGCCAAGTAAGTCACCACCGCAATGGGGCTTACGCTGGGAGAGACTAACTCAAACGCGTAGATATGTCGACCTTTTGGGATGCGTGGGCTACAACTCCAGTGCATTGAATGACTACTATGCCCAATACACCACCAGCGTCATCTGCAGCGGCCTCATTCAGAGCTCCAAGGATTCGTGCAACTTGTCTGATGACGTCTCGGAGCCCCTGTGCGCAGAGACCTGCGCGCTCTATGCGACCAGTGAACAGGAGATTATGATCAACAAAAATCTCTGCACGAGCATCGACATGAAATACATGGCTCAAATCCGATCAGACTTTACAATCTGCTCCAACCCATCCGGTTCGCTCACTGGGAGTTGTGTCGAAGGTTCCGCCAACGAGCCAAACAACTGTGGTTTTGCTTCCAACACTGTCGGCCTCTGCACCTACTGCTCATCCAGCTCTCCCAACTCGACCGATACATGCTGCTCGAGCTCCAACGCGACCACTCGCTGCGAAGGTGTCAGCATCCCTGCCTCCACTGCAACTCTTCAGCCGATCGTGACAACCACCGTGGCTGCTAGCGCCGGCGCTGGTCATAAGGGCTTGTCAGGGGGTGCGATTGCAGGAATTGTAATTGGATCTGTAGTAGGCGCTGCAATTCTGGCTGCTCTGGCCGCTTTGCTGTTCCTGTGCGGTCGCCGACGTCGCCAGACCCAGAACGACGGGGGATTGAACCAACCAAACCCGCAGCGCAAAGGCGTCTCTCCACCTATGCAACAGATGGACAGCCCATTGACCCCCACAAACAACGTCACTATGGTTCCCGGTGGTCGCGTTGCTCGGATGTCTGCCCTGCGTGAGATGCCCAGCACGTCTTCCCCAGCCTACTCGCGAACTTCGGGTGCCATATTTGGCGGTGCCAAGTATGCCAGTGATTCCTCTGACTCAGAAGCCCTGGGTGCCAGCCCTGGAGCCATGTCCAGGAGGATACCTCCAGTGACCGGAAAGCGTCATGGGTCGCTTTCGAGTAGCTCTGCTCTGGCTGGACTGGACACTGACAGCTCACCTCTCTCGGGCACCGCGAATCAATATTCTTCTCCTGAAGGCTTCACAAGTGGTCAGTCGGAGCAGATGTCATACTTCCGCGACTATTATTCCCAAGATGATATTCATCCCGGCGACAAGGTTGCTGCTCTCTGGGCCTATTCTCCCCGAGCGGGCGATGAGTTCGAGCTTGATCGTGGTGACATGTTGAAAGTCATCGGGATCTGGGATGACGGCTGGGCTACTGGTGTCCGTCTCAATGAGCGGGCCGAGGACTATGACATTGGCCATCGCGAGCAGCGTGATAGCGGTGTCTCCAATGGCTCGCGCCGACCCGTCTCCTCTCCTGCGACTTCTGGCGAAATCAAGGCATTCCCACTGGTCTGCATCTGTTTGCCTCAACATTGGCGGAAAATCATCGACGGGGGAATGCAGGAGGAAGACAAAATCTAAAGCACTAGGGAGAGAATTCCCTTGTTTTATGCGAGATGACGCCCTGACGACAAGCGTGTGCAGCATCCTCTTTCGTCGTACCAGCTTCGTGAGAGTTCAACCTGTCCTTTTCCTTTCCACTCTTCGGCTGGCCGCCCGACGACCTTTTGAGGTTATCCGATGCGTTTCCAAATTTTTCTTTATCGTATTCTATATACCCCCATTATACGGCGATCGATCTGCTCGTCACTTTCCTTTTCATTTCTTTTGCTACCCTTACTTCTGAATCCCGACGCTGGTGCGACGGGCTCAAACGAAGCAAGTCGTTTATCTGCTGGTCTCGATTTTTATTCTGTCTTCTTCATGTACACGATACCCAGCTGTTGAGATCCGCGGTCATGACAATCTCCCGTGTGATATCCCGGTGAAATGGTCCTTTTGGAGGTTATCAGACACATATAATGCAAGCATTAATGTATGTACATAATTAGATTTGAACTCTTACCTTGCAATGAACATCTGAAATTTGCATTGCACCAACTTTCCCGAAGTGAAGATCCGCTCCCCACCTTCCCGTCATTACTCACCCGGCTCGGCGTTAAGCTACAGAATCCCGGGGAACGATTTCGCCATATTTACTAATCCAAACCCCTCCCCCATTCCGTGATAGCATAAATCATTGCGTCTTCTCATCACTGTGTAGTTTTTAATTTCGATCCCTCCGACAGCGAAAAACCATGTCCCAGCCCAAGATTACCCTCTACACCAATCGCGGCTGCCCTTGGGCACATCGCGCCCACATCGCGCTGAAAGAAACCGGCTTGGACTACGAAGAAGTCACTATTGACCTGAACACTCCACGCGAGCCCTGGTACCTTGAGGTCAACCCGGTAAGTATCATTGCCTAGGTGTATCAAGACCTACCGCCGCGAGTTCAGGCACATCACTAACATCGCCATACAGCGTGGCCTGGTCCCCAGTCTCTCATATAATGGAAATATCATTACCGAGTCTGGCATTGTGGCCCAGTTCATCGCCGACGCCCACCCATCTCACCTCCTCCCGCCGTCCGGACCCGCTGAGAATGCTCTGTACCGTGCCCGCGTCGCATTCTTCGTCGATGCCTTCTTCAGCAAGGTCGTGCCCTACCTCTTCACCAGCATCAAGTCAGCTTCGGAGGAAGAGCGCGATGCCGCCGCCGAGGAATTGGTTGCTGCTGCCGTGAAGGAAATTGAGCCCCTACTGGCCGATACCGAGGGCAAAGGTCCTTTCTTCGGCGGTAGTGATAAGTTGACTTTGGCCGAGGTATGTCTTTCGGTCCCCCTTTCCACATGCTGTTCGTGTCATGATGAATGTGATACTGATTGAAATAGGTCCAAACGGGCTCCTTCTTGCTGCGCATTCTTGGCTTCAGTAAGCCCGAGCATGGTCTGGTTAGCGCTAAGCTGCCTGCTCTGCTGGAGAAGTCGCCGCGCTTCAAGCGCTGGGCGGAGGCTACCATCGCTCACGAGAGTGTTAACTTCATTTTCGATGAGAAAGCCGTTGCTGATAGGACAAGGGCTAAGTGGGCGCCCAAGGCTTAGGCTGCTATTTTTTTAACTCCTGTATCTTTTGTCGGCATCGAATACTCAAGAATATGGAAATGATCTTTGAAATTGAACTTCAACAGTAGAGATCACCCGAGGGAGTACAGGTGTCGCAGACAGAAGCAGGTATCAATTTTGTGGGCCTGATAGGAATATGGAGGGGCACTGACGTGGTCGGCGGACAGTCCCATGGTTAGGGGTTGAGTCCAATTTTAGCCTGCAGGCGCCCTTTTAGGTACCTGGACTCTCCGGGTTGGGCATTTCAAACAGGTTGGAGCCTCAAAAGTAAGCCCGGTAGGCTGCTGTAAATGTCATGCAGGCCCCATTAAAAGTATGCCGGTGGTGTGACCTTCCAATGACCCCCTACTGCCGATGCTTGCGGAGGTGGAGTGAGACGAACATGAGGACATTCAGACCACTGACAACCGTGTTAGATGCCTAGGATGGTAATCGCAGATGCCCAAGCCATTTAGAATTGCACACAAGGCAAAATGATGTATAAAATGACAGCTGAGACCACTGTCAGCCCGCATTGTTTACCAGGCATAGGTGTTCCGGCATCACGTGCGGCCAACCCCCCCCACCACCATCGCAACACCTGGGCAACGACCCCTCCGCCTCCTCCCCATCACTTCTCATCATTGTCCTCTCTCCCTTGTACTTTCTGTAAGTTACTCACTGACCACTACCGTCGGCATTGACGGCGAACACCCCGGGCGCCTCGTGGCCACCAGATTCTGCGAATTCCGCCACTGACCTCGTGTGCCAGCCTAGGCGACCGGTCGTCTTTTTGATTTCTTTCATCTCCACAAGCAATCATGTCTGTATGTTACTCCAGAGATTCCATTCTAGATCGTCGCCAAAGGCTAATGTTGTTCTTGTGCAGCTCGCATCTGGGTACGGCAAAACCCCCTGACCCCTCTCACCCCCTCTAGACCTTCGATATTAATAGTCGATATGCAGTGTTCAGGTTCAGGATGAGTGCATCACCGCATTCAACGAGTTCCGTCTGAGCAAGGGCAAGACCAAGTTCATCATCTACAAGATCTCCGACGACAAGAAGAGCGTTGTTGTCGACGAGGTCGGCCACGACCAGGACTACGAAGTCTTCCGCAGCAAGCTCGATGCTGCCAAGAATGCCAACGGCTCCCCCATGCCCCGTTTTGCCGTCTATGACGTCGAGTACGACCTTGGTAGCGGCGAGGGCAAGCGGTGCGTTATTCCCCGACATTTCAGATTTCGATTTCTCGATCTCTAGGTGTCTTCCGCAGCTGGGAGGATATGCCCCCTCTGACAATGATTCGTGATTACAGAAGCAAGATCATCTTCATCTCCTGGGTTCCCAGCGAGACCCCTACTCTGGTAAGTTTTTATAACAGCCTCGTCTCGCAAGACCGCCGCTGATCCATATACAGTGGTCCATGATCTACGCCAGCACCCGCGAGCCCCTGAAGAGCGCACTCAACGTTTCCACTTCCCTCCACGCCGACGACAAGTCCGATATTGAGTGGAAGCACGTTCTGAACGAGGCCAGCGGTGGCAAGGCTGGCAAATAGATTGACTCTATTTGACGGCGCCGGCTGGGCCCGGGCCTCGCGATCAGAGGTTCGACCTCGAATGCGCCACGGCACGATGCTTTACCTTTTCCCCCTTCTCCTCGTTCTTCTTCCTAGTTGCAATGCAAAATTGCTAAGACTTGGCTGTTTGTCTCTCTCGTGATCAGTGGTATCATGACCTGCAGGGATTCGGGGTTGCCGGTACTGATTTCCTGCTGCCTACTGGATAGACTCCGCGGCTTGAAAATAAATTTGACACTGAATATTATTCACTTCATCTGGCGTCTGTAAATTCATTGATTGAATATCTAGTGGTGGTACATGAGGCTCGGGGAGGATGATAACAGGCGCACACGTGGGGGAAGGGTGTTGTGCTGCTCAGCCGGTATCTTACAGCCCAATTTTGGTGGCGTTGATGATAGTCTAGCCACTAGGATTCAAGGGAAGCCTCCCAGCATCGTATGATATACCCAAGGTGATCCTGCTGAGAATGATGAAGCTTGTCACTGGCAGCCGACGGCCGGGTTGGGTCCTGGGCCAATCAGAGGGCGGCCAAACCCAGTTCAGACGCTAGTCCGGATACTCGACTTTCCACCTCAAACCACAAGATTCACCTCTTTCTCCATTACCACCCCCTCCACTCTCTCCTCCCCCAGACCGAGTCCGTCCGTGGTCCCAGACTTTGCTGACCTCCGGCAATTCCCTGATCTACCCAATTGACTCGATTTCGACGTGGTGATACCACCTCCCACCTGCCGCACAATGTTTCTTCGCTCCGTCGCTCGCGCTGTGCCTCGCACCCCGGCCACCCTCCGCGCTGGCCCTGCCGCCGTGAACAACCTGCAGACTCGCTTCTCCTCCGACCATGCCATCTCGAACCCCACCCTCGCCGGAATCGAGAAGCGCTGGGAGGCTATGCCCCCTCAGGAGCAGGCCGAGCTGTGGATGAACCTCCGCGACCGTATGAAGGTTGATTGGAACCAGATGACTCTCCATGAGAAGAAGGCCGGTACGTACTATCCATTGTGTAATGAAATTCGTTGCTGGGAGTCGATTTCGTCGTATCCTGCATCTTCCGAGGGTGAAGTTTGAGGCATCTCAGATATTGACCCCAATGTCAATTCTTTCCTACTTCGGCGTGCTGATATCTTTTTCTTTTCGCTCTTTAGCTTACTGGATCGCCTTCGGTCCCCATGGCCCCCGTGCCCAGGCCCCCAAGGGCGAGGGCTGGAAGATTTTCTTCAAGGTGGCCCAGCTCACCCTCGCCTCGTTCGGTGTCTTCTACGTTATTCACCTCTTCGGCAAGCCCTTGCCCAAGACCATGTCCAAGGAGTGGCAGGAGGCCTCTAACGAGTACGCCAAGGTAAGTACTTTCCTCCATGCTTGGCCGCGCGAGCTTGATATCGCCGCGACCGCGACCGCAACCGCACACCACACCCATCCCTATATCGGATCCTAACCAGCTTCACTCCTATAGGCCGAGAAGATCAACCCCATTCACGGCGTCAGCAAGCCCGAATACGAGGGCAAAGGCTTCGTCCAGAGCCCTCCCGCCGAGAAGCAATAGGTGGGCTAGAAGCTCGAGGGTGAACAGCGTGCAGCCGTCGGCTTTGAGCGGGGCTGGGATTCGATTGTCGCACATCCATCAGAGTACCCTGAGGATTTCCCTTTGGGGCATAAGTCTACTGACGCGAGCGCGATCTGCTCGCATGATGGGCCCCCGACCGGAACCGATCTGAGCTGTTTACCAAGTCTGTCTTTTTGGTCGACAAACATCCGAAAATGCGTGTATCCCGTACTGTGCTATAATCAATGTATCTCTTTTGTAGCCATAGAGAAATATGTTGTTTTTTTCCCTTGAGTATTGATGGCGTAGGCGGTCCATGTGTCCTGATGTCTGTGTCCTGCTTCTGGCGTGGTGCGTCCGGAGAGATTCGGAACCTGCAGCGGCGGTGCGGAGAACCCCTGTCCAGCTGAGCCGTATCGACAATAGGCATTGCGATATGTAATTCAGGAGGTAAGGAGTGCCTAAATTGTTTGGTGTAGGTCTTGCTACTATTTTTACATGGCTATAGAGCTTGTGTGAGGTGTGTGGGAGCTCCCCAAGGTTTCAGGGCACTTATAACAGAGGGCGGATGGACGGCTTGGGGGAGGGGGCTCCCGAGCAACACGTCAGAGATTTCTGCCCGGGGACATCTCAGGTCCCCTGCAGGTAGGAAGCAGCACCACGCCTCCTATTTTAGCTCAATGGATAGAAAGAGTGATGGTGCATCTGGTCTGTTCTCGATCAATACAATTTCATGTTTTTTCGAGGTATGTTAGGTCGAGGTATGGTAATTAGCCTGCATCCGGGCGCCAAGCGGGCCGGTGAGAGTGCGCGAATGTCCCTAGCAACGGGAGGCAACGGCACCTAGGCCGCCACCACGACAAGAGAGTGTATCATCAGTAAGGGAAGAAAGATGAGAGAGGGAATAAATCAAGAAAAAGCCGCCATGTAGGATCATATCTTAATTCAAATATGGAGGTTGTTGGTACGAAAACACCGTCGGTTCATCACGGGACCATCGGCAAAACCGCCCCGGAAAGGCTAAGTCCGCCCAGTTCCCGTGCAAAGAGTCCACCAACCTCTTCTTCCTCCTTCTTCCCTCTTTTCCTCCCCCCATCCAAAACCCTTGTCCCCTACCACCTCGCTCTTCAACACCTTCATCATGTTCAAGAGGTATGCCCCATACAGCTGACCTTCCATCTCATCTTTTTTCCTTTTTTCATCTAGGACTCTCCTCTGACTTCGTTTTTCCCACAGCGGTCTCGCCCGGACCTTCGGGAGGGCTGCACTTGCCCGGCCGACCCCCGTCGCTCGCGCTTTCCAGCCTCTCCGCTCCAATGCTCTGCCTGCCCTGTCTGCTCGCCTCGCCAGCACCGACGCCGCTTTGACTGGCCGCGTCCACCAGGTCATTGGTGCCGTCGTCGACGGTACGTGTTCCGAATCTCCTCCCTGGCGACGGATGTCGGGGGATGCGAAAATCTTTTTTCTGGTCCCCAATCCATCTCCAAACCCATCGCAATCGATCTCAATCTCATCTCCTGGACCATATCTGACTTGCTATTTGCCGCATTATAGTGAAGTTTGATGGCGAGAAGCTCCCTGCCATTTTGAACGCCGTTACGACCGAGAACAACGGACAGAAGCTCGTGCTCGAGGTTGCCGTACGTGCCCTCTGATTGGACGCCCCAGCTTCCCCCGACCTAAGCAAGCTAACCCGTTCCTTTTAGCAACATCTGGGTGAGAATGTCGTCCGTACTATTGCCATGGACGGTAAGCTATCTCTCCCCTGCTGGGTTGTCGAGCCACCGTGTCGTCGTCCCCCCTTTCATCGGAAGGGGGGACCCACCCACCCGGTCGGCCCGACACCCTCACCACCTCGCCACCTTTTTCTAATATCAATTTGCTACGAATAGGTACCGAGGGTCTGTCCCGTGGTGTTGCCGCTCACGACACTGGTGCCCCCATCAAGGTCCCCGTCGGTGCCGGCACCCTGGGCCGTATCATCAACGTCACTGGTGACCCCATTGACGAGCGTGGCCCCATCAAGGCTACTCAGTTCAAGCCCATTCACGCCGAGCCCCCGGCCTTCGTTGAGCAGTCCACCTCTGCCGAGATTCTCGTCACCGGTATCAAGGTCGTCGATCTCCTCGCCCCCTACGCCCGTGGTGGTAAGATTGGTTTGTTCGGTGGTGCCGGTGTCGGCAAGACTGTGTTCATTCAGGAGTTGATTGTGAGTTTCTACCGCTTTTGTTGGACGCTTTAATTTGACATGCAAAACTAACTCACTTCTTCTAGAACAACATTGCCAAGGCTCACGGTGGTTACTCCGTCTTCTGTGGTGTCGGTGAGCGTACCCGTGAGGGTAACGATCTGTACCACGAGATGCAGGAGACTGGTGTCATCCAGCTTGATGGTGATTCCAAGGTGTCCCTGGTCTTCGGTCAGATGAACGAGCCCCCGGGTGCCCGTGCCCGTGTCGCCCTTACCGGTCTGACCATCGCCGAGTACTTCCGTGACGACGAGGGTCAGGATGTGCTGCTCTTCATTGACAACATTTTCCGTTTCACCCAGGCCGGTTCCGAGGTGTCTGCCCTGCTGGGTCGTATCCCCTCCGCTGTCGGTTACCAGCCCACTCTGGCCGTCGACATGGGTGGTATGCAGGAGCGTATCACCACCACCCAGAAGGGTTCCATTACCTCCGTCCAGGCCGTCTACGTCCCCGCTGACGATCTGACTGATCCTGCCCCCGCCACCACCTTCGCTCACTTGGACGCCACCACTGTCTTGTCCCGTGGTATCTCCGAGTTGGGTATCTACCCCGCTGTCGACCCCCTCGACTCCAAGTCCCGTATGCTCGACCCCCGTATCATCGGTGACGAGCACTACGCTACCGCCACTCGTGTCCAGCAGATGCTCCAGGAGTACAAGTCCCTCCAGGATATCATTGCCATTCTTGGTATGGACGAGTTGTCCGAGAGTGACAAGCTCACTGTCGAGCGTGCCCGTAAGCTCCAGCGTTTCCTGTCCCAGCCCTTCGCTGTCGCCCAGGTCTTCACTGGTATCGAGGGTCAGCTCGTCGACTTGAAGGACACCATCCGCTCCTTCAAGGCCATCATCAACGGTGAGGCTGATGACCTCCCCGAGGCCGCCTTCTACATGGTTGGTGATATTGAGTCTGCTCGCGCCAAGGGTGAGAAGATTCTGGCTGAGCTCGAGGGATCGGCCTAAATGTAATTTTGTCATTTGCTAGCTAGCGGCGTCCCCTCTGTCCAACCATTTCACGCCCACAATTATTTGTCTTTGCCCCTTCATCTTTGTCGTTACTTTTCTCTGTGGTCTGGATCAAATTTCCTTTGTTCGAACCTGCGTCGTGTGCTGCCTCCGACGTCATTTTCCCTTTTCGATTGCGTGTACAGTACTCGATCCCAAAGAGAAAAGAAAAGAAAAGGATTTGATTGTCAATTTCTGTTCTTTGACGTCTTGTGTTGGGGGAGTGCACTTGACATGGGTTGATCTAGGCTTCTATCTGGAAACGGAGAGGCTTATGGATTGACTGGACCCCCTGATCGGGAAGACTTGAGTTGGTGAGTGAAGAGAAAGAACCATGGGAGATTTGGTGGATGAGAGAGGGACGAACATGTCTAACTGAGCGAGTTGATGAGATTTCTTGGTCTTTTTAAAGCCCGGCTGGACACCCCTGGCTGGCGCGTGTTTCATTATTGTGTATTTAGAGTTGAAAACCCATGGCCCCTTCAGGCAACCCTAAATATCCTGGTCAAATCGGATTTCCTTTGTGTCAATTCATATGTGTGTCTTTTCTTTATAGATTTCAGATCGCGACTTTGGTTCTTTCTAGAGTCATAGATTCACCTCTTGAATGTAACTGCCTAGTGACTTATATGCTCTCGTAATTTACAGTTGTGCCTTCTCCCCGGAGCTGCCACTTAACCTGCTGCGAAACATCCCCGTCAGGGTAAGTTCATCACCGAATTTGGGAGCTTTCTGCGGTTGCAGAAAGTACATCAAATATCCCGCTTACGTCGGCGCTAGTATTTTTTCACGAACTGTAAGATTATAAGTACTGGCTAAACACAATCTGGTTCCAACTATGCAGTCTACCTTCACAAGTAATACTGAACCATAAGAGGCCGACAAAGCCCAGTCAACCCTTACAGAGTCTCCTCCAGCGCAAGAACCAACGCAGTCCTCGTCGGCAGATAAACCTGCACGAAGTTGCCCCTTCCGTTCCATGGCATATCAGTCGTAAAGAACCTCGTATCCTTAACATTGCGTCCCAGCCCCCCAAAGGCCGGATCATCCGAGTCGAGGACAATCCGATAAGTCCCTGGGACATCAACACCCACGCGATAATCTGTGAAGCTATTGGTAGGATGGAAATTGAAGATCCACAACAAGCCCGCCCGTTCGAAGACAACGACCTTATCACCCTCGTGCTTCAGGCTAATGTACGCCTGGGGCGCATGCAGCCAGCCGTACTTCTGCTCGGTGAGTTGCATTGCGCGATCAAAGTCGTTCAGGAAGTGGTAGCGGAGCAGCTTGTCTTCGGTGAGGTTTAGCTGGCGTCGGGCGTACCAGAAGGAGTTGCCGTTTCCTTCACGGGGGAAATCGAGCCATTCGGGGTGTCCGAATTCGTTGCCTTCGAAGTTGAGGTAGCCCTCGCCTCCGAGGCCATGGGTGATCAGGCGGATCATTTTGTGCATGGCCATGCCGCGCTCGATCACTGGGGTGAACTCTGTGAGGACGGACATGTGAGTGTACATTTCCTTGTCGCAGAGCCACATCATCAGGGTCTTGTCACCGACCAGTCTGTTACCATGGGTTAGATGTGTTGTATGAATTGGGCAGAGGTGGACTTACGCTTGGTCGTGGCTCTCGGCGTAAGCAATGGTCTTCTCGCCGTGGCGGCGGTTGGTCAGGGTGTGGGTTAGGTTGCCCATGTCCCATTCGCCATCGGACTTTTCTTTCAGAAGCTTGATGTACATGTCTGGGATGGCCATGGCGAGACGGTAATCGAATCCGAGGCCGCCGAGAGCGTGGGGAATGCACAGGGCTGGCATTCCAGATACATCCTCTGCTACTGTGATGCAGTCTGGGTAGAGCTTGTGCAGCATTTCATTGGCGAGGGTCAGGTATGTAACGCCCTCTTCGTCGACACCGGGTCCAAAGTACTCGTGGTATCCACCAGAGAAGCCGCTAGATGAAAAGGGTTAACAGAGAGCAAGAAAGATGGGAGAAGATCAACATACGTTCCAATACCGTGGTGCAGGTAAAGCATGCTAGTGACACCGTCAAAGCGGAAGCCATCAAACTTGTACTCCTCCATCCAGAATCGAAGGTTACTCAGCAAGAAACGCAGCACTTCATGGTTACCGTAGTTGAACAAACGACTGTCCCACAATTCATGACGACCCTTTGGGCCTCCATGGAAGTAGAGATGGTCAGAGCCATCAAACTCGTTAATACCATCAAGCACGTTCTTCGACGCGTGGCTGTGCACCACGTCCAGCAGAACCACCAAGCCCAGGCTGTGGGCGGTATCAATAAGCTCCTTCAGGTCCTCGGGGGATCCGTAGCGACTGCTAGCGGCGAAGAAGTTGTTCACTTGATAGCCGAAGCTGGCATAGTAAGCATGCTCCATGATGGCCATAAGCTGGATGGCATTGTAGCCCAGATACTTGATACGAGGCAGCATGTTCTTGGTAAACTCCTTGTAGGTTGCGACTCTGGTCTCGGGGGACGAGATACCGACGTGCGCTTCGTAAATTCGCAGACTCTCGGGCTTCTTGGGTCGCGAGTGCTGGAACTGGTATCGCTCATTGGCGGGCGGGTTCCAAAAGACTGCGTCGTAGACGGGGGAGACGTTGAGATCCTGAACGACTCGTTTGATCCATGCTGGGATTCGATAGATGCGCTCAGAGCTAGGAAGCACCATGGTGATCTGTTGACTCAATCAATAATGGCTCCTCACAGTTGCTCGCGGGTTGTCACTTGCCTTGATCTTGCTCTCATGAGGAATCGCCGGAGCGCCGTTTTGCGCAGGAACTGTCACTTCCCATACACCAAAGGCATTCTTCTTCATCTGATTCGCATTGACATCCCAGTTGTCTGCTCGTCTTAGTATGGTGCTTTTGTGTCTGCTGAGGTGAGGTGGAACGTACTAAAGTCACCGACCAGCGATGCTTCCACAGCATTGGGTGCCCACTCGCGGTAGGAAATATCCCCATTTGACTGGACAATGAGACCGAAAGATTCGTATCCCTGCAAGAGAGTTCAACTGTTAATTATCAAATTCACCTGTCCACCTTGGTGGGTACTCCGAAAGTCTCAGAGCTTGAGCCATCTTCTCACCTTACTGAACTTATCCAGTCCACCCTCTGACTCGTCGATCGCAGTGGCCCATTTTTTGACCAAGCTGTAGCGCTGCTTCAGCACGTCTGTGAAAGGTTCCAGCCACGGATCGAGCTTGAGGACGCCTGGATTGCATTTTAGTAGAGTTCTTTCACAGTCCTGTCGGTTGTAACGTACCAGTGCCATCAGCCGGGCTCGAATCGATTGCTTCTTGTATGGAAGACATTTTGCAGATAGATGAAGAAAGGCAAAAAGAAAAGCTCCAGGGAAAGGGGAGGGGAAGATCAGCTCTTCCGTAGTGATTGGCAAGCTGCGATGGCGAGGTGGAGATGCGGGGAGCTCGGGCCTCCGCGTTCTGGGCTTTCCTTGTTTTTTTTTTGCTTGGACAGCTTTGCGCTCAACGTTGGCAGTCTCGAATTGCTTTGAGATTTATGATACTTAAAGAGGTTTTTGATCTGATTGAGGGGATATCCTGACATCCCAAGGTACATCGCCAGTTCTCGCGACAGGACCTATGTACCTGAATCTATCGCTGGTGCCGGAAACGTCTATCCCCGCCGTTCCTGGCCTGTGCAACCTCGCAGATAACGGGCCCGCCTCGACCTTTACTATGCGATTTGTATCTCGGTGAAGACTCAGATCATTGGAATGCTTGGGCTCACTCTCTCAGTTCAGGTAATGACTTCGCGGGCCCGAGCAATACACTCAAACGCGACCAGCGAGTTTGAGATATGCGATGATATCATCGATGCCCCCCCACCTCCCCCCTTCCTCCTCTCTGGGCTGTTGAGCACCCAACAGGCACCAGGCACAACAATATGGTCAAGAAATAGGAAGAATCCAAAAAATACACTCTACTCCGATGCAGGACTCGGTGGTAGCTTGCCGCTGGTCCAATTGACCGCGGTCGGTCCAAGCTCAAACTCAAGCGTACCTCCCTTGGCAAAGACATCATCCCACGTCAACCAGTTCCGCTTCCATACCTGACCGTTGACCTTAAGGCTTTGAACGTAGATGTTGCTGTCGCCATTACCATCGCCCCCTGTGGCCGTGATGTGCAGCTTCTTGCCATCACTAAGGTTAATGGTCATCGACCCAAACCAAGGTGAATGGATCAGAAAGGTCGTCTGGCCCGTGATCGGGTACAGACCGATCATGTTCCAAAGCAGCCAGGTCTGCATAGCTCCGGCATCGCTGTTACCCGGTAGACCAGCCGCTCCAGTCGAATAGTCTCTCTTGGCCACCTTGCGGGACCGCTCTACCGACAGGTCCTGTCGGTCAATGAAGTGGTACAGATAGGGGAGATTAAACATTCTGTCGTGCATGTTAGCCAAATTAATTGAATACAGAAAGGACAGGCGCACGGCTCGTTGGTGGGATCAAAGATAGTTCCACTCGATCCACTGGCGCCCTCTGTAAACATTGTATTCAGCCGGTACAAGACTGTTTCATTCCCTCCCATCATCTTGATCATCTCCTTCATATCGTGCACGTCTGCAAACGAATATGCCCAGGCACTAGCCTCGTAGTAAGGGTCTGTCCAGTAGCCACCGGCATTCAAGGTATCCACATCGATAAAACCGCTGCGGTTACGAGGTACCACAAACCCAGAGAATCCAAGCGAAGTCTGGTCCGAGTTCCAATGATTGCGCCAGTTGCGCGAGCGGTTGAGGTATTTGCGTGCATCCTCGTTTTTCCCCAGCCCCGAGGCAACTTGGTACAATCCAAAGTCATTGTAGGCATACTCAACGGCCCGACTGACGGCACGGTTGTATGTCGGCGTGATATAGCCTAAGCTGAGCCAGTCTGGGAGGGCTCCTCGGCCTTGATGGGTGGAAGAGTCGGGGGATATTGGGTCCACGGGGTAGTTGGCGGGAGTCACTTCGGCGTCTTTGACCATGGCTTGATATCCGTCTTCCCAGTTGACTGCACCCCGGACGCCTTTGACGTATGCATCTGCGAGGACGTTGTCGGCATTGGAGCCACCTTGCGTGCGGCCGTTGTAATTAGAGGACCGTGCATCAGGTAGGTAGCCGTCGAATCGCCAGATGTCAATTAGGGACCGGATCTGCTCTTCATAGGCAGTAGGCTGTAGAACCTGCATCAGAGATGTGGAGCAGCGGAATAAGTCCTGCATGCAATTAGTATATGGTAGACGATGTGGCTGGCTAGACTGACCCAGAACGTGAATATGTCCTGATAGTAAGGTTCAGATGATTTCCAACCCGGGTTTTCGCCGGTCTGGTTGGTCGGAATCAGATGCATAAAGTATAGCGAAGTGTACAGTAGACTGAGGCTAGTCTCGTTGGCATTAGTCGTGGTGATCTTAGACAAGACCTTGCTATTCCAGTCTGAGACAGCTTCATTCACGACAGAATCAAAATTCGTGCCCTCGGGAATCTCGCGGTTCACATTATCGCACGCCTGCTTCGTGGAGATCCAAGAAATTCCCACACGGGAGACGACTTCACTGTCACTGAACGAGAACAGCCCGCCCACTCGAGTGGAGCTAGAGGAAGATGTCACAAAGCCATCTGGCTGTTCAACACTCTTGTCCGCGCCCGTCGCTGTGTATGTCTTGTTGCTTGTTGCTGACGAGTCAAAGTACCCGCCTAGCTAAGTGTTAGATACTGCATATTTACGCTGCAATCAAAACTCACAGAAATAGATGGTCCAATTTGGAGCTTCATTCCATCCATTATCATAGACTCCAGAGCCTTCGTAGTGACCATCTGCAAAGATGGACAGATTGCCGCCCATATAGTTTTGACCCAGACCCTGTCCACGGAAAGAAGGCAAGACATGTGAGACATCCACCAATACATTACCTTGAGAACCCGATGGGAACGTATATCGATAGATGCCCGCTCGCGCTGCAGCACTGAGCTCGACATCAACACCGTCCCCAGTCTGGGCTTTGTAGTACCCAACAGAACCCTGATCTGATTCTTTTCGAGATACGGTAATGTTGGACAACGGGTCACTGATGATGCCAACCAACGGCAGCTGTGAGACGGTGCCATACTTGGGAGCTCCACCGGTGCCTTGCTCATGCATCATACTAAAGCCAGAGAAATTTCCATTCGCAAGATAGCCCGAATAGGAATCTGTACCGGACTGTAATAAATCAGGGCCTAGCTTAACCATGCCGAAGGGTCTTGCAACCCCGGGGAAATCATTGCCTCCGTTTTGAGTTCCCATACTTCATGTTATCAGTAGCATATTCCGACATGACACATAAGAGAACTTACAAGACATTTACATGCTTGGTCAAGTCTTCTGCTGCGGAAAACGACAGCAGGGACAGACTCGTCAATGTTTGTGAGTACTTCATTGTAGGCGTTGCTCTACGGGCGTCATGAGAATGATTCAAATCTCGAGACGTGGGCACTATCGAGGATAAAAAGGCCCCTCAGTCAACGACTAGTTATCAGGTTGCATGAACTAGCTTCCTTTGGATCTAGTCACTAGAATGAAGCAAGATCGACAGCACGTTCAGTTTTCCAATTTGTGACACAGACTGCACGAAATAATTTACAAGCATCATGCTGCACTGCCCTAGCACTGAATCTAGTTTGAAGTGGTTAAAGGCACTGGATAAATGATACAGGCTCCGGAGCATGTGTAGCCCACAAGTCATTTCATGTGCTCCATACACATGGAATGATACTCGATACCCAAATCCAGGAGTGGCATGTACTCAACACGCCAAGAAGCGCACTAAAACAAGCACGCTCCTTCAACCCCCATATTTCAACCCGGCATGTGTCGCTCACTGGACATGAGAGGAATGTTGTCCTGAAGAGGGGCCATTGATGGAATGTTCATGTGGCCAAATCAGGAGCGCCCCTGGATTCACATGGGATGAGCAGCTACCGCTCCACGTGGGATGCTGGTTGGCTGAGGCTTCCGAATGGTGTCACGTCTGAACTACAGTATCAGGGGAAAGATGAATTTTAGAAAATTCAACGATATTCGACAATTTGGACATCAAAATGAGAGGAGTGGTGAGCAGAAAGTAAAATGATGGGCTTAAAAAGGTGAGATTCGAACCACGAGGAACGGCGAGTGGACCTTCATATCAGGTCTTGTCCCTCATGCCTTTCGCCGGTGCTAATATTCTACATCGAATATACCTCGCGCAATAGAGCTTTCTTAAGATGTTAAGCAAGATATTGAGCGGAATGTTTCTTGCACTGGGGATTTGCATTAGAAGGAGGATTGCATACTTCGTGGAAGCCTGACTCTAGCGCTGCCCTGGTGGTCAGGCACCAACCTACTAAATCGGGAATAGCGGATAGATCGCCGATGCTCACTTTACCCCGAGATTCTCAAGACGAACAAATCATTGGGTCCCAACCATGTCATCTATAGCCTCGAAGGTCAATCAAGCTCTTTAGCAGGATGGTGCGGCATCGTCAAAAGTCTCATATCACCTGGTGGATGCGAGTGCGTCGGTTCTTCTACGATCTTGAGTCACCCCTTCGACTACGAACCAGCCTTGTCCGTCTTGGCCATCGACACAAGTACCCCGTCCTCGCCCTGCTTCGCCTCTTCTGGCCATTCCCGACATGGCACTTCCGCGTTCCCGACCAGGTGCCTCTGAAGATCATGGTGAACAACATCCCGCTCCTAGATTCCCGCGCAGCCACAACAGACCTGGCCAACATGAGTTCCGTCCCCATATGGCGCGCTCGAGACACCCCACTTCGAGCTTTATATCGGATATACGAAGCAATGGTGGCACGCGAGCCTTATGCGATCGGGCCACAGGTGGAATACTTCTTCTACCAGAATGAAAGGTCGTGGAAAGTCAGCCAGATCCCAGACCCGTGCGATTGCGACCCGGTGCGGTACGCCATTTTAGCCTGTGTCGCCGAGGAACTGGCGCGGGCATTCAACTGGCGCATGAGTGTGGGGATGCGAAGAGACAAGCGGAAGCATATATATCGGAAGACCTTTGAGGATCTGCTTCCACCTTTCGTGGCGGAAACGGCACCCCGTTGGACCCGCGCCGTGCCCGCATTCGACCCCGAGTGTATTACAGATCTGCCGGGAGAATTGGTAGATGCACAAGGAAGACTTGTACTTGAAGAAGGTGGAGAAAACCCTTCATTTGCAGAGAGGAATATCGTGACCAACACGGGTCACTTTTACACGGTGTGAAAAAAAAGGATGCAAGGGCCTGATACTTCACGCGCAGATCTAGTCAAACGCCTCTTCTGCATGCTCCTGCCGATATGCAGAAGCGATCTCGTTCATCGTCGTACTGTCCGGCGGCATCTCGAATGAGCAAATATTCAATGTTCGGATACGCTCCCTGCTCAACGGGCCGGCATTCTGCACCCGAAGATGCTTCAGAATCGCGACTACGTCCACGATATCCGATCCTCGCTTGACGTGTTTCCTGCTATTGTGGATGCGCCGAAGCTTCCGTTCCAGCGCATATTCCAGTGGAACGGCAAGTACTCGTAGATTGGCCCCCTCCCAGAGAACAATATTCTGCTCCTCTGCCATCTCGAATAAGTCTTGCCTGGACTGTTCGGGAATGAAGAATGCCATGTCATCGTTGACCCAGTCCTCGGTAAATCCTAGTTGGTTTGCCGTGCGTATCATTGCATTCTGCAACGGCCGCTTGACATCGTTATCGCTCGCCCATTGTGGCTCGAGAAGATAATCCAAATCGCCCGTGCTTTCGCGGTTGTGAAAGTAATTAGTCGCGAGGAACCCTCCTGTGGAGATGAGTGTGATGGGTGCGAAAGCAATCAGCCAGTCATCCTTGCCCATCTCCCCATCCAAAACCTCGAGTCCTGTTGGAAACGTCGCCTATTAGCGCGTCATCTACCTGACATGCAGGAGCCTATGTCGTACCTCTCTGGAAATCATCAGCACAAAAGCGCCTTTTCACCTTTTCCATGCCTCAGCGGCTCTGTAATGGGGATGGGGAGAGAGACTGAGATGGGAGAAGAGTGACGGCAGTCGATTTAATGGTAAAAGTGCCGGAAACAGAGAAAGAAAGAGAGAGAGAGAGAGAGAGATCAAAAGACATCCTCCATCATCCGATGTGTTGGAAACCAAGAGCAAAGTCCTGTCAGCAGACGAGTCTCGGAGGTTCTAGGCGTCTTCAGCTCCACGAGGCTACCCCGCCCCAGTCCTGTCTCTTTCTGCAACCCGCTGGAATAAGCATTCCGTGGCGTCCATGGGACGTGGGATGTTTACTATGTTCGATAGGCGCGACTAGAAGGCATTTGGCCCTGTGCCTTGTGCCCTGTGCCCTGTGCCCTGTGCCCTGTGCCATACACGTCATGTAACAGGGCCCCATTTCCAGTCGTTGTACAAGCCACACGGTTCATCAAATAGATTTACCGGTCAAGCCGAACGCCGGCTACAAAGTTTAGAAAAATTTAACAAAAACAAGAAAAAAAACAAGAGATCCAAATTTGGACCCATTTTCCTGCCGTCCAATGTTTGACCTAAAAACCTTAATCTTCAAGTCTAGACACAGTTGGATCCCACGCCACTGGACTATATTCATCCGTCTCCAGCCCCTTCACCTCTTCAGGAGTCAAGGCAAAATCAAACACTTCCGCATTAGCCGCAATCCGCGATGGAGTCACACTCTTCGGCAACGGAATGAGACCTTTATCCAGACTCCACCGAATCAACACCTGGGCCTCTGTCTTTCCATACTTCTTCACCAGCCGCTGAAGCGCAGGTTCATCCCACCGATTCCCGCGCACAATGGGACAGTAAGCCTGAACAGCAATCCCGCGCTGCGTGCACCAATCGACGATATCCTTACGCGCCAACCACGGATGAAGCTCAACCTGTTGAACACTCACCACACCCCCTTTACCCTTGCCGCGCTCCGCCTCGAGCTCAGCAATGTGTTGCTCCAGCTCATTGAGGTGATGGACACCATAGTTGCTCACCCCGATGGACCGGACTTTGCCGGCTTCGACGGCTTCAACCAGCTAAGAACAAATTTAGCCTCTAGAGTGGTTTTTCATTCACGGGTTCGCAAGACTTACTGCTTTCCAGGCACCTTTGCGATTCTCGGAACCGCCCATTGGCTTGTGCAAGAGCATCAGGTCGATGTACTCCAGCTTTGACAGCGCCAAACTCTTGTCGACTTGCGCTTTGGCGGCATCATAGCTGATGTCGAAGACTTTGGAGGTGAAGAAGATCTGATTTCGGGGGATTCCTGATGCGCGGATGGCGTTTCCGCAGCCTTCTTCATTACGGTATGCCGCGGCGGAATCAATCTGGAAAATAAGTCAACAAGGTTGTTTCCCTTATACTAGTGCAGAAAGAGGAGAACATACGTGGCGGTAGCCAGCTTTGAAGGCTTCGAGACAGCATCGCTCTGTCTCCTCTGGAGGGCTGCGTGAGAAAATCAGCTCGGGCAGGGGACGGGGGGAATGCTATAGCGGGGTCATTACGTCTTGTAGACCTGGATGATTTATTAGTTCGGCGTCGACATATCTATCAATTGCTGATCACATACTCCAAAGCCTAAGCGAGGAATCTCGTACCCGCTGGCAAGCTTGATTGTTGAAGTAATCGTGGTGGCCATTTTTCTAATGCTCATGATACGGTTTGATTGATCCTACCACAAGTGGAGGCAACAGGTACTTTTATAAGCTCGGCTTACCACATCATCACGGCGATAACCGTGCTGAGTCCGTCTAACTCCTTCTGTATTCCTTAAATGTCAATCATATTTCTTGAATGCCTATCATCTGTCTTGAATTGTACTTGATTGCTGGATATGTGGGTACGGTCTTTTTGTCACCCCTGGGGCACCCTGACGTTTAGGCCTCGGGGAAGACTACTTCCGGTAAGCCCGAGCCCCATGTTGCCGCCGAGTTCCTGGATCATGATTGCGGATGATATAATCGAACTATCTCTGCAACGATTTGACAAGGAAAGGGACTATATGATCAATGATCACTCTTGTGAAGTAGTTCGTCAAATCGGACACTTTTCAGTACTGCGATAGCATGTTACGAGCCGCGATCTTCCGTAAATTCGGCCAATTCTGGCCTTTGCAGTAAACTCTTTATTTCAGACTGAATGCCGTGAGCCTCAAGAGCTCGCTCCAGACTACTAGCTCAGTGACTTTGATTCAGTGTTGATGTTCGATGGCACATGCTTGCTGCTGTTGTATTGCCTGAACGAAGAAGCTTTTCCAGGAGGTAGATTCGAACATGCCTGAAAGCTCAAGAGTAGAAGCTTTTCATTCTGAAATTTTGTTCAAGCATGCAACTAGATAACATTTGTAAGATTCAAAGCCCCTTCGAAACCTAGGTTATCTGCTTGAGCTTCCTGTCAATCATGGGTGACACTACAAGGCGGGGAAATGTCGAAAGAGACTCAAACCGCCGCTGTCCAGCCACTACCGATACAATGTGATCTGACATCAAGCTTTTCTATCCATGCGTTGGGGTGCACTTCTCCAATTATCTCGATGGGGGCTACATATGCCGTGGTGGCAACGAAGTTTAGCCCGGGGAAATGCGCCTTCGTTTCATCCTTGCCAATTTGACCCTAGCCTAGACCGGTTTCGTCTGAGAACTTTCGTACTGTCAGAACTCAGCCTTGCTTAAATCATCGCAGGCGCTTCTAGACACGGTCAGGATCAGCGCGACCGTTGAAACGACCGCTCTTGATTGGATTCAGGGTTCGACTAGGGACCGGTGGGTCCAAGCTGTAAAGCCCAAGGGGTTCACGATCTGGTTTTTCACCTCGCTGACATTGGCAATTTCTTGGGAGAATCTTGGCGAGATCAACGGGGGAATGAGCAATTGGTCTTTAAATGTATTACTGGTCAGCTTTTATTCGATAATGACGAGCCTCGAATTAGATGTGACGAAACAATTTACAGAAAGCAGAAACTTGGACCTGTGATACGGTCTTGGCACTACATGAGCCGCAGCAAGTGCATCGCCCCTCTCTCAACACAGTTGCCTGACTATGGTTACGCCACAATGTCGGAGGAAATAAGCGACAAATCTGCAGAGTTGGGGACGCCTCGCATGTGAAGATGTGCTTGAATATTGAGGTACGAGGTACGACTCTCGACCTTGTTGAGTCGAGTTGAACTCGTATGGTCTAGGTAAGGTTAGTTGGTCAATACGAGATAGGCCAGTGCACTAGTCTTCCAAATGCTCTGTACAGCGTCGTGCAAAGGGGCAACGGCCTTGGCGATCTAATGGGAACGCGCTAGTTCCCAAACGTGATGACTCGCCCCGAGATCGTTCATAAAGTGTAAATTTCGCCCCAACTCACGATCAACTTACGATCGTAGTACAATTCCTCACCCCCCTTTCGCTGTTCACCCCGGTGGATTCGACCCTACGTCCTTGTCTTACACCCATTTACCTAAGAGCACTCATCATGGTCGAGTCAAACGAGCACACCGAGAAACAGCAGCCAAACAGAGACAGTGAAGGTGAGTCCCCCGCATTTTCGTCGTAGCGCCTAAATCCCCAGGTCTAACTGTAAGCTAGGCCTCATTCCTGTCGAAACACCGTCACACTCAGGCACGGGCGCCGTGAGCCCGCTCGACTCTGGAAACATCCATACAGCTCCATCCGTCGGCGCGAGTACCCTCATATCAGACGCGTCGGAAAAGCCTCCATTGCACGGCGACTACGATGCGCCCACCCCCGTCTACCCCGGAGAACCGGCCAAATCATACCAGGGACAGCCTCACCCCGATCATACGAATGGCGCATTCACAGGCCAATATCCGATGAACTCGGCATCTGATGTCAAGACATACCCCGGTCAACCGAGTCCGCATCCTCAGCAACCGGGCATGTACTATACACCGTATGGTCACCCGAGCGGATATGCCACGGCTACACCCTTACACTCGCTTCTATCAGCACCCAGTCCAGTGGATTGCCCCTGTTGTGGCAAGCGGGAAATGACAAGAACCGAAGCGGTCAGTGGAGGGACGACACAGTGAGTTTTGAGCACTGTTTTTGAACGGTCGCATGGTCGCATGAGTCGATTTGGCGATCAACGCGTGATCTACTATACTAATTTTATTGATAGTGCTTGGGCTGCCATCCTTTGCTTTTTTTGCTGTCTTGGATGCATTCCTTACCTGATGTCGTCGCTCAAGGATGTCGACCACTATTGTGGCGCGTGTGGTGCCAAAATTGCGATTTGGCACAACAGCGGACGTATTGAGGTTCTGCAGAATGGACAAAGGCCCTAATTACATTTTGACATTGATATTCATGGTTTTTTTTTGTGGTTTCATTTGATTTTCTGGAAATATTTTTGGCTATGGTGTTGAAAAGTGATACCACTTTGTTCTCTATGATCACGGCTAGGTTTTTGTAATACCTCATCTCATGTATTCCAGCTCGGCATATAACAAACCGATGGCTTATCAATCCAGACTTGATTACTTCAGAGATGATCATTTATGAGGACGATGGACCGAAGGTCAGCTAATGAATCATTTCAAAGCCGCAAATAAGATGCCAAGATCAAGCCTCGGATTTGGGTTGGCTGCAGGTCCGATGATGCGGTCATTTCACCCACGCGGTTCCATCCGAACACAACAACTTCATCGACTTCCTGAAGGGCAGAAAACGAAGGAAACAGTAGCATAGGAACACCCTTTACCTATCATGTTCCGATTAATCTTGATGGCAACAGCCCTGATCACCGGCTCCTCGGTCGTCTATATCTATATTTTCCACAAAAAGCTATCCGCGCGCATCCACCACAGATCACACTGCGGGAAGCTCGCGACCTCACCAAAACCATGTGAGATTGAGTCGATTCCAGAGACGGTCTTTACCGAAAAATATTGCGCTCACTACGATTGGACTTCAAAACGCGTCGCGCGCTGCCTCTTACCCGGTTGTATGACAACCGAGCAGCTCTTCACCAAGCTAGTTCGCCGTAATTTGACGGCTTTTTCGCACTTTCCGCAGGCGCTGATGATCCGAGTAGGATGTACGACCGCAGAAGAAATCCAAAGCTTTAAGGCGTCGCACATCTCCTCTTTGGATTTTAATAAGGGGGATCTTGTCTGTGGGGTGTATCGAGTTGTCGCACGGAGCAAGAACAAGGTGGAGTTTGAGATGAAACTGAATGACATGGAGTTTGTGAATGGGCGACTGGCTTTGAGCTTCAAGGAGACAGATGAGGATGTGGTGTTCTCTAGTGAAACTATCATGTGGCGCAAGGCGGATGACTTGAGGACGATGCCCCTGGAGAAAAGAGTAGTGCGCTTCATGCATGAGACGGCAGTGTGGTGGTTGATGGATTCGGGGACAAAGTATCTGATGGATCTGGAGGTTTGAAGCTGACACTGTCATCGTTCGTTCCTTGTTCAGGCGTTGTGTGGGTGTTATGCCAGTTCTTTGTTGGTAAAAGTAGGTTGGACTCGTTTCTTTCTACATTCTACTTCAACAATGTGTATTACTTGATCACATCACAATGAAATTTAAAAGGAGTCAGGTCGAGACATCTTGACGGCGCCTGCTCTTTTGTTTTTGTTTTTATTTTTTTTTCTTATCAGATCAAGATGATGACCAAAAGGTCAAAGGTCAAAGATCGTCAACAATGATCCTTGTCACTGCCTTTGTCCTTTCCTTTGCTCTCAATCTAACAATTGAATCATACCTAATAGATGGTGTTTGCGTCGCACTATAAACCTTTCTCTTTAAAATCGCGAAGGGTGTCCATGATTGAAGACACCATCAATCACCACTTTCTACTCATACCCGTCTCCACGATGTGCAAGTACATCTACCACCACTTTCCGACTTGCGGACACATCTCCAACTGGACTATCGTCAGCTGTCTAGATCTGACCCACCAACTCCGCACACTCGGTCAATGTCAGGGTCTGACTTGCGACCGGGTCGACGTCAAGCATGACTTCAACGAAAAGGCCAGCGAGAGTTCCTGTGCGCAATGTGACATTGAATGGTGTGATGCTGTCAGCTACGACAATATGGATGACTGGCTATGCCAAAAAGGCAGCACCATGGAGGGTATTAATGCAGACCGACCCCTATTTGAGTATTTCGTTCGTATGAACCCTAATGCGAGCAGTGATCCAGCTGAGTTTTCATCCAATTATGATACAAACGAGCAGTCTGATATGTCTGCAAATTGCAGTCTCACTGGGAGACCCAGTCGGTCTGACTCTCCAGGTAACTCCCTTGAAGACGATGATACTTTGTAGTATCCTCTCCGGTTCTCCGAATTACAAGTTCAGCGTTCACTCTATCTATCACCGACGAAAGCACAAATTCGGATTCTGATAGCGGTGATGTGGGGACACCTGGATCTTCCGATTCACGCCGTCATAGGCATATTCGCATTCGCTACCGACATCCGATCTCCTATTGGGTCCAGGACTTGGACAGCTCGGATGATTGTGCATCAGTGAACACTGAAAGTGAACAATCTACCATTGCATCCGCGCCAACCACATCGCCAAAAGACAGCACAGACAGCCTTTATGCATCCAGCATGTTCAGCGAGACCGACTTCTCTGGTACCTCTAGTAACCCTAGTAGGCCTTGTCCCCTGAACAGCCCTGCGGAGTATGTGTTCATGGGAATGACACTTGACAATAGCGCCCGAGTGCCTGATGCGCGTCGTTCTGAGGGTATCACAACTGTGCGCCTATCTGATAGTGAGTCTAGTAGTGACAAGGACCAGCAACAGGGACGTTCATCTCCAACCAGTTCATTCTTAGCCAGTTCTTCGTCCGCTAGCTCGGACATGAGCGCTCCTCCCCCGCGTTTTCGGTCAGCAAGAGACCGAGCTAAGACTCCATATCCATATACAGCTTCTAGGGTTTTGGGGTTTTAGGATGTGACATCGCTTCATTGCTGTTGCCTCAGGATAAAGAGGCCCGGAAGCTCGGTTCTCGGCATCACCTCCGTGTTGACAATCTATTCCCTTTTGTTTTTATTTTTTGCCTTTAGTCGCTTGGTTACTAGATTTGGAAGTAGATGCTTACATTGTCTTTGACTTGAATTTCTTTTTCTTTCTTCGGTTGTTTGTTTAGATTCGTCCTTGATGTACGAGAAACATGAAGGTTGATTACTTGAAACTACAACCATAGTCCGAGGTCCCAGGGTTTTCCCCATTCCTTAACAAAGCCTGTAATCGGATAAAATCATCAGATGTCGAGTCCCTTCAAATATCTTCATTAAGCCGAATCCCCAAATGAAGCCAAGAGCTCCGTCGGCTTGGAACTGGCATGATGCTCGAGAGACTCGGACTAAGCCCGAACATCCCACTCGGGCGCTTCCCCAGATAACCCCTCGCACCCCCACGCTCGCTCTGAATTCCGGTCTTCAATTTGTACATATTCCTGATTCTCTGCTAGTTTCACTGAGCTCGTCGCTCGTCGTTGTTGATACCCAAGTTCTGCACTCGATTATCAATTCATCATGTCTAAACCCGCTGTCGGCTTCGTCGGCCTTGGAGCTATGGGCTTCGGCATGGCCACTCATCTCGTGAAGGAGGGATACCCCGTTCATGGATACGATGTGTTTCCAGCTTCGGTCGACCGGTTCAAGGCTGCTGGTGGAATCCCGGCTTCATCGCTGAAGGAATCTGCCGATGGCAAGCCCTACTACATCTGCATGGTGGCATCTGCGCCTCAGGCGCAATCCGTTCTGTTCGGCGAGGACGGTATTGTTTCCGGTGAGCTTGGGATGACTGGTGCCATTTCGAGAAGTATCGAGCTAATGCGATCGTAGTCCTTCCTCCAAATGCGACCCTTCTCCTTTGCTCCACCGTGCCAGCTTCGTACGCCCAGTCTGTAGCCGCAGAATTACAATGTTGTGGTCGCGGTGATATCCATTTCATTGATGCCCCCGTCTCTGGTGGTGCCAAGCGCGCTGCTGATGGTACTTTGTCTATCATGGCGGGCGCATCTGATGCCGCGCTGGAGAGCGGCCGATTCCTTCTCGAGGCCATGTCCGATTCGGACAAGCTTTATCTGGTACCTGGCGGAATTGGCGCAGGCAGCAATATGAAGATGGTGCACCAGGTTCTGGCCGGAATTCATATCTTGGGGGCTAGCGAGGCGATGGGATTTGCTGCGCAATTGGGTCTGGATGCGCACAAGACTGCGAATGCTATTAAATCAGGAGAAGCGTGGTCGTGGATGCATGAAAACCGTCTTCAGCGTATGCTGGAGGAGGATTGGCATCCTGGTGCGAGTGCTTTGACTATCATTTTGAAGGATGTGGTAAGTATCAATGTATCACTTTTGTTGAATACAATCGCTAATGAGACGAACAGGGTATCATTACTACTTCTGCCCGCCAGAACCAGTTCCCCACTCCGCTTTGCTCGACAGCTGAGCAGGTCTACTTGTCTGCTCTTCTTCAAGGTTACGGATCCGTCGACGACTCCTCCATGGTCCGCCAGTATTACCCCCAGGCCATCATGAAGGTCTCGAGCACCAAGTCCGTCGAAGAGACTGCCGAAGCACAACAGCTTGTCCTCGATTTGATGCAGATAACGAACCTCGTCGCGGCAGCCGAAGCTATCGCGTTTGCTCGCCATCTCAAAGTTGACCTCAAGCAATTCTTCACACTTGTTAGTGATGCCGCTGGTTCAAGTCGCCAGTTCATGACTATGGGATTGGAGATGATTGAGGGTCGTGTTGGTCAGAACTCGGAAACTATCAACGATGTAATCATACGCTTGGAGAAGGCTGTGCAAAAGGCACGCGACTTGCACTGTCCCTTGCATCTGGGTAATGCGGCGATGAGTGTCTTGTTCATGGCGAAGAAGGCTGGGTATGGTGCTGAGGGCAGCACCAGTGTGATTAAAGTGTTTGGAAACTAGTGTATATATCCTATAGTCCCGAGTGTGTCCAATTTCAATATCTATCAATTCTACTTTATCCGCACCCGTAAAGTCGTAGTCATCTGCAACAGTTCCAAGCGTTCACTCCGCGACGAGGACGTGAATCTTGCGCACGACTTCACAGACCCACAACTTGTATAGTCGAGTTATCCCATTATAAGTCACGGCCGAGACGATCTAGCCACAGTTCATTTATTTTCTTCTCGTTCTTACCGGGGAAATCCACTTCGACGTCATTGGACCCTCTCGGAGCACCTCCGAAGACTCGGACATCATGCGAATTGATCGCAACAGCCCCGAACAACACCGCGAGCGCCTATCTGATTGAATTTAGATAATAAGAAGGCCAAACCCCGCAATTTGAGCCCGGTCACTTAATTCCTTCACCCTTTCCACTCCAGTCCCCACAATCAACATGTCACTCACAGACAACCGCGCCCTGCGCATCCTCGACCATGCGGCAGACAACCAGTACGGCGTACCCGCCATGTGCTGTTACAATGTGGAAGGAATTCTAGCCACTGTCCGCGCAGCCGAAGCCAAGCGCTCACCCGCCATGATCCTTCTTTTCCCCTGGGCAGTGCACTACGCCGACGGAATCCTAGTCCACGCCGCCGCAGAAGCCGCGCGCAACGCCTCGGTACCCATCACCGTACACATGGATCATGCACAAACACCCGAGATAATCCGCCGGGCTGCGGACTTGGGTGGCTTCGATAGCATCATGATTGATATGTCGCACTACGAGAAGGCCGAGAACCTAGCCTTGACGCGCGAGTTGGTGGAGTACTGCCATGCGCGGGGTATCGCCACGGAAGCGGAGCCCGGGCGCATCGAGGGTGGGGAGGATGGCATTGCCGATACGGCTGATCTTGAAGGGCTGTTGACAACGCCTGAGGAGAGTCAGGAACTCGTCGACACCGGGATCGATTGGTTAGCTCCTGCCTTTGGAAATGTACATGGCGAATATGGTCCGCGCGGCATTCAGCTTGAGTATGAGCGGTTGCAATCGATTAATGAGGCTGTTGGGGGGAAGGTGAGACTTGTGCTACATGGTGCGGACCCCTTTACAAAGGAGATTTTCCAAAAGTGCATTGATTGTGGTGTGTCAAAGGTCAATATCAACAAGGTGTTGAATAATGAGTATATCAGGGTTCAGCAGGAGAAGGCGGGTAAGGTTCCACTTACTACTTTGTTGGAGGAAGCTACGAATGCCATGCAGAAGGCTGTGGAGGGGTGTATGGATCGGTTGAGCTCTGCTGGAAGATATCCTTGAAGAATGGTGTGAAGCATTTTGATGATTTTTTTCTTTCTCTTGAGACTAAACTAGATGCATCCGTTGATAGATACGGTCACATAACTACCTGAACTCCAACGCCGTTTGAATTAAAATATTTCTTGGATATCAATAAGGCCCAAAGAAAAGCAAATGTGCCTAGCCCCCTCGCTCGTTATACTCTGTACTATTTAAGTTTCAATCACGGATGGGCGACTTGGATACTCAGCCACCGATAAGAGGGCCAAGCATGGAACCGACCATGGGCACGTGGTCGACAACCTTTCCAAGGCCAAGAAGACCTGCCTTGGCTGAAGGAGTAGCGCTGGCAGAGACACTACCGGAGCTTGAAGGAGAGGCATTAAGCTTGCTGGACGAGACATGGCCCTCATGAACGCCCATAGAGTGCAGGGGCTGGTGGGTAGGCGAGGGAGAAGCCTTGGAAATGAAGCTGCTCGTGGTAGAAGTGGGAGTCGGGCGTGTATGGGAGCTCGACGCAGCCATGGGGGTAGAAGCCAGTTTGGGGACAGCCATGGAGCTAGAAGAAGCCATGGAGCTAGAAGAAGCCATGGAGCTGGGAGTAGCCATGGAGCTGGGAGTAGTCATGGAGCTGGGAGTAGCCATGGAGCTGGGAGTAGCCATGGAGCTGGAAGTAGCCATGGAGCTGGAAGTTGGCTTGGGGACAGCCATAGAGCTAGAAGGAGCCGCAATAGCCTTGGGCTCAGCATCAGAAGAGTCGGCCGACGGAGAGGGCGTGGCAACGTGAGAAGGAGTCACAGGCTTGATAGTCACAGGAGCCTGAGTGGGCTCGGGAACGTCCTCGGTAGGATCAACCTCAGAGCTCGTTTGGCCCATAGCCTCAGCGATAGCGGAGGACACAAATTCGGACTTGGCGTGGGGAGAAGACTTGGGCGGAGCGGCAACAGGAGCAGCCGGGATAGCAGGAATAGCTTCCTTGACCGGGTTCTCAGCAACAGCATTTGCGAGGGGAACAGTCTCCTTGGTCTCGGGCTTGGTCTGGACCTTAGGGACATGAGCAGCAGGTGCAGGGATCTCGGCAGGCTCCGGCTTGGGCGCAACTTGCTGGGCTTCCGGCTTGGCTGCCGGAGAAGGAACCTGCAGCATCTGAGGAGCAGCATGGCTAATTGGCTGAGGTGTGTTGTACGAGCCTCCGCGAGCCGACTCAACAGCCTCCATAGCCTCCATGTAGGCAGGGATGGGGTTACTCATGCCATCATCATCACTGTCGGTGACACTAGAGCTGCCTGAAGTGATGAAGGGAAAGCTATTGGCAAAGGGATCACTGTCGGGCTTGGGCATCGAAGGTGCAGCAACTGCGGTGAGGGCGAACACCGCCAAAGAAAGGTACGAGGTATGCATCGTGTATGTGCCTCTGTGTCGAAAAGGAAGGAATAGGGTCGGAAGAGACTTGAAACGGCGACGGGGTGAAGGGGTGCGAAGGCTTTTTTAAAGTATAGAGTGCTGGGATAATTGATCTACAGTCTGTTGTGATATCAATACCGCGTCCTCCATGCCACACGCGTGGAGGGAGATCAGCATTGGATTGAATGACGAGGTTGCATAGCACAGGGGATGTTCCCTTCGGCTTGGTATGGGAGATATGACGAGGCCCATATCAGAATTCCAGTACCAGATCCGCAAATCACGACTGGCTCCTGTGGAATGATCGTCGTTGAAGCTACCTGGAAAGCCTCGAAGTGGTTGGGACAAGCGCTCTCAGAATTGATTATTGCTTTGTTGAAATGGTACATTGTGGTCTCTTCTCCTATCGCGTTATAGGCAGCCCAGCAAAGCTTGACTGGGCTTGGCTTTCCGTGGCTGGATGAGTTCTGACCACTGTTCTTAGCTTGTCCCTTATGGAAGATCTCTCATTTGGGAAATAAGGGCTTTTGCTTACAACACCGGCCAGGAACCCGCTTTTCCCATTCACGCGCCTTGAGGGGACGACCCTTTCCAATCCCTTCAAGGATAGATTTCTGTAGTCTCTCCATGAGGTTTACTCCGTGAAGGGGCTGTTGGGAATGCAGTGGTACATTCCTCTGGCAACCTTTTTTGAATACCCCCTTGCGGATGAAACACCCGAGCTGTCGACCCGCCATTCATAACATTTTAAGCTTTGGCTACCATTGTCCGGTCCTTACTTGATTGGATCGGCGAGCTAAACATTTCTGCACGTTCTTGTCCCACGCCAAGTAACAGGTGTAACCACTCAATGACGCTTGACTCGATTGAATCAACTGTGTCTTCTGATATATATTAGTTGCCATTTCAACTATATGATAAATAAATGACCCCTCTTTCAAGATGTTACCTGGGAGGGAATTAGATGTTAGAACTTTGGAAGTTTCGTTGACCCGACTTCGGGGAAAATTCTGTGTGTTGACTACCCCAGAGCTCGTTCCCTACAGCGCTGGACTTATGCTGTTGGAATTGTAAAACAGGTTCAATACTCTCGATATAGAGCATCCAGAGTCAAAATCAGCTAGAGATATTATTTTGGAACCTAAACAATAAGCTTCGAGAAACGATGCTGCCACCTGGCAATCGTGATGAGAACATGACACGAGTCTGAGATGGGTCTCCTCGCGATATATAATTGTTCAAACGGCTGGCTCGATGGCCAATGAACCTCAAAGTATCACATTTCGATATATACTAAGTCTTGACAATGAAAGCGTGTACTCAGTGGTGAAGTGTCTCTACTAATGATGTGAAATTTATTGGCTTACCGTAGGTGCAACGGACCATATATTTTGGTTCTCCCGTCAGATTATCTTCGACGAAGAGCGCGTAGGTCGTTATGGTCACCGGTTGACCGGGGGAAAACCCACCCTGTCAATCCACTGAAACAATTGACAGTAAATTCATAGCCTTTACTGTAGAGTTCTAGTAGCATCGTGGTAATTCAAGCCTTAATAATAGATTCCTATCTATGACAACTTACTTGCCCAATCAGGAATATCATTCCGTCGTCTTCCAATCTGTTTCCCATTATAAGTAGGAAGCCTTGAAATATACAGCCGAAGATTTAGGCACCTGCATGGAAGACTTCCAGGCGCCTATATTATCACTAAGGAATCGAAATAATTTTATTGTGCCATAACGCTCATCACTTCTATATTTCTGGTGAGCGTCGTCGGAGATAGGCATACCTATCATTCACGTGTCAACAAAGTCGACCCACAACAAAGGACTTTGGAACTTTGGGCGAGCGACATAGGAATCCCACGTTCCATGTTGAAGATGCTAGAATACACATGGGAGACCAACACTCCCAGGTCTCGGTGAAGCGAGGTTGGATCTCCCACAAAGAGCCTATGATGACACAATGTCGCTCTTAAGCGCCGTGGCGTCAAACCCTGACTGCTGGCGTCAGCCCAACGTTGAAATCCCTGAAATTCTCAATCCCGATGGAGCATGACAAGCTAGTGACGCCTACTGCCAACAACAGTATAGTTGATTGCAAATCTAGGTTGGAAAGTGGGGTAAGCCCGCATTCCCGCGGGCGGGTGAAAGGCTGTTGTTGAACTCAACTCTCCACGCCCGCTTTCCCCAGGTACCACACTCCTATCCAAAGCATACCCCCCGAATATGCGTCGAAGAAATTAGAAATGTTCAAATCTTGAAAACTTCAATTAATAGCAAATAGCTACGTGCATACACACTCCACGCGAAACTAGATCCAGATACATGGCTACGAAGGAACATTCAGATCCTAGTCATAAAGCACGAGAGAGCAAGGGATGACCAGGTCATTTCTCGATAATAGCATCAACTTTGGCCTTGACGCTAAAGCAGCCTTTCTTTGGGTATGCGATTCCGAGCTCGCGGTAGACGGCGATGTTGTCTGTTGTGGTTTCATGGAGAACGAAGTCGAAGCGGCGGATGATGTGGGCCAGGGACATGTAGATTTCTGCATAAGCGAGGCTGTTCCTGATTAGCATTTTGCCAAGTCTCTAGTCACTGGCTTTAATTAGAAGAAGATGGATATGTACTTCATCCCAAGACACTGTCTGCTGCCCTTGGTGAACGCGACGATGAATCGGCTGAGGTATTCGCCGTTCTCTGCAGCACGAATCCATCGCTCGGGGTCGAACTTCTCGGGCTCGGGAAAGAGGGTTGGGTCCATGTGTACGAAGTAGTTGGACTGACTGACTGGTGTCTGGAGAAGGGTTAATATTAGCATTGCATGAGCATTGGACGAGATCTGTGGTAGAAATAGGTAAGAATATGTAAACCTACACCCGCGGGGATGATCCAATCTCCGTAGATCATCGGATCATTGGGTGAGACGCGACCTAGCCGTGCAATCATGCCGTGACTTAGACGGAGTCCCTCGTTGACGACACCTGTCTGGATATCCAGAGTATTTAGCAAGATAAGCGCTGCGTATTTTTACGCTTGTCGGAATATGACTTACCAGATAAGGAAGCTTTTCGAGCTGGGTCCATGAAGCCTTGGAAGTAGGCGTCTCCAGTACAGTCCTCAGCTCATCGCGCAATTTAAGTGTCATATTTCTATTGTTAATCAGATGGAACATCGTAAGCACGATAGCGCGCGCCGTGGTCTCTGTGCCAGCACCTAACAGCAAGGCGGACTCATCCTCCAACCGGTCCAGAGTCTTCTCCACAGGTGGCACATGCGGACTAACTAGAGCATCAAAGATTGATACCTGGTCTTTGATATCCGCATGATCCCCTCGCTTTTTCAACGTCTCGCTAGCCTGTCGACGAAGCTTAGCTTTGAATTTGTACAGATCTGCCATTTGCGGCTGCAGCCAGCCCACCACTTTTGGTGGGGCTGCACGGAAGATGGTGATGAGAATGGAGAAGAAGCGGTTGATATGGAACATGGACATCAGACCGTTTACTGCGTCGACGAAGTCATTGCTACTCGAGCTATTTGCATCATCCAGGTATCCGTGGCTCCAGCCGAAGGAGTAGTAAGTGATTACGTCGGCGGTCAGAGCAGCGAAATCCAGCATTAGATGTAGGACTGTATCCTGGTGGTAGGCATCCTCGAAGCGGGCGATCAGTTTGTCGACCTTTTGGTTGATCATGGGGGTGAGATCCATGACCGAGCGTTTGGAGAAGTAATTTGCGACGAAACTGCGGCGTAAACGGTGGTGGTCATGGCCGATAGTTCCGACGAGAGAGTAGGGAGCGCCGAACGCAATAGCGTACTTGGGGTTTTTGGCACGTTTGCGAGATCCTGGAGCATGGATTTCTTCGTAATAATAAGGGTCTTTAATATGGAGTTCATGGGGACTGATTCGGACGATAGGGCCTAGTACAAATGAGTATCGATTTTTAGTACCGCAGTGGTGAAGATCGGGCTTCAGTGAGATTAAAACATGGGAATATTTACCGTGCTGCTGGTGCATACGCTCGATTTCCCAGATATACATTCCACTCTTGACAACGTCGTAGTAGAACTCATAGAGGGAAGTAGCAGCGGCAAGCTTGGGACCAGGGAACCCAGCTAATGGATGAGCGTACAGACGATAGATGACTGTATGCACCCCGTAGAAAATGAAGAGGGCCAATGCCAATAAAGCAGCGTAAAGGAGAAGATAATCCATTTCAATGATAGAATATAGAACAGGACTCGGGAAAGTCAAGTCAAGCTCATATCGCGACGGAAGAACAAGAAAGAAAGCAAAGCAAATTCGGAGAACAAGAGGGGAAAGTAGTTATTTGAGAAATAGACGAGACCGGGGCTCTCACGACTCGCAACCAAGCCGCCGTGACTGGGCTGGATGGTATTCCTAGGTTACCGGAGCTAAACCGCTATAGAACCAACAACTATAGCTGTTCCTCCAACTACATCCTTACACGCGAACTGACCTCGGACACACATCCCGACGATATCTCCCAAAGACGCTCGCTTAAACCACAGGAATGAGTCCCCGGATGGGGCCCCGGGGGGTTTGGGGATGGTTACCCATGGTCCGAGTACGTGATAACTAGGGACGATGCACAGCATGCATCTGATCGGACCCACCGCCGACATGTCGCCGTGACAGATTGTCGTGCAATCAATCCATGGTTGGTGCTTCGTAGGCCACTTGGAAATGTTGTGCGTGTTGGCGAAGGAAAAAGCAAAAAAAAAAAAAAAGCGAACGTGAGCACAGGGTAAATGCACTATCGTGAGATCGGGTTCTTAGCTGCATTAGTCGATTTCGGCGTCAAACAGCACTGTTAAGCCGATGATGTAAGCGCGAACGGGCCCTTGGGCTCATGGAGGAAATGCAACGGAGCTGGGGGGAAAACAAATAGCCGAGTCGCAATCCGCCTATTATCCAGGCCCGCGCACTCTGTTCCAACACCTGGATGTGCATAGAATTCATGTTCGGCTGGTATGAGCAAAATATGATCATATAGTCCGGAGAAGAGAGGCTTTCCCACAGTAATTCAAGGTGTGGAAAATCAAAGACTATTCCCCCTATGACAGGCATATAGCCGATTAGAGTTCGAATATCCAGGTTGAACATTACAATCAAGTGGACCACCAGTGCATTCCTGTAAAGAAACAAATGTTTAGAATTTACACCTATGAAAACATCCGTGATAGGGTCAGGGAAAAAAAAAAGTAAATAGTTAAAAAACAACAGAAGGCGGCTGACAAGACATTGAACAGAAAAGAGGAAAAAAATGATCCCAACTCCGTTTTAATTCCCCATCTATGCGGCCAACATCTTCTTGGTCTCAGCGATGGCGCGGCCAGGGTTCAGACCCTTGGGGCAGGTTCGTGTGCAGTTGAGAATGGTGTGGCAGCGGTAAACGCTCATGCTGTTGTCAAGAGCGGCCTTGCGCTCGGCAGTGCGCTCGTCACGCGAGTCAGCCAACCAACGGTAGGACTGGAGGAGGATGGCAGGACCAAGGTACTCCTCGCTGTTCCACCAGTATGAAGGGCAGGAGGTGGAGCAGCAGGCGCAGAGAATGCACTCGTACAGGCCGTCGAGCTTCTTGCGGTCCTCGGGACTTTGGCGGTTCTCAAGACCCTACAAAATTGGTTAGACTGGATGTCCCTGTGTCAAGGATGGTAAGAGAGGAACTGACATCTGCTGTGGGGGTATCACGCTGGAGGTAGGGCTTGATCGACTTGTATTGCTTGTAGAACAAAGTCAAATCGGGGACGAGGTCCTTGACGACGTAGGTGTGAGGCAGGGGGTAGATGCGAGACTCCTGAGCGGTGTCGGTGGGGATACGGCCTGGACCGAGTCAGTATTCCGAATTTTGGAGGTGCGTTATCGCTGCGCAGGGTGGGGTGGCGAAGGAAACATACACAAGCAGGCCAGGGTGTTGACACCGTCGATGTTCATGGCACAGGAACCGCAGATACCCTCACGGCAGGATCGACGGAAAGTCAGGGTAGGATCAATCTCGTTCTTGATCCGAATGAGAGCGTCCAGCATCATAGGACCGGTCTTCTTGAGGTCGAGCTGGTAGCTCTCCATGGTGGGCTTCTCAGTCGGCTTGTCCGGGTTCCAGCGGTAGACCTTGAAGGTCTTCATGCTAGGAGTCTCGGAGGGAATAGGGTCGACATTCTTCGACTCGACGGTCGCATACGAGCGAGCGAAGGTAGCAGGGCGGAACAGAGGCCGTGACGCAGCGAACAATCGCGACGTGGAGCGGAGGGAGGCCATGGCGAATTAGAGGCGAAATGAAAATTCCGGGGTCGACGACAAAATCGAGATGGAAGCTGTACGAACAGCCACGGAGGAGAAAAAGAGTTCGGTCGAAGATGTAACAAGTCCTTTAGAGACGAGCCTGAGCACTACAAAGCACAGATGGCGACAAAATGAAGTCAAGGAGCAACTTGAACTTGGTAACCTCGGGTTTGAGCGTCGGCAACCTGCTGACTCAGGCCAGATCGGCCAATCATGAGCGGGATAATTCGGCTCCGATTGTCAGCATCGGGCGGACACGGCCTGCCTCGATGCCCTCATTGCCGCTCAGATGCCGTTCCACTTCCCCAGAGCGCTCTAGAGATCCAGATTGTGGTAGTATTGACACCGCAGGAGCCATCAGGCTCGACTAGGTGGTTTCAAAAGGGCTCTCCCCGAGCGAGAGACGGTGATAGACTGACGACCAGAGTTTCAGCCTCAGGCACCGAGGCATACACATCCGAATTCGTTGCCGAGACCACGGCTCTGCTGTTCCGGCCTAGAGGACCTCGGATTGACACCTTACACTGCACTCACATGCGACAAATGACATACTTGCTATTAACAATTAACAAAAATGCCGATCACTAACCGCGATTTACATAGTTTTGGTGCCACTCATAATCCCGATTCTTCCTTAGAATTCCCCGGATCGCCTCTCGGGGCACCACCGGTTCCCTGCCCAGTACCTCCGCCATGAGCGGATCGGTGGTCCCGGCGTCACCCTGAGCAATTGCATCATACCACGACAGGAGTTTGCGGAAGAAAGCCTCTGGCTTCCCTCCTTCGTCATTGGCGCCCTTCAATTGCACGAATTCCTCAGGAGAGACGAGCTTCACCTGTACATCTCGGCCCGTGGTCTCATTGATGACATTCACGATCTCGCTGAACGTGATAGGCTCCTGAGCAGTCAGAAGAACAATTTCCCTGTCGAACCCACCGCGAATCATCAATCGAGCATTCGCTTCGCCAAGCTCATCGCGAAGAGTGAAGGCGATGGGCCCATCGGATGGCAGATACACGGTGGACGTGCTCGGGTACCAACCCATGAACACGGGGAAGGCGTCGGTATATAGACCTTCACGAATAGAGGTGAAATTGATACCAGATCTGGCGAGGATGGTTAGACCATGTGTTTTGGGCCATTGCTGGATCTGTGCTTACTGTCGCATCATTTCCTCCGTCATCAAGTGAGCCTGCTGCACATCCGCATTGGAATCCGAGCGCAACCCACCAAATGCGAGAGATGTATACCAAGTCTGTCTCGGTGTTAGTCCATTGCTCTCAAGCGATGTTCTGTCTCGGACACACATGTTTGACGTTCATCTTCTTGGCCGCGTCGACGAAGTTTTGGTGCTGTCGTCGTCGCTTCTCGACATCGAACGTGTTAGTGCTCACGAAAAACAGGTTCTCCACGTCCTCAAATGCGGTCTCCATTGTCTGGGGGTCATCATAGTTGACTACTCGGAACGCGATTCCCTGATCCTCGAATCGCTTGCGGTTTGCCTCGTTCGACGAAGCAGCTGCGTATTCTGAAGCGGGCACGTTGGCCACCAGATAAGACAGCACCTGCGAGCCCAGACCACCTGTGGCTCCTGTGATTAAATATTTGAGAGTCATGATGGATTGTAAGATTCGAACGGGCTAGATGATCTGATGGTCCAGTGGTCCAGGGGTCCAGAGTTTGGGTGAAGTGTGTTGATCGCTGTTGTTGGATTCAGCGGTCGAAAAATTAGCGAACGCCTTTTATAGCAATCTTGAACGCAATCATAATTCAGAGTAACAGTGAACTGGAACCTTCCTGTACTTTTGACACACCACCTGGTTGTGTAAGCAGGCTTTGCTAAGCACCCCCCATACTGAATTTGCGGGTGGGCAGTGGCCCCGCACCCATGATAATTCAAAGGCATGACATAACACCTATGTCCGAAGTCCGAAGCTCAAAGTCGTACCATATACCTGCATTTGACCCAAGAACAAGTGATGCTACATTAAAATCATGCGGGACTCGAGGCGCCAGAGGTAGAATCATCACCAGAAAGGTCACTAACATGTGCCATCAGAATATGTTATGTAGTTCGCCTTCAAGCACGTTGGTGAATTCTCTCAAGACTTTTGTATTATGTATTATTCTAAAGCGTCTATTATAACGAAATCTAGGTATGCTGCGACGAAGGGCGCGACGATTGCTCGGGCGAGGGGGTCCTCCCATCCATCCTCGTGACATTGACCTCATTCGTCACCTTGATACCAGGCCTCGAAGAAATGATCGATCCATTCGCATCCCTGGTCACGGAGACCTCAGAGGGCATCATTTCATAATCATCACGGCCAAGCTTAGACCAGTTGAGCAAGCGCTTATCGTCGCGAGTATGCGAGCCCATACCGCTCACTGGCTTTGAATGACTGCGGAGTCTTCCGACGGACCGCGAGCGCGTGTGGCTGGAGGTGTACTCTGTCAAGTGGGAGAAAAGATTTCCAAAGACGGGTTTCAAGGCGGGGACGGAGAGGGCGATCATTGTCCCTGCGATCTCTGCGTTCTCAACGCATAGCATTGGGTTGTAGGCCCAGCTGCCGTCAGAGGCCCATTGGCCCCTAACGACGAGCCAGACGCGGACGGCGGAGATGATGATGACGCTTTTCGAGATTAGTGTGGGTTCGGGAAGAGAAAAGGCAGGTTAACTTACAAGACACCAGGGAACATGACGAACGAGAGCTTGATCTTCTTTTCCAAAGAGACGTGAAGTTGCTTGATGAGAATGGCCGGAATGACGAACATCATCACATCACAGGCGAGGGAAAGGCCGGAGTTGACGGAGTATACTAAGCCCCAAGACAAACATTTGTAGTCAACGGGCTCGCTCTGCCAGGCATATGGCCACAAGCCGGTAACAGGCCTGCAGTGGAAGATCAAAAGGAAAAGCTGCGGGAGATATGCGGCGAAGAGGAATGGAGCGGCAGCTAGAATGGCTACATGGAGCTTGCCGGTGCGTGCCGTGAGACGGAAGTAGAAGGCAAGACCAGAGAGTCGGCAAAAGAAAAGGGCTGTTGTGTAGAGAACATGTGCGACGAAGTCGAGCACTTCGGTTTCGCGGACGGTGGCCAGAGACAGGACATATTGGATATATTCGATATGGCGGCCACTTCCAAGGTTAATGAGGACGACGGATAGAACAACAAAAGTGATGTAGACCATCTAGATGTCAATCGCGTTAGCTCGCTTCTAACATAGAGGACCTAACGCATGGTCCTTGTTTTATTCGCTCAGATGGGAATAGCTCAGCACATACCATTGTCAAGATGGCCAATGCATCATCAAAGCCGACTTTCTTCACGATAAAAAACCGTGCGTAAAGTCGAACAATCAACAAAATGCCCGTCAAACAGACCAAAAACAAAATTCCCACAATGGCCGAGTGATCGCGCGACTGAGCAAGATACTGCAGCGACACATCGGAGGGAATCCTTCCCGCTGCTTCCGCAGCGAGAATATCAGAGGGTATGGTCATAGTCATCGGATGGAAACGAATGGCATGATCTGTTCACGAATGCATACTGAGATCAAGATTTCACACAATGAGCGCAACGCGAAGGACTTGCCTTGGGCTATAACGAGGCCAAGAACGCACAGTATTATCAGACGGGAAAAGTGGACGCGGGCGGGTCTTACGATCAATAAGTTCTTCAGTGCAACCGTCTGAATAGCCAACCGGCGTCGAGTACAGACATTAATTGCCCGTGTCCATCCTGTGACACGAACTGTTCCGATGTGGAGTCTAGAAGGATTCTTTGAGTTTGCGAGGTTTTCCACGGTTTCGTACACGGCGTCCAGATCTCAGTGTCTTCAAACGGGGGAAGCCCGGCAGACGCCTCTGTCTGTACCATGGCTCGGGAGCCATTTTTCTTGATCTCGGCAATAGGTCTAGACAGGTGTTGAGATCATTGTGCCTCGAGGCTGGCACATGAACCTTTCCCTCATCTCGCATCTTTCTACGTGTTTTGAATTTGTCGTCGTGGCTATAAGGCAAGTGCACGCCGACACAGGTACATCCGGGGCGATAGAGAATGCTGCCCCCCACTCTCAGAGTCATAGCCTATCAGGAGTTTGTAGCGCGTAATGGTGAAGCCGCTAGTGAATATGAGCGTCGTCAGATGAAGAAGCTCGAGGCCTTGAGGATTTTGACAGGCCATTCAGCGTGAAGGGGCGGGGCTGGGATCCTGGGTCACCGATCGGAGAGACCGGATCCGATCGCCCTCAGATCAAATTGATCGTGGCTCTGCAGTTCCTTAACGATTCTTCGTGCGCTCTTTAAGGCAGGAGGTAAACTTTACTGCCCCTCAGATCGCGCTAGTCCCTTGATCGATACCTAGCTCGGAGGCGAAATAGGCGCCGACGGACATTAGGCGGACCGCAGTCGCTGGCAAAGAGAATATCGAGGCCTCCTTTTCAGCAGCTCACCTTCACCATTGAGCTGCGGAGTGCTCCGCTCGTTCTACACTAGGCATGTAAGGAAGCTAGTGTGGTGATTTAGTCTACGCGAAAAGTGAAGGTGGGCCTTTGTAAATGCCTCAAAAGGCCGTTGACATTCTCCGATTAGTCAAGGTGGTTGTTGCGCCCGGCCCGGCACCGTGTCTTAGGCGAAGGTCTGGAGTATATGAGATTCCGATTCCCCCGACAAAAGATCGTCCCTGCCACATGGTTCTTCGGTGGGGTTCATCTTGATCTCAGATTCACATCATGTCGCCCTTGTTGCAGACCATCGTGGGCGGACTGGCTCTGGCCGGTTCGGTCATTGCCACCTCCGTCAAGGAGAATGATACCCTCGTCGCTTCTCAGATTCTGACCAATCCCTATGCCTTCGACTTCCCTCGTCTGGGTGCTCCCGGTGCCTCGCTGTTCCCTATGCGGCACTGCCACGGCTTCAAGCTGGAGGAGGCTAGTGTCGATGATATCCAGGCGCGCATGGCCAACGGCTCATTGACCAGCGTTCAACTGCTCGAATGCTACCTTGACCGCATCTATCAGACCCAGCCTTACCTGAAGTAAGTTCTACTAGGAGACACGCGTGTTCGATTCTTCTTTCCCCCCTGCCTTCAAATGCTGACAATCTTCCAGTGCCATCCTGCAATTCAACCCGGATGCTTACACTATTGCCCAGAAGCTGGATGAGGAGCGTGCCAATGGTAAGGTCCGTGGTCCTCTTCACGGTATTCCTTTCATTGTCAAGGACAACATCGCTAGTAAGGACCGCATGGAGACCACTGCTGGTTGCTGGGCTTTGCTCGGTAACGTTGTCCCTCGTGACTCTCACGTTGTGCATGGTCTTCGGAAGGCCGGAGCCCTGCTTCTGGGCAAGGGTGCTCTGAGTGAGTGGGCCGACATGCGTTCAAACAACTACTCTGAGGGTTTCAGTGCTCGTGGTGGCCAGTGTCGCAGTGCCTACAACTTCACCGTGAACCCCGGTGGTAGCAGTACTGGACCCGGTGTTGCCGTAGGTGCTAACCTTATCCCCATTGCGATCGGTACGGAGACCGATGGCAGTGTCATCAACCCTGCCCAGCGTAATGCTATCGTTGGAATCAAGCCCACTGTCGGTCTGACCTCTCGTTCCGGTGTGATTCCCGAGTCTCTGCACCAGGATACCATCGGTACCTTTGGAAAGACTGTTCGTGATGCTGTCTACACCCTTGATGCTATCTACGGTGTTGACACCCGTGACAACTACACTCTTGCTCAGAAGGGCAAAACTCCCAAGGGCGGTTACACCCAATTCCTGGCCAAGAAGGACGCTCTCAAGGGTGCCGTGTTCGGTTTGCCCTGGAAGTCATTCTGGGCTCTGGGTGATGCTGATCAGATTGCTCAGCTGGAGGAGCTTCTGTCTCTTATCAAGTCTGCCGGTGCCACCATCATCAACGGTACTGAGCTGCCCCACTACAAGGAGATTGTGTCTCCCGATGGCTGGAACTGGGATTACGGTAGCACCCGTGGTTACGCCAACGAGTCCGAGTACTCTTATATCAAGGTTGACTTCTACAACAACCTGCGCGACTATCTCGCCGAGGTCAACAACACCAACATTAAGACCGTCGAGGACCTTGTGCAGTGGAACATCGACAACTACGGCTCCGAGGGTGGGTATCCCGGCATCCACCCAGCCTTTGGCTCTGGCCAGGATGGCCTCATCGCCTCCATGGAGAGCAAGGGTATTATGAACGAGACCTACTGGGAGGCTCTGGCCTTCTGCCAGCGCACCACCCGTGAAGAAGGCATCGACGCCGCCCTTAAGTGGAACAACGGCACCCTTGACGGCCTCCTCGTGCCTCCGGATGTGGCTCAGAGTATTCAGATCGCCGCCCAGGCCGGTTACCCCGTTATTACCGTGCCTGCCGGTACCGAGCACGTGTCCGGCATGCCGTACGGTCTCGCCATTATGAACACCGCCTTCTCCGAGCCCACCCTTATCAAGTACGCCAGTGCCATCGAGGATCTCCAGAAGACTTCCGGTACCAAGTGGCAGCGTACTCTTCCTGAGTGGCGTGGCTATCTGGAGCGCAACCTGCCAGTGATCATGTAAAATTGAGCCGAGAGGTGATGGATAAAAGTGCGGACGATCTGTGTCTTACTGTATAACATATATCCTGTAATAGATAGAGCCATATTAATTATCATACACATGCTGAGAACTTGCATCCCGTTTCTTTTTTTTTTTTTTTTTTTTTTCTCCGAGATTTCTGTTAACTTATTTTAGAATCGCTTGATATTGTGTGCCACAGTAACAAGCAGATTATGGGCAATATGTAGTAGCGCATGTTGGGATCCTTCCGGTCAGTCTCCTGCCACATTATGGTTCGCCCATCGATAAGTTAGATGATGTCGGTCTGGTTGACCTGTTCCCGAGTTCGCGCTATACCGAATATCAACGTGTCGGGCCGATTCGCCCAAAATCAGAGTGGAGCGCGGCAATCTTCCATAGAGTGATTGATGGATTATCTCAGCGGAGGTCGACGATAATCAAATGTTCAGTGAGTCAGGACACTTATTGCGGAAACTTGCAACAGTGATAGTCAGCATTGGCCAATACTAATACCGAAATGATAGACTATAAAAGGATCCGTGATGGTTTGGGAGAGGCATAACCATATGCACGGTGTGGTCTTAGATGATTGATGCAGAAACTACCGACGTGCTTTGACGATCTGCAGAGTCTATTTCCTTGCTCATTCCCCCGGGTGTCTTGGCTCTGCAACTCTCGATAGCTTCAGTTATGCCAAGACGGAGTAATTCATGCCCCAGTACCCTCCCCATTTCAACCAATTCCTGTTCCTTCCAGAGCATTTGGACAATAGGAAAAACGGAAACACTCCGGTGAAATAATAAAGCAATTCTCCTCTCAATCAATGGGACGATCTAGCTGACTTCGGAGCACGCCTCTTCTTGAGTAAAACGCCCGACCGGCAAGAAAAGTCCCGAATGGACCACTCTACTTAAAGTAGTATAGTGGGGCTAAGATGTACGGTGAAACATCCTCAAGCACCGAATTCACCCTTTAACCTCCGGGGGCGCCCTCTCAAGTCCTCTCCCTTAATCAATCTCTAGTTTGTGGAATTATTCGCCCACGCGCTCGCGTGGCTCGCTCATATCTTCCGATGCCCTAGTTTCTCAGTTACTCCGCTCGGTGGATATGCCTTCCCCTGGGTTTGGTCACCGAGCTTTAGCCGTAGAGACGGGTGTATCACATTGCGCATCCCGGTGATAGCTAGAATCCAGCGCAGGAACTAAGATGGTGTTCCAAGGGGGGAGCCAGGAGCTTCCACCGTTTTATCTTATGCTTGGCTACGAGCTCTATCCTGCTGATGGCTATATAAGATGCCGAACATGCCCCGTCATTTAGAGATTCTGCACACAACCATCTTCCCACCCCTTCCAACCGGTCTCTTCAATTCAAGATGAAGTATACCGCCCTCTTTGCAGCTTTCGCTGCCCACGCTGCTGCTGTCAGCGTCTCCGGTGCTGCTGAGGGTTTCGCCAAGGGCGTGACTGGTGGTGGCTCTGCGACTGCCGTCTACCCTTCTACCAACGATGAGCTGGTCTCTTACCTTTCTGATAGCGAGGCTCGTGTCATCGTTCTGACCAAGACCTTCGACTTCCGTGGCACTGAGGGTACTACCACCTCCACCGGCTGTGCTCCTTGGGGCACTGCCTCCGGTTGCCAGGTCGCCATCAACCAGAACGACTGGTGCAAGAACTACGAGCCCAATGCGCCCTCCGTCTCCGTTTCCTAGTGAGTCTTGCCCCAAGTCCTAGAAAGAAGCGAATATCTAACCCTCAACAGCGATAACGCCGGTATCCTGGGTATGACCGTTGCCTCCGACAAGACCCTCATCGGTGAGGGCTCCGCCGGTGTCATCAAGGGTAAGGGTCTTCGCATTGTCAGCGGTGCCTCGAACATCATCATCCAGTACGTCCATCTCACGCATGTTATAAAAAAAAAGTTTTACCATCTAACAATAATCACAGGAACATCGCCGTCACTGATATCAACCCCGAATACGTCTGGGGTGGTGATGCCATCACCATCGACAACTCTGATATGGTCTGGATTGACCACGTTACTGTACACACCCCTCGATCCAATCCCATCACAACAATTCCCTAACAATATCATAGACTGCTCGTATCGGTCGTCAGCACATCGTCCTGGGTACCGATGCCTCCAAGCGTGTGACCATCTCCAACAACTTCATCAACGGTGTCTCCACCTGGTCCGCTACCTGCGATACCTACCACTACTGGGCCCTCTACTTCGATGGTGACAGCGACCTGGTCACCTTCAAGGGCAACTACATCTACCACACCAGCGGTCGTTCCCCCAAGGTTCAGGGCAACACCCTCCTACACGCTGTAAGAAATCATCCTCCAAACGAAAATCCATTTCATAAAACATCCCTTTCTAACTTCATCATAGGTCAACAACTACTGGTACGACAACACCGGCCACGCCTTCGAGATCGGTACCGGTGGCTACGTTCTCGCCGAGGGCAACGTCTTCCAGAACATCAACACCATTGTCGAGTCCCCCATTGACGGATCCCTCTTCACTGCCCCCTCCACTACCGAGAACAAGGTGTGCAGCACCTACCTCGGCCGTGTCTGCCAGATCAACGGATTCGGATCCTCTGGCACCTTCTCTCAGAGCGATACTGGCTTCCTGTCTGACTTTGAGGGCAAGAACATTGCTTCTGCTACTGCTTACACTTCCGTTGCATCGAGTGTTACCAACAACGCTGGCCAGGGTAACCTGTAAGCGTGTATACATCCTGACTTTCTGGAAAAGAGGGAATGTTGAAAGGGTGGTTGTATAGTGTAGGAATATTTAGTATTATTGATCTTTAGGGAATGACAGTGTCTTTTTCTAACGGGCATTTGCTTTCGATAATCTGTAATCACGAATGTTCATGGAAGTAATTAGAAGGTACCTTGATGCGTGGTCGTGCAAGTCATTTCGTCACGTTAATAATATGATGCCACCCCAGCCGATTCCCTCCATGTAAAGGATTGACGCTCAGTTCACAACAATCAGACCAGGTCCGGCAAGAGTCCACTTGGCCACAGCACTCGCATCGCCAAATGGTCCCTCACTAAGAGTCACGGCCGCGATCGTGAGCCCATTCATCTCGTTATCGTCGTAGGGGAAGAGAGCCTCCGCCGTGAACAGATCACCCTCTCGTGACGTGATATGGAGAGGTTCGACAATAGGCAGATTCTGTTGATTGATATAAGTCATCCACAGCGGATGAGCAGTTTCGTTATGAGTATCCGAGAATGAGAAAGTAAGATTCTGGGTTTGAGCAACTGGGGGCGTGAGAATGTTCAAGGTCTCATAGGTGCGCAGCCCGATCTCAAGAATGTTAGGACAAGTGCCGGGCACGACGAAGCCCTGGATCGCAGTGAAAGCGAAGTTGAGGTCGCTAGTAGTAAGGAATGGTAACTCGCTGGGAACCTTGCCTTGGATGACTCGGAACCATCCTTGTTGTTCGCCTTCTTGACCGATCACGGAGGCGATCTCCCGAGCGAGGTCCACGTCTCTGCCGATCGCAAAGGTCTCGACAACATCTTGCAAGGTGCCGAGAACGACATCGGTGAAGGTCATGGCGAGTGCAATGGCAGAGTCGAAGTCCTCGACGGGGAATTTGTAGTGGCAGGGCTCGATGCCCTTCACACCGAAATGGCTCAGAGCGTTGTTTGCGCGGATTGCGTGAAGCTCTTCTTGCTAGAGAAGGGAGTCAGGAACAGAGAATCAGAGATGGGCACCATGTATTTCCTTCAGCTTACAGCAAGAATGACCTTCAGCCAGGAGAGCGTCTCAGCACGATCCTCTTCATCGGTGAACCGATATCCGTCCAGGTTCTCGGTGATATTGGTGATCAGTTCGCTAAAGAATGCGACCTCGAAGAGTTCGTTGAATGCAATCAGCTTCAGATTGAGGATACCTCTGTTACTGATGACAGGTGGAGGGGGACCGTTGGGCAGTGTTCCATGGGCGTTTTGTTCGATGATCTTGAGTTCCCCGGGGCTAGGGTAAGGGAGTCCATCAGGTAGATCCTCACCTGGCTCGGAAGCCCTGACTGTTGGAGCGGCAAGCAGAGATGAAACCAGGCTCATGAGAGCCAATGCAGATAGAGGAAAGCGCATGTTGATGTTGAAAAAATTTAGTAAGAGCTGGTGAGCAAGGGTATAGAGAGGGTGACAATGGAGTTGGTATAAGTACAGCGAAATGCACAGAGTTCCAGGTCAGTCGAACGGAGAATCAACACAGCCCAGAAACATCGGGCAGGAAAGTGGATGGGGAAGGTGTGACTCCGCTACTCTTGTGTACTACCAAATCGGGTACGACTGCGATGGTGTTGGGATGTTTAGGCCGACAATGTACCATTGGTTACTCTAAATTTAGTGCAGCTCTAGGCAAGGCTTAGTTGGTCGAGAGAAAGCTTGGGATCTTCTGTATAGCCAAAAGATGAGCATGGGCGTTGAAAGTCTGTCGTTTTGCCCAAAAGGACTACAACTCGGCAGTGCAATCCTCACATTTAATCTTGAGGCTCAATCTTTCCATCTGAGACATCAAAAAAAAAAAAAAAAAAAAAAATGCTATTAGAGGATACGAGGATCGGGCTTTCTTGAAACCGTCTGAGTAAGACTTTCGTATTTAAAATGCGACTGCGGCTGTGGCGGTGGCTGAGACTGCCTGATCCATGACCTGTCTCGCAGGACATTTCATGAACCTTGCTCAAAAATGAAGATTGAACATGAAAGAAAAGGACATTGGAAAGTGATCTGAAAATATACCGTTGTGAGTTTCTAAAGTTTTCAAGGATCAAGCGTGTAGGGCTTTGTGGATAACCAGGCCTACTTTGCAGGAACTGGTGTTTGGACAGACCTAGCTGTGGCTGATCCACTCATACAAATACGACAGAATGTACTTACTCTCGGATAAATACCAATTAGCCAATATGTGACTGTAGTAGCGAGCCTGGACCGATGGTCGAAATTGATTCGTCTATCTGATGGCCTGCGCGGGTCAACACTCCTTGCATTTGACTGAGAAGCGCAATGGGCTTCCAATGAAACTTCCTCTCTGTATTGTGACGTAGTCTTAATATCAGTTTAGCAGCCGAGGAGAAAACCATATCTCTCCTACTTGAGCTTCATTATCGTTTGCCATTTTATACAGGAGTGGGGGAACTGTTGACTGTATGAAGGAGCGGTCTATCGGATGACTAAGGCTTTTGTGATATAGAAGACTTTCTATATGCAGGACAAGCAAGACAGACACCCTTTCTCTTCCAAACCACCCCTATATTTTTTCCTCCCCCATAGCCCTGGCTAGCCGTGTGTATGGTCCAGTTTGCATTGTCAGATATTTATCGAGCCGTCCGCTTGTCTATAATCACACTGATCCTGATCTGAGCGCCCTGATTCGCTCACTGAGTCTGGCCTGAGTATAGTCCACTATGTTAATAAGACATGTCATGTTCGTCCTATCACATGTGGCCTTCCTTCCCAAATGGCGGTTCGTTGATGACATCATATGGTCATTACAGTAGTCTCAGGGGGGCTGTTGCGCAAGAGATACTACGTCAGTGCTTCCAGGGATTAGATTCGCAAATGGAGCCATCAGGACCAAACAGCAGGCCCTCGGCCGGGCCAGGATTGAGCAGGCGGAGGTCCTCGGTTTTCTGGACCAGACACTAAAGACCCTAGAGATGAAAATCAAAGCTAGACAGGAAGAGAGCAGAGGTGAAGCCGCAGGAGTTTTTTTTTTTTTTTTTTTTTTTTTTTTTTTTGCTTTGAAAAGACTCAGAACAATATCAATGAAAAGTATGTACAATGATACTTTTCCAAAATTTTGTAGCTCTTGAATACTCGTCGATTTCCAAATGGCGAACAGGAAGCAAATACTGTGAGATCGACATAATGATCTGCTTTAATATTCAGCATAAAGCGATAATCTTTGGCTATTATCTCAAAGAAAGAAGCAAATTCAATCGCCTGGCCTATTCATCACCAAAACTATCATCCGAATCGCAGCTGTTGGCTTGAAACGTAAACCATGTTTTGTCCACTTTGCCACGCGAGCGGGGATTTGCGAGAAGACCTCCCTGTACTTGAGATTTCGAGATTTTCATTGATCCACGGCTGCAAGGCAAGGTCGATAGTATAGAGGCGAGAAGACCTCCCTGCGCTTGAGATTTCGAGAATTTCCTTGATCCACGACTGCAAGGCAAGGTTGATAGTATAGAGGCGTGCCTGTGTAAATAAGCAAGGGTGTCTATGATTTCCTGGCGTTGACTAGAATAGTCCAAATCTAGTTGAGACCACTAGTGGGAATTAGCGTAATTCATTCACGGAATGGGGAGCTACTTACCTTTCCTTTGGTATTGATTTGAAGGAAGTGGAAGTGGCTGTGATCCGTCGAGAGACCAAAAACTGCATGCTCAACCATGCCCTCCCAGCGCCGCTGTCTATGAATCATGCCTAGATAGATAATCAGCGCCGACGTGGAAATAAAGTAGGAGAGCTGACCCATGAACGCAAGGGCCTGGGGCACGCCAAGGTGAGATTGGCCTTTCTTTGTGTCCACGATAAGAAAACTGATGTCTAGGCCTTCTTCCCCAGCGTCTGGTTGGTACCAAAGAGAAAGATCAGGGCCTCCTTTGAGACGACACAGTTCTCCCCCGTAGGCAATCGGCTGAAATGATAATCGACATTTGCCCGATATGGGAATCTGGGTCAGACCAGGGAAGCGAGGGTCTTCGGGGGCAGTGGAAAAGGCAGCAGCAAGAAGGAAAATCAGACGCTGTTGCAACGAAATCTCATGTAGTCCATCTGAGTTGGAGACCGAGGTGTCAATATCATTGAGACAAGACCTGCAGTCCTCTGGTATCTTGAACGGAATCTGAAACTGGATCCAGTTTGTATGATTAGATTTGGTGAGGTGGAAAGCTGTTTCAACATCTACAAGGCGAAGCTGATCAACTGCCAAGGTAGAAAACCCCATATTCCTTGGTGGTTGCATATTCGTAACGTTCTTTATGAATTGGTAAGATGTTCATTAATAGGACAATGGAGGAGAAAACAATAAGTAGAGGCGATGAAGTGAATCCTTCTTGGCCCTAAGAGGCCTAGTCAGTGAGTTACGTTTGTAGGGTGACCTAAGAATAATGTCAGTTTTCTCACCGCCTTCTTTCAATAATTACACATTTACCATACTTAACAAAACCCGTGCCTTCCTTCACTGACGTTAGCTAGAGAAAGGCGGGATTAATACGGACTAAATACGTGAGTTATTTACAAAATGCTGGTGGAATAATAGTTGAGACCAACGTTTGACTTGGGCGAGCCAAGTGTGCCTCGTACTTAGCCGTTTTCAAGGCAATCAAAAGACTGGATTCTGTGGCGCTCCATGGGCACTCGTGTGTTCGCCGCTCCGAACTCATCTTGACAATCGGCTCCTGTAGAAGGGGTAAAGCAGCCATTGAGTTGAGAAGGGTGCTACTCTTGTTGATCTGCGTGGCAGCCCGTCGCCAGGTCGGAGGTTGGGCACTGTGGGCCTAGAACTCGGGGCCAACTTCGATGCCATTGATGTTTGGATCGGGGACATCCAAGGAAACATAGTGGACGGGCGGGAAGGGAGGGGGTGTTAGAGGTGCGGCGGTCACGTCCATCTTCAGACATATATTAGCGTGATTCAAAGCTTTCACTGAAATGTAGAGTTCCAACTCAGTGGAGGGTAAGCGATGGAAAATGGTCAATGGAGTCAGGGAGTTGGGGAAAAGACGTTGTGGAAGGGATTCCTGGTCGGTTGTTGGAGGGAAGAGTTACGAAAGTATGAGAAAGCGTATTAGCAAAGGGAAACATCGCCGTTCCATTTTGGTATTATTTTAATCACTCAAAATCCTCATCCATCCGCTCATCCATCCGCTCATCTGACACGAGCTCCTCGCATGCGCTGTATCTCTGATGAGGATGGGTTTGAGCCGATGACTCTTTCGAGTGCATTGGCGAGAGCAGCATTGCCTTCTTCATCATGAAGACCATCAGACCAAACACTGTCTCGTACTTGTGATATCGCGCTATAACCGGGCGCTCAGACCACTGTGTCAATATTAGAATAATCCAGTGGAACGAAATGATATGATCAAGAGGAACTTACCCGGGAATCGTTGTCCAGTTTCAGAAAGAGGAAGTGAACATCATCACAGCAGACTCCGTACACTGTACAGTCCTTCTTTCCAAGAAGCTTTCGCCGTCTGTGGACAATTCCTGGATCAAATTAGACGACGGATTTGTGTCACAGGTGTTGAGCGACTTAGCCATGTAGCCGAGGGTTTGGGGGAGCCCAGTGTTTCCCCTTCCTTCTCCCTTGGCTTCAACAATTACCACATTTAGGGCAACATCGTCGACCTCCCCATACCAGACTGCATAGTCCGGTTTTCCATTCAGGTTGCACTTCTTGCCTTTATGTTTTACCCCCGGAAGGGAGCACGCGGACTCAGTCTGGAGACTGATGGGTCGTACTGATGCTATGTCCTTGGATGCCGTTGCCACCAAACATGCATTCATGAGCAGCTCGTTGAGTCTAAAGCGAATGTTCGCTTCGTTCGGCCGACTCTTATTGAGGACGGTATTGATGATTCTTAACCGGCTCACTAAATCAATATTAGTTAGCCAAATGAGTCATTTGCTTTGTTCTTGATCAGCTTACCGAGTTCGGATGACAAGGCCAGAGGTTGTACGAGGCTCAGTTCACGATCAGTGTCGGTATACCGAATGCCGACAGCATCCTGAATCTGTTTCAAATCCAGGCTGGAAACAGCCAAGCTTGGCATTGCAGATTCACGCGACTCTTGTTCAAGCTTTCGCGCAAGCTCGAGGATCTCTGGATCCTGGGGTTTGTACCGGTTGATAAACCGGCGAAGAATCTCGCGAATCTCCCGGAAAGAGGGCACCATATTCAAAGAAAGGCACAAGAAAGACACAAAAAGAAGGGAGTAAGAGTGGAAGAAGCTTGGTGAAGTGAAGAAAACGCGAAGAGGACGGAAGAATCAGTGCAAGAATAGAAGCAGGAAAGCAAGAGGGTGGAAGGCACCTGTTTCTTAATTAGGTTTAGTAATTGTCGCATAGTCAATTGCTTTGACCACGGCTGGTGTGCTGACCAACAACTAACTAACCGAATCCTTGTTGATATTCCAAATTTGAGCATGAGGAAGTCACCTTCAGTTCCTGAAATAACAATGCAATACTCGCTATTGTGAGACGAGCACCCTGACCCGACAACCTCCTTCTTAGCCTCGATAGTCAACACTGTCATGGGCCGTTATGGATACGTACTTGTAAACGGACCTACGCTCCCTGATGCTCTCATACCCGGATATCGAATCCTGTGCCGGAAATAGTCGCGATGGCAAAGATTCATTTCATTATTCTTGATCGTGATTTATCATTTTTTCTTCCACAAAAAGGCAGATGAAAGGCCACCTAGAGCAGCGACACATGTGATGACTTCCCACACCACTTGTAGCGCCATTGCGGAAGCATCCTGAACCGCTTCTCTCTGACCTTCCGCCATCCGTACCTGATCCATCAAGATGATATAGCCTTTGGCTGTATTGATAACGTCATATTTCAGACCAATACTCTGGAGCTCATAGCCAAAACGATTTAGAAAGACGACTCCACCGATAGGGACCGCGAATGCCATGCCCCAGGCGCGCATTAAATTAGCAATGGTGGTTGGATTTGTTGGCAAGGAAACATCTTCCAACTTGGGTATATCGTGGATGCGAATATTGTAGCTTGACAGCAAGAGGCCGTGACCCAGTCCAGCCGAGAAGAATAGAAAAACCCACCCAACGGCCGGGGTAGTACTTTCAAGAAGAATAGAGCATCCTGATGCAAGGGTAACGAGGAGCCAGCCCCCGGAAATGATCCACTTGGAGCACTGCGACTCCCGAGCCAAGATAATGCCCACCAGGGCGGCTGGTATGATGGCAAATCCAGTGATTGCGAATAGCGAGACGCCAGAAAGTGTCGTGCTGAAGTATTTTGTCGACATGAAATAGAAGGTAAAGAACTGCAGCTGGCAGTAAATCTTAAATGAAGGTTTAGCTACCATCTCGCCAATGATTTTCAATATCCAGATCTTACCACAAAGCCATGAAGGAAGCATCCCACATAGGACATGACCGTCGCCCGCGTCTTAAACACACGCGCACCAAATTGTGGATGCAAAGCCCAAGTCGACTCATAAAACACCATGGCGATGAAAATTGCAACTCCTATGGCAATTGGCATCCATGTCTGCCAGTCATTCCACCGGTATACGCTCCCGGCCCAGTTCAGTCCAACAAGAATCGTTCCCGGACCCAGAAATGCCATCGTAGCACCAGACCAGTCGAGAATCCGTAGTTTGCGAAGCGGGATATTTTTTGACACACGCAGATCAACCGCGAATGGAATAACGAGAAGACTCAAAGCACAAAAAACAAAGTTGAAATAGAACGCCCATGTCCAGTGCGCGAAATCAACAAACAGCCCACCAACGATTGGTCCCACGATAGTCCCCAACAATCGCGTGAGCATAATATAACACGAATACCGCGAGTGGATAGACTCGGGTGCTGATTCGGCCATGATCACGAAACAGAGACTCATTGCGCCGCCACCACCGATCCCCTGAATCAAGCGACCGATGATGAGCTCGGTCAGACTCATTGAGCCGCTACATATGCCAGTGCCGATCGTAGTGAGTACGACCGCCACGATCCAGACGGGACCGTGACTGAAGACTTCACACATCATGGTGAAGAAGAGTTGGCTCCCGGCACTGAAGACTAGGTAAGCTGTGTTTACCCAGAGGGCGTTTGCGAGTGGCTCGTTGAATGTATTTGCTAATTCCTGTACCCTGCATCAGTGTTGTTCTTGGGAGATCGGCCGAGCGCGACACGTACCGGCAAGACGGGTATCAACACAGCAGCGTCAAATGCATCCATCATCGCCAGGATCACGATACAGATGAAAACTAGCCAGTCGCATACGCCCGGTCGCCATTGTTGGTCTTCGGATGAAGGGTCGCTCTCGAAGAGCTGAATCGTACTTTCCTGCGCCGGATTCGGAGATCCATCGTCGACGCTGTGGATGCTCGTGCGCGGATCGAAGGTTGACTTGGGCTCAGTGACGAATGTGTCGGCGAATACTTTCGGGCGTCCCATTTGATGTAGGGAGCTGTGAGTGCTCCAATCTCAGAACAGGTCGCGTGCGTATAAGATTCGTCGCTAATTCTCTGTACACATTTGTTGGGGGTGTTAGCTTGGGTGATATCGAGAGGTCATAACCCGAATGCCAGGATTTATGCCCTTGGAGTCCCAAGTCCTGAAGGGATCCGGATAGGGTGTCTTCATTATTGACCTCGGGAAGGGAGTGTGAGCCATGGAGGAGTATGTGCTTTGCTGAATTCCACAAGGCCAAGGGATGCCCGCTAGTACTAGGGGGGACCCATAACAAGGGATTAGGGTGTACAAGGGATGGATACTCCGGGGTCATTAGATGAGAATTAACCTTTTGTTTCCCAAAGTGGTCGTGCGATTTACAGGAACTGTGGGGCCAGGAAGAGTTTTATTAGCCCAGGGCTTAGTGAACGAGATAATTGGGAGATGAGGCCACAGACTCCACACGAGCATAGCTAGATGATTTCTGTGAACACTCACTTGCCGCTCTTCGACTCTGGAGTCAGGGCAGAATTCCAGATTTTGGGGGATGAAAGCTAACCGGTTAGAAGCGGAGGGGACTGGTTTGTAGGAATCGGTTGAGAAGGAAGCAACCTCCCGAGATCGTCTTGGACACCTCCGGGATGTAACTGGAAAGAGCATTGGAATGCTGTGACGTAAATAACCTGAATTAGCTATACGTTGACTTGGTGAGACGCCGATGGTTCGTGATGACCTATCTAATAGCCATCACAGTTGTTTGACAAGTGCAATGCGCATTGACAGGTGGCAACCAGTAAAGGAAGCGTGAGGTGGACCTTTTCGCCAAGTTGACGCAATTGAATGTTTGAGGAGGGTCCAGTCTTGGTCTTCTTTCTTTGAGCTCTTTCTCCCTACAAAGTCTGTCAAATATATTTGACACTCGTAGATGCGATGCTCATACCTCTGGGTTCACTCACTGATTTATAGCTACAGTACACTGGTCGTGACATCTGCTCGAAATATTGGGCGACTTTCTTCTTAGACTAGCTGTAAAAATTGAAGGCAAGTCGTCTCATCTCAGCTGACAGGTTCTAGCAAGATGTGGCTTGCTCGAAAATATTCTGGAAAAGCATCTATTGCCCGAGAAGATCGCCTTCATTAGAAGTAGATTCACCAAAGACTCTCTGAAACTCGAAGGATGATGTCTCCCGGGTCCACAACACAGTGCTTTCTTTACCATTGATTCCTCCTTTCCCTTATATTTGGGGGCAAAAACAGTATCAACCTGAGGCCCGGGGAATTGGTGGAGCCCGGACGATTTCAAGGAATAGACGTCGCACATCGGGGCTGGGTCCATCTCCGAGCGCCGATGATCGTATAATCCAGCAATCGAAGACTCTAGATAACCTTTTAATAAACGTGCGTCCACGTGTCGGGGTCGGCGTTCCTGCGGACGTTCTCCGCTGAAGACTTCCGGCCCCCAACTCTGTACCGCGCCATTTTCGAGGGTCCACTGAGCTGCAGACTGGTCATACGCTCTAATGAAATCCAGTCAGAGCTAATTATTAGGCTAGACTCTCGGCGGGTAAAAAAAAAAAAAGAAGACAGGATTTGGAATTCGGCACGGCAATGGTGGCAAAGCAGATCATCACTGAATCGTGGCAGATCACACGTGTTCTTGACCTGTGGGGAAATCTCACTTTCTCACGGTTTCATCGTGCATGATGATGATGCATATTCCTAGTCTGGCTACAGGAAAGATATGACACTAGTCAGACTGGGGCCGCAGCTTTGCCAGAAGGAGGTTTTGAGCAAGCTTTGAATGGTCGACTGATAAGTACACGCGATGTAAAGTGGCTTGCGGTTCTTGAAATGGGGGCCTTTTTGCGTCTTGTCAGCTTACTGTTGAGGTACTAAAATCTTGAAAACTGCAGAACATGGTCGAAATTGACTTTCACTTTCATCGTTAGATTGACTGAATCGATAACATCGATATGCATGCCGAAAAAAAGAACCCGTCGCAAACCCATCAAGTCTTGTCTCGAATGCAATCGCAGAAAGCAAAAGGTATCCATTCTTGATGATTCGAAGGAGCTAACATGCTGACGCCGTCCAAAGTGCAATCGACAGAAGCCCTGTAACCACTGTACTGGCCGTGGCGTACAGCACCTCTGCGTCTATTCCATGGTTCATCAGCAGCAAGGCAAGAGCCACAGCCATCAACCGCGAAACGGACGAGCAAGTTCTGCAGCGACCCAGAGTGAAGGCGAAACATCAACGACACTCTCATCGGACGAGTCAGACTTGAATACTGTAGATGTGGATATCTTCGAATCCCAGGGGTATCACTCCGGGTCGACCAGCCTCTCCCCACATGCGCCTCCCTGCCTGTCCGTTGCCCTTTGACACTGTCCCTCACTCACCTACTGATGAATGAAACCCCAAAGTCATATCACTCAGCCTTTGAAAATGGCCAAAAAGAAACAACCTCCACGTTCTGGATCAAGGCCACCGAAGTTGTGGCCCGATAAATCGGTGACGGACTTTCTTGTGAGCATGTTTCTGCAAGAGCTGAACCGACTATACGAAACAATCCACCCGCCTTCCTTCCAGAGTAGGTATACTTCCTGGTGGATAGCTCAGGAGAGCAACGACCGATCGGGTGAAGCTGTCCGGGACGAAGACATTGATTTCGGGTTGCTGGTTCTTCGAGTCTGTCTTCTTAGTATCCAGTCTCTCCCGCATGCCAGGTTTCCAACCATAGGGGTATTGAAGTCGCATCCAGAGGCTATGGAGCAGTGGTATTCGTCGCTCGCCGACGAGCTCGACAAGTCCCAGCCGCCAACCAAAAAGCCTTCGATGGAGACGGTGCAACATAGGTTCTTACATGTGGGCTATTTGAAAAATTACGGAAAAGTCCGGGCCAGCTGGTCTGTTCTCAGTACGGCTGTACGGGATGCGCATGAGATGGGGCTGCATCTGAAGGATCCAGGCATTCCCATCAGCGACTTGGAAATGGAATTACGGAGACGGACCTTTTGGAATTTATACGTCTGGGATCGGTATGAACTAGAATCGAACTCAGGACATCAAGGCATTGCTTACCCGTCCAATGCAGGTATATGTGCACCTTCTTTGGTCACTGGCCACTGATCCCGGAGGGATACTTTGACATTGAGCCTCCACACGACAATTTACAACCTTTTACTGTGAAACCTTACGTTCTCACGCCCTTCACCGATCGAATTTTCCACATCAAGTTGGCACGATACCTAACAGCATTTATGAGCCCGCCATCATGGAAAAGTGATCAGCAAGAACCGGCAGTAGTATCAGAATTCGCACAGCGCTTCCATCAAGTCATCGTTGACCAATTACCTCCTCCATTCTCCCTTGAAAGCCCCGATGTTTCCTGGGATGTTGCTCACCCTGCACTCACAATGAAGAGAGAGACGCTTGGTCTGTTCATCCATATCATCGAGGCGTCGCTCTATAGATCGTTTATGGACCCTTGCAAAAGTCTGCACCACGGCCACAGTGTACGAGCCAAGCCCGGACCAGATTTGCTCGCACTATCCCACCGCCGGTCTCTGATGGACACAACATGCAAAATCATTTCGTGCATCGGCAAGCTGTACGCGCTTACTGGAAACGAGGAAGGAGGGTCGATTGACAGATTATTTACATTGCCAGTCGCTCTCGTTGACTCATTAGCCACGCTCGGTGTATGTCTACTGTCTATCCAGGCAGATGAAAGAAGACTGTTGAAGGAAGGAATACACACTGTTGCCGACTCCGTCCTGCAGCGCAGCTATAATACTTTCTTTGATGCATTCGGTCTCCTATATCGACAAGCACCGCATAACAACTTTGCGAAACGAGGCGTGAAGGTGTTGGAGAGACTACACGGTGCCCTGCGCGCGGGTTTGAGTGGCCCTGATCTGTTCGAGACGAGCCCCACTGGGTCAACCATGATGGGATCATTCCCGGGTCCAACACATCGGACAGAATACTTCCAACTCGAGCAAGCTCTTGTTTCTTTACATGCCAACGGTGGTGGTGAGGAACCTCTGGGTCGCTCATTCATCGCACTTCCTGAATGGCTGCCGTCATTTCTCGAGTCGCCGGCTCGAAACTGGTTAATCCATAGCCAGTTCTTTTTTGGGGACCTACTGGCGTGAAGAAGAATGTCTCCATACTCATTATTAGAGATAGAATAGGTATATTACAGTACATCATGTATAAAGTGAGCCCACGCGAATATAAGATGCAAGGATCATCGATGGCGATATGAGATATCCTATACCATGTGCTTATAGTTGGTCGATCAGTTCTCTCTTTTGCTTTCCACCTCATCATTACTGTCTCGGCTAAAAGCCCCAACACGTTGAGCGGCTTGACCCGCCTGCCATCCTCTCAGCCCTGAGAGGTCCTAGAGCGATGCAGGTGAGACGGGCTGTCGATCTACTATTCGTCTAGGGAGAGTGCGGGAGTTGCCCCGAGACTGTTTGCTTGGCTCACATCATCCTTGGTTCGTCCTGTGCCACTAGGGCATATAATCAGCTCTACGAAGCTGGCGATTGGTGAACCAAAACCTGGTCTGGCAAGAGCTTCCGTTACAGTGGGGGGATGTTGATGCCTCAGGCAGTGCGAGGCTAATATCCTTGGAACCTTGGGGAAAAACTCAACGTGAATCTTGGACGTTTTGGCCCCCGAGATGGGCGCCAATTCCTTGTTAATGCCTGCATAGAGCGAAGTCAAAAAAGTGGTAAACAGGTACGGCTTTGTGCCTAGGGAGAATTCTAGTTATCCAAGAATCCTAGAGAGAAACGCAAGTATAAGATTATCGGAGGCGACGCTTGCAGCCGTTACTCTGAGCGACCAGGTCATCGACGTCATCCGGGCCGGACGGGAAAAAAAGACACCTGCCAAGAGCAAAGCATCCTGTCAAGCCTTATCGCTCGTGGGATCTCCCTCCACTTTTTGCTGTTGCTAATCCTATTGCTATTGCTATTGCATATAATTTTCCCTTGAACCTGTTTGCTGAGAGTGGGACGATTTCAAGCATATTCTGCCCGTCTGCGGTGGCTGCCTGCTTGCACTTCCCGAGACTTTGACCCCGATTTCAAAACACCCGAACTGGAACACTGTCTCGCCCCCACTCCATGGCATTGACGCTGCCAATCTTGCTCCTCGAGTCTCACCAAATCTGTCGTTTGAGCTCCGCCAGAAATCACCGGCATTGACCGGCGTGCGCGGACGATGCGCCCTGGGCTGGCAAAACCGGGCGCGCTCCCACTCCTGGCCTTGATTGTTTTCTCGCTGCTCACCTTGGTGCCGTCGCTGTCGAGTATATACAACATTAAACTGGCGAATTTGGCATTCTACACTGGAGCCCGTCGTATGTTCATCGGCCTGAACCTTCCCCCCTTTTAGGAATGTTGGAATGTTGAGCTAACACATGACCCCCTCTACCAGAAGTCCCTCTCATCCAGGACAGCGCGACTGAGATTACCTCGGAATTACCTCCCGTCGATCCTCGCAAGTCATGGATCCTGGCTGCGCAAGCAAGGTCCCGTGGGAACCGTCCGTCGCGGTCTTCACGCGTGGGCCCCGGCGCGGCGACAATCCCTAGCGAGGTCGCCCCTGTCGAAAATAAAAGTCGCGCTTTGCATGGCACCGAGTCTTCTTTCAAATTCAGTCGAAAAGCTCGCGCGTTCCGCACGTATTTCATCCAGCAACTTGACGACTATCAACTTCTCACCCCTTTTACGAACCGGAGCTATGCCACCGAGAACGCGAACCTTCCCCCTACGCTTGCGCCCACAAACATGACTCCCTCGCCAACCTCAAACCTCGAAGAAACCTCCGGAAACACACCACAATTGATTGATGAATCGACGTCCTCACACGCACCTCCCCAAGCCGATTCGGGACTGCAATTCCCCACTCTGCGCAACCACTGGCAGCAGGCCTGCCGTTCCACAATTGGCCTTTGGGAGACCACAAAAGAATGGTCACATCATCCCGCCCTCCATCCATTAATCCGAACTGGCTCAGAATATGTTGAGTCAATATTCGGGGGTCGTGCATCTGCAAGTCACGCAGAACCCTCGATGCCCCAGACAGAGAAGGAACTGGCTTTTCCCACGCCGACACAAATATCAGAGAAATTGCCTTGTGATCAACCCACCGACGCTGCAAGTCACCACTCGCCAGAGCTACGAGGTAGTTGCATGGCAGTAGTGATTGGACTAGTGGTGGGGATTGTGTGGTTCTAGATGTACCATTGACAGCCGATGGTTGATCCTGGATTTTCAGGTTTTGGCTGATCTGGGTCATACATGTGCCCCTAATCTGCAGAGGACTTCTTCGTCCTGGCACACACCATTTACGTGATCTGATGTCTGTAATGAGTTTTTTTTTTATATTGTCTTGTCTGGACATATGGACGGACCTTGTATGGATGGCGCAGGCTAGCCTCCAGTGGATTCTAATAATGACATTTTACCTCTCAATTATCTTCCAGGTCAAAATCATCGCGAAGTCACGGAAAAAAGGTATTGAAGTATCCAAGCTGGCTTAAAACATTGTCATTCATAGAACAAGAACAAGAACAAATAAAGAAAGTAAGGTATTCAAACGCCCATCAACAAGAGTGAACTCCCAAGAAAAAAGGAAGATCAACAAAGGAATGATCATAACCGAAACGCCAGACAAGAAAATTCAGTAGAGGCCTAGACTGCCATCATGCGAGGCTCGTACTTGGTCAAAGGAACATCCGACATCCTATTCTCGCTCGTAAGAGGTTCATGGAAGTCAGCGACTTTGCTCAAACGACGAGCCTTCTTGATCAGTTTCCCAGGATGAAAAACGATCAACACCAAGATAGAAAAGAACATGAGGAACCCATCGAAAACATAGATATACACCTCCTGTGTATTGATAGGCGAAGTCTTATCAGCCCCGAATTGAATCGTCCGCACCAGATTACGAAGCATCATGGCAAAACAAGAAACATAGAGAGCGAGCATGTACCGCTGCCAGTGGATATCCGGATTCATGACGAGAATATCCGTAGGCGTTTTCTGCAATCTGCGATGCAGAGTCGCTGCAATCCAAACGAAGAAGGCAAACACCACCAGAGAGAAGATCAAACCCGCGAGGACGACTTTCTTGCCAATGTTCATGGCGTTGGCATCTCCGGTGATCTGGACGCCTGCACCGCCTAGTTGGGTACAGAAACACAGGACGTCGTTCAGTACGAAGATGACTGTGATTTTCTTGGGTCGCATGCTGGCGAGATGTTCGGCGCCAAATGAGCGAATGACTCGACCAAGGACCATGTAGATCGTGGCGGCGACCAGAGGAGGTGAACATAGAATGAGCATTTCTTGGAGAGCCCATGAGCCGATTTTTGTTCTGCTTTCGTGGGACCATGCTCGACCGTAGTATCCGAATGTTTCACCTGGTAGGACATCTGTCAGTCGAGCTCGAGTTGGGTGAAGTTAGAGAGAAGAGGAGGGAAAGAGAGAAGAACGTACAAACACCTCCTAATACGAGTGGAATGAAATATGCGGCGCGGAACGGAAACATCAAGATGAGATGAACAACAGTCACTATACCGAACATGGCCATGAAGGCATAGCCAGCTGTGGCTGAGGGTGTATATGGGTAGAAGTCGACCCAGGGCGAGCCCCCATTCACACCGGGGTGAAAGTCGATATCCATAGTGAAGGAGTGGATTTGTATAGTTTGAAATTCGATGGGGTTTCCTTCGCATTGAATTTGAGAAATGTCCTCTTCTTTATTAGATTTACAATCCTATTTTTAAATCATGTCTAAACGCCTTGTTCCATCGACGATCTTTCGCGATTGCCGGATTAGGAAGTTTTTGGAACGAGTACGGGCGGAGACCGGTGGAGCCCTTTTAAGCTGGGACCCCTGTTGATCCATAGCTTATGCACCTTATCTGAGATTTACAGCTCACGAACCCTGGTTGGGTTCATGGATCAGGCAGAAGTTTTATTATTTCCAGAACATGAAAAACGTGTTTGGGGGGACTTGTGGTACTTGTGTAGCCACCGGGGACATCATAGATGATCCACGCAGCAAAAACTTCAATTACGGGTGATTCAGATATTTGAGAGCGACGGAGGGATTTTGAAACGGATACCTTCATCTGAATTATATACAGAACTATTCTAGCTGAATTTGATAAAGCTGCTTCATCGGCCACTCAATCCATGGACGGAATTCCTCGTCCAAAGAGGTAGAGATGCCTGAGAGCACATGCTTGGCCCAACCGCTCATAAACCACGCCGAGTCCATATATTTCAGAAGCACCGCCCAGTGCGCCAGTATTACAAGAGCGTGTGGTTCCTTGCGCTCTAAAGATCCCACCATCTCCTCAGAAAGTCGATACACCCATCCGATCAAAAGATCCATTAAATCCACGCCCGAAGAACCCGCAGATCGTCTCTCGTACACTTCACGCATAATTTCGAGAAGATTCCTGATCGCAGCCAAATGTCTTTCAAGATCTCCCTCGTCTAATATATCCCGTTCAACGAGACGTTGTACCGCTTCAGTGTGGACGGTGTGCTCGTGCAATTCACTGCGCATTTCCGGTGTCAGATCATGACTTCGATCACTAGCTTCCGGTTCGAGAAGTCCACTAAACACTCCCGCACGGTGAGTTGCCACGATCAATCTGACTCCGCGCATCAACATTAACCATTCGGCTGGCCCGCTGGCGCTGAAAACAAGATATTCATTGGGCCGTGGACCTCTGCCGAAGTAGATAAAGCATATGAGAGTGGCGGACATGTAGATCTTTTGGCAATTTTCGGCATTGAGTTGTGAGAGGACATTCGTGACTGATCGAATTCCAAAGGTGAAGTGGTCATCGGCTTGTTCGAGATATTGATCTCGAAGCATGGGTTGCTCATGTGCTAGGTGAAGGGCTGATAGAGCCAAAATCAGGTGTAATATTGATGGGAATTCGATACCCCATTCGACGAGGTGTTTCTGCCATAGGCGTCTCGTATCGCCATCGCTTGTCATTGTTCGGTAGGTCTCGATGGTGTAATGGTGAAAGAGTTGTAGATCGGCTATCGAGATAGTGCCGATCAATCCCGAGGAAAGATGACATTGCGTTCCTACTGATTGCGTGGATTTTGATGGCTGACTTTTAGATAATTTGAAAGTCTGTTTGAGTCCGCCTGTCGCAAATCGCTGAGGTCGGTACCGACTCGGACGCGATTGCTCAGAAGAAGGCTCGGAAAGTCCTGGCGATTGTGATTCCGGTGATCGCGGGGAAGTGTGATATGTGCACTCGATTAAATGATTTGAGCAGTTGGAGCAGGCTGGTCTTTTCTCGTCGCACTGGAATGAGTTAGTTTCGGATGCTAGGTCGTCGTACCGCCGCTGAGAAAAACATGAAAGGTGGCGGAAGATCTTCAACATCGTGGAAACAAGCCTTGAAAAGAGCACAGAAGAGGTGGACAACTCGAAACACAGTAAGGAGTGAAATGAAATCAAAATAAGGACTCAGACGGATGTGAAGTGGCAAACATGACGGAGGGGGAAAAACAGCGACCGTCTTGAGTCTCACCTTGATGCGACGCCGTTTGCAATTACTGCATCCTAGACGAGACTTCCGATGAGTCCGCCGAGCCCTGACGGGCTTTGCGCTAGAGGGATCAGTCTCCATACGCTGGACGAAGGTAAGCAATAGGGCGTCGTATTCGTCTTATGCAGTCGCGTCGAGCGAGACCCTGAAACTAGACTCAATGTGGAACCTAGGAGCCTGGAATCCACATGAAGATCGACTGATCTATCAGTTTGCGCTCATCTTCTGGCTATCCTGATAGGTTGTAAGAGACTGAGAATAGCCGTTGCAGTGCGAATACGCAGAAATTCCCAGATCTGGTCGGAATAGGAATGGATCCACAGTGTTCTGTTTTCGACTCTGATTCGTCTATTCCATCGACCATTGGTCCTCATGCTTTTACTCGATTCTAGGCTGCTGGATTGTCTTTCTATATACATCGAATGTTGATCCAAAAGATGAGGATAGAAATACACATTACGCCCGCGGAATATGGTCGCTACTCTCCGAAGTAGGCTTAGACTAGACGATCCTGTGTCAAATAGGCTTAGATCCAGGCTGAATTGGTCTCGGTATATTTGGCGAAGGGGAAGAGATTAAGGACGAGCTCAATAGTATTTGTTCTCTCTTGACAGCGATAAAGACTACTTCAATGGCTACTGTGACTTGAAATTCCAACCATAACAGATTGCTATCACATGGACATTAGTCGACCCTGGTCAATTAATATGTCGAAAACACGTGTTCGAGGGCAATACTGATTTCCTAAACTAAAAAGCTGATGACGTCCAGAAAAGACACTTCGCAGCGTCATTTCATGACTTGCACTGGCGACAAAACTTCTAATTTAGGGTTATTGATCGATGCATTCCTACAAAGTGGAAAAAAATTCATTTGAACATTCATCATTGATTGGGAATATCAATCTTCGTTAATAAACTTGAATACAGGGTCATAAACATTCACATATTCACAACGGGAGTTTTTCTTCACAGACGAGGGGTAGGGCGGCCGACAACCGATGAATAGGTCACGTCGAAGCGGTCAAGGTTCATAACCTTGTCCCAGGCGGCAACAAAGTCACGAACGAACTTCGACTGGCCGTCCGAGCTACCGTAGAGCTCAGCAAGGGCTCGGAGCTCGGAGTGGTGGCCGAAGATCAAATCCACGCGAGAAGCGGTCCACTTCTTCGCGCCGGTCTTGTGATCAACACCCTCAAAGTACTCGTTGTTGTCGTCTGTGGGCTTCCAGTCGGTGTTCATGTCCAAAAGGTTGACGAAGAAATCGTTGGTGAGCTGGCCGGGGCGCTGAGTCAGGACACCGACGTTGGAGCGGTCCCAGTTGGCGTTCAGGGCGCGAAGACCACCGACAAGGACGGTCATCTCGGGAGCAGAAAGGGTCAGCAGCTGGGCGCGGTCAACGAGGAACTGCTCGCTGCGGACACGCTTGCTGGAAGTACCGTAGTTGCGGAAGCCATCAGCGTAGGGCTCAAGGTAGCTGAAGGACTGGACGTCAGTCTGCTCCTGAGTAGCATCGGTGCGGCCAGGAGTGAAGGGAACCGGGATACCGGCCGCCTTCTCCAAAGCAGCGCAGCCGGCCAGAACAATGAGGTCGGCCAGCGACACACGCTTGTTTCCGGTCTGAGAGGAGTTGTATCGGCGCTGAACATCCTCCAGGGCCTTCAGAACCTCCTGAAGCTGGGCAGGGTTGTTGACCTCCCACTTGCTCTGGGGCTCGAGACGGATGCGAGCACCGTTGGCACCACCACGCTTGTCACCGCCACGGAAGGTGGAGGCAGAAGCCCAGGCAGTTGCAATGAACTTAGTGGGATCAATGCCAGAAGCCAGAATATCGCGCTTCAGCTCAGTAGCATCCTCGTGGTTGATCAGAGGGTGGTCAAGAGCGGGGAGGGGGTCCTCCCACAGAAGAACCTCCTTGGGGACCTCAGGGCCGAGCCAGCGGACGCGAGGACCCATGTCACGGTGTAACAACTTGAACCAGGCCCGGGAGAAAGCATCGGCGAGCTGGTCAGGGTTGGCGAGGAACCGGCGAGAAATTTTCTCGTACTCGGGGTCGAAGCGCAGAGACAAATCCGTGGTCAACATGCGAGGCTTTTGCTTCTTGTTGGGGTCAAAGGCATGAGGGATGATGTCGTCGGCGTTCTTCGCCTCCCACTGGTTGGCACCGGCAGGCGACTTGGTGAGCTCCCAGTCATACTTGAAGAGGTACTCAAGATATAAGTTACTCCACTTTGTGGGAGTCTTCGTCCAGGTGACCTCCAGGCCAGAAGTGATGGCGTGAGGACCCTTGCCCGTCTCGTGCTTGTTGGTCCAGCCAAGACCCTGCTGCTCGATACTAGCACCCTCAGGCTCGGCACCGACGTTATCAGCGGGGGCAGCACCGTGGGTTTTACCGAAGGCGTGACCACCGGCAATCAGGGCAACGGTCTCCTCATCGTTCATGGCCATGCGACCGAACGTCGTACGGATATCATGGGCGGCAGCAACGGGGTCGGGAATACCTTCGGGGCCCTCCGGGTTGACGTAGATCAGGCCCATGACAGTGGCAGCCAATGGCCCCTCCAAATTGCGAGTCTTGATATCGCTCTGCTTGGCCTCCTGCTCCTTGCTCTCGGGCAAGTAACGGACATTGGTGCCGAACCACTCGGTCTCGCCGCCCCAGTAGACCGACTCATCGGCCTCCCAGGTGTCCGGACGACCACCGGCGAAGCCGAAGGTCTTGAAACCCATGGACTCAAGCGCAACGTTACCGGTCAGAAGGAGCAAATCGGCCCAGGAGATCTTGTCACCATACTTCTGCTTGATGGGCCACAAGAGACGGCGGGCCTTGTCCAGGCTGACATTGTCGGGCCAGCTGTTGAGGGGAGCAAATCGCTGCTGACCCTGGCCACCACCACCACGGCCATCGAAAACACGGTAAGTACCCGCACTGTGCCACGACATACGGATGAACAGACCACCGTAGTGACCGAAATCAGCCGGCCAGAAGTCCTTAGAGTCAGTCATCAGGTCATTCAGATCTTTTTTGAGAGCATAGTAGTCGAGGCTCTTGAAGGCAGAGGCATAATCGAAGTCCTTGCTCATGGGGTTGCTAGCGTCGGTGTGCTGGCGCAAGATGTTCAGCTTGAGCGCATTGGGCCACCAGTCACGGTTGCGAGTACCACCACCGGCCACATTGGCCGAGGTTTGATGAACGGGACATCCACTCATGATTGCGGTGAGTGACGGTATGAGTTGAAGGGAAAAGAAATTTACAACATAGAAAGAGGTCGGAGGGCACCCCGCACTTATAAACGGAACGAATGACGGGAAACGGATTACCCAGGACACGAAGCTCCTCGGGAAATCTCAGTTTGTCATCCCCAAGTGGCTAGACTTATCGAGCCAGTGATGATTCCTAAGCTACGCTGTTTCATTGGACCAGACCGCCGTCACGGAATGTGGAGGAGGCGGGGGATCTCACAAATTAGACACAGATGCGGGGGCCTTGCGAATCAGCATGGGCGGCGACCCCCGTGCAGTGTGTAGCAGAGCTTACATTTCTACTTGTGAAAGTACTTCGTTTACCCCGTACTATCCCGATACCCCTGGTGGTGTTGCTCGAGCACCTCGTTTCAAAACAGATCGTGACCCGAATCACGCAGAACCAAGCAGAACCCCACTATGATGTTGTTCGGTAGCTCCCAGAGGCTATAGAAACGTTCCAGATTCGTCAGGTGCACTACATACCATCTTTTGTAAAAATAATCATGCGATGGCTAGACTCTTTCAGTATGAAGATCCATTATCAATGTATGCCATGAATCATCTGACTGAGCAGGGTTTGTCAGTTCCAAAGTCCAGACAACGGAACCCGCCGTAAATGGTGCTTCCGTCTATCGATGACGTCACCTCATGTGGAACACATCGATCGGACTATATCGAAATCTTACGATGCTACCGAATCATCAGCTTCAATCTGCCCCATTCTTGGCCATACGTATGTCAACTACGAGAACGATTTCGCTGCCCTGAATCCTGAACACCTGTTCCCTACTCTGCTCTTGAGCTTTCACCTGAACCATGCCGGTAGTGCTGTCCCATTTAGGAAGTCCGTTCCGAGGTGCGTTGCCTACGTGACGGGCCGATCACATGACCTGTCCCAACAGTTTTGATGTTTATTCAATCTATGAAACTAGGGAGAGAAAACAGTTCTCGGTGTGGATTGTCAAGGCGCCAGTTGTTATTTTTCTGTTCCATTGCTATCAGAAGGCGAAGAAAGTAACTTAGTCTGTTTTGGAAGTTTGGTTGACCGGGGAAAACATGCTCCGAATGGACTGCGATATTTTTAAATGATTCAAGTAGGCTATGTCCAAAGACTTTGCCTGGAGGTTTGAGAAGAATGTTTTCTTGGGTCGCCAATATCGATCAATCGGTATCTTCCATCTTATTCTTCCCCTTGGGATTCGGATCGATCAGAAGCCCACAAATTAATGCCGTCAATGCAAATGCCACGGCTGACCAAAAAGCGCCATGTAGGGCTCTCAAATAGCAAGCATCTGTCGCGTCACAGCTAGATCCATTCTCCCGCTCGTACCTGTTCAGCTCACCGTGGAAAATGGCACTTGCAAAAGAGAGCCCCACTGTCGAACCGACCGATCGGAAGGCATACATGGCAGAGGTGCCCGTGGCGTGCGAGCGGTGTGGCACAGTATGGAGCATGGCCAGAATCAACACAGTCAGTGCTCCACCAATGCCAACACCCTTACACAGAAGATACAGCTCTGGAACAACCCAGTGTGTGTTTCTCCCAATGAAAGCAAACCCGACAGTTGCGATGACCATGGACATCGGGGTGATATATCGAAGGGCGCCGTACTTACCGGTGACTCGAATGATGAGACCGATCAAGAACGAGCCCAAGCCGGCTCCCATCGAGTAAGGCAAAATGCGAAACCCGACCTGAGTAGGTGTGTAGCCTAGCATTTGAAAATACAACGGTACATAGTAAAGAAGAATGTAAAGCGATGATGACATGAACCAGGCAGTCAGACATGTCGCAACGACGGTACGTCGACGAAAGAGCGATAGAGGAATGATAGGTTCTTTGGCCCAGCGCCACTCAATCAAAAGGAATAGCACAAACAAGCCCGCCCCGAGGGAGATCGTGATAAGGGCTTGCGTTGTGACAATTCGATCGCCTTCATGGTTCAATTCAATCAAGAGAAGTACCAAGGATGCGACAAGGGTGACGCATCCAGCGAAGTCGACACGACGAAGCATCTCAAAAAGACCCTGTTCCCTTTCTGTGCCTTTCGGAAGAAACACGGCGACTAGTACGCACGAAATGAGGGAGAATGGAGCGATTCCAATGAATACCCATCTCCAGCCAAAGGCATCGTTCACCGTACCTCCTATCACTGCTCCCAAGCCAATCCCCAATGTATACACTACTGCAGACGTACCCTGCCAAGTCCCGCGGCGCTTGAGGGGAATATGATCCGAGGCGATAAACGTAGAAATGGAAATGCAGCCTCCGCCTCCAACCCCAGCGAGGACTCGAGCCATAATGAGAACAGCCTTCGAGCTAGCAAAGCCGCATATCAAATTCCCGATCGTGAACATGCATGCCGCGAAGCAGAAGCTGACCTTCCGGCCAAAGATATCACTCAGTTTTCCGCTCAATGGTTGAGTCGCGGTAAGGCCGATCAAGTATCCGGAGCCAAGCCATGAGATGATCGCGAGCGAACCGAACTCAGCGGCAATCGTCGAGGAAAGAGTTGCGGTAATAGTCGTATCCGCCGCAGCAAGAAAAGTCGCGATCCAAGTGGAAACGATACCGACGACGACATTCGACTTGATAGGGGCATCCTGCTGCGGGAGAAGCGGCGTTCCTTCTGTGGACATAGCAATATACGCACAGGCTCTAGGAACTTTGTATGATACCAACGACGCATGGGCGCGGGGAGAACCGAGAACCCTTTTAAGGTTGAAGGGAGCTGAAAGCTGAAATCGACTTGAGGGGTGATCTGCATAAGGGATGAACCATAATCAACGATGCATCACATCGCAGGATAATGCTACTGGTGGCGACTAATGGCGTTTTATCTATATGTGCCTTCTCTTGATTCTCAATTCAAATTGTACAGTAGGCATTGTATTTCAGCTTCACGTCTATTTGTGGGTCACTCCGTACTTTGTAATATTTTCTTTTTTCTTCGATCGCGTCCGATCTATTGAGCAGGTGCTGACGATGCCAAGACACTAGTTCATGGGGATGAAGATGGTCAACTCAGCTGTGATTAATGGCGAGCGCAATTCTTCAACATTTTCATAAGGAAGAGCATTCATGAAAAATGCCTCAAAGCAAAGTATCGCATACAGCACCACAGGGGGCAAGGGTGGGATAAAATCAGAGTCGAAGAGGTTCTGGATGATGACAAGAGACTAACCTGATATGGCTAGTCTCGTGTCACTGCGGGACCTCATATGATATATGATTCGTCAAATACCCTGGTCAAGTATTTCGACACTAGTCTAAGAGATCTAAACAATTGAGCATTTGTTGAGCACGGCGTGGGTTGGACTCAGTTTGCCTAAAGTCATGCTTATGAGCACTTAGTCTAAACCAGATCTCTAGACATTGGTCCACTACTGGTGTGGCCCTTGTTTGGTGTAGTTGCTAATTTTGCTCTATGTACCGATGCTGTGAGCTACCAAATGTGGAAGTGGTTTTTGTTGCATGTTCGCAAGCAATCTCGATGTATTACTTTCACTGGAGCCCTTGGATTCAAGGTTTTGACAATGGGGCGATGACAAATATCTAACCTTTTTGAGGAATTCATCGCCTCTGTGGAGCTAGATTGGGTGTTATTCTTACTTCCGTCGGAGTTATGGCTTATTTATTCTCGTGAAAGTCCGGGCTTTGTAGCTGTGAGAGAAACTATAAGAAGGCCTCTGCAAGTCTAAAGCTGTCTCATTACAAGTGAATCCTGTGTTTTCTCTAGTCTACTTTGACTTATTCCCATCGAGTCTTCTTCGAAATGTCTATGCAGATCCTTCGCTCCGAGGTTATCCTCGAGAAATATGGCAAAGCCCTTGCTGGAAAGACAGGTATTCCAACAAAATCCTAAAATCGCAAATTTAGTGAAGAAACTAATACCGTGATAGTCTTGATAACCGGTGTCTCGCAGGAATCCATTGCTGGCGAGCTCGCCGTCCAGCTTGCCGCTGTCGATCCTAAGCTCCTTATCTTGAGCGCCCGAGCCGAGTGCAAGGTCACACCCATCATCAACATGATCAAAGAAAAGAACCCCAATGTCGCCACACGCTTCCTGAATATGGAACTTGGTGACATGAGCGCTATCCGCAACGCTGTTGAGAATGATCTTGCCGACATTCCAAAAATTGATCATGTGGTGTGTGTGGCCGCAGTCATGGCCTGTCCCTATACAAAGACCAAAGATGGATTTGAGTCGCAGTTTGGTGTCAACTACTTGGCGAACTTCTTGCTTGTCAAGCTTCTGTTGCCAAAGGTTCAAGCTGCCGGTCCCTCATCTTCGGTTATCATAGTAGCGAGCTCAGCGGTCCGGAATGGAAAGATCAACCTCGATGATCTCGATTTCAGTGTGAGATCTGTTAAAAATCGCTTCCGATTTTTCATCTGACATCTCGACAGAATGGCGAGACTTACGAAGGCTGGACCGCATATGGTCAGTCTAACGTCGCACGGGTTATGTTCGCCAAGAAACTCGGCGAGAAGCTGAAGAGCCATGGTATTCGCGTTTTCAGTATCGACCCTGGTGGTACGTAATTGTAAATCATGTTTATGATATACAAAGCTGACTTTGATGTCTAAGCGGTTATGACCGGACTGCAAAAGCACGTCACGTCTGAATTTTGGGCTCAAATTGAGGAACTGAGGAAAAACGAGGGTGGTATGGCTGGTCTCACGTACCAATTAAGAATTTTGCGCTCATATCATTACAGGTTTTACCGACGCAGATGGAGTCAAGTACGAGTTGCCCCCCTGGACAAGTCGCTCCGAAGGCGCAGCCACCATGATCACAGGAATGATTGACCCCACCATCGCCGGTAAGTGCCTCCATATCTTAACACGTGTGGAGACCAACTGACACGTCTATTCAAGAATTCACTGGATCGTTCCTGAAGCAGAATGCCGTGGCGAACGACGAGCTGCACAGTCAGGTTCGTGACGAGCAACTCTGGACTAAGCTTTGGAAAATGAGTGAAGGTTTTATTGGCGAAAAGTACTCGCTGTGAGATTTATTGTACATGCAATGACCGGGTCCAGCATTGGTCAGTCCGTGAAATCTTCAACGCAAGAGTCTACTAGATTCGGTAGTCTCAATGGCTTCTCTCCTCTTTTCCTCCGCCAATAATTCGTAGATCTTATGAGGTCTGGGCAACCTTTGAAAAGCTCAACCCACTTTTTGAACACTTGTTCTGAAACTTCGTATGCTGAGGGATCCCACGATTCACCCCATACTATGATCCCGACCTCTGGAGAAGAACTGCATATCCCGTAAAAGTCACCACAAATTTGGTCTTCATCGTATTTATCTGCTTGTAGTAAAAGGGCGTCGCGAAGTGATGGGATTGGGATTAGGTCAATCCAGGGATGATGAACGATGCTCTTCTGCGTGTCGCTAGGCTCCAGGCTTGGTGGCAGGTGCAATGTAACCGGACCAGCGATGTTGAATAATGAAGCAATATCTTCACTTAAAATATCCCATGTCAAGCCCATGCTTGCAGCGTTCTCAAAGATCGCGCGCATGACGTTGAACTGGGTCACTGGGAGGAGGAGTTCAGGCGATTGCACCTTCTTGGCAGCTACTTCAGCAACGATCTTTTGAAGTTCCGCATAGTATCTGGTGCATTGCGTTCGCACTGGGCCATTGTAGAGACTACTGCCATAGTCGTGGATCGGGAGTGTTTTTACAAGCTCTGTTGAATTTGCCACTGCCGGAATCTTGTTCACAGAGGACGCATTGACTTTATCGGTGTAGATGATCCAGCGGCGTTCTTGTCCCCTTCCTTGCTTTGCAGCTTGTAATGCCTTTCTCCGACCTATTTTCTCAAGGTCAATGATTGTCTCCAAGGGCGTTTGTGAACAGAGAAATGCCACTCACGGCTAGACCGTTGGTTGATGCGATTTTGGAGCCTGCGCCGACATGCGACTTCTGAAATTGTCGAATCACTCGATGTTCTTGTTAACTCATCAGAGTGGCTCTTTGTGCTTTCAATATCCATTAAGATTGATTTTAAGCTTCAGGGAAGAGGATGGGAAGGTCGAGGTGGATGTTCACGATGGAAATAGAAGTTCGGAATTAAGTGCACTAAACGCCGGCTCGCGCAAGGCAAATTCCGTGGGCCTATGACACGGAACCGCATCGCTCTTTTCGAAGCTTTCTAATTACATTGTTCACTACAGACGCATAGCTTGAATTTTAGTCTGGAGTCGATCGAATATGGTGATAAGTCACGCAGCGTACAAGGCTGATTCCGTGGTAGGCTGAATGGCATGTGTATGTGAAGCTTCGTAGTGTCCATAGTTTAGCCCCATCTCTCTCTCTTCGTCTCTTGAATGAAATCGACCGTCTCAGTGTTTCCACTTTTTATCTTCTTCTCCACCAGTTCTTGGTAGTCCTTGACGTTAAAAGCATCCAAGAACGAGCATTCGCAAAGGCAATTGCCTCTGCAGTCCTCTTATGAAGAACTAGTCATTCGGAATTGCTCGATTTGAAAGTCATTAAAGAAGCCATGACAGACATCATTTCTGCCTGGCTATCCGTAATACTCCAGAGTCGGCACCATTTTTTCAAGACTTTGTCCCGATGCGTCGCTCGACATGCGCCTGGTTCTGAATTAGACCTACTTGTCGGCCCTTCCATTGCCCATCGTAGCTGTCACAAGTCAAATGAAATGACTGGCATCGTCGCACATGGCTTAATTTTCGGCTTCGTCCACCAATTGCTCGACCTCCTGTTCAGTCATTCTGTGAAAGAGCTTCCGCGCATCGGAGAGTGTAGCGTCCGTGGGAAGACCCTCTTTCACGGACTGAACATGAAGGACAGGCACATCAAAGTCGTAGACGTCCTTCCATTTCTTATTCTCCGGTTCGTCGACGTACGTCTCGATGTATTCAAAAGGCCGGCGTTTGTTCAATTGGACGATAGTCTTTCGGGCGTTGTCGCAAAGACCACAGCCAACGCGAGTGAAAAGAGTCAGGCGAGCTTGACCGAAGAGGGTTCGCGTAAGAAACATGGTGATGGTCGGACGTTGACGTTGAACGTTGAAGGTTGGCAGAACGGGTTCAAACCCAGCGGTCAGACCGACTCCGCGATGGAACCTTCGAGCTTCCCGGCTAAACCGCGTTGGGTAACCTGCGCCAGATTAATAGTGGCTTTCCCTCCCCGCGATTCTCAATTATTGCTCGTTACACACCATGGCCGATAAGTGCGTTCACAAGGGATGTGGAAAGACTTTCTCCGACCCGGAGGAAGAGTGCGTGTATCATCCGGGTCCCCCAGTGTTTCACGAAGGTCAGAAAGGTAGGTACCTTGGTTGCTGGAGCTATTCCCTATGCGTTCGTCTACATTTCGATGTGCCCTCCATGCATCATTGCGATACAAGCTGGAACTACTACAGCCGCTATCATTGACAATGAAGCTAATTTTCATCAGGCTGGAAATGCTGCAAGCCCCGCGTCTTGACCTTTGAGGAATTCCTCGCTATTCCACCATGCACCACCGGAAAGCACTCGACTGTCGACGACACACCTGCTCCCGAACCACCCAAGGTCGCAGAGCCTCCTCCCGACCAGGTTGCCCCCGTTGAGACCAAGCTACCTGAGCGACCAGCCCACTCCCCCGCCATCCCGCCTCCTACGCCTCCCGCTGCCCCGCTGCCGGAGCCTGATTCGGATGATCCTGATCTAGAGATCCCTGCCAACGCGACCTGCCGTCGCAAAGGATGCGGTGCTACCTATACTGGATCGACTGCGCGGGACGAGGAGAAATGCACACACCACCCAGGCGTCCCAGTGTTCCATGAGGGTAGTAAAGGGTGGTCTTGCTGCAAGCGACGGGTGCTGGAATTTGACCAGTTCTTGAAGATCCCGGGCTGCACAGAGAAGACACGGCACATGTTTGTTGGCAAAGCCAAGTCCCCGGGCGAGGAGAAGGTCGATTCGGTCAGGTGAGTCGACAAGCAAGGCCATACGCACTGGACATTCCACTGACAGATTCCCTATCTAGAAACGATTTCTACCAGACTGCCTCTTCCGTGAACGTTTCCCTATATCTGAAGAAGATCGACAAAGAGCGAGCTCGCGTGGATTTTTCAACCAACTCGATCACATTCGACCTTCCCACCTCTGACAACAAGCGCTTCCAGGACACTTACAAGCTCTTTGCCCCCATTGACGCGGAAAAGTCATCGTTCCGCGTTCTGGGTACAAAGCTGGAGTTGACCCTAATCAAGGCCGACGGTACCAGCTGGCCCGTTTTGCGCAGCGACGACAAGTGGACTGGAGAGCGCATTCAGATTGGAAATGCCGGCCGTGCATGATTGCGCGTGTAGAAAGAAAAGCATAAAAGCTCAATTCACGTATCTCAATTACCCTGTTATGTTTGCCACGAGGAGGTAGCCCGCGCTGCGACGAGACAGATGCCCATGTTACGCAATGCAAAAAAAATGAATGTTCATCAGACAGCATTTGAAAGCAGGAAATTTGAATCGCAAGGTTCAAGCCTTTTGAGACACTAACCACACATTAGGCGTAGATGCCGTAAAGCTTAACCACCCGTTGAGAGCTAGACTCTGTCGTATACTTCCATTCAAGGCAAGTAAACAGACATTTAAGCCAATTACGAATCTTCCAAATAGTTCAATTGACCAGACCATGAGGTCCGATTTACACAATTGAGGTTGGAAAAAAGGAATATACCGCCCCCTCCACAGCTACAGCGCATGGAGCTCCCGTGAGGGAACCCTAGCGTAGCCATATTTGGAAGGGAAAAAGAGAGACGTTTTTTTCTTCAAGGCCGGGAACGGAAGGAAACCCATAGAGGAATAAACCCTGGATAACCCTCAGCATGCCATATTTATGGAGCCCCGTTGATAAAAATTTACATAAGTTATGTAAACCTCTACTGATGATGAAGAAAAGAAAAGGAAGAACTGGGAGGCGCGTTGCCCGTATTTAAGCAAAAAAAAACTGGCCAGCGCTAGATCCGATTTGGCACGGGTGAACTATTGACCCGACACGTGATCTCACATGATTTCTCATGACTAATGGTAATCCAGAAGAGGCAATAGGGCAAGAAGTAGGGCAAGTGGAGCCATGTGATACATTGTCTCGCATGTGAAGGCCCCGCGATGTGGAGACGGGGAGTCGAAAGAAAGTCGAAGTCCCTCGCAGCGGTGAAGGGGAACGTGCTGGACTTTAGATCATAGACCAAAACTACAGTGACCAACCCTTCATGAATTCTCAATGCTATGTAGCTATAGGGATCGATGAACATCCTTTAAGCTTCAATCTAAATTTTCCCCCTACGCGTCTAAATTTTCCACTTGTCGTGGGTTACCCGTGGTCTCAACCTGCAAATGTACCCCTGGGTGGCGGCGTCTTCCAATCGGGGAGTGGAAGCACGAGACCATTTGACTGCCTCCCCTCTCTGTCTCATTCTTCCACTCTTTAGCCTGTCCCCTACAATTCCAACAGATTGACGCCCATGCCCATGCGACCACTTGCCCCATAGGAGCATCTTCTCTGGTCCGTGCCGTCGTTTTCTTTTTCTCTGGCCCCTCCTACCACCCTGCAGATCTCCCGAAATCTCCAGGCCCCAAGAAATTCTGATGAGGCTTTGAACTAACTGTCTCAAGACACCAGACTAGCATTCATTAGCCCCCACAATCTCAGACACGCAAATCTCGTCTAGTCCTCCACCTCTTCGCATTGTCACGACCTTTGCCATCCCCTATTCATCCCATCATGGGTTCTTACGAGACCGCCAACGGCGCCAGCGCCCTGCGATATATCCCCCTCTCCTACAGCCCAGCCGACTCTCAGTCGACTGCGCTCCGCCTAATTCTGACCCTCTTCCCGGACTGGGAGGGTGCGGGCAACAAGATCGAATTTGTCCGCTTCACAGACGGCATCACCAACACTGTTCGTCCCCCCTTGCGCGGCTACGCCTCCACTGCGGAACTTCTCATTTGAACCTATTCACTGACAACGCCTTACAGCTCTTGAAAATTATCAACCGCAAGGCCGGCTTGACAGAGGAACAAATAGACAATGAGGCCGTGTTGATGCGCGCATACGGAAATGGCACTGAGATCCTCATAGACCGTGAAAGTACGAAGACCCAGAGCATCTGCTTTGCTCCTAACTCCTTCCCACAGCCTTTAGTCCCCCTGGAAATTTTGGAGCCCTTCTTCGCCTTTACTGCCGAGTGCGACATCTGCTAAAGTAAACTCGTGTCACTACAGGAGAAACTACGTCCCACGCCCTTCTCGCCAGCCGCGGCCTCGCTCCTCCTCTTCTCGCGCGTTTCAACAACGGCCTCCTCTATAGATTCATCCGTGGCAAGCCGTGCAGTCACCAAGATCTTGTCACACCACCCATTTTCCGCGGCGTTGCGCGCAAGCTGGCCCAGTGGCACGCTGTCCTCCCCATCAATGGCAACAGCTCGGCACCCGCTCAGGAGCCCTCGGTTGTGGCCAACGGGACTGAGGCAGAGAAGCACGACTTCGACGTCATCCAACCGCGTCGTGCAGGCCCCTCCATGTGGGCAGTCCTCCAGAAATGGATTATCGCCCTGCCAGTGGCCACACCTGAGCAGCGCTCTCGGCGGCTTAGCCTGCAGCAGGAACTGCAGTGGGTCGTGGGCCAGCTCGACGATGGTCAAGGCATTGGCGAAGACGGGGTACGCCACCATCCAAACCATCCATATTAACCACTAGATAACCTGACTAACTTTTTGCCGGCAGCTTGTTTTCTCGCACTGTGATCTCCTTTGCGCCAATGTGATCGTTCTTCCTGATGACGGCAGTAAGCCCTCGGACCAGATCACGCCGGTGAATTTCATCGACTACGAATATGCAGTCCCCGCTCCGGCGGCGTTCGATATTGCCAACCATTTGGCAGAGTGGATCGGCTACGACTGCGACTACAACATGACACCCACTCGATCTGTGCGCCGTCAATTCCTGAGCGAGTACACCAAGAGCTACGTGCAGCACCGTGGACTGGACGCATCGTCCGAGTCCGAGATCGTCGACCGCTTATATCATGACGTCGATCGTTTCCGCGGTATCCCCGGTCTATACTGGTGAGTTCTGCTGCTCTTTGCAATACTACCCTACCCAGCATGGAAGGACTAATTGAATATGATTGTAGGGGTGTGTGGGCACTGATCCAAGCCCAGATTTCTCAAATCGACTTCGATTACGCCAGCTACGCCGAGCTGCGCTTGGGCGAGTACTGGGCCTGGAAGCGCGAAGTCGACGGCAGCCGACAAAAAGCGGGCGAGGAAGCGCCCCTTCGTGAACAGCGCTGGGCTCAGGAGGCATGAAGCAGAAGCCAAATAACCCCTCATCCTAACCCAGCTCCACTCCCCAGCATTCGCACATCACACCCTTTTCACACTTTTGCTCTTCCCCCTCCTGGACCGGCGTCACCGGCCCACATAGCCTCTTTCCTCGACCTGCATTTGAAGCGGGTCGAAAGAAAATAGCGCACGGGTATTTGCAGCTGGGCCACCCCGGGGCAATTCAACACGGATCGAGTTGAAAGCGAAATGAGGAGCACGTGTGGAGCTGGGAAATCTGCCTGAACAGGCACCATCGTGCATAGTCGACGTCATCGTATTTTGGGTATCTTCAACAGGTGTTTGGATCAAAATGTGCCTTTTTGTGTTCTTTTTTTGATTTGCACATAGCTCTGGGAGGATATGTGTTGTCCCCGATCATCGTCTTTAGCAATTCCATCGGCCGCTGGCCAGCTATCTAATTCATTAATGTGGTTCACATAGATCTACGTGGTATGGGCCTGCAAGTAACATCCGATTTAGAAAAGGAAAGCGATGGCGTAGGTGTGTTCCGAGGTTGGTGTTTCTGGGCTTGCATGTATGAGATGCAGGCCACGCCCCGCATGCAGTAGAAACCCTGAACACGATAAACAATGCGCCGATCATCATAGAAATCAACGTGCTAAGGCAATTCCCGTCGCACGGGTGATCTCACTCATTCGCCTTGCCATGATGAACGTGTAATGTTGTCATGATAGTACAGAGGAAATGCAAAATTCTGTGTACCGAATCTTGATAATGAGAACTCCAGCCCAACATCATTGAGCATCCCCACTGGCCACGATGGATATTTGTCCTGATCGGCAACGCGCCAATCGTGCCTAGGAGCCTATGGGTCCATACCCGTGTGCGGGGCGCAAAGTTTTCTGGCGATGTAGGAGACCATTACTGTCATCTTTTATGAACTGACAAGCGAGGGGCCATTCAAGAGACAAGCATCTGATGGGAATATACCGCTGACAAATTCGACCCATGGACATCTGAGGATCCCGCGCAATCGTACTCATACAAGTCGCGGTGAAATGTGGACATTAGATTATTTCATAGTTCATTATCCATTCATTTCACAAGCCAATACTCGCATTCGATCTGAGCCCTCGATCTCCAAACGTCTATTATGCTCGGGTATCAATCGGCGAAAGAATTCGAATACAGATTGTGTCCTGTTTTCCGGATCTTCAACTTCCCACGCATCTCCCTCTCTTACTTCCGTGAAAACGTACCCGTGAGAGTAGAACCGTTCTCTGCTATTTGCTGAAGGGCACAATGTGCTCGCTTCATTCCCACTCAGACCCTCCCCCAATCCAGATGCACCCAAGCGACGAAGCCGCTGATCTATGAACCATAATGTTCGACCAGCATGATCATGTAGCACAGCTATCATATCAACCAACGTCGACGGAATGAATTCAATCCATCGCAAGTCAAACGTGATGGCAACATCCAAGCCCAGAAAACTCGGATGAGGCTCACAGAGACCCTCACGCCTATAATCAAACAGAAACCTATCGCCGGCATAATGGTAAAACCACTCCACAGACCCGGGGTCCAGCCCCACGAGATGAATGAGATCCTTTCCAGGACATATAGTTACATGATGAGCTTTCCCATAGCTGTCGATATAGGAAGCCGTATGTGAAACCCCAGGTTGGCCGGCGTAATCGCCGCGACCAGCCAATCGAGCCGGACACCCTGGATTCAAAAGATCGGACCACCATTCATTTTTGCGGAAGCGTCTTTCCAATGCTTTTCGCGATTGTTGACAGGCCATCCAAAGCCCGCTGTCCAATCTGTAGGCCGATGTATTGCGGCGCGGGGCTTCATTGCGGGGTACGGCCAGACCGAAATTCTTGCCCAAGTAACCACCATGTTCGAATCGGAGGAAATCTGCATGAATTCTATCTGCTCCGTTGGGCTTGTCGAAGTAGTGGTCGACTATGATAAATTCATGTAGATGTCGATTGCCGGGGAGCGGGCGAATGGCCAGATCCCATATGTGGTCTTGGATCTCGGTTGGCAGGCTCCGAAAGAGGTGAAATGTCATTTTTGTTTGCTCCATTTCAATTGAAATTGGCCGGTCTTTGCATTGTGGTGAAATTGGGGATTTGAAGAATAGCCTGTTGGCTATTGACTTGCTTTAAGCGAGTTCTTGTGCAGAACCTTGGAATATTCTAATGTTGGAGTGCAAACACCCCGCTAACAAACATCAGCTTCAACGGCATTTGTCGTGTATTTTGACGTGGAAAGGTTTTGAGTCGCGAATTGTCGAAACATAATAGATTATGAATGACTTTTCTCTCAGGAGAGTCTATCATTTTTGGGTTTTTGGAAGTGAGATTGATGAGCAATAAATTCTACGTCGCCAATGCCGCTTCTCATGGACAAGACAATACCATTGCCGTTTTTAAGCGCTATCTCTTGCCTTTTTGAGAATATGTTCTGCCTTGTCTTTTTGGTCTAAATTATTAACAAGGCTGTTTATGCATATTCTTCGATTCCCGATGCTAGTCCCCCTTTATTCTACCGGATCTAAAATGGTTCTTATTTAGCGATACATTCCTCCGTTTTGGTGATATTTTATCTTATCTGAGACCCCCTGAGACCCCTGTCAGATGGCGCAAGACGGCGCTAGTCAGCTCGTGCATGGCGAACGTTGAGAGCTCTCGGCTGCCTAGTCACTCTCAGACTTCTGACCCGACCACAACCTGGGTCATCCATGAAGTCCGAGATGGAGAAATCAAAATCGGCTTCCATCAATCGGCCTCAAACATGGGGCTGGAGGGCGATCGTCTGGATGGCAGCATCCATGGGGATACTAGGCCTGATGAGATTCCGTGGTTTCCCTACCTCGCATCGCTGGGCCTTCCCAGGCCACGATTGCGAAGTCCACAAATCGCCGTATGGATCGTTTCCCCATCAGGAAGATCCATTCCATTTTATTCCTTGCACTGATGCCAGTCATCTACCACCACTCAACGACCCTACCCCTCATCAGTCATGGGCTGCCCTCTTCGACCCCAACCCCGATCACTGGAGTTGGGGGAGCACAGGCCGCGGCATCTACCTATGCGGATATTTAGATCTTCCGCTCGATTATCACAACAATTCTGATCCACGCATCGTCCGCATTGCAGTCACCAAGTTTCAAGTCGCCGGTTTGCCTCTTGAAAATGATCGCAATGCTTCATTTGAAAGCTACAAGAGTAAGCGTACCATCATCATCGAACCCGGTGGCCCGGGAGGCAGCGGCACATCTTTCCTCTGGGATACCGCGGAGGAGACCACCAACCGTTTCAGCGACGGTGAATTCGATGTGCTTGGGTGGGATCCACGCGGTGTTAATCTCTCTCTCCCTGCTGCGTCATGTTTCCCTCGCAATCAGTTCCGGGACAGATGGTCACTGCTATCTCTCCGGCATCGGGAAGAGGCTCCAAAGGGCCAGCTTGAAATTGTCGATGCCATGAACAACGCCACCTTCTTTGCGTGTCAGCAGAAACTAGGGGATTTCGGCCGATTCGTCAGCACGGCTTTCGTAGCGCGCGATCTCGAGGAGATCCGGAAAGCTCTTCGGGAAGAGGATGTCTCGGGGTACTTTGTTAGCTATGGTACAGGAATCGGTCAGACATATGTCAATATGTTTCCCAGCCGGGCGGGTCGTATGATCCTTGATGGAACCGAGTATGTCAGAGACCACCGCCTCTTGGGAGGCTTTGGCTGGACTGCCCTTGACAACACGACAGATGCATGGCGTGATGGATTCTTAGGTGAGTGTGTAAATGCCGGTCCGGAGTGGTGTGCATTAGCAAATCCTATCCCTGGTCAAGAGGACCAGGGCCCTGTGACACTGGAGCAGCTGGAAAAACGCATGGCACAACTACTCGAGTCGCTCAGAATCCGCCCGCAATCCGCGTACACAGATTCCAGCGGTCCGTCCCTAATCACATACTCGGCGCTCGTAGACGAAATCCTCTACTCGGCGATGTACAAGCCGATGAGCTGGCCTGATACCGCGCAGATGCTCTTTGAGCTCGAATTAGGAAATGCCACACGAGCAGCGAACCTCTTAGACCTCTCATGGAGTGACCATACCGTCAAGCCGCCCTATGCTCAAGACCCGTCTTCTAATGAACTCGAGTCTCTCGTGATCTGTTCCGATTCATACGACGCGCCTCTTCCAGACGGACTTGACTGGTGGGATGATCTGTGGCGGAACATGACGACCCAAAGTTGGATCGCTGGGAACTCTCGGTTCTTCTCAGTCCTCCCATGCAGACATTTCAATACTTATTGGCCCCGTCCTTCAGAGGTGTACCGTGGTGATCTCAACCATACGCTCAACACACCTGTCCTCCTCATCGCCTCTACCTATGATCCTGCAACTCCCTTGCGTAATGGAAGAAGATTGTTAGAGGAGATGGGTACAAATGCCCGGCTGATTGTTCACAATGGCTATGGACATAGTTCCAGGCGTGATCCTTCAGATTGCACAGATCGAGTTGCGAAGGCTTATATTCTTCACGGCACACTTCCCGAAGAGCAGGAAATTGAGTGCTTTGCTAATAAGAGGCCTTATGTTCATGGTATCGTGGGAGACAATTGACAACAGAGTCATAAAAGATGCCTCTGTAGCTAGACCAACAGGAAATTCGAAGGGGCGAAAGTCATTTAATTCATTTGGTTCTTCGCTGTGTTCTAGATGTTTCTTCCAGAGATTCCTGGAGAAGATTCAAATGAGTGTTTACTGATTGACCAGAGACTTCTTCTATGGATTCCCGAAAGCATCTTTTTGGGTCTCTTTTGGATTGCAATGGTGGCAACCGGGCTATCAGCTTCTAGGGAGAAAAAGCCATTATGGCTCAGTGGCACTACTCATATAAAAACTGAAAAGTCGAATGGCAACGGTGGGTAAATTTAAACACTAAATGCTTGCGACAAATGACATGGCAAGGCCATGCATGCAAAGTTTCAACACTGTCCACATCATCAAGAATCGTGAGACATAACATATATACAAAGAATGTATAGACAGTGAAGCCGAACCCTTTTTCACATGCCCTTACAGACGGTGCTGCACAGGGGAGGTAGGCTCCGGAATAGATGGAGCCTGACCCTCCCATTTCAGGACGTGGCTCATCTTGTGATACGAGTCAATACCTCTGCGGGCGTGATCCGCGGGCACAAAGGGGTCAGTGTCAGCGAGGGTACGGCTGAAAAGCTCCAATGAAACCCAGCCGCGGAAGCCAAGGTCATCGAAGAAGACCTTCGCGATGTCTAGAATGGGAAGATAACCACCACGGTCCTCCTCGAAGGGGAAGAGGCGGGCGTTTCGGGACCAGTTCATACGGGTAGGCTGACCCTCAACGTGGAAAGGATGCTTCTCGTCGAGAGGAGCGGAGAGACGCTCGCCATCAACGAGCTGAACATAGAAGATTTTGGAGGGGTCAATGTTGGCAGTGCGCAGACGCTCAAGGGAAGCCGCAAGATCCGCGGCCGCATTCGGGGTACGTCCAGAAGGCGCGGCCGGGTCGGCATAAACACGACCCGCAATATTAAATGAGTCCAAGCAGAGACCAAAGTTTGGACGGTTCACATCACGAACAACCTCCCACGAGGCCTCCCAAGTATCAATATGATTGCCCCAGCAGAGCGCCTCATACACGAAGCGGAAACCAGCACCAGCACCGAGATCAGCGAGGCGCTGGAGATCCTGCACAATGATGGTACGATCGCCGGTTGTACGTGGGGCTCCAGTCTGGGGGTCTGCACCAAGGAAGTTCGAGGGAACCTGGATGAGGTCTGTGTCTAGCGCCCGCGCCAACCTGAACCACTGGGGGAGTTTCTCGCTCAAGAGCTTGTCGGACTCGGCGCGGTCTAGGAGACCCTCGTACATGGAGAAGGGCTGCAGGCAGATGATGGTCAACCCGAGGCGCTTGCAGAGGCTGTGCACGGCTTTGGCAGCTTCCATGTGGTCACCATGAAATGTGCGCTGGGCGTAGCAGTCTAGGTCGTCGAAGAAGAGCTCGATGCCCTCAAACCCGTGGGCTGCGGCTTGCATCAACTTGCCCGGAAGATCGTGGATCCATGGTCGACCCAGGGACATGGAGGCAATGCCAGGGCGGTTGATGATCATCTTGGCAGATGTGTATCAAATCGGAGGATATAGTATATCTGAAGGCAGACGTAAGAGGAGCGGGCTGATTTGCCTCAGAATATGGCAAGGGATGGAATGGGGCAGAATGTGAAGTAGAATGTGATGCAAAATGAATGCGAAATGACAGACAGAATGAACAGAGGGGGGAACCAGCCTGTTCATCCGGGACTTATTTTTTCTGAATGCGTCGATAAGCCGCGAGAAACCATTATCCCGCCCCAAGCCCCAAAGGACCCAGGATCCCCACACCTGTTATCGCACTGACGATAGGATCACATGACCGGGTAAGCGTTAATCTGCACAATGTTTATCCGCTCCACTTGCTCCATCTTCTCCACATCCCCCCCGCCGCCCCCGAACAGGCGATTTCCCCAACCTTTTGCACGGTCTCATAATGTCTGCGGGGATCCGGGTCTAATTTGAAAGGTTCTCGTTAGATGAACGGTCCTGCCAAGACCCTAAGCCCCGAAGAACCGGCCATGTCACTCCTGATTAAGGTCTCCGGCACCGATCCGGCCGCTATTCAAATACACCCGCCTTAGATCACAGACGAATAGGCCAATATATGCTTCAGAACTCACTTCAATTGTGCTTTTGGACGACTATAGAGCCTCTGGAACTATCGCAATGACCCTCAAAATTGCCATCATCGGCGCAGGCCTCATTGGCCCACGCCACGCCCAATCCGTTCTCTCCAATCCATCTACCACCCTTTCAGGCCTCGTCGATCCATCTCCAGCAGCCCAAACCACCGCCACTACCCTGGAAACCACATACCATCCAACAATTGCACATCTCGTCTCATCTCCATCCAAACCTGACGCCGCAATAGTCTGCACACCAAACCACACCCACGTACCCATTGCCAAAGAGTTGCTCTCCGCCGGGATTCATGTCCTCCTCGAAAAACCATTCTCCGACACCCTAGAAACAGGTCTCTCTCTCCTCGAGTTCTCCAAGGCTCCGGAAAACGCCCATCTGAAGCTCCTAGTCGGCCATCACCGCCGCTTCAACCCCTACGTCCGCGCCGCTAAATCCGTCCTTGACTCCGGCTCTCTCGGCAATGTCATCGCCGTCAACGGCCTCTGGACTCTCTACAAGCCAGACTCCTACTTCGCTCCACCAGGGGATTGGCGCGCCTCCCGCTCCCGCGGCGGAGGCGTCATCCCAATCAACCTAGTCCATGACATCGACCTCATGCACCACTTCTTTGGTCCTATCGTCCGCGTCACCGCAGAGCGCACAATTCCTCAGCGGCCCAGTCCTCCCCACGATGCTGAAGAAGGTGCGGCTCTTACTCTCCGCTTCGCTTCAGGCGTGGTCGGTAGTTTTCTCGTCTGCGACGCCACGCCATCACCGCATAACTTCGAAACCGGCACAGGGGAGAACCCCATGATTCCAAAATCCAATGGATCTGACTTCTATCGAATTTTCGGGTCCGAGGCCTCACTGAGTGTACCGGATTTGACTAGGTGGAGCTATGATGGGAAGATGGAGAAGAGCTGGGCAAATGAGTTGACTGTGGATAAAATTAGGGTTCCAGATCAGGCGGCGCCGTTTGATTTACAACTGGAGCATTTTGTGAATGTTGTGAACGGGGATACAGTGCCCAATTGTTCTGGGGAAGAGGGGTTCAGGGCGCTTGTTGTTTGTGAAGCTGTTGTTAAAGCTATGGAGACTGGGGTGCCGGTGGATGTTGATGTGGATCTTTCGAAGAAATAAATCGTATGAAAGGCGATCTCGAGGCTACTTTCTTACTTGTTGTTTGTTAGGCAGCCTTTTAGTCAAATTTGGATGAACACTTCATTCGAAGTGAGGGCATGACGGAGTACTAAGAGTGTCGTGTTATGTGCATATAACAGTCTTCAAGGGCGAGATACAAGTAAAGCATTTAGAGTAGTGAGTACCTGGGAGTTTGCTCATATCATGCACTGGGTTGTCTTAATAAGAATATTTTTCAATCATTATAGTACTCAGCAGTAGTCTGCGTTTCCATCTCTACGATTTGAAGCAATTCTGTGATCTTGACTCATGTTCCTTCATTGGAGGCATTCCCGTAATTGAGCCATCCTCACGCTATAAATAGAGAAATGCATACAGTCCACCCCATCATTTTCTCGTTGGATGCTTCCCAAGAAGCATAGAAACCGACAAGCAATACTTCTTGACCACCGGACCCTATCGCTCTACTTCCCCTAAAATCGGAAGGTCTTCAAAGTGCAATCAAACTCAACCAACAATATTTTCTATTGGAAGTAGATAGGTCGAGCAAAGTCCATCATATATCAAATTCCAAGAAAAGAGGATTTTTCGTTGCCCGTGAGTGATTAGAATGAGATCACCGGTGTGTCCGAGATATTGCTGCTTCCAGGTCCCGCAAGTCTCGACAGTCGGCAGTACGAAGCTTAATATCTCGTTCCATATCGGAAATAGGATGTCCGGGCATGGTTTTAGCAGTTGTAACAGCTGGACGACGGGTACAGTTTGCAAGCGGATGGAGCGGAGTATCAGGCGTATGGCTCTCATGCTCAATACCCATTTCCACATCCGGGCGATGCCGTCTTTTGATGTATCGTGTGACAAGTTCGATGAGAATTCTCCCCACGATAGAGATGACTGTCCCTATTACCAGCCCGATCAAGCAAGATACAATGCAAGTAGAAGAGCACTGTTTACCAGCAGCCATGTCGAGTTGTACCACTAGTGAAAGTCGAATTCTTCTCTGAAGGTGAGGTTTGAGCATGATTGCCCGATCTTTGGATTATTCAAAGAATTGGGGTGTTCAGGATGATCGGATACGTCACCATCATATGGTATATTCTGCGCTATCCTGTAACCACCTGTCGCCGAAGCCTAATCCATCAGAAGCTTGAAAATACCCTGGCATCATACCTTAATATAATGTACAAGACTCGTGTGATGATCAAGATAGGTTCAAGAGGGAAAGATAGTTTGAATGTATCACCTAGACGTATAATGTTAACTTATGCCTCGGATGTTCGCCATAAATGTTTTGCTTACGAGAATGATGAAAGGCTGATGACGAGACCAGGTAAGAACTAACCGTGACCTCGCCTTTGTCATAAAAATGGACGCTAAAAAGAAAAGATTCGTCGAGATACAAAAGCACGCTAGAAATCATCATTGCAATGAACGAGGGCCATTTCTGAAAACTGACGAGAGCCATAGTTGGCACACCTGTGCCGAGAATGCGCAAAGTTTCGCCATCAGCAAGGAGAAACTGGCTTGGTTGGTCCTGGCAGGTATTGATGGGTTTTATAGTATCGATAGTCCCGGGTGCAAATCATCGAGAGCAAGCCCAGATGGCCACTGTATAACAATCAGCTTAGGGTCGACTTGAGGACCAAGAGGTCAGAGCTCACCATAAAGCAGATGCAAGCAAGATAATGATAGCCCCCAGTGATTTACTAGTCGTATCATGTGATTCTGCGGCCGCCATACTGGTGATAATGGCCAAGGCGAACCAAAATATAGTATCTGAGATGTCAAGAATCATATTGGCCTTCAAACTGGCCCAACGCTTGAATCGCTCAACGCGGGCTGTTAAAACCTGATAAGAGAGGCAAATGGCTGCTTTGAGGCACTACATCTTCGATGTTAGCATTAGGTTGACTGTCAAGGAGACTCAGATAATGTCCACTTACTACCGCAATGCCCCATGTATTTGCTCGAGAAGTAGATGTGCCTTTAAGGGATAAACGTGCAATAATGAGAATGAATGTCAAGGCAATGAGAGAACCGATAATCATGTGAAGCCGCGCCTTGATTTGTGGGTGGTCTCCAAAGGGGATCTTCATGTTGTAGGGGCACTAAATATCGGGATAGATGCGAAGTAGAGAAAGGAAGTCGGGAATGCTCTAGATACATGATTAGACTGTGGAAAGTCTGTCTAGATATGTACGTACCTTAGCTGGCGGGGTCAACAAGTTTCCCACTTCTCTTGTGTCTCCCTTGCGTGCCTTCACTAGGCTTTTTCTCGAACTCGTATCCGACTTCTCTTTGGGTTAGATACAGCGATTTCCATGGATACGGCCAAATCGAGACGGTGATAGGCTATTTTAATTTAGCAGTCTGCGTTTCTGCTATGCACAAGAAAAGATGATGCCTACATCAACTACATTCGTACTCGTATCTCTTTCCCTATACGGGTAGACCGTATCTTACCCTATCATTTCGCGCGTGGGGCAGTCCTGAGTAGCCACAAGAACGCTGTATCAATAGGCGAGGCTGTAACCACGATACCGCCAAGCAACGCTAAACTGAATGCGTGTCGGTTGAGATCGTCTTTCTATGGGGCCTCTAACTATACAAGCTAATGAACATGTGCTGATTTTCGCAGGCCCACACAAGCAAAGTTGTATCTTTCTTGCGTGGGCACTAGCGGTCTATAAGCTTCAATGTTACGAATACGATGAATTCACGAACTCACCCCTTAAGGTTCTGACCGCGCGTCTGACTTGCTACTCATTTTGCTTCTGCCTATCTTTTTTGTTTGTTGCCTTTGCAATTGTGTTTCCAAAAGCCTTCTTGCGCCAAAGACTCTGTCCTAGCCGAAAACAGTTCCAAGTTTCGTTCATTGTCTCAGACTCTCTATAGGCTTCTGATCTCTCGCAAATTTGGGTCAAAATATGAACAACCATCCGCAACCAGGCCGCGAGTCGGTTCCGGGGTTTGAGGAACCCCCGCCATACTCCGTAAGCGCGGATGAGTTGACCATTGAATCCGGTCTCGTGCAAGGTATGTGAAGATCCTTGGATTGCAGATGCTTGCTTCGCAGAAATAAGCTAAAAGGGTTTAATTAAGCCAATGGCCGTGTGGATGTCAACCTCGAGTCACGAATCGCTCAAACACTTGCTCAAATTATCAATGCCCAACAAGAGGACATACAAAATCCACCTCCTGATTACACGGAAGAAAAGGTCATCGAATTTGGTGATGTTGATCTTCCATTTCGATTGAACATTGTTATACAGATTGTAGGTAGCCGCGGAGATATACAGCCTTTCATCGCGCTGGGGACCGCATTAAAAGGATATGGCCACCGGGTTCGCATTGCTAGTCACAATGACTTTTCAGGTTTTGTCCGTGACTCTGGCTTGGAGTTCTATCCAATCGGGGGAGATCCGGTCGAATTGATGGCGTATATGATTAAAAACCCGGGGCTGATTCCACAACTCAAGACATTGCGTGAAGGAGAGGTGAGAAAGAAACAAGACATGGTTGCGAAAATGCTCGAAGGCTGCTGGAGATCATGCATCGAGGATGACCCATTGACGCAGGAGCCCTTTGTGGCCGATGCTATTATCGCGAACCCACCTAGCTTTGCACACATCCACTGTGCACAAGCATTGGGTATCCCTGTCCATCTGATGTTCACCATGCCCTGGAGCAGTACAAGAGCGTTTCCCCACCCTCTGGCTAACCTCACATCCACGTCCATGAATCCCCGTACGGCGAATTGGGTATCATATGGAGTGGTAGAGTGGCTCACCTGGCAAGGGTACGTTAGGCTCTTCAGTCGAGTCGAGCTATCTGTTTCAAATGGTGCCATCAAATGACTAAATTTTCTCGATCTCTAGATTAGGAGATGTGATAAATAAATGGCGAGACTCGATCAATCTGGATTCTGTCCCTATGACGGAAGGTCCTAGCCTAGCAGAGGTCTTGAAAGTACCTTTTACATATTGCTGGTCTCCAGCTCTCATTCCAAAGCCGCAAGATTGGCCATCGCACATTGGTATGCTTGAAATTGCCCGGAGAGGATATGGTGAAGAAACCAACTCACTTCTATGTAGACATTTGTGGCTTCCTATTCCGAGACCCGCCGACTTATCATCCTACAGCCGATTTGGAAAAGTTCTTACAGTCCGGCCCGCCTCCCATCTACATTGGTTTTGGTAGTATTGTGGTTTCAGACCCTCAAAGGCTCGTCAACACTGTTCTTCAGGCAGTGGCACAGGCTGGAGTTCGAGCTATCATCTCTAAGGGTTGGAGTAAAATCACAGGACCACAAGTTCCCAATGTTTACTACATCGACGACTGTCCGCATGAGTGGCTCTTCCAGCATGTAGCGGCAGTCGTTCACCATGGAGGCTCTGGCACCACCGCTTGCGGTCTCCGCAACAGTCGGCCCACGGCGATTGTGCCTTTCTTTGGAGAGTGAGTATAACGACTCAGTGAGACAGTCATCTCTATTGCTGATTAAATATTAGCCAACCATTCTGGGGCAACATGGTTGCCCGAGCTGGTGCGGGACCTAGACCAATCCCATACACATCTCTTACCGCTCACAATCTAGCCACAGCTATTCGATTCTGTCTCACTCCAGAAGCGAAAAAGGCCGCAGAGACAGTTTCTCAAACAATGCAGAGGGATGCGGGCGTCCAGGCCGCCCTCAACTCGTTTCATCGCAATTTGCCCGTGGACCAGATGCGTTGTGAGATTATGCCTGGTCAACCCGCGAGTCTGAAATACGTAAAGGGCAAACGTGTGTTGCGCCTCTCTACAACTGTGGCACAGTCATTGATTGAACATGGCAGGATTGACTCGGGCAAACTCAAATGGTATGTAAATTTGCGATATTCCTGTGTGCCGGGGCTTTCAGATTTCCGTGAGACGAGTTTTGAGTCTGATATTTCTTCACCTTCACTCTCACAGTTACCAAAGCAAGTCCATACTTATTGAAAATCGTCGTTGGGATCCTTTGACGGGTGTTCTGTCCGCCGCTACGAGCACAGGATCAGGCATGGTTCATTCGGCCTGTGAGCTTGTGTATAGCCCGTATAGAGAATACGCGCGAGGTCGATCTCCCAAGCCATCTGAAAACCCAACAGGCATGTCACAGCCGGGTCTCGAACCATCGATTGACAAGACTAAAAGTCAGGCAGGGATAGTGACTGCTGGGAAAATGGTGGGTGCTACGTTACAAAGCTTTGGCCACTTCACAGGAACCTATTTCAAAGGTGTGGTAGTTGATATTCCTCATGCGGCTGCCGAGGGGTTCCGCCAAATACCTCAGCTATATGGAGAGAAACCCAAGGAATATCAGCCCATTAAGGACTGGCAATCTGGAGCGATCTTTGCAGGGAGGAACTTTGTGGACGGCATGTCCGAGGGCCTCTCAAACATTATTACGCAGCCGATCAAAGGAGCCAAGAAAGAAGGAGCTTTGGGGGCTGTCAAGGGCTTTGCTAAAGGTACCGTTGAGCTGGCGACCAAAGTCCCATCAGGTAAGCTCTTCCAGTTTTCTTTGAGATAAAGAACTAATGCTCTTTCTGACAGCCGGAATCGGATTGGTGGCTTACCCATTGCACGGAATCGTAAAAAGCATCGACGCGGCATTTAGGTGGAAGGGTCAGAAGGCGATTGTGACTGCACGTCTTCGAGATGGACGCTACCAAATGACTCTGCAAGAACGAAATGGCATTCTTGAATCATTCGAAAGACTTTTGTCTGCCTAGTTAGCGCCTGTTGAAGAATCTATATGGAAGATTTGTATCTTTTGCCTTTTGATGCAGCATCTCATAAGCAACAGCTGGAAGAGTCAAAGCCGTAAGGTAAAAAGAAATGTAGTATTCTAGGTGACAACCTCTCAGCCGAAAATCTAATGTGTCCGTCCAGCATCATAATGACTGGCTAGCATCTCAAGATCTTCCGCCTTTTGATATCTCTTTTCACTGAGCATTTTACTCGGGTGTAAAATGGCGAGAATAATGCAACAACCAAGCATCAGAGCAGCATCAAAGACATAAACAAATGCTTCCTTGCTTTGCAAATAACCACCGCTTCCCTGCGCGTATTCGATCACTCGATAGACCGAACGGATCATGACTAGACAACTGACGGCATACAAGACCTTCATACACCGTGCCCAAGGAATACCGGCGTCCGCCACGTAATTCATAGGCGAAGCCAGCATTCGTCGGTGGAAAATGACCGAAACAATGATGAAGAATCCGAAAAAGAATATTTGGACGATGAGACCGGCGAGGATGAGGTTCTCGCCCATGTCGATATTGTCCTTAGTTTTCGCAGTGGAAAGGAATCCTCCTCCTATTGAATATTAAATCAGTCCCTGTATTGAGTCCGGATTGTGATCCGACGGCGAAATGAGACCATACCTCCACATTGCATGAAGAAGGAAATAACATCTCCAATCACGAAAATTTTCGTAAGCCATGACGGCCGGATGATCGAGTTTGAACTCGCATTTAATCCCACAATGAGACGTCCCAGTATCATATAGACAGAAGCAGCAAATAAGGCAGGAGCGAGAAGAATAAGAAGACTTTGTCCGACATAGGGCAGTAATGTCCAGTCTGGCGTTTGCGCTGAATTGACATAGCGGCACACATAGCCGATGGTTTCGACTGAATAAGAAGATCGAAAGCATTAATTGAGTGCAGCCTCACGGATAAAGAAGGGTACCTTACAGACACAACCAATTGTGAATGGTATCATGAACCAACTCCGCGCACGAATCATCCGCACAACATGGATCACTGTTGCCAGTCCGAAAAGGGCAGCGAAGGGAACGGCCGCGCCGCCAGAAGGATCGTAATTATAAAGCTTAAAAGTCATGATTCCGAAAATGAGAAATGAGAGAATAGAACAAGAAATCAAGGGCGAAAAATGAATAAAGTAGCGAAAGCAATGTTCAATGGATAGTTCCAAGGTTCACTATGTTTAAATATTATTTCATGAGGAAACAATGCATCTTTCATATTCACACTAGGTAGCAGGCCCCTTCAAATGAGCCCTAAACGGCGCCCGATACGAAGAAAAGTGGCGGTAAGAAATTATCGATCTGACTAGTTTCTCAAACCATTTCACGACCCAAGTTGTATCGACGGTTGATTGGATGGTAGTCGATCGTGAGATTTCCAACGGAAATATTGGCAGATCAGAAAACTTGCCCGAGTAGGTGGATCTGGCCACGGCGCACCCAAGTCGCGCGTACGAGTTTCAAATAGTACTATTTTTGAAGCCCCTTTCTTTCCTGAAATTTTGAAAACGAACGAAAGGTCCCGAAAACAAGTGGCGAATATCCGACGCCCCACTTCAGCCTTCCTGGAAAGGAGCATGAAACGAGTACGAGCCAAAATAAGCCCAAGGGAGGGGATACTCGTAACCTTAACTTAGAACGTCCGTGGCTGTACAATTTTGGGGCTGGGACGAATCCTTGTCTTTCCAGTGGCCGCATGCTCATGATTTAAAAGCTCTTGATAAATCGGCCATGGTGTCAATTTTAAAATCTCTCATCTACCAGCACCTTCAGACACAGAGAAATACATCGCAGCAATGGATTTCGTTTTCTATTATTACACCCCGTCTACGGCGGCGGCAATCATCTTCACTGTTTTATTCGGGTTGAGCAGTCTTCTGCATTTCTATCAGCTTGTGCGAACAAGGACATGGTTCATGATTCCCTTCTTGATCGGCGCACTCTGTAAGTCCAAAACACAATTGCTCATATTATGAGGATCAGTGCTAAACTCGTTTTTTTTTTCAGTGGAAACTGTCGGGTATATCGGACGCTTGCTTTCATCATTTGAGGCACCAGACTTCACCAAAGGCCCATACATCATGCAAAGCGCATTGATCCTAATCGCACCCGCTTTTCTGGCTGCGAGTATCTACATGACTCTCGGACGCATTATCTACATGCTTGAAGCGGAGAAACTTTCCATTATCAGGATCGGATGGCTCACCAAGATCTTTGTCACCGGTGACGTGCTTTCTTTTTTGATGCAGGCCTCAGGTACGTAGAATGTTTCAACCTATGCATCTACCGATGATGCTCATGAAGAATACTGAGCTGACTGATTTCAAGGTGCCGGGCTCATGGCCTCAAGTTCGGATCCATCCACTGGGGAACATGTTATCATCGGCGGTCTCTTCGTGCAAATCATCTTCTTTGGCCTCTTCACCATCAGTGCTGTTGTCTTCCACACTCGCATCACCAAGACCCCCACCTCCCGCTCGATCGAGTTGAAGGGCCCCTGGACCCGCCATATGACCGCCCTTTACGTCGCCAGTGTTTTGATTCTGGTTCGCTCTGTCATTCGTGTCGCGGAATACCTGGAAGGATATAGTGGATATCTGATGAAGCACGAGGTCTTCATCTATGTATTCGACGCCCTCCTTATGTTCATCACTGTGCTTGTTCTCCAGTATGAGCACCCCAGCGAGATTAACTGCTTGATTGGCCGCGGCCACAAGTACTCGGAGAAGGCTATTTGGATCCGTGAGTTTGTTCCAGACTCATCGTTCTCCGCGCTCGAGATGGGTCGGTCGGGGGAATCTCAATTTGAGCAAGTGCACGAAAGTCTGGGCCTTGGGGAGGTTAAAAGATGATTTATGTTTTATCACGAGTGAACAGGGAGTTTTCATATAAATACATGCGTCTGGACGTTTTTCTTAAATAAATTAGCTTATTTCGAACGATCATCGCTGGTCATATTGAATTATCATTTTAATACCTGCACTACTGCCCATTTTATGTGACGATGCCAATCTGCCTCTAAGACCTGCACTATTTCCCCGAGAATGAGTCGACCCCACGATCCAATACACCAATTCTCTCGAGTGATGTGCAGAATCACGCAAAAGTGTGCAAGTATCACCAAAGAAAGCGGTTCTCGATTTTTGAGCCCTTCCAAAAATTCTGGAGGGGCTCGAATGGCCCACCCGCCCACTACCGTCAGTGACGTTGGCTCCGCATAGGTAAAGGGAGCCAATTCTTTCATGCTCCTAATTGCACGCTCGTAGGACTTCACATCGTGGCTTTCTTTTCTCTGACCATACTGAAAATTCAAGTCATCAAGAGTATTAAGTGCCGCGAGAACATCACCAGGGACGACCGCCCCAGGGTTTGTGATATTGAACACAGGCGCAAAATTGCTGTGCCGGAGGAACTCCATGACTTGATTTCCGACTGTCTGAATTCCGCGAGCCAACATCAAGATGTTGATCAAGGCATTCAACCCAGGTCCGTCGTCAGGGTTGGAGTAATGATGGGCGCTCGCAAAGCTAAACACAACCGCAATACTGGCAAAACTCATCATTGCTCGTGCATTCGATTCGTCGATCTTATGCAGCTCTTCTGAGAAAAGAGCCAAAGCTGTGCTCTTGTGCGCAATGGCAATATTGATCCACTCTGCATGGCGCTCATCCTGGCGAAGATGAGCCAGATGCAATGCTGAGATGGCCAATATGCCGTGCATCAAGAAGGGAGTGTGTAGTGCCTCTTGAAGCACTGGGATTTCCCAGACTTTCCTTGTTTCTTCATTTCTTGCGAACATTTTGTGCGTATGCATGATCCACTGGAGTTCAAGCTCCAGATGGGCCAAGTTCAACGGAGGGGCTCCACTAGTCGCACCTAACGGGGAAACATGGCTGCGGGCGGAGCTGCTAGCCTCGGATGAAGATCTTACGCCTCGTACACTTTTCCTTGATGATCTTGCCGAACTCTCTGAGTTGCCTGCAAAAACGAAAGGGACCGACGCGATGTACTCGCATGTATCATTACGCTGAGTGCAATTTTGGCAATCTGGCCGGTGCTCGTCACACTGATAGATTTATTAGCATGAGTAATAAATTCACCTCAATTTGTGTCTTCAAGGTAGATGATCGCATACTTTTACTCGTCGTCGCTTGCAGTTGCTGCATCCATGACGCGATTTTTGATGAGAGCGGCGCGTGGCCATGTCTTGCTGTAATCCTGCGTCAGAGATACATTGGCTTTGGACCTAGTGTTCGTACTCGTGTGAGGCGCAAAATTAATCCGGCTTAGGGGACAATGCTCGCAACTGCCGGCGAGAACCGAGCCATAAGTAAGATGATGTTGAGAATCCTGAGTCGGCAAGGTGATCCGAATGCAGATAAAATCACGAATACGAACCCGAGCCCCACTGTCTCACATTTAAGAGGCTGAGACTTGGAGATCTGGTTGCTTATTGTGGGTCCAGTCCGTGGAAGAATCAATCAATGGACACCCCTCGGAATGAAGGCGTGGGTGCCTAGGAAGATACTCGTTTTGAAACTTCTCGGTATAGAGAGTAGCATTTACAGCCACCTCTGTATTTATCATTTAGCGTTGGCAGTCATGAACATTTATTTCCCTTTTCATTTCCATTTCTTTTCACCTGCAGCGATGCTCATATCTCTACTCGTCCTAATCGTTGCTGCCTGGGGTGTTAGCACCTGGTGGCTTCCTCTCTATCACAACTGGTCCACTGCACGGCGACTCAAAGTGCCAGTGATCGTCTGTCCTATCTCACGCCATGATTTAATGTGGAGGCGTTTTCAAAAAGTATTCGAATCTAAATTGCTCGTTTCTTGGCGGACGATCTTCCCTTTTCTCCGACTTCTAAAGCCAAATTGGGTGTTTCTGGAAAAACATGCCATCTTCGAAGAGTATGGTGATATGTTTGCAATCGTCACTCCAAGCGGCTGCGAACTATTCATTGCCGACTCAGAGGCTGCTAGGCAGATTTTGATGCGGAAAAATGACTTCCCTAAGCCCCTTGACTTTACAAGTAAGCCGAACGGTGAACTTTGTCGGCTTTCTCGAAGTGCTAATAAGTAAATAGAAAGACTTGGTGTATTTGGAACCAGCTTGGCTACTGTATGGACTTTCTTCCATTTCAAAGATCTATCTACTGGATTTGTATCTTGAGAAAAGCCCACTAACGTGTATGCTAAACAGGTTGATGGAGCCGACTGGAGTCGTCATCGCCGATGTACTGCTGTAGCATTCTCGGATACAATCCACGAAGCAGTATGGACGACATCATGTTCTGAAGCATCCGACGCATTGAGGCATTTCATGTCCCAAGACTATGTCTCCAGTACTCATCGTGACATGAGACGGTTCAGCTTTGCCATTCTTTTGAAAGCCTGCTTAGGGATGGGCGAAGACAATAACGGCACCGATGTAGCCAGTCCAATTTCCGATATAGCCAAAGAGGATCTTGAATCTTTCTTCAATATGCTTACGAGGAATCCCAAGGCTTGCAGAGGTGGACAAGATCCTCATGCCCCCTTTCATGCAAGCCATCAAGGGGCCAAATCAATCATCAAAAGCTTGGTGGAATACCGAAGACACCACCTGTCATCAAAAGCAGATCTTCTCTCTTCCATGCTAAGCTCAGCCGATGCCCATATGCTATCGAACGAGGAAATAGAAAGCAATCTGTTTCTTTTCATGTTCGCTGGTCACGAGACAACAGCTAATACACTTGTCTATATCATTTATTTTCTGGCGATTTTTCCCGAGTGGCAACAATGGGTTGTCCAAGAAATCGACGAGATATTCTCTGGTCTGCCATCGAATGATGAGATCTCCTACAAGGATTTGTTTCATCAGCTGACCAGGCTGAAAGCAATCATAGTAAGCCATTCCCAGCCATGTCCAATGCATGGAGGACTCTAACGGAACCTTCAGTATGAAACTCTCCGCCTCTATGGCCCGGTCGTGGACCTTCTTCGAAGCACATCTCCAGATCAAGACCAGGCCATCACCCACGTCGACGGATCAAAAATAATGATCCCGGCAAATACTCTTATTAACATCCTCACGCCAGCACTACACAGAAATCCGAATTACTGGGGCTCGGACGCTTCCTCATGGAAGCCAGATCGATGGCTGAGTGACAAGGGAATCGCTAGTGATAAAGTCGATCATCTTTTCGCATGGGCCGAAGGTGCTCGAGCATGCCCGGGGAGGAAATTCTCCCAAATCGAGATCTTAGCCGTCCTTGTTACTCTATTGCGTCGGGCATCGGTGCAAATCGTGCCACGGCCGGGCGTGGGTCTTGAAGAAGCCCGGGCGGAGGCTTTGAGGAAGTTACAAAATAGTCGATCTCTTCTAACATTGCACATAAAACAGCCGGAAGCTATCCATGTTAGATGGTGCCCGCGACAATGAACAACAGTTTACAATTTTGTATTTCCAAAGCTTCTTAATCAAGACCCACTCATTTTGTAAGACTTGAGTGTCATCTCTCTAGGCTAGCACTACAATGAAACACGACGAAAAATCCAGTTGACAAGCGATGATATCTACACCCGTCGCGCCAGCAAGCATTGGGTAACGAGAAAGCAAATACTTCAAAGATTCTCAGCAAGTGAATACAGAGAGATGATAGATTTTGAGCGAGTATCAGAGCAGCAAATATCGACTCTGAATCCACTAAAACCAGAATGATCACCACTTGTACGGAAACCGTTAATCAAGGGGCATTGACATAGTGAGCAAGAAGAATAAAACTTGTGCAGAAGGCTCCGAGTGCAAATACAGCTCCTTAGGTTCGCCACAAAGCGTCCGCTTCTACGCCGGCGCTGCGGCATTCCGAATACCATGCAACATGCAAGCGGGGCCTTTACACAACACCGACCCGCTGCATTTTGTGGATCCATATCGGATTCTCATGAGCAATGGCAATAGTGTGAGCAACAATACCAGGAATATCAGGTCGCGCATTCTAATAAATGTTGAGACTGAACGATTTCGTCGTCGTGATGTCTTTCGGACCAGATCAACAGGGGCGAGGGAGGAACAGAAGAAAAACTGAGGAACAGAAGAAAAACTGAAAGTAAGAGTAAATGATTGCGCCGTACATAGGTGCTAGTCTGATGTCAAGAGACGTACGAATACCTGCTATCTTACTGAAGAATGAGAACATGTACATCGTGTTTAAAACCTGTTGAGAGCACCTTGTAGTGAATGTACAAGATATCGCTCCTTATCATGCATCCAAGCTTTGACGTATTTGCCTCTTCCCGCTCGTTAAATGACTAACTTTTATATGCCAGGAATCCGACTTGTGTCTATATCTATTCTTGGTCTTTGGTATCGGACTACAATCTCCTGGGAGCAATATGGGAATAATCGTCAAATCATGGGCATTGGGAACTATGTATATCATCACCAGGATCAACCCAGCTTAAATTTAACCTTCGTCTCTAACGGCTCTATATTGCGGACCGAGAGCATTCACAAAAAACGACACAATAATACAATGCCAGGTCATCACGCAAACTTAGCCATATCCTCGACTTGCTCGGTGTCGACCTTGTTCGCATAGCCCGACTCCTCGATATCATGACGGAAGCGCTCCTCGTCTTCGCGCAGCTTCGCCACAATGGTAGGATGCGCGCGCCACACAGGTTTGATCTCGAAGAGCTGATCCATGCTCTCGAGGGGCACGCCCTTCGTCTCGGGAATGAGGAAGTAAACAAAGACGAAGGAGCAAATCATCAGCGACGCAAAGAAGAAGTACACGCCGTATCCCATGGTGGTGAACATCTGAGGTGTGAAACGAGAGATGAGGAAATTCCACAGCCAGTTGGAGGCGGCGGCGCAGGCCTGTGCGAGAGATCGCATGTTGGGGTCGAACATTTCCTGTGGGATTATTAGTCTTGGGTTTTCGCTTGTTTTTGCCCGAAGTGAAGGAGCGGAGAACTTACGGAGTTGAGGACCCACGGGGTGCCATTCCAAGTAGGGGTATAGAATACGGTCCAGAGGTAGAAGAAGAACATGGCGGCGATACCGCCACCGTCCATGGAGGTCTTGGGGTGAAGGGCAGGCTGGGCAAGCTTGATGTAGGCGCCGACGATCCAGAGGCAGACGGAGCCACCGAGGGCACCGATGAGAAGCAAGTTGCGACGGCCGACTCGGTCGATCAGCCAGAGGAGCCAGACGAAGGTGACAACGGTCTTGACGACGCCGAAAATACCAGTGGTCAGGAGGCTTGTGTTACCACCGGTAACACCAATGGACTATTGAACTTGTTAGTGCTGTGCCAGAGTGAAAATGATAAGGGCGACTCACCTTGAACACGGTCGGGGAGTAGTAGTTGATAGCGTTGATACCAGAGCCATTCTGCCAGAAGAACATGGCACTTCCGAGGAAGAGACGCCACATAACACGTTTGTTGGTGCCGGCAGCCTTGAAGGGCTTCCAGAAACCGATACCGATCGTTGCTCGCTGTTCCTCGAGAGCTTGGTCGATAGCACCGATCTCCTCAATCATGTAGATGTCATTTTCGTTCAATTGGCGCATCCAGCAGAGGTTTTTAATGGCCTCCTCGCGGCGACCACGTCCGAACAACCAACGAGGCGACTCCTTGATGAAAACGCATCCTATGATCAATAGGCCAGCTGGAATCAACTGCACCGCGAAGGGAATCAACCATTGCTTATGGCTCGGGGCCATAGTGGAATCAACACCGTACTGTCACCGCAAATTAGCATGAGTCATGTGGTCGAAGAGGGAGAGAAGGACAGAGGTAACATACATTAATCCAGAAGCCAACCAAGCCACCAATCTGCCAGCCAAGTTCGTAGACACCGACCAAGCGACCACGAATAGCCGGGGGTGCCAGTTCAGAGATGTAGATAGGAGTCAAGTTGGACCCGGCACCGACACCCAGACCAGCTAGGACACGTCCACCGTAGATCAGGCCAAGGCCGCGGTCACCATTCGCACCAAGCATGAGGCCAGCACCGAGAATGAAAACCAGAGCAGAAGCCATCAAACCAATTCTGCGGCCCCAAAAGTGACCAATGGGGTACGCGAAGAAAGCACCGAAGAAGGCACCGGCCTGGTAAAGGGAAACAATGTTGGCGCTGAGAAGGTTCTTGGCAGGGGTGGACATGTCGTTGAAATGAAACTCGTTCTTGAACGAGTCTAGGGCAAGGGTTGTGCCGATGAAGGCACTGTCATAGCCGATCATGCATGATGTGCATGAGGCGACGGCCGCCAGGAGATAGACTCTCCAGTTATACACGGACTTGGGCGTCGGGCGGTCCTCGACCAGCTTGAGAATCGACATTATGGGAGGGATATCAGGTGAGTATAGATGATAGAAGAGAACAAAAAGAAGATTGGCGGTGTGATTGCACTTGAAATGTCACCTCAAACGCAAAACAGCGGGCAGAGGTTTTCAGATCTCCCTCGAAGGGACAGTCACCACTGTGTGGCGAAGGGGTGGAGGTGAAGAAGCCTAGGGTAGAGATGAACGATGGAGTAGAAAAAAAGATCTACCATCCGGGGGCCTATGGGCTCTAAATAGTCCGAAACCCCAGACTGGATGGAGCTGGGGGATAAGCGAAGAATCTGGGGTTAAGGTCAGGGGGGGCAAGAAAAATCGTGGAACTGCGAGGCGGAGAAAGGTATAGCGCGATTATACTTTAACAAGAACAAAAAGCAAGCTCCGGCAAAACGATATAAACTTTCGTCGGCTAGAAACTGTGCGCAAAGGATGACAAGCCCTTGGCCCCAAGGAAAGGAAGGAATGGCGAACTCTCATTTTTTCTCGTCCAAGACGAGGCTTGGGTCCAGACCGAAAGAGGCTAACAGATGCTAAAAGAGGCCATGTGGTTGGCCTAAGTCCCGAGTGTGGGGAGGGCCGATGCCGCTGTGGGGGAAATCTACACCCCGTGATTCAGACACACTCTAAACGTGGGTAGATATGGGGTACCCCGGGGGGGGGGAGTATATGCATACCAGACGCACGTTCCAGTTCTTCTTTGCTCGAAAATTACCTTCTGTCGGATTCGCCGGATTCGATGGGTCCACGCGAGTACTCGTCTCGTGGGCTACCAATGACTGGTCATGTTGAGGGGGTGGCGGGGAAAAGCGATCCCCCGGACCATCGCCAAATACGCCTCGCCGCGGCAATCCGTCTAGAAATTCTTCTTGTGGTGAATATTCGGCCATGGTAACTTATTTTAAGCCATGTGTCCTTACAAACTTGACCTCTCGTCAGATAATTTCTCGTAGAGGAAAAAGAGGTGGTTATGGTGATGGCTCGGGGAAAGCATTCTGCCCGGGTAAAATTGATGTCTTTGCTTGGTGTTTCAGCCAGTGAGGGTAGATTTCGTATATGTCATTCAGCTCCTCCTGAGTATTATATGCCTAAGCCGGACAGTATTTCCTAGGCTAGCCGATGGCCACAGCCTGGAGAGTGGGTGTACTGTATGGGAGTGGGGAGAAGGGAAAAGCGCTGGGAGGAAAGTGTTTCTCCGCCCCGCGGCTCTACCTTTACGACGTAAAAAATCCTGAAAATAGCTTCATTGGTCCCCACGCGTCCCGGCCCCTCTGTGATTTTATCATATATCACTAACCCCCCTCCTCGACGCGCTCCTCAATTATCTTCACAAAAAAAAGAAATCTCACAATGGCCGCACCCCAAGTCACACCCACTCGGCCTGAGGAGCCCATCACTGTTCCGGAGAACCTCGACGGCGTGGCTTATTTGTATGGCCACCCACTCCTGAACTCCCTTTCCCCCCCCTTTGCACCAAACAGTCTACAATGCATTGGGCCTCAACTGGACCCAGATCCCCTTGTCCAGCGTGACGGGCACATCAGCCACTTACCCGCCACCCTACACCATGTCGCCCCCGATTGAAAAGTATCTGGCCTCGATCAAGTCCAACCCCAAGTTTGTCGGCTCTTCCGTCACAATGCCTCACAAGGTCGCCATCATGCCTTACCTAGACGATCTGACCGAGCACGCCCGCCAAGCCGGTGCCTGCAACACCATCTTTCTGCGCAAGAACGCCGCCGGCGAAACCGAGTACGTCGGCACAAACACCGACTGCGATGGGATCCGCGAGGCGCTCACCCAAAACACGCCTGACCCCGAGCGCTTCCGCGGCCGGCCCGCGCTCATCATCGGAGGCGGTGGTACCGCCCGTACCGCCATCTATGTTATGCGCCGCTGGCTCGGCTCAAGCAAGATCTACATCGTCAACCGTGATGCCGCTGAGGTCGCTACTATTCTCGAGGAAGACCGTCAACGTAACCCGGATCCCAATGCTCAGGCTCCCCTGATTCACGTCACTGATCCTGAGGAGGCGGCGCGTCTTGAGGCCCCTGTTGCCATCGTCTCGGGTATCCCCAACTACCCGCCCAAGACCCCCGAGGAGTTGAACGCCCGCGCCATCATCCAGGCTTTCTTGGGTACCGCAGCTGATGCGCCGCAGCAGCAGGGTGTTATTCTGGAGATGTGCTATCACCCTGTCCCCTGGACCGAGATTGCGCAGCTGGCGAGTGCTGCGGGTTGGAGAGTGATTCTTGGATCCGAGGCTTTGATCTGGCAGGGTCTGGAGCAGGCACGTCTGTGGACAGGTCAAGATGTTGTCGGCACACCTGGCCTTGTGCAGGCTGTGAAAGATGTTGTGAATGGGTCGGTCGCTGAGCGCTCGGCTAAGACGTCCAACCTTTGATGTTTCATTTTCCTTCTCATCTGGGCTTTGCTGTGTTTTATAATGTCATGTTACGATTGTACAGAGCTAGATTCTTGCATTAGATGGTTGGCGTCGTGGAATCTTTTCCACTGTTATCTACGGGGACGTCTGACTGCATATGATAGTTATATTTCCAAAAAATGCTTTCCGAATGTATAGTCTTGACTAGATCAATTTCTGTGAAGCTTTCGCTTCTTATGCGCCGGGTCGCGAGTATTCCAGCTGGCGAACCCGCCGCCAGACTTCGCGGACCGTGCGTTCCTGCGACTCGCGACCAGTCTCAGTTTCCGAGGGTCCAGCGGGTCTAGAATTGAGTTAGTGGATTTTTACAAGAGGTATTTGAGGCTCTATGGATTAACTTACCTAATGGCCAAATATAACCGGCTCCCAAGGCGCACATCTTCAATGGCATCGGTTTCAATGTTCTCAGGTGGATTAGCAGTAGTCACAAGCCCACCAGCTTCGAGGAGAATTGCGACACCAGCAGCGACATCCCTATTGAAGCATCATGGTCAGTTAATTCAACTCCACTTATCAAATACAAGATAAGAAGAAAAAGAGGCAAACTCACCACTCCCAACAACCACCCTCCCACCAAATATCAAATGACCCCATAGCCGTATATGCCAGATCAAGCGTCGCACTGCCCAAACTTCTTACACCATGTACCATGCCGCCCTTTCCACCACGCGAGCCTAGCTCTGAAGCAAGATTCACAAAACTCTCAATCTTGCGGCTCAAGTTTCCATCAGGAATATCCCTACGGTCCTTGCCCCACTCACATGAGAAGATACACTGTGCAGGCGCATTAGGCGGCATAGGCGGGATAGACGGGTTGCGAATGAGCGGAAGCTGGCGAGTCTCATTAAGCCAGGCGCCGCGGCCGCTACAGGCAGAAAAGAGCTGATCTTGGAAGGGCTGGTAGATTACGCCAATGACAGGGCGGTGGTTGACGATGAAGCCGATAGAAACGCAGAACATGGGAAAAAGATGCGTGTAGTTGACCGTGCCTAGTTCAATTAGAATGTGATAGAACTTGGGCGTTGGGAGACGGACCGTCTAAAGGATCAATGCACCATGTTGGCTGTTCGTCAATCAAGTAGTCGCGGGACTCGCCTTTGGCGTAGGTCTCTTCGCCGAGGAATCTGATGTTGTGAGTGCGAGCATGTTATAGGGACAAGGCGGACAAACTTATGATTCGGATATTTGCTCTTGAGGGCGTTGGAGATAAATTGTTCGACATCTGGCAGATTCCGTGAGTCTTTGGAGAGATGGTACTAGGACTGCTCCACTGCTTACCCTCATCTGTCTGGGTCACAATGTCGACCGAGTTGTCCTTCTCCTCGAACTTCTGCGAGTGCCCTTGACTGCCGGAAATGCGTCGATCTACATGCTCCATCAAGAGTTTTCCAGCCTTGCGGCCGAGATCGATGGCGAATGCATATATCTCATCGAGCTCCTCCTGCGAGAGCTGTCCCGCGGCCATGGTGGGGCGATTGTGGTGGAAGGTTGCTTCTGTAGTGACAATGAGACGACGGAAGAAGGTCTTTTCAAGACTGAGAGAGAGGACTGAGAGAGAGTAGAGAAGTTGTCCGGATTTTGAGTCACCTGCCCGGTGAAAAAAGGTCGAGGTCACCGCCGGTAGCCGATTTGGCTTATCGGCTTCCCCACTTGTGGAGACTTCGATCGGATATTTATGTTCAGCCATGTGTCGACCATTGAGCCTACATGCTACTATGTTGCATTAATGTATGGGAAGAACTTCAGAATCTGGAAGTACTTTGCAATACTTGGTATCTTTGAAGAGAAGGAAGGTAAAATTTTGATGGGATACCGCGGAGAAAGAAATGCGGGGGTTCCCACCAGGCTATTTACCAGCAGATGCTGGACCTGCCTTTACATAGAGAAGTGGCGCCACGTATTACTTGTGTGTTCAAGGTCGCTAGAGTCCGTGAGACTCGTGTTACTTTTCGATGTAGCTGAAATTCGGTCATAATCATAGTTTTGATGCCCACGTCGATCCGGGCCAAATTTGCACTAAACCGCCAGCAGCTACAACAAGCATCGAAACATCGAATACCCTAGACTGCACATCATAAATGAGACCCGAGTAATCCTATTGAATAGGTTTAAACGATTCACGCGGCCCGAATCTCACTTTGGCTTGGTAGCTTTGTCTTCGTGTAACTGTACTTCTCTGAAGGGGAACGACCTTCCCTTTTTCTATTTCACATACCATAATCTTCACTCGAAGAGTTGTTTCATCTCTTTCACTCATCTTCCATAAGGAAGTACGATTTAGGTAATGGTTTGTTCAGCTGGACCCTTCACATACCCTATATCATCACATGCGCGGGTTACCCCCACAAAGTGCTGTAGCAAGTGAATCTCACCACAGACTCCCTCGGGTCAATAGAAGGGCTAAAAAAAAGGGAACTATAAGAGGAGCAATCCGGTACCAAGCGAATTGCAGTAAAAAATCCAGATATCCATCCGCAATACCCGGGCCTCCCACAGAACCCCCACTCGGCAAAGCGCTCAGCCGCCGAGGGGTCAAATGCGGAGAGACCAGAGCGCGAATCACATCACTGTATAGCACCAAGACTCTTAATACAATACTTCAACCAACTCCGACACGTCCTAATTTTAAAATCAACCCTCCAATTCAAAATCAAAATCAAAATCAAAATGGTCAAATCAATCCTCCTCATCAACGGCCCGAACCTCAACCTCCTGGGCACCCGTGAACCCCACATCTACGGCAGCACAACCCTCTCCGATGTGGAATCCAACTGCCGCGCCGTTGCCGCCAGCCACGACTGTACTTTCGATGCCTTTCAGTCAAACCACGAGGGCGCAATCGTCGACCGTATCCAAGCCGCGCGCGGCAAGGTCGACGGAATTGTGATCAACCCCGGCGCCTACACGCACACCTCTGTGGCCATCCGCGATGCGCTGCTAGGTGTTGCCATTCCTTTTATCGAGCTACATGTGAGCAACGTTCATGCCCGCGAGCCTTGGAGACATCACTCGTACTTCAGTGATAAGGCGGCAGGCATTATTGTTGGACTTGGTGTTCATGGGTATAAGGTTGCTGTTGAGCACGTGGCGTTGAATTTCAAGGAGTTGGAGAAGGAGAATAAGGCTGCGCTGTGATGAGATTTACCGGGTCATGATCCTGACCCTTGTATATACTTGGCCTGTAGGATATGGAAAAGGATTGATTGATTTTGCTTCATACTTGACGCTCTGGCCACCGGCGAAGCGTCTATACTATTCCATGTAAAGACTTATTATGATTTGATCGCAACCTGATTTAATGGCGAATTGTCGATGTTCTCTCCAAAGAAGAATTAGTTTATTAAAAAAGGAAAAAAAACAGGGCAGCACTTAAAAAGAAGGTCCTGCCCGGGTTCGAACCGGGGCTTTCGGAATGTGAAAGCATTAGTGCTTAGTCAAAATCCGACTTCCTGACCACTAGAACACAGGACCAAGGATTGCTTTTCCTGGGCTTAATTGGTTTCCCGAAACCTTGTACGGCTTGCCCAACTTAGTAAAGAGCCTTTGCAATGTGATTCAAACGCGTGGAGTTTGTTCATTACTGCGTTGACATTATGATAAATGTTCCTTATCAATAATGAGTTCACTCTTTGGTCATTTTTAGAGCAGTTTATTCATTTATAAGGATTTGCTGGAGTGAAAAAATTGCACTGAATGTTTTGTCTTAGTGGTTCAAAGCCGTGATATACATCCTCACGTCTGAAACCCCCTGGCCGTACAAATTTTGTGATCGCGAACATCAAGTTCTCCACAGCCTGGGATAAGTTGTCAAAAATCGCATTCCCCGTATGAATCTCGAGACTTCTCCACAAACGAATTGGGCGAGTCTCATTCAGGATCATCAGGCGGGAATAGCCTCTAAGTACAAAACACTGAGTAAGATTCTGAGTCGTGCTATTAGTATAGTCTCATCGCATCGTAATGAACTATCGAGCAGCTCCATGTTTGGTTAACAGGGTTTCATTCAAGAGTCTCCTAAACTAAGTCTTTCCACTCTAACCATGACCTCCGTTCCACCATTCGGCAACACAGGGGCACGACCTGAAGGCCATTGATAGTACCAACATGAAGCACTCGCACCGCATCAATGTGGTATCCCAGTAGTGACCCCATATTAAATCCGTAAGGCCCAAAGCTCAACCATGAAGTCTGCGCGCAGGTAAAGCCATGGAAATCCAAGAAAGCAGCAGGAAGCAATAGATCGACGTCTTCAGTCTTCTCGATGAGAGTTGCCACATCATCTATGGATCGGTTGTCAGCTTTGTGAATTGCCTTGCAGATAAAACCCGCGAGATCGGCTACGCTGCGATGTTCGAGCAAATTTCGGATGGGGGCTTTCATGGCGACGTATTCTAGAAAGCATCTCATTGTATGAGGGTGGACTTTCGGATCTGTTCGAAGTCGTCCATCGATGGCGATGTTGAAGGTTGGGATGTGGTCACCATCTTAGTTTTCCAGAGGCCACTGCACAGCCATTACCGTCCGCCATAGTTGTGCGGAAACAGCGTCATTGGTCGAGATCCACTTCTGATCTAAAGGCTCAGTGGTGTTTGCTGGGAAGCATCTGCTTTTAAGGCGGACAGTGATTCAGGTGATGAGTAGAAATTCTGGCAGCGATGTTTGGGGGGCAAAACCTTCGATGGGGCCTCCTCGGGCGTGAATGGGAGATGAGTATGCTCCGGACGATTAGTTGTCTTAGCTTGCGTTGCTGGTATCGTTAAAATAATCTACTGATCCACTGTCATGATATCAGTCAACCTAACATGACAAGTACGCTCGTCTTCCTTCGGTCAAACAATGAATCCCGCGTTACAGCCGTCGGTACTTGTCTACAACATCTTATACCCCCGAGTCCTGTCATCGAATGCCGAAGTCATCATTTAACCCACTTTTCGATTTGCTCACTGAGTAGTCCCTAGGTACACTTCAGTGATTAGCGAATCCCGTTTCGCTCCTTTCATTTGCCCTCAATCAACGAACGAATCAACTCCGGCTTCTGCGTTCCCAGCACTCTTCCGCTTCCAGAAAAGAGCGCAGGCAACGGAACTCTGGGATGAGCTACTTATTGCGAAAAATTCAGCTTGAGTAGGTGACACAACGAAAATTGGACAAATTCTCGCTCTATCTCACGGTTTATCACGGCGCACTCGGGGTCTTGTCGCTGCTGCAGACTGACTGAGCTTGAGGAGACGATCCCCCCACGACCGCCAACACATCCAGATCTGATCAACGCAGTTACCCTTCTAAGTTCCCGGAAGCAAGAGAAAGACCAACCTACACATGGTTGCAGCCGGCTTGGATTGCGACGTATGAACAACCAGATCACTCGAACTGTCCAATGTCGAGGTGAAATCCTTCAGGCAAGGTCTTTTGCTCCGAATTTCAGGCAAATGCTGCGGTGCGACTGCACTGAGGCCAGAGGATAGATGTTAAACAGCTACTTGAAAATTGATGTCTGTTCGTTTGTCCAACTGAACCAAAGTTGGTGGACCTCGGGTCGCATGAGGCTAACTGAATACATTATGAAGTCGTACATTTTGAGGTTCCATTAAGGTAAGAGTATGTGGCAATTGTAATTGATATGGAGGATTCATAGAGCGTATCCGGATTTCTCACATCTGTACTTCAAACTAGTACGCGGATAAGACTTGTGTCTCCAGACAAGCCACTCAACCTGAGGCGCCGACCCGCGGCTAAAGACCTCAAGAGACAAAACTTCACGTCAATTAGCAGCAATCCGCAACTTGCTGATCTCATCGTTTTAGCGTCCCTGATATGCCAAGAGACTGTGACTCTCTCCGTGCACCAGTAGGTTGGCTTCCCGGCACTTGCTGCGTTTGTGCCAGCAGGAAGGGTTCAATTTGACTCGAGAATGAGTATACTTCCGGTACGCCAGAGTCAGAGACAAATCCGAGGTTTTGCATGAACTCGGATGAATTATCGGCCCTAGAGATTGAGGTCAGAATTGGTTTGATCATCAAGGAGAGAGGTACACGCACTTTTCAGCGCCGTCTAACGACGCCAGCTCGTCAAACAAGGCGTCCAGGTCAGGAGCAATCCGCTGCTGTCGTCGCGGCTGCCCGTACCCATCCATATCGACAAAGGGACCGAGTCCGAGAGAAGGTTCATGAAACGCTTGGGGATATTGCCCCCCGGGAAATTGGGGGGCGAGTTCGGGAAGGACACCGGACCCGTTGTGGGTTTTTGAGGGAGCCGATGTAGACTGTCGGAGACCGCCGGATATGTCGTTGTCTAGATGACCTGGCTGTGCTGAAACTTCTGAAGTACCACCAACGGTGGTCATAGATGGGTTGGGTGTTTGTAGTAAGACAGAGCCATCCTCGATATTGGGAGGGGCTCTGAGCCACGGCGAGGAGTGGAATGGGCCGGACGTTGCAGGATGTGAAGAGTTCGGAAGGTGGTGGCCCTCTGCTGGAGGTCGAGGATCTGTTGTTGCCGGTATTAGAGGCTGCATGGTCTGGTCCTCAACCGGGGTTATGTCTGGTGGTTGTAATGACATTGGAGTGGCAGCTGCTCCCATATTGCGCTGAAACGCGTACTGTGACGTATTTGGCCGATCTGGCATAGACCAGAGCTGCCCAAGGTGGGAGGAGAAGGCCTGTATCTTGTTCCGAACATCCAGTTCAATGTCTGATACAGCACCCCGCGGAGAAAACCGTGGTAGACAGTATCTGAGCATTATACCAAACGTCGGCACGGTCGCAGAAAAGCTGTAGGTTTCCATGTATGTCTGAAGCAGCTGTAAAAGCCGTTTTGCACTCTCAATAGCACGGGTTCTGTGGGGCATTTCCGGGATAGCCTGGTCATTTTCACGGTCTGCGACCTGTAGACTTAACACGGAGGCGATGCCTTGGTATGTCATTTCAAGTCCGAAGATATGGGGTGAGCCTAGCCTAATGGGACGGCTTTGCAAGTCAATCCGATAGCTCTTTGGAAGAGCCGAAGCCCAACGTTGTAATTGTATCTCCAAGGACTCCAACTGCGCTCGAGAAACCGTTGGGTCTTGCTTCAAGAAGCAGAGATCGTTCAAAATGGAAACCAAAGAAACAAGTCGATTAAAGGTACTAAGCGCATGAAGCGGACCACGTTGCATGGAACTCCTGGCTGACTGCATCGGCCGCAGCCCTGTCTGATCTTCCCATGGATGCCACTCCTCCAGTCCGTCTTCATTGATGAGACCCACCCTGGACAAGTCGTCTCTTCGAAGTGACGGACAGTGTGATGTCTGCTCGGCAATGAGAGTTTCAAGGACAAAGCAACCCAAAAAGACATGCTTGGCTCGTCCCACCTGTTTCTCTTGTTCGGAAGACCTCAACGGTGTACCCGAAAACGACAATTGATCAAGGCCGAGGGTTAGAGCAACACGAACTGCATGGCCGACAAGCATCCAGGCCGCAGTCCATTCTTGCTGTCCAAATTTTATCAAAGACATAATCAACAAGGCCTGGACGTGTCCGACTTCATATGGGCCAACCTCGGAAGGGATTAGATTCCTCGCGGTGTTGTATAACTGTGACGGATTAGATTTGTTGGAATGAGCGTCCATGTCCCCCGCCGGCTCGATGGAGGCGTCTTGAAGAGAGGCGAGAGTCAATACAGCCCATAGGGCGGCATGATCACCAGAACCAGGCGCAGTACGAGACATGAACACATCGCCCTCGGTGTATTGGAATGCCGTTCGAAGTATGTCGTGTTTTTCGAGGATTGGAAACCAGCATTGAGTATATGAAAAATAGATGTCAAGAAGCGGCCATGCATTATAAGGGAGTTGAAGGGGAGAGCTGGTTGAAATCATTCGGGAGTCGCCGGGGTTGAAAGCAATTGCAAGTGAGGGGTCGAAATCATCCACTGTTGACGTTTGAACACCGCATTCCTTTGTGCGGTACCCAGATCTTGGAGCCAAGCCGATCATTGATGCACGGGAGGGTGACATGCCCGCCGTGAGTGGAGTTTCACGCTGTTCCAGTCCTTCCGGGATTTGCCATTCTAAGGCCTCGGAGGAAGCAAGAATGCCATCAATATCGAGAGGCGTGTCTCCTTCACGATTTGCTTGAAAAAGGCGCTCTCTCTCCTCTTCGGGTTGTTCTAGGACAACCAAGATCCGCTCGATATCTCTCAATACCGTGCTGTTCTTGAAAGAAGACAGCAGGGTGTCCGACCCTTCGGCTTCTTTGCCCATCGTGGCCAGGTGACTCGGGAGATTGATAGATCTTATCAAGGCACGCATCACTTCTTCACTGTTTTGAATTTTCTGGAATACCAACCCCCACAGCAACTCGAGTGATCGTATGTAGCCTGTCGGAAGACCACGTTTCTTGGGGTTGGCCTTGTACGTGCAGGGTCGGCTCAGTGATGCACATGTCGAACACACGGGTTGCAACCCGTCACATTTATCTTTTTTGGAGCGACAGCTGTCGCATGCTCGGGAGACACGCTGTCGCTTGGGTTGAGCCGACAAATCGTCCGGCGGGTTGGACTTGCCATCATCGTCAGGGTCGGTCCATCGACGTTTGGATTTTCCGCCTACGCCAGATCCTTGGCGAGACTCGGAGCTCATGTTGCTTCAATCGGTGATCCACTTGGCGGTTCGAGGCGCATGTTCCTGCAACTCAGTCGTACGGGAGATGAATCTTTTGCCGACAAAGCATAGGCACGAGTATCCTACGCCATGAATATCCAGCCCCACTGCAGAGAAGGACCGTGCGGCTGCTTTGTGTGATAGAAGTGTCGGATGAATGAACGAAGGGTTTCGCACAGAGAGAGAAGACTGCGCAACCGAGGTCGCTAGGTGGTGCTAGGGCGCGACGCGGACAAGATTCTCGTTCCGGGGAAGGATACCGGATACCCGCTAGCGGTGAGCCACTCGCCGTAACGCAAATTGTAATATGGGGTCGTTGCTGACAAGACACACCACGACTGCTTGTGAATAGGACCAAGCTAGTGGTGCAATCGCGTAACAAGAATTGGATTCACTAGCCTTGCCTCTTTTTTTGTCTCCTTGACTTCCGGCTCGTGAGTGTTGGCGGGCGCGTGCATAGGCGAACAGGTACCCCGCGGGGAAATCGCACTGCCGGCAGAGCGCTTGTCCGCCCCTGTAATGTTACGGTTACGCGTGTAACAGAAACTTTTGCCGTCTCCCCGCAAAGTCTAGGATTCCTCCGCCTTTACCTAATTCATCATCCTTAGCTTCTTCTAGACCTGTCTCCATATCCCACCCGGATCCCACACCTCCCACAGTCGACATCTCTTCCCTTTTAACGTTTGTTGTTATGGCCTTCAAGAGTACATCGGTGTAACGTCTGTGACATCATGTCTATCTTGGTGCGGCCCCCTAAGCGCAAATTGCAGGAACCAGACGAGGGGCCTCGGAAACACAGCGCGGTTTCGACATGGTCTCCTGGATTTCGATCGCTTCCTGGGTCTCGTCGGACCAGTGAGCAGAGAGAGGCAGAAGAATCTCATATATCATCAGCATCCTTGCGAGAGCTGCACTCCAACCGTGCATCACCGGTACCTTACGACCATGGACCTCTACACACTCCGCGCCAGTTCAGCCCCAAGTCGTCTATTGTGCTCATTGGAATCCGTGGAACCGGGAAATCTAGCTTGGCAGTGATCTTGGCCGCAGCGACTGGTCGGCGGCTCATCGATGCTGACCGATACTTCCACCAAATGACCGGCTGCTCTCGTGCTGCATTCAAGAAAGACAATGACCACGCCGTGTACCGACAACAGGAAGCGCGGATCTTTGAATCCATGTTATCTGACCACCAGGAAGACTGCGTGATTGCATGTGGAGCTGGGTCCATGGAACGCAGTGGCCAGCAACTCCTCCGAAAATTTGCGCAAACGCATCCGGTTATTCACGTTACCCGCGACCCCGAGAGCATTCAATCGTACCTCAAAGCCTGGGATACGCAAAAAGTGCGCCACTTTCTAGAGTTGTCTGGACCTATCTATCGAAGCTGCTCGAACCTTGAGTTCTTCAATCTCTCTGAGACCGCTGACCGCGAAGCCATTTCCAAGGATGGCCACGAGCCTTCGCCCGGGCCTAGGGACCAGAGATCTCAAACGCCCACGCCATTTTTGACATTGAAGCGTGTTCAACGAGATTTTCTAAGATTCATTGCTTTTGTCATTGGCGATAGCACCGAGCTTAGCCGTCAACATGCCTCATTCCCATTATCGTTGCTGCCTGTGGAAATGGGGCGATTCACGTCAGCCGTTTCGGTCCCATTCTCTGTGCTTTGTGAGAAAGACATGGATATTGAAGAGCTTGAATTCATTGTTGATGCATTCGAGCTGACGATTGACGTGGCCAGTCCTTCAGATTTGGGTGCTGACTCTAATCTGGCAGACCGCATCAGTCAGGTAGTGTCTACGCTTCGGCGCAACATCATTGTGCCTCTGATGTACCACGTTGAAAGTTACATTACACCTCGAGGATCTCGCTCGCCTGCTCCGGCATCGCGGACTACTGATGATTCCTACTTAAATCTGCTCCGACACGGATTGCGACTTGCCCCCAGTTTCCTCACGGTGGATTTGACCCGTGATGACAATATCATCTCTCAAGTTGTCAGCGCCAGGGGCACAACTAAAATTATTGGTCACTTTGAAACCTTCCATCCCGTCGCTGGCGGCTGGGACGGAGACGAGTACATGAAGCTGTATGAGCGTGCGAAGAAACTCGGATGCAACATGGTGCGCTTCTGCCAGCCGGCGGAGACACTAGAAGATAATGCGGCAGTGCAACGATTCCGACACCGCATTGAAAGTCTCCCAGCTCCTCAATTACCTCTAATTGCCTATAACACAGGACCTCTGGGACGTATGTCCCGCTGTCTCAACCCTATCTTGAGCCCCGTCACACATCCCTCCCTCATCACCGAAAGCGCCACCCAATTAGTTCCTACCATCACTGCTCGCGATGCCCAAAAAGCCCTCTACAGTACCTTTGTTCTGGACCCGATGCAGTTCTTTGTCTTCGGTGCCAATGTCACCTACAGTATGTCGCCCGCTATGCACAACACCGCTTTCAAACTTTGTGGTATGCCCCATCGATACTCACTGTTTCAATCACCTACCCTCCGTGGCCTGAATGAGCTTGTCGAAAATCAGTTCTTTGGCGGGTCCAGTGTCAGTTTGCCCTACAAGACTGAAGTCATCCCTCTTCTCCACTCGATGTCTCGGCACGCCCGGGCGATTGGTGCCGTCAACACTCTGATACCCATCAGAAGCGATGAGGACTCCAATGATCCCCGGCTCTCTCAAGAATCATCAGTCTTCATTCAGAAGTGCCGCGCTGGCCCGATCAAGGGCATCCACGGCGACAACACTGATTGGATTGGAATCTGCAATTGTATCCGCCGAGGTCTATCACCCGCGAATGCTGTCCGTCCTACAACCACCGGCCTTGTCATCGGATCTGGTGGTATGGCTCGGGCCGCCATCTATTCCATGATTCACCTGGGCGTACAAAACATCTTTGTCTACAATCGAACTCTTGCAAATGCAGAGAAGCTGGCCCAGCACTATAACCGTCAAGATCTCTTCACCGACGGACGAGCGGCCGCCGATAGTCGCCCGAGAGTCAGTACCCTGAGCTCGCTGGATGAGCCTTGGCCGGCCGACTTTAAACAACCCACCGTTATCGTATCGGGCATCCCAGCCCACAGTATTGGCGGAGCCCCAGCACCTAATTTTAGCGTGCCTACACAGTGGATGGAAAGCCCAACGGGAGGCGTAGTGGTCGATGTAAGTTCTATCTCGGTCCATTTACAAGCCTGAGCTGACATGAAACCTCAGCTCGCATATAAACCCCTCAATACGCCACTGATGAAACAGATCCGCGCTTTATCCCACCGCGGATGGGTTGCATTGGACGGTCTAGATGTTCTTCCTGAGCAAGGCTTCGCTCAATTTGAACTTTTCACCGGCTGCCGCGCTCCACGCCGACTCATGCGAAAGATCGTTCTCCAGGAATACGAGGATGACGAGGGTCACGATAGCAGTGCAATCCGCGACCGACTGAAGCACCTGGACGGCCAGCCCACCTAACTACTCCCGGCGGAGCATGCCGTGATAGTTTTCCAAGCTAATTGCGGGCCCCGCAGAGATCTGCAGCTAAGCCCAGCTACTAGTGTGATGTGGGCTTCAGTCTTCGGACTCCGCCTGATATACTCCTGAGTTGTCTATGTAATGCTATTTTGAGAGCGGATGGCCCGTGGCATCCCGCTTGCAACTATGATCGACGCCGAGACCCTGGGTTTTGGAATCCAATTCCGGGTCTACGAATGAGTTCACCTGAGGGCCGGTGCACACGAATTTTCACGGACTAAGCAGCTCTGTTTGTTGATAGTAACGAATGAAATGTCTAATGTCAGTCTCCTGCTTTGTAGAATTTACCGTAGTCAGCTACGAAATTCAACATCATCTGCGCATCGGTGTCGCGTGTCACTTGTCACGTGTCGCGAGGCATTCGACAAGGATCGGTTCGAAATAGCTTCCAAATCACCTTGGTTTTGGCAGTCTGAAACGAAGTGGATTTCAGAGACCCGAATCTGGTTCGAGGCGGGACGGGATTATTTTGGGACACCGCTGTGAAACAAGCCGTTTATAGCCCGGCGTGGTAGTGTTTTTTTGATTACTTTTCTTGGATGTTCAGTAGCTTGCTCGGCAAAAGTCTGGCACCGGTCATTGACTGATATTTACAGGTTGTGCTTGAAACCTAGGGGATCCTGCGTGCGAATTAGAGATATGTACAAGGCACCCAAGGGGATGTTAGCAAAATCAGTTAGGCGGTCATGGGCATCGATCCGAGCAGAACTTCATGAGTCATTTGCAAAGAATCGATTAAATGAAAACGGATGTCGGGAAAGATGTCTGCGTATTTTGAAGGGAAGATCATCCAGTGGGGGCCCTCTTCAGATTGAATATATGATCCAGCGTCCTTGTACCGAGATCGAGGAATCTTGGGGATTCCGATCTCCAGATCGGAACGTGCAGGGATGATTGCTAGACCAGGCACGGGCACGGTCTCCACGTGATACGACTGGCGTTTCAGGATGCTGAAACACGGCTGGAGCTGAATTGGCCCAGAGGGGCAATGATATCTAGGCGTATCTGCCACCAGTCAAAGCCATAGTAGGGGGGCCCAAACTCCCGCGATCAGCACAAGGCTGATTGCTGACTGCTGACAGCCAACTGCCAACTACGAATTTGTTGCCAATGCATTCAGGGGGAAGGGGGAGGCTGAAGCATTTGATGACGAACGGTTCGGGGGCCACTGTGTTTGAGACAGACGGGTCCATGGATGATGGTGCCCGGCACTGCTTTGTGTTTGAGATCAAGTGTCGCGGTGCACACATCCCATACTTTTCGATCTTCACGTATGGAACTCCTAGCAGAACTGCGATTAAATCCACTTGATTGCAATATCAGGGGCTGTGTAGATCCGATTGGACCGTGCGTAGCTCCTGAGCAGCACGGCCCGCACGTTGTTTAGTATCCACGTAGACCGGGGTGAAAAAAATAAAATAAAAAAAGAAAGAAGAGGAAATGGACAGAACTGGACAGGAAATGAAGGGTGTGTTGAAGTGCATGGAAAGTGCAGTGACTTTCCCGTTCCAGAGTTGGCTGCCACTTCATCTCGGCCTCCTTTCTCCCCCCCCTCCACACACCCCCTACCTGAACACCTCATTTCTTTTTTTTTTTTTTAATTTTGTCCGTGTTTTGCTTTCTTTTTCCTTGTCTTTCGGTACCCTGCGCGACTTCACGATCGATTCTATCGACATCGTCAATCGTTATACCCAACGCCAGATTTATCCACACTCCAGAGCATCGCCCGCGAGGGGCAACCCCCCCCAGTTTACTCGCCTGGAGCGCTTGTCACAACACCCGCGCCTATCTACTTGAAACGTTGTGTGGCACAGTGAGCTAAAGTAGCCTGGTATGTGATATTTCTTTCATCTATGAGATTATGCTCTCCGGGTCATTTCAGCCTGAACCGTCCTTGTCATTATGCCATCAGCCCTCAGCTCAGCTGTCCGAGGCTGAGGACACCAGTGGCTTGGATCGCGTTTATACCGGATCATGGTTCCCTGCGTTAACGCCTCAGAAGTCCTGCTTCAGCCACTCGTCTTTGTTTTAGCTCAAACCCCCCTGTCGCATTTCCCCCTCTGATCCCGCGCAACCACCACGAATCTGCCAACTCACGAATTCGCTCTGTCTCTATCTCGACTGGATTGCGAACGCATGTCCGCGCAACGCGTGTGCTCCTGTCCGCGACTTTGACTCGCCTGAAACTTTTCTGATCCGCGGCGTTCGCCTCCCCGCCTTGCCAAACACTGTGACGACTTGGTGGTCTAATTGAGGATTCACAATGGAGTCTCCATCCCTGCACCCGGATTCCCCCATGGAGCAGGAGGACATTCCATACCCGTGCATGGGTTGTGGGGAGATCTTGGAGGAAGGGAAAGCTTTCGAGCTTTGTACGTTTCTCCACACTGGCACTCGCGCATAGCGGTTCTAACCCCTCTAAAGCTGGACAGAGATGGCACATTGACTGCTTCCGATGCAGCACTTGCAATTGTCTCCTGGACTCCGATGCGCACCTCCTTCTTCTCGGCGACGGCTCTCTCATTTGTAGTTCATGCACCTACAGCTGCAACTCGTGCGGCAACAAGATCGAGGACTTGGCTATTTTGACCGGTGATCAGGCATTCTGCGCGCAGTGCTTCCGGTGTCGAAACTGCAAGAGGAAAATCGAAAACTTACGCTATGCGCGTACATCGCAGGGAATATTCTGTATGGACTGTCATGAGTCCTTAATGCAAAGAAGACGGAAGAAAAAAGCAACGGCAGCGGCACGAAAACCAGGAGCGAAATTGGATAAATCCTTACCCTCACTCCCCCCAAGCATGGAGACTCAGTCCATCGATGAGTCTCCCAGTGAGGCTTATGTGGACGCTGCTGATATCCAGATAGCTGGACCGGATGGTTCTGCAGCTCGGGAAAGATCTCCGACGCGAGAGACCGCCACAGGTAAGGAAGGCACGACCCATCCATGGAAGTTCAAACTGATAGTGTTTCGACGCAGACAATCTCCTCCTTCCCTCTAGTACCTACCGAAGCAGTCGTCACATGGGTTTACAACGTGACAATAGCAATACCCAAAACAACAAAGAAGCGGACGGGGGCGGAGAGCTCCTGATCCCTCTCGCCTTTGACCCCTCAGAAAGCCAGCGGTCTTCTTCGCGCAGACAGTCACAGCTTATCCAAGAGCCTCCTCGCGACTACTTCACTCAGCTGCGATCTGGAGATTCCTCAATTCAAACATCTCGTGACGGCCGCGACTACTCAATAGAACCTCCGTCTCGTACTCCCTCGGAACATCCTTCCCCTCATATTGCATATCAAGAGAAAGGATACGATCGTGGGGAAGATCCTTACCGGCGTGATATGGACGGTGACGGACCGACCAAGCCATTTTCGCCGGGGGTTGAATCCAGACTTGGGAAGACGGAGTCTGCCCGCAGTTCTAGATCTGATCTGCCATCGGCGATGAGAGAGACCGGTCGTTTCTCGAATGCGACGAGCCCAGAAAGGAGCAGATCCAAGGACACTGCAAACGATACAGGTCGATCGATGCCCCTCGAGAGTGTCACATCCGCCCCCACACGCCCTTCAAATGAGCTACGCAGACTTCATGAAAATGACTCCATGGATTCTTCACGTTCTCAGCAGTCTGTCTATCCACCAAGGCGCGGCGACTCGCTCGAGAAAGGACCCCGTTCAATTGCCCGGAAAGAGGTTGGCTCATCGCCTAGCTCCTCCGCTTATGGCTCGCCTACATTGCCCAACGTTGCATTTGAACAGCCGAAGCACCAGCTTACCTCTCTTGATACGCGGGACGGTGCAGACTCGCCATCCATTCCACAGTATAAGGGTGGCAGCGAGTTCTCTGCCGATGAAGATCTGGCCCGTCTCATGAGCGAGGATGGAACCAGTGACTCTTTTATACGCCGCATGTCAAGCTCCATTCGTCATGGTCGAAGCCACAGCGAGAAGAGTATTCGGACCGGGAGGGAAGGCAAGAACCCCAGATCTCCCGCAAGTATTACGGGCACGGAGATTGCTAGCCCCACCACGAGCACTTCTCAAGCCGAGGAGATTGCTTGGCTTCGCGCTGAACTGCGCAAGGAACGCCAACGTTCGGCGGAAATGGAAGGCACCATTCGCGCTACTGTGGATGTAAAAAAGGTCAACACTGAGCTCTCTGAAAAGCGCTCAACCATGGTTGTACTGGATGCGCAGAGAGAGATCGTTCTGCGGGAACTCACCGTGCTTACTGATCACCTTGAAGCAGAGAAGCGCGGTGCGGCTGGTGGGCCCTTGGATCTTGGAAAGCTGTCAAACCATGTATTGCGAGAACTCGCTGAAGCCATTCACAAACTCAAGGAGTCCTATGCGCCTCAGATCGAAGAGCTCATCCAGCAGCGTAATGAGCTTCAAGAGGAGCTTGCCACCATCACTCGTCAGAAGGAGAAGACGTTCCAAGAATTTGAACAGCTATCATCCAAGAACGCCCAGTTGGCCGAACTGAACAACCAACTGGTGCACCAGATTCAAGAACTGTACAAGGTCAATTCGGATGGCCAACGCGGTCCAAACGGTCTTGGGATCGTTCAGAACAAGGAAAAATCTATGGCATCCGTTGAGACTATGAAGGCCGCTGCTCATGACTTCCCGCCGTCGATTTCCCATGCTCATATGACAGACGATGCTGAGACTACTACAGCTACGGCTACCGTGGTCCCAGGTCCTCAGGTTGTCAGTATCCGAAAGGGACAACCTCGCAAGTTCAATTGGAAAAAGGGCGGTCAGAACGTCGCGAAGGGCGTGAAGGGCTTAAAGGGAGCCTTCATGTCCAGCGAGACCGAGGCTGTCGGTGGTCTGCCTCGCTCGCAGACTCAAGACCCGAGCCGCCAGGGCTTTGGGTTCTTTGGGAACCAGAGAAACAAGCAGGGAGGCAAGATGTCGCAGGCCGACAGCGTGCCCGCGTTGTCTGAAGCTGCAGGCGGTGGTAGGACACCCCATCACCCTAATCTTTCTCCTCACACTCAACTGACTATCTCCTCAGGTCTCTTTGGAACCGATCTCGAGGCACGAATGGAGCACGAGAAGAGTATTATCCCCGCCATTGTCACCCGGTGCATTCAAGAAGTCGAACTTCGCGGCATGGACATGGAGGGTATCTACCGCAAGTCCGGTGCCGCCTCAGCTATCCAAGGTATACGTGATGGGTTCGAACGCAATCCGTTCGACTACGACATTTCGGATCCCGACCTTGATATCCACGCTGTTACGTCTGCTCTTAAGCAATACTTCCGCAAGCTCCCTATGCCTTTGATCACCTACGATGTTTACGAGACGATCATCGATTCTGCAGAAGTCACCAGCGTGGCTGGGCGGGTGGAGCTTCTGCAGAAAAACCTGGGAGAGTTGCCCCGTGTGCATCGGGATGTTCTCGAGTTCCTTGTTTTCCACCTGAGGCGTGTCGTTGAACGCCAGGAGGAGAACCTGATGACCAGTCAGAACGTCGCTGTCGTCTTCGCTCCGACCATCATGCGGCCTGAGAGCTTGGCCCGCGAGATGACCGATGTCCAAAAGAAAAACGACGTCCTCAAGTTTCTGGTGGATAATTGTCAGGAAATTTTCATGGGCATGCAAGGCTAGGCATGTTCTCCGACAGCTACATTACTTTCTGCTTCTTTTTTTTTTTTTTTTTTTTTTTTTTTGCGTTTCCCTTCGAGTCCATTCTCTGTTTGGCGCTATTCTTGTACAGATACCAAGCCTTCTCTTTGGTTATTTGTCGTGCATTCATCTAGTTTTTCGCACCCTTTCCCTCCCCCCTCACCTCTGTTCACGATCAGCGCTGCACGCTCGATACAGATACCCTGTCATGTCGTCTTTTTTTCCTTTTGTCGCCGATTTCCCCTACATATTCCGCAGGTTCGAAGCTATTCAATCCCTCGGGCCCTTACGGTCTTGCGCATCGCCTCGCCCGTGTCGATAGGGGAGTTAAATGTTCATCTTTCTTCTGCATGTGTGGCTTTTTGTTCCAATGTTTGACGGGCCTGTTCTTGTATTGAGTGAGCATTGGATCAAGTCTCTAGAATTATGCATCGTCCACGAGCCTCACCAAGACCTTTGTAGAAATTGCTCCTCGATAAGATAGAATATGATCATCAATTCGGGGGCCGGTAATTTTTTGACCCCCCTGATTGGAAGTAATAGAGTAACAGCAGTGTGCTCCGTTTTTAGACATTGCAGGTGTGTCCCGCCCCAATCCTGACCATCGCCGACCGCCTACGTCGTCCCAGCTCCCGAGCTCCGTTGAACTGTCCACCTCACATCTGCCCAGCTCCAGGGCTCCTCATACATCATGTCCAAGCCAAGCCAGTACCTTCTCCTCTCCCTTCCCACCTCCATTGTTCCATCGCATCACCGCGACGACGCCCTCGAAGCTGTCGCCAACACCGTCTCCCCCGACAATGGCTCCGTGGCCTCCTTCCCGATCCCCGAGTTCAAGATCGGCACTTTAGATGCGCTCGTCCAGCAGGCTGACGAGCTAGCTAAGCTTGAGGGTCAGTGCCAAGCTGTTGTGGGCAAGGTCGGCGATGCGTTGAAGAATATCCTCGAGGGGGACGAGGCGCAGATTGAGCGCATGAAGGTCGTCAATGACAGTAAGCTTCCCCGCCACGGTCTCCCGGGACAGAATGTATGTGCTGACACTGCGCAGAGCCGGTTGACCAGTATCTCCGCACCTTCCAGTGGAATAAGGTCAAATACCGTGCGGATAAATCGCTCTCCGAGTTGATTGATCTTCTGCAGAAGGCAGGTTCACACAACCAGCTCGAGCTGACGGAAGATGCTCATTACTGACATTCTGAATAGGAGGGTGCCAGCATCGACAATGATATTCGATTCAAATACTCCCAATATAATCAGGTTAAGAACACGCTGGCGACCCTGCAGCGGAAACAAACGTTTGCTTTGCCCCTCAAATTTCGCTCCAAGCACCACTAACAACATACAGAGGAAATCTCTCCACAAAATCGCTCGCCTCAATCATTGACCCCCGCTCTATTGTTCAAGACTCTGAATTTATTGAAACACACCTTGTCGCCGTCCCCTCGCAGCAAGTAAAGGATTTCCTGAAAACCTACGAAACCATCTCGGCAATGGTCGTCCCCCGCTCCGCCCAATTGGTCGCTGAGGACAGTGAGTTCTCATTGTACGCCGTGACGACATTCAAGAAGCACAGCGCCGAGTTTGTGCACAAGGCCCGTGAGCAAAAGTGGATTCCGCGTGATTTCAAGTATGTCGAGGGCGGCAAGGAGGAGGAAGCGAAGGAGGTTGAGCGTGTGGGCGGCGACGAGCGCAAGCTTTGGGGCGAGACGTTGCGTCTTGGTCGTACGGCCTGGAGCGAGGCCGTTATGGTCTGGATTCACGTTCTGGTCCTGCGAGTGTTTGTTGAGACGGTGTTGCGGTACGGATTGCCTTTGGACTTTGTCTGTGGCTTGATTCGGGTATGATTTTGTTCCGGGTGAAACGCTTCAACAGGAATCTGTTACTAATATGTGCTTTTGCAGGCTCCTACTACCAAGCAGGCGGATCGTGCCAAGAAGAATCTCGAGGATAAGTACTCCTACCTGGCTGGCAATGCCTTTGGGCGTGACAAGAAGGGCCGTGTTAAGCGGGACGATCCCAATGAGATGCATGGTGCTGAGGGAAATGCGGAGTACACGCCATACGTGTTCTATGAGTTCGAGTTCAACTAAAGATGTGGGCAGTCGGCAGGTCGTTGCGTTCATATACCAAGCCCAAGGTACATTGAGCACAAACTTAGCATTGAAATTTTGTTGGAATAATTTATTTCCTTGCACCGGTGGTTTCTTCCCTGTTGAATACACTCTATTACCGTATCCTACTCGAAAAAGGGTTGTCCGATGAATGGATATCAAAATTTAGATCTATATTTGTTCAATGTTCGGACATACATGCCGCCTGGTACTCTGTTCAACATCTATACCGCTGTACAACAACATTTTCGCTTTTCACTTCTAGAAATTACCGAGCTGTTTACTCCTGCTTAGGGAGGTAGCCCTGGGAGTCAAGGTAAGCGATGATCTGCTTTACAGCATCCTTGACAGGCAGGTCAACATTCTTGATGTAGACCTCGGGCTTCTCAGGCGCCTCATAGGGAGCTGAGATACCAGTGAACTCCTTAATAACACCCTCACGAGCCTTCTTGTACAGACCCTTAGGATCACGCTGCTCGGCAACTTCAACGGGGACATCGATATGGACCTCAACGAACGGCAGACCGGTGCTCTCGCCGGGCGGGGGAACCTCGTGCAGCTTGCGGGCGGTGTCGCGGTCCTTCTGGTACGGGGAGATGAAAGAGGTGATGGCAATCGAGCACGAGTCGGCGAACAGCTTGGCGACCTCGGCGATACGGCGGATGTTCTCGTTACGGTCAGCCTCGCTGAAGCCAAGGTCCTTGTTCAGTCCGAAGCGGATGTTGTCACCGTCCAGACGGTAGGCGTGCACGCCACGTTCGCGGAGCAGCTGATGCTCCAGCTCGACGGCGATGGTGGACTTGCCCGAGGCGGAGAGACCGGTCAACCAGATTGTCAGACCCTGCTGGTTGCGCAGGGTGCTGCGCTCGGTCTTGGTCAAGGCGGGGGCGTGGAAGGTGATGTTGCTAAGCGGGGTCAGTTTTACAGATCCGAGGGTGTTTGGTCTTTCTCCTGTGCAGCATGCATCATGCAAGGAAGATATTAGGGGGTTCAATTGACATACGTGGCCATTGTGAAGATGTGTGTGTGGTTGAAGGAAGGGAGAAAGAGAGGAGGGGCAACAAGACGGTGAAACGGGGCCGCGTAAGAGGCAGTGGAAGGGCGGAAATTGAGCGCTGATCGCGGGGGCCCAATCTTGGCGGGTTCTTTCCTTTCGTATAGCGGTTCTTGATTCTATACGACGGTCTCGACTCTACTTGAACTCCGCGAGTTATGTATATCATGCAGTTCAGCTATGTCTATGCTATTACAGAAATCTCAACTATGTATCACATCTAGTAAGTCAAAAAGAAAAGGAAAAAGAAGATCCTTCTACGCCAGGAACCAGGAACCAGGAACGTCAGAGATTTTTCACTCGGTCACGCCACGGGACAAGTTTGCCAGAGCCTGGAAAAGCCAATTAGTCACCCTTGCCACTTTTGTTTCCATCACTTAGGAATCGTAGAACTTACAGCTGCCTGCTTAGGCTCAATGAACAAAGCCTTAGCCTCAACCAGCACAACGGGCGCCTTGCCCTCCTCGGGAAGAGTCTCGATGCGCCCCTCGACCCACGCTTTCCGACCCTCCACCTTGACGGTCTCGGCCCGGAGAGCCACATAGGAATCCGCCATGGCCGGAGCCCGGTAATCAATGTTCAGGTTGGCCGTAACACCCACCTTGTTAGGCAGCGCGGGGAAACAGCATCGCGCAAAACCCTCATCCAACAATGTAGCTAGCAGACCACCATGTACAATACCGATGTGTCCGCACATATCTGAACCGAGGTACATCAGGGAGACTATGCTCTTGCCTCCCTTCTCGCTGAAGACCAGCGGCGGCACGACGATCTTGTTAGGCCCGGCCAATGTACCGGCTGTCAGACTGCGCGGGCGCAAAGTCTCGGGAATCTTGAGGTGCGGGCGCGCTTCCTTGAAATCGGGGTTCGCGCGCAATTTGACGGCTTCGGGATGGTTGCGGATGTGGGATTCAATCTCCGCGGCACGCGCGTCTTCAGGCGTGTAGGCGGAGAGAGTCTCCTCGTCGGTGAGTATGGTGTCGGACATGATTCGAGATACGGTGCGCGAGGTTTGGAACGCGAGGCCTAGGGTAAACGCGAGGACGGCGATGGAGGTGAAGCCAACGAGGCGGCGGATGCGCGAGCGCGGGGGCGGGTGAACGGAAGAACTAGGTACTGTTTTATCGAGCTATTAGATGTATATTCTTCGGCGAGGTCTTCTTGGACACTGATAGGTTCCTGCATACCGGTGGAGTAGAAGCGTGGCCGAGGGTGAATGGAAGATGACCCTGATCGGGGAGTGCGTGAGAGAAGACGTAAAGGAGTGGGAGTGGGAGTGAGACGGGGGGAATGATTGGAAACGAGTGAAAAAGTCGATCGGAGCATTTTCCAAGACCGATAAGGAAACCCGCGAGTCTCGAAGGCGAAATGTTGGGATGGTGGTTGAAGAGTGGAGAGTCCAAGAGAAAAGTTACCTCGGCCCGTTCTCACATAATTCGGGCATCTACCAACCCAGCGACATCGTCTGCATAAGTAGCCGCAAAGAATACTAGGAGACCCACTAAAAAGGGTGCGCTGTCTAGTCCTGGGCATGAATCTTCCTAGTCAGCCAAGTTGGAAGTCGAGCTGTCCATTGTAACAGACGCACTCGAGACCACAGTCCGGTCTCAACTTCTGCACCGGTCAACTCCAAGGAATGGCAGTAAGTGATCAACAGACATGTCTTGAACGCCATTTCCAGGAACTTGAGCCAGTCCCACTCTAGCCGTTCATTGAATTTTTCAGGTAATTTTCCGCCGAAGAGCTTAATCTCAACTGCCTGGCAGTACTGGAAGGGAGTGTGGCCATTTACGACCTTGATCAAATAGACGCCGATAAGAGGCGGGAAACGCTTATTTGTTGACCGGAGTACTTGCTCGTGAAATGTTTCTACGGGAGGGCAGTTGGCGCAAGTCCAGACGACAATTTTACTCTGGCCCCGGGTCTGAGACAGGAAGTTGTCTTCCCATCGATGATTAAAGAGACGTGTTGTTAAAAAGCAAAGTCCTTCAGCTTACTTTGTGATATTCTTGGGTATTTCTAGAATCTATATCCTACCTGCGTAGACTCTGCTGAGCTTTTGCCACATCTGATCCATTCTTGAAGAGCCACAGCATGGTATTGTCTTCAATCTGGCCTTGACCTGCGTCGGCTAGCTCAAATTCCTGCGAAATAATTTTCAGACGAGTGGTCTCGCCCGATCTCTTCAGTCATTTCCTTTTTTTCTTCTTTTGAAGCATCCGAGAAACGGTCAATCCCATCGTATGGAGCATCGATGTCTTCCTTGATGATAGAGCGAGTTCCCACGCCATTGGATGAGTTGCTCTGTTTTCTACCTTTTGTGTCCTTCGATCGAAACCATTTAAAGAAGGAAGAAAGCATACCCCTGAGATCAATAAATTTTGCATTTGGCAAGTATTCTGTATGGATGTCAGCCAAAATCGGGTCGCGATCAAAAGTGATACTATCTGTTGTATTAAGGCCACAATCGGCAGCATCATCCGTTGAGCCGGAGATCACTCGGGATTCACGGAGACCATCAAAGAATAGGCTCGACTTCACGTCTTCTAAATCTATAGTCACCTTCTTGCTTGTGTTCATCCGCTTGGCAGGTCTCGGGAAATCTGGATTAGTTGTATCCTTCCGATTTTCAGAACGACAGTCAGAGGGTATCGGTTTAAGATCACTAGATGCCTCGCTCCACGTATCCGCGTCAATCGGGAAAGCATGTCTCTGCGGCTCCTCTGGATGGGGGCTATCGAGACTAGGATGTCGTTCCTCCATGACCTGCTCGCCTCGCTTAGGCTGCCTGCGCCTCGTGAGCTGCTCAGCTGGCCAATGCGACGAACGCAGAAGAATATTAGCGCCATAAAAACTGTCCACTTTATGTATTTCTTTATCTGATATGGTGCCAGCAGCTCCAGAGGATGAATCCTCAACTACCGGAGTAGGGGTTTTCTTCGCAATGGTCCTCGCTCGCTTGGGGGCTTTAGATCGGTATTCTTGGTATCGGAAAGAATCACTGGCGACAAATAACCCCTCGCTGGACGAATCTTCGATCACGTTTCGAGTTCTTTTTGCAAATTTCTTCACTGGATTTTCATAGGACGCCAGCGAAGGGTATTCCAATGAGTCTGCAGTGCCAGACTCTAACGGAGACGGCGTAGTCCTTTCAAGCCCTCTAGGAAGGAATCTATTAGGAGTATAGTGCAGAGGACATGAATCATTAGAGGCAAAATGTCGAGAAGTTGCCTTTTTAATCGTCTTAGTGACATTTCTCGTGGTGGTTCTCTTTGCAGCCGTCTTGCCAGCCACCCCTGTTCGTTTTGGAGGCATGCCCAGCTTTTCTAAAAGGTGTGAGGATTGAGTGGTAACTAGGCGTAGGTGAGATTAGGGGATCAAAAAGTGCGGCTGTGCTTCACTATATATTAAGGTACTTGTCAACAAAGAGACTCACGGGGACAATGAGGAGAGTTCTATAATCCGAATCCAGCCCTGTTAAGTGTACAAAGAGACAAAGAATCATTGTTCGGGCATTGAGAGAAGTCATCGGCGCTCAACTGCGAGGGCCACGGAGTTCGTAGAGTCAAAGAGCGTAGTTTCTTTGATGGAAGTGAGCATTGTGTCAAACTGATAGTCGAGCCTACATCTCTCTGCTAGACCATTCTCATTCTCTCGAAGAAAAAACTAACTAATTCCAAATATTATACAACAGTAATCGAAAAAAGATTTACCTTTACACTCTCAGACTTCATTCCCGAACTCTTATCTGAACTACGCTAATCTACTAAATATTTTCAGCTCAGCGGTCCCATTCGACCTCCCCGGCACCTTACTTACTCACCACGTATTATGTAGGATACTTCTACTCAAAATGCTGATTATACCTATACCTGACCCTCTCCATGTGTATGCACGATTACCAGCAAAAACAAAAAACACAAGGCGACTGACAAACTTGGAAATTCGCAGGGCTCTCACCATCTAAATGCTTTATTGTTTCTCCTTCAAGTGCATTGCATCTGGACATAAAAGACCAGCAGAGAAATTTCGACGTTCTACATGCTTTGGAACATCCTCTGCGCAACAAAACAATCCAAAAATCTTTGTCTACTATTAGTCAAGGAACCTGAACCAAGAATCCCACTCGTCTATGATCCCCCAACTTTCGGAGATGGATTTAATATGTATCAGACCGCTGTGGTCTGGTTACAGAAGTATTCGAAATCAGATTTAATCAGATTCTCAACCCCGCAACCTGGCTTGAAACACACTAATCCAAACATGGTAAAGTTGCCAATCGCCTTGTTCCTGGTACACAGACTGTATTTCACATGACGTGTGTGGGAATCTCACCTTAGTATAATTGGTACCCAACAATTTTGAAAACGACTATTCTACTCGAGATTCGCCCATGAAGGAATAAGAGGTCGGGAGAAAAGTCTGCAGCTTTATTGGAACACCCCTTGAGATGATGGCTAATCATCTAAATTGCTACATTCTCAAAGTCAGAACCAGCTAAGGCTTGTGACGAACAGAACAAGAAGCCAAATGATGGTTCTTTATCGATTAAAGAACTAAACCAAGAGTATTCCTCCGTTGGATGCCACAAGAGTGCCTGTAATAAACTTGTCTTTCATAATGTAGATGTATGCCTCCGCCACATCTTCAGGGCTGCCGACTGTTCCAGTCAAAGTGTTGTCCCGGAACCCCTTGAGAAGCTCATCTAGATTCTTACCAAATCCATCGAACAACTCGGTATGCACTGCTCCAGGTGATACAATATTCACACGTAGGGGCTTGAGGTCCTGGGCTAAGCCACGCACCAGACCCTCAATTGCAGTCGCATAGCCAGCCATTACAGACCAACCAGCGGGAGGCCGATGAGCATTCGCCCCACCAGTCACCGTGAAAGAGTTTTCGGGTGATTTATCCATGTACCGGGGGAGAATCTTGGCCAGGATCAACGGTGCGAGAAAACGTACGGTGCCGGATGCGCTAACGGCATCCACCGCAACATTGTGCAAGGCTGGAAGCTTGAGCGCGTCGCCAGCTGTGAAAGCAATGTGGTTGAGAGGTAGCTTCTGCCCTTCTGTCGCCTGCTCAAAGAGACGGGTGAGGTTTGTCTCCAGTTCCTCAGGGTTGGCGAGGTCACAAACGTACCCGGAGACTTTCTGAGAGCGTGTCAACTCCGGGTATTCATCCTGCAATCTTGCGATCGTCTTGGCGATCTTTGCGGCATTTGAGCTAGAGATGATAACGTCGGCACCATGCTCAAGAGCGGCCTCGGCGACGCAGAAGCCAATGCCAGACGTTCCTCCAAGGACGAGGACGCGCTTGCCGACAAGCTTGGTTGTGTATTTAAGGGTCTGAGATGTCATTGCCGAATTCGGTGGATTTTGGTTCTGTCTTTGTTGAATCTTTTTCTGCTGACTCTCATGGTTACAATCGAAGTACAAAAAGTAGTTTATATAATTTTTCCGTTCGGCCTAGTTGCAGTATGAAACAGGCTTGCTATGAGGATTACAGCCCACTCTGATCCGATCCGATGTAAAAAATGAGCAGTAGGGACTCATTTATGCACCCTCGTGCGGAAGAGTTTACTTCCGTCTATAACAATGCAAAATACGTGAGGGCAAATATACTGCCTGGTCGGAGATTCTTGGCCATTAGATGCCCAAAAAGGCCATGATCAGCAAGCTCGGCCTCGCGCTTAGTTAGTCCCGAGGCCGAAAACAGCCTATATCCGAGGAACTCCACAATGATCAACCTGACGGTCGGTTTTTCATACCGTATTTGGGCTTCTATGTATGGGAAGATCGACTGGAGTGCAATAATTGACCCGATGATTTTACAAAGTCCCTAGCTGTCCGGATTTATGGACGGATAGGTCGGGTAGACATAGTGGATCCTGGAAGACATACATCACCACCATCCAAATACAACGTCGAAGACACGCATAAATACCTTGATTGTGGCATGTAAAATCAGTTTTTCAAGGTTAATCTCTGATTTTTTGCAACAATGGCAGGAGAAAAGGTCTCGAAGAATATTGACGCTTATGTGGCAGATCCCACATCATACTACCTTGGCTATAGCGACGCAGACCATAAGAAGCCATTCGCAAAATACTTCGATTTCCATGTCGATCCCATCAGCGATGAACTGCAGAAAGGCATTGTTAGCAGTCCGTGGGCTACTGGCCTTGGTAAGAACAACTGTCTTATATTATAACCTCATTTTGCTTTATTGACGCCTGCATAGGCTACGAGGCAAGTGAGGCTCGGGACTACCTCCTACGACCGGGTTATTTGGCCGTCGAGAATGGATATTTGAAGACTCTGCAGGGAGCCTGGATGGTTGCATGCCGTACAGATATGGGACAAAGTCAGCTGAAAAAATTACAAGGCCTCTAGATCATAAGAGATAGAGATTGACGTCTTTTTAGTGACTGGAGAATCCTATGACTGGTGGTTTGCATGGCATTCTGTTGAATCTGCAAGGTGAGATTTATTTTTTCGTCGGCATTTTGGCAGTTTTTCTCACTTAACTGAATGATCCTATAGATATAAATTGTGGTATCCGACCGCACACCAGTACTCTTGGCGCTATCCAGAGACCGTGGATATTACGAACAAATCCTTCGCAGAGCGATACTACAACACGTTCTCTTTCATCGATGAATATATCGGTGGTGACCACGCTAAAGTCACTGTCGCTTTTATCGATCCCGCTGAACTAGGAATCGATAAGTCCAAATGGCCAGCTCTAGGTATTGAGACTATGATAGTGGCTCGGGTGGGAATTGGAGGTATGTTCTCATCGAATCTCGCTAGATAAACTGTCCTGACACGCTTCACAGCACACATTACGGAAGGTTTTGATGGTGTCTCCCATCTCGTTCATCAAATCCGCCGCAAAGCAGATGGCACTCGAGAGATGAGATCTAGGTTTTGGCTTGGACCAGGCATCCCCGAAACCGTTGCCCATGACATTTGTGTACATTGTGGCACTGAAATGCCTCGTGAGTCTACTATCTTGTATTGTGAAGGATTGGACACTGATCATATTCGACTTAGACTTGGCTAAAATCTTGCCCCAGCTCTTCAATGAGTTTAAGGACGACCTCTAACGTAAGCCATTTGATCTCTAGAATCTTATTTGTAGTCACGAGAATCAAATCTTTTATCATTCAATTTGTATGAAATTTTACTGAAACCCAAGGGAGATTGCGGTGTAATGATTGTTAAAGAGAATGACTGAAGATGGAGATATGTGTAAGAGAGATGAATGAATGCTATGAGAGAAGTAGGCTCAGTAAGGCTACAAATAATGACAATACTTACACTTCAATATGAAAACATTTATACATCAATACCAAAGAATGCAATGAAACTCAAACGGGACTACTTGTTAATAGCTCAAATTAGACTAGCGTGTTTTAAGGTAGGGTTCAGGAATGAGAATCTAAGTGTAGAGGTATATCTGATTTTGAATATCACTGTCTTACTTTCTATGCTGTCAGTAATATCTGACCCAGAGCTACAGATAAGAAGAAGAAGAAGAAGAAGAAGAAGAAGAAGCAAAAGCCATCTAATATGTCGCCTATTTACTATGCCTGCTTGCGACACACACCCTCCAAGCCGTTACATTTCATCGCACGCGCACTTTACATACCTACAACAATCATCCCTCCAATCGTTGATATCCTCTATGATTTCCGTTCGCTAGGTCACACTGATGGTGATTCTCTGCCTGAGGGGATATTCTTCCTCCACATGTGTCTGCTTAACCCATTCGTGACGGCATTGATGGTATATGCTGTTTTCTTCGCGGGTACAAGAAACCAAAAGTGCGTAGAGTTCGAAACTATAGAGACCACCGGGCAATACTCTTAGCATTTGCGGATTGGCGGTGCAAGCTGTTGTCTTTGCTGCTGTGGTCTTTATGTAATTCTGGCGCGTTCCGAATGAGAAGGCTACATTGGGTTGAGACACGTGGTTATGGCCGGTGATCGCTATAGACAATCTCAAGCATTGATTAAACTTGATGAGGTTCCCCGCTTTTGATAATTGTGCATTTACGACAGGACAGAGTGTTTTGTTTGTTACCGCTTGGCGGAAGGACAAAGGGGGAGTACGTGCGGTGAGTAGGGGGCAGGAGACTCTACTAGGGTGATATGAGCACTGGGCAACCAAATTCGGCCTATCCTGTGATGAGATCGTGTGGCTTGCAATGTATGGTGCAAGTATTGCAATGAAGAAATATTCATACCAACTCGGGAATAGAGTGCTACAATCCTAGACTCCCTCCCCTCCTCTTATCAGTTATCAAGACTGCGACCCTTTGCGATAGAACGTTTAGGGTCTTTGTCATGGGAAAAAACCAATGTCCTGTCGAGTGCCGAACAGTCGCGATGAAAAGCGTTCGGCAACAGCTGATTCGAACAAACCGACCTCGACAGCATACACGACCTTCGACCATGCGGTCTGAACCTCAACGCCCCTGTCACACGACGCCGAGTCATGGGATGTTGCAGAACTCAAAGGGTATTCAGCCACACAGAACTGAATCGCACGCGATGTAACTCAGCGACGCGGGATGATGATCGACAGGGGCGCATGATCGCATGCCGGGCAGGCACGACGCGCTGCAGGGGCCGAAGAATCCAGATTCAAATATCAGTCTGGACCCTTCAGAGTCTTTCTCACACCCACAATGCCACGACATTTGCTTCTCTCGTTCCTGATTACTAGTGGTCGCGTGCTGGTCGACGCCGCTCTCCCTGCGGTACCGGACGAGTACGATGTGCTGCAGTACATAGACCCACTGATCGGCAGCGCCAACGGGGGTATGGAGAATGACGCACCGAGGGGAGCCCACTGCTTACTCTGATTACAGGAAATGTCTTCTCGGGTGCTTCCCTGCCTTATGGCATGGCCAAGGCCGTTGCCGACACCGATTCGGAAAACAACCAGGGTGGTTTCGCCTATGATGGGAGCAATGTCACCGGATTCTCGAGCATGCACGACTCTGGTACCGGGGGAAGTCCTTCGCTAGGCAATTTCCCTCTCTTCCCATATGCGCAGTGTGCCGACGATGATGTGAATGGTTGTGTGTATCCGAAGAAAGCACGGAAAACAAAGTATAAACATGACTCGGTTGAGTCCAGCCCCGGCTACTTTGCCCTGACGCTGGAATCTGGTGTGAAAGTTGATATGACTGCTGCGCAGCACACCTCGCTTTTCCGCTTCCAATTCCCCACTGGTAGTAGCCCCCTGATTCTGCTGGATCTCTCAGATCTCTCCGATTCACGCCAAGACAATGCGACGATCTCGATCGACGAATCTAACGGCCGGATGATGGGCAGTGCCAAGTTTTTGCCTAGTTTTGGAAGTGGAGAATACAGCCTCCACTTTTGTGCCGATTTCCATAGTTCTGCCGGGGTGCGTGACAGCGGTATCTTCGTTGATGCCCGGGCTAGTACTGGTGTTCATGACCTGAAGATCTCACGCAGCATCAATGGCTATCCCTTGCCGGTGAGCATTGCCCGGCCGCGTTTTCTTGTCTTATTCGTATACTCATTCTGTAGGGCGGCGGTTTTGTTCGCTTCAAAGCACCCGCAGATGGGATCATCCAGGCTCGTGTTGGCTTGAGCTTCATCAGCCCAGAGCAGGCATGCCCCAATGCCGAATTAGAGATTGCCGACTTTGATTTTGAGGCCACCCACAAGACTGCGATTTCGCAATGGACCGAGAAAATGCGTCCAATCCGCGTCTCGCGTAATGGTGTCAAGGATTCCGTCCTTACAAACTTCTACAGTGGTATCTACCGAACAATGGTGAACCCTCAAAATTATACGGGCGAGAACCCTCTGTGGACAAGCTCAGAGCCGTACTTTGATTCGTTTTATTGGTTTGTCTTGACTTTCTGTAGAAATTCGGCACTGTCGCTAACCGTTTCCTTCAGTCTTTGGGACTCCTTCCGTTCCCAGATTCCCTTCCTTACCATCTTTGACCCGAGCTCGGTGGCGCAGATGATACGATCTCTAATCGACACCCAACGCCACCTTGGCTGGCTGCCCGACTGTCGCATGTCTCTTTGCAAAGGTTTCACGCAGGGAGGATCAAATGCTGACAATGTCCTGGCTGATGCCTACGTCAAAGGCATCAAAGACGGCATCGATTGGAACGCGGGCTATGCAGCTGTCCAGAAAGACGCAGATGAGGAGCCCTTTGACTGGTCTAATGAGGGCCGTGGGGGCATGGAAAGCTGGAAAAAACTCAACTATATCCCAGTTGAGGATTTTGACCATATCGGTTTCGGAACAATGACTCGCAGCATCTCTCGCACGCTTGAGTACTCCTACAATGACTTCGCCATTTCCCAGATGGCTAATGGCATGAACAAAACCGCTGATGCCGCGCGATATGAAAAGGAGTCGCGTTATTGGAGGAACCTTTTCCGAAAGGGCCAGGCATCTTATATGAATGGAACAGACACTGGATTCACTGGATTTTTCCAGCCGAAGTATCTCAACGGGACCTGGGGATACCAAGATCCTCTCAAATGTTCGAACATCGACAATAGTGGAAGTATCTGCTCCCTCCAGAACACAGCAGGGGAGACCTTTGAGTCAAGTATCTGGGAGTACCAATTGTGAGTGTCTCTCTATCTTTCGCTGGATCCGCACGCTAATCACTCAACTCCAGCTTCGTACCTCACGACATGGCCGCTCTCATACCACTTCTCGGGGGACCTTCCAATTTTGTGCGACGCCTTGATTACCTCCACGATCAGAACATTACCTACATTGGCAATGAACCGGCCTTCTTGACGGTATTTCAATATCACTACGCCGGCCGTCCAGCCAAATCCACCGCTCGAGTCCGCACCTATATTCCGGATTACTTTTCCCCCACCCCCACGGGGCTTCCTGGCAACGACGACTCCGGCGCCATGGGCTCATTCGTCGCCATGTCTATGATGGGGCTCTTCCCCAACCCAGGTCAAAGCGTCTACCTCCTTACCGTGCCCTTCTTCGAATCTGTCAGCATTGTCTCGCCCATCACTGGCAAGACGGCCACTTTACGCGTGATCAACTGGGACAAGTATAACTCGCTCAACAATACCGGCGGCACTGGGTTTATCCAGTCCGCAACCTTGAATGGTCAGCCATATACTAAGAACTGGGTCTCCCACGACTTCTTCACAGAGGGCCAAGACCTAGTCCTTGTCCTTGGTCAGAATGAGACGAGCTGGGGCACTAAGGCCGAGGATCTGCCCCCTTCTCTGTCTGATTCCTCGAACATTTTGGCTCGGGGAATGGATGGCGGTTTCGAGGACTCCGAGGTGCCTGCTTCTCTAGGCGTGGGTGCGCAGCACCGTGCTCGACATGTCAAACCTGCGAATCACCACGCCCGCTCTGCGAAGCAGTCGAATTGGCAGAAAGGGAGGTAAAAAAAGTATCAAGTCTCACTTGAGTCTGGTTCTGTTCAGGCACTTTTCATATCATACATTGCATCCATGGATACACTCCATCTGATTTTTCCAACGCAACTGCCATCGATTAAAGGAAACGTAAGCTTCAGGAAATTCTTACATGCTCCTTTTCAGTCGTCGGCCTATTGCCGAACATTCTAAGCCAAAAAAATCTAAGAGTTTAAAGATGGTTTACTGGGGCCGGCACTAGAGACATACTCCGGAGTGCGTGCCCTGCATAGTTTAGTGGCGTCTGTGGGGTGGCGGTTGAAATTCTCGGAGACCTCCGGGCTCACCAATTCTTAGTTAAGCCCGCGTAGAGACTCTTTCAATGAACGCCACAATTTTATCTCAAGGTTCCGAGTGACAGAAGCTTCTCATCAGCCACCAGCCAGATTGGCTCGTCTTTTAACACCTTCCTAGGAGGGTTCCGTTGCTCCTATCGCCACACTTTGACCACCGATGGTGCCCAAGTGGTTAGGAATTTTCGGAGGAAATTGAATCCGCGGCGAGTAACTGGGGAACCGCTTATCTGTTACCTCGTGTACCTAGTGTTCGTTTAAGGCTCAACGACCCCACCTCGGTCCACAAGTGTTTCCCCATCGACATCCCGTTGAGAACGAAGGGTTATTTTAGCGAACGCCCTCCATTGCTACCAGCGGTACATATTCTGTTACATCTGATGGGGCAGCATTCGTCAAACCTGAACCTCGCTTCCGTTCCAAGATAGCAAATTCACAATTTAATGAGTCAATTCATGGAACAAATTCTATCGAATGCCCTCCCATTCTGGGTAGGATAGGATTGGGACTAGCCATGACCGACCCAACCCCGATTGGACCGTGTTTGAGTGGAGACGACCCGAGAACCAGAGACACTCCACGAGGCACAGGCTAGGCTTAGTACAAGCCACTTGCCCCGATGCGCTCAAGAACAGGTGACTAGTCCAGGTCTAGTGGCGATAGCGATTTCCTACCAAACACACACACATGATTTCGCTTATTCGATCACCAGAGATGCCCAATTCGGATGCCATGGAGACAAGTGCCTTACAACTCTCACTATCAGCTTTGAAAATGACAAGCGCAAAACGAAAGAATTCCCACTATCGCAGAATATTTCTTGCAGATAAAAGGAGATTGTGAGGATACACGGGTCAGAGTGCAGCTGTGCATCTCGGGGTCCGCGTCGGGGCCCCGAGATATAGTGGATTCGAGGGGGTGTCCACTCCCCGAGAAAGAACCAGTTAAGGCTAGAGTTGGAAATTGCTTGGAAAAGGCTTGTCAAATGCTTGTCAAATGCTTTGCCAACGCCTATCATCCCCGCTTCCACCAATCGTGATGTCTCCTGCCCCCCTTTTGGCATGCATTCTCCTTATCACGGCTATTACCTATTCCCATCGCTCTACACTTGCCTTTCCATCCACGGTTCCCCACTGATTTGGGGCTTGAGCGCTAGCCCAATATAGAGCAGTGCGCGTGGTCCTCCGCGTGGCATCCCTGCTCGGAGGTCAATCTACTTTGCTGTTGGCCACTGTTCGGCGCCGGAAATCTCACACCAGATCAGCCAGTTCATGTACAACCCTTGTACAAAAGCCACGCCAAGGATTCGAGAAGACGCCCGCGATGCTTGTTTTCTAGTCGTGACAGTTGGCTGATGGTGCTCACTCGGTTGACCGGCAAGAATAATACAATTAAAGAAATAATAATCACGACATCCATAGATATGAGGTTCCAGGTCTAGCGCGATCCCATGGTGCCACTCTGCTCACCCTCTCCACTCTCTCTCGTACCTCGGGGTAAAATATAAGAGGCGTGGTCCTCGGTCTCCCCGGGTCTCTCGTTTTTGTTTCACCTGGTTCCTCTTTTTTCAATTCCCACACCTCTCGGCCATGTCTATGCTTCCTGGCCCGGTGGCCACGACAGCTCCTACGGAGCAGATGCGTGAGATAGCCGCTTCGCCCGAGGAGATTCGCAAGATGTCCCTCGCAGGCACCCACCCTGGTGTTCGTCAACGCCTCTGGGGCTTGCAGGCGCGTCTCGACCCTACGGTCACTTTTGAGGAATTCACCTACTGGGCCAAGGTCGAACGTGAAATGGAGGAAGAAGAATCCCGTCGCTACCAATCGGTCACATCCGGTGGTGGTTTCATGGGTACCATTAAGAACTATTTTACAAGCAACCCTTACGAGGATGCGAAGGTTCACGAGTCCAAGGAGGCTCCAAGCCCGAGCGAGCCTGTTCAATGGTCCGAGAAGAAGTCGAGCGTGACGGTCCTCGGTGGTGACGACAATGTCGCTCCTATTCCACCCGCTGGTGTGCATGAGCTGGACGCCGAATGGCGAACGGCCGCGCGAGCCCTCCGCAACGCTGGTTGGGGATCCGTCTTCTATCTGATCACGACCGATATTCTCGGCTGGTCGCAAACACCTTATGTCTTTGCCAACACGGGTTACGGCCTCGGTGTCGGCATTTTCGTGCTCATGGGTCTCGCTGCCTTTGCCTCTGGTATTATGATTTGGCGCACTTTCCTCGGCCTTGATTCATCCCGTTTCCCGATTCTCAGCTTCGGTGACCCTTTCATGCGTCTGTACGGACCCAAGATGCGTCACTTCATCAACTTCATGCAGTCGCTGCAGATGTTCCTCAGTGTTGCTGTCGTTCTTTTGGGCAACACGGGTATCATTGCCCAGCTTGCTGGTAGTGTTAATCTTTGCTATATCGTTTGCGGTATTATCGCCCTCGTCGTCGGCATGGCAAGTGGCTACATGCGATCCCTAAAGCACCTCGGCTGGCTCTGCAATCTGTCGGTGTGGATCAACATTGTGACTTTCCTCATCATGTGAGTTGTAAACCGAGCATACGACCAAGTTATTCTGCTAATTTCGTTGTCTATAGTATCGTTGCAGCGGCCAAGTATGGCCCTGACCCTGCGGCTGCGGTTGAGAACGGTATTCTGAACAAGGCTTGGTCCACGGTAGAGACTATGGCGCCTGTCAAGGTCTTCACGAACACCCCTCCCGCCGAGTACCAGCCTACCGATACCAACCTGTTTGCTGCTCAATTTAACGGTATTAACTCCATGGTCTATGCCTATTCCGGAGCTGTCATGTTCATCGCTTTCTTGTCTGAGATGCGCCGTCCGATGGACTTCTGGAAGGGTCTTCTCGTCGCGCAGACCTTCATTACCGTCGTCTACATCTTCTTCGGTGCTTTCGTAAGTTCCGCCAAAGATATTGGTACCGAGCCCGAAAGACAAAAGCTCACAGTCTTCTAGGTCTACAGCTACTACGGCCAGTACAGCTACAGCAACGTCAACCAGTCCGTCCGTCCTGAGAATCTTCAGGTCGTCGGCAACGTCCTTTCCCTCCTGACTGGATGGCTCGCCATTTGTAAGAGATCATTCACTCCTATAACAAGCCCGAACATGATCATAGACTAACCCAATATCTTAGTCCTTTACTTCAACGTCGGTATGAAGACTGTCTACCTTGAGGTCGGCCAGCAATTGTTCAACTTGCCCCCGATTGCCTCCAAGAAGGGCCGATACTTCTGGTGGGCCCTTGGTCCCCTCTACTGGATCCTTGCCTTTGTGATCTCCATGTCCATCCCCCAGTTCGGCGCCTTCACCAACTTCGTCGGAGGCCTGTTCTCCCTGAACTTCACCTACTCCTTCTCCGGAGTTATGTATCTCGCCTACAAGATCCAGGACGGCGCCAGACTCCCCGGTGAAGGTTTCGACCCTGTTACCGGCGAGACAACTCGTCTCGACAATGGATACAAGCGCTGGATCCGTGGCTTCAAGAAGACTTGGTATCTTAGCGGACCTGTTTTGATCTACACCCTTTGCGGTTTCGCTACTTCCGGTATGGGGACGTGGGCGGCTGTCCTGGCTTTGGAAGCCGCGTTTGGCCCTGGTGGCTCTGTCACTTCTTCCTGGACTTGCACTAACCCTTACTACACTGGTTAAAAGGGGTGTTATTATTATTAAATGGTGTATTTATGATACCTCCACGGAGACTTGTGACGTTATCCCCATGTTATACGAATACATATGGTCTTTCTGCAGCTGGAAGTATTTCCCCCGTAGCGAATCTAGGCACCTCTAGTGATCAGTCTATTCGTAGTATTTCTCAAATTTGGCTTTCCATGACAAATGACGGTGTTTATACAGCCAATCTTGTAGGTTGTCTTGCTCAGCAAAGGTCCAAGGTTTGTTCATTGTTGCAAGCATTGTGGGTGTTCGCATTGAATTGGGATACTGCCCCACTTCACGATATTATACCTCTCGTCTACAGATAGAAAGTGTTACAGTAGACGAGACCCTACCACATACACTTTTAAACTCTAAGCTTATGAGTGCTATACCTTGAATAGGTCAAGATATTGTTAAATTTCTTAACTTTTTCTATAACCCAAGACCTTTCCTTAATGCTCATGAAATTATGTTGGATACAGAATTTGCTGCCTCAGCCTCCATGATATCTAGCTCCATAGCTTTATCTCCAGAATCCGTCATTATCATCATATCTTTCATCTTCCATCTTCATTGTGGGAATTCAAAGGATCGAGATAGGGGCGAACAAGGTGTGAGAGCGACACGGTCATTGGCCATGAGCCATTGCGGCACGCCCACGACTGATTTCGAAAACTAATGTAATAGGTCGACTGTACCCGTCGGTCAGATAAAAGACTGTAGAATTGCCGGAACAACCACGGACTATATTCTATGGAAGATATAGCTGGATCTTATTGCGATTATATACCGGGTGGAATGGCGGACCTACCTGCGGGGGCTCCCGAGCTCCTTTCCACGGACACGTAGAGAGCGATATAGATTGACCTAATAGAAAACTATATACCGATGACCGCGCCCACAAACTTCGACCTACCGGGACTAGAAAATCCACTGCCAAAGTCAGATGAGGAGACCCGCATAGATATATATCCCTTGCCAGCAATTCGATGCAAATCGAGCGGCCAAGCTCGATGGTCATAGCCGAGAATATCCCTAATTAACATCAGTTTGCTAGTCTTTAGGATAAAGGTCAATTCACGTCATGCGTCACTGCCGCAAGAATTATCGAAAGTATGCAGAATAGTTCAGATTTAGTGACGTCCGATCTGAACTCGGATGCGTTTCGGAATCAACTTGTATGGTGAAGAATATGTCAATTTTTGAAATGGACAAACAACAGGTATGTATCTGGAGATTGTCTGGTCGGCATATTTTGTGAAGAATTCGATCACTATCAAATCTGAAGCCTTACAATCTATTCTGCAATCTCCCGGCTCATATATTATCACAAGCATGAGCAAAGGGGAATGGCAATTTCCTCGACAAGGATATTAAAGGTGGCAATGTCTAGGTTCAATAGGTCCACTTTACATTGCCACCTTGCTGATTTGTACGAATTATCTGTGTAAATTGTATGGCACACACTCTCTCGCTTAACAGATATACTGAGCATCAGACAGCCCTGTGTTCAATTGCATGAGGACGGATACACTGTGCGTTATCCTGGTTACCTCCCTTATCCAAATTCGGACCGTTCGTAATATATCAAGATCGGACAATTTACCGGTTGTAAATGGTTACTGGCATTTGCACTATATTTTATCTTTCTTATCTGCACTGTTATAGAAACAAACTATGAAGAGACTGTGAAGAGGTATATAGGACTGACGCCCTGTACTGAGGGCCCTATCTTTACTTTGACTTTACGGATATGTTTTTGTATCCGTGCTCCCACACACTCCGACCAAATTTCAGAATGTCAGTAACACGGGGTATCTCTTGATTCCAATCTATGCTGTAAGACAAAGGGCAACGCACTAAAATTGATATCATAGCTGCGAGAGAATAAGCCATAAATAGAACAGAACGGTGGAAGTGCTAGGCATGCAACCGTTCATTATTCTAACATGCTGAAAACTGCGACATCACTGCCACATCACCACCGGACTAGGGTCTTAAAATACAGGATGCTCAAATTGTTGAATTATGAGACCGGAGCTCAGTGATAAGTTTCTCAACACGTTGACGGATTTCGTGACGGATAGCTCTCACAGCGTCTAAGCCTTGCCCGGCGGGGTCGTCGAGTTGCCAGTCGAGATAGCGCTTGCCAGGGAAAAATGGGCAAACGTCCCCACACCCCATAGTAATAACAACATCGCTAGCCTCCACTGCATCGGCAGTCAGGATTTTAGGGTTTTGGTTGCTGAGATCGATTCCTTCTTCACGCATAGCTTCGACGACGGCGGGATTGATAGAATCGGCTGGGGCCGATCCGGCGGAACGAACTTCAATGGTATCACCTGCAAGAAGACAAAGGAAGCCGGCAGCCATTTGGGAGCGTCCGGCGTTATGAACGCAGACGAATAAGACACTGGGCTTATTGGCCATGATGGGCATGCCTTTCGAGTATTGGGTTGAGTAGTCCTGGCGAGTAGCTACTTGAATGTGAGGGTTGGTGGGTACAACAGTTGGCGTCTTTGAGATATGTGAGGAATGGAAGAATAAGGATATGGCGATGCCCCAGTTTTTGTACAAGAGGGATACACTGGCTGTTCTCCGAATATATATACCACGTGCTGGCTGGAAAAGGGCAAGAATTGATAACCCATTGGTCTAGAACATTCTTTCATACAGCGGCGTCGTCCCACAACTCAATAGCGTTCGGCGAGGGCCTTTTTGTGAGCCGAAGTCGCAGTACATGTCGAACCGCATTTAGACCGAGTTTACTTTGCCGTAGTCAACAGTATCGTCTGATGAAAAAGAACTCAGGCATTCGTTACTGAAAAACTTGCACTAGCAGCTGGTGAACCGACGGTATTATCAGCCATATAGGAACTGTCAACGGAACTATTCGCATTGCCATCTCTATGTGTCTCCCTACATACAGAATCTGTGTCTCACTCCGACACTTTGATTGGCCGAGGGCTCTCGGAAGGGGAGTGCAGCATTTTCATCACTGACAAATCACAAGCCTAGAGCATTGCCGCTATGTCACTCCTTGATTATTATTGGTCTAATCCGACAGACTGTCATTCGTCCGGCGTGATTGGTTATCACTAATCACAAGTCTTACTATATTAGGACTAGCCGCATATTGTCTGTTGTAAGACGGACTCTAGGTTCTGCATATTTAAAAAACTACTCCGCTCAGAGTGTGCAGATTTTCGAATGAGCACTGCTTCCTATTGAATTTTTCTACAGTTTCCTCATCCGACAAAAGAAGTCTGCAGGTGAAGCCGTTTACGCATTGAATCTGCTGATCCCTGACATGGCTAGCGAAATTCCTCAGGCAAATCTGCCCGTGCAGGTCGAACCGCAACCTCACACACCAACATTGAATATTTTGTCAACAAATTCCAAGACTGAGGATGTTGAAAAACAAAGTACAAACGAAAAGGAGGAGTCCACAGTCAAGCAATCAGCCTTTAAGGGGCTTGGCTGGCTGGATCGTTTTTTGGCCGTATGGATATTTCTGGCCATGGCAATTGGAATCATACTGGGAAATTTTGTGGAAAACACGGGACCTGCCCTTCAGAAGGGAAAATTCGTCGGGGTGTCTATTCCGATCGGTATGTACTCAAGAAAACGATAATAACACCGTCTCTAACTAATTAATACAAGCTATCGGTCTCTTGGTTATGATGTATCCTATACTTTGCAAAGTGCGATACGAATCTTTACACCACGTCTTCCGAGAGCGTGGTATTTGGATCCAGATTGCATTTAGTATCTTTGTTAATTGGATTATTGCGCCTTTCTTGATGGTGAGAATTCTTCAACTCGTCGAGGTGAAACTTGCTAACGTTATACTTCCTCAGCTCGCACTTGCATGGGCCTTCCTACCAGATGAACCGGAGCTTCGAGAGGGTTTGATTTTAGTTGGATTGGCCAGATGCATTGCTATGGTAAGTTACTTTTTCCCTACAGTATGCCTAAATTGGACTAATTTATCATTGCTACTAGGTTCTCATATGGACTGGTCTCGCTGGTGGCGACAGTGAATACTGCGCTATTCTTGTTGCGGTCAACTCACTGTTGCAAATGGTGCTCTTTGCCCCCTTAGCCATTTTCTTCATTAGGGTCATCAGTCACTCTGGCAGCCAAGTTGAACTGTCTTACTCCACTGCTGCCAAAAGCGTGGCTGTTTTCCTTGGTATCCCTCTTGGTGCTGCAATTATCACGCGCATTACTCTTCGAAAGATCACCAGCCCACGTTGGTACGATCAGGTTTTCCTGAAATGGGCTAGCCCGTGGTCACTTCTGGGCCTCCTCTTCACGATCCTCGTGTTATTCGCATCCCAGGGTGGCCAGGTGGTGCATCAAATTGTATCGGTGGTGCGAGTCGCCGCTCCACTTATTGTTTATTTCATTATTGTCTTCTTCCTTACCCTTCTGGTGACCTACAAGCTCGGATTTGGTTACAAGTTGGCAGCCACTCAAAGTTTCACCGCTGCCAGCAATAATTTCGAGCTTGCGATCGCAGTCGCAGTCGCAACTTTTGGCGCCAATAGCAACCAAGCGCTTGCCTCCACTGTCGGGCCATTGATTGAGGTTCCGGTATTGCTTGGCCTTGTTTATGTTGTCAAATTCATAGCCAAACGAGTTGGCTGGGAGGATTAAAACGAAAGGACAAGTTCCTATTTGCGGCTCACTTGGGCTTTCCGGGCAACTTCATTTGATTTCTTATTAGTAGCTACCTTGTTAGCATTCACGGATCAATATTGAAGAGGCTAGAACCTTGGGGCATGCGTATACTATAAATAATACACTAGTAATCAATATTAGCCATCGTGGGATGAACAAATCTTCATATAAGTGATACGACAGTCAGGGATACAAGGAGCGATTCTTAATCTAGAAAATCTTGGAGAAGCGCTAGTAGTTCTTCCGTTTGTCCTTGCGACTAATTAACCAAAGCTGCCTCGGTGTTACGTTGAAGCTTGGGTTATTAGCTCCTAGGCGCCGAAATTCCATCTTGGGCAATGAATCCTTGATCGACTTGAAAAATTATCAGTTGACTGGACTCTTCCAAAATCACCATCTATGTAAATACCAACCATATGTCTACTCTCTTGGCATTGTGGGTTGTGGGTGGGGGCTAGGATGTATCCATGACAAATAGGCTTTGCAGAGACATTCCGGTGCAAGCTGGTGACATACCAGAAAGTATCGATCGCCCAATCAAAGGAAACTATGTGCCGCCTGTTCCAACAACGAGGTTCGAGATGTGACGGCGCTGAATAGGCTCCTGATAACTCTTGTAGTATATATTTAGGCTTGGTCTCGCCCCATTACGACTCTGAAATAAATCGTTCATACAATCTTCACTTAACCGACAGACGAAGTTTTTTTTTTCGCCGTGCTGAAACAGAAAGTTCGTCAGAATGAACTCAGAAGATACCTATCGATGTGTGCAAAACCGCTATGCTGGAGTTGCGAGGCAGACGGACGACGCTCATAAACCGGGAGACCATGAACGTAAAGTCGCAAGGGCGTTTGGGTATGATCTAGATGATCTGCGTTCTATTCCAGAAAACGCGAATTTAGGTGTCAGCTGTGGGAATCCATTAGCAACGGCAAACATAGGTGTGGTAAGTACTGTCACCGGTCGCTCCTTGGCGCTGGTTTTGATATCCATATAGGGCGAGGTTGTGATTGATTTGGGTAGTGGCGGGGGCATTGACGTTTTGCTAGCGGCAAAGAGGGTTGGAGAGGAAGGGAAGGCCATTGGTATTGATATGACCAAGGTATGCAGATCACTTCTTAGGACCCATCTGATTTTACTTCTTGCTTAAAACTAGCAGGACATGCTGGAATTATCACGTCGGAACGCAAGGAACGCCGGTGCCAACAATGCATCGTTCATAGAAGCGTTCATTACTTCTATACCGTTACCATCGTCCACCGCTGATTGCATTATCAGTAATTGTGTGATAAAACTAGTGCCGGAAGTTGAAAAGCCTCTGGTATTTCAGGAAATGTTCCGTCTACTGAAGCCGGGAGGTAGAGTTGCCATCAGCGACATCCTGGCAAAACGAGAGCTTCCGATGGGGATCAAGAAGGATCTCTCCTTATATGTTGGCTGTATAGCTGGTGCTAGCCAGGTTGCCGATTACGAAAGATATTTAAAAGAAGCAGGGTTCCAAGGTATTCATACTTCTTGGGGTCCTCCTCATTCGATTCCGTACTGACATCTAGATTATAGATGCAGTGATTCTGGACACTAATGCCGATCTCAATATTTACAAGGAAATGTGGAAGAAGGAGGAAGCCTATGAGCCGGGTCCAACTGGCCCATGCTGTGATACGGTGAACAAAGTTACTAGCGGGGAGATGAACAACCTGCCGGAGATTGATCTCAACATCTGGACTGGTGAGTTGACCTTCACAAGAACCCAGTATCGACGTACCACTGATAAACCCCGTATTTAAAAGGCTCATTTAAAATCTTTGCCGTTAAGCCCGACACACATGACTGAACATTCCGTGGATCGAATTCCAGCACACACAAGACTTCTGGTCTCATGAAAATAGCGCTATTCAACATAGCTGGTGCAGCGCTGGTAATTAAGTAACTTTCAGCTGAGCGAGTTGAGGATTTTGATATTCATGCTACATAGGTTATCACTCTGATTTACATAGGATTCAGTATGGACTTTCATATGCTACAATTGTGTACTAGATAGAACGATAGGGCCGTATTACGTCCAAGAATTCAAGTGATTTATAATACCTTAGCCAGTTTAAAATGATCCGGGAGTATTTCCTGATCTCGATATACGTCGAAGCCCGTGATAGAGCGTGACATTAAGCTATATTTGTGGGGAAGTTCCTTTAAACAAGGCCGGAACGCTCATTTTCATCAGACTGGCCGGCGGCTATGATGGTAGAAAATTAGCCAAGAGAGCAGTGCCTTTGTTTATTTCTGCCACTACGCTGTTTAGTTTCATCAGTGACAAAATGAGTAATCCGAAAATCGTCTGAGAGCTATTCTTGCTGACTAGACTAGCAATATTATGAAGATGGACAGCACATACAGGGCAGTTTTAAGTCAACTTCTTGCAGGCCAGTATGGACAAGAGACACGGTAGCTACTGGAAGAATTGAGGACGTTGATTGCCTTGATATTTTTCTTGCTTCTCCACTCATAGGAAATACTCTCGCTCGACTTGAACATGGAGCAAACTGAAATACAAACTCATTTGGACCTACTTCATATGGGATGCCATCTTCACCTCAAGTTGCATAGGTACGCCCGCGGTGATGTGGTGGGGGCCATAATTTGTTAGCTGCTTCTGGATAAAGATCTAAGTCCAAAGATTTGCGTCTCTACTTGCGTATTTGTGTCACTTATCGAGTACATCGACAATTGACATATTCTTCACCATGCAATTTGATTCGGAGTCACACCCAAGTTCGAATCGCAGATCATGGATATCCGGATAGTCTCGCAGGCTTGCTATAATTCTGGCTGCATCCTCGCAAGATGTGAGTTGCCCTATATTCTGGGCGCCGCCAGCGCCGCCAAGGTCTTGCGCTTTTGACACGGTTTCGTGTGTGTCAGGACTGAGTGCTACTGGTCGCCCTGCACTCTGGCCTTGCATATTGAGACCAATATATCCTTCTGTACCTGATCTTGATGGAGGACATTGAGTCCTGGCAGTGTCAAGCTCGGGTGGCGAGCTATTTAACTCTAGCTTAGGAGCTGTGCGTGTATGGCGACAATTCATAAGAGAATCATTAAAGAGCACCGTCGAGTGTAAAGTTGTTGATTGTGTGGAAGCTGTTGGTTGTGAGGTACTTGTTGGTTGTGAGGAAGTTATTGGTTCTGAGGAAGTTGTTGGTTCTGAAGAAGTTGTTGATGGAATATAAGTTGCCTGCGATTTTACGTATTCTTCAATTTCTTCATTTGAGACGCCGTGAAGTATCAGCAGTGACCGAAGAAGGGCATTCTCTCTCGCAACTTTTCTTCCTGCCTGTTGAACTTCTTGCGACGCGGCTACACCAAGTCTTTGGAATGACCGTAGCTGTTCTTCAAGGTGCTGGGTGTACTCCTTGCGTCTTGCGCGAGAACGCCGCTGGTTTTCGCGGATTCGAGCCGACGCGGTCGGGAGACGCTCTATCATATTTCCAGTGTTCCCTCTCTTTATGTACTTCAGGATTAGGAAACGATATTCTCCGGAGATACGTTCGACTATAAATAAGAGTGATGAAAATTGTCGCTTCTCGAATCAATCCGGGTGGCGAGTATGTGAATTTCAAGCTGCCTCCAGCACGGGAGAACAGCGGTGCGCCGAGTTCGGTGACTTTGGCAATGTCACCCGCCAGCCAATAGAGTGAGCCCAGTGACATTGAAGCTCACTTCGCCGAATCAGCACCAGATTAGTCTCTCAGAGCCCGTTAAGGGTAGCAAAATACAAAATCTGCTTGTGAAGCACTCTGTTGAGAACAGTTCTCTTGATAAGATCTCCATCACCGTCGTTACGACGACAGGTCGTCCTTAACAAGTTATGTTGGGCGTAAATACTTCAACACCAGAAGAGGCGCCCTAGCATGCAGCAGACCTCAAATCCACGTAAACTACAGGCATCACTTAGAGGCGACTCCTTCCAATTGAATATTCGTGGAGCTCATTTGCAAGCCAAAAAAGACTTTCAGAATGGTTAATTCTTTTACTGAAAACAACACCTTCGAATGACAAAAGAATATTTGTAGAATATGATCCAGGTCTATTTAACCCTGGTAATGTGCAATCTGTGCTTACGGATCAACCCGTGTTGTCAGCACCGGGCACCAGTGTTCCAATTTAGAGCAATAGATAGTCACACAAGTATACCGTGACTAGACCATAACCTACAAAAATTCTTCGCGATCCTATCACGGGTTGCCGCTGAGTGCATACTTCAAGAACGGTCAACTTAAGGCAATCTTCCCGTCACTGAACATAAACATGCAAACTTCCTTGGAATCAAACATTTCTGCACCGACCTGTTTTTGACTATGTGGAAGTGGAGAAGCGTGCGGGAGATAGCGACATACCAAGAAACAGTGACATACCGTTTTCCCAACCGGGCCAAATATCGCAAACTATTGCGCACGTGGTTAGAGATGAATATGAAATTAAGATAATCGATTTTTGTGAAATATCAGACAGTCTCAATCTTCCCAACAGATACTGTACAGGCTTAATTAGAACTTATGCCAAAACCAAAATCGAGGAAAGCCTTAGACTCAACCACTTCCGTATAGATGTCCTTCCTTTCTTTGCGACACCATTTGGAATCAATGTCACCTTCAGAAATCTCACCCCCACCGGACGGTGGATATGGTTGGGTATGTGTGGCTTCATGCTTTTCCATCAACTGCTTCACTTGGGGCGCGGTCGCGGTGCGTTGTTCGCCTCAAAATATGAAGCCTTGTCTACGGCAACTCAGCTTACGCTCTTCAACAGTCATACGGCGTGTACCTTTCTCATTATCTTTCGGATAATAATTTCCCAGAGGCAAAGCCTCTTGATTTTGCTCTGATTGGTGGGTTCAACTTCTCAATGGCGATGTTGTCCGCCCCCGTCGTTACAATAATCGCACGAAAGTACAGCACCAAGTTACCCATGTTGCTTGGATTGGGTTTTCTGGAAACAGGATATATCACTGCATCCTTTGCAACAACGATCTGGTAGCTTTATCTACCACAGGGGGTTTTAGTCGGTTTCGGGGTTGGTTTTATCTACATCCCAAGTGTTGCCGTAATTTCCCAGTGGTTTGATAAGAAAAGGAGCCTTGCCAATGGCATCAGTGCGGCCGGATCGGGAATTGGTGGTTTGATGTTTTCGCTCATGGATGGTACAGTGATGCAAGATATGTCTTATGCTTGGGCTCTACGATTGACAGCCATTCTAAGCGTTTCATTCCTGTTCATTGCCACCTTATTGATTCGAGACCGCAACAACGCCATACAACCGTTGGGACGTGGATTTGACATTAAACTTCTGCGCCGTACAGACGTACTTCTTTTGCTATTGTGGGCATTCATTAGCATGTTTGGCTATATTGCTCTGCTATTTTCGCTTCCAGATTACGCGCACTCAATGAGACTTTCGGATACTCAAGCTACGACTGTCAACGCAATATTGAATTTGGGAACCGCAGTTGGCAGGCCATTTATCGGCATTATAAGCGATCGTTTCGGCCGTATTGAAGTTGCTGGCCTTTTGACTTGTGCTTGCGGCATTATTTGTTTTGTCATCTGGCTTCCCGCAACATCGTACGGAGTCCTCGTCCTTTTCGCTTTCGTTGGTGGGGCTATATTTGGATCATTCTGGATTGCAAGTCATATATCATCCATGTTAATATACATGTGCCTCTGACCTTCCGAATGAACAGACTATTGGGCCTTTATGTGTTGAGATTGCTGGCCTAGAGCAGCTTCAATCGACCCTATCTTTATCTTGGACCTTTATTGTGCTTCCGACGACATGTGAGTTTCCAAATGCCACGTTTCGAGCACCCTTAAGCTAATATAACATAACAGTTGGTGAAGTGATAGCTCTCAACTTGCGTCGTTCAGGATCCCAAAAAACCATATCTATATGTCCAAGCTTTCTGTGGTATCTGTTACATTTGTGCTAGTGTGTTTTTATTACTACTTTGGTTACACCGGAAACCTTGAATAAGTATTTATTGTTAGTGACATCCTTTTTTTTCTTAGATCAGCTCCTTTGTGTTACATTATAACGCATCTGAAAGAACAGTAAACAACAACTGATAATCAACCCGACATCCTTCTCCCGGGATAAGACTGTTTCGGTACCCATCTTGGAGCCTGAAATGGAGGCTCAGTAAGTCCGGCTTCTTTCTAACATAGCCTATCAACAGCTCACAAGCCTCCGAACAAGAGACGGTAAGCTGAGAGGTGAGATCTGAGGTGCCAGAATTGCAGTCCATTGCGGGATATCCCAGGGCAGGCAGCTCGGAACCATTCAAGCTTGAATAGTTGCCAGCCTCCAACTCCTTTTCTGGAGAATATAGCGTTTCGAAAAATTGTGCAATGCTTGTGGGCAGCGACGTGTATAAGAACTGGTCATCAAACATGAGACTCTCATACGGCCAGCTATCTGATGTCGCCATGCTGTCTCCTCGCAATGGATTATCGTTTATAGTCACAGACTTAGAGCCCTGTACTTCGCTCATTTCCTATATTCGATAAGAAGAAGTTTCAAACGTAAAGAAAGGCGTGTAAAGGAATGAACTGACGCTGGGCATTAATTTGGATGCGAAGGTGTAGTCTGAAGACAGAAGAAAATCAGAGCCAAGTTCTGATCCTGTTCTCGCTCTGCGAGCCTCGCAAGATGGTCGGGGAGGTGATGTAAACTCCGGGTTCATCGCGGACATAGATTCCACAAAGTATTTTAAGAGCTGATTTTCAACCGAGAGTAGTTCTATCTTTTTCTGCATGTCATCAAGCCGAGCTTTTTGCACAGTCTCGTAATTTTGCACTTTCTGTTCCAAATCGCGAATACGCTCCTTCTGGCGCGCCCGGCAATTTCGTTGGTTGTTACGCACTCTAGCAAGGTCCTCATCCTAGAAAAACAAGTCAGATTCGCCGGAGCTGACTCGAACTGCACACATCCTTCACCTTGGTTTTGAGTTTCATCCGAGGCATTGTAGAGCGAGGGGGAATACGAAGCTTTCAAATAGGGTCCAGTGTACCGACCGGATATGTCGCCTGAAGAGGGAAGCAATCTTAAGACTTCGTTATTATTAAAGGAAAGGAGATGGTGCATATGATTACATAATCAAGACCTCGCGATGACTGACAAGGTAAGATATCCTTACGGTTCTGCTTTACACTGCTTGATGAAGGGTAATTCGTGACAATGAGACATGTTGTTAGTCGATCATAAAAGTATGACTGACAGGCTAGGTTTACTTGGCAGTTGTGATCTATGAGATCACTATCAAAGAGTTTTGGAAGAGCATAAACGGTGACATATCGACTAAGTAATTAGCCAGTAAACAAGTATAGTTCTAGAAGATAAGGATGACGACGCATTTTGGCTTCCTAGGGCAGCAAGGAAAATTTGGAAAGCCATCCGGCGAGGTATAGAAATTTTTATTTCACAAGTTGAGCTTCTCTGCGTCCTCCCCCCCCACTAGCCTTACCTCAAATATATTAATGCTAGATTGCCTATACTCGACAGTGTATCTGGGTATTTTTGGCTAAGCTTTATTTCGCGAGTCTCTATTATCTATAAGCTAAGCTCCTTAGCCTCCTTCTAATGGCCCTAGCTTAAATATATCGACGATGGATTATCTATAATCTAGAGGGTATTAGGATAATTCTAGCTAAGCTTTATCTTAAGAGTTTTTATTATTTATAAACTAAGTCTCTTCGTCTCACCCTAGCGACCTTAATTGCTATATGTCGACGTCAGACTATTGTTACGACCCCTGCAGCCGCCAACTATCTAAGGGGCCGCAACTTGTTGATAGGCCACTGAGAGCCAATACACCCGAAAAGTCAAGTGACAAATCAACCAGAGGCTCTACTCTAAGCAAAGGTCTGAGCAGATCTGATTAGGATCTATCGGTAGAGGAAAATCGGTACCTAGGACGTTTATTCAAGTACACGAATACGATATAAGCTATTGAGATTTATAGAAATAAAAACAAATTGCAAAATGATAGTCATGAAACTTTTCTCTTTCTTACACTGTAACAAGAAAACATATATTGTCGATGTATGCATTCAACTAATGTCATTGTGTTATTGCTCCGTCTTTCATTTATCAGTGGGGATCTAGATCGAGGTGCACTACTTGGTGAACTAAGCATCAAGTTCCGCGCCGCTACTCAACAAGGGGACATTATGAATTGCGCGACCAACTGGTAGACCTATCTCGAGATATTGAAATTATTTACCCCTTGTTTCCGTCTATGCAGTTTCACCATTCGAGTAGGTGAGAAGTCGTCTGGATTTTACATTTAAGATGAATTTACGACGAAAGTGTTTAGAGTTTTCATCAAAGTCAAGAATGAGGTTCAGAAGAACCAATATTGCTCAGAACAAGGTCTTGAGGTCAACACATTTTGTGTACAAAGGCAAGGATATTATAGATTGAGCAAATGTGGAATTGCTTTTCGCTCTATGCTTATATGTTGAAGAAAATAAACCTTTAAAAAACATGCCAGGCCGCGAAGAAAGAAGACTTATGTACAGGGAAATCAACGTAGATCACATCACACCATCAGGTCCAAAGACGAATGAAATCGAGGGTCCACAGCGATCTTAAGAAGGACGATGGAACTTGCTCTCAATCCAGGGCATACCGACAACGGTAGCCTTGAGAACCTTCTTGCGCACCTGCACACCGAGCTCAGTGCCCTTTTTGTGCAGACCGTTCTTCACGTACGCCATGGCGATGTTCTGGCCGCCGAGGGAAGGACTAGGAAGACCAGAGGTGACGACACCGACCTGGACGGGGTTAGCCGGGTCGGAGAGGTCGACAACGGTGGCGCCTTCGCGGGCAGGCGGGCCTTTCTCAACGGACAGACCCACCCGACGCTGAGTCAGGGTCTTGGGGCTGGCGAGCTGGGAGAGAATGATAGAGGCGCCGTTAAAAGTAGCGGTTGCAGGATCGCGGCGATCACGACCGACGACCCAGCCTAGGGCTGCGTCGGGGGGAGTCTGAGCTGTGGAAATGTCGTGGCCGTAGAGACACATGCCGGCTTCGAGACGGAGGGAGTCACGGGCCGCGAGACCAGCGAGACGGACGTCGTTATTGTTCAGGAAAAGGTTGACGACTTGCTCAGGGAGGTTGGGGGCGCCGGAGGTCGGGATGGAGATCTCGAAGCCGTCTTCGCCGGTGTAGCCGGTCCGGGAGATCAGAAGAGGGTGAGGGGTAGCGGTGCCGTCGGGGAGAGTAAGGTAAAGCTCGCGGCAATTGCCGAAGTAGAGGGTGCTCAAGTCGGTGGAGGCGGTTGAGGAGGCGTTGATGAGAGGCTGCAGGACAGACGCAGCCTTGGGGCCTTGGAGTGCAACCAGCGCGCGATCTTCGAGGATGTCCCACTTGATGCTGTCGGCACCGTGCTTGGCGCGATATGCCTCGATCTCGGCCTGCAGGAAGGCCAAGTCCTCGGTGCGGCGGCCGGCGTTGGTCACGAAGTAAAAGCTGTCTTCGCCGCGACGGGTGATGACGGTGTCGTCGACAATACCCCCAGTACCAACTTCCAGAAGGCAAGAAAGGGTGGATGTGTTGGGAGCCAGCTTGTCCAACGAGGAGGGTGTGACCTTCATCAACAGGTTCATGGCGCCGGGCCCGCTCAGGTGGTGCTGCACCCTATAAATAAATAAATTAGCTTGCTGTGAACCCAATTGAGCTTCTGAAATTCAATTGAACTTACATGTGGCTCACGTCAAACAGACTGGCCTTCTCACGAGTCCACATATGGCTTTCCACATGGCTCAGGTCGGCATACTGCAGTGGCATCGAGTAGCCGGCAAATGGCACCATCTTGGCGCCGTGCGCCTGGTGCAAGTCATATAACTGAGTCTTAGCCAGGGGCTCATTGGAGCTCGAAGCATGGCGGACAGCCTGTGTCTTGATCTGGGGAACAGCAGCACGCGGAGTGAGGCTGGTGCTGGGAGTCCGGGGAGATGCCCGCACGGCGGAGGAGAGCTCCCGCCGCAGCAGTGTGGAGCCGATAGAAGCGCGCGGGGCGTGCAGAGCGGACGCTCTAGAAGCAACAAGGTCAACGCCCTTCCGGAAAGTACGAGCGCTAGCCATCATAATTCAATGAAGATGAAATTGAGGAAAAGCGAGGGAAGAGGAAGAAAATTGGCGAGAACTTGTGTCTACTCCGCCGTCGGGGAAGCGTAGCGGAAAAGTCACGTGCTGATAGGGCGAGCTCAGCGGGGAATATGCATTTCCCACTTCCACAGTTTAATCTACGAGGAAAAGGTAAAGGCAAAAAAGGTGTGTGGTTGTGATAACAGCGTGCGAGAGCATCAGAGTGCCCCACCGGTCATCCAGATCCAATTCAACGCCGCGGATTATGTGCACGGCATGCCGGGGAGGCGCGGAAAAGAGCAATGTCCCCAACATCCCCGTCCCCGCAAAAGTATACAAAGCATGAACACGGTGATATCCCATGTAAAGATCCAACTAGAAAATCCACTAAAGGATCATACGATCCAAAATAATAGCAATTTGCCACCTGTCTCCGTCATCAAGTCATGAAACCCTCCACAACCGGTGTTACCCGGCGGTCAGAATGACCGATTACAATGTGAAAGGAGATGCAAAAAAAATAAAGGTGAAATATCGCCAAGATCCCGCCCCGCGGGACTTATAGCGCATTGCTGGCGCATGTGAAGACGCCGCCGACGGTACCCTCGTGGTACATTTCAATGACGGACATGACGGAGGCCTATGAAAGCAGAGATTAGCAGAGAAACAAGAGGGAAAAAAATGGAGGCCAAAATACTCACGTAGGTACCAGGGCCCAAGAAGAAAAGACCTATGAAGATCAAACTGACGTTGAAAATGAATCCCAACCAGCCGCGAATGCCCCGTTTCATGAAGAAGTAGGGTCCGTGATCAGCCGAGCGCATGCGGATATATGCAACACCCCAGAAAATGAAACCAAAGAAGGAATCAAACAAGGAGCTCATAATCGACAACAAACTCGAGAAGAAGGGAATCACCTCAGCGATGACCCAGGCACAAATCCACAGACAGGCCAGAATTCCAATCCAGGCGGCCCAGCCGACGACGGTGTTGTTGCCTTTGTGGCGGGTTCCTTCAAACAGGCGGAAGAAGATGAAGCGGGCTGAGACGGAGGCGTAGAGAACTCCGAGAAAGACGATCGTTGGGATCATGAAGGAGAAGGAGATCTTCTTGAAGAGCTCGTCGGACATATTGGCAAATGCAGGCGAGGAACTCATGTACTCGTTACCTGTGTAGACGTAGATAATCGCGCCAACAAGACCGAAAACGATGACTTCAGCGATGGTCACAACAGTCACGGACTTCCAGAAGTCGCGGGGCTCCTTCATCTCGGCAATGAAGCTGGGCAGGGTGATCTGGCCGATGAACGTATAGCTGATGTTCAGGAAGGCGTTCAGGCCCGAGACGAAGGTTGTGCCAGGCATGGGGGTTGCGCGGAAAGTCGGCTCGCCTTTGCCCGGGTATCCGGCTGGGTGGTCCTCAATTCCAATGAATATGGTTGCCATAATGACGGAGATGAAGGTGAACAAGGCAGAGAAAGTAGCAATCTTAGCCAGGGTGCTGAATGTGCGCGGGAGCGAGCAAATAAAGGAAGTGATGGCAACGATGAGAGAAAACACGACTGTGCAGACTGCACCATTAGACATGGTGTTGAGGTACTCGGAGCCAACCACGCAGTGTAGGCCTTGAATGAAGGTGTTGTTCAACAGGAACATAACGGCTGTCGCCCACCAGGCGATCTTGGAGTCCCAGAACAAATATTGGCCGATATCACACACATCGCGTACCTCGGGGTGCCGCAGACAGAACCGCCTATCCTCAGATTAGCACAATTGTCGTTAACATGCCGAAAACAAAAGATCATACCAGATGGTCAAAGAGGTGTAAAGCACCACACCGGCGACGAAACAAGTCAAAAGCAGTCCAGGAACGAGACCCAGCACGGAATACGACCAAGGGAAAGACATAATAGCCAGACAGATATACTCAGAGAAAAGCAGAGCCGCAGTCTAATGCGCCGATTAGTCCCAATCCACTTCCATTTAGCAGGACACTCAAAAGAACCTACCTTTTGCCAACTGCAAGTACGATACTTGATAGTATTTTCCGATTCCAATTCAATCTGGCGACCAATACTCTCGGTCATGCTGGAAGAGTCGATAGCCGTGACATGGTGATGCGACGAGCGGCGACCCTGGCCCTCAGCATCGTAGTCCTTGAGCTTTGGGTCCTCCAACTTGTCATTTTGATCACTCATGGAGCTCACGTCGGCGGTGCGGTCGTGGTCCCAGGCGCCAGCAGCAAGTGCTGCGTCGTTAGGCCTAGCCATTTTAATCTTAAGGAGCGGGCGAACCGTGCTTGACGGTATTCGGTGGAGTCGAGAGAAGCGGTAACCTTCGAATACATGTAACTGTAGTTCCGAAGCAATAGGTCCATACAACCGGGGCTGCTAGTAATTGGGTGATTACAATCGAGCTTGTCGATTGATCGTCTGTTGTCGAGGTGACTTTTTTCTTTTTTTGGCAGAGAGCGCTTGCTTGGGATGTTGGTACAGGCCGGAGCGGGCGATTCGGGCACGGGGATCTACAGTGAAGATCCGGAACAGCGCCCTGTAAAGTTGTCGCAGAGAGAGTGCGATAGGGAGAGGGATGAAAGAGGAAAGAAAAAAAAAAGAAACGAGACAGAAAAGAAACCGGATCCAAAAAGGAAAAAAGAGGGCCAAGGGCCTACGGTATCCTAAGTATCTAAACTGGTATACAGGATACCAGGTTGGTTGGGGGTCCACTACGATCGCCGCGTTGGAGATCAAAAACGCTGTAATTCTGGTTCCGCGCAGGTTTCTGAAGACACGACTCCACCCTCGACCTGGGTTGCGAGAGAGGAAAAAACCTGTCGATCGCATCATTTGCTCTCGACAGTGGCATGACGTGAAGGTCGCCGCAAAGGTTCAGCCCCGACGCATCCAGTTGCGGGAGAGGCGCTTCTGTCCGCCCTGAGAGGCGTCGGTTGCCCTGATCCTTGGAATCCAAATTGCCATCCGGGTGTTCGGGGATAAGCTACCACCGCCCTAATTTCTTTCGTCGATAAAGAACCGGTCGCTCCGAAATTCAGATACGAGCAATCAGCCTCGTCTACATCCGCGGATAACTGAGATTATTGGGATGCCACACTCCATGAAGCTACGACCTGCCGGAAATGGACCCGCCTTTGCCCCGCAAGCGGTCGGTAGCTAATGAATGGGCGCAGAGGAGCAGAGCCCATGCATAAGCCACCCCCGAAAACATGGATACCTGCAGGCCGTGACTTTGTCGTATGCGCTGATTTGATCACCGCCATTTTCTAACCGAATGCGGCGGTCAGAACGGGCCCCAGGGTGAACTTGGAGGGTCGTAGTGGCTTGATCCTTGACCCTAGGCTCAGGGAGAAGGGTGGGGAGGAAAGTGGATGGCAGAAATACTCTGTAGCGTATGAAAGAACAAATTTCAACTCACATTAATTTCCATGCGAGATTAGTCGGAAATCATCAGACACTACGACACAGTGAAAACTCGAATCGTGGTAATGCCAATACACTGCCTTGGCCACGTGTTGCTTACTCAGCACCTGCTTTCAGCAGATGTATGAAAAAGGTGTCCTTGGTGGTATACGGGTGGTATCTCCAATGGATTCCACGTTTTCAAGGGGCCATAGGAATTCTAGAATCAAGTCTAGAGTCATCGACTCAAGTCAATAAACAAAAGAGACACAGTCAGGGCATGACTATGTGACAGTGTGGATCTCGGGCCCCCAACTTTTCGCTCGCCCGGTGGCCGAGCCTCCCACTCTTGCGTGCTCCTCCTCCACGATGGCCTCATGCCGGAACCACATACTCTCTCCATTCCTCCGGTTTATGCTTAGTAGTGGACGACACAAAGCGTCTCCAGATAGTTTATTCCTTCGTCAAAAAGCAAGATTGCGTGATGGCCAGTTTGTGTCAGAGACTGACACTGGAATCCTCTCTCAGTTCTTGCAGGATGGCCGTTTACCTTCTTGGTCAATGATCGGCGCGACCCGGGTTGAAATTGCGATTTTGAGTAACATAATGGGATTGGCTCTGGATGCTTTTGATATGTGACAATAATACACGGGTGATATTTTCGTCCGAACTCCTGCGACGAGACTAGTATATTGACATGGAAAAGAAATTGAAACAAATAGAAACTCCCTCTACATGCCATCGTCCTCGTCGCCCAACAGCGCCGCGTAATCGTCCGCAGAGGCGAATGTCGGCAAGTGCTTAAGCTTGCGGCGTTTGTCGCGTTTCGACGTCGACGGCTCCGTCTCGACCGGCAACTCCACGCCGCCCAGCTCTATGTCGGACGGAAGGTCCTCGTCGCTGTCGAGGAAGGCCTCGTCGTCTGATACGTCCATGTCGAAGGCGTCCGAGTCGTCCTCGGGCTCCTCCTTCTTGGCGGCCTTCTTGCCCTTCTTCGGGGCAGGAGCGGCTTCCTCGTCCTCGAATCCGCCGAACTCGGCCTCCTCCATCTCTTCATCCGAGGGCACATCGGACTCGTCATTGAAAATGACGTCTTCGTCGCCGCTGGCTTCACCTCCAGCCTCATCATCATCGTAGGCGGATTCCAGATCATCCAAATCCAGGTCGTCGTCGCTGTCGTCGGCTTCCTCAAGATCCGGCTTCGAATCAACCAGGGCCTTCCAAATTTCATCCTCATCCCCACTGAGACCATCGATATCGTCGATACCTTCCTCATCGCGGTCAACGGGGTCAACGGTGCCCTTGCCCTTCTTGGCCTTGACCTTGCCCTCGTTAACACGAGTGAAGTACTGGTGGAAGAAGACATCCTCCGCGGCCACATCTTCTGCCTTCTTCTTCCAGAAGTTCTCTGAGTTGAGGGGCACAGCCTGTCCAGCCGACTTGACGGCCTCCACCAGTCGGTCGGCCGCATCGCCTCCAGCCAAAGGCTGCATGATTGAGGCACCGCGGGGAGCAGCGCTGGCCTTGGGGGTGCGGTACACGAAGCGATCCAGGAAGTGGGTGAGAGTGTGAATAGTCATATCGGGCTTGCCGCTCATAGGCTGGTGCTCCAGTAGGTTCGCGGCATTGACGGAGACAGAAGGGTGGAAGTGAGCGGTGTAGGGAAGCAATTCCCAAAGACAAGTTTTGTCGGCATTGCTGTGCTCCGGATCGCGTTTGCGAGGATCGTATCCATTGGACTGCTTCTTGACCACCACGGGTGTTGGCTGCGGCTGTGACTGCTCGTCATCCTCGTCAGGGACATCCTGGAAGTTTTCCTCGCCATCGCTCTCGTTGTCTTCAGGCTGATCTAGCAGAGACGAAAGACCGGGGAAGGACTTTTCGAGCTCACGGATGAGGTAGAAGACACCGCAGATAAAGGCAGGCTGGTGCATTCCAAGGACCTGCACAATACGCTTAACAAATGCCTTCACTCGGCGGATGTTCAGGTCGTTTTTGAGAGATTTGAACAAGAGGTTCAGGTAAAGCGACTGCTTTGAGGATGTAGCGACGCGCGGGTCCAGAAGGGACTCGTACAGCGTGCGGTAAAAGCGGTCACTGGAAATCTGGTGAGAGGCAGTAATCTGCTGGATCAGCATCAGCGCCTGAATACTGGTGTTGAAATTGGACGAGTGCGTAATGTGGAAGAGCGTGTCGATGTGCTTGGTGAGCCTATAAATCATGTCAGTATATCACATAGCTGATGTAGCGCGGAGAACGTACCGGTCAGAGTCAGAGTCAGTGAAAGGGTGAGCGCGGTTGACACCAGTTAAGACACCAGAAGTCAGCTTCTCACGCATCTCATCGGTCTGAGCCTCGCCCTTGACCTCATCTTTGCCTTTGCCCTTGGGACCCTTCCCATGTTTACCCTGAGTCGCCTGCTTGGTAGGCTTCAAAAAGGTAACGAAAAGAGAGAAGTAAATGTCTAGCAATTGATCAGCCACCTTGGGTTCCTTGGTGCTGAGAACAGTTTGGTTCAGGGTGATGATGGCGTAGTACTTGGCGTGCTGGCTCTGGCCAGGACGGAACAGTAGCTCCTCGACACCCTTGATGATGAGGGGCTTCATGAGCGGATGCTGCTGCTCAAGCTGCAAGAGCAGGTAAGAGGCACGAGAAGCTATTTTCTTGCCCGGGTCTCCAAGTTTATTCACAAGAAGACGCAGCAGATTGGCTTCTTGCTCGGGCTTCTCCTTCAAAAGCTCGTACACGTAACTGACGGCACGGGAACGGGAGAACTCAATCTCGTCGTTACACCAAACCTCGAGAATCTTAAGCATCTCGAAGAACTGCTCCTTCAAGTAGTCTTCAAAAGCCCAGACAATCAAGTGGCTCTTCTGCAAGCCTCCAGGAAGGGGGTCCCGCTCGGTCCATCGGCCAGGAGCGCCTTGGAACGCAGCAACGAGACCGGGCTGGTTGGCAAACGACCTTAGTCGTCGATCGCTGGGCAACAAAGTACCCTGAGCGAACATGTCCTTCAAAGAGCGCAATACTTCAACAGCCTGGGCACGGCTTCGTTTCTTTCCCAGGCCAATGAGGTTCTGCAAAGACAGCGTGTTGTGCAGCGGCGATTCTTGAACAGCGAGAGTCAGAGCGGAGATCTTATCGCTGAGGGTACCAGAAGCCATGATTGTTGTGTAGAACTTGTGGGACGAGGAGGCAGACGCCTGCTGCGCTTCCGCGTACAGATCGGTCTCCTCTTGGAGGAAGGTGTTGGCGACTTCATGGATGCGCTCGACCAAGTGACGAGGCAGGGCATTCATCTGAGTTGCGCTTTTCAGCGGGGGGAGCGGGATGTTGTACCAGTCGGATCGGGGAAGGCAAGTCTGCGATTGGAGTAAGTAAAGAACAATCAGTGTAGTAAATGATCAGTACTCACAAGTTTTGTAAATTCCTTGGGTATAATAACTTCGGCTTCCTTCGCTTTAATCGGTTTAGCGGGAGGTGCTACCTCAATGTCGGACTCTTCAGCTTCGCTTGCATCTTCGCTATCCGCTTCACTGCCGTCATCGACCTCTGCGATATCCTCCTCTTCCTCTTCCTCTTCCTCCTCTTCTTCTTCTTTCTCGGCCGCAGCCTTGGCCTCAGCTTCGGCTAGCTCAGCTTCAGCCTCCTCGTCGTCTAGATCTGCAGGAACGACGTGGCCAGAAGCCTCCAGCATTTTTGCAAGTTCCTTGCGCAGATCATCGTCGCCTCCCTTCTCGCCCTCGACCTCAGACTCAGAGTCGACACCGTCGAGAAGATCCAGATCCTCTTCGGTCCCTCCTAGTGCCAAAATCTCCTCACGCAGCTTGTCATTCTTGCTGCTCTTCTTGGAACCCTCGGGTTTCTCCTGCTTCTTCTTATCTCCCTTCGGCTCCCGGGCAATCACATCTCCATTGCGATCACGCTTCTTGCCCTGCGCAGATCCCTGGTTCTTGCCAGACTTTGGAATATCCTTCTTGGGCGTCTCGATGGAAGGCTGAGGCTTATTATCCTTCTTCTTGCCTTTGCTAGAGCTCTGTTTGTTCAATCGCTGTTCGATTTTCTCTCGTAGGCCCGCGAAGGCGCCGTCTTTGAACTGAGGAATCTCGGCGTTTTGAGATTCTGTAACGGTGGTATCTGACTTCTTCGAGTCCTCTGTAGCGCCCGAAGAGCGCTTTTCTTTCCCTTTACCCATTGTTGGCGTAGATGGGAAGCAGGTATGTTTTTGGGCGGAGAGAAAATTGGACGGAGAAATCTTTTGCGGCGGACCAGTTATCGGGCGCTCGGACCAGCCCGATAAGAACCACCTCAAGGGCGACCACGACGGTTTCTTGAGATTCACTTCGACGTCTGTCTGTCTCAATTTCTTGGTTTTTTTTCCGGCGGGAATATCTCCTCGATGATTTCCGGGATGCGTCCAAAGCCCGGTCGCACTTCGGGGAGGCGGCTGGTGTTGGGATTGAGGATTCAGCGGTGCGGACTTCATGTACGCAACCCTGGAAAACTTGACATGAGCTCCGTGGCAGGTGCTGATTGATCGCAGTATGATGGACGAAATCGGGTTTCAAATTTCTGGATTCCTATAGCTGGTAAAGCTAAGAAGATGGGGAGCAATGGTACGTTAAGTGTGATTAAGAGATCGGCCCATCGCTAACCATGTATCAGAGGATGCCAATGACCTTCTGATACGAGGCGGATTCCTTCGGCAGGCCTACTCTGGTGTCTTTCATCTACTCCCTCTTGGACTACGTGTACTGGACAAGCTCGAAAGTCTAATTGACAAACATATGCGTGGATTGGGTGGGATCAAAATGTGCAAAAATCACTTTATTGATATGATCTAACAATTGACCAGGAGCATCCAAGGTCTCTTTATCTTCAATTTCATCGCAGGAGTTGTGGGAGAAGTCCGGCCGACTCACTGAAGGCTCCGAAGTTTTCAGATTTCACGATAGAAAAGACACTCGTTTTCTTCTCGCTCCTACTCACGAAGAAGAGATCACTAGTCTCGTTGGAAGTCTCACCACTTCATACAAAAGCCTTCCTTTGCGGGTGTATCAAATCAGTAAGACAGGTCACGCACATAACTTTGAATTTGTGTCACTAACCGACCGCAGCAAGAAAGTATCGCGATGAGCCCCGACCGCGACAAGGCCTTCTCCGTGGCCGTGAGTTTGTCATGAAGGACCTCTATACATTTGACTATAACGTTGAGGAAGCCCTCAAGACCTACAAGTCGGTAAAACATGCCTACACTCAGCTATTTGATGAGCTCAAGATACCCTATCTCGTTGCCGCAGCAGATTCTGGAAATATGGGCGGTAGTCTCAGCCATGAGTTTCATTTTGTCAGCAACAAGGGTGAAGATCGCGTCGTGAGCTGCTCAAGTTGCGATCATGTGTATAATGAGGAGCTTGCAGATGGCCAGACCCACAACTTCAACGAGTCTACAAGCCAAAGCGCTGTCCCAGGCTTCCAAACAGAAGACGCGCCGGCGGAAGGCGGCGCAACGATATCCAATGGCATGTGGATGGCTATTTCGCACGATGGCAGTACCCTTCTGCGGGGCTGGTACCCCAAGTACTCTCTGCAGAATGACACAACGGAACCTGTCGAAAGACAGGTCAACTCGCACGCTGTGAAGGCGATTGCCACCGCAGCTGGCGTTGACCTTGACTTGAGTGTTGAGAACCCGTTGGCAAAATGGACTGCGCTTGTTAAATCGGGTGCTTCTGTGCAAAAGCCCCATGTGTTGGATCTCTATGATTCCCAAGTACGAGTCTACCAGCGTCCTCCGTTGAGCGATCTGCTTCAGCAAGCCAGTTGCACTGCTGAAGACATCAAGTACTCGATGCTGGACCGGTTTCCTGGAACGGAGAATAAGCTCAGCCTTGTGCGCGTCCACGACGGAGACCGCTGCTCACAATGCGCAGACGGACATTTGACAAGTAATCCCGCTGTTGAATTGGGCCACACTTTCCACTTGGGCACGCGGTACAGTGAAGTACTCAATGCTTCGGTATCCGTCAGCCCTGCCGCGCTGAACGGATCTTCCACCACAGACGTGCAATCGACCAAAGAACAAATAGTGCCTATGCAAATGGGCTGTCACGGCATTGGCGTCTCTCGTTTGGTCTCGGCTGTAGCTAATCGTCTTTCTGACTCGAGGGGCCTGAATTGGCCTCGCGCAATTGCTCCCTATGAAGTGCTCGTCGTTGCTGGCAAGGGAATGGATTCTGTTGCCGAGCAGGTCTACGATAATCTCACATCTAATCCCAAGCCTATGGACACCCTCTTGGATGACCGTGATAAGGGAATGGGGTGGAAATTAGGTGACGCAGACCTAATTGGGTATCCGGTCATCGTGGTTGTTGGTAATGGCTGGAAGAGCAAGCAGACTCTTGAAGTTCAGTGTCGACGTCTGGATGTGTGCCAGGACGTGTCTTTGGAACAGTTACCATCGTTTGTTGAAGGTCTCCTCTCACAGCTGTGAGGTTACCGCTGTATACTTGTACCATAATTAGCATACTTAAGCCATGTACATTATCGTTTCACCTCTTGCCTGAATTTCATTCTCTGTTCCAGATGCTGTGTGGTGGTTTTATGAAAAGTGCGTGTGTATAGGCACGTTATAAGACTAAAGAGCGGGCTATAATACTCTCCACACAACTGCCACGCCCTTCCACCCGACACTTTTCCAAGCTCATCCCACCCCACCTACGCCATATCGCGAGTCCTGCAGAGTCGACATCAATCTACCTTTCGACTCTTCTCCCGAGGGTCCTTCACCCATATTCCAGCATAATGGCCGATTCTTCAAGCTCCGGCGGAGCTCCTCCGGGCACTGGTATGTCCCTCACCCCGCCAATAATTCCGCAATGCCCCTAAAACACGAGCGCAATCCTAACTTGAGGTGGAATTATAGTCAACTTGGCCACGCTGTCCGTTCCTCAACTTCGCTCTCTGCAGACTCGTCTCACCTCCGAGTTAGAGCACCTCACCACCTCACACGCCAAGCTGCGCGCTGCGCAATCTAGATTTCGCGACTGTGTGCGCTCGATTAACGACGGCGTTGTTGGGTCCAAGGCGAAGGGTACCGAGGGCCGTAGTGAGGTGCTGGTCCCTCTGACCAGCTCGCTGTACGTTAAGGGTCGATTGACGGATCGGGAAAAGGTTCTTGTTGACGTGGGAACGGGATTCTATGTTGAGAAGGTATGTTGATGATTTGCAATGAATGGGGACGCGAGAAGCTGGAAGGAAGCTTGCTGATTTTGATGCTGCATAGACCCACGATAAGGCGGTCGCTTTCTACGATGACAAGGTCAAGGCCTTGGATACCAACCTGCAGGATCTGGAGAAGGTTGTTTCAAGTAAAAGCCAGCAATTGCGGGTTGTGGAGGAAGGTGAGTTGTTCTTTAGTCCTTGAAACTTGCTGTATGTGCATCTCGCTAATTGTTCTACAGTCCTTAGACAGAAGATGCTTGCTGGCGAAGGTGCGCCGGCTCAGGCTGCCACGGCATGAAGAACATCGATACACTATTTACTTCGACACGGCTTCGAGAAGCCAAAATTCAAAACACTTGTGATATCTCGGTCGTCTCGGGCAGACTTTTTGCAGGGATCAGATTTAGTTCTCAATCCCACGTAGAAACTATTCGTTGCTCTTTAGAACAGTGTGCCAGGAACGACATTGAAGAGACCTTTCATGTTCTTCTCACTTGTGGCGTCGTGGCTAACCTCGGATAGCTTCAGCAGAGTGCTCACTTGCTCTCTATCTTGAACGACCTGCCGAAATCGGCATCCGGTTCTAGTGTTTCTGCGGATTAACTTAAATGGCAGGTGATGAAGACTTCGCTTAACCGATCATCGTTGCTGCGTCGAGTATGAACTCGCTGTTTATTCAATACTTTCGTTCCGGTTGAAATCCTAGGCGCCTCAAGAGGCACTGATTGTTCTACTTCACCGCGGTCTGATCCTAGGGAGCGTACGATTTCGGTGAAGCGAGCCAGCTCGACAATGAGGCTAAGTCTTTTCCCTCGAGGCAGAAGTGCGGCAAATTCGATGAAGATAGATATATAAGCGTCTTGAATGAGGACTGTGCCCAGTACAGCCTTTCTGCGCGAAGGACATGGTTCCAGAGTCAATGTGCTTTCGGAGACGCTCGTTAAATAATTTTATACAGGAAAAAAAGCATTTAAACCCATCAGACATCGTTGCGTCATTATTCTACTGCATACTCCGTGCCAAGGCCTCGTCATTCGAAAGCCGCCTGGATATGCTGAATCATTTTGTACTCGAAAAGCAATGATCGTAGGAAATTCTGAGGCTACCGGGATACGAAGCGTTGATTGGTTCATCTGGCGCTAAGCCCGAAAAGGAGTAAAGTGGACAACGCGTGAACTTCGGCGAGACGCGATCGGCCCTTCCGACTTTGACGTTCGCTCTTTGCCAGCTCCCTGTAGCTCTAACAGTCATTCTATATTCAAGAGCGATATGGCTGACTCCGACTCCAATTCCAGTCCTCAGCACACTCGCAATGTCCGAAAGCGGGCCCAGCAATGGGTCACTAAGGGTGCCCTAGTGCGCGAGGACTCCGACGACGAGCTAGGTGACGAAGACCTCCCTTGGCACTGGATCTATGCGCCTGAGCCTGAAGTCGCGGATCAAGCCGAAGATCACGGTGCAAGCCCTACCAAGGCAAACCGTCGTCGCTCTTCCCGACCCGCCAGGAAACGACCGACCATTGTGGGCGCTCGCATGGGCACATTCGAGTGCTACCTTGGTCAAGTGGTTCTTTTAAAATCACCTGAACCGGGGAAGGATTGGGTGGGAATTATTACAGAATTCGTGGAGGAAGAGGACGAGGACGAAGATGACAAAATGATCAAGTCCGCCAACATCATGTGGTTCGCATCCCCTGATGAGTTCTTGTCAACAAGAAACAAGCGGAGAGCTGATGCTTTGCCGAACGAGCAATACCTGACCACGGATTTCAATACAAATCCTCTTACGTCCATCAATGGCAAGGCTGTCGTGATGTCCAAGGATGCTTTTTACGCCAAGTATCCGAACGGTATTCCCCCCAAGGACAAAACCGAATTGGCCGAATACAACAAGTGTATCGTTGTCCGTCGAGGTGTGAGTCAGGCACAGGGAAGATATACGGAAGAATTTGTCTGGGAGGAGGTTTACCAGGAAGACAACATCTTCGATCTTATCAACCTGGTCAAGGATGGGCTAAAAGCTGCCAAGAAGCGCAAGGTGGCGGATGACGAGGTAAGTGAGACCTTGGGCTCGCAGAATGCGATGGCAATATACTGATTAAGCTCATCTGGTAGTATGTCGAGACCAAGGATGAGAATGAGGTTCCAACCACCCCCAGGAAAAGGCAGCGATTGGCCGGGAATGCAACACCCAAGTCTCAGCGCAAGAAGCAGCTGACGACGCCCACCCACAAAAGGTACGGATGCATAGCGTCTCGATCTGACTTTGACTGGTGGTGGCACTAACAATGATCATAGAATTGTGGTGAAGAAGCCTCTTGAATTCACTCCTCTTGGCACTCGTATACTCTCGCCAAACCATTTTGCTTCACCATATCGCCAGGCACGTAACTTACTGCATGTCTCAACCGTACCAGACTCTCTTCCTTGTCGAAAATCTGAGTTCAATCAAGTCTACAACCATCTTAGTGCGGCCATCATGGAAGGTACAGGAGCCTGCATATATATCTCAGGCACACCAGGCACCGGCAAAACCGCAACCGTGCGTGAAGTTGTGGCTCAGCTCAACGGCGCAGTAATGGCAGAGGAGATGGACGACTTCATCTTTGTTGAAATTAATGGCATGAAGGTCACCGACCCTCACCAATCCTATTCCCTGCTTTGGGAAGCCTTGAAAGGAGACCGCGTCTCTCCTTCTCACGCTCTAGACCTCCTGGAGGCAGAGTTCTCCAATCCCTCGCCTCGCCGAGTCTCGTGTGTAGTGCTCATGGATGAGTTGGACCAGCTGGTGACAAAAAACCAGTCGGTCATGTATAACTTCTTCAATTGGCCCGCACTTCGACACTCCCGTCTTGTTGTTCTCGCCGTGGCAAACACCATGGATCTTCCTGAACGAACACTCAGCAACAAGATTTCTAGTCGTCTCGGACTGACTCGTATCACATTCCCTGGATACCGCCATAATGACCTGATGGAGATCATTAGCACCCGTCTGGCAAATGTACCAGGCAATATCGTCGATCCAGATGCCATCCAATTCGCAAGTCGCAAAGTCGCTGCCGTTAGCGGTGACGCTCGTCGAGCACTTGACATATGTCGTCGCGCCGTTGAGATCGCAGAGCAAGACGCCGAGGAAGCCGCCGCGAGCAACACTCTTGCTGCAATTGATGAAGACGAGGAGCCTCCTACGCCCAGCAAAACGCCCGCACGACGCAACAAGGTACTCACTGACAAGGGCCCTGGAGATTCTCCTGCCACAAAACCTCTGGCAGGCAAAGGGCAACCTGGACGTGTTACCATTGCTACTATCAAGCAAGCAATCCAGGAGGCTACTTCCACTCCCCTACAGCAATCTCTCCGCTGCCTTCCTCTTTCAGGCAAACTCTTCCTAGCTGCCCTCCTTGCTCGTGTCCACCGCACAGGCATCACCGAATCAACATTTGGCGATGTGCTCGATGAAGCACGTCGGATCGCTGACGCAGCCGTTGCTGTTGCTGGATCTGCTGGAGCTGGCGTGAAGGACTTCCTCCTTGGCGGGGGCGCAAGTGCCAGAGTGCGAGCATTGGGCTTTGCAGCCATGGAGCTAATGAACTCTGGTGTCTTGGCTTTAGAGCAAGGTTCAGGCTCAAAAAGCGTATTAGGTGGCTCTACAATTCCTGCTCGAGGTGATCGTAGCAGCAAAGTTCGCTTGAGAGTTGCTGCCGAGGATGTAAGGTCTGCATTCCGGGAGGATCTTGAGGCGAAGGGCTTTGGTCTTGGTACTGAGCAGTGAGCAATTGCTGACTGGTTGCGCATTTCTGGAGTTCCTGCATATTGTATTCTCATCTCGATTCTGTCTGTAGTCTATTGCATGTGATACCCTTTTGGTGGTCGATTCCTCTTTTCTATTATAGGGTTATTCCGTCGGTATTCAGAGCTACCTCTGGCAAGCACGTTAGTACTTGTAGATTTCTAACGGGATTTTTAAGCTTGTATACACGACAAGATTCTGAATATCGCCCATTTTATTCAGGAAATACTAGTGTTCAACTTTCCTCGACCCCTGAACTCCACATAGTGCCACAAAAAATAATCAAACAGGAAGAAGGGTATTCAAGACTCGAACGGAAGACACATATTCAATGCGAACAATCCTCTAGTATCGTTGTCTGCCCAGAGTAGGGGCCCAGGTAACAGGGTGAGTCTCAGGCGTGGCATTCTCATCCTGCTTCCACACCTTGATGGTCTTATCAGCCTCACCTGTGATCAAACGCAAACCAGTACGGTCGAAAGTCGATGCCATAATACCCGCCTCGGCCTCGAGAGAACCGGGTTGAGCCATGGTGTCCATGGACTGATATTGGTAGCCGGTCTTCCAGTCCCAGAAAGACATGGAGCCATTGTCACCGCCAGAGAACAAGACGTTGTCTGAGTTGACGGAGAGAGTGTTAATGACAGCATTTTGGCCGTCAAAATTCTGCATGAAGTCTCCCTCAGGACACTTCCACTGCTTGATGCTTCCAGTACTGGCACTGGCAAAGGTGAATTCACGAGGGTGGATGGCGAGGGCGCGAACGCCCTTCTTATGGTGTGTGAGGACGCCCATGGATTTGCCAGCGGCCAAATCCCAGAGTCGCACTGTCGCGTCCAGAGAGCCGGAGATGACCTGCGGGTCAGCCTCCTGGCATTTGATGTCGGCAACAGTACCCTTGTGGCCGGCCAGAACGTGGACATTACTCCGTGTTCGCATGTCCCACACTCGGCATACACCGTCACGGCCACCAGTGACTAACAAATCGAGATGCGGGTGCAGGGCAAGGGTGTATACACCGCTTAGGTGGCCGTGGTAGTGTCGAATGACTTTGTTCGTTTCCAAGTCCCAGCACTTCACCATCTTGTCCTCACCGCATGAAAATAGGTAGGGATGCCGTGGCGAAACTGCGAGTCCACGAACAGTCGAAATGTGGCCAGTAAGAGTCAGACGCAACCCACCTGTTGCCATATCCCAAATCTTGATCGTCCGATCTCCAGCACCACTGGCAAACCACTTGTTATTCGGCTCAACAGCCAGAGCGCGCACCCAACCCAAGTGACCCGAGATTACACGCATCAGCTTCCATGGCGCATGCCAATCGGGCCGCTGTTGTTTAGTCGCAGATGGCCTTTGGATCAAACTCTTGGGTTGATCTTCAGCAGCTGCACCTGAAGCCATACCAGCTGGCCTCTTGACCAGAGACATAGACGCACCGCTGCCGTCGCCGGATGGCTGTGATTGCTGGGACTGAATCTTGGGTCGTTTTGTGCGCCCTGCAGCGGCCTTGGCTTGCTTCTCTGCCAGCACGGGGGGCAATTCTTTCACATGTTCATATTCCGCTTTCCGTCGATAGGAGACGCCGATCGAGCCATCTGCAAGAGTCGAGGGGGTGACCATTAAGTATTCAGTGCCGAAGAGGTCGGCGGTCCGCTTCGCGGAAGTGCGGACCGCCTCGTCAGCGGTCAATGATTTTGAGTAGTCCATTGCGATCGTGAATTTGGAGGATTTGGAAGGAAGGAATGGACGCGGAGGAGGAGCCAAAGAGATTCAAGATCAAGGCGTGACGGCGGAGCCTCGACGGTCGCGCGATAGAAAAGCCTGCGCAAGAGGTCGTCGATACGGTTGAAAGTGTACCGTGAGTTCAGCGCATCTGCTTTTGACCGGTCCGCTGCGAGTTGTCAGAGGCGAAGCAGGTGGTGTTGAACAAAGCGGTGGTGGAGAACCGACAATGAATCTCTGATGGAAGTTCTGTTAATGGCCTGAGGTGTCCGCGTCAGGTGTCGACCGCCGACTTATCGCAGCTCTTATCGTTTATCTTCCTCTATCTTCTTCTTCTACCATCGCTATGGATCCTGACCACAGTGCTAAATACCCTCTTCATGAGGCTGCCCGTGAGGGTAGAGGTGGGTGTTACCCCAAAGAAAAATTGTGACTTATTCTGAACACGCTTAACAGATGAAATCGCGGAATCTCTCCTCAACGTGAGTGGTGTGATCTAGAGCTTCAAGCTGCCCCGCAAAACCCACCACGCGCTCCGTCGAGCGCCGGCTCTTTTATGAATGGACAAACAAATGTGAGAAGGCTAATCACATTCACAGGCTAATCCAAAGTTTGCTTTCACCAAAGATGATGATGACCGCTTGCCAATCCATTGGGCTGTTGCATATAACCGATATTCTATTGTGGAGATGCTAGTTGGCGTCAAGAATTTTGATCCTGATGTCGAGGTATGTGACACATATCCTATGTTGCTTCATTTTATTATACATTCATTTCATATTGACTGACAAACTGTAATTAGGACGGTTCTAATTGGACTCCGCTTATGATCGCTGCTAGTCTCAAAGCCGCTGAAGGTGACAAGATTATCGATCTGCTCTTGCGCAAAGGAGCTGATGTTAGTGTAAAAAGCTCCTCGGGACAGGTGAGTTCACGCAACAGGCTTATCAGAGAAAATTTGCCTGTATATTGACATTTGGTCAGAATGCGTTGCACTTTGCAAGCTCCAAAGGCAATCTCTCGACGGTGCGAACTTTGCTGGCGAACAAATGTAGCGCCCGAGTAAAGGACGTTCGTGGCCAGCTGCCGCTTCACCGAGCTGCAGCTGTGGGCTCTGTCCCTATTCTCAAGGCTCTCCTAGAAGAAGGGAAAAGTCCTGTGAACGCCACTGACAACGACGGCATGACGGCGCTACACCACGCTATCTCTGAGGGGCATGGCGATGCTGCAATTCTCCTACTCAAATCCGGCGCGGAGCCAGAAAAGCGAGATGCCGAGGGGAGATTGGCGATCGCCTTGGTCCCAGATGACAAAGTGAGTTTATATCTGTATCCTAGTGGTAATGCATCCGTCGTTAACGTCAAATCTCTCCATCTCCCCAGGTCAAGCAGTATATCCTGCAAACAGCGGAACGAGAAGGAATCGAGCTTCCCTAATCCGAGCTATCCACGGTTATGCCAAAATGATTGTCCACTAGTCTAAATTAGTTTTGATGCGCATCCACTTGGACCTCGGCGGTCCGTTTCCCCGCACTCCTTCCCGCATGACCGAAATAGAATAGTAGGGCTGGGGTGTCTCCTTGGCTTTAGTAATATCTAGACCGGTAATAAAGGGGCCTTTACTCCTATGGAGTTCCCGACTAGCCTTTGTTTTCCCTATGATCAAGGTAAACGACGCCAAAGACGAATCAACATATCATGCAAGGAGTGATACCTTTTGTTTCTAGCTGCATCTTTAGCGGCAATGTGACCAAGCTTGTAGGTGGCGAAGAACTTGCAGCTCAAAATGAGGGGCCTCGGTAAAACAAATCAAGCCGGCGGGTAGAAGATGGGGTCACTAGTCATGACTTGGGAAACTTCTCTCTATCACCTCCTGTCAAGATCTAATCCTCTGGATATCTTTCTTTTATCTGTTGTAGACCAGTGAGCAACATGTCTAAGGCACCTAGTACACGTCTCCCGGTGGGAAACAAGGACTTTACCAATGCGACGGTAGTCATTATCGGGGCCGGAATATCTGGTAAGAATATGGAGAACAGTCAAGCTCGATCTAACGGCTAACTCGAGACAAGGAATGTGCATGGCCATTGATTTGATCAAGCACAACAAATGCCGCAACTTTGTGATTCTAGAGAAGAGTAGCAGTGTGGGAGGAACTTGGAACGACAACAAATACCCCGGTTGTTGTTGCGACGGTATGTGCATCATCTGTTCATTGAATGACGGACATAGACTCACTAGGACCAGTCTGGAGCAGTCTGTACAGCTATTCCTTCGAGCAGAATCCCGGTTGGTCGCGCGAATATCCGGGACAGGAAGAGATTCATGTCAGATAAGTCTCTATAGAACGGCCTAAATCCAGGCTAACAACCTCGCTCAGGCCTACCTCATTAGCGTCGCACAGAAATGGGGACTCTACAATCATATTCGATTCAACTCCACAGTTGATGAAGCGCGCTGGGATGATGCCGAATCGAAGTGGAAAGTCAGCGTCAAGGTCTCCGGAGCCAAGGACAGCGAATATGCAAACTCCTATCTCATCAACTCAGACTTCTTGATCTCTGCAGTTGGACAACTCAACATTCCACGGGAGCCGAAGATCCATGGCCTGAAAGACTTTCAGGGCAAGATGATGCACTCGGCTCGCTGGGACTGGAGCTATGATCTTTCGGGGAAGCGAATTGCCGTCATTGGAAATGGTATGAATGTCAAATATCAATGTCAACCTCGACCAACTAACACTTACTAGGAGCCACGGCCGCTCAAATCATCCCAGAAATTGCCCTGGAAGCATCTCATCTCACTGTCTTCCAACGGACTCCAAATTGGCTCATCCCCCGTCAAGATGCCCCCGTTTCCACCTTGCAAAAGGCGCTATTGACCTACATCCCACCCCTTCGCTGGCGCAAGCGAGCCCTGCAGATGGACTTCCGCGAGTCGTTCCATAGCGCTATCTTCGACGGAAATTCCGATTTCGCTCAACAAATCCGCATTTGGTGTACGGAGATGATGCAAGCCCAATTGGCTCATAAGCCTGAATTATGGAATACGCTGACACCCAATTACTCGCCCGGCTGCAAGCGAGTCATCATCAGTGATGATTACTATCCTGCTCTAGGTCGCGATAATGTTGATCTAGAGACAGGGGCCATCACCCGTATCACAGAGAAAGGAATTGAAGTTGAAGGCAAGGGTGAACGAGAATATGACCTCATCGTGCTAGCGACTGGATTCCAGACCGTTGACTTTATGTACCCCATTCAGGTCTATGGTGCAAATGGCCGATCCCTTGGAGATATTTGGAAGAATGGAGCCAAGGCTTACCTCGGCATGACGGTCGAGGATCTGCCTAACTTTGGGATGTTCTATGGACCGAATACCAATCTTGGTGAGAGTTCTCTTTCGCGCGATAAATGTCTGGCTCTTGTTAACTGGGGTGGTAGGACACAACTCCATCATCCTTATGATTGAAGCTCAATCCCGATACCTGAATGCCATGGTCAGCGAAGTGATCCGTGCTCGGCAGCAGGGCAAAACGCTGTCACTCAAACCGACGGAGGCTGCCATGAAAGACTATAATGATAAAATTCAAGCACTACTACGAAGAAGCAGCTTTGCCGATCCTAATTGCAACAGTTGGTACAAGACGGACGATGGTATAATCACCAACAACTGGTCGGGGACAGTTTTGGACTATCAAGGAGAACTGTCGAAAGTGGAATGGGCAGATTATATTGCGCAGGGCTCTGGCCATGATCTTGTGAAGAAGAAGCCAACCCATATCGGGCGTGTTCGGGAGGAAACATTACTTAGTAATACTTCATTGTTGGTTGGGGCTGTTGGGGCCATGGCTGTGGCAGGGGGCTACTTTGCTCGGTCTAAGTTGGTCAAGGCGCGATGAGCTTCCAGCTTTACAGACAAGGCAATCAGGAAAGGCCTCAATTTGGTCTCTGTTGGCCCTTCCTAGCCTCTTTTTAGAGATTCAGGGTCTCTTCTCTTTTGTAGTCGCTCCATTCTATCTCATCGTGAATACCTTTCTATAAGCAAGGAAAATTCCCTTGGCAATATTCAAAGCACTTCATTGATCAGGCTGTATGTCAAAGATGATAGTCATCTTCTACAATCAAGGCTTTTTCTGCATCAATTATCTCGTTGATATCCTAAGACATCACAGCTCGTGTGCCCGAGATCCAGTTGCATGACTCGACTGAGATTGGATCTTGTCGAGATGAGGCCGATACGGTGCATCATCTTGAATCCAGACAGGTCTGCTACTCCCAAGTCCGCGACCTTGAGCATCCAAGGCCTCCACTTCAATCGAGAACTTCTCAATTGCCTCGACAGTTCCACCGATGTTCTTCTCAAACAGAGTCTCAAATCCAGTCCTTGTCTGTGTCCCAAGCGACATAACAACTTTCTCGCTAGCATTGTCAACAAGATAGAATATCCAAGTTCTGGTCTCTGTGTCTCCATTCCAAGACACCCAGACCGACAACTTTCCATCTCCATGGCTCAATGCCAAGACAGCAGGTTCTTCGGTTGGAACGGCAGTCCAATTTGATCGGAACCCACGGTAACTTTGAACATTCTGATTCGGATACGAATCGAGGTATGCATGGAACAAGACGGTCCCATCTTCTGTATACTCTGTCACGGCACCCGCCTGGCCCCAGTTAATGAACTTATTTCCATTGGGTAAGAACTGAAAATTTCCTTGTGATTGCGCACTGAGCCCATCTGGGGCGTCATACGTGTGGATCTCTGTAGCTGTGCCGGCGGTGTGGTTCAACTCGACGTATCGACCCCTTGAATTTGGATTAATTGGATCGATCGGTTCAGTGATAGCTGCATTATCGAAGAATGAGATTCTCTCTATAGATCCATCCGGAGATCGGTGACGGAACCGGGCGTCATGCTGGAACGCGAACTCTACGTTGGCCGGGATGTCGAAATCGGATCCGCGGGTGCCTCCAAGCTGCCAGAGGATCTCGCCGTCGGTTCCGTTGATTTTGAAGATTGCGCAATAGTGGCGTGCTGAGATGAGATAGTTTCCTTCGTCGTCTTTGTCGATACTGTTAAGGTGGAAATAATTATATGCGTCGAATGAGCTGCGGCCGGAGAAAGGTCCCTCTTTCATGAGGGGGACTGAACTGTCTGTCATAACAATGAGACGCCTGTAATGTGGGACTGGACACTTGAACTGACATTTGGGGTTGATATGATCGAGACTGTACCACTCGAAAAGCAATTCTCCCGTCTGGAGATCCAGCTCTATCGAGCAAGTCAGCATTGAACAACCAGTAGACAAATGTTGGGCAGATTCCGACTCACCTTGGAAACCATGATTCAGAATCCATTCTTGACCCTCATCCCCTCCGTAGATACTCAAGTCGGCAGGGACCGGCACCGGAGCCTCAACCAAGACCGACTTCCCATTCACAACGTTGAACTCGTGAACAGACACTAAGCGATGCGACGCAGCCCGCACCACACTAACAGTTTGATATCGGTCATTAAGAACGACATGATCTCCATACATGCGTCCATGGAAAGAATCAAGCAGGCCTTGAGAAGAGCGCAACACAGACTTTCCATTAATGACAGTCGGGCTAAAGTCACCCGCAAAGCCTGCTATATATCCCAGCCCCGACCAGACAAGCTCTCCATCGTCACGGAAGATGTATGCTCCAGGCTGTTCCGGTCCGACACTTCCTTCAATGAATCCAGCAGTCGGTGTCACGAATATGTAGCCCGGTTCGACGCGTGATGAGGCCGGGACCGTGATGTTTAGTCTGGGAGGAGACAGGTCTGGGCGGGAGAGGTATTGCCAATCTGCTGATACGCATCGTAAAATGGCACTGAGCCAAATGACTTGATGAGGTCTCATTCTTTCTCATGGATTGCTTGAAGAAGGTACGTAGTGGGGACGGCCGTAAAGAAAAAAAAAAGAAATAGAGGATCGGAAGGGAAGAGTAGACTCAAGGTGTGTAACGCAAACCTTGGGGCACGGTAATGGGCAAATAAAGCTACATCCGGATGAAGCCATCAATGGACTGTCTTGCAACATGAGCATTTGACATCTTATTCCAGGTTAGCTCGGTAATCGCCCAATTCCAGATTTGCTTGATAACCGCAAAAAGTCCTCAATGCGAAGTAGATGCGGAAAGACATGACGTACCCCTCAGTGACACCAGCCGCGCTATAATAACATCATACCCAGAACTGGGCGTGGGTCTAGATCACTCTTCTGATTGATCATAATCTTATTTTTTTCAGCTTTGAAAATGTTTTCAATTCCGTCAACACTGACCTAACGAATGCATTGTGCTGTTCTGTGCGATAACTCTGTAGAAACCTCTGGAAAATGAAGGACTGTACGGCTATGTTGGAGAGGTAGACTCGCAATCCCGAGTAAAAGCGATCAAGCAATAATGTCATTACCATAGGCCCTGTTTATTCCCCTCTTTCCCCCTGTGCCGGCGTTATCGCGCTTCATCAGCAAAAAGTCCATCGCCTCAAGATATTTGTCCCAAAGATGATCGGCCGTGCCCAGAGCCAATAAACATTTGAATCGGGAATAGCGCCGAATAGCCTCATCTTCCCGCTCCGTTTCAACTCTTTGCAGAGAATTCGGACCCCAAATCTTCCAAATGGTGTGATCGCTTTGCCATGGCGTTTGTCCGTTGATGAACTGAATCCATGCCGACTGAAAGTCGAGAGCCATGGCAAGCTCGTCCTCGTTAAAGTTGTTTTTTAGGTTTCCGAAAAGATAGAGAATGTCGATGCCGTGGTATGCTTTGCCGAGCAGGATGTTAGGGAGACGAGAGCGTTGATCGACGTGGTATTTGACCAATGTCTTCTCCTCCTGGAGGCGTCTGTTCACAAGGGCGGTTTGGTAGTTTTGGATTTTAAAGACGGCGTCGGCACCCATGTTGCATACTCGATTGATAAGGTCTTGTCCTGTGACTCCTGCGTGGATATGGTACAGTTTGAGAACTGTGTCGACAAAAGTCTCATTCAGAACATGTGTTATCATTGTGCTGCGAACTGTGTCGACAAAAGTCTCATTCAGAACATGTGTTATCATTGTGCTGCGGACTGTGTCGTAAGTATCCTTTTGAAGATTCTCAATGAAGACGACCCCTTCGTCGTGAACATCGCCTATAAGGAATGATTTGAGCCAGGTTGGTGCTTCGGACACGTCGTTAGGACTGCGCGCGTAGAACCACCCATCGTCACACGGATTGCCTGTGCCAATATTCACATTTTGAATTACATTGTCTGCATCGGCCAGGACCTGCTGGGCGACCTGTCGTAACTGATTCAAGGCATCAGATGATCTCGGGTCAATAGAAAAGTGTCGGCATGTAGCATTGAAAAGGGTTTCATGCTCCTGCAAAGTTCGAGGACGAAGTGTGCTCCCCAGTCCAGACATACACACAGCGCGATGAAATTTTATCGGATCGTTCGCAACCATGTGGTGACCGATCGATATACCTCCAGCAGACTGGCCAACTGCAGTCACGTTGTCTGGGTCACCTCCAAACTGTGCGATATACTTCTGGACCCACTCCATTGCAACTTTCTGATCAGTGAATCCGAAATTCCCATTCCCTGCAAAACCATCTTGCTTTAACTCATCTGCAATCTTTGAGCTTGCCAGGAAACCATCTAGTCCTAGACAGTAATTGAAGCTGACCATCACAATCGGTAATCCAATCGCAATGCTTTGCGATACCAGGTTCACCCCGTCATAGATGCTGTAGCTGGCGCTGCCGAACATGAGGGATCCTCCATGGATCCATGCCATGACTGGGAACCTTTTTCCATGTGGCGTTGGATACTGCGGGATCACAACATTCAAGTTTAGTGCTGTTTTTTCATCGACATTTGGTGCTCTCGTAAAGGCCGGGTTCGGAGGGACTGGGATGAACGGATTGAATGGACTCGAGTCATGGCTTGTGACGCGTGGACGAGGGCACATGCTGCTTTTCAAAGAGTTAACGAGGGGCTCGGATCAGAAGCTTCGAATGATGTTACCCCAGTTGAGTTCCATCATGGCAATCGTTCTCCCACGATGTTCTCAGCGACGCGCGCGTCCATCGTTTTGGCAGAGTGGCATATGGGATACCGCAGAATTGCTCCACACCGTTTGCGTACTGAAAACCCTCAAGTTTACCCAGGCCATTGATGGTTCTGGACACCTTTGAAGATGGGGTCTTGAAAGCCATGGGCAACTTGGAAATGAGTGAAATCTCCCCGGCGTGATGAGAAAATCGGACGCAACTTCAGGGAGGGTCGAAAGGCACCACGCCTTCCCTGACTAGAAAGCAAGTCGGATTCGATCAGACAGGTCCAGTAATTTCACAGAACCCTGAAGTGTCATTTGATGATTAAATGGAGGATACGCGATACAACGACATCGCCTGAAATGCAACATGGGGAAACACAGCACATGCGACACCACTGGTTCTTGAAAATGATTGACTGCTAATTTATGCTCGTGATGAACTCAAGATCACGTCAATTGAATTCGTGTAATGTATTTCATAATCTATGGGGAATGTGTGATACGTGTGCTCCAAGCGCTTGCAATGCTCAAGTCCCAACGCTGCAAATGCCTCAAATGTCAAAGACTCCATGACTTGTGTCCGAGAAGAACATCCTCAGATAACGCCGAAAATAAATGCATACAAAGGCAACATGCTCATGCCTCAAAATTCCATTTCATCATCATCCCAGCCGAGCTTTTCATAGATCGACTTGCTCTGTGACTTCTCTGGAGTGACTGGGATAATGGGGGCAGATCCCTGGGCAGGACTCTTTTTCAAAGGACTCTCCTTTACCGGAGTACCTATGACAGCTGCCGGAGAGTGCGCCCTCGACTGAGTTGTGAGGGGGACCTGCATGTGGTTGTCCATTGGTACAGAACGCGAAGCAGGCATCAAATCAACTCCACGCTGTCTTGGAGGTGTTTCTATGATCGATGAGCTGCCTCCATTGAAAGATGTGGTGAGATTCTGCGTATACCCATGAGCTGGGGATGGGATAATCTTCTGGCGCGAGGAGACTGGGGTACAGGGTGCCAAAGGTTCAGTGGGATCGTTCGTAGAGCGGGGTGCAGGGAGGTTGGGGACTCGAAAGAGGCCTCTTCCTTTGCTCGAAGAAGGGCGGCGGTCAATTGATGCATCGAAACTTCTGTCTCCATCGAAGAAAAGCTTGGAGGATCGCGTGGGTGTTTCTTGGATCGAACCAAGATCTGTCGGTGGTTCCTTTCGCTTTCTCGGGCTCGAGTTCAACGGGCGACGGGAGCTGAATAGGTTGGAATCGGGACCAGAGAAGGAGATTGTTCGCCGGATGGAAGATGATGAAGGAACCATGATGGGAGATTCACCCAGGGAACGGTCTTCCATCTCTCCGGCAAATGAACGTGATGGAGCGAGACTGCGAGGAAGTGGTGGCATTCCAATGATGTCTTTTCTACGATTGCCGCGGGGCGTAGCCATCACCTGTACACCCTCGCCCATTGGGTTCCGGACAGGGTTCCTTGACTTTCGTGAGCTCCCTCCACCAGTGGACCGCTTGACTGATTCATCGGCAATTTCGTTGGAAACCAATTCTCGGTTTGGCTTCCGGAGGGCGTGAATAGCAGCATCAAGCTCCTTCTTCTGGTCCACCAACATCTGTACCTTCCGCAGCTTGCTCTCATGTTGCCTCGCAACAGCATTAAGATCCACCTCGCGGTTATCAACCCGTTTCGCCTGCTGAATTCCTCCTCTCACACTACCGCCGAAGACAGTTGGTAGCAAGGGCTCCATAGAATCGCGCTTGTTGTCATGCTTTGACGGCGCTGTGTTAGATCGATGTAATGACGGGTGCCGATTTTGAGCTGCGGCAGCTGTCTTCTCATCTGTCAAAACTCGCTGCAGTGAGCGACGCGGTTTCGGTACAGGCGCCTGTCGCTTGACTTCTGCCCCAGGCTCCATGCGGTCCTTTTTGCTTGATTGGGCTCTCTTTGTCGCGGGCGAAATCCCACCAGACACACCAAACTTCCGGGTGATGAGCTTACATTTGTCGGGAAGTCGTGCCGCGTAGAATGGGACAACTACTTCCGTGCAGAAGTCGCGCACTGCATCGCTTTCGACCTTCTTGCCGGACATGTGGCTGTCGGTGAAAGATGAAGCCTTCGCCGAGTCGGCCGCTGTAGACTCCTCCAGACTCACGGCATGCCAGATGCAAAGTCGGTCAAGGTGGAGCTCAAGAAGTACATGTAGATCTTGAGGCTTTTTGGCTCTGGGCTTTGTGGGCGAAACCTTCTCTTCTTCCGGCACTTTTTCACTGAGCTTTTTGTTATCCTGCCTCAACGTCGATTCCAACGCCATGACCTCCAGAATCAACAGAATTTGCAGTTGAGTTTCACGCAATCGAAGATCAGAGATATGCTTTTTGCTGTCCGTTTCTCGCGAGTTCTCTGGTGCAGAAGACTCCATGCTCCGGTCTTTCCACCATTTGCGAACGAAGCTATCTTCCTCGGGATACAGGCCATTCTTTCCAAGCTTCTTCTTTTTGCTCTTGCGTTTTTTGGTCATTTCCCCGTCGGAGGGTGTCAATAAGGCGTCACGAACAGATGTCGGCAGAGTGTCTCGGTATTTGAGATCCATCTTCTTTGCGGCCAAGATGGCTTCCCTGTAGTATTCAATGAGCTCCGCTATGCTTTGAGGCTGGTCGGGGGTAACGTTTTGAAAAGCGGTGCGACAGCGTGTTAAAGGTCCTTTGGCAAAGTAAGCCAGAGACGTCTACAAAGATAATTAGAAAGAGTTCCCGCCGACTTGAAGATGTGAAGCTCACCTTCGAAGCGTAGAGAGCTTGAAGATAATGATCTCTCATTCCGTTGAGTAGCTCCTCCGGAGACTGTTTCGTGTCCATTGCAGTCGAGTCGACACCGTCAACATCCATAGCCTCGCTACCAACAGCCTGAGAGCCAAGCACTCCCAAGGGAGCCTCCAAATCTCGTTTAGTCGGTGCAAGTGACTCGCCCCGGTGTTCAAGAACATCCACGAACGTAGGTTCATTTTGGCCTGCATCCTCGGATCCAAATACCACGGCCACCTGCAAACCTGCAAAGTCTTCGCCCAAGCCCAGATCAGAAGGAGGTTCCTCAATTTGAGCAGCCTGCCACCAGTTCAAAGCATCCGGTATAGCGAGAGATTTCTCGTCGTCATCAACACCCATTTTCATGTCTTGGGGTGCCTGCCATCCCTTGACAGCAACGACCACATCCCCCTCATGCACCCATCTCGCAAGCCGGGACAGTGAGTAGATACCCCGCTTCACTCGCTCAATCACATATAATCCGTTGTTGGCAGCAAGCTTCACTGCCAGCACCATCGGCTCCGCACACGCGCGCAAGTCGTTTTCCAAAGCAGGTATGTCTGCAGTGAACAGACCACCGGGTTGCGCGTCAGACCGCGACCAGGACGCGTCTTCTAACCATGAGAGCGGAAATCGAGAGCGGGGAAGGGCGGCGATGGGGTCGAGAACAAGTGGTTCGTCGGATAATGAAGCGGCATGGGCCTAAACAGAAGAAGTGTTAACTAGAGCAGGTCGACTTTGGATGTAGAGCATGGAACAACACACCCGAATGACAATCGAGGTCGTGAATAGCTGTCCAGCAGCGGTATTAGACTCGACCTTGCACCTTTTGGACAGCGGTGCGGCCTCGTGCGGCGTGCTCAGCGAGGAAGAACTGAGGGGATCGAGGGCGCTGGAAAGGGCGCGCGCGTTCATGGTAACGTTCAGAAAAAAGTTTGCATTGTGAATCATGGATTCAAGTGATTCAAGACGAGCAACAAGCTGCACCACGGCATGCAATTGAAGTTGAAGATGGAAGGCGCGGATGACGGAGACGCGTCGCGATCCTTGCCGCTCCCCACTTTATCACTTTTCTCACCTTCTGACTTTACCACTTGACATTGACATGGCCAGCCTTTGCTAAGTGCAAATGACCTTTAGACATCGAACTCAATGGTTCGACTCTCTAGAGTTTCTTAGGAATGAGAGACTATTCTCAGAGAGTATTTTTCTTGAGTCATCTCTGGACATCACCCCTCCTTCCCCCCTCCAAGTTTCATTCATAAAACCAGCAAAGCCTGCCCACCACCCCCTCACCATTAAAAAGAGCAACCTTCTGCGTAAGAACCTTGTGCGTCATTTCTGCAACCCACTTGCGTTCTCCATGCAGCCGACCCAAGCCGATGGACCAGAACGCATGGCCCACAAAAGCATCATCGGAAGACTTTTAGCGGCCCAATTAAACCATTTAGAAACTTCCTCGAGACCTTGGTATCTTCCTCGATGGATTTCTCAGGCGTTATCAATCATCGACGGAGGCCAAAACTTCCGAGACACGCGCCACCAAAACAAACACCGTTCCGTCGACCTCCGTCCCAGAGCGCTTGGCATCGAAGAATTTCGCCGACAAAGCCCCGCTGCCCAGTCACAGATCCTTAATCAGATCACCGAAGTTTCTTTCGGCTGAATTGCCGCAAACGCATCTTATCTGATTGATCTTTTCAGCGGATCTCTTCCAAACAATTTCGCACAGTCCACATGGGCTACTTACCAGCCAGGGTAGGCCTTTTTCCCTCTCCCCACGCGATCCTCCGAATTGATCAATTCTGGCCGGAACCTGTCGGTTATCTGATCTGTGGACCCACCGGAGTCATCCACTCGGTAGGGGTTTAACTTGGTTCAGACGTGATGGTCGTGGAAAGTTTCTTGGAGGTCTTGGCTTTCCTCGGGGGTGGAATCCTTTCCTGGGTGTGTGCGTATGCCTAGGAATCCATAAGTAGCCGGAACATCCACATGTATTATCTGTAAACCTCTCAGTCTAGGATTTCCGGGTCCCTTTCCCCTGTCATGGCGGACTCATTAGTTGCCAAGTCTGCTCTGCAGGAGGTCTCTGAGTCTACGGATGAAAAGCAAGACTCCAGCTCGGATGCGGTTTCGTCAGATTCCACCGATGGCAAGAAACCTCCACCATTATCTGCCAAACTCTTTGCCGTGGCTTTGATCGCGTCCATCAGTTTTGGTTCGCATTGGAGCTCTGGCGTGACCGGGGCTATGAAGAGTACCATAAAGAAGGTAAAATTGACTGTAAGACCCTTGAACCAATCCGGCCACTCTACTCACTACAATAGGGTATGAAAATCAACAATACGCAATTCTCGCTATTGGAAGCCAGTGAGGATTTCATGGCTACTGTCCTGATGCTGCCTAGCGGTTTGATCACCGATCGGGTTGGTGGCGCCGGTATGTTTTGTAGAAACCCAGGGACTGCACGAGAGACGACTGACGGGTAGACAGAGATGATTGTCTACGGAAATATTATTTACACCCTCGGGTCAATCTTGGTCGCTGCTGCTACGACTGTCCGATCATTCAAGTTTATGATTGGCGGCAGGATCATTCTCGCATTCGGTGATATCGCCACACAGATGGCTCAGTATAAGATGTTTTCCTCGTGGTTTGCTCCGAACAATGGGTTTGCGTCCACATTAGCCTTTGAGCTGGCTATTGGAAAGGTTTGGGTTCCAGCCTTGAATGATCCGGGTCACTGCTGATCAGGCAACAGGTTGGCGGCTTCATCGGGAAATCCACAGCCAACATCATCGCTAAGGTTGGTTGAAACGCTGCAGGCATTCTCCCAAACAAGAAGGACTAACAATCTCAGAACACCGGCAACTTCGCCTGGGTCTTCTGGACAGCCGTCTTCATGAACCTATTCACCAATGTCGCCACTACAATATTCTGGTTCTTCAACAAATACTGCGACAAGCACTACAGCGGACGCCGCGACATCGCGACTAAGGAACAACTCACAGAGAAGAACAAGAAATTCGAGTTCAAGAAAGTCTTCCAGCTTCCATGGATGTTCTGGGCTATCCTCAGTTTCTCCGTGTTCCAGACTAGCGCCGCTCTGACATTTAGCCAAAACGCGACGGAGCTCGCTGAGCAGAGATTCGATGTGGATTCCATTACAGCGGGCTGGTATAGCTCTTTATCACAGTACACGGGTATGTCTCAAGCATTCGACACCCTTGACTTGGGAACTCCCTCATTGACATACTGACTGGACTAGGTTGTCTCCTCGTTCCTATTCTAGGCATCTTCATCGATATCCTCGGCCAACGCGCCTCGATCCTCTTCGTCTGCGGTCTCGGCATGCTTCTGAGCATGTGTTTGGTCAATTTCGCCCCGACCAAGGCTGGAACCGGTGCTTCATTCGGTATCTACGCCGTTGCCTCGTCACTAGGCCCCACCACGCTCATTGACGGAATCCGCACAACCATATGGCACCAATCTGTTTTCGGATCAGCTTTTTCTCTCAAAATGACCATGAATAATGCGTAAGACGATTCGCAAATCTAGAATGAGGTCCTCCACTAACCGCCCATCATCAGAATGAATATCATAATCCGTATCATCACTGGCGCCCTGCAGGACGCAGATGACAACTCATATCGCCGCGTGGTGCAGGTGTATCTATTCTTGTCTGCGGCGTCGACGGCCGTTGGGGCGGCGCTGCTGATCGGCACTTATGTGACGCCGTACCTAGCGCCCTTACAGTGGACAAGGCTTCAGCGCAAGACGATCGGTTCGGAGGTCATTGAGGCCAATAAGGAGCGAAGCTTGGTGACGGAGGCGAAGAAGACGAAGCGGATTTCGTTAATGTGCTTTGGAGCATTGTCGCTATTGACTGTCGGGGGGTGGGTGGCCTATATCTGGGGAGCTGTTACTGGGCATGATACCTAGATTACCCATCAGATATTAGATTACCCATCAGATATGGATACGCGATGTATCAATTGATGTGACGAATATCGTAATCATGCTGTGGGGGTCATGCAAAATAATCCAATGTATCTAGATGCCAGCTGGCGTGACTTCTTCCACGATGCTGTGATGTTGAATGACTACTATAAGATATCTACGCACTCGAAACTTTGCAAGAACTTTCCCCAGTAGATCGTTCAGATGGTATTCTTATTAAAGTAATGCTAATGTTTAGATTAGCTGACCCGCGCGCCGCGAGAATACGACACAGTCGCATCTCCCGTCAGCAAACTAACCCCGGATCCCGTGCCAGAAAACAACCAAGGCTGCCCGGGGTGGGTGAGGTGAAGGTGGTATGGTTGTTGAAGACTTTCGCTCCGCAAATAAACGCCAAAAGCATTCCCGTTCCCAGCCGATGAAAGTGGTATCATGTTGAATTTTGTCTTCGCCGTAAGGCCCTCTTCGTGGGCGACCATGCAAGATAATGAAACAAAAGAAAAAAATTGACTCCAGAAAGGACCGGAAAATCAACTTTTGTAGAAAAGATTTTTGCCGTTTTTTATATGTCTATGCACGTGCTTTGAGTTGTTGAAAACAAAGCCTTCTCATCACAGTCGTCAAAACGTCTCCTATGTCATGGACGGAGGAATTCGCTTAGAGCTTGAGGGTCTTGGGCTTCTCCCAGGTGAACTCCTGGTTGGTGAAGTGACCGTTCTTGGCAGTCTGGGCGTAAATAGGCTTGGCCAGGTCAAGGTCCTTGACGATCACACCGGGACGGAGATCAAAGTTGTTACGGATGATCTGGACCAGCTCGTCGGAGGTCTTAGAGGAAGTACCGTAGGTCTCGACGAAGATGGAGAGGGGCTCGGCAACACCGATGGCATACGACAGCTGGACGAGAGCACGGCGGGCCAGCTTGGCGTTGACCAGAGACTTGGCGATCCAGCGCGCAACGTAGGCGGCCGAGCGGTCGACCTTGGAGTAGTCCTTTCCGGAGAAAGCACCACCACCGTGAGCACCCCAACCACCGTAGGTGTCAACGATGATCTTACGGCCGGTCAGACCGGCGTCACCCTGGGGACCACCAATGACGAAGCGACCAGAGGGCTGCATGTGGTAGACAGTCTTGTCATCGAGCAAATGGGCAGGGATGACCTTCTTAACAATCTTCTCCTTGAGGACAGCACGGAGCTCCTCAGTGGAGACATCGTCAGAGTGCTGGGCAGAGATGACCACGGTGTCAACACGCAGGGGCTTGACGGCACCGTTGTCGTGGGCGTACTCAATAGTGACCTGAGTCTTGGTATCGGGAAGCAACCAGGGGATGGAGCCGTCAACACGGGCAGCCTTCATGGCAGCGTTAAGCTTGTGGGAGAAGAGAATGGTGAGGGGGAGGAGCTCAGGGGTCTCGTCGGTGGCATATCCGAACATGATACCCTGGTCACCGGCACCGAGCTTCTCGAGAGCCTCCTCGTAGTGGAGACCCTGAGCAATATCAGGGGACTGCTGCTCAATGGCAACGAGGACATTGCAAGTCTTGTAGTCGAAGCCCTTCTCGGAGGCATCGTAACCGATGTCCTTGATGGCACCACGAATGATCTTCTGGTAGTCCAGGTGGGCCTTGGTGGTAATCTCACCGAAGACCATGATCATACCTGAAGGGACAATGTCAGAATTTGGCATGTGAGACAAGGCTCGGGGATCAACATACCAGTCTTGGTAGCGGTCTCACAAGCGACCTTGGAGAGAGGGTCCTCAGCCAGGCAGGCATCGAGAATGGCATCGGACACCTGGTCACTTTGGGGGCTGTCAGCACCGTACACAGAAGTCGCCAAGGGGCAAAGGGAAAAAAAAAAACTCACGCAATCTTATCGGGGTGACCCTCACCGACAGACTCGGAGGTGAAAAGGAAAGTACCGGCCTTGGAGCCGTTTGCGAGAGAACCCATTGTGCAAGACGAGAGTGTGAAAAAAATAGAATTGAGGAATTAGAGAAAGAAGGGAAAGGAGGGCAGGATTTAAAAGAGAGGGGGGAAAGAAAAGGGAAGTGAGGAAGAGGGGAAAAATTGGTGGGGGGCGTTCAGCCGGACCAATAATGACTTTCACCACAGGAACGCGGTACCGCTTCCCAATCAGTAAGGGAACCTTGCTGCACCGATGGCGCAATTTGGGCGGTGGCAGATGGCAATACCGCTGCCCCGCCCGGCAAGTGCAAATTCTCGTATCCGAAACGATAAGCTGATACTGGAGCTCCATTTTTTGCTTGTCACACCCTGCTTGATAGCCTGACTGCTCCTTGGAATCCTCGCAACCATGTCGAAATTCGGTCTTCTAGTCATGGGCCCTGCCGGGGCTGGCAAGACCACCTTCAGCAATTCTTTAATCCAGCATCTGCAAAATAATCGCCGCAGCTGCTTCTACGTCAACCTCGATCCCGCCGCCGAGCAATTCGCCTATCAACCGGACCTCGATATTCGCGAGTTGATCACTCTGGAAGATGTGATGGAGGAGCTAGGCCTGGGTCCGAATGGTGGCTTGATCTACTGTTTTGAGTTCCTGCTACAGAACCTCGAGTTTCTCTCCGAAGCTCTCGATCCATTGAGCGAAGAATACCTCATTATTTTCGACATGCCCGGCCAGATCGAGCTCTACACTCACATCCCGTTGCTTCCGTCCTTAACACAATACCTTTCGCGCCAAGGTCCCTTGAATATCAACTTGTGCGCGGCCTACCTGCTCGAAAGTACCTTCGTTGTTGACAAGGCGAAGTTTTTCGCCGGCACGTTGAGCGCCATGTCAGCCATGCTGATGCTAGAGATTCCCCATGTGAACATCCTCAGCAAGATGGATCAGGTGCGCGAGATGGTCACAAAGCGAGAACTTCGGCGATTCGCAAATGTGGATGTTCAGTTGTTGCAAAATGACGAGGACGATCCCAAGGCGCGCGCCAATCCCATGGCGACGGACGCTTTGATGAGTGGCGGATCTTTTAAGCAGCTCAATCGGGCTGTGGCACAGCTCATCGACGACTTCAGCATGGTCTCCTTCCTGCAACTTGATGTACAGGATGAGGATAGCGTCGCTGCCATCTTGAGTCACATTGACGACGCCATCCAGTACCACGAAGCCCAGGAACCCCGAGAACCCAAGGATGAACAAGAAGTGAATTATGAGGATTGAAGCTGTCAGCGAACCTGAAAATGTTCTGGATCACTATCTACTCGGTCATTCACAAAGACAAAACGCGATCTACCCTCCAGGCCTCCGGCAACCCAGTCTACGACTTCACGTCCAACTCCAACGACTCCTCGAATGCTACACTCCAATGCATCGACTGCAATCATCACCATACTACGAACGCAATTTACTGGAGCAGCTCAGCTGCATGAATGGACACACTCGTCGAGACCCAAAAACTCCGCTGATCAACTTGCAGTCCAAGGTTCGAGCCTCACAACCAAACTCCGAGGCCCGCAACAAAACTCCTATGCATAAAAAGTAACCATCAGACTCCCATAATACACCCATGATTAATGACATGCACAAAAAGTCACTCTTTCAAGGTAGTCCTTTATCCAAAACAGCCATCCTCGTAATCTTAGCAAATACCCGGCTGAATCAAACGGTCTTCACCACCGATGATACCCCTTCTTCGCACCCCCAGCACCAGCACCAGCACCACCCCATCCACTCCGACTCCCAGCACCACCATTACTCGCGGCAGCCCGGGTCTGGAAATCCTCCACAAACCCTAGCAAAACACCCCAAACCCACCCCAGATCCCTCCCCGCATTCTCCACCCCAACGCGATAAACATAGAATCCCAGCCCGAGCACCGATCCCCAGAAAACAAGCCTGAAGACCAGCATCACCCAGAACATAATGACGCGGCGCGCGTAGTCCAGGACCTTTAGCGAGATGAACAGGACCAGCGCTAGGATGAGTAGTTGCATGAGGTCGGGCATTGCGGATGTGCTCGTCGAGGCGAGTAGGGATGACAGTGGAGTTATGATGTACGGTTGGATGTATGATTCACGAATGCCGGAGAGGTGGGTGGTGAGTGTTTCTTGGGTGTGGGATTTCAGGTAAGTTATTGTTGGGTTGGTGAGGAGTGCTTGGAGGTTTTCTGTGAATGCTTGTGTTAGCTGGAGATTTGCGACATCATTTGGCGGATGGTACCTGGTAGCATGTCCATGACTGTTGAAGTTACAGAGTAGACTCGAGTGAGTTGTCTCTTTGAAAAGTGGTCTGGTGTGGTGTTTTTGTTGAAGGGCAAGGTATATTTAGCGTTTGGGGGATTTCCAAGAGGCTTTGTTTTGGGCTGCGGGTCGGACTCAGAAAGTAGGAGCTCGAATTATCCGCGAAGTGATCCCGTATATTCAAGTAAGGAGTTGCGAGTTATGACTTGGAGGATTGGAGTGCGACCCGGCGAGGTGCAAGATAACAACGTTGAGTGCAAAACATACAAACATCTCCGTTGCAATCTCAGATCGAGATCGGCAATTAAGCTTGATTCTAGGTTGAAATTATGGTTTCGACCAAGAAGTGTTTCAGAAAAGAATGACATCCTCGTCAGACTGTACAGTCGAGATTTAACAATAAAGTAATCGGTGGTCTATATACAGGGCGACCAGTGAAACAAAACGAATCTGTTTCCGACCAGCGCTCTATATGAGCGCGGTGAGCGCGATGCCACGCGCGAAGAAACCAGTCCAAATCCTCAATAAATGATAACTCCAAATCCAAACTCCCAAGGTAACTCCAAGTACTCATACAGAGTCCATGAATCTGGATGCAGATGCAGACGGCATAGTGGTATATGTGAACAAAATTAAAAAAAAAAAAAAAAAAAAAAAAAAAGGTGAGCGCGAGTTTATAATTAGGCCATTAGGGCTCGAAGCGTCTCCCGCTCGGCCTGAATGTCCGCCTGAAGACGGCGAGTTTCCCGAAGAGCTTCGTCTCTGTGGGGAAGGGTTAGCCGGGCTGAGTTTCAAGTATCGATCTGTCACTTCTCGGGGAAAAAAAAAAAGCTTTACCTATCAGATTGCAGTTGGGCCACTTCAACCTGAACGCGGTTCATACGTCCCACACATTCCTCCATCTCCATGTCTGCGTCACGGAGGAGCTTCTCCAGGTCCTTGACTCGCTTTTCCAAGACCTCGGCTTGGACAACGTCGGCTAGCGGCACGCCTTCTCCGCTGGTGGTCTTGTCGATACGTGGCGAGCGCGAATTAAAAGGTGAATTCGCGGGTCGAGGGGAGAGGCCGACAGGCGTGCGAGCACCATTCTTCATCCGTACCAGCTGGGCGTTATGGCTTTCTTTCAGCAGGCGAATTTCGTCTTCATGCTTGCTCATTTCTTCTTCGGAATGGTGCTGGGCAATCAGAAGAGCATCTTCCATTTCCTTCATGCGGCTTTGCAAATCATTGATGCGCGCGATAGAGATATGCTGGTCTCTCTCACCCTTGTCGATGGCGCTGGCTAGGCGGCGACGCAGTGAGCTGTTCATAGATAGCTGTTGCTGGACATTGCCATGAAGAATGTCTACCCGTTCGATGGATTCAGTGAGATCGTCTGATGGTCCCGCGAGCTCAGCCTGGTGACGGTCTGTCAACAGTTGCTGGAAGGCCGCCTCCAAGGACGACGATGTGGCCATCACTTCAGCAAAGCTTTCGTGGTCTGGATCGAGTCCCTCGGGAACGTTATTGTCGTGCTCTTGCAGAAGCACGCGGAGAGAGCTAGTCTCCTGCTCGGCACGGTCAAGATCCATCTTCAGACCTGCCAAGTTCTTCTCACACTGCCACTTGCCATCCAAGGCATCTTCAGCGCGCATGCGGAGATGATTCACATCATCACGGAGGCCGCGGACCTCACGTTCATAGCCAAGTTTCCGTGGAGGACCGGCCTCCTGGGCTCGTGCAAGCTCAATTTCCATGAGTCTGAAACGCTTTTCGAATTCGCGGGCTTGATACGCATGGCGGTCAAGAAGGCTTCGAAGCGTGCGGTGGAGAGCATCCCTTTGACCTTCAATGTCCTTCACCTTGTCAACCAGCGATTCGTTAGTCTCTCCCTTCTGTGTACGAGACACCGAATTCGATCGGGATAGACCACCGGCAGGCTTGCGCGCCATGGAGTTTGATCGGGTGAGACCCCCACCAAAGGCTGAATGTCTCTTCGAGGACACCCCGTCCTCTTCTGCGATAGAGGCGAAGCGTGATCCCTGCAATTGAGCCAAAGAGGCATTCTCTATCTTGAGAGCTTCGATCTCTTCAACCAGACGCTGTGTTTCCGCTGGCATTATTTGGCCTTCTTTGAAGATATCTCTTTCATTTCGCAGCTGTTCCAGTTCCACGCGCATTGCTGTGAGTAAATCTTCAAAATTATCTTTAGATTGCCGCTCCTCAAGCAGTTTGCGGCGAGTGTCATCGAGAGCAATTTCAAGCTCTCTAGTTTTGGACGAAAGATCGGATAAATCCACTCTATCGCGTCGAAGCTAATGTGATGAATGCGTTAATAACCTCTTGACTAATGATAGTGGCCGCTTGTCCTACCTGCTGAACCTGGTTCTCCAGTATCTGAACATGCGATTCAGACGCCGTTCGCTGAATCCGCTCTTCTTGCAGCTTCTGTGACATTTCCACCTTTATTTGCGCGCGTTCCTGCTCTGCAGCTCTTTTAATTTTCTCAATATCTTCGGCTTTGATTTCAGGGGCATATCGGACGGAACTGGTTCCCGAGTCGGAGAAATAGTCACTTGTCCGCCGGTTTATGTCGGGACCTTCTTGCTGAAGACGTTCAATGAGATCCTCAAGCTCCATTTCACGGCGGATGGATCCTGCCAGTTCGGAGCTTATTTCTCGCAGTTCATTTTCCAAGTCGGCCATCTTCGACACGAATACTTTCTCGTGCGCACTCGCTAATGAGGGTGTACGTTGCGGGAGGCTCCCTGGCGCCTTTTGGTCATAAGGCGACGGGGGCTTCATAGGTACGTTGTGTAAAGGAGGCATTGGGGATGGCATAGGTGAACGGCCAGAGTCGGAAATCTCAGTACTTGAAGACTCGCCGCCAGGGGAGGAAGCCGTGTTACCCTTCCAGCCGAAGAAGGAGCTGATCTTGTTTCCGGGCGTCTTCGGTTGACGAGGATCACTGCTCATCGACATTGATCGTCGATCAATGTCAATATGTAGGGGTGGTGGCCGGTTTATAGGTGGCTGCAGAGCCATGCTCGTCGCGCGTCGTTGGGTTGGAGGAGATCTAAGAATCGGTATGAAAGGCTCGCTCACTAGACGACTATGCAGGGGAGTTCCGATTCCATTCGAGAATTGGGTTTCGTATTCGTCGTCAACGTAGAAATCGGCGCCTTCTTCGGAGTCGTCGTCGTCCTCAACCACCGACCTCAAGTACGCGGCGGAAGCGGCGGTATCAATGCGAAGCGGCTTCGCCGGATGTTGACCTCGAGAGTATCTGGGGAAGTACGATACAGGTAAGCGACGATTGGTCTTCCAGATGCTGGGGATGCGAGAGATCATGTGTAGGCCATATCAACAATCCTACACCGATATAGTCGGGGAGAGGCCAAAGACGCGCGCCGATCAGGGGGGAAGTGGAAGAAGAGAGGGTCCTCCGTGGAATGCATACCTGTTGGGATTCCTTGGCACCGAGATATAGGAGTCTCCATCCACCACAGGGGAGGGTGACCTGAAGGCAGGAGGGGGAATGGAGGCGTGTTTATCGTCGTCTGAAGTAGGAGAAGGGGGATAGTGATCCGAGTCCGTCAGCGAGTTAGTCTGCGGTAGCGGTTTTCTTCGAATCTGAGACGAGGGCGGGGAAGATTGATAGTAGTCCAGATCAAAAGCGGGAGGACCGCCTGAAAGAGGAGGAGAAGCCATGAGACGCCCTGGTCGTATCAAAAAATAGCCTCGATCGGCAGTCACTCATTCCGCCACGGGTAGAGGGATGGCACGCGCCAACTTTGAAAGACCAAAGGGGAAAGGAGAGGTGAGTGATAATCAGGGACTTCTGGTCAAAGTGAAAAGGAGAAAGTTAGGTACGCCAGGCCTAGGGCGATTGGCGCAAAACCGCCCGTGGTTCCAGACACCGCGCATTAGCGCCGTCCGGGAGAAGTAAGCGTGATGATTTTGGTGGAGTTGCGGACCTGCAGATGCTTGGATTCCATTGGCACTTCAATACAAACTGTGAAGCTGATAGCGCCGCCAAGGAACGCTCTGGCCCCGAAGTGATCGACATCGCGTTGGATGAACGTGTTGCCCATGGTCCTGATCAATGTGTATATTTGCTGGTCTGTAGCTCTCCTTCTGTTTGCGAGCAACACTTGTATAGGAAGCACAATCGAACGGGCCAAGCTTTGCGCCACTGAAAATAGTAACACGGTTTCAATAGTGCAGGGACAACAAAAGTCCCCCTTGAGTCGAGGTTTGGGTCGGGACCCGCTAGCGCCGTCGTCTTTCAGGGGGTTCCCCTTGGTACTTGCAGGTACCTTTGCATACAACCCGTTATGGCAAGGTACTTCTCGGGACCAAATCATTCTAAGTTTCTTACCATGCAAGGCCTGCCTGTGCTAGCAACGGAGATATACTATGTCATCGCTTGACTTTCTTGACCTTTCGACGTTCTTTCTCAGGTACCGATACCGAGACTTGGAATCATACTCAAGCGGCCCGTACGCTATCACTCGCCCAATGTTGAAATAGCCACGCTATCATTCAAACTCTGTCTTCGATCTTCGGCCATAGATTAAGGGGGAAGGTGTCTCCATATCGATCGAGTACACTCCTCCGTGGATCGTAGGCGGGTGGAGATCACCCCTTTTCCGTACTTGCTCTCTCGGCCCGTGCATGATTTTGGTCCTCCCCCAGAGAACGTGTGCTGCGAAACAGCTGTGCAGTAGCCAACCAGCCGTGCCGTGTTCAACGCCAATCACACTCGGGCGTCTCGCCGAAGTATCGGGCCAACGCGTGGCCGGCGTGTGCTACTCGCTTGGGTATGGCGCTTCTACCTCACCTAAGCATCGGAGCATCCTGACTAGCACTGGCCAATCTGCGTGTTCAGCGATACCGTGCCGTATCACTTGATCCTGCAGGCCGAACGTAGTCGGGCCACTCAAATTCACGAACACCCTCAGCTTCAATCACGAACCCGGCCTGACTTTGACTTTTGATACCCCTGAACTAGATCTAGAGGCAGAAACCAGCTGATAAAGTTCGGGCCCAGACTTTTTCAAGTTCGAGAAACCAAACACTCAAATATGAGACATGGAGGGTTATGTGCAGAGATCAAACAGCCGCGCCGATGCATTAATTACATGTCTCGGGAGCCGTGACATCCCCCGAAAGTACCATGTCCGAAGTCCTCGTGACCCCGACTTTGGTTGGATTTTTCTTTGCGATCGGGGGGATCCACTTCGGTCTGACAGCTCCTAGATTTCAGTCTTGACACATCCCCAAATAGCATAATATGCGCTACACCGCAGGTTTGAAGAATAAATAGCTGTGACGTCGGGTGGCTTGGGCTATTGTCGCACCATGCGCGTTATTGACGCCGGAATATCGAGGGCGCGTAGGGCTGCTCGAGAAGGGTCCACTTGCAAATCGGGCTAGTTGCTCGACTCGCAACCCTTGCAAGTCTCACTGCTGTGAGAACTCAAGAAACGGCAAAGTGTATCGTGTTTTGTGCAGATGATGGCTTGTCAGGAACGAAATCCTTGGCTATCAGCTTCAATGGTATCATTTGGAGGTCGCCATCTTAAAACTTGCGTGAGCCACGGACAGAGCTTCACAGGTATCATGGAGCCTGCTCTTGGAAACTTGGTTCCAGGTGGGGCCCTTGCATGCACCCACGTCTGTCATGCCTAGCAACGAGTCTATGTCTTGACGAGAAGGTTGATCCGATCGATCGTTCAATACTGAGAGCTGAAGGGTGGAACTCATGCCAGGAGATGGTGTCAGCAATCCCTTGAAGCTTTGCTGGCATGGTCAATTTTGCTGGAAAGACGCTGCGTTCAAGATTTGAAAAGCATCAAGCATCAAGGTGAGGTACTGCTTGCTGGAGACTAGAACGTCAGATCTCTGGAGTAAATGATTTCAAAGAGCTTGTTTCCTCCCACACTGCTCACAGACTGCAAGTTCAATTCCGCAATTCGTCTTCAACTGCTGAAAAGTTTGACAGTTTCAAATAGTATTACCAGGTCTCTCTCGTCAGAATTCAGTTCATTATCTCATGATCAAATGAAGGGGCAATTAGGAAATTTCCAACTGCCGACAAAACGGACGATGCAAATTCAGGTTAGAGTCGTTGAGGGGTTCTCCCGCCATCGTGCGCCTGGAGGGAATCTCAGGACAGACTCAAACCTTTCGTTTCTGGCCCTTTGCCTTCACCTCCTCCTCGTCTGGCTTGATCTCCTTCTCGTCTTCCTTCTTCTTTTCGGGTCCCTTCCCCTTCTTGTCCCTCACGTGTCTCTTCTTCTGTGCCTCGAGGCCCTCCTTGTCTCGCAGCTTGGTCTGGAAGAATCCCAGCTCAGGCTCTTGACGCTTGAACTTGCCATCACCTTTCAGGTACTGTGGGCCAGGCTGATTAGTCTCTCATCTTCCAAGGCAGACACTGTACTCACGTTGGGCTTCGGCTTGTCGGGGCTGCGGTCAGGCATCGTGCGTAACAAAGTCCCTTTTGAGATTGGTGGTGAATCTTCTCTCAACGTAAGCTGGAGACCTCGAGGAAATAATGAAGACGACTTACTGTTTGATGAAGGAAGTAATGAGATGAGGGATACGGGAGGAAGGATGATTTGGATGCACGATGTTGATGAGGATGCGAGAGCGAGGCAAGATGGACATTTTGTGACGATGAAATTGAAGTGAAGGTCTTATGTGGCACCTCTGACGGAGAGGGTTGACAAGGAATCACACGAGACTACCTCACTCTAGATCCTGCCTCTGTCTGAGTGCTGTGAGGCGCGGTTTCCTGTTTGGTTCCGTTTGCGCCTTGATCTCCTGGACACCAGATACACGCATTCTCGGTCCCTCGGCCCTCTCGTCTTTGCTCTTCGTCTATGATGCTGCTCTAACTCCGGCTATCTTTGCTTTCATCGGAGTGACTTGCTCTTGCACCGGTCTGATATCCAGAAGGTTAGTATCTATAAAAAAACTCATCTCTTGTATCTCGCTTGATGCCTATCATCTATAGGCACTTTGCAAGGTGCATTGACTTTTATGTCCTTGTATATACTAAAGTCTGTGTACCCTTTCCTCCATCTTTCTATCTCCCAACTACTACCTCCCGGTTAGTTTCTCTAGACATACTGGTCCTACTTTCTATCTCTGGGACGCTGCTACGCTGAGAGTCGGGTCTACTATGACTGAGAAGTTTCTGCAATGATATATCTTAGGGTTGGGCTTTGACTGATACCTCGTCCATATATTGATCTGTGTCAAACAGCACGAAAAGTATTTGAAAACTCTGGAAAATGGGATGCAGGTCAGTGTGAGGAGAACATTGGATCTAAGAGGCTTTTTTTTACCTATTTTCGTTTGAGCATTTCCCCGATCAACAAGTAGCCTTGTCGAATAATCTTCACTTGGGAAAAGGAAGTATTCTCCCACCATCCTTATCGGCACTGATTTGGGAAGTTCGTACGGCCCTTAGGTCCATTCGCATTCATACAAGCGCTTTTATCACTCCAAAAAAAAAAAAAAAAAAAACCCTACTCCCACATCTTTTTGATTATGTTCTCCTATCAGCACATAGTAACCATTAAACTATCAGTTCATTTGATAGCTGCGCTACTGCATCTACACATTGCCGTTCACGGAGGGATTTTCGATGGCGTTTGATGGAGTGCGACAGAAGATAAAAAGGCCATATGGTCACCTTGGTATCCAAACTCTAAGACTGAGACCGCCAATTTCTTTCATTCAACCCCCCCCCCCCCCCCCCCATCTTGAGTGAGTGGCACTCGAGTTGAGAGAGTGGAACTCGGGCTCTATAGAGTGTTACGGATGCCTGGGTCCTTTTAATCAACCCAGAACCTCAGAACCCGAGAGTCTCAAGAATTCCTGACAAAACACCGGCTTCTTTTGTGACCAGGCAGGATTAAAAGCTAAGTCAAGTCATGCAGGGAAGAGCAAACTGGGACAACGCCCAGAAGAGATTTGATCAGCCGGGAGCATGCGCCACACTCAGCAGGCTAGGAGACAAGCTGCGGAATTCCCTTCCGTCCAGAACAACTTAAAATCAAGCTCGCTGCCTTCCTCTTTCCACATTAAATCGAGTCCATTATCGTTGGTACTGAGTCCGTGGCAAGAGGGTTCTTGACTTCTGAGCGTGAATTCGAAGCGACGATCTGTATCTATGTCGCCCATCTCCAAGGAAGCACTACGACTCACAACAAAATCACCGTGAATCCCTTTATTCTATGGCTGTGCTTTGGGCCGTATGTCAATTTTCATATCTTGAAGGATCCCCCGAGAATATCTCATTCTATCAAGTGTGATTCGCGAGTACTCAATCTCTTCAGTGAAGATAGCTCTCGCTCAGAAGAAGTAGCGAGTAAGTTCAACATAATCATAATCATTATTCAAAATTAAGTATACCAGTGTTGATGTCACATAGCCAGAAACCCCAATATCAATTCCAAAGGCAGCAAATTCAATCCCAATGAACGTTCATAGACACATCATAACCTATTGTACCATTATGCGATATGTAAACCCAGTTACCACATGTGCATAGCATCTCGATTCCAATTGGGATCATAGCCACTTGTCGTCCCAAAGATATTCGTCGTCGTGTAATGCCCGTTGGAGCTTTCTGTGCTCGTAAAACCAGCCATACAACCGATGATGGTATGGAAAAGACCCGTAATAGCGCCATAGACAGCTCCAGCAGCAGCAGCGACGTTGTATGGGCAAATATCGTAACCTGTCGAGACAGTTCCGTGTCAGTGCCAGACCGCCTATCGATCAAACGCAGCATGTTCAATGACTAACCCATGTTATGCGCCATCCGAGCAAAGACATATCCACCAAGGGCGTCAAGGCCCATGACGAAGATTTGAGCCCCAGCCTTGCCCCCAGCGAGTCCTCCAGCCGCTATAGACCGTTCGTTAGCCAGGCTATCTTTCTTGAGAAGCTGTATCTTGATATGAGCATGCTAACTCACTTTGATAGATCCCCATACACTCTCCGCCCAATGGTATTGCGGCAACGATCGCTGCGACGAGTAGAGCACTCGGCGCTGGAAACAAGAGAAAATCAGTATGTCTCTCAGTAGCAATACAGTCTATCCAGGGAAGACTGGGGCAGCTCCCGATTCCAACGGGATTTGTCCTTACATTCGCCAAGCACCAAATTGCTTATCTCTGCCGTAATCAAAACACAGACTCCAAAGCTGCTCGCCAGCAAAATCAGCAGCATCCATGCGTATGTTGGGATCCCTGCATATCCAAGAAACTCCACGAATGCTAACACTCCTGCCTTAGTGACACCGGCCAGGGCGCCGAGTTGCAACATTCGTGCCGTGAGAACACCGCCATTGACATGGACGGCTGTCGCAACAGCTGCTGGACCTGCAGCGCCGTTGGCTGCAATATCGAGGGCGGCAAGCGCGAAGAAAGTCCAAACTGCCAATTGAAAGGACGGTCAAATCCGCACCCCCACATAATGCAGCATGAAGAGAAGCAGCTGACTCCAAAAAAGTAGTGACTTACGATTGATGGGAGGTGACTTGATGTTGTCCATTGTACAATGGTGTATGAGGCAAATAGTCACGTTAATTCTTGACGAAAAATCCAAAATATTGCAATCAAAGGCCACCGCAAAACAGCCCTTTGTTGCAGCTTATAAACGCCGGCGACGCCATCTCTCAAATCGCCCCAAAAACGACAATCATCACCTGCCAAGCACAGCCCATCCCGCGCCAAGAGCGAGGCTGAAAGCACATGAGGACTCCCCAAACTCGTGTCCGGCAAGTTCAAATCTCTTCATGGACAACGGAGCCGGAGGCAATCGCAGGGTATCGTGGGGTCTGACAGGGCATTGCAGGAGATACCGCCGTACAGATTATGATTGGCGAATCACGGGGTGCAATTGGCGAGACTAGCGTCAGGGCACGGCTCAAGCAGCTCACCGTGTGCAACTCGTGAGGATGCGAGCTCATGCAGTAAGCATCGTCTTGCGCCACTAGACCCATGGTGAATATAGGCGACCCAATCGCGGGTCGGAACGAGACTTGTCCTGTACGGTTGACGGACGCCAAGGATGCCTTGCGCCGTCCTGCCCGTGATGCAGATGCCTCGCGATGTGGCGTGGTCCGTTTTACTTAGCCACTTTCGCCCGGGTTCTCAGGAGTTTGGGATACGAGGCGCCAGGGCCAAGAGATGCTAGGGTGTGACGCATCTTTCGGCCTTGGGCATATACAGGGAGTGGTACCCCAGGGTTGGAGCTGAGTGTTACGAGCTGTGTGCTTTTGCAGTGAAGTGGTATCTTCCAGTCATGATGAACTCGACAGTGTGTGTTATCGAGGCAAATCCAGATGTCACAGGTGTCGGGGTATGTCACGATGCTTTTCTATCTGCCAGATCGTCTATTGACTTGTCCGGTATAGATCCGTGCATCCATCTATGCCCTCTGCCTTGGTGGAACAGTCGTGAGTTATCTGCTTCGCGTGTTATCACCAGGAGAAGATGAAGCGGAGTTCTCGCGTGGCGTCTCCTCTGCCCTAGGCATGCAAGGTCTAGCGCTTCTTTGCACAGCTATTTACCAGACCTTCCGCACTGAGCTGACCCTCTTCCACGCCATCTGCGTGGTCCATCTCCTTGCTCTGCTGGGCATGGACATAATCAGCAAAGGCCGGTACGCCGGCTTCGGGCCTTGGCGCTTGTGGTTCTTTGCCGTAATCCAGATTATATCGTTGGCAGCTTTTATCGCCTTTAATGTCTATCTCTGGGTCACGGCGCCGCATTTTGGGGCTCAACCGACTTGTAACCCGGATACAGTGTACGTTGTCTTTGGTGTGAGCATCAAGGCTGCTTCGCCCATCTTCCGGTATATTATTCTGGGCTCACTTGGGGCTATTGTTGCGGGTTTCGTCCTTGTTTTCACGTGTATGCTCCCGTGTTTTTGCGGTGCATGGTATTTCAACCGACGAAGTCGAGGAGATGATGGGAGGGAAAGGCGCTGCGGGAACTGGTATTTGCAGTGGAACACCACCAAAGGACAAGACGCCGAGGAGCATGAACCGTTGCATGGGCAGGCTTTGCGGAATTACTCCTTGAATAGGCTGGCTTACTTCGGGTTCTGCATCTATTTGATCGTGTCACTGGAACAAACGATCCAGCGCAACACCCTCGACCCACAGGAAAGGGGGTGGACATTCGGTCAGGTCATTGCCATCTTCTTGTTGCTCGGGGTCGCAAACGAGCTATTAAATGTCGTGCTCGCCAAATGGGACCGGAAACTTGCAGGCGAACATGAAGGAAGCCAGGAGCTGGTGCAACACAGGCCACCATCTAGTGGAAATTCAGCACATTCAGTAGCGAGGTCGATAGTTTAAAGTAACTTGATGCTTTGAATGATTTGAATGTATGTAGTATTTATTCACAATTATGTACTCCTGGATATCCTTCGAAACAGCGCCAGTAGCTTGATGAACCTAAGAAGTGGAAAAAAAAAAAAGAGAGAAGAAAAACGCCAATCGTCGCACATCATGCATGTCAAGACAAGAGCCTTTCGACTCGAGGTCTAGTAAGGAATAAAGTCAAAATTCATCCGATCTGAACGTCATGTTAGCGAAGTCATGTAGAAACGAGATCAGTGGACAACATACCAAGGAAATGACTCCAATCCTCTTCGTTGAGCTGATTAGCCCAGTACTGCTCAAGAAACTTCAAAGACTGTAGCACATTGGGAACCCGAATAGTGTCGTGTAACGACGCGAGCAACTGCCGCACTGTATCACGATCTTCCCCTCGCGCTTCACAGCCTGCAATAAATAGTGGCGTGGTCAGCATCACCCACGGGCTGAGGCCAGCTGATGGCCCAATTTCAGCCGTGCACTCTAGAATCCGATGGACGGAGTACTGCACTTCATCTGATATGGTCGGGGTCTTGCGTAGCCGCCTATGAATCTGGATCAGAGCACTATGCTGGAAGGCCTCGTTGCAGAGCGCCAACTGTTGTACACTCTCAGCCGGAAGTCCTTCCGCAACACCTGGGTAGAATGACGGCTCCGAACTGGCACCTCGGTCCATAAGATGCCGTACGGAAGACTCCAGCGTCGCCGCTTCATCCTCCAAGTCATGGTCGACCTCGCCTTCAATGAAGCCAAGTCCATCTTTATCAGCCTGATGATTCCGCCAAGCAGCAGCACCTATTTGCCTGAAAACCGCGGCCAGGTCGACTGTGAATCCCCAATAATCATCCAAATAATCGGGCAAATCGTGTTGGCCGGCCAAATCCGACGGGGCAAAGTCCGAGTTATCACCAATGGGCGGCCCATTCCCCGTCAACGCAGTAAGTGACACAATTGACCAGTACCAGCGATCCAGGTACCTGCGGAAACCACTTTCAGATCTAATTGAGTCCTCGCCGGCCGCGTCCGAGGACTTCATCAGAGCCCTTGCTCCTTCGATATGTGCACGCCATGAATTTGGATTGATCGCTCCCGAATGAATCTCCGCTAGACAAAGCGTTCGTGCAGTCGCCACCAACGCCTCTGAGTCCTTCGATGATGGGTTCTGGAGTTCCTGTCGGAAATGTTCCAAGCTCAGCGCCATCAGTCGGGCGATATCTGGTGCTGTTTTGACACTCTCGGACTGGTTGTGTAGGGCTTGGATGTGAATTGCGGAGAGCGCGGTAGTAGCGTATAACAAGGACGGAGTCTGAAGTGCCATGGGCACAATCATGCGGCAGATATCCTGCTGCATGCCGGGGTGGCAAGCGGTGATTTGGGAGGCATCGTTGATGAAATGATGCAGCAGCGCCTTTTGATCCTTTGAGAGCGAAGAAAAGGGATCGACGGACTGCGTCAATATGAGATCGGAGCCAGGCCGACTCGGACCTCGACCTTGAGCCTGGACCTCAGCCTGAGCCTGAGCCTGAGCCGCCTTAGCCTTGGACTTGGTAGTGTAAATAAACTCGCCGGGCGAGTATTCTAATAGTATCAGCGCATCTTGTCAGATTATTCTAGCCACGAGGCCCGTACCGAGTCTTTGCATGTTCGAGCCCACGCATGCCCCGAATCGCGATCGCGAAAATGCTCGCCCACCCCACTGCAGCTGCATGGCATATTTGCATTCCACGTTGGCGCTCTGGCAGCGCCCGCAGATCGGTCTCTGCTCGTCACATTTTTGGCGCCGCGCTTTACATCGTGTGCATCCGGTAAAGGATCTCGACATGGGTGCTGTGTTGTGGAGAGGTGAGTGTCCCGCAAAGCAGAATTTCTGCGGGGAAAATCCACGATCTCCGAGTTTCCGCGTGGCGACTTGAAACTCGGTTGAGTTGAGTTCGAAGTCATTTGAGTTCAGGAGAAAGAGGTTTCGGTCAAGGTCGAAAGTCTAACCCGGTTGCCGTTTCAAAAATGACTTTACTATCAAAGGTTGGATCAAGACTTTCATAAATCAATTGCCTCGTTCATCTCCGTGGGATCCACGGGATCAACGGAATTTATGTAGGCCAGAAGCAACTTCATATTCCGGTTGGAGTACCTAATTTCCAGATGCATTTATATCCGAGATGATACATCGATTTGCGCTATGGCAGAAATACACGAATGCCAACAAAAGTATATGTTCATCCCATACTGGGAAGCCTCGAAATCAAAACCATAGAACCAAACGGACCCTTCATTGATCGAAGGTGTACCGAAGCCACTCTCCCACAGCCCGCAAACTCTCCCATCGCACTGTCTCATCCTTATCGGCCATCAGTTCCATCACTCGCGTCTTCAAGCCGATCCGCTCTAGTTGCATGCGGCGCTCGGGAAGTTCCTTCACGAGATGCCCCACGTCGTTACAAGCAATGGCTAGAACCTGCTTATCATTGTCCCAGCTCTTCGACAAGATTTCCGCAAGCTTCTTCGGCAACGCACCGTTGGACTCATCCAAGATCCGGCGAGCGTTCTCCTTCCAGAAGGTAGGGTTCCTGTGAGGGGGCGACCAGCGCAAGTGGCCAGTCTGGACCTCCGCAGCATATTCATCAAAGGTGGTCTGGGTCTTGGTGTACTCTTCCAACATGGAAGACAGAGCATTCAAATCTTCAAGAAGGTCGGGGTCGGTCAGGTGGCGACCAGTCAGGTTGGTCAGGAGTGCAGGCAGGCGAACAAAAACAGCCACGGGAAGCAAGGTCGTACGGTTGCTCGAGCAGAGGTTGTACAGGGTTGAAAGAAGCAGGCGGGTGGTCTTCTCTTTAGGCGAGAGACGGAGAAGTTGGGTGTAGAGTTGAATGATCTCATAGTTCCTGGGCAGAGGTTAGATGCGGAGCACGGTGTTGTCTTAAGGCATATGACTTACTCTTGCAGCTCTTCACCCACAAGTGCACTCTCAAATGCAAGCTGCCAGATGACAAGCAGCACTCGGTAGAGCAGCTGGAGGCCAACCCCACCGGCAAGTCCAGGCTCAATGCCACGGGTGCTGCTTCCAGAAGTGCCACCATTCTCCTTCACTCCAGCGGCAGCACGAAGAGTATCGATCAGGGGATCCAATGTCTCCTTGCGGTGGTTCCAGAAGATCTCGCGCGAGCGAGTCTTTCTGAGGAGCTCTGAAAATCCCTGGACACCGATATCCTGAAGTCCACTATCGTGATTCTTGGTCAAGGTGGAGAGATAGGTATACAGCTGTGGGAGAGCTTCATCATCGCGAGGAGCGGGTTTAGAGGTGGAAACGAGACTGTGCGACACGAGTGCAGTGAGGAAGGTGGATGTGAGCAGCGGGATGGGATCTTCCGCGTTCGTGGAGTGGTGCAGGAACGGCAAGAAAGGCTTGTAAGGTTCGGGGTGCGAGATGAGGGAGTCGGCGAGCGAGGGGACATCTGGTATCATATGTTAGGTGCTGTGGGCTCAGTGCACTGTATTGACAGCGAGACGTACCCTGAATCAAGTCCGATGCCAGCACCAAGATGTATTGCACGATATCGGTCCTCCGAGAGGCCGACTCCAAAACACTCTTGCCGTGGGAGCCACCAGCGAGAAGGCTTGTGTACCCAGGGAGATCTGCTTCTATTGTTTGAATGCGCTGCTCCTTGCGCACCTTGTCCACAGCCTTGATCTTCTTGAGGTGGTCATCGGTGATGTTGCCCGCGCGGACAGCGCCCTCCCACGGAATTGGCCGAGCGCGGATGTTATTCTGCAGCGAGCTGAGGTAGGTGGGCGGCTCCAACGACATTATGATCGGACTAGACCCCGGGCCAGAGAAACAAGATCCGTTGGAAGGTGGAAGGTCGAGAAGGGAGAAGCATGGAGCTTGGGGGATGACGGAAGCACCGCCAAGACTCGTGGTGGTCCCCAACCCAAGCCGTTTCATCTTGAGCCTCTTCTGTTCTTCATCTCCCCTCTTCTGTTTTACGTACTGTATCCTACGGGTAATTCTCTCGCTGTGTGTTTCTCGTTTTCACTCATTCAGGCACGATACTCTTGTGCGACGTCCATTCTGCAACGTGGTCGTTGCACTGAAGTACAATCTAAGACGCTCAGTCCTTCGTTCCCGTCTTCTATTCTGTCACTCCTTCTCGATTGGAGTGCATTGAGCTTCCTCCGCCCATACGTGCAATCTGCGAGTCGAACAAGATCTGAGTCTTGTCCGCGCGGCCCCCCCACCGAATCCATGCACACTAGACATATGGCAATTGTTGCCTAGTCGTCGAGTCGCATTTTCGATCCAACACATTGCTCATCATGGCGCAGAATTCGCAAACCCAAAAAGCAAAATGGGGCGTGGGTAGCTTTTTTCAACAAGCAGTGGCCGGTGTCGAATCGCGCCTAGACAACATTTTATTGGACGACGAGGAAAGAAAGAAAGCGGCGAACGCGAAGCCCGCCGAGGCGAAGAGTACTGAAGCACCTATCACTAAATCTCCTACTAGCTGTATGTGCCTTGCGTCGACACTTACTTGCTTGAAAACGACTAATGTAACATCTAGCAATTTCTCGCAGTGCATCAACTGCGCGCCGGAATGACCGTCTTCAAGAACGTCTGGCGCGAGCCATGGTCAACAAAAGCGCCTCAAATCGGACTTCAGAATCCTCGCCCGGTCAGGTCTCCTCTCCTGAGGCTAGCCCGCGACCGAGTAGTGATGCGCGATCAAGTATGGATATAGATTCCAGTCTTGCAACTTCCACGGCCGCTACAGACGCCATTAGATCTCCAACATTGACAGAAGCAAATGCCGCAGTGGAGGACTCGGCGACGAGAACAAGTGAAGACTTGTCAGTTTCTGCCAGGCCATCTGTCGACATCAGTGTCACAGAATCAAATCCCAGGGCTTCTCGAGATGCGGGTGAGCGGGATCAGGAGCTGCAGAGTACTGATCACGATCCAATCGAAGCAAATGAGGCACGCAGTGCTCGTACGTCGGTCGAAAGCCAACGAGCGAGCCTCGATGCGCCTCCGGAGATTCGTGCGGGCGACGACTTCGAGTCCCAGAGACAAGAAGAAATCCATGGATATATTGAACGGATTGATGCACTCCAGTCAAAGCTCAAATATCTTGCCAAAGAGGCAGCGGAATCAGCCAAAAATGCTGCGGCTACTGCTTCCCCAGGTAGTGCCAAGAAGCAACTGCTAGAAAAAGATGAAAAGATTGCGCTCCTTCTTGAAGAGGGCCAGAGACTGTCCAAGTCAGAAATGGACCACCGCATCGCTCTCAAAAAGCTTCGACAGCAGCTCGTCGATAGCTCGAAGGCTCAACTTGAAATGAAGAAGAGAACAGAGAAGTTGGAAAGGGACCTACATAGCTCTGAGGCTCGAGCAAAGCGAGCCGAGGCCGCGGAGAAGCGAGCGAATGACTCCTTATCATCCCAGAACAAGGTGGCAAAAGACCTTGAAGCTGTGACAAATGAACGCAACGCCCTCGCTCAGACAGTACAGGAAATGAAAGGTCAGCTGAGCCGGGCCGCCGCCCGTGCTGAAGCCGCTGAGTCCAAGGCTACGTCTGATGCATTAGAAAAGGAAAAAAGCAGAGCCAATGATCTGGAAGAAGAATTGTCTACTCTCAAGATTGAGCGTGACATCAGCTTAGAGAAGACGAAGAAGGAGATCAACGAGTTGAAAGAGAAGATCGATCAAGAGAGAGAAAGGGCGCGCATGCTTGAGGTTGAATTGAAGAGTGAGCAGTCAGTCCTAGAAAGCAAGATGGAGAGCCTTCGTTCTCGCGCAGAAGAAGCTTCGTCCGGAACAACTGGGGAGACCCAGGCCAAACTTCTGCGCCAGATCGAGACCCTTCAGACTCAGTATTCCGTTGCCAGCGAGAACTGGCATGCTTTGGAGGGCTCTCTGCTTGCCCGCTTGGCCAATGTGGAGAAGGAACGAGATGATACGAGCCGCAGAGAGGCTGATTTGCGCAAGAAGATTCGAGAGCTGGTGAGACCACTGCAAGAATGCCAACGTTCGTGGAACGGTCAACTAACAACATTCATCTTAGAACCTCAAAACCAAGAAACTCGAAGAAGATGTCGAGAATGCCAAAGAAGCCGAACGAGAAATCGAGAGCAAACTTGAAGATCGTATGCAGGAGTTGCAGAAGATGCAGCAAAAATTCGAGAAAACAACCGAGGACCTCGCTGCGGCCCAGAAGAACGCGATCGAGCAGAAGAAGGTCTCTGATGCGACATGGTCGCAAAAGCTCGAGGAAGAGAGGGCCAAATGGCGCGAGCAGCTCAGCAGCTTGCAACAACCACGAGCCGTTTCACCCGTTCCATCTACCCGACGGTCGAGCAACCTAGAAGCTATTCCATCTGGTCTCTTGGATTATCGCCCGGGTAGCCGTCGCTCATCCACATATCCCTGCGGTTCGCCCGACATTGGCACTCCACCGCGCCAGAATTCGTACCCCGCGTCTATCAACCCGGGAGCACTTTCTCCACCGCCGCTGAACACTGGGCCTCCATCAATGATATTGGAAACGCCTTCAATTACCTTCGAGCCGGATGAATTCGAGACTGCCACTCCCGTCACTCCATCTGCATATGGAGGCACCCACGCCGCTGGATCTCGCGGTATCAACGACATCATCTCCGAGTCGACTGTCGGTGCAGGCCCGTCGGTGCAGCTGGTCGAGCGCATGAGCGCTACGGTTCGTCGATTGGAGAGCGAGCGTGCTGGATCTAAGGACGAACTTGCGCGTGTCACCAGCCAGCGCGATGAGGCTAGGCAACAAGTTGTTGACCTCATGCGCGAGCTTGAGGAAAAGAAAACTTCCGATTCTCGTGTGCAGGAACTTGAAGCAAAACTTGCTGATATCGACCAGCGGTATCAAACAACTCTCGAAATGCTCGGTGAAAAGAGCGAGCAGGTTGAGGAGCTTCACGCAGATATCGCTGATCTCAAGAAGATATATCGCGAGCTGGTTGATAGCACGATGAAATGAAGAAGTAACTTGAACTTGGTGCTTTGCTACTCTGGTTCTCATGGATCGGAAGTTCGCTTGGCTCGGAAGTTTAATCATGTTGATATGTATATAGATGATTCAATTGCACACATAAACTCATTGTACTGATTTTCCAAGGCTATTGCTGTTGCTCTTTGCTTCTCTCGGTTCTCTACTGCAGAGAGAAGAACGCTTCACGGGGTTTTTGAGCGCCGTAGATACGACCCAACTTTCCTCGTCGACAGACTTCCTTTAACCATCTTACTCTTCGTTTATCACACTAAGCGAACTGTCTGCAATCGCATTCATGATTTTCCTGAATCCCGCGTGTATTACATGCAGAATGTGTCGTGTCAAGGTATCATGCCACGACAAGAATTCCACATCCAATGTTCCCAGCCTCTAGCGTGATTCCACTCGACCCATTTGCCACAGATGCCTAGAGGTCGATCGATGATACATCTGGCAGACATGTCGGCGTGTAAGTCGCCCTCGATACCGTGAATCTCTCTACAAAGGACCAGCCGAGTCACTCCCCCAGACCAGTGTTTGCACACGTCGATGGTCGACCCCGGTAGCATTGCACTCAATTCTCTTCCATACTATTCCACTGGTTGCATGCATGTTCTACTGCGGAGACTTGAATTTCACGCCTTGGTTTGTTTGTTGACGCGATTTTGAACACTACATGCCTTGCTCTTAGAATTCTGGCAATTCAGATTCCACGCTTCAAACAGCCCTAACTTTCTTTCTCGCTTGCTTTATTTGGCAAGACGAAGCAGTCTATAAATGCCTTGAAAGATGTGGAAAGGCCTCGTATAGGCAGTATTGAGAAGATGCCGAGAAAATCTGAAACTTCGTCTGGCATGACCATTGACTTTATATTTTGTCGATGGCGATCGATGATGTATGAGCTACTTCTGCAAGAGGTCTGGGAGATTTGTTGATACATTGACGGGGAAGATTGAAGCAATGAAATGCGGTCATTGGGATTTCGTCATGGCATTGTCGATGTAGGCTGTATCAACCTAAAATTTCAAGTCGATAACTCTCTACCGAAACTGCACGCGATTGCTTACACTGGCGATCTTCGGTCCCATTTTGGTGCTCATACCAAAAGAGGACGCCCTCGCCGAGTCTAGTACAGCCTTGGACCTGCGAAGAGCGACTACTGGGAAAATTGAGATTTAAGGGGCGACTGATTTATATTATATTAATATACCACTATTGAATGAACTCTTGCTAGACCTTAGTTAGCCAGACGATGGTTCAAATAACTATTAGTAAGAGAAATCTTCTCACAGAGCCTGAGGCAGCAAAGAGAAAATCTCGGTAGCCACTAGCGCACACCGCCCTGCCGCTGCAGATATAAAAAAGCCGAATCCCCCGATCCTCTTTTTCTTTCTTAAGCGACTCTACGTTAGTACCTCCTCCCCTACACGTTTTGGAATCACTCTTGCTAACAACAGCCACAGTTCAAAGAATCACTTTAGAGTAGACGTCCCACCATTAAGCTCTTTAAAAGAGCCACAGAATCTCCACCCTTGCTGATGACTGCTATGTCCTCGATGCCCTAAAGTGAAGCCATTTGGACTCCCGCCTCGACTGGCACGCGTGCTGCTTGCAGCGTCTGCGTGTTCGGTCCAGGGAGTGGTGATGATCTTAACCTGGTCTCGGCGTCTGACTTCGGTCGGCTGGTCCTGGTGGGTGTCGAGGAGGTCTGAAAGGTCCTGATTTCTCTATTTCTTCTCTTTAATGTGGGAGACAGATTTGGCGGAATGACGGTTAGGATATAGCCTGTGTTGGTCTTTGTCGCTATCCACTTGCAATGAGAATAAAAATTTCCTTCGTATCTTGATTTGATCATTTTTTTTCCTCGTATATCCGGCAAAATTCTTACCGCTTCTAAATAGGATCGAGTAAATTCTGGCTTCCTCGAGTTTTGTTATTCATTGTGTTCAATCATTGTATTTCGTTGAACATGAAGCTAAGAAATACGAACAGCTGCTGTCGTGTTTCTTTGTCTATTTGAGGGGTCTTGTCTTCCAAGATCCGGTTGAGTCGGTTGAGTCGGTTGATCCATGTGCCTTGCTTAATCTAGCAGTACTTTGATGGTCCTTTGAACTGGATATATTCCAGGATCGAAGCCTGTCATGGTGTCTTGAAGAGTCTTGGAGCGCTACGCAAGTGTGACTACATTCCAAAAATTTACTGAAAACATGCTTGAGGTCTATGTATATATATCAGCCCTCGTCTCTCTCTCTCTCTCTGTCTCCTCTCCGGCGACTTCAATTCATTCCAAGCTACTTTGATCTCGGACATTGGTCCTAGTCAACCTATCTGCACAGGTTGAACGTCGGTGACATTCGGTTCTTGCAGACACGATGAATGCGTCAGGGGCGCGGATCAACAGGGAATCACGGCTATACCTGATACTTCAAAGGAGACAAAACAGTGGAGACTCGTTTTCCGGAGATAAAACTTGGCATCAGCCTCACGCGGACTTCTGAGAAGGACACATCTCGGCATTAGCACGCAAGTGTGGAACATAACAAATTCCAAATCTCAGATAGCGATGCCGGCGGAGCGGAATTATTGCAGGGCAGGGGCCAAAGAGAAGGAGTTGAATAATGCAATTGGCTGTTGTCAAGGAACAATGGAGTTTACCTGACTCCGCTAGACTCCACTAGATCGAGTCTCAGCTGTGTCTTGTCCACAATTGACCTTTTCGTTTATCGGGTCCTAGATACCGAACAGCCCTATGGCTTGACAGAGTCTTTGCTGCCCATCATCACTGTCCTATGCTGTGAGCCACAAGATTGCAAGAGATGAGATAGCTGTTGAAAACCCTAGTATGATCCTCAGGGGCTCCCTGACGATGAAGGTGGCTGCTTAATCAGAGCGGTATTGACTTTGGAATGGAGATTTGATCCAATTCACGGGCGCAGATCCTGATCGATCTCGGGGATGTTTTGCCAGCGAGTCCACTAGTGGCCATGTTCCATCTTTTGAGAGCTAGTGGCAAGAGTACAGTAGTCGAACATGTTCAATCCCATGTGGAAATGGATCAGGGCACGTTCTGGTGGCGGCTGCCGGCGGTGCCTGGCGCATTGCGCTCTTAGCCTTGGGGGGGCGCCATGTGTTATGGTGAGAACTTAACCGGAAAGTGTGACACCACCCGGGTTCCATGGGTAGAATATCTAATTAGATCCGTCTCACTAGATGCCTCTGTGAAACAAAGCACCTTCCGTAGTCCAGTTTTATATATACCACTCTCGCCGGGAATTCCAAGGTCAAACCGTAGGGTATTACTCAAAGGGGACTAATCGAGGATTGTAAACCATAGGAACCAACAGATAGAAAAATAAGTGAAAAAAAAGGGGCAGCCCCGCTCTGACCCACTCGGCGCAGGTACACTTGACCTGCATGGGATTAGCCCTGCAGCTCACGAACCGCTTCTCCCACGTACGGTAGGGCCGCGCGACTGGAAGCGAGATGCCTGCATGTCGCCAGCTCCGAGTCTCATGGCAATAGGGAACGCCATGGGTCCATTTGAGGTCATTATAGGCGGTCATCGCGTGCCTGTAGGACCATGTACTCCAGGACAGTCCAGAAATAGCCTGGCGGATCCAGGCCACATTGGGTATAGGGTCGCGAAAAAGTAGCGCAACCCCTGAACCGCCCCTGTCAAAGTTCTCCGTAGAACACATGCCTGATGTGGGGGTCGATCGCCGTCTCTTTCCGGACCCTCATGTCAATGGAGAGAGAGAGAGTACGAGCGGGACATTCTGTACCTACCGGGACTTGGGGCTTTGAACTTCTAACATCCTTACTCCCACCTTGCAACTGTCCACTGCCACCTTGAGAATCCACGAATTCCGCACCATTTGCCTCATTTGACACTGACCTTGGGTATTTGCGTTCGCCGATCTTCGGTTGCATTACGACACCTCGTCTTATGGGCTGTGAGCCCCCCTACATTCTTACCCCTCAACCAGCCGTCTACCTATCCTTTCTCTACATCGCGCGACGACTCCGATGCTAAAGCAACGACACAATGAGCGTTGTTGCCAGTAGACCAGCGAGCCCTGCTGTGCCTTACACCATACCTGAATCCAATTGCAAAGAATACGCTGTGACGGCTCAACCCGCATCGCGCTCATCCTCCGTCTCCTCGTATCGAACGAACTATAGCGCGTCCACCGCACCCACCGCGTACTCACCTTCCTCCCCGACCTTGTCATATCGCCAATTTGATTCTTTCGGCTCCATTGACAAACCTATCGACGTTGAACCTATCCAGCGCCGACTGCCGCAGGAGGTCTACGATGTCATCCTGAGCAGCTTAGAAACGTTGCACAAGGCACCGCACCAGACAGGTTGCACGACATGTTTCCAACGCGACCTTCACGCCTTGTCCTTGACGTGCCGGTCCTGGGAAAAGGCTGTCCGAGCCCGACTGTAAGTCGAGAATCACCACCGTTCTAAGCGCTATTTACTCATGCGATATCTTGCCAGTTACACCCAAATTCACATCGTCGGAACGGATTCTCCAGCTCAATTAAAGAAGTATCGTCTCAAGCGAGGCAGTCGATTGAAACTGTTGCGCCGTACTTTGCGTGAACGGAAGTTGCTCGCCAACCTCGTCCGCGAACTTAGGGTTCCACAAATGGACTTGCTCTTCACACCAACAAAGCACAGCGCGCAATGGGATGAATATCGCGATTTGATCGCGTCCGTGGTCATGGTCTGCCCTAACCTGGAGCGCCTGTTGGGTCTGTCCATTCCTTATCACCACGAGTTCGATCGTCTCACCTATGCTCTTTCGACGCGCAAGCGCTTGAAGGAACATACTTGGGTCCTGGGCGAAGCCGCCGAAGTAGCAGAGGTATCTCCTCGCAGCACTTCCTGCCCCGGAAGCCTGGGGCCTTCCCAGATGTTCGAATTTCTGGACTATCATGTCTCTTGGACAAACCTGGAAACCCTGATGCTGTACGGCTTGAACGGAAATGGAGCTCTGGAACCGAGTGTCTTCCTGCGCATGTTTGATCTCTTGCCCTCATTAAAACATTTGTGTATCACTTCCTTTAATGAGGACGCGTTTGCGGATAGCACCTTATTGTGTCTGCCGTCGCTAGAGTCATTGAGGCTGGAAAATTTGCCCGGCGTCACCGAAACAGGTCTGACACAGTACACCTCGCGACCCGAGTCCCGGTCGCTCAAGTCACTTGCCCTGGTCGAGCAGAACATTGAGTCTTTGCTGGTCATTTCCAAGATACTTTCCTCTTTAAGACAGCTTGAGCGTTTCAAGTTCGTGCAGGCAGAAAAGTGCCCGATCATGCCGGATGAGGACATGATCCTGCAACCGATCCTGGCGTCATCAAGCCTCAAGTTCCTTCACTGGGATGTGGCCTGTCCCGATCCCGGCACAGCGCTCACCCAGCTCAGCAGTCTTCCGTTCCAGAAACCTCCCAAATACACTGATACCCCCAACTCTCATCTCGCGCAAAGCATCCTGGCTGCTGGGTTCCCTGTCCTTGAAACACTCCGCGCCCCCAACGACGTGGAGCCTCCGGGTGCTCTGCAAGCAATTTGTCGACCTATCCTGAACGGCCAGGCTTTGCTCAGGCCGGATAGGTATAGTCTACCTCGCAGCTCACACGGGTCTGTCAGCACTCGGCCGCTCGCCCTGCCCGCAGGGAATAACCTGACTTCATCTCGGATTCGCGCACAGACTTTCATCGACATGGCGATCAAGGACACGGACAACGGTATGCCTGTACTGATTCAGGATTGGTCCGACAATTATGTTCCTGACCATGTGCCCGCTTACGAAGAAGAAGATCCCGAGCCCGAGGTTGACGACTACGGAATTTGGGCTGCGTCTGAGCGGTACAAGAACCAGCCACCCAAGCATGACGGTCCCAAGACTGTCCACGAATTCCGAATGCCTGCTTTCATGGGCCGTTCTGGTGTCAAAGACCCTGTTACTGGAGCATCAATTCCTCGCTTCCTCCTGCGCCCCGATATTTCCGGGCAAGAATCAGATGGTGGGTTGATTGGCTGGAAGCACCTCCTTGCGTCCAACCAGTCATTGTCATATGCGGCTGGAATGGGCGTGCATTGCTTCGATAGCAAATCTATGCCCAACATGCCGCCCCCTCCCCCTCTCGAGGATCAGATCGCGTCACCAACTTCTACCACGTCCCGATTTGGGTGGGGCAGCCTGGGCAGTCGGTCCGCAAGCACTCCGGCTACGCCAACAACCCCAATTACACCCATGAGCAACGGCTCAAGCCACGCGTTGCCCTGGGATAAAGATACCTGCACCGGGTCCTGGAACCACAAGATGGGTCGGGACTGGTGGTTCCATATGGAACGGGACCGCCCAGGAAATACAGAGCTCATCCACGCGATGCAGCTCTTCTGAACTCTCATTTTACTTTACTCTCGTCTCTATTCTCACGCCATATACCCCTCACTTGGACTCTTTCCACGATGCTTTGTTATTGTGTTTCTTCTCTTTTTGCGATCATCCCATGCGGCGGGTCTCGACGGCCGGCGTCTGGTTCTAAGGAGCACGACAGGTGGCTCTCTGCAAATTCATGCATTCTGTTTGTCTTCCTTTTCTGAAGTTTTTCTTGTACCTATAGGACACCCCTTTGAACAGGGCTACTTTTCATTGCGCCCCTCATATGTTTGGATGGTACGTCTGGCGCACTAGTATATAGATGTTTTGTGTCTGTTTTTTGTGTTTGTGTGTCCGTTGACGGATATGTACAAAAATTGTATCACCACTGTACATCACTGTGAAATCTAGCACCGAGAAGTTATCGTTCCTAGTTGATCGAGAATCACTTCACATGAAAAGTCCTTCTTATCACACCGTATCAAAACCTTCTTATACTTCACTTATCCTTTGTTGATATGACTCATCCGGGGTTTCATCGGCCCGATAAGCGAAATAGGAACTGATAAGCATCGCTGCCCCTCGGAAAATATCTCTCCACCCCCACCATTGCCTTTCGAGCTTCAGATCGATCAATTATGGATACGGCAAAGCCCACCGAGCTACCTGAGCGGCCCAAAGTGGCCGCCTCGGCTGAAGGCGCCCCCGCCGAAGCAGGTCCATCTAAGAAGGCCTTGAAGAAACTCCAGAAGGAGAAGGAGAAGGCCGAGAAGAGGGCCGCCGAGGGCCCCAAGCCTAAAGCTCCGAAAGCCCCCAAGGCCCCTAAAGCTGCCAATGAGGCTCCTGCGCCCCGCGACCCCGATGCCATGTTCAAAGTCGGCTTCCTGAACGACGTCTATCAGGAGAGACCCATTTCCGAGACCCATCCCAAAATCCGCACCCGTTTCCCGCCCGAGCCCAATGGGTTCCTCCACATCGGACACAGCAAGGCTATTGCTGTAAACTTCGGCTTCGCTCGTTACCACGGAGGCGAGTGCATTCTGCGCTTTGACGACACCAACCCCGCCGGTGAGGAAGAGCGATACTACAATGCTATTCGCGACATTGTGTCCTGGCTCGGCTTTAAGCCTGTGCGCGAAACACACGCCAGTGACAACTTTGACCGTCTCTACGAGCTCTCTGAGGAGCTCATTCGTCGTGACGGCGCTTACGTCTGCCACTGCACTAAGGCCGAGGTTAGGGCTCAGCGAGGTGAGGGTGAGGGTGGCCAGCGTGGCGGTCAGCGTTTTGCTTGCTCCCATCGCACACGTCCCATTGAGGAATCTCTCGAGGAGTTCCGCGCTATGCGCGATGGCAAGTATAAGGCCGGAGAGGCTGCTCTGCGCATGAAACAGGATTTGGAAGACCCCAACCCGCAGATGTGGGATTTGTTCGCGTGGCGCATTCCCGAAGGCGAGAAGGAGCACCACCGTACCGGTTCCAAGTACAAGATGTACCCTACCTACGATATGGCCCACGGCGTTTGCGATAGTATCGAGGGGATTACTCACTCGTTGTGCACAACCGAGTTCGAGCTCTCGCGAGTTTCTTACGAATGGCTTAACAATAAGCTCGATATCTACCGTCCCATGCAGCGTGAATATGGACGTCTCAATATTACCGGAACTGTCCTGTCCAAGCGCAAGATTATCCAGCTAGTGAAGGAGGGTCACGTTCGTGACTGGGATGACCCTCGCCTGTATACTCTCATCGCCTTGCGTCGCCGTGGTGTTCCCCCTGGTGCTATTCTCTCCTTCGTGAACGAGCTCGGAGTCACCAAAGCCGTCACCAACGTGCAGATGGCTAGATTCGACCAGAGCGTCCGCCAGTACCTGGAAACCACTGTTCCCCGTCTGATGGTCGTTCTCGAGCCTCTCAAGGTCATCATCGACGACCTTGCCGACGACCACCTCGAGATGTGCGAGGTTCCCTTCTCCAAGGACCCCGCATTCGGCACTCACACCGTTCCCTTCACCAAGACCGTGTACATCGAGCGCTCCGACTTCCGTGAAGTTGACTCCGCGGACTACTTCCGCCTCGCCCCGGGCAAAACCGTCGGTCTCCTCAAGGCCCCCTATCCTATCACCGCCACCTCCTTCGAAAAAGACTCCAACGGCGTCGTCACAGTCGTGCACGCCAAATACGAAAAGCCCGCCGAGGGCGAGCCCGCCATTCGTCCCAAGACCTTCATTCACTGGGTCGCTGAGTCCCCCGCCCACAACAGCCCTATCAAGGCAGAGGTCCGCGCTTTCAACCCACTCTTCAAGTCCGAAGATCCCTCGACTCACCCCGGCGGTTTCCTTGCCGATATCGATCCCGATTCCGAGCAGATCTACCACGGCGCTATGATTGAGACTGGCTTTGAGGATATCAGCAAGTCTGCGCCTTGGCCCAAGGATGCGGCTGAGGGTGATGTTAAGAATAACAAGCATTCCATCCGATTCCAGGGTATGCGGACTGCTTACTATGCCGTTGATCGTGAGTCTTCAGATGACTTGTCCAAGGTCATCCTCAACCGTATTGTTACTCTGAAGGATACCCAGGGTAAAAACTAGATGGTGTTTGTTGGGGGTTTGGTGGCTAGGTAGGCGATGTTAGGGGGTGTTTACATGGATTCATGACCATTGCATTTTGTTCGTTTCAGCTAGGGTTCGGAAAATCAAGACTACACATATATCACGTTCCACCAGGTCATGTCTGGAGAACTTATTGATCACTTTCATCCTCTCTATTGCTTCAGGTCGGTTTGTAAGCCTTGATAGTACAGGCCGTAATGTGGATGACAAATGCCTATGGACCTACTTCCTATCATGATCTTCGATGGTGAACATTGCATCTGCCACGTGCGACTACTTGCTCTCAGGCCACCAATCAAGCTGTTTTCGTGCGTTAACGTAAGAGAATATTCATAGAATTTTTCTAGAATCTTTTTTTTTGCCTAAGAATCCGAAAATACAGAGCAAGGCTTGACATCACCAGTCTAGGATCATCATGTTATTTAGTTTAGGGGCAACCGCCCACCTGCATAGCGAATTACCGGCTATCCAAGCCGCGGAAACGTACATACATGACCGAGACCAGAATAAAGGAACACGATAAGAAACGAGCATAGAGAAAGGAGAAACAAACAAGCCCAATGCCCAGAGACATCTAGACATAGATGCCCATGTTGGTATCCTTCTTCTTGGCCTGGACCTCGGCGATAGCATCGACGTAGTTCTCATGGCCAACCTTGCTCATTCCCTTCCGCAAGGCAATCATACCAGCCTCAACGCAGACAGCCTTCAACTGCGCACCGCCGAACTCGTCCGTTGACCGGGCCAATTCAGCCCAGTTGACACTGTCCTCCACGGACATCTTGCGCGAGTGGATCTGCAAGATGTTGGCACGGGCTTCCTCGTTAGGCAGAGGGAACTCGATCTTGCGGTCCAGACGACCGGAACGCAGCAAAGCAGGGTCAAGGACATCGACACGGTTAGTCGCGGCGAGGACCTTGATACGGTCGTCGGACGCGAAACCATCCAACTGGTTCAGGAGCTCCAGCATTGTTCGCTGCACTTCACGGTCACCGGACTTCTCGGAGTCGAATCGCTTTGTGCCGACGGCGTCAAGCTCGTCGATAAAGATGATTGAGGGAGCCTTCTCCTTTGCCAAGGCGAAGCAGTCGCGCACGAGCTTGGCTCCGTCACCAATGAACATTTGTACCAGTTGGGGACCAGCGAGCTTGAGGAAGGTTGCGTTTGTCTCGGCGGCACAGGCTCGGGCTAGGAGTGTTTTGCCGGTTCCTGGAGGTCCGTACATCAGGGCACCTGTAGAATGCAAGCAATCTCGTTAGTTTGCGAGGAAAAATAACTCAATGCGAAAAGAATAGGCTGACGTACCCTTCGGTGCCTTAATGCCAATCTTCTTGAACCGCTCGGCCTCCTTCATGGGCCAAACGATAGCCTCGACGATCTCCTCAATCTGCTTGTCTAAACCACCAATATCCGTGTACTTCTCCGTCGGCTTCTCGTCGACCTCCATCGCCTTGACGCGGTTGTCATATTCGGCCGGTAGTGTGTCCAGGATGAGATATGAATCCTTATTCACACCGATCAAGTCACCGGGCTTAAGCAGCTCGTGGTCAACAAGGCCGATCAGCGGAAGGAAGATAGTTTGACGGGTGGATGTCTTGATAACGGCGGATTTGCCTACACGTGTGGCGTCCAGGTCGATGTTAGCCCCTTCTTCTGCGGCTTCGGCCTCCACGTCGAGGTCCAGAAGCTCGACGACGTTTCCGACGAGATACGGTAGTTGCCTAGTAGAGAGCGAATTGATGTTAGCATCGATAGACTGCGATGTTGATTTGGCTCGGGCTTTTCAAAGCTCCGCGGAGCCCTCTGTGGAGGTCGCGATGAGGACCGGGCCATCATAGAAATCGTACCTGTTGTTCTCGATTTTTTCTTGGTTGTCCTTGACTTTTTCCCTCATCGTGCTTTGCTCATGTGTCAACCGCTGGAACTCGCTCTTCATGATCCGCATCTCGTTCTCTAGCATCCTTCGTCGCTTGACGATGTCTGCTGTGCTAGAGTGCAGGATTTCCTCATCCAAAAGCTCTTCCTCATCATCTTTCTTCTCAGCGTCTTCCATTTCGGCGTCATTGTCGCCGCCGGGCTTCTTGCCGTCATCACCCTGGTCCTGCTTCTTGTCTCTGGTCTCACGCTCCAGGTCGTCGAGGTCCTCGAGGGTGGACATGATGGGCGGTAATTCAAAAAGGTAGTGATGATTGGATAAAATTAGAAATGTCCTAGTGAGAACCGGATGGACGCTTTGGAGAGGGTTGGTGAAAGTGAGAGGGCTCGCAGAAGGTTGCAGAAGAGCTGTCGGTGGCCGAGCTCCGTCAACGTCAGCCGTCACGTGATGATATCAACAGTGCATTCTACATCTTTGCTAATTTGCTTCTTAGGGTACAGCGCTCGAGCTAAGCACTTATTGGAAATTGTGCCCAACGAGACTTTTGCTAGACTGACTTAATAGATGGAGTATGGGTTGTCTTTCGTCCTCGATGCCCACGTGTTTCCAAGATTATTCAACACCTTCTCTCGCCCGTACTTGAGAAGGCGGAATCGCGAGACAAAGTCGTCATTATTGACTTTTCGATATCGTCAGTAAGATATTTGGTGTTTCATCAACCTGAGGCATCATTGGATACGTACCGTAGCCACCACACATCCTTCTCTTCCCGGTAAATTCAGAGCGACCGTGCAACATTCGCCAATTATCAAAGACTAGAAGGTTAGTCAATTTGCTTATGTAGAAGTATCTGATCGACTCAAACTCACTCAGTGCGGTGCCAGGTTCAAGTTGCCTCCATATTTGGCGGTTCTTCTCATGCAGTATCTTATTGTAACGTGCAGCCGCCTTGTACCACGCTTTCTGCTGATTGATATTCCAGTCGCCTTTCGGTGCCCGATCATAATTGTTCCAGCGAATCTGATAGACAGTATCCATATCCGGGTGAACTGAAAGCACTGGGGCGCGAGAAGAAGGCTGGATACAGACATCTTCGTTCCCACTCGCATGCCAGGGGTGCCGGTAACGTATCAAAACCTGGTAAGAACGAGGGTCTTTTTCACAAAGTTCCTGAGCAGCTGCGTATCCATCAACCAGTAGGCTGGCTCCGCCATCTCCATCTGTGTGAGACAAAAGATGGAACAGCTGAAGTCTTGCAGGGTCCGTGAAATATGTGTTGTCAGTATGAGCGCCCAAGAACTCGTTAGTATATGCGGTGTCCTTGAAAGTAAGATCGGCAGTGAAATCCCAAAATCCACCTATAATTCTTGTTAGATTGATGCAAAGCAGAGATCTCTGATACTTGCAACATACCATAGTGTGTGTGACGAATAAAAGCAATCCGTTCAATTAAAGTCTTGGTTGACTCGGGGTCGACGGGCACCCCCTTGACAAAGCAGAATCCCCATTTCCACTGGATTTCATCAGTAAGTTGACATTAAAGCCTTCTGGTGTGAGTATCAGGTGGTGACTAACGATATTCTCTAGCCACTCCAGCACGGATGCATCGTTCGACATTACATCCTCGTAGTTTACCTCGGGGTAGCCTTTGTTCTCTTTGTTTTCACCGAGCGAGAAGAGGGAGTGATATCTGCAAGTCAAAGTTGAGAAACAAACTGTCAAGTGATTTTCACGACATTTTGTAATTACCTGACATTTGGCAATCCTTCAAACTCTGGTATTTTCCAAGGAGGATGCGTGTTTTGCTGGTGCGCGACGAGCCAGTCCCATGAATAGGTGCTTTCATGGTTATCGGACCCTTACATTTGCATTAGTCCCAATACCCCTCCGGCGGTACGATCGGCTTGAATACTCACATTTGATTATTATGTCCTTTTCGTTGGCTTCAGCTTCTTGAACCTTGACGTTCGGGGGGATCTAGAAACATGTAAGCCCGGAAGCTGGAATGTTTTCCCAGGCATCATACCTTGAACGTGTCGACAATCCTTTGCTTCGTATCCGGATGGACACATGTAGAGCATTGGCAATTCTCTCTAGTTGATTTCACTTCGTCAATCAGAGTTCCCCCTAGAGGTCGTTCCCTGGAGACTCACCTCAGGAAAAATGGCCCACTGTGAAACAATGTCAGTATCAATTAATTCAAACGAGACTTTGACCTATTCGAGAGACTGACAACTGTAAATAGGGCCGTGCATTGCGCCCCAATTTACCTTCGGATTTGATCACTACGTGTCCCTGTGACCGAGCCTTGTCGGCGTTGCGCTGGTCCTTCGCATCTGTGAATTTATTGATAGGTAGGTTCTCCATCGGATCTCTTGTTTTTGCTTTATAAGATATCGCGCGGACACCAACAGGACCCCGCGAGCCGAAGGCTCCCCCAGTGGGGTAAAGAACCACACCTCGAGGGCGGATAGTCTTGCGGCAACGAAGTCAGATCATACGGTATAACATTATATATGAATGAAGTCTTCAGATGATCAACCGCATGTAGGACGTACCAATTGGCTGCAGTGAGATGCATAGTATCGTGCAATGTGGGAGCTGGTTTGCAGATTAGCCTCGGCTTCGCGGTTACGGGTCAATTGAGCATCATACCTGGCATTGCTCTTGAGAGCGGCCCCCCGAAGCACCACGAAGCTACTCACACTCATTGATAGGGTCTTGGAAGCTAAACCTGCGTTTCTGGTACGTGAACGTTGGAGGGCGGAATGGACATGTGAATCCGGGGAGAGGCCTGAGCGGACGCCGAGGATCACGTGGGGCATGACATTGCTTCTACATGTTTGTTTCAAGCATATAATCGGACGTTTTGAATTATGAAGACGCCTTTGGATCGATCGGAATAATCACAATAAGAGCGCTCCGTTTAGATGCTTCAAATGAGTTGATTCTTGGGCATATCCCGCAATAAGTTTTACACTCGCCACCCGCCCGGGCAGAGATCCATGTCCAAATTCATTTGCTAAATTTAAGAATGACTAGAGCTTGCTCTTAGTCCCGGCCACCTTCAACAAAGCGCGACCATTGCTTAAGACAACCTTGCCATTTTGATTTTTAGTGGTAAATCGGACCTCCTCAAACCCATCGGCCTGAGCATTGCCCATCCGCCAAATCTCAGTGGTGAGCTTGTCACCTGGGCGCACTGGAGAAGCAAAGCGAGCCTGGAACTCCTTCATGTTTGCGGGGTCGCTACCACCGAGCTCGCGCAGGATACCGTGGGCAGCGGAATTCCAACTGAAGAGGCCGTGAATGATCGTGCCGCCGAAGCCCATCTTCTGGCCGGGCTCAGGGGTAGCATGCAGGGGGTTGTAGTCGCCGTTCAGGCTAGGTATCAACCGTCAGTATAATCAATTTACGAAATCAGATGGGCTGAAACATACCGGTACAAATGGGCAGTCTCCATGGTTGTCTGGATAACGTGAATGGCATCAGGTTTCTTGCCCCCGGGAGGTGGGAAGTTAACTGTGGAAGGTCCTTCAATAGCGTGTCAGTCTACCTGCAAAAGCAAAAGTACCGTAGCTCACCCTTGGGACCACCCCAGTTACCCTGGCCAACTAAGAAACCGCTGGATAAGACCTGAGAGTACACCTCGCCGCTTTCCTTGTCGACAATGGACTGCTCAGTCTCGATGACCGTACCAGGTTTGCCCTTGTCATAGACGCCAACAACCTTGTTGCGTAGCTCGAACTTGCGACCCGCACTGGTCGGGGGAAGCGGCTTCAGGACGGTAATTTTGCGCTGGCCGTCAACGGCGAAGCGGTGATCCAAGTCGGGAACACCAGGGATTTGAACAGCCTTCTGGCGTGCATAGAAGTCGGTCACCTCCTGATCGGTGAGCTTGAAGGCTAGTCAATTGAGTGCATGTTAGTGATTATTGACAATTAGAGTCCCTTGACGCGTGACGCACGAAGAATCAGGGGGTAGGTGGGGAAAACTGCGAAGTTCGGGTGCAGCTCCTGGAAAATCTCGTTAGACCGCTTCATTGCTATTCCGTTGGGCTTCGAATCTTACGTAGAGAAAGTGCAGCTCGTCGGCCTTGATGCCGATGCTGTTGGCGAACAATAGAACGTCGCGCTTCTGCCAAGAGACCTCCTGGGCGGGGAACTCGTGGCCAGCTCCGGGAGAAGACATATTGAAGGTAGATATGCAAATATAACAGTGAATTGCAAAATGTTATATAAAGACAGAATAGAAAACGAGGGAAGTGAAGCGGAGAAGAGGCTAGAGTAGCAGTGAACGATTGCGGGGCGGCCCTGAGCCGAGGATCTGATAAAGATTTGTTACTGTCTTAGCCGACGACGCTTGGCAGTCCCTCATTTTCCGTACCCTGTTACACCGAATGCGAAGCTAAAATTGGATTGGATTGTAACCAAGTTTGTAGACATAAGAAGCGTCGGAGTTGCTAGACTAAGCATCGACTCGGGGTATATCTATTTGGAAATCGAGGAGCTTCATAAACATCTCTCCGTATCGCGCCGTATAGTAATGCCTTTTCCCAGCCACCCAAAAACAACAAATGTTAACGCCGAGAGATATCGAGCCCGGATAGATGTTCAATGTCCCTGTGCAAATCCATTCTGGCCCGCGCTATGCTGCATTGCACTGGGTACGAGCCATTTTCCCGGAAAAAAAGATGCGCAGCATTGGAAAGTCATATCACGAAGAACAAGTCGTAAATCCCATTAACGAGATCAGCACATGCGGTAAGAGCAGCTGCCCTCAGCGAAGCGGGTGGGGTCGTTGGTCTCGAACTTGTAGGAGAGATCGATGTCCAAGTCACGCTTGTTCTTGTCATTGGGACGGTTTTCGAGCCAGCCGGCGACTTTCTCCCCCTCCTCGATGGTAAGAACATCACGCAGGTAGAAAACGGTCTGCTTCCAGTGGGTGTACTTGGCGTGAGGGCCAGTGGAGAAGGTAATGGGCTTGTGGCAGGCGCTGAACTCAATATCGAACCAGGCAATCATGGCGTGGATAAAGTCGCTGCGACGAGCGGTAAGCTCGTAGGGAACCTTGAAGGCAAGGTCGGCGACAGTGACAGTGTTCAGATCGAAAGTGATGATCGGGCAGGGATCAGTGACGAGAGCCTTCATCTCGACAGTGTCGACCAGAGGTTCAGTGAGAGCAATCTCCTTCATGGGAGAATAGTCAAAGCCGTAAACGTTATCCCAGACTATACATTGATTAGCACCAAATGAGAGCACAAGGTACTCCAGGCATATGCTTACATCCAATCTTGTCATCCTTGTAATCGCCATCCTCGATGGCAGCGACATACATGGTGGCCTTGTCGGGGAAGATCAAACCACCAGGGTTGAGGTAGGTGTCGCGGGCGTAGAGAACGGTATCCAGCATGGATTCGTAAAGAAGGAAGTAACCCATCCACTCCGAGATGATGATATCAACCTTGGGGAAGGGGAGATGAACCTCCTCCATCTTACCCTGAAGGAGGGTAATCTTGTCGGACAAGCCGTTGGTTGCGACGATCTCCTTGGCCTTCTCGATGATGGAGGACATGTCAACACCGATAACGTGCTTGGCACCGGCGCGAGCAGCGAACCTGATCGGTAATGTCAGCCACTGGATGTGCTCTTAATTGGGTTATAGGCACGTACATGCTCAGAATACCGGTACCGCAGCCAACATCAAGGACAACCTTGTCCTTGAAGATGTGGCGGTTTTGGTAGATAGAGTCACGGTAGGAACGGGTACGGACATCATCTTTCTGTGAAAGAAATCACATCGGTCAGTAAATCGGTCCGCGCATCTCATCTCATTATGGCGGACTTACCAGCATCTCCTCGTGGATACCTGCGCGATGGCGAAGAAAACTCGTTAGTCAAGGGACATCTCAGGTTTGACAGCAGCGTCGAGGGTATTTACCGTGGTGATCGTAGCTGTGAGTTGATTAGTGATAAGCGACAACATTGAAATAGGAATAAGGCGTTGGAATTTCTTACCTGGTGAAGTAGCGCACCTCGGAGTGCTCCATGCCAACCATGCGATCAGCACTGCTAGTGATAACGCCAGTAGGCTCGGGGGTGCCAGATCCGTCCATCTTGTCACTTGTAATGATATGGAGTGATAAAAGTGGAATTGAAAGAGAGATGATGAAGGGAGAAAAGGGCGAGTAGACGAGAGGTCCCAGAGAGTTTGCCCGCGACTTTTTTTTTCGAATCCTCAGGCGCCAAGCTTCACTCCAATTCCCCGCCCGCACTAAACCATATTCGAACGTCACATGCTTTTTCAAGCCCTGATTCTCATAGGGCTACTTCTTGACCTGTATACATAGCTGCGACAACTGTACTCTCATTTTAACAAGTATGAAAGAAACTGTTTGAAAAGCGCGATACACCGAGAGATACATTTATCTTCGCTAATAGTCAAGCCGACGTCCGAATAAATTCACGTCCTACTGTGACTTCGATTTGAGAAGTCTGTCACTGCCGAGAAGTGAAATAAGCATTTTACCTATCCAATTCGAAATTCTTGGTCGAGACATCGATCAATAGAGGTAACTAATCATTCAATGGTGCAGTGAATAATTGTGCTGGACGGCATCAAACATGGGACGAATAGAGTGAATGAATCTTTGACGCGGGAGACGAGCTGTCAACAAGAATTGCCAAGACCCCCCTCAAGAGCCTCGCGATGCCGCCCGGAGCTCCGCCATCTTTCCTCCTGCTCACGCGTTGCCTCCTCCTCCTCTCTTCCCGGAAGCTGATCATCATGAATTTGGGCGCCGGCAGAGTGAGATCTTCCACTCTACTAGCTCTAATTTTTCTTGGATTCTTCATCGGCCACACAGCGGCTTCCTTAGGTGATCATCTCCCCGACTTCAAAGAATGTGTCCAGGTAAGCTTTTCCCAGATCTAGGAGATTGTTCACTCGTTAAGAACTTCCAGGTTTGTAAAACAGAGAATTGTCAGGGCGGCAATTCGGTGCTACGTAAAGTTTACCTATTACCTTCGCTTCTTCAGCTTCTCCGGCTAACCTTGTCCAGCATTACACCACCGCCTGTTATTATGGACTTGCCCTGCCGAGTGCGACTATACCTGCCAACATGTCATTACCGATCGACGGGTCTCTCGTGACCCTCCGATGTTGAACCCTGTCGTTCAGTTCCACGGCAAATGGCCCTTCCGAAGAATCCTGGGCATGCAGGAACCTTTTTCGGTGCTGTTTTCCTTTTTCAACTTCATGGCCCATTGGCACGGCATGTCCCGGATCCAAGAATCGATTCCTGCCTGGCACTCCCTTCGCAAGTACTACATGACATTTGGGTACATCGGACTGGCTAGCTGGACGTTCAGTATGATCTTCCATATGAGAGATTTTCCTCTCACTGAGAAGCTGGACTATTGGGCAGCTGGGGCCAGCGTCCTCTATGGCCTGTACTTGTCCGTGGTGCGCACCCTGCGCCTGGACTTGGAGACCCCAGAGTACCGCCCCACCTTGCGTCGCCTGTGGACAGGTATTTGTATTACGCTGTACACACTGCATGTCTGCTATCTCAGTTTCTGGTCTTGGGATTACACGTACAATATGGCTGCCAATGTCGCTGTAGGTATCGTGCAAAACCTGATCTGGACAGTGTTCAGTATCGTTCGGTACCAGAAATATCTCAAGTCATGGACGGCTTGGCCTGGTATGATTGTTGCGTGGATCATCCTGGCCATGAGTTTGGAGTTGCTGGACTTCCCGCCGTGGCATGGGTTAATTGATGCACACAGTCTGTGGCACCTGGGCACTGTGGTCCCCACTGCTTGGTGGTACTCGTGAGTCTTCCCTAAACTCCGCTTTATGTTTGATCCTGTTCTCATGACTAATGGATTGGCAGGTTCCTCATCAAGGACACACAGGACGATATCGCCGGCCACCGACTGAAGGCATAGGTGGAAAAACAATATACTCCCCGTTGTGAGGGTGCCATATGCGATCAAGATCACAACCAAGATCAGAACATTCAGAGCATGTATAACAGTAGAGCGTCCCGGTGACCCTGTTGCTAATAATAAAATATAATACTTGAACACCTCCCCACCTTTTGAAGGCTGCTGTAATTTCCACGCTCGGATCATGTGGGTGGAGCCGTAATGCCACGTCTCGCTACCGCTGCCCAGCAACTGCACTTCCTGCTTCCCCGCGCGTCTCACCGCTAGGGCCGTCGCAATAAACTAATCTCCCCTCCCTGTTTCAACTTACCCTCTTTCAACTTTCCTCGATCTCCTTCGAGTGCACCGGTCTTAATCTCCTCTGAGCATCTTGGATTGCTGCAGATTCGCGCCATGGCGTCTCCCGCGGTTAAGAAAGCAATCTCCGAGGCTGCGCTGCAGTACGAGAAGCCCGTGGGCAAGGTGTTTGAGTATGGCACCGCTGGGGTAAGTCGCGCTAGCATTCTCCACGAAGCTCTACCAACTGACCTTCTTGCGCTTGCAGTTCCGTATGAAGGCGTAAGTTTCCTCAGCCTCGATCAGCCGCCGCCTCCACACCTCCCCGCGATCGTCCTTTTGTTGATGTGGGCTCTGACGTTGTGCGCACAGTGACCTACTCAACACAGTCGTTTTCGCTGTCGGTCTGCTTGCCGGTCTACGCTCGAAGAAACTCAGCGGACAATGGATTGGTGTTATGGTGACCGCCAGTCATAACCCTGCAGAGGACAATGGAGTTAAGCTGGTTGACCCGATGGTAAATACTACCCCCACCCACACGAATCATGGGCCAATTTTCTGACATGGAGTTATTAGGGCGAGATGCTGGAAGTAAGATCAAGATAGAAGAACGCGCTTGTTTGAACAACCTCGATCTGACAATTGAACCTAGGCTGAGTGGGAGCAATACGCGACCAAGCTGGCCAACGCCCCTCTGGAGTCCATTGCCGACGTTTACGACGAATTGGCCAAGGAGATCGATGTCAAGATGACCAACCCCGCCCGCGTCGTCTTTGCTCGTGACACCCGTGCCTCTGGCTCCCGCCTGGTAGGTGTGCTCAATGCCGCGCTTACTGCTACCGAGGTCGAGTTCATCGACTTCAAGTACATGACCACTCCCCAGCTCCACTACGTGGTGCGTTGCAAGAACACTCTCGGAACACAGTACGAGTATGGCGAGCCTAGCGAGAAGGGCTACTATGAGAAGCTTGCACAGTCGTTCCAGAAGGTTATGCGCGGAGTCAAGGTTCAGGGCAGCTTGACTGTTGACTGCGCCAACGGTGTCGGTGGCCCCAAGTTGAGAGAGCTCCTGAAGGTCCTCTCTGGAATTGATATCAAGGTCGTCAATGACGATGTCATCAACCCTGATAGCCTAAACTTCGACGTGCGTTATCTTCCACCCTCATTTCATATTTCAAACAATTGACTTCTCTCTAGTGTGGTGCAGACTACGTCAAGACCAAGCAACGCGCTCCTCCCTCTTCTAAGGCCGGCGTCCTTGATCGCTGCGCCTCTCTGGACGGCGACGCTGACCGTCTGGTTTACTACTTCCAGGATGAGGGTAACGTGTTCCGTCTGTTAGACGGTGACCGTATTGCCACTCTTGCTGCTTCTTTCATTGGCGACCTTGCTCGGAACGCTGGCATTGCCCAGAAGCTCAAGATTGGTGTGGTCCAAACTGCCTACGCCAACGGTGCCAGCACCGACTACATTGAAAAGGTGCTCAAGCTCCCCATCATCTGCACCAACACCGGTGTTAAGCATCTTCATCACGCCGCTCTCCGCTTCGACGTCGGTGTCTACTTTGAAGCTAACGGCCACGGCACCGTTACTTTCTCCGAGAATGCCATGAAGACTATTAAGAACGCCGAGCCCCAGTCGCCGGCTCAGCAGCACGCCCTGGAGTGCCTCCAAGCTCTGACTGATCTGATCAACCAGGCTGTCGGCGATGCTCTCTCCGATATGCTTCTTGTTGAGGCCATCCTTGCCCACAAGGGCTGGTCCCCCAAGGAATGGCTGGGCACATACACCGATCTGCCTTCTCGCCTTGTACGCGTCGAGGTCAAGGATCGTTCGATCTTCAAGGCCTACGATGCCGAGCGCAAGCTTGAGTCTCCTGCCGGTCTTCAGGGCCAGATTGAGTCTTTGATGTCTCGCTACAACAAGGGCCGTAGCTTCGCCCGTGCCAGTGGTACCGAGGACGCAGTCCGTGTCTACGCCGAGGCCGCAAGCCGGTCTGAAGCAGATGATCTGGCTACTCGTGTTGCCAACGCCGTCAGCGAGGCTGGCGTCGCTGATCCTTCGGCCTAAACAGCTTCGGCACCGTCATATGGGTCCAAAGAAGATCTCGACAGAAAACATTCAACGTCATTTGATGCAGTAATGAAAATATCATCACTATCTCACTCCCTTAGAGCCTGAGTCATACAATACAATACACAATTTTTCGAGTAAACAACTTTTTTTGCTTCTATTTCAGAGCAATGGACATTAATTCATACACAGTGAGAATGAAGAGCCAAGCTGCTCGGATGGGCCAGCCCATTAACCCTCCTCCTGATCCATCTGGTCGCGACCACGCTTGCCCTTGCCGAACTTGTTGCCTCTCGTGCCCTTCTTTTCGTCATAGGCCTTCATCTCCATAATAGCCTGGCGCTGTGCCTCGCCAACCCGCTCAGCAAGAACCATAACCTCATCCTTTGTGGCATCATACTCATCGAGCTGCTTACCCAACGCAGCCTCGATACGCTGCCAGATCTCCACATCATATTGCGTCACAAAGCTAATCGCAACACCACTCTTTCCTGCACGGGCCGTGCGACCGACGCGGTGAATGTAGGTCTTGCTATCAGTCGGAAGATCGAAGTTGAGCACAACATCAACGGACGGAATATCAAGACCACGAGCAGCAACATCAGTAGCAACGAGAATATCTCGACTGCGGGAACGGAACTTGCCCAGAGCTCCCAGACGCGAGGATTGGGAAAGTTGACCGTGGAGCGGAATAGCACCGAATCCGAGGGTACGCAAAAGGAAAGCAACGCGCTGAGTCTCGTGCACGGTGCGGGTGAAGACAATGGCGGACTGGCCAACAAATTCGTTGAGAAGGTAGACAAGGTAGATGTCCTTGTGCTTGTGTGGGCGGAGGAGGAAGGATTGCTGTAGGGTCGAGACGGTCTGGTACTTTGACGAGACAGAGACTCGCATCGGGTTCGACAGAGACGCACGCTGAAGAGACTCGACCTTGGAACTGAGTGTAGCGGAGAACAAGAAAGTGCGACGCTCGCGAGGGAGAACCTTGAGGATCTTGTCGAGAATTGGACCGAAGTCCATGTCTAGCAGTCTGTCTGCCTCGTCCATGACCCTATGTCCCCGTTAGCTGAGAATTTTCATTTGAAGCTGGGAGAACGAACAAGTATTTCATTCCCCGGAGGCTGAATCCCTTCGTATTCTCCAGGTGATCAAGAAGACGACCAGGTGTTGCGACAATGATGTGAGGCTTCTTGCCCAAGGCGATAGATTGCGGCACCATGTCCATTCCTCCGACGATAACAGCGGTGCGAACTCCGATAGTTGAGCCGAGAGTTTCAAAAGACAGGGAGATCTGGTAGGCCAATTCACGGGTGGGGGCAAGGACCAGACCGAAGAGGGGCTGAGGCTTTTCCATGAGAGCCTGCAAGATGGGGAGAGCAAAAGCTGCTGTTTTTCCACTACCAGTCTCGGCCAGACCGATAAGATCGCGGCCCTGGAGAGCCAGCGGAATGGACTCCGCTTGGATAGGTGTAGGCGCCTTGTATCCCATTGTTTCACAGGCTTCGCAGAGAGAATCGATAACTCCTAGCTCTTTGAATGACTTGGGAGCGGCAGTAGTTGTGTCCTCGGTGCTGGTGTCGACTTCATCAGGCTTGGGCGTCTCGTCGTCGGATTGAGAATGGGTAGAACTGGCATCGCTTTCCTGAACAGGCGCAGGCGCCTCCTTGGCGACCTTGCGCTTCTTGACTGGAGGCATTTTGGGTAACTTATTGAACTTGGAAAAAAGTTGTACTGCTCACGATCTCAAAATAATTTGAGGTGGGTCCGCATCATCGTTGATCCGCGTCTCCGCCTGGATTTTTTGGAGACAAAAAAACTTCGGTTTCAACTCATCGAGCTTGATTAAATCAAACCCTTTGTTTCTAAGTGGTTTTTTGCTTTGCATATCTCGCAATGGCAAAGGCACGTGTCAAGAAGCGCACTCATTTGCGTGCGCAGAATGCTTCCGCTGCTTCCAAGGGCAGCGGTGCTATTCAGAGCAAGGCGCCCAAGTCCATGGTCATTCGTGTCGGCGCTTCTCAAGTCGGTACCAGTGTCAGCCAGCTCGTTAAGGATGTTCGTCATATGATGGAGCCCGACACGGCTGTGCGATTGAAGGTAAGAAACCAATTATATTCTGTCCTTTGCTTTTCTAGGCCTTTCTAACGGTAGAAATAGGAACGTCAATCCAATAGACTGCGGGATTACACAGTGATGGCTGGTCCCCTCGGTGTCACACATTTGATGCTTTTCTCCAAGTCCAGCACTGGAAACACCAATATGCGACTCGCAGTCACACCTCGCGGCCCGACCCTCTACTTCAAGGTCGAGCAATATTCCCTTTGCAAAGACATCGAGCGCTCGCAAAAGCGTCCCCGAAGTGGTGGTCAGGATCACAAGACACCGCCGCTGTTGGTTATGAACAATTTCAATTCGCCCGATGCTACTGAGGACTCCAAAGTGCCGAAGCGCCTCGAGACCCTCACAACGACTATCTTCCAATCCCTCTTCCCTCCGATCAATCCCCAGGCTCAGCCTCTCTCTTCCATCCGTCGAGTCATGCTCTTGAACCGCGAGAAATCCGAAGACAAAGACAACGAATCCTACGTGATTAGCCTCCGACACTACGCTATCGTCACAAAGAAGACCGGACTGTCAAAACGTATTCGCCGCTTGGACCCTAAGGAGATTCGCAACAGAGACAAGAAGGCTGCCGTGCCAAACCTTGGCAAGCTCGAGGATGCTGCCGACTACCTTCTCGACCCGTCCGCTGCTGGTTACACATCTGCCAGTGAGACCGAGCTGGACACCGATGCCGAGGTGGAGGTTGCTGAGAGCACGACCCGCCGAGTCTTGAACAAACGTGAGGCCCAGCGCCAGAAGGCTGGTGAGAATACCGAGAAGAAGCCTACCGTTCCCGGCGTTGAGAAGCGGGCTGTCAAGCTAGTCGAACTTGGACCCCGTATGAAGCTTCGGTTGATGAAGGTCGAGGACGGTGTCTGTGATGGCCGGGTCATGTGGCACGACTTCATCAAAAAGAGCGAGAAGGAGATCAGGCAGCTTGATCAGAACTGGGCTGTGAAGAGGAAGGAGAAGGCGGCGCGTAAGAAGTTACAGCGAGAGAACATTGAGAAGAAGAAGAAGGACAAGGCTAAGGCTCGGGCTAATGGTGAGAAGGTGGAAGATGACGAGGATGTCGATATGTATGAGGATGAGTGGCTCAGTGACGACGACGCCGAGGGCGCTGAAGACTCGGATGAGATGGAAGAGTGAGCTCTTTCAGGTTTCTACTTTTATACCCTCGGTGGTTCAACTGTACATTTTTCATGGAGTATATGAAGAAAAGTTTTGGAACAAGGAAACCTGCATGGCGCGTTCGTCTTGAATTTAGATCCTCATTAATGGCATGACTCGAATTTCTTATTTCTTTCTGTCTATTTCCTGAGCTTCTCCTCGACCAGACGGCCAACCATTTTCTCGAGAATCGCGAAATTACCGCCCGAAGTACCAGCGAAGTAGCCTTGTACACTCTTCTCGACGTACTTGCCCACGATGTCAATCTCAACGTTGACTAACTCACCCGCCTTCTTTCCAGCTGTGACCACCTTCTCCTGGGTATAGGCAATAAGCATCACTTCCCAAAATCCATCCTCACCATCCACAACCTTAGTCACAGTCAAACTGGCACCGTCCAGGGTAACGTAGCCCTTCTCGACAACGTAACGGAGGACATCCTTATCGCGCGGCTGCAGGCGGAAGACTAGTGCATTCCCGTCGGGTGTGACGGACAGAATCTTCGCGACGGTATCGACATGGCCCTGCACGAAGTGCCCACCCATCCGAGTATCAGCAGAGACAGCGCGTTCGAGGTTCACGGGAGAATTAGTCTGCAAGTCGCCAAGATTCGTACGGCGCAGGGTCTCCGGCGCAACTCCGACCTTGAACCAGGTTTTATCGAATGCCGTGACCGTCAGGCAGGTCCCTTCATTTCAAATGAGCTTGAGGTAGCGTTTCAGGGGATTTTTCTGGCGAGAAGATGTACCGTTGACCGCGATGCTATCGCCCAGGTGACAATCAGAGAGAATCTCCTCGCAGTCGGAGATGGTGAGAGATGTACCCCCGCCCCCACTCGACGAGGTATCGAGGGGCTCGAGGGCCGTAACGGCTAATGAGGAAGAATTGTCAGTCTAGCTTTGTTAGAAAATCAATTCAAAAGACTCACTCCCAATGGTCTCAACTAGTCCAGTAAACATAGCTGCGGGGTGATTGATCTGCGGAAAGGCAAAGGTTGGGGTCGGTCGACCTCGGCCTCGGCGCCCCGAGCGGTGTCGGCGTTTTAGCGGAGTTTCGATCTACTCCAGCGCCTTCTTAACCTTCCCCGGATTTGCTAGGGCCTTTTGTTCTTCTGTTTTCAAGTGTGTCAGTCATTTAGCGATTCAGTATGACGGTCGTACTCAGATTTCACGCTATTGCTCGGCGGTCGAGTCCCACCTTGCCTCGCAATGCCGTGCGCATATCGCCCTGGCGTAGGTTCTCGAGCTCCGCGTCGACATTGAACGACACGCTGCCGTTGTCGGGAATTCGTGTTTTGGACATGACAAGAGTCCTTGCCGGAGTGAGCTAAAATTTGCATTCTTGTTCCTTTGGCGCGAAATTAATTGATTTGATTCACAGCCATACTGTACTCAGATCTTGGGTGACTTGGGGTATGTGAAGCAATTCCAGCTCATACTAGGCTCTTTGCCTAATCAATTTGGATAAAGTCTCAGGGTCTAATAGGTACTAACTCACATATCTAACAGAGCCGATGTTATCAAGGTTGAACACCCTGTGCGCGGTGACGATACACGTGCCTGGGGCCCGCCCTATGCGCAGTATGAGGATGGTTCATCCAAGAAAGGCCCTGGCGAAAGTGCATACTACCTTGCTGTAAGTCTATCCAGACAAAAGCAACAATATTTCATGTGCTGATTGACGGTAGGTCAACCGCAACAAGAAGTCTCTCGGACTATCCTTTCAGCACAAGTCAGGCGTCGAGATACTGCACAAACTTGCAAAGGAATGCGATGTCTTGGTTGAAAATTATCTTCCCGGTGGACTTAAGAAATACGGAATGGACTATGAGACTTTGAAAGAGATCAATCCCAAGTTGATCTACGCAAGTATCACTGGCTACGGTCAAACAGGTCCGTATAGTAACCGCGCTGGGTACGATGTCATGGTGGAAGCAGAGATGGGGTTAATGCATATTACCGGTGCGCGAGATGGCGCACCCGTGAAAGTGGGCGTTGCAGTTACAGATCTCACCACTGGACTTTACACCTCGAACGCGATTATGGCTGCTTTGATTGCCCGTGGCCGGACAGGCAGGGGCCAGCATATTGACGCCTGTCTGAGCGACTGCCAAGTTGCTACTTTGTCAAACCTGGCCTCCTCTGCGCTGATCAGCGGCCAGAAGGATTCCGGACGTTGGGGCACTGCGCACCGTAGGTATACCAGCTCTGAAATCGACAACAAAAGCTAAAAGTCATCTAGCATCCATTGTGCCATACCGAAGCTACAAGACTGCTGACGGTGACATTCTTTTTGGTGGCGGCAACGACCGACTATTTGGCGTGCTTTCCGATCGACTCGGATTCCCTGAATGGAAAACAGATGCGCGTTTCGTCACGAATAGCGATCGTGTGAAGCATCGTGCCGATATCGACGGGCTGATCGAGAACACCACCCAGCAAAAGACGACGCAAGAGTGGCTGGAGATCTTTGAGGGAAGTGGAATGCCATATGCCGCTGTTAATGATATCCAGGGAACCTTGAATCACGAGCATGGTAAGCTTTTGTTGGCAGTCATCTTATTCAAACCAATTCTGATTCCTATCAATAGTCAAAGCACGAGGCATGATCACCGAGGTCGAGCACCCCGAGTGTGGCCCTATCAAGCTGGTCAACACTCCTATCAAGTATTCTGAGGCGACACCCGGAGTGCGCACGCCACCGCCTACACTCGGCCAGCACACTGACGAGATATTGGGAAGCATGCTGCAATACGGAAAGGCGGATATTGCCAAGTTGAAAGCAGAAGGTGTGATTTCATAGAGACCGCGTATGCATTTAGGCCGAGATTCAAATTCTAAAGTCATATTGTATATAACCTTTACATAAACATGATGGTCAATTGCAACATTTGCTAGATATCTGGGAGTAAAGAACGGGAGTATCGGTAAATATGTACGTTGGTATAATTCACGCCTTCATCCTCGAGGCATCACAGCTTAGCTTCTGGTGAATTGAGCAATTTCTCCAGCCCACTTCGCACGTTGCTCGCCATGCCACCCTTTCCAACACGCATGGTTTCTCGTAAAACAAAGACATGCGTATAAGTTCCAACCATCTTAACATCCTCCTCGCCCTTTCGGAACACGCCAATCTCCCATGTGACACTCGAGGAGCCTAGTTTGGCTACGCGCAAGCCAACCTCTAAAATATCTGGGAATGCAACAGAGGCAAAGAAGTCGCAAGTGGTATTGACAATGAGTCCGATTTGATCCGTGCCGACTGACAAGCTGGATGGTTGGCCTTCGGAGCTCTTGGGGCTTGGGTTGTTCACACTGAAGGGGTTCATGCCGCAATGCTCGATTAGGTAGGAATTGGCAATCGTGTCGAAAAGAGCCGTGTAGACAGTGTTATTCAAGTGCGCGTACATGTCATTGTCGAACCTGAAGAGTAAATTTAGTTCAGCCTCCTTCATTCCCAGGAGCGTATTCTTGATCGCAGCTACCTACCATCTTGTCTGGTGAAGCTGAAGGTAGCCATAGTCGCTGCGTTTGCGGAGCTTTTTGGCTTCGAAGTCAGGAGGCGCCATGTTAAAAGGTAAGAAGGACTAGATAGTGTTAAACGAAAGTCTTCGGTCCCCCAAGGATCAGAAGAGTTGCCCATATCGCATCTCCGCAGCCGATCTACCGAGGTCTGGCCGTGATTAGGTAAGCCGGCGATGCAGCGTTCACTTGCAAGTTCAAACCTTTCAAGGCCAAGATGACCTAAAGGATCTACTTCCAGCCTTCAGCTCCCCCATCTGCTCCCCATGAAGGAATATAGGTATACATGGATGTTTGGTCTGGAAAGGGAACGTGGGGGAGATCCACCGTGCCTGAGCTTATCGCTAATCGCTCCAATTTTTTTTCCCGCCCAAACTTTCTGCCCGCCACATTCAATTTCAAAGATATCCTTCAACACCATTCCCACTGGCTCCTTCACCCCGAGTAACGGCATATCTTATACGGCGAGGCAAATTGCCCCAGCCCCAGCCGCCCCCCATGTCCGTCGTTACCTACAAACCCCCGCCTCCGGACCCCGTCAAGCCGCCTCCCAATGTGGTGGTGACTCCGTGTGACCCATGGCCTGCACCTTACTACATGGAGGGTGGCCTTCGCCGTGTTAAGCCGTATCACTATACATATAACACCAACTGCAAGGAGCGATGGCGGGGTAGGAATTTGGAGGAGATTTTCCTCTCAGAATTCCGTGACCGAAAGCCAGAATACTACAAATGGGCCCTCGACCAGGGTCTCGTCGCCGTCAACGGAAAGCCTGCTGGACGGGATACCGTGCTCAAGAATGGACAGGTCGTTTCCCACACCCTTCATCGCCACGAGCCTCCGGTAACGGGGATGCCTATCGGTATCATTCACGAGAGCGAAGATTTGATCGTCATCGACAAGCCAGCCGGTGTTCCCGTTCATTCCGCCGGCCGCTACCACTATAACTCGGTCATTGAGATCATGCGTGCTCAACGTGGCCAGGGTTTTATTCCGAGACCGTGCAACCGATTGGATCGATTGACATCAGGCATCATGTTCATTGGAAAAGACCCCAAAGGTGCCGAGAAGATGGCAGAGGCACTGAAGGCGCGAACTGTGCAGAAGGAGTACCTGGCGCGTGTCAAGGGCAAGTTTCCGGATGGCATTGTCGTTTGCGATCAACCGATCATGCAAGTCAGCCCCAAGTTGGGTCTGAATCGTGTGCGCGCTACTGGCAAGACTGCCACAACCAAGTTCCGTCGTTTGGCTTACTATCCCCCAGAGGCTTCAGTAGCCTCTGCGGAAGAGCATGAAACTGTTCGTGCGGCCACTCCACCCCCGGCTGTCTCCAACGAGGACGAAGGATACAGTGTTGTGCACTGCTTCCCTCTCACCGGCCGAACCCACCAGATCCGAGTGCATCTGCAATTCCTCGGTCATCCGATCAGCAATGACCCCATCTATTCTAACCGCCGTGTCTTCGGTCCCGATTTGGCTCGAAACGAGACTACCGGCGAGCGCGATGAGGAAATCCTGGAGCGTCTTCACCGGATGGGCAAGACTGAGATCGCGGAAACCGCGACCTATCGCAACCACTTTACCGCCGCTCCCAACGTCCCCGTGGATACTGATCCATCCATCGTTGCGAACATCATGTCTCGCGAGCAGCAAGCCGCCGCGGAGGATTATGAGAAGCGCAAAGGCGAGCGTTTGTCCGGCGAGGTCTGCGATGTCTGCGGAACCGAACTGTACTCGGACCCGGGTGTCCACGAGTTGGGTATCTATCTGCATGCGGTCGCCTACTCCGACAAGAATGGCGACTGGGGATATCGAAGCCCGATGCCTCATTGGGGAATGCCTCCGCCTGGCATGGATGGTCCTCGCGAGGTTCCTGATTGGGTTCCCGGCGAAGAAACTGTCATCGGCCATGGCACCGTCCCTGATATTCGCGATGATGACGATGATGCTACTGGTGACAAGAAGCCTGCTGTGAACGGCACTGTTCTGGTAGAGGGTGTCGGCATGGTCAACCTCGATGATCCGAGACATCATGTGAATGGAACGAATGGAAGTTCGGCTGGTGAAGTGCCGTTGGCTGAAACATCTGCGGCAGTTTCCGGTCCGTGAAATTTGTCGTTTCCTTTCATTTTTTTTTTCATGGTCTCTGGATTTTCGCTCCCATAGAATTGGCCTGACATCAAGAAGATACCCTTCCTAAAAGTGGACATTGAAGACTAAAATCGGTTAAAGCAATTCAGGTGCATCAAAATTACGAGTTCATAGTATCTTAATAGACTTTGATGCTTCAATGTATACAAATGATATTCTCAACCGAAATATTTAAATGATAAAACCAACAGTGTTCCATAAGGCGTGATATGACCGGGTTCAGCACGGCGCCAGGAATCCCCGTGAGATTTTAGCTCGCAACCCAAGCTCTAACCTGACCGTCCCGCTGGAGATGGCCATCTCTTGAGTGATTCGAAACTCCTCTTTTTTCAAAATAAACCAACCCGTTTTTCAAGACCTCACTGCGCAAATTAAGTTACAAAATGGCACACTCGTCCTCATCCAACGTCCTCCTGGACTTCCTCAACGGTACCTTCGTCGGAGATCCCGCCGACGCCCGCGCATTCTGCGAACGGACCATCAGCCCCAACTTCGTCCGGCTCCAAGCCGGCGGCGACAAAACGGACTTTGAGAGAGCGGTCGCAAAAATTGCGTATTTCCGCGCAAATGCCACGTGGGATCCGTTGTTGAAGTTCTTCACGCAGGATGGGAACAAGATCTCTGGCCGGGTGGTTTTTGATTTGAAGGTTGGAGATGAGCCGACGAAGAAGTTGGAATTGATGATTATGGCGGAGTTGAATGAACAGGGACTCTATGAGAGGGTTTGGGAGCAGGTTGCTGAGTATACTCCAGGAGAGGAATAGAATTTTCGTTTACTTGAGCTGAGGTTATGAAATATTTACAATGTAGATCACGGGTGGATGTGTTCGTTGGTTTGTAGTGTGTACATCCAGTATTCTAGATGCTGACGTTGTTGTAAAGATTACTTACACGCCGAGTCTTGTTTTCTTGAGCTACACTCACATCATACGTCAAGTAGACGTTTGATCGTACTTTTATCTGATTGGGAATGGCGAGGTTCTGTGTCGCAGTATGCCTAGCTGCGTTACGCCTGGTCACTATAGCAAGGCTGAATGGACCTTGCATGAATCGGAAACCCAGGGCTCACATAGGGAAGATGCCAAAGTAGCTATTCTTGAGGGTGGCGATATTGAACTCGTTTGGGGGGCGGACGAAATTCATACATCGTCTGGGCAATAGGCAAAGCCCCTATTGGCAGTCAACACGGGGAAAAATGGAGAAAGGGCATTTGCTTGGAAAGGATACGATGAGGTCATCAGGCTGTTCAGGGTTCACGGTGTGGGGAAAAAGTTGCGGGGAAACCTCTCCTCTCGTCCAACTACTAAGCCTTGTGCCGATCGTTAAGGTGTATATCATGAACATGTTCGGTGTCCATCCAGTCATGAAAAATCGAAACTTCCATGCATAATGCCGACTCAATTTCAAGTCTCCGAAGAGTCCCTCGGTCACCATTATAGTGTGGTCATGACCGACGATCAAGGGGGCGAACATCATTTCTACATAGAAAATGCCCCAGGGGTATCGGAGAAGGCGGATCTCACGTTCTACGATGGTGATGACTGTACCGGTCCCCTCATTGGACTTTCCAAGTTCCCGCGCGTTACGAAGAACTGCAAGGTCAGATTAGTCGACGAGCTCTCCACGGGGGACTGGGTACCTGTGACGAAGAAAGGGTTCATGACGACAAGATACACCTTTCGAATCCCCGCCGGACATACGCAGGGAGTTTTCACGTGGAAGAAGACACGGTCGATGGGCAGGAGCTCCAGTCTGTATGGTAACATGAAGTTGGTGGATGAGCAGAGTCACAATGTTCTTGCCGTCTTCTCGTCGGATCCTTTTTCGATAGTCACAGGTCAACTTGATATGTGTCAAGATCAAGGGAATTCGTTCGATCGATGGGCGCTGATTACTGGGATGGCGGTGCGAGAAAAACAGCGGCGTCATACCATTGATGCGGTGAGGTCGAAGGATAGTGTGTACACTGTGGGTGCAATGGGTGGTCTGGGAATGGGTGGAATGGGTGCCATGGGCGGTGGTGGAGGGTGCTAGTCTGATGATTTGGCCATTGTATTTCTACGGGTTGTCTACGAGCTGTGCTGTGAACTGAAGTGAAAAACTTCCATACAAGATGATAACCTTGAACTATCTACTTCAAATCTATGCGAAGAAGAGAAACAGCTGAAAGCATGACTGTTACGTTCATCACGAGCATGAGACTCCTCACGCTGGATTGTTTGACGGCGTGCAAGATGAGTAGTAGTTGAGCATAATGTGATTGGAAGACTTAGGAGTCAAGGCTAAGCTTGACGAAGGTGAGGTGAAGGTAGATGAGGATGAAAGATGATTCAGTACTCCGACGATGTGGTCGACATCGACGACTCTGAATCGCTAGACGAGTTGTTATCATCACCTTCCCCTCCACCATCACCATCGTCCCCAAACAGCCCAGCAAGGTCAGACGAAATGCTGGTCAAGCCGCCGCTCAGGCCACTGGTAGCTGACAGCTATGCTCCTGATGGCCGAACGAGATAGTGTTCATCAGGAATCAACCTTCCATGAGATAAATTGATTAAAAAATCACTGGTGCGATTCCAGGTCCTGGGAATTTCATTGTAAAACCTCGACCATCGAGATTAGGATCGCTATGTTGCGATGAATTACCACTGTCAAGTCTAGTCAACGCTGTCCATCATCTGATTGAGTCTCATCGTATGGATATACGACGCAGAATGATCAAAGACAACTCTAGTGAGACATCTTATCCATGTATCTATCATTCACAACTCCGCGATTTACCCAGTTAATCTCGGAGTATATCTACACAGTACGTATGCAAGTCAAGCCATCAAAAGACCAATACAGAGCTCATAGTAGACTACTGGAAGCTAATGCCTTTCTTTGATGTTTCACGCTATCCTAAATCCCACTGTCGCGAGTATCATGTTCATGTGACTTTTTTCTTGCGGACCTTATTGCTGAAAGATCGGAATCTAGTCCTTTTCATAGAGTACTCTAAGATCCAACCGATGAACGCTCCATTTCGGCTCCAGTTCTTCAATCCTTTCGCGCCGATCGTCATACGTCGGGGGGCTATCCACGTTTCCTGGGCCCAGTGACCTTAGCTCTGATCGTCGCAAAGCTCCTAGTAATGAGTGCGTATTCTCTGGCCAGTTCTGATCCAGAATACGCACCCCGGAGTATGTAGCGCCGATTCAACGTGAAAGAGATAATCGAATTCAACATTATGTTTTGAAGGTACAGTTGGGCACTTTTCATTTCGTGCGGCGCACTTGCTCCACTATCATCTGAGCTGCTGCTTCAAGATCAGCATCTACAATGACATTATCCAAGCCCGAGTGTTCGATCTGAGTGGAACATTAGTCCCGCTGATACTGACGATCCAAGCATATATGAAGACTCACTAGCTGAAGCGCCTGTTGGCAATTTGTTCCCTGTAGACGGACTACAACGGGGACTTTGAAGCCACCGGTAGCCTCGGCGGCCGCGACGATCGACTCGGCGATCATATCGCAGCGCACAATACCTTGAGCTTCATCAGCAAGGTTTTTTTTTTGGCATACTCAGACAAGAGCTCACCGCCATAGATATTCACAAGAATCCCCTTGATCCGCGAGTCGTTGTTCAGTATCTCAAACGCCTTACTCAAGGTCTCTTTAGTCGCCCCTCCCCCCGACATCGAGGAAATTAGCGCACTTCCCACCGTATAGACTGATCAGATCATTGGTTGCCATGGCAAGACCAGCTCCATTGACGATGTTGCCGATATCGCCGTCCAGTCGAACATAAGACAACCCTAGTTTCGACGCTTGGTACTCGACTTCTTCCTCCGGTGACCTTTCTTCCAGACTAAAGAGTTCTTTCTGTCGGTATCTCGCAGCGTTGTCAAAGCTGAATTTCGCGTCGAGGCAAATAAATTTTCCATCATAAGTGCGAACCAGGGGATTCAGTTCCAGGAGCGTGGCGTCTTTTTCTCGGAAAAGTTTGATCATCTGATGGAGAATTTTGTTGACGACGATCATCTCCTTGTCGGAGAAGCCGAGTTGTGCTTGGATATACGATATTATTTCTGTGGTGAGGCCAGTCGGCAGATGAAACCAGAACTTTTGCAATTTGTCAATGTTGGACTCGATGTTTGTGCCTCCGACATCTGAAATCAGAAGGACTGGCATGCCTCGATCACGATCAAAAGTCAGCGCAAGATAGAATTCATCGGCGACGTCGACGGCTTTGTATATGTATAGTTTCTTCACAAGTAGGCCTCCGGGTGGTGTTTGCTTGGTCGTGAGATAATAACCGAGCATCTGGGAGGCATTGTCGTATGCTTCACTGGGCCTGGGTTCGGCATTAGCGTTGGTCACTGGCTACATTCGTCTGGGGCCTAACCAAGTCACAATTCGAACCCCTCCTTTCCCGTCGCTATCGTACTTTCCTTTGCCTCTCCCTCCAGCAAGTACTTGGGCCTTGAGGACCGATGGTGCACCTAGTTATTGTAAGCGGATGCAAGTTAGTGGCTCGGAAAGGCAAAAGAAGGCGCCTCACTGATCTCAGACACCACATCACGAGCCTCCTCGGCGCTGGTGACTACTCGTCCATCGGGCACAGGTATGTGGAACTGATGAAAATGTAAGCCAAGTCAGACAAGGCTGAGTGTCCCCCAAACCAGCTCACATCTCGAAGCAATTTGTGCGACTGATACTCCAAAAGATTCAAATGTCGCACCTGTATTTTGGAAGGGCCATGAGGCTATACACTGATCAGCAGCGCTCTACTTGAGATGGCGGACTCTCCCCATACCCCTTGGAAGAGACGTGCAAGTGTGCGTCGGCCAATCATCTGGATTCTGATGATTGAGACTTGTTTCCAGTTATCTTGTTTTATTTGAAGTCCCAAGTGAAGATAGAATAAAAAGTAATCTACGATGACATCAACATCAAGGTCATCGGGTTCGTATTGAGTTTTGTGGGGTTCAAGCCGAACGTGGAATCTTTGGGTCAACCACGTCTTCTACTCGCATCACAACACCGATGGAATTGTTATCCGGGATGTCTTTCTAATCGAACCCCTTCAAGTATTTGCGTCGAAAGGAGTACGTCCATGAGCTTATCATAACTCCCCTACTTCATCCCGGTGAGAAAGCCGAAGCATTTCTTGAAACTCACAAGGATCAATCGAGGATAGAAACGATTTGCAAGTGAACAGTGCCCTGGGGAAGAAAAGGTTGATTCACTGAATACGGTGACAGACACCTGGGTTGACCCAGTACTTTCCGCTTTGGAGGTGCTAGTAGCCTGAATAGCTTACCTCTCTTAAAGCACTAGTTCATCGCCCTAAAATACATTTTCAGAAAGAGTCGTGTCCCTTTTAGTGGGAAGATCCAAGGTCCAAGATCCAAGCTCCCCGCGACCGAGGAATGATTGCGGAATAGGCCAGACTCAATTCCACAGTGAACACCAAGTAGAGGAATTGGAGCACAAACTTTCCATATCAGGCGATCGGAAGATTGCGGAGCCTAGTTTAATTCCTTTTTTCTTCAGCAGCACAAAGATCTGCATCCACCATGATTGCATCCCAGGCAATCTGAGCAAGGCAACTCCGCACAGCCGCAGTCCCCTTCAAGTACATATGACCTGTACATTCAGGGGTTTACGTGCATGACAATGCAGTCCCCAATCACCAGACTAGAACCATCTCAACCTCAAAACTTCACTTTCGTCAAAGATCGGAAATGCAGGAACCGAGCGCTAATAAATCGACCACCGGAACCACGCGAGGAATTAGGTTCACTTCGTAATCCCCCATGTGTCCTCGGTAAGTTCGCGCACGAGTCAAACCCAGATGGGGCTCCACATTCTTCGTCACAAGTTTCCTGCTACTGCATGCATTTATATACATGAGAATCTGCATGCATTTATCGGCATGAGTATCTGCATGAGATTCATACTTGGTCGTCCATAGCAAGGAACAGAATTCGATCTGGGGTTCGTGCCGCGGCTCCACTTAGCTGAGGGCGAGGTGGTAGCTCAACATTCTTGATCGAGCGCTAGCCAGTCAATGTGATTGTACTTTTGTCCGATATCATCTAAATACCACGGGCATGTCCAATCAATTGATGCTATCAAGTGGCGGTGTGCCAGAACCGGGTTGAGAGTAGCGTTAGATTCTTGCATTTTATGGGGTTTTATCTCTGACTAAAGGGTGGAGCTGACGATAGATCCAATTGATGCGGGACGCTTTAGGTAAACGGTCTCGGTGTTATTTGCGGGATTTCTAGCTCTTCCTATAAAGCACGCCGGGGGCAAAGGAAATCCGGTAGGCTATTTTGAACTCTGACGATTGTTTTTTTCTTCCTGCCATTTGTTGAGAATTGCACTTGTCCGTTCCATCATGCGGTTTTACTCTGGCTCGGGAGCTACTGTTCCTACCCCCGCGGTTTCGCACAAGGAAGATACATTGCGGTCGTGGACGAAGCTTGGTTCAATTGTTCAAAAGGGCTACGTGGACTTGGACGGGGAAACTCTCGATATCGCAAGCGTGGCTGCAGTTGCTCGGTATTAAATCATCAGCGTCTACTAAAAAAAAAGAAACATCATGTCTAGCGGATAGCTGACGACTTGGAAAAGGAATGGCTGTGGTGCCCAAGTATCCAATGAGCCCCGGGTAGCTCAAAAGGTTCTCGCGGGTGTTCAGACCCTGACCGAGTACCTTGCCAAGGGGTACTCGATATACGGTCAGTTCCAAACAGCATCAGGGGGTTATCGCCAGCAAACTCATTCGTCTCTAGGAGTCAACACGGGCTTCGGGGGTAGCGCAGATACCCGCACAACAGACACCATGCGACTTCAACAGTCCCTTCTCCAACTTACTCAAGCAGGCATCCTAACAAGCAGCGACTGTAAACCCTCAGTGGGAGATTATAACCTGGGTTCCCATGCGATGCCAGTGTCATGGGTACGAGCCACCATGCTCGTGCGATGCAATCATCTCCTCAGAGGCCACTCGGGTGTGCGACTGGAGATCATCGAAGCAATGTTGAAGATGCTCCGAGAGGGTTTCACACCCATCATACCCCTACGAGGCTCCATCTCTGCTTCAGGCGATCTGATGCCTCTTTCCTATCTGGTTGCGGTGCTGGAAGGGAATCCAGATGTTAATGTTCACTGGGATTGCAAGCCAGAGGCTAAAGTGGTATCAACAAGCACTGCTTTGGAGATGACTGGGATCAAACCCTTCGTGCTCGGACCGAAGGAAGGGCTGGGTCTGGTAAATGGAGCAGCTGCCTCTGCGGCTGTTGCTTCTCTGGCCACGCATGAAGCTAGTCAACTTGTTCTTCTGGCCCAGTCAATCACTGTGATGACATGCGAGGCCATGATGGGGAATGCGGAGAACTATCACGAGTTTCCTGCTCGGATCCGGCCCCATCCAGGCCAGATTGAAGTCGCTGCCAATATCCGCCATGGGATCGAGGGTTCAAAACTCGCTGAGACTTCCGATAGAAAGGATCGCTTCCGACCGGGCCTCATCCAAGATCGATATGCGCTGCGGGGGGCATCGCAGTGGCTCGGGCCCGTGGTGGAGGATCTTGGACTGGCTGTGCAACAACTCACAATCGAGCTCAATTCGACGCAAGATAACCCGGTCATTGACTCAGAGACCCAGGAGGTATACTCTTGCTCCAATTTTCAGGCGGCTTCTGTCTCAGTGGCCATGGGAAAGGTACGCGAGGGCTTGCAAATGGTTGGGAAGCTTTTGTTCAGCTACTCGTCCGAGCTTATTAACCCCGACATGAGCAAGGGTTTGCCGCCCAACCTGGCGGCAGATAATCCCAGCTTGTCATTCACGATGAAGGGTGTCGATATCTCCATGGCTTCATACATGTCGGAACTTGGATTCTTGGCCAATTCGGTCACATCACATGTCCAGTCTGCTGAGATGCATAACCAGCCGATCAATTCTCTTGCCCTGATCTCTGCTCGCTATACTCTGCAGGCCGTGGAACTCGTTTCCATGATGAGTGCAGCTCTGCTGTACGTCGTTTGCCAGGCTCTTGATCTACGGTTGCTGAACGAGTCGTTCCTGAATGAACTGGACAGTTTGGTGCAGACGACGCTACCAGAGCTGTTGGTCTCAACTGATAAGGAGACCATGGAGTTGCTCCAAACTGGTATCACCCAGGCAATCCGAGCATCATGGAAAGAATCTGCACGTGCAGACTCAGCAATCCGAATTCAAGAATTATCTAATGCCATGGCCCCCGTCCTCTTGACACAAGCCAAAAAGCTCAACGTCGAGGACCCGGTTGCCATGATCGAACTGGCGCAGAAGCGCATCTCGCAGGATGCACAGTCGCTGTTTGAGAAGACACGCAGCCGGACAATGTCGGGTGAACTCAACGCGGAAGCATCGCTCGGCCCAGCTTCGAAATCTCTCTACTGCTTTGTGCGACGTGATCTGAACGTTCCGTTCCACTGTGGTCTTTTGGAGCATCCTACCATTGATAGCAAGACGCCAGGTGTGCCGCAACGCCCGAGGAAGACCATCGGTTCGTGGATTTCGATCATCTACGAGGCTATTCGTGATGGGAGAATTCAGACTCCTCTGAATTAATTGACGATACCGGCCTTACATCCTACCTGCATGGTACAGAACATATAAATCGGTCAAATTCCAAGATTGGATGTATAAACGGAATCAAGATTACATTTTGCCGTATCTACCTGCTAAACTTCTAATTATCCAAAGATGCACCTTGTATGAACAATTATCCAGACCCAAAAAATCCCAATCAGTGCCTTGCGCCCCATCCAATGGTGTGTATGTAGAACCCAAAAAGAGAATATAAAGAACGAACAGTTCACGCAAGATCCAACTTTACTTGGTGACGAAATTTGGCTTGCGACACCTACCTCTCTGTTTAATGGCAGCATCGACTCGCCACAACATCGTTCCTGACATAATGCCCGGTCTAGGAAGTCCACGGAGGGCCCAGCCGGATGTTGTGCAGCGGCCCCGCTCGTCGACGCGATATTGTATACAGCCTGAAGAGCGGGCGCAGTGCTCGGCGCATTCGTACATGGAAGCTGGCGTCGACGGGCCCGAGTAGGAGGCATGGTTGTCGCCATCGGGAGCATTATTATCCCAGTCATCGCTGAGGCTTGTGAGCATAGGGCGGACGAAGTTGACAAAGAGGTCCCCGTAGGTGAGGAAGGTTCGATTGGCCTGATTTTAAAAATGTGAGCAACCAAGGATATGAACCAGCCCAAGCTAAGAAAAAAAGAAAAATTCAAATCTTACATTTGAGAACCACTCCTGATCAAATTTCCACATTTCCTCGACATCGGCTGGCGTCATATGGTGGAACGTAAAAGGTGGATAGCACCACTGCGGCATGCCGAAGCCCTCGCCGAGAGCATCCTGCTCCCAGACCGATTGAGTCGTGACATGGGGCCAAGACCAGGTCAATCCAATACCTGCTCGGGCGAGAGCCATGCCCAACACACAATCGCCGGCCCATTCGCGATCGGTGACCTCGTTCCATTCTTCCTCGTGCTCGGTATAGAAATCAGCGACGGCATGGATTGCGGTATTGGAAATGACGAAGCCCGATCCGCCATGCGCAAAAGTAGTATCCCCGATCATCATCTGGTTCCCGAGATACAACTTCTCGTTGGAGTCGTAGTTCTCCAGCCAAGCCAGTAGATTCGGCCAGATCGGGTAAGTGTCGGCTTCGAGGAAGACATACCACTTGGCATCGGGCCGGTGGGCCCGAGCCTCTTGGATCATCGGCAAGAACTTCCACTTGTCAAGCTTCCAGCCCGGATTGTCGCTCATCCCAAAGGCACTATTAGCCACTTTGGTATGATCCTCATCAATCAGAGCGGCACGACCACCTTGGCGGGCGCGGTTATACAGAGCAAAATCGGTATTGGAGTAGAGCGATTGAGAGACGTTGCGGAAGACGTCCAGCGTTCGCAGGCCATCAATCTCCTCCTCAAAGTCCGATACGATTAACTTGTTCGGAATGCATCGGAGTGTCGTGCGGATATGCACTGGGAGTTTATGTTGCGCTTCTGTGATGCCCGTCTTGATCACGACGAGGATATCGTCCATGCCCGGCAGCGGGTGGCATGTCGAAGCTTTTTCGGCAGGCGCGGCTTCGGTAGCGGCAACAGTAGAAGTCACTTCGGTGTCGTTGACAGTTCCGAAAGAGGCCGGCTCGAGTACAACCTGTGTAGTATCGCCAAAGCCGGCGTTCAATTGCAAAAACAAAGTAATGAGAGCAAGTGGTATCAGGATGGGCACCCAGCGCCCATAGCGAGCGGGGAGGGTCGGCATCGTGCGGGGAGGGGAGAAAGGGAAATATGAAGAATTAAACCCCCATTTCTGATGCTCAATATGGAATTGAAAAAAAGAATCAAGAATCGATCTGACAGGTATGACAGGTATGACAGGGTCGTCCAAGACCCTTTAAGTCTTGACGGCCCGTGGGGGGGGCCTTGTTTCGGGCCTGTCTAAGCTGATCTCTGGCGCGACTGCCTACGCTACGCTCGGTGCAGTAATCAATGGGTCAATCCAGAAGATCCCGGTTTTTCTGGGCATTACTTGGTTCTGGCACCGAAATCTCTTCGCGAATAATGGGCTTTCCATGGACTGGAAGAATTGCAATTGCAACCGTCGGTGTCCTGGCTCCTGGTGTTCCGGAGTCTAGCTCCATCGATTTCTCCTGTCTTACGTAGACCACGCCACGAGGGCCCCTGGGATGTGGGGCTGGCGATCAGTAGTCGTCATGCTTCTCGAGTAGCATTCAAGTCAGACTAGTGAGTGTAGTTAGTGTAGTTCCTCTGGTTAATTTTAGGTGCTTGGGTCTATTTCCGGCAGTGGAAAGCGTGGGGATACACTATTTTACTGGGTAAACACATCCACAGGTAGAGGCGCATCATTCTTCAAGGCCTCAAGCCCATGTGGCAGATATGGAACATCATAACAATTGATACGTTTTTGAAGACATCTAGGGATTTTTGGATTTTTTGTTCATTCCAGAGAAATGTTCTCTTGCTTCGCCCGGTGACCAGACATAAGCCGCACATGGCATGCCATGCACAATCCTTGAAATTCGTTATCGCCAGAGTGATATTATCACTACCGTACAAAAACCCCGACCCTCTCGTGCACCTGCAAATATCACACCGAAAAAAGGAAACAGAACTTTTGGGTTCATTCCATTTAAGCCTCGGTGGTGACACGGCCCTTGGGGTTGGTGACCTTGACACCGAGAGCCTTGGCCTTGGCGAGGATGTCGACGCGCTTGCGGGAGGAGACGGCGTGGCCGATCCTGTTATATTGTTAGTAGATGTTTCTCAGTGGTATTTACGCAGACAGAACGTACTCAGCAGCGTAAGTGCGGTTGTGCATCAGGAGGAGCTCGACGTCCTTGGGGTTGTGGACAAGGAAAGCCTTGTGGCCGGAGGGCATCATGTGGCGGGTCTTCTTGTTGGATCCGTAACCGATCTGTTGTTGGTCCGTTAGCGATGGTCCCGCAGATTCTGCATGGGAGGACTGCGTACGGAGGGCATGGCAATCTGGCCCTTGAAGCGGCGGCGGACGCAGTTATCGATACCCTTGGGCTTGCGCCACGAGGCGCCGACGCGCATGAACCGATCACTCTGGTGGCGAGTGAAGCGGTTGGTGCCTGTAGGGAGTCATTGTCAGTCCTTGATTCGATATCCTGAGTCGTTGTCGGTTTTTTTTTTTTCATTTCAAGGTCCGTGAATAAATCGCCCTTCAACCCAAAAGCGTGAGTCGCCCTGCTGAAAAGTTCCCCGCGCTGATGTCGAATTTTTCCTCCGACTCTTTCTGGGCTCTTGATCTCGTTGACAGGTCGAAGGGCGATGCTATCCAGGTGGAAAACGGGGGTCGGTCGGGGATCGGTAACATACGCTTCTTCACGATGGGGATGTGCTTCTTTGCGGCGACCATCTTGGGAGAATTGTCAGTATGCGAGTTGAGGACAGCGAGAAAAGAATAACGGGACTCACTTTGGCGGTGTTGTAGGGTCTCGCCGGGCGTTCGAGAGTTGTCGAGTCGGATTGGAATCAATCTCGAAAACTTCACACTGGCGCGGACGAGTGGGCGGTCCACACTAGTGCGCTTCCAGCGTTCTAAGCGAACAAGGTGTGCTTATGTCAGCGTAGGGCTTTGGTGGAGTATGCCCTGCCAAGACTTCCTGTTTGGGATGCCGGAGTCTTTGTATACCTGGAAGGACTATGCTAAAGTATGGCGTCGATTTGATTTTCTTGCTAGAAATGTATTTACACCTGCAGGTGAAGGCTCACTTTCTCTCCCTGCCGCTCACCGCTCTTGATCATCTGCTCTAAAATCTCCAAGTCCGCCAATGCAGCCTCGGGCGACTGTCTCTTCTCGACCGGGCGTCCGTGAGCAATGGCTGTGGCAAATTCAGCAACTTCAGGGCCAACTCCCCTGCCATCAAATTCAATGTGGTTCACAACACCATTGACAGTCACATCGTCATCTTTCAATGTCACGACGCCCTTCTCGCAGGCAAATTCAAAGGTGCTATCGCTGAATGGCGATCCCCAGGAGAGAGAAATGATTCCCGTAGCACCAGATTTAGTTTGAGCGACAGCATCCACTGTATCAACCGGAGGAAGGTAGGCTTGCTGCAACTGGGACTGTGCAGACAAGGTGGTGATATGCTCTGAGCCCAAAATCAGACGAAGCCCAGCAGTCATATGCACTCCCCCATCCAGGAGAAAGCCGCCCTGATACTCTGGTACTTTGCGCCAAGCAGTTTCTAGTCAGATGTAAGCATTTTTGCACCCAAGTATTTCAATAAAGGAATTGCGGAAAACATACGGTAGTACTTATTGTCCTCCTTGACCAAGTTCTGGACATTGACTCGGAAGTGCTTGATTTTGCCCATCTTTCGCACCTGCTCAGCCGCGAACAGATACTTGGTCATATACCGAAAGTTCTCGCCGACGGCCCAGAATGTTTTCTTCGTGTCAACATTGGCTCCGTACCATTTGAGGAGTTCTTGGGCAGTCGCAAGGTCCTTGGCGATGGGCTTTTCAGACAAGACATGCTTGCCAGCAAGAAGCGCCTTCTTGATGAATTCGGGTTGAACAAGAATGGGGAGACTATAGGTCGTTAGCTTGATCACTTTTCAGCAGCGGTTTGAAATGCCAAAATGTATGACGTACGCAATGGTTACAGCGCCAATATCTGGACGAGACAGTAGATCGTCAAACGAGTTGCCAGCTCCAGCGTCCTCCGAATAGAGATCGATACCGGATGTGCCGTTTGCAAGGGTCTGTGCCGATTGAAGAGACCGCGAGTAGATGGCCTTGAGCTCAAAGTTCGGGGCAGCTTGAACAGCAGGCTATACAGCATGTCAGTCAAGTGCGAAATACCAGAGATGATTCTTTACATACAAGGTGCTGCTCCTGGGCGAAGAGGCCTGTCGGTTGGTTATTTGGAAATGCTCATGACGTTATAGAGTAGGCACTTACCACTTCCGATAATTGCTACGCCGATAGACATGGTTCAGACGAGGCTCAAAATTGTACAACGAACTTCAGGAGAACTAGAAGATGAGAAATTCAAGATTGTTCAAGATTATTCACTCAGACGTCATGCAGGGACTAGCCTAGAGTGGTGGGGGTAACTGGGGAGTCTACCGGGAACCCGACGTGTCCACCCTCGCCGGGTCTGGGAAGGTCCAACCTACTCCCGAATCTCGGCATCCTCAACTCCACCATATCGGAGGTTCAAGGTGAAAGCTTTGTCCCAACTCACGTTCCTCATACTATTGTCACTGAAATGAGTTTATTGGCTCTGTTAATACCGCGCCAAAACATGATCTCGTAGTTCCAGGATTTAGAATCAAAAGTCTAGGCCTTTGAACATGCAACACTTGCCAGACTGATCTCAATCCGATATACGACTCCTTTACATATGCATCCAATTGTGCATCCTATTGTACACGAACCTTGACATAAGTGATGAATGTCATGCCTCAGACCACCAATATATCATAGTGCTCATGCATGACGCGAATCGCACAATGAGCTCCCGGTGATCCAGATGCAGCTGGATATATATCTACCTCGTGAATTGACTACATGGCTTCCTCACAGCAACTCTACGATATCTGGAAGCTCTCAGCTTCAATCATTCCGAAACACTGTAATACTTCATATGCGGGCACTAATGTTAATTGAAAGCAGTGGGAAACATACCCCCATTCCGGGAAACTGTTTCCTGCTAATACAAAGCACAAGATAAACAATCCAGCACAGGTGCCTAGCTCCCTATGGATATATCGCGCCAGTCAAATAAGCCACAACGCAAGCCGGGAATCGAAAAATCAAGGCCTGTCAAATCCAAGACGCCCACCCATATCCATCATGAAAGAGTCCAATCATAGCAGTCATAACGCAGCAAAACAAATCGACGCGACAAGGCACCTCAGTTATTAACCAGAGCCCGTAACCGATCCACACGGGCCATTGCCTTTTCCAACCTCTCGAGCCGACTCCGCTTCTCGACATCCCGCCGCTCGAGCACCGCAACCCGTTCTTCCAACTTTGCGCGCGCCTTCCGCTCCTGCGCCACCATTTCGTTCGCCTGACTGAATAACTGAACCGTCAACTCCTCCAGCTCCGAGCTCGCCTGCGTGAGCTGCGTCTCGGCCGCCTTGCGCAGTCCCTGCTCTCGTGTCAACGCATCCTGCAGCTCGGAGGTATTGTCGCTGCTGGCTGGGGACGCCACCTGCGGGAGTGGGGTGATTTGCACGGTCGGGGTGGTTGGGACAGGCGCGCTGGTAGTGGCACTGCTGCGGCGATAGGGAAGCAAGGAGGTGAGAGATGCGAGGCGGCTCTGTTGCGCTTGCGGGGAGATATGCGCCGGGATCTCGGGGGACACGGGGGTCGGGACTCGGGTCGGTGAGAGGGCGCGGTCTGTGTGGGAGGATGTTGGTGGTTGGGAGGAGCTGCTCCGAGGTGAGGCGTAGGCGGCGTGTGCTGAGCGAAGTCGGTGGACTTCTTCTTCATAGTCGGCGAGTTTGCCGGCTGTTTGGAGTTAGTCAATTTGAACATGGGTCGGCTAGTCTAGTAAGGGTTCTTGATTGGGCTGAATCGCTGTCTTTCTTTGCTGTCTTTGTCGTGTTGTTTGGGTATGGAGATGCGCATCAAGATCGAGGCATGGTGCACACTTACCAGTAAGCGCTGCGCGCTCGTTTAACTCCTGAACTTGTTCCTGAAGCTCCAGGATCCGTTGCTGCACCTCGGAGGGATCATGGCAGTCACCACTGCCGCCACAGGCCGGACAGAGCTTGATCGAGACATTCGTCATAGCAGTGGGTGATCCGACAAGAGTGGTGGTCGTGAGGGTGGTCGTAGCCGACATGACAACATGGGGAGATTACCCCGACTTTCAGTAGTGAGATCGAGTCGAGAGAAGGACGAGACCGGCAATGGAGGTGCAAAAAAGCCAGCAGATAAGCGGTCAAGACTCCAGTGGTCGCGAAACACGATTTATTTCCAGCGCCGGGCGAGTTTGTGAAGGGGTTCATCAACTCCATACCTGCGCCACCGGTTTATTTACCCAATGGGCTGGGCGGCCCAGCTCTGCGTGTCTCAGGCCCTGGAATCATTTTTTTTTAAATCTCTCATTCTGACATCGAGATTATATTCATTACCATTATGGCTCTATATTGATCAGATTCACAAAGATCAGACTCTCATATTCTCTAGTCCTAGCGTCATCATAACAAACCCCCGCCGTGGAGCAGCCCCCTCCCTTCGGGTGACTGACATTCCAACTGCCACCAAATGCACCACAATTTCACGCTCGTGGACCCTTGGACTATTCCGAATTGGCATATGGCTGGGTCCTAGGGCCCTCCACGGCTATTTATATCACCCTTGCTGGAACTATCTCTTGACCAACCGTCATTGAGGAAAGTATCCCCTTCAAGACACAAGAGTACGATGGATCGACTATTGATATGCGGGGAGGACATATGCAAAGTTCAGTAGTTTCCTCACGCCCCCTGTCCTTATTCTCCTTGTCCTAGCAAGGGGTAATTAGGTCCACGAGGGGCCTGGCGCTAGCGTGCGTTCTCGACGCTGTGACTCCACAGCGGGAAAGCGGTAGGGCACGTACCTTGTCCGGGGTGCATGCTCGTGGGAGCACCGCGGTGTCCGAGAATTTGATTGAGGCGCTCTGCTTTATCCTTGAAACTTGACGGATACTATCGTTCGTTATTCTGAGTCATCTCCCTACTTGTTTTTTCTTATCCTGCCAGTTTTGGTCCAGTCGCGAGCTCTCATGCTGAAGCAAGCAGAATGTCTCGGTGCGAGAGCATTTCTATGTCAATGAAGACTGCATTTCAATCTAGAACGAGAACCAGAAGGGATAAAATGGGTAGTTACATCATTCCTCGGTGAATGACATGATCGGCTCTAGATTCACGAGGCTTAGGGCACTGAGAGGAGGGGAAAATCGGAAGAGAACATAGAGATTCATTGTCATGTCATGACAGCTGCGTGATCATGGAAATTGCTCATGGCGACTACCTCGTCTCTCATAGACTTGTTCGTATTCGCATCGCTGACCGAGAGGAATGAGGAATCAAAGAGGACCGAGAATCGTGGACAAAATATCATGACTCCACGCTCCCAGGCCCACAAAAAATTCCCAAGCACAATAGGCAAGAGGGCAAGAAGATCACCTAAAGACGATCAGAAAGACAGAGGAAATTAAATGAAAGGAGAAACGGGTAATCTTCATTTCGCATCGGCTGTAATGATCATGGTCAAATCACTGTAATCACGCATGGGAATAGGAGCTAGAATAGCAACGAGGAAGACATAAGATAAACCGCGGAAAGAAACTTTTCAGACTGTCAAATCATCAGGAGCGAGGACTAGATGTAAATCGAAAAATCTAGCTCGAGGAGAAGGGGGAAAGATCATCAGAACAGAGACAAAAGAGGAGTGAAGTTGAGAAAGAGGTCGGATAGGACAAACACCACCTTCCGTACTCGGCGTGCAATGCAAATACAAGGCATGGTCCTAGGGTGACACCAGAAGAAAGATTGTAAGTTCCAAAAGGCGTGTGCCGGGGATCAATGGGCGATATGCATCCTCGAGTTCATTGGCATATCAGAGGCTGTGGTTCGGGTGAAAATTGTGGTGCTTGGAGGGTATCGAGAGATCTATGCACGACCAGCCTGGCCACGACGGTTGCTGCGCTGCTTCGTGCCAACAGTGCTCCATCCATCTTCATCTTCAGCGGGAGCGGGAGCGGCAGCGGCAGCGGAAGGCTCAGCGGCCCTCCAGTTGCCGTTGGCGGACTCCTTGGGAGCCTCTTCGGTAGCTGGAGCAGCGGCGGGAGTCTTCTCAGCGGCTTCCTCATCAGTAGGCATGGTCTCTTCCCCATCAGCCCGTCGCAGAATCTCAAAGTTCTTGGCTCCCTGGGGAGTGTCGACGCCGTCCTTGTTGGAATCGGTACCGGGGGCCTTGGCCTTGGCCTTCTCCGCCTTCTCAGACTTGGCCTTCTCGTCGCTCTCCTTCTTCTGGCGAATAGCAAGCTGGCGCTTTTGCTCAACCTCGCGCTCACGAGCAGCAGTGTCGATCGGGCGAGCGGCACCGAAGGGGCTAGCCTTGGAATCACCGCCGGAAGTGGTCCCGGTGGGTGCATCGGCAACAGTGCGCTTAGCCAGGTTCAGCTTGGGACGAGTAGCGGGAGTAGCAGCAGGGTCAGTGTTGTTGGTCTCATTAGCCTGGTCAGGACGCATTCTAGCGCGCCACTGGTTGTCCATATCAGCAGCGGTAGGGGCGGGAGGAGCGCGCTCCGGGCGCGGGGGACGAGATCCTTCATCCTGCGAACGACCCTCACCCCAGGCGGGGGAGGCTCTACGGAAACCAGAGGAGCCAGGGGCATCATTGTCGCGAGGACGACCACCCTCACGAGCGGGGCCAGCGGAAGGGGAAAGAGGGCCCTTACGCTCCCAGTTGCCAAAGTCACGGAACTTGCCGTCACTCTCGAAGTTGCTGCGACGGCCACCACGGTCGCTGCCAGCATCGGAAGCGGCATCCATGTTGCGGCCAAAGCTGGAACGCTCAGGCACGCGGCGCTCAGGCGGGCCGGGGAGGGGACCGCGGCGGGTCCAGTCGACATCACGGGCTTCAAAGCGAGACTCCTTGGCTGTACATAATCAATTAGATGTTGGTGTTGACAGATAGATCCACGGGGACTCACGAGGCTCTGCGACGCTAGTACGGATGGTACGTCCCTGGAGCGAAGTACCAGACAGATCCAGGGCCTTCTGCAGACCCTCAACCGTCTCGAACTCAACGTAGCCGAAGCCCTTAGGGGCCTTGGTCAACTTGTCTTCCACAATTCGAACGTTTGTGACACCACATCCGGAGAAAAGATCGGAAATATCATCTGCAGTAGCTTCGAATGACAGGTTGCCGACGTGACAGGTGAAGGGAGGCTCGGTGGGAAGGTCGAGGGGCTCGCGGACGGCGTAACCACCGCGCTCAACACGGTCTAAATCACAAATGTCAGATATTGAGTCTTCCACACAGAAGCCATGTTATTCTTCGGGTTTTGAATATCACCATACCGGAGAAACCACCACTGCCACCGAAGCCCATACCGCCGGAGGGGCGGCTAGCACCAAAGCTGGAGGTTGCGGGAGCTGTTCAGCAGATCAGTCAAATTGTTCCAGACTCGAATTCGGAGAGCACGGGTGGTGTTCGGCGCGAAGAACATACCGGCTACAGAGATTGTCAGCCATGATCAACAAGCGTAGCGGGGATTCCTTTGACTTACATGGGAGGGGCATATCCTCCATCTCGTCAGCCCAAGAGCCAAGGCCTTTTCGCAGTTAGTATCGAGATCATTCTGAAGCCTGTAGATGTCTGCGACAACTCACTCTCATCAGCCAAGAAGTTCCCGAGGGACATCTTCTGGGCCTTAGACTTAGCGGGCGCTGGTGGGGGAAACTCGTCAGCTGTGCTCAACCACCACGAATGTGCCGAAAAGCAAGAAATCCCTGCTTCCAGCAGCACTCGACTAGAGAAAGAGATGGCAATGACGAACCCATGATTGCGGTTAAAAGAAGTCAAGAAACGCGCGAGCGGAGTCTTGCGCGCTTCTCACACAGACGGGTTTGAAGAGAGGATAGAGGAGGAAAAAAATTCGGAGACACCCGGTAAAAAGGCCAGGAGTCAGTGTAGGTGGAAGAAAAGGATCAGAAGGATGTTCTGGTCAAGAGTCAGGATAACAGTCCACCGTGGAAAAGTTGGTTAGAGGGGAAGTCGGCAATCGGGACTGCACCAAGCGGCCTTAGTTAATCCGTGATAATTTTTAGTTGAGTGCGCTAGTCCAATCAGAGCCTCCCCCCTTGTATATTCACTTTCCCCCGATCTTTCACCTCTTTTTCCACCTTTTCTCGGCTTCTTTTTTCGAAGGAGAATTGATATCGAGAATTTTTGTTCGAGATGCGTCCTGAGCGCTAAGTTCACTTAGGCCTCTTCTTGATTTCGAAGTGAGCCATATTCTTGGTGTTTTGCAACCTTCGGGGTTCGTTGCCTTTTTGGTGTTATATTTTAGCTACACCAATTGGGAGAACCTTTTCTAAGATCTCAAGATTACCAAATCATCGGTCATCTCATCTAATAGTTGTGATTCGCATTCATGTATTTATGCTGCGTATACTGGCTTGAGAGGATCTTGTACCATCTTGAGTCAATAACTTTCCTGCACTTCCAAAATTGTGGGCTTTCTCTCTCCAATTGCATAATATGTTTGATCTCGTGCTCTAGACGTGTGAAAACCGAGTTTGTGTGATCTTTCTAACCACACAGGGAAATCGTGACTTGGGCCTGCGTGGCCCCCCGCACAGTATATGTTAAGGAATTCTCAGGGCAATGTACCCACATAAATGCAATAATTGGTCCCCGTGACCTTTGGAAACAAGCCCGAGCAGTATTAGAGAATGCTTCTCACGCCTACTTCGGACCATGACACAAAAAACCGAAACAAAAAGACTTGAAGAGAATGATAACTATTTCATCCACGGCCATCTCGAGATCATTACATAAACAGTCACATGACCGGTGTCTGCCATCAATCGCTTCGACTCTTCACTCTTGTCTTGATAAGAGGAATGCTCACGCGTCTCTCAGACCATTAGCAAAATGAGCGGTCAGAAAAGCTCCGGAAATAGTGCCGGAAGCTTCCTCGAAGACTCTTTCTGGGCTTCGGCTAAAATGGGAGGTCTGACTGGTTAGTCGGCTCTTCTCCAGACTGAGGTCACCTTCACGAACGCCTTCTCTAATCTGGTTCACAGGAGCTGCGGGTATCATCTATGGAGGAGCTGCTGGGGTCATCAGATCTCGCCATCCATTGGTGCACTCACTGGCCCATGGCATCCACTGGACTGTAGCCGGTTCGGCCTTTTGGTGTATGTCCAATGGGCCACCTTTCTGTGCTTTTGGCACAAGTAACTAATTATGCATTGAATCTAGTTTTACGAAGTAGTATCGATCATATTTATTTCAATGATCAAGCCTCACCTCAAGAGCGGGCATATGTCAGTGCCCTCTCCGGTGGTATTTCCGGTGCAGTGGTAACCAGGATCATGGGTACTGTTCCTTCCTGAGCCATTCCCAATACAGAGTACTCACTTTATGTATAGGAGGTCGTCCACTGCCTGGTCTCATTATATTCTCATTACTTGGCTACTGCGGTCAAAGTGCCTTCAACAGAGTTGATAGATGGCAGATGGAAAAGGCCCAGAACCCGGGAAAGCCAATTCTCCAGCGGATGGCAGAATCCAAATGGATTCCGCTTCGACATCTGTCAGACGAGGACTATCGGGACATTCTAGGCGAGAAGCTACTGAGCATTGAGGCTGAAATCGCTCTCCTGGACGAGAAGATCCAGGAGCTAGAGAAGACCCGGCCCGCGCCGAAGACTTCTGACACCGACACCCCTGTCAAATAATGGAGGGTTCGAAACCCTACCCACCATGGCCCTAGTGCTACGCTGCCTCTCGACAATTTGAGTAATTGGATGCCTAGGCAGTGCACGGACAGTGTCGTGCATAGAACTTTTTTGACCCCAGTGTGTCAGACTGCGCCTTCAACAAGACCACCTAACGTGCACACGTGCACATGTCAATGAGGCCATATTTTGTACAATTCATGATACCAAATGTAATATTATCATCCCTACTGATCTTCTAGACCGTCATTCTGTCAATCTACTCCACCGAATTATTTGCATAAATATAGGGGGTCGAATCAGGGAGCGCCGATCGTAGTCAAGAGAAAAAATGGCCCCACGTCGGCTCTGCACCGTGAGTTCATCAGGAGGTTCTCAACATGAGGGCCTTTGCACAAAACAGGGCAGGGAAAAAGACAATTCAGCGAGCGAAAAGCCAGATGACAGGGAGCCAGATACAAGAAATCCCCAAGAAAGTTGACGGTGTACAAAAGATAAGAACGTAGTGACGAATGCCGAGAAAAGCCGGAGGGAGATTAGCGTTCCGCTGGTGATTCTCCGGCGCGTCCGAACCATGAATCTGTCTTTCTCCAGACTCCACGTCGTGAACTTGGCACCTCCGACATGCTTCAGCTGCACCCTGTCATTCCCTCCGGTGTGTGCGGCTCTAGCTTTTGATATTGCGACTACCGGATTCCGTGGATTTTGTTCACGTCGAACGTTTGCTTCCCCCCTCCCCCCCAAAGGTCAAAAGTTGGGATCGACAGCGGGAAGCTTACTCAGTGAACGGAAGCAATTGATATCGATCGTGTGACACTCGATGTCTTGTGAGGTGCTGCTTCTTTCAGCTCGACAGATCAGCCTCTGCTGATCGCGACCCGCGATGACCCTCTTCAATCCGACCTCCATTCTTGTGGGATTCCTCCTGCTCTACCTTTCGTCTTTCTTCGTCTTCGCTATCGTTCGCATTGCAACCGGAATATCGATCCAGCGCATTGGATACTTCTCCCTCCGCCGCATCGCTTATACCCCGAAGGAGGGCCTACACATCGAAATCCGCGGTCTCGGGTTCTCGTTACATCCCCCATCCTTTGCGCAGCCGACATGGATCAGTGTTCGATTGACGGATCTGAAGGTGACGCTAGATACGGCCACGCTGTCTCAGGGAAAGCCTGAGCCATCTCGAGATTTGCTGGGATCGCCAGTTTCGACCAGCCCGTCTCCCGAGGACACAGCTGCCTTTGATTCGTCCAGCCCGCGGAGCAAAACATGGAGGACCCTGACCCGGATAAAGGAGCGTCTCAAGCGTCTCCACAGACAAATTAATTGGCTTGCTCTAGTCGACCTCAACGCCGTCAATACCACCGTCGCCTTCCCCGATGCCGGTCAGATCCAAGTTGGGTCACTCTCGCTAACCGTGGACACCCGAAGTAAGATGGTGGAACGTGGCAAGCTCTTCCGTCGCAAGAAGGATATGTCTCGTGAACAGCGTCCGGCTGAATGGATCATGAATGTACAAAATGTCCTTCTTGCCGTTGACGGCCGCGACCCGATTGAGATTCTGGATAACGTTGGGGTGAATCTCCATGGATTGCTTTATAAGGATCTTGAAGGACTTCGCGATGCCTCGGTGGCTCTCAAAATTGGACGACTACACGTGCCATACGATGATATCCGATTGCTGATGCAACGCATCAAGTCGTCTCGGAAAGCAACAGAAAAGGGATCCACTAACAACGAGACGGACGACGTGATATCCTTCGCGGACTTTGTGGAGGAATTGGACAAGCCTGGCAGTCGCAACGATACAATCGTTCAGACAGTGGCAGATTCGAAGGAGTTTGCAAGCTCTCTTCTTCGTGGTATCCAAGAAATCCAGGTAGCTTTGAGCTTCTTTCGTCTCTCCCGTGGTCTCGAATCCCTTTCCGCCGGCCGAAATCCCGTTTATCTTAATGTCGTTTCACACGAGATTGGTGTCGATCTTCACCGAATGGATCAGAAGAGCCCAGAGCATCGCATGTACTTCCAGCGAAATGACGTTGCTCACCAAGCACTGCTCGCCGCCATCTCCCTTTCTGTCAGCTTGGACGACGACTCCGGAGAGACCGACAACATACTCTACATCCCTATGGCCACAACGACCATCAAAACCACACTTCCGGCGAAGACCGTGAGCGCGTTCGAAGAAGCAAATGCAGAAGAGCGTAACTCCAATGTCTTCTTCGCCAATCTCGTCATTACATCACCTTCTCTCGACATGCAGCCACAGCATGTCTCTCGACTCTTGAAACTGGCACAGACGCGGGCGTCTCATCCTAGATCAAAGAAGCGGGACAACCACAATTTGATCTCACGTTTGCTGCCAAAGGCAAGCATCAAGCTGTCTGTCCATGAACCGGTTCTTCGATTTGTCTTGCCTATCGAGAGAGACGCTGGCAAATCTGACGACTACAATCTCCTCATCTCTTCCATCTCTTCGATATCGCTTGACATCGAATCCTCTCACTCCTCTGATGGAGGTGCTCACTATTCTCTCTCGGCTGTTTACCGAGTAGCGTCCCACAAATTCTATTACCAGACCCCCGCTGGTAATAAGCACAATCTGCTGACAACTGAAAACATGGAGCTTAAAGCTCATCTCAATGCGAGCCCGGAATTGTGTGTCATTGCCTCGGGCAGCTTGAACGAGTGCTCAGTACACATGATCAATGGTGATGTCAATCGAGGAATTCGCCAAGTTTTTGAACAATTTCGAACGCATCTGCAGCCGCAAAAGCGGGCTGCAATGCCATTTGAACGCAAGATGAGCCCCTTGCGGCGAATCCCGCCATGGCTACTTCAATTTACATTCGAGGCCACAGGATTTAGCTTGGAAGTCGCTGGTGTCGACAATTCGGTCTCCGAAATCTCTCGCGGCGTTTCTCTGCAACTGCAAACTTGGACAGCCGAATACAAAGCCCAAAAGACCGAGCACGCTACTGGTAGCATCGCCCGGCGACGTACATCCAGCCATTCCACAATTGGCGACGAGTCACCATTTAGATTCACGCCAACGTCACCTCCGAGAAAAACACAGCGAGGCGCCACAGACGGTCGACGTCTCGCATTCCATGTGCGTGGGTTTGACGGATTCGTCATCGAATCGGATGATTACCTTGAGCCTGAGCCGTTCTTCTCCCTTCCTCGCTTTGAAATCGCATTGAGCACACAGAGCGATCGGATGGGACCAGTCCTTCATATAACTTCCACTTTTAAGGGTATCTATCTTCAATACTCGCTCTATCGATTCTATTGTTTGGGCGTTGCGATTTCGGTGATTCAAGATGTCATTACGCCTTCGCCCCAGCATGGCTCGCCGTCTTCACCGAAATCCAGAGGCGCCCCGAGCATATCGATGCCTCCACCGCCGCTATCATCTCCCTCTCAAAAAGGGGAGCTGATCACTGCCGATATCAAGGCGACAGTCGTCCAGCTCAAGGCCTACCTACCCAATGATCCTCCCATGATGCTCCAGATTTATGGATTAGCTGGTAGCTCCCAACGCCTTTCCACCCCTCACATGAAAGCAAACCTTGTCCGTCTACATGCCGAGGCGCCCAAGCTCAAGGGCGTATGGGCAAGAATCGGAAGCATGAACAATGTAAGGCTCGATTTTCGCAAGATGAAAATGAAGCAGTCCGGCCTATTCACTGAGGAGAGATCCATTGATGTGGCAGCTGACTTCATTCGGCTGGGTGTACCTCACCATATGGTAATGCACCGCATCTTCGATAATTTGATCAACACGTCCAAGGCCTTCAAACAGTTGCACCACCGCTTCAAGAAACGGTGCAGACATTTCGGGTCCGTCCGAGAGCCTGAGGGACCGAAAAATGTGCCCAGAATTTCACTTCGCAGCAAAGCTCTCCTTTTCGAAATGGAAGACGATGCTTTCGAATGGAAGCTGGGCCTCATCTACCGGACCGGCTTGATTGAGCAATCCCAGCGCATTGCTCGTGAAGAGGCGTTTTCACTGAAAGCATCAAAGATCAGGGAATCGGATCAAAAGCGTTCTGCATCAAGACTGCGTGCTCGATCAAGTCACCGAACTCTGCGCAGTGAACGAACCAGTCAAGACACCCGGAGAAGCAGAAGTGCCGATTCACGACCAAAAGAGAGGAAAAGCAGCCTCCGCAAAACCATCACGGCCGGGGTCGAAAGTTCCGATATGACACGGAAGGTGCGACCTGCCTATCTTCAGAATACAAAATTTCCACCGAGATGGCATGGAACCGACTGCAACACCACAACAGTCAGATCTGGAAGGAGAAGATTGATGCCGCACTTAAGTTTCAGGGAACATCCATCAAGGAGGTTCGCAACCTGTTTTCCGGTGCCGATGAGCCACCGGACGATGCGAAAGAGACGGAGACAATTCTTGCTATCCCAAATAGACCAGGTCTGATGTCAGTCCTCATCAGTGATCTGAATCTTATTATCGACAAGCCTTCGTTCCCCATTGACGAGCTACCCACGTTCCTCAACCACATCGGAAAGGGAATGCCCTTGGATATGAAGTATGGTTTGCTTATTCCGATGAGTTTCAATCTTGAAATGGGCGAAGCCCGAGTAAACCTAAGAGATTATCCTCTGGAATTGCTGCATGTTCCAGCCCTGCGACCTGGACAGTCTCCGAGACTCCCTAGCTGGTCATTACGGACAAATTTTGTCATCGCCGAAGAATTCCGAGACCATGAATCTGCAAGACAAGTGGAAGTGGAACTTGTGCCTTCAGCTGAATTACCGGACAAGTCAAAGACCGATCCTTTCCACATCAAGGTCTGGCGCTCCGTGTCACCGGTCAAGACGTATTCGGATCCCACAATTGAGATCAATACAAGCCTTCCAACGAGCATCTCATGGGGTGTCTCATACCAGCCCGTCATTCAAGACATGATGAAGATAATCGAGGGTTTCACCAAACCAGAAATCGACCCTTCTGAGCGGGTAGGCTTCTGGGATAAGATCCGTCTAAGCTTCCACTCCCGGATTAAGGTTCTCTGGAAGGAGGACGGCGACGTACATCTGCGCCTGAAGGGTTCACGCGATCCATACGTTGTGACAGGATTCGGAAGCGGCTTTGTGATGTGTTGGAGGAGAGATGTCAAATGGGAAATCCATACCAGCGATGACCCTATGGAGTTTATGAGTGTCACCAGTGGCGAGTATGTTCTCGCAATTCCTGACTACAGCGCAGAAGCTCGATGGGCCAACGAATCGACGTCGGCGGAAGATCTGGACAATAGCTCAGCATCCAGCGAGCAGAAGAATGCAGCCCATTTCAAGAAGGTCATCATGAAGCTTTCAGGTGACGTGAAGTGGTCAACTGGATTGGTCTTTGAACGCGACCTTGACGACGATTCACGGTCCTTCTCATTTCAACCACACTACGATGTCGTTCTTAAAAACCCCAAGTTTATCGACATTGAGAAGCGCAAGAATTACGATGCGTTCCGTGGTTTCCGCAGTGACCATATTCACCTGTCTGTTTCAATCGTTGCGCCTCAGTTCCGGAATTGGACTGTCGATGATGTCCAAAAATCGTCAAGCTACAACACCATCCACCTCACTCCTCGCTTCTTCACCCACTTCTTCAACTGGTGGTCTCTCTTCTCCGGCGTTATGTCTCTCCCTGTTCGCCAGGGTCCGTTGTTCCCCGGGATCACAAAGACAAGCAAAAAGTTCAATCGGCATTTGGCAACTGTCAAGTACAAAATCCTGCTTGCCCCTCTGTTTGTGGCCCACATGTACAAGCACAAAGACCGCGAGGACTACTCCGAGAATGCTGTGACTGCTACTGGTCTCAAGGTTCGCCTAGACTCCTTGAAGCTTGACATTCATCAGCGACGTGAACTAGTCAGGACCCACACTCGTGGCCGCACAAAGCAAACCCAGACAACTGCGATGCGCATGAATGAGGCTCTCATAGATTTGCAATCTGCCGATTTCCGGGCCGTCTCCGCCACTATCGAAGGCACCTCTGCTGACGATATTGAGAAGAATCGCGATGATATTCTGTCCACTTTCCAGAATCCGCTGCCATCTGTTGATCTCTCCCGGTTCACAATTCCGGATCAGAATTTAGATTGGATTGACATGGATGATTTCGTGGAACCTGACTGGATCCTTCCACAAGAATCAAATCCAAAGACCCAAATTCTCCCTCTTGCTTTCACACCTCGTTTCACCTACTTCCGTCAAACAGACCATGGTGACATAGAGCCGGGGCAGACTGGCTACAGTACCTTTGGGCACGAGCCAACCCACGAATGCGTCATGTCAGAGACCAACGATCCTCGCCGCGTACAGATTGAGCTGACCAAGGACCGCCTTGCAACCGTTGAGGGCCAAATCCGCAACTATGAGCGAATTATTGGCGAGCAAAAGTCGAAGCTGACAATGGATATTGACCATGATCCGGCACTGAAAGAACAACATGAGGTCTACCTGCGTCAAATGGAATCCCTGACGAGACGACGAAAATTCTTAATCTCCACTCTCAACCGACTCGAGAGACATTTGGCGCGCGATGAGCGAACTCCACGTCCCAACAATCTGGGCGATAACCCGGCTCCTAGTAATTCTTCGTCTCGGACAGGCCTGACGGGCATGGATGGGGAGGATGGCCGAGCTTCCGGAATTGACGGTCTATATTCCTCAGCCGCCGATGACTTCTCAAGCGACTTCAACAATCGTTTCATGATACACAATGTCCAATTGAAGTGGAACAACTCACTTCGAAACATCATTTTGCGGTATAGTCATCAGGTCAGCCAGCGGCGTGGTTTCGTCTACTACATGTCTCGACGCGCGGTTAAGTTCATTCTCGACATTGTAGACGAGCAGAACAAGAATAAGCGGAAGCACCCCAAGATGTGCAAGACCCAGACTCGCAGTGACAACGATGAAGAGAATGTGGATGACCGTATCGAGCAGCTGCTCAACGACGCCAAGCGCTATGTAAATGCGGATGAGAACGAGCCCTCGGACTCGAATACTCAGACGCCCGAAAACTCGGACGGTTCCAGCGAGAACATCGCTCCAGAATTCACGCCGCAGAATAGCTACTACCTCCGACTCATTGCACCTCAAATCCAGTTCATGAGCGAGAAAAACCGCAGATCCGTCTTGCTGGTGGCTGCTAAGGGTATGGAGCTCAAGGTCGTCTCCATTATGGACAAGGAGCGTGTCTCGGACGATGTCAGCGGCTTGGTGCAGCGTCGATTCTCTCTTGAAATGGATGGTGCCCAATTCTTTGTCGCAACGCAGAAAAATCTCATGGCCAACCTGCAATTATATGCTGGCAACAAGTACGGCAATGCACCGGGATCCGCTTGGCCTCCTTGGTTGACTCTGGAGGCCATGTTCGACTTTGAGCTCAATCCTTTTGGCTTCTCTCGCATCGTGCAGAAGACCTCCGCCAGTCTCCGTTATGACAAGTATAACAATCTTCGATTGAAATACAACGAGGAAGTCGCCAAGGACCATCAGGGACCACACCCGGGCGACGAATCTCGTATGGATCAGATCAGTGTCGACTTCCCCCACTTCCGAGCCATTTGCGACTCGGCAGAATACTATTCCATGTACATCATTGTCTTGGATCTTCTACTTTACAGTGAACCACTTGAAAAGGTCCGAAATGAACGCCTCGAGAAGATTATGCTCACCTCCGACTTCAGCGACCTTCGCGGTGCTCCAGAAGCCGTGTTCAAGCTTCAGTCGCGCATCCGTCAGCTTGAAGAGATCAAGGATTACTTCCAGATCAATGCCAAATACCTGGATAAGCAGGGCTGGGAGGACCGGTTGGCTCTCGAGCGCGATCTCTCTCAATGCGAGGATGAGTTGTTTTTTATGATGAAGGCGATCACTACTTCCCAGCGTCGTGCTGACCCCAGCTCGTCCACGAATGGGGTCTTGCGCTGGAGCATTTCTGCGAGCGAAGTTGTTTGGCATTTGATGAAGGAAGCATCGGCGCCATTGGTTGAGTTCCAACTCAAGAACGCTCAGTATGAACGTACAGACAATACTGATGGCTCCAATCACAACTTTGTAGCTATTGAACGTATCAATGGCTTGAACTTGCTTCCAGAGGCTATATACCCTCAGATCATCTCGCCGTATGAAGAGCAGCGAGCTTTGGATGACTTCATGCTTCGAGTAAAGTGGCACATGCTCGAAGCTGTGGCTGGAATTCCTGTCGTTGACAACTTTGAGGTGTCATTGTTCCCACTCAAGATCCAGCTCGAACGTGAGCTTGGCCAAAGGCTCTTCGAGTACATCTTCCCGAACATGGGCTCCGGCGCATTTGAAAGTGGCGGCTTCTCGCCGTTCATGATCAAGAACATGAAGCCGCTCGAGGATGGTGGCGATGGCGAAGACAGTGATGATAATGGCTCCAACAATCCGTCACTGGTTCAGACCATCACCACTGATGATGACAGCGCGTTGATGGATGACATGCAAGGGTCCAAGGGTCCGGCCTCCATCGAATTGAGACTGCAGCCAACTTTGTCCCTCTCTGAAGAGGGCAGGTCCAGTCGACGCCCGAGTCAGCTCAGAGGCCTTGCCATGACGCCCATCCAGAGAAGTAATACTGCTTTATTGGGAGTCTCGGACAGCACTCGACAACTACCCCGTCCAGCAACCACCGGTGGTCTCTCGAAAAAGAAATCTGCAGACAGTCTACGCATGCTGGGAAGGCAGCCTACCGAAAGATCTTTGTCTGCCCACAGTACAAGTGCTGGTGAAGAAAAGAAGAAGTTTAGCCTGGGCAAGGGCTCCCGAAACACCAAATCCAAGGAGCCTACAGACGACCTTTCACAGATGATGTCCCGTGCCTCCAACTACATGACCTTGGCACGGGTCAAGGTCCATGACGTGGTTCTGTGCATGAGCTACAAGGGTAAAGGTGAACACAATTTGGAAGACCTTCACGACTTCGTCTTCCGCCTGCCAGTCCTTGAATACAGCAATAAGACATGGTCAAACCTGGATCTTGCTCTGCGCCTCAAAAAGGATGTGATCAAAGCCCTCATCTCCCACGCACCTGCCATTCTCGGCAACAAATTTTCACACCACCGTCCTACCAAGCAACAACAGAGGAAGTTCCGCGAGCTTGCATCGTCGTCGCAACTCCTTCCCAACGCTAACAGCATTCCGAATCCCCAGCAGAGCCAGGCTTCCAGTCTGACAAGTTTCGACTCTAATAGCGAGTACTCGCCGTCGCCTTCACGAAAGTCATTGCAGTCGAATGCTTCGCCGTTGGCGAGATCAACGTCTCTGAACTCGGATTCTCGTGACGAACCTGATCCGGACCCTCGTGGCGACTCTCGATCCGCCAGTGAAGTGGACGTAGACTCTCGATGGGAGGAGTCACGCCGATTTGTCAATATCAATGCCCCGCGACCCATGACTTCCGGCCATTCAGTGACGTCGGTCCAAGCTAACGGGACTGAACAAGATGACAGGTAAACATGGTCTACTCTCCTCAGCATTCATTCAGCATCGAAGCTAACATTCCTTTTCAGTAACAAAAGGACCATCCGCAGCTTCGGCCGGAGATTAATGTCTCGAAAGTGATCACAACCCACCAATTCCCAAAACCATCTACCCCATTTTAATCTTTCTATCCTCAATCGGGTTTGAAGAACCCACCCTCTGTGACCTCCACCCCCGGGTCACGTCCTCTGTAAAGCACCTTTTGTTTGCGATTTGTCTCCGGGCCCCGTGACTTCTCCAAGATACCCTCTATGTGCCAGCGGGTCCGTATATAGGCGTTGAAATCTGTCTTTGTTTCTTGTGCTCGGGTCTTGGGAAGGTGGAGAAAGAGGACATTGTATTTCGGTTGGGTCTGCATACATAGAGGGAGTGGCGGCCTTATTTTTCTTCAGATTTATTCCATCTTTCAAAATATCTTTTTTTTCACCGTCTTGACGGAGTGACCATTAAATCTTTGCTTTTTCTTTAGTCTTTGCTAAATTTGATTAACCCCCGTGATGAACACCGTAAGATGTCTATCCAGACTTTACAAGTGGGGACTGCGAAACGGATCGTTCGGTCCGGCTGTTGATCTCGGCGTCTTGACCCGTATGCCCAGGCATCGTCGGAGACTTTGGGGCCGACTTCGCCGAGAATATCACACAACCCTTTGAGCATGCCGGCCCTTACCGTGATCCGCTGAGTCAGGTGTGATGCCATTGCCAGATCCCCATTTCATTCCCGGTGGCTGTAATTCCCTGCTGTATACGATGAATCGTGTGTCGTAAACCAGAATGGAGGAATCACTCTCCACGAATGTCGAATGCTTTAAGATAGCCACCATTCTCATCAGCAATTTCGATATGTAGCCGTGCGGTGGCCACACGCCATTAAGAACTGGATGTCCAAGTTAATATAACATGGACTGAGTGCGAGTACATGCATCTGCGCGGCGCCTCCAGAAAGCCTCGGGTCAATCTTCAGCTTTGGCGATGATCGGTAGTTATTTATCCGCTTATTCATCCACGAAAGTCACCTCAGAGCTGACGACACTTATGCGCATAAACTCAAAGTCTTGCCCGATCGGGTGATCGGCAGCGATTCTCTGGCTGGAATCGGCGACTGCGTTGCCTCGGAGTTCCACGTCTTCAATCCCGATTCCAGGGTTGAAGCATTTACCGAATTAACCGTTGCACTTGCCTATAAGGGAGAAAGGGAACCAAGCCTTCATGCCTCTGTCATCCGAGCACACTTTGAGTTGAGTCGGAATTGCGGTATCATACAATCTGCGCCCTTCCGTGTTGGGGACTTTGCCAATACTTGTGTGGCATGCCAAGTTAAAAGTGCCGGATCTAGTAGGCAGTGCACGTTGGTCCAACCATCTGAGCACCCTTTTGGCATCATTGCGCCTCCTTGAAAGAAGAGCTGGGGTGGAAAATGTTACCAAGGAAATCAAGAAGTCAGTACCTACGAGCATTGGGACTATAGAGGGATCAACAGAGCCGGGGAAAAAGGGGGAAATAAACAACTACAAAGAATCAAGTTGAGGCAGGATGACATCACGAGGGTCACCTTACGTCAGGTACCTTTGACCACGCCCACATTTGTATGGGCACCGATGTACCGGTGCACCCCATCGTTTCCGGCATTAGCAAAAAAACTAGTTTAGTAGTCCCTGATCGTCTCGCTCTTCTTTAATCCTTTAATTTCTGGACTCTGATTCCACTAGTTGCCTTTGACTTGTCAGACTCGTCATGTCCATGTCCTGAAACCCTCCGGAACTGCGCCTATATCTTTCAAAACCTCGCACTGGACTTGCTCCTCTGACATTTTCCCCCACAAGCCGCCTTGCCACCCTGATGGAAGAAGGAACCGGCCCTCTACCATCCGAGCCCCCTCCGCTCCCGTACTCGCTGCGCACGCGAAAGAAGGCCATCGCGATCTTTTGGACCATCTTCGTTATCGATACGCTGGGCCAGCCCCTGATCTTGTACTGGACGCTATGGTACCTCACCGATCTATCGCACAACTTGGGTATGCCCTGACCTCATCTTCACCGTGGGTTCATACGTTCAATTGCTGATAAAGTCAAAAAGTCTTTTCGATCGTGACCGCGTGTTTGGGGGGTGTCTCGGTCTTTGAATACTTCTATCGTCTCTACAACCTCTTCCGCAAGGACTCCCGCGCCCGGCCGCTGAACGCAAAGAAAGCACGGGTAAGATGCGGATTTTCCAGCTACCATGGTTGCTTTACTGATCGCTACTAGCTGGATTTTTTCCACTGGAATTTCACCATTGTTTGGCTCTTCCTGGCTGTTGAGCTCATCGTGTAAGCCCAAATCGCAATTGTGTCCGAGCCGTAGTGCACATGTTTACAATCATCCAGTGGAACCGTTCCTACGGAACCCTATGTCCGCCTCGTCGCCATGGTCCTACCGACCGTCATGTTCTACTTCGGAATTGTCCACCTTTCCCTTGACATCCTGCGCATGGCCGGCTTCAAAGCGCCCTTCCGAATCTCCTCGACTCCCAAAGGCTCCGCCATGCCAACCGCGCTATATGCGCTGATCGAAGACGTAGTGGCAGTCGACGGCGGAGGCGGTCAGATCTACCGGTACGCGCTGCGCACACGATACCTGTCCAGTCCTTACTTCCGACGGATGCTGTTCGAGATGAACTGTTTCTGGAGCGGAGGCTCCATCATTTTCGCCGCGGCCATCACAGCTGTGATCTTCACTGTCTCTGAACCCGTGGCCTTTACGGTAAGTATTATTGCATGTTCATACCAGGATTTGAATCAGACTGACGTCATACGCATAGCTGGGCTGGACCCTCCCTTTCGCCTGGGCCGGCGTTTGGACGTTAATCACCATCCCTTGGGTCCAGAGTGACCTTCGCCGTGAGAAAAAGGCCTGGGCCGAGAATCGTGGCCAGGGTGGTATTCTCTGGGTCGACGATATTGCGGCGCCTACTGCGCGTACTCGTTTCGCGTCCGTGCAGGAACGATTAACCCCGTGGATGCGTGACAAGCACAGTGCACCCTCCACACCCTCAGCTGATGGCGCGGAGAGCGCGTCTCACGGCCCCGAGGCGACCCCCAACGTGACCGATAGTGTTTCCCACGACCTTGAACACACGCCGGACGGCGTGGACAGCCTGAACAAGGAAAAGAATGAGGGCAACGACTTGGAATCGAAAGGAAACTAATATGTACAATTGATGACTTGATGATATATTGTCGACCTTGCAGAGTTTATTTGAACATTTGGATGACTTCGTCCGATTTGCGAAATAGATTTCCGGTTTAGCATTGGCATTGGCGATGTCTTAATTTGTTTATTTCTTGGCTGTGTTAAGTGTATGGATCCCCTCTGGCATGCGTGATTATATATCTTTTCACATCTTCCATAATATTTGAGCGACGAAGACGAAGCCAATCAGGTATTGCTATCAGCAGGCGAACCCCATGGGTGCTAGTTGAGTCGTCCGGCGAGTCCTTGGCCTGTATATAGTCTCAGAATGGAAATGAAGCAAGCCTGTACCAGCACATAACGCCTAGTTCACGCAGTCTCCAACTCAAATCCATTGTTGACGATCGATTTAGACCAATCTTGGTACTCTTTTTGACAATGAATCCTCATTTCCATGCCATTTTGGACATATAGTCACCGAGGGTGAGAAGTACGGCCATGTAATTCTCAAGTTGCGTGTTTCCTCCAATGGCGGTAGAATGGACAGGGCAGAAGCCGAATAGACGAATGATTAGTCGTACAAGCTGTAGGAGATTTGGATTCGCTCCAAGCAACATTTGTGGAAAGCCAGGCCTAAATATATGTTCCCATAAAAATGAGAACAAGCAAATACGATGCAGATCTTCTGACTGCACTTGCGGTGATTTCATCGGCAAAAAGAGCAATGCTTACTTCCATAGAGGGTGCTGGCTCACCCGAAGACAAACTTCACGCATGACGAGTTGTAAGTCTCCCTTCAGCAACGATGATCTTGTGGTATTAATAGTGTCAAGGTCTGTAGGCCTGATTCCCAAGGCGCGAAACGTCAACAGACACGTGATTTCCCGCGCTCGGAAAGTGAAATCCAAGTGACGCGAGTTCGAAGCACACTTTTCACTTTTAAATTCTATCCCTGCCAGTCCTTTTACCCTCCCAAAAACCCCTCTTCGCCTTGATAGTTACTTCGCACCATCATGGGCTAGTCATGGCGCCAAGTCTCCAGGAACTGATAGAATTTTTACTCAACGAGGTCGCGCTCTGCGGAAATCAAGGTGCGTGCTCTATACCTGCACTTTAGAGCCTCTCAGACCCACTTTACTCAGCAAGATGTATACCCCATCGTGCATGCCCTGGGGCCAATCTCATCACGCAAAACGGGCATTTGCCTATGTTAGCTCGGCACTTGGCGCTCTCGATTAAATTTCAAGGGGAAAATGCTAATCATGATACAGGCGCGACCTTGTCGGAGGTTCTCAAGTCTATCGACACTTTCTATCAGACTCACTCGGGTGACTCTCAGCTGCAGCAGACTGTAGATCGTGCCTTCAAAGTGAAGGTCTGGTCATGGCTGACGCGTAATCCTGAAGTGTCAGTGGGGAAGAATGGCGAATGGAATCGTCTCAGTCTCGATGAAGCGGAAGAGCTGGACGCTCAGTTCCAAAAACCCTCTCAGGCGGGCAATACCGATGAGTTGCAAGATGGCGCGCCCTCGGGACTTTCTTCCAAACTCCGGATCTTTGTGTCCACGGAGAGGATGTGGTTTGCGATCGCCGGCCATGAGCCTGACGACAATAAAGTCCCAAACTCAGAGTTCGCTTTACTCTCTATCATTGCCTCGCACGGCGTTAATGGCGTCGCACAAACAGAGCTTGTAAAGCTTAGTGGCCAAGACAAACGTTCTGTACCGAAGCGAACTGATGCATTGGTGCGCAAGGGATACATTGAAAAGCGAGCAATCCAAATCAAAGCAGCACGGACAAGTCTCTGCACTCTTCGTCGATTTTCACAGTCTGTGATCGGTGAAACGAACGATCAAACTTCCCAAGATCGGCCTATGATCGACTTTGCCGAGTTTATCAACAAGCTGTTTGGAATTCTCAAACAATATACAATTATCACTCGCAATGACCTCAAGAGAAAGCTGGAATTCAATGACAATTGGCGATGGAGAATTCTTTCTCGTGCGCTTCGCAAATTTGAGCGCATCGGCGTCGTCAAGCGTGTGAGAGCTCAGTCTCAGTACGACCGGCTTCACCCATGTGTCATGCTGCTTCGAGAACCCACAGAGAGAGATATGGAGAAATTCCATGACTACAGTCGGAACGATATGATCAAAGACGACGGTGATACGGTGGAGCTCGACGACGACATTGAAATGGACGATGCCGGTCAAAACACCCCCTTAGGCGCAGAAGAAGACGAAGTGGTTGTGAAACAGGAGGAAAATCTGGTGGATGCCGGACGCACCATACCAGCTTGGACGCCGGACCGTATTGCCGGAAATCAGCTCTTCGAGCTCATTGACCGGGCTGGAACGACCGGTATAACCAACGCAGTATGTTTGGACTGACCATCTCAGAGTCCTAGGCTGATGATTGCGCAGAATATCAACCGGATGTTATTTGGATCCTTCTACCGCAGACCCTCTGAAAGTATTTTGCATCGCTTGACCGACTGCTGGCAGCTCTCTCAGCCACTCCACATTCGTCATTTGGCAGTTGTGCGAGATACGGCTATCGAAAGGACTGTTTTTTACTACATCAACTATTCTGCGAGAAATTTCGCCAAGATGGTCGAGGCGGGCCAATCTTCATGGGAAGCCGTAGAATTTGCGGGCAGCAAGAAGGGCAAAGCAAACAATGCGAAACTTCCACCCCCCGATGCCAAACCAGAACTCGATGAATACGGGCTTCCCAAGGTGCAGCCTATCTATCCGTTGATAAAGAATGGCGCAGCTAGTCTGTTCGAATGTGTCGCAGCTTGTAGGCCGTCAAACTACCTGCTATCAAGCGCTGACCCCAAGGCATTTCAGCTGTCCGATGGTACCTTTGGTAAGATTTTCTGTCAAACTTCCAGTTGATGACTGGGAACTTCAATCACAATTCTATCGCTGACGCAATGAAACAGCGGTGCAATCTGGCCCAAGAAAAATCCTCAATGGAAATCTGATCCAGTCGCCAATCCCATCTGGCCATGCTGGACGTCCAAAGGGATCTTTGAACCGATCAACACGGATCAAAATGGCTAGTCGAACCCCTCAAAGCCTGGAAACACGAGTCATTGAAGAGCCTCCCGAGGCGATGGACTTCACGCCTTCGAGGACGGTCAAAAGCAAGCGGTGGCAAGTGGAGGGCCTCTCCAAGAAAGAGAGATTCGAGGCCAGAGGCATGGATGAAACCTGGACTGAGTACAATGTTTTGGTCATGGACAGACCCAATGCTGGCGTTTACGTTACACCTCAGGGGAAGAGGAGACCGGCAGGCAGGAAACAAGGTCGCCCGAGACAGAGTCGAATTGCAGTTTTCAAGTCCGAGAAATTGGCCTCTTTCGCATGGTTTGTCGAAGATTTGAATGACTCTGACAACGACAAGACAATAGACGCGAGCGCCCCAGCGTCTGTTGCTCGTGAAATGACTCCTATGACGCCCACACCATCTATCGCTAGACGATCCAAGCGAGCCCCGGCCGCTCTGGAGCCAACCGATTCTCCCGTTTCGACCGCGAAAGGCGATGCCGGACTGTATCGTGGTAGGAACGCCAAAAGATCTCGTACTGATGCCAATGAAAAAGATCAGAGCGAATCTGATGATACTGAAGACTTGCTGCAGACCGAGCATTCAACGGCGCAAGAACAAGCAACTTCAACAATTGGTCGGGACAAGAGTGCCGTTGTACACCCACTGAGCATCGAAGCTGGCCGGGAAGTAACCTCAAAAAGAAGACGAATCACATCTCCCGATCGGCTTCACGTCGAAGCTGCCTCTTCGGAACAGCCAGTCGGCTCCGTGGAACAGTCAAAGGAGTCCGCCAAGGTCATGGATCTTGTCGAAGATTTGTCTAGGCAGCCTTCATCATCTGTTGCACCAGACTCGCCAAAGATCGCAAAACGGCATGCTGCGGCTGATAGAGGCGGCTCTATTTCCCTTATTCGCCGGAAGATCATCATGGAGCTCGTGGAGAAGGCCGGTGGCGCATATCCATCTGGAAACGAGATTTGGTATCCGTTTGTGACGTACTGGATGAAATTCAACCGAAAGGAGAGGCCAGACATGCGGACCATCAAAACAGCGATCAAGAACATCGTTGATTCCGGCAAGCTTCGCCAATTGACTTTCAGCGGCAAAGATATCAAGGGCGTGATGGTCACCAGAACTATATTGGCGAAGCCTGATATGTCCCCAAATGATCCTTTGATCAAGGATATGCAGCAACAAGTACTGGCAACTGACCCCCGCAATCCAAGGATCTCCTATTCACCTCATGTTGAGGTGGACCCCATCTTGATTCGGACGAATGTGCCTATTACCCAGAGATTCAAACTGCCTGTCGTAGCTAGTGCCACTGTCCAATTGCACCACAAACCTGCATTCGCTCTCTATGAAGAGAAGAGACAGGAGCGCCAGATCAACAAAGCGCTGATGAAACAATTGGAGGGCGACATCGAATCCGGAAAGTCTAAGCGTCTTTTGACAACACAGCGTCGACCGGCACCAGATAAATCAGGCTCTACACATACATCGATTTCTCGACCTGCACCGCGACCAAGAGGAAGGCCCAGGATCGAACGACCGATGAAAATCATTTCTGCCATTGGGTCTACCAGCTTGTTAATGAACCCGGGTCAAACTTTCCATCCGCAAACTGGCACTTTCGCCACTGGAGCTCGACTTTCCAGAAGCCGACAACTAAAGAGCAAGCCGTTGCCCATGCTACCAATTGAGGTTGCGAACTCTGTTCAGCACCTGGCTCAACTGGCACGGCAAACAGAAGACCCATCGAGAGCATCTGATAGAATCCTTAAGTGGGAACTCAATCACGAGGAGTTCTTTGATGCTGTTCTTGAACACCAGCCATATGTTGACCAGGCCGTTGATCAGAATACTTTCCATGCAGCTCCGATTGAGGGTGATATTCGCTTTGCGTTGGACCAACCAGCTGTGGCAATTCAAGCAGTTCGCCAGCCTAACGAACCCAGAAGGGCGCGCCGATCTTTCAAACAATCTGCGCCGAGACAACGTCGCCTGGATGCGGTGGACACATCACTTGATGCCCGCAAAGAGACCCAGCGAGATACTATTAAGGCGCCCCTTCGCCGACAACGGATCACGGCCGCGGTACCTGACGCACTCTACCGAAAGATTATGGCGGCCATCGTCGTTGTCCGCGTTTTGGCAGGTGGATGGGAGGCTAGAATGGTTGATTGGGATCTTGTGTCAGCAGCATTTCCCTCTCAAGACCCAACTTTCATCCAAGACCGAGCAAAATCAATTCTTAGCAATAATCGGCTACAGATCCTCAAAATGCAGCGAGATTTCCAGGAGAGATTTCTCGAGGCTTACAAAAAGGGCCGAGTCCCCACAATCGACTACTCGAATCTTGAGGCGTACAACTGGCCGGCAGTCGTCGAGTGGGCCAACATCGAGCTCGACGTCACCACGTCCCAGAAGGCTCCCTCTTTACCAGCGACCCGCGAGCAATTCGATAGCATTTTCGAACTCCGCGAAGATCCTGTGACCAATGGTGATGAGTTGTTTGGAACAACATCGATGATCACCACGGTCCACAAGCGTGCTCTCACAGCCCGTGTGCCGTTCGCCATTCCTATGGACTCCAAGGAGGCTTCCCCACCCGGGCCTCGAAAGGAAGAGCTTGCGCGCTTGGAGGTCGCCAAATCATGGGTTCGTGCAAATATTGTCACACCGGAACAGGCGTACCGCCCGGAAGAAGCGAGAAACACCCTGAGTCGCTTCGGTGGACCACTCGTCGAGTCTGCTACGCAGTCTCTACTGACAGAACGAGTCATCGGCATGGGCAATCGGGGCCGCATTGTTCCAGGTCGTAACTACGATATCACCGATCATCTCCTGCAGCAAATCAACCGTAAGCGCACGATCGAATGTACCATTCTCCGTCGCGCAGTGCATTACAAAACATCCATACTGGACCCACAGTTACAAACCGGAGCCAGTGCCGAGGTCAGTTATACTGCTGAAGATGGCGACATTCTCGCGCTCATCAACCTTTCTGCGGCCGGCCATATCACTTTCAAGCCCCGCGACCCACCCCGAGACAAATGGGGCCTACTTGACGGTAGTGGATACCTCACCCGGCAGATGGACAAGAACAAGCTTCGTTTTGCCATTGACATATACCCGACCCCTTCATACATCTACGGGAACCCGGTGCAACCAAAGATCCAATCCGTCGGTCCACCACCGTCACCGGTGTTCCCAGCCGATAGCCTCCCCCCAAAGGTCCCTCTCTGGTTCGACATTCATGGGAACCTAATTCCACACATCTGGGATATGGCGATCGCCTCCGTCATCGGCTGCGTTGCCATACGAGAGGGCGCTAGTGCCGAGACCATCAGCGGAATGATCAAGCCTGCCCTAGGTGCCTGGGAGATCGAGTTACTGTTGAGTTGGCTGACTGATGTGGGTGTCGTTTCTCGAGTAGAAACTGGAGGTTACACGGGTTGGAAAGTGCTTGAATTCTGGTGGATGATTCTGGGTTGAACTCTGTGCTAAAAAAATTGATTTCTTTACAATTTTTCGTGTATCAATAGCAGATTCATCAGGTATTGAATATATTCTGACTCCATGTACATTTAAAGATATCTATTCGAATATTCCCAAACGCCGATTTCCAAACCCCATTAACACCGTGCTGTACTCTATAAAGATATGAATGTTCTTGATGGTTATGGTCATAGTTCGTCGGCGTCGGTCACTCGGCGCAGGACTAGAAGGATGAGAGCGACGACCACGCCGATGATCGCTCGATCCAGCCATGGACTATTCGCCGGTTCGGTAGCTGGGGCAGGAATTGTTGGTGTCGGCCGAGGGCGCAAGACGGCTGATGCTGGAACTTGAGCTGATGCTGGAGCTGATGCTGGTGCTGGTGCTGATGCTGGAGCTGGAGAAGGCGCTAAGGTCGAAGGCTGTGATAGTGATTGAGGCGGTTGATCAAGTACAGGAGCAGAAGCAGAAGCAGGAGCAGGAGCAGGAATAGACACCGAAGTAGAGGCCAGCTCTGCAGATTGCGCGGCATCCAAAGTCTGAATCCCCTCATCTTGCTTCTTCTCCTCTGCCTCCTCCTTCAGCGCATCCTTCCCATCACCCGACCCCTCAACATCAACCTCCACCCCCTTCTCCCTACACATCGCCCAATGCTCCCTCATCGCCGCCTCAGTCTGTACCCCACACTCGCGACACACCCACTGCTTTGAAAGACGCGCATACTCTTTCCTCAGCGTCTCACTCCCCTCCATGCCCCCCACCTGCCCTTTACTCTCGGACCCGAAGATCTCACTTCGAATAGCGAGCAGCGCCGTCCGGACGCCCCAGGCCGGTTGCCACGTTTCCTCGTGATGGCCAGAGATACTGAGGCATATTTCGCGGTTGACTTCGAAGCGCGCCGAGGGCGTGAGGAAGCGGAAGGATGGAGGGCGGAGGGGGTATGTTGCGGGGAAAGTGATGCGGCCGTGATAGAAGCCGCCGGCGTAGGGGCTTGGAGTGGGTGGACCGGCGAGTGTAAAGTGCCAGTCGTGGAGGTTGGATTCGTCGACGGGACCGGCGGTGAAGTAGGGACTTGGATTTTTATAGAGATCTGTTGATTCTTTGAGAAGTCGCCGTGTGGATGGGGAGGTCATTGTTTTGATTTTGTTATTTTTTTTTGGTAAGAGGTCAAGGTCAAGGTTAAGGTGGATGTTGGTGACGTGGTGGAAGGGGTTTAAGATAAGATCCGCCGAGTCACTTTAAAGTGTTTTTGAGGTGGAGTCCGGGTCTTTGTTCCTTGGTAAACCTGGTTCGACTGTTTCTTTCCCTATGCTGGACCTACGCTGGAACTATACTTCCATTCTCAGATCACTTTCAATGTAATGGAATTTAGCCTAGTCGTACAGGAAAATAGCCAGCTTGGCCTTAACGGCGGCTCGACTTCGAAACTCCGATCTATGCAATGGAAATACCAGTTCAGTCCCAATCGCGCCAATCATCCGCCTCCTGACGTCTTTGACGTCGACCACTTTCCGGGTCCAGTAGTCCATTGCCCTCGGGCTCGTCTTCAAAATCACTGTCGCCTGGCCGAGGTCGTGGTGACGCCGGTGCCAGTGTCTGCATAGATACGCTGGTCGGCGGACGATCGGGGGTTTCCTGTCGTCGATTGGGCGACCATGTAGGTTGCGGGCTAGCGGTGCCTGCACCGCCAATCCAATGGTGTGCGTTATTCTGGTTTCGCAGGTAAAGATCGCGATAGTATTGTTGCTCATCGTTCGCATCTTGTTCGCGGCGCTGGCGCATTCGTTCTCGTGCCTCGAGGAATTGTGTGCTAGGCTCCCAGCGCCAGCCATCACCAGTGGTATTACATACCGGGATACCCCAGAAGAGGGGCCGCTCACCGAAGAGGTGAATGAGGTTGCGCCGCCAACCAAGGTCAAATGCGTTTGGCATTTTCTCGCTATCTTCATCATTGAGATATTCTTGGTAACGTTCGCGTTCACGCTGTCGTTCGTTATCGGCGTAGGATCGAGAAAGAGCTTGTTGGGCAGGGGTAAGGTTCTGATTATCACCCAGCATTGGCCCGTGGCCAGGCGCATAAGGTAGCGGCGAGAGACGCTCCTCGCCTTCCTCTGCGCGAGTAACCCCCGGAATGGCATTCGCGTGTGCATCTATTATTTGGTTTCCGTAGTCATGAAGACGCTGGCTCAGGCTCTCCTGATTCGCGTCGCCATTGTGGGCATTGTGGCCATTGTGCGGCTGCTCGAATCGTCGGTCGAGCGCTTTGCGCAAAGGCGAGACATACCGCGTCTTTTCCAAGCATTCAATCGTAGTCGTGCCTCGAACAGCGAGACTGATATGCCATGCCGTGAAGCCAGTTAATACCAGCCCGATGATACCACCTAATATAGCCAGGAGGACCACGTTAATAGGCAGGTAGGTGTCCATATATTGTGTATCGTTGAGGACCTCAGTCCACGTCCAGGTAGCTGCGACCGCGAAATCCACCCAGCAAAAAAGGCAGGTATAGATCAGAAACAACAAAAACGCCTTGTAATTATGCAGTCCGACGCATGTCGCAAGCCAGGGGCAATGATGGTCCATCTTCAGAACGCACCGTTTACACGTCGAGCAGTGGTGTGCGCGGTCTGGCTTCGGGCACTGACATTTCTTGCAGTACCGTGATGAGCCCGTGGAGCTCACAGTGTAGGAGGTGAACTCGGGGAACTCGGATTCAGTGAGTGGCAGCGCGCTGTAGTTGTGCCGCTTATTGCCGCGGCGCGTGGACAACGGCGATCCCGGGTCGGTGAAGACGGCAACGGTATAGCAAGCATTGAGTAAAGCGTAAAGTATGACTCCGATGATTGAACTGGGGATACCTGGACGTCACGAACTAAGCCTTAGCGATCCGATCTCCACCCGAGCAGGTACACCTTCCATACCTATCCAGCCGTTCCTTGACTCTTTGAATCCGATACTAGCTTCGACATACACGGCCCATGTGGTTAAGCCGTAGACAAAGGCGAGAGGGAAGCAGCTTGCCGCGGCGCAGCAGTACCGCTCACAACGGAGCGCCCAGGCGCGTGGGCTTCGTTTCGGCCAGGATGGCGATATGGGGGGTGACGAGGCCAGGGTGGCCATGATAGATACTCGATCACACAGGAAGGGCGGCGAGGGGCATCGAGGGTTTGTCTTCACAGAAAGAGCGACATCGTCCGACGAGCAGGAAATGCGGTGTCGCTGTCTGTAGACTGCGTAAGCGGAGGCACTGACTCAGCCACTTTGAGGTACCCGGTTTCAGCCACTTCCGTTTTAGCGGAAGCTACACATCACCATGGGAATGGATTAGGCATCGATGTAATTGTGAATGAGTCTTCATTGCTCAATCTCGATGGTTTGTACGCTTTAATGAACAAGGGCAGAATCGGCAGAAGCTTTGTTGGAGCATGTCAGCCTTATGAATTAGAAAGCATACCAGCGCGGCGTTTTTATTGTACGAAGCCAAAGAAGACATGGTTTAATCTGTTCTCTAAGTTTGATTCAAAAAGCCATATGTACATGTCTCTTCAGAATGTTCTATTTACAGATGCCCCGTACTTGTGGTATCACTTCAAAGAACCCGTAACGCCAAATGGAGGGAAGACAAAATGAGGGAGGTCAGGAGCTATTACCGCTGCTGATAGTATCCTGGTCGCACCAGCCGTTGACAGGCTATAAGGCATGTTAGCACAAGTACTCAGATTGAATATGGGCATCCCAAACTTACCAGGCAACTCAAGCGGTAGCACCAGGAGCAGTTCGAGGTGTGGTATTTGTAGAAATCGACAATCAAAAGAATGAAACCGACGAGCACGGCGACTAAAGCGCCGGCACGGACCAGCCACCAGGCCCACCACAGAGGCTTGCGGCCCTTGAAGAAATGGAGCGGGCCCTTACTTTGGTCATTCTGCTCATTCGACGCAATCATGGTCTTCTTGCTCTTGAAGAAGTCCATGGGGTTAGTTGTCTTCCGGTTCTCACCGGCCGGGGCAGCCTCGCCGGCACCGCCAGACATGGCGACGTAAGGCTGGCGAGCCAGACCGATTCGTTCCCGCAGAGAGTTGGGAGAGCGTAAAATCGAAAGGCCAATGGCGAGACCCATGATGAACCCGCCAATGTGGGAGAAGTTGTCCAGACCAGGGAGCAGGCCGAGGACAAAGGAAACCGCCACTCCCAGGACCATGATGATCAGTTCCACCCACGGAGATTCACGCTGCGGCCAGTCATACAACAAATCCAGTAGTTGCAGGGCCAGAATACCGAACAGAGCGCCTGAGCATCCATCACTGGGCTGTAGCTGTGCGGCGTAGTTTCCACCAAACACGAACCCGAAAATACCGCTGGCCATATAGGTTAGGCCGTACCGCCAGAATCCAATCATTCGCTCCATATCCGCGCCCATTGTCATTTGTACGAGGAGGTTAAATCCAATGTGGACAAACCCAGCATGCAAGAAGATAGGGGTAATGAACCGCCACCACTGGTTTGGGGCCGGACTCTCATCCAATGAGCCACCCGGGACAGGATTGGGCACGCCGCCCATCCCGCAAGCCTGTGACAAAGTACATTCAGATGCGCTGGTAGTAGTGTTCGGGCAAGGGAAGGTGACAGGCACGGTATTGTTCTGAAGGTTCGGGATAGTCTTCATGCATGGATCGTATCGAGCGCCAAGGTAAATTTGCACGTAAGGCGAGGGTCCGATCATGGGGTTAAAGGTAGGCTTAGTCTCAATAGGCGAACCGGTCAATTGAGCTGGAGCACAGAAAATGTTAGTTTACACTCAGCCGGTTTCGCATATCCTTCACTACTCACCACTTTTGACCAATTCCACGATGAAGACAATGACTTGGACTAAAGTCAAGATATAAGTAACCCAGGCCGGCTTCTTTTTGAAGAATCCCTTCTTCTTGTGTTCACGCGGCCGACGGTCCTCCAGGGCCCCTGGTGAGGGTGGATACCGAGTCTGCTGGTGCATCCATTCCGGATTATTTCCATAAGGCATCTGTGCCTTTAGGGGAATATTTTCTGAGTAGTGATCGCCATCTGCGACCCGCCCTGCGCTCTGATAGGCGCCGTTGTCTGATTGCAAAGATTGTTGACTTTCGCGGTAGTGGTAAGGAGCGGAGGGGTCGTCGTGGTTGTGTGCATTGGCGCCGGCGCCGTAAGCGTAGCCCGCAGCAGGCAATCGGTCTTCTGAATGTCCGGTGACCTGATCGTAGCTCGGTGGCTCAGGGATGTTCGAATGGTAATACCCACTTGCGGCCATGCTGGGCAGCGAGCAATCGATAACCGAGGTTGCGGACAGCTTGGTCAGGGTCGTGAATTTGTGAGGTGCGCTTAAGTGAGAGACGAAGAGAGCGAAATTCGGGAGAGTTGGGCGATTGTGAAAGGCAAAAGGAGTGTTGTTGAAGAGAAGTCGTTGAAAGAAAGGTAGGCAATCACGTTTGAACAAGGTTATTTTTGGGTGATCAACACAGCCGCGCGGCGACTTTGCGCCTCAGGCACTTTGGCGAGTGTTTGATCTCGACTTGGCAGTTCTCCTAGACCAATTGCAGTCTTCTATTTCTCCTAGCATTCTAGCCACTTCTATGCTACTTCTCAGCCACGGCTGCAAGATCCCGGCTCTGACGCAGACTCCTCAGCCTCAGCGCCAAGGCGCGCTATGGTAGCGCCAAGTTTGGCTCGGCCGTGGATGACAATAATTACGGCACATTTACAATTTGAGGAGAAACGCGAGCGCCATAATCATTGATATTAATAATGAATTAAATAATGAGTAGTAGCAATAAGGCCACGATACTGTCCAGTTCCCATAGCATGAGAACACGAATCTCCCTTCTCTCCGGTGCCCGAGGGCTCGTGATACTCATGATGCTCGTGTTGGTGTCGTCGACCACCAGGTGATGCTGGCGGTGCGCGTCATTATAATCTATTCGCGCGACCTGTCGCGAAAAGAATGTGATGTGTGCTCTCCAAGCACCGCATGTGTACACATTCCAAGGTACGTAAAGAACAAAATTCAAATGCGTGGAAACCCGCAAAATCCAAGAATAAGTCCGCAATGCGACCTGTCGGTCCGCTAAGCAAAAATTCCAGAGCAAAAATCCCCTCGAGATGGGTATGCTTCGGGGTGTGAGATAAGTAGTAGGTGTACACGGAGGCACAGCGCCCGATGCTTGGTCACGCGAAAGCGCTTTCAGCTGCAGATGAAAAAGATTCCTCATATTGGTCGAGGGTACTCAGCGCAGTGCATACTTCGTGACCGGTGTGGCCCGTCAGTAGCCAAACCAGGCTACCCGCCTTCTTGTATAGCAACGATGGGAGGTATAGCAATGCCCAGAAGAACAGAGCCAAGGTGATGAGAACAAAGGCATTGGCCACCATCTTCTCGTTGGGCGTCATCACATAGATGCCAAAAGTGACCTCATAGCGATAGTACTCGAGCTGGATGCGGTCGAGCACGCGTTGGAAAGGGTTGCGCCGCGCGTTGCGCCGTGTCGCACTTGAGCCCATGGTCGACGAGTATTTGCTGAGGAGATGGTCCATGGCCGCCGGTGCGCGCGACATGTGAGAGGTCGATGGGGTATAGAAGGATTGCATTTCGGTCGTCATCGCGAGTGTTGCGACTATTCCGTCGATCGTGTACAGAAAATAGATCTGAACGTTTTGTTTCCCTGGGGAGGGGGTTCGCAGGTGTGCAATGAATTTAACAAAAAGGATTTCTAACGTAATGAGGCTAACTCGGTTTTGTAAGATTGCCAGAGCTTCCCAGAGGTGTCGATCCGGAAGTAGACGGAAGTGCACGAGCCACACGAAGTCAAGACCAGAGCCAGGGAAAGAGCTTGGGAAAGAGACCACGGATCAGAGTAGATGACTCTCGAATGATAGGGTCACATCCCGAGACTTTAAAAGCTTTCCAAGGGGGAACCGCAGGGGAGGAAAACAAGGAATCCAAGTCTCAAGAATTAGATCGGGTCCGGCAAAAAGTTACTCGGGCGATGCCCAAGACCCAGACATGACGTTGTTGGGTCCTCTGTAGCTGCGATCAGTAATGGCCTGTTACTTAACAGATTGCCATCTCGATTGAGCGCAGGAGATCCGGTCCGGATGTTCGGCACCATGAAATAGTCAAGGGGGGGGTCTACTCGGAAGATATTTCCGCTAGAGAGGGTAAGGCTGAACCATGATCGGCCCGACGTTCCCAGGATCTGAAAGAGCGCCAAGATTGGCTAACACTTTTTTCTTTTTTTTTTTTTTTTTTTTTTTTTTTTTTGTTTTTGCCTTGTTAACTGACTATCGCGAGCAGTGAGCGGGTCATCATGTGGTTCACTGTCGTGATGCTCTCTCTAATAATGCCAGTAGTTCGATCTTTAGTAATCTATGTTGATCTTTGATTTCACCATGGCCCATTTTGGAGAATTGATGCCCGCCGGGTGGCTGAGGGAAGTGATGTCACTGGTTTCGCTTCAACTTCCCCGCGCTAGACTTCAACCTCACCCTCTACACCAACCATGGACCCCGAAGACCCGCTAGTCCAGGCCTTGCCGCCAGCGACTGACTATCTCACCTACCTCACGCTGCTGGAATATCAGTTGACCCCTAAACGTCTGCCGCTTTTGCACCAACTGCTGCAAGATGAGCGCCTCACCACCAACATCGGTTGGGACCTCGTCAAGCTCCTCTTGCCAATGCTTCCCGCTTCCACCGAGTGTCTACAAGATGTCGCCCGACTTGGAAACCCACGAGAAGTTATCCTGCGTGTGTCCGAAGCCTTGATGCATCTCCAACCCGAGGAGGACGAGGAGGACGAGGAGGACGAGGAAGCTACGGATGACGCGTTGCCGAAACATATCCTGCAGTTCAATTGTCTCCTGTCCATGCTTTCAGTGCTTCATGGTAGAATCCAAACCAAGTCTCCCAGTCGTTTCATCGCGACCTCGCTCCAGGCAGCACTTGAGGCCTACACAGCCATGCCTTGCGACGAGACCACTCTGGCCCTGCTGGAGTTCCTTCGCGACCTCTCTCCCAGCAAGCGACCGGCCCCACCTCCACGAGCCCCGAGCGAGTCAAGCGTGCTGCGGACAGCGAAAGCCTCTGCTCCAGACCCCGAACCAGAGGTAGCGGTGCCGTCTCCGTCGGCAACCAACGAGACCTTGTTGGTGAGGAAGTTCATCCAATTTGGGTTGATCGAGCTGTTCAAGTCATACCTGTTGAGCTTCTCGGGCCCAATGGACCCTGGCATGTCCTGGACCGTTCGTATGCAGGAACACTTGCATCCGTCTCTGCGATTACCAGAACAGTCGCAGACACAGGCATACTCCACCACAAAAGAGCTCAAGGAGCGGGACATGGTAATGGGCAAGATCGTGGTATGTCGCTGATTGTGTGCTTTATTTTTTCTGTGGTATTTTCTAATGTGTTGCTTTGCCTTAGGCACTGTCGCGAGACATCGGAATCGACAGTACTGAGCTATTGTCAATTGTTTCCCGCTCTTCCGATGAACACCGACCTCCGCTGGATTTTGAAGAGCCCCCCGCTTCCCCGGACGAGATTCCTTTGGAACGCCACGGCTCACTGTTGCTTCTTGCAGCCCGTGCTGCAGGGTCTACTCTCTTTACATCAGGCAATATGATGCCGCCGTTATCTGTGTTTCCAGATATAGCCGTGATCTTCACAAATTTCTTGGGAGCACCTGAGAATGTGCATGAAGTAACTTATGGCGAGCCCCAGGCACTGCTAGACTCCTTGCTGGCTCTGACCGTGCATGCCATGCAAAACCCAATTGTAACCCCTTCGAGCGAGACAGAATTCAAGAACTTTGTCATCGCTTTGACCGCATGCACCGCGCGCCAGACACATGGCATTGTTCGACAAATCCCGACGACCATCGTTCATAGCCACCCATCTTCTTCCACGCGGTTCAAGCTTATTCGCTTTATCCTGGAAGCGTCCAAATTGACAACTATCCGTGATAGTGCTGTGACATGGCTGAGAGAGGAAATTACAGGCCACGTTCATGAATCGGCGGAGACTGTCTTCCATGACCCGCTCCACTTCTGGATTCTGTTCCAGTCACTTTTCACGTCTGTGAAGACAGCTTCCTCGGCAAGTATACTGGACAGTTGGACGTGCCTGACGCAGACTGAGGGCCCCGTTTTGCATTCCGCTTTGAACCTGTACTATCTCCTTCTATCATCGCCTTCTCTCAGAGATACTTTGCAGCTGGAAAAGACTGTGGTGTTCTTCCGCAGCCAAGTGCTCGAACCTCTACACAAGCTGTTTCGTGCCTTCGAATCCGACCTTACTGCCAAGGGAGGCGACGGCATCATCGAATCTGCGGTCGGCGAGGAGATGTGCCAAGTTGGCAATGCTCGGTCCGTTGGGCTGATTGGTCTCACACTTGATCAGATCGAAGAGGCGATTCACGATGCATATGGAACCGATGACTCGGACCTGAAGACTTTTACGCAGGAAGAGGAAACCAGAGTGTCTGAGATTCGGAAAGAGACTGAAGGCTGGCAATAGGTCGGTCCATGTCGGGTAGCATCTGTATTTAGGACATAGTTGAGGCTGGCTCGGCGAATCGTACATACCAGTCACTGCACATCTCCAATAGAAAAGCTCAGCCTTCCTTTTACTTTCAAGTCCATGCCATCAGAAGTCTATATTTCAGAAAGAATAGGGAAGAATTCGGTGTTTCATTCAGCTGCCACGACCAACTTAACTAGGGAATCCCGAGTCATGACACATCCTAGCACGAGAAAGGGAAAACCAGAACCATCACCACAAACGACCCAGTGCGCACCGACAATCCGTACCATAAGAGCACGGGATTTTTTGTAGACTTTAGAAACCATCTCTCGAACAGCAAAAATGAAAAAGAACAAAACCCGCCTCCTTTGTAAATTTCACACTCCCTCGCCCACAGTCAGCAAACGGTCGCATCGCACTCAGCCCGACATCGAGCCACCCACTCGCCCTCTCTGAGCAGAACGAAAGATACTCGACGAACAAACAACCTCACGACCTCGCCAGAAAAAAAAGAAGGAACTGGACGAATCCACAAGAACAAAGATGAGCCGCTGGTCGTGTTTCGAGAGATGATCAAAAAATTTTTTTTTTCGATTGATGATGTTTCTCAGCCGTAAGTAGTGAAGATTGAATTATTGAAGTTTCCGATTCAACCTCTCTGACCGGCGAACAGGGTCAAAGAGATGGTGAGGGATGCTTTGACTCGGGTGGCATGTATGTAAGGAGTTTACATAACAACGCAGCCACCACCGGGGGAGGCTGTTATGTATTAGTATCATGTTCATCGGTGTGGTTGTGGGTTGGGGAAGTTGGACGAGATGCTTACCCTTAACAACAACAGCGGTAGTCTGGAACTCCATTGCGAAGATTGAGGGTTTGCTTGAAAAGCGAAGATTGGTTTGAACTGGTTGGATTGGAACGATGTTTTGTGAGTGGTGGATGAGGAGAAGTCGTGTTCAATGGGAGAGAACGGGGTACTTATACTTTTCACTGCAAGGCATCGACTTGAGGTCAATGGGTATAGAATTTCATGGCACCATTGATGTTGATTGATCTGTAACAGAATGCCATCTTTTTGGGCCGATGATATTGTTCAGGTGCGAGGTGCCGTTTCTTGATATTGTCACTCAGGAGTCCCATCATTTCCGTAGCGACGTCTCCAATACATTAGTGGCTAGGCAATTGATCAATATAGTCGGATGAGTACAAAGAATCCCGAAAAGATTGTCGGGGAAGCCTTCCCTAAGTAGCTTAGATTGATAGAAGCCCCTAACGGTGATGGTCGCCAGAGTTTGAGGGCGGATATGTTGACATTGTTGCTCGCAGGAACAATATTTACGGAGGTTTTGGGGCTCCTCAAAGACTTTCTTCGTATGAGTGCGCCACCAGGGAAGCACAGGGCCACGAATCCTCAACAGTGTATGGGGCAAGATAGTACCCAAGCAATTCCAGTGGACGTTGCTGTCAGGAGCTATCCACAGTGGATCGAATGTCTCGGTCACAATATTAAGTGGGACCTGCGGGAAGGCCCAAAGAGGCTTAGCAAAGAACTCAAGTAACAAAAAGTCGCTCTTTGGCAAATTCATAGTATTGTTCCTGGGACGAACAATACTACCGTCAGAATCAGTATTCCGCGTTCCGAGTTCTTTAGGTAGAACAACACATACAGTACTTCCGGAAATCGGTGTCACCGCCTACATTCTTTGATTGTTTCTCGAACCCTGATGCCACGATCTACCGTCCTATAATTGGCGATACCAGATTCCGCCAGCATATTTCCAGGGTGGTATCATCCTGTCACAAGTGTTCTGGGGCTCAGCCAATGTGTCGGGCTTTGAGGATTTCACAGAGGAGTGCAAAACCGGCTACACGAATTGACACAGGCTTCTTCACTCATCCATTACTTTCGAGGGCACATTAGACCTTGCAAAATGGGTCCGAGATTTCCCCCGTCAAAGCTTCATCTCGTCCGTGCTACGTTAAGAGAGCCAGTACTTACCACATCTCATATGGCCGAAGAAGTTGAATGCAGCGAGGGTACGATTATAAACATTCGCACATATTTGCGGCAATTTGGAAGTTGTTCATGTCACCCCAACTCGAATAGGTCGTTCTGCGCATGGTGATAAAGAGCATATGTACAGAACGCATAGCACTCACTCCAAAAATCCCCAAATGTTGTTCAGACTCTCTGCTAGAGTGGGATGGGCGAAGACTGCATCTCGCAATTTTTGGTAGGGAACATTTCCGATCATCGCTATTTCCACGATGCTCATGATTTCGCCACCCTCGATACCCAAGCAGGAAAACCCTAGAATCAACCCTGTATCACCATCCACGACAGCTTTCATCATGCCTCTCGATTCGTCCGTTTCTAGTGCGCGGGCGACGTATGCCATTGGCATTTTCGCAGTTTGAATCCTCTTGTTGGGGAACTTTACACGAGCTTCCTTCTCATGGAGGCCGACGTGCGCGAGTTGGGGATCGGTGAACACTACGTACGGGACAATGCGGTCTTTGATAGAGAGTCTCGTAGGCGGTGATGAAAGCATGTGAGACCGAATGATGCGAAAGTCGTCGTACGAGATATGCGTGAATGCCGGCGGTCCTTTCACATCGCCTATTGCAAAAATAGAAGGAGACGAAGTCTCGAGGTATTCGTTTGTCACGATATATCCTTTTTTGTCGGTGTCAATACCTGCAGCTTCGGGATTCAACCGGTCTGTATTCGGAATGCGTCCGGAAGCGAATAGGATGTGCGTTCCTTCGACGGTTCGATCGCCATCATTGGCGTGGAAATGGAGAGTAAACCCGCCAGGCGACGGCACAATTCTGAAAGGGTCAGAGTTCAAGTGTACCGTAAGTCCATCCTCCTGAAAAATTTTTTCCAGCAGGTGAGCAATTTCTTCGTCCTCGAGCGGTAGTAGTTGTTTTCCACGCTGGATGATGGTGACTTGTGCACCTAGTCTGCGAAACAATTGTGCAAATTCCACTCCCACATATCCTCCTCCAATCACCACAAGGTGGCTAGGAACCTCGTCTAGCTCTTGAATTGACGTGGAATCCAAGACTGCTTTTTGATCAAGCAAGCCGATCCCTTCGAGGAGTGGGGGTGCAGGTCGTGCTCCGACATTGACGAATATCTTCTGACCTTGGACAGTTCTCACGTCGCCACCACTATCTTTGTACGTGAGTGTCTTCTCGTCCACGAAAGTCGCCTCACCCGTCAGGACATCCACGCCAGCGTCTCTTAACTTAGTCTCATTACCACTGCGGAATGAGGCGACGATGTTGCGTTTCCGTTGGCGGACCTTGAGCATGTCGACCGCGGCCACATTCACATCGCTCTCGAGCTCACAAGTGTGTATACCATAATCTAGTCCCTTACGAACTAGATAGGCGACGCGACCTGATGCAATTAACGTTTTGGTCGGTGTACAGCCTTCATTAATGCAGCATCCACCGATATGCTGGCGTTCAATCAGCGCTGTTTTTTGTCCTGCTTTCGCAAATGCGGCGGCCAAGGGCGTGCCGGATTGGCCAGAGCCGATAATTATGACTTCATACTGTGAGTTTGTCGCCATATTGCAATAGTGCTTCAGCGAGTTGAGCACAGTGGGGCGACGAAACATCAACTACTAACTGATTCAAAATATGAGATCGGTCCGGTTCGAGCAGGTCAAAGAGGGTCAATAGTTGATCCCACGCAGGTTCCGGAACTGTATCCCTAGTCATACTTTAATGGAGGCATCAATTCACCGATTCAATGATGCATAGTCTTGCGTTATTGGTCGGAATGTCGAATCATGAACGCACGACGCTTTTCAAAAACAGCAATGACATAATTCCCAGCCGAGTTAGCCACGCGGCTGACCCGGCCACTTCGCTCATTACTACACTATCTTCTAAACTAGCATCTTTCAATCCAAACGCTATGAGCACATGTAAGTAGCTGCCTTTAAATTAATCTCATCTATGTCTTATCATTCTACACCTAATAACCCTAAGGCTGCGTGCGTTTGGGCAGCGGAACCAGAAATACAGGCTACTGAGCAGCAGCTGGTGGAAGTGATTGAACGCGTTCGAATGGGTTGGTCGGCGGCTGAAGTAGCTCCTGTCTCACCGAGGTAAAATCGCCTTGTCTCCTATCTGCAATTTGGGAAGTGTTTGTTTTCGCCGCTTCTTCTCGTTCGTTGATCAGTCATACACTGTGCCGAGGGCTAACGTTCAGCCGCTGCTCCGCTAGCGGTCGAGAAACAATCAAAAAGTACAATTGCATTAAACTATCGAAGTTCCCCACTAGCGAAAGCGGCGAGGGCCTATTTGGGGACCTATATCGTGTGGTACTGGGTAAGTCGTGGTGTCATTAGCCGCATTGGTCAGCAAGCTCATGCACCGAGCGACAAACTGGTATAGCCTCTGGCCCAAAGCTCCGCTAGAATATACGAGTTAGCGGCCCCTTCCCTAGCAGCCCAAAGTATATCATTGTTTGTCATAATGACCGGAAATGAGGGTGCGATGAATTTGATCAGGAAAGCTATCGAAGAACATTGGCGGGCATCGGATAACAGTGATACCGAAACCGAATACGCTATCTACGCCGTAGACGCGATCCTAGACTACCCGCAATCAGGGGAGCGTTTCAAAGGTCGCGCGGCAATTTCTGCACAGCGTGGTGGACACCCAGCCGACCGGCATTTTACGGTGCTACGGATCTCAGGCGACGGCCATCTATGGGTGAGCGAGTGCATCATCACCTATGACGGAGTACCAACATACTCAGTCTCCATCATGCAATTTGCTCGCGAGCTTGTGGTGCACGAGACACAGTACTTCGCTGATAAATTCAGTGCACCTACGTGGCGGGCAGCGCTCGCCGAGCCTATCCCAGGCAGGCATATCGAAGAGGCATGATCACGTCCTTGACCAAAGCCAAGAAAAGCAAACGAGAAAATTTCAACCTCCTACTTGACTCCTGTCGAAGCCAAAAGTATCAATCAGTGTTATTGTCATACAGATGCTGTTTATCTTCTTCAACCTGACATTCTCTGATGCGTCTCGCGAGGAAGCTCTGAAGATTCGAAGCTTCTCGAGCCACATCTTACTCGATCTGCCAAGTCGCAGATGCAACAAGCAAAAAAGCACAACGTGCTGCAGTCATTTTGGGTGACGTTGTCAAATATTCTGGACAAGGAGGCTGGGAGCAGACCGGCGCCTTGGATGCCGAAAATATTCCACGCCAGGTGGATCTAGCTTTCAGGAATGTAGACAGGGTGCTGCAAGCCTCGGGTCTTCGCGGCTGGAAAGACGTTTATTCGATCAGCAGCTATAATGTCGATATTGACTCCTCATATGATCTCACCGTCAAGAAGCTCAAGGAGCGCATTCCGGGTCATCGACCCATTTGGACCGCTATTGCTGTACCCAGCTTGCATTCCCAGCAATGAAAATTGAAATTGAAGTGGAAGCGATCAAACAAGCTTGAGGAAATACCATGAAGCGAAAGAGATATTCGCTTAGAGCCCCTACATTCTATGGTTTGGATAATTCCCTGCTGATGATCATGCTATGAATTAGCGCGTGCTTTGAGGCCGATTAACGATATGGGGTGTCATCCTGGGGTGACTGCATACTTTTGCTTATCTGGAGAAAAAATCATAGCCTTGAAGTTAGGGGCGTCGAGGTGTCCGATATATTAATGGAATTAAATAATATATGACGGGTTAGAAATTGGCTTACCATTTGCGGTGCCCTAAAATGAACGTAGTGCGAGAAATGGAATGGACGTTCCGCGAAAACGTGTGGATGATGAACTATGTATGGGATATCCTGCCACGTGGGCCGCTCAGTTGTACAGTAGTATTCGAAATCAAATTTACCTCTATACTCTTAGCCTTCCATTTGCGACTCCTGATTTTGAAAAAAAAAACTAGTCCAGAATCGTTATTACGGGCGGTCCCCCAGTTCCCAGAGTAGTATCTGTGCTTTACATATAACGAGTAAGACCCCGCTTAATACATTTTGCATGGAATTGCTATACACATGGTAATCGTACAGTGCTGTCCCGCTTCGACTCTTGTTCTCCCAGGTAAAGATCGTGTTCCTCAATGTATGACGAGATTTGAGAGATTCTCTCATTACTATGTGAATAGGAGACATCTTTTCACAAGGGCGCATCTCATATGCGTGATGATAAAGTCAGAAGCCCTACACAGATGGCCGGCTTTGAATTCAATCTGCAGAGGCTCGCGGCAGTTCGGAGGCACAACCTCGCATGGCGCCGATTGCCATCTAAAGACCTCGCCTATGCATTGCGAAACATCCGACGCTCTGCGAAAGCAAAAACGGCTAGAATTTTTGTGAGTCTACGAGAATATCTTTAGGCCCGCTACCTTGACATTCGTGAATCTTCATGTGCAGCCATAGCCTCTTTTTGATCCATTTCTCTTTCAGTATTGTATCGTAGAATGCTAACAAGTCTGTCCCCTTTTCAGTCTGGTGTCAGACTTTTCAATATTGAGCCTCGCCAAAGGTACGTTGCACAATATCGATATCTAAAGACCAAATGACATGCGGAAATATGGAAAAGAGCCTTGGCAACAAGCCTAAGGTGTCTTTCTTAAACCTAGATATTTCTAGAAAAAAAATCTTGCCTTTCCGAGTCTGGAAGGAACTGGGACTTCCTGTAGATGGAACTCATTTCAAGCTTGAATCGTAAGCCTGTTTATTTGTTCTTGGGGATGCAGGCAAGTCTACCCCGCTTCAGGCATCAGAACGTGGACCTGACACTCTAATCAATGCTCTTTGCCGATCTTCAACGAACGTTGCGACAGTCAAAGCGACCTTGCGAGGTTGAGGGTTCGCTGATCCTCTCCACCCGTTATCAATATGATACCCCTAACTTGCCCCTGGAACCTCGGGAAAGGGCCACTCAAAGAGGCCCAGAAGTCCCGCTCGGGCGTGAGAACTTGGGTTGAACAAAAGTTAGAAGAGACGGATGTTGTTATTATCACGGTATGTGAAATTGACCCAAGATACGCGTGATCGTTTCACTTTTAATATGGTTCAGGGCGCTATCATAGCAGCCGTTGCAAGCGCGGCTCTCTCTTGGAACACTTTCCCCACTTGGCCATGGACTGCCACTGCAACAGTTTACTCAGCACTGATGCTTTCCCTTGTCTCAGTCTATACGGGATGTCAGCAGCACATTGCAATCCTGAGATACGGCAAATATGAAACGGGCGAGGCACGAATGCACCAATTTCTTAGCAGCCATTCAATACAAGCTATCGTCTGGTCTGTACCGCTGATACTCCTCAATCTCAGCATTCTCCTCTTGATTATCTCACTCTTGATAATCATCTTGACGAGGGCGATACAAACGGCAGTATTCGATCAAGACGCAAAGGTTGGCAATCGAGTGACCCTAGTGAATACTTAGTTTTTGACAGCTAGACCGCAGATTGCGATTGTTTCTGGCATCGCAGGCTTATTCGGGATGGCCTGTGTGTCGATAAGCATGTTTCAAGGTGTTTATAGACTGCCGCAAGAGCCATTCACCGTCGAAACTCCACAGGAAGTCCAAGTCGCCTAGCAAAGATAAGCTAAACCATGGACCCTTCTGCTGGGATACCTACCGGATGTTGAAAATCTGAACTGTGTGAAGTATTCACAAGACCTCGTTCTCATTCGGTTCAAAGCTCACAAGAGATTCGCAATGCCTTTATCCACCCACGTAATATTTACCCGAAGAACATAGTTGTGTTTGGTGGCAAGATCATATGGGTCGATTGTGATGTTGCGATAAGCTTTGGCAGTTTAAGTCGCTATAAGAAGGCTCATTGCGATTACAGATCGAACTCGTGAAGAGTTTTGGAAAACTTCTGGTTTATCCATTTACTAAGAAAATCAGTACGAGGACTAGAGACAAAGAATTCCCCGTATACAAAGTATTACTCATTTTGGAGCTTTCAAAACAATATAATTAGGTGATCGCCTTGTAAAAACGGCATATGCGTGAGAAGCAGTGATTGCTGGATTGGCTCAATAAAGTGTTGCATACGCAATCCAGCAATCACTGCTTCTCACACATATGCCGTTTTTACAAGGCGATCACCTAAGTTCATCTACCGCTATATCGGCATCTCGGAAATGGCCTTTAGCACTTTCCCATTTCGCACCTCTCATCCTAGTCAGAGAATGGAGGTTTTGATACGAGGATAAATACATTCAATGGGCTATAGCAAGCTTCCCCCACAAACTTATCCTCCTAAGGAATTTTTTGTTATCTTCCTTCGCCCAAGACAAACAGCTTCCCACATCAGCTTCCTCTCATTGCTCAAAACAAGTCCCTTTCCAGGCTAGCCACAAGCCTCACTGCATTAGAACTCTGGCCTCACTTTGCTCTGCACCAAAATTACAAACATTAGGTCCTTCATTTCTCTCATGCTTCTTAGACCCAGTTTTCTTACCGCGAGTTATATCTGCCCAGACACGCTGATCGGTCGCTATCAATCCCGCATCTAGCAGTGAAGTCAGTATCATTCCCATTATATGCAAAGTATTTTTACTATCACATACCACCCAGCAATAGCTTATACGAGTCCTCTTCTGGTTCGGCGAGGGTGGGCTGAATCATCCCAGGATCATGTTCTCCCACTCTAAACCAAAGAACTCGTTTCGGCAACAAAGATCTGTCTTCAACGACGTGCCTGCCAAGATACCAGCCCTCGCATTCTAGGACACCATCATTTAAAGTGAAAACAGCTGGTTCGGAGCCAACTAATGCGTGCGCTAGAGGATCACTATCCTCCTCAACACGTGTCACATATTCATCATGAATCTGGATTGTGAAGGGACGGTCGAGACTCTCCATTATGAAGGATATCTGGAACAAAAGGGGAAAGTAAATCGGTGTTTGTAAGTGATGAGAGTGCACTGGCGACTAGTATTTATGTCCAGTGAAAGTGGATAGGACCACGGCTCAGCTAGCCACAGAAGACATCAGAACTGAAACAGTCGACATAGGTTTCTAGCTAGCTGCAGTATCATAAAAACGGAAGCCCCTGTTTCTCCCAGCGGGTTGCTGAAGCCAATGACATATCGAAAATACATTCTATCTGAAGCCATTTCTATGCTATCTGATGCACCTACCGACCTCTTTCGTCTTACAGTAGAACCGATAGAGTGACCAAGATAGAAACTCGTAATACATTCGTTATTGGTTGTATGCTGTGATTTCGGACGTAGCTATTATAGCATGGTTAGATGACGCAATTTATTATGACCCATCATATTTGAATAACTCAGAAACAAGGATTGACTTGACTCAAGTCTCCGCAACGGCACGCAACGAAACGAAACCCGGAGTGCTCCCCAATCTCGACAGCATTCATATGAGAATCATTAAAATATATTATATATCCTGAGAAATTGTATGTTCACCCCCCATTTCCGAAATTCGGCTGCAACGAACCAGCTGGCCCTCAAAATGTTCAGTCGGCGGTGCATCCGAACCTCGAAGCCGATACTATACCATTTTCATACCGCTGCAGCTTCAAAATACATTGAGAAAAAGATCTACAAGATGCCTTGAAAATTCGCCGCTCTCTCTCCTTGGCTAGCTGAAGCGTCGCACACCGCTTGTCTTCGCACTGTAATGGGTAGTTTAGGCGTGGGTCAAGCCAGATCGTTAATCTCCTCTTACCCCTCCACCTTTCTAGATCTTGCTGAGAAGATACATAGAATATTCTGCCTAACAGGAAGTCCAATTCGTCTGGGCGGAGGCGCAAAGGACAGGTTCAGGAGTGATGACACATCAGCATCCCGTACTTATGCCAGCTTGGTGTTTTGCAGCCCAGCAGTCTGTTCTCAGTCTAGGTGACTGAGACTATCCGGTAGAATTGGGACTCTTTCCTACAACTTGATCATGAGAAGTGAAAATTGTCGTTGATAACGCGTAATGATAACCTACGACGTTGAAATGCAGCTTTCATCCCAAGAAACACGAAGTTGATCTTCAAATGAAGTGGGCCCAGAAAGAATGCCCCTTCGACTTGTACTTGACCCTATAGAACTATCCGCTTCGCCTTCCCTCTCAGGATTCAACTATCTCGATTGCCCTTTTTGTGAAATTTCTCATCGAAACCTTGAACTTCTCCCGAACCTCTGTACCTCCACGAGACATCAGTTCCACAATTGCTTCCTCAGCAAATTGCTGACAATTGTTTGTCCTATAGTCATATAAGTTCTTCTCCTTTGATTTCATAACCTGGGCAGCTTCGAAGGGTCAGTCTCATCAAGTGAGAATGGTCGACTTGTGGGCACTTGCCTGCTTCCTTGAATACTGAAACGCTTTGTGTGGATCGGGTAACCGTCTTGGCTCTATCAAATTGCATTTTCATATCGCCAAAGACTTCTCGGAGAGAGACAGATCCATCGTCGCGATTTTTGTGCAAGTCAAGGAACACTCCTCCATATTCAATCGCCCAATGTCGGTAAGGAGTGCTTGGGCGGTCGAGTATTGAGCAAGCAATGGAAATTGCCTTTCCGTATGTTCGAAGCCTTTTTGTCCATATACGTACTTTCATCTCGTGTCTGACAGCGAGAGGGGCGGCAGTTGTGGACCCGTCGACGTGTTCCGTCAAAGTTTCCGTATTATCCGTGACTTCATCTGGATTGTCCTCCTTAAAACGTTCTTGATCCAATTCCACTGCATCTAGTTCTCCAATATTGGCTAAAGTTTCCTTTATCGTAGCTGTGTCGCTCGTAGTCATATGCTCCGCAACGGCAGTGTTGTTCACGCCTGCGACGAGCGCTCCGATCAAAGTGGCACGGTCACCGCGAAGAAGTTTATCAGCAATATTTTTGTCGAATTTCTTGTCTTTGATGTCAGAGGCGATCGCAAGAATGCCTTGAGCTATAAATTTCGTCTCCTCCGTGGATATGGACTTGTCTCCATGAGCTCGATTGCTCCTTGAGCATCAGCATGACAGCAAGGCGAATGTTGAACGATTAGGTTCATACTTGAGACACGACGCAGAACTGGAACTCATGTCGTTTATGTCATTTCCTGGTGAGTCCTCTCTTTTCGTCTTGGCCTGAGCCGGAGATTTAACCTCCTCGATTGCCGGCTGTTCGCGTAGCATCAACTCAGCGTCTACTGGACCCATGTTTCCGGCGAGCTTCTTCCGTACTGTACTTCTCGGGCCAACCCGCCATACGGATCGTGCGTGTGGCTTCCGCCCTTCGTTCTTGTCGGAGATGCACTGAGCGTAGTGGCTGTGTGGGCCATTTCCCATGATTTCGGCAAGATTGGCGCTCGATATGTGCAAGAAAAGAGATTGAAGATGGCCCAAAGATAGAAAAAACAACCTTGTGACATAGCTTAATGGACACAAGCTTATGAAAAGACAGACTAATTTTCGAAGATTGTCTGGCGGGGTAGATGGTGAAAGGTAAGCGCTAGGCCAGTTACGTTGAATGCAGGTGCAGGACACAATAATAAGAACTCTCGAGTCACGTACAGACAAACTACATAGGCCACTGGGCAGAGAGCTTGAAAGTCTGGTCACAACTGGTCACGTCTCCTACCACCTTCGCTCTGCCGCTCTTGTGCCCTAGTGCTGGACGATATAGTCGAGGGAGATTACACTTATCTAAGAAAAACCGATGGGGTGGAAAATTGACTGTAGATGCCTTCATGGCAAGTAATGCACATGGTCTATTGTATTGGTAGAGTAGGTTGATGTTGGGCAGCCGTATAAACCCGCCACTAGCAGTCCGCCACGCATAGGTGTCCGCAAATGTTCAGGGGTCGCCAAAAATTCACATTTCCGGATTATTTAGCATCTAAAAGAGCTGAAAAAGGTAGCCGGTATCCAATTAGGGTCCTAAATAACTGCCTGGCATCCGCCACGTCTCGATATGAATTTTGAAGTGCTAAGGATTGTAGGTCGTGAATACAAAGATAGCCTGTGTAGCCTCAAGAAAGATAATTCGACCTCTCCGTTCGTAAGACGAAATGAGTTTACTTGGTCAAATATTTGTAGCAAGGTCGTGGATATTCTCATTATCTCTAATTGAGTCGACCTGAGAAATTCGAATCTTAAACAATTCTCTTTAGAACATGTACCCCATAGTAATGTGTGCGTTCTAGATTCGCTTCCCTATACATTTGCCACGGACCCAGCAGAGAACCGAGAGAAAAGACTGTCCAGTGAGTCTAAATCTTTCATTGTACCAGTCCATGCCACGTGTTGATCAGGTCGACAAAGAATCAGACACCCGCTGTGTTCGTTTATCCCATAACTTTTGTAAACTAGACCTGGGTCCCCACCAGAGGCACTGTCGTCCGCATACATATTCGGTACCTGGCAGGACGCACTGTCTGGTGTACGGAAAAGGCATGGGAGATCCACGTATTTGACCGAACACCTTCTGGCTGAATGAATGAGCATCAACTCTAGAGCGGGTAGCCCTTTCCCACAGTGGGCTGTTTTGTCTGTGTTCGCATTGAACTGGGATACTGCCCCACTTCACCGCATCCTTGCCTCAGTCTCCATGATATCTAGATCCATAGCTTCATCTCTAGAGTCTATCCATCATCATATCTCTCATCTTCCATCTTCTATCTTCATAGGTTATGAGCTCTCTGCCTTGTTGAGGCTATTTAACCATAGTCCAACAACCCTCACTAGTGCTTTTTTACCTCGCCGTCGCCGACCTCGCCGTCGCGAGTGTCGTGCGAAGGCATTCTTGTTACTGAAAAAACTTCACATCAAAGACCTTTGTTCAGGCACCTTCCCTGGTCCCTCTTGCATCTCTCTGTCGCTACTATGGCTACGGACGATTATGGTAAGATTACTGATCGTGTGGGGAAGCTAAAAGGTTCATAAAACTATTCTAACTGGCTGTTTAAGCTAAAGCGAGCTCTTAAGTCTTGCGGTATACGCCACTGGGAGATCCTTATCGGTGAGGATCGTCCCTAATTTACCTCTTATCGCACTATCCCTAGCGAGCGCACCCTTCGTGAGCATATCGCAAAGGAATATAATGATAGGGCGTTACGTAAGTATTAACGACGACCACGCTCTCTTTTAGGCTCTTATGAAGATAATAAGCTACCGGTAACTATCTTACCGGATACACTATCTGTAGAGGAGCTCGAGGACTATATTTATGAGTATTACGAAGAACTAAACAAGGAATTTTAAGAGTGGGAAGCTCTTATGTTTATAGTCCTCGATATCTTCGTCTCTTGTCTGGATTACGACCTAATGTAGTATATTAAATAGACTGAAGACGCTTCTGAAGCCTTTAGAATCATCGAAAAGCTATATGGCCGCCCTATATAGCAGACTATCGCTACTAAGTGGGCAAAGCTTAAGTCTACCGTCTATAAACTAGGCCTATAGAGCGTACCGTTTATAGTAGCCTAGTAGCGTACCTACGTAGAAGTAGACTAAGTATTAGGTGACGAGTATCTCCCTATCGCTATCTAATTCTCTATATTCGTCCGTGCTATAAGCTATCACCCTAATGCCACGGTATAGCTTTAGGGCACTTATAAATTCGACCTAAAGGACGTTAGACTTATAGAGAACGTCTTCGCTAACTTTTCTATTACGGAAGACTAGCGTATAAATAGCACTAAGTAATATCCTACCCTTTCTTCTAATATAATAAAGAAAGGTGCTTAGCAGTAGGCCTCGTAATATCAGACTTTCTAATAGTCTTCGTAGTAGCCTAGTTCTTAACAGAGATAACAGAAAGACTATTCCGGTTAATAGTAAGGTTATCTAACTCCGCAGACTTCTACTAGTTAGGGGGGCAGCCAGAGCAAATAGTTCTGTACGTTCTATAACAGAAAGTCAGTATATACCTCTGAGTAATGCTTCCTTAATCCCGTAAATGCTAGTAAGTCCTTTAATAAGGGCACTACTACGGCAAAGGCGACTGCGGAGCTTCTAATAAGCCCTAAGGATATATTTATTAACACTGCTAGTGTCTAGATCGATTCTCTCGATATCTCTATACTCTCGACGGCGAATGCTAGTATAAATCTACTTCGCTAGATACTAGATTCGGGCGCTTCGTATTATATAACGCTAAACCGTTATACTTTTATCGAGTATGCCCTTTGTAGAGTCCCCGTAAAGGCTGCAAATGGGAAACGTTTCTATATATAGGGCCTAGGCACCGTTAACCTAACTACGCTTAGTAATAACGGCCAGATTATTAGTTCTATTATCTTAAAGAACGTCTGGCACGCCGAGGACCTCGAGAATTCCCTTATATCGTATCGCACCTTATTCCGCGACGATAGTATTGCCTATACGCTCTCGGACTATACAACTCTTACTAAGGTTACCTCCGGTAAGGTCGTAGGCTATAGAGACGCTGATAACGATCTTTACTAGTTACGAACTAATTCTAAGCATTAATTGGAGACCTTCTATGCTTCGGTAACCTTCTCGACGTCCGCCACGGCTTCAGTGGTACGAGCTATGCCTATAGAGGTTAAACCTATCTCCATAGACCTCGCACATCGACGTTTCTGTCATGCAGGCGAGTAGCGCGTTCGCCGCATGCCTGCCTTCGCGGAAGGCATTAAATTGATCAAAGGCTCCGCCCTAAAGACTCTATGTCCTCCTTGCCTCGCTAGCAAAGGTTATTAACTTCCGTACGGCGACAATAAATCCATCCGCGTCCGTCTAGGCGACTCTCTGTATATTAATGTCTGGGGACCTATTTCTATTGCCACCAAGGAAGGCGAGACCTATTTTATGTCTATCACCGATGAGGCGTCCCGTTTCTGCTAGATCTTTCTCATAAAAGCCCGTACGGACGTCGTTAAATTCTACTAGGTCGTGGAAAGCTATCTTCTTACCTAGTTTGGCTACTAAGTTAAGTCTGTGCATAGGGACTAGGCTAAAGAGTTTATTAGTCTATTATAGTCCTATCTTAAGTCTAAAGGGACTACCTAGGATGCCTCGCTGCCGTATACCTATTAATTAAATAGTATCTCCGAGATCAAGAACCGCTAGCTCGTTGAACCACTCGTTGCGGTGCTTACCGAGCACTAATTGCCGCGATATCTCTGGGGAGAACTTATTTAGGGCGTTAACTACACCCTAAACCGTCTCTGGTATTCAAAGATAGAAATGACTCCGTATAAGGTATTATATGGACGTTAACCTAATGTTTCTAACCTTCGTGCTTTAGGCTATTAAGCCTAGTATCTTATTCCCTCGTAGCGCCGTGAAACTAAGCTTTATCTATATATAGCGGAAGTACGCCTGCTTACCTACCAGACCGATAGTATTTATCGCCTGTATGATATTAAAAGTAAGAAGATCGTTATCTCTCGCGATGTTATCTTCTAGGAACTGCCACCCACTGACCTGCCGAAGCTATCGTATAATCTGGATATAATCTATAAGCCCTCGTCTGATTAGGCTATAAATATAGACGAAATGGAGCGCTAGCGACGTCGCTTTACCCCTTCTGAGTTTCTCCCCTCTAGTGATGATTATTATGCTGACTAAACCTTCGATGATAACTATATTAAAGGCCTTAAGGACCTCCACGAGGAAGAAATTATTAACTATACTAACATTTTTCGCTGCGATGAGGCTAGAAATTCGTCTTCCTCGTACCCTCGAGACCGTCTATCTATCGCCCCCGAGCTTAATCCTTACCTTCCACCGATTAGCGATGTCCTCTATAAACACCTTTAACATAGATATAAAGGAGTGGAGGCACAAATTAAGGGGGGGGGCATACGGGATTTATAGGTACTATCACCTATTCCCATACGGGTGGGCTTCGATTCGTAATAATAGGCCTTAGGCACTGGATATTCCGTGCCTTCCCCGGTCCTTTATGATCATAAAGACGTTGCCTTAAAGCCTTCGTAGGATATTTCACCGGTAGTTCTACCCCATCTAGACGTCTTTATTCGTCGGTCGGAACGTCTTATAGCGAAGTATGCCCTTGAAATCTATAAGCTTTAGGTAGAAGAATCTTCTATCCTTATGGCGCATACTGTCCTTCCTGCGGTTAACGAGTTATTGCTATCTCGCCCCAGAGACCCTTATACCCCGGATACCTAGACTAAAGCTATGGCTTGCCTCGATAAAGCTAAATGGCTTTAAGCTGCATATAAGGAGTTAAAGAATCATTAAGACAATAGAACATAGCGCATCATCGACCGCGAACGTAACAGAAAGCCCCTCACCTTGCGTTAGGTCTTCCGCATTAAGGATGACGGCATATATAAGGCTAGGTTAGTGGTTCGTGGCTTCTAATAGGTTCTAGGCCGGGATTTCCTTGATGTCTATGCCGTCACTGCTCGTCCTATAAGCTTTAAGGTCTTCATAGCTTTATATGTAGCTTATTTATAGGATTGCCATTATATTGATATCGTGGCTGCATTCCTTAATGTAGAGCTGAAGGAATTAATTTAAATTGAACTTCCTGAGATTGTGAAGGACGACCACCTAGGCAAAGTTGGTCTTCTTATACGTAGCCTTTACGGACTACGCTAGGCCCCTCTTAAGTGGTATAACACCCTTAAAGGCGTTCTTTTATCTCTTAGCTTTACGCGTACCTATGCTGACTACTCTGTTTTTACCTATATAGGTAAACGTATCTATATCCTTATCTATGTGGACGATATGCTTCTTCTGTCCCTAATGGGGATTGGTTCTATTGAGCTGCTAAAGGTTATCCTCTCGAAGTACTTCTAGCTCACGGATAATAGTCTTATGAAGCGTTTCCTGGCAATAGATATCGTCCGCCTCGCCGGCGACGTCTATCTCTCGTAGGAAGCCTATATCGATAAGATTCTATCTCGCTTTACCTTTGCTTCTATTAAACCTATTCATACGCCTTTCAATAAGAAAGAGGTTCTTTCCCCTTACGATCCCGGTGCTTAGGCTTCCCTATAGATAGTATAGCTTTACTAAGAGTAAGTCGGCTCGCTAGTGTGGGTGGTGGTCTCTACTAGGCCTAATATCTCGTGGGTAGTCTGTAAGCTTGCGAAATACTTACATAATCCGTCTTCCCTGTACTTCTAGGCTATCAAACGTGTTTACCGGTATCTAAAAGGCTCTAAGAGTCTATGCCTTTATTTTTCCTACCATCCCGCAGTTAGTCTTGCCTTGTTCGCCTACGTAGATGCCTTATAGGTAAGCCCGCACGACGATAATCGGCTTTTGACTACCGGCTACGTCTTTATACTAGCTAGCGCTGCAATCATCTGGTAATCAAAGAGGTAAACCCTTGTCACCCTCTCTTCCACGGAGGCTGAATACGTTGCGGCATACCTCTGCTGCCAAGATCTATCCTGGATTTAGCTTATGCTTACCGAACTTGGCTAGCAAGCCCTCGTGCCAAGGCCGACAGTCATTTATAAGGACAATCAGGGCACCATTACCCTAGCATCTTCGGACAAATTCACTACCCGCTCCAAGCACATCGATGTCAAATATCATTATATGCGGGAGAAGGCTGCGTCCAATAACTGCCTCTTTCAATACGTTCCCACCGCAGAGCAGGCTGCTAATGGCCTTACCAAACCACTTCCGACGACCTTCTTTCAGCGGTTCGTGAAGCAATTGGGACTGACATCAATTCCACAGCAAACCTGACATCTTTACATGCCTACACACACTTCAACATTAATATTCTAACCACATTTTGATTCGACCAATGGGAGAGGCGTATTGCTGTTGCAAATAGCCTCAGGAAGCTTCGTGTCTTTCATGGAGCCCGCTCGGCGCGAGGGGGGTGTTCGCATTGAACTGGGATACTGCCCCACTTCACCGCATCCTTGCCTCAGTCTCCATGATATCTAGATCCATAGCTTCATCTCTAGAGTCTATCCATCATCATATCTCTCATCTTCCATCTTCTATCTTCATAGTCTGAAAGGTTTGATTGTCCCGCAAAAGAGTGAATGAAGTGAGAAAGTTCGTCCATCTTGTTCGGTGTAGAAATATCTCCCGGGAAGACCAAAAGTTTCCAGGAACCGTCGCTTGTCAACAAATCTCCGAGGTGTACACAGGATCCGTCTCGTTGGCTCATCACTGGAAACGAGGGAAGACGCTTACCTAGCCGGACATGCTCTGCGCAGGGCTTGTAGCCGCCATTATCACTCTTCTGAATCAAGACGTTGGGATGGTATGTAATGTCGACACCGGTCATGAAACCAGCGAACTCGCTGCGGACCTGTTCCACCAAATTTTGATTATTGCTTCCTGCAACATACGCTTGGACCAGTTGTTGGTCCAGCTTCATCAGCTTCTCCGCCACTGGTCGTCGTTCTGATTCGTATGTATCGAGTATACAAGGATGCGCGACCCCAGTAATTACAGAGCCCAACTTCCATGTCAGATTGTATGTGTCTTGGATGGATACATTCATGCCCTGCCCTCCTTTGGGAGAATGTGTATGCGCTGCATCCCCAGCAAGAAATACTCTGCACTTTATCAGCACAAAGCTTCACAACCAGTGCATCTCTCTTACCGCTCATGAGGCCGAAAACTTTTGACGAGACGTTGGCCTATCTTTTTCTGGTCAGCTACCAGAGTGCAAGGATAGTGCAGCTTTACTTGCCGGATATATTGACCACCAGTCGCAATAGTTGCTGCTTAATTTGTATGGCTTTATGATCTTCTCCGCTATTTGGAAGAGGCCCTCGAGTGAGTATCTCGAGGATTTTCTGACCGTTTCCGTGTCTGCCCTTTCATGGAGCTCAATGTAAAGGCGCACTAGTTTCCTTTCTCTCGGGACGGTCATGATGCTGCCATAACTGCCTGATCGGATCATACACGATTTGCGGATACTTGCTGTACCTTTGAGTTATATAAGGCTCCTCAAGGCAAAAGACTGCTAGCTTACGAAAATCCGTGATCGGTTCAAAGTCAATGACCCCCCAAGTGGAACCACTTGATGTTGCCTCGCTTGGGACACCCAGTTGCTCTCGTGTCCAGCTATGTGCCCCGTCGCAGCCCACGAGATAGCGTGCACATATAGTCTCATCATGTATCGGTGAGTTTTCTGCGTTGACTGGGCTGGTATCAAATCCGGCTCCGACATGACATCAAAGGCAAGCATCAGGCCTCCTGTAACAGGTAGTAAGACTCACTTTGATTTGTACGAGTGCCCGCCTTCACAGCAATTGGAAAATCTGGTGTCTGCCCATTAACTGAAGGAAGTATGTCCAGTGCTATGGCCGCCTTGCTTCTCTCAATTTCAATCCGCCTGCCGTGTCGCAGATGATCGATAAAGACTTGCTCAATCAGTCCTTGGCCGAGTAGAATCTGACCGTATCTAGAAAGATCTTTGCTTTGCATTTTGTTGGTATCCTGGAGCTCAATGTTTCCTGTCTGTTCGTTTACTCCCTTTCTGAGAGGTCAGCGCTGCTGAATACAATCCTTTGACTTGTGCTCCATACCCAGTAGCAAAGGTCAGCAGCAGTCACGCCTTGTTGCAGAATTGGATCAACAAGACCAAAACTCTGAAGAATCTCAAGCGTACGACTTTGCAATCCATCTGCATGCCCTGCCTGGGTACGCTCTGGCTTTCTGTCGATAATTCTTGTTGACATATTATACTGTGATGCCCAGCAGGCAGCCATAAGACCAGCTGGTCCGGCGCCGACAATCAAGAGATCAGTATACGATGATCGCGGGGCCATTTCTCTGGTAACATCTTCAGGATCTAGAGATAAGCAATGGTAAATCATGCATTAAGGGTATCTTTGTCGTATAATGGGATCACGAGTAGCCGGGATCTTAGCGCCTCGCCCTTCTTGTCGGCCAGCAACTACTCCGGCATTTAATAACGTCATGATGATTTATGCTATCTACAAATCTTGAATTCGTCGCAAGAACTTTAGCCTTGATTTTATGAGTTGGTGACTGAGTTTGGGGTGTTCACAAAAAGTTGACATCATAGTGAGCGACGATGCGATCCTGAATCAAGCCGGGGTCAGCGGTCGACAAGTATGTGGCAGCAAAGAAACCCCACCGCGCACGGAAGCATTTAAATAGCCCCAACTGCAGTTTAAAGATAAAGGCTCTCTTTCTAACTCATACGACTATTTCCGACTATTTTAAAAAAAATTTTATCCCGGCGATCAACATAATGATGAGCAACGCGTTTTCATCCCTTCGCGCTGTGCAGCGCATGCAACTTCCAAATGCACCAAGTAAGTTACTTTGGTCATTAATAAATACAAATGCCTGGTACTAACTTATACAGGATTGGCTACCATGACGAGGGCTTACAGTAGTTCCGCTACGCCTGGGCAGTCATCTAACGTGAAGAACCCGATTTCCAGCTCACCTGAATCAAAAGAGGTGAATGCTGGTCGTGGATTGGAAGATCGAAGTTCCGACACAGCGGATACACGGTCTACACAGTCCCCAATTTCGGGGCGCAATCGATTGGAGAAAGGTAGCGAAGCCCACGAAGGGGAGGAACAAACATCGACAAATGCACAGATCAAAAACGACCCCAACATGTCCACGGAAGCCAAACGAGAGAATGTTGAGAAGGCCGGTCAGAAGCCTTTGGGACCTGAGGACCACCAATAAATCATTTGGTCTTTTATCATCAGTCCTATCATTCGTCTGATTTTGGTCTGAAATCTTTCAATGTTTTGTATTATACTATGCGGAATACAAGCCGGGTTACTTCTACACTTACGACCTCAAAAATGTATTAAATATCAGGATGCTGTCCAATGAACCATATCTTATACGATTTAGTTCGCAGTTCGTCGCGTAGGTCTCGTACCTTTCCAGTCCTCGTAGGCAACAAGCCGACCTCGCATCTAGCGAACTCGTGCCGGTTTTGAACTGCAGGAGTTTTTATTCAATGGAACTACAGAATCATTCATGCGGAAAGCGTAAAAAACACATAGACCTCAATCATGATAGGCAATCGTCTCAAACCCCGTCAATTTTCCTGACATTGTAACTAATGCATAAAGGCATCAGATTCGAACATGCCCCTAAGCTAAATTCTCTCTGTTCGTATCTTCTTCAGTTGGACGCAGATAGCACACAGAATACTCCTCTGCAGAAGACCACTTGTTGACGACTTGGAGCCCCGCATCTCGACACAATGCGGCGAGGTCATCCCCATCGTATTTGTGGCTCCAAGTAGCGCGCAAGGTCTGATTCGCGACGATGGGAATACCATTCAGCTCGACTGTCGTGAGTGTGGTATACAACTGTTCATGACGGCCATTGTGCTCGTCCCAATAGCCAGCAACATCCCACTTGCTAAGGTCGAAGGCATTGTACCCGAGAAGCTCATTTGCTCTCTCTAGCCCATGTTTGATGAATTTCCGATTTAGGCCTTGAGAGTCATTGTAAGCTTCGAATACCTTCTTAGCGTCTTTACAACCATCTAAACCGACTAGAAATGAAGGTTGTGTATGCCTAGCTGAGTGCGGCTGAAGGAAGCTTGATAGGAACTCCGCGCACCCACGTCTTGAAAAGCTACCGAGAGTGGAACCCAAGCTCAGGATTGTTGTCTGGCGTTCAAGAATGGCCGTCTGATGTAGCCATCTGCGGCCATCGTCATACGTTCCCAAAAGACCGAAACATCGAACATGTTTGAATGACACAGTTGGTAACTGTCGCAGCGTACGCCGGAGCTCAGGAAACGACACGTCGAGAGCAAAATAGTCGACTTCATATCCCAATTCATCAAGAGCTTGGAGTATAATGCTTGTCTTGCGAAGATTGCTGGAGTATGGTATCAGTATCAAATCTCAAACGTGCCCCATGAAAATGGTAGAACGTCGTGAAAAGAACCACCTACCCGCTGCCAAGTTCAACAAGAAGCCCCCCGGGTCCAATTTGTTGAGCAATCTGGAAGCTGTTTTCGTTCAAAATGTGAATTTCTGCATTGGTCAAATAATAATTTGTCGAGCGTGTGATGTCCTCGAAATAGCGCAGGCCTTCTTCGTCCCACAAAAGAAGATCGGGCATGGCGGTTTTATTCGAGCACGCTGACTGTATGCTCTCCTTCAACTCCTGACACAAGCCAGAGTTCTCTTTATCTTGACGTATATCGAAAATGAAGTCCACGGGGCCATCCAAAGCCGCATTGAGTGGCCGATCATGTACCAGAGATGATTTAGGGTGCTCGGCGATTTCAAGCATGTTCACAGACACAAAAAGTTACAAGACAAGATTAAGGGTGATTCTAGCTGTGCGTGATGGGAGGATACCGTTTAGGGGGGAACTTATACTCACGATTTAGTCTGTTCCTTTCTGGCCTACTTAGTATCTTTAAGTTGCTTGCTTGCGCTGAATGACGAAACATCACTGAAATGATGATTTCGTGTGATGCAAGAAAATTCAACCATATTCATTAAGCAAATTATGCGTTCTTGATTCTTGTAGCATCGGTGGCGAATGCAAGTTTCAATGGCTGTTCCTGATCATGTGTGGGATCCACCTGTATTGCGGTGCGCCGGCCTGCATCCTGCTCATGCAGGCCTTATGTTCTAAGCAAACTGTGATGGTACACTGTGATCTGCTTTCGCTGTTGGCTCCCATACCAGAAATGACTTATCGAAGGCCATGGTTTTAAAGCCCTCAAAGGGAAATGAACAGGGTGAAGATGTTTTGAGTCACCTTTGATTGGTGGAATTGCCTAAATAGCTCCATTTCAGGTTTCAATGAACGCAATTGAAAAACGAGGGCTCCGTGGATTTTTCTATCCTCTTACAAATGTAATGTTCGCCATTATGACTGCATTGAGGGGAATGCGCCGATTTCGCGACCATTTTCAAGTAACGGCACGACAGGTTGTAGGTCTGTGGTCGCCGAGGCTCAGGCTTATAAAGCGGGAAGCAAAGGTGACTTCACAACCGCTCATTTATCTTGGATTGCACTTATTAAACTCAATGATGTGTGTCGACAACCGCAAGTTTTAGCCAAGCCGACAAGACTTGAATTTATGAATATTGACTGTCTCTCTCTATTAAGATTGCAACTTTTTTCATCCGCCACAATTGGCGGAAAGTGTTCTAGATTACTGATGTCAGAGAGGAGAAACTGGTCCTTTCGTCCGTCTCGGCGTCTAACAGAGTCTGGTCTCGGGAGCTCTTTACCCAATACTGCTCTCCCGATGACTCACAAATCCTGCGCTCTTGGCTATTCTCGAATCTTGCCGTTTCAACTCTTTCTATTGACGGAGGGAAAACCCGGCCATATGCCACAAAGACGCTGTCTGCATCTCGTGAAACCATGGATAGTTCAAGCATCAAAATGGTCATCCAGTTGGATTGATACTCATTATTCTGATGTTTATCATTGAAATTACAACGTCTGTCCTCATACGAAAAGGGGCAGAAGAAGCCCGAACAATGGAAAAGTACAACATACAAGCATAAGTGCAAGGCACAGAGGCGTCATGGCTCCTATCGATGGAGGTTCAAGTAGCCAGATCGAACTTCAAAATGTACAAAGCTAGGTCGCTCTATAGCAGTCGCAGCCCCTCCCAAGCCGAAATTGTCATCCTTCATCCTTCCTGGGACTGGCAATCGCCGCCAGAGGGGAAGTCGGATATTCCATTACTACTTCACTTGTGCAAGGGCATTCTCACAGATGGCTTCTCAGGTAAGATACCTGAGGTTTATTCTGTCGGTTTTTTTTGGCGATCTCCGTTTGTACGCTCGTTGGGCCGCTTTGCCTTGGCACTCTTGTCAAAGTGGTGAAGAAGCTTCAGATGATGAGGATGATCAACAGTTCAGATCCACTCGGTGTGGGGAATATCTTATCTGATAAGCATAAATTGAATCTAAGTCCCAGGCATATGATGGACAATTCAGGCGCATTGGAAATCGCTTGTATCTCATTACGAACGTGTATTTTACTTCCAAATCCGCATCAAAAAGGATCAGAAGCGCGCGGTATGAACGTGCCAATTAAGCGAATAATGAAGAATTAAAATGATTTAGCTAGGCTGTCTGGCTGAGACCCTAACGGCTGTGCTTTAACTTTAATGCTTATGTTGTGGCGTTGTAATTTGGGGGCTGAATCTTTCCAATGGTTGGAATTTCAGCCCCCCCGTAATCACGACATTTTCAAGACTCGTCCCCATTGCATCTACTAGCTGGACAACGAGAAGCTGTAAGTCAAATCAGCTGATCGTCGTCATCGGACAAACATATTCTATCGCTGCTTCGAACATGGCGACCCTCGTTCAAACGTTCAAGTCCCCCTCAAACCCAAACCGAAGCATCACCTACGCCCATCTGAACTCAGGAGCTCAACACTCACTTTTATTCTGTTACGGCGCAGACAGTAACTCTTTAACAGTTACTCTATATGAGTCTTTTCTGGAGTCCCATGCGGACCTCTCATTACTATGTGTTGACCGATGGACCCAAGGCAAGGACGCCGCCCGCACCGGGCCAGCCCTGCTATCGGAGCTTACGTCCATCACCCTGGAGCTTCTGGATTCGTTGAAAATCGACCATTTCAGTATTGCATCCCACTCAGCGGGCGTCTACCAACAACTGCACCTCGCACAAAGCGCACCAGAGCGCGTCAAACACGTCTTCCCCATTTCATCGCACATTCCAGGACCCTACACCGACTCCAAGATCATGAATGCCATGTGCTCGTTGCCGGACTTTCTATTCAAGCCAATCACAAAGCTAGACTCTACCATGGCCAACACTTTCATTGGAAAGACGTTTATCAACTTGATGGCGAAGAAGTGGGGCAAAGATAAGGATAGACTCTACGTTTCTTCTTCGGAAGATACAAGGCTTGTTCATGAGCGAGTAATAGCTGAGCGTGCGACTAACCCGATGCGCGCTGAAGCGTCGAATGTTGATTATCGCTTTGGGTATGGGCGCATTGAGGGGATTAATGCCGATTACCTGGCAGGACTTTATCGGGACTGTCCTGTTCACATCACCTGGTATACGTCGGATGGAGATGTTTTTTTCGGACCAGAGTGTGTAGAACGGATTTCCAAGGATATGGCTAGGGTGCAGGTGGAAATTGTGAATGTTCCGGGGGCGACTCATGCGGATATTTACATAAGAAAAGACGTTTGGGAGGGGATGTATGCTAAGATGACAAAGGAGCGCGAGGTGCGATGACGAAAAGATCGATGAAACTGTCTACTGAGAGTGACGAAAACATAGGAGCTGCTTAATTTCAAACTGGATACTGAATACACGATCATCAATTGATAGGGCGCAAAAGACCAGTCGTTTCATCATCATGCCTCACCCATTTAGGTGTAGATAGGCTCGGTCAGGTCATTCAATGTCAACCCCTCCTTAGCAATATCCTCCTCAATCAAGAACATCAGCGGCATCTCGACCAGTGTACCCTTGATCTGGCTCAGCAGTTCCTTGACTTGCTTCGCGCCTTCGGCACCAGGAGCGAAGTCATCGCGCACCACATGGCCCCACTGGAAGCGAGCAGGTCGACGCAGCCCATCCTTGCCCTCGGCTTCCTTATCTGCCCCGTGGAAGTAGTATTCAAAAAATTCCTTGTAAGTGGCCCAATTACGCACACAGTCGTCAGGGACGGCATGGAACACCTTGCGGAAGACCTCGGTGTTGGTGTGTGCGCGCGAGTTCCACAGGCTCTGCATGGTGTCTGAGAGAGGGTCGGAGACAATCTTACTCTCAGGGCAGTCGAAGTCAAACTGGTTGGGGACTCCGACAGGCTCAGAGTTCGCGTTGGGATGCTGGTAGTCCTGTGGAGGCAGAAGGCCCAAGTGCTTTCGGAACAATTCGCGACGGAGCGAGCTGGCGAAGCGACTGGCGGTCCACGGCTGACCGTTCATAGTTGATTGCACTGGCGTGAAGTCTTCGATAACGATTGCAATCTCAGAGTCGTGGTCGCCGAGTTGTGAGCGGTCGTTCAAGTTTGCAGAACCGCAAATGACAATGCGGTCGTCGGCGATCATAACCTAGGCTTGTTAGAAAAGAAGAGATCTCATGGTGCTTTGTAGGCAATACATACCTTCGAGTGTATATAGAGTTCTTCGCTCACGAAAGCGTCAATCTCAGCGTCAGGGTGCCCATCCCACGGCACATTGCGAATATCTTCGCCGCCCAACATGTAACATGAGCTGACAGTGTCCCAACGGCCGGCGGACTTACCACCTTGGGTGCCTTGGACATCGTGGGCAGCCTGCTGATATTGCTGGAATGGAGCAGATGTATCAAAAGCGCTGCGAGAGGTGCTTTGAGGATAGCCACCTGCGCCACCTGCGCCAACTGTGTTATAGTCATACTGCTTGCGAGCATCCTCATAGTTGACTCCGCTCTGTTGCTCAATTGCAGCCATGAGGCCGGCGTTGTTGATCCGATCATAGTTGCGGAGGTTGTAGAAGCGAATATAGTCCATCGGATTGAAGCCCTCCTTGGCAATCAGCTCCATGATACTGTTTCCGCCACGGTTGATCGAGTTGTATTGGAACTCCATGATCGCACGAGTGCCCAGCATCTCGTCATCTCTTAAATCTCCAGCGAAGCAAGGCACAGAGGGAATGACCACGATGATTTTGTACTTTTGACCAGCACGGGCGGCCCGCAAGATGCGCTCCACAATAGCGGCACCGATCTTGTTCTTCACAGGGTGCTGGGATTCACCGGTGGAAGTGATGAAGAACTGGTTCTCAATGTACACAAAGTGCTGGCTGTTCTTAATCACTGCACAGTATGCATCAGCAATAGAGTGCTCCAGAGGGCTTCCGTTGCTCCATTTGGCACAACTGCGCACGATCTGACATGACATGTTGCCGCGGCTCTGGGATGTGGGGCGTCCGTATGCTGTCAATTTATCCTGATATTGATGTATTTGACCAGCCAATTGACCGCGAATTTGATTTCCGTACTGCGAGAACTCCTCGCGGAATCGGCGAGGAGCAAATCCACGCTCGCCTTCATACTGATGATCGTCCATTCCGCGAGTGCTGGAGTGAGATGTTTCCTGGCCTGGCGGAGGTGGGTAATAAGGCGCTTGTCCCTGAGACTGGCCCTGATGCGCAGAGTCGGTCGAATGAGTTGGTGGTGGCGCATAATAAGGCGTCTGACCCTGTGTCTGCGATTGGTATGTACTTGCAGGCGACTGGCTCGAGGGAGGTCCAGATGGGGGCGGCGGGAAAGAGTTGCCGGTGTAAGTATACTGCTGGTGCTGCGAGCTTTGATCTGCCGATAATTGACTGACAGGCGGCGTGTAGGTCTGACTACCGCCTGCTTGGTAGGGCTGGTATGACGAAGCAGGCTGCTGCTGCTGCTGCTGATACTGTTGCGGGTTCGGACTAGTAGAGGCCTGGCTAGGAGGCGGTGCGTAGCTTTGCGTACCCCCCGATGGATAGGCTTGGTAAGATTGATTGGATTGTGTTTGCTGTTGCTGTGGGCTAGCAGAGCCCTGCGCCGGAGGAGGAGGAGGATATTGTGAAACGCCTCCGTGATAATAAGATTGCGATTGGGGTTGCGGGCTCACAGATGTTTGGCTTGGAGTCAGTGTGTGGGCGGAGGTGCTATCAAGCGGCTCCGAGTGATATTGCGAGGTCGGTGTCTGCTGTTGTGAGGTCGCAGAGCCGTGACTTGGAGGTGGTGGATATGTGGAAGTATTGCCTTGCTGCTGCAGTTGATTTTGCCAGGCAGGAGTCTGCTGTTGCTGGGGGCTTGCAGTTCCAGAGGGATATGGGCTAGGCGGCGGCTGCTGCTGCTGCTGCTGTTGGTTTCCCTGCTGATTACCCTGCTGCTGGCCGCCAAACGAATTCGGTCTTCCGTAGAGTGCGAGCCTGGCGTACCTCGACTCATTGCGGACCTTGTACTTAGAATCGTAGATAAAGTTCCATCGCTCAACAAAGTGTCGCCGCAGATCCTCTACTACAGCCCCGTGCAGACTGACTGAGATATCAGACCAACCCATTCTGGAACTAGTCTTCCTGTCCAGCTGGTTCTGTTCCCAGTGGGAAACGTCATGGAAATCGAGGACCCGCGAGTTGTTATAGTCCTGACCGGGGAAGACAGTTTCATTGATATCCTCGGGGTGGGCATCAGCAATGGAGTGCTGGTGGGTGTCCCAGCGACCAAAGCAAAGATCCAAACCACCCATGAAAGCAATTTGACCATCAATGAGGCACAATTTTTCGTGATGGGCCCAGTACAAAATCACATCCTCGTTCATTCCATAGAGCCCTTTCAAGGCATCTTTGGACATCTTGGTAAGGCTAGCGGAGTCGAGTGACATGTGCTGAAGAGATGTGGTGATATTCGAAGCAAGCTCTTGGCGATCAGGCAAATGGTCGGGGTGGCGGAAGACCGCAATATTGGGGTGGAGGTTCTCAAGTGCATGCTTGGTATGGGAAGAAGAGAGGGTCAAGGCTTGCGTAACTTCCTTGTAGACGATGATATTGACACGCACGCCACGCTGGGCCGCCGCCTGCAGCATTCGATCGAGTCGATACTGCTCATTCTTGGTTGGGGGTCTTCTTAGATAGAGCTCCGGGGAGAGCCACCCTGCGGAAAACAAAGATCAGATAAACATTTCGCGGTTCGGTACCAAGGAACCAAAACTCACAGTCCAGAATCCAGATGGATTCGCGCGCATTCTCCAGAGCTCTGGAGACAGCCCAGAAATAGCTGCAGCCATCCACGTACCACTTTACATCATTGTGTTCACGGGAAGGAGCAAAGCTACCGAAGCGGTGCTCGGTGGTGGGCTTGGTGGCACCATACTGGGCGTAAGCCTGCGGATCGATGGCGGTACCAACCTTCTGAGCGAACTCGTTACCGAATTCGGCAACAGTACCTTGAATCTTATCGAGGAAACCACCTAGCTTATCCTTCTTCGGTGGATGTTCTTGGTACTGGGGTTGTTGTTGATAAGGCTGGTGCTGTTGCGTGGCCGCGCCGGGGGGTTGGCTACTGTATCCGTAAGGGTTCTGATTCTGTTTCTGTTAGCTTGAAGCAGAAGAATGATCTTGGAAGAGCGGTAGTCGTACCGCCTGTCCCTGATAGCTGGGCTGAGTCTGAGTTTGATCGGAGGGCCGCGAGGAGCCATGAGTCTTGTAGGTGTCGCGAAGCTTCTTGAATGTATCGCCGAGTCCTCTGGTTCCGTCACCAGAGCCACGTTCAGGCTCATAATAACGGCCATAGGCCAGGTCGTCTTCTTGTCGAGACATTGTATGAGGAACAAATGGGTGAAGAGGGAGGAAGCTGGCCACCTGATGGATGCCTAGGTGAGAGTGGGGAGATGTTTTGATAGCTCCGATGCCCCGCTACCCAGCCACGATGGAGACGTACGTGGCTGTGTTTCTGACATGCTCTATTTAGCCTAGCTCTCGCGTTATGGAGCCTATTCTAAATTTGTCTTTTAATGCGCAACTGAAGTCTCAAGTCAGTATGCATAAAATCGCGAAATTGTTTGCAAAAGCCGTGAGTATCCGTAGATCGGCGCTCCACCTCTGCGCGTGTGCATCCGATGACAGACGATAGATCATTCAAATGAATTTGCTAGTTATAAGTTTATTTCGAAATCATCACGTAGAGAAAAGAAAACCGTAAAGCTACCTTGAAATCTCACCATAATGAGAATAAACCTTGTCTAATCTAGATAAATCTTGGCTTTAGATAAATGTTGACGTAGGTAAACAGCCCACCTTATCGATACCGGGGAAACTGGCATCTATACGTAACCGGACTCTCCCCGCACCTTAGGTAAGAGTGAGATCAGCCCCGCAAGTATAAAGCGGTCCCCGACATCACCTTATCAACATATTCCACAACCTGATCTGACCCCGATATTTCTACCGTCGCCATGTCTCTCGCCACTCTCGATGTACACTATTCAATGGGATACCCTTCCTGATCCAGCGCTGACTTCCCCCAGAGTTCCCAACACCCCAATCTCCCCGCAGCATCGCAGACGCTGTTTCACGCCAAGGCCCGGCAGCGACTGAGCTTCGAGAAGATCGCCCAACACATCGGTCGCAATGAGGTCGCTACTGCAGCTGTCTTCTACGGCCAGGCCAAGGCCTCTGCAGAGGATATTCACCGGCTGGCTGATTTGCTCATGATTGACCACTCGCAATTGGAAATGCAGCTCAATGGCTTCCCCGATCGCGGCAAGTCGGTTGAGATGCCGCCAAAGGAGCCTTTGATCTATCGTCTTTATGAGATTGTGCAGAATTATGGATATGCTTACAAGGCCATTCTCAATGAGAAGTTTGGAGATGGTATCATGAGCGCTATCTCCTTCTCGACCAGTGTCGAGAAGGAGACAGATGCTGATGGGAATAACTGGGCTGTTATTACGCTGCGTGGCAAATGGTGAGTTGGAATCTTCTCAGAAGGACAAGCTACAAGTTTCGTACTGACATTGGCAGGCTGCCCTTCTCTCGATTCTAGAGTAAACGGCATTTGACATGCTTTTCTTATTTACTTTGACTGCTGCCATACTTTGTTTAGTTTTCAATACGAGTTCGCTATTCTCCAAGTTCTCTCTTCGAGTATCTACCCTTGGTAAGAATATCAAAGCTTCTTTGGATTCTATCGTTTTTCGATAGTCAGCGAGCTGGGTGGGTCCCATATCACATTTGAAAGGTCACTGTAAGGTGTTGAAACGACCAGTCCATATCAGATCCTTAAGCAACACACAATGTGTTTAATAAGTTATCGTCAAAGGACTGACAGGCAGTTCGTTGGTCTCAACATGCACATCTGACTTCGATATCAGCTTGTCCTATCTACGATAGCTCTCAATGCCCACAGGATAGAGTAATATTTGCTCAGCTAAAAAGAAAAGGGTATTGATTCGACGGGCCCCCGACTCCAAAAATGAGAGGAAGACGCCCGCAAGCAAACAGCCGAGAAAAGGCATAATCATAAGAGGAGGCATCTCGAATAGAGATAGAATCGTAAATAAAAGAGCACCAGGACTAGTCCCACCGCATTCCCCACATGCCGCCACATCCGAGCCAGGTCTTTTGTTCTAGATATGTGTCAAGGAAACCAGTAGTGCGAGGGTATTATACGGCTAGCGGTGCTTGTGCATGGGGAATTATTTGGGGGAGATGGGCGGACTGCTTAGCAGCAGTCCTCACAGCACTCGAAGCACAGGAGACCTGCACAGCTACAGCCATGTCAGTTTGGGTTTATTTCAAAGGATGTTAAGCTTGAGAATGACTTACACGCCGCAGCAGACGTCGCCAGCACCACCACCGCGAAGCTTCATCATGTTCTCCTGGGAGTTCTGAAAGGAAGCGTGTCAGTACAGAGGTTCCAAGGAATCGGGTTTCAAATGAGAGATAAGGGACATACGGGCTGCTCAGTGACAACGCGCTCAGTGGAGGGAGCATCAGGGCTGCTGGGCTGCTGGGTCTGGACCGAGGCAGTGGTGCCATCCCAGGCAGGAGCAGACTCCTGCTTGGAGGAGAACCAAGAAGAGATGTTGCCGAACATTATGTGGAAGTTGATGGAGAGTGGAAGATGAAAGCTTAAAATCCAGGGGAAACCAGTGAAGTGGAAGGAAAGGAGGGGGGCGAGAGTTGGCTTTAATACCCCGACTACAGTCTCACTTCCAGACCCTTGTCCCTGATACAAGTGCTGAGCCACTCTCGGTTAAGCCGGGGGCCCTGGCGTCGTCACCCTCGTCACGGATGACCGTAATCGGGGCCGATGGGCCTCTTTGAAAGGTCCACTCGTCGCCCTAAGCCCTGCCACGTTGGCGCCCAGCCATTCATGTTGGGCCTAGCAGCGTCACTGTGGCTACCTGAGGGTGCTAATGATCTCATCTCAATAAGAAGACGGGTGATTTTCGAAGATGTGTATCAGCAACTTACCAAAACAAAAATAGCCTAACCTTGGGCCAGGAGATGGCGCCCCCTGAGAATGGCGGGTGCCTAGGACACTCTTAAGATGCGACATATAATCCACGGATTACCACCCCCACAGGTGCATTTGGCCCAGGAGCGCTAAGCTTCGACAAGCTTCGTTATTCGCGCACATCCCACTTATTTTTAGGCACCCGCACCATGGCTCAGCACCTTTCACGCATACCCCATTCAAGGTCCAAAAAATGGGCACCGAGGCAAATATGAATCAAGCCATTCTTCGTTACGCTATCACTCCATTCTTTTTTCTGGCCTCAAGTACGAGATTCATGTTGAACCCACAGTTTCTTCGAAACCTTGTGTTGAGTCACATGACTTGCACACCTGGCAGGTCCAGTCCCCGTAAATTTTCACTTTCGTGTAGAACCCGCGCATCAAGACGATCAATAGCCGGAGACCTCAGCAGCCATGGCCACCCCCACAGAAACCCAAATCCAGCGCGAACGCGACTACGAGCGCTTTAAAAACTACACCGCCTACGGTTTCCTCGTGGTGGCACCTATCATCATCGCCCTCCCACCACGCAGACTAGACCTGAACACCGTCGCACTCGCCAGCGCCTTCGCTTTCTCCGCCAATCACGTCACACGCGAACGTACAGGACGCAGCATCGTCGAGCGAATTGAGGCCCGAATCTCCACACGCCCTGGTATCATGCGCGACCTGCCGAGCGGTCGTGCCGAAGAAATCCAGTCCAAATTGCGGGCGGCGCGGGATGCGCAAATGCAAAACGCCGCGGGCGAGGAATTGGAAAAACTCAAGGCTCGCCAGAATCAGGAACAGGGTGTTGTTGATCGAGTGTGGATGGGCGGGGAGTCGGCCGGTTGGAAGGAGCGCCGGCTAAGGGAGGAACAGAAGGCTATTGAGGAGGGGAAGGGGTATGGTGATCTGATCATGGATCATATCTGGGATGTATGGAACTGGGGCCGCAAGACTGAGGAGGATGACGATGACGATGAGTGAGCGCCTGCATTGTGAAACTGCATATTCGCTAGCACCGCTATCGTCTCCTGTTGGATCGGCTTATTATCCTGATCTTCACTTCCGATTTCCGTCGAGATCTATTTCGCTGCACATTCTTTGTCATATCGACGGCTCCATATATGTACCATCACTTCGTTCGGATTAGCATGGGATCAGGCGTTTGCATGTGACTATTCTTTTATATCAATACACCTCTACTCTTGGAGCACCTGGGAATCTCGTCTGTTCCGGGTGTGTCAACTATGACCCTACGTGTTCATTGGAAGAAGTAGATGTAAATATGTACTTAGCATTTTTGATTATTTCTAGCTCAAGTTGTGCAGGGGGTGGCATGCAAGTAATTTGCTGGAAGAAAAAGAATGAGAAGTCGTGGCTGGTTTCGAACGCGCACCATCAAGAAACACGAGAACTACTCTGATATGGACTCACACCTCAATGAAGCCAAGGAAAGCAAAAAAAAACTGGTAGCTTCTCTTTGATTGAGCGTGTCATCCTTAGTGCAGGGGCCATGCTAATCTTCTCTGTATATTTTCATTTGACCAAATGTCCCGAAGGACATGGACTTTAACCTGAAAGTGATATATAAGCAGCGCCGGGAGGCAGTATCTCACCGCCTTCTATGGACCTCTGCTGGCACACAGATGCGGGCGGTGAGCGGTGGGAGTTGCATACAGCAGATTTCTGTGGGAGTGTTCTCGCCACTTAGCTCGAGATATAGCCTAGTTATCAGGCATGGAAAAGAATTGTCCAGACTGAGGAGGTGAGGAAAAGGAAAAATTGAATTAACAGGACTTGAAATGACTGGAATGAGGGGTCGTTTCGCTTAGCGCATGACGACTCCCAGATGTTGATGATCGTGGTGCAATGTTGAAAGGCGCATGTTTGAGTATTTTGGCCATTGAGCGAGCCCAGCGGTGCCAAAAGGAGAAAGACGTGGCAAAGGTCAGCTCCATGATCAAGGAGCCAGGCCATCATTTCCTTATCTGCAATAGTATAACTAAAGAAATGGTATGTTGACCCTGATGACACACTGTCAGGTTTATTGAAATGCTCACCCGAGTGTAGGAGGCTTTAGCTGGCTTACAGGCTGATTGATATCCCATCAATTTTGAAGGAAAACTTTCAGAATATCCTTCCCCTTCACTTTTACGGCTTCCAATGCATAGAATGGATCATAGGTAAGCCGCGATCGAGCAGCTTCTTAACGAACTGCGCATCGTCTCGTTTGATGGCTTCGTTCATTATCGTAGAGAAGTCGCATATGTCAAAGGCCTCCGGCGAAGAACTTCATGAGTCAAGGATCTCCCAAAATTCCTGGATAGAGGAGTTGAGGGCACTCGCTCGGCTTAACAGGAGGGTAATCTGGAATCCAACCGGGATGGACAGGGCACCTCTTGCAGATCCTGCAATACAGCCGGTTACAGTCACTATGAGCTGTGCATTGCTTCCACTGGACTCTACAGTCCTTTGCGCGGCGGGTTCCGTAGCGATGGATGCCATTGGCATGGCCACATTCTGGGTTGGAGCAAAAGCCCGATCGGCCAGAGCTGTAATTCATTTGTCGAAGTGTGGATAAGGCCTATTATGGAGATATATCAGTGTTACAAAGTACGACAAGCGAAGGAGAGCTCGCACATCCATTCCGATGGGCCGAAGGTGACAAAGTTTGACTTAAATAGAGCAAGGCGGTCACCAATCTCTTGAATGTAGAACCATGAGTGTCAAGGAGTAACTGGGACAAGGCCTTTTAGTACTTCACAAAGGGGACAAGGCTGACGTTACTCGTCAGCCGTCGGCGGAGGTCTAGTAAGAATAGATCTAATCTCATGCACCCTGCATTCTATAACCTAGCGCCCCAAGCTTTGGTTGCTTCAAACGGTGTCGTGATGTGAACACCAAGCTGAGTAGGGCCAAGCTGGTGCAGAATAAGCGCTTGTGGCGTGAAAAAGTCAACTTTTATCATTTTTATCATGTATTGGAGCCTACATGATGCACGGGTCGCCTGCGGAGTAGTATGAGCCAATCGAGAAAGTCCCCATATTTGGGTGTCACCAAGGGGCTGAATCCACCACATCTCATATTAATATGAGTTTTTCTGGAAACAGCACGTCTCCAAGCGCTCTGAGCTGTAACTAATGCAGTAGGATCATAGTCAGTCTGGTCGGTGCCTCACCCGTATGAGCTTCTGCTTCATGTCATAAGGGCTTCCTAGCCCCTCTCCTGGTTACAGAACATCGAGAAGTATCTCGCAAGGGTTTAGAAAACCGATTTGCGCTCAAAATTGTGCGTGTTGAGATACCAGAGAAGAAAACCCTCAATGAGTCTCAAGCTAAACCTTTCGCAAAGCCAGAACTTCCAGTCTGGTGGGTCCAGTTGCTCGGTCCACCTAGAGAACTGGGTTACTTAATCAGATTAGGGGTGTAAAGGGCAGTACCTTTTGAAGTTGTTCCCCATAGCTGCCACTTTCCGCCGAGCCGAGATCTTATTGTCATCTTCGGGGCTCTGGTCTGGCTCACGGAGGAATATATTCCAGTCGAGGATTTCCCCCGCGTTCTTGGGGCTTTTCTATGATGGTGGCATCTGAGGTCGCGGTGGCTGAGAGATAGGCATCGAAGGGGAGAGTCCATAAGTGAGCAGGTACGCGCAGTTTTATGTTTTCCTCTCTACGATGCATGATAGAGCCGCTATAGGGTTGTATTATTTAGGGGGTTGATAGCGTGGAACCGTATTATTTACAGGTTATTGATACTCTCGCCGGGATCTCTTCTTCAATCAATTGTATGAAATGTAGAAACGAGCGATCTAAGACTAAACGACATCTAGCTTACAGACAGACACCTTGCTATGATCATTTTCATCTTCAGCGCGACAGGCAGTCTTTGTCATCAATCACAGAGCCAACGCCAACCCAATACCTCCTGCGAACATCGAGGCGACCGTGATAATGCTGCTGATTCCCAACATACTCATCCCACTAATCCCATGCCCACTAGTACATCCGCCTGCAATACGCGCTCCAAACACCATAATTGTCCCACCCAGGATACCTCTCGCAGGCGAGATGGCCAGGGCATCCTTTATTATCATCTCTGGCACTGCCTTCGACAGCACATAGCTGCTGGCCAAAATTCCGCTTGCAAAAGCAATCGCTTTCGACAAAGGAATTAGGCTTCTTGCCACACCCGGCGTCGCGGACGAACTAGTCTCACAGCCCAGACAACCCGAGAACCAGCGCCCGATGTCCTCATAGCATGTTGAAACACCAACCGGTGATTTGGTCAGGATGAGCGTCGCCAGCTGCCCGGCACCAATTAACATGCCGCCAACCACAGGATCCAGAAAGGTTTCAACCTGGCAGGGAGCAAAGTATCTGGCGGCCAGAATCAGGCAGATGCACATCCCCTCGAACATCAGCAGAGCCGTGTTGGGGTCAACGCCGAACTTTGCAGGAAGGCTATTGTTTGCTTGGGTATCGGCGCATGTTGGAGTTTGGCGCAGTCGTTTCCCAAGTATTGTATACAGAATCCCCCCTAGGATACCGCCGATGATTGCATACCGCCCGGATGGTACCCCTGTGCCAACCTGGACGAGTACAGTGCCGGGGCAAGCGCCTGTTAGGACCATTCCAAAGCCGACCATCACACCACCGATGATATTGCCGTCATACGGACCTAGCCGGCCGAGATTCGAAGGAGGACGTCGGCTTATTCGTCGATGAACAAGACGCTCGTAGAGCGCCACGGCTAATCTGTCCGAAATTTAGTGCCCGAATAAGAGTGAAGCTATGATGATTGAAGCCAGGACAGACTGTCATACCCGCTCGCGGACCCCGCTGTAAGAAAGACTTTCAGCATATGGAAATCCTCCAGCTCCATCTGGGATAAGATGACACTTGGGAGGTAAACCCCCGAAGCAGTGAGCGCGGACCCGAAAAGGGCACCTGCCATGGTAGAGGGAAGCAAATGACTCGACATGTTTCTTTCTGGTGTGGTTTAATTGAGCTGGGCTTTTGATCTGAGAAGAGAAGACTTGTTGAGATCTCCTGTGCGGAGGAGATAAGACAGACTATCAACCTTTGGAAAATGTCAATGGCGGGAATACGGAGCCACGGGAGGGTCAACTATCTAGATATACTTCTACATGACGCAAATGCTTCGCATGCACATCCAAATTTTTCCCTTGAAAAGGTCCCCGAGTTAGGGCTTCAATTCGATGAGTATTCGGGGACCCGATTTTAAACCTACCGTCGTACCCGAGTATTCGTCCGCCAAAATGCTTTGAACGGCGAGTGGCGAGACATTACAAGTCGTAACGGCTGAGACAAGCCTTGTTTCCTCGAGTGATGCGAGCAACTGGGGTAAGCAATGAATGAAAAATTAACCTGGAAAAATTCGGTGGATACTGTTTGACTTTTGTAGATGCGCGCCACAGACTGTAACGGCCATTTCTTGGTTGTACACACGAAGATCCAGACATATCAATGCAAAGGCCACTTAACAATTTGTGGCTGAATAATCTCTCATGGCATATTGTAAATGGAATGGATGGTTAGATTTGATTTCGTCCGACGCTGCCGGGCAAGATCGTTCGCGGCCCGTCTCGGAACTGTTGGTTTGCACGGAGCAGCTTTTTAGTCCCCGAGAGAGTTCGGCGACATCGACGGAAAGGAGACTCCTACTACTATTGGCTTCAATCCTATATAGATCTTACACGTGCTACGTCGAAAAAGCCGTACTGACCCCGTACGATCATGGGAATGATCACAGGACACTAATTCCTAGTCGTCCAAACCAAACCGTTACAAACACTAGCCCTGAGAGAAGCCGGAAAGATCAAGCTCTCAATCTTAGTTGAAAATCTTCATCCTCTTGCATGCTGTCGTGTCATTGCAATACCGCAGCGCCGATCTCCAAACATCAGGGACTTCTTAGGCCCTTTGAACCCCCTCAGCAAGGCGATAAAGGTGAGTAAAAATGGATTGGTAGGCCGACTGAAGAGTCACTGAGAAAACCTATAGCTGCTTCCAGTCACCCTCCCGACATCTAGCATGGTCCTCCCGAGACCCGCGCTGGGCCGATCCCATAAATCACGATCGAGGCTATGGCTCTATCTTACGGATGATGTCCGTGAAGACATTCTATTAGAAAGTGAGCTACTCCTCCTATCGTTCGCAACCGGTATCCAAGACGCCGCTGCCTGGCCGGACTACACTTGCTTCGCATCGAACCAGACCGGCAACACGCTATTCCTTGCCATTGGCCTTGCAGGACTTGCAGGCAACGCATATAGCTTCCCGAACATTGGCATGAGTCTTGGTGCTTTCGTGGCTGGTGGATTAGTGATGGGCCAAATTGGGAATTATTTTGGTGCCCGGAAACGACTTTGGCTGCTTACCACCAGTCTCATTCAAACGGCGATGGTGTATGCCGCTGCAGCGATTCAGTATAGCGTCCCGTTGCATCGCGATGGGCCGATGGCATTGGCTGTCATTTTCTTACTGGCGTTTTCATCTGGAGGACAAGTCGCCATGAGTCGCTCGCTGAAGATCACGGAGATTACGACAGCAATGGCAACGGCAGCTTATGTGGACTTCGTGGTGGACCCAGGTCTGATAAGGTTGAACAATCGTCCACGAAATCGTCGAGGTTTGTTCCTGGCTATGTTGACAGCGGGGTGCTTCGCTGGAGCATTTGCCCAGCGTGCAGTCAATTCGACCTTGGCATTAATACTTTGCGCGATTGGCAAGTCGATTGTCACGTTGGCTTTCCTCTTCAATAGGCGTATTAGTTAAGGGAAAGTGAGCAGCTAATTCATTAGAGAGCGTGATGATAGTATTTTAATCGTGGTCACCATGTATTCCGCTTAAATGTACATATAGCAAACACTAAATACCACGGTGAGGTGTGGTACTCTTGGAGGGAAGAGTGCCAAAAATTAAACACTTAAGCTCGAGTGACTATTCAGTATAGACTGTATTGTTCTATGGGCGTGGAAGGTGAAGGGACAAGATCGACATAAGAACAAAGGACGCTATCCGAGTACTTCAATTTAGCTGCAGTTAAAAATTGTTCAAATGACTTCAAGGTAGATAATCTGCACAGGTAATAAACAACAATCAATAGTGTATGAGTGCGCAGCTTCCTCCATCACCGCATATGGCTAAAACAGATTGTTCATCAAGCTTTGGACTTCAGCGGCCGGCGCTTTGATCTTTGGTGGCCATCAGTGACCTCGTCTCCGACCTCGACGTTGTCATCTCAGTAATGCTTCTTGCGGCTTGTTAAGCTGTGCAGAACATTCAACCTATGGGCGTCTCGACTCAACTGCGATAAACCGTCAATCAAAAATTTCTGCTCTTTCACTTTCCTAACTCCATGTTATATTTTTGCTTCCAGATTGGTTCGTAGCTGGAGGTATGAGCGCGCATTTGGTACCAACGGCAGCTGACTACCACAATCACCTAAAGCCTTGCATAACGTTCTTGGGCAAAAGGGCATAGGTGGGGATGCACCGTCCATTTCCTTAGTCAAGTGTGTCAGTTCACCTGCATCCATCCTGAACCAAGTCGTGATACAACCTTAGTGCTTTGATGTCCAGCTGACGTTTGAAATTATAAGTATGACATGCCTTGCTTCACCAGTCGGGGTTTATCTCGGGGATCATGTGGGTCCCGTCAGCCCATATATGCAAGTGCAATTCCTGCTGTATTACGAGTTATCGTAAGTATAATATGGCTACTTCTCCACTCTGAAGTGATTTAGGGTGTATTGGCTACTCCGAATCTAAGTTAAATTGTTGATCTATAGCATGTTTGAAAGGTACGTCACTGTATCAGATGGTAAATCCAGAACCCAATATAGGCGATGATGTAAAGGGAAAGTGGGGAGACCCCGACGTTCGGACGCCGATGTTCCCACTGTCTTGAGTTTATTGTGTGGCATTGTCGTTTAGCAGTCGGCGCAGTCGGCGAGTGCTTTGCTTTCACTTTGCCGACCGTGGGAAGCCACGATTCCCCGCAAATAATAACTGATGTTCGCGTATGACAGGATCCACACGGTGTTATTTGATAAGTGGCGTTGTCAGACGTTAAATCCCTTCACCGTTCTAATGAATCTTTAAAAATTCCGTTTAATGCACGAGATCTCAAACATTTCCAAGCATATTTCCACGAATCCACTTCATAATGAGCAATATGGGACAACCCACTGTGCATACTCTTTTCGAGAAAAAGACTTCGACTTGGCAATACATGGTCGCTTGTCCATCCACCAATGAGGCAGTCATCATCGATTCCGTCCTTGACTTCGACCAGGAAAAGCTGAAAATCAGCACGGAGTCTGCGCAAGAGCTCCTAGAAATCGCTAAATCTAATAACTACCGTATCGTCGGACTCCTGGAGACCCACGCCCATGCCGATCATTTGACTGCGTCGCACTACTTGCAGAAGGCACTCATTGCTGCAGGCCAGGCCCGGCCACCAATCTGCATCGGCAAGAGGATCCGAACTGTCCAAGAGACCTTCGCCAAAATGTACAACATTCCCGAGGATGAGATCAGCAACGTCTTCGACCACCTCTTCAGCGACAATGAAGAATTCCGCATCGGTGAACTGACCGCCAAAATCTTCCATCTCCCGGGGCACACGCCCGACCATGTTGGCTACGTGATTGGTGAGAATGTCTTCACGGGCGACTCCATCTTTAACCCGGATGTCGGAAGTGCACGATGCGATTTCCCCGGCGGAGATGCTCGTACATTGTGGAACTCGATGCAACAGCTCCTTTCCTTACCGCCGCACTACAAGTTATACATAGGACATGACTATCCGCCTGTGAGTAATGACCAAGCTGAAGGCAGAGAGGCCATGCCCTTTGTGACAGTAAAGGAACAGAAAGAGCGCAACAAGCATGTGAGGGAGGGCGCCAATGAGGAGGAGTTTGTGAAATGGAGGGCTGAGAGGGACCAGGGTCTTCGCGAACCAAAATTGTTGCATCCGGCCTTACAGGTCAATGCTCGTGGAGGACAGCTGCCAAAGAACAGACACAATGGTGGAGTCTTTTTCAAGTTGTTGGTCAAGGTTCCAGCCGAGTTCAATTGACAGTGTTTTGGTAATTTGTCCATAATTCAGACTATGGTTATGCATGATGAATCTGTAGTCGTTTCGTTCTGGTACCTAGCAAGCCGTCCTCCTGCACCTCATCGCACCTCCGAGGACAATAGCGCGTTTAGTGCGAAATTTGGAGTCGATCGGTCCGGAATCCCAGAAATTAGAACAACTGGTCTGAGAAGGCGCTGCGGTTGCGATCGGGCAGAGGGCTTTAACTTGTAATAATCGTCGAGAATAAGGATTTTAAGAGATTCGAATGCCGGGCAGGTTCTGTCCTCGACCCGGTCACGTGGGTTTCTCGCCATGTCAGAATCCAGAGCTCGGAGATGGAATATCTAAATTGCCGCTTGTTGTGTGTTAGTCAGCTTGCCCCCAATAAATTGCCAGATAGGGGCTAAACAGTAATTCAGACCTTTTAATGATTCCATTGGTTGAGCCTATATATCCACTACAAACTTAGCCGGGCCTTCGGTCCCATAAAACTCTCGTTAGCTAGATAACATAATATGTACAGTGGGGTTTCATAAGTTTGAAACCCTCTTTTTACCGCCTACACCTCACCGCCCTTCCACCACCTCACCGCCTATACCATCCCCTACGCCTTCCAATGCGCACCAGATCAAATATCCTACTTTCCAACACATTTAATGCCTCCAATTCGGTCAGCAAGGGCACCGGTAGCGCCTCCGCGCCGCCCTAAGTGCCAGCTAGACGCATATATGCGTACAAAGCTCGTTGAATTGAAGACTGTCGCCGGCTGGACCTATAAGCAAATCCACGAGGAATATCTGTCTATTCCAATCAATACAATCAAGACAACGGTCAGCCGTGCGAAACAAAGGATTAATAATAAAACCTCACCTCGCTCTGGGCGTCCGCGGAAGCTAGATGAGGACGATAAATCAAAGCTTCTGAATACAATCGACACTAATCCACGGATTACCTACGATAACCTTCTCGCAACAGTTGATAATAAGGTTAAACGAACCTCTATCTGGCGGCTTTTACACGAAGAAGGCCGTCGGAAGTGGCTTATCCTCGACCGGCTTGGTTTAACGCCTAGCCATGCCGCCGCACGACTTTAATGGGCACAGGAATATAAACACTTTATACCGGAAGAATGGGCACGGGTCTTCTGGTCAGATAAATGCTTAATCGAGCGGGGGATTAGCGAACGTCGGGAGTATACGTTTACTCCACGAAGTAAGCAAATCCTTGCGCGAGATATAAGGCCTTTATTAATGAAAGGAAACTAGGTTAAATAGATGTTTTGGGCTGCCTTTTCTGGATCAACGCGACGCACTGGCCTAATTCCTTTATATTGAGATTTTGGAGGTGGGAAAGTGTGTTGTATTCAGTAAGTGTACGAGGGAGTAGATATATGGCACCCATGCGGACCAAGGCGGGTACGCACGGCAGAAAGTGGTAGGAAACGTGACCGTTTCCCCTCAACAAGAAGGCCATGTTATCACATCCTCCCCCACCAAATAGGATCATGTCCCCATGATTCCCAGTACGTACAAGATCGGACACGATGGTCCCAATTAGTTTTTTCAATACATTATAAGTGGAAGTAGTCAACAAAAGAAATCTGTTAAGGACGGGAACATTTGTTCCCAACTGCGGCCAGAATTATCCGGTGGGTGCCGCAGTGTCATCATAATCATAATATACGGGCCCGACTATATCCAAGGGAACGGACACGCGCGAGTTATCATCTCAACCAGTCGCGTAGGATATAAATAAGTGGGTACGTCATTACAGAAGAGGGTCCGGATAAGCGCGTCGATTATAAGCGATTAGAGCCGCGCGTGTCCTGTTAATCATTAAGCTTAGCTAATTAGGCGCGTCTGAGGTAGATCGTGCCTAGCATAGCGGTATCGTCTATAGTAACAGAATTAATAGGATCAACAAAATTAATAAGATTAATAAGATTATAAGGATCACTAGGATCGCGGGGACCCGATTTAGAAGATTACGTAGGCGTACGCGTTTGTTATGGGTGAGGATATAGGCGCATAAGAGTTCGCCCCCTATGTTTTTCTTCCCTTACCTCTCTAACCTATTCTTTTCTGTACCGTTCGGTTCCCTTTCGTGCTTGTTCGCCTATCTTTAGGCATTTTCTAGCTAGCGTCTGGTATTTGTTTTCGCCTACTTATAGGTTTACCCCAAAAATCCATAAAAAAAACATTCTTTTCTTTATTTTCGCGCGGTATGGCTAAAAAGTCTGGCTCTATTCGCTCCCGTGGCCGCTCGCCTAGCCATACTAAGTCTCCTTCGGTCGCCCCCGCTCGTTCCTCCTCTCCTCCGGTCGCCCCCATTCGCTCCTTTGTCGGCCTTAACGATAAAGGTAACCTAATCATAACTAGTTTCGTCACCGCTTTTGAGCGTTCGCTTGCGGCTACGCGTATTCGGAGTGATATAGACTAGCGTTATAGTAATCCCCGTGATTATAAGACGCTCTCTACTCTCCGTGCTGCCTAGGCTTACCAGTCTAGCACGATCGCCTCTGTTGGCGAGTCGTATACTAACTATGCTCGCGGTTTGGGCCTATTCGTAACTTGTTGCGTCCTCGTGAACGACGGGGACGTTATTTTTAACGATAGCTACACGAACTGTAGCTTTTCTAGTTCTAGCGCGGCTTATTCTTTCCGTTCGGAAGAGTACCTACCCTCCTAGATTCTGCGTCTCGTTTGGGACTAGAACCCAGATAGTAATCGTCTTCGTGGTATAGAAATTCTTACTCCCCTATCTGCCCCGATCGTGCCTATTACGCCCTAGAAGTCTCTTCCCCGTTTAGGTCCGGTTTCTGGGAGCCGCAAGAGAACTGGCTCGGCTGATCCCCCTCTGTCTTCGCGTTCCGCGAAGATATTCAAACTGTCTGCGTCCCCTTTGTCCCCGTCCGTTAGTGCTTCCTATACTATCGTGCCTTTTGAGTTACAATAGTATACGACCCCTTTAACCGACGCTGGGTTCCTTTCCCTTACCTATACGGAGGACTTCGCTGGTATTTGTGCTATCCTATAGGAGCTCCGTACGGTTGCGGAACGTCTGGATAATGACCTTACGTATATCTAGTATTTCTTGGAGCGGCGTAAGTAGCTCTGTTCCTGTTGGGAACTAGAAGGGCAGAACTACCACGAAACACTTCGTGGCCCCTTAAGTCCGTGGGATTAACCTTAGTCTGACGGGATCAGTCAATACCAGACAAAGGTTAGAAGGTCAAAGGTCATAGGATAGACTATAAGCAAATATAGCCTAAACGAAGACAGAACCACAGTTCTTAGGAATCAAAGGAAGAAGAATAGAAGAGTGGAAAAGGCTTGATTCTGTCTGCTAGGAATGAAGGACATATTTATAGGCTAGAATAGCCTAGAAACGACGTCTAGAATAATGTCTGAATGACATATAGACACTAGGCAACAGAATAATTAAGGTGGCAAAAGAGGGGAAAAGTGAAAAGTATGATGTCAATACTTAATGGTCTAGGCCACCCCGAAAGGATTAGGCTATATATGCCTAAAGGTAGACCATTTTCCCCTTAAGGAAAAGTGGTCTGCCTATCCTTAGGGGATTAAGGGCCGAAGTCTGTTCACTGAAGTCCGAAGACCATAGTCAAAGTCTGCGAGCAAGGCATGCCCGAAGACACCCCCGAAGGAACGGACCATTGATGCCTAGAGACGGACCATTTACCTCTAAAGAGAAATGGTCCCGCCTATTATTTAGGGGTCGATGGGCCGTTGCCCAGTCGGTTGTGGGCCATAATCAAAAGTGGTCAAAACCTCATTTTGGTGCAGAAAGGGTCAAGTCATGTGATCGATGTTTTTCGGTCTTATATGTTGAATATAAGAATAGATCTTTCTATGTAGCATTGGTCTATATTCCAACAGTTCCCCTTCCCTCGTCGTGCCTGAAGAGGAGCCGAACCCCTTCGATATGGACTAGGGGTGAACGTTCCCGTTCTATTTTTTTTTTTTTTTCTTTTTCTTGGTGATAATAATGAATTTAATGATGAATAACAATCTTTTGTAAATAGTCGCGTTGTTTTTCTTGTTTTTCTTATTCGATTATGTAATTAATTGTCTGAGTCGTATATAATCGTGCTAGTTTCTATATAAATAAATTAGTTCTTATATAACTGAATTAGTTTGTCGCTTTCGATGGTATAACCACTGTAAATAGGCTATTAAATAGTTTACGTTCGCTTGTATTAGCGTCCCGATATTGCGAAACTCGTTTATAAGAAACGTCTTTCTTATCTCCTTTAGCAGATAACTTAGAAGCTTTAGATTCGTAGTTATTTACCTCTGAATTCTACTCGTCCGCGTCCGATTCTTACTGCTCGGTCGCGACTAGTAGTGTTCGTCGACGTCGCGTCTTTGCCCTTTCTTTGGTAATTATACGCCTTATAGCTAGCTCCTCCCCTACCGAATTAAAGCGTACGCCTAAACGCTTAAAATCTTCCCACTCTTTCCTAGTAAAAGTAGACAGATCTGAATAGTTAGGGAGTTCCTTATTATCTTCTAGGACCGCGCGAACCTCTTTAGGCCGCTTAACCTATATTCGAGCCCGACGTAGGGCTATACGGGCTACCGAGGACGTCTATAGCGTCTTTAGATCGTCTACGTTCGCTTCTAGTAACCTTAATCTATTAATAAGTATGCGGAGTATATGGCTATTAGGCTCCGCTAAAGTATAAGTCCCGAGTAGGTAGGACTAGAGGACCTAGTAGGGTCCGAACCACTTACTTTTAAATTTCTTCCCGGTCTCGTTCTGAATTAATACCTAGTCGTTTAGCTAGAAGCTAGTCTTTGTGACGAGACTATCTCGTATACGTTTCGTCCTAATAGCCCGCGTAAGTAGTAGTTCGTTCGCTTTAATATATATATTACTAAGATTTTGGATAGTATCGGTACGTAAGGTTTCCGTTTCTGGGCTATTAGGTAGGTCGCTAGGTATTCGTAGGTAAATACTATATACCAAATAAAATAGACTAGATCCTATAATTATATATTCGTATACGCGCGTAGTGAATAGTGCTTAATATAAATAAAGATCCTAAGCCCTCGTAGGCTTATTTATTAGATACTTAGTAAGTATCCGTCTAAGAATTCTATTTAAATTTTCTACCTTCCCGTTCGTACGGGGGTAATAGGGAGTTATCGTCCTATATTGAGTCTCTAATAGCTTCAAAAAGTAGCGTACGGCTCTAGCTAGGATATTTAGGCTATTATCGGAGATTAATTCTTTTAGTGCACTATAGTGTACGAAGATCTTTTCGAAAAGAAAGTATCTAATCGCTTCCTTAGTAGTATCTTTTATAGCTTAGGCGATCGGCTAACTAGTGGTATAATTAATTACAGTAATTATCTAGCGATTACCGTTTAGTGTAGTAGGTAGCCGTCCGATTAGATCTATCCCCTAATATTTAAATAGCTAAAGTTTTATAGATACTATCGGTTACGAAGCTTCGCGTTTAAGGCCTTTCCGTAGTCCCTACGAGACTTAATAATTCGGGTAAGTCCGCGTAACTTCTTCGATATCGTGGCGTATCCCTAGCCACTACACTCGTAGGCGAATAACTTTATTTAAGCCCGGGTAACTAAGATAGCTAAACTCCTAGTATAGGCGTTTCACCTAGTCTCTACGCTAGTAGGGTTCTAAATAAGGCGCTTAAACCCTATCCCTATAGGTAAAGGTTAATTAGCGAGTAACCGCTACTATATCCTAATTCGGATCCGAAAGCTCTCGGTAGCTTAAGTTTCCTACGTATTTTAGGATAGCTTTTGCGATAGATTTCTTATCCGGAAGGGTATAATTTTCGAGATACCGTTCCGTAGCTACTAACTACTTCTCCTTAGGAACGCCTATAAATATATATATTACGTTTAATAAAGCGTTCTATACCGATTAGGTCTCCGATATATTAGCTAGGCTATCTCCTAGAAAATCCGGTCGCTAGCTAATAGTATTAGGTACGATTACCTCCGAACCTTTACGGTATTAGATTTCTAGGTTATAATTCTAGAAGTCGGCGACCTAACGAGCTAAGCGTTTACTATAGGTCGTAGTCGTCTATAAGTATTAAAGACTTATATAATCCGTGATAATAGTTATTTTGGTGCCGTTCTCGATATAACGGTCCTATACGCGCAGAGCTTCCTTAATAGCTAATAATTCTTTTTCCTAAACAGAGTAGTTTAGCTCTATACCTTATAACTTTCTCTTATTAAAAGCTACTAGGTAAAAGTAGTTATCCGTGTCTAATTAAAGTAGAACTATACTAATAGCCTACTCTAATACGTCTGTCTTAATTCGAAAAGGCTTATTACGGTCCGGTTATTTTAGGATAGGCGCTTATATTAAAGCCTCCTTTAGTCGTTTAAAGGCACTTTTATAACTAATTATCTATTAAATAGGTCTAAACTTATCCTTTTGGATTAATACGTCTAGTTCCTTTAATAGTCTATAGAGTAGTACGTATATTAATACGAAATCTCTAATAAAGCGTCGGTAATAGGTAGCTAAACTAAGGAACTAGCGGACTTCGTAGATATTACGCGGTCGTGGCTATTCGCGTATAGCCGCGACCTTTTCTGGTATAGGGCGAAGCTGCCCGTTCCTAATAATATATCTATAAAATTTAAGCTCTTAGGTTGCGAACTAACACTTTTAGGGTTAAGCGTATAGCTCCTACGCTTCTAGTAACGATAACACTTAGTCGATATGACTATAGTGTTCTTCTAAGCTATAAAAGAAGACTAGGATATTATTAAGGTATATGACCACGTATTTACCTAAGAGTGGACGAAGGGTGTCATTTATAGTCGATTAGAAGGTTACGGGTATATTATAAAGTCCGAATAGTATTATAAGCTATTCGTACTTACCCTATATAGTGTTAAACGCGGTTTTTTGGATCGAATTTTCTGCTATACGGATTTGCTAGTATCCAGACGTTAGATTAATTTTCGATATTACCTTTACGGTTCCCACTATATCTAAAAGCTCTTAGATTCGTAGTAGTAGGTAACTATTCTTTACCGAAAGTCTATTAAGGGCCTAATAGTCGATATATATACGCTATAAACCGTTATATTTCTTTACGAATATTACCGGGAATCCCTAAGGACTACTTAATGGTCGGATAAGTCCTCGATTAATTAAATCTTGGACCTATTAGGTCTGTTCGCTTAATTTCTTGGCCGATAAGGAATAGGTATTAATATTCACTAGATAGGCGTCTCTAATATTAATTTCGTAGGCGACTAGACGTTCCGGGGGGAGGGATTCGGGTAATTCTGCGCGGAATATCTTATTATATCTCGATAAGATTTCCTATATACGTAGGTTGGAATACCTTAGCGCCCCCTCTGTTTCCTCTTCCTCTTAATTAGGAAGGTCCTAAATAGTAGCGAATATTCCTTATAATCGTCCTTTCCGTATTATATATAAGCATTATTTCGCGGAAATTAGGTTTAATCAGGCGCTAACGGTTCCGTTAAGACTAGGGATATCCGCGGGTTAGGTAATATACGTCCGCTTATGATCTTATATAGTTATCGTTCTATTAACCTAGTTAATAATAGGGTTAATATTTCGTAAGAAGTCTCTTCTAAGAATAAAATTAAAGTCTGGGAAGTCCAAAATCTATATTTTTAGGACTCCTCGCCAGGATCTAATCGTAACCGGAACCTTTAGTTTCGCCCTTATACGGAGCTCTTCCCTATTTAGAAGCTTAACCGTAATAGGGTTAACTAAGGTTAGTAGCGGTAGACTTTCTTTTAAGCGGTTCGTAATATTTAGGGATATAAACGTATACGATATACCGCTATCGAGTAAAGCGGTCACAGTCGGAGAGATAGAGGTCTATCCGAGTATGATTAGGTAGTAAAGGAGGGAATCGCCTAGGATATTTAGGGATATATCTAAGCGTTTTTCGCTAAGATCTCTCATAGCTAGATCTAGACGATTAAGTTTAGAGAGATTAGGCGTATATAAAGCCTCACGGATGCAAGCGACTAAGGCTTCGTACGAAGACGCCCGCACTAGTTTTTTAACTAGCTCTTCCTATCCTTACTCCTCTTCTTCTTTGGGGCCGGATAGTTACGTCTATAGTGTCCCTTTCTGTTACAGTTATAATAAATAATAGCAGAAAGGTCCTATGCTTAGTTTGGTATTACGCTCAGATCCATTTCGTCTAGGTCCGTACGCCTTATCCAACCAGCCACTATTACTCCTCGCTTAAATTCGATAAATCTTTAGATAATATCTTATAGGGCGATAGGGCGGTCTTATTCTCGATCCTTAGCCTAACGCCTCTTTAGGTTTACGTTCGCACCTTTTTATAGGAATTAGATCAGGATTAGTTTGGGGATATCTATATTATAGTCGTACGTAGCTTATTATAGGTTAATTGCGTATTCATAGAATAACGTTTGTCCCTGTCTTAAGTTCACGAACTTATCCCATCGTTTTTCGGGTCCAAGGTATTCCGAAAATTCACGATTGATCCAATCCTTATAGGCTTACTAGGTAGTAACTTTATCGCTATATATTCCTACAACCTATTCCGTATACGCACGCCAAACTTCGGCAGCGCGGTTAAGTAATCGTCCGCTAGCGTAGATAATCTTAGAGCTTTCGTCCGGCTCCGCACCCGCGAAAGTGGTAACCTCGCGGAAATAGCGTTCGTAGTTACGTAGGTACTTTCGTGTAGCATCGGATTTAATCGCACCTCGATAGACCTTAATAGGGCGTATATTCTTTAAGACTGCCTTCCGAACGGCCTTCTAGGCGCTTTCGACTTAGGAAAACGTCGAGCGGTTAGTTTTAGAAGTGTCCGGGGTATTAGTCGGTCTAGTTTGCACCTATTTAAGGATATCCACTAGCTATTAGAGTGGATCTTCCTAAATATATATACGTTCGTATTCTATACGTTATAGTTCGGCCTCTCAGAGGCGAGTGTTCTTAGCTAGGATACTTACGGTCTGTTTAATTAGTATTACCTAAATAGGTAAGCTTTCTTCCGAGGCGGCCGTCTAAGCTTAATAGAATATCTACGCGCTATCTGGCGGCAGCGAACGGAGTATATACTCGGTACTCAGGGTCATAGGACGGGTAAATTACGAGTCTTAAAAGGCGTATTCGGATATAGTTAGTCGAAATTAGTTGTGAACGGTTAAGAACGTTAATGTTCGAAGGTATTTCTTATTAAAAATATTGATTTTTCCCTAGGTTTTACTTCCTCTCTTAAGATAGATCTTCTTTTAGAGCCAGGAAGGATACGTAATTGTCTTTTTCCCCCGCCTCTTAACGTATACGGATATAATAGGTATCAAACGTAAGTATTCTCTGACCAATCTCTGCCGTCCATAGCCTTAGTTAGCGGGTCGTTTCGGTGCCGATTCCTTCAGCACGTAACTTCCTTATACCGCTATTTCGTAGGCATACACTCTCTGTGTTTCATAGATAGCGACCAGAATAATCGGAAAGACTTCGGATACCTTTCGGTCCCGCACGTAAGCGATCTCAATCAGTCGCTTATAAGGGGATCGTTTGTAGGAACAGAGGTATATCCAAAGGCAATGCTTCCGTTCCCGGCCAACCGTAGTAGATTAGCCAGGTACGGTCGTGCTACCAGATGAGATTTTGGAGGTAGGAAAGTGTGTTGTATTCAGTAAGTGTACGAGGGAGTAGATATATGGCACCCATGCGGACCAAGGCGGGTACGCACGGCAGAAAGTGGTAGGAAACGTGACCGTTTCCCCTTGTCAGCATGAATATCCCCCGGCATGAAGGAGAAAGTGTTATTCCGTATGTTTGCTATATTTGCATATCTATTCCGATAACGTGGTCGGTAAGCGAGTGGCCTATGTAAGCGAGTGGCCACCCAACCCACTTTTCTACACTTTAATGCATTTATATCAACCAAAACGCCTATATAACAATTAATCTCTAGCTTTACATACATTCCTTCTATGTCCGATCTGTCCGCAATTAGTGCATCGCGGTGGACGCCGCGTCTTCAGTGCCTGTGTGTCCCGCGGTAGTAGGCTTGGTGGAGCTAGTATTACCTGCGAGGGCTCCTCATGAGTCTCCTCGAGCTGCAGTGCCTCTCGTACGGATAGACCGTCATCGCAGGCTATCCATTTAGTTGTAAGAGCACGCTTTTGCCTTTGCGTAGCGTTTGCGGCACGTAGCTGCTTATTTTCTTGCTCGAGAAGGATACCGTTTTGCATTGCGATCTGACAGCCTTTGATAAGCTGGTTTAACGCAGTTTGCGAAGGTGAAGGCGGACTTTTCGAGCGTTGCTTTAAGAAAGCTTTGATTGAGGATGCTTGCTTTAAAAGCTCGTCGACATTCGCGGGCGTATGAGGGTAGAAAGTACTCGATTGACTACCGCGGCTTATAGGAGGTGTTGGCGTCCGAAGTTGAATATTTAGCTTTAATAGCACTTGTTGAGGATCAACCGGCACTAATCCTGCTGCTCGGAAGCTATTCTGTATTGTAGTTGGTTTATAGGCGTCAACGCGAGCTTGTGGGTATGTAAAAAGGAAGTCAAGTTTGTCGATATGGTTGATCCCGAGCCGCATCTTTTGGTCGATTAAACCGCCGTACGAACGCTTTAATACGGCGAAACATCCGATATCAAGAGGCTGAAGTAGATGCGAGGAATGCGGCGGCATACAGATTGGGATAATATCATGATCCGCGCAGATTTGATCGAACTCTGGCGTAAGATGACTTCCGTGTCCGTCAAGGACTAGAAGGCGATATCGTCCACGCGTACGATGATTTGTTGACGGAATAAATTGTTTTTGAAGCCAGCGAAGGCCTATCTTGTCGGTTGTCCATCCATTTGCACTAACTTCGAAGCGCCAGTCGGGTGGAAGGTCTTTAAACCATGCTTGATTGTATTGCTTGCCTTTAAAGATAAGCGTTGGTGGAAGCGCCCACCCTAAAGCGTTAATTGACTCGATCGCAGTCACCCACTCACGGTTCCCTGGCTGTAGAACTGATCTCCGGCCGTAGTATTCTGATCGGGTGATTACTTTTTGGGCCGTACAGAGGCCTATCGCGAAGCCAGTCTCGTCAAAGTTATAGATATCGTCTGGTAGGATACCGTATTGCTGAATTGTGGTTTGTACGAGGTTAAACCACGCTCGAATGATCTTTGGATCCTCTTGTTCCGCCCGTTGGTAATTATATCGTCGAGAAAAACGAGCTTTAAGCTCTGGATGGCGTTGGGTGAAGTTATATACCCATTTTTCGCCGATGGTCTGGATGGGGGTAGAACCGCGCTTCGCAAGAAGAATATTCGCCATTTCTCGTACGTGAGCTTGCGTAGGGGCAGCTCCACGCGTGTCTAGCGATAATATGCGTTCCTTTAGCACTTCCTCTTCAATTTGGGTCATTTTGTGATTATTTGCGCGAGTATTTACGCGATTTGTTGTGCCAGCGATGCGGCGACGAAGGGTTGTACGAGGAACATTAAAGCGATGTGCAGCTTCGGTAACTGAGCGAATTTCTTCCTTTTGAATCGCTTGTATAGCAAGTAAGAGGCGACCTTCTTGCTGAATATAATCCTGGCTTGATCCGACGCGAACTGGAGGCATGGTGCTTGATAGAAGATAGGTAGGTGCGCGGAGATACGAAAAAGTGGGTTGGGTGGCCACTCGCTTACATGGGCCACTCGCTTACCGACCACGTTATAAATTGGTGTCTTCATGGATTAGATAAGGCCAGAGTTTCAATAATATACACAATTTGACCGCCTTCCTCTTTCCAACAGTTATGAGCCCGGTTCGCATGATATAAGCTTCAATTCTCGATATATGAAGCCTATCCACTTGCAACAAACAGGAATATCCGCCCACAGGCACCAAGTCGGCGTCAATTGAAGAAAAATTGACTATGGAGATAGCCTCCGCACTCTCCACCCGTACGGGTGAAAAGCTGAAAAGCCCACCGCAGTGGCGCATATGGATTGAACGAGTCCAAGACTTCGCAGAAGACCTATTCGTATGGGATCTCTGTGATCCGGAGTTCGCCGTGAATGAGCTCTAGGAACGGCTACCAGAACCGAAATAACCCAGATATCCTAAGGGTGGGGAAGACAAAGACAAGAAGGACTAGAGAGATAGGCTGGATATCTTTAAAATCTAGCATAATTAGTGGAAGACGCAGTCGAGAGGACTAGTGCTAGTCAATCGATATATCGCTAGCCACGTCGCTGAAGAGCACTAACACCTCCTATTAGGCCAGAAATATCCGTACGATAAGCTGGTAGTCCTCCGTGTACGCTTTGGTCGTGACATAGCCCACAAGGAAGAAGTCTGGGTTAAATAGAAGCTGAACGGTATGAAGAAGCCCACCGGTGACGTCGAGGCTTAGGTCGATAAGTGGAATGCCCTTAGGATAGAAGGAATAAGGCTTAAGATCCCTGACTTCGTGTCTATAAACCTCGACTTCCTATAGACCGTGAAAGAAATCACATCCGTATAGTAGGAGATTAAATTCAAAGAGATCGTCCATAGGGAATAATATTAGGATACTATTAAGCTAATTAATAACTTCCTTAGCATATATCGACAGAATAAGGACGCCTTCACGTAGCCTAAGAAGGGTAGCAAGGCGGCTTTTTCTAGCCTCCACAGCCATAAGGAGGTTAAACCTAAGCCAGAAGAAGAGCCTATATAGCCTACCTAGCCTAAATTAGGCCCAAAGAGGAAGAAATAAGGCCTAATAGGTGGAAACGATAAGCTTCTACCTTTTAATAAGCGACAAAGATATATATACGGAAAAGAATTCCTGTATAGGCATAAACTTGCTAATTATTAGTATGTGAATAAAGAAATTCGACCTCTAGGATAGCGCCCGAAGGAGGTAATTATAGCAAAAGTCCAAAAAGCATTGGCCGACCCTAAGTATAAATAGTATATGGAAGAGGCGGTTCGCTCTTATAATACCGCCAGAGAAGGATAGAAGTCGAGCAAAGGTAAAGGAACAGAAGCCGTAAAGCCTATTTCCTATCTTATTACCGCGTATATAATAATAGAGGGAAATAGGCCTAGACATAAAGCTTTCCCTTATAAGATAACTATCCCCGCTAGCAAACATAAAGCCTTCCTAATATCTAACTACCTCGCTAGCGCCTTTCTTACCTCGTTTATTAATAAAGCATTAGATGCTTCGGGACTCGGCGCAGAGGGTATTCGCAATCGATGGATACTGGACTCGGGATCGAACGTATATATCTGTAATGATAGAAACTAGTTTGTTAGCCTAAAGCCATATAAGGACACCGTGAAGACAGGTAATTCGTCTACGAATATAGTAGGCAAAGGGATAGCAAGGATGAAAGGTCTAGATCCCCGTACGGGTAATACCACTATCCTAGAGCTTTATAACTATATATATTCCCCGGGATTTGGCATAAGCCTAGTCTTATACAGAAGACTGAAGAAGAAAGGGATTAAATGGTGCCCTACCACGGATTATATCCTTAACAATAAGGGTATACCAGTGCTGTCGACCACTATGCTCCCTGATCTCCTATTGTGGGTATTCGATGAGGATAAACCTCTGTATGCCTTTATAACGAAGTCGTCGTCTAGGCCACTGGAAATAACTGTAAGTGCCGATATCTAGCATAGAAGGCTAGGCCACATTGGTGACCAGGCGCTACAGAAGCTCCCGAGCCTCGTTAAGGGTATCAAGATAGTCGGGGAATGTAGCAATAAAGGCGTACCTTACGAAGTGTGCTAGCTAGCTTATACCCTGAGGCAGATATTAAGACGGCCTATCGGAAAGGTCTTCGGACGCTATAGAAGGGTGTATTTCGACCTAATTCAAATAAAGCCCGCATTAGCAAATGATCTCTATTAATAGATATCCTACTTCTACGTTGAAGGAGTCCGCTTCTACTGGGCGATCACCTATCGCACGAAAGGGGAATATCGTGATACTATCAGAAGATTCGTCTAATTAGCAAAGAACTAGTGGTAGCTCCCGATTAAAGCCTTCTTCTATAATAATGAGGTCTCTGCTAGTGCAGAGGCTAAATACTACCTTAGCGAGGATAGTATTATCGTCTATCATAGTATCCTATACCACCCAGAGATAAATAGCCCTAGCGAAAGAGCAGAGGGTATGATTCTTCGAAAGGTAAGGTACTTAATACTAGAAGGACGAATTCCCAAAGAACTATAGCCTAAAGCGGTATGCGTAGCGATATTCCTCCTAAATAGGCTACCTACGCACCTTAGACCAAAGCAAGGCTAGATAATACCCTAGTAGGAAGTCCGGCGAGACTTCGCTAGCGATAATATGCCTAAAACTAACCTCGCTAGCATTAAGATATACGGAAGCCTTGTATACTATCGTATTATTAACCAGAAACAGTCGGATAAGATAGCTCTACGCGCAGAAGTCGGCTTCCTGGTTGGCTATATCGCATTAAATATATAGAGGATCTGGTTTCCCTACCGCGGGAATACGGTGGAATTCGTTAGAGATGCGGTCTTTAACGAAATAAGGAAGTACTTAGCGGATTACTAGCCCTTCGAGGAGGTCGTATTGCCTCTGATCAGATAGCCTGAGATTGTTCCACACGAAGAGCATACGGCAGTTATTGAAGCATTAATATCCACCGGCGAATATACTCCTTCGCTAAGCCAGGACGAGCCGCGTAATATGCGCGATAATAGAGACGATAGTTTTTCGGCCGAAAACCTAATGCAGACGCAAGACATAATTAATCTCCCTGATCACACACCAAACTACCTAATATAAGAGCCGCAAAGGCTTTACACTAAGCGGAAGGAGGGGAATCCAACCGTAGGACGGAAGGTAGGGACAATCCCTAGTGCTTTCCTAAGCGATATTCTACTTCTAATATCCCCAGCAGATAATCGGTCTGTAACAGATTAGGGGGTGGGGGATGATTATTCGTATAATTATACGGATAATTAATTACTAGACCTACTATCGATAAATACCCCCTAGGAACCCATTATACCGTTACTAGAACATATTCCGACATTACTAGTACTCCCACTCACACCAGAAGAGTCTATAATACCCGAAGAGACATATAGCGACTAAGAGGAGCCGTAGGAACTAGCGGAAGATAATAAAGCTAGCTAGTAATTACTAGCCGAGCTAGAACGACCGTATAGAGAGATCGTGGGCGATATAGACGCCAGCAATATCCTTACGGGAAAGCGAACCCGAAGGACGAAGCTAGATACGGATTATATTATATATACGGTACGTATAGAGGACAACGAACCACCTATGTGCCTATATGCTTTCGCAGCAGGTTTATACGCTAATAAGCCTTAATATCGCAGATATCGCGACGACCTACCTAAGCCACCGAAACACCTTAAAGACGTCTTAAAGCACCTATATTAAGAAGGTTTCCTAGAAATAATAAGAAAGGAAATTAATTCCCTAAAGCAGAAGGAGACATTTAAGGTCGTGCAATTCCTAAAGGATAAAGGTAAGCAGATTCTGCCTCTCCTATAGGTATTTAGCTATAAATTAGACTAGGATAGATATCTGCTAAAGCTAAAAGCACGTATCTGCGTAAGGGGTGATCTAGAATCTATCATAGCAGAAGAAAAGAGAGCCGTAACCCTCGCTACCCGCATAGCACGTATGCTTTTCGTATTAGTGGCCGTATTTAACTTAGATCTACGACAAAGAGATACAGTTACTATATTCCTGAACTGCAAACTCAATAAGAATATATACACGAGGATACCTAAAGGTTTCGGGTCGCTAGGGAAATACTAGAAGCTTCGTAAGGCCTTATATAGGCTAAGGATCTCACCGCGCCTATAGCAGCAAGAAGCGACGGGCGTGCTCGCGAAACTCGGCCTACGACAAATCCCAGAGGATCCATATGTCTTCGTGGCCGACGGGATTATTATGTTCTTCTATATAGACGATATCCTTATTGTAAGCTATCGCACGGCAAAGGAAAAGGCTAGATAGCTTAAAAGGGCCCTTAAAGCCCACTAGGAGCTTACGGATCATAGAGATGCGGAGTAGTTTCTTAATATTCGAATTATCCGGGACCGGAAAGTAATAAAGCTCTGGCTCTATTAGGATAGCTATATTACTAATATTACCGTTAAGTATAGGCTAACAGAGAGAGCACTGGTATCGATACCACTCCTAGTAGAAGAATTGAAGCCATTTACCGGCACTGTATTACCCTAGACTATCTACCTTTACCAACAGAAAGTGGGCTCCGTAAGGTATACTACCATAATTACCCGCGTGGATATAGCAAAGGTATATACGAAGCTTGCCTAATTCCTTATAAATTTAGGGCCGCAACACATAGATACCGTGGATAGGCTAATCATCCATCTCTATTCGACGAGGTTCCGCGCAATTAAATACGGCTTCAATAGCGGGATAGATTTAGTCCAGCTAAGCAGCGATGCCTCGTACGGAGACCATCCGGACCGTTATAGCTCCGCAGGTTACCTTATCCAGGTGTACGGTGGCCTGGTGGACTGGAAGGCCTTAAAGTAACGGACAGTGACTATATCTACCACCGAGGCAGAGCTGCTGGGACTCTCAGAGGCCGGGAAGCATCTCTAATAGTGGAAGAGGCTTCTTAACCGCATTAGCTTTATCCTAGACTATATTATCGCTATCCAGTGCGATAATAAAAGAACCGTTAATCTCCTAACCAAGGAGGAAGCCTCCTTCGACACTAAGCTTAAGTATATAGATATATACCACTACTGGCTACGGTAAGAGGTGCAAGCCGGCCGCATCGCTATTAAATAGGTATCCACCAACAATATGGCTGCGGATGGCCTCACGAAGCTCTTGCCCCGGCGAAAGTATGAGAATTTCGTCTATCTGTTGAATATAAAGGATATCGGACACCTAATAGACTAACCCTAAGGGGAAATTAGCAATTGTTCCCTTGGAAGCATGTTTTTGAAGGATTTAGAGAATATTCAGGGTTTCCAATGGCCATGAGAAGACTTATGGGCCATTAAGGGGGTGTGTCAGCATGAATATCCCCCGGCATAAAGGAGAAAGTGTTATTCCGTATGTTTGCTATATTTGCATATCTATTCCGATATAAATTGGTGTCTTCATGGATTAGATAAGGCCAGAGTTTCAATAATATACACAATTTGACCGCCTTCCTCTTTCCAACACAGCGACCTCTGCACCTACTTGCGATCACCTGGTTCCTCCATCTAATATATGGAGAATTTGGGTGCCTAAGGCCCATAAAGTCATTAATGCGAGAGACTGTGTGTTTGATGAGGCTAGCTTCTACCGTTCAAATACGTCATACGATATAATAGACGACCAATCAAAAGAAGCTATTCAGCCTTTATCGACACCCGAATTTAACCTAGTCATCATCGAGACTAGCATTAAAGAGCCTATCGATGATCCTTTGACTATACAGCCTTTACCAGACGAATTAGAACTATCGTCCGATGACGACATTGAAGAACCAGAAAACGAAGAAAATGACCACGAAGACCAAATCCTTGGCGACTTACCGCCTTCCCCGAAGGAATCAGAAGGAGAAGAAGAAGTAAGGAAAAACCAATACGAAAGTGAGGATGACTTTACTCTAAACGGGACTGAAAACACACCTTATTCGGGCGATTTTAGAGTAAACGACCCTTCACTTCAGCCTCACCCAGAAGTCGGAAATGCCTCACTTCCCTCTGAATCCTCCGAACCTTCTTTATTGTCCCAAATCATTATTCCGGCCGAGGACCTTACCCCAGATGCACGTGTTCCCGATCAATTACCTGACTTTATGGTCTTAATTGATAATTCTTCCTATAACGAGGAAATATTGAATCAATACGACCATTCTAAACGGGATAGATCTCCCTCGCCTAATTCATCAAATAAACGACAGGCCTTCGCTTCATTCTATAATGCATTTTCTGCGGCTATTAAAGATTAGCCTAAGAAGGTGCATCAGGATGACCTTCCCCCTCCACCAGAATCATGGGGAGAAATGCTAAATCATCCATATAAGACCGAATTCATATAGGCTACAGACGTTAAATTCCAGAAGCTTGAAAAGATGAATGCATGGACGCCCGTGAAGCGAAAGACCATTAAAGAAGACCATAAGACATACAAATAGTCTACGAAGCCCCACCGATGCCCTAGGCACCAAATTCTGCCACTAAGATAGGTCTTTACCTATAAAGTGGATGAAAATGGCTATTTAGCTAAATTTAAAGCTAGAATTTGTGTCCGCGGAGATCTCTAAGTCGACCGCAATAACGAAACTAGGGCTACTACCCTTGCTGCACGAACCCTTCGAACTCTTCTTACTATAATTGCTGCATTTGACCTCGAAACCATGCAATTAGATGCAGTAAATGCCTTCCTAAATAGCAAGCTAGACGACCCCGTTTACGTTGCCTTTCCCTAAGGATACGGCCGCAAACACTACGTTCTACGGTTAAATAAAGCCCTATATGGCCTAAGGGTAGCGCCTATCCTCTGGCAGCAAGAAGTCCTTCAGAAACTGGCCCAGTTTGGTTTCGTGCCTATTCCTGAAGACCTATGCCTATTTGCCTATAAAAACGTCGTTTTGATGATATTTGTGGACGACATCTTAGTTATCTTCCACCGAAAGCACAAATATGAAGCCTATGAGCTTAGGGATAAGCTTATGTAAGCCTATGAAATGAAAGACCTAGGCGAGGCAACGAGATTTATAGGCATCCGAATCACTCGCGATAGGGCCACGAAAAGGCTATGGATCTCTCAGGATGCCTATATTGAGAAAATTGCACATCGATTCCATATAATGCCTTTGAAACTAGTTAAAACGCTATTTCCACCCTCGGCGCTCCCCGCTCCACCTTCGGATTACCAGGCTCCACCAGCAATGATCCATCTCTACCAGCAGAAGATAGGATCATTACTTTATGCCACAATTATGACACGTCCTGATGCCGCAAAGGCTTCACAAATGCTTTCCGAATACCTTACGAATCCCACCGAACATTATATGGATGCCGCAGACAAAGCCTTAGCCTATCTCTATTATACTAGATATAAGGCTATAGAATATTCCCCTATGTCTGATGGTCCTACCTTCGTGTGTGTAAGCGATGCATCCTATGCAGATAATATCGGACGAAAGTCATCAGAAGGCTATATAGCCTACCTATTTAATAGTCCGATAAACTGGGTTGTACGAAAACAGAAGACGGTGACGACATTAACGATAGAAGCCGAATTGCTTGCTATTTCATCAGCTAGTAAGCACGTGATGTGGTGGAAACGTCTCTTTAGGTCTATAGAACTAGACCTAGACTAGGAAAGGCTTAGTGTCCTTTGTGACAACAAATAGACCGTGGACCTTCTTACTAAGGTTAATTCCTTGTTCCGCACAAAGCTTAGGCATATTGATATCCACTATTATTGGTTACGACAAGAAATAGTGGCCGGAAACATCGATATTGCCTGGATTGAGACCAATTCCATGCCTGCGGACGGCCTGACTAAGCCTTTGCCTTATCTGAAGCACTAGCGGTTTATTGATCATCTAAACATGGTCGATATCCAAGACAGAATCGTCGAAATCTAGGTCTATAAGACTATGTACGCATAGGCCTAATTCTATGCCTTATTCAGCTTATAAGCTCCGATAAGCTGAAGGGGGTGTGTTGGAATATAGACCAATGCTACATAGAAAGATCTATCCTTATATTCAACATATAAGACTAGTCCGCATCGATCACATGACCCATTTCTTTTTGCACCAAATGAGGTTCTGACCACTTTTGATTTTGGCCCGCGGCCGACTGGGCAATGGCCCATCGACCTCCCCGAAAGATAGGCGGGACCATTTTCCTTTAGGGGTAAATGGTCCGTTTCTAGGCATCAATGGTCCGTTCCTTCGGGGGTGCCTTCGGGCATGCCTTGCCCGCGGACTTCGACTATGGTCTTCGGACCTCGGTGAACAGGCTTCGGCCCTCGGCCCCCTAAGGATAGGCATACCACTTTCCCTTAGGGGTAAAATGGTCCACCTTTAGGCATGCATAGCCTAAGCCTTCGGGGGTGCCTTCGGGGTGGCTTAGACCGACGATCCTTAACCTCATTCTTTTCGCTTCTCTTCCGTTCCCTTCTTTGCCACCTTGATTATATTGTTACCTAGTGATTGTACGTCATTCAGACATCATTCTAGACGTCGTATCTAGGCTATCCTAGCCTATAAAGACGTCCTTTGTTCCTAGCAGATAGAAAAGGTCAATTCCACTTTTCTATAGCAGCCTCATCCTTCTTCCTTTGATCCCTTAGAACTGTGGTTCTGCCTTCGTTTAGGCTATATCTGCTTATAGCCTATCCTAAGACCTTTGACCTTCTAACCTCTGTCTGGCACCGATTGACCCCGTCAGACTAAGGTTGATCCCACGGACTTAAGGGGCCACGAAGTGTTTCGTGGTAGTTCTGCCCTTACAGCCCGACAATACCTATATACTATAGCTATCTTTAGCGGCAGTCGTATTCTATTATTACTATACCCATAAATACCTTTTCTCGGTCTATAGGGTATCGTTTTAGGTCGGCTTCGAATTAATATTCGAGGTTAAGAATCTATTCTTGATATTTTCGGAGGTTAAAGTCCTTCGAAAAGGAAGGGATATCTTTAATCTTAATACCCTTTTTATCGTTACCCGTAGTCGGTTCGTCCTTATTATGTAACCGGGCCCCTATCGGAATAGGTACGGTCCGGTTTCCTTCGAGCTCCTAGATACGTTTAAGGAGGCGGATTTTCTTATTAAGACGTTCGATTTAGTCTTCGATAGTTTAGCTATCGTTTCGGGGTTTTCTACGGATTGCTTAGTTTCCGTATAGGTCTCCTAGGAGTAGTTCGTATTATAGCGGGTCAGGGGAAATTAACTCGGGTCGGTTTAGTTCCGAGGTCGAATCGGTAACGTCTCTACGCTAGAACGTAGCAGTAGCCTCATGCGAGGTAGGCATATCATCGCCCTCGGTGGCGACGCGGGAGCGAAGGACACGGTCGTTAACAGACATAATTCCTTAGCTAACCGATAAAAGAAGAATCAGAATTATAAAGGATCTATATGTTTAGGATAGAAAGCCTGTTAGTCAGGTAAGGAAAGATGTCTGGACTAGGTGTAGTATTGTAGAAGCAAGACTGATTCTTGCCAGCTCTAAGTTATCTGGAAACCCTCTCGAATTAAGTACGAAACAGGTCCGAGAATTGCTTATTACGCTGCGGGGTAATTCTTCACCGCTAGTCCTTGGTATTCCTTTACATTCCGTTACCCGTCGTAATCAGGCCGAACGTATAGTGCGAAGTCTAACTAGGTTCGCAGAATTATATCGCTATACTTATAGTAAGGCTAGTATTAGAAGATATAATTAAGTCTAATAAAGAAGATAGCGCATTTTCTATAATACCTCGATTATCTAGTCCTTAGCTTATATAGAGACCGACCGAGGTAAAGCTATAGCGGGCGAAGAGGAATAGTCGGACCGTCCACGGAGCCTAATCCCCTAACTAAGTACTACCGAAGCTAATTAGTAAGCGTGGCTAGATAAGATAAAACTAAAGAACCTATAGTGCTAGGCTAGTATCTAACCTTATAGGTATCATTTATGGGCCACGGAGCGTTTAATAACTATAAGTTAAGGTTTATAGTATTTATTAGTAGATTTCCCTAATCCGGGCTATAGGAAGTATAGGCGTAGATATAATAGCTAGTATAAGCGTTATTAACGGAGTTAAGTAAAGAGAAAGAATAAAAGAGAGACTCCTAACACAAGGCTAATTAATTAAAATTATAGTATATAGACTAGTTAGCTAGGTTAGGTCCCGAGACCGTATATCGAGTGGGATACGTATTAGACCTACCTTAATATCTAGGACTAGTAAGGAGCCGAACGGGTTCTGAGATAGTAATAGTTAGACAGACAGAAAAGAGAAGAGTCAAAAGAGTGACACGAAAGAGAGTGAGGAAGGCACTCCGCGGCTTCCGCCACGAAAGCGAAGTAGACGACCACGACATAAGCTATAGTAGAATTCCACAGCATAAGTCGGGATTAGAGAGGGAAAAAATAAGCGGATAGAAGAATTGTTTGCTTCTTATTCTTCTCTATGATGGATGATGAGCCCGTGAGCTTTATAGGTTAGTAGACCTCCTATTTGAATTCGATCAAATCTCGTCGGAAGTAGTCTGCCTCGCGCTCGCACTCGGTGGAGACAAATTTTAGGAGACAAGGGTCGCGAAGGGTCCGAGTCGCAAAGCAAACATAGCATGATGCTAGCAGAACCTTGGGAAGGACCGGGGCGTCCCGCTTACTTGGAGTATCTAAGTGTACCATCTTGACTGGGAGTATGTGCGATTGTCAGGTTATTAACACAATGATCAGGTTGGGAAACGAATAAGTAGCTTCGCGGATATGCATGGTGACACTGTATAATCGACACTGAGGCCAAATGAAATGTCTAACTATAATATGGTTCTACAAACAGGCGCGGATAATAAGGATGTGTTTAGGCAAATTGCCCAGTTTCAATTGTTTGATGGAATATATACTAATAGATGCAAAGACATGATTGAAGGTGAGAAACATGAATGGTGGACAGATTTGAAAACGCTTCAACTGTAGGTAGCAATTTGCTCGAGGAGGCGTTGGGTGATCTTGGCCATCTCGATGGTGCCTTGAGTCACAATAGCAGCGATGTCGACATTGGGTGCGTCTTCGATGATGAGGTCACCGTCAGCATCGTAGTACATGCCGTCACGGCCTAAAATAGGAGCAACGGGCTCCATAGATTCGTCGAAAAGACCAGAGTCGTCGACTGAGCAGTATAGCGAGGTCACTGGGAGTGGCGGTTGCTGTTGCGACGACAGGGATTGATTGTTATTACGGATGCGGCCACCACGATATCGGCCGTTGGAGTCTTGGCCGATAGTATCAAGCTGATGGTTTTGAGAATTGGAGACTTGAAAATCATTTCGACGATCTTGTTGCTTTGGAAAGTACTCCCGGGGACCATTGTTTACACCAGGGCGATGGATGGAGTTGTAGCCCTGGGTCTGGCCTTGGGAACGGGGTCCTGAGGGAGGAACTCGCCCGTAGTTGTTTCCAGCTCGGTAATTCTTTGAAAACTGTCAGCTTTGAAGATGTCCTGAGGAGAGGGTTCACATTACCTCGTGGTTGGAATACCGGGCACCTTGATAAGGCCCACTGCGGTAGTTGAACTTGCGGGTATCATGGTATCTTTGTTGACCACCGTAGTTATTTCTTTGATCTTGATTTTGGGGCTTGTTATAGGAGTAGTTTTGGTGGTAGTGAGAATTCGAACGCGAGCCTCGCTCATCTCCACAGATCCGGGGTCCTGAGTCGTTCGTGGTATGTGGAAGGAAATCGACTCGAGGCCCATCCCGGGGGTGGTATTGACCCGGGCGGCGCCCGTTGAAAGAGGAATAACCCATCTTTCTTGGATATCGGACGAATTGTATGATTATGTCAACCCTGTCTCAGTACTCAGAATTGAATCGGAGAAGCTCCAAGCCTGGGATCCAGGACTGGTTTTCCAACTTCAGGAGCTCCCACGATCTTGTGAATCCGCACGATTAAACAGAATTAAACGATTTTTTGAAGTTTGAATTTTCAAATTTGAACGATTTGCAGGCAAGAAGGAATTCACAAGATAATGACCCCCTACAAGTCCAGTCACTGGAAGCAGGCTAAGATACTTGGGCACCCTGAATCAAAACTGAATATGAGGCTGAGGGAAATGGTTCCTTCAGATGTTTGGACGTGGAGAGAGAAAAAGAAGAGCTGCGCAGTGAAATATAGAGGCAAGGATATTGTATGAGAGTATGCAAGATGACCCGGTTCTATGTGTGAGGGTGAAGAAGAAAGAGAAAAGAACCCAAAGAGAGGCGAGAAATGAAGGGGATATGAGGACAGGTCTTCTCTCCGATTTGAATTAGGAATCGGGATGCAATGTCCAAGTCCGATGCCCTGAAGAGGACTAGCTACTTTTGCGCCGGCGAGATGGCTGTGGATAATGTGTAATCGAACCACGGAATCGCAACGTTCTAAACCGTGTCAAGTATTGGCCCGAACAATAAGATGAAGTATTTTCTAGCTCAGTCCCGAGGATGCATATCAATCTGAGCTTAGCCCTCAGTGGATGACCGCAATTCAATTTGGATAATGCTCGTGTACTCAATGGATCTCGGGGTATGAATTTTCGAAAGGCCCGTTCAAGATCAGAAGCCTGGCTCGCTTACAATCCAAAGAGTCGGCGCAGTGTAGAACAATCCAGTTCGGTCTTCCTCAGAGAAGGCTACTGCCGACTCGCGATGTCTCGTGGAAAAAGAGTTGATCTCTCGAGGCGGGGATTTAAGTACATTGTGGAAGAAAAGACCATGCCAGCACGCGGTCCTTTTTATGCTATCTTCAACTACATGTGCAGTGGAGCCGCAGTCCGATACGACTGTCGTCCAAGGTGATCGTCATCAAAGACTGGCCAGTCCACAAACGCCTGTGGTGCGCTCGCGTTGAATGAAGCTTCTTCAAATGAAGGCACATAAGGATAAACAGAAACCGATCAGATCTCAAAATAGGTCTGTGATCAAATCAGGCATAGTGGCGGCGGCGTAGAGCACGATAGGTGTGGTGTGCACCAACTGTCATCTGCGGAAGTAGCCCGATGAAAATAGCCACAGACAAAGGCAAGGGGGATAATGATAGGGTATTGTGAGCTTTTGTACATTCAGCGGGTTTTCACATATCTTCTTGTCTTCAATTCCGCCTTCGTCTCTGTCGCTGTCCCGCCATCTCGTGTCGAGTCGTGTCCCGTCCTGGCGCGCTTCTTCCGGTGCTTGGAGTTGCCCGGGGACGTGCTCTCGTTGGAAACCATACTTTCTCGTTTGCGTTTTTCGGGCTTGGCCTCATCTTTTCGTCGTCGGCGTTCATCTTTGATTCGTAATCGACGCTGGACTTCTGCCGAAATGTCTTCCGTCTCGAAGGAGCCAGAGGTATGGAGTTCCTCAGCGACCGGTTGGGAATCGATATTGCGCTTTCGTTTCAAAACCGGAATCTCGGTTTGTGAAGTTGTTTCTGACTCCGTACTCGCGGTCTCTTTCTCTTCCTCGGTCCTTGGTCGCTTCCTGCGGCCCGTAAACTCAACATCTGTAGACTGTGGGGTGGGTGTTTGCCGAGCATGTGTCTTGGAAGTCGATGAAGAGACGGAGGAGAAGGGATTCTCGAGCGTTTTTTCTGAATGAGCATTCGTCAGATTCCATGAGCATTAGAGATCGGCGTGGGTGTTTCGAGATGAATGGCGATGAACGTACTCGCTGACTAGTAGACAAGTGTTAGTTGTAGCCACAAAAATCAGAAGAAACGCAGCAGAGTGACAAACCATGTGTTTCCTGATTACTTTGAATTGGTTCATCGCCTGGATTGTCTTGTTCACCATCGAGGAGACAGCTCGAAATGCCTCGCCGTCCTGTGCGACATGTCCTTTTACCGATTCCAGCATTCCCAAATGGGCTGAGAGAACATTTTCGTGGCGTGAGAAAATCTGCTCAGCGAGGAAAAATGTCAACAAAACTCCTTTTCTGGGAGGAGAGACAAGTGCTGGCTCTCGCTAGCATTGTCGCATTGTTTGCGGTGCTGTTTGCCCACGCGACGGAAATTTGGCTATGACGACATACCTCTGCCCAGGGGATTGAAGCTGTGTTGGTTTGGAAATCATTGAAAGGTGAGTTCGGTTGGCCATGACTAGTCCCATCCGAGTAGAGGTTTGCGCCCATACTGTGAGGCCTCCGAAGGCTGCAAAGGATGTCAAGAGGATCGTGAGGATCGGCGGAGAAAACGGAGCTTCTCCGCGCCAAGAAATCGGCGTTCGTTTTAAAGCAAGTGCGACTTGAAAAGTGAGACTATGGGTTTTTCGGACAGAGAACAAATGACTATTTCCATTTCGCTTCCTTGGGTGAATACTTCTCAATTATTGTGTACAGCCCGAGTCCTTGAACGCCTTCCATGCACCCCCAAATTACCCTAGCTATGGCGCAGAAAAACCCCGCCACCAGCACCACACAATTACTTCAATCACCATGCGCCAGCATCATTGTCAAACCGACCTAGCTCTTTCTGTGAATCCTCAACATCCTTCTTAGCCTTCATCCGCATGTAGAAGATAGGGCAGTCGCGTGATGAGCAAATGACCTCGCAGTGAAGACTGCCCTGGCAGCGCTGACATTGTGTCCAGAGTCGACCGAATCGAACTTCAAGGTCGGATGTCTTGGTCAAGGCCTTGGTGTAAAGCTCGCCGAGACGTGGCCGGCAGTTCTGACATACGGCACCATCCTGCTCCTCCTTGCCTGAGAGCGGCTTCTTGCAGCCCATGCAGGTCTGGGTCTTTTTGGTGAATTTCATCAAGCCACCCAAGCTGGGTGCAGCAACGGAGATGGATCGAGTATGTTCACCCGTCAGCAGTTGATTGGCCTTCTTCTCGCCCAGAATGGGCTCGAAGATACGACCAAGCGGATTGGCAAGCTGGTTGTCCAAGTAGTACTTGGTATCGACGGGGATGTTGTTTTCTAAGACGTAAATGGGATCTTCGGCCCGCTCATAACCTTTGGAATTGGCTGCACCTTTGATCATAACATAGGCCACGCGGTCACCCAAAGCAGGTGCAGAGCCAGCGTCACGTTTGGTCATGCGCTTGGCCAGCTCGACGTGGGCCTGCTTGCCAGCGTACTCCTTCTGTGAGAGGGCCTTAGTTATGACCAGCTTTGACATATCGACCTTGTTCTGGAGGAGGTCGGAAATGGTCGACTTGACGTAACTATTTGGAATTGTCAGCTGGTGAACTATGGGATTGAACAGTAATTTGCTTACTCTTGCGCGCCATCGACGTCTCTTTCAATCAGAATTTTGTTTAACACTGTCTCGATGACGTTTTGGACAAGCAGACAGTTATCACGGCGCACGGTCTCAATACCCTTGGTGTCCATCTTGTCGTGTTTTGTGGTGTTGGTCCAGTAAAGACCAGCATACCGCTTCTTGTTGATCAACAGATAAGGGAAGTACACCTTTTCGAACTCAAGCTTGATGGGTTTGATGAACTTGGATGATACGAACTCGGCGGCTTCCTCGCCGAGTTTCATCGCGTCGGCCAATTCAGTCACCCCAAACTTGACCATGACGGAATCAGTATCACCGTAGATGACTTGGGCATCGTGAGAGTAGCCATTGGCGATGGTGTAGCGAGCCTCCACTTCCTGCTTGGTCTTTTCAATCATCTGACGACCATAACTAGTTGTACTACTGGCAATGGGCAGACAGGGCAGCTTTCCAACAGTAGCGCCTGTTAGACCATACACACTGTTTGCGCTGATCTTCAAAGCAAGCTGACGACCGTTCAGTACAGCCTTTTTGAAAGGATCTTTCTCAGTGGCCAGCTCCTTCTTCGCGCGTTTTCGCGCTCCCAGAAGTTCCTCGAGAATCTGAGACAGAAGACCCTTGCGAACTTTGGCGGTGCAGAACATGTCTCCATTTGGCGTCACGATATAATCCTCATCTTTCTTGAGGCCGAGCTTTTCCACGCTGTTTTTGTTGAGAAGGGTTGTATAGCAGAGGTTGTGCGCTTGAATGATAGAAGGGTACAGAGATGCGAAATCGAGGGTCGCGATTGGTACACCGTAGTATCCTCGCTTCGGTTCGATGACGGTCGCACCCTCATAGTCCTGTTCATCCTGGGATTTGGAATTGGGAATGACAAGCTGTTCCTCTCGAGCCTTTCGGAATAGTTGGCTGATAAATTTGACTTGTTGGCCGCGAGAGAGCAGGTACATGAACGGAACACCCGTGACTCTTGCCATCTCGGTGTAGTTGACAAGACACATTAGTTTGTCCATTAATCGTTGTGGCAGGTAAGCATCTTTCAAGCAGTATACCGCCAAACGACGGCGAGAGTCTGGGGTACCATTGAACAACTCTGTAATCATTGTGTGGTGAACATCTTCCTTTTGCTCGCCGAGGAACTCGTATGACACGGAATTGAGGGTGTAACTTCGAAGTTGATGATCGCGTTGCACCAATTGCAAAAGATCGAGCTGGATTCGGCCGTTGGTGTTTGTAGATTTTGTCTCTCGGTTACCCATCTGCTTGCTAGAGAAACTGGACTCCTTGGCTTCCGTTTTCATCTTCTGCAATCGCGTCCAGTAAGGGAAGTTGGTGCATTTTAGATGTTTCGCCCGATCCAGAAGGTAGGGAAAATCGAAATTCGCAATGTTATACCCGATGATCACATCAGGATCGACCTTCTGCAAGAACTCTTTCCAGGCCATAAGCATCCTCTCCTCCTTATCAAATTCCAAGATCTGGGTGTTCACAATGAGACTGGTGGTATCAAGACAAAAAACGTTTCGAACGAAGGGCTTGCTGTCACCGTATCGAGAGACAACATTGGCGATTTGAATGACCGGGTCGACGTTAGGCTCAGGGAAGATACCTTGCCGACCAGCACACTCAATGTCAAAAGACAGGACGCGGAGGGGGGCCATCTTGGCCCATTCACCATTGGGTGCATGGGCGATCATGTCGCGATAATCAATGATAGCCTCCAGTTGGCAAGTTGACTGCTTCTCGTCTTCTGGGATCAGCTGGTATTTCCCGGCCGGCGCTTCGACCCATGACATGCCGTGCAGACCAGTATCGATCATGAATCTCAATAGATATTGAATATTGTCAAAAGTGAGGATTCCACTGTCAGAGCTGCTCCACAAGCCCTTGTAGTTCATAGTACCACTGCCGGTTTCCAGAGCGCTGCGCAGTCTGGCAATGAACCTCGGGTCCGTAACGGTAATCTTGAGGTACCAGCTCTTTTGGTTACCCTGAAACCCATAGATATTCTCTCGTAAAGTGACCTCCACGCGTTGGATGGCCGGGGAGTTCTGTGCCAGTTTGGTCTCGAGGAAAGCTTTGTAGGGCTGGCAATCTTCCTTGGTGAAGCCGACCGGGGCAGCAATGTAGAGGTAATGTTGAAACCCGGTGACGTGGAGCAGAACTGATTGGCCGGCCTACAAATGCTGTTAGATACAACCTGACTCGACATGAAAATCAATATAGAGATTAATTTACCTCGGTGACACCAAAGAGTCGGACAGCCATCTTATCTCCAGCCATCCGCCCTTCCTCCGCATCAATCTGCTGAAAAGTAATTTTGTCTGTTGCTGGATCGAACGCTCCAACAGGAGGGCGTTCCCATTGCTGGTCCTTCTCGGCATTGCTTTCTTTGAGGTCGTTGATATCCTGGGTCATCTTCTCCAGAACCTCCTCTTCGAATGTGCTTTTTTGGGGCTGCGTTGAGCCGAATCCTTTTCGAAAGGGTTTTTGTGTAGATGGCTTGAGCCCACCGGACTCGTTGTCAATCTTGCGCTTCTTCATCGCGTTAGGAGATGCGAGGATGTTGCGTTCCTTGTTGGTAGCGTCGGCTAGAGCCCGCTTCTGGGGCATGATAGCTTCAGGCATTATGACAACTCAAGGTGTATGGGTACACACTCGAGAAGCCGTGGGAAAGTGAAGCAAATGGGAAGAGAATGTGTTGGGCGGGCAACTAATCATCGTGTCGCACGTCGCGCCTTTGACGTGACGCTCTTAACGCGTGCGGTATCACGTGCAGATAATGAATACGCTTATCGTGCGTACCAAACGGCGGTACTTTTTGAAGTAGCTAGCAACTATTTTGGTACTAGTACTAATACTGGCATGAGGTAGACTTGAATTTTCTCACTTTTTACTGTTCACATCTGATAGCATCAGGTCCGTGCTATCTTCCTCCTTTCAATCAATGTCTCGATGTCAATGCCACTGCGGCACCGACCGGGAAGCCCGTTCTGCCGGCAGAAACGGATGATTCGTCGCTTTAACCCTTCGTCTTGGCATCACCATCTGTGATTTCGATTGTGTTCTGATTTCCTTGTGTCTCTGTTTCCAGACCTGCCTCCTTGCTGTCTACATCTGGTCTCAGGAGGGCATCGTTGCCTGTGTCCAGTGAGCTCAAACGCAGCCCGCCTACGCCTTGTCGGAGACACTTGGAATCCCATGGAAACTTGAGTCAATCATCGCCTGTCTTGGCCCCGGGCATGTTCACAGCTGGCTTGATTGGACATTTATCCACCGTGTCCTCTTGAACCTTCAAGGCAGTCATATTTGATCGTCGTGTATTTCCTTGATACTTCGGTGCTGGCTTCGCTACTAGTTTTCGCGCCCGCCATATCTATATACCCCACCACGATTGGGTGGAACCATTTTTGATCTTCCCAATCATCACTGCAGTGTTTCTGAAGGGACGTCTCAATCACTCGTTCTCTCTGCATTTTTTGTCCATGGCGTAGTCGTGGTTTCAATCTGAGTACTCTTCCCTCCTTGGCCTGCCAACACCAATACCTAGCAGCATGTCAATGTTCAGGTCAGCCGCCGACATATCCTCGTCTGATCCAGATTCGGAATCCGACTCAAGTGATTTCCATGGGCCTCCATCGCCAATTCCAAGGAGTGCTCCTAGCTCTGAGTCTTACCGTGCCAGCAAGGACCGATCCGCCGACAAATTGGCTTCTAGCAGCAGTGTGGATGCTTCAGTCTCGCTAGACGATTTGTCTATATCACAGGATGCGCTGGATATTAATGTTGAGCATCATGGGAACATGGTGACCGCTGCCCTGTTGGAGTTTTACTGCCAGACCCGAGCCGCGGAGATTCTCAATGCCCAAGCAGGGTCTAATAGAAGATTTACCCGGCAGTGTCCCGAGGCCCAGTACCTGGGCAAAAAATTATACAAGTATAAGTCTCAATTTCTATCATCTCATGGTGTCCTGGCAGAGGGCATCGACAGAGAAGAGCTTGGCGCTACAAGACAGAGCTACCGCGATAACCTCGACTTCCTCGGCCGCTCTGCACTTGAAGAATTCAATTTGAATGAATCTCAGCCGCCATCTCCAATTGAGGGCGGTGAAGAGATGGCATTGGTAACAAGGCCCCAGAACGGAATCAATCTCACAGAAAATGGTGCCCAGTTCTGGGGTTCCGGAAGGACTCAACTTCCTTCGATTGGCAAGGTTGATGTGCTGGATGGAATTCCCACTGCTGCAAGGGCACTGCCGCAAACTTCCAGGCCCCTCTTCGGCAGTTCACCGGTGAGTATGCCATTATTTAATCAGCCTTCCGCTCCATCACTGAACCTCATGTCGCGCTATGCGGTCGAATTCAGTGAGCGCGGGGTTCTCGGGCGAGGATCGTTTGGCGAGGTATATCACGTCACGAATCACATAGATGGGCAAGACTATGCCGTCAAGAAAATTCCTGTCAGCCAACGACGCCTCGATCAGTTACAATATGGCGGACAAAATCAGCTAGAGACTATCATGAAAGAGATTCGGACCCTTGCCCGCCTCGAGCATACCAATATTGTGCGGTATTATGGTGCATGGGTGGAGCAGGCACATGTTGATCTCTCGAAGTACTCAGCGGAGGGTATTCATAAGGGACTCAAGAGTGATACTAGAGTACCCTTCGAGCAGCAGACGCAGAGCTACGATTACTCGCGCAGTGAACAACTCAGCCAAGGCTCGAACGAACCTAGCATGGGTGTTGTGTTTGAACACTCTGGGAGCTCAGTCATGGAATCGCCCATGAGTTCCGTGCCCGGCTCCGTCCCTGATGAGTTCGGTTTCCACAACAGGATACACCGATTGGACAGTCACGCCACCTCGTCTTCTCGCCGCTCAAAGAAAAGCTTTGTGCCGGATCTTGAGGACGATGACGATATCGAGTCTATTCCGCGGAATTTTCGCGACCCCTCATATGGCCAAACATCCACATTCGGGGAAACGGACGACATTTTCACCGACGGATTCAGCCAGGATCAGTCGAAGCTACAGGTACAATGCCGCTACAAACCGAATAATCAACCACCGCCAGCTGTCATTCTTCACATCCAAATGTCACTTCATCCGATCTCTCTCAACTCCTACCTCAACCCTCAAGCTGCAGCCAGTCCCGTCGGTGATGCTCCCCCTCGACGACATTGCTTCCACATGATGGCTTCATTGAGACTCATGCTTGACATCGTTTCTGGCGTTGAGTATCTCCATACCAAGGGGATCGCTCACCGGGATCTGAAGCCGGCAAACATCTTCTTATCCCTGCCTGAGAGCAACGATCGGAATATTTGCGATATTTGCACTCGTCAAAATTCTCCAACGCAATTTTGTCGACCACGGATCGGAGACTTTGGCCTTGTTGCTGATATCTCTCATCTTAATGGGGGGGCAGTCGACGGTGCTGTCACACCGTATCACAATGGTCCTAAGATTCAACGCGTCGTGGGAACTGAATTTTATCGCCCACCAGCCGTTGGTGATCCGTCCAGTCCGGCTTCAGACTACTTTGAAGATTACAAGGTCGATGAAAAACTCGACGTCTATTCCCTGGGGGTAATATTGTTCGAGCTTGTGTATCGATTGAACACAAAGATGGAGCGTCAATTGGTTCTGAACGAATTGACTCGCGGTTCTATCTCTTTCCCTAACGATTTTGCAGCCAAGATAGACTATGGTGAGACGCAGTTGGAAGGGGGTGATACGGTAGCCGACGCATTGATGACCTGCATCCGAGGAATGTTGACACCTCACTCGCGAAGACGGTGGAGCTGTCAGGAAGTCAAAGAGCACCTGCGCAAGACTCAAAAGGCCGTCAAGCGATTGCAGCAGCGGAAATGATCTCATCGAAGGACCACATTTCACAATTTAGTGCTCATAAACACTCTAGTAAATATCCTGCATAAAATAAAATGCATATTCTTCTCTCACAGCAAGTGTACCACCGTGTGTATCGGGCTCATCTTCCCTGATTGTTCCTCGATTACCGATTGTTATGTTTTAGCCTTTCTTAATACTATCTTTTACTCGCTTGTACCTTCAATAAGAGAATCATAAGTCGCCTATATGAATCACATTTCAATATGGCGCGTGTGCAACTGATCGACATCTTCGGGCCTCGGTCTGGTGGAGCTTCTTCACAAGCACCTGGGCCGAGCCTCCCTTCCCCGCATTCAACTAACACCTTTCCCAGACAGAAGATGTTGAGGCATCTATCTGAAGCCTTCTCCAGCTTGATCTCTAGAATCGAAATAACCCATAATGGCACATTCTCTCCGTGCCCCAACCGCGCCCTATAGTGAGCCTCTTCTACCCCAGCTCGACGTACGCAACCCCTACTACACCGACCTGCACCATAATCTCCGCGCCTGGGTTCGGGATTATGTCGATACATCCATTGCACCCTATGCCCAGGAGTGGGAAGCTGCTGGACAAGTCCCCGAGTCTGTAAGACGACGCCATTGCGAGCTCGGCTTCAGTATTGTTCATCCCCTCACTACCCATAAGAATGCCGCTGGATTAGCACTTCCTGGTAACGTGCCTTACGAGAAATGGGACACATGGTGTGGGCTTATTGTGAGTGATGAGCTCACGCGTGTCGGATTTGTCGGTGTAGTTTGGGGCCTGGGTGGTGGAAATGGAATCGGATGCCCGCCAATCGCTAAATTTGGTACGCCGGAACAGCAGAAGCGTTGGTTGCCGGGAGTTGCGAAGGGTGACATTAGGTTCTGTTTGGGAATTACAGAGCCGGATGGTAAGATGACTGCCGAGAGAGTCAAGGTACGATGAGCTGATATTTCTCGATTATTACACTAGCTGGCTCCGATGTTGCCAATATCAAGACTACTGCCAAGCGTGAGGGTGATCATTACATAGTCAATGGCGCGAAGAAGTGGATAACAAATGGTCTCTGGGCGGACTATTGTACTGCTGCAGTACGTACGGGTGGTCCGGGAAGATCAGGCATTAGCTTGCTTGTCATTCCTTTGGCGGCCGAGGGCGTCACTCGCCGGCGAATGTTCAACTCTGGTGTCAATGCTAGCGGTAAGTATATAATATGGGAGCTGCATAAGTCTTTTATTAACATAATGACAGGGTCAACATTCATTGAGCTGGATGATGTCCGCGTCCCAGTCAAGAACCGCATCGGAGAGGAAAATAAAGGATTCCCTTTGATCATGTCTAGTGAGTCTTGATGCGTATGAAGGTAGTAGAGAATGCTAACTATATTACCAAGACTTCAACCCGGAGCGTTTGGCCCTAGCATGTGCCTCCCTGCGGTTAGCGCGCGTCTGCGCTGAAGACGCGTTCAACTACGCAATCCAGCGCGAGACCTTCGGCTCTCCTCTAATTCAAAAGCAGGCAATTCAATCCAAAATCTTTAAGTTTGGCTTAATGATTGAGCCAGCCTATGCATTCATGGAACAATTAGTCAACATTCTCGAGCTCACCAAAGATCAACCCGTTGATGATGTCAAAATCGGCGGCATGACTGCACTGTTGAAGGTGATGTCCACCAGAGCCTTAGAGAAGAGTGTTCGAGAGGCCCAGCAGATTTTCGGAGGTGCGGGATACAACAAGGCCGGCAAAGGAGCACGCGTCGAGCAGATTAGCCGTGATGCTCGTGTCCATGTTGTTGGTGGTGGAAGTGAAGAGATAATGATGGGTCTTGCACTCCAAGAAGAGACCAAGGCACTTAAGACCCGGCGACAGGCACTTGAGAAGCGATGGTCGAAGGTTTGAAGGCGCACAAGTCAGCGCGCTATGGGAGCTTTCAATTCTAATTGTAATATGTCTTCAATGTTGATTGTCCAAGGGCACATTTCTATATGTGAAAGGTACAAGCATCAGCTGCAATCAACGTGCTTTATCCAATGTTTACACAACATCCAAGATAACAAGACGCCGCTGCGTGTGGGGAATAGAATTAGCTCCGCCGCGGTGCCTATTAACATCGACTAGTGTGGCCGGGCCATACTTTATTGGGGTATTCATGACGATGATCCCCGAATGAAATATTCAGTACCAGCGGGCAATCTTTCGTATGCTCCGAGTTTCATCCGGCCTAGGCAACGTCGCAATCTTCAAAGCGGGGAAAGTGGAACCTTTGCTCTCCCACTAGGGAAGTTGGTCTCGTGCCGTACGGAAATAATGAAAGGCCGACAGCTGGCTACCCAAGTATATGAAGCCTTCGAAATCAACAGTCTACTGGAGGGGCCGATCTCCTTCTTATCTTTGACATGGGACCCAGAAAGTTAGCAACACTCATCTGTACGGCCGCGGTCGTCACGGCTTCTTATAGCAATCGGCCTGAATATGCTGGGCGCTTTACTTTTGCCGCCCTATATGACCAGTCATTCCTGGAGGGCTACTAAATCCTGAAGCATCTTGGCGGAGTTGGACCGTATAGCAATCGTATATTATATGGCATTGGACGAGATCCTCCGGAGTCCTGCACCGTAGATCAAGTGATCATAATCAGACGCTACGGCGAGCGGTACTCACAAAGAAGAGATGGCGAAGACATTGAAGCTGTTCTTTGACCCTGCTAAACCAGGGACCGCAAGAAGCTGGTGCTAATTACTTCAACTTGTGAGTATCTTCTCCTAAGATTGACCCTACAATGATTTTTAACTCCTTATACACTATCAAGTGCTCATGATACCAACATCACGCCAATCTTGGCTGCCTTGGGTATCGCCACACCAAGTGAAGACATGCCCCTTGACACGATTCCTTTTCCGTCGACCTACGAGATTGGCAACATCATGCCCATGGGTGGCCATTTGAAACTGGAAAGAATGAGCTGCAATGCAACAGCCCCTACAGAGAAGGGAACCTATGTTCGTGTCGTGCTCAATGAGGCTGTCGTCCTTTTCACGTCGTGCCAGGAAGGCCCTGGCTTTTCATTTTCGCTGGCGAACTACACAGATGTGGTCGGCAGGATGCTATCTGACTTCAAATCAGAGTGTAAGATAAACAGCACCGTGCCGCAGCATCTTTCGTTCTGGTGGGATTATAACACCACGTCATTCTACAACCACTAGACTGCAAATTATATACCTTACCAAGGTGATACCTTTGTATAGGTTGAGAATCGTGTAGAGGGCTCTGATTCCTTTTGAATCAAGTAAGGCAAAGCAAACGAGTACCTAGAAGCCAAAATAAATAATTTCCCGGCAAAATGACACGATTGATGGAGTTACTTTGGTTACTTGAGCATGGAAAGCTGATTCCTGAGGCAGAAACACAAGAGTGGGGGCGGCGTCACGGATGTGGGGAGAGCTATCACCGCTTCTCGTCAACGCCGACGCCAAAGCTAACGCGCCTCAGGGTCTCATCGCCCTCCATGGAGAGCTTTGACGACGTGACCCTGATCGGAACGGTGGTATCCGACCCATCTCTTTACGATGAACCTCCCCCTTCGAATAGCGAGGCCAAGCATTCAAGAAAGCCCTCCGATACACAGTCTATCGATTCAAGCACCCAGACTTCGAATCCGTTAGAAACTGGCCGTGCATCTCAGGGCAGTACGGAGATAGCTCAAGACACTGCACTGGCTTCTGTATTCTCGCCAGAAGAAGACGATGAAGAGCCACACATCGCGACGTCCTTTGAGCGGGAATCATCGCCCGTCTCTGCACAGAAACACCGCTCTGGGCTGGACATAGAGGAGGAAGGTATTGACCGAATACACAAATTTACGCTGTATGAGACTGCCACTCGATTCTACATGGTTGGCATCAACCTTGCCGAGACCCGCTTCCGAATTCTCAAAATCGACCGCACCTCAGAGTCGGGCGAGCTGAGCATAACAGAAGATGACATGATATATTCCAAAAGAGAGATGGTGCAACTGCTCGACGCTATCGACGATGGCAATAAAAGTACCGGTGGATTGAAACTGAAGTGCAGTGCGTGGGCATTGCTAGGCTTCATTCGATTCACGGGAGCATACTACATGCTTTTAGTTACCAAGAGGAGTCAAGTGGCTATGCTTGGTGGTCATAACGTTTATCAGATTGATGGAACAGAGCTTATCCCACTGACAACGGCGGAATCCACCCGGCTGAAGTCTGAAAAGCAATCAGAGGAGGAGAGGTACAAAGCAATCTTGAACAACCTAGACTTGACCAGGTCTTTTTACTTCAGTTATTCCTACGATATCACTCGGACACTCCAGCATAATATCTGCCGGGAGCGAAAGGCACCTCGGGACGGAGCTCAACGGAGTCATCACGACGATTACAACACCATGTTTGTGTGGAATCATCATCTGCTTGCTCCAGTGGTCGGCGCTCTCAAAAACCCTTTCGAGTGGTGTCTTCCGATAATCCATGGATATGTGGACCAGTCGAAGGTGAGTGTGTTCGGTCGCCCGGTCTATATCTCCATATTCGCGCGACGTTCCAGATTTTTCGCGGGGGCACGCTTTCTCAAGAGGGGTGCGAATGATTTGGGATATGTGGCGAACGATGTGGAGACGGAGCAAATAGTATGTGACCAGACAACGACTTCATTCCACTCTGCTGGGCCAACAATGTATGCGAATCCAAATTACACTTCATATGTGCAACATCGGGGCAGCATTCCTTTGTACTGGACTCAGGAAAGCACTGGCGTGTCACCCAAGCCAAGCATCGAGCTCAACCTTGTCGACCCATTCTACTCTGCCGCAGCCCTGCATTTTGACAATCTTTTCGAGCGATATGGGACCCCAATTTACATTCTGAATCTCGTCAAGCAACGCGAGAGAACGCCACGTGAATCGAAGCTTTTGCATGAATTTACCAACGCCATAAATTATCTAAATCAGTTCCTTCCCGAGGACAAAAAGCTCATATACAAGGCCTGGGATATGAGCCGGGCTTCGAAGAATCGGGAGCACGACGAGGTCATTGTGACACTAGAGGGCATCGCTGGCGACATCATACCGAAGACCGGGTTTTTCAAGAATGGCCAAGATGTGGAGTCCGGTCTGCGGCTTCAGAATGGCGTCGCACGGACCAATTGCATTGACTGCCTTGATCGAACAAACGCAGCACAATTCATCATTGGCAAACGAGCATTGGGTCACCAGCTTCATGCCCTTGGTGTCATCGAAGGGACGACTGTTGAATACGATACAGATGCGGTCAACCTGTTTAACGATATGTGGCAGGACCATGGAGACACCATTGCTATCCAGTATGGAGGCTCCCACCTAGTCAACACTATGGCTACCTACCGCAAGATCAACCAGTGGAGCAGTCAATCGCGTGACATGGTGGAAAGCTTTAAGCGATACTACAATAATTCTTTCCTTGACGCCCAACGCCAGGAGGCATATAACCTCTTCCTTGGAAATTACATCTTCACACAAGGTGCTCCCATGCTTTGGGATCTTTCGACAGACTACTACCTGCATCATACCAATCCTAGAACCCACCTGCAGAAGAAAAAGCCACATTACATCAATTGGTACACGCCTGAGAATTTGAAAGAACGAGAAGCGCCCCCTCTTCCAATGAGCCCCAAGGAGCCACTCTCTCATTTTGATGACTACTGGCTGGAATACTATCGTCCCCTTGCCCTATCCACTCTCTCAAAAGTGTTCTCTTATAAGATGAAGTCCACTATCCCCTATGCTCCATTCCGCCCGGGGCAAGTTCCTCCGGATCTCAGTCCGTTCGTTCGCCGCATCTCACATGATCAAATTCAGCGTCACCACCCACCTCAGCGGAGTGTCAAGATCCAGGAACCTTCGGACAACCGCGTGCGCTATACCCCATCCACCCCTACGATTCCAGAAATTCCTCTTGACTGGTCTCGCCAGCCACCATCATCCTCGAAACAAGCTCCTGCCGCTGGTATCATCAAAGAACCGGCATTTGAGTTGTACCAAGGATCCCATATTCCTCTAATTAACGCACCGCCTTCTTCGTCTACCCCGAGCAAAGCACTTATCGCCCAATGGACTCTCGGACAGCTTGTCACCGACTCACTGAGCCCCTCAGTCACCGCAAATGAGGCTGATGAATATGAAATGTACATCAATCATCCCCTCAAAGTTCCACTTGTTGTGACATCTGAAAGTACGGACCACGGCCTCAGCGAGGACATGGTTATTTATGCCAACAATTGCAATGTGGAAGAGGCGGTTCTTGAAGCTAGAGCCGGAGGAAACATTGATGATTACGCCGAGTTCCTGACTGTCTCTGAGGAAGGACTCACGGTCGTGAGTGAGGATTACGAGAAGAAGAGATATAAACGCTACCGCCAGTGGCTCAGGGGGAAAAGTCTGTTCAAGCAACGCGTTGACGTGTAACGACCACAGTATTTCGAGACTCTGATCTGGCATCCAGTTTAAGATTGATACCCAAATGCATTCTTCATTTTTGGAATTTAATTCCTTTCTATTCTTGTCCATTTGGAGCGAATCCCAAAATTTCAAGTTATACAATGCTCAAGCTTTAACATCAGCCAGCAAAAGATCCTTTAATTCCGCATCAGCAGCAACAAGTTCATTGAGCTCCTTGTCCATATTGTCTTTCGCCGCCAGCTGATCAGCGTCCTGAACCCCTTCAATCGCAACCGGGTTCTGCAAAGCATGTTTCAACAAATACACAGCAGTTTGTAGCTCGCGCTTCAATCTCGAAAGCTCGGTGACTGGAACGGTGCTTGTCGTCTCCCTAGATTCGGTCCCAACGTGTAGCCAGCACGCTGTCAGCCCAGCTAAGATCTCACCACGCCATTTCCAGATTCTAGGATGGGCGTTCAGGATCACGGCTTTGGTGGCTGATATCGAGGAAAGAAGAAGTTCGGGGCGAGCTGCGCCGAAAGGATTGGCAAGTGTCGGGTACAGCACAGGGACGAATTCCTGGAGGTATTTGGTTGTGTGGATTCCGAGCTCCTGGACGAAGATGCAGATCCAGTTGAGAAGGAAGGTGGATAGGCGAGGGTGTGGGAATGAGGCCGAGGTAGCCACGGATATAGAGGATGAAGAGCTGATGTGGTGGAAAGAGGAGATGAGGTTCGATCGGAGGATGGTCGTGAGGCTGGTGGTGTATCCGTCTGCCTTGGATTGAAGTTGTTTCTTGGAAGGTTTATATGCTGTCTTGAAGAGGGCGAGAAGTGCTGGGTAAGCTGCTCCCAACACCTTCAAAGAGCTCTCTTCCGGAGTGATGGATGGGAGAGATAGGAGACATGGTGTAATTGCGTCTCGGAAAACCGAGGCAAGGTTCGTGCGCAGGAGAATGTCAGAGCCGCTTTCTTGAATGGGCTTCAAGATTTGAGCCAATAGTTTCAAGCCAGTCGTCTTGAAGTGAATGCTGCTGTCATCTATCATAGCCAGGATGGCTGGCACAAGGAGAGGGAAGTGTGTCTCGAGCTCTACCTTGTCAGTGGGCTATGAGGCTGTTAGTATCTTCATCAGATGAAATCGTCCTCAGACATACCTCGTATTGTGAGATAATCCATGACAACACAGATGCCGCATATATGTCGGTGTTCTTCCAAGGCCGGGTGCTGTCGTCCAGATTGCTTCCGTCAAAGCGTGTCGGCGGCACAGGATGAAGATTCTTTCGGCCTTCACTCGTGATAGCAGGGTTCTTCGTCTTGGCAAAGAGAGGCCTAATCTTTTCTTTAAGAAGACACTCGATGATGGACCACCGCTGAGATTGGCAGGTCACACTAAGATGCATGGTGGCTTCCATGAGGGAGTCTTCCGTGGTCCATGGATCTTCCCTTGAGGTAAAGCTAGCCACTGCCAGAATGACATCTGGCGAGCTGGCCACCGAGCGGTCTCGTAGACCTGGCAATGGTTTGTTGAGCGAGAGAATCAGCGTGATGGCCAGTTCTGATCTCCGGCGGGATTCTTCTTGGGCTGTTTTGAGTTCTGTAACCATAGTCAGAAGAGTTTTGCGATTTCCCTACGTGACCGAGAGATCTTACCGTCGGTAACCTCTGCACTGTCATCGTAGTTGACTGCGAATGCTGGTGTCGGCAGAGCAAGGCTACTGGCCCATCTGAACAAGTTGGACACAGCCTCGACCTCGTTTCCTTCCAGCGGCTTGGGACCTCCGTCATTCGGCAATAACTGATCCCAAGCTGAGAGGAATCCAATTGCCGTAAGCAGAGACTCGCAAATCTAGGTTGCTAGTTAGTGTTGTATCAATCTAGCATGTACATGGACTCACATTCAGATGAGTGCTGCTATCGTAGCCCGAAACATCCTGCCACAGGTGGTAAAGATCATTTTCTGCGGCCGCACTCGCTGCGGGAAGGTAAGATGGACGATTTCCCGGATCGCGCAACAAAGCATCGCGGGCCTGTTTTCGTAATTTCTCCATGGTTGGGATGCTTTTCAGTGCGAAAGGTGTGGTACAAGGAAAAGGCACGGTAGAGTTTCTGCTCAAAGCTACGGTTGATTTTTTGTTTTTTTAGTTACAGGTTGCTGATTCAGTTCCCCCTCATTTCTTCACAACCCCAACTCCGCGCGACGTTCCGCAAGCTGCGCCAACACCGTTTCTGGTGTTGTGTCCGGGTCTAACAGCTGCCATTCAAGCACCATGGTGGTCGCTTTGCTCATCCAGGGCCCATTTTTGGCACCCAGGCTCTTCATGATTTCGCCTCCATTTACAACAGGCTTTAGCTCGCATACGCCTTCTAAGTCCTGGTCGATAATATATGCCAGGAATTGGTCGTACTCTCGGATCACTAGCAACGGTCAGGATTGATCACTTTGACTAAACGAGGTAATCTTACCTTCAGCGAAATCGCGCCCTTGCATGACTTCTTGAAGCATAGCCAGAACAACACACAGCTTCCAATCCTTACTCCAGGTCCGGATTTGCAGTCCAACCTTCTGTCGGATTTCAGCGGGCGTGCCCTTGATGTTATTTGCGAGCAGGTCAGATTTCCACTGGATGATGTCCTTGTAGTGTGCGGCGCCATCGCGAAGTAGGGTCAGGGTTTTATTATCGGACCGGAGGCTTTCTCGGGCAACCTCAACTGCACGTTCAGGGAAGGACCGATTCTTACGGTCGAGCCCTTCTCGCTTGGGCACCGAGCACCAGGGAGCAAACGTCGCGATAATCCAAGCATAATAGGTGCTAGTCGCGTCGCGCAAGAGAATCTGGCGGAGTCGGTCAGTCTCGAGTTGGGCCTCTTCCCCGTCCTCGGTCGAATGCAAGAACCGCGCCAGCGCGTTGTAGCCAATAGACCAGGTTGAGGTGTCAGCAAGGACGTCGTCTTGGTGATTGGCGAAAATGGTAGGGTAAAGGCCAAGGCGATCGATAAATTGCAAAGCGCTGCGGGGATCGGGGCCTGAAAGGAAGCTTGTCAGCAATTGAGTACGTGCAGTCGAAGTTTCGTATGATACTCACCACGTAGCATCTTGTCCAGTTCAGACCATACACGCTCTTTACTGATCTTGAGCTTCAATGCGATGCCGATATCCTCATTTTGCATTGCGGTCTCCGTTCCCGACTCGATTTGGTATCCAAGCCTGCTTGCGAATCGAATCAAGCGAAGTACCCGAAGAGGATCGTCTTTGAAGGTCTGGTATGGGTCCATCGGTGTGCGAATAATGCGCTTCTTCATATCTTCCAGACCGCGCTCCGTGAGGTCCTCCAGTCGGGACTCGTTCAGGTTATAGAACAACGCATTGATTGTAGCATCTCGCCGCAGCGCATCCTCTACTGCTGTTCCAAATTCCATCTGCGGATTTCGGCTATCTTCTGTATACGTCTCTTTGCGCAAATTGACCAAATCAATATCCATGCCGAAAATTTTCGTAGTCACCGTCTCCAGATGCTTGGACTTTTCCGGGTTCGCCTCAATTTTGTGCAAGCTTACAATGGCGTCACGTTGGCCATCGGGAAGCGCTTGTCTGTACTTGTCGAGATTCGTTGATTGATCAAGATACTCCTTCAGCAAATTGCCAAATTGGTATCCTGTCATGTTGCTGATCCCCACATCGATGTCGTGGCTGTCAATTCCGAGAAGCTTATCGCGAACCCAGCCCCCAGTGAATCGCAAAACGGTCTTGGAGCGATCGGGGGCATTGTTCTCTTGGTCTTTCTCGTATATGTATTGCGCAACATCAAGGAGGAGCGTTCGAAGCGTGCTCTCAATTGGGGTAAGGTGGATGGCGGGGTGAGTTTGATCCATTGCTTTTTTGGACCTACCCCGTTCCGGGGAGGTAGAAAGTCGTCGCCTTTTAGTTGCTCGTTCTAAGAAGTCTGGATCAGACTCAGGGCCACGCATGGAAAAGCACCAGGTAGCTTGGAGGGTATAGAGGGGAGGGTTGGATCGTGGTTGAAGGTTTCTCGCTCGGGCAGGAAAGGTGGAGTAAGGGCGACAGGCCTCAAGTACAGACTTAAGAGTGCGCAATCTGGGCATTGATAACAGCCCCAAAAGAACCCCGTAGAGTCATCAAGGAAGGTGTGAGTCAAGTACAAAAAGCCGAAAAGTGAGTAATCGATAAGCCTCACGTGGTTGCATGATCGCGTCCTGAAAATGCGCCCCGAGGTAAAAGTATGATCTATGATCTACCGTCTTCACGACCGTCGACGGCTCCAGCTTGCTTTGTGTCGGCATAAACACCCCACCACAGATTCCTGCAACTAGCTCTCCTAGCGCGGTGTGCCTTCTCAGCTCCCAGCTCCCAGCTCCCAAGCTTATCGGCCCGAATCGAACGACTTGGCTTTCTTTACCCAACAATCTCCGATCCGCGCCCAGAACTGTCCGATTCAGCCTTCGAGTCCCTCTTGTCTCGCACCCAGTCGATGGGGCCTGGCAATTTATTTTACCACTAGGTCCGCAGCAAACAGTTGGTGTCCATGACATCGCCCGGAGATGGGACTCCGGTGAAACCTCCGCCGTCTTTCTCCCCTGGCGCAGCGCGAGCCTCATCCAAGTCTCGCTACCCGGATGGACAAGAGGTACCACACTCCATAGACACTGAGTTGGCGGAGGCTCGATCAGTGTCGTCTCCGACCCCTCCTTTGTCGGCCACAACTGCAGAGCTTCCAATCCGATCAGCGTCGCCGCAGCGCTCAGTCAGGTCATCCACCCCGCAATTAGCTCGATCGTCACTTGGATCGCCATTTGACGGACGGTTCGATGGCTCGGAAGATATCAGGTCGTTAATAATTCGCGCTTTCTCGCCTACTGTCGCCGTTCATGCTTCTGATGACGCCGAAGAATTGATCAGGAATAAGGGGTTCAAAGAGGGTTTTTGCGAGTTGGTCCGCCCGTTTGGGGAGACAGTGCAAGGAAAAGTCGTCATTCGAGATAGTGTGGGATCAAGTCGTGCATGGGAGGACTTTGGAGTGCGCTTTGTGGACCTCAAAGAATTTGAGAGGAGTCCTGTTAGTCGAGACTCAGGCCGAGGTTTGCCCTTGACACAGATCGAGGAAGTGCTGGAGAAGCACTTAACCTCTGCAGAAGGACCAGGCGGGGCTGTGTCAACGAAAGATGTGTTGGGCTTCTCTGCTACGACTCCCTTGTTTAAGCTGTTCCTGCGCCAACTTTTGGCGTCTACTCCTGTTGGTCCACACGAGACATTTGGTCACCCCGTGGCCAGTGTGATCACAATAAGCTCGCGCAATCCTGCACCGTTGGAAACACTTAGACAGCTTTACGCTGAGAGCAGTACGGGGAACAAACGCTTGCCCGAGTGGGTCAACCAGGAGTATCTCCGATACTACGTCTTGATACACGACGAAGAGCGTGACGATATTACCGAGTCCACTAAGCTATACGATCAGATGAAAAGACATTTCGGCTTACATTGTCATCTTTTGAGGCTTCGAAGCAGCCAGTGTGTCGTGACAGATGATGACAGTGTCCAAGTGCCTCAATGCGAATGGTTGTCCCCGCATGAACGGCTATCCGGGGCAGGCGAAGCAGGTATGTCCAGCCACCCAAAGTTTTTGTAAGTGAGCTCTAACACCCAGACAGAGACATTAGTTGATCTTGGTACGGATGGCACTCCATACCTCTTTGATTCTGATGTTACGGCGATCAAAACCTTTATTCGTGAACTCATCGTACAGTCTGTGATTCCTTTCATGGAGAATCGAGTGGCCGTCTGGAATGACCAAGTAGCATCCCGAAGGCGAGGCATCAGTGGCCGATTCATGTCTATGTCCCGAAGATGGGCCGGTTTTGGGTCTAGCTCGCGTTCCGGCATTGGAGGGTCATCAGGCGGGGGAAGCGGAAACTATGACCCGAATCAGAGTTTCTACGGCCCAGATGCCCCAGAGGCCATCTTACGAAAGATGGCCGATTTTGCAGTTATGCTCCGCGATTGGAAGCTGTCCGGCTCCACCTATGAAATGATTCGATCTGACTTTGGCAACGACAAGGCCTGGAAGTACCACGCCGCAGCTCATGAGATGTGTGCCGTGAGCACGCTTCTGAATCCCATGGCGATGTCAGCCAAGATCAAGCTCGAGAGTGTTGATCAAATGTTCGAAACTGCCTGCTATTCCTATCTCACACGATGCTCGGACTCAACTCACGCTCTTCGATGTCTCGCCCTAGCTGTCGAGCTCCTCAAGTCTCGGGGTGGATCTGCTACCGAAAGTGCCGCCAGGTGGGCCATGCGGGTCATGGACTTTGGCCTCGTCGGCTCAGTCGGTCAGGTCCTCTTCATGGAGCGCGTCGCAGCTTGCTATGCATCCAAAACTCCCGTCAGTGGTGCCAAATGGGGAGCCCGCCGCCGTAAAGCCGGCATGTGGAGTATCTTTGCTGCCGATCAATGGCTCAAGCTCGGGAAACCCAACCTGGCATCGACATGCGTCGAGGAAGCCGAGCGTCTGTATGCCGAAGTTCTAGAAACTGACGGAGTCTTCCCAATGCCAGAGATGCAAACCTTTGTCGACAATTTGCGGCATGCAGTGAAGGTCGAGTATCTTGAAGCAAGAGGATTCGATGCACGCGATGACCCAGCTACGCAAGACCCCCTTGACACCGAGGAAACCAGCGAGAAACTTGAGAAAATCGATAAGCGCAATCATCGGCGCTCGCTGATCGGACTTCCTGGTCAACTCGATGCAGGGAACCTCAAAATGACCACGACAGCGAGGGAATCTGAGACCTCGCCGAACGATGACTTTGAACGAGCTTAGGCATGATATTAATACTCCATAGCATATAAGAATAGAGCTTCAATTCCTTGCTGTACGATTAACTAAAAAGAAGTTTGGTCTTCTTCGAGGGGTTTTTACTTGATAGGTACGGTCTTGATCTTGATTCGAGGGGCACCCTTTTCTGGTAATCTCGAGGGAGCTTTTTAATCACCTTGAATCCATTTGGTCATTCGTTGCTGTTTGCTGTTCGTCTGGATGACTGCTTTCAAGTTCTCACTCTTTGTGCGCAACCGCTCGTTGTGTCTCAATTATTACTTTTAATCTTCCCGCCCAGAACTTTGTGACGCGCGTCTTCCATTTCATCTCTCTCCCCGAATTAGCTTCTGCGTTCCACCCTCCATCACCACCAGTCCTCATGGACCTCGACCATCATCCCTCATGGAGATCATGACCTTCATACCTCCCTGCTTCAAAATTCCGACATTGATTGAGTCTCCTCATCAAGAACCAGCCGTTCAGTAGTCTGAAAAATCATTGTCATTGCTTGGGACTGTTTCATATTCTAATACAGATATGTACAGAGATCAAGCTGTGAATGCAGATTATTGCATCTGCCTTCTTCTTTCGTCTTGTAGCGTTGTAGATTATACAGCTCGTAACCTCGTGCATTGTCCTTTAAAGTGATTTAATGCATAAAAAAATTGGATGTTCGAGTCTGGTCAAACCCGGTTACTCCATGCATTTAGCATTGCTTATTGTAGACTAGGCCCAGCGCTTATGTAGACACAAAGGTCTGGGTGTCTTTTGGTCAATTGTGGGAAGGAAAAACCGCCTAGAGCTAAGGCCCGAAGCTTCTGGAAATATTCCAAAACAGTTTCCAGCCATTTCTAAAACAATAGCATCATGAAGTCCTGAGTAGTTCGGGTTCGGGTTCACTGATCAACCCGTTATCGGTCACCTGCTCTTATCGATAAAGCTCCCATGTGGTGTTGACTCCGGCGACCTCCCTCTTCCTCCAGACACCAAGCCAGCCATGAGTGAACTTCTCACCTACATCCTCAACAATGAGGACGCCTTCCGAAGGTACGCAGTACTCGACAACTCAAGCGCACAACTTTTCCTCCACCGCAAATTGAGCGAAGCTAACCGATCCATAACCCTGATAGGAACCGCCTCCCCTCTCTCTATTCCGATTTCGCTATCCAGAAGAAGACAAATCCAGATGGCTACGCAGTCAACATCGCTGCCTGGGAGCAAGCCTTGAATCGTGCCGCCAAACGCGGATATACCTCGTCTCGCGGTATGCGCGTGCCCTCTGGGTCCTCAACGTCGCAAAAGAACGCAGGTTCAGGTCGAAAGAAGACCGATCACCTCATTCTCCGTACTGATGAGTCCTTACTGCGGGATCTGGAGATTCCAGAGTGGGGTAGGCCGGTGGCACTTGGTGCTGTCTTTGTAAGTGCCAAGTGAGGCGTTTGTCGAGGCTCGAGGTCATGGCTAATGTGGTTGTAGGAGGAAGCGATGGGCAAGCGGACCATGGTTCCGTTACCGATCTACAAAACTGACCCGGGGTGTCTACGCAAAAGTCAATGGAGACTAATTGATCCCAGCGCGTTAAGTCCGTGGAATGTCATGAGTTGGGGCGCGAGGCAGTTAAAGGGCATGGTGGTGGGGTCTGATGACTCGGCACCAAAGATCCAGGTCCAGGAATTGGTGCTGATCGAGAATTTAAAGGTTTGTGACAATTCTTCCATCGCCGGCAAATCTTCTCTAATCCGCCTTTTTTAATAGGAGGCAGCCGCTTTAGCTATAAAGAAGGCCACTGGTGGCACTTCATCCAAGCTAGATCTAATCTACTCAAAAGAGAGCTTTGTCGAGGCATTCGCAACAATATTAAACGACTCGACGGAATTGTCTGACTCGGATTTTGATGTTCTTTTGGTATATCTATCCCGCGACTGCGGCGCCATTGCTTATGATGGCAAGGTAATGTGATATCTATATGCACGGCCTATATTGGAACTGACCAGAGATGACCAGACGATCAAGTTCAAATCTGCAGATGAGCCTCCGCACATCACGCAGCAGGACACAACCATCGCATCTATCAAAACCCTTGTGACGACAATCTCGAAGCAGGTTTCGGATCTGGAAGAGAAGATTAAGAGATTGAATGCGTCTGCGAAGGCCGCACTCGCTAACAAGAACCGTGTCTCGGCGCTGGCTGCGATCAAGTCTAAGAAGATGGTCGAGCATAACCTCCAGCAGCGACTGAACACTTTGACACAGCTCGAAGAGGTCTATTCGAGAATCGAACAGGCTGCCGGTCAAATAGAGATTGTACAAATCATGGAAGCGAGCACGGGCGTTCTTCGCGGGCTACATACGCAGATTGGCGGTGTCGAAAGAGTCGAAGACGTGGTAGAAGGACTGCGGGAGGAAATGTCCAAGGTCGATGAGATTGGTGGCATCATGAACGAAGCCGCGCCTGTTATTGATGAGGGCGAAATCGACGATGAGCTGGACGCTCTGGAGAAGAGCGACCAGAAGGCGAAGGAGCATGCGGAAGCGGAGGAAACGAGGAAGAAGCTTGCGGAGCTCAATAGTATCAAACAGGCCCAGGCGGGAAAGGATCCAGACGAGGCGTTGGCAGACAGGCTCTCCAACATGTCGGTTGAGGATCCGATCCTAGAGAAGTAGAGTTTCGTGAAGAGAGCTTCTTTTTGAGAACTCGTACTATCACGTTGCCATCAAGGTGCAAGGCAATGAAGTTTCATAGCGCTGGCGTCAAGGCTCAATGACCATCTGAGTCAACCACAACAGGATCACTCTTCTCCAGCGGAGATTCGATGGGCCCTGCCGGCGCTGATACATGCTGCTTGAAATTCTGCGAAGCCCCAGGTATTGTGGATCTTATTTGAGCATCACTCTTCTTCCGCGCATTCGCGATCAGACGTTTGAAATCATCATCATGACTAGAAGACCATCTCTCTCTGTCGAAATCCTTGCGCGTGATCTCATCCGCATTCGATGCGAATGCCGTTTGTGCCCCTCCCTGTGTCTTCTCCCAGATAGTGAGCTCCTTGAGGAGTTCCTTCTTTGATTTGGGATTCCGAGAATCGCAATTAGCGTTCCATAGATTCATCCACTCGGTATGACGTCTCTGTAATAACGACCTGTTCCCCCATTCTGGGATGCCAAGCTCTCGAAACTTTTTCTTCAATTGTCCATCTTTCAATAGAGAATAATTTATGGCGGGGAGTCTTTCGGGCGGGTCAACGAAATTTTGCGTAGCTCGTTGTTGGGGTGGTAAAGATCTATAACAGCGTTCCATGAGACTTGAATCATTTGAACCTCTATCCAGCTGGATCCACGTACCGTAGGGTTACCTGCGGTCTAGCAGGACTCGGGACTTTTTGGCCAGTACAGACACCAACATGGGAGAACATCGCCGCCTCCTTCATCCTCATGCCACATTCGAGAGGACAAGGGTATAGTCCATCCTCTGCAACAAAGTTAGAGGTGCCAAACGAGACGGAGAACGGGACCTACCTGGAACAAAATCTTCGTCGTCATCCTGGCTATCCTCTACGATGTGCGGTTCCTCGGCCTGGGTTGGCATTTCCACTCTTACGCCGCGTGATCTCGTGCGCATGCGCTGCGAACCTGACTCCGCTACTAGAGCCTCTTCGTCTTGCTCTGCGTGGTCGACCTTCCGTTTCTTGGCCGAAGGCTGCTGGGAATCATCATCTCCATTTGCGAGTCGTGCCGCTTCCTTCTGCGCAAGAGAGAGCATGGGCTCACGCGCATTCTGAAATTGCTCTACCAATTCCTGCACAATCCAGTTTCTCCTCAGCTTCAGCTCTTGATCTTGAAGACGACATGTAGGGCATCTTCCCTCATTACTCAGACAGCGACGGATACATAGTGAGCAGAATGTATGCGAGCATGAAGTGAGAACGGGATTGGCAAAAAAGTCCTTGCAGATCTGACATCGTAGAGAGTTCTCCAGTGGCGCGAGTAATGAAAGCGGCGTATTCAGCCAGTCCGTGGAATCGGGAATATCGAAGGACTGCGCCATAAGTATAGCCGAATAATGACGCGGGCGCAGGCACAGGCTGGATGCGATGACAGAGGTTCAGTCGCGTGAAGCAGAGGATCAGTGGAGGCGCCGTGCCAAGACCCGCTGACTGATACGCGTTAAGTGGTTTGGCACGCGTCGATCAACTTGTTGCTTCAGGCATCATGGACTACAAATTGTATCTCGCGGAGCAAGTGCTCAACGAGCAACGTACAGTATGTGCCATGGCGAGATTCGTGCTCTGTGGCAGTAACTGATCGATTCCAGGTCACCTACCGGTCATTGAGCCGCGTCTTGAAGATTCACGCCAACCGCGCTAAACAGTATGTCGTTCGGATGCTTCTGGGCAGACGAATAGCTTATTCAATTGACTACAGGATCCTCTTCGAGTTTCACAACAAAGAAAACGCGAAAAAGCCCCAGAGTGTCCACGCTACCTACGTCATCTCCGGAATCCAGAAGGCGCCAGAGCCGCCAGCGACGAATGGCCATGCGAAGAACGACGAAGATGAGATAATGCAGAGCAGTCCCTATTTGCCTAGCTCACAGCCAAACCAGGATGATGCATCCGAATCCCTGCGCATCGCCTCGATCATACTAGCTCGGGAGGAAGATCTGGAAGGTAGGCGTTGTCTCTCGCGTTTATGCTAAGGTGGTTTCGCTGACACCAGATGGACCTTTGAAGATGCGAAAGCTACCTTTCAGTCAATTTCTACCATTCACGTCTACAGCGTTCAGCCGACAGCTCTTCAAGATCTCAACATGTTGACAGGGGTGTGTCGGGAAATCGCCACAGCACATGCGCAAGATGACCCATTGGGGTGCGGGAAAGAGTGGGGGATGATCCAAAATCGCAATGTCAAGGTAAGTTCCATCGGCTTTCTCTTGTTTCTTTCAAACATCAGGCTCTCATAACTTTATAGCGAAGAACGGGAGCTCGTCCACCGCCACCCGCAGCTGCTCCAGCACCCAAAACCAAAACCGAGTCCACAATACCCACTAAACGGCCTCTCGAGAAATCTGCTCCCGTCGCGAAGGCTGAAGTTAAAGACGAGGAGGCGAAATCTCAGCCATCATCAGCGAGCAACTCTCAAACGTCTTCCAAGGCTGCTGCAAAGCCAGCACTCAAGCGCGAGAAGAGCAATTTGTTCAGCTCGTTTGCCAAAGCTAAGCCCAAGCCGAAGACAGCGACTCCTGTAGACTCGGTAAGTGTGGAAGATACGCAAATGCATACGTTGAGGTCAATGATTAACCGTCATACAGGCGACACCAAGCGGCGCAGAAAATGGTAAGTTATCTGAATTAAAACCTCAAATTGATGGCTGACGATCAGTAGTTGCACTGGATGATGCTTCAGAGGAGGAAGAAGAGGCTGAAGAGCTTTTCCCCACTAGTAACGACAAAACGGCGGTGGCAGGCAGCCGCGAAAGTAAAAAAGAACGAGCGGAGAAGCTCAAGGCGATGATGGAAGATGACGATGCAGACGGTAAGACCCTTGGATCTTGCTTGAAGGCTCAGGACCCTCCACTGACGGCGTGACAGACGAGGACATGCCTGATGCTGATGAAGAACCGGCGCGCGAGCCGACTCCCGTCGAGCAACCACCGCCTTCCAAGCCAGTAGAGCTGAAGGAAGAGGTGACTGTACAAGGTGGTCGCCGACGAGGCAAGCGCCAAGTCATGAAGAAGAAGACAGTCAAGGACGAGGAGGGCTATTTGGGTAAGTACTCCATGGCTATGAAGTACTCAACTATGCTGATCACGTACAGTTACTCGGGAAGAAGCGACCTGGGAATCTTTCTCCGAAGATGAGCCGGTTCCTAAGAAGAAGCCAGCAGTTAACGTCGCTAAGGGCAAGGGAGCCAAACCTGGCCAGGGAAATATCATGTCGTTCTTCGGGAAGAAACAGTAAACTCAACCCGAGGGGTAAATTAATATGACTTCGCATTGAATTAGCCCGATCTTAAATCTACAAGTTGTGCCTGAATCACGGCGAAGTAAACAACGCCGATCTTTTCTCCGCAATTGCGGAGTCGAGTGCAACACGGTGCAACACAGGCTTTGGCCGATGTCACCTCGCGTCCGCTATTTCCCCGATCGCGAATCGTGATAGTTCCAGCATCTGGGTGTCGTGGGGTCGTGGAGTCGTGCATCCTGCGCGCCGTCTGCAGTTGAGGAATGTGCGCCCCTGGGCCGTGGACTGGGGGATCGACATTAGCCATGTCCTTCTTCTTATTTACCCCGACTTTCCCCTCGGACTTGCAACCAACTTGCCAGTCATGCCTCTATCTACACTGCTGGTGGGCTCCCTGCTAGCCCTCCAGGCTGGTGCTATACCCGGACGCGACAATGCCGCCGTTTTACGCCGGGCCTGCCCTGACTACACATCGTATTCCCAGACCCAGCAGTAAGTGTTCCCCGCACTATATCGCGAACCGCTCCACTCACATCCTCCAGTGGTCCTTATAGCGGCGGTCCCTTAAACCTTCCCTTTCAGCGTCCTGCGCCGGCTTGCCGGACGTTCTCATCCCCTTCCGTTGAGAAAGTCATCGACGATGTGGCATCCCGTCTTGTTGATAAGGACCTTGCGCAATTATTCCGTAATGCGTTCCCAAACACTCTTGATACCACAATTCGCTGGCACCAGAATGCCACAAGTTCTTCACCCAAGAAGCAGAGGAAACGAGACAGCTCGGTGTGGACTGGCTTGCAGACATTCATTGTAACTGGCGACATCAACGCCGAGTGGCTGCGAGACTCGACAAATCAGCTCACCAACTACCAGAAGCTAGCATCCAGTGACAAGAGTCTGTACAACCTCATTCTTGGAGCAATTGCGACTCAGTCTGAGTATGTTATCCAATCGCCTTACTGCAACGCTTTCCAGCCTCCGTCTGTCAGCGGTGTCCAGCCTGAGAACAACAGCCAGGTTGATACTGTTCACCCAGCTTATGAGAAGTCCTTTGTTTACGAGTGCAAGTATGAGCTTGACTCCCTTGCCCATTTCCTGAAGCTGGGTGCCGCGTTTCATGAGAATACTGGCTCTACCGAGTTCCTGACCGACCGATGGTTTAAGGCCCTCCAAACGCTTCTTGATACTATTGACGCCCAGTCGCAGCCCACTTTCGACTCCGACAACCAATTTGTCACTAACCAGTATACCTTCCAGCGTGAGACTACCACCGGTACCGAGACTCTGAACCTGCAAGGTATTGGCAACCCGCTCAACAGTGGCACTGGTCTCATCCGCAGCGCCTTCCGCCCCAGCGATGACGCTACCATCCTTGGATACTTCATTCCACCCAATGCCATGATGTCCGTTGAGCTTCAGAAAATTGCCAGGGTGCTCAAAAAGGCCGGTAACCATGACGACTTGGCCGACGAGCTGGAGCAGCGTGGCACAAAACTCGCCGCAGCTGTCCGCGAGAACGGCATCTTCAATCACGCCAAGTACGGCGATGTCTATGCCTTCGAGGTTGACGGCTATGGCTCACGTATCTTCATGGACGATGCCAACATCCCTTCTCTCCTGTCTCTGCCCTATCTTGGCTTTCTTGACGCGAGCGACCAGACCTACCAAAACACCCGCAAGATGATTACCGACAAGTCCGGCAACCCTTACTTCCTCGAGGGTCCTGCTTTCCATGGTATCGGTGGTCCTCATAGTAAGTGATCTGCTTTGTGTTGACACGCAAAAAAAAAACACTAACGACAGCAGTCGGTCTCGAAAATGCCTGGCCCATGTCCCTCCTGGTGCAAGCCCAGACTTCCGATAATGACACCGAGATCATGGAGTGTATCAACTTAGTCCGCGACTCGAGTCTACTCGGACTCGTGCACGAGTCTATCAACGTCACCAACATCAAGTCGTATACTCGCCCTTGGTTCTCCTGGGCCAACTCCGTATTCGCCGAGACCATCCTGAAGGTTGCCGAAGAACGCCCGCATCTGATCTTTGGCAAGGATGCGGAGCCGTACAGTCTTTAAAGGGGGATGTTGACTGATACTTAGTACTGATACTTAGTACATGAATAGCATTACCGACGACGTGAATTACATTTACTTTTGTAAGAAAAGAGTATCGTAGGATATAAGGGATGATCTTAAGCAGTTAGCGGGCCTTCTGTCACTCGCCGTGCAAGCCCTTGAACACTTTATTTAAGCACTCCCTACCCTGTCCTCGCTACTTGCCTAGAAGGAATGCATGGACGGCCATAGATACTGTCCTCAATCGGTTAACCCACTGGATTCATGGATAGCTGTGATAAAAAGAGGGGAAACACCGGAGATAGATACAATACATCGTAACCGTAGAGATATCCCATTGAAAGGGCGAAGTCCCATCTTTATCAATCCCGTGAACCCCTTTTCCAAATCCAGAATGAAGACACCAAGTCACTTGTGGTCTGCATCTACCGATGCAAGCTTTTCGCAAGATTCTCAGGAGTGGGAAGCCTTCCTCAGAAAGACACAGCTGGGATCCATTTTCCATTCTTCATCTCCCAGGATCTCGCGTTAACGCACCGGTCACACGGGAACCCTAGCCTGTTCTTGCTCATTGTAATGGTCGCTTTGATGGTGCCACAGTTATTGCAGCCGTCGAGCTCCATCAGTTGTCCCGGAGTTTCGAAAAGGTGATGGCATAGAAACTCAGTTGGGTGGATGACCAGCTGGCACATGGTATCTCTAGTTCTCGTCAATAAAGTACCGGGTAAAGATGAGGTATGGCAACCATTCACTTACATGTAGCCTTACTGGCGCTCGAAGACTAGATGTGGTATGATTTGAGAGGTTGTGCGTCGCGTGAAGAGGGCGAGGAGTCTGAAGGCAGAGTTGAACTCGGCAATGATCGAAAATTCGATCTAATGATTTCTCTGCTGCTCTGAGGAACGGAGAGTATATATGGTGCGAGTGGGTTGTGTGGTTGTGAATTAAGATGCCGGACGAGTCTGAGCTCAAAGTGAGGTTGACGTTTACTTCGGTCGAGCAAGCCTTGATTCCTAGGATTCTAGCACACTACCGATCTTCTCCGAGATCACTATTTTGAAAGGCTCAAGGAATACACCAGACATTGCAACAAATGGTCCCTTCATGTACAACTAGCAGCCACTTCGAATTGTCAGATCATTTTCATAGTCCATAATTGAAGATCTGCGAGTCGGACCACGAGGTTCTGCTCAAGTGAGTCAGTAGCTGTGCGTTGTCTTTTCGAACGGCTACTTAAATCTTAACACGCTATTCTCTATGTTAGCCTAAGTGATTTGAATCTGGGAGTCAGCTTACAAGTAGAACTTGAGGATTTTCAGTCGTGAAAAGATCGAATTCCCATGGTATTTCTTAGTTGGAAGTAATTATTCAACTCCAATCATTTGCACGCTTCTAGAGTAGCTTTCTCTTTATGGCACTTTCCAAAGCAGCATCACAAGTTTTCTTGCATCTACCTTGACTGTGTGATGCTATATTCCCTCCATGACACAAAATATGCACGCGATGTTCGCCTAAGCCGATGATAGCCATAGATGCAAGCGTGAAACACGCCGATCAAGGGACTCAAGCGAGTGTGACTAGCAACATATGGAAGGAGGGGATCCGCTTCTCACGCCATGATTGGAGCAGTCTCGATTAAGGGTGCGGGCGCTCCGCTTTTGCCGTTCGGGACCTGTTCAAGCTACAATGCTCTAAACTCGGATCTGGAGATCTGTTGTCCGAACAACCTAAAATGGCCAGCCTCTCGTGATGGTCCATTTCCGGGCAACGATCTCTGCCTCTCATCTGCATCTGAGTGGTTGGCTCCTGTCGGTTGTGCTATCGTGCAGCCCCTTCTACCGGGTGCGTGGTATGCCTGCAGGGTCCTCGCTCCTTGGGGTCTAGAACATGTCGAGTTCACATTGGATTTCAGATGCACCGTGTCACCTACATGGACATTCCAAACACAGTCCTCCAGGTTTAACAAGTCCCTGAAAGGAAAGTATCAAATGATTCTAATCAAAAACCCAAACATGCGGTAAGTTAGCCTGGGAGTCCACCTGGGCCAAGACCAAAGTGCGCAATCAGGAATCCATGAGAATGCTTATACGACTGAAGGAGTATTATAGGGGGGCCGCCAACCGCGTGGCTCTAAGGAATAAGGGATCGCCGATGCTTTGCCCCTGGCCGCGGATTCTCCCACCCGTTTGCCCCAGGCTATCATCTCGCATGCATGTGCATGAGCTTTTGCCTAGCGATGTGCAACCATCGTGATCTGGTCCAAAGTACCATCTCTACCAAAGCAGCAAGAATGCATCTAACCAGGGGCCCATGACGTCGCGGCGACCGAGGTAACGCTGAGGCTCCTACGGCAAAAACCACATTCCTCTTGACTCAGGGTTTTCCCGGATCAGGAAACTCAATGCTGCAAGGCAAGTCTACTATCTGAGCGAGAGCCATATTAAAGGGCTCCGTATTCTGTTCTGAAAGGGCCCAGATTCTTGAGTTCTTAGATCTTGCAGCTTGACAAGCTCAGCTCAAAGGTATCAAGAGTCTATTTGCTAGCATCTCAGCCTTGTTCATTCATCCATCATGACCTCTTCAACTCATCTCATCGTGACCGATGGTGCCGACACAGCATCCAGTCAAACAGGATGGGGCACAGATCGTGCACTTGATTCCTGGATACCTACCCAATACCCACCTGCCGCTTCAATCGCAGCACCAAGTAGGCCCTCCGTCCATTTGCCGTATTCCGCTACCGTGCAACTTTCCCCACAGCTTGGATCAAGCACCATGATAGAACCTCCGTCCACACAACAAGACCATCAAAGTCTCCCGTGGAAGGGCAGTCCACACTCCAGTCAGTGCTCTTCAAGCAACCACAATGGCACCGATGACTTTCACTGGATGAATCTCATAAGCAGTCCTGAGTTCGACTCTCCCACTTGTGCTGGGATTACTCTTCCGCCACAGACTGCAGACACTATGCCTTGCCGACACCACGTTTGTACTCAAGAGCGGTCGTCTGATCACAGGATACCCGTTAGTCCAGAGTATGTTTCTCATCAATGAGTTCCATTGAGATACGATGCTTGTCTAATTTGACCTGAGTCCCATTTCAGACTAAAGCACTATAGTCGCTTCAAGTGCCACTGGATAGGCTGCACGTATCCTGGCACTTTCTCGCGGGAAACTTGTCTGTGGCGGCATATCAAGTCGACACATGTATCACCGGACGAGTTCAAGTGTCCCGACTCCCAGTGCAACAAAACATTTGGCCGCAAGGATCGATTCCAGAATCACATGCGTTTAGCTCACACGAGTCATAGAAAGGGAGAATGTTGCTCTTCCTGTCGTTCTCGAGGCACTTGAATTGTCGATTTTTTTTCTTGGCCTTGTCATGGTTACATCTCGTTATAGTTTAGATCCTCTTGGAAATTGTCTGGCCAGAATGACATTCGCTACATGAAATCCATAGGGAAGTGCTCAGCTGGAGATAAAATCTCTCATCTCTCTCAAATGTCTTTCGTTCCAGGACCCTGGCCAGTTCCAAAGCGTATCGCGACTCTAGCGTCTCTGATTTGCTGTTGTGCTTTCCATGCACGTAATATTGATACAAGAGCTATCCATATCGACCAATCAAGACCCGTATAGATCATATACCGTCTGTAATTGCAGGGGTCGCGTGCATTGAAGACCAACCTCAACTGCCCCTTTCAATTCCCCTCGGCTAGGCTGTAGGGCGCTCAAGAAAATGAGCTTGTCTGTCTCAAAAGACAACCGCCTGTCAGTCTGGGAATGTTTACCTCGGCCTTGAATCTCCTTGCAGAGATGGGTTCCATGCTTGGAGATAGTCATGGTGAAGACCGCAGGCCACCATTAATAAGTTCTCAGTGGGTTCCACACTTGTAGAGTATTTCCGCCGAATTGTTTCTTATTCCGCATCAACAGTTTGAATCGATACAAGCTCCTCCTTCCATGCAAGTGTGGTAAGCAGGGCAGTAAATACCACGGAAGCCCTTCTTGTGAGGCATGTCTTCGGCGACATGGTATGTTTACACGTGTCTCCCCGGCAAGCATTAAAGTGCTCACGGTGTACAACTACACATGGACTCGGTCGAAAAGATAGAATCAAAGCACATATGTGAGTGGGACACATATGACTCAGGAGGCGCAACTCATATAGATGTTTGGGCCGACATGGTTACGATGTATAAATGCTAGCAATAGACATATTTGGAAACAGGTAAGGCAAAGATTCATCAGACATGTACAGACATAAATGGACAGACTATTTGACCCTGGGTGAAGGAGTATCGCGATAGGCAGGCGGCAAGATTCCCGCGAGTGCAGCCTTAATTTGCAGGGCGAGGGTGCGTGAGTGCCAGCGGTGCTGTTGAGTATATCCACCCATCACCCAGAAGTTGTCAAGACGCAAGTGACGCTTCCACATACCGCGAATTTCGCCCTCGGAATCAACGCCCCAGGTCGAGTCAACACGCTGTGCGATTTCCTGCGGACCGAGAAGGTGCTTGCCATCGCTGTTGACAGTCCCATCCATCTCGGGCCCACCACCGAGAATCTCGGCCGCAGTGCTGCTCAAGTTCCCATCAGAGAAGCCAGTGCACCACACAATGGCATCCGCGTCAACGGTGCTCCCATCTGAGAATCGGAGACCAGTCGCAGTGTACGCGACAGGTTCCACACCCGCCTTGATCCCGACCTTACCTTCCTCGATCAATTTGGTACCGCCCACATCGACGTAGTGACCGCCCGCCTTCTCAATCAAGTTGTGCATCAGGGCTGAGGTGGGGTGGCTACTGTCAAGAACGGGGAAGCCGGCTGCCTCTAGGGCGGCATATCGCTTCGGCTCCTGGGAGGCGAATACCGCGAACAGCCCACGAGCCAACTGGCCATCTACGGTTGAGGGAAGGGACAAGAAGAGCTTGTCAGCAGCCTCGACGCCAAAGTCATATGCACCGAGACTCATCTTGTGGCAGACATAGTCGACAGGGATGATGTACGTGGGGGAGCGGACATTCATTGTCGAATTGAGACCGGCAGAGTAACAATCCTCGAGCACATCGAATGCAGTGTTGGCGGATCCTATCACGAGGACAGACTATGTTTTAGGTGAGCTTCTTTCCCCCCCCAAAGATATGTTGCAATTCAACGACATGATCGGCCTACCTTGGCTCCCTTCTCAGCCAGCGCCTTCGCATTCTGGTACTGTGTGGAGTGCACACTGATTCCCTGGTAGAGATCCCTGTCTGCGATCTGTGGCATGTTGGGCTTTTGCGACCCGATACCAGTCGCCAGGACAAGATGCTTGGAGACCGCCGAACGCTCGCCAGTAGGGGTCTGGAACTTGATCTGCCAGCGCTCAGTGGACGGGTCATAGTGCGTGGATTGGATCTTCGCCGAGTTTATGATGTTGAGGTTGAAGGTCTCGATGTATCGTGAGACCTGTGACGCCAGATCTTTTCGAGAAAGAAGATAAGGCGTCTGAAGCTCCTTGTCGTAGCCTGATTTCACTCGCGGTTAGTCAACTCTACCCCTCGCTAAGTATGCTTCTTTCTACTTACACATATATGGCAGGTCACAGAAAGAAGTCGGGATATGGAATCGCATGCAGTCGTAGCGAAGCGCCCAGTTGTCGCCCGGCTTGGGGTTTCGCTCGGCCATGACACAATCCACCCCCAAAGCCTTCAGTCGAGCCGAGAGAGCAGCAGCGCTATTTGATCCATAGTATTAGCAAGCCATTTGGGAAGCATTTACGTTATTCGACTTACGCATTTCCGCCTCCTATGATGAAGACATCAGTCTCCAGGTCCAGACCATCAGATTGCCTCGGAGCAGCCTGAAGTAGGCTCTGGTCCTCGGTCTGAATATCCAGGTCCTCTAGCCTAGTGCTCAGAATCCAGATCTTCCACTCAAGTGCCTCGTTTCCATTGTGCTCGTTCTTCACCGGCAAAAAGAGAATCTTGCCTCGGCAGATAGCGCCAGGGGACTCTGTTCGGAACACGATTGGACAGTCGATGAATTGCTATATGGAGGAAAATTATAAGCCCGAGCTTTATTGCATCGTCCCTGCAGGCATGTACTTACAAGGACTGGGGTGGCTGGCAGGAATAGCGCTGCACCGTCCACGGCAATCCCTTTCGAGACATTTCTGAGCTTCGTGGTCTCCAAGAGACTCTCGGTAATGACGGCTGGATCCTTGAAAGTGCGCAAATGATAGGTCAACGCAAGCTGGTCTTTCCAGAAGGCCTGGTCAGCGTAGAAGCAGCTTTCGAGAGCATCGGCATCGTTATTAGCTAGCGCGGCATTGAGGCGACTCAATACCACATTTGCCTGCTTGGTGGCTGCATCACCGGCCATTAGTTCAGGGTCAACCAGCCCTGGGGCAAGCGTTGGGAGTGGCGATTCATCCATCATCGATCGCAGGTCAGCCCGCGGGGGGTACTCCTGCGAAGGTGCATTGCCGTCTGGTATCCTTGTCAGTCTCCACTTCACTGAAACACCTCTCCAAAGCTACCGGTGTTCTTACTGATAGTCATAATTTACTTGGTGAGTTTCAAAGGTGCTCGATCTAGCAGGGTGAGGGTTGAAAGGAAAAAGAAAAAGAGCAGGAGCTCGCTCGCTCTCTTCAGTCAGCATGGTCAAAACGCAATAGATCTAGACTACGACCTATAGAGACTAGTTTGCCTTCTGAAGAGGGGGTTCGAAGGGCCTTTACCACTCATGTTCAGTGTGCGAACCAGTGTGGTGTTTTCCAACAGGTGGGGGGACGAAGGCGATCGGCGCCTCGACAAGCCTGCGATCTTACGAACCGTGCAAAAGTACCGCGAGGGCCTCTTCGTGATGGATGTACGCGGGTTCTAGTTCATCCATTTGGAGTGCCGCCTCCTTGATTTGGGAATCATCTTCCGATCCTATAGAGGGATCACAAAGCCGGGGTGGAAACTCCCGAGCACTAGCCCCGGGGAGATCGGTGGTACTTGACAGATCACAAAAACGGGGATGTTTCAACCACTTCCAAAGTTAACGCTATTGACATTCGGAGCTGTCCGCTGTCAAGCGCGGGTACCAGACGCCTCCCCAAAATGTGATCCATGGTTTGAGCTGTCGTAGGTTAAGTTGACTCGACGCGCGCACGGCCACTTCCCCGGCGTTGGGAGAGCCACACTATCGGAGGCTTAGAGGGCCTCCTTGCCACGCCAGCTTGACTTCCCCACTGAGGGTGGAGAGGACCCACGGCGGGAAAGCCTTCCCGATTCCTTCTATTGATGCTAATGGACAATGGTCTTGTTGATATGTCCACTCGTACCGCATCCCCGATGCCTCTCCCGGTCCCCGCGATCATCTATCATTTAAAGAACATGAAGGATTTCATGCTATGCAGAAAACGGCTAAGCCAATCCCACCACCCGCACACTTGGTGGTAGGCGCGCACGGAAGTCGATTAAGGGTCTTGATCGTCGCTTCGGGTTTTTGGAGCGGTCATACTATGTCGATCATCCCAATGCTACTATTGATGCGGCACATATGAGTTGACAACTTAGCTTCCTACCGTGGCGATTGTTCTCTTGCTCTTAAAGCGCCGAGATTCCCTTGAGAATTATTTTTCAAGTTCGATCTCAGCCATCAAGATGTCGCCCGAAGCTCTTGCTGCACTGCTCAATGCCCCGGCTCTTCCTCCGCCGGAGGGTGTCACTCCGAACTTCGACAATCCATCCAATGCCAATGGGTTGGCTTGGTTTGTGACAACCTTTTGCATGGTCGTGGCGACTATGTGCCTTCTCCTCCGCCTATATGTGCGTCTCTACCTGGAGAAGAAGTTCCGTGCGGAAGAGAGTAAGTTGATCTCGACCCGCAACTTTTTGATCAACTAGGGCAATTTGACTAATTTGTCTTCTCTAGTATTGGTCATTCTGGCATATGTGCGTTCTCTTACCTTTGATATTCATGTTACCTTCGTACACGTCAAGAAGAAAGTATCCTAACAAGTTTCAGGGTGCCTACTGGGGCACAGCATATGCAGGCTACTCGTTGATTTTCACACCCGGCTATTATGTGCACACCTGGAACCTCCGTAATGGAGACCTGGTCAAGCCACTCTATGTGGGTTCCATTTTTTCCATCGGTCTTGGATGCATTGTAACCGGCAGCTGACCTTCCCTTTAGTACATCCTTGTTTACGGTTGCTGCTATTCCGCAACACTGCCGTTGATCAAGTCAGCTATTCTGATGGACTGGTGTCGAGTCTTCGTTCCCGTGGAGAAATCCAGAAACTCTTTCTGGTGGGGCTGCTCGGCCATCATAACCCTTCAGTGTCTCTGGGGTCTTCTCTGTGTCATTCTTCTAAACATGCAGTGTCACCCACATGAAGCCATCTGGAAATTCTACCTCCCGAGCAAATGCTACAGCCTACCTGATGTAATGCTCACCTCGGCAAGCGTCCAGGTCGTGTCGGATATTGCTATGTTCCTGCTTCCCCAGCGAATTATCTGGGGTTTGGGTATGAACTGGCAAAAGAAGCTCGGTGTCTCCGTCCTCTTCGGTGTCGGTATTCTGTGCGTCGTTCTCCTCTCTCCACTACATCATCGATCCAAAGCTAACACCTTCAACAGGGCCTGCATTGCAGCTATCTTGCGACTAGTGAAAACAATTGCCTTCGCCAGCGAGTCCGACACCATGTACCTCATCGGGCCTCTTTTATTCTGGGCCTGCGCCGAAATGACCTGTGGTTTCTTCATTTTCAGCGTCCCCTGCCTCTCCAAGCTCATCATTGAATCTGGGCTTCCGGGTAGAGTGAAGCACTCTCTCGGCTTCAGTGCCAGATCCAGTGAGCCCTCGCATGCGGACTCGGCTTGTGATTCACAGTACGATACCCCCCCTTCCAAGCCTTGGGTTACTGGAGACACTACCTGGTCCAAACTGGAGGAGGGCCATATCGCCCTGCAGGAGACTAGGTCGGAGTCACAGACACGCCTCCATGATGGCTCCCAGTCGAATGATCCAAAGCCTATTGTGCAGGTGACACGCACCACGGACGTCGCCGTCTCCAATGAGTCCCATTAGTAGGAGTCATCTCACTGGTGACAGATTTCCCAGTCGTGATAAGTTTCACAAGGTTAAAACAAAACCAGATAATCTCAAACTATGTTCTCGGTCGAATTTTGAGTGTTCCATGTTGTTACGACAAAGTCCCATGTTCTCTTTGTTCTTTTTTTTTTTTTATAAATAATTCATCTTTAATTAATATTTTGTATATCTGTTCCAGTGTCTGAGGGTACTTCAATACTAAGACAAATATACGCTCCCAAACTTTGCACTTTATTTCACACCAGGAAGGCAAATGTTAATTTTGAGGCGCCGTCCACTCCCAACGCCCCTGGGGAAATGTCGATCAGCGGAGACTAGACAGATCCGAAAAGTGGAGGACTAGCAGCATGAAAAGTGGATAGTAAACCTTACAGCGGATGTGGATCCCTTAATCTCTCGAATGCTGCAATACTACTTCGTACTCTTTAGTCTATCTGGCCGATCACAATTTGGCATTTTCAAGGTATTGGATTTTTATTATTATCGACGTATCACTTTTTTTTTTCCTTTTCTTACTTCCGTCGAGGGTTGACGAGCAACCAATTACAAGTCTATGATACCACCGGCCTAGTCGCCAATTAGGGCACACTTGAACATGTAGTGAGAAGCCACCCACGACCTAGAAAGCCACCGGATTATCGTATATGAGCTCAGCAGCGGGCCCACCCCGGGTGAGATTGCGAAATTGAAGTGTGTTGAATTCACGGATAAGCTCAACGGAGCATGAATAATATTCTAGTTACCTCAAACCTGCCCCAAGTCGGGAAAAGAAGAGATAGGATTTTTACGGACTTCTTTGAAACGATCGTTTTCCAAGGTCATTTCTCTTGCTGGCGTAATATTTGCCTGGAACACTGAAGTCCGTATCACACGAGCAAAGCTGTCTGGGGAGGGCTTCATTAGCCATAGGTGATGAAACATCAATCATGGCAAACATCAGGAGCAAATTACTCAGGGTCGGAGGATCTCGTCAACATGATGAAATTTCGCCCACTTTGGGGTTGAATATATATGTGTAGGATTAAAAGTACAGTATTTATATGTACGATCAAATCAAGACTCGTCGCAAGCCCTCGGTTCCTCCAAGGACTCTGCGGCCAGTAACAGGACATCGTCCCTTTCCACTCTCCCACTTCCCGCCTCGCTTGCGAGTGCCCTTCTCTTCGTTATCGTTCGGGGGCTTTGTCATGGTTTCATCATCATCACCAGTTATCTCATCTTCCCAAGCTGCACCCGCTCCTTCGCCGTTCATGAAATCCAATTGCCGCTGGTGTTCACCATTCAGCCAGTGGAAAATGCATACATAGCAGAAGACATATCCTGTCTGGCAGGCTGTTGGGTTAGTGAGCGCGTTCAAGCAGACAGGGCAGGTATTTGCGCTAGAGGTATCGCCCGGTGGTAAGGGGACGGTGAAGATAGGGAGATATGAGGTCGCGGAAATAGGTGATTGGTGTCGGCGAGGTGATTTGAGGGCTGATTTGAGGTCGCCAGATTTCTTCTCTTGCTCTGCTTGCTTCTTTTCCATTTCTTCTTGCCCAGACTTCTTGCGCTCCGCGGGGTTGGTAAGTCCCGAGACGACCGGGGCAGGCAAGTCGAGGACTTCTGTTGCTTTGCGAGCCAACTGCCGCGAGAAGTCACTTGCATGCCACCACTCCAGGAACTTCAGGGCGAAGATTGAGGCGGGAAGGAAGTAACGCAAGGAAGTCAATAGCTGTGTGTGCATGTTTTGCGGGCTAAGAAGACCCAACAGGCCCGATCCAGGGCGCTGAGACCGGCCACCGCCAGGTGAAGGCTTCGGATCTAGCACTTCGGCAATGGCACGATGGTCTGCGGCTCCGAGGCGACGGATCCGCGAGCCAATGAGCCAGAGGAATGGAGAGGAGTATTTGGTATTATCAAAAAGGTACGCAAGATTGAATGCCAAAATAGAGAAGTAGTACGCCGCATTCACGGACGGGTACACGTTTCGCAAGAACCACTTGTAGTAGTGGAAGATGCGCTGACGCACGGTGGGATTATGTGGTAGCTCGTCACTAGGATTGTATCGCGGCCCGCCACCCAGTGCTAAGGCCGCCTGCGGCGCAGCGTGGATGTCGTATCCCTCGTCGAGCTTGCGCTTTAGGTACGGAATGCCGACCATGATGAGCAGGTTCTTCCACACGTCTGCTGAGTGCAGTTTCAGGGCCTCGCGTACGGGGGCACCGGCGCCAACCTGGGCGCGCGGAATCTCGCCATTCTTGGTGCGAAGGACGCGCTCGCGCTTGAGGGAATAGAAATTTTCTGTGAAAGATCCACCGAAAGTCCGCAGGTAGTATCGCTCGACGAGTAGGGAGAGGAGCGCGTAGACCTCGTCGTATGAATTGAGGATCCGGAGGAGATACCGCGGGTGGCGGTGTGTCGCGACCGCAAGCAAATATCTTAAGGACGGAGGAAGTAGATCAGATAGTTGTTGTTCGGCGAGGAGCTCTAAATACCGTTGATGGCTTTGTTAGCAACTCCGCACATGCGCAAGTTCTCCGAGTCGTTCCCCGCGATGGGAGGAACTTACCGAAGAGTGATGGCTTGAACTCGTCGAACTCCTGTTGAAGACTAGGAAGGTACTCCATTGTGAGGAACACCGGTCATCGTCGACAAAATGATGGATGAAGGTCGGAGAGCTGGGGAGTCGGAGAGTTCACGAGGCGGAGAGTGTGGAGTGAGTTGCCGGATCCAGGGACCATCAGCCGAGGCCCAAAGTCCGGCGCCGAGCGCTTTACCTTAAGAACATTTGATATGAGAATGACTATTTGTACAGTATAAAAGCTCTTCCTTTTGGTACACGCTATGTGCTAAATTATCATACAGCATTTAATCCCATTTACCAAGCGTCATCATGCGCTGCAGCTTGGGCCAATGCGCTCTGGCATCGAGTCCAAACCTCCCCGAAATAGCTGGGAGAGGCATCCTCCGAGCGATTGTGAATATTCGGATCTGCCACCAACAGGCAGTGCATCAACGAATTAACAAGGGGCCCCTGAAGCACAATTGGATTTTGTTCCCGGGCCATCATGGGTACCCACGCCGAGAGACAGTCTCGTGCCCGAAGTTCGTCCCCCAGATCCGCATGGAGCTGGAACAGTTGGGCGTAGTCCTCTCGCGTGCGCCGAGCCCCTTTCAGGGGTAGCTGGCGCCATAGACGCCAAAATCCATCATAGTCCTCGCATCGAAACAGGGTCACCATAAGTTTGCGAGCTTCCGGCGCATCGAAGGGAACCTCTGCGGCCGCCACTATCTTCGATAGCCGGGCCAGCTTCTGTCGCTGGGAGTCAGTCCATCGTTTGCTGTTCGCGGCTCGTAACGCTGATTTATGGGGTGGCTGCCCAGAAGAAGGAGTTGTAGGGATATCAACGACTTGGTAAAGCATGTTGAACAATTTGTAATTGAGAATCGGGACGCCACGAAGGCTCAGACGATCAAGGACCTGCAAGGCCAGTTCCATGTCTGATTCCGGGAGATACGGTGACGGTTGCTGAAAGTTCTGTACCCTCGGGGTAAGAAGGGCGGCAAGAACCTCAAATGCGAGGTCGTCTGAAAGGTCATGACCATTGTTGAGAAGACCGCAGAACGTGCTGAACAGCTCCTCCTTGCTATACGCCGGGTGTTGCCGAGATACGGCGATCGAGAACAGATTCAGCCGTAGACGGGTGACCTCCGGTTCCGCCATGCTCGGTGGCAAACTAGCATACAGGAGCTGAAGAAAAAGTGTAGACTCTCGATCTTCAGGACCGTTCCCCAATTCATTCCGGGCACTCTCATGAGGCAGATTAACCAACATTTTGAGCAAGGACTCCGTGCTCATGTCTTTTCCTCGTGTCATCTGCGACCCAGAAGTGGCAGCCAAAACATCAGACAGACTTGATCCGTTAGTATTAGTGTTAGGCGACAGATCTTGTTGAGCAGAATGAAGGTACCGCTTCTGACCGCTGGGGCCGAAAGGAGAACTGCCGGTAGCCGGAGATTGAGAAGCAGCTGGAGGATTATTCTGTGCATCTTGGAGTCGCTTCTTTTCAGCCCGTTCGAAAGTCTTCTCCCAAAGACCGTCGAGATCGACCTCGGCTCGCTTCTCTTCCGTGAAGATCTGGACTACGACACTGGTGCCCGTGTCGACTTGACCGAATCCCTCAAAGCCGATATCACTGAGCTCCGCCCTTGGTGCGTTCTTGTCAATCACGCCAGCATTGACACAAATCCAGCCGGTGGTAATCCCATCGTCCTTCTCGTCAATGAATGCGCCGGCAGCACTGGCAGCACGCGCACGCTTGGCCTTGCGACGAAGCTTGATCTTGAGCTCGTTGCGACCCAACAAGCCATCCGCATAAGGACTTAGCTTGTACGTGCTCCGCAACCAGCGGCAGAGACGATCAGCAGAAACATTCAGATGTTTCACACTGCGCGCTGTGCCGATGATCATGATAACATTGGCTCCCAGAGCGGCAGGAATTTCGAGGCCTCGCAGGTCATGAAGCTTCAGATTATCCAGGCCAAGATCCTTGTATGTATATTCGAGGAGGGTGGGCAGGATTTCGGGCGAATTTTCTGGTATCTCCGGGATGTGATCTCCAGATACTGGACGACTTTCGGTGGGAGGTGATTCTTCCTGGAGGTACCATGGAATGTGGGACGATACCGAGGAATCACTTTGCAATTCAGTAGATTTTTCTTCCAACGGTGACTCGTTGATCTCAGGGTATTGTGAGACAGGGGGGCGATCAGACCGCAACGAGCCTATCGCAGAGAAAGTTCTCGAGTTAAAGACGGGTCGAAGAGCAGACGAATATCGCGGCATAGGTACACCGGATACAGCAATGAAAGACCTAAGTACCTCATGGCGACATGAATGGCACACGGCCCCTTGTAATAGAGCTCTCATGGCGGCGCGATGATGTTAAAGCTCAAAAAACCGGCGGAGCGCGATAATGATATCGGTGGTGCAAACAGTGCAAACACATGAGTCAGCCAAAAAAAAGATTAGCGGGGCAAAAAAGTTACAAATCGAGGACTTTCCTATCTCTCACAGGCTCTTGAAGTCTTCTTGTTTTTCTTGAAGTCTTGTCATTTGGCTTCACGCTCCAAGATGTCGATGGATCTGGATGCCCCCGTCTACATGACGGGCATGCAGCAGGACGAGCCCACCATCGCAACGTGAGTCCTTATCGCAGCGGGGATTTTTTTACTTGAGATTTCGATTTGATACTAACTTGGGAACAGTATTTTGTGCTGCAACTGTGGTGCCCCCATCGATGGAACCACCTCGGCCGGTGCACTTTGCAACGACTGCGTGAGACTTACAGTCGACGTTTCTCAAGGAATTCAGCGCGAAGCCGTCATCCACTCTTGCAGAGACTGCGAAAGATGGCTGCAACCCCCCAATAGCTGGGTCGTCGCCAATCTCGAATCGAAAGAACTTCTGGCTATCTGTCTGCGCAAACTTACCGGTCTCAACAAAGTTCGCATTATCGACGCCAGTTTCATCTGGACCGAACCCCACTCTCGCCGTATCAAGGTCAAGATCACAATTCAACAGGAGGCCTTCGAGGGCACCATCGTCCAACAAGCGTTCGAGGTTGAGTACACAGTACACAACCAGCAGTGTACTGGTAAGATACCCTTCTCGACAACTTGGAGTTCTCCTTGATTGTCGCCGCCTCCCCACTTCTTTGATGCATGTCTAACAAATATTCGCAGATTGCGCGAAAAGCTTCACACACCATGCCTTCCGTGCAAGCGTTCAGGTTCGACAGAAGGTGCCTCACAAGCGGACGTTCTTGTACCTTGAACAGCTCATCTTGAAAGCTGGTGCCCACAAGGACACCCTTAACATCAAAGAAGCGAAAAATGGACTCGATTTTTACTATGCTCATCGCAACCAGGCCGAGAAGATGATTGACTTCTTGTGCAGCGTTGCTCCCTGCCGCTATACCAAGAGTTCGACGCTTATTTCGAGTGACACACACTCAGGTAAGATTCTCATCTACCGTTGTTTACATGAACATCGAAACTAACTAAGAACAAAGGTACATCGTCTTACAAGTTCAGCTTCAGTGTTGAGATTATTCCTATATGCCGTGACGATCTCGTTGCAATTCCGATCAAGTTGGCTCGTCAGATTGGCAATATCTCTCCCCTGGCTATTTGCCACCGTGTCGGCACAGCGGTCAACATTATGGACCCTCAGACCCTTCAAACGGCTGAGATTCCCACCGGTGTTTACTGGCGCTCTCCATTCAATTCTCTGGCCAATGTGACTGAACTCAAAGAATTCATCATCATGGATATCGAGCCCCTCGGCAAGTCTAACGGCCGATACCATCTGGCTGAAGCTACTGTTGCTCGTGCCTCCGATCTTGGCTCTAATGACACCACATATTTCACGCGCACTCACCTCGGCGCTATTCTGCACGTCGGTGACTCAGTCCTTGGCTACCACCTGACAGACACCAACTTCAACGACCCCAACTTCGATGCCATCGAAGCCAGCTCCCAATACCGAGACACAATTCCGGACGTAATTTTGATTAAGAAGCACTACGCGCGCAAGAAGAAGCCCAAGAACCGTGCCTGGCGCCTTCGCCGCATGGCTCGTGAGCACGAGGAAGAGGCCATGGCTGCTGCCTCTGCCCCTGCCCAGAGCCGCAAGCAGGATCAGGAGCAGCAGCGCCTCGAAGCCGACTTTGAGATGTTCTTGCGCGATGTCGAGGAGGACCAGGAGCTGCGGAGCACACTGGATCTGTATAAGAACAGGAACAAGGTGCAACAGCCCGGCGCTGATGAAATGATGGACGAGGGCAGTGACAGTGACGACGAGGTGCCGAAGATCAACATGGATGAGTTGCTCGATGACTTTGATGAGCTGAACATGAACGACCAATGAGCTTTCCACAATTGAAGTTGATATCAATATCTTTGACGATCATGGCTGGCGTTTCATTTACTCTGTTTTTTTTCGTGGGATCTACAAAAAAAAAGTTTTGGAAATAGATACATGTTCCTTGCATGAATTGGATGCAAATATCTTCATTATGGTTATCAAAAGTAAACGGTTCGAGGTAATTCATACAACCATCACCTGGCGTAAATGATCAGAAAATCTTCCCAAGCACGCGGCGTGTATCAGCATCATCTGCAATCCCACTCTCGTCTTTGCGCTTGACGACATCGTTCTGCACAAAGCGTCTGCGCACCGGCACAGGCTTCTCCGAAGCCTTCTTTGCCTTTGCATCCTCCGCTCCGGCACGATCAGCCTCAGCCAACTTCCTCTTCCTCTTTTCTTCGTTCTTCCTAGCCATCCCATCCGCAATCCTCCCAGCTTCGACACCAGCCAGGAAGACCTTCTCCTCTTTCTTGGCACGGGCATCTTCAATCCGCTGTTTGGCCTCTCGTTCTGATCTCTCACGCTGCACCTGCTCCATCAGGTCCGCCCATTTGAAACCCTTGAGATATTTCATATTCCAGACATCATCATGGTACCATCCGCCCTTGCGACCCCCAACAATATGCGCATTCAGAGTCTCGGCGCAGATCTTCGCGGTTTTTTTCTAGGTTGCGATGTCAGTCTAGTTCGTTCAGGAAAGTTATTGCCGGGTCTCACCGATTGAAACTCTAGCCAGCCATCGTTGTAGAGTTGACGAGAGTTGGAGCGTCGGGTAGGGCCGGAGTTATTTGGCATGCGCGGGCTGAGGAACACCTTCGTAATCGGACCGAAATTCCTCTTCTCTATCATATTCTTTAAAGCGAAGGGCTTCAGGTACGGCGGCAGCGAGGATAGGTAGACGACGCCGGTCTTGTTCTTCTTGGACTCCTTTAGCGGCTTGGTGCTGAGTGGTTTGACGGGCTTGGAAGGTTTCGTAGATTCCAAGAGTGCACCTCCGTCTTCGTCCTCATTCTCAACCTCGTCGTCAGAGGCAGGCTGCGAGGCCTTTGATCGCTTGCTTTTCTTGCCCTTCACTTCTGCGCGATCATCATCCTCCTCCACATCGTCTTCATCGGCTGACTCGTCGTTGTCTGACTCAACACCGAAAAAGTCCTGGGTATTTGTGGTCCGCCTGCGCTTCACGGCGCGAGCTTTGCTCTTCGCGACATCCTCCTCGGAATCATAGCCACGATCGCTGGCTGACTCTTCGTCGCTCGGTGCGATATCGAGGAATTCGTTGTGCTTGCGAGTCGTCATTTTATGTTGTGATGAACGCGAAGTGCAATGAGGAAGTCAAAAGTCTCCAACTTTTTTTTGCGGCGAAATTAGTGGTCCGTGCGCATCTCCGAGCCCGAATCACATTCATATATTCATTCAATTGATTCAATCCATTAAGTCTTCAAAATCATTGAGTAATTTGGAAAAAGAGAGTACATCAAGAGTCTAAATAAGTCTGGCATTCAAATATGTTCTATGTGTCCGAAGGAGATTCATGGTCATTTCGCGGACGGACAGTTCTTCTTTTGCTGGCACCATGCCATTTATAGAACAGCCTTTTATCCGGTATTTCCAAAAGGTCGAGTGTATAAGAACGATCCCACAGTTGAGCTCGACGAGCTCTAATCACAAATATTCAAGAACTGACTGCGTTTAGCGTTTATTTCTATGGCACAGATTTGATTTCCGGCCTTGCATATTTGTCCCGATACTAGCGAGCGTTGGTCTCTCTCTGTAGATTTTATTGCACAAGAGCCCAAAGTGCGGCGACTGCTGATAGAAGCGAGTTACACTTTACAATGGGCTGTTGCCCTCGATTATGAAATTCCCTGACGAACCAGTGATCATTCAAATGTGTATTCATCCAATCCTAGGTGTAATCGGAGCCCACAAAGCATTCAAGGGAGAAATACGAAGTGAAAGTGATAGTCTTGCAGAAAACAAAGTATATGTTCGTCTTCGGTATCTCAACAAAGCCATGGTGGCCCATCTAGCGCTGGAAATATGGAGGAGAAACAAAAAAAAAGCCCAAGTAGCTAGCTATCCACTCAACGCCAAGGGGAATCAAATGATGCCGAGACGCATCGGCCAACCAAAAAGGTCTATCGCCATATGCAGCGACCACAAACAAAGGGCAAAGCAAATGGAAATGCAATTGAATGTCAGAGGTTCCGAGGTTCGGGTCTAAATGCCCAAAGACCACTTCAATCGCTCATAAACAAAGAAACTGGTGGCCACCATTGGCACAACCTTCATGTAGCCAATAGTCAACCCGACCCAGAAGCCGCGGAATCCTCGCTCCAAGTAAATTTTCCTGCCCGTTTCAACTAAGCCGAGACGACGGCCGTCACCAACTGCGCCGCCGACTTGCATTCGTCGTCGGATCACTTCAAGTGGATATGAGGATGTTTGGGAGACCAGACCAGCGAGGGCACCAGAAGAGAGCTCGGCTGCGGCGGTGAGTTGAGGGTGTCGGGAGCCCTTCTTTGGTTTGGATTCCGAGTCGGGGATGGTAGTGTATTTTGCAACGGAGGGGTGGCGAAGCCAGTCGCCTACGGTGTCGTGGGTGAGGAAAGACATGCCCGCGTAGGGAAGCATGCCGAGAATGGTTGGACCAAAGCCGCGATAGAAGTTGGCGAAGCCAGAGCGGGGCACTGCCTTGTTGACAGTGGAAGAAACGGATTCGGCGGCGGCCACGGTGGTTGAGGCGTGGGCTGCGGCGCCTGTTGAGGGAGGGGTGATGCGTTCGTTATAGATCTGGCGGCAAATATCCGTCAAGGAGGACCGCGAGGATTTTTTGGTCTCAAAGGCCAATCGCACTCGGACGAGCTCAAGTGGATATGTAAAAAATACGGAGGTGATGCCGGCCATGCTGCCGGATACTAAGCGGCGAACGGAAGTTTCGTGGTCAGGGGACGAAATAACGACTGCACGAATCTGCTCGTAGGCGAGGAACTTGATAGCAGCATAGGGAAAGATACGAAGGAGAGTCGCGGAGTGGCCCTTAAATAGGCCTCGAGAGCCTTCAGAGCGCTTGATGTCGCGAATGGCCGCCACGAGACCTGCCCAGCTGCCCGTGTACTTCGCAAATTGGGGATTGGATGCCTGGAAAAGAATCTTGACGCGATCTAGAGGCGCGACGACCGTTTTGGCCTGTACTCCCGTGTGATTAGCATAGGTCTAGGTCCAGGAGTCTCTCATGAATTCTGCGCACTTACCGCACAACCGGCCAATCCACCGGCTAGCCCACTGCGTAATACATAGTCTAAACTGCGAGTCTTGACAACTGTGCTTGTTCCGCTGCCTTTTTGCTTCTCTGTATTGCTACCGGTAGCAAGTTGTGCGCCCGCGCCGGTGGCAATGGGCCCCGAGGACCGCGATTCAGCGAGGTCACTCATCAGAGTGATCGATCGCCGAGGGACTCAGGTGAATCTTAAATGAATAGTGAAATTATGAATGAACCCTGCGCATGCTCTGAGAGACTAATCGACAGAGAAGTCCGGAGTTGTGTGGCCGAGGCGCACCGGGGAAAGGGTCTGGGGAAGAACGGTATTCCCCTCGTGATCACTCGGCGATTATCTGGAAGAAAAGTTTCGGGCTACCGGAAATTCGTTGGCACCCTGTGCAGGCTGCGTAAGGGTGGCTGAGGTTGGGGTCTAAAGATTCTCGAAGGAGTCCACGAGAGCTTCTGTACAGCTATATCGAAGCGAGGCAAGTAATAAACAGAAAGGTAAGAAAATGTCTGTGTAAATCGCAACTCGACTCTGACGTCGATTCGACTAACGTTCGGCGTAAGAGCTGACATGCCGATACCAGCCGCACCCCGCATGTAACCGCGAGATTACCGTACAGATACGATGCGGGCCGGAATGGCGGGTAATCTCGTGAACTGAGTCCCGAGATGCCGATTTGTCAGCCTTAGGTCGGCTCTGTTCACTTGCGGTAATGTCTATGTGCCATTTCTATTCAAAGGAAGAAAGAAAAACAAATGAAGCCCCGACACCTCTTGTGCAAATGAACGGTATACAGAGAGAATTCCGCGTAACGATGAGATAGAAAAATAGTACAATTAGATTCGTGGTCGCGTGATGGCCCCGTTGGGTTATCCCCGTCCGCGCCGCGATCCACGGCGGGTCAACGGCTTACCCCGGGTTGCCTTGTTCTCGCGCAAATCAGCGGCAGAAGACGCTCGCTTGCGTTTGAGGGGTCGGTCAGGATCCACGTGAAGATGGCCAAGTTCGGTCAAAGCAGTGGTGTTTCGCCAGCGCAGACAGCGGAGACGGTGCTCGTTAGTGTCCACGTATGTCTTAGTGCGGGTAGTGACACGCTTGGTCGGCATCTCCTCGGATTCGGCCCTGTCGCGAGTCTCGTTCAAGTATTCCTGGCGATTCCGCATGTACTTGGTGATGACCTCGCGTTGGCTCATGAGTTCCTTAAGCAACTTGCATTCGCGGTTACCTCGCGGATCGAGCCAGTCTATGAGCTGCTCGATCATCTCGGCATCTTCGTAATAGGCCCACTCTCGTGCATTGGTGACATGCGTAGGGCCTTCTTCGAGGCTCCGGCGCTCTGCAGGCGTAGTCTGGAAGTGCTTGTAGTATTGTTTGCGTTGCTCGTCGGTCAAATTGATGAAGCCCGAGACTTCCATTTCATCGGGACCCTGAACCCAGACCCGGCCGTTGGCGTACTTTGCCTCGGCGGTAGAGCTAGTGGGCATACCTTCGTAGGGCATAGCGTTGCGCTCAAACCACCAGTAGCGGTTGCAGAAACGATCGAGGCCGAGACATTTCGTTCGTGGACAGTCCGCCTCACGCAGGTCATTCTCGCATACTTCAATCTTCGCTTCGAACTCTTTGATCAAGGTCTTCTGTTCCTCGATCTTTTTCAGGACTTTCTGGTACGCCTTGGAGCCCTTGGGCTGCTTGGCCAGTTGTTCCTTGCGTTCACGCTCCACCTCCTGTCTGCGTTTCCGCTCCAGAGCACGATCAACTCCGCCACGTAGAGCTCGCGGCCGAGGAGTATCCTCGTCCTCGGTATCCAGAGGCATTTCCGAGTCACCGTCGAGGCCGGTCATCTTGGAGTCATCCATACCATCCTCGAGCTCGGGGATAGGTGTGGGCGACTTTGCAACAGCGCCTTTTTCGGGCTCTGGGGCGAGCGCCTTCCGGTCTTGATGCAACAGGCGGAGTTCAGCGAGGCTGTTGATGAAGATTTTAGTATGTCGGGGTTCTCACATTCAGAGTAGATCAACTTACGCTGCCTTGCGTCCCTTCTGGTGCTCGATCTTCTCTTTGCGGACCTCCGTCATCTGATTACTGCATTCCTCCAAGTAGTTCTTGATAGCCTTTGTCTCCAAGCTCAGCATGCAGATCATTTGAAGAGCCTTGATCCGCAGGTTAATACCGAGAGTGCGGTACTGCTCGCGCGCAGTCTTCTGAGTGGCAGGCATGTCAAGAGGGGCAAGATGCTGCAAAATCTCGTTGCACACCTTCTCCGACCGGGGAAGAACCGACAGCTGGTGCAATAGACCAACCATGACCATTTCCCAGCCACCATTGCGGAAGTCTCGCCGGCGAAGACGCTCAATCCAGCCGGTTTTCTCGAGCATCTCCTCCGCGCGATGGATCCGCTCGTCTTCGGGCTCGTCCTCTTCAATGTTTGATTTGATCTCATTCGCTTCTTTCTTGGCCAGACTGCCCCTGGTGGTCATTCTCGTAGCCCGGGGCGCCGGCTCTTCCTCTCCCTCATCTTCCTCCTGCTCGTCTTCCTCTTCCGCTTCAGAACCATCCGAGTCATCTGCAGGGAAATCGGGAAGAGAGACTTGGATCGCACCACCATCTTTGCCCTCCGCGTTCACAAGCTTCTTCAGAATTGCACAGTGCATTTCCACGAATAGCTCGCAGTCCATCTCCTCTGATGAAAAGCGCATAGCCTGGAGAAAATCGTCAAAAGTGAATGAATCTAGCTTGTAGACCTCGCAGTAAACATTGAGAGTGGTCCATATTTCCAAGAGCAGTCCGACAGAGTCGGACTCCAGGTCGTCTGGTAGGAGATCTCCGGTATCGTCGTCATCCGACTCGCCTAACTTCACGAACTTCAAAGCGGGTCGCGGCTTTCTTTCATGAATAGGAGCCAGCTCCAGATCCTCCATAGGGTACCGAATCGGAGGGGGCGAAGATGGCCGTGACTCGTTCTTGATAACAACCGATGGAGGATGCATCTTCTTATCGCCCACCATCGGTGACTTGGATGGACGGAGAGGATTATGGGGCGGCAGGAACGAAGGGTTGCCGTTGAGGGATCGCTGGTACTCCTGATATTGCGCTTCACGGGACTTGGCCATTTCCTGCGCGGACATCTTGGACTTTTGACCCTTCACGGCGGGCTTCAGTTCAGGCAATTGTTGCGAAGAGAAAATTCCGAAGAAACCATCTTCGCCTGCTTTCTTCATTGCCTTCTTCTCAGCAATCTTGGCACCGTACTGCAGGTGCTTCGGGACCTCGGTGGAGATCTTATACTCTTCTGCGATCGACGGCTTCACCAGCCAGGGTGCGCCAGTCCAGGCCTCTCGAGTCACGTTGTTTTTGATGAAGCCGCGAAGCATCAACTTGGTGAAAGCCTTTCGGTCCCGCGTGATGTGGTTTTGGTCCAGCAGGGCCTCTTCATTTGGTCGATCTGAAACCTTTACAAGGTACCGGGCGAAGGCCGGAGTCTTGATGGTACCATCGGCATATAGTTGTTCAGCAAAATTAGCCTTGTCCCTGATGGTCCCGTGGAGTCTACTGTTATCTTCCAGCAGGATAAGAACAGCTTCTCCTGGATAGAAGTCCGACTTAAATTCCTTGGTTTGGGTCAGCATTGATTTGGAACGCAGAGATGCGCATGCAGGCGACTCACTTCATAAATTTCGTCCACTGTCATTATCATGATTTGTTAGCTCGATGTTATTGACCATCTCGCGCAGAGGGAACATACCCAAGTTATCAACCCGAGAAACCGTCGAGAATTGAATTCGGCGCAATATTGGCTCCTTCAAAGCCTCAGGGAAGCTATTGTTGACCTCGCGTGATTCTTCTGTCTATTTGATTGATGAGCTGAAGTCCAAACCCCGATACCGCAACCGCGACATACCTCACTCCGGAGTGCTTCAAAGAAGTTCATGCCCGAATGGCCCGTGATCTCACAAATGAATCGGCGTTGCTTGTAAAAGTCCATTCGCTGGAGATACGGATCATAGCTGGTGAAGACCTCGTTGGTCTCTGGGATAACCCAAACCTAGGACGAGATTTAATTAAAGATTCGTTCCTGGCGCGCATTGTAGTTATCAACGTACCTCGGAGCTCTCATCTTCGATGACCGGCTGCGGGAGGTATGTAACGGGCTTTCGTTTGAACAGGACCTGGATTGAAGAGATGTCAGCCACGTTTCTCCAACAACACGTATGGTTTCAGCTCCGGTGGCCTCCGCGGCCAAATCTCGGCCAGGATGGGTGTCGCATACCATTATCCTCTATAGATCGCGGGGCACGCACCAGTCTACCAGAGACTACCGCGGACAAGATCGGACATGAAATGACTAAAGCACACGCGGATTCAGTTAGCAAAAGTAAGTCATCATGTGGGAAATGATCAGGCCATGGCCACATCGAGCTAACAATGATCGGAGATGGAGGCAATCCAGGTATGAGATGTTCTAGAAGTGACCGATCATGGTTTTCGCACGGTCATTGGAGCGAGTTGTGGTCGAAGCGACCCGAGCCGGATAAGGTGCGGAGGAAGCAGGAGTGGCCTGGAGTGGACGTCGCGGACTTACTGGGCTAAACGCGTGCCAAATAGTATTGCGACAGTCGCAAACAATTCCCAGGATTTGAAGAGGAGAGATAGGTAGTAGGTGGTGGATGGTGGACGCGCAAGTCGCGTTTGAAGGGAAAAGAAGGCCAGGGGAGAAACAGAGATCAAGTCCAAAAGTCAGAAAGCAGAAGCGGTAGATCAACCGCGAATCGGGCGAGGGCTGTGATTGGCGGAGAGGAGGAGCAGCGGGAGTCAGTGCCAGCGAACTTTTGGATTGGGAAACTCGAGCGCCTTTTTCTCCCCCGGGACCCTCCTTGTCCTGCCCGGTGCTGCCAACGCCCGCCCTTTCGCTCCCAGCCCACCAACTCTAGGAGTTTTTACACTCGTTCGATTCCTCAGAATGTGGAGAATCTGCTGGCCTTAATTTTGTGCTCTCTAATTTCAATTATTCACCTTTTTCCTCCGACTATCATTTACGTTACCCCGAGTGGAGTACACTCACCTAGTGTCAACTTACAAGAACAATCGCCAAGTGCATCTGGCATCGTATAGATTTCCACCACCACCTCTGTGACTGGCACAACAATGCATCAGTACCTCGTCTCTCCTGTTTACTGTTATCTGCTTAGGTTATAGAGAGCACTGTGGCTTGAGAATGTCGCGAGTGGGAAAGGAGCCACTTCTTCTTCTTCCTCTTCCCACCATCGCTGATTCTTTTCCACTATACTCATCTAAAATCAACAGAAACATTCCAAACAGGATATGATACGCAGATCACTTTGGCATCTGACCTTGATAAATACTCCATATAGATTAGATGGCGCATCAGTGGCAAGCGGTCAAGTCTGAGCGTATGAAAATTTCTTGCTATGCATAACACCGACCTTATCTATTCACAAAAACTATGACAATTCATTCGAGATGATCTACCTGAATACTCTTTCACTCGATGTACAAACCCCTTTATAAACAATTCAAATCTCCCCTGTCATCCCTTTTCGCGTCCGGCCACCCGGAGTCAAGCCCCACCTATGACACGAATTGACACGCAACTCCTCAATCTGCCAGTGTAATAACTTCACCTATTAGACTTTTGTCATCTGTAAGTTGAGGAGCCCTTTCATGGAAGTTTATTCAGCCTGATCAGCTTCGACTCACTCCTGTGGCGTCCCAAACTGAAGGCTCTTCTGGCCTATGGTGCAGAAACGACCGCAAATAATTGATTTCGCAATTATACTACAAATACGCGGCTTTTTCGCATGCAATTAAACAGCCAGCTGGCTTGGGCTATTCATGAGGAGAGCTAGTTGGGCATATGACTATGTCACCTCTCGCGTGGGGTCGGAAAAAAAACCCCCCTCGAACATGCGTTCAATGACGAGACCTCATCTCCAAGGCTCTGCAACATGATTACAGTGATAAAGTGGAGCCCTTTTTCGCACCTCTCTAGCAACCAAGGACGTTCTATCCCTTGTCGAATACTGTATACAAGTAGTAAGCTAGCTTCATTCAGCATTCAAATCTTATTTATACTGTCATTGAATTGGAAGCAAGACAGCTGCGTGGGCCAGCTCATGGATATGTCTTGATTCAGAGAAATGACTTTGTTCAACTCTTGACACTTTGAGTACGCCACCTTGAGCAAAAATATAGTCTACGGTCGGATCTATATTCCATTGCCATAGATGAGCCCCCCAGCAGGCGGAAGCAAAGATCCAATATCACTGAAATCTGAGATCTGACCAGAGATCACCACACCCATCCAAATCAGTATCACACCCGTGATTCGTAACGAGCCCGCATCTCGCAGACGGCAAGCTGCATGGAATCACGGGTAGCGCTAACCGTGTTTGGAGCACGCCGCAATAGACTTTTATGGTTTGGTGGGTCTGACCCACGTGGTGTGCTAAACGGTGCAAACAGATTACGTCACCATAGTAGGTTGAAGGATTTACTTGAGCAATAGGCAATTGAAACAAAGTTTGGCTTTGAAGTATTAGCTGATTTATGGGCTGAGACAAGCTACTTATGCAGTAAAGTACACCACCATAAATCCGATCCAGCTGCCGACTACCCCGAGGGCTGAGTAGCTGCTCATGAACATCAAGGGCAGGAACTGGAGCCTTTCCCATCCGAAAATCAGATAATGGCCCAATGAGCAATAGATAATCAACGGAAGGGAAATAGTCAAATAAAGTAAGGAAAGTCGGTCAAATACGAAAATGCGCGGCCGTTCTGGGACCGGCGCGACCCGGTCGAAGACGAAGAGGAACAGAACCAGCCAGAAGATGGTGTACACGGTCTTGAGCGGGAATTCGGCGGCTGTGAACAGGAGCGGGAACAGAGAAACATGGCCTGCTACTGCGAGCGGTCGGAATGCGCTAAAGTAGCGGCGGTCTTTGAGTGCAATCAGACTGAATGGAATGATAATCAGGAGCACGGCCTTCTCATGCACATGCCAGCCGAAAAGGAATGATGCATATCCACAGAGAGTGATGGCGCCCACGAAGGTGTCCCAATCGGGATGGAACCACAGCTTTACCAAGGGAACCTGGGAAGGGTAAGAAAGGGGCATGCAAGATTGTGAGATGGGTGCATACCAGCTGGAAGACAAAGGTCAGCAGAAACGTATGCTCCTTGGTCACTTCGGGGAGAATAGCAAATGATGTGTCTCCCACGAGGCCACGAGTTACACTAGTTAGCGCTTCTCGGTTCATTGGCAGCCCCAAGCGAGGAGCGACTTTAAAGCGGATCAGCAAGACTTCGAGACCACTCTTGGAAAGAGTACTCACGTGGGATCAAAGCACGATCAATGAATGAGTACATAGCCCAAATGTTAGGCGCCCAGTACGCGTGGCATAACCCTCTCGAGAAGGGAAAGAGACGATCCTTGAGTTGGTAAATCTGGCCCCACTGCACGAAGGGTCCGAAAGCAATGACAAAGATGCCAAGCACACACACTCCAAGCTTGATGGTATTTCCAAAACGCGGCCGGAGGACATTCTTGGGGTCGAGACAGTAGGCGCGCAACAGATAAACGAACCAAGCAAGGGAGAGGTAGAGGTATATATGCTTGAAGCAGAGGAGTGCGGCGAATGTAATCCCACTGTAGAGGAGGGTCGACTGCTTGCGCGCCAGGACAATAGACAGGATCATGATGCCGTACATGAATCCATTGTATTGGAAGTGGATGTGGTCGATGATGAATAGGCCCGGTGAGAGGAGAATCGAGAGGCTGGCAACATGCGCAGCCTGCTTGTTTGCGAGGGGAACCGACTTGACGAATCTACAGCAATTAGTGAGCAGCGCTGTTCATACAGTCCATAGGGAAGATGTCATACCGGCTGAGCGCGAAGACCAGAATTAGCTCGGTGAAGATGACAGTGCCTCTTTGGAAGTAGATCGTTTGCCAAGAATCATAGTTCAGGTTCTTTACCGCCAGCATCGCAGGGTCAATATACGCAGCCGCTTGCGACATGAGCCATTCAAAGGCCGCGAAGAATGGCGGGTAATCGAGGGTCCATTCCGAGGTTTTCTAGGCGGCTGTTAGAGCCTACTAGATAAGCCAGAACACCAGGAAACCAACCTCATAATACCATTCCTGAACCGGGAGCGAATTGGTAATGGCCAGCCAGTTGCGATGGACCTCAAAATCGGTGGATTTGCTGTAAAGGCGGGACGATCAGCACTCAGCAAGTGTGCGGGAGAATGGAAACTCACTATGCAGGGAATAACAAGACCTTGAGCGCACCCGCAACGATAGCGCACTGCGCCAATGACGGGTAAAGCTCAGCCATTGGAGCAGAGGGGCATTCCTGAGTCCTGAAGCAAGTCTAGCCAGAAAGTTGAAGCTCCTCCGCATCTCGGTCACGTGGATGCGGAGAATAACAAATCAGGAGAAGGCCAGGTATCAACAGCACCACCTTCCGCATGGACTTCTCGGACGTCGGCGTCCGACACACCATTCTCAACAGTGTCCAGTTGCACCACTTCATTGACATCTCTCCATCTGCCGCTGCCATCGCCAAGGAGGCCCGCCTGTGTGTCATTGCCATTGTCGTCGGGTGGATCACTACTCGCGTTGTCGCTAGCCTTTGCGAAGCCTCTCGGACATCCTGCGATTGCAAATCTCATTCGTCTCATAAGGACTTGAACGCTGATTGATCGATACTGCGTTGTGTCTGTTCAATATATCAAGGGTCTCTATTGCACAGGGATTCTTCGAGGCTTTCCATTACTAGTTCTATCAACTACGGAGCTTTCACTCGTTCTGCCACAATGAGGACCTTCTCTTCCCTAGTCCTACTTGCCGTTGGTGCTGTGGCCCAGGTTATTGAGAGCCAGAGCTTTGGTTATGGTGAAAGGTACCCAATGAGCCCTGTTGCATGCCCTCTTTTCCGTGCCAGATTTAACTGACATTTACACTAGGATATCTCCAACACGCCACAATCTCCCAGGATGGAATATCGGCGGTGAGGGCCATGAACCTTCCCTTGTGAGTTGCCTGATTTCTTTTCATGTGCCAATTCTGACCCCCAAGCTAGCTCTCCGACAAGCTCATTTTAACGCCCCCCTACCCCGGAAACACACGAGGATCCGCCTGGGTACAAAGCCCGTACGTTACCCTTGATGTTCGAGCTGACAAAGAAACGAAGACTGAAAGATATATAGTTCTTTGCAACAAGAATGGTCCGCGGAATTCCAATTCCGAGCAAGTGGTCCCGAAAGAGGGGGCGGCATTCTCCAATTATGGTATACCAAGGATGGCCAGGCCCGAGTTGGGACCTCGAGCATCTACACTGTCGGCCAATTTGACGGCCTTGCTGTGGTGATAGATACGCATGGTGGACGCGGTGGAAGCATCCGCGGCTTCTTGAACGACGGAACAACCGATTACAAGAGCCACCGTAGTGTCGATAGCCTCGCTTTCGGACACTGTGACTATGCCTACCGTAATTTGGGCCGGCCCTCCGTGTTGAAGCTAAAATACACCAGCTCGATCCTTGAGGTCACTGTGGACGATAAGGTCTGCTTCTCAACCGACAAGGTACGCCATAATTTTCTAAGTCGCACCGCGAACAGCCTTACTAACCCTAACCAGGTCGCTCTACCAGCTGGCAACACTTTCGGTATCACTGCTGCCACCCCAGAGAACCCTGACTCCTTCGAGATCTTCAAGTTCATATTGGAATCCGCCTCTGGCCAGAGTGCCCCCGTGTATCAGAATAATGCTCCTCAGCAGCCTGTTCAGAACCAGGCACCCCCTGCCAACCCTCCTCCCGTTGCCTCTGCCGGCCGAAATGGTCTCGATGCCAGTATTGCCGCTCAGTTTGTCGATCTGGGCGGCCGCCTCCAGCTTGCCAACAAGGCCACCAACACCATCCTCCAGGACATGAGAAGCCAGGCCGCCAAGAGTGAGTCTCGCCACGCGGAGCTGCAGCAGAACCTGGCCACGAAGAGCGACCTTGCAGCCCTTGACGCTCGCCTTCAGCGTATCGAAACCCTTCTCCAGAGCGTTCAACGTGACATCCAAGGACGGGACTATAGTGGCAGCTTCAGCCAGCTTCACGATACCTTGCGCTCGTCGCACCTCAGCTTGACTGAGAGCCTGCAGGGCCACCTGCTGAGTGGTAAGTCTACCTTTCATCTGCCAAATTCATAAGTATACAAATGAACTGACATCATACACAGCCATCACAGCCTCAACTCCCCGCATGGGCTTCTTCATATTCCTAGTCATTGCCTTCCAGCTTCTCCTCGCCGCTTCGTATATCATCTACAAGAAGCGCCGCGCCAACATGCCCAAGAAATTTCTCTAAATTCTAGATCCACAGTTGACTGGTCACACCAAAGCGTGATACTTCTGTTCTTGGGTGTGTTAATTACTTTGATTTGTCCTAGCCATTTGACCCTTGTTTCGGGTCTTCATGTAGAGTACGAAATGGATTTTGTTCTGACGGTCTCATTATTGCCTTTCCACATATGTATCGTACAGACTAGCCAAGAAGATAAGCTAATAAGCCCGGACGTTCGACTCTCTCGGTCTCCACATCTTCCCTGGCATGAACGTGCTCGTCTTTCGGTGAAACTCTTGTCACGACACCTTGTTCAATGTCTTATAAGTTAAGTAGACCGAACTGATAGTAAGCACCGTCCATTCATTGACAGACATAATGTCTCTATACTTCAGCGGCACGGTATATTTAAATAACAAGATGGAAATAATCCATTGACGGCCTATGCAAAATAATCGTACAAAACAAGATTCTTCGAGTCTCGAATGCGCCATCCCATGCTCGTGTCAATTTCGCAGAGTCCAGAACCAGGAAAATGCAGAACAAGAAAAAAATACCCAGGCCATCGCAAATAAAAAAGAGTTCCTAGCCAGAGAACTCGAAGAATCCGAAAAGGACAAGTTGGGAATCGACGAAGGTTTGCGGTCGCAAAACAGAAAGCCTGAAACTAGGTTCGAGTATCATCCCTCTCCCTAGATGAAAAGAAAAAAAAAAAAAGAAAACGCCTCTGTCCATTGCGAATTGCAAGATTTTTATAAGGTGCTGATGCAAATGGTATGCTGAAGATGATGAAAAAGTTGAGGAATTATGTTGCGTATTGGTGTGCGTGCGGGAAGTTTGCACCCCTATGATCGCGTCCGACTTTTCCTAGGGGAGGCGACGAATGACCTCATGGAGCCAGGCAAACTCGTATTGCAGGCAAGTTAATCGGAACTGATGTGCTGGCGCTTCTGGGCCGGCTCCTGGTCATCTTTGGTCGCTTCTTCGGCATCAGCGCGAGATCGCTTTTTCTTGAAGTTGAGGGCCGTCTGCTTCAGCGTAGACGACCGGGCCCGGGGAAGAAGTTCTCCATCGGAGAGGCCAGATTTGGAAGCTCGAGGTGTCCGAGGAGCGGCCTTGGGGGTGACCGACTTGCGTGAGGATCGAGGAAGAGATTTATGGCGAGGAGCCACGGAAGGGGTTTCATCCGGGCGAGATCCAGTCTCGGCATCGGGAGTGGTGGAGGCGGTGATTTCGTCACCGACCGGAAGATCAGAAGCAACAGTTGGGAGAGTAGCGTGAGCTTCTTCTTGGGCAGTAGGCTCATCATGCTTGGTGGCGGTGGTCTCCACGGACGAAAGGGTAGCGGACTCGCCGACCGGGGGAATAGAAATCGGGCCTCCATAGTGGAGGCCGAGAAGGGAGGCCGCAGCATCAAACTGCTCTTCGGGCACAGTACCAGTTCGCATGCTTTCGATGGCATTTTTGATCTGATGCTGGAGTTCAACAGGCAGTTCGGCCGCGTCGCTTGAGGCACTCATAGAGGACAGATGCTCCTTGGTCAGCTGTTTGGCGATGGTGATTGCAGTTTTGGCCACATTATCGAAATACTCGCGTTCGCGCTGCTGCTTCTTCTCGCGCACAACGCCAACAAAGTCAAGGACAATGTCGCCAGCAGGGAGGCGAGCTCGCTTCTCGCGCCAGTCCTCATCGAAAGTGGTCTCCCGTGGATCATCAGTAGTAAGAATGTCGACATCAACAGCAACACAATTCTTGGGACGGCGCACACGACGCTCTTGCAGACGACCTTCAACCATCTTGGAAACAATCATTTCGTCCGATCGAACGTGATTAGGGCACATCCAACCCTTGGAAGGGTCAGGGGGATTGGCACGGGGCGGGTCCAAGCAGTCTAGATGGAAACGGCTTGGGCAGTAATCACATCTTATGATAGGACGCACATTCTCGCTAGAAAGACCACAACGAGTGCAGAGAATGACTTGGCCGTTTTCCATCAGCCGCAGCAGGTTGGGATCGTTGTACGCCGGCACACCCGCCTGCTTCGGTGCCTTAGTCAGCCGGGGCAGGTGGGGGACAGTTTCGTAGTATCGTTGTTCTCCCAAGTGACCCGAGTCGTACTGAACCCTCTCACCCACTCCGGCAAAGTAGTCCTTGATGTCCGTGGGCGGGCGGAACTCGGTTTTCGTCTCGTCGTGAGCCCGCCGGATCATTTCTGTGGCGCAGTTGCGGACCACGCAGCTCATGCAGTGCCACTCACCCTTAGGCGGATTTTTGGGGTCCATGGCGGGTCTGACACATCGGAAATGGAATGCGTTCGAACATGTGTCACAGCAAAGCAAGTTTCCACCTCGATCGCACTTGTAGCAGTTGTCGCTATTCTCAGGAGGCTCACTGTGGGCTGCCATTAGCATAGAAACACCAGTAGCCGGCAAAGTCAAGATTTCACTTACACCTGATCAGGCATGAGCCGAGGAGGATAATCGGCAGTCCAGTCGTTCACGCAAACTGAGTAAACAGAGTTCGAGACGTCGGAATCAACGGCTTGATTGGGGTCTACACCAAGTTCCTCATTGGCTCTCTGAGGTCTTTTGGCCGGTTGGTGGCGCTTCTGCCTCTCATTAATAACGCCTCGTACAGCAGGTGTCGAGGATGAGTCTTCGGCCGCATCAGTAGCACTGCTTCTTGAAGCAAGAGAGTCGCGTCGCTTCCGCGCTCTTCCACCCATGGTATAAGGCTGCATGATGTTAATCTCTTCACCGCGCTTGGGACGAAGAGAGCTGCTTTTAGGAGCGGCCTCATCATTTTCAGCCGGCATGGTCTGGGAAAACCGAGCGCGCTTCTTCTGTAGATTCTCGCCAAGAGTAGGATCCGATTCCCACTCGCGGCGACGCTTGAAGGAAGTTTCGTTAATAGGGCACGGCTTTTTGGGCCGCTTGAGAGGAGCAGTGTTGGTCTTTCCGCTGACAAAGGCTTCTTCGAGCTTTGGCCCACTAGTGTCACGGTAAATGTCCGCGGTCTTGAATGGTGTCCGGCCGGTGGGCTCAGCTTCGAAAGATTGCGCGGATGAAAGCTCTGACTCACTGTTCTCATGGGTCAGAGCCCGGGCGCGATCTGCAGAGAGTGATCCATACCACTTGCTCGCATCATCGATTGAGTGACGCAGCATGGTTTTCAGTGCGAGTTGTAAAGAATGATCAGGGTCGTCTCGGCCGATGTTATGGATCAGCGACAACTTAAAGTCGTCATTAGAGATACCGGACCAGTAGTAGACAAGACTCAAAGCAACTTCATCCTCGCCACGCTTGGCAGAATGGGAGATTGCAAGCTCCACAACTCGCTTGAGCTGTTGGACGTCATATCTGCGGGACGTCGGATCGGGGAGAGATTTCAGCATAGCGACAAAGTCGCGGTTGACAGCGGTCCTCTTCTTGGGAGCCATACCGTCTGTGACTGCTGTAGCAGGAGGAGATTGAGGCTGGTGCAAGGGGGTATCGGCTCCGGGTGCGTTAAGATGAGTAATGACAGGGTCAGTCAAGAGTTCATCCACAGGAGTATCGAGTGGAGTCTCTGCAGGAGAGAAAGATGGGTGGAGAGTAGATTTTTCAAGAGTTTCAGAAACGGGGGTCGCAAGATTGGTGGTGAGAGCGTCCTCGTCGATGTCCTCACTGAGTATTGTGTCTTCAATAGGAGCTCCGATCGTCTCCCCAACAATGCATTCAATAGAGCCATTCAACACACCCATTTTCTCGATGCGAGTCATAACTTGGCCGTTTGCCGAAGCTCCCATCGCTGCCTCCTCTGCCACCGGCGTGATAGGCATCCCCGTAACGGGATCGTCGAGCACTTGGCGCGTCGCCAACTTGGCGCGTTTAAGAACATGTTTTGGAGGTGGCGTTAGACCAACGCTCTTGTACTCCGCAGGCGACGGATACTGTCCGATAGGCTTCATGGTCCAGAGGTATCTGTTCTCTTTTAAACAAATGGGATCGGCATCTGCCCAAGATGGGCGCGCGCGTTCCGCGATAGGTTCTTCCCATTCACTGATTTCGCTCAGCTCCGGTGGATATTTGGTCGCGTGCGCATCGCCTGGATCAGACGAAACGCGTGTTTGGCGCGGATTATGCTCGTGAAGCGTTCGACGCTGCGCGGGTTCTTCTGCGGGTTGGAAAATGGCCCGGCGCTGCTGGGATCGGAGACAAGGCATGCTGACCGCCCTCGGGCGTAGGGTTAGCGCCACGCGGATCTCTGCCCTAACGTGATCTATACAAAGCTAATGATTCGCGATCTTTCACAATCATTTTTGTATAGGCTGAAATGTGATCTTGAGAAGGATTGTTGACCTTGTGTGATGATAGAGTGAACGGGGACAGCGTAAGACTGTCTTCACATGGATGATCTCAGATCGATGGTACTCAGAGAGGCTAAGAACTTCTAGATCTGGAAGGCAAGGTTCTTTATGCGTAACCTGATTGAGCACAAGAAGCTTTATTGTATGCAGCGACTTGACAACGTACACAAGTTTTGCTAGTGTGTTGATCGGTGATAGGCAGAGGGAACAGGAGGGTGTTAGATCGATGAAAGTAACCGTTAATTCAGCAGGCCCGCTAGAGGTTGACGACTTACCATCCTGATCAAGAACCGGTGGGCATGACATTCAACTATATCATCTCAGATAGATTCTTAGTCTATACTCAGCATTGAGAGGAAGTAGACTTCGCCTGATATTTATTAGGTCAACCACTGGAATGCAAGTGCCATACAATTTTACTCTCGATTGACTCTCGAAAATTTCCATGGTGATAATCTAGCTTTTGGCTGACAATGTCTCCATTTGGCTCATGACTTCTGCTGCGCTGCTAAATACATGAAAGGCATACCAGAAAGCCCACATGCCCCGGCTTTCACTTCAACATTGACTCCGCCAACAAATACCGGAATCTTCATTGAGTGCCATTGCCGCCTCTGCTCATACTTACCACTCATCCAACACCTATTTCCCTTTTCATTGCTGGTAAAATCGTAGGTTTGATGGGGGGGTTCGTTATTGGATATCTTTTTTTTTGTTGACCGAAAATTCGAGAAAGGGTTCCAAGATTGGAGTATATTGCACAGGAAAGACAACGCTAGTGTCTATGCACTTACTCCTTGGCGGCGACCTTCTTCTTGTTGCTCTTGCTCTTCTTGTTACCAGTCGAGCGAGCGAGGGGCTGCTCAAGGATTTTGAGAATTTCCTCATCCTCAATCTTCTTGTCGGACTTGTACTGGGTGAGATCGAGCTCGGCAGGGGCAGCAAGCTTGGTGATACCGTTCTTGGTAATAGCTATTAATGGAATTAGCAGTGCATCTGGCTGCTTAATGAAGTCTGAACTTACCAATGGTAGTGAGCAGGCGGGAAACCGGGGTGTTGTCAGCAGAACCGCTGGGCTCGTAGGCGCGCAAGACACCGTTGCGAACACACTCGACAACACCGACCTTAGCGGCCTTCTCATCCTCGAGCTGACGCAAGCTGAAGGGGAATGTACCAAACTTCTTGACGACTTCGGAGAGAGTCTGGCGAGAGCTGGGACGCTTGAGGTGGTAGGTGGTAGTGGTGCGGCGGTGCAGGGTAGTACGGTGGTCAAGAGACTTGACCTTGCCGTTGCCCAAGCTGAGACCAACCTCAACACCCCAAACCTCACCAACCTCGGGGACACCCTCACCACGGGTGCCGTCACCGGGGTTCACGATGATCTTCTTGGTGCCCTCAATCTCGTTGCGGTCAAACAGCCAGCTGGTGGTGTTCTCGATGACGGTGCAGTCGTAGGCCTTGGCGATCTTCTCCAGGTAAGAGGAGAGCTGAGCCTGAGTAGGAGCCTTCTGAGCGGCGGCCTTCTTCTTTTCCTCGTCAGTGCCCTGGGCCAGCAGACCCTGGGGAACCATGAGACGCAACATGACCTCGTTGGCGTAGTGGGTAGCAAGGATCAGGTCGGCCTCACGGCCGGTGATAGGCTCCTTGGCGGCGTCCTTCTTGGGGACAACAACCATGTCACAGACGATTGTTCCGAAACCATCGATCTGAGCACCAAGCTGGATCTTGGCGATCTCGCCGGCCTTCAAGGTAATCTCGGCCTCGGCGGCATCGGACACCAGAGGGGTGTAGGGGGTGACATAGGAGCTAGGAGAGACGGTAGTGGGGTTTGAGATACCTTTGAGTCGCAAAATTAGTTTTGCACTGTATCATCTTGTGGAGGGAAGTAGACCAACCCTTGGCAATCTTCTTGCCCTTGTAGACCTTGGCAATCTCCTCCTCAAGGAGCTTGTCACCCTTCTGGCAAATCTCGACAATTTTCTCGCCCTCGACGCACAAAGCTATGATAAAACATTAGAATGCATGGCTTCGAGCACAGAGAGGAGCGCATCATACCAGAGACGGCCTCGAGCACTTTGTGCGAAATTTGGGCAGCGGTCTTGTACTTGGTCAGGGTGTCGGGGTTGTTGAGGGTGTAGTCTAAACAGAGTCAAGGAAGTTAATTTCAAATTCGAATCGGGTGGTTTGTCTGCGAAGGCCTCCCAAGAAAGCTCATGCCATTGACCGACAACACCCACAAACGTCAGAGCTTTCGCGGGAGCACAGTATGTCTACATACCAACCTCGGGCACTTGGGTCTCCGCCATTGTGATTTGAATTGAACTCGCGGTTCTGCGAGAATAAGATACTGTAGGTGGTTTTCAGAAGTAGATCTTTAGGGAAAGAAGAATGGATCGAGAGCAGGTCGTGTGCAGCGAACGAGAGAGCGTTTAGCGGTGGTGGGGGGAGTTCCCACTGTGGCCTGACAATTCAGGCGGAGCACGGCTAGGGTTACGAGCGGAATAGACGTCATTCGTTGACCTCATTCTCGATCGTTACAGACCTGAGACACGCCCCAGAAACATAGCTGTGACTAACGCTCTCAGGGTGACCCCGCATATGATCCTCGTCCAACCCTTCAGTTCGTGATCTTCGTGCCGCTAAGGGTCCCGTGAGCCTGCAAGGATCGGGGCTTCTCCATCCGCTTCCCCTCTCCCAGTCTCTTCTCTGACTTAGATCTCCCTCCGTTCAATGTCGTCTTGAGATACAATTCCTCAAATAGTCTATCTTTTATCCTAGTTCTATCTAATCTGGGCTCGTGGCTCAAAATGAGATCAACGTCAGAGCTCCCGATTCGTGTACTTACTCACAACATTCGGTATGCGACTACATCTCCCTTCAAAGGAGAACGGCTATGGGCTGAGCGCAGGCAGTTAATGCTGAATGAACTCGAATATCATACTCGCTACTGTAGGGAATCATTCATTTGTCTGCAAGAGGTTCTCCACAATCAGCTTGAGGATATTCGAGCGGGATTGAATCCCGCTCAAGGCTCTAAATCTCAAAAATGGGCATACATCGGGGTCGGTCGAGACGATGGCCATGAAGCTGGGGAATATTCCCCAATATTTTATCGCCCTGCAGTCTGGGAATTACTACATTGGGAGACTGTCTGGCTGTCCGAGACACCTTCCAAGCCGTCGAAGAGCTGGGATGCGGCCTCGATTCGCATTGTCACCATAGGCGTATTCACCCACCGAGCCAGTGGAAACACCGTCCTCGCCTTGAACACTCACTTGGATGATCAGGGGCCTCGCTCACGGCTCGAAGCTGCCCGCATCATTCGCTCCAGGATCCAGGGATACCAGCGGGGACAATATGGAGGCTTTATTTCGGACATCTTCTTGGCTGGTGATCTCAACAGTCAAGAGAACCAGGAGGCATATGTTGATCTCACAGGGTCTGGGGATTTGTGTGATACATCTAAGCTGGTCGATGCCTCGCGACGATATGGCAACATCGACACCGCGACTGGGTTTGGTTATGGAGGCCATTCAGAGCGCATTGATTACATTCTACTGGGGTCCGAGGGCAATCAGACATGGCGTGTAGACGGGTATTCTGTAATGCCAAATCGGTTCGATGATGGAGTGTTTAATTCGGATCATCGGGCTGTTGTTGCAGACCTTACTATCATGGGCTAGTTTGGGATCCCAGCATTCTGGAGATCTTGTTCAATGGCGTTGCGTACCTGGACATTCGACAGAGACGACATTGTTGCTCTTGTGTTCAATATTAGTGGCTCTTGTCTTTCTTCGATATGTCTATCTTTCGGGCCGTTTCTGGAGAGTGGTAAGAGGTCAATTCATCGCCACGGTGACTATTGAGCTATTGTGAGCTCCACAACAATAGCTTACAAGATCACCTATATTCAATTAAACAAGCCTCATTGAATGCAGTAACCTCAATCGCCGGTGCGAGTGCTTGGTACAACGTCCAAGGTGTTAATCACACTGAGTATTGCCGAATTCTGCCTTTGTGCCTTAATAACAAGGCAGACAACAAGCCACAGATATTGTGATCACATGATTTCTAGCATGCCGTCGAATTGGCCCTGGCGCAGTGTCCTTGCTCGGAGAGAATAGGAAAGTAGCGATGACAAGGTTACGATTAATGACCAAGTAGCCTCCTACCTCAATTTGTAGAACTAAGCGGGCATAGGTAGGCATGGAAAGGGCGCCGAGGCTGTCCTTGCTTTGCCCGGGAGCGGACATCTCGTAATCCTCCCAATCTCCTCTGAACTTCTCACACACCCGCGCGCCCTGAGGAACCGCCACCAGCCTCACCTTTGCGCAAGCTTAACTCTCAGGATCACCCAAACATTGGCTCCCATTCCCTGCGATCTTTACGCAGGTGGCAACGTGATCTCCCAAAAGTCATCGGGATCTGTTACCGGTCTGCCTAGCCGACAGCGCGATCCACCTCCTTCCCCCTTCGACCTCGGTATGTTATCACTTCCCCATCATTACACAATATTCGCTGCTTTGCAATTCCACCCTCATTTGGATTGAAACTATCGCGCAGCTGCTCTTGATGTCCCTGGCGCGTCTGGTACATGCGCCCGTCGCGACACGTGCAATAACTAGTCCGCACCTGACGCCTGACGCTGCGCGGTCGCGACGTGATTGGGGAGCCATGCATACGTACCATGAATCTCTCACTAATATTGATTAAATTGCGCCCCAGATTACACTCAACGATGCTCATCTAAACGCATTAGATCTATCTCTATCGCGTTGAGCACCAGTCCCGCTCGACTATCACGCTAACTGCGCCATATCACATATTCAATCGATCATGCCATCCCCTGAATCGTTACATGGCTTCGTACCGTCGGAACAGTCTTCAGTAGATTCCCAGTCAGGCGAAAAGAACGGCTCAAGCGCGTCCAAAACCGCCGGAGGTTTCGACTCCTTTGACACCGCCACAACTGCCGATACCATCTCAGAAGACAAGCTGAACGCAAAATCCAAGATGGCAGCCACAGGGATGGCGGAAACCACTGAGATCAATGGCACGCCCAATTCAAACGGTACGAACGGCTCTGCGCAAAGTAGAAAGCGATCCCACGACGGGTCAGTCATCCAGGCCTCCGACGTGTCCGGAATCCTGGCTGTTCGTACACGCGAAACACCTGTCGAAAAAATTCTGTTGGAGCAATATGTGAACCGCGAATTTGAATACGCAGCTGCGGCTGCCTGGCAAAATCCAAGCCAGGAGATTCAGCGACAGAAACAGTCAGAACGTGATTTCTACTTGCGATTACGGCGCGAGTATCAAGCGAACCCGGCGGTCTTGTACGGAATGGGATATGAGGGATTCGGGAACCCACGGACGGATAGGGGAAGTCAAATTCCTCAGCTCTTGTACCCATCCAACCGACGTCGGCCTGGAAACCGAAAGACACGAGAATTGCGAGTCTCTCGCCGAGATCTGAAGGTGCAGAGTGAGCAGATTGAGGACCTTGTTCCAATTCGGCTCGACATCGATTACGAGAAGATCAAGATTCGCGATACCTTCACCTGGAACCTTCATGATCGGGTTGTGTCTCCGGATCTATTCGCCGAGAAGCTTGTTGAGGATCTAGGTCTCCCTTTGGAGACATCGGGCCATCTCATTCGTGAAATTTCCAAGAGCATTCAAGACCAGATAGTGGATTATTATCCCCAGATCTATATGCATGAGGAACCCCTGGACTCGCATCTGCCGTTCACTGCATATAGAAACGAGGAGATGCGCATACTGGTCAAGTTGAACATCACGATCGGGCAACACACCCTCATCGATCAGTTTGAATGGGACATTAATGACCCTCAGAATTCACCTGAGGAGTTCGCCCTGCGCATGACGAACGATCTCTCCCTCTCAGGTGAATTTACGACCGCCATCGCTCACTCTATCCGTGAACAGTCTCAAATGTTCACCAAGTCTCTTTACATTGTCGCACATCCCTTCGATGGTCGCCCCATTGAAGATCCCGATCTCAGCGCCTCTTTCCTTCCCACTCCCGTTTCATCTGCCTTCCGACCTTACCAGTCAGCCAAGGAGCACACACCATATCTTTACGAATTGAACGAAACAGACCTTGAGCGAACTGAGATCTCAATTTCTCGAGATCTACGACGCCAGAAGCGATCGATAAACCGTCGCGGTGGCCCTGCTCTCCCCGATCTCAAGGACCGTCAACGTACGATCCGGACCTTGGCTTTATCGTCTGTCATTCCAAATTCTGCTGCCACTATCGAGGAGAGCAACGTGATCAAACGTTCGGGCTCCGGCCGGCGCCGTGGAGTGACAACACGTGGTGACGATGAATCAGACGAATTTGATAGTGACGATTCTTCTGTTGGTTCCCCCGCCATTGGCCCGCATCTCGCCCAGGGAACCGCACGCACAAGAGGCATGCGGGGCGCTGCCACGGCTGCTCATGCAGCTCTGCGTGCCAGTTTGGGTCAATCAGCCACCCCCGAGCCGGTCCTCCATGAGCCTCGAATGTCTTCTCGGCGGCAAACGTACCGGGAGGAAAGTGTTGAAGAGCCCGAAAAATTGATCGTGAAGTTCAAGCTTTCTCGAGACAGACTTGTTGCTCTGAGAAATGGACAGCGCATCGCTGGCCACCCATCCTCCGCCCATGCAGCGAACCCCATGGCACCACCGTCTGCCCAGTCTCGACAAGCTGCGCATCACCCCCGACTTCAACAAACCGGAGCCGTGGACGCACCGAACCCGCCCCAGGCTGGGGTACCAGGTGTGAGTAGATATTGAGAAAGATAATCCTCAGATTATTGGTCCCTGGCTGACCCATGTGCGCATTCCAGCCCCCACCTCCAAGCTGGCTCCAGGCTGGCCTCAATAAGTTGAAACAGTCCCATCCCAATGACTCCTTTGAGGGCGTGATGCGCTATTCCGCCGTGGATATCGAAACTCTTGCCCCCGTGGCCAATCCCAACACCCTATCATCCGGCCAGAAGATCAAATATCAATATCTTCCTCGCATCCGCTGTCATGACTGCCCCGGCAAACTTTATACACCCGGACCGGGCATGACAGTTGACAACTTTGAAGTCCACCTTCGCAATCGACAGCACAAGGAGCGCGTTGAGGAGCGCATTGTGAAGACTGGTGGTGTTCCCCTCTCCTCCAGCGGTCACAGTGCTAGCGCCAGTCCGGCACCTGGTGCGAGGACCTCGGCGAGTGCGAGTCCTGCCCTAGGCGCAGCCCAGTCTCCTGCCATGGGATCGCAGTCATAGTCAAAAATTTTAGTTTGTTGGATGACGAAGGTGTTTGTCGTGTGCGATGTTCTGACTCGCCTTCTTCCCAATGGCCTGTGTTTCTCTATTTTTGTTTTACAGCATTTGACTATCCCTCCATTCTAGTTCTAGGAACACATTTCTCAGCCCTTTCTCAGTGTTGGTGTATAGGATTTCCTCAATTCTACAGCAGCAGAGCGAATTGATCAGTGAATTCTTGTGCAACAATGGCGTGGATGCTTCCGCATCACGGTTCTTTTGTGATTTTGCTTGGCTTTGTAATAATCTGTGATAGTAGGATTTATAGTAGATATTGAGCTCTTTCGTATGGAAAGATCTGCCTATTGTATGGAAGTTAATGAGGTAGAAGTATTCAAAGAGATTGACTGATCTAGTGTGACTCCAAGGGGTCCTTTGTTTGCTCAATGGAATGTCGAGTTTAAACTCCTCCTGTAACTTTCTCCATCCTGCAAAGTCATCGCAGAGAAGCCTCCGATGACTTGAAATTCTGTTCTCCTACCAAAATGGCATCTTCACGCCTTCAGAAGGAGCACCTTGATGATTCAAAGGGACCAAAACAATGACCTCTATACCACGGATCGACGTGAATATTGGTGAATATTAGGGCGAGGCGTGAGCAGACTCCTCTTATGTGTGCGAGTGCGCTAGCATACCATACTGTCGTAGATAAGTTGTTGATGCGAGAAGATATTGATATTTATGCCCAAGGTCGTGGTGCGCAGACTGCGAGTCTCTATTCCGTGCATGCTGGCCATGAGGATATCGTGCAGGTGCTTGTGAATACTAGAAAGCTGAAAGAGAGAATTCTCAAGGCCAGCCTGTGCTGGATGTTGCACGAGAAGGATCATTCCCGATCATTATATCCATGGTGGATGCTTAGGTGGGTTACCTTCCCAAAAATATATGTGGTGTTACTTGCAACAGAATTACATCGGTCATACAACGATCTCCATTTCCCAATACAATTGAGCAGAATCGTCTCGGCCCACAGAAATCGGCCGCAAAAAAAAAAAAAAAAAAAAAAAAAAGAACTAAAAACATACTACAGAAGAAGCTGATCAGTCGACCGTTGGCCATAATCTTCTAGGTCAAGCGTCGTGTGTTGGTTTGCTTCCACCACCTAGTATATATGGTTTAGCCTCACGGTTCTGTACTTATAATTACAAAGCATCCGCAGCTCTTGCTTTTCCGCCCGCGCAAAATACACATACTAGAATACATGGGTCTGGCTATAGCCCTTAAGCGATCGAATGCCTCTTCCAAACACATCATTACTACCATAAAACATCCCGGAGGCACGGCCATTATGAATCTTAAATCGAGCTGTTGATTATATCATCAGGTCGCGTGGTCTAATGGTTATGATTTCTCGCTCACACTTCATCCTGTGATGGCTTCGGCGCTCCGAGAAGGTTCCCGGTTCGATCCCGGGCGCGACCACTTTTTGCTTGTCCAAAAACCTGTACAATGTTGCATTTTATTTTGGCGGATCGTGAATTCCAGTTGTTTTTATCTTATTTGCACGAAAGACTTGTGGTCTTTGGAACCCTAAGAGGCAGAAGTGATTGATGGGATTCAAATCGGCTCGAACATGTTTAGCAGAACGGTTATTGATATGATTGTACACAATCAATGAACTAGAATAATGCCGAGATCGAACACGGAATTACTTTGCTGAATTTCAGCGGAGATCCGCTTTTTTCCTCTTTCTTTCTGATGAAGTATTTCCAGTTGTGAAGCACATAACTAGAAAACACAACACCCATCATGCGTCAACTCTTGGCTACTGGGCGCAGCCCCTACACAGCCATACTCCTCACAAGCCACTTCCCGTCAAGTGTACCATGCCTTCTCCGAGGCTGAAGTCTACATGGGACGAAACCTGATTGAAAATGATGCTGCAACGGCCGCTTATAAGATTGTGAGAGTAAAAGAGGCCAATATGGCACGCAAGCTCCACTCCTCACTTTGGCGGCATCATTTCAACATAGTGAACGGCCACGACTCAAAGTCAAAATTTCTCACACCTGAGTAATACTATCTAATCAAGTAGACATCGAGACACTACCAAGATGATATTATGTAGTGTGACAGGGCACGGGACTAGGCGGCAACACTAGGACAGAACGTTCAGTAGAGTGTCCCTCACCATACTTTAAAGGCGAAACTAAAGTTCGAGGTTCCATCCTAGCTCACCTCTGTTCTTAAGACTCGCCAGCCATGGAGCCAGACATGGGTATTGGTGTATACGAATCGAGTTGTGATACTGACGGCAGCTCCATTTTCCGTGATCTTGGGGCCCTCGTGGGATCCAGGGGATATAATCTTGGTGCAGTATCTGACTATACGACAATCGATTATTCCCAAATATATAATTGGCGTCAAGGATGATACTCAGGTTATCTTACGCGAATCAATTTCAGAAAAAAAGAACGCAGATCTCTGCTACCAGATCACGCTTCGAATAAGCACTGAACATATATATTCAAAGAATCGATCAGGTGGGATCATAGTCAATAGCATTAAGTATCCAGTAAACAGTCTGTAGAATATCTGGTACATAAGAGGTCGTCAATCTCAATTGCCCTCGGCTCATAATGTAGAATGACTCAAGATTAAAACGCCAACGGGGCCCCGCAAGGGAGAAATGTCCTATGTACGTTTATAAGAACCGAGTCTACGAGATGAAAGTTGACTCAGAGAACATGGTGCCCTCCTCAATAGTCTCAGTCTCACCAATTTTGACCTTCAGCTTCAGCTTCTCCTGGGGAGAGAACTATTCGAATATGTCAGTGCCCGGCAAAGAACGTAGAAAATGGCGGAGAAGACCATACCTGGAAGATATAGGGCCTAGTACCGGCGACACTGCCAGCAATGGTCTTAATGAAGCCAGGGACCTCGCCCATCACGTCGACACGATCAAGGCGCTTACCGAGAGGACCGTCGACCTCGGCGGTGACATCCTGGCCGTCAGCAGTCTTGCCGGTCCAGGTCCACTTGATGGAGGTGGGCTCGGGCCACTGACTCTCGGGATCCTGCTCCGAGGCAGTGTGGGTGCAGGTGTTATCAGCACCGGCATAGATGATCTCGCCGTCCCTCAGAATACCACCAACGTTGACCTTGGTGGAACCGTAGGAGGGGGGAGTGGTGAACTCCATCATGATGGCGGAGAAGGTGGGGGTCTGGAAGTTGATGAAGTTCCAACGAGCAGCTATTACGTGATTAGCGTTTAGCTTCTATATGCATCTGGGGAAGTGGTGTTTACCGGCATGGTGGGGTTTCATGCCCTGCAAAGCGGGGATAAACACTGCGCGGCCGTCCAGTTTGTAGGTCTTCTCCTTGGTGACAATAGAGCCCTCGACGGCACAGCGGGGCCAGAAGCCGTGGAACATGGATCCCCAGGGTTTCTTGGGGTCGGTACCAAAGTAGGAGGTACCGTTCTTACCGACGACGAAGCCGGGAGCCTTGCGAGTGAACTTGAGGTCCACGATGCTGTCGGGGTTGACGGTAGACTTGATGTGGTATACGTCACCTTCCTCGTTGAGAGTGATGGTCAAGTTATCGGCGCCGAAGGAGTGCATGCCCTCATCGAACATGAAGTTAGACAGGGGGTTGGTGTTCCAAACGTGAGGGCCATCGCCCTTGAGGTTGAAGATCTTTGTATTGAAGTGCGCAGTGGTGTGGATACCACTGTCATTTGAGGAGAATGCCATGTCAGCGCAATTTACATTGTGAATATCCCCTTCCGTCCTAGGAAGCGGGATGTAGAGTGCGATCAGAGGAATGCTCACGCAATGTTGCTGTAGATGACCTGGACCATAACCAAATCGCCACTGTCGGCCATAATGTAGAAGGTCGCAGTCTCGACATTGGTGTACTGGTACGCCTTCCATTTCAAGGCGTCCTTGGTTAGGACAGTGTAGGGAGTCTCGCTAGCCTGCTGGGCGACGGACTGAATGGCTTCGGGGCCATAGATGGGTTCTTGCGTGCCCACGGCCGCGGACAGGCTGTGGAAGAGTTAGCTACCACCGCACACACATCAGTGGAGGAATGGAGCATACGTCGACTTGAGCCAGTTCATGGTGTTGTCGAATCGGAGAGACTCAGAAAAATAGAAAAGGGAGGTGACGGAGGGAGATCGACGCGGGGCCCGAGTTAGTTCGGATGCGAATGGGAACCCGCCGGGTGAGCTAATCCACGAAGCAGAACAGCCTCAAATAATAAACAGAGCGGAGACGTCAAGGAAGTCTTGATAGATGGTCTATAGTCAAAACTGACGAAAATGATTCCAGTTGAAAGACCTGATGACGTTGAGTTACTCTCCTACAGCTCGCTTCGGGCTCGGGCCAATCAGCGGCCGATCCCGAGATCCTGAAAAACTTCCGTCTTCAGTTCGTTTCTTCCCGTCGCGTCCACCATCAACAATCTACATTCATCATGGCCAAGAACCTTCTGGCCAAGGACCAGTTTGTCAAGCTGATTGTCGGCGCCGGCCAGGCTTCGCCCAGCCCGCCCGTCGGTCCTGCTCTGGGTAGTAAGGGTGTCAAGAGCATGGACTTCTGCAAGGTGAGCGCTTTTCAGCCCTTTGGAGCATCGAGTCGCAGCTAAATAGCCGAAGGAATTCAACGCACGTACTGCCCACATCAACCCCGGAGTCCCCATTCCGGCGCGCGTCACTGTTCGTCCCGATCGGTCCTTCACCTTTGATCTCCGCACCCCGACCACCACCTATCTCTTGCTCAATGCCGCCAATGTAGAGCCCCGGAAGAATCGTCTGCGCGGCGCCATGAACCCTGGTCACGAGACTTGCGGCAAGATCTCGCTCAAGCATGTCTACGAAATCGCCCAGATCAAGCACACCGAGACGCGGTTATCGGGATTGAGCCTGCAGGGGTTGTGCAAGAGTGTCATCTCGCAGGCCAAGTCCATTGGCATCCAGGTTGTCCCATGATGGAGCTTAAGAGATGTGGAGATCTCCTGTATCACTACGGTCATCCGAGCCTCTCGACGAGGACGAATGTTTGGATGTGTTTCGATATTGAATTTTGCCGGCGTTCCTGGGAGGCAATTGGTATTACCTTCCCACTGTACAATATATACCCGATCATCTCATGCATGCCGTACGAGCGATGTGTGCATAGCAATTTTAGGGGCAATCTATTTTTCTTCCATGACTTTGATTTCAACGCAACCTTTGGATGAGGTGAATGGAAGGAGGGATCGGACATTATGGAACAGGGAGCCTGGGCCTGCTGATCGAGAAATCGCCTGTGCGTGCCAAAAATGGTCCCACACTGCGTTAAGCCGGTGTTATCATGCAGGCAATGTAAATGTCCGACGGGGGTTGTATACAATTCCATGGCGGGGAAAGCACCTCTGCGAGCCCCGAGCCCCGAGTAGGAAGGTATAGCGCCAAGAGATAGAACTACGTACAACGTGGAATGTCAGATGCCCGTTGCCTTGGCGGTAGAGCCACGACGTGATGATACACGAGAGATGATCCCTTTGGCAAGTATGATACGTCGGGGTATGTACCTTTGGAAGGACGATCAGAGTGAAAGTCCGGACTCGGTGAGAGGTAAAGAGGTAAAGAGGGGTGAGTTGGGGGCTTTATGCAGGCATGACCTTGCGAATCATGCATGAGATAGTCCGCTAGGCCTGAAGGGGCAAAATTCCAGATTCTCAGCGAAGATGGCGAGGTTTAGATGGACAGGTTTAGAGGCCGGGAAGTCGGCACGAGCTGATACGCGGGTAATCGATATCGACATCATAGGCCCTTCCCCCTCCGACTTCTTCCCCCTCCGCGCTCTTCCGACAGAGTCACGTCCATGGGCAGTCATGAGGGCATCAGCATGTCCAGGAGAGCTCATAATCGAGAAAAGTACCTAGAGCCGCAAAAACCGCTAGAAATAGACCAGAAAAGAGTAGAAAGGAAGCCCAGAGGCGAGCACGGGGAGGATCCCCCCCCCACCAACTCGCAACTGGTTTTGCCTTCAGCAGGCCCAGACCCCCAAACTCTCCCTCTCCTTTGCCTTGATCTTAATCTCGCCTTTCTTACCTTACGTTCTACCTAGTCTCTACCTCTACCTCCACCTCTTCTCTTTCCCTCCCCGATTCCTTGTTGGGTCGGCTTGCTTCATTCTTGACGTTTCCACTTCGCCCGTTGCGGACGTTCGGCTTTATCCGCACGGATTCGGTACTGAAAAGTTAAAGGAAAAGATTTGCCTCACCCACGTAATTGATACGCTTTTCAACGTCCTGTTCTTCTTGAACGCCTCAAAACGCAGAGCGAGGTTGACGATCCCATCGAATTTAACGTTCAGATTGTGCAAGGCATGCGCTCCACCCGGCCGTGAGTTGGTGTCGAATGAGTATGACGTCTAAACCGGCCGATTCGACCCCAACTGCCAACTCTATGGATTCAGGTATGTCTTGGCTAACCTGTCACTCCCCTTTGAAGTTGAAGTCGGAAAGCCCTTGCCTGACCCTGCATTTTCCACGCAACAGCTACCCAGGCACTTCAAAACCCCGCCAAGATGTCCGCCCAAGCGTCGGGGGCCGATGACCCCGATGCCAAGTCAAGATCTCAGCCTGGTCAGGTCCGTTTCTCCGCCGTCACCCAGGAGATCGAACCCTCCTCGTTGCAGTCGCCCGCCCTGGAGCACACTCAAGACGAGCTCCGCAAGAAGCCAACCTCCGAGGAGGAATTGCGTTCCTTGGCTAAGAGCCTGCAGAATACAGACCTTCAGGAACACCGTCTGCGCAACTTCTCCTTCGACCCAATGTCTCTCCCCGCGTCACGAGTAAGTCTACGCTGCTTCAGTTTTTGTCAATTCCAAATATGCCGGCAAGCGTCAGCGGGCGAGGACGTCGTGATAGTTACTCAGTGACTTCGCGATTCTCTCCACGCCCCGGTGGTGGAGAAAATGGTTATGTCGATTGAAACTCACCATTTTGCAGGTCGGATCTCGAGAATCGAGTGACCGTAGTCAACGCGATGGGAGCAGCTCCTATGTGACCTCCCCCCACGCATCTCCCCCTGTCTCCGCCGTACAGTCTCCTCCCCTGACCCCCGCCGTCACCCACTCCCGCGAAGATCGATCCAGCGATAGCGTGGCTTCACTCAACGCCGTGGGTCGAGCAAATGCTCAAGCATCGGCCATTACTCCTGAAACATCGCCCCCGGTCACATCCGGCGACAAGAATGGCGCTCAGAGAAGCGCCCCGACTTCGCGCCCCTCATCCACTGATCGATTGTCTTCAAAACAAAGCGGTGCATCCGAACCTTCTTCGCATGCTTCCCATGTACCCAGACACCGAGCTCAATTCTTTATTGGGACCGACGCTACCAGCTCTCAAGAAGAGAGCCCTCCTGCCACCCCGAGGGAATCCTACACGCCACCGGGTACTATCACACCAATCGGCGAACCCAACGACCCGTACGCCCGCAGCAAGCGGCAGCCACAATCCAAAAATCTGGCGCAACTAGATGCACGATTTATCTTTGGAAGCCGTGACTCAAAGCGTTCATTTCGTCCTGGAACCCCTCGTTCGGCTAGTGCAAGTGATGTCACCAAATCAGGCGACAGGAAGAGTATCTTTGGAAATAACAAAAAGGAACATAATGAGGGAAAAACTGGAGGCCATCATCATCATCATGGCTCCATGTCCGAGCTGAAGCGGTTCTTCAAGATGGGTCACCGGAGCAAGCGACCCGACTCACCAACTACAGCTGGTAAACGATCGAGCCGAACATCGGGCAAGAACTCACCGTACCAAACAGCGACCGATAGTGTACCTTTCGCTGATGATCATGGGCTGAACTCCAAATACGGCAAGCTGGGGCGGGTTCTCGGATCTGGAGCAGGCGGCTCGGTTCGACTCCTGAAGCGAAACAGCGACGGAGTTACCTTTGCAGTGAAGCAGTTCCGTGATCGTCATAGCTGGGAAAGTTTGAAGGAATACTCCAAAAAGGTGACGGCCGAGTTCTGTATTGGTTCCACCTTGCACCATGGCAACATTATCGAGACCCTGGACATCATTCAAGAAGGTAGCCACTGGTATGAGGTGATGGAATATGCGCCTTACGATTTATTTGCGATTGTCATGACCGGCAAGATGAGCAAGGAGGAGATTGCTTGTTCGTTTAAGCAGATTCTCAGTGGTGTGGCATATCTCCACGGCATGGGGTTGGCCCACCGAGATTTGAAATTGGACAATGTCGTGGTAAATGACCGCGGTATCATGAAATTGATTGATTTTGGAAGTGCGGTTGTGTTCCGCTATCCATTTGAAAATGATATTGTTCCTGCTTCAGGTATGTACTTGTGCAGTGTGCAGGCATGTTTGAAACCTTCCTGACCATATCAATAGGTATCGTGGGCTCCGATCCATATCTTGCGCCTGAGGTGTATGACGAGAAGAAATACGACCCTCGCCCCACGGATGTTTGGTCGCTGGCGATCATCTTCTGCTGCATGACTCTGCGCCGTTTCCCATGGAAGCAACCGCGCACCACAGACAACTCTTACCGTCTGTTTGTTGCCAATCCGACCCCCGGTACTCCGGTGCCCGATAGCAACCCCCGCGGTCATATTCGACCCAAGTCTAGCCCCGATCTTCCATCCGCTACCCATGAACAGAAGCAGCTTCCTCCCACTTCCGCCCCGAGCCTTCCTGATGGGGCTGACGCTGGATCAGACCAGAACGGAAAAGCTGACTCCGACCCCCAATCTCCATCATCACCCACTGAAGCTGCAAAGCAGTCCAACACCCGGACCAGCAACCACGAAAAGCCTTCTCGGACCACTAGCAAAGAGGCACCACCCCTTCCACCGGGCTCAACACCCCAGCCTCCCAAACAGGAAGTCATCAAGGGTCCTTGGCGACTTCTCCGCATCCTGCCGCGGGAAAGTCGATACATCATTGGCCGCATGCTGAAGGTCAATCCGAAAGAGCGCGCGACTCTCGACGAGGTCATGTCCGATGAATGGGTACGCAACATCCATGCATGTGAGCAGCTGGGCACTGGCGAGATCATACCCGCAGAAGGCCACACTCACGTTCTCGAGCCTCCGTCGCACAGTCCTCCCGTTGCCAGCAAAGGTAACAAGGGCAAATGATTCCTCTTCTGTGTATCAATCTTTATTTCTTGTGTGCATAATTTCCTCTGTGGTCCAGTGAATCCGCACCCCTTCTTTCCCTCTTTTCCCTCTTTTCCCTTCGTTTTCCTCTTCCTTCCAACCCGCGCCTGTCAACTGGTTTAGATGATTTGTGTCTTCTCCTGTGATTTCTTTATTGCGGTTTTCCCGGCGTTGTGGAGTACCTCGAGTCGAGAAGGAAATTCCCAGGCCTTTTTGTTCAGTGTCAGATGTCTTTGCTAGAAGTGGAACGGCCAGGTGGTAATTAGTTCTCGAGCGGAGCGAAATTCTTTTCTCCCTTGGGCAATTGCGTCTACATAGGGGCATCGCAGTAGATACTTCTAAATACATATAAGTTTCGTTGTCTTCCGTTTTCATGTAGATCGTTCTATCATGTTCACCGGGGATCTGACGTAGGGCTCGGCGACATCGGAATGGCCTGACCGCGGAGCAAAACTTCGGAACTTTGATCTGCGGAGCTCGGTTTGTCGCGGCGCTTTCCCTCTGATCTTTCACCAGTCCTAAGGCCACTGCAATTGCCAATTGCTCTTCTCCGTCATTGAAGACACAGCATGCTCTCGCGGTAGATCAACTAATATCTTTCACCTTTCAACATGACCCAGCAACCCGACGGGGAACCGTTGGTCTCCTCACTCTGGTCGAGGTCTCTCATGGTACGAAAACCACAGTGACCTTCCTAAGTCGCATTCTGACCAATATAAAACCATTCAGTCCGGCGCTGTCGCTGGTCTTACCGTTGACTGCTCCCTCTACCCCCTCGACACCATCAAAACTCGCCTTCAAAAGGCACGCGACACCACCGCACCTCAACCCAAGCTCTCCCTCCGCCAAACAGTCCGCGGAATCTACGCCGGTCTCCCCTCTGTGCTCTTCGGCTCCGCCCCCTCTGCCGCGTCTTTCTTCATTGTCTACGATGGCGTCAAACGCCAGCTCCTCCCCCCAACAACGGGCTCCGCACCGTCCGAACCTCCCACACGCGCCCATGTCTTCTTCACACACTCCATTGCCTCCTCGCTAGGTGAAATCGCCGCATGCGCTGTGCGCGTGCCAACAGAAGTCGTCAAGCAACGTGCCCAGGCAGGCCTTTTCGGCGGATCGACTCTGCTCGCACTGAAGGATATCCTAGCCTTGCGCCATGCCGCGCCTTCTCCTTCTCCAGCCGCCGGAACAAATGCCACCGGGGCCGCTACCGCAACTGTATCAGTGAAGCGAGGATATGGACAAGTCCTTCGCGAATTGTATCGTGGGGCGGGAATCACCATCGCACGCGAAATTCCTTTCACTGTCCTACAGTTCACCATGTGGGAGTCTATGAAGGAGGGCTACGCACAGCGGTATCTCCGCAAAACAGAGGTTGGATCTGGTATCATTACGCAGGATCAGATCCCTGCGTCGACGAGCGCCATGTTTGGTAGCGTTGCAGGTGCCATTGCGGCTGGGTTGACCACTCCTCTGGATGTCATCAAGACTCGGGTTATGTTAGCTCGTCGGAGTGATGGTTCGTCCCCGATTCGAGTGAAAGAGATCGTGAGGGGGATTGCGCAGGAGGGCTTCGGTGCTTTCTGGCGTGGTATTGGGCCGCGTGTGGCATGGATTGGTATTGGTGGTGCTGTTTTCTTGGGCAGTTATCAATGGGCGTGGAATACGTTGGAGAATAAGAAGAGGGTACAGGATGAGTAAACTCAAGCGCTCCTTTTCTGTGAGATATACTACTGTACAATATCCTGTTTGCTATATAGAGAACCCTGGTATCGTGATATATGAATTTATTATCTGTCCATTTATTCTTTGGCTGTAGTCTCGGTCTTGAGCATCCAGCTCAATTATTGTCCCTGCTCCGTCGCGCAAAGCTTCTGCATTTGTTCTCTTTGATCTTGAACCCAGGCATGGCTACCTCACCCATGAACAACCCGACTGTTGGTTAGTCATTCGTGACACCGACGTTGTCAAAAGTCAGGCGAATTTTGGCAATTAGAGGCTCGCCACGTAGTTTTCTCCCCAAGGACCCATTGCATTCTTTCTTCGCATTGGTAAATTGGTCCAATACGAAGATTTCATGTCATGTAAATGGTCATTTCTTGCTGTTCAGCTCTTCATTCGCTTCGATAATGTAGTTTCGTGCTCATCCATAACGCCTTGCGTGAATTGTTCGGCCCTGGCGCCGGCCGAGAACACTAAGCAGGGGCCTGGGCGTTGTGACATATCAATTGGTGATGGATGTAAAGCGAGAGGGCTCTTCGCCATTTCATGATCCGTATGAGGCCGTATCTTGCTTTAATACGCGATTGGATTGTGATGTTGAAAACCACGTCGGGCTGGAAGTGCTTGCCGAACGTGTTTTCAGAAGGGTTGAGATTGATGGATCTTCTTGGCCGTGCTTAGAAGGTATAGAGATGGGAGATATACCATTCCTCGAAATGTACATGCTTTCCAGCTTGACCATGTCTTTCCTCTCATTTGATAATCAACGAGGTGGACTGATAACGTTCACTGTCCTTGAGCGGCACAGGGACGTTGGGAACGGCTTTTGCCTGCTACTGATCTTACATCGGGTCCTATGAGGCGCTTAGAAGTCTTTAAATATAGACTGAGAAGTATGCTCAAAGCACAAGGAGAGACCAAAGAAAGAAGTCGGCGAAGAGAAGATTAAGGCTCACATCCGCGGACCAAGGCCAATGTTGCGGCATGGCGCCAAAACCATCCTATGGAAAAGGTGCCCCTGGCGCGTTCCCCATCTTCCCCTCATCTAGAACCTTCCCCTCTTTTGCTTCTGTTCGTCTCACTTGCGCCATTTCCAATTCCATGCTTCTCTGTATGGTGTGTTATGTGCCTGGTGACGTCGTCCTCCCCACCAGAAACGTGTGATCGGCCCTCGATTGAGGCAGATAAGCTCCGCATCTCCTCCGCAATTCAACCTTCCACACTCCCCGACCTGCATGTATGGCACGGAAACTTAGCCACCAGAGGGTCACCTATGGTTTGTTCCCCCATTGAGATCTCGACCGCATCCTCCCATGCTCACCTTTTCCAGTACTCCCTCTGCCTGATGCCCCAGGCGGGCACCGGCTGGGGGTCAATGGCCTGACTGTTGACCGTCAAAACTCCATTTTGTGAGTCTCCTCACGGCATTACAAGGATGTCTGCTTTCAAAACTCAGACGATCTGTTGACTCCCTCAACGCCGTCTCTCTTCGCGTCGGTTACACGGCCGCTAATGTGACGTTCGATCATTAGGTATTCCGCAGGCCGCGATGGTGTCATCTGCTCGTGGGATCTCGACTGCCCTCTGGCATCGCTCCAATCCGAGAATCCGTTTTCTCCTTCTAATCGGAAACCGGGCCCGACAAAATTTAAAACCCAGGTCCAGGCTCACAGCCACTGGATTAACGACATCGTATTGACCCAGGGTAACTCCGCCCTCGTATCCGCATCGTCCGACACAACCGTGCGACTCTGGCGTCCGCACTCGGAGTCTACCGAGGTCCCCGAGCGTATCGGCAAGCATGCCGACTATGTCAAAGCACTGGCTAGTCCGGACGGCCAAGCAAGCTGGGTTGCGTCGGGTGGCCTCGACCATAAGCTCTATCTGTGGGATCTGAATGGTGGCGGTGAAATCTTGAGCATCGATGCAAGTGGTGATGACACGGCCGAGAAAGGCTCCGTCTATGCGCTGGGCGCGACATCTTCGGTGCTTGCAAGCGGTGGACCGGAGAATGTTGTGCGCGTATGGGACCCCAGGTCTGGGAAGCTGGTCACCAAGTTCGTGGGCCATACTGACAACGTTCGCGATATTCTGATCAACCAGTCTGGAGATACAATCATGACTGCCTCTTCAGACCAGACCATTAAGATCTGGTCGTTGACTGCAGGCCGTTGTATGAACACACTGACGATGCACAACGACAGCGTGTGGTCTCTATATTCAGACCACCCGGATCTTGCCGTCTTTTACTCAAGTGACCGATCTGGTTTGGTTGCGAAGACTGACACACGAGGCTCGCCCGATCTTGAACAGGGCAAATGTGTTGCAGCGTTACAAGAACATGAAGGTGTCATGAAGGTGGTTGCTACCGATGACTTTATTTGGACAGCTACACCCAAGTCCAGCATTAACCGATGGAGAAATGTTGACATGACGTTGGACTTTGAATCGCCGCCCGAATCGGGGCGGACTATCGAAGCCACTGCCATGCCAGAGAAATCCTCCGATCAAGTCCCCAAGAAGATTCCACTCAATGCCGCCTTGCAGTTGTCTACGGCATCAACAATATTGGGCAACTCGTCGCCTTCGAGGATGCAATCAACTGAGCCGGACATGGAGAATGGTCTTGGTCTCACAGTACCCGTTCATTCGCTGCCAGAAGAAACTATCGAGGGTCAGCATGGTCTTATCAAATGCTTGATGCTAAACGACCGGAAGCGAACCCTCACTCAAGATTCGGCTGGAGAAGTGGTCTTGTGGGATCTGCTCAAGGTAAGCTACATGAACGTCATCAATTCTCGAAAGGCAAGACCTAATATAATTCAGTGTGTACCTGTACAAAACTTTGGCAAGCGTCATATTGATGATGTCGCGGATGAACTGAATACCATGGAAAGCATTGCTCACTGGTGCACAATTGATGTTAGAACGGGTAGACTTTCCGTTATTTTGGAGCCCAATCGCTGCTTCGATGCTGAGGTCTACGCTGATGAAGCCGGTCTATCAGAGGCTGATCTCTCGCAGTTCCGGGAAGACCAACGAAGTATGTCTCCTTATTCGTTTCCGTTAAAGCCCTCTGTTGTTCATACCACTCACAATTCATAGTCAATCTCGGCAAATGGATCTTGCGCTGGCTTTTCGCCCCCATGGTTGACGAGCAGATTAGGCGAGACAACGAGTATCGTGAGTCTGCTATCACTAAAGCGGAAGAGCTCGCTAGGCTCAACCCTACATTGGGTACATCTGCTCCTGCAGATGATATTCCTCGCAGTGTGGGTATACCCATAGCTCGTGGTATGCACAGTATGGATTTCCCTGGCAGCCCAAATATGTCGGGTTTTGGTATCCATGTTAGTACACCATCCTCCGCCAACTACCTCAGCACCTCCATGCAAAGTACCTCTCCATTCCCAGCATTTGATGCTGAAACCCCTGGCTCAATGGGGGGCCGCAACCTGGATGCCGTGCCCGGGTCATTCTCCGACAAAAGCGATTATTTCTCGTCAGCTCCTCCACCCCAGGGACTTTCTCAGCTTTCTCAGCTTGACACAGACAAGACTCCCATGTCACCTTCTGACCTGAACTCTTCTTCAGGGCTGCCACAATCTCCAGCAGAGCCTGATAAAGAGGAACGCAAGAAGGGCAGTTCCCTGTTTGGAAAGAAGTTCCGCATGGAGTTCCCGAAAGTACGGGGATCACGTAATTCTACGGACACGAAGCCCCAGATCCAAGAAGAGAAGATCGAAGAATCGGAGATCTCCTCCATCAAGGAAGAAAAAACGTACGCGGCAAATATCAGTGGTGTTATTGATCGGATTCGCGATGAATACGAGGAGTTCCTTTCTTCAAATTCCAGTCGTGACTTGGTAACCGCCATCATTCCCAGTGCAGAGAGCGAAACCCCCCGGCTTCATATCCCTCCGCGGACAGCGGTTTTCATTCAAGAAGAAACGGGTGACACTGCCGTAGCCTCAGATCTATACCGTGGCAGCGTAGGAAGCATCGGTCAAGAAATTGAGCGACTTGAGAAGGCCATCCCACATTGGCTAGGCGAATTGCTACTCAAGGTAAGTTTATGTCACACTTCTTAACAATCTCCAGAAGCCTACGCTGACCATTTTGCCAGAACCAAATTCCGTTCAAGGAACAAGTGAAGATTGCTTTCATCTTGAAGCCCTTTGATGACTCTTTGCCACCAGTTGTGAAGCCTGAACTGTAAGACCCATGCCACCTTGCATTTAGAACAGTCTAGCACCATTCGGAAGCTAATTTGATACAGACCGACAATCAATGGTGGCCCTCCGACCAATATGAATGGCAATAACAATAGCTCCCGACTAAATGCTAATCGTATGCTTCGGGTCAAGAAGGTCCTGGCTTACGTGGCTGAACGCATCGATCCCAGCAATCCTGATGAGCCCGAGGCAGACGCGATGCAACCAGAGGAATATCTTGAGCTCTATTGTCAGAAACAGGTAATATGCCTCTCTTGTTTAGTGGCTCTTTGCATTTGCTAACCCTTCTTGTCCTGTCTTAGCTGTGCCCTCCGAACATGACTTTGGCTACAATTCGGACGTGTCTCTGGCGTACTTCGGGTGACATGATTCTCTATTACAAGGCGAACGGAAAGAAGGAAATCCGGCCGCCTCCGTCGTTGATCAGTACTCACGAGCATCATCTCAATGTCGGTGAACCAGGCTCCCTCAACGGCGCTCTTAACGGCGAAAACATGGCTCCCCCCGGCAGCATCCATTCTATGACTAACTCTGGCTCGGTAACCGGCTCAGTCGCTACTTAGAGAGTTCCAGTGCTCTCTTTCCTGTGATTTTATTTGAATCTTGTCTTTTTACTGCGTGCGGCTTTTTGATTGCTAGCGACGGTCTGTATGATCATTTTCTTTGGGACTGAATACTTGGGGCATGGACCTGGGTATATATGGAGACGCTCATGATCTTCTTTAGCTGATACCTACGATGCCTCATGCTTTTCTTCACTTCCTTGAGTGTCAGCGCAGACACTGCGTTGGCTAACGCTTCTAGCCCTATGAGCAAAGCGTACAATTGTATGTAGAACCGAGATACCTTTGGCATATCTATTTGCTGCATCATCGTTCCAATATTACAGAGCTTGGTCCCAATCAAACACCGAAGCTGGAGGTAAGTCTCAGCGCTGTGCAAACACTGAATCTCAATCGATGGAGGAACGCTCCACGCATTGCCGATCACCTCACCTAACAAAAGTACCTTTATGCATACACGGGTTTCAGTATTCTTCGCCACACGTCCATTGTTGGAATGCGGTAGGAATGCAGTACACAATGTAAACCAATACGAGAACAAAACATAGACAGGGGTAGCCCCAATGTTGGGGTCGGTAAACGCAGCCCTGATCCAAATGCAAAGTGTTGGAGCCCAAGCTTACGAAAGGTTGTACTTACCGCAGTTGATTGATGTGACCAAAAAGGCACCGTATAAAGATCGGGCATCCCCTCGTACATGACCCCTCATTTCATCATTTCATCCACCTTCAATAATTTTCCCCAACATGACAGTTGCTAACCAAATTGTGAAACGGACAGATTATCCATTCGACCTCGGCAAGTTCGGACGGGCTATAACTACAACAAGCACCCAGGCCCAGATCTGGTTCAATCGCGGTTTGACCTGGGCCTTTACCTTCAACCACACAGAAGCCGCAGCCTGCTTTGAGCAAGCTATTGCTCACGATGAGTCCTGCGCTATGGCTTATTGGGGCTTGGCTTATGCCCTCGGGCCTAACTACAATCATCCGTGGGAGTTTTTCGGCGACAATTTGCAAGATGTCGCACGACGCACTTATGATGCCGTTCAGAAGGCCAAGGCTCTCGCCTCCAAGGCGACACCAGCGGAACAGGCTTTGATTGCGGCTATCCAAGCTCGCTTCCAAGGCGACAAACCTGCCACTATGGAAGTTTACAGAGCCCACAATCGAGCCTATGCCGACGCAATGAAGGTAGCCTATCGTGACTTCGGCGATGACCTAGATGTCGCAGCTCTTTACGCAGACTCGATGATGAGTCTCTCCGCATGGAAATTATGGAACCTAGTAACAGGAGAACCCATGCCCGGAACCCGGACCTTGGAAGCCAAGTCAGTCCTGGAGGAAGCTCTTCGCCAGAAAGAGGCCTACCAACATCCCGGCATTCTGCACTTGTACATCCACCTTATCGAGATGTCACCTACGCCAGAATTAGGCCTGGTCCCCGCAGACAATCTCCGTCATTTAGTTCCGGATTCTGGGCATGCATGTCATATGCCCGCGCATCTGGATGTTCAGGTGGGAGACTACCGCGCCGCCATCGGCGCCAATCAACTTGCAACCATCGCAGACGAAAAGTTTTTGAAATATCAGGGGCCCTTCAATTTCTACACTAACTACCGAATGCACAACTATCACACCCTTATCTATGCAGCCATGTTCGCCGGCCAGAAAGCCGTCGCCCTCGATGCCGTCGATCGCATGGAAGCTACTCTACCGAAGGAGTTCCTCGCGCAGATTCCAGACTTCCTCGAAATTTACATGTCTGTCCGCTCCCACGTCATGGTCCGCTTCGGCATGTGGGACGAGATTATCGCAAGCCCGCTGCCCAACGATCCCGTTCTGTATTGTGTTACGACTGCAATGGCGTATTACTCCAAAGGTGTCGCGTATGCGGCAACTGGAAACGTCGCTGAGGCTGAGCGCCATCGAGAATTGTACCAAGAGGCAGCGAAGCGTGTCCCTGACTCACGCCTCGATTTCCCCAACAAATGCGTGGATTCCCTGGGCGTGGCTTCTGCCATGTTAGACGGCGAGATCGAGTACCGCCGTGGAAACTACGAGAAGGCATTCGCGCATCTCCGCCGATCAGTTGAGCTGGATGATGGCCTTGGATATTCTGAGCCGTGGAATTGGATGCAGCCTGCTCGCCATGCGTACGCTGCTCTTTTACTCGAGCAAAACCGTGTTGAGGAAGCGGCAGCTGTTTATCGCGCGGATCTTGGTCTTGACGATTCTGTTATTCGTGCACGCCATCACCCGAACAACGTGTGGGCTTTGCAAGGTTATCATGAATGTCTTGTGCGCCTGGATCGTGTGGAAGAGGCAAAGATTCTCGAGGGGCAATTAAAGGTTGCTGTTGCAGTGGCTGATGTGCCAGTCAAGTCGTCTTGTTTCTGTCGGACTGACACATCGCAAGCTCCGAAGTTGGAGAATGCTTGCTCGAAGGGAACTTGTCACTAGTCCCAAGCGCTCGATACAAAAGCGGTTTCATGAAAAACATATCCAGATTGAACGTACAATTGAAAACTGTTAAGGAGTACTGACAGAATCATGTAGAGGCCTAGTCTGGTATCGCGTACTTGTGCGCGGAGATCTAGCCGTAACTCGACATGAGCATAAGGAATTTTGAGCGCTACAAAACAATCAATTGTGCTTCTCTAGTCTTCGATTACGCCTGAAGGAATAAGCCTCGGCCGCTCATCATATTGCGTTCAATTCTTGGTCACATCTACATTCAATCTGCCCAAGCTCCGCATGCTATTCCTCTGTTTCATGACCAATTGTTTATGTCAACCCCGAAAGACCGTGAATAGCTTAGACCCTCTCAACCACACGGAAATGGGTGGCGATAATTAGGCCGAGATCGGCGTTTGGTCCGATCAAATGCCGAAAGCAACTAAAGGCGGCTTCTGTCGGGAACTTCATGATCTTTCAGACACACATTGTCAATACAACTTCTCAACCCTTGTTGTATATTTCTGAGATTTTCTTGATTCTAATTGAACTTATCAAAGATCTCTAGCTAAAATTCAGCCTCATTGTTGGTTTAGTCCTTCAAGTGGCTGGCAAGACTTTATCCAAGAAGCTTACCAATAGACATTGAGAGCAAACGATGGCACGAGTATCCAAGCCTCCCGTCAAGGCCGCTTGTCTTGCATGGTGAATAAGCTATCATCAGAGACTATATGGCACATGCTGATTATGTTCTCAGTCGATCTACAAAGACTCGGTGTGACGGACAACAGCCCTGCAGACCCGTAAGCAAGATATGCCTCCCCAAGTATGAATTATCACGCTGATCGGAAATCCGCATTGTAGTGCACCAGTAAGGACCGAGATTGTTCTTATCGGCCTAGTCGCCGGGGTGGTCCCCGAAGAGGCATTCGATATGCCGAAGGACAGCGATCCTATTCTGATCATCACGGCCCTCCCGCTACATGTTCTCCGTCAGACTTTACGGGCGCCATCGGTGAGACCCACAATATGATAACTTTGCACGATAGATCTGACTATAGGAAGATCCTTTCTTGGATGATATGATCGGTCTGGTCTCTCCTTTTGCGGGCGTCCACAATCTTGATCTTACACCAGAGTCTCCATCAGATGCAAATGGACCTGGTCAGCCCTGGGGTCAACTTACGCCTAGTACGGATGGGCCGCTGACTTCTACGTCCATTTCGGAGTCGGAAAGCTCCGCTGTTCGAGCTTATCTATGTGAGGACGACATGTAAGGGAACGAAACTGCTGAAACTCGAGCCTGAGCGCCTGCTTATGCCCATGTCAGTGTCAATGCCTACTATATCTACATTCACCCGTATATGCCCTTACTTCCAGCTTCAGATTTACCACTTCGTGAAGATTGTCATTGCCTGGCTCGACTTTCACATGGAGCTATGGAACCTACGAGAGCCGATGTGCCCTACTGGCCAAACTCATCTCTAGGTCTCGCGCTGTCAGCATTACTTGTCATGATACCCCTTTCACAAGATCCTTCACCCATGTCAGATATGGGCATTCTTGTTCGGCGCTCTTATGCACAGCTTTTTGCTCAGGCCGCCCTAGCATGCGTGGAAAGAGCTACTGATAACCTGAGTCCAGGATTGAATTTTGCTTCACCCGGTGCTGAAATGTCCCAGGCAAAATCGTCACTGCATTCACAAGTACCCTCTCACCTCGAACCAACACTAGCTCTTGTCGTACTTTCCATATATGAGTACTGCCAGCGAGGAAACGTGTCACGAATGCGTGCTCGGATCAACCAAGCCATCACTACAGCCATGGATATTTCTCTTCATAACCTAGGAACCTCAAAATCAGCGCACTCAGAAGCACAAAGACGGACGTGGTGGATTACGGTGCGAGATTTGTACATCTATGCATCGGATGTCGTTCTTCCTAACCTGGATAACAGATGTTTGTGGCTTATCTCTCATCAAATCTCCATCTTGCAGTATGGCTATCATTCCATCATTCTAATAGAGTACCCCCCCACTGACGATTGGACCAAAAGCCACCCGTTGTTACTCTAGATGATCCACGAATTACGACCCCCTTCCCACAATTCAATGTGGAGTTGGAGGTACCGTGCAACCCTTCAATCACATCAAATCCTAGATGTTCTAACGCCTCTAAAGCCTTGGGAATTCTTGATGCAAGCCCAGAAGAATCTATTTGCGTCAAATCAGATGATCAACAGCATCGAGCGTATGGATGATACAGCTCAACCAGGTCGTAGCGATCAAATCAAGAGCCTTGACTTCCAGATTGTGTCCCTGATGACCGAATCAGATCGCAATCTCCGAGTAACATTTGACCAACAAGGCGAAGCATCAACGGCGGAAAACATCTGGAGAATAGGTAGAATTCTTATCTTTACGTGAGTCCTCCTCATGGACAAACAAGCATTGCATACTGATGGCTCCGCAGCGCTCGAACTCGCCTGCACCGTTTCAGAGCATTTATGAATGTCCCCTTATTCTTGGACAAATATTGTCACCTTCCGTCCATAAACAATAACGGTCTCCCCGAGCCTTCGCCAACGTGGGTTGCAGATCGTGAATCATCATTCCCATTCACTGAACAAGAATCCTCCAACATCTGCCTCAAAGCGTCTCTGGTGGTTGCAACAGCTTTTCGTAACCTGCCATACCCCAATTTACAGGGAGAATCTCGCGAGGAAGTGAGAACGATACGCAGAACTCCGCATACAATTCCTTTTTTTGCTTGTTGCGCGATGCAAAGTTGCTATACTCTCTTGATGCTTTTGCATAGAGTGCGCGCGTGTCTTGCGACAGATCGTCTAGCAACTTGCTATCACCTCTTGAACAAACCCGAACCTGCGACCGAAGTTTCTGATGCAGAGCGATTGACCGAGGAGCTTCGGCACGGGGTAGAACTTCTCGGAGCCTCGATGAAAGCAGATATTATCTTCGAAGGGGTCGGAGGTATGGGGCGGGAGATTGAGCACGCCTACCTGGCTGCTTTCCCAGACGTTGCCGGTTTCTGAGGGGAAAAGTCATCGTTATACGACTCATATTGTGTGTTGAAGGGAATTACTATTTGACCCGTCATGAGCTAGTTCGAAAACGGTTGGAAAGGATACTTGATCTTCATTGTCTTCAATTCCTGCTCTGTTCCGTTCATCTACGTGGTCCACCCCAGGCCTACAGGTCAACGACTAGAAGAGATTGATTTGATTCATTTGACAAGGGCAGTCCCAGGTAAAAAGTTGGCAAAGAAGGGCAGGTTTGAGACTGGTCATTTGGATCGGATAGTAGATAATATCGAGAATGTAAAGGCAGAGGCGAGCTGTGTGGAGTATGCTTCTTCAATTTGACCGAGTTTGGTATTCTTGGAAGACTATTCGAGTATTCGAAAAGAATGTTATATGTAAAATAGGAGATTCTCTTCCACTCTGTACATGGCTCCTTTGATTTCACTAGGGCATTTCTTCTCGAACAATCGCCTCCTTTCTTCCAATGTTTGCCCAGAGCATTTCTAGTTGCTGCTAAAACATGAAATTAGTATTTCTACTGCAAAATTTTGGCGAAAACTTACACTGGATTCACCTGAACAGATTGGAATCCCTGTGACTGGGTGTAGCAGCCATTGCCACCCGACTGATGAAAAGTATCACAGGCGTATCCGCTCGAGCCAATGAACCGGAAGTCATCGGCCATTTCCTCGACCAGAATCGAACTCACTGTCTCGGGCAGCGAGATACAGCCAATGCTGCCGGCCAGACCGAGCTTCCAGCCGGTCGATTGGGTACACTTGTCGTCGGTAAATGTAGTGATATTCCAGGCAGCGGCCGAGGAGACCGACGCAACCAGGAGAACGGCCAAAGAGAATTGCATGATGAAGAAGCCGAACTGATTTTGACGAGTAGAAGGTTGAATTATTGTGTATTGTGTATTGTGTGTTGGGTTTTGGGTATTGTGTAATATCTGATCTGGATAGGGAAATTCACCCTCTTTTATACTTCGTCTTTTTTTCGGGTTGGATCTATATTAAGTTGCATTCGCCGCTTAGGCGTCCAATATTTCCCAAGGTCTACGCTGATCATCATCACGAATTTTCCATCCTAAGATGCAGTAGAGCTCCCGAGGTCACAAGGTGACTCCGCCGGTCATGGCGAAGTTGTTTCAGGGCCTGGGTGGCCTGAACCCCAAAAGTATACTCATCTCACACAGCACAGCAAGATCAAGCGCAGATCATAGGGGGGCCTTGCATCTTGACCAAGACGTGGAGCCACACAGCCTTAATCGTGCGTTGCAGTCCATACATACTGAGACAGCCCGTTGATCAGAAATGTTTATAGAATTTTTTGCATTGACTGTTTGCTATTTTCATCCACCAGTAAAAAAAAGATACAGTTTGTGCCCAGTGGAGAGACAATTAAAAAAAAAAGAAGAAAAAAAGGAATGCGTCCAGCTGGAGTCGAACCACGAACCATGATTCACGGGTTCTCGGGTCAGTGCGCGCAAGCCGACACATGCCCCGGATCCTCTCCTCTTAGTATCAACCTCCATGGCTTCACGGACTGGCGTGTCCGTGTCGCAGTTCGCCGAGCGGTTCTATCAATCATGGATGAATCCCCGGGGGATCACCAAAGTCGGGGAACCGAAGTCATTAAGCCTTGCCTCAATTAAGCTGCCATGGAAAATCGGTATGGCGAGGCTCCTTCTGGACCGATCACAGCTAATCTGAGCAGGTCTCGCAATCAGCGGCGGTGCCGATTCCATGGCCCTCGCATTTCTGTGCAAACAGATGGAAAGAATGTCTGATCCCGGAACGGTCTCCTTTACGGCCTTTTTGGTGGATCATCGAGCCCGCCCGGAAAGCAGCCAGGAGGCCAACATGGTGGCTGGTTGGCTACGTGACATGGGTATGTGGCTGTTCGCATATTCAGATCTCCTTCTTCTAAAAATGCGAGTTAGGTATCAAAACCAAGGTTCTCAAGCTAGACTGGCGTTTCACTGCAAAAGCGGCAACTGCCGATCCAACGCAGAAGCAGTCTGCGTTTGAGACCAATGCACGTATGCTGCGGTATCAAGCTCTCGGCCAAGCTTGCCTCCGCGCTGACATCAACACTATCCTGCTTGGCCATCATCAGGATGACAACGTTGAAACGGCCATCGCGAGATTATGTACAGGAGCTCGGGGCGCTGCTCTTGGGGGAATCTCCGAGATGGCGAGAATTCCCGAATGTCACGGGCTCTGGGGCATATCTGAAGGCGCTTCGTGTGCAAAGATGCTTGGCACACGAAAAAGCGATGCTCTTCCTGTCAAGGCTCGCATCCTAGACAACAATAGAGGTACAATCAGTTTCTACTCCACAGGAGAAATCCCGGTCTATGCAAAAAAAAAATCGCAGACTGAAATTGACCAACCACCATGGTTGTCATTACAACCTCCATTCAGTTCTTCACCACTTCTGACTGCAACCGGAGGCATTTTTCTCTGTCGGCCTCTTCTTTCTTTTCCCAAGGCTCGGCTGGTCCAAACCTGCAAAGAAAACAAGGTTCCCTTTGTCTCCGATCCCACTAATTTCGACCCTACCCTCACTACCCGCAATACTATCCGGCACCTCCTCTCTAAGAACGCGCTCCCCCGCGCATTACAATCTGCATCGATTCTTTCTCTCATTGAGACCGGCCAGGAAATCCTCCAGAAAACAAATGATCTTTCTGATGAAATGCTCGCTTCCCGATGCCGTATCCTCGACTTCAATCCCAGAGCGGGGAATCTCGTCATCGAATTCAAGGATGCAGCTGCGCAGGACAGAAAATCCCGCGCCCTTGATCTCAAGATGCTATCAAGTGTCGTACGTCGCGTCACAGACTTGATATCGGCTGCTCCTGCACACAATTATGCTCTGAACCGTTATGACCCATTTGTGCCCAACCTGTTCCCCAATGCCAGGGACATCGACACTTGGAATAAGTACCTCAGGGACAGAAAACCTTTTACTGTTGGAGGTGTATTGTTCAGCCCTCTCAAGCCGAAATCTAGAATGAACCCTGCAACCGCTGCGCCCGAATTATTGGCTTCTCTACCCAGCATGAATATCTGGGGACTCTCTCGCGCGCCATATATGAGAAACCGGAAGCCAATTATTGAATTTAAAGAAGATACATGGACACTGTGGGACTATCGACATTGGCTTCGATTTACCTTGAAACCCGAATCGAATTCCAACCTCCAAACAACTGCTGGTTTGGAGCCGCCCGTCCTTGTCGTTCGCCCATTTGAAAAATCCGATCTTGATAGGATTCTTCACGAGGACGGATCATTAGCGGGAACGAAACACAGGAGGGTAGCTCCTGCTGCCGCAGATGTCTGGAAATATATCAATGATATACTCGCACTGGAGGCTGACGGTCCAGCTCGGTTCACCATTCCCGTCTTGACACTGGAGGAATCGAGTCTCTCTGAACCGACAGAGACTCCTGAGTGCTTACTTTTGATGCCTACTTATGGCATGTGTCTCTCCGGTCTGAAGAGGGGCCCGGCCTTCAATGAGATGAGTTTCTTCTGGAATGGAGTTTGGTGGAATTTGACCTGGGATTGGAGGTACAAAATGATTGACACCGAGGCACTGCGCCTAATGAATGGGCCAAGTGTAAGTGATAAGCCTACTGAGTATGGTACAGAATTCTAGACCACATAAGAAACGCTGCAAAGTCGATCTCCGGAGCTATGCATAACCCAAATCCATCTTTCCGCGGGCTTGGAAAAGTAACAAGAAAAGGGGCTCAATGATTACAATGTGTATAGACCCCCTCGTACATGCATATGAAAGATAAAACAAAGGAAAGGAAATATGTGGTATCACAGAAGAAGAAAGTGACAAGTAGTGTCGGTGGGTGAAGGGCAAAAAAAGGAAATGTAGCCGCTACGGCTGTTGACATGCTGATCATTGTTCACTCGCCTTCAGGAGAGCAACAGCGGCCTGTTGGGCCCGAAGGCCTCCGGCCTCTCTCTTCAGTCGGAAGTTTTCTTTCTTGAGACGGCCGACTTCTTCCAATGCCTTGGACAATTGGGCTTGCAAAGCGTCTTCTGCACTTCCAGATCGTACATCTCTGGAAATCTTACTCAACTCGGTGTTGAATCGATCATAGAGAGCCTCGTTTTCGGCACTGGCTTCTCGATACAACTCGTCCAGCTTCTTGACGCGCTTCTCGCTAACCACCAGAGATGACTCCAAGTCTCTCTCCAATGCTGATGTGCGCCCATTGCATTCTCCAGAGAGCTGATCGAAACGAGCCTCGAGGCTCCGCATACGAGCTTCAAGGGAAGCACTAGCAGCTGAAGAGATATGAGTATCTGGGGAGCCCATGGTCGGCTCCGCACTAGATTGTTTGCTCGGTGTGAGTCTCAGAGCATTCAATTCGTCACCAAGTGCCCTAAGCTCGTCGCGCAGACCAATCTGGGCTGTGGCTTGAGATCTCTTCTCGTGGAAGACACGCTCACGAAGCTACAGAAATAGTTTAGCTCATATTCCAACTTATCTGAACCGCGAATCTGATTTACCTTTTGAGGACTTTGCATCCGCAGTTTCTGCGGCTTTTGAGATGACGAAGAAGACTGAGGTCTCTTGACTTCCGTGCTGTTGGCTATTGATCGATCTCGGAGGCCGGGGGTCCGCTGGGGAATGCTGGTGGCGCGAGATCTTCTCTTGTGTTCCTGGCTGGGCGACTCTGGAATGTCTGGCTTGTTCTGTGCTGCACGATCTGTTTTTGAAATCTTGGGATCGATGTTCTCCTTTCTACTCGGGGTGGAAGGCCGCGGGGGTGACATTCGTCGAATGGGAGACCCCAGACGAACGGAAGAGTACCCCTTCGCGGGCGATGTACTTCTGCTAGGTGAAGTCGCTAGGTAACTGCTCCGCGGTCTCTGCTGGCTGTTCGGCGTCGTCATTTCCGGGCGTGGGAGATTAGATGGGGTCACCGGACGCAATGGGTGGGTTGGGGAGACTTGTGATGTATCAGATGAGGCTGTTAGGGGGCGTAGATCTGATAGCGAGCTTCTGCGCTTCCTGCGAATCCTGACTACCCCGTCTTGTGCGATCTCACGAACTGACGACAAGGACTGCGGCTGGCCATAGCCAGTGCCTGGTCGCGAGATCTGTTCCTCGGATGAGAATCCGTTAGGGCGATCGCGCGAACCAGGCCGGAAAAATCCAAGGCGAGAGTCCACATCGGTTGATTTCGAACGAATCAACGTACCTCTAGGAGTAGTAGGTTCTGAATCCGCAGGACTCTGTCGTTTGCTGAGAGTTCGAAGGATTGAAGCGACCTTACTCTCACCATCGTTCTTCTGATTCTCCCTGGTTAGACCAAATCCAAAGCGCTTTCTGAATGAAGAACTATTTGAGCCGACAGATCCGGTATTTGTTTGGGAAGTCTTTCCCTGGTCATAACCCAATGTCCCTTCGACGGAGGCGCCACCAGGGATGAAGTCTTCGAAAAGATTGTCGAAGTCCTCAACCAGTCGGTCCAAGAGCGACACATGTTGAACAGGGTCTCCTTCCTCAGTGAGAACTTCGGCAAAAGCCATAGTCAAAGCTCCTCGATCTCCATCGTTGCCAGAGGCATCAAGCAGCTCAGCAAGCAGACGAATGATGGCAGCCAGAGCACGCCGGTTCTGTGGACTAATATCCACCAGGAATTTCTTGAACTGATCATCAAAGTCTCGAGGAAACATGGTATCAAACTGGCTTTGAAGGGACTTCAATGCTGACACTGATAGGACTGGGCCCATACTCATCTTCCAGGCGTTTTTCATGAATGTCTCGAAAGCGACAAATAAAGTGTCAACGGGCACTTCTGCGGCATATTGCAGCTTGCTTGGGTCTTCCAAGAGGACATTGTAAAGCTCGTTGACCGGGGCACGGTCCGCATGGTCTCGAGCTCGGAGCATACGGCCGAGTATGTTTCCACTTCGAGATTGGAGAGAAAGCACGTACGCTGCGAAAGTTTGCTCAAGAGATCCAAGCTGGCTTTCAGGTCCTTTGAGAGCAGTCGCTCCAGCTCCTGGTGATTTGCTCGGGCTGTCTTCCCTTTCTTTGTCTTTGATAGGGAAAGTAGATGGCACAGTATTTGACCTGGAATGTTGAGGCCTGGGAGGTGGCATCTTTGGGAACTCACCCAGCAGAGACGCCGAATTCGGAGTCTTTAAGGTGGGGACATTGTCACGACTACCTCCCAGAAGGTTTGATATCAATTTAGTAGGCGAGGGCGGGCGGAAGCTTCGTGATGATTTGACTTGCGTGATCAAGTTGCTTGCAATGTAACGAAGGATCTCGAAATTCGAATGAATAAGAGGCTTCATTACTTTGGAATTGCGAGGACTATGCAACACTGAGAGAAGAGTGTGCAGACGACGTGACAGGGTCGAGATGAAATTGTCCACCGTGACAATATCCGTGGATGGAGCGCCGACAACAGAGTCAATGTCCATTCTAAACTGGTCACCATTAGGTGGAGAGATTGAAATTATCATCTCCAAGTTGGTGCCTTGGAGCATCTGTGTGCACTTTGCCCTGGAAGTGTCGAAAATCAAGCGAATTGGGGAAGCCTGAGCTTCGCTGAGTGCGACACTTTCACCGTCCTCGCATACACAGGCTAAAATAGTTGAATTTCCTGTGACTGCGGGCGGACTTCGGAGGGTCCATTTGCCTCCTTCCCGCTCTTGCTCAGGAAATCTGCCCTCAATTTTGGCTTTGGTGACTTCTTCAATAAGACGGCTGGCCTTTCCCTCGTACATGGCAGTCAACTCCAACGCAATGAGATCGTTCTCGCCATCCATGGAGCTAGTGTTGGATCTGTACGATGCGGGCAAAATAAATAAGAGCCTGCCACAGGCTGACTGCATGCACCGAACAGCACGAAGCTCTATGACCTGTACAACCTTGAGCTCTGATGCTGGTAGGGACAATGATGTATCGTTTGTTGGGGAACCCGCATTGTCAATGTCGGCCAATACTGAACGCGCAGTAGCTCGACTTTCAGCAGGCTTCGCAAGTAGCACAAGACAGTTCCTGTAAAGAAGCATGATCCCCGCGGCCGAGCTCGGTGCCTGCGCATCTAGCTGATAGGGAGGTGCAATCTCGTTGACATCAACAGCTGTGATCAAGCGACCGTCCGGGAACTGATTGGCTGGCCACCCATCCACGAGCTCTCTCAATCGCTTGAGACTTTGTGCATGTGAAGACGGAGATGAATCGTCTAGGGCACAGATGTCCTTGACAATGTCCCGGGCTTTGAGAAGTGGCCGCACGGCGGGATGCACCAGTGGCAAGTTGCCAGTCATGGTATCGATCAACAAACTGTAACGAGGAAGTCTTTGAACAGGTTCCATGAGCAGAGATCTCAATCTCTGCTCTCCAGTCTCATACACTCTCTTCGAGAAGCTGGAGGTCTTATCTTTCATGAACGAATTGAGCGTTTGCGTGAAGCCATTGTGGGCCCGCATATAGTCCGCATAGGGCTGCGAGAATTGGGGCAGCCATTCGAGCAGTGCTCTCGCAAACGTCACAGCACCAAGCGCATCCCGATTCTCCCTCCGATGATGAATGGTACCTTGGAGCTCGGTATCTTGGCTAATATCTTCAATGGCGTCCTTTTCGGTCTCGTCAAGCACTTGCCGAATAACATCTAGAAAACCCAAGTTGACTTCCAGGATTTCATTCAAACACGGTGGGAAAAGAGCAGCCAGCGATTCCTCATCAGGGCTGGTGCTTGAGGGGCCCCGATTTTGAGCTTTTGTTCGGAACTCGTCTGCCACCTCGTGTACAAGAGAATACAGTTTGGCAACGTATCTCTCTTCTGTATCCACAAGCTCGCACATGGTGAGACGAAGAGCTTCTTTTTGAGCCCGGGTGAAGATTCTCGATTTACTGACGTTGGTCGGTTGTGAAGGGGCACGCTTGAGGCGTGAGGTTGGCAAAAACATCGGATCTCCCAACGCCGATATGAGGGGGGTGTACGGACCATATTCAAAAGCTTGGGCGTCCTCGATATCCGAGCTGGTGCTATTGCGTCGCTCGGACCTTTGAATTGTGCCTGCGGGTAAAACGACGTCGATGTCAGTCCAGGAGATCTTGCGATTCTGGTACGCAGTGCGAATGTCGCGAACAATCTCCGATGAATCGTCGACCTTTGTCATGCGATTGGCCAAATCTGCGGCATGGACGGCTTCGAATGGCTTCAGAACCTTGCCGCCTTGTCTGGTCGTACGAGCCGTCTCCGTTAGGTAATCTTTGAGCGGGTCTGATAGCTCAGTGAAGTATTTCAACATGCTGACAGCGAGACCACGGGCCACTTCGTTGCCTTGTTTATCACGGGGTAGGTGATTGACTGCAGTATACACTGAAGCGGCGGGGGATATGGTGAAGCGCGGATAGCTCTGAAACCCAGCGGGAGTAAAGATGTGCGCCTGAATGCGTGAGCTGCTTATGGTGGCATTTGCAGTCGCAACAGGGCCGTAGAAGACGAGGATAGAGGAGAGATATGGATCGACCGTATGGTAGAGGCTGAGGTATTCCAACGGCAGGTCCGACAGTGCGGTGCCCGCAGGCGCCGCTGCGTTCACTGCCATGGCGCAATCACGCTTGCCGCAACAGTGGGTTTCTTTTGGAGGGAAACTGGCGCAAATAGAATGCGCCGGGGTCCACAGACGGAAGGATCGATCTGGCGACGGCGAAGGACCTAAGTTTTAGAAGGTTCGAGTCGTGGTGAGGGTGTCAACAACCCATGTGAGGGGAGATTGTGGTGGACTGATAAAGAGCGTGACGGTCGTAGGCCCCCTCCATGAAACAGTGTCGTTGGCAGCGCTCAATCGAAGGGCAGATACATGGAGCGGGAAATACGAAGACAACAAAAATCGGTGAAGTCGTAGGATAGAATGTTTTGGCGCGGGGATGGATGATAGCGCGATAGCGCGATAACTGGGGCGTCTTAGCGCCAGCGGCTCATCGGGAGATCTTTGTTTACTTTTGTCGGGCCAACGCGGGTCACCTCGTCTACCCTGCAAGGCTCAGATCTGACAAGTCATATTCAACCGTGTTCAGACCTGGAATACTCCTAGCTTATCTGTACTAAAGTTTGCCGCCTTCGTGGCAACCCTGGTGCTAGGGAGCCGATCATCTATGTATCCCACGCAGATCGACAATATAGAATTCAGAGGGGTTCCGGTCTCGAATTAAGCAATTTGATTTTAAGCATCTTGAACCTTAAAATTGTACCAGACAGAGCCATGTTCAAAGATTGAAAGAGAAAGAAAGCGATTGTTCGCATTGTCAGACTAGCGTGATTACCCCCAAAGCAGGTATATGTCAACACACGATTTCGGAGTCTGTACCATCCGATCCTGTTTTCGTGTACCCAGACATGTTTTAGCTTAGAGGCATCTGGGCAATGGGACCACGACTCGATTATTTGTCTAATAATGAGAAGATAGACCCTTTTGGCAGCTTTATAGAGAGCTTAGTTCGATGCTACTGCATGTACAGCTCAATGATGCACATTGTCTAGCGTCTGGGCAAGTTGGGGGCAGCGCATTGAAAACTAGTGGCGTAACCACATTTCGAGTATTACATTACGGCAGGCGCAAAAACGACCGTATCACACGTACTTACACGTATTGACCCCTGATGAAGGCGGTGACTAGGCGGGGAAGACGCTAAGCCGCAACAGGCAAGCAGCAACGATCGAGAGACCAGCTGTTTGTTCGCGAGATCACGGTGACACCACAGAGCGCATCGCCCGCTCGAGATGCTCGATTCCACCATGTCCGAACCTCTATCCATAGCTATCGATCCCGTGGCCCTGGTGACCACAGAATGCATCACCGTCACCTCGTCTATGCGGAAGCATGCCCGATGGGCGCACTCCTCCGTCTCCGCCATCCTGGGCGGCAATGGAGCGTCTCGTGTCTATGAGCGAGATACTTCTGCACCCCCAAGCCCGCGCAAGAGCAGCCAATCACCCCGGGTCGATGATGACCATGCTCTGGCAAATCGATGGGGTCTACGTGGGAAGAAGGGAAAGAGCATGCAGGACAATCCGTTGATATCGGCCTTCACACGCCTGCGGAATGACCTCAAGGGCTGTAAAGACATTCGCACTTTTGATACCCCAGCCCTACTTCATCCGTTCCTCCAGGTCATTCGCTCCTCTTCGACGTCCGCCGTCATTACTTCTCTCGCCTTGGTCGCCATCACCAAGTTCTTTTCTTACAACATCATAAATCGAGACTCGCCTCGACTATCAATGGCGATGCAGCTCCTCTCCGCCGCAATTACACACTGTCGATTTGAGGCGAGTGACTCTTCAGCGGACGAGATCGTGCTGCTCAGGATTCTGAAGTTAATGGAGGGCATGCTCTCTCGGCCAGAAGGAGAACTGCTGGGTGACGAAAGTGTTTGTGAGATGATGGAAACGGGATTGAGCATGTGCTGTCAAGGCCGCTTATCAGAGGTGCTCCGCAGATCTGCCGAGATGGCCATGGTCAACATGTGTCAGGTCATTTTCATGCGTCTGTCGCACCTAGATCAAGCGGTCACACCAGGACCAGCTTCATTTGCGGATGAGAATGTGAAACATGGGATAACAAAATTGAAAATGGATCCTTCTGTCAATGGTGATACTGTGACATCGCAACACCAGTCCGCCATGGGATCAGACACAGCCGCCGCTGAACGTGGCAGCACCAGTCGGGAAGGGTCTCCCGAGAACTTGGGTAGTACAGCCGCTGCTGCTGCACCTCCGAACCCGGAAGATGACACTGAGACCGAGGTCAAGCCGTATTCTTTACCGTCTATTCGAGAATTGTTTCGCGTGTTGATTGATCTTTTGGATCCTCACAATCGACAACACACAGATACCATGCGCGTCATGGCCCTCAGAATCATTGATGTTGCCCTGGAAGTGGCTGGTCCATCTATCGCTCGGCACCCTAGCTTGGCTGCTCTGGCCAGAGATGACCTTTGCCGGTATCTTTTCCAATTGGTCCGTTCAGAGCAATTGGCCATTCTCACCGCATCTCTCAGAGTCGCGGGTACCTTGCTTTCGACGTGTCGGCCGGTGCTGAAGCTTCAACAAGAACTTTATCTCTCATACCTGGTGGCATGTCTTCACCCCCGCGTCGAGATTCCCCGTGAGGCTGGTATCGACCCATCGCTTTACGAGGGTGTTCCCCAAGCACCCAAGCTCGTAAAACAACCATCATCGCAGAGCAACAGTGGCAGATCTACCCCAGTCCCCGTGAAAGATCGACAAAAGCTAGGCCTCGAGGGCGGCTCACGAAAGCCCGAAGCCCGGGAAGCAATGGTTGAGAGCATAGGTGTCCTATCGCGCATACCTAGCTTTATGACCGAGCTGTTTGTTAACTACGACTGTGAGGTGGACCGAGGAGACCTGTGTGAGGATATGATCGGATTGCTCTCTCGGAACGCTTTCCCAGACTCTGCGACATGGAGCACTACAAATGTTCCTCCACTATGCTTGGACGCTCTACTAGGCTACGTGCAGTTCATTTATGATCGACTAGATGATGAGCCTGTGCAAGGAGACTACCCTCCCCAAGACCTCCTTCGCAGCCAACGAAAAACCAAAAAGCTCATAATTAAAGGAGCACAGCTGTTTAACGAGAGCCCTAAGCGCGGTATTGCCTATCTCGCGGAGCATGGCATCATTGAGGACCCCAAAAACCCGGTGCAGGTCGCCCGATTCTTGAAAGGGTCGGCGCGCTTGTCAAAGAAGGTGCTAGGTGAATTCATCTCCAAACGTGATAATGAGGAGTTGTTGGGCGCATTTGTGGATCTCCTAGACTTTTCCGGAAGGGATGTGGTCGAAGCTCTACGAGAGCTGCTGAGTTCATTCCGCCTGCCTGGCGAATCAGCACTTATTGAACGAATTGTGACGACCTTCTCTGAGCATTATACGGAGAAGGCGAAGCCTGACAAAATTGCCAATTGCGACGCACTCTACGTATTGACCTATGCCATAATCATGCTGGTAAGTTTCTTGGCATGAAACAGCGACTGGGGAAGCTAACACTCCTCGAGAATACGGATCTTTTCAATCCCAACGTAAAGCCACAAAACCGCATGTCATTCCCTGCCTTCGCGAGAAATTTGCGAGGCGTTAATGGAGGCGGCGACTTTACCGAAGAATTCCTTCAGGATATTTATGACTCTATTGCAGCGGTAAGGATAGTCTGTGTAAGCTGATTACTGGAAAAGAGCTGACCTGGTTCTCAGAATGAGATTATTTTACCCGAAGAGCATGACAATAAATCAGGGTTTGACTATGCCTGGAAAGAGATGCTTCTCAAATCTTCCGGAGCTGGCGAGATGATTGTGGGCGAGACCAACCTCTATGATGCCGAGATGTTCGAAGCTACCTGGAAGCCTGTGGTGGCTACGCTATCCTATGTCTTCATGTCTGCCTCGGACGATGCAGTTTACTCCCGCGTGGTCAATGGCTTCGACCAGTGTGCCCAGATTGCTGCTCGTTACGGCTTGACTGAAGCATTTGATCGTATAATCTCATCTCTTTCTTCTATCAGTACCTTAGCGACGACCAAGCCTCCAAGCACTGCGCTCAACACTGAGGTACAGGTAGGTAAGAAGAGTGTCATGGTGAGCGAGCTTGCTGTGAAGTTTGGGAGGGATTTCCGAGCACAGCTTGCTACTGTGGTGCTGTTCAAAGTTCTCGCTGGCAACGAGTCCACGCCCAAGCAAGGCTGGGAGCATATTGTTCGCATTCTCAGTAATTTGTTCATCAACTCTTTGATTCCGCCCCTGGATTCCAAGATTACGGCCGAGCTTGATATTTCTCCAATTCCGCTGCAACCTCCATCCCAAGTTGTTGACCGTGATAGAAGCGGCAACGAGAGCGGTCTGCTGTCCGCATTCACTTCTTATCTCTCCAGCTATGCCGCCGATGACCCCCCGGAGCCGTCCGACGAAGAGCTGGACAACACGCTGTGCACGGTCGACTGCGTGACCGCGTGCGCGATTCCTGACATCTTGAATAATATCAAGTAAGTTCTCAATCCTTGCGACGATTCTGATTCAATTATTGACACATTGGAAGGTCGCTTCCTCTTCCATCTCTCTCGATCCTGGTTGAAGCTCTATTGTCTCAGCTTCCTGAAGAGAACGCCCCGGCGGTCATTGTGGTCAAGCCCGAGCGGCCAAGCCCTGTTTCAAGATTCCCCAATGCTCGTATTGATCCTAACCAACCTAAATATGATCCGTCTATGGTCTTTGCTCTGGAGTTGGCAACTGTTCTCACTCTCCGAGATGAGACGACTCTAAGTGCACTTGGTGAGATGCTAGCTACGACTCTCCAGGCCATGGTGCGCGATGCGAAGAACTTGCATCCGCTGGGTCTCTCTCGCATTGTCTCATATCTGCTCAGCCTTCTGCGACTCAGCCATGTACGTTCCCTTGAAACATTGTCGTGTCAGGTTCAGTGCAGCTAACCATTTAAAAGGACCAAGATTTTATGAGAGTACCCGTCGTGCTACATACCATCTCGGGTTACGACCAAGATATCTTGGAGATAGTTGCTGTACCGATAGTGAAAGGTCTTGCTCGTTGTGTCAGTTACACACGTCGCCTGGGGAACGAGATCACCATTTCTCCAGATTTCTGGTCAATTCTGCAGAGGCTGCACCAGCACGAAGAGGCCGCACCCATGGTGTTTGATTTGCTTCAAAGCATCGCCGAATCTATGCCTGACATTGTAACTCCCGACAACTACGAATCTGCTGTGAACCTTGCGAACGACTTCGTCAGTGCTGGACACGTCGGGTCAATTAACGAACGTCAGAGAGATGTCCAGGCTCGACGGACCAAGGGTGTCAAGCAGCCGAAACCTATAGAAAACCCCGTCGTCGTGCGCGGAATCAAGGCTATCGGATTAATCTATAACTTGACTGGAAGGGTCCCCGCATTAATCAAGCAGTCTCATCTTGAGGAACGGGAGGCATGGGCTGCCTACTGGTCCCCCATTTTCCAATCCTTGACCAGCCAGTGCGTCAACCCCTGCCGCGACATCCGCCACCACGCAATCTCCACCTTGCAGCGAGCTCTCCTCTCAGCCGATCTTGTCTCTAGTGACGACAAGGAGTGGTCCGCTATATTTGATGAAGTTCTCTTCCCTCTCGTTCTTCGTCTTCTGAAGCCAGAGGTCTACCATTCCGACCCTCACGGCATGGGTGAAACGCGAGTTCAGGCCGCGACGTTAGTCTGTAAGATCTTCCTGCGGTTCTTGGACCAGCTTCCCAACCGCGAGGGTATGCTTCCTCTCTGGCTCAGAATCCTGGACATCCTTGATCGCATGATGAACAGTGGCCAGACCGACAGCTTGGAAGAGGCGATCCCTGAGAGTTTGAAGAACATTCTTCTGGTCATGGCCGACGGCGGTTACCTTGTGCCTCCGTCGCAGGATCCCAACAAAGAAGAAATGTGGAATGAGACTCGCAAACGTCTTGGCCGATTCCTGCCAGATCTCTTTGCTGAGATTTTCCCCGAGTCAGGCAAGGACACAGAGAAATCCCAGCCAGCTTCTCTCGTCAACTCTCCTGTCCAGCTTGCTAGCGATGCGGACAAGAAAAGCGAAGAGACTGAGGTCCCATCTAACGATACCGCGGAGGAGAAAGATACCAGCAATTCTGATGGTCAAGCAGCCTCCCAGGCTGATGCCACTTCGTAGAAGCCAAAACACTTACCCGTTTGCCGCGATCTTCTTTCCTCCTTTGCCCTTTTGCATTTCCATCTAGAATAGCGCTGGGGTGCAGGCTTGCTATTAATTTCCCCATCATTGTCCCCGTCCCATGTCCCTGTAGATAAGTCAGCTTATTGACGCTATGTCGTAATACAAGGTGATTCCAATGTGGTGTTGAAACTTTGCAACAATTCGAACCGAATGCTCACCTGCGTAAATCAATACTCAAGGACTTGATGTACTTCGAAAAACGGGACCTTTTGAGACTTTGTATTCAATGCATTGAGAACTGGACTAGATGGCAACTATACTCGAACTACCACTATTGTATACATTTAGGCTCCTGAGGATTCCAGAAATTGCAGCCCTCTCTCTTTTTCCCAAGGAGTCCTACTCGGGAATGTCAACACCAGAGACTTCCTTGCAAATCTTCAACAACTCTTCCTGCTTGCTCACATTTCCCGCACCAGGGTGCGCCGACTCCTCGCCTTTCGTGGTGAAAAAGGCACCACTTTTGAGAGCAGCCAACTTCCCTTTGCCCACAGCCCATTCAGAAAGCGCCTTCGTCGGTTTATCCAACCCCCCCGGAGCAGCCATTCCTCCCATCTTTGTCCTCACCCAGCCAGGGTGCATACTGACAACCTGAATCTCATCGCCCCACCGCCTCGCAAAAGCATTGGCAAGCATGGTATCATGCAACTTGCTGTCACTATAGGAATGAGACTGCGTAATATTCCGCAGATTCTCATCACCCCCATAATGACTATCAGAGCTCATGAACAGAAGTCGCGACGACGGCCTCTTCATGAGACATGTCAGGATGTACGGCGCAAGCGTATTCACAGCGAAGACAGCTGAGATATTATCCGCTGTGATCTCGCGGCTGGATGTACCGCCATAGCCGATTCCTGCATTGTGAATGACGGTATCGAAGGTCCCCGAACCTAAGGCATTGGCTTCTTCCGCAAGTTTCTTGGTTTGGGCGATTGAGCTCAGGTCGCCGACTAATACAGCTTCGGCCTGTGGGATGGCTTTGTGGGCTGCGGCTGCGCGGTCTGCGTTTCGCGCGTGGAGGACTACTGAATGGCCTTGTTCTGCGAGGGCTTTGGCGGCGGCTTGGCCAATGCCGTCGCTGGAGCCGGTAATGAATATGCGGACCATGTTGGATAGGCCCATAGAATGAAGATAAGTAACCAGTCGATGTATTAAGGATCGGATTTTTCAGTGATGCCGGCGTCAACTCTAACTGAAGAGCTGGATGCAAATCGGTACCTCCGATGATATCATAGCGACCTTGACTGAATGCAGGGATGAGTCTTGGTCTGCCTTCCCTCTGACGTCAAGGAAGCGTTGAAGCCGATAACAAAAGACTGTCGCTTCTATGAGTATAGTTTTTTACGTTTTCATTTAATCAATTCACAGCCGGTGTTCAACAGATGTCGGTTTGTTTCACAATCTACACGTTTCTATGAGCCACAATAGCCTCGTTTGATAGAAAGACTCGACACATCCCAATACGAAAGGGAACATAAGTATACAACAATGAAAGCCGTGGAAAGGGCAGGTATCGCAGGCAATGGAACAATAGAATGATAAGAGATTTCATTCTCGAGCAAAAGTTTGCTCGAAGCAGAGAAAAGAGAATTTGAACCAGACAAGAAGATGCGGCAAGCAATACCAGAAAAAATGAGATGAAGGCAACATTCATCGCAATGGTACTGATACTAGCGAAGAAGAGGAATGACACTGGGCAAACAAGCCGTGGAAAGAAGATCAAAAAAAGTAGTCAGTCGAGCACAGCCGTGAGTGATTGTTCAATTCGTGAGCAATGTGGAAGAACCATCATGGCTCACTCGGCATCCATGTCGTCGTCGAGATCAATAGCGTCTGGGTTGGCCGGGGCTGCCGGGGCTTCGCCAGCTGGCTTAGGCCGGTTACCGCCCTCGGGGCCAGTACTGGCAGCGACGAAGCCCACGGGGGCACGCGCCTGACGTTCGAGGGCGGCCATGGCATCGGCACGGTCTGCGTCTTCTTCGCCATCCTGGACTTCGCCGTCCTGGGGACGTTGTTGGCTGCGTGCAATGGCCTGCGATGCAATGAAATTGACGTCGGTACTGTGAAAGTTAGCAAGAGTTCCGTGAGGTCACGTGCAAGAGTAGACATACTTGTACTGAGCCTGAACACTTCTTTTGATGCGCAGCATCTCTTTGAATGTGTCCTCGTTGCCGTGCTGAACTTCGAAAGATTCCCATTTCGACCAGAAGGGCGCGTTGGTTCGGGGATCGCAGAATTGGGAAGCGTGGCCGTAAATGGCACGGGCACGGTCGATCTCCCCCAGGCGCCGCTCCATCTCCGCGAACTTCAGACACATTTCCTTAGCCTCCTGGTCTGGCAGAGCGGCAATGGCTCGCTCATAAATGGGTCTTGCAGAGGTCAAACCAAAGTTTGAGGCAGACTTGGTGATGTAGAATTCGAACATTTCGAAACGATCCTCGTCGGAGACGGAACGAGTTGCTCGCTCGTAAATCCGCATAGCATGACGTGCTAGGCCTCGTTCTTCTTCCAAATTACCATACATCAAGTATAGCGGCTTGGCGAACTTGGGGGGACATCCGTCCAAGGCTTGTTCAAAGAGATCACGCAGCCTCTCAATGCCAATTTTGCGATCAACGGCTTTGGTCAAATAGAGGTTCCAAAGCTCAAACGCAACTGGATAGCTGAAAAGATCCAAGCCGCGCTCGTACACCTTGAATGAGTCTTCGTAGTAGTTGTTCTCTTCCAAAAGGTTTGCAAAGTTGACGACTGTCTGGGGCGTCGCAATACGCAGCTCAAAGATCCGTTCATAGACTTTTCGTGTCTCATCAAGGGAGGCAACACTCTCGACGAGATCCACGTAGAAACTCCACAGCTTCCAGCTTTTGTGCACGCGCTGTTGCGGTGACAAATTCTCGTCGAAGTAATCCACGGTGGACTTTTTGGGTGCTTGAGTTGCCTTGGCCATAATGCTGACGGCCTGGTCAAAGTTCTCGGCACGAAGCTCCATCTCCGCCCATTCGCACCAGGTCTCAGCAAGCTCAGCAACCGACTTGAAGGGAACTTTTACGGCCTTGTCGAATATGACCCTGGCGGTCTCCAAGTCTCCACCATTCTCATAGAGCTTGGCATAGTTGACCCATAGCTCAGAAAACTTACCATGAGCTTTCTTCGGGTTGATGGCCGCAATAGCAGCTGTGTAGGTGTTGACAGCTTCTTGCTTATTATCTCCCCACAGAGCCACCCGCTTTTCCCATTCAATGACGTTGTGAGGGTTCTGGCGAAGCAGAACATCATTCACTAAGAATGGGCGTCGGTCCATCAATTGCTCAAAGCGCAGCATGCGTAGATCAAGGTCGAAGTCCGCATCTTCGTCAAGCTTGCCTTTCTCTGAACGGACAGCCGCAGCCTCCATCAAACTACCGATGATTGACTCTTCAAACTCGACGTAGGAGTCGAAGATCAGAGTGAAATCACGAACCGTCATGACAGTCATGATACCCTCCTCGAAAACATCTCTTGCCTTCTCGAAATTGCCCTTGGTGATCCAGTAGGTCGCCAAGCCAGTCCAGAGTTTTCCTCGCTGGTCGGCGAATCGATCTATACCGCTTCGCAGAATGGCATCAACATCAATTCCCACCTGCGGACCGGTCTCGATCTTCTTGGCTTTGGAGACCAAAAGGTCGACCATCTCGGTCCACAGCTGGAAATTGCTTTTACCATTCTTGGATTGGAAGCGCGAATTGTCAAGAATGTCCATGTAGACTTTGACAGCCTCTGTGTAGTGACCCATCTCCACAAGGAGTTCAATGTACTCCTCTGCATTCTCTGGATGAATCTGCATGTAGCGCGCCCAGATCTTGACGGCAGTCTGTCCTGATGCGGAACGCGCAAAGCTCTTATAGAGTCTCCAAATTCGGTTATGCTGGGTGACCGGCAGGGCACGCAGGGCGCGATCGAAAGTGCGCCGGGTCTGGGTCACGAGCGGTTGCTGGAGCAGGAATGACAGATACATCTCCCAGATACGAGGCATTTTGTTCAGAAGAATCAAAGCTCGTTCGAAGAGAGCATTGACCTTAAGGTATTCGGCGCGATAGACCGTGGGATTGCGCCCCTTCAGATGTTTAGTTCGGAACTCCAAATACTACATCAATCGTTAATTAGTCAAATTCCGGCCAAACCTCACGGGAAAGAATCTCACCATCTTCCATAGTTTGTACGACCGGGGCAATTGTCGGCAGGCGCGCTCCATAATCTATGGTAATTGAATGTCAGCGATCGCCCTTGTATTTGAAAGGCCGTAGGTTTGGCGGAAACATACAAAGGCTTGTTCATAGAGGGTGCCATGTTGCTGCTTCCATTCGATGTAGGCAAGCCATGGCTTGACACTGCCGGCATCGCGAAGCAGATCTTGTTCGTACACAGTATCTTGATCAGTCTTTTGGGGGAGAAGATCAGCAAAGATAGTAGCAGTTGGACTCAATCGGAGCTTACGATCAGGTAAAAGTCCGGCCGGGACGCAGATGATCGGTCCATCTGTGCGTGCTGCCGGTGTGATCTCGGGGGCAGAAGCGTCCCTGGCATTGCGCCACTCGGTTCGAGCGGGATCGAATCACACGGTTCAACAGAACAGCATAGGATGTTGGCGCAAGCAAGTGACAGGCGCGAAAAGGATGAAACTGGCGACGAAGTCGTATGCCAATCACGTGATGACAACCGTATCGAGTGGGCGGTGGAGCTTCACTTATCGGCGTCATATCGAAGTGGCATCTGAGCTGATCGTCTACGTTTGTATCTTTAAGCTGCCGTCATGTCGGGTGCCGTGGTGAGCATATTCTCTCGGTGACATCTACAAACACTAACTCTGTTTCTTTGCAGGGCCGAGAGCCAGTCTTCCCGACTCGTCAGTCGCTGGGATTGATGAAGAGCAAACTGAAGGGGGCTGAGATCGGACATAGCTTGTTGAAGAGAAAGAGTGAGGCCTTGACAAAGTATGTTTCCTCCAAGCTCAATGGTTTGAGTGCTTGACTGACAATTAAATTCTGTAAACAGACGTTTCCGAGGTACGATGCCGCAATAACGCGAGTCCATACCCCCCACAACTTTACGGAAACTAATCGCAGCTGGCAGAAATCACACGACGCATAGATGAGGCCAAGCAGAAGATGGGGCGGGTCATGCAGATTGCAGCCTTCTCTCTCGCCGAAGTGAGCTACGCCGTGGGCGGAGATATCGGATACCAGATTCAGGAGTCCGCCAAACAGGCCCGCTTCCGTGTGCGAGCCAAGCACGAGAACGTCTCGGGTGTCTTCCTCCCCCAATTTGAAAGCCATACCGAAACTGCTATCAACGATTTTGGCTTGACCGGTCTTGGAAAGGGTGGACAGCAGATCCAACGCTGCCGGGAGACATACGCGCGGGCCGTGGAGACCTTGGTGGAGCTGGCTAGTCTACAGGTATGAATGACGGAATGATAGACATTAGAGCTGGAAGTCTCACTAATACTCCTCAGACTGCATTCTTGATTCTTGATGAGGTGATCAAGGTTGTGAACCGAAGAGGTAATTATCTATTCAGCATCCTCATATCGTATACTTGCTAACATGTATCATCTAGTTAACGCTATGTAAGCCGTTGTCTGCTTAATTATGCTTAGATATGGAAAGCCTCGAAACTAACAGCGTCACCGCCAGTGAGCACGTCATTATACCCCGAACTGAAAACACCATCAAATGTTCGTACTACCATTCCTCATCATCAAATGTTGCACCTTCTCATCCAAACACAGACATCAACTCCGAACTCGATGAACTTGATCGCGAGGAGTTCTACCGCCTCAAAAAGGTCTCTGGTAAGAAGCAGAGAGACGTTGCCGAGGCAGACGCCGAGATCCTCGCAGCCCGTCAGAAGGCAGCGGAGAAGGAGGCAGCGAACGACACTCTAGCTGTGGCGGCTCCATCTACAGACGAAACCGAAGTACCCGATGTTCTCGGTGAGCAAGAAGACAACGATGTCATCTTCTAGTCAAATTTCTTTATCGCTTCTGGTTAATTTGGACACGCGTCCTTTGCATATTTCTGACACCTGTGCCAACCTTCCACTTGTTTCATCACGTACTCCAGCCTAGCGGCCCAGCTACCGAGTATATACATATAAGCTTGGAAACCCTACTACCGAAGTCGTATTTGCCATGTCTACGTACCGTTCCTTATGTTAATGTAGATAGACCAAGGTGGTATCAATGAGTCCCTTCGCAAGGTCATATCGCAGATGCATAAAGCGAGCTAGAAACCCCTCCAAACGCCAATTGAACAAGACAGGGATATTTTGGAGCTATATGAACCACAGCCATATTTACTGCCGCTGGAACGTGACACGAATTGGCTTGCTCTGCTCTCCCATGGGCATACCTGCCGTAGCCTCCTTTGCGCTAATAGCACCTGACTCGGTCTCATACTCAACAAATGCAATGCCCTTGCGGCCCGGTACCATTCTGACTTCCTGGAATCCTTCGAAACGACCAAAGACCGCCGCAAGACCCTCCTGGCTGGCGTCGTCGGGCAGATCCCGCAGGAACAAAATCTTATTGGGAGGCAGATACTCATCGGGAATAACAGCAGTCGTAGCGCCAGAGGTAGGCTTGAGACCGGCACCCTTCGTGGTCTTTGCCGGGCGTGTGGTATCGATAGGCGCGGCGGCAGGACGCTTGAGCTTCTTCTGGGCCTCAAGGGCGTCGTGCGCTTGTTGGCGTTCTGCAGGTGGAGTCGACAGTAGTTAGCATAAGATTCCAGCGACAGTCTGCATAATAAGAGGATGAATTAGTTCTAGCCCACCTTTCTCAGCTAAGCGTTTCCGCTTGTGAGCCTCCAGCTCCTCGGAGCCACCTTCGCGAAGAACCGTAGCGTCGCTTCGAGTCTTCGCGTAATCCAGAACCATTGGCTTGTCAAAGAGCTCGAAGCCGTTCACCTCGTCAATGGCGCGGGTTGCGGCATCAACGCTGTCAAAGACGATAAACGCCTGACCCTTGGCCTTCAGGTTGGTCTTCGCGACAATCTCGAGCACATTTCCGAATTCCGAGAAGATCTCCTCCAGTGCGACCTTGAGTTGCTCAACCTTGATTCGCTCCTCTAAATTCTTGACCTGTGGGGTTGAAAAAGTGTCACGGTTAGTAGGCCGGCGCGAGCATTATTGCAGGCAAGAAGGGGAGGAACAGCGTACGTAGACACTGCAAGGCCGAGTTAGCGGGTTGGCTGCGTCAATATCAAGGGAGCAAACACATACGTGGAATTTGGAGGAACACCAGCCGATACACCTGCGGCTGCCATGGTTGCGACAGTTGCAGCTCCGGGAGTGATCTGGAGACGAGGTTGAGCTCTGCAGCTGGTGAGCGGAATTTTGGCTGAACATATTGCATTTACGGAATCAAATTCACATTAACCAGCATCATTGGTCTAGTGGTAGAATTCGTCGTTGCCATCGACGAGGCCCGTGTTCGATTCACGGATGATGCAATGATTTTTTTGTCAACTTTTGCCCCCTTACCCTTTTTGCCAAATTTATCCCATGTACTCACTTTACTATTCCTCATCAAAGTTTATTTTCTGTTGCGCACCGAAAGACATCCGGCCTTTGTCGCAGAATTATTGTTTGGATCAAGATTGAGTGATTCGAATTATTTGTTACAATTGGCATCCGTGAGATCAATCAGATCTACGTAACGGCCAGCTCAACCTTCACACTTTCCATCCTGTCTTTTAATTGGTTGGGCTGTGCAGACCAATCCTCATACTTGACCATCTCAGAGCCCGTTACAGTAAAGAGATAGTCTGCAGCGCTGGCCCGAACCTGGTTTGTAGATTAGCAAAGTTTCATCGCATACAGACTGCTTGACAATCTTACCCTTGGGAAAGGATGCACCAACAACCCAATCAGTTTCTTCAGGACACCATTACGCAAAGGCCCAAGCCTCGCGAGGGACCCATAGACCTTGATACCAGCTTCCAGGCGTGCGATGTTCGACGATCGGAAGTGCGCTTTTTGAACCAGAACAAAGACACTTCGGAAAATTGGATCAAGCTCATTCCCAGCGACGGCAAAGCTGTCTATCACGAATGCAAGGACCTCGATAGTGGGAATGGCATAGCGATCATCTTGGACGTTATCACTTAGAATAGTCGATAGTACCCGTAACATCTCAATCAAGACAGCCTGGCGTTGCGTAGCTCCATAAGAATTGATAAATTGGATCAAAGCCGAGCGCGATGCTCGGATAAGACCCTCAGTGCCTGCCACCATAGAGGTTACCAGTCCTTGTAATAGTGGCAAACGTAAATATTGGACGTTGTAGAGTGTGATCAATTGATCAAAGTATTCTTGCGACGAAACGTGACTGAAATGCTCATATTTTCTGCTTTCGTCAGCACTGGCAGCATAGATAAGCGAGGATCAAATACTTTTTCAAGGCAACTGAGAAATCCGCAAATTGCCAGAAACTTTGCAAGCAGAGCCATGCCTGAAGTCTGACCTTGTCAAGCTTCTCAGATGCAAGGCGACAAATACAACCAACCAATTTTTGGGCCATTGCTGGATGTGAAGCTGTGTAAGATTCTTGTTGCAAGATGATACCTGCAGCCTGAATTGCTTCCACTCGAATAAGAGATCCGACGTCACCTCGCCTATCCGTGGTGTAGTCGTTGAGGAAGTTGATCACGCCAGTGGCCATCAATTCGGTACAAGCTGATGGAGTGTTAGTCCTGAGTCCTCCGTAGCTAGAAGCGGGGAGGGACTTGCTTGTGTATGGCAAAATATTGGCAGCCAAACATTTTACAGCAGCTACTCGCTTTTCAATCAACTCCTCCTTCTCTGCGCACCGAAGTACTTCCTCAATGATACTATTTTGCAAATCATGTGATCCTTGTAGCTGCTTGAAGACTGCACCGAGCGCTAGAATTTGGCCACGGCCGCTAGGCGACCTTGACGAAATATGCAGATAAGAAATCCATTCCTGCACTGTCTCCCGCTGCTTGGGCGGTGTTAAGAGCGGGAAAATTGTGGATAAAGCGTCCGACGACCTTTCAATTGAGATGTCGTCACTTCGAGAGACACAAAGTGAAAGAACGCGCAAGACCCTATCGAGCACAGCATCCGAGGGCTGGCCCTGGCCGACATAGAAGGTTGAACGAGAAATCGAGGCAATAAGACAGCATGACGCCTCTGATGTCAACTCAGGGCGAGAATTCTGGAAGGTTAGGTCATTGTCGGTAGGGCCAGTCGGAGACCCGAAAATGTCCCATATCTTGGATATTTGGGACAAGACTTCCTTCCCTTCAGGTGTTTCCCTCCTGGTTGGTGATGCTTCTACTTCAAGAACAAAAGCATCAATTGCAGCTGCGATAGACAGGAAACAGCCATGTCGCGACTCCACATCACTCCGAGGAATACAAGGAAGTCTCAGCAAAAGACGTCGTAAAACCACAGCCATCGTCTCAAGACTTTCCTGTGCACTCAATGTTCCGATTGATTGAGCTGCTTGTCTCCTGGACTCGGCATCAGGAGAACCAATACCTCGCCAATTCATCAAAGCCTCCAAAAGCGGACTCCAGTACATGGAATCTAGAGAGGCTGTTGCTTTCGCCACATCAATCATAGCGCGTGAGCGCCGCGCAACGGCATGATAGTCGACAATCTGCACCAAAGGAATGCCTTCAGTAATGGTGTTTGGGTGACGGCCGATCAACTCTTGTAAGGCGGCAGAAGCACCGCGCCGAATATTGCCAGAGGGGTCCATACAAGCAGAGCAGACGAGTTCAACAGCCAACTTCTGTAGAACCCCAACCTCGCTAATGCCAGAAATTGAAGGAATGACTTGCGCCGGCAACGCTTGCAACTCCAGAGTGGTGTACTTCCGAGACATGGCCCAGACACCAAAGCAGGCAGCATCCCGCACGCCCGTTCCCACGGAACTGCCTGTCGATGATCTCTGCTCGAATACAAGACCCAGAACAAGAGAATGAAGAATATCAGGAAGTTGCCGGAGTGGAGGCGCACGGCGGAAAAGCAGGTGGGACAGAGTAAGGACTAGGCCATGCCATCGCTGTGCATCAACAGCGCTAAGATTACGCTTGAAAGCTTCAATGCCAGTTTTGAGTGCCTCTAGTGGCGTCACCAAAGAACCATTCTCCTTTTCATAGAGGATGTTCTCTCCCAGCGAGCCAATGACAGCTTCGATAATCTCAGCGCCCATTTCTAGATCCAACTTTAAGGTGATCACACTGAGAGCTTTGCTCGAAGCGAGTCGCACAGGCGTATCCTTGTCCGCCAAGGAGACCAAGAAATGATCAATGACCTCTTCTAGAATGCTTGTCAATTGATCATCTGTCATGCTGTTGTCTTTACGCTCGCTCAGCGACAAAGCCATGACTGCGATGTTGCGAAGGATTTTGATCACGGTCTTTCTCGCCAAGGCGGAAGACTGAATGATTGAGGACACTTTTGATTGTCCTTGTGACACGCTAAGTGTCTGCTCAAAGACACTTTTTAGCAGAGGAGCAAAATCTTCAACCTGACCGGAGCCGGCTAGGCGGGCAATGAAAGAAAGAACACCGATGCAAGAGTAGACAGATGGTACTTCCGCGTTCTCGTCGGGTTGCATTGTAGCGAAAGCCCATCTCGTTAGCCTGCTGAGAAGGCCAAGTCTTTGCATGTCCCCACGCAGGATAAGTCGTGCCAGGAGGGCGGTTCCTGCCTCGCGCTCCTTGCCGGAGGTATTGATGTAATGCAACGCCAGTGACAAGACTGACTTCGCAAGCATCGGAGTCTGTGGAGAAAGCTCACCTAGTTGGCTCAGGTTTTCAAAAGGGACTGGAATATCCTCTGATGACAACGAAGAAAGATCGAACGGCGCGAGAAGAAGATGCGACAGCCAAACTAGCATCACATAACGCTCTTCCCATTTTAAAGTCCGAGGCTCCTCATCTATCAGATCTTCTGCTGTATCTATGCTGCCCAGTGAGTCCCATTCGATAAAAGCACGCAGCATTGAATCGAGGTACTTGGGCTCATTGTTCAAGAACCGGCTGATCACTTTGACACCACGGACTTTGCAGAAAGTATAGAGTAATCTGCAGATGGCTCTTGGAAGCGGATAAAGAGCAGCCCCCTGTGAATGTCTCGCCGCTTTCGAAGCATACTGGCTCCGGTGCTTCAGCAAGTAAGCTAGGAAGGCATCTACTAAAGGAGGTAGCAGCTTGTGAAGATGCGGGTCTAACAGCTGGGGCCATTCTTGGAAAGGTTCGAGCTGTCGCATTCGATTAGCATTCACTGTCCATTCTCATTAATTTTTTCAGTGGGTAAGTGATAAGCGTACAAGGCCGACAAGCTTCTCTGTCTTGGCTACTGGCGCCCATTTGCGTGGGGTACGAAGAGGGGTTCCATTGTGAGCTCTCCACAGCAGCGACGGCAGCTTTGTCGAGAACTCCGTCACCAAATCACTAGAAGCCCGTTGAAGTTTAACTTCGCGGTCATCGGCTGCATCCATCGCGGAGCTTGGACTTGGCCGTTGTTGGGACTCGAAGGATCGGGAAAAGCGTCAACGGCGGGCGGGTCATGTGACATCCACAGATCGATACGGGCCAGTGAATCAGCAAGGTTCGTTGGTAGATTGTATTTCTATAAATCACCTAAACAAGATGATGAATTTGAGATTGGTATTCAACATAATGAAATAGATCAAGACATCATGAAGCAGATTACATCGTGACATATGACTGTATATCCTTCAGTTGAATGAACGATAATCAAATAGACAACGCAAAAGAGGGAGACATGGACAGCATTCGGACGCTAAGCATGGGTTGCTTTGATAATATGGTTAGTTGTCAGCGACTGGACGCTCCTGTGCATTTCCGTCTTCCGTCTTCTAAGGCAGGCTAAGCTGTCAATTGACATAGAGGCAGAGATGACCGATTTCATACAAACTCTCATAAGTCTTCATCATCAGTATTTTCGCCATGAAGGCGAAGGCGAGGTATGAGGAGCCCCCCGTAGGAGTCGGCAAGCCTTGACATGGTGTTTCTTACATTGATTACTGCAACTGCAATCGCGAGAGAATTCCAGACATCCTGATCCATCTCCAACATGTCAAATTGACCAAGATATTTCACTCGAGGTTCCGAGTCTTCAATCCAGATAACGGAGTTGGGATTTGTATCCAGAGAAAGGATGCTCAATATGGGACCACAAATGAGAAAACCAATCAGTGTAGGCCAGTACTTGAAGGTTTCAGGCTGTTTTGACCGACCGCGGCTAGCCAGGCGCTGCAAAATCCTTGAACATTTGTCCTGGTGAGACTCAGTATACAAATTTTGATGTTGATTGGCCAAGATCTCCAACTTCTTAGAAATACCGTGGATCGCAGAAAGAGCAGTAAGATCTGACTTCTGAGTGTAAATAACATGGACAGGAAGTGACTTTGTCGTGACTCTCAAGGCTGCATCTGTAACAGCCCAACGAACATATTTCTCGATAGATCTTCGGATCACCACTTGAGGCTTGAGAACAAGCAATCTGCAGTCTCGAACGAAACCACCAACTTTAAGAAGTTCTCGAAAGGCACGAATTGCCGCAAAATCGGTGCCTTTGTGCGTGTGGAAAGGTAACTTCTTTTCCTCCTCATCACTGATATCTGGAACAGCAAAAAGTGATTCAGGCAGTGTGCTGAAGTCCATTGACCAGGTGAACGACATAACTGGTTTGATTCCACGAAGGGCTAGGCCGAGATACAATTTCGTTTCTTCCTCCGACATTTTGCTATCATCCGGGACTTTCACAGCTGCAGCCAACCGGCGGGCTTTCTCTCGTGTAAGAATATTCTCGATATCCTCACGGTCAAGAAATTGATCTTCGTTTTCTTCTCCGGAGCTTGACCCGCTATCGACAGAAAGATCATCAACATGATAATCCTTTTCAGAAAATTCCCTTCTGGATCTTCTAGAAGAGTATTTTGGCGATATTGAAGTGGAAGTCTTCGAGTTGTGTTTCCCTGAATCAGTGATCTGTGTCTTTGGAGGATCGGAGGGTTTGCTGTTGAATGTTTCTTCACCATCTTCATCTTTGATCTCTCTATCAACTTCAGGAGCGTCGTGTTTATCGGGACCGGATGCAGCACGCAGACTCTCAGTTAAATTGGAACACGGGCCAAATGGAGAAAAGCCATGTGTTGGACTTAGCTTTACCTTTACACGTTTCGCTGCGCCTTGAGTACTGGGGTCGTCAATAGTGAAAGCCCGCTTCACAGACAAGCTTTGGAAAGTTTCAGTGGAACTGCCACAAGTCGGGGGGTTTTGTTCAGGAGTTGGAGAGGGCATAGAAGCCTCAGCTTGGATTCTCCCTCTTTTGGTCTTTCCGGTCTTCATTCTCTCAATGTTGAGACGCTTTAGTGCAGCCTGAGCATCGGACCCTTTGTCAGCCGGAGAAGCTCGCTTGCGTGGCATCGAGTTGGCCAACGTAGAAGAGGCTGAAGGAGAGAAGAGAGGGGCGACGGATGTTGCGCGTATGATCTGTTAAGGGTTGTCGACCGAAGCGGTCCAAGTTGATGATCTCAGAAGCAGTCGATGTCGGGAAGCCGGAGTTTTGGGAAAATGCAATCAATCCAGTATGTACAAAATGAAAACGGAATAGAAGAGGTATAGCGAGTGCTGGGTGTGTGAGCTGAAAGTATCCGGCGGACAAAATTGGTCGAAATCGAACATAGGTCCAGTAATTCACGGTAGTTGGCATTAGTTGGCGCTACGAAGCTGGAGGTAGCAGTTGGCGATGGATTCGCATCGACGTCTGCAACGAATCATGCAACCTTTACCCCAATATGATAACCAGGCGAGTATTTAGAATAGGGAAGGAAGCATGAAATTTAGCATGGGCGAAATGAAACATTAAGAAAGAAGAAAAGCCACTCGACAAAGGCCGGACGAGATTGGAGGAAAGACGAATGTAAGCAGTTAGACGACAAAGGAGCCGCCGCATTTCTAGTTACAAAGAGCTCGGCGGTAAACCTTTCCATCGGAAGGTGTGGTAAGTTAGGAGTCGAGTCCCCTGCGGAGAGACTCGACTTGAAAGTTCTCGTCGGGCTGAACATGGTCGAGATTCATGAAAGAAGAGTGCAAACAAAGAAGATGTGAAAATAGACGTGAAAGCGAGACGGCTTGGACGATAAAAATAGGGAATAACTGGGATCAAACAGTCGAGACTCAACAGTCGAGAAGTTATAGTCTATAACGTGCTTGTTCCAACTACATGGTAACAGGTGAGGTCGTTCAGTTTCCAATTATCAGAATAGCGCCTTGTGAACTCATCATCATACATTACAAGGGATTCTCAGCACGGGATGTTATTACTTCGTATTTGCATTTCCTGATCACATGGGAATCTCATCCACTTCAGCAATATGACTGCGAAACACGCCCCCAAGACCCGGCGCCGAGCCCACACCAGGATGCGCAGTCCTATTAACTCGAAACCATCAACCATCAATTCATGCTTTTGAGAAAACTCCTCGTCCCCTTTCATGCGATCATAATTCACCCTGCCCACGCTCAAGAACGCATCCCTGAACATTCATGACCCGGCATGGCGTGGAACAGTCATCGAAAATTCGCCAGCAAAAATAAGAAAAAATAATAAAAATAAATAAGAGCAATTTAGATACGCAAGAAGAAATTCAACAGCAAAAGCAATGTCGTCGCCTCGTGCCTCACGACACTTGGCAAACGAAGCATGCATAGCGAAGCGATTCGTAGCTGGCGTCTACGCCGGCTTGCAACCAAACAAAACTGCGATGGGTATGTAGAGCAATTTGAGGAGAAAGAAGGTAGGAAGCACCTGGAGCTCGAGTGAAGTCGATTGTGGGGAAGCCTAACTCAGTGTGCAGAGTCGATTGTCGACTCGTCTCACAGCCGGATAGCAGCACTTGCTCAAGCAAGAAAAAGTGTTTTATATGAGGTATCCCGAGTTCAAGCAAAGTCGGCAGTGTAGGAGAAGCCGCGGAATTCTTCCTGCATGGCTTGCGATAGTACTAGAGTAGAAGAAAATTAGCAATAGTTCCTTGGAACGGACAATCAATGAAACGCATACCGGATTGAACAGGGGTCAAAACAGGGGTAACGCTGGTGAACTCCTGGTCAAAGTTGCTGGTATCCGTCGGGCTGGTAATAGTGGGAATGAACGGAGGAGGAACACGCTTGTGGTAGATGTCGTCCCAGTTGATGTTGCGGAAGAAGGCGTGCGACATGACCTCTTGCGCATCAGTAGGACCGGATCCGAGACGCAGTTCCGGCTCGCGGGTCAGCAGCTTCTGCAGAATAGAAACCGAGTCGCGAGGCATGTGAATAGGGTAGAGAGGCTCATCGGCAAGGATGGCATCGTAAATTTCATCCTCGTCTTCACCACGGAAGGGAGACTGCTGCAAAAGCATCTGATAGATGAGGACACCAAACGCCCACCAATCAACCGCTCGGCCATACTTCTTATCAAGCAAAATCTGATCAAAATGTTATTAAGTCGGGTTCAAGTGTTGACGTTTCGGCAAGCAACACGTACCTCTGGGGCCATAAATTCGGGAGTACCACAGAATGTGCTAGTCGTGCTGCCGTACCACATGTCCTCCTTGCAGAGACCGTAATCGGCAATCTTAATGTGACCGTCGAGAGTCAAGAGAATGTTGTCTAGCTTCAGATCACGGTAAATGACACCGTTCTCGTGGAAATACTTCAGAGCCAAGCAAACCTCAGCGGCATAGAACCTGGTAGGTCAGTTAGTAACCGCATGTACAAATTGAAAATCGAGAGAACTTACTGAGCCCTCTTCAAACCGAACTGGCCACGCTGAATATGCAGCATCAGGTCACCACCGCTGATGTATTCCATGACGAAGTAAACACGAGTCTCCGTCTGGAAACAGGCGTGCAAGGTAAGCAAAAATGGGTGGCGCTCCTTGTTGGCAATCAAGAAGACACGCTTCTCGGACTTGGTGCTCTCCACCTCATCGTTCTCAATAATGAACTCCTTCTTCAGCACCTTGATGGCATACAGCTTGCGAGTGCTCTTGGTCTCCGCCAGCATGACCTTGCCGAAGTTACCCTTTCCAAGCACAGCAAGGAAGTTGAAGTGATCCAATCCAATGCGGGTCTGGGGCTTAGCAACCGGCTCCTCCTTGACGGGAGCTATCTGGTGTTGCATGGGCTGCATCGGTTGCTGGGGCGGAGGCATGCCGTAGTGAGCAGGCGGCTGCTGGGGCATTGCCTGTGGCGGAGGAGGTTTTTGGAAATCGGCATAGGCAGCTGGGTCATAGTGGGCATAACCAGCAGATGGCGGTGGAGCCTGCGCCGAGGGACGGGTGACTTCCGCTAGATCGTGAATGTAAGTGCCTGGAAAAAACCGCATCGCAGAGAATACATACCCGATGTCTGCTGTGTAGGGCTACGCAGGTTAATTGCCACTTCGGCCGCCGTCTCTGCGGGTCCAAGAGCTGACTTCGAAGGCAATGGGTGGCGAGCAGCCTGTTGCCCTGCCGTTGGTGACTGTGAAGTCTTGAAGGAGTTAGTCGCAGCGCTTATCGCATCTGCAGAGGGTTGTCTGGGGAGTGCCCCATAGGGACCTTCTTTGGGTTTTGGGGGGTAGGAAGGGGCGGCATTGTCTTGCGGGGGTTGCGGCGGACCGCCTGGTCGAAGGGTACGGTTGCTGAGACCGGTACTGACAGAAGTTGTATTGATGTGATGCCTCGTGCGAATCAGAGTTTCCAGGATCTGATTCGCCGCCTCCATCGACATGCCACAGAAATCGGGCACCAGATGCGTGCAATGAGCGTGAGAAGTGAGCCCACATTCTATAAAATTGAGAAAGATGTTAGAGTTCTGCCGGGCTAGCATAATTGAATATGAAATCTTTGCTTACCGGTACATCGCTTTGCGTTCTTGCGGCCGAAGGGGAGCAGGTAGCCGCAGTGGCAGCACCAGTTGGCTGAAAGATTGGAGAAACCCTCGAATCGATGAGGAATGCGGTGGTTAATCTTCTCTTCGTCGGGGTCGGTCTCGTAATTGGCTTTACTGATACATTTGGTGACCACCTTGGGGTAGCATTTGCGATGGCAGGTATATTTGCAGTCCGCACATTGCATGCCCGTAGCGTACTTGAGGAACTCTCCACAAAGAGCGCAACGCATGATGTTGTAGAACTGCTGGGTGACGAATTTGTGACCCTGCTTCTCGTGGACCTCTTCCTTCTTCTGGCGCACGGCACCCTGACGGTTGAGACCAATGTCGAAGGGCCGACGATCCTTGAGTTGCTTGGCTATATGAGATGTTAGCATGTTATCGTAGTGCTTCTATAGGTGATTAGCACTCTACCAAAGCTCATCGAGAGATTAATCCGGCCAAAAGGTTCCAATGCAAACCAAGAGTCGATCATAACAGTCGGGGGCGCATTTGGGTTGTCTCCTCCCTGAGGTCCTGAAGTGGGCCCCATTGCCCCGTGGCTGGTACCGTGAGAGGAGCCTTGAGGGGATCCGAGATGGTCAGATCGATTGCCACCAGAGTTCTCCATCTTGTCGGCAGACACCCATCCAGAAGCGTTCAACTCTGTCTCAATCTTCTTGCGACGCATCTCCTCCGCAATATCGGAAATGCGCACCCACAGCATACCTATGGGGGTGGGGCGATCTCCAGATTTGTCGTAAACAGTAAGCTCGATCTCGTTCGCCTTATCGATATCGATGGAGAACGATTCGTCCAGCCATTTGTCGTTCCTAGTCGCTTTTGTCCTCGCCTTAATCGTATCTTCCACCTTGACAATGACATATGTCTCCGGGCCACGGGAGAAGCGGGAGCTGGCGGCGTGATCGACATCCTTCACCGCGTGAATGCGCATAGTGAGAAGGCCGGTCAGTGGTTTGCGCATGTTGGGACTGCTTAGACTCTCGTCTGTACCATTATTAGTCTCTGACGAACAAAGCACGATCTCCATCCGAGAATTCAACTCGACATACCATCATTAGCATCAGAAGACTCAATATCAACGTGGAGATCCTCGTATCGCTTCAGAGCCTGCTTGAGCAACTGAATCTTCTGGTTACTTTCAATGCGGCGACCCTCTGCATCGGCACGACTCTTGCGATCGCCCTCATCCTGGTACAATCGGACCATTTTCTCGATACCAGCCTTGTATTGCTTCTCCACACTCAATTTGAACTCGAGCTGAGAAAGCATGAGCTGAATCTTCGGGCCGAGATACGGAGTATCATATTTGATAAGATCTGAGACATTCACGTCAGTCAGCATTCCAAGGGCCCAAATTTCTCCGCGGCGTAGAGTAATATAGTCCAGATCAGGACGATGGAAATCAACCGAACGTACCAAGCTTTGTGTAGTTGGGCCGCGCCTTCGGAATGGGAGCGTAGGGCCGGGGGTCTGGGAATGGAGCCCCGGAAGGCATCGAGCCGGTACCTCCCTGAGTGTATCCGTAGGCATCACCATCGCCATCGCCCAAGTATCCGCTGCCGTCTTTGGGCGGGGGAAGAGGACCAGAGCCAGGCGCATGGCGTTGACCATGGGGCGAGCCACCCTCATTCGATGTATAACGGACCTGGAGCTCCCGCATTTTCTCTTCGAGGTAAGCAATATTTTTGCGGCCATCACGGATGTTGGCATCGACACGTTGTTGCACGAGGGGGTTGTCGGTAGACTGCCGCATATTGCTGGCGGCGGCGATGAGGGCCTTCTCCCGCTCGATCTTTCGGTAGACCGAGGCAATAACCTCGTCGCCGTCCATGATGGGCAGGCAGGTCGGGGTTTGAGGGGGGTGTGGGTTGGGGTGGACAAGGCAAGACGGGGGAGAGGTGGAGGAGTGAAAGGGTTTCGCGGGGCTCTTGTTGACAGGGGGGGCAACGGTAGACGGTAGGCCACTTCGGAAAATGCGAGAGGAACGGGCCACACAAGATAAGCCCAGAATAAAGCAATAGCCAAAAAGTGTTTGTGGCAAAAATCTACAATGACATCTACACGTGTGGCTAGCCCTGTCTGAGACACTCTGCTCACCCGGGCTGATCTCAATCGATTACGAGGGGTGCCCTAGGCGGGCTAGGCGGGGGCCTAACTAGCGTCAATACATCGAACGACACACGCTGAAGTCATCCTAGTGCGACTCTCCTTACGTGGAGGGGCCGAGTTTGCTGATCTCCGTTACATTGCACACATTCTTTTCGCTGCATGACTTGTCCACCGGGGTTTGTGTGATTCCGATCCTTTGTGGGCACGTGTCTACATTAAGCACCGATGATGGAATCGACGTGGATTTGACGAAGAATGGCAGTATTGACCAAACCCCCGATATGGTTAGGAGACGTCCCCAGTGAGGAGAATCACGCCGGTTCTTTCTCGTACCGGGAATAATTCTGCCTTGCAAGTTTGGACATGTAAGTTGTACACTGCAAATTCATCGACCTACTTTCGGCCTCCGGTCTAGACCATCTGGATCCAGAGAATCGAGGAGGCTCCAGATGTTAAGGGTCCAATCTTCAGAGCCCATAAGCAAACATAGCCCTGCAGTAATGCCCGTCTCCAATCCCTGCTCGGGTGTATTATATCGAGAAATACATCAACCTTACTCCGATCTCTTCAAGATCTTCGGCAGCAACACCCAGCTTGCCGCCATGACCCCATACAACCCTATACAGATTGGATGCAGCACCATTGTCCCTACATTCTGTGCTAGAATACCGGTCACGAAAGGCGAGAACGCACCTCCACTGCTGCCAAGGGCACTGATGAAACTCAGGCTGGAAATATGCATACTGCGTGGCAGCAATTTGGTGAAGACGGCGGTGGCAGATGGGTAAACTGGACCCAGCAAGAGACCCAAGATAGCCACTGATACTGCTTCTCCGATGACATTTGGGACTAACCAGGTCAACAATTGGAAAGCGACTGCACCGGCTATCATTACCACCACGGCAGTCTTATGTCCTATCTTGGCTGCAGGGTGTGTCAACAGGAATCGACCGACGGTGATGCCGGCCCAAAAACCTGCACTGACGTATCCGACTCGGGAAGGGTCCCCATGTCGATAACTAATCAGGAAAGAAACAATCCAGCCAGATACAGAGACCTCTGCACCCTGATAGGCGAAGATGAACATAGCACCGAGGAGTGTGGTGCGGTTCCGAATCGCTCTTTTGAAGAGCTGCGCTCGGGTCGGAATTTCACCTGCACCCTCAGGACGGGAAGCAGTAGGCTGCAGTGCTCTGTGCGGCTCTTCGGGCGCATCATGCTCATAGTTGAGGAATGCCCACGTAGAGTAGCCCAGATTAATGAGGGATAATGTCAAAGAGACTGCGTAGAAGAACGACCATCGGATGCCATGCGAGACCATGGCGGTTGCAAATAATGGGGCCACTGTGCCACCTATACCATAGCTGCCATGGAAGCAGCCCAAGGCCGTGGTGGATTTGGCCAAGTTGGCACAGTAAACATTGCTCAGTGCCAGGCTAAGCGCGATACCAAAACCGAGTGGAAAGAAGCAGACAACGACGACAGGGAACGGGGGCTGGCATATGATCACGATATAGCTAACAGCCAAAAGAGACATGGCGAATGCATAACTCTTCGAGCGACCCAATTTGTTCTCAATGGTATGAGTGATGGGCGCCGCAGAGATGAATCCCAAGGCATTAGCCACGAAGATGAGCGAGACAACCGCATATCCGATGCTATAGTGCTTCTCAATATATGGGATTAAGGCACCGGGAGCACTGTCGTTCATGCCGTTGCCAAAATTGATCAGACAGCAGCTCAATAGCCGCCATTTGGTTCTCCATGAGGCCGAGGTGCGATCTGGAGCCCATTCTGCGGCTTCGTCTGCAATGGCCTTTGGTAAGTGGCTCTCCAGTACGTTAGGTGTGGGCGATGATGCCCCTGTACGCAGTTGTGTCACTGGATCAGAAGGCAAATGGGAAGAATTTTGTGGCGAGACTTCATTCATTTCATGCCCCAGCGGACAAAGTGCAATGCCCTGATTGTCCTTCTGTACTGCGGGTGGTGGCGTAGAGACATGCGGAGAGCTTTCGATCTCTATGAAAGCTCTGGAACTCGAAGATGCCATCGTGGAGAGTTTGAACGGATCTCAGGAGACCCACAAGAATTTATAACAGGATATGGTAAGTAAGGTGAGTAGAAGTAGATAGGAAACTGGCTTCATAAAGGTTCAGTGTCGACGCATTGAGCTCTCCCATGCATTGATAATCAAGGAAAAGCCAAATGTCGAATTCTTGCCATATTGGATGAATCCCGCCTCTCATTAGACCTATGACACCCACGAACACCTCAAATGATCAACTTCAGGTGCGCTGCGGAGGCAACTTGGGGTCTTTTGTCATCAACGGCGGTAACGCGGAAAATAGTGCGGAGAAAGCCCCGCCGATAAGCTCAAAATTTCTCCCACACATTTACCTTGTGAGCCATTGCTCCTCCACCACGCTTTTTTTCTAAAGCAATCAGTCAGCCTACGAATTGAAAATGGCCCCTCCTCGCCGCAAGGTACTGGCTACGGCCGAGGAAACCATGTTCCCTCCGGACGAACTCGCCGACACACACTTGATCGCACGTGCGATTAAGGCTACTGGCAACAACATTTATCTCATTGAGCTGCCGGACAAGAAGCAGATGCTGGTCGAGCTACCTGCTCGCTTCCGGTCGACTTTCTGGATCAAACGCGGCTCTTTCGTGGTGGTCGACACCTCCACGTCGGAGGAGCGGGACAACAAGATCGGCGGAGAAATCATCAACATCGTGCGAGACGAGAAGGCCTGGAGGAAGGCTCCCTTCTGGTAAGCAACTTTGAAGTCTGCTAATGAGAATCTACTTGATCGGTATGCTAATTCAGCTCTACGCACAGGCCGAAGGAATTCCCTAAGCAGGCAGTTGTCGCCGCCGATTCCGACAGCGAGGAGGAAGAATCTCGGGTCGGCAGGATGCCTTCCTCGGATGAAGAATCCGATGCTTGATTGAATTATTTACTATCACAAAGCGAGCTGAAACAACGTCGCCCGTTATTGTGGGCGTGCTGTCCTGCCCCCAGCGGCTCCTCCACGCTCAGTATCAACTTTGTTCAGCCCGAACCAGATACCAATGACCTGCAGGATAAGGACGGAGACCACGAGCTTTGAACTAAGGTCGGTACTGGGGAAAACGTTCCAAGCCCACTCCTGCATCGCCCAGCCGCTCAGAACGAGAACCGGGTGGATGCGACTAAGCCAGAGAACGATCGGTGTGGCCCACGCCAGATAGGCGTAAAACTGGTAATGCATGGATCTTGCGCATAGCAAGCCAATGACTAGCGAGCTCAGCATAGAGGCCAAGATATATCTTTTCGAAAGGGTCTCCGTTGATTGGCGACCTCGAATCACGTTTGGGAGAAAGCGGAGCATGTTGGTTCCTGATGGTCTCACCCATACGACAGCGAAGATAGCAAGCAGAGAGACGTGTAGAACTAGCAAAGCCAAAGAGAATTCTCTTGAAAGAAAAGTCTCCTCGCCTATAAATCTCCAGTTCACCGTCCATTTGAACAAGAACTGCCTAGACAGCTCAAAGGACTTGGAAACGTAGCCAATCGGATTGGATTGGAGGAAAGGCATAGCGAGCAGAACCTGATTTCCGTGCCGTTAGCATTCGGTTTTCTTTGAAGCTGAAAGTATGGTCTCACCTGTATGAGGACAGCCATAAAACCAAGCCCAACACTTCGCGCCAATCCCACGCTTAGTAGTAGAATGATGCCAATAGCAGGCGCGAATAATACCAGGGTCATTTTGATACCGGTACCCAAAGACCACGCCGCGACACCAGCAGTCCACTTGCGCTTCATAAAAAGGTAGATTGCAATCCACATGACAAAAGTCGCGACGCCATCGTTGAACATGCGCAATATGAAGATGCTATGAAGACGTTTGGACAAGACCAGGAGGGGGAAGAGGTACGGCGGAGCTCCGACCTGCCTATAACACGCCATGACGACAATCAAGGTGGCCAGGTATAGAGCGGCAAATAGGATCTGGCCGAGGAGGATATCGCGACCTTCATCGGTAAGGTGGTAGAGGAAGGTGTAGATGTAGACGTGCGCGGCGGGGTAAACGAGGGGGCCTGTTGAGCCCTTGATGGCTGTATAGTCGCGTTCGCCAGAGATATACAGGGACACTTGCTGCATGTAGGTTGACCAGTCAATCTCGGTGTCTGCGGCTGCGATTAGCTCGGGCTTGTCTAGATGGGAGAGGACGCCGCTTCACAGGAGATCTTCCAAATTACCAAGGCGCAGAGGACTGCATCACCCAGGACAAGAAGGGGAGTGATCCATTGTGTGTGCCGTGGATGGGTCAGCACGTCGCGTATGAATGCTGTCAATGCCATTACGGCGTGGTGGTTGACGGAGGAGATCAATGTGGCCTGAGGAGCCGCTTCCTAGATTGAGTGTGACGCGCAAGCACACCCGTTTACAACACAATTCATAGTAGTCGGTAATTACGTCTGATCTTAAAATACTTGATCTTGAGTTTTGTAATAGTTTCCTTTTTTATACATTTTACACACGATGAGGACCTGGGGCTCGCGGTGACACGTCTAGCACGTCTATCCAAGCGTCCCAACAACCACTGTATCCAACTCAATACACCCACACTGCCAATTCCATGGTATCATTAAACAAAAGAACAAAGAAAGTATGCCATTAACAGATAGGACCGCGATTGAACGAGGACACGGAGCCTATCATTCGGTCTTAGTGGCCTTCATCAGACGACCCCAGTGACTGAGGCTGCTGGCTCGGCGCATCACGGAATCCCAGCAACTGACCAAGAATACCTTTAGGCTTCGGTACAGGGCACTCGTGGCCGACCTGTGCAAGTTTCTCAGCCTCCTCCTCCATCTGGAAGAAGGTAGACACTTCCTCGTCCATGGATCCGGAAGGTGTCGGTTGGTCAGGTGGAGGTGCATCTGCCCCCATCTCAACGTCTTTCCTCCGCCGGCGTCGGATTCGTGGCACTTGTTGCCCATCGGCTGTGATGATCATTTCTGAGTCGGCGAAGGTACGTCGCGGGGACGGACAAGGAAAGACGTGCGGAATACCGACCACCAGCAACGATGCCAGCAAGGTGCCGGCGAACAGGCCTGTTGTTGACCGCGACCGCGGATGAAGATGCGGTGGCATTGTGACGAGATGTGTGATTCGTTTAGAGCGTGGAGGAGGTCTCGGGTCGGTGCGAAATGAAGGAGGGTAGGCGTGGCCGGCTTCGTTCTTTTTTTTACCTGGCCATCGAAATACTCAGGGTGGGGACGGAGAGGAGAGACCGCGGGATGAATGGGAACGGTCCAAAGGTCAATTGAATCAATGCCGATACCTGCGAGCAGGCGAGTCGCGAGAATCCGGGGTCAGTGGAGGGTTGGAGGAGCAAAGATTGAAGGTTCTCGTGCCATCCGATCTTCTAATCTTATCTTCCGCCGTTGTGATTGGATCTTCGGTCGCGCAGAGTCAGTCCGACGCTTCACTCCGCCTTTTTCTCGCGTACCCTGTTCGCAATGATGTGTCTATACCTTTCATACCCTGACTTGATTATCTGATCTTTGTCCCCCTCTACTAGGGGAGGCCTCTCTCTCTCTCTTTCCCTCTTTCCCTCTCTCTCCCTCTCCCCCGCCACCCCTTCTCCCTCTCCTTCTGCGTCTTCTTCTCCACCCCTCATTCCACTCCTCATCCACCATGAGCGACCTCGATCGGTACAGCGTCTGCCCTTGAGAACCCTGTCGCTTTGGTCACTAACATTTTTTCCTCAGGGCGATCGAGCAGCTGCGGGCATGCCGCCTGATCCCCGAATCACAAGTGCGCGAACTGTGCTACAAGGCGCGGGAGCTATTAATCGAAGAGGGCAATGTCGTGTCTGTCGATGCACCAGTTACGATCTGCGGAGATATCCATGGACAATTTCATGACCTGATGGAGTTATTTCGTGTCGGCGGTGACGTCCCCGATACCAATTACCTGTTCATGGGCGATTTCGTCGACCGCGGGTTCTATTCACTTGAATCTTTCCTCCTCCTTCTCTGTCTCAAAGTGCGCTATCCTGATCGCATTGCCCTCATTCGCGGCAATCACGAGTCGCGGCAGATCACAACCGTCTACGGATTCTATGACGAGTGCATTCGAAAGTACGGTAGCGCCAACGTATGGCGATACTGCTGTGAAGTGTTTGACTACCTGGCGTTGGGCGCGATAGTGCTCGGCGCCAGCTCGGGTCTCGAGCCTACCACATCCTATGCTAATGAGACAACACAATCAACCATGCCGATTGACGATGGCGAGTTGGAAACTGAAGTCCTGAATTCGCAAGGCGAAGTCACGTTCAGCACATACCGCCAGCGACAGCGCGCCTCTTCTGATACATCTACAGACTCGCGGGCGATATCGCCACCGCGAGATATCTCCGCTGCACCGGGTCAGAATACGCCATCTCGTACTGGTGCGCCTGGCACAGGCGCCAGTGGGGATGGGAACGGAAGCGCCACGACTAGTCGGACGGGCGCTGTGCTCTGTGTGCACGGCGGACTATCGCCCCTGATAGATTCCGTGGACAAGATCCGACTGATCGATCGCAAACAAGAGGTGCCCCATGAGGGTGCCATGTGCGATCTTCTCTGGTCTGACCCCGACGAAATCGAAGGGTGGGGGTTGAGCCCGCGCGGCGCTGGATTCCTCTTTGGTAGTGACATTGTTAAACAGTTCAACCACCTGAACGGACTATCGCTGGTTGCGCGCGCGCACCAGCTTGTTATGGAAGGTTACAAAGAAATGTTCGATGGCGGCATCGTCACGGTGTGGTCTGCTCCGAACTACTGCTACCGATGCGGTAACGTTGCTGCGATCCTGGAGCTCGGTGAAGATGCTAGTAATGGGGGCTGTGTGGCACGCAGTAATGGAGAATACGGTCGAAGCAATGGCGTTACGGACGCCAATACAGTTGTCAGTCCTGGGAGACGATACCGTGTCTTTGAGGCCGCGGCCCAGGATACAAGGGGCATGCCTGCAAAGAAGCCCGTCGCTGATTATTTCCTGGTGAGTGGCTCTAATCTTCCGAATGCGGCTCTTTTGAACTGCAACTAACTGCTGACTTAGTGATACCACCCACTGCATGCTTTTCTGTCTCGTCTATACGGTTTCTTGAAGCCTTTCGATTAGCCTAGCATTTCGTGTCTTGGTGTTCATGTATTTCCTGCGAACCTAATGATCATTGATGACGGATTTTTCCACTTGATTTTCACTTTGCCAATCTTACTTTCCATGATTCTGTTGAATCATGTTGCGGTGACGCCTATTTTCCATTCTTGATATTTGTTTGTAATCGCAAGCTGTAGCTGTGATTGGAGCTTAAGAGAGAAAAAAACAAGCAATATGCTCTCATGGTGAGCTTTTGATAAGTTATTCTAAGTCATACGCTGTGTCTTTTTTTCAGTAGGGCGCTCATATCTGCACAGAGATGTTTTCGCTTCGCGAACTCCAGCTTGAACCTCTCCCGAGAGGTCTAACTTCTCTGTCTTTTCGAGTATGTTGCAATTGTAAGCCTCCTCGAAAGTCCGCCTTTTTCAAAGCTGGGTGAATCTACCAGTCGCTCCAGGTCATATAAATTTTCTTAAGGTGGATCATTTGACAACAATGTGAAATTCGAACTTCCCATTCATATCTTGTGGAAGCAAGAAGACACACCTGCTCCGGAATGCAATGAAGCTCCATATTCTGGTATCATAGAATGCGAAAATGAAAAAGAAAAGACCAAATATACTCTAAGGCCTCAAACAAAAGAAATAATTGTCCTTTCAGAAGCTTTCAGGTGAAAAACATCAAAAATGTGGTAACCGCATGTGCATCTCTCATTGCCAGCGTTCCTCAAATCCGGGTGTTCCATGACTCTCCACCGGAGAGCTCATGTTCGGCATCGGCATGCCAAAATGCGGCTGATATTCAGAAACAGAGCCAGGACTGGAACGCTGACCCATCGGCATGAACTGACTAGGATTATTCTCATACTGGAGATGGGGGTTAGAGATATCTGGACTCCACGGTCCACCCCAATTCTCCATGCCCAAGCCTAGCGCAGTAGCATTTCGGCTCCACCAGTCATGACTCTGTTCGACTAGATTTTCAGTGCCATCGAATCCACTGACAGGTGATGCGGTTGATGCCGGAGTTGTATTGCGGGGTGCGACTGGAGCGCCAGATGTATCGTACCAGGCATTTGGACTCGGATGGGTGGATGGACCGGAAGATGCAAGTGCTGGCATTTGATATTGGACTTGGGATATTGGGCGAAGATATGTTGGTTCTGGTGGTGCTAAGTCAGGTCCCGGTACTGCTGGATGGGGTGCAGCTTGCATCGGGGGCATTGGGGTCATTGTGGGAGGGTATTGAGGGCCTATTGAGACGCCCATGACGGGGACAGGGTGAGAAGGGAGTTGTTCTGTGCGCTGAGTCGGGATAAGATTTGTCGAGGGGGAAAAGCGGCTCGGACTGGTGACGGTGGATTGCAGTGTTGCGTGGGTAATTGAGGATTCAGCGGAGGTGGACGGAGATGTCGCTTGATCCCATGAGCCCCAGGAGCCCCATTTCGCATGGGTACGCTCTAAGAGAGCACTGGCTTCGGAAGGCAATTCGACTTGCCATTTGTTGGCAGAAATATCGAGAATGCGTAGTGTTCGACGAGCACAGAGCCATCCTTCGGCCATCTCTTCGAGGTTTTTGAGACCGTGTATTATATCCCGTTGGGCGTTTTTCTCGGGCAGATTGAGGAGATGAATAGTGCATGCAGTGTGAGCTATGTAAACGACAATATTACAGATCTGTTTAAGACCATAGGTGCGTTTGTACATGCGCATCAGCTTTGAGATTGCCGAGGCAGCCTGCGTGCAAATCTTGCGTGGCGACACGTGTGAAGGTAATGGCGTGTTGGTCTTATTGTATTTCAAGAACGGCCGGTAGAGGTGAATCAGAAGGAGATGATTAAACATGCTGTGACCCGGTAAGTTTGAAGTCGCCAACGTCTCCTTCACGGATTTACTTACTGCATGACGAGAACCTGGGGAAGTTGCCCGTCCTTAGGTTCGAGCTCCCTGGGAAGTTCTTTCTTCCATGCTTCAAGACGTGTGTGAACATCACTGAGTTTCTTGAGCTCCGATTGCTTTTGTTGGGATTTTTCCAACTCGGAAGGATGATAGAAGAATACGAGGAGATCACCGCTGATCTCGCATAATTTTGATAATTGCAAAGCCACAGTCCTGGTTCGCGAAGGTTGAACATTGTCCTGGCTCACGCCGTCATCGTTGTACGGCGCCCAGGCTTCCATTTCTTCCTTTGGCAGAACGTCGAATTTAGGCACATTGGTATTCGCTGAGATCAATTGAGGTTGACGACCGAGATAATTCGACCAGCACCTATTTCTTTGTCAGCGAGCGTGCATCGACGCAAACCACAAGCCCACATACTTGTCGATGAGGAAGCAACCCCAGAAGGTAATGCGACGAGCATCGACTTCTTCGTCGCTCAGGTTGTGCGCCCCGAGATTTGCCGCATCAACATTCAGCCCGAGATCGAACGCCATGCGGAAACTCAGACCGCTGTAGACCCAGCCTTTACCTTCGCGGCCGCAGCCGGCTTCACGCACAGACATGAGTGCAAAGGCCTGGATCGTACAGAGCTTCGAACTTTCGTGTTCGTCATTTTCCAAAATGAGCCGCTTGGCCTCTTTAAAGAAATGATCACCCGCCGTTGCAGCATTCTGGGGATCTAAAAAGGCTCCTTGCCACGAGCTGAAGTGGCAGCCGAGAGCCAGCATCGAGTTGACCAACAAAGACGAGCAATATGCACTTGATACGCCCCGGGTATAGTCTCGATAAAACAAGTCTTTGGCCAGAATAGTGAAGAATGGATAGTGCCATGTGAAGTACATTGTCATGAGATGGCCGATCAATGATGCATCGTCTGTGACTTGTGTCCAGCGTACGACGGACTGTGCATCGCCGGCAGGGCTGACGGAGGCATCGGCCATGGAAGCTAATTCCTGTAGCTCAGATCCAGGTGGAAGGAAAATGAGGTTGGAGGTACCTCCAATGAATTTGCGAGACCCGTCTAACATGAGCTCACTCATCTTACCAGACAGCTCAGTCTCGAACTGATCCACGGGTTCTGGACTCTCACCGGCCGTTTGCTCTAGAGCTCTCGGGCCTGTTGATAAGAGGCCCTTTTGCAGGGCCACGAGTGATTTTGCGACATCTTCGAGACTGTCGCAAGAGCGCATCTGGCGCACCAAGTCAATGGCATCGTCTTCATCCTCGTAGTTTAGTAAAGCCTGAATCAAAGTCTGCAGAGTGGTATGTTTGGTCCGAAATGTATCGTTCTCTTTCTTGTACGCTCCCTTACGGCGATGGTCTGAGCTTGGATCATAGATGCCTTTGAGTCCGCGTCAGTAAGCGAGGGGCCACTTTCCGGATTGAATTTACGAACATGGGGTATGGTAGACAGAGGAACAGGCAGCACAACTAGGGAGATTTCCATCACACTATAAACACCAGTTATAAGTGGCGCCACTGCCTGGGCCTTGGGTTAGAAAATCTTACCTTGGACTTACGTCTGCGACAGGCGATGCACGCTGTGCTGACACAGCGCCTTTTCGGGCCCGAGGGAGCATCGCGATCTGCCATGATAGACAGCTGCTATAGGTGGGGAGTTTCAGGATTCGAAGGGGGCCTTTCTCCGCGGAAGGGCATCCCGTGCTTCAGCGTGGCTGCTGATCAATGGTCCTGTCTAGATTGAGATCGGTGCATAACAAGTCCATCGTCTCGATCGCTAGTGAGGAAAGCACCGGCACCGTCAAAGTCCTCGCCAAAGCCCGTAGATAGTGAACAGGACCAGTCGACAACCCTTTGCAGAACGAATCACTCTATCTGCGCTTCGATCTATACACGGCACAGCATTTGATGAATGCTTGACCCCGCGACGACCCACCAAGCGGGGAGGGGCCTCAAGAGATGCAGGACCTTCCGCACCACAGCAACCCGCGACTCGAGATGTGTCAGAGGTGATTGGAATGGGAGGAAGACAGGAGGTTTATCGCTGGCTTCTGGCTGGCTCCCCTTCAGGGATTGTGCACAATCCCATCCTCCGGTGCGAAGATGCTGACTCAGCATCGCTACCTCTGAGGTCACGTGCGCGTCATCTCTCTCTGGCACATGCTGAGATCTACGTTCTTCTATGTATGAGGTTCTACACCAACGAGTATTGATAGAGGTGATCGAACGATGTGTACCTCCTTCCAAATTCCAAAATCCCGTGTGGTGGGATGGCTTATGCCCTAAGAATAGTCGGGTTCCAGCTCAGCCGCAACAAGCGAGGATTGCCCCTGTGACCGCCTGAACGCGTGTTGTGGGATCGGGAACAAAAGGAGGTAAAAATGTGAGAAGAAAAGCCCCAACGGGGCGTATTATTGAATATTACAAGGAGAAGAGGCTTAGGCTATATACACCGCCAGTCGGTTGGGCAACTCCACCCTGCCACGTCGAGTCTCTTAGTCTTTACCTTTTCAGTCTTCTGCAGCCACCCGCCTCCCGACTGGTTCGTCTCGATCGGCCGGGGGTTTCCGATAGCCACCGTGTGTTAGGTCCGAGCTATTACCGTGAAACAACATTGCAATATTAATACAAAATAGAAAAAATAGAAACATAACTCAACATGAGTCCACACAGTGGACCCTTTTTTTTTTTTTTTTTTTTTTCACCTTCCCCCATCAACGCGGGCTAGCCCGGGTCTCACCGTTCGACTTTATTTGGCAGTAATTATTTTCATGAGAAACAATATTGGCTGCGAACGGCATCTGGTCTTTCTGCAGGCACCACACTAATCGTAACCTTAAACGGCCCACTTTATCGTGGCTTGCCAACACACCAGCCCTATTGTGTAGACACGTCATGAGGACGAGATGTCTCATCGAGGCGAAGATAGCATTGGGCATGTAACCGACCATGGACATGGGGCACTCGACCGTCCATCCTATACCTGTCAAAAGGGGGGAGAGATAAGGGAAAAAAAGGGGGGGGGGGGCGCCCGGGTTAGTGCGGCAGGGCCACCCCAGGCCCCCGTAATGAAAATCCCGCGGACTCCACCGGAAGAACATTCCATGTCACATTGATTGTTCCATCTAGCTCCATTTTTTGAGTCACCGACAATAAAATACCGGACCCCGGCAGGGCTTTGTTCCCCGCCTCCCCAATCGGCCAATCGCTAAGGCCTTCCCACCTAAGTTCCGATTCCCGATTACCGTCACACGCGTACCTGCCCAATACACTTATCACATCCTGAGATCACCACTTTCTTATCTCCCTTCTGCACCCTTCCTTTCGGCTTCGACCCTCGGCCTCTTCCACTCTTCCCCCTTTGGCCGGTCAAACTTTCGGACTCACCCTCACCCTGACCTTCCCTCGCAAATCTCATCCTCCTGAGATCTGAACTCGAGCACGCTAGCCTCTTCACGCTGAACCCGACATTCTTGCTATCCAATCGGCTCGACGAGTCATACCAATTATCTCCTGTTGCAGCCAACAGGAGATTCTCGAAACCATTCTCTCTACTCATGTATCTTGTCCAGACTCTCGACCAGAGTGCTTCTTCCGGCCAAGACTTCATCCAGAACCTGCTTGGTATGAAATCATAAGATGATGGTCCCGAGAGCCTTTATGTTCAGTTCGGCGCCCCCACAGAAGCAAATGCCGCCTTGCATGAAAGATACCAAGCAGAGCTTTGAAAGTCTACTTGCAATCTCTCCCCCAAGCCATACCACGGATAATGGTCTGAGAAATGCTGCTCCGGTGGTCATTCCGCCGAAACGAGGCTCCCGCACCTTGGTGCGACGGGAAACACGCTCGCGCACTCCGGCCAAACACCACACATCTTCCCGTCGTTCTTCTTGCTCCGAGTCATCAAATGAGCGTCCCGTCCGTCCATCGGTGGCCTCAATCCTGGACGCTACAACAATTCCTCGACGAAGCTGGTCCACCAGGAGACCTCGTAAGCTTCCTCGAGGCAACTATGTGGAGGAATTTAGCCGAATGATGCAGGAGGGAGTTCGGTCCAAGGAAGACTATCTGATGGAGGGTGCTGGCAACTCTCCATTGGATATTCTCCTCAGCCCTCCGGATGAGGATCACGAAAAATACTCCATGGGCAACGAATCCGAATTGGAGACTCCCTTCTCAGTTCGGTCCATCTCGAGTGACTCGATGCCTTCCCTTACACACGATTTGAACTCCCCACCTAGTTTCCAGCTTCCGTTGACCCCCGGCAGCCAAAGAAGCCCGGCTGAGCGGCGCCAGCTCCGATACTCCCCTTCCGAGGACTGCGCCTATGATCACCCTCTTTTGGAGGCGGACATCGAGGAAGGCGAACTTCTCGATCTACAAGACTACGAAGAGCCGGTGACGCAGGACGTCTCCACGAAGCCGCACGTCGTAGTGCGATCGTTCCCTCGGTTAAGATCATCCTTTAAATCCAATCTCACTGCATCCTTACGGGCCATCAAGTCCGCTGCTCAGTCAGTTTCCACCTTCGCGACACCCTCTGTGCAGCCCGAGGATTTCCTGACCCGGTCGTTGTTCACCATCACCCCGGAGTTGACCGACGATCGTCGACCCCCACCCATGCATACCCCACCTTCCCCGGCGCTGCGACGCTATCTCAATCCAACTCCCATGTCTCCGGCGGATATGTGTGTTTATCACGATCATCCTCACGAGACTGCCGAGTCTGCACGTGCCTGCCCTGTCTCCATTCAAATGCAAACCTATCGTCGCTCTCGTGGTCGTGGCCACCGACGCAACAATTTTCATGTTATCAGTCCCAGGAATCGTGACCACTACTATACGTCTGACCCGGAACTTCCACCAATGTCGCGTCAACGGGAACCTCGCGAAAATAGTGACTTCCTCCGCATGGTCGTTCTGGAGATGAACATGCGCCGCAGTGGCAAACTCCGCGAAGACATCCCCCCACGGGCTCGCATCATGCTTGCACCGCGCAAGAGCAATCCTTATCGCGTGTCGGGTGACTATGAAGATGGCGATGACAATGATACCGTACCCTCCCGATGGGTAGGCATCTCAGCTTAGAAAGCCCCGGGGGGCGGTTTCGGCCCACCCAGCCGAGCCTAGACATGGGCTGACCAGCGCCGGGCGCGGTCATCCCACCAGTACATATTTCTCCTTTTCTTTTATGACTCTATTTCATCATAGCGCGGCGTTGGACTAGGATTCAAGTGTCCTGGCCGACACCCTTTTTCTTTTGTGAACATACCCTTTTTATGCTCGATAACTCACTTTGTTTCCTTTGTGGGAACTCCCAGGATCTCCAATCAAACACCTTATTATTTCCCACTCAACCCAGTTCCTTGTCTCGTACTTACCATTAAATACTAGCGTAAGTGATCGAAGCCAATTAATTTCCGGTCTGCGTTGTGATATCATCCCGCAGGCATGAGATCATCTCGAACGGTTTAGCCTTCAGCAGCCCCATTCAATGTTCCAGTCGCCTCTTCTTATCGCGGAATTACTCTGAATCTCGCGGAATATCTCAGGCCTGGTCGTCGTGTCTCAAAAATCAGGAATAGGGCGAGGATGCGGGGGAGGGAGGTGCTTGGACCTCTTGATACCGATGTCATGACCCTACAGTGGCGTTTCTCATCCGGTCATCCCTGAACCTGACCTGTCAAGCGGCCGTGGACACGGCCTCGACATAGATCACCTTATCCCTGAACCATACCGTGACCGAGGATGAGAATTACCCGGATGTCATTATAGCTGAGTCCAATCTTGCATGATCACATGATGCGGTTGGGCGATCGCCGGATACCAAGTTTATACTTGCTTGTAACAGGTGCAGGGTTCATTCATTTAGTAATTCAGAATTGATGATTCATGATTGGTGCTAGCAGGCTAAGATACACAACGATGTCAGGATCTCTCCGCGTAAACTAGTGTTTACCCCAAGAACCTCGTGGAATGAGACATTATAGCGATACTGAGAACCCTGTGGAAGTCATGTTAAACACATTCAAGAGAGTAACGGAACTTGTTCACAGAAAGGAGTAAAGATAATCATACGTACTTTCCTCATCCAAGAGCGTCCCGTTCTTCCAGCTCTCCTGGATCCAGTGCAACGAGACGAGATGCGGGATCTTTTTGCCCGGTCTAGCAGCTAGTGATCCTCGCAGGGAAGCAATATCCTCGCGCGACGAAGTATCTGGGTTGACAATGACATGAGTTACGTCCGGGTCTTTGAATGATGTTGCAATGTGCGCGGATGCGAATCTGGCGGTATTGCGCGCGAGGCAAAGAGCAATGTCCTCGGTGTGGGTCTTATCGAATGTCTCGTGTCCCCCGGTAGTGGGTACGGCCGAAGAGAAGAAAAATATCAGGCCACGGAAGAGCCAGCCATAAGGTGCGGTGTAGCCTGAGTCGATTTTGGCCTGCAGGTGGGATTCGACTTTGTGGAGAGTGTGAGGGTCGAGAGGGATGTTGTTTTGCGGTTGGGTGGTTTCCATTCGATTGAGGATCTATAATGTGAATATTCTGTTCAATTCTGCTCTGGAAATTGACAGACTTACTTCTTTAAGCTCATCGACGCTCGTGTCGCGCGCATAGCTGTCGTCGAAGGGATCGACGTTGATGTTGATGTCTTCGTCTCGACCTTCCATGACGAAGAACATGTGCCTATAAGAGGAGACCCAATGGTCAATCAGAGCTCTAATGTCGTGATTTGTGTTTACTGAGCATTACCTCGGCTCAAAGGGAAGGAGAAGGTCGGGAAATCCCACATCCTTCTCGTTCTGCTTGACACAGTCAATCAACCACGATGGCCTCACAATATTAGAGCTTGCGCTTTTCATTAGTGAAGCCACCTTGACTGTTCCTGCTTCAGTGTTAGCATAGTTTCAATTTTCTGGGGGGAGAGGGATGCGTACTTCGCTCAGCAATGCAAATAGTGTCTGGTACAGCGGTGTTGGTCTGAAAGATCTTGCCCCCATTGGCTTTCACGAGCTGCTCAAGCTCGCCCTTTGATTGCTTCTCTGGAACACTTGCGTCGGTCATTATGACTGTACATTCGTTGTTAGCAATATTTTAGCGAGGTTATAATGGCGGCACATACAGAAGTTAAGTTGGTCAAAGATACGACCAGAAGGTCCAATGTACTGGGCATTCTCCTTCTCGTCATACCCAGCAATGGTCAAAGGCTTTTTCACTGCCCGCTTGACACGCTTCCTTCGCGAATTATCAATGTTGAACGCTTTCTCCTGATGCTCTTGCTCCACATTGGACTTGAGATCCAGAAATTCCTGGATAGACAACGCGCTCTTCCAGTTCTTGTCCTTGCGGAGCTTCTTGAACCGTGGAAATCGCAACGTCTGACCCATGCGAAACATGTCACTGGCACCAACGGATGCCGCCTTGACACAGATGACAACCGAGTCAGATGGCTTGATCCACATGTCTGGTCTTTCATTTTGAGCATCTCCACCAGACAACTCAATGAAATCAGTGGGAGGTTTCTTTGGATCCCATTTCATCCACTTGCCGTCAGTGTGATGCCGGATTTCCTGATAATCAGCCGCAGTGAAACCTCCGCCCACCTTGCAGAATGACCAGCATTTCATCGGCTGGGAGGATTTGGGATCGTCAACGCGCAACCCACATAGGAAGCTCCCCAAGTGGCCTCCACGATGGCCCTGCCCATAATATCCGCCCACGATGATTAAGTCAAGCGATTCGCCAAACTCGGTCATGTACTCTGGCTTCACTTTCATCCAGTCGTCGTGGCGCTCGTTCAATCGGTACGGAGATCGAGGGTTCTTTAGGACGAGACCTTCTGAGGCTTCGGCGACCACGTTTCGCAAGCACGCCTCAATTTCTGCAGTCGTAGTCGCCTCTTGATAAGGATGGATCTCGAATCTTCGGTGGACAGGACGAATGACCTTTAAAGCGTTGCGACGATCGCGAAGTGTATATTTCGTCAGATCTTTCCCATTCAGGTAAAGAATGTCAAAGATGCGGAACATTGGCCTGGGTCCAGTTGTAAATGGATTTCGTTGCTCGGCCAATGCCGCGGTTTTTAAAGTGCCAAATGCCACAGGAGCATCTTGCTCAGGATCCCAGGTAACCATCTCGCCGTCCAAAATGACACTTTGCACCCCATCCACAAATGCATCTTTCAAATGTCTCGTCAAAGCTCCCTTTTCATCATAGATCCCTTCCCCGTAAAGGTATGTGTATTCCTTCGCTTTTCGAGACCAGAAAGCAAATCTTCGACCACCAGGGATCGAGTCGTCTGGGGCCATGTGGAGCTGCATCCTTTCGCCGTCCAGTTTCTCTTCGATCCAGAAAACAGGATCCTCCTCCGTAGGTTGCATTCGCATGATCATTTTGTCGAATGAGTGCATCTGGAATTGAGCCAGCTGAGGCTGGAAGCACTGCATTAGTGTAATACCACGATCCGCTGCCTCCAGTCGGATATTTGGGTCATACAGCTCCCAGCACACTCGCCGCAAACTGCTGGAGACAGTGTACAAATTCTCGGCGTCGGGGTGCCACATATGAAACAGCGTGCGCTCCGACGCACCAACTTTCATCTGACGTAGAATGATTCGAATGAGCCACATTAGCTCTTCCGGGTTCATGCGTCGGTAGAACTCAGCCAAGATGGGAGTCTGCTCGTCTTCCTTCGAAGTCGCGGCTAACTTGTCCAGCTTGTCATTTACCTCCTCAATAGACATGTCCCCCGGTTCCGTCCTCATCGGCCGTTTTGACAAGACGTCATAACACCTTCCTGCAAAATCTCCAGCCATGCGTGCCGAAGACTGGCCTGGTAGTTTCCAATTCAATAGATTGGAGCCATCTTCTGATTCCTTGTTGATTTTCATAATCTTCACGAGCATCTTTCCAATAACCTTTTCCTTCATACCGTACATAGGCCGATCCCTATCCTTGTCGGGTAGAATCAGCCGAAAGGCTGGATAAATGTCGTTACCGACCTCTTTGCGCCATCGTGAAATGAAGCGGGCGATGACATCGCGACGGAGCTCGTATGGGCTTAATTGAGCCGCGGTCTTATTATGAGGCCCGACCTTGCGTCTTGAAGGTGCAGTAGTGGCTGGCTTCTTCTTGATCTGGCTGAGAGGGTGGAACAGGTTTAAATACAGCTCGTGGAATGGGAGAGTCGGGGAATTGTTGCGGGGGCGGTTCGGATATCTGTTTTCAGCTGTCAGCATAGAGCTGAAAATGAAGAACAACTTCATTTACTTCTCGTCGAGGTCCTCCTCCACATGCCGTGGTTCAGGCAAAATCTCGTCAGAATCCATAGTGAGTCGAGCTTCAAGAGAATTGAAGTTTCCCCAGATGAATTTAGGCAACGATAAGATAGCGCGCATGTGACATCACGCGAAGTATACGAAACACAGAATAGGTAGTTACTCAAAGAACAATCTTTCGGCGCATTGAATGTCAATACTATTGTACATAGTAGGGTATTGTGATATTATGGTCATATAGAAGCGAAATCAAGAACCTACACTTACGTTGCGAATATGCTCAGCGCCCGGGCGCCGTGCCATCACATCAGCCAGACGCGTCAGTATCGCAACAAATCGCCTCGAGATGCCCCACGCAGTCAAGCTAGACAGCGTCTCGCAGCCAACGCGAAGAATCCTCTCCGGCCCTTCTGGGCCACAGATATCTCCAACTCCAGTTATGTTGCCCTGCATGGAGTGACCTTCTCGAACGAAAAGCTGCACCAGCTCATCGTCGCATGGCCTGTCCAAGTGAATAAAACTCGGCTCTTGAAGGGGCTCTCTGCCAGACATATGCCTATTCGGACTGGAGTCATGGGTTCCAGGGGCGTGGCATGAACCGTACGCCCAGAGTGTTAACACGGCAAGGAATGCCGCTACCGGTTCGTGAAATGCATTCGTGGAGTATCGCCGAACGTGCCAGAGAGTGACACCAGCGTGAATGATTGAAAGTCGGGCCTTGTATTGGTCATGCTTGACCCAACGCCAGATATACTGCCATTCGATAGCCTGGTAACGCTTGCTCCACTGCATCTGGTCTGTTGCAACGGAGGTTGCAAGTGAGCGAATTTCACGAAACGGGGTGAGGAGTACCAGTCTTGCTACATGGAGGTGAAGCACAGTAGGATGTTCCATTCCAGCAGCTTTAGCGATAGTGCTATTCGCGGTCCAATGCAGAATATCCAGGCAATCACATGCGCTGTTGCGCCATTTGGAGTAGGAGGGGATCCCTGGTAGCCATACCGAACCGGTCGGGATTGCGGTCTCCCGAGATTGCTTTCTGGCAGTTGGATTCCAGAAGGATAATGGTCGCCGAAAGTAATCGCCAACTTCCCACGTGCGGTGATACAGGGCGTGAATGAGTAGGATGTGGCTGAATTCTCCGATCCCAGAGATAAGTCTCTTCTCTATGTATAAGATGTGCACTGTTTCATATAATGACTCGTTTACTGTGGGGGTCAGCGGGTCTGCAAGGAAAAAGAGGAGAGGTGCAAAATACCGCTTGAATTATCCCATAACTGCTTCCACTCTTCGGCAGAGCCAGTCTGCCAAAGTTTCTCATGAGCAGGCAGCGCAGCTTGCCCGTCATCAAGGGACAAAAGCGGTCGGTCTTCGAAAGAATATGCAAGTGTACAGTCCAGGAGCTTCGGGTATGAGAAGATCAGTTGAAAGCGCATCATTGGCAAATAAGGCATGCTTACCCAAATACAGTAGCCAGTGCGTCGCCGAGATTCATCTTGCGCCCACTTCACCCACGCGGCTTCCTTTGAATTCCGGGTGATTTCCGTCTGCGATGGGCAAAGCAACTTCTCATGGTTTGCAAATGTCACCAGATCTTTAAACAAGGTCAAAGCCGACAGCTTATCTTGCTCCTTGCCACTGTGAAGAAGCCCAATGCAATTGAGCAACATGGCTTGCATAAAATCAAGGAGGATCGGGCCATTTGGAGCCTTTTCTTTCTATTGAGGGACATGTATAAGTACATTGAGTCATGCTCTGAGTGGAAAGAAACGCCTACCTCAGTTTGTATAGCCCGTCGTATCATCTCATGAAAGGCATCTCTACACTGGTCTTTCTCTTGAATATCTGAAGTATGAGAACCGATTGCCACGATGGCTAACACCAACAGCCAATGGCGTTGATTTGGGTCGAAAGTGGGGAGATGCACTATGGGGTAAACGTCGTGCAGTAAATCAAAGAAGCATGCCAGATAATGGCTGCAGTCTTCCGCGGTGGGAAAATTGTCAGATTCGAACATCTCAAAGAATGGATTGTCGGTACGACAAAGTCGTAGGAAGTTGCGGTATAGCTCATGATGGGTGTTTGTATCGATCGGCCGCACTGAACGGGCCGCTTCTGAAACACTATCGAGATTGATCGCATGATTGCCTGGGAATCCGTGCCGCCGTGTGTCGTCTGCCGTGGCTGATCGCCCAGCTAAACCAGCTGCATCAACTGCAGACGCGGACCATGAAGCTTGCTTTTTCCTGTATCTTGGAAGACGGGCACCACCACCATCGACATAATAATCGGATGATCTCCTAGCGGAACCCATTGAGTCGGAATGCGGAGATACCTCGCTGCCGACATGCGAATACCGGCGGGGGCTTCCCATGTCTGTTCCCAGTGAAACATGCGCAGAAGGGGTATGAGGGAGATTTTCCGCCATTGAAGGACTCACTTGACCTGTCTTGATGACTGGCAGATGCCATGGCATGCGGGTTGCATATGAATCTGAAAATGTGGGTTGAGGTTGCTGCGAAGGAAATCCAGATAGCTGGGGTGATTCATGAGATGCATTTGTGAAGAATTCATTGGGTAGCCAATTGATGGTGGAAAGCATTGACTGATCGAATAAAGAAGGGTCAAATTCCAGGTTGATCTCCCCGCTGCCGCTCATGTTCATTTCTATATCCACCTCCGCATTAATCATGTCTGGCGGAAGATTCCTCATGTCAGGACCAAGACCAGCAGTTGGATCGACCGAGAACATCTTCTGCATCTGAGGAGTTGTCATTTCATCGTGTGACTGTTGGATGTCTCCCGAACATGCTTCCAACGGTAACCGCCCGGGAGGTACTGAATGTGAGGCCAAGTATAGTGAAGAGTTGGAAGCGTTTATAATAGAGGTCCTTCCGTCTGGCGAAGTACTCTCTGTAACTTTTTCCGCCCGAGTTGAAAATTCATGTCTTCCTTTCGGCGAGATTATTCCATTAGTTTCAATCTCTGGCACTCTACCCATGTGCTTGGATGGTGAATGTTCGATTAGTATGGGCTCTTCGTCATCGCCGTTGGCTTGATTTGAAGACGATACAGGGGTCCGGACTCCGTTTTCGTGCATTTCTGTCCCAGACAATTCTTTAGAGGCGCCAGTTCGAATCTTGCCTTTCGATCGTCTCTCCGTAGGGTATTGGCATTCAAGCGAACGGGTGTCACAGCGCCCACATGGAGTTCCACCACTGCAGCGTACTCTCGCCGTGGCACAGCCATAGCAAGCGCGGAACGTCTTCACGGTGATGCGATGGGCTCGGTCTTTGCCGCCTTGACCTCCCGCAGTGTGGTGGCTTAATTCGTGTCGATGAAGTGTATCGCTGCGCATGATGGCTACCTGTTAGTCAGGCTCCCCTGGCCCAGACCGAGCATCAACATACGTTCGTGAAAAATGACGGCCACATCGGGCGCATTCAAAGGGTTTCTCCTTGGTATGACTGCGCAAATGGCGCTTCAGATGCTCTGGTCGCCGAAAGGTACTGCTACAGACCGAGCATTGAACGTGACCCGAGGATGCATCTCGATCCCCGGACTGATTTGCGCTGGGTCCCCGATCGGGCGAAGAGGTATCGTGCATCACGATCTTCGAACAGGCATTGTCGGTCTCCGAGAGCATGCCGACGGAAGTATATTGAGGCTATGCGCATCTCCAGATGTTGGTCATTCATGCCAGATTTCCAAACGAGGGGAAACCGGGAGAGGGTGCAGAGCGAGGCATATTAAATGTCGACTTTCATCGGCCCACTACGTGCGGGGAACGGGGTTATGCATAGCGATTGGGCCTAGGGAATTAAACGGGCTCGGTTAATTCTAGGATCTGGGGTTTCTCCAGGATTGCCACGAGGATTTCCCCATTCCTACTAGCTTCCTCGTCCCTCGGTCGTTGTTTTCTGGTAGCTCTGTTGTTGGGTCGAGTGTTGCTAGGTGGAGAGCTCCCCAGATGTTCAGGGACACATCAGATCATCCTTCCCTACTGACGAAGCAGGTACGTGGGTCGCTCAGCGCACGGGCGCTGACGGGGCCTGCGTTGACAATTTATTTCATCTTCATCTTCATCTTCTTCAGCTCAGCCCCAGGACCTCAAGTCTATCGCACGACCTGGCCAGTTCCAGTTGATCGGTTCCATGAATGGCGAGATCGCCGCGACCCAGCGGTTGGCTTCCGCGTCCCGAGACGATTCCGCTTTACGAGGTGCAACCATCGCCTTCAACCAACCTCCGCGTAAGGCACCACACGTAAATCCCCAGCTTTCCGCTGCAGCCGCCGCCGCAGTGGCTAGCTCGATGAATCGCAATGCAAGTTTTAGACGCCCGACCATGGGATCTGAGTCAGAGCAAGAAGTCCGCTCCGTCAAGGAGTTAATCGGGAAGCTGAACGCCAACCAGCTCTCACCGGCAAGCACCTCGAACCGTGGACGATCTCCGGTCCCTTCCTTATCACATCCCCCAGAACAGATCGCCGCACGTCTCGCTGCCTCCAGGTCACCCTCCGGAAAACCAGAACCGGCATCCGATGCTGCCAGACTCGGCGCAATACGAAGTGCGAACAGGATGCAGGCCCAAGCTCCGGCGGAGCGACGGGAACTACGCTCTCCTGCCCCTGTCCGGCCATTGCCGCCCAGAGATTATGTCGTGGATCGAATGCTCTTGGACGATGATCCACGCTTTGAACCAGAGCCCCCGGTAGCGCGCATCTCAACATCACGATCTAGAGCCGGAAGTCGTGGGCAGGCCCCGAGTCCCCATCCTTCTACTAGCTCGCGAATTTCCTCAACACCATCCGATGACTCGAAGCCGAAGCTTCCGCCACGGTCTACAAACCCCTCACAGGGCACTTTGAGAAAAACGGTCGCTCCTGCGACCCCATTACGGGCATCAACACCCAGCATGGCATCCATATCAGGTCTATCTCATACCAGTAGCTCCAGCGCCCAGGATGGGACGGAAGCCCTCTCCAATGCCATTGTGGCCTCTTCTCTTGCATCTGCACGGGCATCGCCCGTGACCAAAGTACCTCCACCACCTCCACAGCGACGGCGGGCCCGCTCCCGTTCGATCCTCCATTTGGCGCATTCACCCAAGAGTGACCTGTCACGTACCCCGAGCCCGCCCAAGGCAATGCCGATGACTCTTCGCGGCATGCCGAAGGCCGACGAGGTTGATGGTGGCCGACGACACCGGTTACTCCATAAGCATCCCCACAAACACCACGAAGGAGATCGTAAACGGTGGAGGCAGGAGGTTACTGAGAAGGAACGGAAGCGCTATGAAGGCGTGTGGGCTTCCAACAAGGGGTTGCTCATCCCTCCCGAGCGAGGCAAGGCGCGCGGTCCCAATGGATCCGAGACATGGCCACCCGCCTCGGAGATGGTGCTTAACCTGGTGGTTCGTGAGATTTGGTCTCGGAGTCGGTTGCCCGCTGCGTCCTTAGAACAAGTGTGGGATCTGGTAGATCAGCAACAGATCGGACTCTTGACGAAAGAGGAATTCGTGGTTGGAATGTGGTTGATCGACCAGCTGCTCAAGGGCCGAAAACTCCCCGTCAAGGTTCCGGACAGTGTCTGGGACAGCGTGCGGTATGTGACGGGCATCAGACTTTCAACAGTGGGCAAGACACAATGAGTGCAAATCAAGGTGTAATATGAGCGTAGGGCGCCCTCGATGCGCGGGTTCGCTCTTGCGGGGCCCTACATACATCGAAGCCGGAAACGAAATCCTAGAAAAGACTTGGAACATACTTTAAATAGACGGAACTATGCGAAATGCACTCGTATCCCATACTTTGCCCCCAAATGGATCATCTCTCGTTACTGTGCATATGCTTCCCCCCTCCCCCTTGGCCTCCCCCTCGGCATCCTGGCCCCGGGGGGAGGGGCACTTCCGGTCAATTAAAGTACGCACACGACTGGATCTACATGGTTCAAGGATCGGCCCTTGGCTAGCACCCAAAAGGACTCTCGCTGGTGCGACTGGGAAACCGAAACGCGACACTCTCAAAAGTGAGGCAATACATTGCACGTGACCATCGAATGCTCGGGGTTTCCCACCCGAGTACTCAGTACTTCAGTACTTCAGTACTCGCACGACCCGTCTTTCATTCCTGAGGAGAATTTCCTGGGGTCAAGGGTTACAACCTCTTCGCAATCACATACCTAGCGGAGACAATGGCTCATCTCCGCCATACCTAGTTTTCCATTCCTTGCGGCGAGCACGAGGCGCCCCCCATGGTGACAAATTGCGGGCGTCTATGGAACCGCAAGCAAACCCCGAATCTCCACGCTCGGGATTTGCATTTCAGAGCCATCAATCAGCGGGCTTTCTATATCACAGCTCCTCACTTTCCCTAATTCCCAATTCAACCACTAAGCATCCACATATAACTCGGTTTCCTGAATTCTGAAAGTTCCTAAAAGGAGTTGGGCGTTCTTCATGACATTTTAAGAGTCCCGGCGTGATTCGCCATGGTCGAAGCTTTTCACGACTTTGCGCCGGCACGGCCGATACGCAAGAAATTCGCCAAACCGCCCGTGAAAGTAGCCTGTTTGCCTTGGTAAGCCCCTCCCGATGCTTTGGTGGATGCGCCCCCGCTAAATTTCATCCTAGTCGCGCCTCAAGGACTCGTTGCGGAGGGCAGGAGCCCTGCTCCAACGTACGTCCCCAATTATGTCGCGCGCTCGGTTTCATGCCTAAAACCATGCATTCTAATTTGTCTAGTGTGTCTCCAAGGGTCGCAAATGTTCGTACTTGCCCAGCAAACGAGGTGGTCCTCGCAAGAAGAAGCAAAAGGCCTCACCGTCGTCCGAGGACTCGCCGGACGACACCCAGTATGCCGTGGTGCCCGAGTTTGAAGAGCGTATGTATGGAACGACAGTGGTTGTTCATGTTGCTAATGATCTCCTAGCGGCTGGCATGTTCAGCCAGATCGATGTGCTCTCTGCACCGGGCGCGGGATTGCGACATCTGGATTTCACTCTGTCTCCCTTGCTTCAGGCCTACTTCCCAGATGGGAGCTCGTCTTCGGTTCAATTGGACCCAGTGCCATCGCCTTTGAACACCACGCAGAGCTTTGTGAGAACCTATGGTAGTGAGCCCGAGATGTAAGTGGATTGCGATAATGATGCCATTCGCATTGCCATTCTTACACGAAATCCAGTCTTAATGCCTACTACGACTTTATTCATACATACTTCCCAATCTTACCCCCTCGAGCATCACCCCCGTGCCGGGATCGACCACTGCAATGTCCAGTCTCTTGTTCGAGCCCGTCCGTGGAGCCATTAATGATGTACCGGCCTCGGTCGCCTCTAAGTCTTGCTATTGCCGCTGTCCTCGCGCTCATTCCGCATCCTGATGACCCGGAGCCGTCTTCCCCGACGTCCGTCGTCCAGCGAAGGACGTACGCGCATACGTTTGCGCAACTAGCCAACTCTATAATCGAAGCCGAATGTGATCTTGAGCTTTCATCAACCGATCCCGGCCAGGCCTTGTCAAGTTCGCGACCCTCAATCAGCCGAGAGAGACTACACGCGCGAGTCCCTCAGGATCTGGAGACACTACTTGCTTTATTAATTCTTTCGGCATACGAATATACCCAAAGAGGCAACCTTCTTAAAATGAGATATCGTGCGGGTCAGGCCTTGGCTCTAGCTTTGGATAAATCCCTTCATGCCGACTTAGAGGAGGATGAATCCTCTGAAGCCCGAAGGAGAGCATGGTGGATGACGGTTTGTTGACCTCTCCCGTTCTGCCGTGTGTTGCTTCTAATGCTATATCCAGTACTACTGTGTTGTGCAAGGCTCCATTGTGAGCACGACTGTAAGTATTGTTGAATTCTATCGTTGGACATCGTTGGACACGGGGCGCTCATGAAATCCGCAGCCGCCGACTATTGTTGTCAATGACCCTCAGTTTACAACGCCCTACCCACGGTTTTCCGCAGATGCCGAGGTCAGTATCTCTGAACGGTGCCTGTTATCGCCGTAGATCGTCTTGATCAGTCAATTGACAACTTCATCAGGGCTGGTCGATTTTAATTCAAGCACAGCAAGTTTTGATGTCTGCGACTCAGTTCATCCACGATCTAAACAAGTGCCTCTCGTCGCAATCCGGCATGCACTACATGTTCGAACGCATGCACCAACTAGACTCCTGGACCAACTCTGTGCTTGCGCAGACAGAAATTCTTCCCATTGTCTCGCATGATGCCGGCTTCGGTGATCAACATGAAACTATCACCGCCCAGAGTATACGCTCAATATCACGCATCAAATTGTCCAGGTATTTTCCAAATGTCTCAGCAATATCTTATCTTCCATCTAACATTTCTGCAGTGCTCAAATTAAAATACACCGGTTTAGAGCATTCAGCGACATACCTCTTTTCATTAAAAGACACTGCGACCTAACCTCCGCAAGCCCAAGCACCACTCCGGCAGACCTTAGCAACAAATCCCCAATGTCAGCATCCGGCATCAATCCCGTGTCTTGTTCATGCAGCAACCTTAACTCGTTCCAACGCGCATCTTCCACTGAATACATGACCCCATCCGACTCCTCAACTTCCTCCGACATCCACCCCTACGTCCCACATTATCCACACTACCCATTCGCATCCGGCTTTCCATATAGTCCGCAGCATTCTGCGAAAATATGCCTCCGTGCCGCCCTTGTTATATCTCGCATGTTCGAGAACTTGCCTTTCCCGCAGCCGCTCCCTGGTAACCAACAGCAGCAGAATCAGCAAAGGCCCCAGCTTCCCCGGACAATGCCATCATTCGCATGCTGCCTTATGCAGAGTAGCTATGCGATGTTTATGATTTTCTACAAAGCTCGCGTGGCGAAGCAGTTTTCCCCGGACTCGGAGAATGAAATTGCAAGCGATTCGACCGACCGATTAGTCGAGGAGCTACGACAGGGACTGCAGCGGATCATTGGGGCACTTTCGAACTACTCGATTGCTTTCGAGGCGTTGGATGGGATGAGAGGTAAGCCCCGCTTTCATTTTCAGCCTCCGAGTTAATTTGAAGTTGACTGACAACCACAGATGAAATCCAAGGTGCATTCCACACGGCATTTCCCACATCTGTTTGATTTCAGCCCAATCATCTCAAGCGTATCTTGCATTTCTTGCGACCTCCCCCCTCCTACTCTTCATTGGCGACATGTCGAACATTCAGGATGTTCGAGCAACGAGGCTATGTCTCGGGTTTCTTATGGTTATGATACATGAATTCTTACGGTATCTCGGAAAGTTCTATATAATACCCGATAAACGAAGGATCGTTCCCAGTTTCAAAAGCAAAGGAATGGTATTGTATAAGTAAAATATGGCGCAAGGAATTGTATTTCCTTTCATGTAGTCGCTGAAAGGAACGCTAAAGCGAGAGCAATGAATAATGGTTTCTACAGCTTTGATCGTATCCCCTCGAGGCGGAACTTGACATCTTTTAAAACTTTGCTTGATGGCTTCCAGTCGTCGAATTGGCGAAGAAGCTCCATAGTTTCTTCGTGAAGCTCGCGTCGAACGTGTTCTTCCTCGAGAATACCGCGCATGGCGAATGGTAGAATATAGGGGTTGGGGATGGCTGGAGGGGACCGTTTGATGTGTAGGTTGGTATTTGGGAGGGATGTGGTTTCCAGCGCGAATTGGATAGCCATGCTAGTAGATGAAAACAAACGATCAGTGGATTGTCGTTGAGGTTAAGTGTGTTGACACATACTAGTATACGGCTTCGTCATCGTACAGACGAGAATGTCCTTCCCCAGTGTAAAGACTGCCAGCGAGTGGGCTACTGAGTTCGCGGATGAGGCCATGATCTTGGACGCCGAGATTTCGAAGCTTGAGGGCGAATCCGACGAGATGAGAAAGGCTTAGGCTAGAGTCAGTATATATTTCGAGAAATCTTTCAGTGGCGAGCAGGCTTACAAGCTTGGAGCATGGACTCTACCGTCTACAAAGACGGATCGATAGATGTATGGGTGAGAGATTGGGGAGAACAAGGCCGACTATGAACGACATTTAGTGAAAAAGTTTTTCAAGTTTGGGACAACAGGTGAACATACCTCGAGTGAGACTAGTTGGTCATCAATACTTCCAACATATGATATGCGAACTCCAAAGTCAAGACAGCACTTCAAGGAAGCCTCATAGTCTTTAGAGACTTGGCTGAAGGGAAGCTCAAATTCAAAGAGCTCACCGGCCGAGCCACTAATCCACCTAGAACGATATGCAGAGAAGGGGCCCATATTTACACCTGCCATAGCGCAGATGCCAACACGCGATGCGTTGACGCAGCCAAAAGCTATCAATTTGGCGACCAACATGATTGTGACAGGGACGCCTTGACTATGGCAAGCAAGCATGATGAAATCAGCCTTGCGAATCTCCTCCATCCAGTTGAGAAGCAGCTTCCATAGCAGGTCGACTCGTTCTGAGATACGACCTTCGCCTTCCAAGGCAATCTTTTCAATGTCACAAGAGTAGCCATGATCTTCTGTGTATTGTCGAATCGACTCCGCCGCCATATTTGAAAATCGAATGGATGTACCCGTGGGCTGCCCCAGTACACTTCGGATCAAAGGCGCGGGGAAGTAACCATGAACACCAATGGCCAAGGCTCGCTTGATACGCGGAGGCTCTCTGATTCGAGATACGTGCTTGTGCTCGGGACTTTTAGAATAGTGGAGGATTCGTCCAAGAGATTGCAGAATGGATGGCGCTTCTTCCAGAGTATAAGTGTCTTCGAAGCGCGGAAGCACTTGATTGGGAAGTATTTTCTGCAGTTGCTTTGACGCGGTAAGATCGGCTGGGCGAGGCTCGGCAAATGGTGCGGAGGTAGAAGTTGCGGCCGCAGCAGACGCGGACGCAGACCGATCTTTAGCGTACTTGTCCTTTGGCGGTTTGATTTTGACACTGTTGTTCTTGGTAATATTGACATTCGTGTCTGGGTCCGGCTCAAGTGACGTCTCTCGTGCTGGTGAGCTTTGATCAATTGTCCCTTCAACCCCTTCGACCTCTTGAGGTTGTGAGATAGACGGGTCTTTCGACTCTTTGGACCAGAATGACCACCCAGAGGATCTTGTGTTCCCGGGGGGTGGCTTGGTCTGATCCACTGACCCGTCAGGTTCTCCCGATAAATCTTTAGGTGACATATTAACTTCTTCGTTCAAAGAAGTCTGAGGCTCAGCCGGAGACGCCTTGCTTGAATCCCCTGTAGATTGTTCTCCCTGCTTGCTCGATGAAGCCGAACCATACCACATTTGCAACCAAGAACGCTTTTGCGCCGTGGAAGCTGGCTCCGTTGTGTTACTTGTTGGTTGTGATTCCTGATCTGGCTGTGGTTGTTCTTGATCCTGTGCAGGCGAGTCCCAGGTGACTGGTTGTGTATCGGTTTGCTTCGACGCTTCGTCCTGCCCTGGCTGTGTTTCTGTCGTTTCTGGAGGAGTTGGGTCGCTGCCAGTGCTCTTTTCAGTATTCCCGGAGCGGTACAACCAAGAAAACCAACCGCCAGCTTGCTCAGTCTGATCTGCTTGCGACGTATTGGGCTCGGGCGCGGGGCCAGCTTTGTCAGGAATGACCTCTTGCGATTCTTTTGGTCTATCTATGGATTTTGGTGTTTCTTCCTCGATAGTCTCTCTCTTGGGTGTCGAAGTTCCCGGGGCTGCCGGTTCCTCAAGTTTGTCCAGGGCCGTTGTAGAGGCCGATGCGTCCGATACTATGTTAACCCGGGTTGTTGTCACATTGGCGGGTAGCGATCTAGTTGAGGCGCCCGCCTTTCGGGTCAGTTTAATTGACGGATTTCTGTATTGTTTCGAGCTGTCAAGAAGGGAGGCCGAGGTGTTTGCAACGCTGGAAGCTACGTTTTGAGCAACCGATATGCTCTCACGGGCAACCTCGGTAACTGGAGCTGCCTTGGAGACCCGCGATATGCCCGACCAGTTTCCAGGATACCAGCTCTATAGGAGACCCCCAGTGATTAGTGATATGTCCCAGATGGAGCTTCGGGAGCCCCTAGACTTACTTCAGGCCGCTGAGGCTGAGAGTCCGAGCGATCTCGGGCAGCATTGTCCGGGGATGTGGGGGACGATGAGTCCGCGCCAGGGCTAGGCTTCACTCTCTTGCGAGATGTCTTTGATGACATGGACGCGAGGAGATTATCATGAGGTCCCATCAATCAACCCACACGAATGAAATGATCTAGAAACTCAAAGCGCCACGAGCTAGGATCGCTGATATCATGTCACATGTTCCTCTTTGGTGCCTGGTGATTGCGATTGTCGCCTAAGGCACACAACTCGTGCCTGAAGGCGGTGAGCGATAAGTCGACTTTTTTTTTTCGGCGGAGCCGATGAGGACCAAGGGTATACAACCTCTGTCACTCATTATCTCCTCTTGCATTCAGGGCATTAGGTCTCCAGAAGGACCGCCCGTGATTCAAGATGGCGATCCAGAAAAAGGTATGTCGGTCAGTTTATGTCCCACAGCGTTTGTACTGACTCCCTCAAGCACGGAAAAGGTCGTTTGGATAAGTGGTATCGGCTTGCGAAGGAGAAGGGCTATCGTGCCCGTGCTGCTTTCAAGCTGATCCAGTTGAACAAGAAGTATGGGTTTTTGGAGAAGAGTAGAGTTCTTCTCGATCTCTGTGCTGCGCCTGGTGTAAGTCTCTTTTTATCCCGGATTTTCTCTCCTGGGGAATTTCGATTCTAACACCCACCTAGTCATGGTGTCAAGTTGCTGCAGAATGCATGCCCGCGCAGAGTCTCATTATCGGTGTCGATCTTGCTCCGATTAAACCTATTCCCCGAGCAATTACCTTCCAGAGCGATATCACTACCGACAAGTGTCGCGCTACAATTCGAGGTCACCTGAAGCACTTCAAGGCTGATACTGTCCTTCACGACGGTGCACCCAATGTCGGTACCGCTTGGGTTCAAGACGCTTTCTCGCAAGCAGAGTTGGTGTTGGAGTCTTTGAGATTGGCTACAGAATTCTTGGCGGAGGGTGGAAACTTTGTCACAAAGGTCTTCCGTTCAAAGGATTACAACCCGCTTCTGTGGGTTTTCAAGCAGCTTTTCACATCTGTGGAGGCGACCAAGCCTCCTTCATCGCGTAATGTCTCTGCCGAAATCTTCGTCGTCTGCCGTGGATACAAGGCCCCCAAGCGCCTCGACCCGAAGTTCCTCGACCCCAAACATGTCTTCGCCGAACTTGCAGCTCCCACACCCAACAATGAGGCAAAGGTCTTCAATCCGGAGGTGAAGAAGCGTAGACGTGAAGGTTATGAGGAGGGAGACTATACCCAATTCAAGGAAATCCCAGCTTCCGAATTCATCAACACCATGGATCCCATCGCCATTTTAGGTTCCTACAACAAACTCAGTTTCGTTGAACCGCCAGGTGGAGACATTGCTTTATCCACTATCAATCGACTCGAGGAGACTACTGAAGAAATCAAAACTTGCGCCGAGGATTTGAAGGTCCTTGGTAGGAAGGAGTTCCGTAACCTGTTGCGATGGCGCCTGAAGGTTCGCGAGAAGTTTGGTCTCGTTGTTAAGAAGTCGGCCCAGGAGGAAGAGCCCGAGGAAGTCGCCGAGGTTGCCCCGATGGACGAGGAATTAGCGATCCAAGAGCAGCTGCTGCGCATGCGCGAAAAAGAGAGCGCCCGCGACAAGAAGGAGCGCCGCAAGGAGAATGAAAAGAAGAGAAAGGAAATTGTTCGCATGCAGATGCACATGACCACCCCCATGGATATTGGCATGGAGCAGCATGGTCCAGGAGGCGAAGACGCCACGTTCTCTCTCAAGCGAGTGGATCGAGCGGGTGCTCGTGATGCAGTTGTCAATGCCCGTGATCTGGCACCTGAGAGCGACAGCGAAGATGAATCTGAATCTGAGTCGGAAGACGATGACGACGACGGCGATCGCCTTGAGCGTGAACTTGACGCCATGTACGAGCATTATCAAGAGCAAAAAGAGGATAGAGACTCCAAACTGCGCGCAAAGAAGGCTCGCAAGGAATATGAGTCTGAGGCCTGGGACGGTTTCTCCGACGAGAACAAGAGCGATAATGAGGAAGAGGAAGAGGAAGAAGAAGAGGATGAAGAGCAGGAGACTACCAGTGTGCCCCTTCAGGCTGGCAACCTCTCGAACAACGCCGCTATGTTCTTCGACCAAGATATCTTCCAGGGTGTTGGCGACGAGGAAGAGGAGGAGGAGGAAGAAGAAGAGGAAGAGGAAGAGGAAGAAGAGGAAGAAGAGGAGGATAGCGATGTTGAGATGGAGGAAGCCCCTGCTCCCGCGCCGAAGCAAAAGAAGAACAAAAAGGAGGCAAAGAAGGAGGATTCTGAGTGGATTGATTCCGACGAAGAGCCGGAGGAACAAGATCCTCGCAAGCCAAACGGCCAGCTTGGTACGTTGCAATCACAATCTACTGTAAAAGACCACACGGATCTTTCTAACATGAACGCAGACATCGATATCATCACTGCAGAGGCTATGGCTCTGGCTCAATCGATGGTGACTGGCGAGAAGAAGTCCTCAGACGTTGTCGACGATGCCTTCAACCGCTACTCCTTCCGTGACGTGGACGGCGTGCCGGAGTGGTTCATGGACGACGAGGGTCAACACAGCAAGATACAACGCCCGATCACTAAGGCCGCCGCGGCTGCCATCAAGGAAAAGCTGCGCGCTATTAATGCCCGTCCGATCAAGAAGGTGATGGAAGCCAAGGGCCGTAAGAAGTTCAAGGCCGCACAGAAGCTGGAGAAGCTGCGCAAGAAGTCTGCTCTCCTAGCTGACGACGAGGCGCTCAGTGAACGTGACAAGTCCCAGGCCATCTCCAAGCTGATGAGCAAGGCCACCAAGAAGAAACCCAAGCAGCAGGTCAAGCTGGTCGTTGCTCGTGGTGCCAATCGTGGTATCTCTGGCCGTCCCAAGGGTGTCAAGGGCAAGTACAAGATTGTCGATTCGCGTATGAAGAAGGATATCCGGGCACAAAAGAGACTGAAGAAGAAGATGAAGGCGTAAAGGTACCATGTGTGAATAGAAAGCGCTTACATAGTCAAGGGAGATACCCATACTTCTCAAGAACCATAGGATTTCCGGACCTTCTGTAGAGGTAGAAAGTCGATAAGACCGGTGTACACGACCAAAGACCGGAACAGCTTAAGTTCGCCAAGAGCTCCGAACCACCGCCGCAGACCGCGGGTTCCTAAACCGCGAACTTCGAGTGGCGGCTTATCGATTGTTCCTCTTTTCCCCCCACGGCCTGAACGGTCTTCATTGATTTTTTTGTGTTATTTTTGCTCTTTTGCTCTCCTTTCTCTTGCATATTCATTTATTCTTCCTTTGATTGTCTATATAGCATTATCTCCCGGCCCACTACTCTCCATGGGCTTTTTCGACCATCTGCAGAAAGGAGGGGCCTTCTCTCTACAGCCTCAGAAGACTCAGATCCGCAAGGTCGTTCAAAAAACCCCAGCCCCGGCACGACCGACGACAAAAGCCCCGGACTCCCGTGCATCTCGAGTCCAGTCTTCGACGGAGCGGAGCCGCAAGACGCACGCGCTCAAAGCCCGATCGGTCTCGAGTGACGCCGACGCCCGCCCTGCTAACCGACAAAACACGCCTAATCGCATACGAAAGCGGACTACCCCCGAGACACGGCTTTCCAGTGACGATGATGCTAGCGACAGTGATACCTCGTTTGAAGTGCGCAAGCGTGTGCGCACGAGCGCCAGTGCAGAACCCGACCCCGAGAGACGGATTCGCTCCGTGAAGGCATTTTCAGATGAAGGACGTCGGCCTTTTAAGATGGTCCATGCGGCGGATATTACGTCTGGTCAAAAGGCTGGGAAGTTTAAGCCGGCCTTTGGAGTCGCCGGTAAGCCTGCGGAGATCCTCTTGCAGTATCCTAGTGCTTCGCCAAAAGAAAGGTATGCGCTTCTGGTTGTGACCATGATTTTGAAGGGGGTAAACTGATATTTGACGACTAGATTCGACTTCATGGTACCTAAAGACAACGAGGACTTCCGGCCAATCGACGATATCGTGCAGGTCATCGAGACCGTCTCCGACAACTATATACCGGCTGAAGAAGCGGACGAGTTCAATAATGAAACTACTGGGATCAGACGGCGATTGCGGCGTGCTTTGGCCGTGACGTCCGAGACCCAGTTCCGCGAGGCGGTCGAAGATTATAACAAGGCCATCACTAGGCTGAGAGAGAGCGGTAGCCTTGCGAGGCATTTGGACACAATCCAGCGCATAAGCCTACCTTGGGTAGAGCGCATTTTGACACAGATTTATGCGCGGACGGTGTCTCCCCGCGTCGAATCCCTCCGGCAGTACGAGAATGGCACGGACAATGTTTACGGCGAACTTCTTCCCAGATTTATTAGCAACATCTTTAAGGAGACCAAATTGAAGTCAGGTCAGGTCTTTGTTGATCTTGGCTCAGGTGTGGGCAACGTCGTTCTCCAAGCGGCACTTGAAATTGGCTGCGAGAGCTGGGGCTGCGAAATGATGAATAACGCATGCGACTTGGCTGACCTGCAGCAATCTGAGTTCAAGGCTCGCTGTCGTCTCTGGGGAATCGCGCCAGGCAAGACCCATCTTGTGCGTGGTGACTTCCTCGAGCAGGAGAGCATCATTGACGTACTCAAGCGAGCAGACGTGGTGCTTATCAACAATCAAGCATTCACACCCCAGCTCAACAATGAGCTGATTAATCACTTCCTCGACATGAAAGAAGGCTGCAAGATTGTCTCCCTCAAGTCGTTTGTTCCAGCCGGGCACAAGATTCAGTCGCGGAACCTCAACTCTCCCATCAACCTTCTTCAGGTTCAGCAGAAGAACTACTGGTCCAACAATGTCAGCTGGACCGACGTTGGAGGCACCTACTTTATTGCCACCAAAGACAGTTCTCGACTGAAACGTTTTATGGACGATGCGCTCTAGATATCGACTGATCACTTGGGATCTGAAGGTCGTTTTGTAAATGGACATTCTCTTTGGTTTGTGTATATTATCACGTTTCCCACTGGACATACATCTCGTCTATTGTATGATACCATTTCGAATTGTACAAAAACAGACTATTCTATGAGCCAGTAAATCCCTGTTCTGGTCAATATACATCTATGGGTTGGCTATTGAGAACTTCCGATGCCTCGACAGGGGTCCTCAAGGTCATGTGAACCTCGATGCATTATTCATGGCATCGGCTTCCTGGCCCATCCGTGCCATCCAGCGGTCAACAAGATCTTGATTCTCGCGCTGAAGTTTGCTTGTCTTTTCATCGGCCATATTGAGCTGTAGGTTCAGTGTCGCGATCTCGTCTTGAAAATCCTGTGGTGAATCGGTCAGATTGTATCAATCTCAATTGCCACCTGCGCTCTTGAATAGCCTTTTGTGTAAAGTTTGTGCCTTATAAAATCTGCCTACCTCAAGTAATTTGGCTTTCTGACGTAACTCTTCGTCTCTATCCTTCAGACGCATCTGGAAATGGGCTCTTTCGTGATCGAGGGTGTTAAGGCGCCGGCCTTCTTGAGCACTTCTCTTGCGAAGTTTTTCGTATTCCACATTCACCTTGTCCAAGCGGTCTTGTAGTTCTGCCCGGGATCGCTGTGCCGCTGATAGTTCTGTACGGGTAGTGTTAAGTAGCTCCGTCACGGAAGAATTCTCGGTCGGCTGCTTTTTAGAGGGCGCTACCGGAGACGAAGTGGTGTGAGGTTGATGGCCAGATGACTTAACTTGACCTGGGCCAGCGCTGATCTCAAGTGGTGTGGTGAGCTTGGCAGTGCGATCTGCGAGCCGGGAATCTATGGAGTTGTCAGAAACATATAGACGGGGTCACACTGAGACGGAAGAACAGACAGGCATCGTAGAGTGCGGAGTTGGCCTTTTCCCTTGAATCTCGCACTGCCAAGGCAGCCAGATACTCCTCTCTCCACAGGGTCATCGGCCGAGAACGATAGATCGGAGTGAGGAATGTGTCGAATGCGATGATGTCGGCGCTATCTGTTATCAGCCTCCACCGCCCCCCTCGACCGCCCGGCCATGCATCATCACCCGCTCCAACCCAACTCCAACTCTCCTGCAATCTTCACCCCCCCGCCCCCTCAACCTCGGCTCTACCTACTGCTCGAATTCGCATTCGGGTCTTGATCTGGTGCTTTAATATCGCTTGTCCAGTTTCTATTCACACCGTTGTCATGGCGTCACGGAAGAAGGTCCTCCTTAAGGTACGGCCGCAGCAGCTCCGGCACGCGATGCTTTAATTCAGTTCTTGGCTAATGTGCCGTCTTTATGTTATAGGTGATCATCCTTGGTGACAGTGGTGTTGGAAAGACCAGTCTGATGAACCAATATGTGCGTTTCTTTTCTTCCCGACCCATTCAGCTAGCGCCCGTCGACAGCTTGCCTTTTTAACAACGCTAACGAATCGCTCCTTGCGGTCATCAGGTCAACAAGAAGTTCAGTGGGAGCTATAAGGCCACTATTGGAGCTGATTTTCTCACCAAAGAAGTCCTTGTCGATGACCGACTAGTCACCATGCAGGTAAAGGCTGCTCTGGTATCCGACAAGCTTGAGCGGTTCAACTAACTGATCATGAATAGATTTGGGATACCGCTGGTCAAGAGCGATTTCAATCATTGGGCGTTGCCTTCTATCGAGGAGCCGACTGCTGTGTCTTAGTCTACGACGTAAACAACTCCAAGAGTTTCGAGGCACTCGACAGCTGGCGGGACGAGTTCCTGATCCAGGCTAGCCCTCGGGATCCGGAAAACTTCCCATTTGTGAGTCCTCCCAGGATGACAAATATGCAGAATGAGAACCCAGTACTAATAGACATTCAAAGGTGGTGATTGGAAACAAGATTGACGTGGAAGAGAACAAGCGCATGATCTCTGGGAAACGGGCCATGACATTCTGCCAGTCCAAGGGCAACATCCCCTACTTCGAAACCAGTGCCAAGGAGGCAGTCAATGTTGAGCAGGCATTCGAGGGTGAGAAAACATTCATCCCGTTGCATTGTGTTCACCAACGCTAATTCATCACTAGTCATCGCCCGCAGCGCGCTCGCACAGGAAGAGGCCGAGGAGTTCAGTGGCGAATTTAGTGACCCTATCAACATTCATCTGGACAATGAGCGCGATGGCTGTGCCTGTTGATACCCCTGCCCGATACTCATGACGTTTCAGCGATATCCTCTTTTCTGCGTCCTTTCTTATGTCGAACCGTTGCTGATGGTCCTCGGTATCCGTTGGTTTCCATTTTGTAGAGAAGGTCTTCGATCTGTTGTGGATACTGCCTTGTAGATTCTTTCGGTCTGTTATAAAGCGATCGGACTTTACCGTGGGACCTCACCGTTGGACTGCTCTTGCTTTGATGGTCAGATTTAATTTCTTGTCTACTGCAATACGATCAGGTTCTATAATGGGAATATGTGTGCTTGTATACTCAATCCTCTTTTCACAATTCATCCCGTCGCTTGAGAGTGAGTCTCAGGCTTCGAAGAACTATATGAGCATCTTTGCATTCATCTATGCATTACTCGGAATAGTTGACCGTTGATAGGACCCTGGCATTTCTTATCGCTCCCCCATCCCACGGGGCTTGGCATTTCCTCTCCACGTTTCTCACCACGACATTCCCTCAACTCCTCACCTTCTCGTCTCACCTGCCTCTCAGTCAGCTGACTGATGGTTGTGATTTGCCCCCCTTAAACACCTAGGCCGACCCGGCGGACTTCTGCTCCCGTCGCAACTGTCCCCTCCATCGCTCGCGTGCCACTCCAAGTCAGCGACCATGGCACCCATCGCAGATGCGCCGAGTCCAGAGGTCTTTGGCATAGCCCGACGAACCCTAGGGATAGCCCTTTTGCTAGTCGTGGTTTTCTTATGGACAGCATCCAACTTCCTCGGAAGCGTACGCGTGCCCATACCAGCACCATTCAGCGCGCTATACAACGAATGAAGACTGACAGCAGCATACTACACAGACAATTTTTGCCGATAAAACATATGCCAAGCCCTTCTTCGTGACCTACCTTAACACCTCGCTGTTCACAATGCCCCTTGTTACCATCCTTATCAGTCGCACATGGAGCCTCTGGCGCACCAATCGTATCTCCCGCGTGGACTCCCTCCGGAGCCTGCTGCATCATTTGGACTCGGATGATCCGAAACATACCGAGGAGCGCGATTATCTGCGTAATGGTTCCTTGGAGGACTATGAATCTGGCGGTGATGAGCGGGACCTGGGACCGCAGGCGGGTGAAGGAAAGCTGGGGTTAAAGGCGACGGCTAAGCTGAGTTTCCAGTTCTGTTTACTTTGGGTATATATCATGAATCTCCGGGTACAGGGCTTTTGCTAACGCGGCGCAGTTTACTGTATGTCATTTGCTTATATCGAGTTCTCCGGGCTACGAATCTGACGTGATATTGAATAGGCGAACTACTTTGCTATGGGGTGTCTGCAATTCACGACTGTGGGAAGCACGACGATCTTAACATCCACTAGCGGTGAGCGTCATTCTACTCCAAGGAGTTGAAGCAAACAGCAACTGATCATTACACAGGAGTCTGGACCCTGGTCTTCGGAGCCATGATTGGCGTCGAGAAATTTACAGTTCGCAAATTTCTCGGCGTAGTCGCATCCTTGATCGGTATCATCCTGATCTCGCGCGTGGACCTCACAAAACCAGAGGATGCCAATACCACCGCAGATGGCAGCCAAGGCTCGTTCCCGCACAAGACGACTGCGGAGATCGCGCTTGGAGACGCCATGGCTGCATTCAGCTCAATCTTGTACGGCATCTACACGATCGTCATGAAGAAGCAGGTTGGCGACGAGTCGAAGGTCAATATGCAATTATTCTTCGGTCTCGTCGGCTTCTTCAACCTCGTAATGCTATGGCCTGGGTTCTTCATTCTGCACTGGACGGGCGTGGAACCATTCTCGCTTCCGGATACAAAGCGGGTCTGGACGATTATTCTGGTAAATGCCGTTTCTTCATTCGTCTCTGATATAGCATGGGCGTACGCTATGCTCCTCACGACTCCTCTCGTCGTGACAGTCGGTCTTAGTCTGAATATCCCATTGTCTTTGATCGGCCAAATTGTGCTTCAATCACAATATGCCAGTCCACTCTATTGGGTCGGTGCTGCTATTGTGTTCCTGTCCTTCTTGATTGTCAACCACGAAAGCAGGATAGAGGACGAGATTTCGGCTGAGATAGTCCGACCGTCCTCTGGTGAGTATGAAAGCATTCCTCGCGATGATGTGAGGTAGACACATTTTCTTCCGCTATACAGTGTGTTCTCTAGCACATGTTCACCTTTACGATTTTCGGTTTGTCCTTTTTGCGCCGTACGGCCGGTGCCGTCTTAGAGATTTTTCCAACTTTGCACGTTCAGATATACCAGAGCCAGTACAGCATTGATTGAGACATTGCAGAGAGAATAGGATCCAGGCCTTCAATTGATTCAAGTTACTCTTCGTGCATTCTAGGGCCCAGTGGACTCACATGTGCGTGCGCACCTACTCATCAACAATGGAAAGAGAAAGACCTTCACATCCAAGGGATGAGTTGAATACCCAAACATCTTCCTCGGACCTTCAATCGATTGTCAAGGATCAAGGAGAGATTGGAAACACTAGTGAAGAGATCAACAAATGCAAATTAAATAGACCCTTGCTGAACAATACAGAAGATACAACGCCGGTCTGCTCCCTTGACGCTAGAAACCTGGGTATATTCAATTAAGGTGAATGTAAATGAGATATTAGAATGTAATGAATTGCGCCAGGAGACGGGTATCAGGATCAACCGGTGGGGAAAAGACAGGGTCAGTAGAATGGCAACCAGTAGAAAGTGTGGAAAGGGCGAAGGACGCAAGTCCATTCAGGTAGATATACCATGCCTACGTCGCAACGGCAGGGGTAGTGCCGAGTTTTTTGCGGAAAACGATGACGCTCTTCAATGCGCCCAGCCAGCGTGCGAGGGACTCTTCGTCCGGAGCGCAGAGCCGGTAGGTTTTTTCTTCGGCGATAATCTGCAGACAGAATGTCTTGGACCGTGACATTGGGTCGACTTCGGCGGCATCAATCACTTGCGACATGGAGATGATCTTGAGCGCGGAATACTCTTGCTCGTCCTTGTAGAAAGCCAAACTCTTCGGTCGTAGCACCACCCAGAGCCGCTTCCACTGTCGTACGGTTCCCTTGATCCGCAGTCCTTGTAAATATCCTTGGCATACTACCCGTTCGGGATCGCGTAAGATAAGCTCGGATTGTCTACTCGTGTCGCGTGGTATGCCCAGGTCACGCGGCAAGCCCATGTCGCGCGGTAAAGACATGGGTTTATCCTCCGGGGCAGAAAGAGATAGAGTATGAATTGACGGCATGGAGCGCAGGCGGCTTCCCCGGGCTGGTGAGGGACCGTCTGAAAGCTCCGAGTAGGAAGTGATTTCATTTCCCGAATATTCCTGAATGCAGGAAGGTTTGCGGGCTGACGGGCCCGGAGATCGAGTCCGGCCTAGCTCGGGGGAGCTGGCACGGCCGGCGACATCGAAATCGGAGTGGTCGGTCGTGTCTTCAATCAGCTGTTTATTGATTGCGGGGAGTGCGCGTTTCTTGGATAGGGCCATAAAAGCAGCCTCGTCCTCATTGCCGGGAACTTCGGCGCGGATGCGATCGATCCAGTCATCAGCGTCGCGCTCCGAGAGCACCTCAAAACGATAGTTCTTGGAAGGGGTGAAGACACCGAAGACGTGCTGGCGATTGGAGCGGGGAGATTTCACTGGGGCCACGGCTGTCACTTCGGAGAGGTTGATGGAGACGCGGATGCGGGTGGCCTCCTCGTCCTTGTAGACGGAGAGGAGATTGGGCCGCAGGACGAGGTAGGCGGGCTTCCAGGAGGCGCGGAAGACATGCTTGTGCTTGACACGTCGGAAAACCTTTCCGGATTTCAAGACACGATCGAACTCGAAGCTCCCGTTCTCGTTGACGGGAGAGAAGGTATCCAAGTTGACCTGACCGTTGCGGGAGGGCGGCGCGCGAAAGTGAACGGAATGGTCGGGCACTTGAATCGCGGAGGATCTGCTCTGTCCCTCCGACAGCGAGGGACGAGCCAGTACCTGATTCATGGTGGCCGTGAAGACATATACGAAGGAGAAGGAAAGAGGTCTAGAGCAAGGTTCACTGTTTCTAGGTTTCAGGAAAAGGGGGAAAAACCCCGCGGCGTTGGGACGATCGTTGCCCACGACGAGGCCTGTCCGAGGAAGAAAAGACCATCAGGTGTGACCCGGTTAACAAGGCGAGGGTCACATTATAAATTCATGGTCTGATGTCAAGCTGAGAGCGGGGACGAGTCATTCTCAGATCCAGGCCAAGGTTGACCACGGGTCAATCCCGATCGAAGTACTTAAGTACTTCTCCAGCAGCCCGGCTGTTATATAATCGGGGAACCAATTTGGCTGCCTAGACACTACAGCACTTAGGACAAAGAAAGAGTCCAACTCCATTGCCCGTCTACATGCCTATGATCCCTTCGAGTAAGCAGGCACACGAACAGGGTCCAGAGTCGCGAGTCCAGACCATTCACTGTTCAGGCCACATCGCCCGTAGAGAGTGGAGCCGCAATTGCCTAGACCCCGGTACTGTCTACTTCATTTCCCGGCTGCACAATACTGCCGATACAGGTACTGGTACATGACTCCTTTCCCTTCTACGTTGACGAAGATTGGGATCGACTTTTCAACGACACAATCGTCCTTCGTATGGATCGGCGATGCCATTGGCCCCGGCCGCACTCGGCGTAACGGCCGGGTCGTCCCTGACGCCCCTAGACCCCGATCGACATACGCTAGTTCCAGGTGCGCATCACACACGAGTGAACCCTTGCTGCGAGCTACAGCTGTCTGTGTCTGTGGACGAGTCCTTTATACGTTCCGAGTACCTCGAGAGTACCTCGGTATATCGATATGGTTCCGTGTGATAAGCAAGCATCATGGAGTGTGTCTCCGTCGTCGTTGCCACATCGGGGGCTAGGATCGCTTCAATCTTCACCTAGAAGCCGTCCTATGTAGACACAACCCCATTTATAGACTAGCAAGCCTTATAGAAAATGCCAAGTCTGTTGTACTTTGGGGTGTACCTAAATTGACTGCGCACTGCGTGGTGCGCCACGCAGGGACAGGTCCACGACAGTCATAACCAACTACACAACAGACAAATACAAATCAGACCGAACTATGGAACCACGAACACCCCAATATGGCAAACGGGAAAAGTAAAAGACACCCTCCCGAAACAGAGAGGAAAAAAAAAAAAAAAAAGAAAGAAAGAAAAACTCTCCTATCCAAGTAAAATACACCATACTTACAAGGTAAATACGCCATCCAAGAGCGGCAACACGAGTCAGGGGGGCAAAGAGCGAAATTAACGGTTTCGGTGTGACGGGCCACAGACGCTTGCGCCTCCCCTGGTCTTGGCAGACACTTCTCCCATCCCCATCTCCCTTCCCCTTCTCTTTCCACAACCTCGAGCCCCTCGACTCTATTCATGTCCTCCACCCCCTTATCTCCCTCATCATTCACCTCCATTGTGTTGCTCCCGACGCCCTCTTCTCCATCTTGGGTCTGAGAAGGTTAGTTGGGGGAAGGAGAAAGGAGGCATTCCTCCGGCCACTCGTTTTTGTCTTGTGAGATCTGATCGTCACTCTCCTCAAAAAAAGGTACCCGTTCACTCCGGTACTACTTCTGCCTCCACTCTCGACCCGTCGACAACTTGCGGCCTTGTTTACCCCTCGGAGTACCGTCTTGAGTCCGACACAAACTCGATTCCGGCCCTGCTGCTTGGGTCCCGTCGACTTGATCATCGTGGGGTCTTGGGACGCGTGCCCCCCATCGCACTCATGAGTTTCATTCAGCGCATTACCAAACGGCTGCCCAGTGCGCCTAGCCTCCCCTTAGAAGATGTCTCCCGCGAAAAGGGCCATGGTTCGCCGCGGTTCGCCTTCTTCCGCCGGCGCATTCGCTTGAAGGGCAATTCTTCTATTTCTATACCCCTGGGATTTGTTTTACTATTTCCATGTCTTGTAATTGTCTTCATTTTACTTCTTTTTGTCCGACATCCTTCGTCTCCCGGGGGAATTCTAATTCCAGCGGGCACTCCGCCCTCCATTCGGTACGTCTCCCTTCTTCGCCCAGTCCAGGCGTTGCAATAGCTAACCGTGGTCTCTTCAATCCAGCAAAATCAGCGAAAAGCATGACAAAGTCTTCGCCACCGGCTGTATGCCCATCGATGCCGCCGAAATTGCGAAAGCCCCTCGTGCCAACGCTGCGTTCGTCGTTCTTGCGCGAAACAAGGAGCTGGAAGGTGTTATCCAGTCTCTCAAGTCGATCGAGCGCCACTTTAACCGCTGGTGGCACTATCCTTATGTCTTCCTGAACGATGGTGACTTCGATGATGATTTCAAGGCCACCGTGATGAACTACACCAGTGCCCCCGTGGAATTCGGCAAGATCGATAATTCCATGTGGGGTTATCCCGACTGGGTCGACGAGGAGGTCGCCAAGGAAGGAATTCGGAAACAGGGTGATGCCGCTATTATGTACGGTGGCATGGAGAGTTATCACCACATGTGCCGTTTCTATTCTGGGTAAGTAACCCTTTCGACTGCAAGAGTGCACACAATACTAACAGCGGTCCAGACACTTCTACAAGCACCCCCTCCTGATGAAATACGAATGGTACTGGCGCCTGGAGCCCGAGATCAAGTACTTCTGTGACATTACATAGTAAGCCTGCCTTGTCGATTTCGATGCTCCGTCCAATTACTCACCTGAAGCAGTGATCCCTTCCTCAAGATGATTGAGGCCAACAAGACGTACGGTTTCACCATTGCTGTCAAGGAACTTCGCGAAACTGTTCCGAACATTTTCCGTTATGCGTCAGCCTACAAGCGCAATAAAAACCTGCCGTCCAAGGGCTTGTGGGAGATGTTCTTGGAGCGTCCCGAAGAGCCCGCCGAGCCAGAGGCAGAGAAGCAAGACAAACTGCCTGAAGAAATTCTTCAAAGTGAAGTCGGTGACAATGGTCTTGATGACATTGACCCTGAGGCGATGGAGGGTGAGAGCTACAACATGTGTCATTTCTGGAGTAACTTTGAGATTGCCCGCCTGGATTGGTTCCGCAGCAAGGAATACGAAGATTTCTTCCAGATGATGGACCGCAGTGGAGGGTTCTGGAATGAACGTTGGGGTGATGCACCCATCCACTCCCTTGCGGCTGGTGCTCTTCTCGGTGTCAAGGATATTCACTACTTCCGCGACTTCGGATACCGACACACCACCATTCAACACTGCCCTGCCAATGCTCCCGCGCGGCAATTGCCCCGCGAACCCTACCTTGAGAGGACCACAGACGATGAGAAAAAGCGGATTGAAGAGGATGAGTACTGGGCTACACCTGACCCGGTCAAGGAGAATGGTGTTGGATGCCGATGCCGCTGCGATACCGACATTGTCGACGTCGAAGGCAAGCAGGGCAGCTGCTTGTCCGAATGGGTCGAGGTCGCCGGTGGTTGGGCCTCGCCGTAAAGCCATCTTGAGCGCCTCGGCCATGTGTATGCTTCGTTTTCTTCTCTGCGTCTTCATACTATTTGATTCGGCTGCGAGCATCACCTGGGCTTGCCCCACGGGAGTTTTCGGCTGAAACCTAGCGAGTTATGTTGACCGGGATTTCCTTTTTGGCGGCGTTCAATGGGTTTGACGGCTTTTCTTTTCGGATGATGGCGAGACTATTTTCATCACCCATGTTGACATCTTCATGTAGCATGCTGCCCCCATCACTGGGATTAAATGTGTGCTGTTTTTATTTGCTCGACGGATGGCTATCGTCTGGGAGGACCAGGTGATACCACGCGACCCAAGTTTTGTTCGCCAATGTTATATTCGCCTGCTCCCTGGTGTGTGCTGCCCGCTTTCCCTTTCCCTTTCCCAACACTTTTTTGGGGGTCATCTTGTTCATTCACGGACATACATACCCGGCCTCTGTGATGCTGCAGGTGTGATATGGGGTCGATTAACCCGGGAAGAAAGGTGGCAGCAATCTCGCCCTCCTTGCGTTTTTATGTGTTTTGTGTTTGTTAAATTCCTATCAGTCACTTGTTTCCCCGGCTCTTCCCAGCCTTCCCCTGCCGTCGCACCTGTGGTTTTGTCTTCCAGCATGCATCCATGAAATGTACATACCTTGTGTTCCTCTCCCCCCTTACCCCGTGGCATACCCCACGGGTCTCACCTGTCGCATTGTTTCCAAATCTCCTAAATACCAGATTCGAGCATGGCTGTCTATAGAGTATGGAATAATCATCGGTGGATTACGCAGAGAATGAGATCAGTATAATGCAATTCCTCTGTATATTTTCAGTGCCTGAAGTAGAGGAAATAGCCATAGGCTGCTAACAGCGCGATGCGCTTTAATAGCAGCTTCTTTGGCGTCAGATATTCTGCAATTACCCAAGTGGAATCAATTGAACCTACATATTTTGATCCACTCCAAAGCCAAGACGGCTTACAGTGCTTAGCCATCAGCACAGACATGCTCTCCACATTAAATTCCAGGGTGGGCCCTGAAGACGCTTGGCCATAGACTACAAGTGTAAATAACATTGTCCCATTAACTTGCCTATCTATGGATATTGAAGACGCGTCACGAAGGCGAGAAGATATTCAACTAGTGGACCGGACAGTCTTTAATACCAGTCGTGATTCGTTAGGAGTCACCTAAGTTCGTCTGGAGAGCATCAATACGACACTTACAATCAGTACCGCTCAACGTTGGAGAGCAAGGTGACATTCAAGAGGGGAGAACACCCAAGAGGGGAAGGTGTGGGGTGAGGGGGTTGATAGTGAATTATAACGGGCAAGATGCCGATAAACAAACCCCCTTTCTTCATCTCGGACATTTCTCCAACGGTCTTGCGAGGATGTGGATGTTCCTCTTTATTGGGCTGGCCGCAGCCTTTAACAATCCTGCTGGTGTAGATATTTGGTGCGGCAAGGCCTACCGATCGACGTAAGTGATTCCATTTGTTGCAAGACTCAGGCTAAAGGTCCTTCAGTAATGCCTCGTTCGAGCCTGGAGGCTGGATAGAAAGACCAGCTCAATCTCCTGTACCGCTCCTAGATCTGAAACTCCGCCCGCGCATGAATCTCTATACTCCGGGTGATGGCAAAGTGTCATTTATTGTTGATACGGAGATCTCATACATTCATGGTGAACCTTGGGAGATCACAGACCGTGACTCGGTGAGCCTCAATATTGAAATCGCGATTGACGGGGCGCAATTACATCTAATGCACTCGGTATCTGTCAACACCTCTTCCAATGAGCTAGAGTTCCCCCTGCGTGGTCTCGCTCCCCGCTTCGAGCCCTACCGTGTCAATCTCAAAGCCAATCGCCAGGGCGGTGGCCGTGTGTACACTGCCACCACGAACCTCTACCATTTACCCGAGCGCACAGACGGCGGCAGCATCACGAAGCTCGACAGTCTGTATGGCGGACTTCTGGTACAGGACTATGCCAATGACGCTTCATGGAGCCCGTTACTCCCATACTCCTACTACGTCAGCTGGGATGGCTATATCGAGAAATCCCTAAGCAATATCCAAAGCTTTAAAGATCAAGGCTATAATATCATCCACATTGTACCCAACGCAGGCCTTGCAAATGAAGCTTTCAACTTCACTGAGCTACGCATGTTCCTCAACAAATGCGACGAGGTCGGTCTGTGGGTGATGTATGACATGCGCTGGACATACCAGAACCTCACTTCAGTTCAGTATCAAGTCGATATACTCAAAACACACAAAAGTATGCTTCTCTGGTATACAGGTGACGAGCCTGATGGTCAAGGGGACCCACTGAATGCAACCAAGATCACGTACGACCTGATCAAATCGCTAGACCCATGGCATCCCGTTTCACTCTGTCTGAACTGTTACAATTTTTATTACGAAGAGTACTCCTCAGGAGCAGATATTATTCTCTCAGATGTATACCCCATTGCCGTCAACACGAGCTGGTCAACCGTCTATGACACCGCCTGCAACACAACGTATGGCTGCTGTGGCTGTGATGATTGCCTTGGAAATATGGAAGATATCTCGACTCGCCTAGATATCTTCGTAGGGTACCAATCCTGGGTTGGAAGCTCACCAAAAACTTTCTGGGGTGTGCCCATGGCCTTTGGAAATGAGTCCTTCTGGACGCGGTATCCCACTGCGGCGGAAGAAGTGACCATGACCATGTTGAACTTGAATCATAATGCAAAAGGGATTATCATGTGGGATTATCCCACCACCAATGAGTTGTCTAACATTACAAGCAAATTGAGTCAGGTTCTTGCGAGTGATCAGGCTGCGAGGTTCTTGTTGGGTGCGCCCACGGTTCCGCTGCGGGTGACAGGGCATTCTAAAATGGATGTTTCGAGCTGGATGGTTGGAGGTAGAATGTTAATTAGCATCCTGGCTCTCCAGACGCCTTCATGGTCGAATACTGTGACGATCGAACTTCCTGGTGGCGCGAGTGTCATTCAGGAGGTGCTTTGGGGGTCGGGAGGCTGGAATCTGGACAATGGTGAGCTCGTCAAGGAGGGAGGACATGCGCTAGAGACGGATATTATTATTGTTGAGTTCAAGGATTGATTCCTTGGTGGATTGCTATTTGCGCTATGGAGCTTGATGTGACGAGATCGCGTTCATGACTTCATTTTCTCTGATACTTCTCCAAAGTGCCCACAGTCGTGGGTACTTCTCTTCAGTGATAGAGCAACTAGTTAGGCTCGATCAGGTTTATAGAATTCGATTTTATTTGATTCGATTTGAGCCAAGTAAAGACGATACTTTTGATTCTCGGTTTCTTCCGCAGCCTGTATAGACGTGGCAAGAAGCATGATATATCTTTGAGTTTTCAGCGTCGCCGGGCTTTTTGTTGCTTGGTGTATCGTACAGTGTCCCACCTAGCCGCAGCTCCTCAACAATTCATCTGCACAAAGGCTTTGGAGGCAGGGCCAGAGAAGGATCGCTCAGTGTTGGAAGTTCTGACCTAGCCGTTGACGCTTAGAGAGTGCTCACTTGTTGTACCAATTTAAGACAGAATTTGCTTGATAACTTGAACTGGGACACATCGTATCAAATCTTCTGTGTTTCGGATCTTCGTTTGCTTGTGGAAGATCTATACCACGCACAACGTAATTTCTGCAAACTTTTACGAGATCAGTCAGCGGTAGTAATCAATCAAGTAGTGATTTACACAATCAATTATGTGACAATATTTGACGCAGTAAGTATGGGGATCTGAGGGCATCATACCCGCGTCATGCCCATGCTACATTTGGTATCGGATTGGGAACGGTATTAATGCTAGATGTAAGATGTAAACAAAACGAAATTGTGAGTGCCTTGTGAAATGATACGATCGAATATTACTTGCTTGGTTGGCGTTTACCTCGCACCTACCCGGGACCACGCAGATGTTCGTCTACATGAGGGCCTCATATCGGACGCTTTGTTTATGTTGTCAATGAATACCTTTGACTCAGTCACGAAGGCTGCAACTATCATCACAATCTTTCCAGAATGTACGGCCAGAAACTTCATTTGTCCTTGGACATTTTGCCAGCAGAAATTCATCTGTGAGATCGCCGATTGTGTCCCAACACAGAAGCAGGTAATCGAGCTCATGATCGGTAATTGACGTCTGTGCCACAACTTGAAAGATTTATATCTATGAAGAAAAGAAGTACCAGACTTCTCTGGGCATGCCAACGCGGTCAGCTCGAAGCATGTGTACGATTCCTCGAGCCTGGAGCCGATCCAAAAACCCGAATTTCTTGTGGCTTACATTTCGCTGACTACTCAATGTCGCTGCCTATGGTTGACTTATAGAAAACTTCCAAGTTCTTCTCTCATAGGGAGCCGATCCAACTGGCCAGGACGGATCTGGAGATACGCCATTGTTTCCTGCGATCGAGAACGGTGATGCTCCCATGGGGCAGATGTTGCTGGAGATGCGGGCCGACCCTAATGGTGAGAATGAGTATCGATATCTGGAGGCGACTCCACTCAAACTGGCGATGCACCAGGAATTGGGTGTCATTATTTGGCTGCTGGTGGAGAAGGGTGCAGGTCTTCCTTCTTAGGGACGGCATGTCCTGGTAATCATCGTGAACATGTGATATTTTTGCTGGCTGGCTGATATCATGTCTCAAGGTTCAGGCAGAATGATATGTTCATCCCCGAACATTGTATTCCTAAAAATTCCATATTTGAGTTTTCAAATACCGTGGTGTATACTTTTCGGTGCACGCGTGGACCAGTAAATATAGCATAATTCGATGCAGTCCTACTTCTGGGGGTACTCATGCTCTATTGCCGGAGGATCGATTTTGAACCCGTAGAAGATGACTGATACGTTGGCGCTAGAAGGGTTCCTAAAAGTCATCGACGAACTAAGCTCAGATGACGTCAGCTTTGACAAGAATGTTAGAGGGGAATCTCAGTCTCCGGGGCCCAAATCTACGACTTTCTTCTCTTTTGTACATTTGGTGGATAATCTCGTTCATGAAAGGAAGACTGTTCAAGTATGACCCGCGTTAAGATTATCTCATAGTGTGTCAACATGGCAAAGCCCCGCAGAGAGGGAGATCGGTGGGGCTGAGTGGAGTGACCTTCTTATCGGCGACGTTAGTATTGTCGGAGCTTCAGAGCCGTATTTCAGCGCCGTGGAAATAAGCAAAATAGCACATGCGATCTGGTCGCTACGGTATGAAGTACCATGACCGTTGCCGTTGCACATAGGGAAATACAATGTAGCTGATCCCCCGCTACCTTTGATCGCATTCTATGCTTATCACCTCCAACGGCCCAAGTGCTTCTCCATCACGGCTTCCCAAGATTTCCCCTCTTTCCCAAATATCTGCCCAACCTACATTAATCTTGCCTGGTACCTTTGGTGCCCTTTGAAGTGTCTCTCTTGCCCTGAGTCAGACACTCCAAACACCTGACGAGCGAACTCCCCGCGGACCCACCGGGGGCACATGCCTCTCCAGTTCCCGGCCATCAACGTATGCTAAAGGCCTTTTGATTCTACCCCTCTCTTCGCTTTGACGTGATTTTCACTTGATGCTCGTCTCTACAATATGACTGATGCTCCGGAGTCGCCCAGGCGTCCACCGAGTGCCGCAGCTTCCCATCTTCAGTATCCGACCCTCCCGCCCCTCACGGCCTCTGTAGAACAGTGGCTATCCCACTCCCGACCCACCAACAACATGGCCTCTGATCGCCCATCCGAGCCTCCTCACAAGTCCTTGAGTGATAGCTGGGCTACTCTCAGTGTTTCCGACTTGCATTCAGAGGATGGTAACCGGTCCGAACAAACCGACACCGCGTCGCTGATCGACCAGACCACACCCGACGATGTCGCCAGTCTCGACGAGCGGTACAGCAGCAGCGAGGCTGATGGCCCAGATGAGGAATATCGCCGTGATCAGGAATGCGAGGAGACATATCGCGACGAGGCACCGAGCACTCGAGGGTCTCAACTATTTCCCAAGCTCTATACTCATGCCGCGGCGATCGACGATAGCGGACTCACAACTAGACCACGTCAGTTATCCGAGTCTATCGAATTCCCGGAGCCCGAGATGTGGCCAGAGACTGAGCGGGTTGAGTTTAAGCATACGACTCTTATCTTCGACGATAAGATGGCCGCAGCATTAAAGAGTCAACTACCGGCCTTGTTGCTGCCATCTAATACGACCGACTCCATACTCATGGCTACGGTCCAACAAACCATGACCAAGCACAGTCTGGACCTTGACAAGCCTTTCCGCGTGTTGTACGTTGGCCAGCCCGAATACCGCAATATCATTCTTGACAAGATTGGCGATGTCTTGGTCTCAAGCTCATCGACCGGATCACCGAGCAGCTCTGCTGAGTCTTCACGCTACCATGTTGTGCCCACATCTTTTGGAGCAGGCGCCGTGCCAAACTTTGCCGAGTTGCTTCCTATTCATGTCCAGCTCGTCGTAGACGAGTGCATGGAAGCTACCGTGGGCTCCCCGCAGGACCAACCCCAAACCCTGCATTTAACGTTCAAAAATCGACCATCGTGTCGTTCATGGTGGGATGGATACAAATACTGTGTTTCATCAGCATCAGAGTGGACTCTTCCCGACATGGCAATCATTTTTGTGTCTAGCCACGATGACGCTTCAGTTTTGCAAACCCAACGGCTTGCTCATGCCTTTTTAGAGCGACATGGAATACCCGCAATGGTCATCTCTGAGGAGCCGATGTGGGAGCATGTCAGTGACACCGTTCCGCTGAACCAGGATAGTCTTCACATGTGTCTAGAGTCTCGAAACGCTCAGACCGGAGAAACAGTACTTCTTCGACGCTACCCAATCGATCTGGAGACTTTCGAGAGTATTACCCCTAGCCAGCTCAATAGAAATCTAGCTTCTCTTATGGAGCTCTATCCCAACAAGTTGCACAAGACAACCGCCGATTCTCCAAGCCTGGCTCAACGACGCTCAAACCCTGACCCAGAGAAATATCCTCTCAACTGGATACCTCCAGCGTATGCCAGCCGGGCTTATGATGTTGCCCCGATGCTGCGTTTGGTCACGCTAACTCTCATCTCGGCAATCGCCCTCTCAATCGGTTATGCCGCCGTCAAGACCGTGATTATTCTTCTCGCCCAAAGTATTGCCGGATCCGCTTTGTCTCACATATTCTCTCCATCCTTTGTACCCATTCCAACGACTGCAATGAGTTTTGAAAACGTGAGACAAACTGCCTTGTCCGTTCGTCCTGATGATCAAGTGGGATTACTTCAAAGCCAATCTTCGGATAATGCTATCATGGAGCAAGTCACTGGACTTAGCATTGCAGCCTCTGCAGAGCCCAGAAATCCGGACATATTTGAAATCCAAGTTGTTGGAGATTGCCATGTGGTGATCAAGCCGCCTCGAAACCTTGCATCTTCTAAGAAGCAGGCACGATTCAACGTCAGTGTTCAACGATACGATCAAGCCCTTCCTTATGAATTGTCTCGGCTATTTTATGATGTCTACTCACTACGATTGGATCGAGAGGAAGCTTACGGCTTGATCAATGTTACAGTCACTGCCAAGTCAAAGATACCCATCAGACAAACTACAGTGGTTGACTTCGGTACCCCATGGCTGAAGATCGCCAATTGGAGACGCGCAGCCCGCATCATATCTTCGCAGGTGACGAAGGAATTGGGAGTCGTCCAAAGTAATCTTAACGAGGTCTACGGACGACTTACCACAGACCTCACTGACATCTATGGCCACATGACCACCGACCTGACTGATTTCTATGGGCATCTATCCACCGACCTTCAGTCCATTGCGGGGAGTGTCGCCAAGAGATCTCACCATCTGCGAGCTAACACTGATTGCCTTCAGCTGGATGGCCTTCATGCTCGAGAAAGTCTGCGGTCGAGCTCGAAGCAGCTCTCGACCTTTGTCCACAATGCTCTCGGACAACTCCGCAGTGCAACTTCTGTCCTACACAGCCGCTCGATTCATATTGATCAAGAGGCCAGGACGTTGCTTGGCGATGCGAGGAGCTTCTTGGAGAAGTCTGCTGCGAGGGTCAATGTTCGATCTATGATAGACCGAATGCGCAGTACAAACTATGCCACGCTCGGTCGGGCTCAGACCCGCGCACGTCAGGTTGTGGGGCTTCAATCTGCAAAGTCTGATTGCTCAGGTGATAGCCACAAGTGTTGAAGGCGTTCGCTTCTTTTTTCTTGCTTATTCACGATTTGATCTTGGCTACTGGGGGGTCCCTTTTTGTTTACGGCGATCGGGGCTAAGGGGCGGGTCTGATACTTTGGATCGGGGTAAACACGCGAATATCTCTTCGGCGTAATGCAATTCAGTTGAAAGTATGAATATTATTTGATCCTCGGATAGGTACCTTGGTAGGTTACAGGTCATGTCAAATATGTCCGGTGTAAATACAATGCAAGAAAGGGAAATTCGCCCCTCGCATTCAGCCCAAGGCGGTGGCGGTTCTGCCCACGCGCACCCAAACCATTAATTTTTCCCCCCTCATTGCCCCATTTCCTGATCAACAAAGCCAATTCTTCCACTGATTTCTACTTTGATCTCGGTGTCTACCACCTCTCTCCCCTCTTCTTTTTATTCTTTTGCCTTTGATCCATCCTTCCAACCACCGCCCGCCATGTCTGACGCCGCGGAGACCAAGCCCGACCCCACCACTCAGGCTCCTGAGGAGACCAAGCCCGAGACCGCCACCACCGGCGAGGGCGAGAAGACTGTGACTGAGGTTGCTGTCGATACGGCCAAGGAAGCTGCTGATACTGCCAAGGACGCGGCTGCTAAGACCTCCGATACCGTTTTCTCCATGTTTGGAGGCGGTCCCAAGAAGGAGAAGAAGGAGGAGACCGAGGAGGGTACGGATGAGCCCTCTGGCTCTGCTAAGGCCCAGAAGGAAAGCGAGGTAAGCTTTTTTGATATTCGGCTTCAGTTTGGTGCGGGGTCAAAGCTTTGAGACGTGTCTGTTGCAACCAACATATCGCGGGGGTGGGGGGGGGGGGGGGTGTTTTTCTGGCCCCTGCATATTGTGTGGTTGTTCTTCAACTAGTCTTGAGCTTACCTACACTATCTATCGGAGCTTTCCCAGGTTATGTTAGGCAGATGACTCACATCGCATCTTTTTTAGAACCCCGAGGACGAGGCCCCCGAATCCCCCGATGTCCACTTCGAGCCCGTCATCCGCCTCACCGAGAAGGTTGAGACCAAGACCAACGAGGAGCTCGAGGAGCAAGTCTTCAAGATGCGCGCCAAGCTGTTCAAGTTCGACCGTGAGAGCAAGGAGTGGAAGGAGCGTGGTACTGGTGACGTTCGTCTCTTGAAGCATAAGGAGAACGAGAAGACCCGCCTGGTCATGCGCCGGGATAAGACCCTCAAGGTCTGCGCCAACCATTACAGTGAGTCGATATTACTAGAGCCCTTCTAGGAGCATTTTACTGACTGGGAATCAGTTGTCCCCGACATGAAGTTGAGCCCCAACGTTGGCAGTGACCGCAGCTGGGTCTGGAACGCCGCCGCCGATGTCAGCGAGGGCGAGCCTGAGGCCCAGACTCTGGCCATTCGCTTTGCCAACAGCGAGAGTGAGTTTCTACATTTCACATGTGTCGTATGAAAAGTGTTACTGACTAGCTCCAGACGCCAACCTCTTCAAGGATGCCTTTGAGAAGGCCCAGCAGGAGAATGAGAAGCTCTTCGGTGCCGCTAGTGAGCAGTAAATCGGCCACTCTCTCGAAACAAGCCTCACCCTTTTTGCTTTGCACCGAGGGGGTTGAGGACTCACGCCCGTGACGCGCTCGTCGCCAGCCGTCTCTGAGGACAGGAGCTTGCCCTGAAATCCCTTGCCATCCCTTCACCACTATTCAACAACTATGCCTTTTACCCCATATTCCCAATTTTACCCCAATTCCCTTCCCCGACGACGCGATGAACGAGGCAGCGATGATGTTGATTTCCACAGCCATCGTGATGTGATTATGAAATGGAGGGCAGCTCCCAGGTCCTACAGTCGGCAGTAGATAGAAATTCCCTCGAATATACACCCTACACGTCACTCATGAACTTTGAGGTGTGTCTCTGGATGTATATAGGCCGTTGTAGCCAATGTAAAAGCTATACCTAGACATCCCGAGGCAGCTTGTTCTCGAGGAAACATGATCTTTTCTACGAGATTCCATCTCCAGAAATCAGCTTTCAAGCATCAGCCACGAATACTATAGCTCGAATATTCCACGAAATTCGTCTCGTCCGCCGAGTGAGGATCAAGTGAATGCGATCGGTGTGGAGGGTCAATGGGCGGACTGATCTGAGTTGTCTCCCCGTCGACCTCATTCTTCCCTACTCCCGTCCCTTTCATCCACCTCCATTATTGGCGACTCCAAGACACACGAGAAGTTTGAAGTCGGTCCCTCTTGAGTGATTGTCGACTGCGAAGTGAATCTTACATACCGCCTCGCCGCGAACCTCGCGCGAACTCTCTCAACCGATCCACCTTCCGCGCATACCCCTCTGCCCCCGACACCACGCCCAAAAGAGCCTTGAGAGAAGCTAGTCACTCGCTCATTCAAGATGCCTGACGTGAGTCTTTAATCAAGCTCCCGTTGTTATATATGCTGGCGCCGCTGGCTCTGTGGAAGCTCGTGCCGAATTGCTGGCGCCCGGCCTTCGCACCCGCTTCGCGCCCTGTTGATTGCGACTTTTCACTGGCCTTGGCCATTGTTCTGAGCTTTATTTGTGCTTGTACATTTGCTGATTCTTGGTTTCCGCCGTTCAGGTTAAGCGCAACATTCGTCTCGTGACGTCGCAGCACATCATGTACGTGATCAACCTCATTCTCCTTCCCTCGATTCGAATCGTCACCCGTGCTTCGGAGCCTGCATTTCTTTCCGAAGACACAAGTCATATCCTGTAGTGCATAATGCGCTCTTTCGGAGACAGTGATCCTTGCTTTGCTCGCGCGTCAACCTTCGATCTCACTATAACATGCACACACACACACACACACACACACACACACACACACACACACACACACACACACACACACATATGGGAGGATTGGTGCATCAGCTAATGGTTGAATTGCAAAAACAGTGACAAGCCCTCCGAGGTTGAGGGATTCCCTCAACGAGAGTGGTCTATCGAGGTCTATGCCGTGAACGAGAAGGGCGATCTGGTTCCTGCGACTCTTTTCGACAAGGTCATCTATCATCTTCACCCGAGTTTTGGTAGTCGCGCTGTCCAGAGTACGTGGATTCCCCGCTGAGGTTATACCTGCAAGGTGTAGTCTAGAAGAATAATAGCTGACACGGAGATTCGAAATTCAGCCTTTACTAGGCCACCTTTCCGCATCTCAGAAGAGGGATGGGGTGAGTTTGACATGCAGATTGAATTCGTTGCCGACAAGTCCCACATCATTCAGCACGATCTGAACTTTGCTCAGGAGCGTTATGAGTCCAAGCATGTCGTTGTAAGTCTCTGCCTCTCTCTCATTCCAAGCATCGTACCTGACCCAGTGATTCGCAAACAGGTCTTCAAGAATCCTAAGCCTGCTCTCCTGGAGAAGTTGCGCGAGACAGGTCCTGTCCCCGGTGACGAGAATGGCATGAAGAACAAGCGTGGCGCGACTGGCGAAGAGAGCGCCAAGAAGAAGAAGCGCACTGACAAGAATGTAAGGTTCCTTCATTGTCAAACATGAGATCCCGAGCTGACTATCATCTCAGGTTGATATGGACAAGTTGGCCGATGGTCTGCAAAAACTCAACGAGGACGACCTGTTGCAGGTTGTGCAGATGGTCCATGATAACAAGTCATCGGACTCTTACACCAAGAACGACGTTGAGCGTGAGTCCCTCCTTTCCTTTCGAACAGAATTCCCCTTTTCCTAACACGCATCGACAGAGGGCGAATTCCACGTCGACCTGTATACCCTCCCAGACGCGCTTATCAAGATGCTCTGGGACTTCACGGCGGAGCGTGGCTTCCTGTAAACCTAGACAGCATATCTGTTCTCGGTTGGAATTCTGATTTTTTTTTCCTTTTGCCTTCATCTGCAGAAATGCGGCTAAGATCTCCTGTCCATGCTTTTTTCCTTTTATTTTCTGATACTTTGATCCTGGGGAGTTAGCGGCCCTCAGAGGAACTTGGCTGGGACTTTTTTTCTTTTCGTGCCTTTTCTTTCTTTCCCGTAGATCCTTGGTACTGATATTGATCACCATTGGCTATGTGCACTGGAAGTGGCTTCGGGCTTTTTTGAAAAAGCAATGCATGTATTCCTTTTTTCTAATACTCTATCGGGATTGATAGACTTCTGGTATGGATGCTGAATGAGAAAAACCTGACATGTCCAGAAAATACATTTTGCTCTTGAGTTACAGGGCAATATGAAAGCGTATGCGAATACCAGTAGACATAAATCAGCTCTGGGTGACTACTGATGTAGGCATGATATGATAAGAAAAAGGCAAAATCTTTGGTTAAAAAAGAAACAAGACAGCATGGGATATCTCAACGAGAAACAGCTAGAAAACACAAGATCAAGAGTAAGAGTTAAGACACGTCCGACCCGCCAGACAGAGCCAAGCACATCGGAAAGAAAGATAGCGCAACAACCAAGGAAAGAAAGGATGGAAACCCAGGAGCGCAGATAAAGTCAAAGGAAAAAACCAAAGCAAGAGCCCATGATCCAAAAGTCCCGTTCCACGGTCTATGTAGATCCAGATCCAACGCCAATAGTCCGTTTCATTTATTGTTTCTTTGGCCGATCAAACAAGGGAAGTATTCAAGACGTTCAGTGAGGTGGGACGTTAGGAAAAGAGGAGACGTGAAAGGCATGGTGATGAGATGAAAGGAGAGAAGGATAGTGAAAGGGTGAGTTGTGAGTGTCAGTGTGAAGGAGGGGGACGGAAACATTGCACTGCAATTGTTTGATCGTGGAATGTGAGGAGGTTTTGCATTTAGAGCACACGGTTTCTAGCAAGAAGTTTAGTCTGGAATCATTCAAGATAGCGAGTTGATCGACATACAGCTTCAACAGGTCCTCCAGGCTATCGGCACTGCAGCTGCGGCCCTTGGGGATGTTGCGAATGATATCGACAATGGTAGTGAAGACGTCGCCATTGCGGTAAGCCAGCAAAGCAGGAGCTTTAATATGATCCATCTCGGCAATCTCCTGGTGCAGCTTGACGAAATGGACGTTGGGTTGACGAGCAGCAATGGTAACAAGACATTCCTCGACAATGGCACTGTCATCAGACTAGAAAAGAAAAAAAAAAAAACAGATGTTAGACAAAGGTAATTTCAAAGCATCAGAATCATGGGTACATACCGACGGGTCATAAATGCAAACCACTACCACGGTGTCCGGCGTCACCTTCTCAATGGCATCGAGGTACCCCGCAGCATCGACGGTCTCCACGGCACCCCATCTGCGGCCCCGAGGTGAGGGGCGCCGCATACCGCGGCTTTGCAGTTCCTGCATTCGCGAGACACGCCACTTGCGCATGAATCGTTCCTCGTCATCCTCACTGCCGGACGAGCTGTCATTTGGCTTGATCGGTGTGTCATCGCGTGTTTTGCCGAAGGAGTCATTGCCGTTGAAACCGGCGGCGTTGAGCAGGGTTCTCCGGAAGGACTTCTTGCGGGCCCGCTCAAAGGCCTGGGCGTCAGCAATGACACCCTTGGGGCCTGTATTGGCGTCGAAGACGGTATTGGGGATCTGGTAATTGGAGCGAGAGGAGATCATCTCGTCCGGGTTCTCGTCCTCGTCTTCGGAGTCGAGGACGCGGCGCTGGCGCAGATTGCGGGGTTGGGAGGAGTCGGAGAAGTCAGGGCTGGAGGAGCGGTCCTGATAGTGGTGATCTTCGGGGTGGGAAGAGAATTGGTGGCGGTTGTTGTTCACCAACTGATTGAATTCGTCTTGGGCAGACATGTTGACGGCCGGGGGGGGGGGGAGAGGAGTTTTTAAAGCGTATAGGAAAGCCTGGGGCCGTGTGAAGTCTCAAGAGGATGTAGGCGCCGGGCGTGAGAATGGGGATTAGTTTCAAGCCAAACCCCTGAAGCCAAAAGGAAATCTGGGACGGAGATGGGGCTAAGCAGGGAAGAGATCGACGTGAAACGGTGAAGCCCCTTTTTCACCGTTTCAGGTGTCGATGACCCTCGGGACCCACCGATTCTCGTGGTTCTTCGATGATCATGATTCTCGGTTTTTCCCTGGCCTTTCACGACTCTCGACGGTCGATTGACTCGATTCTCTAAGTCAACTTCCATGGCCTGGATCTCTCATTCTGATCATGATCCCTAATCCGTGGATGCGGATCAGGATCAGGATGAAGATCCGAGTCAAATCCTACCGTATCTAACAATAACCATGATGATCACCCCCAAATTATACCCAACATGGGCTCGAGGATCGTGCGTCTTAATACGAGTGATAGCCCACGATCTCGCAATTAAACTCGTCGAGTCCAGCCCTGCCGTTAGCACCTGTTCCTCAAAGGGGTAATATCTCCCCATGACGAGTCGTGAAACTCTCGTCGCACTAAGACCGGGATGACGAAGATCATCGTCTCGAATCCACGCCACGCTCGTTCGATGCGCCTCGTGCCGGACTCAGCCTCGTCAGGCCCGGTCTTTCTCTGCACTATTTTCGGATCCGATCGAACGTGGAACGGCCCGACTCCACTGCCGTCTACGCGGTTGGAGTTCACGGCTCGAAACCTCGTAGATTATAGATTGTAGATCCTACCCAGCAGTTCATGCCCACGGTAGAGCCGGTGTCGAGGGGGTGGATGGGAACAGGTTGTCCATTTCTGTAACTAACTCTTTGCCTCTTTTTTGTGGGGTTGCCTGGTTGCCCGGTTGCTCAACCATCGGGCGATCTATGCCCGGCCTTGGGTTGCCTTCATTCTCAATCCAGGCCCCCGTAGATGGTGGACTTGGGTATCAAATGAGACGAGGAATCTCGAGCTTTTCTCTTCTCTGCCATTGAAAAATCTTTCCGCGGAGAGAGTCCAGACAGTCCGAGTTTAACAAATCATTCCTGCGTGGCAGACACGTCGACCTAATCGACTGAATTCAAGCTGACTGGCAGCACAGAGGAGGCGCGTTGCACTTGTACACCTACAGCCCGTCTACTTCTTCTACTGGGAATTCTCCAGGCAGCTGAACCAGAGATCTTTTATGAATGCCCTATGTCTGACGCAACACGCCATGCTCGCAGACGCCCCACAGAGAATCAAGTCCAGCGCACACGATCACCAAAACCTCAAGATCAAGCACAGTGAAAACAAATGGAAATTGGAACTGAAAAACAGGGTCGGATCCGAATCCCACGAGAGATTCTGCCTCAGAAGAAAAAAAAAAAAAAAAAAAAAAAGACACAATAGGTACAGGCACACTCTTTCTTTCGAAACAAGGAGATAAAGGGTAAAGAGAAGAGAGATGACGCAAAGGACGCACAAGGTTAAAAAAAAAAAAATAAAGCGATAGATCACGGCCATTTCCAAACCGGTCCTTTCCTTTCCGCAAAAGAATACATGCTGAGACCGATGCAGGAAGGACAATCCGGTACTAAGACGGGGTAAATAGAAAAGGGTAAAGAAAAAGGGGGGGGGATTTGAGAAGAGAAAAAAAAAAAAAAAGAAAGAAAGGGATAGAAAAGATCAGAGAGAAAAGGCATCATCCAGCAGGGGGAAGGGAACAGGAGAAACGAAAGTTTTAGAGGCAGTGTCAGAAAATCAACGCAACCTCCACCCCGTTCTCGTGCCCAAACATTTGTGTCGTCACTTTCGTTTCTGCCCCGTCGCGCTCACTACCTTCACATGCGACGAATCGAATTGTCTGCGCCGTGATTATCGCGAAAACCGGGGAGTTTCCCGGTAATGATTATTATCGTACAATGGCGGAGATTCGACTCATCGACCCAAAGAAAATTTCGAATAAGAGCATTGCAAATGATCGACACGGGGTATCTTGCGTTTGTTTTCTTTTTTTTTTTAGGATTACCAGGCCCAGACCTTGAGCTGTGAAGAGGAGGGTGATTAGTAGCTGGTTCATGACGGGAGAGATCACAGACACGTACCAGAGAATCCCAAGATCCAGTGCACAAACTGATACCGTCGTTGCTGACACCCAAGCAGCTCACACGGTTCTCGTGGCCGCTCAGGGAGCCGATCTTGTCGCCGCGCAGGACATCCCACACCTGTATTCCAGTCAATGCGTGTCTCGATCATCAGGAGCGGGCGGGTACATACCTTGCACTCAAAGTCATCGTAACCAGCAAACAGTAACCGGCCAGAAACAGAGAACGCGACGGAGGTGATACCACACAGAACTTGGTCGCTCTAGAACTTCATTAGCTTTGTTCTCGGCCCACATGACGAATGATGAACGAACCTGGTAGATGTTAAGTTCGCGGTCGGCGCGGATATCGAACAAACGGCAAGAGGTGTCGTCGGAACCAGTTCCAAAGGCGTTGCCATCGGGGAAGAATTGAATGGCGTTGATATCGGACTCGTGGCCAGCGAAAGTCTGCACAGCCTTGCCGGTACGCACATCCCACAGCTTAGCGAAAGCATCGCAAGCGCCGGAAACAAAGATGTTCTGGTTGGTCGGGTTGATGCTGATCGACATCACATCTCCGAGGTGGTCGGCGAATTCGGTGACCTTGGATCCAGACTCGATATCCCACAGCATACAGGTCATGTCGCCGGACGAAGTGATGATACGGCGGTCATTGAGGAAACGGCAGCAGGAGAGGTAGCCCGAGTGGCCGGAGAGCTCGCGCGCGACACGGGTGGGACCCTCACGCGAAGACAGATTGTAGATGGAACAAATGTTATCCAGACCACCGCAGGCCACATAGTTTCCGCTCGGCGCATAGGCACAGGTCATGACCCAGGAAGATCGCAGGGGGATGGCGTGGACTTTGTTGGTGGTGTAGGCATCCCAGATGATGAGCTTTCCGTCCTGCGAGGCCGAGACGAGGTGGCGACGGTCGGTCGACCAGTGCATGGCGTAGATCTTGGCAAGATGGCCCTTCAGCGTCCGGCGCGGCTTCATGCCAATTCGGGGGAGGGCATCGGTCTGGCCCTGCGCAACCTGTCGAACTGTGGACGTGAGGTCAGTACTGGTTCCCAGATCATGGTTTCAATGGAAGCCGAGTGCTCCATCCGGAAGACTGTGCCAGGGTCAGAGAAAGCTGGGAGGTTCGTACGAGAGGTATCGGCCAGTTCATCCTTGCGACGCTTGATCTTGTCCTTCAAACCCTCGGCTTCGCGCCTGGCCGCAGTAATCTTGGCCTGCATCTGTTCGCCTGTCATGTCGGCCATTTTGCCCAAAGGCCCCTGAAAGCAGTTGTGAGGGGAAAATGTAGAGTTGACGAAGGGAACAACGATAGGAGGGGAGGTTGAGGAGAGGGGGCTGAAAGTGGAGCGAAAGAGGACAGAAAGGCGGAAGCGACCGAATGAGGTCTTCACGCTGTGATCATAATACAGTCAAATAATCTTAGCAAGGGGGGGGGAAGAGGGATTCTGTACGAGTCCACGGCGCGAATTGGGGGGAAAGGAAGAGGGATTCGATCGAAGGTTCTGAACAGGGGGTGAGCGAGTCCAGCCTGGTATTACCGGCTGCTAGTGGTAACTCGATAACATTGCCCGGTTTTTTCGACACCCCCGACCATCGATGCTTGCACGCCTCTTGATAGTGATACAATTCCAATCATCTGAACTTTTCCCATGCAGCAGTCATAGACTCGGTCATTCTGATTTTCATTTTGAACTCAGAGTCGGGACAGCCGTGGAGAGAATCCACGGTCAATACACAGGGGTCATTCCTCGCCGGGTACCTGAGCATCGTTCCCTTCACCTGCGCAATCCATCATTGGACTGATTTACACGATCCTGTTCAATCACTCATCTTCTTGCTATTCAATTAATTGATATCTATGAACTGAGTTCGGGGGACAGAGTCTGTCCACTCGGCCCAGAGTACAGTCCGTACGATACGACCTCCTGACGGAGTAATTCACTGTGGCGCTGGGGATCGGCCTAGCGCGCCCATTGATGACTTGGAAAACTGAAAAATCAGCCATAATAGGGGACAGTCGAATACTAATACTAATAGTGTCAATTGTAACGGAGTCACGTATTGAGTATTAAGTATTGCGTGTGGAACAGATGGGTCAGGACCTCACAGACGGACCCCCTGGTCCCTCTCCACGGCTATTTCCCTCATACTACAGTAGTGTACTTCGGTCATATCTCTCTTATTTTCCTGATCTTTTTTTTTTCCGGTATTGTTGATAGCTGATTTAGGGTCTGGGCGTCACAGTCCGTAGAAAGACAAAGGGGGGATTACTGTCGGGGCAAATTAAGCCGCTAGACGCCAAAGCGGAGATTGGCCTGTTCTTGGTTTCGTCCCTATTATAACTGTGTGGTCGGATGAAATCACCTTGTATGGAGACCGCGGTACGGATTACGAAATAAAGAGCTTCACCTCAATACCTTACTACTCCGTACTTTATACGAATGAAATCGCTCAGCTCCTGTACCACCAGCCCCAAAGCTCTGGTTCGCGGCGCTAAAGAAGGAACCATTTGAACCCCACCACGCTGACTAACCCACATATTCTCCCATCTTCAGAGGAGAGAGAGAGAGCCTCTTGAGGTGGCACTCTTGCTCCGGTTATCCATACTGGCGGGTCCCGCCCGTTGGTGCGTGCCTTCAGTATCCAGGGCATCGCCGAATGGGCTTGTTTCCCGCGCGTCAAGATGAGGACCGATCCCAAGTTCTCCACTGCATCCAAGACCGTCTCCCCCTTTTCTTTTTCTTCCCTACCCGGACGCAACCCAAATTGATAATCTCGGCGAATTGGTCATGGTCGATCACTATTTGACAGAGACCTAGCCGGATTCCGTGAAGGGGTTCCAGTGTTGTTGTTGTTTTCCCCTTATGGATACTTTGAGTCCCGTTTGGAAATAACCCAGGGAATAGTCCTGGGAAATCTCTGCAGTCAGCAGAACACTACCTCGTTCATGAGCTGAGTCGGATTTTGTGCGTCTCTACTTTCAAAGGGCTATAGCTTGCCCTCTTTCTCTCTCTGTCTCTGCCCCCTTCTCCTCCACCCCCCACCGTGATCCATGATCCACCCGGGAGGATCGGTAGTGAGGCCCTGGAAAATACATATAAATCGGATATTTCTATCCGATTGTCCTTGAGTGTACGACAATGTATGCTGGCCTGCACTCATCCACGTGATGTTGGGCCTGATGTGGCTGTCTCGCTGGGCTGAAGCTGAGTCAAGTGCGGAAGTGAAGAATCGGTACGCCCTCAACCAGATTGCCCATTTGCTGGAGGGACCGTGTTCAGTGTCAGCCGAACGCATCGCAGCCCCAATTTCAACAAACCCCTCTTCGGGCCGACTCTTTTAAACATCCCTAAGCGTGGATTTCGGACGGCTACAAGGACATGTCTTTGGCTCAGTTCACGATAGAGACAAGGGGTCTGGATGACTAGCCCCTTATAAATCATACTCATTTCCCCCTACTTGCCCGGGGGTTTGCCGCGCAGGAACATCATTCTAAGATCTAGGCTCGACATTCTAGCCATAGGTGTTACCGGGAGTAGGCTCGGCTCGAGGTTGCCCCGTGTCTGTGCTCTCGTGGTTCGATGTAGATTGAATGGACTTGGCGGTCTAGAGACCTCGACTATCAAACTATAGCATGCGGATTACCCACGGGCTACATAGATGTCCCCGACTTTGGGGCGATATCACGATGCCGGCAATAAGTCCTGTTCTAGTGTTGAAGGAGATCACTAATTGTTGATTTGATTTGGGACCCGAATTTCTCTAGGGCATCAAAATTAAGAAAGGGAATGCTCAAGGTATCGATTGCTGTGTCCTCATTTCATCGGTAGAGCCAGCACTATATCGGACCACGATGTTCGGGGTAGGTTGTTGTGAATTGGAGTTCCAAATCATTACGATGGTTGTCACTTCTCAATTGAATGGCCGAAGGGACCATAATGGACAGGGAAATAGACAGATCGACTCATCTACGGAAGGATCTAGCTCAAATAAACTTCAAAAGTGATAAAATCAAAGAATAGTTGATTCTTCACATCTCACGGGCGCTCGGCCCTTTCAGGGCCTCATATTCGGGAACTCCGCTACCGTTGCCGCCACGAGGGATTTCGGCAGAGTTCTGCATAGAAGCAAAGCCCAAGAGGCAATGTAGAGACCTCACAACCTCAACATCACAATATGAATACCATTATCGACGATCTGATCTTAATAATTCTTGGACCTTTGCATTCCCTGCATCTGTGCCACCGTTAAAAATAGAGCGAGGGCTTCAGTTCAGGGTGGCGGGAACCAATCCTTGGGCGGGTACCGTAATATTAAGGAGGCACCTGACGCCTCTCCGCTTTTGCCCTCAAAGGCTTTTCATCCTCTCCTCTCCATCCCCCATCGTGCCTCGCTTTTGTACTCTCATCATTAATTCCTCTCGTTGGTTCTTGTCGGAGGGCTTATTCTTCCATCATTCTCCGATATCCTCATCCACGCCCGACCAACGTACCAGTCTCCCTTTCGCCCTGTCCCTCACCCCGTGGAGTCATCACGACAACCAGCCACTTATCCATCGGGCCTCGTATAGTCCCCGATCTGGAAGTCCCTGATGTCTCTGGCCTGAAACCGACCGAGTCTGCGAAGTTTCTTCCATCTTGTCGCTGTGGGCGCCATCCCAGTCTGGTAGGGGGCTGAAATCCCACCGCACAGCCAGCGTCAAGGTCCTCATCATCTGGCCCTTTTCTCTTCTCTACCTGGATGCCATTTCATCCTTTACGCCCTTATCGTCTTCAGTGTCTTGACTTGGTGATTTCCTAAAATCATTCACGATGCGGGAAGTCAACTTCAGCATCCCAAACGTGAACAAGGCCTCGGTCAACATCACCACCACCCTGTATGACCGACGTGCTCTTGACTGCACATCAACATTGCCCCTGATCAACTCGCTCAATCACCTTGCATACCTCACAACCTCGTCCGCTCGCATTCGAGATATCCTTACCGTCGATGGCGGGATCGAAAGACTCGTATGCATCCTGAAGGAGGGCAGGAGCAAGGACCTCATGGAAATGTGGAAGTGGAGTCTCGCGTTTCAGTGTGTCGTCAACATTGGTGTCCGCGGCTCCGAAAGTGTGCGGACCAGAGTGGTGGAAGCCGACATGGTCCCGGTGATTGCCACCATCCTGGACAACTACATCAAGGTGGTGGACAAAGTCCGCGCCCGCAGCGAGACCGAGCCTCATAAGCACTCGCCCAGTCGCCAGGCCAGCAAATCGACGACTTCAACCCGCGAGATCACTTCCCACTCACCTGTGCCCGAGTCCGCCGCCCACGCTGAAACTCGCTCCTCCCGCCGACAGGCTCCTCCGCCAAGCATCGAAATTCCGCAAGCCACCTACTACCAAGAAACACAACCCACCGATTCCGATGCAATGGATATTACCTCTCCTCCTCGTGCCCCCATGACCTCGCCTCCCGAACGAAGCACCTTCCGACCAGAGGCTCACACCCATCGGTCTCATGATGGCCGGTACTCTCGTTCAAACCACCGTTTGCGCGCAATGCAGCCCCTTGCCACTGCCGTCCCTCCCATAGATGGGACCGAGGTGTTTGGTTTGCGACCTGTCCGTGATGCGGAGCGCCTTCCAAGCATGCTTCCCGGACTGCAAACTGGCATCATCTCTCAACCCGACTCCCCCACAACCCCAAGTGGCCCTCTCCAGCCTCAATCTCGAACCGTTCCTCCACCTCCTCCGCCTGTCAGATCACGCCCTGCTATTCGGCAGCAGCAGTCTGGTTCGGGTGAGTCGGACGACGCCAATGGCGAAGACTCGACCATGGGAGATGACAACGTTTTGGGGCAGACCCACGATCCCATCGTTGGTCTCCCGAATCGAATGGAGATTGATGGTGTTGATGAGCGACAGACGGCAATGATTGATGACGTTTCTACGACCCATGGCCTCACGGTAACCGATCCCTCCGAGGAGGGCCAAGAAGCTGAAACCTTCAATATTGCTCACCGCTCTGCCGTTGACGGCAGCATCATCAACAACACTCCTCAGACTGCTGGTGGCCTGGGTCTTTCCCCCACTCAAGCCCCTAATCATCCTAATTCTCCTACTCTTGCCCCCAGTCCCTACGCCATGTACCTTCGTGACCGAAACATGCCCGTGTCGCAACACGTCCTGACGACTATGCCTCGCGATGAAGATGTGTTGATGTCGTTGCAGCTCTTAGCCTATGTGTCCAAGTACTGCAACCTCCGATCATACTTCCAGCGCTCTCACTTGGTGCCCAAGCTCAAGATCGATCATGAGTTGCACCTGCTGGATGATAACCCTGATTCATCTTCTCCAGTCGAGATGCCCGAGAACGAGGACGAGTACCTCCTTCCCGACGATGTCAATATCTTCCCCCTGGTGGAAAAGTTTACGGTTCGACACCATTCGAAGGATATGCAGTACTGGGCGTGTGTGGTCATGCGAAACCTCTGCCGCAAGGACGAGTCGCGGGGTGGCATTCGACAATGTGCCTACTACAAGTGTGGCAAGTGGGAAGAGTTCCAGCGACAGTTTGCCAAGTGCCGCCGCTGCCGCCGCACCAAATACTGCAGCAAAGACTGCCAGAAGGCCGCGTGGGTGTACCACCGTCACTGGTGCCACACGACCCCTTGATACGACCGAAGACCCCCAAGGTGTTCTATTTCTGATTTCCATGCATTTTGGCTCGCATAGCGTCATATCCCATCACGCTTCCATCCTACATTTTGTTCAAGTCTTACGTCTCACTCGCGCATGGCATTGCAAAGTCTGGCGGCGTTTCCATCGGCCTCCCGAAAGATACCTCTTTACATGTCGTCTGGCTTCTTCCCGCGCATCATTGTTTATCCCCTTCAATTCATTGTTGGTCCTTTTCTTTATATCATGTCTGGCCTTTCTCGGCTGATGCCTTCATGTTCTTGAACTCACATAGTGTCTTCAGCCTTGATGAGTGTACATCCCCCTTTTACTCGTCTCTTCATGTTTGATTCCCTTCCAAATTTTTTCAAGTTCCGTTCCCACCTGAACCACAATGCTCTCATACCTAATCGCGCTATGTCACGAGTTTCCTATGTCCGTAGATGGACAAACACCACGCTCTGACCATCCGGTCTCTGCCACCCATTTTCCCTTCTCGCGATTCCATCTACGATACTTATTTACGTCCCGGAGGATTCGTCTTTTGCTCTCTGCACTTTGCCACCACGGCACCGGCGTTTTTCTTTTCAGTCATTAGCACCGTCGTTTCATCATGAATGGACTTATTGCATCTGATAATTGGCTCTTTCGCATGATCACTAAATTACTCCTTTGTAAACCCATACGTTGCTGCCAAACGCGACTCCAAATGCTCCGCCGCAGTTAACGGCCTCCTCCCGGGCTCCATAGAACCCGCACCACCGCCAAACCCAACCACGCCTACACCACCATTCTTTTCCCGATGTTCCGTCACTACTCTACTAGGCACGGGCACCAGCTCCGTCGTATCCACCGGGTGGCAGAAGTAAACAAGCGTATACCGATCCTGCGGATTGGGACTCTGCTGCTCCGCCAATGGAAATACAACCCGATGCACGGTCGACTTAAGCAGCCCATCAGTCCAATAACTGAGCAAATCCCCAATATTCACAAGAATAGGTGGGAATGGGAAAGCATCAGGCTGCGGACCAGGAACAATGGGAACAGGCGCCCAGGTTTCCTCTGGAGTCAGGATCTCCAAACCCGGCTGCCCGGGACGCTGGAAGAGCAATGTAATACTACCGTAGTCGGAGTGTGCGCCTGCGCGCACGTCCTTGTCGTGCTTGTAGGATGCTGTTGCTGGGGAGAAGATCGAGGGGTAGTATAGATACCGCAGGATACTGCCTGTTGGGCCTTTGCTTGGGTCATGGCGGGATGTGAGGAAGTCTTGGGGCACTTCTAGACCTAGGGCGAGTAGATTGAGAATCCGGGTGCAGGTTTTGTTGCAGAGGGTCGCGAAGTCATGGATTTCGGATTCGTGGGGGGCCAGTGAGGCCGGGAGTGGTTGTTGGGCTTTGCCATTGACGAAGTCGCCAAAGTTCATGGCTCTGGAGGATGTTAGCGTGAGGGCTGTTTTTGGTTCTGGTTCATGGCTTGGGCTTGGTACTCTTTGAAGTCTCCGGTCTGGTTGATATGTCAGTCTAAGTATATGCGTATGAGTGTCGCTCCTGACCTACCCGCTGGTGCTCAGGATCGAGAGTCTCGGTATGCATGCCGGACCATCCACGGTTCTAGAAGAGTCAGTGTGAAACAGTGGTGAAGTCAACTACTATCAGCTACTGACGTTGGGCTTAATGCGACATGTCTCCTTCTCCGCGGCAGGGGAGGCGAAGAACTTCTTGGACTACAGCGAGGATTAGAAGGAGGTCTTGATCGCATGGAGAGTGCCTCGGTACATACCAAGGCGAACCCACGATCCACATCCTCCACCGTAAAATCAGACCCTTTGCTGTTCACATAGAGGAAACCATACTTGGCAGCCGCATCCAGCATAGCCTTGCCTACGGCAGGGTCATTAGGATCAGAAATGTCAATGACAGGCAATTCAATGGGGGCTGTAGTGTCCGACATTCTGAGTGTGAGTGAAGCAAAAAAATTGGCTGGGTCCGGCGGGACATATATATATACTTGGGACGCTAAGAAGATATCGGCAACACCCGATGACAGCCCTTGGGCCTATCGCGTGGCATATCTAAGACTAAAACCTAGCCGAATGTCACTATCAGACATCTGGACCCATTCCTTGGGCCCGCACAGGCGACACCCGATGTGCAGAATTGTTCCCCGCGATACTCGACCCTCGACCCTCCACCCGGGCGAGTTTGGATCCCTGAGTCTCCGATAGTCATGTTGTCATAGCTGGACATCGACCCCTCCATGGAGTTGAATTGCCAAACATATGCAGATTTTTGATGTGAAATACTCTGAACATAAAGTCTGGAATTTGAGAGCGTTAAACTAGGCTCTGTCTACATATATAGTCAACATGTTCTGGCCTCAGCAGATCGTGCGATCAGCCAGCAGTCAATCTTAGCGCTCAGGGTGTGGCTCGGGGTCTTGTAGTGGTCGAGAACTCTTTGGTGCCAAAATATACCATGAGCTGCAAGTTATCACATTCAGGAAATTGCAAAAGTACATACGTCCAGCGCCGCGCTGTTGTGCTGTTGTGCTACTGCAGTGAAGGGGATCGCTCTAGGAAAAACGAAGGCCAATTGCGACTCCGCTTTCACCCCCCCCCCCGGTCATTTCGCAACGCGAACCTGCCAGATTCATCTCATCCCACCTTCTCCCCATCGGCTTTCTTTTGGGGCCTCAATGCTCGGCAAATAGCCGCGCTCCTTGCCCAGCTTCATAATGCCCAGTGAGTTACCTCCTTCGCTGCCAAGCGCTCTTCCTCTCTAACGCCCGACTAGTCCGTCCATTCGACGACTGGGTCAATGGCCGCCGCCAGTCCCTCCCTCTCTCCGCTCTGAAGGGCGCCGTCGTCGGGATCGATGCGTCGTACTATATTTCTCAGCACTTGACAAATCAGTCCACCCGCGAGGCTCTACTGGGAGCTCTCGGTGGCTTCCCCTTCGCTCTGAAGAATAACATCGAGAAGGAGCTTCAGACCTTCAAGAGTCTAGGAGTTGGATATATTTTCGTCTTCAATGGTCTTCACTTCGGCAAGAAAGAGCACCGCCCGAGTACCTCGCCAGCGTCAGTGCGCTCCTTCGAGCAAGCCTGGGACCTTTACGATCAACAGCAAGCCGACCAGGTGGTCGATGCCTTCAGCAATGCTGGTATGCCCACATCCTCTACTATCCAATTTACATCGCTCTGGCAGTACCACATGCCAGCTTATAGCTTCGCCTGGGCGCCTCTGCAACTCTTGTCATTGATTGCTGACCAAAGCAACCACAGGGACCCCACCCCCAGAAACCCTCTACAAGTTCCTGCAGCGGATCCTGAACCAAAACGGTGTCTCCTTCATGGTGGCACCGTACAGCGCAGCTGCTCAGGTCAGTATTCAGGACGAACAAGATGGAGCGGAGGATACTGGAAACTGACATACGATGCCCGGACAGCTCGCCTATCTCCACCGTGGCTCCAACCCCGTCATCGATGCCATTTATGGACCCTCCGAGACGCTCATGTTCGACATTGATAAGCTTGTGACGAAGATTGAGACGGAGCCCGCTCAATTCTTCTGGATCAACAAACAGACCTGTCAAGAGGAACTGGGACGTTTGACGAATGACCAGTTCCTCGACTTCTGCTTGCTTTTGGGCTCTCCCTTTCTGCGCGCCTGTCCTCTTTTTGAGAACCCTGGGTTCCCTGGAAAGCTCCCTGCCATCCGCGATGCTCTCCCCATGTTCAACGCAGCCGGACGTAATGCTTTGACCCTGTGTGCCCAGTTCGAAGATGATCGTCGCATGCAGGAATTCCAATACACAGACCGCTACAAGCGAGCATGGATGGTTGTGAAGCACCATGTATATATGGATATTGACGGCCGGGTAAACCCCATGCATCCTGAGACTTCCTCCTCCGATTTGCATGAGCTCATCGGCCAGCGCCTCCCCGAAGAGCTTTACTTTTATTTGTCCAAGGGAATCCTGGGTCCCGAAGTCCCAGATATCTTGACCTCTGGCGAGGTGCGCATTGCCCTGCCGCTTGGCACAGAAGACACCGAGGTCTATCGCCAGCTTGTGGGCGACACCCTGAACCCGATCCGTACACAGTCAATCTGTCTGCTGGCAAACTGCCTCCATCGATTCTACCAGACGAAAGTGATCAAGATTCAACCATGGTTTGACGACAACTCTGAGCGGTCAATCAACCTGAAGAACCTCCCGTCAGTCAAGGATACAGTCTCATCCTGGAAGGTTTCCAGCGACCAATTCCCCGAAAATGTCAAGAAGCTGGATGCTCCTCGTGGCTCAATCAAGTTTGCGATCCAGAGCTTGAACAACTCGGACTTTGTGTCAAAGACTTTTGCTACCAAAGAAACACCTGTATGTTGGATGTAATATAATCCTGTGCCCCTGCCTAGCTAATGAGTTTCCAGATCTTGTCAGCGCAGGAAGACATCCTGTCCAATGTGCTTTGGCGATTTTTGCAACTGCGCGGATATGTCGATGATAAGCACCAGCTCACTGCTTGGGGCAAGTGTCTGGAATCTGCTCTTTCGGTTGTCAACCCTGCAGATAACCTCGAAGAAGCTATTTTCATTGCTATTGAAATGCTCCGTATGGATCTTCTCAACACCACGCACTGGTTCTCACACGTATCTGGGGGCCCGATGAGGGGATCAGGTGGGTCGTTCCAAGACAGGTACCCGAGTAGAGTGGACAGGCTAACACCAATTACAGAGGAGGACAAGACCTTCAACATGCTAGTCTCCCGGGTTGCTTGTATTGCCAAGTTGCAGCATAAGGCAATTGGATATTCCGGACCTTTAAGCCGACAACTGCTGTGCTACCGCTCCTTGATTTCAGAGGTGCGATCTGCACTGCGGAATCTGGTGGAGGTGGTGCTGGCCAGTTTGTTGCTTAGTGGCGATGCCGATCGGGACCGAAACGACTGGCCGGAGTTGGGTATCAAGTAAGTCTTTCCGTGCTTTGGTATAGGCATGGTCTCTAATCTAATCTTCCAGGCTACCATTCATTGATGATAATGACTGCGGCCTCGGCATTGCTGTGCGCACATACTTGGATGACCTTCCTCTGCAAGCAAACCCCACTTCACCCGAGGCTCGGGCAGAGGTCAAGTCGAAGGGAAAGGAGTGGTTCCAGCACAGCGAGAGCTTCACTGGAAATTTGGAGCTGGCATTTAAGCTCTGGGATGCGGTATGTATCTGTTCTCTGCGGCTAATGGAGCTTCGAGCTTGACTAACAATTTTGCATAGGTCTACAAGGGAACACAGCATGCAGGCAAGGAAGTCAAGGATGCAAAGCTGTGGGATAATGCGAACAAGTGGTTGTCGGAGCGACGATAGAGGAACTAACGCTCTACGATCGAGAGGATTTCGGGCTTATTATGTATGCGGGTCGCGAGCCTCCTGATCAATTTGCATGAATTATCCTTGGAATTTCACGGATTCTATTTACTGTATTACTACCTAGTAATAAATCCAAAAAAAAAAAAGATCAAAGCCCATTGGGGACACACAGACCGGTAGAGATATTGTAGAATTGTAGTACTGGACGAATGATCTACGGAGCTTCGGAGTGGAGGCACCAAGTGGCCTTTTGGTTGTTTTGTCATCATCCCGGGGGCGCCATTACTTCCCCAATTTCCGAGTTATTCTCCCTTCAACATCTCCCCATTATATTCATACTCACAATGGTTCGCCTAAGTTTCGTGCTGGCGAGCACCCTCACCGCGCTCAGCGGCTTCGCCGACGCCAGCTCCGCTGTCATTGACCTCATCCCCAAGAACTTCGACAATGTCGTCCTGAAGTCCGGCAAGCCCGCGCTTGTTGAGTTCTTCGCCCCTTGGTGCGGCCATTGCAAGACTCTTGCCCCTGTCTACGAGGAGCTTGCTGGTGTCTTTGCTTTCGCCGAGGATAAGGTCACCATCGGCAAGGTCGACGCTGATGCGAACCGCGACCTGGGCAAGCGTTTCGGCATTCAGGGCTTCCCCACAATTAAGTATTTTGATGGCAAGAGTGACAAGCCGGAGGAGTACAAGGGTGGCCGGGATCTCGAGAGCTTGTCTGCTTTCATCACCGAGAAGACCGGCATTAAGCCCCGTGCCGCGCAGAAGGAGGTCAGCAAGGTTGAGTTCCTGAACGACGCCTCTTTTAAGACCGTTGTCGGCGGTGACAAGGATGTCCTGGTTGCTTTTACTGCGCCGTGGTGCGGACGTAAGTCGCTTCTTATTCTCTACTCCGTCTGCATTTGTTCTAATCATCATCCTCGTTACAGACTGCAAGACCCTTGCTCCCATCTGGGAAACCCTCGCCAACGACTTCGCCCTCGAGAACAACATCGTGATCGCCAAGGTCGACGCTGAGGCTGAGAACGCTAAGGCCCTAGCCCAGGAGCAGGGTGTGACCGGCTACCCTACCATCAAGTTCTTCCCCAAGGGCTCCACTGAGCCCGAGGCCTACGCCGGCGCCCGCACCGAGCAGGCCTTTGTTGACTTCCTGAACAGCAAGACCGGCTCCAGCCGCTCTGTCGGTGGTGGTCTGAACAGCAAGGCTGGCACCATCGAAGTGCTGGACAAGCTGGTTGCCGAGTATGTGCCTGCGCAGAAGTTCGAAAAGCTCGCTGCCGAGATCAAGAAGAATGCCAAGGGCCTGCAGGACAAGTATGCCGAGTACTACATCAAGGTTGCCAACAAACTGAGCGAGAACGGCGAGTATGCCTCAAAGGAGCTCGCTCGTCTTATCAAGATTCTGAAGAAGGGTGGCTCTGCTCCTGAGAAGCTTGATGACATTGTCTCCCGCAGCAACATCCTCCGTGGCTTTGCTGGTGAGACTGAGGAACCCGGTAAGGATGAGTTGTAAGCTCGTTCTGTCTTCTGTGATTTGTTGAGCGAATCGTGATTTTCGAAGAACCTGAAAACCTCCCAAGCCCACTGATGAATACTGCGTCTCGATGAAGAACCCTGTCATGATGCTGTAATGTACGAACTGAGGAATCTGAGCGAGAAGCAGGGTCTGCCAGTTGCAGAACCCTTGACTGTATATGAGAATGGGTTCTAAACAAGAAAGATTGTTCTTATTAGGGGTTGTCTTAAATTGTAGGGTATCTTCATTAATGCATGAACCAAAAGTCGCAGGCCAAGCTTGAAACAGTTGAATGGTAAAAGATGAGTGTAGGGTCCTCCGTGTACGCAACTGTGAGATCCGAAAGTGGTGTTCAATGGTGGCCTTGCACGGTGGAACACAGGATGCAACGCATTGCCTCGATTTCGAAGTAAGCTCTTTATTGCGTTGGTGTTGCAGTCGAGCCGCCTCCCGATGAAGTCAGAGAAGCCTCCAGTTCGTCCAAACGACGGGTCATGTCGTCCACTGTAAGGAGTCAGCCGCGTGTCGAGTGTCCATGCGATGTAAGTGCTCTGAGCGCTTCCCAAACAGGAATGGAACGTACACTTCCCGAATACCTCTTTCGAGACATTGTCGAACTTGCTTTGAAGTTGGTCTAGAAGTTCGTCGACAGCCGCGGTGAGTTGGCCCTGGGCATCGGAGTTCTGCTACGGGTTAGCGGGCGAATTAGTGTTATGCTCGTCATTTAAGTCCATACCGGCTGCGAGAGGAAGGATTCTTCAGCAGGAGGCTTTTCATTCGCAGATTCCTCAGCCATAGTGATTCTTGAGATGTTTACTACAGTCTCGAAGGCGGAGACGGCAGAGCAGGCCAGCCCGATAAGGCCGGATCATCTATATTGCCAGCCCCGAGGTGCGCTAACCAGTTAGAGTGCCTTATCGCTCACGCTAACCATATCAGGACTGGTCCGAGTTCAAAAAAATCCCGTAGCATTGCCAGCTGCTTTTCTCACCGTGTTTCTCCAACTTCAATTCCCCGCAGACCAGTCAAAATGGTCAAACGAAGCAAGCTCATGCAGGCGCTCGACGCCCACAAGGGCCGAGACTATGAAGCTGAGAAGCAGAAGAAGCAGGTCAAGGCTGCGGAAAAGCGCAAAGGCGTGAAGAAGGCCCCAGTCGCCGAGAAGGTCGCCAAGGTGGCCGAGGAAGAGGAGGAAGTCGCCAGCTCCGAACCTGAGGAAGCCGAGGAGGAGCAGGAGGAAGATGAGGCCGAGGAGGTGGCTGATGAGGAGGATGAGGAGGATGAGGAGGAAGACGAAGAAGATATCCCGCTTTCAGACCTTGAAGAAGACGAGCGCGAGGACGTCGTCCCCCACCAGCGTCTTACCATCAACAACTCCGCCGCCATTACCTCCTCTCTCAAGCGCATTTCCTTCATCACCTCTCAGACCCCATTCTCCGAGCACAACTCTTTAGTCTCGAAAGAGCCTTTCGAAGTTGAGGACCCCAATGATGACTTGAACCGCGAATTGGCCTTCTACAAGGTCTGCCAGGCTGCCGCTATCACGGCTCGTGGTCTGCTCAAGAAGGAGGGTATCTCCTTCAGCCGCCCCGGTGATTACTTTGCGGAGATGGTCAAGAACGATGAGCACATGAACTTGATCAAGAAGAAGCTGTACGAGGAGGCTGCTGGCAAGAAGGCTGCCGCTGAGGCGCGTCGCCAGCGTGATCTGAAGAAGTTCGGCAAGCAGGTGCAGGTCGCCAAGCTGCAGCAGAGAGCCAAGGAAAAGCGTGAGACGCTCGATAAGATCACTGCATTGAAGAAGAGTATGTATTCGGAAGGTCCTTCAAATTTTCACACAGAACGCTAACAATGTCCCACAGAACGCAAGGCTGACACTTCCGCCCCCACCGACGATGCCAATGATCTCTTCGACGTTGCTATTGAGGACACTGACAAGCCCGATAGCCGCAAGCGCGGCCGTGACGGCGAGGGCCGCAACTCGAAGCGCCAAAAGAAGGATTCGAAGTTCGGCTTCGGCGGCAAGAAGCGCTTCTCGAAGAGTGGCGACGCCGCGTCCAGTGGTGACATGCGCAGCTTCTCCCAGAAGAAGATGAAGTCTGGCGGCGCCAAGCGTCCCGGCAAGAGCAAGCGTGCTGCTAAGGGACGTCTTTAGATGACGACGATCTGAGTGGGTGAAGGCGCAAGAGGCGCACTAAAAATTTCCAAGGGTGATGCATTCACCGTTGTTTTCTGTAATAACTAGAATCTTTACCCGGCATTTGCACATGGTCAATTGAGTTACCTTTTTTTTCATGACAATAGTGCCTCTGTACTCATCCCATCGTGGCTACATCGGCTCAAAATTCAAGCAGGAGCTAAAACAACTCAAGACGGACCTGTGCCTTGTATTGTGCATGTTGGCGATGAGGATATAGAGACTGAAGAACGGGTGTCTGGAATTGATAAGAGGCAGAGGAAGCTTAGTTAGGCATCACAAACCAGATGATTATATATTTTTATATACTTAAAGCCTTATCTTTCTGGATCTCTTTGAACACTTCGTACAATCATCTTTCAATCGGACGTAGCTATTGTTGACCTTCAGCCTCTGCCTTGGCCGCCCTCTTGGCCTCCCAGTCCTCCAAGAACTTCTGCACCTTAGGACCCCAGACCTCCTCGCCTGCCTCCAGATCCTTATATTCCAGGATTTTGTCGGAGTCCAGTACAAAGTCAGCCTGGCGACTTCGTACAAGCTCACTCATAAGGCCGCAGCTGCCAACAGCCTTGCCCAAATCGTGTGCCAGCGAGCGGACGTAGAATCCAGATGTAACAGTCATACTAATCTTCACGGCTGCCGGTTGAGGCTTGGGCTGTTCAGCTTCCGTGGTAGGGGCCTCTTTTGTAGCTGGCTCCGGGATGGCAGTCTCCGTGGCCACGGTCTGTGCGGCGCCGTCCTCAGAGACCTTTTGCTTCTTGCCTGCTTCTTGGTCATCCTCGGCCGTATCAGCCGCGGGGGGTGACTTTCGCTTGTTGGACAACTCTTGGTTGGCAGCTTCGCCTTCTGAAGCAGTGGACAATGCAGATTCCTTGTCGAGAAGCTTCTCGGCCACAATCTTGGCATCGCCAGTCATTTCCTCCTCGGGCCACTTGAAGTCGTGGGTTCCAGGCTCGTACCACTCCACGATATCCATACTGATAACCTCCACGGGTCTTTCCTTAATCTCGACTGGTGGTAACTTGCCTTCCCGCGCATATTCATAGAGTTTTTTCCCCTCCACTCGCAGCGCCGAAAAGATAGGGGGTCGTTGCATGATCTTTCCACGGAATTGCTCCAGCGCCTTCTCAACAGCCTCGCGCGTAATATGTTCGTAAGGCGCCCGGCGCACAATCTTGCCTAGTCGGTCGTAGGAGTCTGTCTCGGCACCGAAGAGCACGATTGTTTCGTAGGACTTGGTACAGCCGAGGAAGTCCTGCAGTGACTTTGTGCCTTTGCCAACACCGGCGACGAGCACACCTGTCGCAAGCGGATCGAGAGTTCCGCCGTGTCCGAGCTTGACTTCGCATCGTTTAGGATGACGACGGCGCTTCTTCTGGAACTGGCTCTCACGGTCGCGGCGGGCTTTCTCCTCGTCGAGCCATGGTTTGAAAGTCTTGGAGGGGTTGAAATGTTTCTGTAAGGTGCGGAGCACGTCGGCGGAGGTCACGCCCTGGGGCTTGTGGACGGCTGTGAAGTCAGCAGTGCATTGCAATGAGGGATTCAAGGATCACATACCGAAGACGCCTTCGAGGATCTTTTCTCCTGACATAGTAGTACGGAAAAGCCTGAAACCTCGGGGGAATGGCATCTGAAGCACGCTTGGAGAAAAGAAAAAGCTCCAGAAGGTAATTTTATGGATATCGCGGGTATCGATAAGGTATCGGTAACTTTACCGAACATGGACCTTCGATGTTGACGTTGCGAGATTCCAACATTGTTGTTCTCTCTTTGCCCCGATTTTAGTTTCGACTTCGACTTCGACTCTGACCTTGTCCACTTGTCCACTCCTTTCTTCGACCCTTGCACCCAATTCATCATGCCGCGATCGCAACCATGACAGCCCGCGAAGAAACCGTTCTGCCTCCCATCGATCCGTCCATCACCGATGAGAACGATTGGTGGGAGTTCGAGTTGACCGACGTGAAGGTCTTGCGACCCGGCAAGATGCTCTACGCGAACCTCCTTGAGGCCTCTGATGATAACCCTGTACAAGTCATTGGGTGCCTGGAGCTCAAGAAGAACCAGGAACATCTCGGTGCGTACCCGATTGCCCATGACGCTTATCGTAAAGTTCTATCGAGCTCGCTCTTGCTAACCTGTCGCATTGTCCAGCCCTCGATCCAGACGCTACTTCGAATCGCATTATTATCGACGATGTCACACACTATGCATATGGACAGACAGAGGACCGCAGTGTCGAGATCTGGGTTGCTGGCAAGGCTGGCTGGTATCTGATCTCGCCTGCCAAAGGCTATCTGAATACCTTCAATCGCATGGTCCAGGCTGTTGATATGCTATATTTCCTGATTGATAGGCACAAGCAAGGAAAGAAACAGATCAACCCCACATTTAGGAACCTTTGTCAACAGGTGAGCTCCTCTTTGTTTCCCCTACTTGAGACTTTCCCTCGTCTAAGTCCGGACAGTATATTTTCCACACGCACGGTGATTGCGAGACCGGTGAACAATCGGCCGATGCTTTTGCAGTACATGCGCCTTTCTTGCTCCGTTGTATGATTGAAGATGAGTATGAAGGCGTGGACTGGAAACAGACCAATGTCTTCGTTCACTTTCGCCGTAAATTCCCCGTAAGTTCCGCATTGTTCACCGCCGATTGTTTCCTGTCTTGATTTTAACCCGTGTCGTTGTAGGACGAATACAAGAAGCTTGTTGATAAGCAGTCACCACAGCCCGATGATGATGAAGACGAGGAAATGCCTACGGTTTCAACGCCTCGACATGACGCAGCGACAATTTCTAAATCACAAACTGATGCCATCTATCATTTGATCCATGAATTGAAAGACGAGGGACATTTGGCAAAGCGCCGATTAAATTTTGATCTTTTGACCGAGCGTCTGTCCGCTCGATACGCCTTCAACAAGGACGATGCGCGCAAGATCATCGACGCCAGATCCAAAGCCGTTTTAGAGAGACTGGATCATGAAGACCGAGAAGGCGAGACGAGATTCAAGTGGTCTCGCTATCTCATTCATCGTGAACTCTCAGAGGCAACCTCAGAACCCATATCCTTACCACCCTCTCTCCTGATACCCTTACCACCAGTGGATGACTCCAGCGACGATGAAGAAATGGGGCGGACACAAAAGTCCGTTCTTCGACCCAAGAATGCTTCAGTCTCGAATAAGGTCATGGGAAAGCGAAATCGCAGCATACCCACGAACCAGCAAACTATGAAGTCCGTAGACGGAGACAACGCAGACGACGATGACGACGATACTCATATGGAGGACGTTGAAACACCCAGCAAAAGCCGCGGGCATGAGCTGATTCGCACGCCTCTTGCTTCTGAAAGATTCCGACCTCAACCCGACTTCCAACCTTCCAATCCGCGGACCGCTGCCGCCTCTTTATTGAAGAGCGTACTCTCAGCTGGATCAACAAATACGTCAGCATCTACCACCCCCAGTACAGGCCAATGGGCCTCCGAGGTCAGCATACTCAATGCGCCCGAAGAGTCTGAAACCTGGGCCTGTAGAATGCCCGGATGCACCACCATTATCGCCAGCAAGGGACCCGAGCGCAGGCAGGAGATTGAGGACCACGCCGGAGAGCATGACTGGGAAGTGCAGATGCGCGTCGAGCTCGTTGAATCCGAGCGACGTATGCACTCGACCATGCCCGTGAGCAACCTCATGAAATACCTAGTCGGCCAGCATCTCAAGCAAAAACGAGCAGCGTTTCCCGAGCTGTACCCCCCTGAACATACTGAACCCATTGATCCCATGTCAATGTTTACTCCGAAGAAGCCAAAGTCTGCTCAGAGACAGGAGCAGATGAATGGACACAATACATGAGATGGTTGTGCTCCTTCCCAGATCATGATGTATGAACTTTGATGACGAAATACGAACATGGTGCATGAGAGCCGGCTCCTTACGCTTCAACCTAACATGGGTATACTGCTGTAGAACACAAACGTTGTTCCCCCAGATCTTATTTCTGCTTCAAAGACCATATCTGTACTTTGCTTGAGCGGAGATACCGCTTCTCTCGAGAGACTTGGCCATCTTTCCAATCTCATAGCAGTTGATAATCTAGCAAATTACGCCGAGGGATAGCACGACATGTCCACCGAATTTAGAAAGACCATATTGAGAGCAATTTTGGTGCTCGTTCGAAACAATGAAGCGCGGAGGGTCAATCCAGACCCAGACTCCAGAGTTATACAGAGTCTTCCCAGTAAATGTAGCGCGAGAGCAAGTACTCAAAAAAAAAGAATATTCAAAGACGAATAACCCTTGAGCCCACTTCATAGTCATCCACAGTTAATCCATCTCAATCTCCAAAGTTCCCCACCACACACAATGCTCCCGAAGCCCCTCTGGTCCTTGCACACATATCCATCTCGGATTCGTACTATGCGCCGTCACGACGGAATAGCCCTGAGCCGACCCATTCATCCGCTGCACGACCAGCGTAAAGAACTCGATATCACCAATGCCATAACGAAAGCCGAACTCGAAGTGTCGGCGTTGACACTTGTAAGGTGCCAGGCCGGGTTGGGTGACAGTACTTGTATTCCTAGAATCAGGGTTAAAGACGGTGGTCTGGGGATTGGGAACTGTGGAATGTTCTCACCAAGCTATATTGCAATCATCAGTGATATCTCTGCTTGGATCGTGGATGGTAAATTGCAGCGTGGCTAGAGTGACGTTGGAGTAGTGATTTGCCGTCAAGTTTCTAATCTCTAGGCTTTGTGTTCGTTCAAGAGGGAATGCGAAAGTGAATGTGACGGCGAGGAACTGGAGGGTTGTGAGGAGCTTCATCGTGCACAATCTTCAATCCTTCTGGTGGGTATGTATCGATGGAGTCAGAAAACCTATGTGGCTTGGAAGAAAAATTTGATGTGTACTGTTTTGATTCATACTTATCGACGAGAGATAGAACACCAATATACTCAATTATACTCCGTGTTTGCCTTCTGTCCGACCTCGCGGCTTCATCTCTCCTTTTCTACATGTTGTACGTACCACTGACGCACCTTCCAGCAGCCCTTGTCTCGACAGCCCTTGCTAGGCCGAAACAGATACTGAGGTCTCAGGATACCAGCTTAAATCAGTCCATGCCCCAACAAAGTTAGTGTTTCATGTTACAAGATATGGAAAGCTGCTGATTTGTGAAATGTATCGTAAAAACACCATCAAGTTGCAAGGTTGGAACGTGGCATGGTCTGTTGTACAAAGGAATACAACGTCCGCGTCCCGGTTGGGATGTCTCGGGCAGAGAGTGGGCTTTGTGTGACTTTTATACTTGCGCTTGCTACATAGGTTTGTTGCCGTGGTGTACTGTTACACTTTGTGTCTAGTTAAAGTGTACTGTCATGGTGTTGTGGAATGACGATGGGGGTAATATGTGGCGGATGGTTATGGAAAGTGATGATACAAAAAAAGAGAAACTAAGTATAAGAAATTGGGATAGAGCTCCACTTCTTGCCCGTTCCAAGCCTGGTGTCCCCGTTCCCCAATATAAGGCATAGCGAGTGGCCGCAAGAAGATCTTCGGCCTGACAATATTTTTTGGGAATGGAGAGCTCGAGCATTAATCATTGACTTTTATCATTCTACTTTGAAAAGTGAGCCAACTTCAAAGCGATCACGACAACCAAAGAGGATGTTACATTTGATAAAGCCAGAAGATGTCAAACAATTACGTATTTCGCGAGGGAGGAGGTCATAATGCTTTCCCATTGCCTGCTGTATGATGATGAAATTATCTATGACTCTAGCGTTGCGTGCTACGAATCTGCTAATCTCCTTCGGTGCCATCACCCAACTTTCATGAAATTCTTGTTCATAATTGAATAATGATATTGCAAATTGATGAACGCACCTTTGGATGAAATTCGGAGGAAACAGAAGGACAAAAACAAACGAAATGAAACAAGCAAACCCTGTGAAGTAAAATGATGTGCTAGAACCAAGGCATCTATTGCATCTCTCATCTTCTTCGCCCGGAGCCCCCCCCCTCCTCTCTTCTTTGCCCTTTAACAAGTCATTCACTGCTATTCCTCACTTTGATACAATAGTCAATCTCCTGGCTTGACCGCCTAGCATCCTTCTTCCTCACAGCCGTTGTCTTGCGTTGAAGAAACACACCAGCATTTTCATACACATTATCTGGCCATCTCAAGCAAGTCGCCTCTGAAGTTGCCGCCATGGCCGAAACAAAACTACAAATTCTGTCAGATCTTCACTTGGAAGCGCCTAGCGCATACGACGTCTTCCAAGTTGAAGCCCAAGCACCGTACTAGGCCTTAGTGGGCGATATCGGCTACATCAAGGACGATGGCTTTTTTCACTTCCTCCGGAAACAACTCGACCATTTTCAGATCGTCTTCTTGGTTCTGGGGAACCACGAGCCATACCACATCGACTGGACCGAAGCCAAGTCAAAGATCGAGCAGTTCAAAGCGAGCGTAATGCCTCACGAAGGTGAAGAGAAGCTTGGCCAGCTTGTTCTGCTCGACAAAACAGGCTACGACCTTTCGCCAACTCTCAGCATCCTCGGATGCACCTTATTCTCACGAGTGATCCCAGAGCAGGAAGGGAGCGTCAGCTTCGGCCTCAATGATTTTTACTATATCGGTGATTGGTCGATCGAAGCACATTGCGAAGCGCATCGTGCTGACCTTGACTGGCTCAACCACGAAATCAAGTCGATCTCGCTGTTGGAGCCTGAGCGCAAAGTCGTTGTGCTAACTCATTACTGTCCATCGACCAGTGATGAAGTTGTCAATCCTCTGCACAAAAACAGCAAGATCTCCTCCGGGTTCATGACCGACCTGTCTAGTGAGGAGTGCTGGAATGGAGGCGTCGTGAAGCTCTGGGCTTTTGGCCATACGCACTTCAGTTGCGACTTTCAGGATGCTGGCAATGGCATAAGACTGGTGTCTAATCAAAGAGGTTACTACTTTTCTCAGTCTACGGGGTTTGACTGCGCCAAGATTGTCGAGATTTAAGCTCGGTCGTGCTACCAGTTGCTACGAAGGAAGATGAAGCAGAGTGCATCAGTATGAGATTGATGATGATGATGATGATGATGATGATGATGATGATGATGATGATGCTAAGAACAAGTGTCTCCGTAGAGGTTACCTAAGGGGGTCATCTCCTGACTCGGTGACATCTTTGAAAAGAAATTCTCCAGTCCTGTCTCTCTCCCTGTAAAAGATGCTTGCAGCCAACCCGTAGACATTAATTTATGACGAAGCTTATCCCGAAGAGGCCACGTATCTGAGTCGCCATCTCTGAGAGCGCAATAAAACCCTTGGTACTCTTCACTTAGGTCTTTTCCATCAAGCATATCCGTCCCGTCGACGAATTCTAAGATGTAGCTGAGAACAGTCAGCCAGTAGAATTCGTAAATAGTGCCGTGGTCTCGACAGTGCAAGAAAATCATAGCCTCGTAATGCTTCACAGCAGTTGGAATTTTGACGCAGGAGAATTCTGGCGACAACCGTCCTTGACCTCGGCCTAGGACTGATGGCGGGAGTCGAGGGTCTGAAGCGCTTATCACATTTTCGGGATCTTTAAAACCGGCGGAGTCAAAGTCCTCAATTCTCCAAAGCATTTCGGATTTCTGGTACCAAGATATGATCATATCTTGGTTGATGTGAAAGTGCTCTGACGGAACGGGTGCTAGACACCCATAGACAAAAGGGCAGGTCACGCCCTCGGGACATAAAACATATCCTGCTTCTTCAAGGGCAGACGAGGCTCTTCCGATTTTATCATCTGGGACGACAAAACCCACGTCCTATGAACAGATAAGTAAATGTTTCATCGAAGAAGAAATACCGACGTCAATATTAGTTGGGACCCCATAAACAGTCAACAAATACTTGCCCCATAGAAGATTTGGCACAGCAGCAGAAATCAGGATTTCACACAGACTTGCGACAAGCTTGTTGTCAAGGACTGGACCTCCACGGAGACGATCAGTCATGGTAGCACAATTCAGGGCAGATGATGACTGTTGGGCAAAAGGATGAACAAGGACGGGTTGTGGGAAGAAATGAAATTGCGCTGCTCAAGTGAGGATACAAGAGGAAGCGCAGGACAGACATCATAACAATCTTGATGACTACACCCTCACAACAAAGGGAAGTACAAACGAAGATGGAAGCTGCCATTTCGTGTTAGTTTGCTTTAGCCTCACTGCAGTCCAAATGCAGAACATCCTCGAACAGACACACCCTAGGTCATATAAGAGACACATTTAGGTTACTATTTGCCATTCTTGGCTTGGCAAATGTGATTTTTGGGCAGCATCTTGCGACCAGTTACAGATTGACGCAAATGGCAGGCGAATCACTACGGACAAGTGCGCAAGGGTTCGAGGCTCGTTTAGTAATGGGGTCTCACTGAGAATGACAAATGGCCTTATGTACAATGCCACGCCAGATTGTTCCTCATACATCTGAGCTATACGAGGACATTCATCGTAGAGTCCATCCGAAATGCATTCATCTGACGGTGGTGGAAGAAGGTAGAGATGCAAAGCAAGGAGCGGTACGCAATGCAGCAAAGAAAAAGAAAAGTGTGGCCAAGACAAATACCAGGACCATAGAACGAGGCTGGTGCTAGACAGAGAGTCCTATCTTTGCCTGTACGCGCGAGAGATTTGAAGAAAAGAAAAGCTTTTTGACTTGAAAAGGAGGGGTATAACCACGCAACATGCCACATTTATCACGCATTTAGACAAGGAACTGAGAAAGAGAGATGGGATGAAAGGACGAGGGTCAGAAAAGAGATAGGAAAAATAAAGAGCACCGGTATGAAGATACAGAAGACCCAAAAGTCTAGCTGGCAAAATAAAGAACATGAGATGAATATGCAAAGTCAGGTGGGTTTTATTGATGAATGTGGCCCAGGATGTGAAATGGCAATAGTGAAGATGATGCAAAAGACCGCGAGCCATGGACTAACGAGTGGATCATTGCTGGTGTGCGCTGTGAGCATCGATAAGAGCTGTTTGAGCATGTTAGTATGAAAGTCTAAGACTAATCTTTCAGGCTGACTTACTCTGAAGGGCAGACGATTGTCCCTGCCGCGTCTCACAAGCGCACTGGAGGGTACTGCCATCCGAAAAGTCCAGAAGAATGCTGTTGGGCAATTCCTGCATGTCCTCGTCGGGCAGACAAGGGGTTCGAAACTCGGTAAGATGGTACCGCTTGGTCATGTTGCGAGCACTGGCATCATTGGTAGCGGGCGTGAGAACTACGTATCCGTTCTCGTCGATCCGCATGAACCGGCGCTTCCAAAGGAGAGTATCGGGGAATTGTACGTTGACTTCGCCGATGTCAATAGGCTCCGAGACATGAGTACGGGACGAAGATGCCGAGACCGTCCTAGTATTCATCGGACTGATGTCTTGCTCTTTCGCTGGCGGGCTGAGAGCGCCAATAATGCTGCGACGGGAAGTGGTTGTCATAGAAGACATGCGACGCATGATACGCGAGGCACGGGATGCCTTCTTCTCCTCGGTAGTAGGCGAGGTCGCTTGAAGGTTGTCATCGGTCTTAGGGCGCGAGGATAGCGAGGGGCGGCTTATAGGGCGAGACGCTGATGATGGCCGCATATTTGACCCGGCAGATGAAATGGACATGCTGCGGTCCTCTGACTGAGGAATGGACTCAGCCGATTCACTGGTAGGCAAGGGCTCTTGGCTTGAGCCGTGCTGCACGGTCAAGGGACTAGCCTGGAGACCAAGAACGTCGGTCTCGGTGGGCTCGACACCATTAGATCCAGGAGAAGCACCGTTCTCACGGACAATGCGAGCCGTTACCGAGATGCTGGTGCGGCGCACGTTTGGGCTCGAATGCGAGTCATGTCGGTTTAAGCTTGGTGCACGGGAATAGCTCTCAGGGCTTCCATAAGAGACAGATGCACGCTTGCGAAGGCTATCAAAAGATGAGGACGCGGAAGGCCCGGTCACAGTGTGGCTGCCACTTGGAGGAGTGCCCTCCCGGCTCTGGAACTTTTCCAAAGCTTTGATACGACTCGAGATGCCAGAAGACACATTGACCTTCTTAGCCACAAGCAATGGAGTCGGTGGCCCGTTTTCAGTATACGAACTTGACACAGATCTACCCATGGTAAACGGTTGCATGGCAGGAGAGGCTAGCGAGTACGGGCTTGAGACGGTGCGAGAGCCTGGCCAAGACTGATCACCGGGAGTCTTGACAGAGACTGGTCTGGCCTCCTGGACAGTAGCCGATCTCAGTTCTTCCATAAAGGAATCGTCGGAAAGATTGTCGTCGTCCTCTGAGTGCTCAGGAGTGTGGACTTGAATCGGTTCCAGGTGGACCTTCCTTCTTTGGTCCAATGGGATGGGGTTAGCCTTTTCGATGGATGGTTCCTCAGGAAGAGCCTCAACTGTCGGAACCGGGTCAATCGAAACAGAGACAGGAGTAACCGAATGCTCGATCTCAGTGTTAAGGGGAACGCCTGCAGGTGACGTGTCTAGGCGAGAAGTGGACTCAGGGGCCTCTGCCGGACCGGTGACTACAATTGGGGCATCCAATGATTCGTTCTCCATCAACGGAACATCAGATTGATGTAAAGGCGAAGTATCCTGGAGTTCCAGGTTCGGGGATGAGGTTTCTGTCGACTCCTTGTCAAGTGGATCCTCGAGATTGGCGCTAGGTGGGACTAGGTCACCCTTAGTCTCATTTTGGCCAGGAATTGCGGAGTCGGTATTCTCGGCGCGAGTTTCATCCTCAGAGACCGTCTGCGGCGTTTGGGACTGAACAGTATCCAGGGTAGTCTCACCGTGGTCGACAGGGAACGTAATATCGGCGCTAGGGTCGTTGTGAAATGCAGAACGTGTGCCCTCAAAGTCTACCACAGCCGGGGCTTCTGGCCTGAACACTGCAGCGGAAAGCATCTCTTCCTCCTGAGGCTCGGATTGAGGCTCAGGTTCAAGAGGTGGCACTGTCAGCTCAACTGGTTTCTCTTCTTGATCGTCTCGCGCAGTTTCCAGTCCCTGTGTCTCACGCTGTTCAGGTACCAGGTTGATATTCTCCTTGTTCTCTTCGTTGGGCTTTACATTATCGACTTCTGATTTCGGATCTTCTTCGATACTCTGCTGCTTCTTGGTCGCTTCCGCTCGTTTTGCCATCTGTTTCTTCCTTTGCTGCAGGGCCTTCATCAATCGCTCTTTCTCTGGCGTCATCCCAGAGGAGGTTGACAATGCGCCCAACGACTTGGCGCCAGGTGACAACGGCGGTCTGGAAATTGGGATGTTCGGGGGAGGAACCAAGAGCGGGGGGATCGGGGGTGCTCGACTAATTGGTTTGGACGCAAAGGAGCTTCCTTGAGATCGGGGACGAGGGGCGTCAACATTCGGTCTTCGTAATGAAGATGAGCGCATGCCGGAGGGAAGTGAGGCGACGGGGCGTTGATCGGCGTTCCTTGACGTCCCAGAAGTACGAGGCCTTCCAGTCGAGTCGACAGAGGGACGAGGTCCCAACTTGACCTTGGGCTGAATTCCGGCGGCTCGTTCAAGATCTTGCAAGGAAGGTCGGGCAGATTGAGTTGACATTCGCGCTTCTTCTGACGGCCGTGGGAACTCATCCAAGATAGTGCGGTATTTGGAACGTTCGGAGCCGGAGTCGGGGGATTTGGGAGACATGGTGCTGCGCGATTCGCTGGGGCTACCAATTGATGGTGCTCGGGAACTGGCTCGAGAGGGCGGAGGTCGGAGATCAGGCGAGGACATTTCTATAGATGAAGCCGTTGGTGGTACGACAGTAGCCTCTGACTTTAGGCTGCCGGATCTCTGCGTCGTCTCAGTGATCGGCGGGGGAAACAGCGTCTGCTCCTGCTCTGGCCCTTGCTCCTTTTTTTTCTTCCTTTGTTCCACTTTCCTCGGCATCTTCGGTTATTTCCATCAATCGACGGCGACGCAAAGAGCTCGATGAAGAGGTTATCGATCCGGAGGCTGTGTGCAGGAGACATGCGGACGATAGAGCGCTCTCATTGAGCTCGGATGCCTGAGTCAGGGCGAGTACGGTGTCATTCGGGGTAAACTTGTCGAGGACGGATTGAAATTGAACGTTGCTTCGAGCTGTGGTAATGGAGGCCTTACCGTTAGCGACAGAGTCCAGATCATCCCCACCACTCGAAGTACACACCTTGGATGAGGCGCGATAGCCCCTCAGGCATGTATCTTAAGATGACCTTTCGCCGTCGATACTGCAGAAAGCCATACAACGGCGAGGTCTCCTCGTAGTTGTCTATGGCATTGCGTACCTCGGGCACCCCGCCGGTGCCGCGATCAAGCAGAGCTACTTCATCCCTGGCGGTGTAGTGTAGAAGGATCCTGCGGGCATGTTAGTCGCGCGATCAGCGTAGCGCGGTGTAAGGGGACCGAGAACTCACCATCCACCGGCGTCAGCCAGAGCACTCTGGTAGGCTTCAACCACGGCGGGATTATCTAGCCCATTGAGAGACATGGCGGACACCGCATGGAGAAGGGCCGGGGGAGCGACCTGGGTTGGGTGAGGCAAGGAGGGGGAGGTCTGGACACCGGGTCGATAGAACGACCGAGCGTGGATGGAGCCCGGATAATCGGGGCCAGGATCTTGTCCTGAGATCGTTCGACAAGAATACTCCTAACAGGAGTTTAATGGGCCGCAGGCACGAACCGCTGGCTCAGGGGTACCCGATTCCATTCGTTGGAGGACTCCACTCGCGGCTATCCCAATTTAAGCCGTCCATCTGAAACGCCGGGTCCTGCTCTTTATAGCTCTAGCATCAGAGCTACAGAGTACGAGGTCGCAACAGGGCAAGTCACATACTCCCAGCCATCTTATCTAAATAGGTATATGGGAGGGGGCGCCATTCTGGAATGTTTGTGATCTCATAGGGCTCGGATCTAGCCATTGACACGCGTGTACGCGGGGAGTTCTGCAGTTGACTTATGCAGAATACGACCTCACATCAAGGAACCTTGGAATGGCATAGGACTCAGGACTGGCAACGTCCCCAGGTCCAACATCCAGCTGGAAATCTTTGAGAGACTACGGGAAAACGGTTCGGAATCTCCTCGCATATGGTCGAGTTCGAGGTGACGCCGGTCCCCGCCCAGAAAACATGGACGCTCGGCGACCCCCGAAGGCGGGGGACCCGTCACGGTACATTCATATATCTTGGACATTCCCTTGATTCTCGAACTTGAGTCCAGAGACCATCTGAACCATGTCCGACCTACCCAGCCTCGCATCACTGCCCCAGCAGCCCCAGGAAACCCAACTGCGGGTGCTGGACACCTTATTCGAACCGTCGCCCGAGCTGCACCAGTTAATGATGCCGGTTCTGGCCGGCCAGAGCTTCACCTCTTACGCCTCGCTGATCGATGCCGTGGGCGGTCGCATGTCCGCCCTTTCCGCCGTCAATTCGCCCACCGACCGGAATGTACTATTCGGCATCCTGGGTTCACATCCCCGGCTCGGTCGGGCCCCCGCCAACCCCGAACATCTCAGCGAGTTGAGCAAGAAGGAACAGGCGCAATTGAATGACGGCGCAGAGGAACAAGCAGAGAAGTTACGCGCATTAAATGCGGAATATGAGGCCCAATTCCCCGGACTGCGATTTGTGTACGTGCACCGAACCCCACGCCTATCCTTGCTCTTTTCTGACCGCGATAAGCACATTTGTCAACGGCCGCACCCGAGATGTCATCATGGAAGAAATGCGCCAGCGCATTGATCGGGCCGACACTGAGCGCGAAATCACTGAAACGATCCAGGTATGAAAGATGCGATGTTCTGACTAGCTTGCATTCGGCTACTGGGACTAATATGATTTAGGCCATGTGCGACATTGCGAAAGATCGCGTGCGCAAACTGCAGGCGCGCATTTAGACCGACGGATAACTGATAACTTATAACCTATGGACCGATATGTATATACCAAGATCCTCGGGGAAGAGTCTAGAACACCAAAATGGGATTTCTTAGCGATGCTTGATGGCGATTGAGTGTCCTATAGTAGACGGCGCAAAAGTAGGGTCTGCTCCACCCGTAAACCCCGGGTGCCGATTTGATGTCATTCACTCCGGCCGTTGCCGCTTCAGCTTCTCGGATCCTTCTTCTTTTACCGTCCTAGACATGGCTCAAGGAGTCTGTTGTATATCTGTCATCTCCTCTTTTTCTTGTCAGCGACTTGGGCGCGCGTGATATGGAGGTCAGCGATTTGCCACGGGCGTCGACATTCCCCGCGATCGCCGACGAAACTAAATTCGCGCCGCCCAGATCCTCCACTTTGCCTGGTAAGTGCATTGTGATATGACCGCGTATTGGCGATGAGCGCATCAAGGATGGGCTGACAATCATAGCTCCGGTCGATTTGAATGCTGCGCCAGAGTCCAGCAACAGCGATGGACAGCGAAATTCGTACCGGTCTGCGCCCATTGGAGGCCCTCTGGTCAAAAACTCTACACACGAGACGCGCACCGAAGCCAGCGCCATCGACCCACTCTCACAGGTAAGGCTGACGCCTCTGATTGGGAAAGCCGAATTGCGGCTGAGACGATGGACATGAATTGCTGAGACTGACATGTGGTAGCATATAATTCAACGCACGAATACCCATAAATCCATCCCCACCAAGTTATTGGGTCAGGCATCGTTCGAGGCCGAAGCGGGCAACTCGGAGGGCCCATCCGACCATAGCACGGCTCGCGGCGATGCATCGCTGACATCCAAGGGTAAAGAAAAGAAGTAAGTCCATTGTGCCCCGCCTGTGGTCCCTGGGCGACTATATAATGTCATGCACGAGGGCTTCAGGGATCATCCCGACTGACTCTTCTTTGCGTCTCCCACAGAAAAGGGGTTTCTTTCCTTAGTCGCATTATTGGCACTAAGAAAAAGGACGTTCCCACTGCGGTAGAAGATGAGCTCTCAGACGCAGAGACGAGCCGCATGTCTATCGATACCTCACACCCGATCGGTTTCATTCCTCGATATCCTGCGCCACCTCGGTATTTGAGGATCCGCGTACATCATAAGAAAGATAAAAAGTTCCACCGTGTTTTCCTGGCCCAAACATTGGAGGGCACAGGGCCGATGCCAAAGGCGGAGCGACGAACGTCAAGCTCCACCCATAACAATGGAGAGTCCACAGGGAGAGCCATTTGGGCGGTGGAGTTCTCCAAGGACGGCAAGTTTCTGGCCGCCGCCGGCCAGGATAGAAAAGTTAGGGTATGGGCAATAATTACTACACCCGATGAACGAGAGGCGGCTATGCGAAATATAAAGGACGCGGCCACGGAGCATCAAGATGTTCCAGAGCTTAAGGCTCCCGTGTTTGGACCGAAGCCCATCCAGGTCTTTGAAGGCCATGAGGGTAGTATTTTGGACCTGAGCTGGAGTAAAGTATGCATGAACACAAGTACATAATCGGGAATACGGGCTGATCACTGGAACAGAACAACTTTCTCCTTTCCTCATCCATGGACAAGACTGTTCGACTATGGCATGCGAGTCGACCGGAATGTCTATGCTGCTTTCAGCACAGTGACTTTGTCACTTCTATCCAGTTCCACCCCAAGGATGACAGGTTCTTTTTGGCTGGGTCGCTCGATACAAAGCTGCGCTTATGGAGCATTCCGGACAAAAGTGTCGCATACGTTACAAGCGTTCCCGACATGATCACTGCAGTTAGCTTCACACCCGACGGCAAGTACTCAATGGCGGGATGTCTGAACGGGTTGCTCAATATTTATGACACTGAGGGTCTCAAAGTATCGGGGCAAATCCACGTTCGATCGGCGCGAGGACGCAACTCCAAAGGCAACAAAATCACAGGAATCGATACGATGACGATGCCGCATGATATCCATGGCGACATCAAATTGCTAGTCACAACTAATGATTCCCGCATTCGACTGTATAACTTCCACGATCGAACTTTGCAGGCTAAGTTCCGTGGCAATGAGAATACCTGCAGCCAGATTCGGGCGACTTTTACCGACGATGGCAAGCATGTCATTTGTGGTAGTGAGGATCGCAAGGCATACGTTTGGCCAATTGGCTCCGTTGAAAAGGATGGAGATGCGCGGGCAGTCGAAGTCTTCGAGACCCAAGGTGCCATCGTGACTGTGGCCATTACGGCACCTACATCGACGAAACAAGCCCTGGGATTATCCGATGATCCAATCTATGACATTTGTAACCCGCCACCGGTCGCTCTTATGAGTCCAGAAGCATCTGCAAAGCCGGCCGACTCTTCACGGGATACGGGAAGCCTGCACAAGCGAACTCAGTCCGCACCGCGCTTGTCTATGGTCAGCAAAATGGCGCAGGAGTCCCCCTCGTACCTGTCCCGGTCGACCCATCCTGACGGGAATATCATCGTCATCGCCGACTACTCTGGAAAGATTAAGATCCTCAGACAGGATTGTGCGTATCAGAAGCGCAAGCACGAGAACTGGCATGAAAGTTCAACCTTCTCACGACGAATCCTCCGGCGTTCCAATTCCGGTCGCCGTAGCGTCGCTTCCTCGACCGGAAAGGAGTCGACTCTCAAAACACCCTCTGAGCGAATTATCTCATGGCGCAATTCAGTCGTCCGCCATGGCCGCCCCAGCATGGACAGTTCTCGCGCCGGGCTTCGCAGCCGCAGTCCATCACCACACCGACAAACGCCAACTATCCGACTCTCCTCCTCTCGACCTTCAAGTCTAGCGCCTAATGAATCTCTTTCCGCGTTTACCTCTCCACCCTCGTCCCCAAAGCGGCCTTTCGCTTACCCCAATATAAGCGAACAATCAGAAGAGCAACTAAGAGAGCAAGAAGCTCGCATCGTGCCTGGTCGTGACGCAGACCCAAGACAACTGCCTGCATCGTCAGCCGACATTGTAACCAGCGGCAAAAGCAAAGAAAATCCGCTATGGCTACAGGGAGACCACAGCTATGCGTTTTGGAACAAGATCACACACGACGCTATGGCGATAAAACAGCGCAACGCGAATGATCTCCTCAACCCGAATTCTATCCTTGAACGCCGGCTGAGTGCGACTGGTAGCGTGCTCAGTAGTGATTATGGTTCATCAACTGGAGGCTCGGCGGAAGAGGATATTCTTAAATGCGAGAATTGTCGTGGAACAAACTTCCGTGGTGTCAAAGGACGAGATGGGAAGCAGAAGTTGATCTGCGTCCAGTGCGATCGAACGGTAGCTTAGAATCGCCCCCCCCCCCCACCCTTTTTTCCCCCCCTTCTCTTCTTCTTTTCCCCTTTTGTGCAATTATTTAATGGGTTGATGAAACTTTATGCCTTTCTTTTTGTCATTTGATTTGGAGCTTTGGTTTTGGCCGTGTTATATTGTGGCATTCTCGGAGAGTTATAGGCTTCTTTCTTCTGTACAGGATATTTGTCATGGCAGGAGCATATATCTCTACGCAGAGCAAAATTTTCTGCTCGACTTTTGTACAAAATTACAATGTAAAAATGAATGAGAATGTTGATACGCAGGTAGTTACTTCATTGACAGTATAACCGCGGTGATTAGTACTAGAGTGCGGCTAAGGAGAGGCTTTCCTAGCTGAAATTACAAGGCGTTTCTGAACTTTCGTGTGGATCCCAATTCTTAGTCCAGACAAGACGGCGAAAGTAGTGATTCAAAGCATCTGGTGTGAGTAATTGCGTACAATGCGAAATGATCAACGTGGGTAGTTGTGTTGTCTAGATCAGAGCCGATGCCAAGACATTAGGAAAAGTCCGTTGATAACTGCGAGTGTTCGCACCCCGGACTTCCCTGCCCACCTCCCACCTATTTCAATTTCTCATTTCCAACAAGACAGACCCGAACCTTCTGTCCTACGTCTTTTGACCATTGATAATTCTCCAAAGAACACCTATAGTTCGCCCCCCACCAGGCCGCATTCCGACTCAACACCTATCCCAAAAGCCGAGACCGGCTCTCGTCCACCATGCCCTACCTCACCACCTCCCAGGAATACCTGGAGCAATCTGCTCTCCTCCTTGAAGCGTACCCCGACTCAGTAAGCCGAGCTCCAAACTCTACCATCGCTCTATGCCTCCACCCCCTCCCACCCAGGCCACTCCGTATTACCAGCCCAAACTTCCCAGACTAACTCCCCAATCTAGCGCATTACAACAAAATACAGCTACCCGACTGAACGCCCCTCAGAAAAAGCCCATCGGGCCAAATCTACCCGAGCTGAAACCGAGTCAACACCGTCCGCTCCCGTCGCAGCATTGGAACTGAAGACATTCAATGCCGAATCAGGCATCTGCTTGAAGTACCGCACGAACAAGGCCGCTGAGGTCAGTCGGTTGATGACCGGGCTGGGGAAGCTTGCGAGCGGGGCGGACGTGGCTAGTTTGGGTGTTTCAGGGCCAGCGGATGTAGAGATGGTTGATGCGCCTGCTGTAGAGGAGAGTAAGGGGGCTGCACAGGGATCGGGACAGGGACAGGCGCAAGGAGGGAAGGGCAAGAAGAAGGGTGGGAAGGGGAAGCGATGAACGAGTCGAGCCGGAAATTAAGGTTGTGTTTGCTTTGATGGGGACGCTCAATAATGACTTTTATTCATAGATGGCTGCGCCAGTGTGGAATGGCATTTGCTGGGTTGTAGCCCAGACAGCAGTTCGAGTAGACGTGATACGATGTATCTTTCAGCATACAATAAGAATCATGTTACAACACACACTGAATGCCAAATGGGGATTATACACTAACAAGTGGTTTGAACATCTAAATACACAGATCCGCCATCCATCTCACATCAGACACAAACACTGTAGCGCGAGTCTAGGACAGAGCAAGGAAAAACAAACAACGAACGCCAAACCCATGCGTAGCCTTGGAAAAAGTTCCGTCAATCAATAAAAGCACAAAGAGAAAAAGAATAGCGTGATATCATGTGGGGAACGGCGCGAGGAGAGCCCCGCAGCTCAGGGTATAAAACAAATGGGGGAGAGGGGAGGGAAGATTGCCACCGAGGACTGTTTAGAAGTCCTCGTCGAAGTTGAGACCGTTGCTGCCGGAGCTGGTCTGGCCCTCGGCACCGCTGGTGTCCTTCTTAGTGCTCGCCATGACACCGGCTTTCTGGTAGTCACCGACACGCTTCTCAAAGAAGTTGGTCTTGCCGGCCAGGGAGATGGACTCCATGAAATCGAAGGGGTTGGTGGCGTTGTAGTACTTCTTGTTGCCAAGAGCGACAAGGAGACGGTCAGCGACGAACTCGATGTACTGGCACATCAGCTTGGAGTTCATGCCAAGGAGAGCGCAGGGAAGAGCGTCAGACAGGAACTCCTGCTCAATACCAACGGCCTCAACAATGATATCCTCAACCATCTTGGGCGAGGGACGGTTGTTCAAATGAGAGAAGAGCAAGCAGGCGAAGTCAGTGTGCATGCCCTCGTCACGAGAGATCAACTCATTGGAGAAGGTCAGGCCGGGCATGAGGCCACGCTTCTTGAGCCAGAAAATAGAGGCAAAAGAGCCGGAGAAGAAGATACCCTCAACACAAGCGAAGGCAACCAGACGCTGAGCGAAGGTGGAGTTGCGGTCATTGATCCATTTGATGGCCCAGTCGGCCTTCTTGGCAATGCAGGGAACTATGGGAGAACTGTCAGAGGTTGTGTCCAAAAATAGAATGATTGTGGATGAACATACTGGTGTCAATGGCGTCGAAGAGATAGGTGCGCTGCTTGGGCTCCTTGATGTAGGTATCAATGAGCAGAGAGTATGTCTCAGAGTGGATGTTTTCCATCATGATTTGGAAGCCGTAAAAACAGCGAGCCTCAGGGATCTGAACCTCTCCACTGAAACGCTCAACCAGGTTCTCATTGACAATGCCGTCGGAGGCAGCGAAGAAGGCAAGCACGTGGGAGATGAAGTAACGCTCGTCATCGTTCAGGCGGTTGTGCCAGTCGTGGAGATCCTTAGACAGATCAATCTCCTCGGCGGTCCAGAAGGAAGCCTCGGCTTTCTTGTACATTTGCCAGATCTATTGATGGAGGAAGATAACTGTTAGCCATGGTTCCTTGCAATTGCATGGATCGTGGGTGCTTCGCGTCCATGCCACTTTACGCGTGAGCATGGACGCGTCGACGACGTGACTTACCTCGTGGTACTTGATAGGGAAGAGGACGAAACGGTGGGGGTTCTCCTGAAGGAGGGGCTCATTGGCTTCGGTCTCCTTGATGCCAGGAGCAACCTTGGGGGCTTCAACAATCTTGTCACCCATCTTGTCGACAGGCGCGTCGGTGGGCTTGAAAGTCGCGATGTTCTCCTTGCCAGCGGACTGGAAATCGAGCTTCTTGACGGGGGAATCGCTCATTTTGAGATTCTCGAGGGAGGAAGCAGCCTATGGAGGAGTACAGTTAGTGTATGTTCAGGGCGACGCGTCTATCGCGAGAGGCGACAGTCGTGACATCACGTACCTGCTTCGAGGGAGTAAGTTGAGCGGCCATTGGAAAATATGTTTCAAGACTGAAGGCAGAGGGCAATTGCTTGCGAGACAGTCACAAAGATAGACAAAAAGTCAAGAGGCTTGAAAGGGAAGAGGAATGTGGGAGCTGGGTGGGAAGAAGAATCGATTAAGTAGTTGGTGGACGTGAATCTTTTAGCGCGACGGACTTGGTCGCGTAGCACGTGACTTCGCGACGAGCTTAGTCAAGACGCAAGGCGCGTCGTCCCAAACGAGAAATCGTGGGCTTGGAATTCTCATGCCACCGCAAATTCAGCAACATCCGACGCTAGGGCAGTCGATCCATGGCCGTGCCTGCGGTAGCCCCCTCGACGGGCATTTGACATGGTTCCCTAGACTTCTAGTATGCAGCTTCTATTGAATTGGGCGTTCTCTATAAAATCTATCATCCCGACAAACAATTGAGCCAGCTATTATGGTACCCTAGGACACGCGTATAATCACTGCTAGCTACAGGCTTGTAAAGATGACGAAGGACACGCGCTATGACCGACACGCCGGACCAATATTAATTTATCAGCTCGACGTAATAGGGACTCCACTGCCACGGCAGCTGAACAAAGATCAGATAAGCCCGCAGTTGATCAGATGCGCCGGTGGACGCGTTAAGCACCACAACACGGATTTACGGATCTAATTGGCACGTCTGGGCCTTTTGGACCTCCAGACTGGGTTGCAGAGGACTGAGCCCCAGTCGTGTCTCTGGTCTCTGGACCGCTCCCCGTTCTTCCTTTCCAGCGCTTTTAATGTCAGTCGAGTGCCGGTGTCACAGCAATTGGAACACTAATTTATTGCAGAATAGTCAGTCTGCATCAAATAGCCTAAAAATCGGCGATGCAGACAAATGTCAAGGCTCTAGAAGGAATGAAGGAGCTTGACGCCTCAGAAGGTTCTGAGAGTGGATCCCAAACAGCTCTTTCGCGTCGGAAAATGTGCCGATCGCATTCAACTCGCGTGCTGGATCTCGCACTAGGCAGACGTCTCGATGGAGACCAGGTTCCAGAGAGTCTCGGCGTTTTATCCCTTCCCATTGCGCGTCTCCACCTGCTTGCTCGGGCAACCCTACATATCCGCGCCTCGGATCTCATAGCCCCGAGATGGTAAGCGCACTGCATTCTGGCGAAATGGAGTCTATTATCTCAACAAATGACAAAGCTTTGCGGTCCTGGGAGTTTGAATGTCGAGAGGAATTGGGATCCATGTTTCAGTGCAGTCATGCCGCAAGTCCTCAGTAACCATTGCTCTAGGCTAAGGAACAGGTTTTGCTCCACTAGACTCGTTTTGGTCAAGATACGCCACGCCATCTTACATCTCTCGTTGTTTCTCTCAAGCCGCGGGGGTAAATTTGAAACCCCACATCCCCGCTAGTGGCATCGAATCTTGGAAGTGGCCCTGGGCTGCTTTGTCCGTGTTCAAGGCCTCTTGCCATCACTTTCTTTCAATATCCTTTTTCGCCCTTCTCCTATAGGCTAATGCTTGCTTGTCTAACGAGTTATCAGTTGAACCGCATACATTTGTAATAACGGTATGACCGTAAGGCTGGAAAGCCTGATCGTACGGAGCGCACTCACACCCTGATTTGATCGTGCCGGTGGAATAACTGATATGACCCCCATGAGACCGAAAAGTATGGACAACCCCCATTGACATCAAAAGACGAACCGTGGGTTTGTCCCCTACTCGCACGAAGTATCACTAGAATGGACGCGGAAACAAGCAGGAGGGACGTGTACTATCAGCGAGTCTGCCTCGTTGACTTCCTTCCCAGCTTCTGCTGAGGATCGTCGAGACCGCCAATTAGATAGAATGAGAGCCCTAGTGGATAGGCCGAATAATGAGTCGTCATTGCGAGATGATGGTGGAAGTGAAATGCCAAGATCATGCAGGCCAGGTTTCAGCAATGATCAGCTGCATGGGTGAAGTGTATAGCAGGATCGGACCGCATCTAACACAACAAGACCCTGGCTGAACATCATACTGAAAGAGTCTCGAAGATATCTTGAAAATCATGAACACAAAACCCCTGGATATTACTTCATGCATCTTTGTTGGATTCTCTTGGCATATCCTTATGATGAACATGTTCTCATTGAGGGTCAAAACTGTGAGGGCACGATGGGAGAATATCTTTTTCATTAGCTGAAATAGTTGATGATAAAAATACAACAGCAGAGATGGAAAGAGCCAGAGCAGATAAATAAATGCCCGCGTCTAAGCTGTCCGAATGAGAATTGACAATTATGAGCGTTCACGGCGAGAGGCGCTTTTCAGAAATTCCAAGAAACTCTCATAGCTGAAGGACAAGGAAGCGCGTAGATACTTAGAGAGCTCACGCACTGCGGCAGAGCACAAGGGTCTGACTGCTAGACATGGAACCTGCATGGCACAAAGGAAATGGGTGAAGATATTCGTGAGACGAGTGTCTCCAAGTCTGCGAACCTTTTGCTGAGCATCATTCCAGCTTTCCATAAATTGAAGGGTTCGCAAACCTCCCAATCCGTCAAGGGAGATTTGCTTAAAAGAGAGCATATTGAAACCCTTTGCCGAATCGGGGAATGAGCTGAAAATCTCACAACGATGAATGAGTGCTTTGCTGAATGCCCGGAATGCCGATTGCTCAGGCTCGGATTTGACCCGCCACATGATTTCGGCGAACAGCACAAGCCAATCATCATAAACAGGTCTATTACGAAGGTTGGTCCAGTCGTAACGGGTAGCTATCAATTGAACTGGGAGAGGATTAAACGGTCTCTGGAGGAGCGGATCGAAGGACCAAGTATCAGTTTGTGGGTGCGGAGCCCAGGGATCAGCCTGCCATGGCAGGTTGCGTAACGTAGCATGATTCGGGATACAGGAAACGGGAGCATGGCTGCAGTCAACGTCCACGATGGGATTGACAGCGGTCATTCGAAAACCCGGAATGATCCGCATGACTTCGAACCTTGGACTGCGAGCATTGGTGAGTTCGAGAACTCTTTGCTCCCAGCCACGTGTGAAATCGGTATGAGCGTTGAGCTCAGTAACCCGCTGATCCCATTTGGCGTTGATAGCGCGGCCATAGTCCCATCGCAAAAATTCCACATAATTCCGTTTCTGATAGTCCGAGGGGAGGAGCACAAGCCCCACGTAGAATGCAGGTTCAAGATCAGAGAGCTCCGAGGAAGGTGGGGGTCTGATAACCCAGCCGTGTCTTTGACTCAACTCCTCGCCGCAGAGAATGATTGACCTTTTCCATACAGGAATCCAGAAGAGACCGTAAGCCTGTACGATGACGGGCTCTCCGCAGGGTTTGCGGCCCACTCGAATATTTCCATGCCAGTCAAAATCAACAGGATAGCGCTCAGAGCGCTCCACCACAGATAAAGTCTTGAGCGCCAAGTAGACGCCAATATCTGGCAGACGTCTCTCGGCTGGGAAGGGCCAGCTCATGAACTCGTCGGTCTGCGCATGGCTGAGAGTGCGAATCTTATCGAAGTCGGCGACAGCGTAGGTTTGTGTAAGATGAGATATTTGATCAGAATTGATTGTTGGATCTGGGGATGGTATAGGAGGATCAATACCCGATGCTGCAGGTAGACGCCCACATGGCCAGAAGTCCATGTTGATGAAATAAGGAAGCTGTTGAAAAGTATCATGAGCGTTGCGTCCAAATCAAAGGAAGGAACTAGGCGAGACAAATCAACGAAGTCTGATCCGGAAAGTCACTCGAAGACGTCTTGTTGAATGATGGTGGTTATGAGGAAGCGTATGTAAGTCTGTTGGTGGGATATCGACGCGTAGAAGATGTGAGCTTATAAAGAGAGATCAGCTCAAAGGTCTAGATAATAGGACTTGTTAGTGACCTTTGAAGCCTCAGAGGAAACTAAATGTGATCCCGAAGAGCGAAACAGATGGAAAGAGGAATTGTTGAGAGGTGCAAGTCAAAGTCAACACGAAGGATGATTATTTTCAGAAACACGATTGGGAACTCTTTGAGCGGTTTCTTCAATCCAATGTGAACGAAATAATTGACAGCAAAAGTCTCTTCGCAGACCCTGTAGATTGAAGATAGGTCGCACATTTTGATGGCGCTTCTTTCGACACTACAATGGCGGTAGTTTGTCTGACATGCCATGACAATTATTTTCCCATTGAGAGTCATTGAGAGTGAATAGATCAATAGCGACAATCGAGCAATTCCCGCTAGGCAGGCAGTCGCAAGGGTTGTCAGGTACCAGGTTGATTTTGAATGGTTGAAATTGAACATAGCAATCAAAAATTGCAATCTTTAGATAAAGGCAGTATGGCAATAAGGGTTTACTGAAGTGCCTAGAACTCTTGGGGTCATCACTAGCCAAAGGTCACAACTCTGTAAACGAGCTAAATGCGTAGTTTTAAGATGAGTAGAAGCGTCATGCGCGATGAGTGTTACGGAATGGTCCACTCGACAAGTGTTGGAAACTCTTTATTCCTTGCTCGGAATGATGCCAAGCATATAAAAAGTAATGAGCTTATGTCGGACACTGGGTGAGAGGATAACGCAGAACATCTCAGCGATGATCAAGTGACCAAGTGTGGCGCAAAACAATTTCAAGGAAGAACGACGATACAAGAAAATGGAAAGAAGAAAAACACGGGTATATGATAACTATGATTACGTACTTTTTGTGAAGCATTCCAGAAGCAGAGATCCGTTTACGTGATGAGGCGGAACAGAGCAAACAAGAATAAAATCAGGGGATGAAAAATTTCTGGAGAGGATGGCCTTGATTGGGTCGACATAGAAAGTGTAGAGCCTAGCAAAACGAGATGCTCACAAGTCTGAACAGCTGCAACCTGACAAGGCCATAACATCCTTCGCAAGTCCATATATAGGCAATAATTTTACCAGACATTGCCGTGAACCTGTTTGATCTTCTTGAGGTTGATGTCCTTGATCACAAACGTCCAGATGAGTCCGAGACCCATAACACCCAGTCCAGCAGCAAGCATTCTGACCTGAGCGTAGGAGTAAGCCTTTTGGATGGCTATTCTTGCAGCAGATCCGACGGGGTAGCTGAGCTGGATGGTGACATCTTCGTAGATGCTGTCAATGTTGGACAAGACCTCCTCGGGAAGGTAGCGTTGCAGAGCAGGCTCAAAAGTGTTGGTCCAGATCGCGGTAGAAATAGTAATACCGGCAGAGTCACCGATCGTGCCCACAACATTCAGCATTGCAAGTGCAGTAGCAACGTATTGGTGGTCGACGGCAGCCAAGATAGCGAGTTGCTCAACAATGATGAACACCGCACCACCAATGGAAATGAAGATCTGACACATGACCTGATAACCCACGCTCTGATCAGGACGGCGGAAATAGATCATCAAGCCTTGGGCAAAGATATAAAGAGGCACAGCAATGTACAAGAGCCATCTGAAGTAGCCAGTGCGGCGGATAACCCAGCCGACGCCAAGAAGAAGAAGACCGGAAACGACGTCGAAGACGTTGACAACGTATCCGGACGTGGTAATGCTCAAGTCGTTCACAACCTGCAGGAAGTTTTGGAAATACATGCTCCAGCAGTAGTTAGAGAGTTGGTAGGTGGCATCCAGAAGACAGGCACCGACGACCGTGCGGTCAGTAAGGAAGGTGAAGTCCATCATAGGCTTCGGCGCAAGGTACTTCTCCCAGATACCAAAGAAGAACAGCATGGAGAATCCGACCACAATCATAGCGATAATATAACCAGTTCCCCAGCCGTTAGGAGCTTCACTTGCGATGTCGAAGGGCAATTCGAATAGTACGAGACCGGCAGTGAAAACAAAAACACCGATGACTAAAGGATGGAAAAGTCGAAATTAGTTATGCAGGATCAGACAATAGATGGCGCGGGTAGACTCACAATCAAACTCGATAAACCAATGCCAAATGCTTTGAGGTAGGGTTCGACCAGATTCCTCTCGGACAATTTTGCCTTGCTTCTTCGCCTGGTCAAGGTTCCACTTCAGGGTGAAGAACAGAGGCGCAGCGAAGCACGGAAAGATGATTGCCCAGCAACCGTAGCCCCATCGCCAGCTGACTTGGTTGTAGAACTCGTCCGCGACCCTGGGCCCGGCGAACGCAGTAATGATGTAGGGCGAGGAGGTGAAGGCGTAGGCCAATCCTCGGTTCTTCAGCTGGGACATATCGGCCGTAATAACATCGACGCAATATTCCATACCACCGAAGCCCATGTAGAAGAAGACGTTTCCAGCACAGTATACCGCAAAGCTGTTGCAGGCGGCCATGAGAATAATACCAATTGTGGCACAGCAGGACATTAACGCGAAACCCTGAGGACGACCCCAAGTGTCAAGGACCTTGGCCACCGGGATGTAACACGCAGCCGAGAAAGCATCGGAGAGTTGAGTGGGAAGGTTGGATAACGAGTGTTGCTGGAATGAACTCGCGACATAACTGTACAAGCTGCCGTTGACCGAGGAGACAAAAGCATAGACAAAGTAAAGGAACCAGATGCTATCGGGGGTGTGTCAGTGGACTCGATAGAATGGATCGTTCTCTTTGATTTCACGTACTTGATAAAGACAGCTATCAAGGCTCCCTTGGACCAAGTCTCGGCAAGGGCTTCGACATCCTTGACACCAGTCTGGAGCTCATCATAGGGAACAGGCTCAACTCCTTTACCGTTGGTGGCAATGACTGACTCTGAATCAGAGGAAGGAGCCTGTGCTTCCCTATCAAGATTCTTCTCTGGCTCAACAGTCGTTCTGGAAATGTCCACATCGACGGAGCTGCTGGCAGCCGCCTCATCTTGGTCAAGCTTGATGCGACGGAAGACCGCCCGGCCTCTCCGAATCAAAGGACGAAGACCCATGATGATTTGACAATGATTGAGTCAGAGTTGAAATCAAATAGAGCGAAGATAAACTGGTAAGCCTTTGCCCTTATAGAACGCAAAGACCGAGATCGGCTATTTTGGACCGATGGTCCAGAAACAAGAGAAAACAAGCATACGCAGCCCAAATACGCGGACGAGAACGGGGGGAATTCGGGCTTGGCTTGGCTCATGATTTGCTAATTTCACTATAATGAAAATCTTTTCCCTCGTAAGATGCTCCGGTCATGCTCGGTGAATCCACAGAGGGTTCCACTGGCGGCACAAGTTGATTGGGAGAAAACCGGGCTAGGCTGCCAGTGCGATCTAATCAGATGTCCGTATGATCTTATCTGGCGAGGACCGAGTCCAGCCTATACCTGAATCGGTAAAGTACGTTGGTACTTCATCCACATCAAGCTTCGGATTCGCTCACATCAAGCTTCGCTTGGCCACGACCGGGAAATACCCAGTGGAGCTTGTCCGCCACAAGCACTGGAATTTTCTCGGCTCTCGCGCAAAGTCGCAGGAAAGCCGTGCTGATTTCAAACAAAAAAAACATTACAGGATTATACCAGGAATTATCAGATCTTTCTTAGCCTCCCCGGGTCAACATCGGGTCAGAGCAACCGACTTTGATCAGCCCAAATCAAACCCCGGGGATCCGTTTGGAATCACCCGATCCTGTTACCTAACTAGCTGTGATCGCGCCCGTTGATCATGAAAGTCTAGGGCTAGGGCTACGTACTCTCCTGATTTGTACTTGATGCCCAGACTTTTTAGGGCTTTGCCAACGGAAGGCTGAGTGACGTCTGAGGTAATCCCGGATAACCACTACCGCCTACCGCGTATTTGATACGATACATACCGCCTGTACTTTACCGCACCTCGTTATACAGATCCGGGTTGGAACTTGGTCGTTGGTGGAGGTCTGGTATTATCAGATCCTATTACTTATGGAGACCTTGCTAGATCCATTATGAACCTTGGAACGTTCGACATCAGATAAATTTTCCCTTTCTTTGAGAACTCTGAAGGGGCCTTCGGTGAATCAAGAACTCAACCTGGAGTACGGGACAGCGCCCAGCAGAGCCCGAATAATTGGGTATCTTCTCTTGCATTCGGGGCCCATAGGAAGGTTGCAATCACCAGCGACCGCGCATTAGTGGAGGCAATAGGGAATGTCATTTATTCGGACCTGGTAACCCAGAAATGGTAGGTACCCACCCCGCTTCCGATGACACGCCAAGGACGAAATCTGATAACTGAGACCTTTTCACTGGAAAGACCCCAACCATACTGTATCCTGGCAGAAAGTTTACCTAGAGACGCCACAAGCGGGGCATTCAATCAAATTTGATGCGCATTTTCCTTCGATTATGCCGAAATTTCGTGCGCAAATTCTCGTTTATAGCTTGGAATTGGTCCAAACCGGTGCTCGCTTCTCCACGAACGCTTGAATTCCCTCGGCGAAGTTGCGACTAGCGACCAATTGAGGATACCAGTCGTTCGCTAACGTGGTGACGGCATCTTCCACGCTTCCAGCTTCCCAACTGAGTCGGATTCCTTCGCGGCCGACTATCAGAGCGTCGGGGCTATTCTTGCACATTTCCTGGGCCACCTGTAAAGCGGCCTTGGCAACATCCCCGGGCGAATCGACCACTTGCGAGATAAGACCCCATTCGTAGAGTGTTTGAGCGCTCACGTTTCTTCCTGTCAACACGAGATCTGTGGTACGTTGCAGTCCAATCGTCCGAGTCAGCCGCGGAAGGCATCCCGCTACCGGCACGATCCCACGCTTGATTTCCGGAAGAGAGAAGATAGCGGTCGAGGCTGCGATAACCAGATCGCAGTTTGCCACCATCTCGAAGCCTCCGCCCATGCAAATGCCATTGACGGCTGCGATAATCGGTTTCTTGCCACTTCGGCGAGGAAGTCCGGCGAGACCTGGAGCGTCCATCTTGTTGACGACGCCAGCTTTGTTCATAGCATTCCATTCTGGAGACACTCGTTAATTATTGCCTGAGAGAGTCAGGAACGAGCTCAACGTGGCACCAACCGTGAAGATCAGCCCCGGTACAAAAAGCTCTGCCGGTGCCAGTAATGATCCCAACCCAAAGGCTTTCATCCTGGTCAAAGAGTTCCCAGATCTCCTGGATCTGTCGACTGGTAGCTTTGTTGATTGAATTGAGTTTATCAGTTCGGGTCAACGTGACCTGGACCACCCGATCGTAGGGGAAAGAGACATTAAAGTGCTCGTAGCTCAATGGTCTTGACCGTAGAGACATGGTTCAATCGGCGCGTAAGTCGAATGCGAAGGGGACAAGATAAGCAGATAGATACCGTGCCTTATATCCTGTGGGCCATTGAATGATTCAAAGAATCGGATCTGCATTTCGTCACCTCGGATTTTTGTAGGCTAGCGCCGGTAATTTGGTATGACGGGGTCGCCCAGTTGTAAATGGAAGACCCTGACCCACCCCAGCTTTCTCAGTTTCTGTATTTGCCGAGAAAATTCTTTTCATATCGGTCTCTGGTTTCTGGACCTGACAGGAGACGGCTCGGAAATAATGTTGCTCACCCCGCTGATGGTCACACTAGGCAGCAGGTACCGAGGCAGGTAATTCCACCCACCATGTACTCTGAGACACGGAAGCTATATAGCTTCGGGCTCATTCCCTTCGACATAGTCACTGTTCTACCGCCGCCCCATGTCCCCGCCTCTTGTGGCTCCAAAAATAAATCACGTCTGTGGCTGCAAAGTCTCCTTGTCGACTTTATCCTCAGATAAAGTGCAGCTCTTACCGGATCACACTTCACAATGCCTTCCACACCTGCGCAGAAGTACCCTCCGGTCAAGCTACCGCACCCTTATTTGACAGCCTACCAAGTGCAAACAGCCATTGAGACGAATCCTTCCAAGCTAGTCTTGAAATTGGAGCACCTGCCTTCGGATGGAAGGCCCCTACCGCAGCCGCTTCACTCCGATTCTTTGTCGTGGCTCGATTTGTCTGTTCCGTCCAAAGAGACTTGCCCACCGGACACCGACAATACCCCCTGGGCACGCGCTTGCCGAAGTCCCTCGACTGTCTTTGACTGGGCTAATGGCACTACCCCTTCCCTAGGCCAGATTTGGAATGTGGTCCATGCTATTTACCTTGCTCATCCGACGTATGAGTACTTCAGACTGACCCTGAGCGGGGATGAGAAGGAGATCATCCGAAATGAGCTTCTCGTCACTGGTCTGGGAATTGAGCATCCTAAGCCATGGGATGCAGAGAAGAGGGCGACTTGGGGGTCCGAGGAAATCTTGATTCTTCGCAATGCCTTCTGGCAAGGCGCGGCCTCCCCAACTGGTCCTCGCCCAATCTGGGTTATTGGAGATGGCACAGACGGCCCTCTGCGGCAGTCATTGGCACAATACCCAATTATGCCGGAGAATTATCAGATCACAAACAAGTTTCCCGAGGAGCGCGTGTATACCCGACACCCTACCCGTCGTCCTAAGCCTCATGGTGGATCGATTGCATACAGCCGTTATATTCCCGAAATCAATCAGCACTTCTCCCTCGAAGTTGTGGACTGGCAGAATGAGGAGCACTTGAAGCTCTTCAACACATGGCAAAACGACCCTCGTGTTGCCAAAGGGTGGAATGAGACCGGCACCCTGGATGAGCACCGAGAGTACCTGCGAAAACTGCATTTCGACCCCCACGTGCTTTGCTTGTTCGGCCGCTTCGACAATACCCGCTTCTCTTACTATGAGCTCTACTGGGCAAAGGTAAATCTCCACTGTGCTTGTTTTACACTCGCATCCAAATATGCTAACCACTCGATTTCAGGAGGATCACTACGGCGCCCATTATGATGCCCACGACTACGATCGTGGCCGTCACTCGCTTGTTGGGGACGCGTCATTCCGGGGAGCGCACCGGGTCAATGCATGGTATTCAAGCTGCATCCACTATTGTTTCCTGGATGACCCACGGACAATCAACGTGGTCGGCGAGCCCAAAGCCACCGGTGCCACCATTCTTTCCTACGAAAATTCCCAAGGTCTCACCATCGGAAAATACGTCGATCTAGGGCATAAGCGATCAGTTCACTCAATCTGTAGCCGAGAGAAATGGTTCCAGCTCTGTCCAATCTTCTGGGATGGACGAGAACGGCCCTTGGAATCCGCGGATCGCGCAGCTTGGAATGCCAAGCTTTGAAGCTCGGCGATAGCTTCGGCTTGTACTACGAAACGATCAAAATGTATATACCTAGATAACCGCGTGCATTGAACACAGGTCATGACCTCATTTGTCTATAAGTGGTCCCTCGATAGTCCTTCAGTATATCAATCCAACAGCCACCGGAAGGAGCGGAAGGAGAGTGAGCAGACTCTTGCCTCGCCGACGGCCAAGACCGTCGGTCTTGGCCCACGAGGGTATCTAGGGCACAGTTCCTCTATTGCATCCTTGGTATTTTGCTCGGTTCCGAATTGACACGGATACAGAGTGGGACCTCGGAAGTCTCCCCTTGGCAGCTTCTTCTGTGCACAGGAAAATTGTTATGCTGACGGGCCTTTGCGGAATCTTTGTAACATTGTGTGGAGATCAGGCTATGAAATGAGACCGAATAAACGAGTGGGTCCCACACAAACAACGGTTCCCCTCTTCAGTTTTATCTGATCCGTCCTTTGTCGCCACCAAGGCGTCGGGTTCCATCAGAGAGCCACGCAACGCCGCCTTGAGAGGACGGGGCAATTTTTAAACGAGCTTCAAAGGTCATACGAGGCCAAGGAAGTGAGCAAATAATGCCAGGGCTGGTTCGTACCCACAGTAGGACGCGCTGCAACCCCAACAGTGGTATTCTCCGCCGTCAGTCGTCATAATGGCTCCATCCTATGCATCCTAGCCGAATTAATTTGGAGTCAGGCAGAGTCATTGCTGCGATGCTCGAGGAAATTACCCGATTCGCAATAGCCGTGTTGACGGTACTTCGTATTGTCACTTTGCTGATGTATCTCATGTCATTACGATACACCGTAAAACCATGGTGTATTTGAAACGATCCCGCAGTGGGAAATCAGATAAAAGTTTGGTCTCCTGGATGATTCATTTTTCTTCACGCGAGTGGGTTCTCGTGTTATCTGATTCGGGATCCCAAGTTTCCGGTTCGAAGCGAAGTCGGCAGATCCTTAGACTGTTCTTGGCTGTTTCCAGGGGCCTCAATTTTTCTTTCATGCAGACTGCACATGTTCACCTTCTCAGTTTCAATCCTACGGCTCCCATAGCCGACTTCCCTCTTTCTAGCAGTGTAGGGACGCATTGATCGAGGCAACACGGCCTCTTAAGTCCTAGCGCAGCGCCATCTAGGAGCTAGTGCCCGACGGGCAAACACATCCGGGGCTGTTCGCAACTTTAAGCTCTGAGGTTCTCAAGGTTCTGACACCTTCGTCACAATGGCCATGATCAAGAAGCTCGCGGCTTATCCCCGCTTGCTTTTGGCTGCCAACCCTAAGAAAGCCGACTATCTCATGCTAGTATGCGGTATCGCCAGCTCCATTGCGTCTGGTGTTCCGTTCCCAATCATTGCAATCATTTTCGGTCAACTTATCAACAACTTCAACGCCGTGTCTTGCGATGAGTCTGAGGAAACCTCTTCAAGCTCTGATGCCAGCTATCAGAACAGTATCAATCACGAAATTCTTTTGATCTTCTATCTCGCCATTGCTCAATTCGTGTTGTTTTACATTCACTTGACATGCTGGACCATGTTCGGTGCTCGTCTCTCCCAGAGACTGCGTGAGAAGTATCTTTCAAATTTACTTAGACAGGAACCCTCGCACTTTGACGAGCTCCCTCCTGGTGAGGTCGCTTCGCGACTCAGCAGTGACATACAGACTATTCGATCCGGCACCTCTGAGAAGGCGGGCATCGTTCTATCCAGTTTCTCTTTCTTCGTTACGGCGTATATTGTGGCTTTCATCAAGAACTGGGAGCTCGCGGCCATTCTTCTTTCACTGATCCCTGCCTACTTCATAATGTCCTTTGTTGGAAGTCATTACATTGAGAAATATACTGGTCTCATGTCCGACTATGCTGCTACCGCTGCTTCAATCGCTTCCGAGGGTCTCTCTAACATTACCGTTGTGCAAGCCTTTGGAGCGAACAAGCGCTTAGAGGAGAAGTTCTCTAACGCCCTTAAGTCGTCTGAGCGCCAAGGCTTGAAGAAGGCTACCGCTATTGGCATCCAATCGGGTGTCCTATATTTCATTGCCTACGGCGCCAACGGTCTTGCGTTTTGGCAGGGAAGTCAGAAAGTCGCCGACGCTGTCCAAAATGGCACGTCTGGTACGACCGTCGGTGCTGTATTCACCGTGATCTTTGTTCTGATAGAAGGTATGTCTGACTGCGCGGCCTGTGACCCCAACTTCCACTAACACAATGACAGCCACCTTGACCTTAAGTCAAGTCGCGCCCTTCATCCATCTTTTTATGGCCGCTACCGGTTCCTACGAAAAGCTGCGCGAGGATCTTTATCGCAAGTCTCTAATCGATGGCACTGGTGACTCTGGCCTTCGCCTCACTGAAGCCCAGGGTGGCTTCGAGTTTCAGGATGTTTCGTTCATCTATCCTTCTCGGCCAGAAATTACCGTCCTGGACAAGATTAGTCTGAGTCTGCCTGCCAAGAAACATACCGCTCTTGTTGGCCTTTCTGGAAGCGGCAAGTCAACTATTGCTAGCTTGGTCACCAGACTGTACGATCCGACTGAGGGTCAAATCACCTTTGATGGCCAGGATATTCGCGATGTCAACGTGCGTGATTTGAGAGGATTTCTCAGTCTTGTTCAGCAAGAGCCATCTTTGCTTGATCGCTCACTATTGGAGAACATCGCTCATGGTTTGCTAAACTCAAGCAAGCCTGCTCATGCACACCTGAAGGAGACTGTGCTTGGCACTGAGCTGGAAGACCTGGCAGCTGAGTTAAGGGAAGGCAAAGACATCATGGCTGTAGCTGAAGCCCGTGGCCCCATCATGGTCGAAATTGTCAACTTGGTACAGCATGCTGCGAAACTTGCAGATGCCGACGGCTTCATTGTGAACTTGCAGCACGGGTACGGTACAAGCGTTGGATCAAGTGGTCGTCTGATCAGCGGTGGCCAGAAACAGCGGGTTTCTCTCGCTCGTGCTCTTGTGAAGGACCCCGCGGTCCTCATTTTGGATGAAGCCACTGCATCTTTGGATTCTCGAAGCGAACAGCGCATTCAAAAAGCCATCAACAACATCACAGCCGGACGTACTGTTATCACGATCGCTCATCGCCTGTCGACTATTACAAGCGCAGATAATATTATTGTCATGCACAAGGGCAACATTCTCGAGCAGGGAGACCACGCAACATTGATGGCAAAAGATGGCTCATATGCCGATCTGGTCAAGCTGCAAACCCTTGGAACTGCACCTGGGAGACTCAACAGGGTATCCGGTACAGACAGCATCACCAGGTCTGACCAGGCTTCTCTGACCGACACCGATGGGGAAAAAGCCAGTCTTTCTACAGACAACGGCTTTGGAAAAACTGAAGCACATATTTCCACAACCGAGCAACCTGCTGGTGATTCTGACGAGCCTGCCGCAGATGAGGAGGAACCTGAGACCCCCAAGAAGTCTTTATGGGCTCTCGCAAAGGGATACGCGCCAGCCCTACGGCCGCACCTGGTGATGATTTTGATCGCAATTCTAGGCGCCGTGGTCGTTGGAGGTGCATTCTCTGGCGAAGCTGTGATTTTCGGAAACACTGTTGGAAGTTTGAACCCTTGCAAAGGGGCCGCCAGCATTCGCAATCGCGGTGACTTCTTTGGTCTGATGTTCTTTGTTCTCGCCATCATCGAGTTTTTCGCAAACCTTGCCAGTTGGGCTGGATTTGGCTGGGTCTCTGAGAAGGTCGTGTACACCGCTCGAGTCTTGTCATTCCGTTCGCTCTTTGAACAGGATCTTCAATGGCATCAATCCAAGAACCGTACTCCAGCTCTTCTTCTTTCTTACATCACTCGTGACGGGAATGCTCTTGCTGGGCTCAGCGGATCCGTTATTGGCTCGCTGTTCGCTATTAGCGTTAATCTTGTTGCGGCAATCATCTTAACTCATATCATTGCTTGGAGAATTGCTCTGGTTTGCTTGGCTTTGGTCCCGCTTCTTCTTGGAGCTGGTATGATGGAGCTTATTATTCTCGGAAAGTTTGAAGAGAAGCACGAGAACGCGTATACCCACTCAGTGGATATTGGCACTGAAGCGATCAAGTCTATTAAGACCGTCGCATCGCTGTCTCTGGAAGAGTCAACCCTCACCACCTACCGCCGATCCTTAAAGGGTCCTAATCAAGAGACTCTGAAGGTCACTCTGCAGGCAAGTCTGTTTCAGGCGCTGACATATTTCCTCGGTAACTGTGTGAACGCTTTGGCATATTGGTGGGGCGCTAAGCAGATCATCAACGGCAACTACACTCAGACTCAGTTCCTGATTGTGGTGTTCTCACTCCTCGTCAGCGCCCTTCTGTGGAGCCAAATGTTTGCTCTTGCGCCTGAGCTTTCCAGTGCCAGAAACGCAATGGCCAGAATCTTGGGCTTAATTGAAATCGGATCTGACGGAATGCGCGGTCATGTCGACAAGCGCTCATTCAAGAACTCCTCTGCACAGGAAGACGTTGAAGCCGCGACGGAAACAAAGATTATACCGTCCAGTGGTCCTGCATCCAGTGTTCAGTTCCGCGATGTGCAATTTGCGTACCCTGCTCGCCCTGATGTCAAGGTATTGACTGGTTTGAGCGTTGATATCAAGCCAGGCAAGTTCTGTGCCCTGGTTGGTCCCAGTGGCGCCGGAAAATCAACCATTATATCTCTTGTTGAGCGCTTGTACACTCCGGAATCCGGCTCTATTCTCATTGATGGTGTCGATGTAACCAAGCACCGTGATGTGGCCTTCCGTGAATCCATTGCCTTGGTGCCCCAAGAGAGTGTACTCTTCGAGGGCTCCGTCAAATTCAACATTGGTCTCGGTGCTAGGCCTGACCATGAAGCGAGCCAAGAAGAGATCGAAGAGGCTTGCAAGCTTGCCAATATTCACGACGTCATTGCGGGATTACCAGAAGGTTACGATACCATGTGTGGCCCCAATGGCAACCAATTCTCTGGTGGTCAAAAGCAGCGTCTGTCAATCGCTCGTGCACTTGTCCGTAAGCCGAAGCTTTTGATTCTTGACGAATCTACTAGTGCCTTGGATGCCGAATCCGAGAAGTTGCTGCAGGATGGTCTTGAGAAGGCTGCTCGCGGCATTACTGTCATCGCCATTGCCCATCGCCTGCATACTATCCGGAAAGCGGATACCATCTTCTTGATCGAAGCTGGCAAATGTATTGACTCTGGTACACATGAAGAGTTGCTTGATAGGTCTGACAGTTATCGGGCCAACGTTATGCACCAGACCGTGGCTACCTGATAAAAGCTTGTTACAGATTTGTCTTTCTCTTTTTAAATTAATCTAGAACTTGATTCCCAACATGCCAATTTTTCATGCCAGTTTGAACTACTACCATATATTCTCAAAACTGTAAAAAACTTTTCCTCCGTCGTCTACCCCGTGTAGAACAGATGAACGCCTTGACACAATTCCAATGCTCGGATGACTAAAGTGACTCCCAGCAAGCCCGCCACCCCTTAAACACCATAGTAAATGCAATGATTATTAGCTCTCTATCGTAACAACACATGCGTATTTAAAATTTAAATCTTGCCTAGAGCTACTGTCTATATTTTAAGCAAGTTCTATTGATATCGTAGGAATTATATCGCTTTTACAGAAAGATACACTTGAGATGTCGAAATATATCGATGGATATGGAGGCCGATCCCAGCGTGTAAGGCGATTGACTTCATCACATCAAGTACTAGACAATAAGTAAGATATATTTTACTATTATACAAAGGCAGCTTCAACTGCTTAGTAGTGGTGAAATACAGAGCTCAAAAATTGTTGCATTGATCATGGTGTTTTGGGGTGGGGGGCTTGCTGGGAAATAGGTTGTTCAAAATGGCGTATCAAATCTAAGGGTAGTCTCTTCGCCACATAAGCGTGCCTTAAGAGAGGAATGAATTACTGGAACATCAATAGATATAAAATTAACTCTGGTGAAAAAGTAAAGTATAACTTGAAAATGCCACAATGGTCAAATGAAGTCACGATCTCCTTCCCCACTAATTCTTGATCAACTGATGCAAATTGTAGACTACACAGTTCATAGTCTAAATGACCTAGGCGTCGAGCAAAGTAGTCTCACGATAGGTTGAAATTTCTTCAACAATAGCAGCCAGCTCCTCGAGCACCGAGCCTGCGAAAGCTGAGTCTCTCTCACTTCCAACAACACCAACATGCAATTTTTCCTCTTTCATGAAAGAAACAACCTTGAAGGGGCGAGGAGAGTCTCCATGTGGACTGGAGATATCAACCTTGCAGCTGCCACCGGCAAAACGCATGCTATCGAAATCATCCCAGTCTTGGTGGTGAACGAGGGAGTCAAAGCCGGTAGCCTCTGGCGACCACTGTGCGCATTCCTTCGAGATCTTCCGGTAACCGAGGAAGTCATAAGCAGCAGACTGTGCGCTTTGCTTCTGGACAAACTTCAAGAGGTCAATGGCTGTCCATTTGTTCTGGAAGGGGACCCGAACTGGGGTCAGCTGGTAGCATGGTCCTTGGATGTTCTCTGCATTGGGTAGATCAATCATGCGGCCAGATGTGACGCTGCCAAATGTGACGTCCGTCGTCTGGAGACGGCGAGCCAACAGAAGGGCCCATGCCGCTGTAAGGATGTTTGCAGTGGTGATTTCTTCCACGGGCTTGAAGTTTTCGACAGCTTTCGTCTGGAATTTACCACTGTCTTCGGGTTGTGTTGTCGTTCCGGGGAGAACTGATAAGGCTGAGCCAGCCAGAAGGTCGCGCCAGTAGGCGATTGCCTTCGTCTGGACGCTTTCATTAGCAGTCCAAGCCATGTAAGAGGAGAAAGGCTCGAAGTTAGCAATTTGTCCTCCGGTGTACAAGGTCTCAAGGTCCTGCAGTAGTCTGGGAAGAGACATTCCGTCGTATTGGGCGTGAGATAGTCCCAGCACGAGACACTCCCGGCCATCTTTGCCCTCGATATGGTGCATCTTGAAGAAAGGTGATCCGAGCTGGAAGCCCGATTCCGTTTGTTCGGCGCAGAGCTCAGCGACGAAGTGTTCGAGATCTGTGTCAGTTGCGTGCATGGCAATGGAGATTTCAGGATCGCTCAAGACAACTTGGTAGAACATCGAGTCATCCTCAATAAAGACAGTGCGCAGGATGTCGTGAATCTTGACGAGATCACTGCATGCACGGAGCAGTTGCTTGCGATAGATTCCATCGTTGAAGTACAAGAGGGTGTATTGAACAGCTGTACGAGGTGCCTGGAAGGTTGCCTTGACATCTATGACCTGGGAATCTGTCACGGGAAGCACGTCTTGGACAGACCAGGACGATACTTGAAGCTTGGGTAGAACAACCTCGGACATAAATTGATCCTTGTTGACTGAATTCAGGGTAGAAAATGGTTTGTAGGGCTCAGCTTTGGCTGCAGCCGCCTGGCCAACCTTCAAGACCTTCGCTGCATTGCGAAGGCGCATATGCTGGAAAATGTCGGCAACAGACAAAATGTGCCCTTGAGAACGGAGACTGGACACAAGTTTCATTGCAAGAACGGAGTCGCCACCCAGACGGAAGAAGTTGTCATCAACGTCAATCTGGTCCTGGCTGAGCCCAAGAATTTTAGCCCAGGCAGCCCGGAGAATGCTTTCCGACGCCGATAGATTCTTCAGAGCAGAGACTTTCTCCCATGACTCCTTGAAGCCTTGTTGAAGCTCAGAGAGGACATTTTGGGAGATTTTTGGGGCAATCTGGCTCAACGCACTCTGATCAATCTGTCCTTTCGAAGTTGGCATTTCTGCAATCACAACATATGCTGAGGGAATCATGTGTGACGGAAGATCGTCACGAATGAACTTGTCAAGCTTCTTGATTGCTGCTGCAAGGCTAATGGGGATATTGGAGCAGATGACTGCTTGGATTTGCTGTGATTCTGAGCCAAGGACGATTTCTTGGCTCGTCGACATGACATTGACCGTCTCTTCTTGGGAATTCTGCTTCTCAATAAAGATGATCAGCTCCGGCTCGAACGACGATTTGGAAATGACAGCAGCAGCACGGGTTGGCTCCGGGAGATGTCGTGCAAATTGGGACTCAAATTCCGCCATGTTCACTGCATGCCCATGAACAGGCACAATCTCTTCTTTGCGGCCAACGAATGTTAGACTGCCGTCTTCTTGCAACTGAACGATGTCTCCTGTCCTTTGTATTCTTCCAGAGCGGCCCGCGACCTCAGAGCTTCCAGAAGAAAGCCAAAGAGGTGACTCAGTCGTCTGACTCAAGAAAGAGCATTCGAGAAAGAGCTCGCCAGCACAGCCAATGGGTAACAGAAGATCTGGATTTCGGGGGTCGCATACCCAGGGCACCGCTGCTCTAGGATAGAATGATCCTTGTTTGATGGTAGCATCGGCACGAAGCTTTCCAGATTCTTCATCGAAAGACAATGGTGGAAGTTCATTGAATCGCCAAATTTGGTTCAACTCAGCTTCCGGCAAACAAGAGATCTGGTCGATAATTCTGGAAAGATCCTTGTTTAACTGGGAGCAAGCCGTCTCCAACTGAACTAGAATGCGTTTCATTTGGGACTCTTTAATCAGACCTGGATCAAAGCTTGCGCAGACTCTAAAGCCACCCTTCCGAATACCACATGCCAGCATGAGTGGGTAGGGGTTGAAGTGGAGAGCCTCGCGTGCAGGATCCCCCTGCTGGAAGCCAAGCTCGCTGACCTCATACTCAGGCTCAGGTTGAATGACCAGGCCGGTACCGGCCTCGCATGCATGTTGGGCATCTCTGCTGACCTTGCGAATGAACTGCATACCCATGTGTTGATAAGGCGTTCGAGCCAAGATGGCTTGCTGGATGCTCTGAAGGTATGACTCAACGGTTTTCTTCCGATTGACATGAACACGGATAGGAATGGTCGCATTGAGCGGGCCTAGCACATTCTCGACACCAGGTAGCTGAATGTCCCGACCTGTTAGCGTTTCACCGAACACCACATCGTCGCTTCCAGTGTACTGCGATGCCACTATTGCCCATGCACCTCTTATCAGCGTGGCCAGAGTGAAGGGAGATCCAGCAGCTGTTTCCAAAGGAATCTGGTGCTCGGCATATCCCGTTGGGGCTGGCAAGTAGTCACGGAAGGGAAGGCGAGGGAACTGCGGTCCGACAGCACCCTTTAATTCGCGGCGCCAAAACTCTTGCATGGCAATTTCATCCGTGTCACGGAACCACTTGACGAAGTCTTTCATCTGTGTGTCTGCTTCAGCAGGTAGGTTCCTGAGAGCTCTCTTGACCTTTTCGAGAATCACAGGTTCTGACCACCCATCGTATACAACATGGTGAATGGTCCATACCATATATTGCTTGCCATCTTTTGAATCATTAATGATGGCATAGCGAGCGAGGCTCTCCCCGAAATGCATCTTCTCGTTCCGATCTTCTGACAGATATTGCTCCAAGTTAGTAGAATGCCTCCACGAGATGGACTCCTTCAGAACAATCTGCTGGAGTCCTGGATCTTGAAGCTGAGCCACGCGGGTGCGCAAGATCGGGCTTGCGGCAACCACATCCTCCCATGCCTTTTTCCAGTCCTCTATGCTGATATGCGATGGAATGATAGAGACTCTTTGAGCAACATAGGGCTCGATAGACTTAAGAGAAAATGTAAATAGGGACTCTTGTGTGGGTGTGCATGGATAGATGTCTTCGACAGCTGACCGGTCTATTCCACAAATCTGCCCAGCTTCAAGACAAGCGCTTTCAAGAGGCTGAGAAATCATGCAGAACGCTGGTGTGTCTTTCTGCGCTTCTGGATCAATGGGGTTGACAATCTCAGCCATTGCCGAGAGTGTTGGATGGTTAAATGTGCCAATAACGGATAGATCAAGCCTTAGGCCTCTGCAGACAGACACCAATTTCATTGCTCCTAAGGAATCACCTCCCAGAGCGAAGAAATTATCCTCAAGGCGGATTGAATCGGTGTCTATCTTCAAAATCTCACTCCAAGCCTGTCGCAATCGCAGCTCGAGGTCATTCAGTGGCCTGGATACAGCACTTGTGGAACCTTGATCTAGCTGTCGTAGATCAACCGTAGCTCCAAAGGCTCGAAGGCGCTTGCGATCTGTCTTCCCTGAGATGAGAGTGGGTATGTAGTTCACCGGAATATAAGCAGTGGGAATCATGTATCGTGGCAAGACCTTGGCAATTTCTGCGTCGGCCTTGGAGAGTGCGGTGCGCAGGTCATCCATCGAAACAAAGGCAAGTTCCGTGTTTGCATCTCCCTTTGCGGACTGAGATGCAACGAATGCCACCAGTGTAGCCTGACCGCCGGACCATTGGGGCGTAATGACCTCCGCAATCACGGTGGTGCCGGAAGGGAGACGGGACTGAAGTTGGCTCTCGATTTCGCCCAGCTCAACACGTTGTCCACGAAGCTTGACCTGGGTGTCTTTCCTTCCAGCGAAGATGATCCCTGCTGAGCCATCAGGATCATATCTGCCCAGATCACCTGTCTTGTAGAGACGGCCTCGACGCCCAGCAAAGCCCTTATGACCTGCAACAAGCCATGATGGGTCTCGGATGAAAACACTAGCAGTCTTCTCATCATCATTCAGATATCCCTGTCCGACAATTGGACCTTCAACTAGAAGCTCTCCAACTGCACCCACAGGCATAAGTCGCTCATGATCATCAGGGTCGACAATCCAGATGGAAGCTCCGTTACCAGGTCCAATGGAGACGTAGTCTCTTCCAGTGGCAGCATTGCTATTGATATTGCAACCAATCGTGCACTCGCAAGGTCCATAGCCAATGATGATTCTAGTGTCCTTGCCCCAAAGCGTGACATCTCTAGCCGAGGCAGCCTCTCCTCCAAGACCAAGACCTTCGAGGGACGAAATGACATCCGGCTCGAGGATACGAGCAACCGAAGGAGTTATACCTGCGTAGTTGATTTTCATATTCCGAATCACTTCGTTGATGTCGTTGAGTCGATCCTCAACGGAAGGAATACATAGGCAACCACCATTGGCCAAAGTCAAGAGCATGCTGTCAATGCTGACGTCGAAGGCATAGGACGCAAAATCGAGAACACGTGAAGTCTCAGTGTATCCAACCGCTTTTGCTCTGGGGAAAGCACTGCTTGTATAGGTTCCGTGGGAGATCTTGACACCTTTAGGAGCACCTGTGCTGCCAGATGTGAATATGAGGTACATTAAAGCAGTGGACGGTACTGTGGGAAGCTCTGGCAGAGGCTCCGAAGAAGAGATTTTCGCCTGCTCCTCTTCCTCCACCACAAAATGCTTTCCGTACGGCAAAATCTCCATTGAAAGGTCATGTTGCATGCGAGATGACACCATAGTCGTCGACCCGGTTTGCTTTGCCATATTCTGGAGACGCGCCAGCGGGAGTGTCGGGTCCATCATGACAAGGGTTCCGCCTGCCTTCATCACGGCAAGCACCGCGACTATCGTCCAGCGTGACTTCTCGAAACACACAGAAACGAAGTCGTGAAGTTTGACACCCGAATTCTGGAGCTCTTTAGCCAAGAATGACGAATAGCGGTCGATTTGGCCATAAGTCAAGCTGCCATCCCAAGATGAAATGGCCTCTTTATCGGCATATTTCCGAGCCACTCCGGAGAAGACATCGTGCATACAAAAGTCATGGTATGGCGGCAGGTCATAGTTTAAGCCCCAAAGATGGTCCAAATCATGTTCGCTCGGACGAATACTGTCTTCGACGGAGGCATCGGAATTCGAAATGAATGCTTTGACAGTATCGACCAGTGTTTCAATGTGGCGAGTTACTGTATAAGGCAGGATACTGTTACTCTGCCATGCTGGTCGGATCTTGAGGTTATTTTGATTGAAGCGAACTTCAAGATGCAGAACGTCCTGTCCAATTCGCTGTCAGTTACCGACTGGTTCCTGGGAGAGCTGGGATTTGTACTAACTTGATCCGTCCCCTCTGTTGTTTGCGAAAAAGAGCTGGTGCTCAGTATGAGGGAAGAAGAAGAAGAAGCTCGCAGGCTCGATGCAGCTCTCTCAATCTGATTAGAAATTGCCGCGGCGACTTGGCTAATGTTACTTTGTAGACTTGGCATCACTTGATCTGAGGAGACTCTGTGCACCGGCTCCATTTCGCCTCCATCCTCTTCACCCTTATATGTCCATTCGAAGGAGGTGCGACCGTCTTCTTGAGTGCGCAAAAGGACTAACAGCCAGGATGTCAATACAATCTTCTCATCCATGCCCGTGCATGTTGGTGTCTCCGACGCGAGGCCTACGACTTCGAAAGACCGTAGATCATCGCAATACGTCTCCACGGGCTTGATCAAATGTCCAGTTCTCGACTCATTGAGGCTGTGTGGGCTCTCGGGAGATATGAATCCCATCGTGACCACAACCCGGGTTGGGGATACTGGCGCAACTCGTTATCGTGAAGATGGTTGGAGAACTCTAGGATTAGATGTGCCCAGCACGAGCTAGAGCTACCCTAGCTTACGAGGTATCGTTTACGTTATATAGTCTCAATCAAGTCCCCACAGGCGAACTTGCCGCGAAGCAACAACAACCACAAAGGCCAAGACCAAGGTATAGGTAAACCGAGATCGGCGGTTGGGGCTCCTGTTCGGGTGTTACGTGTATGGTAATTACGGCAGTACGATGACGGTGAAATTCACGTTTCGGGTATCCTCGAAGAAGTCCCACCTAATGTCTCGGTTTCAGCTGCGAATTGCGCTAGACATCTGAATGGCTTCCGTCTCTGCGACCCAATGCATCCACAATGAGAATGAGGAATAGATCATCACCCCCAATAGGCAGCGAGTCCCGACCATAGGAGTGGGCTTTGCCCAATCAGTATTCCAGCCCAAGGAGTTCCCGTGATGAGGAGATTGCGTGTGGATGAAAGACGAGTCTAAGCGATGTGTTGCAATATGTACAGTACCGACTCCGCCTTTAACGACCAAGGTTTGTGCCGGATGGGGTCGGAACAGAAAGCAGGTTGGCGTTGCTTTTCACCGGTATGAATCATTGGAGTGCACATGGAGGGGAGATTGACTGGGGACGATGGATGCCGACCTGAGCCTGAAATACTGAGAAATGTTCTATAAAGGCTTCTATGTGTGCGACATTAAGTGAGATCCATCAGATGCTCGTAGGTTTTACCCGAAAAAGGTAGCTTTTTTACTGAAACGCCCGGGTAATCTAATCAGATTTTTCACGTGTGGCTCATCTAATCAGATTCCAATACCGGAACATTTCACAGCCACCAACATCTAATCAGATCCGTCAACTGAGGCTATGTCAGCTACCTGGTGAATTTTCGGCGGAACGCTGCCAAGCTAACCATCCTCAAGGTGGATCATGTCCAGCCCAATACATCCATACTAGGCAAAACCAATGTGGACATTTTGAACGTTGGCGTCATTTCGGATTCCACGGTTTATCGATGGGTCGTGTCAGTTCGGTTTGGACACACCCGGATCACCCCTCGTGGCCCGCGTCCGACATAACCCCTCACCGATGAGCTCTGCCATGCAAAAGAGGAATGTAGGGCCCATAGACCCGAACATGGCTTTAATTGGTTGATACGCTTGCTCCTACCTAGACACTCTGTACATAAGCTAATGCCTGATCACAAACGCCCCTCGTTCCCCCAATTGAATTCTCACATCAACCCAATCACCGCGAAATGTACTCCAAATTCTGGCCTAAGGGAGGCCTCCCTGGTATCTTGCATCACTACGTATGTAAGTCTTATTCTTTTCTATTGGTGCGGGGTAGCTAACAAGTGATGCAATTAGACTGAAACCCTTGTCACATTCGAATACACCTCCAGCGCCGTGCGTCAACCTCACAGTCTTGTCTTCGTTGGCGGCTTGGGTGATGGCCTCGCGACTACCTCCTACATGGCGGACCTTGCCCGCGCATTGCAGTCAACAGAATGGTCCCTCTTCACATTGAACCTGACATCCTCTTACCAGTCCTGGGGTCTCGGACACCTCGACCGTGACACCGACGAGATCGCTCAGTGCATCCGATATATCAAGGACTACAAGGGAGATAAATTCGGGAATGGAAACGGCAAGGTCGTCCTCATGGGTCACTCGACCGGCAGCCAGTGTGTGGTGCACTACCTCTCACGACCCAACCCCCACACAGCCACAGCGTCCTTTGATTCCACGCTCGAACACGTCGATCGACTGGCACTCGATGGCGCAATCATGCAGGCCCCGGTCTCAGACAGGGAAGCGATCCAATGGGTCTTGAAATGGGGTTGGGCAGGCAAATCACCCGAAGAGATCCGGCCGATTTATGACCAGGCGATGGCCTTGGCCCGTGAGGCCGTTCAGAAGGAGTCAAAGTATGATACTCTGTTGCCTTTGTGGATGACTTCCACAATCTGCTATCCGTCCAATACCCCGATTAGTGCGCGGAGATTCTTGAGTCTTGTCAGTCCCGAGAGTCCGCAATCGCCTGGAGAGGATGACTTGTTTAGCCACGACTTGGGTGATGAGCAACTGAGTAAGACCTTCGGGCTGATTAAAAAAGGAGGTCTGTTAAGACACAAGTTGATGGTGCTGTTCTCGGGCGCAGACCAAGCAGTTCCCGACTGGGTTGATAAGGAAGCACTGTTGGCTAAGTGGAAGAAAGCTACAAATCAGGATGGGTCTGAGATCTGGGATGACGCCCACAGTGCCGTCATTCCTAATGCTTCTCATGCTTTGAGTAATGATGATCAGGCTGAGCCTCGGAAGTTCCTGGTTGGCAAGGTTTTGGGATACCTACAAGCTGCAGAGAGAGTCTAAAATTTACTGCGAAGAAACAACATAAAATAGAAGGATTATAGAGTTACTCTTTTATTTGCTGAATATGCAGGTAGCTTCGTCTATAGTCGAACTGGGCAACCCAAAAATGGACCCTAAGAACCTTATAAAGGCACCACAGAAGGGTCCGGGTCGTACATACACGAAATAATTCTAAAAGAACGGGACCAGCAATCCCCAAAACGCCAGATCTATATCCAAAATCGGTATCACAGGAGGGTCTGATGTCCATGGCTCACAGCTCGGTGCCATTGAATAAGAAAAACCGCTCGATAGAAAAGATGGCCCTGAGATGCAATGCAAGGGCAGAAATCAGCTAAAATGCAGTGAGCGCAGATGCTTCATCTGCTTTCAGAGCTTGTCGCGAAGCGAATCGGGCAAGATTCGGTCCTCGACACGGCGCATCAGCTTGTTGGTCTGTTCAGCAAGGCTGAGAGTCAAGATCTACATGGGGATTAGCATATTTATTATTGGTGACAAATCAGAAACAAACTCACGGTATGAGGCAAGATTCTTGCGAGGTGGGCGAAGAAGCCCTTGTAGATGGCCAGGAAACCTTCCGTCCGGATGGTCTTAAACAAGCAGTCAAACACGCCCTGGTAGAGATTACCAGTTTGGTTGTACATGCGAGCCATGATAGTGTCTAGAAATAGGGTTAGCATCTCAACTAGTACGGTTCACTCTGGGCATGAGATCATACCAGGAGGGTGCATGAAACAGCAGACAACAAAGCCAGAGCATGCACTACTGGCAAGATGCAAAGCAGGTCCCTCTTCCATGCCAAGGTGCTTGGTCAAGCGGCGCTTTGCAAAGAAGTATGTGGGAAGCTGGACAGCACTCCCGAAACTCGTGCGAATCATGGCTGCACCAACACCGCGGTAGATTCCCTTGACGCCTTCACTCTTGTAAATCTTGCTGAGGCCGTCGATTGAGTTCTTGTAATTGTGCTGGGTACCGACAGGGAGGAAAGGCGAGTAGGACTGCAGGCGCGTCTTCACTAGAAAGAAGGGCGAGCCTGCTGCGGCACCGATGACACCGGATGCAGCACCAGCAAAGACATTGGCAGCAAGGGACTGGATCTTAGGGTCGCTATATACGGCATTGGTGACGGTGGCTCGAATTGGCTCGTAGAATCCCAAACGGCAACCATTGAGCAGGACCTGGTAGATGTACTAAATGCGACTGAGCTTAGTACGGTTTCAGATAATAGCTCCGAGATGGCATTGAGTACTTACGGCAGATCCAATGCCTCGGAACAAGCCGCGCGGGCCTTCGTTCTGCAGAATGACCTTGACGCCGTGTAAGACACCGCGATACTTCTTCACACCATCATTCTTCGCTTGCAGTTCACCTTGCAATTGTAGGCTGAGTACAAGTCAGCGCAAATGTAGAAGGCTGACCGCCTCGGATTTCGATCTCACCGAATCTTGACTGTCTCGAAGCTGTGGGTGACGGTAACGGCACCGCATGCCGCGATACCTCCAGCAAGGAATGCACTATTTCACGAGAGATCAGGTTAGCATAAGACCATGTTGTAGAAGTGTAAGCCCTATGTAGACCGTACCCTGTTGTTGTAGACATAATGACTGTTCTGAGAGCAGGCTATGCAGGATTTGGAAGAGTTATTCGAGTTCCTCGGGGATCGGAGGTAGATCGGAGTGGCGGCAGAGGTGACGGGAAAGGACAGGCCGCTATCAGAAGGATTTTGAGGATCGCTATGCTCTGCTGGGCAGGATCAGGCTTATGAAGGTAGTCGACAGAGCAAGTCAACTCCTCAATTTAGGCGTCCAGGGTGAGATAGTCAGCGCTGGGATGGACATCAAAGCTTAGGCGCGGTTATCGATGGCCAAAACTCGGGGGCGTTCATTGGTCAATGCAATCTGACGTTCTCCGAGGTTCGGGGGCGGTGAGGCGGACTATCATTCTGCCGACGCGAAAAAAGAAGGCGCGTGGGGAGCTCCGTATTGGGAAGGCACGCAGCTCACCTTTAAACGCGGGCGTGTCTAAACTTCTCTCTCCTTCACTCTCCTCTCGACCTGATTTCCCCTCCACTCGATCATTCGTTCCATCATGGCTGAGGCTCAGTCATCGACGCCGGCCACTCAGCCATCTGGTCAGGCCCCCCAGGTACCGCAGAAGCTGCCGGACGTTATCCGCAGTTATCGTCCTTGCAAGGTACTTTCAGATTCCGCCAGAAACCAAGTGAGATGATGCTAATTTTAAGATGGTAGTTGTTTCGCGCATCAAAGGCAGACAATGCCAATTTTGTGACTTCTCTGGACTTCGACGACCAGGGCGATTACCTTGTCGCGGCCGGCGACGATGAGACTATCCAGGTCTTCGATATTAAGGAAGGCAAGCTCACAAAAACCGTGCCCAGCAAGAAGTATGGCGTGCATCTGGCTAGATTCACTCATCACTCTCGTCAGGTCCTTCACGCCAGTACCAAGATGGACCGTACGTACCAGTCAACGATCAATTCATGGTGCGCAACTGACGATCACAGATTCTTTGCGCTTGCTTGACCTCCACAATGAAGGATACGTGCGATATTTTACAGGTCATACAGACAAGGTCACATGTCTGGCGGTCTCTCCGGGCAGCGATTCGTTCATCTCATGCTCCAAGGACGATACCGTCACGCTCTGGGATCTCGGCTCCCGCAACCCCCAGGGCAAGCTGAAGCTTGCGACTCCGTACCTCGTGGCGTATGATCCTTCGGCTTCAGTCATTGCCATTGCATCACAGTCTACCTCCTCTGTTCTCCTTTACGATGTCCGCAACTACGACAAGCCCCCATTCTCGACATTTGATCTTGCGCCCATTGAAGAGCTGTATACGCCGTCCACTCGAGGACGCGCCTGGACTAAACTTGAGTTCTCTAATGATGGAAAATATTTGATGATTGGTACAGACTACCATGGACACTTCATTCTGGATGCCTTTGAAGGTACCGTGAAGGCTTTCTTGACTGGTAAGGGTGGTTCGGCCGGTCGCGCTGCCCCAGTATCCTCAACAAGCAAGCCAATGGGACAAGGTGACGCATCTTTCACGCCGGACGGACGATACGTAATTGGGGGGAACGGAGATCAGCCTGACGTTCTGGTGTGGGACTTGCAACAAGAAAGGGAAGCAAATAATATGTTGCCGCCCATGTGCAGATTGCCATACCGAGGGCGCACTGCGCTTCTTGAATACAACCCTCGGTACAACATGATTGCCAGTGCCGACAAGGAGACAGTCTTCTGGCAACCCGAAGAGCCACCCCGACCTTCTGATAAATAGGGAATGGTCGCATCGGCGGCCTTCAAATTATTGATGGTTTCTATGACGAGCATCTATAACACGAAACGTCTAGCTTTGTGCAATGCCAAGCCTGGCATCTTTACTCTTTACGGTCCTTGTCTTTGCCCACCAAGCTTCGCGCTGTGTCGCAAATCCAGACAAAGGGACCTTCACTGTCGTCTTCGCCTCGGCGACTATTCTCAATCGTCGCCTCGATCTGTTTATCGATGGTTCGATTGCTGGATATGGTTGTCATCCCAGTGACCCATCCATACATGAAGACGCTGTAATTGATATCCGACAAGCCTTTTGCGACCTTGTCTGCCACGGAAGGCAGTTTTCCTTCTGCCTTCCCAGTGTCTATCACCGATTGTGCCTCGACTACCTTCAAAGGGAGCCTCCAATTCTTGGGTACTTCATAATCAGACAGTTCCGCGAAGTTTTGGATGAGAGACTCGCGGTCCAATTGGTCATATGGGGTCATGCCCATCATGATCCTCATTCGAGTTTGCTCAGTCTCCGTCCCAATGGTGTCGACTATCTCGCGCATGCGTTTGGAAGCCTCTTCGGTACTCACCAGCTCGTGATCTCCCATGGCGGGCCAGAGCTCGGTAGGAAGCAGAGGTTTTTCCTTTTCGACCTCTATCTGGCGGACGATAGCTCGATGGAAACTTGGCGATGGGGCCATATTCTTAATGTGTGATAGATCAGAGACCATGGCGAGGAGCAGGGTGCAATCGACGTTCAGGGTGGGAGTGAAATTCTTGAAATGCTGGGGCAGCAGGTGTGCCAGATTTGAGGCCCCCAAATCAACCAGGCTGCTCTGGCACTCTACCTTGATACCATAGCTGCGCATCTCCTTGATAATATCATCAACTTCAAGAATCTCTCCTTCCGTGATCTTGGGTAGAACAATTCGTATTCGAGGATGTTTGTACCGCACCCGCGTAGCATCAGCCGCCTTCCTCAAATCCCTTGCCAATTTGATAAGCTCAAGCTCATCCTCATCATCATCCTCATCATCATCCTCATCATCAGAGCCGTCGAAGTTTTTCAAGATAGTGCGTTTTCCCGATCCTTCTCCTTCGGAGTGCTCATCCTCACTATCTCGCTCCCATCCCTTTTTGGCCATGTCAAACAACAGCCTGCTTTCTGAGATCGTGGACACCTTCACCCACTCCTCCCCATCGCCCGCAACAATGTCCACAAACACGCTCTTGCGCTTGTCCTTGTTCGGCTGCTTCTCCCCAGCATCATCCTTCCTCTTACCCTTTCCCTTTTCATTTCCTTTCCCAGGCCCCTTTTGTCCCTCAAGCACCTTGTTCTCCCAATCCCAATAGAATCGTTTCCCAAGCGCTACCAAGCCCGAGCACGACATCTTAGCAATGTCCCAGACAGCCTGATAAAAGGGCAAATTAGACGACCTCATGGCATGTAATAGTCGCTTTTCGAGCTCCGGATCCGCATGCTCGGCTCCAAGTGCATTGCTCTGCATACGCTGCTCTAGCTTCTGCAGCATTTTCAATTCTGCATTCACGTTCGATCGGAACTGTCGCACTTCCACTAGCTGCGGATTGCGCAGCGTATTCTTGAGGAGCGACTGAAGCTCGTCGAGCTCTGCGAGGAGGGTATTGCATTGCTTTAGGAGGCCTGCTGAGACTTGTGCGCTTGGCCCTGCGGGTGTGGACTCCGCATCGTGGTGGGATGCACTTGCGGAGTCGTGTGCCATTGTGGTATGCCGAGTCGAGAGGGAGAAGGTGGAGCTTATCAAGGTGTTTGAGGCTGGACACTCAAGGAGAACACACCGCGAAGCGTGACCCAATTCGCTCAATCGAATGGCTGCTTAATATTCTTGTGATCGTGTTCGGTTCCTGGGTCATGCGGTGCCTGCCGAGAGAACATATATTCTGCCACGTTGGTCAGAGTGGGGGTGATTCAGGCCGAAAAACTTGAGATCACAAATGAGCTCAAGATTACATGTAGAGTAAGATAGCATTCAATTTATAGACACGAGAAGATGGTGTGAGAGCGTCAAGACCGATGAGGCTCTGTATGAGTCAAGGCCGCGCTCGAGCAGCTTCTGTGGGGCTCGGCCGAACCCATGTCTAGTTGTAGAGAAATTGATGTCCATCAATTGAATCGACATTCTATGTGAGTTTTTCGTGTAGAATTCATTCTAATTTGCAGATGTAGCTAGAAAGCCTCGCAGTCATTGCGCGGCAAGCAATTCAGAAGATACATCGGGGTCAAGATACAAGCCAGAATGCCGATCACTTAGACAAGAATAGAAAACCAACGCCATGACATGCTTGTAATCCTCGAGATGAGCTTCGGACAGACACGAGGCTATGTCAAATCCACGTAAATAGCTCGGGTTTTCACTGTTGAGATAATTCATTTAACCATGTGAAAAGGATCATGTGTTCCGAATATGGCCTTCAATGAGGCTTTAGTGGGTAAGTCTTTGTCTCTCGCTAGAGTTGCGAGGTGATTCATCGTCATCGGACCACTTGTCACCATCCTCGCCCACGGCGAAAATAGTTTCCTCGTCCAAAGACGTGCGTTCTCGCTGTCCTGAGTTCACAGGCTTAGGAGGCACGGGCGACAGATCGCGGCGGTTCGAGCTACCAGGGTACTCCGGGGGAGCCTCCAAAGGATCTTCCTCATCCAGACCGCTTCCGAAGGAGCGGATCTCAAAGCCGTCATCATCTTGAGCAAGCTATAGGTGATATTAGCAACTTGTTCCGCAATAATGCCATAGTTTACGCCTCTTACCTCATCACTCATGGCGAAGCGTCGGTTGTTCGCGGTCGGGCGCCACAGATAAGCCACAAAGACAATATCAAACATGTAAACCAAGTTTAGCCAGCCGTCAAGCACGAACCACCGCGCCTTCCAGTGCTCAGGCACAAAGCTGGCGTCACTGCGGCCAGCGAAGGCGAAGGAGTTGATAAAGAAGAAGCCAAAGATGACGATGATGCTACCAAGAATGCACCACCAGAGCTTCTTATACATGAGCGCCTTGGTCTTCTGCTTGCGATCGATCAGATCCTTCATGGTAGCATTGAGCGAGTTCAAGGTCCACACGTAGAACGCGGTCAGGGTTCCAGCCAGAGGGAGTACAATCAAGAGCACTAGGGGACCGGCGCTGTCCGGGGTGATCGACAGACTGGCAATAGAGTAGACGACTGCAAAAATGAAGTGCGCGATGGCCAGGATGCGGACATAGACCATCGTCCGGCCCAGGGAGGGCTTGACAACACCATAGCCCATGCACACAATGAGCAGAAGGAAGAAGGAAAAAGCATTGCGGCCCGCATTGAGAATTGCGACAATGACCATTAATGCCTTGCCCATGCCATTCAATCCATGACGGTTTTGATAATCTGTGAAAAGATTAGATTGGATGAAATAGGGAGAAAAAGACATGCGCGGGCGTACCATAGAATCCCCATGTCATCAGCTGCTCGATGACCAGGAAAACAACAATGGCGGTGATATAGTTTTGAACAGGCACTACTGATTGTTAGCATTCGGCCTTGTGACAAAAAGTTGCTGCCTTACGGATGTCAAAGCGGTTTTGGAAGTAAAGGAATCCCCAGAAACTGTGTCAAAGTGAGCGTCTCTTCTTCAAACAATTGAAGCCATGCTTGCGTTCAATGAGCACATACCATCCAATGACAGCGTAAACAATGGTCAGACCTCCGTAGAACGGCAGCTTCGCAATCTGAGCAGCGGGAAGTTCGCCGTACGAGTTGCGGAATGTCACCACTGCGCCATAATCTTCCCCAGAGTACGCGTAGGTGCTAACACAGTAGAAACCGGTCTTTCGAACGGAGTACTTGACGGCACTCGGGTCGTTGAGGTGGACAGCGGTGGAGAGTATGGCGTTCTTGGAGACGTCGGTCGCGTTCTTCGTGAGGAGGAAAGAGCCAATCTGATCTTCCGTACAAAGCTTTGCATCGACATTGGTTGCATCGCAGATAGTTTCCTTGACCTGATGTTCTTGAGTTAGTCGCGATAGTTTTGAAGGCTGTGTACTCGAGGGAAAGCGTACCTCATCGCCATCATTCCGATATTCGCCAATCAGATCCTCATCATTCCATTCAAAGATAACCAAGCTGGCAAGAGGGTCGCCCTCTGGTACGTTCGACTTTGTAAACTTGACTAGGATAAAGGGGTCGACACTTCCTCCCCATGCTTTGCGGCTGTACATCCCTGAACATCGTTGACGGTGCGCTTCATCGGATTTCTAGGACAAGACAACGTCAGTAAACCAGAATGGACATAAAGAATGCAAGCTCCACAGGGTAAAAGCAAACGGGTCATACTAGTTCAACTTCGTTAGCAAGCACATGGCCGGCTAGCAGAGCCGTGAGGCCTAGCGTCCGGAGCCAGCTCTTCATCGCGTCGACGCAGAAGCACAAGAGGCTCCAATTCTTTCAAAGACAATTTGATCAAGAGATATGCCGCATCCAAGGGCGATAGAGAGGCGAGAATGAAGAGAGCTGTCGAAGCTCCGGAACCGTCGTAGCTCAAGGCGTGGCCTCGAGAACCGGGGAAGCCGCGCGTAGATCATTATCTAAGCCGTCCTTGCCACTTTTTTTTTCCTTTTGTACTTGATCGGCCACCAACACTTCAATTTTCCACCGCAAAGATGCCGGCTAAAGAGTTGACTCGTCCTTGTATGGACTGCAAAGATGCCGAAGCAATTCTAACAACTCGAAAGAGGTCACTTTGCAGGTATGGGCGCTCCAAATTTAGTCTCAAGTGCTTCTGCTAATACCCCTCCAGTCACTGCTTCAAATTGTTTATTCAATACAAGATTCTCCGGCGCATGGATGGCCATAAAGCGCCGCCGAAAAATCACAAGGAATACTCGCCATCAAAGCTACTCCTACCCTTGTCCCTCGGCGTCTCTTCCTCGGTCCTATTGCATATCCTAGACTGGCAACTCGAGCGCCAACGTACCAATCCACATGGCCGAGTAGCCTACCAGCTTCATGTCCTTGTGATCGAACCTTTAACTATCTCGCCAAGCAACTCTTCATTCGACTCGAACTTTGAGGAACTCCAAAAAACTTTCCCACGTCACAACTTCACTAGATTGCCATTCCACAGCGTCTTCGAATACGTCCCAGAAATGAAGGATCTCATACATGAATACGCTGGACCACAGTTCGCCGATGATAGCTCCCTATCGGATGAGGCTCGTCTGTCTACTTTCAGAGGCTTTGTTTCATCGGCGACGTCCAGGGACGATCTGGACAAGGTCCTGCTAACTCGGCTGCTGGTCGCATTTGCCAAGCAGAATGGCTGCGAGACTATTCTTTGGGGTGACTCAGACACCCGCCTCTCAGCGAAGACCCTCGCGGGTGCTGCAAAGGGTCGTGGAGCGTCGCTCACATGGCAGGTCTCCGATGGCATGTCCCCATGGGGCGTGCGATTTGAATTCCCGCTCCGTGATATCAACAAGCCGGAACTTCAGCAATACAAAAGTGTCTGCCCGGAGCTCTCTGCTATTGTCATTCCCGATCAAGCAATTCCAGACAACGTTCTTACAAAGAATTTGTCCATTGATGAGCTGATGATGCGCTACGTAGAGACCCAGGGTGCGAAATACCCCGGTGTCATGGCGAACGTGTCTAGAACTGCAAACAAGCTTCAGGCTGCTGGATCTGACGATTCCGGCTCCTGCGCTTTGTGTGGAAGCCTCGTGGGCAATGTCAAGGGAAATCCTGGAATAACGGTCGCCAGTCAATTCGGTGATAGTGAAGGCTCTCAATTCTGCTACGGATGCTCAAGGTCACGTCCTGAAATCAGATCCTAAATTAAAAAGGCTATGAAAAAGCTTTACCGATCATGTCGGACCTAAAGAAATGGGGACATCAAATGCGCGTCAAATAACCTTGCCGACAAACCAAATGGGGTATCTGGAATCATAACCTCGTCTCCACATCTCATCTGCCTTGCTCCAGGTCTCCCTGTGGACGACCGGCACCGCCGAACCACTTGGAAAAGCCACGGTTGGGGCGCGGCTGTTGCTGGGTCTGCCGAGTCTCATGACCATCTGCCCGTCGACCGCCTGATGCTCTATGCTCCTGATATTCGGGAGGCGAACTGTTCACGACACCGCTTTCTTGCTTGTCCCACTCGTCCGGAAGACTGTGATCGACCGTGTCCTCTTGAATCTCCTCCACACGACCATGCGTTGGCGGTTGCCTGTGCTGTTTCTTGACCTCCTTCGCACCCTTCTCACGCAAATGCTTCTCGAGAAGAATCGCGTTTCTGGTGTTGCATTTGAACACAGCGTCCGCAAGATCACCGATGAAAGGAACCAGCCCGATAACAAAGTCGATAATAACATTTATAACCATCGTCATGCGCAAGGACGAAGGTAGGCCACCTTCGATTTCTTGACAATTTCTCACGACCATCATGGCAAGTGCCGCGTCGCCTGCGTCACCGATACTAAAGTCGCACCCGTTAGCTTGGGAATCAGCGGATAATGGGGAGAGTTGTACGCACAATGGGATGATACCGATCACACTGCCCCAACCGAAGCGGATACCGCAGAGGTTAAACAGGGCGTAGTCTAGCTGGTAGGCCCGGCGCTTAACTCGTGTAAGGATTTTGGCATCGTGCTCAGATATTCCGGGGGGAATGGCCTTGCGACGCTTGGTGGTTTTCTTGCCAAAGGCACGGCCGATGCGCGACGCAGGCACTTCTTCGAAATAGGGGTCCTAGGTATCAATCTCTCAATTAGCTACAGGTCAATGCCCAATGTTTGTGAGACCACTAACCTCCGTTCCAAACTTGTTCTTGACATTTTCAGCCAGCATGCGCTTACCGATTAAGGAGACGAGTGCTTGCGACATTTTGAGTGTGGCGAGCTGTAGTATTCAGGTGAAGTCTCCGAGCTGTGAAGGAATAACAGGAGGTTCCCCCTGGGAAAGAAGGGCTGAAAGATATACCTTGGGCACCGTTGCAAGGGAACAAAAATAGAATCGTAGCAAAGCGACTCTAGATAAAAGATGGCGTCAAGTGTTTCATGAACCGCTGAATCGACTGCAGCAAAGATAGAACGGGAGATCAGGGGTGGATATACGAAACAAAGTGAGGGTCCCACGTCATAACTCTGGCGCGGGCTTTATTTGTACGCCAAAATCCTGGAAAGCGACTGCAGATCGTGGCGGTGCACTGCCACTTATGCGCGATCTCACGAGCCATGCGCCACACCTGACTCAGCCGATCGTCAGATCATCTTGGGCAACTCGGTCCAACTGGTCTCAGAGCTCCCCGATCAGGTGTTTTCTTCCCCCTCTTCGTCTCCCTGAATATTATCCCTCACATACTGCGCCTGTACTTATCACCTGGACCAAGCTTCCTTTTTTCCACTACGACACCTTCTCTTGTCAACCCACTTCCACTCCAGCTCGGAGTCCTGTCGCGTCTGCGACTCCAGCAAGCACCTGATTTAGGCAGTCCGTGCTGAGATGCTAAGCTTCGTTGCCCAACATGACAGAATCAAAGATGCAACTAGAAGACTGTGAGTGTTTATGAGCGAGGGCGACGGGCGAAGTTTCATTATTGACCGAGGTCGTTGGGCCGCAATAGGGCTGGATGATTTATGCGTTCGTTTCATCATTAATCTACCTCGCGAAGAGCTTGAATCCGTGGAACGAATTTGTTTCCAAGTAGAGGAAGCACAATGGTTCTACGAAGACTTCATTCGCCCGCTCGACCCCGCCTTACCTTCTCTAACGCTCAAGTCCTTCGCCATGAAAATCTTCCGGCATTGCCCTCTGATGTCGAATTGGTCCGAATATCACCACAATGCTGCATTTGCGGAATTTCTGGCTTATAAAACACGGGTTCCTGTCCGTGGCGCCATCATGTTGAACAAAGAGATGGACGAGGTGGTCCTGGTGAAAGGTTGGAAGAAAGGTGCCAACTGGAGCTTTCCCCGTGGCAAGATCAACAAAGGCGAACCCGATCTAGATTGCGCGATCCGTGAGGTCTACGAAGAAACCGGGTTCGATGTTCGTCAGGCAGGCTTAGTCCCGGATGACGAAAAGGTCAAATACATCGAAATTGCGATGCGAGAGCAGCACATGCGACTCTACGTATTCCCAGGTGTGCCCAAGGACACTCATTTCGAACCACGTACCCGCAAAGAAATTAGCAAAATCGATTGGTACAAGCTCTCGGAACTTCCTACATTCAAGAAGAGCAAGCAGCACGATGACGGACTAGCGGCAAATGCCAATAGATTCTACATGGTTGCTCCTTTCCTGACCCCTCTCAAGAAATGGATCTCGCAACAGAAGAAAATCGCCTCCAAGACCCAGGCGGGCTATGCTTCGATGGATGAGAATGGAGAGCAAGCTGGTAATACACCGGCCATGTATGCAGCTACCACAAGTGATCTTCCTGAAGTGACCTCGACTCAAGATGCTTCTTCCCACCTGAAGCAGCTGTTGAACATTGGAGGCATGCCTAGCATGCAAACCCCGCAGCCCGTGCAATCCTCTGCTGTTGACAAATCCAAGTCCGATGCACTACTTGGCTTACTGAGAGGTGGCTCGCAGGAGACGGTTCCCGCGGTACACCATCAGGCTATGGCTTTCTCTAATACCACAAATCCCAGCATGCCACCCGTAGCGCAATCAGCTCCTTTTGCGCCGAATTTCTTCCCTGGATTTCCTCAACAACAGCCCCAAATGGCTACTTCGAGTTTCATGCAGCACACAATAGCACAAGGACAACCGCACTCGGATAGACGGCCTGTCAACGACCCTGCCCAGAATATTGCCAGCCAGGGCATCCATTCTACCGCTCAGCACGAGTTTTCTGGATCCTCTGTTCCTCAATTAGCCCATCCACCTGGGTCCCATTTCTACAATCACCCGCATCGGTCGCCATCTTTAATTTCGGCGCCGCCAAAGCAAAGTGCTCCCTTTCAAGCTACGGGAGATCCTCTGTTCTCTCGTTCAACGGAGCCCTCTCAGGTTCTCGGGGCCAGGGTGCCACCAGCGAGCAAATTGCCACCACCCAAGCTCACGAGCCAGTCTCAGGCGCTTCTCGACGTCTTTAAAGGCAATGTCCTTGGAGCCGCGAAAAGCCCCCAAGCTGCGCCACTGAGTGTTCCAGGACAAGGCCAGCCTCTGGCTCGCAAGACATCCCAGCACCAAGAAGGTCTTCTAGATCTATTCAAAGGCCTGCGTGCTATGCCTGCAGAGTTGGGAGGTCATCCTGTACCGCCTGTTGCGCCAGCTGAGAAGCAAATTCTTCAACGACCGTCGCCAAAGCAAAATCGTAGTATGCAGCGTGCAAATGCCACCGCTGGAACTGCAAGCGGGCCAGCTCAGACACCGGACACGGTCTCTAGTCATACGGGGATGCAACATCTCAATACAGGACCCAGACAGTCACCCAAGAAGGGACCAAATGGGTCAAGCCGGGGAATACATACAGGTCGGCGGGAGCCTTCCCAGCCACAGCAGCTATCATCGCCTATTACCATTCTGTCGAGGCCACAGTCAGCAAAGCGAGAGACATCTACTTCAATGATCCGACCACCTGTACCACAGGCACCGTCTCAGCCTCAACCTCAAATGCCTCGAGCTGAGACCCCCAATACTGTTAAGCCATTCCATCCACAAATTCTCCGGCGCTCCGAGAAGGTCGACTACGAGGAGTTCTTGAAGAATTCGTCCAAGATGGAAAGCGCGGGCCGGAAAGCTAGCCTGGCCGGCTCGCAGACAAACGCATCAGATCTGGCGCCTCAGTCCAACTTAGATCGTCGCCCCAGTCAGAATGCGGCTCAGAAGGGTGCGCTTCTTGCTCTGTTTGGCAAGGCTGCCTCACCATCCCCCACCATGCCCGTTCAGCTTGATTCTCGACCTGCAAATCAGCACTCTTCCACTATTTCCGGTGTGGTCAGCCCTCTTTCATCCTTCCACTTGCCTAGCAGTGGAGGCTCTCTTTCTCGCCATGGTACACCTGTGGCTATTGAAGGGGATGTGAATCCCCCCTAGTTCGAACGGCATTGCCTCGCCGAGCAACAAGGAGTTCCTGCTTGAGTACTTGCAAGGAATTGCCAAGGGCAGCAACTAAACATTTTGCCCGTCATGTACTTCAGCCTGATCTCATTTCTTTCAACTGAAAGGTTAGCATGTCATCATAGAGCATAGTCGGAACCAAGCATTGATCCGCTGTAGATTTTGAATACACTATGTTCGTTTGAACTAGACATGGAACTGGGGTCTCTTTATTATAGCAGCTCCTTGACAACGAATACTAGCCTCAGGCATTCACGACGGCACAACACAGCTTCAATTTTGCCAGCAAGTACCGCCCAACGTCATCGTCGGCGGAATAAAACCACCCCATTCAAGTTGGTCTTTTCTCTGGCCGCCCTCAACCATGATGCGCCCACGCCTTTCAGTCTGCGGCCGCTGCTTAGCGCGCGGCAACTTTTCGACAGCAGGAGCACAGGCTGAATCTCGACAAAATGCACCTGTCCCGCCTCAAACCGGCTTCGCCCGCCTCACGAATCGCGGTCTTATCTCCATAACCGGCACGGATAGCGCAACTTTTCTCCAAGGCCTCATTACCCAGAACATGCTAGTCGCCAATGACTCTAGCAGAAGTATCCGGCGAACAGGTACATATACGGCTTTCCTCAATTCTCAGGGCCGCGTATTGAACGACGCCTTCATCTACCCGCTCCCTCACCCCGATGGAAACGACCTTGAGCGAGAATGGCTGGTGGAGGTGGACAGGAATGAGGTGCCGACCTTATTGAAACATCTCAAGAAACACAAACTGCGCGCGAAGCTGAAGCTCCGGGCTCTCGAAGATGGTGAGCGCACCATCTGGTCTTCATGGAAGAACCACACCGAACCCCGCTGGGCCGCATACAATCTGGAAACCGATACAGCGTCCCCGTTTTCCACCTCGTCGGATATCGCTGGGTGTATTGATTCCCGAGCCCCGGGCTTCGGATCTCGCATTATTACACCCGGCGCGGAGGGCTTGCGTAATCATCTACCCGATGAATCTCAAGTGGCCGGATCAGAGGTTGAATTAGACTCATACACCGTGCGCCGATTTCTCCATGGTGTAGCAGAGGGTCAAACAGAGATCATCCGTGAGTCTGCGCTGCCAATGGAGTGCAACATGGATATGGCGCGCGGCATCGATTTCCGCAAGGGTTGCTACGTCGGCCAAGAGCTGACAATCCGCACGCACCATACCGGCGTAGTCCGGAAGCGAATCTTGCCTGTACAGCTCTACAGTGATGTGCCAAGTACTGAGAGTAATCCTGTATATGACCCTTCAGCCAAGCTGCCTTTACCACTCAGCGGGTCAAACATCAACAAGGCTGGAGGTCGTCGTGGTCGTAGTGCCGGCAAATTCCTCCACGGTATTGGGAACATTGGCCTGGCACAATGCCGCTTGGAAATGATGACTGACATTGCGCTCACCGGCGAAGGCACTCAGTTCTCACCAGACACCGAATTTAAGGTCTCGTGGACGACGGAGGGCGAACAGCAGGCGGAAGTCAAGTTGCAGGCTTTCATTCCGCCTTGGATGAGAGATTTCATCGCCACTGGCGGAGCTCGTAAGCCTTCACCGCAGGCCACTGATGGTGTCCGGGCGCGCGGGTTTGTTGAGCAATTAGAAGAAGAAGAAGAGGCGCACCGACGAGAGTAGACTTCGTCGGCAGTTTGCCCTCATACCCCAGTAGTACCATACGAAACGGCTTGATTGTAAATAAGATATGTATCTCTATTCACCCACCATTGTAAATTTGTCAAATCCCACGGGGTTGATCACTATAAACTCAATAGATTTGGTGTAAGTAGTTGCTCTTAATCCTTTTCAGATGACAGTACACAGGTTTATGGAGCAAGATCAAGGTCTTAATATTCATGCTAAGCAATGCCCAATGGGCTGGGGTATCTTCAATATATGGAAATGTCAAAAATGAAACTCAGGCTGTGTATGAAGAGCCATTAGCTTTGGCCTCTGCAGCATCGGCCTCTGCATCTTCCCTCGCAAGTTGTTCTTCGAGGGCCTTCCGCTCTTCCTTCTCTCGCTGTACAGCTCTTAAACGCATGAGCGTTGCCTCCTCAAAGCTAGGCGCAATACCGGGAGATGGTTTGAAAGATGATGCATTGGGAGCATTCATGGATGCGGCCGCAGAGGCGAATGAACCGAAAGTAGGGGCTTTGCCATCTTTCGGAGCCGGTTTCGACGCGGGAAACGTGAAAGACGGATTGGGAGTGGGCGGTGCTGACTTCTTTGTAGATGATGGCTCTTCAAGCGTTGTCGTTCTATCGATGTTGGCGCTGGACTTCAGATCGGGCCCGCTACCAAAGGCCCATGACACAGATTCAACGAGAGCCCAGTCACCATCGGCCTGGCGAATCTTCAGCTTGCTATCCAGCACCGCGGCATGGGCATGAACGATAGACGCGAAGACGGCGAGACCAGTGCCGAGGGTAACCTTGCCCTTCTTCCCCTCGACGCGCACTCGTTTATCTTTAAGCATCACAGTGTTCTCGACCTTTCCAAATGGCGCAAGCAGCGACTTCAGCCATTGTGCATCAAGATCAACTCCCCGCCCTTCACGAGCCCAGCGAACCTTGACCGATCGATCTTCCTCCGAAACACTGCCTTCTTGAGGCCGACCAGTCCGCTGCGCAGGCTGCTGGGCCAATGGTTCCTCCACCTCCACCTTCTGTGCTTGTTTATTCTCCTCCTCCATCTCCCTTTGCCTCTTCTCCTGCATCGCCACTCGTCGGCGACGCACATCTTCCTGAATCTGTTCGATTTTTCGCTGAAGCTCTAGCTCCGTCGCATCGTCCGCAGCGCTCGACCACGGTCTCTTAACGCCCTGTGGGCCACTCCTCGAAGACGCAGCAGCTGCCCGCTCACCAGCTTCTAGCTCCTCGCGCATCTTGCGCTCCGCGGCATCCATCATGTCCCGCTCGCGCTGCTTGCGCAAGCGCGCCTCGCGCGCATTGTTATAGAGCTGCCGCACCGACGGGTCGGAGAGAACATCGTTGGCGATTTGGAGGAGGTGGAACTTTTCGAAATCTGATTGGGTCGGATTGGAGATTTTATCGGGGTGGTATTTCAATGCAGTTCGTCGGTAGGCGCGACGAATTTCAGACTCGCTGGCGGCTGGCGAGAGCTCTAGTAGGGCGTAGAAGTCTTGACTGGAGGCGGCGTGCGCCTTGAGGTCCTCGGACATTTTGAAAGGAGCGCAATTTGCGCGCTGGACCGAGACGGTGGAGGTTCACTGGCTTTGGAGAATGGATGTTCGGGGAATCGTGAGTCGGAGAAAGTCCTGAAGTGGCGGCCCCACCGCCCCCAAGCTTGGCCCTACATGTCATCTCCTGGGGCTTCAGTAATTATTATAGTTGCGAAGTACTTCCTCGCCTTTTCCGCTCAGATATACGATTTGATTCTATTTTATTAATGACCAGAAACACTGCACTATGAGAGAAATGGCGCTTCTTGCGGTGAAGTACCACAGAATGATGATGTGTATTTCATAATATAAACAAATGAGTTTGAGGAATACACTCCAGGGGAGAAATTTTGACTTGCGGCATATTTGATTGATTAATAAACTACGTGCAATGTATGTAATAACACTGACTTTGAGTACGTCGGAGGGGTTTAAGAAGAGCAAATCTAATGGCAAGGTAAGCCTCAGGAATCGAGGCAGGTGCACATTAGGACGACTCGGTCAACCACTCAACCGGCCACTCCTCTTCACCCCAATGACATCGACGAAAAGAAGGGCGGAGGTCACTCAACCAAGCAGGCCACAATTGGCTCTTGCTTTGGCAATCGTGAAGCAAAAGCCTGTGACCGAAGGCATTCGAGGTAAGCGTCAATGCTCGTTCTTATATTCCACATCCCCCACTGGTCTGTTTAACCATTAACCCAGAGTACCTGCTGAAGATTCGACATTTTCTCAAAAGAAAGAAGAATGCAGAGGTTGTTGCAGAGGGGAAGTTCTTCGACAGCGTCGCCTTCTGGCAGAGGGCGTACGAAGAGTCGCAAGCGGAGCTAACGAAACTCCTCAACAACATCTACGAGTTAGAGCAACGCAACCGGTGTCTACTTGTTGAAACGAAAGCAAAGGCCGAGGGAGGCGACGGTATCCACGGAATCTCGACGAAGCGCAAGGTTGGCAGTACGAGTTGCGTCATGGAGAGCTCTGCAACAACGAAGAAAAGATCTCGACGACCTTTGCATGGAGCAGGAGAAACGGAAGATGATATTGAAAGTAAGTGAAACTGTTGATATAGAGAGTCAGACCCCTTTGACAATTGAGTCTCAGCACCGTCACTCATGAGGCCAATGTACGCGCTCCAGCGCGCCCTGCAGAGAAGACGCGGCGCCAGTTCTCTCGCCATTGATGCGGTGATTTTGTGCAAAACAGCCGAGCACGAACTATTGCGCGCCATCCAACAGGAATTGCACATAACAAAGCAGACAGGTCAGATCAAGAGTCATAACGGGAGAAACCCTGGTCTGCTTGCCGTCATTCGAGGCGTAGAGGTATCTTTCCATCTTGTGCACAGATCACTCAGAAGCATCACCGATGCAAAAGATAGGAGTCAGGGCCAAATCATCTATTACCTTGTCTGCCTATTCGAGTCCACCATGACTGCCCTTACCCAGCGTTGTACCGCTCTACGTGGACGAACGTCCCGGGATCAGGACCAAGCCGTCTCTCTCAAAGCTGACGCTACCGCATACCAGGGCCTGACCGATCTCCTCTCTGAAATGATGCTTTCACTTGATGTGAGCCGTCAAGAAGACCAGGAGGTCATGGAAGGGTTCTTTTTTGTTGCCCTTGACCGTATTGGAAAGATGCTTGCTCTTTTCACGTTCAAGGATTTGCATCTGGCGACCGGTGTTTGCTCAAAATTAACACCCCCGATTGGATTGGCAGCACTGAGCCAGGAGAATCGAACACCTCAAGACATCCAAATTGAAGCAAAGTACCTGATGGTATTTTTGGAAAATGTGTTGGGCTCCAAATCCCCTCTGAACGCTCATCAATCGCCCATGCAGTCTCGTTTTGTCCGGAAAATGAGGAATCGCCTTCAAAAGACTTTGTTGCAGACGGTTTTCGGCACTGGGGACCCTTTGTTCCAAGATGGTTTGGTCCGCCCAACCACTCCGCCACCCCAGAGTCGTGATGTCCATCATTCGGAAGATTCAGAGTTTTCAGAATGGTTCACAGAGGAACTGTGGAAGTTGGTTGGGTGGGACTTGCTAAACTCAACGGTCTGTTCTCGCTGAGGGGGCTTATATCATCTCTTCCTATTTTTACACATGTAAGATTTATCTTCTGGAGTTATCTTCCGGAGTTGGGGGGGCCCTGAATTTCTGATATGGGATTACGACTATATGTGAAATGGCCGCATTTGATATGATATTCTTCAGAGCCCTGGAGTCAACAGGGAGGTCAGCATTCCTAGTTCAGGTTCAGTACACGGGCGGCATTTCCACCCAGAACTGCAGCCACTGAGCCCTCATCATCACCAAATGAATCCTGGATGGCCTTGTAGTTTGTTGTGACGCTGGCCCATTTCTCATCCTCCTCATTCAGCGGTGGGAAGAAGGGATGGTCAGTTCCTATCCATGAAAGATTAGTATGATACATCTCCAGAGCTTGAATGTAGTCTCGATCTTACCGAACATGAGACGATCTACACTCCCTCCAGCTGCTGCGACAGCCGCTTTTAGTCCAGCAGTGCCGTACACTACCGCATCGAGGTAGATGTTGGTCTGCAAAACATCCCAGACACTTCGCACGGGACCAGGTGTGGAGCCACCATTCGCGACGAAATGCCGTTCATGCATGATGCAGCTCTCGATCCGCCCTGCCAAGAATGGAAGAGTCCCACCAGAATGAGCCAGCAGGATATTTAGCTTAGGGAAGCGGTCGAAGACACCAGATAGCAGCATTCGGGTCACTGCGATCGTCGTCTCCAGGGGGAACCCCAGCGCCAAAGGAAGAACGTGACCGTAGCGATTTGTCGTTTCGGTTCCTCCAAAGGCCTCGTCAGGCAAACCGTAATGCGGGTGCAGGAACATCATCTGCTGGGTTTCCTCCAGCGCAGCCCATACTGGATCCAGAAGAGGATCATCAAGGCCATTTCCTAGCCCAGAGGTACCCATGATCACGCCGCGGATTTGGGACAAGTTCTTGAGCCTTTTGATCTCGTTGGTGATCACGTCGGAATTAGACGCGCTCAATGGCAATGTGCCGAAAGCAAAGAGCTTCTTTTGTGAGGACGACGAGTCAGCGTTCACCTGTGAACATGTAGACTCTAAATCATCATTGATCCGCTTCGCCCATTCTTCAGCCTCATCTGGAGCCAGAAAGTCTAGCCATGGATTGGCGAGGGAGATTACGCTGCAATCGATACCGTGCTGCTCCATGAATGCAAGCTTTACATTGATATCATAGTAGGAAGAGTCCACGGGACGGCCTCGCTCATCAATTGGAATGGAAGGGTCGTCGTCGGATGATAGAATGATTAGACGAGGTGTTGCGCTGTTGGCGGGATCATGGACGTAGGGTACCTTTTTGCGAGCGCGAAGCATCGCCATGTACGCTGGAGGGTAGACATGGGTATGAATATCAACAACGGTGGGATTCGGCATGGTCAGAGGGTTGATGAATGATGAATAGAAAAGAAAAGAAAAGAAAAGAAAAGAAGAGAGGGATTGCAAGCTACGAAGGTCAAGGTTACAAAGCTTGGGAGATAAGACCTACAGATGCGGGGATCTCCAGGTACCCGCCTCGAGCATTACTCCCCTTATCTAAGATAATGGCTGGTCTCCCCTCGCCTCGAAGCTATCTGCATACAGTGGTTGATAATGGGACTCAGTCATTGATATTCATTGAGTCATAGGGTGCTATCAACTGGTTTCTCCATGTGCAGCATCAGCAGTATCTGGAAGTACCTAGTCACAACAATCAGTACCCCGCATTTCGAACCAAACACATCAGATCGGGATCTGTACATACAAAATGAGCCCTTCACAGTCAGATTCAAATTCAAAGTCCAACACCGGCCATAGTGATGGGCTGCACGTTGGTGAAGTTGGGGATATCAGCAAAGACCTTGGCGGACTCGGAATCCTTCAGCGCATTTTGCAGACTCTCCTCGCTCTCCCATTCGAGCTTAGCAGCAATCAAGTACTTGGCTGGAGAGCCGTCGAGAGACTTGGTGTATTCGACGACTTGCCAGCTGGTCAATCCGTGCTTCTTCCAGATGCTCTCGACGAGGGGCATGTGCGTTTTGATGTAATAGTCGCGGTCGAAGTGAATATCGGCCTCGTTGGGGTACATAACAGCAGCGTGATAAACCATGGCGGCGGTAGGTATGAATATCTGAAGGTATGAATATCTGAGAATATGTAAAGGAAGAAGAGGGGCACGCTCGAGTAACTGGGCCATGGCGCCGGCGGTTTCAACAGCTTATTAATTGCGCCGAGGTCCGCGTCTCGATGTGGGGCAACGTTGATCAATGTCTCCGGTAAAGTCAGGGCCCAGCGAACACCGTGGAATACTGATACAATCTTGGGAACATTTACATAGAAATCTTGCTTTTTCCACTCAAATGCTTATGCTTGATTATTCCTCATACGAAATTAAAACATAAGATAATAGATTTGTTCATTCTGTCGTGGTCAAATTATGCTATCAAGGAGCCAGATTCTAAGTAATCATCAAGCGTACTGCTGAAAAAGGATATGAGCGCGAACATGTATCACAAATGGAAGTTCTTTCCACTCTCTCTCTGTCTCTCTATGCTGTTAGACAGCAATTGTTGGCGCAAAGTTGCTTGTTAGACTATCCGTCATGTCGTTCTTCTCTGCACTGTAGACGTCCATGCCTGTGCGGAAAGCGATGGTGTCTTCATCAACGGCAGTTGTTCTGGGGATACGTTCTTGAGCGGGCCATATCTGATGACCGCAGTCCTCCTCCTTCTTGTGGTGTTCCATGACGACCTCGCGCACGGTCTTTTGGAAGTGGAGAGGACCCTTCTCCATCTCAGGGTGGAGCTGTCCATTGACGAAGACGCCGGCATTAAGATTCTTCTGGGACAGAATGCAAAGATACTTGTCCTCGGACATGATTCGCTTGTACATGTCGCTGATAAGGTTGAAGTCTGCATCGCTGGCATCCTTGTGCCGGTAGACCTCATAGCGCATCACACATTTCTTCGGTCCAAGAGGAGTGAATCGCTGCATGAAGAAGAAGTGAGGGCTGAGAGAAGATTAGCTATGCTGCCAAAATTGATAGCTTGATCATAGGGTCAACATACGAGATATTGAACGAGGCGTTAGGCCAGAAGTAGGTGGTGGCAATTCGGAAGCCCTTATCGATCTGGTCCTGTCGCTGGGCACCATAATGTTGAATGTGACCGGCCTTGGTCTTCACGTAGTAAGAGTTCAGATCAGCGATCTTGGGAATATCGGGATGAGCAACTTGGCAGTGGTAGCATTCGTTGTAGTTGTCGGCCAGAATTTTCCAGTTGAACTCGCCCTCCATGTCCCACGTGTGGTCGAAGCTGTACTCCTCGAAGTTGTAGTGACTGAATCGGGGCTGCTCATCAACACCCTCGAAGTCGTCCTTCCAGGCAACTTCGGGAGTTTCATTGGCGTCCAAGTTGACCCACACGAAGCCGTTACGGTCGAGGTGAATATGGATGGGGTAGAAGTCGTCATTGCGGAAACCAGTGATGTTTCCTTCCTGATCCTTCATGACAACAAACTCGTAACCAGCAGCGTCATACTGAACCCAGTCGCCAGGGTTGGCAATGCGGTGCTTGTGTGTTGTAAGAAGCCACTTGCGGGAAAAAATGGATCGTTGTTCAAGCTCGTACATGCTCTGGGAAGTATACCATGAAGCAGGCAAGGCACGAACCGGCTTCAGTTCATCCTTTCCCTCAACGACGGCGGCGGCAGTGGCAGAGGTGCCGAAGAAATTCCTCAAAAATGACATTATGAATTTCGAAACAACAGTTGAAGGTCTTTGTGATGATTAAAGGCTTGATAGTCTAATGACTGACTGCTTTGGACTTGCTATCTATTTTGACTCAAAAGGCTCCCCATTCTTTTTAATAGCCAATGTGATGACCACCGACACGGGGCGTCCCACGCCCCATCCGAACCAATCTTCGGTAATTCACCTTTCACACCCGATATCGATGACAATCTGGGATATCATCGCAATCAGGTGGCCAATTTCGACGGGCGATGATATCTGGGGACCGATCACCTGACCGGTAGGGGCACAACCGGCCCGAATGGCTTAAAGATAGTTGACCACCCCCGGCCATAAAGCGTAACTAACTCCTGCCCAAGATTTGGTTGTGGCAAGACGGGCAGCTATCAGCTCCTGCATCATTGACTACTCAAAGTTCGGGATGCATCTAGAGTCCAAAGATAGATCTGCACCCGGTTCGGGTTAAAACCGTCCCACTCCCGGCTTTAAGGTTCACCATAAATGGAAATAATAATCCTAAGTGACGAATCTGCTGAAACTCAAACCTATGTACGGGCAATGAACCGGATGATGCTTTTGAGAAGCATCATGGATGAGATAGCATTCATCCAATGGCAAGTACTATGTGAGACTCATTTCCGAGGATGCCCGGTTATAATAATGAGTGATAATGTCAAACAGCGTGGAGTTTCGCAGTCATTTTTGGGTTCTCATAATTAGCGAATAAATCTCTCAGTCGGCCAGCTATTACCTCTGACCAATACTAGTGATGAGACAATTGGGGCGCTAGGAAGATCATCAACAGCATGGCATTCACTATAAATCTTGATGCGTTCGAGCGCTCAAGTTCACGCGGATAGGCCCATTTGTACGAACTAAACGACGCTGCAACAGTAGGATTACTTTTGAAGTGCTGTGGAACCGACATCAAGATAGGTGGTCTAATTCAGAGAGTCACTCGAGGCAAACGCAACGGTTTAATAGCTTCATGTAAGCCAGTCAGGCAGTCTTTTAAGCCTCCGGCCCGATTTCTCAACATCACATGCCGAAAGCTGATGAGCGTATGTTGAGATGTCCGGATAAGATCATAATAGGGTGGTAATCATACTCGACATTCTTCCAGAAAGGTTATGAGATTTGGTCGTCTTTACAAATTTTCATTCTTGGCGTAATTACTTTCGTGTAAGAAGTTCATTTTGTCTCAGTTTATCTCGAAACTACGTCTAGTCGGCGACGCCGCTTATGACATACAAATTACCGCTTGTATGGAATGTTTTACTCGATCGGTACTAGACTGATTCTTGATGAAGGGGCCCATGGCAAGGAACTGGTAGCGCCGGAAGTCTGCCTGCGGGACAAACAGGCTGGTTTCTATGTGTGACACGGGCTGTCGGTAATATCGACCGTCCACGGTGCTATTAAGGCAAACAAATCCCGGATTGCGGCTCATGAGTGGACGTACTATTACCCTGATCGTACTTCTTACTGGCGTTGTCTATCTATCACTTGAAAAACATGTTCGCAGGTTTGAGGGAAATCAAGGATCGACAATCCCTCCAGTCATATAACTTGGAAAGATTTGAAGAGGAGCAATTGAAAGATATGAAGAGCGTATGCTATCTCCATAAAATCCTGCATGCTAAAAGCACGCACAATACCCCAATAATGGGAGTCAGAGCTTTCAGACCCCCTGCACGAAGGCTTATCCAATGCAATCTCCGCAATTCATCCCTAAAGACGGGCGACTCATTCAAGCGCGGGAATGGAACGTCTGGGATAGTCTTACCCAGGAAGTTGCACAGGGGTTCCCATCCTAGATCCTCGAGATCGATTTCCAAAAGGCGATCTGAAGTCACCACGCTTCGAACTTGATCATAGTGACGCTGATACGCGGCCCGCATGATTTTACGATCCTTGGTTTTCTCCATGCTGCACACCCCCAAAAGACCCATGTACATCTTCCAGGCGGTCTGGCTGATATGAATTCCAATGTAGGGTTCCATGATATTGCCGCTCAGCCAAGCCAAGAAAGTTTGCGAAGAAGGAAGAATGAGTGTTTGCTCAAAGCTTCGTGCCCACGAGTCAAATTCTCGATGCACAAGGATTACTTTGGCTTCTGGAAATTCACGAAGTAAGGGGAAGGCAAAGGGTGCGATGTCTGTGAGGGCTTCACAGGGGCCCACATAGGCGTTCCAGTCTTTTCTTGTCCAGGTACACCCCGTATACGTCGGCAGGCATGGGATGTTGTCATCTGCTGCAGCACCAAGGCCTACCCATTTATCGGTATCCTTTGACATAGCGGAGGAGTGGAAAACATCTTGGTAGCCAAGTATCGCCAGGGCGTGTTTGAGTGAATGTGAGCCTGTACGATAGAATCCGAGGGATATGACCTGCTTCGGACGATCTGGTCCTTCTGCGAACGGTTTGAAAGACATAGGGAATGAGACTGTGCTTTCCTCAGAGTTACCAGATCAGGGTCATAGTAGGAGGCATAATGCTTCCCTTTTATAAGGCTGGTTGTTCTATGATCCCCAAGGGGCTCGTGCATTTCCGTAGGGATCTAGATCTGATACCGAATTGGTTTCGGTGGCCCGCTTCTTTTAGCAAAGATCGTTTTGTAGCGTTTTTTAAACTGCGTCAAATGATGGGTCGGATATTTTAAAGAAAGGTTCAATTTTTCAAGATACAGGGTAAAGATACAGGGTAAAGATACAGGGTAAAGATACAGGGTAAAGATACAGGGATATTGGTCAGTACATAAAGGGACGCATCCAGGCATATGGCCGAGGTTCCGGTGATACTGGCCTAAGGGACAATCACGGTCTGTAGCTTAAGGACCACTCATATCAGCGCCCGCAAAGAATGCATCGGCAAACTATTCTAAAGCAAATTCGCCCACAGTTGGAATTCCCCGATCTCCCCGAGCTTGACAAAGCCCCTCTCCACTGGCTTGGTCACAAAGCGGACATCATCAGGGGTATGCACTCATTTCGAATGGAAGATAATATCATTGAAAATCATGATAGAGACCAGCAGGGACAGTTCTTTAAGACCTCCCATCATACTAAATGGTCCCCACGGCGCAGAGAATGAATGCAACTCTTGCAATACGTGCTGTATGATGCACTTTCTGGGGAGATGTCGAAGACAACGTCCTCCGGACCGTACCTGGTCAAATCTTGGATATCTTTCTCATCATCACCGCTATTGTAGACAGTCCGAGTTCGGCCGTTCGAGTCAAGCGCTTCCACTTCTTCCCAGACCTCCTGGTTTGGCCCCATTGCGATGACCTGTGCGCCCATTGCCAGGGCCGGAAGCACAGGTGCGCCACCAAACACCCCTGTCGCTGGCACAATCACGACTGTCTCACCAGCTCTAACATCAAAATCCCTGAGCCCTCCGAATTTCACCGCTGATTTGTTCAGATGGAGCAAATCGATGCATTTGTAACCGACACCTCCCTCGGCTAGACTTCCCAGCAGCAGCCTTTCATTTAGGAAGCAATTCTCCCACAGTACCTTGGCGTTCTCGGCATAAGTACTGTAATGCCAATTGCGGCCACCAGCTTCTTACTTGCAGCATCTAGACCGTCGAGAACGCTACAGAGAATCAATGAGCCTGGATTGTCCCGGCCACGGATGAAAAAGTCAAAGAAAACTAACTGGCCTGGCTGAATTGTCGTTGCATCCGGCCCATCGCTGAAAATGCGACCGACAGCCATGCAAACTCGTGTAAATGGTGTCGGGTAAGGGTAAGATTCACTGGCCGTGTAGATTTGGCCGCTATACGTTAAAACATTCGCTGCGAGGACACGCATCACAGCACTGCCCGGTCCGGCTTGCAGCATGGGCTTGGTCACCACCTCGATATTATAAGAACATCCCCGAGATTTTAGAAGGAGTGACCGGTATATTCGAGGAAGCTCAGAGATCATTTGCGTAGCCTTGAGGGAAGGTGACAAGGTATTTTCATTTCGTTACTACGGACAGGCATGGAAGACCTCTCCCCTGTATTGTTTGTACACAAAAAATGGTGGTAGAATGCCCAGATATTCCGCTTCTTTTCCGAAATAAACTCTGAATCGGGAGTTGCGCCTGGTCTGGGTATGATGCAAGTACAGAGGTGTTCAGCCATAGATGGAGACAGTCTCCTTTATTTCTGGGTGTGGGTGAAGTAGGCAAATCAGTCTCCCGTGTCTGGTCCTGAAATTCTTCATTGAGACGAATTTGAAAGTAATAATTCTTGGAAATCAGAGCTTGGACGGCAGAAGTGGCAAACAAGTCCAAGGTTCCAACAAAACGATTGGTCTGGATGCTTAGAGTAAAAGCCGCGCCAACAAACCCCACAATGGGCTCCCTGTGCAGGTTCCAGAATTGGGTGTGAGATACAGAACATCATCGAGAATATATTCTATTATGTCCAGTACCCAGATGCAGTGGCGAGTTTGCACCATTTATTGTATAAATTGTCGACAGACTAAGCCCTCCGGTAGCTCAGCCTTGGAGATCTTTCGAGGCTGGAAGACCTTGGCGATGGCTTGAAAAGGTTCGAACGGGCTAGAACGTCCAAGTCCCCATTTGACTCATGGAGCTGCAGTAGCAGCTTCTGCAAAGTGTTACCTGCAGGAATCAATTCCATTGGATTGAGAATTCTAAATGAGCAAGTACTGGATAGAGTAGGGATTGTTCTACAATTCGTAGCTAGGAGAAAGCTCACGAGGGCTAAGGTCAGCCGCTGTTCACGGTATTGTTCTTTTGGGCGAAGCTAATCTTTGTGGATATCGTGCAGTCTGATGAATGCGAATCGGGCTGACTGGTAGTGTCTGGTTCTGTTTACGGACCACCACTCGCGTACGCACTCTCCATTGTCTATTGACCGATATTGTCCCACCTAGTAGCGCCAGAGAGAATCTGGACCATTGCCTTTGTAAAAAAAAATAAAGCGGAATCTTTCTTGCCCAGTGATTTTGCAGGAGTTTCGAGGACCTAGAGTTCATTGAGGGGGAAACCCGATCAATGCAGCGGGTTGACCAGAGTGGAGCTACTGTTTGGATACAGAGGAAGACAAAGTGACTTTGTCAATATGGATTCCTAGATGATGGTGACTGCCAGCATGACAGATAAGGTGCGTGCTAGGGTATGTTTCGATACAGGCCGTGAAATCTGGACGCGTACAATGTTCATTTGCATGAACATACAGTATACGGAGGGTGAATAGCACCCTTCTCACACATGTCCTCTGTCATATCAGGGCATCAAGTCAAGCGTAAAAATGAAGGAGTCTCTTCTCATGAGGCACGAGGCCGGAGCTTGAGCTTATCTCCCACGCTTATCTATATGCTTTGCTTCCCCTCTTCTTCCCCAGCCTTTCAACTCTTCATCCTTCATTTAACTCCATGATAAACTCTTTACTGCTTCAGATTCACCTTGAGTAATATTTTTGAGAGCGCTAGCATCATAACCAGTAGGCTCGAACTGGTATCGGTTCAAGATGGCAAACACAGCTCAGGAGCTCCACCCATCCGCCACCGCTGTGGAGAAGGACGACTTGGTGATACCCGTGAGTTCCACTCCTGCTCTCTTGTCCTGGTTGTTCTTATCGATCGGAACTGACGGGAAGAATGTCTAGATTATCGATTTTGGTCCATTCTCCTCCGGCACGCCCTCCGATAAACATGCCGTCGCTCTTGCCATCACCGACGCATTCAAGTCCTCCGGGTTTCTATTCCTGAAGGCACATGGCATCCCGCCCTCCGTAGTGTCTCGAGTCTTCGCCTCATCAAGTCGCTTCTTCGCCCGACCCCAAAGTCAAAAGGACAGCTTAGGCTGGACGACCCCACAGTCGAACCGTGGTTATGTGGCCATCGGCCGGGAGAAGCTGACTACCCTGGACGAGACACCAGAGATCGACACTCGTCGGGATTCTATACCCGATCTGAAAGAGACCATGGAAATTGGTCGCGAAGGCGTCGACGGCTTGGCAAATCAATGGCCAGATCATCTTGATGACGAAGGCAAAGACTTTAAGGAAACTATGATTGCCTTCTTCGAGATGTGCAAGGATTTGCACAAGCAGATCATGAGTGCGATCGCATTGGGCATGAATTTGCCCGAGCACTTTTTCGATGAGTTTGTTAATGAAGGGGATAATAATCTTCGTTTGCTACACTATCCCGCTGTGCGCAAACAGACCTTCCAGAACAATCCGAATCAGGTTCGGGCTGGGGAACATAGCGACTATGGCTCCGTCACGTTGCTGTTCCAAGATCAGCACGGTGGTTTGCAGGTGCGCAGCCCTAAAGGAACATTTGTGGATGCGACGCCTATCGCAGATACGATTGTTGTAAATGCCGGGGACCTTCTGGCGCGTTGGTCAAACGACACCATTAAAAGCACCCGTCACCGAGTCGTTGAGCCCCCCCGACCAACAGGCCACGAAACCGAGGGTGATTCACCAGACACATACCCTGCCAGGTACAGCATCGCTTACTTCTGCAACCCAAATACCAACAAGGTCATCGAAGCACTGCCCGGGACCTGGGGAAATGATATCCAGGTGACTAAGAAGTACTCCGAAATCACCGCTGGAGACTATCTAGTTCAAAGATTGACTGCGACAATGTAAATTGTAAGCTGTCATTATCTATAATGGACATGAGCGAGTTTTGAGTTATACCCACTTTTGTCACCGCCACTTGGTTTGCAATTTGAGTCGCGTTTCTTGAATGCTTGCTGTATTCGAGGGATATGTGCTCGCCGATTACCAGTCATCTTTGTGTATCTATCCTATCTTATCTAGCAGTAATTCACCCCCAAGCCCGTTGAAAGTCACTCCGTGATGGCTCAGTAAGTAGATGGTGCCGCGGCAACGCGGCCACCATCTGTCAGCATCATGGCACCGTTGACATAGCCACCAGAGGCACTCGACATCCAAATCACCAGACCAGCAAAATCTTCTTCACTTCCACTGCGAGTCAGAGGGATCAAGGAAGCAGGGTGCGAGCCCTCTGAGATACCACCACCCGCGACACCGCGGTCTTCGAAAATCTGGCTTGCCATTTCAGAATAGTACAACCCAGGGGCAATACCATTGACTCGAATATGATAAGGCAAGAGACCAGTTGATAGTGTCTTGACGACGTGCGTTACTGCAGCCTTGGAGGCGTTGTATGCATAGCTGAAAGGCACCTTGCGGTTGAAACCCGCAATGGAGCTGGTGAAGATCACTTGAGCAGTTGGGGGAGTCGTGACACCAATCTGCGGAGCGGGTCGTCTCTTGTTGGCAGCCTCAAGAAGGGGCAGGAACGCCAGAGCAGTGTAATAAGCCCCAGTTACATTGACATCCAGTACCTTGGTGAACTCGTCCATCGGGATGGAAAACAGCTCATCGCGGACTTCCGACAGGGTCGGAAGAGATCCATCTGGCTTCGAAGTGTGACGCATCATCGGACCCATGATGCCACTGTTGGCGAACAGAACATCCACATGGGTTGTTTGTGCTGCAACCGCGGAGTATGCTGACTCCAGCGACTCTTTCGAAGTGACATCGCATTGAATGGGAATGACGATACCGGACGGTGCCTGAGCGACAGTCTCGCGAAGAGCGTCTTCACGTCGGCCGAGGACAAAGACCTTTGAGGCACCATTGATCGCCAAGGCGCGGGCGATGATGCGACCCAGTCCTGAGTTTCACGATCAGCTGTAGTTCACGCGATGTTTGAGTCTTTTCACTTACCGCTCCCTCCACCAGTAATCACCGCCACGCGATCTTGAACAGAGAACAGATTTGAAGCTTGCAAATTCGACATGATGCGCTAGATGAGGTTGAGTGTTGAATCCCAAGTTTGAACGAAGAAGGCGCGAAAGCCGACTCTTCCCCGCACCTTGACTCGATCTCCACTTGAAGGGTGTATTGCCCGCTGTGGATACATCATATTTCCGATCATTATCTCCGTGACCTCAAGCAAGTTGGACATTCTTTGTAGACAGCCGATTGAAGGGCCAATTGCGATGGTATATATCTAAGCCCCCGGAAGAGGACGTTCCATCACACCTGGTCACCATATTCCATCCACGTACACGAGGATGTGAGTATCCCACATCGGCGAAAAGGCCGAGCCGGCGAAGCTTAGAAAATGCGGCAGGATGGACGGATATAGCATCTCCAACAAGATCAAGTTTGCTGCAGCCAAGATTGGGCCCCTTCAAGTGGGTCGTGCACTTGCCTCGGCTGAGTCTCGAGGTGAATTCCCATCGGATCATCTTCAGGGTTGCCTACTTATTCCGCTCACTGATTGCTCATGGGTAAATCGGTAGAAACATCCGGTAAATCCGATGGCGGAGTTGATTCCCTTTCTCCAACTCGATGGTAGGGTGCTACGAACCATGGATGGTGTTCGACGTCATTCTTGCAACAATTCGCTTTGAGGTACGCGAGAAAAAAACAGGCAATGTTCCAAGTAAACAAGAGTGGACATCCTTCCACATTCCAGGGCAATCCTAGCGGGAGAATAGCGACGATCTCGGTACTTGTTCCGCGAGTCTATCGACCTCGATGCATACAAGATTATCAATCAGCGACAAGCTAGATGATCAGTTGGCTCGGGTCACCCATATCCGAGCAGAGAAACAAGCTCCATCAACAGAATCCCCCAGGCCCCGTAGGCACCCGATGTGATTCGCCTAGCGCCATGGTACAGCATACTTGCTGGGCGGATCCTCTCCATGACAGCATCGTTTCTCCCCGATCTCCACTGACCAATAGCGCAACTGGACTTCATCGGTCATCGTTGAAGAGCGATGCGATCGCTCGACAGTAACAGCACAACGGAACTGAAGGTCGCGGCCTTTGTGACCGAATCAGAATATCGTCCGCTCGCGCGTCATGAAATGACCGGAGGCTGACCTCATCCATCACTGTCGCTCGCCTACTCGATGTGGAAGCTGCAGCATGTACCTGAGATTCTGATCTTCTGTCATAGTGATCGTCTCAAATCGTGTATCTGATTAATAATGGGATCGCAGTGTATTGATGCCGTCAGAGCACCTTCGATACCAGGTTTCCAAAGGGCTCCCGAAACCTGATAGAATGGGTCAATGATGACTTCCATCGACCGGCGATTTGGTCCAGGATGACAAACCCTGATGTGTGAGAAATATATATTGACGAGAGGTAGCCGTTTCCTTCTTTTGAGGTTCCTAGAGTCTCACAGCATTTTCTTCATTTGCCGCGGCACTTATAGAGCGAGATAGAGCGAGAGGAGTTCCAGAAAGAAGAGCACTGTGCTATCCTCGTTGGATATGATGTGGAACAGTGTGTGGATTCTGAGCATGCTGGGCTCAATGCCTTTAGCCTCTGCAAACCCGGTGGTCGCTCGTCAGGGCCCTCCCCCGTCGATGTCGGTCTCGACTATTTTGGGACCACCCACTCATACGTTTCCTACTTCCCAGCCACATACCCCGTTCTCCGGAACTCCATCGACCACTGGAGCTCTGACCGCCACCTCGATTGGAACAGGCATTGTTGCATCATCCGCGATCGCCGCGGCGGAAACTACCTATCGCTCTAATGGTAAACTTCAAAATGCCGAACCTGCTCCGTATGTCCCAGCAGGAGGGGTTGGCACCAATGGTTCCATTCCTGTTTACAACGCCAAGAGTGACTTTGATTATGAGTCTTTGGTATGTGGTCCCTGACTTTTGATGCAATTTTCAATCAGTGCTAACTATCGAATCAATAGGCACTTGCTCTTTATCAAGAATGGATTGAGCTGGACCTGTTCAATGATGGACTGAAACGCTTTTCCGCTCAAGATTTCAAGGATGCTGGTCTCAACCAGGCCGACCGTGATCTCATTGCATTCATGGCCGAGCAAGAGGTTGGACATGCGACTCTGATTAGCAACATGCTCGGTGCCCAAGCTCCTCAACAGTGCCAGTACAACTACCCGTATACCAATGTCAGGGAGTACCTCGATTTCTGCCAGAAGTTGACTCGCTTCGGTGAGTCCGGTGTCTATGGATTCCTGGCCCACCTCGATTCGAGAGAAGCTGCTACACTTCTCACCCAATCCATCACGACCGAGGCACGGCAGCAAATGATCTTCCGCCAATTCCAGGGTCTCTTCCCCATGCCAGTGTGGTTTGAGGTCGGTGTGCCACAGTCCTGGGCCTGGACTCTGCTGGCTCCGTTCATTAGTTCTTGTCCCGCCAATCAGACCCGCCTGGCGTGGGCCAATTTCCCTGGCCTGACCATTCTCAATCAGCCTAGTCTTTCTGGGGTAGGTGGTATCACCAAGAGTAACGCGACCGGACTCAACTCTACTACCGGACAAGGCAATACTTTGGGACCTGGCGTGAATGTCGCCAATTCCAGTTCAGCTACCAATTCTACCAACTGGAACAGTGATGCTGGCGCACTTGTTACTCCTAACAAGTACACTCCTCTCTCGTTCCCCGGTCGCACGGTCTCTTTGCAATGGGAGACGCCCGGCAAGTCGGTTGGTCCGAACAATAGCTATGTGACCTCTACCCAGGCTGGCAGTCCCAAGTACGTTGCTTGGGTGTCGCAGCTGAACGTGACCTACACGCCTTTGAATGTTTCCGGTAATACTGGCTTTACCACCCAGCCCGACCTGGAGACCTACCAAGGTGACCCTGCTATTAACGGCACTATGTTCATCGCGATCACTGATTCTGACCCCTTCTTGACCCCGTTCAACCTAAGCATGATCAACTCACATGTCGTTGCTGGACCCGCTTTGTACCAGGCTGGATAAAACAGTTGAAGTGTTATAAAAAGGTGTGGAACAATCAAAGTGGCTATGTGAAAACATTCATTTTTGAAGATGTGTGATTGGAGGTTTTGAGTGGTATAAATTGGTTTAGAAACACGAATTGACATCATTGATAATAAAATGCACATTGTCCGGGGAGATTTGCATGTTTCCGTAGCGGCTGATCCCCTGAACCTTAACCCCGATTTATTGCCGAAATCCACATCCGCATCTTTTTGCTATCGGCCAGCTAATCCACATCTCCAACCTCGTAAACCACCCGGGGAAATCTACACATGGACGTTCCTAGGAATCGAAAGCAGCGTCGTGCTGCAGCGGCAACTTCCTCATCTCCCGAGCCTTCAATTCCCCTCGCAGTTCCGCCCCGCAACCAGTCCGCGAGAAAAAGCGAACGAACTTTGTACGACATCATCGCAGAACGCCAAAATGAGCTCTTGGGCCAACAGGCTGTCTCACAGGCTGCGCTAGACGCAGAACTTGCCAAAGGGCATAGGTCAAAGTCAAAGGGGCCACGATATGTGACCGTCGACGCGTCTGGGAACGTCGTTGACGCCAATGCCAGCGACCAAGTACCGATGAATAACGGCACAGGAAAGATCTCGACCGAAGATACGGAGTCAGCTCCAGACGAACCAGAAAAGCCCTTGCCTCCATTTATCGACACAGTCTTACTCTCTGTGCCCCTCACAACTCTTCACCTCACACTGGCCTACGTCGCCGCCCATCAATACGCTGAACGCATCGACCTTCCACGCCTCCTTAAAGAATCACTCACAATCACGCTTCCATTCCTGACATTCCTCATCCACTTCGCCCACGGTCATATTATTCGCTTCAGACTAAGTAAACGTCTGAGCTTCCTCGCCCCGCAGCCCATATCTATCCTTCCACTCACGCCCGACAAATTCACATTCTCGTTTCTGCGCCGCTTGATTTTTCCGCCAAGTCTACGGACAATTGTGTTCCTTCCAGCGGCGCTCTTCTTGGGTGCGCACCTCATAACTGTGACAAATGGGGAGCCGTATTACGGCGTCATGAAGAAAGCGCCTGCGTTTGGGACAATCTGGATTTGGTGCATATTGGAAATGTCTTTTGGCGCGGCTCTCATTGGGGCTTTGGCGCCACTGGCTTGGGGTGTGTGGTGGATGGGCTACGGGATTGTCTGAATATCATGTCTGCAAAAATAATGGCTCCCCTACTAGTCACGCTGTTATTTTTGTTCTTATAATTTGGTGGGGAAGAAGAAAGTCTCCATTTCGTTGCATAGCTATTGGATACTGATGTACATGAATCATGCAATACTCAAAGTTCCCGTTGTAGAAGTACAGCCGCAGCACATCGAGAATCTTCTGCCCATACCTTCTGCTGCAGCTCTTTAGCTGAAAGATAGAACACCACCAAACTCATTCCCTCTTTTATAGTGCGACAATGTCACCAAGGCTGAAAATGCATGAACATCATGTCCTAGCCAAAATCCAATGAAACGCAACACTGTGCGAAACCCCATTTTTTTCTTCAGAATCCACGACAACCTCATCAATCTCCACCCCAAATCCAATATCTTTAAGAAGTCTTATCATCTCTTCTCGACCCCAACCACTCCAATGCATTGCTCCCTTAGTACCGCCTAACCATGACCGATCAGAAGAACTCTCAAATCCAGTCTCAGGGAAATTCGCAAGAAGCCGTCCCCCGGGCTTCAACCAAGTAAAAATGCGACGAAGAATCACACTTTGTTCATCGCGTGGCAGATGGAAGATAGAGTACATGGCTGTGACTGCATCGAATTGCTCCGGAGTGAAGTCCAATTCCATCATGTCCCCCTGTATCAGGTTGACAGACTTAGGTAGGCGCTCTTTTGCCAGGGCAATTTGGGCGTCGGAGATGTCATTTGCGGTGACGCTGATAGATTCATAGGATGCCAAGTGTTGAGTACACGGTACTCCGGCGCCACAGCCTAATTCGAGGATGTTCATCTTTCGCTTTTCCGTTGCGGGATCGAGGGCTTGAAGCATCTTGTCCAGATAGGAAAGACGTACTGCGTGAGAAGGTTGGGTCCAGCTCAAGTAGACATTGGCAATATCATCGTAAGCTTTTCTTATATCGTCCTTGATTTGATGGCTATCAAAAGACTCGGACATTTTGACGAAGTTGAATTTAGTTTTGATTTTTGATTTTTGATTTTGATTGGGGATGCTGAATCTTAAAATCTGGTTGGAAACGAGACGTCTGCGTGTGTGAATGCGAGGGAAAGTTTCCATCAGAAAATATGGATGGGTTAGCTTATAATGTGCTGGGAAATTCACAATGACTCATTCCACGCTCGATTCTCATACGAACATGGCATATGAGGGGTTGTATCCAGTGGTAACCTATTACGGGCTAGTGTGGTTGAAAGTACAGACGGACAACTACATAATGTTCACAGGGCAATCGTTTTTCAAGTTTCAGGTTAATTTATGAACAATTGTGCATTACTAATCCTTTGACTGTGATCGCTGAACGTAATAGTCGTCTTGAGACTTCTGTCATGCTCTTCATCTTCGTGCGGCTATGGGGACTTGGTTGCTCCATGCACGTTCGCGTAATTTGAAATGAATAGTATGCAATAAATTTCCATCTCTGTATTCATGACGTTTATTCAAAACTCCCTCGGCAACTATGTCTCAAAGTCCGAGGTCCAACATTCCGAAATAATATCACCGTGCTTTCGCATGAGCGATTCAAAAGCGACACCAGCGGTCTGAGATCCACCGACGGTTATATCCAGAGAAAGAAGTCCTTTCATTAGGCAGTCAATGTGCCGCGTCCATGTCTCATCACAAGAGTCCCATGAAGTTCCCAATCGCATCTCCTTTTCATTATGTGAAGTTTGCATATCAATAATATGCTCTATGGCCTTCTCCAACGCTGTAACCATCAAGCTCGGTGTGACGTGGTATGCGATGAGAGGAACATCGGCACTCAATCCATTTTGGAGGTTGAAAGCTTCTTCGACTGGTAGCTGTAAGACGCATTCGATGAACTCCGCCATGGAAGATGTCGCAACTTGTCGGTAACTTTGCATAGTTGGGTGAGGGTCTGGGATCGCGGTGTTCTCAAGCGGCTGTAATATTTCAGCAAACGTGAGGACTCCGAGGTTCCAGAAGGCCATGAGAGACACTGGTAGTCATTGTCAGTGAATGAAATTCGCTGGCCATGAGATACTTCTCTTCTTACCTGAAGCAATTTTCGATGGAATGGAGAAATCATGGAATGTCTCTCTGCATTTGGTTAGAAAATGCCTGAAACTCTTCTCAAACTTTTCAATAGCGAGCATTGTATCGGCGATTGACTCAGATAGTCTTGGACTAGGACGGAGACTAGAATCCGTGGCTTTAGGCAGAGCCCTTTTCACAGCTATCATCTTTGCCCAAATATAGAATGCTTCCGCTGATGCTTTTCGACATATAGCTGGAATCTTCATATCCAGATCTTCCATAGTGCGATAGGTTGAGTAACTTGGAGTCGAATTATCGCCTATAATTGCGACGACAGATCAGATTCCGTATTTTCAAGCCGCCATTAAGATTAAAGATGCAACTTACTATCCAAATTGACGAGAGGGTAATGTGCCTTGCACTGATAGTCGCCAAAGAGAGCTGCTCCAGTTTCGCGTAGGTACCCGCACCAACGTATAAGACTCAAGCTGGCCTCTATAAGAGCCGTATATCTTGATAAAGGCCCCAAAGTGGTGCAATATTGCTTGACGAGCCCTTCGAGATCATCAAGCTTTTGTAAGCCCGAATCCAGATATTCATGGGCTGTAAAGTGTGGCCGTGCTGATATCGGCGTGGCAATGCCATCAAACATGAAGGAAGCAAAAACAACCCGGAATGAGCGAACCGAGTGTGCGTCATTGAGAGACGATCGTGCTTGATGCCACGCATCAGTATAGATATCCAAGAAAGCATTCCGTGCCGTCTGCCCCCATCCGACCTTCTCTTTTGATAACCATTGGAATGAGAATGCGCGAAACGCTGATGTTAAGGCTATATCTGATTTCTTCCGATCAGATCGGCTCAGCTGATTGCCATATAGGCCCCCAAAATGATCCAAGAATCTGGCGCAACCGAGTAAAGTCATCTTCAAATTGTCCTCTTCCTGAGATTCCCGAGTACGCGTCATTGCTTCCGTCGAGTCTTGTGCGGGAATGATCGAAAGTTCCGCGGATTTTGGTGATGTAATCGTAGAGACGGTGGCTAGCCCATCATTCAAGGTTTCCCAATTCACAGGTGACGCTCCTTGAGAGTTTCCTGAGCTGCTGTTTTCGATCTGATAACGAGCCCCGGCTGCATATAGATTGCACTCATAGTCGAGGAATCTATTCGCTGATCCAGTCACAATAGTGTCAAAAATCCGGATAGAACTTTCATCAAGCATTCTTGCATCCATTTTGGAATTCAATAGATGGACTGGACTTCTTATGGCGCTCCCAAGAATGGCATCTGCTCGATGCTGGAATGACTGCCTCCTGAGCAAGCAGTCAGGCAGAGGAGCTATTTGCCGTTCGTTCCCACATTCAGACATTCCTGTTGGTTCTAAACACGATGTGGTAGATTCTCTTACACTGAGATCACCAGTCATGGGTGATCCGGCGGCTTGGCTGAAGGACTGCTCGTTATCAAAGTTGAACCAAGCAGCAAAGTCATCTTGTGCGTCCAACAAGCCGATTTGAGATATCTGTTCCGTAGAGTACACGGGCAGATTGAATGATCCGTTATGGTCCCCATTGCGATCAGATCTCGGTGGATTGCGTCGCTGTCTCCTCTGTGGTCTCAGAGTCTGTCGAGACGCAGCAAAGTTGAATGTGCACGCATGTCCCAGGCGTCTGCAATGTGCGCAAGTGTCACGCAAGTCATCCAGCCCATCTGAAGGGAAGAAGCACCGTCGCTTGGACCGTCGGCAAGGATCGCAACTGGTGTTCTGTCGCCGCCGTGGCTGGGAAGAGGATCTGGAAGCCACCTCGGCAGTCAAATGACTGGACATCCTATCGCCATCGAATCACACCAATCAAAAGCAATTTTCCGATAGATTACTTGGATGTAGGAAACGTGTGGATGTTCATTAGTATTGACTACTTGGACTGTCTCAAGGATCGTCTCGGGTATTCAAGGTGAGCAGAGTGCCTTGTTGCCTGATAATTTCAAATACTGCCACGCTTATTTCTCAGGCATCCATTAGACCCAATCATCCACTTGATTTCAATCTTTTCATTTTAATTGTGAATCACATTATTTGAGTGGAGTGCTTCATCAAAATCACAGCCCCAACTTTTCGAACAAGAAAAGTTTTGATGATCCTGAACTGGCTATCTATACCTTGTACTCTTCCCCCATGGACTTTCCATCTACCTTTCGGATATTCAATTTATCAATGTCGAAGTCTCGCAGCATCCGCACCTGGAGTTCAAAATTCAATATCTGCAAATCGACACGGGAGTAATTCGCTTACATTGACGACGGTAATCGGTGGATGGCCCTCCTCTGGAAGACGAATGAAGCAACTGCTTCCACACTCCCCACAGAACTGGTGCGTTGATATGCGCCGAGCAAATTGGTATTCTTTCAATTTATCTTCCCCTGTCTCGATTGTGAAGTTCTCGGTCAACGGGTAGACAAGCAAATAGCCGTTCTTCGTGCAGATGGAGCAATTGCACTGGGTGGTGGGGTACTCATGCAGGGGTGGGGAAAGAGTGAACTTGAATCGGACGGCTCCGCAATGGCAGTTGCCGGAGTGTGAGCTACTCTCACCGGTCGGAGTGGGGAAAAAGGACATATTGACTTGAGATAGTAGTAGTCTTGCAAGGTACTCAACGGACCGGACTGGCCTTTTAAATGACTTGCTGACGCCAAGCTCCTGTTGCCTGATTCTCTTCTGGATTAATACCAGACATGGGAAGTGGCGCTAATGCGGGGTGACAGATAATGAATACGATCAAAAGGAAACCCAAAAAAAAATGAAACCAAGTAGCTCTTGAACTAATGTCATCTAGCTCATCCCTGAAAAAACTTTCCATGTGGTACACAAATGCAGATGATGCAAATATTCGGGGACCACATCTCTCGTGGTCTCTTATGGCAAATCCTTTAGCTTAATCGATATGTTTCCCTGTATGATGACGAACAAGGATTTCTTTAGATAACAATTATAAAATGAGAAGTTTGATTCTATTGGCGCTAATAGATCACGTATGGAATCTGCGAATCATGGGGTGGAATGGACGCTGAGAATGACAGTCTTTGGCGCCAGAGATGGCTGCATCATCTACATCTTTACACCTGACTCGGGCTAATAAGCACTAGAAATAGGCCAATTTATTCTTGACGAAGAATTTTTAGGGAGATTAGAACAAGTGTTCAATTCAAAATGGCTCCCTCTGACTTCCAAGCTTACGACGCTGCTAGGTATACCAGTCACTGAATGTCACTAGCGGAAGAAAGTGAAGCTTCGTTCCGGAAAGCTATAGAGCAAGGAAATGACGAGAGAGAATAGGGATTACATGCAATTGAGGAAGGATGATTTGGACTATCCTCTTTCAAATAATGAAGCGATCTTAACAAGGCTGAGAACTACTGCACGACTTGCTGTTGGGCCACCCAAGATAGCAAGTTGTGTATATCTAGCGAGACGTCTCTCATCATGTTAAAAGTTGCTTTTCATCATGATTGAGACCTCCGGAAACTTGCTCGGCTCCTGTCCGTCAAGCACCGCCCCGCCTTCCTTCCCCGTAAAGGCCCCATTCATCCACGCGGTCGTATACGTTGCCAGGATATGCACCATCTGGATCGGCGCAATTCTGCCCAAAAGGTCCGCGAATGGCGCCGTGCTCAGCCCAGCCGCCTGGAATAGAGTAGCCACGTCTGTGAAGGTCTGGTGGGTCGAGTTCGCGACATGGACGACTAGCTTCGGGCCCTTCAGTTGCGGCCACGCCGCCAACCAAGTGGGGTCGATAGTATTTTTATGGTTCATGAAAAGCACTGGCTGAGACAATCCCGACAGGGGAGGCGATCCGAAAATGGTACCGTCCCAATTGATCGCTCCACGAATGCGGTGATCACGGCTGGCAGCCACGATAGCGGAGGCGCCGCCTACCGAGTGTCCTAGCATGGCGACGCGGTCGGTTCGGAATGGTCGGGGTCCACGTTGGGGAAGCAGCTTCGCTATGGCGGTTGCGTTGCTCAGCTGGTCGATAATGAAGGATGCGTCGGCGGCACGAGGGTACTCGTCCCAGGTAGGGCTGTTCAGTATGGAGGCATTTGTGTAGACCGCATGGCCATCTGGATAGACAATAATGTTCGCGTCCTCTGGATGATCGATGGTGATGACTACAAAGCCCTCGCTGGCGATAGCTGAGGCGAGGACATTGTAATAGACTCGAGGAATGCCGTAGCCCGGGGAGAAGAGCAGGATAGGGTGGTCATGTGTGAGTGAGCGGCTTTTGGTATGATCCGGACATACTGGCAGACGAGCTTCCAGGAAGAGGGGCGAGAGATTGACGGAGATATTGAAGGTCGTTTCAAGCAATGGCCCTTGGTACTCAGCGGTCTCCTTGGGCATGTCACGGACCGGCACAGTGGAAATGCATGTCGCAGGTTGAAACACTGACAGCATTAGTGCCCGTGGCGTTGGCTCTGCGGCGTAAGGGTCATCGCGGGTGTAGTCGACAAGGGTCCCAGTAGTCAATGTGACATTGTATTTACCTGGCGGAGTTGGGACGACGTACCCTGTAGTCGTGACGGCGAGCCAGAGGAGAAGAATTGAAAGTATGGATTGCATATTTACAAGCCTCGTTGTGGAGACTCAGGCGTCAGACTCGACAGTGGATTGGAGCAGTGGAGCCAAAACGACTAGCGTGCGCTGTTTCCTGTCCACGCAGAAAGAGCCTCAATGTGTCAGAGCAAATTCGGACCAACGAAGGAGAGTCAACATACGTGAGATAATAGTCGTACCGGTAAAATCTTTTCAGAAGAGCAAAATGAGCTATCTGTTCGCAGATCAGGGACTATATACTGGGCGACTCGTACGTGATGTTCAATCGTATATAGACCAACGGGGCACTATGGTTTGAGGGATTTATTGAGGAACCGGGCTGAGTCCTAGCGCGGTTCGTAGTTCCGCGCTGAACGGCCCTCACCTCAAGTGCAGCCCAGAAGTCTGTTAGTATGAGGCCTGAGCAATCCGCTGTGATCCGGCGATCTTGGGCTTTCGGGTGGCTCGGTCTCTCTGATGTCACAATAATATACAGTAGACAAGGGACGGCCAGTGAGAGCTTCGATAATGTGCCCGACTCATTACCTACGATGCCCCACAGCCCGACTAGGCACGCAGTTACGAAGACAACTTCTCTGTCTCTTCAAAAAGAAGATTGCTGGAGTGATTCCTCTACATATACTTCCGACTCGCTTCATGATCCGTGAGATTGTGCAACTCTTAATACAATGGCAGAGCTACGCCCAGCACGCCATAAGAAACCAAGAGACAGATATTCCTGTTTGATCTGCATTGGTTGTCGGGTCCCCAACCAGGATCAGAAGGTCTATTTGATCACAACACTGTGATTCAGAAATCATCTCAAGGCTGGCTGATGAATTCAAGGTGACTGAAAATACAGGTATAAGTGGGCGTTCAGCCGGAAGCGACAACAAATGGTAAATATAACATTATTGTTCATTGATTTGCCATTTACAAAGTTTATGATCATTAAGTCTCCAACTTAATGTTTCTTCGGAACAGAGTATTGATGTATGTAAAGAACGACCAAGGTGCTGCAGCGCTCACATCTCTATACAATTTCTCCAGCTGCCCGGCGAATGTAATGAACCATCAAGTCTGGGTTGCTTAGGAATGGCGAATGTCCCTCATCGCATCGTTCAACAGTAAAAGCACCCTCTGCTTGGGCAATCATTCTTTCTTGGAAGGATGCCGGCAAAGCGAGATCGTTTCGTGTCACGATATAAGTGCTTGGAATATCACGAAAGGCCGAGTACGTTGCAGGAACCGACAGAGGCCCTGTAGGAAATGACCCGAGCAGTTCGACTGCTTCATCCACGTCTCCAGGATCACATCGATTGTAGAAGATATCACGGATGCCCACTTTGTCCAGCAGCATTGCTCCATCCTAGAGACAGTCAACCCCACGAAGTTCTACTTTACGGTGACATGATGCCAACGGGTATTCCTCTGATAAACATACCTCCGTGAACCGCATGGCTCTTTGATTCTCGATTAAGTCCTGGCGGCGTCGCTCAATTTCCTCTTCTTCGGGTGTGACTGGCACGATCTGCGCGGCGTAAGTCTGTCCTGCTGGAATCGCCATCGCACACATATAGACCAGTCGCACAACGCCGGACTTCAATCCTTGATTTTCCCGGGCCTCTTTTCCTAGTCCTTTGACAGCCTCAGACATAGGGATTCCGCCGAAGGAGTGAGCGAGGGTGATGATATCTTTGCCGGCATCGAGGTGTTCCAGAATCACTTGGCGAACTGCTTGCGCATCTTGCTCCCATGTCTTATGTGGTGGACTGGAGTCGACAGATGGAAGTGTCACACCTACAGCTTCATAGCCGACTTTGTTCAGTCGTTCAATGAGATGCTTGAAATGCTGAGGCCGGTGCCAGGCGCCTGGCACAATAACAATAACTGGTTTAGCCATTTTGATCAGCCTCTCGGAATGACACTTGCGAACAAGAACAAAAAAAAAGCGAAAACGATAAAAAATAAAAGAGGAACGCAGCTCATTTAAATAGCTGATTTGGCGTCCTGTTCTCAAATTCGGTGGACGTAGGCCATCTGCTCTCATTGGTCAACATGCGGGGATCGGCTCCGATGCTCGTCGGTTCCGCGTCCAAAGTCCACGGTCAACGAGATTTGACTCTTACGCCGCGAGCATAGGGAGTAATACTGCGAAAGAACGACGAAGGATCAAATTTTGCATATCTACATGCATGCATAGTTGTGGCAAGTACATAATTCCGTCTTGATACGATCCACTACTGGCTTGGCTTCTATTACAAGGCGATATCGTGTGATAACCATTCGTAGGCATTTCCAGGCTCCGGATCAGTTGCCTTGAGACAATTCATGATGCGATGCGTTCTATTTTTACGTATTCAATTGCTTTGACAACTGACCCTTTGATCTTCACGTTCAAGCCAAGCCTGGAAACGTTAACTAGGCTCATCTGCTTGAAGGTTATGTGAAATTTCAGGTGGAGTTGAAAATGAAAAGTAAAAGCTGGAGAAAAGAAGAACAGAAAGATGGGGAGAAGAAGACGGGAATCGTGTGGAGAAGAAAAAAACCCCTTCTATCACCATGTTGCCGTTGATATAGACTATTAATTGAATGAACCGGTGAAAGGTCTGAGACTCGCAGCAACCATCTGGCCCCTAGCGCCATATTGTAAGTCGTTCAAATATCATTCGCGTTGAATTGGTTCTATATGTAGCACTTGGAAGCCATACTGTTCGCTCAAAAAGGCGGGGGGTTCAGATCCAGCCCTGCGACGGTCAACTTGAAGGAGTCGTCTCTTGAATAGTGTCCCGTGACATCCATATCAAGTTTGGCACGTTGGCAATCTTCCACGTCAATCTCGTGAATCAACAGGCCATCCTTCTCAGAGTCCTCACTAATACCTGATCCCTTGAGCGCATCATCGAGAGATGTTTCCCAGATAGGGCCTGCGAGGACCTCGCCTAGGGGACCAACAATGCAAGATCCACCACGAGAAATGTACTTCTTCGCTTCTTCTGCATATTTGTCAGTCATCGCGCCAAGCGGTGGTAATTCAGAGAAAGACAGTTGTCTTGAGCGTCTTACCTTCGGAGACATCTTCGGCTTGATCGGTGATCCACGAAGGCAATTCATCATACCGTACGCACTGGTTGCATGACAATACAAACGTGCGGCCTTCACCACCGATAGTCCGCATGAGGGGCAGCCAGGTATCTCGACTGTCAGCCGTGGGTGCAAGATAAATATTCACGTTCTGCGAGTACAGACTGTGACGGAGAAGAGGCATGAAATTCTCCCAGCAAATAGCAGCCGCAATGGTGAGCCTCACACCATCAATCTCCGTAGTGACAGCCTTGAGACTTGCCGGCGAACCTTGACCCCAAATAAGACGCTCGGAGGCAGTCTGTGCCGAGTTCAAATTCGAGTTAGTCTTGTTTTCCAACTACGAGTCTCGATGCTAGGGTTTGACCTACCGGCATGACCTTGCGTCTTTTCCCAAGAACACCAGATGACGGGTCCACGTAAAGGGCGGAGCAATACAGGCTGCCCCCCGCCTTTTCAATCACCCCGGTGACGATAAAGACACCCGTTTCCTTCGACAGCTGTTCGAGGAACTCCCGCGTACCATCTCCACGACGATCTGAGCCCTTTGCTGTTGGGAGCTTGCGATCAACCCAGTCATCACCGGCCCCAGCAGGCGTATCACCGAGATCCACTGCATCCTTGAAGTACTGTAGGAATTGTTCACGACCATAGGGAGCGCGAGCCCCAACAGCTGTTCCAAAGTCACAAGTACGAGGGTACCCACCCAGGTAAGCTTCGGGGAAAAGTAATAGCTTCACGCCTTGAGAAGATGCGTGTTGAGTGATTTGCTTCAGGGCGGCAAGGGTCGACTCCAGAGAGGAGCGAGTCCGCGCTTGCGCCACGGCAACTTTCAGCTTCTGAGCCATTTCCCGGGGAACTTTGACCTAAATGAGACGATGATTGAGAACAGTAATGATTTTGATCTTGAAAGAATTCGAAAATAAAATCGAAATGAGTCAGGTACATGTCCTAGCGATCATCCATCGGAGTTTCCTGTTCCGATGACTGGTTTTCGGGCGCGAAACTCCGAAAGAACCATTTTGGTTTTCCTGAAGTTGTCATCAAGTATCCACAACATTAAACATTAAATTGATTGTACGTCTATAATGACTATTTAAAATTCAGCTGAGCCAAAGAAAGCTGGGAACATTACTGAATCCTCGAATTCACCGTACGGTTCATTTGAGCCCCCGTCCGTCATTAAATCCGGCTCGATGATATGAGTGGGATCAAAGAATGTCGTAGAGTCAAACAATGCACAGTGCTCAGAGCAGAGATGGCTGCTATGAGTTCCGCCACTCTCTATTTCCGTAGTGGGAGCTGTCTGGATTCTCCCCGCTGGACTCACGGGGAAATTCTCCGAAATCAGTTCCTGTACCATTCGCAAGACTCCTCGGTTGCGGACGACATCACGCATGAATTGCATATGGGATTGAACAAGGGATACCGATTGAGTGGAGAAGCATCGTGGTGAATGCTCCATTTCTGACGTTTCATAAATTGGAATTTCTTTTGCCAGTGTATCGAACACGTCGCGAAGAGGTTCAGCCTGTACCCACCGTTCAGATAGTATTGCCAGAGCTATCGAGCATGCTCGCAGAGCTTCTGCTACCTCTGGCGATCGGTAGGCGGGTGTACGATATGAAGGTGGGGTTGCCCAGAAGCAGTAGAGAAGGGTGACACCTATGGCAAATTGACTCAATAGCTAGTCGCAGCAATTCGTTAGCCATGTACAGCTCGCATCGATGAAGGTAAGTGACTTACTCCAGGCCATAGTTGAGCTGTTTGCCGATCTTTTTGAAACGCTCTGAAAGTCAAGGCAATCTGGGCGCAGGCTTGCACTGATCGGTCGCCGAACCCAGCGAGCACGTTCATTTTATTTGGTTGGAATAGAATGAGTATCGTATAATTGTAGGCCATTCCTACCCATCGGTCGCTAAGGTAGCCTCGGTTCGTACTGTGGCTCAACCGCTCGATGTGGGTTCGCCAGGACTCAAGCTCCTCCAGCATGTGTTCTCTCCATGCCGAGGTGGCGTTGATCTTGTGAAAATCCGATCGCATCATCGTGTTCAAAATGCGAGACTGTATCCTTCTGCATCGTATGAGATGTAGCGTCGGAGAAAGCCGTGTTCTTTGAGGCAAGTTTGGTGGAGGCCGGCTAATATCCGCAGTGTTCTGATAGAGACTTGCATCCTCGACAGTTGAAAACATCTTTATCGTCAATACCCAGATTACTTGAGATGAGAGGGAAACGCCTACTTCAACGGTGATATGCTCATCAGGCAGATTGTTTGGTATATGATAGATCCAGCTGATCAACCGGTCCAAAGCGTAAGCGGACCAAAACACCCTTCGGCGGATCTGGATTTCTCGTGAGAATGCAGGAAATCGCTCTTGTCTTTCGCACTCGGCCAGATGCAAATTATGAATTGCACAGTGGCGCATTGTGATAGATGCCATGTTAATGATCATCTGCGATGACGGCGAATGAAGGGCATGTAGCGTGAGCAAAAGATAAGCTTGCGCGTGCAATATTGGATCGGGTCGGGCAAAGACAAAGGGCGCGTATTTCATCGCATCATTATATAGAGCCTACACAATCAGAAAGCATTTATTGTGAGGATTTTGATCTTCAAACTCACCTGAGAGGTAACAATATCGCTCTGCGACACTTGAGGCGTGAGAAGTATACTCACCGCATGTACCTAAAGCAACATACGGTTAACAAATTTCTCCAACGGAAGCCAGCATCTTCATCTACGCACCATCGTGATGATAAAGTCCATCCATCGGTCTTCAGGGTCAGCAATGAGCCCTGAATGGCTACGTGATTTCCAGCACTCATACCACCCCGAAAACGTCTCAACATGTAGAAATGGATACCGCGGATTGACCCTCTCCAGGTAGACTTGAACAAGCGCATCCTGAGCATGAGATGGAAGTTTAGTCTGGAAGCTTGGCTTGAGAACCCCTTCTACGATTGGCATAGACAAGTTGATTCCATGCCACGCACCACTTCGCCGAGAAGCAATGCCACAAGGATTTCCACTGGTAAGCGTGGCCAAGATACCGATCAAAAGACTCAAATGGCCACATTGATCTTCACTGATTGGAGACACGTTTGTGATAGCAGGATAAGATGACGAGGAAAAGCTGACAGCCGGCGTTTCACACGCAGGAATCACGAGAGACTGTGTATCTCGATCCTCTGGTTCTCTCCGATCCACGTAAGACGTGTCTTCGTGCTCAGAGCGAGCATGCTCATTTGCGTCGTCATGGGCTGAATTTGCCACACCCTCCACAGATGAATTACTCGTCTCATTTGGGACTATAGATTCGAGAGCAGCGATCTTCGCCTCTAGAGATCGAGTATACCTAAGAACACACCTGAGCCACTAATCATACAAGAGGAGTGAAAGTACCCACTGATCATGTGCGTACGATTTGCGTGCGACACGCTCGCTCATGCGACATTCTATTAAACTAGTAAGTTGATGTATCACATGCAAGCAAGAACGATCGATGTACTCCGTACCTTTACCCGCACTAGTGCAATTCTCGCAGGGCCTCTGATCACTGCACTGAAGAGATCTGAGCACTGTGGACTTGATCTCCGCAGACGTGAGATGGACTTACTCTCTGCTTCCGTGAGCGACATCTCTGGCATGCCAATAATTTTTGTCTCTTTGCCGGGGAAGCCGCGATGGTGTCTGTGTCCATAGTGCTTGCCTCATTCTTCGGACTTTTTTGATCCGACGTCGGGGTACAAATGTGCGACTTTGTCCCGGTAATGCACGTGACCTCCCATTCATCTTCTATTGACCCATAGCAAGTCAATTCTTTAGTTTTCCATAGTATTGCGATTGAGTAAATGAATCTTGTGCATATTTTTTTCTTTTCTTTTTAACAATTCTTGTAGGATGAATCCCGTAACTCAATGGCTTCCAATGCGCTCCTATCGGCGATCGGTCTCAAAAAGGCCTCCGTCCGAGACCAGCCGAGCTTCATCTAGGCCCTTATCATCGCCATTCACACGGGATCCAACGGAGCGTTCTGGACTCACGTCCATTGCTATATTGCACTTTCAGGCAAAGGCGCGGATTAAATTAAGCCCAAATTGAAAGGCGTCTACCAAACCACTCCCAGGCGCAGGATGAATAACACCAACCGAGTGGCGTTGTTGATACCACCTCTCTAACGCATCCAGGACAAGGATTCCCCTCAATTGACATCTCTAGATTAAAAGCTAGTCTCAGAATTAGGGCAAGTGCTCCGAGCTAGTGAGAGAAAAACTAAGTACCAGCAAAGAGAAGAAAAGTATAAAAAAAAAAAAAAAAGTTCAAAATGTGGGGATCACAACAATTGCCTTGATTAGAGTGCTTCTGGTGGAGAATTAGACTTTGAGCGAGTATCGGTGAGACTGCGGTGAGCAACAATCGTATGTTGGAAACCCCGCTCCCTGGTCGCAAGGTTTTGAAGTGCGATCGGCCCACAGGTTCGCCCGATTCTCCCTCCGTAACCCCCTCTTCCATCGTCAAGAGCCTCAGACCATGGAACCACGGGGCGAAGGAAACCCCGCCCATAGACGACTAAAAAGGCATTCTAATGCAGGCCCAGTCCATTAGTTCACCGAATGGGCGCGAAGATCGCTTTGAACACGGCAGGGTCGGCAGACCTCGGGGGTGGGTTCAGGTTGGAATCCTGTAGAAGCACGGCAACCCAGCCACCAAACGCTGAGATCACCGGTAGGCCGATTCTTGACAGCTGTCAACATCAAAGTGTTTTTTGCCGACTGGGCACTTTGGCGCTTACGCTAGATTTTGGTTGATTACAATTACGCCCTGGACATGTGCATAAGCGATGTCCAAAGTAGACACGGGCCGAGCCAGGGAATTGAGCAGGGGGGTGTATGGCAGGGGTTGCAGCACCTTGAGTCGCACAAAAGCGCCCCGGTTTTGGCGGGTCAAGAACCAAAGTCTTGGGCCGCGTGGGAAGGCGTGAGGGGGCTGCAGGTCCAAGCACGTGTGTTAGTGTAGACTGTGGATAGTCGGTGTGCATGAAGATCCATTATTTTTCTATTTTTTTTTTCTATCTTTTCTTGTCGAGCTTATTGAGTTCAGATGGGAATCAGAACCGGTTTTACACTTTTTGGTTGATGACACCTGACAAAAGCTAGGACGTGAACAGATATACTAGTCGGAACTGCTTCAGACTTGCTTTAGCAAATAGAATAGAAAAATTGTAGCAAAAAAAAACAAAAGGGTCATATATTCGTAAAATCTGAGACGTGACTCCAATAGGAAGTCCTTGTGTGCATCATTGGGTATGTGACCGCATCGAAAGGAAGAGAGTCGTTAAGTGAAAGATCCAAAAGCAGTCAACCTCAAAAAGTCAAAAATCCGTAATATCGCCACTCATGCCGGTTGTCGAAGTAGGGGGAAAGCCAGTGATGGAAAGATGCCCGCCGAGACCAAATTGAACGAATCGTATGCGTACCGCGCGAATGCCCCCAGGCACACCACGACCCCCAAACGCCATGTATACCTAAAGAGAACGCCGAAACCATTCTACCCAGAATAACCTGATAAGCCTCCCGAAAATCATAATGAAAAGAAAAAGAAAAGAAAAAAACGCCTGAGGGTGCAGCTCATACTGTGACTCGGCCTTCCGGCGCAACTCCCAATGGGACGTCGGCGCTGGACGGTAGGGCTCGTCCCGGATGACTCTTTCCTTCAAATCCAGACAATAACGAAGCGACCATTTCTCTGTAAGAATTCATCTGTGAGAGTTTAAAGCGTTGGATCTTGCCGCTGGCGGTGCGTGGAATTTCTTCGACGAATAGGATGCCGCCGTCGATGGCTTTGTAACTAGCCAGGCGTTGGCGCGCGTATTTGTAAACTTCGTCGGCCGTCACTCGGGGAACTGTGGAGTCGCGGGTGCGCACAATGAATGCGCGCGGAACTTCGCCGGTGCCGTCCTTCAGGTTCATGCCGGTTACCGCAGCATCGCTGATTCCGGGGTGTTGAAGCAATACGGCCTCGATTTCAGCCGGAGCAACCTGCCAGCTATCCAGCGATATGAGGGGTTAGTAAGGTATTAAGAGGAGCATACTGGGTCCGATATACATACCCTCGCACTTTAATGAGCTCCTTGGTCCGTCCAACAATGAAATAAAAGCCATTCTTCACATAAGCCACATCCCCAGTTCGGAACCATCCTTGCGCGTCCTTGGCATCGTCACGGCCCTTATAGGATAGGAGGAGACCGGGTCCCCGAACATAGAGCTCACCAGCCCGCTCATCATTTTGGACAATCTTGCCCTCATGGTCAATGAGGCGTACTTCATATCCCTTCAATCGAGTCCCAATACTGCCGGGGTCCCCATGCTGACCGTATCGCGTCTGGAAAATAACGCCCACCTCGGTCATACCCCACAATTGACAAGCGTATGCCAAGGGCGATAAGCACTCTCGAAATTGAGTCATGGTCATACCATCAATTGGGGCACCAGCTACACCGACATAACGCAGTGAGGTGAGGTACTCCGCAACGGGCAGAGTGGGGCGATTAATGGAGTGAATAATGGCAGGAACCAGGTACGTCTCCGAAATCTGGAACTGGTGGACCGTAGCCAAGAATTGGGTGATCTCGAATCGTTGCAGCACAAACAATGGGTGGCCGTACCGGACCGGGAACAAATGGGTCCACAATGCACCGAATAGATGGAACATGGGCAGCGACATCAATCGGCTCGTAGGATACGGCACCTCGTAATGAATGGCGCGATGATGCGATACAATCGCATGGTGAGACAGCACCGCGGCTTTGGGGAGGCCGCCAGTACCACTGGTCGAAAACATGGCCGCGGGGGTATTCTGGGCCATGACGGGATCGGTGAACATGAGCCAGTCACTTTCACCGTAGCAGAGCAAGTGGGCCAAATTGAGCTGAGAATTGTCCATAGTAAGGAACTCCGCTCCGGCCGGGAACCCTAGTTCGTACCACAGGAACAGCTGAGCACAATGGTCGACGGCCTGCTCATCAACCAAACACACTTGGCCCGGGTGGATCCCCCGCGCCGTGGCCACTTCCATCACCATGGGCAGCGCATCGCGAGTCGTCAGGATCATCTTGGGTTCGGCAAGGGAAATGATATGGTCTAGTTCGGCCGGCTGGCTCTTGGGATTAGATCCCATGTAGACGCCGCCGGCCCCGATAATACCGAAGAAGAGGGCCGGGTATAGAATCTATAAGAAAACCAGTCCGAGTCAGTACTAGAAATTAAACCGAAAGATTATTTCAATCCAGGCCAACTCCAAGGAAGCGAACTGACGCTGTTCCCCAAATGTAATAGCACACAATCTCCCTGCTGGATATTATTTGCTTTGAAACCTGCAATCAGAGTCCGGACCAACTGGCGGAACTGGGCGGCGGTAAACGACCGCGAGGGATCCTCGGCATCAATAAACAGCGGCTGAAATTGATCATACGGGGTCGGACCACAAAAGGTAAAGGTCAATAGGTCGGTATATAGATCTTCGTGAAGGAGAGGATCCATCGTGCCGGGCACCACCATCGAGGGATTCCAAGACCCCATGGTAGGGAAGATGACTTGGGATAGAAGGGCGTAGGGATAAAGGGTCAGGCGAATATAGATTGGAGGGGAAAGAAGAGATCAAGTTAGAGAGAAGGGGACCCCTGCGTCGAGGGAGTTATATAAGGAAAACTAAATAGAGAGATTTCTCCATACTCCTACGTGCTAAGTACACTGCTGATTTGATTTGATTTGCATTGATTTGAATTCCTGGAGCAAGCTTGGGAGCTGATTTGGAATTCATGCTGAGCTAATCACGCTAGGAAACACTCCACTACCACGCGGCTGATTGGCTTGATGGGAGGTTGATAACACCGCATCGAGCCGGTATCTGATCCATCAGCCATCATGCATCCTAGACCTTGACAAAAGTACCCGGTGGTTCAATTCTCGCACGCATAATCCGCAAGCAGAGATCCTACCCAAAATGCAAGTGTCATGGACGCTATGATGTGATGATGGACAATCTGTTCGCACCGTCTCCACCGAACAGGTTCAAGAAGCACAGGAGCGCTAAACTAGTTTCGCGCCAATGCGGGAACCACTAGCGGTACTCCCTTCACTGAATTGATCACAGCTCAGCCACAAGCTCGGATCCCTTCTTCTTACATTTCTTTGTGCGGGCCGTCAATCAAGGTGAATCGGATCGACACTTTGATCGTCTACAGCTCGTCTCCATAACTTAAACCCCATTTTTGCGGCGAATCAGTATCGCAAATCTGTCATTTGCAAAATCGAAACCTCGATCCCGATGTGTCGCTGCGGAGCCCCATTGGTCCCAACACTTTTGTTGATCCCCACGAGCTGAGGACGATTTTTTCTTACTCGCACCGAACAGGGATGTTCAGACCGGCGCACCCCCGGGTTGATGATGTAGCTAGGGAGTCGAGGAGCCACGGCTGACGCTCGTCCCTCACCTGCCAATCGTATGTCAAGCGCATGGCAACCTCTTCCCCCCCCCCCCAGAACGCTTGACACCCTCATTCTCCACTCATGTCAGGCCGGCCTGACATCCCATCGGGACTGTGTGTGCCCCTCTTTCCCTTAGCCCTGTCCGATCTCCGACGGTCAATTCTGATTCCCTCCAACTGAGCGAGGTGCATATCCCAGTCCTTCTGTCCCGCACTGGGTGGAGCTCCGATATATCATACCTCCACTCCCTCTGCCCGGTGCCAAAATGCAAAAATCCTGTCTACGCGCGGGGCCAGCCCTAGATCTCGATTGACTAGTGAATGGACGGCCACGCACAGGCAGTACACTTCCCTCTGTTCTGGACGGCCCAGCCTCTGAGGTCTGGATCCACTCCGGTCCCCTCGGGGTTCGCGCACCTGTCTCCATAGAGTAAAATACGCCTGCTGGAGACGCTCCGTACCCCGCTGCGAGTAATGATCGGCTGCACGGGGTTCGAAAAGACATTAAAGATTAATAATGAATAAAAGAGCTGCAAAGCATTCCCTCCCCTCAAAAGCACGGGTGCAGGGTTTCTTAGCTGCAAGACAAAGCCAACGGCCACTTTCAGGTACAGCCTTTATTGTTCTCCGTAGGTGGCGTTCTCATCAGGTCCTGGCAGGTCATTGTTCTGTTTTTCCGCTTGTATTGTCGGTCTTTATCACTTCGCTCCGATGGCCCGGTAGCGGGAAAGTGTCTATTTTTTTAGTGTGCATTTATTGGGTCTCCATGCAACCTTGGCTGATCCTTCCAGGCCCTCGCTTGGATGCTCAGAATGGCTCCATAGGAACCCTCATTCTAGTGGCGAGTCAGTGGCATGGTCGAAAGAAATCACCTGTTTAGGTTCTTGACCTCGGCCGATCCTTTGGAGCTGGCCCAGCGATTGGGTTACATCTCGATCAACACCAGACCGTTCGTTGCCATGCTTCCTCTTCCGGTCTATCCCGTCTCCATGTATGGGTGTGCCCACCACCCGCTCATGCACTATCTTAGAACACGGCATCGCAGCCCCATCAAGTCTCCATCCGAACGCCCATGTCCCTTTGTGGGCGGTCATCCGGAGCTGAGCGAGGGAGTGGAGGAGGTCGACTCCTTGACTTCATTGGCAACCAACGCGTCTCACTAGACTTTCGGGGTTCTAGGCCCGGGATGGTAGTGTCATACACTCCTTGAAACCTTGCGTTGAGAAAAATGGATCCTCGGGGCGGTCCCATGAAATGGGGAACCGCCAAGCTGTGACCGGCCAAAAGGTTCCCGGTTTGGGTTATGTGATATTAGTCGTAGTGCGCGATTTTGGAAGGAGGGCCTGTGGTAGAATCAAGCAAGTGGCATCGAAATCCACAACAAGTCAGATCATTGTCAGATCCGCGGTGGGGACACGACAGACCGAACAGGTAGCCCGTGCTTGGTAGTTGGATGCCCTCAGCCCTCATCACCTCAAAAACACATGCCTGGCCCCAAGAGGCACGCTATCCTGGTCAATTTTCCAACTTGCTTCGCCCGTTCGGTCCCCTTTTAAACTCTTTCTCCTGCAAGTCCATCAACCATGTCGGACTCGGAGAAAAACCCTATAGCCCAGCCGTCATCCGTGGCCCCTACCAAGATGGCCTCTCATTCTCACAAGCCTAGTGAGGCTACACTCGTCGATAACGAGGTTTTCTTTGAAAAGAAAGGCCATGCTCACAAGCCCAGCGAGGCTACCCTCATCGATGAACAAATAGCCCGGCCAGCTGCTGTCGCAAGAGTGATCAATCACTCTTCCCGGCCAAGCGAAGTCACTTTAATCAATGGCGAGTCTCCATTGGTGCTCGAGAAGTCCTCGAAGGCGATGTTATCGTCTGACCTCGAGTCTCCGGGCGAACTCGAGGCCCAGACACCTTTACCAAAGCCCAAGCGTTTGGCGTGGTTGCGGTATGCCATCATGACAATCTATAGAAGACTCTTCAGCTTGGTGTTTTTGGCCAACATTGGTGTGTTTGTGTATGTGATGAGCTCTAACCGCAAACTTACTGCCTTGGTGAATGCAACTGCGGCCAATTTGCTAGCCTGCGGTCTGGCCCGCCAGCCTTTGGTGGTGAACACGATCTTCAAAGTGGTGCTCTCGGTGCCAAGATCAGCACCCTACGCTCTGCGCAAATGGCTTTCCAAGGTGTATCACTATGGTGGGGTGCACAGCGGCTGTGGTATCACGGCGTTGGTGTGGTACATCGGTTTTGTCGGTCTGATGTCGCATCAGTACTGGTCACCATCAGCCGCCATTAAATTCTCAGCCGCACCTGTTGCAGTCGCCTACATCATTCTTGTTCTGTTGACGACGATAGCCGTTGTGGCCCACCCCAAGTTCCGCATGAAGCTTCATGATTATTTCGAACTCACCCACCGTTTTCTCGGGTGGGTCGTTATTGCGTTGTTTGTAGTGCTTTTGATGCTCTTCGCTCACGAGATCAGCCGAGCCCAGGGCCAATCAATGGGTCGCTTTGTTGTCGAGCTCCCGGCCTTTTGGTTCTTGATGGTCGTCGTTGCCGCCATCATTCATCCATGGTTGCTGTTGCGGAAAGTCACGGTGCGGGCCGAGCCCCTCTCCACCCATGCGGTGCGTCTGCACTTCGACCACACCACCACCACCTTTGGCAAGGGGACTTCCCTGTCCAAGCATCCGCTGCGCGACTGGCATGGATTTGCAACGTTCCCGGATCCTGTCCCGGCCGGTGCAAATGGAAAGCCCTCGTTCTCTGTCTTGGTATCCAAGGCCGGAGATTGGACTTCTGACACAATCAATAACCCTCCCAGCCGTCTGTATAAACGTGGAGTACTGATTTATGGCTTTGCGTATGCCATGCGAGTCTTCAAGCGAGTGATAGTGGTGACAACAGGGTCTGGCATCGGTCCCTGTCTTTCGTTCTTGGGTGACGACAACCGACCAGCTCTGCGCGTTCTCTGGCAGACGCGGGCGCCGCTGAAGACGTACGGTCAAGGAGTGCTGGACCTGGTCCACAAGATGGATGCCAATCCAATCATCATGGACACTAATGTCACTGGGCGCGTGAACATGGTGCCTATCGTGCAGCGACAGATCCAAGAGTTTGAGGCCGAAGCGGTGTGCGTGATCAGTAACCCTGTGCTGACCGCGAAGATTGTGTATGAACTCGAGTCACGAGGGATCCCGGCGTTTGGTCCGATTTTCGATTCCTGATTTCTTTGTTTCCGCTATTCATTGTGCAGTTTGTTTGGGCCCTGGATTCTGGCCGGGCGTTTGATTGTTGTTTCTGTATATAGCTCGATACCACCCTTTAGCGTTGTCTGCCCTTGTTGAGTTGTTTTAGCATCTTGGATCATTCAGGTCAAAAAGTCTTCTCAGGGGCTTGTCCTCCTTTTACATCCAGGGGTTCCGAGAATGGTCGTTGCTGCCGCATAAAGTTTTGGAAGATCAATACCCTACTAGGACAGCGTGTAGGTCACGGATGCAAAAAAGGGTCCCCGTAAGCTATACGTGATGACTCCGTCCATAGAATTCCAAATAGTTCGAATCCACTTGGTGGGGTCTCATCATTGGCCGCGGGGCACGCCAGAATGTCGAACTTGCATCAGAGTATGAAAGTGGCCTGGAAATGGACATCTTCAAGAATACTTTTCTTCCTCGAATCTGGAATGTCCCAGGAGAAATTATACGAGGGAAAAGATGTTCCTGCTAGGTCGGCCGCGAGCGATCGCCTCGAGGGCCGAGCTTTGATTCATACTATCCAGTCGCTAACATTTAGTTCCGCAATTTTTTCCGCGTTCTTAAATGCAGAAAACTGTTTAACTGAACCAGACAGATTCTTGGTTTTGAATTAGTCGGTGGGTCACTCGTTTGAGTGGTAGCCTCGTGGTAGCCTTCCGGTAGCCTTCAGCTAGCCTCGTCCATGACAAAAATCATCCAGAAGAGAGGTTTTTTGTTTGCAAGTAGAGTGGTGGGATGGTGGGGTCAACTGCGGACAGACCGGCTCGTCTTGCACCTGACTTTCATCTATCGAAACTTGATTGATTTCATGGCTTGGGTAGCGGAACTATAACTGCCGACGGTTTTCAGTCAGACAAACCATGATTTGAGTTTGTGTGGCTGAGCAATTGTGTTATCTGCTCCAACTTCAATCAATTTGTTTCCAGCATCTACGATATTCTAAGTGGCTGCCTGAACCCTGGTCAGTCGCAAGCAGACCCTCGGCTGTGAATAGCTGATCTATCGGAAGCTATTGTTTCAAGCATAATTGAGCCACAGACGAATTGTATTTGCGATACAGGCACATACAGTTATTGTTCATAAGTTTGCAACACTGACTTTGCTAACTAAAATTCTGCCATATTTTCTGTCGTCTATAAATTTATGAATTCTTCGTGCTTTTAGGTCCTCCTAACCATTGAATTTTTCTACAGATACGGAAGCGCTGTTGGAGCCCTTGCTGATCGAATAAGAGACATTGTAGCGTTGAAAAGGGGGATTCAAACGTACGAAGCCCTACTGTACGCCCCGCGTAAAATCCAATTAAGTTAAAATGCCTAACTATAAAAAAATAGAGCACCCGCTATCTTTAGCATAAACTTTGCGCTGAAGGCAGGTAAGAATATTTTTTCGTCATGCCACGGTTCCTTCACACGGGTACGCCAGACTAAACTTATATTTACCATGTATACATAATTGTCAAGTTCAAGATGACTCTAAATCATTACCCACCAACTATGTCCTCTGTGAAGAAACCTTGGAAATCGCTCTCACGGATGCGACTTAACCTGTGATCTAATCAAGACCATGACGAGATCACGACATGAAAGAGCGCAATAACACAAGCTAGTGCCGTGAAGTTGGCTCAATGAAGAGGTCACAGACCAACATATCAGGCGGTGTCGCAACTGCCAAGCAGCGGCAGCAGCTTGTGACCGACGGAGCTGTCTTACCTGTTGCAAACCTCTTTTAGAATCGTGAAGTCTTTCTGGCGGGCCCGTTGGTGTTATCACTTTGTTGGAACAAGGCTTCCGCCTGGAGCTATGTCAGGAGATTAGGGTCGAAGCTGCATATGGAGTCATATCACTCACCTCTGAGAACACGTTCTTGCAATCAAACTTGCTCGGTGATACACGAACGGCACCATATTTCACAAGTGACTTCCGTATCTGCAGGTTTGCGCTTTCGCTCGATTGAAGGGATTAAGGAGCTTTGAAGAAAGCGCACGCGCTACAGACATCTTTTGCGTTGTTCAGAGACGAAGGTAACAGCGTCATACAGTAAAATCTCTTCTCATGGTAATCATGTATAGAATCATAGAATGCTCAAATTAACTCTGATAGAAGTATGTCCTGGCCGATTATCAGAACACTCATCTTCAATTGCTTTGCCTCATTTTGGGTATCGGATGCATTTAGCTCGTTCCAATTTTCTAATAAAACATGGGATCAAATTTCCGGCCCTCAAGTGTTAAATGATGGTTGTGATGAATTCAAGGCCACTTAGATGTCCCCATGCCCTGCTCGCCACATCCTACTAGTGTATAAATATTAAACTTTCAACAATTAGACTACTGGTGCGACCGGATGATAATGCATCCAGTCCCACATGACGAAAGATGTACAATCTCTGTTCATTTTGAGCATCTCAATACTCGGAATATCCCGGTCGAAGCCTAGACCAGACCTGTACAAGATCTCCACGTCCTAGAATACGCGAATTCCGCTCCGCGGCCAAAAATACCAAAAGCGGATTAGCGTCCGCGGAGCCCAGAGGCAGGACGAAAGTATATGAATTCTATAATTCCGGATCAAAAGAATCATCAGAATCAATCGACCATATCATACGCACCAGAACCAAGGGTAATCGGAAGGTACTATGCCGGAGACTCGAAAGGTAAGACCGACTCATTTTCCCACAGCCCCATGTGCCAATCAGTCCAATCTGCAGGCAATCATCATTGGCGCCGGCCCCGCTGGCCTTGCAGCAGCACTGCGTCTCCACCAACAAACAAACATAAAATGTACGGTCTACGAGCTCCGTCCTTCACCCTCGACGTTAGGTGGGGCGATTGGAATCCAGCCCAATGGGCTCCGCCTCCTACACCGACTTGGCGTCTACGATGCAGCCGTCAGCAGGGGCTACGGTGGACGTAATCTGACGATACATTCGTTGCGAGGTCATGTACTTGGGTCGATCGATCATGTTGGTTGGGCACGGGAGAAGACAGGGTTTGGATATCTGCGAATTAAGAGGAGAGATTTACAGGAAGTTTTGCTAGAAGAGGCTGAGAAAGCGGGGATTCCAGTTCGGTTTGGGAAGAAGTTGGTGAAGATTGATGATCGTGTTGACAAGGTGAGTGTGGAGTTTGAAGATGGGGAGACAGATTCAGCGGACTTGTTACTTGGGTGTGATGGGATTCATTCCTTTGTTCGAAGAACATATATCGATCCAAGTCAGATGGCGGAGTACTCGGGATTGTCGGGGATCATGTCCATTGTTCCGGCCGAGACTGTTTCCTTGGAGGTTATGGACCAGATCTCTGGGCTTGAGGCGATGATGACGGAGGAGGGAATGATGGCATTGAATCCATGCACAGCTTCTAAGGATGAGTTATTCTGGTTCTTTACCAAGGAGGTCCCGCTTCCCGAGTCTGGGGATAGTCGCGATGGATGGGAGGTGCATGGCAAGGGGGAGGTACAGAGATTCAAAGACATGCTTCTTGAAGTCTTGAAGAATGCACAGGGAGATTGGGGAAGCACGTTGAAGAAAGTCGTCAGCAGCACTTCTGTGGTCAAGTTCTATCCTATTTACCGTCTGCCTCTCGGCAAGGCGTGGTCCAAAGGCCGCTGTGTTTTGGTCGGCGATGCAGCCCATGCCATGTCGCCGCATGCTGGGCAGGGGGTCTCGATGGCGCTCGAGGATGTCTTTTTGCTTTCCCGGCTCCTCGAGGATGACGCACGCCCTCTGAGTGAGGTTTTTGAGAAATATGATGCCATTCGCAGACCTCGTGTTGACGAGATCTTCGAAATGGCCAAGGAAAATGGCGAGATACGAAAGAAGTCTACTTCCTGGGGACTCTGGTTGAAGGAAATCAAAGTGTCCATGGCATTAAGCATGTCGTGGATCTTGGGATTGGACTTGAAGGGGGTGAGACAAGGTCACTTGGTCTATGATATTGACGAGGTGACGCTGTGATGTTGCTTTCTATGCTTTGCGTTCAATTCCTCTAATGTTCTCTTCGCCCGTAAATTGTGTCTACCATTCAAATAGTGAGAAAAATACCGATTTAATCCCTCAAAATAACACCATGCCCGCAAAGACATCCGAAATTAATGTTTGGAACCTAAATTTCATTGAACTGATATGTTTCTTTAATGCCGCCATGCTTCGAACCAGATGCCTCACAAGACTAGAACATCCGATCAACGAATGCCCTTACGAGTTTCAATTCATGATCGCTTCAGATGACCATGCCTCTCTCGTGACCCACATCCATTTCCTATCGTTCTTAAATATGTTGCTCAACTCTAGAGCCACAATGGAAGTGGCAATTAGCGCGGGAATAAGAAGTTGCTAGTTTGTGGGGGTTAGGATAGATTCAGACTGTCACACCTTATGAAATGACAGCTGAAGATGCTAGGAAGTATTAGGAGGACGTTAGTGAAATTTTTAAAATACTACTTTGTCTTCACACATTCTCCGGTGAAGAACTTTCCAGAATAGCCAAGGATGAACAGAATTCAATCTTGGGAATTTGGGGCCAAGTGTAGGACACATTTCTCTCTCTCTTATCTCTTTCACTCCACCAAATCTACGCGCACCCACTCCTTGCTGATCACGTAAATTGACAGTCCTCTCGATATGAGCTGGACCTGGCAGAGTTTAAATCGCCGATGTCTTAATAACTTAAAATGAACCTCAATTGTGCCCCTCTCTCAATATCACCATTCTTGGTCAGTGTTTGAGGGTTCCGCCGCCCTCATCTAAGCAACTATCAATGCGCGGTTGTCTTGGCGATGGCAAAGGGCCAAGCGGCGATAAGGTTGTGGCTGTATTTTTACTTTTTTCTGGTCTGAGTGGTGTGGGGCGGGATCGGTGGCGACGAGGTTGTTTTTGTCACCTCCCATGACGTGACCTGCTGGATGTCAAGGTCCAGAAGCAGTGTACCGAGAAAGTTCTACACTATGTGAAGAGGAGGAAGGACGTTTTAAGTCATTGCATTAACTATCAGATAAGAGTTGAGTATTCTTCCTTAACGGAATGAACCAATTTCTAGAACAGAAGGGGGAATAAAAATCCGGGAAAATCCATAGGAAGATAGGGAGAAAAAAGAAAAAGAAATTCACAGTTGAAGCGAATGATGGGTATAATGCAAAGGGTGGATCGAAGCTGGTCCGTCCAAGCGAAGAAAAAAATGCGACCAAGCCAGAAATTCTGTTTCTTGTTTCCTTCAACCATGAAGGTATTTTTTTTCTTCTCCGTCCAGGTATCATAACGCCGTTGAAGATCAAGGAATTGGAGGTTCATGAGGCATCATCCTCCGTGAAGGTGATGATCGTTGAATGTTGAATTATTAGAAAAATGATGAGAAAGTCTTTCTTTGGGTCGTGGAGATCGTAAAGTCATGTGGAACGATGATTTTCAGACCATCAAGTGGAAAGTTTTATTGGCGCGATGAGTCGACGGAGGGAGTGCGCGAGGGAGCGCGAGAAGCGGGTACACAGGGAGGAGGGGTGTGGTCGATAATAAGATCGTCGACTGTGAAGCGGACACGTCCGCGAGAGGAGGACGGGGCGGACGAGTGAGTCGAGTCACTGTCCAGGCGTAGCGAATCCATTCGCTCCAGCTCATCGTACTCTGGTAGAGGCAGAGGGGAGCCTTGGTAATCTTCCATGACACTGGCGGTGTCGTCGAGCTTAGTGTAACCGGGAGGGCTGGCGGGGACGTCCTCGTAGACTGGGGGCATCTCCTCGTCCCAGCTGATACCGAGACCGCCGCGCTCCGTGACGTGGAGGTTGAACTGCATACGGAGCACGCGGGCAGCACCAGTCGGGGTGATCAGACGGGTGTTACGGTTGGGGCAGAATTCCTCAGCCACGATGAGCTCAATGACGAGATTGTGCTTGACCTCGAGGCCACCGGGGGCCTCCATGTCGCACACCGGGTTGGTGGTGGGGTTGATGCTAGCCTCGAACTGCATACCGATTTCACCGCCCGCGGTGTCAAAGTCGGTCTTCCAGCCAGTCTTCTCTTCGTTGTGGCCGATGATACGGGTCTCCTGATGGAGTACCCCCTTGTTTTCGCCGCCAATCTTGTGAGCGTGCTTCGGGCAGGCGGTGGAGACAATCTTCTGGTGCTCCTCGATGCGCCACATCATCTTGCGCAAACGCCAGCGAGTCTGAGTCTCATCGCCCTTGTCGACAACCCCACTCAGGGTCATCTCCACGGGGAACTTGCCGATGGGGTGCACCACTGAGGGCAGGACGATGCGGCCCGTCAGATTGGTGGGAGGGAAAATGCGAATGGAGGACTTGTCGTTTCCGGCAAGTAGAGCGCGGCGGAGGTTCAAAGGCAGCTTGATGCTGAACTCCTCGCCAGTAGTGCTGCGAGCATGGGCAAGCAGGAAGTACTCCACCTTGCCAAGAGCGCCATCGCACGAAGCGGGCGAGTGGCCGGGGAAGAGATAGCTGAAAGGGAAGTCGTGGTCACCGTGGGCGAGCTTGAGGTTCTCGGTAAGGAAGTTCCAGCGGGTAAGCTCATCAGTGCGAGTGGCGCAGTTGGCACAGTGGCTGGACACGGGCTTCTTTGTCGATGTCTTGCAAACGAGACGCACGTCGAATTGGTCCAAAGTCACCTCGTGAGCCAGTTCTGACACGGCAATACGCAGACGGCCCGAGAACAAAGCGCCGGTGGAGGTGGAGGGGTTGCCATAGCAGACCAGAGGCGGGGATTCCACCAGAACGTCAAGCTTGGCTGAAGGCAGAGCCATCTCTTCCTTGCTGATGCGTTCCTTGGATCGACCGGCGCGGCCGAGGCTGCGACGCTTTTCCTTGTCCTTGCTGTGGTCCCGGTAAGGGTGGATTAAATGGTCCATGGAGAATGATAGGCGACGCTCTGGGGAGCGGGCACGATCCGGGGTGGCATGCGCAGACTTCTTGCCTAATGGGTGTGCTGGAATTTCGTTGACGGAAGTAGTTGAGGAGGAATTGGAGTGAGCCGGTGTCGAGGCGAGAGATGAGTGCAGGGAGCCAGAGCCCCGAACAAAGTTGGGGATTAAACGGCCCGGCATCTTGAATGTAGTTTGATCCGTGGATGTGAGCGTTGAATGATGTAAATGATGATGTCGTCCAAGATGTAGTTCACGATGTAATATGTGGTGTAATTCGAGACGCAGTACGATGATACAGAGTAAAAGCGACGTAGAACATAGTATGAAGCTCAAGTAGAGGAAGTAACAGGAGCGACCGTTCCTTATGAACCCTCCATCAGGTGCCACAAGCCTAAATGGGGCCCGAATCCGTGGAAAACTTCTAAGAAACTAAGAAAATTTTCAGTATGGTGTCCACTTTGTCCCAAAGCAAGACCAGGTACGGCTCCGCTATTCGTTGTTCTAGACACGGAAAATGAAATGCAAGAAACTTCGATTTTTTTTAGAAAAAAAAAATGAGGTTCCGGTGGGGCGGAAAAGCGTCATTGTGGATGCGCACAGTACTGTTACACTCATGTTTACGGCCAATTACGCCGTATTACAGACACTCACACAAGGTCCTTCGTCCTTATTATAGATCTTCTCCCAGCGAGACCATCACCTGGAGCTTTCTAAAACCTGTTTCCATACGTATGTCCTTTGCCCGATGTCTTTTGGCCGTCCGATATGTTGTCCATAGTCTTGAATGCTTTTCCCTATACAAAGTCCTCATGGTCTTATTCTCCTCCGTGTCTCATGTGAGACCACGTCGGCTTTTCGGCACCGGCACCGGGCCCGTGAACCAACAGGATCTCGCCCGAGCACAACAAACACGAATGGTCATGGATGAGCATCGATCGGGGATCGCCTGACGCGAGCCCAGCTGTTCCCCACATCCAAGGTTTCATGTGGGCATCACCTTGCGATCACCGCTCTAGACTCTCAAGCGAAAAGCTGATGCCATCCGGCCGTGCGCAACCTTTTGAATGAGTCACGGTCGGCTATCTCCCCGGTGAGATCTCCCATTCCATACTCCGTACTGTAGGTACTCGGCCTTGCATGTGCCCGTTGGCGGGGTATACGGCGGGGACTACATCGGCCCTACACGGAGATGGTCATAGTGCTTTACCCCGGATGATCACTACGACGGCGTCGTATCCGGTCAGGTGAAGCCTGAGGGTGCCGTTTAGCCTGCCGAGGTGGAAGAGCCTTCGAGCATATTCTGCGCTTTGATGAGCCAAAAGCCTAGCTGGCCGTGAGAGCCGGCGCTGAACAAGACTAAGCCACGACATGGAGAACGCATCAGCTGCCACTGGAAAGCATCACGTGGCGCAAACAGCAGCGAGCCGAAGACTTACGGGCTGTTTGGTACAATACCATGTCAATACAATACCCATTACCACATAATACAGGACCCGATTCAGTTAGTGGAAGATCATTTCTCTACCGCTTTTCCGCTTCGGGCAATACAAACGCGTGCAAAAGACCCTGCGCGCGCTCCACTGGAAAATTTTTGCTCGCCGGCTTCGTCTGCACTCCGTTGTCCTGTTTGGGTTAAGGAGATCTCTCATGACCCCACACTGAATTCTGCGGGGCACCGATGGGCTTCACGATGTAGACTTTGTCCCCTTTGTGGTGCGAGTATAGACATTGCTATGGCAGAAGCTCCGTGATTCAACCCATACCATCGTAGCCCTAGGAGCTGTCAAGATATGCACCGTGCTCGCCCCAGCTGCGTTCCACGAATCATCAAACTCCATACTCGCACTAATTACCTAACAGTTTCCATTGTCAAGCACCTTGATCCAGGTACCTCGACAGCTGTCGCATCACATCGCATGGCCCATGCACGGTGCATTCCATACAATCCCTGCATTGACACCCATACAGAACACGTTCTGAAGAATCTCCCCGCCTTGATTTCTCAGGGCTCGACCACCATTGACTCATGCTACCGACCGAAGACGCAACATCCTGCGGTGAAGACTGCAGGTCAAAAGGCATATGTCTCCGATCACGCCATGATGCGAAACAGCACCGGCCCATTGTAAGGATGCGGTGCCGTCCGCCCCGGACCTCTCGACTCGATCTGTCGATCCCCGTGGCCCCTCCCTACCGTTTCATTGTCGCTTATAGTAGCAAGAATCTCACTCAAATTCACGCTATGTAGAATAGGCGAGACTAGAAAATGACTATGGACGACTAGAGGCTTAATAGGCTATGCCGCTTAAGATCGGGAGTGGCAGCCAATGGATGGGGTGCCAGGGGCACGTTGGGTCCTCTAGCGGACTTCCAAATTCGGGTCGATCTTGGAGAACCCCCTCTGGGTCAGCCCTGACTCTCAACTTACGTTATTGCTGGACAATGTGTCGCGTCATCTGCCTGAAATTGGAATGATTGACTACGCCATTTGTAAAGAAAATCGTAGTCTATTCGCAATTGCAAGGTGCAATTTTGCGATTTGCATCTTGCACATTGTGCCTTGACTCATAGGAATCAAGGAAACCTGCCAACTCTCCCAAAGCAGAAATTTTCTGATCTGGTTTACCCACCTCGAAACTTTATACTCGGGCCGGGGCAGCGTGATGCTTAAAATTGATGCCACTGGCCCGCTTTGCCACAGTCGGGGCCTGGTCTATTCTGTGAAAAGTTGACCGCTTCGTTCAGTGGGTGTGGCTAACCACCCGCGATGGGGCCGCCCTAGCCATTGAAAGTCGCCGCTGAGCCCCGTTCGGCGAATTCTATTTTTCTTCCAATTTTTATTTTTTTTCACTTGCCCGTCGGGAAACTTGGCCTTTGTGATGGTTTCAAAAGACCTCCGGCCCGGTTCTAGTCGGTTTACCGGGTGGAGAGTTTTTGTTTCGGGAGGATCTTCTTACCTTCTTAGGTGGTAGGTGCTGGCATTCTAGAACCCTGGAATTCCGTCTTAGATGAATATCTTAGGTCATTGAGAGTACTTTTGTATTTCCTGTAGGTAATTGTGTTTAGTGTTGCCCGGAAGTTGGTACCATCGACTTGTTAGGGGCTATTCAGGGGGCCGGCAGAGATTTCACCCTCTTCCAATTGTGTGCTCCACTGGGCTGTCATACCAGAATTTATTCCATGTTCCACATTTCCACGTTCCAAATCCATAGGACTCTGGCAATTCGACTGATTTGGAAGGTACTGCCGACAACAGGTGAGGATGGTGTCATCGGATGAGTCTGACCTAAAAGTTTTGTGAGCCTCATCGTGACACAGGTTGGATCGAGTACCTTGTTGGGTTGTCCGAGCAAGTCCCTTTCCTGTCTGGAGCAGATGACCACGGGGAAATCGATTCTTTCGTTCTAGTTTTGCGAATGTGCACGGCATCATTCATGCCACCGGATTTATTCTACTGGTTTACCTTAACGCAACCACTTCGACCGGTCTTGACACCATCGTCCAGGGGTTCGAGGTCTTTAAGCTCAGGCTTGATATCTCCTATTGCGAACCTTAAATGGACAACGTAGCAAGCCCATTGCAGATCAAATTATCGATTTCTCAATCAGTAAAATCTTCGCGATAACCAATAGCTTTGGAAATGCTGATAAGGGAAGAGTCGATGCATGAACCCCTGACACGTGATCCGGGGGATCGCCCGGCAGCAGAATCTCAAATCTGAGCTTCCCCTTTTCCGAAGGAGTGTCCTGCCACCGTGTCATTTTTCTATGGACTCCTGAGAGTCAAGGTCATGGGTCTGGTGCCCAGTCAATTGGAATTCTACTATCATCTTCCTATCCTCGACCGTTCCGACCTCGGCGCATTCATCCAAGGCCGAAGTGGGATGTCCGCGCATTCCCCACCGTGCTATGTCTTGACTTTCTGCACGCTCTGATCCACAATTGAACCCTGACAGCTGTGCGAGCCTGCACGAACTTTGCGCGTATACACTTACAACAATACGGGGACCAAATTGCTGAGAACCTAGCTTCGCGACTAGCGAGGGCCTTGGTATTCAATTCGAACTCGCATACCTATCCACCATGTTTTCCAATTTGATTTCACTCGCTGTGGCCATTGCCGCAGTCATTGCCTTCTGGACCATGTCCTCGACCTCGATCTCACCTTTCACTCGCTCCTTCCCTAAACTCGTCAACAAGCGCATCTGTCTATTGATCGCCCACCCAGATGACGAGGCCATGTTCTTCGCGCCCACGGTGCTCGCACTTACTCAGCCAGAGCTAGGAAACCACCTGAAGATCCTTTGCTTCAGCACAGGTACGTCGCAAAGATAAACCGAAGAAAGCGCAAGCGGCGTGGACATCAAGTCTCCATCGAAAACCCACACCTTTCGTGGAGACACTGCAAATTCTAAAACCAAACTAACAAAGTATCTCTCTTCAGGCGACGCAGATGGCCTTGGCGAGACGCGCAAAAAGGAACTCCAGAAAAGCGCCCTCCACCTCGGCGTCCGGGATGAATCCGACGTTTTTGTCGTCGAAGACACCAATCGCTTCCCAGACGGCATGAAAGAATACTGGAAAGAAGAAGATATAACCTCCCTTCTCGCATCTGCCTTCGCGCCTGACCTCGCCGCTAGCCTGAAGGGCAGCAAAGCTAACCCCAACAAAGCACCTACAGCAACCATCGATGTCCTCCTCACATTCGACAAACATGGCGTCAGCAACCACCCGAACCACCGCTCTCTATACCACGGTGCGGTGCATTTCCTGCGCGCATTAATGAAGGATAAAGCAGGCTTTGCGAGCCCGATTACATTGTACACGTTAACTTCGCTTCCGATTTGGCGGAAATACGCTGGTGTTCTTGATGCGCCGCTTTCCATGCTACAAGGGGCTTGGAGTAATCTCTGGACTGGACTGACGACAAAGAAGAAAGCGGATGTTGGCCCGGCGAGGCTCCTTTTTGTTAGTTCAATCGGAGAGTGGATGACTGCTCAATCGGCCATGGTGAAGGGGCACCAGAGTCAAATGGTCTGGTTCCGGTGGGGATGGATTACTATCGGTCGGTATATGACTGTGAATGACTTGAAAAGAGAGAAGATCTAGGCCGGTCTCAGGTTGACAGTGTCGGGATTTTCCTTGCTATGGGCGATCTATTGTCTTGACCCTTCTTATGTTTTCACCTGTATATGAAACGACATATAGCCTCCATGAACGTGTATCCATATCCTAGAAGATCTTGTCGGAGATATTGAACAAACTTTAGCCTTCTAGGTTTTGTCTTGATCACACCGTGAAAAATATATTACCTCATGATGATATGCCTTGTACTATGTTTATTTCAGACGATGCAAATGCAAAATGGGAGAATGCAGGTCGATGTCAAAACAAGGGTATCAAACGGATCAACTAAACAGAATGTTTACATCAAAGGTCATTCAACTCGCGGCTGTTCTCAAACCCAGGAGTTATCATCCAAGAGAAAGATGCCGCGTTCCTTCGACTTCAACAACCCCAACGCAGCAAGTTTTCCATAAAACCCAGCGTTCGGGTTCTTCTTCGGAGAAAGCTGATGATCTTCAGGATAATCCACCCAGTTTTCTCGCAACTCCTTTAGCATGGCTTTTAATTTGGGAGAACTCGGCCGCTCAAATTCAAACAAACGATTCAGCGGCGCGCGAGTCGTGTCCACCCCGGAAAACCTTTTCAGGATGCCACGCCACTCCGTGGCCTCAGAAAATGCTATTGGCTCAGTGTGCTTGAATAAAATCTCATGGTATGTCATTCGGCGGATGGGAACATGCGATTCGTCATGCCAGTATCGGTCTTTGAACCCCGTGGGCCCTTTCATATCCATGAAGCCGGAACTTTCGTCGTAGAAGATTCGTTTCCGATCCGGTAAGAAGTCTCGCCATTCTTCCATGATCTTGGGCCGCTCTTGGTGGAACCATTTGTGGTCGGGTGTGTCTTTCCACTGGGGCACGCGGGCGATGAGCCATACTGCGCGGCGAATGAGGTATGTCTGTTGGTAGACCTCGAGACGGAGAAGGTCGTAGGCATGTATTGCGTCGGCGAGGATTGGTGATTGGAAAAGGCTTTGATCGACGGGGAGTCCCTTTTGTCGTTGTTTTTTGGCAGCGTCGAGAACTGGGTTGAGACATCTCATCACGACGGTGCGTGCTTGGCGTTGTTTACGTCGGGTTTCGCTCAAGATGTTGTAGGCTGCAGCCAAGTGGACTTTGCATGCTTCTAGGTTACCTTTGTCGATGGCGATATTGATCATGAAGCGGTGTGTCTGGACAGTTGGCCTGACGTTGTAGGGCTCGGAAGTCATTGTGTTGAATATTGATTGTACCACCTGCATCGATACTCGTCCTATATCGTTGGCTTGCTGCTCTCGCGTCGTCTCAGTGGTTCTGACTCGGCTCAACACGTATGCTCGCTCGAATAATTCGTGCCAGACTCGTGGGGTAATGGGAATGTCGTATTTTTCGGCGATAAATTGGATCGTCTGAACAGCGCCAGAAATATCATTGTTGGTGCCAAAGACATGAGCAATTGCGAAGAGGAGATTCTCGGTCGGGTGTAGAGCAGACCATGGCTCATACCGCGTTGGCGGCATTCGTACTTCCGAATGATCCTCGCCCTTGAGAAGATCGACTTTGAGATTCCAAACCTGGGTCAAAATTTGTCTAAAGCCCGGGCCGTGACCAACACGAGCGCTTGCAAGCATGAGGTTAATGTAGCTGCGCTCGTCGGCAGTATGCCCACTTTCGAGCATTTCGCTGAATAAATTCATCACTCTCTTTCTTACGCTCAGTCCACCAGTGCCATAGCCCTGCCATCCGACACCACGACTCTCCATGCGCCGTTTGTAATAGTGACGAGGAAGAATACGCAGCCTGAAAGCCTCCTGGCCAGTATAACAGTGGTCCCAGACGAGCGCTTCCATGTAGTGATTGTAGCACTGTACGTCCGGACTGACACCTACTTCCTCCATGGACTTCCAGATATCATCCGCAAGTGGTCCATTCCCCATGGAGCGGGCACAGTCCAAGAGGTGTGTGTATTCCGCGAGGCCAAGCAGGTTTTCTCCGGCAATTCGATAGTGAGTGATTGTCAGGAGTTTTCTGACAAAATCATCAAAGATCTCTTCGACCCGTTTCAAACCATTCAATAGAGTGGACCAGGTGTGTAGTGGATGGTGGAGGTCGCGGAACGGCTCCACAAAATGGGCGGGAGATAGTTGGTTGAAGGCCTCGATGAACATGGCCTGGGGTAAGCTTCCGACCAGACCCGCCGACCGTGGATCAGTCATGGCTGTCATCATCTGGTCCGGCTGACCATCTGAAAGCACCTGAAAGAACTTGGTTGCGTATTCTGCCTCTTCTTCCGGCGAATTCCAGGACGGAAGAATCACGTTGTCTGCCTTGCGTGTTGTCTCGATCGACTCTGGGGATGAGTTCCATAGTCGGCCTGTTGTAGTAAACTCATGAAGGAGAAGGTGTCGTCGAAGGTGTTTTGGGTGGGGACGAGAGCCATCGAATTGACACACGAGCAATTGAGATGACTGACTTGCAGACGAGATTTGTCTTAGACCAGTGCGACCAAGCCTCAGGAGCCTTGGGCGGTTAGTAAGGCAATGTTCGGGTCCTAAAGGTCGAAAATAAAGACCGTAGGAAGACAATCTCTCACGAGCAACTGGAATTCTCCGCATGATGGACAGAGCGAGTATGAGATTGTAAGATGCTGAGAGGAAAGTGAACAGGGGCTGGCAGAGGAGGGGGTGCACATTCAACCCTGGCCTGTAGTTGGTACTTCTGGTCACATTATTTGGTGAGGGGGCGGCGGGCGACGGTCAGACCTTCCCTAAGGTAGCAGTGACCTACAGAAAGTCTGGGTTACGGGGGACTAGAGCTGGATCTTTTCCTAGTTCCACAAGTTTATACTGTGGTGGCTAATTGAGGACTACCGCGATTGAGTGGACTAGCATTTTGGCACTTCGGTCGAGACGATCTTGAGGCCCAGAGTATACATTAAAGAAGTGGAGGTGCGGGTAACCCCATAATATCCATCGTGCGCCCCAGTTTTGACATTTTATGCCTGAGGCATAAGCCGGGGTAACGATGCTGACTCATCCAGTCTGTGCTAGGCCCGATTGAGTAACCGGCAGAGCTCGCGCTGATTTCACTCCGCCCGCGTCTGCTTGTGTCCGAATTGACATTGTGATTCCACAACTCCACAACTCAAGATGGCCGACACCGAGGATGCAGGCGCATCTGTTTCAGAACCCTTGGACCTTGTGCGCCTTTCACTCGACGAGATTGTCTTCGTGAAGCTGCGCGGCGACCGTGAACTCAAAGGCCGCCTCCACGTGAGCCCACCCTGTCACGCAATTGCATGACCTGTCCACTGACCAGAATGACTTTATAGGCATATGATAGCCACTGTAACCTTGTCCTCGGCGACGTGGAAGAGACCATCTACGTGGTAGAGGAGGATGAGAACGAGCAAGAGACCACAAGGGTAAGGAACTTTCAGCGATTCAGAGGGGCTCTGGGCGCTAACTCAGGATGTGTACGGACAGACAATCAAAAAGCAGGAAGAAATGTTGTTTGTGCGAGGTGAGTCATGTTCTGAGGCTATTCCATTGTTGGATCTTCGCTGATGGTTTGCAGGTGATTCCGTCGTTTTGATCTCCCCCCAGGCTTGATCGGCCCACGAATTGATAGATGAACCGGCGTCTGGCGAGCAGCTACTGCGAAGGAACAAAAGAGATACCATCCAAATACCAGTCGCATAGATATGAGACCATGAAATGGCGATGAACCCATCCACCCAGTTTATGTCCCGTAGCCCCTCCTTGACGGAGCCGCAAGGCTGAGCCTAGGATTAGAACTAGTACCTGAGTCATAGCACTTCTTATAGTCTCCAGGCGTTTCTAGAACGAAACCTTCGGGGGCGCAGCATGATTGAGGCAGATGATGCGTAGAGGAGCGAAGCGCATCTATGACTCAAGCAAGTGACTCGATCTCGAGCTACGGTTATCGATAAAGCTGCCCCGATCTCCCTTCCATGTACTTGCTCAGTTCATCTCCAAACTTCACTTCCATATCACTTTCACTCTAGTTTTCCTTTTCCTCCTGACGGAACAAGAGATGATCACTCGAATATTAGTCTGAGTTCTGAGTTCTGAGTTGCGCCGAAGAGAAGGCGATCCAATCTATCCCCAAAAGTAACGTCACTACTCCGAGAACGCGACTCACCGTTCTTCAACCCTGAACCGTCCACCACACCCAACCATGCCGCACGACACAAAGTTGAACGCCGAAGAAAGGAAAAGAGGCGAGATCGTATGTACTTATCAGGCCGGATTACTTTCCTCACTCACATATCGCCCAGGCTCTCAGCGAGTTCGCCGAGTATGCCGATAAGCAACAAGCACAGCGCTCCGCCTACACCGCGCCGCACGACAGCGCAAGCTCTACCGGTACCGTTGAAGCATCGCATGATGTCGAGGATCATGCCGAACTCGACATACTGGACTCCCTCGGTCTGTCCGATACACCGCGCACTGTCAAATTAAAGGACCTTCTGCTCGGCACGGGGGACGCCCCCGAAGATAGTCTGAAGGATCTGGCCGAAACAATACAACTACGAATGGACGAAGGTCATGGTGAGACGCTCTTTGATCTGGGACTGGAGGATGGCGGAGACTCAATGGGCTTCGACATCCCCCAATGGGAAACGGCACTCCGGCGCCTCAATGAGGCCACCGAGACTATCCCCGCACATTGCCGCGTGCTCATGACTTATAACGTGGGCGGCGAGAAGGAGGCGCCAGTAGCCAACGATCGTATAACGGGCGCCTGGGGCAAGATCTTAATCCGCCAGAATGCTACCAATGTGGAGGAAGTGGGGGAGGTTCGCATTGCGGTCGTAGGTAATGTCGACGCGGGCAAGAGTACCATGCTCGGTGTCCTGGTAAAAGGCGGACTTGACGATGGACGTGGTCGTGCACGAGTCAACCTCTTTCGACACAAGCACGAAATTGAGAGCGGCCGGACCAGCTCTGTGGGCATGGAAATCATGGGGTTTGACAGCCACGGTGAGATCGTCACGAATGCCCAAGGGCGAAAGCTCTCTTGGGAAGAGATTGGGAAACGGTCCGCGAAAGTAATATCCTTTTCTGACCTGGCTGGTCACGAACGCTACCTGCGCACTACCGTGTTTGGCATGCTCAGCAGCAGCCCCAACTACTGTCTGCTCATGGTGGCTGCCAACAATGGGCTCATTGGGATGAGTCGTGAGCATCTGGGAATTGCACTGGCGTTGAATGTTCCCGTCATGGTTATTGTCACCAAAATTGACATCTGCCCGCCCCAGATTCTCCAGGAGACTCTGTCTCAATTGACCAAGATCCTCAAGTCGCCCGGTGCGCGGAAGATTCCCATCTTCGTGAAGGACATGGAGGAAACCATCAACACGGCCACCCAGTTCGTCAGCCAGCGGATCTGCCCAATCTTCCAAGTTTCCAACGTTACTGGCGAGAACTTGGAACTCGTCCGAACATTTTTAAATATCCTCCCTCACCGCGGACACTACGATCAGGATGGACCCTTTGAGTTCCTTATCAACGACACCTTCTCCGTCCCGCACGTCGGCACGGTCGTGTCGGGTGTGGTGAAGTCGGGCGTCATCCATGCCGGCGACTCGGTGGTCGTTGGACCTGACTCTCTGGGCCAGTTCACCACTACGACGATCAAAACTATTGAACGAAAACGCATTCAGGTGAATGCCTGCTCTGCCGGTCAGTCCGGTTCCTTTGCGCTGAAGCGCGTTCGTCGAAAAGAAGTTCGCAAGGGTATGGTGGTCTTAAGGAAGATGGAAATCCCTCCCAAGGTGTACCGGGAGTTTGTCGCCGAAGGTCAGTCACGTTTCTATGTACAGGGATAATGTTTGTTGACATGGATTTCAGTCTTGATTCTTTCACACGCAACCACCATCAAACCTCGATACCAGGCCATGCTCCACGTGGGAGCTGTTAGCCAAACCTGTGCTGTCATCGACATTGATCGCCCTTTCATTCGGACTGGCGATCGGGCTCTTGTCGCCTTCCGCTTTATCCAACGCCCCGAGTTCTTGGCCCCGGGCGACCGAGTGCTCTTCCGAGAGGGCAAGACGAAAGGGCTTGGCATCGTGAAGAGCATTGGCTATGACCCCGCACAACCCCTGAGCGCCACCAAAGGTGATACTACGTGAGAGCACGTCTAGCGCTGCTATTAATTGATATTAATTGATTAATTGACGGGGGGGCCATGCATATTACACCTCTCACGGCACGTGACATGACGTCAGATGATGCCATGATCGACACTCGAATTCCACGTTTCACTTCAATGCCGTTATCAGCCATTCAGAATGATTCCATCCACGACACCGCTCAAGGGCTGTGATGCCATGTGTGTTCCACTGACGTAGTCAATCTATCAGCCCCTTAAAGAAAGCTCGACCTCCGTGTAGACCTGATCGTTTTCATCTGTACATTAAAGTATCTTGACCCAAGGTTTCTCATTTCCCGCCCCATAGTTCTCTCTCTTGACCTCATCGATTATATCCGTCTTCCTCCCCACTGTTCCGAAACTATACCATCACCTCTCGTCTACCATACATTTTAGGAAAACATGGAAGCAGTCAACAAGGTTATCACCACCGCATCCCACGCCATTTGGGGCGACAATGACGCTCAATCTCAACAGGCCCAGCAATCGCACGATGAGCCCATCTCCGGCGTGCAGGGCAAGGGCTCTGCCACTGACCCCTATGACGCTGGTAACCGAGACGGTACGTCCATCTTCCAAGCCTCCTCTTTCACATAGAAATCATATGAAAGAATTGAAAGAACTAAGAAGCCAACCTCTAGAACAACCCAATGCCCCCATCGCAGACATAGACACCGCTCCCAAGGAGCCCAAGCTAGACGGTCAACCCCAGACGAGCGTCTCCCAGCCTGCCGCTAGCACCACTTTCGCCCCAACCTATACCACCGATGCTCCTTCAGCCATCCCCACTACTGATGCTCCGTCTGTCGCCGCCACAGCAGCTGCACCCTCCGCCTCCGCCGCTACTCATTCATCTTCGACTACTGCCGCCGCCGACTCATCGGCCACCCCGGCTGAACCCTCTGCCTCAGGCGCTACTCACTCCTCTTCAACTACTGCTGCTGCCGGTTCATCGGCCACCCCGGCCGAAGACACCAGCGCTACCTCCAAGACTGAGAGCAAGGAGCAGCGCGAGCCCGAGGACCCGGAGAAGACTAAGCAGCAGATGGAAGCCGGTCGTCGCGGAACGGCTGCGATCATGCACGATCACGGCGTCAGTAAGGAGGCGCTGAAGGGGCCTCAAGATGGTCAAGTGGCGCATAGTGCCGCTGAATTCGAGAAGGAGGGGAAACATGGAGCGAAGGACCTGTCTACCGAGTCGAGTGAGTTTTTGTTCATTGTGTCAATCGCATGCGGTTTATGGACGGTGCTAACCATAATACAGAGGGCGAATCTGGCAAGTCTACTACGTCCAAGGGTAGCGACAAGTCGTCTGGAAGTGGCAAGCAGGGTGCTATGTCGAAGATGAAGGAGGGTTTGAAGAAGGTTGTTCACCCTCACAGCAGCAAGCAGTCCAGCCAGTAGGCGTTACATCTGGATGGTTGCCTTTATTTGTCCTCGTTCAAGCTGTGATTTATTCTTATGATTGATGTTCAATTCCCTCTCGGTATCAATTTGCAGTGTACTAGTACCCAATTGAAGTTTTATTACACTTTGTGATTCTTACTGTCTCGGCTGTTCATTTGTGACTTGTCGATGAAGAACCCCTACAAATAACGCCTGGCATAATTCTGTTTGATGATCGTGTATTGAAGTAGAGGAAAAGGTTCGAGCACACAAAACTTGAGCAAGATATACGAGGGCTCTTGACAATCATAAAAGCGAACGCGTGTCAATACGAATGTAAATTGAAGGACAATTCATTTTCAAGGGGGAGGGATCGCATTATGATACCTCATGAAGTCTAAAAAAAATGAATAACCAAAAAAAGCCTATACAAAGTGCCAGCACAGTCCCAAATTCGACAGACATCTGGGTATCGAGCAAAAAGTGACATTCAACCGATATTCGAAACTCATTTCTACTCGAAGAGCAACTTCAACTCCGCAATTCTGTCCTTCTTTTTATCTTCTTCTGATTCATCGCCACCAACTCGCAACCCGAGCGAGCCCGCAATGTTCATCTTGCGCTCTTGAATGCGGAGCATCCGACCCTCGATGGAATCTTTCACAACAAATCTCGTAACTTGAACGTCGCGCATTTGACCCATACGGTGGACGCGGTCGATCGCTTGGGCTTCAATGGCAAAACTCCACCATGGGTCCATAAGGAAGACATTGCTCGCTGTAGTCAGGTTAAGACCCACACCGCCGGCGCGGAGGGATATGAGGAGCACTGCAGGTCGTGATTGATGCACTGTGGATGAGGACGGGCCACTTCTGGTCTGTCTTTCGTCTTCCTCGTCGATAATGTCGTCGTCATACGTCTCGTCGGTCTTGGTGAATTCGGTGAGCACAGCGGCGCGCGCCTTTTGCTGCATTGTACCATCAAGACGAAGGTATTGAATACCCACTTTGGTTAGCTGTGGGCCAATGAGGTCAAGAAAAGAGGTGAATTGAGAGAAGACGACTGTTTTGGTCCCTGGTGGAACGCGGGAAAGACCGTTGATCAACGCGTGGATCTTGGCGGAAGTGTGTGCCGATGGGGATAGAGGGTTGATACGACGAAGAGAGATACGTGGTGCCGGTTGTAAATTGGTCGGCGATTCCTCAGGTCCCTCAGGGGTAAGAGCGTGTGTTAATGGGTGTTTGACGACTTCGAATATGTCCTTGGCATCTATATCGGCCCGACACGAGAAGCATCGCGGCTGACTACCCTTGTTGATATGGTGCCGGACAAAGTCGTCGAGGCATTTCTTACAGGCACTGTGCCAACATGCTGTTACTGCGGGATCGATCATTGGTTCTTCACAGCAAATCGGGCATTCTCCACTCGAGTCAGTCTGAATTTGCCGAAGAGCATGAGCTGTGAATTTGACAGAGCGGTCTTCTGTCTCTGCATTTTCGTTTGCGGTGGTGAATTGATTAATGAGATCTTGAAGATCCATGTCGTCCTTCATTTCATTGGCAGCATCAAGGGCAGCCGCCGCAATTTCTTCATCCGCAACAATCTCTTTTTTCCGTGTGAGGATTGGATGGCAGCATGTCTGCCGAAGCCGCAGGAGTTGGGCAAAGATAGTCGAGTACGACGAGAGAAGAGTGCCAGCTTCGACATTGTCGTTGTAGGTCCTCTTAGCCCGCGTATAGATGCAGTCGTAAATTTCTCGCTCTTGTTCGGAAAGCTCGACTTCTTCGATGGTCACCGTCTTCTTTGGCAAAGGAACCAGAGGTTCGCCTTCTGGGGTTTGCATCGATTTGGTTCTTCGAAGGACAAGTGGCTCTAGAACACTCTGCACAACATTGAGAGCGCGCACGAACTCTTTCGACTCAAACGGCACTGTGATGAAAGTCTTCCAGAAAGAGAAGTTACTCCATGGTTCAACTTTCAAAAATCGTACCAAGCTGAACAGATCTTCGAGTCGGTTGACGATGGGTGTACCCGTGAGGACCCATCGATGCTGCGCCTTCAGCTCGTAACATGCCCTAGCGGACTTGGAACGTCGATTCTTGATCAAATGTGCCTCATCCAGGATAATGCGGAAGAAGTCAACGGAAAACAACCCATTATGATTTGCCATTACAGTTGACTGGGCAAGCTGACGGAACTCGGAGAGAACGACACCGTAGCTAGTCACAATGACATTGGGCGCCGTCGCATGTCTTGCTTCACAGCAGATATCTCGAAGATTCACTGCTTTGTCCGCACCATAGTAAAGGAGAGTCCGCATTGTTCCAGGTTCAGACGCCTTCAATGCCTCGCTCTCCCACTGTGAGAGAAGTGACGTCGGGGCAACAACCAAGGTGGTGTATGGCGCAGAAACGATACTCGTGGAGCTGGGTAGCCTGGCCAGATGATTGACAGAGCTGATTCCATTCGACATGTGTGGACTGGGTTCAGTCTTGTGAGAGTGGATGAGACTCATCATCTCGATTGTTTTTCCAAGTCCCATCTCATCTGCCAGGATACCGCCCAGGCAATGTTGCTCCTGCGCAGGGAAGTCGACGCTCAGGTCGCCAGAGTAAGGGTTGACGTAGAAGTGGTCAATCCCTTCAAAGACTGGCAAATCCTTGTCGTCGACATCCTTGGTCGGCCAGTTGTACTCCTCCCATAGCGGATGCATCGAACGTTCTCGAGCTTGCTTCTTGTCTTTCTCTTTCGACAGCATCCAGTAAAGAGCTTGCTTTTGATATTTGCGGAGGTCCATGGTAAAGCTAGAAGGTGGCTGTGTCTCGGGCATATTGAAGTCAAAGGATTGTGCTTTGCGATAGAGTGTATCTAGCTGGTCCTCTTCAAGCTCAGCGCCTTCGTCTTCAGAGGAGGAGTCATTCGCATCTTTGTTCGAGTCTTTGCCCGCTTTGGTTTTCTCCTTTTTGACGCCGTCATACTGCTCAGCCATCTCGGCGGCCCGTAAAAGCCCGTCTTTTTTATGCTTTTCAGTGGTAGGGTTTATTGAAGTTGGCTGGAGGCCAATCTCATGGAATAATTTAACAAGGGCAACCTGTCGAAGTCTGAGGTTTTTCTCCTCTGTACTTTCCTTTTCTTCGAACAAACCCATTGATCTGTTATCATCACCAACCGAGTCAATGAAGGTACTGCGTTGAAAAGCTTCCCGCCGGAACATGCATCGCAATTGTAAATAGATGGTATCGTTGACGCGAACCCTGTCGGGGATGTATACGCAGACACCCTCAAACTCGCACATTTTTTGATCAATCAAAGTTGAGACCCATCCTGCGATATCATGGGGTAGTCGTCCAATTTCTTGACCCTCGACGTTGGTGAAGCGCGTTAATACATCGCTCTTGTTGTTGGTAAACATCTTCCCGTTCCTGCCGCGTTTCGCTACTGGCTGTGATCTGGCACGTTCAATCTTGAGAGTGTCTCCATGTTTTAAAATAGCTGGCCCACTGCGCGTTGCCCAAGCGCCCACACCAAAGGCTCCTATGTATCTCGAAGAAGGTAATTTTCGTAGGAGACTCTGTTGCTCGATAGGTGTACCTTCGATATCTCCTCGGGAGGGCAAGGTAGATGTTTCTTCACCCACTTCAGTCTTTACTGGTATACTGGTTCGGAAGGGAGATGATTTCGCAAGAACAGCGGTTTTCGTCGGTTTCTTCCACGACCCGTCGAAGTAAATGTTGACAGCACGTTCAACATTGCTGGAAGAAGCAGCTTGAATGGCTTTGAGAGACTCCAGAGGGAGCTGCTCCCCAATTATACCAGTGAACAGTTCGACGTCGAAACCATCCAATGTTGGAAGCCGGGTTGGAGTATCCGGGACTGCTGGTTCGGCCGGTCCAATCGGGGGAGAAGTCGTGACTGGGCCATCCGGGAGAACATGTTCTATGCTCTCCGTTGTCAATGGACTTATTTGAGGCTGATAAGGAGCGTCTCGAATGGTTTCGGTTTCCGCGAGGGGAGGGGTTGGGGGAATGTCGCCATTTCTATCTTGCGGAGCGTGTTCTAATCCGGGGCAGTGGCGAGGTAAGGACGCGTCGATAGCCCCCGTATTCGAATCAGACAGGGCAGCAGAATCCTCGGTAAAGAACCGTTGACGCTTTTTTGGTCTCTGATCCAGGTCCTCGCTCATACTCGTGGTTCGGACATGGGGCTTTTGCGGAGAGAAAGAAAGAAGAGTTGGGGAGACGCGCCGGGAAACGCGAAATCTGACGAATACGTCAGCGATCGAAAAAAAAAGTAAGTACAAATTTTACAATTTGATACTTATGGGTCACTTCAAGCTGAACACACTCTTGAAATTCAACTTAATCATAATACTATTAGCCATATATTGATCTATTGGCTTTGCTTTGGGTTCGTTCATTGCGCTGACACACTAGGCGCTTTCGGCCAACGAGATTAAGTGGATTACATCTGCGCTCAACTGGAACTTGCCCTCCTCCACATCTTTTTGATCCTGCTCATGGCCTTGTTCAAAGAGGCCGCTCGCCCATGCCGGGCAACGTCAGCTTGGCGTTCATATTCGCGACAATGCCAGCAACAGATTCGGCCTCAGAAAAGGCTTTTTAGCCAAAGTCGAGCTGTATTCTCCGCCGCCACTGCCGAGGAAATCAACGGCGCGCATAAATACTGCGTCGCTCTACTCTCGTACGCCTCTCCGTCTTTTCTGCGCGATTGCACTGAAATCAGTCTGTCCATATGGCTCTGCAACATTCACTAACTCTATTGCTCTCAGGAAATATGATCGACCCTCCTATACTTTGAGCACCTTCATCCCACCTCACGCCAGATCATTTTACATCGCCCTTCGTGCCCTAAACGTTTCACTCTCCATGATCCCCGACACAACTTCCTCGCCAACAATTGGTCTAATGCGCCTCCAATTCTGGCGCGACGCCGTAAACAAAGTCCTCGCCGGCTCGCCACCGAAAGAACCCGTCGCCATCCTACTCGCCTCCGCTATCTCCGAGTTGAACGAGCGCACGCAAGGCCGTGCGCGGATAAGCAAGGGCTGGTTGAATCGCCTGATCAATGCTAGAGAGCAGACACTCACAAATGATCCGTACCCCAATATCGCCGCGCTCGAACAATATGCCGAGAACACATATTCTACGCTCATGTATTTGACACTGTCGGCATTGCCGATGGCTTCTGTCACGGCGGATCATGTTGCTTCGCATATTGGAAAGGCGGCAGGCATTGCGGCTGTCTTGCGTGGTTTGCCACTTGTCGCATTTCCCGCACCGGCAGCGAGATCGCCCAGTGGAAGCTCGGTCAGTGCTGGCCCGAAACAAGGGGCCGTTATGTTGCCCTTGGATATCATGGCACAGGCCGGGGTCAAGGAGGAAGAGGTTTTGCGGCGTGGGGCTGATGCTGAGGGCTTGCGAGATGCTGTTTTCGCTGTCGCTACACGGGCGAGTGATCACTTGATCACTGTCGAGCAGATGTTAAGCAATCTCCGAGCTGGTAAAGATGTCGGACACGACTTTGAGCATGAGGGTGAAGAGGGTCATGAGTATGGACATGACGTGGTAGGTGCGCAGACCCGCGAGTCACCTATTGATGAGATCAATCGGGCCTTTGGTGTCTTTATGCCGGCTGTATCTACGCGCATGTGGCTGGATCGGCTGCAGCAGTATGATTTCGATGTCTTCCGCCCGGAGCTGCTTCGGTCTGATTGGAAGTTCCCGTGGAAGGCTTACATGGCTTTCAATCGGAAGGCTATTTGAACAATGACAGTAGGCTGTGTATGATAACTTGTATAATAATACTGATGCAAGACCGCATGATGGGTGATCTAATAATGTACAAGAAGCAGTTTCCACACTCCAGTATCTTCAAATATGCAAAGAATAGTATACTGTGCAAACAAGTCAGATCATTTGACCTTCCTTTCTCTTCTCTGCTTCCGCGAACTGGTGATAAGACGTCTCTGGGCAAGCATGACAGCGTAACGCTGGATTTTGTCACGCCTAAGATTCGTTTGTTAGCTTTGTCTAATTCAAGCTGAAAGCATGTTCAGAACTCACATCAATAAGAGAGTGGTCACCACCACGAATGGTACCGCAATCTTCCAGAAATATGAATCGCTGTTATTGATACCAGCAAAGTCCGTGAAGTTCATTCCAAAGTAACCCTAGGGCCTCATTAGAAGATGTATTGCCAGTCATTAAAGGGATGTCTGCATACCGTCAAGAACGTCATAGGAAGATACAGACATGTGACGATCGTGAGTTGCTTCATGCTCTCGTTCTGATATGCACCTGAGTGATGTTAGTTGCGTTCTTGGATATACTTCTGTCCACTCACCAATAGTGTTGAAAATGAGATCAATCATGTTGTCTGCGGCACGTCTCATCTGATCGTAGCCTTCCACTATAGTAATACAATGATCCAGCACATCACCGAGATACGTATGACACATGGTACTGATAGTGACGCTCGAGCCTCCAAGACTCTTCAAGTTGGGCGTCATAGTTCCGATATGAGCTCCCGAATCACAGTCCGTCGGGTTGGTAGATGGACTAAATGCGCCATTTCGTAGAGTCCCGAAACCAGGTGTGCCGACAGGCGCACCTCGGTGATCACGCAAAGCATTGATGACAGCTACCATTGGTTGCATGGAATTTCGAAGGACCGCGATCTCAGAGGTTAGGATGTATAGGCTCTTCGATTGATCAATGTCGGGGTCTGTCAGGACCTCAAGCTCCAGATCTCCAATAGCGTCTTGGTAGGCCATGGTGACAGGAATTGCAAGATCAATGACCGCGTCGATAATGGCTTGTAAAAGCATACTAGCATCGCACGACTGTCGAAGGATTGTCTCTGGTGAACTCAAGCGTCGTACGATGGGGGCTTCTATGTCATCTGCACTGGTCTCGAAGAAGGATGTGACGGTGTTATCAGCATGGAGGAAGAGTGAGACCTGTTCCAAAGTAACACATAGACCTTTAGCCGCGAGTGCGGCATGGCGTTCCATGAACTCGATGCGATCCTCGTTTGGCCCTCCGCGATATCGCTGAAGCGATCGAGCCGTTGCTGATGCAGCATTAGCCACATCTCCGAATTGAGAGGCTCGGTTAGATGAAGGCCGGCCTGGGCCAGGGCGGACACTCGCTCCTAGTGTCGCTTTTTCTTTCCCATGCCGACTCGTTGGCCGTTTGGAACGGAAAATATCCTTGACGGCTTCCCAAATGATATGCCGCTGGGTGGGTCGTTTCATAGAAATCGAACTCTTGTCACTCACGACCGAGTTATTTCTTTCTTTGGAATCAAAGGTACCAGGCCTATCCTCATCTTCATCCTCGGAGTCGCTGCTCTCTTGTTGCAGTTTCACAAGCTTCTGCAAAGTGAGAACAATAAATGCATGGTCAGAATACCAATCTGCCTTGGTACGATTGGTTGTGTGTACGACGTCTTCAATCGCCAGACGGTGGAGTCGCTTGTGGTTTCCAAGGATCTTGATCACATCCCAGCTCAATCCGTTAACATTGATCCATCGACATTGTACCCAGGATTCTCGCTCACGACTCAGGAATTGTTCGAGGGTGTCATTGTCAAGCTCGTACTGTCGCATCTCATTCTGCGAGAAGTCCACCACTGTGATTTCGCATTGTCTCTGTAGGTCGCCTGGTACATTTGACGCCCACTCAGAGCTGTACGGTGGGAGAGGTTTTGTAGGATCAATACCAGGCTCTGTACCGGGCTGCCAGTGGGGCTCGCCAAAGCCATCTGGGTGGTAGGAGCGGGCAGTATTCGAACGTCGTCTGCGACGTTTCGCGGTATCGGTGGAGTTGACTCTTGCTGCGGTGGTGAACGCGTCAAGGACTATTTCTTCTCGCTGCTGCGGAGAAACCGGAGAATTCGGCGATAAGCACCCCGCCTCAAGGTCGGGGAGGTGATTCGGCTCGGATCGAATCGCGTCGGGCTGCGCGTAGTCCATCTCGTGGACGCTCATGTTGAAGATCGAACGGCTGCGAGCACCGTGTTCTGTTGGCTGAACGGCGAACAATCATGGACAATGCAAGGCAGCCAATTGTAGGGAGATTGTCAGTTTGTGACAAAACTTGTTCACGGCCCTTTTAGAGGCAAGGAGCGCATGCGCGAGCGGTATCAGGCGAGATCCTTATCATGGCAAGGCCGGCATGCTGCACCCTGCGGATAAATGACGTGCAAGGCTGATCATCGGCAGCGACTTGAAACAGTTCAATTGAACGTGCAGCTTAGTCGAAAAGCTTATAGACGGCGAAGGGCGAGAGCGGGGGACAGTTGGGATCGGACCAAGAAATGCAGGCGCACGGGCACGGCCTGTACCAACCCAGCTTCGACTTCATTTCCAACTTTGGTACGAACCAAAGGAAGTCGTGATGAATTCTACCATGATCCACCACGTGGGTCATTGACAACAGCTTATTCTTCAAAATCTTTGTGTGGTTTGATGGATCCGACCAGGGTTAGGTCTCCACTGACTGCATCGCTGAGTAGATGTCCATGACAGGACCCACCGAAGCATCTATACAATTCGAGACCTTTGCGCAGACTGCAAGAAGCTCTGAGGGACAGACAATAGGTAGACGCAAATTTGATAGATATCTTATTAGGTGGCAATTACCATTTCAACCTGCAGCTCAATGACTGGAAATCTTTTGACTTGACCTGCTTAGAAGTGTACCAGATCTTTCACTTGCACCACCTGCCCGGTCCGAATGGCCTTGTTAGCTGCGATACCCGTCAAGATAGACAGAGCTCCATCAACATGCGACGCGGCACGACTCAATCTGTCAGGCACTTGTTTCCCAAAGAGATCATTTAGCAGCACAGGGTCTCCACCTCCATGACCACCATCTCCTTCAACAACGGGAACCTCATAAGGTGGCGCGAACATTGGATTAACGACAATTTTCGTGCTCGCAACAGCGCCTTCTTTCGCCTGTTCTCCACCTGCATTGACGTATGACTCTTCTAAAACATCCATCTCCAGGCGACCATTCGTCCCATTGAAGCATACGCGGAATCCCTCCCATGGGCAGTAAGCAACTAGACTGTAGGTCAAAATGGCACCAGACTGGTAGGTTACCAGAGCACCCATGGTATCTTCGATGTTGATCCCATCTCCGAAGACACTTTGATCGCGGTAATACCCATCTTCATGTTCGGCGTCAAGATACATAGCTTTGAGCTGTGGGTGCGCTTCCATGTGAAGGGCAAACGGGTCGTTTATTGCGGCGGGGCTACCGTGAGCCCGGGGATAGAACTGTGTCTCTCCGCGAAGCTCAGCGTTCTCCTTACCATAGAACTTCAAGTCACCCTGCGCAAACACGGTGGTGGGCTTACTTCCAAGCCAGAAATTGACCAAGTCGAAATGATGGGTAGACTTATGAACGAGCAAACCACCACTGTTGCGTTTATCTCGGTGCCAGCGGCGAAAGTAATCCGCGCCGTGTCTGGTATTAAGCATCCACTCAAAGTGGACAGAAGTCACCTTCCCAATTGCACCGTCCATTAGCAGCTGGCGGACTTTGGTGTTATGAGGCGCATAACGGTAGTTGAAGGCGACTCGCAATTGGCGATTCGTCGCCTTGACAGTATCAAGAATCATTTGGCATTTGTTCTCGTCGATCGTCATCGGCTTTTCGCTGAGTACGTGGCAGCCAAGTTCCATGGCTCGAATAATGTAGGTGTGATGTGTCCGATCAATTGTGGTCACAATTATTGTATCTGGCTTTGTCTCTTGAATCATTCGATCGAAGTCGATGGCTTTGTAAGTTGGTAATTCTGATTTGCCTAACTCTTGAATGCGGCTATTGGCGACATCCATGCGTGTTTGATTAGTATCGCAGAAGGCGACAAGTGTCGCTGTGTCCCTGAAATCGCGTACGATGGCGCTATAGAAGAAGGCGGCGCGTCCCCCGGTGCCTATAATGGCATATCTTGTAGGGGCCATATTTAGATGCGTCATAGGTAGAAATGACTAGAGATTTGAGATGGAAGAAAACGTGAAATTAAGTAGCGAAAATCTCAGGAAGGTAAACGATTCTTGAAAACTATCTTTAGCATGCAGATCGACATGGTGACCCCTCCCCAGCCAACAATGGCCCTCTCGGGGAGAATCTATGTGCCTTCAGGAAGCTGCTAAGTCTGATTTTCCATCAATAGACATAGCTTGTTTCGAACTTTACATAGGAAGTGTATGCTGCGCTATTTGATTGACCGATCGACTTATGCCTCATCTCATTGTTCCATTCGACCCCGCCCACCCCCGCCCAGAGAGCGTGCTCGGGTTGCGGGTTACTATGATCCGAAAGCGATACCTGATTTGAGGATCGACACCGTTTTTTAGCGTCTGTATCATGAGCAAAGTCACTGGGCAGGCGGTGGCGCCTTTATCTCTGAACAGGTTCGAGTGAGGTCCTGAGACTTGCACTCGATGCGTAACTTTCATGTCATTAATGTGAACTACCGGGTATCAAGTACCTGGACACCACTTTCCTGAATTTTCTATCATTTCATCCGGCTATCCTAGGCCCCGAATGAGCTCAATCCCTATCGTCTCTCCCATTCAAGATTTAAACAACAAAGTACCTTCCAAAATGTTGACGGCTTCCTTCAAGTGACCGTGATTGGCCGTGGAAAAGACGTCTCGCAATATTGTAGCAGACTCAAGCCATTTACATTTGTCATGAACGACGCTAACTTACCGAAACCTCTGTCCAAGGGTTGCCAAGTTGACTAAAGCGGAAACTCCATAGCGAGCAACCTCATTTGTACTAATCCAGGAAGCTTCCTCGCCGTGACTGAAATATTCTGGAGGCGAGGTCCGCAGAATCCTCCAGTCCTGCTTTGCGGTGTAGCCATCAGTGTTGAAGAATTGTTCGCAGGCAGCAGTTGCAAGATCCTCATCGATTGTTTCTGAATCAGCTGCAGCGAAAGCAGTGAGGGTTGAATGGCTTTGTCTCCATGTCGCATGTGAAGGAAACTCGAAACCGAACTCGTCACGTTGTACTTTTGGTCCACCATTGTAGGCTCGGCAGTATGCTAAATACACTTTCTTGAATTTCTGTATCACCGAAGGATATTCCCCTTGCGCGTAATCAATAAGCTCAGCCATGATCTCAGGGAAACCGAATAGCATAGAAAGATGAGAGATTGCCCACTCTGGCGTTGGCCGGGGGCATTCTCGCACTTCACCACTGGTTGGATTGAATAGAATTGCGTTGTTTCCAATGCCATGTTTCAAGTCCGCAATGCCGTCTAGAAGATTGATGAGGAGATCCTTGCTGGTCTGCCAGCCGTCACTCCGTCTCTCCCAGGCTGTTAGCCAGGCAGCAGCAAGAGGCCCGCAGTCCAGGCCTATGTTCGTCATAGCAAAGCCTTCCGGAATCTCAGCATGTCTTTGTACCTTGCGGTGAGAATCAAGTACCAGGAGAGACTTCTGGCAATCATGAAGCTCAGAAATCAAGTCGCCAACGCGCTCATCTCCGGTGAGGTAGAAGTAAATGCGGCGATAGAGAACATTCGAGATTCGAAGTTGTTTAGAACTGTCGCTAAAATGCTGAACGCCATGTCGGGTTCCAAATCCCTTGTATTTCCCGGAGTGATAGACATCTACCTCACCAGTGTGCCTCGTCATGGCTTCGGCCATTTTAAAGACATCTGATCGGCCGGTGTGAAGGAAATAGAGCCAAAGCCACAAGTCCGTGGAGAGCTCAGAGTTATCCCAAGCAAAACCACCAACATCATATCTCCATGCATGCCGATAAGAATCGTACGTATGTTGGACGTCACCATAGTCCCAGAATCCATACCATCGATGTTGTTCAACCTGGCCCTTGTAAAAATTGAACAATGTCTCCAGATTTCTTTCAACTTCAGCTGCTCTTGCAGCCTGGTCAAAATGCCCATGGAGCGAAATGGGGGACCAACATCCATGAAACACGCCTACTGCATACATGTGCTCTGCTGTCGCGACCAGTCTTGGTGGGTCACGAACCAGAGCTGAAAAGGCACCCAATTCCTCATTTGAGGGAGTTTTTCGGAATGGTTTCAAAAAGAATTGAGTTGTTCTTCCGATACCATTCGCTGTTGCGAACCCGGGCTCGAAGTCCTCGTATGTCACGTCGAGGGCGTCTAGCTGCTTTTTGTATGAGTCCAAACCGAGACCATCATGGTACGGTGCCGTCTCCAATGGCTCGGCGAGAGGCGAGTACAGCCACACTGTCATGACGCCAGTACCAGAGCTCAGTTTGTCGAGATCGATCTGCGTTGGATAGCGCTCCCAGAAGTCCGACATGCCGACAGCAAGTCCGCCATTCTGTGCAGATCCAATGTATGCAATTCCATCTGCTCGTCCACCTCCAATGACCTTGACCCAAGAGCATCCTGGTTTTGTTCGTTTTTTGATTGTGAAGCCATCTGATGAGAGCTGCGAGAGCGAGTAAGAGTCCCATGAAGGAATGTAGGAAAGACCCTCTTTGAGGTTGGTCTTTGCCCATTCTTCTTCTCGTAGGGTGACAACTGATCCTTTAGTTTGATTGATTCGAATTTGATCTGTGGGTCCATATCTCAACCCTGATAGCCCCTTCACCTCTTCTTTCAGAATAGCTCCTGCTGAGCCACCGAGGCGAATATGTCTGTTGTACAACTCAGTTCCCTCGAGAGGAACATTAAATTGTAGGCCAAGTGATGTGAGTGACTCTTTAGCGTCCAGATCGTGCACAAATGAGTGAATTATTTTGATCGAAGGAGAATTTGAATGCACGTAGACTCGTAAATCGAAAGGAAGGCGACCTTCAGATTCTGCCGCTTCTACTACACCACTCATTTTTACAACAACTCGGCTGAAAGTCTGATTCTCGATTTCGACCGCATTAATGTGCGTTGTATGTTCAGTTCCGTTGATGGATGCAATGACCGTGGCACCACAGCAGACGGTGTTGTCATCGATATCCAGTCGCTCAAGTATTGAAGAACCTCCAGTCTGTCCAAATTGAAGGTGGAGTCCTTGATTCGAGGTGATCGAAATGGAGGTGCCATCTCTTAGAACTCTGACATCGGCTGTTCTCTCCTGCGCCGGTGCAGCTTTGACCGCATACTCTTTGCTATAAGGAACGTCACCGCTGATGGAGTGAGCCGTCCACTTGAGAGATCCATCAGCCCAGTAAGCAATCTCACGAGAGTCGACGGGCCACTCTCCATGATCGGCCTCTAGGACGAAGGCTTGGCCTGATCGATGCATACCCCGCTCCCACGACATTCCAAAGGAAACACCATCGGACAGGACAGAATGGCCATTCCCATTGAGCCAGCGAAGATTCCGCGTCATCTCGCCAAGACAGAGGATTGCAATCCTTTCAGCGCTCAGACTTCCAATATTGGTCAAGCAACCCGGGACAAGAAAAGCCAAGTGGTTGCAGAGGAGAGATGACCTTGGCAGGAACTTGAATCCGATCAAAGGTGCATAGTTATACGCGGCATCAGCAGGCCATGGAGGAGGGGAGCACAAGGCAATCCAGCCACAACTCAATCATAAAGTTCCACCAACTGGGATTCCCCATTCCCCGCCATCTGGGATGTATACGACTGCAGGGGGGCTCTCTCCACTGTCTCAATACACACAGACAGCCAAAGCTCGGGTTATTGACCTCCGGATAGGCGTGTATGTATTCTGCTTTCGGTCACTACTTTCCCGGACTGCTGGGCAGAGCACGGGGGTTACCCCATCAGATCTTTACCCCGGAAAATCCTTCCCCACATTCTTGGGAAGCGGAGATGTTGTGGGACCGATACAAAGGGGGAGGCGAGTGCCCAGTATGTTCAAGATGCTTGATTTATGATTCATATATTACAGAGACTGTGACATCCATATATTTGAGCTTTACATAGGGGACTGCCTTCAGCATGGTAGAGCACCAAGAAGATATCGCCGATCAGGCGACTACAACGGTCGTCCATGAGAAGGAGGAGGAACATTACATGTTTACTAGCGACACCTTGAAAGGCGCGCAAAGGGCTACAGAAGAGGAACACCGGATGAGCCTGCGGGACGGTATCCGCAAATACCCCAAAGCTGTGTTTTGGTCCATACTCTTTTCATCGGCTCTCATAATGGAGGGATTCGACCACGCGTTTGTTAGTGGATTCTTCGCCTTCCCCGCATTTCAAGAGAGATTCGGAGAGCTCCAAAGCGACGGGAAATACCAAGTACCGGCCAATCTTCAGTCAGCTGTGAGCAATGGTGTCAACGCTGGTGAAATCATTGGTTTACTCCTCAATGGTATTATTGCAGATTTGATCGGGCAGAGGTGGGTCATGATCGGGTCTTTGTTTTTGATGATTTGTTTCATCTTCTTGCAATTCTTTGCGACTAGCATATACATGTATCTGGGAGCCGAAATCCTCTTGGGTGTCCCATGGGGTGTCTTCCAGACCCTGACAACTACCTACGCAGCTGAAGTCTGCCCGAATGTCCTCCGACCCTATCTGACCATGCTGGTCTCTTTGTGCTGGAGTATTGGCTACCTACTCGGTACTGGAGTTCTTCGTGCTTTCTTATCGTCGAAAGGGCAATGGGCCTACCGAATTCCATTTGCTCTGCAATGGGTATTGCCGATTCCACTCGCAATCGGTATATTCCTTGCACCCGAGTCTCCCTGGTGGCTTGTCCGCAAGGGACGTATTGCTGAAGCTGGTGTCGTGCTGAAACGACTGCGGTCTAAAGATGACACTGAAGACCAGATTGCAGATACTGTTGCCATGATGGAACACACAGTCAAGATTGAAAACGAGATGAAGGCTTCCAGTACCTACTGGGACTTGTTTAAGGGGGTCGATTTGCGTCGAACGGAGATTGCAGTTTTTGCGTGGCTGATTCAACAGCTTTGTGCCCCTCTTGTTTCTTATATTGTATATTTCCTGGAGCAAGCAGGCCTCCCATCAACTGCTTCATTTGATTTTGGCATGGGAGAATATGCACTGGCTATTGTCGGTGTTTTTATCGCATGGTACCTGGTGCCAATGGTTGGTCGGCGCACCTTGCTCCTCTACGGCACAGCATTCATGACTGTGACCACATTTGTCATCGGCTTCATGGGGATTCCAAGCATAACAACACATCCAAAGATCGGATATGGAATTGGTACTATCCTGCTCATTGAATATTTTGTCTTCTTCATCACAATCGGTCCGATCATCTACACTATTGTCACCGAGATACCATCGAACTACCTTCGAAACAAGACTGTTGTGCTCGCTCGAGCAGTCTATAACGTGGCTGTTCTGGTGTATGGTCAACTCGTTCCCCGGATGATGCAAAAAGTTGCGTGGAACTGGGGAGCGAAGTCTGGCTTCTTCTACGGCGGTTTCATGGGGCTCGGTCTTATCTGGGCGTATTTCCGACTCCCCGAGACCAAGAACCGGACTTTTGCTGAGATGGATATTTTGTTCAAAAATAAGGTGAAAGCGCGCGACTTCAAAAAAACCGAGGTGGATATCGCTACGGAGACTGTTTCCCAGCAGTGAACCATTTTGTCTCAATATTTTTCGGAACATGAGAATCAACTATGTTTCGGCTCTCTCTTTCATCTTTAACTTCTGTAAAAGGTCCTTCACAAAGATCCAACCGAATATTCCCTAAAGCGTTGAATCTAAGATAGAAAGGCACTAGGTATTGCCCCAATCTTCTCAACCGCCGACCTGAGTGCTCCGGTGATTCCAAACTGACTCGGCACGCCCTCAACACGGTGAGTAGAGTTAAGATTCTTGACGAGAATGATTTGATAGCAAGTTGCACTACCTTGACGGGAAATGATGGTAGACCAGGCAAGGAAGATTTCCCAAATCTGAATCTTGGTTAGCTCTATGTACTGGTCGCAGGGCATGCATGCTCACCCTATACCACTTTGCTCCGTACTTTGCTTCCACGTTGTGTCGATTGGCAAGCCAATTGCGGTACCAACGCCACAGCGTTGCTGAGTAGTGTACTCCAACAGTGTCTATACCTCTGACCTCGAAGCCTGTTCCCTCTAGACTATCAATGACCCATCCCAAGGGGGTACTGGCATCCGCGCCTGGGAACACATATTTGTTCATGAACAGTCCCCATATGAGATCCTCGTATTGCCAATATTTCCGAAGCCCAGAATACTGCAAGTAGAAAACACCATCATCGTCCAGCATATCATAGACTTGTTGAAGGAAAGCACGGAAGTGACGAACACCAACATGTTCCGACATCTCCAGGCTTGTGATCTTCTTATATCCCCCAGGAACCCTAGGCGAGTCACGATAGTCCATCCGAAGAATTCGACTTTGAGTCTGGCGAATTCCAGCGCTTTCGAGGGCAGTATTGCCCCATTTGGTCTGATTGCGGCCAAGCGTGACCCCAGTTACAAGCGCCTTGTAGTGGACGCTCGCAAAAGTTGCCAGAGTTCCCCAGCCGCAACCAATATCCAGCATCGTATCGCCAGGCTGCAGTCCAATCTTCTCGCAAACCACTGTCAATTTGTTATCCTGTAATTGCTCCAAGGACTCTTCTCTGGTGACATCCCCAATCAAACCGGAGGTATATATCATACGAGGGCCTAGGAACCATGCATAGAAATCGTCGCCACGGTCATAAGTCCCACTGACTTGTTCCTCGTCTACATGGACCATTGCTCATTAGCTTTCTTGTCGTCCTCAACGTTGGCTCAGAGAAACGAGCCTGAATTTTCACTTACCTTGAGATCGAGAGTGCACAATGAGTTCGGGAACGAATCCAAACAGGAAATGCCTGAAAACGCCCCAAGTAAATCTGAAACTCGCCCAATCGTGCCGGTACTCCAGATTCTCTAAACAATCTCCACTGTTGAAAGTAACTTCGCCCCGAAAATACTTTTCATAGAACACCTCAATAGGGATCTTCTTCTTGCCCTGGTATTGTAAACGATCACTTTGTTTGCGAAAGTTGAGATAATGCTCAACTGGTCGACCCGGAAGGGTTGCTTTTTCATTCATGCGAGGGGACATAAAGGACAAAGCGGTCCAGAATGCCATGAGAATTGGAATAGCGGTGCATGTCGCGATAAGTATTGTGAAGTAGAGACCACCTCCGAGTTGGAATGATATGAACCACGGGATAGATACTAAGAGGAACAGTAGCATGGCATTGCTCCAAGAATCGTTTCCAGCACCATCGGCGGGCAGAGGAGCATTTTTGATGGCAGGAGACTACACAATCACAGAAAAATGTCAGCTTCATCACAATGAACAGTGTTATCCGATCAAGAGGGGACCGAGGGTCTCACAGTTGTCGTTCGAACTCCGTAATTCTCCTTGGGGGGACTCTGTGAAGCGTCTGGAGTCGCGATAAACTCGAAGAATGGAGGTGACTCGGGGTGTTTCTGAGGCATAATTGAATCAAAGATACTCAGGAAACTGACGATGCAATTCTCAGCGCGGAGCAATATTGACAATCTTGTCTCCAGAAGAAAGGTAGGATTTATACTGTGCGGAAGAATGAAAGCCATTGGGTTTCATTTGATTGGAATCCACCTTACAAAGAGCACAAGGCAAGGGTAAATCGTCAATGTTTCATATCACTGTGGATCAAGGCCTGGAAAATGCACAAATGAACCGATATCTGGCCAGCTCTTCGAAGGACATACATTCGTGTTTCCTATTTGGGATGACTACGCTAGTCCAAAAAAGGATAACCGACCTTATCGGTGGATCCATGGCCTGACGAAGCATGAACCGAAACCCTGCAACTTTCAAGCTTGACATCCCCCTTTCCCCTCTTGCCTCATCTGTTGTTTGCTGGTAAATAATGGCTGGGTGTTAAGATGCAGGGGGTGATAGAGTTCAAAGGCACTCCTGGCGAAGGACTTTTCCGTCCTTATAGACGAAGTGCCAAAAGAACAAAATCCGGATGCCTGAGCTGTCGCACCCGCCATACCAAATGCGATGAACTGAAGCCAATCTGTGGCGGCTGCGTACGCAATCATCTACTTTGTTCTTGGCCCGGCATTCCAAGGGCACACTGTCCCGTGGCTGCCGCAACAGCCAAGGATCTAGCCCTGACTCAGCACACTACTTCTTCATATCAGCTGCAAATCTCTAGTCCGGAGTATGCACTGTCACAATGGCCTCGACTCAAAGAAAGACCCACAGAGCAGAGACTTCTTCATCATTACATTGAAAAATCGGTGAAACGTCTTGTGGTCAAAAATAATGTCGAGAATCCGTTCCTCGTCTATCTTTTACCTCTTGCCCAGCAAAACGAAGGTTTTCTCCATGCTGCCTTTGCTATAAGTGCTTCTCACTTGTCCTATGATGATCCAAAATTACACTTTGTTGCTCTTGCGCACTACGGAATTGCCTTGCGAGCTGCAAAGTACTTGATCACAGAATTTGGAAGTGGATTCAAAAAGAACCCCGTAGAGATCATCATGATGCTGTTAGTTCTCTGCAATTACGAGGTATGTAGCCAACCAAGGAATAAATATCAATGATTTAACTCAATGATTTCTGAACTGATGTAGGTCGTCGACGGAAACATGGAAGGCGCAGTGATGCAACATATGTTGCCGTGTTCCACTCTACTGGTCTCACACAATGACCTTCTGAGCAAGATTGATGAAAATTGTGCGTGCTTTATCACAGAGCAATACATGGCTTTCCATATTATGAATCATCATTTTGGTCTTGAAATCAATGGTATGGCAAATCAATCCCTGGATCTATCTTCATACTATCATGGCCGATCTTCTTCGTGCGCATATGGTTTATTCGAAATGATTCCCCAGATCTCTGCTTTTGCGCGAATGGTACCGTTCTCTCACCCCAGACATCTTGATCACGCTATTTTGGATGAATTCCATATCATCGAACAAGAGATCTTGTCATGGGATGTGCCAGAATCAGTGACTTCCAGAACGCATGCCTGGCCAGCGCCGGACAGGGATGAAATAACAGCAGCTCTTTTCCTGCAGATGGCACTGAATATTACCCTTCAATGTGCCTTGAGTGGTCCTGGAATGCCTGTGCCTAGTATTCGAAGGCAAATCGACGTTACTTTATGCGAAGCCCTCCAGCTGCTGAAAGAATTGTCGCCATCAAGTATGGCATGGGCAATGCTTCTATGGCCTCTTGCTCATATTGGATCGTGTATAACATCCCAAAAGGAGCAAGAAGACTATGTGTCAATAATACTTAGCATGGAGAACAAAGTCCGCAGTTGCTCCGTCTCTATCTCAGTCCTATTCAAGCTGTGGCAAGCCGCCCAGGAAGATGATAGATACTATGGGCCTTACGGGATTCGAGAGTTTATGAAAAGGGAGGGAATTCAGCCTTGTATAGGGTAGCATTGCTATTGAAAAATCAAGCCGTCCACTGAGCTTCTGTCTTTGAGCCTCTTCGTGAAAAGATGTCCATTCAAGATCTTAGGATCAAAAAACATGAGTAATGCTGATAGCACACGGTCCTACTTTTCTTTGTGTTTGCTTGAAAAGTTGTCTGTCTGCTTTCCATGTGAAATAGTCAACGTCGCTTTGAAAACACCAGTGGCCCCCTTTGCTTCTATAATATCAAATAAGCTGGAGCCACCTCTTGATCAGTCAGAGTCACCCTTGTCCTCGAGTCGTTGTGCCACATTCTTGCACAGCATAATGTGTAGAGGTTGCAATCGCACCAATCATGATGTGGACGAGCTAATTGACTGGGATATTAGTGCTTTGAATATTCAAGCGCTATCAAGTGGAGATCGTCTCCAAGTCACCAGGTCCTCATAACATATATTCCCAAGATATTGTATATCCATTCGCTGAGATACCTCGACTCACAAGAGCGGAAGGAGCGAGTTTCTAGAAAAAAAAAATCTAATGATCGGATCTCTATATCTCTTTTGAACCTTCTCCTGATTATCCAGGTATTGGGACAGCAGCTGGCAATGCATGGTATGCTACGGTCATTCAACAGAGCGAAGTCGATTTGGCCATCAAAGAAGGAACCCAAATTGTTCAGGGCACGAAGTGTGCGGATACCGAGGTCGCGTAGGTGATACTGAAGAGATCAAATTGCCAGTGGCGTTGTGCTCATCTTACCAGTGTCCCATCAATGTGGAAAGTGATTTGAGGCTTCACTTTGTTCAGCAACCTGACCTGAGACTCGTTTTAGTTCGACTTTCATGTTACTTTGCATTCTTGTAACTATGCAAATGCTAATGAAATGAATGGATTGTGAAGAAATTTCATGTAATTTTGATGTTTGTGATGTTTGTACATTATAGACACAGTGCGTCAACGCCGTCCCAATGCAGTGCCATTATCACTCCTCGTAAGACATGCAGCCGCCCAATATTTCGAACAAATGGCGAGATAGTGAAACACAGGAAAGAAAAGACAGAAGAAAATTCGGAGTGAGAAGCAAGGTCAGGAAGGAGGGGTGCATCAGTTTAAGCCCGAGCGGTAGGCCGAGGTTTCCAGGTAGATCTGTTGTAGAAGCTTGTTTGCGGCTGTTTGTTTCCATTCGAGGCAGCGCGAGGCGGGGTTCGGAAGTCAGGGTATAGACCAGATTCCATATCCATAAGAACTGCCCGTTGTGATTCTGCCGATGCCCAGCCTGTGGATTTGCCCCGAGTTTTGCTTGAGGTGAGGCGTGATGGAGATGGTTTCGAGGCATTGATGATTGCAGTCTTTTCTTTGATGATTTCACGAAGCTCTTTGTCGTCTTTTGTAATCTGGGCCCTGATAAAAGCCGGATCATTGGACGCCTGAAGAGTGGACATGACCGACTCCCGCGGAGTGTACGAGTACTTTTCTGGTGTTGGTTGAGATGTGGATGTGATGGAGGGGTCCAGGAAGGCTTTCTGACCCATGTCGAGCAGCTTAGAAATATCCAAAGTTTCGCCGTGCGGGATCTTGTGGGGGTGCGAGGGAGTAATGCAATCCATATCGACCTCTTTTCGAAGAACGTGATCGATGTCAACTGCCGAGAAATAGGCGCATGATTGAGGGAGATCATCAATGCCTACTTGCTGGGAGAAGATGGCACGCGTCCAGACATTGGCAATCTGCAAAGCCATCGCGGCACGGTACTTGTCTTCATCCTTCACCAGGTAGCGAATTTCATCGTGCACTGTAATAGCAAGACGAGCCTGAATATTGAATCGCCGAATGAGGTAGTCCATGCTAACAATGAGCAGATGGAGATAATCAACACCAGATGATTGGATAGCCCAGTTGATACGAGACGTCATGAAGCTGCCTTTGTTGATGAAGCGCCTCATGAGTGCCTCAGTAATTCCAGCACCGAGGGCAGGGGTTCTAGGTCTTTCCTGATCTGCAAACTCTTCCAACTTGTTGAACACAAAGGATTCCGTTCCGCCGCGCCAGAAAGGGGTATCACTCAGCAAGCGACGTGTGGTACGAGTGCCCTTAGTCTCCTTGTAGAGATTAGCCGCAGTCTGCTGGGTTTCCTTCTCAGACAAGGACGGGTTGAACTGCCGAAGAAGAGTCGCCGCGAATTTGACACCAGCCCCATAAATACGTCCGTAATTAAACACCTTGGCATCGTTGCGGGATATTCCCAGAATCTGCGCACTTCGAGAATGTAAGTCGGTTCCTTCAGCTTTGGAACCTTCAAGAGTCATGAAGCCAATGGCGTTTCCTCCGTGGATTTGAAATGGCGCATCTCCGACAAGACTGGCAATCCACAGTTCTTGGGAGTCTACATCAGCGCCAACGAAGGCGTAGCCCGGGGGGGCCTTGATCATGGCCTTTAGCTCGGAGCCAACGCGATTCGCTTTTGCGTTGCTCGCAGTGAGCCATGTGTTCTCCACCGCACGGCGAGTGATAGTGCCCATGGGAATAATCTGCGGCAAAATGAAGCCAACGCGGTTCTCAGTATTTTCGGTTTCTCGGCCCTTCTTTTCAATCTGGTCCTCGTAAACCACCATTTGGCTCATGATGCGGTCTCGGGCACTGATCCAATAGGAGCATGAGGCGTTCATATCCAAAGCTTCCTTTGCAAGTTCGAACTGCGATGACAGAATTCCGCGCTCAAAATATCCCATGTAGCCCTTGGCTAAAGGATTCGTACACCTCGCTTGTGGCCCATCTTTGTGGGGAATTTTGAAGTATGTGTTCTTCCGGTCATTTTGCAGCTGTTCATTCGTCTCTTCGCTCATGTTGCAGAGAACGACTGGTTGGTTTTCAAATTGTTGGACTTGCTCACGGGGAACCCGGAAAGTCCATCCATACTTGTCCGACCAAACGAGAGGGTACCCAGCCCAAGACAATTTCAACAGGATAGGTGCAATCCGAGTGCGAACTGTGAGGTTTATGTCGGAGGTGCTCGAGGGGAATAGATCCTTATACCATTTCGGCATGCCAGGTTTCTTTTGTCTTGCCGCAGGGCGAGGGGGATCTCCCTTTTTCTTCCCTTTCACCATTTTCACCTCCTGGCCGGACCAGTCCAGCTGTCGTAACCAAGGGTCATTTTTGTACACGTCAGGTTGCTCTTTCACTTTCAAAGCTTCGTTACATAGTTCAACCAATTTCCGTTGCACATCGTCAAGTCGTTTATGGTAGGTTTCCTCGGCCATGGTCAAGTACTCTTGCCAGCTTTGATTTACTGGAAGAATGACCGAGGATAGGTGTCGAAGGGCACCAAAACTGACGGGGTGTGGACAAGTCTCGAGGAAATTGGGAAAGACTTTTCGATAGACACGGTGAGTGATAGCAACATCAGCGGCACAGTAATCAAGAAGCTCATCGAGTTTCGTCAGAAGAGTCTCTCTGTCAAGCTCGCCGAAGAAATCTCTCTGCGCCTTGTCTATTGTGACATCGCAGTGAAACTTGGCCACGTCTCGCAAGGAATTAACAGAGCTTCGTCCTACCCAGAGCTCTTCCTCCTCCTCTCTCAGCATGTTGTTCTCGAGCAACGAAGCCAGTTCCGCGGAGTTATGCTCGCTTGCGATCTTGTCCCGGAGATCCTTGTTTTTCTTGTGTCGCATCCAAGTCGGTCTTTGCTGCGAACACATGCCGTTTACGGCCACGTGAAGAGACATTGTGTCCACGAAAAAGTTTTGTGTTTGTTGCATGTCGTACTCCTCTCGTACACGGGCTCGATCGTATCCAATGTTATGGCCTACGACGATTCTTGGTTGAGAAGGATTCCCAAGCGGTATGAGGTGACATTGAATTTCCGATTCCCCTAAAAGCCAAGGAGATATCCATGCATACCACGCTGTCGGGCTCACCGCGCAAGCCATGACCGCATAGGGGTGTTCTTTGTACATAACCTCGGTGTCGAAAGTGATCATCTCCTCATTCGGAGCATCTACTGGCTCGGAGGAGCCGTCGGGATGGTATTTCGTCCACCCACTGCGTCTGGCCCATTTGCGCGGTTTCGTTGGACAAGTCACTGCGGCATATGATTTGGCGTAAGTCAAGTATGGTTCGGATGCATCCATGCCAAGCTTGTAGAAATGCTCGTCTAGCGTCTTTCCTTGGAGCGGAGGCAGGTCAAAAGCAATCGGCTCAGCACCACTCTGGGATTTTCCAAGGAGATCGTGTCGAGCAAGGTGATCTCGTGCCAGGGCGACCAGCTCCGGATCGGGGATTCGGTGTTTGTCCGGAAAAACCTGGGGGTGAACATAGTCGCTTAGTTGTTGGACTCCGATCTCGTTGAACCTAGAGGAAGCAGGAACTGTCTGAGATGAGTACAGGCGTATTCTTTGGTATACAATGGGGCATCTTTGAGTTGCGCATACCTGAAAGGGATCGTTTGAGAGTGACTCTATCGTTAGCTACTGTTGAGTAGCATTGCGCAGGGCTTCTTGCGGAGAAATGCCATGGTTGCGCGTGCAAGGTAGGTGCTGGTCGCAGGCGCAGGCGCGCAGACCTCACGGCACCCCTGGAACAAGGAGCGCAAGATGATTTCCAAGATATCATCATATAGTTAGAATGATTGTGACATCAGGTCATGGTAGCAAATGCGATTGCAGCCAGACAGGGGCTGCGCACTTTTTGGACGGACAAGGCGAGGGGACTAAATATCATGGGAACAATTTCCATATCATTGCCTATCGCATCTCGGCGTCATGCCGGGATTCGGCAAATCTATTTATCCTTTACGCTGACCGCCTTCCGTATATGTCGCTTATCGGTGGCAATCAGTCTATCGCAGCTACTGTTCTTTGCATTATGCACTTTCTCGCCTTTGCATTTCCAGATTGGGGCTTGCGCAAGGTATTGCGGTGCAATATCCCCGAGTTTTGAATTTCCGTCGCACGAAGGAGCCATATCCCATCCGAAAACACGGAACAAAAGATCGCTGCTACGACACTCTCCTCGGCTCTCGTAAGCTATGCGCTTACAAAATACCAACCTCTGATTCCTTGCGCATTTTAGAACTCGCAGTGTTCACAATGAGTCGAAGGCTCTCTGTCGTGGACCTGACCTCTGCTCACCTGAGGTCTCAGCGCCGGACTTCGACCTCATCTGATCACAATCACCAATCAGCGCCGGATCAAGCGGGGAACCCAGCAACACCCCGCGGAATAAAGCGTCGACGAGAAGACGATGGCTTCTGGAGCCCAGAAGATTCAGATAGTGCTCAAGATGGCGAGCAGCAATACGAAGACGCCGTTGAGTCTATTGACTTAACAGAACCCGAGTCGTCGCTTTCCAAGGCGCTTGCCAAACAACGGGAAGATGCGATCAAGGCTCAGCAGTCAACCGAGGACGAGAAAGGCAGTGGCTCTCTACTAAGTGCATATAAGTGCCCGGTGTGTATGGACACGCCGGAAGATGCAACAAGCACTTCTTGTGGTTAGTCCGAACCTCAGCGACATCAGTCGCCCTTCAGTATTTTGTCAGTCTCTAATCAATCATATCTTTACAGGCCATCTCTTCTGCCACCGTTGCATTATGGAGTACCTTAACTCGGCCGATCAAAGAGTAGACTCGAGCAAGCAAGCTCGGGGCACCTGTCCGATATGCCGAAAGCCCATCACAAAAGTTGACGTGAGTGGACCGAGGAGGAGTCTTATTCCCCTGGCCCTTAAGTTAACGACGAAGAAGCGGAACCTCATTGCAGCTCCCAAAGCATGAGTCTCAACAACCGCCTTTTTGTGCCTGTATATTTCCCTATCTTCAAAGCATTGCATATCAGAGCATACATCTAGTGGCGTTCGCATTGCATCTGGGCCGGATCGTTGTTTCTTTATGCTTATCTTACGAATGAAATGATCTCCTCAGGACGGTTTTTAGTTTGCCATTGCGTAGTTTGGTGAGATTCTAATTAAGCATGACTCCCAAGCCAGAATGTGTTATTACCCGGCCCTCTTCTCCCGCCGGGGATCAAGTGTGTTCCTCCGACCGAGACCACTGCCGACACCTCCACGAACCATGGCATCCCCTTTCTTTCCTAAGACGACCTCGAGAGCCTGGATTAGAGCATTGGAATCGTATCTCATCCCGAGGACGACTTCCTTGTCGCCATCCATGGCTGTGATCTTCCGACCATACAAACGAAGGGTCTCGATACCCATGTCCGCCAACCGTTCCCGGTCTACATGAGGTGTACCAGGACCATCCAAATGCAAAATGTGCGTCACATATGCGGTATATGGCAGAGGCTTGTGTGGTTTGATTGTCTCGGGTGAGGAGGGTGTGGTAGTTGATCCGTGGTCGGTGGTTCTACGATGACGCCGGCCACGGCTTTCCTCCCCAGCGCGCGCGATCGCTTCAACAAAGTCAGAAGCGGCAAAGGGCTCGGACGGCGGCCCAGTTTCGCGATCCAACGACCCATTGAGAATCAGAATCTTGTGGCGTGCTGGGCTTTTCATAATGCTCTTGCCCACGCCGCGGAGAATAATTGCGGGAATGATCGAGGTGTAGAGAGAACCGATACTGTAGATAATGGCTTGGGCGTCATTCAGCGCTTCAAGCACACGTGGGTTGGCGGCTGGCCTGATCTCTTGGCCATAAGGGTTGATATACCAAATGCGATCGATTCGGCTTGGTAGATCTTCGTTCTCGGTTTTGCTGAAAGATATGTTCTTGTTGCGGAGTGTGGCAAGAGAGCCAGGGAGATGATCTTCCTCGTATGAGACGGCGTCCGACATATCAGATGGCTCGGTATCGTCCAAGTCATCGCCATCAGCAAGCAGTAAGCTAGGACGTCTGGGCCGCGAGCCACGGTCCGGCTGCAGCGCTGTGACTTCGCTAGGATGAGATATACTGTTCTGTCCGACAATGACGGTTCCGTCGGCAAGAGTGGCGGAAATGTGGTGAGAGAAATTAGAGTTAATGGCGGGAATGACACGCACAGCATCTGATTGTACTCCACAAATGCTGCCTAAGAGATAGATGGCGCTCTCGAAGGACCCGCTGAAGAGCCGCGCTCCTGTCAAGAACAGGTTTCCCACGCTGGCAGAAGTGAAGTCAAATGTTGATGATGGTGGCCGAGCACGTTTCAAGATCTCTAAATTGAGCATGTTGAAGAATGAGCGGATTAGCTCTTTTTTAGCCGGGGCAATGGACTTCCACAGGCGAGAAGTGCCGTCCACGATGGACTGCCATTCATTTGAAGCAGCTACTGCCTCGGCAGGAAGACGATGGTTGAAGAGAGTCTTGATCGCTGTGCGCTCCGAGTTGATGGGCGAGTCAGGAATCAACCGGACCAGTCGACCTATCGCGGATGATCAGCATGAAATGATGTTGTCGTGCAAGGGACTCGCTTACTTCGAACATCACCGATCCCAGGGCCTCCGAAAATTCTGATGAGTTCTGAGGAAGAGCCTCCATTGTCGCTAATAGGGATGATATAGCTGAGCAGGCAATCCTTGCTCTCTCGTAGGGTGTCGAAAACATCGACGAGGTTGTTGGCGGCGCTTCCACCGGAGATGACCACAATCCCCCTATTAGCTGTGGTATCCATGATGAATGACCGTGTCCTAATCACAGATCCGGGTTTTTACCATTCACTCGTGGATAGAGGGGAAGCCCTTTCTGGGGGTCTAGTTATCGAGGACCACGAAATGGATGTTTTTCACGCTGGGATGCCGGCCCGCACCCGCCACACTGCAACTCTGGAAACGCCACGTTGAGCGCCAGAATAACCGAGGATAGAGAGTCACTCAACTAGGTGATCGAAGAAAAGAGCCAGATCACTAGATAGCACCCGGCGAGAACGGCCTGCCAAATGGGGGAAATTAGTGAGACACAGTGGGCGGTGCACGCGTCACCTTTCACACGACTCCGGCATGTTGACAGGCGGTTATGCTCACAGAAATGAGCTATTGCCATTTCTCTGATCTCGGCATTGTAATCGCTCCAAAAATCACAATATATCTGACAAAATGATTTTAATGCCGTACGAGCTGACCGTGAAGTTTGATTGATCAACGCGAAGCCTTCTACACTCGATGCCTGGTCGCCGAATTCTGGAACTATATTCAAAGCAACTAAACATCTGGAGTTAACTAAACATCTTCACCTCCTCCATACCAAAGTCGTCCCCTGCGAATCACCAGCTTGTTCTGCCCAACTACCCATTCACCCTCTTCGGGCTGAGTGCCATCAGGCTGGGGCCAGTACATGCTTTTCATTTTTTCATTGATATCAGTGATTTTATCAACAAGCAGCTTCACCCGGGAGTGGTCCACTTGTGCTGGGGAGTCATTTCCGTTGACCTGGAACCCTTCCTGGGTGATGAAGCGAGCGATAGTGATATGTGCCGACGGAACGATATACCGCGAGGCAACGGGAATACCAGTCCGTCGAACCTTTTCAAATATATCCCGACGGAGATGATGGTACGTATATTGATCATCATGGCCATGAGACTGCACAGTCAAGGCTTCACCTGCGGCGGGCGCAAAGCTCAGTGCCATGGCAGATGAGTCGAAGCTCACCATAGGCTTCAAAAGACGGGACCGGTGACTTAGTGGATGCTCTGCGATCTGCGCTTGAGTGATCTTTGTCGAAGACTTGAGAGTCTGGACGATGTCTTCAATTTGCGCTTCCGTCAAAGAATGAGCCACTTCCAAGACCGTGGTGTGCAGGTTTTCGAGTGGCATGAGCCATAGTGCTTTCAGGGATTGTGATTAGTGGACTGGTACTGCAATCATGACGGGTGTCTGCAATGTCTCCGTAAGCTTACATGGGGCAACTGCCTTCAATTCGGTTTGCACAGCAGATATCAGGTCGCAAATGTGCGAAGGAGGCCTAGCCCAAATAACAAGGCAATTGCGAGGATCCAGATATCCTTCTTCTTTAGCGGCGCCATCGAGTCGCATAAGAATGTTATCCACAGTCCAACCGGGAAAGTCTTCCCTTAGGATATTGTCTCTCTGTTGCTCATTTCTAGTAGTTCGGTGTTTCTCGTAGCGCGATTGCAATTCAGCCTAAGAAGGATCGTATCTTGGTTCGCGGCTCGGGAAAAAAGTGCAGAATGCGACCACTCACCACATCGTTATTTGTCTCTGTAATCAAGACTTGAAAAGGGTTGTCCTCCGATACAGTCAGAGACATTCTGACTACCGCGATCACTGTAATGGAAAGCGCAGCCCGGGGTCCCTGGAACAGAAAGTTCTGATGGGGCTGCGCAGTTGATGCATAGGGGCTTCCTATATACTTCAAGTTGTTATGATATGAGGCTGGTGCAGATCAGGAACCAAGCCGAACCATCGGAATTAATCCCGAGGTATCTATAGGAAGAACTAAGTTGATTGGAAATCAACTTGTTCTTCTTGTTGTATATATTTAGCCTCAAGTTTCCCTCTGAATAACAATATCTTCCTTTGAACTACAACAGGTTATTGCGATCTTACTGACGCAGATCGGACCGGAATACATTCTCGTGGTGGATGCCATTCAGAATGACAAGGATCCGGTGAATCCGACCACGATCGGAAATCGTCTGTCTAATGCTGAGCAGACGGTTCGGAGAAAAGAAGCTCCAACACCCTTGCAGGCAGCATCTGGCCCGTCTGTCAATACGGTGCAGCAGACTGCCAAGAAATGCAACTATTGTAAAAAGCGCGGCCATGTGGTCGCGCAGTGCTGGAAGAAACAGCGAGAAGGACAGTCGTCCAGGGACCATGCCCTGAAGACTGAACGGAGTATTTCCGGCTCACCAAGAAATAATTTACAAAGGATACCATCAAGCCAGGTGGAAGATCGGCAGGGCCCTCCGACTTCCAAGAGACCGAGGATCAATATCGTGAGGGCGAGGGTGACGACTCTTTATACCCACGCACCGCAACCCCGGTGGATCCTGGACTCGGCCGCCACCAGCCACATCTGCTGGGACCGGAGCTGCTTCAGCAGTCTGCGGCCTCACCGCGAGATGTTGGATACGGCGGGCGATCCAGTGGAAGCCGAAGGGATTGGTATGGTGAAGCTCACGCTCCGGGGGAAGTTCAACCAACCCCTGGTGTTAAAGAATGTGTACTTTGCGCCACGCGTCGGGATGAACCTGATCAGCGTGCCGAAGTTGCTGCGAGACCGCTACTCGGTGGTGGCGCACCCGCAGAACGTCTTTGTGCAACGCCGAGGACGGACTGTGGGGACCGCCTACCACGCGGAGGAGGATCTACTGATCCTGCGGTGCCATGTGAGCAAGAGATCTCGAGAGCGAGTCCAACTGGCGAGGGCACCGACGACCCATGACCATGCAGATTCCCTGGAACCGCAGGCGGTGGCCATGGACGTCGACGACCCTCGGGAGTCAAGTGACGCAGAATGCGCAGCGTTAACCTCTGAACTCGGTGGTGAAGCTGTGATACTCGAAGAAGATGTGTGCACAGGAGTGGACCAGGCCTCCGAAGCATTGTGGCACGCTCGGATGGGACATCTGAACCGGGGCGACTTAAGGGTGGTCCTCCGGCAGACCGGCACTCCGTACCGACCGCTGACGCAGGCGCAGCTGCAGGCAACGCCGCAGTGCCCGGCGTGCATGTCGGGTAAGCAGCATCAGAAGAGGAACTCCCGTGCAAGACGGCCACGTCTGCATTCAACGAGAATTTTCGAATTGATCCATTCGGACATCATGGAGATGCCCGTTGCCAAAGATGGCTCTAGGTACGTGATCACCTTTACTGACGATTATTCTCGTGGCTCGTGGGCCTATGCCATGAGATGGAAGCATGAAGCGCTCCAGAAGTTCCGAGATTTTGAGGCCTGGGTGCACCGACAGTTCGGCGCCCAGATCAGAAGGTTCCTCACCGATAATGGGAGAGAATATCTGCCAATTGGAACACACCTCGAATCCCAGGGAGTTGAGTTCGACACATCGCCGCCATACTGCAAAGGGCAGAATGGGCTGGCCGAACGCACCAATCGTACTATCCGGGAGCGGATCAACACGCTCCTGTCCGATGCGAACCTTTCTCCTTCCTGGTGGATCGAGCTTGTAGACACAGTGGTCTACTTGAAGCTGCGTGCACCAGCATCGATCTTACAGAAGAAGACACCGTTTGAAATCCTATATGGGAAACCGCCCTCGCTCTTGCATCTGCGACGGATCGGCTCTCGTGCATGGGTCTTAATACCAAAAGAGCATCGAGCAAAACTCGGACCAAGATCATCCGAGTGTCGACTGCTAGGCTATTGTGAACCGAATCAGTACAAGCTCTATGAAATCCATTCAGGAAAGACAGTCTTTTCCCGTGATGTCGAGTTCGATGAGAGGACCCCAGTGGCGCCACTCATCGAGGGGGAAACAGGCAACGACCTCCCGGACAACGCTCCTCCATCACCTGTCTTTCCATCAATGCCACATTCAGCCAGCGGGCTGCCAACACCGCCTGCATCGCCATTACCTCCGTCGAATGGGCGAGAGAAAACGCCATTTGAGCGAGAGGAGGAGACACCCGCAGTGGTTAATCCAAGCCAACAAGAAACCGACTTGACAACGGATCTCGGGTATTCAATCTATGGTCGCAGACGAAGACCGTCACGGCGTCTCCTGGAATCACTTGGCAAGGTTTACTCTGCAGGCGCATTGAATACCGCACCGACCAGACAAGTCGACCCGGCGACCTTTCGCGAAGCTGTATCAGGCCCAGACCAGCTGGACTGGTGGGCCGCCATCCAGAAAGAATATGCGTCGCTTCTCGAACACGGAACATGGGAAAAGGTTCGGCGAGAGGACGTTCCAGCCGGAGATCATGTGATTGGCTGTAAATGGGTCTTCAAGACCAAAGCCAACGGAAGGCGCAAAGCGCGATTGGTCATCAAAGGCTACCGGCAGAAACATGGCATTGATTATCACGAAACGTTTGCTGCTGTGTCCCGGATGGACTCGGTCCGCTGCATTGTCGCCAGTGCTGTGTTGCGCGGCTGGAAACTCCACCAATACGATGCGGTCACCGCATTTCTCCATGGAGACGTCGATTCGTCTATCTATATGGAGTTGCCGGAGGGTTTCGAAGAACCAGGGTACGTGTGTCGATTACGCCGTTCACTGTATGGGTTGAAGCAGGCCCCGCGGATTTGGTACCAATGCGTCCACCGCGTCCTAGCTTCTCATGGCTTCACCATGGCCCAATCGGACAACTGTGTGTTCTACAAGCCGGATTGCGTCGTTTGTGTTTATGTCGATGACTTTCTTGTTGCTGCGGCAAACACGCATGAGATTGAACAAGTCCAACGAGCCTTGCAAATAGAGTTCCGACTGAACGATTTGGGCACCCCACAATCGTTCCTTGGGATCCAGTTCGATCATCACGTCGATGGGTCCGTATCTATTCATCAACACCAGTACATCCAGAAGGTGCTCTCCGACTTTGGCATGGAGAGCTGTCAGCCGAAGTCTACGCCGATGAATCCCAAGCAAATCCTAAATCATCGTCCCAACGAGGAACACCTGGACGAGGAGGCAAAAGCTCGTTATGCGACCGCTATTGGTTCGTTAATGTATCTAATGGTTGGCACGCGACCGGATATTGCGTTTGCGCTGGGCATGTTGAGTCGCTTCACGGCCCAGCCGCAATCGCACCACCAAGTCGCTCTGCAGCGATTACTTCGCTACATCAAAGCCACGCAATCTCATCGTATTACATACCGCAGCGGGCAGCTGATCGGTTATACGGACGCCGACTTTGGTGGCTCTGTCGTCACTGACGGTGCATACTCAACGTCTGGCTATGTATTCCAGCTTGCAGGTGCCCCAGTTTCCTGGTCGTCCAAGAGACAGGGGGAAGTCGCCACGTCTACAACTCATGCCGAATATATCGGACAGTACAATGCCATTCTACATCTGCAATGGCTTCGTACCTTTCTTGCCGAAACACAGCTGTATCGGTCTCCGGTCACTAACATCATGGCTGACAACCAGTCCGCCATCGCGTTGTCTCGCAATCCCGAGTTCCATAAACGAACGAAGCATTTCAATGTGAAATTTCACTATCAGCGAGCCGTGCTGGATGCAGGCGAGATTGAGCTTCAATATGTGCCAACTGAGGAACAGGCCGCAGATGGCCTCACCAAGCCATTGGGGCCTACGTCCTTTGCCAAATTTTGTAGTCTCTTAGGAGTCGACGTCTCAGAGACTCCAAGGCAACACGCATGACAGCAAAGGCGCTCTTTCCATTTTATTTTCCCACGAAGGTTTTTTGAGTGGTTTTACTGAGGCCTGACTGCTCTGCGCAAATCCAGTATCGCCCTGCCAGCAAAGCGATCCTGAGGGGGAATGTTATGATATGAGGCTGGTGCAGATCAGGAACCAAGCCGAACCATCGGAATTAATCCCGAGGTATCTATAGGAAGAACTAAGTTGATTGGAAATCAACTTGTTCTTCTTGTTGTATATATTTAGCCTCAAGTTTCCCTCTGAATAACAATATCTTCCTTTGAACTACAACACAAGTGCCAAGGCCAAATTCCCCGAGTACACAACCAAATAGCGTGACTCATGTTTCAAGAGAGCCCACCTTTACCTAGACAGGAACACTCTTGCACCTAATCTAGTGAGGAATCTAAATATAATTCAATTGGCTCCACTTTCACGGAATGAAGGCGCAGTTTTTTCCGAAGCCACGCTCGCTAGAGCCGGGGGTTTTACCCAAGTACGTGTATAGAAGTTACGAGGGAAGCAGTGAGCAAGCTCCACTAGCACAAAATATCCGAGAAGCATGTTGATGAAGCCCATGTCATTATTGGTCTACAACGAGAACCATCATTGTGTCTACCGTTTTCGAAATATGACCGAGCTATCCCTTCCTCTGTGGGAAGAGCGGCTTGGCCCCTTAAATGGCTGCGTCGGCAAGTGGGATAGACCCGACCCGTCTTGGCGTAGACGAATGTAAGCACCAGTGTAGGACTGAAGGGAAAGTACAAGCGAGAATTATGTCTATCGAGCCCGTGTAGTTCTACAGTGGTGGCGCTCATCATGTTCACCCCGCCTGAAGAATGGCAGTGATGCACAAGAGACATGGAACCCCTTTCATATGTACATTAATGCATGACTTACATGAAAAAGAAAAGGCCAAGTGCACTTCCTTTATGCATAAGCTGCCCAACCTGCGACAGTATTAGATCACTGGCACAATTCAACGTTGATCGAGAATACATACCACAATACAAAACAGCAAGATTCTTCTCGTCAGTCGCCTGCTGTATCAACTCGTTGACAGTAGCAGTGACACTCAGTGTCTTGCTCAACTTCTTCGCTACCACCGTCAAAGCTCGATCAGCCTCGCTAGGTTCGTTCGTTGAGGACTTGTCGGCCGCTCCAGGCAAAACGGGTGGCCCTTCGCTCGTTCCCTGGTCGTCTTGCATCTTCTTCATTCTCAGGGGAGAAACGGTCCAGCTGTACAGCGGATCGTAACGGAGCACGTCAAGGATAGTCATGATACTGTACGACTCTTGTCGAAGTGCCTCCAATGTAAACTCGCAACAGCGGCGGAACACGCCCTCGGTCTTCGTAATTCCGAAGCCGTCAACTAGGTCTCGCGTGAGTCTGAAAGGTACTACTTCTGGAATCGGCAGGATGCGACCCTGCTCAAAGGCAACACCGAGGTCAATGTGCACAACCTCTCCAGTTCTTTCATCCAGCAAGATATTGTGTCCGTGTCGATCACCCAAGCCGAGCACATGGCCGAGGATGGATATTGCTGCGGTACTGCGGGTGTATGACAATCTTTTGCTAAACCAATCGTCTGGATTGTTGAACTTCTCCATGAAGAAATACCTCATCACAGGATGGAAATGCTCAGTCACCTGGCGATAGGTCCTGACTCGTTGCTCGAACGATCTGGTCTGCACATCCGCGATATGCTTTCGGCAGGCATTTGGCTTCATATCCTTGGGGAAGTATCGCTGATGTGCCGGCATCAGATAGTCGTGGAGAGGAATGGTGTTTGGTACGAATTCAATGATTCCGGCATTGAGAGTCAAGGGAAGAACTTTATACGTTCTAATCCCTAGCTTTCGCTGTCGTGTAGGTTGATGGTCTTTAAGAAGACTGCTGACTTGCTCAAAGACTTGCTCCATGATTGCGTCCTGGCGTAGGTCGTCATTTCCTCCTTTGTACTATAGACGTATAAGTAAGGTCATATTCAGCAGGGGAGAGTGGCCTACCAGCTGTTTATAGCGCTCGCCGTTGGTGGCAATGCAAGTCACGATTTTGGGGGCGCTCACACCCGAAGCGATTGTGAATTCGGAAAGGAACTTTTGGATCGAGGGGATTTCACTGTAGTCACAATCAACACGCAGGTCAATTTTCATGGTCGGCGGAGGAAGCTTGTAAGTTTCTACGTCTTTTGAAAGACGATCTCCTGTCGAAAGCTTTTTCAAAGGGATCTTTGCGCCCGTCTTATATTTGCTGTCCGGCTTATCGATCGCGAAGCGGACGAATGTGATGTTCATGTTGTGAACTGCAATCCAGGTGGCCCCTATTTCCCTGTCGTTCTTCAACTTGTCAACGAGCTTGTTGGCAGCTCTGAATCGAGAATGAGATGAAGGATCTTTGCCTCCTTTAGACTTGCTGCTGGCAAATATTTGATACATGCCATGGAACGGATGCTCCGCACAAATCTTGAATACTAACCCTGTCAGTAGCGACTGGAACTCATCTGAGACGTCTAGCAGGCGCGAGGAGAGCTGGTTCATCAGAGGCGCAAATTTCCGACTGGGCACTTCACTCAAATATCGCTTGACAGCCATATTTGCGGTGTTGCTGTCTGATTTATCAAGCCAGAGCGCGCAAAATCGCAGAGCATCATTGTTGTAAGCATCACTCTCCCTCAGAGCCAGTAGATAATTTTCAAGACATTGCTGCAGAAAGGCTTCCCGACTCCGGAGCAAACGCTGATATTCGCGATCGTCAAGATCAAACCACTGCTTGGTTTTGGCGCGGAAAATTTTCAAAGATTCTCTTTCTCTGCCCTCGGCAGTCTTCATCATATCTTCTAAACCCTGCATTTCTTTTTCTTTTCGGTCTCGAAGCTGTTCGACTCGCTTGAAATCTTCAAGCCCATCTGGATTTAGAAGTTGCTGGTCACAAAATGTGGCAAACCCATGGTAGACTCTTCCGGCCTCTTCTCCCTTGCCAGTCCCCTTTAGCTCCTTGACCGCCGGGTACAGGTAGTCTTGAAGGATAGATTCGGGTTTTTCTAGGCGTGCTTCGGCGACATGATCACCCTGAAGAACAGAATGTCAGCTAATAGAACACGATCTTACATATTTCCTGGCTTACCAAAGTAACAAGTAGCTCGGCACGACTGATGGGGATCGCTTGTCTGTGCAAGTCACCCTGTCCTTTGAGTTGCTGTAGCATACGAATCGAGGCTGTCATTTCGCCTTGGTCCCAGAGAACATTGGCAAGGTCAAATTTTGCTGCCCCTTCAATATTCACACCTAGCTCTGCGCACGGTTCAGCGAGCTTTGACAGTGTTATTGCAGATTTGAGCGATGCCTGAGAGACACCATGATTCATCGTAATTTCCAGTGATTGCCGGAAGACATTAGCTTCTAAGAGCCGCGATTCACCGGCGCTCAGTCCTGGCTTTGATCGCAGGAAGTCATGTTTCCTAATGGAGGAGAACAGAGCCTCGTGCCAGCTGAGGATATCACCAACTTCATGATAACTACATTGATCAGTATCTGCGTCAAACATGAAGACAATGCGATTGGTGCATACCTCTCAGTCTTTAGCCAACTGCTCCTTGCTGTGATAGTCTCCCAGGCTTCTTGCATGGCCTCGGGCGATGATGAATGGAGAATATCTCTAATTTCAGTCATGATTCCCAATGCTCGCATGGAACTTCGCAGCTTGATTGCTGACTGACCGGTCTCGACCACACTGTTGAGAGTGCTAAGCAAGCATTCATCGATACAGTGGTTGACTTCTGACAGTGAAGATGATGAATCTAAGCTTTGGAAAACACGAAAGACTGTTGCTGACGGTGAGGAATTCGATGGCGACACGGGAACCTCCCACTGTTGAAGACTTGTCGCCGCTTGCAAGGTGCTATCAAAGGAAAGAGGCGTTTCACCAGAGTTTCCTGCAGCGGATAGCATCGTATTGGCAATTCCTCGCAAATTCGTCGAGTTCAGAGCTTTCAGTACTCCGTATGGATTTGCTCTTTCGTATAATTGGACCTCACTGTCGTACTCGGCGCTCTGAAAAAGAAGATTCTTGAAGCCAGAGCTCTCGTACTCCAGCCTTTCCATCACCGTAGTCAGAGATGAGCTTTGTTGAATGCCGTAGAAAAGATCTGGGTCGTCAATATTCTTGAAAATATCATGGAGCAGCTCTAAGGGTGGCTCATATTTTGCAACAGACGAGCGACGAGACCCTGAAACGATTCTGGAGGCCTCTATCTCGAGAAAAAGAAGCGAGGTTTTCTGTAGACCACAGCGATGTGCGGCTGAAGATGCTTCTCCGTAGTCGATATCGAGCCATCGATCACGGTCCACAATGGTAGATTCCTCCCGCATGGGCTGATTGCGCAGATACAAGATGCAGCTGATGACAAGCTGAGCATGTGCAATCGTCTCTTCATTGGCTTCGGAGAGGATTTTTTTGAAGAGATTAGAAATTGATTGGCGAATCGGCCCATTGTTGTCGCTCTCAACTAATAAAGCGTCATGAACTATGTAGGGAAGCATCTGTACAGCCAGGTCTGGAATGACAGCAAGAACCTTGCGCAATGGACCAAGAACAGGATCATCCAGGTTAGCACTGGACAAGGATAGAGAAACTCCACGAGCCCAATCAGTGACGGGCAAGTCAGACGCTTCTAATTTGGACTTTTTGCAGAGTTCAAGTTCGGTTGGTGAAAGTGGAATCTGAGGGCAGGCATAGGGATTCCAGATAAAAGCAGGTAATATTGATTGAGGGATGATCTCAGCACAGCCTTGGGCGTCTGGGAAATCGGTGATGTTGCTGAGAATGACTTGCAAAGTGCGTTCGATGAGACCTGTCTCAAAATGATCTTGAATTTGCAGTTTGTCACAGAGCACTTGTAGAATTTTGGTCTTGGAGAAACAAAACGGATCGTACGGTGCAATTGTAACCGGATCGTTGAAGAGCCAAAGGTCTTGCTCTCGAAGCAAACTTTCGTTTATCTTGCCCGACGACGCAAAGGAGCGCCCAATGACTCTAGCAGCCCATAAGCGGTACTCGAGTCCGCCGTTGAACTTGTGCAGGGTACGCCACAACGACACGGTGAGAAAATCCTCGTCAAGAGCCTTGACAGCGTCATCCTTTACTTGCTCGAGCTCGGGACACAGTAACGAGAGCACAAGATCCGCTGTAGGCTTCTGAAGCAAAGGGACTTTAGCGGCTTGGTCTTCAAGCACTTCAAGGACCAAGTCCTTCTCGCTTGGACCACATCTTGGCCGATCGGGAGCTGACAAGTCTTCAGCAAGGTTCAACATTCGAGAGTAGGGCTCCTGGATTTCGTGATCCCAGTCTGAACTACTGCATTCCTCAGCAAATTGACGGAGCCACGTTTGAAATTTTTTCGCATTTGTAAGGGCCGACTCGAATTGGCTGTGTTGCGTGGTGCTTGACAGGGATGACGAAAAAAACTTGCGAAGCATCAAGAAAGTGGTAATACAAATTCCTGCCACCAACTCAGGCTTACCCATCAAGTATCCCTTGCCGGCCTCTAACAAGTACCAGAAAATTCCCAAGGCATCTTCCGAGCAGTGAATATCGCTCAAGAATGGGCGAAGAGCATGAAGCAGCATCTCGAGAGGATAGCCTTCCAGCATCACAGGGCCACACAAGCAGACCAAAATCCTGATTTTCCGAATAGCGGAACACGTATGAAGAGATCCCAAGGCCGGATGTATAGTTTCCAGTAGCGACCGACTAACAAATGATGCTAGTACAGGAGTCCAGATTGATTCCAATTCAAATCCTACTCGTTTGCAAAGGAAATCCAGCTCATCCAGGAGGTAGCGGGCCCTGAATGAGGGCTGCTGATTCGCTGGCAACGAACTGTGAGCCGCGCCTTTGCCAACGATTTTGTTATGAATGATCAATGCGTATTCAAAATTAGGGCGTTTTGAGAATGCTCTTTCAACCTGATCATGACGATCTAGGGATTTGAAGAATATGGCTATGATTTCAGGGAAGCGCATCTCAGCATGTTTCATAAAACTGGCGGCTCCCAGTAGCTTTCTCATCCGAACCTCCATGCCTTTGGGCTGGCTGCCTGGCTCAGGTGGAGTGGTGATGTCCCGCGCGATACAATAGGCCTCTGCTTTGTGGAAAGACGTTTCCAGAAGTTCAGCAAAAGAGGTTTGGAGATAACTGGCAAGTTCCTGCAGTTCTGACTCTTTGGCCCGCATCATGATTTGCCCAACGACTTCGTCCTTCACGTCGAGCAGTAGTTCTTCGAGATTCTCATAACCAAAGATACTGAATGGCATTGAAGTAACTGTCTGTGTTTCCGTCCAAGTATAGAGTATTTGAGACGCGAAAAGTCGAAATAATTCGGTCGCGTCTCGCAAGCCAAGCGCGTTCGACACGGATCTCATGCACTTTTGAGCGTATTCGAGAGATGCTGGCACCTGAGCTGGAGTTTCGAACATGTGGTAAATACACCTGCGAAGTAGAGTGTGCCAGTCAGATGCTAGTTTGGACAGGACAAACAGGCGAAGAGCAATGCCTTCAACCCAATCTGGGTCCCTAGGCAAGCTGCCCAGAACATCGTCGAAGATAGCATCATGGTCCTTGAGAAGAAAACGTTGAAACAAGGAAGGTATGAAGCCAGCAACGCTGAATTTGACCTGGATATCGCCTTCTTGGAGGATTGTGAATAGGCTCGTACGGGGCGATGGGAGCGATTGTTCACTGCCGTATGAAGGGCGAGCATCAAGCACAGCTTGGATGAGCTCGGACAAGACGATGTAGGTTCTTGGTGAGGCTCTCTTTCTAGCCAGCAAGGCTTCCACGAACCAACTGTATAAGTCCATGGCTGATTCGCCCAGGATTCGATTTTGTTCATCTGTCCAAGAAGCAACGAACCCGCTCATCATGCTGATGCAGATGCCGTGAGAAGCTTCACATCGCTCCATTTCATACGACTGAAGACATCGTTCGCCCAGATCTTCTAGGACACAAAGTAAACCCTCCTGATCCATTTTCGAGATGCTGCGATAAACATCGGGTAATATGTGTTTGGCTGACAGAAGGTCTGCTTCATTGAAGCTCGTTAGGTACTCGATGAGGTCCGGAGAATAATTCAGCTGCGAGCCAGCCCCGGGTTGTACTTTTAACAAGATTGAAAGCTGAATAGTGATACACCGCTGGAAAGTGACTGTGTCTCGAAATAGAGCAATGGATTCCCGATTCATAGAAACGATCCTCTGGTCAGTGGATAGTTGATCGCCCTGAGCCGTCAGCCGATCATCCGAATCCATCAGATCATGTATTTCGGTACTGTCTTGTTTGGAATTCTTGCGGAACCCCTCGAGAATTTTGGCAAGTGGAGCGGCGAGAGGCAGAATTCCAGTCCACGCGACGGCACAGGCCTTTGGTGCCGAGGAAATGAATGGCATTATCGTCTCAAGACAAGGTTGTATCAAATGCGATCCGTGGGCCGCAAAAAATTCACAGATACCATTCCATATGAGGAGGTAATTCTTGCGGATTTCTATCATCCGTGGTTCCAGTTGCCGAGGGAGACATGCCCCAAATAGAGTAGACACAATACAGAAAGATGTGAGAATTTGCAGGATGTCTGTAGTAATATGAAGCGATCTGTCTTCTGTGAACGAATTCCAGTTTTGAAGAAAACTGTCAGACTTCAATCGTAACAATTCAATGATCACCAGATCATCGGCGTCTTGCCGTGTTGAAGACTCAAGGCGCCATGAGCTTTCCCTGCTCCATGGATTGGAGTTACGGAGGTCAGGTGTGATGTTGAAAAGGTATTCTAAAAGGCCTTGGTTCTCATGGAAAAAAAGCCACGCCTTTGCTACGGTTCCTGTAGGCCCTGTCTCTTGAAGGCGAGGAGGACTGAACGATCGATTGGTGCAGGCCATGAAGAGGTTGAGCAAGTCGAATGGGCGCGCATAGAGAGCTACCTGAGCTGTTTGGACACGATCAGTAACGGAGCCTGCAGAGCTCATGATTAGTGATTCGAAGCGTCAAATGGCAGATAGTAGAAGATGATACCGATAGTCCAAGCTTCCCTCAGCCAACTACAAATTTGCTTTGAAGCGTTCTGTGCTGATCCGGGGCAAATTTGGGATCTCTTCCGTGCTATCAGTGCCCAAAGGCCCAGGGACGTATCTGAGACTGCGGAGGGGCCGTTCAGGCCTGCAGAAGACAGCATGGACCGTGCAATTTCGGTCAAAGTGGAATAATCCAGTAGTTCAGCTTCTATGACTGCACTCATGAGCTTGCAAGCGGCTCTAGATGTGACTGAAGAAGAGAATGCTCGGGCTGCGAGGTCCACAGCTCTTGGCCAATGGCCCTTGAACGCAGCCGCTTTCGAGTCAGGACTAGTCGCAATGCTACTCAGATCAATCAATTAGCTCAAAATGAAAGGGAAACCTCAGGAGTATGTTCGACAGACCTTGCCAATGCAATCATCGTCCAAGAAGAAACAGCGCCATTGTCATCCATGATGCTGGGTGTAAGTCGCCGGATGAAAGATTCTTTTCTTTCCAGATCGATTCTTTGTTCAAGAAAGGGAACTAGCTGAAGAGCACATATCTTCCGCGCTCCTATAGCTGAAATCGCGTCTAGAAAGATATCCTCGATGCGAGAGTGTAAACGCTGCCTTTTACCCGAGGCCTCGCGAAGTGAGTCCGGGTCTTCTGGACGAGCTGAAATGTCTTCCAGCAGCTTCAGGAAGCTTGCGATAACCCAGATTAGAGACCAATTGTGTTCAGATCGAGAGTGTCCCAAGCGAGGTCCATACAGCTGTCGATTCTCCATCTCCGCCGCCTCGTGGAATACCACATCATCGACCTGCAACAGCTCTTTCTCGGGACGCCTCACGTACTCTGAAAACAGGGAGCTGATAAGTCCCTCAATAGAGCGCTCCAGCGACTCGGAAGGATCTTTTTGAGCTGCGTCGGCGAGGAGAGCTGTGCAGTGCATCAAAGTGACGAGTAGCTCGTCCTTCAAGCTTTGAAGCTTAGTGACCCATATGCGTCGAATTACCGGAATGAGGTGCAAGAGAGCCGACTGAACCATTTGAGACTGATCAAACATGACCCTTGCAACCACTGTATTGATGCTATTGAATGCAAGCTGGTGTGCATTTCCAGCCACCATTGACGAGGATTTGACATATTCTACAAGCCCGTGGAGGATGTATTCCGCAGCAAGCTGAGTAGGAGCACTTGGGCTTGCAGTCAGTAAGTGGATAGACTCTACAACCTCTCCGATGGCAGTTCTATCGCCCACGGATCTTTCTCTAGCTGCTGGAGCGGGTGTCATCCTTGCTGGAGTCGAATGGCCATCGCTTGTATCCTCGGCAATGGATCGATACCCACTGCGGATACTAAATTGACTATCATCGTCCACTGGGAGTCTCAATGCCGTTAGGCAGAACTCAATGAGCTTCTCCCAATCTGCATCTCCAAGGTGCTCCGTGTGGGGTGGGTAGCGAAGTAGAGATGTCAGGCATTTGGTATAGTCCACGCTCATGAGCTCCCAAAGGCCTTCCCCGGGGATCGGTATAGTCTCGAGAATGTGTTCAATGACGGCACGGACGGTCTTGATTCTGATGTTTCGCAGGAAAGTGTCGACCGCTATTCGAATGACTGACGCGCATACTGACAAACGTGTAGTAGAAGGGCTCTTGGAGTTCGACCGTTGCGCTCGGGCGTAACCGGATTTTTCAGAAGCGACCAGTCGGAAGAGCGTCTCAAAAATCTTGAAGCAGGCTTTATCATTGAGATCCAAACTAAAAACCCCCAGTCAGACGTTAGCTGCTGAACTTCATCGATGCGTCAATTTCTTACAGTTTAGAGCTCTGTTTATTCTGTTGCAGAATATGTTTCAGGTCTGATGTGTCCATTTAGTCTGGATTTCCCATTTAATATAGTCTCAACCGACCTGCGAGCCCATCACTTCGATCTTTTTGCTTCTCTGATGCCAGAAGCCCGAGTGCTCGGTCCAGAAATATCTCCGTCATTGTGGTGAGCGGAGCGAAAGTCATCGACCTTCCACTGCAACGATAATCCAACCATTCGTATATCAGATTTCAATCGGCCATATTGAATCGGCAAATTCGCGCGTTGATCGTTGTTGACGCAGTTGTTTTGTGGAGCGGCAGTATTGCCCAGATGATGACCGCCCGGAATTTTGATCGCGCTCCGCCTTTCTGGAACAAACAGAGCTTAAAGCTAGCCTTCTCACTTCTCTCACCCCGCGCCGACATGGCAGAGCTGCACGATAACCTGGCAGGTCTACGTGGCCTGTATCAGGATCTCTCTGCCATCACGGATTCTCCCTTCCCAAGCATCGAACGGCTCTGTGTCGAATTGGAGACCCATATTCACGACTTCCGAAAACTCCTAGACAAACCCCCTAAGGCCAACGACAGTCGCCAGAAGGTCCTCTCAGGTTCGTATCTACTAGATTTGTTCCGGCTTTCTTCATTGCGCAAAGGGAGCACGCTGACCTAGAACATCACAATGTAGGGAAGATTACGGTCGAGGACGTTGAATATGAGATCAATCAGGATTTCCAGCAGGGCGCATTACAGCTGGCCGACGCGCTCAATCTCAACGAACTGGATGCTGCAATGATGTTTTTCGCAGCTCAAGAAGATTCTCAGGTGCTGGACAGACCTCCTGTGATTACCGCCATCATGCGATTCCACGAACGTCGTCATTTCCTTCTCGAGTGTTTGCGCCTTATCTTCCGCGAGTCGTACGAAATCGAACGCGAGGTCACACAAGGCATTATGCAAGAAACTCTCGCCTATATTTTGGAAATCAAGGACAGCCCTCTCCGAAACGCATCGGAGTTCGCGAGAAAGGGCCTCAAATCAATGGAAGACATCGAGAAATGGCTCTCACTTCTTGGCGACCAGGTCCAGAAAGCCTCCATCGTTGGGGAAGAAGGAGACCGCGACGTCATGGAGGCCATCGAGTATCAACGACAAAGTCTGCAGCAACAGCATGAGTCACTTGGTGCTATTCTTTTCTACATGTTTAAGGGCACATATACAAGTCAGGAAGATTTCCGGGTACTCATCACTCAATTGAAGAAAATGGAGCGATTTGATGGTTTGTTGATACACTATCTTCCCGTCACAATCGCTTCCTTTGTGCAGCATGGTTCTCCGGAGGGCAATGGTTCACAGAAAGAAGCAAGGGACTTGAATTCCGTCATTACCACCGGTAAAGATGGTCTTACTTGGAAGCTCCCAGCCTTCCATGCTGCCATCGTTGCCCTGTGGCTCTCGGTATACAGTGGATGGTATTTCGATGACGGCCCGATTCCCGGTGTCGATCTTGAGAAAGAGGCTGACGAGCGAACAAAGTCATTTATGACTGCACTCGACGACGGTGCGCTTGACTTCATGCTCGCTGTTTGTTCATGTGTGAACAGCGAAGAGTGGGCTGATCCCGCGCGGAGTGAGCTTGTGGCGCTTCTTCTGAGAGAGAGCGTCATCTCCTTACCCGAGGCCAACTCGTGCGCCCTTTACATGAAGGAGCTTTTAATGGAAAACTTTGAGGTCTTTGTGGAATCATGCGTTGCGAACATGCCTGACGCAGTTCGCAAGCTCAAGTCCGAAGAGGACACTCAACGATTGGAGCAAATCACTGCTCTGAGAGACGGCCTGACAACCAATGTTCATCGCGGCCTGGTAGAAGCTCGAACTCATCTTGAATCACTCTTGATGATCATTTCTTTCGCTTTCGAGCGTCGACAAGAAGCCGCACAGGAATTCTGGGCCGATCCTGATGGAAATCTTTACGGATTCCTTCAGTGGGCTTCAAAGCGTCAAACTGTCCCTAGAGTTAGTGCCTTTTGTGAGATGCTCTGCTCTATCTCAGAAGGTGAAGAAAATGCTGCAGCGGCAAACAGATTCTTGTCTGAGGAAGACAAATTCATGGGGTCCAAGCTAAAGCGTTCCACGACAATGAACTGGACTCAGATGTTTGCCGAACTCAAACTCTATGCGGGCCGTGTCACTGCTGAGAAATCTACCACAAGCAGTGCCTCTCAAGGAATGATGCGCAGTCGAAAGCCAGAGCCAGTTGATATGAGCGAGCCAGAGAGTCCAGTCATGCTGACCTGCTATCTTCGCCTCATGGGACATCTTTGCAAACAAAGCGGGGCCATCAGGGAATGGATGTTGCAGAATGAATCTTTCAAGGTGGTTGAAAATCTCTTGACGCTGTGCAAGGGGCCAATACCAACTCATCTACGAGCCACCACGTTTACCGCGCTTTCAGCCTTGGTGACCAACAAATCATCCGCCCACGGCAACGAGATGTGGAACGCCATTGATCAGTATCTGTCTGGTGCGCTGGTTTCTGTTCAGGGCAATAATAAAGCACCGTCTCCCCAACAAATGGTTTGGCACGAGCAGCAGACTCTGCAGAAGATCGGGGAGAGTTTTGACCAATCTAATGCATTCATTCTCCTGATCAACACTCTGATCATGCCCGCTTCCGATATTGCAGGCAACAACCTGGCTCTGCCATTCCCGGAGACCTTAGGAGCAACTTATCGCATGCCTGGTATCGAGCCTTATGTCGACTTCGTTCTGGGCCATGCTTTGTCTCGCAAGGTCCAGGATCTCAATGAATATCAATCTCGTCGTCTGACGTACAACTGTTTAGAATTCGTTCTGGCGAGTCTCAAAAGTTTTAGTGAAGACCTTGTCGCTGTTCTTAGCCAACCTTCCCTCACAGAATCATCGCCGGCTGCATCAGTCCTCGTTGGCTACGTTCGTCTGCATCCATTTGCTCGGGTCATGGAGTGGCTTTTCAACGAGGATGTCTTGAAGGCTCTGTTTGCGATCAGCCAGCAGGATATCGCCGAGGTTGCTCAAGCACCTTCTGACTCTGTTCTAGTCCTCACCTTGCTTCGAAGTATCGAGGTGATGAATCTGATCATGGATCTTCAGTCGACATATTTCAACGTTGTCAAGCCTTTGATCAAGGCCCATGCTGGGTCCAACAGAACAAACGTTGCAAACTCATCACTTGCTTCTTTTGAAGACAGTGTACTAAATAACTTGACACTGGTGCCCGCTCTTTGCTTGTATTGTGGAACGGGTCATGAGCAACTGACTGTCACCTCCATGGCGTTGCTTGAGAAGCTCACAAGTTCTCGCAAGTTGAACAAGATGTCGTCGCCGGAACTGCTCAAATGGCAATCCTCGAACAAAATTGTTGAGGTACTTGCCAGTGAGGTGGATGTTGACAGTGTGTCCCGCTCTCTTGTCTCACAGATGGATCCAGACCCGAGAGAGCTGGAATACGGTGCGGAAGCAGCAGGTTATGTCATTCGGGAAAGCCTTCTGGCTCTTTTGAATAGCTGTCTCTCAATGATCACAGATCGTCCTACTGTGGCTCATCTCCTTCTCGGCTTCAGCTGTGTCGGCAATATTCTCGATGTCCCATCAGAGGGATTATTTGCGAACCAAATGTCCTTGTTACATGCCATTGTTGAATTTTTGCAAAGATATCCCGACGAGATTGGCGGTAGCATCACTTCATGGACTGTGCACCTCAAACGTATGGCTTTTGAGGTTCTAAAGCATCTTTGGTCCTCGAAGCTGGCGACCTATTTCACCCTCGGAGAAATGCGTGCTCAGGGTTTCCTGATGAACATGTTTGTGGGACAGTTCATCGTGGGTCCGAACACCGCCTGGAATGGTTTGTCAATCACATCGAACGATTTCTGGTTCTGCGATGCTACCTCGGCACTGTCGGAATTCTTACTTTATCGCAGCCATTTGTTTGCGTACGCTGCAACCGAGATTCGCTCAGCGGCCAAGACCGGCTCTCCAACACTTCAGACGGAAGTCCTGTCAACTTTGCTCGGAAATTCCATCCTGGGTAATGGAGATTCTATTAACAACCCGTCTGTGTTTGATCTATTCGACTTTGCGGATCTAGATGTTGGTCGCGAAATTCCTGTACCTGAGCTTGCTCTGCTGGATCAACTTGCCGTTGAGGCATGTGCCAAGGAAGAAGGCGACTCTTTGATCCTCTACAGTATTACCGAGGTCGAAGAGTTAATAAAGATTCGGAGACAGGAGCTATCGGCCAGTGGCCCATTCCGCCCTCAGGACGAGGAGCAGTTCCTGGTAGAGGCAGAGAACTTGAAGATCTTCCTTATCGCCACTAACCAAAGCCGCCAAATTCAACGTAATCGATACCTTGCCCTACGATCATGGGCTGAGCTCATCACTACAGTGATTACCTGCTCGATCATTGATGAGTCAAGCCGACCAACTTTCATCCTTCACGCTATTCAAATGGTTCTCCCCAAGATCGAAACAGCAATTGATAACGATTCGCCAGAAGCCATCGAATTGGCACGGTTGGCGGAGACATTGGTTGGAAAGCTCGCTTCCGATATCTCTACAATCCCCGCTTCTCGAAGTGGAGATGTCATTGATGAGAAACTTCATCAACTTTTCCAAGTCGCTTCTCGTGGTATCACGCTGGCCACTGGCAACGTGGAACTGAGAGAAATCTTGTACAGCATTTGCTCGCTCTACATCACCCGCATTACATCGTCGGATGAGACTCACGACGGCCTGCGACGTCATAGCCAGCAAGTTGTCAAGGCATCCGGTCCTGGCCTCATTGAGACCATCTGTGATGATGCATACACTGGCCAAGAAACGTGTCGAGCTGCGGCTCTGCTCCTGTTAAACTGTCTTGCGATTCTGGACAGTCGGACTGACTGCGTCCTGGCTGAGGCGATCTCACAGTCCAACTATCTCAGTCTGTTCTTAGATGCAGTCCGATCACTGCCGCTCGAGTTGCGAAACGCCGAAGCAGCAGGTATGTCACGTCTCTTGCCATTCACGGTCTCCGCATTGCTGATTCTCGTTTTATTTCCAGACACAATCATTTTGTTGGCATACTACGAGTCTTTACTCGCTCTCCTTCAACAGTTGTGCCAGACAAAGAACGGAGCCATCTCAGTCCTCAAATCTGGTCTTTTCGAGTCGGTTCGTGACTCACAGCTTTTCGCTGCTGACCCGGATATTGGCATCGGTCCGTTCTCACTTTCGAGTGCATCCTACTACTGTACTTTTGCTGACATGAACAGATATTGATAACCCCGATGCCCTTCGAAAGTATTATGATCTTCTCCTGTCCGTGATTCGCGTCATAGTCTCGGCAGTCTTCTCCCGTGGGGCCCACAATGAACAGATCAAGGCTCAGACAGTTACTTTCATCGCCGAGAACCGGCCATGCATGGTGGGAGTCTTCAAGCGATTTGCAAAAATTGGAGGGAGCGCCCCCTCCGATCATCAGGGCACCTTGTGCGAGCTCGTCAAGTCTTTCATGGCTCTTGTGGCCGCTACCGATTACCTAGATGTGTGTATTCCTCACGTGCTTTCATAGTGTTCTCACTGACATTGGCATAGTTCGAGGATCAGGAAGTGCAGCAAAGCGCTCGGCCTACGCTATTCTCATGAGCTTTTGAATTCGAGTCCGTTTGGGTGGTATGGCGTGTAACATAGATGCGGAGTGTAGGCTTCTTGTGGGAGCTTGAGCGATTGGCAGTCTCTATCATGAATGCATTCCAGGCCGGGCTATAGCCTTGCAAGATTTAACGTTGCAACTAGTGTCAAAGTTCTGATATCGTAAAGGTTATATAAATGGATAAAAACGAGGGTTATTCCATTGCTTGTTCCCAAACACGTGGGATATATATCCCGATGGTCTCCGGGTTATTGAGCGTTCAAGTCAGAGAGCTTTGGAAGTCTCTCACCCACAGCGGTTTAACACATAGATATAGGCCTGGCTGAATATGTAGGCAAATCATGGCCCATTGAAACCAAAGATATCCAACGTTGACATAGTTTCTACCATCTTCTGTCTAGTAATCGTGAAGAGCCGGAGCTCCTATCTTATCGCCGTGCGGAGCCAAGTTCCAAGGGAGAGCAACGTCAATTCCCCTCAACAACTCCCGGACTCCGCCCTCCCTTCCCCGCCTTGGTGGTGATGCTCGATCAATACTTGCCATTTATCCTTCGCAAAGAGCTCATCAACTAGAGTCGGACTGAACCGGGTAGATGCAGCAGCACTCGAGCGGCGACACCGAGAGGAGCGGTAAGCGCAAATCGATCGGCAAGAGGAAGCTTTCTGATCACGGAGAGCCATCGCAGCCGCAGACCCAGAGGACTATCTCTGAACTTCTGTCAAAGAACCTCCCTCGGGATAGTCTGCCGTCATCTACTTCCCCAGTCTCCAAACGGTCCCGTTTGTCCCTCTCTCCATCGCGCTCTTCGGCTCACCCAGTATCGCCCACCAAGATGTATAACTTCTCCGGTTCGCCACCCAAAAACGGCACTGCCTTTGGACGAAGCATTCCAGCTATGAATCCCTCATCAATCAAGAAGCCAGCGTTGAACCCGAATGCGCGACAGAATAACTTCAGTCCCCAAGCTGGTGCCAAGAAGCTCGTCGTCAAGAACCTGCGCACCGGACCTCGGGTCAACCAGGAGCCATATTTTGACAAGATCTGGGCGCAGCTCGATGCGGCTCTATCGGCCATATTCGAGGGCAAGAAGCCGGATATCTCTCTGGAAGAACTATACAAGGGCGCCGAGAACATCTGTCGGCAAGAGCGGGCCGCCCTACTGGCTAAGAAAGTCCAAGAAAGGTGCAAAGACTACGTTGCCGAAACCCTGCGAGACAATCTGGTGAAAAGAGCAGGTGGCGGGACCAATGTTGATACATTACGGGCAGTGATCGAAGCATGGTCGGCGTGGCATTCACGACTAGTAAGTGGCTGGCATTCGTCATTTGTCAGAAACATCGATTGGGAACTAACATTTGAAAAGGTCACCGTTCGCTGGGTGTTTTATTACCTCGATCAATCCTTTCTTCTACACTCCAAGGAATTTCCTGTGATCCGGGAAATGGGATTAATCCAATTCCGCTCCTACATCTTCGCCGATCGAAGCCTCAAGCCCAAGATATTACAAGGTGCCTGTGATCTCATTACCGCGGACAGAGGTGGGGAAGGAGGTGGAATGCCTGATCCTGCGTTACTGCGGGCTTCTATCGATCTCTTTCACAATCTCGATGTCTACAGTAGTGATTTTGAGCCTTTGTTCATAAACGAAACCGAAAAGTTCGTGGCAACTTGGGCTCAGCAAGAGGCTGAAGGGGACCTGGCATCTTATGTTGCCAATAGCCACGGATTGATTGAGCGTGAGATCGAGCGCTGTGCGCTATTCTCTTTCAACCAGAGCACAAAGCAGAAGCTATCGGAGCTTCTAGACCGAGTTCTGGTTTCTGAGCAGGAGGATGATCTTCTTGCAATGAATGATGTCCTTGGCTTGATGCGATCAAGTAATAAGAGCGCTTTGAAGCAGCTCTACTCTCTTCTCAGTCGGAGAGGCTTGACCAACAAATTGAAACCGGCTTTCAATACTTTTATTGTGGAAGAAGGGTCCAGCATCGTATTTGACGAAGCCAATGAACCAGAAATGGTCGTACGCTTACTCCAGTTCAAACAACAGCTGGATGCTACCTGGGCAGAAGCGTTTGATCGGGATGATGACCTCAGCCACGCTCTTCGTGAGGCCTTTGCCAAGTTTATGAACATTGGAAAGAAGTCCGAATCTAGCGGTGGCACGGACAATACGAAGACTGGTGAGATGATTGCTAAGCACGTCGATCGACTGCTGAAAGGGGGGTTGAAGGTAATGACCACCGGCGTGGTCGGCCAAGAGGACGTTACAATGGCGGATGAAGATGCCGAGATTGACCGGCAACTTGACCAAGTACTCGATCTATTCCGATTTGTGCAAGGAAAGGCAGTGTTTGAAGCATTCTACAAGAACGACCTTGCTAGGCGTTTATTAATGGGCAAAAGCGCCAACGACGACGCGGAAAAGAGCATGCTCGTGCGACTCAAGAAAGGTTGGTGCATCATTATGTCTCTTTCAATAGTGATGGTTCTAACTCTCCCAGAATGCGGCTCAAGCTTCACACACAATCTGGAATCGATGTTCAAGGACATGGATGTGGCGCGTGATGAGATGGCAGCTTTCAACGAGGATAAAATTATGAGAGGACGGTCGTCGATTGATTTGCATGTCAGCGTAATCTCTGCTTCAGCATGGCCATCGTACCCAGACGTCCCGGTGACGATTCCACCGATCGTCGCATCGGCTCTCGGCGACTTTGAGAAATTCTACAGCAAAAAGCACACCGGTCGCAAGCTTCAATGGAAGCACCAGTTAGCGCATTGTCAACTACGTGCTCGCTTCCCCAAGGAGAAGGTCCCGAAAGATCTGGTCGTCAGCTCCTTCCAAGCCATCGTGCTGCTGTTATTCAATGATGTTGCCGAGGGCGATAGCATGAGCTATGCTGACATCAAGAAAGCGGTTGGGCTTTGTAAGTTTTTTTCTTCTTTTTTGTCGGGACTGCTTCAAACCGACAAGAGCTAACTTCCATCGACAGCGGATCCGGAGTTGAAGCGCACTCTGCAATCGCTCGCCTGCGCCAAGTATCGAGTTCTGACCAAAACCCCCAAGGGCAAAGAAGTCAACACCACAGACCAGTTCTTGTGGAATGCCGGCTTTACCGATGAAAAGCGGCGCATCAAGATCAATCAAATTCAGCTGAAGGAGACCAAAGAGGAGAACAAGACCACGCATGAGCGGGTAGCGGCAGACCGGCACTACGAGACGCAGGCGGCCATTGTGCGGATCATGAAGGGTACCAAGGAGCCGATTACGCACCCTCAGCTCATTGCAGATGTCATCAAGGCGACCCAGCACCGCGGCGCACTCCAACCGGCCGACATTAAGACCAATATCGAAAAGTATGTTTCTCTGTTCCCGCGTCTTGCGAGCTCTTTTTTTCTGACCTAGCTTTCCCGCAGACTGATTGAGAAGGACTACATGGAACGTGTCGAGGGTAATAAGTACAGCTATGTGGCATAGACCTAGTGTATCTAGCAGTATTCACCGATTCACCCCTCAGGCGAGTGTTTGTAATTGCCGCGCGATCATAGCCTTCGTAGTGATTACCGCCACAGCCTCGTCCTAGTTGAACCACGCTTTCCATCTTTCAGCACTTGACAAGGAAGAAGTCCCCATCAACACCAGCGCTGGCCCACCTAGATATGTGCTTCCAATATTGTCCCAAAATATGTTCACTACGGACCACGGGAAGACCAAGGAATTATCGGGGTAGCTCCGGGCCCACAGCGTGTTCAAGCCCCTCAAGACCCAAGCCCCGGATTGGCCGCTTGGCGTCGGGGAATGGGGTGATGTATAAGGTCTTGAAGTAGTCCTTTTTACATGGGGCTCAGTGAGGTATAATAGAAAAGTGATGAATAATAGTTCCAAATGTCCATTGATGCCAATTCACGTTCCTTGTCGATCAAAACGAAGCCCCATTGCTGGGAAGTTAGAGGATTCTGTACACTGAACCCCCACACCCCGATCTGACAACCGGGCCTCAATGCCTCGCGGCTTGCCTGCTAAGGTCCCATGATGCGTGCCTCCACTTTTGCCCAGGCCCTGACCCTTGCTGTGTAGCTCTGGTCAAATGTTTCTGTCGCCCAGCTTTTAGGTTGCCGTTTCGAGGGGAGGGTAAATGAACAACGACAAAGCGATGAACGTAATGGTAGGGTGCACAATATCCCCGTGGTGATCGAGACGGTAGCTTTCGCTGCTTTCTCGTGAATCGTGAATACTGCGGGGACTCAATTGCCTCGAGTGAATGACGGTGTGTAGCCCACTCGGGCGATAAGACTGTGCCTGGCGGGATGTCCGCACAAGGTAATCCGAGCTGCTCCCGTGCTTTAGACCAACGAGGAAGCAGCACGATGAGCAATTGTGGTTCATGTGCACTCCGGAAATCGAATTGTGGATTCATGAAATCATTGGGCATGTCCGAGTATATATAGAGCGAGAGAGAGAGCTCTTTCCGAGCTTTTAGTGACTTCTTGGTCCCATCGGCGGAATACTTTGCGGCTTCATCACCCTTTCAGACAGCTTTGAAGTGAGTTTCAGTCCATTTACTCCCGATTCCCAACGAGTCTATCGGTGCAACCCTATTACCGTTTCCATCTGCCATGCTGCCCACTTTCAATCTCAAGGGGCAGAAAGGACGATTATATCCGCAATGGCTCTCAACTAACGGAATCCCCAGTCTGCGTCCATCCCCCACTTTTTTTCCCCGCCTTGGCCGCTCGAAGTAGATCCGCAGCTTGCCACCCTGCACAAAGCGCATTCCGGGGTTCTCTGGTTATTTAAACAGGCGTATCATTTGAGAATCTTCGTTGTCATCATATTCAGCGAGATTCAGCAACTGAATCTTACACTCTGGAGAAAAGAGGAAAAGAAAGAACAGAGAAGTATAACGAGAAACACCTTCACAATGCAGAGTATGTATTGCTTGACAGGCCGGAGCTACCTTAATCGCTAAGAATCGCTTGCTAACACGGACAAGCCAAGCACTTCTTCACCGATCCGACCCATTTGGTCATGACCGCACTGAATTCGATTACTCTCACCAACCCGTCGCTTGCCTTCGACGCCGAGCACAAGATCGTTTTCCGCCGTCCAGATGCGCCCCGCAAGGCTAAGAAAGTCTCCATCGTCACCGGTGGTGGATCTGGCCACGAGCCCGCCTTTGCCGGCTACGTCGGTCAGGGTCTCTGTGACGCTGCGGTTGCCGGCACCGTTTTCGCTTCTCCCTCTGCGGAGCAGATCCGCCGAGCTGCAATTGACCGTGTGCCCACCGAGGCTGGTGTTTTGATCATTCCCAACAACTATACCGGCGATGTGCTCAACTTCGGTATGGCCACGGAAAAGTCTCGTGCGGCGGGTATCCGCACGGAGTTCTTTGCGATCAATGACGACGTGAGCGTTGGGCGGAAGAAGAGCGGCAAGGTTGGTCGTCGTGGTTTGAGTGGTGGTGTACTGATCTTGAAATCAATTGGTGCTTTGGCTGAAGCTGGGTGAGTTGTCAGCTATGTCTGCTTGACAGGAATGTTGCGTGCTAATGAAACGAATCCAGTGGCTCTTTAGATGAAGTCTATGCTTTGGCCCAGCTGGTCAACGATAACATGCTCACCATTGGCTCTTCTCTGGAGCACGTCCATATTCCCGGCCGTGGAGTGCCCGAGGACACTATCCCGCCGGGCCAGATTGAGATCGGCATGGGAATTCATAACGAGCCCGGTTCGCACCGCGACAAGAATGAGCTCGTCACGGTCGTCTCGACCATGCTGACCCAGATGCTTGACGAGACGGACCCGGACCGTGCCTATGTCTCCCGCAAGTCCGAAGATGACTTCGTCCTGTTAATCAACAACCTTGGCGGCGTCAGCCCTCTCGAGCTGTCCGGGATCCTTGACGAGGTCCACCGCCAACTTGTCCGTGACTATAAGATTAAGCCTGTCCGGGTGATCCAGGGCACTTTCCTGACCAGTCTGAACGGTCTGGGCTTCAGCATCTCGCTTTTGAGATTGGCTGATACTGGCCTTGGCCCAGGCAAGTCTATGCTTGAACTCATTGATGCTCCGGCCGAGGCTCTAGGCTGGTCTGCCCCAATTCCCACATCCGTCTGGGAGAATCGGGTCGACACTTATCCCAAAGTTCAAAATTCTGACTTGGCCGAAAGTGCCCCCAGTAACCTCAAATGTACGTCTGGCCCCAGCACTTGGAACAAGTGAAGCATTGCTAAAATTAACAACAGTGGATCCTGCTGTGATCAAGAAGGTTCTTGGCGCCGGTCTGGCGAGCGTGATCAAGGCTGAGCCCGAAGTGACCCGGTTTGATACGATCGTCGGTGACGGTGATTGCGGCGTGGGCTTGAAGCGTGGTGCCGAAGCCATTCAAGCCCTGCTCGAGAAGCCATTGACCGATGACGTGGTCGTCACCGTGAGCCGGATTGTGGACGTGGTAGAAAACGTGATGGACGGTACGTCCGGCGCGATCTATGCGATTTTCCTGAACGCGTTGGCCCATGGCCTGCGCGAGCAGGACACGGGTTCGGCCCAGCAGGCTTCCACTGAGGTTTGGGCCAAGGCTCTCAAGCACTCCGTGACTGCTCTCGGAAAATACACACCTGCGAAACCCGGTGACCGCACCTTGATGGATGCACTCGTTCCTTTCTGTGATACTCTCTTCGAGACTCACGATATCCGAGTCGCGGCGGCGGCTGCTCAGCAGGGTACCGAGTCCACTAAGAGCATGAAGGCTAGTCTCGGTCGCTCCGTTTATGTGGGCGGCGAGTCGGAATGGATTGGCAAGGTGCCGGATCCTGGCGCTTACGGTCTCGCTGAGTTCTTGACTGGACTTGCCGAGTCTGTGTAAGGACTGGCTTGAACGTCCTTTCCTACCTGATAGATGACTAGCGTGATACCTGACCACGTGGGGTGGATGCTCGGTGGTCTTGTTACTATAATTTGACGATGATGATGATGACAATAAAATTGGGTTATCTTTGATCTGCCTACATCCTTGGATCGTGGACCTTGGAACTTAATGTCGATGCAAATGTCTTCATCTTAAAGATTCTTGGACCCTCGGTTGACCTGCATACGGGAGACAAGAATCCACAAGCTTAAAAGGTGGAAACACTTAGGATGCTACGCTAAACCAATCGAACCCAATTTTATGATCTCCCGAAAATCCATTGCTAACCGCTCTGATCCAGGTAAGACGCCGCCCGACGCTCTTCAAAGAGCGAACTCATCAACCCTAAAACTAGAACGCCGGAACATATGGGATTTAACGTCCGCCAGAACGATGAGAAAAAAAACATCGAAGATCAACGCACTCTCGGGGTCATCGTTGCATACGAATGTTACCTCACAGGAACAAGGGACGAGTACCCCGCGGCGGTGACGACCAGAAGCAAGGGTGAGACATCTCGTGGAGCAGAAATCAAAAAAGGGTATCGAGATCGATTACATGATGAATTTTTCGTCCCACCGGTAGTTCAGTGGGTACGATTTGCGGTGCAAGCAGGAGAGATCAACCATCCTGCAGATTCAAGAAAGTGAAATCTTAAGCGGGATGGGCATGCGCGAGATAAGATGATGTGGTAAGAACACTCAGCTGAGCAAGACGAGGATGACGGAGTCGCCGCGCAGGAACCTAGAGGAGATCAAAGGTCAGTCTCACAGGAGCACATAAGTCAAAGAACCAACAGGTGTGCGGTATCGATAGCAGATAGCAGCGGAGGCCCGAACGTACATCTTGCTGATGAAGCGATCCTTGTTCACACCCTTGCCCTTGTTACCCTTGGGCTTCTCAGTCCACATCTCCTTGACATTCTCGAGAACCATGTTGCAGTGTCGGTCAAAGGCCTTGACGCGGGCCAGAAGCTTGCGGTTGTTACGGCAGGAAATCAGGACCTGGGTGTGTGTGCGGGTGGCGGTCTGCAGAAGAGACAGCGGGCCGGCGGTGAGCTCGTGCTCTTCGACCTGAGCGACCTCATATTCACTGTAATGCGCAATGCACGATTAGTTTTCATGCTTCCTGTAGGGGTTTTGATGGCATGCATGGGGTGTTGAGGATTGTTGAAGGTGCGGGCCTTTTTTCATGTTTCGTAGCCCCGCACTTTCAGGCAGACATTTGAAGAACAGCAATGCAACCATGTCCATTGGAGCAACCGGCGAACTTGGGCCTAGATGGGAGGTGATGAGTGACATACGTGAGCTCGTTCTTAGGCTTGTTGAGCAGGTCTCTGGACTTAGGTCAGCTGGAAGATTCATTATGAGAGCAAGATGAGTCATTGACAACGTACTGAATCTTGGGGTCAGGAGCTGTCGACATGATGGGCGATGGATGAGGATATAAAAGGGCCGTGAAAGCCCGCCGAGCTTCGACGTCGCGCGAAGTTCGATTGGTCACGTGCTTCGGAAACTGTCGCCTTGAATATCAGGCCCAAGTGGAGCGTCACGCCTCACGTCGCGTACACGCTTGTTTGGGGGATCGTCGATAGCTTCACGCTCGCGCATGCAAGGCTTCTTAAACTCCTCCCCCTCCCCCTACTCTCCAGCAGCTGCAGATTTCCTTCCTCTCTTTTTCAATTTAACCCTTTTTGGTCAATTCCTAAGGTATGCAGCGATCTATCGTTTCCCTCCTATGAAGATCCACGCCAATTGCCCGGCTAACATTCCAGTCCTGCAGAACCTGCTCCACCACCCTGCTGCATAACCTACCGATTCTCCCGGTCGACCAGATCCCGTATCGATATGCTTGGCTGGTAGATCGGCTCTGTTGCCACCTTACCCCTGCCGAGTGCTACCTGGAGTGCATCCAAGTTGATTTGGTTCCTTTTCTTGTCAAATTCGACAAACTCCACTCTTCCTCCCTTCGGATCGCTGCCCTTGCCTCCTTTTATGTACTCGACCACCGCCATTCTCCTCTGTTTTACACTCCATGAACACTTGGTGACCTTCAATCTCCCGTGCATGAGGGTCAAGCGAAGCGTGATTCGAGATGGATTCTCAGGACGGAATCACTGTTCGCCCCATGAGGCGTATGGATATCCCCGTGTTTGTTTATGAGGGCTGAAGCTAAAATCAGTCGTGCTACAGTGAAGGTCTTATACACATTCGACAACGACAATAAGACGAATTGCCTGGCACGCTGGCCAAATGTCCTCGACATTCAAACTGCCTATTTGGATGAGCAAACCCCGGTCGGCGTGATCGAATTGAAGACATGTATCCAGGCGATCGTTTCAGCGAGGTTTGTGCCTCCGTTTTGGGTTCAACGCCTGTCTATCGAATGCTCACCAAGTTTTCATATAGCCCCGAATTGGTAGCTCAATTGGGAAAAGATTATACCGTTTACGCTTACGACTACTCCGAATACGAAACTCCTCTCGTCGGACAGGGAATGCTATCATGGGTCCTCGCCTCTGCCTCGCCAACACCAGACGCTCCGGCTCACCAGTCCAAGACTATGGTCACTGGTCGTGTGTGCAAAAATCCGCAAGGTCTTTTCTCGAGGGGTGCCGGTGCCCAAGAGACATTGGAGGTTAAATTGCGACTAGTTCCTGTGCCGACTGTCATGCAAAGCGAATATCTTGATAGCATGCAAAAATACAGGGAGCTGAGCAATGTCATCCCCCACGACTTCGATGCCCAAACATGGAGCAACTTCGTCCGCCAAAATCCCGCTCTGCTAGAAGCTGCTCGACAGAACGATCAAGTTTCTTCCCCGATGACTCACTCTGGGATTGAGCGATTCCACCAGCTGTTGAGTGAGGGTGCCACTCCACGCGAGTTCTCCAACTACCATAGTGAATCCGTTCGATCATCGTCGCCTACACATTCATTCGGCCCTCCTAGTCGGATGTCAACACCCGCTGGATCCCGCCCTTCAGCCCAGCACCAGCAGTCTCAATCGAAACACAACTTTGGTCAGAGTGATATGATACGCCCTTCATCCAGTGCTTCTATGCATGACATTGACTTCCAACATCAAAGTTTTAGTGGCCGGCCCAGACGGGATTCTATGCAGTCTGGTTATGGAAGTGGTGCCGATGATGTCGCAGAGCCACAGCCTCGGAAGAGAGCCAAGCTTGTCCAAGCGGGCTGGCCTGGCAAGACTGATATGAATATCGAGCGGCAACCCAGCTCGTTGCGTGTCATGGCCAGCACTGCCGCCTCGGTCCGAATCCATCGCCCTACCCCAGTCAACCCTGCTCTTGCTGTGGAGCAGTCTCACGAGGAGCCTATTCGCCCACCTACCCCCATCTCTCGACCTGGAGATATGCAGCGTCGGGGGCGACTCCAATCCAGCTTGCTTCGAGAATCCTCGACCAACAGTGTCTCATCATACGCTTCACCATATTTCAACAGCGATGATATTGTCGCAACGGACCAGAGTGCGCAATCTCCAGATGATTCACGCTACCAGGGTCTCTTTGAGCCTGGGTTCAATATGCCATCGTCACCTCCCATTTTGGATGGTCACCGGTTCGCGCAAAGGTCCAGTCCCGTACTGCCTGCTATGTCCCTGGACACTGATTCGGGCTTCATGAGCGGTGGTTTCGATGATCTCCTGGATGACGGGGCTCCTACCCCCGTGGAGGAGGGACAAAGGATTGAGTCGCGCGAAGTCCCCTCTGAGAAGCGTTCTCGCCCTGTTCGATCTGCAGTCCAAGCCAACTCTCCTGCTAGTGCCATCGGTCTTATGTCAGAAAACGCGAATGACTCAATTGTGATGAACGATGGCTTGACAGAGCAGAGCTGTAGTAAGCCACCTACCCGTCCGACCACATCCGCTGAGTCGAGGCCATCTTCGCGTGCTGGCGTTCGACTTGCTCCGAAACCGCTAGCACCGGCACCAATTTCCCATAATGAGATTGTGCACTTGATGAATGCCATCCCTGCCAGCGATCCAATTGCTCCTAGCCAGCCGCCTCCCCTTCATCACTCACATACCTGGAATGGCCCAATGAGTGATTACACTTTCGTCGAGACCCCAAGGCCTCCGACTGCAATTAGCAAGCCTCGCAGTGGAACAGGTGCCAAACGATCCAAGCAAGTGCAAGTCCGCTTGGAGCAGGCTGTCAAAGCCGGTGAAGTTCCTCCTTACTGCGAGAACTGTGGCTCCGTGGAAACCCCAACGTGGCGTCGAGCCTGGTCGATGGAGGTTTGCGGCAGTGAACAACTCGCAACTGAGATGATGAATGGCCTCAACATGTTATTTTGGGAAGTTCAGGAACGGAATGAGCAGGGCGAGGTCACCCGATTCAAGATCGTGAAGAAGAGTCTAGCCAACGCGGACAAGGGTTGGACACAGGACCTGCTTTGTAACCCCTGTGGTCTGTGGCTTCACAAGTTCAAGCAAATGCGTCCCGAGAACAAGTGGAACAAGCAACCTGCAGATAAGACCGGCAACAACACGAAAAAGCGCTCCTCAAGGAATCGCAAGCAGAGTGGTGGCCCGCTTTCTAAGCCTAGTACTCGGGCTCGCAGCAATGGCCCGCCTACTTCCACTGCAGCATCTTCTCCAGCTCCCACCGAGGCCTCTTCCGTACAAAATGAGGAAGGCACCACTCCTCAAGCGGTCAATGATCGGGATTATTCCGGCGACCACCCCAGCAAGAAGCGTCGGGCAAACAGTGCAGAGCCCCTGCAGTCTTCGGAAACTGCTAGGCAGCGCTGGGCTGATCAGGATGCTGTGGAGGCTCTCCGCCGAGCCATCCAGTCCAGTCCAGCTAGGAACCTGGAGAAGCGAATTGCTCCTACGCCTGAGGATACTACTCACCTTACCCCTAAGCCTGTGCGACGAGCCCTTTTCCCTTCTTCTCACAATGACGGCGCATTGAAAGACCTGGATGCCTCCTTTGTCAACAGCTGTTCTCCCCGACGCAGCCCCCGCATCGCTTCCCGTGGAGAAAAAGCGGCCCAGGAGGATAAGGAGAATTCGGAGCCTACACCTCATGATGATATCGATGGCCTTTTCGAAAGCCCTTCCATGGACTTCGATATGCCAATTAGCCCTACCCCTCGCCGCCGCAACCACCGCATCAACGCAGTACACGAGCGCCGTCACTCACTGCCCGGCAACTCACCCACTGCTAACCGGCGCAAGGAGATTGGTTCAAACATGAACCAAAGCCCGACCCGTCTAACTGCGGAGCGCCTGCAACGTATCCAGGAGGGCAACGGGCGGGCCACTCCCCGCCAGCATCGGTCACCTAACAAGCATGGTGGGCCCACGCTTGCAAACGCGGGTCTTCACTCGGAAGCATTCCAATCTCTCGATGGCATGATTCTCGATATCTTCGATGAGGCTCCTGATCAATCTGACTTTGACTTGGAGAACGCCAAGTTAGATGAGAATTGGGCTGACTGGCTCCCTAATGACTACGTCTCTCCTTCTGGCTCGGAAGAGGGCCCCGGCCCTTCAGAGGACCTAATGAATGCAATCCTCTCCGACTCGACCGTCATGAAAGACAACATGCACGACTCACAATACCACCTTTTCAACTTCGGTGACTCGGAGATGCCCGATTCAGGCTTCTTTAGCTCCGATGCTCTCAACACAGACCCCGTAGGTCCAGCATCAAAACGCCAGCCTGCCAGTGAGCAGAGTCACGGCCGACAGACAACCTCTCCTACAGCGTGAGGCAATGTCTAATAGCAAGTTTCACTTTTTTTGTTCTATCTTTGTCTGATTTTGAGCGACGGCGTCTTGGTTGGGTGGCTTGTTCTCTTTATTGCATCCCGACCTCTGAGTGGAAGCACCTTTCAGCTTTCATCTGATGATATTCTGCATCGTGTTTCTATGATGATCAGAAGTACCTTGTTGGTCTTCTCCACAATCGTTGTCCCTTATGTGTAAGCCTGTGGCTGCACCAATATGGCTATTGCTGTCACTGAGCAGCAAATAATGATAAACGACAAACAATATAAATGAGAAAATCTCTAATTCAAAAATTCATTATGAAATAGTCTTGCAAAGTCAGATCGAACCTCGACAGTATCGGTAGCCAGGCTTTCCATCTTGTATCCGGAGGCGCTGAGATCCAGGCCATTAGGTAGGTTCTAAGGTTGACTGGCAAACTGCCCGTTCGTGGGGAGTCATCAGAGGAGTGGTATTTGTAGCATTTGCTGGGGAGACTGACACCTTGATCAATTGTTACCTTGAGCAAAAACAGTACAGCCAAGTTGGTGCACAGCTCAGGATTGCCTAGTTGCATTTACATAACCTACTGGACGCAAAAGCCATGAGATGCTTATGGATAGCATGATATAATTCTGCTATCGACGAGCTATGATCATAACGTCGTGTTAAATATGCAAAGTTTGACAAGCAGAGGCTCTCAGCGGACAGTGGTCTCCCCGTTTCTCCGATATTCCATGTACTTTCCATGGTTGCACTCGTGGATAATCCCTTCAGTCCACTCGTGGCTCGTCTGCGCACCGAGCTGCTGCAACCAAGCGAAACGATGCTAGAATACTATAGAAACCTCCTTTCAAGTCTGCTTCTGGACTACTCTTGCGTAGGAAGAGTTCGCCCAAGAGGTATATAGCATGTCAATTCGACCCCAGTCTCGCGAGTATCAGTTACTCAGCATCGTAAAAGACGCCCTTGAAACGGTGCGTAGCCTCGACGACTTGCTCATAGATCTTGTAATCTAAGTTCAAAGTGAATCATGTTAGATTAAGCATTTATCCTGTGCTTATCAAGAGAGACTCACCACAGTCGGCTGGGTTGCCCCAGTCCGTCGTTCCAAGCACTCGAATGCCGAGTCCCTAGAAGTTCTGTAAGTCTGTTGTCCAAGCAGGTTGCGCGTGGCCACGCTTCAGGATTGAGCTCATTCATTTCTGAGACCCATCTGAGTTCGTGAAGAATAAGGAACTTCGAATGCATACCTGTCCACCCTCGAGATCCGCAACCTTCCCGATCACTTCAACAAGTTTTCCCATCTGCAGGTGGGAGTCCGGCTTAAGGATGAGCGTAACATCGCCATTGCCACCACATGTGATTGTCGCAGTATCGCCGTGGAGAGCGGACACGGTGCCCAGCAGACGGACAGTGTGGGTTGAACGCGAGCCGGAGCTCGAAGGGTGGAAGGCGTGCAGGTGGGCGGGAAGAATGCGGGGGGTCTGGAGAGACATTGTGATGATTGATTTGCTGCTTGAGCTGGGACCCGTTGAAGAGGACTGTCACAGAGAGCTGCTCGAGATGATTGAATTCGTCGAGTTGAACTGGAGATCCAGGCTTCTTGGGCCGACGCGGTGCGCGGAACGCGTGGTCACGTGGGGTCCATAAAGAGCTTAATAGTTCGAGACCGTGGAGTTCTGCGGCGATTCAAGATATTTCCAGACTTACGAGATATTCCTCTCGTATCTGAATTTAACGCAATGACTACTAACAATTTCTTCCACTATACAATCCTCTCATATATAAAAGTTCATGTTTCTCATAAGGCTATTCCAGTAAATCATCACGTGACATTATCAATTTCAACCCGGAGCTCTCTTCATACGTCAATACCTCCAGCTTCGAGCCAGTCGACTCCAGAGACCAGACAAATGGGCACAGCGTATTAACCTTAAGCTTTATCTATAAGCAACGTGCCAAAAACATTGCTGACCAACTCCTGCGACAACTGGGCACGCAATTTGACCAAAATGCCTCCTCCACTCCCCTCGCAGCACCGGGGGATGACCGCGAACCCGCTCAAGCCAGTGAGCCGGTACCGACCTGGGAAACCCGTCGCAGAAGATTCCTCGTCATCAGAAGAGGAAGAGGAAGATGATATCGAGGCGCAAAAAGAACAAGAACGACTCCAACGAATCGAAGCGCAGCGCAAAAGACAGCAAGCGCCCAAGGCGAGCTCATTTCCAGCCGCCGCAGCTCGAAAAGCTCAGGAAGAGCCCGAGGAGGACGAGGAGGGATTCAAGACCGAGGAAGACGAGGATCAAGCCCCGGCAGCACCAAAAGCTAGGTCTACGCAGCCTGACTCAGATGAATCAGAACCTACAGCACACGAACCTGCTCCGGTAGCAGCCCCCGAACAGAGTGAAGAGGAAAGTGAGGAGGAAAGTTCTGAAGAAGAGAGCAGCTCCGAGGACGAAGCGCCGCGGAGGATGCTGATACGGCCTACTTTTATCAAGAAAGACAAGAGAGGCAACACCGCAGTGCAAGACGAAGCCGAAAAAGAAGCGGCCGAAGAGGAAGCGCGACGCGCGCAACGACAAGAAAAAGCAGACCAGCTTGTCCGTGACCAACTCGAAAAAGAAGCGATCGCCCGTTCAGCCGGCAACCGAGCCTGGGACTACGACGAGTTAGTAGAAGCGGACGAAGAAGGCGAAATCGACGACCGCGACGGCATAGATCCAGATGCCGAGTACGCAGCCTGGAAGCTGCGCGAGCTGAAGCGAATCAAGCGCGAGCGTGAAGCGATCGAAGCAGCGGAGAAAGAGCGCGAGGAGATCGAGCGCCGTCGCAATCTCACTGCAGAGGAACGAGACCGCGAAGATCGCGAGTTCATCGCGAATCAGAAGGAAGAGCGCGAGGCGACACGTGGACAGACTGGGTTCATGCAGCGATACTTCCACAAGGGAGCATTCTTCCGGGACGATTTGGAGCGCGAGGGATTGGATCAGCGCAACCTTATGGGACGGCAGTTTGTGGACGAGACATCGCGTGAGACCTTGCCGGAGTATATGCAGGTTCGCGATATGACCAAGCTCGGCAAGAAGGGCCGGACTCGGTATCGCGATCTCAAGACGGAGGATACCGGTCGTTTCGGCGAAGGGTATCAGAATCGGCGGCGAGAAAATGCGCCGCCAATTGGTATTACAGACGAGCGATTCATGCCTGATCGGAGAGATGATCAGCCTCGGGGTCCTACGGGAGCCAATGCCAGTGCTGTCCAGCCCCGACGGAGATCAAGGACTCGTTCTCCTCGCCGAGACCGCCGCGACGAGCGCAGTCGGTCTCGAGAGCGTCGGAAACGCAGCCCTTCACCTTATGAGGATAGAGACAAGCGCCGACGGGTAGACAGTTCATGATCAGCCTTACGACCGAAGCGTAGCTTCCACACTTTTCTTTCTGGCGTTGGCGCGGAGTCTGATCAAAAATTGCATGGGGCAGATTTCCTACTTTATGTGATATCCTGGCATTTCGAGCAACTGATACTCCCTGGTTCGGATCTTTTGTTGAATCTAGCATGTGCCCCTCACCTGGAGGGCGTGTCATTGTTTGAAAGTGATATCTGCTATACCAAAGAGTAAAAACTTTGTACATAGAACTCCATAGAATGGGATTCGATGTGACATCCCGACCACGATGCGCTTTTGAGACTTCGTTGAACAGTCTCAACCGGGATGAGAAGTGGAGTTATATCGGCGTACAAGCCGCAAGTTCCCAGACGTAGACCTTGCAATGGCACAAGTTTTGCACGAGGCGTGATGTCTGCTTGACTGGCAGGTCTAGACGCAACTGAAGGATGAAACGATCGGAGATTGGTCTTCGCCTATTTGACACCATTTCGCTCCAGAACCTTTTCACGCTCCATCACACTGTCCCCAAACCGAACGAGGAACACAGTGCGGCTGGGCCACATCTCCGTCGGCTGGTTATGGGCTGAGACCTTGGCTTCAAAGCCGCACCCATCGCACACACCCTCGATGATACCGGCCACGAAAGCAGCGCAGTTGAGCATGCTCATTTCGCGCGGCACGCTGATATATGTGTTGACTAGGGGGTCATTGTCGGTGATCATGTATTCATTTGGGGTGTCTGGTGAAACGGAGTGCTCGAGAGCATCGGCGGAGCGTTGGAAGAGCAGGCGCCAGAGCGGGCCATGAATCAAATGGAGGAGAGTGATGATGCGTAGGGGGCGATTTGGCGGGGATGAAGAGGTAGATGAGCTGGAGAGTGCTGAGGATGATGTGGACGTGGAGCGGTAGAAGAGGAGGTCGAGGAGGCGTAGGCCTAGGGGGTATCCTTGTTCGTTTAACCTGAGCTATCCGTTAGTAGACGTCGGCTGTGAGTCGGGAAGAGCGCACCGTTTCTCTAGATCTTGGATTCCTGTTACGCGCCGTTGGGCGTATGTCACCATCTCGCCGAATAGGTAGGCGAAGCTCGCCCGACTGGACTCTGCATTGCGGCTCCGATTGAGGTGTCGGTCGTAGATGGTCTTTCGATTCGAGGGTACTCGGAGACCCTGTGTTGGCTGTGGTGTCAAGGCCTGTTGCGAGATCTGCTGTCTATCGCTAGCGCCTGGTTGAGGCGCACCTGCGTTGTTGGTGGATATCATTGACGAATGTCTGGGCGGCGCGGCCATGATGTCTGTATGGAGGGGGCACGGGGGATGAATTGCCGGGATTGAATCCGGACAGTCGCGAGGAGAGTTAAGGAGTGTGGAAGGGTACAGCCAGAGCGGTATCGACTTCAGATGTTCATGATGTAGTTCGTGAACATTCCAAGCCGAGTGGGAAGATGGTCGGAGGTTGAGCTGAGATGCGATCTACGGTGGAGCACATCACCCGCGGGTGCAGTCCTAAGGGTTTAGAAATTTCTACTCTAATTTGACAAGATATTGATGGGTTTGAAGGTATAATCATGTTCATTGGATGATCTATATAGCAATATGCAGTCCAGTCCTGCCCAGTCTCCATGAGAATCTACAGACCCGACAAGCTTGATTTTTCCCGCAGGCTGACGGATTCGCAAAGTACGAGACGAGAAAAGCACCGCAGACACTGAGTAGAAAAGCAATCGAATGTATAGATAGTTTCACGACGATACTGGAAGACCAAGTTCTGTTCTGAAACCATGCAATGTTAGCAAGGTGCTTCACGAAATCACGAGTGATAAATTGAAGTCATTGAAATTAAGACCAGCGAAATAATCAGACATCCAAGGAAGATTCTGCGCACAGTGCCATCTTGATTTGGGTTCAAGCGATGACTAGCGTGGAAACTGCGAATGTAGGAAAAAATTTTCATCATAAAAGACCGAAGCCTTTCGCTGGTGCAGGGAGAGAAAAAGAGTGTCGATGAAACTTACCAGTTAGTGAGAGAAGAGAATGGAGGAAAGATCACGGCGACTTCAAGTTAACCCGGGTAGAGCAACATTAAACTCATAGCCCGGGTGAAGGTTGAAGAGAAATTGAGGAAAGAAAAAAAAATTCGGGGCGGGAGGCTTTTTATAGGGCAGCCAAGAGCTGCCCGGGAAACGGACACAGGACCCAGTTCGACCCGAAGCTTCTAGCGACTATCCACTTGGAAAATTTGAGCCGTTATTTGCCTGATGGGGTTGTAAACAGTTCTTTTTTACTTAATAGAATTGGGTAGTACTTTCTGATGGTCAATGTAGAGGCCTAGAACCACGACACAGTCCCAGCTCAGGCTCGATTCTGCCGTTAGAGTCAATCTTGATGGTAAGAGGCTTTGACATGTTAATATCATTCATAGCTTTCCATTGTATGGACCCTATATGTATCTTCAAGCTCAGCCATCCAGCAGCCGTCGCAATCTAACTGAATAGGAATGGAGAATTCCATGCATCGAACTGCGCCGCCTGCACTCCAGGAACACCCGCAAATTTATTTGATGAACGCCTTCTGTTTCGTACGCGAGTTCCAATTCAAGGTCTTCGAGATACTATGCACCCAGTCCTCGCTGCGCCGTCCTTCGGGCAGCACATTGGCAAAGGGATACCGCGACGCCGACACAGTCACGTAGTCGCCGGGAAGCAATTCGACTCTGTGAAAAGAAGTTAGTTTTTTTTCCATCCACGAAAGCATTAATATCGTTGCTAGGAGGTGACATACCTCTCGCGACCATCAAAACTGGCCCATGAGCTTGTGCGGGCATCGTAGGGTACTCCCATGCGTAACACAATGGTGTCTGGGAGAATAATCGGGCGGAAGGACAGGGTGTGCGCGCAAATAGCGGTTACAAGAATAACAGGGTTCTCAGGGTGCGACAAGGATCCGCCAGCTGCAAGATTGTACGCCGTCGAACCGGTCGGGGTGGCAACGCAGATTCCGTCTGCAAGTAAGGTAGTGAAATGCTCATCGTCGCCAAACAGCTCGATTTGAGACATAGCTGGTGAGGGAGTTAGCAAATACTTATGCAGGACTTCGATTGCGGGTGCTTACTGGGGTTTGGCCCGCGGTCCAGAACCACATCGTTCAGGATCTCGTAGACTCGATCCGGCGTATGTGTTAATGTGTCCTCGCCTTCTTCTCCGATGAGTTCCTCTACCAGGTCTCGGCTGGAGAGGCTTCGTGCATGCGGATCTTTCAATCGCGCTTTGCTTCTCATTATGGTGCATTCGAATCGTAGCCGCAGACTGACGGTGACTCCGTCTCTAAATGCATTTTCAAGAATCTTCTGGTAATCTGAGAAGTCGAAATGGGTCAGGAATCCCAATGAGCCCAATGAGAAGGACAAAACGGGTGGCACGATACGCTGGAACAGCCAGCTGGTATAGAGAACTGTTCCGTCGCCGCCGAGAGTGATTACAAAATCAAAAAGATGTGGCTGCTCCTGGACAAGCTTAGGATCCCAGAATTTGAGCCGGCCCTGAGCAGTTGGCTCCTCTTGCAGCAGCTGCAATGCTCCAAAGTCCGGATGTGTCTCCAAACGTCGCTCCACGTAGACGGTGTACAGCGTGTCGCGATCTTTAGAAAGCAACCATCTTGTGACCTTCCTGGTCAAGCTGACGAGAGATTCATCATATGCCTTGCTCACGACAAATACGTTCTTGACGGTGAGCTTGAGCTTGACGCTGCCCAGTTTCTTAGACAATTTGCGCACGTTCCAAGCCATGTCTGACAGCTGTCGCTTCGTCAAGTGTCGCGATTGAATCACAGCCGGAACCGGCTTCAAGATCTTGTTATCGCTGTCGACCACCGACACTACTTGGTCCTCGCCGAGGCCTTTCGTATCAACGGTAGGCTCGTCCTCTTCGCTGAGGGTACGAATCACGTCATCCGCCTCGTTGGACTTGCTCAAAGGTGTCTTCCATTCACCAGCTATCAAGGAATGGACATAGCAGGCTGTACTTTTGTCAAACGCCTCGATATGAGAGCTGACTCGCGGTTTCTCCATTGTAACAAGCGAGGACTTGCGGCGATGGTTCGAATCGGGATAGAAGACGACCTGCAAAGGAAATAATTATTAGATGAAGCCCATAAACCGAGAAAAAATGGCTCCCCATACCTCTAGCTGGTCCCGCGTCTCGCTATCGCTGGTTCCTCCGTGGGTCTAATGAGCTGGTCAGTGTCGCTGCGACTGCCCCGCCTCGGTCCACGTACCTCGTCCACGGCAGCTGAGGATGCCTCTCGGTTACCGTGGTCCATGGCGCAAAGATTCTGGACTTCTTGTTTCGTAGCTCAAGCAATCATGGCGAGTTTTGATTTGCGATTCCGACTTGGCCGCAGTGTGGTGGGTTGCGAACGGCTTGGAAATGGGAGAAGCGGGTATGACGTCGGCCCGCTAATCTCTCGCGATCTCGACTTCCATCTTGCATCTTTCTAAAGCATGTACAATTTCAAGAAACTGGCGTACTCGATAATTCTAAACGTCAAGAATATGAATTCTGTCTTGATTTTGGCTGAGTCTAGATTTTACCTTTGGGCCCTCTCGGCATTTGGTGAGCAATGCAGATCCCCAGGAAGAACCTCTACACTCATGTTTATATTCTGCCATAACTACATGTTGTTCTTCATTGTTCGCAGAGCATCCATGACCTCCACCGGATCGGTCTTTCCAGTCACTTTCTGGACCTCTGGGTCCTAAAGTCTTTGGGTCAGTATCCGGGTATGGTCGATGCCGGCGAATAATACTTACATGAACGCGCATGAACACATTGTGGAGCTAGACCTTTGAGTCAGTCTTTTCCCTTTTCCAAAGTTACTATGTCAGACATACCTTCTCATCGCCGATGGTGAACTTTCCCTGCGTCTCCTTGTTGGCTTCGGCAAAAGCCTGAAGCTTCTTGATGGGCTCCGTTTGGGACACATGGATGCAGAACTTCACGTTCGCCTTGGTGTACTCGTGGCCGGGCTTTGGCGTGTCAGTCAAGATTTGAAAAAAAAAAAGACGGTGTAACATACATAAACCTTGGTGTCGTCTGGCAAAGATGCCAGCGTCTCGTTCAATGCCTTGTGCATCTCTGCGGCGTTACCCTCAAAGAAGCGGCCGCAACCTGAGTCGATTGGTCAGAGCTCGATTGTATACAGCTGTGATGTGAAGAATTGCAAAAAGAATGAAACTCATACCTCCAATGAACAGGGTATCACCAGTGAATACCACACGTTGGTCACCGTCTTGCATATAGTAACAGATGCTGTCTTGAGTGTGGCATGGGGTATGCAATGCCTTGACGGAGATACGGTCTCCAATCTTGAACTCTTCGCCGTGTGCTGGGGTCCTAGTGACAGACTGGCTTTCTTTGCCTCCAATAACGGGAAGCTTACCAAATTGCTTCAACTGGGAAGAATTAGTACAGAATCCACAACTGAAGCTGAAAGATGCTTACCATCTCATCGTTGCCTCCAGCATGGTCCCAATGGCTAGCCCGGTATGTTAACAACACACACACTCTCTCTCGCTCGACCGGAATATAAAGAAGATTCAGGAACTTACTGATGAGTGTTGACAATTGCTGTCAATTCAATCTTCCCAGCATCGATCTGAGACTTCAACTCGGGTGCCACTCTGATTCACAATCAGCTTGACATTCAATAGCCAATGATATAACTCGAACTTACTCCGGGGGGTTGGCGGGGTCGATGATAACCGACTTTTTTGTCGGTTCGTCAGTGACAAGGTAGGCATAGTTATTGCCCTTCCCCGTCCCTAAGGCAAGTGAAGGTAAGCTCAATATATCCTCTGATATCATCACCATGTAGGATGCACTTACACATAGGAATTGACTGAATATGCATGGCTCGGACGTTCGGGGTGCGAAGCTGACGAAGACCAAAGGATCGAATAGTTCTTGTAAACTTCATCACAAGACAAGATGAAGGCAGGAGTGCGGGGACATAGCTGTGTATAGCGGCGGCAGCTTGGGATGACATATCAAACGTCATACGGAACATTGGTTTTCCCGAGTTCCTTAGTAATGACATGGTGTCCAATTGGATACTCTCAATAGCGTGTAGTTGGTAGTAAATGTTTATTTTTTTTATGCTGCCAGCAGCACGGTGTCTATGGTATATTACAATTGTCTAGATAGATGCAATGCCCAATGGACGACTGTCCCATGCCTCAACGGGACCCCACCCATGTTCCCGGAGTTTCTGGTCAACATCTGGCAGGCTAGCGTTGACGTTCTGGGATGACCCTTTCTTGTATCGTTTCTGGGCAGCAAGCTTTGCTTTAGAAGGTGCCGCCCTCGGAGAAATCTCCCGTAATCTATCACTTAGGAGCTTAGCCCAGTGATTGGGACTTTCACTGCAGGCTGCAAGAATGTAGCTGCGAGGGAAGAATGACTGATGTGACTCCCACTCTGGTGATGTCAACAGATGTAGAAGCCAAAGGAATAGTCCTTCGGCGTAGGCACTCTCAGAAGTTTCGTTTGCGGGGTTGAAGACCAAGCTGTGAACCAGCTCCTCGGCCAGGTAAACCACAACGGATGGATGGCTCTCTGCGATCTTTTGTAGAACAACATCCCAGGTCTCGAACTTTTCATCCAGGGATTCTCCAGGTCTGCCAAGAATGTTTAGTGTTTTGCGTGTGCAACCCCAGAGCAGGAGAACTTACTCTCTCGCAGAATCAATCAACGTGGACCGCTCTAGTAAAGCAGCAGGCAGAGACCGAACACCCTCACTCGACGCATCACAGATAGAAACAAGCTTAGCCGCAATGGAGATTTCGTGGTCTCTCTTCCGCTTCTTTGAAGGCGTATCTGAGGCAGACTCGGTTGAAAATTGCCGCAAAGTGTCGCGGAAGGCCTTCTTGACCGACTCACTGTTGTCAAACTGGATTGCAGAAAAATCACCTAGGTCTTCGACACTGACCCAGTAATTATCCCAAAGCCACTCAAGGGACCGTTGTGAAGCCTTTCGGAGCACAACCAGCGACGGCGGCTCGCGGTGAGTTGCCTCATGACGCAACTCGACAAAAGAGGCAGGCAGTCCCAAGTCCATAGCACGCTGAAACATGGTTCTGCGCTGTCCATGGATCTTGGTGTCAACGAGTCCCGTAACGAAGCTGTGATGTGTGATCAGTTTGAGATCAAAAAGCTTAGCAGTAGATGTTACGGGCATTAGACAAGCATTATGCCTTGTGCCTGACATGGAAATCAGATGAGATAAAAAGAGAATCATACCGGCAAAAAGCAGCCGAGTAAGTCGCTCGGATAGAGAAGATGGAATTTCTCTGCGCATCATCGTGGAGAATAGCATCCGTCAACAACGCAGTTGCTTCGACATGGTGCGGCAGATTTCCACGGAGTTTCCACGCCTCAACCTATTTCTTCCATGAGATTAATCGAATCATCCAAAATCGTAGGGTAACGTACCGTTGCGCAGGCGTGAGCGCGCATGTCCGGCCCATCATAGGAGGGCGGCGGATAAAATTCGCTCCGCACCTCGAGCAACTGGCTTTTGGTCTTCCACGGGGTAAATACGAGCTTAGACATTTCCACGCGGGCTTTTGAATTGAATGCTGGCCTTTCGTGGTGCCACACTTGTCGTGTTGGATCGGTGTCTCGCGAGAAATATTTTCGGGTGATGGTTAATCCATTAGGTTGGTTTTTCCGCGAAGCTCATCCAGGGCCCAATCAAGAGTTCGGCTTCTTGTCTCGGGAGGATCAGGAAATGTACAAATTTGGAAACACGATCCGTATCTGAAATCTTTGATTGTGACTGAGTGTCTATGCTATGCTATGCTAATGATGAAGGTCATGTTATGCATGCCTCGAAAGTGTTCTGGTCCTAAGGGTATCCGGTGTCCAACTCCATTCCCCCTAAAAAAACAAAAAAAAAAAAAAAAACTCCGTGCTATGCCGCTATTTGGTCACAAAGAAATCAAAGTAGGAGAAGGAATTTTTGTGAGGCAGTGGAATCAAATCCAGCCGTAGCCATAGTTCATACAGGGCTGGTTGAGGTGCACGAAAGGCTGCGCCGTGGTCATCGTCTGCTGGTCCATGTCGTCATGGTCGAAGAAGAAAGACTTGTGAAGAAGATTGAGAGCCTGCTTGGATGGCTGCTTGGGTAGCGAGAAATTCGAAGGCTGGGACATGGGCACTGTCTCTTGGGCAGCGGGTTGTATTTGTTCGGCGGCGATCTCATCCCCATCCTCATTTTCGTCGTCGGATGGCGAAAATGTTTCTTCAAGCTTGAGACCCTTTCCAAGCGATGTCTGCTGGGTTTGAGCCCGGAGTCCATCCGGATGGCTGTACAGGCCCATTCCAACAAGCTCTTCTTCGCTCTTCGGTTTCTTCTGCTCTTGGGAAGCCGATGAATCAAATTGCTGAATAGGCAGAAAGTCGGGAGTCGATGGGCCGCTTAGCTCGCCGGGTGAAGGCACACTGGCATAACTAGGGCACGCTGTTGCGGCCGGAGGAATATTTGCCATGGTCAACATATCCAGCGACCAGCCATCAGATGTAGTCTGGGCCATGTTGGACATGTCCATATTGGTGGTAGCGACATCCCATGCCATAGGCTCGACCTGCGAGTTTGACATGGACATTGCCGGGGTCTGTTGGGGTAGAGGCATGGGGTTTTGCATCTCGGGGTACATTGAAAGATAATCAGGCGAGTAGGCTGGGCCAGCGGAGACGGGATAAGACATCATGTTGTCATTGGCGTAGACCGGATAGCCAGTCATCAGTTGATCCGGGAAGGCACCCATGGCGGCATGATTCTCCGAGGTAAAGTCAGGGGCACTTGTCGGGTTCGACAGGCCTCGAGTACGGGCTGAGGAAGGGTGCCAGCTGATCGGGCGTGAGTTCCGGGCCGCAGAGGCAAGAAGTGCGGCCTCCCAGGACGGATACTGATTTGAAGAGCCGTGCATAGCACTCTGAACGACGGTCGCCCTTCTCCGTGCCATTGCCGACGAGGGACTGTTTCCCGCACTGCGGGGCTTCATGACGCGAGCCTGTCGGGGCCGAGGGAAAGCACGAGCCCAGTCTTGAAAATTCATGTTGTTGAGTTGGCTATAAGATTCGTCCGGAAGCCATGGAGAGCCTGTTGAAGAGGCAGGTTGTTGATAGCAGTAATCGGCCATAAAAGCAGAGCCGCAATACCTTAGAGAATAAGGTCACAGCAAATAATGATCTTAAAGTACGGTCAGTGGGACGCAGTTGATGACAAGGGAGAAGAAGACGCACGAGAAGGTGGGGGGGGAAAACAGCAAGGAGAGGCAGGAATAGATATAGATTAGATGATAGTAAGAGCCGATGTTCCAAAGGAACAGCAGCAAGGTAATGAGTTGTTTGATATCCAGGGTCAGCGGGCAAGGGCCCCAACGTTATAAGGGAATCCAGGGAGCCTGGCGATCTACCACCCGCCCCAGCTCCACGATCCCACCGCACATGCTAAGATGACACGACGTTGACACTAGTGGACTAGAAAGAACCAAATAAAAGACTGATGAATCACTGGTCGCGGTCCCACCGTTTCGGCCAGGACCCAGAAGGGTACAAGGGGTAATCCTCCGGAGTGTACAGGCCACGATGATCGGACCTATACGTCGTAGCGCGTCTGATGGAGACATGGAACATGCTTTTGGAGGCGAACATGGGGAAAGACGCTGATCCACAGCTGAGTCCGACCAAATGGACGCAGACCCTCACACGGGCCCAGTCTGGGGCTACACTTCCGTCTTTTCCTCTTTTTTTTTTTTTTTTTTTTTTTTTTTAATTATCTTATATTCTTTCTATTATTATTTTTCTCTTTTTTCTTTCCCCTTTCAGTCGCTCTTTCTCCCCATCTCAGATCATCTGATTCGGTACAAGTACATAACTACATCTCGTTTCGGACACAGGTAGTTTAGTTGGGTTTTCCAGTGAATCAGTCACCCGAACCATGATAGGTTGAGCCTTGTGCCCCCTCCCATCCACCAACAAGGACCCAAGAGTCAGGAACCTTGGCCCTTTAACCGCCCGCGGAATGTCATCTCATCTAGATCGACGGTCATAAATTCCTGCTTCGGTGATGTGCCTGCCCTGACTGCTTTCTTTCTTGTCTTTGGTGCCTCCGGTTTCACGGAGATGATCAGCCCTGCAATAAGAATGCAGGCATTTCGCATAGGGAGCAGTATTCACTGCTGCCTTTGAAGAGGGGAGCCCTGGTTCACATTTGACGGGGGACCCGGTAACGGGTTACGCAAGGGAATGTGATGGGGTACGAGATCGACTTTCCACCCACGTAGTCATTTCCGTTCTTTCGGATCCTCTAAAGAGGTGGAGCTCCCCCCAAGGCTACAGTACAATACTATGGTCACGGCCTTTCCAAATGGTCAATAGTTCCAGCTTGGTCTAGACAAGTTGATTACCTGAGACGACCGTGCATACCCGGTGAGGTTTCTATTCTCCGCTGCATGCGCCCTCCATTCCGGAGTACATGATGCAGACGATGCATCATCGCCACCAATCTTTCTTATTTGTCGCTAATTTTTCTTTCCGATGAGCCCCTCCTCATCTCGGCTCTTCATTGGGCCAATCAGACGCCCTGGAGCGCACCAACTGGAAGTATGCTCCGCAGGCTACCTGCATTGCGCACTTTGCATGGCGCATTTCTGATCTGATCGGGATTCTCCTTGTCATTCTCTGGTATCACCTGAGCGTAGCTGCATTACCCGAGGAGGCGTGGTACGGTGGACCTGTTTCATCGCAAGACCGGTCGTGTAGCGCCACCGAGCGTTCGTGTTTAACTGGCTTGGGGCGGGAAGTTCGGCAAGTCAACGTGGAGCTTCCATCAATTTTACCTCAAAATGCTTTGTCTAGAGCATTCTGATTGATCGACTCTCCAATACTTCCCATTCTTATCTTTCATCTCTTTTGCGTCTGGAAACAACTCTTCATTAGAGTTCAGCAAACAAGGCTTTGAATGTGACCAGTTCCCCCCCCGGGCGCCGTCACCCGACAGGACTGCACAGTACGACTCGCCTAGGGAGGAGGGTCATGTTCGGGGCCAAGGTGATTAACTGTTGCCAGTTCCCGGATGGCACTAACGTGGAACTAAAGACGGGTGTTCAATAAGTATGGCCCGCGTGGTCTGTGAACAGAGTTCCAAAGTAAGAAAAAAAAAAAAAAAGAAAAAAGAAAAAGAAAAAGAAAAAGAAAAGCCAATACAGATGAAAGTGGTCCCCGATTAGGAAAAGGGCGGTTGAGCCACCATTCACAACGTGGCCGGGCGGATCTGATCGTGCTTAGCGCTCTGCCAAAAAAGCCAGCCCTGCCTCGACCGGGTTCCTTGGAAGGGCCCGGGCCCGCCGGAAGAACAGGAGGAACAGGTTTGACGCGGTCTATTAATGATGCTAGAATCATCCTTCGTAGTCGACCGGATGCTATATGGATCCCTTGTCTCCTCGTGAATGGTACTTCGCCTGTAGAACGAACAAAGGGGGCACCTCAAATGGACCAGGCAGATCCCACATCCACAATCCACCACATCATTACATCGATCCAAGGCCTCTTAGTCTGTACTCGGAACGCATTTGCAGTGACCCACTTACTGCACTGCAGGGGCCACTCTGAAAAGTGAAAAATTGGAGACTGTGTCCTTCTCACATTTCCAGAAGCTCAGGGGGGCTACCGTACACGGAACACATATGTAGTAATACCAATTTTCCCTGCCATCAATGTGGATCTTCTGACGCTGAAAAATTTGCCGATCTCTGAAGTATGTGAGCACACCGGTTCTACTGTAATGTCACTGTACTCCATAGGTCTCTTGTCCTTCCCTGGGCGCATCTTGGCTCTTGGTACTACAAGCTAGAAGTTGGAAACTTTGTAATTCCGGACCAGGGAATATCTCAGAGCCTAATAGAAACGAATGACGATCCTGGACCGACACAGGATTCTACCTAGACGTACCCAAGCAACCCTGCATAGTACGACGGTCACTCTCCGAAACCCGCGTGCCCAGATCGGGGGCGGATCAGCCCCCTTTGGTTGCGAGCCTCTTTTTGCGTTGCGCCCACCCCACTGGACGCGAAGTTCCTGGACTCTGCCAACCCCGAGCTAGGCGGAGCCGATCCAGCCTTCCCTAGTCTTCCAGACGTTTCACTCGGCCTTCCTGATTGCTTCGGGACCCAGCCCCATCAAGTGCAGCGGGAGCAACTGCGGGTCTTTCCAATTTGGCTTGCCTTAGCGGCATGTCATCAACTTCTTACGGTGTAGCGTCGGCCTCGGATCCTGCGATTTGCGGTTGGCCCCCATGATAGGTCCTCGTCCCATGCCCGCGATGAGATAAACGCGAAGGTTAGATGGTGGGAGGGGCACACTACAGTAGTCTTTGCCTCGGTCAGATTCTCCCTAGTCGCTTGGTATGGACCCCCCTTCTTCCCCTTTGGTGCATTTGACTCGGACGATCTGAGGCAATCCATACAAGGATCCATATATCCTCCGAGCGTTTTTGCGCCCCCCCCCCTTCCTCTCTACTCCCAACGGTGTACCGTAGGATGAGGGGCTTTTCCCCCTTTTTTCGTAGAAAATCTGGCTTTGAGCACCAAGTACAACGCACACGGCAGATTTGAAAATCAACAGTGGATTGCAACCATGGAGCCTGCCGTTCCCCGGCTGCAACGGAGCAATAGTCTTCTAGTCTTTCGCATTGGCATCATCTGTTCCCAGTCGAGGCCCTCTATCAGACTGTGACACGACGCCCGGGTCTGATAGACACGCACACAACCAGTACCGCAGGCTGTAGGTGCTGATAAGACGCCAGGCAGCCTCAGTGTCGTCATAGTTCTTAGCTTATAGCTAGGTATAGAGTTCTAAATCTATCGGTTTCGGCCGTGCTCTGCGTCAGGCGCAGTCCGGGCTTCATGCAGGCGGCCATCTTCAGGAGTCGACTACCGAGTACCAGAGCCCTGCTGGGTCCGCCTAGGGCGTGACGCCACATGAGGTCCAGGTGCAAGTGGGTCGGGGGGGACGAGCAATTTGAGGCATGAAAAAGAGTCATACACACGACGCCTGGTGGCGGAGCGTAAGGAAGCACGTCAGAAGAGGGGGGGGAAAAGGAAGCGGTCAGGAGGAGAAATGAGGAGTACGAGGAGAACGAGGGGCTTGGGATAAACAAGGAACATGGGGCCACCACCAATAGCATCCCATCAAGCTCCCCCCAAAGCTGCATGTTGAGGCGCCAGCCTCTCACAGCGCTCAATCTACCTGCAACAGCGCTTCGGGCCCCCCAGGATTCTCTGTCTCCCGTTGCTTAACCGCTATTTTGGGGCTTTCTGGCCCATGCGCCAACATTCCCGGTTTCCGTCCTGCAGGGGCCGATCCTTGGAAAACCATACTGCGACAATCGGACATACCATTCTCACAGCCTCCACTTGCTCAACCGTCCCCAAAAGGACGATCAGTGCAGCTGGGAGCAAGGGTGTCTGCAGCGACGCAGTGAGATGGCACACTCTCCCGCAAGGCATCTGATAATCGGACCCTTGTCATGCGTGTGATGGAGAAACTTGAATGTCTAGCTTCGACACGGCGGAGTCCGGCACCGGGGCTGCTTACAGCTCAGCACTTTTGAGTCAGCTGCGCAGGATGATTTCAATAATTGATGCCTATAGGCAGGATCCGAGATTGCCCAACAGTGACCAATACCGAAAAAAAAGGCCCCGGATGTCTGTCCCAGAATTAGTGATTGGGTAGATCCCGAACCGCCTTTACCATTCACCATTCACCGTTCATCGTTCACCGTTCGCCTTTCACGGCTCGAGGCTCAAGGTTCAAGGGCTCATGGCTCATGGCTCACGGGTCTACGGCACTGCGCCCGGCGACTCAGCTAAGACGTCCCACATCAAAACACGTACGCCCGGTGACAATCGCAAAAAGGAGTAATGCATCAACCGCCTCGACCATCTACACCATAGGACCTAATGGATCCCACGGAGATCGCCTTGCACACCCTCAAGTCAATCACAGCCGAGAACGCAAACGATCATCAATTCTGCAGCCAATTCCAAGGCGGAAACATCCTCCCGACTCTCTCCACGGCTCCACCCTGTTCATCACTTGCCCCTTTGCAAAAGCCCCGAGTCTAAAGTAGATAGTGTAATCCCTCCCCTACCGATCATCTCGTCTACTCCGTCGTCTCCGCTCCCTCAATTAGAGGTGAAGCCCCCTCGTGCCAATTTTGCCGACTCGTATACTTTGGGCCGCGATGGGGCCCTGAAGCCACGCCCGATCAAAAAAATTTTTCGCCTCTAGTCTTCCCTTGCGGTAGATCATTGGCACAATTCGAAGTCTTTTATTCGCCCCGCGATGCACCGCTGTTTCGCCCTCGTACTGTTAGGCGAGTAATGCATCCATAGTGCCTAGTCTATTGCGAGCCCGGCCGCATCGGGAAAATAGTCGATTTTCCGTTTGGCTTTATCGGCCGATCATTGGGTCAAGTGCTTGTTCGAGGTTAGGCTTACGCTGGCTTTGGCTACGTAGGAAGTCTGTTCATACACCATCTCTCTGGCAGAGTTTTACGTCGTGCTAGTTCCTTTTTTTAGTAAGGTGAAAGAGGATTTTGATGGGGATCGGGCTGTTTTTCTCGGAAATGCACATTGGCGGTCAACCATGGCTACAGCCATACCAAAGTTGACCCACCTCTGCGGTTACATGGTAGTCAATATCAGTCATTCTGCGGCCTTCTGTGCAAGTGACATTTGATTCACTTCGAAGGTAGAAGAAGGTGGTCTTGAAGAGACATCAGACTGATCTGCATTTTTACTCAATGAATAAAGCTCCAAAAATGAATCATTTTCCATTTCACCACGCTAGCAACTTAACTAAGTCCCTTTTGCATACAATCAATCTATGGTAGCAGCTGGCACCCTAATTTCAAGCATGCAGTCAAAGCGGGAATTAGTCAACTGGGAAGCTAGGACTTGCGATCCACACCCTATGCGCGCAGGTTCTAGCGAGGTAAGTGGGCGCCATATCCCAATTTCAGTCTTTCGCCGTACTGAATACCGGATCTCTACCGGCAAATATGGGGCCGTTGAAAAGTTCACCAAAACCTTCACCGCCGATACTTCTGATTCTGAAGCTGCAATCAGATTGCTGCTGCCTTTTATTTTAGTCATGATCTTCAGCAAGGCGCCTTTCCCGGTTGGTTTCCAAGCCCGGGCGGTATGTTCCTCTGCAGCTGATACCATGGAGATGAAAACAGAGGTTGCTGTACTAGAATTACTCTATAAGATCCCCAGACACTCGCTGCAGTAAAGGCACAGGCTGAGCGCTCGCGTGAGGCTACAGTCAAAGATGATAATGCAAAATGAAATCGATTGATCGTAATGAGCCTTTTGAAGTATTAAATTTGTAACTCACCGATGTAATGCGATGATCTATTAAATTACATCCGCCATTCTTCTAGAACATAACTCCGAGGCCCAGTCCTACTAGAGCCAGCCAGCTACCGGACGCCTTTCCAACAGCGGCCCCTGACTTGGCGGTTTCTTCGGCCTTATTGATTGCCCCAGTTGCGGTTGCAGTTGCGGTTGCAGTCGCTGTCGCTGTCCCATGAACTTGAGCTGCCGACTCACTCTCCCCGGGAATAGAGACATCTGCAGGCGTAACCGTGGTGGTTTGAGGGCCTGGAGTAGTCCAAGTCTGAGGCACATCCGTAATACCCTTGTCGTAGTGATTCGCGGTGGCGCAATCCTGTGCGCTCGCTAGCTGGGCAGAAAATGCAGCTGGGACATTGGGACAATCGACGTAGCAGCTTTATCATCAAGTCAATCATCAGAGATCAGAAGTATGCGTATCGAATTGAGGTTAGGGCCAAGCAACTCGACTTGTATGTGTACAAAGGAGTGACAGGTATACTCACTTGGCAATATTAGCCTGACCGGAGCACTTGCAATCCCAATTATCGTCAGAACACTTTGCAAGTCCCCTTTGCATAGCTGCGACACATGAATCGACGATACTATCACTCGTAAGAAAAGAAAAATCATCTTGACTTCCCTGAGGTGCTTTACCTTTGGTCAGCGCAAAGCCCGTTGGCTACTGCACTTGAGGAGGGTGTGGGTGCTAGGTCCTGAGCAACAACCAGACTGACTGATGCAGCGAGCAAGAAAGAAAGACTCGCTGAAATGAAGCGCATTTGGACGATAAAATAGGTCAGTGTGGAAGGACAGAAGGAAGAAAACTGTGTAGATAAAGCACTCTGACACGCAAAAAGATCCAAGACTCAAAAAAAAAAAAAAAGAATCCATGTCGGATCAGAAGGAAAGAATTATATGGCCATGATTTCCAACGATCAGAGCGTGAACGTTACATCTATCTGGAGATAAGAAGGGCACCCTGAAGAGTTCCAAGGTTCTCGTTCCCTTCTAGGTGAGTTGTGTCTATTCCGGGCAGCACAATGGCAAGAGAAAACTTGACAGGGAGTCACAAAGACCCCCAGGCCCTACAATCAGGGGTTTAGTACCCGGGGTACCATAGATTGGCAGAGATTCGATCCAAGGTTGACCATGTTCACGATGAGTAAGTCGCCGAGGATTCCGGAAACGGACTATGATCGAGTCAACTATATAGTCAAACGCCATTGGGTCTTCCAGGCAATCACATTGTACGATTCACCTACCTCGTCCACAATTGCAGTTGAATAAGAGACCATAGGCTTGTATCTGTCTTTTCTTCATTCCAGCTCGCGGCTGTGAGCTAGAATACGTGTAGAAGGTCAAGTACTGCTTCTAGATCTTCAGGCTCTCCGGGGTCGCATTCCAACCAGATGGGTTACATTCCTCGGTCGATTCCGCTGCATCAGTCAACCAATGACGGAACTAGATGGCCGCTTCAGGAATGTGAGCTTCAATCTCGCTCTTATCTTTGATCGGAGCATGATTCATGTCGGTGACCTGCATGGGGATAGTCCTGCCATCCTGAAACCTTGGGTCAGTCCACGCCACGCCGATTATATGCGGCCCTAGGCATAGTACGAATGGCTGAACACCGTAATTTTTGTGAGAAGACCTCGGCAGCAAGAAAACATACAGGTTGAACCATTCAAGAAAATGATCTAGACAAGACATGCATGCACAATCATAGTGACGTCAATACCATGGGTATAAGAACTTCAGAAACTTGAACTTATCGAGAGACTCAGTCCCAATCTCTCTCAATTGTCTTTTGTTTTTGAAAGTCGAATTTCGGACGAAGAGCCCATATTGAAGTGAATCACCGCCGCCAACATCTCAAGATGTCGCACTGCCCAGGTAACCCAGGCTCCGCCCAAGCTGGCGATATTCCAGGCAGTCCTCGTACGACGAAGAGTCGAGTCCTTGAAGCTGGCGCTTCAATGGTACAAGACTTCACACCGGTTAAGCAGATATGTGCTCATCTCAATGCCTACCATGTCTATGCCAGCGACCCATCTCGATGCGTTGAAGCCAACCACTACTGCACGCATCTGACAGAAGGTGTGGAATACCCCTTCAAGTGCTCACTGTAGAAATTGACATGCTCAATTGATTGACTTCTTCTAACAGATATCCGACAATGTCTGATCTATGATTCTCCTAAATCAAACGCCCGTCTGATCGGCGTCGAATACATGGTCTCGCCACGCATATTTGCTACGCTTCCATCTGAAGAGCGCAAGCTATGGCATACGCATGAATTTGAAGTTAAAAGCGGTATGCTCATTATGCCCGCCCCTGCAGGCATGCCCAACGCGGCGTGGGAAGCTGCAGAGACAGCCGAGATGGCAGATATCGCCCCGATATATGGGAAGACATATCATTTCTGGCAGGTCGATCGTGGAGATCCAGTACCCATGGGTCCACCGCAGTTAATGGCTAGCTTTACGACACCGGACAGTGTGAAGCTTGCTCACCCAGACGGTTTGGATGGCCTGCTTAAAGATCGGAATGAGAGGTTTGGGGTCGATCATCGTGACAAAGCAAAGAAACGAGAGGATATCCCACCTGTTGATAAACATCCTGGTAAGTCTCTGCACTACATAAATCAGTGCAGAATGAAGCTGACCTTACGTCAATGTTGACAGACGCCGATGAAATGATCAGGTTGCCTAAACCGTAATATGTTTATTAGATCGCGATGGAATAAGGGACAATTTACGAATGTTCACACATCTTTTGATTGCAAATATATATTCATGAGTACGGAATTTATCCCCACTATACCAGCCTCAAAATCTCAGTCCCATAATTAAATGAGGTCAAGATCGAGTCTGGACGGAGGACCAGCCTGGGAGAAGGCCCAGACTGGCATGATTAATATTGCTTCACTGTCCACACTTGCTCGTCCTGGTGTTTAATTTCGGCGACGGCAAGCTCTAGCAATTTTAGAAGCGGTCTTTCCCTGCAGTTATGGACTGCAAGGAGTGGTAGTAATTATAGTATACTCCAACAGGTAGACGGAGTTCCAGGCCGCGGAGACACCAAGTTTGCAATGATAGACTGCTGATGCTGCTTGACCTCGCACCCACACATTAATGGGTGGCTTTTAGCCGATCGGCAGTATCATTGCGATACAATTGGAGTCTCGCAGGCTTTGCGTCTTTGCCTCAAAAGAAGAGGTTGTTGACTTGTCTGTACATTATGAAGGAGGGAAAGAGAAAGGAGGAGTTCGGAAAAATCAGACTGATTATAAGCGGGCCGCGGATCACATGACATTCACGATAATCGATAGCAACAAGTCTCTCGAAGCTCGGAGCCTGCGCTCGAGGAACTCTCCATGGACCGTCTTTTACGATCAACGCTGAGGCTTCAGCGGGGTACTATTGCGCGGTATGCCCTCAATGGCACAGGCTTGTTCTGCGCCATTTCTTTGTTCTGGGAGCACGTCGTGACCGTGCAGCTCAGTGAGGGTCCTTCGATGTATCCGACCTTCAATCCTCGGGGCGACTGGCTTGTCATCTCGCGACTGCACACCAATGGTAAAGGAATCAAAGTTGGCGACGTAGTGCGCTTCAATCATCCGACCTTCCTCGGCACACACGCAGCTAAGCGGGTAGTGGGAATGCCTGGGGACTTCGTCTGTCGTGACCAAGCTTTTAGTGAGGAAGCTGGGAAACAAATGGATATGATCAGGGTATGTCCCTCTCTTGAGAACTTTTTGTTGAACCTTAATTTGCTCATACTGCAACTAGGTTCCTGAGGGTCATGTATTCCTTGTCGGCGACAACCTTCCCTGGTCGAGAGATTCGCGACAATTCGGCCCGGTGCCTCTGGGACTGATCAATGGCAAAGTCGTTGCAAGACTCTGGCCGAAGTTGGAATGGGTGGAAAATACTCTGCAACCTGCGCAATTGGACTAATGCTATCGCGACTGATTCGGGAATTTGGCGAGCAAACGAGCATCTATACGGAGTTTGGGAGACTTGGACACTGAAAGGAATTTGGTCTACTGTGCATATTCATACATATTCAATTGTACAATACAAATCTTGACTCGAAGGACGCCTGGGAGATTGAATGTGTCTACCGGAAGGAAGAAGGGTTTCTCCGCTTGTAAGGGAGTGGCTCGACCTTCTTCCGGCGCAACTCGACGTCGGCTTCGTTGAATCCGATCTGCTTCATTACTTCCAAAGTAGTGTCGTCCCACTGGGTACGGAACAGGTGCGCACCAATGGCCTTGAGGTGATAGCGGGCCTGGAGGGTGCGGAGAAGAGTGTTGTCGCGGTCGGTCTCCTTGGCCTTGACGGCCGCGAAGTCAAGCGGCTGGGAATCCTTTTGCTCCATAATGAACAAGGAGAGACGGTGGTAAGGGCTACCCTTCTGGGCAACAGGGGGAAGCCAGGGGAGGACAACCTGAGACTCTTCGGAAAGCTTAGAGAGATCGACCTTGGTGTTGACGGCCGAGATGGGCACATTGACGGCAAGGTAGTGTGTCTTATAATCGAAGCTGTCCGTCTCGACGTTAGGAACATCAGAGTCGACGACCGCGATGGTGACTAGCTTCTCTCCACGCTCGAAAAGCTGCACATCCAACTTAGGTGCGCTAATGCTGTTCTTCGCCTCAACGAAATCTCCAGGTTGGACTTGGCGATAGTTAAAGTACAGCTTGGTATCGACCGTAGGTTCGCAGTGGGGCAAGACGTCAGGAACAACCTTCATCTGTGTAATACGCTGCACTAGAATCTTGCGGCGATACTCGCGCCACTTGCGGTCGGCCAGGAAGCGGTAGATAGGCTTGCTCATATCGCCTATGAGAGATGTCAGCGTCAATCTTCCATTTTGTACATTGAGAGATGGAACATACCTTGACCATCTTCAAATTTGCGCTTGACCAACGGATCATTGATATCGGCATGAATCTTGAGCCGTTCCAAATGCTGTTGCATCGCATGCAGGCGGGACTTCTTCGAGATCTCGCCTCCGGCCTCTTCAGGAGACAAAGCCTCCACCCTTGCAATTCTTTGTCTCATCTTCTCGATCTCTTCCAATTTCTCTGCACGGTCGGCAAGCAGAATTTGACGCGCTTCCTGGAAACATTGGTAGGGCAATTGCTCGAAGGGGAGGTTGGCAGAACCCTGCAGCGCAGCACGGCGACGACGAGATCCGATGGGGGTGGTTCCCTGTCGCATCAAGCGTCTCTCCAACCGGGGACTTGAGACGAGTTCTGGATCCGGAGACTTGTAGAATGGTTGGCTGTCTGGTTGAGCCTCTCCGACGGCTGCCGTGGAGTGGAAGCCGCGTGCAGAGAGTTGAATGGCCGGCAGGCCTCTAGTATAAGTGTTGCGAAGGCATTGAAGCAGCGGCTTAGATGCCCGCTCGCAATGAGCCATGTTGAAGACTTCCCGGGGGTTGAGATGGGGTTGAGTGTCCAAGGTGATGTTGTTGTCCTCGGGGGAACTTTTTCTGCTCCAAGCCAAGACTTTTGCTAGCGCCCACCGCCTCCCCGGAATCAACTTTTGCTCTTCCCATCTCAACGCCAGCACATCATATCGGAAGCACTCGACAAAACGCATTGAAGTGCTTATCTAAAATGCCTGGAAGTGAGACTCTCCGGGCGCTGAGACTGCTGTCACGCAGTTCTGGCGGACTTCTTTCGGGGTCACAAAAAGTCACGGTACGAACCTTTCTGCTTGGGGACGATTCATTTCAGAATTCAATTACATGGACGCAACCACTGAACATTCTTTTTTTTTTGCCTGTAGCAACGATGTATCTCACGCTCCATGGCAACCGAGGCTCAGGTCATCAACTCCTCCCCAGATATCACGCGAGCGGCGCCCGCACCCTGGGATGCCCCAGTCACAGTCATGACCTACAACTTCCCTACGATGGAACCTGCTCGCTTCGTGGAATACTCGCCAAATCACCTTTCAATGCCTCTGCGAAGAGACCTCCTCCACCGCGCAATTGTATACGAGGGTGATAACACCCGACAGGGAACCGCCAGCACGAAGTGGAGGGATGATGTGCACGGTAGCCACCGGAAGCTTTATGCGCAGAAGGGGTCCGGCCGTGCTCGTGTAGGTGACAAGCAGTCTCCGATTCGAAGGGGTGGTGGTGTTGCTCACGGTCCTCATCCTCGCGATTTCTCGACCGATTTGCCTAAGAAGATCTACGATCAAGCTTGGCGCATTGCCCTCAGCTACCGCTACCAGCGCGGTGAGCTGATCGTCATCGATAACAAGATTTCGCTTCCTTCTGGTTCGACACCTTATATGCTCGAGTCCATCTTCCGCCAGAACGGGTGGGATACCAAGAAGGGCCGATCGACACTCATCACGGAGCAGGTGGACGAGGAGTTGTTTGACAAGGTGAAGAAGATGGAGCGTTACGCGTCAATCATGGACCGCAGCGACGTGGATGTGAAGAACCTGCTCGAGACCCAGAGGTTGATTATCGAACGGGTTGCGCTGGACCGGATTCTGAGCCAACACTCGCGGGATCTGAAGAGCCGACCTGCGAAGGCGACTTACTAAACGGACTCAACTCTGGAGTCCCTGGGTGTATTGTGCATTGATATCTCTTTCTTCGTTGTATTCTGGCCATCTGTACAAATAGAACATGATCTACCTTCGACCTCTGATATGCCTGGTTTACAGGCGCTAGATGTAAAATACCTAACAACTTTGGGAAAAGTCCTATCGCGTGATCTTCATGAATATACACATGTATACTATGACTTTTTGTACGTAAATGCTGGCCGATGACATAGCAACGTGCCCGCTTCGAAGACATGGTTATCGTCGGGCGGAGAAGCTGCGGCGGTGGCCTCGGACCGGAGAAAACCTAGAAAACTTCCCGAGGTCGACGGTTAAGCGGAGAAGAACATCTGATTGTCCTTTCTGATCCTGTTTCCCCTCATTCATTTCTCTCCACCTGTCTCTATGTTGCTCCGGCACTCATTTTCACGGTTACCATCGCCGCCGAGCTGGATCTCGCGGTTTCCTTCAGCCGCCATGCCTCTACGCGCCAAAGTGACCAACCCTGCCTTTCGTGCAACTGCTTCAGTATGACACCATTGGAGATGGATCAAGCGTGGGAAACCTGCTTACCTTCGTTAGATGTCGACCTTCCCCGAAACTTCCAAGGAGCTCCCCGGCGACGAGCCTGATGACGTCCTTTTCAACTCCATCTACGGTCTTCGTAGCGTTGAGCTCAACCGTCCTAAGAAGCTGAACTCACTCAATGGCTCGATGGCACGCAAGATTCTCCCCCGCTTGAAGGTCAGTATACGCAAGACGCGCGGAGAAAACAGGATACTAAAGGACAGGTGAAACAGGAATGGGAAAAATCGCATCTCGCAAACATCGTTCTCATCTCTGGCGCCGGCGAGAAAGCTCTTTGCGCAGGAGGTGATGTCGCAGCTCTGGCACTCCAGAACGAGAAGGGCGAGGATGGACAACGTGCATCGACAGATTTCTTCGGACTCGAATACCGCCTCGACCACCTGATCGCAACATACTCGAAGCCTGTTATTTCCTTCATGGACGGAATCACCATGGGTGGCGGCGTCGGCCTCAGCATGCACGCTCCTTTCCGCATTGCGACCGAGAAGACCGTTTTCGCCATGCCCGAGACCACAATCGGATTCTTCCCCGACGTTGGTGGCTCTTTCTTCCTTCCTCGACTAGATGGCGAAGTTGGCACATACCTGGCTTTGACCTCAGAGCGTCTGAACGGTGTCCAGGCCCTGTACACCGGTATTGCTACGCACTTCCTGCATTCAAGTGTTCTCGCTAGCGTTACCCAACGTCTTTCCGAGTTGGTGTTCCCTGACGATGTTGGTCTTCCCGAGCGCCTCGATACCGTGAACAAGACCATGGCCGAGTTCTCGCTCGGTCTGCCTTCTCTTAAGGAGGAGCCTATCTTGCTGGCAGGTGAACTTCGCAACGTCATTGACCGCTGCTTCAAGTTCAACACCGTTGAGGAGATCTTCCAGGCTCTTGAGGCCGAGGCCCAGAACCAGGAGTCCACCCAGCAGGAGTGGGCTAAGAAGACCCTAGAGACTCTTTCCGTCCGCTCTCCTACCTCGCTCAAGGTCACTCTCCGCCAGTTGCGTCTCGGCAAGAAGTGGAGTATCTCAGAGACCTTCCAGCGTGAGCACGAGATTGCCGCCAACTTCATGCGCCACCCCGATTTCGTGGAGGGTGTCAAGGCCCGTCTGATGTCTAAACCTCCTCGCCAGGCCGAGTGGCAGCCCGCCACTCTGGCCGAGGTCACCCAGGAGACCATCGACCGCTTCTTCACGATTCCCGAAGGCGAGACCCGCTTGCCTCTGGAGAATAAGAAGGACTACAATCGCTACCCACACGAGCGTTTCTCTCTTCCTTCGGAGGCCGAGATCGAGAAATATGTGCGCAACGGTGCCGAGTCCAGCAAGCAGGTCCTAAAATACTTCGTCAACCGGTCCAACCAGAAGGAGGGTGTCGAGGAGAAGGTTTCTGAGGTTTTGAGCCGACGAACAAGGACTGATGACACAGGCTACAAGTGGGTATAAAGAGTGAGCTTTTTAGCACGATGCATGTAATTTTTATTGTCCCGATGGCATTTTGCTCTCCGTATGTACTAGAATTCACCCCCGGATTTGGATTACCTCAGTCGTCTTCCAACCAGCTTTATTTAGGCTGCCCTTAGGTCGTAGAGTAGAAGTAAATGGTACATCAGCGGCTGGAAAAGTGTAATCGACCCTCAAGGTACCTGTTCGGTCAGCCCACCCGCGCCTCTGCGCACCCGCACTTGCCGACCGATTTTTAGCTTCAACTTTCCGCGGCTCTTTGGTTAATTCTACCTCACGTCGACCTTGCAACCTTGCAATGATAGTGAGAGACAATTAGCTGAAAGAGCAACATGTATGCTGAGGAAAGGCTCCCGGGGCCAAGTCGGATACCTGAGAACGACTCTCACCACTCCGAGCCACTCTTGTCCTCTCTAGACAATGCTGCACCCGTGCCTAATGGCTCCGCTGCAGGATCTCGGTCTGTATTAATGCGACTGTACATTTCGCATACTCTCTCAGCATGGAACTCTCGGATGTTCGAATTCGGTGCGGTGCTCTTTCTGGCGTCTATCTTTCCCGGCACACTGCTTTACGCGTCGATATATGCCCTCGTTCGGGCTCTATCGGCTGTTGCGCTATCATCTTGGCTTGGTGCACGGGTGGATAGTCTTGATCGCCTAGTAGCCGTGAGACATTCAATTGGTATGTGCTAGGCTGTGGACAAGGACAAGAGAAACTGTTAGTTGACCAATTACAGTATGGCAGAGAATCCCCGTTGCGGCGTCTTGCTTGTGCTTTGTGGTCCTTCTGAGATCTACAGACTCATGGATCACTACGTCTCTTTTATTTGTTGTGGTTAGCTTTCTGGCCTGTCTAGAGAAGTTGGCTTCCACAGCTAACACTGTGGCCGTGGAGAGAGATTGGGTATGTGAACACAACCCGACGGTATCGGATCCTGCTAATGTCAACACTCCACCAGGCTATAGTCATTTCTGAGACTATTAATGTGCCTCGGCAAGGTGAGACTAGTTAAGAAGCCCATAATGTCCAATTCTTCTAATAGCAACGACTACAGACCTTAATGCATCGATGAGGCGAATCGATCTTTTTTGCAAGTTACTTGGACCTCTGTTCATCTCATTTGTCGAAAGCTACTCCACTCGAGTTGCCATTTGGACGATCTTTGGTCTGAACACGGTATCAGTTCTGATCGAGTATCTTGCTATTGCCCAAGTTTATCGATCAGTCCCCGCCTTGAAGAGGGCCACGCCCGCGCTCAGCGGAGATGGCACTGACGAAGCCACGAGCGATTACTCTCAGCAACGTCAGAGCATTGTGAATTATATACGAAAGGCATCTGAGTCATGGCTCGAGTATATTGCAAGTCCTGTGTTCCTCGCGTCTTTCGCATTAAGCCTGCTTTACCTGACAGTGCTCTCTTTCGGCGCTACAATGGTCACATACCTTCTCGAAAGCGGCTTTAGCTCGCTGGAGGTCAGCTTCATGCGTATTGGGTCTGTGGCAGCCGAGCTATCGGGTACTTGGACTGCGCCACTGATTATGAACAAAATTGGACCCATCCGATCTGGACTGTGGTTCCTGAATTGGCAGCTTTGCTGTGTCGCTGGCGCGACAGCTGCCTTCGTGATTTGGGACTCGAGCTTCAAATTAGTTGCAGGTAGCTTAGTTGTTGGCGTCGCTTTGAGCCGCATTGGTCTTTGGGGCTTTGATTTGTCGGTACAGTTTCTAGTGCAGGAAGTAAGTCATTCATTCCTTCGCGTATCAAAACCAAGACTGACGTGCGTTCTACAGAATGTTCCGGAACATGCTCGGGCACGTTTCTCTGCCACTGAGATGGCACTGCAGAACATCTTTGAGATGCTGTCTTTTGCGTCTACTATAGTCTTTCATCTGCCGAGCCAATTCCAGTATCCAGTGGTGATTAGCAACGGAGCAGTTGCACTGGCTGCCATATGCTTCGCAGCGTATGTGCGCAAAGAACGTGGTCATCTTTTGCACAGATCCAAGTGCTTAGGAGGCGACAAGATGGTATACCGACGGGTTGAGTCGGCAGCGTAAGGTACCTGAGCGTACCTGTATGGTTCCTGACTCCATTTGAGAGCCCCAAGTATTGTACATAGTTGGCAGCATTGGTTTCATAGGGCCAGAAGGACAATCAATGACGTACTTTTTTGACAGACTAAGTGCCATATTCGTCTTCTATATTCGTCCATATAAATCGTGTGAAAGCCGAACCCCGAGCTCTCCACTATCCGCAAGTCGTGGTCCCGCAGTTGCGGGGAAGGCGAGCCACGCACACGTCGAGAAGTCACTGTTGACTATGCCCCACGCCCCCAGGGCCGAGTTCGATCATGGAGGTATTTAAAAACTGATCACTCAGTGCATTGTAACTGCCCAGACTAACGCATGCGCTGCGCTCATAGGTGCCCAAAGCCCGGGGACCAGGTCGGTCAGGCCCCCGTCGCCGGACGGGCTGCTTGACATGCAGAGCTCGTAAAGTGCGCTGCGACGAGACCAAACCAAGCTGCGCCAACTGCGATCGATTGCGTTTGCGATGCGTCTATAAACCGCCTATTGCGTTGGGTTCCTGGGCGTCGTCTCATCGCTCTGTTGAGTCGCCCGCAACGCTTGCGCATCGTATGGCACAGACGGCTCCCACGCCTGCCTTGGGCCCTGCTACGGCGGCGTCTGCAGTTGCGGCTGCATCGCAGCGCTCGCCGGATCTGAACTTCTTCGGAACTGTGCTTCGCTCGGACAACCAACACCGGGTCATCCCCGCACCGACATCGTCGATACGACGATCACTCGGCGACACAGAGTCATACCCGGCCGAACTAGGGGGCCCCTTTGATATGCTTGGGTTTATGGGAGGAATCACATCGGAGTTGGAGCAGAAACATCTTGACTTGACAAGTGGAGTATCGGCGTTCACGACTACGCCGTCCACACGGTCACTATCTGCAAGCATGGCTACGAGTGTCACGGATGATGGACAAATAACTGCTGAAACACGCACGCCACTTAGTCCTGACGGTACATCGTCGCTAGCGGACGGAATGTCGATTGGCAGCACTTCGGACGCTGCTACTACACGTGGGAGTTGGTCCGACCCTGGTAGTATTTCATATGAAGAGCAGTTGCTTCAGCATTTTCTAGTCATCGACCCTCCGGCGGCTATCTTTGGCCCTGTTTTGATGGAATGGAAGTACGTACGGTCTTCCGTGCTGGTTCATGCGCGGGATTCTAGTCCCCTTCTGAATGCGTTGTATTGCTATTCAGATGTTCATAAAGCTCTGTTGGAGGGAAAGCGCTGGCGCTGGGCTCCTACGTATTACCGAGTTGCTAGTTCTGAAATGCAGGCTTGCTTACTTGGAGATGTGACTGACTCGACCCTGGTCAAGGCCTTTGCGACTGTGTTTTTCTTGATGTTATCCGAGGTAAGGTGCGGGTTTCTCCGTCTCGAAGAGCTGTCTGCTCACAAGCTTTCGATCTAGCTCTCCTCTTCTCCCGAGTTGTCTTCGCCAGGCACATCCTTTCTCCATTCATCATATCTTCTATTACAACGGTTCAACGATCGTACGCGGCATTGGACGGGTCTTGGAAATCTACTAGTGTCATGGATATCTCTTCTCGATGTCAAAGCATTGATCGCAGGCCGTGACGGTGACCCTTTACCGGAACTTGGCAATTTGTCGGGCAATAAATCCTCAACCTCTCAGCCCTCAGAGACAAAACCTCCCCAATCTTCTCGAATACCTTTGTCCGATGATGATAAGACCGAAGACCTATTCCGCAGCCCCAGCTATCTAATGCACGAAGCGATCGTGGGCCCAGCGTTCCGTTTCTTTGTACAGGCACAACAAGTCGTCCGACGAATAGTCTGCATAGATCTACACCATCGCAGCCGTGGAACGCTTAGCGATGAGTTCGAAGTCCTCCAAATAGCCCATAAAGTTGGTGCAGATCTCGAAGCACTATGGCACCAACGGCCATCTGTGATTGATGTATATGAACAACCAGAAGCATTGACCGACACGCTCTGCGCTCCCGTGGCCCGCGAGGTATGCCGCACATTCAGGCAATACGTGGTCAACTTTCTCGCAAATTTTATCTACTTGCATCGCGTTGCATTTGCCATTTACCCTCGTACAGATCGCGTCAACGGTGCCGTCGATCAGATCATCCACCTGGCTACCGTCGAGTCTGCAGAAGCAGACGCTACTCATCTTCCCATTAGCTTCCTGTGGCCTTTATTCGTTGCCGGTCTAGAAGGCTCACCTGAGCAACGTCAGTGGATTGTACAAGAAATGCAGCGCATGGCGGCTACCCAAGACACTGAACCCTCTGCCTCGATGACTCGTCACCCAGCTGCGAATAAGGTCATGATATTGTTAGAGGAAATGACACGCCGACAGGATGCCTCGCGCACATGGGCAGACTCGCGGTTTGTGCGGCGAGAGCTCTTCCCCGACTTTTTCATCATGATATAGCTTTTGATCATCAGCGAATATTATACTATCCATGTGCAGCATTAATGCAGAGACATTCGATCTGAAATCCAGGGCCGCAAGCTATAATGCATGTAGCTAGCGATGAAGGCTTACTTGGAAGGTCAAAGCCAATCATGAGTACAGTCAGAACAATACAAGGCAGAAAGTCAAGTTCTATTTTCTCATGATATCATAAACCATGCAAGGTATCAATACACCACAATACCAACGACCTGAGCCGGCGTCTCATCTCAGCCTGGGAACCCTAGAAAGGCCTCTCAGTACGCTGGAAGCGCGGTGGCTCGCGTGTGAACTTCTCAGGCGCATCTCTTGCCCCATCCTTCCAATAATCAAACTCCATCCAGGCATTCTCGGGCATTTGTGCCTCGGTAGCTTCCAAGAAATCACCGAGATCAGGACACAGAGGTATAACGCCAGTCTCAAGAACATACTGATCCCAAAGCCTGAGGAGTCTCTTGAGGTGCTCAGGGTGGGCATCAGCTAGATCGTGCACTTCGCCGGGGTCCTTGACAAGGTTGTACAATTGCCACTTCTCGGGGCCTTTGGGCTTGGGAATGAAGACGATCTTCCAGTCACCACAGCGAAGTGCGGCGCGGCCGCAGGTCTCCCAGCCTTGGATGAAGTCCTTCGGATGGATGCGCTCCGCTTCGCCGGTGGCCCACGGGTGGAAGCTGACACCACGCATGGAAACGACTTCGCGACCTTGGTAGTTTGGCGCGGGATGCTTGACGCCAGCCATGTCTAAGATGGAGGGTGCAAGGTCCATGACGGTCGAGAATTGGTCGGTAATGCCGCCGGCAGCGGCCGTTGCGTCGCCGGGCTTGATGTTCATGTTCTTAGGGAAGCGACAGGTGAATGGGACGCGGACGCCACCTTCAGTGGTGTAGGCTTTGTATAGACGCGAGGGAGCGGTGGCGGCCTGCGCCCAGCGCGGACCATACCAGATGAAAGAGTTACCGGCGCCGAGGTTCTCGAGACTATTGTCATAGTACTTTTGCAGATGGGGCATCACCCCGTTCTGCACCATGGGGTAGGCCTCATAAGCGGCGCCCTCGGCACCGTTGTCGGACATGAAACAAACAAACGTGTTGTCCAGCTCATCGATTGATTGCAGGTAATCAACCACCTTACCGACGTTGGTATCAATGCACTCGACCATTCCGGCGAAAACCTCCATGGCTGTAGAGGACTTCCTCTTCTCCTCAGGTGTGAACTCGTCCCAGGGCTTGACCTCCTCGGCGTTCACCTCGTGAGGCTCGACGTCCTCGCTGATCATACCTAGTTCCTTTAGGCGCTGTAGACGTTTTTGACGCAGAACATCGGGACCTTCGTCATAAACTCCACGGTAGTGATCGATGTATTCCTTAGGTGCCTGAAGAGGCCAGTGGGGTGCCGTAAAGGGCAAGTATGCAAAGAAAGGACGGTCTCCTTTACCATCAGGACCCTCGCTACCACCGCTCTCCTTCCATTCTTTCAGGTAATCAACCATCTTATCGCCATATCCATCAGACGAGTACCAGCCCTCGGGAAGCTTGCGTACATATTCGCCATCTTCCATATGTAGAGCAATATATGAAGCCTCAATGAAGGTAGGGATCTGGTCCTTGTCACGCAACTCTGGCTCGTAAGCATAGTGGTTTGAGCAGGCGGGCAAGTGGGCGAACGATCGCACAAACCCACGCTTGTGAGGTGATCGTTCCGGTGTCAATCCCAAGTGCCATTTACCCGACATCACCGTGTGATAGCCTGCATCACGCAGCACCTCGGGCAGAGCTACTACGCGCTCATTCAGGTATCCCTCGTAGCCAGGCATACCGCGTTGGGGAGCTGTACTCATAGCAGAGCCCTTGGGACCGTTCTGGCCGGAGATATTGGTCCATTCGATCAGGTTACCCAGACCAGCGATGTGATGGTCTGTTCCGGTCATAATCATGGCGCGGGTGGGACTAGTTTTGGAGTTGGATGGTTAACTCCATGAATTCAAGCTCCGTTTCATTAGACTTCACTTACGAGCATGCCGCCGCAGCGTGGAAATCTGTGAATCGTAAACCCTCCTTCGCAATGTTGTCAATGTTGGGCGTGCGAATCTCGCCGCCGAAGCAGCCCACGTCGGAGAACCCAAGGTCATCGGCGACGATGACAAGGAAGTTAGGACGTTTAGCCATGATCCAACACGGGCAAAGAATCGACGCTGATTGAGAAAAGAGAATGAACAAGGGAATGCAAAGAGGGGAAATTGCACGCGAGTCTTATAATCCCCCGCCGATCAACATCGGAGTTACTCCCGATCCCTGCAGCTAAGGCACCGTTACGGCACCTCCATATCGTGCTCTGTTGGCATCAATCGCTAATCGGCTGTCGGCTACAGATTGGCCCTAAAGTTGAATACATTCCTGAGTGGATAACGACATGACGCCAACACGCGCCATGTGGATTCAATCGGTCATGTAATCGGTTGTAATATTACATGCGGGGAAGCTATCGCAACGTGTGTTGACTGCCGGTATTGTCGTTCCACTATGTAAAGACCTCAGCTGATTTGCGGTAGCCCTGGATTCCACGCTGGAAAAAAGACCACGATCTTCTTCATGAGTCCAAAGAACCACAGTCCATGATGGTGTATAATTGTGACAAGTGTCAAGTCTTAGTCCACACTAACACAATACATGACAGGATTGCGTGATCTATCCACCTCATTGCGCATCGGCTGTCGGCAGTCCATGACATAATATATGCAAATCCGGAGAATCAACAGGATCAGAAGCAGCGTGAACCAGACGTTTGAGAGCTGCTATACTTCGACAGTGCCTATTCATTCCTTAGATGAGCTAGCTCGATTCTCCCTTCTCCGCAGTTATGTCGGACGATGTGAGCGCTGGTCCATCAGGAACCGCCACTCTCGCTCCAACTCCCAACCCCATTGTCTCTACTTGGCGGGCTCGTTTGACCAGCTGGTGGAACGGTACTTCGACTTCAAGAGCTAAATACTCCCAGCTTCCTCAGGCCTACGACGAAAATCAATTGGATCAGCTCGATCTCGGAATGGAGACGTTACGTCTCTCCCAGGCCCGGTGGCGCACATATTGGCTAGCTGCCGTATTATGCTGCGGCGGTGCACTGTTTGGATATGACTCTGGTGTTATCGGTAGAGTCCCCTTCATACATCAATTGAATTCATCCTGACCCAATCAAGGTGGTGTGCTCACCTTCAAATCATTCCAATCCTCGTTTGGATTCAGCAGCACAAATGAAACCAGCGTAAGCTCCATTGCCGTCGGTATCCAACAAGCCGGCGCCCTAGCTGGCTGTTTCATCATATGGCCCGTTACCAACCACTGGGGCCGCAAGATCGCCATGATGTCCTGCTCTGTGGTCTTCTGTATCGGCGTTGTCCTAGAGATCATAGATGCCCATTCGCTACCACTCTTCTACGTCGGTCGAGTAGTCTGTGGCCTCGGCGTCGGCGGCTCAGCAACCGTCATCCCAATCTACATGTCTGAAATGAGCCCGAAAGAAATCCGCGGCCAACTAGGTAGCTGTTACCAGCTCACCTACACCATCGGAATCCTAGTCTCTTACTGGATAGACTACGGCGTCAAATCCATGCCTTCCACCGCTACCCAATGGCAACTGCCCATTGGACTCCAACTCGTCCCTGGCGCATTTATGGGTCTGGGCATGTTCACGCTCGACGAAAGTGTCCGCTGGCTCCTAGCACACGGCAAAACAGATGAAGCATGGCGCAGTCTAGTCTGGATCCGAGCTGGTGATGGACCCGCTGTAAGCGATGAATTCGCCGAGATGCGCCGCGGCCTCGAAGAAGAACGCCACGCTACAGCGGGCTTCAGACCCCGTGAACTCCTTGAATGGCCGAACATGCACCGCCTACTTCTCGGTGCCGGTCTCTTCTTAGCGCAGCAATCAACAGGCTCGACGGCACTGGCTTATTTCGGTCCGCAGTTCTTTTCCCTACTTGTCGGGCCAGGGGACCAGAACCTACTGCTGACGGGTATTTTTGGCGCCATCAAAGTGGCAGCGTGTCTGATCTTTGTGCTTTTCATGTCTGACCGATTTGGACGGCGCCCGGTGCTGGCTGCAGGGGCTTCGTTCATGGCCATTTGCATGCTTGCGACGGCGGGTGTTGTCAAAAATTATCCGCCACAAGATGGAGTGGTTACTTCAGCCAGCATTGCGACTATCGCGCTGATCTATCTCGATATCATCGCGTATAACTTTAGCTGGGGCCCACTGCCGTGGCCGTGCACAAGTGAGATCTTCCCGACGCGAATCCGTGAGCCTGGTGTTGCCTTTGGTGTTGGATCGCAGTGGCTTTTCAACTTTGTTTGGAGCTTCTCGACGCCTTATATCATGGCTGGTATTGGGTGGGGGACGTTTTTATTGTTCGGAGTGCTTGATATTCTCATTGTGGTCTTTACTTTCCTCTGTCTCAAGGAGACAGCTGGGAAGACGCTCGAGGAGATCAACATTATGTTCGATGGCATTGATCCAGATAGTGAACATGGTTGGAAGGGGTCTGACCTGAATGTGGCCACGGGCTCGAGTGAGCAAGATGATCTGGACCGCGTGGAGACGGCAAATACTGTAGATACCGCGAATAAGTATGCCGTCCACCTCGAGTCAACCGCTGGACGGACTTGACTCTGGTACATCAAATTACGACTGTACTACACAGAGGAGTGAGATGTGTTAAAAAGGTACCTAGGTAAATATACGTCAAGAATTAATGCATGAGCATAATATCGTCAGATTCCTCAAGGATAAGGTGCGCCTGCCCTTGGTAAACAGTTTTTCCCCTCTCCCAATGGAAGCATGCAATACGCTACAGGGCTATGAGTATTTCGGAATATTGCTGAAGCACTAGAGGTTCTCCAGAGGAATAGACAAGAAACAATCGAATGAATGTGAAAGTGATGACATCCCATTTCAAGACCTACTATGCCACGCATGGAAGCAAATGGAGAAAGAATGACCGCCAAGTCCAATGAACCCGCATTAGCTATCAATTGCCACCTTTAGAAACTCCGAACACCCTCCAGCCATTCCGACTGGATCGCAATTAAAAAAGTTGCAAAACGAAAGTCTCCATCCGGGTAAGCCTTTTTTTTTTTTTTGGAGACGTTTTGTCCATCACTCCGACAGAAGCCATCTCCATCCGACGCACATTTCCCATTCATTATCCTGTTAAACGTTGATCAGATCATCAAAGGTATCGTCGGCCGAAAAGGTGTACGAGGACTCGGAAACCAGCGATGCCTCTGAATTGCGACGAAGCTGCTGTTCAAAGGCCTCTGCCGCAGCCACCGCAGCCGGTTCCAGCTGCAGTGGATCATCGAACCCGAAAGAGAGGTTTGAAGTTGTTGCAGCTTGGCTCGTCATCGGTGTTTTGGTTGGTGGAAGCGTGGGAGGAGCTCGAGGCGGCGAGACGGGGATGTGGTCCACGATATTGAGGGGTGGGTCCACTGGAGCTGGGGCGGGCGCCGGGGCCGGGGCCGGGGCCGGGCCGTCGCTATCGGTGATCTTCTTCACCATCTGCGCAAGATGAAGCTTGATGGGCTCATCGCCGCACTGGGCATGCTTCAGGACCTCATTCTTGAGGCTCAGGATCTGTGACCGCAGACTAGCGATTTCTCCCTGCAATCGCTCTTTTTTCTCCGACTGTTCTTTAAAGCGATACTCCAGCTTCTGTGTATGCTCCTTCTTCTTCTGTCGGCACTTGCTCGCCGCGAGACGGTTGCGCTCGAGGAACTTGGCCCGTTTCGCTCGCTCTTGAGGAGGGAGATCGTCGAGGTCTGGGCTCAGACTATCTGCTGCGGTTTTGGACTCGCGCAGGCGGCGGCGCTTGCTGGCGCTCTCGAATTCGAGGCTAGATGAGTCGCGGGCGTGGTCGTCGTAGGGAGGTGGTGTAGGCTGACCATTGCGGACCTGAGCATTCTTGAGGTCTCGTTCGAGGGTTGAGCTGGCAAAGGCCGTTGCATCGGGTTTGGTATCCCACGCCATGCTCATTGTTGGAGAGATGGGATTGAGGCCCCAGAATTGTGGTTCGTCTTCGTTGATTGGCAATCCCAGAAATTCGCCGGAGAAGGCGTTTGGCGCTGTGAAAGGGGAGGGTCCGACAGTGCTTCCTGTGTCGGGGAGGTGAAGGCCGCTCGGCAGGTTCAAATTCCCCGTTGACATGGCAGGGTTTTAATGGAGGAAGGTGCACAGTCGCGAAGCTGGGACTTTGTTTGTCGGATTGAGTAGCTTCCTTGCCTTGGGGGTCTTGGTAGCTTTGGTAGCTTTGATAGCCTTGGTAGCTTTTGGAAATTTAGGTAGTTTGATAGTTTTGGCAAGTCTTTGTTTCGGTGATCAGGCCAGGTACAGCTCAGTCCACCTGCCCCCAATCATGGAGTCTCGTTACAGACCTGACTTTTTGACTCAGGGTTTGGGCAAAACAGAACGATGAGAACCACGGTCGATGAGTCGGCCGGTGCCTGAAGAAGTGTAGGCCCAGGTGTCGCCCGGTGGGAGCCACGGTCGGACAAGACTTCCAGCGGTCCAGCAGATCCGAACGAATGCCCGTGCAGGACGCGTTTTGGAATCCGGTGGCACAGAGTCAGGAATGGCCGAGCTGGTTGTACAGGACGAGTGGCATACTTAATACCCAGGCCGGCCACGGTTGATCTTCCATCCCCAGCACCAAGGCACATCTTGTTAAAAAGTGAAGCTAGAGTCTACGGTCCTGACATCACTGGGGAGAAAGACCATGAATACGGGATCTCAAGCCGCCCAGTCATGAAGGTCTAGACGAGGATCTAAACCAGGTTGGGAGATAGAAGTGGGCAAAGTGGAGAAAAAAAAAGAGGGGCACTGGGTCTGGCAGTATGTATACACTTGGTTTGAGAGAGCTATGCCCAGCTCTGTAGCTTAAACAAAACATTTCCCCCATAGGAATTGTTACAGAAGTCTTTGCCTTCATAATAGTAAAGATACAAAACCCGCATGAATCTCAGCGCCGATGGCCTGGTCCGCGAGCCCATTCACGCATCTTCCGGCTCACGCCGCACCAATGTTCAAGGAGCAGCCCCGCCACACGTTGCTCCTCGATCTCCCGTTCCACTTTCTCCTGTCCAGTATCTCGAATGTTCCTTCCTATTAGCAGCGGACCGAATACCCGGGCCAGCCGATCGGCATCAGTCACGCTTGCCATCGGCCGGGGGACATTCCCGGAGAGTTCCTGCTTTGCGAGGCGACTCATCTCTTGGAGCATACCAGTGAGCAGTCCGAAAATTGCGCAGATGAGCGCACATTGCATCTCGCTAGTCAGCGCGATAATAGCGAGCGAGATCAGACGCACTCGATGACTTGTAGAGGTTTCGGAAAAATAAATGGACTTCAGAGCCTTGTAGAGTCGAGCGGAGCCGAGAATGCCACCTGGCAGTCCTTCCAGCAAGGCCTTGAGCGCCCAGGCCACGACCAATGCAAAGTGTGGCGAGGCATCGGTTTCATTTGGGGGCATGGTGATCACACGCATGGTGAGGGCGATCTGGCTGTTGTCTTTCTCGGCAGAGAGAACATGCTTGGCAAATTCGTCGTACAGGCCGATGGCCCTCTTGATGTTTCCCGGGTCGAGGAAGAGCCTGGCCGAAGTACTGGCACCTGCAGGAACCCGGGGTTAGTTGGCCACATCATGACGTAGAGCTGGTCGATCGCATACCTCGTTTTCGCAAGTACATCACGCACATCACAATACATGCAGGTAGCTGCAGCGGAGAAGGTGCCAGGTGTGAAGGCAGAACGATAAAGCTATGGCCTCCTAATCGCGCCAGAGTCTCGATAGATCGGCCTTGCAGAGAAGTCATGGGATCGGCCCGGCGTCCGAGGCTAGCAAAGGTCCTGGCTCGTCGTAGTCTCGGGGCTCGCGGCTGAGAATCAACTTCCAGGGTCAGGCTCGACTGCACGGGGCGAACTCGATGAAATAATCGGTGTCGGCGGGATACGTTCTCCTCGTCTGCTCTTGGCTTCTCGTCAGCGTCGGCTATAGACATTGGTCAGGTATGGCTCGAAACAGCAGGTTGGAGTGACTCACAGCCAGGATTAATGTCCTCAGCAACAGCAGGATGAATATGGAACTGAAGATTCAACTCCGCAGTCAGTGCATTGAATGCGACACTCGCCTTTGTTGGGTCGAGGTGGCTCAGTCGACTGGCTTGACTGGCTGCAGAGGCATGACTCTGCGATGAAGCCTGACGTGTGCCGGCATGTGACTTGGTTGATGGATTTGGTGTGCTCTTGGTTTTCGCGGATTCCAGTTGTTCCAGCGAATTCCCAACCGATCTTGCCCCCTGCTTGTCGCTATATTTGGAGGATTCACGGCTTGGGAACGAGCTTTCTGAAGCCTTGCCATCAGAGAAAGGATCCGATGCTGCAAGAGGGTGCTCTGAGAGGGGGTGGGGCGGGTGCTGCTCCAAGACAGGGGAGTCTGAAAGAGGGAACCCCGAGGAAGGATGCTCCGAGGAGGAGCAATGTGATGCATGCTCTGATCCGTCAGAGTGCGGGTGGAAGTTCATCACGTTCTTCATCCAGCCTTCTTCCAGTTCCTGGAGAGGGATCTGGGATGGGTATCGACGAACGGTCAAGGCAGTATCCTTGGATTCATGGGAGTCAACTGTCTGGGCGCTGACCGTGCGGTTTGTCTCTGTGCCCTCGAGATCAAGTGGGGTATTTGAAGGATTCAGGTCTCTCTTGACAGGATCGGTGGTCGCCTGGGGCCCGTCATCGCCAGGCTCAGTCTGCTGAAGAGCTTCCCTCATCGACAGTACAGAAACTCGTTCTTGAGATTTGCTTCGGCGCAGGCGGTACACAAAGTTCTTGAGGCGCTTGGAGCCATGTTGAGACCGGAAAACTTCATTAGAATCACTGCTCCTGTGAGCAGATGCCGCGCTGATACTAATTTGCGCATCGAATTCAGTATTGGAAGGCGAGATGTTATCGTCAGGCGAGCTCGATGTTGCCTTGCCAGCAAGCGAAGTGGACGTTTCTTCGTGGTCGATCAGAGACCATTCTGGCTCACCAATGCTGTTCACATTGTGCCCAGGCTGGTTTGACAGCGGTGCGCTTCTCGAAAGCCGCAATAGAGGCCAGGCGCGACGAGTCGAACGGGTAGCTTGGGGAGCACTGGACGGACGAAATAGCTTTTTAAGAAACGGCATGGTAATAAGAATGGAGACGCGATCTGGATCTTAGGTCAAGTCATTGCAGAAAGAGAAACACAAACACAGCGGGACTCGAAGGTTGCATGCATGGGAAAGCGCATCGAAAAGAGAAGCTGCGGTCTACGCGCAACTTCCAAGTTGTCGCATTGGTATTGAGTCTCGCCTAGATCAATTGAACCGAGCATATGGCTAAAGAGTATCACATAGTTCAAGGAGATCTATTTGTGCCGTGTGCCCGAGGCTGAGGCTTTCAGGAGCCAATTTACCTTTGTACAAACAACAACCCACAAAGTAGCAGAGCCCGTCGGGTATTTTTTAGCTTTGGGGTAAACAAATATAGAATCGCAAACGCCGGTATCATGCAAAACCTCGGGAATATGTATAGTTGGTAGAAGATCCAAGCCAGACTTGATCATACTTCGTCATTTTCTTCGCAGTGGACCACCCGGTCCGACCTATGCGCAATGCTTTCGTAAGGTGGTCATTCTTCGGTTTCTCCCTCGAGGAGGATGTACTGGAGGATATCACTCAAGGTGAGAACACCTTTGAGCTTAAAGTACTCATCCACAACCACTAAGCGGTGAACGCGAGACTTGCGAATGGTGTCGAAGATTGTGTCCAGTCCGTCATTCAACGAGCAGGTGTAGATCCCCGGGAATTCCTGCGGTGAATGAGTTAGCTTGTAGCCCAGTGAAATGGCTATTACCTGCAACTTACCGGCGAACGCTTCTTGAGAACCTCTCCCACCGTGAGGCTCAAATCATCGTAGACACCGCCCCGAATGAGCGCAATGACATCAACTGACTCGAATACATTGTACACAACACCTAGAGCGGACGCGGATTAGTATAATTTCCTCCTGGTTATCTTGGAAAGGGAAAATGGCGCCTACCCTCAGAGTTCAAGATAGGCACGCTGGATATGCTGCGCTCGACCAGAATGTGAATTACGTCAATAACAGGCGTGTCCATGGATGCCGTGGCGATATTATCATATGTTCCAATCAACAGCTCACCGAGTGGACGGCGCAGCTTCTGCGTATCGCTCACATTGACGGCGACGAACTTGAGAATGCGGTACTGCGTAATCACACTGAGCACATGGGATCGATCGGTTTGACTATCATTCGTAACGAGGGGGATTCGGCGCGCGCGGGACTCGAGCATACGTCGACAGGCTTCGTACAAAGGTCTCTCGGGATCAATGGAGATAGTCTCGGGCGGCGCAACGCCCAGGGCTTTCTCGACGTCTGTTCACTCCAAGTCTCAGGTCAGTAAGGAACGGCCCCTACGCAGGAGGAAAGTTGTGAGCGCACCGCGAAGGCTGTCTAGCCGGAATTGGTCAATTTGATCAAGGGCGGCGGGGTTCTGGAAATAGTATTGGATGACGTTGATGTAGTCGGAGGTGGTCAGAAGACCCGCGAACTTGGACGCTTTGGAGTCCCACAACGGGGCTGAAACGATGCCTGTACTTCCCGATTGCCCAGTCAGCCGACGGTCTCTGCGTTCACGAAGGGAGTCGTGCCATTTTGAATGAGAATGTTCAAGCTTTCCTTGACGGAAAGCGAGGTGTCGAAGATGATGAGTCGGAAACTGAGAGGGAGGACGTCGTAACTGGTGCGCACCTTCAGGAAGTTACGAATGGCACGCTGTGAGGCTGAGTTAGTCGAAATCTGGATATGAACCACGAGCCGCCGCGAGGAGGGGGGACACGGGGAGAGTTTCTGTATTTCCCCCCGGTCACCTCAGACAGGTTCAAGGAAGCAAACTGACCAGGCCATGTCGCTCTTCCCGATCGATTGGTCTCTCGGGTTGGGAGGTCATTGGAGGGAGAAGGTACGAGGATGGCTGCACGAAAGGCGCGTGACCGAGGGAGGTGAAAGTCCCGAGAGAAGGGCGGGTGTCCGCCTTCGTCATGTCGTGGTGGGGGAATTGAGTGGAGTCCGGAAATGGGAGAAGGCAATCCACGAGCAACTGGGTTGGAACGGCCCTCCTTCTGCACTATATATCTATCTCTACTAGACCTTTTGCAAAAAAACAGATGCCAATCATGGCCTCTCTGCCCCTCTTCTCCTCACCTCCGACGGGCCAATGCTGCTGCCGCCTGATTCATCAGGCATGTATCAAGACTTCGACCAAAGTAGGGCTCCCTCGACAGATGATCTACATCAAGTGAACCAGAATAGCCCGCTTGAAATATTCAACCTTCATTAAAATATCTATTGATTACAAACTACCCAATCAATCCAATCCAAATACCAATATGAATTCCTCAAACGCCTCCACAACTCGCTAAATGCAAAGTATCGCCCGAAACCACGCTTATCTCCTCGACAGAGCACTTCCGTAGGAGCAAATCGTAAAAGACCACCAAGGACCCCAATCAAAGATGTCCATGCAGCCGAATGCGATAGATACAAGTAATATCCGAGCCCCAATTTGATTTGACTCGGAAGACCACCTTGTCCACCCGGACAGTCGGAATATCAACGATGGCGTTTAGCGCGAACCGCTGGATGTTGTTCTCGCTATGAATATCATACTCCATCTTCCCAACGCGGTAGAAGTTTGCGCCGAGGACAGGGTCGTCTGAGTAGCTGCTTTCGGGTTCGAAGGCGTTCGAGATGCGAAGGGAGCTCATGAGCACATCATGCAGCGATTTCTCGCCCGGAATATTGTAGCCACCGAGTCCTGCTTCTCGGGCGGATGGGGGCTCCGTGGACCGAATTTTCTTCTTTGAAGTCCACGGCCACCGAATTTGCTCGGTGTTATTGTTGTCTTCTTGGTCTAGAGGAATGACGCGGAAGCGCGCCCACATTTCGATTTCCTTAGGTGCTGAGTCTGGATGGAGGGTAGTGCCGGCGGGGACGTGTTCGACAATCACCTCTTCAGGGACGATGTCGCGGCCAAGCAGGACCGCGAGCTGGGTAACTCCTTCACGAGGTGTACTGCACCAGCAATCTCCTGTTTCTTCCCATGGTGACAGAGCAGCCACGGGAGGAAGAGGACCTCGTCCAAAGTTGGCCCCGAGCCGGAACATTCTCATCACCACACGCTTAAAGTAGGACGGATGGTTTTCGCTTGCAGTAGGGGCGGTGTTGGCTGGGTCGACTAGCGCTCCCATGGCTGGGGACAGGAAGTTGATTCTGGGTGGATGCCGCGGGCCCACGACGACTGGGACATGAATGTCGGTAGGACGGGGAGCGTTGGCATTCTCTGCCAGAACACTGCTGAGCTCGCGAGACATGGATGACATTTGAGAGTTCATCTTCGAAACCTGGTCTGTGAAGCCGTGGAATATTTCGGATTCGGTGATATTTGGAGGTAGATTGATTCGGGGCTGGCTGAAAGGAATAGGCCAGCGCAGCTTCGACATCTTGTCATGTGGAAGCGCAGCCCAGAGACCCCCTTGTAATGCAAATGCAAGAGCCAGCGAGAACAACAAGATGAGACCAGCTCTGATCCAGTTGGTACGATTCGGCTTTGGCATTGAGGTACGGGGCTGGCCATCTTGACTCGTCAGTCTGATTGATGGGAACCATTGTCGAGAATGACTGTCCTTAGACGGCTGGGGTGAATTCATCTCGGATCCGGCTTCGGCAGATTGAGAGCGTCGGAACATTGATGGAATAATCGTCCGCACGGGTGCGGTCCACGAGCTGGTAACGGGCTCAGCCTCTTGTGCCGCGGCAATCTCCTCGACTTCTTCGGCGTTCTTCTCCTCTTCATCGTCCTTTCCTGCATCTGGTTCTGCTGCATCTTCTTCCTCCGAGGATGGCTCTTCCTCCTCTTCAATTGCTTCCTGGGTCATGGCCAGGCCAAGTCCAGAAGGACGACGAGGTGGCTTAGTGATGTTCTTGCCGTGGCGTTCACCACGGTATTTGCTCGGCCGTGTTCGCTGCAGATCATCCCCGTGGATATCACGCTCCAGATCCCATGACAGTTCAGATACATTGTCAACCGAACTTTCCCGATCCGGGCTACTCCTAACAGACGCACCATTCAAACGGTCCCCAGCGCGCTGAAGCGGTGACGGATACAATGGCTCGTTCGACATGACTGACAAGCGACGTTGGCGTGGAGGTTCCTCTCCAGAACTTGAGTCTGTAGATACTGAATTTCGGACAGGAGGCGACGGAGTGGGTGATGCGAAACCGTCAAGATCCTGCTGGAGCTGAGTTTGATCGGGGGTTGGCTCCCTTTTTCGCCGAGTCCGCCTTTCGGGATTTCTTCTTTGTTGACTTGGCGAATCTCGTCTCTGTGCAATCTGGATACCTGCCTCAATCTTTTTGGCGATGTGGGCCGGACTGATATTTGGATCTACTGGAGTCTGCGTGGGCAAAGCAGATGTTGTTTGGGCCCCATAGTTCCACGAGTTTGCGATCGGAACAGCAGGTAAGGCTACTCCTGGGGAGTTACCAAGTAATGTCTCGAACTCGTCTCCAGAAGAGGCATAAGAATACCCCTTACTGAGTTTGCTCACGGCTTTGCGAGGCATCTGCGCGCGTTAGTTGTGGCTCTTTTGATTCATTTCTTTTCGCACTTGGGTTCTTTCTGGCAACGCGTAAAAACTCCAGATCAAGGGACAGACTTGACAAAACCAGAACCAAGTCAAATTGGGGAAAAAAAAGCAGTCATTACAGAGCAAGACAGGAAGCAACTCAGCGGAGTGAAGTGCCCAGCGATTCGAGGATGGTGGGAGTTTTGCAGATAGGAATGTTGAAGGGAATACACAGGGTTGATTTTGAGGTTCATGCACATCGAGGGTATACATGGGTAGTTTATGGGTATGCCAAAGAATGAATGACAAGGGATTTGGGCAGTGCAAGGATCTTGAGTGGAAAAGTAGGAATTCAAACTTACACCACACTCTGTCGCGAAGGATCGAGCCTTGACACAGGCTATGGTCACCAGACAGAAGTCTCTGCTCGTGAATACAATTTCACACAGAGATCAAGGAGCTGCGATCATATTAGACACGGTCTAAAAAGCAGCTTGGACGAGCTGCATGGTCGTAACGAGGTATAAGTCTTCCCAGGGTACCAGCACCAAAAGGGGTCCTGGCAGGGGATACCGAGTCTCCGAAGCACTGTCCGCGACGGAAGGTGACAAAGACTTACGATTGAAGCAGAAGGTATAATGCCAGCTGAGTTAAAGTGAGTCTGAAAGGCGAACCCTGAATCTCAATGTTGAGACGCGCAGACGCGTGAAACGTGAGCAGAAAAGATGTGGAGCCGCGATCGTCGCGAATCAGAGCCGTGTCTGGTCAACCTTTAACCTTCCACCTTCAAACCTCATGACTACATACTTCTTACACTTTCATGAGAGGGGGAGATATTATAGTTAAGTATCTCGAGTTGCTATGCTCACACTGTGACAAAGATGAGTAACTCGCACTTTGCTTATCGGTTGAAGTTAAGTTTCGCTTTGTTCCCAAACCCTCCAGGCCTTCGACGGTACCATTCTTTGTCGCTTTGTCGAGTCCCCGTCTTCAAACTATTTTTAAGTCTCTTGGCAATGTCTTCTTTTCTTCTAGGATCCCTACGAATGCAAATTTGAAAGCTTTCTTTTCAAGCGAGTGAATTGTGCATGAACCATGATGACTTGCACAGATGAATCTCGATACCAAAGTCCCGTCACTCCGTTTGCGCCAGCTTGCTACATCCAGCTCTCTAGACATGGGATGAAATACTATACATAGGGCACAGGTGAAGGGGGTGGGGGGAGAGGGGGAAGGTGGCGAATTGCCGGGGCAAGGATGTACTGGGGGCGGGAGAATAGTAACATTGCATTTAACACGTCCAGGCGGCCAGCGTGCCGTCCTTGCGGCCTTCCACCAGATATCCGTCCTTGAGGCGAACGCGCTCAACAATTGCAGGGGCTGGACCCTCATCGTCATCAATTCCCACGCCGGGCCCGCAGTCCCAGTGATGGGCATCAGCCTTATCGTAGACCTTAACCACGTTCTCGCCTGCAGCAGCGACGATGCGCTTGGAATCAAACATCATGCTGGTAATGGGCTTCTCGTATGCGTAGGCATCGTAGATGGAGCCCATGCGCAGGTCCCAAATCCGAATACTACGGTCCAGACTGCCCGTGACAAGGTGCACGTCGTCAAACTGCAGACAGGTGACAGGGCCAGTGTGACCCACGAGGCTGCGGTGGACCTGACCACTGCGGAGATCCCACAGGCGGACCATACCGTCGGCCGTTCCGCAGGCCAAGGCAGCGTCAAAGCATTGGACTGCTCCAACGAAGTCGGCGGACGCGTCTGGAAGACGGCCCGACGGGCGCCAAGTCCCATCGGTCGTGGTTGTAGACGAGGCTTGGGTCGCGGCCCATAAAATGTCAAGTGTCTGGACGCATCGTCCCTTGACCAAATCCCATTGTCGCAGTGTCTTGTCTGCAGAGCCTGAGATGAGTGTGTTGCCCTTAAAGTGGAGGGCTGTGACTTCGTCGACGTGTGCATCCAGGGTGAACACATGGCAGTCTTCTAGATTGGACGAGGGAGGCACAGGGGAGGCATGCTCCAAGGTATCCTCCTGTTCATGACGCTCGTGCTTGTTCAAGCGGCCATCCCGAGTTGTGGGCCGAGCGCGACTCAAATCCCAAAGCCTAACGGAAGCATCCATAGACCCCGACGCCACAATGTTATCTTCCACCTGCAAGCATCGGACTGAGGCGTGGTGGCCCTCGAGCAGGCCCGAGCATCGGCCAACATTCATGTCCCATACTCGTACAGTGTCGTCCAGTGCGGCACTGATCATAGTACCGAAGGGGAAGTCGAAGTCAATCGCAGTGATCATATCGGTATGCGCTTCGATTTCCTTGATCAAGGACCCTGGAGCGAAATGCTCGTGTAAAATCGGCATCGAACGTTTCCCTAGATTTCATTGTAAGCGATCATCTCCAGTCCGCGAGAATTCAGAGCTCCATACTTATAGATCTATGTCTTAAGCTTTTTGGCGACGGGGTGGGCAACTTCTCATATATCGACTCCGACATAAATGAAGCGTCCATGGCAGGGTCGCCGGCAGAAGTGATTGAATCCTCTGGGGCTTCAGAAGACTTTGGTGTCTCGGTTGTGGCAGATGTGTCGGGTGTCTCCTCCAACTGTAGGTCTTCAAGCTTGTTGTCAAGTTCGGTCACTGTACGATGAAAGTTAGGATTGCTGTTCTCTTATCAATGAGTTATGTGGTAGGGTAACCTACGATCGTGCTCCAATGCAGCCTCGTCCATCTCCAAGCCCGCTAGTCGATCAAGGACGATTTGGCGCATCTTGTGCAAATTGGCGATCTTGTTATCGATCTCATGAATCTCGGCGCTGCACATGTTCTTGCGAACGCCCATCAGATCCAACTTCTTACTGAGCGTTTTTCGCTCCTCCTTGAGCGCAGCCGGTCCTGCTGTCAAAGCTCCAGCTTTCTCGCTATCCTTGAGATGTTTTCCACCCTTAGATGGCCGCCTCCGGTGCTTTTTGTGACCACGTTCTTCTTCGGGTATGGAGGCCTGGAAGCCTTGGAACAAGGAGTAGGAGCTGTTGTCTTCGGGTATATCGGCGAGGAGTTCGTCCGGGAGAGAGGAGATGGCACGAGACCTGATCTCAGTGGTCGACAACTTAGATCGCATCAGATCGGTCGGAGTCGTCTGGGTAAGGGCGAACACATTGCGCTGCGCCTTCGGCCGGCGCAGTTCGCGGTGGATGTCGCTCATGGCATTCTGATAATGGGCCGGCTGGTTCTGGTCGGCCGGTCCTATCAAATGTCCAGCCGTTGATGTGACCGTTCGACCAAATGCCTCTAGATGACGGGTCTATACCAACAAGTGTGTTAGCCCGCGGTGTTGAGGGGCATGTCGCGGGCGGCGAAAAAAGCTTACCGTGATGCCGGTGCCTAGCAAGCCATCGCCCTCGGCATAATCGGACAAACCGGAAGGCGAATCATCGCGACGGTGATTCTCCATAGCCTGGAGTTGTGGGGGGTTCAACCAAGACCCATGTGTTGGAGAGAAGGGAGCTCGGTAGACGCAGAGAGGTAATCGTCATGTGTCCACGCGATGATTTACCGCGTTCCCGGGTATGTACGGTACCTTCCGAAACAGTCTGAGACTCGGTCTCGCTTTCAATTGACGTATCATTATTTACTTTTTTATGATCCAGAGGCTAGCAATATGCAAGGTGCCTCCTCTCCGTGTGTTTCTACCTATTTGGTACCCCAGCTTGTGTAGGATACCCGGCAGGAAGCTTGGTACTGGTCAAGTACCAGAGATCCGACATACTGCACAGACGAGTCTCTGGAAAGTAAATAGGCTTCGTACATTCGGTAAAGAGTGCAGATCGCCTCGCTTAGAGACATTGAAAGCATGAGCACCCCTTGAAACTTTTCACTTGTCGGTGTGCAACATAAATAACCGCAGGGCTGCGGCTCCCAAGAAGTCGATGCCGACATCGCAGACCCGCTATTTCTCTCCTCCAACTTTCACCACCACAGCCATGGACACAGTCATTGATTCGTCCGATGCCTCGAAGGCACTGGACCTTGCAAACATCCGCTTCAAGCTTATGTGAGCTTTCTCCAATCTTCAAGTCCTGAGAAGACAAGCCTTCACCTCGTTATGCACCGCGGGGCCGCGGTGCATACCTCCGCCCCGGGAAACATCGATCGGAGCAATCAGAGCTCGCACACATGAACGCATATTTTATAAGAACCGCTACTAACATGACAGACCTCTAGTCGACTAGAGGACACAATCACCTTTCATTTGATCGAACGAGTCCAATTCCCCCTCAACAAGACCATCTATGTTCCCGGCGGGGTCAAAATTCCTTCCAGCGAGCTTAGTCTCGCCGACTACCTCCTCCGCGAACAAGAACGCCTGCAGTCGCGTGTGCGCCGCTACGAGTCTCCCGACGAATACCCCTTTTTCCCTGATGTGCTCGAGAAGCCGATCCTGCAACCACTACAGTACCCGCGCATCCTGCACCCCAACGATGTGAACGTCAATAACGTCATCAAGCAGCGCTATGTCGACGAGATCCTACCCGCTGTGTGCCTGAAGTACGATCGGGAAGACCGTGGCGAGACCCAGGAGAACTATGGCTCGGCGGCGACGTGCGATGTTGCTGTTTTGCAGGCGCTGTCGCTCCGAATTCACTTTGGCAAATTTGTTGCGGAGTCGAAGTTCCACAAAGACCCCGAGACTTTTGTGCGTTTGATCAAGGCTGGGGATCGGGAGGGCATTGATGCTGCAATCACAGATGCAAAGGTTGAGCAGAAGGTTCTGGAGCGTCTGGGTCTTAAGGCTAAGACTTATGGCACTGATCCTGCATTCCCTGAGGAGAAGGGTCTGAAGATCAACGTCGATGCTGTGGTCGGAATGTACAAGGTAAGAATTGACTGTCTACGAATTGATCGTTGATATTGACATCTACCAATTATAGGAACTCGTCATCCCTCTGACCAAGGTTGTCGAGGTCGAATACCTTATGCAGCGCCTCAAGGGTACCCAATGGGAGTAAAAATCAGTTATATCAAGAACCAATTGAACTTTTGGTCTGGGGATCTATGGAATCATGCCGCTGGTTTGAAGGGTACTAGAGCAAGCAAGCAAAAGGAACCAAATGTATGTGAAGAAATATTTTCGTAAACGGGACATGAAAGGTAATGAACAATCATCCCTTCACTGTGGGTTCAAGTACTCCGTGACTGCCTTGACAGCAGCCTCGAACTTGGATCCATCGATCAGAGTCAAGCTCCCGTTGGTGCGAATACCGACTTCTTGGAATGCACGCTTGGAGTCAGAATGCCCGTCGTCCTGCTGGTGTGTGTATTCCAGGGTACCGGAGCACACGGCATTGCGCTGGAGCACCTCGTCCTCAGGGTGGAAGAAGAATTGCTGGGCATTCTCGCCGGCCTTCTTCTTTTTCTTTTGAGGCCTCGCCTCTTCGAGGTCGAGCTTAGATTCGACTTCCTGGTAGTTCTTCGAGATGATCACGTAGTGTGAGAAGTTGTACGGCTCATTATCCTGGATGGCCCAGGCCATCTCCTCAAGCAGCATGTTGTACATCGGCGGAATGACCTCGGAGGGCATGTTGATTACTCGCTCAGTCAGGATCAGGCCGATTGGGGGCACTGGAGTTTGAGAAATGAGCTCATGAAGGGCGGAGAGGGCAGGGTTGGCGGCGGCTTTGGTCTTGATGTACTTGGTCAATTCCTGGATGACGGGCTTGTCCTATAGGGTTTTAGCTGGGAACAATTTAGATTGTCACGTTCAATCCAATGTACCTTGTGCTCTTGGAGGTTCAAGACCGTCAGGAAAGCGTAGGGATCCGACTCGTTACCGTCAGTCTTGACAGTCGAGCCCAGTGTTGGCTGCGAGAGAATCAGGTCGGCCAGAGCGGACAAATCGAACATCTGAGCGTCATTATCGAACAGCTGGCGGAGGAGGTTCTTCAGGCCGTGGAAATCGATAGCGGGCTGCGGGTCGAACCATTCAAAGTCCACATTGACCATTTCAACGTCCTGTAGCGGGTTAGAAGTTGTCCGGCAAAGTGCAGCGCGGGGTGCTCACATCGTCGGACTCATCGTCGCCCTTGGTACCCCCCATGGGCACATCACCGAGATCCTGCTTGCGTTTACCCATGATTGTGTAATTTCTGGTGTTCCTGGAATGGTCGAGCGAAACAGACAGTTTTGACGGCGCTCCGCCCCTCGACCGCTTGCGAACTTTTTCCTTATCGATTCTTATCGGCCCGATCTATGATGTTCGGCTTTCTGAGTGTACTGAGCAATTGAAGGTATTGAGGTACAAATACTTTGAAACGTATAGTCTTGAAGGCGACTGAAGCTGCAATCGCCTCTCTACATAGTATTGCTCGTAAGGCGAGGCACGTTTTCGGGCAAAGTTCATGGTCAGGTCTATCGAATCGAATGTATATTACCGACAATGGCCATCAACCGTGCCAGTATGTTTTTTTGTCTTAGATCTCTCAAGTACTATCAGTCACCAGGCGCTACGTTTAGTATTCAAGATTTGGAGATGATAGGAATCTGCTGAAATAGTAGATATGCTAATTGCTATGCTAAATGTCCTCTATGTAAATGCTAATGCTACACATCATACTCCACCTGCTCAACAGTAGGCACCTTATTCAACTTGACATCGAAGAACTGCGCCACAAGCTGCACACAGTCCCAGATGACCTGGACCTCCTGCTGAGGAAGACCCAAGCGCCTCGTACCACGAATATGCCAGTGCGTCTCGTTAGGCAGATTCTGGCTCATGATACCCGGCAACACAACTAGCTGAGTGTCAACATCATCCAGCACCTGACGATCCGACAAGAACAGCCCATAGGTAATCTCCTCCGAAAGCCAAGAGAAGTCCTTGTGCGCAGCAAACAAATTCAACGTACTACCCGTGTTACGCGAGTATAACTTCTGCATCCATTCGGTGCCGCGGTCATGGTTGGCCTGGTCGCATTGCCAGCCTTCGCGCGTGAATGTATAATCCTTGTCTTCATCGCGCTCAACTTTGCTAATGGAAAGAATTGCTTCAATGGGTTTGCAGACGCCGACAATCGGGACGGCTTTGATCAATGCTTCGCGGAGACGGCGGACTAGTGCCTGGCGGGCGGGCGAGGTCACATACTCTGGCTGGTTGCAAAGGTACAAGTAGAGCTGGTCCGCACGCTCAGGATCTGGGCTTGCAGCTAGAGTGGCTGTGGCAAGGATATACCACTTGTCGCCGCCCAAGGTGGTGGTGCTGAAGCGGTTCTCCAGCTCTGTGAATAGCTGTTGGAAGCGGGGCTGGATTTCCGGCATGACGGCGGGTGGACTCCTTGTGCTGTAAGATACGGGTGATGTATGCTTGGTGGGGTTGATAGGTGGGAGGAATGATTCCCTACTAAATCGGGGAGACTTGATCAGGGCACCAGGGGCAATGTTGATTGATTGCAGTGTGCATAATCGTCGTAATAGACTCCGATGGCCGGAGTGGGCCGTGCGCAAGAATGAGATAGAGTACATTTGGGGCTATGATGATTTGAATTCCCCGTCTGTATCCAATTGCGATATCCACTATGTGAGAATCGCGTCGAATATGCAGGAATTAGAAACTCGTTGACTTGGCCATCTTGCTCCTACTCCACGGTAGCTCTCACCGGTCCTCAATGCGGTCAACCATCTCGACCCTACATACCACACCACGACGTGATTAAAAAAAAAACACATTTATGAATATAGAGGATGTTCTGTGGACTTGACTATGATTTTTTTTTTCTAGTGATAGAAGAATTCTTTCAGTAATTGATTATCGCAATGACCATGAAAACTAATACTGCCACTGATGAAATGGGAGGCCGAGTGGAGTATACAAAGCGGAGCGATGGAATCAGAGCGGTGCATCAACGATGTCACCGCACCCCAACAACCCTGATTAAAGAGGAGCCCTGACGCAAACCCGAAGAGAGAAAATAGGGTCCAGTGCACACGACCATCAAGCAGTGATCGTCAAATTCGAAGTATTCTGGTTCTCGACCCACATATATGATCTCAGTGACTTCAGAGTGACATCACCGGTCTTCTCTCGTTCATCAAGTATAAGTTCGAGCGGTTTCAACGATAGCTACGATCAAACTCAATTCACTCACATTCTCATCTGTCCAACACTTCTCAACCTCTGTGATAACCTCCAAACTCTCAGTTTCTCTATATACAATGTCTTCCAGCGCTGCCCAATCTTCCGTCGGCTCCCGTGCCATCTACGAAGCCGGTGACCAGCGCAACGCTCCCCGATCTGAGCAGCAGGCCACCCCCTACAAGGAGGGCCAGAAGGGAAGCCACAAGAACCTCGACTCCAAGGACGAGCGTTCCATCGCCAACAAGCTTGCTTCCCAGAGCCGCAAGGACGACCCGTCTCACCACCACAACAACGAGCACGATCAGGAGGCCGAGCTGAGCAAGCAGGATCCTACCAAGCCCGTATGTTGCAAGCCAGATTGATCTTTTATTCGATATGCTAATTTGACTGCTTCACAGGCCAAGATGCACGGCAATGCTCCCTCCAAGGGTGCCCAGATCGACGCAGAGCTCCAGGCTGAAGATGAGGAGCGTCTGCGCCAGAAGGGCATCAAGAAATAAGATGCTTGATGATGCGATAAAATTCCATACCCCCGTTTAGCATGTCTGCTCAGTTCCGATCAGGAAGGCGTTTCGGGAAGTTATTCATGTACGATATAACGATTTAAATCCTCACTTTGATAGTTGAGGTCTTGAATGATATGATTGAAATCAAGTTGTGTGACCACCGTAAAGACCATCGTATCATAGAGTCCTTGGATATTTTGATATTCTATATTGAGGTTGTGTTTTTCGTCACTCATTTCGTATTAGATGCCATATGTGCAACATGGAGACGCAACGCAATTAACTAATGTACAGTATCGGTCAAGCCCATATATATACAGTGAGTGCTCTTCGAAGAGGGCCGGTATTGGGAGTTTGTGGATAAGTGGTTTCTTTAGAACAATTGAGGTGCCCACTACCCAAAGGGGAGCATAGCTGTCCCGGGAAGGAATTGTTGGGGGTGAGCACTTCAACCATTAACCAGGCACACCTGGTATTTGAAATTCGGCAACCAGAAATTCGATCATCACTCGAGTACAAGGCTCAACCTTCTCGGGTGAACTTCGGGTCATCGTCATGCGGTTCAGCAAAGACGTTATTCCAGTAGTCCTCAACTTTCCGACAAAGGCCTGCCTTGTCTTTCCACGACTCAAAGACGTTTTCATACTTGCAAGTGACCCACTTGATCTCCTCCCAGAAGGCCTTTTCAGCGTCAAACCCGAACCGGTCGACGACGTCAAGGGGACCTGACCATGCCCGCACATCCGTACCATTTTCGTCGATCGTGGGGGTGGTCTCCCAGCCCATACCGAAGAGATTGTCCCCGGGATTGAACTTGGGGAAGTTCGCATGGATAAAGAAGATGGCGGGAGGAGGTGCCACCGATGGGTCATTGATTCTCCATTTGCCCTGCGAGGTAAGGGCATAATCCTCTCGTGGATCTGACTGAACCATAGCAGATCCGGAGTGTTTGATCGAATCGAAATGCCCGATCGGTTGCACTTTCTCACTCACCGTATAGTAGGGAGCTTGGAGTGCTGCGGCAGCGGCGGTGAATGTCTCCTTGTCTCCTTCCCCGGGGCCTCCCTGGGTCAACAGTCGGAAGTACACGGAAGGACCGTGGAAATTGTAATAGGCGGCGAGTAAGAGAGGCGTGAAATGTGTCTTCTTAGACACGAGAATCACACCCGCTTCTGTAGACTGACGGCTCGTCATGGGTGGAACTGGCTGTTTTGAGACCTGGTAGTATAGAGGGGATGCCGAGGAGAACCAGAAGTCTGGCCAGGTGACCATGCCGGTTGATGTGTATGGCTCTGAGTCCAGAAGCTCCTCAGGTTTATGCAGCGGGAAACAATCCGCGTCCATCCAAATTACTTCTTCAAAGGAGGAGAAGAGAATGGCGAAAATCTTGAGTTGATAGTGCGCGATAGGCTCCTTTCCCACGACGTCACCGATCACCAAGCATTTTGCGTTCATCTCCGGAAGCACCTCATTACAGATCCGTTTCTCCCACTCCTCAGTGTCTTTCATATATACCTCGACGGGAAGCGTGGACCCGGAGCGGCGAAGCATGCGCAGCGAGTTGATCACGACTGGCATGTAAGTCGAACCAGCGGTGGTTACGATTCCTCGCGTACCAGGAGTATGCCTGTGGACCGGCTTCAAATCTCGAGCCGGTTGAGTGATCTCTTTCACAAATTGGTCATGCGCTCCTTCCAATAGCCACAAACACTCCTCCGTCACCCTGGATAGATCGGGTCGTGGGATACCCTCATTGGGATTGAAATGAACTGCGCGCGCACTTCCCAGGTTCGTTGGGGGAGGGCAAAGAGGATCGTACTTGGTGAGGAGAGGATGGAAGGCTTTCCAAAAGTCTTTTTGGCGCTCGACCAGAGGAACTTCGAAAGCTGTGCTCGGTACCACGGAGACCGTGGATGAGGCGGTAGTCGGAGTCCAGTAGAGATACACCGTGCATACGAGCAGGGTAGCTAGCATGGCGAGGAATATGGACCTCGCTCGGCCCGGCCTAAAGAAGCCCATGGTGGAAGGGCGGCCGCGGCCGAGGCCTGGAAACGGGAGGGCGTGGGTTGTGTTGGCGTCACGGAGCCGATGCAAGACGGAGGTGCAGGGGTGGATTTGAGGGAGCCTCGGGGCGCACGGGCATTGATCAACAGTGTATGACTATTAGGCAGACTGAAGTTACCTTGGGCGATGTGTAGTCAGAAGGAAGGAAAAGGTCCAGGGGTAGCGAGATGAAGTTGACGATGAAGATAAAAGATAGGTGCGGGCGGCCCGCGCCAGGCTTGGCGATGTTATCATTTCGACTTGGTTGAGGGACTCAGGCCACCACTTCGACATTGTTCCAGGTGTGGGTGATCAGATGGGGGTGAATACATGAGGCAAACGAAACCCACGAAATCCATTCCACCTCTGAATTTGCAAGGCAACTCTAACTGCAACTGCAAACCCACCCTGTTCCGCACTACTGCACCACATTTGGTCAGCCTCGGCCTCAATTTGTGATCGGCATGCTATGGCTGACTATTGAGTCGACACCGTATTCCACAGAGACTCGGCCTAGCGATCCTCGATCGGGAACAAGTTGGAGGCAACGGTGGAAATATCCCCCGTAGTGTATCACCGTAAGCGGCTAGAAGAAACCAGGCGATCCTGGATCATCCTGGGCCGGTGGAGACTTTTGAGCGATTTCCCCCGTCCTGGGTTCTGACTTTCTCGCATTTCGACACTAAGGCGCGGATCATATCCTCCCGGGAAGATCCCATATCCACCCCCCATTTTTCGCTTTCTCCCTCCCTGACCCTTTTGACTCTCTGAATACCCTCGTCTCACTCTCCCAGACGATGGCCTCTTGAACCTACTCCGCCCTCCGCCCTCCGCCCCCGAACCCTATCAGGTCCCGCCGTTTCAGGGCCCACTTTATGACCCGTGCCCCGACTTTGTCAATTCTCAGATCTTCCTGGTCGACAAGTTCGGTACCCCGTGGCCACCAAAGGCCTTCCCAAAAAATCGCCTCATGGGAACCCGGCTTGGCGCCTATCGCGATACTCGCACACAATGTCCGAGACTGCAGGTCGCCCACGAGAGCCGACGCGAGAACCGGCCAAAGGCAAATCCCGCAAAACCGACCCGAATGCGCCGATTCGGAAACGACGGAAGAGAACAGTTGTGAGCGGTGCTCCGGATGACTGCTTCACGTGCTCCAAGCGAGGAGCTCGATGTGATCGGCGACGCCCATACTGTTCCCAGTGCCTCGAGCTCGGCCGCGAATGTTCTGGATACAAGACAACCCTGACGTGGGGGGTAGGAGTTGCCAGCAGAGGCAAGCTGCGAGGCCAGAAGCTCCCCGTCATGGACGAAGGGCTCGCAGACTCTTCCAAGAAGGCCTCTCATGCGCAGCAGCGGTCGCCCCCCAGCAGCCAGGGTCAAGCCCAATCCTCGTCACAACGGACCTCGACCACTCCTCCGGCGGCGCCCACTTCTGGCCTGGGCTTTAGTTCATTTGATGCAGGATCTTTCAACTCGTTTGATTCCGACTCGCGCAGGCCGTCAGTCGCGTCAAATATACCTGATATGTCGCATGGCATGGCGTGGACAATGGACATGCCGGATCCCCAGACGTGGTCCAGCATATCTGCTGCGCCTCCGCAGATCTCCGGGCTTCCATTACCAACCCGACCAGCGATGGGCAGCCGTTCGAGCCCAAGCATATCTTCCGAAGTATCGCTTAGTTACGCACCCATATTAAGCCCGGGCGCCAGTTTCGCCACACCAGTGTGGCCAGTCGCGAGGAATTGGCCGGCTCCAAATTCAACTTCCCCTCAAGATGCGGATGAGGAGGTTGACAGGAGAAACCCGCAGTATTCAATGCTGTGGGATGCCGGTCACTCGCCCTCGTATTCTCAGCTGCTTCTAGCAAGATCCGTAGGACGCACACCCCGTCTGCGGTATCTCATCAGCTATTTCGCCGAAGTAATTGCCCCCATGATTGTTGCTTTTGATACCCCAACAAATCCGTTCCGCACTCAAGTTCTTCGCCTGGCGCAAGGCAGCGAGGCCCTCCAAGAGGCAATTGCGACTTTGGCCACAAGCAATTTACGACAGCGGCGAGAGAAGAATCATATGTCCACCGAAAGAACCCTTCCGGCACGTATGTCTTCTATGGCGCATCGTGCTCTAACCGATGAGGACTTTCAAGATAGATACGGAATCTCCATGTCGGAGGGTTATCTACGGGAAGAGAATCACCACCGTGGAATGGCCGTTAAGGCTTTGAATGCCGACTTGGCAGATCCACGTCGCAGGTTGTCAGATTCGGTACTAGCCACATTGCTGGTGCTTTGTTTGTTCCATGGCTGTGACACTGGTGTTGCTGAATTTCGCACACAGTTTGCCGGTGTCACCAGGCTCCTCGCCATTCGAATGCGGCATTCTCCCGTCCTAACCGATGATGTCAAGTGGTTCATCCGCATGTTCTCGTGGTTTGACACCCTCACCGCGACAACCAATGACCGTGATGTACAGCTTCGCGGCAAATGCCTGGAGATCAGCTCGATCACAGACGGGGAATGGGGCCTGGAGAATTTGGCTGGTTGTGATGGGCGTCTCTTCAAGATGATATCTCAGCTGGGTCGTCTAAACCTACTGAGTCAAGACCAACAGCCCAACGAATCTCGACCAGCAGATGTGACGATCCCGACCGCGTCATTACCCCCCTCAATGATCTTCCCTGGCTGGGATAGTGTTCCGTTAGCTTCTGGATCAGGAGCCATGATGGGTGATTATGGATACTCAATGCCTACTCCTCCACAAAGCAGCGACCAGGCTCGACGGCCTTCATCTCCGGCGTTCTGGACCGAATGGTACTCATTACGGCAACGGCTTGAATCCTGGCGATTCGACCCACCAACTGGGCCCCCCGTTGAGACCTCATTCCCCTCGCCACCTCTGTCTGCATCCACCTTGTCCTTCAATCCCACCAACTTTACTCCAACTCCTCCGACCTCGCCATCATACCGAGTGGCCAGCGAGAATCTTCAAGATGTCTATCAGATCTCTGAATGCTTCCGCCACGCAGCGCTTCTTTACTGCGAGCGACTTGCAGAGCCGAGTCTCCCATCCCAACATCCTCGCATCCAGCACCTGGTTCGTCTTGCAATGCACTGCCTCTTCGCTGTCCAGTCAGATGTCTACCTTTTGTGGCCGCTTTTCATCGTGGGATCAGAATGCGTCCAAGAGGACCATCGTTCCGCCATTCGAAATCGCTGCCGAGATATCTCCAAGGACTCTGGATTCGTGAATAACATTTCTTGTCTGGAACTGCTTGAAAAGATTTGGGCAGAACATTCCGAAGAGTCCTCATACCCTGTATATCCCTCCGAATTAGGTCCTCCGCCACCGCTGGATGGAAGCGGCAAGACCATGACTTCCCAAGCCTTCCGCTGGTCTCGAGTCATGCAGGCCAAACGGGGCGATGGAGAATACATGGTGGCATAATGATAGCCCAGCCTCCGTTAATCTTGCAAAGTTCATCACACGCGCCCGCACGCGGTAAGCCGTGTGATGACTTCGTTTTAGGGCATCTATTTGGAAGGACGGGGTTGATTTGGATATTGGCGACTTGGGATACCTGCACGCTTGGTGGTTATGATACCATTATTTTCGTCTTTATATATATATTTTTCTTATTCATAGAATCTGCTCATCGACTGTCATCCGCAGCGAAGCTGAACGTGAGCCGGGGTTGCATTGTACATACCCTTGACTAATTTCTATGCCCTTGTACACTGACCTATCACCTAATGCTCAACCGGGTAGTCTTGCCCTGGATTCTTTTTCACGTAACAACCATCCAAGGCCATTCTTGATTTTTCGAACACCTTTGAACGCCAACCCTGTATCATTAAGCTCTATCAACCTGCAAGCCGGTGGAGCGCACGTTGAACCTTCGGGCCGCGGCGGAACGGGGAAGCCGCTCGCAGAGAACCGTCACCGCCACACCTCGAATCCAGCCGCGTAAAGGACCTAACCCCTTGGAACACGGGAGGTCGAGCGTATAGCTCGTATTCGTGACAACAAAGCCTGGATGATAGGGCTCAGGGCAAGGGCAACCACAGAACCCTATGTGATCAATGCGCACACAACGCGCTGCATCAGAAATTTGACTCCTAAGCCCAAGAAAAAAAAAATCAAAAAATAAGAAATGAGCCAGACCGTCCTTGAATGCCCCTAGCACAAAGGCGCCACCGCCAGCGCGTGGATGTTGTGATGCTCAGATCGAGCTCGAGCAAGGGGGTAGAATGATCCATCAGATCGGCAACACACCGATTGATCTATTTGTTATTGGACTAGACACCCGAGGGTTTTCAATTAATTATGGAGATCATGAATCCATTTAATTTCCACTGTCTCGATTATAATCAAGTCTGGTGAAAAATTACATGAAATGGAAGGAACAAGCGTGCAAGGACCATATGTATATTCGCACGCGCGAGCGCCGCCCCCTTAAAATGAAGAAGTTCCATGTGAAATATGTTAGGACTGTCACCTTGTGATTCACGCACGGTATGGATGTATTGAATGTACCTGAATAGTTCAGTCTATGAGATTCTCGCCCTATCACGAAAGAGATAAAACTTAAAATCCCAGAAATGGCAGACAAGAAAGAGAAACAGCTGTGCAAAGAATGGAGCAAAAGGAGACCGAAAAGGAAGCCTGTCCAGATCGGTGTTCGAGAGTGAGGCTGGTTGATATGCGCATGCACCCCGTTTGCCCCACTGCCCAAGGTTCGGGGGAGCCCCCCTGTTTACCGGTGTTGCTTCCTGTTGGTCCTATTTCCGTTCCTTGTTTCCAGAAGGCGATCACTGCCTCCCAGCTGAAGCTCTCAGCTTATATCTGCCTGATGACTAAAACAAAAAAACAAAACAAATAGGAGACGAGTCGCCACTGAAGATGATCGAGTTCGACCCCAGTATGATAACTGGACCAGTTGAGATCAGAAGATGCACGACACGAAACGAATAAACGCCATGTGCGACGCTCAACGATCGGCGGTGCCTGCTGGTGGCGCAGGATTGTGCTCCGGGCTGGGCGAGAAGGGGCTTTCGAGAAGGGTGTTGACTCATCTAGAACCAGCCATTGTGAAAAACCCTTGATTCATTGGGTCTGGTGACATTTTCGGTGTATGCTCTGTAAGGATATGCGGTCTTTTGATTTGGTCTTTGGTATTTTCTTCCTTTTTTTTTTTTTTTTTTTCCTTCTCATCGTTGAATCTATCCCTGCAGTTGGTGCGTGAACATAATGCCGGATGGTTGGGGGACTGTGGTATTTACGGTCAGCAGAGATTTTCCATTCATGCGCTCGTAGGGTTGTTGGTACGGAGAAGGTTTTACCTGATCCCGTTGGTGAGAAGTGGATTGGACGTCATAGTCTGGTTGTATCTGAGGTCAAGTGGATTCCAAGGTTAAGATGGAGCCTGGTCTCCATCGGGGCAGTTTTAGGGCTTCAGCGGTCGCACTTGATATTCATTCACAGCACAATGCTCATTCATGTTGCTTGCCATTGCTGGAAACAATATTAGGTCTTTGGTATTAAATATTCGTTTAGCTATGTAAAATATATTTTTTCCACGCCCTTATCTGTGCCTCGTTCTTTATCGCTTAAATCATAGGGCTGCATCAATGTAGCCGAGTGTCGGCATTCCGCACCATGTATACACTATTTTTGCAAAAGAGGCGGAGTATTTCGAGTCCACAGAGAGACGCCCTATGTGTTATTCAGCCCTCTCGGCAGCCATAGGACTGGTGGAAGATGCAAGTTGCGGTCTGCGAAGCTCGTCTTCCTGTCTCCATTTTGGCCCAATCCAGCAGTTGCTGCCCAGCGACGCAGCGGTAAAGCCCATGCGTGGTCCGTGATGTCGCCCAACGAGCCGGTTACAATCCTTGTGAGCAAGAGACCCTCATGGAGGGGCATCTAGTTCTAGTTTGAAAACTAAGAAACTTGCCATGGCAACATCGGTGGGTTAGTCTGTTGGATGGAGTCTGTGGAGTCGAACCGCTGGACGAGACGGGATGATCCGTCAAAAGTCCGGCGCAGCGATCGAATTCCCGCGAGCCAACCATGGAACCGGACACTGGCATTATCACGGGTACTTTGGCTGTTTAAAAGGACATGCATTGTAGGCAGCCCATATCACAATGGGATCCTATCACCGAATAGTAGAAGGAGATAATGTCCATCAAGGTGTTCATGCAGATAAAGTGCACAAACGAGTCGAGGCAGCCCTAATTCTCGAAGCCTAGCAAGCACATGGCGGTCCATCCAACAGAGGCTTGACACGCTTGACATACTGCGCCAGCGCTGCTATCTAGTTCTAAAATCCAAATCTCCGGCCCACTCAGCCAGTCACAGCCCAATCTGCACCGAATATACTCATGGTGGCGACATCAGCCGCCCACATTCTCAAAGAAACGAGTCATCAATGTTAGCAAGAGTCATACTAAGCTACGGAGGGTTGCAAAGGCAGCATTCGAGTTGTCGCCCGATACTGGAGGGGGCCTGTCAGCGCAGTTGCAGATAGTGCAGTAGCTGGAAGTCTCCATCTGGGCTAGTATGAGGGGTAGCCTTTGGAGGTACTTTAGACTTGTCTATTGCCGTCTACATCACAGCCAGGAAATGGGATCCAACAATAATCATAATGAGACAAGACCTACCCAGTTGAGGAAAAATCTTTCATTGTGAGTCACAACTTCCGTGTGTAGGGTGTCTCTGTAGAGAGATATAAGATCGGCAAGGGAAAAGGGAGTATAGACGAAATCCGCATACCACGTAACAAAAACCGAAACCCACATAAACGCCACGCTCCACTGCGCCAACTCGCACGCGCCCACCGAAGTGATTGGGCGTGGGCGTAATCTATTTCCCTTTCATCTTGGGTTGAATTTTTCCCATCTCCACCCCTTCTCGGCTCCATATACACAAACTCCCCCCCCCTGGGACCATCTTCTTCTTACACTTACCTGGACTTCTAGTCCTCTCTGGGATCTTCAAACTCTTTGGCATCGCCAACTCCTTCGGAATACCGAATACCGACGTTCAAATGCACTCTCAGCACATTCAGTGTCAACCCTCCTCTCTCCGATCGGAAACCGTACCGCGGTGACGGTCCTACTCGACCCTTTTTTTTGACCTCCAGTTTTTTCTGTCGGCGTCTCTCTTTTTCTGCTATTGCGCACGATATCCTGTATAATATACTCGGGTCTTTGTTTTATCCCTCTTAGTCTTCTATTATTCGCGACTCTCCCCTCTCCAACATCCTGGTATTCGGCTTATGCGTGGTCGATCATGTATCATTACACCAGTCCACCACCGGGGTGGTCTACCTACGACTACTCCCAGTCGCCACCTACCTCGCCTCACTACGCTTACTACGCATCTCAATACGCCAACACATACACCTCGCCTCGCGGCACGGGCACGGGCACGGGCACGGGCACGCGACGACACACTCGCAAGGCCAGCTATACGGCCACCAAGGACCCCAGCTATTACTCAGGTTACTCGCAGCCTTACTATGAGGCGACGCCTGAATATGGCATGCCGCGCAAGCACGATCATGTAAGTGCTTCTTTCGCGGGCTCGCCCAAACACCGTCGCACCCACACGACTGGTCATCCTGCGGGGGATGGCCTCGGCCCCGGTACCGGCACCGGATTCAGCTCGCAATGGCAGCAGCAGCCCATCTTTGATGTGGTTGACGATGCATTCGATGTTCCGCGCTACGCTTCGCGCGAGCAGCCCAGACGCCCTGGCCGTCCCCCGGCCACGACTCCCAAACGAGATGCCCCCCAAGGCCATCGTCGCACCGCTTCGACTTCTCATCGCAAATCGAACCCACCCGCTGATTCTCACTTTTACTTCAATCAGGTTCCTAACTCCGAGGATATCGAAGCAGCCCGTCGTCAGCACGCTCGTCGCCAGTCCACTTCCACTCGCACTCCCAAGCCCAAACCACCCCCTGCCTCAAAACCGCCACCCGTCGCTACCGAGGAGGACGCCGAACGCGCTGGTATCCCACCCGGCTACTCGATCAAGAACTGGGACCCGACCGAAGCCCCCATCATTCTCCTTGGTAGTGTATTTGACGCCAACTCTCTCGGCAAGTGGATCTACGACTGGACCGTTTTTCACCATGGCGCATCTACCCCCATGGCCGACGTGGCGGGCGATCTCTGGCTTCTCTTGATCAAACTCGCGGGCAAAGTTAAGCGAGCCGACGAATGCCTCCCTCGTATTCAACGACAAGACGCAGCGGAAGTGGTTGAAGATTTCTTAGAAAGCGGCGATCGACTCTGGAACCGGTTCAAGAAGCTTCTAAAAGCGTGTGAGATGTTCATGTGGAAGGCTGCTAAGCGAGAAGGTGGCAAGGGCCCAGTCTCGATGGGCCGCAACGCGGGTTGTGAATTTGTCGACTCAATCTTCGGTCGTGACCGGGAGCTTGAAAATACCGAAAAGTTGATGAACAGTATTCGACTCTGGAATATGCGATTCGACGCCAACTGCGAAGACATTCTTCGCCGACCGTCTGCCAAATAGGCAGTTCACTCAAAAAAGAAGAGAAAAGACAAAAAAAAAGATAGAGGAAGAATTGATATCCCACACCGAGAGGAGCTATCCTGACAGAGATTGGATCGTTTGATTTTTGGTGTTATTACGGGAGCCTTCTGATATGCATTTGCAGCGCGGTGGGTTTGGCTTCGGCTGGCTTTACTCGTTTCGTGGTCACTCTATTTTGGATTACCAACGGTGTCTTTTTTTTTTTTTTTTTTTTTTTTGTCCCACGATTATGTGCGAGACGAAACCCCCAAAAGAATCTTTGATTTTGGCGCCTCTTTGTTATACCTCTGATTTCGTGTCCGTCCTTGGGGGCGGCGTCTCCTCTATTTCCGGCGTTGGCTGTGATGCCGGTTGTCGAGCTATGTGCTTTTCTATGCGTCGTTGATGTTTGTGTCATTCTGCGTCGATGATACCATCTTGCGGTTTCCTATCTTACCATTCATTTCCTTTGTTCATTTCTTACTGTTGATTCCCTTGTGATTGTTGAGCCCAGTGATTTGGTGCTCCCAGCTCTAGTCCTGTCTTGATTTTAATGTTGGGTCCGAGGAGGAACCGGGTTGTAGATAGAACCACGGCCTCAGCATTTTATAGAACCACATGTTACACTCATTTTATTTTGCCTGTTTCGTTTCCATGTCTTTGCTGTTTCCGAACCCATTCCTTTCCAATCACGAATCAAGATATTCCCGTATCGCCATTATTTCCACGTAGACCCTCCCCTCCCTGCTTTTACCATAGTTACCCAGATAGGCAATGATGTGAGAAAGCGCGGGCTGCGGCGCGTAGCGCTGCACAGTACCTACGTCCGCGTTCTAGATTATGCTTCCCTGTACGCCCGAAAAGCAGGTACCTCGCTGGGATGACGTTAAAGGCTGATGTCACCAACCAATGCGTTCATACCAGAAAGTGCCGGGGGGACCCATGCAGTGCATGCATGCAGGTGATGATGCTTGTCACTGGTGTCTCCTCGCTAGCTCGCACCCCAGGGGTTGGTGGGCTGGTGGGTTGGTGTGTGGCGACCCTATCATGTCGAGCGGGGTGATCTTTAGTGTGTGCTGAAGTGCGGGGTGCGATTGCAGCTTCCATCCTTGCGCGGCAGGATGAGACTTTATACGCGATTATGACTGTGCTCGTGTTGGCCATGTGGCTTATGATTAGCGCTTAGCCCAGTTGCCCAGTTGCCCTATGCGTGCGTTTATGGTTGCTTTTGCCTTGGCAGGGCTGGTTGGCGCTGAGACGGTGACTATAGCCGTTGTCACACTGGTGATATCCCTCTAGGCGGCCCAACTTCTTCAGTCATTGTGGAATGCTGGGGGTCTATAACGAACAAGGCAATGTGTCGTGGTCGTTGCGCCTTGCTAGGTGATGGATCCGGTTTGTCCTATCGTTGTTGGTGTCTGTGATGTCATTAGCGCTAGATTCATTGCTCATCGCATTATTCAATTCGCAAGGATTGGTCTTCGCATCAGCAGTGCCAAAGGACCATTTAACAATGGTACCATCAGATAAATGCTCGTTCAGAATCGGGTCTAGTGGGGTTGTCTCTTGCGACTGTAACACTACAGTAAACTGTAAATTTGTTAGCTCTTGGTCGGGCATCCACTTTAAGCTACTCCTTATCAATCCCAGATCTGACTACCCTCAGAACAACGCACACTGAACTTTCCCGTATAGATTTTCCCATGTTTACATCAACTAGATAAATGTCAACTCCACTCAAGTTCCATGGACCACTGTGGGGAAGTCACGGGACCTGGACCGCTCAGCGGATCGAAGGCCAAGGCTTTCTGACACTGACATCATGCCGACAATGCGAGTCCACGCGTGAGTTTCAGGACTGTCTTATCTCTCAGTAAATCCTTCTCCTTATACCCAATACAGTGTTACACCTTCATTTCAGATCTTCCGAAGTCATCCGAAGCCCAGCGCATCTTCCAAAACGGGTAATATTGCGATCTGCCGAGTGACGGGGACGAAGCGGACCACAAGGGATGAATCCTCATCCATCTCCACCACGATTAGCTTGGAACTTCCCTTCGCTCCTTACCGCCTCTGCTGTCCGGAGCATACGAGCCTTCTCCAGGCCCTGGAGGATACTTTGCGCCTCGCTCCCCTAATATCGTGCATAGCCCCGGCCGCATGAACAATGCAACATGGACCTCCTCCGCTCCAGAAAATCAAGGTCGATCGTGCCGCACGACCGTCCGCATGGGAACGCTTCTGCAGCCATTTTCATATGAGACCCCCGGAAGATGACGAACCTCAGTCTTGGTGGATCGCCTCGACTGCCATCCCGCTGGTAGCAGCAGCGGCCGGACCGCTGGCTAACGTCATGTCGATTGTTGCGTTGGTTATGCCATGGAGGAGCCATATCACTTCAGACACCGACGGGCCGGCTGGAAATTTGATTCAGAATGGTTACCCTGATCCTCACTGGTAAAGATGCTCGGCCCTCGAGGTCTTATGGTCATTGCTGACTGCAATAGGGTCACCGCGATGAACGCTGTTTCGCTCTTCTGCGGTGTTGTTGGCAATGTATTTCTGCTCTTTAATTTTACTACCACCATCCGATACATCATAGCGTTGCCGGTGACCATCATTTTGTGGTTTCTCGCTACTGGTATGGTAAGTGAATTGTCTTAGTACCTTTGAATCAAGATCTGATACCTATTTCTAGTTGTGTGGCCTGACGGCGTCGCTGGATATATACAGTCCGCCGATTGCCCCAGATCACGTCTACTCGCAAGGCTACTGGAGTGCTGTCATCGCCGCAAGCCTTTATTTTATTCTCGCTTCTCTCTTGATGATCAACATGCTCGGGTACTTTTTGGGGAGATATCCGCAGCACTTCTCTTTGACAGATGATCAACGAACTCTCATCTTGCAAATGACAGCCTTCATGGTCTGGCTGCTTGTCGGCGCTGCCATCTTTCAAAAGATTCTGGGGATCTCCTTTGCGGATGCTTTGTACTTTAGCGACATCACGGTCTTGACTTTGGGCTTCGGTGACGTGGTTCCAACGACATCTGTAGGCAGAGGCTTGATCTGGCCATATGCTGTGATTGGAATCATTCAGCTAGGCTTGGTGGTTGGAAGTATCCATCGATTCGCGAAAGAAGTCCACTATGACAACGTCATCCGCAAACACATCGAACAAAAGCGACAGACGACGTATGAACGAACAATCACAACTCAAGAGCTTGACGACGCTCGTGAAGAAGCACATGAACAAGGGAAAAAGCTTGTTCTGCCGCCGCCCACCCATCCTCGCCACCATCCGCATCAGCCCATCCGGAACACCATCCACGCCTTGGCTAACAATCGTCGGCCTAGGCTCCATGTGATGAGAGAAGAAAAAGACCGATTTGATGCCATGCGAGCCATTCAATATGAGACTATGCGGTTCCGCCGATGGAATGATCTAGTCATTAGTATCGTCGCGTTTGGTATTGTGTGGAGTTGTGGAGCGGTCGTATTCTGGAAATTGGAAAATGAGATGGATTATTTCGAGAGTTTACACTTTTGTTTCTGTTCTCTGCTCACCATCGGCTATGGCGACTTCACACCCAAGTCAAATGCAGGACGACCTTTCTTCGTGGCCTGGTCTCTCATTGCCATTCCAACAATGACAATGCTCATCTCGCAAATGACCGACACCGTCGTTGCCGGCGTCAAGCATTCTACAGAGAAATTCGCTGATTACTTCGTCTTGCCTCAGTCAGAATCATACCGTTCCTTCTTCGCCCATTTCCCGTGTATTATGCGGATGCTGCAAAGACGCGAGGAGAAGAAGCGGGTGAAGCTCGGGTTTCCAATCGGCACCCAAGTAGAAGATGTTGCTGAACCAGAAGACGGGCCATCGTCAGCCAAAGATCCGGAAAAAACGGCACCGCCTGCACCACGCAGACGATCAACAGAAGAGCGTCCTACCAGAACGATCGAAGAATTGGCTCGCGAACCGAATCCGTCGCCCTTTGAACTCGCACAGCAGCTCGCTTTCGCCATCCGTCGCACCACACAAGATGTGCGCGAAGGTAAAAGGAAGCGCTACAAGTATGAGGAATGGGTCGAATTTACTCGCTTGATCCAATTTACCGATCCAAGATCAGGACCAACCGCATCTGGAGCTGCAAAGAACCGTATTGGAGACGGTAGTCTTTCAGTGGATACGGATGAATTCGGAGTTCTTAACTGGGACTGGATTGGAGAGAATAGTCCCATGTTAGCACATATGACTGAGCCGGAGTGGATCTTGGATCGACTCTGTGAGAGCTTGATTCGTTATGTGTCTACTCAGGAACAGGCTCGAGCTGCGGGGGCCGGTCAGGTTGATGACCTGTCCGAAGAGCCAACGCTGAAGAAAGAGAGAGATCTTGGTATTGATGAGTCTTGAACATATCGGATGTATATTGGATTGGCAGTGTCCAGGTAGCCCCCCCCCCCCCCTTTTTTTTCCTCTCTCTCTTTGTTATACCCGTTGTGCATAGTACATATTTGCGCTAGAATGCATACAAGCGAACTTTGCCTGATGAGCAAAATGCTCATGTTTCTCATGCTTCTCATCTTCGAAGTATTACATGAGACTTTTAGATTTGTTTCACCATTTCTTTTTCAATCCCAGGAATATAGTCCACCGCATGTCCCAGTCTGTCACTGATGCCTAGCCAAGTCATTAAGTTTCATACACGAATACTCGGACGCTCACCTTGCTGCGTACTAGATTTGGGGGGCGGTGCACTGGGGCGGTACACTAGCTCCACTTCCCTCGTGTCAGCCTACCGCCGCAGCTCCCCAGAGCCTCCTCATCTTAAGACTATTTGAACCCCTGCAAATAGCACACCATCTCGCCCACCATCAGAAAGGAAGCACAAAGCCTAAATGACTTCTAATATCCCCGACTTCATTCTCGTGTGCCAAGATGAAGCCTTCATAACAGCCTTCAACGAAGCCCTCAGCCAAATCTGGCCGAGCCACCATCCAGACAAGATCAAATTCACCACACTGAACGAGCGCCTGAACAGCCTCCCACCCGCGACAAAATTCGATCTAATCGTTTCCCCGGCAAACTCTTACGGCCGTCTAGATGGCGGCTTTGACCACGCCATCTCGAAAACATTCAGCCCGCGCAATGATTACCATGCTCTTACTCGCGCGGCGCAGCTGGTTCTTTACGACAAATGGAGAGGGTTCGCACCGCCTGGTACATGTACCTTGGTTGAATTCCCCGAGGCACTCAAGGCAAACGAACCAGGCTGTAAATGGGTAGCGATGTGTCCGACCATGCGGGAGCCGCAGGATGTGAATTGGGATCGCGAGGTGGTGTATGAGTGTATCTGGAGTTTACTGTGTCAAATTGAAGGTCACAATCGTCGCTCGTCTGAGCGGATTGAGACGGTTCTCATGGCCCCATTAGCGGCGGGTATTGGGAAGGTGAGCAAGGAGCGCTGGGCGGCTCAGACGGTTATGGCGATGAGGCAATTCGTAGATGCGGTTGAGAGGCCTGAGGTGTGGAGTTCGTTGCAGTGGGATACTATTGAGAAGATTTGCGATGATGTCTCGTCTACTTGGAATGATAAATCAACTGGTAAATAGTGACTAGTTTGTTACGAGAGATTCTGTTGATGATCATTGCAATGAGAAGCTTTGATTTTGATCCAATACATCGCCCCTTTTAGCTCTCTGGTTACTGAGTAAAAGGGGGCCAAGATGGAACGATGAAGTCATCCTCATTTCATCTGCATGTTTTGGTGTGCATGTGGGTCAATCCCAAGATCATGTCGTATCTAGCTCCCATCATCACGTATGTGGTGTTTTACCCAATTTATCGTTTTGAAGCTATTCTCTCTGAATCAATAAATGCGACTATATAGCATGTTTAGGAAACAGCATATTAAAGGAAGATGTGCGTTTTTTCCTCATCCTTGTTTTACTTCTGTTCTTGTCGATGAACTCGGCGTGTGTACGTGTTTGAACACCGCATTCCCTTCTCTTCTCTTTTCTTCTTATCTCTCACTTCTGTTCCCTTTCCATCGCCAAGTCTGCTGCTTCCTTACCTCTCTCGAGCAACTCAACGAGGACTGTGGACTCCGCAGATCGGTTGACAACAAAACCACAATTTGAGGAGGCTATTTGCAATACTCTTCGCGAGGCTACAGGCTTTCATGAGCTCGTGATTACCAACGTGCCGCCAGGATGGGAGGATTTCCCCTGGAAATTCGAGGAGGATCTCCCTTGTATTCGAAAAACCTATGAGCCGGAGAGCCGTTGTTTACGGCTTAAAATCATGCCCACTTATGTCCACAACTGCATTGCCGAGTGGAATTCAGTCTCAATTTCCAGAGCCTGCATGACGGGTTTCTTGAACCTAGCAGAGCTAGACCTTCTCCTTCTACAAGCTGGCACAAGTGGGTTCCACCGACGACTTTGATCGAACCCTTACTAATAACATGTCTAAAGCACTGTCATTCACCACTGGTCCATATCACGGTTTCCGAAAGGAGCCAGATGCTCTTCTCCACACCCCATCGCAGCACTTTCCACCTCTTATCGCAGATGTTGGATGGAGCGAGTCGTATAATGACCTACTCGATGACATGAATAGGTTACTCATTAGTGGTAACGGGGCCATTAAAGTCGTCATTCTTGTTAAGTGGACGAAGCATGCAGATGACTCAGTCAGCGGAGTCCTCGAACTTTACAGAAATGACCCATCAGGGGTCTCAAGACGCACGCAGACTGAGATTATTTTCCCCATGCCTGCTGGTGATCCGCCTCAGCCACTTGACATTCGACGTTGCGACTTGCACCCTGTCCAGTCTCCTCGCAATCCAAACGAGAATTTTCCTCTGTTGATCAGCCGCTTACGATCTCACGCTTCGATCAGTCTTGCGAAGGACGGCTACGTGCCTGCCTAACCGCTAGAAGTATCCTTACATCTTGCTTTGTTGCACCTTGGCTATGTATCGTTGCACTGGTGTAAAGTAGCTATCATCAACTCTATTCACAATGATACACATGGAACAAGAACTTGTGTAGGGAAAGAGTGTGTTACAACTGAGCGGCTCATAGATGACGGGTTCGGAAGGACAGTTGATCCGGGTCACTCGTTGCCGTTTGATGAAGGAAAACTTGACTGATACAACGTACAGAGGGTGAGGTGCTCGAATTCTTACCAGCTTGAGAGACATGTTAAGTCGACCAACAGCTGGTGGGAAAGGAGAGAGAATTTACAATAGCAACGTGAGAGTACATCGTATCCTAGCTTTCGCTCCTATGAACACTAAGAGCAGGCAGTAAGCAGTACGTTTAGCGTCGTACTCTAAATCATGAGAAGCAAACGAGATCAAATGGGCGCTCGGCTTACTTATGGAGCTGCTCATGATCGCTCCGGGAGCCTATCACTTCTCGAGGCGCCAGTTGAACCGTCACCGAGATTACATTGTCATGAAATGAGAAATGCAAGTTCGATCTCTCACAATTAGTGCAGCCACTGCTTAAACCAATGTACTGCCGCATTCTTTGCCCTTTCCAGCCCTTTCATCTCAGCCTCATCCGCCCGGTTGCCTCTGACTGCAAACGCATGCACCAGGCCTGGGAAGTACTGATAATCATAATCTACCCCGAGTGAGGGGATGACTCGATTACTGAACTCCTTAAATTCTGGCGTGAACATGGGGTCGATCTCCGGCGCCATAATTTGGACCGGCACTCCAACTTCCTGGATCTCCTCCTTGGTGAGCAGAGAAGGGTGCGCTGTTGAGATACAATCTACCAGACCATTATTTACTTTGGCTCCAAGACGGAACACGGCCCAACCGCCGTAACAGAACCCGATCGCGCCAACGCGTTTGTACTTTTCACGAAGGGATCTAGCGAAGGCCATGATCTCAGGTTCTCGGATGGCTTTACTGTTGCGGGCTAGAAAGCCGGGAAGATCGATCGGGCCCCATTCCGAGGGGTCCTTGACGAGGATCTCGGCAGGGAGGACTTCGCCGCCGAAGCTGGACCTGGTTAGCAAAGAATACATAGAGTATGGGGTTGCGTACAAGTCTGGAACGTAGACAGTCGCGTTGGCCTCTTCGGCATATGCGTCTGCCAGAAGTCGTATATTCGGAAATGTCCATCCAAATACGTCGTGGATGACGAGGATGGCAACCTCGGCATTGGTGCCGGTTACGTATGTTGCGTTGCCTGAAAGCGTTGTTTCGTGGCCTGTGGGCTCTCCATCCCATCTGAATCCCTTGGTGCAACAGTCATTTATTTTGACACTCTGTTGTTGAATCCTGAGTTGTTTCTTTCCATCTATGAACCGGGAGAAGACTTTGTCTTGAACTAGAAGGAGGGGCACAGTAAGCTTACATTGTGAGTAAGCTGTCACGCCATTCTCGATGAGTACACTTGCGTTAAAATTAGAAGTCGCATCCTTGGTCTTGTATCACCTGATACCGCCTATACTAGACGTGCTATTCTATGGTCTGTATGGAAGAGATATTTTCACAGGTCACTTTCAAGACAATGTTGGCAGATGATTTCAGGAATTGAAATAACAGAATACTAATTAAAGGAGAAAGGCCTCTTGTACAGAGGTTGAGCATCGACAGAGCCGAACAGACCCCATCAGGGCTCACGACTTACATCTATTTGCTTACTAAAGATAATCCCACCAGAAGACCAGTGGGCTAAGCATCTTTCAACTTTCATAGTCCACTGCCTTGATTACCTGTATTCATCAGACAGGAGCTTACAGGTGGTCTAAAGGCTTTATCTGAAGAGCTCACAGATCGTGGGATTTTGTTTATGCCCTCTAACTCAGTGTGGAACCAACTTTGTGCCATCACAGGCAATGAATGGTTCTTCACGCAATGCCAGCAGCAGATCTCTCAGAGGATCAGTAGATTGAAGCTACAACTCACCACATGTACGAATATATCTTGGGTCGTGCCGATAGATTGACCTCGTGAAAATAGCGCATTCCATCTGATGATTGGGGAAGATTTTGCCCGTCGGCAACATTCTTTTACTCTATCACTCAGGAGTTCTCTGAAAACGCTTTCAGAAACTCCTCCACAGAAACTCTCAACCATCCGAGTCTTGTGGCGTGCATGTCGCTACCCTGCAATTAAGCCCGAGACCTCCAATTGGTCAAGGGTTTATTTCCTTTTACCACCCTCAATGGCTGGAATTAGATCAACAAAGTACGCTGTCAATGTGAAGCGCTGACCGGATAGTAGACGCCCAGAGTCAGCTCTCAGTTATTATGAAGGGAACTGACAGGCCGATCAATTTCGACCGGGCCGTCCTTCAGAGCAATGCCCAGAATGATAACAGAAGAGTCTCACCCTGATGCCAAGTAAATTGACCGGTACTGGGCCCTCCATGTTCATTGGTATTGATGAACGAAAGATCAATCATGACAATAAGTCCCTCCACTACGTCTTTTCGTCGATGGTCATATTCAACGAGGCTGAGAGTCTTCCACGGACAAGTAAGCATCGACAGTGAGCTCTGGAAAGCAGTGATGATCCTGCATTTTTGAACGATTCCGGAATGGCCAGACAGCTAAGTTATTTCTGAAAGATTGCTCGCCACCCATTTGTTGAGAAGACGTGCCCATTGTCGTTTCCACTTCACGATGTAGCCATATGGACAGGGACAAGTAGCTCGCCAGAGGTTGTTGAACGGGCTCTATGATGTGTTTATTGGTACATGTATAACAGCTATCTCCCAGGCACTAGAGTGATCATACTCAAACATGGTCTAAGCTATGCTGGTAGATGTATCGCTGCGCGGGTGTCTACGCTCGCGCCAGAACCATGACACTCATCAGGGCATCCAGAATCCCCGGCGTCCCGGAAGTAAGCCTAGAAAGGAAGCGTCACTGAGTGATTTAATGACAGCCGCCGAGTTCCATTGCCACTGTATGCTTGTTAACTACGAGTCCAATGGAACGGAATCGGCCGCATGGGGAACCAACACGACAGCTATGTGGCGAACATCACCTCATGGTGCTTGCCCGGTTTACCACGGATCCAGAGTTGACTACCCAACCATAGACCCAGACCACTTGGGCGAATACGACAAGATTAATGGCACCAAACAAGTCACAACAATGGCAAGTGCGGAGAAGCGACCACAGTGGTAGTAAATGTTGTCGTCACCATGGAATCATCCGCGCCACCCTGCCAGTTCATAAATATAGACAATGTGCACATGTCCTGCTTCTTGTTTTCGAACAATCGGATTGTGCACAATCATTGACACACTACGAAAGACAGTACGTCTTCTCTTTGATTTTTCAAGCCCAGAGAGGCACGGGAGAAGTCGGTGAGCTATCTGGGTGGATGAGCTCATGCTAAACATTGCAGTCCAAAGTAATTCATTATGGCACCTACTTCAAAAGCAGACACCTCGCGTTTCACGCAGAGCCAGGAAACCAAGTCGGGCCGCACCCAGGCCCAGACCTCGAGTCAAAAGTCGGAAGAAGACAGCTGGTCGCCGAATCAGACCCTGTCTACACATATGGACGCTACCGGTCATCCCGTGCCGGACCCCGTCCTCGAGAACAAGGGCCAGAAGTCGAAGGAGTTTGACGACGACGCTGACGTGTTCGAGGCTATGACGGCGGACTTTGACTAGGGCAAGTTGGAAGGAACCAGGTAGTTCCCAGATTGTTAAATAATACTGAATTCAAATCCATGGATATTACTAAGTGGATCATACTCGACATAGAGCATCAATTGCTAGTCATAGTTCGAGGATAAGTTAGTACACTTGGTACAGTTCGTGCTAGTGCTGGCATTGCCCTGGCAACGCCCAACACACCGCGATACTTCCCAGCTCCCATGTTGCGATCAAGACATTGTCTTTCCGATCCATATAATCGCTTTCGTTCTCTGCTATCTTTGTTTCTGTCCATATTTTCGTTTTTCGCATTGCATTGCACGAAATGCACGCGCGATAAAGGCCGTGCTCAGGTCTGTTTACATCCAGCAATTCCCCGCGGGGACGAATCATCGAACCGCCCAACTTGAAACTTGAACTTCAAGGAAACAACGCGCAACAGTACCGACCCCCCATTCTTATTCATTCGTTACCCTTTTTCTTTATGTCAAATGAGTCAAAACTTGCAACCCACCTTCCCTTGAATCCCATTTCTTGTATTCCATCAATCTAGTGCATGTACAATCATCTTCTCCATCGACGTCGCGAGGCCGTCAACGCTTGTGTGCAGCTATTGAGAGACCATAGCAGGGAAATGGCGTTGGACTCGCGCTTCTTTCGACACATCGGCCAGGCCGCCGGGCCTGGCTCAATCTCGTCCGCAACCTCCTCCGACTCGTCCGCTGTTACCGGCATTACCTCCCCCAGTGTGATCTCGACTTCCACCTCCGCCGGCACCTTCGTTTCTACAGCCTCCAGTCCATCACTTCGCGCTCGCGAGAGTGTATCAGTACCATTGCGTCAAGATGGAAACGCGAGCCCGTCGCCCGGCGGCGGTGGTAATGTTCGCGTTGTGGTGCGCGTCCGCAAATTCCTCCCAAGAGGTATGTACCGAGGGAGCTACGCAAAGTACATTCGATTCGGGTCGGCATCTAATGTCTTGTCATAGAAATCGAACGCAAGGCAGAGTGTCTCATCGCGATGGACCCACATACTCAAGTGACGCAGCTGAAAGCTCCGAAGCGGAGTCCTGGCGATCTGGGGAAACCGAAGTCACAAGCCCGTGGCAAAGTACTTGACGACAAGTCCTTCACATTCGATAACTCTTTCTGGTCGCACGACGACAAGGATGATCATTATGCCCACCAGGAAGATGTTTACAACTGCCTGGGCGAGGAGTTCCTCGACCACAATTTTGAAGGATATCATACCTGCATATTCGCCTATGGACAGACTGGTGCTGGCAAAAGTTACACTATGATGGGCACACCTGAACAGCCGGGCTTGATTCCGCGTACCTGTGAAGATCTTTTCCAGCGCATCGAGACCTCGCCGTCTCCCGATATTAGCTACAACGTCCGGGTATCCTATTTTGAAGTTTACAACGAGCATGTGCGCGATCTCTTGGTACCACGAACGGATCCTCCGCATTACCTGCGTATTCGCGAGTCTCCATCAGAAGGTCCGTATGTCAAAGACCTAACGGAGGTCACTGCCAGGAACTACACAGAACTCATGAAGTTCATGCGGAAGGGTGATGTTTCCCGAACCACTGCCAGTACTAAGATGAACGATACTTCGTCTCGGTCTCATGCCGTTTTTACAATTACTTTAAAACAGATCCACCACGACCTTTCTACGGACGAGACAACGGAGCGCACTGCTCGCATTCGGTTGGTCGATCTTGCAGGTTCGGAGCGTGCCAAAGCTACTGAAGCAACAGGTGCTCGGCTCCGCGAAGGGTCGAATATCAACAAATCGCTCACTACGCTTGGTCGAGTGATTGCGGCCTTGGCAGACCCGAAAAAGACGCGCGGGGGAAGAAAAGGCAAAGAGCTAGTTCCATACCGTGATTCGATTCTTACCTGGCTTCTGAAAGACAGTCTTGGTGGCAACTCGAAGACTGCCATGATTGCGTGCATTTCACCAGCGGACTATGAAGAAACCCTCTCCACGCTCCGATATGCCGATCAGGCCAAGCACATCCGGACCCGTGCTCGTGTCAACCAAGATCACGTCTCTGCCGCCGAACGTGATGCGCAAATTGCCGAAATGGCGGAGACTATTCGCGCCTTACAACTCAGCGTGAGCCAGGCAACTGTGCACCAGCGTGCAAGTGAGGCGCAGGATGAAAAGTTGGACGAGTATCAGCAAAAGGTCGAAAAGATGCAGCGGCTGATGGAAGAGACCAAAATGGTCAGCGAGTGCAAGATCCGTCAACTCCAGACCGAGAATGAGGCGCTGCGTATGCATCTGAAACTCGCTCTGGAGAGTCTCAAGAACCCCATACCGGCAATCACGATCGAAAAGCGACAGCCAAGTTTGACCTCATTAGCGGAAGAGAGCTTGCCCCCTCCTGGGGATGGCCAAGATGACCGCGAAGGCTCACCCATTGATCCTTCTGACTCCGAAGCCGAAGTTTGGGAGGACGATGAAACCATAACGTCCGATGATGATAATGACGAGGACGACGAGGTGCACCACCTAATGCAAGCCCGTATGCAAGATCTCCTTGGTGATCTTAGCATGTTCAAACGCAAGCTTGCAACGGACCACGAACGATTCCGACCTAATGAACAAATGAAATCGCGGAAACGTCGTGTCCTCGGGACTATTCCTGGCAACATTCGCTAGCTCCTTTGCATTCATTGATACTTTTTTTGTGTGATAATTGGCGTATAGACTCGGTGTTGGCGGCGATCTTTCTGTCAGGTCTTTGTTCGGGCAGAAGCCTTCACTTTGGGCTGAAGCCTAGAATCGGCTGTGCATGGATCATCCCTGTCTCTTCTTCTTTTTGTCTATCTCCATGGTAGCGTGATTACCCCTTTGCGATGAATTATGAGGAACTTTACGAGTTCATGTTTCCAAAGCGACTGTTGTCGGTTTCCCTCTAGTATCTATCTCTTTGAGGAACCATATTTTCATTTAGTAGAAACGAGCAAAGATATGTTCCAGAGGCAAGCTGTTCCAAAGCAGCCCACAATGGTACATTTGGCTTAATCTATAGCCCAAGATTCCTTCACTTTCCGATGGCACTGCACTGGCGCCGATTAGGGCTGCGGGACCTGGTGGGCCGCTTATGGCATCACTTTTTCCGTGAGTCAACTCTCCCTCCCCACCAAGTTCAAGGTCCAGCAATAAGCCCCTCGCAACCCGAGATTGAGTCATACAAGATGACCGACCCAGTTGACTCGGCGCCAGCGTCTTCGGCTCCCGCGTCTGCCCCGACTCCATCCCAGCCTACTACGAACCCTTCACAAACCCTCCCGATCCGCGACTCCAAGTCCGCAACGGACCCCGCACAGCAAGACAAGAAATCAAAGGGCAAGCCTGTGGCGCCTGTTGCTGCCTCTGCCTCTGGTGACGCTGTATCTGCCAGTGGTGAAAAAGCCCTCACTCCGGCGGAATTGAAGAAGAAGGCCAAAGAGGAGAAAGCTGCTCGCCGCGCCAGAGAAAAACTTGAAAGGGAAGGCGGAGCTGTTGCTGCTGGCGGTTCGGCTCCTGGAGGTGGTCAAGGTCGTCCTCCGGCGACACCGAAGAAGGACGCCGCTGGAGGCGCATCTCAGAAGGGACAGAAGGCTCCTCCGCCGCGTCGCGGTTCAGGACCCGGAATCGTTTCTCATGCACCAGCTGTGGAACAAAAGAAGAAGAAGGACGACAAAAAGGTTGCCGTTTTCGGGCACTTGTATGGACAGCAACGGAGAACTACTGTTGCTGGCGCTGCCAAGGAAGTTCATCCAGCCGTCCTGGCGTTGGGCTTGCAGTTGAGGGATTACGTTGTCTGCGGTAGCAGCGCGCGTTGCGTTGCGACTCTGCTTGCTTTCAAGCGGGTGAGTTTTGTGCTTCCTCAAGGTTTTGCCCCGTGGCGCATGCTAAAGGTGAATCTTCCAGGTCATTGAATCCTACGATACGCCCCCCAACAACTCTTTGTCGCGTCACTTGACCACCGTCCTCTCCCACCAAATCACCTATCTCTCCACATGTCGCCCACTCTCCATCAGCCAGGGTAACGCCATTCGTCAGTTGAAGCTGACCATCTCCTCTATCGACCCCTCCACCCCCGAAGCATCCGCCAAAGCGACGCTCTGCGAGTTCATTGATGGATACATCCGGGAGAAAATTACTGTTGCCGACCAGGTCATTGCCGCCAGTGCCGCGCAAAAGATTCAGGATGGTGACGTGATTGTGACTTTCGCCGGCAGCTCCATCGTCAAGCAGACTCTCCTGCTGGCACACAATGAAGGAAAACGCTTCCGCGTATCGATCATCGACTCGCGCCCGCTCTTCGAGGGTAAGAATCTCGCTCGTGCGCTCGCCAATGCTGGACTTGACGTGCAGTATTCACTCATGCATGGCGTCAGCCACGCCATCAAGGATGCGACAAAGGTCTTCCTCGGTGCACACGCCATGACAAGTAACGGCCGATTGTACTCGCGCGTCGGAACCGCCCTGGTAGCCATGTCCGCCAAAGAGCGCGCAGGCGGCGTTGAAGTCCCAGTCATTGTATGCTGCGAAACAGTCAAGTTTACCGACCGCGTTGCTCTCGATAGTATCGTCGTCAACGAAATCGCCGACGCTGATGAGTTGGTCACGAACCAACTTCCCCAGCAAGTCACCGGCCTGGCAGACCCAGGTGCACACACTCCTGCGCCTGTCGATCCCAAGAAGGGTGGCAAAGCCGCCGCATCTAAAGAACCTACACCCGCTCCTTCTGCCTCCTCCCGCGCCCCAGCCGCCTCGCCTCTCACTGAATGGAAGGATACTTCCAACTTGCAGTTGTTGAACATCATGTACGATGTCACCCCTGCTGAATATGTCGACATGGTCGTCACAGAAATGGGTAGCTTGCCACCGAGTGCAGTCCCTATCGTGCATCGGATGAGTACGAACATGTGAGATACGAATTCATCGGATTTTGTTTTAGCATACTGCAAAAGTTGGGGATTCCTTGACTTCTTGATATCAAGGTTTTTGTTGGTTTTATGGGTCCATCTTTCCACTGGAGATTTTTTTCCTAGATTTTGCTCAGATCTACATTTGATTCATTTTCCAAGATGCAATTGATAGGTGACCGTGGGATGGTAGCCCGGTATGTGATAAAGAGGAGTTCTGCAACATGTCCTCCCCGAATCAATCCATGCGCATGCTGAGAAGCTTAGTGGCATCTTCATGATTGCTTTCTTTTTCAATTTGACAAAGCGCACTTCCCCTCACACCAGACTAGTATTTAAGATTTTGGGTGCACTTGGCATTGATACAAACTGCGACGGTCACAGCTAGCTAGCCTAGTGAAATTCAATGAAATAATGAAGATCACACGGACGTAGAAATCCCCCAAAACATAGCTGTACAATAAATGAGACTCTCTGATGCTCTATCATTTTCTCTATCTTTGCAGATCTGAAGGTAAATCGTGGTCCAATGTGAGGCACAGTCGTGAAAGCAATTTGCTTACATAATGACAATAGAAACATCGCATCCAATCACTTAGTACTATGCGCGAGCTTCAAGATCAGCTTCACGGCGACTCCAATCCATTCTAACCCGGCACATACAAATTTCCAAACTAGCAGACCTCTCTTACCTCCGGCTCCAAGGCTTATTCAATCCTCTATATTCAAAATGGTAAAATTCCCCAATTGAATCACTCCTCTCATTCCCAGACACCCCTACTAATACCCCCCAAGAGCAAAGACTCCTCCGCAACGTATCTACACATGCACCAACCACGCCTAGCAGACCTCTTCGAAGAGTTCACTCGCCCGCACACATCAACCGCCGCTAGCAACTCCCAAGCCCTCAATCAACCAACCCAAGGCTCCAACGCCGTAACCTACGGCGCGTCCTCACCTGCGTCAATCCCATCTTTCCTCCCCATTGAAGACATCTACGTCGCTCCACAGTACCAGCCGCCGAACCCGGAAGATGAGGACGACGTCGTGCCGGATCAGCATGCTGCCTTTGGGATTACGCGCGCGATGGACCGGCGCAGGGATGCCGTTTGGAGGGATCTCGGTCTTGAGGCGCTGGTGAGTGGGCAGGGACATGGTGGGAGTGCTATGGCTGTGGGGCCTAGTGTTGGATCGGGGCCTGGTGCGACGCTTCGAGGGAGTGCCGGGGGAGCGGCTTCAGCGGCGGCGCCGGCTGTTAGGGTTAAGAGCGCTGGAAGGAAGATGGGTGGAAGGAGGGTTGTTTGTTTGCGGTGAGATTGAATTGTTCTGAGTTTAAGGGTTGCATTGGGTGTTTGAGTATGGGTCTATTTTACTGGGGTTGTTTGGCGTTCAGTATGGGAATGATATCCACTAGGTTTTTTTTTTATATGTTTTTGCGCGATCATGTGCTTTTTGCTTCATTGATTCATTTCGTCGCTGCCCTTTCTTGAGAATTATCAGATCCTGTCGGGGTAGGTTCCGCCATTTGCACCTTATATGCGCCTCTAACACCGAGCATGTAAATGGAAATTGATTGTACAAAGTGCTGCGCTTTAGATCTTGTTGATGTCTACGCGGGCTCGCTCGTAGAGCTTGTGGTCAAGTTGCTTCTGCTCGCGCTCCTCGTCTGTGATGCTTCGCTGGTGGATGGCCATCTGGGCGTAGGTGCCTGCGGCACGGCGCTTGGATAAAGTGCCGGGGTTGATGACGAGGACACTGTCGACGACCTGAGAAGAAACGCGTAATCAGTGATGCGAACAACAAGACTATCGCGCAGAAGAAGAAGAAGAAGAAGAAGAAGAAGAAGAAGAAGAAGAAGAGCAGGGATTTCGGCTTACCTTGACAAAAGGTGGAAGCATACTCGGTACAATCAGCACGTCGGGTCGCACGTTCCACCACTCGCCCAGCTTCATATAGGGCAAATCCAGCATGGCTCCCGTCGCTAGGCCACCCTCGGACCCGGGCTTAGGAAGATTTGCACGTGCTGTGGGAGGGAAAAGTGGGAAGAAGTGACGCTGCTCAAGGAGATACTTTGGCAGTCGGCTTAGCAAGTTGCCCTCGGCGAGCCTGCCGTGAAGAACCTCCTCACGGCGGAGTTCAGAAAGTACATCATGGGAGCACATGCCGAAAACAGCCTCATTGAAGGACAACGTCACGGGATTCGAGACCATGCGGACTTGTTTTGGGAGGCCAAGTTCCTTCTTGGGAAGTTGCTCTTGAGGCCATGAAACGTGCCGACTTAAAGCATCCCGCACTGACGGTAACAATACAATGGTGATACTGGGAACTGCGGCTGCAAGACGGGCGAGAGGCGCAGAGATACAGTGGCGGAAGACTGTAGTTAGTGTCGCAGTGTCCGGATCGAGACCCTTAATGTCCGGTAAGTCAAAATCCCCAGATGCAAGCAGAGGGTGCTCAATATCCAGGAATGGTCCCAACAGAACGAGTCCGTCGGCATAGTTATCTGCGGCTTTCTGACACAGTTCTTGCAGAGGCTCAAATTCCAAGTTATCATCTGCTGTGAACGGACCTGCTGCCACCATGATATTGAGTGGGGGGTTGGCATCTCCATTGTTGAGACGTTCATTAATGTTATCGAGAGCCACCGCCGTGGACGCAGCAGGAGGCAAGAGGGGTATGGGGAGAATCTCTTTCACGGTAAAGTAATCACCAGAGGGATTAATGCCCCGGAGAGCGACGATTTGGCCGGGGAAAAAGTTCAAGCCCGGAACAGAGTCAACTTTTAGGGGTACTCGTCTTCCAGCACCTGTCCGGCGCGACGTCTCGAGAACAAGGGAAGCTGGGTTAAGCTTTCCCTCTAGTGAATCTGAGGCAATTCGTCCAATAGCAATAATTTCGCTGGTGCTTTGGGTAGCCGCGCTGCCAAAAGTGAGTTCGTCCGAGTCGTAGTGCTTCTGGAAGATCGCGGCAAATTCATCAATTCGATCGTCCAATATCTCTGAAGCCTCCGACAGTCGCATTCCCATGGGCTTATAGCCGAACTTTTTCAGATCCGTATTGGCCGTGGGCTTGATGCGCGCTTCGGAAAAGGGTGCCATCGGGGTCTCTGGTAGCGACAATTGAGAGTTGAGTGATTCGATTGTTTGACCGGGATTCTGTCGCTCAGAAAATGAAACCGATCTATCATCCAAGTCAGCGTCCATGATGTGTTGTCGCGTTGCTACCGTAGACAGGCAAATGTGTCACATACTGTGTGCCGCCAGGAGTACCGCCACCATTTGCCATATAAGCTGGACCCTTTGCCATAGGTGAACCATTCTGCTCAGTTCGGCCCAGCTTGGGTGCGACAGGCGATGAGAAATTGTTCTTGCGTTTGACAGAGCCAGTAACACTGTGCAGAGACCGGCCATTCGCAGCATTAGGCGTCAAGTCATCCAACCTGCGAAACAAACCCAATTAGTCTACATCTTCAGCTTTGTCCAAATCTATCCATTCGTACATTCCGAACATATCTGCGCCCGCTGCAGCACGCGGGGTTGCGGTGACGGCGTTTCTCTTCTCATTTTGTCGCCCAGGCTTGCCCCTAGTCTCGCGCTCGAGGGCTTCTTGCACGTCTTGCTTGAAACCGCGTACCGTATCCATGCTCAACTTCACCTCATCGCCCATCTTGATACTATAGGACTCCCATTTGTAGAAGAGCTCCTCTGCGGTGATTGAATGGATTCGGAGGATAGATTGTAATTCGGCGAGGACATCTTGGGGAAGACCTTCCGGGAAAGATGCGACAAACAGCTCATTGAGCTCCGCCGTGGCGTCCATGGTGGTGCTGGAGTGAACAGTCGATTGTCACTTGTCGAGTTACAAACAGTGAAACTCCGCAAAGACGCGCCGCAGACGCGTGGGACGTGAAGCTGACTCAGCGCCCAGATAAGTAATATCGAATTCCCGAGTTTGGAAGGCGGGTCTTGGTCGATCGTCGATTTACTGATTTCTCCTTTTGCACTCCGTGCATTAGGAATTCTCTTTACATCATGACCGTCAATGACTCTGCCCCAGTGGTTGCTGCAGCGCCTTTGCCCGTCAATGGCGAGGTTGGGAAGCCCGAGGCTGTCCCGGCCTCTACCCAGATGCAAAATGACCAGGACTACCCAATCTCCGCCGCCGATGGCCTGATCCAGAAGCCATTCCCTAGGCCGCTCGAGAGCGCCAAGCCCACGAAGCCCGCGGAGCTCACCGCGGACCAACAAACCAAGTACGAAGCTGTCCTCAAGACCGTTTCGTCGTGGACGACCGTCCCCAACACGTCCGAGCGTAATGCCCCGACAGACCCGATCACCGATGATGAACGTATGTGGTTAACGCGCGAGTGTCTTCTCCGCTATCTCCGCGCATCCAAGTGGAATGTCGCCCAGGCCGAACAGCGCCTTCAGGGCACCCTGACTTGGCGTCGGGAATACGGAATGGAGAAGTTGACACCCGACCACATCTCGATTGAGAACGAGACGGGAAAGCAGGTCATCTTGGGTTTTGACATTCACGGCCGCCCATGCCTTTATCTGATCCCCTCAAATCAGAACACTGAGAAGAGCGAACGCCAAATCCAACATCTCGTCTTCATGCTTGAGCGAGTCATCGATCTCATGGGCCCTGACCAAGAGACGCTGGCGCTCATTGTTGACTTCAGTTCCACGAAATCCGGCCAGAATGCGTCCATTGGACAAGCAAAGGAGACCTTGAACATTCTGCAAAACCACTACCCAGAACGATTGGGACGTGCCCTTGTGCTTAATGGTAAGTGAATCGCGATAGCGCTTGACATGACTCTCTGACATCTTCTCGCTCATAGTGCCTTGGATCATCTCGGGCTTCTTTAAGTTAATCACACCCTTCATTGATCCCCAGACTCGTGAAAAACTGAAGTTCAATGAGGATCTGTGCCAACATGTCCCGTCGGCGCAGCTCATGAAGTCTGTGGGTGGTGATGTTGAATTCCGCTATGAACATTCTATTTACTGGCCCGCACTGAACAAGTTGGCCGAGAATCGACGCAACTTGATTCGTGAGCGCTGGATTCAAGGCGGCAAGCAGATTGGCGAATTCGAGAATTACCTCAAGGGCGAGGACATCCCAAGCGTGTCCCAGACCCAGGCGTCTGTTACAGAACAGGCATAAATTAATCGCTTGATTCCATTTCTGCGGCATTGTTATTGGTCCCCTCTTTGCGGCAACGTTAATATTCCCACTGTCGTTTTAGCATTTTCGGCTCATATATACTCCAACCTTGCTCCAACTGCTCTGGATACAGTTTAGCTGATACGCAATATTTTCTTTACTTTTTGTTAATAGAACTAGACTGGCGCATGCAGGTCGCTAATTGATAGAATTAACGAGTCGGAAGTCTTATACCCCGACCTTCCATTTATACATTCGAATAAACTAGTCGATAAAGTAGAATATGATGACAGCATGCAACAGGGATCTGCAGTATTGCAAGGGGGAAACGTTGTTTTTCGACATGAACGGATCGGGGAATATATGAAAAACCATGACAGCGTCCATGTTCGCTCTTGTGAGACACGGTCTCTCCGCTTAAACAGCAGAGGAAAATTGTCTTTAATTTTCTCCGTCCGACGTGTACATGATGAAGGTTAGCTGAAAGAAATATGGCCGGTCATATCTTCTTTGGTCTCAGTTTATGGCCATTGGAATCCTCCGGTGTTCGGATTGTTTACAACTTCAACGCACTCGTATAATCTATTTGAATATCTTCTCACTCATCGCCTGCTATCTCAGGTCCAGCACCGGATTCCAAGGTATCATGGCCGTCCATTCGCTTGAACGCTTTGCGAACTTCAGTTTCCCACCGTGTGCAAGCGACGAGAACCCACTCCAAAATACCTGCGCAGTAAAGTGCAACGCATTGGCCGACCCAGAGACCTTTGAGTCCCCAGCCATGGAAAGCAAGATAAACACCTAGTGGCAGGGCAAAACAATAATAGCTCACCAAATTGATAGCGGCACCTACGTGCTGCCGGCCCATCCCTCGAAGACTTCCACCACAGCTACCATTCATACCATCTGCAATTTGAAAAAGTGCAACGAACGGCATAATCTCTGCGGTAAGCTCAACAACCTCCGGGTCATTGTTGAAGATCTTCGCGAAATGGTTTCTTGTGCCCATGAGAATAGCCAGCACAACAGCACCGAAACCCACGGCAAGAATGGCAGACGAGTGGGCAGCGAGTGAAGCGCCCTTGGAATTCCGTGCGCCAAGCAAGTTACCGACGCGGGATGAAGTAGCAACACCTAGACCGAATGGGATGGTATTCATGATTTGATCTGCGGTCATGATCACGCTCTGAGACGCCAAGGAAGTCGTGCCCAGGCGACCTGCCACTAGAGCCACGATCTCGAAGGCCCACCATTCAGTTCCGACATGCAGGATTCCAAGGATTGCCAGCCGAGCGAATGTCCATAGGTTAGTGAGCGCCGCTCGAGTCCAGCCACCCCAGCATTCGGAACCGGCGACGAACTTGGCATATAGGACCAGCATGATGAAAGAGGTCCAGTATGAGATGTTGGCTGCCAAGGGAGCCCCAAGTAGCCCAATGTTCAGGGTGTAACAAAACAGATAACAAAGTCCAGCATTGAGAGGCGAAGTAATAAGAAGCACGTACGTTCCGGCTCGCATAATTCCTGCCGGTGGAGTGATTAGCAACTGTTCAGACATAAGTCGCATGTGAGAGTCTCTCTCACCTTGCGCCTGTAAGTACTTTTTCATAGTTTCAAAGTAGATGTAGCCGAGCCCGCCAGGGATTAAGGCCGTCAGAAACTTAGAGCTCAAGTATGAGAGCTCTGGATCTTGGCCAAGAGCCTGGAAGATAGGGTTGGAACAAGCCCAGATAACAGCGACAGGGATATAAAAGGCTCCAAGAACCACGAAAGCACGTTGAAGAAGGATGCCTAGGTCGTGCTTGTTTTCACTTCCGGTGAAGGTCGACGAGGCCAAGGTATCCATCGCCGTAGTTCCTCCCAATGCAATCATCCATCCAGTGACCAGGGCGAACATCAATGAGAAAGCGCTGACGGCGAGGTACATTGGGGACAAGTGACCGACAATGATGACTGGAATAGTCTGCAGACTCATCTGCAACATGTAAGCCATGATGACAGGGACTGAGCCCTTGAATAGCTCCCAGAATTCTGTCAGAATCCGTTTGCTTCGCGGAAGCTCCAAGGCATCTTTGTCGACCTCATCATCCCAGGGGCACTCATCCTCAACGGGCTTCGGGGTTAATTTTGGAAGGAGCCTAGTGTACTCATTTGGTGTCGAGGTGATTGATTCAGAGAAAGAGACAGATGCATTCGAGACAGTGACGTCGCTGTTGCTCACGTTGCTACTGACACGGCCACTCACGTGCATGTTCGCGGCAGATTCGAAGCAAAAAATCAAGAATCGGTTCCCATGACTTGCTCGAGGGGGATGAGCTATATGTAAAGATGTACGAAGTGTACATAGTGGGACCCTCGACGTAGAGAGGTGGATTGCGTTGCGAGCAGCAAAGGCATTGCAACCCACCATCAAAGCCCGTACCAGGCTGAGCTAAGATCTGAAACTTTCAAGAAGGCTTCATGGATTAGCGGTAAAGACCTACGAGGACTCGATCTACACGGTGAAAATACCACTTTTATGACGACGGATCGGCTGCGGTGGAGACCTGCCTGCATACAATTTTACTAGTCGCTTTGGACACGTCAACAAGCGCCTGTGTTTGACCCCGACCTCGAAGAACGAGCCAACTTTTGCCTATCACAGGTAGCAAGATGTCCGAAAGATAAGGGTATAGGATACATGGAGCAATCTAGGCGCTACGAATGGTGATTTCGAAAGATTCAAGCCTTCAAAGACAACGAGGGACATTATCCGAGGGTGGGGCGTCGTGGAGTTAATTCTCGAGACTTTATCCAAACTTGGAAGGTGGAGGGATCTATGCTTTGAGCCGAAGTCTACTTCTACTTGCCGACGTTGTGTAACTATCGGTTCGTGTGAAAGGGTGAGCATGTTCCCGCTCAATTTCAATCTGTCCTGTTGAGCGGTAGTCTACCGACCAAAATCACACAGCATATGCGTCTGAGGTTGCTAGTCGACATGGATTGATGTGTTGTAATACTCAGGTTCAATGCATGAGCTATTTCTTGCTTGGGATTCTCGGACTTGCTTTCCTATTCTCAGGTGACAGCTCCTTATATTCGCCTGGTCCCTCCTTCGAGTCGGATAGAAGATGCGCTGGAACTGCTTGATTGATTCAAAGCTGCCCTATATTCTAGGAAGGATGTCGACCTACGGAGCTTCTTGCCTGGTTTATTGCATAGGTGAATGGATAAGCGGTTTGTGTGTCTGATTGCTCCTTGACTCTATTCAAATCACTTTTAAGCCCTAGTATGTCATTATGATTCGGATCCCAAAATAAGTACATTAATAGAATCACGCAGTATTGAATACATGTTGTCCTAGTTCTATCATCATGGACTGCGCAGAAATTTCGTAAACTTGAGGCACTTGCACCAATTGATCGAGAACATCGCACAATGGCGACCTGAAATTCATCTAAATAAAAAGGGTCTTAGTAAAATACAAAGTAACCCCTTACGAAAACTTGTCTGAGCGCCATACCTGGTCTCTGGGGGATACCACTACCTTGAGCACAATGCGCAATGTTTAGCAACTCAGGAATGTTTACTTCGCCACGTTGCTTCCTTCGACCGATAACGACCACCCACGCTCTCTACTGGTTGAAGTCATCGGCCGCAAGCTCTCACTTTGTCCAGTCATATCTAAGAGACAAGAGGACAGGGTGCGAAGGGCAACGGGAGGAGAGACTGAGCTTACCCAAAACGGAAATTAACGGGAGTGGAACCCTTGATGGGAGTTTGAATCTTGATCTCGCCCGATTTGGGGTAGAAGTTACTGAGAAGTGCAATTTTCACATGGCCTGAAGATTAGTGTGTGCGTCGTGATTCGTTCAGTTCCGTTTAATGTTTAGCGCGAAACATGCAGCTAGCAGACGTCACTGATAAGGGACCCCAGGTCCCTATCCTGCACCCTCCGACCCCGGCTTGAGATGTTCCGTTTCTACAAGCCTTCAAATGGAGATTTAAGATAAGCAATATAATTGTGGTTGAATAGATTAGATAATAAAAATATTGGAGTTGAATTCTATATCGTCTTTTTCCTATTTCTAAGGTCCAGCCCCGACCTTATTGTGAGGGGGCGTGTTGGTCAATCATGAACGAAAAGCAGATCCACAAAGATTGCCAAGGCCATAGTGCCAATGGCACAATTGACTTCATACCGACATCTATTGAAAGTGGCATTCAGCTTGCTGGCGAAGAGGCCGTCGACAGGAATGGGATCAGACTTCACCCGCAACCTACATCTGATCCGCTAGACCCTTTGAACTGGTCGAGCCTTCAAAAACATGGGATATTATCGATTGTCATGCTCAAGTAAGATCTAAAAATTATTCTCGGGCTTCGAAATGGAGTGCTTACTGGTATACTTGAATTCTAGCTATTTTCTGTTCACGTACCTGACCACGACCACGGTTCCATCCTTCCCAGAGATCCAAACTCAATATTCCATCAGCTATTCCCAAGTCAATTGGACTGTTGCCATCCCAGCTCTGGGTTTATCTGTGGGTCCTTTGATATGGACTTCGCTGAGTGATATCTACGGTCGCCGGGTTATATTTCTAGTTGGTACAATTATTGCCCTGGTCTCGACAATCGGCGCGGCAGTGGCAGACACATACGCAGGCTATATGGCAGCTCGATTTTTCCAAGGATTCGGCGTGAGCCCTGCCTCAACTGTCGGCATGGCTATTGGTATGTATCCTGGCTTCATTGTCCTTTGCACCCGATTGATGAATTACTAGTGAACGATCTATTTTTCGAATATGAACGCGGACAAAAGCTCGGGTTGTGGGTGTTGGCCATTGATTCTGGACTTCTACTCGGACCTACCTGTGGGTTTAAGCAACAGTCAAGATTTGATTTCCGATTCTAATTGATGTAACTCTTTAGTTGGTGGCTTTCTGAATCTCGTCAGTGCGGCATGGATCAACTGGTTCAATGCCATTTTGTTCGCAGTCCTCTTGGTTTTGGAGGTAATATTCATGCCCGAGACATTATACCCTCGACAAAATATGCTTCTTCGATCACATGTTGTGGAAGGGAAGCCGCCTTATGTTCCGAACAATGAGAAGCAAGTGGCAGATCAAAGCCCCACACCTCAACCGAGTTCAACAGTAGAGCTTGCCTCCGATGATCTACCCAGGACGAAGAACCTTCCATTTGTGAACTTCATGCCAGTCCCGGGGATGCGCCATCCAAAACCCTGGGACTCGATAACTCGATTCGTGCTCACATTCCAATTCCCTGTGGTAGTGATTGGAGTTCTCGGGTATTCATTTGTTTGGTACTGGTGGATTCTCTCTATTATCACCATGGTACCCGCAGCCTATGAGAACTACTCTCCTCTCATTCAAGGCTTGCTTTTCTTAGGTCTATTTCTGGGGACAATCGTCTCGGAAATATGCTGCTCGGGGCGGCTGAGTGATTACATTGTGGAAAGACTGGCAAAGAGAAATGGGGGCGTTCGCGTCGCAGAAATGCGATTATGGTTGGCTTATCCTGCTGTATTAGTCACTGCAGGTGAGTGCAGTCATAAGTTCCTCCAGGAATGTGTCCATATTCTGACAAACTTCAGTGGGAGCAATTCTTTGGGGTGTCAGCCTCGATAAAAACTATCATTGGATGGTTGGCCAAGTTGCATTCTTCCTCTGTGAGTATGGAATTCCCGAAGAGACAAGGACTAGTGTTGACTAACGACCATTTCAGTTGCTGCAGGCGTCCAGATTGGCAACACAGTCATCAGCAGCTATATAGTCGATTGTTACCCACTGCAATCGACCAGTGTGATCACTTTCTATGCCGTGTTTCTGAACTTGAGTGCCTTTATCAATCCGGTATGTTGTCTTCGTCTAAAGCTTTCGAGAGTTGGACGGCATTGCTTAGATTGACCTGCTCAATAGTTTTTTATTGCTTCTTGGGAAGCATCGGTTGGCTGGACCTGGACGTTTACCACGCAGGCGTTGATTGTTTTTGTTGGAGGCGGTCTAGCATTCGGAGCTTTGCATATATACGGCGCACAGATGAGAGCGAAGGCACCGCAGCCATCATGGGTCAATCCAGAGTATGATACAAGAGCTTAGTTGGTACATACATAACAGGGCAATATAACAGTATTGGGAACAACAGATCCGGTTCCAATAGTGTAGTACGCTTTTGTTTCTTTGGTGTCCTCAAAGTCGTCCTCCACTGCTCGCCTCTTTTCTCTTCCGCTCCTTGTCACTCGCGAAAATTGCGTGAATTTGGCAGGATGAGTCTGAAAGTAACAAAATCATATTTTAAGAAAAGGCTCATAAGAGAGGTGATCGACTCGGGAAGTGGACTTCATGCGTCGGGGAAATAACGGGTCCTCAGGGGAAAGAGCGGGTATGAAGCCTGAACATGTCGGATTATTGTTCCACTGCACACAAACAAGTAATGACTAAGCGGATATCGTGGTCTTTCTCCCCAGGCTTGCCTTAACAGGCTCTTGGAGAGCTCCCTAGAAGTTCTTCTATTGGTTCTTTACCCCATCATGTAAGAAGGAAAGCGGCGATGCTTTCCTGGACTTCCGGTTCTATGAATTCTGCAAAAGGAGCATTTAAGAAGAAACCGGATCGCCCCAATGTTATCACCCAAATTCATTCCTCTGATTTTGTCATACTTCGAGGGCTCGTTTTTTCTACATATATATGATTGACAGAGTCTTCAGTCGACTGGACTGTGTGCTCGTGGTCCTTCATGTCTGGAAATATGTCAATGCCCACTTCCATGAAGAAACCCTGTAAGTGGGTCAAGCAAGAAATCGAAGCTTCAGACCCTGAGAAAGATTATGAAAAGATTTGGAGACTGTCGATCGAGTACACCGGTGGCGGTGACTTCATTCAAAACCTGATCTATGCCTTGACGTTTCCAAACTTCATCGCTAACGACTGGGGGGCTGATGTCGTCTGGCGTGATGACGGAGGCAAAGTCCTCAATCGCGCTACCGACAGAGTCAACGAAACGCAATATCATAACTCTGTATGGTGGTTTTACGGACCACATCATGCTGAGACCAAGAAATCCACTCATGCAATCAACAAGCGACACGCGTATTACGCAAAAAAATATCCTGGAAACTTTACCCACGTGATTGACTATACATATGTTTTATGCTTTTCTGCCATCTCGGTGCATCGGCTTCGACGAAGACTACGTCTTTCTGGCTTCAGTGAGAAGCAGAAGATTGCGGCCCATCGCTTCTGGAAAGAGATGTCCCAAATGTTCTTCGTCGAAGTCCCTGGAAAACCTCTCGAGGAATGGCTACCTCTCACAGACTTCCCTGAGGACTGGAACGCCATGTATCAGTTCTGTGAAAATGTTGAGAATAATCACATGGACCAAACTGAGAAAGGTCATCTGATTGCTGAAGCTTTATTCGATCAATTTGCATATCGGTTCTTCCCAGCTAGTCTTCGCTCTCTTGGTCGAGCATTTCCCATCAGTCTTTCACTTCCACAAACTTTGAAGGCGCACCGAATTCGCCCAGTCAACCCCATTATAGCAAGAATTATTATTTTTGTGGTTGGAACATTTATGTGGTTCATGGAAACATTCTTTCCTGATCCAAAGATCAGCTACCAGGAGTCCATTCAGCTTAAGACAGTGGACGAGAAAGCAATATTCGATGCTCAAAAAAGAGACCTGGATCGGAGGTTTCCCACTATCTTTGATAATAATCATCGGGCAAATCCTGCGTTCTGTCCCTTCACGATGAAGTCCGAGAAGAAAGCATAATGTAGCCCAAGGCTGGACATTAGGCATTGATTCTTAATTTTCCGCCTCCAGGCAGTCTTTGTTTCATGTGAGAGATCAGATGATTCGCACTTGTTTTTTGTTTGACATATCTTTGCTTAGTGTTACACAAATCGAGGTTCTATTCTTCACTCCTCTTTCCTTTCATTGCAATCTTCGACTGATTTATGATTGTCGTCTGTACGACGCTAGCTATATGATAATGAAGAATATAGGACATGCGCGGACAAATGTAGACAAATTGCGCGCCTATTAGTGGTTGGCATAGTCTGGCCAACCAAGTTCAAGATACATAGAAGAGAGCATTCTCAACTCATTTACCTGAACGCTAATTAAATACTGTCGCGACGTATCATCTTCCGTATCTTGTAATTCTTTTGCCATATAATATACCGACCGGTTTTTCGTGATTTACAACGTGTACTCCGCTTCTGGGTCTTAGCGTGCTGATAACAGACTAACAGATGGTTCGTCACGGAGGAGCAGCGATAAGCCACGAACAACACACCAAAATACACGCTATCTTAACCCCGAGACTTGCTCAGAGCTTCTCCCCGTTCCTTCCCTTTTCGTAAGTTGAATTGAGTTTCAGGCTACTCTTATATATGACGTGCATCCTATCACTGATTCCCCGCCATGTGCGATTCTCGCGGGGATTCTCGATTGGGAAGTAAGATAGAGCAGCATATCAACCCCACAACGCTCGCGTGGTGTAAATTTGCAAAACTGTTGGTATTGGGGTATTTGTGTTTTTCGTCAAATACTTTGGGATCTTTGATCATCAGTCAATCGCCGGATTTGGATGTTGGAGGGAGTGGGGAGATATTAGGCCTTCGAAATGATGCAATCCTGAGGTTGTACGAGGGACAAAGATTCCCTTCCTATATCCGCCTCTTACAAAATTCGAATTAAGTCTGAGAGGAATAATTACATATAGCTCAAAGAAACCCGGTGATTGATTTCATTCTCTTGAACCTTCCATCAAGTATCGGACCGACTGCAATGATTACTTCTACTCTTGGCTTCCTTGCTCTCTCGAGCCTGGTAGTGGCACATGGAGACCACAGCCAGGCCCCTCTGGCTGGGCCACACCAAGGGCTGTGGTATAACACCCTTCCTGGTGATGGAGGCACACAAGTATGAGACGGACCGCCACCATCCACCGACGAAACGCTGATTATTCTTTCAACGTGTCTAGGCTGATTCAGTGTTCTCCGGTATCTCAACTTTTGGTCGTCTGCCTTACTTTCCATGCCTCTCAAGCGAATCCGAGAGATACGACATTGCCTTCCTAGGTAAATACATCCAATCTATGACCTACCTATTGAGCATAGAACTTATTCATCTACAGGTGCTCCCTTCGATACTGGTACTTCCTACCGGCCCGGTGCGCGTTTCGGACCAAGTGGGATTAGACAAGGCTCTCGTCGCCTTAATCTCTAGTATGTGTCAACTAAGCTCAACGGTTGAATAATTGTCAGGGTAGCGTCCACAATTCATACTGACTCTTGAACGATAGTGGCGGTTACAACGTACCCCTGGAGTCGAACCCCTTCACCAGCGATCTCAGAGTTATGGACTGCGGTGATGTTCCCGTGACATCCTACGATAATGCTTGGGCGATTCAACAGATCGAGGAAGGACATAACAGTATTCTCATGCGTAAGCCTTTCACCAACGCGGACAAGGTTGGCCTTTCACGGGCTGGCAAGACGCTGCCTCGCGTCATTACTTTGGGAGGAGACCATACAATCACGTTGCCTTTGCTGCGGAGCATCAACAAGGCCTATGGCCCTGTGACAGTGATCCATTTCGATAGTCATTTGTGAGTCATGATGAACTTGAGCTGTGTGCTACGGTGACTGATGATTTTGATGTCCAGGGACACTTGGAAACCCAAAGTTTTCGGTGGTTCTCCGAGCCAGGTTGCTGCTATCAACCATGGTACTTACTTCTACCATGCGGCTATGGAGGGCCTGTTGAGAAACGACACCAATATCCACGCTGGTATTCGCACGACCTTGTCCGGTCCTTCGGACTATGAAAATGATGGGTATTGTGGATTTGAGATTGTCGAGGCTCGTGAGATTGATACAATTGGTATTCAGAGCTTTCTATCTTCTCATTGTGACCAACTAACACGGCTGATATAGGTACGGATGGCATCATTAAGAAGATTCGGGACCGCGTTGGAACTGAACACCCGGTCTATCTCTCCATCGATATCGACACCCTGGATCCAGCTTGTAAGTCATTCGCCATACCTGTTCGAGTTTTTGTTTACTCATAGCGCATTTCAAAAGTCGCCCCAGCCACTGGAACCCCCGAGACCGGCGGCTGGTCTACACGCGAGCTACGGACCATCATTCGTGGCCTTGACGGGTTGAATTTCATTGGCGCAGATATCGTCGAAGTCGCACCGGCTTACGACACCAATGCTGAGCTCTCAACTATGTAAGTGATTTTATACTTTCATATCAGAATGTGGAAGGAATGTGGCGGAGCTTGGCTAACCGGCTGTAGGGCGGCTGCCGATGTTTTGTATGAAGTTCTTACCATGATGGTGAAGATGGGCCCGCTTTCTATTGGCGAAAGACACGACTTGTAAACTCTATTCCTTCAGAATGAAATTCTAGGATGTAAATTTTGCATTCCGTGGCGCTTGATGGGTATTCGAATGAAGTGGATTGTCCCGAGGCGTATCGCAGGGAGGAGATGATGGTTGAGGCACATGCATACATAGCTGGGACCAAATTGAGGCATTCGGTTGATTTGGATTGGAATGATCGAATCAAATTCCATAGGTTCATGCGTGGAGTAGCCACCCCAAGCAGTACATGAGAAGCGGATCACGATGGAATATTGAAGAATGACGTGTTAAATTGATGAGACGAAGAATGAGTACACAGGCACTTGATACGTATTCGAGCGGTAGTATTCAGAGTATTAGCAGCAAAAAGGGCCGGAACATCGCGTGATGTGCACATACTTTTAGGCTTAAGGTGGCGAGATCTTCGAAGTATGGGAAATCTGAAAGAATGTGGCCTTCGATCGAGCCCCACATCGCCAGAGGTACATGGAGCCTTCGCTCAGTCCTCACCTCAATCTTAGATTTATCTGGCCTGATCTTCTTTCTGAAAAAAAAAAAAAAAAATTTCGATAGGAACGCTTTGAACTGAAAAAAAGGATTAATAAGCACAAGCCAAAAAACATCTGAAAATGATCACGAACTGGCGGGCCCCGGACCGCCAAGGAATTCGAGAATGGCTCGATGGGCAAGTCTCGGCATTCGAACCGAACTCAACCTTAGTCAATCATGTGGAGACATTAAATCTCCAAACAGACAGTGGACCTGGGAGCACATAGCTACTTTGGGCGCGGTTCACCAAATAGCCGGGACGAGTCTGGGCGTAGTTAGAGAAACCAGCTTCGATCGTATTAGATCCGCTAGCTGGCCGGGCTGGAGTGGAGCATTTTGTGGCGACGCAAGACGCTAGAGCGGGCATCTAGAATTGAGCAGTGGGCGAGCTGGAATTGTACCATAGTGATGGATTCAAGTTCAAGGTGTGGTTGAAGTATGAAACAGTTCACCGGCTTTCTAAGTCACGAGAAGAGCCATCCGTTTGATGAGCCTTAAGTCCATGAGATATTCGCCCGTTAGACAAGTCGGGAGTATTAAGAAGTGGAGTCGTGGAGAGTTGCGATCGTTACTTCAATTCCTACGCCCTATACGGCTTAAGTCCTGGATTGTCGAGCCGGGTCGCAAGGCATCTAACAGGCTGCAGATGATAGGCCGGAATATTACTCATCTCAAACATTTGACTCCGTACATACATCATGCATGAACTCACGTTGAGCTGTCGGTATGTCGGATCCTTAAGCTGGAGAGGATTACCATGAGATCTGGGGCGCACAGCTCCCAAGGTACAATGTATCGCAATTTTTGGGCCATGTGGGACATCGGACCCCCTTTTCGACGTGCCCACTCCTCGACGACAGGGGAATCTAGGCCATGTCGACATGGGTGAGACGAGCACTGAATCAGTCCCGGGTGGGTCTCAGGAGAAATTGCCATTTTCGAGAAAGCCTGTTCTAACTGTCTCCATCCGCAAGCAACGATCGACATTCGCAAGCCCTTCGCGACCTGGCAAGTGAAGTTCAAAACCGACAGGGTATGTTGTAGCGGAGACCAGAATTCCTTTTGATTGATCCACTCTTGATAACCTAAATCTGTCCAATCTGAAACGGACAACTAAGACGGCTGGAGTGAGTAAGCGGTTGGAACGCGTGGAGAGTCCGAAAAGATGGAATATTGTCCGAGACCAAGTGGCACGGATAATCGACAAAAAATTGATAGATTCAACAAAGCGTGGACCGATAGAATACTAGACAACCAAAAGGAGAGCACAAGTAGTCAAAAAGTAGTCAAAAAGGGCCCCTGAGCCCCTCGCTTGGCCAATGGGCCCCATTGGGTTCCACTAAGAACAGCACCGAATGCTCCTTCATCTTAGTCGCTGCTAAACCAAACTCGGGCTTAGGGTGCACGGGCTCTACTCCGGACGTTGTTCTCCCTTTTTTTCCCCTGGAACCTCATTGTCATCACTGCTTGACTTGTCGGAGAGTCATCGATCTCCAGGTATGTGCAATGGGATTCCCTTATCGGTGTTTGTGACCTTCTATCACTTTACCCGCGAAGAGAAAAGAAGGGGGAAAAAAACAAAATTTAAAGGGGTCCGAGAAAACTGACTATCGCGCTCTCCACAATTCTAGACAATTGCTTCGCCATCACACATGCGATTCTCAACCATCCCTCGCTTTCCCTGATCATCGTCCTTTCTCCCACCAGGCGTGGTTTCTCCTAGGGAGATGACCGTCTCACCGCCAGCGTCGCCCTCGGGGCCTGCCCCGCGACCCATCAGCGCGGTGATGCGCACGCCGCGCAGCAATAGTCGATTGAGTATGAGCAGCAGACAGGGTGGCAGCCGAGCCTCTGATGAAGATGGCAAGACCGCAGTCAAAGTCGGTATGTGGTCCCTTTCCCAATACATCCGGACCGGTTGGATGCGCGCACGCCGGGTTACCGTCCTACGGGACATATCGCTATGCCTATTCATTGAATGAGCAAAGATTGAATACTGACTGGCGCAATAGCTGTTCGAGTGCGACCACCCCTGAAGCCCACTGACCCCGGTTACGAATTAATTCCCCAGCGATTCCAACGATCCATGGTTCACGTTACAGCCCCGACTAGCTTGGCCGTGGATGTTCCCCAGGGCCGCAAACTCTTTGTTTTCGATCGCGTTTTCCCCGAGACTGTGGATCAGGATGGAATTTGGGAATACCTGAGCGACAGTGTCAACTCGTTTGTGCAAGGATACAATGTTTCCATTCTCGCCTACGGCCAGTCCGGTGCGGGAAAATCATATACCATGGGCACGGCTGGCCCTAACGAGCAGGGTCATTCCGAGGCGAATGGTGAGTTCTATCCGCGCAATCTTGCCAAAATAAAAATAAAAAAAAACTTTTGACCTAATCGCGGTCCGCAATGACTAGGTATCATCCCCCGCGCTGCTCAGGCCTTGTTTGATAAGCTAGATGGCGTCAAACACAACCGCAATGGATCGACCTCGACTGGTCTTCGAACACCCCAGAGATACTCGATGAGCTCGGCATCTAGTTTCAACAAACAAGGCGCCGAAAAGAACTGGCAAATGAAGGCGACCTACGTTGAGGTATGCAGAGTCTCAAATAGCTGTGGCGGAAGATCTGACATTCTTTCCCCAGATTTACAACGAGCAGCTTCGGGATTTGCTGCTTCCCGACTCCACCCCAATCAGCGATCGCGGTAGTGTTACCATCCGCGAAGATACCAAGGGACGCATCCTTTTGACCGGTCTCCATCAAGTTAACATCAACTCCTACGAGGACCTGGTTGGGGCCCTGAACTTTGGTTCTGCCATTCGTCAAACCGACTCGACCGCCATCAATGCCAAGTCATCTCGTTCCCATGCCGTCTTCAGCTTGAATCTTGTCCAGCGGAAATCTTCCGGCCCGGCAGCTTCTTCTCCCAAAGAAAAGCGCATGTCCATGCCTGTGGACTCGTTCTCGGGCGGCGACTCATTTACCGTTGATAGCAAGCTGCACTTCGTTGATTTGGCAGGTAGCGAACGTATGAAAAATACCGGAGCTTCCGGTGAGCGTGCGCGTGAGGGTATTTCTATCAATGCCGGTCTTGCAGCACTCGGCAAAGTCATTTCGCAACTCTCATCCCGACAGTCCGGTTCACACGTCTCTTACCGTGACTCGAGACTCACTCGTCTACTTCAAGATTCTCTGGGCGGTAATGCTATTACATATATGATTGCTTGCGTGACCCCTGCCGAGTTTCATCTGAGTGAGACTCTCAACACTGTTCAGTACGCTCAGCGAGCCCGAGCGATCCAGAGTAAACCACGAATCCAGCAGGTCGCTGATGAAGGCGATAAGCAAGCCTTGATTGAACGACTCAAGGCCGAGGTGGCCTTCCTCCGACAGCAGATCCGCAACTCCGAAGGCTTGGAACGCCGCGACGCCTCTTCCGCTGAGCGCAATGAGCGGAAGAACGAACGCGAGATCAAGCTCCAGAACCAGCTATTGGATGCCCAGGAGAGCTATAATGCTCTCAGCCAACGTCATACGAAGTTGATCTCGACCCTCGCCAATGACTCTGAGACGGCCAATAGTGTCACGGACGATGCGGCTGCTGAAGTGGGTGTGAGCTCAATTGAGCGAATGCAGCGATCGAAGTCGTTTGCGGAGTCTGTGGAGCAGGTGGTCATCGAATATGAAAAGACTATTCAAAGCCTTGAGGCTTCCCTGTCCGACACCCGCTCGTCTCTGGCCACCTCGGAGAGCACCCTGTTGGAGCGTGAGACTAAGTGCGCTTATGTCGAGGCTGTTAACCAGCAACTCCAAGCTCGTGTGCAGAAATTGCTGGATCGCGACGCCAGCAATGAGACTTACCTACACGAGCTGGAGTCAAAACTTGACGGTGCGTCTACTGGCGAAGAGAAGCATGCGGCTATTGTGACCGAGCTGCGCAAGGAGCTAAGCCGTGCTCGCGAGAACGAGGCGGGCTGTGAGGAATATATTTCCACATTAGAAGACCGACTTGCCGAGGCCGATCAGGATATGGAGCTGATGCAGCGCGAGGTCCTCCGCCTAGAGCATGTCATTCAGCGTCAACGAGGCCTTGGGACTCTTGATCACCTACTCCATGACCTGGACCAGCGTCGCCAAAATGGCGACGACCACAATGGCACCAATGGAGTTGATCCATCTTCCCCGACTCCCATCAGACCCCCGCAGTTCCACCGACACACACCCTCTTTAGATGTCCTGAATGAAGCCACGGAGACCGCCATCCCTGAAACGGATGAAGACTTCGGAGAGCCGATTCCAGAAGAGGAAGATGAGGTTGACGAAGTTGCCGACAAGGCTACCAGTGGACCTGGTGATGATCTGCAGGTGCTGCAGAATGTTACCAGCAAGCTTGAGGCTCGGCGATCTCAGGTCATGTATGAAGAACCGCTTCACAGCCCGGCCCAGTCCAAGTTTGTTGCCGACAAACTTGAAACTGTTACCCAGGAGCTCTTCGACCTACGTATGAACCACGAGACTACTCTGAATGAATTTGAAACTCTCGAGGCCAAATACGAAGAAGCGTTGAAGGCCCTGGCCGAGTTACGACAGGACAAAGTGGATGAGGCCTGCCATCCGGCTCTTGATACCCAAAACTCTGCTTCCCGGCCCATGTCTTTTTTAGACCGAGGCATCGCTCTGAATACGAGGTCTGGAGCACAACACTCATTCTCGCAGTCGCTCTCCTCGGAATTGTCCTCGGCCGGGGAATCAGCTGTATTGCACGACTCCTCTGAAATTCAGGCAGAGACTCCCATCACTCCGGTCGCTTCCTCTACTCCTGTCCAGGCTAATGAGGACATCGAGCAGATGCGCAAGGCTCTTGCTGAACACCAGGAAAGCGCCGATCGTATGACACAGAAATACGCCGAACTTCAGAGTGAGCACGAGGCTATCCTTGACATTGTTGAGAAGCTCAAGGCAGAAGCCGAGGCTCATCGCACGAGGACTAGCTCTCCCACCACTCCTGGTTTCAAGATGATTCGCCGCATGACTAGTCAGAATCTCCTTTCAGGCGTCGACCGCGCTCACCGTTCGCTCACCGCATTACGCAATCTGGCGAACGAGGAACTCGCCAGCCGTCCCGAAATTCTTCATAACTTTGAGATCCATCTAGATGCCACCATGCACGAATTGTCAACTCGCATGGAGCGCCTTCAGTCGATGGAGGCCGAGAACCAGGCGGTGAAGAAAGAGATGGAGATGAAAGCCACCATTATCTCCGGTCTTACTCGCGAACGATCCAGTATGCAAGGCACATCTTCTATGGACATGGCTATGGTGTCCCAACTGCGTGACCAGGTCGTCGGCCAGGAGATCCAGATGAATGAGCTCCGTGCTGCCCACGAGGCCCGCGAGAACCAGCTCTTGGCTGCAATTGAGAACCTGAATAGTCTTTTGAAGACCCAGGAGATTGCTACGAAAGCCATGGATGCTGGCGCTGAGGAGCAGGACAAGAAGATTAACGCCCTGCAAGGCGAGCTTGACCAATGGAAAAGCAAGCATCAAAGCGCTTTGGAGTCTGTGCAAGTATCGGAGAAGCAGCTCACCACCACCCTTATTGAGCTTGAAAGTGCGCTTGCATCTGTTGAGGCCATGCGCGTAGAGCGGGCGAACTCAGGCGATACTTCGGCCGATAAAGAGGCCGCTGCAGTGGCTCTCGAGGGTGAGCGCGCCAAGCAGCAAGAGCTCGTCGATGGCCTAAAGAAGGACATCGATGAGCACAAGTCGACTATCGCGGCTCAGCTTGCAACGATTGCTGGTCTCGAGAAGTCTCATTCAGAGGCTAAAGAGCAGCACTCTGCACAGCTCGCTTCCAAGGATTTCGGCAGTGATTCCGCCGACACCCACAGCGCCCGTATTGCTGAGCTTGAGCAGGAGATCGCGACTCACAGGGCCGCCATTGACTCACACAAGACAGACTTGAGTTCGCTTCAAGATACTCACAAGCGAGAGCTAGCTGAGCTGGAGGCGCGCACTAAGGCGGCTGTTCAAGCTGAGCAGGAGTCCCGTCTTGCCGAGAAGGATGCTGAGCACGATAAGACGATTGCTGCTTTACAAAAAGACATTGCCGAGTCTCGTGATGAGTTGGTGAAGCTACTTAGTGCAGTCTCGACTATCCTCAACTCGGATGTCACTGCCGAGACTATGGCAGACCAGATCCAGGACATTTTGGCCCAAAAGCAACACTTCTCCGAGAAGTATGCGGAGCTGATGGACACCAACGAGGATTTGCGTAAGCAACTCGAAAATGCAAACGTGGAGGAATTGGCGAAGAAGAGCTCCATCCAGGACGCCAAGGTTAACGAGCTGGCTCTCTTGGTTGCGACCCTGGAGGATTCTCTCCGTCAAAAGGATGAGCAGGTGAAGAAGAAGGAAGCTTTGGTGGAGGAGATCACCGCCGAGAAGGAGAAGAGTATCCGCTTGGTCGAGGAGCTTGAGGAGCAAATCACCAGCAGCTTCGATCAGCACCACAACCGTCTCTCTGTCATCCAGCAAGAACGTGATCAAGCCCTCGAGGATGCGAAGGCCAGGATTATCGCCCTCGAGTCGGAAATTGAGACCTATCAGATGCGGATCGAGCAGCTTGAACTTCAACTCAAGAACAGTGGAGGCCAAGATGGCTCCCATGACCGAAGCAGTTCGATGACATCGAACCTCCGCAAAAGCTCCTCCGCCGCATCTCTCCCCTCGCCGCCCCCGGCCATTCCACTTCCTCCCCTCCCAACCATCGCTTCCAACGGAAGTGTCTCTCCACCAAGCTCTCGCCACGCTAGCAAGGAGCTTGTCAATGCCCAGATTGTCGAAGACCAAGAAGCTCGTATTCGCACTATTGAGAAGCACCTTTACGCTGAGAAGCAGCTGACCGCCACCCTCGAAGAGGCACTCGGCGATCTGGAGGCCCAAAGCAGCAAGGTCAAGACTGACTGCGAGACCTGGAAGAAGAAGGCTTGGCAATTTGAGGACGAATTGACTACTCTCCGCAAAGAGCGCAACTCTGCCCGACTATCTCTCCAGGCCGTTGAGGAAGAGCGCAGTGCCCGTAAAGAAGCCGAGGCCGCTCGCGCCCAGCTAGAAGAGCGGATGAACGCCCTCAACAAGAAGAAGAAGAAGAGCACGCTCAATTGCTTCTAGACCTGTGATCAATTGTGAATCCCCCACAAAAGGCGTGTCGCTGTCGCTACCGTTTCCTCTCGATTTGTACACTTTTGTCTGTTGACTTTTTCTATCTACTTGTTTCATACCCTTTTTCTCTTTCACTTTACGCCCATGCACTGCCCCGAAACTCCTGTATTATGACACGCGTGTTACCTTTTGTCGACTCTTCAATACCTCTTTTGCCTTTCTTCACCTGTGCTACAGCCATTCAGTTATGCACAATTTTCTTTTTCTTTTTCACATATTCTTGGGTTTCTTACTCTTGCCACGGCACGAACAAACCCCTTGATGACTCGGAGATTCGGGATCTCTCTTGAATCCTCCACTGTACATTTTCCACTTGGCCTTCTCCAGATTGGTGCAAATGTTTACCCCTGTGAAAGTCTCTTCATCTTTATCTCCTCGGTCCATAATTGACTGCAACCTTAGAATTGTTATTCCGTCTTTTTAGTAGCGGGTCCGGTCGACGTGGATGCCCATATCCTACAGGTTCAACGATTTTTATAAATCTATTGAATATGATTTTAGTTGAATTTGAAAGACATAGATATGCTCGAGTACATGACAAAGACACGAAAACGAAACATCTCGCGCAAAGCCATATCACAGCTTCCATGTCCAGGCTTTCCCTGCTGCGCCGGTGATTCTCACCCATAGAGTTGCCATACTAGCTGCAAAGAGCAACACTCCAACTGTGATGGTTGCTCTCTCGTAGCTGAAAGGAGCAGACAGAGCTGATTGCCCGGGCAATAATAGTCCGGTCAATGGTGTTCCGACGAGCGCACCCATACCTCGAATGAGGTACAGAGCGCCGTTCACCGAAGTGAAATGCTGGACGCCGAACAACTCAATCAGGCTCGCAGGGAACAAAGCAATATAGGCACTACCAAAGCACCCGTAGGCGATCGTGAACATAATAAACAAGCCGTCAGCTGAATTTTGAGAGACGGTCAATCCCGCAAAAGTCGCAGGTAACCAAAACGCAAACACCACTACCGAGCTCATCATGGTCGTGAAAAACAGCACGTTCAACCTCCCAAGCTTATCCGCTGCATAACCCACAGCAATACGCGATACAAAGTTCGACGCATTGCTGATTGTAATGAAGTTATCCCCCATGGAATCACTATAACCCAACGACCTCGCAAACGCCGCGTAAAAAAACAAGGGCGTCGAATATCCAGCCGACTGCAAAAAACAACCCAGCGCCTGCGCAACAAATTTCTTCGACTTGGCCACCTGCCAATTCACCAGCGGCGCCTTGAGCCACCCCGTGGTTCTCGACAACCCAGCAATCTGTCCACGCACCTTCGCCTTGAAGTTCGGCTCCCATCTTAATGCGAATCCCGACAACGGCACAAACAACACCACCAAACAACCTGAGATCCGTAGTGCATCCCGAAACCCGAGGGACGAGGTAATCGCCCTTAATACAGGCGGCCAGATCATAGCTCCGCACGCCGAGCCAGAAATCACAATTCCCATCGCTAGACCACGGCGCTTATCGAACCACGTCGGGGCCACAGACATCGTCGGCACGTATGCCATGCACGTACCCAGGCCGACGAGAAGACCCTGCGTCAGAACAAATTCCCATACATACTCGCTTAAACTGGCGAGGATGCAGCCTAGTCCAAAGACTATACCACCGGCCATGATGACGGGTTGGGGACCGTAGATTTTCGCCCAGGTCATGATGAAGGGTCCGCCCATCGACATGATTGCTATGGCTAACGTGCCAATTAAACTAATAACTGAGGATGAGGTCCCCGTGAACGGGGTGTTGGACTCTTTGGCCATTTCTTCGTAGATGGCTTGGTATACACCGTATGTAAAGATGATGGCGCAGGTCATGAACATAGTTATGAAGCCTGCTGCAACGATAATCACCTGGCGGCTAGATTGAGGCGTTAGTTCTGAATTATGCATTGTGTTGATCTTTGGGTTTTCCTGATATTGGACTTACACTACTGTTGGCTTTGGGAACTCATCTTCAGATGATGGCGCCTGGGCGACCTCGCGTTCACCCAGGATGCTGGCTTCGGGCCTCTTTCGTTCGTCTTCCATTTCTTTAGACTGTGGGTGATTTGCATTAAAGAGCGACGCAAGGTATCTTGCTTGGCAGAGAACGAAAACCCCACAGCGTTCTTCAAGGAGCTTTGGTCAGTTGAGCCGAGTGGATGGTCACGGTTTGGGTTCCCCGCAGCTTTTTTTTTTTATTTAATCGCCCCGGATTTTCACGGATTGATGGTACGTGTGTCCATGGAATGGTTCGTTAAAAGAATTCTGAAATCTTGCCCTCGGCCACCTTGTGTGTCTACATTGCATGCACAGACGGCAGGTAGAATTGTGACCGTCGGGGTAAATCCGGCTTAGAGAATACCCCCCGGCAGATATGTTCTGTGCCGGTATCCGAGTGGAAACGGCAATGTTAATGGGACGACCAGAACAAAAAGAGGTGTATCGGCTTCTAATGTTGATCATGTTGATTTTTATAAACCATAGATCAATAAATGAGCCAAAGGATAATTGAGGCCTCAGGTAGTACAAGAATGGCACATCGTCATGTGATGACGTACCCCACGTGTCTTTTATCGCAGTCAACGCAATGTCGTTTATCGGTTGACGATTGTTGTCTACTCATGCACCATGTCGGGTCTCGCGCCCTCCAATGTCGTGATCATTCACCCTGATCTGGGTATTGGTGGTGCTGAGCGATTGATTATTGATGTCGCCCTGGCCCTGCAGAATCGCGGCCACCGTGTGACAATTTACACCTCTTACCGCGACAAGGCCCACTGCTTCGAAGAGGCGCGCGATGGCACCCTCGACGTCCGTGTTCGTGGGAATACCATCTTCCCTGCCCATGTCTTTGGTCGCCTACACATCCTCATGGCATCACTCCGTCAGCTACATTTAACATGGTCGCTACTCACAGAGCTCGAGTCCCGCAATGAACCAAGTCAATTGAAATACCAATCGGAGGATGTTCGAGATGATATCTTTATTGTTGACCAGCTACCCGCCTGCGTACCAATCATCAAGACCTTTGCGCGGCCGCAGAAATCTCGGACCCAACGAATCCTTTTCTACTGCCACTTCCCCGATCAATTGCTCGCGCGCCGCAATGAAGGCGGCTCTCTCCTCCGGCTTGCGAAGCTACTATACCGGTTTCCATTTGATTGGTTCGAGGGATGGGCGATGAGCGCGTCCGATCGTGTCGTTGCAAACTCCAATTTCTCAAAAGGCGTCGTGAAATCGGTGTTTGGGACTGAAAAGCTTGGTGATGTGGAGGTCGTCTACCCGTGTGTCGATACGAACACTGGGCTTGCGACACCGGAGACCAAACCCGCGGAGGCGCTCTGGGGTGGGAAGAAGATTTTGCTGAGTGTCAATCGCTTCGAGCGCAAGAAGGATATGGCATTGGCGATTCGCGCTTACAATGGACTTGGCGCGGAAAAGAGGAAAGGGACACGTTTGGTGATCGCTGGTAAGTCAAAGATATGTTATCGTGACTTCTGTATCATTTCTGATCTTTCAAAGGCGGTTACGACAATCGAGTCCAAGAGAATGTCCAATATCACCAAGAGCTCAATGATCTGGCGATGAGCTTCGGCCTTGAGACTGCAACGGCGAAGACGGTTCCATCAGCGCTTGCTATTCCCGATAATATTGACGTCCTCTTTCTCCTCTCAGTGCCGACTACCTTCAAGAACACACTCTTGGCACAGTCCAAGCTTCTTCTTTACACTCCAATTAACGAACATTTTGGGATCGTACCGGTCGAGGCGATGCTCGCGGGTCTTCCTGTACTAGCGTCCAATACCGGTGGTCCCTTGGAAACAATTGTCGAAGGTGAAACGGGCTGGCTCCGTGATGCACACGCAATTGAAGAGTGGACAGCCGTGATGGACAAGGTGCTCTACGGATTGAGTCAAAAGGATGTCCAAAGGATGGCTCAGGCTGGCAAGGCGAGAGCGGAGCAGGAGTTTTCACTCACTGCCATGGGCGACAGACTGGAGGAGGAGATCTCGGCCATGTTGACAGCCGAGAGACGTCCCTTCCGCGGGTGGCAGCAGGTCCTGGTCTTGCTGGCTCTTGCCGGGGCTTTCCTAGCAGTAATTGCTGCATTTTTACTTCGTGCATTGTAGCTTAGCTATTTTGATCGCCAAATACCCCCGGAGTACTTCTTCTTTCGTTCTGTCATGTTGACTTCAACTTGTAGATCCGCGAGAAAGGTCCCCTTACTTCGTGACTTGTTGTCTGGTCCATGCCGCCGAGTGCGTGCGGTGTCGCTGGGCAATGCCCTGGTCTTTCAGTTTCACTGTTATGATTCGGTCCTTGTATGCTGTAACTGTGGTTTGGGTCTTGGTGGTGTGCACTCCTTGCGGTGCAGGAGGGGGGAAAGCTGGCGATCCTTTGACGAGTGCTGCCACCTGCGCCCAGGTCGCAGCGGCAGTCCTTCTTTCTCCGCTAGTGTTGGCTGGGTTTATCGGAGTAGTGCTCGGTCCGACAGAGTTCTTAATGACTGTGATGTCTTTCTGGATGTTCTGTGTGCATTTGGCCGCGTCCTGGACGTGCTGCAGGATCTGATCCATCGCAGGCTGTCGCGGGACTTTGCCAATGAGCGCAAGGGTCCAGGCTAATTATGGCTGCACTATGTTCTATGGGACCTGATTCTACCTTCCTCTACCCACCGCTTGCAACTGGTTGCATGCTTCTCTGAGGTACGTGGCGTGCTCGATGTGTTCGGGGCCATCGTTCACCTGTGGCCACCTAGGCGCCATCACGACAATTTGGACGCGTTTTTACGCATGAATTGACGTAAATGCCCGCTAGAAGACCGGTAAGTTGTAGAAATTGCAAAATATGACGTGTTTTCAAAAATTTGTTCTGAGCTGTGGGTGGTGTTTTTTAGATGACCAGTGGCGGCCCCTGGGAACCTTACGTAGGGTTCCAGGAGCAATATAGCTCCCAGGAGAGGTGGTTCGCGTCCCCAAAGACAGACTTTACACACCTGCGAAGCTAAACTCGCGATCCTGGGAGCTTTCAAACCCATTCCGGGACTAGAAATTCTGGATAGATCTCCTCAACTCCAGGAACTTAGCTCCTAACTCCTCTCTCTTCTCTTCTTCGTTCCCCTAAATTAAGCATCATGGACAGTCATATTCTGGGCTGCACGAAAGCCCTCAATCCAGTATTTGTTCAGAAGGATTCAATGGCGGAACAAAGCTGGCGGGGAAAATTCGATTAAACTCAATTAAATATTATGTTTAGAAGAAGCGGGACTATATCTAGCGGAATGTCTTAACCTCTTCGATCTTATAGGCTACTTATCAGATGCGCTTTTGTTAACTCACGCTGGACCCTGAACTTACCCGTCTAGGCCCTCACTGAACCACATGCTAGTCTCCTCGGCCAGCCAGCGGCTATTTTTCACTTGTTTGGCCTTCAATCGCCAATATGCTACCTAAATTCTTGCAGAGCAGTTACATCCGCTACAAAGCGGATACCAATACCTTTGCAACATGGCTACTGGAGACAGCCAATCAATGTGGCTATCGACCACCTGTCCTGTCTACTACCATTTCCACCGCGGGAAAGGGCAAACGCAAAGGCAAAAACGATGGCTTAGTTACAGATCTACTTCAATATAGTGCAACTACCAAAGATCTGCAAAAGCTCGCCGAGGTGGTTGCCAGTTCTGCTGTCACGGTAGATAAGTCCGCTCTGGGGGACAAAGACTGAAGGGATTAGACGCCTCTATACCGCGCCTCTATGGCAGGTTCGACGTAATCGCGCGGCTTCTACTTAATACGGGCGCCGGTAAGGATGCGAAAGTCAGAGATGGTCACACGCCCTACGCAGTCTACGTCTTAAGCATATCAAAACAAGCTTGATGTAGGTAGTGCCTGGTATGAGCAAATAGGAGACTCTCAGGGGCAAATAGGTCTTTAGGTCATATTCTCGAAGGAGATGAAAGAACCGAAGATGAGGAGCATATGTCCAACAGGTGGGGGCCTGGAGGGAAGAGAGAACCGAAGCCCCACGTCGGCACCAAGATATGGCGCGCGTGGACGACGGATACTTCGGTAGGAACGTTTGGCCCGGTCACTTCATATCACTTTAAATTGAGGGAATTGCTGCACGGCTATACCAGCTTAAGCCTCCTGCGACAATCGCCTCTGCTTCGCAAGCTTCCTCCGAAGGTAACCCGTGTAGCAGATTAACATCATAAATCCAAGTGACACGTAAAATGTCATCGAGAGAAATCTTCCGTCACAAACTTTGCCGTCGTTCCAAAAGTTGCATGTAATAAGCGAGCCAAAGAGCAAGACGTAGACCGCTAGAAGGGATCTAACTTAATTAGCTCGATAGCCCTCATATAGAGGCTGAACACGTATTTCTCACTTGAAAAAGTGTCTAATAAATGGTACGACGAAACATCTGACAATGAGATTGTCAGGATAGGCGTCTGCGATCTCAACAAGGCGATTTGGAAACACGCTATCGTCTAGCTGGCTGCGAGTGGATGTTGACTTAGGGTCTTGGGGAATTGCTTTTTCCATATTGATCAATAAGAGTCACGGCGGACCCGACGCCTAATTTAATGGATAATGAGAGGGGGTGAAGAGAAAAAAAGACTGAAAGTAGTGAGGGGGACAGAGCCGATCGCGGCGGCCGGTAGGAGATATTTAGGATCGCTGGACTTAAGGTACATGAATCACGAATTTCCAATATTTCTATTAGGCCTCTCAGGGCGGGGTGGTCCTTGCCGCCTAGACAACCAATCGGATCTTACGGTACACCAGTTCCTGCTAATAAGAATCATTTATGAAACACAAACATTACCAATTTACAACGGCCAAAGATGGCTAGCTCACAAACTATAGTGGGTCCACGAAAGAGCCTTATAATAGGTGTATATCACGTGCTATATTTTACCAGCCTACCCACGATATGGATGTTTCTTTGCCAGCGTTTCCCACAGCGTCAGACCACAGCGTCAGACCATGATGAATGCATCTAGTCCGTCATCTATCCTCAGGCAAGATAGTGCAAATCACATTCAGCATATCTGTATCGTTTTTCCTGTTCACCGTCATCTCCATGGATCCAATACCCTTAGTTCCTCCTACTCCATGGTATACCCCTGGGTAATATCTGGAGTCGCCGTATACTCCTGCGTATACTCCAGGAGGCGTCACGGTCACGTGATATGACCGAAAGTGCTGTGCCCTCTTTCGTAATGTTCCTTTGCTGACTGACCCAAGTTGGTTGGCCCTTGGTGTCCCTTCCCCCCGCATTAGCGCATACCTTCACGATTGTTCCGTAACACGATACGAGCCTATAGCTATTTTACGGTATACTGCGGCCGTTTCGCGAGACTATATGAACGTGCGGGAATATAAGGTTATACGAAGGGTATCTCTAAAGGATATAGACTATATTCAGTTCCCTTAACGACGAGCGCATAGTTAGGGCTAAGCGGGGGGAGGATATAGTCCCTCGGACACTGAAGATGCCTTAGGCCTCCGGCCTACGGGGATATTATTATCCGTCATTAGCTCGTGCGCGCCTGGGTGGGACTACACTAGCTAACGTATTTTACCACTTCACCGCCATTACCCCTTCCCCGCCACCCCAACCACTTAATTCTATATTCATGAAGCATTTAGATAACCACAACGCCTTTATATTCAATTTAAACCCTATCTGGACATCTATTAGCCCTATGGCCAGGCTTTCTGCATACACTGCAATTATATTGCCGTCTGTTAGTGCCAACACCCGTCACCGAAGCCGTCTGTGTGGGTGCTGCGGAGGACACACCACCACCTTCTATACTACCTGGTAGACCAATACCTTGCTCATGGGCTTCATGAACAAACATACCCTCAGTCCTCTCTATCTGTTTCCTAGATAATGACTTCTTTCGCTTCTTCTTATAGTTTTCAGCCCGTAAATCCTTCACCTCTTGCTCTAGTAGAAGCATAGTCTTCATCACTTGCTCGCATGCTTTATAAGCCTGATCAACAACATCTTTGGTAGGCGTAGGTGGACTATCAGACCGGTATTTTAATAGTCTTCTTGCAGAGGTTTTGTGCTTTAATAGTTGCTTAATATTTGCTGGTGTTTCGGGGCAATAAATGCTTGATTGGCTCGATGGTCGTTCAACCACTGGTGTAGGCGTCCGAAGCTGAATATTTAGCTTCTCAAGCACTTGTGTCGGATCCACTGGGACTAGACCGGTTGCTCTAAATGCATTTTGAATAGATCTAGTCTTAAATGCATCTATACGCGCTTGTGGGTAGGCCGCAAGGAAATCAAGCTTATCGATATGGTTGATACCCATACGCGTCTGTTGGTCTACCAAGCGACCATATGATCGCTTTAGAACAGCAAAACAGCCCACATCGAGCGGCTGTAAAAGATGTGAGCTATGCGCAGGCATACATATAGGTATAATCTTGTTTTCGGTGCATAAACGGTCAAATTCAGGCGTAAGATGGCTTCCATGTCCATCAAGGATCAATAGTCTATATTAACCACGTATGCGGTTTATAGTCAATGGAATGAATATCGTTTGAAGCCATCGAAGACTGATAGCATCAGTAGTCCACCCATTCGGGCTAACCTCAATTCGCCAGTCTGTAGGCGTATCGTAGAACCATGATTCAATGTATCGTACGCCTTTGAATATGATTAATGGTGGTAATGCCCAGCCTAAAGCATTGACGGTTTCGACTGTAGTCACCCATTCACGATTGCCTGGCTGTAATACTGATCGACGGCCATAATATTCAGCTCTAGTAACTACCTTTGCGGTAGTTACTAAGCCCATTGCGAAGCCTATTTCATCGAAATTGTAGATATCATCAGGTAGGATACCATAGCGCATAATAGTATCATTGACTAGCTGAAACCACCCACGAAGGACTCGTGGGTCTTCTTACTGCGCCCGTTAATAGTCATAGCGACGTGAAAAGCGTACTTGGATGGCTGGTGTCCGCTTAATATACTTCCTAACCCAATGTATGCCGACCTCTTGGGTATTAGTGGCGGCGAGCAATAAATTGGCCATATTACGAACCATAGCCTGCCTAGGCGCTGATCCACGATCATCCATAGATATAATCCACTTCGTAAGCGTATCCTCATCGAGTTGGGTCATTTTAAAGGCCTTGGTGCGCATAGTTACGCGAAAAGGGTGGCCGTTGATACGGTCGCGTAGTGTTGAACGCGGCACGTCGTATGCTCGCGCTGCAGCCGCAATTGAAGGTATTTCTTTTTCTTGAATAGCACGAATTGCAAGCTCGATCCTACCCTCTTGGTGGATAGAATCTTGCTTTGTTTTAGAACGAATTGGTGGCATAGTGGGTGATTCAAAGTGGTGGGGGACACATGGAGACGCGAAAACATGATGGGGTGGCGGGGAAGGGGTAATGGCGGTGAAGTGGTAAAATACGTTATATGGGCTCCATATTATGTAAGCACTAGGATAGATAGGATCTACACGAAGCCTTTCCCATCTGGGGAAGGACAATCAATTACTCCGTTTGATTCTCTCACGTTCGTCTCCGCGTCGCATCGAATTTCTGCCGCTTTACGCCTGGGCGAGATGCCCGATGTTATTGACCTGATCTCCTCAGACCCGCCGCAGCCAAATGAATCACGATCACAGCCGCAACTACAGCCGGTGCAGCGGCCGTCGCGTCAGATCCCCGCGCGACCTTCCAATTTGGGGCTATTTTCGTCTGATTCTTTGGACGTCTCGTTTTTCAATCACGATGACATCTTCGACGAGCCTGCGAAAAAGCGGAGGCGCAGCAACGAGAATCCGTCGCCTCTTAGACAGACAGTTACGGCACGCAAAACGGCAGCGTCAGAGCGACGCCCGTCATGGCTGTTCTCCGATGATGACTTCGGCCTCCCACCTTCGAATCCCGCCATGCTGAAACGACCTGTTGGACGCGAGACAGAAGAATTAGATCCAATTGTCTTCACATCATCTGCCCCGCAGCCAGTATCTAAGCCCAAGCCACCTACACCGCGGAAATCAACTCACGAGGACCATAATGTGATTGCACTTGATGACGACGACGATAACGATCCTTTCTTGGAACCCTCTAAGAACAACAAAAACCCTATTAGGCTCAGGAATACACAGGACACGATTGAGGAGTTTAGCGATCCGTTTGCACTCCCGGGATTTTCGGATATTCTTGATGTTGACGACGAGCCAGAGCCGCCGATCTCTAATACCGTCTTTTCTAGTAAGACTGCTGAGCTGCTTTCCGGTCTGAAAGCAAACAACGCAAAACCAAGGCCAAAGTCTACATCTCGGTCCCAGAAGTCCCAAGCCGGCACAGTGGGAGGCATATCGCTTTCTGATTTCTCGGACGGCGTCGAATTGGAGGAACCTGTGGAGCCACGACGGGCTCCCAAGAAGTCGACAAAACTCCCACCCGATGTGAAAGAGGCCAGGGCTAGGGCAAGAGCTGAAGCCAAAGTACAAAAAGAGTTGGACCGAGAGCAGGAGAAGAAGCGAAAGCAGAAGCTCAAAGAAGAGAAGGCCAAGGAAAAACAATTGGCAGCGGACATTTCGGAGGTGAACAAGGCAAAGGTAGACAAGAAAGATTCTACGCCGGAGATGATCATAGATATGGCCAGCTCCATGGAAGGCACTAGCGTTGGCAACCAAACGATTGAATTCATGAAACGGCTGGGAGTTGATCACAATTTCGTCCCGGGGTCGATCTCTAATGTGGTCACATGGCGCCGAAAAAGGAACGCGAGATACAACGAAGCTGCAGGTCACTGGGAACCATGTGTATTCCACATTCAAGAAGAGAAACATGTCTTGTGTTTGGTTCCTGCACAAAACTTTGTTGACATGGTGATTCCAGCGCCAGATGGCGAGGAACGAGAATCCTTAGAGTTGCACGTTCTCCGACTCAAAAGTGCTTATCCAGATCACACGGTCATCTACTTGATCGAAGGCTTGACTGTCTGGATGCGCAAGAACCAAAACTCTCGTAACAGGGCGTACCAGGCTGAGGTGTTGCGACAGTATGAGCAACCTAGTACGGAGGACTCCACCACGTCCCGTGGTCGCAATAAAAAAGACCAAGAAGAAACCAGAAACCACTCCACCCGTCGACGATGACACGATTGAGGACGCTCTTCTGGCCCTACAGGTAACACACTCTTGTCTTATTCACCACAGCAACGCACCGGCTGAGTCGGCCGAGTGGATCAAGAACTTCACGGAACACATTTCCACCATTCCGTATCGTCGCGAACGCATGGAAGGCAACGACGCCGCGTTCTGCATGGATGTAGGTCAGGTCAAGTCTGGCGAGGATAAGCTCGATACATTCGTGAAGATGCTTCAGGAAGTGAACCGTGTCACGGCTTCAATGGCGTACGGGATCACGAACCAATACCCCAGCGTCACCAATCTCGTCAGGGGCATGCGCATCCATGGGCCCACGATGCTAGAAGATGTCAAAGTACGTGCCTTGTCTGCTAATACTACTATTCCTTGCCCTTTTAACTACCCCTGACGTTCCTTGGGCACAGTTAACATTAGTGGTCTAGAAATCAGCGAACAAGAATGGCGCTCTCACCGATGCTCGTGTGGGCCCCGCCGCCAGTAAGCGCTTGTACAAAGTATTTACAGGGCTAGATCCGACATCCACTGATGTCTAGCTTTTGGGCTGAGATTTGGGTTTCTTGGAGTAAAATTGACTTTTGCCATCCATGGATCTTTGTGTGCATCACAATAGAAGCATAGCTTGATTTTGCAGTGCTCGTATGTTGACATGAGACTCCCCTTTACTTGCACAGTTGCTAGTCAGGACTGCACGAAACACTGTTGCCTGTTTCTTTGGTATCGATTGTGGAGCCAAAAGATCAGGAAATCAAAATGGCGAAGTGGAATTTGCCGAGAGGGCCGGCAAAGCTTACCCGAAGCTTGTCTTCTCATAGGGCTGGAAGGCTGCAAAGCTAGGAACTTTGTAATTGTAGTGGGCCCGAGGGGAAATCGTTCCAGGACTCGGCTGCAGCTTCCCAGGTTCCCCGGTTGGAATTTTTTTTATCTCGTCCTGATCATATCTGATTGCCATCAGATTTGATTGATAACTCCTCTTGGGTCCGCCAGTTGATCGTTCCCAAAACATGGCGTTCAAGGGTTGGGATATCAGCCCTATGCTGATGTTCTCTGTTGGTGTCTTAGTCTTGTCGGCATTTAATTATGGCTTTAGTGACCAAGCTTTTTCCACGGGTCAGGCTATGAACTCTTTTGAGCACCAGTTTGGTTACTTTGATGTTGCAAAGGACAAGTGGGCGCTGAGGCCGCTTTTCAAGTCTCTATATAATAGTTGCAAGGCTGGCGGACAGATTCTCGGTATGTTTCCGTTCTTTCTGCGATCCATCTCGCATTGATCGCTGACATTTTTTCGTTTTCTGTAGGTGTCTTTCTTGGTGGATATGTGAGCAACACCTATGGACGTCGGATGTGCGTCTTCGTTATGAGTATATATGCTCTCGGTAGTGCATCTGTCGTGGTCAGCTCTTCCACAGAAGCTCAGATTCAAATTGGCAGAGCCTTACACTGTGAGTGATCCGTTGGCCCAAGTTGCAATCGTTCAGGAATACCAACGGTATTGATCTCAGATATCTATCTTGGTATGCAGATGGCGGTTATTCCCACCGCTCTTAGCGAGCTCGCCCCTGCTAAAGTCCGTGGTGGAATGGGTGTCCTATACTGGTTGAGCATCAAGTGCGGCGGCCTTCTCGTGACTGGCATTGCTCGCGGAACCGAAAACATCCCAACCAACGCCGCATGGAGAATCCCCTTCGGTCTTATCCTCATCATACCCTCCGTGATTTGCCTTTTGGTCTGGTTCATTGTTGAGCCGCCGAGATGGTATCTCCTGCGTGATCGTCCGGAGGAAGCATTCCAGGCTCTCAGACGCCTCAAGCCAAACATGTCTGAGGAGAAGCTCCGCCACGAGTTTGATATTCTCGCCTACAAAGTCTCTCAGCAGCTCCAGAAGCGCAGTTTCAGAGATCTCTTCACCAAGGAGAACCGCCAACGCACTTTCGTCGTTGCCGCTTGTAATTTTTTCCAGCAAGCGACTGGTCAAGCATTTGCGTCGCAGTACGGAACTCTCTTCGTGAAACAGTTGAACACCATCAACCCGTTCAGTGTCACGCTCGGAACCAACGCGGTTGATATTGGAGCTATTATCATTTCGGCCATGCTCATTGATCAAGTCGGTCGCAGGTCAGTGCACAGATTTCCCTTCTATCATTTTGACAGAGCATGATGCTTATTGATACAGAATCATGTTCTCGGTCAGCTCAACCATGCAAACAGCCTTCCTGATGACAATGGGTGGCCTTGGAACTGCCGACGCAAGTAACGTCGACGCCAAGAAAGGCATCGTGGCTATGTTACTTCTATACAGCTTCAGTTGGTCGCTTGGATGGGCGCCTCTCACCTACGTGATTGGTGCAGAGCTTCCCTCGGCGCCTTTGCGGGAGATGACGCTGCAAATCGCGTATACCATCAAATTGGTCACTGAGTAGGTATTCAGTTCCAAAGATATGTGACGAAATCTTCCTAACACTTATGATAGATTTGCGGTGACTTTCTCCTACCCATACATGGAAACTGCCGACACGCCAGGCCACGTCTATCTGGGTGGGAAGCTCGGGTTTATCTACGGCTCGATCTCTTTTTTGGCTCTTGTCTTTGGATTATTGTTTATCCCTGAGACAAAGCGCATGGAATTAGAGGATATTGATAAGCAATTCGCTGTTCCGTCGGAAAATGACCTTAAAATCGCTGAAAGTCAGACCTACGAGGAAACAAAAATCAGTGAGACATCTAAGTAGACGAAGGCTAGGGCCAGAGTTCGGGGCGTGTATAGGATCCTAGTTGGCAATTCATGAATTTCCCTTACGTCTCAATGCTCACGTCTCGCGGCCTTTTGATCACCGAGCAAAATTAAACGTGCCACTGCATGAGTACATGCCTATGTCAGCCTGATGAGTGAGATGCTTCGCAAGGCCGAACTGCGGGCTTATCTGTCACTCTCACGTTAGCTTTTACTTCTTTAGGTCAATACCCGATACTGCTTATTCCAAGATTGCAATAGCGAAATGGTTCACCAGATCGGACGTGTTTGCGTAGACCCACGAATCCTGCCTTTTGAGTTAGAGTGAGCCACTCGAGCCCATTGTCTCGTGCCGAAGTACAAACATATATTGAATGGCCAAGCCTCGCAAAAAGCCATTAACAGTGACAAGGGGGAGATACAAGAAGCCAGCCGAGCATTGGTGATGTCTTCCATGGCTCCAACGCTCACAATGCTGGCTATGCTTTCAGAGATGGCAAATATAGTATTCTATTGATTGTTAGAAATATCCCAGTAGGTATACTTGCTTTCCTCATTACCGTAGGGATCAAATCTGTACCTTGGCCCAAACGATGCCTGGGGTTGCTGGAAAGCGGCTTATGTCCAGCAGGAGAGTTGACTTGAGAAGTGCCTACGGATATTTTGAGGTTGTAATGAAACGAAGCTTTGATATGACTTTGTCGATAATTGCCACGGGGTATATTGACTGCTTGTGAATTAAATCAATAAACAAGTCTATAACCACACTTAGATGAACCCAGCAAGACCGCAATGCAAGTCTTTCGAGACATATGTACAACCTCCAACGAGGAACCCTCAAGGTCCCTTCCACAAACAATAGACGCTAAAAACAGCTTCACGGCACAACAAATGCTCTCAAATGCTCTACACTTCCCGAGTTCGCAACTTGGCGTACTTGGGAATCTCAATCTCTGTCTCCATCTCCAAGCCTGAGAGACTCGGGAATCGCCGGCTGAAGTTGGCCTCCCAATCTTCCCCGCTGGGCGTCGCTTGTGTTGATGAGCTGGGTTCGTGGCCAGTGCCAGGTCGGGAGGTGTCCCCAGTTCTCACCCTCAGGTTCTTGGGCTTCGGAGGGGCTGTGGGGCGACCAGCTGGGCGAGAGGTAGTCAAATACCCCGCGGAGCTGGAGACAGTGGGTTGTGGGAGCGCCGCAGGGGCGCTGGCTCCTTCCAGGCGGTCTAATAGAACTGCATTCCCTTCGCGAGCACCATAAATGGGGCCCGGTGTGCGCGAGATGGGGAACTTTTCGGGTGCGGGAGCTTGCACGTCGTTTTGCTTTGCCGGCAAAGCAGATGTATCAGTGTATTTCCCGTAGCCGGAGGCGGTCTTGGGAGGATGCGGTGGCTTATTTGACTCGCCGAGCAGTGTTTGCACCCTGTTCTGGATGGCTCGAGACCGATCCGGGCCTGCTCTTCCACCTTCTTTCTCAGCGACCCTGCGCCGGTACTCAGCAGCAGCAGTGGCAACACGCTTCTCCTCCTGGGAGAGTCGGCGGCGCTCTAGCTCGCGACGCATTTCGGGTGGGATATCGTCGCGAGCGACATCGTCTAAGTCGGCGTATTCAAATTGCGTAGGACTCGCGTTGGCTTCCTCATAGGCCTCTGAATCACTGACAAGGGCCTTTTGCAGCTGCGGTGGATCTTCGGCTGAGGAAGTCGAGGGCTTATCCGGGTTGCTGCTTTCGAAGCGGCGGAACGCCTCGCCAAACCGGCCCGCAAGCAAGTTTTTGCCTCCTGAAAATGAAAGCGAAGAAAGACTGCCGCGCTTAGAATGCTTAGCGCCAGTGCTAGAGCGTTTCTCACGCTTGCGGTTACTTTCTTCTTCTTCCTTAGCGCGAAGATAATCAAGTTCAGAGATCTTGCTCTGCGGATCTTCACGTTCTACCTCCGTGCGCACTGTTCGCAGCGGTGCACCATCCTCATATTGCACAGACAAGTCTAACGAGGAGCGCGAGTGCTCATTGTGCGACAACTCGTACCGAGGTCCGGCGTGGACGGAGACAGGGCGGGCCTTTGGGATGGCGGATTTGGATCGCCCCATGGGCTCGCTCTCTAACCCAGACGGCCGTCGTAGTGTCTCCATGGAGGGTCGTGCTGAGTTCGACTGATTTGAGAATCTATCAGATGATATGCGCGTACTGACTTCCGGTCTTAACCCAGATGACGGAGGCGACGGTTCCTTGTTCCTCTCATCTTCGGCCCATCGCTGGCTCGAAGCTCGTTGCTCATCTGATGGCGGAAATCGGTAGATTGGACGACTAGAAATCTTCGGTTCCTGCAAGCGCGGAGTTTGTGCAGGCGAAGTCATGGTCCCTGTGGAGATCATGGTGGGCCGCTTAGGGGTAGGTTGGTACAGCGGCGCCGTTGGCTTGATGGTGGTTTCTCGAGGAGTCTGTGGACGCACAGGAGACGTTTGAGATTGCCGAACACCCCGCCGCTCAGGCGAAGCCTGTCGGAAGGCATCATCCGCCAGAGCATTGGTAAGTCTTTGCGACAGATCCTCGTCTTCCGATTTGGCCTCCTGGGCCGGCTCAAAGTCGAACTTGTCGCCCTTCTCATGCAAAATATCGAACTGGTCCAGCGACGGAAAGCGCTGTGAAAGCTCTTCCGCAGTCTTCTTGCGAGAGTTTCCGTCCAGAGCTGCGAACGGGTCACTGGCCGAGCTCTTGGTGTCACCCCGGTACGGAGAAGGACTCGGTCTGGCTGAGCTACGCGTGGATGACTGGGATTTTCCAGGACGTCCTCTTCGCATTGGTGCAATTTCGGGAATGATTGCGGTCTCTTGCATGGGGGGTGAGAATGTGGCTCCAGCCTTGGGAGCTTCCGTGGGCGTAGGCGGAAGCTCTTGGAATTTTCGCGCTTCGGACACAGACCGGTTGGAGTAAATCTAGTTCACGATCAGCTATTTTGACACAGGGCATCAGAAACGTGTTAGGACGAACGTCTCGAATGGGGACTTCTTTGCCCTGCATTTTACACACTTCCTGGACCACCTCGTATATATTCGGGCGCTTCTGAGGGTTCTCTTTGAGCATTGATGCTGTCGAAACAGTCAGACATGAACATCCAATGGCATGCATATCATTCACTGCACGTACCAATCAACTTCTTCAACCGATCCGAAAACTGGGGGTAGGATGGGAATTTGAAGCTCGCATTAAGAATCGCCATCTGTCCAACTTCTTCAAATGGAGTCGTGTAGTAGCATAATTTGTACAGTAGCACACCGAGTGCCCATATATCGCTCTTCTCGTCAATCGGCTGTTTGCGATACACGTCGATCATCTCCGGACTGCGGTACTGGAGAGTCGTGTGTCGCTGTACGTCATCTTCAATGAGTCGACCTTCCGCAGCAGACGTAGCAGCTGGGCGAGGAGGGGCTGTAGAGCCAAAATCACACAGCTTGTAAACAGATGTGCCTCCGGAACGCGAGATCAAGACATTCTCCACTTTAAGGTCCCGATGCAGCAAGGGCGGCTTGAGATAGTGCATGCAGGCCACACCCTCGGCGACATCCGAGAATATTCTGATGATCTCAGGCTCCGTCAGACGGTTCTGAAGCCGGGTGTTCATGAAGTCAATCAGACCACCGCCCGCGCAAAATTCCATCAGCAAGAACACCTCGTATCCGCCCCCGTTCAGCTGCGACGCATGCGAATCAATATATTTGACGATATGTCGATGACCTTTGAGTTTCTTCATCGTCTCTACCTCAGTGCGCATGCTTGCGAGCGCCGACTTATCAGGTACGGCGACACGCTTCAGGACCGCAGTCGGCGTGCCATTGATCGGCTGTGGCAGCCGTACGACGTAGACATGAGCAAAGCCACCTTCAGACAAGTATTTCTCAACCACGACACGGTGACTGCCCACCTGGACCTTGGTCCCGGCGAGGAAAGTCCCCGCGGGCGCGGTCACAGCGGCGACAGGATTGTACGCGGGGAGGTGGCGCGGTGCAGACTGGGCCTGGTATCCTTGAGGAGGAGTTTGGAAGGAGGACATGTTGTGGTTCATGCCTTGAAGGGGCAGAAGAGTTATCTCGAGGAGGTCCTGGGCTATCGACGCGGCATAGGAGTAGGGGAGGGGGGATTGATGCCTGGGAATGGGGCCGAGAGGACAGGTTGGCGGGGAGCGGAGTAGGACGGGGGTAGTGCCTGACTACCACGAAGGCAAAGCAAAAGAGAAACAAGGGAAAGCCGCCACGGAGGACGGAAGGCTCAAGTCTCAAGACAGATGGAGGAGAAGGATGGGAATCTTGAGGCGGAACACGATCCAATCAACGAGTGCGAGTCACGTTCCTGGGGATTCGTTCTTCTAAGAGCCGCCTTCAGAATCAGACGTGGATCTACTACTTGCAATGTCGTCTCGCAGGTTTCATCTCTACACTGTTCTTCACTTGGTCTTTTTCAAGAAATCTCTCGAGTGGACCGTGACTCCAGGCTTGCGAGTATTGAGTACCACCTTGATCATGGTCCCGCATCTCATGGCCGGATCATGGGACAGTCCGCTATACCGACGACTTGAGGTCCAACCCTCGATGCCCGTGGCTGCTTACTTATGATAAGGGATGCTTCTTAGATTGTCTTTGACAACCTCACACATGATGGTCATCCTCTCAATGAGGCCATCCTCGCCGTACGGACTCTCTCCGTGGCTCCTGAGTGCCCCGTTGACCTCGAAGATCACGACGGACCCACCACACTCGAACTATCGTCCCCCAACCGCTTGACCGCAACATCAACACGGGCTCTCGTCTACGCTACACTATACCGGACTATCGAGGGGCCGCACATTGAAAGGGATCCACACTCTCCAGTTTCATGACAATTGGCGTAGCTTCAGGTTCAGGCGGTTTCGTCGTGAAGTCATGAATCAAGTGCCATAATTTCCATAGAGAGACTAGAGGCCCTAGTCATTACCAGCGCAGTGTCAGCTCCAGGGAAAACAGTTGTGTAATCCCTTGGCGTGGTCTGTGTCGTCATTTTCACTGCCTGAGGCCAAAATCGGCTTTTTCAGGCGACAGTTGCTGACGTAAATTACCTTCCCTAAAGGGAAAAACATAAACAAACATCTTACCTCGCACTTGCAAAGCATTCAGTGTAGCCAGTATCTTTTGCAATATCCAAGAATCAATACTTGACAATCTATAGATCTCGATGAGAATTCGAGAAACCAGATATGACTGCTGCAGGAGGGGTTGCGGGCGCAAGCAAGGTTCAGACCAGTCTGATATCCCTGGATGCTGTACCACGGCTGCCATCCTGCTCAGTAGCCATAGGGCTTGCGGTCGCGTGGCTTCCCGGGTCTTTTAACAAGAAGTAGACTCCGATCTGAACGTAGAAGAATTCAAGATCGATGAAGGGCTCAATTTAGCTGGCATCTATTGGACGCGCCCATTTGTTTGTGTGTGATGGCCACGTCTGCTCTGCATGGAACCGCCGATCCTTAGCGGCTCCCACTTCTCCTAACAAACTTCCCCCCGAACGATCCGCCTCATTTCTTCCACTCCCTCCGCTTTTCTCTGGGGTTCAGGGTCGAAATTGCGCGGTTCTTGCATCCCCGTTATTTCGCGATTGCCACTGGTCTCGTTGTCTAGCACTGAGTGGCCCAGGGCCTCAGTGCATCATCTTCCACTGAACATGATCTGGCTTCAACTCACATTTGCGCAAACTTGTTCAACTAGGGTCTAGTCCTCTGTTCGCAGTTGTGAGATTCGCCTGGTATAACGGGACAGGCACCTGGAAATCGAGAACGGGGACTTGGGATTCCTTACACGTTCAATCCATCGCATAATTCTATAATCATACGATCGCGCTTATAACACTATCCTCACGTCGCGATGGATGGACCACCGCCTCCACCGCCGCCGCATGGCGAAAACCCACATACAACCGACGGAGAATACCGCAAATCCTCGGACCTACCACAGGGCAACTACGATATCTTCATCGTGCCTCCGCACTCCGCCGGCGGAGGCTTCCTTTACCTGCCCTCACTGCAATGCAATCGAAACAGTTTCCTCGCGGGCGTCGCAAGCACACTTCTCGTTGGCTTGGTTTGGACTATAATCTCGCCAGTCGTCCGGACATGGTATATTGCCGCTGTTTCCAATGGCAATAGCATGGGCATTGTTGTGGTAGCACTTGGAGTAGGTGTGGCTGGTTGGGCTTTTGGACTGTCGCAATCGAACGGCTTCAAGGGAAACAATGGTAGTAACGGCAATACTGGCGGGGGAAGAGGATTCGGCGGAGGGCCCGGGTTTGGAGCTGGCGGTTCAAATGCCCATGGCCAGTCTTCCGGCACCCATTATGGAGGTGGACCAGGACAACAACAATACGGGGGCGCTGGTGGTTCGGGACAGCAACAACAGCAAGGAGGAAGCTTTGGCGGAGGTCAGCACCGTGGCAACCAGTATGCCGGCGACCAACACGGCGCCGAGTCTCCTCGCTCTGAGCCTCCACCAAAGCAAGATTCGAATAATCATGGACCGGATGGGGCTGAATGGGAGAAAGCGCGAGAAGAAACAAAGCGCAAGGAGGAGTTGCGTAGAAAGATGGAAGAATTCAAACGCAAGCGTGAGGCAGAAGCCAAAGAGAAGGAGAGGAAGCGCGAGCGGGAAGCCATGGAAAAAGAACTGAAGGAGCGCCGCGAGCAGCTCGAGAGAGAGATGGCTGCTGCAAGGGAGAAAGCGGAAAGAGAAGCCCGTGAAAAGGCTCAGAAGGAAGCGGCTGAAGCTCGTGCAAAGGCCGAGAAAGAGGCCGCAGAGGCTCGTGAAAAAGCCGAAAAAGAAGCCGCTGAAAGGCTCACCAAAGAAATTAAGGCTGCCACCGAAGCTAAGGCTGAGGCCCAGAGGCTCGCAGCCGAGGCGAAGGACAAAGCAGCCAAGGAGGCTGCTGAGAAGGAGGCTGCAGCAAAGGCACAGGCCCAGAAAGATGCCATGGCCAAATTCGCTGCCCTCAAAGAAGCTGCTGCGAAACGATATGCAGAGAAGAAGGCTGCAGACGCCAAGAAAGAGAAGGAATCTAGCATTAAGCCGCCTGCCAGCACAACAAGCGCACCTCGGACACCTTCACCCAAGAAACCCCCGCCCTTTCCTACAGCTAGGACGGCTGTCGAGGAAGATGATGCATATTCCTTTCGGCCCTACGACCGCCCACGTCGGCCGTATGGCGCTGCGTCCGGGTCTGGATCGGCATACTCTGAATCTTCTTATGCTCCGTCTCAGTCCACGGCTCGCACTACGCCTCCCCCCTCACATCGCGGTGGCTATTCCACCAAGGATCCTGACAAGATTGTGATCCAGGGTGTGTACCAATTCACGAATGCTTTCAACAAGACCCCAGTCGCGCAGCTTGTCTCCGGCCAAGGAATGGTGACTGATGGACTCGTGCTACGCATTACTACGGAAGGTCTGTTTATCGACGACGACCTCCGAGGCGTCGGACAGCGCGAATGGGACGTCAAAGCCTGGACTCTCAAGCTAGCTGAGGTATGGTGTCCCCAAATGGGCAAAGTCCCATCCTCAAAGCAGGGCTCCGGCAATCCGTTCTCCTTCCGCCGAGGCAACTCCGCGCACTCAGTACCCACCACCGAGGAATCCGATGCCTTCCAGGCGGCCTTCCTCAAAGTGTGTAAGAACACCTGCCGTCTGGCGTCCCCGGCAGCATCTTTTGCCCGTACCGCCGCGGCGAGTGGTGTCAGCGGCAGTGGTCCTCCCCAGGCAGAGTTCCGTGGCCTTCACATCCTCCGCGCCAGCATCCGCGACCAGGAGGGTAAACGATACGTTTTTGTCGTGCAGGACACAGAAGCCTGGAAAGTCGCCCTTGGACTACAACGTCTCCGCGCTGGTGCTTTGGTCCGTGCCCTTGGTGTGACGCCCATGCCAGCCCCAGAATGCAAGACCATTCTGGGTGGGCTTGGCTATATTTGAGAACTGGGTTATAAGATATATGGCCACGAGCGTGCAGCGCAGAAGCAAGTATAGCTTCTACAGACTGCGCTATTTGCCAGTGACTTTCCTTCCTAAGCGTCATTTGCTTTTGCTGCGTTCTCGACCTCGCGCTTTCAATTCTCATCAGCGGCGGAGTTTGCTGCATACTCTTGTTCTCTCGGTACATTCATTCGCTTTTGATTTTTTTTGCTATAGCTCATAGCTCTTGAGATTCCCCCCCTTACCTACATAGTGATTTGTTGTTTTTCAAGTACAGTTGACGAGCATGTGGATGATAAGTTTGATTGGGGACGTACATAGCACACCATTACCGAAGTGAATTAGCGATGACACTTACCTTGTATTCGACTATTTGAGAGCGTAATCTAAGATCTTTCTCTACGACCAGACCAATGTGACAACGATAGTACAGAAAAGGCTGCCCTAGTAGACAGTCAATGAGCCAAATGAATGATATTTATTTCCGTATGTGAGATTCAAGGAGACTTTCGTGCCGCGGTTGTGAGCATCCGTTATCATACACTGGCCGGTATGGTCTGAGTGAACTAGTTAATCTCTTTAGCGCTATCAAAGGTAGCTGTATGTAATTGGCCCTATCGAAGCTAGGAGAAAAGACAGGCCTTTCTTATGAAATTTAGTCTTCGTCCTGAAACCTCAAGCTCACTTTCAACTCAATCTGTCTTCATTTATACGAAAAGAGTATGCAATTCCATTCATATGTTATAGAAAAAAACGCCAATGATGTCTGGTGTATGCCTGTCGAGTACATGGAAAAACTCAGTCCATGAAGATGCACCGCTCATTTGTTCATTCCCATCCAGCATTCATATAGACACATCAAGATAAAACAAGATTAAAAAAAAAGAAGAAAAGGTGGGGTCCAAATCAGGGTCTATCGTATGGGAATCATCCTGCTTCCGTATACCCGTGGAAGCATCGCATATATGGAGAAGACATGGCTGGAAGCAGACGAACAACGCCTTTTTGCAGTGCCGGGTGGTGCCATCGAGTCCAGATCAAAGAAAATATCAGAGTACAACCGAGAAAGCGAGCGACTCCAGCATAAAGGGAGTGGAACAACGGCAAGATCGAGGCAGGTATCAGGAAGCCTTTCTCCGATGATACCAGGCCCGTGATGCTTGGCTTTTGTTGAACACTGGCTGGCTTGGGAGGTGGTATTTGGAAGCCGTGCAGATGGTCGGGCCATCTAGAAGGGGAAGCCGCCGGGGAATCCTTGGGCGCCGCCACGAGACTGACCGCCGAAGGGGTGACCGCCAGCAGAGGCGAAGCCGCCGCCGCCTCCACCACCGTTCATCATGTTAAACAGGATGTTAGGGTCGATGTTGATGTGTGAGCCGCCCATACCGCCCATGCCTCCCATACCTCCCATGCCACCCATTCCACCCATGCCACCCATGCCGCCGAAGCCACCACCGCCGCCGAACATGTCGGAGGGGTCCATCAGGTCGTCTCCATTGTCGTAAGCAGCACGCTTCCTGTTGGGTTGGTTAGTAAGCTTTTTTTTCAATGTGAGACAAGTAACGAATGCACTTACTGAGGATCGATCAGAGTCTCATAGGCCTCGCCAACTTCCTTGAATTTCTCGTCACCAGCCTCGCCATCACGGTTTTTATCCGGATGGTACTGGATAGCCATCTTGCGATAGGCCTTCTTGATCTCTTGCTCGCTAGCGTCCTTACCAACTCCAAGGATCTTGTAGTAGTCCTTGCGCTGAGACTTCTTCAGCTCGAACTCAGCCTTGCGAATATCCTCCGCAATGCGTGGCTCAGACGGGTTGTTCTCTGCAACGCTCTTGTAATCACGGATAGCCTCCTCCCAGTTCTCAGCGCCCGCATGCGCCTTAGCACGGGTCTTGTAGGCCTTGATATAATTGGGATCCAAACGCAGGGCTTCAGTGCAGTCCGCAACAGCCTCGTCCCACTGCTTCAGGTTGGAGTGGGCCTGGGCACGGTTACCCAGGATCTTGGCATTCATATCCTTGTTGGTGGGGTCGATCTCCAGAGCCTGGCTGTAGAGTTCAATGGCGCGCTGGTAGTCCTTGGCCTTGAAGGCATTGTTACCCTCTTCCTTGGTACGATTGAGCTTCTGAACCATGCGCAACAGCTTGATGGCCGCCTTCATATCCGGGTCCAGCCCGATACACATCTTCAGGAGCTTCAGCGCTTGCTCCGTTTCACCAGAGGCATAGTACGCCCGTGCACGGATCATCATCGCATCCGGGTCCTGGCTGTTTTCACGGAGCAGACCAATCGCAATGTCCTGTGCCTTACCCAACGAGTTGCTGTTGTTCATCTTCAGCTGTGCCTCGGCGGCCAGCAAGGTCCACTTGCGCGGCTCCTTCACGCCAGCACCCAGTCCTTGCCGGGCCTGATCGAGGCAGAAAACGGCCATAGAGCCACCTCGGTCTTCGGCGATGGTCTGCTCCGCCTGTGAGATGAAGCGCTGCATTTTCTCCGCTGCTGCCCGGTCGGTCGCTGTCGCGGGGGGTCCACACGTGACAATACGTCGAGAGCCTCCTTCGGCCGGCCCAAGCTCGTTAAGATCTTAGCCCAGCGATGGAAGATCTTGGGGTTTGTGGGATCGAGTTCGTGGGCACGCTCGATGTCCTCGAGCGCATTAAGGAATTGCTTGGCGGAGATGTTGGCCGCCGCGCGGTTGGACAGGTAAGCCGAACAGTTGGGGTTAATCTCAATTGCTGCAGTGAGAAGGATAGTTTAGCGCTTGTTCTCCAACCTTGTGTCTTGAAAACGGCATGGACTCCAGGGAAGCATACCCTTGTTGTACTCCTCGATGGCTCGACGGTAGTCGCCATCCTTGAAGAATTTGTTACCGGCCAACTTGAAGTTGTCGGCCTCGTCAGTAGAAGAAGAGTTGGACCGGTGGGGAGGCGGGGTAGGACTCCGTTCCTCAGTGCCGTTCACGCCATTCTTCAGCTGAGCCTCCTGAGGATCGATGTCCATGGAGCTCCGTTGATCGTCTCGGGATGCCGCCATGGCCGACAGTCGACGGCGCAGCTCGTCGGGCGGGAGATTGAGTGGGTGGGTTTCTTTCTCTTTGGAAGACTTGCCGAACCGAAAGGAGGCAGTTGGGAGGGAAGTGGAGGAAGAAGACCGGCTGTGGGAGAAGCGGTTCTTGGTGGGGGACTTGGAGGGAGAAGGTTTCGAAGGTTTAGAAGGTTTGGAGGGCGACTTGCGCGCGGTGGAGTAGGACGTTCGGGGTGAAGAAGCGGGACTCTCGGATTCCCTCTCGTTCTCTTTCTCGTTCTTGGGGACTTGAGTAGTTTCGGGGGTTTGTTTCTCCTTGTCCTTATCCTTTTTGAATATGTGGGCGAGTTGGACCATTGGGGGGCGTTAGGGTTTTCCCTGGTACTGGTAATTTTTTTTTCCCTGGGGATCGAAGGACAGCGAAGGCGGTAGAATCGCTAGAATCACCAGAATCGCCGGTTCGGAGCGAAGGGTTTCAACCACGGAAATTGAAAGGTTGGAATGAATTCTGTTTTCTTCACAGAACTGCAGCCATGATCAGTATAGGTCTAGTTGTTCAGCGTCATCAGGCGCAATGTCCACGGTCCGGGGTATCTCCAGGTATGAGATGCGAGGACAAAGGACCAAGAAGGAGATCCTAGGAAGAGATTAGACCGGAGTACTTTATAACTTATCTATTTGACTAACAGGTTTCCTTTTTCCCGCTACTGGTGGGAACGTAGGCAATAATCCAGAGGCTGGAGAGCTGCTGGTCTGTGTTAGCGCGCGACAGAACTGGAGCAAGTCACCGAATCCTGTCAGGATGACGATTGCGCTTCAAGACATCACTGACTCTATTCGAGAAGCTTCCTATGTTCTGTCATCACCGAGACCATCCCTACAATTGGCCTCATGCCTGTCTACTCAGAGGATGGCCCCGTACGATACAAAAGTCCGTGAGCCTTTCGTGCAGTGGAGCGGTGGATCCAACATGCAGTTTGCTCGAATCGTAACCAGATGTGCTAGGCCGGGGGGTGTTTTGGCCCTAGGGAGAGGGGAATCCCTGCGCAATAGTCATTTGTCAGAGGAATATCTGTCGTCTTGGTGATCTTCAAAACATGGCCTCGTCCTTGATTTATCTTTCTGGGTTCAATGTCACTTGCTGCGCAGGACACGCAACTACTTGTGACGGGAGCAACTGGTCTGTACTAGATACGAGAAATGCAGGAATGATCACAGTGTGATCGACTGTTGTGCCAATAGCTCTCTAATGCCGTGGCTTCCCCTGATATGAGACAGGTCCTGCAGGCCATGTCAGGCTAAAACTCGTATCACCGATCTCAGCCCCGCGCCAATTAGAAAGCTCAATTCCGAGGGAAATTTGGATTCGATTGTCGATTTCATGTTTCAATGTACTATCAATGAGGTGTCATGACGCCTTTATCTATACAGATGCCATAGACATACAGAGCATTTCGATGGATGATCATGGCGACCGTGGGACATGGATACCTATCTGCTTATGAACCCAGTGCCAGATCCAGACATGACCCTGATTTGAATAGTTCTCTGACCTCTCTTGGTTTGTTTATTTCATCACAAACCTGGGGAATTTAAACTACGAAACGTCATCCGTCGGTAGAGTTTGTCACTAAGCGGGTGCCTGCCATAATAGGATTAGCATCCGCTCTCGATTGTGGTTCGGTCATCTTGATCTTCCGCCTTTTAACGCTTATAGTTACCACTTCCCTCAAAATGCTCAAACGCAGGAAATCCTCCAAAAGCATGGAATCATTTCAAGAACGTTTAGTCGAGCGATTCTTGGACAGCCAAATCTTTCTCAAAGATGGCCTGTCAAGGAAACCTAGGCGTTATATTGGCATTACACAGATCATCCTTAGGACTTATTGTGAGCACAAACCGCAGGTACGAGCTCAAGTGTCTAGATACTGATCAAAGGCAAGTCCACGTTTTCAAAAATCGCCAAGGCGCAGAGAAGAAGTGCCACGGCACAAATAGATTCCATTGATGTGCTAGAAACGCCAGGGCATATGGACGCAGGCAGCAAGATCGTCCACTCACCGGAACTCATGATACATTCCGGAACGCATCTTAATCATTGCCCACAGCTCATCTCGGACAGACTATGGATTCTCACGCTCACGTGTCCTTGTCCTCGAAGCCGGTCCAAGTGTGTAACGCATAATATGAGTCAGACTAAAGCCGTGACTTTCATAATCAGGAGGGTCTTGATCCTCCATTTCATCCTCGTCATTGCGGTGCATCTCCAGTGCGGGGCTCGTTGCATTGCGTAGTCTAGTGGGCAGACAGTAAATCCGGGATTGAGAAGAGCGCGCCGCAGATGAATCAGCCACTACCCATTGCGCCCTGCTCTCGTGCCAGACGATTGAATCAAAGGTCTGTGATCGCGGACATTGTGTCTGCCGCGGTATTATGGTGCTTGTTGATCTCATACCTGCGAAAGCTGATGATAGTCTGCTTGGCTGACGCTCTTCGATGTTGATTGGCCTGCCTCGTTGGGCAGAATATTGAGTGAGCATGGTGTCGTCTCTTAATTGAGGACCAATCCTGTTTGGATGAGAGTATGATCTGCAGGACATTGGCTGCTGTCGCAAGGATGTAGCTTCTGTAGAAGCAGGTCGTGGGGGAAGGGGCTTCCAGAGAAGATCCGGGCGTGCATTGGTTGGGAACACATGGTCCACCTGAGAGCGAGGAATCGTGTCATTACGCGGACTCGTGCCCCTCACGTCGTCGATTGGAGGGCCTTCGAGGGAAGATAGGTCCACGAGGGGGCACGGTGGTCGGTGGGACTTTGGAGGGTTTCGCCAGGAGCTTGTGGCTTGCTGAAACTCGAGAGGATCTGGTAGAGGTCCTCGACGGGGAACAAAGGGACTCTTCTGTGATGACATTGAGCGAAGATGTGTCTGCGTGGTATCAATGGATTGTTGGGGAGAAGAAGCTGATATATGAAACGCCCGCAGTGTTGGCTCGGGCGCTTCAGATTCTCGCTGTGATATCTGGGGAGCATTCTGAATCTTGTGGAAGAATTTGCGCAGCCGAATCTCACATGGCATGGTGGAGTCAGACCATGTAGTGTCAATGATAGAGCCAAGTCTGGGACACAAGGATAGAGCTGACGAGAGTGGATTGTAGCTTTACGAAAGCTCGTTGGGAAGCTGAAGACGATGACTCTTACAGTTCTCAACTGATATTTGCCGGGAAACTGCTTCTCGGTAATTGAGGCCGTCAACGACGGGGAAAGCATCGGGCTTACAGGGAAGGAATGCCCGCTACTGTATATAGTTTAGGGGCCCAACTTGGAGAATTCCAAGGCTGTCCGCCGAAGCGAGTGGCCCGGCCCTGGCCCTCTTTGGGGCCTGGGGCATTACTCCTTCGCATGATGATTTGTCTTTCTCCATTCGAAGAGGCCTCTGCTCGGGGGCCAGATTCCTAAATCCTGAAGATTGTACACACCAACTGTGTCATTTACGGACAGAACAATGATCCCGAAAAGATGACCATATTTACCGCGAATGGAAGCAAATGGTCTCCGCCTTAATCCTCTACACCATAGATACTGCGTTGTTAAAAATATCGCCGGAGTCACTCTGAATCTGGGTCGGGGCGGTGGTTTGGCCCCTTCCTTCGCACCCATCGTGACCAAGCCACCACATAGGAATGCGACCGCAAAATAGAGGCTGCGGGTGGTACCTCCAGCTGGAAGTATGGAGCTCTCGGGATACCTACCGAGCCCAAACACCGAGCGAACCATTGGAGGGGGGGATTTACATAGCCACTGGTAACGGTGGGGGCCGTTATCTTTAGTCTCGTCGATTTCTATGTCGCGCGGCAAGATTCTGATCACACTATACGAGTCAGCAAATGCGACCTGGGTATACTCAGGGCTGTGTCTCACCAAATTTATCGCCGGGATCTGTAAAATTTGGGGGCTTGGATCTCTGGGCTCAAGATCTCAAGGGCACAGGGTCATCATTCAAAAATATGCTTCCAAGAAGGGCAATTGACCAGAGGGGAGCGTAAATGAATTCATATACAGCCCACGGACACCCAGGTGTCTCTCTCAGCCCTGGAACTGCTGCACGACGGAGCAGAAATGCGTAGACAAGCTTGTTTTATTGGCCGGGTAATCACGTTCCTGAGAGCACGCGGAGTTTGACACCACGGTCCACATTCCTCGGATCCATGGATTCAACGCGGCTCTGAAACACAAATTGTGCTTCCCAGTAAAACATAAAATGAAGAGCTCATTTCGAAGACTGATGGATTCTATGTTCGAAAAATAGTGAACAGAGTCGAAGAATTGCGACGGCCAGCTTTATTGCGAGGCTCAAGGAGACAGGAGCATATGCTTCTGTCGGTTCCCAATGCTCGTTCAGCTTGCAACTACGCCTTCTGAATGTAGAACAATGGAATCGGGATGCTGGAACTCGATTAGCCATTGTAATCTATTTCCAGGAGGTAACAATAGAGTGTCATACATCTGTGCATCATCGGTGTTTCAGCTGGACCTGGCAAAGGAAGAGCGTTCGGACAAAATCACACCTGATAGGAAAATCAAGTCCAAATGTGGTAGCATTACTTCAAGAAAAATATGTAGCAGCGTGATATGAATGCAGCGTGATATGAATACATTGTCAAAAAAAGTTACGGGTGTTCACTGAAAAGTAGGGAAGTGGTGAAAGCTGTCATGGTTTTACATTAAAGTCGTGCTCAAGCCACCAAGCGCTTCACACAACTCCGAAGCTATCCAGGAAGCCCAAGAAATGGAAAGAAAAAAAATATGTATAGCAAAGAAGCACCAGGAAAAAAAAGGATGAAGCGTATCCGATCAGAAGCAAGTAACAATATTTGTCAGGTATTACCAGACCCAAGTTAAATAACAAGAACCTTCTCTCTTTCCGTCCCCTTTCCATTCCTTTGCAACGGCAACATACCAACCAGGCCCTAAGACCAGCTTAGTTGAAGACGCCCATTACAGATGGAGTCATTTAAGCCAGGAAGAAGGCGGCAGCGGCGGCGGCACCAGCGAAGGTGAGCGAGCCGGAGACGGCACCAGCACCGTTGAAGACGGGGGTGGAGGAGGGGGAAGCGGAGGCGCTACCGGGACTAGAGATGGATTAGTTTGTCATTCTTCGAGATGGGAGGAGAGGATTTCAACTTACGCCGAGCCCTTGGAGGAGGAGGGAACGTGGGGAACACCGGAGCCAGAGCCGGAGCCAACGGGGGAGGAGCCGGAGGGAACGGAGCCAGCACCACCAGCGGAGGGAGTGACAGTCTCGTACCAGGTGGAGCACGAGGTGTGGGCAATGACCGAGGGGGTCACGACAGGGACAACGGGAGCAACGGTGGTGGCGGCAGTAGCAGAGGTGGCGGAGGTGACAGCGGGAGCGGAAGCCGAGCTGGACCAGGAGGGAGCAGAGCCGGAGGAGACGGGCTGAGCACCACCAGCGGGGGTGGTGGGAACAGCAGTGGTCATGACGGAGGTCTCAGTGGCAGCAGCACCGGAGGGGATGGTGGAGGTAGCACGGCCGGGGCAGTTGGTAACCTCGGGACCGCAGGAGATGATAGTGACCTCCTCAGTCTGGTAGACAGTGGTGTCGGCGCCGTTGGGCATAGCGGCAGCCAGGCCGGCGAAGAAGGCAACGGTAGCAGCGGTGAAACGCATCTTGATTGATATGAGAAGGATAACCGAAAGGTGGTTTTGAAGAGTAGGGGTTAAAAAAGCGTAGCTTTTTGTAGAGAGTGAGAGTAGTTGGTTAAAGAGTGGATGACCGAAGTCGGAAGAGTGACTGATGCAAGGCAACGAAGATAGTACTTGAAGAAGGGAAAGAAAACAAGAGTAGCACGGGGGGAGACCAGGGCCCTTTGTATGAACGGGGAGATTAGTCTAAGTCTGTCTGATCGTCCACTCGCGTCGTCGGACCCCCTCAAAAAAAGGGGAAATCGAGCTCGATGTGCATTGCGGAGTCGACTTGTTTCGTACCAGGTACATAGAAGTCGCGGTGAAGGTGCCGCTTGCACTTGGTTATCGGTACATCCTCGTCCCTATTCATTGGCCCGAGTGGGCGCGTGGGATGAGCCGTTTCGTCCGTGACCACCACTTAGCATGTAAGATTACTTGCCGCTAAATGAGTTAGCGCAGGAACTGTGCCGATCGAGCGGATTCGGAAGGTGAGGTGTGAGACACGACCTTACTTGCGCCTTGCCGCGGTGTTTTGATTGACTCGACATGGTTACTTTCTATTTTCTAGACCACGTCAACGATCCTAGCAGTGCAGCAGATGTTGAAGAATCAAGGTAGCTTCCGGTCAGTGTGTCACTCGGATTCTCAATCCGACGATATTCACCAAAACCAAATAAACAGAATAGAATGAACCAGTTCTCGGCGTTTCAGCCTGCGCTCGGCCAGCCAATCCACCGCCGATCCACTGCCCGTTCCTGACGGCGGCCGCCACTGTGTGTGTTTCCCCGTGGGTCCCATGTACTCCACTTTACCCCTGAACAACCCGCCGATTGATTACACTTTCTGGCCACGGGTTTAGGTCGTTTTTCTTTTTTCAAGGGCATAAATACGGCGGGCCTCAACTTGAGAACCGAGCACTTGTCCCCCAGGCGATGCATATCGTCACTGGTGGACTAGCACTACCCGCCCTAGCGAATCGCCCTTCAGGGTGTCATTTCTATTCTCATCACCATGACTCTCGGCAGTGGATCCCAGTATAGAGTTTACTGTATCATCCGCCTCATCCGAGTAGAATCGAGTCCTTGTTATGATGTATGTCCCTTTTGGTGTAATATTCTGTTAGCTGGATGTAACTTCCACAGGTCGAGACTCTCCCTTCAATCTTACCTGATAAAAGTAGTACACTATAATGCCAGCGTCTGATTTGATTGTTAGCGAACACACTCGGTCCCCGCTGCGGACAAGGCGCTAGCCCTCGGTTTCAGCGCCATCTGCACCTCCCTAACGGCCGGTCCCCCGTTTTACATTGCTTGGGGGAGCTTAGCCACGGAGCGAGCCACGGAGCGGGGGCTGGGCTTGAGCTTTGGTCCCTGAGTGCTACACCGTCATATTTAACAATTGATTGAGGAAAGTGGCTGCGCATCTGAACCCTGTGCGCGTGATTGATCTCGCCTGTGAATGTCTGGTAATAATATACAGCGCTGATACACCAGGGCATGGCCGTAACCGTCATAGTCCGGTATTTGTTGATCCCCATTGCTTGACCTGCAGTTCGTGAGTCTCGGCCTTGGGGGAGACACTTCATGCCGTGCTTCATCGCTAGCCTCAGTGATATCTTTGTTTCTGATGGACTAATGATGCGAACTGTGCACTTTGTCTCTGATGGTTTAGGGGCTCCATGATAGGGGGCCGCTTCACAAGTCAGACGCTAGGACGAATGACCTCGTGCCGTGATTCCCCCGAGACTCCACATTCCGTGCAACTATTGATTTTTACTTGGATCTGGTTTGCTTGTTTCTCTTCTCGCTACTTCAATGAATCGGCCTTCTTTGAGTCAAGATTGTTTTATACCCCATAATCTTTGCTGCATTCTATACTTAGACTTGACTTTGATTTATTTGTGGAACCCGTTCACACCGATATTGAGAAAAAGGGGGATTTGGTTGCGCACCAGATAACGGTGGATTGGAATTCTGTACTTCGTGTTTCCCCCTGTAGCCATTGACTCTGAGAAGCCTATCTCAGCTGGCGGGAAAAAGGGGCTTGTCCGTCCAGCCAAGTCCATGAATCGTGTCGATTATATCGAGGGGCGCCCACCTGAGACCGCCAGCGTCTCTATTCCGTACACTGCCCTCCCCCGGCCACTCACTATTAGACGGGACTTGCCAGCTCGGCATCTCATTTTTATGGCAGTCACATTGCAGAGTGCGGAACGAGGACACATGACCTGCAGATCGCGTATGAAAGTGTCCAACGCCCTGCCGATTCCATCGTCATCCAAAAGTGTCACAAAATACACTGATCGGTTGGAAAATGAATATCAGTAACCATAAGTTGGCAATCATGACGAATCAGTTTTATTCGCGTCTTTGATCGTGTTTGTCGTCAACATCTCCGCCCTATGCCTTGACTTTAGACCTGTTCATTGCGGGGCAATGCCGAGAATTGCCTGGGAATTATGGATCAATGATCAGCGACAACGCGTCAGTCAAAATTGAGACCACTTCCGCGCCATGAGGACTATTGGCGGTGGGGATAAGCAAATTATTGATCCAACCGCGACCGCCTTATACGGTCCAATCCTGCAAATCTTGAACGCGGGTTTCGTTGGATGCCAAAGCTTCTGGTGATGGAACAACCTCCGCGAAAGAAAGGAAGTGACGAGACGGACACTTGAAGACACGCTCTGAATTGACCTACTCTGGCGCAAAACAAGAGTGACCACGACTCCAAATCTCTCCAGGATTTGGTGGGCCGCGGGTTATCTCAGGTATGTCACTGCTTTGTCGCGCGAGTCCATCCAGGCACGGGTGGAGGAACGATGACGTCGATATGCTCTGATGGAGCTGACCATTCTGCAAGGGTTTCCCCTCAAATGTGGCTCGCGATCTGTGGCGGTTGGTACCAGCTTCCTGAGTGCACTGCCCACTTGAGGGTGATGATAGCCGACCCAGAGCATGGAACGATGGCACAGCCACAAGGGACCATGGAGAGCGCCCTTGCCGTAGCCGAAACAATCGTTACTTTTGAGATATTCGAAGAGGACACTAGCCACTTGAGCCCTGATTTCCAACTTCCCAGTGATCGACAATCCATGTATTCTACGCGCTGATGACATCGTCCCCATGACACCAATTCAACGCCACAACCACCAGGAATTATCATTGGGGTCTGATACATCACACCTGGGATCGCCCCCTAAGCACCATGACATCTGTATGGTCCAGGCCGCGTATTTTGGCCGGTGGGGGATATTGCGCCTTGGATATGAGTTGGCAATGATGTCGACGAGCGCCACTAACATTCTGGCGACTCTTGGTTGGCGAAAGTGGAGTCTCGGAGAAGGATATTTGCGGCTCCAAGGCAACAATATATTTCCCCGGGCAATTACAATGATGTATATTGGACAACACCTAGTAAGTAGGTAGTAGCATTGGCAGCTACGGAGTATTGGGCCACCTTCGAGAAATTCGAAATGGCAGGATGTGATGAGACAGGCCAAGTGTGTGTGTGTGTGTGTGTGTGTGTGTACCTAAAAGTACCTATTACCTAAGGTACGACAACACATCTGGATCTCAATCGCAACCGTGGTTCACCGTGAGAATTCAGCATGAGATTCGCGGCCAGAGCATCGAACAACAGCGCAAGACCTGCAATTCAAATAGACATCAAGTAGACATAAAAAGAAGTGTCAAGGCCAGCCTTACGGGAGCAAGTCAGTGCGATCGCCGTGTTTCAGCTGAAGCGCCTTCTGAAACAGCCCCACCATCGCGACCACCCGATCTCTTTCTCCTCTCACTCCGTCCCACTCGGCGGCTGTGTTGTCTATTAATATTCATGAGAGTCTTGCTCGATTCAAATACGTCGAGGCTTAAGCGTTGGCAGGTGGAACCGTTACCCGAGTCACCTGCTCTTTAACCTCCTCCATCTTCAACTTCCCCCTTCCACATTCGTTTCGGGGTTCCGATCTTGAGCACTCTCTTATCTGTCCAGATCCTACTGTTCAGTGGACGAGGCTTCATCGACGCTGTGGCTACTCTGGCTGATCCTAACGAGTTGTTCTTGCCCGGGGATAGGCAGAACAATCTCGCCATGTCTTCCGTTCCGCTTCTTCGACCGCCGGTCCCTGGCAATCGCACCAACGCCGGCAGCCCTCGTGCTCCCAAACTCACACTGGGTATCCCTCCGTCTCCTAACGCCAAACCCGTCAATGGCAATACTACTGTCGATGCCCCGCAGCCGCTGTCGTTGCCACAGCCTGTGACACAACCGCAACTACAACCTCTCCAGACCAGCCGCCCTACCCCGCCCCGCCTGCAGCTCGCGACTCCCATGGGCAGCAGTCAAAATGTCCCACAGCAGACAACCATGAAGCCGGCTGGTCGGCCGTCGTTAGGTCTGGCCACGAACGGACTCGGCGTAAATGGACAAAACGGCTCGCATGGCAAAGGCAATGACCCGGCGTCGGCGAACTCTCAATACTCCGCCCTCAACTTTGCCATGGGCCTCCGCCAACCCGGAAACGGCAATTCAGACCCTTCATCGGCCATCGGATCCGTGTACTCAGAACGCGATGGCGGTTCGCAATTAGAGGGAGAGAACGGCGTGAACGGACTACTTCCAGATCTTGATAAGCTGAGCCTGGAGAAGGGTCGACCTTTGGATGTGGAGGATTTGGATGACGAGGGCTGGCATGCGGCCAGCGAACAAAAGAAGATTGATGAGCTGGGTAGCTTGGGCGAGGGCGCTGGTGGTGCTGTCACCCGATGCAGACTCAAGGATGGCAAGACCGTGTTCGCTTTAAAGGTAAGACCTTATCATGGGCTTTACGTGACATCACACTTGGTCAAAGTTTTGATGAAAGCTAACAATTCGCGCAGATCATCACTACAGACCCCAATCCCGATGTCAAGAAGCAGATCGTTCGCGAACTCAACTTCAACAAGGACTGCGCCTCGGACCACATCTGTCGTTACTACGGCGCCTTCATGGACAAGTCAACGGGCACAATTTCTATCGCTATGGAATTTTGTGAAGGCGGAAGTCTTGACAGCATTTACAAGGAAGTCAAGAAGCTTGGCGGTCGTACTGGAGAGAAAGTCCTCGGAAAAGTTGCCGAGGGTGTGCTGAATGGCCTCACTTACCTCCACAGTCGCAAGATCATCCACCGAGGTATGGCCCATTCTTCTCTTGGAATGCCCAAAAAAGGCTAACCCACCATCAGATATCAAACCTTCCAATATTCTTCTGTGCCGTGATGGCCAAGTCAAACTCTGTGATTTCGGTGTCAGCGGCGAATTCGGCACCAAGGGCGATGCAAACACCTTCATCGGAACATCCTACTACATGGCCCCTGAACGCATTACGGGCCAATCTTATACCATCACATCCGACGTCTGGTCCCTCGGCGTGACTTTGCTGGAAGTCGCTCAGCACCGCTTCCCCTTCCCTGCCGACGGGACCGAGATGCAACCTCGCGCCGGGTTAATAGATCTGCTCACCTACATCGTGCGCCAGCCCATCCCCAAACTGAAAGATGAGCCTGAAAATGGCATTCGCTGGTCGGATAACTTCAAGTACTTCATCGAGTGCTGGTATGTAATTACCGAGTCGATCACTAAAAGTCCAAGCTAACCAATTTCATCCAGTCTTGAGAAGGAACCTCCTCGACGGGCAACTCCTTGGCGGATGCAGGAACATCCGTGGATGCAGGATATGAAGAACAAGAAGGTCAACATGGCGAATTTCGTGAAGCAGGTGTGGGGGTGGGAAGAATAAAAAGGAAGCAATACTTCTCCCCTAACCTCGTCCTTCTTTTCTATACCCGCCGAGTCCTCGTGTTTTGAGTCTGAGTGGCTGGACCCCAAGAATTGACCTGGCTGTCAACACTCAAATCACACGGTCACCCATCGTGACACTTCTCTATATCTGTTGATTTCATGTTGTGGCGCACTACACGTTTTCGTTGCCATGAGATGCCCGCCGGGCCGGAACTAGGCATGCATCAATCATCATACCCTGTCATTGTCCATATTAGCGACTACGACCTCTTGTCTGGCTACTTACCCACACGATCCTTACGGCCTGATATCCCCGTTCGCATTTTTCATACTTTGTTCGATCCCTTCAGCCCGATTCCCTGCAAACTCGCGACATTCCCTCAATCCTCTCGTGCGCTTCCCACCTCATTGTCACATTTTGAGCCCGGACATATCCATTCATATATTATTTTGTTCGTTCATGTATAGCCAATCTTTTCAGGTTTCTCCCCCCACTTTTGGGGGGTCTTGCTCCGCAGAGTGTACGCAATGCATTGCCCATGCTGGCACATACCCAGGTACCCAATACTAGCGCTGTTGTCTAGTGTACTCTTTCGCTTGTAACTGTAAGCTTAGAAAAGAGACTCATTATGTGCCGCAAACAGGTGAAGGAAATTTACAGTAAAGAATCGCATGTTATAATAGAATTATTGCTAATATAGTCATCGCTCACATGATACACATCTAAAGTCCTTTTCCACCGTCCAAACTATCGATTCACTGGCTCAGCACCAAGAACCCACCCAAGTCCACTCGCCAACCCACCCGTCACCATATTGCTAACCATATCTCTCTTTCTGACTCTTCCCTCCCCTTCAGGTGAAAGCGGCCGCTCATCGCCACCAGAACCGCCATGACCAGCTGCGGCAGCGCGCAATGGGAACGCATTCTTATGCAACGCCATAGCCGCGCCCCGTGCAACCTCAAACAACCCCATCGGCGCCTCATGAGAATGCGAATTTGTGGCACGGGCCCGAGCTCGTCTTGCTGCACGCTGTTGCTCCGTGTCGAAGGCGTCACGCTCTGAATCAGACGGGCCGAACCCGCCAGGTACAATAGAGAGTGTATCACCCTTTGTATCCCAGGCGTCTTCTTCTGAGAGTTCGCGAGCGCGCAGGGAAGTCATTTCTTCATCACATCGGCGCCAAGCACCTAATATTTCGGGAAGAGGGTCTGGGGATGGAACTAGGGCTAGGGCCAGGGAGAGGAGTTCCATTCGTTGAGAGAGGTGGCTGATTTGAGATTGGAGGGGGGTGGAGGAGTTTGGTGTTGTTGAGCGGTAGCGGCCTGCATTATAGACTGCGCGCCAGGAGATGTCGTCTGGGACGCTTGGGGTGTTGAGGAGTGGAGATGAGGTTGAGAGGAGGGAGGGTGGTGTGAGACGGGTGAGGATGTAGGAGTAAGCCGTGCCGAAGTCGTTGGAGCTTAGGGCGGAGGATATGGCGAGGGATATAATGCGGCGCTCCGCTGTGACGAGGGCATCTTGTTCGGAGAGAGGCTCTGGTCTCTGGGGGGTGGTTTCGTTGGGGTCTGGCTTTGTGAATAGACCGGCAAGAACCAGATTGCGGCCAATGGAGAGAAGGTCGTCAAGTTTGGTGTAGCTTTTGGCGTTTTGGTCGAGGACTTTCTCGACTAGGGACAGGGGGTCGTGGTGCACACGGATGCTCACTGGTTGGAACGGGACGCCGTGTTGGAGGGTTAATGCGTAGAACGACAGTGCATGTGTGGCGGCTATGAGTGAGTTGATTTGTTTGAACGAGGCAGAATCCGGGAAGTGCGGTTGGAAAGCTTGCAGGCTTCAGGGCTGTTAATATTCGAATCAGATTTTTGGTTCGGCTGAAACTTACATATCATAAGCTCTCTTTATCCCACCGCGGGATCGATTGCCATTGCTGGCATTGTCGTAAGCCGCATAGATCGCCTCGACAACCGCATCTTCTACCTGCTTCCTAGTCAAGGGAGCTGGCTCTGACAGACGGTATAAATCCACTGCAAGTTGGTATTCTGCGTAGAATTAGCATTAAGCACAACACATGAGAGGTCAGTGTCTTACCTCGAGCGCCGATCAGAGCTTTCAGGATCTCTGTCTCAATTGCTTCTTTCGAAACTCTCCAGAAGAGACCATGGTGGGTCGATGGCTCATCCCAGCCATTGTCAGAATGCTCTGCTTGCCAATCGCGAAGCCAAAGCAGTTGTTCTCGTACATTCTGCCACTCCTCTCTGGACCGAGGTTGTTTGACAATAGAGGCCACCAAGTTATTCAGTTCTGCCATTTGCATCTCTTCCGTATTATGCAAGCACGTGTTCGCCACGAGTCGGCACGGAACAACATGGCCAAGACCGGTCAGTATGCGTAGAGAAAGGAGAACGGCACTCAAGAAAGAAATCGAAGATGGCGAAGGCTGCGTCAGTGGATTATCTCGAGCAAGGAGAGAGTTCTGAAGGAGGGACACCCGGTTTGTCGAGGAGATCAACTTTGCATCATAGTCCACCGATGGAAGCGCTGACTCGGACGAACCTAGGTATGAACAGTCCTCAAGGCCAAGTAGCCTGGCAACACGATCCAGCACTTGGCATGACCCCTCAATTGCCGCGTTTGATGAGTCCGCGTGAGCGTAAACTACAGCTAGACCCGACTGGCAGTACCTTGACAGCAACTCCTTCGCCTGGTCGGACGATATCTTTTTGTCTGTCTCTTCGTATCCACCCAGATCGGTGTCTTCTGGGCCATACCAGTTGCTGAAAGCATGTACGATACTTTGGTGGTCCACAAGACTTCGTGACAAAAGCCACTCGTTCACATATTCCCATCCAGCTATTTCAGAAGGCTCCGGTTTTGGGGTGCCTTGGATGTAGGAGATCGAGTTCCGTCGCGCCGTTTCGTTGAGTCTCCTCCGCTTGGACCGGTTGCTACCGTAGAGCCAAGGACCAATGAGTCCTCTTAAGTTGTTGACCAAATCCATGTCGCTTCTTTCAGGACCTCCAATAGACAAGAGTACGTTGACAGCTGCCTGATCACCCATCAACTCCAGGGTGTCCAGTGATATGACCTCGTCGCGGTTGGGATAATATTCGTAATTGAGACGGAGTGCAGGCAGTAGGCTTGAGATCAGCCAGGTTCGAATGAACGGGGAATGTTGGTAGAAGGGAAGGACCAGCTCTAAAATGAGAGGTTGAAGAGACGTTTCGGCGTCAATAAGGTGTGACCGGTGTACTATGAATTGAGTGAGGGCGTCTGATGCCTCTACTTCTTCTTCCTCGCCGTCGCGCCGCAGTGGCCGTAAACGAAGCTTGCGCACACGTTTCCTGGCTGCTGCCTCGGATAGGTCTCTAACCGCAGCGGTATCGACGTCTCGGTCCGACGGTACGCGAGAAGAGCCACCAATGATTTCCTGGAGCACTGGAACATATATAGAGGGTTCGGTGCTCTCGGGCAGGAATGTTAAGATGATGCGTAGAAGTCGTTCGAGCGGAAAACAATGGGGGTATCGCGCATGCAGAGCGGGCAAATCGGCCACTTCACCTCTTGCACATAAACAGGTCGCTAAAAGGATCGCATGAGCGTCCGATAGCCCCTCCAGAGGTGCCATGGCGGTCGAGCGGAGGAAGGAACGGTTGTAAGGTGTCCTCATACTAGCGACGTCAACCCAAGTCGCATACGGCGGGCGCACGGACCAGGTCGGAAACGAAAGGGAATGCGTCGCATCCGCCGGCAACCTCACCATCTTCTTGCTGCCTCTCAGCTCACCACTCTGTCAATTTAACTCCCTGTTCGTCGACAATGGCTTCCGGTTTCGGTCTCAAGGGCGGTACGTGTCTCGCTAGCGGCTTTTTCGCAATGTTGGGGTCGTCTGCGGGGTGTCGCTCGCCGGGTCACATCTTGCGCAGACCAGTCCCCTCCCCCAACGATCGTCCCCCAGTTGATTGACTGACTTATTTGTGCTCTTTCTAGGCCCCGGCCGTTGCTACCCCTTCTGGCAGGAGGTTCTTGGATGTTACGCCGTGAACGCTGGCGAGGGCGAGACCGGCAAGAAGCAATGCACCCCAGCTCTTGAAGATTACTACGAGTGCCTCCACCACCGCAAAGAGGTATGTTTTTGGACCTGGTTTGAAGTCGATTGAAAAGGCTTTGAACATCGAGTCTTTGAGGAACACATCTGACCCTGGGACCCGAATCACAGGCTCTCCGCACGATGAAGATGCAAGCCGCCTACCGCAAGGCTGAGGCTGCTCATCCCCGTGAGAACGAACCCAAGGCCGAGCAGATCCGCAGCCTGGGATTGCTTGGGAAGGAGGAGGAAGCTGCCGCGGTTTTGACCCAGCTGGGGCAACAATGAAAGACGATAAGGGAATAAATCCAGGGCGCGGTTTTTCTTTTTGTTTCAATACGTGTGATCCTTGTGTCGGCCCCGGACCATTCTTCTGGGAGCCTGTGATTGTATAGAAACGCTCAGTTTGTTGGCCTTGAGGCCTTGTCTTTGAAAATGATACTCCAGTTACATGACAAGTTGTTGCAGAGCTACCGAGCATGGAGCTCCTGATTTGTGAGGTCAACCCGTTACCGTAAGAACGGGCTGGTAACTTGCGTTTTGACCTCGAAGGGCTCTATGGTTGAATTATGATTGAGGTTAGACAAGTACTCATCTCGCTGGTTCGTCTGATAATATCGAGGTTGATATTTCATCACTCATCTCACATGCAGGAGATTTGTCAGTAGAATCCGTCAATCGATTAATTACTTCACGGTCCATAGTTTCGATTATTTGAGTATGTTATGGGCATTACTTCTCATCTTTTACTGTGTCTTGATTTTCATAGCATCCCAGATAACCATTGGAAGTGATCAGATTTTGTTGAATACAAGTACGTGACGAACGGCTACCAATTCGATGTGGATATATAGTTCCCGCTAATTTGCAATAGAGACCAATCCATTGGTGAATTAAATTTTTTTTGGCTCTCACTTCACTTCCGGCTGACAATGAAACCAAATACTGAATGTAGTGTGAAATGACGTCGAGGCTTCTAGCGATGGCTATTGACTACATACTCGGCGATCCCTTCTGATCATCGTGAGAATCCTTGTCTCTGATGAGGCCATCTGGCATGTCTTGGCGGTACTCCTGGCTGGACTCTGAAAAAGACACTTAGCCCTGAGAAATTCTGCACCAGACCAATCACTACACAGGACATGTCAAAGGATGTGGTTCAAATTCATTCAGAGTCACAGACGCTCGACTCCAGGTCATTTGGCCTGAAATCACGAGATCTGGGAAACGCGTAGGTCACATGATCTGAAAAACCCGCGAGTGGAGGCCCAAGCCCGCTAAGCCCCATGCGGCCTAGCGGCACACACCCAAACATGGCGCCGGCGCGCCGGGCAGAAGCCCCGAATGATATAAACCCGGCTGCGTGACCTCGAGAATCTGCTCTTGTGTACTGAATCTAATCCTCTTCTGCTGACTCAGCATCGGATCTCCTCTCGGTGGTGTTGGGCGTTTTTCGATTTCGGACCGGCATTCTTCGAGTCGCTTGCAGTGACACGAATGCTCGCGTCCCTTTCTTCCTTTTTTCTGTTTTCTCACCTAATTTTGGCGGTGCTGTTCACTCGGCATCAGAGTGACGGCCCGCCATGACCTCCCGGTAAGTTCCATCACCCAATCATCACGCGTCTGTCACGTGAAACTGACCCGATTTTTAGACTCGACCGTCTGGTCACGTGAGTAATATAGATCGTCGACTTTCCCAGTCCTCATACTAATGTCCATGGCAGGTTACTCGAGACTGGCAGTACTCAATTGATTCGAAATACTGCCGCTCAACAACTCGGGGATGTACAGAAGCAACATCCAGATGAGCTCTTCAACCTGCTAGGCCGAATCCTGCCCTATCTCCGGTCAAAATCATGGGACACGAGAACTGCCTCCGCCCGGGCCATTGGCTTGATCGTCTCAAATGCTGATGTATACGATCCCAATGAAGATGATGGCCTACAGATCACGTCGGCCGCAGATGAAGATGAAGTGGAGATCAAGTCCGAGATCAAATCGGAAGATCACACGCCGTTAGCCGACGGGTCCCTCCGCCTGGATACGCTAGACATCGCCTCCATCTTGAAATACGGCAAGCGACTTCTTGGTAGTGCCGGAAAAGAGTATGAATACTCACTGGCTTCGATGGACCCAGCAGCACGCCTCCAGCACCAGAAGAAGACTCTGATGGGTCGACTTGGCCTGGCTGGCGAGTACGTGGAGGAGGAATTGATCGATATCACAGAGCCAGCTCTAAAGCCCGAAACACCAGCTCCGAAGAAGGAAGTTGCGGCTACGGTCATCTCACGCGAAAACGCATTACAGGATCTGGCAGCTCGGCGGCCATCTTCGCCTGGCGACATCGCGAAGGATGAGTCGGGTTTGAGCAAACGCCAATTGAACCAGCTAAAGCGGAAAAACAAGCAAAATGCGAAGATGGGCGCTAACAAAGTCCGTGTTGTAGACTTGTCGTCACGACGGACATCGGAGAATGTCACTACACCTGTGGCTACCCCTCATCCCATCAAAGCCGAGAACGGCGACGAAAAGAATGGTGATACCAAGCCTGATTATTTCTCGCTCGAGCCATCCGCGGAAGATGATGACTCGAAGCTTGTCACCGAATTCAAAGGCCCCATCGCGCCACAAAAGCCCATCATTCAACCTGAACTCGTCGACCAGGGCTCCAGATGGCCCTTGGAATGCATGTGCGAATTCCTTTCTATGGATATCTTTGATTCAAATTGGGAGGTCCGACACGGTGCAGCGATGGCTCTTCGTGAAGTAGTGAGGGTTCAGGGGGCTGCAGCTGGGCGAGTCGAAGGCAAAAGCCGAGAGGAAAACGACTGCTTGAATCGCCGCTGGTTGAATGATATGGCATGCAGGTTACTTTCTGTTCTCATGCTGGATCGATTCGGTGACTACATTTCAGACAATGTTGTTGCCCCGATTCGAGAGACCGTTGGTCAGACCCTGGGTGCTCTGTTATCTCACTTGTCGCCCAAGGCCGTCCGGCAAGTATACCGATGCCTTTACCGGATCATCATGCAGACTGACCTTGGTCTTGAACGACCAGTATGGGAAGTCTGCCATGGGGGTATGATTGGTCTGCGGTATTTGGTTGCAGTACGAAAAGATCTACTGATCAAAGACTCTGGCATGATGGATGGTGTTCTCGAGGCTGTCATGAAGGGTCTGGCTGATTTCGACGATGATGTGCGGGCTGTCAGCGCTGCAACTCTCGTCCCGATCGCGGAAGAGTTTGTGACTTCGCGGACTGCCACTCTTGTTCCACTGATGAACATTGTTTGGGATTGTCTTTCCAACTTACAAGATGACCTTAGCGCCAGTACTGGATCCGTCATGGATCTCCTTGCAAAGTTGTGTACCTTCAACCAAGTATTGGACGCAATGAAAGCAAACGCCGCCGATGATCCCGAAGCTTCATTTGGCAAATTGGTCCCTCGTCTATATCCTTTCCTGCGACACACCATCACCAGCGTTCGATCTGCGGTTCTCCGTGCCCTCATGACCTTCTTGAAGCTGGAGGGCGAGGGAAGTACAGACTGGGTGGATGGCAAAGCTCTCCGATTGATCTTCCAAAATCTGCTAGTAGAGCGCAACGAGGGTGTTCTCAAGCTATCTCTTCAAGTTTGGTCTGAATTGCTCAGGGCAATTGATAACCGTGGCGCTTTTATATCAGATCAGGAACTTCCAACCTCTGTTCAGCCTCTTGTCACACTGACACTGGGCGCATTTGGTGTGCCCCGTTTCCCCATTCCCATGAACGCCACGCTCTTTATCAAGCCCTCTGGCGTACCATTCGCCACCGCTCCTGTCCCTCCTCTTGCCAAATCTTCACCACCAGCTCCCAGTCCCGGCGGTGCCGAAGCCTCCAAACCCGGTCGCAGACGCAAGTCGGATAAGAAAGAAGCACCGCCCCTGCCTTCAGCACACAATGTGGATGGACACATGTTGTCGGGGGACATCGATCTTGTCGGTGCAGACACCATGCTGAGATCCAAGATCTATGCGTCAAAAGCGCTGGGCGAGTTGCTGAGTGTCTGGGATAAGCACGGTCTTCAAAGTTTCTGGCCAGAGATTATGGATGGCCTCAACCTCCCAGCCTCGACGTCTCAGCTTGCCTCTGCCATGGTCATGGAAGAATATGCTCGTCTTTCTGGACCAGAAAGTAAGCACGCATCATCCCTTTGCGAAAAACTTCGCCCAATTGTCGAAGGCGAACGTCCATCATGGTATTCCGATATTTCGTGCTATCTAGCAGTCGCGCGCGCGCAGTGCCATTCATTGCTCAATACTTTCCGAGACCATGCGCATGTCCCACCATCTAGACTTCCAACACTGGCCGTTGTTGTCCAGGGCGATGCAGAGGCGGGCCCGAACGCATTCTCTCTGGCAGATGCCGAGAAAATTGTTGGTCCCGACTTCGATCGTCTGAAGAAGAATCTGACCCCGGCGCAGCGGATCACTGCTACACAAGTTTTGAATGACACGCGCGCCACAGCGCAATCTGCTGTGAACGAGGCCAATATGATCAGAGAACAGCGGAATATGCGAGTCTTGGCAGCCGCTGCTGGTGCACTAGTCGCTCTGCGGGACATTCCCAAACGACCTGGCCACATTATTAAGGGCATGATGGACAGCGTTAAAAAAGAAGAGAACTTTGAACTTCAGCAACGCTCTGCAACAGCGGTTGCAAATCTCATTGAACACTACACAACGGCTACCAAACGTGGACCAGTTGATAAGATAATTGGTAATTTGGTCAAATATTGCTGTGTGGACACATCCGAGACACCTGAATTCCCCCACAATGCACAACTGGAGCAATCTATCTTGTCACTCCGCAAGGAAGAGGATCGACGAGATCACCCCGATGCGGCCAAGTTCGAGCGGGAGGCTAAGGAGGCCAGGATCATGCGCCGTGGTGCAAAGGACGCACTGGAGCAGCTGGCTGTGAAATTCGGTGCCGATCTGCTCGACAAAGTGCCCAACCTTGCCTCAGTGGTCGAGCAACCGCTAAAAACCGCCTTGGAGGGCGACCTGCCGGAGGATATCACCAACCCAGAGAACGAGCTTGGCCAAGAAGTCGTCGATGGGTTGTCTACATTACGGGCTCTTCTTCCCAAATTTGATCCCGGTCTGTATTCTTGGGTTGTCGGTCTCATGCCAATTATTGCGAAAGCCCTGCAATGTCGTCTCTCAGTTATTCGCTACGCCGCCGCAAAGTGCTTCGCTACTATCTGCAGCGTTATTACTGTTGATGGCATGACGATGCTGGTGGAGAAGGTTTTGCCGACAATAAATCACCAGTTGGATGTTCACCACCGTCAAGGTGCCATCGAGTGCATTTATCATCTGATACATGTGATGGAAGATGGCATTCTGCCCTATGTCATCTTCCTTGTTGTTCCCGTACTCGGTCGCATGAGTGACTCCGACAACGATGTCCGTCTTCTTGCAACTACCTCCTTTGCAACTCTCGTCAAGCTGGTGCCTCTCGAAGCCGGTATTCCTGACCCCCCTGGCTTCTCTGAGGAGCTGCTCAAGGGTCGCGACCGAGAAAGGAAGTTCATGGCCCAGATGCTGGATGCACGCAAAGTGGAGGCATTTGAAATTCCGGTCGCCATCAAGGCCGAACTTCGACCTTACCAGCAAGATGGTGTCAATTGGCTTGCTTTCCTTAACAGGTATAATCTTCACGGTATTCTTTGCGACGACATGGGTCTTGGAAAGACTCTACAGACCATTTGCATCGTCGCCAGTGATCATCACATTCGAGCGGAGGAGTTTGCCAAGAGTCAAGCTCCGGATTCTCGCAAACTTCCGTCCTTGATCATCTGCCCGCCCTCGCTCTCGGGACATTGGCAACAAGAAGTGAAGCAATATGCTCCATTCCTCAAGTGCATTGCCTACGTCGGTCCTCCGGCGGAACGAGCAAGGCTCCAGGCCCAAATCGCCGAGTCAGATATTGTTGTCACATCTTACGACGTCTGTCGCAACGACAATGATGTCCTCAGCCCGATCAACTGGAACTACTGTGTTCTTGACGAAGGCCATCTGATCAAGAACCCAAAGGCAAAGATTACGACTTCAGTCAAGCGGCTGCTCAGCAACCACCGCTTGATTCTCTCTGGTACACCTATTCAAAACAACGTTCTCGAGCTCTGGTCTTTGTTTGATTTCTTAATGCCTGGCTTCCTGGGTACCGAGAAAGTCTTCCTGGACCGTTTCGCCAAACCTATCGCAGCCAGTCGCTTTAGCAAATCCTCGTCAAAGGAGCAAGAGGCCGGTGCTTTGGCCATTGAGGCTCTTCACAAGCAAGTGTTGCCATTCTTACTCCGTCGTCTCAAGGAGGAGGTGTTGAACGACTTGCCTCCGAAGATCATCCAGAACTACTACTGCGACCCAAGTGACTTGCAGAAGAAGCTCTTCGAAGACTTCACCAAAAAGGAGCAAAAAGAGCTGCAAGACAAGGTGGGCAGTGGAGAGCGTTCCGACAAGGAGCACATCTTCCAAGCTCTGCAGTACATGCGTCGTTTGTGCAACTCGCCTGCACTGGTTGTTAAGGAAGGCCATAAACAGTACAATGAAGTTCAAACTTACTTGACCAACAAGCGCTCGAACATCAGGGATGTATCGCACGCACCTAAGCTTACTGCCCTCCGGGATCTTCTCGTTGACTGCGGCATTGGACTTGACCATTCAGCCGAGGGCGAGCTGGATACAGGTGCCAGCTACGTCAGCCCGCACCGTGCTCTTGTGTTCTGTCAAATGAAAGAGATGCTGGACATTGTTCAGAATGACGTGCTTAAGAAGCTACTTCCATCCGTCCAATACTTGCGTCTAGATGGTGGTGTCGAGGCTACCAAGCGTCAAGACATTGTCAATCGTTTCAACACCGATCCCAGTTATGATGTGCTCCTTCTGACCACTAGCGTTGGTGGACTGGGTCTCAACCTGACTGGAGCCGACACAGTCATCTTCGTTGAGCATGACTGGAACCCGCAGAAGGATATTCAGGCTATGGACCGCGCTCATCGTATTGGTCAGAAGAAGGTCGTCAATGTGTACCGTCTGATCACGAGGGGTACCTTGGAGGAGAAGATCTTGAAGTAAGTTTCATCTCAATTCACCAAGTGCTATAACGAAGACACTAACAACCACCTCTCTACAGCCTACAACGGTTCAAGATAGACGTCGCCTCAACAGTGGTCAATCAACAAAACGCCGGTCTAGGCACAATGGACACCGACCAGTTACTAGACCTCTTCAATCTCAGCGAAACAGCAGAAACAGCCGAAAAACCTGGCGAACAAGCCGGCAATGAAGTCGACATGGTCGACATCGACGGTGAAGTCAAGGAGAAGGGCAAGAAGGGTTGGCTTGACGACTTAGGCGAACTCTGGGACGACCGTCAGTACCAGGAGGAATACAACCTTGACTCATTCCTGGAGTCGATGAAAGGGTGATCGCGTCTACAAAGTCGATTTCCTGATGTATCATGAAGTCTTCTCACTCCGCCCGAAACCCTCATCTTCATTCCTACTCTCGCATCAACCCATCCTCCTATCTACCCTCCCATGATTGTAACGTGTCACGTTCTATGCTTCTTCATTTTTCTTCCTAGGAAGGAAAGGGAAATAACTTCGTGCATCAGCGACTAATACTTCATTTCTTCATCTTCCCCGGATTTTTAAATGGGTGGTTATCTGGTTTTTCCCCCGTGTTTGTTTTTTCATCTTTTTTCTTCAACACCTTCATGTATTTCTAGCTTGACTTTTCCCATGACGAACGATACTTTGCATGTAAATACAGAAAGAGATTTCTCACGCTTTCATTATAGTGTCCACCATGTGATCCATCGCTATCAATACCCGGAAGCAAGCTTCTTCAAGGTCAATAGAGGAGGGGCTATCTCAAGAGAGCCTCGCAATAGACCATGAGACCGTTTCCCATTCTACCAACCATAGTCCGTGTATGTGCATACGAATCATATTGAGAAACAGGAGATGGAAAAGTAGACATTCTTGAGTCATTGATTCGTAATATGGGCCCGGAAATGCAGTCAAGCCTCAAAGAGGCGCTGTCTGCATCTAGTCCGGCCCCTTGTTAACATTGGAAGGAAATCTCGAGCGAGATACCAAGTGACCATTAAAGAGCATGACGAAGGCAATAGCCACCTCAAGCAGCCGGCAAAGGCTTCAAAGCAAAGAATACAGACGAACACCACAATCGCGCCCCGATAAAAACAACCCATTGATGCATCCCAGGCGCCAAGGATATCCACCAGACAGTCTGGAGAAAATAGCAGTAACATGCCAGACTGAAAGGCGAGAAGAAGATCAGACGAGGAAAACTGGAAAAGGGAATAAAAAAGCGAGGACAAAATGTAGGTACACGAAAGAAGTCAAGGCGAGCCGGTCCCAGTGCAGGGTTAATAGTCACCGGAGAGCGGAAAAGAAAATGACAATGATACAAGCGAAAGACAAGATCTAATGTCACCATACTTGTTAAAGAGAGTACATCAGCATCTTGTGTTCTTGATCCTTGTTTCAACGCACAAGGCGTGCTTCAACCGTATCAGATTTAAGAGCCAGTGCGGCTCTTGGGCTTGGAGAGCATGTTCAAACGACTCAGGCTAAGGACCCCACGAGACTTTTGTTTCGCACTAGCAGTAGTACTGGTAGGAGTACCCAGACGACCGGAGATGGAGCGACTAGGAGTTTTGATAGGGCGGTTCTTGACCGGACTGGGAGTGGGAGGCGGGTTGACCTTCAAGCGCTTGGTGCCACGCTCATCGGCGTGCGCATCAACCGGGGGCACATTTTCGCTATCAGCCCCGGAATCATCGTCAACCTCATCACGATGTCTCTTTTTGTTAACAATTCCGTGGGCAATGCCGTTGGCCAAGACAGGCAGGTCAGGATAATCGGGCCTCTTCGTATCCGCATCTGACTTGCGAACGTGGCGAATGCTTGGCGACTTGGGCGGAGCAGGGCTTTTGCCAGCCGAAGCTGTGTTGCGGTCCGGAGTGAGGGTAGGCAGAGTGGGATACACGACATCTGACACGTTGGAGCGCGATGGAGTGGTGGGGTTCTTGGAACGCGAGGGTGTATTGACGAGCTCGTACCGCGACTTCACACTGGGAGTGAACTCAACGTGCTTTTGGGGCGATGGAGTCGGGGCGGAGTCGTTCATTTCATCTTTGGCAAACAGTGCGTCAGGATTGAAGTCGGGAGCAGCCGCATGAGTACCGGAAGCAATCTTGCTTGGATCACGAGAGAACAAAGGCTGTCGCCGACGTAGGATGGATTTGAGGTTGCTGAAGCTGGGTAAGTTGCCTTTGAGCCTCGGATTGAAATCTGTACGCGGAGTTCGTGGAGAAGCCACAGCCTTGGTTGAGGGGGAGCGCGCCAAGGATGGAATCAATGTCGTCTTGGGTGCCTTGATGCTGGTCGACACGATGCGCGCCTCGGATGCTCTGGTCGGAGTCATGAGGGAACTGCGGATATTCGAGCGGGGACGAGTCCCAACAAGCTTCGTAGCAGGGGCATTCTTCGGGACGTCAAGCCGGCTGTTCGATGCATCTTCAGATGCTTTATGCTTCGCGCGCTTGGTGGTAGCAGCAGGCGAGGATGTGACAGCAGAGGACTTCGAGGGAGAACATGACAGGGACGAGGTCGAAGAACCACGGTCGTCTAGCTGGGCCTTGGACTTGGACCGTTTCAGAGACTTACCCGTGGTAACAGGCTGGAAGCGACCAGGTGTCGCCCGGAAAGAAGAAGGATGGTTGGCAATGGAGTCCATCTTCTTGAACTCAGCCATGTGCACATCGCTGAAGCGGCGTGCCCGACCCTTGGGCATGGCGATCTTCCGGTCGCCAAGGTTTTGTCCAGATTGCTGACCCTCCTCGCCGGCCTTTGACTTGTCGAAGATCATTTGGGATTTGATGCGTGTGACTTCGCCTCGAACGCTATCCATGAGTCTCTTGGCTTCCTCGCTGAGTTGCGAGTCCTGGCCGAACTTGAACTCATATCCAGGAGTGCCGAATTGTGAGGGAGCTGGGGAAGCCTTAGACTTAGAAGGAGTACCATCAAATGCGCCAATTGAGTTTCCATTGGCGTCTTTCTTGATAGGGTTGAAACCAAGGATCAGGCCGGAGTCGGGCTGCTTGGTGGTACTTTGATGTGTTTTGCTGGGGTGCATTTCGGAGCGGGGAGGACGCGCAGCAGACCCGGTGGTAGGGGTGCGTGCCTCTGTCATCCTGGCGGCGGTAATTGGAGTCTTTTGTGGAGTTTTCTTGGTCACTGGGGTGTGGACTGTAGGGTAAACATCGCGAGCAGGTTCGTCGCGTTCTGCGACCGAAGCGAGGCGGGAAAACGTTTCGGGCTGAGGGGGTGATTCCTTGGACTGATGTTAGATGACATTCATATTGACACCCACCACGGTGACGTTGTGAACCCCTCTTATCACGGGCGTTGCCAGGCCACTCACCTCGGGCTGAGAGCTGACGCTACGGAGGCGAGCGGAGCGGCGAACCGCCATTGTTGGAGATGAGATGTAACGTAAATGAACGTGTTTAAAAGCGCGTAGAGAGGTAAGTCGAGTCAAGTCGAGTCGAGTCGTCAAGGAGTCGAAAAGTGGAGGAGGTTTATTCAGCGATTTGATGCGAAGAACGTAAACAAACCATACGCGCTTGACGTCACATGACTAATCCGATGTATGGCCTGGAGATTTGGATGTGCACATTGGTTTAGATATTTGCACCTGCATTATCTATCGCCTGCTTTTGGCGAATAGAAATATATCCTGAAACACTTGAATTTTTGGGCTCTGGCTAATGTTCCTTCTGGTATCGCAGATGACCGTTGCGGAGCCTCCTTGTGCACGTCGTGTACCCCGCAACTCATTCATAGTTTAACTCGACTCCTATGCTGACATGCCACCGCACATCTTTCCTTTGCTCTATCCCCTAAAGTACTAGTCCAGACCTGATTCCTCGAAGTCTGCAGCCATGAAGCGCGAAAGCCCATACGTCTACCCCCCACAGGGCCAACACACGCACACCTTCATCATGTTACATGGACGTGAGGGCTCTGGGCCTGAGTTCTGCGAGCAGCTGTTTTGGTCTGTCACCACACAGATGAAGAATTTACCCGAAAAGTTACCCAGCTTCCGCTGGGTATTCCCGAGCTCAGAGACATCTTACAGTACTATGTCGCAGCAGCCGGAATCATCTTGGTTTGATGGCTGTTCCATGACGAACACCGACGCCCAGCAAGAGCTTCAAGTGCGTGGCCTGAGAAACTCTGTCCTGAAGATCCTCGATATATTAGAAGACGAAATCGACCTTATTGGTGACCCAACACGTGTCTTTCTCGGAGGCATCAGCCAGGGTATGGCCGCTGCTTTGTGGACCTTCCTTTGTGCACCTGGCCGCATCAAAGGTCCCCTCGGAGGAGTGGTGGGATTCTGTGGCTGGCTGCCGTTCGTTGAGCGGGCCGAGACCTTGGTTCAGCGCCAGCATGCAGAGGACCTGCTACGGCAGTACTCAATCAGCAGTAGCAAAATTCAAAGTCAATCCAGTATGCTTGACAAACGACTCCAGCTTTCGAAGCTCTGTCTCGATACTATTGCCGGGCCCAAGATCCACCAAGTCACCGAAGAAACGGACAAGTCTGTGCTATCAACCCCAGTATTTCTAAGCCACGGCTCAGACGACCGACTAGTTTCCGTTAGACATTTCCGCCGGGCTCTCCATGTCCTAAGAGATGTCGGCTTTTCTACAGAATGGAAGGAGTTCTTCGGTGCAGAGGCAGAAGGCCACTGGATCAAGCAGCCGGAGGGCATAGAATATATTATCGAGTTCGTCCAGCGGCAAGTATCAGATGCGTAGCATCCGAGAGTTTTGGATCATATATGTGAAAATTACCTGTGATCCACAACAAGGCCGGCTGGCCCAATGGCAAGGCGCTTGACTACGAATCAAGAGATTGCAGGTTCGACCCCTGCGTCGGTCAATTTTTTGATGTTTTTGATGTATCTACATCGCACTGGGCTCATTTCATGGAAACGAAAAAAGATAAAGGTCGTGAAAACCAGATTTTCAAGTCGATGAGACTTGGGGGCGGGGTCGAACCCTGATTTCTCAGGTCACGGCCACCCGCCTCTGAGCACCTTTACTTTATACGAATACGCCTTCAATCTATCAATCCGACAATCTATGATCATCTGATTGATTTGTTTGTCCTTCATCAATGCACAAAAATTCATAAATGGCCGGAGCATGAACAATCAAGGTGTTAAGAGGGCCCAATTTCCACCGGAAGCCCGATCAACTGCACGAAAGCGCGGAAGATAAACGACCTCTTGCTCTGAATGTCATTCCCAAAAGCAAAAATACATTAAAGAGCCGCCAGGCTCCCGTTGCATTCAACGCGGAAAGCCCAATTTGTGCCGGTGGCCAGGTGTTGGAAAAGTGCCCAGAGTGATTCTGCAATTGTGCACATACCTTAACGGGATGATTATGCAAGAAAGCTCCGCCAATGACATGACTTTCAATATGTTTGAAATTGTGTCTTATTTGTCTTAGGTATGTGCTGCTGATCAGAACCGCAATACTCTTTGTCTAGCAAGATTAGAGGCACAATTCGTTGCCCGGAACTATTATCATCACGGGCACGCCTTGCGGAATTAGAGTGTCACAAAATCTGCCGCACTTCTTAAAGCTAGGTGAAGATCTGCGAATGTATATAAGCCATGGCTTGAGGACTCAGCTATGCCCAATTACCAATGACTGAGATAGAGAACTGAAACGCTGCCACATGCACCTGGTAGATACATTGCATGAGAATATGGACAGAGGATGTTGCATCCACCGAATATGAACTAAATGATAGCAAATTACACGTCTGCTTCGTATCGTGTTCAAGATGATCCGTCATCGTGCAGATCAATGGCGCCGTTGTCGACTGAAGGCGGGCCATGATACTTCTTTTTACCCCACGCCCAGTACCAAGCCATGGCAATGATTGCGAATCCGACGAAGACGACTGGTGCATAATTAACTGTCTGAGCCGTTACAGGAATGTATGAGGGCATGCAGAACAACGGTATAGCAAGCGCACTCCAAGCTGAAGTAGATCCGCATCAGTACCCTGTGACAATGCATATTCAATTGGCACTTACCAAGTGCGATGACATTGCAAAATGCTCCCAACCTTCCTAAATTGAAGTTGCCATTCTTTATTTGCTTTCGACCACCAATGAAGGACACAGCAATCGGACAAGCGTAGCTAGCAGTCAGGGTGATGACACCAACTCCGGAGAATGCGTTGAACGCAGTTGTTGACCCAAAGTAGATTAGACCAAGAGCAATCTCAATCACCATCCCAAGCATCATAGCGTTGAATGGGACATTCATTCTCTTATCTACCACCCTCCAGAGATTGGACCATGGGATACCCCCATCTCTTGCGAAGGCCCAAAGAGACCGGGAAACAGCAGTAGTGCATCCGATACCGCAAAGAAGAGCAAGTACGCACAACGGCAACAGAAGAAGGAATGCACCGGTAGAATTTCCAATAGCAGACATGACGATAGTCGGGACTGGCTGGCCAGAGGCGAGATCGACAAGTTCTGAAATGTCTGGTAAGACGAAGATCAGAGGGACCATGAAAAGAAGCCCGGCAAAGAAGTTCAAAATGATAGTACCAACAATTGCCTTCGGGACTTGGCGAGATGGGTCTTGTACTTCCTCACACATCCTATGTCATAGTAAGTTACGGCTCCACTATGTCGCAAATCGGAAACATGACTGACGAAATCACCATTCCTGTTGACGAAGTAGCGTATGCAGCCTGCAAGAGTCCGACGCAGAAAGACCAGCCAATTGGCCAGCCCGACTGTGGCTCAAATGAGGCGAAGACATATTCACCACTATGTCTTCCTTCTCTGGCAATGACCAATACGCAAATAATGACTATAAAGATACCGACGAAAGTCCAAAAGATAGCAAATGTCTATCTTCATATTAGCAAAACAAAGATAGGGGTCAATCTTTAGTCAAGGCCAAGGGACCCACATCAAGATAGGGCAGCCATTTGTTTCCCAGGGCTGAAACTGCATTACAAAGAATTGTAATGCCAAGAAACAGAAGGAAAGTTTGATATGCTTTTGCTTCAAAGATACCAACACCCGGCGATACCTCAAACACATTGATGCAAGCAATGATGAATTGCGCAGATCCGAAATTGACTGCGAGTGTGATCATGATGTTGCCGACCACGTAGGACCAGCCGCAAATCCAAGCGACAATTCTTCGATAAGCGGGCGGAGACAGCATGTAAGATTGATAGTATACACCACCGGCAGTGGGATAGACCGAAGTAATCTCTCCGAGTGATACCCCAACGCAGAGAATGATTGCTGACACAATTACCCATCCCCATATAATATTTACTGGTCCTCCACCAATAAGAGGGTAGTAGAATGTTGTGGCAAGTCCATACGGAATGGCCGCAAGGACAAAGGACATGAAGGCGACTTGAAGGGTCGAACGGTTTCGCTGAAGCTCTGGCTCATAGCCCAGAGCTTCGAGCACTCCATTTGCCGCTACTGGCTGTGATTGTTCAAGGTCGACTTCATACTTAAAATTGTGGGTGTCGAGGTCGTAGGATAGGGGCTTTTCTGTTGAAGGAATTTGTCGATGGGTCTCGGATTTGCTCGCCATGGCCAGCATGCTGCATTGGCTGCTAATATTAGGGGTAGGAAGTATATTCATCGCTTTTCGCTAGAGTGGATGATCAATGATGGTCAGACAGGACAAGCCGCGGGAATGATGATTTATACTTCATCAAGCCTTGGCAAAGATAGTAGTGAGTGACAAATTTACAACGTGAAACTTGGTATCGGACGAATCTTGCTGATAAGCTAATTACCCCGCATAACTCCAGCTTATAGAAGCTAGCGAATATACTGATGAGAAGCCCTGCGGTTCATCCAGGTAGTCTTACGGACAATACGCGCAGACATGATGAAACATGAGATGGATTACCTATCAGGCTGCCCTCATTGGGCTTTGAACGATTGAATATGACGCAGCATCAGTGAAAAAGCTGCTCTTGTCAAGGCACGCTGTTATTTTGGAATCTCGAAACATGAGCTCGTGTTGATGCATGAATTGCTCTGTGAACCCGGCCCATTAGTCCCATAAACAGTTGGGCTTATTCTAGCCATGGAAATTGGAGCCTGTTGAAGTGGTAAACTGAAAATAGTAGAAGATCTTGCATAGCAAAGGAAACAGACTAGTCACTGAATTTGGAAGGCCTCCTCAACATAGCTTTTACGGTGAAGTCACTACGATTCAAACCAGATTGAAAGTTTCAGTCCAGAATTCGGAGCATCCGTTTGATGAGTCAAGTCAGGAGTAACATTATGATTAAACTTGCATCAGCAAAAATGATGGTATAAACACCGACAAACTCTCATCTTTTTGGGGTGTCAACACTAAATTGGGGCGGGTCCATTACCCAAAAGGGTAACAGAACCCGGCGGCAAATGGCAACCAGAATACCCTACGAGGCCAGATGCGTGGAACTAGCGATAATAGTACATCTCAAGTGGCGCATTTACCAGCTTTTCGCTAATTTGACTCAGAACTATGGCTAGCTGTGGCCAGGAAGCAGCCGGGGAGAGATCCTATCGACCGGCGCCGTGCGGGGTAAACGGGAAAGAAAGCCGAGCCGATCACCTGAGATCCATGAAGCAAGATAAGGCTGATATTAGTCCGTCATCGCGGGTTTCCCTGGAGTATCGAGTGTTCATTACCACTTTCGTCTCCCAAGATCCAATCTAAGGCGAGGGGTGTACAGCAACGGCAGAGAAAACCGAGTCGTTACAAGCCAAAGTCTAAAGGTGGTTGCTAGATGCAAGCAGCGGAGGGTAAGTTGGGGTGAACCTTGAACAGCTATCATGGATATCCCAATTGTTCTAATTTCTGACTTTCTTTCGCGCGTAGATGTGACGAGACAAGGCCTAGCTGTCAAGTATATATGAAGAAAGGCTTTGAATATCCAAATTATCAGGGCAACCCCCTTTAGTGGCGATGCATATTTCAAGAAAGCGAGGAAGAGGCTTCGCCAGAACCGGAATTCCTTTCAATTTGGCAGCCGGAAGTCAACATTCCAACACAATGTGAATCATGAGTTTGACCACGCACAAGAAATGCAAGACCATTGGGACGAGACCAAATCGACACTGTGCAATCACTTACCCAGCTTTGGTGTCTCCGTGAATATTTGGTCCAAAGACCAGGACTACGTCAAATGGTCCAACAACTATGAAGGATAGAAGTCGATCGAACAGCCTAGCAATACTGCACCGTCGCCCAGCTAATGCCGTTATCCCATCTATTCTAGTCTAGACGCCGGCTATTCTAGTGCAATATTATTTCAATAATGTGTGAAAATCACAGACATCATTTTATACACCATTGAACCCGCTCAGAGCTATATTCAGACGTATTTGGAGTCTAAATGCGGCTATATACTACGCCATTCAAAGTAGGCAGCAGCATCGCTAACTAACGACTTCCTGGCACGAGGGTGCTGATTTAGGGCTTGAGTATCTGAAAGAGGCCAAAGACTACCTTAGACGTCAGAAAAGCATGTGCCCAAGTCCGGAGTTCACACTTGCTTAGCTGTACCCCTTACTATAACAGTGCCTTCTATATTGGAACATATTGGCTGCCATTATGGCCAAGGAATCGTTGCTGCTGAATGTAGAGAACGTTCTAAAAAGACCCTATTCTAAGACATCCGTGTATTTAATTGACGGACAAGTCCTTCTCCATCCCTAGACTGGCCCGGGCGCTAAGAATATTCTGCCAAACCATTCGAGTAGTCCGAGCTGCACGCATCTCGTCTCGGACGCGCGGCAAAGAGATCGATTTGTCACTGTTTGACTTAGTATCTATAGAGGTGTATCGTTATGCTGCACTTCTGCAGATATACAATATCTTTTCCGATATTCTCGATAAGCGACTGCTACTCAGTAAGAGACCTAGGGACGAACTCCTAGCATTATTTGTCCTCATCTTTCCTACAGCCGACGAAAATCAGGTCCGATCAGTAGAGGAAGCTCGTCGTATTTTAGCGCTCCAAATCTTTTCATTTCCGGACCGATTACCTGCGACATCAGGGACACGATGCATGCACCCGATTCTCCTCGCTTGCGTTTCTAGCGATCTTATGTATTCAACTCAGTCTCTAGTTGGACCTGAGGCAAATGACATTCCTCGCCTTAGTGCTCTGGACGTTGAGATAGCTCAGGCTAAGAGGGAAACTAGCTTGTGGTTATTAGAACTCAGTTTGATACTTCCTAAGCTCCGACTACAGCGTGTATCGAAATATGTGCATGCGACTTGGGATGTGGCGGACTGTGCGATGACTCAATATTGGCTGGGTACTATGATCGATCGGAATCTCGAGACTATTTTGGGATAATACAGCATCATGTATCCGGAAACATAGAAATTGATCAACCGGTCGCAAATTCAAATGACACTTGTGCGCGCCTTTCGATGGTAGCCCGTTTACACTCGCCTCGTCTGTGCAAAACCGACCACGTGATCGGCCTGCATGGCCCTCAGTTGAATAAAATACTCATAAAAGGTGGTCAATATCCTGAATGCAAGGATATAAGAGCTTCGAGAGGTTTGTTTCGTACGAGTGAAAAACGAATCGATTCATGCACGCGTAAATTGACAAGTTGCCCTGTTCACTTGACCCTCGATACGAAAATTGAACCATGCAGCTGACAACTACAAGGCTACGTTGTTCCTATCGCGGGACATTACCACAAATAAGGCACATACCGTTCATGTGAAATTGATTGCCCCAGGCATGGGACGATCCAGGGGACAACCGAACCGCAAGATCCAATTGCGGGGTACCAGGTTTGGTCCTGTGCAGGATCAACGCTACCTTAAGCGCTTATAGCGCCATCATTTCGAAGTGACCTAGGACCTTAGGAGGCAAAATTCAAAAATCAGAGCAAAAGGACTAGACCCTCTTTTCCTGTTGAAGTCGGGGAAAATTCCCGACATCATGACTTATAAAGAAGTCAAAACACAGATGCACCACGAAATACTACATACACATCCAGTCCAAACACGTGACGCTGGTACAATCCTGTCGTACTTGGAAATTATCATATTGTTCACTTGATTCGAAACTCTTGCTCGACCGGTCATGCCTTTTTCACGCTCAATCACCGTTGTGGGATGCCACTCGGAAGGTGAAGTAGGCGATGTCATTACCGGGGGAGTTCTGGACGTTCCAGGCAAAACTATGTACGACAAGCTCGTTCACATTTCAACGAAGATGGATAACATCCGCCAATTTCTGCTGAATGAACCTCGAGGGCGCGCATCAATGAACACCAATCTTGTTCTCTCACCCTGCGATCCACGCGCGGATGCCGGCTTCTTGACAATGGAAAGCGAGGAGTATGCGCCAATGTCAGGATCAAACACAATCTGTACCACCACCGTGCTGTTGGAGACTGGAATGATCCCAATGAAAGAGCCTATCACTGAAGTGACTTTAGATACCGCCGCAGGCCTGGTCACTGTGACTGCTGAGTGCGAATCAGGAAAGTGCAAGAGTGTGGAGTTTAACAACGTGCCTTCGTTCGTGCTTGAACTCGATTTCAAAGTGATGGTTCCTGGGATCGGGGAAATTTCAGTCGACATAGCATATGGCGGAATGATGTACGTTCTGGTTGAGGTTGCCTCGCTGGGATTGACAGTGAGCAATCAGCATTCCTGTCAGCTCATCGAGGTCGGGGAGCGTATCAAACGAGCGGTCGAGGCATTTTACACTCCTCTTCACCCCGAGAACTCCGATATCACGGGTTTCAGTGTGATAGAATTCACCGAGCCTTTGCAAATCGAAGATGGGTGCAAAGTCGCAAGTAATGCTGTGGTTGTCTCGCCGGGGCGATTTGACCGTAGCCCTTGCGGTACAGGAACATGCGCGCGACTGGCCACAATGCATGCCCGGGGTCAGATCAAAGAGGGGGAGGTCTTCAAGCACAGAAGTATCATTGGCACTGAGTTTGTCAGTCGCATACGTGGGACAACCACTGTCGGTAATTACCCTGCAGTTCTCGCCGCTGTAAAAGGTAGAGCTTGGATTACCAGCTTCAAGCAAGTCGTTCTTGATTCAGCCGACCCTTTCCCGCAGGGCTTTCGAGTGGGTGATCAATGGCATATGCCGTCGAATTGAGATAGATCTATCCGAATCAGAGTGCATGTTGCTTGCTTGACAAAACCTTTATGTATTCAGGTACATGAACCTGTTTCTTGAATCAATATGCAACTAAAGTCAACAAGTAGTTGTGGGTTCTTCAAAAGATCGTTGATGCGTCCCCCAAGACACTAGTGTGGTTGACTGAAGTAATTAATCGCGGAACCAGGAGAGCTGGGCCATCTCCTTCCTCGCATGAGGCTTCAAGGTGATGTCGTGATTGTGATGTTCAGCTTTAATGTACTCAAGCACAATTGAACATCGTCAAGCTGATCGGATCAGCCATCAGGGAGACACTGCAATGACTAGTGACAAAGAGGGCAACATGAGCTCTGCTCAGCGGGATTACTGGTAGTGATTATGTTCTTTCATGATCTTCCAATTGGCAATCTAAATCTATACTTCAAATGGCTTTTATCTATAACCCTCCCGAGAGGAAAAATCTAAGGTCTTCCACACTTACCTCTCTAGCTTTTCCTCAGAACATCTCTGAGTACTTCTCTAGCGATCTAAAAAAAAGTCTTTTCGTTATTGTCCGTCAAATCCATTTCAGGGTAGCTTGAAGTTCCCCTTGTAGGATCTGTACGTCATTGTGCTATAGCCCGAACGGATAAGTCTCTCCTTTCCCCAAAGGTGTTGCTGGCTGTATCGTCTCCAATGGTTTCACAGCCTCGGTGCGATCAAAAAATATGAAACCGTCAAGTTGTTCATGAAGAACTGCGTGGGAGTAGTGAGAAGTCTTTTCAGTCTTGGGCTTGTAAATCACGCCAATAAAGCGCTGAAGGCGATTCTCTCTCGACAAAGCATCATGCAGCTCAGGGTCAAGATGAGCCTGTCGAAGGTCAAGAAGGAAGCGTTCGACCCCAGTATCGTGTGCCGCTCTCTCCCAGCTATCATCTCTCGAAGGTCTCACATTCATGATTTCCATATCCTCGTCCCACTCGCGTGCCGCGGCGACTGTGCCAGTATGAGTACCGCATCCAATGATTGAGACATTGCCAGGGCTCAGACGTTCCCGGCAAAGCTGGCCAATGTTAATTTCATTGCGACGAGATCCCATGCTAGTAGAGCGAGCATCTCCAACATGCGAATTGTGCGCCCATACCACCGCTTTATCGCGAGGCGGAGGGCGGGCTTGAAGGATACGAGCCAATGTCTCGAACATGTGTGTATCGCGCAAGGACCATGAGCTGGTGTGACTCCAGTACATAGCCTTGTAATATCTTTCTGCGTCACGAACAAGGTAGGCATTTTGCTTGCCACTCTGGAATTCCTCGCCATCGAGAATGTCACTCTGCATGTATTCCAGCCGATTTTTCAGAAAGTCCCGCAAGATCTGCACAACTTGAGCTTCACAGTCTCGCATACCTTGCATGTTGGCCAGACCGTAGGCTACCGGGTCATCAGCCCATGGGTCCAGACATCCGTATAGTACCCGAGCTTGTTTGCCTGCTGCAGGATCAACTCGGTCAAGATACTCGATAACCGCTTTCATCGATGAGCCCATGCTGTAGAGATCTAGGCCATAGAAACCCGCTCGGTTCTCTTCTGGTTGATCCTTGTTCCATTCCCGCATCCAATCCACCAGTTCCTGCATCTCGCGATTGCGCCACATCCAGGTTGGAAATCGCTTAAAGGGCTCATGTTTTTCCTGTCCATATGCCGTGCCTCCGATCCTAGCTTTGGGGCCTGGTCGCATCCTCACATAGCGGTCAACGGCCTCCGCGTCAGGCCAATCAGCCTCAATGGCGACTATGGTATAGCCGTGAACCTTGATGAGACGCTTGGTGATCTCAGCGCGTGCGCGATAGAATTCAGACGTGCCGTGTGTCCCATCGCCTAGGAGGACAACTTGTCTACCTGCAAAGCTATCGAAGTGAGGCGCGAACTTCTCATCATCGATGGGCGGAAGTGGCTCTATAGCATCATTGAACAGCTCCTGAAGGTCTGCCATGGATGTTGTCGGACGGTAAGAAATGTTTGAACACGAGAACAAGCGATGAGGATATCTCCCAGCAATGACAGAGAAATTAAACTTCATGGTTGTTCGCGTCACAAACCGACATTTTTTAGACGTTTGTTTTTAAAAACATGAGATCACACCCGAGTAACCGACCAGTCATGATGATCTCACGTTAAACCACGGGATTGTAATCTTTTAGCAACATCACCTGGAGCAAATACCAGGGAACAAGTAATCATAGCTTAGTCTTGTCTATGAAAAGATTCAAATCCACTTGGTCACAGCTCCTCTCCAAAAACATCCCCCGGCCTCTTCCCCGAACAAGCAACGCTCATACAATCCACGCGACAATCGTTAGAAACATGGCTCTCCCGATCAGCAGTCCATCCCCAAGGGTAGACCGTTTCCAACAAGCGATGGAATCCCTCTACGGTAGATTCGCCAATATTCGAGATCCAGAGAACTGGTCCCCGCCACTCCGATCTGGCGGCCACCGCGGCCGATATTTATGGACAGATGCCTTCGGCGTACTCAACCTATTGACCATGCACAAAGAATATACAGCTGCAGGTGGAGGCAGCGACGATACGCGATACCTAGCACTAGCCCGCCGACTCATCGAGACTGTCCACGACGTATTGGGTCGTACACGGGATAATCGCTCCCGACTACCAGGAGCAACGGATGACAATCCACTCGGGGGAGGATTGCGAATTGGTAAAACAGATGAGCATGGTCCGGATGGCGGTGGGCAATACCATCACTACTTGACCATTTGGATGTTTGCGCTGAACCGTATGGCGATAGCATCCGGTGATATGGATTATAACCGGCTGGCTGTGCAGCTTGCACGGGCTATCCATCCGAAATTCCTCCATGAAGGCTCGACGTCACGTCCACGTTTAGTTTGGAAGATGTCTATGGATCTATCCGCGCCGCTGGTGAAATCGGAGGGAAACCTTGATCCGATCGATGGGTTTGTGGTATTTCGGCTCCTTCAAGCGACTGCTATGGAAGCCGGCGATGGCGAAGTCTTGTCTGAGGAAATAGCAGATTATAGACGAATTATGAATCGCAAGGGAGAGCACTTTGTCTCGAGTGATCCGTTGGATTTGGGTATGACCTTGTGGACAGCGCATTGGTTCTCCGACAGGGAGGCTTGGGCTTCGAATCTTACGACGAGATGCTTTGACCTTTTGTGTTAGTATTTGGTTCTCGGATAGGTCCGTCTCCAGACCATGCTTATATTCCCCGCAGATAATCTCTTTGAGGTTGATCAATATCTTTTGCGAAATATCAAATTCCGGTTGGCTTTCCGCGAATTCGGTACTGCGATGGGTCTTCAATGCGAGGCGGAACGGACTACGGACAAAGAGAGAAGTGTTGATATGAAGAACTGGGCTGATTGCATTATTGCAGAATGGGATCCGTACATGGAACTGTCCATCTCCGAGGACCTGACCCCGGAAGATATGCGACCCATCACACGCGTGATGTATGCATCGGCATTGATTCCAGGTGGTAAGTGACTCCTATTTGTAAGGACAAACCCTTGCCATGTCGATACTGACAGGTGTTTTTATTTCCTGCAGCTTTCTGTTCGGGATACTTAGGCCCTGAGCCTAGGCCTTTGGAGAGGCGATGAAAGCTGATATAAGTATCATACATCCTGTTCAACACAGGGTTGTTCATTCGGTAAAAGTAGAGTAATGTAACGATGCACGGTGTCTTCTGTACGCAAATTTATTGTACAACATACTCGGCAGGTGCAGAGGCAAAGCAACTGTGGAATCTATCGGGGGATATATGGTCACAGAGAGATAATTGGCTGGTGGATGCACGTCTATACCCCCGGTAGGCCAATGATATCTCTCCATGGGGGAAGTCTCCTCGGGAGAATGTAAATGACGTAGATCGTGCTCAGAGCAATGGCCAGGCCAGACCACTAAAGAGTATCATAGTTAGTTTCAAGCGTGAGAAAAAGGAAGCATATTCAGTGTAGAAAGGTCTTGAAGTCGAAATACCTTTTCTAGCCAGGTGTGGAACCAAATAGCTGTCATGAAGAGCATCCACCAACCCAGAATGATCACACCCCAGACCAAGCGCATCGACCAGGTCCTCCCCGCTCCAACACTGACATCCTGGTCCTCGTTGGAGAGAGTATAAGGGTCACTGGCCTTGCGCTCATGACTGTCGCTCTCAGGTGCGGCGCTGGGAGACGTAGCAACGGCACCAGCGCCGACCGCCTCGAAAGTGAGAAGTGCTGTGACCAGTACAAGCATAAACACGTGTCCACTGATATCATGTCCTCCCTTCCAAGCACCACCGGCCGCTTTGCAGGCAGCGGCCGTAAACACTGTCTCCAGCTCCACAGACGAGCTTTCCGAGTTGGCCTGTGCCAATTGGTCCATGGCCTGTCCGCATTTTCCACCAGTGATGATGAAGCTACGATCAATAAGAGCCGGCCCAAAGAACCATTGTGTCATCAGATACCATACGACTGTGGCAAGGCACCAGCGGAGGAAAGCTTGGATGGAGCGGCGGAAGCGGATTTCTTGCTGGGCGTGCGAAGCGGAGGGAAGGTTGTATGCAGGTTGGAAGAGAACCAGAGATGCAAAGGCGACAGTCAGCCATACCCAGCCGATCTTCACAAAGTAGAGATTGAAGATGTTATTCTTGCGCGCGAAGTAGTTGACTGGGCTCTCGGCGAGGTGAAGATCGGCGGCGAGGGAGGGTGCCATTGGTGCAGCCGGGTTGGATGAAGAGCTCCTCGTTGAGCGAGCAACGGGCGAAATGACTGAGAATAAAGATCCCAGTAGTAGCGTCACTGGGTATACCAGGAGGACGACTGGGGAGGGAGCATGTCTCGCGGGCGCAGGCATTTTGGTGGTCTCGGAGACCGAATTCGTACCGGTTCTTGCGATAAGCTGTGGGCTTGTGTGCAGTGGAAGATCGCAGATATCAGAAGGGTGATCAGCTATGGACCACACCCGGTCACAATTGCAAAGACCGGGGGTGAAGTAAAGTGGGAAGTTGAAAGCCACCACAGTTGGAGGAATGACATCAACCTTCACCTGCCGAGGCACTGAGTGGCGCCTTAGGTCTCAGGCATTCAACCTTCCACGCCTATTCAATTTTCCACCGCGCAGTCATGAAAGACAACAGGAACCAAAAAAGACATTGGTCTGCTTCAGTAATCATGATGTCAATGTTCTTATTCAGTTTCGTTTTCAAGGCCTTTACACATGGCCAACACCTGTAAGAAAAATGTCTTCAGGTCTTGTGGCCAGGTAAGTGCTGGTGGCTTGGAAAGGTTCTATTGTTGACCAGGACACCGAGCTTGGTCCTTGCCGATCCATCATCGTCTCGATGCCGCTCTCAAAGACCGTGTGTTATGTCATGTCTGCATCGCCTCGTGGCTTTCCCATATCAAAACCGTAAGATTCCGCTCTTAGCAGTACAATCCCATCGACCTTATATCGGCGGGTTACTCTGTTACTGTGAACAAGTGGGGGACTTAAGTGTGGACTAACTCCTTCTGGATTCTTCCTAGGTGCCTAACTAGTGAATCTGATAGGCTTGGTGGCCGGACGGCGTCAGCCATGAACCCTTGGTCTAAACCGCCCACTGCGGATCTTCGCATGCATTTCCGTTGAGCCGTTCCGCGGGAGGCGGGTTTATGACCCGGTGCATGACACGTAGGTGTCTTGATCAGTAATGACGAATTGGACCTTTCACAGCTCAGGCTAAGCGAGGCCCAACCGCCCACGTGATGGTGTCTATGTCGCACGCGGATCATAGGTCACGATTGTAAAAGGTAGACGGCAGACATGGACTAGTGTCCATTGCAGATAAAAGTTGCTCTGGCCCCGAATTGCATGGCTACTGCGGTATCGATCAGGTGCAAAGGCCCCCAGTTCCGGATAGTAGGCTATCCCTACGGTGATGAGCAACTTGAGCGCCCATTCCATCTCCGCTTTTAGTGGCAACTCCTTTCCCCCCCCCCCCCCCTCCCCCCCTCCCCCCCCCCCAGGCTACCGGGTCCATCACTGCATAACGAGGCGACTAGGGCACACACCGTCTCAAGCCGGAGAGTTTCTCATTTGGGGCACGTCCCCTTGTTAGCCCCCCTGAATCGTTTCTTCCCCGTGATCATCCCGTTACCCCCATTCAACCCACATTATCATCTCTATAGCATATCAGGCGAAGAGGCTCTTCCCACCAAAAAAAAAAAAAAAAAAAAAAAAAGAGGCTAGCGTCGAGGGACTGGCGGTGGGAATCGAAGAGTATGTAAAAAAACGGTGTATCACAGCGTACTCAACTTGGCACGACCCACCACGGCTGTTGATTGGGCGTGGCCCACCCTTTTCAGGTCCTGCGCGACGGTCGAGTCGGACGGGCTAATCAGTGCAACGCATTGATTACACTAGCAGTCAACTCCTTCCTAGACTGCGACATCCCGAGCCTTTTTCCAGTCCGCACCAGACTGCTGGGACGTCCTTTTGTGCCAGCGCCAGTCGAACGAGAGTGCGACTGAAGAGCTGAAGAGTGTGCGAACCCGACAGCCCGGGTCATTCAGAGTCTGCCGTGAGGACGGGGTCTTAAGACGCCCGCGGTGGCTCGTTTCTTTCTCTTTTTCTCTATTCTAGTTTATCCCCTTCCCCTTCATACTTTCGAGTCCACCCCAAAAACCCCGAGCTTTGGTGCTGCACGCCGACATGGCTCTCAACTCGAACCCAATCGAACCCGATGTTCGTCACTTTGAGAATTCAGGTCCTAGCGAAATATCACTGACACGCTGTAGCTATCGGATGCTGATTCGTCTTATCCCGGCTCGTAAGTTCTCATGGTTTTGAATGTTTATGTGTAAAGTGTTGACTTTGCGACCAGCGGCGACTCTACGACTTACACCGAGAGTCTCACTTCAAGTGCCTTGAATTACCAGTAAGTCTGACCGATCAAATGATATCTGACTTGTGTCTTCTTGATAGAAATGTCGCTAATTATACATTAGATACGAGGTGAGGGCTGTCGGGCATGGCCCTGACATGGAAATAAAACCCTTGCTTACCTTTTGCCTAGAACGGTCGCCGGTACCATTCATACCACGAGGGCGAATACTTTCTGGTATGTGATCCCTATCAATGCGTGATCGATCTCCTGATTTGACCTGATTTGATTTGATTTGGTCTGATCTAATCTGTTTCCCGCGCAGCCGAACGATGAACAGGAACAAGATCGTCTCGATCTGGTGAGTGCTGATTCTTCTGACCATTGCCCTGAAGAGTCCTAACTAGAGCAGAGCCATCACATTTATTTGATGCTTCTCAAAGGTGTTTTACATCTAGCGCCTGTCAAAAAATCAGGACGTGTGCTCGATATTGGAACGGGTACCGGGATCTGGGCCATTGAATTTGCAGAGTAGGTTCTTTCGCAAGACAGTCACAAAGCTACCTCGCTAACTGATCAAAGTGAGAACCCTGCAGCAGAAGTAATCGGTGAGTATTCTCAATCTTCATCAAGTTACATGGCCGCTAAAATATGGACTCAACTTGGGTAGGAATTGACTTGAGTCCTATTCAACCATCCTGGTAAGAATCCCATTCAATAAAACTAATGAGGCATAATTACTAAGTCGCCAAAGGGTACCACCAAACTGTCGATTTGAAATCGATGACTTTGAACAGCCATGGTCCTTCAACAAACCATTCGACTACATCCACGGCCGTGAATTAGCAGGGGCCATTCGAGACCATGAAACATTATTCGCACAAGCTTTTGAAAATCTCAAACCAAACGGCTGGTTCGAGATGGCGACCATGGAACCCGCCACTTTCTCGGATGACGACACTCATCTCAAAGCAACCTGTCTCATGGAGGCCGTCAAGTACATTCAACTGTCATCAAGGATGTTCGGGAAGGAATCAGACGCAGCATCTTCATGGAAAGGGATCATGGAAAAAGCTGGATTTATCAACGTTCATGAAGTGGTCTATAAGGCAAGTTCCCTCCCCTCCTAATCTCACTTGTCACCAGACGTCACCAGATGCTAATTCTTCCGACAGCTACCCCAAAGTCCTTGGCCGAAAGATGCCAAGTTCAAAGAATTGGGAAGATACCACCAGCTCAACATGCTCGAAGCAATGCCGCCATACACGTACGCATTATTCACTCGCATGCTTGGATGGCCCCGCCATGAAATCGAAGCCCTGCTGGCAGGTGTTCGACGTGAGTTGAAAGACCTGTCGATCCATTTGTATACACGAGTATACATGGTGTACGGACAAAAGCCCGAATAATCCGGGGTCGCTCACGGTTATGTAAATAGAACGTAATGATAAGCTATGGCAAATATCCCACCATCAATATCCGCGAATTGTGAACTTGATACCTCTCTCTCTCTCTCTCTCTCCATGCCCAGCACTAGCTTGCGAGCCTTTGTCAGATTGTAATGTGTCCTGTGCGAATAGAAAACGTACCTTCGAAGTCGATCCGTCAACCCCTCTGGGCAGATGACCTTTTTCGATCTCTAGTCAGATACGATGGCTACTGTGGCATGGACATTTTGAGATTTTCCAAAAAAAGAAGCATATTCATGTTTCATGTTGACTTCGTATTCCCTAAACATAACGCCATCCGTCTTGCTTCGCAAAATCGCTCATTGTCATTCATATGCATCATGATACGTAGAAAAAAAGTACAGCCCAATTCCATCCATCACCGGGTTCGATTGAGGTCCATCTTCGCAACAATATTTGCTAGAGATTCAGATTGCTGCATTCGAATATTGTCGCGCGTCTCATCCCAGTGCAGCGTCCCATCAAGTTCATACGCTTCATACATGTACTGTTCGTGGTCGGGAAGCTCAGCGCGGTCAAGTATCATTTCGCCAGGAGCTTGTGTGACAATGATTCTGGGCACTGGATTCAAAGGCATCACTTGAGTTCGTGGCCCGTCGCCGGGAAGTTCTGCAACGCCCGATGCAGGGTCGGAGTCGTGGGACGAGCGAGCGGGGAGCTCGGCGTAGGATGACGAGGGAACTCTAGTCTCCCTTGGAACCTCAGTGCTACTCATTTGAGCACTGCAGGATTCCTGAGGAGGAAGCTCGGCCGTAACAGCGTCGTTGTATTGTCGCGGGGACATCGGCGGCGTGATATCACCGGTGAGATGGTTGATGGCTCGGTCTAGTCTCTCCTGGAACAGATACAGTCTGGATCGCCTCTCGAGAGCGAGTTGCGAATCCTTGAGTATCCAGCGCTTTCGAGTGGTGGACTTGAGCTTGCCTTTGTGCTTCAGGAGCTCGAGTCGGTAGGGTTCCACGAATTTGGCCAGATCTCGTGCCGCGTTGCCTGCGTCGGAAATTGTGGCGAATATCCAGTTGTATTCGATTTCGCCGAGGAGCTGGGGCTTGAATTCTTTTAATTGCTTTGCGGACGCTGCTCGGTACAGGACTTGATCCGTTAAGTTGATGATCTCGAGCACTTGCTTCTCCAGTGTTATCTCCGAGACATCTATCGACTTTTTGGTCTCCACCATGTGACTCATGTCCATGTCCATTTTAGACGGAGATGGTGCTTGTCGAGATTGTCTGATGGGCGATGATGAGGATGATGATGTTGGAGAAGTTGGAGACTGAGATGAGTGAGAGGATGTTGGAGACTGAGATGGGTGAGGGGATGTTGGAGAAGGTGTTGGCCGAGTTGATATGGGTGATGCTCTCTCTTCAGATGGTTGTTCGACGAGCTTTCCCTCATTCCTCGCCTCTGAACGGATTGGGTTCTGATATAATCGCTCGGCTGTCTGATGCCATTTATTCGCAGACTTGACCAACACGTCTGCCGTTGACTGGCGGCATCGAGTCTTCGAGTTTACCCATGTATCTGCTGATCGATGCCAGGCTTCCATAGTGGTCTGATGACATTTGTCCCTGGAGTGGGATAACACCGTTGTCGATCGACGCCACAGTGCTATGCTTGACTGCTGCCATTTTTGTGTGGATTGCTGCAATAATTCCGCCGGTCGGACTTGCGCAGGAGAGGAGCACATCTTGTCACTTGACCGCTGGTTCCAGTGCACCTTTTGAAGGCAAATTGTGCTAGGATCTGACACGACAAGAGATGGGGAAATGGGTTCCCTTTGGTTTAGCAGGTACTACGAGAAGAAGGAAATCGAATTTCCCAGGGCCCCTCCCTTAAGCTTATTATAAACACTGCAATATTGAATCTGCCTACTCGCGTTTCAAGATGCAAGTGGGGCGCAAGTTTGGGGGCTTAGACCATATCGAGTGATGACTGCGGGAAAAAAACATGGTGACCTGGCTGATTCTTCGTTTGAGATTGGTTGAGTTTGTCGGGCGAAGTCTGGGGCCAAAACATCTCTGCCTTGAAAGAATACCCGATTGGCCTCTTCGTATCGTTCCGTGAAAATCACGTATTTCCCATTTTTCATGTCGGGTTACTATTTTTGTTACACCCCCGCAGGGCTGATCATACCCTGAACTCTGTTTGATGTGTCGTTTTTGCAATACGATTACTCAACATTTCCCCATGCTGTTTCAAATGAGAGCCACGCGGGCTTAGATCATCTTAATCGAAGCAAACTCGGTGACTTGATTTTTGGGCGAGGCTGAGTCCACGAAGGGTCCAAGTTAGACCCCCAAATTCTGCCCTGTGCTAATATGTATCATTGCAAACGAAAACACTATCATTCGATAGTTATACCTTAACGCTTGTGCCACTAGGGACTTGGGATTGGATGGAACCCCGAAAGAATTGATCAATCTACTTATGCGCATGTAAAACGCCATTGCTCACAACAGTAATTCCGCAGTGGAAAATTCAAACATTCATTGTAATCACTTCAGTCATCTCCAAATAATTCTGCCCCCTAGTTCGATCTTCCAAAATAGTATTCCTGAGCTGACCCGTGCTGGTAGTACGGGGGAGGGGCACCCCGCCCATCCTTCGTTTGAGGCACAACGGCGCGAGATTGTGACCGCGGGTCGATATTGCTCATTTGATTTTGGTACAAGTATCCCATTTTTTGATCATGTCCGGGTTGATGTTGCTGACTGTAATAGGAATGAGGCTGATTTTTCTCGTGGCTCTTGTCTTTTCTATCTTGGTGTTCATGTGCAGCTCTATCGAATGACCTTGTTAGGAGATATAGCCCTGAAAGGTTAGTGGAATGAACTCACTTAGAGGCGGCTTTGATAAGGCCATAGCCGCCAGCCAAGACCAGACCAGTCTTGATGAGACCCATGACAAAAGCTTTAAGTTGAAGTAGCTTGAAGAAGAAATAAAGGTCACAAAGCTTTCCTAGCTGGATGGCGCTCGTTGGATTGAATGGGCTGATATCAAGATTAAGGAATTGAGGGCACATTTACGCCGAACGATCCCTAAAATATATCTGAATTCTTGAGGCAGTGCGATATCTCTCATTAGGTAGCATGATTCTGCAAATAGCCAACTCTCTTCAATGCCAAAACGTCAAGCTTTCTAGCGAATGGTCCCGCACAGCCTTGTGGGTCTGGGCGCTATCCTAACCCAATTGATGGTCGGTATTCTCCACGCTATTCCCTAAACTATGCAACAACCCGAGATCGAAAGCGAGCTGAATTGGTGGCCTAAATCTTGCGCCTCCACGCGTGATAAGGTTGTTGCTGCACCTTCACCGAGAAAACTAAGTGTGACCGAAACCGACCTAATATTACATAGCCGAATCCGAATCCGAACAGGAATCATCCCTCTTCCCGTAAGGTCGACTACAGAGCCATGCCACCCCGGTTGAATCATCGGAAATCTACCAGAGGATGTCTGCGTTGCAAATCACGAAAAGTCAAGGTAAGATCAGGCGAGGGGGCTTCTTACTTTGTTGGAAATGCCGACATGTCAACAGTGCGATGAAACACGGCCCCGATGCATCCACTGCGCCCGCCACGGGGTAGCATGCGAGTACCCTTCACTTGCAACTCATATTTACGATCCTACGCAGCCCAAAAGATCCAGCATGCTGTCGCGAAAAATAGCCCAAGTGGACCTCAAGCCCTCATTACCTTCTTCGGGGCTTGGAGGAATGCGGGTTCTTGAGTTACGCCTCATGCATCACTGGGTGACTGCCACCGCAGAAACGATGAGCTCGGCCCAACTAGCGGGCGTTCGTGAAATGTGGGGTGTCTCCGTTCCTCAAATGGCCTTTGAGTACGAGCCTCTTCTTCACACATTACTTGCCCTTGGTGCAGCGCATCGCGCCACGCTCCTTCCAGACGAAGCAAATTCATTGTGCCCCGTTCATCATTCCTACATCGATTCTGCTCTTCAGCGACACCGCCCGGTGACCGCCAAGCTTGACGGCAGTATAAGCGAATCAGTTTGCTTGAATGCCGTGTTGATCTCGCTGTACACGTTGTTTCTACGGTCGGAGCCTTCCACAGAACCGTATGAGCCCCCGTTATTATGGCTCTCAATGGCACGTGGAATCCGAACCGTCTTGAAGGAAGTTTATCATAATTTGGTACAGTCAAAGTCACGTCTGTGTCCTTTACTGCTAGCGCAACCAACGGTATGGTTCCAGGGACCGTACACGGGCGCGGACAAAACATTCCACTTTCTCCTTGAGTATCGTCGCGAGGAAGAGATTATGAATGAAAACATAGAAAAGGCATACCGTGATACAATCGACTATCTGGAGCGCTTATACGTGTCCATACGAAATGGAGAACCCGACTGGGTCATTCGCAAGCTATTCACCGGGTTTCCACCAGTAGTACCTGGCGAGTTCCTCGACTTTGTCTATGAGAAACGACCACGGGCTCTGGTGATTCTGGCGTACTTATTTGCCTTGACGAAAAAGATTGATAATGTTTGGTGGCTTCGTGGTATTCCCGAGCGCGAGGTGCGTGGTATCAATAGTATCATGCCCCCTGATTGGAAATGGACTATGGTTTGGGCCCTCAATCTTGTTGCCGACGAGAAAGAGGTATTGAATAACGGCCCTATCGTTCCTCAGTTGAACCAGAGTATGATAGAAGCTTTATATTGAGTGAGACGAAACAAAGTTAAAATAACACCATAATTGCGATGCCCTTCGAACGGAATGCACTCATTAGGGACAATTCCATTGACAGCAGGTCGAAGAAAACCTGAACGTTTGGTGACAAGGTTGAGCATTGCCTAGACGAAAGTATGTTTGACGACTGCTTAGCTCATTTCATACCATCGGGCTGAACCGATTTCAGACTATTCGAAAATTTTGACTGGCAAGGAAACTTCAAACACAGGGCACAAACTTTTTGTGAAGTACAGCCTTCTATTCACAGACAAAAACAGATCTGACATGCGTCAACCCTGCGCTAAGGCTCGGTTTCGGTCCCATTTCCATGTTCTCCCGTGGGGCTCTTCGTTTGACAAGAGGCCTACACCGATTTGATCCGCACATTCAGCGTTCTTTTGCACACAAGCCCAATGATAGACTCGGTGGCGCCAAGGAGTAGATCGACAAAGTTTCATAGATTTACTATCTATGTTGACATATAATGGCTGTAGGTTCCCCCCGTATCATGAATCTCAATTCTTTCAACTTACCTAGGCAACCAAGCCTTTCAAAAGAACTTTTTTCACTTTTATACTCTCTTCTAACAATCTCAAGTTTGCTATAATATTTTCGAATGACATCACCAAAGGAGTCTCTTGAATTGGCCAACATTGCTTTCTACGCTCTGGCTGTTCTCCCTGCGATCTACTGCTTCATCAAGCACGGCAAGCATGGAATTGTGGGCTGGCTCTATGTGATGCTCATGTGTGGGCTACGCCTAGCTGGTAATGGAATGTCCTATCATGCGCCCTTCCCAATCGACAAGCCCAATGTCGCTGCATCCATCATCGTGGGAATTGGCCTTTCTCCTCTTCTTTTCGCAGCTCTGGGCCTTTTGCAGGAGTCGTAAGTTCTAAGTCTATACACTTCTCAATATCTCAAGTTTTAACATTAGTGTAGAAATACCTCTATCCAGTCATCTCTTACTCCTTTTCTGGGTCGTGCCGCCATGCTCATTCCGCACCTCATCATAGGCGCTGGGATCGGTATGGCAGCCGCCAGTGGCAAGAATCTCAATCTATTGAAAGCCGGCATGATCATCGTGGCCATGGGCTGGTTTATAATCACTGGCATGATTGCTCTGTCTTTCAGGGCAAGTGCACACTGCGACCGACTTTCGGGAGAGAAGAAGGTTTAGGATCTCACTGTTTTGCTGCTTCTGTGATCTTCTAGCTCATATGTTCACAGTTGCTTCTTGCTCTCATTATTGCTGCGCCGATCCTCGGGATGCGAGTTGTCTACGCCATTGTCACGGTATTCAAATACGGATATTCATCTCAAGCTTCCTTGCCCGTGCAAGTCATCTTTGGCACCTTACCAGAATTTCTGGTCATGAGTACCTACCTTTATGCCGGAATTGTCACTCGGAACCTGCCTCGCGACCGGTCGGAAAAGGACAACACGGCCCATGCCTCCATCTCAGATCCGAGCTATAACACGACTCTCCACTCCGTTACGCCTCCAGCTCATAACACGGGTTACACAATCGTGTAATATCTGTATGAATGAACCGTCATGTGATAGCTGGGCTCCTGCTGCACATGTATCTTTGAAATTTGCTGTATAGGTCGAACTCACCTATTACTTATAAAAAAATACTGAATTCAAGTAAATTTCTCAACAAGGTCGATTTTTGAGGTTACTTATTTTTCCACCTTTTTCTCCATTAATTCTCCGCTCACTGGGGCGAATAAAATACCGTTCAAGGTAGGAAGGAGGTGACAGGGAATATGTCGGTCAAATACACGAAGAGCCCGTGGTATTAATCGGCTGCCGTACGAGTGTCTCACTTTGCAGTGCCGAACATGCAATGGGTTAAATGTTAGATCACTTATGACTCATGGTTTGCCATTTTGATGAGGTTGAAGGCCTAAATTCAGGCGTCGTAAATTATGCAAAATTGGGGAACTTTCTAGGATTTCCTCTTCTGAGATTTCCTCCGCATGATCAACGGTTTTATTTTAATCATGTAGTGACGCATTTCGTCGATGCTCATATGTGACCCGTTGCTCTAGGGTGAGTCGGGCTCTCAGGTTGGAATGATCGACCAGGGATCTACCACTCACGTTGCTCCACTGTGGACCCACCTGGGATCAGGCATCCGCTTAATGATGTCCTTCAATTCAGCCCCTGCTTCACCTGTATCAATAAAATCATGTTCTTTTCTCCGTGTGCTGCGAGCGATCTGCATTTTTCTTGCCACTGTTGCCATCACCATGAAGCCCGCTCCCTTAGAGCTTCCATGTTCTGTCGCTAATGAGGACCTCTTCGGTCCAGTAGTCGACGCGTCTTGTCGCAATGGTTTCGACTTCACCTTGTTATTCGAGGAATTAATTCTGACTCTAGTTCCAATCTCGTTTTTTCTCTTGGCAGCCTCTCTTCGGATTTGGATTCTTCGTCGCGCCTCGGAGAAGGTCAATCGATCATGGCTGTATGCAGCGAAGGAGGTATGACTGCTGTTCTTAGCTTGACGCCAACAATCAATTGATTTGAACACAACTAGACTTCCATGCTACTATATGTAGCCCTTCAACTCAGCTTGTTGATTATTTGGGCCCAATCACCTACGCCTCAGACGAGAGCTACCGTGCCAACAGCTCTGGTCACACTACTCACTTCGTTCTTGGCTATTTATTTGTCACACCTCGAGCATCTACGGTCCCTGCGCCCATCAACAGTTCTGTGTCTCTTTTTAGGGACGAGCTCGCTTCTTGACCTTGCGCGGATGCGGACGCTCTCCTTCGTGCCACATAATCGCCCAGTGACGATTCTGTTCGCCGTGGGATGGCTCTGCAAGGTTATAATTCTTATTCTTGAGTCAATAGAGAAGAGATCGTTGTTGAAAAAGCCATTTGAGGAAAGCTCTCTCGAAGCCACGAGCGGTGTCTTCAGTCGCAGCTTGTTCTGGTGGCTAAATGGCCTGTTGTGGAAGGGGTCAAGGACAGCCCTCACCGTGGAGACCTTGCCCGACCTGGATGAAGAGATTAAGCAGGCATCAAACCCTCAAGACCTGTTTCAAAAATGGGAGAAGGGTAAGCTTGAAGCTCATGGACGTGACATGATGAGAAATTGACAGTTCAAAGCTGACAAGTACCGATCAAATGCATTGTTGTGGACCTTCGCGTCTCATTACAAATGGGCCTACATGGCAGGTATACTACCACGCCTTGGATATACTGTCTTCACGTTTACGCAGCCTTTTCTTGTTGAGCGGGTATTAGATTTTATGACTGAGCCTGAGCACGTCAATTCGGACAATTATGCTCGCGGCCTCATTGCAGCGTATGCAATCGTGTACGTTGGAATTGCGGTAGGTCAAAAACTTCCACCAATAATGGCTTCAGAGGAATAGAAAAACTCACACCTCCCCTTTAAGATCTCATACGCTGTCTATACACACAAAGTATTTCGACTCATTACCATGGTCAGGGGAAGTTTAGTCACCATGATTTTCGACAAGACGCTTCGGATGAGTACCTCGGCCATATCGGATGCGACGGCCGTAACTTTGATGAGCACCGACATTGAGCGCATTGGAGAGGGGTTGCTTGACATTCACGAGGTCTATGGAAACTTCATCGAGGTTGTGATTGCCCTCGGGCTGCTTGCTCGTCTGCTGAATGTCGCAACGATCGCGGCAACGGTCGTGGTCGTCTGTAAGTAAACATCACGAGCTAAACAAGTTATCTCATGGGCTAACTCAACAGTGTGTTTGATTGCTGGGATTCCACTTGCACTTGCGTCCGCTAGTGCGCAGGGCACGTGGCTTGAAGCTGTCGAGGAACGCGTTGCTGTGACCTCCAGAGCTCTTGGCGTGATGAAAAGTATCAAGATGACAGGACTGACAGAGACAATTGCCAGCAACATTCGAGATCTGCGGTCGCAAGAAATCCAAGCATCATTTTTGTTTCGATTATATGGCGTGATCATTACAACTGTTTGTGAGTTCCAGGTTTCCAACCTTTCGTGGCTTTTCTGACTGGTATGTCATAGCTTGGGTATCTACGGCTCTGGCCCCGGTCTTTGGCTTTGGAGTCTACATTCTACTTTCACAGGCCCATGAAAGCTCTACCTTAACAAATAGCATTGCCTTCTCTGCCTTAACCCTGTTTGCACTGCTGGATCAACCAATGATGTCCTTCGTCATTGGGGCTGAGGATATCATGGCAGTTGCCAACTGCTTTCAGAGAATTCAGAAGCATCTTCTCGAGGTGGATTGTTTTGATTGCCGTTTAGCATTCAATTCTGAAGCTCCATTGATTGATGTGGGAACAGGCGGCAGCAAGTCCACTCCAGGGCCATCTTGTGCGATCATTCGGAATCTTTCCGCTAGTTGGTCGGTCGATGACGATCTTATTCTCAGTAATTTGAGTGTCGAAGTTCCAGCAAAGGGAACTACCATGATCGTGGGTCCTGTAGGCTGTGGAAAGTCGACATTACTGAGGGTACTACTGGGCGAAATTCCAGAGAGCTCTGGCACTATATCCACCACTTATCGCAACGCTGCTTATTGTAGCCAGTCGCCGTGGATTACGTTTGGCACAGTGCAGCAGAACATCGTCGGTGCATCTCAATGGGACCGTCATTGGTATGATCGGATCGTTCAGGTCTGCGCCCTGCAAGCTGACCTACAACAACTTCCGGCTGGAGACCAGACCAAGGTCGGTGTGCGAGGTTCTCGGCTCAGTGGTGGACAGCAGATTCGTGTCGTAAGTAAAACTACGTCTCTCTTGGAGCGAAACTGACTGCCTGCTCGCTACAGGCTTTGGCGCGGGCTTTGTATTCAAGGGAACCCATCCTCATCCTGGATGATGTGCTGACAGGCCTTGACCGCCACACGGAGAATGATATCTTGAATGCAGTCTTCGGGCCACGGGGTCTTTTAAAGGAAACTAACCAAACCGTCATCATGGCGACAAATTCTGGTTCGAATGACTTCCCTTTCAAATTCAACTAGTGTCTGACACTTTACAGCGCACCATCTCTCACGCGCCAACTTCATCATTTCTCTTGATCAGCATGGACAAGTCATTGAGCAGGGCTCATATGAAGATCTAATGGCTTCCTGTGGCTACGTCAGTACTCTGGCCAGCACATCATCAACAGCCAATACCTCCAGGGCTCCGGACGTTGTACTTGATAATGAAACATTGCAAACTTTGAATCTGGAAGATGAAATGACAGACACTTTAAGCCGGCAGACTGGGGACTGGTCAATTTATCTATACTACTTTCAGATCATTGGCTGGCCACTACTCGGTTTATTCTTCTTCTGCGCAGTGCTGTTCATTTTTGGACTGATTTCCCCCCGTATGCAGACTAGCATCTTCATTATGACTGGATGTCAGCTAATGTGACAACAGAAATCTGGCTACAGTGGTGGACCACTGCAAATGAGACTCGACCAAATGAGAACGTCGGGTACTGGCTCGGGGGTTATACTGCGCTTGGGGTCTTGACACTCGTTTCTTCTTTCCTTGCAAACTGGTATGCCGACACTCAAGTCAAAAATTCCAGCTGATTCTGAGTAACATTCAGGGTCTTTTCAATGATAATCGTGCCCAAGACAGCTCGCAAATTCCACGAGATTCTACTCAGCACAACCATGAAGTGACTATCAGCTGATGTCCCCTTCATATAGCTGTTTGTTAACTGTCCCACAGAGCCACCACCTCATTCTTGACCTCCACGGATATTGGAGCTACTACAAACCGGTCAATATATCGAGTCCTGATCTTGAAATCATAACTAACAGGTACTGCCTTATAGATTCAGCCAAGATCTAGAACTGATCGATGAAGAACTTCCATCGGCCTTGGAGCTTACAAACCAAGCAGCTCTGAGCTGCATTGTTGAAGGTTTCTTGGTCTTCTTCGGCTCTTCATACATCACCGCAGCCGTGATCCCAGTTTGCATCCTAGCGGTTTCGTACGTCGCAAGATACTATGTTCGTACATCTCGCCAGATTCGGATCTTGGATATTGAGACCAAGGCTCCTCTCTTCTCTCAATTCCTTGAAGCACTCAGTGGTCTACCTAGTATCCGTGCATATGGGTGGGTAAGGCATTACCAACAGCAGAATCAACTTGCACTCGATGCTTCACAGCGCCCGTACTACATGCTCAAGTGCATCCAACGCTGGTTGAATTTGGTGCTTGATTTGATCGTTGCGGCCATTGCTGTGATTGTCATTGCTGTTGCGACATCGATGAGGGGAAACACGATGAGCCTTTTGGGTATTGCGCTATTCAACATTGTCAATTTCAGTTCTACTTTGCAAACGCTGGTGACTGAGTGGACAGGACTTGAGACTTCCATAGGAGCCGTCTCTCGAATTCGTTCCTATGTCCAAACTACTCAGACGGAAGACCTGGATTCTGAGTCTGAATCTGTCCCCGACTACTGGCCTGGGTATGGAAATGTTGAGATATCAAACGTCTCAGCATCTTATGAGTAAGTTGTGGTGCATGAACGACGACCATTGATCCTGACTTTTCTCTAGCGAAACCTCCAATCCAGTACTTCAGAATGTCAACTTGAAGGTCGCAGCTGGTGAGAAGATTGCTCTGTGTGGCAGAACAGGAAGGTTTGTTTGATCTTTTCGAACCCATTGGCTTTCTCTCTTGGCTCGCATTTCTGACATATTGTAGCGGAAAATCGTCACTGATCTCAACAATACTGCGAATACTTGACCTCCAAAATGGATCCATTTCCATCGATGGCGTCGACATCTCCCGAGTGTCTAGATCGCATGTACGCTCTCGCCTAAACACCATCCCACAGCAAGCCTTCTTCTTGCAGGGTACCATACGACTCAACGTCAACCCACAGGGGGATATGGAAGATGAAGCTCTTATCAATGCTCTACGAGCGGTCAATCTATGGTCCCACATCGAATCCAAAGGAGGCCTGGATGAAGAGATGTCCGATGACTTCCTTTCCCACGGCCAACAACAGCTATTTTGCCTCGCTCGAGCTCTCTGCAAACCAAGTCGGATTCTCATCATGGACGAGGCAACCAGCAGGTAAAGCAGCTCCTGTTTCCTTTCGTCGCTTCTTCAAAGCTATGGATCAAGACTTACGCTTTACAGTGTGGATTCCGAAACAGACAAGCTCATGCAACAGGTCATTCGAGCATACTTTAAAGACCAAACTATCATCGCTATTGCACACAAGCTTGACACAATTCTGGACTATGACAAGATTGCATTTTTGGAGCAAGGTAGGGTCGTTGAGTTCGATACACCCAAGGCGCTTCTTTCAAGCGAAGGATCGGCATTTAAGGCTATGTTCGATAGCTTCCGCCACTCCTTAGAGTAAAAGGTGGAAATCAAAGGAACGATTGATAGCTAGGCACCGTTGTTCAACTTCTAAGTGATTTCGTGAGGCTACTTTTTCTTTTGTTATTTTAGAGTCCCATTTATTTTTCTTTTCTCCTAGATCCTGTAAGCAAAGTCCGACCTATCGGGTCTTGCAGTCACAAGTCCAGACTAGCGTGTCACACGACGCTGACACCTCAGGCCCCCGCCACATCGCATGAACATTAATCGCAGGCACTTGACGCCTTTCTCTCTCTCTCTCTCACTGACTCTCTCACTCCTACAGACACTTACCAAGTGCCCTTTTTTACAATGAGTGTATCCATCAGCACACTCCGCTTATCCCTCGGAGGCTCCAAGAGCAGCTTGTTGGCGCGGGCCCAGATCCAGCCTCCACTTCCCACCCGCACACTATCTGCTATTCCCCGCACTCCACACCGACAATGCGCACTACCATCGTCGTCATCCACATTCACAACACATGCCAGCCGCATGACCGAAACACACGAACAGCCTAAACGGGGCTCAGATCTGGGGTCGAAGCCTTTTGACTCTCAACTAGCCATGAATTTCGAGAGTCTGGCCTTTCGCAAGAAACTCAAGCTTCTTGTGCTTGTCATGTTGGGGACATCTGCCGTCATCGAGACTTTGATCTGGGGTGAACATGCTTGGGTATGGTGGAAGGGTGATGAGGGTGATAGAATTGATTAAGGGGTTCTCTTCAGCTCTGTTTCCTACAGCTGCGAGTAGTGAGCTCGCAGTGTGCATCATGCCCGAGTTTTATTTGTCTTGGCAGAACCTTTTGCTTTTCTCATTTGATACCTTGAGTGAATTTGATGGTTTGGAAATTACAATATGGTCTATTTATACAAATGAAGTGCTCCACGAGAATACAGAAAAGAAAAAAAAATGAATGGCAGAAGGGGTATCATGTAAAGCCAGTGTTGGTAACAATGAAGTATTATACAGAGAGCTGGAGGTCTCACGCGGATTCTATTCGATGGCTATCAGAAAGCCACGAGTGATGTGTTTGGGTAGAGGAGGCTTTGTCTGCTTTTCGCCGATGGCTTTGATCGTCAACGCCAAGAGTGGTATTGACCGTAGCTGCGCGGTCGGAACGGTCGCCACTCCATTTCGGCTCTATGTGAAGATCATCTCGGCGTAAGGATTGGATATCCTCGATGGTTGATGGATTCGTGCGGACCACAGCGAGCAGACTGTTGAGCACTGTGAATTCCATTTTCAACTTGATGCTGTAAACAAAGGGTTTATAGGTCGTCTGTATGTCGAAATTTCCGGTATACTCGGTCGCTAGGAGAGAGGCATCTAGCAAAACGGCGATGATATTAATGAGGACGATGTTCAAAATGACTCGTTGACCTGTGGGGCCTTTCATGGCCCATAGCGATCGTAATCCAGTCATGGTCTCCCAGATGTAGAGACCGCTGATGATGGTCTCTTGGACCGAGAAGCCGGTCAATTGGACGCGCTCGTAGATATTGAATGGCACGACAAATTTTTCCACACCGTGGTTACTTCCGAGCCAAAGGATCGTGGTGGGAATGTGCAAGGCGAAGACGTTGAAGATGATCATGTAGAGAACCCAGCGGGAGTATCGCGCATGGGTAGTGACCAGGTGGAGTCGTGAATAAAGTACCACGGACTGACCGGTCACCATGGCATACCAGCCAAGGACGACCAGGACCGCCATTGGAAAATTAGGGGCGAGGTCGAAGTAGCGAAGGAACGAGGAGATGGCGTGTAGCAGGATTCCAAATGTCGCGATCACCATGCTCCAGAAGTATAGACCGCTGCGGCGTCGAAATGTGGCGAAAATCGAGATGGTGATTTCCAAGACATTGTAGCAGGAGAGCGCGAACAATCCCGCCATCACCATGGCTATCGCCCGCGACACATGGATTGGGCCGGTTTCGCCAGACATTCTGACTGTATTTCCCAAGCCAAAAGGGGGCGCAAATTGAACTGCCACCGGTGGCTTTCTGATTCACCGCACAAAGGATTGACGGGGCAAGCTCGTGTTTCAACCCATCTTGACGTTCATAAGGGACGGGTCTGGAGCTGTAATAAGATGCTATTGACTGAACAAAGAAGTATCCTGGGTTGACAGGAGTCAAGTCCGGGAGAGGCTTGTGGGGAGGGGGGTCGGTGACATATGACGATTCCCAGCGAAACGCGACCAACAATTATGCACTAAGGGTCTTTGGGCTTTAAGACCTGCCTAAATAGACGAATGGTCGCAGTTAAAGTTCTGAGGGATTTCGGGTTCGGGACAAGTTCGGGAAAACTATTGCTTTTAGGCGTGTGAGGCTCGTGGCTGGTTGGTGGTTGAAAGAGTCACTGACATCACCGGCTAGTGATCGATGGTCGATCACAAATGGAGTTCTTTGCTTCTTGCTGACACGAAGAGATTCGATAGGGGGAAAGAAACAGGAATGGCTGTAAAGTTTGATGACTTTTCTTGGCCGCCGGATTAGGAAGCCCCTTTCCCAAGAATTCAGACCAGACCAGACTCGACCTCCATCCTTCAAGATAAGCCTGATTCGGATCAATGAGAATTTCATAGAATTCCTATGATTCTCTGAGCTTATTGTAGTCGTGGTCATTTGAAGTGACATCGTCACCAAGAGCTGCCATTCGCCTTTCATCCTCCCCCTTCCTTTCCTTCGCAGACAATTATCGATCCAAAAAGATGCGATGGATCATGAGCATGACTCGTACGCGATTTCTATCATTAAATAACGTCCTTTCATCCATTCTGATATACAATTGTTTGGTTTTTGGTTCTGGTGGGTAAAGTGATTAATGTCTACCTTGGGTCCACCGTCGTCGGTCACGGGCCAACGGATTTTTGGCCCCTCCCATATAGTTAGAAGGGAAATTGCGAATGAAATCATCAACATTGGCCTGCCCGTAAATCCTTTATCCGGTCTTAAGTCTTAGAGTCAATTCGCGTATCAGCATGATGAACTGTCAGTAACGGCCTGGCATGAGATTTTTCTAGCGGTCAAGCCGCGGCACCATATTAAAGGTGTGAATGGAGCGAACCGTACTACACCATCACCGAGCATATCTTACATGGCTTTTCATACAAGACCGGCTACTCAAGTCAAATCTTTCAGTATCAAGTGGATAGGCGTAGCCCCCATCTGGCCAACGAAAAATATCGAATCTGACACATGCATCCATTCTATGAAACTCGGTCCAATTTAGCCGCATATGATTTCGATTTCTCAAGCTTTGACTTCATTCCCACTGTCATCACTGTCAAGCTTTTCACCGGCAACGTGTACGTCAATGCCATCATGACGGATGCTTTCACGGCGGATGGCCTCTTCGAGATACTCCGGCTTAAGCTGGCCGTGCTTATCGTAGCGATAAGGCTCCTTGACGGAGATAGACACGACGTTGAACACATTTGTCGACTTCTTGAATATGGCATCCATCTCTTCCAAGGAGCGATAGCGCGTCTCTGGGAAGAAGAAGTACACAAAGGGAAAGATGAATGCGTTTCTGTAATAGTCAGCCCGATACTCAGGTCCAGAAATTTGTGGACAGTGCCAACATACATAACAGCGAAGATAATGTAGGTTTTATATCCAATGCTGTCGAACGCAACTGGTGTGATCATCACCACCATGAAATTGAAGATCCAGTTGGCGCTGGTGGCCAATGCATTTGTTGGTGCACGGATTCGCAGTGGCACGATCTCGGCTGGGTATAACCAGGTCATGCCAAGCCAACCGATGGCAAAGAAGGTATTGAAGACGAAAAGGAAAACAGCTTGTCCAATACCGGCCCGGCTATCGTTCAAGTGCGTTAGACGGTAGTTAGTGCCAGCAAGAACTGCCATCGAGACGGACATGCCCGCGGCCTGAAAAGCAAAATTTATTCATTAGCCGACCCGGGTTTGACGATACCCATGACGATAAACTTACTCCGAAAAGCATCAGAGGGCGACGTCCGACTTTTTCAATAATGAAAATGGGAATAAACGCGGCCATCAGGTACTCCGTACCGTTGCAAGCTGCTAACAACTTCGGATAATTGCCTTGTCCAAGTCCGATCTCACTATACAGTACAGGTGCCTGATTAATAATGTTAATACGGGGATACAGAAATGAGCAGTTTCAGAAGCTCACATAATACGTGATCAGATTAATTCCAGAAATCTGCTGGAACATTTGATTGATGTAGGCGAGTGCCACGCGATGAAATTCTCGATATTCACTCATATCAAAGAGACTTCTGTATGAGCCCTTGGACATTTCCTGGACGGTTGCCTGGATGGAGATGAGTTCATTGACAATATAAGGGTCATCTCGAGGTTTCTCAATGAGGCATTCGAGAATCTCCAGAGCCTCGTCGTTTCGACCCTGCATCACAAGCCATCGTGGAGACTCAGGCAGGTTGAGAATTGAGGTGAAAATGACCACGGCAAAGAGAATTTGAATCGCAAGTGGGAAGCGCCAAGCTACCTCCTGATCCCCAATGAACGAGAAGCCTACGTGTTTATTAGCGAGGAATTCGAACGTATGTCCAGCTTATACCACGTACCATAATTTATCCAATAGCTGAGAGTAATACCCGCCGTGATGAGCATACCCTCAATCATGACCATCTTTCCACGATCGTGGGCCTTGGATGATTCTGACTGCCATGTCGGTACGGTACTCGTGTTCATTCCATTCCCAATCCCAGTGACGATGCGGCCCACAATCAGATGAGGCAGGGAATACGCAGTCGCTTGCAACAAAGCTCCAGTGGCCATAGTCACGCAGCCGCAAAAGATAGTCCGTCGTCTGCCAAGTGGATTGCCAATGAAGATGGTCAAGATGGAGCCGAAAAAACAGCCCAAATTGTACGAGGCAACTGAAATGCCCTGGTTCAAGCTGCGCTGTGATCTTGTTGCTTTATCGATAGTGTCATCGGTGGTATTGATATCGGGGAAGTATTTGATAAAGGATGGTAGATCTAAAAGACCACCTGTTACACCTTGGTCATAACCGAAAAGTCTAGTCATAGTCAGTTAAGTCTCGAGGAATCAATAAACCAAGCGATAATGACGTACAGGAAATCAAGACTTCCAAGAGAACTAATAGCTAGGTTGAGAGACCTGCCTCTCCAACCAAAGAACTTCGGGATACCGAACATGTTATCCAGACAGGGCGCAAAACAGCTAGTATCAAACGAAGCACTCAATGACAGCAAGCGGGCCCGTGACGGCCAGCCGATTATATACCACATGCACAATCATACTAGCCCAGGCTACCGGATGACCAAACTTGGTAATCCGAACTCGGTCGGATATTTCCAGTGCATGGGGGCGGCCAAGATATGGGGAAGCCATCGAGCGAGGCGGGGGACCGGGGAGTTCCACGGTTGTTGTGAGTTGGGGGCGGCTCGTGGGGAAGGCTGTAAATGGTCAAAAACGGGTTCGAGAAAATAAATTCCGCTCTATGGCTCCTGGAGAGGCCCCTTGGCAGAGCATGTAATAACTTGGCGGACTCTCGGCGAGGTATAGCATCGCTTGGCCGCAGTTTGGCCTGACTTGGCAGTGTCATGGCACACGTTGGCGGCTTGTAAGGAGAGACTATTTTGTACGTATCAATCTTTCTCTGCCATGCTGCTGTTAGCCGAATAAGTGTCCAAGGCCGAGGTTGTCAGAGCAGGTATAGCACTGCCACTGTGCTGAAAGCTCCGACAAGCGGTAGATGACGCCGCCAAGAGTCGTTGAAGATGCCGTTCGCAGACAAAGAACCGCTTCAAGTTGACCATTTTTTCGAACGACGACTAAATGTCACGAACGTCATTATTTTGTGTCTCAGCTCGTATCCCGGTTCAACTTCGTGCGGCTAGATGGCCTCGCGCGGCCTTACTGATCTAGCATGCCAAGACCTTGCACCGGCGCTTGTTCCGCGATAGGGCACGCGAACTGCGCCATTCCTTGGCTTTCACAGCTATTCCCGGCAGCCACTGTGATTATTCATCAGGATGGGGATATGTTCGAACACTTGGACTTTGAGACGAATGCTGCCCGGCAGCTAAATTCTACGATGCTGAGATTTACCTGTTGGACAATCGTTGTTGGAATTCAATGTGCAGCATTGAGTCGCTTTTCTTAACGAAAGGAAAATAGAAAGTGCTGGGTTCATGAATTATCTGACACCCTCTTTCTATTCATGAAGCAGCAAATTATCTAGTCTCCATCGACAATTTCCACACAAAATAGACCACCCTGGCCAAAGGCCTCAGCGGCGTGATAATCAGATCAGTCTCTATATAGATATTGAGTATAACTAAGGAATTAGGAAGAGTCATCAATTATCTACATCATAGTTACCAATTCAGAAGCTCAAAAGCTCCAACCCGAAAAAAAGAAGCCAAGAAGCGAAGAAGCCAAATAGTCGGGAATATCGGCTTTTGATTCAGCTCCGAGTATCACATCATAAGCACATTTTTGCCCCCCACTCTTGCTGTTTGAACAGTTTGCAGACTAGGATAGCCTATATGAATACAGCACCAGTCATGTGGATTTCAGTCAAATACTGTCCATACAGGGCTGCTCGTAATGAGCTTCACGTTTCTTTCTCTTTATTATCTTTTTTGAACTTTATCTTGCATCATACTATACATATTGTATTTAGGCTCCTCCTGGCTCTGTGCTTGGCTGTAGTCTAATACTGTTTGAAATAACCGTATAAAGATATCTCTTGTATTATCTTGTATAAATTATTCGTTTAAGAAACTACTCTTAACAAACAAACCAAATATATCAGGAAGAAGGGGCAGTTGGTTGTCTGGCCACCTTTGCAACTCACATTCCTACCTTCAGTAAATTGCTCCCATTCAGCAGATAGAACCTGTTGAATAAACGAGAAGTCGTGCACAAGTCAAAAGAATAATCTGGTGGGGTGTTTCTTAATATTTAGGTTATTGTGGTTCTTTAAGATGCCGGACTCCTTGCTGATCCTACTTTTATTGAAACTAAGAGTCCTAGTGTGCTGACGTTGCCTTCACTAGGAGAGTGCTAACCATATTTAACGACTTATTTGCCGACCTTGTTAATTCTTAAGTTTATATACCCAATATTTCCGACTATAATTAGTAATACGCACTTACTCCAGGACACTATCATTATGTACTACCCTTAGATTATAGATTTAGCCCTTCGCCGGATTGCTACACCTAGGATAGTCCTATAGCCCGTCTTTTCTATAAGAAAATAACCTAAGGCTTCTTTAACTCTGTAAATAAGAAGGAGATAGGCCGGATAACGAGCTTCCGCAAAGTTTTATCCGGTATATAGTCGAGTGGAAGGTAAAGGTAAATAGCTAGTTTTAAGTCAGAGGATACGGAGTAGGGTATAGCCCTGAATCCTAGTGCTTATTAGTCCTTAATATTAGGGGTAAGTTAGAGAAGATACTCTAGGAGAGAGTCTCCCGTAATTGATAGGTTTAGTCAGATAATACGCCTATGGTTATATCCGTTAACGATCGTAAATAACGAGACCTAAAGAAGCGGTATAACTCTCTCGATGTTAATTAGGCTGCAGTGGAGAAATAGTTACTAACTTAGGGCAAACTTTTTGCTCGTGATAAGGAACTAAGGCTTATAGTTATCTTGAACCATATAAAGGACGATCTTTCTAGGAACGAGAAACGGGAAAAGTTATCTGTAACCAAAAAGATACTTAATAAGCGAGATGCGTAACTTAAGGCTAAAGAATACGTATCTAGGTAACAGTCAGTCTAATAGGCTGTCTACGGCTTAATACTTTATCCTTTACTATCCTATTACCTTAGCCTATATTATTAGTAGGATCCCTATAGGAAGAAACACTATTAGCTAAAGGACGTATTATTTAAAACGTCTGATCGCTTAAAGTAAAGGGGATAGTGTTTTGGAGTACTAAGATAATATCCCTAATACTATTCGTAAAGAACTCTATATAGAGGAATAGCAGAGGGTAGAAGCTTTATAATCTAAGATTAATAAATCGCTTATCCCCGAAACTGCCTACCTATTAATATCAACTTCCTAGGAGCGTAGCCTTCTCTATAGCTAGTAGCAGTCAGTCCGGTTATAGTATCGATTTAGCATCCCCCGAAATAGGGGCAAGACGCGGATTAGCTCAGAATTAACGGACCGCGAGATACGGCTATCAGAGAGTATAGCGTATAGCAAGAAATAAACGTCATTAACGATATACTAAAAGCCCAATTTCGGCTTGCTTACGGTGTGACGCTCGCTAATAGCTTAGACCTTAAACAGATCTATAAGGATTATGATATATAATTCTTTATCGAAAACGGACTTGCTATAGGTATCGCACGCCGCTTTATAGGCGATATCAGTAGATGGGCGAGGGGCGTAAGGAATTAATTAAGATGACTTACACTATGCGTGTATGGGAAGATGTGATGATATGAAGACTTAGATGTTGTGTTTCATTGCTCGATATTGATTTGTTGTGATTTAATTCTACCTACTGTAATAGAATTATAAATAATGCTAGCCTTATTGCGCCTAAATCCTTAAGTGTTGATCTACCACACTATTCTGCCATGAAACACTCCGTGTTGATTTTTAATGACTACGCCAGCATGTCGGAAGTGACCGATTGCACTCTGTTCTCGAGACCCGACGACTTTAATACCCCCCCTCGAGGAAAGTATCGAAGCCTTGATCGGGACTTTTTCAACAGTGGCGCCTAATGAAGGCTTTCAGCTCAGAGAAAAACTCCTCAATGGGATTTAAATCGGGCGAGTAGGGTGGCAGATAAACAGCTTTACAGTACCCCAGCGTCGGCGCACATTTCTTTGATTCGATCAGAGTGATGAAAGGAAGCATTGTCCATGACAATCACAGATTTTGGTTCAGGCCATTTTCCGCAGTGCTTAAGAAGCTGCCCGATGAAATCCTCGAATACAGCCGCATCGGTCGCTCCTTGGAATACCCGGGACAGGAGAATACCATCTTGTGCATATGCTGGCAGGATCTGGTATCGCTGGTCACGGTGGAATTCGGATACCTGCAATGGCGTCAGGCCCAACGGAGACCATCCAGTGCGTCTGAACCCGATTCATTTACAGTACGTCCCCTAACTGGTGTCACCACCTACACTCTTTGATGGTTTCTTGAGTCTTCCTGCCAAGACCCACTAGTCTAACTTAGGGATAGCCCGGAACATCAATCTTCCCGTATTGTAAACTATCGATCTCTTACCGTAATTTATTACAATAGCCCATGTATAGTAATTGTATGCGGGATCTATGACAGACCTTGACGGGGGTTTGAGGTTTTTTTCTCAGGAAGTAGTGTATTCTATATAAACACGCAGAGATATATCTAATCCTAATAGATTGTATATATCGCTTTATTTCGACGGCTTAGAATGAATGTATCGTGCGCAGTGTGTATAAGTACAGAACCCAATGTTACACTCTTACTTACGATATCGGCTAATCGATGATTAGGTACTTTTATAAACTTTGAATCTCCCCTGTTAAGGTTAAGGTCAGAAGACTCTGCGTTAGTTATGAATCTAGACTGCTCCCGAACCGTGGGCTAATATTTTTCATAGGGTGAGCCGCAACCTCGGCGACGAATTATAAGCACCTAGGAAGTTAATTACTACTCGTCTAAGCAATCGAAAATGAGCACTACGTACGTGACATACCACTAGGGTGGCAATCCCGAATAGGTAGTGATCCAGACTAATATATACTTATAGGTCGTTCTAGATCAAGACAGCCTTAGGGATTTATTGAGTTATATAGATATGACACGTAGTTGTTTTTTTTTTTTTTTGCCGAATAATGTCCCTCAACTTCTATGAATATTTAACTCGTCAAATATGCCTATCAAAAGGAATTTCTTTGTTGCACTATTCCTCGGTCTCAGTCAAGTCTTTATTGATCCTTGCTCCGCGCAAGATAATGCCACTGCCAGCGCAGGCACAGCCGGCCAGGATTGCAAATCTGCCTGGATCCAAGGCATAGACGTCGGCTCGTGTAACTGCGTCTCAGGAACAAGTTCGACATGCAAGCCTTGCGCGCTAGGGCAATGCGGTCAAACGGCCCTCTCTTCTTCTAGCCATCTGAACCCGAAGGCCTGCGGCCAAGGTTGTGTCGATGCCAATATGGACTGCGACTCGTGCTATATCTGGTTTGACCAGGTATGTACGTGTGTGAAGGCTGGAACTTGCAAGACTAGCTGGACTCCGACATCCACGAACCCTGCATGGGTGTTACTGCCCGCGGGGGACCTTATTTCGACGACGCAGCTGATGCCGGGGATTCTGGAGCTGAACTCCGACGAGCCTTGGCAGTTTGGACAGAGCCAGTATTCACGCAAGAGCCAGGCTTTGGCGATCAACTCGGTATTCCGGCGGACCCAAGAGCAGATCCATGTCCATGTCTGCCCGGCGAATACAATGACCCAGGGCGTACTAGATAACCTAAACCCTGCCAACTTTCAGAAGATGAGCCAGGTCAATGGCTATCCTTGGTTATGTCGAGCCGCGGCCTTTCCCATCAAAGATGTGACGTACGACATACAGGCACAAATCAAGAACCCCATGTTTTGTAAAGACTACATTGGGGCCGCGGTGGTAGATGATAATAAGGGTAGGACATGGGCGTGCGTGACGACGGATGCCCAAGGTACTCAAGCGATTTTCTGTAAATAATGTATATGTTTTGTTTAAGTGGTTGACGGCCAAAAAATTCGACTCAATTCTTGTTTCCATTTGAAGTGTATAGTTATAGTGCAGGAGTGTCACGGATCTTTGTATAGGGTAGAAAGCCCGCAGATCAGCTTGCGATATGATGGCAGCTGGCGCGGGAAAATGGACCTGCTGTGGGTTGAGTCTTGGATCCTGACCTAGGACCGAAGTGCGGGTAATGTCAAGGTTCACCTGCAGTTTTACACACACGAGACTTTATTGAATAGGCAAAACAAGATCCAACATGACCCAGAGCAAGACTCGATCTACAGCTTCATGTTTTCCTTCGTATCCCCCAAACGACGCCTAGTCAGACCACGCTCTACAACAAGATATACTAATTGTCGTCCGTTTCGTTTGTGAACTAGGACGACCCAAAAGTTGTATCAGCCAATAGTCTTAATCTATATCTAGTGTTCTCTTCTTATGAAGAAAGAAGATGGATGATGAGAGATACGATAGATGATGGATTCTAGGTATGAGGCTGTGGATCTAGATATCATAGATGCTGAGGCAAGGATGTGGTTAAGAGGGGCAATATCACCAATTCAATGCGAACACTCCTAACGGCCAGTTATCAGGGGGTGTTAAATCACAAAAGTAATTTCTGACAGCGGTCAGAAAATGTAGGGCGTAATGCGGATATGCTATTGAGGATGTATGCGATAGGTTGGATGTATGATCCTTGCAGCTAGGTCATCGAGTCCTCGCCAAAGCAGAAGACAGGACATGAAATGATCATACACGCCTTCCGTGCCTGGTTTATTTAAAGGTTAATTGTGTGTCAAGCTGTTCTAATGCTTAGTTCTACCCTCCATTTCTAGCTCTCGCACCTTACCTGATCGACAGGCGTTCTACTCTATGCTACTAGATCCGTAACACCAGTGCACAAACACATGAGGGAGGATTCCACATTACTCTCCACGCCCACACTATACAGTGTTAGAAAATGCGTAATAGCTTCTAAAACACATCGTAAATCCTCCTAGCCATCCTGCGCACGACTTGGATTCAGATTGATCGACATTGACAGCGTGTTACAATTTGAAACCTGAGGTATAGTAGAAGTATTCATCACGCAGATCAAGATTGCGCTCACTGGCGTTCTGTCCGGATGTCTTTTGGACCACCATTGGAGGCAAGAACACCGCTAATGCTTGTTTTGTTGCGTGGACATCGAGCCCATTCCAAAGAAACATCCACGTCTCATCAAGATACAAATCAGGCTCCTATAAAGGATGATCGCAAAGGCCTTTTAGCATAATCGGTATGATGCTTCGGGAGCGCCACTTTTATTGAGTTAGTGGCGCTTTGACGCTTCCGAACAATTGCATTCTCCTCAGAGCACCACGATACGCATGCTTCAGTCAGCATCTACCTTCTGTGACGTAATAATTCCCCGCTGATGATCATGTCATGAAAAAGCTCGTGCTTCGAAAGGGCTAGGTTAGGCGCCATCTTGGGTTGGCCACTTATGTCTGGTTGTCCATGATCTTCGTACCAAGGTATGGTCGTTTTTAAGATGGAATTTCGAGGTGTCAGGCGCTTGAATGATACAAGTAATATACGGCAATCTACCAGTTTGGTTACCTCTTGTATTTTACGATACGAAAAATACTGACAGGATGTTCGCCGGAAAATCCTAATGTGTACGACGAGCGTGTCTTGGCAACCAGGGGTTAAGAAACAATCGGAGAGTGTAGGTGGTGACACCAGTTACGGGACGTACTGTATCGCATCCAGACTCATCCACATAAACCAGATGATACGATTTGAAGTCAGATAGGTTATGTAGGTAGAAATCCCGTAGATCGGCGGTTTGTTCCTTTGCTTTCTGTCGAGCTATCTTCTTCGACTAGCCGACCGAAGTAAGAGCCCGCTTGAGACTCGAGCTTATCACCTAAATATGAAACTCATCCCAGAGGAAAAGTACCATTTCATCCACATATAGGCTAGGCTTCTCGAGAAGATAGTCACATAAGGTCTGAATCATCGGAGGCGTGGTGCTTCGTCGCCGCGCCGAGGCGAGTTAAGGGAGCTCTGACATTTCCGAAGAGGCGAAGATTATTGCATATATTGATGATTGGGCGCTCGCTATACTTAGTACCTACGGCTATCTGTGATATAGTCAGTGATCCGCTATATACTATATCACGGATCATCTCCAGTTTAGGAGATAAGCGAGGCGCCATTTTCGGAGGGATAGTGGAAGGTGGCAAATAGTATCGTTGACGCACCGTGGAGGAAGACTTTTCTCTATGCTCTCCCCTGCTTACCCCTCTGCTCAGGGGGCGGGTGAAATAAACTTTGTTAAAGGTGCTGGGGGATATATGACTACTAGGAACTGCACGTGACTGTAGGGCTGCTAGTTCCTGGGATTGTGGTGGTACTCGGCGATGTGAAAACTGCGGGCGTTGATCAGTGTTAACGTAGAGCAATAAACGGTTATTTTCAGCCCGAGAATAGCGAGACTTACACCTAGTCTCATGTAATTATGTACCGTAGCTATACTAGTAGCTGTAATTATTGTAGCAGATCTAAACTTCAAACTCGTTGCATCACTGGTGAGGCCCACAGCGAAAGTACATCTACCTAACGAACGAGGCTGCTGTACCAAAGATTTCCAACGGCTAGCGCGGGCGATGGATATGCTATTTATGCGTCAGATAAATGATTATATTCTGCAAGCGAGAGGAATATGACACGGCCTAACGAACAACCAATTGCCACATTTGTTGCAGATATAGTAAACAAAGAGACTGGACGGCCGATACTCCGCAGGCAACCACAATAGGTTGAACCCATTATAGATTATCTAGGACGAGTTGTTACATAAGCCGTATATATATAGTTCTGCCATTGTCAAACCATAGAGGTTAGGCACATCAGATTTAGTGGATCCTAGCTTTATAATACCAATAATTGTGTGAAGATAATTAGCCGTGGACTGATCAAATTGGAGGAGGTGAGGCGAGTAAATATGAAGAGTGGACGTGCATTGGCACGTAACCGGATCCCAGATCCTGACGGTGTTATTATAGGACGATAATGCGAGTCGGCTTCCATCTAGTGACCAGGTAATTAACGTAGGCAGGCCACTATACCCCTCGAGAAATGACGAGTACTAGCTGGTGGCCGGATCCTAGATCCTACTGGTTATATTAAGGGAGGTTAATACAAGACGGCTTTTATTTAGTGACTAGGTAATTAACTCAACCGAGTGACTATACTCTATAAGGATTATCGTGTACTAGATAGTAGCCAGACTCTAGACCCTAACGGTCTTATTGATGGCCGCTAATACGAGTTAGCTTCTATTCAGCGACTAAATAATCGAGTAGATAGAGTTACTATATCCCTTAAGGATTATTAGCTAGTGGCTAGATCCTAGATCTTAATAGTCTTATTATAGGAAACTTATATAATTTAGATTCTATTTAGTAACTAGGTAATTAACGTAGGAAAGCTACTATACCCCTTAAAATAGAAGTGTATTAGCTAGTAGCCGGATCCTAGATCCTAATAGTTATATTATAGGACGCTAATATAAGTTAGCTTTTATTAGACGACTAGGTAATCGAAATAATAGAGTTACTATATCCCTTAAAATTAGATACGCACTAGCTAGCGGCTATATCCTAGATTTTAACGGTTTTATCCGCGGACGCTAATACGAGTTAGCTTCTATTAGGCGACTAGATAGTTAACCGGACTAAGTAATTATGCCCCTCTAAGGTAGACGTTCTCTGGCTAATAGCTATATCCTGGGTCCTAATAGTCATATTTTAGGATACTAAGTCGAGTCGGCTTCTATCTAGTGAACCACGATTCGGAAAAATTGGCCGGCAATTTTCCATAGCGGAGTTTTGCATGGTGACGATGGCCACACGTCGAAGCTTATCCGCGCCGTAGCCCATGCAGAACAGGTCTGTCGCCCATTTGAGAAGCAAAAAGACTGGAGGATCTCGGGTGATATGTGGCTCAAAATTGGAAATATGAGTAAGTCACTCGGCTAAACTACCTCTTAAAGCAGAACAGTCCCTAGTCTCTGCAATCTGCCGATATCAGCGGGTTAAAATCTGTCGGTACCAATTGCTAAGAAATGCTTTTCATTGGTAGTCCCTGCCTAGTTTTTTCGGAAAGAGATTTTCCTGAGTTGGAAGGGCATCCCATTCTACTTCCGTGTGCTGTGATAGATGATAAACCTTGAAGCTGCGGGCACCCACTCAACTGTATGACATTTGGTGGTAGTCTTCCACCCTTTGATTTAAAATTTCCATGCAAATCTGTGCAATTACTGTAATCCTGTGTTTCTCACATCCATGCAGACTGTCATGGTGAGTCGAGGTACTCCCGCTATCGTGATATAAGTAGACAACCCTCAATACATTTACAGACAGATCCCGGAGGCATGCGTATCAAGATGTGGAACTGCTTAAAGTTCGCCACGAACACCAGGCCGTTTTCGGGATACCGATGTCATTAAGAACTTCACGGTGTGGTACAAACCATGAGCGTGACAAGGTCAATGGCTGACTCATTTATAAGTTGTCATGACAGGTGCAAATACTGGACCTTTGAGGAGGAGACTGCATCGTCTCTTGCCCGTAATATAAACTCGTCACAGATAGTTTTTCTTGGCCGCATTGAAGAAAAAGCCAACCCTGTGATTTTGAACATCCAGTCAGCCAATCTGTCCATCAATTCCTCATTTGTTCTTGTCAACTTGACCAGCCCTGTTCCTATGTACATATCGGCCGAGCATCTGCCGTCCAATCGGCATGTCCCAACCATTGATGTGTTCATCGAAAATTCTGGGGTTTTGGCGTGCCCATGCACTCTAGTTGCGGAGTAGAAAGACATAGAAGTATCGTTGAGTTGTAATTCGCGGAAAAGTACCTCGGGCTTTCCTGCTGACTATATTTTTGTGAGCAAGATCCGCGAGTCAGGTCCCGGTGCCCGGATTGTCAACATATCGGCCGCCTCCCATCCATGCAGTGATTTAAATTTTGACAATCACAATGTCTCTATGATTTCAGCAAAATTGAATCGTCTTCGACCCACAATTGCTAGTCCAGTTCTTAGCAAAAGATGGTCAGAAATATTACGTCTGGACGGCTTATGCTCAATCCAAAACGGCTATTATCCTCGAAAACAAGGCACTGGTATCTAGATTATCAAGCAGTGAAGTCTCTATCCTGTCACTTCTACCGGATGTGAGGAGCTTTGCTTAGCGTTTCTTGAATCAGAAAATTGACTGTTCCCTCCCCATCATACCTGCTTCTTGTAACTTTCAACTGCCAGTCATCCACATGGGCTTGATCGACACAAGAACGATCCACGACCTAAACATGCTGTCGTTGAGGCGACGAAAGCCTTCAAGTCTATATGTCTCAACCTCTGTGAATCTGATTGAAGATATCCAAAATCCCCAATAGCGAACCTTGCGTCTAGATCACTTCAGCAAGTTTGCTCTACTATTTAGTGGCAGTTGGTCAGAAATAAAATAGACTATCAATTTAACAAATGATACTCTTGCGTTTTGACGGGCATGCTTAATGGTTAAATTCGGTTTGTTTCAATCTGGGAGTCAAATCTTATGATTGTCAACTTCATTCCGCAGCTGACTTTGCAAATGAAGACGTCTAAGCTGAGTGCCTGTGGACATTGATTGGACACACTTTTGACGTAGTAAAGATCAGGCGCCCACGCACTTAACCTCCGAGCAAGCGGGTGATGTGCAAGTCAGATGGAAGTCTGTGAGACATAAACCATAATTGTTTATCTCAATGGTCCATGCTTGAAAAGAATATACAAAATGTTGAGCTGCTTTTAATAAGGCTGAAATCTTCTTGAGAACTTGTCTGTAGCTGTTTCAGCGCAAATGGAATTATCCCGGGACACTGTGGAAACGCATCTGAATTTCCCACGAAAACTCGCATAGCTTCGAGCGGCGGCTTATATCAGGATACATCTCCAGATCTTCTAGAGACTCAGACTCACGGCCTTTCCTCTTCTATGCATCACTCGCCCAGCCCCTTGGAACGCCCTCCTTCACAGAGGATTACCAAATTTCCGGGCCAATCTCGAAAAGAGCAAGCAATGCGCTGCTACATCAGGGCCAAAAAAGAACAAAGCTTGGACATGATCGTATGATTTGGATGAGGAGAGTTGAGTTGGAATCGCGGCTGTGGAGTCATCGGACACAAAATGAGATGCGCGAGACACTAGAAGCGGACTACACTTTGCCAGAAATCATTGAAATCGCTATTCATTTGGGAATCAAAGTCCAATAAGCATGGCGACGAAACGCCAACAAAGCTATATGCAAAAAGCAATAATATCTGTACAGTCCAAAAAATAAGGCCTGAAGCAATTTTTTAGACAACTCTTGGAGGATTTCCCCAAGAGCATTTACTGCACGGTAGGCAAGTCGCCCGAAAGAGGCAGCTTGCGCGATGAGCTACCGACATACACCTTCTTCTGGGCACTGCTGACAACCCAGTTCTGTTCAGAAACGTCCCAGTTGGAAAGATCGCGGCGAGTGAGGGTGGCTGTCCATTGAAGCTGCCGGCCGGGAGCGATAGTGACACGGTCGAAGGCACGAAGGACGCGAACAGGGTCTTCGTCACCACCGAGGGCCACGTAGAGCTGGGGGACTTCATCACCGGTGACAGAGCCAGTGTTGGTAATGGTGGCGCGGACCTGGATCAGCTCGTCGAAGAGACCAGAGTTGCCTCCCGAGGGGCCACTGGCAGGCAAAAGCTCCTGGGGGTTGCCGTTGGTGGCGCCCGCGGGAATATAGTCCTCGGTCTTCATACCGTAGTCAGGGTCCCCGGAAGACTCTTTGAGGTTGGTCGAATTGAGCCACGGATAAAGGTACTGCGTGACACGCTTGATGCCGCTAGGGAACAAGTAGTCAGATGCCTGGCCGGCTTTGCCGAGAACAGGAGCCTTCTTGGTCTTGCCGGTGGTGGCACGGTACTTGTCGGCATCCAAGACGGTGATCTCCAAGTCGGAGAACTCGAAGCTAGTGTAGCTCAGACCGTGTCCAAATTCGTAGATGGGCTCTTCGCCATCCTTGTCGAAGCGGCGGTAGTCAATGAAAACACCGTCGGAGAAGTCATCCTGAGGAGCTCCAATGCCGTTGTTGGGTTCAGTGAGAATAGCCTCACCGTAGGCCTTGCGGCTCTTGCCCCAAGTGAAAGGAGTCTTACCGCCGGGATTGACGCGGCCGTACAGGATGTCGACCAAGCTGCGTCCACTTTCCTGGCCAGGCAGACCAGCCCAGAGAATCGCGGTGATGTTAGGGTTCTCGTACCAGTCACCAATGAGAACAGCACTGGGGGTGTGCATGATGACAATGGTGTTGTTGCAGTTCTCGGCAGCAGTTTTGATGACCTGCTCGCCGTTTTTCCAGAGAGTCATGTTCTTGCGGTCACCCTCATTGCCATCCACATTGATGTAGCCCTCGCCAGAGTCAGCATTGACGAAGACCAAGGCGACAGTAGACTGCGATGCAATGTCGGCGATTTGTGCCAGGGCGCCGTTATCGGTAACAGCGAAGACGTTGGTCTTGCCAGCGCTGTAGGTCAAAACCTCATTCTGGATGGCCTGCTCCGGCGTGATCAGGTAAGGGAAGTTGGCAGTGCCACTGCCCCAGCCCATAGCCAAAGTACCATTATCACAACCCCGATCAGAGCAGCCGTTTGCACCGTAGGCGTTGGAGCCAGCATCTTCGCCGATGATTCCGACCATGGCCTCGCGGTGTGTCAGAGGCAGACCGCCAGTGTTCTTCAGCAGAACAGTGCTGTCGGAGCCGATCTTGCGGATCACATCAGCGTGGTCGCGTTGAACATTGACACGCTCGTTGAGTTTGACGTAGTTCTCGCTCACAATGAAGTGCTCGTAGCCATACTCGTCGCGGGTCCAAGAGCTGAAGTTGGGGGGAGTGCGGTAACGATCACGGCCAACCTTGTAGTAGGCAGCCATGATACGGACAGCCATATCATCCAGACGCCACTCGGGTACAGTGCCATTCAGCACGGAGATGGTCAGGTTGGTACCCCAGTATGAGTAAGGGCTACCCAGGATAACGTCACCGGGCATAGACATGTCCAAGCCAGCAAGAGTGTCGCTGACACCACTGTGGTGCGCACCCCAGTCACTCATGACGAAGCCCTGGAAGCCAAGCTCACTCTTGAGCAATTTGTTCAAAGTGTAGCTGTTGGAGCAACCGTAGCTGTTGTTGATCTGGTTGTAGGAGCACATGATGGAGCCTACGCCGGCACGGACCGAGTCGACGAAAGGCCAGAGATACAGCTCGTGCATGCTTTTGTCGTCAATGTTGGCGCTGATACTCTGAGTGATGTTGTATCCGTAGCCCTGAGCCTCGCCCGCCTGGCGGAAATGCTCCTGCTCGTTACCGATATAGTGCTTGGCACAGGCAATGACACCCGCATCTTGGATACCCTTGATAGTCTCGGCCATCATCACACCGGTGAGAACGGGATCCGGAGAGAATCCCTCCCAGACACGACCTCCGTCGGGGTTCTTGCCCAATGGTCCAGCAACGGGGCCCAGCTGAACATCGACACCTTTATCGCGATGTTCCTCGCCCATCGCCACACCACGTTGGTAGGCGAGTCTCTTGTCCCAAGTCGCAGCAACGTTGATACCGGCAGGGAAACCCGAGTTGTAGTCAGCTGTTCGTGGTTAGCATCTCGTGTCGATCACCAAAAAAAAAAAAAAAAGAATTTTATCGTACCGTCGCGAACACCGAGGGGTGAATCCTGCATACACATTCCCCACATTCCCAGTCTGACACGAGTTCTGTCAGTGACATCTGACTCACAAAACATCTTCTGAGTATGTGTGCCGACTCACCTGGGAATACCACCCGTTTCACCGACACATCGTTCCTGTTCCCAACTGTGTTTGTTAGTCCCACATCTGATTTCCGGATTAGGAAATATGCTTACCCTGCACCAGTAGTCAAGTTGACCTTCTCATCGAGAGTCAGGTTTGACACGAAGTCAACAGCGCGCCTGTGGGCTTCAGCCCAGTCACCAGCACCAGTCGACCAGGGTGAAGGATAGAAAGGGGGAGAGTATGCCAATTCCTGTCGCGGCGGGGCGTCAGTTCTATTCAATCCCATCAGACACCAAAAGCAGATCACTTACACTGGCACCGGCGACCGAGGCCGTCAGGACGGCAGCTTCCAACCACCCAAGCTTCATGTTTGCAGGGTAGTGAAAGGCTGGACTGCTTCAGGGACTCTCTGAATCAGAGAACCGAATCTCGCAGCTGTGGAAATGGTGGATTGACAGAAATTAGGAATATTGTGGGAATCCAAGTCGATTTAAATGTTCGAGGACCAAGGAAGGGACCAACAGGGATGCTAGTGCATGTCGTAATTCTCCATAAAATATCATTACACGGGGAAGCTTGGAGATGTGGAGAATGTAGCAACGATCGGCATATAGCCGGAAAGCCGCCAAACTACGTGACACTCAGGCACGCGTTTGTCTCTCTGTTTTGGCCTTGGCACACCTTTACAATTTGTACTCTACGCATAGAAAAGCACTCCCTTGGGAAGGGAATGTGCCACTGTGAGAGGCTGGCAATGTGAGGGAGGCGGGATACATGGACCCCCTTCTGTCCTGAGATTCAAGGGGATCTGGAACCCAGCACCCTCGCGTAACATGATCGTTGCTGTTACAATGTAAGACAAACTTCACAATTCTACTTCGCACACGCCGAACACGGCAGCCGCCTAAACTTCGGCGCCGTAAGCCATTTCTACCACACCCCACGTCCGTGCCCGCTCCAATGGTACTGTACTTCGCCCGCTAATTCTCCGTTCGAGGAATGCCCGTTCGAGGAATGCAGCAGCTGAGACTCTCTGGAAGAGCGCGTTCTGGCGTTCATATAGCATAGTTAAACATCCAAAAGTAAATATTCTGCAGACGACGATGCAAAACATAATGTAGATCTCATGGCAAACGCGCAGAGAAAGGAGGAGCGGGAGAATTGGAGATACTCGATGGAGGCGATCTCCATCTTTCTTGCCCGATGGGGAAATTCCTCGTTGAGAAAGTGGTAAAATGTTACCCAGGTTCTACTCGGATGATGCTTTCCCGCGAGAATAACTTGGTTCTTTCCGTCCTGAAGTGGGGGCAAATGGAGATGAGTGGCACTCTCGATCCCACATGGCTTATGCTTTTGTTTGCCCGATCCATGGATTCTAGACCGAACACTAGGGCTTCACAATACACACGCTTCCAATGTCCACCCGGGTGGTTTGCTTCGTCCGAGCTACGAGTCCCTGCTCAAAACTATCATGTCTTTGGAAAAAGTGCGCGGTCAACATGACCTTGGGGTGAAAAATGGATCACGGGGAGCCAGTGCGGTGTAGGCGTGGGGGAAGAAAGTGCGGGGCTCCAGGATGCCGATGTACTCCAGGTCCTAGCTTCATGCGGCATTACTTCCTCTAAAGAGGGGCTTAATTACTCGGCCCTTCTGGCGCAGCTTACTATGAGAGAGGGATCCGCCCACTCAGGTGGCATCTCACCCGACCCAACGCCTGATGTCAGACTGGTCCGATGCCGCTCAACGCAGCTCATGCCGACTAAGCCTGCCGAGTTTTAGTCTCTCAAAGTGAGCTGCCGGTCAAATCCTGCGGTCTGTCAAGACCTCGGTGTTCCGGCATCCGCACCGAAAGTGTTCAGCCCACGCTATTCACCGGCCTCGAGCGGGTGATTGCTGCTTCATCGGTCCCCGAAGGTCAACGGGAAATATGCGAACCCGGAGCCATCATTCCACGGGACATCATGAATTCAAGCTGTGTCACAGTCTTGAAGACTACCAGGAGCTGTCGCACTATAATGAAATTCCAACTATGGCTGTTGCTCGGCGCCTGTCCGATGTCGTCCCTCGGTGGGGACTCGTAAATTGAGCTTCATACACAATTTGCCCAGACCATGTTCGACTTGACTCCGGTTTCTGGAGTGCAGAGTCTGGGGACTGTGGAGATTGGGAACCAGGAAATTTCGGGAAGTTCCCGGCCGGACTCTTTTCCCCAACAAACTTCATACGCTTCCTGACGGCGGTATTTGTTATGGAGACCAAGTCGATCCCTGCCCAATCTCTTTTTTCTTTGCTAGGCGTTACAACTTCATAGGCTGGACTTGCAATTATTCACGGCTAATCGTCGGCAGATTGTTTATGGTTTGTTATTTCCCATTCAAAGTTTTTTTCCCCTTAGTTTCAATCCATTTCAATCTTTATCCGGGTTTCGACCACTTGACTTTGGACAAAACATTTAAGACAACTGCCCTTCGTAGTAAGGTTTCTATGCTTAGAAGGTGAAGTCTTTTGAACCTGAAATGTATCCATGCCAAGTCCTCATCCTCTAAGTTATCTGGACCGGACAAGATTGAAAGAAGTCAAGTTGTCACAGTCAAGTGCAGTCCGTCTAAATAGCCTGATTTCGAGACGTCGTCTCCGTCGCCTAGCCCTCCCGCTCATCTACTTACCACCTCAATGCAGTTCTCTGCGTGGCGAGTTCTTCCTCAGCGTGAGTCAGGATGGTCACGTGATGCCAACGGCGCATGTCACCACTACCCCCTGATTGGCCGAAGCGATTGCAAAGACAACATCTAGTAGACTTTTGCATGAATAAAATCCAGAACATGATGATCATGATTTCTGCTGTTCGATTTGGATATTTTATTTGAGAAAAGCACAATCCAAGATGTCTGACTTGGAGGCTAACCCTCCCACATCTCTCCCCAACGACCATCATTACGTCTCTAAACCCAGAGTCAGTGACAAAGATGAAGAGATCCACGACCATGCGGCCAGACACACATCCGCATTCAAACAACTCGGGATTCTTGATCGCTTCCTCGCTGTGTGGATTTTTCTGGCTATGGCAATAGGAATCATTCTTGGGAACTTCGTCCCTAGTACAGGTCCGACGCTACAAAGGGGACAGTTTGTTGGCGTGTCTGTACCAATCGGTAAATTCATCTATTTCATTGACGAATGTAACATTTCGTGAGAGTTCTCTGACTTATTACTTTTACAGCCGTCGGCCTGCTGGTTATGATGTATCCGATTCTTTGCAAAGTGCGATATGAAACTCTGCACCGAACATTTCGTTCCAAGAAGCTTTGGATCCAGGTCGCTTTTAGCGTGGTGGTGAATTGGCTTGTGGCACCTTTCTTCATGGTAGGTTTTCCACACAAAGTCATTTCCTCTTTGTATTGACGGCAAATGCAGCTAGCTCTATCGTGGGCATTTCTACCTGATGAAAGGGGACTAAGAGAAGGATTGATAATAGTGGGGATAGCCCGGTGCATTGCAATGGTAGGTTCATTCTTACTGAAACGGGATACATTCGGCTAATTAAAGTAGGTTCTCATCTGGACAGGTCTTGCTGGTGGAGATAGTGAATATTGCGCGATCCTTGTGGCAATCAATTCTGTCTTGCAGATGGTGCTCTTTGCACCCATGGCCATCTTCTTCATCGAGATCATAAGCGACGAGGACATCTCAGGGTTACACTACCCCTTAGTGGCTCAAAGTGTTGGTGTCTTTCTCGGAATTCCACTAGGCGCCGCCATCTTGACTCGGTTCGGGTTGCGTAGCGTGGCAGGGGAGAAATGGTATCAAGAAAAGTTTCTGAAATGGATCAGTCCACTGTCACTGATCGGCCTGCTTTTCACAATCCTGGTCTTGTTTGCCTCGCAAGGCCGGCACGTGGTGCATCAGATTGTCTCCGTGGTTCGGGTTGCTGCTCCGCTGATCGTTTATTTTGCTGTGATCTTTCTAGCGACGCTGCTGGTGACCCGGCGCCTTGGCTTTGGGTACGAGCTTTCCTGTACCCAGAGCTTCACTGCTGCGAGTAACAATTTTGAGTTGGCTATTGCGGTCGCCATCGCCGTGTTCGGCGTTGATAGCGACCAGGCTTTGGCGGCAACTGTTGGGCCTCTGGTGGAAGTGCCCGTGTTGTTAGGGTTGGTGTATGTAGTCAAGTGGTTTGGCAAGCGACATAATTGGTGATTTGTCAAACCCATATGCCCAGCTGGTCGATCAAATATTATTGCTGATTTCATCCAACACTTGAAATAAGATTTGATTTTGTACGCGACAGCCGTCGCCAGATTTTCCTGATCTGAAGCCAGACCAAAGTCTCCGCCGGATCTCTTCGATGTCCGCTCCACTTGTGTTGTATTGGTCAATTAGTTCGTCCGCAATGGCACACATGGTCGTGTTCATCAAGTCGTCATTAGACATAGCGGGCCAGAGCTTTGAGCTCCCTTGCCCCGAACTGGCGCAGCATAGAGCAGGGCTTGGGTTGTCCAACTTTTGAGGTTGCTTTTCCGTCGGTCTCGCCTCTGCTGAGACACATCCGTCAAAAACCTTTGTATTACTATCTTCATCTCTTCTTGGGCCCCCATTGGTGCTTTGAGAGGCTGTAGAGGCACTTGTCGGCGATGAGGAGGCAACTGGTTTATTGGGACGCTGCATGGCAGGAATTGCGACCTTACGAGCCGCCACCACGCCTTGATCAGCCAAATCCACATACTGCTGGATCAAATCGACTGAAACGCCCAGTGAAACCAAAAGGGACCGGAGATTCCGGTTCTCGGAGTCCAATCTTTGGAGGGTGAGCCTGTGCTCAATGTCCTTCTGCTGCGCTTCTTTCTTGTACGCCGCCAGCTGCTGCTCCAGGTCTCGTGTATACTCTTGCTTCCGAGCACGGCTCTTTCGCTGGTTGTCGCGAACTCGCGCCAAGCGCTGAAGATCCTATGTAGGCAGTCAGACATCAGATTATGCTTCGTGAAGTGAACTGAGGGAGTAAATACCAACCTTTTGGCTCTTGTCGTCCATCACGACTGCACAGTTTACCCTTTGGGAAGAGAAAAGCAGCGCATCGCGAAAGAATGTAATGTAGGCTACGACCGCCTCCCGCAAAAAGCTTCCCGCCTATCTGAATCGTCCATTCAATCACGTGAAATGTATCAAGCTTTCTTTGTAGCCTTACATATCAGGCACCACTAACATCAAATTATCATGCAAATCTATCGTAGTTCAGTTTGAAACTGGAGATTATTCCTGGAAGACAAATGATGGAATGTGCCCGGTGTAGTCCGTACAATCCGCGCAAGGGGCGAAAGAAGGAAATTACGCCGATTGGGTCGACTCTGGCGATGCACGAGCCCATCGTGGGGTAAAGCTGTAGTCCCCGGGAGTACACACACAGGGGAGTACAAGCCAAGACGTTCTTCAAACTCGATCTTGGAGACTTTGAAAAGGGCCTCAACCTAAGCCAATAAGCAGCTGAGCGTATGAAGGCAAATCTTGGCCCAAAACGTGATCGCGCCTGCATATGTTGCCCGCAAGCAGCAGGCCGACGTCACTGGCCGTAACTGCCCCGGGTGTGGCATGCCCCAGCCTTTCCCTCCCCAGCTGAGCTTAGCGCTTTCCTTCAATGCTCCCTCGACATTCCCCATATATCCAAACGCGCGCGATCGCGCGACTGATTTCTTGACTCCTCTTGCCACCTTCATCGTATCTTATTCACTATGGTCTCCACGCGACACCACCCTAGGGAGTTTCCCTCGCCTGAAAAGGCATCGAAGGAACTAGTCAAGTCTGCACCCGCCACCACGACCAACGGCAGCTCGCGCAAATGGGTACATACACCTTCCGTTGCGCTCACAATCTGGCTTGTCATTTCCGTGCCCTTGGTCGCATGGGATGCGGGCTATGTACTATTGCGCCCACATAGTATGCCGGGAGGCCGACTGCATTCGCCCATCTGGACCCCCTATGCGCTTTACGGTACAGTCGATTATATCTATGGCTGGCCTGCCTACAATGCACGCAATGGTTTCACGGCTGCGCAAACTGTGATGAACATTGTTGAGACCATCGGCTACATCTACTACTTGTGGATCGTATACTTCCATGGCTCCACGGTCACGAGCGGTCGTAATGCGCGCAAGACCGAGAAGGGCCTTGTTTGGATGTTGACTGGCGACAAAGTCGTCCCTGGGCGTATTGGCGCGATTGCGGCCCTGGTCGCATATACTGCTTCGGCGATGACTCTGAGCAAGACCGTGCTTTACTGTATGCTGTGTGCTACCTTCTGTGTCGCGTAAGCATGCGCTAACGGATTTAGGGCTGAATGAGATCTTCTCGGGCTTCGACAACATCGGTCACAATGATATGTCGGCTATAATCTTCCTGTGGATCATTCCTAAGTGAGTCTGACTTGGCACATAGCCTGTCGCACCCTTTTTTCATAGGTATTTTTGATCTAATCAAGTTATTGCAGTGGACTCTGGATCGTTTTCCCTACCTACAACATGTATTGTCTTGGCCTGGAGATTTTGAATGCACTTGAACAGGCGACACCGCGCGGGAAGCCCGGCCGCCCGAAATCCACTTAGGTCCAATAGCAGCCAATGAACCGAGATTGCCTTTCGTGGAGCACTTGATGAGTTAATGGCAGAGCATTGCGGTCATGACATATAGAGTCGGCGGTAGCTTAATAGTGGAGAGGGCTTCTTAATGCGTTACGGAGAGATATATGGAGACTTAGCCATTCAGGTCTTGGAGAGCCAGGGTCATCCTTGTCCATTGTTATGTGTTTAGGTCTCGGAGTCTTCGCTAGTCCGAGAAATTATCGATTCACCGATCGGTTGTCCCACAGCAATAGTTCGGCCCGAGAGGACTACCCGCAGGGAAGTTTTGCGAGAAGGGGTAACGACTAACGGCCGGACTATCGATATCGCCACGGTCTATTGTTCTTTACAGCTCCGCCGTAGCTCCAAGATGATAGGTTTTAGTAATCAACGGCCCTTTCACGGCATCCGAAAGCTTGTCAAGATGCCTTGTGTTAACGTTAGTGATGTGATCGTAGCCGAGTCCGGACAGCATGTAACATGAGAATCTCGCTTCCGTGGGTCCTTGCGCTGCTCCTCTTTTCTTTTTGGGCGCCGACGTGATCAGGCGAGTACTATGTGGCTGGAGTTGCAGGCCTAGTCATTCGTCATTAAATCCCAAGTGAAGCGAAGCTCCGTAATCTTTTGCGCCGCCAGTGGACGCTCGTGCCAAGCCGCCATTCGCCGAACCTTTCCCCATATTCCCATATTCCATCAATCTCCTCACTTTCCCCGTCCGACCCCGACTTAGCCCGCCTCAACTCTTCAAGATCCTTTTCGACCCGATCCTGGGTTTCGCTGTCATCTGGTCCTTCCTCTTCCCTCACGACCGCGCTAAACGATGCTTCGGGCTTCGATCCTGGGGTATCCGCACCCGTCATGATCCCTCCCGACTCCGACGATTCGCCATTGAGAACCTCTGGTGCAAGCTTCGGCTTGGGCCAGGAGGACTCGGCAGCATTCCCAGACGACTTTGATACGCAAAGCCATGCAAGTTCCCGCGGTCCCGGCAGCACACACACAGGCGACCCCGCGAATGGCCCCGACCACGGCGGGCACGATGACCACCACCACTCCAATCAAAATGACAGCGGTGAAGCCCTTGACTCGGCACCCGCTGATAATGAAAATGACGACAAGCCGGTCTGGAGTGAAATGAAGACCAAGGCGGGCAAGGAAAGGAAAAGGCTGCCGCTAGCCTGCATTGCCTGTCGCAGGAAGAAGATCCGATGTTCAGGCGAGAAGCCCGCTTGCAAGCACTGTACTCGCTCGAGGATTCCTTGCGTGTATAAAGTGACCACAAGGAAAGCGGCGCCGCGAACGGATTACATGGCTATGCTGGACAAGCGACTCAAGCGAATGGAAGATCGCGTGATCAAGACTATTCCTAAAGACGAGGCGAGAGATATGGTTTCAATCGGCAGGTCAATAGTGAAGCCCTCTCAAGCCCAACCGACCAAGGCGCAGAAGAAACGAAGTGCAGAGGAGGCATTTGCCGCGGAAATGGACGATTGGACTCGAGGAGGCCGTCGACCGCCCCATGAAACGTTCCCAATGAATCGCGAAATCAAGTCAACCGACGGCACAGGGCTTTTGACCGAAGGCGCGGAGTTCTTACCTTCATTGGAGATACAGGAACATTTAGCCGAAGTCTTCTTCGACTGTGTTTATGGGCAGTCGTACCTCCTGTTACACAAACCGAGCTTCATGCGCCGGCTCAAGGCTGGCACAGTTCCCCCTGTCCTCATTCTCGCCGTCTGCGCCGTATCGACCCGATTCTCCACACATCCACAGCTGAACTCAGATCCTCCGTTCTTGCGTGGGGAAAACTGGGCCAATCCCGCCGCGGCGATTGCTCTCAGTCGACACGACGAGCCCAATATCACTATTCTTACTGTTTTCTTACTTCTTGGACTTCATGAGTTTGGCACGTGCCACGGTGGAAGAAGCTGGTCCTTCGGAGGTCAGGCATTACGGATGGCATACGCCCTACAGCTCCACCAAGAACTTGAGCAGGATCCATTGGCAGGTCAAAATAAAACAAAGTCGCAGTTGAGCTTCACAGATCGAGAAATCCGACGGCGAACCATGTGGGCATGTTACTTGATGGACCGATACAACTCGTCAGGAAGCCAGCGTCCACCTATTGGAAACGAGAAGTTCCTTCACATTCAACTTCCCATCAAAGAGACCCACTTTCAAATGGAGATACCAGGGCCTACGGAAGACTTGGACGGGAATATTCCCAATCCAACTCCAGAAAATCTCGGCCAATTATCCAATGCCAGAGATAACATGGGAGTATCAGCGTACATCATTCGCGCCATCGTCATCTGGGGTCGTATTGTCGACTATTTGAACCTCGGGGGTAAACGAAAGGACCCTCATCCTCTTTGGCACCCGGATTCTGAATATACGCGTATGAAGCGACAAATCGAAGAATTCTCGGCCTCATTACCAAACTCCCTTGTGTTCACCTACGAGAATCTCCAGATCCACGCCGCGGAGAAAATCGCAAATCAATTCCTATTTCTTCACATCATCATTCATCAAAATACTTTATTCCTGAACCAGTTCGCCATTCCCCTCTCGCCTGGAGGGCGACCTCCTAGGGACATGCCGAAGCCGTTCCTCAGTAACGCCGGTCGAGCTGCGGTGGAGGCTGCCCATAACATCTCCGTGCTCTTCGATCGGGCCTCCGCCTATCCTCTTACAGTACCGTTTGCTGGCTATTGTGCCTATACAGCTAGCACAGTTCATATCTGGGGTATCTTCTCCAAAAATGTGCAGTTGGAGGCTCGATCCAAAGAGAATCTCCGACACACGTACCGCTACCTCAACAAGATGAAGAAGTATTGGGGCATGTTTCATTACATGGTTGAAAGCGCCAAGGACCGGTATAGGCAGTTTGCCGATGCAGCCATCAAAGGATCTGCGGCGAACCAAAATGGCACCACGCTGGCCCCGATGTTCCAGTACGGTGACTGGTTTGACAAGTATCCTCACGGTGTTTCACGACTACACTGGGAAGACCCAGACACCCGACACAAAGAGACTGGCGATGATGCTGTCATGGGACAAAAGCCCGACCTCCAGAGTGTCGAAGACTTCTTCGCCAGCCTATCCCCAACACCACAGCCAGCCGTCTCTCGCAGGTCACGCTCGCGCAAGGGCAGCAAGCTCTCCGACAGCACTCCCGGCATGGATCAAACCTCTCCATCGCAAATGGACATAACAATGGGAAACACCCCGGGCGTCCCCGGCAGCGCGTTCCCCCAACCCTCAATGTTTTCTCAATCCCGCTCCATGCCCTTCGGTCAGCCTCCTTTTGATTTCAGCATTCCACCGGATCAGCTACCCCAGCTCGACCGTCAATTTGTTTACGGCTCATTCAACGAATTCGATCCTAATACCTTTGTCCCAAACAATCCTCCCATGGACCCCACCAATGGCGTCGACCAGAGTCCCGACCAATCCCTCTTTACTGGTCAACTAGATCCGGGCGCACCGGCTGGAGCGGGCGAGTTCTACCAGCCAAGCGCATGGTTCTTACCCTTCAACCTTGACCCAATCGGAGTAGCAAACCCACCCCTCGATCCAGCCTCAGGCGTTCAACCACCCTCAGGCCCAACCTCAGGCTCTGTCCCAGATGCAGGTGGTGATGACATTCCCAGCTTTGGTGGGCCTCTCAGTGCCTTTGAATTGGGCATTGGGCCTGGCATGAGCCAAGATTCTCGACGATAGGTGTGATGACTTGCCTCGTGCCTTCATGACCGAGACGTTTCCTGTTTCTATTGGTAGCGCTTGGATTGGTTCATTCGGTGGTGTTTTCCCTTGCTTCCTCTGCGCTGCCTTTTGTCAAAAGCCAGGAGTACTGCGTTCTTTTGTGATTCCGCACATATGTCTTGACTAGTGTCTCCAACTTGTATATCCGTAGCCCTCTGGGTGAGCTGTTGAATGAAGTGTATTCAGGATTCCAGTCTGGGTTTTTGTGAGCAATGTAGATTTTGGCTACGGCCTGGACTCACTCTGTTTGAAAAGCTTCCCACTAATCTTTCGTTTGGAGTGTCACGAGAAAGATGTACGCAGCAGGTGAGACGATCTATGCGTACTCCCGTGTGCCAGTGAAGCGTATTTCGGTGGTACGGGGGCTCAATTGGTTACGTTAAAAAGGGAGCGAGGACGAAAAAAGAAGAGAAATGGCAAAAATACTTCGCTCTAGTTTCCTAGAGAGAACCTTGTTGTTTGCATCATCCGTGAATCGAACACGGGCCTCGTCGATGGCAACGACGAATTCTACCACTAGACCAATGATGCTGATTGATATAAATCTGTGGATAGTGGCTAAGATAACGAAAACACAAAGACTAAAGAAGAAAAACGATGGAAAAAAAAATTATCTTCAAAGGAAGGCGGGAACTGTTGAGAAATGCATCATCCGTGAATCGAACACGGGCCTCGTCGATGGCAACGACGAATTCTACCACTAGACCAATGATGCTAATTGATGGAATTTCTTGGCAAGATTTGTTATACAAAGCAAAACTATATTTATCGCGGCTGTCTTAACAAGAGGTCGATCAATTGGTCTGTCTTTACTGCTGATCATCATTTATTCTTGGTAAGGTGGGATTTGCTTGGTTGCTAACTTAGAATCAGATATTATTTCTCTGCTGATATAGATTGAGCTTACATCGAGACCTTGAGCTCAGTCTTTGGGTAATCTGGTCACGTAGTGGCGCAAAATATATGTATGCCGCGTGGGGTTCTGATCGGGATCGTCTAAAAGTTCCCAGGAGACCTAATTTAACTCCTTGATAAGTTTTTTCGGTTCGCTTGTGCTCTGGATTCTACATGCTGTAGTGCGCAGCCAAAGATATGGTAGGATTACCCAACGTGCCCAACTCAAACGAGACTAATCTAAGCGTGCATATATGTACTAAAAGAGCTCAATGATGCTAGATCTCTGGCGGATATACTATTATAAACCCAATCTGAAAAGGCATCAGCGCAAACTTCCAGACGCCCGGGAGCTTCGGCGAGAATTCGTTCCGAATTATACCAGGCAGCAGCTTTGCCCCGAAGAGCGGATATAAACAATGTAGACGGTGCTGACTGGTTAGAACTAATGGACCTAGAAGCTGAATGGTATGTGCTAGCGTTTCATATTTGCGTATCTGAAAGTTCTACATCGAAACCACCCCCAGGCGAGCATATGATGTCTCTCAACGTGGTGTATTTTCAAAAGAAGAAAAAAAAAAAAGAAATAAGTTCAATCATCCCATTCCTCATCAAGTTGATCAATCAACCGATTCTCTGCATCCACATCCCTTCTTCCTCCATGGCCTCCACGGCCACCAATTGCGCTGATAAAACCACCACGATCGTCACCGTCCGCACGAGTGTAGCCGCCGTGCGAGGGTCGGTTGGAACGGAAGCAGTGTCCGAGAGACGAGAAGAGAATGACGAACATATCCTGTAAGGGACAAGTCAGCACCCTGTCCCATGTCGAAGATTGATAAAACGGAAGCAAGCCCCAGGGTAGGTCAGGGATAACAAGAGGTGTAGCGCGAGGTATACGGGTCTTTGGAGCTGTTCTTTATCTAGCAACATCCAAAAGCAAACAACCAAGTATGAGAGGCAGTAAGTTCACTGGACATTACCAGATAGACATTCCAATGAAGTATGAACATCGGAGAATCGCTCAAAAGTCATGACTCTGAGAAATACCCGATGTGATCGACACAGACGGTACCCGGGGCAGATAGTTGCCAATAGAAACGGGAAAGAGAAGTAGGAACAACCCAAGAAACAAGCGCTTCTATAGATGCAAATGGGAATTTAAACCGACTGAAGCCATTTCAATCTAATCGTGAGACTGGTAATCCGGCTATGCTGGAATTCTTGTGCGAATGCGACGTCGTGTTGCTAGGCCTGGTCCCTCGAGATCGACAAGGAACGAAAAATAAAATACTTACTTTGACGAAATCGAACATTCCAGCCCAGAGACTGAAGTTCGGGCACTGGCGCCAGCCGCGCTGGTGCATGACGGTTCGTTGATAAGCACAACCGCCAACCATGTAGACGACCACGGCGATGAGCATACTGGAAAGGAGGATTAGTATAACTCGCGACAATTTGTTTCGGGCGCGGCAAACTCACATCACACCAAAGACACCACCCGGGCCCATCCCACCGGAGTTCGGATCGACTGCGATCCCACCACAAGCGGCGGAGCTGCGCACCTCGAAGAAGTAGGTACAGGAATCCATTGTACCGACGAAGGAGGGGGTCGCCTGGTATGGCGAAGCATCGCGGTCGCAGAGGAAGGACATGATCGTGGACTTTCTTCGGATGGAAGAATTCGAGCTGGCCATCTTCCAATCATCCTCGCACGGCGAACCATTCGTGTAGTTTAGGACGAGTTTACGACCGCGGAAGATCGGATTGGCGGCTGCTTGTCTGTTTCCCGAGATGGAGGAGTTAGCATGGCAAACGCAAATTATCTGAAACGCCGTACCCAATTGAATATGTCTTATTATCGCGCACATAATATGCGCTGACGTTCTTCCAAAGCGACGACTCCACTCCCACCACGTCCTCGACCGTCTCCAGGACCGGCGAGCAAATGTTGAGCGTAAAGTTGGCCGGGTAATCGTGACCCCTGGCATGCCAGCTCTCGTCGCGCGCATCCTTATTTACTCGTTTCCCATCCTTCAGTTCCGGCGCCGATAATGAGATGGCGCTCAGGTCGAAGTACATGCCACTAGTGGGCGAGCGGGCGACACAAGGGGCGTCATCTTTCAGGCGAGAAGTCTCCGCGGCAGATAATCCGAGGGATGATAATAGGAGAAGCGCATAGTGAGAGCCTATTAACTTCATGGTCAACCAGTGTGAACGTAATCGAAAGATTGATGTTGAAAGTGGAGTTTCACTCAAGGCGGAGCTTACGTTACATTCCCAGCGATTGGAGCTGGGCCGGACCCACGGCTTCCGGGATCGTACGCGGAGCTCTCATCTTTATTTAAGAGTCCGCGATTGTTGCTGTGACCAGACAACCTTTTGGTTTGTCACGATGCCGCCCAAATCGACCAAGTCCGACAAGTCGGTCAAATCCGTGAAATCTGTGAACAAGGTTCCCATTCAGCTGGTCCCTGAGAAGCGCGGTTATGAGTTCGGTGGACCGTATGTCATTGCTCGAGCTTCCATTCCACGTGAAGCTCTTTTACTGACCATCTACCCAGACTAGGAGCTGCAGGAATCGTCTTTGGTCTCCCCATCCTCGTCTATGTCTTCACCTTTGTCTGCAACGATGTGTCGGGCTGCCCCGCGCCGGGGCTTCTGAGCCCCTCGACCCTAACCCTCGATCAGTTGAAGAGCGAGGTGGGATGGCCCGAGGAGGGAGTGGCAGGGCTCTTCAGTATTGAAGCGACCCTCTGGACTCTCAGCTACTATCTCTTCAGTCTGTTCTTGCAGGTGTTCCTCCCCGGCCAGGTGGTCGAGGGTGTCCCTCTGGCATGCGGAGGCCGACACAAGTACAAGCTCAACGGTATGAAGCTCTGTTCGAAATGCTAGGAAAAACTTGCGTCTACAACATTGCTAAAACTTTCAAATCTCATAGCTTTCCCCTCTGCTCTCGTCATTCTCGGCGGTTTGGCGGCGGGGACCTACATGGACGGAGCGGAATTCGTGGTTTGGACCTTCTTGTGGGACAACTACGTCCAGGTCATCACCGCCAACCTCCTCATCGCCTCGGTGATCGCCATATTTGTCTATATTCGCAGCTTCTCTGTTCCTAAAGCTGGCAAGCCGAATCCAGAGCTGCGGGAATTGGCGCCTGGTGGTCACACCGGCAACCCGCTGTATGACTTCTTTATCGGCCGCGAACTCAACCCCCGTATCCGCCTACCCATTCCTTTCGTCGATGAAGCGTCGCGTACAATCGATATCAAGTTGTTCATGGAATTGAGACCTGGCCTGTTGGGATGGACCATCCTGAACCTCTCCAATGTGGCCCAGCAATATCGAACACATGGCTATGTGACCGACTCAATCATTCTGGTCACCATCTTCCAAGGATTCTACATCCTGGACGCGGTCTACATGGAGCCAGCTGTGATGACTACCATGGACATCATCATGGATGGATTCGGCTTCATGCTGTCTTTCGGCGACGTAGTTTGGGTCCCCCATGTGTACAGTATCCAGAGTCGATATCTCGCCGTCTTCCCTCTTCAACTGGGGTGGACTGGCATCGCGCTCGTGCTGGGTGTCACTGCTGTTGGATACTCCATCTTCCGTGGTGCCAACAACCAGAAGAACCGATTCCGTACCGACCCTAATGATCCCCGCGTGAAGCACATTAAGTACATCGAGACCGCCTCTGGCTCGAGATTGATGACCTCCGGATGGTGGGGTCTGGCGCGTCACATTAACTACCTCGGCGACTGGGTCATGTCATGGGCTTATTGCTTGCCCACTGGCATCGCGGGCTATGCCATGATTGAGGGCATCAGCCCAGTCACTGGCAGACTTGAGAAGCAGGCTGTTCAGACCCCCGAGACTCGTGGCTGGGGCATGATTTTCACCTACTTCTACATGCTCTACTTTGGTGTCCTGCTAATTCACCGTGAGATGCGCGATGAGGAAAAGTGTAAAAAGAAGTACGGAGCTGACTGGGACCGCTACACCTCCATGGTCCGTAGCAAGATCATTCCTGGTATCTACTGAGGCGGTCCAGCATGGACCAGGAGTATATCACCAACTTCTCTACAGTTTTCTCGCAACCACTGTATCTCAAAATTACCGACTTTAACTCCGAGACTTTGAGTCTTCAGGGCTAGCCACGAGCCATGAAAAATGCGCTGTGTACTGTACTATTGATATTTCACAAAAGCAATTGATTACTTCTTCCCATATTACTGCTTTTACATAATTGCCTGACAATCGGCCTATTGCTATTTAATCAAAAAATCAGAATAATTTATTATCGGGTATCTCAACGCTTTCGCTTCTTAGGATCAACCAGTACATCTAATCCCCAGTCATCGTCTTTCGCGTTGGGGATCCAGCCTTTGAGGACGTTCTTAGCTTCTCGAATGGCTTCTTCACGAACTCGTAGCGGGTCTTCCAGGCGATCACCCACTCTCTTCAGGTCTTCATACGTCTTCACGTGTTGAATATTTTTTCGAGGTGATTTCAAGAACTGCTCAGCCGTAGCATTCTCTGACTGCCGATTCAAGTCCATGTTGATTTCAAGACTGGTATGGCAAGCTCTCAAAGTGATAATATCGTGGAAAAGAGCCCACATTTTAGCTCTAGAAAGCGATGAAGCACCCCGCGGACCAGGCGCAGATGCCTTGTTCCCCTGCTTCACTCCGTTGACGAGAGTTTCATAGATCCCCGTTCTAGAGCGTCGCAAAGCAGGTAAAGTCTTGCTCCCCGTCTCCGGTATTATCCTGCATGAATGCAAGTACGATGGCGCCGCTGTCCATACTGCACTCGCATTCCCTGGTTTGCTCTTCTTAGGTAGGACTTCTGCAGGCTTGGGTTTCGAGAACTGCCACATTGCATGAACTTCTTCTGCAGGTACCGACAGAATATCAAAGGGTCGAAATCGGAAACCAATCTGATTCTCTGCGAAATCCTGACTACTCGGCCACGACCGTCCTGCCAAAGCTGCCATCCGCCCATTCGGTCCAAACGATCGATCGCATCCAACACGACTAATCTCATCCTCTGGGAGAATCAAGCCAGCCAAGTAAGTGTTCGCAGTAGGTGCGACAAGATGAGTAGTCTCACACGATAACAGAGACGAGACCTGCTTCAGAGCAATTTTGTCGGAACAGGACTTGCTCCTTGTAGCTTCTGCATCTGTGCGCGCCGGTTTTCGACGAACAATCCCCAGGAGGGAGAAATGAGCTCGTCCGTCAAGCATGGTATCTTCGACGCTTTCTGCATTCGAGCCAATGTCGCTTTCGCGTGTTACCTCCCATGGGGTGTCATCTTCCTGGGCAGCCATGCAGAGCTCCATGCTTGCATCGCCACAAGGTGCGCAGGTGCAGTACAAATAGATTTTGACATCAGGCTGAAGTTCAAAACGCGGCCAATCTATTGACGGGGCTGATGCAGGGTCTTGATCTGACTGGTTTCTTTTGCGGATGAATGGGGATGTTGGAGTACTCTGATTTCCAAAATTGGGAGGTTTATCAGCATTATTCTTGCACTTCAATTCTTCGGTTATAAAGCCATGACATTCGGTCAGAAGCCAGTAATTGAAGGCGCGAAGGGCTAATATCTCGGCGTGGCAGTCATGGAGCACGAGACCCCGACAGCGGGGGATTTGAGAAGCGGACAGACATTTTGCGCCAGTTCTATCCATCTCTTAGCATTGGAACGGTTGAATGTAATCTGAACATGATGTGAAATGTTGGGAAGATATCGCTTCGATGTTTCATGGCTTGAGAACAACTTACGTGACAGCTATGCAGTGCAGGCTCTCATGAGATGTGTTCTCTCCTTAAAGGTATCAGCAAGGCTACTATGGTCGTCACCCAAGTAACAACTTTAACATACCTTTGACAGCAACGATGCCAGTCATTGGAATCCACTCCCGCGAGCCATCTGGAAAGATGCTTGGCTTACTGCGGGTTGGCAGAGCGTCGAAATGTGAATGGACTAGCGAAGCTATGCGCGACGGCAAAGGGGCCATTAAAGTAGCTCCAGACATTACTCCATGGAGTCCCGAAAATATTAATGCTCTTTCCGGGCTTGAAAGAAACTCTGATCAGGTCTAATGTCGTGAACGAAGGTGATCAAAATGTGCCATTGATACTCGGTCACGTGATGACATTTCCATCTCGGCTTGAAACTTCGAAGCTTCTCGACAACTTGATCTATATACACCCTACACAACCCCACAGAATCCTTCAAAATGGCCGACAAGCTGCGCACCCTGCAAAATCTCGAGGCTCTCCAGGCGCGCTATATTGGTACCGGTCACGCCGACACCACCAAGCACGAATGGACTTCCAACATCCTTCGCGACAGCTACGCCTCTTACGTTGGCCACAACCCGCTACTCTCATACATGTCCGTCGGTATGGGCGAGCCAAAAGAAAAGGTTCGTGTGATGATGCTTGAGAAGATGGTCCGCGGTGCTGGTAATCCTCCAGAGGTATGTGACACTCAAGTTGCCGGTGGCGTGAGTGATTCACTAACAATCTTTGCTTTCTCAGACGCAAGAATAGACGGTGCCCAAATCAGGATGCTTGACTGTCTTTCTAATCGGCTGAGCCTTGATCCCTACTACCAAAAACCTTGGGAAACTCGCATCGTGTTTATCCCACCACATCCCCCCGAAACAATAATGATACCCGCCTTGAGCAAGGCATTTTGGAGTGCGTCGCGAACTTTATCACCATACTCACCTCGAATTACGGGCTATGATGAGCCAATCGACAAGCGCATATGAAATCACCCGGTCTTGTTGCAAGGTTGCATTCCTCATATCCGCAATAAGCGCTCCTCGGACATATTGGTCTGAAAGACCTATTGTTGCGTGGAGACCATTCCCTTAGAAAGCTGTTGTCATATCTTCTTCGGTTGACCTCAGCAGAAGGAAGCAGGAGAGGCTAAATCAATCACCAATGCTCTTGGCTGTCTCTCAAACCATGTCCTGCATTTTCAGAAAGGTCGGATCGCATGTGAATTCCGGCGCGAGTTTTCTAGGCCACATACATAGTTTTACTGACCAGGTTTCTGAATACAACTGTTGAAATGGTGTTTTCATGCTCAATTTGTTCAGAATTGTACAGACGCTGCGGCTCTAGCTGACACACAATTCCCAAATTGAAAAAAAAAAACAAAGTAGCAAAATGACGCCGAACAATATCACGAGCCGCAGAAAATCGCAGGAAAAGCATTCATATGTTGAGAAGTATCCACGGCTTCTCCTAAGTGTTCCCAGATCTGATATCTGTACTCGCCGCGGCCAATTTCGTATTCTCGGCCTGCAACGTAGCAACAAGATCCACCCACTTTTGTCTCTCTGCACGCAACTTGCCAACCTCCTTTTTCAAGTTCTTGACTTCACTCCTCAAACCCTCCACCTCGGACTTGGATCTCGTCTTCTCTGAACGCTCAGCCTCTTTCTTCTGCTTCGCCTCAATCTTCGACGCAACCTTGAGCTGGCTAGCCTCGACCTTGCGAAGTTGTTTCAGAAGCTTGGCCTCCTCATGGAAGAGATGCGAGGCAGCCTTGTGAACATGCGCCGGTGGCTCAGGTGTTTCGGTCTGTGATGAATGGCCCTCACTACTATCTCCACCGTGGTGGCTGCTAACTGGGGTAGAGGATCGATTCTCAGCTGCAAGTTTGAGCATGCCACTTTTATCGCTGTCGAAATCGTTGAGGGAGCTTTTCGACGGTGGTACAAGCATGCTTTGAGATGGGACGTGGAGCTTGTCTAGCTCGGAGCGGATTGTGTCCAATTTGGCATCGATCTCGCGTTTGCGGAGGGCTAGCTTTGCGAGTTCTTTCTCATGCGAACTCAACTTGCCGTCTTTTGTCATTTCCATCAGTTCTTTTGGTGGGAGGTTATTCGGTCCTAGTTCCATAGCTGGTGTGGCTCCTTCGGAGCGAACAGAGGAAAGGGAGGCATGGTCTGGGTCTCGGTTTGCGAAGTACTCGGCGCTTCGGCCATGCTTGGCGCTGGAAGCTTCAGTGCTTTGGGATGCGGAATCATCATCATGTGCCTGTGGGAAAGAGCCTGGTATGTCGTGGTGGTGGTGCGGAATATAGTCGAGGAATGCTTGAGGAGCATATCGTTCGAGGCCAGTGTTGAGCAAACCTGTCACGCTGGCTATCAAGCCATGATGAGACTGGACGTCTGTGTCCGTCAAGTCGGTATCTTCATCTTCAGAATGCTGATCCTCGTCCGGTTCGCCCGGTTTTGACTCCGAATGATGGGATGTAGTGCCGCCACTCTGGATGCTATTGTTTGGAGTATTGTCGTCCTTGATGGCCCAGTTGACAAATTTGGCTGCATCTGCCCCAACGCTTCCGGGAGTGCCCTTGTTAACCATCCATTTGGGAATGTTGCCTCCAGGATCGCTTCGGGTAACCATGATCCATTCGACGGGGTTCATATCCTCCTCGTCCAATGCAGCAACTGCATCTGAGCTCTGAGTCTTGGGCTCGTCAGGGCTGCTCTGCTTCTGTGATTTCTTCCCAGAGCTGACGGAGCCAGATGAGCTCCCAGTATCTCTCTTGGGAATCTCCCGAATAAGTTCGACAGACTCATACTCTCCTCGAGTGTAACCAGTCTTCGGCGGAACACCAGGATGCTCGCAAGGCTTGGACACCATCATCCAGCTCCGACCCGGGTGTTTTGTGCCGCCTATGCGCAGCCCATGCTCAGACGTGATAATCAAAGTTACGAAGTCCCGAGGGGCAGTCGGCTTAGGAAACTGTGCAGAGACATGATATAGCGTAACCTGGCCCATAACCGAACCATCCTCATCCATAACCTCCACGTTCTCAACCTTCTCTTCAGCACCGATACCACGAATACTATGGTCAGGTGTTCGTCCCTTCTCCATCTTTTTCTGATTCACCTTCAGTGTCTCATCGTACTCGGAGGAAAGCTTCTTCTGCCATTGTGAAAAAGGCAGACCTTCGTGCACACTGCGTCTCCCAAACCACTGCCCACCATTATCGTTCGCATTCAACTTCCACACGTGTACACCGAGCGGGTTATCTTTCGCGCCGCCCATTTTAATAGGCTTCCCCCACTGTTTCTGCAGCGATGTAATATCAGGATCCGTTTCCCCCACTCGGACTGATGATGGAATGACTCGCCGCCCGGAAGCGGCGGTCTCCGATTCCACGACATATTGTTCTTCGTGCTCGTATGGCGGAGGATCCGGGAGAGACTCTGCGACCAAACGACCTAGCCTGAAGATGTCGCGTACGTATTCTCGTAGCCCATCGGGGGATTGGGGAACTTCCTCCCATGATGTCGGTTTGAGGCACTGGAGGGCCTCGTGTAGGGTAGTCATTGGAGCGCCCGAGGTTACGCAAGGCTGATGACACAGGTGTTAGGTGTAATATGCAGCGTTCGGTAGTGGACTGTCTGTACCTTTAGAGGCTGTCAGCAATGGTCGGAAACGCTTCGCTGAGTGCGGGGGACAGCAAAGCACACAGAAGTCTTGAATGGTGTTCGGCTCGGCAAGAACAAGAGAGAGTCGAGAGGATTATACCAAAGATCGAAAGTTCCGGTGTTCTCCAGTCGGGACGTCAAACCGCGGAAATCAAGCCACAGAACGGTAGACTGAGGAGGGGGGCGGATGTCCCGCGACGCAGGGAAAAGAGCGGATCGGCGGCAAGAAGTATCACTCCGAAAAGAGCCAATTTGATTTTGCAGGACAGCAGTACGTCTCGCAAGCAAAAGACAGTCTGACTATTTTTCCTCGAAAGGAAAGACCGAGAGCAGGAAGCATTGAAGGCCGAAGCGGAACCCTGCTGGGCAGGGCCCTGACGTCATATGCGGGTAGCTCTACTTTCCCCAGTTTGTTGTCGTGTGGGGACCTTGTCTTGTACCTGATTTCCTGTGCATTTGTGACTTGTTCTGGGGTCTAGACGGGGTAGTTTTCTATGGACACTAGTGCTAGGCTTCTTGGACGAGGCAAAAAGAGCCGAGCCTGAGTCTCCAGGAAAGAGGAATGTCATTGCAGGGACACGAATGAGGCTATCCACCTGTTCAGCAACAGATAGATTGAATCAATACTCTTATGTAGAAGTCACTTCCTCCATGATCCTATCTAGTGCTCCCTACTCTCAAGTTAATGTTGTCTACAGGAAGAGCTTTGGTTTGTATGCATCTTTTGATACTCAAGATACATACAGATTGAGACTAAGCTAACAGATTGAAGAGAAAATCACAAGGGAATGTCAGCCAACGCAAGGGAGTCTAGCCCCCTCAGAACGCAGACAACGAAGCAGAGTGACCAGCATCTATTCTCGGTGTTGGGAACCAAAAAAAAAAAAACGAAAATGACCCGATCAACCAGTGACCGGGCCCCCAACTATCCGAGCATATCCAGGAAACAAATCCAGCCTGGATACACGTAGGGGATGTACCTATAGACCATCTGCGATATTTGACAATGAGAATCGAAGCACAGGAAGAAGATAACTTGCCAGTCAAATCGGTCGTTGCTCGGGGCGGCATGTGAATCTCCAGGTCACAGACTCTAGGGATCCGGTCCAGCCCTTCGCCTCCAGAGACCGCCACAGGCGAATCTCCAGCTCTGACAAACGCGATGACATGCTTCTCCTCTTCAGCACTCGCTTGCCACCATCTCAAACCATAGATGGCCGAAAAGGCATGGAATACTGTGTCACAGATGACAGTAAACCATACAGTCGCGTAGACGTCTCCAAATAACCCAATCAAGGGCTTTGCCAGCCGGGTATCCTGTACCCAAAAGACCGTCCTCGACAGAAATTGGTAGAAGAACCGGCAATCACCAATCCGGTCAGTGATTGAGTCCCAATGCCAATTCCGTCAAACCGCAACGAAGAATCGAAAACATAATGATGGACATATCACATCCAAATTCATATCCCGTGCCGCGAGGCAGACCTGGTCTTCATGACATATATGTTGGGAAACGAAAGACAAAGAACAAAAAAAAAGCCGACCCGCCGCTTATCGATGCAAAAAGGAACAGAAGAAAAAAAGAGGAACAAAAAATGGCAAACGCTGGCTGAGAGAACGAACAAAAGTCACCAAAACACGCGTATCGTCGAAGGATTATCCTGAAATATGATGCAAAAAATCAGACGAAGGGGGGAGTATCACGAATGCACAGAGTCGATCGAAGAACGCCATCGAGAATGCCAATTAGTCGGTGCTTGGACGCAATGCTGTTTGCTTGCATCGCCAAGTGAGATCGATGAGGAATGACGATCCTGATCCGGACGATCTACGTCGGGTAATCAGGGTCGACATCAGGCCGCGAATGCGCCGCTGGCTGGCTGGTGGAGTCGACACCATCGAGTCTACTCCGGCCTGGGAGCTATATCGTCGTGCCGTATGGTAACGGGGCGGCGAAGCTATCCCAGCCGAAGCCCATGCCCATACCGATTCCCATTCCCATGCCCATGTTGGCTGTCGTGCTGCAGAGCATGCTAGGGAGGGGAAGAGATGACATGGCCGCCGAGGTCGTCACCATGCAGTCGTATGTCTGGTACGGGGCAGTGGTGTAGGGTTGGCTGTAGGAGGGGGTCGGTGAAGGTAGCTGGGCCTCACTGAAACCAATACTGGCCCAAAGATTCGGATTAGAATCACCCGTGCTAGCCGGAGATGGGCTGGGTGGCAGTACCTTCCACGAATCGAGAGGCGCGGACGGTGGGATAGGATTATGCCACCAGGTTTCAGGGCCGGTCGAGCTGGGCAGGAGAGGCACCGGGCGCAGAATGTCAACCACGCGAGGTGGAGGAGGCAAAAGCGGCACAAACAAGCCTGTGATGGCTGCTTTGGCCTCCTCACTCCGGCCACTGAGCAACTCTCCTGCACCATCCTCCTCAAGTCCCTCCAGAGCCTCGGCGTTGGCCCGGTATACGAATCTGTTAGCAGCTTGGACAAACTCCTCCTGCAGCTTCTTCAGCTGAGCTTGCTTTCCAGACCATTCCCAAGTGTTGGCGGCAGCGTCCACCGAGTAGATATCTTTATGAAAATCCACCAAGGCTTCGATCGTCTCCGGGGTCAACTTGAAGGCCACCTCGTTCCGGGAGACCATGTCGACGTGTACGACATAGGCCTCGATATGAATCATCTGGAAGTTGAAGAGGCCTTCTACCAAGGGGTTATCATCCTTGCGCAGCTCAGCTTCGGGGGCTTTGGAGAACATCATCGAGCATAAGGTCCAGATCGCATTTGTTGATGAGAGCGTCTCTGTCAAACACCGGGTATGTTGGGTGACGTTGTTCAGAGGGCGCTTCACTCGGTTGACTCGTTTCAAAGTCGCCGTCAACCAGGGCGCGACCTTGCTGTTCAAAACGACATTGGGCGAGGATCGAGGCGCAAAGGCAGCGGCCGAAGACGGGAGTAAGACGGTTGGCATTATGACTCTGTGCGAATAAGGATACGTCCGGCGTGTTGTTTCGGTTGAGCTTTTGTTAAAGAGTGTAATGAGCGGAAAACAAGGTCATAAAAGGCGACATTCGCCCACACAGTTCCTAAAGAGATAGGCTGGGTGTTTGAATTGTTGGCGGTTCTAGGAGAGACTGTTCCAATACTCCGAGAGATGTGTGGGGCGTGGTCTATATTAAAAAATGTGCGGGCGAATGCGCGGGGTTCAAGAAAAGAAAAAAAATATTATATAGAAGGAAAGGACATCGGAGACCGATGGGTTAAAAGGAAAGGAAAGAACCTTGGAAAAGGATAGAGAATAAGAAAGACGGGCAGGACGGAATAGGCAATGTAGTGGGGATTAGAATTCTCTCTATAGAAGAAAGTGTACCTAGGGCTCGTATCCTGGGTGTATGCAGCCTGATGGGGTTCGGGTGTACCGTACAAGCGCAGTGTTTTGGCCACTTCTCGGACTCCCCGATCTGCCGGCATTCTCCAGGGCTTCGACGCAACTCTCGACTCGACTCGACTTCTCGGGTGGCAAAGACTCTCTCGCATAGAAATGTGGAAAGTGCAGGGCGGGAATTGAAACCGCTGCCATGTCCAACCGGGGGTGTTTCATCGACCTATACAAAACTCTGCTCTCGTCCAGTCTCACATCGACCTTGCGCGTTGCACGTCCATTTGGCCAGAGCCTATATGCAGGATGCCCCAAACTGCAAAAGCTAAGCCCCGATGATCCGCGCTGCGCAACGACCAGAAAACCTCCGATCGACCCAGAGAATTTCTCTTAGCTGCATAACTTCTCTGTCGCGGCAAGACGTAGCGGAGAGCCACGTCGGAAGTTCAGCTAGGCTTGTCAAATGGAATTATGCATGTCTATGATATTTCGCATGATGGAATGTCGATGTACTTAGACGACTCCACCAACCCTATACCCGGCCCTATCGCACAATAAGTGGGATGCCACTCCCACCTCCCACGTTCTACTCGGTGTTTTTTTTTTTTTTAATATTTTTGAATTCAATTTTAAATTTGATATCTCACATTCCACATCTCACGACTCACAGGGGATAGAGGTCAAAAGGGGGAGGGTTACAGTCAATATTACCTGAAACTTGAGTCCAGAACAGACGAAATGTATCGAGCTCAGCTGAGAGACGACTAGACGTGGGGCTTCAAGCAGGTCTTGGGCCGCTTCTGCACCCGGATTCGCCGGGGACCACCGAGTCCGGCCGCTCGCGCACCACGCTGAGATCCCTGCTACGATCTACCATTGGGCTGAGCCTCGTCGACCATCATGGTCTGACTTTATGGAGGCGCCCACTCAGCATCATGGTACCCTTTGGAATACCTGTACCGCGTTTTGAGGATGTTTTTCTTTTTGCCTTTTTTTTTTTTTTTTTTTTTTTTTACATTGAATCCCACAGGGCCACATGATTTCCCGAGTGATCTCATCTCACGTCTGCCGATTCCTCTATCGTGCATTCATGCACCACAGGGCTTGCTCTCGTGCAATCACAGTCCCTGATTCACAAACCCTGGAGCATGGCGGCATATGAGTTCGGTCATGTGGTCTGCGCAAGGGGGATAGCCTTGGTATTCGCTTGGAGTCGGTTATAGAAGTAGGATATTGCAATTCTCACAGAATATAGGAGTACGTCAGTATTGATGGAAATTTTTGACCGTGGGGTCGTGGACTCTCGGGCCAGAGGATGATGTTTCTAGTCTGCCTAAAATAGGAACTTGTTGAACGCACTGCGCCTCACTAGCGCCACGTCACTCGCCACCGTGGCGGTGCTGCGGCACGGTCCATGCTTCTATTCATGTTCCAAACTTGCCCAACGGTTTTTCAGCGGCTAACAGACTTTACCGTGTGCCGGTTGGCCTCGGTATCCAATCGACAAGACTCCAAAACTTGTTTTCAAACAACAAAAAAGCGAGATGCATGAGCTGTTTAACCTAGCCGGGTTCTAACCGAGCCATGCGATATCTGGAATGCCCATGATCATGGGACTTGGGGTCACAGTGGGATGAATCAATGAGACTAAATCCAGCAGTATCTGTAGCCTCATATCTGTATAATTCCGCTATACCGCTTGCTATGAGTCATTTGGCCGATGGCGCTAATTTGAGCTAGAGTCGCTGGCGTCTACACCGCCAAGATTGAGGTGAAGAATCGGAAGCGATGCCTGTCTTCTTACGTGAGCGATTTCGATGACGTCTCAGATGTCTTGGATTTACGCACGAGTCACTGTCTTCGCTGGACAGCAGTTACTATGACCTAACATGGCCGCTTTTCTAGAGACACTGGGTAGTAAAGTGATGCACTTTATCGGCGGCCAGTACATTGTTCCAAGCGCTAGTTGAAACTCAAATTCACGCGTTCTTCAGAATGCCCCACTTGTCTCCTTCAGTCGTACAGTAGAGTCGAACTCATTTTCTCCCCCACGGCACTCACGCTTGGTTTCCTGCCTGATCTCAAACGATGCCACTTAGTATAAGGTCGCATTGATATCACGAGGACGGGGAGTCCTGAAGCATATAAGTGCAATTGGAGCCTGCTTAGTGTCTAGAGTAGAATTCTATGACACTACACCCTCAACGCATTCGCTTTTTTTTTTTGGCCCATGCCCCGTTCTCACGCCAGTCCGTGTGAAAATATGGCTTACATGATTCTCCCCTGAACAGGCACGGTCACAAGTGCAGAATAATTGGACTGCGTGCAAGTTAAATTGTCTTCTACACATACCACTCATGAACATTCTTGCCTACTTCTTTATAAATGACTTCTGTTCTTCTCAGCATCGCTAATTGACAATTATCAGAGCATTCCTAATTGCTATTAATCATTACTTTGCAAGCCAACATAGATGCACGTGCAGCTTTTCCTCCTCAAACGTCGAAGACTCGCACCCGTGACTGCCGGCAAAGATGTTGCCGAAAGGCACGTAGTAAGATTGTGTTATCGAATTTAGTCGAGGTAGACTTACGGGATTGGATGCGTGATCGAGCAAGATAGATGGCGATGGACTACTGTTAGATTGTGTAGTAGAGAGGCTTTGGAGGTATTCCGGAGCAAAGCCAAATTGAAATTCATACTTCCAGATTGCGTTAATTGGGTTGTATTCCACACGTACTTGCAGACCTCAAGGTCCGCAATCGTCAATAGGCAGTATCGCCTCTAGTCGGATGGAGACGCTCATCAACGAAGTACCACGGGCGAAGCCAGTGGGCTGTTTCGTGTTCTGGGCCGATAAGCCTATCAATGCCTTGGTATTCTCTACGATAAAATTAAATCCTTCTGATCATATTCAAGAGAGTACTGTTCAGACAGGAGATGCAATAAACAAAAGATTCTGAGAGAATTCACCTTGAGAGTGGGGAAATTGGACCCTTGCAGTTATTCTTTCGCGCCGGCGCTTTTAGCTGCGATCGGCCGAATTCTGACCTAGTGTCATCGATGGGTATTTGGATGATGCACTCAATGATTCAAAAGACTATTTGGCTCTAGTCGAGATTACGTCGAAGTTCTTGGAAGCGATCGGTCTTACTTGTGTGGCGTATCAACCTCCTTTTTCCGACCAAGTTTGCGGGCTACTGCTTCGATACACGGATCAATGAAGGAGAGTCCTACAATTACTAGTGATCGATGATTTCAGTCTGAAAGTGAACTCATTATCTCTACACAACACAGAGTTGGAACTCTCCAGCCGCTGCAGATACATCAAAGAGATAAGCTTTACTTCTCCCCAAAAAATACCAGATCAGGACAAACCTACCCCTTTAAAGCGCAAGGCACAGATTTCGCGAATATTAGCTTAGGAGCGGGTGAGAGTGGAAAAATAACAATCTTTGCTTTCCGCGGAACGTAGATGACGAGAGGGGCGAGTGGCAATTTTGAAAAGGAGGGGTAGAAACCTCTATTACTGTATGCAGTGAATCAGAAAAGACTCCAAGCCTTTTGTGAATCAAATTGTACATCACACATTCTCGATGATTTCTTTCCTCGATCTACCGGGTGAGATCCGGCTCATTATTTATGCATATTCACTTGATCCAAATGAGTATGTGAGTGGCTACAGAAAGATAGAAGATCTTCTCGCAGCCGAGACAGATCGAACTCGCGGTCCCATGTGCACATACGCGCGACCTCATGTGGAACGTTATACGCCATCGATTCTTTTAATAAATCGGCAAATCACAATGGAGGCACTGCATGTTCTGTATCGGATACCACTTAACCTGTATGGAACACCAAACACATACTTCACCATGCGCCAGATGGACATTACGGAATTCATCAGTGAGCATTTACTTCAGCAGATTCACCACGGTGTTTTGAGGCTGGATAGTGCTAGCAAAAACTTCGTTTTGCCGCTTCTTGATATCTGGTGCGAAAGTAATTGTTTGGAATCGCTAGATGTGTACCGACCTAATAGCACTCCGATGCCGCGGCATCATTGGTATGTTGTGAAAAGTAGGGTATGTTTTCTCTTAAATTTTGACGATTCTGTATGACAGATCTCATACTAGAACAGCTCCGAACATTTTCAACGCTTGTCCCAGTTGTGTTCCACAAGGTCGACGATCCACTCAAAGCAGATGCTGCTGCCATCAAGAGCATGCGATAATTTCAAAACGTCAAACACTTGTCTTCGATGACTGCCTATTCCTATTTCTACTATCCAGTCACTAGTCATAATTACAAACTCTGAAGAGGGAGTGACAGAACTATCTTCTCCGACAATGAGGTTTATTTGAGCTTTCGGTAGATGTCAAGTGCAAAGGTAGCCTGAGACCAACATCACATCGAAGGGAGGTGAATGAGAGTTCTCTGGTGAGACATTCAGGTCTATTAGATCTTTCGCAAGTTGGATTGGAGTTGCCCGAAATATTGATAGCGGCTTTATGCGATCAACTATTTGATGAGCAATGCCGACATTCTCAATGAACTCAGCAATCTGTTGTCCAACACCAACTCGCAATTGACCAACGACTCCGTCGAGAAAATCGATAGTCTACTGTCAAACGCCAACGCCCTCCTGACTCTTCACCTTGTCAAGGATTCTAGTGGCGTTATTCAGAGCATCACGCCTGTCATCACGCTGGCCCTGCTCGCCAGGTCGGCGGTCCTTATTACACGGCCAGTAGTCTTCTGACAGACAAGTTCATGAAAAGCACAGCATACATGATCAGCAAGGGGAAAATGCTGCTCATCTGAAGCTTCGTGAATGATACTCGTGGGCTAGTCGAGGATGCATCATTTATCGTTAATCATGACATTCTGGCACAGCTGTGGCACAGCTGTGGCTTGCCCAATACTGCGGACTAGCTTCTCTCAAAAAGTTCATCAATGAAACTTGAACTTGGTTCGAGGATAGTGTGGATGTGAATTCAGTTCCCTCGGATATATTGTGTACCTTGCTGACTTTTCCAAAGGTTCTCCCACTGGTGATTAATTTAACTGGGTGGTTGCGAGGCGCTTTCTTGGTTTGGCACGAGAAAATCATGGCAATTCATGGTTCATGTTTGAAATTGTTGGAAACGACTAGTCGAACCATTTTCTGATCAAAATATATCTGGACATCGTTCAATCATGGCGATGTTTCAGAGACATGAATGAATTGTAGAAGAAGGCTCAGGATAGATGGCTATCTCATAATGCCTCAGCATGAGCCTAAGTATTGGTGCATGCCATGATCTGTTCCAAAAAGTCATAAAAATTCTGGCTTCCAGGTTAGGAATGGCGCTTTTCGCATCCACGGTCGCCAACTGGAATCATCATGAATACCAGAATACACGATGTGCTGACCCGGGGTTTCCCATGATGAGGGGAAGGCGAGCTCGAATTTCACGTGTCGGATATCATAATTCAAAACCGATTCCATGCAAAAGAACCACGCTGGTAATGCTGAGCAGCAGGCAGGTCTTTTGACCACTTCAACTCCAATCGAAGCCCAAGAAGAGGAAATGGTGTAGCATGTTGTGCTGCAACGGTGGTTCCACCATCCATTGCAAGAGCCCTCGATGATACTGGCCGCAGGAGGTATTGGTCAGGTATTTGGTTTGAGACACTTTCTCCGAAAATGGCGGTTCAAAGCTTCTAGCATAAATATGTTTCTCTCCTTCAGGCCGGAATATCTGACGCCTTGACTTCCTGATACTTGGACAAGACCTTCATTTCGGTGTCGCGTTCCTTGGTCTTCTTGTCCATAGCTCTTTGTATGTCCCCTCTGCTCTTTTCGGCTTCCTCCAGTGTCCTTTTCACTTCTTTGACAGCCTGCTCCTGGGCCTTCAGAGCGGTTTCTTTTGTAGGGTATTTCTCGCGCAACTTCTCTAGCTCAGCTTGGACATCTTGTACCTCAATCGGCTGGCAGGTGACTGGATGGTAGCGATAAACCGGTAGAGGGCCCCCTGGGACTTGGATCTCCGTGAGGTCTGGATGGATTGGGGAAGTGCGGATTGAGGAATCAAGAGGCACTACTGAGGCCGACTCGGATGGAGGGGACGGTAAGGATGCCTCGGTCTTCACCATGATCGCAGAGCCGAACTAATTGATGATAAAGAGGGGAATATAGCTCCGAGCTTCTGTATTTGGTGTCGAGAGGGGAGAGTTGTGAAATAGAGTTGTCCTTCGACTACATGTTCGTCGGCATGGAACTCCCCCGGCATGACGGAAAAAGTATTCTTCCGTCTGTTTGTTATGTTTGCGCATCTAATTCCACAGCGTCATCGATAAACGAGTGGGCTACTGTGAGACTACTGCGTAGTCTCAGGGTGGATAGGTAAGTGAGGTAGAAGCCTTGGTCATATGTGTAGTACAATACATCAGTATCAAAGTAGAGACCGAACGCTGCCCCTTCCTGGTCCAGCGTAGGTGGTTTAGATACACGAACTGCCCCTGCCGGAGGCGGTGAGGCTTTCCCTCTGCTGAGATCCCTGAGGTATGCATTAATGCCTTATGCCAAGTCCATGGTGGTCCTGACAAATATGCAGGCTGTATATTGATGTCAATTCCTGCTGCCAGGGATCGCTCTACCACCTCCAGATGACCGCGTTCGTGCTACGCCCCCGGTTAATCAGCTCTTAGGCAATTTGAAATACGCATATCGTGCTGAAGCCACACGCTTACACTGTATTCTTATGACTGATGCATGTATACATTTTTGCACAATTGATCTGCTTTAGCTGATTCCGCCAATGCGAGTGTCCGGCTTTTGCTCAATTAGATCAAGAACTGCCCCCATGCGATCAAGCATATTCTGGACTTGCGAAGCGGCCACCATCTCCTCATCAAAAAATGCCCAAATGACAATGGACCCCCGTTCAACTTGAGCCACAAAGCAGAGACTCCAGTAGTAAAACCCCGGCTCGTGAAATTGCCATTTGGCAATACGATCAGATCTAGTGTTGCTATACTCCGGTAAGAGCATAAGGCTCGTTCGGAACTGACAAGCTGCTCTGGTTTCCGAGCTGAGAGTGCTAATATGACTCGGCTCTGCGCATTGGTACGGAATACTTTCCAGAGCTTGATTGTGCACTGCATCTAGTGCCTCCTGCAAAGTCTCCTCCTCATGCAGCTGGATGCGCACAGGTAGTGACGTCGATGTAGGACCGGAAATGTGTGCAATCCCAGGCAGAGGCGCATCACGTCTGGCAATATGAATACCGAAAACAACGTCCTGGTCGTTCGTCGCATAAGCAATTGCTGCTGCCAGAGCTAGTCGAAGCTTCGATTCGACGGTTATCCGGTGCGCCGAGTGTTGGGGCATTTTGACTCTCTTTTCAAGCATGCTCGAGCCTCGGGGTTCATAGTTAGGACAGGGCAATAGGGGAAAAATGTCGCGTGAAGCATCGTAGGTTGCAAATTTCTTTTTCCAGAACTCGTCGACACAAGGCCCGATTTCCGATGTCCATTTCAGGAACAAATTATATGGATAAGCTGAAGGAGAGCGCTTTCCCTCGTATGCCGCTTCTAGCCGCTGTAAAAAGAGCTCAAGTGAGAAGCCGTCATGAAGAACGTGGTGAAATAGGATCGTAAAACGATCAGAATCCGCTTCCCGAATCAACTGCACCAGTGGTTTCTTGAATCCCCAGATATCAGTTCCGTGTGGGGGCCTAGACGGACAAACAACAACGGGTGCTTCAGTCTTCATAACCACCTGGAAGTAATGGCCATCAATTTCCACTATCTCGGTGCGGAGAATGGGGGTGTCTTGCACCATCATGTACCATGCGTTGCAAAACTGCTCCGGGTCCGATTCCGTAAATTCAATTTGCATTGTAAGATTGCCCTTCCTCTTGGCCGAAAGATGGATTGATTGGGCTTGATCATCGGAGCAACGATATATGTCTTGAATGGCTGTGATTGGAGATTCCAGGTAATCGTATTGGCTCAAGACGTTTTGTATAATCTTTTGTTGTGCGATTTGATCATCGCCTAGCAATGTAAAGGGCTCCAAGGCCTCCTGTCGGGTGGGGACATTGCCAAGCTTCGCGACACTTGCCAGGGCGGCTAGATTGGGATTTTGGAGCACGTCTTGGGTGCTTATCAACAAACCCTCCTGAGATGCACAGTCGACAAGCTTGATGGTCAACAATGAATCTGCACCAAGGTCAATCCAGTTACTCTGGGAATCAATCATATCTGACGAGATATCCAGGATGGCAGCCCACAACTTCTGCAAAGTCTGTTCATTGATTGTGGCAAGCTCTTTCGTGTTCGATGCCCTGGGCTGATCCCGACAGAGACCAGTTTCTCCAAAATAGGCCATCGCATCTTCTCTGAGACGCTTTCGATCCGTCTTTACTGACATCGTCATCGGTACATGCGTGACGGGGATGAAACGATCCGGGATCATGTATGCGGGCAATTTGCTCCGAAGCTCCGATTTCAGCTCTTGAATTTGTTCCTCAAACAACGGCGTCGGATGACCGCATATCAAGTTAAAATGACAGCTGTTCCCCTCCCTGATGGCATCAACACCGGGACAATTCAGGAAAACACACAGTTGGGGGGCTTTATCCTTGATTGCTACCACCTCCGCAATCACGTCTCTTGCCAGTGAGAAACAGGACTTCACCTTCACCTCAATCTCCCCAAGCTCTACCCGCTGACCGCGGATCTTCACCTGTGTATCCTTTCGACCAAGGAAATCAAGCGAACCATCCAATCGGTTGTTGTACCGGACCAGGTCACCACATTTGTATAGCTTCTTCCCAGTCTTTGTACGTCTGGCCTGAGCCATCCAAGCGGGAGGATCGATATAAATCGCTGCTGTCAGCTGCGATTGATTGATATAGCCCTCTGAAAGTGCATGGCCTTCGAGTAACAGCTCTCCTTCCACCCCCACTGGCATGAGCTTGTGATGATTCTGAGGGTCCACAACCCAGCAGCACAAGGCCGGCGACTGTCCAAGGTTCGCTGGACCAGGCGCTTGAGCTAAATCGGGTACAATGGTCGTATTGCATCCACCTGCCTCGCATGGGCCGTATGCGACTTTCAGCTTAACATGCGAACTCCACAGGTCAATCTCACTCTGAGTCACCGCCTCTCCCGCCAGAACTAGATAATCGAGAGTTGGCAGGCTCTTTGGGCTCAGAATGCGGGCCAACGAGGGCGTGAATGAGACCCAATTTGCTTGTAAACTGGTGAGCGTTTTGGAAAGCTCACTTTGTCGCTGCCACTCGGATGGAATGCAGATACAACCACCACTGATTAAAGTGAAGAGCATGTCCATGACCCCGACGTCAAACGCATAGGAGGCGAATTGAAACACGCGAGTTTTCGGCCCAAGCTCGAGTAGCTCTATGTTCGGCAATGCTCCTGTTACGAATGCCGAATGCGAAATGAGCGCGCCCTTGGGCTTTCCGGTCGACCCCGATGTGAATACCGCCCAAAAGGGGCTACTCGATGAGATATTAGGGCACGATGACTGCTCATACAGATCTTCGCTGCTTTTCTCTTGGAACAGGTTTTCCCCAACAATCATAGAGGCGGGCGCAAGTGTCGAGGCTAGTTCGGACTGATTGGCCAATGTAAGTACCAGAGCTGCTTTGACATCCTGACATATGGACTGCAACCGTTCTGGCGGATGATTGCAATCGAGAATAACAAATGCAGCCCCAGCCTTAAGAATGCCGAGAATTGCAACAGGAACCCATCGTGATTTCTCCATGCAAATTGGAATAAAATTTCCTGGCTGAATGTGATCCTTATGGGGGCCACTGAGAAGCCCAAGAGCTAGTCTCGTAGACAATGCTCCAATCTCGGCGTAGGTAAACTCGCCATCCCAACTGCAAACCGCAGGTGCATTAGGTTGAGTTCGAATCCTATCATGAATGACCTTGGGGACACAAGAATCGACAGCGTCTGGAAAGTGACCGTTCCATTGTTCCAATTGCTGAATGTCTTGGACAGTCAGATCATCAATTCCAGCTGAGCTGAGGATATCTCCTTTCATGGCTTCCGCGGGGTCTTCCAGTCTCATGTTGAACTTTTTGGTGTTATCTTTAGGACGAGCTGATACTGGGGCTTTAAGGCAAATAATCGGATGTTTAGCGACGTACTGTAAAATTGATCTGCGTAGGCCACCTGAACGATGTATCATTTTCCGTATTCTCCCGTGTTCATTTCCATGTTTTTAATTTTATTTACAGTGGGACTTTACTAGACAATACGTGGTAGTTTCCGCGGACTTGGCAGCCGCATTAAGAGCCAAAAAATACTTTTATTCGAAGCTGAGTCAATTTGGCTCTCCAAAACTAACGATACATGAATTCCTTCAGTTTCGGGCCACGTTAGTAAGCTTTATGTTCAAAGGTCGGTGCTCCCAGAGACCAAACTCCAAAGAGTCATGAGGATCGATGTTATCGGGCTGCGACTCCAAGTCGAAGTTCCACAGCAGTCGCGCCAGGGTTAGGCGCATGTTCGAGCTAGCCAAGCTATGCGAATGTCAATGTCAATCATCGGCATGTGCGTGAGTTGCAAAACTTACTTTTGACCAATGCAATTCCTCGTTCCAATCGAAAAAGGGTGGAAAACTGCTCGGTTGTCCGAGTCAAATCTCGAATCTCCCAGCCATCGCTCCGGGTGGAAGGATTCGGGGTCCTTGAAGTAGTCAGGCCAGCGATAAGACGTCAATTGAGTCACGGAAACCCATGTCTAAAGTAGGGCGGAGTCCAGTCAGTAAAGAGTAAACTAGAGGGGTGGATTAGGAGAACGAACACCACCAGGAACAAAATGTCCGTCGATGAATCGGCCACCCTTCGGAACAATTCGCGGTAGTCCGACTGGCACACTTGGGTGGATTCGCATTGCCTCGTCAATAACCGCTTTCAAGTACTTCAACTTCATCACTTCGGGAATAGTAATTGAATTCTCAGTTGGGAAAGCGTCCCGAATCTCTTTCACGAGTGCTTCGTAGCTGTGTGGATTTTGTGTAATATAGTAGACCACCGAGGTCATGGTGGTGGCCGTGGAATCACCTCCCGCCGTAACCAGAATATTCACATTATCCAGCAGCTCGTCATGCGACATCTTATCCAGCAGGTAAGACAAGATATCGGGACGCTCATTGTTAGGCTTGTTCAAGCGTTCAGTGAGTGCTTTGGTGCAGTTCTCCAGGTGGAATATATATTGGCTCTCAATATCTGAGGGGATGAGTTTCTCCAACAGCCAGTGGTAAGGCTTCAGGCGATGTGCTGACTGAATCAAGGTCGAGTGCTTGATAGCAGTATAGATCACCGAGATCCATGGGTGATATTCGCCTTTGGAGAGAGAGTCAATGCTGGCACCAAAACACAGCGAGCTCAGCACGTCAAAGACTTCAAAATTGAACCATGCAGCCAGGTTCACCACGCCATCCGCGGCAGGGAAACAGGCTTCGCCCGTGCGCTTGTGCAATGATCTCATCATCTGATCGATAGATTGTTGGATAAGAGATTCCTGGTCGCGAATCGCACGGTCTGAAAATGCTGGAGACATCAGCTTGCGCACTGCGGCATGTTCCTGACTGTGCGCAAAGAAGATGTTGGTGATATCCCGAGACCCCTGCAAGTATGCGACTCCATTTTTTTCATAGACCTTGCCCACACCTGTAGTGCCGTAAATTTCTTGCCACGCGGTCGCGCTGATGAAGGACAGCTCATTGGAGGCGGTACGGACGATAGGGCCGTATTTTTCATGTAGCTTGGTGATGTATTTTGTCGAATCGCCCTTGGCAAGATGGTATGACCAGATGAGCTGGGACACTGCATCCAGCTTCGGACCAGGGAAGCAGCGGAGAGGGTTGATGAAGAGGTGATATAGTGCAAGAGAAATGTGGAAGCAGAGGAGCTATTTCGTGTTAGATTGTGGTGATCAACACTTGGAGGAGCAGTAGATACCAAACCGAGGATGGCCCCAGCGCCTTGTAGCAGGATACTCAACATTTCTGCGAGCTGTGAAATGTGAGATACAAGAAGCCAGACAAGAGAGATCAGGAGACGATCAAGTCTTTTACTACAGCCAGGACTACGTAATGTGGTTGGATAAGTATTAATGGCAGGTTCTTGAGTGAATGCTCCGCTCTAGTGGTGTGTCTGTACAATGTATCCATTCGTACCATACAGATACGGACGGACGTGTGTATGGGTGATCGTCTCTAACCGTACCCGTCTTTTATCTGCGCAAAGTTCCACTATGCTTGAGCTCCACTACAGTCCCACTATCCCCACTCTCCTCAAGACTATTGATTTCGATCGATTCATGTAGATAGATCATAATACTAATTACCCGTGACGAGCGTATTAACGTATACGTACGGGATTCCCTTGTTTATGGCCCCTTAGCGAGATTCTTTAATTATAGCTGTGTGTGTCAACAGACTTACCCAACTATCGGTTGTTTAACCAGAAAGTCTCAACATTCTAAGCTACAAATATCACCATGGCGAAAGATGCAGCGAGTATGTCTCCTTTTTCAAGTAATATTATCTTGCTAACCATGCTCCGCTGAAGAGCCGTTTATCATGAGAGAGGTGCGTTCTGAGAACTTGCCGCGAGAATAATTGCTTACAAGACGCCCAGGATGAGATGGAGAGGCTAGGTGTGTCAGATGAAGACTGGAGACACTCTCTCCAGCAAGGGAATTTCTTCTGACTTCACCAATCTGTAGATGATTTGCATGTTATATGCTCGATGCTGGCAAATGGAGGGTTGGGGTGGGCTCCAATCAAGGCTCCAACCACTGTCTTGGACCTAGGATGTGGAACTGGTAAGGCCAGCACTCTGAATAGAGGGAATCAATTTAGCTAAAAAGCTTTTAAAAGGGACGTGGATGAAGGAGTACTCACAGAAAAACACTTCTGCTCAGGTACGCCACTCAAGTCTTCTCAATGCGCATTCAGTACGCTAAACTGACTCAGATTACTGGACTGGATCTTGAGATAGCAGATCAATCAAAGTAGGCAACATAAATCACAGAACAAGAGAAAGCAGCGACCAACTGACCAATTGAATTAGATTACCTAAAGGCTGCATCACAATGGAAGCCGATTTGGAGCTTGAATGGCCAGTCACAACCACTTTTGACTATATACACACGCGATGGCTGGTTGGATGCATCTTTGACTGGCCCAAGTTCTTCCAGCAGTGCTACGATCATCTCACGGAAGGCGGCTGGTTTGAAGTCCTTGATATAGGCTTCCCAGCGCGCTCTTCAGATGGGACCTTGCGCCAGGACAGCCACCTTGTGGCATGGAATGCTCTGCTGATCCAGGCGGCCTCGATATCGGGACGAGAACTCTCCGTCGCTGAGAAATTTGAGCAGATGATGCGCCAAGTCGGCTTTAAGAACGTCACTGTTATTGAGAAGAAGCTGCCGCAGAATGCATGGCCTTCTGACGATCAGGAGAAGGCACTCGGTAAGATTGCCCTTCCTGTGCATAAGTTTGGACATGAGCGACTGGGGCATGATTTCTTAGTGCCGCACTTGAACTTGTCTCCGGAGAAGGTGGATTCAAAACTTCAAGATGTGTGGAAGGAGATGGAGGATGAGAATATCCATGCATGGTGGCCTATGTAAGTCTATTTCCGGTTCTGTGCGAGTCTGCCTGCAGGTTACTGAGCTTTTGATAGTTATATTGTGTATGGTCAGAAAATATGATAGCTACAGGCTGATACTGAGGATCAATACCTGTGCACTATCGTGGCGTCGGTTCACCTCGTTGTTTTGTGAAAATCGATATCCCTCACACCCAACCGGCTATGTCGAGCGTTCATTCTGATAGATTTGCAATTATACAAATTTCGGGATTTCTCCGCGCACAAAGAGCTGTAAGACCTTGACCAGGAATGCGGTAAGCTGACATAGGCCAAGGTTTTGGACCGAGGCAAATTTGGAAAGAGATCGAGCAAGCCGGAAAAGCATGAAATCATATTGATTGAACCTAGAAGAAAAATGTGAAAGTAAACTATCGATGATTCTATGTCCAATTGTTCCTTGCAAAACGCAGAGTGCATCGTGAAAAAAATGGATCATCTAAGCAGACATCTTCAAATGATGCATGTATTTAGCCATTAATGTTCCATCCATCGTGGGGAACTGAGGGGCAGTCATTGCCAAGGCCTGCTCAACATTTGTTTGGTCGTAGATTGGCATGTTCTCGTATAGCTCCCACCGAGTCATCCCTTTGTAGACGATTTCAGCAAGCATAGGTTGCAACGGCTGCAGAGGCAGCGGTGGTGCAGTGGCCAGTTTCTCAATCCAATCTTGGTAGCCAACTCCAATGATAGGCCCCGTATCGGTAGCCTGACCAACAAGTTCCATGGTATCATCCATGTCGATAGATACATCTGGGCTCGGAGGAACGATATGATACGCATGTCCAAGCAATTGGCTGGTCATGGACGGGGAGGAGGACAGCTTGGCTACTTGAAGAATGATGGCGTTGACATAGTCGACGGGGACAAACTCCTTCCGCTGATTTGGCAATCGAGGGTAACAGCCCATCTGCTCACAGGCCAGTATCAGTCGACTGAAGAAATCATCCGGATTGCAGACTCCCGTCTGACTGTGCCCAGTAATAAAGCCAGGACGGTAAACTGCAATTGGGAATCCCCGTTCAATCAATCGGCGCAGGAGTTGCTCCACAACCCATTGGCTCTGTGCATAGCCGTGATCATATGGCAAGGCATCCAAATGCTTCATCAAACATTCATCCTCCAATACCCGTTGAGTCCCAACAAACATTCCTGTTGGGCCAAAACACGAGATACTAGAGACATAGTGCATTGCCTTCAGACGACCTGTGATGGCAAGCTTCATTATATGGAGCGTGCCGAGGGTATTGGCTGGCCGATGCAACGAGTAGGGCTGGGTGTAGTTGACGCGAGCACCGAGGTGGAAGATCACACTCGCCCAGTTCGCAATCTCCTCAAATCGCTCAGCACCCAAGCCCAAGCATGGCTCCTCCAACAGTCCAGGCAGTGCTAGCAGTTTGTCTTGGAAGTGATCCTCCCAGAGTCCATACTTTTCCATGCCAGCCTTAATTCGCTGTAGCCCAACAGCAGGACTTGATGCCCGAACGAGACAACCAACTTGGCGAACCTCCTTCATCTTTAGCAAATCGACGAGCATGAATGCGCCCACAAATCCAGTCGCACCGGTGAGGAAAACACGGCCCTCAGTATCTCGGCGCCAGTCCACAACCCGCGCCGACACAGGGATGGCCAGATGATCTGCAATATACGTATCGGCAACCCAAATATCACGCTCATTTCGAACTGCTGTCAGGGCCTTCACCTGTGCTTTGTCGATTGTGGCAGACAGAGCGCTCAGGGTAGGGTTATCATATAGTGCCAACAAAGAGATTTCGCACTTGAAAACGGCACGGATCTGACTTATCAAAAGCGATGCTTGCAGGGAGGTGCCTCCTAGCTCAAAGAAATGGTCAGAATCACAATAGATACTGGCATCTGGTGAGCCCAGAATATTGGCCCAAAGACCTTCCAAGCGGTTACGAGTGCTGCTGGCCTTGGCATCCTCGTCCGCTGCAAAACTGAGATTGGATTCGGAGACAGGTTGTATAGGTTTGCGCTCATTCCACCGTTGGCGATAATAATCTGCCAATTGCTTGCGGTCAATCTTGGCATGTGAGTTCAAGGGCATCCGTTCGATAAGCTCAATCCGAGGGACCATATACTCTGGCAGAAGACTTCGCACCACATCGGTTGCCTGTTGAATCGACACTAGCTCGGGTGAGACGGGAACCGCATACGCAGCGAGCAATGAGCTGGCTCCGTCTTGGGACGCGTCGACTTTGAGAGCTGCAACATCAGAAAACTGTCCTGTTTTCCGGAGAGCTGCCTCCACAGCTTCCAGCTCGATTCGATAACCACGGATCTTGACTTGATTGTCCGCCCGGCCGAGGAAATCAATCTGCCCATTTTCTGGTGACCGTCGTACCAGGTCACCGGTGCGGTACATGCGCAGCTGAATTGCTGTACCATCGTTACCAACCATGTCTACATAGACGAAGACTTTAGAGTTTTTCTCAGATTGGTTTAAATACCCAGAAGAGACTCCAGGGCCGGCGATCCAAAGTTCCCCTGGTTCGCCGTCAGCCACAGCCTCGCCAGTCTCAGGAGAGCATATATATGCTGTCGTTTTTCCAATTGGCTTGCCGATGCTGACTTTTCCAGCATTGACATCATCAATGGTAATCTGATGAGCGAGGCAAAGAACACAGCACTCAGTGGGTCCATAGGCGTTGATCAGAATTTGCGGGGGGCCATGATCGAAAATTTGCTTTACAGCCTTCATATTCGCCGCCTCGCCACCGATCCAACACATGCGCAGTTTCGAAAAGGCTTGGGGAAATGTGGTCGCCGCCAAATTGAGCAACGCTGTAGTTGTGGCCATGACGGTGATTCCCAGTTTTTCTATCTGCTCTGCCATAACTGGCATATCAAGGAGTACTGTCTTGGGAAGTACAGCAATCCGAGCACCTCGAAGCAAAGGAGCCCAGATATCAAAGAGCGCCACATCAAAGGTGGTGTTGTTGACATGTGCAACAACGTCCGTTGAGTACAGAGGCTCGAACGGTGCATGATACACCACCTCCAGAACAGAGCGGGTAACTATCTCAACCGCCTTGGGCTCGCTTGTTGTCCCTGACGTATGTATGATATGCGATCGGTGCTCAATATCAGTGAGGATAGGAAGCGGAGAGTCGATGTTTATTTCCGTAGTTTGATGTGTCAAAGTTGTCGAAACCTCCAATGTTGACGGTGGGTGTTGCTGTGTGTTCACAATAATCTGACGGAAGGAGGATTGAAGCTCGGTGTTGTGTGAATTGGCAGCATCCACGAGGACACATTGAGCGCGCACGCGTTGAAGGCGAGCTTGGATTTGACTTGCAGGAAGCGTGGGATCCATAGTTGCACAAGTGCCACCCGCATAGATGATCGCGATCTGGGCGACGACGTCCCAAATGCCGTGGCGCACAACAATGCCCACCGGCTCTTCTCGGACAAAGCTGTGATTTTTTTGAAGCTCATTGGCAATTTCGAGGGATTTGACATGGAGGTCATGGTAGGTTAGGCTCAAAGGGCCGTCGACCACTGCGATGGCATCGGGGGTTCGCAGGACTTGGTTGTGCAAGAGCTGGCCCAACCCCAAATTCTGGGCCATCATGAGGTCATAGTCATCGGAAGGGTTATATATCATGATGATGTGTGGGAAGTGTTGTTGCTAGGTGATGTTGGCATAGTTGGATGAAAAATGGAGAGTCGACTCATATTATAAAAGTACATACATCGCTCTTCCATACCGTGTAAGGAATGCGCAAATACACTATTACACAAAAGACGTAATATGTAAAATACCCACCTGTATTATTGTATTGAAGTCCAAGAATCCCCTCTAGCCGATCACTCAGGCACCAGATGCGTACAGAGCTGAGTCTCCGCTACTTTCTGAGCTAGTTTACTCTGCAGCTGCAGGGTGCTTGGTTAGGTGTAGGCCTTAACCAATACCGAATACACCCGAGATCCTAAGCAGACACCCGTCTCTTCTTCAGTACAGCAATGTTCATTAGAATTCAATTGCTGCTCTATCCTTTTGTTCTTACTTCAATTCCTGATAAATTTTGTTCTTAAAATGAGCCTTATCACGGTTTTTGGTGCGACCGGTAATCAAGGGAGCTCCGTCGTCCGGTCCCTTCTCCAAAACCCATCCTTCCGCGTCCGAGCTATCACCCGCAATCCCTCATCACCTGCAAGCCAAGCGCTAGCTGCTGCGGGAGCCGAGGTTGTTCAAGCTGATGGTTTCAGAGCGGAAGAAATTAGGGCTGCGTTTGAAGGGAGCTGGGGCGCCTTCATTAACATTAATTCGGACGACAAGGTGTTTGCAAACCCAGATGGTCCAACCGAGTTTGACCTGGGCAAGACAATTGTCGATGCGGCGACTGATGCCGGAGTGAAACACTTTGTCTTCAGCTCAGGACCGCCGTGCACTGAAATGACGGAAGGCAAGGTCCGCATGAAAGCCATGGATAGTACGACATTTCCAAATCTTCTTGGTCATCTATCGTGTCAACTCACTCATCTTCTCTAGTGAAATACAAAATTGAAAAATATGCTCAGAATCTCGGTAGATTCGAGACCGTTATTCCCATTGGCGCTGCATGGTTCTTTGAAAACTTCCTTGGCAAAGAGGTTGCGCCTGTCTTCGGCGGATTTCCCCATTTTCCTGACGACCAGGGCATCCGAACCTTCCGTGTTCCTTACTGGGGTGGCGAAGAGCGCGTACCTTTCTTAAGTGTGGTAGAGGACTGGGGAGATATTGTTCATGGCATATTCTTGGATCCCAGTCGCTGGAATGGTCGCTTTGTCCATGGAATCAGCACTATATGCAGCTTTGATCAGTTGGTCCAAGATTTCCAGCAAGGTATGCACTGCCTCTAGTCTTTATCGGATGCCGGAACTAATCAATTGACCACATCTTGTAGCTACTGGACATCCATCTCGTTTTGTTCCAGTTCTTCCTTCCTGGGAAGCTTTCGAGACTCATGGCATTCATGAGCTCCAGGATGTGAAACTGATGTTTGGATTCACTCAAACTACTGGTGGCTTGTATTTTGCTACTCCAAGCGAAACTGACACTGCGGCTCAGTTGAAGAAAGCTACAGCACAGGCATTGGGTCGGCCAGTGGCTGAACAGAATCTGGCAACAGCTCCAGCCTGGTTCAAGAACCATGCCATGAGCTTCGAATAATTCTTGCAATTACTTGGGCGGCCCACGGAGATTCATTCGGTGTAACGTCATTTCAAGAGATAGAGCAGTTGCAGATTAGCCACTCAGTCCACGCTTAAATTCTTCAACGCTGATTCCATGTAGTCTGCGCTGGTGATAGACCAATAACTTCGGAATTGCTTCTTTACAATAACACCACTTTCACAGGCCATGAACGCCTATCTTGAGTATGTCGGCATTCCCGTTCTGTACAGCTTCTGTCAGTTCATCCACGTTCCACTTCGCCCATGCGAACCGTCCGTGCAAAAAAGCAGCTTTAGGAGAAGCGGCCCAAACAGCAAAATTAGCCGGGAGATTTTCTGATTGTTAATAAGCCTCGATGTAAATTTCAAAACAATCGGCTAGACTTACCGTCATCCCAGTCTAAATCCTCAGGGGTGCAGCCCATGGACTTCATGCCGTCACTGTAAATGAATCCAGGATGAAAGCTGATGATTTGGGCCCGCTCTAGGGGCGTCTCTGTAGCCAAGTGCTGTAGCGCACTAGCAAAGGCAGATTTCGAGCTTGCATATGCCTGGAATCCAGCGGCCATTTCCTGATCGTGGACGAATGGACTGGAAACGTTCAAGATTACCTAGAAAATTCAACTATTATCAAAATCATTGCTTTGCTTCAAAGACATATCCAATATTCTGCCTTACTTTCTGTTTTGTGTGTGCTTGGCTCATGGTCTTCTCCACCAAAATCATGTTTCCTCGAACATTAGTCTCAAACATCTGCCAGGTTTGTTGCCACCCAAGACTAAGCAAAGGGGATTCTTTGGCCTGTACACGAGCAGCGTTCAGAACAAGCACGTCTACGACAATTTGTCGATCATTCAGCTCTGCCCATAGCGTCTCAATATTGGTCGGGTCGCCAAGATCGCACGTAATGGGGATCACAGTCGCCTGGAACTCCGAATCCAATCTGGACACGGCCAGATCCAGCGCAGCGCCACCTCGAGCAACGAGAACTATCCGAGCAGCTCCGGCGATCGCGAAGGCGCGGGCAATGGCAAACCCGATCCCCTTGGAGCCACCTGTGATCAGCACAGTACGACCTACTTGGGAATGGTCGGCTTGAGCGGCGCTGATGGCGTCGTACGGACCCGTGTGGATTGTTGGCGTAAGACTGGTCATAGCTGTCTCAAATCCTCAGCTTCGTGGTGGAGAGAAGGGGTAGATCCAGAACTCAAGCGGCGAGAGGGGCTGTAATTAAGTTGATGCTACCGTCACCAATCGACGACGAAGTCATGCGAGATGCGGTGAGAGATCAACGCACCCACATCCACCTATGTAAATACGCTTGGCAGTTTGAATTATACCTATCAATTTCACATGTGGACAGGACTAGCGGATATTGTTGAGACGGGAGCATTAGCGCTGGTAGAAGGAAATGGATCGTGGTAAGTCTCAGCTCCCGATCAAAGCCACCGATTAGAAGATCGGTACTAAAAGGGGTCTAGATCTGCATAATGAAGTTTCCGACCTTTTTCAGCCCCACTTGGTCTCATCAAACCAACTAAGGACTTTGTGTCTCGGTTCGATTTATCGTCATCGTGAGCAGGCACACACGGCATACACCCCACCAGAAAAAAGAAACTAAGCAGTGGGGTTCACAAAATGATGCTATTGTTGCGAGAGCTGATTATTACCGTGTGATGAGTCGTGAAATATGCAATTCGCATCAAGGGAAGGCGTATATTTCGAGGTTTGGAGATTCTCAAATCCAGTATTGAAATACACTAGGCTGTAATAACGATTAATACCAGGTATGTATCAAGACGGAAATACTGGAACATCCCGAGATTGTAAACATCTAAGGTCCCAAACAAGTTGAATTCCCACCCGAGTTCCTGTCTTTGAATTCCTTTTTTAATAATTCTTGGTTCTCCCCTACCTTTGACAAGTGTTCATTTATTCATTCCAAATTTCATCATGCGGTCTACCTTGAATAAGCCTGTTGCTCAATCGCACCTCGCTGTGACATGTGCAGCATGGAACAATCTGCAAAAATATATTGCGGGTGAGCCTATCGCCATTGATGGTACTACTTTGGATTTGGCGGCCGTCGTGGCAGCTTCATAGTAAGAAGCACTTGGATCCTTTCACCTCCTGAACAACTCTCTAACTGTCAAATGTAGCCACGACTGCACCCCGGTGCTTACCAATGATCCTTCTGTGCAAAATCGTATCACTGCCAGCGTGGATGTCTTAATGGATCATCTCACAAAAGGCCACAATGTTTACGGTAATTAGATCAGTTTTCATTTGACCTATGTGAGATTTTCTTTCTAATCAAAGTTCTAGGTGTCAACACTGGATTTGGCGGAAGCGCTGATTCCCGAACGGACAAGTGGGCCTCATTGCAAGCAGCACTGCTACAGCTCACGCAAGCGGGTGTTCTGGTTAATGCTGACAAGAACCCTGGCTCCCTGGATAGCTCAAGTAGCTTTGGTGCGCATGCTATGCCCGGATCATGGGTGCGTGCCACGATGGTGGTTCGATCCAACCATTCAGCACGCGGTCATTCCGCCGTTACGATTCCAGTGATCCAATCGGTCTTGAAGCTACTAGAGATGCGAATCACGCCCGTGGTTCCTCTTCGGGGATCAGTCTCAGCTTCCGGAGATTTAATGCCCCTGGCCTATATTGCTGGCGCGATCCAGGGTAGCCCTGATATTCATGTGCAGACGCCGAATGCTTCGCCTGCAACTGGTGTAAAGGTCACTACCGCTTTGGACGCATTGAAGGCTGCGGGCGTGAATCCTGCTCAATTAGGACCGAAGGAGGGACTGGGTCTAGTGAATGGTACCGCTTCTTCGACTGCCCTGGCTAGTTTGGTCATGTTTGAAACACACCAGCTGGCAGTGCTGACACAGGTGCTGGGAACGATGGCAGTGGAGGCTCTCCAGGGTAACTCAGAGAGCTTCCATCACTTTATCTCTGCGGTTCGGCCTCATGCCGGACAGGTCGAGACATCGAGAAACATGATGGCCATGTTGCAAGGATCTTCTCTCGCTAAGGGCATTCTCAGCAAGAAGAACCACCACGAGCAGGGACTGGAGCAAGATCGATACGCCCTACGCAGTGCGCCACAGTGGATTGGCCCGCAGCTGGAAGACCTTCTTCTTGCGCACAAACAGGTTGAAGTTGAGCTAAACTCTACAGCAGACAACCCCTTGGTCGATAGTGAGAATGGTGAGATCTACTACGGATGTAACTTCCAGGCGGCTGCCATGACTTCTGCAATGGAGAAGTCGCGTTTGTCACTACAGATGATGGGAAAGCTGCTGTTCGCCCAGTCCACGGAGATGATGAACCCAGACTTGAGCAATGGTTTACCCACCAATCTTGTTGCGGATGATCCAAACTGCTCCTTTACGATGAAGGGCGTCGACATCAGTATGGCTGCTTATATGGCTGAACTGGGATATCTTGCCAACCCGGTCAGCTCCCATGTGCAATCTGCTGAGATGCAGAACCAGTCGGTCAACTCGATGGCATTTGTCTCAGCACGCTACACGCTGCAATCCGCTGAACTTGTCTCCCTCATGTCCGCCGCCTTTATATATATTGCTTGCCAGGCCCTTGATCTCCGAGCCATGCATCTGGGCTTCTTGTCCAGGCTATCTTCAATCATTCCTCCCACGCTGAGTGGCTTTGCCCCGATTTTGTCCTCCGAGGAGCGTACTATGTTGGCCAATGCCCTGGAGCGCCACATGATTAGCAATTGGAAAACAACATCCAAGTTGGAGGCGACAGCCCGTTGCCAAATCCTGGTTGACTCCTCCCTGGCAATCATTCTCCAGGCACTCGTCCAAAGCAAGATTCCTGCCCCTCAAGAGCCTTGTAACACGACCGCTGTCCTGGGAGCTTGGAAAACCCAGACTTTGACTGCACTGCTCAGTGCCTATCATGACAACAAGGATGCGTTTTTTGCTCACCAGCACACGGAAGAGCTGCTGGGTATGGGATCCAAATTAATCTATAATTCTGTTCGGAAGGATCTGCAAGTCCCCTTCCACCAAGGATTTACTGAACATCCCACGGTGGAGAGTGACCAACTTGACGGAAGAGCAAAGAAGACGGTGGGTAGCTGGATTTCGATCATCTATGAGGCGCTACGGACTGGTAAGCTGCAGAAGCCATTGATGAACTGGTTGTCTGAAAACATCGCCGCGTTTGAGTAATTTGGGATCTTTGTATAGTATTCAGCCGCGATCTATATGGAAACTACCAATGATCCAAATACATAGACAAATATAGCTCTTTTCTTTCACTTCACTCCTGGGGCTTGGCATCTTCCATTCCAATTACCCCGACCCTCAAAAATTGTGGATTCCTGAACTCATTTTCGCCCAGTTTCTTTCGCATCTCCTCTATATCCCATCCTGCCCAACAATACCGCCCATGAAGGAAGGCTGCCTCGTTTGTTGCAGCCCATACAGCAAAGTTTCCAGGAAGAGTGTCTGTGAGAGGACTCATGTTAGCAGAAATCTGATCATTGGGTTGAAGAGAGGCATCGCACCACTGTCCCACTCGTAGCAATCCTGCGGCAGCATTTGGGCGATAGTCTCTGTGTAAACGCCACCGGGATGCATGTTGATGATCTGGACGTTTGAAACTGGGATCTCCAATGCAATATGTTGCAAAAGGCAAGTCCAGGCTGCTTTTGTGGCAGCATAAGGTCGTTGGCCTTCCATAGCTTCATAGTTGTTGATTGCATCTGAAGTTACATTGACAATGAACTGCAAATGAAAGAAAATTAACTAAGATCTCTGACAATCTCAGTTCACTTTGCTCACCTTTTTGCCACTGCCCTGGACCTGTGTCTGCTGTACGAACTTGTCGACCAGCGTCAGGTTTCCCCGCACATTCACCTCATACTGCTCCCATACTTGGCGCCAGCCATGCTGTAGAGTCTCCCGGCTCTCGCCCATGTATGCTGCGTTGAGAATCAGCACATCGACTGCCGAAGCAACTTCAAGGACATTATTCCAGACACGTTCCAGGCTATCGGGATTCACTAGCTCTGCAACTTGAGTTGTGACCTGACCCGAGAATGACGGGACTTCGTGCTTCAAACGTTCTGTTGCTCTAATTAGACGAGACTCGTCACGTCCCAACAAGATCAAATGCGAGGCATTTGCGACTGCAAATGCACGGGCTATAGCGAACCCGATTCCGCCAGCGCCACCAGTGATCAAGACCGTCTTGCCATGCTGGGATAGCGATGGTAAAGCAGCATCGATACCAGCATAGGCAGTTTTATGGATCATCTTAATTGGTGCCATGTTGTCAATGAGTGCTGTTGCAAGTTGTTAACCAGGGGGTTACGGAGTTGGAGAAGGGCAGGCAATTTTTGAGGGAAGTACAGTGGCGTATCATTAGTATTTGCACCCCAGTACATTGCATCCTGACCGCCCTTAATACACCGCCTACCCATTATATCCACCTACAACCCCTATTATTGTCTGCCTATAATCTTCTTCCTATGATCCTCTAAACCATGCCTCGCGGTCCTGAGCTTGAACCATATATACGCGAGCGTATATGTGAGTTAAAACGATCAGCAAAATGGGGTGCAAAACGTATCCAGAAGAATGCGTTCCCTGATATTCCTCTTTCTACTATCCACTATACCCTCCGGCAAGATCTAAAGCGTTCAAAAGGTGTTTCTCTACCTCGCTCTGGCGCACCTCGTAAGCTTACTGCGGAGGACCGAGACCGTGTGTATGATGCTATTTAAAACCGCCCTGATATTACCCGCGAGGACCTACTTACTGAGGTTAATTATAAGGTCAAAGCGATGTTAATCTGGCGTTTAACGTATGATATAGGCCTTCGGAAGTGGCGAAAGATGAACCGACCTTACCTTATACCTATTTACGCTGCGAAATGTCTTACCTAGGCTTTAGCCTATCGCCATTTTATACCAGAGGACTGGAAAAGGGTTTTTTGGTCGGATGAAACGACTATTGAACGCGGGTAAGGTGCTCGGAAGGAGTGGACATTTATTTCTCCTAAAAATCAACTTCAAGAGCGCGAGTCTAGTATCTAAATGACTCTATCGAAAGGGAAACAGACAAAACAAATGTTCTGGGCTTATTTCTTAGGCGCTCCGCGAAAGACTGGCTTAATTCCTTTATTCGGAGATCCTACTACGGATCGTAAGGGTATCACAAAAGAGGTTATTTATAATCTTTATCGTAGTATCCTACCTACCTTACTAGCGAACGAGGATGCTATCTTTTAATATGATAATGCACCGACGTATACTGCATATATCGTTCAAACCCTTCTCCGTGAGTTAAATATTACTGTAATGGATTAGCCTCCTTATTCGCCAGATTTAAGCCCAATTGAGAACCTCTGGGGGCTATTAAAGGCTGATATATTAAAGCTACGGCCGTGGCTTCGCGAGATGCCTAATAATGATACTACTTGGGCAGAGCTAGTAGATGCAGCGCAGGCTACGTGGGAACAGCTTACGATTAGGCACTTTATCAATCTAGCTGAGACTATGCCTTATCGTGTAGAGGAAGTGATTCGGTATGAAGGGTGGCATACCAGTTATTAGAAATAGAACTCTATTCTACCGGCAGAATATATGTGGGTCGAAGTACTGGGGTGCAAATACTAATGATATGTGACTGTAAGTTTAGTTTTGGTCACCGTACGCCAATATTACCGTTCTGTGATACATCATGGAGCTAGTGAAAAGTTCTGTCAACATGCGACCGGTATAAGTATTTGTATCCTTCTCAACAAATTAACCCCACCACCACCACCACCATGGATCTCTCTCCCACATTGGCTTCATGGGTTGTCACCAACCTCCAGCCGCTTACAACCGTCCTCTTACTCTGCACGACCAAAAAGGGTCACCCGCTCCGATGGCTGAATGTCCTCATTCTTATAGTTTTGGTCGTCATACATGGAAAGTATATACACCTGATAAGTATGAGTACGCCGGATGATGTGATGCAGCGTATCAGTCCTCTCCCAGTACTGTTACACACCATCGTGCTGCTCAAGGGGATTGACTACCGGGATCTGCAAGCACAGCACAAACCTAAGGACCAAGGGTCGCGGATGGCGAACATATGGGCCGCTTTACGGGTGACTATGGACTACTCTGCTGTTGGGACGCGCTGGCAAGTGCGCAATGTGCCAAAGATGCCTGCTTGGCTTGGTACTAGTCCCACACGCACTCGGTTTCTTATGCGTCAGATGGCAGTCGCAAGCTGGCAGTATCTCGCTCTGGACTTGCTACAGCGGATGATTCGTGAGGATGAGTTCATTTGGAATGAAATCATTGCGGTGCTGCTTGAACCCACCACTACGACGAAGCACTCCTGGCTTTTGGAAGCTGCTATCAACATTGTGACTTGGTTTCTTATCGCTCGTTTATCCCTGGACATTAAATGGCGCGCCACGTCCATAATAGCGGTTGGCTTGGGGATCTCCGAGCCTGCGAGCTGGCCCCCAATGTTTGGGAGTAGTTTGGAGGCGTACACAATTCGGAATTTCTGGGGGTAAGTCTCTGCTGGAGATGTGAATCTATGTCCATGTGCTGACTGAGCAACCTTCTTATAGAAAATACTGGCACCAACAGCTCCGTTGGCCGTTGACAGCGACCAGTTCATTCCTCCTCCGGAACATCCTCCACTTGCCTCGGCCATCCATACTCGAACGATACTCGAATATTTTCTTGTCATTTTTACTTTCGGGTTTCATTCATCTTGCAGCGCAATATAAAGGATCAACGTTCGAAAAACCGGGCGCTGTTGAATTCTTCACCTCATTTGCGCTGGGTATAATTATTGAAGATGGAGTTCAAGAGCTCTGGTCACGACTTGTTCCTAGTCCCAGCAACGGAAATAGAAGGGATACCTCGAAGGATAAAAATACTGCCGTCTGGAAGAAATTAGTCGGATATGTCTGGGTTACTGGCTGGTTGACGGGCCTCGGTGCATTCTATTCATACGATATGGCCTATATTGCGCTTATCGAGCCCATGCCACTGGCGGTCAATCTGTCGGCATTATTGACGGTCCCAATCACCGCCCTTGTGCTCGGGGTAGGATTGCTGTTTGGGGTCGCATGTTTAGGGGCTGAGCCTTAAAACAATTTAACTCTCAATCAATCGTGGCAGGTTAATCATGAGTCCGAATCCAAATAAAGGCAATTGTTTGAAAAGGTGCAGTGTGTCTGTGAACGGACATGTATATAGCATAAAGTTTGCAGGAATTTCATCTCTCAAAACTTCACCCCGTCTCTTGGGATGAAAGCCAGAGGAATATCAACCGTCATGTCTAATGCCAAAGCAGCGCAAATACTCTCCTCCAACGCTTTCTTTGCCTTTTCATGAGCTTCCTTCTTTTGTCCCGCCGCAGAAGCAAAATCCACCTTGTATCGAGAAAATATCACAGCGAGGAAGGCAACAAACTCAACTTGGGCGAACTTCTTGCCCAGGCACGCACGTAGGCCGTCGCTGAAGGGAACATATGACCCACGGATTGGTTTGTGGATCGTCGGATACTCCAGGCCGGCGGCAACATTTCCAGGTTGATCCTCGTTCCGTGCCAAGAAGCTATCCCGATTCTGTCGGTCCCAGCGAGAAGGGTCAAACGTTGAAGCGTCAGGACCCCAGTACTCGGTAGTGTAATGAAGACTGGTGATGTTCAAACAGACGTGGCTGCCTGGAGGGAGCATGACGGTTCCACCTTCGTGCTGCAGCGGCTCAGCATCATGTGCAGTCGTTCTGAGAATGACCGGTGCGGGCGGATACATTCGCATTGTCTCGAGCATCACACACAGAGGTGCCACCAACTTAGGATACACGGTTGCGTAGTCCCATTCATTTGGATTGGTAGTATTGCCCCTTACGGCGTCGCAAATTGCTTGGTACATCCATTCCTGTATATCTTGGTGCAGAGCCAACAATACCAGAGCAAAACGAATGGTTGCCCCAGTGCTTTCGTGGGCTAGCATCATGATGTGAGTATTGCCTAACACCTCAATCTCGCTTAACGAGCTCTTCTTTGATGCATCTTCATCATCTTCCAGGTGTTGCGCTCGAACGAGGCCCTGCAGCACATTCTGTCCTCGTGCACTGAGCCCTTCCTTGGGTACATCTCGATTGGCCTGTGCAATCATGGCTTTCATGTACTTCCCCAGGTCATCGTAGGCGGCGAAGTCATCCTTGAAGAAAGGAACCAGTGCACGAGGCATCCATGTGGGGAGCATTGTATTGGCCATAAAAATCGAATTCCAGTGACCCATCATGTACTCCATGACAGCACGCAACGTGAAGTGAAAGCCTGGAAGTGGGTGCGTGGTGTCGCGGAACATGGCTGACACACTGCTGTCATCAGCATTGGAAGTTGCTTGAAATGGCAACTGCACCCCAAAGCCGGCTGCGCAGAGCACATTCAATGTGAGCTTCAGGATATCTTCCTTTGGACCTAGCTCCAGATTGGTCCCCACAGTATGTTTTTCGCGCCAGTGGTCTAACATCTGCGTCGTCTGTCGAACTGTCTCCTGCCAAACAGTCGTGATGGTCTTTTCACCAAAGGCAGCAATCGTATGTCGCCGATGGCGAGTCCATTCTTTCCCTTCAGTCTGGTTACATGTGAGCAAAGTCTTTTCGAAAAGAGATAGAAGACAAATCTTGGAGGCATGTAAAGAAGGGAGAGGAAATACATACAGCAACCACATTAGGTCCATACAGCATCATTGATCCTGCATTGCAATTTGTTAGAATGGTGCGCAAGAACAAGGTGACCGACAGATCGTGAACAATTCAGAACACGTACCATAAATCTCTAACGGCTTCGGAAAGCCAGACCGGGAGCTACATATTTGGGAGACCACCGCCGCATCTGCAACATGGCAACACAGATTATCTGGAGTTGCTACCACGTAGAGCTTGCCAAGTTGTTTTGTACGGCGATCCTTGACCCAGAAATGATGAGTCATCACATTGTCGTTGACGACGTCCGTCAACCAAGCAGGAAGCCAGAGGTTGATGATATGAAGCACAGAATCGAAGGAGCAAATTGTCATCCAAAAGGTACTCAGTTCAGCATAGGGAAAGATTGTCCACCGCAGGCTGGTTGCAGTGGCTCGACGAATTTGTCGAATCCAGCTTGCCCCAGTCCATACTAGATAGAGGACCAAGATCCCAAAGAGCAGTGTGCTATAAACCATTGTTTGTGATAGTCAACTCTTTTGCCTGCAACTGCAAGAAGTATGATGTGCTCCCACATGCGCAGAAGCGACAAAGCTGAGTCATCAAAAGATACAACCAATACGCTCGGTATTGATGTATTTGTAACCCTCCGTACGATGTGAACAATGCCGATTTTTCACGTATCTGTAACGAATTTACCAAACATTGTAGTATCGCGACGCAGCGCCATCTACGCCACCTGGTCTCTGCAGACTTGACTTGTAGATCCTGAAAAATCGCGCAGTGGGGGCCGTAGGCTACAATCCACGCTTGTAGAGGTTCTCTTCAGCTACCTATTTTGGGCATTCTGAACGCAGATTCCTATAGGATACTGATCCTTGTTTTACGCTAGATGATCTAGCACCATCGAGAGAGGGGTGCATGTGCATGCTGCACGGCGGTGGGCCATGCGGATAGGGCATTGTGTAACATAACCTATATGATTGGACTACAGCGAAATTACCTCGGTCAAACTCGCTCCTTCACTTGAACATAGACGGGATGATGCTCCCATAGCCCGTATTCCTTCAGCGAATCCGGGTCGATATTGCCTGGTTGTGCTGTAAGATCGAAATTCCAGAGAAGTAGAGCCAATGCCATACGTATATTGGCATACGCGAAGCTTTGAATCAGATCAGTAATGTTTTCTAAGCAAAAAGCAAATTGAGGTATAACGAACGTTTTACCAATGCATCCACGCGTCCCAGTTGAAAAAGGTCGAAACACGTAGTGGTTGTCAGTCGCATAAGTCGAGCTGTCCGTCCATCGTTCAGGAATGAACTGATGGGGCTTGGCGAAGTACTTTGGAGAGCGATAAGCACTATATTGTGCCACGGATACCCAAGTCTATAGAGGCAGAAAGTAAGTATTTGCCAGCACCAATAGATTAGATGTTTCCGGAGCAACATACGCCTTCAGGGACCCAATATCCGTCAATGAAGCGGCCACCTTTGGGAACCAAGCGCGGTAGACCCACTGGCACACTGGGATGCAGGCGCATGGTCTCATCTATCACGGCCTTGAGATATTTCAATCCAGACACACTCGCAATGGTGATATCTGTATCACTCTTGAATGTGGTATGGATCTCATGGACCAATTTTTCATAGCTGTCCGGATTTTGGGTGATGTAATATATGACCGCACTGAGAATGGCAGCTGTAGAGTCGAGGCCAGCCACAACCAACATATTGAGGTTCTCAAACATCTCCTCATCCGTCAAACCATGGGCGACATACTTGACAAAGTCTTTTTTATCCGAGTCTTTGTCAGCCCTTCGTGTGGCCAACGCGGCTTGGGCCTGAGTGAAGTATTCCAGGAATGCTGTCCCGAAATCATTCGAAACGAAGCGCTTGATGATGAGATGATAGGGCTTCAGCCGATGCGCGGCACGAACCTTCGTAGAATCCTTCAACGTTCCATAGAGATCGGTAATGAATCCCGGATACTCTCCAGTCTTCAAAGTGTCCCAGCTTTGCCCCAAGGCTAAAAGCGTGAGAACATCTGTCACCTGAAAAACTGCCCAGGCAGCAATATTGACGACACCGTCCTGGTTAGGGAAGTTTGCCTTTCCCGAGCGATTTCGTAGAGCATCGATGAGTTGATCCAGAGTTCCGCGCATGAGCGACTCCTGTTCATGCAGCGCACGACCCGAAAAAGCCGGCATGATGTGCTTGCGGATTCGGGCATGCTCTTTGCCCGGACAGAAGAAGATATTCGATACCGGCTGGGGACCAAGGACGTAGAGAATGGGATTTTTCTCATAGGTATCGTCCCAATCGGTCTTCACGCCGTATATTTCCTGCCATGCCGTCGAGGTTGTGAATGAGATCTCATTTGAAGCGGTACGAACGGCATCACCGTATTTCTCATGCAATTTGGCAATATATTTACATGAGTCACCTTTAACCAAGTGGTATGACCCAATGAGCTGGGAAAGAGCGTCGCATTTGGGGCCAGGGAAATGTCTCAACGGGTTGATAAACAAGTGATACAAGAAGAGCGCTGCATGGACGGCCACTAGACACTTAATTAGCAATGTATAGAATCATAGACACGCGCACAGGGTATCACCAACACAGCCAATGGCGGTCCAAAACAATGCCGCCAACGCCAAAAACATTGTGATTCCGAAGCTTCAATGGGACACTAGACAATTGTAATCAGATCAACGGCAATCGTTCAATTTTGAGCGAGGTTGAATGAAGCTGAGGTGCACTTAGCCAGACGTGCCGCTCACTCTGTACTCTGTATCCTGTACAATTTTACCGTACATCCAAATGTAATGGGCAGGTCCAAGTGGATACACGACAAGTCTCAGCTGAAGGATGTAGGTGGGGACATGAAAGTTGTCTTCCCCACTCTTAATTGTTGACTGATCGCATTGATCGACTCGTCGTTTCTCAGATTCACCGCCAAGAATACGGCTTAGGTCACAGTACCAAGCTGAGGTTAACCAGATACGGAAGATATACAGAGCCGGTATTTATGTGATCGGTGTTTGTTACTTCCTTCAACTAAGCAGAGACACAGCAATATCCCTTCAATCATGATGAATCCCACGGGTACACCTTCGCCTGCTGATCTGGCTAAAATTCAACAATGGAACCAAAACGCCATTCCCTCGGTAGATGCGTGTATTCATGACCTGATCAAACAACAATGCCAGAATCGCCTTGCGTCAACAGCAGTATGCGCCTGGGATGGGGACTTTTCCTACGAAGATCTAGATCTGCGTTCTGCACAGCTTGCAAATCATCTCCAGGGAAAAGGAGCTGTTCCGGAAACCAAGATCGCCCTCTATCTACGTCGGTCGCGATGGTCACCAGTGCTCATTCTGGCGGTACTCCGGGCGGGCGGCGCATTTGTGCTGCTAGACCCGTCGCATCCACTAGATCGCTTGAAGGGCATGTGCGCAGATACAAATGCGACTATGGTACTCTGTTTCAAAGACGATACAGAAACTGCAGGACAACTCAATGTGCCTGTCTGTGTCATTGATCCCAATAGTGAGGAGGCCATTTGGCGTCACGAACCTGGCGAGGTCACCTCTACAGTGCAATTCACAAACATCGCGTACGTCGCATTTACTTCAGGTTCTACTGGCAAACCTAAAGGGATTCAGATCGAGCATGGCCAGTACTGTAGCTCGGCTGCAGCCCATGCGAAGGCCTGGTCTATTGGGGCAGAGTCACGGGTTTTCCAGTTTGCATCGTACGCCTTCGATGGATCGATCATGGAGATGTTGACAACATTGATGGAGGGGGGATGCGTATGTATCCCCAGTGAAGATGATCGACAAAATCGGCTTGTGCAGGCTTTCACTAGCTTCCAGGCCAATTTTATTTGTTTGACTCCATCGGTTCTAAAATCCCTCCACCCTCGTGATCTACCAACATTGAAGAATCTTCTTGTCACTGGGGAGCTTACGCCGCAGCAAGAACTGGATCGGTGGGCGGATCAGGTTCAGATGACAATTACCTACGGACCAACTGAATGCTCTGTCGCATGTGCTGTTCAGGAGCATGTATCCAAACTCTTAGATCCAAGAAACCTAGGGAGATCAATGGGATGTCATCTCTGGCTCGTTGATCCCAGCGATATCAACCGCTTGGTCCCCGTGGGAGAAGTCGGTGAAATCTGTATTGAAGGACCCATAGTTGGTCGCGGATATTTGAACGCGCCCGGTCAAACCGGTGTCACCTTTTTCCATGATCTACCATGGCTATCAATGACCGAAAGACCTAACAGTCGGGTCTACAAGACAGGTGATCTTGGACGATACAACGAGGATGGATCGATCTATTTGCTTGGTCGCAAGGATTCGCAAGTCAAAATTAGAGGACAACGCATTGAGCTGGGAGAAATCGAAGTTCAGCTATCTAGTAAGCTTCAACACGCTCGCGACGTCATCGTTGATGTGGTACAACACGCTGAGGGAGACGCGATTGTGGTGGCATTTCTCCATACTCCCTCTGAAAGCCAAAGTCAAGGACTATTACCACCAAGCGATACCTTCTCCAATTCTTGTTTCAAATTGAGAGAAGATGTCAAGGCCTCGCTGCCGGGATACATGATTCCTACTCTCTTTCTCCCTGTCGCTGCTTTGCCTCTAACAGCCACTGGAAAGATTGATCGCCATTACTTGCGGTCCCTTGTGCAGGGCTTATCGGTCGATGCACTAGATGGCTACATTGGCAACCGAGACAAGCGCAGCCCATCGACTGAGCGTGAGCAGTGGCTACATGGAGCTGTGGCTCAGGCATTAGCAATTTCTCCCGAACGGATTGGAATGGATGACGACTTCTTCGCGCTCGGAGGAAACTCACTCACTGCCATGAAGCTCGTCGGCCTTGGTCGAGAAAGTGGCCTCTGGTTCACGGTGGTTGACATATTCGCTTATTCGCAGCTATCAAGGCTCATATCTGTCATTGAAGATACAGCCCCCGAGGCTCAGGTCCAGCTTGTAGAGCCAAGACCTTTTGCTCTCGTGCCAGGGATTGAGGACTCTGAATCATTTGTACGCGACGTTATTGCTCCACAGCTGCCGTTTACTCGACCAGAGGAAATTGTCGACATTCTTCCTGCCACCGACATGCAGTCATATGTTGAACGCTTCCCTCCACACTACCCTCTTATACGACTAGACGGGAAGATTGACCCATTGAGAATCAAGATGGCATGTGATCAGCTGGTCCAACGCCACGCTGTTCTCCGGACAGTGTTTGCTTCTCATAATGATCAATTGTTACAAGTTGTTCTGGGCAAAGCGGATCTTCTCTTCCAGTACTTTGAGACCGACATGGCCATCTCTGCATTTGAAGAAGCATTTTGCAAATATGATGGGACCGTGAAGGTCCCCACGAGCGTCTTGGGACTCTCATTTGTGCTTGTATCTCGAAGTGAGACGGAACATAGCCTGATTATTCGCCTTCCATTGCCATTGTGTGATGGCGAATCATGGATTCTCCTTCTCCAGGACTGGATGGCACTCTATGAGGCTCAATATCCTCCTCCGGCACCACTTCCCTTTGCTGCGTGGGCATCTTTATATGTCGCTCAGCAAAATGAAACGACTTACGCATTCTGGCGCCAAATTTTGCATGGTTCTTCCATGACACACCTTTGCGATGCGACCATTGATCTTCCCGGGGAAGATTTTATTTTCTCGGTGCAAAATATCCCTCTTTTCCCTCCTCCCGGGGCCATCACGCGCGCGACGCTCGTAAAATTAGCCTGGGCATTGACACTTGCAAAGTATACCGGGAAAACCGATGTGGTTTTTGGACAACTTGTCCACGGTCGGGCCCACGCACATGCTGGTGAGGAGCGAATTGCTGGTCACCTGGCCAAGATCATTCCTGTGCGGGTGGTCAACTGCCAGGATACCGAGACTGAGCTGCCAGGTCTTTTAGACCAGGTGCAGAGACAACACCTAGAGACTATGGCACACGACCTGATTGACTTCCAAAACCTGGTAGATCACTGCACCTCATGGCCTCGGGACACACAATACGGAACATACATCCTGCATCAAGACAATGAATATCTCGGGGAAACGCCGAGTATGGGCGATGTGAAGGTCAGCACCAGCATGGCTTACAATCCTCTAATTTCGAAGGCAGTGCGGGAGTTCGTCTTGGTTTCCACTCCAAAGGGGCAAGAACATGAGTTGCAGATTTGTACGACGAGTGTCTATTTGGATCAGAAGAGGGCCGATGATATGCTTGCGACGATGGTTGAGAAAATGAGCCTTTTGGCTTCTCTGGCCTGAGGGATGTTGTAGATGACATATGAGGTCATTTTCGATGCCAGTGAGGAGGAATCTTGGAGACATCGAGAATGGCCTTGGGATAACTTCGGATATTCACTGTTCAACCTTGAAATGTTTTCGAAAATACAGCAACAATTATATCATATTTGAAACCAACCCTGAACCCAGATGCTCACATGTCTAGAATTGCCTGATCACTGATGACTTGGAACATTTTGAACATCTGCAATGTAAGGCTCATATCTCCAGCGTGGGAGAGATAATGCATAGAGATTTCCGACGAATCATTGAAAGATTGACCATCAAACCTGACCTGATGTGATACAATACGAAGCTAGGATACGGTACCTGAAACCAGGAACATGCCCAAACATGTATTATATAACACGTAAGGAAACATCCCGTTACCAAGATTCGACTCATGAGATACTATGTCCAGACTCCGATCTACGGGTGGATCTTATCGGAACAACGGCCCCACTGCGGGTTCAATTGACGTGTTATCACAGTACGGTGACGTCGACTGGGGCAGGTTTATGTGAGTTTTTTTTCCGCTAACCTAGCTATCCATTCAGCTGTCTTATCTCTTCCCTGCAATAGTGGAGAAAGTCTGCATGAGTTCATCGGAAAGTTGGTTTCAAGATGAACTCCACCTCAGCTGAAAAGCACCTCGGGTGACGAGCGATCTTTTCCTAATTATGGGTAAGATCTGCATGTTGGGATCTGTTTTGGTAGCAGGCTTTTGTGATCGGTGCAGCACTTTCTGCTCTATTGTTTAGAGTTCACCTACCCATCTTGTCTATAGACCCGAACTTACACAGCCGGGACCAGCCACCAGCTCCCCCATCAAGGATGGCTGAAAAGGATACGAGATGATCTACGAACATGTTCGTCACGATGCAGCGCTGCGGGTTGCCTCTTCCCGATCGCATGTTCGTCTCCTTTAGTGGAGCTGTCTTGGCGTACGCCGTACTGTACTGACTAGAGACGAGTCCAATTCGGGGGAACTTGCAGTCATATTCTTCGATGAGGCGGTGTGAATGATTTTCATCTGAGATCGTTATAGTTGTTCCGAATGGGAGCTTATACGTAATATTCAGGGGAAACCAATGACCCTGAACTCCTCGGAAGAAAGTTTCCCAAATCTTGGAACCTCGGGTACGAGATTCACGCGGCCCGCTGACATCGAGGAGTCGTACACGAGCCGAATGAATACAGGCCGTGCCGGTGCCCATGTCCGATACCAATACGATACTAGTACGGTACCAGTCGAAAGGAGGATGAAATGATGTCAAGCCAGCGTACTGACTTGTATTGGGGCCGCCCAATTGAACATGTGTTGATCGTCGATTGTGAGATCCTGTTGGGATCGCCAGAGGTTGTTGAAGTGTGTGATGACGCCTTATCTCACAATATAGCCGGAATTTCATACCAAAATATGAAGCTAACGAGTGGACACCGAGTATGTCCGATCTGGTAAGCTCATATTGATTTGACTAATATGCCCCCCTCGTCACTTCGAGCTGGCCGATGAGGTGTCGACAACACCTTTTTGAGACCTGCTTAGAAAATGCTACTTCGGATAACGTTTACAAGTAGCATGGCTATCTTCCTCTCTGTGAGCTCGAGCTCGAGATCCGCTCCCGGACCACAGCAAGAATTGAAATGGTACTTCTGAGAGCTGAGAGATTTTGGCTCCCTGCATGGATTTTCGCCCAGAATCGGATTCATGCCGCTGCTCCGGGCTAGGCATCAATTGCCATTCGTGAGTTCGCAAGTGGGCCTATGTTTAGCGGCATGAACGGATTTTCATGATTATCTCTATCCACTAAATCCATCCCTAGAGCCATCCCTTGAGCCATCCCCCGAGAAAAAGAAAAAATCACAAAAAAAAAAATATAGGGCAGGGAAACTTAGCGGGGAAGTAAAGGGGTACTGAGGGGTCCGTAATTGTTCGTTCATTCTATCTTTCAGCTTCATAGCATCATTATTCAGAGGTCCAGCATAATATATTCGGTGATTTCGAAGACTGAGTGCTATTTCGTATTTCAGGATGGCAGAGACAATCTCAAAGAAGCCATGGCTTCTGTCTATTCGGTCGTCCGAGCGTTTCATTGTTCTAGTTGTGACCATGGCCATGACTACTGTAAGTCAACAGCACATTCCTCTCTGAGATCACAATGAGCATCGTGGACTTATACTTTTGCTTTATAGGATGTGCTTCTGTACAGTCTGGTGAGTGCATTCGTTTTCAAGAAAACCCTTAGTCGGGAAAGCTGAACTTCGTCGGAGATCATCCCGATTATCCCCAAGTCTTTGGTCGCACACGCAGGCGTTCCAGAAGAAGATGGTGACATCCCCCTCTCCCCTTCCATTCCCCATGTGGAGCTCTTACTTGATTATCTTCGTTATACCTACTGACGAAAGTACATAGCTCAATATTGGATCTCGATCTTGCTAGCGGTTTACGCCTGTGCCCTTTTGATTGGATCTCGTGAGTCACTTCCTATTCTTGAACTCTCAACCTTCGCCAGTCGACTCTAATTGACACCTTTCAAGCCGTGATCGGATATGTAGCGGATCGCGTACGGTCGCGTCAGATTCCCTTTGTTCTTGGTCTGGCAGCTCTCGCTGTATCGACTGGCCTATTTGCTCTCGCGAACTCTCCTGCAACTCTCGTCATCGCGCGAGCGTGTCAAGGTCTATCGGCAGCCACCGTATGGGTGGTCGGTCTGGCCATGCTTGTTGATAATGTTGCTGCGGAACGTATGGGTGAAGCAATGGGCAATACCAGTACTGGCATGACGCTGGGTTCCCTCCTCGGCCCGATGCTTGGTGGTGTAACGTATGTTGCCACGATCATTGATGATCATCTGACTCTTCTGCGTTGAGAAAAGAGTGGCTGACATGTCTCCAGATATGAGGAGTTTGGATACTATGGCGTTTTTATTCTGCCCTCTTTGATGATCGTCCTGGAAATCGTGTTGAGACTGACTATGATTGAGAAATCTAGTACGTTCAATGATGCTTCTCACCTCACAATACTTGCGCTCTACTGACCTTCGAGACAGCGGCCAAAAAATGGGAGGAAAACCTCATCAAATCGAAGAATACATCTTATGAGACCTTTCGCGATGGTTTACCTCGTGCGGATCCCGAAAACGAGCAGTCACCTCTCTTGGGCGAGTCGTCTACCAGTAGCAGCTCTGAAGGCATCAGAAATGGCAGCAAAGCCCCCATTCTACACCTTCTGGGCTCTGCACGTTTGCTCACCTCATTGCTCATCACTGCTACGGTCGGATTCACACTCGGGGTTGTAGAGACAGTAAGCCCCTGACCCCGTCAAAGTCCCAAGCTACAAAGCTTTTGCTTCCAGTCACGCTAATTCAACTCTGACTATAGACAATTCCACTGTTTGTCATGGAGAAGTTCCATTGGTCTTCCAAAGGCGCAGGTTTGATTTTCCTAGCTCTTTCAATTCCCAGTCTTACCGGAGGCTGGGTGGGAAGGATGCTGGATCGCATAGGCAGCCGTGGCTCTGGATTCGGCTCCTTGGTTGTAACTGGAATTGCCCTCTTCTTCCTTCGCTTTGTCCAGCATGACAGCGATACCGATAAGGCTCTCCTGGTGGGATTACTCGTCGTTCTTGGCTTCACTGTCCTGATGATCCAGATCATCTCTATGACCGAAGTGTTTCAGGCCATTCAAGTGTGTGAGGAAAAAACCCCCGGAATATTTGGTGACAAGAGCCCAATGGCGCAGGCCTATGCTCTCTTCAACATGGCTACGGCCACTGGGCAGCTCACTGGTCCTCTTGTTGGGGGCCTCATTCGCATTCACGTGGGCTGGGCCGGAATGACTTTGACCAGTGCTATACTCTGCTTCTTAGTCGCAATTCCTGTTGCACGCTACACTGGATCTTCTAGATCCAAAAAGGAAGATGAGCAGTCTACTGACAATCATGCTGAGGTTTGATTGGTAGACATATCCGACTTCATCCCTCGAGCTAAAATCGCGCGGCTATTGACTCTGCTAGGTATTCATGTCGTGCTTCATGTTTGGTTTTGCTTTTCAATGTCTTATACGTCGGCTGCTCTGTCCAATTTGCTACCGAACATAATAATAATTTGTGAAATATTTGAGGATAGAATCCTGATATAAATCTGCATTTGTAATAAAACGACAATATGCGCTTGGATAGACACGGCGCAGAAAGTGTCATGGAAAGTCCTTGCGAATTCAAATAATGATAGAAGGGGCAACACTGCGAATCATTGATTCGATGTGCTCCTGCGAGGGTACGTCTTTTCTAAGTAGCCATGCAAATCCCTTGAACGTTTCCAAATTGCACCGGCGGGATTCGCTTATCTCTATCCCCGCGAAATGAGCATGGGGGCACTATTTGACGCGTATTAGAATCAAGATTGGCATGGCTTTTGTATGTGCTTGTGTTTGATAGTGTATGTGTGGTTCATGCTCAAGACTCACCCCTGGGTATATGTCTAACTTGGTTTCCACGCCATTCTGGGACAATATACGCTCGTAGATGAGGGAATCGTCGCGAGCAAAGCACCGCCCAGCGGCCTGGAAGTAAACTCTTGCCCCATGCTTTGCTAGACCTTTATGAGGCTCGGGGTTTGGTGAGTTGATTGGGCTATACCATCGACTCCGAGTATCCCACTGTTGCATCTTGACGACTGCGGCGGGTATTTCCCCGCTCGTACTATCCCCTTTGAACTGTTCACGGCTGAGAAATGAATCTTGGTATTCCTTAGGAACGTGGTCCTTGGAAGAAAAGAGGAATGGAACCGACAGCCACATTCCGGTAAGTTTTGGTCGACTGCTATCTTGTAGGCCGTTATACTCATTCGCATACTCATCCACCCACATCTGTCCCACTGTTGCGGCAGTGTTACCACCAGAGCTCACGCCTCCTACTATAAAGCCAGCGTTCATGTCTGCTCCCAGCACACTCTCCGCGTTTTTCGCAAGCCACATTAGGGAATCCCAAATGTCTTGTTGACCGACGGGGAAGGGATGTTCGGGTACCAGCCGGTGAGATGTAAGTACAACGGTGGCACCATATAGAGCACGAAGAGCGAGGGCTTGGGCAGCAAAATTGGAATTGTCGCCACAACAAAATGCTCCACCGTAAATGAGGACAATAACCGGAGATGATGGGTGGGAGATGGAAGAATGTTCAGAAGAAGTGGGTTTGAAAATACGTAGGGAGGATTGGTAGCCATCGCGCATGGAGATATTCATGAGGATGCCCTGGTCAGGCAAAGACGCGCATTGCTCACGGCTCCATTCGTCCACAGCCGCACGAGCACTTTTGATCTCGGACCAATCCATCTCATCATCGTCAGGATTTGCCTTTTGCCATTCTGCATATTCTGGGCTTGATCGCATTTGGTCAGAAAGGGTTATCAATTTTCTTCGGTACTTGAATTTGGAGATCAATAATTACACTTACTCTTTATCTCCCAACGCGAGTATACTCTCTTTTGTCAGATACCCATTGCTCGACATACTGGCTTTGAGTGAGAGTTGTGTATATCCTCGTTTTGCCTGCTGGGCGGTTGTCAGTATTTATTTTCCTGGGGGCTTTCCGTATTATAACGTGACTCGCACGCGAGTGGATCACCTCAGAACAGATACATCGTACGTGTGGGGTTCTTGCAATAACATGTGAGGTTATTTCACCAATAGGAACGGCTCTAACCCGGGCAGCTGAAAGCAAATTCCTGCCCCAAAACGCCACATAATCGGCACATCTAAAGGATAGGATCTACAGTATTGTTACCTGAATGTATCACGCGGACTTCGTATTGTCATTGTGATAAAACCATTCGTTATAAGTGACCGTGGGTTAGAACCGACCCGCTAAAGGTTTGGTAGTAGGATACTTATGATAATTTGAAGAGTTCGGGGCGGAATCAGATTTCGCTTATGAGTGTATTGGCGTGAGTCCAGGCTCGAAGGCGCGGAAGAGGTAGAACGTTGATGATTCAGCTTAGAGAGAGTGGGTCACTCCCTCAGGATGCAGTCCGAGGGTGTACTCGATAATCTTCATTCTAGATCTCTTGACAATGTCGCAAAGAAGCTTTGCTAAGACTTGAACCTGATGTTTGAGTCTATCATGCTCGTACCATTGCTAGCATCAAGCGAACCTCGTGACCATAACCTGCGTCGTTCTATCGCTGCGACATGACCGGCCCGCCAAAGCCTCAGGCCGTCCAGCAGAGAACTACTCAAATTTGGGCTATTATCCTAACAACCCATCTGCGGCAGTTTGCCGGCATGTACCTTGGCATGGCATCTTTTGAGGCCCCTGAAACATACTTCCTGCTGTAGTGTCTGAAGCTTGCGCATAGTACATTTTATCCCGAGGGCGGAGTTGTGAAGGTTATCACTTTCTCGTACTGGTCTGTGAGACCACACAATAGTCGCTAGGGTGAATAGATAAGCGAGGTAGAAGCCCCAGTTATGCATGTAGTACAATCTGCATTGTTAAAAAGATGAAAAGCTCTCCATTCTAGGTCCGGCGTAGGTAGTTTGAGTATCAGATACCTAATAGTCAAGTCCTAGTAGGAAAATTAGTCTCTATGTTTGTAGAATATCAGATTCAAAGGGTTTTAGGGTTTTGATAGCTATAAGAAGACCCTTTGGCTACTAAGAGCTTCGGCTACTAGAGCTTCGGCTACTAAGACGGTATATCGGTAAAAATGTCCCTTGCTAGAAATGTCCCTTGCTAGAAATCTAAAAACATCAATCTGCCTATTTATCATATTTACGTGTCTATTCCTAAATGAAATGATCTGTTATGGATTGCATGCTAAGCAGAGTTGGCAAATATCATTGATCAATCGACCGCTTTCCACATTCGACAATGTTCATTTGTCACGTGATGATTTATCATGTGACAGCGACGTCAGTGATGGACTAGGAGCTGGGACGTCCTTCTCTGCATTCGCAGGCGTTATATCGTATTGTTCTTCTTCTCCATATTTGTTGCCACGTCGAATACATAGTGATTTCTTACATTTCCATTGCCTTGCCCTGCCGGCTTCAATATTCTGCCGCGCTCTGCTTTTACCGCCAAGACGGCTTCGCATGCGGGGGGACTGGCTGGACTCCTCGTGGCGAGACCATTTCAAGCTCTGATCGAATCTGAAGCACTGAAGCTCCTCATCATCTTTGGCAAGGCCAGGTTTTGGCAGTTGATAGCCGGCGCCTCGACGGTTGCAGCATCACTTCAGTGACCATATCGAATACGGCTGAGCCACAATGCAGGCTTTCGGTAAGTCACGGCTCTCACCCAAGCGAACAATCTGATCGTTGGTTCGGTCTTAAATCATTGGTCTAACACAATTTCCTTCACGGTAGTTCCCAAAAATAGAAGGGTAAGCCTTGAATGTTCTGTGTCAAGATCAGCTACCCACTAACACTCCCATCTAGCCCAGATTTGAGCTAGTCTTGAGAGTGAGTCAGGCTCTGGCTCTTTTATATAGCGTTTTTACTAAATTTTCTTCAAAGATCAGCGACATCAACAACGTTCCTTTGGGCAACGGCACTGTTTGGGTACGATGGCGCTTGCCATCATCAAGTGCTATATCAGAGCACCAAGGTCACACTGAGAAGGCAACCCTTTCAGACCATCGTGCCTACTGGAACTACGAAAAAGCTCTTCAAGTCAGACTTACCATTGACAGATCTTCAATGCTCCAGGAATGCGAAATTGTTTTTGAAGTTTTTCAGGAGTTCCACTCATCCCCGACCAATGAAAAAACTACATTGGGCAAGATCAAGCTCAATCTTGCCGAATATGTGGATAAGGTCGAAGAGGATGAGGGTGTCGTTAGACGATACCTGCTGTTAGACAGCAAAGTCAATAGCACTGTGAAGATTGGTATTGCTATGCGTCAGCTGGACGGAGATCGCAATTACACGACGTAGGTCCTCCCACAACGCATTTGAAGACTCTGCGTCGCTCCTAACCATTGATGCATAGGCCTCCACTGAAATCTGCCACTGTGTTTGGAGGAATCGCAAGAGTTGTGCACTCGAGTGACCCCGGAGATACTGAGGAGATGGGCCATATGCCGTCAATCACCACTAAGAGCAGGGAAATAGCGGATATGCAAGATATTTATCGCCGCACCCTGGCAGCCTCCTGGACATCTCGAGCGTGCGATCTTCCAGCAGACAAATTAGTCGAAGAGCTGTTTATTGGAAGTCCTTGCTGGACCAAGAACATCCACAACAGCCCCGAACTTTCGGGGAGCGAACAGGGATCACCTTTCCTTGGTGTTGATTCGGCAATGAAACAAACTCGCTCTGGAAAAAGTTTATCGCCCAGTTTCGAGAGCCGTCGTCCGAAGAGCTCTTCGAGCAATCGTTCCCATAGTAGCAGCAGAACCCCGGACACGTTTTCCTCAAATGGACATCATCGAGAGGACGGTAGTATGGAGCAGCAGTTGTATGATGGGATAAAGGGTCGTGGGTGGAAGAGCCAGAATGCCGATAGCGAAAGGTGTGAGTTCGATGTTCGTGAAGATTTGCGAAGCTGGGAGGTGACAGTACATGAGTAATGTACCGGTCATTGGAGTCACCAATTGATACCCAAAAATTTTAATGAGTCATCTCTACAAGTGCCTGGTTTCCATTCGATGTTCATTTTGTTGCGGGGTTCCTATGCACCTACACATCTATCTTTCCTACACAGGAGAGTTGTAATCCTGAACTTCTACAAGGCAATGTCTCTCCGTTCCTTGACCCTGTGTCCAACACGCAAGGCAAGGGTTACTCCAATGCTCGGAATCGAGACATGAGAGCTATCCCCCAGGTGATCGTGGAGGCGGGTGCGTGGAACGGGTAGTAGAGAGAATTGAATGTGCCTGGGTAAATAATAATATACGAACGTTCTCTTTTACCCATTGATGGGTTCATTCAGAGTGTCGGACAGTGGAGTTGATTTAGTGGGATTTGAAGCATATATATATCACCGAGCTTCAAGCAATGACGCCCCCTTCTACCACACCAAGTTCGGAAGGAACACGCATAAAGGATCATCCGTGAACAAAGTGCAACTCTCAGTCATATTGGGGTAGAAAAAAGGGACCAAAAAATAATTGATAAGGATTGATGTCAAACAAAAATACTGGACAAGACCAAAAAGGATTGCTCGCACTCGGATTTGAACCGAGGATCTCGTGATTACTAGTCACGCGCTTTACCAACTAAGCCATGCGAGCTTGTGTACAGCGATTGTCACATCTTGCCTTCATGATCCGCAGGAGAAAATTAAATTCTTTCTTCCTCGAATACACTATTTCCACAATCACAGCCAACAAAAGAAAAAGGTTGCTTGTGGGGTCCGAACAAAAAATACAAATTAAGCCCTGCTCATCAGAAGGGTGGGTTACCTTCACAACTCGGTGGGCGGATATTGAAGAGAGCAAAAAAAATGCTCGCACTCGGATTTGAACCGAGGATCTCGTGATTACTAGTCACGCGCTTTACCAACTAAGCCATGCGAGCTAGTATGTGGACAATTGCTGCTTTTTATTATTATGAACATTTCAAATTCTGATCACCAAATTATCCGCACAATCATCCTTACAGAGAAAGGGAAGATGGCCCAGTGGTAGAAAGCCATTTGGCTGGCCCCTTTTGCTTCTTCTTGTTTTTATAACGCTTGGAGACGCAGATGTAATTACATAGGGACGGAACCTAGGGTCTACGGTGTCGGTTCCCGTCATCTCATAGTATCTCTGCCCAGCACCCTACCTCATAGAGGACTATTGAAAGATATTTGTCTACTTAGGTGTAGCATATGATGGGTGTGAGCTATCAAAGTTCTAGCAGGTGGGGAAAACCTGGCATTACCATATGATATACCCTTAAGGGAGCACCTACGCGCTCACTAGAAAATCCTTCTATGTGACGGCCTCTAGTGTGAAACGAAGTGAAGTCATAGATTCTAGCAATAAGCGCAAGAAAAAGCTTCTGTGGAAAGTCTCATACAGTAAAAAATCCTGAACACCAGTAGCGTTGGTCCGGTTTAACCCGCTCTGGTATTATCCACAATCGTATAGCGGAATGTATTCAAGCAAGCCTTACTGATCAAGGATACTGCTGCTACTACTACTACTACTACTACTACTACTACTATTACAGAGGCCCACGTCCGAAGTAGCTAATTGGCCCGACAGACTTAGTCGGCTACTGCAAAATTCCAGCTGCTGAAATTTGATAGGTAGGCGATGGAGAGCCCCAAGGTCTTTTCCCATCATTCGATATGTTTAATTTGAGTCGCCCGGTAAAGTCAACCTAGATGGTTTTTGGTACGAAAGGCCCTCTTCAGGTTACCATGGCATAAAAATCTGGACCTTTGAAATTTTGAAGATATAGCAAAACTTCCAAGCCTATATTCTTTGTCGGGCGAACATCTAGCCATTTAAATAATCCCAGTGGCGTCCACTTTAGTCTAAGTCCTCTTGTTGTTGCTCATTCTTCGGTTCAAGTTTCTTTCACCTTTTGGACCGGTTCCATGGCGCTGGTATATAGGATAAAATGGTTATATTATGAGATAATAATAAATTTTCTTGCAGTTCCGCTTCGGTCCAAGATTCCTTTCTACTATCCTGGAGCGTGGGCACCGGATACATTCTCCGCATCTGCAATCTTGCAATGCCAGAAGCTGGAGAATCATAATACCAAATCTGACATGACTTTCCACCAATCAGCTCGCATGGCTTAGTTGGTAAAGCGCGTGACTAGTAATCACGAGATCCTCGGTTCAAATCCGAGTGCGAGCATTCTCTTTTTGATTTTGATCTTTCCCCCTTGAAACACTTGTGATTTTCATGAGTCCACTCCAAAGTGGGCTGTACAACAATTAGCTCGCATGGCTTAGTTGGTAAAGCGCGTGACTAGTAATCACGAGATCCTCGGTTCAAATCCGAGTGCGAGCAATTTTCTTTTTGTTGTATTTTGCACCGTGAACATTCCTCAACCACCAGGCGTGATATTTGTCTAAGCATGAGGCCTTCATGGTTTGGTCCGTTGGCTCCAGACTTTCATTCAAATCATTGAAGTGGTACAAAGACGTTACCAAATCCTCTCAACCCAGCATGACTGCTAGCTACAATAGTCAACTAATATGAATTTACTCTCTTCTGAAATTCCAGATTGGCGTTTATTCATTGCCCCTCCGCTAGCTTGAGGTGTTTGCTGCGGCAATGAAGGGGAATCTGCATTCAATAAAAGGAAGTGAGATTGTAATACAGGAAGCCCTTGTGTCCATCCCTCAATCTTAGTCCTAAAATGCATTGCCATAGAAATATGACAACAAGGAGCGATTGTTGGTACTATCGGAAGGTTCCCGACACGGGAAAATCTTAGCCTTCACGTATTGGGCCAAATGAGTTGCATTATCTCGTTTGAGGTTCCCACAAAGTAAGGAATCACACTTAATCGAACGGTCTTTGGATTTCACGCCCTTCAGTCATGATCGATATCCTAGTATAATGTAGATTGTTAAACAGAGCACCTGATTTTGATCAAGATCATTTGCTGTGATTCAGGCATATGAATCTATGAAATTATTTACAGCTTGAGGACGATTGATCGCATTTGAAATTGCTTCATTTGTTGTGTAAAACTAGAAGGTTGCCTCTCGTAGATTCCTTCCGCTTTTCCCAATTCCTCCTGTCTCTATCACACGGAAGGAGGCGCTTTATAATGAGTATGATCCCAAAACGTCATTTTCATATCTTTCATTTCATCAAACTCCTCTTGCAAGACTTCAGGTTAAAATTGAATAGAAGAAGTTTTCTTGTCTCTGGCTTGCATCACATGACATCTAGCACCCATGAAGTGTAACCGAAGGTCTCTGTATTCTTTCCCACGATCCTTCAGAGAGATCTCAATCATCTCAAAAGATGCTTTGAATTGAGGCCAAAAGAAGAAAATCATTCTGTATTTCAAACACTCTGAAACCTTTGAGGAACTTGCCCACCGACACAATTGGAAAGGCATCGGTTGCGAAGATGGCACACAAGATGTCGAGAAATTGCCGAACCTACCACCTGGGCATGGGGTCATGATGTCAAGGGGCCTTTGCGTATACAGGCAGAAGTCTAGTGTTGAAGAAATTCTTTTGCACCTTTTCTTCGGAATTCCAATATCTGATCGGCTTGTAATCATCGAAATATTAGAGTTTTTGACGCCCACTGTATTAAATATCTGCCCAGGGAGTCAGTTGAGGTTGAAACAACCCTACGTGGCCTCGCAAATAGGCGTTCGACATTTGGTGAGACTGTATGTTGGGAGATGTTTGAAAGATTGTCAAATCAGTTGATGATTTTCTCTTCATAGTGTCAAAGTTCCCGGAAAGCTCCACCAATCAGCTCGCATGGCTTAGTTGGTAAAGCGCGTGACTAGTAATCACGAGATCCTCGGTTCAAATCCGAGTGCGAGCAATTGCTTTTTGCCCCCAAGGATCCTTGTGTTTAGGGGATTTTTTTTCCTCCATTCCAAATCGGACTCTTCTTGGGACACAACATTAGTAGCGCAGCCTTATGAGTGTGCCCTCAAGACGATATATGAAGCTTTCCTTTATACATGTTTTCCACCTGAGAAATGAAAGAACGAGCGTTCCTTGAACAACTTCTTGTGAATACCCCACTTGACATGCTCTACTTACTTAAGACTCTCATGATATTCCATTGGGTTCCTTGATGCTGTGAATTTACTTGGCTTAATAATTGAGCGTCAACATGACTCAAAAGTTGCTGATTTGCCAGATGTCGATGTACCCGGCAATGGACAGCAATTCTAATTGACGTTCCATTTGGGCCCCTCGGACGAGTGTATTCTCCTGTGAATGTGGCTTGCCAGTTTCTTTTTGATCAATTTAACTTGAACAGTAATTCTTCTTTATTGCGTAACATCCATCGAAGTATGAACGCAAATTGGCAAATTACTCCTGGGCATCTACCGATCGAGATTTGCAATGTACCTAGTTTGACGTACGAATAGATCCCACAACTTTACCTTAAAGCTATATCCTCTACCCAAATGAAAAAAAGCATGGCACTGCTGGAACCAGGAAGTTAGCGCCTTAGGGGCTGTTTAGCGAACCGACAGAGCGAGTGCTTGGTTTGTATTAATACGATGCCAAGTTAGCCAGTCTGATGCCGTGGCGCAAGTAAACCTTGATCCAATTTTGCCCTTGATCTATTTTCACCACTGATTGAGGTCCATTTTTAACGTTGAGAAATAACATATGTATTGGCGTTGTGGTGGACTTGGCTATGATAATACATCGGGCCTCGTGAACACCCGGGGCGTGAGCCCCACAAGTGACAAGTGACGGAGCGGCCTCGACGTGTAACTCCTTCGGGTCCAACTCCTCACCTACACTCCGCGCTCCTGCTCCAGAAAAATTCCGTGTTCAATATATCCAGGGATAATTTCGCAGTCGTTTTTTGGCTGTAGAATTTTCGCACACGGCGACACCGGCAAGCGCCCTCCGACTTCTTCCTCTCTCGATATGAACATCATGCGCGCACAGTGATCAACGGTTTACGGTATGGAGAGAACACGGGTGGCTAAGGTTCGTTCCGCCAAGTCATTCTAATATCTACAACGCGCTAATTGTAACTATCACTGCAGGTTGAAAATGTGACCTTGGCTCGCCGTGGTGAGCAGGTCGACGGCACGCTCCACCTCACCCCTCACCACCTAATCTTTTCGCACGTCCCCCTGATCTCCAGCGAGGATCAAGCAAAAGGTGTTACAATTAGACCCAAGGAACTCTGGTTTACCTACCCGATCATCGCCTTTTGTACTCTGCGCCCGGCTCCCGCTGCCTCCCGCCAGCTCTCCTCCATCCGCCTCCGCTGCCGAGACTTCACATTCGTCTGCTTCTACTTTATCAACGAGCAGAAAGCTCGCGAGGTTTACGATGCTATCAAGCAATGGACCTGCAAAACTGGTCGGCTAGATAAGCTGTATGCGTTTGCCTACCAGCCGCCACCGCCGGAGAAGGAATTAAATGGTTGGAACCTGTATGATCCACGCAAGGAATGGGAGCGTCAGGGCGTATACAAGGAGAACTCAGGATGGCGTGTCTCTGAAATAAATACTGATTATGGAGTAAGTATCTAAGGACTGCCCACAGGCAGTCTTAGAAGCGGGGTCGCATGCTGACGGCGAGCTACAGTTTTCTCCAACTTACCCTGCACTCATTCCCGTGCCGTCTGCCATTTCTGACAATACTATCAACTATGCGGGGAGATATCGTTCGCGAGCGAGAATCCCAGCCCTCACATACCTTCATCCAGTGAACAAATGCAGCATTACCAGAAGCTCGCAACCGCTGGTCGGGGTGCGCCAAAATCGCAGCATTCAAGACGAGAAGCTGCTAGCTGCCATATTCTCTACTTCACGATCCGAAAGGCCCTTGGCTAGCTTTGCTCAATCTCAACTAGATAGGGAGGCGTCCGACTCAAGCCAAGGCTACGATAGTCCCGAGGCTAGTCAATTTGACACCGATCTGTCAAATGCAGAGGAGATAGAGGACGACATGATTGCCGCTGCTCGTGGTGCTTCTGATGAGCAAAAGGCAATTTATGGTGCTCAGCAGCAGAATCTGATTGTCGATGCTCGGCCAACAGTCAACGCCTTTGCTATGCAAGCCGTTGGACTTGGCTCTGAGAACATGGACAACTACAAGTTTGCAACCAAGGCATACCTCGGCATTGACAATATTCATGTCATGCGTGATTCGTTGAGTAAGGTTATCGATGCCCTGAAAGAGACGGATGTTACTCCACTAGGGCCAAATCGCGATTTGTTGGCACGAAGTGGCTGGCTAAAGCACATTGGTGGGATTTTAGACGGAGCTGGTCTCATCACCCGTCAGGTTGGCCTGCAGCACTCTCACGTCCTGATCCACTGCTCTGACGGCTGGGACCGGACGAGTCAGCTTAGTGCTTTGAGTCAAATTTGCCTAGATCCTTATTTCCGAACAATGGAAGGCTTCATGGTCCTCGTGGAGAAGGATTGGCTGTCGTTTGGTCACATGTTCCGACAAAGATCCGGCCATTTGAACAGTGAGAAATGGTTCCAGATTGAGAATGAGCGCATCGGTGGGGAGGCCAACCGTGGTTTTGGTGACGGCGGTGGTGCCGGAAAGGCCATTGAAAATGCATTCCTAAGTGCTAAAGGTTTCTTTGGTCGTGACAACAATAGCCGTGATTCTTTGCCTGATTCAGATGGAGAACTCAAAAGCTATGATTCTGACAGTCCGTCCAAGAAAGCCAGCTCCGCCGCCCCTCGTTCGAGTGTTTCTGAGAAAGAGATTACCAAGGTGAAGGAGACAAGCCCCGTTTTTCATCAATTCCTCGACGCAACCTATCAGCTTCTGTACCAGTACCCAACCCGCTTCGAATTCAACGAACGATTCTTGCGACGACTGCTCTATCACCTATACTCTTGCCAGTTTGGAACGTTCTTATTCAACAACGAAAAAGAGCGGGTCGACACAAACGCCCGAGAGCGCACTAGGAGCGTGTGGGATTATTTCCTTGCCCGACGGGAACAATTTACCAACCCGCAATATGATCCCGAAATCGACGATCACCAACGCGGCAAGGAACGACTGATATTCCCTCGCGTTAAGGAGACGCGTTGGTGGAATGAAGTTTTTGGGCGGTCAGATGCAGAGATGAATGGGCCTGTCCCGGCAGGAGCCCCTGTCGGTGTTGGAAGCGACAGCCCTGGAGGAAATCGTGAACCTGTGCTGACCGGTGTTGAGACTGCTCATAGTCCTTCTAGTTCTGAGGGCTCTGGGCAAAACATCCAGGATGTCGCGGCCTCCGGAATGGCTGCTGTGCAAGCTGGATTGTCCAACCTGTCAGTCATCAAGGGCCATGAACCCGAAACAAAGGCAGACAAGGTGCAAGAGATGAAAGTGGAGATGCAGTGACAGGACGGGTGCTCAGATTCACGATTTACAATGTATGCTTCGAAGACATTTGCATTGTAGTTTGTGAAGAAAGGACTACCAAGAGGTGATGAAGATGAAGGGAGGAGTTCTACATGGGCGCTTTGAAATAGTGAGATCCAATTTTGTTAGATTCCCAAGCGAGTCATTCAGCGGAAGAAGTAGTTAGGGCCAAAGGAAACAGTCCCGACGACGACCATGTTCTCGATGCCTGGATGCCTGGATGCCTTGTAGCCTGATAATGGACGCACTAGCCCAAGATAGGCCTAGCTCCCGTGAAAGGCAAGCGAGGGTTGAGCCCTAGCCTAAACGGGCAAGAGAAGCCCTACGCCCGAAAAATCCCCACTAACCTGTGCACAAGGAACTTCGACCTCGATCCCGCCTCCTCGTCGACAACCTCCAATTCCAACAATCAGGAACGCAAAAATGGCCGCTGTCCAGGGTGCTATCTCCAAGCGCAGAAAGTTCGTCGCTGACGGTGTTTTCTACGCCGAGCTCAACGAGTTCTTCCAGCGCGAGCTTGCTGAGGAGGGCTACTCCGGTGTCGAAGTCCGTGTCACTCCCACCGTCACCGACATCAGTACGTTCGCCCCCGAGATCTGAGTTGGACCGTGCCGCAGGGAAGAGATGGATGTGTCGCAGGAGTTTGGAGAATTCATGAATGGCGGCGATGGCTTCGACATACGTGAACAATAGTTGGGATCGACGATGCTAACGGATGCTTTTCTTCTTTCTAGTCATCCGTGCCACCCACACCCAGGAGGTTCTTGGCGAGCAGGGCCGCCGCATTCGTGAGCTCACCTCGCTCATCCAGAAGCGCTTCAAGTTCCCCGAGAACTCCGTCTCTCTCTATGCCGCCAAGGTCCAGAACCGCGGTCTCTCCGCTGTCGCTCAGTGCGAGTCCCTCCGCTACAAGCTCCTGAACGGTCTCGCCGTCCGCCGTGCCTGCTACGGTGTCCTCCGTTTCATTATGGAGTCCGGCGCCAAGGGTTGCGAGGTTGTCGTTTCCGGCAAGCTCCGTGCCGCCCGTGCCAAGTCCATGAAGTTCACCGTACGTCTACACCGTCGGAGGGGTAGAAGAAAGCGTTGTGATAGTCGGAAATTGATAATGGTGGATTTCTGATTATTCTTGCGCCAATTCCCAACCTCTTTGCTCTACCAAAACCGCGCAAGAAAACAGCTGCTAACAATCATATCAGGACGGCTTCATGATCCACTCCGGTCAGCCCGCCAAGGAGTTCATTGACTCCGCCACCCGTCACGTCCTCCTCCGCCAGGGTGTTCTTGGTATCAAGGTCAAGATCATGCGCGGCTCCGACCCCGAGGGCAAGTCCGGCCCCCAGAAGACCCTCCCCGACTCGGTCACCATCATCGAGCCCAAGGAGGAGCAGCCCGTTCTCCAGCCCATGTCCCAGGATTACGGTGCCAAGGCTATCGCTGCCCAGCAGGCTGCTGAGCAGCAGCGTCTGGCTGAGCAGCAGGCCGCTGAGGCTGAGGGTGCTACCGAGGGTTACGCTCAGGAGTAAACTTGTTTTTTCCAAATTAAGCCCTTTTCTCTCGTCCTGTCCTAACCTCATATACTCTCTACCTCACGCAATCAAAATTACATGAAGACTTAAAAAGGTTGACTCAAAACTTTCCTGCATATATCGCTGAAATATATGTCGCAATAATCCTTGCTAGCGTAGTCTTGCTTGACATTTGAATGGGATATGTACAAGATGCTGGCCAACAGTCGATGATCAAGGTTCCGACAATCTTCACGTAGCTACTTTCAAGAACTCGAACAAATCCATTGATTGGACCCATATAGCGCCGAATAACCCCACTCTGCCTGCAGCTTTTTGACCACCAAGGTTTTTTATGTGGAGAATTGGATTCCTTTCGTGGTTGATCTTGGCTGGACACCACGCAACCCACCGTCCACGGTATAATTGATACTTCTTGGCTCCGAAATCTCACTACATGAGTCGAGCTCATACTTTCTTCAAGAGACCATCTTGTATCGCCACATTTTGCAATTATTTCCTTGTATGTAAAGGCCTGAAAGGATGTATTTAGGTAAAAATTGTGTTTTAAATTGCTTTTTTAGTATCAGTATCAGCGTCGGCATGCCTCTAATCAAAACGTGCTGGCATAACAAACAAATGAGCTCTCCACATCATGTCATCATCTATCTGCGTCACAAAGCAAATGAAAATGTTCGTGCACATGAAATCCTCTACAGGAAGGGCTCGATATTAAGCTCCAGAGTGCTAACCGGATACTTAAGCTCGTACTTCTCCAAAACCTCGGGATGCAAAGCACCAAAGCTGCCAATAACCTGGTCCTTGCCGCCAATAAGGAGGTGGATCGAGGCGGCATGGCCGGGGAAGTAGGTGGGATCTATAGGAAGAAGGTAAGCATGTTGAGAGGGGACCATGAAGGTAAAAACAAAGAACATACCATTCAGCTCCTTGATGTAGTATTGCGACTCGCTGGCAGCAGGGTTAGTCAAACCCTCCTCAGAGGTAATGAAAGCGGTCTTCAGCATGGCCATCACGCGGTCCATGAGACCGTGAACGATCTCGAAACCACTGCTCTTGCCATAATAGGCGGCAGCGTAGTGACGCTCGTTGCGACTCTTTCGCTCCAGAGACAAGTCCTTGAAGGCGACATCGCTGACCTCGAAGATCTTCATAGGCACACTGTGGGCCTTGTTCTCACGGAGGGTCTTCAACAGACCAGGGAGCAAGCTGGTGCGGACAACCTGGAACTCCTGGGTCTTGGGGTTGGCCAGCTTGACGGCGGTGTTGCCATCATCCTTGCGGTTCAACCAGGCAAAATTCTCGTCATGAGAGCACAGGATCAGAGGCAAGACCTCGGACCAACCGGCCATGGCAGTTTCCATACGAATAATGTCGGTGAGTTTGTTGACGGGCAGAGGCTGGGCAATGGTGCCAGACTTGCTGGGGAAAGAGCGAGGAAGGTTGTTGAAGCCGTAGGCGATGGCAACGTCCTCCATGATATCGCACTGGTGCAAAACATCGGCGCGGGTCGGAGGAATCTCGACATCAACGACGTCGGGCTGCGTAGTCGAGGGCTTGGCACGGTAAGCCATCTTCCTCAAGTAGTCGCTGATCTCAAGGGCAGTGAGATTCAATCCACAGCATTGGTTGATGTAGGAAACCTCCGCCTGAGCGACACGGGAAGAAAGGTCAGGGGTGATACGAGTCTGTCCGTTGTGCTCCGACACAATCTTGACGGGTTCGATGCTGTGATTGGATTAATTTGCGCGTCTTCGATTGTTCCATGGGTACGTACGTGAATGGTTCCGAGGTGTACTGTGAGAACATGGTGACCATCATGCGGTTCACGATCTCGAGCTTCGTCCGGTCGAGAGCAGTGATCTCAATGAAGATATTGGTGGTATCCATTGTGATCTTCGAGTGGTCGCCGTTAATGATAGGGGGAAGAGAGCAGACAGTCCGGTTTGAGTCATAGATGACCGGGTAGACTGGGGAGTCCCGGATAATATGCAGGTACTTGCTCAATTGCAGGTGTTTCTGTTCAACGTTGTGAGTATCTCTATAGGTCTAGTTGAGGATCGAGTGGGCCATACCTCGTAGAAGGTCATCAACTCTTCACCGTTCATCTCCTGGGACTGGTTCAAGGGAGTGAATTTGATATCCTTGGGGGCCTGAGCCTCGTAGGTGAAGGGACCCTTGACTTTATCCATATCGTGAGTACCGATGGAGACCAGAGTACGTTGGCGCGCCAGGTTCTGGTGCAGCTTATCTTGAAGGGCGATGAAGGACTCATAGCGAGCCTTGTCGAACTTGACACCACGGAGAATGGCGCCAGACACGTAGGGTCGGATCTTGGTGGTCTAGAAGCTTGTTCAGCATACGAGCATCGGTGTATACGCAGAGAGAGAGAGACCTACATCTTCCTTGACAATGATCTCTTGAAGTTGAGCGGGCTTGGTCAACTTGTACTCAGGCAGGGGCTTCCGGCCGAGGAAGATGTTGAGCATCAGCGCGATACCCTCAAAGCAGAGCAAGTCGTATCTAATGTTTGTCTTAGTGCGCGATTCTTCGTATCTTCGCAGAGTATTCGGGCATACCGGTTGGCGGGGATCTCAATCTTAAGCTGCGGGGGCTCTTGGACGCCATCGACGATCGGGCGGGGCTGGTCTGTGGTCTTGGGAGTCTCAGCGGAGGTTCGTATATTTCAATAGGGGTGAGCTAGCGTACATCTTCATCGAGCTCAATGCCTGCATGATCTCAGTTAGCCCATGCCCCGCCAATGGTCGCAGCAGCACAACGCACCGAACTCGAAACACAACTCATCGAACTCCTCCGTGGTATAGCTAAATAGGTGCGCCAGAGGTGGTTAGTGATGTGAAGTGAAGTCAAGATCACAGAGGCACATACTCCCGACCCAGCTCCTTGAAGAGGGCGGCCTTGTCGACCGAGATAGTGGGCATGGCGGGGGATCACAATGCGAAGCAATTCTGCGGGAGACGCCGAGGAGTGTTAGTGAGCTAGGTGACAAAGGCCACGGCAACCGTGATAATGTATCCCACAGGGCTGAGTTGAGAGGGAACGTACCAAATCCACAGAGAGTGCGACTCGAGAGTACAAGTTATGACTCCAATCTCCGATGGAAATTCTGCCCACAAGCCACCACCGCCACGCCTCTCCCCTCCATTGTGACCGCGGTATTTGTATTGTCACAGAACACCTGTTGGGAGCGGCTCGTGCGGGTGTTTTGCTGTATGTAATTTACATGACTCGCCAGCTTTGTTGGTGAAAGCTCAGAGCCCGAAAGACTTCCCCGTCACTGCCATCGATCCTGTTTCCAAATAGCGACCGCTTGATCCCTTTATCTCCCACATCTGTCTCCTGCAAACTCGTGGGTTGAGGATTTCCAATTGTTCCGAGGTATGCTTTCCCTGCGCTATTAGCCCTGCGGCCCAAAACCCCACGAAACCTCGATCCTCCTCTTCCCAATTGAACCCCCTCCGCAGTCGCTAACCTGCCCCCCATCAGCTCCTCTAATCGTCCCCGATTTCATGACCACTTGCATCTTTCTTCAATAATCTTTCTTAACCGGGTGCTATATCTACATCCGTCCTGATATCAGCCTTTCCCTCCAGGACTGGGACCTGCCACACCTTACCCTCCCACGCCTCCCTCCGCTCTAATACACATACCACATCCAGCGATGGAGGGTCAAAACGAAAACGACGAGCTCTACCCTATCGCGGTGCTCATTGATGAGCTGAAGGTGCGCTGATATTCCGCCTTTCACTTGTTTCCCCTCCACTGGTCCAAGCTCACACGTCAATGACATAGCACGATGATGTCCTCCTCAGACTCAATGCCATCCACCGTCTCTCGACTATCGCACTAGCGTTGGGACCTGAGAGAACCCGAGAGGAGCTCATCCCATTCCTTGATGGTTTGTTCCTTACCCCCACCTCCCTGCCGCTTGGACCCAGGGACCCAACTAACATACACCGCTACTAGATTCTGTTGAAGACGAGGATGAGGTTTTAACTGCCCTGAGCGAGGAGCTAGGCAACTTCACAGAGTATGTCGGAGGACCGGAACATGCGCACGTGCTCCTGTCTCCGCTGGAGAATCTGGCGGCGATTGAGGAGCCCTTGGTCCGGGAGAAGGTGGGTTGTATATACTGTCGTATCTGTAGGATCTACGCTAATTACGTGAAATTAGGCCGTCGAGTCCCTCAACAAAGTCTGCGAGCAGTTGAACGAGAGCCAAGTCGAAGAGCACTTTGTCCCCCTTGTCCTCCACCTCTCCAAAGCCGACTGGTTTACTTCCAAGGTCTCCGCCACGGGCCTGTACTCTACACCATACAAAAAGGCCACGCAGGCCATGCAACAGAGTCTCCGCCAGCAGTTCGGAGCTTTGGTACACGATGAGACCCCCATGGTCCGACGCCAAGCCGCCAACAACCTGGCCAAATTTGTCAAGGAGATGGATACGTCAGTGATTATTGACGAAATGATACCCCTTTTCCAATACCTCGCGAGCGATGATCAGGACAGTGTGCGCCTGTTGACAGTGGATATTCTTATCTCGATCGCGGAGGAAATCCCCAAGGAGCAGCAGCCCAGCCACGGGGTGTTGCTGACATCACTGCGCGCTCTCTTCGAAGACAAGAGCTGGAGAGTTCGGTACATGGTTGCCGATAGATATGAGAAGGTGCGTCGCTTGGTCTTCACCCAACATCGTTAAGCTCTGGAGCGCTAATAATTTTTTGCCACAGATTGCCAAGGCTGTCCACGAGGAAGTGATTACACGCGATATGGTGCCCGCTTTTGTGAAATTGTTGAAGGATACCGAGGCTGAAGTGCGCACTGCAATTGCTGGCCAAATTCCGGGTATGTTTTGTCGGGCCCACCCCCCGGGGAACGCAGTCTAATTGATGCCTAGGCTTCTGCACTTTGATCGACCGCGACACTCTGCTTAATGAGATCATGACTAGTGTGGAGGATCTGGTCTCTGATCAATCACAGCACGTTCGAGCGGCTCTGGGCACTCAGATCAGTGGTCTGGCACCTATCCTTGGAAAGGATGAGTAAGTTTTCAGGGTCCACGTCCTGAAAATATCAATGACTGACTATATTGCAGGACTATTGCCCACCTCCTTCCCATGTTCCTGCAAATGCTGAAGGATGACTTCCCAGATGTTCGCCTTCACATCATCTCCAAGCTTGAGCAAGTTAACAAAGGTAAAACGCCAATTCATCTGTGAATCTCAACATGGTCTCGACTAACTCATCTTCAGTCATTGGCATCGATCTTCTTTCTCAGTCTCTTCTTCCTGCTATTGTCCAGCTGGCCGAGGATAAGCAGTGGCGTGTGCGTCTTGCCATTATTGAATACATTCCTCTTCTTGCCAGTCAGTTGGGTGTCAAGTTCTTTGATGAGCAATTGAGTGACCTTTGCATGGGCTGGCTCGGCGATACTGTCTTTTCGATCCGAGAAGCTGCTACCCAGAACCTGAAGAAGCTCACTGAGGTTTTCGGCGTGGACTGGTCCAAGGAGTCTATTATTCCCAAGGTGATCGCCATGGGACAACATCCTAACTACCTTTATCGTATGACGACATGCTTTGCTGTTTCCGTGAGTCTGCCCTTTTCCGTTCCAATTCGATCCAAGTATTCTAAACATGTCAGACCCTCGCGCCCGTTGTCACTCTCGATATCCTCGAAAGCTCCATCATTCCCATCCTGGACCGCCTTGTGACAGACGAAATCCCCAACATCCGCTTTAACGTCGCCAAGTCCTATGCCGTCCTGATTGACACCCTGCGCCGTTTGCCGGAGGATAAGACTCTGGTTGAGGTTGAGAAGTCCGGAGAGACCATTAACCCCTCGCCCAAGAGCCAGGACTTGATCCAGCAGAAGATTTTGCCCATGTTGGAGAAGTTGCAGGAGGATGACGATGTTGATGTCCGCTACTTCGCTACGACTGCGGGTGGCAACCAGGACGAGGTCATGCAGACCTCCCCGTGAATAAGATAGCCCAGGATGGCACATTACTCGTCGCAACGCCTTATTTACGGAGAGGATTGACGACCGAAACTTCCCATATTACACACGGGGTCTGGGCATCCTGTCACTTTTAGAAGAATAAGGTAGCCAGCTCTGGGATGATGTCTCGATGGCGTTTTTTAATGTAGAGGATTTTTTTTGTTCCACGCATAACCCGGTCTGCCCAGAACAGGTAGTCATAAAAAAGCAATCACGCCATATGATTTTTCCGGGAAATCGTAGAAAGGTTCAGTAGTCAACATTGAACGCCATGGGAAGGGGGATATTCCGCGTGGGCGAGTCAACTCGCATCATTTGTCAGCGAGCCAGAGACGACTACTTAACACGCGTCAGCGACAGCCTGCGACACTTCTTGCATTGTCGGATGCTTAAAAGCCAGTCTTAAAGCTCTTGAAGCTCCAATCACTCATTTTTTATTCGGACCATTTCCATCTGCCATGGTTGCTGCCAACTAGACTTTTCCATTCCCACGTTGCTGCACCACTGTCTATGCACAACATCGTTGGCTATCTTTTACCCTGTGCGCATACTCAAGTCTCAATTCGACTTTTCAGGAAATCATAGATTGAGATCACAGGCACTATGTCATCCGCTTGGCCTTGGCATTTCATCACGGTCTCCGAAGAGGAGAAATTTCAGCGCAGGGACTTGCTGGACTTGCGCGGTGTCGTCGCGCAGGGGTCAATCCTCGTGGTGATTATCGTACTTCGAGTTTACCAAGCTTGGGCCACGGCCCAGATACCTGGAGGTGCTCCGAAGCCGCGGCGTGGCCCAGTCTCGTGGTGGGATCGTCCGTTAATCACTGGATGGCTTGAAACCCGGAGACAGTATCTCGTCTGCGGCGTATGGTTATCCTGGCTCGTTGGCCTTGCTGTATGGAATAGTGGAGTTGGTATGTCCTCTTTGTCCCCATCGATAGTCATAGGACTCCGACAATCCACTCGAGCAATCCTATACTCACCCTCCACAGACTATCTTCATCTAACCAAAGCCCTGGGCCATATCGCCCTGTCCCAAGTACCCCTTCAAGTCCTAATGTCTCCGGCAGCGTACATCTCAACCACCAAACCATCGGCAGGATCCATCTTCTCCTTCATTACCTCCATCTCACAGGCAACCATCACCCCCTACCATCGACTCTTTGGTCGTGTAGTTATCTCGCCTCTCCTCGTCGGACACGCCTCTCTTTACCTGCTATTCTTCGTGCAATCAAGCCACCCGGAGTTTGGATCCCTTCTCAACAAGCGAGTCCGTGATTTCGACGTGCAATGCGGTCTTCTTGCACTGTCTGCGGCCATCTCACTCCTGTTTTTTGTCCGACCTCGCGGTGTTGCGCGAAAGAGTGACACTCAGCCAATTCCGTCTATCAAGGAACGGAGACAGTCATTCTACATTGGCCATGTTTTATTGGTGACTATTTTGTGTGCTGCGGCTTATTGGCATGTCACCCACGCGCGGAGGTACATGCTTCAGGCGCTGGGGGCTTCAGTGATCAATGGGCTTTGCTCTATGGTTATGGTCCGATGGGGAGGTAGAGGATGAATAATTACCGTGTTCGAAGTGAAGTGTCCGAGTGGTGTTCATCTCGGAATGTTCGATGCACAGTGCTGGACTGTCCACTTCTGGTGGTCATTTTGCTTCAAACGGCGTGGACTCACCACGCCTGTGAATATGCGATTATATAGATAACGATGTAGACTCTCTTGGCTGGACAAACACAATGGAATTGTTTAGAGTTTTAGGATTCATGATTCCCCGGATCTCAAGAGTGATGTAATTTCAATCACGACAACAGGCTGTATTTGGGTGAACCAACTCAAAACAAAAACCATGGCCCCTGTGACCTTGAGGGATCCAAATTGCGAAAGGATCAAGCCTGACGTGAAGCGAACCAAGAACAGGGAAATTGCGATCGCGTTAGCCTTACGTGGACGATACACATTAGTCGCGGGTCGAGGCTTGGCGGTCCCCCAAGAACAGGGCCTAGAGTCTTTTGCACTTGTACCTGCACTTTACCGAATGGAGCATCCTCCTCGGGACCCTTTTTCGCCTCGTGCTGAACACTCCAGGTTTCCTCTCCTTCAACATGGCTGTAGCACATGGCAGGATGAGGAGTCAGCGATTGACCGTCCTGATCGCCTTGGTCCTGATCGCCTGTTTCTCCATCGTCTACCTCCGCCCCTCGAATCCTCCGGCTCGACCTGTTGAGATCCCCCCTCCCGAACCGATCAGACATCCTCAACTCCACGCGGGCCAGGCCTCCTATCCTCCTGAGAAGGTCCATCCCATCTCCAGATTGATTCACAATGCACAACAGCAGTTTGATCATGTGCGGACGCGCCAGTCAAAGACCCTGGGTGAGGCCGTGCAGGAGTACAAGCGTCGCTACAAGATGCATCCGCCACCTCACTTCGACAAGTGGTTCCACTTTGCCCAGTCCAAGGGTGTCGAGCTGATCGATGAGTTTGATTCTATCTACCATTCGTTGCTACCCTTTTGGGCGCTGGAGCCGGGGTTGATCCGCTCGCGTGCTCGCGAGACATTGGGATTCGACAACGCGGTGATCGGACTCTTGATTCGCGATGGCAAGGTGACTCTCACCGAGGGTGGCGGTGATGGTCGCCAGTGGCAGCGCGAAGCCACGGTCGGCATGATGAAAGACTTTGTCCAGTACCTGCCAGACATGGACCTGGTCTTTAACACTCACGACGAGCCCCGCGTCGTCATCCCTGGCGACGATCTCCAGCGATTGGTGCAAATAGCGACAGACAAGGCCATTCCGGCCGCTTTCAACAGACAGATACCGACGAATGTATGGTCGCCTCGTGCTCCTGATTTGAACAAGGGTGATCGCATCGACGAGGTGCGCACGACTCGCTTCAATCGTTTCGCGCACCAGCCTACCTGGACCAATTCCCGCCAATCTTGTCCGGTCGATAGCCCTGCACGGTCCTTGTCGGATGATCCTCAGGATAATGTCGACCAATACGCGTACGGCGAGTTGGGCTTCATCTATAATACCACCGCCTTCTCGGATATTTGCAATACCCCCTCCCTCCGCTACACCTATGGATTTTTTGACCGACCAAACGCTTTCGATGTCGTTCATGACCTATTCCCCGTCTTTTCGCAGAGCAAGGTCTCTAGTTTCCAAGACATTCTCTACCCTAGCCCGTGGTACTGGGTCGACAAGGTGCCGTACGACCACCGCAAGGATTATCCCTGGGAGGCTAAGTCCAACCGCATGTATTGGCGTGGGTCCACAACTGGTGGTTTCTCGCGTGCGGGCGGCTGGCGTCGACAACACCGACAGCAGTTTGTCGACAATGTGAACTCCCTGGGTCAGACCAACATCCTTGTGAGACAGCCAGACGACTCATGGGCTTCGCAAGAGGTCAGTCAAGAGGAGTATCGCCAGCAATTCGACGTGAAGTTCACCTTCATTGGGCAATGTGATCCCGATGACTGCCACGCCCAGGAAGAGTACTTTGAAGTGGTCAAGCCTGCTGGACAGCAAGATGCCTGGGCTCACAAGTACCTGGTTGACATTGATGGCAATGCATTCAGTGGCCGATTCTATGCGTTCTTGCTGAGCAACAGCTTCGTCTTTAAGATGGCCCTCTTCCGCGAATGGCATGACGAGTGGCTAAAGCCTTGGGTGCACTATGTGCCGCTCAGCCTTAAAGGCAACGAGTACACCGAGAGCATGCGGTACTTCGTCTCTGAGGAGGAGGGCAAGAAGGCGGCCCCTCAGATTGCTGCCCAGGGACAGGACTGGGCGCAGAGGGTGCTGCGTAATGAGGACATGGAGGTCTGGTTCTTCCGTCTACTCCTGGAGTGAGTTTTGAGCCCATCATCTTTCTAATGCTTTTTACTGACCCTCATTTCCAGGTACGGACGTCTGGTTGACGACAACAGAGACCAGATTGGCTTCTCTGTCTAATCGACTTCCACTTCTTCTATTTCTAGCTGTCGATCTTTTGTATATATACCCTTATTTCCTACTGTTCTACTCGCTAAACACGATACAGCTTTGCATGGGGGGACTCGACGAGATAACGGCCATTTCCTTGCTTGGATTTTTTTTTTCACGTTGCCGCTGCATTTCCCTTCCACCCTTTTATGTCTTAATACCCATCCTCAAGTGTTCCTTTACGATCCTGCGGGACTTATTTCTGGCGTGATACATCGCTCTTAACTGCATGTGGAGATGGAAGTTGGCGTTCTCGGGGTTGAAGCCATTAGGGCTGAGCATCGCTGTCATTCACTATTAAAGTAATCTTGTGCCACCACCGCACTTTCTTACACAGCCTGGATTAGAAACAAGCAAGATAACGTAGGTAGAGGATTCCGTAATTTCAATATCAACCAAACAACAATTGGGTCCAAATTGGCGCGGCGATGACTAAGGAATTCCTGAAGGTGACGCGACATTGGATCAGCTCCGAGGTTCTCCGCTAAAGAGCTTTGATGAAATGCACAACGCTCCTTATACATGCCTCTCCCCACTTCCGATCTCATTTTTGTTTTTTTTTGATTGGAAGTGACATGCAACATGGGCTTCATTAAGAAAGCCGGCCTCTTGACGCTTGCCTTTGTCTACGGTGTTTTCACAATCATTCTGTATGCCTGTATCTCGATTAAAAAAGGGACCTTCTTTACTCGCAGGACTGAAAAGGAGAATCTGGAGCTGCAACTTGGTAGGTCTCCACCACAATGCTCATCAAAAACTCCCAAACCCTTGTGGCACTCAATTCCATCGAGAATGCTTCGCATGCCACAGAATTGTCATTAACCGTGCATCTTAGCCCGCGATCGTCTGTGGGACCTCTCAAAGGACTTTGCTGGTCTCTCCCACCACATCATTACTCTAGCTAGTGGTTTCAAATTCCACTTCCTCAGCAACGAAGTGCCTGGCTCACCCGCTGCCCTGAAATCTGACAAGCCGCTGGTCATTTTCGTTCATGGGTTTCCTGACAGCTGGGCCATCTGGCGCCACATTGTCAGCTCGCCTTCCCTCCAAGAATCTGCGAACTTGGTCGCAATTGACCTGCCTGGTTACGGAGGTAGCGAGGGATTAGAGAAGTACTCTGCAACCGGAGTGCTTGAGAAAATGACAGAACTTATCGTCACCCTGCGAGTCCAATATGGCGTGGACGATGATTTCGCGACACGCAAAAAAAAGACCATTATCGTTGCGCATGACTGGGGCTGCGTCATCTCGATGCGCCTTGCGGCCGAGGCTCCATCACTTGCGGATCGGTTCATTTTATCCAACGGGCCATTGGTAAGAGACCCAAGTCTACCTTCATTGAGACAGAAGCTGACCCCTTTTTAGATCGACCTGGTCAAGTCTAACGTGGCGCGCATCGTTAACTCGGCGCGGAAGATTTACAAGGATGCACGTAATGCTCCGAGCTCATCACGCCCGTCACTGCTCCAGGCTGTGCGAACTCTCAAGCCTCTGTTCCGCCAACTCACCCTGTCAGGCTATATCTTCGCGATGCAGTTGCCTGTTCCGCTGGTTGAATTCTTCCTCATCGGCGGTAATCAATCGCTCATGAGAGCCGTGCACAAGGGTTCTCATGGCAGGGCCGAATACACGGCCCGTGACGCGGCCGAGTCCATGGCCAGCAGCATGGGCCCTTCTCTCTCCGAATCAAAGACGCAGACCCCCAACGGAGACTCATATCCGAGCACAATCAAGTACTCGCGCGAGTTTGCAAACGTGATGAATATGGCCGGTTACTATCGCGACGGCGCGGCGCTTTCGCGCTGGCACAAGTCCCTCGAGACTGTCGCTGCCCTCCACCACCTCGCAGGTGGGAACGAGGTCCGCCGGACTAGCAGCGGTGCAGGCCTATTCGATGAAGGAGCTCCGGGTGTGCTCAGAGCAAGCTCAACCGTATTCTGGGGCAAGCTGGACATTGCGCTGGACTCGGCGATCTGTCTCGATGGTATGGCCGACTACCTCGTCGGTGACAGTCAGGTTGTGCTGCTTCCCCGTTCAGGCCATTTCACTCCAATCGAGGTGGAGAGCCGCGCGGCGTTGGAGACAGCCGTGCACTGGGCCGTACAGGGCGAGAAGGAGGATATCGGCGTTGCTGTGCAGCGCAGGTATGAAGATGCGAAGGTAATTGTGCGTAGGTGACGGAGCTAGCGTGTGTATTGGTATTGACTTGTACTGCGTTAAGCTATTTTCTACGGAGCTGTTCTTGTTCGTGTATCACCATGGCGCCCTAGCGCCCCAGCTCACGCTTCGGCCCCTTAGGGGCGCGGATCCTGATTTCCTTCGTTTCAGAGCGGGTGAGGAAATGCATCTGATGTAATTGACTGCGAAATAATCTCCTCGAGCCGTAGATGATACGCTAGAAAAGAAGAACTAGATGGAACGGGGGTAGTGATTAGCTAGTCAAGAAGCTCGGGTACCGCGGAGACCAAGGATTCGGCCGGTGAGGGGGCAAAGACATAGGAAGCAGCCGCCTCCACTTTCCCCTCGAGATCTTCATCCGGGGACAGCTCCTGTTTGGCCTAACTCGAACTTGAACTTGCTTTTCATTTCCCGCCACTTCCAAGCTCCCCTCTTTTCATCTCAAATCTTTTTTGTCTTCTCCTGTCGCCTCCCCTGATTGCCACATCGACTGAGAGTCACCTCGCACGACGCAATGCACCAGTGAGCTGCTTCTCGTCCGCTTGAACCTGCGTCCGGTTCCGGTATCACAGTTCTCTGGGTCCCCACTGCTCCGTACCTGACATCTACCGGGCCAGTCCGAAACTGCGAACTCTCAACAGCGGATCGATTCAAGGGTTACATATAGCCCCGGCCCGACTAAGTTCTTTCGATTCCGTTTACTCTCTGAGCCCGGGCTGCTTTTCTTCGGTGAATCCTTGGTTCTTTTTCGATTCACGAAGCGTTGAGAGACCCAATCCGCGATGGCATCCGAGCGGAGGGCAGTTTATTGCACGGTGCGTTTGCGGCCCCTTATCTTCCGATTCCGGGAAAGGCATGTTCCTGATGACCTCAACAGCTGTTGCTCAGCGACAACTATTTGCCCGGTAAGCATTTAAGTCATGGAATGGGTCTTCAGCTATTCTGACTTGAGTTTCTACAGGTGCTATGATCCTGGCGCATTCCTTGCGCGACAATGGCACGAATGCAAAGTTGGTCGTCCTCTACACACCGCACACATTACGGGCAGCCACGGTCACTGAATTACAGGTATGCTTTTATTTTTGGCTGCAAGAAAAGAACTTCATCACTGCGAATACTAACTTGACCCTCGGAGACCGTCTATGATGAGCTGATCCCAGTGCGCGAATTTGTAAACGGCACTCCCGCCAATCTATGGCTCATGGATCGACCTGACCTGATAGCCACATTCACCAAGATTGAGCTCTGGCGTCTGACTCAATTCGACCGAATCGTCTACATCGACTGCGATATCCTGGCCCTGAGAGCTCCGGACGAGCTGTTAGCCCTGGATGTAGACTTTGCGGCCGCGCCCGACGTGGGCTGGCCGGATATCTTCAACAGTGGACTCATGGTTCTCCGACCTAATATGCAAGATTATTATGCCTTGAAGGCGCTTGCTGAGCGCGGTATCAGCTTTGATGGAGCTGATCAGGGTCTGCTGAATATGCATTTCCGTGACTGGCATAGGCTAAGCTTTACGTACAATTGCACACCCAGCGCCAACTATCAGTACATACCTGCGTACAAGCACTTCCAGAGTACTATCAGCCTGATCCATTTCATCGGATCGCAGAAGCCATGGAGTTTGCCAAGGCAGGCGGTGCCACTGGAGTCGCCTTATAATCAGCTGCTTGGGAAATGGTGGGCTGTTTACGATCAACACTACCAACCACCTTTCGTTAGTACTTCCACACTCTGTCAAGATTCGATCTAATCCTTATAAAGGTATCAATCCCCCGACCACCGTCCCATCACAAACAGGAAACGTATCACACGGGAGCTCCGACTCACGAGCAATGGCCTGAGCCTTATAGCATTGACCATGCTGAACAGCATGCACCTGTAAGCTTCCACTCCGGAGAAGACCATCGGGATAAAGGTGTACCATCATTGGTATCAGAGGCGCACGAACAGCCTCAGGTTTGGCAGCCGTCTCAAAATCCGGAGCAAGCCCCAGCTACCGCAGTCGCAGTGCCGATCCCGAGTGCAGTTCCGCAGTATGTGCGTGGAGAAGAGCATGTCTCAACCTTAATTCCTCCCTTGCCTCATATGTCTGCCTCTATCTTCGCACCCCAGCAGGGGCGTGAAGAACAGCCTCAAGCTCCACAGGAATATCATCATCATCAGGACCATCACCAGGACCATCACCGGGACCATCACCAGGACCATCACCAGGACCATGATCATCATCATAATCAGGGACATCAACAATCCGATGATGCAGGTCATATCTATCAACCGCAGCCCATCGTGCCCACGCCGCCGCTCGCCCAGCTGGAACAATCGCCTCGTTCTCCTTCTCCAGAGCCCGCAACCTTTGAGGCACCACAGGCAGAATGGGATGCTTCACGGTGCGTCATGATCTCAGAACCCGACCACTCGAGTAAGCTGCTAATGTTACCTAGAGGACCACCCCCATTGAACTCGAAGCCCGAAGGAATTAGTCTACAAGAGAAGACATACTCAATGTCCGAAGATACGAATCTATTCCAACCTCCCCCATCCTACCCTGAAGCCCCGAAGAACATGTACTACCAAGTCCCCGCGGAGAAACCCGAGCCACAGAAGCTCACAAAGCTATTTCCTTGGGAGAGCCACGCTCCTAAACCTACTCGCGTCTTTGCACAGGAGCAGTCCGTCCCCACCAAGTCACAGGACGAGCAAACCACCCCAACCCAAGTCAAGGAAGGTACCCCATCCTCACAAACACCCACCCCACGAGCGATGCACGAGCCCTCCACCGAGTCCTGGGACTCTTACACCCGCTCCAATGCCTGGGACGAAGACCCGCATATCCAACAATACATGGAATCCTTGCAGAAAGCCCGTCGAGGCCGTACCCAAGTCATCTCCGGCTCCAGCCAGTCCAGCACGACGCAGGACTCACCACCCAGCAGCCTTAGTGGGCATCGGCCCAGCCTCAAGCTGACCGACTTCCCGACGGAAGTTGAGCGTCCTAGCCTCCCCGTCACGCCTGCGCCGATCCAGCGTGGGACCTCTGAAGACGAAGCCTCCACCGAGACAGCCCTTCCAACGGCCGAGGGTGTACCGGACCAGGAGGACTGGGTGGGTGTCACGGTTGATGCGTTTTCACAAATTCTCAGAGCATTGTACTTATTCTGGCAATCTACAGAATCCACTGGCTCGGCTGGAAGAGCTGCGCCGACGGCAATCCGCTGTCTTGGAGAATCCAGAGCATTTGCTGAGTCGACTTTCTCAGCATCCAACCTCAACCGGGCGTGAAGGTGCGCCCGGTGATACAGGTAACCCGTCTCGGTAGCGGTGGGATCCGGGCTTGGGCAATTTGGACCTTGATCGACACTTGGTTTGATGATTCAGCCAGAACAGAATTCTTTTCGTTGCATGCGTTTTTCACCTGTGTTAATTCGGCGACCCAGTCTTTGAGGCGCGCTATTGTATATTGCATTTGCATTGGGTCGAAAAATCGAGCTGCATTTTTTTTTTTGGAGTCTGTTTGTGCACTAATACAATGACAATCTTGCAAGCCTGGTCGAACCACAGAGAAGAAAATAGATCGACGGAGGCTACGGCGGAGTTACCGGTCCTTGACGCAAGTCTCCACGATGACTTAACTTTGCCCCACCCCACACTCGGCTGAATCTGCCAAATGATTCAGAGCCTGACTTTCGAATATCGGCGTTAACTTTTGTCATTACGGCTTTATTGTGACTGTCTCCAATCCGCTGACACATCGGATCTGGCTCGGGTATCTCTGGCCGAGCAAATTGTAAGCGCGCAGAAAGTCTCGTCGGGCCCGTGGCTCCACGTCAGCAGGGATATGAGGGTCGAAAATATGTCATATCAATGAATAACATGAGATAACAATGTATCAAACTTATCTTGACTCTCACCCCGATCTCCTGACACGCGCTGACGAGGCCAGGGGACAACCCGGGGAAGTTGCTGCAGGGCCCATGTTACCTGCCTGATGGGGGGCGGCCATGGAACCAATCGACGAGCCCGGAATCATATGTTTAAGGTAAGGTTGATTTTCGCCCTAGAGCGGAGCTAAAATCGGGGCCGGACCGGTGAACGCAAAATGGTCGGAGTCCGGTAGTCCGGCTTACGAGAGAAAGAACGATTCCCGAAGTTCGGGTCTGTTACAATGGGACTCCTCTCAAGGTCATGTGTGGCAATCTTTTGATAGGGGATTCTACGGAGCAAGTGGTTGAGGGATGCGAAGTCGCCGGGTACCTTTTCCTCGGGCGGTGTTTGGGGTTAAGAGGGACACTAAAGTCAAACAGAAAAAAAGCAGCCGCCACAAAAGTCAAAGTTAAAAGCTAAAAGCGGCAAAGCTTAAAAAACTGATTCTCACTTTCGGATGAGTATCAGAAGGCTGGCCATCGCTGGGCCTGGGGGGAAGTCACTACATGTCTATAGCCTTTTCAGAAGCACAGGTACGTGGTTGACGTGAACCCACCGAAGGACGATCGAAGAAGTTTCAAAAGTCTAAGCCACATGGGGAGAGTTCCTTATTAGGTAGGTGATAGTCAATTGTGGACCGGAGTTTGACACTTCTCCCCGACTTGCCCTGCATACAGATGATGTAACATTATGTCTAACAGTACCTAGTCACATTGGTGATGTGCATGCTGGGCCTAGCCTGATCCCTGGACTTTTAGTCGTCGTACAATTCAGTGGTCATACGGCCGGGGCTTCAAAAAGGCTTGGAGACGCCACGAGATCGAATATCTATGAAGAACGAGAATTAGTCAAGGGAGGCGCCGAGGGACACGACGATTGGACCACCGTCCGAAGATCGGCCGGGCTGAGACGGGTACAGTCCAATGGTCGTCTCGGTGAGAAAAGTTCGGCGGGTCTTCCATGGAACGCGGTCTTTGGGTTGGGGCCAGATTTGCCTCCGGGGCAAAAATCGGCGCGCGGAGCAAAGTGTGGATCCGCAAACTCAAAACGAGGTTCTGTTTAATAAGAGAAACTACCTACCCCAGTTCTTTCACCTTTTCCCCCTCTTTTCTACTTTCTCCAGGTGGAACGTATTTATTCTCTCGCTTCCTCTCGTCCTTGCCCCGTGGCCTTGTCTCTTGCCTTTTACCCCGGGTTTTTTATTTGACTGTTGCAATCTATATAACGGAGCGAGAAGAAGCTATGGAGTCTGTGACGCCCCAGCCCCCGGCCTATCCCAATGACAAGATTGAGGCTCGTGAGGATAAGTGGGAGCCTGCCTTTGATGAGGAAGGTGGTCTCAAGCACGGCGAGGTGCAGGATGCCTTTGGTAACGAGGAATTTGCCGAGATCAAATACAAGACGCTGAAGTGGTGGTATGTATCCAACGCCTGGTTTCGTGGAAGAAGTGAAATGAATGAAATGCTAATTGGGGTCTCAGGCAATGTGGTCTCTTGATGATTTGCGAGTCTGTCTCTCTTGGTGTCCTGTCGCTGCCTTCGGCGATGGCTACCCTGGGTTTCGTCCCCGGTGTCATTCTGATCGTGGGCCTTGGTCTTCTTGCTACCTATACTGGATACAACATTGGCCTGATGCGTGAACGGTATCCCCACATTCAGAACCTCGGTGATGCCGGTGAGATCCTGTTGGGTCCCATTGGCCGTGAGCTCTTCGGTCTGGGTCAATTCCTGTTCTGTATCTTCGTCATGGGTAGCCACATCTTGACTTTCCGTGTCATGATGAACACCATCACCGACCACGGTACCTGCTCGATTGTGTTCGCTTTGGTTGGCATGCTCATCTCGCTGGTCCTGTCCATTCCCCGTACAATGCGCGGCATGACTTTGATCTCCTTCTGCTCCTTTGTCAGTATCTTCAGCGCTGTCATGATCACCATGATCTCCGTCGGTGTCGAGGAGCACCCTGGCCGCATTATCGAGGCTACCGTCCCCAACGATCTGTACACTGCCTTCCAGGCCGTCTCCAACATCGTCTTCGCCTACTGCGCGCACGTTGCTTTCTTCGGTCTGATCGCCGAGATGGAGACCCCCAAGGACTTCAAGAAGTCCCTCTTCATGCTTCAGGGCTTTGAGATTTGCTTGTACCTCACCGCCGCTGTTGTCATCTACTACTTCGTCGGTTCCGACGTCCAGTCTCCCGCCTTGATCTCTGCTGGTCCCCTCATGAAGAAGGTCGCCTTTGGCGTCGCCATCCCCACCATCGTTGGCGCCGGTGTCGTCAACGGTCACATTGGTCTGAAGTACATCTACTTCCGCCTGACCGCCAAGTCCGACCTCCTTCACTCCCGTGGCTGGAAGTCTGTCACTCTGTGGCTCGCTCTGGGCGTCTCCTGCTGGGTTGTTGCCTGGATCATCGCCGAGGCTATCCCCGTCTTCAGTGACTTGAACTCACTCATCAGTGCCCTCTTCGCCAGTTGGTTCAGCTACGGTCTCTCCGGTGTTTACTGGCTGCACCTGAACGCCGGCCAGTGGTGGTCTTCGCCCAAGAAGATCGCGCTCACCGTTCTCAACATGTTCATTGTTCTGTTCGGTCTGATTTTGTGTGTGCTGGGCTTGTATGCCTCTGGCACTGCCATTCACAATGATTCGGGCAGCGCCAGTTTCACCTGCGCGAATGACTCTTAGATGTTTAGAGGGTCTTGCTTTTTATAATTTTTATGCTTGGGATGGTTTTTACGTATATTTTTGCATTTGCATTTGCATCATGAGCATTGCATCGCTGTGGGTCTATAGAATAGAGCCCTATAACTAGATTACTGGCTAATCAAATTATTCATTATGATCTAATTCTTGTTCTTTTGAGTGTCTCGTAGTCGAATGTCGTTAGTTCATGCGGCTCAATCGAGAGGCCTGAACTCTGCGGGGGAGGCCTGAGCGTTATGTATCAACGAATGTGGAAAGACCTTGCCACTATCAATTCATGGAGATCGAATGACAAATGCGAGCAGAAAGATTGAGATGAGCTTACCTTTGAGTTAAAGTGAACCAACTGTGACCATCAATACCAATGACTCTTCTGACCAGTCATACTAGTCAAAGCATTTAAAATAGAGGGATTGACACTGGTACTTCTCTTTCACACAGGAACGATGAGCTATGGAGACTCAGTGAAAGATTCACAATATGATGTGATGAGGCTCGTTGACATTCCCAAGCCGGCCCTACTGTTGGCTGGACTCAATGGCATATCTAGTAAACTTGTGTAGCTGTGACATATAGCTTAAACATCCCAAGGCACTTATCGGACCATTCCATTATATCACCGATAGCCTAGAGTGTTTTATTTCCCTTTATGATTCCGCCTTCAAGTTGCTAGGCCGCAAATCCTCCCCTATAGTCTATGAGAAGCGCATTTTCGACTACCTTATAATGATGATCAGATAAATAATCCTTGAACCTGCAATGCCTTCCTGTGTTCATCGGACGTTTTTCTCGGAACTCTGTGACGAAGTCATACAGCTGTACGCTAGCTATAATATCAAGGACAAACTATAAGTTATCTGTCTTGACGATAACGAAAAATACCTAGCCTTTTTGCTCAAGTTTTGTTATAATATCAACTCTATAGGTGAAATTCAGCGTCCCTTCTACAGTCTCATTAGCCAAGGATAAGCGTACTTGGACAACTCTCAGAAACGACGCCAACGCCGACGAACGCACCTACTAATAAACTACTAGTATTTGGATTTCTAGGCTTGTAAGAAGTGAAACTTGAAAGCTCGCGAAGAACGCGACTTTCTTATGGTATGCGGATAGATACAAATGCTAGAAAATAATGCAAGTTGCTGTGCACGGGCTGGTCATTCAACTTTTTCCACCAGGAAAGTCAGCTCTTCCACTGGATTTGGGCTGTTCAATCCCGATGTCGATATCGGCAAATAACCCGTCGAAGCCGAGATTATATTGGAATAGCAGCGGAGGCCATACCGTTTCAGCACGTGTCTGTAGTAAAACAAGGTCCAGGCTGCCGCGCTTGAAAAGACTCCGGCAATGAAAAGCCCAACGAGTTGCCCGGTATCTCGATGGATTGTAGTCTCGGTTGAGTGGTCCACCAGGAAGAGTTCGGGATCATCAGGCTTGGGCGGAGTTTCGCCAGTCCAGTACTTTGGACTAGCAGTACGCAGATTAGAAGTTACACCGAGTACCTCCATGCTGGAATCCAATGCTTCGACAGAGACCCAGTCCATGAAGCCCCGAGCGATGAACGAAGTCTCGAATCCTTTCTTTTGCACAGTGCCAATTTCTGTCCTGTTGCTGGTCGAGTTTGCTTGTGCGAAGAATCGCCAATGGGCGATATCGGTGGCTCCGTTCCAACTGACATGGAAGACTGTGGATAGTTCGGACCCATTGACACCGTAGGATTCAGATAAAAGCGTGGGTGGATATGAGGGCCGACCAACCCAAGGGAATTTGTATGCTCGATAGGTATCATGTCTGTCAGAATTGAATTTCGCCTCCATGAGTAACCGGCCATCTGCCGAGAACTCGGAAACATAGCTGTCCCAAGACCAACCGACGAAGACGTTGGTGTTAGGAAGCGTTTGCATATTCCCACGGCGCTCGGTGCTTCCTCCGTCTGGGCGCATGTACCGACGAAGGACGGTCGCTTTCATAGCCACAACGTCCAATTCGACATACAGGGCGGATGAAACTGGTTCTCGCACATCTGCGTCGATAGCCCCGTTCTGTAAAAATGAAATCACGTAATGTGTCTCGTTCACAGCGATGAACCTCGCATCATGTTGACCGAAAAAGTCAAAGTCCTTGGCAAAGTTATTCTTCTTTCCTCCAAGACGCCATTTGATATGGCCATCTTGACCAGAGATAAGGTAGATCGTGCTTGTATGTCGGGCCGAGAGCAAATAGTCGCCGTACTGGTTTTTATCGATAGCATTGGCGTGCATGAAATCCGGGTGGAGGGACGTGAGATTCGTGACGAAGCTTTCATCCAAGCCCACTCTGCCTCTGCCCGGACTTTGCCAGTCCACTAGTCGCGCCTCAGCTGTTGTATTACGTCCGGCTAGGAGGTCGATCTCGATGAAGCCATTGGCGTCGATTAGCGCCGCCTTTTCTGGCTGGCCTAAATCGGTGAGAGGTTGTACATCAGGAGTTACTCGGATCATAAGGGCTTTCGACCCGTTATCGATCACGTTGAAATCATGGGTGTCAATTTCTCTAGACGGGACAGAGATCGTGCGCTTGTGGTTGTAGTTGTTGTCAAATATTATAATGGAGCCATTAGTTTCCGGGGCCCAGTGCTCGTGAAACAGCATCCAAGCTAGGCCTTGCTGAGGTTTGGAACCAGGATTGGCAGGGTTCGCTATATCAATCACTCGAAAATCGAAAGAAGGTCTGTTGTCGCTCTCTGCGGAGCCAGCCCATACTAGGACCTGAATGCGATAGTTTCAGTGAGCGAAATGATCAAAAAAGCACAGCGAGAAACACGAACACCATCCTGATCGAAGATATGAGGTCCCATCTGATACGGGACCCACTGGTCTGTTTCCGCATCGCCGTCATGTGTCCAATAAGGCGCCGTAAATAAATAACCAGGAGCGACGGCAGAGCGATCGTAGTGGGTGATGTTCCATTTTATTATGCGATAATCGGGCAACTAGAGTGGGAAGATGTCATAAGCGGGCAAATTGACCAACTCAAGTTCAAAGAAGACTCACAGTGCGATATTGGATGTAATCATCATCGCTAAATTGAAATGGATGCGCTTTTGCTGTAACGCCAGAAATGAAAAGGAAAGAGGAAAGAAAAAAGGAAAACATGCCGTGGTGAAACTGTGAGACGCTGAATGAGTGATTGGCCTCAAGGAGATGACATTAGTACCAAGAGAGCGGTAAAAAAAAATACGAAAAGAGAAGAGATTACGAATAAGAGAGGAGAATACGAAATAGAGGAAGGACAAGGTAAATAGATGAACGACCATGAAGGAAGCTATCGCCCAGAACAGCACTTTGCCACTTCGCGTGGCCCCTGAGCCCAAAAAAAGGCACACGATCTTGATGAGACCGGGACCCGCGACCATACAAAAAACAAGAGAGCCGAGGCGAACGCTACCATCTTAGGCTAGTGCTAGCTGGCTTGGGAGCAATCATATTGCCAGCAGGGAACGTGGCTCGGCCAATTTGGTCCAATTCTACTCGTGGATGGGATCTTGAGTTCTAGATTCGACCAGGAACCACATGTGTGGAGGGCGTCCCACTTGTTTCCGTCTTGGGCGAGGATAGGCGAGGCGAGTGAACTCTATGGCTAACGTGGTTCACAAGCGAGTGACGCGCCCAAGCGAGTGACGCACCCACCCATTTTCTCGCGTCTCCGCGCGTCCATTCATCTTCTATCAAGCACCATGCCTCCAATTCGCGTCAGATCAAGCCAAGATTCTATCCAGCAAGAGGGCCGTATATCAATTGCTATACAGGCTATTCAGAATAAAGAAATCAGTTCTATACGCGAGACGGCACGTCGTTTTAATGTGCCTGAAGCTACGCTCCGCCGTCGACTACGCGGTACTACAAATCGCGCTGAAACTCGCGCGAATAGTCTCAAACTGACAGATATTGAAGAAGAGACGCTTCAAAAACGGATTCTATCGCTCGATCTACGCGGAGCAGCCCCTACACAAGCTCATGTACGAGATATGGCGAATATTCTCCTTGCAACGCGCGGTTCTACCCCCATCCAAACTGTTGGCAAAAATTGGGTATATAACTTTATTAAACGACGCCCAGAACTTAAATCTCGCTTTTCCCGACGATACAATTACCAGCGAGCAGAACAAGAGGATCCAAAGATCATTCGAGCGTGGTTTAACCTCGTACAAGCCATAATTCAGCAATACGGTATCCTACCAGACGATATCTATAATTTTGACGAGACTGGCTTCGCGATGGGCCTCTGTACGGCCCAAAAAGTGATCACTCGATCAGAATACTACGGTCGGAGATCAGTTTTACAGCCAGGAAACCGCGAGTGGGTAACTGCGATCGAGTCAATTAACGCTTCGGGGTGGGCGCTTCCACCAACGCTTATCTTTAAAGGCAAGCTATACAATCAAGCATGGTTTAAAGACCTTCCACCCGACTGGCGCTTCGAAGTTAGTGCAAATGGATGGACAACCGACGAGATAGGCCTTCGCTGGCTTCAAAAACAGTTTATTCCGTCAACAAATCATCGTACGCGTGGACGATATCGCCTTCTAGTCCTTGACGGACACGGAAGTCATCTAACGCCAGAGTTCGATCAAATCTGCGCGGATCATGATATTATTCCGATCTGTATGCCGCCGCATTCCTCGCATCTACTTCAGCCTCTTGATATCGGATGTTTCGCTGTATTGAAGCGTTCGTACGGCGGTTTAATCGACCAAAAGATGCGGCTCGGGATTAACCATATCGACAAACTTGACTTCCTTTTTACATACCCACAAGCTCGCGTCGACGCCTATAAACCAACTACAATACAAAATAGCTTCCGAGCAGCAGGATTAGTACCAATTGATCCTGAACAAGTGCTATCAAAGCTAAATATTCAACTTCGGACGCCGACACCTCCCATAAGCCGCGGTAGTCAATCAAGCGCGTTTTACCCACATACGCCCGCGAATGTCGACGAGCTTTTGAAGCAAGCATCCTCAATCAAAGCTTTCTTAAAGCGACGCTCAAAAAGTCCGCCATCACCTTCGCAAACTGCGTTAAACCAGCTTATCAAAGGCTGTCAGATCGCAATGCAAAACGGTATCCTTCTCGAGCAAGAAAATAAGCAGCTACGTGCCGCAAACGCTACGCAAAAGCAAAAGCGTGCTCGTAAGAACAGATGGATAGCCCACGATGACGGTCTATCCGTACGAGAAGCATTAGAGCTCGAGGAAGCTCATGAAGAGCCCCCTCAGGTAATACTAGCTCCACCAAGCCTACTACCGCGGGACACACAGGCACCGAAGACGCGACGTCCACCCCAATGTACCATTTGCGGACAGATCGGACATAAAAGGAATGCATGTAAAGCTAGAGAATAATCAATATAAAGGCGTTGTGGTTGATTAATATGCATAAAAGTGTAGAAAAAATGGGTGGGTGCGTCACTCGCTTGGGCGCGTCACTCGCTTGTGAACCACGTTAGTCAGCGGCTATTGGATAAGCCCGGGCCAAAGAGCCGCTTGGATCGGACCAATTAGGAAGACTAGTGATGGTTGAAGATATATCATAACTACATAGAAAATCAAGATTTGATGCAGACTTCTGATGGATCTCTCATGCGAAGTCGACTATACATCTCAAAGCGTAAATGATAATAAGCACTAGTCCCAGAGGGCAAAAGAATCCTGCTTTGCAGAGACTGGCATTAGGGGTAAGGCATGACCCCCAACTCATGTGCGACAGATGTAAAACTAATAGTCTACTCTTTGCTTGATCCATGAGCCGGGGCAATCAGATCGAGAAGTCTGAGGCTATGCACGTGGATACGCAGGGTGTCCTTTTCAATTTGGGCTGCCGATGTTATGCGGGCGCTCCGGGTCCGGGTCCGGGTCCGGCTCACTGAGTCGATATCAGCACTGACTCCGAGTCGGTGAACAGGCTAGAAAAGTCATTTATGATAGATGGCTACGGAATATTTTCATCTCCTCTTTGCTAGAAATGAAACAAATCGCAGGCCTACAGTGCGAGCAATAGTTGGTCATAGCGCGTATATAATAGTTCTATATTGGAACATATCAAGGAAGATCGAATCCTGAAGTCATTTATCAGCAACTTTGAAGAAACTTTTGTTTTTGGTGAGCATCATTTGAAGTTCTTCCAAGCATTAGTTCATGAACCTCAGTTTCCAAGTTTACTCAGTCAATCCCGAGAACTTCTCGTCTGTGTATAGTGAGGGATCCATGGAACAGGTTAGAAACAACTGCCCGTACCGTGAGTTTGTAAACCATTACGATCTCGTGAACGGGAGTTTGCCTTGTCAACTGAAAGGGTTCGGGGTTCGAGCGGCTTTCCCTTCACAGGGCCGTCAACGGGCGGATAAGCGTCTTTGGGATATGTTGTCGACTCGTGTCACAACTGCTGAGACTTACTCATTCTCAGATCCATCAAGCCTTTGATGATATTGAAGCCTTTGGAGTATATACACAGGCTTCTCGCTCAGCGAAAGGGGCTTGCGAAAGTACTTGTCCATTTGGAAATGCTGCTGTGGAAACTTACGATCTGTCCAACGATATTCCCCAACTGGCACTGGCTCATCGGAGAGTTCACCAAGGTGCCGTTGACGGGATCGGGATCTTTGAGCTCCAGCCGATTTCCACTGAAACTAAATCTCGCACTGGGGGTTCGACCATGGCGGCGGACATCTTGGGAAGAGAGCGGTCGTTTGGCCAACGGGGACTTTGTTGCCATACTGCGTCATTTACAGAAACAGGATGCAGTGACTTCCGATGTAATCTGGTTGGAAAATAATAATTCTATACAATGTCGATTTCTTCAAAAGTGTCAGAAGCAGCCCTGGAATTCTGATAAGCAATCAATTAAGCCGTCTCTCAATTCCTTGGCTGAACTACGTTCTCTCCAAAGGCTCTCAACAATCGTTGCGATCGCAGATACGCCTACCATTAGGCACTCACTAGGCATTCCGGTGACAGTCCGCTGCGCACAGAGGGCACTATCCACCAGAGTCTGTTCACAAATAACACCACAGCGGATGGACTGAACTTTCGCTTCATCCGCAGTGAGTATCAGAGCGGAGACACAGCCTCCGAGTCACCGAGGCTTCACCTTGCATTCCAGCAAATTCACTTCGCCAAAGCTGGCTCCGTCAGCTACAAGCCTGGCCAAAAGGTCCCCTAGGCATATGTCAAATACATTCCGTGATCAAGAAGACTGACTCGTCTATCTCAAGAATCCCGCACACAGTCGCAAAAGGAAGACTGGTCGAATAATAAGCTGCAAAGCGTCTGCGTCGTTCTGAAGTCAATATTCTTCCGGGCGAGGGTTGTCAAGACCGTTGCGAGGTGCAAATCGCGCTTGTCGGTCAGTTTGACCAACCATGAGAAGATCGATGCTGCTTGGTGATTACCAATTATTTAGGGTTTGACATGTAGAGGTAATGTTGCTTGCAAATATGCCTTGCCATCTCACCAGGCTTTTCCTCAATGTACGACGTTTAGTTTCCAGTCGTTTGATGTAATGCCAAAATTGCAGGGAAGAAGGACGAGGCCTTCTCTTGATGGAACACTGTTTCAACACTGTTCACTTGGAACCTCCAGGATTCTAAAGCTAACTTAATGCTAAGAATGCCTCGGTACGAGTCACTCGTTTACCATGGGAGGGTAATGGAAGAGGGAATTCAAAAAAGTCGTTAAAGCTAATTGGAAGACGCTGTGGCAACGCCCACGAAAGAAACGTGCGCATCATGACCAATGGCGGACAATGAGAAGAGTGGAAAACTCATTTTCATAAGCAAAGAGACAAAGAATCTCTTCAGTCTTGAGATACAATCAAGACGCAGACTGCACAAGGGAGCGATCTTCGCTACTGACGAAGCCCACGTCCAGCCGCTTTCCACGGACCGAGAAGTATTTGGTTTGCTTGATGTGGTTTCCTTTGCCGGTTGTCTCGTCAAACAAGCAGAAGCCATGGGTTGCAGCATGTGGGGGAGTGTAGACTGAAAATCAATGAGTATCCAGTCACAATATAGACCATTTGACTTTGAAAGTAAGAACTTCGAAAGAGGAAAGGTTGTACATACGGTGGAGCGAAATTGCAAACTCATCCGGGTCCGGATTGAAAATCTTGTGAAGACCGAGCTGTTGATAGAAAATGAGTATACTGCTGGAGATCGTTAGACACAGAGCGAAGGCTGACCTTGTCCGACATGTAGGTGACTTGATTCTCGCCGTAGACTGTCTGCCGGATGACCTGTGGTGGAGACGATCGCCCACTTCCAATCTCCTGTCTATCTGGCCAAGAATAGAGTGTTTCTTGAAGTTTACCTTTAAGGATCTTCCAAGCAATTAGTCTCAGCGTTCACATCCAAGTAACCGGCTCATGTATGTTTACCTTCATAACACAGTGTGCGTTGGCGTGGTCATGGATTGCACTTCCCTTATTTGGAGACCACACAAGAATAAGCTAGCAAAGGTTGCGTTAATACAGTTGGTCTCAGATATGTTTAATTGTCCCGTGCACCGTTTTGCAAGATCGATTGACTCACCAGGTTACTCTTGCCATTGCCCTCATCAATGAGATTTCTTGTGTAAGATCGACTGTCATCCCCTAAAGCATATGGCTTCCATTCTGACGGCTTGGAAACATATTTCTCCATTAAGAGTTGGATGTTCATCGGGTCAACATCATCGGAGTCGAGACCGGAGCTTGGACCCAGGGCCGAGCTAAGGTCCTCCACAAGCTTTTTAAATGCATCAGAGCCCTTCCCGGACTCCGTGGCTGAATCGAGACCATCCCTGAGAAGTGGCATGGTTGATAGGACTTCTGAGTGCAGCTGAACCGTGTAAAAGGATGTACTGTCAACACAGCGGCGGAATCGGGACGCAAAAGCGTTAGGAGGCAACTTATAATCAAAAATAACAATATGTGTGAAAGAAAGGACGTGGTTCTTGAAATACTGAACCACCAGTATTGATGACTGAAGGAAACTGGAAGACCGGTCTTACAAAGACCGAGTCAATAGTAAATTGAACATTGATCATTGAAGAGCCGAAATGGTGAAATAGAGCCATGCGTGCCTACCTCCGATAATCGATAAGAATATGTTGATGCCTTGCAGCCTGAGAAAGAAAAACCAGACCGATGACATAGTTTATGGCCTGAGGCTAACACCCCGCCTGTCTTAGTAAGGAGGAGTGCCACAATTCAAAGATTGTGTCTCCGCCAATTCAAACCCTTGTTCTGCACTTGCACTGCGAAGGGAGTCGCATCGAGGCGTTTTCTGAGTTTTTTCGAATATTTATACCCTTCTCATTCTTTTGTGACCGTCGAGTCCCCCAACCGCAATCATGGCGACCACCATAGACAAGGTTAGTGCGCTCGGCGCGCATTTGATTGTCTGAACAAAAACCGCTAACAGCTTCATGTTTGCTTTTAGATCAAAGACATTGAGGCCGAGATGGCCAAGACCCAGAAGAACAAGAACACTTCTTTCCATTTGGGTACAAACCCCCCCCGAACGAGCATTTCGACTATGGACGAACACGGCTAACGACCGGTCAAGGACAATTGAAGGCAAAGCTTGCTAAGCTGAAGCGCGAGCTGTTGACCCCCACTGGAGGAGGTGGTGGTGGCGGTGGTGGTGAGTATCTCTATCAAAACACTGCGCATGGCCCACTCAGTCGCTAATGACGTTTTTCAGCCGGATTCGATGTTGCTCGTACTGGTGTTGCCAGTGTGTAAGTCAAACTCGCATGGCGCTACACTTTCATATACAACGTGCGATATACTCATAATGACCTGTACAGTGGTTTCATTGGTTTCCCCTCCGTCGGAAAGAGTACTCTCATGAGCAAACTGACCGGCCAGCACTCCGAAGGTCCGTTCGAATGCACAGTTCTTGGGTCGAATTTATCTCTGACATACTTTTATAGCTGCCGCTTACGAGTTCACAACCTTGACCACTGTCCCCGGCCAGGTCATGTACAATGGTGCTAAGATTCAGATTCTTGATCTTCCGGGAATTATTCAAGGTGCCAAGGACGGAAAGGGTCGTGGTCGTCAGGTCATTGCCGTGGCCAAGACTTGCCATCTCATCTTCATTGTTCTCGACGTGAACAAGCCCCTGGTCGACAAACGCGTCATTGAGAACGAATTGGAGGGCTTCGGTATCCGTATCAACAAGTCCCCGCCCAACATCAACTTCAAGAAGAAGGACAAGGGTGGTATTGCCATCACGAGCACTGTTCCCTTGACCAACATCAGTCAAGAGGTAAGATCGGTTTCCCATTATTTCTTGCAGACAATGGCTGACTCCAGGGACAGGAAATTAAAGCCGTGATGAACGAGTACAAGATCTCGTCTGCCGATATTGCTATCCGTTGCGACGCGACCATCGATGACCTGATCGATGTTCTGGAGGCTAAGAGCCGCAGCTACATTCCTGTTGTCTATGCGCTTAACAAGATCGATGCTATCTCCATCGAGGAGTTGGATCTTCTATACCGTATTCCCAATGCCGTTCCCATCAGTTCCGAGCACGGCTGGAACATCGATGAGTTGCTGGAGATGATGTGGGAGAAGCTCAGCTTGCGAAGAATCTATACCAAGCCCAAGGGCAAGGCTCCTGACTACTCAGCACCCGTCGTGCTCCGTGCCTCCGGATGCACGGTGGAAGACTTCGTAAGGACGTCTTCTTGATATTGTGAGATGCTCGCTAACAGCTCGCAGTGTAACGCCATTCACCGCACGATCAAAGATCAATTCAAGCACGCCATTGTGTACGGCCGCTCTGTTAAGCATCAGCCCCAGCGTGTCGGTCTCTCGCACGAGCTTGCCGACGAGGATATTGGTAAGTGACATGCCTATATCTATTTCTTGATGATATCGAACTTAGTCCGAGGCTGACATATCTCTAGTATCCATTGTGAAGCGGTAAAGAACTTGAGACGAATTTTTGAACGTCTCAGCCCGCGGGGAACGCGACAAGCTGCTCCAAATTACGCTGGGTGGCAGGTGGCCTGTGCCCGGGTGCCTCCACCCCTGCCTTGCTGACAGGTACGGCTTGTGGGATACAGGACCTGTAAGACGCCACGATACCGAGTGTGAGTGGACCGCGATGATCGTTGCCGCTCATGAATGAGACATCAAAAGTCCCAGGGCCTTAGGAAAGCTCGATCCCTGAGGTTAGGCGGGCCTTGTCTAGGCCGCGTGTGCGCAAATTGCTGATTGTGGTTTTCGGTCCTATTTCGCGATGTCTTGGCCGGTCCAGCATGGGCTGAATTGTGGAGGGTCTCGTTGAGTTGGAGATATCGTATGCCAAATGAGACGATACGCCAATTACTCAGAGGCAGCATACGGTGTGAGGATGTCATGACTTGTTTTTGATAGCCTTGGCAGGTGCCAGGTTTGTTTGTTTCTTTTCTTTTTTCTTGTTCTTCTCGTCACTCCCGATGTCCTTTTGAAGCGACCGGTTCATATTGTCATTATGATCACCCATTCACACCCTTGTTGGGAACATTTATTGTTTCTGTCGATGAGCCAAAGAAGAAAAATGAAAAATAAAAGTTCTAGATTCAGGCTGTCCACATTGAATAAGTCCGCTGGTGCATACAACCCCAGGTGGTCGCAAGAGAATTAAATCATAGTCCCTACTTGCTTTATCTGCCCAAGCAGGTCTCTTGATCCCACCCAATATCGACCTGCAGTAGAGACAAAGAATCAAGCACGCCCACGCTTTTCCCTCCACAACGACGAGATGCAACCGGCATGGATATGCCGGTATACAACCAATAAAGCCCCCGGTATATAGTTGACGATGACTCTGAATACTACTTCACAAAAAGTACTAGGCATCGCCGCTACCCTTATCGATCCCAGAAAACCGAATCCCGATGGCCACGATACGCATCATGCATTCCATGTCAGCAAGGTCCCTTTCCGTGCCGTCCAGCGCGAAACATCCTGGCTAATATTTTAGTATTGGAAATTGAAGTCTTGCCACCGATTGACTCCTGTCATCCCAGTCAGCCTTGTGGCTAGATCTGTAGCGAGTCAGGGTCAGCGGGGATACCACCCCCCCTTGTCAAGCCCCGAGCCCAGAGCCGTCTAGAACAGGGCCCTCGATTTCCCCTTTGGCCGATCTGCCGGCGGCCACGGTCTGAGCTCGACACCTTCCGTGTCTCAAACTCCCTGACACTCGACAGCTCCAACGGTTCTGGAAAGGTAATTATGGTGTGCATGCGGTGCAAAGAAGGGCCGCGACCCCGGTGCACTGACCCGGTGCTAATCACAGCTCTTCGCTAATACGGAGAAATCGACTCTTCTCAGGTTCTATCGCCGGGCTGACTCGGCAGTGGTGATCATGATGGAACTCCATTTCGGGGGGATGCGTATACCCGCAAGCTCCGCATTGAGGGCAGGGCTAATCATTCCGATGATGATGGCCCCATCCGATAGGGTATGGAGGCGTCGGGGGCGAAGCGAATTTGATCAGTCAACTCAGGCGCACGTTTTCTTGATGTCCGTGTCCATGGTCGGTACCGAATTCGGATCGTCTACCAAAAGTACTGTTGCAGCTGGGTGCTCGAGCTCGGATCTGCACGTTCGCTCCCGCAGGATCAACTGGGAGGGGGAAATCCTTGAAAAATTGAAAAATTGAAAATAGTGAAGAATGAACAAGGCAATTTGGGCAAGCTATAGCGAAAACTAGAGGAAAACTCATGTGCTCGACGTCAACAAGCGGTGAATCTCGGTTCGGTTGACAATCATAATCTGATCAGCTTGCTCTCCACACCCGGGATCTGGATGTACTGGGGGCATCCACTGGGATGCGGGTGGCACCACAGGCATGGACTAGGTCTGCAAATTATTTAGATCCAATGGTATGAGGAGATGGTTATTCAAATCATTTCATATTTCGGAAGCTAACGCTAAAGGCAAGTGGAGACATCCCACACACCATCGCCGATCTCGCCTAGACCTGTTCACGATCTGGTCCGTGGGCAGATACTAGATCGCTAGGATCACTGTCCTGAACCCTTCATGACGCTGACGATTCTGAGAATTCAAGTTTATCAGGTGACTGTCACGGCACCGAGTCTGTAACTGCCCCTCTCGTGGGATCCGTCGGGCACCCTCGGCGCATTGCATTGCATTAGGCGGGGATGCAATACTCTCCCCCGGAGTCATGGGCACGGTTCGTTTTACCGAATTCTACATGGAAGCCATGGGATACATGAGGTATGGTACAATGCTGATTAGGGCCGGTTCATGCCTCATCCCCACTTCGTATCTTTCGATCGACAGAGCCGTAGAAAAACCGGCCGAGAATGCAAGAAAAACTTCCTCTCGTGCACCTTTTGAATATTCATGTCGATCGGTACCTGACTGAGCGCAACCATCAACCCTGCTGCTATCCTTGTCCACCCTCCCTCAGCTTCCCGTTCCTGAGTTGAACGGGGATTACGCATGTACTCCCGGATATTGTCACCCAACGCGGGCGACACTCCACGAATTCAGTACAATGTGGATGAGATTAAGCAGGAAAAAGCAGCCATGGAAGCACGAGGTGCCCATAGGATACCAGCAAATTTTGATCCTGACCGGTCTAGACTGATTCCTTCCTCTTCTCCGAATTCGCAGGGAGGGGAACGCCGGTCTCATTACTAAAGTCAAAACCACATACGGAGTATAGATCTCCCAAGGGGACGATAGTCGAAACAGAGCAGGAAGGCTCTTGTGGGCTTCATAGCAAACAGCCGAAAGATTCTCTTCTTTTGGGAGAGAGAAGAATTGAGGATTAAAGAGTGGATGGCGTCAACTTTACAATTGACGCATCTGCGCTGATCGGGAACGATTTCAACAAACCTCACCCGGAAGGGAAATAATGGGCGAACTTGATTCCCTTTTTGTTTTTTATCTGTCATGCGCGATCTGACTGGTGCAAAAGTCGCAATAAAAACGACGGCTTCAAGCAGGAAGATTGGCACCACGGTCGAATCAGGACCGTCAGCGGCGTGGTTGATTTCGCGCCCCTGACCGTCAAACATACTCTGGAGTAGCCTTTGGATGATTGCATTATTTGTCAGACCTTGGCTTGCTGTGCCGTCGACTGGGCCCCTCAGATTCAATCCTTGATTCGCTCGTTAAGAAATGAAGGTCCAGTCCGTGGTCCAATGTTACACGCAATACCTCGTGGTTTTGGTCGAACAAGCGGGGGGTCTTTTTCCATCATCGTGACAATACTCACCATGATCATAAATCGCATGTCGTATGGTCATATTGAATGCAGGACGGTTTGTAAAAACCTGGAGCCTAGGACTCCGGGTTGATAATGCGCACTGCTATAGTCGGTGAGGACGGAGTTTCGAATCCGAATCCTGGTTCCCCTCCGCATCCCCCTCTGATTCCCCCGATTTTTCCATAAGTCGGCTCCACTGCACACAGTCAGGCTACATTGCTTACTGAAGGTTTCCGGCCCGGCGAGGACCGCAGTGGGTCGAGTAAGGGCTGAGTTAGCGCCGAAAGAAAAGCATGATCGCATCATTGGGGCGACTAAGGGAGTTCCCCTCTTTCGCGCAGACTGCCTTCCCCGTCCGGTGATAGGGCCAGCCTCGGGCTCCATGTTCGGCCCTTGTATTCTTGGTATTCATGGATGAGCGAATCGTCGGGGGCTATTCGTCCAGATGGACTGGATCCATGCGGCGCTTCATTTGTCTTTTACCCGGCTCCTGTCGTCGCAACTCGACTCAACGAGGGAGATCGGCACGTCCTTTAACGATCCATCTGCCTTAATGTGGCAATAGTCCCTCCGCCCCCCCTCGCCCAGTTGGGGTTGAGGCCATCTGCTTTTTGCGTTTGATTCGGAGGCCAGTCATGACGAAGATCGGGCTCTCGGTCTTCTTATTCGCATCTTCACGAGGCGGTGCACCGTGCCCTCCTTCAGCCCAGTCCCCCTTGCGACATCACACGGAGATGGGCCAGAACATGGATGCCATGCTCTCTTTGGCCGCTTTGGTACATTGGACCGTTGGATCATCTAAATATGGAGGAGGCGATGAAGCTATTGTCAGCACCGCCGCAATCGCTCAAAGGCTTTCGGTCCACTTGATCGGCCTCCAGACCTACACCACGGATGTCATGCGGTCTTTAAGTTCAGCGGGTTATCGATCCGCTCTACAGCCCCCGGCAAATCATCTTTCTTAGACCCTATTCCCGTTGCCTCTCGAGAGTGAACTCCTGCCTGTTCGGTGCGCCGGATGATCGACTCTGCTTCAGTGGTCTTGGACCAAATTTTTCAGAGGCGATTGCTCTTGCCCACTCGTCATGCTGAAGCGTCCGACAGCCGTCAAAACGGACCTTGAACGTCGCCTAGTGAGTAGTACCGAAACCAAACACAGCTGAACCATGGTACGCGGAAGGACCGGTCCATCCCAGCTACCAAGGATTGCTAGTCACTTGTTTGGGCACCCAATGCTCGCAAAACTATACCCCATGCGAGAGAATGGGTTGGAGTAACCTCCCCAGACTGCGAACAAAATGAGATGGTAAATGATGATTTAGTGGCAGAAAAAAGAGACTGAAAAAAAAAAGCAAATAGCAGACAATAACGAGTGTCTACTTATCATATCTTACTACCCCCAAAAAGCAACTCGAAATCCCGCGTTTGCCTACAGAACGAAGGCTTTCGATACGGTACCGTGTCCGGGTAATACCAGGACACGACCATCGGGGCCTGATGAAATGCAACCCCTGCCGCAATATATCGCGCTTTGGACCAACCATACGCCGGCTTCCCCTCCATGGACTGGGGTGTTTATCGAATGATTGCTCTGCGTAAATCTGAATTTATTATTTTCTTTTTCCAAAAAAAGAAAATACCCCCGTTTATTCCCTCGCCGGCTTTTTCGAGTATACGAACCAATCAAGGCCGGGATTAGAGGGACCCCCCCTAGGAAGCAGAGGTTATCATGGTTTTCTCCGGACTGAGCCCTTCTCGTGCCAGTTGCAATCGAGATTCAACTCGTTCTGTCAATCCACGCGGTTTAGATCGCCGTATGTCGGTGGCCCTGATTTTCCCATTTAACTCTGGGGCCTTACCCGCATGCGTGCTCCCCTTCGATCACTTCTTGCATATCGTATACTCTTCCCTTTCCCCAGGTACCCTTCCTAGGGAGCTTGTCACCCACTGAGCCCACTTGTCGCTTGTCAGTCGACTTCGATTGCCAGATTCTGGTCTTTGCTTTTTTCTTTTTTCTTTTGTGTTTTCTCTTCTTGCTTATACGCGAGGTCTCGGTGCGGTGGAACATGCATCATCCCCCATTGTCTCACCTCTAACAAACCGTCGCATTGTTCTTCCGAACGAAAACCTCGAGTATATCTGCACTTTGTCCCGCTCGGGCCTATCGAGTTCCTAGGTACCTGCTATAAATCCAATGGAGGACTCATCCACCATGGAAACCGAATCCCATCATGAAGGCGAATTCCCACATTCGCCCTGGGTAGAGCTGGGCGCATTCACCTCACCGCAACATTCGCCGCCCATGCCCGAATATAGCGGATTTGACTACCATCCGTCGATGATGGCGGTGGATGGTCCGTACAACATGTCGATCCCCCCGCCTTACGCCTCGATGCCACTACCCATGCCCTCGCATTCGTGGCCCAGCATGCTTACCACCCAATCCCCATTTCACGAAAATGGTATGCCACCTGCGTCCGTCCCGACTTCCGTTTCGCCTTCGGCCCCGATGCCGGTCCGAAAGTCGTCTACCGGTGGCTCTACCCCCCGGAGGACGCTGACCGATGAAGACCGTCGAAACATGTGTCTATACCACGAAGAGAACAAGACTGCCAAACAGACTGATATCGGAGGTAAGGCATAATATACCCTGCAGGCTATTTTTTTTTTTTTTTTTTGGAAGTATATTAACTAGTGTGCTTCAGCGCTATTTGGAGTCGAACGAAGGTAACCACCAACTTGGTCAGATTTCCCCGTCATATGTCCTAATTTATCCTTTTAGTACGGTTTCCAAGGTCCTGCGCCAGAAGGAAAAATATCTCAACCCTGACGATGGAGGTCGGTCGCCCATCAAGCGCACAAAGGGTCGAGTCCCTGATATCGAAAAAGCCCTAGTCAACTGGGCGAGGAACTACCAGCGCCTTGGACAACCCTTGAACGACGAGATGATCCGGGAGAAAGCCCTGTTTTTTGCTAGCAATTGTGGCTGTCCTGAAGGCAAAGAAAAGGTATTGACAGCCAGCTGGCTCGAGAAATTCAAACAGAAGAACGGTCTGCTCGGCGCAAAGGTTCGGAAGGGTTCCATCGGCATCAGAAGCGGCTCAAATAGCCCAACTCGCATCAACACCGACTGTGCTTCATCAGCTAGCCACTCGCCTTGCTCCCCGCCGAATGGACTCGCCTCGCCTCTATCTCCCGGTCAAAGCCACCACATCAAGAAGGAGGCAGATGCAGTGCCGGATCTGACGGGAGGCTATCAACACGGACATCCCAAAAGCACCACCGCGCTGGACACATCGACGGGAATGACCAGTCCGACATCAACAATGGTCTCTGACAGCCCATTCACGCCGACCAGTCAAGCACGCCTGCCAACTGGACACAATATGAGCCGCTCACGCAGTCAAACGTTCACCCTGGGGATCCCCGTCGATCCAAACCTACTGACTGCAGACGAGTCGATGGACTCGCAATGCACTAAGACCGATGGCGATGCCCACCTCGGTCTTACCATCCTAGAGTCACCGCTAGAAATGGACGACCACCAAGCTCGCACCATCAAGGGCTTTCACCCGCCGACCGTCATCAAACGCAACCGCAGCAATCCAGAAATCAAAACCACCTCCATGCAGCCACCTCCATCGGTCTCCAAGTCTACGACCACATCACCCATCAGCGCAGGAGGCACTCCTAATTCCCCGACTCAGGATGAAGTCCGAAGTGCCCTTGAGCTTGTCATGACCTACTTCCAGCACCAACCAGCTGGTCTCGAAGCTCAAGAATTTATCTCCATCGGCAAACTCATGGAACGTCTCGAGTTAGCCAAGAGCCATCAGAGTACGCTGCTAGGAGGTCTGACTCGGATCGACGAGCATGACGATGTTCCGCGCGTAAACAAGAAGAGGAGTATTCAAAATCTAGGTTGATCCTCCCAATCTCGACAGACATAGTTTGCGTTACATCCCCCTCTTTCATCTCTCCTTTTCCACCCTCTACATCATTCCTTGCACTGAACGCTTTCATTACCAGTTTCCATCTTGCAATTTTGTGATTCCCCCTTTATCGTTATGTCTCGTTTCTCACCTGGGTGGTACTGTATTTTTGCTTTCCATTTTCTATTGTTCATTCTCCATTTTTATTCATTTTCTTTTCCCATCGTATCTGTACGACCAGTCACCATTTTCACAATTCAATCTCCACACCCCAAAACCAATACCAACATACACCATATCAGAGGGCGACCTCGAACCTTTTATTTTTTATTTTCTTTTTGTTGTTGACGCTCGGGTTCTCGAAATTTCGACAATGGTATACGCATATGACTGGGCCCGAAATCGTCAAGTGTCCCGGCGACACTAGCGGAATGGGGGTTATAGTACGAACATCGGACGGGGAATGGGATCATCGGCCTTGAGGGCCGGTCTGTGGAGTTGACTTGTGACTTGTTCGGCTTTTGCTTTTCTTTTTCTTTTTGATTATTGATTTACGTACGCATACCCACACAATCCTTGTTCTTATTATGCACTCTTCTTATCCCTTTTCTGGTACGTTGGGGGTTTTTCTTTTTATTCGATTGTTTTCCTGTTCTTTCACTTTTCGCTTTCGTTCATCTCTCGGTTCTTATTCAGTGTCTTTAAACTGGGCCCGCTCGCGCGGAAAGAACATAATAGGCTGGGGGCTTTGTATACGAGCTCAGCTTTTCTGTCATTCTGCTTTGCTTCCTTACTAGTCATTGGAGTATAGACTACTCCGGGTATTGTTTTCGGCGAGAGAAAAGAAATTTTGGTTTTGCAGTATATTATCTTCTGTTTCTTGCAAACACTCTTTTGTCTAAGTCAGTCTGCCAAATCTTAGAAGGAACTTAAATAACTTTGATAGGATGTTTAGTTCGTAGCCAAGGTATTTGTCATTAGAGTTATCATCATGGAAAGTTGGATGATTCCAGCAGGAACGCCCTCATTCTAGATTATTTAGAAACCGCTAGGCACGGGGGCCACTCCACGATCTTCCATCAGCTCGGCGACACCACGCTCTGCCATTTCGGGAAGGACCTTGGCCAGCACGGTCTCTATTATGGAGTAGACAAGGTGTTTGTTGCAATACTCGTCAGACCACAGATCTAGTAAATCGTTTTCGATGGTCTGAAGGAGGTACTCCTCATCCGGATCGACTTCGGCATCAACTCCGGCCATGCGCCCATCAGCGCCATTGCCGCAATTTACTGCGGCTGAAGGCTGTGACGTCGACGTGGACTGGGACTGTTCAGCTCGAAATGAAGATCCCGAGTGGCCCACGGCCTTTTCATTCGATAAGGGTGGGGGCGAGGTGATGGTGAGGGAAGGCGAATTTCCAGTGGCGGCGCTGCAGGTACGATCACTGCCGCAGCTGGGATCCAAGCCGAAAAAGGTTCGTGCGACGCTGGGCGAGATGACGGCGAGTAGGCTGGCTGCACATCGCCGCTTGATAGAGGCGATCTCCGTGGAGCGGAAACTTTGCTCCGAGCCTGGGGTGGCATTGGAGCTGATCATCTCACAAGATGGATCTGACAACGGAGAAGGTTGATCACCGCCACCAGTGATGCTATTACTTGCGGTTCTACTCTTACCACTTGCGTCGCTAGCACCCACGGGGGCCCGGGCTTCTTCCAGAATGGTTGCACTGGCAAGAGCTTTCCCACTGGGTGGAGACTGCACGGATATCTGCGGAGTTGGAGCTAGGGCTCCAGTAGTCACGGGTGCTCCCAGGGATGGTGGGCGGGCATTGGCCGGGAAGAGGGCTGACCTTGTTGCGAGAAGAAGGTTGGGCAACAAAGTGGGGGGTAGGACGTACTCCTCAATGGTTTCTCGGAGGAATCTGTGGAGTCAGCAAGATCTCAAATCATTGACATCGGATGGACCGAGCGAATAGCAGAGTGGAAATATTGAGGCGGAAATCCCTCGACTGTGGAGCTTCCCGGCAACGTTTTGCTATCTTTCTTTGACCTTTCGACAAGAGCTTCCCTTTCACCAATTTAGGGCCGGAAGTGGAGAGCCAAGAGGGGCGCGATCGGCCCAGATGTGGATAGCGAGGAGCTTGGGCCAGCTATTGGTGCAACAAGGATGTTACTCCTTCGAGAGAATGAATGAGGCGGGCCCTGGCCCTGCGTTCATTGTATTTCCCCCTCTCAAGGCGGGTAACATCTCAGCGGTGCCTGGCGCACAGGTACGGGCATCATGCGCCAACCTCGGTCAAAATGCGAATGCGAATCCAAATTCTCGCTACCAGGAATTTTGCTGATAGGACCCCGGTGGTAAATCACTAGTCTCAGCGAGAGCTTTTTTTTTCTTTTCATGCAAGTGCCCAAAAGGGCATGGTCATCATGGATCGGCATCAGAAGATTTTCTGCTCGTGCGCGATTTGCCTGGTAGAGTTTGATCTTTGGTTCGGCAGGCTTGCACACATTGGTCCAGAGGCTTCCTTTTTTTCTTTGTAGTTTTTTTTTTTTTGGCTTTTGTCTTCTTCTCACTCTGGTGAAGTGTCGATGGCATGAGTTGACCAAAAGAGACACGGCACGGAAAGGGCCGGGTCCCGGCGCTATCAGCTAGAAAACGACACGAAAGACCCCTGCTTCAACTTCCCTGCTCCTGCTCTTCGCTCGGACCAAGTTGGGGCAGCCAATCTGGGGCGAGAATCGACCCGTCAACAAAACGGTAATGACCGTACGTATGACGGGTCCCGTAAGATGACCGTACTCGTAATATTCCCAGGCAATGCCATGATATAACGCGTGTTCATACGGTGATCAAGTGATCGATGTGGCATGCGAGCAAGACGCTTCCTCGTCTCACCATGACTCGCACCAGTGACACTTGACCTCTAGATTGCGATTCGGAGATCGCACCGTTTCTCCACAGTCGAGAGTTCATGCGGTCTCGGGAGGCCCGAGCCCGCAGGGTAAGAACGCTTCAATGATATGAAAAGACTCACCTGTCAAAGACTCCGTCCGTGTCACCGAATCTACCTGGTCCTGCCAGGATCAGGTGCTGGAAAAGGGATACTAGCCCAAAAAACCACGGCATCCGTTGCGATATGTCGAGTAGAGTGGATGCCATCGAGAATAGGCGATAGTCGACGACCGGGCGCTTACCTGTGATGCCGTATGACGACGACTCGACACCCTCCTTTTTGGAGCCTGGCGTTGCAGCGGGAATTGAAACACCAGCTCCGTGCGAGGGCCCCGGCCGGGGATTCGATGCGACCCTGAACAAGGCCGTTGCAATGAAACGCAACGCAACGTAACCAAGATAGACGCTTTGTAGAATGTTCCATATCCAAACGGTGAGTTGCGACTGGGAAGGCTGATGGGTTGTCGAGTCGTCCTTTCCAAGCAGGCCGAATCGCTCTAATTGGCTCGGTGGAGTATCACTCGTGGTCTCTGCTTTCTTGACTCCCTCTATACGCTCTTTCGCTAGGGTAGCAAGTTTGGTGATGACCTCCCAGAAGAACATCCCTTGGCACATTCTGCCGGACACTTGGTTCCCCAGTATCAAATCTGAAAGAATGTCTCCCACCAGCGTGCGCAGACTGCTATTTTCTAGATCCTCTGTGGGCAGAAGAACTGCTAAGACGCCGCTGGCAAGTAGCTTGCGGTACGCAGCTTCATTTTCACTCTGCGCGGCGATTGTATCCGGATCATGAGAATCCGGGACAGGCGATAGGCCGGGATGAGGGTTGAGTTCGTGGTAGAGTGTACGATGTGACGTTGAAAGTCCGGAAAGATCAGAGTCCTTTTTGGCCAATCTGTATGCTGATTTCCTTGTTAGTTAGCCGGTGCTCTCCATACCACCCCCACTCCAGCCACAAGGAAAATGAATGTGGCAGTCGGGTCTTACAACGTATGTGTGCTTCCACCAAAGCCGGGACTTCATCCAAGGCTAGCTGTGCAACATCAATTTGGCGCAGGCGCTGTTCCAGAGCTCGGGTGCAGTGTGCAACAACATGTAGAACCTCGTTGACGAAGGCTTGGTCCGGGGTGATCTTCGAGTACCAAGAGTAGACGAAGTCCTTAATTATTAAAGCGAGTAGGGCGTATAGTTGACGGTCAACGTCATTAGAGCTCGTGAGAGGGGGTAGTATCTCTTCCAAAGGCTGTGGAGAGGATGCGCCGTGGCTACTTGTCGAAGGACAAAGGACGCGTCGGATCAGAGCTTGGGTGGCCTTTTCGCTTGTAGTATCAAGTGGATCATCTCGAGTGGATGACTTTTGCATGCGAAGTCGTGAGGAAGGTCGTGAAATGAATTGTTTGGTTGGAGAAGGCAGCGCGGTTGACCTGGAGCTTGATGTGGTCGGCCCTGCCTTCAGTTGAGACAACGGCTGCAAGCCGGGGCGAAGAGACTCGGTCATGGCATCACAACAGAGCAGAGACTCAGCAGGAGTGAATTTTATTGAGAGCGCACAGGTCAAGGGATTCACCCTGTCCAGTTCGTTCAACAAAGAGGCCGTCGCGTTCACCGCGAAGTTGATGACATCGGACCACCCGATTGGGAATGTAGGGCTTAGGGCAGAGATAAGGGGCTTATCGCGATGCGGGGATACTCCAATGCCTTGTTGACCGGACTCTCCTGGTTTCCGGTCTGTTTTTCATCACTCTCTCACAATGTTAGCTCCTAATACAACACCTACTCCCGTGTGGTTGGACTGTGATCCTGGTGTGCTCTCTATTATATCCCACGAGCCCATACATACTTTTCTAACTTGATGTAGGTCATGATGTACGTGTTTGGTACTCTTATCAAGAGTCGAGAGGTACTGAGACTTGACTTAGGACGCTTTTGCTATATTAATTGCGGCTCACCATCCATCATTAAACCTCCTTGGAATTACAACCGTCCACGGAAATGCTTCCTTAGAGAACACGACAAACAATGCCGGAAGCATATTAGAAGCCATCGGCAGACCAGAGGTTCCCGTCTATCCTGGAAGCCGGAAACCCTTCTCACGACCTGCTCTATATGCTCCGGATATCCATGGTTAGAGCTCTCACCATACATTTTGCAGCTGTGCAAGATTCAGTGACATTATGACTGAAATTCAAAAGGTGAAACTGGCCTCGATGGCACCGACCTTCTCCCCGGGTCTACAGACCTGCGGTCAGAGATGTGAATCCAATCCTAGCTATGCGGGATGCTATTTTAGCACAGCCCAAAGGGACCTCTTGGGTGGTTGCGACAGGCACTTTGACCAATGTTGCCCTGCTTTTTGCAACATTCCCCGAAGTTGCGGAGCACATCCAAGGTCTGAGCATCATGGGCGGAGCCATCGGAGACGGCTTCACAGATGCTCCAATGAGCAACCTGCCCGGCGAAAAATCACGCATCGGGAATACGACGCCTTGGGCAGAGTTCAATTTTTATGTTTGTATTTCCCGGAAACATTGACCTCGGCCAGATCTAACCAGCTTTATTTGAAGTGCGATCCCGAAGCCGCGGAGTCAATTTTCAGCAACTCCATCGTTGCACCCAAGACTACCATTGCTGCATTGGATCTAACGCATCAAGTTTTCGCATCGAAAGAAGTACAAAACAGAATACTTTACGGTGCTAGAGACACGTCAAAGGAACCAACGGTCGTTCGCCGGATTTTGCATGCTTTGCTTATCTTCTTTTCGGGCACATATGAAGAGGTCTTTGGGCTTACGGCTGGTCCTCCGCTCCATGATCCGCTTGCCGTTGCTGTGGTCTTGTCCAATTTGAACCCTACATTTGCAAAGGCTCACCCTGATCAGACCATTCACTTCGATGATAAGGGTGGGGAGCGATTTGCTCTTAGTATCGTTACCGATGGCAAACACGGTACGGATGTCTCCGCGACTGGTCAGCTGGGACGCTCCATCGCTGCGCCGCTCGACGGGCCTGGTGTAGCTATCCCCAGAGGTGTCGACCTGGAGGCATTCTGGATCTTAATCAGCGATTGTGTTCAATTGGCCGATGACTGCAATGCTGCTCGTGCCAAATAAGCCTGATCAGATGGATCCTTCATTATAATAGACTCTGCTAGATTCCAATGTCCGAGTTGCTTGGGCTAGAAGCACACATCATTTGGAAGCGCTTTCGCTGAGGAATATGCCACCAAGGTACTTTTTCCACTCTGGACACGGCCAGGTTACAGGTCGGAAGCAACTGTCGTGTGGCTCGACGGAAATGTCCGGATGACTCCGATACATTCGCAGTGATAGACTGTGTTGCGAGGTACGATTTGTGAGAGATAATAAATGATAAATGATAAAAACCTGCGACAGGAAGCCCAAGCATTGAATCTAGGAACAAAAACAAACCTTTCGTCAGAGGTCTTTGACTTGGCCCCGCTGAACTCATTGAGTGGCTTCTTCAAGTCTTGGATCATGATACTGGAATAGTCGAGCCAGTTGACATCCTCGGTGGCATTCATTACACTAGCTTTGACGCCTTGTGTCAAACGGGCTTGAGCGGCAGCTTCAAAGTCTCCAGTGTGGTCACCGCCAGTCAAGGCATGATTGGAGAACTTGCACACAATAGCTCGTAAATTGTAGCACTGGGACGGCGGCCCCTCAAATTGTAGAGAGCACTGTCGTTACTAGAGATAGCAGATATGAAAAGTGATCCACCACGATAAATGCCAGGCGCCATGCCATTTGCCAAGTGTTCACGATGCTCTTGATCGTAATCATCGTTATTGCTCTCAAGTTTCGAGATTTTGCATGCCTACACGAAGAGGAAGGGCAAGGAAACGCGTCATTTCAGTTGGACGCAGCAATGACCGAGACAGTCGGGGTACCTCATTAAGGTTGGCAAAGGACACACGGATTCACGAAACAAACAGCGCGAGGGCTGCTGTCACTGGTGCACAGGGGCTTTCGGGATGTAGTCCGCGAATGTTGCCTCCAGCACTCCCCGAGATGTGGTGCATGAGGTGTAGTGTAAAGTAAGAGGCAGATATGGCCGTCATGTCCTCGAATCCTCTAGGTATGGACTGGACGCTCGGATGATTCTGGCTGGACCGATGAAGCTGAAGCCGGTTAGTGTTAAGTGTTAGTGCAGGGACTTGCCTGCAGGAGAAGAAAAGAAGGCCTGGGCAGTGACGAGTGGAGTCGATCGTGCTTGTCTCTTTTCATTACTAGCTCACTGTCGTAGAGGAATAGTAGTTGAAAAGAGAAATCAGTCTGGTTTCTAGGGAAAACGTCATGTCGGGCTTTCTCCACACCCCCGTTCAAGGATCCAGAATCCAGGATCCGCCCCTTCAAGATTCGCCTCGGCTCCCGATTGAAGATCTGATCTCAACGCCTTCCCACTCTTTTGAGTTGTGCTCGCATGTCTCGATCTGAGCGCCTTCCTGCGATTTTGTGACCCTTTGAGGATGCCACCTCCCAACTCGGCTTCTGTGCGTGCAGACCTGGTCTCTTGTTCTCTTGTTCTTCTGTTTTCTTGTTCTGTCCCGGTCTCCGGGTCTTCGACCCTGATCTCCTGGTCGTCTGACCTTTTTCGCGCAAACTAATGCCTTTTGTTCTAGCACGGAACTCCTGCCTTATCGCCTGCGTCTGATCAATCGAGATCCTTTGCCTCCCCGGGCTCTGCGGAAATCGATAACGCTCATGACGAGAATGTGAACTTTCTCCGCTCTCGCTCCCTTCTCTACAATCCCCTATTACCATCACTCAGCCGACACCGCCGTCGGCGCTATCAATCACATCAGCCCATGGAAGACGAGGATCCATGGGATCGCATGGAGCTTGACGACCCTGATCTTCGCCTTTCCGTTGAAATCAACCGTCGCATCCCTATCGTTCGTCGCCAGCGCGATCATCCCCACTCACACAACATGCCGAACTACGAAGGCCGCCGAACGAATCCCCGGTCCCTGTATGGCTGGGCCCCCGGCTCCGATGACGAAGATGAAGACACCCGTCGCCCTGAAGAGTCGGAGGACGACCAACTACAACTCCAACCGTTTCCTCACGGATACTCATCCCATAACGTATCGTCAACTCGAGCACGTGAATCCTTGCCCACCGGTCGCACGCCGCCGATCACCAATGGAGATGAACCGATAGAAGGAAGCACTCGGTCTCGGAATTCGCCTATCCCGACCATGGAAGCCCTGTTGCAGTCTATGAGGCCACAGCCTAGGTTACCGCGGAACAGAACCCTGGAGAGTTATCTGCTGGATCGTTATACTCGTTCAAGTGATAACGCCGAAGAAAACGAGCGAACAAGTGGCACGTCCTCCAGGGCATATCGGTACCGTCCCTCCAGTCGGGGCGACTCCCAGCGCGTTCTCACCCACAGCGACTTGCGGGCTCGAGCTGCTGCACATCGCCAGCTTCACTCAGCAGGTTCTGTGGACTACATGTTAAAAAACACTATCAACTATCTCGATCGACTCCGCTACTCAAATTCCTTCGAGGAGAGTATCAGCTCGGCCGCCGCAACCGGATTCATATCATTAGACAACTTTTCATGGAAGGACAGTGACTTTATTCTTGAAACTAATAGCATCGCACCGCCAGCGAGCTGCTCATGGCTCCGACCTGGAGCAATTTTCTCTGGCTTTCAACGGGCGGCGAATGCCACTTGCCCGGTACTGGCCCAGCGGGTTTCAAGTCCGCATGGCCCCAGTGAACCCGTGATTGTCAACAGCAGCGATAGTAGCGCACGTATCAGTGTACATACCAGCTCCGGGCGAAGATACCTGGCAAATACACGGGACGAGAATTGGCCTGTCAAAGTCACTATTCACAACATCAACTACGATGATATGACTCTGTCGGGTACCATGGAGGCCTACAACATTCCCGACAAGACATCACCCACCCATGATGCGCACATCGTGACATTCCTGGAAGGTGAAATCATAGATTTCAACAAGCACACATTGGAGACCAAGAATTTCAAAGCGGACGCAGATATCGACAGCACATACTGGCGAGAATTGCAGCCGTTCAAAGATCTCACAGATACCGAGATTTCCAAGAACCTCGTCAGCAGGAAATGGATCACCGAGAAACTGGCCAAAGGGTGGATCTTGATGCGTTGGAAGGGTAAGTCCACGCCCAAAGCAGCATGCTCATTAATTATCCCCGCGTTTTCACTGACACTATTCCAGAACGGTGCTTCATCACCCCCACAGACTCGCGTCAGGGTCTCACCATCTCTGGGTTTTACTATATTTCTCTCCGTCGTGATGACGGTCAGGTTGAGGGGCTCTATTACGATCCCGGCAGCTCGCCCTATCAGCAACTGTCACTAAAACCGGAAACTGTGAAGATGGTTCGTCCTTCCTACAATTTCCGGTAGTCGTAAGCGACCTGTGTACAGAAAGAGCCTCTTCTTGTTTCCCTGTATATCGGCGTCAAAGTTGCTTCCGGTTCCCAACCCGCGTGGGCCCTGCGCGCAGAAGGTTTGCGCCTCACCTTGGCATTTGGGTAATCTTCAGCGTGGCATTCCATCAGATCAATTGGTTTTTATCATGCATAGCTCGGCGGAGTTCATTATCTATTCAATCCATTTGTACACTTTTAGGGAGCCATGGATACTCCTGGTTCATCGGTTGATTTATTTCTATTCTAGGTATCTATGAGCAGCCACTTTACCAGTGCTTTTTCCACACATAGCTGGTGGCCCAAATAATAAATCGACGCGTGGAGCTAAAGATCTCTTGGCACGCATACATGAAGTTGCCTTTCGGTTGCGACCGAGTCCCAATCCATTCGTAATGAGAACCACACTCAACAATTCACAATCCGGGGATGCGGGGATGTGGGGATAAAAGGCCTCTTCACAATAAGACCACACTCGTCATGGTGGACAAATGCCTTTCCCAGATTTCCCGCGATAAGCATACCGAGCTCCACGCCGGTTGTACTTACCCGATCGCGGAACGCTTGGGGATCTAGGTGCTGCAGAGGTTACAATGACCCTGTCGATCACCCCCGATGCCGATATTGCCTCTTGGCCATGTTCGCTTATCGATCATGGCTGCACAATTTGATTCTTGTAAGGTATGCGGATCTCACAGTATTTAATGAGGGCCATAGCTTCCACATTCTTAGACTCTCCCTTAGGGATAATTTTTTCGACGTAATGCATCTGCACCGACTCTCTTTCTTGGCGGCCCTGGGCGGGGCTGTTCAGCCTGTTATGGCCGTGCCTCCATCCTCGAAGGCCGCGGAGGGGCAATGCAAGAAGACTACTGTTGCTATTTTGTGAGTATCGGATCAATGAAGAAGGTGTGTTCTATGGTTTGGACCTAACGGCATGAAGGGGAGGGGGAATGGCTGGTATTTCCGCCGCTGTAAGTGGTCCTGTGCTCTAATGCTATTTGCATTGGCCGTGATCTTACCATTTAATAGCAAGCGTTGCATAATGCCTCGGTCCATGACTTTGCCATACTCGAGTATCGAGATACTATCGGTGGTCGCGCATGGCACGTTCCTTTCGGCGAGGATCAAGATGGCAAGCCTTATACCATTGAGATGGGTGCCAACTGGGTTCAGGGCCTGGGAAACCCGGGCGGGCCTCAGAATCCTATTTGGACCTTGGTAGGTATTGAGTGTGTTCATGCGTTGTGCAATGATTTTTAACACGACTCGTCGCACAGGCCCAGAAGTATCATCTGAAAACTCACTACTCAGACTATGATAACATTTCCACTTACAACGAGCATGGCTATAAGGACTATAGCCATCTGCTCGAGAAGTATGATAACGCCTATGATATTGCCAACATGAGGGCTGGTGAAATCCTGTCCCAGAACCTGCAGGATCAGTCTGCTCAGAGTGGTCTGGCGCTAGCTGGATGGAGCCCGAAGAAGCATGACATGGAGGCTCAGGCTGTGGACTGGTGGAAATGGGGTCAGCTATACCTCTACTGCTTGGGGCTCACTGTTTGCTAATCAAATCATTACAGACTTTGAAGACAACTTCACTCCGCTGGAAAGCTCTCTCGTTTTTGGCTGTGCAGGAGACAACTTGACTTCAAACACATTCAGCGACCACGATAACTTTGTCACCGACCAGCGTGGCTTTAATATCCTCATCAAGGAAATGGCGTCCACATTTTTGAAAAAGGATGACCCGCGCCTGCATCTCAACACCCAGGTCGAAGAGATCGAATATTCCAAAGAGGGCGTCACCATCCACAACAGTGATGGCAGCTGTGTCAGTGCAGCATACGCCATTTGCACCTTCTCCCTCGGTGTCCTGCAGAACGATGCCGTGAAATTCACCCCAAAGCTCCCAGACTGGAAACAAGAAGCCATTCAGAAGTTCACGATGGGCACATACACTAAGATCTTTATGCAATTCAACGAGACCTTCTGGCCTACAGATACTCAGTACTTCCTCTACGCCGACCCGACCACTCGCGGCTGGTACCCAATCTTCCAATCCCTTTCGATGCCAGAATTCCTCCCTGAATCGAACATCATGTTCGTAACGGTGACTAACGAATTCTCCTGGCGCGCTGAACGCCAAGGCGACGAAAAAACCAAAGCTGAGATCATGGATGTCCTCCGCAAGATGTGGCCTGACAAGAACATCCCCGAGCCAACATCCTTCCTCTTCCCGCGTTGGAGCACGGAGCCCTGGTCCTACGGAAGCTACTCTAACTGGCCGCCTTCGACGACCCTAGAGATGCACGAGAACCTGCGCGCAAACAATGATCGTCTCTGGTATGCAGGCGAAGCTACCAGTCCCACTTACTTTGGGTTCTTGCACGGAGCATGGTTTGAGGGCCAAGACGCCGGTCGCAATATCGCGGCTATCATGCAGAACCGGTGTGTCAATGGGAAAGAGTCCAAATTGAGGGAGTGTGGGCCTCGTAGGCATTATGAGATGTTGAAGGGTACTTCGCCGTTGGCGGATTATACAGCGGTGAATGGATGGACTGCAAACAGTTTCTATGATAGCAATACTGATTAGAGCATGGTGGATGTATAGATGCAAGTTATTAATAGAAGGGCACATGCCTCGTCTGCACTATTGAAACGATACCGTTATTGTAGACTTAATGAAGCTTAAGGGCACGAGCGTCAACACGCATTTGTTATTGTAGCAAGCAAAGATTGGAATTGTCCCTTTGTCTACATCGTAAAACTATGTCCTAGGCCAATTTACAGGATAGGTTCGGATTATCAGAGCGGACGTGAAGCTGAATGACTTCACCTTCATTCTCTCGAATTTCCATCGAATCACCTTCTACGCTGAGGTCTTTTCAAGGCAGCGCGGCTGGGACCAACCCGAAAATTTCCCTGCTCGGGCTAAGGTTCGGTGTTGGAACGTATTTACCCGAGTCAAACCAAGTATAACAACATTGACAGTCAACTCCTTTTCGTTACATGTTGAAGTGTTTTATCCAACAAAGACTTTTTATTGCCCTACCAAACCTATTTCCAACGCTATTACCGACGTGGAACAAGCACTGATTCAAATCGACAGCAAACAAGATGACCCGTTCTGAGTTACATCTGCAAAGCTCTTCGATCCAGATAGTCCCAAAGATTGGCGAAGTAGTCAGAAATGGGCTGTTAACAATCGTGCTCTCTGCCACGGGGTTTGACCGCATCATTGCACCAACCTTGTCAACAATCGCGAAAGAATTCGGCATGGATGTTACAGAGTCCGCCATGGCTTTGTATATCTATCTTTTCTGGCGACGGCATTGGGGCCTCTAGCGATAGGCCCATTGTCGGAGGTGTACGGTCGGAAGCCGACCCTCCATGCCTCGAATGTCTGGTTCCGGATTTGAAACGTGGTCTGCGGCTTTGTTCCAAACAAAGGAGTCTTGATCATATCTCGTTTCTTCGTGGGCTTTGGTGCTATTGCGGTCTATGCGCTTGCTGATGGTATTTTGGCCGACGTGTGGCGACCGAAGCAGCGAGGTTGCTCCCTTGGTGTTCAATTGTTGATTTCCATTACTGGGCGCAGCTGTAGGTGTGATTTAAATCGATGTTTATGGACTTTTTATCTTGGAAGTGCAAGTGCTGATAATTAGAAATCGGCTTCGGGTCCTATCATCGGTGTTTTCATGGCAGAGCGAACGAATTGGCGGTTGATGTTTTGTCGACTTCAATTTTCCAAGCGGTTTTGGTCGTGGACTCGTTCTTTTCCTTCTGGGAAACGCATGAACCACTGATTCTTCGAAAATGAGCAGAGAGGAGTCGAAAACCTTCTCACACCTACAATTCAGCGATCCGAATCCTGGGAAGAGCTCTGATCAGATCAGTCTGTCTGCTCACCTTCCACCCAATAATCCAGATCGGATCCGTGATCTCTGCATTCTGCTCTAGTATTCTGTACATCGTTTTGTCTACTTTCTCTGACCTATGGACTCGGTTTATTCATTTATGTGGATGACATTGGCGTATGTACTACCATGGTTGGCATGTATATCACGAGTATGCCATTGCAGGCGTAAATCATGAAGGCGTACCCTGTGCATACCATTTGTGCGGGCAGTGCGACCCGGTTCTTGCGCAGCTTGACTGTTTTTCTTTTCTCTCTGTTCGCGCCTCGGATGTACCAAGCTCTTGGGTATGGATGAGTGAATACTAGTATTGGTTTGATCGGGCTGCTTTGTGGGATTCCTGCCCCTTTGGTGATCTGGTACTATGGCGCTAAGCTCAGAGCTAAGGCGTATTGAAGCTAGTGACTATTTCTCTGGACGCTGGGCCCATATTGCTGCCCGTAAACTGTACTAGAAATTTGGTTATTATCAGGTGAAGTCTAGAAGCTGGTTTTCCCTGCCAAGTGGGATTTCCTGATCTAGCAGTCGCCGCGTTGGTGAAACCGCGCAGGCTTAGGCTTAGTGAGTAATCCTCATCAGGGAATCAGGCCCATTTATTGTGCTTATTCGTGTCTTGTGGCTCATCTCTGATGCCCAGTGAGTACTTCACGAGTGTTTAGTGGATGCTCACTGGTCACTTAGCGGTTTCTCGGCGATTGCTTAGCGGATGCTTGGTAGATAATCAGCAAGTGGTTAGTGGATGCTCATTAGTTGGTGAGTGCTTAGTGATTACTGATAGTCGCTTAGTGTCTAATCAGTACCCCTCAGACACTCGTATGTATCCGAAACCAAACCAAAGCATTGCAAATAGAGGAATTTAAAACTAAGCCCGGCTCGTTTGTATTGGAGATAAATTATCTTGAGCCCGTTGATCCATTTTAGTCAGGAAATTGTTCATTTGTCTTGCATCCGTACTCTCTGGAGTTGCTGTGACTACATCAGCGCGAAGGGTTGGTACGCCTAATTCTAAACCCCATTTAGTACAAAATTGCGAGGAGGCTTGAGCGCGATCAACTGCTGATCTTTACAATATATCTCATTGGCCATAACGACCAGAACTTGACCGCCTTCTAATATCAAGTAAGGCACTCTCATTCCTTTTAATGCCTCGTTTTCCAGGGGCTTGGTCGTGACGAACTGCCCATGAGTGCCATATGTGGATCAGCTTCCGAACAGTATTCTTGAATCAACGCGCCCAGCAATTACCAAACACTGCGTTACAAAGATTTGAAAGGATGAGTTCTGGGAGTGATTATGACGTGAAATTCAGTACGCCAACCGCATCAAGCGCGATACCAAAGAGCGCAGGCGACAAAAGCCACTGGGTGAGAGATGCGGGTAACGGTGAAGCGACGGGCTTTGTAAATCCATGGGAAAGCTCTCGCGTATTGTCTTTTCCAGCACTATTTAGGGCCATGATCCAGTTTGTGCTTTCCTAGTCCGGACCTCTATTCACATCAACAGAAGTTGAATTGCTAACATGAACCATTAGGCACAAATTCTTCTCTGGAGACAGCCAGAGGCCTGATACTACCTCATCAACTGTACCTGTCGTCAAACCAAACTTCCTCTCTTCTAGAGATGGATGCCAAGCTCTTCGTGCAACATGGCTAGGTCATGCCTGTTACTTCGTTGAGTTCCCATCTGGCCTACGGTTTCTCTTTGATCCCGTATTCGAAGAACGTTGTTCTCCATTCTCCTGGATAGGCCATAAAAGGCTCACACCCAAGCCTTGCGACATCTCCGATATTCCAACCATTGATTGTGTAAGTCATTCTCGCGCTCTCCTGCTTTCACTGGTCGCTGAGATATTTGTATGATGAGTAGGTTATCATAAGCCATTCTCATTACGATCATCTTTCGCACCCAAGTATCCTTGAAATCCGAAAACATCACCCTTCGGCCCAATTCTGTGTCCCAAAGGGTCTCAAAAAATGGTTCGCAGATTGCGGCATCAAGGATGCTATCGAGCTCGACTGGTGGGAGGACGTCGACCTCAAGCTGCTCAAGTCAACCAAAGAAGATGTTGTTGAGGCTAGAATCTCATGCCTCCCTTGTCAACATACATCTGCGCGTACTCCTTTTGATAAAGCAGCCACATTGTGGGCTTCTTGGTCTGTTTCTTCAGGTGGTAAGTCAGTGTACTTCGCAGGTGACACTGGCTATCGCGCAGTCCCGCATTTGCCTAAAGACGTTGATGACTGGGGATCAGATTTCGCTCATCTGGCTGTCTGTCCTGCTTTCAAACAAATTGGCGAACTACGGGGTCCATTTGATCTTGGCCTGATACCAATAGGAGCGTATAAGCCACGACATGTTCTAAGTTCCGTGCACTCGAATCCGTATGACTCCGTTGAGATATTCAAGGATACTCAATGTAAAAAGGCGATTGGAATTCACTGGGGGACCTGGGCCGTGGCGGAAGAGGATGCAATGGAACCACCCCAATTACTGAGGAAAGCACTCGCTAAAAGCGGACTTCCTGAGACTGGGGTATTTGACGTGTGCGATATTGGGGAGAGTAAGGAGTTCTGAGATAGAAGTTTCTTATAAATTCATCTTTAAATGATTACTTGGATTCAATCACAATTTTCCCGAGAACTCAAATTATTCACCAGAATTGAAGTGCCTGTAATATGCAACAAGCCAGAAGGGATAGCAGTGTAGTTTCTTCCGTGGACATGCAAATTCTGGTACCCAACCGACGATTCACCTTCGTGGCTTGGTTGGATCGGCCTTCCCAAGACAAAGCAAATCCTAATTTCCTCTTCACCTGTTTTGGTTTCGATTAATTGACTTCACATGTGTGTGACGAGGTTTTAATGCGCAAAATACACTCTGTCCCTCTGTAACATCCCAGTAGATTTGACCTAAGTTTACTGTTGAATTTATCAATTGCCCATCTTGTAATTAGGCTAGTTCCTCGAAATCCCAACCTTATTAAAAAAGGTCATGTTTTATACTTATTTATCCTGATTCATATAGACCCGCAGGGACGGATAAAGAGATGTCCAACCCATAGTGGTCGAGATGTCGGACCCTCCACCCGCCGTGGGACGGTGCGGGTGGAGAGTTCGGAGAGTCATCCGCGGTTGAGTACTAGGTCTAAATCTGCAGAATTTTAATAGTTATGGCTGATCCATAAGCTCTTATTTTAGATTTACCACTGAATCAGCATACGAATAAGCACTTAGCCTTGTAGGAACGGGTTGATTATCAACTTCGATAAGGGATTAGGTAAATGAATACAGCCACCGTGTCGTCGTTGCCAATTATTGGAGTTTCTAGGTACATCTACTCTTGACCATCCCTTGGATTATTTCAGAGATATAGAATTTCTACCAACCCGCGTTCGACAGCCTAATGGTAATGTGGCTTCTTCATAGGAGCCACGACTATGCCGCAAAGGTAGAGTAGCCTAAGAACAAATTGTACGAACAACCTACTTGCTTAATTATAAGATAGTCCTGAAATATGTTTGGCCTACAGCCAGAAGTAGAGTAAAATTGCATCTTCTCCTCTGGCGAGTCATGGCAAATTATTAAATAAGATCGGAGGTCTGTTTTCTATTCCTCCAATGGCGATTAGATACACATGCAATCGATAGGTGGAATTACTCGAGGTAAATTAGCAGCTAAATATCCTCAAAGGAAGGAGCAAGGCCAGACAATATTCGTTGAAGCGAGCCCGCGACTGCATGAGCAAAGTGCTGCCAGCCTTGATCATTGGAAAGAATCCGAATGGCCTCTTTTAGTACACGATGACCGTTCGCTTTGCCATTCAAAAAGCCTATGCCGCCAATATGAGGTCTTCTCTTATCGCCAGTGTCCACCCATTGCTGCCAGACAGTCTCATCAATGGACTCATCATCAATTTTTAATGGTGGCCAGGTTGCGCTATCAGGGTCCTCCGATGAGATATCAAATGTGCTTCCATAGAACCAAATATATAGCGTTGCAAGGAGCACATAGAGCGGATCACATGCCTCAAGCCACTTTTGATTTCGGACCCGGCGGAATAATTGGGCCGCATAAGTCAGTGTTCTTCTGGAATTTCGAGGATCATCTCGTAGTCGTGTTGTCAGATCTGCCAGACTGGTTTCGGTATCCGTTTCTGATGACATCCAACCAGAAGAGACATACAACAACGTATATGGAATATGATCCAAGATCTTGGATATAGAGTAAATTTTTTTCATAGTAGAGAAAATCACGAATGCGGAAGAAGTTTCATCCGGTGCCAGTCGCTGTTCTTGGAGCTTTCCAGCAACATTTGTCATTGCCTGCTCTGCCAGTATGGTAGTTTGGTGAGAATGAAGCGCGCACATAGTATCAAGACCAGTGTCTAAATTATTTCTGGTGCCACCCATAGTTGCCGGTTTCAGAAGTTGGAAGAGACTTCGCTCCCTTGCGTACGCCGAAACCATGACAATCAGAGATGCCGAGCTTCCTAAGGAATTAGTGAGTTCTTTACCCGTGTTCCTTTCACTAAGTACATCCAAAACACTGGGTGAATGAGGTGGCACTGGCAAAGTTAATTGAAGCATCCAGATATGGATGGCAATGCAACAATAAACTTACGAATAAATGCTTGCACCAAGTCCCCCTTTTCATTGAGATGGGAGCTTTGCCAGACCTCATCGTCGCAAGGCATACAGGCACGTAGTTCCGAAACCGAGATAAAAGGAGCGAGATCAAAGAAGGTCCAATGTTGGCATTCAATGTCTTTCCCAGTGGATGATCAGTATCTGAAATGGAAAATGCCGAGCCCAGGGTTTATGAACCTACACCAAGTGAAATATATCACTCTGGCCCAAGATTGTCGTGCCATCCAATCAGATAAGCTTTCCCTGAATGGGCAGGCCTTCTGGGGAGTCCATCCGCGGTGAAGTATCGACTGGGTCATGAATGGCCGACACATAGTCACCAGAAGACTACGCATATGCTGTGCCTGAGCCAGAGTATGATGCCTTCCACAGAATGACAAAGAATAGGTGCACAAAATTGTTGCCTGAACCATTTGAAGATCATGTTGAGGAGAGCAATCTAGCTTCATCTGGCAAATCTGTCATGTTACAAACTCGGACTAGGGCCAAAGAAATGAAAGGAGGAAATAACGAAAGAACCTACATTTTTAAGCAAGGCGCGCCGTAAGATCTCCAAAAGAGCAAGGCTGCATTGCCCGCGAGATGTGACCCTCGAGTATTGAGCGCCTATTGCAGCAACAGCGAGGTAGAGACAAGGAGACCTCTGTTGACGTTGAAATGTGGCTTGGTGTAGAAGGTGGAAGCCTACGTGGAAGAATTCAAAGTACAGCTGCACAAATGCATTGATGTTTTCGCGGCGTGGAAGCTCGCCCTGACTTTTTGAATCTGAGGCCAGGACTGACTCGTTGTAAAGTGTGACGAGTGCATCATAATCTGACTCGGAGAGTTCTGACACATGGCAATAGTCGTCTGAAACAAGTAAGTCTGTATCATCTGGAGAGAACTGGGGAAAGCCAGGAAAAGAGATTTCTGACTGTTCACTCTGAAGCCTCGTAGGGATCGCCGGGTCTCGTTGTCTCAAGGGCTCATCTGAAAGGCGCTCAAGTGTACTTATTGTGCCACTGTTCTTCATCTGCGGAGGCATCAATGCAACTTGATCGTAAATGCAAAAGCTTGTATTTTCTTCAGAAGAGACAGCAGTGCGGTCCCAGTGAAACATCATATCGCTGGTGTTGTTGTGGTCGATTTCAAGAGGTGCGGAAAATGGAAAGGCACAATCCTGCGGTATCCAAGGAAATTCATACTGAGTTTGTGGATCATTGCCACCGAAGATGGCTGCATTCGAGCCTAGGTAAGATGAATGCAGGTGGCCAGATAAAGCACCATCCTCGATTTGAGAGCTTTCTAGAGGCTCATTCTGGGTTTCACTCGCGTTGTCATTCGTTAGTGCAACAAAGAACTTGCCAGTGTGACAAGGCAGGCCGCGGTGATTGCAGCGATCGCATGGTTCAGTTCCGCTACATCGTTGCTTGGAACGGGTACATTCACTACAAGCCTTCAGAGCCCGTTTATTCGAGCTATCGCGATGCTGGTCATGCGTCACTGTGTGTCGCTTCAGAGTGTCCCTATTCGGACCACATTAGCAGAACACTGGCAATGGAGTTACTGGTCGTCGCACTGTCTTGAAAAGTATTTACCGCAATGGTGACATAAGAAAGGTTTCACTTGGAGGTGGCGACGAACATGGCGGGTGAGATGCTCCCTCCGTTGGAACGTGTTCCCGCAGTGTTCACATCCAAATAAGACTTGTTGAGGGGAAATTGATTGCATCGTCATTCACATTGGAATACGAGTCTGGGTATCAAGGATAGCGCATAAAGTTGGAATATTCACGAGGACTATGTTACCTAGGTATGAAGAGAGATGAAGCTAAGATGCAATCTCGCCAGGCCAGCTCTGGTGTATGTTGGGATGTTTCGCTTCATGTCGATCATTACCCTTTGTATACATGCAGAGTCCAGGTTTGAGGTCGGACTTCGGAACTTGGAGCTCCGTGATGTTCCTGAGGCCAAAGCCCCGCTTAGTCATCGCCCTAGTGACAGACATCTGTCCTAATTTGTGATCAATTGGGAGGCATTGGATACCACCCTGCTTTCTGGATCTTGCATGCATTCTTTGGCCTCTTCAAGACATCTCCTTACAATCTGCCCACTCAAAAGTTTATCTATGCGCAAATTATCAACCGCGAGCAAAGCCCTGAGTCATCTAGGGAAGCGAACAGCCATCGTAACTTGGAAATCAATTACGCGGCGTGAATGTGACCTGAAGCCCAGGATCTTCATACTGCAATGTAAATCGATCTTTCCGAGCTCCAATATGGCTTTCCGATGATAAGCTCATCTTGAATTTGCGCAGAAGATAGGCCAGCGCAATGATGATTTCGGCAGGCGCAAGACTGAGAGGAGCAATTAACATATTTCCATTGTTGAAACCAGATGGCGCTGACACTCACTTTTGGCCAATACACATCCTGGCGCCCTTTGAAAAGGTACAAAAGTATTGATCCAGGCCTTTGCTCTTAGGACCGATCCACCGGTCAGGTCGAAACTCGTGGGCATCCGGGCCCCAAACTGAAGTATCTGTGTGCATGGTATAGGTCGATATGGAGACGGTTGTACCTGGTGGCACCAATTTGCCATCGACCATGAAGGGCTCCGTGAGAGAATGGGGTACAACGCGAGGAAGCCGACCCGGAACGGCCATGCCAACTCGAAGTGCTTCTTTGACAGTAGCATTCTGCGGCTAAATTGTTAAGACTATTCCAGCCGCATCCAAAGCTCAAGATGACGTACCAAGTATTCCGACTTTTCTAAGGCTTGAAGGGGAAGTTGGCCATCTCCGTTGACCTGGAGTGAATCAACCTCCTCCACCAACCGACGCTCAATTTCACGGTCGGACAGAATATGGATCAACCCAGTTGTCAACGTAGATGCCGTAGTATCGGCACCAGCAATCAGGATATCCACCGCCTCAGTCGCCAAGTCCGCATCGTTGACCGTGTCTAATCTCTCAAACACCACTGGATGGTCGGGTTTGGAATCAGACTTCTGCCAGAAACGCACAGAGTCTTCAGCGAACTTCGGCTTTCATTAGCTAAAAGTAAGCTTCACAGGTTTTCCGGCGCACAGAGTTTTACCTTTGCTATATCCAGCAAGTTCCCAATTTCTGGGCTTAATTTATACACAATGGCCTGCGGAATGATATTGGTGAGGTGTCGAAGCCATGGATTATACTGCAGGTCGGGGATGCTTTTTGAAGCAGCGTCAAACCCCTTCAGAAACCAGGAGTTGAAGCCGTTCTTATCCTCATCAATGAGGCCACCGTTTCTTCCAAATGCAAACTGCAGGATGACCTCAGTCGTCATTAGCCTGGTATAGCATTCTGTGAGCAATGAGCGAAAGAAAATTTTTTGTATGTTTTACCTAAAAGCATCATAAACGTTGACGGTTCCATTTCCTGCCAGGAACCGGATCTTTCCCACTAGCATTTTGATCTTTTCTTGAATGATAGGCTCCAACTTAAACAATCCGACGCGAGAGAAGAGGGGATTCAGCATTCGTCGGCGTTCTTTGTGCAGCACAGGATCGCATTCAGCAAATACAGTGTGTGGCGTGTTGAATCCGTTGTAGAATGGAGCGTATTTGGGAAACGGGCTGGACTGATTGTAAATAACCTTGTATAGGTTAACGTCACTGATGTGGAGCTCGTTGGGTCCGATGCGAAGGGCCTGGGTATCTGATCAAAAGTCACTTCATTAGTTTCAGATACCAAGTTGAAAGTTCACGTACGCACTGTACTCTCTGTGAAGTTTCTCAAATTCTTCTTCCTGGAAGTCGCTTTTGGTCATTTTGTACAACCAAGTCTCTGATCGAGCCGCTGCAGCCGGACCTGGAAATTGGCACAGAGGGTGGAGCTTGATATTGTAGAATGCTGTAAGCTCCTTCCAAATGAAAAGGCTAGCAAGGAAAACGCCGAAAATGACTACAAAAGTCATCCCCAAATCCTGCGGCGCCCCAGCGCTGAGACCGCTAGATAGCCCGTAATGCAGCATGCCTGGGTCCTAATTGTATCTTGTCGGATATGCAGGAAATAACTGCGAGGTGGAAACATCGTAGAACCGAGCCAAATCGAGCGACCTTCCTTATTTTATACCTTGCGTCCTTTCAAATCTGCGGATAAGATAGTGGGCCTTACGTGGGTTCTCAACTTTCTGAACGCAAAGAGAAAAAAGGACTGTCTCAAGCCCCTAGATCAAGTAAGAAGCAAGCAATTGGCACCTGAGACCTTGAAAGTCCATCATGCACCTTCTAAAAATGGCCTAGCGATCGAACCGGCCGGGCCCGTCGGCCCCGTCGGCCCCATCGGCCCCATCGTCTACCTGTTGTAGGTATTCTCGATCCAAGTAATCGAAGTTCCTTTCTGTTTCGAGTATGATGGTTTCGCTCATAATAGATCCGAGAAGGGACCGTCATGTCCCACCTTACGGTGGATACTCTTACGTTGCCACGAAGGCTGCTGGGACACTACGAATCATTGATCCAAAAAGCCCAAGTTTGATTTGAAGAGAACAAATAGTACCTCACCAGGCTACCAAGGTAATAAATAAGGGGTGTAGTGACGCTTTGGCAAACGAAGGACTAAGAATGACCGTGAACGAACTTGGTATGCAACTAAGCTCGAGGCACAAGAAGACAGGAGCTATCTTCTCCTCGATCAAAGCAATGAATGATGTGATCACCAACGTTCCTCCCATACAATGGTTTGACACCAGGAATAGGGAATGGGATCACCGGATTACCAGACACCGTAAGCTCCATAACGTTGCCTTTCTGTAAAAGAAAATATTAGCGATCAAGGTATACTCTAGCCGTGTCAGTAGTTCAACTTACCTTCCAGTACATTCCGTATGGCCTGAGAGGAATTTCAACCACTCGCTTTTCTCCCTTGGCTAGGGGAATCACCTCTCTGTGCTCATATATTGGCTCAAATGATGTGGAGGATTGGGTCTTCTGGGTTGAATGACTGACTCGCATTTGGCCACTGGGCCCCCAGTGGAAAAGCATGCCCACCTTGGAAACTCCGAAGTGCCAATCATGAAGTAACTTTAGCAAGGCTAAAACAACTATATTATTAGGTCTTATAGTCATGACTCCTTGCCGATAGAGTGTGCTTCCATCAAGGCAACAAACTTGCACGAACAAATCCATGTCTGAGTGAGAAGGGCACGACACAACAAGCCGCGCTGTGAAATGTCCAGTGGTTTCCATTTCCTCGGGAATGACATAACGGAATATCACTCTTCCATTCGCTGAGTTATACTTCGCCAAAGATGGTCCCTGCTGAGTTGTAAAAGGGCCCATCACGCTATTGGGAGACAAATAAAGCCTTTGATATCGTGTTCGAGCCAGTGGCCATTCCCGCTCGGCTCTATTCACCGTGTCGTCGAGTCCAGACAGCCCAAAATTAAGGATGCTCAGGCGAACTTTTGGGGTTTCCAGCCAGCCATTTTCTGTGTATCCCTTCAAATAGTGGTCGAAGAAGCGTTTCAGATCACGACAACTGGAATCTGCGTAGTAATCAGGCCATTCTTGAGAATTGTTCACCCGTAGCCATTTGGGAGTACTATCCGGAATCATTCTGAAAGCTCGAAAGGTCCCAGGTGTATGGACTGGGTTGGTCCAGGAAGCAACAACGTAAATCGGTACGTTGATTTGATCTGGATTTGACTTTTTGTCTTCCCAATAGGGGTTCCACAGGCCGCCCGTCTTCTTCAGCGTAGTAGACAGATCTTCGAGCTCACTGTAGCTTGCGAATGGCTCTAAACTCACATCAGTATCGGTTGTGAAGGAGCCTCACACAAGACTCGGCGGCTCAGATTCCACACAACGGAGCTCTCTCTTACCAACGATGGAGTCATGGAAATTCGACGACGGAATACCTCCTTGGCATACGGCATCACGATAGTGATCTTGAAGGCCCTCCCTGAAGATAGATATCAGTAAGCCAGAGTTCAATCCGAAAAAAGTTCTTCAGAGGGATATGATACCACGGCGCCAGTGCAGCAAGCCCTTTGGGCCTCAAGCTGCCTATTTTCCATTGAGCCATAGCCAGCCAACTGTTTCCAGTCAAAGCCACCTTGCCATTGCACCAGGCTTCTTCAGATATCCAGGTGACAAATTCCGCGCCATCCTGAGCTTCCTGGTGCCCCAAAATGAGGAGTTTGCCTTCCGAAGTGAATGCGCCCCGAGTGTCAACGTTGATCACAGCGTAACCCTCTGCGCACCAAAATGCAGGGTCGGGACCTTCCCACTTTTCAAGCCCGGATAGCCACTTCTTTGAAACACCTGCACGGAATGGGAAGTCATCCAACATCGTTGTGCCCATTTGCTTTCCATACGGACTCCTATGATTTGAAATTATTAGTCCGATATATTCCTGAAAGTCTGAGAGAGCACAAAAAATACCACGCCACCAATGCAGGCACCCTATCTCTTTCCTCAAACTGTTTCTTTAGATCCCGTGGAAGACTGGCGGGAAGGAAGATGTCGCAATAGATCTTGACTCCGTCCGACAGAATCATCGGCACGCTCTCGTGCATGACGATATCAATCGGTAAGGGCCTGGCGCCTGGCTTGACTTGCTGTTCCTTTTTAAACACTGTCACACGCTGATAGAATCCCGGGAACCGAGCTTTGGGGTTATCAGGTGAGACTGCATTGCGAAATTCGAGAAATCGTTCCGCTTCCTTCCTAGTTTTCATGCGCTCCTCCACAAAGAAGGCGTGTGATTGCTCTTCAGACATGGTGAAGATTGGATAGCGGAGAGATGTATTGGCTATGAAACTACATACGAAAAAACCCCCATAGATCACTTTGAATAAATAAAAAAGTAGACTTTGATGTAAATGACTTAATTCCTCATCCAGCTAGCTTAAATCCAGCGGTCATTTGCGGGGTCCGGCGGAATATGTGGGGTTCCGACGGGGCACTAAGAGGTAAAAGGTCTGCGGGGGTGGAAATGCTCCTGCTTCATACGGAAATGGAGCACGGACTTACAGACGTTAGAGCTCTTCAGGGCTTCAGCTGGCCGCTGAGTTCTATCTATTCATAATTGAAGGCTTAAATATAAAAGTGGGTTGACCGATGCATTTGAGACCTCTACCGGGTTATCAACATTTAAATCTTCAATGTGATTTTGACAAAACAGCCACAAATCAAAACACTCACATAAACTCGATTTTCAAAGTTCCATCATGAGGATTGCAGTTCTTGGCCCCAAGGGGCAATGCGGACAATGTGTCGTCGACGAGCTTCTATCCAGGGGTCACTCGGTGGTTGGCATATCCCGATCACCGCCCAGGACGTGGTCTAAACCAGGGAACTTTGAATCGATTGCAGTTGATTTCAGCGACATTAAGATTTTTAGCACTGTTCTCTCCGAGGGTAGATTCGATGCTGTTGTTTCTGCTTTTGGTCCTCCATTGCACGATTTGAAGCATGTCTATCGAGTAGGAGTTGAAGGCCACGGCAACATCAAGATGGCAGTTATGAAATCTTCCTATCGGGGCCCATTCATAATTATTGGCAAGTCACATCATTTCAGGTTAATTCCTTGAAGATCGCTCCTTCTAATCACGAATTTATGTTTAGGTGGCGCGGGCTCACTGTACTACAAGAAAGGGGTGCAGCTGTGCGACGATAATTTCTTCGCATACCACCACTGGTAAGCTTCAAGACATGTGTCTTGTTCGAAAGTCTGACTGGTATGGATGGCTTCTAGGTATCAATGGCCAGATCTTCATTTGGATTACATGGCGACACGCATGTTCGATCATGGCCAACGTACATTTGGGGTGTTTATACGGGGATTTAAATGGGCTAGAGGCAATTGCGAGAACCCTGGCTGTTAGTAACCGAAGCCCTCGTATGTCCCAATTCTCAAAATGCTGACAAATTTCCGCGTCAAAGGGTTTTCTTGGATGACTAGGCCTTTGGCATGGTACTTGTTGCGAACGGCAAAATCCACACTTACAAATCCAGATGCTCTCGGCCTCATCCTCTGTTCCCGAGCAGCCTTGACCATGTGGGAAGGAGTAAAAGATGTGCAATGGAGCTTCTTGTCTCCTCCCTGGCAGCTGCGTGATAAAGGTGAGTCAATTAGATTCTCTGAAGGTTCCTGTTCCCAAAGTGACAGTATAAAGGCACGAGGACCGGTCAATATGAGCTTTTCGTGGATGATTCTACCGGATCAGCCGAGCCCGGGATTCACAACGGAATTTACAACGAAGACATGGCCGTGGCTATAATTGACGAAGTCGAGAACAAAAACTTGACGCACAAGCATTGGACATGCACTGGCCCAATTGGCTTGAAGGAATGGTAGCTTTGTGCGAGTATTTTTTTCTATGCTCATCTTGACATTAATTAAGACAATATTATCTATTCTATTCTACCATTTCCCCTTCAATTCGCCATTCTTCCTACCTCTTTTGATGCAATAGTTTTCCGACTGACACGAGTCCCCGCTCACTCCTATTGAAAGAGCTTGCTTTTCCTCCTAAGCAAAGGCCCGTAAGATCGAAATAGGAATGGAATAGGTATCATGATTGCAGCCAGGCACCCAAGTAGAGTTCCAGCCCATTGGACACCCATATTTTCGAACATTTGCTTAGCAAAGAGAGGAAATCCTGCAGCGACTGCCGATCGTAAAATGATGTTTGCTGCGACTGCTGATGCAGCTCTGTCGAATAAAAATCAGGCATCTCGAATTGGCAAGAAGAGGGTCTGTGAACTTACAGTGGCAGATATGCGTCGATGAGATAGGCGAAGCACGGCAGGAAAACACATATTACCCCGAATCCGATGAATACCCCAGCCACTGAGGGCGCAGCCCAGTGGATCTTGTCTGTAAACCCAGTCCAACCAAACCTGAAATTGTGAAGGTCAGGAAAGATCCATGGCAATCGGTTTAGTTGTCATTAACCCACCAAAATATACCCATCGTAAACAGAGGAGCTCCGAAAAGAGTGGGCCTCAAACGCCATTCTGGCACCGGCACGCCTTTGTTCTCATCTAGTCTTTTGATGTAAGCCCCCTGTTGCGAAAGCATAAAGCCACAACCGAGAACTTGACCGACAATGAGTCCAATAAACGGAAGACCACCTATGCCTGGCGTCATGCCATGGATCTCCTCAAAGACGTAAGGATACGCTTCGAGCAGTGCATAAACGATTCCGTAGATAAATGACATGTACATTGACACGCATAGGATGATAGGCTCTGTAACCAGCATCCTCAATGGTCGAGTGAAGTATTTCTCCATCATTTCTTTGAATTCAACCTCAATCTTCTCTTGCTTGGCATGGATGCCCCAATTCCCGGTCTGTCGGCGCAGATGAAAAGCCTTATCCACAAGAATGACTGGCGCATACGTCTCTCGCAGGAAAAATAAAGAGATGGCCCCATTAGCCAGGCTCAGAATTGCAGGAATATAGAGAGTCCATCGCCAACCAAGATAACTGGTCGCTATGAAGCCACCCGTGAATGGTGCACAAAATGGTCCAACAAAGACCGTCAGTGCGTACAGCGTGATCGCCACTCCGCGGAACCTATTATCGAAGACATCCGACAACACCCCTGGCACAACAGTGAGCTGACTTGCGGCGCACATCCCAGCAAAGAAGCGACAGATAATGAGTGTTTGGATATCTTTTGCAACCGCGCTGCCGATGGTGAAGATCCCACCGCCCAGCATGGCGATAGTTAGGGGCCACTTCCGGCCTTGAAGCTCTGAGGCCGGCGCCCAGATCAACGGGCCAGAGCTGAAACCAAGGACGTACAGTGTTGTACCAAGAGTTCCAACTTCAGGGGAGACGCCGAATTCTTTGCTGGCATAGTCGATTCCCGGAGCAAACACGGCGCTGGTAAAGGAGACTATAAAAGTTCCGAAGCATACAAGAATAGAGGCGAAAAGCCTGAAGTGATATTAGAATTCCGCGTTCCAATGTATGGTTGGTTATAGCGGCATACTTAGCAGAGAGCTTCCAGTTGTACGGATGTGTAGGATCTTCAGGTCCATCGAAGTCGACAACATAGTCGGAGGGATGAGGTAGTTGTGGCGGCAAAGCTCGACCATTCCCAATTGACAGTTTTTCGTCCATTATCATGTTAGCTCACCACTGCGAGTGACACAGGCTTTGCAGGTGTTGACAGTAAAAGCAGGGCAGTATGTGGAAATGTAGTTGAATGTGCGTTCAGTGCGATTGATAATAATTCAAATCGAGATGCTCAGGTGAGCTGACAGAGTTCCAAGTACAAATACAAATGTCCAGTGAGTCACAGCATTGATATTCATCCAACTTTGTTAGAATGGAGCTGTTGAGTCGGCCGTAATCGGCTCTTGCGGCATTAGCGGGATCGCGCGTTGAGATGTTTCTGGACCCACTCAGCGGGGGCGATGGCAGTATTTGGGCAGAACAGGAAATTTCACCCAAAACAGTCTTGGAGAGCATGTGTCCTGAAAAACTCCTCGAATTTCGCCATGATGTAGACATAGCGCCTACCAACGTTTCCCGCTGTTATAGTAATGGGGGCATAGCCAAAAAAGAAAACAACAATCTGTTGGATATCTCATAGAACCTGTCTCGCTTCACATGAAATACGCTTTCTTAGATCAGCGACTTTCCGAACGAAAATTCCCTCCAGGCCCATCTATAAGAGAACCGTCCATCATATCAGCATTCAAGAACTGATCTAGATCAACTCGCTGTAATCCGGGTAAATCAGCGACTAATGCCCCCAGCCAATTATATTCTTCGGTACTAGGATTGAATTGCTGAGAGAAATCCACTGATTGTTCTCGTTGGTGGCTGTTGAGTGCCTCGCCGAAGATGGCAACATCATCTTTTCGACGCTGCTGGTGTAGGAAGACAAGCAGATAAGCTGCACTGCAGGCCTCTCTCATAGTCTCTGTGTTGTAGGTAGTTGCAACCAAGTTAAGTGTCTGCATTGCTTCGGGGAGCATCGCAAGTGATGACCGTGTATCCATCACAAGCAGGACACAGGTGATTTGAAACGGTACATTTGCAACCTGGTGCCACGGTGAACAATCCAAGACCATGCTCCTTGCACAACCGAGTGCTTTTTTCAGTAGCGCCAAGGTCTTTTCCGCAAGCTTAGGAGATAGGTCGAGGTTTTGGGTGTGAATACGTCGAAGAATGCAAAGTACCAAATTGCACTGCGCCATAACTGATGGAGGTTGAGTATGGCTGCTTTCCAGAAGCTTGGAGAGTGTGGGCTCGAGATCAGTCTCATCTTTCGTCTTTCCTGGATCCATGCAGACTGATATCGGTAAGAGACCAAGGACTTCGCCTGTGTAATCGCCCAACTTGGGTGAAGGGGGCAATGGCAAATCGTCTGTGCGAAACAACACCCGAGAAAGCCCAAGATCATAAGAGCTCCATAGATTCAAGTGATATGCCACACCCACAAGTCTTCTGTGAATGTCAGGCTGTGCACGTTGATCACACTCGAGCGGGGGTGGAAGAACAGAATCATATTGTTGCTCTGGGTGAAGGCCTGATGCTTCAATGAGATGCATCAATGTAGAGCTGGCCATCCATGTTGAGTGCGGAGAATCTGTCATTCGAAGGTACATTGATCGAAGTGTCCATCCGGTAAGAAGATCTAGACAAGGGGGACCAGTGAGGTGGTGCATTTCCAAACAGAATTTAGCCGTGCGAATGAGATGCAGCTCTGTGATCGTGGCATTCCGTTGCGAGAACAAACAGCCAATTGCCGCTATACCGCATATGACGCTGTCGTACACCTCGGGGCTCGGAGATGTTTGCCAGCGTGCATTGAGCTGCTCGAAAAAGTGAGACTGTTCGATGAATCCATAGCAAGGATCCACTTTCTCAAAATACACTTGCGCCAAGGCTTTGAAGTGTTCCCACGAGGTGATTTCAAATATGGCCAGTGCAGGGCCGGCACTCAATTCAGAGGAAAGCTGTCTTGTACCAATATTCCATCCAAAAAGGTTCAGCTTGGGTGCCTTTGCCGGATCGATTTTCAGACCAAGCTTTCTTACAAATGCCGCTCCTGAATTGGCCTCCATGCGCCGGACGAGTCCAAAATGATCTGATTCTGCAGAGCTAGGGCCGGGAGTGGATTGCTGCGGGGACTTCGCTGTTTGAGATCGCGACGATGGTTGTCTAATTGCTCTAGACTTCCTTTGTGGTCGATCCTCGTAGTAGCATTCATATTCCCACTCAACACAGGTGGTGCAGGGTTCGCCTCCATCGCACTTCCTTTTACGCTCGTGGCACGGCTGACATGCTTTACGAGCCCGTTTGCGTTTTGATGAGTCCATTTGGGTGAGTCTGATGGTGATGGCTCGTGCGGGTGAGCGGGAGATGCGGTTTTCGCGGTGGTTGTTGCGGGTTTTACGGGTGTTACGGGAATTACGGGATTGGCGGTGATGTCAATGGCGACGTCAAAACAACGAAATGGTCGCCATCGACGTTGAACTCGATCATATTTGTTTCGAAGCCTCGGCTTTTGAGTAGTTTACTAGTGTCTCCAGTGTTCCCACATGCTACAAAAAACGCAACACGTTCTTCTTCCTCAACCATCAAAGTGCTTCCTAACCATCATCAAATATGACTGCTAAACTGTTATCCCGCTACCCATGGGCTTCTCATCCCTTCATTGTGAGCGCTCCTATGCGCGTTATGTCGGGCGCCCCTCTTGCCGTTGCAGTCTCACATGCAGGCGGTTTAGGATTCATTGGTCCCGGCGTCAAGACTCAGCATATGGAAGCCGATCTCGAGGAAGCCTCAACTTTAATCAGCAAGGCACGCGGTTCATCAGCGTTTAGCACGATCCCGTCAGCGCATCCAGTTCTCCCGGTCGGTGTTGGCTTCCAGCTATGGGGCGACGATATCGACATAGCTGTTGCCACCATCGAGAAATTCAAGCCTTGCGCCGCCTGGCTGTATGCACCTCGTGAAAGTCTCACAGAATTCGACGTATGGTCTCAAAGAATCCGTGGAGTGTCTCCTCAAACACAGATATGGATTCAGATAGGTACCTTAGGGGAGTCAAAGCAGCTTTTGCAAAGCCTGCACAAGCCAGATGTTGTCGTTGTCCAGGGAATGGAATCTGGCGGCCACGGTCGGGCAACAGATGGGATGGGCATCATGTCACTATTCCCAGAAGTAGCAGATGCCATGGCAGACAGTGGGATTCCCTTGCTAGCCGCAGGTGGCATTGCCGATGGACGAGGAGTCGCCGCAGCGCTGTGTCTGGGTGCTTCGGGCGCGGTGATGGGAACACGATTCTTGGCTGCAAAGGAAGCACGTATCAACCAAGGCTACCAGAACGAGGTTGTGCGAGCCTCTGATGGTGCAGTCAATACTACCCGTACGTTACTTTACAATCACCTCAGGGGCACGTTCGGGTGGCCAGCTGGATATAGCCCAAGAACAATCATCAACAGATCATTTCTGGAACATCAACAAGGGACCTCTTTCGAAGAGCTCAAAAGGCTTCACGACGAGGCATCAGAAATGGGTGACAGTGGCTGGGGGCCCGAAGGCAGATTGGCTACATATGCAGGGGCCTCTATCGGACTTATTCATGAAGTGGCAGCGGCGGAAACTATTGTCCGAGATGTGCAAAGAGATGCTCTCAGCCGCCTTCAATCAATCAAGGTTGCCTCCTGAATTTCAATCTGATGTGAGCTTACCACAACCTAATTTTTGAAAGCTCAAAGGGTTGTTCAAGCATCAATTTGAGGGCCTTAGAGCCAACCTGCATTTCCAAAAAAACAAGTACTGAGATTAACATAGGTCAAAAGAATGTATGGTCCTTCGTGTTTTGGACCCCGAAATTATATTCATCCCACGTTGAATTAAGTTAAAAATGTAGCACCTTGGATGCATATCAGCTACAGAAGAGAACCTAAATATTGAGGCCGTTGCGTATGGATCATGACAAGCCCCAGCATTGGCAGCTGAGCGCCGTATTTACGTGCATTCCACGGGCTTAACTCTATGAGTGATCTAAAGCGAAAGGTTAGCCAAAAGTAATGGAAAAGAGGGAAATGCAGTCTCCCAATGTACAAGACACCATTTGAAAAGGAAACCACCGAGAATATATTGGTTGTAGGTAATTAAAAGTTTGACCTCTCAAATTCTACAATTTGTGGTCTTTAATGATTGGGCAGCCTAGATACTTGGGCTGGAGCAGTCAGAGTCGGACACCCACTGGTCTGTAAAGACACTATGGCTCAATATTCCATTAGTCTAGTTACGGGAGTCTATAACAGTTTCCGACTTCAAAGCTCAAGAAAAGTTTACTAGATTGTTGACCAAAGACTTCTCTGCTTTGCTGAATTCGTCTTGTGAGCTGCCCTGTTGGGTTGAGGATTTTTTGATGTGTCTCATGCGATAAAAGACATCGGCGAATTTGTTGAGTCAACCATCTTTGAATTATGAATCATTACATTAGATTTTTGCAGATCACTCATATTATTACATGGAGTAGGATTATACCATTATCGTTGCAAGCGAACCCGACCGTCTAAAGCCAAAGCACAAGCTGTTGTTCATAATGTTTTTCTCACATTGAACCAAAAACCTCCAGCATCCACGCATCGTCGAACCCAGGCATCGGCAACACTTCAGGCAGAGGAGAGGTCGGGACATATTGGTTGCTGATTTCATCTGTTGGCAAATTGGGAAACCAGACCTCCATCAGCTTTGGCTCCCAACCCTGTTTGATGGCTTGTACCATCTTCACACCCTTCTCATAAACATTGTATTCCAAGTAATCGGGATCAGACATGATGCGAGAACTCCTTTTCAGGTTATAGAGAATACGATCGAGAATTTCAAGGACATTGGCCGTATTTCGTACCATGTTTCTGTCCCAAGCTGGATCTTCCAAGGTGGAGAGCTTGTACAAGCTGACCAAAGCCCTTGAGAATTGATAGAATACCGTGAATGAAATTCCAATGTGATGATCTGGAGATATTGCAAGCCAGGTGTCCAGCCAGAACTTGCACGCCTGGAGGCATGTGCATAGACTTTCGAGGCGGTGCATTTCGGGGGAGTTGGGTAATGAGGGCGTCGCGATGGCGACCTCGTGAATCACGATTTCAGCATTGGCAAGGTATAAAAGAACGGCCTCTGTTGATTCAGTCAGCAGTTGTTGAAGGTAATATTCAAGATGCGCGAACATACTATCTTGTTGTAAGCGCTGGGGAATCTGAGACTTCACTGAGTCCAGCTGTGACTGGAATGCCTTGGTATACAGCAGCGAATATGATTTGTTCTCGCCGTCCCGTCGCATGTGGTAAACTTTGTCCATGATCAACTGGATTTTGACGAGCGTGACTAAGAGTTCATCTTCCGGGCATTCTTTGGCGTCCATGAGGACGGTCAGACTCTCCTCCATGTGAGGGTTCCATCTCAACGCGTCGATTTTGGACATTGTTAATGCGATACTGAAGGAATGTTAGTCTTGTGGATTTAGTATGTTGGGCTTGATACATGCCTCGAAGTGAGCAGAAAGCATCCCAGAACTGCCCGTCGCTCTTCCAAAGTTCTGATAGTGGGAATTTGCTGTTTCCAACCGACCGCGCACTTGAAAGTCTGCATCGTAGAAGGCTCTTGAGCGACTGGTTGGTTGATACCAAGATCGCACACCAAACCCATCAGCACATGCGCGTAGAAGTTCAGAAACGGCCTCCGGGAGTAAGTCGTCCTGCAAGTGTTTCATGGGTTAAATTGCCGGGTTTCAATGTATGTTTAGCAACCCGTTAGGGAGACTCACCAAGATATGAACGTCATAATGCCAAGGAGCATATCTATACTCGGCGCAACTTCGATTAGCAGCTTTTGTTGAATGAGCATCGTGATTTTCTGAAACAATGTCTCTCTGTGTATGTTCATTGGAGTCGTTACCGCCATAATGCAAAGCCAGAAGAATGGCTTCTCTTGACGGAGCATATCAGCGGTGACATGGGGAGGAATGTAGACAAAAGGGAGGAATTTCAGATTCTCGGTGCGCATCATATTAAGAGTCTTCTCGGCTTGATCTGAGGTAATCGGCAGTGCCGAGCAGATGTCATGAACTGTGAAATCATTTGATGAGGGTGAGCCAGCTGCTGTTGATGGTGTTGATATTCTAGGGGAGGCATAAGCCCCAGTCGAAGCACCGACTGGAGCACCCACTGGTGCGCCAGTTGGACCTGGTGGGCCATGTGCGATGCTTGATTGCGATTTTGCCGATGTGGATTCCCAGTCTACGGGCAGAGTAGATGAACCAGTTGTCTGGAGCAAAGATACAATATTATCAAGCTTTGCTTCAAGTTGAGCTGTTCTTGAAGCAGAGGAGCGATCACTTCGCTTTCGAACCGTCGGCGATGGCCGACAGTCCTTCTTTAGTCGCTGGCATCTACGGGCCATTAGCCTATGCAATATACATCATCTTCGACGACGCCAACCTTTCACAGCCATTTCCAACGCCAATCAAAATGCACTTGCTTTTCGCACGGGAACAGTTGATGCAAGCCCGGCCGTAAGGTGCAGGGGTTCCACTTTGGGGTTCGCTCGACTCCATTCCGATGTCCGACCGTAATAGGGATTCGGGAATGAAGACGTGCCCACGATCAATCAAGGCTGAGTGGGATTCAAGAGAATCGTTCGCCACAAGATATTCGTGTTAATATAAGCTGATGCAGAAAGAAGAATTGAAGAATTCTCAGTACCCATCAGGTCATGATTTGATGAATCGGTCGGAGTTGGAGCATTGAAATCCGGTTGAGGCAAAAAAGTTATTGCGCTGACTAAGATTCTATGGCACTCGGGGCTAAACCTATGGAGGGGGGAGACACGTCTCTTCTCTGCCTGCGCAATGCTATTCTAGGTCTAACATGCTAGACAAGGTTATGAGCTGTCAAGGTCTCAGACTAGTACATCCTTGTGGCTTGGACTTGGCTCACAGCCGGCTTTTAGTGAAGATCAGGGCTGCTATCACCGTGTTAGAGCCGCGCCAACAAGGGGCCGGACTTAGCGGATATCGGATTTCGGGGTTCAAATGTCGCGCGAATCCCGATCCATGTCTACAGAAACATGCCCAAACACTGGGGCCCCCCTTGATGGCATACCCTGTCATGCAGAGGCCAGGTTCACCGATCACTCGATTGTGTATAAGGGTGTGGGAAATGTTAAGGAGTTACATGTAACATATAAGGCAGTCTTTGAACCCAATTTCACTCCAACGAATAATCGAATCATTTCCATCGCTAGCCACCTAAAAGATGGAAAAGGGACCCACAAGTGTGCAAACCTATGACACAGCTGATCTTCAACAAGAAGTGAAATCTAAAGAATTATCCCAAGTGATTGGCTCCGATGCATCGTCGCGAGCTGCGGCAGATGACCTAGATGGGAAACTTCAGGGGCCCCAAGAGTCTTCCAAAGATGGCGAGAGGATCTATCTCACTGGCGTCAAGCTTGCCATGGTCACCACTGCGGTGACCTTGGTGAGCTTCTTGGTACTGCTCGATACTTCCATCATTGTGACCGTGGGTTTCCTGTGCTCCATGCTATGTAGATATGATTAACACCTCACAGGCGATTCCGAGGATTACGACCCAATTCCATTCTCTCGAGGATTTAGGATGGTATGGTAGCTCGTATCAAATTGCCAGGTATGCCTTGACTCTTCTCACTTGAATGACTTTCACTAACATCCCCACCAGTGCGTGCTTGCAACCTCTGGCGGGCAGAGTATACACTAATTTCAAGTCGAAGGTATTGTTGCTTGTTCAATTTCAATTCCTGAGAAAAAGCAAGATCTGACTGTGTCACAGTGGACATACCTTGTCTTTTTCTTCATTTTTGAGCTGGGTTCACTTCTCTGCGGCCTCGCAACCTCTTCAAAAATGTTGATTGTTGCACGAGCAGTGGCAGGTCTTGGTTCATCCGGCTTGATGAATGGAGGGTTGACCATTATTGCATCATCTGTCCCACTGCACAGGTCCCCTAGTAAGTAGATACATGCTTCTTCATATGAAGTTCGCACTAATCACTCCAACAGCTCTCGTTGGAATCATAATGGGCTGTGAGTAGCCGACCTACATTGGTCAATTTACAATTTGCTAAATAAAGCTCGTTAGTCTGTCAACTTGGTGTCGCATTCGGTCCCCTGCTAGGGGGTGCATTTACCGAATATACGACCTGGAGATGGTGTAGGTACCCATTTACTACACATCTTTCATTGAACAAGATCTGACTCTTTCCCCCAGGTTTCTACATCAACCTACCAATCGGTGCTCTGGTTGCAGTGATGCTCCTCTTCGTCGAGATTCCGGATCAAGCAGAAAAGCCCCCTATCAAAGCAGCCATGCAGACGGTCCTGCACAAGCTCGACCTCATCGGATTCGTTCTATTCGCTCCTGCCGCGATCCAACTTCTCCTGGCGCTTGAATATGGTGGCAATAAACATCCGTGGGGAAGCGCGACCGTCATTGGCCTTTTCTGCGGTGCCGCCGGAACATTTGCCCTTTTCTTGTACTGGGAGTATCGTCAAGGTGACCGAGCCATGATTCCCTTGGCGATGATCAGGCAGCGAACTGTGTGGTCAAGCTGCATGGTCATGCTTACCCTGTTCGCTATCGTGCTTTGCGCTTCTTACTATCTCCCCGTCTACTTCCAGGCTATCAAGAATACATCGCCCTTGATGAGTGGCGTATACGTTCTGCCCAGTATTCTGTCACAATTGGCGTTCGCGGTGGTGTCTGGGGCTTTGAGTAAGATTCTTCTCCCCCGTAACAGCCAACGACTCGGAGCTGATCATGAACGCAGTTGGAAAATTCGGGTACTATCTTCCGTGGGCTGTTTTCAGCGGAATTGCTACTGCCATCGGGAGTGGTCTGATCTCGACATTCACGGCCTCTACTCCTGTTGGGAAATGGGTGGGGTATCAGATCATTATGGGAGCAGGCCGAGGAGCCGGATTTCAAACTGTGAGTTCGTTTCAAAGCTTGAAAAAGGATTTACTAACGGCTACATTCAACAGCCCATCGTTGCAATTCAAAATACACTTCCGCCGAGTCAGGTCTCCGTTGGCATGTCTATTCTCATGTTCACTCAGACGCTGTCCGGCGCGGTCTTCCTTACATTCGCGGATGTGATTTTCTCGACCGGTCTGAAGTCCCTCATACCAGAAGATGCCCCCAATGTGAGTCCAGAGGTCGTAATTGCGGCAGGTGCCACCGGTGTCCGGGCTGTGGTGTCGAGTGACAATCTTCCGGGTGTGTTGAAGGCCTATGCGAAAAGCGTCGACCGCGTCTACTACATGTCTGCCGGCCTTGGCGTTGTGGGCATGGTCTTTGCTTTCGGCATGGGGTGGAAGGATGTGCGGAAAAAGAAACCTACGGGGCCAGTTTGACGCGAGGGACAATTTGACCTTCTCCCCTCCTTAATAGACACCCCGGATTACGGGCAATCTTTAGCGCTTACTACTGGATATAGAGTAAATATCTAGAGTCGATAATAGTCTTAATCAGATCGAGAGTACGTCGGGCTATGTTGCTCGGCTTAGATTTCTCCCCTATGCACCCATTCTGCCATCAGCTGCCTACTTTGGGGTTGCCCCTCCTGGGAGCAAGAGACGCTAAAGCCCGCGCCCGGCTTGGGCCATGTCTGTACCTGCCAATGAGGGGCCAAGAAGGGGCGGCCCGGGTGTCCATTGGAGGCGTTTGGGGCCCAGACCCACGGAATCGCCGATAAAGCGATAGTGCTACGGCACTAGTCTCTCTGAGGATTCGTGTTTTCTATTGTCGTATCCATAGGTTGTCACTATCGCGATATCCTTAAATATCACGTCATTTGGGATTATTCGCGTGGGCTAAGGGGCTCTGCCGCTATGCCGCTATGGCACCAGATGAATACTTGCGTGCTACTTCCCACGTGCATATGAATTTATTTTTTTTTTCCAAAAAAGCTGCAGGGTTCGCAGATCTTCCTTTCGCTCTCCCACTTCCCTGGCCTCTTCAATCTCTCTATTCATTTTCGGTAGCGTCAGAAAATTCGATCGTCGACTCTCGCCATGTCCAAGGAGAAAGATGAGAAGCATCAATCGAGCTATGTCCTCGGAACGGAAAGCGATGGGTCCAGCTCACTGGATACCATCACAGCCTTGGTAGCTGAAGGTCGGAGAAGTTCCTCCAAGATCTGCGTGACTTGACTGACATGGACTGGATTTTTCTTTGTGACAGACCACGAACATGACATCAAGCTTCGAACTATGTCCTGGCAGAAGACCGCCTGCTTACTCGCTGGGGACCAGGTGTGCCTGGCTATCATGGCTCAGTCATGGTCTCTCTCGTGAGTCGGAACTCCCATTCCCCGTTGCAAAACCTACTCAAACAGATGCGTAGGGTTCTGGGATGGGTTCCAGGCATCATCACCATGGTTCTCTCGGGAATCATCTTCTGGATTACCTCGATTACCATGCACAAGTACATTATGAAGAATCCCCAGATCAAAGATATCTGTGAGTTAAGAAGCCGTGTCTGATCCATTTCCCGCCCAGTACTGATGAGCTGATCCTGGATAGGCGATTTCGGCTACTATATCTTTGGCAGGAACCGAGCTGCCTACATTTTTTCCGCCTTCATGCTGCTTGCCAACAACATCTTGCTCATCGGGTTCCACATTCTGACCGGCGCCAAAGTTTTAAACACCCTGTCAGGTCACACATTGTGCACAGCTGTCTTCGCTGTCATTGTGACTCTCATGGGAATTGTGATGTCTGCCCCACGAACTCTCCAACATGTCAGTTTCATGTCCATGTTTTCTTGTAAGTGACTTTGCCCCTATGGCCTGCATTGAGCCCTGGGCAGGTACTTATTACACGATGCGCATATTAGCCGCCTGCATGGGAATCGCAATCCTTCTCTTTCTCGTCTTCGCCGGTATTGAAAAGGCCCCTCTCTACGGGTACAATGGTGATTACCCAACCGATGGAGCAGTCAAGACCTATGCATTCCCTCTTCCAGGCACTACCTGGGTTGCATGCATGAACGCCGTGCTGAACATCACATTCCTCTGGGTTCCCCAGATCCTGTTTCCCACCTTTATCGCCGAGATGGAGAAGCCGCAAGATTTCCCCAAAGCATTGGCCGTTCTCGCTGGAATCTCTGCCATTCTCTTCATCATTCCTCCGGCCATTGGATTCCGATATCTGGGGCAGTACGCCACCGCTCCTGCTTTTGGTAGTCTGGGAGTCGTTGCCTACAAGAAGGCTTCTTTCGGATTCGTCATCGTGCCTACCCTCATTATCGGAGTCATTTACGCGAATGTGACAGCTAAGCTGGTCTATACACTCGCAATGGGCAAGTCTCGACACGCTCACAGTAACACATTTATTGGATGGGGGGTCTGGGGCGCCATTATGGCCGTTATCTGGATGCTCGCATTCGTTTTCGCCGAAGTCGTTCCCAGCATGGGAGACTTCCTCTCCCTCCTCAGTGCCGCATTTGACTCTTTCTTCGGCTTCATCTTCTTCGCCATCGCCTACTGGCAGCTTTACCGTGGACGTCTTTTCAACGGTCTGGGCAGGACAGCCATGACCATCATTCATGCTTTCATCATGTTTGTTGGTCTGTTCATTCTCGGCCCGGGTCTATATGCAGCTGTGAAGGCCATTATCGCGGATTATTCGGGATCCATCACGCCTGCTTTTACGTGCGCAAATGCAGCTCTCTAAGTTATGAGGTCACGAGTCTTTTATCTCTTACGAATCTGTCATGATCAAAGCTTTGCTCTATAATGCCTTGAGAGGAAGCAATGTGCATGTTTGCTCTCGCTCCTCGTTTGCCTTTTGGCTGTGCTTGAACACTTGCACAGCATAAGCTACGATTGATCTGCCTGCGCCATGTGGGCGGCAAGGACGTGATGACACCGTTCATATGAATGTGAATATTTGTTGAATTAAATCCCAAATCACATAATGTTTGATGGTCAGCTGCAAATCAAGCGTTCTGCTTGTTGTGGATCATTGAGGAATAAGGTCTTGATCGATTTCTAAGTGTACCGTGATCAAAGCAACTCGCCGGCGGACGCACGACTTTTAATTGCTGTATCGATCCGTGCGAGTCATACCACGCTGGAATTTAAGATTGGAGTTGACGAGTTTGATGAACTATAGGACCCATCCCGGAATGACAGTATGGTTGTAGACCCTTCAATCTCAGACTGACAATACCATTCACTGCTATGATGTGGCTGAGACGAACTCACAGTTCCACACTCATACTTTTACGATTATCTTACAATGACTCTACAGGCAAGAAAAATTGACATCACACCATCGTGTAATTTTGTCCTGGCAATTGAGTACCCAGTGCTACAGCACCACAAACCCGAGCGAACGGGGCACAGCACTCGACAGACGTAAGAGGCTGGATCGAACAAGACATTATTCATCCCACCAAATCAAATCCAGCGAGTCGTGTAAAGCTTAATCAACCGCCCATTGATCCATCACGTAGCAACCAGGAAATCCCTTCCTCCTAGACAATCAGCACGACCAGCCCAAAAGGACTAATCTACTGCTCAGTCTGGAAGTAGTTGAGGAGGACGGAGCGCTCCTGGGACTCCTCACCCCAATCCTTAACGACGACGCAAGAGCAGTTAACGACCTTGCGGGCGTTACCCTCACGGTCGAGAGTGCCTGAAAAAGAAAATATTAGCCACCACGTTCCACGAAGGTTTTGAGTCGGAAATACATACAGAGGCCGACCCACTCGCCGAGCATCTTTCCATCGGGAACCTTGATGAGGGGGATCTTGTGCTCGGAGCAAAGAGCGACAACGAGCTTCTTGTAAGCCTCCTCCTCGCAGCCCTCGTTGAGGACACACATGTGGGCCTCACGGCGGTCGAGGGCCTTGGCAGCCTCACGCAGACCACGGGCAAGACCGTCGTGGATCAGGGAGATGCGCAGGACACCCTTCAGAGCGTCGAGGACGGACATCTGGCCGGAGCCAGCGTCAGCGGAAACCTCGACCTCGTCGGCAGCGACGGGGGGTTGGACATGGTCTCTTCTCCGTCCGACTGTAAAGCAGGTTAGTCATTCGGTCTCCGTTTGTGATTTTCGGGTGGACTGCTGCGACAGGCGAAGGACTGGATATGGATTTCTTTCGAAGATTTCATAGCTCCAATGCAGAGTTCAGGTCACCGGGATAGGTGCGCGCGGCGACGTGCGCGGGGCATTGCGCTCTCCAAATTCGTCCAGGGCCAATTCTTCACTTTGTCTGCAGCATTGAAGGTCGGCGGTGGTGTAAAACGTACCATGTTGTTGGTTGTATGTTCAAGAATGTCGAATGATCCTCGAAGAGTATTTTTGGTGATGAAGTTTGGATGGGGTAGCGCGGGCAAAATTTTGGTGGGTTTCCGATTTTCAATCTCTGTGTGCCCTACGCTTAGTCACCGCCTTTCCGTCAGATTTGTCACGTGATAATCTCCAATTGCTGAAGAATTGCAACGATGTCGCCATCTAGATAAAGATCTCGGACATTTACACGCTTTCCCAGATTGATGGTGGTGAACAAAAGTGAATTCGTTACACTAACGCAAGAGGTATCATAATCGTACAATCAGAATCAGCCCTGTACACCGCAAACCGCTGAAATTCTGCCAATCGCGCCAACAAAATAGCGAGGACGCTGTAACTGCAAAAATAACTAGAAGTATGTACCGGTCCGAGGATAGCCATGACCGTTGGGAACAGGAGAACCATTCGTCTCAGCTAGAGTACTGTGAGCATGTCCATTTGTGTGAGGACCAGAGCCGGCGGAGGGCTCTGGGTCAATGTGCATGCTCATGAACTCGAGCTCGAATCCGTTGAGATGAGGGATGTGCGGTTCGAGGTCCATGAAATCAGAAAGCTGGGAAATTTGTTAGCAATGATATCATAGTCAATATTATCAAAGAATGACAAAGCTTACTCTGATCCAAAAGACATGCTCCATTTCTTCGTATTTGGGTCGGGTCTGATCAACCAGCTGCATGATCTCCCCGAACGATGCGTTGCGGTATCGAGGATCGTCCGTATGTACCAGCATCCGGCGAGTGCATCGCCAAAGATTGCTCCGCTGGGTAGGTGTCGCTTTTCGTTTCTCCCATGAGGCATACTGAGACAGTTGGAGGTCATTAGTAGCAAGCAGAGGGGCAACCAAGTAGTTCGGAATCCATTTCTCATCCGCAATATCTGCAGCACAAGTAGGCTCAAGCTGACGGGTGACCGCAGTGACGAGAGGCATGAAGTTTTTCAGCCATGTGTGGCTCCGGGCGCGAGAATCATTATTACCCACGTACTTGGCGGAAACACGGAGGCGGCCAGGGAGAGCTTCACGGCGGCGTTTTTCTTGAGCCTCTTGATCACGACGCATCTTCATGACCCGAGCGCGCTCCAACTCAATGCGTTTGATCTTTTCGTCTTCCGCTTGCTTAGCCTTTCGTTGCTCGGCTTCTTTGCGCTTGCGCTCATCTTCCTCAGCCTTTTCACGGGCAACCCGGGCAGCTCGTTCCTCTTCTTCCTTGGCAAGACGATCACGCTCTGCTTCCTCCGCCGCTCGTTTCTCTGCCGCTAGACGATCTTGCTCGGTCTTCTTGACTTCCGCCTGGCGACGTTGCTCACTTTCAATCTCAGCTCGCTTCTCATCAGTGGGAGCCTCAGGAACAGAGCTGGAGTTGGTCTCGCGAGATTCTGGTTTGAAGTCTCCGTTTTTCTTGGCAGAATCGTGATCGGCGAAAGAGTGTTGGAAAGAAGTCGATTTCTTCACGGTCTCAATGGAGTTGTGTGGCGTGCTTTCGGCGGGTCGCGAAGTTGGTTCTTGAGGTCGACGGTGAGACTTTTCACCATCTACAGCTTCATATGTCTTTCGAGGGGCACCATTCACAGCACCGGATACCTTCTCATCGGCCAGTACCCGCCGTTTCTTCTTCCGTGACTCAGGCGATAGTCGATCGCTATCCGCGTCCCGCGAACGAGATCTTTCGGGAGAGGTGTCGTTGCGAATGCGTTTCAAGGATGAGATAGGTTCGGGAGCGGAATCGTTGCGAGACTTGGGATTTTCCTCACGACCAGAATCAGATGAAAAAAGGCTCGATCTTCGCTCGCCTTCGTGGTCGCGCTCTTGATCTTGGGGACGTCGCCCAGCGATAAGCCGTCGCTTTCGAATCTCGTCAGGCCGAGCCATACCACTGGACTCACTACCTCTTCTTGCCGTGGGCATTTTGGGCTTCACGGATTCGGCCCGGGCTGAATCTTGATCGGAGCTTGCGAGAGCATAGTCGTTGATCTCGCGGGGCACTTTTGGGCGACTGATGGCCTTGGCCTTTTCCTTCTCACGTCGCTTCTGTTTCAATGCGTCCATGTCCTTAGGTGCACGTTGACGATTGGGGCTGTCACTGAGCTTCTTGGGGCGAGCCGGTGAGGAGGACTCTCTGCGGGCAGATCGTTTGTCATCCTTTTCTTTGCGAGCACGACGGGGTGAGGAGAGGTCTTTGTTAGATTTACGAGAGCCTCCACACTTCTCGAAGGCAGATTTCAAAATCTCGTGCTCTTCTTCCCAATTCTCGCCTTGTCGAGCCTTGGAGAGCTCGTAATAGGTGGCACCTTCGTACAGGCGACGTGTAGGGTCGAAGCCAGGCTGGTTGAGTATAAGCTGAATGATGGCAGGTTTGCCACGGCCAATAGCAGCGAGCATGGGAGTGTTGTAACCTGATTTCTGGCCATGTCCCTTCACTGGATTTGGATCCGCATCAGCATCGCCCATAGCGTACATGAGGGATAACACGTCTTCGTGACCACCCTTGGCGGCAGCAATCAATGACACATTGTCTGCTTTCTGCAAGATATTCAAAACACTGACAACACCTTGCTCATCACCCTTCGCCGCGTATTCGCGCAGCTTCTCCGGTGTCGCCTGTGTCCATAAAAACTCATTTCTCGTAGCTTCGCTCCGGCCAGTCTTGCGACGGCTTGCTGCACCGCTCATGGGCGGGGGACTGCGTGAAGGACTGGCCACTGATGCGCGTCGCGACAAAGAGTTCTTGCTATCAAGCCTGGTATGCTCTTCTGAGCGCCGGCTGGGTCGCGAGCTGGCCTTGGCATCGGCAATTGCTTTGCGGATCTCGTCGTATTCATCATCCTTCAGATCGGTGGGGACTAATTCATAGGGCTCATCACCAGAGGCATTCAAGGTTCGAGGATTTGCACCTGCATCGAGCAAGAGCTTTATAACTTCAATATGACCATTTTCCACAGCATCGATGAGGGGCGTGTCTTTGTCGATATTGTGGGTGTCGATGTCACAGCCGGCCTTTAAGAGGAACTCAACAATCGGCGCCTCGCCATTGAGCGACGCGATTTGCAATGGAGTGTTCCCGGCGTTATCGGGAACATTCAAATCTTCAGGACGTTCTTCGTAACGCTGAACCACTTGCTCATATTTTCCATCCGCGCAGGCTCTAGCCAAAGGGGTACGGCCGCTCTTGTCTTTAAGCTTCTTGGGTCCGATTTGCTTCGCGGGCGATGCCGAAGCGCCCATGCCAGACCCAAGTCTCCTCAAATGAGCACTAGGAAGCGGAGATCCGCTGGCGGACGACGAGGTGGAGAGCCGGTCTTCCGAGGCCTGCCGTTGGAAACCGGAGAGATGGGGTGTAGGAGCCTTCTTCTTATTAGGGAGGTGAGAGCCAGAAACAGATCGCTGGTGAGAATGACGACTAGGGGATACCGAGCGAGCACTGGAGGATGGTCGTGGGAGACGGTGGTTGTTGACTTGTTTGAGGTTCAGATGGGCGGCCGAGTCGCGTCGTCGTTCCCGCTTCTCCTCGACGCTGTCGCTGAAACTCCTCTTTCGGTAGGGACGTGGCCTGTCTGCGTCATTGAGGATTTTTTCCTCTAACACACCAGGCGCGACGGAAGGTATATCGTCAACCTTCTCAACTTTAACAACGGACGATGGCGACGGAGGTCTTTCAGACGGATGAGGCGATCGAGAAGATCGAGAGTGTCGATTGTCTGGCTCGACTCGGTCGCCATTGATTCTGGGTTTCTTTCGTTGGTTGCCATCGACACCATCCATCGGTCGGCGTTGTGGATCGTGACGGATATGTTTCCTCTTCTTTTCCGGTGATAAGGACTCTCGGCCCGACTGAATAATCGTCTCGGCTTCTGAATCAGCCCTAGGACTGGGGGGACCTTCCCCCTCCGATTCCACCGAGTGTTCATCGCTCGGTCGTGGTGGTTGAACGGACTTGCCAGGCGACGAAGGTCCCGAGTCTGCCTTCACCGGGGCGATGGCATTGGGACTGACATCCAGGGCAGCTGGGAGGGAAACTGCCTCGACATCACTCATAGCGATAGCACTCGATGTGTCAAATTCCCGCTCGTCATTTTGGGAGTACGCGACAGGCTAGACGACCGTGGTCGGCAACGCCAGCGACGGTGCGCGTTGATGGCGAAAAAGCGATACCCAGGAGGTGGGCAGAGGGAAAGTCGAGGGAAAGCCGAGGGCAATTACAAGATGATATGATAAAGTGTCGGTATAGAGCTAAACGAGACAAAAGGGAAGAAAGGTGAAGAAAAGCGACCGGGGGGAAAGAAGGAAGAAGGGAAAGAAAGAGACGGGAGGAATGGGGGCAGAAAGTGGCTAAGGAGAGAGAGGGAGAGATGGGTCGAGCTTCAGTGGCCACACTTTGTGCATCATCCACTTTTTCCCCAACCCACCCCCGACATTCCTTCCATCGCTTGCAATCTAGCGTCTACTGACTAGCTTCGAGCTTCGAGCTTCTAGCTGCTATCTTCCATCTTCTCCTATTTCGCTCGTTGCCGCCTGCGTGCACGGCACGGACGTAAAACAGTGCCATTCCGGAAGCAAACCCAGCGCGACTCCACTTTCGTGGCGATCTGCTCAATGCGGCCATTCATCTCTGTTCCCCAGCTCAGCGCTGGCACCTTAGATAGTCGAATCCTCGGTCTGTAGTTATCCGAGGCCCTTGTCCTCGTCCTTAGTCACACCCTCGGCCTCGGCCTCCTAGCTCCCCTAAGGATGATCATGATACTGAAAATGAGCATCACGTAAAGTGCAATTCGGCCGGAGGGGGGGATGAGAATCCCATTTCCCTTTCTCCACCTTCAGCTCGCACCTTGCACTGCATGTTGGCCATGACACAGCTTGTCTCGCACACCAATCACCATGCATCGTCTTGATATCGATAGCGCCCTCCATGCAGCTGGTATGGACGTGGTAGACCTCCTACGCGCCTTTTTCCTCCTCGCCGCCGCCACGGTACGCTAGTTCCTGAAAGATTTCATTCTCACGGATTGCATCCTCAATTCGCGAGTCCAAGAAGCTTACACACCTCGCAGACCTTCTCTGTCAGCATCCCGTCCTCCCTGCGCGATCGCTTCCTCGTCTATGGCCCGCGTGCGACCTCGAAGGCCTCCGGGTCCCGCCTTGCTGCTGGGAATTCCCCCGGTATGCTCGACTACCTCGCAACATGGCAGGTGCCACACAGTTATTTCACCCAGTTCTACATCGCCTCCGTGCTATCGTCCATCTTCTGGGGGTTACAGCTTTTCTTTCGTGGGCGCGTGTTCCAGGCAATCGCGTCGCGGGTGAGCGAAGAGCACCAGTTGCAATCTATGTCCTTGAATCAGATCATGATCTGCTGGCTGCTCCTCGCTATGCAGGGATCTCGACGACTTTGGGAATGCGTGATTTTCGCGAAGCCATCTACATCAAAGATGTGGTTCGTTCATTGGGCGCTAGGTCTTGGGTTCTACTTGGCTGCTGGGGTGGCCATCTGGATTGAGGGTTCGGGTAAGGATACATGGTACATGACCGGTAGACCATTGCTAACATGTCGGCCTGCAGGAACTATCCTGACTCAACCTCTCACCATCGACCATGTCAAGATCACTACTGCCCCGAGTGTGCGCACTTTTCTCTGCATTCCGCTTTTCCTAGTAGCCTCTGGTATGCAGCACGACTGCCACCACTTCCTCTTCTCATTGAAGAAGTACTCCCTTCCAGACCACCCTATTTTTCGAGGTATTGTGTGCCCGCACTACGGAGCTGAGTGCATTATCTATATGTCCCTCGCGGTACTGGCTGCTCCGCCGGGCCAGTGGGTGAATAAGACCATGCTGTCTTGCTTGGCCTTCGTGGCAGTCAACCTGGGCCTGACTGCTCGGACAACCAAGCAGTGGTATATGCAGAAGTTCGACAAGGAGGCAGTGCAACGTCGGTGGTTGATGATTCCGTACGTTTACTGAACGCCCATCAATCTATTTGGACGGGAAACATACCATAGACTATTCCATCAATCGCGTCCTTGATTGGGTCTTCATCGTCCACCCAGGAACTTGAGGGAATTTCCCATCTTTGCGACTTTTAGGACATCTCTGTATGTGAGACTCGTCCGTGTTTCTCGCTTATACCAGCCAGCACGGTACAACTCCGTCTCGCGCAGAAGATCCCAGTTACAGATCGTATCTGTGCTCAGGTCTTCGTCCGTGGTCGTTTCAGCAATGCCGTGGAGATATTTCGTGTAGAGATCAGCCCCTGTAATCAGCAGACTTCTCCTCTCTTGTAGAATCCGGTATTGCGGCTTTTGAATACGATGTGTGTCTCTATCAACTTTCTCGTCGTCTCGACTGCTTTTCGTGTACACATCGAGCACAATGGGGGCACCGAGGCTCACAGTTGCTACCAGTGGATAGTACGCACCCCCGTCTTCATGTGGCATGATTCCCTGGCCAGGATGATACTCGTTTACGAGGACGTGGTTTGGTGCACCATGTGGCGCATCGTTGAAAATCCCAAGACTTCTCAATCGTGGTTCGATCACAGGGGAGACCAACCATCTTGGTAATGGAGAATCAAGCAGTGTGTTGTTCTTCGTGAGCGAGGATGGCCATGTCTGGAGTCTGCGATGTGACAACTTTGTCCAGCGCGGCAGAGGCGCCGATGCTACCTAGGAAGGAATTAGTGCATGAATACAAACGCCAGAGCTGTATCCAAAAATCAGGGACGGATTGATATATCATAAACTATGGGCTATACATGCATGAAGCCAGTTTTCTATGCAAGTGAATCACATATCACGCTCACCTTCTGCAAGAGCCAAGCTTCTTCGTCCTCAGAGATGAAGTCAGATATGTAGAATGAATCCGCTGGCAACGTGGTGATGCGCGCTGCCTCTAGATCGCAGATCATCTCCTCAACCATGGGCTCCCTTGATCCTTCAAGGTATCCTCATCCGCGTCGAAAGGGATACAGAGACAAGAGGTCGGACGAGTAGAGAGTGAGCCGCGAGCTTAGTTGAATCCCACGTCACATCATGCCTCAGGCCACCGGCCCCACATCCAACCGAGCAAACAATTCAACTTCCTCATCGCGATATACAAATCAGCTATCTCCAAACCCATCCTACAGCCATGGCCCCCAAAAACAACGCCAAGGGTGCCGCTAAGGGCAAAGGCAAAGATGCCGGTGAGGAGAAGGGTAAAGGCAAGGGTGCTGTGAAGGGGGCGCAGACAATTCAAGTGCGGCACATTCTTGTATGTTTCACATCTCTTTTCCTTCAACTCTGGTCTTAGATTTGGCTGCGTAGCTTGCAGTGCGGATGTAGCCTGCTACAGTCTAAAGACAAAACACTAATGCAGATCCAGTGTGAGAAGCATGCAAAGAAGGAAGAGGCCCTGGAGAAGCTGCGCAATGGGTCCAAGTTTGACGAGGTTGCGCGCGAGTTCTCGGAGGATAAGGCTAGGCTAGGTAGGTGGTGTTGCTGTCGGATCATCGAAACCATGCAATATGTTGCTGATGTGACCCAGGAGGTGCGCTTGGCTGGAAGACCCGAGCAGAATTGGAGCCCGCGTTCGAGTCTGTGGCTTTTGAGCTGGAGTCCAGCACGACTGCTAAGCCAAAATGGGGAGAAGCGAAGACAGGTCATGGCTATCATATCATCATGGTTGAAGGTCGGAAGTAAAGACAATTGTGACGCTCACATCGAACCGATGTATACATTTGCGTTGATCCTCTAATTCGATAACCCCTCAAGGGATGCTGCTTCCGTGTGAAATGCTTCATGTTTGTTCTGAACTCTAAGAACTCTAATGACAGTTTATTCTGTACATGAGATGAATTTTCACCCATGAATTGAAGCTGCTTGAAACTACTGCGCCTTCTTGGCATTTTCAAGCTTGGCCTTCTCCTTGGCCTTCTTCTCTGATCTTTGCACCACGGCTTCGGCGCCAATGCCACCGAACACCAAGCCAATGCCTAGCCATTGTCCAGCGGAAAGGGAGTGACCAAACCAGAACACACTCAAAAGCATGGTCAACATCTTGCGGGTGACGGTCACAGTGACCAGCAGCAGAGATGAGAAGTGCGACAAGGTATAGAAGATGAACAATTGGCCGACAGCACCGCAAGCCGCGAATCCGAGCACATGTTTCAACGCTTCGGGGTGACGAGTGAGGAAGGAGATGGCCGAGAACAGCTCCGTCTCAGTGGAGGGAGGGATGGGAATGGGTAGCAAATTGTGCACAATACCACTCCGAGACACGTGGGGCATGATCAAAAGATACGCAGAAGTCAGAAGCGTAGAGAGGACATTTTGCGCAACCATCATCTGGGGCCCAGAGAAGCGGGTGTACCTCTTGGGAGAGGTGAAGACATGATCTTGCGTAGTATTTGTCAGGCCGTCAAGCAGCAGGTTGATAGACAACAGAAAGATACCCCACATGGAAGAGCCGGACTGCTTCTCCGCCGATGCAGCAACCTTCTTGCTCGTTCCTGGGTGGTGCAGGGTGAAGGTAGCAACGCCGAGAGTGACTAGGAGCACAACACCATACTTGTATAGCGGGTACTTCTTGCGGAAAATAGTCAAGTGTAGGAGCATGACTGGGAGGAGCTTGCATGATTTGGCAAGAATAAAGGTGAGGTAGTCGATATGCGCGAGACTGGCGTACCCGAATGGAGACGCGAGTGACGAGGAAATGCTAACCAGAAGCAATGGGAAGATAATGCTGCGCGTGGGGAAGATCGAGGGCATGCTCTGGCCCTTGGGTGTAGAGAGGTAGAGGTAGAGGAAGCCAGTGATGGCGGCAAAGGATGACTGAATGGTGTTCAAGACCAGAGAGTAAGTGAAGCGCTCTGTCTCAGGCTCAGGGTCGGCAGCGCTTGCAGGGTGAACGGCATAGCTGGTTGTGGTAATTGCTTCCTGTAGGACACCCCATGAGAGGCTTTCATCCGTTAGTGTTCGATCGCATGATCCTCGAGGAATCGACATACAATGCCGCGTAAATACCAAGCACGCAGATGAGCAGCTGCATCAATCCAGGAGTGTCGGCGACTGTCTCCAGGGTCACAGCTACCTTTGCCGGGATGGTCTCTTGAACATTCACTGGATATGTAGCGCGTCCATTGAGATGCTTCTCAGCAACTTGGGCGGCGGCTTCGGCTTCGGCTTCATTGCGCATTGACTGCGAGGGAGTTCGCTGTAGCGGAGTTGTTTGCTTTTGACGGCCCATTGTAAAAGTGTCAAAGACAAGAGTAGGACTCAAGATGAACTAAAATCGGTCCAAAAGAGGGATCTGAAGGTTGCGGTCCGGTCAGGGAAGTATGGAGGAAATGTCACCCTTAAATCCGGACTTCTAAAACAAAAAAAAAAAAAGATGATGCCATGTGTTCTTAGGTCGCGAAGCTTATCAACAATCAATGATCGCCCTAGCCCCACCTCTAAACCCTGAAGAAGGCTAAGAGGGTATGGTATGAGAGCAAGCAGCCCTGGTATTTGAGAAATGTGTATTTCCCTATAAGCTTCTCGCAATATCTTGCAGAATTGACTCTGCGATTCATCATACTCTTTCTCTCTCACTTCAGGCAAGCGGTGTAGCCTGTGTTTTCAAAATACTAGGCGGTGAGCGAGCAAATTGCCAAATCAATGGGCCATTTTCCATCTAAAAGCCGCAAAAGACTCAAACAGCTCCCACCTCAAGAATTCAAAGCAAACATGTCTACCAGACGATTTGAACAACCTTGCCCCGAACCGTCTGCACTCAGCAAACTTATAGAAGCTGCCGATGCATCTGGCAACCCTTTCTCAGCAACTACCCTTCAAATCCTGCACAATCTCCAACACCAGCACCTCTGGACCTCTTTGCAAATTCACGACATCTCTACAGCCTCGGGTGCCTCGAAAGATTCCTCGAAAGGCCCAATTACCCCTTCGCCGGACGATACTTCACCAACTTTGATTTCCGGCATTCCTCCACACCGTGTATACACGCATCCAGATGAGCAACTTTACATGTTGGAACAAGGACTCCGTGAAGATGACCTGAAGCCAGAGCGACTTTTTGTGATCCCCACTGCACAAGGCCAGGCGTGGAGTCTACGGCGTATGGCTGCTGTCTTTGATGCGATGTCGGAAGTTCAAGCGGATGAGAGCACGGGGGAAGGCAACACCGCCAAGGCAGAGCAGCTGGCAAAGTACTACAAGAGGCGGGAGAAGGCCCGCGAGACATCGGAATGGGGTGGGAAGAGAGTCTTATTGGCAATGGTTGATAAGGGTATGGGTGGAGAGGGGACGGTGGTTTACTATGTTGTGCAAGAAGGCGAAGTCAAGCCGCGACAGAACTGAGTAACCTTAGAAGGATCGGTCTACGCGTACAACAAAAGGTGGAAAGGGCTGGAGAGGCATGATTTTCATTCAGCTCGACTGATCAATCGAAAAGTCGGCTTACATATGTACGCCGAGATGAGATTATTCACAAACATCATACATGCGGCCACCGGGTATACTTCGTGCAAATGCACAAACGAGCAAGGGCCAAATATTCGGTTGGGTACAAAAGGTGATGCAATGGTACAAAAATTGATTCAGGGGATTTGGGGCGAGACTCAAAGCAGCAAGTTCTCGCGGTCGTTCTTCAGCATCTGGTCTTGCTCCAGCAGACAGCTTGTGCAGTACCGATCATACCACTGCTTCACGCTACCTGCATTCTCTGCGAAAATACGTCCCGCCTGGGCTGTCTGAGCAGCTTGCGCTTCGTCATTATTCCCAGATGCGTTGCCGCCAAGCAGGATCTCAACCTGACGACACCGTCGAAGTTCTTCGCGGAGCCAGCGCTCCCATTCGTTTTGAATGACCTCCTTCTCGATGCTGTTCACAACGCGCAGCGCAACCAACAAGTTGTGTCGATATGATCCGAGACGTTCACGCGTCTGCTGGAATCGCTTCGCTGCACTCTTGGTCATCGCGTCCCGAGGCCCGGAGGTGCTGAGGGAAAGAGGTAGCTCTGCGTATCGCATCGTGTTCTCGTGGAAAGCACTAAAGCAGCTGCTTGCGTTTCCAGTAGTGTTCCAAATAGTTGTGTTGGCAACAGCCTCGTCGATGTCGCGGATATAGATTGCCTTGCTCATGACCATGTTCGGCTGAATTCCCAGCCTTGCCATGAAATTGCTTGCATGTCTCTCATGCCACCAGTCCCACGTATCCCGCGTAGAATAGAAGCTATTCAAAAGCCCGCTAAAGACCAACAAAACCAGAATGACCTTGTGGGCGCTCACAGTCTTGACGCACCAAGTGACAATACCAACAATCCACTGCATGACCATCGAAAGAGTGGTTTCCAGAAGGGATAAGGAAGTCTCACGGAGGAGCTGAACCATAGTCCGCTGGACACGGGGCTTGCGAGGCTCAATCTTTACGTTGAGGCCCACGCCGTTGAAATGAGAAGTATTGCTCTGCCGTCCGACATGGCCAAAGATGGTGATGGCTTTCTTGGTACGGCTATGTGCTCCTAGGCGACGCACCTGGTCGCTCACAAGGTCGACAAGGTCCAGGGCGTCTTCCTCCAGGTCGTCTTTTGCTCTTTTGTTGATAATACCTAAAATAGAAAATGAATACCAAATACATATTTGCCTGTTGAGGAAATCAATGTTGACTTACTCTGCAGGCCATAAGGAGTCTTCAGCCATTCGACTTTGGTGTAGACAGCGAGCTTGCTCTTTGACTTGGCCACGAAAGTAATGACGATCTTGCTGACCAGTCGGAAGGATCGTCGAAAGGGGAGGTGCCAAGGAGTTCTCTTGTCGGTAATCACGTAGCATAGGTGATCATTGAGGACGTCGATGATTTGATAGTCGGAGATTGCATTGTCATGGGTTCCTCCTATAGCATGTTAATTCATCCTTTTGTTCAAGTCGCGAGAGGGGTGAAGACTTACCCAACATGTCAGTCGTTGCGATCTGGTACGAAAAGTCTCGTCTGAGGTGTTTTGACTCTGTAGCAGCCCATGGCCCTTGTTTGATGTCTGTGCGACGATTCGTCAGTATAAATCAATATTTGGTGATCTCACATCACTCACCCTTGGCCTGTCGTTCGTGGAGCAGAAGCTGCCAAACAGCACTCTTATCTCCAAATAAGATATGGAAGAGTGCCTTCGGACTGATATCAAGCACCTTTTCAGTCGCCAAAACAAGGTCCCCTTGAGGAACATACTCCACCGGCTGGGTAGGAAGTCTAAACTTCGCCAGATCCCGCCCGCGACCATTCTTACTTCCGTCAAGATCAAGATCTTTGTCAATGTAGATTGGAACCCGCAGGTCTTTGGCACGGCCATGGGCCATGAGGCTTGGGTCTGCATTATCGACTCCCGACGAAATATCCTCCCAGCTATCGGCACTGGTACCCCTTTTAGGAGAGCCAGTATCCATCTTGATCAGTTCTTTGAGGACATTTTCGAGGGACATGGGTTGAACGGCGATTGATCCTTGGATCAAGAAGTTCAGTCGCTTTTGAAGGAGTCGGAGAGGCTCAAGCCAGGTTTTGATCGTGATTCGACCAGGCATATCGCTGCCAAGGGGAGGAATAGTGTGAAGGAAGAGGAAATCAGAATCTCTGCCGGGGGCAGCTGTCACCTCTTTGATACTTTCCAAGGAGACGCTCGTCGTCAACACTAATCCAAAGTGATGGCTGTAGAAGTAGATATTCCGAGTAGTGACATAGGCTCTACCGGGAAACTCTTGTTGATCATTTGGACTCCAGGTTGCCCTGAACACCAAGACCAAAGGTTCTTCTCTCTTAACATCAGGGAAAAGCAGTCGGAACTGAGAATCCTGGATCCGCAATTGCTGCGGATAGATACTGGGATATTCGAACTCGGCAGCACCAATCACCGCTCGTTGGATCTTGGATGCGTCTCCATCAAGGCTCACTGTCTGTCTGTGGCGTGGTCCTGATGGATGCTTGTTTGCCGCATCTGGTAGATCAGTTTGGGCCGCAATACTCTGCTTCTCGGAATCGCTCATGACAGATGGAGGTCGGCCTTCTGGTGAAATATCTCGATCTCCGTTGGTAGTATGATGATGCTTTTCCAGCTGAAGTTTGTTGATGAAACCCCAATTTGAAGAGCCCCAGAGATTCGCCATCATACCACTGGGCATACCACCTGTGCTATCAACAGAGCCTAATCCAATGCCTCTTTCCTGATTCACAACAACTGCAGCCTTACTCATGCTGGTTGGAGCAGGTGGGTTGGCAAGTGTGGGAGGGGCAAGATTTGCTCCAGGTTCATCAATGTTGCTCAAACTGCGGCCTCGGCTTCCGGCTCCCTCGCTCACATTCACAGGTGTATTTCCACCGTATGGAAGGATATTATGACTGGCAGAGATGAGACTAGCTATACCACCAGCCGGGCCTGGGACAGTAGGAGATGTGGGGGCAGCAAGGTTTGACTTTCGGTGGAGGTCAAGCTTCTGTTTGAGACGAGATGCGTGCTCTCGGGCAGAGCTTTCGCTGTCCAACCCAGTTAACCTTCGGCTTATATCAGAACTGGCCCGATAAGCAAGTCCATTTTCCGGTACAGGCAACGTTGAGCTTCGACTTTCGATTGGGGTCGTTTCGTCGTGGTGATGCGGGGTGAACGAATCACTAGGGTCTGCGGTAAATTCTGGGGCAGGAGGTTGAGATATGGCGAAAGCAGGGTCTTGAACAGTTACTTTTCCAGATACCGACAAATCCGTGCTGGTAGGATTCTCCAAAGCTTTCTGTTTGGCAGACTCAAACGTTCCAATCCATTCCATCAGCTCCTTCTGGTTTTCTGCCTGCAGCATAATGGTGTTGTTCGTGGTCTTGACTTGGAAACAGAAGCGCCGCTCCTCTTGGAAAGCGGGCCGAACACTGCACAAGAGCACACCAATCCGCTCACTTTCCTCGACACCGCCAGTACGGGCACCTTGCACAAGGCAGCCAAAGATGCCGTGCTTCAGGAAAGCCCAGCGGCGGACCCAGGTCGTGCGGCTTGGCTTTCCGGAGATTGTTCGAAGAAAAACCCACCCTTGCTTTTCTGGTCTGACATCCTTGCCCATGTTCATTGTTGACAGAGGACGAGAACCGAGGTAGGGAACGGTAGAAATGGAATAATCCTCCAATTCGCGAGAAGGCCTAGCCACGATCTCAGCAGCCTCTTCGATCTGTTTCCGAGTTGTAAAAAGCTCTCTTTTGGAAGACCTGTCGCTTGCTTCCATCTCATGAACCCAGCCCTTGATCCGGTCCATTTCATTGGACCATTTCGAGAACGTGCCACTATTGTTGTTGTGGAAGCTGCGAAACTCCCGCCATTGATCGAAGGAAATTCGCACCAATAGTCGATCGAGCGCATTTCGGACTTGAGGCGACTCAACAGAGAAGTCCATGGACGCCCGTAGATAGGCCTTGCGGGCTTCGTGGAGCTGGAATGCCTCTTCCCTCAAAGCCGACGGTTCTTTGGATTTCGACTGCGAAGAGTATCGGGATTGTAAATAGTCGTACTGTTTTTGGGATTGTTCGAGAGCGCGCCGGACATCCTATAAGAAGATCATGTGGTGTCAGACGGAAACGTAAACAATAGGGTCTAGTCAACCGATACCTTGAAATGCCGCAAGTCCTCGTTCATGAATACTCGGATGGGTTCGGCAATCATGGCCTCCATTTTCTTCGTCGAAGCTACCAATCCGTTCCACAGGTCTTTCGAGCCATCTCCACACCTCCTCATGGCCAACAGTGTATAGTCATGATCAACCACAGCTTCGGAGACGACCAGGGGGTGATTCGAGTAGGTAAGAAAGCTGCTGACTACACTCTCCAGACTAGCCAACTCGGAGGAGAGTTTCGTCGCAGCTCGGGCGTAGCCGTCGAGCCATTTCTCGATGAATTCTATCTGGTCACAGAAGTGGTGGGTCGTGGCGCGAAAGGTTGGCGAGTCGAGAGCAGCTTCTTTGAGGCCGACGGGACTGCAGGAACAGGCGAACATCAGCATTGGAAGTAGAGACAGTATGAGAGCACTTACACCACGCTCACCAGCTGCCCGACTTGGGGTAACGGGGTATGCGCTTGAGTCGACATCTAGCGCATGCCTCCCTACACTCGCACACTGCAAAATGGACACAAGGAAGGAGCTAGGTCAATGAGATCCTTTGCTACCACGAGGACACAGAGTCAATGGTGAAGACGATGTTCAAGAAGCCTTGAGAGAGTCCACGTGCTAGTGACCTGGACCTCGCTCTCTGGAGACTTCTTGCTATAATTGGCTACGTCAGGCAGTTCCCCGGTTTGGTGGCCTCAGGTGTCTCGGCGTCCACTCTGGGCGGTTTCCACGGTGAAAGGCGGTGGGTGAATTTTTTTTCTTTCTGCCACAAAGTCGGCGCCGAAGCTGGTGATCTTCTAGAGACAGTGTACCAGCATACGCCCAGCGCAACAATGGAGCCCCCTTCCAAGAAGATGCGCACTTTGATGGATGACGATAGCTCCGACTCTGGAGATGATGCTGGTGGGGTACCCCTCGGCCAGTCTGCCGAGTCGAGCTTCAAGATCAACGAAGACTTTGCCAAGCGATTCGAGTACAATAAGAAGAGAGAAGAGGTCGCAAGATGTAAGTTGCAACTGTTTTGAATCTGGATAAATGTTAAAGAGTATCTTGATGCTGACTGTTGTCTCTCTTAATAGTGGAAGCGAAGTATGGCAAGACCAACATGGGAAAAGGCCGCGCCGATGAGCCAGAGGAGGATGAGGAATCTTCTTCTGATGAGGATGAGGATGAGAACGGAGAGTTGGCCACGGAGGCCCTCGATGCAGAGATTATGGCTACTCTCAAGGCCATTCGCTCCAAGGACCCTGCCGTGTACGACAACAATGTTACCTTCTACACCAAGTTCGACGATGATGCCAACGTCACTCCCAAAGAAAAGCAAGAGAAATCTATGACTCTGCGCGACTACCATCGCCAAAACCTTTTGGCCGGTATCGACCCCGCGGAGGATGCGGATGAAGATGCTCCCAAGACCTTTGCACAGGAACAGGCGGACCTGAAAGATGCAGTTGTTAAGGCGATGCACGGTGCCGATTCTGACGAGGAGATGGACGACGCGGAAGACAACTTCTTAGTTCGCAAATCTGGACCGGTTGACTCTGCGCCTAAGGCGGAAGTCAAGCTGGACATTGAGAATGCAGACAAGGACCCCGAAACCTTCCTTTCCAACTTCTTGTCCTCGCGAGCATGGATTCCCGAAGGCCGTGCCAATGAACTCCAACCCTTTGACTCAGATGATGATGATGAGGTGGATCGGGCAGATGCTTTCGAGGAGGCCTACAACTTCCGCTTTGAGGATCCTAGCAAGCTCAACGAGAAGATCATGACCCATGCCCGTGACATGACCAACGACCAGTCTGTTCGCCGAGAAGAGAAGAGCGCGCGCAAGAAGATCCGCGATGCCGAGCGTCAGCGCAAGGAGGAGGAGAAGAAGCAGCGCGAGACCGAGAAGAACCGTTTGCGCAAGCTCAAGGCAGAAGAACTTCAGAACAAGGTCAACCAGATCAAAGAAGTTGCTGGCTTACGGGCTGCTGAGTTCACTGATGAAGATTGGGCCCGCTTCCTAGACGACGCCTGGGATGACAAAGAGTGGTCCAACGAGATGGCCAAGCGATTTGGCGAAGACTACTACGAAGATCAGGATATTTCGGGCAAACACCCTAAAAAGCCTGAGTGGGACGACGATATCGACATCAAGGACCTGATTCCCGACTACGAGGACGAAGAACCCACCAAGCCTCTTTTGAGCTCTGATGACGAGGATGAGGAAGATGACGAAGCTTCTGGTTCCAAGAAGAAGAGCAAGGCCCAGGAGAAGCGTGAACAGAAGCGCGAGGCTCGCAAGGACAAAATGCGCATCGATGAAGCCGTCGAGCGGAACCTTGACCTCGATATCACTCTTCTCCCTGGTGCTACCAAGAAGAACGCGACCCGTTTCCGCTATCGTGAGACTTCTCCTCAGAGCTTCGGTTTGACAGCCCGCGATATCCTGATGGCAGACGACCAGCAGCTCAACCAATTTGCTGGTCTGAAGAAGCTTGCTTCCTTCCGTGAAGCCGAGAAGAAGGAGAAGGATCAGAGGAAGCTGGGCAAAAAGGCCCGACTTCGCCAGTGGCGCAAGGATACCTTTGGTAACGAGGACGGTCCCGAGTTCAAGTTCGGTGGAGATGCACCTCTCGAGAAGGAGGCTGAGAACGAGACTAAGCTGGATATCCGCGAAGGTGATGGACAGAGGAAGAAGAGAAAGCGGTCGAAGAAGAACTAAGCGCAGGCGCAATTTTAAAAGCCGGTGTCGTGTATAGTTTTGACAACCTTGGCATCTATGGATGTGAACAACTTTTGGGGACCGGGCATGGAGTTAAATCTATTTATTTGCATTCAAGGTTCTTTTCTTTTGGATGTTTTGACTTTGTAGACGTTAAGATAAGCCTTTTGCTTGGCTCGTATAATTGTCCATTGGGGACTTCTCACTCGTCCGTACCCAAATATATCCATTTCCACCCGCCCTCCCGTGTGAAGTCGCCGAAAGTTACCATCGCCCAGTGGAAATCACATTCAGCCCTCGCCCTCAGATGTCCATCATCATTCACTCTTGGTAGAAAATATTCGAAAATATCAATTCACATCTGAACAGCCAAGTTCTGGTGCATTCACAATTGGCCCGAGTCTGTGTCATATGCAATAATGTCTATGTGGCTTACGGACATATGTGAATATATTTTAGTGCATGAACCGTCTACTTGGCCCGACCATGCAAGTATAAAAGGTATAGATCCTGCGCATGAGAACGACATATCAGATAAGCCCACAGACCTATCCTAGTTTCTTCATAACCTGGTATCAGCGTCCCGGTTTCCTGCAATTCTGCAGGTGACCTGTGTCTGTCATATTTCCTAGTTGGCCCAGGCCGATGCGCAGACAAGTGGACCCTAGGAGGATCATGATTGGCCCGTGCCTAGCGTTGTCCAGGTACATCGCACATGCGGCTGACCTCCACATCAAAGTTTGTACCCGTTACCTTGATAACACCGAGAAAATGGCTCATAGCCGGCTTCTCCCCGAAAAGGTATTTCGTCGCGCGAGTAGAGTATCAGTAGCCTAAGATGTACAATCGTGTTGCTGCGTCTCGTAGAGGATCATGCCAAGAAAAGGTCTCAGCTATAGTCAGGGAGTACGAGACCATAGCTCAAGTCAACTTTGAATCTTCCGTGGTCTCTGCACAGCACAAGATGAATTTGATCATGCGAACCGCAAATAAAAAGTGTCCGATTCAAATGCGACCAATACTACGTGTATGTCCCTAGGCTGGACCAGCGGTTTGCTGGTTGCCACAGGGTTTGGGCTTTCGGATACTCGGGGCAAGGAAAAAAGGAGGTCCTCGCCCCGTAGGTGTGGAGGTCCGGCATTGGACGGGGTCAGATACGCGGTACGGGCTGGATACGGTGTCCACTGGGCGCTTGGACTCTCGTTGCTCCGACTACGATTCTGGCCAGTATTCCATATAGACGGATTCCAGATGGATAAGGAAGGGAGCAAAACGAGTCCGGGGGTACAAGAGGCATGAATGAATCGATCCCACCAGGTTTATGGTCAAATACGAGCCCATTTGGCCCTGTAAAAGCAGAGGACAGCTGATGAAAACAGATGCAGAAATTTTCGGGCTCGGGAGATATCGGCAAGGCCTGGAGGCAATACCTGCACATTTCGGTAAATACGGACCCCTGGCCGACCTGATTGGGTGTTAGTCTCCTGCGTTCGCTTCCACCCGCGTACGGCAGTATTTTATTTTTCTGCCCCCTTCCGCCCCTTCTCTTCCTTTTTCTTCTCATCCCCGGTGTTCCTTCTTGACACTTCTCCATCTCCTCTCTTCTTTCCGTTGTTGCATCTATTTCTTGCACAACCTTCATCATGTCTAAGGGTGATGTTAACCAGGGCGACAAGTCCGTCTTCGGCATGCCCGTAAGTCTTTCCTCCTGCTGAGTTCGCCTCATCCTCGACTCGTCGCGACAATGGACCTGGATGCATCATTCGGACTTTGTCCGTCTCGATACCACCAGGATCATTGCCAACACAGAGAAGAGACGGGCAAGCTTGGTTTCGATGATGAATTGGCTGGAACAAACGCGCTAACAAAAATTTTCACAGGGATTCGTCGTCGACTTCTTGAGTATGTGCCACGTCTCAACTTTCCAGCCATGGGCGGGATTCACCCGATCACAACAATAGAATAAATACTAACCGGTTTTTAGTGGGTGGTGTCTCCGCCGCTGTCTCCAAGACCGCCGCTGCCCCCATTGAGCGTATCAAGCTCCTGATCCAGAACCAGGTTAGTCATCCCTTTCCATCAAATTAACCCATCGGCGTCAATCAAGGAAGGACAAAATTTACTAGAGCAGCAATTACGAACTTGAATCATCTTTTTAGTCGTTCTTGTCGTGGTCACTGCTCGATTGAAAATTTTTTCCCTCCCGTGACGATCCGCAAAGGGGCATCTATTTGTTTATTTGAGAATCGACATCTAATCTTCCTTTTTCCCCTTATAGGATGAGATGCTCAAGGCCGGTCGTCTCGACCGCAAGTACAACGGTATCGCCGACTGCTTCAAGCGTACCGCTGCTGCTGAGGGTATGGCCTCCCTGTGGCGTGGTAACACCGCCAACGTTATCCGTTACTTCCCCACCCAGGCTCTTAACTTTGCCTTCCGTGATACCTACAAGTCCATGTTCGCCTACAAGAAGGACCGTGATGGATACGCCAAGTGGATGATGGGTAACCTTGCCTCCGGTGGTGCTGCCGGTGCCACTTCCCTCCTCTTCGTCTACTCCCTGGACTACGCCCGTACCCGTCTGGCCAACGACGCCAAGTCCGCCAAGGGCTCCGGTGAGCGCCAGTTCAACGGTCTCGTTGATGTTTACCGCAAGACCATCGCCTCCGACGGTATTGCCGGTCTCTACCGTGGTTTCGGTCCCTCCGTTTTCGGTATCGTTGTTTACCGTGGTCTCTACTTCGGCATGTACGACTCCCTCAAGCCCGTCCTCCTTGTCGGCTCCCTTGAGGGCAACTTCCTTGCCTCCTTCCTGCTCGGCTGGACCGTCACCACCGCTGCCGGTGTTGCCTCCTACCCTCTGGATACCGTCCGTCGCCGCATGATGATGACCTCCGGTGAGGCCGTCAAGTACAAGTCCTCCATGGATGCTGCCCGCCAGATCGTCGCCGCTGAGGGTGTCAAGTCTCTCTTCAAGGGTGCTGGTGCCAACATCCTCCGTGGTGTTGCCGGTGCCGGTGTCCTGTCCATCTACGACCAGGTCCAGCTCATCCTCTTCGGCAAGAAGTTCAAATAAATGACTCGCCCCTAAGCGATCATTTGCCACCTGTAGTTATACTGGAGTCGGGGTTGGTTCCCTGCCTGGTGTAACCGCTAGGCGATGGGAAGCAGAGGTTGTGGGACTGCAAAAGATAGATGCGTCAAGAAATGGGTTCTGGGGGATCTTGAAGCATAGAAAGGTGTGATTCTTCCCTTTTTGTACCCGATGTATTTTACTGCCTGCAAGCTCTTTTTCATTTCTTCGAAAACTGTATTTTCTTCTACGTATCATTCTCTCTCTCGCTCTCCCTTCTCCGTAGTCCACGTGTGTAGAGTTACACACAATATAGACCATCGAGTTATCTGAGCTGGTGAGGCTGGTGAAGATTTCTCTCATCTCGCCGGGATCCTCTTAAGGGCTCACACAGGTGTTCATACATTGATGGCCATGTTGCAAGCCCTCAAACTGGCTCTGCTTCATGTTTCAAGCCCCCTTTATAAATTTTCCTAATTGGTATGTTGATACGTGGCGACAAGCTCCAAGCTTGGGTGGCAAGTATCAGCGAGGGGCCCACCAAATGTGAAAGCTATAAGGAAATCTTCTGGACAGACCACTTGTCTTTGTGACCCGGATCCACGGCCTATTCCAACCGGCGCTATCCTCTACTGGGAAAAGCATCGCTCAAACCTCATCACTGCGTAGCTCAAAGTGGTCGCCCCACAGTTGAAAGCGCATGACGTCTGGGGCTGGAGCTTCTTGACTTCCCAGCTGCTCACTCGAACTTCTTCTTCAGCACTTCCACTCTGCAAATCATGTCTGCCTCCGGAGGAATACCAACCTACACTTCTGCGCCTGTCAATGCAAACAAGAAAGAAAGCACACAGGCGTCCACCTCGCAACCAGAACCCGCCACCGCAATCGAGTCATCCATCACAGCGCCCTCGCAACCCGCAACCACCACTGCGACTGCAACTGCTACAGCGCCTTCCTACTCCCCGATCTACGCGACGGCGCAACCAGAAGCTCCTCCAGCCCAACCCGGCGCAGCACCAAGTCTGCCCGTCCCAACAGGCGCAGCCTCAAGCAACCTCACAGCAACACCGACAACCACACTTCCAACCGCAACATCGATATCTTCATACTCCCCGCCGGCTCCCCAACCAGGCGCAGTGCCACAGCCTCCAACCCAGGCAACAGGCTCTCCAGTACCTCCTCCGCCGAAAACAGGCGAGACCGTCACTCAACATCCGCCACACCCTCCTGCCACATTCACTCAATCCTACTCTTACCAGCCTGCTTCTTCTATCCCAAATTCAACATCGGCCCCTTACTCCTCAGTCTACCAAACGCATGCCGGTGCAAGCTCTCGTACCCAGGGTCTACCCCTGCACTCTTCGAGCGGTAGAGGCGGAGGCGCCAATGATATCTTCGATGACGAGCCTTCGTTAATGAATACGGCCAAGTCGTGGTGGCAGACTGCTGGGACGAAGCTGGCGGAGGTCGAGGCGGAGGTCTGGAAGCGGATCAATAATGCTCATGATGAGTAGGTTGAGCAAATTGACAGTGTATATTTAGGTATTAAGTCTCAATTGGGTTTGGGTTTTTATTTCTTTTCAAAGGTCATGGTTTATCGGAGAGGAAGGTCTGATGAGTTTGCAGGATGGTAACCCTATATGTTTTCAGATCAAATGGTTATTGTGAAATACAAATGTGCATCCTGAACTAACCTGATTTTCTTAATTACGGGACTCGGATTTTGGAGCCGAGTTTGTCTGAAATTATACTCTAGACATACCCTTCAAACACTCGAGGGCAGAAGCATGTATAATATGGTAGATTTCTCACCGTTCGGGTGTCCGTGTAGGATGCAGCAGCAAGTCCAAAATGCGCTGAGAAACGAGGCAGGGTGCCCGTCTGAGTATTTTGTTATATTTCGTATTTCAAGCGAAACTGATTTAGGTGTCGTCCAAAACTGCGGAGACCTGATAGATACCTGGACAGCCCAGTAGCTATATTTATTTCTGTAGGCCTTGACTTCCAATTTAATCTTTCTGGTTGCTACTATCTCGAGTGCAGTTCAGTATATCGGAAAAAAAAAAGAAATAGCATATAGTCTTGAACTCGAGAGAAGATGAATCTCTCGAAAATTGATTGAGAAGAATATCAGCGGGGCCCAACGCTAAGCGAAGGACCCCATAACTACCTAAAGAAGATATGTACTTCCAACAAAACCCGATCCACCCATATGTCGTGAAGAAAAGAGGACCCACACAAACACATAAAGTCCGGACCCATGAGCTCTCAGTGAAATCAATGAAGATGACCGAGAGCACAATCACGACAGCAGCCAAAGCAGGGAACCATGCAGGTCAGTGCAGAACAGTAAAGACGACCGACAAAGCATATTTTTCAGTGACAAGGCGAATGTCCATCGTGAGTATGGTAGCCAGAGTAGGCGCCATAAAAAGATCAGATATTAGGAAACGTGTAAAAAGTAAGAAAATTGCGAATCTGCGGGTATGGTTGAAGCCCGAGACTCGATGCGAAGAACAGCATGCCATAGAAAGAAGATTGTGAATCAAGACAGACACTGGGGGTATTGATGATTGTCGCAGAGGAAATCCAGTTCCAGAAAATGCCACTGCAAATCCAGCATCGTCTCGATGAACACAACGAAATAACACCTTGGGACGCCAACATGTAAAGGAAAAATAAAATAAAAAGACAAATCCAACGCCGGTAATCCACATCAACGTGATCATGTTGCAAAGCATTTCCCGAAGAAAAAGCTCATTCTTTTCTTGATGAATCGTGACAAAAAATTCAAGGAGAAGCACGTCAAAAGCGGTCCGGACCAGCCTTGACGACCATATTATGGGTAAACGTTTGAATCCCAGGAGGGGACTCCAAAAAAAAAGCAAGAGACGAACGCCGATCATGAAGGTAGAGCTTTACATAGAGCCCAGACGAAGAAGCGCCTCTACCGCAGCGCGTTCCTGGGTATCAAAGGTGCGGGGCGCCGATTTGGCCACAGTGGGGCTGTTGCCGACACCAAAAAGAGGCTGCGCGCGAGCCGCAACGTTGCTTTTCATGATCCCACCGGTGTTATTCAGCGAGCGTGCACGTAGGGCGTCCGCCCCAATCTGCGCCCAATCTTCTTCATCGGTCACGTCGCCTTCATTCCAATCATTCTCCTGAAGGTCGTCCGGCGCCTCGGAAGAAGAGCAGTACTCGTCGCCGTCGAGCGACATTTTGTCAGCCTCGTGCTCGAGCATGTCCAGGTCCCGGGCGCCGAAGCCCATGTCTTCAGCGGTGTACGAGAATGCCACCGAGTCGCGCACACTGCTCGCATACGGATCGCGTCCTCGTGCCCACCCCGAGTGACCCTCGATCTGCAAACCGCGCTGCTGAAAGGATCCGGCGAGGCTGGATGGTGGCGACGACGCGTTGAAGGAGCGCTCTCGGGCAGGGTCTCCGTCTCGTCTCGCGTCCCATCGACCCCAGCCGACCTTTTCAAAGACCACGTCGCCGTCGACACCTCCTGCTTCGCCGCCGTTGCCTCGGCCCTCGAGTGCAGATACCACAAGCCGACGCGCTTTGGCAGGCGGGATGCGGGAGAAACCTGGCACGGAGGTCGTCAGGAAGCCCATGACGTGGCGGATCGCCAACGGACCCTGCTGGAGCAGGATGTCGGGCAGATGATGCTTGGCTAGCATGGCGGGAGTGATATCGCCGGCGCTATCGTGGTCCAGTTCCAGCGTATGCGCGGACCGCTGGTTGAGGCTGACGCCGTCATCGTCCTGCAAATCGATGTCGGAGTCCAACTGCGGCACCGTGGATAGTGGCGAGCCGGGCGACAGTACCTGGCGCTGTTTAAAGGCTTGAGGAGGAAGCGTGGGCGAGATGGAGTTGGGTGGCGTGGGAAGCATGGCGGGTTGACCGCGAGCAGCGGGCTTCCCGGCGCTTATACGGGGCCGAGGGATATCGACAGAAGCGGTCTTGCCAGCAAGAGCCATAGCGATGCTGGAGTTGGTCTGAGAAGCCATGATGAAGAGTTGAAGAAAGAGTTCCACGAGTGTCTGATTTCGCGCCAGAAGGTATGAGTCAGACGGGCGTTCCAAACAATGCGCCGCCACGGCACGCGATTGGGGGCAGGAATCGGTGGCGACTCGGGTGCCTTAGGGATGACAGAAAGTGAGACTTACCTCTTTTTACAGTGACAAAGAAACCGAAGGATGTGAATGCGCGTTGGGGAAAACGGTAGGGGGAGATACGCGGAGACGTCCACGTATAGTTGGAGATTGCGACGCGGCAAGGGGAACGCGACTAGAAGACAGATCGGCGATCAGTCTTAAGGGGGTGCGAGCGTAGCGAGAATAGTCAGAGAAGATAAATAGTTTGCAAGACGCAAGACAAGAAGAGGTAGGAGTACATTAAAAAAGGAGGGGTGATTGTGCGACGGGGTATTCAGCGACTATACAGCCTTGGAAGGGGAAAGTATGGGACTCCGCAGGCGCAACGCAGCCGGTGCCCGTGGGCGGGTTGATTGGCGCCTCGTGGATCGCCGGGTGCTTCCGGCTGAGGCTGGACTTCGATGATCTATGCTCGACGTTCATAGATTATGTTCTCAAGAAATGACGGATCCATCTCGCTATCTCTCTTCTCTGCTCTATCTCTCTCTCTCTCTCTCACTTTTCCTTCCAGATCGAATCTATAATCCCTGAAGGGATCCTCAGGGGACCCTAGTAACCCGGTCTCTTACACTAGAGTCATAGTACACGATAGACTTAGGGATTTCCCCTCAGACCCAGGGGTCCCGTGCTGAGTCCGAGATCGCCCCCCTCCCTCCTTATCGGCCACTTAGAACGAATGCGGGTGCTCGTGCTCGTTGCCCTGCAAGCGTTCTGAGGGCGCAACCCTATGGGGAAACCCACGTCTCCGTTGAAAGTATCCGGTACATTGCACATTCCTTTAATGATAAGCCACTCCTCCGGGCACGTGTTGCGTTGTCCCGATGATGATCATTTCTCTCGCCAATCTAACTTTTCTTTCTCTTTCCCAACTCTTACGTTGATGTGACATCCTTCGCACTGTCCTGATGTACCACCTGCCCCTCCCTGCTCCTCTATACTCAGCGGGGCCGTTTAAGAATCTGGACTCGGGCAGTGCATTGACGTCACCCGTGAGTACCGGATACATAGACTTGGCACTTACTCTTTGCGGCAACCCTTGTGCTTTCTACCTCCCCCACTAAACACCTGGACCTCCTGACGCGTATCCACGATCTATCAGTGATGCCTGAATAGAGAGTGACTCTTCCTGCATGGACCTCTCTGGAATGCGGTGCTGCATTTTCCAAAAGGACTTAATCCCTCATTGGTTGCCCCGTGGACCGAGGAGTCCGAGGGAATGCCGTGTGATGGGTAATGGCTTGGGCCACCTCTGGGAAGAGGGAATCGGCGGAGTGACCCCTCCATGCCTATCCTGGGAATTGGGGTCACACTTCCCTCGGCCCAGATATCAACTTGGGACACAAGACGCGCGAGAGAATATAGTCCATTGTGGGGAGAGATTAGACTATCTCCGGTCTTAGCGTAGGGTTCCCGCCCTGATAATATCTAGTATAGAACCCACTCTGCGGTATACCATGTTCGGCTTCACTACGAGGGATTATTGCTTCCGTCCATTCTCGGCTGCCGTGTTTCATCGCATCGATGCCCGAATGTGCGAGGCCCATTCTACGTACTCTGACTCGCGATGCCAATTTACTCAATTGGCTCCACTCCGAGGCCACATCTCATAGATCGACATAAACCTGAGTTGCAAGTTGCAAGTTTGAACTTGAACTTGAACTTGCGTGCATGAAGTCCTTATATCTCGTCAGTGGCTGATAATCTCTTGCCCTGATTTCCGATCATGCAATTTGTTCCAATGCTGCCTGCCACTTCACCCTTTGTCTCATACATACGCTCAGATAAAACCTGAGATTGAAAGAGATTCCAATGACCAGGCATGCATCTCTCTGCTGCGAGGGAGACTGCCCATCCGGTCAGCGGATATCGCGGACTGGGTGGGTTACTCCGGGTTGCAAAGTCGGCCAGGTTCTGTGCAGCCGCCACAGCCTGTACTTAATACACTCCTTCTACTAATGTGTCTGGCCTTTCCACGAAAGTTGGCTAGTGACCCCACAGTTTGCATCTTACCCCTCTCCCAGGTACGCTGGCCGAACTTTCCGTGTTCAGTCCCAGGGATTCCAACGAGCATGTTAGGCCCCTCCTTCCCCGACTGGGCCTTTGTAAAAAGTAGAGCTCTGCTGGTCCTATCATATGGGCTTTGGAGGGATGGCAGTGTTGCGAGGGGGGTTCACTTTGTAGTTTCAATTACGGGCGTGCGAATCGTGGCGGGTGTGGGGGCAGCACTGGTACAGTTGTTGATTTGTTCTCGGCTGTGAGAAACGTCAATGGTAGCATTTGGCCATGGAAAGAACATTGTGTGCATTTGCATGGCGTTTTTTGCTGGGTAAAATAATCTCAATTAAGGCTGTTGGGCGAAGGCGGGGAAAATCACTCCTCAGCTGCTAAGCTCGGAAAACTGGCCCCATGAGATCGGTCAATTGACTCGAGAAGATACCACCTGGTGGTCAAAACCCTCGCAGTGCAAGAATGATGTGCTTTTGTAGTCCAAGTTTGCAGTCCGAGGGACTTGTTCCTTCTCCATAAGCTTGGTCCTTTGAAGGTCCATGGCAAGTGCAGCGTCTTGGCTTTTTGACAGCCGCAATCCTGACTGGGACTTTCTTCTCTCTTCAGCTCACAATTGAGAATTAATGCCTAAAGCCAAGCTCCCTTCGACCGAAGAGCATGAGGAATGAATGATGTTCAAGAGCTTGCCTTCTCTCTCACCGGACGAATGGGATTGCTGGCTATTTCTTAGTGAATGCTATTTTCCCGGCGCGGGGTTGAGAGAGGATGGCTAAATACTCAACTTCTGTTTTGCCAGGATCGCTTCTTATAGCAGACGAGAAGCATGATAACAATGCTTGATACTGTATATCAGGGAGGCTCTCAGGATGTTTCCCATGACCATCGGAGCTGCTGTTTGTTTAGCAACTACCGTATTTGCCGTGACAAGCCCAGCTTCATTAGACTCGGATGTGTCAATTCTCATCCACAATGACTTACAAGGTGAGGAGAAGACGCCACACTGTTCCCATATGTCGACCTCAGTAATTAATGCCGCATGACATAGAAAGTTCGAGTCCCTGGTCCAAATCAGGCGTTATCGTCCTGGGTGAAATGCCCCTACTGAAAGCCACTGAGGCCTGCCAAAGTCTCGGCGAGAGCCTATGGACAAGTCATTCTAAAGTCTCAATCATCCAGAGTGACTTGGATTATCTCGTCTTCGAGCACAGATTCAGTCGCAGTCAGCAGTATTGGATTGCCCCTATTCGCGGTGTGCCGTCCACTATCAACGCAAATGGGGAGATTAGGGAGTCCTCTCCAAGCAAGCACTTGCCAGTGCTCTGTACTCAAAGTGCACCATACTCTACTACTGACACAAAAGATACGAACTCGACATGGCAAATCAATATTCAGTCAAACAACGAGCACATCACCGGGTAAGTAAGACTGGGATGTCGGCATGCGAATTTAGCTAACAGAACTAGATTCCGGGACCGCTTCAGCTTTAGATTCCTTGGACTCCGATACGCTCCACCTGCAAAGCGATGGACATATTCTCAGTTATACGAAGGAAAAGGGAGAAGAGTATCTGCTTTAGACTACGGATCGTCATGCGCTCAGGGTTCAACTGGCTCAGAAGATTGCTTCTTCCTGAACGTCTGGACACCATATCTTCCAGGTCCTAAATTTGGTCAGAAAAATCTGAAACCGGTAATGTTTTGGATTCATGGAGGCGCATTCACGAGTGGTATGGGTAGTGACCCCACATTTGATGGAGGGAATCTAGCCTCCAGAGGCGATGTAGTGGTTGTCGCTATCAACTACCGATTAGGCACCTTAGGATTCTTGGCTCTCGATGATGGAGAGACAAAGGGAAATTACGGGCTGGCCGACCAAATCACCGCACTTGAATGGGTTCGTCGAAACATACGGGACTTTGGAGGAGACCCCAATCGTATTACTATCTTTGGACAATCGGCTGGTGCTGGATCCGTGCGAGCGCTACTTGCATCTCCCAAGGCTCGAGGAATGTTTGCTGGTGCGATCATGGAGAGCAATCTAGGGGGTCTTGCTTACGGGACGACTTACTCAAAATACTACACCATCTCGCAAGAGATGGAAGTGGTGGGCAATGCCATCGTGAAAGAGGCAAATTGTTCCAAAGAGATCTCACCGGTAAAGTGTCTCCGAGACCTTCCTGCAATGACCATCACGGGTCTAAGCGACACGGCACGCTATCTCGTAGTGGATGGGGAGTATCTCCAGTCCTCCGAGCTGGACTTGACCAACCCGGCATCCACTGCGAATGTGCCTCTACTGATCGGTACTACGCGAGATGACGGAGCGGCCATGCTCGGATATCCTACAGCGGGCGACACCCTAAAGACATTTTTGAATGAGTCCGGTCTTCCAGTGTCTGTCGCCCCCAGCCAGCTGTTCCCAGAACCGTCAGGCTCCAACCACACACTGGACATCTTCAACACCACGGCTCGAGTTGCCACTGATGGTATGTTCCGCTGCATCGACCAGGCAACTGCGTATGCCGGCATCAACAACAAGATTTTCCCAAAGATTTTCTTCTACGAGTTTAACCGTACATATCAGATGCCAGGCTGGTCACCAAACCCTCCGCTCTGCAATGCTCCAATCACACCCGAGTTCCCAAATGGTGATCCTAGTCAGGAGTACTTCAAATGTCACTCTGGGGAGCTTTACTATGTCTTCGGAAATGTCCTGCGCCAGAGTCTTCCATTCAGAGATGAATTTGACCTGCCGTTTGAGCAATATGTGCTTGATTCTTGGGCCAGTTTTGCTCGATCAGCCAATCCAAATCCAGATCTGGGCTTTTTGAAGGCAAGAGGGTATGTAAACACCACCAGACAGGTCGAGACGACAGGACCATGGACGCCTTTTAGACATGGTGACTACCGGCTTCGACGATTGCAGTGGCCTTCAGAAATGGTGAACTTGGATGAGACAGAGCAGTGCCGGGCTTTGAAATTACCACTTAACTACTATGACACCTGGTTGTGAGAGATGTTTCCAACCAGACATAGCAATGAGTGCTCGACCATTTAGGCGACAGAACATAGCAGATATACTCGTCCCAACTTTTGCATCCGTTGGAATTCATGAACATCGGAAAAGAATTTCCACCACCTGAATCAGCTGGGTACGTATCCTCTTGTTGCTTTAAATATTGCCTCGTTAGGATTGTTCGCCAATATTATAGTTCTTTTGGCTTCGGTAGGTTTAGTAGCTGGGATCTCGCTACATACCGAGGCATCGGGCTTGGGGTGAAGCGGGTACAATTTCTGGAATGAAAAAATAATGCAAGTTTGAGTTTCAATGAGAAACAGCTCTGCAATTCTTAATTAATTGTCCGCCATGGCCATTCTCATGTAGAGTACAGTCTTTCTTTCTCAAAGCTACATATAAAACAGTATAGATCTAGCTTCACGTGACTTCCGTTTCCGATCTTATCGCTTCCGACAGCTTCCCCGAGCCGGACATTTCTCTTTCGGATCAGTATTGCGGGGTCTAGTTCGGTTTTGTAGCATTTCATCATAGTAAATGCCCATATCCGCCTTTGAACTGAGCCGACGGCCGAATAGGCGGCTATCGACCCGACGGACAAAGTCAGTTCTGTTCCCGAGCCTTTTCCCGTGTTATATAGGCTGATAGTGTCCATTGAATCACTCCTCTTCATCTCGGCTCTTTCAGTGTTACTCGCCACTGCCGATCATAAACGTCAGCCAGCAAACCTTCCTGCGGGCAACAAATTAGCCGGAACGGGCGGACGAAGAAGAATTTCTTTCTCCGCATACACGCGTGATCTCCCGCGCGTGCATATAATTGTACACCACTCTTCTCTCAACTACATCACGACGGGAAAGACAAGAGACCATGGCGAGCAACAAGGAATTCAGCGGCTCGCGCTACTCACCCGTCCTTGAGACTAGCCGCATTTTCTCGGATCTCTGTGATCAATCGGATCGCCTTGGCCTGCCCTCTCCGGTCCTGGCCAATAAGGATCGGGTTTCCTTTTCCACCAGCCATAACGAAATCTACTTCCCGATCCCGTTCAAAGAGACTGAGACTTTGGCTGCGCTGAAGGGTATCGAGGGCTCTGTAGCTGCTGCTATTGCGGACCTGCGTTTCGGCCAGAATGCGCAGCCGCGCGGTGTCCAGGTCAGTCTTGAAGGTGCCACGGCCTTTGGATGTCAGGCCTACATGGCCAAGCTGGACGGACTATCGAAGCTGGACCCCAACGTGAAGTCTAAACTGAAGGGTAAGCTATGATTATAAGTACTGTTGATGAGACATGCTAATATTTGAAAAGACACGGATCTGCTGGCTGCTCAATCAAATGGCTATCGACGCATGTCGGCCAACTTATACAAGACGAAGAACCCTGGAGAATTCTATCACATTCACGGCTCCTTGGAAGCCACAACAACTTTGAACATGATTGGCCTGGAGGGCCATCGTCCAGATTTGACGGATTATGAGGACATCATCAAAGTGATTGAGGGTCAGGTTCAAAAGTATTCGGTTTCTGAGCTGGAGGTGATGAACAAGGAGAGACGCCAAGCCGGTGTCCCAGCGCTGAAGCACGACGACTTCATTAAGACCCCTCATGTATGTTTCTATTTTCCTCACTCAGACGGCATCAAATCACTCACGTCAACAATAGGGCAAAGTCAACGTGCAAGAGCCTGCATGGAAAGTCACTCAACTCCAGGGCAACTTGCCTCCAACTCCATTCCCCACCAACCGGAGCGGCAGCAAGAAGATCCTCGAAGGTGTCAAAGTCCTGGAGATGTGCCGTATTATTGCCGGTCCCACCGTCACCCGCATTCTGGCCGAGTACGGTGCCGACGTGCTGAAGATCACCAGCCCGAACCTGTCGGACGTGCCTTTCTTCCAGGTCGACGGCAACATGGGCAAGCACGCTGCAGATCTTGACCTGAAGACCGCGGCTGGAAAAGCCGAGTTCGAGAAGCTGCTGGCCGACGTGGATGTTATCGTGGACGGATACCGTCCTGGTGCCTTGGAGAAGCTCGGATACGGCCCCCAGGCCATGGCTGCCATGGCTGAGAAGCGAGGAAAAGGCATCGTCTACGTGAACGAGAACTGCTTCGGCTATGAGGGCGAATGGGCTGATCGTGCTGGTTGGCAACAGATCGCAGACTGTGTAAGTTTTCCCCAAACTAATTTCCCAGCTTGATGCGTTTCTATAGCTGACCTGGAAACTAGGTCACTGGTATTGCCTGGGCCCAAGGTCAATTCATGGGTCTTTCGACACCAGTCGTTCCCCCATTCCCCATCTCCGACTACGGCACAGGCTGCATGGGCGCTATCGCCGCCCTGTCTGGTCTATACCACCGAGCAAAGTCCGGCGGCTCGTACCACGGCAAAGCCTCTCTTATGCACTACGATCTCCTCCTCTTCGCAATGGGCCAGTATTCCGCCGAGGTGCAAGAAGAACTACGCGCGTCGCAGCCGCCCGAGTTCTTCAAATTGCGTCACTGCGACAGTGTTGATCGTATCTCATCGACCGTGCTAAAGGGCATGCACCAGCGATTCCCGCATCTGTATACGGCTGCTGGGGAGCAGCGCGAGGGTCGCCAGCCGTTGGTGGAGAAGTGGTTCTCACGTGCTTACAATGCGGATATTGAGGTTGTAAGGCCAGTTGCTGCCATTGAAGGTGTTGACAACCAGTTTGTCAGGGCTAGCCGGCCTAACGGGACCGACCGGGCTTCATGGGAAGATTTCAAGATCAATGGCGAGGGCGAGGGTGATGTGAAGAAGTGTTGATTGTCTCCAGTACGGAACCTTTACATTGTACATAGATAGTATCTTCCGTGAAATTCGGAAGCTCTCGTCAACGAGTGAATGAAATACGAAACAATTTAGCTCAGCAAGAACCTTGGGCGACACGGTTAAGAACCATGTAGCCGAAGATACCTCGGCAAGCTTTACAATTTCATTGAATTCGATGTCATCGGTGGACATTAGACGTCGGCATCTGCGACCGTCGGAAGCCGCGGAGGACTTAGATCTCCGATCTGGAGTGAAATCGGATGCTGCACTCGAACATTCCAACACCAATGTAGAGCGTCATACAAGGAGATAGTAAAGAGACTGAGACGGTCAGTCAAGTAAAAGGAAGGCAACAATCAGTCGAAAGTCTCAAAGCGCAGGTGGATCAGATCGGATACGGTGCCAGAACCATCGGTCCGACGGCCCCTCAATGATGAAATCGAGGTGGATTACATATCAAATTGATTCTCCCAATTCTTAGTCTACAGCTTAACTTGTCCTCAACAAACATTCTTAATATCTACAGTAACACCATGTCTTACCAAATTGCCTACGACAAAGCCCGCGCGCCACCCCGTGGCGCCGCCATTGTCGCGTTCATGGAGGACTTTTACCGCACCAGCGACACCGAGTCCCTGCACGAGAAATACGTCCAGAGCTTCACCGAAGACGCGACGCTAATTATGGGACCGAAGGAAGCCAAGGGCGCCAGTGGTATGTTCGACTTTTCGCAGCACTCTACATGGCCGTGTGTAATCGCAGCTATTTCCTATTTCCACAGCGCTGGAGCTCCGAAGACATGATATTGATACACAGTTGTAGAGATCTTGCCTCTCCGTCATGGACTTTGGGCACACGTTGCATCGCGGAAGCACACTCCACAGCGCATCTTTTTCAGCGGAGATGACGAGATCATGCTTTACGGGGGAGTTACCTATAAACTCAAGGCGAACCCGGAGAACGATGTTTATGTGCCTTGGGCTGGACGAGTGGTGTTTGAGCCGGCGAAGGAGGGCGAGGCAATGAAGATGCAATTTTATCAGGTATATCTGGTTAGTTCACCATTCAATCTTCTATTCGGGCCTTGTGTGAGGGGCTAAGCTAACTCGATGTAGGATCCCTCGGCGCAGTCGGGTAAGAAATAAGAGGTTGCAAACATTGTGATAAAGATATCCTTAGCGCTGTCAATTGGACACGATCGCTTCATCTGTCTCTGAGGATTTTCCCAGTTAATATCAACAGTTAGCCTCGCGATATGCCGAGCTTCGTCTATCCTACTCGGAAGGTTAAAACATACTATCATTGACTACCGTAATAGCATCATAGATGTTGGAAGCCTCGACATGCTACGTGTGATATGGCTATCTGGTTCAACCACGCTGTAGACCTGGACCCGAGCATGCAAATAATTGAAACTATTGTACTTGATGGCTGCATGAAGAGTGGATAGGAGTTGAGATGTGCGGACTTTTTCTTTTTCAAAGTGAAGCGCAAGATCCTCTCACCTCACGAGCTAAGTACGAATCGACTGTCCCGAGATCTATGTAAGAACCTGATTCTTCCATGGGACTTGATGACAAAACTCTAGGGACCATCTCCAGCGCCAGGGATCCAAATGGCATTCTCATGGATGGCGACCATCTCCCAACTTCTCTGAAGAGACGACGTTGAATGCACTAGAAATTGATGCAACTTTGGTGACAAGATGGAAGTAGGCCCAATTCGGCACTGGCAAGTACTGAAAACGATCGCGTCAAGCACATTATAACAAAGATACGATTGGAGGTACGGAGAATTCGACCATCACAGTGGGAAGTGGGATTTGTGAAATTGCGTTTGAAACAAAAATGATCCTGACAGGCAGGACTGTGGTGACGGAGTTCAGGATAGATGAAATAGACCAGAATGCATACAGACCAGAATGCTTATAGACAAATTAGTGGCCTTACACCTAGCAGGGGCCTTACCTAGCATCAAGAGATCGAGACTTCCGGGGGTGGGATGGGTATAGAGCTGGCCTACAATTCCAACCTACGTGCTTCGCAATCGCGCAGCTGAAACTACACACAGATGAACAGTTTTAACGTGTTTAGTCAGACATGCTCTTTATTTCCAGGAGACCGCGAGAGAAAACAGGAACGAAGACGCCGTGGGGTGGGTCGGGTCAAAGAGGAGATCAAAATGTTAAGGAAATAAGAAACATCCCCCGGACAGCATTACCCAGCTCAGAACAAGGGAAAGCCGGGATGCCTGTCTCGTCCTTTTTCTCTCGCTCTCGCTCTCGGGAATGCCTCCTCATGCACACTTCCGCGTCTCTCCGCTAGCCCCGTCTGGTCGTCAGGATAAAGGGAAAAATAATAAGATGAACAAACGTAAAAAATCGCCGGGACCGAGCTCCGATTTTTTTTTTAGGTATCAATCATTCCACCTGCTAGTCTCACAACGAAACCGAGCAAACCAAAACGACCTTCGAATTCTGCCCTAGGCGACACGTTTACTCATCATCAGACTCCTCCTCATCGTCGACAGTGGTCTTGGCGATACGGTCCAAATCACGCTGGCCGCTCTGGGTGATGCGGCGGCCACCCTTGTCCTCATCGATCTCGAGAACACCGATCTTCTCAAGAGCCTGCATGGCCTTGCGGTCAACGGAGCCGGAGGCGTCAACGTGGTGGGCGGGGCGGGCACCACGGTTCTTGGTGGAGCCGTGGACCTTGCGGAGGCGGCCAACACCGACGGTCTTGCGCATGTAGATGTGACGGGCGACGGCGGCAGCGCGGACGTAGAACCTTGGGAAGGTGTTAGGTTTACTGGGACATCCGGGGGTCGGTTTTCGGAAGTGTGCTTACCAGTCCTGGTCCTGGGGAGGGAGCTCGTTGGAGGCAGAGGTCTTGACAGTGTCGACCCAGCCGGGGATGGGGAGCTTACCCTGACGCTTCAGGAAAGCAGAGTAGGCAGCAATGAACTTCTGCGCCTGTAGGTGAGAAGGTGGTTAGCGTTGTTGATCGGAAGAAATTGCATGGCCAGTCAGGGTGCAAATTTGCAGATCGTGTCAGGTTCGTTTCTGAGGCAATTCCATCTTTCGTCGCGGAGCAGATTTGTTTTTTTCTCGTGGTTTGCATTCACTGCTTCACCATGGGATTCGAAATAACAGAAAAATCCATCAAATCTGAACCGAGCAGATCACACATGCTCCCACCGTCAATCCTCCCGGACAAGACCAGTATCATTCTTGCAGGCTGAATTTCCAGAGCAGATCACTGCTCGCATTGTCCAAAGCACTGCAGAAGTGTGTCTGCCGATGCAAAGCCCCAGAAACGAATCCCTTCACGATATCCACAAAAGTCACACACCGCGACCAGGCGGCCTGGCTCAGTCGGCGAGAATCGAAGGACACTTACGTCCACATCGCGAACGGTAACACCACCCATATTGGCGACTGAGGGCTCGAAAGGGCGTAGGGGATGAGAGAGGTCGGAAGTCGGAGTGGAGGGTCGAAGTCGAAGTCCAAAATTTCGAGACACACAAACTCGCCCCCGTTTGGTTGCGTTGGGCCTGTGTGTGGTTCGCTTAGCCTGTTCGGGTTAGCCGTACCCTAAGGTTGCCTGAGGCATGATCACGTGTCTACCCGACTGTATTGGGGCCTAGCACCTAAGGCATCAGTATATTCAGGCATCAAGGCCAATTTACCATTTCTACAGTCGGCCCGAAATCCATACGCCGCACTTTGGACCTGTTCGCCTGAAGTATCTTCAAGGAATCTCTGGAATTTAGATGACCCGGATTCCTGAATCCTGGAACAGTTCTGAAATTTCATTGTCTACACTGTCTATTCATCCAGTCTATGGGCACGATCAACCAACCATATCATAGCTAGCCTGTTGCACCCAAGCAGTTGAAGAATCAGTGACAATCTATTGATCTAGAGCAGGACCTAAGTCCTTCTAGAAAGGACTATGAGAAGCCTACATATAGTAGACGATCCATAGCAGACACTATCTTCTCCTCGGAAGCAAGGTTGACCCTTTGAAAAAGAATCTTGAACAAAGAAATCTCTAAGCGAAGACGAATATCTTTATTTCGTATTAACAGAAGATAGTACTGGTAGAACTCAGGACCAAACTAAAATGAATCTAATATTCCGCAGCTCACATCTACTGGGACTGCGTGGGTAGGGCATCTTGACGACATGCCGGACATGTAGGGTTGGTAAAAAGCCACCTCAGAATACATTCCCCACAATACCAATGTTGACAGGGAAGAATCACCAGAACCATACCAATAATAGGCGACTCGTAACAAATGCCACACTCACCGCCGTTACACTGCTGAAACTCCTCGGGCAGTGGGTCATTAGTAACTTCCAAAGCCTCGAGATTATGAAACTGAAATAATGTCGATGTCCGCTCTGCCGCCCAAATAGCCTCTTCTGAGGTAAGGCTAGTGGTTTGCAACTCTTCAGCCGGGATAGAAGAGATCTGTGATTCCAAATCAAGAGGGATGTTTGCTATATGACCGGGGGGAACTAAGTTCCTCTGGCGCAACTTAATGTGAGAACCTAGAAGTGTCAAGTCAGCAACTGACAAACCGCTATAGCGGCGCTGAAAACTTGGGTGAAATGTGTCGGCTCCGGGGAAAAGACAGTCAATGAGTTTCTGAACTTGCCAAACCTCCTCTGGAATATCTGAGTCTTCGTCGGGCTGTGGATCACACTTAGATAGGAGGGTGGTAGCAAGCCCTGCGAAAAGAGTATGAGCGTTCGAACCAAACAATCCTTCGACCACCGCGATGGATCTAAGGATACCTCGTCGCCGTTCCGTAAGGTCAGCCATCTCGAATGGAATGCACTTGTGTATTGAAAGTAGTAGAGCACGCTGTATAGACTTGAAGCAGATGTCAGCGGTGTTGTTGAGATTTACGGGATGCAGAGTTGGGTTCTTGCATATTTATAACCTGGCCCGAAACATAGACTCTTGATCGTCGACTCTGTCTCATGAACTTCGAACTTTGGTTATAGCCAAGGAGGACCGTGAATTTGGTCTCGTTCCGTGACTGAGACCGAAGCTGGCTCGAGAAATCACACATCAAAGGGCAGGACAAACAAAATGCATGAATGGCAAAGACATGAAGACTATGTGATATTCCTGGTGACCAGCCAAATTGGACGCGGATGACGCCGCGACAACTGCAATTGAAGAGACTTAATATGTACCGTACGCAGAGTCGACAAAAATCGCGAAAAGACTTTGATCGTGTATAGAAATCCTTTTCAGCCTAGGTGGACCGTATGTATGATGAACAAAGCAGTATCATTCACGCAACGAATGTAATTTGAAAGATCAATTCATGCAGAAAAAGCAGCCTCCCGTGCTGGTACCATTCGTAATGTCCCATAATCCTAATAACACATATCTATCGCTGAAGAAAAGTAAAGTAATCGTATCTCATAACCGGGAAATAATAATAAGCATAACCAATGCCAAAAGATAGTCCCTTCTAACCATAAAACGCCATGAAGAAAAATTACAGAGTAGGTGCTCTCTTCAAACCTACGCAATAGCGTACAAAGAGAGTATCGATGAAATGTTCATGACGAATACCAGGCGCCCGGCACCGGTTGAACTCATCAATGGCGTCTTGGACACCGAAACCCCGTCGCTCGATCAGGTAGCAGACGATGAGGAACCCAGTACGGTTGTAGCCGTAGTGGCAATGGACGCCGACCAGCGGACGCGGCTGTGAAGGGTCCTCACGTTTCTCCATCTTCACGTCGATTTCGCCTTGGAGACGATCGACTAAGTCGATGAAGTCGCGGGTCTCATCAGGGGTCGGGGGGATCTTGGAAACTGTAGGGTGTTTGCAGTAGCGGATGCCGCCTGCTTCCATGGTGGCCGGATTGTAGACTGGGCTTTCATGGCTGATATCAATCACAGCGTAGATGCGGTCGCGGTACTTCTGAGAGAAGAGTACTGGGTTGTGCTGCTCGTCTACTTCACGAAGCATCTTGAGCGCGGCGAAGGTGTTGGCAATTGGCTCGGAGACTGGGGCCACCTTCTGCCACTTGGCAAGGTTCTTCACATCCCATTTACCTGAGGTGTTCATGTATTGCAATTGCCAGCCCAAGGCCAAACGTTTGTCGATGTGACGCGAGAGGAAATCTTGGATGATCCCGGCGAGAGTGCGATACGTCGCACGATCGTAGAGGAGAGCGTGGGAAGCAGGCGCGGGCAGAATGGCCGACTTGACCAGTCGCTTCCGGCCAGTGCCGGAAAGATTGACCTCGTCAATCTGCTTTTCTTCCTGGGTAGGTTTAATACCATATTTCTCATCGTGAGACAGCAGATTAGACGATGTTGACATCTGATCACGAACTCGCGAGGCATCAGGAATAACACTACTCCCGTCGGTGTCGATGGTGATAGGGGCCGAAGAGTCACCGAAGAATTTCAGCAGTTTTTGTATTTCTGCCGGCTTCGTGACTGCGTCGGCCTCGCCTGCTACCAGCAATATTGGCATGTTGATCCCAGCCCAGACTTTCTCACCGGGCATGCCGCCAACAGGCTCATTTCCTTTGTAAGTCGGGAGAGAGCCCCAAGCCATGCGACGCCAAACCGCAGTCTGACTCTGCTTGTTAAAACGAACTTGAAGGTCTCGCGTCTCGGCATCGGCATTGCTGCCAACCATTCTCATCACGCTGGCGCTCTCTGTTCCGCCACGTCGGTCCCACAAACGCCACAGGTCGAAGATCGGACCCGGAATTTGGAGCAGTCTGCGGTACGTCGTGACCTCATGGGCAGACGGTGGATCGGCTCGCGGACAGACGGCGATAAGACCGCGGATGTGTGGTTTCAAACTCTTTCCGATCGACGAAGTCGAGGAGGCAAGAAGAGCCGACAGCGAACAGCCCAAACTGTGACCAACCAAGATCACTTCTTGCCCGTTCTCCTGATCACGGTGCCGTTCGATGGCAACAGCCAAAAGTTCGGCCAGCGCCTCCACCGTGTATGCGTCCCACTCGGTCGGCGCAAATTTGGACAAGCCACAGCCCGGTAAATCGATACCAAAGCACGATCCAACATTGGAAAGAGACTTCAGCAAATGATGGAATTGTGCAAGTGATCCTCCCAAGCCGTGTACGACGACTAGCAAAGGAAGGGGGGTGGGTTTGGTCGGAAGGCGGCTCTGATTATGGTGTGGGCAGAAGAACGTTCGAATAGCCGGGTAGGTCGCCACAGAGGTGGTGTATGAGTTGTAGGTGGTGTACTTCTTCAGCAGACCAGGGTCCGATTTGAAGGCTGAAAGCCTGTTAGTGTTTTGTGTGCCAGGTCAGAAACTGCAAGAATCCTACCATCAGCACTTTGCTGCTGCGACTGCACCGACCAATCCGGAGCTTTCTGCTGAGGATTGGTGGCATGCCGCAGAGAGCCGTTGCTATCATACTCGTCGTCCTCGTAGTCCTCATCAGACGAGGAAGTGAGAGTTCTGGTTGACGACTTGGATGTGATCTTGCGGATCGAGAAGCGCGACAACCGAGTCCTATCGGACCGCCTGCGCCTCACGAGGCAAGAAAGAAATCCACAGCCAGCCATTGCAATCGCAAGAGTTGTCAAAAACACAATCTGGCTGCGATTCACAGACTCATCGCGATAGAGGAAATGTAGGTAGTTTGCGACGTCACTCAAAGTCGACCGTTGGGCCGCCACACGCGCTTCGTTGCAGAAGTGCCAGACAGCCGAGAGGCCCGAGCGATCAAGTAATTGGGATGAGAAGACCCCGTAGATTGTTGATAATGAATTAGAAGCACCATCATTCCCCATGGTTGAAGGTGGTTGTTTAAGTACCTTGAGCGAGGCTCAAGGTCCTTTTTCCGATCCCTCTGGGGATCTAGACTTCAGGGATCTCGTCCAAGACCACGCTATGGCGCGACCGACTCTGTTTGGACGAAAGTACACCGTATAGGGGGCGGGACGCCAATGAGAGGATTGAGATCGTCAACGGGGCCGGGAATAGTTGAGTAAGATGTGAGGAAGAAAAAGGAAACTGGGAAAAAAAAGGCAATAGACTCGACCAGTGAGAATGTCGGGAGGCTCAGCGTGGGGGAAACAACGTGACTCAACGGGGTTCCACTTGGTTTGACCATGACGCACTTCTCCTTCTACCGTACTTTAGTTTGTTCTTTCGCCCCCTTTCTTTGCTTCTATCAAGTTACTATTTTTGTGAAACTATAACACTATGGAAGCTATGCATCGTAAATTCAAAACAGATCCGTCATGGCTCCATGAGACGCATCACCTACTAGCCGCGCGTATTTAGCCAACACGCCCCGGGTGATCTGCGGCGTCGGTGGCGTCCATTGGCGTCGTCGCGTCTCTAGCTCTTCATCCGACACATCCATCGTCAGTTCGTTTGTTTCTGCGCTGATGGTGATCATGTCTCCATCGCGAACCAGACCGATGGGGCCGCCCACGGCCGCCTCAGGGGTGATGTGGCCCACAATGAAGCCGTGACTGGCTCCGGAGTACCGACCATCCGTGATCAAGGCGACGTTGTTCAACTTGGCTCCCATGAGTGCTGCACTCGCCTTGAGCTGTTCCGGCATTCCGGGTCCACCTTTGGGTCCTTCGTAGCGGACAATCAGCACCAGATTCTCCCCACGTGGGATCCGTCCCTCGGTAAGGGCGTCATTGAGCTGGGCCTCCTTCTCGAAACACCGGGCCTTGCCGGTAAATCGTAGTCCTTCCTTGCCTGTAATCTTGGCGACGGCACCGCCAGGGGCCAGGTTCCCGCGCAGAATTTGGATATGACCGGTTGACTTGATAGGATTGTCCAACGTGCGAATGAGATCCTGGTCCTGTGGCAGTGAAGGGTGAGATGCGACGTTCTCGGCCAGTGTCTTACCCGTCACGGTAGGGATATCCCCGTCAAGGAGACCGGCGGCAATCAGGAGCTTCTGGACCGACGGAATACCTCCGATTTCGTAGAGATCGGCCATATAGTACTTGCCACTAGGGGACAGGTTGGCAATGAAAGGAATCTTATTGCTCACCCGCTGGAAGTCATCGATCGTCAAGTCCACTCCCGCAGTCCGCGCCATGGCCAAGAAGTGCAGAACACCGTTGGTGCTACCACCCAGGGCCATGGTCATCACCAGCGCGTTCTCAAAGGAGCGCTTGGTGAGCAGATCCCGAGGTCGGATATTCTTTTCCATGCAAACCTTAATGGCCTCCGCAGCACGCACGCACTCTCGCATCTTGGAAGGCGAAGCTGCGGGGGTGGATGAGGACCCGGGAAGAGACAATCCCATCGATTCAATGGCCGTGGCCATTGTATTCGCAGTGAACATGCCACCACAGGCACCCGCCCCCGGACAAGCGTGCTTCTCGAGGTCGTCCATAATCTCATCCTGCGTCTTGCTAGTATCACCACCATCATCTGGCTGGCGAAGCGTACCATACGCATAAGCACCAGCAGCCTCGAAACAGGTCGAAATGTTTACGGGTTTTCGGAGTTGCTCCGAATACCCAATGCCAATAGTACCGCCGTAGATCATAATAGACGGGCGGTTATGCCGGGCCATACCCATCACGACACCGGGCATGTTTTTGTCACATCCGGGAATCGCAATGCAAGCATCGTGATATTGGGCACAAGTCACAGTCTCAACGCTGTCGGCGATTATTTCACGCGTTTGAAGCGAGAACCGCATACCATCGCTCCCCATTGTGATGGCATCTGAAACACCAATGGTATTGTATTGCCACCCGATCATGTCCAGGTCCGAGACACCTTTCTTGACTGTCTTGGCCAGGTCCATCAAATGCATGTTGCACGGGTTGCCCTCCCACCAGACGGATGCAATACCGACATGGGGGCTTTTGGCCATTGCTTCCTTGTCCGGGACGCCAGCGGCGAATAGCATGGCCTGTAAAATCATTAGCGACAGTTTAACGCATCATTCATCAACTTGTCACATACTCGAGCACCGGGGAAGTCATGCCCTCGGGTGATGGTTGAAGAATAGCGATTGAGCGCGAGCGATCCATCGGCGTGTCTGGCATCGGCAGGCAGACAAGGGAAGTCAATGTACTTCGCTTCTCCAGTAGTACTGGATGACTCGGTAGAATCCATGATTACGTGGAATCGAATAGTTGGGAGGGACAAACACAACCAAATCAAATCGCGGGGAAACAGAGCTCGCAGTTGTGACCGACGGTGGACCCCGCGTCGGGAACATCGGGAACCAGTCAAGACCCGCGCATTGCTCAGATCGGAGTCTTTTTCCCGGTTTAGTGGGGTTGCTCAGATATAGTAGCTTCTGATAGCTAGGTACATCCAACTGAATCTACTTTGCTGTCCAGTATCTGGGCGGGATTCGTCGATTTAGCATCAAAATCAAAACATAGATCACCGAAGAGAAGCTCGAGTGTCGTATTCACTGGACCAAAACGTCATCGACGAGTCAGCGACTTCATTAACTTCGCCCCTTCCCCTCTTATTGCTATTCACCTATCTTTGACTCTTCTCACCTGTTCGCGCAGTCTCGAACTCTGATCGTATCTGAGATACTCTCACTCCTACCAAAATCAATCAACATCACATATATATCCCAACCTATACCACTATCTGTACAGTATATGCACCATGACCGATATCGTGGTAGCACAGATGATCGGAACACTCGGCTGCAGCTACGCAGCTGGTAAGTACAGCTCAACGACATCTCTCCAAGACAAAGAGCTAATCAACCACTAGGAGGCATGATGGGTCTCTCCTTAGTAACGATGCCAACCCTCGGAATAGCAGCACGGCATCCATCGGCAACAGGCACGCGCCAGACCCCAGGGACCCCGATCGCACACCTCTCTCACCAATGGAACAATGCCTACGATCGTGGAATACGCCTTTACCCCACGACCGCAGTCATTTCTTCGTTGGCGAATTGCTACTTGGCATGGGCTCTGCGAAATGCTCCTGGCCCAACTGCCGTCAACTGTAGTTGGAGCAGTCTCTACATCACGGCTGCGGTCACTACGATGGGGATTGTTCCTTGGACTTTCATTGCGATGTGGCCTACCAACATGAAGCTGAAAGCGCATGCTGCACGGGATGATGCAGCGGTGGCGGATGGGATGGAGGGGATGGTGGTTAGTGATCAGGAGAAGGCAAAAAGGGCGAGGGACGATGAAGACGTTCCTGCTTTGCTGAAGAAATGGGGAGAGTTGAACTTTTATCGGTCTCTGTTTACTGTGGCTGGGGCGCTGATCGGGTTTTGTGGGGTTGTTTGGATGAAATAAAGCACATGCTTGGGTGGGTTTGACTTGGAATAATTTATGCTGCTATGTACAGGATGACTCCAGATTGAGTGGGTATCGTGATAATTTAATCTCTACTGGACCAAAATTGGATGCCTGCAGTGGTATTGGTGATGAAGGCGTAATGAGATGAGAAAGCCGAGACTTTTCAGAGCAGGAGGCGTTCACGAATGCTTGGACTGGTTCTCGGAGTGATAGCCGGAATCCTCTTCTGTCGCAGCTTCGTCTGAAGATTGCTTCTCCTCGCTGGACCATTGGTTTGAATGATGTAGGGTTTCGTCAGCGGAGATTTCCTCCAAAGGGCTCGGGCTCGAGTTCTCCTTGGTTCGGTCTGTTTGAGTGAGCTCGTCCCCTTCTTCGTCCATGGCAAACCCCACAATCTTGCCCGTGCCGGGCAGCGACCTCGCTTCTTCCAGAACATCACCATTCCACGGTTGACACTTCTTGACAATCTCACCACACCGGAGACAGACCCAGCCCTGGCCTTCTTCGGCCTCCACTTTTTGCACAATGCAGACAAAGCAATAGATACATCCGCAGGGAATGGTCTCATAGGGATTCGTGATGTCTGTTTGTGCCGAGCCCGAGATACCACCCGACGCCGACGCTGCGATGACGTCGCTTTCTGTCGCCGCTGCGGGATTCTGATCGCGATAGCAGATGGCGCAAGTTCGTTCCGGGAGGAAGGAAAGCTCTCCTTGCTTCTCGGTAGCCTCTTCTTCGTTACCACTAGACTTAAGGGCATTAACGGCCTTTCGCCAGGCGCGAGATATCCAGCGTTTCCAGCGACCGATTCCAACAAGAGGAAGTAAGAAGAGGAGGAATTCGGTAAACGCATGCCAGACCAGTTGTCGATTCAAATACTCAAAGGAGACCTCTCGACTGGCTTGGGCAGAGGGTGGTGTGAGGCGAATACGGAGAAGTCGATCAACTAACGTTCGGTAGCGACCGTTGACCAAGAACACGAGGAACGAAACGAAGGCGGCAATCGAGTGCGACGTAGATATGAAGTCCGTCAAGCGGGACAGCATGCGAATATCCTGCGACGGCTTCGGATGGATGTTAGAGTTGAACCACTTTTAAAGGTAGCAAATGACCAACCTCTTCGTAGCCACCTTCCTGCCCAATCAACCAACTCTCCCATTTATCCCACGCATATCGACCACCCACTGTTAGCAGACCATATGCGGACTTCTGCCATTTCGTTGGAGCTGAATGTACAGGTCCCTTGCTGCGGCTATCGGTGTATCGGAGGCCCTGCAGCGCCGCTCCATATGACGCATTATGATCCCATATGGAGAGTTTGAAGAGGATAGCGCGAAGCGCCAATAGAATCTCATGGGACCAGTCTTCCCTCATTTGAGGCTACTGATCGGTTAGCCTATGCCCATTGCCAAATCAAGTATCTCCAGTAGTGCATACTCCAAAGTATTTGAGAGCATCCCCCACCTGACCCTTCATCAGGCCTAGCAGCTCCTCATCCAGTAGCTCGGCGTCCACCTGACCAACCCGAAATGCCGGGCGCGTACCGTCCCGACCTTTGATAGTATTCCATGTCATCCATCCCGCTCCTGGTAGTCGATTGAGCGGATAGGGAAGGCGTTCAACGGTAGCAGAGTTGATTGGCGATGTCCGCTGTTGTTCGGCCACGCGGACACGCGCTTCTGCCTGACGAAGACGCCGGCGCTCGAGAACCCGCTCTTGTGCAGCGGCGAAGTTTGTCGAGCTCATCGTATGATCATCGTGCGGTGACTGGATAAGAAGAAAGAAGTTGAAGGAATGCGGAGGACGGTGACGGGAAACGGCCAGGGCGTCGGTTCCCCAGACGCGGAGCCGAGGTTAGTCCCACGTGACTGCCCTATTCGAAGAAATCGATGAACTCCTAAAATTAAGCAGGGTTCGTGAACTTCATGCGTCAAAATTGCCATCGAAAAGCTAATGTCCGGTGACGGGGGAGTAGGAGCATCAGAACTCTAGACGAACCAAAGTGGCGTGACAATCTACGACAGAAAACTAACTCGGCCGGATCATGCCTCAAGGTTCTCACGGATCTCTGGATCGCTTTTAGTAGGAATTACTTGATTTGACACGCTTTCTCTGCTGTGTCACTAGGCCTCGCATGATACCGACTAGAATCCCTCGATCTGGTTTGGTATCACGCTAAATGTGAGAGTCGGACCATAAGAAGTCTCCGTGATGTGCATTGTATAGTGGCGATGGTCCACTCGCAAGGAGCTCCAAATTCCCTAACCACGCAGCCAGTGGTAGTCAAATGAGTAGGCATACGCTTGCATTCATTGGGCAATGGGACAAATTCAGGATGAGGTACCCGTAAGGCTCGAGCGGATTGGAAGCATGTACTCCACGGGTTGATATCGGCTGTTTCCGCAGACTCCACCCCGCTCGGCCATGTTACCCGAATGAACCCTTCTAGATCCTGGAGCAAGGTGACTCTTTCCATGAACCTAGGGCTATACATCCTGAAGCCCCCAGCCATAAGAAGCCAAGATCCGCACACGTGCCTGGCGCAACCAAGCTGCCGTCCAAACGCCTTGATGCGAATTGGAAGTTGGTAATCTTCTTGGCATCGGATGTGCCCCGGCGTGGCAGGGGAACCCGGCCAATCATATAGGTGGCTTGCACATCGTGGGAGCAGTCGTGACTATCATTGCGAGTACAACCTTCCAGGGCACTTTGGAGCACTCAGGATCAGGTCCGGGGTGTACTGTCCCCGTTGCCTAACAGGGAAGTAAGCAGTGGCGCGATGTTACCTGTGAGGTCTGTCCATGCGAGATCTACCACGTGCATTGGGGAGTGAGAGCTTCTCCATACATAAACATCATTTCTCCCTCTGATCGTTTCCTCTTTCTTCACTCTCGTTCAAAAGCTTTCCGTATCTAGCAGCACAGCATCACTCTTTAATCGCGTGACCACTTTCCCAGTACATTCACGATGAAGGGTTCTCTCGCATCCCTGCTGGCCGCTGCCGTTCTGGCGCGTGCTCAGATTGCTACTACCTCTGAGCCTGCCATTGCTCAGATCACTGCGGCTGCTGCGACCACCAAACCCGAGTCCTCCACCTCCGATGTCAAGGGTCTGGCCTTTGACCGCTTCTACCAGGTCTGGCTGGAGAACATTGTGAGTGATACTCCCAGTCTTATATCGGACCGCTTGTGCTGACTTCCGCCTAGGATTACGAAGATGCCGCCGCCGACTCCAACATGCAGTGGTTGGCCTCTCAGGGTATTTTGCTGTGAGTATTCACTTCACATGTCTGTAACACATTGAGCAATTCTAATCCTCACCCAGGACCAATTACTATGCTGTCACCCACCCTTCGGAGCCCAACTACTGTGCGGCCGCTGGTGGTGACACCTTCGGCATGGACAATGACAACTTCAACCAGATCCCTGTCAACGTCTCCACTGTGGCTGATCTGCTCGACACCAAGGGTATCTCGTGGGGCGAGTACCAGGAGCACATCCCCTATGCTGGTTTCCAGGGCTACAACTACTCCAACCAGGAGACCTATGCCAATGACTACGTTCGCAAGCACAACCCCCTCGTCTTGTATGATTCCGTCGTCAAGAATGATACCCGTGCTCGTCAGATCAAGAGCTTTGACGCTTTCTTCGATGATCTGAATGACAAGAAGCTTCCTCAGTGGGCTTTCATCACCCCCAACATGACCAATGATGCCCACGATACCAACATCACTTTCGCCGCCAAGTGGGAGCGTAGCTGGATGTCCACTCTGTTCAAGAATGATTATTTCATGAACAACACCGCCATTCTCCTGACCTTTGATGAGGATGACACCTACAACAAGACCAACCGGATCTTCAGTATCCTCGTTGGTGGCGCCGTTCCCGACCATCTGAAGGGTACCAAGGACGACACTTTCTACACTCACTACTCTGCCATTGCCTCTGTCTCTGCCAACTGGGGTCTCCCCTCTCTGGGTCGCTGGGTAAGCCACATTGATTCTCCCCTACCCAAAGTTCAATCCTAACAATCGATCTTTAGGACTGTGGTGCCAACATCCTTGAGATGGTCGCTAACAAGACCGGCTATGTTAACTACGATGTTGATATGACTAACCTGCGCCTCAACGAGACCTACCCTGGCCCTATGGCCGACGGTGACTTCGCCAAGTTCTCCGCTGCCTGGCCCATCCCGGCTACCAATCTCAGCTGCTCTGCTGGTCACGGTATTCTTGACGCTGTCAAGAAGACCTATGCCGGCCTGGCGCCCACTCACAACTACACCACCCCCTTCCCGGTGGATGAGAAGAACGACTACAACACCAAGGTCACCGCTACTCGCAAGTCGGCTTCCAACACCACTTCAAGCGCCTCAGGCTCCTCCACTCCCAGCAAGGGTGCTGCCGTTGCCGCCACTGCTCCTAATGTCGCCATGACCGGCGCTATGGTGGCTCTTTTTGCCTACATGATCTAATTTAAACCTGTAGCAGATTGAACTCCCTCAGTTCATTTTATAAAAAGGCTCCTTGATTGTACCTCGCAGTCCCTGCCTCGATAAGCTGACTGACTTGAGTTCTCTCCCTTTTCATAGTTGACCAAAAAGATGGAAGGTGGTTTAATTTCTAGCACTATGCTTTAATGTCTTAGCAACGATTCTCCAATGCAGCCCACGAGCTTATTACCTAACTTTACAAGAAAATTTTCCACTTAATTTGTGTAAAACTCGTCAATATTGCGAATGGACCATGTTCAAGAACAACCTCAGCCGCCCAAACCCCTATCTTAACCCATTTGATCACAACGCTTCGTCTACACGGAATTCCCAATACTATGGGAAAATCCCTACCTATCAGTTCCCCTATTTTATACCTTCCCAAAGCCACCTTCTTCGCAAAGGTAGGACTAGTACAAGTGGCAGTAAAAGCAACAGCACCAGCCTCTAGCGCACTCGCCAATGACACCTGAGAATGTCCCACATTCTAGAACGTGAGCACTTGAGGCCTAGGCTAAATCTCGAGAGGAGTGAAGTAGTCTCCTCAGCTTCGTTTCAAATGGACTGGACTGTAAGCCATGGCATCCATGGACGACCCTTTCACACAAGCAATGGTAATTAGGCTGCCATCAGCACACATAAGTCCTCATTATTACTGCTTGAGTGCTGAATGTCTGATAATGTCGAAGCAAAGATGCGTATGTCTCATAGGAGTATTGCCAAGCCAGCATTACAATGTACGTTGCATGGAAGTCAGCAAGCCACTTCCATGACTCTGATAGCTAAGCGTCGACAAGATACGCCCAAGCCACTACTTTGGGCTAAATTTTGAACCGACTGCAACCATTTGGACTAAAGTTGAATTCAAAGAACAACATGCGTTTGTAGGTCGTGGGCTGGCGAAGTATTCCATGTTGCTCCGGCCACGAATCATTCCATGTGCCATCACAATCACCGCGACGCAATCGGACCCATCCTTGCATTGAAGCGTGAATTACATGTCTGGACGACTACCATAGAGAAAGACATCTAGGACTTGATAAAGAATCACTCGAATCAGATGCAAAGACTAATCGACATTGTGTCTTTTTAACGCAAGGTGAAATGTTCTTATGTTGGTACATTCGTCGTATAGATCATTAAGACTTCATTCTATAATACATCTCAGTTGGCGAGACCCCGGCGCTTCAAGTCCTGCAGAGTGGGAACCTCCTGATCACCTCCGCGCTGCTCGAAAGCGATCTTGGTGTCATCCTCGGGGCCACCCTCACCTTGGAAGTGCTTCGCTGAAGGGAGACTATTGGATTGGTGAAATGGTTAGCATTTGGTCATTTGTAGATATGGGCATCAAGCTTACCGGCCACGGTCATCACGAGTACCACCTTCATCCTCGGGAACCTTGCGGTGGTCACTGCCCGAGGCAGTGGAGCCAGGGCCATACTTGACGCTGGTGGGCTCTTCGAACTTCTTCTCGACCATCTCATTGACACCGGACTCGAGAGCTGCCAGATCATTAGTATTGAGTGACTCAACAGTTAGTGGGTTAACATACTTGAGTCACTCTTCTTGCCAAGGCCCTGCTTGGCTTCGTAGGAGTTCAGGTCATTCTCGGCGTTGAAGGCAGCCTTGCGCAAATCTTCGAAGTGAGCCATAATTTAGATATAATGAAAGGAAGTGGTAGTTTTCGAAAAGGATGAAAGTGTTGGAGAAAATTGAGATGATAATTTGGAATGAATGGAGGGGTGAGTTGTGACACCGACCTATATACTACCCTAGCAATATCTCAGATCCAGCTACTGAGACCGAGTTTGCATCATGAAACATCATAGCTATGTCACTGCCATTGGGAATGACCGGAGAAGGCAGGCAGGCGCGTGGAGTCGGAACCACCAAAGTCCAGGATTCTTGGAATCAAGTTTGCCAGCGATGATAAGCTATGATATCGTATACTACGGACCCTGATCAGGGATCCACAGCGGTGACTTCATGTTCTCCACCAAAGAAGCCCTAAGTTGAGTTCCGGATTAGGCCGCGTGTCAGGGTCTAGCCCTAGGGCTTTTGCTGATCCGGATCAATCGTTTTCCGATCCCAATGAGGGGAGCAGCGGATGTCAATCGCAGACTGTCCGGGCCTTTGTTGACATTGCAGATCACTCATTCGATTCAGCTGCGATCTCGATGGAATATCTGTGATCTTAAGAGCCTTCCCTTTCATAGACGGTCTGCTCCCGCTGTCACCAGTCCTTTCACCTCTCTTGCGTCCGCGACGAGAAATCATTCACCATGCCCGACATAATCGAAGTGCCCGGCGAGGCTAGCCCGATGAGCCAGGCAAATGTGCTTAATGCCTTGGTTCTCGCGGCAAGCTCCACCCAGCAGCAGGTGCAGACGGGCACCAAGCAGCTACAGTACTGGGAGAAGCAGAAGCTCTATTACCCCACCCTTCAGGTACCTTGACGCCATTCACCACGCGATGGCGCGCGCCATAGCTGACGACTTTGATTCATAGAGTATCTTTGTCGACTACACCGTCCCGACCGAGGTCCGATATCTTGCCATCATTCAGCTGAAGCATGGCATCGATAGATTTTGGCGCAAGACTGCAGCGAAGTACGTTTACCAGCCGAGTCGTCAGATCTTTCTCTATGAGGGTCGTGCTGACAAGTCTAAGTGCAATCTCAAAAGAGGAAAAAGAACAGATCAAATTAAGAGCCTTGGAGGCAGGAATTCATGAGCCAGAGCGGCAGCTTGCTCTTCAAAATGCGTTGATGGTTGCCAAGATTCTTCGTTACGAGTTCCCCCATGATTGGTATGTTTTCAAGAGGCTTTCACTTGTACGACTTCTCTGACTTGGCTTTGGAAGGCCCGATGCGATTACCACTCTACTCTCCTTCCTCCGCTCCGCCACCCGTCCCGGCGCGAACTCCTTAGAGCTTCCTCGAACCCTCCTCATGCTCCTCCAGATCATTAAAGAGTTGTCTACGGCGCGGATTCAAAGAACACGAGTACACCTGCAATCAGTCTCACCCGAGCTCTTCCAAGTGATGGGAAATATCTATATGGAGAAGATCAGTCAATGGATCGCTGTACTAGACCAAGGCAGCGCGAATGAATCATCCCTTGAGGCAATGGATCAGAGCTTGATGTGTCTTAAAGTTCTGCGCCGTCTCATTATCTCTGGCTATGAACACCCAGGTCGCCATTCGGAGGTGAAGGATTTCTGGCAGCTGAGCTTCGAACACTTTGCCAGGTTCTCTGTCATTGGAGAGCAGGCTGCTCACTTACCAGAACCTGTGGCCAAGGCCATTGAAAAGCACACTCTTCAACTTTCCAAACTGCATGTGGAGATGGCAAAGATACACCCAGCCTCTTTTGCACTGTTTCCGAACAGTATCTCGCTCGTCAATTCATACTGGACATTGGTTGTCCGGCTTAGTGAAAGCTATGTCAGTCTCGGAGCGGATCCCGATGCAGAAGGGCAATCTTTACCTGAGAAGACAGGCCTTCGGGCGTTGCTCCTGTTTCGGGCTTGCGCGAGAATGGCCTTTAACCCTGTCCAGACTTTCAAATACCAGACACCTCAAGACAAGGAAGAGAGAAAGCAAGCCGTGGAACGGATCAAGACTGAATTGTTCACTCACGATCTTGTGCTTGGCGTCATGGAGCTTCTTGTGACCCAATTCTTCAGGTTCCGAAATGTTGACTTTCAGGAATGGGAAGCCGAGCCTGAATCCTGGGTTCAACGAGAGGAAGTCAGCAGCGAAGCCTGGGAATTCTCCATCCGGTCCTGTTCCGAAAAGCTATTTTTGGACCTGGTTATTCATTTCAAAGACCTGCTCATCCCACGTCTGCTAAGTGTATTCCACAACTTTGCGAGTAAGTTTCATGGTCAAGCCTGTCATTGAACTTTGAAGTCATTTCTAATTATGGCCGCACAGATACCGAAAACCGCGACGTGGTTTTAAAGGACTCTCTTTACTCTGCGATTGGCTTGGCCGCAGCCAGCCTCGAGCAACACTTGAATTTCAACGAATTCTTGCAAGGAACTATGGTCACCGAAGTTCAGATTCAAGATCAACAGTACAGACTCCTGCGCAGACGCATTGCACTTGTGCTGGGTCAATGGGTCCCAGTCAAGTACAGTGAATTGAACACTGAGGCAATCTTCCAAATTTTCCAACACTTGCTCAACAAGGATGATCCGCTGAATGACCTTGTCGTCCGTATTACTGCTGGACGCCAATTGAGCCAGGTCCTTGATCCTTACGAGTTCCAGGCGGCCCATTTCATGCCGTTTGCCCAGTCGATACTTGGTAACCTCATGTCCCTCGTTCAAGAGGTCGAGATGCCTGAAACGAAAATGGGGCTGTTGGAGACGGTTCGCGTGGCAGTTGTCAAGATGGAGCACCACGTAAGTTACTTGTGTACTATCCTTTTGTTTTGAACTAACCAAATATCGTAGATTGCTCCATTCACTGATCAAATCCTCTCTTTGCTTCCACCTCTATGGGAGGAGTCTGGAGATGAGCATCTCATGAAACAGGCCATCCTCACACTTTTATCTTCATTAATCAACTCATTGAAGCAGGAGTCCGTTCGGTACCATTCACTTATCCTTCCCCTCATTCAAAGCTCAGTGCACCCTGAATCCGTGAGTCTCCGTATCACATGTTTCACATACAAGACTTCCAATTTGATACTTATTATTGATTTTAGGAAACCTTGGTTTACCTCTTGGATGAAGCTCTGGATCTCTGGACTGCTATAATTCAACAATCTCCCACTCCCTCCCCCGACATTCTGGCGCTCCTTCCCTCTGTATTTCCGATTCTTCACTCGGGAACCGACAGCGCGCCCCAGGCCCTCCAGATCGTCGAGTCTTACATTCTTCTGGCACCACAAGACGTTTTCAAAAATGAATACCGCACCCCTCTCCTGCTTGCGCTACAAGAACTTCTCTCTCACACGACCAGACAACGCATTGGCGTCGTGCCCCGTCTGGTCGAAATGTTGATCCGCAGTGGCGAAGCCATTGACGGTGGTAGCGAAGAAACTTACAACGCCATTTCCCAAAGTCTCATCCAAAGCTCATTCCTCCGCTCCATTCTCGAGGGCCTCCACTCCGCCTATGAAGCCAGCGAAACAACAGGTCCCAACCGGAAAACCTCCAACGTTGTCGGTGTCGTCGAAACCGAATATTACTCTGTCATCGCTCGTCTGGCCCTCGCTAGTCCCACGATATTTGCCTCCGCCATCGCCACTGCCGTCCAGGGCGATAACATTCAATCCCCATATGAAGATCTTCCCTGGCTAATGAAGGAGTGGTTCTCTCATTATGATAATATCAGCAGCGCCAACCAGAAGAAGCTGCACGTCCTCGCCCTCACCCAACTCCTCGGCCTCAAACAAAACCCACCTAACCCGGCCGCCCCTGGCCTCCCAGCCGACTTCCTCCGCCCATTTCTGCAGTCCTACCTGACTGTGTGGACAGACCTCATCCTCGAGCTGGCAGAAGGCGGTCAAGACTCCAATGCCGATTATCTAGTCTTCTGGGGTGCCCCCTCTGGCTCCGCAACCGCCGTCCCTGAAGCCTCGGACGAAATCGAACCTCCAGAGAACCACCGCCGCCGCGATTGGGAGAACTCCGATATCATCCACCGTTTCCCAATTCGTGACTTTGTGCGTGAGCGTCTGCAGCAATTGATCCTTGCTTGTGGTGGCCCGGAGACCTTCCAGGCGGAGTGGTTGGCGAATGTCGATACTGATGTGGTGTCTGCGTTCGGTGCCTTGGGACTGATCTGATTATCAGATCGCTCACAGAAGCGAGGATGCATCTAGCTTACGTTCACTACATTTGCCTAATTCCATCGGATGGTCACTGCATACATCTTTTGATGTGCTAGAAGTAAACCTACATACCCCAACTGATTGAATAGAAAATAATACTGATTACCACTATTACCTCGTATCAGCATGCAACGGTCTCTCACAAAAGCAACGTAGGTGCCATTTGGCGATATTGCGCGCATGTAGGCATCTCATGGGAACCCTAGCAGCCATCAGCGCTTGTGTCGCTCGGAGACTAAATCCCGATATAGCCGGGCCTTTCTTCAACACTTGGTATATGCATACGTTTCACTGTTCTCGGCCATAGACTGGTGCCTCGAGAATTGGTAATCGATAAGGTACTTTGAATGGAGTGCAGGAGGCGCAGTCACTCTGATGGTGTGGGTTTTGTCGCTCTGCCAGAAGTTGAAGATCAGACGTAAAACACTCTCACACACGCTACATGCTCCAGAGATTGAGATCATCGGGTTTTACTATTGTGACAAACCACACAGATGTATCCCAGTCACCTAGGGATCAATAGTATCACTTGGATCCAATTTAACTCCGACAGCGGGAAGACGAAGGGTAGAAGTTTCTTTGCAAAGGCTCCCGATTGTACAAAATACGGTTTTTGAATTCAAGTCAACGAAATAACAGAGTCATTGGATTGCTTTGATCAACTCCTGTTTAATCCTAAAGCATCAACATTCAAAACACCCGGTATCGAAAACCCTGCAACATGCGCGAAACTCCAGCGGTCAATTGAAGGGGAAAGGAAAAGAAAAGAAAAAGCTCCAAACAAACAACTCTGAAAGAGTATAACCAGTATGCGAGTGGGGAAAAAAAGAGTGACAAGTATCAAAGTGATACCAATTAGCACTGGCCAGGGAATTGGCGGCTGGTGACGGGATTAGGGAATACACCGGCGGCAAGCTGCTGCTTCATGTCCCACTCGGGGGCGCCCTCTGTAGTCCAGGTCCAGTAGAGCCAGCCATTACCCTTCTCATACGCGTCAAGTTGGCCCTCAATGAAGCGGCGGATATTGGTACGATCCTCGTCAGAAAGGTCGGCCGTGTTGCCAACGGACTTGCCATCACAGCTGCCAATGGCGCCCTGGCTGGCGTCAAAGGTACCGTCGTAGCGAGCACCGATACCCTTGCCGTTCAAATATTTGGCGCAATCAGTCATGGCACCGGTCCACTCACCAACCACCGTCCACTTATCGGAGTGCAGGACGTGGTCGCTGACGAAACCACAGGCAGTGCTCACGTGGGAGGCGGGGTCCAAGCCGAGCAGGCCGTAATCAAAGACTTCGTAGTGGTGAGTGTCCATCATGACGTACCAGACACCAGTCGACTCGCTCATGAATCCGTTCCAGGACTCAGTGGGCATGAAACCGTCGTGAAGAACAACAGTGGTGTCCTGGCTAGCCTCACGGGCAGCACCCCAGGAATCGTAGTAGTACTGCTTCAAGCCGTCCTCATCCACTCCACCGGGAATGCTGGGCTCGTTCAGGGCCTCAATGGCGGTAACGACATCGGCATCACCACCGTAACGGGCAGCCAGAGTTTCAAGAGCAACGCGGGTAAGGTTAACATTATCGCCGGTCTGCCACTGGATGGCGCCGCGTTTACCGCTATTGTCGAAACCATTCTGAGAGCCAGGAGCTGTAGTGTATTAGCAAAATGCGCCATGGGCCGTACTTGCGAACTGTGGATTCCTTACCTCCGTGTAGATCAACCATCACCTTGATACCGGCAGCACGAGCCCAATCAACAGCCTGGTCAAGATAGGCCAGCTGGCCATCCACGTACGGATCACCCTCCAGGGGTGTTAGAGCCCAGTAACCAACAGGGATGCGGACATGGTTCATGCCGACAGCGGCAATCTGGATGAAGTCATCTTGTGTGATGAAGGTGCTCCAGTGCTCTTGCAAAACAGCACGGCATTGATCAGCGCCGTAGATTTCACACAGAGACCACTCGTCAACAGCAGCATCACCAGCGGCATCAAAAATGGATGGGGTGATCCAGGGCTCCAGCACAAGCCAGCCACCGAGGTTTACACCACGGACCTTGTCAGAACCGTAGTTAAATGTAAGGCCCCTGATCCAATGTTAGTCTCATCCTTGTATCGGCACCGCAAGATTTAGTGAACTATCCACTTACACTTGAGGGGCTTCCATCTCCTGGGCCAGGGCGGACGACCCGATCATAAGAAGGCCGAGAAGGGCCTTTTGCGACATTCGGAACGACATGTTGAAAAATCACTAAGACGAATTAATCCCAAGAATCCAGGTGGCTGGACTTCAGGAATGAGATAAAGATGAATTGTGTCAAAAGGCATGGCGATCGGCTGCTATAAGTAAACTCTAGTCGATGCTTGGGGTTGAAGATAGCCGGATGCAGGAAATGGGCCAGTGATGTTCATGGAAACGGAAGCCTCGAGGCTTTTGCGAGTCACATTCCACGCACCTTTCGCAGAGTCCCCGCAGATCTTGTATTTTGACAGCGCCGATCAACAGTTGACAGCTCCGGGAAAGGAACTCGGCTTGGCCGAATGCGGATAGGGTGGGGACCTGAAACTTCGGGGTCTGGGGTCGATAAATGGAACAATGGCTTTCTCGCTACGTCAATGGTAAGTATGGGGGCGGCGGAATCTCTCACTCCGGTTCAGTGCAGCCGTGAGGATTTGAATATGACGCGGTAGTGGAGATCACCGGGATTTGGTCACCATAGAACGGAAGACCTGTTGGAGCCGAAATAGGTGATAATGGCAATAGGATGGAGAAAGATGGAGATACAACGATTATGGAAGAGTGAGCAGGAGCTAAGTTGTCTGTTCGGGGGCAGATCTCGCACACGAGTTCCGTTGGAAGCTGTCGATGGCAAGAGCGTTCTTCCGTCCAAGCTCCTGCTCCGCGCACTCCATCAGGGTATCTCTCTCTTCACCTTCCATCTTCCCATACAGCCCACGGTAGTCATCCGGTCCAGTTACCGGATTTCTGTTTTGACCACGTCCATTCGGACCTGAATGATGAATGATGACCTTGTACGCCATGATGTGCGAGACCGAGATGCTGTTTGCGAACATTCCGCGCCCTGAAGATTGGCCACACGTGGAAGGTGGGGACCTGGCGGAATGTGAAGGATCTTGATTCCAAATTCCGATCGAACTTCTTGAGTGGCGTAGGGCTTGCGAAGCGACTGGTCGAAGTGGTAAGTCGGGCCAATATGGTATACAGCCCCTGGCAAGTAAATTCAGTGAGGTCCAGATTTGAACAGCACAGTCACTCTACACAGACCGGGATCATCTCCGGTCTCGCCGATTCTCCACCACTCCAGCTTTTAACCCGCGCACCGAGTGCATGACCCGAGAACCCCAGTATTGTCGTGTTCCATGGTGCAGTGGCCAGAAAACTGGGTCGCTCGGCTCCTCCCGCACCGAGGAAATGAGTCCTGGTTCCGTTCTCAGCGACAAGCTCATTGTGGGTAAGATTGAGTACTGCGCTGGAAGACCTTCACGTCACGCGGACTACTCTATGAACCATGGGTGAAGCAGCGTCTGTATCCACGGTCGTTGCCTCCAACTGCCACTCCGCGCGACTTCCATGGCCCAGACAATGGTAGCGTAGGAGCCGCGGTGTTTTTGGGAACGCCGCGATCGCGAGGAATGTGGTCTGGAATGCACGTGTCCTACCCAGCTCCACATTTGAAGACTCGACCCTGTGAGTAGGCGATGGCAAAGTGGGAGGATCCCCTTGTACGGTAGTGGTGATCGAGCACGCGGTCATTGACAATGTACGAGATTTCAAGATTTTTCAGTCTTCTTAGAGACCGAGGAGACCCTCATCGATAAATGCGGAAGAAGAACAGATTCTACACTGTCACTTGACTAGTTTCAAGTTCGTCTCCCAACACAAGCACCCCCGAACTCAAGTGACTCCGATGAATCGTTTCCACGGGAGTCAGAGAATAGTCAGACATCCCGGTGTCACTCTGAACGACCCTTTCAAAAATGGAGAACCCAACCCTTGGAAAAACGGCGCAGTCACCGGTAAGATGGTCTTTAATCCTGGTGAAGTTGAATGACGGATTATCCGAGAACGTAGCGCGGACACTAGTCCCTTCGCTTGCAGGAAGTAGCAACGCTGACTGGCTCCGCGTCCAGATGTGCCCCCGCAAGGCGTCATGATAAGATTGTCCGCTCTGCACGTGGTGAACAGCACGATGGTGATTGAAGCTACAAGCCTTTTTTATCCCCGGGTTCTTGAGCATCCGGTCGGATAGCGGCGATTCTCAATCATGCAGAGAACATCGTTGCCGACCTGTAGGCGAGCCAATGGTATCACAAACAGGAAGGGGAGGTCAGGGGAGGTAGCGTGATGGAAAATAGTGTATAAAAGGCCTATTGCATGTGGTAGGGGAGTGTCTTTGAACTCCAACCGACCGAAATGGACACAATCAAGTCTATGGTGTTTTCCTTGGCTCTGGCTACTGCTGTGGAAGCAGGAGCTATCTACCAGAGAGCCAGTACAACCCAACCCGACTGGTTCAAGACCTCGCCCGATCTCTATGCCGGTATGCCCCATGAACACATCAAATATAGTCTGACATGGCACAAATGCTAAGTATCTCGTACGATCAGGTATCACGGAGAAGGGTGCGGAACCCTACCTGGCGCAGATCAACCCGGCACCTTTTGGCTCGAAGACTTACATCCCCAATGCCCCCTTGGAAACTGGAGAGCCGATCAGTGGTGCGAAAGGCAGAAACATCTTCCATCTCATGGGAGACTTGAGGTGAGGCTACATTATCTCTATGTTTTCCGATGCCTACTGACTGCCAACAGTCCCTACTTCTCCCCCGAGGAAGGCTTTGGCGTCGACGAGTACCCTCTGCCCAAAGGAGCCAACATCACGCAGATGCATCTGCTTCAGCGCCATGGCTCTAGATACCCTTCGGCCACGGAAGCCCAGGGGACATGGGGGGAGAAGATTACCAATGCCACCAAAGCAGGAACAGTCTTCACGGGCGAGCTCGCTTTCCTGAACGACTGGTCTTACCAATTGGGTGAGGAACTTCTCGTTCCCACGGGTCGTCAAGAGTTGTTCGATAGTGGAGTCTTGAACTACTACAACTATGGTCATCTGTATAACAACAACACTGCTTCGCACAAGCTCGTTGTTCGCACGACCTTGATGGCGCGCATGATGCAAAGCGCAGAGAACTTCCTGGCTGGCTTCTTCGGTCTGAACTGGAAAGACTATGCCAACCTCCTGGCCACTATTGATTCGGCTACAACCGGTGTCTCCAACTGTACCAACGAGTATGCTACTATTGAGGTCATCGAAGAGCCCGTCGGAATCTGGATGGCAACCTACCTGAAGGAGAGAACTGCTCAGCTGAAGAAACTCTCTGGAAGCTACAACTGGACCCTCACGGATACATACCACGCCCAGACTCTCTGTCCCTATGAGACTATTGGTCTTGGCTACAGCAACTTCTGCAGCCTGTTCACTTATGAGGACTGGGAGCACTATGAGTATCTCCAGGACATCGAGTTCGCCGGTTATTCTGGCTTCCTCAGCCCCACTGGCCGAGCCCAGGGTATTGCCTGGGTGGAAGAGTTCCTCGCCCGTGTCGAGGGCCACTATGTCGACGTCCCCGCCAGTGAGACCGGAGCCAACATGACCCTAGACACAAACCCGATCACTTTCCCTCTGGACCAGAACCTGTACCTCGAGTTCACCCACGACGCGAACCTCATCTCCGTCATTACCGCGTTTGGCCTGACCCAATTCTCTGGTTTCCTGCCAGTCACCGGTCCCCCCGCCAACCAGACGTTCCATACCAGCCGACTGGTGCCTTTCGCTGGCCGACTGAATATCGAGATCATCAAAGCGCCGCACAAGGTTTCCACCAGGCGTTCGTCGAAGGCTACCAAGACCGATTATATCTCTGGTACTGGTGAGACACATTATGTGCACTTTATCCAGAACCAGCGCACTGTCCCGCTGCATGCTAGCTTCGACGCTTGCGAGTATCGTGAGGATGGCTGGTGTGAGTTGTCCACCTTCTTGAAGGTGCAAAAGACCATGCTTGCCAAGGCTGAGTACCAACATGCCTGCTACGGTAACTGGACCTACGGTGGCTGGGGCACAGTACTGAACGGTGTTCCCGCTTCTTGAAAATAATCCTGATTTTTCATGCCAGAACTTGAAGAAGTTCCTTTGTACAGTACCAAAATAGATCTAAAGATTTGGATACAAACCCTTCTTAAAATTAAAGAATTTCATGTTTCAATTTTCAAGACATCCTGTCTTGCCCCTACCCTATCCATGCCAAGTGTTCCAGTCTCTAAATCCTTCCAAGCCTCCCCACCTTGTGATAAATTCAAGTAGAATCCCGAGATTGTTTACACCCATCCCTTGAGTATCCCTCATCCCACCCTCCACCCTCCACCCCCGCACTCCACGAAGCAGAACACACCGCTAGACAAGCATCGTAACGTGGATCCAATGACTCGCGGGGTAGAAGACCGGGCCCGAAATCAAGAAACGAAAAGGGGAAATTCGAGCACGCTTCATTGCGGAGATACCCAGTACCCGGAAGTTCCCCCCCAATCACAACAGACCGATCGTCGCGCCACGGAAGTTGAGGGGAAGGCGTCGACTGTTCGTATTCTTATTTTTCTTTGATGGAACCGACGGAGCGTTGAGGTACCACTTTACCTGTAGTAAGTCGCCCGTCCAATGTGGTTTTGGGTGTTCTGATTTCTAGGGTTAGTTAATGTAGTTCTTGGGCACGGCTGGTTGGACCTGCGAAGATGCAAGGGATTCCAAGACCGATGCATGATGTGGTTTGACTTGTTCTCAATTCCCCACTTACTCAGATCAGTCTGCGACTATCCTTCCGATCGCCGATGATTCTCCGCTAGAAAACCTGGAACCCTTGGGGCTTTTGAACCCTTTTTCGATAGTCTTCAAAAACAGGACTTTACCTGCGTGTCTGATTTGCTGAAATCATAGTTTCTACTTACTTCGAATGAATTATCTATTTATCTCTTAATTTTTGAGGTCCGGCCACAGAGATTATATGATAATTCAAGTCAGTTGTTGATTATCCTTGTAATCAGTCAATTCCATGGCGGACGTATAGCACAGTCCATTTCCAAGATTATAGAGGGCGAGATTGCTACGCCTCCACTAGAAACATGCACTGTGACGTGGAAAAGAAGAGCAGTGAAACTGACTGGGCAAGAATCTCGGCATCAACTCCACCGTGAATCTGCCAAGTAGCAACCTTTCTTGGCCTAGCCATGCTTCTCCTTCCGCCTTGGACCCCAATCCTTTGCTGGATCGGAGCTTCTGTGCGCTGTATTTTGCGGGGTTGGCATGTTCTAGTGGAGTCCGGAAGGCAGGGCTGGGGCTATGAGTCAATGCCCAGATGCATACATGCATCGTGTAGGGGGTCTTAGAGTCCTTAGGTTGCCTTTGACCCCTGCAGGGGCCCAGCAGACGGCACGACGATTCGGTCTCTTTCGGTTTTCTTTTACCCGATGGGATATGTACATAAAGCAAGGATGTACTTCGGGATGTGTGAATTCGTCCAATTATTTCCAGGGTGAAGACGAGATTTAGGATTTTCAATTTGAACCATGCAGCTGTTGCGGAGTGTTGTTATCTCGCTCCTGGCTGCTACGACTCTGGCCCGTCCTGGCAGGGATAGTAGACATGAAGCGGTTGTCCAGGCTCGAAGTGCCAAGTATGTGCTGAAAGAGCCGCCATTGACTACCCCTTGGACTGATAAAGTGGGTGTTGATCCTTGGCCTGAGTATCCACGGCCACAGATGCAGAGATCTCAATGGCAGAATTTGAATGGTGTTTGGCAGTATCGGAATGCCTCAAGTCTGAGTGCTGTACAAAGCCCGCCATTTGGTCAGGATCTTGGACAAGAGGTGCTGATTCCATCTTGTTTGGAGAGCGGACTGTCAGGTAGGTTTTGATGGAGGATGAATTACTCTAGGTTTCGATTTAACAAATTGTGTTACAGGGATTCAAGGAACATATACCCTTTACTCGTGGTTTTCCACCTCTTTCAAGGTTCCTTCCGAGTGGAATGGCAATAACGTGCTGCTCAACTTTGGAGCTATCGATTATGAAGCTACTGTCTTCGTGAATGGCAAAAAAGCCGGTTTCCATCGCGGAGGATATTTTCGTTTCACTCTAGACGTGACGTCGTACCTGAAGGAAGGCCAGGAAAATGAATTGTGAGTTTCTTCTGACAGAGAGAGAGAGACAAGAGGCTGATATTAGTAGACTTGTGTTTGTTCACGACCCGACTGATGATGGCGACTATGTCATTCCCATTGGCAAACAGACTCTTCACCCGAGTCACATCTTCTATACGCCCTGCAGTGGAATCTGGCAGAGCGTTTTCATTGAGCCTGTTCAGGCAAACCACATCACCAGAGTTGATTTGGATGGTGACATGCATGGTCAAGGTGTGTATTCATTTCCCGCCATCTCATTACTAGGGCACTGATTGCTTGCAGTGAATGTGACTGTGCATACAACCAACACGAACGTCACCACCAATGTGCAAGTAATTGTCCACGATAACGGAGACGTTGTGGCGACTTATAGCGGTCCTTCCAACCGACCTTTTCAGTTCAATGTCGACTCACCCAAGTTGTGGTCTCCTGACTCTCCCAACCTGTACAATGTGACCGTCAAAATGGGCAAAGATCTAGTGCAGAGCTATACCGGGTTCCGGACTATCACCAAGGGCACTGTAGATGGTGTCGTTCGGCCACTACTAAATGGCGAGTTCATTTTCATGTTTGGCACCCTCGATCAAGGCTTCTGGCCCGATGGTATCTACACACCTCCCACCAAGGAAGCCATGGTGTATGATCTGCAAGTGCTGAAGAACCTTGGATTCAACATGATCCGTAAGCATGTAAGTGTGGATTGCAACTTCGTCAGAAGTGGTCGCTGAACTTCTGCAGATCAAAGTCGAGAATGATCTGTTTTACCAAGCATGTGACGAGCTCGGTCTTTTGGTCATTCAGGATATGCCATCATTACGTCCCTTGCAGAGTAAGACTCTGGCGAACTGTACTACCGAGACCATTCTGCCGGACCCCGCGCAGCAGAAAGAGTTTACCCGTCAGCTAGAGCTGTTGGTCAACCAGCACAAGAGTTTCCCCAGTATTTCAACATGGGTATGAGGCCCGCCAAGTGCTAGTACCAATGTTTGCTGATCTTTTTATTAGGTTATCTATAATGAGGGCTGGGGCCAGATTACCACTTATTACCCTGAATTTGAGCTTACCGAGCTGGTCAAGCAGCTAGATCCCACTCGGCTGATCGATTCGACTACTGGGTGGCACGATCATGGCGCCGGTGACTTTAGCGTGAGTGCCACCGTTCACAAACTGGAAAGAAAAACTTAACTCATTTGAATACAGGATAATCATCACTACGCCAATCCCCAATGCGGGACCCCCTTCTATTCGATCGACTCAAGCCCCTATGACGATACCCGAATTGGTTTCCAGGGCGAGTTCGGTGGAATCGGAAACAATGTCTCGATCGAGCAGTAAGTCCTTCTCCAGATACAGTTGGAGCAATTTACTGATTGCATTTAGCCTCTGGAACAACCAAGCTGCTATCAAAACCATCAATCAGACCTATGAGATCGATACGACTATTGATGCTTGGAATTACCGTAGCCACCTTCTCCTTGGTGAATTGGAGGACCAGGTGAAGCGCTTCGCTTGCAGCGGTGGCGTCTGGACCCAGACTACCGATGTCGAGGGAGAAGTCAACGGCTTGATGACCTACGACCGTCGTTTCAAGCGCGTTGACGAGAACCAATGGAAGTCTGATATTCAGGCACTATACAAGGCGGCAGCTAGGCGTAGCAATGCCACCATGTCGAGTCCCTCCGAAGCGGGGTCATTGATGGCGTAGTCTGTCATGCGTGAACAGACCTCTCTCCCATTTTCACCTGCCGAAAACATCACAAGCTGAACTTTTTCTTTACTACGAACCCCCAAACCCCTTTTGTCCTTTTGGTCACGATAGCGAGTTGCTGAAATTATACTATCCAGCGGTATAAATGAAATCTGACACGTCCATTTCTGACCCGTCCAATTTATATCCAAAGAATGAGACCGTGTCGACCCGTTGCCGATCAATAGATGACGGGGGGGTATTGCATCAAGATATGGCTGCAGCTGTCACTTTCTTCACGCAAACTCAATTAGATGAGCTTGCCACAAGAGTCCTATGGATCGTGATGGCTTAGCTTTTCGAGGTGTCAGAACGCGGGGCACGCCAACGCTCAGATAGTCTAGACACCGGAGCGTCCAGCCAGAAACAGTACCTGGACCGCCCCATGGGAGAATGATCAACACAATTAATGTAGATCCTTTATCGCGGCTGTTTGAGAAGCACGGTAGAGCGTCTCAGGTTGAAACATCTACCACGGGATGAGGTCATGGGTTGCTGGGGTCGATGAAATTAAAATAAGGATCGAGCCGTTAAGACGGGTTGGAGCTGTCAAGCAATGAAAAGAAAAGAAAAGAAGCATTGACATGTAAATTTTCACAAATTCATCACTCACAATTCTTCACCGACTTTTTTGCCCCTATTCACTTTTCACTTTCTCCTTTTCATCCCTATACTTTTCTGAGACGTGTTTAGCGAGGTCCCGAACTCGTGGGAACTCTCCAACCGGAGGATTTTCGTTCATCAGCCCATCGGGCGTCACGATCAGGATCTCGATCAGGCCACAGCACCAAGTGACAAATGTTTCACGAGGATTCCGATTGGTACATGGGCGACTTAAAAAGCTAATTTTAACTAGCGTGTCATCCTTCCGCTTTTCCTGACATGGCCTTTTTTTCCTCTGACGACCCACCGGGCGTAGAATAGTTCGAATTTTTCTGGAAGTCTGCACGAATCTCATCCACGGTCCCTCGGTGGCTTCTCGCAGATCTGACATGGAGAATATAGAACCAAGCAGTCTTTCAAATATGTCCCCGTACATACTCCGGAATGAGATGTTAGATTGTCTGATCCAGGGGGAAGCATGACTCGAGAGCAACAAAGACATAAAACTGCCCTCCGCGCCGAGCCGTCGGCTCCGATAGAAGTGGACTCGCAGGCGTAAACCGTTGGGACCACAGCGGAGTCTAGGTCACGTCAACCGCCAGTCCTTTGTTGGCAGCCTGGACGACGTGCATTAGGCGTGTCTCTGGAAGGAATCCGGCTCTCGATCGAGTTTTCTTCGAGTTTTCAGAGTTAAGGAAGTGCCCTCGAGGCCTTGGAAGGCAATGGTGCGCGATCATAGCGCCACAGCGTGGCAGGTAGAGAGCTATCCTAACTATCAACGCCGCGTGGCCCGTCATCTCCGTGTTTTCCACGTGGTCGCTTGTTTCAGAGCTTTACACGACAGGTCTCCGTTGCCTCATGCTATGGTTTCAACCGTCGGGTGATTTATGGAGTCCCCCGGTGGAGTTATTGGAGGAGATTGCAGGGATCGGCCCATATCTGCCGATGCCACTGTTCATCGGAGAAATACTCCATATGAGCATGGCTTTAGTGTGTTTGGGCGCGACACTGGTCTGATATGCCCTGCGCGCTCCTTCTGGCGTGAGCTCTCGTGGAAAATCGGGACCAAGGTACATTCTCGGAAGGAGGCCCACCCCCTGGCATTACAGTGGATTTCTTCATCGGATTCATTATGCATCTGTCCCGAAATAGTGCTGGCATCTCGTGAAGTGAGCCGATGATCGACTCGAGGGGCTAAGAGTATATAAGGATAAATGGTCTGCCCTGGCCATGCGGAGGCCACGAGGCGCCCCAGTATTCATCCCCTTCTCACTCGATCTGATCGATCCTTTTTCTCTTGTTTTTTTTTTATAATTGAAGCTCCGCGTGTTCGTGAGCTTTGCAAAGGGTCTGACTACCTTATTTTTACTCACTTTTGGCCATGGATCCGTACGACTTGGGTCTTGGCCCCGAGCCAAAGCACATTGACCGCAAATCTCTATACACTAGTCTCGAGGAGAGAATTAAGTACTTGCATCACTTCCTTGACTTCAATGTCGGTATGTGTTGGGTTTCTGATTCCTTTGCTACCTACTTGAGCCCAGCTAACTGTGATCTACCTAGACGATGTTGAAGCCCTTCACAGCGGAAGCAAATACCTCAAGCAACTCATCCCTGCCGTGGTCAACCTAGTGTATAAGAAACTCTTGCAGTACGACATCACCTCACGTGCCTTTCACACTCAGACTACGGCCGATGAGACCGAGCTTGAGCAAGACTTTCTACACGAGGAGACCCCTCAAATCAAACGACGCAAGATGTTCCTTCGTTGGTACCTCATCAAGCTATGTCAGGATCCTACATCCATGGATTTCTGGAGATATCTGAACAAAGTTGGGTAGGTTCAATTCTTTTTCTTGCTTCTTTTCAACTCTTCATTTTATCAAGAAGAACGAAACATTGAAAGTGTCTATTGCGGATCGCTAATTCAACTTATAGAATTATGCACAGTGGCCAAGAGCGCCTACATTCTCTGAACATCGAGTTTATTCACATTAATGTGTGCATTGCGTACATCCAAGACATCTTCATCGAAGCCCTGATGTCTCACCCCCAGCTCTCCCTTCGCCGAAAAATCGCCCTCGTCCGTGCCATCAACAAGATCATTATGATCCAGAACGATCTCTTCGCCAGACACCGCATCCGCGATGGCGAAGAGTATGCCGATGAGATGTCAGAGTACAGTTTCTCCACGGAGGGGTGGGTGAATGGCAAGAAGATCTTGGGTAGCACTGACGGCAGCTCTGTCGATGACGACGGGGCTAGCTTCGTGAGCACCGCGGCTCCATCATCACATAGTGTGGCCCCCTCGACACAAACAGCACACACCGAGGACAGTGGTAACACGGCCCACACCACTCGGTCTGCGTATAGTGTGGATGCGGAGACCTCGATTTGCCCCTTTGCGGACTTGGCAAAGAATGCCGGGACGTCGACGAAAATTTGGGCCAATTGATGGGTTACACATAGACGCATTACAGGCGCGGGAGATGGGAAGGGGGAACAGGAAGCTATATATGATATCCGGCGTTGATTTTCCTTGCATTGAAGGTGTTTTAGAAATCCAATCTTTTTCTGTTCACATGTGAGGTTATTCGTTTTGTAGGCAGAGCGGAGGGCGGAAATCCCCCGAGCATCAGCCGTCCAGTTTGTCAGCTTTTCCCAGGAGGAGCCTCTCAGTCTATGGGGGATCGGGGGGAAAATCGGAGAAAGATCCGGAAAGCTTCCCCCACATTCGGCTCGTACTCGAGGCAATTGGGGTCTAAGTCCGTCGCTGGTACGGCTTTACAAGTTCTTGGTTCAAGGGCAGCCGGAGTTAATGAGTGCGGTTCCCGATCGTCGGTGGACTATCACTGACTATCGCCTCCCGTCCCCACATCCCCTCATTCACAGTCAACACATTTGCCGTCCATCTTAAATATAACCTCCTTGCTATTTTCTCGCCCTTTGCAGCATTCTCATCTTGCACATAATCGCGCATTTGCACACTCCCCAAGTCTATAAAATGGCTCAGAACGGCGAGAAGGCGGTGACCCCGCTCATCATCAACGGTGAGTCCGTCGTGACGGACATCAAATTCGAGGTCCACGCTCCGGCCACCGGCGAGCTGTCCGGCCACTGCGCGGGAGCTTCTGTGGAGGATGCCATTCGCGCCGCGGATGCTGCAAAGGCCGCGTTCCCAGCTTGGGCCAAGACCAAGGCCTATGATCGTCGCGACATTCTGCTTAAGGCGGCTGAAATCATGGCTTCGCGTAAAGAGGAGCTGATCCAGTACCAACGCGAGGAAACTGGTGCTGGTCGTCCATTCGTCGAGCACACTTTCAACATGGGCGTCAATTTCATCAAGGACTTTGCGGGCCGCATCCCGACTATCGAGGGCATTGTGCCTAATGTCACTTTGGACGGGGAGGGCGCAATGGTCTTCAAGGAGCCGTATGGTGTCATTTTGGGAATTGCTCCCTGGTAAGGTTTACCCCCGTACTGTGCTCTCAGGCTATCTAGAGTTGTTAAAATGGACTCGGAATCGTGTAACTAACGGCATGCAGGAACGCTCCCTTTATTCTGGGCACACGCGCAATTGCGCTCCCGCTCGCGGCAGGTAACACAGTCGTACTCAAGGGCTCTGAGCTCTCGCCCAAGTGCTTCTGGGCTCTTGGCGATATTTTCCGTCAGGCTGGTCTTCCTGCTGGCTGCTTGAATGTCATTTATCATCAGACTTCTGATGCGGCGGCGGTTACCACTGCGCTGATCGCCCACCCGGCTGTTCGCAAGATCAACTTCACTGGCAGTACCAATGTGGGTGCGATCATTGCTTCCACTGCTGGAAAGTACATCAAGCCCGTGCTGCTGGAGCTGGGTGGTAAGGCGTCGGCGATTGTCTTGGATGATGCAAACTTGGATAAGGCGGCGATGAACTGCGCACTTGGTTCGTTTATGCACGTAAGTGACCACTACCATCATATCAGGGGAGCAGAGAAGCGGGGAGCAGGGAGCAGTGCTAACAGATTTAATTTAGTCTGGGCAAATTTGCATGTCTACTGAGCGCATCGTCGTGCAGCGAGGCATTGTCGACCAATTCCGAGAGAAGCTGGCTGAGACCGCTGAGAAGCTGTTCGGCAAGGACGCCCCGGCCCTGGTGTGCGTCAACTCCGCGGCCGTCTCCAAGAACAAGAAGCTGGTCTCTGACGCCGTCTCGCGCGGTGCCAACGTCATCTTCGGCGACGCGAGTGCCAACGAGACCGCCAACACACACATGCGCCCTGTCGTCGTCGAGGGCGTCACCAAGGAGATGGACCTGTACGCGACAGAATCCTTCGGCCCCACCGTCTCCCTGATGGTTGTCGACACAGAAGAAGAAGCCGTGGCTTTGGCCAACGACACCGAGTACGGTCTTACCTCTGCTGTCTTCACGAGCAACCTGTTCCGCGGATTGCGCGTCGCCAAGCAGATTGAGTCTGGGTGAGTATTTCTAAATCCACTGGAACTGCCAGGCCTCTTTACTGACGTTTTGTAGTGCCGTGCATATCAACGCTCTGACCGTCCACGATGAGCCCGTCCTGCCCCACGGTGGCTGGAAGAGTAGTGGATTTGGACGCTTCGGAGGCATCCGCGGCTACGACGAGTTCCTGCAGACCAAGACAGTGACCTGGATGGAATAGACATGGACATCTAGGGTAGTTGCCTTGGCGTAAAGTTTTCATTTCGCAGAAAGGTTGAGAATGTGGATCTGTATATGGAATATGGGAAATTGGGAGGATATATGTTTATTTGATGCTGAGCTGGCTTGGCTTTTGTCTGGTGGTCAGTTGATCGGCTTCCGACTGGGGACTTGAGATACCCGTGTAGGTTGAATGCAAAACTTTGGAACATTCAAATGTTGTCATTTTTACACATGGCCGATCAAGTGCCTGTGGTGGGGTGGTCAACTGAGGGTGCCCTGACTAACGAGTTTCGTTCTAGTGCGTAGATCTGGGTGTTTGGGATTGATGAGCCGTTGAATTGGCGGATCCTTTCAGGTACGGGACGGGACTGAAATGATATAGGAAATTGGTCGAGTGTCTTCATTGTGAATTAATTATTCTTGCCCCCCTAGAACCCAAGAACTTAACTCCTGGGTTTTAATTACCTCATGCCTCGTCTAGTGCACCATCCTAAGGTTTACAAAGTGGGGGGTTTGATTCCTCCCAGAATCCCGATGGGCTCCACGTCTGCCTACGATGTAGTCAGTGAATCCAGGTTCTAGATTCCTAGATCAGCTTCATGTTTACATACAAATCTTGGCTCGTGTGAATCAAGTGGTTCATGGCGATGGGAAGATCAATTCGGCGTACTCCGTCCAGCTCGGCTGTTCCTGCATTGGGCTGACCAGGAAGGGCCTAGATGTAAGCCACGTCCCAGGATTCGATACTCAGCTCTTCCGAAATGCGATCCTACCGACTTCTTCTTATCCTCGTATGGTCGGCTAAAGTATTCGAACGTCATACATGGCTTGCGTGCATGCTGCGACGCGTTGAACACGACTCATCGGCTCCAGTAGAGAGATTTCGAGACTCAGAGAATTCGATACAGTATCTCGAGGGATCATATACGATGCAGTCTGAGTTCCGATGATGCATGGACTCATCTCCACGAGCGACGCCACGGTCAGACGGGCGCGTAGAGAGTCACATCCTTGCCACGCCAGAGCCTCGAATAAGCCCTGTGATTCCAGACCCCGAATTGGTGGCGCCCACGCGAAGTGACCTGTTTTCTTTTCCATCGGGGCTTGGACCAATGACTCGCCATTGCCAATCTCTTAGGGTCTTGGCTCTCGGAGACTGTTCCGGCAGGATGAGAATAGAATCCTTAAAAAAAACCCACAAGATAAACAAAACTAGCTCGCCAAAAGAGGCACCGAAATCAACCATAACAAAACAAAACCAGGCCCAATCGACCATGACCCCACAAGGGCGGTCGAGTCTAACCCAAACCAGGATCTTTCCAGGTACGGTATGATGTAAACACACCTTCCGTGCGCTCCAATCGGTCTCTGCTCGAATGGAGACAGTCGAGTGTTAATTTCCAGCCAACCACAGAGCTATTTTGAGTCCAGAGTCAGAGTCAAAGAGAGTCAGATCCACGGACTCAGCCCAATAGTGCCGGGGTGAGATTCCGTGACCGGCGCCCCGCTCAGGAAACAAAAAAAAAAAAACCAGGCACCAGAAATCCAGCAATTATCGCGCAGTGAGACCATCCTAATTTCCCATTTTCGCGAATTTCCAATTCCCACTTCCTGTCCACGTCCCCGCAACCCGTACCCGGACTAACCGCGGTACGGAGACTGTCTAAGCACGCAAGCCCCTCAACGTTTCCCCTGATCAACCGTTGATCCTGTCCCAAGGGACACCCCGATGGACACCCGATGAACCGGGATCGACCAGGTGCAACATGGAGCCTGGCGAAGGGTGTCATGGTGGATAACAGCGTGATCCTCCGACACTAAACCTCGACTGGATACGGGATACGGAATACTGAAGCGATGCAGGTACCTGGACTTGACTCGTCTAGGCGTCTTGTTTTTTATTTAACCCAATATTAAAGGGTCCGGAGGTGCCGAGAAGGGGGGGGGGCCGAGGACTCTGATGCTCTGTATGGACAGAAAAAAAGGCCAAAGGAAATGAGATCTCGACTGTTCGAAGACAGGGGTTTCATTGGTGCTTGGCACACCAGGTCCATAAGTCCATATACAGAACGAACAGACGGATATTCTCCGGGGCCACGGTCTTCTCCTTATCGATAATTTTATCCCATGCTCTGAGCCCCGGCCTAAGGGGCGGGTTGAAGGATCCGGCTTTTCCTCATTTTTGATCCTGGATCAGTCTTGAGTAAGTGTGTTCATTTCGAACATTCTCCTTTGGCCCCAAGGTCTCAGTTCGGGAATTAGGCTAGTCACACAGCCTTGTGATACCCTGTTATTTCCAAGGCGGTACTAGTAAATTAGTCGATTAGTACATCCACGAGCTACCGCCCCACGAGGAACATGGCACCGTCGTATTTCACCCTTTTTTTTCCCCCGGCGTTGGCGTTGAGGCCTGGCGACTGCAGGATCAGTGGCGTGTGAATTGATGTTCTATGTTCTATTTTCAACATTCGATTTTCTAATGTGATGACCCTGCTGCGCCTCGGACCCCAGCTCGCTTGGAAAAGTAGGCTTTAAGCTAAGACCCGTAATGTTCGCAGGAGCGGGCAATGAGTGGTCCTGCACATGCTTGACTGGGGCCCGGATGGGGCTCTGGAAATGCATCTCCACCATAGACATCTTAGACATCTCAGGGACAAGGGCCAGTGCGGCTAAAGAAATGTACTTCATATTCCCCCCCCCTCTCTCTCCTGCGGCCCTTTTTCCTTTTCTCTTCCAACACATTCGTTCCTTTTTACCCCCAGTCACTCGTTGCTCTCTAGCATCTAGCATCTTGCTGTTTTTTTGTTATCTCACCACCAGTCACTCTTTGTCAAAATCAGTCAACATGCGTTTCTCTACCGCCACCGTCTTCTCGGCCCTGATGGCCTTTGCTGCCGCCTACACCAAGCCCGACTACAACAAGCCCCCTCAGGGTAACCCCATTTACACTCCTTCCCTGCAGGAGCAGGTTCCCAAGGGTGTTCCCTTCGCCATCACCTGGGATCCCACCCTCGGTTCCAAGGTCTCCCTGGTTCTCCTCCGCGGCCCCAGCTCCAACGTCGTGCCGCTGGAGACTATTGTTGAGAACATCGACAACACCGGTTCCTACACCTGGACCCCTCCCGCCAACCTCGACGTTGACACCACCCACTATGGACTTCTCCTCGTTGTTGAGGGCACTGGCGCCTACCAGTGGTCTACTCAGTTCGGTATCTCCGCTGGTGCCGATACCTCCAGCTCCAGCTCCAGCTCTGTCGCTGCTGCCACCACCACCACCGCCGCCGCCGTGACTGAGACCACCGCTGCTTCTTCCACCAAGGCCACCATTGTGACCGTCATTGACGATGTTACCACCACCTACTGCCCCGAGGAGGCCAGCTCCACTGCTGCCGTGTCCGCTGCCACCACCGAGTCTGCTGCTGCTTCCTCTTACTCTACCATCTGGGCCACTTTTGAGTCGACCACCACCATCTGCCCGGAGACTGAGACCACTGCTGCCGCTACCACTGCTGCTGCTACCACTGTCACCGGTGTGCCCGTTCCCCCTTACTCCACCCGTGTGCCCATCCGCTCCACCATGCGCAGCTCTGCTGCCCCCAGCGGTGCCGCCCCCACTGGAACCGCCGCTGCCCCCTCCAGCACCCCTGTCTTCAACGGTGCTGGCCGCAACGCCATCTCCTTCGGCGCTGTTGTCGCCGCTGCCTTCGCCGTCTTCGCCCTCTAAATGAGTCGTCATTAATGAGCCCGGGGAAGCCGGAGGATTCAGGCCCCCCCCCAAACCTCTTTTTCATCTTACTTTCTGTATGAAACCTCCGATCTGGGTCACCAGTGATTCACAAGGAATTTGATACCAATATTTTGATATGGAAAATGCTTCACTACTTTGATCTTTTTTTTTTCTTGTCTGAGCTGGACTTGGCGCGTTGCGGATATGTTAATGTTGTCTTTCTGTGTACGTTCAAGGAAATCCAAGCCAGTCATGTATGTTTGTAATGCCATGCCTTAATGTTCCCGAGGTTTTTTCCCCCATTTTGGTAGATCTGTGGAGCACTTGAGTCATTGGCTTGTACATTCCTGAATGTGTCATTGTCAACATTTTCCATAATTCCATTTAGTCTGGAATTCCTCATCCACCACACCCGCAATCCATGCGATCTTCTCGCAGATCGAACAATTGTATGTAGCACTACGGCAATCCTGGCAGTTGGAACAGCAACAAGTACGTCCCATCAATATTTAATCTGCTTACTTGCTTCAAGGGGAGATGAGAGCTCTCTATAACGGGAACGTGACGGTCGCGTTTGGTGTCGTAGATTCCTTTGTACTCTTAACTTTCTTCCATACATTCTTCCACGAGATCAATGCGCAAACATCTCCCTACACTCCTTTCCTGATCTCAGATGGTCATCTAGGGAAAAATTGTATCAGATGGTGGCGCTTCAACTGACAGTTGCCATTAAATACACGCGAGTTCAACACGTCAGGCAATTTAATAAAGCAATTCCGCATGGACTTAATTCTTTAGTCCGACCTCAAGACTTGGCATCATATACTATGGAGAGATACGCCCTTGCTGAGTGTATATTAACCTTTGTTAATTACAACAATACAAAAGTCAAGTTCCAATGTCCCCATCCAGAACCAGACACACTTTGAAAAGCGTAACCCTTGATCGAAGCCCTAGATTTAACCTCCTATGCCCTATCTCATCAATACCACCAAATGCAAATGCATCAAATCGAGTACATCCAAAAAAAAAAACATTCAAATATGAAAATTCTCATAAACTGGAACCCAACCTGACTCTACATTAAATGAATAAAAGACCATACCCGCCCAGCAACCAAAAAATTAACCCCCAAACAAAGCCCCACCCAGTCTTATCCCACGTGACCCCGATAAACCTCGATAAGGATTTTTCCCGATTCCTCAGCCTGCAAACTCATCTGTGCTGCAGGCAGTACTTCACTCGTCCCACATCCACACCACTCCTCAAAACATCATCATCACAATGGCCCAAGGAGCCCTCAAGAAGAACAAAAAGGTCACCGCCACCGCCCAGCGGTATGTGCTTTTCCCGCTTTCACCCTCTCAGACTCGACCCCGGAACACTCCCCCCAACTAACGCACCGAACAGGGAATCCAGAACCAACGCTCGCACAAGGCCCGGTGTCAAACAGATCGCGCCGAAGAAGGCCGCCCTCATCAAACAAGCCAAGTTGACTAAAGTATGTTCATGCTCTCAGCTCCGAGGATTTTCCTTTTTAGGATCCTCGCTCTTTCCTTCCCATTTGAAACAGTGTCTCATGCTCTATAGAAACTTACATCCGGCCTTGTCGGGAGAACGGAACGCAGTCTGGCGCAAAAGGCGGGTCACTTGGAATTGTTGGCTGGTGGCAAGAAGGATAAGGGCGGGAAGAAGAAATGAAGGGAAGGGGAGTTTTGCGAAGGTCCAGTTACTAGGTCGTGGAAAAAAAGAGTCTTTTTTTCTATGCCTATGGAATTTAGGATTTCTTAGGCTACTTCGTGTAGCTCATTGGCCCCCTCTATCGCGTTCGCGTTGGCGATACGATTTTCATGAAGATACTCGATACCCCCGTTGGAGAATTGTGGTCAGGCATAGTCGGTTTTTAAAATTCATATGCATTTCTAAGCTCTAGGAAAATTGGAACGCGCAAATGTATGAACAGGGGATGAGGGGGGAACTATGTACAAACCGCTAGGGAATGCGGTTTTCATCAATCATGAACAGGTGTAAGTGTGAGTGTGGAAAGGGATAAGATAAAATATCTAATGTATGAGTCGTAATCGTCCAGCGCAAACAACATTAAAAGAAAAAGAAACTCAATATATGAAAGAACAAAATTGAGGGGGGATGATTAAAAAAAAAAAAGGGTATCAATAGTGCCAACTCCTGTCCCAATCCATGCCATATTCAATAACTCCTACCTCTTCGAGATGCGGCCTGGAACACCGGCTTGCTCGATGAGGTCCCTGCCGTGCATCATCCAGGTCTGGAAGCCTGCATCTGATGCGTCTGAGGGGAAGTCATCCCAGACGGGGTTGTCTGAATCTGGGTAGGAGGACCAGGTACCCTTGGGTACATCGCTGGTTGACCATGAGGGCAATTTGGCGAGGACACACGTGTAGTAGACGTAGAGGATACGACAGAGGAGCTCGACCCGGTCAATATAGTGCTGTTGGCTAGGGTCTGGGTTGTGGCCTCCGTCACCGAGCATCTTCCACCATGAAACGCGCCAGCGGAGGGAGAGGAGGATATGGCCTAGTTCGTTGAGGAAGCGGATGTGTGTCTCGTGCGAGATCTGCTTCCATTTGATGTTGTAGAAGTCACGCTCCAGTTTGCGGAAGCCTTCCACTTCCATCATGCGGCAGACAATGCGGGAGAGCTGCGCTGCAAGAAGGATGTCGCGGCGGTCTTCGGGGTTGTTGACGTCCATTGGACGTTCTTGGCCATTAGAGTCGAGGGGCACGATGGAGTACTGTGCACGACTAGGCATGTTGTTCCACTGGGATAGGAGGGTCTAAAAGAGGGGGGGAGGTTAACTCTTGTATATGGAGTTGAGGACGATATGATAACTCACGTATGCTTGGTTCATGGGGTCGCAGTCTTTGACACAAGTCAACCAGTTCTTTGACTTGTCCTTGGATTCCACTATCCGACGGTCAATGAATTCCAGGAAGGTCGACTTGTTATTGCCATTGTATTCGCTCAAGCTCTTCAGGAATTTGTAGGTCTCTCCAAGATCGAGCACATATAGAGATCCCCAGGCCTGACTGGCGCGGATGTTGAAATGGCCTTGACGCTCTGAAAGGACCGACAATAGTTGATTAAGATCAAATTCAGATGGGATGGCCATTCGAACTCTGCCACTGCCATCCAGGGTCGGGTGATTCGCAGCTCTTTGAGAGATGTAGTTGCACGTGCCGAATTCGACAATGCTAGAAAAGCAAGCGCGAGCACACGGCTGCTCGTGAAGGGTCGGGCGACAAGCATCGCAGGGCGAGCTTCCATCGCACTTGCGCTTGTTGAGTCGACATTGAACACAAGTGTCCTTATTCTTACGGCGCATGCCAGCATTGGCTCTGCCCACCATGCTCAGCGGACCCTTGCGACGAGCACCGCGAGGAGGGGAGACAAAGTCTGCAGAGGCGATCGAACCACCCTGTCCATCTTCTTGGACAATCTGCAAAGGCTTGGGTTGGCCCTTATCCATAGAGCCTTGGGCGCTGCGGTTCTTGCGCTTTCGGACAGTAGCCACAGACTGCATCGCAAGAGCCATAGGACGGCCTGAGTTGCGCCCAGCGGACGAGGAATCTCTCGATTGAGATGGGATTGTGCTAATCAGAGACTCTGATGGGGTCTCGCTGACCATGAAGGCGGTGGTCTTGGGACCGGGTGTCTCGGTGGGAGAGCCGCCGTCGGGCGTACAGATTTTCCAATGAGACTCGTCATGACGCTGGCGCTCAGCGAAATTTGACACTTCTTCATTAGTCGCAGAATACGAGCACTCGTAGATTCCAGACACGTCGCCCGAGACAGACGAACTTTCGGACTTAAAGTGGTGAAAGCCGTCGTGTCCATTATGACCGTTCTTCTGAGACGATTGAGCCGCGATGGCTGATGCAGATGGCAACTGCGAGGCAGGTAATTGCGACTCCAGGTTATCGAGCCAACGGGACTCGAGTGGACGTGCCGGAGGTGCCGAGGGCTGATATTCGCGCAAAGAAGGATCCTTCGCGTCATTCTGCGAATTCATGGCCAACGTAACGGGACCATGTGCGGATATATTTTCCACAGGAAGGCCGTTCGGATATTCATGCCACTGGTCCATCATCGGGAATGATGGCTGAACCTGCTGGAACATGATAGCCTCGCCCGGAGCATCCGGAAATCCTTGACCTTGTGACATTTCACCGGTGTCCTCCACGATAACAGCGCCGGTCGAGTTGGCCGGCGCTTTGCCGTAAGGGTAGAGCATGGGAGCTTCCAGAGACAAGCCGGCCGCGACGGAGTTGTACAGCTGGAAGTGCGGCCATGCTTCGTCGCCTTGGAAATTATCGTCAGAGGAGGACGGGATCGTGCGAGGGCTGATAGTACCACTACCAGTGCCCTCAACGCCGCCGTCGGCGTAGTTGAAATTCTCAGAGGTTACATCGCGTTTCCTAGAAAAGCTGACCGTCAGTGACCTGGGCTTGGACTCCGGGCGAGATGATGCGCACCTGTTCTGCCGATCGCCAGAGCGATCCAACAAAGAGCCCGTCAGAGGGTCGTGGAAAGCGCCCAGGTCCGCGACATCGGCACACTGGCTAGAATCCTGGGACGTGTCCCACTCAGGCGATTGTTCGTATGCGATGTGTTCCCACGACGCGACAGAAAAGGCGCCGTCTGTTTGCCAATTATCTAGAATTTTGGGGTCGATACCCGCAGCTGTTCCCACGCTTCCACAGTCCATACAGGGTATGCAGGAATGGAAGTTGGCGGAGTCGACCGAGCCGGGCAAAGATCGCAAAAAGGCGGAGCTTTTTGCGACTTTGCGAGAAGCGAGGATGACGGGTCGCAAATGACGACCGTAAGTTAATCCGATGAGAGTTGGGAGAGACGTAGATGGATGTTGGACGAGGGGAAGAAGATGACTGTGACGGGATTCCCCACCACCAAAGTTTTGCTGCGATCGTCTCTAGCGTGTCTTGGGTCCGCACAGACCGCCGTTGGGACTATGCAATTATTTTTCTTTTGCGAGTACGGCAGACAATAGAACACGCCTAGTTGATTTTCGAATGCGTTATTGATTAGCTATCTGGCTACGGTGTCCAAAAAGTCCAAAAAGCCACCCTACACCCACCGTACAGGCCACAATTAGGATGTTCAGGGTACAGACACCGGATTAGAGATCACCGAGCGCACGAGGTGGAATGATCTTACGCGAGTCGATCAGCTAATGACCCCTGATAAACCTTAGAAAACAGGCCTGAGTCGTCCACGGTTCTTGAGCTGAAAGGGTAAAAAAAATATTGCAGTCCACAGTGTACTGAGTCGTTCAGTAGCATGGAGCACACTTGCAGGGTTTGTGTTGTGGCCTGAACCCTGAGGCTTGAATCTTGGCGTCATTATTCAGCACTCAAAAAGTACGTGCATGCAAAAATATAGGGAAAAAAAGTATAAGGCTGGACTCGTGGGACAAGGCACGATATCTATAGTAGACGTTGACCAGCATTTAAACTATACCTCGGCAGTTTATAACCAAGTCTAGACCATACTACGGAAGAATTAGGACCTGACATACTTCCCTCCGCAATTCGACGGCTGTCACGAGAATGATTCCTGACGGATCGGTTCACCGCAGACTCCATCCGGGGCTTTCGAGGCCTGCCATTGCCGCTCCCCGCAGCCTTCACAGCTTCACCGTGAGCCCGGGTTCCCTATTCGGCTCGCCGGTCATGCAAATGGCTCAACCCTTACGCGGTTTCCGTTACCCCATATAACTCGACCCTGGACCCCAACGTGGGGGTTTGTGGTACCTGATCTTTTTCTTTTTCTCTTTTCTTTTCTTTTCTGTATTGACTTTGTCCAAGATATACATTCAGACCAGAGAGCGGTCTGTACTCCCCGGAGTAAGAAAAATAAGAAAGAAAGCATATCCCGAGGCTACCCTTGGCGCAGAACCAGTGGCGATGCATATTCTGGTAAGTCGAGATCGTCAGTTCACGCGCCATCTTTTTTTTTTTTTTTTTTTTTTTATTCCCTCACGCTTTCCTCGGGAAATCTTGGGATCTCGAAAAAGATTCGAAAAAGAAAACCGCCCAGGCTGTCGCATTCCCTATCATAGTCTGGATAGTCTTGAAATGTCATTTGCTTTATTATTATTGAATTTAAATGATTCACCTTTAAAAGCGTTGCAAGAAACGGATGGTTATTAACGCCCCCAATAGGTAGTCAACGATGACGGCCCGCCTAATAAGCGGCTCTCGCCCTACGTGCGCCCTCTCGTCGACGAACTCCAACGCGCAGGCCACCTAGTCAGCGTCGCCATCCCGGCCGCCTCGCGCTCTTGGATCGGTAAAGCACACATAATTGAAGCCGCATTGACCGCGCACTCCGTCCACCCGGACTCCTTCAATGACGACGGCACCTGGGAAGAAAGCCACGAATCATCCGAGAACGACTGGGTAGTGATTGAAAACGGGACACCTGCCAGCTGCGCCCAGCTAGGTCTTTACAACCTTTTTCCGGATCGGCCGCCTTTCGATTTGGTGATTTCAGGTCCCAATCATGGCCGTAATGCTTCGACTATCTATAACTTGTCGTCCGGGACTGTGGGTGGTGCGCTAGAGGCTGTTTTCTGTGGAAAGCGCGGTATTGCTATCTCTTTTGGTAGTAAAGATCCGCAGCCGATGGACATCATTGAGGCTGCGGCGCGTCTTGCGGTCAGGACTGTTGATCATCTGTGGCGGAATTGGGATGAGAGGGTTGAGTTGTACAATATCAATGTTCCTATGCGCATTGATGTTGAGACTCAGCCTATTCTATATACGCGGACTTTGCCTTATTACTGGTCTCGAGGCTGTCTGTATGCCGAGGCTGGGGAGGCTAAGAGCAAGATGGTCAATGGGTTGACGAATGGTGTCAACGATGTCCACGGTGATTCGGAGGAGCATTGCAATGGTCAGGTTAATGGTATGAATGGCCATGCGGAGCAACCGAAGCGTAAAGAGCGCCATTTCAAGTGGTCCGCCGATCTGTCGGATATGAAGAAGAGACTACAGGAGAGTGAGGAAGGTACAGATGCGCATACGGTTTTGAACGGCTCAACGAGGTAAGTTTTTTTGCCGAGCTCCTGGATTTTCTTTGCTAACTTGAGTCAGTGTCACTGCTCTCCGCGCCAACTTCTGGCACGTCCCCGGTCTCGAAGGACCTTTGGATCTGGACCAATAACTGTCCGAACATGATGAAAGTATATAATATTTCTCTTTTCTGTCATCTTGGGTTTCTCCAGGCGTCTGCTTTTCAATCTTGCATTAGGAGCATCACGATCATTCGGTGGGGGTTAATTGAGGAGCAATGTCCGAGGCTCTTTGTTGTATATACGTGAATTGCATACACCAGGGACATCATTTACGCATGACTATCGCTGAACAGCCTGAGGTAGGCACAAAGTAATGAAAGGCCATCAAGCTTTAAAAAGGGTGTATCTCATGAACTAAAATCCGCTTTGGAGTATCAAATCGCGCGCGCGGCCTCGCCAGCACCGCTCTCAAGTGTAGTTGCCTGCTCAGCGCGCATCTTGCCCTTGCCAACTCCACCTTCGCCAACGCCCATACGGCGGGCGACGTAGCGCTGAGCGACGACTCCTGCCGCCAACGACAGTGTCTCTTCGATCCACTCTGCAACCCATTCGCGCGGGTCTACACCGCCGCTCTCGATGATCTCGGCGATGGCCTCGGGAACTGTTGTGCGCGGCACCTGTGCTTCTTCAAACTCCGCATCCTCAACAGCTGGTGCAGATGCATCGAGCCACTCAATCCACTTCTGGGGAATTGCCTGGGAAATGGTATGGAAGGCAATGCCGTGGATAGGATCGTGGAGGTACAGAGCGAATGTGATCTCCTCATCTTGCTCCGTAGGCTCAACAGCGCCGGAGGAGTCCTTCTCGCCTGATGCGCCGGCCTGGAACATATCGGCCGGGACGGTCTGGCTGATGGCCTGAATCGCGAGGAAGATGTCACTGCTCCGGACCGGATTGGACTCGCTCAGCACCTCGGTCGCCTGCTTTGCCGCTTCTTCAATACCACCTTTCGCCGAAAAATACTCTGTCGCGTAGCTCTCAGCACTAGCACGGGCCAATTTGGACGCCTCAACTGCACCGCGCACTGCATTAATGGTCCGCGGGGTGCCAGGAGTGACTGTCCTCCACCAGGGCCCGTCGCTCCAGCCCGCACTGGAAATGTAGCCGCCGACATCGAGTCCGCGCTTCGGGGCGGATTCCTGACCCCGCTGAATCACTAGTAGGTCTCCACCCTCGACTTGGGACATCACCCGCGAGAAAACGGCATACACCAGCGGGTCAACACCGGGATAACCAGAGAGGTCGTGGGTTACATGAATTTGGAGACGTTCGTGGGATGAAATGGGAGGGGCAAGAGTGTGGATGAGATTGGTGAATGTCGGAATCGCCATGTTGCGAAGCTCGCCGCCTGCGCCAAATCAATTAGCGTGGTTGTTCATGAATTAGAGACAGATCGAAGCGTACCAAAGTCTTTGAGGGCTCCAACGTTGCCCTTGACTTGCTGAGCCCATCGTTGAGCTTCCTCGTTATTCTGGATTTCCTTGACTGCGGCTTCAGCCTGCTTCATGGCTGCACTAGCCGTAGCAAACAATCCTCCCCACCATCCACCACCCTGAGACTCTTGTTGCTCTGAGATCTCCGGCTCTAGCTTGGGCTGCTCCTGTTTAGCACCCGTGCGAGAAGTGCGCCCTGTCTCCTCCGACTGACGAGCGGACGTCTTCTCCTCATTTGGTCGATCAAGCGTCGCACTGGGTCGTGGAGACCGCGTCAATGGGCGCGCCCGGTCAGAAGATAGCCGCGGAGTACCGGGGCCACTGCTCGGTCGCTGTGTAGCCAGACGACCCAGCTCGGCGAGGGGGTCTTCCTCATCCGCCTTCGCATTGTCGGGGGCGGTTGCGGGCTTGGGCTTGTCAGACGGCTTGTCGGACGGCTTGACGTCAAGATTGTCGAACTGAGCAAGTAGCTCATCGCTCGTGGGTTTGGCTGCCTTGGGCGGCATGTTCGCTTTAGATCAACTGGGATGTTCAGGAGAGGTGACGACACTGGCTCCGTTGTTTGTAGCTCCCGAAGCGGCTGTGGAGACCTGCCAAGACCCGCAGTCTGCATTCTCTAACTCTACTCACGACTACTGAGGCGCACTTGCATTAAGGGGCTTCAGAACGGTGTCTATACCTATGTGTCACTCTTGCTATCAAGAATTATTTACATCCATTTCAAATTTAATAACCTAAAATCTTTGTGAGTGAAGGTGCAGGTATGCTGTTGCTCACCCCTTCCATGGTTATTTGTTGCTACAAGATATATATTGTTGCAAGGATGCAAGTACAACATCAAACTTCGGAAATGCAACAAGAGGTGCTCGCATATAGTCTAGGTAGCCTTTGCTAGACCCTAAGTGTAAACGACCCGGCCAGTCTTGAAGGAGGCGGAAGATCCGATTCCCGCGGCTTAATTATCGGGCCCGTTCCGTCTGCGGGACCACGCGGGGTTAACGATAAAGGCATAAATAGGCTCATCCTACCTGGTACCCCCAAACAGAGCTTTGAAATTGAAATTGGAGAGAACGGATTTCTGTCACGGTAGCTGGCCTGTCGTCTTCAGATATCCATACTGAGGCGAGTTCATGCCATCGAAACTATTTCCATCGAGTGACCCTACGCTAACCTTCCGTCCCAGATCTACACGCATTATAAACCGAAGATAGAATCGCTGCTATGCGGCTCCCTTACGTGCCAGACCCCCCACCAACAACCACAGAAGAAGAAGCGAAGATTCTGGCTAGTGTACAGGCTCGACGAGCCCCCAAGCCCCTCTTGCCTCTCGATCTAGCGCTTCTACACTCTTTCCCCGTCGCGGACGGATGGAACTCATTTATCGGAGCCATCCGCACTCGCACCAGCTTGTCGACTGTGGTTCGGGAGCTTGCCATCTGTCGTGTTGCAGTGGTCAATGGCGCATTGTTCGAGTGGGAGCAGCATGCGCCATTGCTTCAGGAAGGCGGATTGAGCGAGGAGGCTCTTCAGGTAGTTGGGGATGCGCGGACGGATTTCTCCAATGCAGTTGCAGAGAAGGTGCTGACTCGGGAACAAAGGGCGGTGTTGAAGTATACTGATGCAATGACAAAGACTGTGAATGTTCCAGATGAGGTGTTTCAGGCATTGAAGGGCTGCTTCAACGAGAAGGAGGTTGTTGAGATCACGGCCACTGTGGCTGCATACAACTGTGTGAGTAGGTTTTTGGTAGCGCTCGATGTCGGGGAGAAGAACGATTGATTGCTTCACTGTTACTAGAATGCTTAATAGTCCCATTTTCGAGTATCATAACGTTCTTCGCACGCACAGCATGTGGCAACCTCATCTTACGCCACCAAGGTACGCGGATGATCAGGGAGAGCATTGATTGATTTTTCTATCTTTACAGTACAGTATTGATAATGCCCACTAGTAGATCTCTCAGCAATGTGTAGGCGATAATGGTTCTATAGACATCCCTTGTGTGATCAGTCAAGCATCTAGACATTCGTAGATGCACGAAACTGGAAAGCCATCAAGGAAACCTGCGGACTCGGATGGGTATGGAATCGTCATCTGTGATGTTGCTCATTTTCAGACCAGACAAAGTTTCAAACCGCTATCGTGAGGCCGCGAAAAGTCGGAAAAATGTGAAGCAAATATGTGAGGTCTGTGCTTCGTGGCTTGCGACATGCGACGATCGGAACTAAGGGGCGAACAAAGGAGCTCGGGAGGGAAACGATCTATATTGTCAAGTCGAATTTTACGGCAGACTGGCATCTAATTGACTTAAATCGAGATGTCGCCGAAGTACTAATCTCGTTTTGTATTGAGGGTGGGTTAAGAGCCTGCGTGGCCCGTGGGATACCCAGTCGCCTTCGGGGCGCAACTATGAACATTTAGGTCTATCAAATATATCACCACGTTGACCTGATGATTGAAACAGAATTATCATGTGCGACACTGACATCCTAGACATCATGCGGCGAGGCCTATGATCAGCAGATGGGCAAAAACTCAGATAGTCAACTTGGGGAATAGTTGGGGGGAGGAGAGGAAGAGCCGAGGCAGACGTGTGCAAACTGGTTTAGCATATTGGTGTATCACAGAAGGGTGAGGCGACCTGAACGACGCAACAGGAACAGAGACAGGACCGAGGATCTAGGACTTTCTCGACAGAAAAGCAGGACATCTCTCCCCTACGTATCCGGGGCCACGAAAGTGGCTAGTAGATTCACGCACGATGATTGGCGCGGTGGGCCACATTAAGTGGGTCGCAGCTGTAATGGTCACTAAGTTCACAAACTAAACTACTCCCTCTCAATCTCAATCTCTTTTCTGTCGCGCTCAGCTGCTTTCCCATCATCCTGATCCATCGCCTGGCTTCATTTCTTCCGTTTCTCAACAGACCTTGATTCCTCGGTTGTGGTTTCATCCATCGCCCTGTTTCAATTTTTCATTCTCCCCTTTCCCGCTCTCCTGCTGTAAGATCCTTTTTTTTTCTACATACTCCGGACTCGCGACCACGCTGCGTGTACCAATCCCCAGCATTGTTACCTTTCAGCAGATGGCCCTTGACTCATCTCTTCTCCCTCTGTCATTTTCTCTTTCATCTCTACTCTCTTCGGGAGTTGTTGCCGCGGGCGAGAAAGCTTCGCCATCGGCCCCAGCCTCTACACATCCCTGGCAGCCGCTCGCGACCTGGCGGTTCCAGTCTCCGTAATTGGCGCGATCGGGTCTCAACTGGACCTCGATCTCGAACACGGAAGTTTTCAGACATTTCATCTCATGGTAAGTGCGCGATCTTGAAAGTTCCCTGTACTATGACCTACACTTCGGGTCGCATCCTGATCCACACAATTTGCCGCGACCGTGTCTGCATCTCTGCTTTCCCTCGTCTGTACCCTAACAGCAAGTTCGAAGCATTTTTCATTCCTGCATAAATGGAGCATGCGCCTTTGCACTTCCATCTATCCGCGTTTTCCCCCCTCTTACTTCCCTTGTTGTTTCCCTTGACCCCGGGGGTCAAACCTGCACTGCGATTACTTCGCGCGGTCTTGGCACCGCAAGCGAACCGCCCGAAACTAACCAACTATACAGAACCTCCTCGCCTCACTTCTCCCGATCTGACTAGTCAGGTCTTTCCATTTGGTTCTTTTTTTATTTTTTCTATTTCTTGTTGCCAGCTCTAGCGGGCATCTTTTAATATCTTATTATGGCCCACCTCACAAGGCCTGATCTAGATATGGACAACCCGTCCTCTGATGTGGGCGACAGTCAGGATTCGCCGCTGCGCCGACAGTTCTCCGAGCCTTTCCGGCCACAGTCAACTTCCACCCAAATTTCTCAGTCACCCGAACCATTTGCGCGCAAATTAAAATGCGACTGGTGTGGGAAACTTTTAGAGTATCCACAAGATGGTTCCATTTCTGAAGAAGAGATACTCAATGCCCATGTGGCTGAAGAACATCCTTCACATGATCAATACGGTTATGAGGAAGAAGAGGTCGATGAAGACGCTGATGAACTCGAAGAAGGTGAAGATGTTGATGTCGAAGATGGCGAAGACGATGTTGAAGGTGAAGAGGCCGAAGCCGAGGCCGAAGTTGACGGTGAAGAACATGAGCAACTCGACATCAACGGCGATGAAATCGTGAATGGTATCACTCAGTCCAAAGGCGTGCATGGCGAAGAAGAGCCTGTGACTGCTGCTCCGTCTATGAATGGCGAGCACAGCGACGCAGAGCATGAAACCGGCAAAATTTCATTCATTCCTATTAAAACCGCCCAGGACACGTCTGGAAAACGTGATCTTATTGAGTGGCTCTCAAATCCTCGAAGTACCTTTGCAGAGGATTACAAACGACGCGTGGCTGAGTGGCAAGGCCCGCAGATGAACGATCGTCTTTCCAAAATCTGGACAGTCAACGATGTCAGCAACTTTTGTCCCACTTACGAACATGACCTGGCCAGGGTGGACAACACTTGGCAACATGTCTTTCATGATGCAAAGCCAAAGAAACGCGATGCATCTGAGCCTTTGGTCCGACCTGATCCATACAAGAAGACCAAGACCGAAAACGGTCAGTTCCTTGATCTGAACTCAATGGATGATTTGTTGGAAGTGCTTCGCAAGCCTGAGAATTTATCACCTGAAGAACTGTACGCTGCCACCGAGGCTGTGGCGTTCGCAATGAAAGTTTGGCAAGATGAATATCTCGCCCTCGACCAGCTCTATCTCCAGGCTCATCGCCATCATCGGAGCGCACTTCCAGCGGATGCCAAGCGAGACTTGAACATGGGTAACAAGAAAAAGACCAGTCACCCACTCGCTCGAGTACCAGAGGACCCTCGTGACCACGAGGATAGGAAAGAAGCACAATTGTATGGGTACAAGCATATTTTCCACAATCAGAATGTCAGCACTGCTGTCGTCTGGAACCCGCAAAATCCGTTTACTCAGGGCGGCTTTGTTCCAACTACAGCACAGGGAAGGAAGATGGCTACCAAGGTCGCACCGGGCGATCGAAATCCCGACGGTTGGGTTCCTGTCATTAGAGATGGCACTGAGTTCGTACCTAAGCTGTACGAGATTCGGAAGGAGCCACTGCCACCAAAGCATACTCGCAAGCGCAAGGCCGTAGAAGTCGATACATCAAAGACTGACACTGAGACTCAAAATGACTCGGCGGAAGAGACCGAAGAGGAGGAGATACATCCCGCGAAGCGTCGTACCAGAGGCCGTGGTGGTCGACGTGCTACCTTTGAGGCATACCAACCAGTCGAACCCCCTGTCAGTACTCCTCGCGGCCGCGGACGAGGCCGTGGTCGTGGCCGTGGCCGAGGCGTTGGTCGCCCTCCCTCGACTCGGGCTTCTTTGGATTCAAATCAACCTGTCGTCTACACTCCTACCTCTGGTCGAGGCCGAGGCCGCCGCGGTGCAAGCACCGTGGTTGCTGCTACTCCCATTGTCTCATGCTCGACTGAAGAGACTGCATCCATGCCTGCTGATTCTCCTGCTCCGGAACCAAATTCTTCGTCCAAGGCCACAACTTCTCTGAGGCGTGATGCCACCCAAGAGGAGATCGAAGAGGCTCGCCGCTTAAAGATCATGAATTCCAAGAATCCCAAGCGAACGAAGGCCATGCTCGACCACTGGGAGCGCTTCAACCGCGAAGGACGTATCCGAAACCCCAAGCGATCCAAGGCCCAAATCGAGCAGGATCGCGTGCATGACGATGTCCGGAAAGTCAAGGAAGTCTCTCGGCCTCCTGGTCGCCGCCGCCGCTCTCCTTCTCTTGCTCCTATCCCTACGGGAAATCTCGCACCCAAGGCCCCCAACACTATGCCTCCCATGGCCCCCATGGCCGGTCAACCTCCCCACATGGGCCCTGGTCCTACTTTACCGCCTATTGGCATGGCACACTACGCCTCTAATCCCTATAACGCACCCCCTCTTCCTCCCCACGCCCACCTTGGCCAGCCTATGCCGCCTGCTGCTCAATACGCTCCATTCCCTTATGTAACCTACCCACCCATGGGCGGCCTACCTCCTCCCCCCAATCCTGACCACCATCATCCCCGATGAGTGTGATCCAAAAACAAAGATCATTTCCGATGAATATGGTCTTCACAAATCAGTTTGATAACTACAGCGCCTTGTATTCTACTCTTAAATCTGTACGATAACATTACACGCAGCGTCCTTACTTTGCCACTTGGCTTGTTGGTCGGTCTTTGCAAACACAAATTATTCCGCAATAAAGCTTTTTCGCAATTCGAATTGTTCACATCTTTTGCAAATTTTACTTGGATAGACTTAGCGTCGTTTGTATCTCGTTACATGCCTGTAGGGAGTCCAGGGAAAAGAAAAAAAAACCCCCATCGAGGCTAAGACACAGTAAGAGGACAGGACTCAGGAGGACTCATAGATGATGCTTCACAGTTCACTACATAACAATTGATTTCATTACCACCTGTGAACGTGCTGCTATGGTTCCTTGTTTTGTTTCCGCTTGAACAGAGCGCGGTAACCCGGTTACTCGTATGCACCATCAGGTTCTGCGGACGACAATGCATAAAACCCTACTTGATGGTTTCTGTATGGTATAAAATCTTTCTATTTACTTACGCGATACAGGGCTTTATACTCTCGTTCCTCTCTAAGTTACCTTCACTATTTCAAACTTCGTCTCGAAGCACTTCGTTTGCGAGATTATTTGCGAGCTTTGTAGGTGGGATTACAATAACACGTACTGAGTCATAGATACCTAATTGTGTACACTAGACGACTGCTTTCTCCATATTCTGGTTCTATTTGCTCTGTACCTTCGGAAACGGCTCTTTCTTGTAGTCCGAGTGGACGTATCTGCCCTTGGTAGCATGGCTCGCAAAGGTGAAGTATAGCCGTCGAACTCACGACTTGCCATTTGTTCTAGGATTACATGACGCATTCTTAGCAACCCGACTGAGTTGAAAAGCGATTATTCTACCATTTTTGGCCTCCTCTCCCATTGATAAAAGAATAACCAGCGCAATTTAAATTAACAATAATTTACTTTGAGGGTACACATAGCTGGTGCAAGAGGCGCTAACCACGAGGTCACGTGATGACACAATCACGTGCTAGGCCTTGTCCGTCACCGCTCTCGTCTTGAGGTAATCTGCGTCACATCGTAGCTTTAACCTATCTTTCCTACGTCTCTGCATTCGCCATTCCTCCAATTTGTCTTCGGAGCTTTCCACTCAGCTGTCTTTCAGACCCTATACAGATTCACAATGGGTAAAAAGAGACGTGGCCCTTCCCTGGATGAGCTCCTGGCTCGTCCATGGTGCTACTACTGCGAGCGCGATTTCGACGACTTGAAGATTCTCACACTGCATCAGAAAGCGAAGCATTTCAAATGCGACAAGTGTGGTCGCCGACTTAATACCGCTGGAGGTAAGCATATCCTGCGCATGCTGATGACAATCGTTTCGGGAAATGCAGAACCTAATCGATTGCGCGCCTCTTAGGATTGTCAGTTCATATGAGCCAAGTCCACAAGGAGCAGCTCATTGAGATTGAGAATGCGCTCCCTAATCGGGCAGGTCTCGATGTGGAGATCTTCGGTATGGAGGGAGTTCCTGACGATGTTCTGCTCGCTCATCAGCAGCGCGTCGCCGCACAATTTGCCCAGGCTGAGGCCGAGCGCCAGGCAGCTACCGGTAACCCACCTTCAGGCAGTGGAGGTAGACAACCGGCGAAAAAACCAAAGCTAGAGGACATGTCGGAAATCAAGAGGAGATTGGCGGAACATCGAGCAAAGAAGGCAGAGGGCGCTGCTGGTGGCAGTAGCGGATCAGCGACCCCTGCAAGCTCTGGACCGCCTGCTCCACAGGCCACCAAGACCGAGGATGCATATGTAAGTTGTCGCCATCTTTCATGTCTTGCGCAGATCTGAACCCCCAAACTGACGTGTCTGGACTAGGGACAATCTCCCGCTGCACCTGCGGCTGTTCCTGCACCTTCTGTGGCAGCGCAACCATATTCCTATCCCCCACCCTATGGAGGCGCACCCGCCACTCCATATCAAAGTATTGCTAGCCCGGTTTATCCGACGTTCTCGCCCGCTAGCGGACAGGTTCCCGGTGTTCCTGCACCTTACCCTCCCGCCGGATACCCTCCTCAGATGCCTGCATACCCTCCTGCTCCCGTCTATGGAGCTCCTCCTTTCCCCCAGCACCCTATCTCCGCTGATTCAACCCCACCCTCACGACCCGGTAGTATCCCTACTCCCTCTGGCCTCCCACAACGCCCAGCCTTTGGTGCACCTGCAGTCAATGCGCAACAGATGCAGCAGATGCACATGGGCCACACTGTGCCACAGGCACCTGGCCACGCAAATGGAGACACTGCTGGAGAGGTCTCCTCGTCGGTCAACGATCTAATCTCGGACGCGGCGAACGCGGCGAAGGATGCGACAGAGAAGCCGGCCAAGAAGGATAAATCCAAGGCCACGAGGATGGTATATCTCCACGACACAATCAGTCCCGAAGAGAAAATGTCTCAACTCCCACGGTACGCCTTCGACCGCAAAAAATTCCCACAGGAAACAGTGCTCGACAATGGCCCTGACGCCACGGTAGCGGGAAGGGTCCGCGATTCGGATACGGTGCTCGATCCGGCGCACTAGCAGAAGACAAACGACACTACGCCGGTCTTCTCTTCTCCATGATCATGAAACAGACTCAATGGATGTCTAAGTGACGGACCAAAGACCTCAGCTAAGTTCGACATATACTCTGGCAACATTTGAGCTTTCTATCTGGCTGGCTGGCTTTGTACCTGCCCTGATATCAATCAGTAGTTCCGGCGAAAGACAAGCCCTCCGAATGATCTTGAACAGAGAAATGGATTTCGACGAGTCTCGGTGAGTCTGGGTCGATGGTTTTCTCCCTTTCACTAATCGGGATTCGCGGGTGGCGCTGAAGAATAGCACCGTACGTGTCACTCTCTTTCTGCCCTTTTTTGATTTTCTGTTATTTCTCTACGGTTTACGGTCTGGATGTGAGGAAATTCCTTAGTTCAGATTTGACGACACCATCAACTCCAATGTAAGTTTATCATGAGCGTTTTCGAGGTAGGCAATATATCATCTCATGATGCCCAATTTTGGTCGCAATTTGATCCCAACTCCCAACTTGGTCGTAACTTGATTGTAATTCGAATTATTCGTGATTTATCCTACTTCCTCGGATGGAATAGTATTCAACTGCAAGTTATACCAAATCGCACGATTTGAAACCCCGGACTACGGCCAACAGGTAATAAAGCAAGATATCAAGGACGGAGGCTCAATTACACCGAACTATCCTCGCTAGAAACACAGCAAAGAGGACAAAGCTGCCCAGATCCAGTCCCGTTTCCTAGATCCTCTAACCCAAACATCAGGCCATAAAGCATCTAGTATACGCGGGACCGCCCAGCCTAGTCTTCCAACACCTTTATTTAAGCCCTCTTCTCCTTGAAAGCAAGCCCAAAAACGACAATTCCATAAGTTGCAAGGACCGAAAGTCCGAGCGGCACGGGCTTTCCTCCAGTCTTGATAACACGGGGAATGGAGCTTCCGCCAAGAACAGCCGAGGCTAGAAGACCGATTTCCTCGCCATATGTCTCACCAGAGCGCAGGCGCGAGAAGGACAGAAGGTACAGGGCACCGACAGAGAGACCGGCGGCGATTGAGGGAATTGAGCCAGTGCGTGCGTAGCCGATGGCACCGCCGAGGGAGGTAAGGATGGAGAGGGCGAGGGCGGAGTTGGTGGGGAGAGGGTTTTGGTTAGACTTGATGTGTTATTAGTATTTCTTCTGGGAGATGTATGAGAGAGTAATGTGGGGATTAAGGGCATGCTTACCATTTTGATGGTTTGTTGACTGCTTAGAGGTTGAAGTGGAGTGATGATGAAGCTGAGAGCTGTCATTGCGGGGATTACTAAGAGGTGGGTGGACCTCGGGTTCTACAGTCCGGAGATCGGGGTGTTTGGTATGATGAAGCTTGTTTTCACTGTTCTGAATTGAGAAGTATAGATATTACAGTGGAATTAGTCGGATTGGAAGCAGATGGAAACTGCGATGTTCAGAATTGAAGTATATGACGTGAAGCTTTGCCTTGCCCTACGGCGGAGATCTGAGAGCGGACCTTAAGTATAAAGATCTATAAGTCACTATTCACAGCACAAAACTTAATAATGAATTAAAATTGATCATTCGAGACTATACCTAGAGTTACAGGTAGAGTGATAAGAGCAAAATAAAATATTCGTTGTTTGTCTGACATATCGCAAGTCGCGGTTAGAGTCGCAACATACTGTCAATTGTGGGAGGTCGGTTAGCGCACGAACAGGGCGTCTAATTTTTCTGGAGAGATAGCCGTGCCAAAGCTATAGGTGATTGTCATACAGTATACCTATATAATACGACTAGTACTCTTACATGCTGTCAATTCATTTATGTCTGGAACACCACCGGTTGACCTTCACTAAGTTATAGTTGTATGCCCTGATCGAGATGATCGAGATGATCTAGAGTCTTTGTTTTCCAAGGAGGTCTTTGACCAGCAAATGGCAGATCAATGTCATTCATCATTCTAGTAAATATGCTATAAGATGCTAAATTCTAATATAACTCAAATGCTGTCATGTCACTCGTACCTGATGCAATTTTAACCAGTCATCACCCAACACAGCCCCTTATCGACCCAGCCGTCATCAACCTCCTGCAATGCCCGGGTCTCAATCACTTTGCAATGTTTCCGGCGCCAGTAGAGTTGTCTACACCGCCATATCCTGAGCCCTGACAGCTTCCATCCTGATCTTGCTCGGTATCCTCCTCTTCGACAGTTTTCCCTCGATGGGGGCCGTCTTGCTCCACAATCCAAAATGACGGGATAATAGCAAAGAGACTCAAAGTGCCCAAGAGCCACCAGGGCACCACCACGGAGCCTCTTTTGACACCCCATGAAAAGGCAGCTCCAATTAGAGCTGGTCCGGCGGCACGGCCTAGAGCACTTACACTGGTTCCTACGCCGTTCAGCGTCCCCAGCACAGTCATACTCGCTGCAGAATTAGTGAGAAGGATAGTGCAGCTGGGAATCCCAAATACAACGGCTCCCAATTTGGCTAGCATGATCAGCAGGACGGCTGGAAGACGAAATGCTTCGGGCACAAGAGCTGTGAAGGGAGTCAGGAAGAAGATGATTGGCAAGGATATCGTTGCGGCCTTGTAGCAGTTCAGCACACCGTAGCGCTGAGCTAATGGAGGGAAATAAAGGAACTGAATAAGCATGCCTGCGATTCCGATCACGGTATAGTACAGGCCGATGGTTTGTGCATCTGATTGGGCATTAGGACGGTGCTTGGTAAAGTTGGCCATAAAGAGTTGACCAAAGAGGAGGACTCACCAATTCCGAATCCACTTGCAAACTTGAAGGGCAGCTTCACATCAGGATTATTATGAATTTCTTGCACAGGATAATGCAAAAAGACTGGAAACACCGAATCGAACGCCATGCCGAGGCCCGACATCAAAGTGTAAGATACCAGCACAATATTCGACTGTGGAGTAAAGACCTGGGACCAGCTAACTGGCTTCTCAACGGCTTTCGTCTTCGGGTTCTTGCGAGGAAGCAGAATCGTCCGTTCTTCATCCAGATCTTTAGTTCCAACCTGACGCTTCCTCGAAACGCACGAGCTAGTAAGTGCCTGACCCAGGGCAAGACCGGGATCATATCGATCCTTTTTCGTCTCTAAGGTCTCCTGCAAAAAGAGAATGCCTATCGTAATACCAACAATAAAGAACACTGCAGACAATAAATTCGGCAACGCAAAAGGAAACCGTCTCAAAAAGTCCGAATCCCCAAAAAGCCCAGGATGTTTTTCCGCCGGTCGTGCCAGTGCACCTCCAAACGCGGGGCCAAAGATACTCCCAATCGTCCAGACCATAGGCATAATACTAAATGCACGAGGCTGCAGTTCCCGCTCAGGGACAATCTCTGCGACCATGGTCCGAATAATACCGACATTGCCGTTCATGAGACCGATCAAGGCCCGCGATACAAGCACCATACCGAGCGTCTGAGACATGCCTAGCATAATCGACAAGAGCATGGTGCAAGTCAGGCCGGAGATGATAATCGGCTTGCGCCCGATATGGTCGGATAATGTACCCCAGGGCACGGCCATGATGGCTTGACTCACGGATGCTACCGCGGAGGCAATACCGGCCCATTTGGCGACTTCGGGCTTGGGAACGCCCACGTATTCAATGAGCTCGGGCTGGGAAGTGTAAGTTTTTTTTTGCTTTTTCGATATGCAAGCTGTGAGGAGGGGGGTTAAGGTCGGCGTGATGGCCGAGATCGGGTGGGTTTTAGGGGGCGACCAGCTTGGACTGGAACGTGGACTTGAACTTACAAGATAGGGCAGAATGGATGTAAACACAACTGGGCGATTAATAGTTCAGCTGAGGCTCCAACTCTATACTGATTAACAGGGATAAGGCGGCAACCTACGGGGTTCTGCGAATCGGCATATCGCTGCGTAATCGGATTAGTATTTTCATAGGTTTGCGGGCTGTATAAAAACTCCGGAGAGGGAGACATCGCAGCGCAACGTACACAATATTAAAAGTTGCCTCACAGGCAACTTGGGTTTCTGCATCATTTCGGCGTGAGAGACCGTCTATACTCGACAACGTAAGGAAGAAGAGAAAATAATAGAAGATAAAATAAACAGCCGAGTGTTGCGGTGGAGGCGACTCCACTCTTTATGGGCCCGAGCTGTTGCGCTGCTATGTCCGAGCTGGTACTAGGGTACTATGGGTACTATGGTACGCCTTTTACTGCCGCCTTTGCCGAATGCAGTCAGATCGGGTCAATCCATTCTCATCACGCGCATTTTTCCAATCTGAACGTCCACTAATGTTCCTGCAACTTCCTTGGACAAGAATCCAGCTCTACTGCAGCAACTTGGTGGCCGCATCAATCCGCTCTTCGATAATCTTACCCCATTTCTAAGGGTGGGTATTAGTAAGTGCGAACTCAAAACCATACTCGATGGACATACCTTGGCATTCTCCACATCCTCAGCCTCAAGACTCTCTACTAGTCCCGGGTATGTTGCACCCGAGTATCCTGTCCAGATCCCCGGTGCAAAGACAACGTGCTTGAACCAGTTCCGTCCGTCCAGGCCGGGCTCATAGAGGAAGGCTCGTTCGATACCCTTGTACTTGTCGTTCGCAACACGAATTTGGAAAAGAAGCCGGACCTTCTTCCACCAGAGATACCAAGGGATATGCTCGCCTAGCTGCGCCGTAAGGTCTTCGGCGTATTTATCGAACAAGATCGCGGCTGCGCCAAATCTATCAATCGCAAGATCCAGACCGCTGAAGTCGAAGTGGGCCCCGGGCACATTCTTCGCGGCGGGTTTCGCTCGCGCAAGGTAATCTCCGAGACCCCGAGCATAATCCGCAGCGCTGAAAGCGATCACGGGTGTCTCAATGAGTTGCGCGGCGGCAAGCGCCCAGAGCTTGGTGCATGCAGTGTGATAAGACCAGGTTGGGTCGCCGTATTTCTCCATCCAGGCGAAGCTGTCATAATTGGAGTGATAGTGGTAAACTGGGTCGTTTTCTCCACGACCAAATCCAAAGTCCAGACTGGCAACACCGGCAAAGTCCTGGAAAGCAGTAAAATCGCTACCACTTCCCATGGTAGCAATTTTACCATCCCAAACATCTCCGACTGTCTGTCCGGGGACAGTCTGATTAGGAGACTGCACCAGACCAGCCACGTCCCTGATGACCTTGTTGAGCAGAGGAGCAGCCCGAGGATCGAACTCGGTGCCAGCAGCAGCGACATCGACGTTGAGATAGGCAACGTTGGCCTTGGAGAGCCAAGGCAGGTACTCCTCTACCCATTCAGTCGAACCGAGCAAACCGTACTCTTCGCCATCCCAGCTGGCAAACACAACGGTACGCAGCGGCTTCCACCCGGCCTTCATAGCTTCACCAAAGCTACGAATGACTTCATTCAGGGCGGCAGAACCACTGTTTGGATCAACGGCACCACCAGCAATCCAGGCGTCTCGGTGATTGCCCAGAATAATAACCTCGTCGGGGATATGTCCCTTGACGACACCAATGACATTCCACAGCGGGGTGGTCACATACTCTTGCTGGTTGTCAAGGTTGATGACTACGTCCTCCGGTGAAGGTCCGATGTTGTACTCAACGCCCTTGTAGCCAAGACGACCACCCTGCCAGTACTTGTTGAACTCCGAGGCTTTGGGCCCATGACCATTGAGGGCCTTGAGGAACGGCAGAACTTCTTTATATGAGATGGGTAGAGAAGGGATAGACGGGATTGAGTTTGGTTCTTGCCGCTCGCAGCCAGGCTTGGATGGATATCCAGGTGTCGTGGGGTCGCCAGGGAGGAAACCTAATTACATGGTTAGATTGGGTTACGATGTAGCCTTGGAAAAGGAAACTGCATACTCAAGAACTGCGTGCTACCTCTTTGGATGGCACTGGGGTTACGGGCCGGACCATCTGGGTAGGCCTTGTAACCGTTCTCCTCGGTGATCTCACCGTCCTCCTGGGGATCGCTGTAGATCAGAACACCGACCATACCAAGCTCCTGTGCGCGCTTAACCTTCAAGCCACGGAATATTCCGCCATACTTGACAATAGCAATCTTTCCCTCCAGATCGATGCCGGCTTTCACCAGGTCTTCATAATCCTTGAAGGTACCAAAGTTGGCATACACGTATTGGGCGGTGACATTACCGGTAGCTGAATAGCCGTGGAAAACAGGAATTCGGTCCGGCAGACCGGAAGTAGGATCCTCTTCCAGAATATCTTCCTCCAGGGTCGCCTCGAAGGTAACCTCAGTCTTATCGCCAGATTTCTTGAGGAGAGCCAGGCGGTGCTCTAGAGGGTAATTGAGATAGATATCATACGTAGCAATGGTGGTATCCTCGACACCAAACTCTTTCCATTTTTCCATCGTCCACAGGGCCTGGCTCAAGTTCTTGCCAGCCAGGTGGGGACCAGCGGTATAGTACTCGCTCCACTCACGAGCCTTGGCAGCCGACGGAGTTTCAAGGAGGACCTGCTGAAGCTGGTCGTATGGAAGGCCATAGGTCTGGGGCCAGGCACTGTGGGGGAATGGATTGGACCATGGTAGATAAGACCAGATCGAGCCGTGTTCACGGGGGAGGATGGCTGTTGGGATCAGGAAAAGTATGACGACAATTACAAGTAGGGTGCTGAGGATGAATGTACAAGCTCGACGGATGTTATGGTGAGGATACCGATGCCGCGGTGGTGCGACATGGACCTCCAGCAAAGGGGTGGTCTCTGAGAATGGCATGTTCTTTTCCCTCATCTTTGCTGAATGAGAGAGGGATGAGAAGTGTTGTTTCTCCAATGTCTCCGCACTTTATCGCGTTATCGGATGACTAACCGATTAGCGGTGGGGTCCAACGTCACCTTCCCTTTCGAGTATCTAGACACCGGAACAGATCCGCTTTATCGCTTTATCACTAATAGAACTAGCCGTATCGTAAAACTAAACTAGTCAACTACCTTGCTGCATGAGTGGGTGTTGTGGTGCCGAATCTAGGTGCCACCATATTAGTCGTGATGGCGTCAATGAAAGGTACCTGACCGACAGCTAGCCGTCAAAGAACATTTACAAGAGTGAAGTAACATTTGATTCCACACTGCTTCAGGGGAGCAGAACATGTCAGATCACAGATAGACTATAAAACAAAAGGTATCATGGTATCATATACAATGGCTAAGACCGATTGGGAAAAAACACAAAAGACCAGCCTTTCGAAGAACGGGCCCAGGACTGTGAACATTTATCGGAAAGATGGAGGCATTCGGCCTAAGGTTCGTTCTCAGAATCAACAGGAACCGGCACAACATCATCTGCAGCAGGATTAAGCTTCTGACCAATTTGAATGCTCTCCCGCAGTATTTCGCGCGCATCGTCATCACCCACAGCCATATCTTCCATCACCAGACGGACCGCGAGCTCAGGTACAAGGACCGATTGCGCGTAGCCTGCTACGCCAGCTGCCTTGACAATGTGGTCGGATGCAGCTAGCCGACGCAGTTTCAAAGAAAAGCGACCCACAATCGCTTGTAACCTGTAAATTCAACTTTAGTTTTTGTATAGCAACGAATCAAGATCGAGAGATGCCTACATCCTTGCGGCTCCTTTGGTCCCATAGTAACCACAAGATATCGTCTCAATTTCCTCGCCAGTGAGTGTGAGGCGGAAGTTCTTGGCTTGCCCGGATTTCAACGTTGTGTCTAGAATGTTGCGGTAATAAGACGTGCAGTCTGGAACCAAGAGCTTCTCCAGATCCGTGAATTTATTCTGCACGCGCTCGTCGAATGTGTTCCAGTCAATTTCTGGGTAACCCGAAGCCTCCCATTCTTTCTCGGCGCTATTTTGCTGATGCGAGGCACAGAATTGCTGTTGTTCGCGAATGCGCTGCTTTGGCTGTGTCTCAAATCGCAGGAGCAGCTCTGGATCGACTGCTTTCTTGCACATCGGGCAAAGTGACTGACGAGGCTCTGGGGAGTTTAGAGAGCTAGGCGCGGAGCTGAGAGGCGAATCGGACGTATCATCTAATAACATGGGCTGAGTATCAATTGAGAATGCTGTACCCAGCGAGGAAACCGAATTAGAGGCCTGTGGGATAGCGGCATCACTTGAACCCTTGATCTCTCCACTGGGGGAATTTGAAGGACTAGTAGTGTCGATTTGCGTGGGCATTCTGAATGCTGGAAATGTTGGCTTCTCTGGGCTGTCGCCTTTTTTCTTTTTGACTTGCTGTGAGCGTTTGTCCGGCGTAGCAGCGGCAGAGCGTGCGCTGGAACCGGGAAATGATGAGCCCGATTTCGTTCTTGAATAGGCATGATTTCTCTTCGTCCGCTTCGAGTCATCCCTCCATGAGGAGAATATCCCACTCTCAGACTCATCTTCACTCTTCCTTTCGCTATATGTCCTTCTAGGAGCTTTCTTGACCTTCTCCGCGTCGAGCTTTTCCTGCAATGTCTTCTTTGTTTTGGTTGCCGCATCGTCGTCTGACTCGGACTCGCTAGAGCTCACCGGTTCATCATCCGTCCCAGGCTCATCTAATATGCCTTTCGAGTGGGACCTCGGTTGAACGTCCATGAAGTCGTCATCGTCGAAATTAAAGTCACTCTCGATAGAAGGGATCTCGACACCCGTCTCATGCGCACTTGACTGTCCCTTCGAGGCGGTTTCCGAAGTCACATCAAGTTCATCAATTGCATTGGAGCTCATTGTGCTGAGAGCATCATCGGAATCGCTCTGGAGCTCATCATCTGCATTAGGCTGCTCAGGCCTGGACTTGAGTCCTGTCGCAGGTTGAGCAGCCCTCGCGGTCCGCGACTTGTTGAACGTAGAGAGCAGGTGCTTCCCCTCCGGTAGATCTTCTCGGGTTATACGGTTCGACGCAAAGCTCGAATCGGGCTTCGGCTGAGCTCTCATTATAAGGTGCTGTCGAGGGGTTCGGGATGTTCACGAAGGTGGGAGTCGTGGCCAACGCGAAATGCAAGTCGTGTCGGGAAAAGAACAAATAATCGCAATGCGGTGTAGTCGAGAATGAGATCGCCGAGAACGAATCAACCTCGAAGCGATCGCGATCGCGTGGGATTGCCAAATGGACGGACAAAGACAAGGCGTGAGGGGGAACGCGTGACGCGAGGCTGTTGAGGGCCCCACACTTGAGTTCACTTGTACTATTTGATGCCGTACTTCATATTTGATGTTTTTATTTCATTTCTTTCTATACATTCGACAATTATATACTTTGTCATTTTCAACCTGCCCACAGCAGTGCTTTCTGATGTTAAGCAAAGAAAGATAGAGGCGCTAGAGCATGTCCCGTCATTATTCAAACGTCATGGAAATCTCTCCATGCTCATCATCGGCCCAGGCATTAGGCTCCAGAGCCATGGCCCCAACAGTAGAGCCAATGTTCGTAGGCATCGTAGAAGAAGAACGCAATCCTGGTCGGACAGGTTGGTCAGATCGAGGTTGTGGTTCATGGAAGGATGTATCGAAAGTCATTTCAACAGGATCCTCTTTCGGTGAAAGGGTCGATTCCTTGGTTTCATAAGGGGACATCCGGCCCGTATTGAGCCGAGGCTCCGATGCAGTTCGAGCCGCAGAGGAGGGCTCGGTAGCTTTTGAGTCCTTCGGGTCTCTCGAATCCATTGGATCCGTCTCGGTTGGAGTTGCAGGCGTCGATTTGGCTGGAGGATTCAAATTGAGCTTCATTGGAGGCAGAGTTGATTCAAGCTGCTTCACTTCGATCGCCTCCGAGGCCAACTCAGCTCGAATGGCTTCAATATCGAACAATACAGAGCCCGGAGCACTTGCTGGGTCATTAGAGTCACGCGACGCCGTGCTTCTGTCAACGTCGTAGGTCTCCCACGACTTCTTCTCGGCCATCCTGCCACGTTTGAAGAGACCGAATCGCTTCTTCTCCGGCTTCAACTCCGCCTCCCGGCGAGCTTCGTCGATTTCACGAATCAGCTCGCGCTGGCGCTCAGCATGGTTATCTGGGTCTGGATCTTCGATTTCAGCAAACTCATCCTCAAGGACTTCCCAGCCCACCGCTTTCAGGATACGAGGCATGGCAGCACGGTAGTCCATGTGGCCATTTACCAAATCTGTAAGGTCGTAATTCTCGAGGCCAGGAATGCCCTCAATTGGCGCTAACCCAGACACCCGCATGATACCACCACCGGTGGCTCGAAAGAGATATCCAAGAATCCAATCGTTCTTGGAGTACCCATTCACGAATCGCCCAGCTACCACACTGCGAAGCTTCAGGTAATCATCCTTATTTGCCACGACAGGTGATCCAAAAAGATACACATTCTGCACCAGGCCATGGGCACCCCTTTCAGCCAGTTCCTTCAAGCAGGAGAAAATGACCCGTGCACCGAGAGAGAAGCCAAGCAGTGTCACAGGGCGGTGCCCGAGATTTCGATCGATCAAAGAATCGGCCAACACTAGACCCGCAGCATGGGCGCGGGCGAGCGATACATTCCACGGGTTGTCAATCAAATAGGCGAGTTTAGTAAGTACCAAAGGTAGCTGAAGAGAGGCCATTAAAGCCATCAGAATGGTGCTGCCAAGCACTTGTTGCAGACCCTGAGTTAATGCCTAAAGAAATAGTCAACCTTGGGGTGCTTGATCAAGTCATGTTAGACTCACTTCTGTTGCAAGAATGTTAATCGTGTCACCCATGCTGCGAAGCATTTCAGGCTCCCACAAAACAGAGTAGATATCACCCATGATTGGATCCACCGTACTGTACGGAAGTCGAACATCGTCAACCTTACCAGTCATCCAGCCGGATACCGTGACGATAAGGTTCAGCTTCTTATTATTGTGTAAAGGACGGTACTCGAATGTTTGAATTGCGCCTGTTCGCCGCTTCGAGGCCCTCATACCAATGACACTTCCGCTCAATGAAGCAGTGGATGCGATCATGGCCGTTCCACCAGCACCTCCCAGGAACGCGCTCGTTCCAGATATTCCCACGGTCGTCAATCCGGCTGCGAGACCAGCGCCAATGACAGGGGCTAAGAGACCCGCAGATAGACCGATGACAAGTCCACCACCGACAGTTGCCAGCCCCATGACCATGTATCTGCGTTTGAGGGCCATTTTCCGGCGCTTCTCCATGTGATCGGACTCATCCCAGGTCTCCTTCTCCGCCTGCTCTTGCATTTCAAGGGCATCGGTAACGCGCTTCTCAAATCGGGAGATCTGAAGCCAAGTTACATCCATGGCTGCTCCGACCCGTTCCAGAAGCACTCTTGACCGAGCATCGTAAGCCGAGTCGGCAATAAGCACAAGAAACAAATCACACAGAACGGTCCATCGAAGATCAATATCGATTCGGTCAGAAGTAGGCATTTGAGACGGCGTCCGGACCTCTGGAAGTTCTTCGCCTTTGTGGACCTCGTATGGAGGAGGCGATCCGGGTTCAGATACATTTGTCTCGGTAGAAAACCTCGACCGAGCTCCAGTTTTCGGTGTCGGGGACGAGACAGCAGACGTGGGTGCCTTCGATTCCTCCTCCGCCATCGGATTCTTGACGCGAGCGTTTTGCATCAAAGGACGGATGAGATCACTAGGTTGCACGCCATGTTCGGCAAGTTGTTCGATCATGATTTGCTCAGCGGAACTGATATCCATATGCATGTATAAGCGGCCCATCATGGCCTGACCCCATTTTCGCATGCCGTCCACAGCTTTATGGACAATTTTCTTCGTGGACTTGGACTTGGTCATAGGAATTTTAACCACCTCTTGGTTCATCTCGTGGATCGCAAGTCGAACCACGCCCACGTAGGCAATCTTTTGCGTCTCGTTGAGAAAGTCCTTTGTGGCTTGGAGCTGGCTGACGGAATCACGAAGTTCCTCGCCTTCTAGGCCAGCCTGGTTATCGCCCGTTTCTCGAAAGAGATAGCTCGTGTCTTCATCCATACTGGTGGCAGATTGAGCATCTTCGTCAAGCTGAACTCGGGTATAGCCTCGCCCTGCGCCGCCGAGTCCCTGGTATACGGCCTCATTGTCTTCTGCCTGGCCGCCTTTGGCAATCAGCCGTCCATAGTCATCGTAATAGTCGAATTCCCCGAGAGCAGGCATTGCCTTCCAATCTCCATGATCTTCCTCCTCTTCACTCTCATTTTGTGTGTCATGAGCTTGAGCCAACCGCATGTGTGACCATTCTGACATTTCCGCATTTTGCGATCTTGTGGTGGATTTTTTATAAGGAGGTGGAGGATCGGTGGGCTCAGAGGGGTTCTCCGTGGACGCAGGCTCGGGTTGAGAATCTTGCGATTGCAGCTTCATAGCCGGCTGCGATAGTTGCTCTGGCGCCTTGTCTATTTTCCCATTTTCCGTCCTTTCTGGCTTTTGCGAATCTTGGAGTGGTTCTCCGGTTATTACCACATCATTCTTGGGTTGCTGCTCGGCTTCGGGCTGCTCGGCTTCGGGACTGGCAGCTGCATCTTTAGGTTCAGCACGGGTTTCTTCAACCAGCGCGTCGCTAGCGAGTCGTTCGGGCGTCAGGCGTGGTCGGATAGGCAGGCCAAAATCATCGAGCTCCGGGGGTGCTTCCTTCGGTTGCTGCACACTTGTATCTTGTGGCAACGTGGTCCCCGTACCCTGCTTCAAGCTCCCCTTCCCATTCTCGGTGCTGTCGTCAGGGGCACATGTATTCGACGGCTGTGGCGTATTGGAAGGAGAATCCGTGGGCTGGTCGGAGGTGCCGCCGACGGTGACACCTGCGGCGGGCATTATTTCACATGGACAGGAGGCCCTTGCGAGCTGGTGGTTGCAGAGTTTGGAAAGTCGGCACAATTCGATAGTCTCGACCGCTCACCCATTCGGACCAGAGATACCCAAAGAGAGACCCTCGATCGTCTGTTGCCTGGTGGAACCAGGTGTTGTCATCGGACTTGGGGGGGAGTCTCCGCAGTTGACGATCCTCGAAAAGGAGGTCGCGCGGGGCGGACAATGCGGCGGGGAGTACACGACTGCAATACCACTTCCAAAATGGATTCTAGACAGTTTTCAAGCACAATTGATGTAATTTAACAGAGATTGACATGAATTGGGAGCTCCTGAGCTCTCAAAAGAGAGAGAACAAGAAAGTTCTACGGAAACGCCGAAAGCGGAAGTGTGTCGGGGCCAGGTATGCGCGTTTCTACAAACATCCGCCGTTCCCTCCAAATGACGAGTATGAAAACAGCCAGCGCACTTGCAAATAGTGCTCATAATTCGCTATCATGAAGTTGCTCAAGTCTCAAGTCTCGAGTCTTCGGCTTTCACCTGCCGGGGCCAGACGACCTTCGGCCAACACACGCCGAAGGGCAGTGCAAGAGCTTCACGGGTGATAGGGCTGCAACGCACACGAGCCGAGCCGCAGGATTCTCACCATCTCACCTCCAATCTGATGCAGTGAACAAAGCACACAGGATAAGGCAGTCATGATAAAGGTGCAGACGGATACGAGGAGTGAAGGACGGGGCGTCATGCAGATCATAGTTCCCTGTTTGAGGCTGTGCACCCCGGCACTAAAGTGTGCTAAAGTGTGCCCGGGTTTTCTCATCGACGGGGAACCTGATGAAATGGTCCGTACTAGCGTAAATTTAGTTGTTGATCGGCTTCTTTCACCAGTTTCAAGCCACTGAGAAAGCCCGGGGCTCATACCATGGCGTCATGAACGGGGGCCTCGGGGCGCGCTGACGGGCTTGAGTCACTTGATAGGCGACTTCGCTTGAGGCTCTACCCCCGCGTCTGAAACCGACGTTGAAGTGGATGCCGGACTATTTCCCAGTCATCTCTTAGGTTCTTAAAGACACCCAGCCTCTTGCTCTCCTATACTTCATTTCTGGTGCACTAGGTCACAATGTTCAAAGCACAAGGTAAGGCTTCTTCCACGTACCAGCAGACTTGAATATCCCTTTGATGCAAAGTCTCCGCACAGGCTCCGATGCTTCCTTGGTTGGAATCGGGGACGCTGGAACTCGCCTGTCTCTGGTGCTGAACGCAGCGGCATGTCAACTCGCGCAGTACGGCATTGAAATTCACAGCATCGCTAGGGGGATTACACTCTTTGCATTGGCTCTCAAAAATTTAGGTAGAGCCCTCCAGAGCACGGACTTGGAGTGCTCCCCCGAGGCTACGGAAAAGGCCCGGGAGATTGCTCTTCAGGGGCAGGTAGCCTTCGTCGAAATTGAACGAATGCTCGACAAACTACAGAACAACGACGCAGATGACGACTTCAAGCATATACCTATGCAAGAACGGCTCAAGTGGTGTTTTCGGAGACAATACGTCACATATTTACTGGCACAATTGGAATCCCTCAAGCTCAGCCTGATGGTGATGCTGCAAGTGCTGCAGCTGGGCAATTTGGCCAAATCAGGGACTACTGCGCCAGTCTCCACCACGATGAATGGAGGAGATGAAATCGCCGAACGGAAAGCAGAGATTCAGAACGTCATTATTGTGCGGTACTGGACCGTGAAGCGTCTTAGTCGTTTATGGGATGCTGCCGAGCAAGAGGCGCGGGACGCCAATAGTACATCAACAAACCAGACGGTCACCACCCAAGCTGCCAGTCTTACAAAACTGCGCACTGTGATTTTTGGAGAGAGTGATTCTGACTTAGGGGACATTGAACGGTCTCCAAAAGATATGGTGCTACTGTCTGAGAAAGCCTTGAACCGCCTCTTGCTGATGTGGATTCCGTCATTTGATCCTACGAAGATCCACAACGCTGGAAGGAGAGTCCATCCCCAGCCGTCTGTATCTTCAGACACCGAAGACGACGCTGAGAGCCTGGACTTTGAGAACTTTCACTCTGGTGGTCACTATCTAGAGGGAACTACTATGGACTGGCGCAAGCCCCATTCTCAAGAGGCTCGGCAAGAAGCAGCGCAGCGACGTCGACAATACTCTGAGTATCAAGCGCATGTGGAAAGCGACTCTGAAATCGAGGTACCTCGTCGTAAAGAATTTTATCCAGAGAAGCCACGATCAACGGTTTCAAATGATGAAGGCGAGCAAAGGTCCAATGTCCGCCAGCCACCTATCAACATTCCCATGCACCACCGCGCCCATTCTAAAAGTGTTCCCTCCCAATACCCTCCGACGTCGAACCCTAGCGGTAGATCAGCTGCCTATCCTAGTACGAGCTATCCAGCCAACCAGCCTGTCCCTCGTGCCCCAGCACCGCCGCAATTACAAACACCGCCGTCTCCCATCCCGGGACCTTCGCAGTACAAATGCAGTCCACCAGAAAGCTACATGAACACAGTTCCACGCTCGATCCTGAAGAAACCTAACCCAACCGCAATCTCGAACATACCACGGCACACCCTACCAGGTCAACTCGAGAACCCCTGGGGCCGACCTCAAGCCTACAATTCACGTCAACCACATCACAGCGCCTCAGCGTACCAGCTGTCAACATCCTCTCCAGAGACCAGTCTCCGGCCATCACCGCCACGCTCGGCCCAGCGATCGCCATCCCGCCATAGTCGATCCTCACGGGAAGAGGAACACCGACAAGAAACCAGGGAACGGCGAAAACGCAACGCAACCCGAGGATTGGTCGGATTGGGAGCCATAGCTGGATTTATGGATGCACTGGAGGCATTCTCAATCCTTTAATTTATGATTTTTATCTCCCCCCAACAAAGCATTGTTGGGTTCCCTATTTCCTCCTTTCTCATTTTGACTTGGATATCACATTCCCACCGGACCTCATTTCCTAGGCCCTGTACAATTCATTGACGGAAACGGGCGTCCCGTTATGACTGAAGACTAACGAATGGCATGAACTGTGAGCACAACGGGCTCCACCCTACTTCGTCGTATAGTCGTATCCTGATGACTGATGCTTACGTGACTGAGTCCCATCCAATGCATCTTTTTTTTTTGGGAACTTTTTGAATCTCGAACAACTAATGGGCGTAATCAATCCGATACACTTTGTAAAGTCTGCCCAAACCCCCGAGTTCCTGTCTTCGGAATCAAATCGAGAACACTCAACTCTCAATTACTCGAATTGATTCCTCCGCAAATGACGCCCGCAAGTAAAATCCGGGCCTAACAGCCAAGAACTTAAAAGTCCCCACCGTTCAGTCATAGACGGTTGATTTTAGGCTGATTCCCGATTTTTCGGTGTCGGGGTGGATGATGAGCCCGATCAAACGTCGCAAGAGCGGAAGTTCCGTTTCTACCGACGCTCCGATTCAACGCCAGCACGCCATTACATACATTTTGGTTGAATGGGGTAATTGGGGAACTGTATGAATGGGTGGAGAGATTTTATCTCAAATATGATTCAAACATCGGGGATTTGTGCTGTGGGGTCTCACATTTCTCTTCTTCACTTCTTCTTCACTTCTTGGCTCTGCGCTTTTTGACCTCGTTCCTGTTCTGACTTGCTCAGCAACGGCTCGATGTCTATACTTTGAAAGCATTCAGAGCTTCGTGGATGTATTCGCCTTGAGGGAATTACTACTGGAGGTAAGTCTGCATTGTATTCCTGACATTCGTTCTCCTCTCTTGAGTTTGTCTTTCGACCTTTGGTGTACTCTTTCCGATGCACACACGCGCAAAGATGCTTATATACTCGAACAGAATGAGACAGCTTCTCCTACTTTCACCGTTTCGACTCCCTTTGATGCGAGTTGTTAAACTTGCAAGCTCCCCTCTACTACCAATCAAGGATCAAAATTCAGGCAAAGGGGGCATACCGAAGATGCTCCCGTCCGGAAGCCACCCATCCAATTCCATTCCTGCTCCAACCTGTCGTCCCTGAGGATGCATTCTCTGCGGATCATACGCAAACTGAGGAGGAATGGGATTCTGTGGATGAGAAGCTTGATATCCCCCAGGTATGGACTGGAAGAATTGGCTTTGACCATGGCCATCCATGGACCACATCCCAGCGCCGCTCATAGCGACATATCCATCTCGCATACCGTCCATGCCAGAAGGCATATGTGGAACGCCTGGTGGAGGGAATGACTCGACCGGCGTATTCATTGTGTTCAAGGGTACAGGCCGTTCCTGAGAGAGCTGGGAAGACGGAAGTGGATCTGTGGCCGTGGACGGAGTCTCGGACATCATAGCAGACCCGGCATCACCGGATCCTGAATACCTTTTCTCTAACCGGTCGAGCCAGTGACGCCCGCGAACGCCTACCACTTGGTACCACCGGGTTGGAATCTTATATTGGCCCCCACCGCTCGCCTCGCCCAGCTTGTTGGCCATCATGTCGAGGTAGTAGCCTACATTTACCGTTTCGGCCGTGACTACTTCGCCCAAGGCACCGGTGCGCACGGAGAAATGGATTTTCAGCAGTGATGTTACTGCTGATCCGAACCTTGTATACATGAGGTTCGGTAGTCGTCGCATTGTCTCCGTGCTGCACGCAAATACCGCGTCCAACAGCTCCTGTGCTGCACTCATCCATTTCACATTGATATCGATGCGGATTGCGCTGAGAGGGGGTTCTGCGAGTTTTGTGTTGCCGTCTTCGTCTAACGTTGGGAGAGTGAAATAGCGGCGCTTGATGGCATCAGGCTCTCGGTACCCTTCTCCAACGCCCAACTCATACATGGCGAGAACGGCAGATCGGCACTCGAGGATCATTGGCACTGAAACAGGAAATGTGAGCAGAATATGATACGGGTTCGAAACAGACTATCCTCACCTGTGAGCATGTCGGTTGGGGTGCTCTTCTTCCACATCTCCATTCGCTTGTCAAACCACCGCAGCACGGCTTGAACACGAGATTCAGTCAATGGAGATGAGGCACTGGTGTCGTCTAGACCGAATGAAGACATGGCTTCATCGGTGATTCGCTGGATTTCAAACCAAACGGCCAAATGCTGATCTGTTCGGTGCGGCGACCGTTCCAGCTGACTCACACACTCGATCATCCAGTCGTTGAACTGCAGCAAATTCGGACGGCGTGTTTTCATGGCTACACTATCGGTACCAGTCAGTCGTGGGGAATCTCGCACCGGAAGTTCTAGAGTTGCTTACGTTGATCCTAGATGGTAGCACCCCAGAACGGCCCTCGCCTGCTCCGCCAAATGCTCATCGTGCGGCTCGTGCTTGTTCTTCCGGTCGGACTTCTTCGAGACCCGTCGTTTGGTGGCCAATCCGATCTCCAAAGCCATCGTCGAAGCGATGTGTGTGTACTGATAAAACTGCAACTTCAGAGGCGAACCCGGCGGGAAATAGAAGATGATCATGAGCAACAGTGCCTGAACCAATTCCAACGATTTCTCGCCCTCGATAAAGAATCGATCGGCATACAAACGAACCATTTCACGATTCAGAACACCCGCCAGTCCCGCATCGATGGATAAAGATGCCGCAGCAAGCACAGAGAGAAAGAGAACGGGTTTCGACTGTCGCATTTGTGCCGCCGTGGTACTGGTCGGCAGAACCACGAGAGGAAAGAACGAGGCAAGCTCATGGATGAAGAAGGCCACCAACTGCTCTGCATCGTCAAGCGTGATGATGCCTCGATCAATAACATCCTCCACAGGAGGCCTGATCGGATCGTGCGAGAAATTCAAATGCAGCCCGGAGATTGATGGCGGAGCTGGAAGAGGCCTAGTCCCCTGCATCCCTGGATGGGACGAGTTGACAAAATCAGGAGAATAATCCATGTAGCGAGCAGAGTCGGCCGTGCTGGCCGGCGCCTCTGAGATGGTGCCGAGTTGGTCCTGAAAGTCCATTTCACCAGAATCCTCCCGGGAACCCTCGCTGCCCTCAGGCGACTCGGGCTCACTCTCTTCCCGGATTCGATCTTTGAGAAGAGAGCGCATCATACGCATCTCTTTCTCGAGCTGCGCCACACGCGAGTCAGTCCTCTTGCGAGGCCGCCGTCGTTGCGGCGCCACGAACACGCAGGGTTTTTGGCCCTTTGCACATCGCTGACACTGATTTGGCGTGGAAGGGTTAGGCAGACAGCGGACTTTTAAACTCCTGCAAGATTCGCAGGATCGGTTCAGCTGGGGCGTTGGCTGGCCTATGCTGAGATCACCCTGAGAAGTGGAGGAAACCTCCGACATGATCACCGGGGTGGGACGTCAGGAACGAAAAATATGCAAAAGTCGCTAAGCCGGGGGATTGACTCTCATCGTATCGAGGAGACACGCGATATGACATGAGCCACGCTGATCCAAGATCGACGCCCAGATCGTACTGTTGATGGAGATTAAAGTACAGCCTCGTCCGTAAAAAAAGTTCGGACTTGGCACCAGTCATGTGTTTCGACGATGTCGAAGCTTAATGCGTGAAATTCAACAGAAACTTTGCAGTTAGGTAAGTGGGATGAAGTCGGGCATAGACAGGCACCTCTCCACTGCTGTCACTCGGTTGGATCGTTTCAACATGGGGTAGCAACCGGGTGGCAGTTCCTGTGGATTCGATTTTTCCCAGTGGTTCCAGCAATAGCCCAAGAACAACACCTCAAAATAACGCATTAGACCCAAGGAAACAATAATAATATTGAAAAAATCAAATAAGGAAAAAGAAAGAAAAAAGGGTCCAACGGGCCGGTGGCTGAATTAGGGAGGAACAGGCACCGACCGACGAAACGGTGATTGTCGATAGTCGGGCGCGAATGAAACGAGCGTCGAAAGATGGATACGGCAACGACGAACCCTAAACTTAAACATGGCGAATCATCCACGGCGTTCTCCACTGAGCCGACTGGGGCCATTTCATGAATTGGAACCAATGTGAGCGAGGGGATCGCAACCGAACGGAATCGACCGACTGCCCAAATCAGTCTTAATCAATTTAGTTGTTAGTCATGGCTCGCGGTGGGCTGCCTGTTTTCTCCCCCGAAGGCGTTCCGGCGTTCTTCGGCCTCTGGGGGTTTGGACGTTCTTTCTCTATTCTTGATTATATTCTTTATCTTCGCGCTTTAGATTTTGCCTTTTTGCCCTTTTGGCCCTTTTTTTTTTTCCCACTCTTATTTCAATCTTCATCCAGGTCATGTCTGTGAATTGTGGGAAAGAAAGTCCCACTCTAGGTGTCCACAAGTTCGGGATATTCACGCGGTGAATTCGTAGATTTCGCTCTTTTCGGTGTCACATTCATATAAAGTCTGCCTAGGTTAGAGAGTTCAATAGCCTGTGAAGAATCCACTTTGATCCAAAGGTTCCCATTGTGTGACAATCTGCAACTATGAGTGCAGCGGATCTGATCCAGCGATTGAACATCGACTTGGTCTCGGCCCTAGATGAAACCGAGCGACGCCAAGTACTGCAAGCATGTGATCGACTGAAAGCCAAGCTAGAGACGCCCATGGATACCACGGCTCGTCTGGTCTTTTCGGTAGGTTATAGAAAGATGCAAGAAGGGAAGAAGAATAGCAGCGATAGTGCTGACAGAGTACATAGGCCCACCAAGCCATGGCACTGAGGCTTGGGATCGATATGAAGCTGTTCGATGCCATGGCCAAAGCAAGCAAGTCAGCCGAGGAACCCTTCAACGTACAGGACTGGTGTGAAGAGACTGGATCAGACCCATTACTAGTGAGTAAGTGAAACGGCTGTAACCCTTCATCTGGGCTTTTGTTCACAAGTGATAGAACGCATAACTCGATTCCTTGCCGCCATGGGAGTAGTCCAGGAAATAGACTGCGATTCTTATATCCAGACGCCACTAGCCGCGGCCTATGTGTCAAACTCTCCTCTTTCGGCGGCGGTGATCCATAGGTAACTCGGTCCTGGCTCGGGCCCCCTCTTCGGTTATATACAGTCAGCTAATCGAACCCAGCACGCATTTCCTCACCGTGCTGTCGAGATTGCCCGAGTATTTTCAGGTCAATGGATGGAAGAGTCCCGGAGATGGTTTCGATGGACCATTCCAATTCGCACTGGGAACTGATGCCCACTACTTTGACTTTTTGAATACACACCCTTATTACGGGCGGGCATTTAACACGGTAATGGGCATGTCATTTCGCCGACGTGGGAAGGACTGGTTTGAGTTTTTCCCGGTCAGAGAACGGCTGCGAGTTTCAAGGCGCAGTGATCCACTGATCGTCGATGTTGGCGGGGGCCAAGGCGAAGATCTCAAAAAATTCCAGGAACACTTTCCTAATTTGCCAGGGAAACTCATTCTCCAAGATTTGCCTAAGGTGATCGAGGGTATCACTGATCTACCGGGCATCGAAGTACGGAGTCATGACTTTTTCCAGAAGCAACCGGTGCAGAATGCAAAAGTGTACTTCCTGCGGACCGTTTTGCATGACTGGCCAAACAAAAAGGCCACCCAGATTCTAAGAAACATTGGCGATGCAATGAGTCAGGAATCTGTTTTGCTGATCAGCGAAACCATGCTACCGGACTGTGGGGTGCCTTTGCCCTCGGTCGTATCCGATATGCAAATGATGGGCTCGTTCGCTTCGTTAGAGCGGACCCAACAGCAATGGCAGACACTGCTGGAAGCAGCCGGGTTCCAGCTCGTCCAGGTCTGGCTACCCGACGGGCGTCCGACATCCCAAGGTGAACAGCCCGCTTTACTTGAAGCTCGGGTCTTAGAATCCACAATTTAAGAATTGAATAGGGGTGGGGTCGAAGCTTAGGCGATGGCGCACACGGGCTCAGATGTAAACATCGGAGGACGCGTACGCTCGCTTAATGCGGGTAGTTCGGGATCAGGTCTTCCGTAATCTTTGGCTGCAGCGCACATGATGAGTTCAATCAGACATCAGGTTCCCGGCTTTTGTGTTTTTTTTTTTTTGCCTGACTTTATATTGTGAGGAAATGAAGATTGAATACGAGTATAGAAGTTACGAAGAATGCCAAGAAACTCGTACACGCAACCCGATCAGTGACGAGCCTCATAGTGGGTCAATGTGGCGGGAAACGAGTTTTATCCCGATTTCCTTCACGCTGACGACGCCTTGGCGAATACGAGTCCCCAAATTCCGCCGTGCTCTCCGCTCGTGTTAGAATTGAATTCTAGATTGAATGCAAGATTGAATTTAATTCGTATTCACGATGTACCAAAAAAATTTGGAATAAAACATTCCTCCAGGCTAAGCCCAGCCCTATCACACAGAGCACGCCACAATTCTAATTCAGTTGATCGCGGAAGAGTCCGGGGGTTACTAGATTGGGCAACTGACCACACGAGGTCAGTGGCTGATTGCGTTTCCACTCCGAAAACCGCCCTGACCTCCCTTTAACCCTGCTTTCTTCATCTCCTCACCTCTCTTCTCTCCATTTCCTTGTAAAGTGTATATACCCTCTCCCACCTCATCATCACATTCCTTTCTCCTTCCCTTTCCGCCCCTTTTCGTACCGCTATCCCTAACCGCCGCACCTTCCGGTCCCGGTACGACCACTTGCAATTTTGTACATACGACCTCGAACACATGCGATTGTCTTGAGTTGGATCTAGCCATGCGATTGTCTTGAGTTGGATCTAGCCATGCGATTCTCATTATCAAATCTCTTGGGGCTCTACGGGTTGCTTTCAACCAGCGCCTTCACCCTGGTCCGCGGAGAGACCAACACCACCTTCATGAATGTGCGGGAGGACGTTGCCAAAGACTATGAATCCGAGGAAACCATTCCCACGACGAAATATTTCAGTAAGTTTCTAATCGTGATCTTTCGATGATCCATGATCCCCACTGCCCGAAATTCAAGGAATTTAAACTGATCTGTGGGTCCCAGCGGAATCTTCGTATGTCACACCTGGAAGAATGAGCTCGATATATGATACTGACCTGGACATCGTAGCTTCCACTATCACTATGATGGCCGGTATGTGCGACCATGTCGATCACTCTCTCGATACTGCCGTAGCCTGTGCTAATGGTGTCGCAGTTTTGCGACCAAACAATTGCCGGACAAAGATGTTACGCCCCATCTTTCCGCCTTGATACAAACGTACCTATCAACCATGGACTCCATCGGCGCGGAAACCTGGATTATGCATGGCTCCCTTCTATCGTGGTGGTGGAACCAGAAGGTGGGAAGAATCCGAGCGCTCTCGGGCTATTGTGTTTGCTGACGACCTGAACAGCTTTTCCCCTGGGACAACGACCTCGATGTCCAGATTTCAGAGCCGACGATACATTTCCTGGCCGAATACTATAACATGACGGAGCACCACTTCGACCTTCCCGGCGTCACGGACGGGCGTACATACCTCCTCGAGATCAACCCCAACTACGTTGTCCGCAGCACCAAAGATCGACTGAACGTGATCGACGCGCGATGGATCGACATGTCCTCCGGCCTGTTCATCGACATCACCGCCGTGCGAAAAGACGACTCTAAGCGGGCTAACGGCCAGAAAGGTGCGCTGATGTGCAAAGACCGCCATCACTACGAGGAAGACCAGATCTTCCCGCTGCGTCAGAGTTACTTCGAAGATGTGCCCGTCAAGATCCCCTATGCCTATACGGATCTTCTTGTAGAGGAGTACGGCTCAAGATCTCTGTCGAACAAGAATTTCCAAGGGTGAGTTCTTTTTCGACCTGCTTCCAATTTTCATAATGAGTACTAATCATTTCCAGACACGAATTTAACGAAGATTCTAAGCTCTGGGAGCGGTCAATGTAAGTTTTTGTGAATTCTCATTCCATGTTCCTTGGATCCTTGGGCTGACACGTATCTAAAGCAAAATGGCGAAACGCTTCCTCCGACGAGGTTGGCGTGGCAATAACGTGCCCACTCGATCACCGGGAAATGAGCCTCTCATTCGCATGAACGAAGTTTGAATAGCATTTCTGTGGACATATTGCTTACATTTAGAGTACATCTTGAGCTTTGTTTGTGTTTCTTCTGCTTTTTCCCTTTTGCATTGAGACGGCGTTGGACTTTTTGAACACCTGCACATACTCCCGGGCATCTTTGTCAGTTCTTTTGTTGATCCATGATTTCATGCTGTGTATAAGTATTCATGAGAATCCGTACATTTGCTGAACCCCTGGGCGGGGGTGCTTGATATAATTTTGTTGAAGGCTTCCATCAAAAAGCTTGCGGATATGGTTTCCGGCGTTGCACAAACTGAATTTCAGGAGTACTGAACCATGTGCACCCGAGGAAGGTTTGGTTAGGTACAAACACTAATGCCGATAAGATCCTCGAGGGCGGAGTTAAAAAGCAGAGTCCAAAAGGAGTAAAAGGTCCAGACCGAGCTGACTCACGAAAGGTCACATGTGGGCTTGGGGTGTGGCCCTTACGAAATCCTAACAGACTCGTTCAAATTCGAGTTCCCCGCGCTTCCCAAGTCTCATAATTTAATAAAAGAATGAGGCGATCCCTGCGCCATGTATAACTCAGTTTCTCCGGAGGGGTTGAACGCCTCCCCCACTGCCAGTGATAATTCTCCGACCCTCCACGCACCCACCGCCCCCCGCCTTGGCCCAGATGCCAGCTCGCGGAGCTGCGTCACTTGTCGCCGTCGCAAGGTCCGCTGTAACAAGCGGTCGCCGTGTTCCAATTGTATCAAAGCTGGGACTGACTGTATCTTTCCCCCGCCCGGTCGTGCCCCGCGCAAGTCCAAACGCCCGCCCGATGCAGAGCTTCTTTCCCGCCTTCGTCGCCTCGAGGGCGTCATCGAGCATTTGAGCGGGAAAAATTCAGAGGCTGCCTCGACTTCTGTTTCGCCGTCGCAGGCTACGTCGTCGGGGTTCACGTCTGCCATCTCTGATGCTACGGTTGCGACGTCGACTGCGACAGCTCCACAGTCAGCTGTACCCCCGGCGGAGTCTAAAGAGTCGACTGGATGTCCGTTCGAAAACGACCCTACAAAGTTGAATACTGGAAAATTTGAAAACGAGTTTGGAAGATTAGTTATCGATGAAGGGAGGAGTCGCTATGTCAGCAATCGACTTTGGGCCAGTTTGGGAGATGAGGTAAGGCATCAGAAAATACCCTTTTGACAGGTGCGAGGTCAATCTGACATCATTCAGATCGAAGAGCTACAGGATATTCTAGACAACTCTGAATCCGAGGAAGAGGACTATCCATCTCCAGAATCCTCTCATTCCGGCTCTCATGATGGGTTTCTATTCGGCTTTTACTCCTTGTCGCACTCCCTTCGAGAATATCATCCACCATCTCTCAAGGTGTCCACTTTCTGGGAAATCTACAAAGAAAACGTTGCTCCCTTGATCACCATTATTCATAAGCCAACCGCAAGGAAGTTGTTGGTTGACGCGGCGCAAAACCCCGATTCCTTGGATAAGAATTCAGAGGCTTTGGTGTTTTCGATATACCTGTCCGTTATTGTGGCTCTGAGCCCCGCTGAATGTCTTGCACACTTTGGAGAAGACCGCATCCATGCTGTCAAACGGTACCGTTTTGCAGTGGAACAGGCACTGGCGAAAGCCAACTTACTAAACACCCAAAGCCTAGTCCTCCTGCAAGCAGCGGTTCTTTTCCTGATCTGTATACGCAGAGAGGATGATTCCAAATTCGTGTGGTCTATGAATTCCGTGATCCTGCGCCTCGCTCAGGGTCTTGGTCTGCATCGTGATGGCACGAATTTCGCTCTCAAGCCATTTGAGACGGAGATGCGCCGACGGCTGTGGTGGCATATTTGTCTCATGGACGTTCGCTCCTCAGAGGACCATGGGACTGATCCGCTCATTCATGACAGCATGTATGATACTCGTCTTCCGCTGAATGTCAATGACGACGACATCTATCCAGAGATGACGGATACTCCCACGGAACGGGAGGGCTGTACAGACGTGACGTTTTGTCTGGTTCGCTGTGAGATCACTTGCGCGTTGCGGCGCGCTAACTACTCTTGCCCGGGAAGTCGAGCATTCAAAATGATGGGTGCCGGGCCATCCATTGAACGCTGTGAGAAAATGATACAGATCATCAGCAGTCGTGTCGAGGAACGGTACATCAAGCATTGCAATATGGACATCCCCATCCAGTGGGCATCTGCGACAGTTGCTCGCTTAATCCTCGCAAAGCTCTGGCTGATTGTTCATCACCCGATGACTCGCAAAGACCGCATCACCAATGTATCTCAGGCAACTCGCGAAAGTCTGTTCCTCACCGCAATTGAAGTTCTTGAGTTTGGACGCCTGCTTGAATCCGATCCCAGAACTGCTAAATGGGGTTGGCTATTCCGCACCAACATGCAGTGGCACGGAGTCGCGTTCGTTCTATCTGAAGTATGCGTTCGTCCGATCTGTCCTGTTACCGACAGAGCCTGGAACGCTATCAACTCGCTCTATTCAGATTGGACTCTTCAGCCCACTCACAAGAGAGGCATGCTCTGGCGACCCCTAGCTGCTTTGATGAAGCGAGCAGCAGCGACACGGTCCAAGCAACAGGAGGAATTGCAAAACAAATTTGGACCGAACCCCATAGCTTACAAATCTACCCCCGACGACTTCGCCGCTAGCCATCACCATACCCTCCCACAAATTCATATGCCGACTGCTTCAGACGTGCAACCCAACCAAACTGCCGCATTGGATCCGATGAACGTCGATCTCACCAACGGAATATGGAATACCTTGCAGAACATCTTCCCCGATACAAACTTCCTGGCTCCAGTAACCCTGGATGCTCCCCCAACACAAGACCAAGTCCCTGCAGTCAACATTCCGAGTGGATTACCATTGTTCAACGCCCCCTTGGCAAACCCCTTCATGTCTCAGGAACAAATTCCCGAGACAAACTCCCTGAGCTGGGAAGAATGGGACAAAGTCATGCGCGATTTCCAAATGGATGTTGAAAGAGAAGGTGATGCTGGCCCTGCGAATGGAACCCACGTTACGGAATGGTTCGCATGATCCTGTCTTTGACTGAAGACCTGCACGGAGTCACTCTTGCTCTGCTGCGCGCTTTTGCTTCGGTGACTTTTTTTAACGATGTGATGATCTACGGTGTTTTATGGAATGGGTCTTACACTTTCACTTATTCCTCCACTCAATGTTTTAATATACCTCTTCCCTCTGCGAAGTCTTTGTGTGAAACTGGCTGCTGCTTTTGCAGAGCTTCTTGATCATAAATTTGAAAGTAATGTTCACACAAGCTATGTGGCTTGCTATCTACGTATCTACGTATGACGCCGATAATAGTCCTTGAGCCATCTGGATGGGCTATGCAGGCTGATACCCGCCTAGTACACACAAGATCGAAACAAAATCAGGAATTAAAAGCCATTTTCTAAGATCGTTTCACCGGCTTAACACAATATCATCCTTCTACCCCGTTGCTCTAAGAATTGAAGTATACTCCGCAGGTAGACTGTATCAACCACGTGACCTGCGATAACGAAGCTCCAAGCTGGCATCATTCAATCTTCCCTTTCCCCACGCCATTGTATCCGTCAGCGAAGTCGAATTCACGGGAGATACCAGCGCCTAATCTCATAGTTCGGAGACCATACTCCCACAACCACTTCTCCCGCCCAACTCCGCACCCTCAATTCCCGCTACCATGCCTGCCAAACGCCACGCGGCCTCAACTACCTCCGCAACAACAACGTCAACGCCCGCCACCCTCTCCTCCGGCCCTACTACGCTGAAAACCAATGCCTCGGCCGCTGAAATCGCCCAGCATGTGTGGCAGCAGTATACCACGACGACGCCACAGCGCACAATGCTCCTCGACGCTTTCATGGCTTTCCTAGTTCTCGTCGGCGGGTTGCAGTTCTTGTACTGTGTGCTGGCTGGAAATTACGTACGTCTTCTCTTGAAGCTTTGATGAGGCTCATGCCAGGTCCTCATTATGTCTGAACCAAATGTATACTGACTGTACTGGTCCAATCTATAGCCCTTCAACGCTTTCCTGAGTGGCTTCTGTGCCGCTGTTGGCCAATTTGTGCTTACTGCTAGTCTCCGTATGCAGACAAGTGATGATTCCCGAGCTCCTACGAGCAAGCCTAGTTCCAAAGGAAAGAATGCCCGGTTCGCAGACGAAGATGGGGAGGAAGAGGCAACTGGCATCTCGCATGAGAGGTGAGTTTTACAAGTCTCCTTCGATTCTCAGGAATCTGCCTATCAAAAGCAATGATTCATTTACTGAACCATGATTTCTACAGGGCTTTCGCCGACTACATCTTTGGAAGCTTGATCCTACACTTCTTCTGCATCAACTTCATCAACTAAGCCATCCATGGCGCGTTTAAATGCCTTGCATCAAGATACTCAATCGCTTTCTCTGGCGCTGGTCCGTGATGGAGAGCTAGATATTTCTGGTCCTGGTTTTTGGTGCTGGGCTTGGTTCTACTGCTCGCGAATACGGGAAGTGGGAATTGTTGTACAGCAACTGCCAAGACCCGCGACGCTTAGTTCCGTAGGTGTCGAAGGCTGTCTTGATATAGTTTAAATGACACAGCACTATGGAGTGGGTTCCATTTTATTGCACGTGTTTGAAAAAGAATCAATATATGCATATCCATGACTTGTTCACACATAGGTAACTTGCCTCTGTCGGAATGATTATTATGCAAAATTCTTCTAGTTCGGGTATCTTATTCCATAATTGTGTGACCCTGTATGAGCCTTCCAGGATCATGTACATAGGTGTGTTTTGGTACTGTACAAGAGAGTGCGCGTATGCTCGGGATTAGAACGTCCGTCCCGGCCGACGTGGTATCGTGGGTTTCTTGACAACGCTACCACTTCCACCACCAGGCCGAGGCGAAGACGAAGCAGTCAGACCGCCAACTTTGCCAGGCCGTTTGACAACAGGACGCCGCACTGCAGACTTTCCTCCAACTTCGACCTCTGTCTTGCGGCGAGCGGGATCCATGCGTTCCTCCTCGCGTTGTTTCTGAGCCGCGGCGCGTTGACGATCTACGGCCATTTGCGCTTCAATGTCCATGCGCTTGTTGAATTCCAATTCCGTCACACGTCGATCACGCTTTGAATAACCCTTTTCTTTGACCGAGTAGAAGACACCTCCGAGTTCGGCGAGCCACTGGAAATGAATTAGCTGAGGTTTATACAGATATGACGGGGGTGTAGACTTACGTGTGGGTCGACGGCCGTCACGGTCGACATGTACTCCTTGGCTGTCAGGATCAATTCATGGTAGACTACGTACTCTGGTACGTAGCCGAGACCGTACAATGCACTGGTTGGGTGCAAAGCCATGGTCACACTGGTGCGGAGATTGATGAACTCGCCGATTCCCTTAACACGCGCGGCTTGGTGGTAAAAGCCGGAGCAGATACATTTACGGATGACGTCCCAATCTGTGCCACAACTGGACAATGGCATTTTCTGAACAGTCATGATATCGTGCAGCTGGTCACGGACTTCCTTAGCGCGTCGAAGGGATTTGGCATGGAGGAAGTGCCTGATACACCAAGCGTCAGAATAGCCGTTCGATTTCCACTGTGTATAAACATGAAGCAGAGTCAAATGGTCTGATTCGGGCACGAAGAACTTTTCACGCGCCGAGTCGGACTCCTCTTGGCGTTCCTTGGGCCGATAAAAAACACTTGGGACAGAGAGCATGGAGACGATGGTGAGCATCTCTTCGCCGCAGTCGTATTCCTCGGAAGCAGTGATGAGGAGCTTGGCTAAGGGGGGATCCATGGGGAACGGTGTCATGCGACGACCCAAGTGTGTGAGTTCACCCAGGTTGTCCAGAGCTCCAAGTGCCCAGAGTTCGAAAAGGGATGTGCTAATAGTCTCTTGAGGTGGAGGGTCCATAAAGTCAAAGTCCATAAGATCTTTGACACCCAGAGACTTCAGCAGCAGCACAGTATTGGCGAGACTGGTGCGCTGGATTTCAGGAATCGTCTGTATGTAAAGCTCATTCTTATAAGCAGTCTCCGTGTACAGACGATAAGCCTTTCCAGGGCCGGTTCGCCCAGCTCGTCCAGAACGCTGATTGGCATTAGCCTGGGAGATCGGTGTGATCTGGAGAGTGTCCATGCCCATGCGTGGGTTGTACACCTTGAGCTTCGAGTATCCTGAATCCACAACGTACATAATGCCATCAACAGTCAAACTGGTCTCGGCAATATTCGTTGCGACGATGACTTTGCGCACACCGGCGTCCGCTCTCTCGAAGATCCTTGCCTGTTGTTCTGCAGGCATTTGACTGTAAATAGGTAGAATGCTCAGTTTTGGTGGATCATTCAGCATTTTCAATCGCTCTTCGACTAATTCGCAGGTGGACTCAATATCCTCTTGTCCCGTCATGAACACAAGAATATCGCCCGGACCTTGAGAAACATGAATCGCCAAGACCTGCTTGACTGCACTGTCGACGTAATCCTCACAAGGCGTGCGCGAAAAGTGAAGATCGACAGGGAAAGTCCTACCCGGGATGATGAATTCGGGTGCACCACCATAGAATCGGGAAAAGCGCTCTGCATTCATCGTCGCGGATGTGACAATCAGCTTCAGATCTCTGCGCCGAGCTAGCACCTTTTTTAGAAGACCCATCAAGACATCGGTATTCAACGCCCTTTCGTGCGCCTCGTCCATGATAATACATGAGTATTTGTCAAGGTCTTGCTGGGTCAAAGATTCTCGCAGAAGTACACCGTCAGTCATATCTGTTCAAAGGCATGTAAGTGACTTATTGGTATCTTAGAAGCTTGTCCGTGTACTCACATTTGATCATGGTCTTGTCACTGGTGCAATCTTCGAAACGAATAGCATAGCCGACCTCTGCACCAAGATCAACCTCCATCTCCTCACTGACACGCTTTGCGACACTCATTGCCGCCACACGGCGGGGCTGCGTGCATCCAATCATGCCGAATTTGGAGTAACCGTCTTCGGCGAGGAATTGGGTCAACTGAGTAGTCTTTCCAGAGCCCGTTTCGCCAACTACCACCACAACCTGGTTATCGCGAATGACTCTCAGTAGATCTTCACGAACTGCAAATGCAGGTAAGAACTCTCGCTGCTCGCGCAAAGTTTTGCTTTTACTGAACGCGCTGGCCCCGCCCTCATCCTTTTTCATATGCTGGGCGAATTTGTTTCCACCGCCCTTATAGACGTCCTCAACCGGCGCCGCAACAGCACTATCGCCTTCGTCCTCGTTCACGCCCGTTAAGTTGCCCAAGGCTGTGCCAGCCATAGACGTAGCCTGCTGGGCCTGCTTCTGTCGCTCGCGCTGTTGCCGGCGTTCTCGAACGACCTTACTCCCCTTTCGGCTGAAGACAGCCATGTCGCTTTGGGGGTCTCGAATAGCAGAGATTGGCTCGAGCTGTTTGGTGAAGATCGTACGGCCGTCAAGAAAGGGTGGTCGGAGGTCGTGAACCAATAAATGAACTCGAGTGGCCTCCTCATCCTCGGGCATGAAATCGCCATCAAAGTCTCGCCGCTGTGCAACACCTGACGTGAGCATACGATTCGTTTCCCAGTTGTCAATGTCCTTGCGTTTCGCGTCTCGCAGTTGAGGTGGGAGGTTCCCAGAGCTCTTCTGTCTTTTGGCTGGTGGTCCCATTTCGTCGCGCGCCATCTTGGGATGTACGACCCAGTCCGTAGGCCAGGTTCACCGAAATCGAAGTGAGTTGATGTGTCGGCGAGTTCGAGTCCGCATGGCGAACGCGCAGTAGTTGGAATCAATCTTGAGCAAACAATGCAAACCGTTATCAGTCACGTGATATCCATGTATCTTCTGGTCAATCGCTTTGCAGAGGATATTTGCCCTGAAGTTTGTTTCGAATTGTATAAAATAATGTGAGGGCTTATTATAAAAGTATAGAAATTCGAAGCATTATCATCTAGAAGATTTTTGCACCATAAGTAGTGACCTGTAGGCGACCTTCCCATAGCGGCCTATGAGCCCGCGAAATTAAGCAAGCGCCCCGCATCGTCATCTCAACATTTGAGCTCTTTACATTGCAGCTGCCTTGAACCCTCACATATCCGTCATGGCTAGTCAACAGCAAGTGGATCCAAAGAAGCAGCAGGGTAAGCCATCTCCGGCTAATTGGGCAATGTCACGGCGCGATAGCTAACCTCCCTCACAACAGAGCTGCAGCTCCAGTACGGAAACTTTAAGAACACCCTTCAACAACTCGCGCAAAAGATTGGCGATATTGAACAGGAGGCTGAGGAACACAAGTGAGTCTCAGGGACCCGCACGCTGGCGAATGCAGGTCCTCAGGAAGGCGCTTCACGTTCCACGTGGGACCCGCACATGAGGATACTGGACTCAGTGCTTTGCGTGACAATGGAGGCTAATCTGTCATATGTACAGGCTCGTTATCGAGACACTGGATCCTCTGGCCGGTGACCGCAAATGCTTCCGCATGGTGAACGGAGTTTTGGTCGAGGGGACTGTGAAGGATGTCCTCCCCACACTCAAGACAAATTCGGACGGATTGAAGCAGGTGTTGGAGGAGATGCTCAAGCAGTACAAGTCCAAGCAGACTGAGCTGGATACCTGGAAGGTAAGCGCATTCCCGATCGTGAAGGCCTGGAGCCCCAATCTGGGCAAGGCCCCCCTGTATCTTCTTGAAGAGATCATGACCAGAGATTGACCATCTTGCGTATATTACAGAAGAAGAACAACATCCAGGTTGTGCAGCCCTGAGCAGAGCCACCCTCGTACATCTTGATTCCCGGCTTTCTCGGGGGGGCTGGGGCTGTCTGAGCGTGTGAGCAAGATACTTTTGGCGTTTGTGGGAATGGTTCAAAACTAGACAGAATCTAGCATGGTCTCTTTTCATCATAGCTGGCTGAAACTTCCGAAAATAATACCAGTTGACGTGGATTTCATCGACGGCATTCAGTACAAGGTCGAGTATATATCAAGCTTAGGTATCAGCTTGTCAGCATCACCATGAGGCATGACGCACTCTGTGAATCCAGTGACGAGGTATACACCAGTGCTCTCAGAGCCCAAGTACTCGGCTGGATGGTTGCTTTCACAATGGTTCAAAAACGTGATGAGTTGTGTATGCATGCTACATGATGCAAGCCCGAGAGCCTGAATCTGCAGACCAGGATTGTCGGGCCCTAGATAATCCAGCTTGCTGAGCACCATCGGTACAAACTATCGGCGTGGATATTACGGGTTTGCTATCTTCAAACGATCGATGAGTAATATCTATTCAAGGCACCTTGGTGCTCATTCTACTAATCAGATAACGGTTGATTACATGAAGTGTATTGTAGAACTTGGGTTTGTAACGTAAGATAAGTACCGAAACTACTGCCTGAGGCCTTCCGCGATCGGAACCTCGTCTTTGCCTTTGCCTTCATTCTTTTTGAACCTGTTGACTTCTGCCGTTTGATCTGTCTTGATATTCTAGCCCACTGAAGCTTTGCTCCGGCCTCTTACTGTGGTAAAAATTGATTTTCTCGAGCTCTTAGTACCTACTTGGTAAGGACCAACCGAAAGCCTCCTGTGCTGAGGGAGATCTGGTTCGCCAATTGACCTCAAGCTGGATGAACGCGGACCCTCCAACCACTTGCAACTCCGCTCTGACCATTTCCCCCTCAGAACGAATCGGAGAACTTGAAATTTACTTCTTCCGTCCATCTATATCCCAGTGAACTGTAAGTATATACTTACCCCCGGAATATCACCCAGCGCGTGCGACTGTTGGGCTTCCCCCTCACCCCCCATTCACCGACCCACCCTCGTTGCTTTCCGCGTCATGAAAGCTCACGAGGGTGCAATCGACCCAACTTGTGAGGCGCGCATTGTTATTCGCACTGCAGTGCGACGCGACTGTGTTTCACACCCTTCCGATTCGGTCTATTCCCAAAGCTCCAGAACCCCAGACTGACCAGGTCATTGCGCGCGTCGCAAATACAGCTCACGCCTTATTGCCAAATCCCCCCACTCGGCTGACGCTATCAACTGTCCGAGGCTGTTGTGAAGCGGTTCGTACCCAGCCACTGCATTCCCCTCCTTTGACCCCAGCGAATCTTGGGCTTCTGCATCGGACCCGATCGCGCGCCAGTTCAGAGATCTGACGTGGTCCTGCCCAGCAGAGCGAACCAGCCTTGTCGCCCAAAGGACCTGCGCAAAATCCGAACCACTCATAATCATGTCGTCGACCTCTCCCTCGAAGGAGCCGGAGGTTGAACCCGAGGTGCAATCGGGTGAAGACCAGGAGCAAATGGACAAAGATCAGCAAGACCAGATACATGGACAGGGCGAGTTCGAGGTGAAGGAACAAGATCGGTGGCTCCCGATTGCAAATGGTTAGTTGCGTCCCCTTGCAGCCTTTCTGTTGATCTGATTTGCGCGTACCTGGTTTCTGGCTGGCCACTGCCGTTTATTCTCTCTCGCCGGCCCCGCCTTTCCCTCCTTTCCAGAAGCTTTTTGATCGACCGTCCTACTATGTCCTCTATATGCTTTTTTTTGACTGCGCTGCCTCCTTTGGACGAAAATACGAAGGAGCTTTTCTTGGGCACATTGATATCTCCTAGCTCTCACGGCTGTCGCATGACCCCTACAGGACTCTCAATCACTTTCAAGCAAACGGTGGTTTGGACGAACCTTACTAATGACAACACTATACAGTTGCCCGTATCATGAAGTTGGCTCTGCCCGACAATGCGAAAATAGCAAAGGAAGCCAAGGAGTGCATGCAAGAATGCGTGAGCGAATTTATCTCGTTCATCACCAGTGAAGGTGGGTTTCCCGTTTTGTTTCTAAAAGATCGACTACTTACTTGACTAGCTTCGGAGAAGTGCCAGCAAGAAAAGCGCAAAACTGTCAATGGCGAGGATATTTTGTTTGCGATGACTTCGCTCGGTTTCGAGAACTATGCCGAGGCTCTTAAGATCTATCTCTCCAAGTATCGCGAGGTCAGTCGCGTCATTTCACACCTTTCACTGCCCCTTGCTGACTCTAGGTTAGACCCAGTCTGCGCGAGGCGAGAACCAGAACCGACCCCCAAGCAGCGGCTACGGTGCTGGAGGTCCCGTCGGAGGCGGTCAGGGTCGATTTCCCGAAGGTGCCGAGGGTGCCAACACCATCATGAACCCAAACATGGACCCCTCTGAGCAGGACACTTCTGCGTATGGCTATCCCGCCATGGTTGGCCAGCCCCACAATGGTGCTGGGGGAGATTCTTACTGAAGCCAATCCAACGTTTCCGGGTCCAAGAACGAAAACGTGAGGCGTGCAGGCGTCCTTGGTTTCTTTCTTCCATGTCTACTGGCGTCATATCCTGATCTTTCGGTGATTTGACGGATGCGGGCTCGGCGATTTCATTGATACTTTGTTCGAGGGATGTATGGACTCTCGTCTTTTTGCGTGATACCTTTATGTGAGACCGACACTCGACAGATCTGGAGTTTTGGGAAATGGGCGGATAAATGATCTAGGCAAATCTGTACTTAGGGCCGTCTAGAAAGAGAGGGTACAACTACACTTCAAACTTTCCGCTTTCGAGGCACGATAAGCCCGTTATCAACGCCACCGGGATTGTCCACACGTTGCAGATCAACAATGTAAGGGCATCTAGGAAATCTGGGAGATCCAGGATTTCTCGCTCTCATATGAATCTATCTTAGACTACTGCAAATTGCGAACGATCGTACTTTTCGCGTTACATAATCGATCTTCTCCGCATCCACGTGAGCCCTAGACTCCACACCCGATCCCGCAATCCTCGACTTCCCGAACTTTTTCGCTGTCCCCAGTCGCATTGACTGCCCCTTTACCCTCGGTAATCGTTTGACACGATGCCCTGAACCCGAACCGATTGTAAAGAATGCAGAGCCGTGGCCAAATCGCACATGGAATGATGTCGATGGTCCTCCTGCAATGTCCTCCGTCAACGATAACGCCTCCTCGCCGCTCGCGGGCGATGGGGTGAGCAAGCGCAAGCAAGGTAAGTCCTTTGTGATCTACTCGAGCCTCAAACCACGGCGCCAGGGTGTCCAAGACACTTCCTGCAGTTGCTTGGGGGAGTTTTCCGCCGGTGTACATCTCCAGATGGCTGACAAGGTGACTCTAAAATAGGCTCCGCCGCCTGTGTCCACTGCCACCGGCGCAAGGTCCGCTGCGATGCCCGTATGGTCGGAACGCCCTGTACAAACTGTCGCACATCTGGAAAAAGCGACTGCCGTATTCACGAAAAGAAAAAGCGTCTGGCAGTGCGTTCGATCCTCGACCCCGTTCCGATCCGATCTCGGCCTTTCCCGACTTCTGATCAGAGCGCCATTTCCTCAACGACGGCCGGCACCCCACAGCCGCCAGGCTTTACCTCTACGTTTCAAGGTGGCCCGGCGAGTACACCTCTTCCAAATAATTTACCGCCACAAACATTCTTGTCCAATGCCGCGCCGGAGAATTTCGGGCGCCAAGGCCCGGATCTGTCGCATGCCCACGAGGCACATACGGAGATGGAGCAACACCTCGTCAAGCTTATTGATGAGGAAGAATCTGGCCGAAGAGAAATCCAGAGAGGCGTGCGCGCATTCTATGTAGGACATGAGCATTCGAATATGTCCTTCCTGATTCGCCAACAACGGGATCAGGACGACAATGTATACCACTTTGCAAGCAATGAGATACCGCGACGACAGACGAAAACTGTCCAGGATCAGCTATTGATGGATGCGTTGACTCTACCCGAGCCGGCTCTGGCAGATGAATTGGTACAGGCATACTTCTCCTGCGTCAACCCCGGATATCCTATCGTTGACGAAGATCTCTTCATGACACAATACCGCAACCGCGACCCGTCGGATCCACCGCCCATCTTGCTGCTTCAAGCTATTTTGCTTGTAGGAGCACACGTTACCCGCCCGAAAGTTGAGCGGGATGCTCTCAAAGAGATTTTTTTCCGTCGTACGAAGTATCTTTTTGATAACCGTATCGAGCGCAATCGAGATATCCTCGTTCAAGCGGCTTTGCTCCTGACATGGCATTCGGACAGTGCCGACGACGATGTGGCGGCAGATGCTCATTTCTGGGTTGGTGTGGCTGCACGAATCGCCACCGGACTTGGAATGCACCGCAATCCTGTGTCTAGTAGCTTTGTGACGCGAGACAGGCGCATGTGGAGACGGGTCTGGTTCATCATGGTGCAATTCGATGTCATGGTGTCGCTTTCATACGGCCGTCCTCAGGCTATCAACTTGGACGACTCTGATGTGTCTCCTCTGACGCTTGCCGACTTTGAAAATTGCGGGCCTCGTGTGCAATCCGAGTTTGTAATCCATTTTACGGAGCTGTGCACCATGATCTCGTACCTCATTCGTGATCGATTCGGATTACGTGCCAATGATGAACGACGGAAAGCTGTCCTTCAAGAAGCCGATGAGTCCCTAGCAAATTGGTCATTAAAGCTTCCCGACAACCTCCGTCTTCGAGCCTCTGACATGGACCCTTGGTCTGCTATGCTTCATCTTACCTATAACAATTTCCTGATTCTGCTGCATCGGCCTCATCCACGAGCCTCTGCATACTCGGACGATTACGGTCCCCACGACGCGGAGATTTGTAGTGCTGCCGCTGGAGTTATCGCTTCTATCTTCGAGGAGCTTAGACTCAACGACCGGCTTAAGTTCCTTTGGTACACGGGCGTTCACACTTTATTCACAGCCATGATTCAAGTCCGGGTCGAGCTACGATTTTCAAACCCGGTTTTGGCGATCAATGCCTTGCGTCGTTTCGATTCGGCATCTTATTCGCTCCGGGAACTAGCTCAGTACTGGGTCCATGCAGGTACCATCCTGCGGCTCTTCGAGGACTCCAAGCGTCTCCAGGAAGACTTGCGCACAGCTACCAGCGATCGATCTAAGCCGTATAACGGTGCTCCTAAAATACCAGTTACAACTCCCGATCCGACAGCGGCTATGCAGGCTGTACAGACACCACGGCCACTTTCCTATGGCGTTCCCACTCCAGAGTCCACTCATACACCGATGCAAGCAACATTGTCACCGCAACCACCACAGCCGCAGTTTGACAACTGGATCACTGCGCCACTCCGACTCAATGTTGGCCCACTGGAGCGAAACGACCCATATGCCAATACAATGCAGGTGGACTCCATGGAGCAAAGCCGTGACTATCCAGATTGGCGCCAGCTCTTCTCCTTCGCAGATTCCGACCTTCCCGCGCCCATGCCCATGGAGGGACTTATGGAATTAGAAGACGAATGGCGGCAGATCTATTGGCAAGATACGCCAATGGCGGATATTATGCAGGACGGAGGCTGGATTCCCGGCTAGACTCTCCGTTGTACATACCGGACGCTGTCTTCAGTAATCATTCCGGAGACTTGACTTTATAACTTCTCCGACACGAACACTCCTGGAACCTCGAAGGGCTTGAGGCCTTCCCTTACACTATATTCTGCTCCCAGGACGCTTCTGTGAGCCCCACGACGAGACGAGATAACGCAGAGCACAGACTTGCACGAGGCTCTACAGAAAGGCTTCGCACATGATACCATGTCGTCAACGACTACTTACACCCATCTATAGAGATATATATCGTTCTATAATTGCAAGCATTCATATAAGGATTTCATTCATCATTGATCATCGTTGATTCCGTCTTTAGCTCAAAATCAAGCCGGGCACCATGCAGCCAATGCGGACATTGGAGCCATCCATGTAAATGCATCATCGCTAGACCGTAGAGCTTCGCATTGAAAATTTCCATCAGCCGAAAACAAACCGCTTCCAATTATCAGCTAGCAGCTGCACCCCGTGCCGTAACTCCCACCCTCGCAAATCACAAATCTGCCGCGTCACTTCCTCCAACAGTTGATCCATTTGCGGCCCCGCCACATGCAAGTCACTTTCCACCAGGATGCGATCATCCGGCAATGCCCTTATCACATCACAGGCCTTCTTTGCCTGCACGCCACTAAAGTTAATCACCGCCGAAAAAGAGAAATATATATCTGACGGGTTCGTCCTGTTCAGGAACTGACGGATCGTCTCAACAGGCCCAGAGTAAGAATGCATGCAGATCCGTGGAGGAAATGGAGCAGCTAAGTGGTTCCTGGGTGTATGTTCCGTCTCTTTTTCTTTCTCATCATCAGAAAGGGCTCCCTCTGCGTCTTTTTGTCGCTCTCTTTCTCGTCGGGACATCACGATTCGTTCGTGGCCGACCCAAAGTTCTTTCAAGATCTCTAGGACCGCACCGTGCGCTTGGACGCTGTGTACTGAAACTGCGCGGCCCAATTCTCCAGCAAGACGGAGCTGCGCGCCTAGCAAAGCTCGCTGATGCTCCATTTTCACCTTGTACGGTGATAGACGACGTCCTTCGCGTGATCCGGGCGTGAGCTGGCCGTCTCGGCTTTCCAGGTCTTGCGGTGTCCAGATGCCGGGTAATCTGAATGATTTGTCCAGCCCAATCTCCCCTACGAGGGCATTGGGAAACTGTTGTAGCCGGTGTCTTGTTTCCGATATTAAATCCGACAGTACCTTTGGTGTTGGGAGGTGCTTGATGAACTCGGGATCATCGGGGGTTGGCGTGAGCACGGCTTTGTAGTGGGCATCTTTGTGTACCGGGGTTGATTGAGAGTCATCCATGATCTGGTGGGAGAACCACGGATGCCATCCGAAGCAAGGTAGTACCTTATGAGCTCCGTCGCCATTAAGTGACTGGGCTATCTGGCGCACGAGCTCTTGGTCTTCCCCGCGCGTGGCCATGACGGTCAACGTCGTGGCTTTCATGGCGGGGATGCTGGCCACCGCAGCCATGGTGTCGGTGGGGTGACAATGAGCATCGTAGACGCCAATGTCCCAGGGGAAGTCATCTCGAGACATGATGAATACGAGAAGCAGAAGTCGATGAATCCTCGGTCCCCGGATGATGTAAGTGGGGATGTCACATGCATCTCCGCAATGGCAAGTCAATAAAGCTCAAGACGTGAGAGACTTCAACATCGTGGCCCTTCGCTCTCTCTCTTTGGGCTCGTCCCTCGATGTGTGCCCTCGTGAAGACCGTGTTGGCGCTCCCGGTCTTGGGCCTCGTCTCGATCCCACTCCTTCTCTCTGCATGGGTGACCATCTCTTTTGCCCTATTCACTCTATGTGTTCGGCTGGGCATCGTGTACCTCGAGCTAGTCTCGGCATTTCTGGTCAATTTCTTCACGTTGCCAGCATCATCTACATCATTTTTAACATTTGCTTCATCTGAACCACCGACACCAATCGCATCAAGAAGAAACTCGGGGCATGGGCCCATCCAGTCTCGCAGAAGCAATGACTCTCTTTTAACATTGGGACTTACCCACGATGAGAGCTCGAAGCCCAGGCAGAAAAGCTATGCGCGTAGCATGGCCGAGGCGCATTTGCTCCCGACTCCGTTCATCGACGAAAGCCGTGACTTTGAAGGTGTCGGTGGCTGGCGCCCGTTTCACGACACGAAGCGGCGTGGGTCTCACACAAATGAAAAGCCATTGAGTTCTCACTCATCCTCAGCGCCGAGCATCGCAGGGGAAGTCGACATTGACGATGAAATTGACGATGAAGTCGCATGGCTCTCGTTGAATCATAGACTCGAATTGCCTTCTCAAGTCATTGCTGTAGGATCCACCACAGGATCAACTGTACATAGTCCGATCCTCAGTCCGCGCAACGTCAACAATATTCACGCATATATGCCTGTGTCTTCGAGGTTTTACCAGGCACAGCCTGAACAGCGACACCATCATCGCTCACATACGACCTCGTCATTGACTACATCTCACCGTCGAACGGGAAGCGGTCTTTCTCTCGGCCTTGCCAAAAGACTAGATCAGTCTCGAGATTCTGGCCATTCTATCTCGCCATCAGTATCGCGTGCTGCTCCCTTTATGACTCCACAGCCTTACTCGCATGTGCAGCCACGACCTCTGAACCGATCTACGAATGCGACTCATGTAAATGGGAACTTGTCTAGAGATGGCTCGTTTGATGGCACCAGCGGAAATGGCGGTGGGTACTTCGCGATCCCGCGTCTTGGATCATGGTATATGCCTTCGCTTTCGGGGAGAGAGACACCCAGCACGAGTGGATACACGACACCTAGAATGGGGTTGCCAGGGGAAGAGCCGTTGCATCTGACTCGCTTGATGGCGCACTATCCTGCCAGCGTCAGGCACCGAAGGCGGAGTATCTCGGGACCTCACGCGAGAGCACCTGGGCCTGCTGAACGAGGATGACTTATTGAAAGATCACATACATGGCCTGCATATGTTCGTAACAGAGTGCACTTATGATAATGACTCATGACAATTGCAGAATAACCGAAACCCTTTTTCACACAATGTTCGGAGTCTATGTCTAACGAATATATATACCAAGTAAAATTAAATAGGATAACCCTACCGTTGCAACCACGGATATCGGGCAAGTCACAACACCAAAGACAGTATAGACGGCTCCTGGCACGCTCGAAAAGGGTATAGTTCAATGGTAGAACTCAAGATGGACAAGTCCCACGACGGGGCTCAAGTTCATGACGCCCTCTCACGTTTACTGACTTCTTCCATTTCGGAAAGGACAACCTTGTTAAAGTCCTCCCATCCGTCAAGGTACAGGTGGTGGCCGGCTCGCTTAATGACGACCACCTTTGCGGAACCTTGATCATTACGGCGCTCTTCTGGCGTGGCGTTGGCTAGAACGCGCTCTTTCTCTTCTGCAAGGCGCTTCGCAGCGGCATGGCCGCCTGAGACATCCATCCAGTCGTGATCACCGTACATGAAGACTATTGGGAGGCCGTTTTCGCGACGGGGTTCTTGTTCAGGGACGGGGGCGTCGGATGAGGGAATCGGGTGCGTGCCCGGCGCATCATCTGGTGTAGCTGCCGCTGCTGCGGACTTGCCGAGGATCGAGCATGAAGTGTTGGTGGACGTGGTCGGGTGAGGGAGAGAATATGAAGAGCTCGGCTGAATCATCTGTCGGCCGACGCCGTGTATGCGGCGGATCAGGGGACTGCGGGCGAATGCGCCGGGGGCGAGAATATATGCTAGGGCATACTCGCCGCTGCCACGCTGACTAAAGATTGAATAGGAGTAGTCGTGGAGTGCTTTGGCCTCGTCTGCTGGGAGGTGGGAGAAGCGACGAGAAGTCCACCCAGACACGATCCGAGGACCCAGAGGACCGGTCCATCGCACCAGACTGAAAGGGGAGATGTTGGCATCCCACAGATAGGCGAACCATTTAGGCATATTCCGGCGCGGCGGCTGGTTTTGGACCTGTGGGTCGGGGTTGCGACCCGTGATGAAGCTGCCATCGCTGGTTTTCGGTGCGGTTTCTGGCATAGCGCCAGAGGTAATTTCATTCTGGTCCTGGGTGAGCTCGTTGGCGAGGGTGGACTCGTTAGGCTCGGGGACACCCGCTGTCACCGCATATGGGTCCTCGGGGATACCCACCGGGGACGCCAGGATAAGCTTGTTGAGGTGGCCAGGATATTTAAGGGCGTAGGCGACAGCCATATAACCGCCCAGGCTGTGACCGAGCAGAGTAAAGCGGTCGATCTTGCGCTTGATACGCCATTCCTCAAGCGCGTCAACAAACCAAGCTTCGGCCTCTCGGATGGCATCTTCTCTTTCTTTGGCCTTAATTTTGAAGGGCGGCCGGGTGCTACGACCCATGCCCAGCATATCCAAAGCATGCAATTGCCAACCCTTTAGTCGACTAAGAGGCTCGAAATTCTTGTAGAAGAAGCCAAGACCGGCGCCGTAGCCGTGAAGCATAACCAAATGTTGATCTGCATCTTCGCCGACGCGCTCAACCGAGAATTCATTTAGAGCTCGATCTTTTCCACTCAGTTCCACCATGCTGGAGCTCCATCGACGAGGGCCATAGGGATCATTTAGGGAGTTGGTCGAGATCGCGCCTTCTTGGTTGTGGTCCGCAGACTTCAAACTGCTCGGCGTTGAACCGTTGGGAAAATCCGCTGTGTTACCGGTTTGGAGGTGGGTCGGGGGTTGGTGATGCAGATAGGGAAGATAGGTGAGGACCTTATGCTCTGCAGCTGCAGCCGGAAGACGAGCCCACTGGGCTTTTGGTTAGCAAAGCATCCGAGCACATGGTTTGAACTGCTTACCCATTGGCTGAAGCCTTCACGGTACCCCAACGGGAAGAATGAACTGGCGGCTGCAGCGCCTGCAGCGGCGCGCGCAGCGTACGGAGTCCCTTCTCGGCCCTGCGTGTTACTTCTGCGCTGGTGGTGTTCTTGGTCTGACTCGGACGAATTCAACGATTCTGACGCCATTGTTGAGGATTGTCGACGCTTACAAGCGTAGGTGGCAAAGAGGAAGGGGCGCGATCTATGCGCCCGGCCTCGTGCGACTGGGAGAAGAGCGAGACGGGAAATGTTGACTGTGCGAGAGTCGGGCAGGTGGATGGATGTAGAAAGCAGAAGTTGGGAGACGAGGCTCATGAATTGCGCGCTTTAAGACACGGAGACAAGCGGCGTGGCTTAACCCCGGTAGGCAACCGACGGCATGTGCAAAATCCGTGGAAGATAAGAGAAGCACAAAGACGATTCAACAGGATGTAACGTGCAGTTCAAGTAGAGCATCAAAGGCGTCGCGGCCTTTATATGAAGAAGAACGAAGCCGAGGAAGACTATACGAGGCCAAAGGTGGGTGAAGGCGGAAGATGATGTCGCCGATCTGCACGTCTTCAATTTCCCCTTCCGGTTTCCGAGTTCCTCCTTCACCATGACGATCACACCGGGCCGCGTTGGCCGTTGAGATCTAACTACCTTCACTATGGTTTCACCCTTAGACCGGGTTGTCAAGGGTACAGTGCCTGAAGCCCGGACGCCCACGCCAGAGCCATTGCATGCTTCATCTGCCTCCCCGCTACAGCCCTCAACATCAGATCCGCTTGCCACGCTACCATCGTCCCCTCCCCAGATCTACCTGAACTTGTTGATTCTTGAAGCATCGCTTCGAGCACAATATTTAGCTCTACGGGAGCGTCGTCGTCAAAATACTTTTTTCCTGCTCCTTTTGGCTGCCTGGATTGCCTACTTTGTATACGCGCTGTTCCTCCGCCCGCGAGAAGATGGCCGCGGCGTCGGCGGCTCAGTGTATTGGGTGGTTGAGATGGGAGAAAAGGTTGCCTTGTTAGGAGGAGTGGTGACAGCTCTGTTGGTCTGGGGCACTGGACAATGGGAGCGCGGGATTCGCTGGCCCCGGCGCTGGCTCGCGATCTCGAATCGCGGCCTCCGCGTCATGAACACCAAGATTATTGTCATTCGTGGTCCTTGGTGGCAGGAGCTGTTGTCCTACATCTCATTTCTATTTCCCTTCTCTTTACCGTTCTTTCCCTCTCCAACCGGCAACTTCCACTTCGTCGAGCGCCATTCCTCCGAGAAACGCAGCAGTCGGCCGCCATACCAACAGTACTATAACGGCGGCGACACCGAGTCTGGACTGGTAGAGGAAGACTTGAGTCCAGGTGGCGACTACATTCGTCTGCTCTTGCTACCGAAGTCGTTCTCCCCCGAGTTCCGCGAGAACTGGGACGACTATCGGACCGACTTCTGGGAGAAGGAAAATGAGCGTCGAACTCAACTACGCCATAGAATGCGCGAACGTGATCGTCAGATTGCCCAGGCCGAAGGGGGTTGGTTCTGGCGGATTGGATTAGGCTGGCGCGCTTCTCAGCGCCGCCGTTTGGTGGCAGCTACACACAATCGGTCTCTTGAGCCAGAAACCAAGCACAGAATTCATCCTCACCACCAACACCACCCATCCGTCTCCTCCAAACTTAGCCAGGAGCATCGTCCCCCTTCTATCCGGCGCGGTACTCGGTCTGACTCAACCCATTCTCGCACCTCCTCTCGCAGTACCACCCCGATTGATGTCGAAGACCGACCACCTTCCAGGTCCTCAACATCTGGCCGTCCGCGGCGTGGAAGCACTACTCCCTCGGTGTCTGGTCTAGAAGCTAGTCCGCAGCAGCGAAAACGCAAGGGATCTAAGAGTCTGCGTCGTGGTCTGTCGCCTCTGACACAGGCGCAGATTCGGGAAGGTGTACGGACACCGTCATTCTCGTCTGATGATTCTGGGATTTTACCAATGAGCGAGAAGGAGAGGGACTCTATGCCAGGCTCAGTGCCTGACGCTGTTTGAATCAAATCACCAGGTACACCTGCTGTTCATTTCTCTCGACTTGCTGCGCTACCCCGCATGTCATGGTGCTATCAAATTTGGCTCTGTACTGCATCCTTCCCCGTCTATAGATACCACAGGCTGTGTTTGCAGCTAAGAAGATCATGCTCGTATGACCTGCATTTCACCCCAATTCCTACGTAAGCTTTCTAACAATGCCAGCCACATTCCTCAAGGACCTACTCAAGCTTCGCGGTCTCTGGCATAACAATTTTGTATGAGAACCTCGCTCATGGGCAAATTTTCCCGCTGTCAAATCTACATATGCATATATCCCGGACGCATTGTGCCCAATGCATATCTTCCATTCGTCAACTCCGTACTCCATACACAGAAGAGAAACATGATATCATCCCAATGCAACGACTTCAGAAGCATGCTCATAAAAAGGACCCCAATCCTCGCAATTTCTCAAATCCTTCCAAAGATGAAGGTAGAGGCGAAACATAACCTTAAATCCGATAGACACTGTCGTCTTCGCCTCCCAGGTACCTGATAATCAAGTTAGTCATAATTAAGTAGAAAGGTAAGGGAGTGATATAATTCACTCACATCAAAAGGTTCTCTTCATTCATCACGGTCAGGGCTTGAAGGGCCTCAGGCTGCGAGAAGACATGTGCTGCACCTAGAGTCGGGGATGCGCGGATGGCTGTGTTGACAGCTTCGATCAGATCGTTGACAGGGACCTGGTCGCCCTCGCTGAAGACACGAGTCATCAGGGGACCCAGAGTCTGGCGGAAGACCGTCATTCGAGCTGGAGTGATGGAGTGAGCCGATGCAGCTGTAGACTGCGAGTCGTCGGTTTGGGATTGAACGAGTTGCGAGGCCGGTTGAGATGATGCTACGGACATCTGGGACTCGCTCTGTGTTTGAGTCCGGGTATTCTGGCTGGACCGTGTGCGTTGGGCACGCGGACTGGCTGTGTACAGGCTGTCCGGGTCGTCGTCTGGAATTGTAGAGCTGGCGGCAGCTCGTGATCGTGTCCCTGCCCGGCCTGGTGTGGCGGTTGATGTACCGCGGGCTGTGCTCTCTTCATCTTCTTCTTCCTCGTCGTCGAGATCAGGATCGCTCTCGTCATCAGAGTCCTCGTCGAAGGTTGTAACCTTACGTCTCTTGCGACGGCCAACCTCAACCACTTCCTTGAACATGGCGAAGCGCAAAATAGCCTCAGCGTGCTTGGCATCCTTCTCATCGACACGGTTCGACAGACGGGCCTTAGCGTGGGCAGTGGATAGTCGAATCAGCGTCTCGAGTGTACGCGGTGTGATGGGAGAAGTGCGGCGCTGGTTGCCCGAGAGGTCATCGTTTCGCAGAGCCGAGTAAGTGGCGATGATATGGTCCGCGGCACCCTTGGTCAGGACAGGCTTGACTCGAGATTTGGCGTACTGGATGTACTTCTTGATGAAGGGAATGCTGATAATCTCCACGTTCTTGTTGCGCCCAGTACTGCGACCAGCGGGGACCATGCCGCCGTGAAGCATGACGTTGAATTTTTCAAAGACCTCTGTAGGCTGGTTGGCATCTTGCCGATCCTCAATACCCACCCCCAAGGTCTGATTAAGCTGCTCTCGAACAGGTGCACCTTCCTCGGTTCCGGGCTGGCGGTAACGGTGCATGCGCAGAACATGCTCCGAAATTGTACGATCCTTGGCATCTTCAATGTCATCGGTCACAACAAAGAGCAAATCGAAACGGGAGAGAAGAGAATCGGGAAGAGCAATGTTCTTGTGTGGGTCTTTGTGCGGATCGTATTGTCCATAGACAGGATTGGCAGCAGCCAGGACACTGCATCGGGCGTTCAGACTTGTGTGGATACCAGCCTTGGCAATCGTGACGGTCTGCTGTTCCATGACTTCGTGGATTGCAACACGGTCAACATCGCTCATCTTGTCGAACTCATCAATACACACTACGCCACGGTCACCTAGTACCATGGCACCAGCTTCCAAACGGCGCTCGCCAGTCTCTTTGTCAGAGGTCACAGCAGCAGTCAAACCAACACCGGAAGATCCTCGACCGGTCGTGGCAATGGCCAGCGGAGCAGTGTTCAACACGAACCGAAGCAATTGAGACTTGGCGGTGGACGGGTCACCAACCATGAGAATATTGATGTCACCACGGAGGTGAGTACCATTGTCCAGATTTTTCTCCATACCACCTAGCAGCATAAGAAGAATAGCCTTCTTAATATGGTCATGTCCGTGAATACTGGGTGCCAGCGACGTCGAAAGCAGCTCGAAGACATTCTTCTTCTTGGCGACCTTGTTGATGTTTCGAATATCGGTGTCAGTGATAGTGGCCTGCGCGATACCACCGCCGGACTTAGAGGACAATTGAATGATGTTATTGGCCATCACGACAGTACGGAAGGTGGAGGATCCAGAACCGGCATTGCGGTTACCCAGAGTGCGATAGATACCGACCAGCTGAATCCTGTCACCGGGCTTGGCTTTATCAACCAGATCGTCATCAAGAATAACGTCAACACTGCGGGGCAGCTGACCGGCTGGGGCCCGTTCGGGCATTTCTTGGATCGAGATACTTTGATGATCCATGTAGGTCGAGTAGCCGTATTCAGTAATCAGCTTTGGAAGATGTTAGATTCTCATTGAAATAATATTCTCCCTTGAAGCTGTACCCACCGGGTTCTTCTCATCGTCTTCCTGGGGGTAGACGTTCAAACTTGTAGCGCCGCTCGCAGTCATGGTCTGATCCCGGTATTTCCTGGACAGGAAGCGGTCCTTCTTCTCGCTGTAATGCACACTCTGGATAACCTTTGGGCGGACTAAAGAGCATTTGGTCACAATGCCTTCAAGGGATACCATGCGGTTCAAGTGTTCAGATCCCAATGTACGGGGGTTGCAAGAAAATTCACCAAAGGCACCAACGTAGGCACAATAGTAGGCCTATTGTAATTTTAGTTCTCATCTTGTCTATTCGCATCAATTCCTGAGAGACATACCACTTCATCTGCTGTCTCCTTGCTTGGCCGGTTAGGCAGAGATTTGACAACATCTTTCAGGGCCCGATCGAAGGCCTGCGAGTAATCGAAAGGGAGGGTGAGAAGACTACACAATTGAATGGATTAGCAATATGCTTTGGAAGTCCGTGTAACCAAATGGTTGCATACCCTTCGGCAAGTTCGCGATTATGTGCTCGGATTTCATCGATGCTAACCTGTAGAATCGTCAGCAATCTCACCCACCATTGCACGCAGGAGATGACGTACAGTGAGACGTCGCAATCCCCGATTTAGCATAACCACGATCTCGGCACGATAACTTTTCTATGTGGTTAGAGTCATTGTGGCACCAAGAGTCTTATCGACGAACCTGCGTGCCCGTGCATCGCCTAGAGAAAAACGCCATGTTAGTGAGATCCTATTGATCACAGCGATCGCAAGACTTACCGGGATCAAGAAACTCGGTAGCGGCCCGCACACGATCCTGCGCGGCCTCATCACGCAACTGGATATCCATGGTTGCGAGATTGAAGGTTTTTGGGTTGTTGAGATGGCGGCCGAGGGGGAGGAAGAAGCGGTGCAAAGACGGACAGATGCGCGCTCGCCCGATCGGGTAACATTGGAACGCGCGAACGCGTGAACGCGTATGATTACATAAGCATGGTATATCTGACACTCCATGAGCAGACTAGTCACGAAAATTGGACTGGACAGCTTCAGAAACGGAAATAATAGTACATTGGCTTCTATATAGACAGGATATACGCAAGAGGCTAATTTAACAAAACACTGTACATGAGAGACTCTCATTATGTCCCTTATGGTCACGGGCGCACCTCCAAGTGCTCAACGTCGCGCATTCATGCCACTTAACCCACTCGATCACTTTCATTCAGAATTTCGGGCTCAACTGGCTCAACTGGCTCAACTGACTCGACTGACTCAACTGCACCATCTAATCCATTGACCTCACCGAAAACCTCATCACTTCCTCCATCGAGTTCTCCTGGTCTGATCACCTTCCCAGTCCCATGTGAAGCCCGTTGGACCTTGCTGTTCAGCTCCCTGCGGCGCAGTTTCTCTTGAGCTTTCGCTATGCGGCGATGATGACGAATGTCATTCTCAATATCGAGCAAATCCTCACGAGAAACAGGGCCTTCATGCGGGTCTTCAAGATCACCAGATGTGAGCAGCTCGGCAAGAGCATTGGGGGCCTCATCTGTGGCTGAAACATCCATGTATGAGTAAATCTGGTCCACTGCATGATCAAGGTGAGGAAGTCGTCTCGGTTTGGCTTTGACGCCAGGGCCGAGGACTCCGCCAAGAGCGACTTGTTGGTCGATGGGGTCCCCTTCCAAATCGGGACCAACCTCTCGGCCGCGTACCAGCACACCCTGGTATTTCTCACGCCAGTAAGGCATGTCTCCGAGGGCCTTCATAGTCTCTGGTGCTTTTTGGAGAAGGATTTGCAAATCGTTGCTACCACTTAGAATACTATCCTCTCGGACGCGGTTTAGTGACGCAGAGAGGTACACCATGGTGAGATAGGTCGGCGAGAGCAGGTCAGGTCGAATTTGATTGAAGTGCTTTCGGGCAGCTTTTCCAAGGAATTTCTGGCTTTGTCGATAGGTGGAGCGCGGATCTTGTCGAGGATCTTCGAGCTTGTGTGCGAATTTCGAAGACTTTTTGGTCTTCAACATGTATCCTCGCCGAAGCGGGCCCCATCCAGGGAACCTTGGCATGAAGATGCGTTCATTGGTCATGAAAGCCTCAACGATGTCGGACATTCGGTCTGAAGCTGCCATCATCTGCACATAAGTTGACCAGTTGAAAGTGGTCAGCTGAAATCCGGCAGCCTGAAGTTCTGCCTTGGCCGTGATGATCTTTTCAGTCTCATTCTGATAGGCCAGAGCGCGTATGTAAAGCGAAAATGGCTTCGACAAAATGAAGCGCTGGCTAGAAAGAATCTTGCGCTTAGTCTGTCCTTCGGCAGGGTCACCAAGTGCAGCATCTGAGCTATTATTGGCATGCGTTAAAGACTCCAGATTTGATACTTGTCGAGGTGGGCTTGACGAAATTAAGTCAGTTGAACGTTTTGGCTCCGAGTCAAGCACATCCCGAATGTCGACACGGCTTGCCATTTTGATAGCGCGAGGTAGTTGAATCTGCCAGCACTTAATCACGCTCTCGTAGTCTTCAGCCCTCAAATGAGCAACCATCAACGCGTTGACAATTCCGAATGGGCCATTCTCAAGTCCGTCTTCTGACGAACCTCCATGCAGCTCGGAATTGAGATACTGGTGAAACAATTCACGGGCCCGTCCAACTGCACCTCCCTTGCCATATTGCTTGATGAGATACTCATAGTGCAAGGTTGAAAATGTACTGGCGGATGAATCTCTTGGAATACCAAGTGACGAGGGTTTGGATGAAGACCTTTTGGTGTCGGCTTGAGATATGGCTGACATCAAGAAACGTTCTGCAGTTTCCAAGTGTAGGCTTTGACCATAAGGTCTGAGGCCCTCATCTTTCATGATCTGCAAGTCACGCTCAATATCTGATTTTAGTTTCAAGAGACTCAACTTAGTCTCGGCTCGACCGAATCTCTCGGTAATCTCATTGAAAATGATGTGAACCATGTCACGGTTGCCAACCCGGAGATATCCGTACAAAATTATGGCATAGTGATGCTGCGTGGCGTGAATAATTTCTTTCTTGTGGAGGTTTCGAAGAAGCTTTCGCGCTTGATCCGGCCTGTTCATCAAAACCAGACTGAGCAAACTAGCAGAGCACGTTGAAGCATCGGGTGACAATTTGGCCCTTTCCATCGTTCTTTTGACTCGACGGAAAGCTTCCACGTCCATCCTCAATGCGTAATGTAGCAGGAGCGTATTCCACATTCTGATGGGAGATTCGTCGACTTTCACACGTAAAGCTGCCTTGGCAAATTTCTCGGCCAGATCCAATCGTCCGTTGTTGCAGTAGACTCGAACAACGGTATCAAGCATTGGTACGCTGATCTGAACCTGACAGTTTTGCGCCTCCCTCAGCAGCCAGCGTGTATTCCCAATGTCCCCGCGGCTAGCACAAATGTCCATCAGTGTACCAAATGTATGAGAGTCAGGCCGCACACCATCTTTCATCATCTCAGAAAATACGGAAAAGGCGCCTGACAGATCGTCCGCCTTGGCATGAGCTTTGAGAAGAATGTTCCAGCACACTGTGTTCGGAATGAGCTGAAATTCCTCCGCGATTCTTTGAAACTGATCGTGCGTTTCCTGCACATTGCCAATCTGCGCATGAACGTCCAGGAGTGGAGTTAAAGAGTAAAGACTGCGAGGTGGCCCATGGTCTGCAATACGTCTCTCAAAAAGAGACTTCACCTTTGCTACATTTCCGGCACGGGAATATACCATCATGGCCTGTCTGTATACCTCGGCGGAAGGCTTCCGATGGAAATTTGACAGATCATCCAGGAATAATTGGATGCCATTTGTGATGTCGAAAGACGCCAAGGCACTTATTTGTTTGCTGAGTAGTGGCGCAGGCGGTTTCACCTCGGGTAATTGCCAGCGCATGTGTCGGTAAAGAACAACGGCGCGAACAATATTTGACCTTTTGCTCGAAGACTGAAGAGTTCGCAGCATGGTAAAATAATGTTCTCCCCTCAGTAAACCCAGTCGTTGGTGTGTCCGCAACATCTGAAGAAGAAGCTCTAGTGATGTGCTTTCGAGGAGCCCGAAAGATTTTGATACATATTCGATGAGAAATCGCGCGAGGCTGAGGGCGATTTTGTTGTCGGGATGAATTAGGAGAAAATCTCCAAGTTGAACGGTAATCTCGGGAAGGGCGAGGTGATCGAGATGAGAAATTATTTGTTTGAAAAACTTGGGACGGTTGCTTCCGCCCTTTCCCAGCCGGCAAATATCCAGGGCATTGGTCCATTCGTTCTTCTTGATGTAATACGCGCAGGCGAGTGCGCAACAAGAGTCTTCAAAGCCTCTTGAGGAGGCTTCTTCACATATTGATCTGATCTTCGAATGGTTCTCGGGACGAAGCTGTGACTGAGTGATGTGGAGGAAATCATTGGCGGATCGGTTCTCGGGCGAAAGTTCTTGAAACAGTTGCCAAGCACGATCTTGATCAACGGCATGGGGCGATCGGCTGAGGTAGGCGCAAAGTGAGGAGCGAAATTTCTGCGGTTGTCTAGCAGCAAGGTAAAACACCCAAGCTCTGTCAAACTCATCTCCCTGGTCATCTAACAACTGTGTGAGCTCCTCCGTAGCCTCCTTTGGGAGATGAGTGCTATTCCCTTCTGCAAATGAATGGTTTTCATGGGCATCATTGACAAGAGTTTGCTGCAAAGTTGAGGCTTCTGTGGTATATGATCTCGAGAAGCCGGCGAGTGGCTTCTTCCTTCGTCGAAAACCGAGCCTCCTCGAGGGGCGCGAAAGCCGCAACGCTGCAAAGTCTTGCGTTTTATTTGGATACAGGAAGTCCAATACAGGTGGACCTCGATCGTAGGCAGGAAGACTTTCCGGTAGACTAGAAACGGCGGCCGGGCGTGGGCTTGATGAGTGCACTAGGGCGAGAAACCAGCTGGGGGCGTCTCCTCCGGTGGCATTATGCTTCCAAAAGTGTCGAGAAAGCGATCTCCTACTCTGAATCGCGCCATTGGGATCTCGAAGGAAACGCCGACCCGCGCTTTCGAAGCAGCCGGCTGCCCGTTCGAGCATTACCCCCGATCGTCGCGGTGTCGAACACTTGAATCACCTATAACGATCTCCTTTCTGCATTATAGCGAGACACAAAGGCCTATTGAGCGCAACCATGAGTTAGAATTCGATGTTTTTGGAGATGCTCGACCAAGCTGTTTGGGGAGGATGGTGCCATCCGTACCGAAGAGGAAAAAAGGTGATGGACGCGATCTTGGGATAGTGAAGCTCGAGTGATCGACCAGAAGCAAGTATTCCAACTGAACGTCAGGTCCAAATAAGTGTCGGTTTTCCTGCCCTCTCCAGGTATGAGTAACAATAAGCTTGGGGAAAAACACGCAAAAGAATCGGAGGTTGGAAATTGCCGGGCACATCGGACCACTCGGTTGGCCGAAACGGGGCACCGCCTTTACGTCGCAACCCACCAACTCAAGTCACCCTGTTCACTCGAGCCCCAATTCCCTCCATTCAACACGGTATGGAGATTACCGATTATATTTTCAAGGAGCGAGAGGAGGTGCTCCTTGTCGGTGACTACAATGCCTACCGGGCGCATGCCACTCGCAAAATGCACAAACTTCGCAAGAAGCTGGGGCAGACAACCCCAAAAGGCCGCAAGTACACTGCGAAGGCGCCAGTAACTCCTGAAAATGTGGCAACTAATGTTTCGTACGGTTCACTTCTTTCGAATCATCCCGGTCAAAAAGCTGACTTTGTCATTCCTAGATTTGTCCACCTATTGCTTCTCGCATCTGAACGCGCGTGGGCACAAGCCATGCACATGAAGTCGACACATTCCGCCGATCCATCCGCCAAAGGTATCTCCGGGGCTGCTCGCCGCCATATCATTTCTCGTCTGAATAAGGCGACCGGTTACGCAAAACATCTGGTTTCGCTGCTGCATGAACAGTCAAGCTCGGGGGCGAGCGATATTGATATCCTTGAAGCACGAGCTTATCTGGCCACAATTTCGGGTGCGCTCTGGCTGGAGAAGCGCAAGTGGGAGCAATGTCTCCACGACTATGCTATTGCACGAGTGATCTATACGGCTCTGAGCCAGAGAGTTAAGAAGGATGCCTTCCGAGACCTGCTCACTGGGACCGTCGATCCCAGCATGCGATATGCCGCTTATCAAATGAAGCTTCCCCGCTCCAAGCCGACGTCCTCTTTGGCAATCGAATATTTCCCGTCGGACTCGGATATCCGCTCAGAAGTGGAGAAGGTTGACCCATCATGCCTCGCGCAGGAGGCAGCCGGCACACGGAGAACTGCGGAGGGTGAAGTTCAAAAGTTGCCGGAGTCCGTGACGTGGAGGTCGCGTACTGTTGCGCTGGAGGATGCCTCTATCTCCCAGGCCTTGGCTGCTGCGTCAGCGGCAGAGACTGGTCTCGCCGCTTGGTTGGCTGGTGAAGGAGAATCAGCTGCCGCAAATGACCAAGCTGCTGCGTACGACAGCGTCATCATTGCTAGTCAGGATGCCGTCGATGCTACCAAGACCGCTATCGATGACCTGACTAGCGAGGGGGTGGATGCCGGTGACAAGAGAATGCAGGCGCTGCAGATTACCCGGACCGCGGTCAACTACAGTCTAGTTGGATGGCGCGTGGGGCGCAACCGTGTGTTGTGCGGTGAGCAGGACGGGCTGGTCTTTGAGGACGAACAAGCCAAGAGCGGCAAGGAAACGAAGCGCCGTGGAGGCAACGGAAAGAAACTGACCCAGCTCCGCGAGCGTCTGGTGCTTTACGACTCCACCCTGCAGAGTCTCGATTTCATTCTCGAGCTGCCAGGTGTCGCGGCCGATTCGACCTTTGTTCAAGACCTCGAGGCCAAGCGCCGTTATTTCCGGGCTCTGAGGTACATTGCTCCCTTGTAATTTTTCCTTCCACGCTGTGTTACTTACATTTTCACGTCTAGATGTTTGACCCTGGGACGGTCTCATGGTCTTCTGGGCAAGCCTACCGAAGCTCTCGCCCTCTTTGCACACGCCCTGGATCTTGCCAGTTCGGCAACCTCCCAAGCCTCCGCACAAGTAGAGGGTCCTCCCCAGCTTGATGTGTCCCGTGCTCAGGTGAATGCCTTGGGCTCCACCCTCCGTGGATTGGTTGCTCAGTATCGCGGCCTGGTCACTCTGGAGCGACTGGAGTCCGAGTCTGGCTCCACTCAGCAGCGACCCATCGTTGAACGGCTGCAGCAGTACCAGGCAGGAACCGATCTCAGCAACCTGGTGCCTTACCCGCCCCAGATGCAGCCGGTCCCCGTGAAGCCGCTCTTCCTGGATGTGGCTTGGAATTATATCGACTACCCACACCTCGCAGAGGAACAAGCTACTGCCGCGGAGCCTGAAGAAAAGAAGGGCCGTGGCTGGTTCGGCTTTGGACGATCATAGGTATGATCGTTAGTGCAGCAGACTCCCAGTCAGAAATCCAATGTCTATATGAAGGAATACCCCAATGGGAAGCCACCCGGCCGGACTTAGTCAGGGAAGCTGCTTACCTCACCTACGCACGTGCCTTCAAGAAAACCCTGTTGTTGAAGAACGCCAATCAGGCACAGCGGAAAGTCCGTAGCCGAGTCACGCTATTTTGATTAGCAAGTATGAAACTACCTGAATGATACCTCCTTGCATCTGGAGGACGTACAGTAAAACGCGGTATACACTGTGTACTGCGGAGTGAATTGAGTATACTTTCGTTGCATGCACCTTATTCTGCACCTAGACCGACAACTACTGCGTAGCGCCTGGTACAATCCTCTATCGCGAAATTTTTCAACAATGCTACAGTTATCTATTTAGAGGGATTGGAGAATCGTTTCTGTGAGTCTGGCGTGTAAAGCTAGGAGTGGATTAGATTAGACTGGAACGACCGATCAGGCCCTATCATGCAATGCAAGACTCGATTGCGGCGCGCCGAGCATCCGGAGCGCGGGAATTGGCGTACCCGCCCCTGACCAATTTCATTTCCTTTTCTCTAAAAGGTTCCCCCTCTCCACTCTCTTTTGTGTCGGGTCATTTCGGTCGTTGGACTTTTCCTCTCCTTTTCTTTCGGTTGATTCACAATGGTCAACATCACTGGGAGCTTTGTCTCCCCGTCCGCGGATGCGACGGTCACTCCTCAACTTTTCGCGCCGGCCGGCATTCTTGCCTCCGTGCTTGATGGATTCGCGATCTGGAAGCTGATTCTAACCCTGTTCCTTGCCGCTGTCGTTTATGATCAGTGTAAGTTTAATTACCCTCGAAATGCTTCCACGGGGCTTTGTGAAGGTGACTTGAAAGGCATTTACTAAAGGGTTCCCCTATTCACAGTCATGTACCACTACTACAAGGGCTCAATCGTCGGTCCCGCCTACAAGATTCCTTTCATGGGCCCATTCCTGCAATCTGTCAACCCCAAGTTCACCGAGTACAAGGCGAAATGGGACAGCGGAGATCTGAGCTGCGTCTCCGTCTTCCACAAGTGAGCCATTGCCCAAGTCCCACCTTTCCAATGACTTTACTGGTGACCCACCGGGCATCCTTGGAAGGATTTATATTCGCGAGAAACTGACATTTTGAAGATTCGTTGTTATCGCGTCGACTCGGGACATGTCCCGCAAGATTTTCAACTCTCCCGGCTACGTGAAGCCATGTGTCGTGGATGCCGCGCACAAGCTTCTCGGTAAGACCAACTGGGTCTTCCTGGACGGTAAGGAGCACGTTGAGTACCGCAAGGGTCTGAATGGTCTCTTCACTCGCCAGGCTCTGGCCTGCTACTTGCCCCGCGCCGAGGAGGTCTTCAACGAATACTACAAGAAGTTCCTCGAGAAGTCCGAGGCCACCAAGCACACCCCGACTCCCTGGATGTCCGACTTCCGTGAGTTGATGTGCGCTCTCTCTTGCCGTACCTTTGTCGGTTACTACATGTCCGATGAGGCCGTCCAGAAGGTTGCCGACGACTACTACCTGATTACCGCTGCTCTGGAGCTTGTCAATTTTCCCATTATCCTGCCCTACACCAAGACTTGGTACGGAAAGAAGGCTGCTGATATGGTGCTCGAGGAGTTCACCAAGTGTGCCGCCAAGAGCAAGGCTCGCATGGCTGCCGGTGGTGAGGTTTCGTGTATCATGGACGCATGGGTCAAGGCGCAGCAAGACTCTGCCAAGTACCGTGAGAAGATCGCCAAAGGTATCCAGGTTGATTCATCTGAGAAGCCTCCCCAGGTTCTGCGTGACTTCAGCGACTTCGAGATCGCTCAGACCATCTTTACCTTCCTGTTTGCCTCGCAAGATGCTACTAGCGCTGCTTCCACTTGGCTCTTCCAGCTAATGGCTGACCGCCCCGAGATCTTGGACCAGGTCCGCGAGGAGAACCTCAAAGTCCGCAATGGTGACCGCTCCGTCCCCATCTCTATGGACCTACTCGACAACCTGCCCTACACTCGTGCCGTCGTCAAGGAAACCCTCCGCTACCGTCCCCCGGTCATCATGGTTCCCTACCTTGTCAAGAAGGACTTCCCTATCACCGACAAGATCACTGTTTCCAAGGGCTCTATGATTATCCCCTCGGTCTGGCCTGCTACTCACGACGAGGAGGCATACCCCAATGCTGACTCGTTCGAGCCCGAGCGCTGGATTACCGGTGACGCTGAGGCGCAGTCCAAGAACTGGCTGGTCTTTGGCACGGGTCCCCACTATTGTCTGGGTCAGACTTACGCCCAGCTGTCATTGATGGCCATGATCGGCAAGGCCAGTATGGAGATGGACTGGGAGCACACCCCTACTCCCGAGTCCGAGGATATCAAGGTGTTCGCCACGATCTTCCCTCAGGTATGGTTTCTCTTCCCTCGGTATATCTTTAGCCGTCAGCTAACAAATCTCTCAGGACGACTGCCTGCTCACTTTCCGCCCTCGCGCTTGAGTTTTCCATTTCTCACGATTCAAAAGCAATGAAACTGGAACCTTGGCCCCACCCTCCGGAAAGATGGCCTTGGTCTCATGAATATGCACGGTCTTTCTATCCTGGAGATGGAGGGGCCGCTTTCAATCTTTCTCTTCTCTTCTTTTTTCTGGCGGGACTCTTTATGATGAACCACTTGGAACAAGGTCCCGCCAAATCTTGGCGCAAAGGATACCTTGAAGCCCTTAACCCTTAACTATTGTACAGAGGGACATTTCATATGGATGCGATCCATGTAGGGAACGCGAGCATTCCTGGGGGTTTCGGTCACTTTCTTTCTTCATTCGAGGCATTCTTTGAGCCACGCACCCTAGATAATATTAATGCCATCTTTTCCTTCTTCCAATGTCAGATTTATATGTTCTTGGGCTCTTCTTTTCGATGGATGCAACTTAATCAGGATATCTGATTCGGCTTAGTGAAAAGGCCAAAGAGAAATCGCTATGTAGTGAGAACGCCTGCCCAAGCTCAGGCTGATGGAGATCCATCCTTGCTTATATCTTGCAGGACTCTTTACTCATATTTAGAGCACACATCAGGGTTAGTGGCTGACTCAAGAGGCTCGTACTTCATTGAATTTTGCACCCAGCTTCATTTTTTTCATGCTGGGTCATGATGGAATGTGATGTAGTAGAGGCCTGTCAAATCGAAATTCGGCATCCAAAGATGTGCTCTGCAAAGATATATATTGGGACTGGTTGGTCCAAGCCGAAGGAGAAGGGTCACCGCCCACTCTGCTTAGAGCTGGCATCATGTGGCATGTGCAATGACAGGTATTATCCCACGTAGGAAAGGGACATATCAGTGGTACTTCAAGAAAGCCGGCGCTGATTTAACATGAGGAGGCTTTGGATGTATTTTGCGTGTGTAGAATGGAATGAGAAATAAATAACGCTGATTGGCCTGGCATAGACAGTCATGTATTGAAGACCCTCGTATAGCTCTCGTATAACGATAGTAATACCGATTATAACAAGGTAGACAGGGCGTAATCTTAGACCTGACCCGGATCGGCCCGGCGTAGATTTCAAGAGGATCTATGGACACGGCGAACCCATGACGAAACCAAGTGGTATAAGGCAGAGCGTCATGGGCTTGTACATTCACTCAGGCCCTATCAATATAAAGCGACACAATAATCCGCATGGACTACATAGTGCTCTCGCTACAGATTCGTGTATCAAGACAATCTTCCCAAGTTATCTGGAGTCTCCGCAGCGGTTACAAGTCCATTGTGGCCGTGCCATAGCGTGCCATAGCTTGGTGGACTATTCTTTTGGACTGGATCCCCCTCTCCTTTGGACTGGGAGTCAACTGGTTGAAGAGAAAGGATTACTTATTTCTCGCTGGACAGTCGCAAGTCACTCGGACAGTCATTGCGAGTGAAGAAGACGCCACGATTCTCGCCGCTTGGGAACAGCCTCCTCATCATGCACCTCAAGATTTCATTCAGAACTTAGTACCAACAACTCTCCTGGACGCATTGTTATGACTCTCTCCGTCATGACTAAACCATAATATATTCACACCTCTCCACTTCCAAGTAATCTACCAAGCAAGCACACAAGGTCTGACTTGGTAGGCATATTACTAGAAGAGATCTAGATTGGTCTCATATATACCCGAATCATATTGATTCATCCATACATCTGAAGGAGCCAAACCCTCGAGAGATCTCCAATTCGGGGATACCAGAACCAGCAGGCGGTCACCGTCGGCACTGACATCACCCATCACTTCCGCCGACGAGCTCACTCTCAAACTCCCAAGGCCTCCGATCAAGACCTAGAGACACTATGGCCTCGCAATTACCATCCGCGATCCGGCAGACTACTGCCAGATTATCTTCAGCCGCCAAGGTCCCTCTCAGGCAAACAATCTCAGCTAGCCCAGTCTTCCAGCGCCGATGCCTCTCTGCAATCACCCGGGGACTCGCGCTCTCACAACGACGAGAGACATTGGCAGGATCACACAGCTTCAAATTTCAATCGCAATGTAATGTCAACAGCCAGAACCAAATTCGTCGATTCAACGACGAGCCACCTTCTCTCCGCGAATGGGGATTTGAAGAAGTACATCCCCTCTTCCAAAGTCCCCCCGAAATAAGAAAGCAAATAACTAACTATCCCAGATAAACACTGCCCTCCCTTCATCCTCCACCTCTCCAACTCACAAACCTGTAATCCTCATCGACGTCCGCGAACCTGCCGAACTCAAAGGAACAGGCATAATCCCCTCAGCCATCAGTATTCCGCTCGCTTCCCAGCCCGACGCAATGTATCTGACCCCCGACGAGTTTGAGGATCGATTTGGATTCCCCAAACCACAGGCTGATGTAGACGGGACGCTTGTGTTTTATTGCAAGGCTGGTGTCAGAGCTCGGGCGGCGGCGCAGTTGGCTGTGCAGGCGGGGTATAATCCGGAGCAGATTGGGGTTTACGAGGGGAGTTGGTTGGATTGGGAAAGGAATGGAGGCAAGGTTGAGCGATGGGATGGGGAAGATGATTAAGTGGTGTGTTGTCGAAAGGTTCAACTAAAGTGAGGAACGAGTTGACTTGTGATGCTGTAGATATTACCGTCAATGGTCCGTCTTGGGACAAGATGAGTACTGTACGTTAGGACAGGAGTCCAGATCTAACAACATTGATTAAAAGCAAATATAACAAAAATTCTGGTTGTAGGCCAGGTTTCCCTTTCCCCCTTTCCTTTAAACCAGCATGTACAGGTGAAACGTTCCTTGGTGTCCTGTGCATTCCATTCAAGTCGTAATCGTTCATGGTATGTCCACATCGCAATCAAAACAGTAACTTTTATTTTCACTTGATGGCAATTGTTATGTTGTGGAATCCCTGTATGCATGGGAAGGTCACCATCGTCATGCACTCGGGGCGAAAGCGGGACCTGACAAGATGGGTGGAAGCTTCTTCTACCCATTCGGTGTGAGATGCCGAGCATCTCATTTGATAACTGGGTGGTCTGCTCAAGGAATGTCAAAGACGGGCTTGAGCTTCTTGACCAGACCCCACTCCTCCATGGTGACTTCGGAGCGGTAGAACTCCTTGAGGGTATCAATACTAGCACGCGAGATGTGCGAGTAAAGGAGGTCTTTCTCCTCCAGATGGCGACCGTACATGGGCTGGTTAGGACCCTCAACCTTGATGGCGACAGAGGGCTGACCCTTCTTGCAGACCTGGATGGCCTTGTGATCACGCTCGATGGATGTCCTACCAAGATGTTAGAATGAGTTCGAGGATGTATAGAACTGAACCACCGGGTAAACTTACACTCTGCCAATATCGATGACCTCTCTCACACCGGCGCCATTGGTGACGATAGCCGCCAGCGGGGTGTGCATACGCAAGCTTCCCTCAATAACATCGATACCGATGACAATAGGGTCCTTCTTGTTGAAGACAGCAACGGGTTGGATCACACAAGGGAAGATGGCAAGCAGCTTGCTCTCCTCCTTACGCTGCTCAGTAAGCTCGGCCATGTGCTTGGTGAAGTCGTCGAACAGATGGTAAATGATGTCCGCAGTGAAAATCTTGACGCCGACGTCAGCAGCGTATGCGGCAGCTTCTTTGTCAACCTTGACATCGAAGCAAAGCATGACAGCATATTCCTTGGCCTTCTCTAACATGGCACCAGCCATCATGACATCGCGCTTGTAGACGGGACCGATGGAGATGTTGGCCACGGGAATCTTGGAGACCCTCAGGAACTCCAGAAGGGCCTCAAGGGAGCCCAGAGTAGAAGCCTGGACACTGACACCGCGAGAATCGGTAGAGACCTTGCTCAGAAGATTCTCCAGATCAGACATCACCTCCTCCTCGAGGTCCTCCTCATCATCGTCAGGGCCAACAACCATCAGACGGGAGCCAGCAATGGCGTGCTCGAGATCGTTGGCAGCAATCTTGACACCGAGAGCTGCCTTGACCTCCTTGTTGTGGACATATGCGGACTTGAGACGCAACTCCTTGAGCGGCGCGGGCGTCAAAAGTGCTCGAATATTGGTTGTTATAGGTCCATTGAGACCGCACATGACAATTCGATCACCCTCACGCAAGATACCGTTGGACAGGATAACGTCAATGGTGGTACCGAGACCCTCGATAACCTTGACTTCCAGGACGGTACACTCAACCTCGGACAAGTACATCAGGGAGTTGGTCATACGTTCCTGACTCAGCTCAGTGAGAAGCTTCAGCATGTCGGGAACACCCTCGCCGGTGTGGGCGGAAGTGGGGACCAGAGACACATTACGGGCCATAGACTTGTTCTCGTAGAAGAGCTCGGAGTTGAAACCCTGCTCGGCGAAAGCGAGCTTGGTAGCCTCCAGACGAGAGCGGAACTCATTCTGAACACCCTTGTTCTGCATGTTCAGACTGTCCTCGAAGCCGTTGTTGTCGATCTTCTTCCAGCCATAAAGACGATCAATCTTGTTCAGCGCCACGATGAAAGGAGTCTTGCGGTCACGCAGCAAGCGCATGGACTCGAGAGTCTGAGGCTCAAGACCGTGCATAATATCGACGACCAGAATGGCGATGTTGCAAAGAGAAGAACCTCTGGAACGCAGGTTGGAGAAGGACTCGTGACCAGGGGTATCAATAATGAGCAAACCAGGAACCTTGAACTCGAACTTGCCGTCCTTGTTCACGACAGACGTCTTCTGCTGAAGAGCCTCGACGGGGAAGTAAGTAGCACCAATCTGCTGAGTGATACCACCGGCTTCGCCTTCCTGTACGTTGGTCTGACGAATTTTGTCAAGAAGCTTGGTCTTTCCAGTATCGACGTGACCGAGAATACAGCAAATGGGCGAGCGCAGGTTGTCCTTGGAACGAGCAGCGAGGGCCTCCTCGTGCTGCTTCTTCCTCCGCTCGGCGGCCTCGGCCTTTCTCAATGCGACAGCCCTCTGGTTGGCAGACTGCTCCTCATCCTCTGAGTCTTCCTCAGAAGAGTCATCGTCGTCGGAATCCTCTTCAGAGTCTTCCTCCTCCTTCGAGTCGGCATCCTTAGCGTCGCCATTGGCAGCGGGCTTCTCATCCTCAGAGGGAGCATCCCAGCTGTCCTTAACGTCATCATCAGCAGCAGCCTCCCAGTCATCCACGGCATCAATGTCCTCGGAAGCAGGAGCACCGTTCTTCGCGGCCTCAGCCTCAGCCTTGGCCTTTTCCTCAGCTTCCTTGCGGCGGCGTTCATCTTCAGCCTCACGCTGGAGACGGGCACGCTCGGCAGCAGCCTCAAGATCCTCCTCTTGCTTCTTGCCAGCCTTCTTCCGGCGGTTCTCGTAGACAGGGCGCTTTTTCTCTGCACCACCCTCTTGTAGACCGGCAACAGTGCCCACACCTGCTTCGAGCATCTGCTTCATACGCATCTCATTACGCAACTGAGCTTCGCGCTGAGCCTTGGTCAAAAGCTTGCCCTCCTTGCGAAGCTGCTCCTTCTTTTCACGCTCACGCTCACGCTTCCTTTGACGGGCTTCTTCGCGCTTAGCCTCTTCCTCGGCCTCGATGCGCTTCTGCTCCTCTTCGCGGGCCTTTTCTTCGGCGGCCAAGCGCTCCTCCTCCTCACGCTGTTGGCGGAGCAGCTCCTGCTGCTTCTGGAGAGCTGCCAAATGGGGAGGAAGCTTCTTCTTCTTGCCACCGGTGGCTTCTGTGGCGGGGGCCGGGGCGGGCTCGTCCTTCTTAATCTCCGCAGCTTGTTTGGCGGCATCGGCCTTAGGCGCGGGAGCAGTCTTCTTCTTTAAGGCGGCCTAGAAAGTAGAGTATGAGATCAGCACAGGCATTAGAGATGGCAAGAAATTTTTTCAAACGTACCTGTTCCTTCTTACGCGCCTTCTCACGCTCCTTCCTTTCCTTCTCCTTCTCCTTCTTGGACTTCACGCGGAACTCGCCTTCCTCAGGTTCGTCGGCCTTGGGAGCAGGAATGTCCTTGATAGGCTTCTTCGCAGCCTTGCCGGCGAAGACATCGTCGTCATCGAACGTGCCCTCTTCGGGAGCCTTGCTAGCGAGATCGGCGGCAGGGTCTTCACCCTCGACGAAGTCGTTGGTTTTGCCCTTCTTCTTCTTCTTCTCCTTGTTCTTTCTCAGAGCAGCCATGAGGCCACCGCCGCCCGCGGCTTCCTCCTCTTCGGCATCCTGGGGCTGGTCGGTGGGAGCATCGCCAGCGGGGGCGGACTCGCCGAGGTCGGCTTCCCAGTCTTCCTCTTGCCGCTTGTTACTCTTCTTCTTAGGAGGCATTGTGTCACTTTTGTATTTAGTTTGCTGGGGGTTTCGGGATCCGAATCGAGGGTCGATCGGTGTATCGTGAGCGCACAAACGGAGCTAACCGTTCACGGGCGGGTCGATTGAAAATTTGGGTTCACGCAAAACTCGAATTTTATAAAAGAGATCGATCAAGTCGAACTCAGGTCCCCGGAAAAGAATGGGTAGGTGGACCTAGGGGAGGGGTGGGAGTGAAAAAGAATTTCGGGAAGAATCAATGGTGGGGAACAATGTAGTCTGACTTCAATTTGGTTGCCACTGCTACGTGAGCCACTAGCACTTGAGGGCAAAATGAAAAGGTCTACTCTCTGCATAGTTTCCTTGTAACAACAAATTTCTCAAAAGATGTCTTGACAACTATCTTACAAATGAGTCCTCATCTGAGCAGGGCTACCAATCAGCATGAGAAGTCACTGCCCATTCGTTCAAAGTCACTTTGTGTTTCGCGTACCTACAGGCGAACCAATATCGCTAAAAGTTGAGTCATTCAAGTGATAGATCAGAACTGCACCTGCAGCAAGGTACGGAGCCAATGCACAATGTATCGGTCATAATTCCACGACTCTCCAAGCACCTCCTGGGCTAGTTCCCGAACATGGGAACCAAAGAACTCCGCCTTACGAGCAGTATCAAGCCTCAAAATCATTTGCTCAAGATATTCTGGATCATGCTGGGCAAGACGGGCAAGGATGTCTCCATCAATATGGCGGTTGTTACCGTGGGCCTCTTCCCACAGAGGATTGGTGCGCCTCTCACGCGGAAGTGCAGATGGACATAGAACTGGGTCTCTGAGACACATGTTCTGCAACAGCCAAAGGAGCTGTAGCTCGTTCTTCCTTAGTAAAGAGAATCTGTACACTGCACCATTGAGTGCAAATCCGAACATGGACGATCCTCGTTGCCAGGGTGTCATTGGTGTAAGCTCGTTCATGGAGTCGAGAACGAAGCGAATGATCGTATCTGGTAGGCGGATCTCTGCCGGATGGGAGACAGGGCCCATGCCATCGGGATCTTTCCCTAGCTTGGAGACGCGGACACCTCCGCCACGGCTGGCCATGAATGCCAAAGGTGTGCGACCCGGGCAAATGAAGTGGGCTATGCCATCGCGCTGCATGTCGTCCCATTCGCGCGTCTTCAATGTCCCATCAACCACTTCAAAGATCATGAATCCGTGGCGTGCGGTGGTCACGAACACGAATGACCCATAGACGGTGATTGCGACTGCTGCTGAAGGCAGCTTTTTGGAGGTATCGCGAACCCATCTAGTCTCCGCACTGCGAGCTGTCACTGGGAATATCATCTTCCCTGCCCCGACAATCAGACTGTCTCGGAAAGGCGCTATAGCACGCACAGGGCCATAATCAGGGCCGCTCACATCGTGCACATACTTCGTTGTGAACTTTCTACGGGATGGGTCAGATGGATCACGATTCGCGTTCATGATGATGACCCGACCCTGAGCACCTTCAGCATCCATTGCTGGGAGTGAGGTGCCAAGCACTATGAGATGGTACTTATGACCATTCTTTTCAAACGACCAGTCCAGGATGGAACTGATTGTCTCGCCTGGGGCGCTCTGAGGATTTTCGGGGTTCATCTGATTCGGCTCTTCCCGATGTACGACAGCATGCTGTGAGTCGGGATCCACACATTCAATGTACGAACGTGTTGTGACGTGGTTTGGGGCCGAAGGATCCTCCACCTTGCTGATACTGTAGGATACAAGGAGTCTTCGAAGATGTTCTGAATACGTCATTTTGGTGGCGGTGCCAGGCAAACCAATGCGCCGAGGAATCATCTTAGGCCCCTTGTACAAATGGCAGATCAAAAGCTCTCCGTCTGCGAAACAGAAGAGGTTCCCTAGTGCTGAAGCTTGCGAGCTAAGGAGTCCACAGCCATGGAGCTTGATGGGGAAGTACGCAGGCTAGCAGCAATTAGATTTCGTCGCACAGAAAAGAAGTAGTATCGCCAACTCACATTGTTCTGTTCTGTGATCCAGACCCTATGTAAAATGCAACCCCATGGAAGTCCGTCGAGGGGATATGTAACCCGCCAAAGCTCGTCTCCACACACGAGTAGCGCGAACGTATCTTTGCTCTGTACCCGGACAGATGTGGTTCCAATTCGTTTGGGCTCTTGTTGAACGAGGGCTATGACGTTGTGTCAGATGAGCAAAGACATTGTAAAGAAGACGTCTTTCACTTACTGATCAGGGAAGAACCCTCAAAGTCTACTTCGAAAGGAACAAGAATTCCACTTCGTAGACCGCACAACACGAAAGCGTGCAGGGTGCCATTCAAGGTGACGCGAATGGCAGCAAGGCTGTCAATTGCTCGCGAGAAGTCATCACTGTCGCCCACATTGACTGTCGTCTGGCAGAAGAATGTGATGACACCATTCTCAACGCGGAAGACCCTCATTACACCAGACCCAGAGCCCACGAAAACAAACATCATATCTCCAAACTTTTCAAGGGACAGACAAATGGGCTCAAATTCAATATTGAGTGCCGGCCCAACTTCTGGGTATGCTTCATCATCCTTCACAATTACTTTCGCAAAAGAGAGGCTTAGAATGCCATTTCGTCGTAAGGCAATTACCACGGATGAGTTCGGACCGTCGACATCGACTGCCAGAATAGAAGTGCCAGCTTCGTGCGGGAGCCGGGAATTCAATGCCAAATTTGGAGGCACGAACAGATGTGTCGCATTCTCAGTGACCTGGACAATAACACCCTCAGGGGTGCAGCCAGCTGCTAGCGTCTCAGTAGTATCCAGCCCGGTCTCACTCTCATCAAGGGCGCCGATGTCTCCTTCTGGGGTCAGATAGAGAAGCAAGGTAAACACAGGATCGGTAATCAGAATGTAAACACCCCCATTAAGGTCGTCGGTAAATGCCCACAGGTTTCTGATGCCTGTGAACTGTTCAAGAGAAGCCTGAAATCCGATCTGAGCCTCAATGCCATGTCGGAGTTCGTGGAGTGCTCCGTGGGAGGAAGAGGACGCAGAGCAAACGAATAGACGATCTCGCGAGACCTGTTGGCGCGGCGTAGATTGATCACTCGAGCGTATCATGACTGCATCTGTGACTGGGGCCCAGTTGAGAAATCGTTGTTCGCATATGGGTGGTTTCCTCGCCTCTAATTTGTATAGACCGCCGTCACCCATACTCCCGGCCGCCATGATGAAATCGCCACCCTCGTGGCCCATATCAAGAACATCAAATGCCAGGTCAACGTGGAAATGAAGTTGGCCCAGGCTAGTTGTGAGTTCAAGTTCGCCCTCGTTGGAAAATTCGAGATAGTAGGTCCAGCCGTCTTCGCGACAAAGGTAAATCCCGTCGTATTTCTGACTATAAAGCCAATTGCGTGCAGGTCTCGCCCAGCGAGTCCAAAGAGGTGCTTCTGCGACTTCCTTGCTTGGGGCAATTAGGGGATACCGTGCGGGTCGAACATAATTATTCACTGAGTAAACCGCCATGCCGGTCGTGGTAATGACCAAGAACGAAGATTCCTTAGTCAAAGGTGCGATCATGGCTGGCATTCTATCGGGTTTGGGCAGCTTGAACTCGAAGTGCTGTGGGGGGTCGATTGCAGGGTCTTGATCCTCCTGCCATTCATAGACCGAGCCATAAGTTACCCCCGACCTGACCAGAATGATAAGCAAGATGATTTGCTTATCGGTCACACTCTTTGGATAGAGAAACTCCATAAACATGATGATTCCCTCACACCTGTAGAATGTTTCCTGGATAATACTTGGATCAGCATATGCTAAGGCAGTACACATGTTCCAACATACTTTTTGAATTGGGTCTAAACGGTCTTGAGCGAGCTGAAGTTGAATTTCTCGAGAGGATCTGAGCCGCAAAAATCCGAAGTAATTGCTTGAAGCACTGATTGCGATGGCACGAGACCTGCATATACTTTAGTAAGCTCATCTACTAAGCATGACTAGAGACGGCTCTTACTTTGGATCAACAGCAATGTGTTTTCCGAATTTCTCGGGTAAGTTGACATCAATTGGAAGTGGTCGACGATAGGTGATGAATTCCCCTGGCGAAGAAGGCGAACAGCACAGGAAAACAAGTTGTTTCATTTCCAGCGAGAGAACAAGGATTTGAGAAGGGAGCATTTCTAGGACTTCCGGAGTGATGTAGTTTCTGGCGGATGGATCCCGAGTCTGTAGTTGTGACTCCCAGGGTAGCTGGGTGCTGACATTAAGGACTTTGGCCCCGACGATGGAGCCGGTAAAGTCGGTCTTTTCAAGCACATCTTCGAGGAACCCACCCACGGTAGCCTGTTTGATCTGGACACGTCGCTGTCCCACAAAGACAACATCGTTGTGATTCCTGTTCCGGAGCCTCGCTGGGAGTATCCATTGCGTGACGGGACTAGGTAGAAGAGTCTGAGTGAAGACGCCGAGGATCCCAGTGAGTTCTCGTGAGTGTTGCCCCTTAGAAGACGCATCCAAGAGCCGTTCTGATGCTCGCGGATTCATCGTTTCCAGACGTCAAGATCAAGACGCAACTTGGGAAGGAAGGGATATCTCGTTGGGAATGGACAAGTCCAGGAGATGTATAAGGCTCGATGAGATCCCTGCAATACCATGAAATTTTGGGTACAAAGCGTGGATAGGAGTTGATTTTACAAGATATCCCGTCGCTGGGTTGTGTACTAACTGGAAGGCCGTACGACTCTCCAGTTCAGGATATCGCTTTTCCCGGCAAAAGATGTCGTAGACCCAGGTCTAGGGCCTGATTGCGGAAAGATGTCGATCTATGGCAAGTATTGCTATGCCATGCCTAACAGATATGAAGCCTTCTCAGTGAAGCATTCGTCGCTCTGCTGGCATGTAATGCAGATGTCGGTTGATTTGTCCTTGGACTCGCCAATTGGGAAATATCCTGGATATAGACCGAGTTATGAATTATATTGATACAAAGAATGAGGATTCTCAAATAGCCCTGAGTGTACCACGTCAACACACAATCTGAGAGATAGACGCGAGAGCCAGAGGGAGACACCCGAAGACGTACAGCTTTGAGGCGGGACTCTAGAATATGAGCACGCGAGAGACCTCTTGCAAGTCACACAAGACCATCAATCAGCAAAGATCATCAGGTGCGAAAGCCAGGGACCGAGTCCTGCTTGAATGTTGTATAAAGTAGCTTGACTAGAGCTATGTGCACCACTTGCGGGGTGCTCACTGATGACTGTAGACCTCGGAGATGGAGGACCGACCTAATGATCGAGTTTCAAGGGAATATCACGTGTCTTTCATATCCCGTTTCGTGATCTCTTTAACCGGATCAACGGTGGATGCGCAAGTGCTTGGGAAGCGAAGCTGCCGTGTTTTTGCAGAGTGGAGGGAATCACGTTGTTGTTGCCTTAGGCCACAAAACGGGACCGCGCAGCACGCGCTCTCTGCCATTCCAATACGTATTATCATCAACAAGTGGTGCAGGAAGAAAACGGCTGGGTCACACTCTGGCGCTCTCAAATACTTTCGAACGGCGCAGCTTTGGATCTGGAGCTGCTGGGCTTCAAAGCTAGCAATATAGCCAGCAATATTGCTGTGACACCCCTTTCAGAAGTTGACGTCAATCAACGTCTGTGATACTTGGCTGAGTCCCGGAGAAGACTCCCAACTAGCACTGGGGTAGCTTTTCTGGATTTTAATTGCGGATATTCTCGCATATGCTCCGTTTTGAAAAAGTACGCCCTAGACTTTGAGGAATACGCTGAAACACTGTTGCATGGAACGCGGCAATGGATTCATCCAACATAGAGCAGCGCAAGAACAGCACTTCAGAGGCATCGGTCTCTACCGCCGATGAAAAATCCACCAACTTGTTTACAGACCAATCAGCAGAGTCACCGGAGTCTCAGCAAAAAGCCAAAGTCAGAGCGGAAAAGGCCGAGGCCATTCGCCGAGCATGCGACGGGCACGATATAGCGACATTGATATCCTCTGCAATCACCGAAGGCGGGCTCCTTGATGATGCACTACGTCAAAGAGCCTGTATGTCCTATTTTGTCCAGCCTCCTGAAGGATACTGCTAACAATATGTGCCAGGGCCAATTCTCCTACACTGTGATGAAAGCACAATATTGGATGATTCAAAGCCCCTGAAAGAGCAGTTGCGGCATGTTGACGAGGATCAGGTGCAGTTGGACGTTGATCGATCCTTTGTATACTACCCAAATGGTCAGTTGCGGTACAGTTTCACATGGTATTGAATTTGACTAACTGATGATTTCCAGTCCCTGCAGAAGAGCTATCCGAAAAGAAGAAACAACTATCAGCTTTGATCACCCAAATCTTAAGGAATCACCCGATGCTATGCTATTTCCAGGGCTACCACGATATCGTGCAGGTCCTTCTCTTGGTTTTGGGCAAGCAGAGAGCTCTGCCAGCTATGACACAACTGTCTCTCTTCCGCATCAGGGACTACATGTTGCCGTCCCTCTCACCGGCAGTTAAGCACCTACAACTCATTCCAGCCATTATTGAAACCGTCGACCCTGTATTAAGGCGTCACCTCTCTACAATACAGCCATTTTTCGCCCTCGCAGCAACTCTCACACTCTATGCTCACGACATCCAAGAGTACAGTGACATCGCCCGACTCTTTGACTACCTTTTGGCTCGTGAACCAGTTGTCGCGATCTACCTCTTCGCGGCAATAATTCTTTCTAGGAAGGAAGAACTTCTTGATATTCCTTTGGACGAACCAGAAATGCTCCACTTCAAGCTCTCGAAATTACCATACCCGCTTGACTTAGATGGTCACATCTCGAGCGCAGAGCGGCTCTTCGAGGATCATCCTCCAGAAACCCTACCCTTCGGCGCATGGAAGCATATTCCTAGCTGTAGCGTTCTCAAGACAACGCGAGATCCATACCGCAAGTACACTGTGGAAGAGGCTGAACAATTATTCAAGCAGCAGACACGACAGCTTCAGAATGAGGAGCGCCGTCAAAAAGCGCTCGATTTTGCGCGAAAACACCGCCGGGCTGTCGGGTCTGTGGCCTTGGCCATCCTTGTCGGTGCTGCATCGATTTACATTCGCAGGAAGGGCCTCGATACATTCATTTGGTCCTACTTTGGTTGGCTCCGGGGCGTCTTCCAGGGCTAGATCCTTGTCCAACCGCTTGCACCTCATCTGTGCTTTAAAAAAATAGAGAAACGGGTTCCGAAGGCTCAGTACTATTATGATCGAAATCAAAAATAAATTTTCATCATTCAAGACTCTACTCAATAGGAGAATTAGATTGTCAAATAAGTGAAGGTGGGAGCTATGGGAGCGGAGTGGCTCAGTGTGGCGCCCTCCCGCTTGGGGAAAGCTGATGTGTACACTTCCCAACTCCCGATAACAACTTCCCAACTCAATCCACCATCATGGCGAACCGGGGCTACGACGTTGTTGTTGACGTGGACGCCGAGGTTAGCAATTACGTTATTTGTTCTTCTGCCGACCATTTCTAACACTGCAGCAGGGCGACCTCGGACACACTGACCTGCAAGAGGACCTTGAATTCCACCCGTCGAGTAAGTCCCCTTCAGCGGCAGCAAATCTTCTCCTCAATCCAAATTACTAAACTTTGGACTCTCACCGTTCCTCAGACTTTGAAAGCGACCAACGCACCGCAAAAGCACAAGCCGATTCCGCCCCGTTCCTAGGCGGCAGCTCCTCGCGCCGCCGTGACCGGTCCCCCTGGCGGCACGCCGACAAAGCACACCTGGTGGTCAATCCACTACTATGAGCGGTTCTTCGATGTCGACACAAACGAAGTCTTGCGCCGCTGCATGGCAACTCTGTATCCACGATCAAACTTCCTGGACGTGCTGGAAGGTAACGCCGACCTTTACGGACCTGTCTGGATTGCGACAACCGTGGTGGTCATCCTGTTTTTGACGGGCACTATCTCCCAGTGGCTGTCGAATAATGACGAAAAGCACTTCGCGTATGACTTCACGCTGCTGTCTGGAGCGGCGGGCTTGATTTATGGCTACACGGGTATCTTGCCTATTGCGCTGTGGGGGGCTCTGCGCTGGTTCGGGAGCTCAACGGCTGACCTGATTGAGTGCTGGGCTCTCTACGGATATTCGAACCTGGTCTGGATCGCGGTGGCGCTCGTTAGCTGGAGCCCGTTGACTGCGCTTAATTGGGCACTTGTTGGGGTTGGCTTTGCTTGGACTGTGTTTTTCCTGCTACGCAACCTCTATCCGGTCCTGAATGCCACGGATGCCAAGGCCAGCAAAATTCTCTTGATTCTGGTTGTTGCGCTGCATGCGGGTCTGGCTATTGCCATTAAAATCCTCTTCTTCGCGTAAGCTTTTCCCTCCCCTGCGTTTGACTTAAGACTAATTCTACTTTCACAGCCACGGAAGCCCGGTCTCCAAGAAGAACAAGCAGACGGGCAACGCTGATGACGACAACCAGCGGATAATGTTCTAAAGCAAGGACTGAAAGAGTGCAGCATTCTGGCGGGGTTGCGATGATGGAGACTGCAGCGATTTTTGCTCCGGCAGCAATTGTTTCCTTGTATCTTCCTATGGCGTGGTCTTTGGGACTCGATCATGCATCTGTATTGTATGTGAACTACGTGCTATCGGCGGCTCAAATAGTTTCAATGAATATTGCAAGCGTAGCCTCCAGCTGTCACGTAGAGTGGATATTCCGCGACGCGTCAAGATATGACTTTAATCAAAAGCCCCAGCTTGGACCCATTATTGAGTTACCCCGCGACTGTACAAGCAAGACACCTGATAGCCAACCTTAACTGGGCGACCACAGAGCATACGTGTACCAAATAGTTGTTATACAGAACAAAGGCATAGCCCTAGCAGTGTGGGAATGTTTTGAACTTTTACTTCAATTCATGGACACCGGGCTTGGAAGCCGAGAGGAGCCAACTAACAAAAGTATGACTGTGGCTGTGATTGTTTCATCATTTCTTTAACGCCATGTGTAAACCTCTCCATGTCGCGTCCCAGCCATACCCCAGACCTGGATTCCTGACCACAGCACACCGAGCATAACACCAATAAGCGAGTCATCTATTTGAGCTTCTTCTTGGGGCGGAGCTGGTTGGTGTGACCGCACTTCTTCTTGCGGCAGTTGGTGGCACGGGGAGGAAGACGAGCCTGTGCAGAGTTCGTGTTAGTTTGTTTTTCTGATGACAGTCGCAATATGCCACAATGGTCTCGGTTCATTGTTGAACGTTTCACAACTTGATCGGCATATCTGAGGGAGTACACGTACGTAGCACTTGCGGCAGATGGACTTCTCGCAGTTGTACTTGGAGGCAAGGGCCTTCAGGGAGGGCTCGATGATACCACCACGCAGGCGCAGGACGAGGTGAAGGGTGGACTCCTGTAGTTGGTGCCAAGTCAGTCACTATTCCGCTGGAGGTACTCGCGATCACAGTTAAAGACCGGGCTTGATCCCCCCTCTTCCACGTCGCAGGCGATGTCGTAAAATTTTGGCGCGTTTCGAAACCTCATTCCGTCTTTAAAACATATCATATCCCTCAAGCCCGGTCCCACCATGATCGAATATCGGATCCAAAGTCTCGTACCTTCTGGATGTTGTAGTCGCTCAAAGTGCGGCCATCCTCAAGCTGCTTGCCGGCGAAGATCAGACGCTGCTGGTCCGGGGGAATGCCCTCCTTGTCCTGGATCTTGGTCTTGACGTTGTCGATGGTGTCGCTCGACTCGACGTCGAGGGTAATGGTCTTACCCGTCAGGGTCTTGACGAAACTGTTGAGCCGTATTAGTCCATATTCATTTATTCCTCCATGTGCGTGTAGGGAGCGGTCGAAGGGCGGTTCGCGGGCAACGAAGTAATCGGACATTCAGGGTGACATACATCTGCACTGAAAGCGCGGGAAGAAGAATGTGTTAGCTCGTCATAATCACACGGGTCTCGGGGATGCGTTGGCACGGTTTGTAGGGTACGTACTGGTTGCGAGTTTTCGTTGGTGTCGGCAGTCGGTCGCTGAGTTCGAGGCGGAGGAGGCGATGCACATTTGAGGATTTCTCGCTTAGCAAAGGTGGACCGACGGGGAGTGCCCTAAGCCCTAGTCCTCTTTCCGCTTCCGTATCTGTCACGTGATATGCCCCGGTTTCCATTTTTGGGTCGACGTCATCCCGGACTATACGCTAGTCTCGCGAAAACAGGACATTGTTCATCGTGTTCTGGGCTCGTAATTTTCGGTCATTTCTATCTGCATGAGCAATGCGCCGATAATCGCACTTAATGCAATTTCATAGGGGGAAAGGTCTGTTGCATTCTTGTTGCGTTTATAATTTGAATCGATTAATTGCTTAAAATCAATACCTAACGCCCATACGAATGAAAACCGTGCTCAAAGTAACCCTGCGCCTGAACTATGCACTCCCTTTCATCTCAGGTTCAACCTTCTCCTCGTCCGTCTCATCCATCTCGATGCCATCGCCATCATCAACCTCTGCCATGCCCCACTTAGTCATATATGCCTCGCGGCGCTCGTCTTCTAGCCATTTGGCAATTCTCCCTTCAGTCACAGAAACGGCTCGCACAAGGGTAAGCAAAGATATGGATGCTAAATCCGCTGCAATTTCATAAAATTTGCGCGCTGTCTCGGGAAGTTGCGACTCCCATCTATACCGACGGTACCATGATCCTGGCCGCATTCCGTCTGCCTCTTCGCTCGGATTGATAGGTGCGGGTTTGAGTGCGACCATGACGGATTTGAGGACCCGCTCGAGAGCCTCATTGGGGTCGCAAGACTCGCTCTCTGGTTGCTTCTGAAGTTCCGATCGACTGGGTGAGAACAGGTCGGCAACGGGATGTTTTGATCTAGAGTTATCTAACCAGCTACTCTCGTACCAATCCATATACTGGTCCAGCTGATCGGGCTCCATTTGAAAGATATCGTGATCGTTGATTCGAATCAGCGTCTCTTTGTCGAGTTTGTCGTCTTGAGCCATTGAGAGGTGCTCGAACCATTTCTGGTTGTATTCCCACCTGGACCAATCCATGATCTGGGTGGCAGGCTCTCTATGCGAAGCCGCATACCGTTTCAGGTCATCGAAGGGGAAGATAAGCTTTGTTGAAATTACAAGAAGTACCACCAGCTGCACTTCTGGTAGCTGAAGGGAGTTCCTTCGTTTTTGACTTTCAAGCACGCTCGGATAGGTGAAATCGAAGTCAATGAGCTGTTGTAGCGTCTTGACCGTGTCATAAACATCGACTAGATATTGTCAGTGTTATCCTTATACAGGATATTGGGTAAGAGAGACATACTTGGAATGGCCAGCCGCTTGATGTGTCGATAAAGAATCAGAGGCGTGTTTATTGGCGGAAGCGCAATTTCAAAGCGGCGTTGATAGTATATCACCAAGTCTCTACATCCAGTATGGATTTGTTCTGCTTTTGGGAGATGCTTTACCTAGGTCAGCAAACCTTTCACTTGGTCAAGCTACGCACAGTGAACCACTTACAACCAGGTCGATAAGTGAGATTAGCTCGGGAGGGAGTCTATCTCGCATGTCTCGGGGTACACATCGGACCGCTCTGATATAGGGAATATCTTGACGTAGAAGCAGGCTGCAGTCAATGCACTTCCGTTAGAAAGTCTTTCATAGAGCAAGAAGCCACATGATCCAGGACGTCAAGTAAAAACTCCGTGAATGGTACGTACTGATAAAAGTCACTAACACAGATAGGAAGTCGCATTAACAAGGCTGCCAGGTAGCAGAGACCGACTGTATCAAGCATGCGAGGCCATTGAAGATATTGACCTCCTGCCTTGAAACCTAGATCCTCGGAATCGTCGGTGTCAGCGGCCTGAGAGCTGAAGACTTCGCGTTCGCTTTCATCATCCTCGTCATCTGCTGATGCATTGATTCGTAGGGTAAAACCCTGAAGTCGTAAAGCCCAGAGATCTCGGACAACAGCCTGAATGATATTAGTTCTGCGAACTGTTGTACACATCAAATCAAAACTTGCGGAGGCTCACCTCGAATTCTTCGGGAAATCCATGATCATTCACCAACGCATCGCATTGCTTCCATAGTATCAACTGATACGCCTGTAGGTATAAAGTAGCAGCTTGTCGACCACGATAGGCTATTTCTCACGTTAGTGTTGAATAAAGTCAAACAGATCCGACATACTCCTTCGAGACCTCTCCTCCCTTTCCTTCTTTACTCGATGCCTTTGACCCTGAGTACCGAAATCATCCGGGTCCTCTTCAATTTGCCGACCCTGCATACTGTCTCAGCCATCGATTCCAACAACTAGCAGGGTTCCCCGCTCTGTGACTAGTCATGGTGCGGGGATAGGGTATTCAGCGCAGGGCAGAAAGAGACATGCATACCTCCTGCAAGTGACCACGCCGACAAAACCAGAGGCCGTTGTCGAGATAATAACGTCTCTCACGGCATCCCTCCTGGCCGCAGACCCCACGGGTGACATAGTCCATGCCGAGCCAATGTGAGCATTGCTGTCAGGACAGGAATGTTGGCCCGTCAGTAAATGTTGCCCGTTCCGGAACATATTTTTTCTGCCCAGCGACCGCCGATGCTCCCTTGCACATGTGCCTGGGCCTTCAACGGGAAGTCTTAGAAAAAAAATTCCTGAAGACCATGAGGAATCTATATAGTGTGAGGTAAAAGTTTTTGTCTACACTGAAGATTTTGCATTTTTCGTGATCAGTTCCATGATGTCTAAGGAGCACTTTAGCGCTGGAGATGACTGTTTTGGAAGCCGTAAGATATGAAAGTCAGCTCTAGAATTCGGTATTGAAAGTGACTGGGACATACAGAGGGACACTACATTTGAAGGTTATAGAGAAGATAAAAATGATAATAAGCAAGGTTTACGTATTTATTCGTTCGTCACACTATCATGAGATGCTGGGACTCAGAACTGGTCTTCGGCCAACATGTATAATGTCAACCAAAGCAATCCTTCTGGTCGGTACAGCCTACATCCAAGGCTAGATGATGGACAGATCGTTTGAAGCAAAGTAGACGAAGTCGGGAAGCAAAGTAGACGATGTCGTCAGTTGCCAAGGATTCACATCCTCCATGGAACCATTGAAGATGAATTTTTTTTGGGGACAGAAGCCCCATTTGGAACATAAAGGTTGACATTACATGTTGGAGACCCGAGGGGATTGCATTTATTTGCCCTGGGGAGCCTCCTTGGCGTCAACGGCAGCCTCCTCACCCATGGCGGTCTGGATGATGACGTCTAGAATTGGATGATCAGAATGTGCTTAGTCGGGGAAAATCGCCGATTGTACTTACTGGTGTCCTTCTCCTCCTCCTTGAAGAGCTTGGTGATACGCTGGCCAATCTCGTTGTCGGGGAGCTTGACATCATCCTTGGTGTCACCGTCCTCCTTCATCAGGGAAAGGTAGCCATCATCGGTAATGTCGAGCTGGAAAAAGAATGTCATTAGTACATGCTCGTGGGAAGAAGCGCAGAGGGGTTTCAAGGAACTCACCAGCTGGTACTCAGTACGGCGGACAACGGGGACGTCCATGTTGTGGGTGGAGGGGGACAGATCCTCGAGCTTCTTGCCAGTGAAGATGTCGATGGCGGTGATGTTAACCTTGGCGTGACCGTGCTTGCCAGTCTTGGAGGTGGACATGGCGACAATCTTGCAGGGGCGACCCTTGATAACGACGTGACCACCCTGGCGCAGAGCAGAACACTGAGTGGGGTAGGTGGTCGAGGCGCCGGCATCGGCAGAGTCGAACTCGAAGTCCTATTTCAATGTTAGTTGGTGGCCGAACAGTGGGCGAGAGGGGTTGCGTGGTGTAAAAGAGGGGAGTCGCAAAAGATGCGGGGCTCAGAGAGCCTAAGGAGTCAAATGGGTCAAGAAGAAGGGTGTAGAACAAGAGGGTAATAGGGAAAAGCAGCATACCCGGTCGTCAGCCATTGTGATGGTAGTTTGGAGGGTGAGGTAATTTGTTTAAGGGAGTCAAAGTCGAGATGGAGGAAGGAAAGAGAAGTTTTCTCGCCAGAAAAAGCATTTGTGGTGGGGGGTTTGGTCGCTACGTCCGATTTGGGTTTAGTGTCTCCGGGGCCGCTTTGGCTTCCAAGTCTCGATTGTATTGTACGTGTATTCTACGCGACCCCCGGCTTTCCATTCCTTTTGCTATTTTCTTGCGAACAATGTGGCGTGATCGCGTGTCAGGCCAATCGACTCCCTCGGGTGCTCCTCGAAATCCTTCGTTACCTCGACGATCCTCCTCTCAGCTCTCCCGCGACCCCTACAACCGCCCTAGAGCCGCCTCCAGAAACTCGTCTACTTCTCTGCTGTTAACTCCTAGCGACTCGACGACATCTCTTCCGGGAACGGGAAGACCTTCCAATGGCGTAGGACTAAGGCAAACAAGTGCGCAGCGAATGCGCCCGGCTGTTGTACCTGACCCGTTAGAGGTATTGAACGGGATCATTGGCAAGGAGAAACAGGAAAAGGACATTCCACAATTGTCAACCCTGCTGGAAAGACCAGCAGAGCTGGTTGAGGCCATCAATTTTGAGGGACTGAGCCTGGAGGAGTATGCGGTCAAAGCCGATCCGACACCGACTCGAGAGGCCCGGGGCAACGAGATCAACGCCCAGACGGTTCAGCAGTTTGAACAGGAGCGAGACAAGTTTGAGGAGCTGCACACATCGATTGCCGGCTGTGACGATGTGTCCAAGTCAGTGGAGCTGTATTTGAATGACTTCCAGACCGAGCTGGGGGCGGTGTCGGCGGAGATTGAAACCTTGCAGACCCGCTCGACGCAATTAACTGCCATGTTGGAGAACAGGCGCAATGTGGAAAAGCTACTGGGCCCAGCTGTGGAGGAAATCAGTATCTCACCAAAGGCGGTGCGTACTATCGCCGAGGGGCCCATAGATGAGAGCTGGGTGCGCGCCCTAAACGAAATCGATGCTCGAACAATGAGTATCGAAGCCAAGGCAGCTTCCTCTAATGGGTTCAAGGCCATTGAGGATGTGCGTCCACTGTTGATTGACTTGAAGAACAAGGTAAGTGACGGCTAAGAAACATGGCATTGGGCTGGGCTGCAATTAATCACGCACACAGGCAATCGAACGCATACGTGATCACTTGGTGTTGCAGATTAGAGCAATGCGATCACCAAACATCAACTCGCAAATAATTCAGCAGCAGCGACTACTGAGGTTCAAAGACTTATACAGTTATCTATCAAAAGCTCACCCTAAACTTGCCGGAGAAATCTCCCAAGCATACATCAACACAATGCGCTGGTATTATAATTCCAACTTCACTCGTTATCTCCAAGCACTCGACAAGATCAAGCTTTACCCCAGTGATCGAAATGAAGTCCTCGGAGGTGATCATTCGCAACGAACCGGTAGGGTTTCCCTGTTGACATTAATTTTTAACACCCGCTCATGATCGACAGGAAACATTCTCCCTGGCGGCCGAGCTGGCTCTGCCGCACATGATCCGTTCTCGTTGGGTCGACGCATTGACATTCTTCGAACTGGAAATCAACAGGCGTTATCCTCTTACCTGGCCGAGGAAGATAGCACGTATCATGGAATCGAAGTACCATTCCGAAACTTCAATGTCGCCCTCGTGGACAACATATCCGCTGAATATTCTTTTATGACTGAATTTTTCTCTCCCCTGACATTCCACCAAATCTCGCGCAAGGCCGTAGAGATATTTGAGCCGATCTTTGCACTCGGCCAAAATCTGACCAAGAAACTTATCGAGAATACTACGGATTCTTTGGGTGTTCTCATGTGTGTTCGCCTAAACCAAAGATCTGCATTCGAGCTTCAGCGGCGCAAGGTACCTGTCGCCGATTCATACGTGAATGGGATCAACATGCAGTTGTGGCCTCGCTTCCAGGTCATTATGGATCTACACTCAGAGTCACTCAAACGAGTTGGCTCGAATACCGGCCGCAGCGCGGTCTCAGCCTTATCAATCGCAGGCGGAGATGATTTGAAGAACTCCTCGGCACCGCATTTCCTCACGCAACGATTTGGTCAACTTATGCATGGTATTTTGGTTCTGAGTAGCGATGCCGGAGACGATGAGCCTGTGTCGAACAGTCTCGCCCGGTTAAGCACTGAGTTTGATGCTATGTTGGCCAAACTGAGTCGAAACGGCACGGATGCAAAGCGCAGAGAGCGATTCCTTTTCAACAATTATTCATTGATCTTAACCATCATTAGTGTATGTCTTCAAACGATCAAGGATACCCGGCGAAAATGCTAATGCTAATTGTGAACAGGATACCCAAGGTAAACTGGCAGTTGAGCAGAGACAGGTCAGTTCTTCAACAATTGCTTTAAATCGCTTCATACTAACCTGGGCTGCAGCATATGGACGAGATGCTTAAGAACTGTAGCAAGCGTTAACGATCGCATGGCATTTGCGGTCATGTACATTTTGTAAATTGGGCATCTATGGCATTCTCAAGCGTTCTGATCATGAGAAGGGTAATAAAAATCTATAATGAGTCATCCAATTCTATCATCTTTGTTGTAGTTGATTGTAGTTGCTTTATGGTTGATCTCGGACAAGCTCCGCCCGCATCAGCGGAGCCCTTCATGGCGCAATTGCGGGGCCTGCTTTATCTCTACAGCTTCAAAGCGCTGCACACAATTCCCCTCTGGAAAAATGCTCGCGCTCGCGCATGAAACTCTGAAGGGAGCACCAGCTCTACGTCGCTGCTTTTCCTCCACACGGGCTTCGCGAGCCGACTTTACCCATGCGGTGAGTGCTCCCTTGGGTTGCTCCGGCTCCCTGGATAATTCCTTGAGCTGCAAAGCAACACTAGAGAGTCCCCCATTGACGCAGAACAGGTCATCGGCGCGGGCGTCGTTGGACTAGCAGTCGCACGACAGCTTGCTGCACGTGAAGGTACCTCGACGATTCTCTTTGAACGGCACGATGCCCCCGGCACCGAGACTAGCAGCCGCAACTCCGAGGTAAGAATTCGCGAGAAATCGGTCTGCCACGGATCTCTTGAACGGCAATCGAGATTGAATGCCCAGGAAAGCATCGTTGATTTAAAGACAGGTCATTCACGCAGGTCTCTATTACCCAGCCGATTCGCTGAAAACGCAGCTCTGCATCCGCGGCCGGAACATGCTCTACGACCTTTGCGCCAAACACAACATCCCCCACCGCAACACCAAGAAATGGATTGTTGCCCAGACACCGGATCAATGGGAAGCCTGCCTCAAGGTGCATAGGCATGCACAGGGACTTGGTGACGCCCCAACCCGGCTAGTCGGCCGCGATGAAGCAGCCCGTCGTGAACCTGATGTGAAAGCCGATGCCGGCATCGTGGAGAGCGAGACAACCGGAATCATCGATAGTCACTCGCTGATGACCTATTTACATGGTGACTTTGAGAATCGCGGCGGCGACACTGTGTTCAAGACGCGCGTGACGAATGTTGAGGCTGTCAGTGGCGAGTTCAAAATCACCGCCGTCTCCGACGAGGACGGTTCTGAGACAACTATCACCGCAGAAACGCTTATCAATAGTGCTGGACACGGAGCCTGTGCTATCAATAACCTGATCCTCCCACCCGAGCGTCATCGCGTGCCGTACTATGCCAAGGGAACGTATTTCTCTTATGGCGCCTCGCGGCCTCGTACGTCCGTGCTTGTCTACCCCGCCACATTACCCGGCCACGGCGGATTAGGAACGCATTTAACGCTCGATATGGGTGGGCGTATTCGCTTTGGGCCTGATGTGGAATGGGTTGACGACCCGACGGATCTGAAGCCCAGCCCTGCACGGCTGGAGCAGGCTATTCCAGAGATTCTGGCATACATGCCAGGCGTGGATCCCTCGGCCATTGCGTTGGATTACTGTGGAATCCGGCCCAAGTTGAGCCAGGGTGCGGGTGTCAATGTTGGGAAGACGTTCCAGGACTTTGTGATTCAGGAAGAGGAAGGCTTCCCTGGATTTGTTAACCTGTTGGGCATTGAAAGTCCTGGGCTTACGAGCTCGCTGGCTATTGGAGAAATGGTTGATGGCATACTATATAAATAAGTTGTGTTATTGCATAGCAGAGTGTGTGAATATTCTGTACTATACCCGCTGTACATAGATGGCATTGAAGGAAATGAAGCACAGCTTGAAAGCGCATTGACGAGTGCTACGGCCGAAGTTCGATCTGAAGGAGAAAGCACTCTTTAATGGTGTATTATACGTTGTTAAAGTCATATTCATGAGATTCCAGCTCGCTTGGGAAAATTGCACCCCGATTCCACCAAAACAGGATAATAATTATACAAGAGGACACGGATTCAAGACTAGAGCCATCGTCATAGTCCAAAACAGGGTAGATTTACTCCACGTCCATCAGCACATCACTCATAATGTGCAGTACATATGAAAACTTCTTGACGCTCCACTTCCCCGAATCCTTGAGCAGATTAGCGTAGTCCAGCAAAATCCGCCTAGCGGACTGGTATCCACCTTGGAAAGGTACACCTCGCAGGTAAATTGTGGCGCCGTTGCGAATGAAGTTCACGGCCGGATCATCAGTTGGTGAAAATGATTGGCTGCCTCTTGGCTCCATGAAGCTCGTGAAACCTTCAGTACCCACCTGCTGCCAATCAATCTCATCCAAGAGTTCGATTGAGCCAACACTTGAAGGCGTGCCAGCCGCCGAGTTAGGTACCATGAAGGTGTAAAGACCCAGAACAAGGGCCGCGGAGAAGAGGGAGAAGACGGAGTGGAAGGTGGGATGGTCGGAAGCTTTGCGATTGGTCATGGCTTTATAAATGTGCGCTGCATGAAGACAGGCACGTCGAGCTGCCGGGGTTTGGGACCATTCTGTGATGTCGTCGAGCGCTTTCCGAGCAGGAGCTGGACCAGCGCGACCTGCTGCGAAGTCGAAAATCTGGATGTCGGCTGTAAGCATCATACACATGTGGTGCCACATGATGAGAGCATTAGGGTTAAGCCGGTCCATCGTTTCACCATAGCTGGATATGATCTGCGATTGGAGTGATGGAAGGCACCTGGCGCGACCATCCATTGCGTAGGTATGACAGGGTGCGAAGGGATACCCTGCACGATTTGAAAGGAGGCGGTGGTAGGCCTCTGACTGGCGGAGTTGCACCATCGCTAGTACTGCTTGGATGCAGAATTCATCCATGGGCCCATCAAGTGCCGGGATGTCAACATTCTCAGACGGTGCCAGCACCGTTGGCATCAAGATCCGCTTGCCGCTACGAATAAGCTGCGTCCATCGCATCGACGAGTGGGCGCGAAAGAGGGCTTCGCTGCAGGGCATAATGATTTGAACGGACTCTGGGACAATGACCGGACTCGTTGAAAGAAGCGAGGAGTACCAGGAGTCCACGAGGAGGAGGCCGATGATCACTCGTTTTGCGGATTCCACTTTGCTCCACGCCTTCCATCTCATGTCAATATCGGGCACTGCCTCGAATAGACTCATGTCAAGTATTTGACCCTCGGTCGCTGCAAATAGCCCATGTCTTTGAGTGATCTACGAAGAATATAAATATGGGAATTGTGATTGTGAAGTGTCGATGAAGTTTGACTTACAGACATGAGGTTGACGTATAGCATCTGACATTGTTCCAAATGGGCTTTCTCCTGCCGTGAAATTAGCATCAAATATTGCAAGTGCAGATCCAAGAATACATACCCCTGTCAGAACCGCTAGATTTAGAAACAAGAAAGCTGTGGCAAAAATTGACATGGCACTCGCCGGGGATTCCACCCCCATAGTGCACCTTGCCAGATCAGCGGTTACCTTTTCTAGGACGAACTTCTTGTTGTTAATTCCTTGACTAAGGCATGATACTTCGTCGAACGACTCACTGTAAAATTTCTTGACACAAAGCTGGCAGTGCCCTTGGTGCCCAGCAACATCATTCCAATAAGAGACATCACGTAGAGTAGTGGTAGGCGGGTCTTCTTGGCAGAGAAGGTCGGGAGGTGGACGAATGGAACGAGAGGATGGAAAGTGCGGAAGTAGAGATCCAACGCCATGTCTAAGATCTCTGCAGGGGGAAAGCCTGGGAAAGGTGTGGAAGCCGGGCCAGTGGGAGTAGGAGACGGAGCGCTGTTTCTCGGCGACTGCATCTGCGGATACGCGAATGTCTGACCAAACGCAGCTTGAAGCCGTCGTCTGCAGTCCTCGTCCACACCACACCGTGATCCCTGAAGCAGACTGTTGTCGGGTGAGCTTTGAAGGGGATAAAGGGAGAAAATATTGTCAACGTCCGCGTGGACAATGTCACGCCACAGGCTATTCATGAGACGACCCGTGTGATTTGGCGGAGCGAGCCAGAACCGCTGGACCTTGGTGAAACGCTCAATGGGAATGTTTTCACTACCCGAGTTGCCATCGACGGAATGGCGTTTTGGCTGATCTGGTGCAACCCCCACATTACTCTCACTCATCAGAGGGAAATGAGTGTCACGCAACATATCGAGCGAGCCATGATTGGATCCGGTGTCCGTGCGAGGCTCGAGCCATAATTGAAGCATATCATTTGGAACACTTTCAAATCCCATACCATTCCGTTGAGTATGATCGATGGAAGTTGGCTCATTCCAGCCGAAATACTGTTGTTGATCGTCCATAAGCATTGAATTGATGTCCGGTTCTGTTCGACCATGGTGCGCTGAGATATCCGCGAGGAAGTCTAGACTCGAGGGGGGAATCCCGGTAGCTGAGAGCGTCATTTCGCGCGTTGTTTGAAGATTGGAGATTTGCTGCGGATCCGTGCCGATAGTGGGCAGAAAAGGTGTCCCATTTTCAGGCCCGCCCAGCATGGGTGATGCGCTGATTATCGCGGAGGGGCGGCGAGTTTGCGCTTGCTCTGCCGACAGAGCTTTTGCCGCCCCTGCAGTTGTCGCGGCTTGATTGTGGCCTTTGGCGTGCCGACTCAGAACATCACTGCGGTTGAATTAGTTTTTTTCTGCGATAGCGCGATAGCAAGCTCCACCGTCACGCGCCTGCGTGTTTCCGCGCGTCTTCAATGATCTTACCTCCTCGAAAAGCTCTTGTGACACACATTGCATTCGTAGGGGCGCTCTTTGGTGTCTACCAGTAGATCAGCATCCAAACATGGACTTTAACGGGACGCGGATGACTGACGAGACCGTTCATGACGCTTGAAATGCTCCGTCTTCTTGAACCGACGGTCACAGATGGTGCACTTTCGAAGGACCATGACGAAGCGCTCGGGAAATCATTACAGAACATGGGTCATGATTTTCGGTGGTTCGGAAAGAGAAGCTTCGACAGAGGTGGAGAGGGGGTCCCCGAAGATCGGGTTAGTCAGCTCCGGGGTTAAGCCGATTGTTTCGCGACGCCGCATTTCTGGACTTGGAAAAAAACTACTTTGGCTCGATTCTACCGAGGATATGCCATCCGATGAAGCTAGCGTGGAGTCAGTTCCAATTGTCTCTACGAGTCATGTACGAAGGAGGGGAAACGGGCTGACGACCAGCATGCCGCCTAGACCCCTAGCGCAAGCCACTGGACAATCCCCGTGGGGAGAGCAGGAAACCGTCCCGGAGCCCTAAGTGGCTCAGCTCCAGTGGTTCCGCAGATCAGCACGAGTCCAATGCGACTACGTCAACGATGTTGGCTCTAAATGAGCTCAAGAGAGCTACAATTCAGCGCAGAGAAAGAAGCAATTGTGACGGAGAGTTAATATGGGCTGATTCAGCCGGGTTGTCGGGCTTATCATTGGTCAAGCCTTCATATCGACAATCGGTGATGGCATGGATCACTGACGAACAAACTCCTAGATCTCCTCGAGATGTAATATACATGCTTCTCATTGACGAACAAGCTCTGCCAGACGATCGTCATCGTAGAAGGTCTCTAGCCTTTCCCTGCGAGCCTCGTTGTCCGCCTTGACTTGCTTGAGAATCTTCTGGATGTTGGGATATGCGGAAAATTTGTCCTGTAACGATCAGCGTCGAGCCAATGTTAACGTAATGTGACGGGAACTTACTGGCAGTGCGTCCCACACCTTAGGGTCCGTGCCTTGGTCTTTGAATGTCCCGCAGCCGGAGCGGGCATACTCCGTAAACAAGAACGTTCGGCTGCTCTCAATCATAATGGTCATTTGATCTTTGGTGGTCAGCAACGATAACAATTTGCAGTTTGAGATCATCGACTCACCTTCGAGAATCTTGCGTGGCTCGTTGACCTGGTTCCGCATCTCCCATACATAGGCGTCGCTGAAGTTGCCGTGCGGGGTGTGGCTAATTTCCACACTGCCTCCTCCGGGCAGGAAATCGTCAGAGCGACCAAGTCCATTTCCATACAAACTGGCGAGGAACTCTGTAGCCGAGTTACGATGGAAGTAAGGCAAACGGAAGGTGTTGGACGCGACATCCCACCGTGGTCCAAACCATAGGAAATCAGCCAATGGCGTGACCGGGTCTCGAGAGGCAGCTGTCAGAACGCAGTTGATCGAAGGGTCGGTATGGTCGATCGAAGTTGCATTTTGCGACGAGAACTTGGTCAAGTCATACTGATAAGTCGGTCAGTATCCATCATCTCTCGATGTAGCGCAGAGTATGAAAGACTCACCTTATAGGGAACAACATTACCATGCCAGGCGACCAAGTCGAATGGGGTATGGTCCTGCTCAATGGCATTGTACAAGCCGTTTGCCTTGTTCACAATGGACCAGTCCTCATGAAGGTTTTCATCGATGTACGCAACAGGATGCAAGAAGTCTCTCGGGTTGGCCAGGCCGTGTCCTCCAAGGGGGCCCAAGTCGGGCAATTCCCAACGAGATCCCCAAATCTCAGTGATATAGCCACGGGCAACACTGTGACCAGGACCGAGGCGAACAGTAAAACGGATGCCGCGAGGAATGACACAAATCTCACCAGGTTGCAGGAACAACTTGCCCAGCTCGGTTTGGATATCCAAGTTTCCCAGTTGAGCAACGATCAGGAAGTCACCATCAGTGTTGCAGAATGCCCGGTGGTTCATGTCCGTGTTGATCATGAACACGTAGAGGGCGATTCCTTCGCGCAGATTAGGGTCTCCACTTCCGCCAAGTGTGTGCAGTCCGTCGACAAAGTCAATCTTCTCGTCCTCCTTGGGCAAGGGAAATGGTGCCCATTCGCCCTGCTCTGCTAGCGTCGCAACTTTGGGGTTGAGCGTCAAGAAGCAGTTCTCGATATCTGCTTTGTGTGGGATATTTGCCTTGTAGCCATCTGCAAATTGTCAGTACAAGGTCTTCTCTATGTCCTGCTTCTAGCTGAACCTTACTGTGAGCGGCAGCTGGTCGTACCCGATACATATAAGTGCTGAAGTTGGCGTGGCGTGGGGCTGCAAAGGCAGAATAAGTGATACCCTCCGTATAAAGGCCAAACCGCGCTTCTTGGGGATTGTTTTGACCCGCGGGCAAAGTGCCGGGAATGACTTCGGATTGGTGTCGGTTACCAAAGCCGGCTTGGTATTCGTAGGGATCGTTGTCTCTTGTCGGTTTGCGAGTCATGGTATCCGTATAGTGGAAGACCTTTTGTAGGTCCTTCACCGGCTTTCTCTCCTGCATAGGTGGAGCAGACATTTTTGTGACTGTTGAGTCGCGCCGAGAGAGTCTTTTGAGAATATGGCCAAGAGTATAAGAAAGCTAGAAGGATGTCGCCGCAGAAAGTTTCTTTAAACCTCGGTCATCAGTCCCATCAAGACCCATATGGAGCTCAGGTGAAGAGTCCTCCACATAGGGCTGGACCCACATTGACCTCACTTAAGATCTTGGGTTCTGTGGATCAGGACCAAAACACGGCTTCTTGCGGGGCCGTTTGAATGTGGAGCAACTTTACACCGCCCGATCAACCAATGTGCAATGCTGGGAGGCCATAATTAGGTAGACAATATCGGCTCGGCCAGGTGGGATGAACTAATACATGCTGGTTTGATGGCTGAAAATGGCGAAGTAGTTGCTATGAATGATGCCATGTACAATGCAGTAACTTGGGATGAGTTTATGCTCAGCACCTATACACGATAGCTCTAATTGATCGCTAGCACATCGTCCACCATCCGCGACGAAGCACCTAGGTAATTGACCGGATCACACAGCTGGGCCAGCCTTTCTTGGCTCATCTTTGATGTAACCTCTTCCTTCTCCATAAGACATTCAAGCAACGTCCGTTTCTTCTCAATACTCTCTTTGCAAGCCTCGTAAACAATATCATGAGCTCTTTGGCGGCCCACATGTGGCGCCATGCCCATCATCACTGCCTCTCCTACAATGAGGCCCTTGGTTGAATGAAGGTTTTCCAGCATTTGGCCAGTGTTGACAGAGAGACCCGAAAGCGCGAAATGAATCTGTGAAAGTGCCCCAACCGCAATGACGAAACTTTCTGGGACGGCAACCCACTCCAAGTGCCAAGGACCAGAGGCACGCTCAAAGTCAGCCACCATCCCATCGAGGACAAGGCTCGCATTGGACCGAAGAATTTTAGAGGCGGCCAAAATGACCTCACTCGAGATCGGGTTGCGCTTCTGTGGCATAGTGGAAGAGGCACCACGGTGAGGAACGAAGGGCTCCGAGACCTCGCTCAGCTCGTTGGATGACATGATCATGACATCCAAGGCCACCTTGCCCATTGAGCCACCCATGAGGGCTAGGAAATTCGCAATTTCTGCGACACCGTCTCGTGCAACATGCCATGTAATTGACGGGTCATTCAGACCAAGTTCCTTTGCCAGAGCCTTCCTTACTCGAAGACCATCATCACCAGACCCCAACGAAGCAAGTGAGCCTGCCGCGCCGCCGAATTGCACCAACAAAGTGCGTTCCCGGAGTTGCTCCAAGCGCTGCAAATGTCGTTGGAAACCAGAAAGCCATACAGCGCACTTGTACCCAAAAGTCACTGGCAGAGCATGCTGCAAATGAGTCCGTCCGGCCATCGGGGTATCCTTGTATTTCTCTGATAGTTCGCGCAAGGTCTTGATGACGTCCTTGAGAAGTCTTTCAACGATATCCAAGCCCTCCTTCATTTGAAGTACACTGGCAAGGTCCATGATGTCCTGAGTCGTGGCACCCCAGTGCACATATTTACCAGCTTCCTCACCGCAAATGGCGGAAAGCTGACGAACCAAAGGCAGGATTGGGTAGCCGACAATTTCAGTCTCATGTCGCAGTCTTTCGAGATCGAGTTTGGACTCTTTGACTCTCTGCGTTACCAGGGCCCCAATTTCGGACGGAATCACATTGCAGAGTGACTGCGCTCTAGCCAGAGCAGCTTCCGCATCCACGCAACGCCGAATGTATGCTTCGTCGTCGAAAACCTAATTTAAATCAGCGTCAAATCGACGATTACAAGGAGTGACTCGTACCTTTCGAATTTCTTCCGTGCCGAAGAGAGTACGGAAAATGCTGGAGTCGATAGCACTGACGGAGCCAATCGATCTCCGCCCGATGATGGTGACGGGCAAGATGGGCCTAGCTGTCATCCGCGACAGAGGACGTACGGCACGTATGAACATCGACATTGCTCAGAAGTAAAAGGATATATACTTGAAAATTGAAAACAATTGAATGAGAGCTTTTTGAAACAGCACTTTGACTATTACACAATATCATTGAAACAGCAGCCCCGTCTGGGGTGACTGGGGACGATTGCTCTGCCGTGCGGACAAGCTCCGGCCCCACATGGAGCGTGTGGGGCAATGGAAGCCATACGCAGACGGACTCGGAAGCATAAGGATGTGTTGATAGAAAATGACGAGGTATAGGTATTGTAGGTGGTTGCAAAGAGCTCCATTTAAAATATGCCGACTGAATTTGATTAGGTATCTCATCCTATGTACAATGATGTAGATTTGATACTCGTCAAATTTGTATGTCAACACTTGCAAGTGGCTATTCTCGAATGAAAAGAGATGCAACTCCCATACCAGTGCTAAGGTGGAATGTTAGTCAAGTATTGAGTCTGAAGAGAGAAAGGTCTCACCTGGCACACATGCTCACAATACCTATCTCCTTGTCCTGCCTCTGTAATTCAGCCAGCAGAGTCGCAACTTGCCTGGCTCCAGTGGCTCCAACGGGGTGACCCAGGGCAATAGCACCACCATTGGGATTGACTTTGTCTAGGTCAAGGTCTAACTCTCGGAGACAATAGATTGACTGGCTGGCAAATGCCTCGTTCATCTCAACAATGTCAACGTCCTTGTTTTCAACCCCCAGGTACTTGTACAAATTTTGAATAGCAAAGATGGGGCCAATGCCCATCTCGTCCGGAGCACATCCAGCCACCTGAGTGCCCGCAAATCGGGCAATTGGTCTCAGACCATGAGCTTCAGCCCAGGATCGGCGAGCAAGGATGGTGCTTGACGCACCGTCAGAAATTTGAGACCTGTTGAGTAACAATATAGGGTTAGCAGAGCGCACTCGTAGACAGAGCTGGCAGACTTACGAGTTGCCAGCCGTACTGGATCCATTCTCGAGTACAGGCTTGAGAGTCGCTAACTTATCGACAGTAACACCGTGGCGAATGCCCTCGTCCCGCTCCACCACATGAAAGCTCTCCTCGTCAATTCCCTCGCTGATATGCCTCACTCGAACTGGTACGATCTCCGCAAGGAATCTGCCAGACTTCTGGGCCTCACTTGCCCGCCTCTGGCTCTCCGCTGCAAATTCGTCCTGCTCATGGCGAGTGATACCATATCGCGAGGCAACATTTTCCGACGTCTGCAGCATAGGAAGAATACAGTCGCGTGCATCCTTGACTTCCGAATCTTTCAGATCGGGAGACACATCGACTGGGATTCCCCTGGTCGCATAATTTCGAGACATACTCTCGACTCCACCGCCGAGGCCAACATCGATCTGCCCCGCCAGAATCGAATGTGAAATATGGGTAATGGCCTGTAGACTACTCGAGCACTGTCGGTTCACTGTATGGAAAGTCGTCGAGTTAGGGAAACCTGCTGCATTGAGTGCCATACGTCCAGTCTTTGCGAATCCCAGTTCGGCGAGGACATTGCCGATGAGAGCGTCGTTCACTTGGCCCGGCTCGATTTTAGCACGTTGGATGGCAGCTTGCATAACCTTGAATTGTCAGAATGCTTTCGAAAAACACCCATATGAACTCACCGGCATCAAAATCTCCTCTGGATAAGCATCTTTGAACCCGCCCTTGAACGCACGTGCGATGGGACTCCGCACTGCGGAAAGCACAACCACATCGTTGGGGCTCTTCTTCAATACTTCTCCCGCGGTTCTTCTCAACATCTTGTCGTGGACTGATTGTTTCTCTGCGAAGTGAAAGGCTTCAAAGTGTCAAGCACGTTCAATCTGCAGAATGTGGAAGTGGCTCCTGTTACATGGAGCTCCGATCCTATTCCTCATGGTGGGGCGCTCCCACACCCTGACGATCGGTGTTATTTTGGTTTTGCGGGCGTACAAGGATCCGCTAATGGTGTTACATGGGACTGGCACGGTTGGGTTGCCGCTTGTCGGAACCAAGTTTCAATGCCACCTTGGCGGTCGCGCTCAATGAGATAGTCGCCTGTGGTTGGACATAGATCTGGGTCGATTGTGGACAAAATATCCATTCACACAGAACATACGAGCGTCAACGAATCTTTGCGTGATAGCAACTGACGCACGCGTTATCACATGAAGTCTTTCCATTTTCCTACTACTTCATTCTCGAGGACTGCACTTGTCTCTGACTAGTTACACATCGATCACAGCTTTGTTGAAACCAGAGCCGGACTCACTCCCAACCCTTCAGGAGCCTCGTCTTTCGCCGACATCTCCCATCCACGTCCACGATATCGCGCAGGCCAAACACCAGATTTGCCCGGAGCCATGATACCATTGGGGTCCAAGCAGTCCTTGATCTTCTCATTGAACTTCATAAGCGCACCATCGTTCCAGTCATAAGTTCCAGCGATCTGATCCATGAAAGCTAGATGGGTCCGATATTCACCATAGCCAAGCTTCGCAGCGTCGTCTATCATAGCCCGTAGACAGGCTCGCACATTGTTGCGCATGACAGGATCATCGCGGTTGAATACAATCTCAACGATCAGATGCATCTCGCGTAGACCCACCACGAAAGTGGGGAACAAGTCAAGATCAAACTCCTCACAGCGTTTTCTCGCAATGTCCCAAAGAGCCGTGGCGTCCAGTCCCCGCACGGGCGAGACAGGACTAAATGCAGCATGTCCGCCGTTCGGATGCCAATTTACCCAGCGCAGTTCCTCGATATCAGGGACGCCGGAGGCAATACGGTCGCGTACCCAGAAATAGTCGGTTGCCGGGAGAGTATTGGGATCAATGCGTTGGGCACCTGGGATTTTCATGAACTCTTTGTGGATGATCTCAAGCTTGTACTTCCGAATCTCTTGAGGTCCGTAGGCCATGCCGTAGTACAGCCAGGAGCAATCGCCTGAGGATAGCTTTTTGGCTGCTTCATGAATGATGTTGTCAGGAACTCTGCCTTTCCCCGTGTAATAAGAGCTTCGAGGTTTGCCTTCGAGACCAATCTGCATACTGATGTGACGCAGCTGAGCGACGTTTTCGAGGATCATGGCGATTCGCAATGGGCGAATGATCTCAATCTGGAATTTTATCAGCGAGGGCTACTGTCGAAGATGAGATGGACTGCATATATTACCAGCTGGCTCAAATCCTCGTCCTTGGGGAATGTATAGAGCTATGACACGGTCAACAACGGAAATGCCATGCGGGGAATCGATTACACACATAACTCTCATATCCGCCAGGGTTTGGCATCAATCCGAACCCCATCTTTGTCACAATGCCTAGATTCGACTGGGAGAAGAGCCCACTAAAAGGTAAGAGTCAGCTTTTCATATAATTTCTTCATTAAATCGCAGAAGAATAAACACATACTCAGGAGTTGGCCCAAAGCCATAAGGAAACAGTTGCCAGCTGTTGTTGCCCGGCAGCGCCCCCATCCCGGTTCTGATGACCTCTCCAGTCGGAAGCACAACCTCCATCCCAGAGTGCATCATCCAATGGTCCCCATATGGGGTATAGCCCACTCCTCTATCAAGTGCATTACCTAGGACCGAGCCGCCTCCAATGTCAGGCACATCGACCCACAGATGTTTGAAACCTCGAGCCTGAATCTCTTCGTAAAGGGCGAAATACGTGACACCTGGCTCGACCAGACACGTGCAGTCATCGGGATTGAGATCCAAGACCCGATTCATTCGCCTCCCGAGGTCTATGACCACTGCCCCCCGGACTCGAGGAGCAGCGCCTCCATAGCCATCTGTTTGTGTCAATTAGCTTGTTTAGACTGAACGGGTAAGTTCAGACATACAGTTTCGGCCAATGGAGATGGGTGAAATAGGCATCCGGTACTTGTTAGCCCAGTGTACGATCTTTTGTACTTCTTCTGTGGTGCTTGGATAGACAATGGCCGAAGCAACCAGGGCGTCTTCTTCTGCGACATGCATTGCATCGTGCGTATTGGGGTCTGTTGGAGCTTGCATTAGTGACGAACAAAACCACAAGGGTCATTGTGTATTGACTGACTTTCCATATACCTGATATGACATTTGGTTAGGTTTAATTCTCAGTGTAGGCATTATCATTCTTACCATCCATCATTCAGTTTCGTGACGAGTTCTACGTGTTCTTTACCCACGTGTTCACGAAGCTCGTCAATCGCCCGATTGAATGTACTTTCTTCGACACCCTGAGGAAGTGCAATCTCACATCGATTACTCTGGGCTTTTGTGGCAATTGCGGAAATAGCTATCTTGGCCTCCTGAGCCTTGTCGAAGAGTCGTGTGGGGATTCCGTTATGTTTTTCCGATAGCAGAGGCGTCGGGGGAATAGATAATTTAGCACTCATTTTGACTGGACAAAATTACAAGTTTGAAAGAGGAGCTATCAAAGTATCACGATAGTGAACGTTTTGCATCAATTTTTTGTTACAAGCCACCAGCGAGATATTCCAATCTTATGTACGCCGTGCAGGGGGTTATTCCGTCTCGCTTCACTTGACATTGGAGATACGTTTCACTGTTATCTCTTGATTGGATGCTCTACCTGCACTCGCAAGGTCGGCGGAGAATGGTCACTACATAGAACACGAACAGTGACGAGCGTCCCAGCCTGGCAGCGAAGCGGGGTTACCTCGTTGCGGGGAAGAAGCTGCAGCTTAAATGCGTGGTGATGCACGCAGAGTAGAGAAGTGAGCTGGCATGATTAGCCCCGCCCGAAGATCAGGAGCAAGTCGCGACGAGACGGTGTCCCCGTGACCGTAAGAATGCAGCTTCCGAAGCATCGCGGTCTCTGCCGATGTCAGTCCCGACTGTAAATTACCTGTTACGATACCCGATTATTACCACGGCGAACCTTTCAGCCGTGCTTCGAACGCTGTCTCTTGATGTGCTTTCATCTGCCTCAGGTCTGACACATCCTTGATGAGGGATCCTCTCCACATCTTGCTATCGCCCTGAGCTCACCCCGCACGAATATGGAGAATCTCCAAAGCCTCCGAAAAATTAGCCCTGACGGAGACCGGGTAAAGTTGTGGGGTCGGCTTCCGATGCCGGCAAAAACCTTTGGGGCATCGCCGTACTCACAATCCGACGTGTGGGGAAGACGGCGTTGGCCACTGCCGGGTAAGCGTTTTCTCGGCTTCTCTGGCTGAGTCCCTAGCCGAAAGCTGCGAATATGGGGAATGCCGTCTACGCGATCGAATTGCTTTTCTTCTTCTTCTTTCTGCTGGCTCAGAAAGTACCATAGTCATTCAGAGCTCGACCATGTCGCGACCTGTTCCTATGGTGTCGGTGTTCCGCCCCATTTGGCGGCGGAACTTCTCGGTTTCCACCACCAAGAGAGCTATTGACAAGCGATGCGCCTCCGCCAGCGAGGCCGTGAAGAACATGAAGGGTCCGGCCACCGTGCTGGTTGGTGGTTTTGGCTTCTCCGGTGTCCCCAACACCCTGATTGATGCTGTTCGCGACCGTCCCGACATCAAGGACCTGACCGTTGTTTCCAACAATGCTGGCATGCCCGGCGCTGGTCTCGGTATGGAATTTGCCATTACGATTCAGACAATTGAAATTGATTGAACATGCGCTGACAGGTCTGCTTTCCCCACAGGTCAATTGCTCGAGTCGAAGCAGATCACCAAGATGATCGCTTCTTTCATCGGCGAGAACAAGGTCTTTGAGAAGATGTATCTCACTGGTGAACTCTCTCTGGAGCTGACTCCTCAGGGCACTATCGCCGAGAAGTGCGCTGCTGGAGCTGCTGGCGTTCCTGCTTTCTACACCCCTGCTGCTTTTGGTACTATCAGTAAGTTGTTCGGGTCCCAGCGTCGTGGGACATGGCTAACAGATCGACTTTGATAGTTCAAACCGGTGAACTCCCCGTTCGTTACAACAAGGATGGCTCTGTGGCCGAGATGTCCAAGCCCAAAGAAACCCGCGTTTTCAACGGCAAGGAATACCTTTTGGAAGAATCGATCTACGGTGACTACGCTCTGATCAAGGTCCACAAGGCCGATCGTCTGGGCAACTGTCAGTTCCGCAAGGCTATGAACAACTTCAACGAGGCCATGGCCAAGAACGCTAAGATTACTCTCGTCGAGGCTGATCACATTGTCGAGGTTGGCGAGATTGCTCCCGAGGACATTCACTTGCAGGGCATCTACGTCGACGCTATCATCCAGAGCAACGGAAAGACTCAGATTGAGAAGGTTACCTACGCCAAGGACCCCAGTGAGATGCTCGCTGCTGGTTCCGGTGAAGCTACCGCTCGCCGTGAGCGTATTGTCAAGCGTGCCGCCAAGGAGTTCAAGGATGGCATGTACGTCAACCTTGGTATTGGAATTCCCCTGATCGCCCCCTCCTTCCTTCCCGAAGGCGTTGAGGTCGTTCTGCAGGCCGAGAATGGTATCCTGGGTCTGGGTGGCTACCCCCAGCCCGGTGAGGAGGACCCTGATCTGATCAACCCCGGCAAGGAGACCGTCACTCTCGGCCGTGGTGCTTCCCTGTTCGGCTCTCACGAGAGCTTCGGTATGATTCGCGCTGGAAAGATTGATCTCACCATGCTTGGTGCTCTCCAGGTCAGCCAGTATGGCGGTATGTCTTATCTCCCAACATTTTGGACCATGTTGATTGATACTAATTTCATTTTTAGACCTCGCCAACTTCATGCTTCCCGGTAAGGTCAAGGGTGTCGGTGGTGCGATGGACTTGGTCGCCAACCCCGAGAAGACCAAGGTCGTTGTCACCATGGAACACACCGACAAGAAGGGCAACCCCAAGATTCTGGCCGACTGCTCCTTCCCCTTGACCGGCCCCAAGTGTGTCTCAACCATCATCACTGACCTGGCCGTGTTCGATGTCAGCCCCACCGAGGGTCTGACTTTGATTGAGCACGCCGAGGGCGTCACTGTCGAGGAAATTCGCAGCAAGACTGCTGCTCCCTTCAAGGTCTCCGAGAACCTGAAGCCCATGCAACTGTAAATTCATTATACCAATTAGAGTTGGGATCGGATACGGTGTCATTTGTTCTCTTTGCAATGTTCAATACTGTATAGACTGAAAATAAAGTCCCCTTTTAAAGTTATCCACCTCCTTTCTCTGTATACCGAAATGCATACCGACTCTTTATCCCAGCTTAATTGCCTGGTATTCAGAAACGTTCCATATCCATGCTGCCTCATTTGCAACTGGGTCTATGTGGGGTCGATCCCACCTGTAGTTCGAGCGGTGGGGCTCTCTCCACGAACAGCGCGCGGAATAAAGCAGAAGCAAGCGTCTTCTGCCCCAGAAAATGATTTGCGATCAAAGGGGACCGTCACAATGGCGTTTCTTATGAAAAGGCCCTGTTTATCGCCATGTACTTCAGCAGTCAGAGCCGCTCCTGCATTGGCGCGTCTAGGCAGGACCGGCTTCATCCGAGGACTAGCAACGACTACGAATGTGAAGAAATTGCCATTGGCAGGAGTTCGCGTGCTGGATATGAGTCGTGTATTGGCTGGGGTATGTGTCTGACTGTGCCAATGACTTGTGGAACAATTCTGGGGAACGCGCTAACATCCTTGACAAGCCATATTGCACGCAAATCCTTGGCGATCTGGGGTATGTCTTGCAACATTGCATATTTGGTCCGTTTTGAAGTAGAATACTAATTGTATTACTTTTAATAGAGCAGAGATTATCAAAGTCGAACACCCCGTTCGTGGCGATGATACGCGCGCGTGGGGCCCGCCCTTTGCACCCTACAATGACGGTCGAGAGGGCAATGGCGAAAGCGCATATTACCTTTCTGTATGAAACCACAGGCGCCTTATGCTGAATGCACTTATATTGACAATATTCTAGGTGAATCGCAATAAGAAGTCACTCGGCCTATCCTTTGCCCACCCAGAAGGCGTCGAAATCCTGCACCGACTTGCCCAAGACTGCGACGTTCTAGTCGAAAACTACCTCCCTAACTCACTCAAGAAATACAACCTGGACTACGAATCGATACGCAAGATAAACCCACGTCTCATCTATACAAGTATTACAGGCTATGGACAAACAGGCCCTTATAGCAATCGGCCTGGGTTTGACGTGATGGTGGAGGCCGAGTTTGGACTCATGCATTTGACTGGCACGCGCGATGGTCCGCCAGTCAAGGTTGGCGTCGCAGTAACTGATTTGACAACGGGTCTATACGCGTGCAACTCGATTATGGCGGCGTTGTTGGCGCGTGCAAACACGGGAGAAGGTCAGCATCTTGATGTTTGTCTGAGTGATTGTCAGGTCGCCACACTCGCAAATATGGGAGAGTCGGTGTTGATTAGTGGGAAGAAGGACTCTGGGAGGTGGGGGACTGCTCATCGTGAGTGCGACGCGAACAATCTAAGGATAACGGAGGACTAATATGTTGTCTAGCTTCTGTTGTCCCATACCAGGGGTTTAAAACTGCGGATGGAGATATCTTCGTTGGCGGTGCTAATGATCGTCTCTTTGGGATTCTGTGTGATAAGGTCGGCAAGCCAGAGTGGAAGAATGATCCCCGCTTCGTGACCAACAATGAACGCGTCAATAATCGAGCCGTGTTGGAGCGTTTGATTGAAGCCGAACTGGTCAAGCGCACGACGAAGCGGTGGCAGGAGATCTTCGAGGGAAGTGGGCTGCCATATGCTGCCGTGAATGATGTTCAGGGAACTATGAATCATGAACATGTGCAGGCTCGTGGTATGGTGCAGACTATTGATCATCCGGCTTGTGGTCCGATCAAGGTGATTAGTCCACCGGTAAAGTATTCCAATGCGGATCCCAGCATCCGTAGCCCGCCTCCTTTGCTCGGGGAACACACGAATGAGGTACTTTGCGATATCGGTATGACTGCTGAGCAGGTTGAGGAGCTGCGAGGCAAGGGTGTTGTTGCATAAGCGTCAAGTACTTATCCTGAATCGAAACATAGATTTTCAAGTACATGTTTGTTTTAAGAGACAGGAGGAATCAGCAGCACTCACGCCACTCGCGTAATGCCTATACTGGCCAAGTTTCTAATATAGCTTTGGGAACAGTCCTGGATTTATCCCAAAAATCTTTGGATAGCCGATTGACCGGAGTTGAGATCTCATTCAGAGCAACACTTTCATGATAGGATATTGTAAACTTTTTCTGTAGATAACGATCTTTCGTCGAACCTTCTACCATCAAAGGTTGTGGCTAAGGCGCAGCTTTCACTGACTGTGCTGTCAATGAATGTCTCCATTGTCGTTCGATACAATACAAAGTGGCGCTCATTACGAGTCATTGAACGCAAAACATCAACTCTCTATCATGTCACTATGCGCTCGGCAAAGCAAAATACAAGCAATTGGGGAACCGACTTCTCCCGAACATGGTCAAAAAGGCGGAGGATCTAATAAGATAATTCAGTGTTCCTAGATAAGGGGCTCACTATCCAGGTCAATCAGGAAAGCCTGCCAAGAAACAGCTTAGGATGGCATTGGACACCAACGCAGATGAGTCGGAATGAGATGAAGGAGCGATAGAGCCCTTTCATAGACCAAAGATTAAGCTAGACTTGATAGAAAAGTTGCGGCTAGACTTTCTACGTTCAGGCTTTTCCTACCTGGACCCTTGTGATGACCGTCGCTCGGCTACCTGCCTCGAATATCCGAGCCGATTGGATCGAAGTGAGTCTAGCAATTCATCTCGCTAGCAAAGATGCCATCGCCTAAATCAGCAAGTTTACGCGGAAAGACGTAGTAAAAGCTCAAAGCCCAAGACCCTATCACTGGTTGAGACTTATGAGATAACAAACTGATAAGACAACTGAACCCTTGTGGCTGGATATGCGGAGATCCCGAATGAGGGGGTCAGCATCGCTTAAGTAGATACCCAATAGAAAGCTCTCTGCTAGCATGCTTGCTATTGGTCGAAAGATCTACACTCAACTATCATAATGGAAATCTCACGATTGAGTAACATTCGGATCTGGACGGAAGAAGGTCCACGCGGAACTAGCTGTAGGGAATCCTTGCTAGACCTCTTGTAAGTCGTGAATTCCACCAATTGTTGTGAGACAGCACCTTGCATTGCAATTCATATCAGTAGAGCGCCGTATATGAAGGTATGGTGACATATGCGATACCGACTGGAAGCTGGTGGACTCGACCTGTATAAAGCCCTGAGCAAGGACGGAAGATAGGATAACTTTTTTCGAAAGTGAAGGAATCATTCAATCTTGTATCATCAAGGATGTATTACGGCTCGCTTCCTTGCCTCATAGCTATAGGACTAGCCTGCTTGACTGGTCCAGCTACTGGCAAACATCACGCGAGTCTTAAACGACCAACCCCAAAACAAAACCATGACAGCAGACGTGACCTTTTCCACAGCCTGGGTCAGCGCTTGGATGAGCGCGCCGCAAACGAGGGACTCAGTCATACCAATGCTGCGTCCTGCCTCGAGTCTAAGTTTACGAAAGTCCATGCCCCACGGAAGAACATTTGGAGTGGCCTTACGGATCCAGAGGCGGCAAGTGTCTTGTCGTGGCTATTTGATCAAAGTGATCTCAACTTGACCACCACAAGTAAAGCGGGCGACTGGGACAATACTATGTATACTGACCCAGCCCCATTGTCTACATTTCGGCTGACCCTTCCAGTGAACTTGTTGAGCTCATGCAGCCCAACAAAACCAACGCACTCGAGTTTATTGATCGTGGTGGCAAAGCTCCTGCTCGATATGCTCACGTCGTAATTGACCATCGAGCATCAGTCGAGCCATACTACGCGGATATTCTGGTGGGTCCTCTGCCGATTGTGAATGGAACCACCCAGTGGACGCCTCTCGAATATCCGTACACTCGTAAGACCAACGGAAGAGTCCGAAATATCGAAGCAGACGACGATTTGATTTCTAGAGACTGGCTTTTAAAAATATCTCGGTCAGTGTCTGATATCACTCTCAGTCTCTGGAACGCAACATACCTGGGGCTGGACAATGATACAATCGGCATCTGGGGCATCGACCCCTTATCGCAGGAACAAGATCGAGTTACTCGATGGGATCAATTCTGGAATGTACCGATCAGTGACTTTGACGACTCGACCTTGCTACCCTTGGGACTTTATGTGCACTCAGATGTGACAGGCCGAGACCCGTCCAAATGGAAACTTCTGGGTTGGCTGTACAATAATATTTTCTACAGCACAACCGAGGAGTTCCGACAAGCCTTCTACACTCCGGGCTTCGAAAAGCTAGGATTGAATATTGAGGGGAAATGGGCTCAGACCGACCAGCAGGGAAAGATCCTGCCGCGTGATCGATCTTATCCCCCAGTTTCCGTTGCCCCTTCAGGATCGCGATTCGCGGTTGATGTCGCACAGAAGTATGTCGAATGGATGGACTTTTCCTTCTTCATCAGCTTCGCCCATGATACAGGAATGGCCCTTCATGATATTCGGTACAAGGGCCAACGCATCCTGTGGGAACTGGGATTGCAAGAGGCTATGGCCCACTACGCGGGTATGTTTCTCTTGCGCTTTTCTCAATCACTTCATGGCGCAATTCCTAATGATATGAAGGAAATGACCCCGTTCAATCTATGACTTCTTACCTTGATTCGTACTACGGATTCGGCCCTTATGCTTTCGAATTGGCCAAAGGTTACGACTGCCCAGCTTATGCGACGTATCTCAATAGTACTTTCTACGCAGACGAGACCACTCACACACATATCCACAGTATTTGTCTATTTGAATATGACGCGGATTATCCTATTCAACGACATAGCAGTTCTTCTTATGTGTCCGTGACAAAGAACATCTACTTTACCGTCCGCTCCGTGAGCACTGTCGGTAATTATGATTATATGATGAGGCAAGCCAGCCGGCAATCGTTTATTCACACATATACTGACAACAATTTCATGATAGTTACTCCTTCTATATGGATGGATCGATTGGGGTTGAAGTGCGAGCCTCTGGGTACATCCAGTCGGCTTACTACGCTCATAACGAGGAATTCGGCTACAAGATACACGATGCTCTATCTGGCTCAATGCATGATCATGTGTTGAATTTCAAAGCTGATTTCGACATTCTGGGAGTGAACAATACCATGGAGTTGGTTAATCAAGTACCCACTACTCAGACATTTGCGTGGTCCAACCAAACTCGAAATACCATGAAGCTAGAACGTTCACACATCAAGAATGAGGAGGAGAGTCGATTCAACTGGGCTGCAAATGCTGCCACCCAGGTCAAAGTCATCAACATGGATGAGAAGACTCCCTATGGCGAGTATCGCGGCTACCGTATCTTGCCCTCGACAGGCACCGTCCATCTGACGGTGGAGAACTCCACCAATCTTCGCAATGCCGGACAGTGGGCGGGTTACGACATTCAAGTTACTCAACACCATGATACAGAGCCTCGTTCCGCTCATGCCAAGAACAATCAAGACGTGGAGAATCCACCCATCAACTTCGACGAATTCTTCAACGGGGAGAATCTTACACAACAGGATCTAGTTGTGTGGCTGAATCTGGGCATGCACCACGTTCCAAATACGGGTGATCTTCCCAACACAGTCTTCACTACAGCGCATTCTGGGGTGCAATTTATGCCGCTCAACTTTTTGCTGGGTGATCCAAGCCGGGAAACGGTGAATATGGTCAGAATTGATTATGACAATGGCAACGTTTCGGCGGTTCACACCTTCGGACAACACGACGATAAATGTGAATTGGACTTTACGCCGGCGGAATTCAGCTTGTGGGACTATGTCGGAGATGTTGTGGTGAGGAAGTTCCCTTATGATCCAAATGATCCCTATGATGAAACGGATAGTATTTCCTGAGTGGATAGGGGTAACAAAAATCCCAATTCTCCCCATCGATTTCTATTGAAAATCGAATTTGCCTCTTCGTTTTCAACAAATGAAAAACAGCCAAGAAGGCGCTAGAGCTAGTTTACCTCTAGTAGACTCATATCGAGCAAATGATTTCGAGATTAAGACGACAAGTTGCTACCGCTTATCCTTTAGTTAATTAGGCCATTCGCTCCAGCGAGACTCCAGAAGCAGTCAATAGACACATGCGAGACCTGAGCGGATAGGAGGCCCTTTTACCCGGTCCCTATGGTCATTTGCAGTAGGATGGAAAGCGATGCAGGGTGCCCCACAGGTCCAGCTTTTCCCGAATGTTCAGCAGTCATAATCGCCTTAGTAAAAAAAGAAAACACAAAGGCGATTCCGTCCAAGGAGGATTCTACGGAGGATTCGTAGAATGAAAAGCAATTTTCCGAACTCGCCGATCAACAACTCAAGACAAAATTTAAGCCCAGTGTCTATTTCGCGTCTCATTGCATTATATCCTTAGAATCGTCGGCTCTGATTTTTATCAATCATATTTATGTTCGGGAGTTGAAAAGAAATGAACCACGTCATTTGGCTTACCTTATTAATTCTGATTCTGATTTTTCTTTGACCAAGAAGCATAGAATAATTTCCTCATATCATTCTGGCATTTCGAGCTAAACACAATTAACGTATTCCACAAGCCACTCGCCACCACAAGCGAACCGCCACCCACCCAATTATTCTTCTATTCATGAAGCTTTTAAATTACCACAACGTCTTTATATTCAATTTAAATTGTATCCGGACATGCGTTTGCCCTATGGCCAGGCCTTCTGCATACACTGCATGCGTATTGACGTCTAATGGTCTGATCACCGCCTATTGTAGCCCTCGAGGTGGGTGTTGCGGAGACCACCCCACCACCTTCTATGCCGCTTGGTAGACCAATACCTTGATCATGGGCTTCATGAACGAATAAGCCCTCATCGCGCTGGATTTGCCTTTTAGGTAAAGCCTTCTTCCTCTTCTTTTTGTAATTTTCCGCACGTAGATTAACAACTTCTTGCTCCAATAGAAGGATGCGCTTCATGACTTGTTCGCATGCCTTATAAGCCTGATTAAACACCTCTTTAGTAGGCGTAGGTGGGCTATCAGACCGATATTTGATCAGTCGTCTTGCTGATGCCCTATGCTTTGAAAGCTGCTTGATTGTGCATGGTGTTTCAGGGCAATAAATGCTTGATTGGCTTGATGGTCGGTCTGGTGTAGGTGGACGAAGCTGAATATTAAGCTTATCAAGGACTTCTGTTGCATTTAATGGTATTAAACCGGTCGCTTTGAATGCATTTTGAATAATTCGAGCCTTAAATGCATCCTCGCGTGCGCGTGGGTAGGCTGCAAGGAAATCAAGCTTGTCGATATGGTTTATACCCATACGCGTCTGCTGGTCCACAAGCCGACCATATGATCGCTTTAGAACTGCGAAACAGCCTACATCTAGCGGCTGCAATAGATGTGAGCTATGCGGTGGCATGCAAATAGGTATAATGTCGTTTTCAGTGCATAGACGATCAAATTCAGGCGTAAGGTGGCTTCCATGACCATCAAGAATCAATAGCCTATACCGACCACGTATACGGCTTGCGGTTAAAGGAATAAATAGCTTTTGAAGCCATCGAAGCCCAATTTCATCCGATGTCCACCCATTTGGGCTAACCTCGAAGCGCCAGTCCCTCGGGGTATCGTGGAACCATGATTCGATATAGCGCTTGCCTTTGAAAATAATCAACGGCGGTAAAGCCCAGCCTAAAGCATTAACAGTCTCTATTGTAGTCACCCATTCCCGATTGCCTGGCTGTAGAACAGATCGTCGTCCATAATATCCAGCTCTAGTAACCACCCTTGCGGTAGAAACTAAGCCCATTGCGAAGCCAGTTTCATCGAAGTTATAGATATCATCAGGTAGGATACCATAGCGCGCAATAGTCTCCCCAACCAGCCGAAACCAATCATTTAATACCCGCGGATCCTCCTGTTCTGCACGTTGATAATTATATCGACGCGAGAAACGTGTTTGGATAGCCGGCGTACGCTTCACGTAGTTTCCAACCCAATTCACACCAACCGTAGAGGAACCGGTAGCTGAAAGAAGAATATTGGCCATATTACGCACCATCGCATGCCTAGGGGATGCACCGCGGTTATCCATAGATAGAATCCACTTGGTAAGCGTATCCTCATCTAACTGGGTCATTTTATGGCCATTGGCGCGGGTGGTAGCCTTCGAAGGAAGGCCATTGATGCGGTCGCGTAGCGTAGACCGCGGTATGCTATAGACGCGCGCAGCAGCCGTAATAGTCGAAATATCCTTATTTTTGAAAGCCTGTATTGCAAGCTCGATCCTACCCTCTTGGTGGATAGCATCCTGGCTTATTTCCGACCGAATTGGTGGCATAATAAATGATTTAATTGGGGGGGGAATACGCGGAGACGCGAAATTGGATGGGGTGGCGGTTCGCTTGTGGTGGCGAGTGGCTTGTGGATTACGTTACAAATAATACTGAAAACTCAAATGATACGCGTTCAGGTAGGTACTATCATTTATAGCCGGGCGAGATTGACAACTTCTCCTGGGGCATGATAGGTCGGCACCTTCATCTGTAAAGCCTCTCCTGAATACCCGAGGTCTTCGGCGGTCAACACCGCACACTTTTCTCCAATAAGGAGAGCCGTCTAAAACATTCTTTATTAATCCTTCGCTCATGGAAAATGAGGTAATAGCACTTACGCTGAAAGTGTTGCAACCCACATTATCTGGGCAGATCGAAAGATCACAGACTTTCAGACCTTTCACTCCATGGACATTCAGACGCTCGTCCACGACACCTCCATGTGGCGCAATGGAGCTTCCTTCCCGTGGTGCCATGCTGCAAGTACCCAAAGAGTGCCAAGTGGTCTCGACGTGACGTTGAACTGTAGAAGCATTAGTTAGTCGAGTTCAGGGAAAAAATGCAATCATCTAAGCCTTACCCCATTTCTCTATGTGTGCAATGTCTTCTTTCGTGTATTCAAGAGAGCCACGGTCTTCATGCCTGTTCGAGCTCAGAACAGAGGCTGCTGGCTGTTTCCCAGGCTCCAAAGGCTGTGACCAAGAACCTATGATGAGGTCAGCTTCTCCTCGACGAAATGAGTAAAGTCAAGGGTCAGAATGAGCTATTACCATGCTGGATGCCTGCGGAAATATGGTTTGGTCCAGCATAGGCTTTGGTAGTTGCAAGATCGAGATCACGAGCACTAGCAGGGGAATTGAAAGCGAACTGAGGGTGCATTCCAGTCACTTCTCCGGCGTATGCCTCCATTCGTCGGGCCGTCTCGCGGGACTTGATATAGCCCCATACCATGGGTGCCATATCGCGCTTGTCGTTCATGAATCCTGCATCAAAGTCGGGCGCCTCATAGGGATCCGGCGACTGAATGTGGGTGGAACCACGAGAAAATGGGTACTCCTTTTTTTGGGATGTCAGAAAAACGGTGATTCTACTTAATCATCACGCTGTGCTTAGTTCACTTACCAAGAAATGAAACATGGTGAAGAATTTGCCGGGTGGCATGAGCATATGGTCTCCGAACCAGCTGCGAGCACGTCAGGTAAGGTTTTTTCCAAGGAAGATGAACAACGCCTCGACTTACCCAGATATGACCGAGTAGTGCATCACCGGCTTGTCTGGTTTGTTCTTGAAATATGACTCCCACCCACTTTCAAACTCAGGGGTCGGCCACTTCTTCATCTCGTTCAGCTCCTCTGGCGTGGGCCGAATCTTGACTCCGGCATCGATGCCGTTGGTTGCCAAGGGACCAGTCCCCTTCGTGTTCCATTCCTGAAACACTTTCTTTTGCACTTTTGGATCCCCTCGAACGAAGTCATCAAATGTCTCCACGTCCGGTTTGGCTCTGTAAACCGAAAAGGTGAGATAATGATCCTGGAAGTTGCGCCCCACTCCGGGCAAGTCCACCAGGGGCTTGACGCCAGCACGGCGAAGCTTTTCTGGATCACCCACACCTGACCGCTGCAGAATCAGCGGGGAACTGAGTGTCCCACCGCTTATAATGATTTGTTTGCGTGCCCGAAATATTCTGCGAACTGGCTGCCCTCCATTAAGAGGCTTTGTGGGGACTGTTACGACTCCAACTGCACGACCATTCTCGATGATTACTTTTTCGACTTTGGTGTTGCACTGAAGGTGAAGATTGGAATGCTTTGATCTAGTGCTATGCACGTAGGCATGGGCCGCATCGCTTCGTCGTCCTAGTTGTGAAAGGTCAACAGCGAATAGCCATGATGAACATTATTGCTTACCAGTGTCACGATTGATCCACTTGAGCCAGTGTTCAGCCCCATGACTAAAATGCAAAAATCTTTTAGTATCATTTCACCTTCATCGACACAGGGGATCCATACGCGGTCTTTAAGTCTTGAAGATCGTCAGTGGCTGGAATTCCTTGAGATTCAGCAGCGCGGAGGAAGTCTTGTGCAATAGGATACGTATGATTTCCGAAGGACACTTTGATGGGACCATCAAATCCATGCAGCTCAGGGTTATTGCAGGCACGCTGGTATGTTTCATGCTTTTGCATGAGAGGGAGCAGCTCTTTAGTAGTCCAGCCTTTTGCTTGAAAGTCATCGTAGTCCGAGGCAGATGCTCTAGTATACATCTTCGTGACGTTCAGCATTGGAGTCAGCTACTCCATTGACGTAGGAGCACTTACCATGAAGTTAATTGAGCTTCCGCCCCCAAGAATGTTGGCACATGGAACGATAGCGCGACGGCCATCCAGATACTCCGAAGGGCGGGAGTAATAGAATGACGCGGTCTTCGAGTCAAGTTTCATATTCACTGGATAGATACCAGGACGGTAGACCCTAACATTGTGTGAACATGTAGCACAAGACTTAAATGACTGTGAGGAACTCGCACCATGGATTATTCAGATTGCTCTCCCCCGCCTCAATCAGCAAAACAGACAGATTATGATCAAGGTTGGCGAGGCGGCCGGCGGGGACGCAGCCTGAGCTGCCACCTCCACATATAATGATGTCGACTTCTTCTGGGACTGTCATGGCTAACGAAGAAGGTGGTGGGTAATACTCTTGAGGTGATCAGAATTGGTTGAGTAAGAGTCAAATGCAGCTGAATTAGAACATTCGATATCGCCTTCCGTTGTCTTTATACGTCTTTCATGGTGTTGCTGGAACCCCTCCCGCTGGACAGCCACGAAAACGTAGCTTACGGGTTCCTCTAGATCTGCACATCCAGCAAAGTTTTACCCCGCGTGCGGAGCTGGAATGATTCGGATTTGAGACAGAACCACAGCCTTGTTCAAAAAGGCAGCCAATACAATAGCCTCGTCCTGTTGCCTGGTCGGTCCGACCCCGGGCCCCACGTATACTCAGGGAAAAGTTGGCAACATAGGCTCAACTATTATTGAGCGCCTAGGGTTAAGTACTCGTAAATTTTTTGAGGGTTGTTTCTTTTCATAGGCATCTCTTCCGATTCGCGGCTGATCGTTCATTTCCTCGCCAGTAAAAGAAGGCTTTCGTCGGATATAACATGCTCCCAGGTCCAAATTAATATCACATCTATCTTTGACATGAACAATCTCATATTCTGGTCTCAGTACTTGTACATTGGAATTTTTGATTAGAGAATATCCTGACCTGGGGAAGTTTCGCAATTGTTATGCACGCTACGCGTCATCCCCATGTTGCCAAGAACCTGCTGACAATATTCGGCTAAGCTTAGGAGCAATTCGTGGAAAATCCTACTTTTATCAGTTCACATAGCCAAATGCCATCGATCAAATTAGATCCGTTGTCCAACCATGACTAGAGAATTCAAAGCACAGAAGCCTACTTTCGGATGAATCTCGGCTGTTTATTCCCACAGGTTGTGCATCAGGCGTGAGAGAAAAGACCGATTACGCATGAATAATATCCAAATGACCGTAATGATTGGAGGGAGAATACATCGTGTGGCCGAGAGGTGGATTGTACTTTTTACGTGACATTGAGGCAAGGTAGTTTCGGGCCCAGAAAAATGCAGATCAGCCACTATGTGTGGAAGTATAGGGATCTCCCGGTGCGGGGAAATCGTACTTTAAATCAAAAAAGGTCCTCAAGTCGCGAGTCGAAGTACGGAGAGTGTTGTCAATTAATCTCGTCATGAGTCCTTCCCGGAAGGCTGCCTTCTTCTTCTTGATAGCAAAAACTAGGTCTGTCACACCAAATTTAGATTTCTGCTAGGTAACACCAGAAGCTGCGCTTCTTCCTTGTCAGATGTTGAGGAATTATACATTTTTGCAAGAAAATGCAATTGACTCCGCACTCTGGTACATATTGGCCCCACATCTGTGGGCGTAGTTTCATTTTCGGCCGGTTGATTGCCAGGGATTCAATGGAGACTATCACTTCAAGACCATCCGATTGGAAGGCCGAAATCCCCAACAAATGCAAGCAGACTCCAGACCATTGCTTCTGCATAAGCAGCTGATCAAGCTCAATCAAATTGAAACGTCTTCGCCTAGAAAGAGCAGTTGAAGATATCCCCAAGTTTTCTTGAACAATGGTCAATCTTTAGCGAACAAGTCTTCCGGGAAACTTCTAGATGAGTTGAATTGCAAAAATTCACTAAGGCTTAGACCAAAGTCAGAACTGTTCATACCGGCCGACGGTACTTTTGTTAGGAATGGCAGACTCTTTCATCAGTAGATTGATCTGACCGCCAAAGGAAGCGGCCATAGAGTATCCCCACGTGATATATCGGGGGAAAGAAAGAGTCAAGAAGGTATTTCTGAAATTGAATCCTCTTAGACATCTAGGAAAAATGAATAAGTAATAGAGGGGATTTACATGGATCTTTATCGCTAGGAGGGGACCAGTACCAAGATGTGTGGTAAGGTATCAAAGTGGATACCATCAGACTTGGACGGTATGCCTAATTAAGCAGGCGGTCACTGGTGTCAACTTCTTGTAAGTGTCGCGTTCAAGTATTTGCTGAGCGGAGACTATTTCAAACTAGGACTAGCGCAAGTTCGATTGTTTTGCATCATATCACGGGAAACGACAGCTTCCAAACCAACCTCAGCTAGGCCTCATGAGCATGGTCAAGAAGTATGTCCATCACTGAATTGGTACATCAATCACTCAGGTCTCTCAAAGCGCACACATGGCGTCAATGATCTCCACACCTGCTCAACCTCAAGACCAAAACAAGCCGCTTGCTATCATTTGGCGGGACCAGGCCCACCCTGCGACGTATGAAGAAGCACGGACCAGGAATCTCTTCAACGCCCAGTCGCCGAGACGGTTTCCCATTGCAGTTGTACTTGTGCAGAATACTTCGGACATCGTAAGGACAGTCAAACTCGCAATCGAGAAAGGCTGTCGAATCTCCGTTCGCGCTGGTGGACACAGCTATGCAGGTTGGAGCGTCCGCGATGATGCTATTCTCGTGGACTTGGGAGGCCTTTCCAAGGACCCAATATTTGATGACAACACTGGTATCGTTCGTGTGACACCTAATACAACAGGACAAGAACTAGCAAGCTACCTTGCCGGAAGAAATCGGTTCTTCACGGTCGGGCATTGTCCGGGCGTTGGCCTTGGAGGATTTCTTCTCGGTGGCGGAATGGGGTGGAACTGTAATGTCAGTGGCAAGTCTTTTCTCAGCTTTATTTGAAGATTCTACGAGACAGCCGCTGAACGGACAAACCTAAGAATTGGGGCTGGGCATGCGAACAGGTCAAGGCAATCGATGTTGTTACAGCGAATGGTTCACTTCTCCACGCCGATGCTCAGCAAAACAGTGATCTTTTCTGGGCAGCAAGAGGCGCTGGGCCGGCAGTCCCCGGTCTTGTCTCACACTTTCATCTTCAAACTAGGCCAGCATCCAAGTGGATGTTCTCCTCCGGATACGTTTACCCCATGAGACATTACAAGACCGCCATTAATTGGGCGCTGAAGGTACTCGCGGGTAGACATGTTTTTCCGCAGACTTTTTTTTAACCTAGATATCAGATATCCTCTTACCTCAATGACAGCCTCGAAATCGTCGCCGTCGGCAGTTATTACCCAGACATCGAGGAGCCATGCATCATGGTCGCTTTAACCGCGTATGGTGACCAAGAATATCTTCTTCGAGATGTTTTGCAAAGAATAGAAGAATCTCATCCTGAGGGTAAGGTGGCTCACTGGTTTTGTGAAGAAACTAGCATACAGCAAGAGCTCGATAAGAAGGACCGGGCCTTTCCCCATGGCCACAGATACTTTGTTGAAAATGCGTGGCTTCAGAATGATGCCGATGTTGCTGCCGTACTTGAGACAGCCTTCACGGCATTACCCACCAAAAATTCAATGGTCTTGTGGCAATCAATGGTTCCCTGCAGTCGACGCAAGCTTCCTGAGATGGCACTAAGCATGCAATCTGACCACTACTTCGCTTTTTATGGGATATGGGAGGATGAGAATGATGACCATCATTGCCAGTCTGTGATCAGTGAAATCATGTCGAAGGTTGAGAAGTACTCCGTTGGCTCCTATTTAGGAGAGCTTGATTTCAGAGTTCGGGAGTCGAAATACTGGCAAAAATCGCAGCAAACCCGGATCCTAGAAATAAGGCGTAAATGGGATCCTGAAGGGCGCATTTGTGGTTGTCTTGGGCTCGAGGAAATGGACAACCATGAGGGGAAACACGTGTGATCCGCGAAAGAATGTTGTAGTTCAGCTCGTCGCGAAATATCGGTGGTTGCTGTTAGTATACCAGTCGCCACGCTACTATGCAGTAAGAACGACCCTTTTCAGTCTTTCGTACTACATGCTTGCTCCATGAAAACTTATGTAACAGTGTTTGAGAAATCGGGGCGTCAGACGGGTTTCCGGACTTAGGGGGCGGAAACCGAATAATGACGCCGCGGATTTATCTGACCGAGAGCCCCTTGACTCATTGAGCGGCTCCTATTTCTATCGTCTCTTCCTAACACTGTAGATCCTTTTTATGGGTCTATTCATCGGTGTCACCTTAGCTTCTGATCATAATATTATATACTCTTCACGGCCACTATTCACCTCTTATCGCTGACACCACTCCATTTATCCTAACGAGCTTTATCATGTCGACCGAGATGATGCGCGCTGTGGTTATGCATGAGATCGGTGGTCCTGGAGTTTTAAAACTCCAAAACGTTCCCAAGCCAAGTCCTGCTGCCGGGGAGGTCCGTATCCGTATCAAGGCGTTTGGCCTCAACCGATCGGAAATGTTCACTCGCCAAGGCCATTCTCCCGGAGTGAGCTTTCCCCGCATTCTCGGCATAGAGGCAGCCGGAGTTATCGATGTCAACTCGGCAGAATCTGGCTTTCAAACAGGTGATGTTGTTGTTACTGCTATGGGAGGCATGGGTCGTGTATTTGATGGCGGATACGCTGAATACACCGTAGTGCCCGCCTCCCAGGTGCGACTTGTCAAAACAACTGAGGCATTTGGGCCTGACCGCCCTGTGAGGTGGGATCTGCTCGGTGCCCTCCCAGAGCTCATGCAGACCGCATGGGGATCCTTGATGACCAGTCTAGTGCTGGAGCCTAGTGATCGTCTGTTAGTTCGTGGAGGAACTACCAGTGTGGGATTGGCCGCCGCATTCCTCGCTCGTTCTCATGGAGCCTCAGTCACAGTAACGACTCGGAATCCAGCTCGCATTGAGTTTTTGCGTGCTCTCGGCATTGACGATGTCATTGTTGATGGAGGATCCATTCTCGAAGAGGTCTTGAAGCGGGCTCCATTTAGTAAAGTTCTTGAGCTTGTCGGGGTTACCACACTGGAAGACTCTTTACGATGCGTGGCGCCTGGTGGCACCGTCTGTATGGCCGGTATCGCGGGCAATAAATGGACCTTCGACCAGTTCGCTCCCATGGAATCTATCCCAACATCTGTGAAGTTGACCACATACGCAAGCACCACGGATGCCCTGCTGAAAACTCCCATTGAAGCGATTGCCCGGGATGTTGTCAATGGAAAAATACCTTTGCCCATCAAAACATTTCCTATTGAGAGCATTGTGGAGGCTCATCAGTTAATGGAGGAAGGGGCGATGGCTAAAATCGTGATGTTGGTTTAATTTATGCGAGAATGCGCCCGGGGCCAATCCATGTATGCTCGAGCTTCTTGTTGTGAGGCTTAGCAGAAAAGCCGGGATCAGATGAAGATTTCCGACATCATGGCCGAGGCGGGAGAGAATCAAAAGTTCGAGGCTAGGAAGAACACCGAAAGCTTTCCAAAATGAGAGGGTCCGCTTGGGTATGACCCACTTCTATTGCATGAGTGAGTTCGCCCGAGTGACCATTACTATACGGACTTTGTACTTAGTTGAGAGAATGTCGATATTGTGCTAAAAGCGGTCACCCTTTTGGTTCACACTGGAGCAGGCGGACTCCCAAATGATAATTCGTAAGTAGTAAACTAAGTAATTATTGATTTATTTTGTGGCACATTAACTACCGAGTGTCTCTATTCGCGTGCATTTCGGCCAAATCACATGCTGCAATAAATCCTTCTGGCAGTGTCACACCAAAATTGCTAATCAACTTGTGCGGCAAGCTCTGGTCGTCCTTTGCAAATGCGGCTAGGCGATCCTCGTTCAATAATAAGGATTTCAGCATCCAAGATGGTGTTTCCTCGCCCAACACCGTTCGAGCAATTGCCGCCGTTGCTGCAATACGACGCTAAGCAGAGAACAGCTGCTAACAAAGGAGGCTTCGGCTTTCTTGCAAGAACACGTGGCATTCGTGCAGAGATAGTAAAGACAAAGGATAAAATCAAAATTTCGAATTTCTTCGCTAGAGCTATCTAGATATCCGTCAAAAAGCCGTTATGGGTGGGCAACGCCTTTAATACAGGTACAGAACGCCGCAAGGACGAAATCTGCAGGCTCAATAAGGTTATTATCCACGGCGGCGATGTGCGACCCGATGCTATCGCTACAAGAAAAGCAGCACCGAATAGCAATCTTTCCGTACGCCAAACGACCTCACCTCGATTAATGTGTGGAAAAGACGGTACCATTTTCTGCCGAGACATAGTACCTCTTATCGGCCACAGCTTCACTATCGCTATCCAGCCGCGCGCTGGTCTTGCTGAGATGTGCCACGATCGTCGCGGATTTCCCCCGCCCCCCACAAAAGCTACAGCCGGCGGAAAATCCGAGGCACACTATCATATAAGACGTCTAGGGCGCTGACTCTCCGCGTTGCGGAATGCCGACTGCACGTGACACATGTCCTAATCAGGCCGGTTGAACAGGTATTTCATTATATTTTACTCAAGTCGCTTTACTGAGGTCTGGTGCTACTTTGAGAGAGCTCTTGGTCACCGTTCAAAAGTGGATTATATCATAAAAAGGAGCGATGGCTACTAGGTTCTAAGCGGGCACTGTCAAATGCGCTGTGTTGTTGGCGGCTTTGTCCGATGTATTTTTATTATGCGGAGATCAATCTTGGGTTTTGAATCTATCAACATCACTTTGGGATGTTTGAGATTGCAATGAAGACCTAGGTACGTTGGGTACGTGTCGGAAATTTAGGATGGTGGTCGCACTTTTGTGAGAGATATATATTTCTACCCCGGATGATCTTTCCCGTATCATCCCAAGCTCAGCGAATTCCCGAGTAATATGCCTGGGTTGGGCAAAGGCAGGAATCTAGGCTAATTTTCAAATCCAAGATTAATTATAAAACATAATTTTAATTATATGACTCTAGCTTTAATTCAGATGAGGCTTTCCTTAGGCCGTAGCCACAGGCTCGTTCAAGGTCACTTTACTCCCGCACCTCTAAGCCGTCCCGAGACTCAATTCAAGCGAGAAAAGAGAACTCGCGTTTCAGCCCAATTTGCCCCAATTTTTAGGTCATGTTCAGTGTCTCAATGGGGAGGTGAGATTCTCCACGGACTAACTAGTTATCAATTCTTTCCAGATCACCGCTAACCCCGGAATGAGGATAGTCTGAGCTATTTGAACTTTGATCCTGCTACAGAACCCTTGCCCAAGTATTAATCGGCACGTTTGACCATCAAAGAAAAGCTTAATTTTCGCTAATTAAGGAAGTCGCTGGTCGGCGGAGGATTGACTTTTCGTGGGCTACAATGCCATGGTTTCCCCGCAGGCGAATGTAGTCGTGTTGCCCGCGTGACACCTCTGAGAGCTTGTGATTCCCGTCCGAACAAGGAATATTGCATCAGGGCACTGGTATTATACCGAAATTGGTCTTCCTCTGCAACACCAAAACCAGCACTTGAGTCGACGTTCGCCGCTCATAGTACAGAATGGGTGTTTGAAACCAAAACAGCCAGTAGAATGTTTGAAGTCGGCGAATCGTTGAGAACACCTTTGATGTATTGTTGAAGCATCAATACACTCCGCCTGAACGCCCCTTCAGGCGCTAATGGAGATGTTCCATAGGGAGGCTGATTCCCAAAAGTTAATTCTAACTAGTGGTATTCTAAGCGAGTTCGCCAACCAAACTCTCAAAAGATATACGATTGTAATCAACCAGGAATTAAGACTTCGTCTACTGACTACTTTCACAAGTAGGAGGTACTGCAAAGTATATACAATTGATTTGTGGGTGCATCCACAATGTAGGTGGCGCTGAAAACCAGCCCCACAAGGCGTTGAAAAAAAAAAATGAGGGTCCTCAGCTCTCGAGTGGGGTCTCAGAGGATTGAAGAGTCATAATGAAATCCGAGGAATTGGTGTCACAGCCTTCTCATCCCATGCTAGATGGATCAGTGCGATGAACTATATGAGGGGCTGGATCAAGTCATGCCGTAGATCCGGCTGGCTCCGTGGCATGTGAGCTGCCAAAGTAGCCAAAGCAGAATCCAAAAATAACAAATCAATCAAGGATCGAATTGATCGAGTGGAGATCAAGCACTAGAGCCCATCCAATAAATGTCTCGGATGTTCGTGATCCATCGCGTCCTTGGACCTTGCTTATGTCTGGCCTTTTGTGGTGTCGCAACGCGTTCCCTCGGTTTGTTGTTTTTCCCCGCACAATTTGTAAAAAGTTCACGTATACGCCTTTTACAACTCTCGCCAATGGAATTCTCGTCGAAAAGCCTCCATTGAAATTTGAAACATTCATAGTTCCGCAAACCTTGAATACCGATATTGTTAAGATTTGCTCGCCGAGGCGACCTTTTATCCCTTGATCATCATGTGCCTAGATTCATAGTGGAGCAACGAAATACGCTCCACCGCCAAGGCGCACAATTCGACCCTGAGCGGGATCTGACCCATCGCCTCCCGACAAAGAAAAATGCTGTACTATACCTATCACCCTGCAAAATGTGAAGGCGATGCTCGTGCACCACGAGCCCCATAGGTAACGCGCGGCGCTATTGATGTCCATGCCAGCAGATCCGGAACGAAGCCGAGGGTTCAGAATCCCAGCTGCAGAGTGCTCAGCGACGCAAGGATTAACCGATATTGGCCTGACATGTGGAAGCTGAGGTTGGGGACCTCAAAATCGAACTGGGGTCTGCATCTTGTGCTCGGCGCGCATCATGGCCGAGGTCCCACAGTTTGCTTCCTATCCAGTGGCGTCAGCCACCATGTCTAGAAGATGGGTCTTCTTCAATTATTCAGTGTGACTCCGCATTTTGCATACGCCTGCTACGGGATACACGATAGTGCGATCGCAAGTCAGTTTCCCTCAAAAACTAGAAAGGGGGAAAAACGATAAGCTGGTGGCCTAATCTTAGTCTTGAACTGCATCGTGGCTGATCGGAGGTGTCTTTTTTTGTGAGTGTGTAGAAATTGCAGACAATGCACACTCTGCACATCATTGCATGAGTGCAATTTCCCCCCGAAAGCTTCGCCCGGAACGAACACCCCCCTTGGAAATATGCCTTCTTTCAAGATTTTGCATGTCTCAGAGAACATCAGCTACAGACTAGGATAGTTCGAAATTGCAGATTCTGGTAATTGAAATCCGGTTCAAGGCAACCCCTGAGCGGCAGATGCCACGAGCGCAACAAAGAAAGAGACGGGGAATGCGTGGATACACTAGTTGCACCGGGTCGGCGCACCAGCAATCAAAAGCAGCGCTACTGCAACTAAGGGCTCGGGGGTGGAGACACGCAGTAGACATTGAGTTTGATGATCCTAAATCGTTCCCCATGTAGACCAACGCAGCCAAACCTGGTTCATGCGGCCACTGAAAGGGGCATGCCAATTAGATGCTGCAAGTGCTGCTCAATCGACCGGTCTGGTCTTATTCAGGTACCCTTTTTTCTGCTTGGCGGCGACTTAGCCCTGCAGATCGACCGGGACGCCCCCTTTTGCGAGATTATGGAGAGCTCAGAGGGCTCTTTCCGGGAGGTATAAGGCTCTTCACCTCCACCATCCGGGTCCTCTTTTCTTTCTCTACACACTCACTGCTTCATTCTCTCGTTAGATCTTCTTGTCTGTCACTCTTTATTTGCTGTCATCAGCGTCCATTCTTTCCCTTCGCCCTTCACATATCACGCCTTGAATTCTCAGTATTCTACGTTAATCCCGTCAAAATGAAGCAGTCTATGATCACTTCCCTTGTTGCCCTCGCGGCTTCGGCCTCGAGCGTCCAGGCCACTGAGAGCCTGATCAGTGTCCCCGTTGGCCTCTGCACTGCCATTCTTGGAGAGGTTGAGTGCAAGCAGACCAGCACCACCAACGGCTTGATCAATGTTCCTGTCAACGCCTGCCTGGCTGTCCTTGGCCAGGCCAAGTGTGACCAGGCTTCGACTTCCTCCAGCGACAGCGGCTCCCTGATCAACGTCCCCGTCAATGTTTGCCTGGCTGTCCTCGGCGAGGCCCACTGCAACCAGAAGTCTACCACTTCCGGTGGTTTGATCAACATCCCCGTCAACCTGTGCCTGGCTGTTCTGGGTGAGGCTGATTGCAAGGATGCTGGCTCCGGTATCCCTGCTGCTGCCACTACTCCTTGTGACACTGAGACTTCCGCCATTGTAGTTTCTACTGTCATCTCCAACCCCCCTCCTGCCATGGCCACCACTACTCCCTGTGAAACCGAGACTTCCGCCATCGTTGAATCGACCGTCATCCCGGGTGCCACTCAACCTGCCGGTACCATGCCCGCTGGTCCCATGCCTACTATGCCTGCCGGTACTATGCCTGCCGCCTCCATGCCTACTATGCCCGCTGGTACCATGCCCGCTGCCTCCATGCCCACTATGCCGGTTGAGACTATGCCCGCTGCTTCCATGACCGGCCCCTCTGGCCCTGGCATGACCGCTCCTGCTGCCCCCAACATGTCCGGTTCATCTGGTGCTCCGGGTGTTCCTGGTGTCTCCGCTGAACAGTCCTCTGTCTCCAAGCCTGTTGTTCCCGTTGCTGGTACCACCATCTACTCTGCTCCCTCCGGTGCCTCCATGACCTCCATGCGCCGCATGCCCACTGCTCCCGCTGTTGCCCCTGCTGGCTCTGGCTCTGGCTCCGGCTCAAGCCCCGCTGCCTCCAGCATCAGCATGGTCAAGCCATCCTCCCTCCCGGTCTTCAACGCTGCTGGTCGCACCACCTTCTCCGGTGTTGCTGTGGTCTTCGGCGCCATCTTCGCTGCCGCCATGCAGATTTAAATAGTTTACTCTCCTTGGAAGTAAAAGGCAGTAGACTATGGCGACCACTGGCACCATGTCCTAGCCTTTCGACTACTGTTGACGGTGATGTTTCCATTCGTGTTAGACAGATGAGTCTTTCTTATATTTATTTTCCATTCTTGATGGGTCCGCCTGTCTTGAATTCAGCAACCGTTAATACTATGATATATGCCTCCCATTTCGGTCCAAAATCGAGTTTCGCGTTCTAATGTGTACATGAGGAATACATTGGCTGCACAGCATTGATTTTATATTGTACCGACTGCCTAACATTGTAACCTGTGGTTTCCCGGCACCGTAAAGCTGTCATCAGTTGAAGGTCCATCCTTGTGGAGAAAGGGTTATCGTGTGGAACGGTCTAGATCTATAGTCTACTCCCACTACGCATGAACACGAACTGTTCAGTGAAATTAACAAGTCTCACCAAGATATCCAAGCGAGGCACATCATTGGCCGGTCATTATGAGTGAGGTGCAGTGCAGTTCAGCTTTAACCCTTACTGATTGATCCCTTCGCGTTTCACCTCATCAATTTTATCATCTCGCCACTTTTGTCTTAGGCTGAGAGACTGTGTCAGTCCCTTTTCTCATATTGACTATCAAATCTGCGAACTTCTGGCCGATGTCCTGCGAATCTTCAACTTGCCGGGGATAGGCTGTTGTGGGGGTATTTCAAGAATGACGGGGCGTGCCAACTCGCCACTGTCACATTGTGGCGTGTGGCCCACATTCCTTTTTTGAGCAAGAGTCCACGAGACGTTGTGAGTTGTCTTTTGCTACAGAAGCTTGTAAAGCAATTGATGCTTTGGTCTTCTATATCGATATAAAGCTTACCAATTAAAATTGAAGCGAGATTCCAGGACTCCTTGGCAAGCGACAGACGGCTTTGCTTTAGGCCTTCATCAAAACCAGCATCGAGGACCTCGCAGCTCCTGCAAAGGGATTGGTCACGAAAGAGGCACTCGAGAAGAGACGACCACTGGATTCAATGTCCATCGGCAAAGTATCGAAATTGAGAAGTCCGAAAAACTGCTGCCGACATGCAGATATTACAACCATTCACATCGATGCGACATTCCATACTAAGTTTCTTCCGAAGATCCCGAGATCGCCACCTTTGGACCAAAAGGTTATTGCGGCAACCTTCAGTAATTACCGAATGACAATGATCAGCAAGTTCGGCACCAAGAAGACAAGACCCTACCCAAGGATGAAATGACAGGCAGACCCATGAACGATCTACTCGCCCGCTCAATGCTTGGATCATTGTTCGACAGATCTGTGGCGCATTGGCCAATACTTGCAGTCGATCTCAAGTGCTCCATTACCCGAGTCGGTCTCTTATTCGTTTGGAAATGAAGCCCTAGACATATTCTTCACTACTGGCTCGACCCACTATGAATCATATAGCCTCTTATGCGCGCCCCCGAAAACTTTTCCCCTTTGCCGCTGCTTCCCTCTGTCATCTACTGTCAACTGTCAACTATCGACTGTTCACTCGAACAATGGCCCAGGTTGCGAATCTAGCTCTCGATCGGGGTGATCCCCGGCTTCATGAGAAGGAGCGTGAAATTCAAGATACGCTTGTTTCGGAGCAAGCCTCGGATGTCGCCCTTCGCCCGCAACATCGCAAGCTCCATGATCGTAGCGTGACGTTTGAAGAGTACCATTATTATGCTCAACGGACTCGCGCTGAGGAAGACTTGTTGACTGAAAAGGAAACTGGCATTCTGTCAATTATCTTCCCTTCCAAGAATGATACGGGCGTCCAGCTTGAAACCAAAAACGTGACCCGAGATGCTTCGACTATGAACACCAGCAACGTGGAGAACCGAAGACTCATTACCGACGAGGAGTGGATCAATGCATCTCGTGCTCTTCGCACCGCCAGTCGAGGCGCTATCTTCTATCTGATCACAACTGATATCCTGGGTCCCTTTGGCCTGCCATATGCCTTTGCTACCATGGGCTGGGGGTAAGTGTCGCGTCTACCTTTCGAAACTGGCTAGTCAAAAAAAAAAAAACTGACTGGGACTTTAGCCCTGGTGTGGCCTTGTACACTGTCTTCGCCGGTCTCGCCGGTTACTCGGGGTACCTTCTCTGGGAAACATTCCTCGGGTTGGACTCTTACCAATTTCCACTTCGCAGTTTCGGAGACATGGCCTTCCGTCTGTATGGACCGTGGATGCAGCATCTTTTTAACTTCCTGCAGAGTATCCAACTTGTGCTCAATGTTGGCTTGATCATCATCTCCAATGGAGAGGCTTTGTCCCAGGCTGCCCAGTTCAAGCTCTGTTACATCATCTGCTGTCTCATCTGGGCTCTGGTCGGCTTTGTCCTTGGCCAAGTTCGTACTTTGCAAAAGTTCGGATGGCTAGCAAATGCGGCGGTTTGGTTCAATCTTCTCTGCATGTTCATTACCATGGGCGGCGCTGCTCACACGCCTCCTAACTATGCGGGCAGATCCCAGTCAGCTGGGCACAGCATCGGCGACGGCTCATCCGTCGAGCCTGTGAATGGGGTCTTCCCTCCTGTGATGACCACTGGCGGTATTCCCGATACTGGTGACTTTGCTGCTACAGTGAGTGGTGCCATGCAGGCAGTGTTTGCCTACGGTGGCGCCATGGTTTTCCCGGAATTTATGGCTGAGATGAAGCGCCCCAAAGACTTCTTGACCGGCATGTGGGCTGCCCAAGCTTTCATTTACTTCTGCTACATGTTCTACGGCCTGTTTATGTACGGTTATCAGGGGCAGTACTCTATTAACCCGACTTATCTGGGTATGAGTAAGTACAGCATCCAGACCGCTGGTAATGTCTTCGCCATGCTCAGTGGAGTCATTGCGGCTGGATTGTATGGTAACATCGGTCTCAAAGGTACGTTTTTAAAGACAACCGATCGTCGACTCAATTTGTCTAACTGCATCGCAGTCCTCTATAACAATCTTCTTGTTGGATTATTCGGTGCTCCTCCTCTGACAAACACCGCCGGAAAGTGGCTTTGGGCATTACTTATCCCGATCTACTGGGGCATTGCTTTCGTTCTGGGTGCCGGTATCCCGAATTTCTCTGGCCTGACATCTGTGGTCGCCGCTTTCTGTGTTCTTCACTTTACTTATACATTTCCCCCGATGCTTGCAACTCTTTTCTGGATCCATCGAGCAGCCATGGACGATGGCGAAGGATTTGACCCCATGACCGGTGCCACAGTGCGACATGACCATGGTATCAAAAGACTGGCTCGTGGGTTCGCTTCTCTAGGACCCAAGCGTATCGTGCTGAGTGTGTTCAATATCTTCTACTTCTTCGGTGCATTGGCTCTAGCGGGTCTTGGCGCCTACTCTGCCATCGTCACTCTGAAGTCTGCCTATGCGGACAGCGTGACCACTTCATTTGTGTGTACGAGCCCATTAGATGGTTAGGTGCAATGGCTATGTATTTGAGGACAGACTCTTCCCTTACGTTGTTTCATATTAGCTTAGCTTAGCAACTCTTCCAATTCACTTGCTGAGAAATTGGTCTGTGTCTTCACCTAGGATGAGTCTTATACCAAATTACAACCCGTGCAGTCGAAAGGCCTTATTGCCACTCATAGTACGAAAGACCTGCTTAGTTTCCATTGGCTTATCTATGTACAAGCTGGACCTATATGGCTGGTATTTTTGGGGCCGTCCTTTGGTCATCACCTCCAGATGCACGTCCTGCGCTACTCCCCTCCTCTTTCCACTGGTTCGTACCATCCGGGGGCAGCCACCTGCACCCAAGCGCTTCAAAGTTTGGCCAAAGAAACCCAACCGCCACAGAAATACAAAATCTGGCTCTTGACCCTTCAGCATCAGCCACCTATACGTGGATCAAAAGGAGATTTTCTAAATCCGATATAATTACTCTTTTTAGGTGAAGGTACTTCATCAGCTTCGCCCATGATACAGCAATGGCCCTGAAAGCACTCTCTTCAAGCTTTTGCTTAGGCTAGGGAAACAAACATATTGTTACCAAGATCGAACTTATGGGGATTCAAGTGTGGATTTGAGTTAGAGTATTCCTTTAGCCATATTTGTCCTGGGATGCTCTTAGGGCCCTGCCAATTGGATCAGTGTGAAGCTTACGCCAGGCGCACAGGAAAATTATCTAAGATTGAATCTTCGAATATAGAATGTCATTATTGAAAGAGCCATTTCTAGTATTGAGCGAGCGAATGACACCTATTTCTCCATAATAAACAAGAATGACCTAGGATTTTAGTGATACACATAGGAATAGAACGGGACTTCTTGCTTTGAGCGAAATGATGCTGATGACCACCTATGGCCAAAGGAATCACGAAGCGGTCCCTTTAGGGACTTGTAAGAATTCGGCGTTCATGAGTCCAGACTCTGCTTTGCTGGGGCATGCTGTTGTATTGAGGTTGCGGCTGAGGGAAATGAGCCACGATGACCGAATTTCGGATTTCTGTAGGGAGTAAAAATCCTCCCTTTATACTCGCGAACATCGGGGGATCATTCCAGACCCGAAGTCCTGTCTCGAAATTCTGAAACAGAGCAGCTTTCCCTTGACCATTGTCACCGGGTACACCGACACAAAGGGCAGAACCTGAGTATCCAGAGGCACTGTCAACACCATCCACCGTTCTCCATAACAGTGAAACGTCTGCTCGGTATGCCTCTCGATCCCAGAAATTTTGCGACCCTAACAGTACCGCATTCTCAACGGCCAAGGGTACCTTTTCGCCTTCTATGACCCTCCATCTTTGAGTTTGTGCGTTCATCGATACGGCGTAGAGGGGTGCTCCAGCAAGAACTTCACGATAGGGAGCCCATTCGGATAGCACAGGGTAACCAGGGGGAGAAGTTACATCCGGTAGGGCGCTCCCCTGGATCAAGGAAAGGTCGTGGTGGTATCCTGATGGATATGGGAGTATGCGGCTCGGACTGTCATAACAGCGGTTGATCTGCCCAATCGCTGTGTTTGTGGTAAGAAGGCGAATCTCTTTGCCAATTATGTCATCCGTACGGCTTTGATGTGTGTTACCGAATGCGGGAGCTTCATGTCCTAGATGCGGATTTCTGAATTGACGGAGAGCATTTGTTGCGCGGGTAATCCAATCAGCAATACGTAGGGTAAAGCTGGATCTTGAAGGAGTGGGAACAAACGCATGGGTGACCGTGGTGAGAGCGGTGGTGCCATCGGGCAAGCGGATTTTGAGGCCAAGACACGCGGTTGACTTAGCTTCTTCGTCGGCAAGGGCTGCGCCTGATTCAATCTCTTGAGCCGTCACTGTGAAATCTGAACATAATCAATAAATGAACTCGATCGACAAAGCAAGAGCCCAAGGCTGGAGCTGTCAGCAGAAATTGAATACGCTGAAGAACCTGAGAAGGGGAAAGAGTAGGTTGTGGGCACAAATATATCGAGGGATTGGGATTTGACTGCATTGTATGGGATGTCAAAGGATCCACTTCACGTGAGCGATTATACCTATACAGGCTGCGAGCCTTTTTCTTTTATCTCTAGTCATTCTTTATTGCTTGGAGTTTGGCGTATGGGCATATTCTTGCATCAACCGGAAGAAGCGCCTATTACCACGGCGATGACTAGCTAGGTAGCATTAGGTCAATAGAATATCATCATCATTAAAGTACAATGAACGGTGATTAGTGGAACTAAGTGGAACGGACGGTGATTGACGGAGCAGTATAGTATGGGGTGAATAATCAAATGGAGATGATGAAATCAAATAGATAATGATGATTTCAAAAAGCTGTAATATCGTGTAGGATGAATTAGCAGCTACATCACATCAAAAGCTAGGGTTTACTAGTAATGGACAATCGCCAAGTAAGATATTATACAGTCCTAAGCGACATCAATCCTCAAAAGCTCAATTTGCTTCGTCTTCTTTATTGTCACTTGGTTCCTCCTCTTCATCATATTCGACCACCATGACCTTTCGTCCTTTATACCATGTAGGCGCGATAAGCTGGCACGATTCGGGAGCCATAATATCGAACGGGAGTCCCTCAATTGAAGGTGAGTCATCCGATTCCGAACTCAAGAGCTGACGGCGTCGAAAGTCCTTCTCCCAGTTACGCAGAGAGACATTCCGTCGCAGAGTTGACGTTGTCAGTGGGGAGGCCTCAATCGCGTCGGCGAGCATTTTGTCGATCCATGCGATGATTTTAGCCTTATCGAGACGCCAATCTAAGATCACAGATGAGGAAAGCCGCCGCTCTGAGTCCAAGGACCAGAACTGATATCTAGTGCTATCCGTGGTGATCCCGAAAGAGATAGCATGAAGCTTTGGAAGTTTGGCCCGACAGTCCTGTATAGCTGCAAGATACGTAGCCATTTGACGGTCGGCGGAGGAGAACTCGCCACTCCGTTTAGCCTCTATGGCAATCAGCGCCGAATCAATGCCATACTGAGGGTCGTCATGACAAAGTAACCAGTCGGCACGGCCGGTGATATACATATTACCCCGAAGTAGATTCACGTCCACCTCCGGATAGAGCTGTAGACGTTCGAGTGACCCTTTATCAGAAAGATGATGGAGCCTGTCGAGAATAAGCAGCTCGACGACAACGCGTACAGAAGCCTCGGAGTTATCGATCGTGTGATATTCCGAGATCTGGAGTCGGTGAATGACACTGTCTGTATCCGGAGAGAGTGTAGCCGGGGGAGATTTATCGATGTCTGGCCGATTCCAAAACTCCATCGGGTCATGTATGATCACCAGAATGGTACAGGCTTCTCCGAGATTTTTGAAATCCCTAGCAGCATAATGAACGCCGGCGATGTTCTTTGTAAAGGCGAGCTGTTGCATTAAAGGTGACAATATGGTAAGCTGCTGAACCGCATGGGATCGAATGGTAGGATCATCGCTGTTCATGTCAGTGAGAATGTCCGAAAAGCGATCAAGTGGCTTGAGCATGTCAGGATCAATAGCAGGAACGAGCTTTCGCCGCTTCGACTGGAGGGCCCGGGTTGGCGCTCGGTTTGACGTCGACGACCGCATGGTTGAGTGCATGGTTGACACTGGAATTGCTCAAAACTTGGTGAGTGGTGATGAAATCGATCAAGCAAATGACAACTTCGAGTCCAGATAATGATGAGGAAGTAAGAGCGGTCCGGGGTAGAATACGGATGGTAGACCCAAATAGGCAGTCGGGGTTGGCACAACGGCAGAGCGCCGGAGCCATTTCTAGCAACGCCGCTACCCAAACCGTCACATTGTGTAGGTAATATCGGCGACCCTGCTGGGAAAGAGGTGGATGATCTTACCAGGAGAAGGAGAAGATATCCAACCACGTCAAATCGACGACGTGTCAAGCACCTTATCGACATCATACAAAAAGGCGTGTAGCAGTCTTACCCATAGGCTCGCCCGTCAGCGTGGGCCAAGCCAGGTTGGACACCAGAATGTACGCACCTCGGTAAAGAGTCACGGCAGGGATTCCGGAGGTGGAAAAGGACTCGCAAAAAGCTTCGGAATACCCAAAACGACCTCTGTTCACGACGTGTGCCTCGACCTTCACGAGAAATATCGCCCATGCCGCAATCGGAAAGGGAAGGTTATTAAGAAAGCTCTCCGGGATGTCTACCGATCCTGGGTCAAAGAAGCAATCAAAAGCGGCCCAAGAGGTCTTTGAAGAGTATCAAAGTGGGCCAGGAATCGAGACAGGTGAAATCAGAAGGTGATATTGAGCCACGACATTAACGCACCGTTACCAACCCCCTTCGCCGGGGGTTCCAACCCGCCATCACCCTCGTAGTTCAACAGATCACTACACCGCCCGCCCCATATCCCGATCCAATCATGGATCCCATGGATCCAGAGTTTGACTCCTCAGATATGGAGTTTAAACCACCACCTATAGATCCACGCCGTTTACATGCACGGCAACGATCTATCGATGCTATAATAGCCGGAGCTAGGTCACTCCGTATGTCAACCAAGAGAGCGGCTCGTGCGTAGAAATAAAATTAAAAGTCATACCAAACGCTCGAAATTAATGGGTATCAGAATTGAACATATATTTCCGAAAATCATTGCCTATGTCCAGGTGAATGATCTTTTCGCTCATCCAGTAACCTCATAATGTCCTTGAAAGAGATAGGTTTTGTTAGAAAGACGTCGACGCCAGCGGCATACGCTTTCATAATATGTTCGTCGGATCCCAAGCCAGTGAGCGCGACGATTTTTGCAGACGGGTCCGTTTGTCGTGCCCGTTCGATTGATCGAATGGACCGGGTTGCTTCAAAGCCGTCGACGATGGGCATTGACAAGTCTAGTCATACTCAAGTCAGAATGTTGTCCAGGAGATATCAAAGTCATTCAGAATGTTTACTTACCCATGAAGATGTATTTGTAACCACCGGCCATCGCCTGGACTGCTTTGACAGCTTCTTGTCCGTTGACAGCTGTGTGTAATATCTCAGGTTTTGTTCGTGCGAGGTATTTCTCAAGGAGAGCGAGGTTGATTGCATTGTCTTCGACCAAAAGAATCCGGATGCCAGCTCCGGGCTCAGTCGGCGGTTGCTTAACAAGATTGACACCGGGTTGATCGGCTTGCAAACCATGCGAAGCTGGTTTGGCTCTAGGAATAAGTCCAATATGTGTTGTGGTGGTGTTTGATGCTGGTTGGATATGCGGGGCGTCAGGCGCCAAAGCGGGTCTTATTCTTTGCTGCTCCGACAAGCTGTGGCTCTTCAAGATATTGTTGAGCTCGGAGAGTTGCTCGGTGAACCCAACAGGCGATGGCTCGTCTAGCTGGTATGGTTGGTTTGGCTTCAAGCACTTGAGGGACCCCATTAAGGTTCGAGCGAGTTGATGAGGACCACAAGGAAGTGTAAGCCAGATGGTATTTGGAAGCTGCTTGGTCGATTCCATCATGGTTGACCAGGAAGGTCTGCGATGACATAGGATCAGAAGTGACGTTTCAGGATGCGGATTTACGATAAGATCCAATTCACGCTCATCAACAACTAGCAAGTCGATGAATGCAGGGATCTCTGGATCTTGAATCTTCATTCCAAACCATTCTGTCAGGTAATTTTTGATCACGTCGTTCGAAGTGGGAATAGTGGATGGCAAATATGGGGCGGTGACGAAATGCATCACCTTTCCTTGAAGCCCTGCCTTCACTTGCCTGATAGGATTCGATGTAGCAGGTGAGTCGGAAATCGGAGGAGAGCAACCAGGAACTTTCTGCTCTCCAGATTGCCCCAGTGGGAAAGTCATCTTCACAGTAGTGCCCAACCCGACCTGACTTTCGATTGTAATATCGCCATTTAGTGACCGGAGAATGTCACGAACAAGTGAGAGACCCAGCCCTGTGCCTGGTGATAAGACATCTTCTTGGGAAAATGGCGTGAAAATATCGGATCGAAGATATCGACTTGAAATGCCCTTGCCGGTGTCGGAGATTGTTAAAAGAAGTTCTGGGGAGCCTACCCCTTCGGACGAGCTTCCTTTGGCTTGGAGGACTTCTAAGCGAACCGAGATGGTTCCTTTTTGAGTGTACTTCAGTGCATTTCCAAAGACATTCATGACGACACGTCGCAATGCCCCAGGTTCCAGTAGGAACTCCCAGTCTCGAGGTTCAGCATTGATGAAAACGTCGATACCCCCAGCATCAGTAGATTCCGTGGATCCATTATTGCCTTCTGTGCCCAAAGACCATCTTCCAAGTGCACTATTGCCTGGATTCATTGCACCTGATAGAATGCGACCCGAATAGACACTTTCGACGACATCTTCAATGATCGCAACGACATCGACTAGCTTGAGAATACGCAGTGGCTGTGCTGGAGAAGCACCATTTTCTGCAGCCTGTCGACTGGGATCAGATGGGGAGCTAGATTCCAGGTGCTGGCGTTTGCTTGCGAATGAGTTGATCTTGGCGAAGTCTAAAATCTGCTCAAAGGTATCAAGCAGAGTTTGACCACAAGCACGGATTGTGTCAAGCAGTCTTTTAGCAAATTCCGATTCGACATACTCGGCAAGAAACTCGTTGGCTGCCAGGATACCATGCAGGGGACTGCGCAATTCGTGTCTGCAGAGCAATTAGTATGAAATTTTCCAAAGTACCACTCAAGATTGCAACGAAAGTGGGTTGAAGTGTAGTACATACGATATGGTGCTAATGAAGTCGTCCTTTTTCTTGTCCGACTCTTGACTCTGGATGCGACTGTACTCGACCATCAAAGAAGACCCAAATCCAAAAAATCCGCCAAGCTCAACGTGGGCGCTAAAAACGCGAGTCTCAAGACAGCTCCAACTGAAACAGCCTCCAAACCACCGAGAATTGAAGGAATCCCAAAGTGGAACGAACATTATTCTCTTTGCATTGGGGAAGTATTTCTTCAGTGCCTGCTGGTCTTTCTCACGCAATGCACCGAATGACTGCGGGTTCATTGAAAATGGCGGCGAAGATGGAAGATCTGGGGGTCCTTGTTGAGTCCCGGAGCTGGCAGTCTCGTCCTCATCAGAAGAAAAGGCTGTTCCATCTTGGTGGAAGTGCCAAAGACCACCACGCCGATAACGCCGCAAGAATCGGCGAGCGAAATGTAGATCCATTTCCGCAGCCGGGTGGGATTGTATCACCCCACGATTTTGGTCAGATTGAGCTTCCGTATCCGACATGGCCCAGATTGTGGCAAGTTTTCGCTTTGACTCTGAGTCTTGTTCCAAATCAAGAGTAGATGGAAGTTCTATGCGAGCGTTATTGCCGAAAATCACGACACCCCCATCTTTACCCAGGTTCAGGCTTTGTCGGATGGTGTCGGCGGCGCGTTGAAAAGTCTGGCTCATCCCACGGCTACTGGAATACGATGGTGACTTTGAGGCTCCTTGGCTTTTTTGTTCGCGATCTAAAGGGAGGGAGAGAGGGGAAGAAGGAGAGGGTGGAGAAGGAGTGCATCGAGGGGAGCGACCAGAGCGAGTTGACCGGGCAGATCGGGGAGAACGGGAAGAGCGAGTAAAACGAGTTGTATCGGAACTATCGGCACTCATTGTGTGATTTGTTGAAGATTTTGAGCGAATCTGTGCAGGATCTTTGAAATACGAGTCTGATTCATACTCGGTGGTCGAACAAGGAGTCTGATACGGGCTCTGCGTATGAGATAAGTCCTGGTCCCAAAGGCCAGCACTCTGGTATGTGGCTTTGTTAGAGGTCTCCGAAGTGACGGCACCTTGCACAAAGGAGTTGAGGCCTGAGAGCACTTTGGCCAAGCGATCCGCTTCTAACGATTGACGTGACGTTTCCATGTACTCCATGACGGCATTCGCTATAGTCCCGAGGGTTTCTTTGTGGGATTCCGTCAAAGATATGTTCGGTCGAGGATCGATCACATATAGACTTCCGATGGTGATGTCGTTGCTTGTGATCAAGGGTGTACCTGCATAGTACCGGAAGTAGGGAGCTGCGGCAACACAAGGGATATTGCAAAATGTCGGATGGTGTTGCAAATCGTCCACAATAAAGAATGGGAACCTTTCTTCGCTAGAGGATCGTAGAGTAATGGTTTTCTGTGGATGACACGGGCTCAGCGCAGTCCTTCATATTGAAAAGCCAAGACGAGACGTTCCACGTGAAGTGCAACTAGGAACCTGGTCCCCCAATGATGCTTGCATGGAATGGAATTTGTCGCTTACCTCACAGAGAGTCCCCGAAACAGGGCCGCGCGCACAGCCCATCCAGAGGCCATCGCCATCATCGTCATACAGATCATTCTTATCCAAATTGAGCGATTTTGAAGCCTCGGCTACCACGTAAAGCGTTTCCCGATCGATCAAACTGGAGAAATTCAATCGTTTAGCAATCATTTCCTATGCGTTAACCTCAAAGTGGTATCGCAAGCCATTTCATAAATCAAAGTCAACCAAAGCTGCGCGGATTGCTTCGTAGGCCTATTGAGGAGGGTGTGATGTACCTGATTATCGCCCGCTGAACACCAAGCCTCATCGCCGCCAATTGAGCGAGGGCCGTCAACACCAGATTGGGACTGGACTTTCCCGGAGGCTTCAGCGAGGTGTCGATGCATTTTCCGTTCGACTTTTCGGTCGGAAGCAGGGCTGGATTGTCGGGTTGAAAGTAATGGTACAGTTCGCGTGCGCGGCGTTCGCCATCCCGAAGTTCTCGGGCAGAACTCTCCATTTTGAATCTTGCGCCCGCACTTGTCTTCTTGCCCGCGTAGAGCCAAGCCCCTGCCAACGGCGATAATCACCCGACGTCCGGACTCGTCAATTCACGTCTCGGCCGTTCGTCGTCTATGAAGCGGTAATGGCGCGCAAAAGATAAAGCGATAGAAAATCTCGAATTGGTCGCAGGGTCGGCAGAGCAAGGTACGTATACGATCCTGGCGGGCTCCACCCATGACGTCAAGTGGCCCCTCACGGCTGGTCTCGACCCTCAACATCAATTGGCCGTGAGATCGATGGTTCTTTTAAGCGATCTTGCCTGGACCCCGATTAGGAGTCGGAAATTCCGGTTTGCGCCTCAGTGGCACTGGAAGGTAAAATGACCAGTCACAGGCCCGTTGTTGATTCCAATCTCAACGATGGTGGCGCAGGGTGATCTGAGCCGTCATGGGGAGTCCTAATGCGGTCGCAAAATAGAGACTGCTCGGGGATGTGGAGAACGGGCCTCCAGTCGTATGTAGATATCATGGAGGCTGAGGCAAGGGTGCGGTGAAGAGGGGCAATATCCCCAATTCAATGCGAACAGATCCCGGATCAACGAGCCCGTATAAGCGATGAGGCCGACATTCTGCCTGTCTGGAAGCTCGTCTCGTCCCAAGTATTGAGTATTAAGCCAACTTTCAATTCAAATTGACGGTATCAGAGCACTAGAGAACGCATGCTCATCATTGCACCCTATATTACACGTGTCGTTTGCAATTCCAGTGGCACTTACAGACCAGCAATGCATGAAGAGCTCAAGAAATGATGCCCCGAGAAGCTCCCCTGCCGCAAGATTTGAGAGATACTCAATACAGCTACTACAGTACCCCTGTGCTTATGGAAACTCGAAATGTAATATCATGGTGTAAATTGTTGAATTAATTGGATCTACTTCACTTTACTTTCCCCCGTAATTCCAATAACTTGATCCAACATGAGTTCTGAAGACTCAAAAATTTCCTAGTGGCGCCAGCAGCTAGCGACCAAGTGCTCGAAGTCACAGACCTGAGTCTTTTCCTGGTACGCGGTGCCTGGGCCACAAGTCTTCAGAACTGGGGCTCCACCAGCGGGGCACTCATAGAATCGATGGCAGTCCGAGGGATCGGCCCATGCAGCGGCGCCAGCGGCAGCCTCGGAGGCTGGTGCGGCAGTAGCACAGCTGAAGAGCGCAAAGGCCACAAAGGCGGTAATGGATTGGTAGGTGAGCTGCATGATTTCGACTAGGAAGACTTAAGTCAGTAGGCGCATTAGACAAAGCTCAATGGTGTCCCAAATATACCTGGTTTCTTCTCTAAAATCAAGATTTGAGATGGAGAATCCGGGGTTGCAATGTCAAAAGTATTGGAAAGGCAGATGACTGGTGGTGGTTAATGAATCCGGTGTCAGTGGGCCAACCTCTGGCTTCTTAAATATTCCAAGAATTATGTGGGCTAGTTTGTACGGCAAAAAGAGCGTCGCCAATTTTCGCCTTGATTGGAGCTTCAGTTCCCCTGTTTTTTCCGGTATTTGGTGTGGTTAACATGCAGCGTTCCTTTCACCACTGTCAAAATGGTCGATTAAGGGGCGTTGAGTGCTTCGAATGGAGATCATGATTTGCGACCGCATACTTTGCTTCATTCACTTGAGGGGAAATATTTGGATGTACGGGAATGTGGTGCCCATATGGCTGTTGATTCGTCCCAATGGACCGCCTGTCATGTTCTCGATCCCCAGGGCAAGAAGTTTAAATTGGTACACAATGTTGCCGTTTCATTCACCACATTTCATAAAAAAAGAGACTAAATTCTTCATGCGACATTGCGGGAAGCTAACCACATCGCTGGACACTTTGCATGTTTTGGCCAATGGATGTTGAATGTTTGGGCGTTCGGGCACCCTTGGTAATAAAGGACGTGGCAATTCTCGAGGGTGCATTCAAGGGGTCGAACAGAGAGGCACCATGTTATCCCTACCCCTCCATGCCACATTCCGAATCGGTAACAATCAATAATAATGCTCACTATCTGACAAGCATTTGTATGACAGACCAGATTAGTCCCTCCTTTGTTGGTGTAGATCTCGGAATTATTCTGTAGCAAAGGTGCATTTACTCATTCGAGCATATTTCGAAATGGAATGAGACTCGAAGCATATTTGGACGCTGAGAGACACATTCTCCACAACCTTCACCAACAAACATGACTTGCTGGAGCGTGTAGATTGTTTCCTAGACTGGAAAGACCTTTCAAAATGGGAATGTCCGAACCATCATTGCCAGAGACCCTCATAGATCACCTTTAAATCACCCATTTACCATATTTCCTATGCCACGTCTTGGCTTTGCCTTCCGGATTGGTGCTCAGCCCCTCGCCGCTTTTGCTCGCTGAGCGGAACTAAGCATAATTTGCCCACTGACCACAGCCTGAGCGTGAGGTACCTTGATAAACCGCAACACGCCAGCCCTATCCAAGTGAAATTCTTTTCGGTCTTTAGATTGCCCCTACTGTCCTATCGAAAATGCGTTGGCATCAATAATCTGACGGTACATTTTGGTACATTTACTGGCATTCATGGCACATAGATGGAGTCTAATGCTTAATCACCTAATCAATCTTTCAATTAACCTGCATGCTCCTGGGAACCCTTGCCTACTTGTTCCACTGTCTCCTGGACACGCATGGAGGGAGTACTAGTCTTAGAGCAATGACATGAATCTACTGGGAGACTGTAAGACTTACTCTGGGCCAGGCTCCACTAGGAAAAGACTGCTCTGGATGAAATGGTAAAGCAAAACTCCTCTCTACATTGAGCACGCGCACCGGAACGCTTGTTTGACTAACCGCCCTCCCGCGCCGGGCTAAGCAGTCCACTAAATGAGATTGCTCCTGGGAACCCGCTGGATAATTGGTTGGTTAATTGATTCATAGACTGTACCAACCGAGGAACCCGATGGATATTCGTGGGAGCCCATCAGACTCCATGCCAATTTGTGGACGCGTGTAAGCTATCTTCACTAATTTGCTTATGATCATACTTGTGAAGTTACGCAATCACAAGATAGCATTGTACGCATTGATGGGGCTAAAGATCCAAGGGGAACCAATTCAAATAAGATGATTGAATTAGTTGAAGAAAAGAAGAGACAAAACGGAAGCAAGGACCTGTTGAAGTATCCTTGCTTATATAACACGGGAAATGGGGTTCAAGTCCTCGTGACTTGCCAAATATCGGAAATCCTTTGACGGTACAAAGAAATCACGATATATGCTAAGTCAAAGCTGCTCTAATGGTCTTTCACTATTTCCACATTCCTCGACAATACTCAATTAGGTTCCTAGGAACACAAAACGTTAGTAGTACTCCTAAAGATATGCTCAAGATAGGCGGTGTCGATTTTAGTGAGAGTAATATATTTTCAAGCCTATCTAGGTCAAGCCATAACTATTATGTCAACACCACTCACATCTTTCACCTGCCACATTTCTCCACCATTTCCTAACCATCATCAAAAATGACATCCCGAGATCTCTGGTTCGACTAGGGACCCATGCGTGGGCGCTACGAGCGCGGCAGCATCATTACCACCGATGACGGAACCGAATGGGAAATCATCGGACGCCTCAAGCAAGACGACCTCCAGACAGAGGGCGAGTTGGTCACCCGACCCAGCTATGCCGCCCTGAAATTGCACTGCATGAAGGTCAACGTCGACCCGAGCGAGAGAAGCGCAAGCGAAACATTTGCGCGGGTTTATGTGCAAGTTCCCTACCTTGGGACGGAGTTTGACGAAGCTTGCACTCGCGCCGCGCAAGCCGATCCAGCCTTTCAGCCTGACGAGCTCGAGGCATATCGCACTCTCAGCGACCATCCAGTGGTCTCGACGTTCACACCGAAGTTCCTGGGATCTAAGGTGTCGGTGCAAGAGCTCTCAGGCTTCGTGCCAGGCGGGTTTCTTATCCTCGTTGTATGGGAAAGGGTTCCCGGGATCCCTCTCGGCGATACATCCGGACAAGAAGAGCAGCTAGCAAGAATTGTCCCACTTACTCTTCAGCAGCTCTTTTAGGACCAAGTCAAGTAATTCGTCTCTTTGCCAAATCTGCTGCGATCACCTTTCGGGGTCAACATACGTACTTTCTATCGTAATGAAACATCTTGCTGAGCATAAACTAGACTAGACTGTATATAAACCCATCAGTAATTTGCACAACTATTTAGTTGTAAATAAACAGTCATCCTCTCGATTACTTATCCCTAGGCTTCAGTCAAACTTGCTCGAATCATGTCCATACGCTCCTGCGACCGCGGCTTCAGATCGAAGTCAAACTTATTTGGCATGACATTGGAGCCTTCTGTATAGTCGTACCATGGGACAGGGATCTCTTTGCCAGACACGTCGACCTTCTTGCTGACATGACAGGACCACGCAAGAAGAGCAATTTGAATGAACAGTGATCGATCAGCAGTTTCAAGGCCTGGGCATATCCGACGCCCAAACCCAAATGCCGAGAACCGCTTGACGTTAGGATTAGTACTCAAAGGCTCTTTGTAGGTGGGATACCCCTTCTCCAGGAAGCGGTTTGGGTTAAAATTCTCGCTATCCGGATAAAGCTCCTCCTCTCGATGAATCGCCCATTGGTTTCCATGTACAATCGCCCCCTTGGGTATATAAAAACCCTCATACTCATCATCTTGGGTGAGTCTATGGGGCAAATCTATTTGGAAAGTCAGTTATTCCAGACACCACGGAGACGTTGCAAGCTTCTGATGGAATTCAACTTACTTCCTGGGACAACGGGTCTCCATCGCAAGACCTCCTTAACCACAGCACGCACGAGGGGAAGACGAGGTGTATCTTCGAAGCCGGGAACCCTTGAGGAGCCCACAACTTCATCGAGTTCTTTTTGCAATTTGGTCTGCCAATCGGGATAGTGACACATCGCCAGGATAAACGACTGCATGGCATTTGCAGTGGTTCCACTCCCTCCACCATACAGCGTTCCCAGTACGTATGTCACCTCCGGCTCACTCAGTTCCCATTTCTCCTGCTCCGAGAAAAAGCATCGAACGAAAGAAGCAGGTGTTTCTTCCGTATTCTGCTCATATTTGAGACGCGCCTCCTGAACCAATTGTCGGAAGTAGGTTGATTCGATCAGATGCAATGCCTTGGCTTCTTGCTTGAATGGCGCCAAAAACTCGGGAATATACATCATTGCTGGTATCAGCTCGACCAGGTATCCTCCAGGTGTAGCGATTCTCTCAATATTGTGCATTCTATCGGCTATCTTATTAGTATGTAGCGCTTCTTCTTCCTCGGTAGTTAGGATTTTGCCGTAGCCTTCGCGTAAGGATACAGTGGTAGCATAACGGTCGAACCAATAGATATATTGACTTGGAGATTTTACCATGTCAATGATCATGCGCTTTGCTGCCTCCCCCTGAAATGGTTCCCACTGAGCTGCTTTTGCTGGGGTCAACATTGCTGCAGAAAACCGTCTGCCGCGACGCCAATAATCTCCTTCACTACTAGATGCTAATAGGTCACCACTGCCAGTCACGAGGTGAACCATGTTAAGATGCCCACGATCAGAATAAATCGCACCCCTATGGGCCATCAGATCTTCTGCTATCTTCTGGGTAGAGATAATAACATGGGTGTCGCCCATGACATTGAGCTTGAAAATGGGGCCGTAGTGCCTTGCCATTTTGTGAAACTCTTGGTAGGCTCTTTCCTTCGGGAAATCCAGAAGATTCCCAATGATTGGATATCCTAGATATTGTACATCAGATCTAGAAGTTTTATTGTAGAGAGAAACCCTAGCAAATACCTTTGGGGCCAGGGAGTTCCCGGAGACCTTTGGGTATGATTGTCTTTCTTGACAGTTGTCTGGCGACAAAAAGTAGGACGAGCCCTACTACCAGCGATAAAAGCAATAAGCTCGCCATCTTGAGTGACCAAAGTAGTGAAGCTGTTTATGAAGAAGGAAATGTGTAGTAGGGATGATTTACAAAGGGAAATCAGCCAGACGTGGTTCCGCATGAATCACGTGGCATCATCTATGCGATTCGATACAATCGTAATCCGAGAGCTGAGTTTCAGCTAGCTGGGACGCCTAAACACTGAGTGGAATGGTCGGACCTGCGAGACCCTTCGGCTTTGTCACACCTTGTGGGGTCGGACTGCAAGATTGCGCTAACTCCCTCGGCTCGGATGCTGCACCCCTATGTTCAATTGCATCTGAAAAACTTGGTGTAAATAAAATTTCGGATGCGTTGTCGCAAATTTCTGTGAATTATAAGCATATGGTTCGGAAATGCGGCATTCGGTACTTTAAAAGCTATTTAGTCAAAAGAGTGAACGTGTGAACCTAATTTACCTGCATTGCTATGTGACAACTGGCAACATATCAAAAGAAAAAGCTCGGTAGTTCCTTCCGCTCTCCAATTTCCTTCCTCTTCTTCAAAGCCTTCTCCTCAGCCTTTGTAAGACTCTCACTTCTATCTGGCTTCGCCTTTCCCAAAATGTATGCCGCCCACTCCTCGACATCAAAGTCTGTGCCAATAGGATTGCTCACGTAGTTTTCGCCACCCATGAAAGCATTCGCATCCTCTAGCCGATCAAAATTCTCAACCTGTAACTCGATTGGGTGTAAGCAGTGTGGTATGATCTTGGAGTATCTAGTCTTAAATGGGACGTCTGGGATGCGCAGACATTGGAAGATGGTCAATGTCAGAGGAAAACCCAGCAAGCTAGTATCAAGCATTTAATGCAGAAGGTGGTATATTTACTAGAGAGAGAAGAAAGAGAGAGTAAAGTGAGAGTAAAATATAAGATAACTAATCTATTATTCTCTCACTAGGCAGTCAATTCCCATCTATCCCAACCTTAGTCTGATGAGCTCTGGCAGGAGCAGCTTTTGACTACAATCACTAGCCTAAGCCTACCCTCCCAAATCATCGAGAGCGAGCACTTCCAGAAGTTTCTACGCCCAACAGTCCGCCCCTTCGGTCCCAACCTTTCGTACTAGTCGCACAATGTAGCGCCAACTACAAAATATGGTTGAAGACCGACAGAAAGACATTCTTCGGATGCTTCCACCCTATTCAAATCTCTCTATTAGTCTAGATTGCTAGGTATCCCCCATTCAGCAAATATTTATAGCTATCAGTACTTATTTCCCAGACCAGAACTGGGATTTTAGGGAGGTGCTGCTAGGATTCGAACCCCTAGAAGACATACTTACTAGGACGAATCTTTCTGAGTTGCCCCTCTGCGTTGCTTCTCGATGTTCTTTCTACTGTACGTAGATGATACGTATTTTCTGCTCAGCAAACCCTCAATGATATTGTGTCCACGATTTGCAATGCCATTACAGGGCAATGACTATAACCTCACCCCCTGGCAGGCTTATCTGTGGGTCGGTCGGCCATTCAAACGGGCCTCAGTCGATTTCAATGTAATCTGCGCCTCTACGCCGCGGGGTCGTTGGATTGGGCCTCTCAAGTTATGTTTTGGGCAACTAAATACTTGCTGCCCCACCTTTTAGGTCAATCCAGCATACGCTCCGCCGACAGTGAATGGTTTCATTCGATATGTACGAAGACCGATGCTGTGGCGATACCGTTGCGCTGCGTATACTGCTCTGATCATGATTGACTGAGAGGATTAGATGCTTCATCTAGCAGGCTTTTTACTCTCTTCATAAATGACATCTCGTTTTTGCTCATTTGATTGGAGTGCTCTCTCGGACCAGTGTTTATGTATCTCGGATCCGAGCCCGGATCCGGATGGGTGTGCACTGAGCCACCCATGTATAAGAATGACGGCCGCACCCTTTCTATGTTTCTAACAATTATCCTAAACACCATTCTTCATTCTGATTCTGTATCCTGAATCTAAGACCGCGATCATCCCGATTTCAAAATGCACGCTTTAGTCATCGGAGGCAGTGGTCGCACTGGAAAGCTCGTCGTGGAGGAGCTGCTTCGAAAAGGTACGTTACACTCAGTTATACTCTGCAAAGCATGAAATGAGGATGTTCACTAATTTCTACAAGAGAATTATGTCACTGCCCTCGTCCGAGATCCCGCAGTGATCGAGAAGCGAGATGGCTTGAGCATCGTCAAAGGTGAGCTCATCCCGCTCTATAATTCAAATCCTCAATCTAACACATACCCTTTAGGAACACCTACAAGTGTATCGGACATTCGCAATGCTTTTCAAATTCAAATTCCAGATGTGGTGATTGTGGCCCTTAGCGCTCCCCGAGCCAGCGACAGCCCATTCGCCGCTCCCATTTCCCCTCCACGACTAATGGCCGACTGCAACACCAACATTGTGACCGTGATGAAAGAATTTGGCGTGAAGAAAATGGTCATTCTACAAGCCTTTGGCGTTGGTTCATCGTGGCCGAACATGTCATGCATACTTCGTTTGCTGATGAGCAAATCCAACATGAGCTATCAGTATGATGATCACAACGAAACAGACAGGGCGATTCGAACTAGCGGCGTCACATATGTTCTGGTTCGTCCTGCTAGGCTGGTAGATACTGATTTTCTGTCGACTCGAGAATGGCCGCACGATGGCAAGGGGATTCCCCTGATGGCTACTGCCAGCCGTAAAAGCGTGGCTCAATTCTTGGTGGATGCGGCGACGAAGGATACATGGGATGACAGTGCCCCCGTTATCTCGAATTGAGTCAAGTCTTGTGTATTAGTTAGGAATAAGTCGGTCTGGTTACATTGATCAAAAGAAAGCGTTTTCCCAAAATATTTGTTTTTACATTGTGGGGGGGATATGCTGTGGGCTTGTATTTTTCTCGAGCTTCTTACGAAACCCTAGTCGCCTATGCCGTACTCCAAGAATAACGATCAGGCTGAATTGAATTTTGAATCTATATTCTCAAATTCTCGATCTCGCTGCACACGGCATTGACCACCTCTTGGGTATTTGACGTGCCTCCTAAATCGGGCGTCAACACACCCGCAGCACAAACCCTCTCGACACATCCCATCAGCTTATCTGCCGCATCTTTTTCACCAATCCAAGTCAGCATCTCCGCTGCCGACCAGAAGGTAGCGACAGGATTCGCAATGCCCTTCCCAGTGATATCAAACGCACTACCATGAACAGGCTCGAACAAGGACGGATTCTTGCGCGTCGGGTCCAGATTCGCCGAAGGAGCCACCCCAATCGACCCCGCCAGGGCAGCTGCAAGGTCTGACAAAATATCCATGTGCAAGTTTGTGCCGACAATGGTGTCGATAGACTGCGGCTTTGCCACCATGCGGACAGTCATCGCATCCACAAGCATCTTATCCCATGTCACATCGGGGAAATCCTTCGCAACCGACGCCGCGACCTCATCCCAGAGGACTAGTCCATTTCGCATGGAATTACTCTTCGTCACCACTGTCAGCTGCTTGCGCGGTCGAGACTGAGCCGTCTCGAATGCGAAGCGCATGATGCGCTCAATGCCCACGCGCGTAAAAATGGCAACTTCCGTCGCGGCTTCCCAAGGTTGACCGACGTGTGAACGTCCACCCTGACCAGCATACTCGCCTTCGGAGTTTTCACGAATGAGCATCCAGTCAATCCCCTCAGTGGCGGTGTTGAGGGGGCACTTGGTGCCTGGGAATGTCCGCACTGGTCTCACATTCGCGTAGAGTTGAAGGGGACCTCTGATGGCGAGTAGGAGTCCCCACAGTGAGATGTGGTCTGGCACGTCTTTTGAATGTTAGACTGTACTTCACAAGCAAATCTCATAGGATCGTACCTGGGGCGCCCACTGCTCCAAAGAGTCCGGCGTCGAACTTGCGCAGCGTATCAAGACAATCGTCGGAGACATATTTACCATGCTCTTTGTAATATGCCGTTCCCCATGGGATATGAATGAAATCCATTTTGAAGCTCCCGAGTGTTTGGGCGAGCTTCTCGACCACTTGGATCGTGGCGCTGACCACTTCGGGGCCGATGCCATCGCCCGGGATAGACGCAATACGATATGAGTGCACCATGTTCGCGAGAATTTATATCTAATTGATTTTTCTACAGATGTGGGAATTTCCCGCGTTTTATACCTGATGTCTGTCGCCCATTTCAGGTGGACTCTGGCTGATGGTTCATCCCACGGTCGGCAGAACTTTCAGGCGATTTCTTCCCCCGCCATCTCTCTTTCCTTCATCTCCAACCCATTCACCAAAATTGCAACGCCAAACGACAAGTATGAAAGAAAAGAAGCCATCAAGAATCACTACTGCGTGTAATGCTTGTCGATCACGCAAACAGAAGGTGGGTTGAATATCCAACAACCCCATGAATTGCAGACTGACAAGAGTCGACTTGAAGTGCAGCGGCAAGAAGTAAGGAGTCCATGATTTGGAAGCATTGAAATCACTCCGCTGATTGAAAGAAGGCCTGTTTGTGAGCAGTGCTACGAGTATAACCGGCCGTGTAACTGGCCCGAACAGTTACGACGGTACGTGTGAGATCTAGACACCCACGGGCTCGCTAATACAATTACTAGGGGACCCGCTAAGGGATATATTGAAGCATTGGAGCATCGACTACAAGTGACAGAGAGTGTTCTTCTAAGACTACTCTCTCAAGTCTCCGATCCCGAGCTGTCCAAGGTATTCCCTACAGACTCGTTACTCAGCGACGGCAGCGGCTACGCACCATTGGCAAGACTTGAAAAGAAAGGCATTGAAGAATGGTCTCGATATCCTCTTGATTCGGTACAGAGCATCAGGAAATGGCAGCGGACATGTACAGGCCAAGGAAGCGACGAAGTTGGTTGTCAATCCGTTGAGTCTGAACCTTCATCCACGAAAGTCCAGGGGCGAAAGAAGCAAAACATGATGGATACCCACAGGCAAGAGCAAATCTCTTCGTCAATACAAATGACCTCTGGGAACTCTCCAAGTGGACGTCCACTATCTGGGCCTGGACACCGAGCTACCTTTGCAGAGATAGGATCTGAATCACCAGGTCGCTCGGATCATGGAGTTAGAGGGTCCGACGACGACGACGACCGGGATGTCAATACCACCATGCAATCCCGCAGTTCTTGGGAGGGAGCACCGTCGATCAGCTTTCAAGAGCAATTTATGTGGTAAACACAGCCACCTTAAGGGTGCAATAGAACCGGGGGAAGATGCAAGTGCAATAGCAATCTCGGAATTACCCCGGGGGAGCCGCCCCGCAGTTTGAACACCTGCTTCCCCGCAATCATTCAACCTTCCAATCGCCCTCTGTCGTGAACTTCAGTAGAAATGGTCCTGGCTAAGAGGTCCCGGCCCCACGGTGGGGGTGGGGGCTTCTTACTCAGAGGGTCTTCGTGGTTACGATTTAATCGCATCAATGAATCTGCTACCCTCAGGCACTGACTATACACTAAAGTATGGCGATCAAGAAGGTGATCCATCAACACCCTTAACATCAGTCACTTATTAACTTCTGTCACAGGTAATCGTCGTCGGAGCAGGCCCTTCAGGCCTAATTCTTGGGCTTCTTCTCGCGAAACAAGGCATTGAAGTCGAACTCCTCGACGCTGGCGCCCAGCTAAACGACCAGCCTCGCGCAGCACATTATGCCTCCCCAGCAGCCTATGAGCTCGAACGAGCCGGTGTTCTGGACGATGTTAAAGCACGCGGCATAACACCCAAGGGATTCGCCTGGCGAAAGATGGACACCACATTCATCGCAGGCATGAGGCTCGATGTATTGCCAGATGACTATCCCTACAAGATGCAAGTTCTTCCACTGGATCGCCTCGGACTTCTATTGTATGAGCATATTCAGCGCCAGCCTACTGCACATGTGAAATGGTCTCATCGTGTCGTAGAGATCGGTCAAGATCAAGACAAAGCATGGGTCGACATTGAGACGCCCGAGGGCACAGTGCGATCCGAGGCAGAATATGTTGTTGGGTGTGATGGGGCGAGTAGTACCGTGCGGAGGAAACTTTTTGGTCCTGAATTTCCGGGTGAGACTTTGAATGCACAGATCGTTGCCACGAACGTCAGTATAATTCTTTCACTCGTATTAGAACATTTCCTCACTCACAATTAACAGGTTTACTACGACTTCGAGCGCTTCGGTTACTGGGATAGCAACTTTATCGTCCATCCCACGAACTGGTACATGGCAGCTCGCATCACCGCGGACGGGCTATATCGTGTATCGTACGGAGATATACCGGGTCTCACCAAAGAGGAGTATATCGCGCGTCAACCCCAGCGGTGGGAAGAAATTCTGCCCGGGAACCCGAAGCCGGATCAATATAAGATTGTCAATCTGAGCCCGTATAAACTACAGCAACGGTGTGCGCCGAGTTTTCGGGTTGGGAGGATGCTTCTTGCGGCAGATGCAGCACATCTTTGCAATCCATTGTGAGTACAGACATGAAGGTTGACTGCATGTGCGTTAAAGATTGATTCTTTGTAGTGGTGGTCTTGGCCTTACGGGCGGCATCGTCGACGTTGGAAACCTTTTCGACGCGCTGGTGGGCATCCACAATGGGGTGGCAGACGAAACTATCCTTGACAAATATGCCGAGGTTCGGAAGCGTATGTGGGAGGAGGTCATTGATCCTATGTCTCGCGAGAATTTCCGCCGGCTTCATGATCAGGACCCGGATAAAGCGCGGGATAATGATGCCTTTTTCCAAACACTGATCGAAGCTGAGAAGGATGAAGATCTTGCAAAAGAGTTTGCTCTGGTGAGTACTCTTTCTATATTCATTCTTGAAAGATGGTATCCTAACGTGTTCGGTAGGGGTTGAATGTGCTGCAGCATGATATGACTCAATACTATACCAAGAAAGATGCATAGCCGACGAATGTATGAAAAGACTGAGTAGAATGATCGAGGAAGTATTATAACACATCCCAGATATTGATGGTGGCCACTCTGAAATGGCCCTTATACCATTGCTTCTCCACCGCTCGTGCTCCTTTCCTCCACACTGGGCTTGTCGTATTATTGTCCTTCACGAATTCCACATAAATGACCCATCATCGAATGAAAACAGATCGGTCTCAAAATTAGTAAATTCGGTTGCGAGTAGAGATGACTGTGACAGATCAGACATCTGAGGGTTCGAAGACGAGAACTGCAGCTGGGTGTCCGATGGCAAAATAGCCTCATTGGACTGAGTCTGTTGACTTGTCAGCAAGTTCACACGTGTCGGATTTACGGATTGGTACCATTTTTGCCAAGTCTGCCAGCTGCAGCTCAAATGATTGCTCTGCAGCCGTTGTCAGTAAGTGTTGCCGGCAGGCAGATAGAGCCTTTTTGGCTCCATGAGAGATGGTTCGATCTTTTTGTTCGGTAGTACCTCGAGCGCGTACTGAATGCAGAACAACTGATAACAGAAGAATGTCTTTGATGACACAGGTTTTCTCGCCGATTCGACGAGTCAAAGTAGCCAGCGTGTTTTCAACAGCGTTTATCAATCTAGCTTTGCTATGCATCGGATCATAGGCTGGGCTTCCTGCTTTCTTGGATGGCGATTGTATAGCTGAGTGTTGTTTGGAGAGCTTCATATGTTTGCAGATGCTAAGAGCAGACAAGAGGATGTCATTCTGGAAAAGCGTGCCAAACGAGTTCCAGTAGGTGCTCAAATTGAAGGTATCAAAATCGGAAATGCTGGGATCGAAATGATCTTGGTAGGACAGGATTGCCAGTGAGGATTCAAGACATGTTCTTCGTAACTCGCGAAATAACGGGTCGTCATGGTTGCTGGGGGGATCATTGATAACTGGACGGTAGAGGCAGAGAAGAGGACGGCGAAGATAGAGATCGAGAATGACATTCTGTAGGACAATTGATGGGTCCTGGCTTCCCACTTCGGGATCCGGCTTTAGGTAGGATGGAATTCCATGTAAAACTTGTTCAAGTTCGCGTCCCTGTTCAAGGCGTTCTGTAAGACTGTCATGCGCAGATTTATATTGTGCAATTTTCATAGCCCTGATTCGTTGAGACAAAGAAGTAGCCAAGACGATTTGAGAAGATGAATCGGTGTTCTCGTCTAAGGGCTTGCACAGTGGTAAGCTGAGCGTCGACTCATCAAAGTCTTCGTCATTGAGATTGCTGGGAAATAGATGGTCAAGGTTAAGATCTGGTATCAAGGTAGGCATCCCCGCGGCAATAGACGCTTGGAGATCCATCTCAAGGATTGTGACCCAAAGTCGGCGTCGGATCTCCGCTTGAAAAAACGAAAGCTTCGTGGCTTGGAATAGATTTGCATGAAGTCCCATCGTCATGGCAGATCGAACGAGGGCGCCGCTTGTTTTCCATTGTTCTTCCACCGACACGAGGCGCAGCTGAGAAGAGAGAAGGTGCAGGGTTTGCACCTGAAGTGAAGAAAGCTCAACTGTTTCCTTGCGTGGGAGTCGCTGTACCCAATCTTGAATGAGCCCAGGTGCGACTTGCTTGAATTTATTCCATAATGCAGAATGCTCCGATGCAGCTGGAGGTGACTCGAACCAAGCAGCCACGTTTAATATTGAGACAAGAAGTGGCATAAAGAATGACGCCAAGGAATTGGGGCTCTTGGGGCCTAAATTTTCCCAGAAAACCTCATACTGACGCAAAAGAGAAGGTATATGCACAATTCTGAACGTCTTCTCAAAGTTCTTCGTGTAGACCTCAAGCAGACGGTCACAGACAGGCTTTGGGGGTAGAGTCTCCAAAAGATGCTGCATCTCCGGTAAGGTATCCAGGCAAGAGACTGATTCTGGCGAAGAACTCGTCAATTGAGACTTGGAGTGAAGGAATTGCACTTCTTTGGCTAGTCCCACGAGAGCCGAGTCACTGGAGCATCGATTGATGAATTCCTTCGCGTCCGCAAACTGGAGGACTCTTAGTGTCTGACCTTTTTTGGAGAAGAGGCCGAGTTGATAGACATACTTGATTGAGTAGCGTGATTCTGTTGTTTTGCCCGTGGTAGCGGGAACGAGATCCCTTGACTACAAGTGTCCCAAGAAAACCAGAACTCGACAGAGTTGTATCAAACTGTGGCCTGCTTTGACGTTCAGATTTTGCGCACTGATGAGGGGTTGTCTTCATACCGTGCGCATTGAACAGGGGCATCTTCGATCGGCCCGAAGACCCCTTGGGAATGCAGCGCGAGGAGTTCCTCAAGCTTGGTGACTCGCATCTGTAAATCTTCAATGACGCCAACACCCGCTGTCACTGGAGTGGTGAGATGATCTTGATTCTGATCAGACTCATTAGAATTAGATAATTGAACTCTCTTCGGCCTGAGATGCGACTCGGTAGGCTGTTGATTGTAGGTGCAGTCCGGACGGCAGCCCGACTTGATACAGTTCTGACAAGGCACGGCACGGTTACATTTCAATTTCTTTTCCCTGCATCTAAGACAGGAAACAACTGGCCGCGGTCTTTTGCGTGTCTGCGGCGTCTCCATCGTTGCATTCGCATTCGCGTCAGCAATGTGAAGAGGAGAATGCCAAGCGGCGCACAAGCGCCCCCAACTAGTCAAAGTGGCGCAATACCGATTCTTCACATCAGCACAACACTGTAATTTCGGTTTGTTGACTCATTTTCTACAATCGACTTCATGGCCCAGGATTAAGTAGAAAATGATCAGAATGGGTGTTTACTCTGGCTTTCTGTTCTAATTTTCGGTGGTTTTCTATAACCCATATTTGGGCACCAGCCATAAGATTTGACGATTTGTGGAGACCCGTGAATGATCCAGACATACTCACATCAATGGTCAATTGATAGGTCAATTGATAGCATAAATCGTCAGTCCTTTTATTCAGAAGCTGGGGTAGTGCTGCCCGACAATATCAAACAAAGAATTGAAATCCGCCCCTTGAAGCAGATCAGCAATATCTAAGTCAAAATTCGACCCACCAAGGTGACCAGAGTCTACACTTTGGAAGTGAAGCTCTGATGACGGCGTCATATTATCGGCCAGTGTCGCCTCTCCGTGGAGACTGCTTGGCTGGAACAATTCTGGTGAGACTGACCCAGGTCGCGTCTCGCGGAAATGAGTGTCTTCAAGCACTCCTTCGGGTTGCTCCATTTGCAAATCGACAATTTTAGGCAAGCTTGAGTCATTGCGCCGCAAGGTAGTCGAGTCAAGTGGATGAATTTCGCCGGGGCGCCGCTGGGTATAGGCATGAGGATTCGTGCTGTTAGCATGACGCTCGATTTGTTTGATTTTCGTAGACAATAAGGACAATGCTATCTGGCAATGTTTGGCTGTATCCCACTGGGGAGACATGCGCTTCAGAAATTCCGAACAAGAGTCGATTTCCCTGTTGACATTCAGTCCTAAGTTCATTTCGCTGACCTTGAATTGAAGATCTAAACTCACTGCAAGCCCTTCTTCAGAACGTATTGTTTGAGTTGGCAAGCAAAAGCTAAGACCAAGCCTGACATCCAAGCTGCAGAGACAAAGCCCGGCCAGAAGAGTGCTTGGCAACTATCCACTTGCAATCTCAACGCCGCGAGAATGGATCGTGCAGCGCCAATGCAGGTCTGCAGCCCAGAACAAAATTCTGCAGTTGATGGGTCCAATGATAAGGAGGGTCGGTGGAGGATAAGGATGAGATGCTGGTAGAGGACGGTAAAGAAAGGGCCAAAGTCAAACGAACTGCCTGAATCAGTAGCTAGCACCCGTTTGCCGCCCTCAGATGACTTCCCTTGGAGTTCAAGAGGAAGACTATTCCACCATTTATGAACGTCTGTCACTAAGAAAAGGACGGAACTGCGGCGCACCGAACGCACTAAAATGGACTTATGTAAAAGTTCAAGTGCACGGCCGGTGAGTGTTCCGGAATCAACATAGCTGGCAAGCACCCTTTCCCTTTTGCGGCGATCTGCGCCTGCATCTAACGGCGAATGCTCTCTAGATTTTCGATTATCATGCGATACTGGATTCCTAGATGAGACACTGGACTGTAAATCCCTCAGTCGTCGAGGCGAGTGGATTTCCGGCGCAGCTGGTAGGCACACATCGATGTCCGAATCCTGGATCCCAAGCGGCAACCCCAGTGCTTGGCTCAGGTATCTATCAATCGCATATGCACACCAAAAAATTCGTTTGCGCAATTGTCGATCATGCGACGAGAGCTGCGCATACCGGAACGGACATCGGTGGAGGCCAGCATGCATCATGGATCGTAAAACGCATCCACCGAACGTAGACGCCAGGCGTAGGGACATTTTTGCAACCAGATAAACCTGGACGGCTAGAAGGGCTTGAAGTGAAGCAATGTCATGTTTTGCTGCTAGACATCCGAGTAGTGATGTTACACTGCTAGGCGATTGAATTCGACAGGTAGGTGGTAGTTCAAGGTCTGGACGAAGCATACTTCCTAGATTAAAGATACATTGCAGAATCACCGTCCAGCATGCATTTCGATGATTCGAGCTCCTATCGAGGAGTGGAGTATTGTCTCCGGTGCTGGAGTATAACTTTTCCATGGCCTGCAGGAAAGTGGGACCATGTAGGAAGGGAAACAGAGGATGCCAAACTTTGAAGTACATCATCATAAATTCTTTCGAAGCCTCCAACGGCGGTGCGCTGCCCATGTAAGCCGCAATCTTGGGGTCGTACTTCCATGGTGCTGGTGACTCGGCCTCGACGGGTGTGGCCGAGTCAAGCTTGGATGATGTCGTACGTTGTCGCTTCCGGGGTGAGTCTTCTGCACCCACAAGGGTGTCTTCAGCCGTGGGAAAATCTGTCTCTGAGGATCCCGATGCATCTAGCCCAGCGGAGAATGCACGCTTCACGGTATTGATGAAGTAGACGCCGCTGGAGCTTCCGACGAACTGGCTATCCTCGTTGGAATGTGCCGTGAGGGAACCAATTTCTGATGTTCCAGGATTATACTCTGGTGGCTCCATGCTTGAAAGCACATTCTACGGCAATGTAGAGACAGCTAGCGATGGATTTAGTCGTGAGTCTTGCTCTTAAGGGCGATTGATTTCGCAGTCATCGTGCTTAGTCATCGCTTCATTCCGAAGTTGGCAAAAATTGAAATTCACCAATCTCTGCTTCCAAGGGTTACATCCGTTAAGAAACGTTTACGATGGAACGAATGTTAAAACAAGCAACCGGGCCCGTGGCCATTCCATTAAATTTGGAAGCCTGTGCTCTCGAACTCAGGCACATAAAGGGACTGCACGCAAGACCCTTCCGCGAGGAAGTCATAACTCTATGTTACACTTGTGAAGGATTAAAAGGAGGAGGTACGAGGCAAAAGGGGGGAAAAGGTAGAGAGTAAAGGGTTGGGGGACAGGAAGAGAAAGACGTCACAACTCCCTCCCGGCAAACAATAAAGAAAGTAAGGTAGATCATCAGAAAAACCCACATCCAGCGCCCAAAGAGAAGAACTTTTACCGACCCGAGGACACAAAGCTGTCCCCCATTGCGAGCTTGGGCATTCGTCCCTCCTCAAGAATCCAGGGTAAAGGAGACGAGAGAAAAGTCCACGCAGGAGTGTACTAGGGAGGCGGGAGGAAATTGGAAAAAAATGTCGTGCCGCGTTCACTAAACACCAGAAATAGGTGACACTAACACAAGAACTTTTCAAACCGAGGGATATCGAGATCGGAGGGAAGAGGGGAAAAACGAGAAAGGGTCACACGGTAGTAGACAAAAAAATGAAAAAGGAAAAAGGAAATGGTCATCAAAAAAACGTGCGTTCCAAGATTTCCGAGCGCGGGCAGATTCATCGTGAGCCGAGTCTAGTTCACAACTTCTGCACGGAGCTAGACAAGACAGTCATTTAAGACTTGTTCTCCTCCGAGGAAGCCTCCTTCTCGGCCTCCTGAGGCTTGGCCTCGCCAGCCGCCTCGCCCTCGGTACCCTTGTTCTTCATGTACTCGTCATAAACGCTGAGGGCCTCATCGACCTTGGCGCGGAGTGCCTCCTCATCATCAAGCCTAAAATAGTGATATTAGCATCGTGTTGCGGGGGGCGGGGGTGTGAAAACTGGGAGCCAAAAACTTACAGGCCAAGAAGCTCAGCGTTATCCATCTCCAGAAGCATGCCAGTGATCTTGCCGGCAAGCTCAGGCTGCTGGGCCTGGATCTTGGGGTAAAGAGCCTCACCGAGCATCTGCTTCTGCTGGGCAGGAGGAGCGTTGGCGAGAGCGGGGTTGCTGGAGGCGGGCTGCTCCTGACCAGGCTGGCCGGCAGGGGCCTGACCACGACCTTGACCACGGCCCATCTGGGGACCACCACGACCGTAGCCGGGACCACCACGCATACCCTGACCCATGGGCATACCAGGAACCTGACCGCGGCCACCAGCACCACGGCCGAAAGCGGGGCCCTGCATGGGGTAACCCATACCATTAGGCATACCAGGGCCCTGCATGCCCATGGGCATGCCCTGGAAGTTAGGGGGCATCTGCTGGCCGGGGACCATGCCGCGACCGCCCTGCTGAGGGAAGGGACCGGGGAACTGACCGGGGCGACCACCGGGCATGCCGGGCATGACCATACCACCCTGGGGAGGGAAGCCCATACCACGCTGAGCGGCGGGGATGAAGCCCTGCTGGCCGGGGCCGTAGAAGACGGCGGGCTGCATGTAAGGCTGGGGCATACCAGCGGCAGCGGCGGCCTGCTGCTGGCGGATGGTGTTGCGAGCCTGGATGCTAGCCTCGAGCTGGCTGCGGCGGACATCCTTGCGCTGGGCGAGAGCGACGTAGAGGGGCTTGCCGTTGACCATGCGCTGGTTCATCTCGGTGACAGCCTTAGAGGCCTCATCGGGGCTGCTGAAGCAGACGAAGCCGAAGCCCTTGCTCTTGCCGAGGCCCTTCTTGTCGGACTTCTCGCCCTCCTCCTGCTCCTCGCTGTCCTCCTCCTTCTTCTTCTCCTCCTCGGGCTTCTCCTCGGACTTCTTCTCCTCCTCCTTGGTCTCAGCCTCCTTGTTCTCCTCGGTCTTCTCCTCACCCTCGGAAGCGGGGCTCTCGTCGCCGACAGAGTCGCGCATGACCTTAGCAGAGGTAATGGTGCCGTAGGGAGTGAAGAGGTCGCGGAGCTTCTCATCATCAACGTCGTCAGTCAGGTTCTTGACGTAGAGGTTGACACCCTGGTACTTGGAGGCCTTCTCCATACGAGCAGCCTCGTACTGCTTGCGCAGCTCCTCCTCACGCTCGTGCTTCTTCTGAGCACGGCCAACATAGAGCTTCTGGCCCTTGACGTCCTTGTCGTTCATCTCCTCCACGGCGGCCTGCGCGCTCTCATGGGTAGAGTAGTTGACGAAACCGAATCCACGGCTCTTGCCATCCTGGTCGTGGCTGAGAGTGGCGGAGGTGATCTCACCGAATGCCTCGAACATAGTGCGGAACTCGTCATCGGTGATCTCGAGCTCGAGGTTCTTCACGTAGATGTTGGTGTAGTTGGCCTTCATCTCCTCGAACTTGCTCTGGCGGTCCTTCTTGGAGATGTGGTGACCAACAAACACCTTCTTGTCGTTAAGAAGCATACCGTTAACATGCTTGATAGCGTTGTTGGCAGCCTCGGCAGTCTCGTAGTGGACGAAACCGTAACCCTTGGAGTTGGCGAACTCATCCTGGGCGACCTTGCAGGACAGAATGTTACCAAAGGCAGCGAAGGTATCGTGAAGAGCCTTGTTGTCAATGGCATTGTCAAGGTTCTTGATGAACACATTGCCCTGGCCAGTCTTGCGCAGAGCGGGGTCACGCTGAGACCACATGATGCGGCAGGGCTTACCCTTGATCAAAGTGTAGTTCAAGTCCTCGAGGGCGCGTTCACCGTCGGCGGTGTTGTTGTAGTTGACGTACGCATAGCCGAGAGAGCGGCGGGTGACAGCATCACGGCAAACACGGATGGAAGCAACCTGGCCGATGGAGGAGAACAGCTCGTAGAGCATGGCCTCGGTCACGGAGGGGTCGAGCTCGCCGACATAGAGGGATGCGGAGTGGGGCTGGTTGTTGGCAGCAGCACCCTCGCCGGCGGTCTCGGGAGCAGCAGCAGGAGCCGGAGAGCCGTTAGCCTCGGGGGAGGTGGCCGTGGGCTCAGCGGCCGGGGGGTTGGTGGCGGTTTCAGCAGACATTTTGGATAGCTGTTGTTACTAAGAATGGTTTAGCAAAGACTCTCTCCGAAATTGCAAGTGGGATGAGAAGGAAACGAGGGGCTCAGTAAAAGAACCATCGTAGATCATGAAGTCTCTGTGGTAATTGGGCAGAGGCAAATGATAACAGTGGATGAGGGCAAGGGGTAGACAATCACCAAATGAAAATAATGACTTCCACGGATGAATCGACAAAGAAAAGGGCTCAAAGGAAATGGCACAGCGACAACCCAAGAATAGGTCGGAGTGACGATAATCTCGAGCAGACGGAGAGCGAGGCAAAGCGAGGGGAGAACGAGGACGCAACTAACCTGGAACGTGGAAAGAGGCGGTTGAAGGAAAATCTTCCACACACCGCACAATGGAGGGGATTGGAGATAAGATAAATGGGTTTTTTTGAAGGGGGTTTTTCGTGTTTTTTTTGAGGGTTTTTTTTAGGCTTTCGAGAAAGATTCGAAAGGAAAAAAAGAGTTCCCTTGGAAAGAGAGAGGGGTGAATAGACGAGGGATGAAGAAGAAAAAAAAAGTTGACCCGCGAAACGCCTTCTCGAAAACTCAGAGAGAAAGAGGAGTGTTCCACTAGTCCTGTTTTGGTGTTCTTCTTGCCGCTTTAGTTACCCTCCATAATCAGATGACTAATGTCGCCGCTTCAAGGGCTTTGTGCTGGTCACGAGATTCGTCTTGATTTTCTATGTCGAGCATTGCTGCTCATGTAATTCCAGTACAACCTGGAGAGAAAAAAAAAAAAAAAAGAAGAAAAGGGGGCAGAAGGGTAAGGAAAATGAAACTTAGAGGCATTGCTAGATATTTACTATGTAAATGCTAGTTGCTATTTCTGCTGCGGTGAGAACTTGACAATAGTCGCCTAGCTATATGCCGATGCGATTGTTCGCCTCCGGCCCAATGAGCGGCCCGTGATTTCGACGCCGATGCTATGCATTCTCCAAATAGGCCATCAACTATATGACTACATACACAAAGAGAATAATGTTACTGAGGAGAGGGTGTGCCAGGAAATGACATCCTTAACTTAGGTCAAATCCAGCTCCTGAGCTCACTGCATACAGCAATTTGCTCCGCAAGGTCTCCGCATTGGAGTAGCGCGGCAGCTTCAGGAGGTTGACACAGGTACTTGTGCTCGGCAGACGCTCCTGATCCTCACTCGAGTCTCGAATGCTGAATCGTGGGTTAAGGTGGCTGAACCCAAGTAGCGGGGCTCGAGGTGTTGAGGTCACGAAGCGGAGGACCTTCTGGCGCTCTTCGTTGCTCATGTCATGCATCACCTTCCAAAACAGCTTCACCGTCTCGTGCTCCTCATTGTCGTCACCAATGGTGTATACACCACCGTATTGTGTGTTTCGCCGAAGATCTTCCACGTCGATATCGGCGTTCTCGCCGCTCACCAGAGTTTGCAACTCGGCTTGGTTGAACATAGACAGCCATGCGGGCTGAATCATTTGCCCGAGACCCTGCAGGAAAGCATTGGTCTGGTATTGTGGTTGCAGTTGTAAACGGTATCGGGCAATGTAGGATATATACACCAGTCGATTCTGGTTGGTGACCGGAATAGACGAGCCACCAGGCCTCAGCTCTTTCGTTATTGTGCGCGTCACTGTACGGTGGCCTGGTCCAGGTATCGAGATCGTATCGGCCACTGTGAAGTCCAGGGCAAAGTCTTCAACGTCTCCGGGGTAGTTCTTTAGTTGCAACTAGGTCGTACCAGTTAGCGATACTCGGTTCCAGAAGAGTTCGTGTACTCACAAGGCCTTGATAGAGCCCCGCATCAAGATCCTTCAGATCATTCAGGTTAGCCCGATAGGAGGACTCCTTCATTGCAGACCCCGTCCCTCCAGTCAAAGCCCATTTCAGCAAAAAGAACGGTGCAAAGTTGACATCGACCAGAATACCCTCGTAAAGACACTTTCCAATTACTCGTCCAAGAAATTCGTAGCGGCGGAGAAGATCTCGGATACTCCCTTGCCATTCGGGACTAGACTCGCTCACACCACTTGCTCGTAGCTGTCCCTTGCACTGTTCAAGTGCTGTCGGGTTCGGGTAAAGCAGGTGTTGGTCATTCTCGGCAAACATGCTGCTGGAGTCATTTTCGGTCTTGAATGCTTCGGAAGTGATGCTAGTCAAAAACTCCTTGGTCACACCACCACCATCAATACCTGCCTCCATGGTCCCGAATTTATCAATAAAACTGATTTGAATTGGTTCTTTGAGGCCGTCTCCAAGCTGGTAAAACTGTTCGAGAGCATCGTCGAAGACGTGTTCTCGGCGAATTTCAGCTTGGTGCCGCGCAAGAACGGCTTGCACGGCAGGGTGACCATCGATCATCTGCCCCATCGCAGCTTGGGCAACGGATGCGCGCCAAAGATCAGCGTCAACAAATCCTCGTCGGCGACGATGCTGGTCATGATAGATAAATTCGCGGAAGATCTGCACTCGGGTGGCGAACGGGATGAAGAAGGGCATGTTTCGCAGGATCTCCAGTCTAGGTGCGATGGCAGCCAGAATCCTACCGCGAGCAACTCGCTGCTGTTGGCGACGCATAGCCTCGACCCTGATTGTCTGCTGCGCGTGCCCAGCTCCAGCTAGACCGAGAGGCACGTTCGTTTCTTCTTCTTCCATAGGCTCGGCTTCGTCATTGTCCTCGGCCCGAGCTTGGAACTCGTGTCGTTTCTCTTCTTCTGCGACGACAGAGGGAATGAATCCTTCCATGTCAAAACGACTGGTCATAAGCCAGTGATCTTTGGGCAGGAATTTCCTTCGCGAACTGAAAAATAACGTTAGAATGCGTGCTTACTCCTATTTTCTTTTTTCGACTTACTCTCTTTCATGCAGCATCCGAAGCAATCCAGTAACTAGTCCCTTGAAGTATTCGAGAGGGATGCCCGTCACTCCAGGGAGATTGTTAGACTGGTTTTTCGTCTCCAAATCCTTTGTGCTGGGAAGCACTTCCGAAGATGCATTGGTCGTGTTATTAAAGTAGCTGCTGAGGCTTACTGCCGTTGGCCGAAGTGCAGGCTCACTCAAGTCGACCGCATTCCAGTAAAGGGTGAAAGCAAGATTCTTGAGGAAGATCGTCATATCCTTGACATCTTCCAATGGCAATGCGCTTTCTCGCGTCCACGATGTCTTGCTAAGCTTGGGGGATGCAAAAGAAGAGGCGCTAGAGAAAAACTCATCATCATCTGTGACTTTTAAGACAAAGGTATAGAGTTCCAAGAAAAGAAGAATGGTTGTCCACTCCTGCTCTCGTTGGTCTTGAGGCACATCAACCTGTTCCTGAGCCTGCTCTGGTAATTGCAACAGAGGAAGGACCTTCGTTGAGTCCCTGCTGATTATATCAAACACCCGGCTAGATCTAGAGGCTTGCCAGAAATATTTGATCGCAGGTAGGCCGGACGCTTGGTTCCCTGAGGGTGCGGAGCCGAGGTATAGCCACATTCTAATATCATCGCCACGCCTGGGGAAGATTCTGAGCAGGCTCAAGGCATATGTGGCAAGAACCCTGGCCTCTTTAGAAGCATCAGAGTCACTTTGTGTTGAACTCGCCTGAGGTAGACGGGACGTTCGAATCCTGGAAAGAAGTCCGGTGACGCTATTCTGATTGACGAGACCTGTAACCTGATTTTTTATGAACGGAGGCAGAGAGCGCGACAGGTTTGGCTCGTCCAGGTCATTCGTTTCGTCTGCATCCAAGCCTTGCATGAGATATGTGGCTGTTGAGTTCAGTAAATCCGACACTACCGTTACAAACTCCAATTCCGGAGCATGATACTTGGCTTGGCTGCCAAGAGCATATTTTTGGAAGAAAATCAGATAAGACAGAAGCCATGAGCGAGCCTGTGCATCTTCCAATACGCCCTTGGTGTTTGAGGCCAAGCGAGCAGATACCGCCAAGGCCAACATTCTATAATTGATCTCGCTAGCCAGTCCATCCAGGGCGCCCAGATAGGTCTCAAGACTTGGGATGGTGAGGTAGAATGTAGCGAAGGCCTCGTAGGCCGTCATTGTCTCCGAAGTAATTGGGCGCAAAATTGCAAGAACAGCTTCTTTTATCTTGGCCGGGTTGATACCATGGTCTCGTCCGAGTTCATTTGCGTCAATATCTGGTCGATGCAAATTTAAGGAATTCGTAGTGAGAAGTGCCAGAGCATGATAGTATGTGTCTGCGATCTTAGCCATCTGCTTCGGAATCAAACCGGATAAGAAAACCAAGGCTTGGAGAAGAGGCTCGACTGCCCCGAACGGAACAGCAGGTTTCGAGGCTGAACTGAGAACACTCAGGATAGCTCTGCTCAACCGTTTGAGCAGGGTCGTCCACTCGCCCTCGGTAGCGATCGTAGGCAGACGCCGGAAGGTTTGCTCAAAAGCATCAACGAAGTATACGAGGCGGAGGACATCATCACTCTTCTGTGCAGACACAAACTGAACGAGCAGCTGAAGCTGTGAGAAGCACTGGTCTGCTGTAGCATAGGGTGCAGGACGCCGTGCTGACGATGACCAACTTTCGCTTGACGGCGTGGCGGGAGAAAACTCCAAAGCGTCCGCCAGATTTTGTTCCACCGCATCCCATTCTGAGCGCCATCTTCCATATGTTGCCTTCCTGCTGCTGTAGCCCCGCCACACGCGCTGTACGACACGGGCAGCACTCTGCTTCTCTCTTTCCTTCTCTCTTTGGATTCGCTCCTGGCGTGCTATTGCGACAGCGAGCTGTGGATTGGAAGCATGCGGCGTTTGTCTACCGGGCGAAAATGCGGCGAAGGGATCGTTGATGCGGCCGCTCAGGTTCACCTGCCGCGGCCGACGAGAGTTGCCAGTGAAAGTGTGATGCATCGTGAGGGCTCCCTGAGGAGAAATGATCTTAGGGGTATCTGTCTATGCACAGGACGAACGCTGGTGATGCAAACAAAAGAGACGAAGGCCCATCACGCCAATGCAAATGAGAAAAGAGCTATGACATACGCCGCCTCCGATATGAGCGCGAAATGGCGAGCTTATCGGTGGTAGACACACGGTGCACGCACTTTGAAAGCGGTGTCTCTACTAATGCCACGCTCTGGGAACGCCCTCGGCAAAGATCTTCCGCCTGCGTCTTCGCAGAGAAACAGGAAAGGAATTGAAGATTTGGATATTATTCGAAATGGTACTTTCTATATGCAAATGACAGATGTTTTCGCAGTTCCCATTCCAATTCATCCGAGCAGCCTGGTACTGCAGCGTACACGTGGGGGGTAATCCATAGGCGCTTCATGCCGATGGGTCCAGTAATGGCCCATTTTGAATCAAGTATGCTGTACATATAATACATGGAGGATGCGGTCGTCCAGCGAGCGGTAGAAAGGTACGACGGTCGATTTGGGGAAACCGTCGGGTGGACAGGGTGCTCGGGATGGTTCAATCCCTAGGCGGTTAGAGGCTATACCGAAAGACGAATAGTACGGGTACTCACAAGGTTGCCAGGCATCCGGTCTCAGAAAGCAAACACTCTGTATTTCACAAAGTATTTGGCTTAGTGGCTCTTCGCTGGCATCTCTTCCGGCATCTTGTCCGGAATCTCGGCCGTCTTGATTTCCTCGACGGGGTTCTCGATCAACTCGCGCTCATAGACTTCTTCACCATTGCGCTCAGCCCACAGGTCGAGGTAGTTTCGGCCCGTCATCTTGTCGACCACGGTGTATGTGCGCCCATTCTGCTCAATCTCCTTGTTGTAAATGCTTCGCTTTGCCTCCGCGCGTTTGGTGACAAAGGGTGTAAGCTTGACAGGTGTCAGTGGACTGCCGGTCACGATGTTGTCTGCTTTGAAAATGTATTCTTACCTTGAAATCTTTCAGGTCTTCAGGAACCACGTAGGTGCGGACTTTCTTGTAGTCGATCACGTAGTTGCCATGTTTGTCGAAGCGACCCATTGAGCCTGTCCGATTACCCTTGTAGTAACCGCCGTTGATCGCCTTGGTCGTCAAGCGCAGGCGCGCCATCATAGGTTTCGTTGACTTGAACATTTTGATGAATTAACGTTAGGGAAGGAGAGGGAGTGTCGCAGTCGAGGTTCAGGGCAAAAGTTCGGGTGGTCGGACCGCGCTAATCGCCGCGCCGAGAACTTTTTTTCTGCAAGCAAAAAAGTTGACCGACCGACACAAACCCCTCCTCCACGCAACGAAAGGGTCTCTTAAGTGCCCTCGTGGAAGGAAATAACTTCTGTTTCCTTTCATCAAGATACAAATCTTTCTACAGCCATGCCTCGCCAGCAGACCCAGCAGCGCGCCCCGGAAGATCGGTCTGCGCAGAAAGCACCGAAGCATAAGTCTCAGCAAACCAAGAGCAGACGAGGTCTCGATGCTCTTTCTATCGCAGAAAAACAAATTCCGAAGAAACTGGGCGTGCGTCGTAACCGTCTAGGTTTTTACGACGACGGAACCAACTACAAAAAGCACTCGCGCCGCGATGAGGACGACGAGGAAGAGGAAGAAGAGCAACCAGTCTGGAAACGCCGCCGAACCGATGGTGATGACCTTGGCAGCGTCGACGGTGGAAGCGATAGTGACGGTCACGAATGGAAGCTCGGACAAGTGGATAGCGACGACGACGAGGAGCTAGACAGTGACGAAGCTCTAGGAGAAAGCGATGAGGAGCGATTTGAAGGCTTTACATTCCGCGGAAGCTCTACGAATAAATCCAAGCCGAAAACGAAGAAAGCCGTCAAGCAAAAGAAGATCACCTTATCCGAGTCCGAAGATGAGTCTGAAGAAGCCGACGAAGAAGAGGATGAAGATGACGACGACCTTGGAGAGGACGCTGTGGACCTTCTTACTGCTTGGGACATGAATGCGGCAGAGGAAGAAGAAGACGCCAAAAGGGCTGCCGCTAAAGCCAAGAAGGCTGCTGCAGGCGATGATAGCGAGCAGGATTCTGGCTCCGAAGGCGACAGTGAAGAGGCAGACAGCGAGGACAGTGATGACGACTCCGATCTCTCAATTTCGGATGACGATGATGCTAAGGAGGATGGATTGGCCAAGCTACAGGATTTTGTCAATTCGATGCAGACCAACAAGACAACTAAAAAATCTGGTCAAAAGTCACAAGAGCAGGGCAAGCCGTCAGAGTACGGCTTAACATCCTCTCACAAATTGACCGTTGCCGATCTCTTGCCTTCAATCACGGACTCGCGCCTGAAAAGCTCTCTCAAGCACGTTGACGCTACTGCTCAAGCATCGAAATCGGGCATCCCGGGCAAGCTTGATGCTCCTCTGGCAAAGCGCCAGCAAGACAAGATCGATCGAGCTGCAGCTTACGAGAAGAGTAAGGAAACTTTGGATCGTTGGCTTGAGACAGTCAAGAACAACCGCCGCGCCGAGCATCTCGTTTTCCCTCTCCCTGATCCCGATAATGAACAGGTCCACCGCATGGATGTGGCTAAGCCAGCCAACGATCTAGAAAGCACCATTCAGAATATCCTGGTGGAGAGCGGACTAGCCGAGACCAACGGCAAATCTGCCGAAGAAGAGATCCAGGGTTTCGAAGAATTACAAGGTCGTACACTCCCTATCGAGGAGATTCAAGCCCGACGAGCGGAGCTACGCAAGCGTCGTGATTTGCTTTTCCGGGAGGAAGTGCGCGCCAAACGCATCAAGAAAATCAAAAGCAAGTCCTACCGCCGTGTCCACCGCAAGGAGCGCGAGAAGCTCGAGCAGCAGGAACGCCAGGCACTTTTGGAAGCTGGCGTAGATCTGGATGAGCAGGAGCGTGGTGAGAACGAGCGCAAGAGGGCCGAGGCTCGCATGGGCTCTAAGCATCGCGAGAGCAAATGGGCTAAGAGTCTGAAGCAGACTGGCCGTACTGCCTGGGACGAGGATGCTCGGAACAATGCGAACGATCTGGCCTTGCGGGAAGATGAGTTGCGGAAGCGTATTGAAGGCAAGAGTGTGTCTCGCGGTGATGACGACTACCTCGGCTCTTCCAGCTCAGAGTCAGAGGAGGAGGACCCCTGGGCTGAGGATGCTTCCGATAATGAGAAGCGTAGGATGCAGAAAAAGCTCAGTGCTCTGGAAAACGACCAGGTTGAGGACGGCGACAAGGGGCCCCACTCTGGTCTTTTCGCCATGAAGTTCATGCAGAATGCCGATGCCGCTCGCAAGGAGGAGAATGATGCTGAGCTTCGTCGCATCCACCGAGAGTTGCACGGCGAGGACTCTCAGTCTGAAGCCGAATCCGAAGTCGGTCGGCGCAAGTTCGGCCAGTCCAAGAAGGCCGAAACCAAGACTAAATCTAAGGCTTTACCAAAGAACGAGTTCGAGGAAGCTGCCGATTCAGATGCTGAGCCCACTTCAGATGTTGAGATCGTGGTCGACCGCTCTACGAAGCAAAAGGCTGGCTCCTCCGGTCCGAAGACCGCCTCTCGATCGACCACCAAGCCAGTTGCTGTGCAGGAGTCTCCTTCAGAGGTAGAGAATCCATGGTTGGTGCAAACAGGGCGCACCAATCGCCAACGAACAGCTGCAGACGCTTCGGAGGACATTGACATCTCACTCAACGACCCGCAACCTCAAGCCGCACAGGCCAGCAGTTCCTCCAAGAAGAACAAAGCTACCAAGGCACCAGCCAAGCAGGTTAACCATCAAAGCGAAAGTGACGACGAGGACAACGTCCCCGTCTTGCTGAAGAATCACGACCTGGTGCAGCGAGCTTTCGCCGGTGACGACGTCGTGCAAGACTTCGAGCAAGAGAAACTAGACACCATCGAAGACGAAGGTGACAAAGTTGTTGACGAGACACTTGCCGGATGGGGCAGTTGGGCCGGTGACGGTATCAGCAAGAGACAGCAGAAGAAGCAAAAGCGCGTCTTGACCAAGGTGGAGGGAGTGAAGCCCGAGCAGCGCAAGGATGCTAAGCTTTCTCGAGTAATCATCAACGAGAAGCGAGTCAAGAAGGTAAGATTTCCGTTGAACTTGCCTTTTATTTGGGTCGTATCTAACCTATTCAATAGAATGCCAAGTACATGGCAAGCCAACTTCCTCATGAGTTTGAGAACAAGACCCAGTACGAGCGCTCTTTGCGCATGCCGCTGGGTCCAGAGTGGTCGACCAAGGAGACATTCCAGAGCGGCACCAAGCCTCGCGTTATGGTCAAGCAGGGCATCATCAAGCCCATGGAGAAGCCCATGTACTAAGTATGGGATTACGAGTTGGAGAAAATGTACATTCAATTAGTCGTCTATACCTACCATGGGCTAGAGATATTCAACCCATGAAAAATACCATTTGAGATTGTGATCTACCTACTCGCACACTCGCTTCGAGCCAGGAGGGTTAAGCACATAACAATTCATAGTATCAAAAATAGTTCAGACAATTGCCCTTGATATTTCTACTATATACCTAACGTCATAAAATAGCTACTAGAAGAATCCGCTACATGAACCCAGGAACCCTTAAACCTAGCGAACGCCGAATCAAATCAGCGATGAAAATAGCCGAATGTCAAGAAAAAGCCTCCAACGCCGAACAAAGAAAACCGACGTTCAATTGTATCAAACACTGCTGAGAGAGCCTCCGCCAAGACCTGCTGCGAAAGCCATGTACCAGGTTCTCGTGGCACCGCCATCGATGAAATTGTAATCGAAATCATCGGCGGCGAAGAAATCCCACGCGGCTTGAGGATCGATCAGGGCAAGATTGGCGTAAAGAACACCTCTCCATCCACCATCGACATTGGCAGCGGGAGAGAAGGCGTCAGCAGAGAAGTACGACTCCCACTCCTGGCGCACGAACTCCTTCTGGCGGGTGTATGGACTATGGGGAAGAAGAGGTAGCATGTGGATTCTATGTCAAGTTAGTAAAGTGTTTAAATGGAGAAGTTTTCCTTTCTTGAATAAGATCACATACCCCTGGATGAATTCAGGGTTGTTACCGAAGTAAGTGGTGTGGTCGACCTTGTTCTCGAAGAGCTGAAAAGAAGTCAGTATGGTGCTCGAGATACAGCAGTATAGGTTTGAGGTACTCACAATACCAGTGACCCGATTGCCAACAAAGTTCGCGGGCTGGTTCTGGTTGTTATCCTGCATGAGGAAGTAACTATCAAGGGAGCGACGAAGAATGCCTAGCATCATGTTTCCTCGAGCTTCCATGCTGGTATCTCCAGTAGTTTGACCCCACATCTTGATAGCATAGGCGAACATGGTATCCTCGGAAGTGGACTCTTGATCCTTGCCATCGAACGACTCGAAGAGACCCTTGGCCCAGGAGTGGCCATTGTACCAGTCAAAGCCACGAGAGAAGGGGAAATATGCGTCATTCTCGATGGAGTTTCCGGCATCACGGACGAGCATATTCACATAGTTTTTGTTATCCTCAAGCCAATCAGAATCGAGGGCTCCGATTATGGCAGCCGCGTGGATGAAGTAGCCGTAATGAAAGTGGTGGTCGTTGTAAGCAGTGTTTCCGAAGTCCTGGTTCAAGTCGCCGTCGTAACCAGCAGTGGAGACAACACCTTTCCAGACGGAGTCATAGGCTAGCGGGTATTGCTGCTGGTTTTTCGTAAAGCGAGCATAGGATGTTTTGAGATCATGGAAGGCCTTGATACCCATGCCGACATTATTACCAAGCTGGTTGACAGTGTAGATTAGGGTAGCGAACTTGCTCAGCGCTTTGCCACTGTAGTACATGCTATTCAAATTGCTTTGTTCTTCAATGTCCTGCTCGAGTTCAGTCGGAGCAATTTTGAGGATAGCGTCTTGGACGTCTGGAGAGAGCGTGTTCACGCTGCCCTCCGCGGTGGTCCATGGTGCGAAGCCCATGTCGATGGGCAGATTGGGCTCAGTCATGGTCCAAGTCTCTCCAATCACGGCGGTTGCGTTGCCCTTGGTGGTGGTCCGCAAGTGGATATCAGTCTTGCGACCAGCCGTATTGCCATCGAACGAGTCAACGTGGTGAGGCAGCGCGAACATAATGAGAGGAGAGGCATCGGCGTGGGTTCCAGCCTTCGTCCACGACAGGCTGTAAGTACCAACATCCCCAGTGACGGAGCCCTTGACCTGGCCAGCAATGGCATAGACACCAGCGGAATTGTCAAAGAATTTTTCGCCCGACTTACTAGCGGGATTCTTGGCAACCTGGATTGATCCAGAGAATCCGTGTGGACCACGAAGAGCAGTCTTTGAGACAAGCTTCATTTCAGGATCTTTCCCATCATTGGATGCGACATAGAGAATCCAGATAGTGTCGTCTTCAAGAGTTGCCACATATTTGTAAATACCAGGCTTAGGAGAGCCAGCATTGACGACCTGTCGGAAGAAGACACCACTCTCGATGACAGGTTGAAGGTCTGTGTAGACACCGGTCACGTAGCCCATACCCTGGACCACGGGGAATCTTATCTCCTGGACAGATCCACCAGAGCGCCTCAAAACTGCGTGGGCAGAGAATGCCTTGGGGTCGTCGACACTCATAGTGCTTGACTCATCGAGTTCAGTTGCTGACAGAATGATGTGCTGAAGACCGACAGGGTTGATGTAATACTCAACAGGTTCACCGGGAATCTTATCGTTCTTGGGACCAAAAGCCAACAAGTTCTCTTCGAGGTGGGAGACTGACATGCCCCAGCTCTTCAGAGTTCCAGCTCCGCGAGACCAGGCAATGGAGTAAGGCTGAGTGAAACTAGCATTTGTCTGCGATCCCAGGAACAATCCTGCATAGAACTTGTTGGTTTCAATAGGAGCCGTGGTGTTGGCCTATTGACTTGGTTAGCTTTGATTTTTGAACCAAGTGTCAAGTTTCCTTACATGCTGGTTCTGGACTGGGTGGTCATGGCGGGCCTTGATATTCGCCGGCGGGGCGTTAGTCGCAACAGGCTGGAAGATGTCCTGGCTATTCATGCTGTGTGGTTGACCTGCTGTAGCCCCTGCTGTGGGGAGATCTGTTTCTGGTTGATGGTCAGCCTTTATGTTCGCTGCTTGATACTATTCTTCGGAAACCCACCGGTTGCGGAAGACGAAGTCGGTTCCAGAGGCGTAGGGGTCGACTCTACAGGCGTGGTGGTCGACTCTCTAGGAGAAGTAGTCGACTCTGCAGGAGAAGTGATCGACTCTGTAGGAGAAGCGGTCGACTCTGCAGGAGAAGTGATCGACTCTGTAGGAGAAGCGGTCGACTCTGTAGGAGAAGTAGTCGACTCTGCAGGAGAAGTGATCGACTCTGTAGGAGAATCGGTCGACTCTGCAGGAGAAGTAGTCAACTCTGTAGGAGAAGCGGTCGACTCTGCAGGAGAAGTAGTCGACTCTGTAGGAGAAGTGGTCGACTCTACAGGCGTCGTAGCCGACTCGGCAGGCGTGGTGACCTGCTCGACAGGTTCAAGTGACGTACTGACAGGTCCGACAGGGGCGACTGGCTCTACAGAGGTAGTCGCAGGCTCTGTAGTAGTCCCTGGTTCAGAATCAGGGCTCGAAGTCTCCAAGGGCGCAACTGGCACCGCCGTTGATGTCGATATGGCAGATGCAGCTGACGAACTATCAGGCTGCTCAGCAGCCACCGAGTCAGAGCTAGAATCAAGGTCCAAGAAATCTTCGAGACCGCTGAGGTAGCTGCCTATGTCGAACTCAGACCCCTCAGACGCCGGAGGTGCAACCTGCGGGAAAGGAGGTTGCGAAGAATGACCCTGATTTTGCAACGCCGTACGATAGATCTTTGCAAGAATTAGTCTTTCTGATGATATCCACGTCAATTTCAACAATGAAGTACTCACCGGGCGATCAGGAGCGATTGCTAGTCTCTCGTTCTTGGGCGGATATTGAGTCTTAAACGCAGTTTCGGGCTGAGTCGCAGACAGCTTCAAGATGTCAGTGGCAGTACCGTCGGGCCTAGGAAGACCGTGGACTGAATCTGCAGCAAGCAGCCATGTTAGCATGGCTGTAGCCATCCATTTTGAACCCATGATGAATCCCAAATGCCAAACAAATGACCAATTGAGCAACGACAAGATCGGATAAACAGCAAGCCGAATGCTTTCAGGATGTCCAACGTGTACAATGGACCAGAAAGCACAGGGCAGCCGATTATTGAAATTCGTTTCCAATCAAGCTGAAAGGGGCAACAGAAGAAAGACTCGCGGGGGGGAGGGACGTACAAGTATGCTATAAATTCCAGGAGGCAGATCCAAGCTTCACCTGTCTCAGGGCATCAGTTCCAAATTAGGACAAGACACGGGCTGGATTGTTAAGAATGGCGCGCAGAAAGAATTCCGGGACTGCAGATCTGCAAAGAAACTTCAGCCGCGAGCTTAGTTGAAACTTTGGGACGATCAAACCCCATGGGATGCAGGTTCAGCAATGTAGGGCGGCCGTGATGTTCCTGAGTGTGCACGCTCCGTTGTTGTCCCCACTACACCTGGAATGTTCCCCGAGTTGACTAGTGTTGACTTCACGCGGTGGCCTTGCTTGGAACTTGAGAGTAGTCTAATAACTGGCGAATGGACTGTAGAGTCCAGAGATATGACAATCCAGAGAGGAGTGTAGAATAGTTGATAAGGCAGCTGCGTTGTGGGCGGTGCCAAGGTGTGGAGCTCCACGTCAACAGCCGTACCTTTTCTCATAATCGTCTTGATGTGAATTGACAGAGTTCACAATGGATCGAGAATCAAGAAGTCGATTCGGTCAGGGCCAGTACGTTGAAGTCCGGCATGACTTGATCAACGGGCTGGCTCACCTAGTCTCCCGTCTTACGGACTGCCGATGTTTACATTCCAGTTCCCGGTCGAGGCTGGCCATTTTGCCCTTCGCCTCGTCATCAGACACTACTTACATCACTTTGCAAGTGACGACAATCCCGGGCCATGTGAATAGTGGCTGGGCGAAACGTGGATGGCGTAGATGTGTAACTTTATCGTAGTACGCGATCGCGGTGCGCGTGAGTGGCGAGACGCGATAAAGTATTTGACTCGAAACGGGTCTGCACGTGTTTCACTCATCATTGCGATTTGAATTCTTGAAGATGCTGTGATTGTTTATGTAGCTATGTAGCAGACCTGGGGATTCGACGCCGATCGAAATGATCACGCTCGTCCGTGAATCCGGCAAAGGGAAAAAGTCATCAATGTTCATAATGTACTGAACAAGTCTATCCAGGCAGTAGTAAAGGTCAGTTGAGGGCCTGATTAACTAGATACTGGTAGGCTTATACTTAGATTCCCAGCCTTTGGTTTTCAAGTGTCCAGTGGTGATGTACCAAAGCTAAAGCAGGGTATGTAGGCACTATATAAATATAAACATACCGAAACCCTCACCACAACAGATCCCGCGATGGAGCACCTCTATGTCATTTTGTCAATTTCAATCAGACTTTTGGACATGAAAAATTGAAATTGTGGTTTCAGTCCTTCCGCCATCATTGGAAGGCCGCTACTTTGAAGAGAGGGCCCTTGGTGCAAAGAAGATCGACCCGCCTGTGCGCCTTAGAGCCCCATTGAATTCGCAAGGTGGAAGTTGACATGTCCACATCCATATGCCCCTCCTACATACATTTTAGAGTAAAAGAAACATAGCTTCAAAGGTGATCATATTCATTACTTGCTCCTAATACTGTCGATACGCTGGAATACATATCTTATCCTTACGTGTGCAGTAAATTCATGGAGCCCACCAGAACCATGCAACGACGCACTAAAGTCTGAACGCACTAAAGTCTGGGAAGATCCAAATCCACCACCCAAGGCGCATTTCTAGGCTCGTACCTTACCGTACAGATGCTCGCATTCACGAAAAGGGTCTCCTCTCCAACCCTCAACGGCCGTCCACTCTCCCCACTAACATCATAGTATGCCCCACGCCGCTCTAGCATATCCTCCATATCACTGCGCACAACCTCCTGCTTAATTCCATTCTCTGCATCACCATTCCACACTCCGCGAATAGCACCCCATCCCTCGTGGATATGACCGAATAAATAGACACGGGGCCGAGCGCGCTCGGCTGCGCGGAGGAGGTGTTCACATCCAACGTGACTGTCTGGTGGGACAAAGTCCAAAACATGTGCGGGTGGACCGTGCGTGAGCATGATGTCGACGGCTGGGAAGGACGGGACTGGGTTTTGAGGAGCGGGGGTATCATTTCCGGGTAATGGGGGGTTGAAACGATCTTCAGAGCGGTTATAGCCGAAGGCCCAGTTGCAGAATTCGGGCTGGTACGGGGAGGCGTAGACGGTGAATTTAGCGCCGGTAGATAGAGTGAAAGAGTGCGTTCCTTCTTCAAGGTATCGAATGCCTGCAGCATATGCGGATTCATTGGTGTAGAGGTCTTTGGCGAGTTTGCAGTAGGACTTCATGTCATCGAGTAGGGGTGTATTGGGGGAGCGGATGCTTTGCAAGAGCGTTTTCGGTTTTTCGTCTTCCTCTAGGTATGTGTCTTGTCCACCCAAACGTTCTGGGCGGCGGTGGCGGAAGTAGCCAAAATTTGTAAAGTGTTCTTCGTCTAGTGTTAGGTCGTGATTGCCGGCGATGACAAGTTTGAGCTCGGCCGGGGCAGCTTTGAGCATTGCCACGGTTTCTTCGTGCTCAATGAGGTAGCCGACCTTGGTGAGGTCACCGGCGTGAAGGAGAACATCGGCTTTGGGGAGGGGGTTGCGGTATGGGTTATTGGTCTGTTGCGGGGGATTCGGAGAGAAGGTGTGGGTGTCGGAGATCATGCAGATGCGGGTTTTAATCCCGGGTGATTGAGGCATATCGGGAGAGGACTAGGACTGAAGCGAGGTGATGGAGAGGAGAACCAAGTACGAGAACATTGAAGAGACCTGTCGGAGAAGATTGAGTTGAGATGAGTAGATGAGGGAGGGGAAGTAAAGTCAAGTGAAGTGAAAGTGATGAGGAAGCGGCCCTACGGCGGGGAGACAGCGTCATCCCCGCGCCAAAAAAATCTACGAAGAACACATGAGACAAGTAACATAAACAGGAATCATTTCCTTGGAATTGACGGCTCAGAGCTCTACAGACATTCGCATCCGTGGATGCCCAGATCATGAAAGTTTTCTGGCAAACATAGCTGAAACTCCGATAACCACCCGTGCAACGACAACCCACGCGGCCACCTAACCGAATGGTTTTCCCTTTTTGTTTTTCGTTTACTTGCGGATAGCCTTCTGGTAGAAAGCCAGCTCCTCACCCTCGAGGATGTAGCCGTCGACACGGCCGGACTGGCCGGGGCGGGAAGCCACAACGGCGTACAGACGACCGGACTCGAACTGGCGCTCGATGGCACCCTCGACCTTGCCCTGGTCGGCGAAGCGGGCAGCCTGCTTCTTCTCGACGGACTTGCTCTTCTTCTCCTCGGCGACCTCAGACTTGCCACCCTGGCGTCTGCGGCCAACGGCCTGGCCGTAGTGGGCCTCGTACCATTGACGGAAGGGAGCAGCGTCAATCTGGACGACAGCGGACTTGGTCAAGGTGTTTGTGCGGACCAGCTCGTTGTTGGAGGGGTGGAAGGAGACACCGATGACACGGGTCTTGCGGGAGATACCCTCGGAGCCCCAGGAGAAGTTACCGGACTCGAGACGGAGGGCACGGAACTTCTGGTTACCACCACGGGTGCGGACCAGGTGAATACGCTTGGTACCGATACGGGTGTTGGAGGGCTGGCGGCCCTTCTCGAAGGCTCTGTTAAGTAGAAATCATCGGTCAGAATATGTTGGCCAACGGTCACGAAGCTTTGCTTTTTTCATATCCTCCATCGTGATCACACGCGATACACACACAGCACACAGTCTCTCCACCCTGCACACAAAACGAAAAAAAATCATCCAGGACTCAATTGACGGGAACCGTACCTCTTCTTGCGGTAGAAAGCACGCTTAGCACCAGTGGCGCTGCGCTTGTGGCGCGAATCACGAGAGATACCCATATTTGCGGTTGATGGAGGGGTCTGGTATAGGCACAGAAAAATTAGAACTTGATCGGTTGATGTGAAGCTCCTGCAGGATCCAAACGCTTCTAAATCGTTCGAGCGAGAATGCGAAGAGAAATTCGTGTGCTGAAGATGTAGACGAGGTGTGGGAGAGGGTCGAGGATGAGCGAAGCAATATCGAATTCAATATTCCCCCGACGTAACTTTTTCGCACAAATGGCCTCGATTGTCGACTCGAACGAAGCAGAGAGAGAGAGGATGCAGGATATAAGGAGGTGTGCGAGGGGAACTCACCTCTAGCCGTGCAGCCCTTCACCAAAAGCAGAACGGTTGTCGATGGGTGTCGTTGGAAGTTGCGGTCGTGGAGTCCGTTGAATTTCGCAGGGCGCAGTGTGTCGCTCGCTTGTGCGGTTGCCCTAACTTGCACTAGTCTCAACCTGGATTAGTGCGCTACGCTCCAGGTCACCTGACCATCATGCTGACTCATTGTTTTCGCCACTTTGAGAAGGCACCCACGGAGTGTTAATTAAGCTCTCTTGAGGATATGTACAGGTAGTTGACGGCTCAGAGTTTTGCACTCTCTGTTGCTTCTTCTATCCTTATAACCAAACACAGTAATTACTGGCTCTTGTCGCCTTTCTTCGCTCTCTCCTCCTTGACGATCTGCCCGATCCGCTGGAACGTTCCGAAACCCTCAATGAAGCACGAAACCATCCAAGTGCACCACAGTCCTGACATGACGGGCACACCGAGCGGCTTCAATCGAAGGACTGCCAATAAGGCTGATTCGAAGATGTGAATACCCACAACGGCCGGGAACAGGAGCGGCTGGATATTGTAGACAAAATGGGCAAAGTCGGGAACATACTTGTAACCCAAGTTCTCGTAGACGAAGGAGCCCGGCAGGAGGTTGCTGCGCTTGAAGCAGCTGACATAGGTGAACAGGCAAAGACCGAAAATGACAATTTGGAAGCCTCGAGGCGCGCGGTACTCGGTGAGCATGACGTCGGAGCGACCAAGTCGCTTCAGACTTTCCTTATGCAAAGCGACTAGGCGGCCGCGCGCCTCAGTGAAGTTCTCCATCGGCGGGTCGATGGGGACGACGTAGCGTGTACCCCGAGCGCGTAGGACTAAGTGATCGAGACCGAGGTCCTCGAGGGAGGCTCCATTGGCTTCACGAGTGGTGATACCGCAGAAAGCTTGCAGGTACAACTGGAGTGAGTCGCCATGGTCGGCATTCATGTGCTTGATGATGAAGTCTTTGCCCGACATTGTTGCGATTGAGGAGATATCAGGGTGCAAGAGTTGCCCACGTTCGGTCGCCGAGTAAAAGAATGAGGGGCACCGAATCTAGAGAGTTGAATCCAAAGTAAATTCATGGATCGGCGCCAAGACCCGAACCTCGGCCTTCCGCCTCGTGCTTCTTCTTTTCCCTGACGCACACATGTGCATGATCACGGTGATCGAGACTGCACCCGGGCTGAAATCCAATGTGCAGGAATCTACATGATTGGATGGGTCTTTTGACATTCATGGATCATTTGACTGCTCGCGAAGGGGGTAATATACATTCAGTAGGCCAGTGTAGTTCCACGCCGACGCCGATCATGACCACGCCAGAGCACCGAGATATCCAGAACAAAAGCAATGCACGAAAGACGACAGAATTATGATGACCAAAGAACGCGCTCTATGGAAAAGGATGCTGAGCGGCGAAACGTGCGAAACGACACAATCGGAATAACTGAAAGGAATCATGATCATCGTAGCCAAGGGTGTAAGTCCGGGACGGAAAGACCATGCGAACATTGACAGGTCCTGGTGACTCAAAAAATAAGGATAGGGACAAGGGAAGGAGCACCATGGCTCATGCGCTGCAAGCGACTCAAATCAACTCCTAGTTCCGGCATAAGCGGTGTCCTCGATGGGACCGAACGGGGGGACCACTTACATCAGAGCAATGGTCAGGTCACCATGGATATGTGCCTTGAGCTCAATTTCAATCTCCAGATTCAATTCCAGCTTCAGTTTCATGCCCTCCTCATCATCGATGCTCTTCTTCTTCTCGTCAATTACGTTCATGCCGCCATTGGGATCCATATCCCCGGACTGACGCTGTCCACTGTAGGGCTGCATGGATTTGCCCTGGGTCATCTCATCATCGGAGTATTCGTCATCGTATTCATCCGAGTAGTCATCCTCGTCCGAGTATTCCTCGAGTTCATCTTGCTGCTGAGGTTGTTGTCGTCGACGCTGGAGCTGCTTCTTTTGGACGGGGACTTCTTCTTCTTCTTCGTCAGAGTAATCATCGGCGCTGTCGTAATCTTCGTCGGAATAGTCAGGCACTTCGAACTGCTTCTGCTTGGTTTGGGGTTTTTCGACAGTAGCCATGATGATTGATGGAGACTCTTTCAATGAGAGCCTTTTTTGGACAAGCCTTATTGAAAATGCTTATAGAGCGGGCGATGAAGTATATATGGTATATGGTATATGGGGGAATGTTCAGAAAGGTCCAGACTGTGTCGTAGAAAATAAGGAAAGACCGGAGAATGGTGATATGATATGATCTGGTTTGAGTTCAGACCCTACGCCGTTTTACGAGGGCCCGGATGATAGCCAGGACTGGAATGACGTCTGGGGCGGAGGTGTCGCATCTCCACCCTACGTCGCGGGCGCTTCGTCACTGTCTGACCGGCGTCATGCGATACCATTGTCATACCGGGCCCGATAATACCTACGAGTGTTACAAATTTTCATGCCGTTTCTTTTCTATTCCTGTCGCAGGCTGGGGATGAATCCCCCAGTTAGATGTCAGAATTGACACCCGGCCGAGGACTGGCTGGACCGTGGAAAAGAGTGGCGCACTCGTGGCCCGAACCAGGCAACGCAAGGCTATAGTTGGCAACCGTGGCTGACCCATGTATCAGAAAGTGGCACAAATTTCCCAAGTTTTCCCACAAGGCAAGTCACAGTCCAAGGGTGTCCTGAAATTTGAACGGACCGTGTCGTCATCGGCCTGGTTTGACGTGCCGTGCGACGAGGTGTTACGTCCGTTTAATCTATAAAAGTGGAGCGGGACGAAGGCTGGTTGGTGCATGTCAGTGCGGAAATCTCCGTGGCGTGGATTTTCCCAATGGTCTACAGTAAACTATACAATCGTTTAACTCTTGCCAGGATGTGTCCACATTGGCCCCCGGTTCAAATTTACCGCCCTTTCGAGTCTTTTCATCGGCCCGGCGCTGGATGGGCGTTTCACCTCTTTGGATCCTTGCCATCGACCAACGTCATATCTCCCGCCCCACATCAAAGTTCTCCGCTGCAGCGACTCCGCGCTCACCTCTATGGTGAACCATTGCAAGGGTCCCCGACCCCGGCGTACCTGGCCTGAATTGCTCACGATACAAGCCCGTCTGACGTCGGAGGCGGCCCTCAATGTGCCCATCGACGCCGGTTTTTGGAGTTGATCCGGTGGCTCCATGATATAAACGGCACTGGCTGTGACCGTGTCCATAACCTTGCATACATCATTTTACCATACGGTGCAATTACATACCTTCTTCATAACCCCTCCCCTCGCACCAGGTGACGCTTTGTCCATCACCATCGAATTTCTTCATATTGACCCTCGTCCCCTCCCCCCAACTCTCTCTTTTCTTTCCACCATGGCCGATCAAGAACCCTCCACCCCCAACCCGGAGTCAACTACTACCCCCAACAAGCCCAAGCGTGCCCCTCCCAAGCTAGGCAAGAAGTCCCCTGCCAAGCAAGAACAGACCCCGCCGCCTTCAGAGCAAGGTCAAGAAGAAAGCTCGGAGAACCAAGATAAAGAAGAGAAGCAAGAGCCGGAGCCTCACAAGCAAGAGCCTGACTCTGAGAACGAAGATCAAGACCAAGACGAAGATCAGCAAGAGCAAGAACAAGAGCAAGAGCAAGAGCCCGAACAAGAGCCCGAGCCCGAACCAGAACCGGAGCCTCAACCTCAACCTGAACGTCGTCGCAGACGCCCTCGTCGCCAACAAGAATCAGACGTCGAGTCTATCCCCCGCAACATGGACGGTGAACCACAGCAACGTCAGCGCACTCGTCGCACACGCCGGCCCCAACAGGAGCAAGGCGGCGATGGAGGTCCCCTTGGTGGCCTCGGTGGTGTAGACCAGGCCGGTCAGCTCGTGCAGAACACAGCTGGTAACGCCTTGAACGGAGTCACCGGGTCGGCCGGTAAGGCCGTCGGTGGTATTCTCGGCGGAGGCCAGAAGGAAGAGAAGGATGATGGCGGTGGCCGCGACGAGCAGCTGCGCTTGCGACTGGATTTGAATCTGGATATTGAGATCCAGCTGAAGGCCAAGATTCACGGTGACTTGACGCTGGGATTGCTGTCAGTATTACCCTTTTCTTGATCTCGTTTGATACCTTTCATCCTTTTCAAGAAACACCCCCCCCCCCCCCTTTCTCTCCTCCACCTTTTTATTTCTTTCTAATGTACAGTTCCGCTGACTGACCTTTTAGTAATTAATTTGTTTTTGGCCTGCAGTGGCTAGAAAGAGTCCTTTTTGCCTATTTTGTGATGTCCGCAATGCTCTGTTCTATTAACCACGCGCCCGGGTTATTCGTTGATGATTTTCCGACTTCCGATTACGGCGATGCAAAATGCGGGAGCATGGCTTGGTATATTCTTTTCTGGTAATTTGTCTAGGCTGTTCATTTCCCTAGACCTGCTTCGGCTGCTCTGGTGTCTGGTCTGGGTGTCGGACCATTGGAAATGTACTGTACTTTAGTCTTTCTGCGTATAGCAGCTGGGATCGGCGAACGACTTAATGAACACTTTACATGCTCAATTTTTTCTGATCCGTACCATGACCAACTAATTCCTGAAAAATTGATAGCTTATTTGACAGGACTGGTAGAGAAAGGTCGCGCAAACTGCGTCAGTTGCACGTGTGTGACGTTCTCAACAGATCGGAATCCCGAGGTCTTTACAACTTCTACATGGGTTCGAGCGTACGCAAAGCGAATTGAGTGACCAATGTGTCCGTCTTCATCGGTAATCAAGGAAGGTTGCCTGAGTTGAATGCAGTATAACGGACTTGTCCCATCCACCAGTCTATTCGTACGATCAAACGAAAGCAGCAGGCTTACTAGATAAACCAAGTAGCCGCGAAAAGACCAAACGAAATGAAAATGACGCCACCATCGCGGCCGTGTCTGCTGACTATGTTCTCAATTGAATGAGTGATTCTCCCCCCGCCAGATCCGACGATAAGAACAGTATAATTTACAATCCCGCAATGTACATCAGACCATACCCAAGGGTGACGATCACCACAAAGGCCATGAGACTGGCTGGGATACCACGAGTGAGGAAATGGCGTACCTGAAGGTAGCGCTGGCCGGTCGTGGGCACTTCGGTCATGATGGCGGCTGTTCAAGTTGTTAGCAATGTGTCTCGCGGGTGTACTAATTGACAATTAGATGTAACTGACTCATGTTGGGGAAGCCACTAGTGGGCAGTGCCATCGCAACAGAGCACATCAGCGCACTAGCCATGACCAGCAGATTGGGGTGCGGATCCTCCATGTTAACGCCGATTTGGCGAACCAAGGGTAACATGATCAGGGCCGCAACGGTGTGAGAGATAAAAGTTGCAATGACAAGGATCAAAGCCGAGAAGACAAGAAGTAGACTATACAGACTGAGGTGTTCGACACGGGCTGTAATTCCGCCGGCGATGGTGTGCAACAACCCGGATGAAGTGACAGCTTTGCCCAGGCACAGACCACCCGCAGCAAGAATGATGATTGTCCATAGGAAATTGTTGAAGTCTTCCTTATTGAGAATACCAGTGCCGAAGAACAACACGAGGGGGATGATGGCAATGACACCCATGTCGCCGAACACGTGTTCGAGCTGGTGGCTGACACACCAGAGAGCGATGGTCACGAGGGTCACGGCACTGATGAAGTATTGAGTGCCTGTGAAGCGGTCCTTGACGGGACGCATGGGAACAACAGTCGCATTGCGTCCAGGGTGGAATGTCACAATCAGGAGCCCCCAGATCAAGAAGATCGAGATAATGCAGACCGGCAGCGAAATGAAGAACCAAGTGCCCCAGCTAATGCTCGGGTACATGTTCTGCAGCGCAATAATATTTTGTGGCGATGCAATCGGGGACGCCGCACCGCCAACGTTGGCGGCCAGCGCGATACCCAAAACGAGGGCCTTGGCGAAGTTGGAATCCGGAGAGAGATTTCGCAGCAGAGGCTGGATGATCGAGTAACACAGCACAGGAGAGGCGACGTTACTGATCCACATACTCAGGAACATGCTCACGAACATGTTGGTTAACAGCACGGCGCTAGGCTTTGATCCCGCTTTGCTGAGCACGAACATGGCCATTCGACGAGCAATATCATATTTTGACAATGCTGCCGCAATTGTGAAGCCGCCAAGCAGCAGCATGATCACAGGAGTCCACATAGATGCAAACACCACGCTCGTTGCCTCCTTAGGACCCAATCGCTTATGGGGTTTATCTTCGGAACGCATGATGCCCAAGACAACAACCAAGAACGGAATCAAAAGTGATGTCACAAACAGAGGAATAGCCTGCGAAATTGTCAGAAACCGCTGTGAGACAGAATTGGGGGAAAGTCTTCTTTTACCTCGGTAGCCCAAAGAATGCTGACCAGAACTAACATCGCCAAACAGTTCTGTTGCTCTGGGGTTTCCATGATCTGCAACGAAAGAAGGGCAGCAAACACGGAAATACTGAAGATCAATGTACCAAAGCTCAAACTGCAAAGCCACAGCGGGAAATGCATTTTGCCAAGCGGAGTAGAAATTTCTTTCGTACGAATCTCTTGCTTATCACCCTGGCGTCGCGCAGTAGCGGGGTCTTCATCGCCCCCTAGAAGAGTCTGACGGATACCAACATTGGCGGCCTGAGCACGACGTTCGATCTCGATCATCTCGCGCCAGACAGTGTTTCGTTCCCAGACGACGTGCTCACGCAGGTGGAGGCGCAATTCACGGCTAGCTAAAGATCGATTACCCTTGGTAACGATATCAGCATAGGCGCCCTCCACTTTGCTGATGTAACTATCCACTGCTTCCATGGTTTCCTCAGTGAAAGGCATCGCCGGTTGGACGACCGAGGACAAATAGTCACGGCGGAGAGAGCGGAACAGAGTCTTGTCGTACTTCTTCAGTGCCTTCGAAAACCCAGTCTTGTTGAGCTCAATGAATGATCTCAGCTCACAGAGAGAAACGTAGGCCTCGATGAGACGCTTTTTGAGTGAAACTCCGGCATTGTAGAGAGTAAGGAAATCCTGATCACTCAAGTCGGTATCATGGGCCGCTCGACTGCTGGCTGGGCCAAAGAAACACGAGTCCAGCATGTCACCTGGGTGGCCGTCCTCCGCTGTAGACTCCCCATCAGTCGATTGCATCACCCTCATGCGAGAGTTGGTCATTTCATGACCCGGGTCCTCATCACTATCTTCACTGCCGCCACTAGACGGACGACGCTGATTTAGCCCATAGTTCTGACTACCGGAAACAGTACTCCGACGAGAATTCGAATTCAGAGTTCTGGCTTTGACTATGGTCTCGCTGACCGGATCCATGTTGAAGCCATCCGTTTCGGACAGATAGACCATAGCCTCCCGAACTAGGTCATCTGTGGTGTGAAAGATTTCCTCCTGTTTTTGCTCATAGAAGCTGCAGACCTTATCTAGCTCTAAATCCAGGGCGCGTTTAAAGATGTCATCGGGGTTGGTCACTTGATGCGCGCCAAGCAGCGGCGCGGACTCGACATCCGCGCCATTCTGACCTTCCTGCCGGTTGTTGTGCTTCTCGAGAGTATAGATCCTGATCGTCGAATCACTGAATTAGCCGACTGAATGAAACTCGACTTCCGCCTTCCCAGCTCATGCATCCACCCAAGCCTGTGCAATGTGACACCCGCGCCAATGTGCATGTCAAGATGCCCACAAGACCACGACCCCAGACCCAAACCAGTAAGTAGTCATGCGAGACATACACGAGACGAGAGCGAAGATTGACTTACAGTTTCTTAAGATTGCTGTATGCGATGTAGTTGGAACTCCAATCCGGCACCGCATTGAACTGAATGCTGTGCGAAAACTTCATCTTGGCTGAGATCTCTGGATCACGGTCAGCCTGGGGGAGACTTGCGTTTCGAGCTCGGCGTCGAAGGGTCTCAGCCCAGTACCTGAGTCGAGTGAAGCGGGTTGTCCGAGGGCGATGTTCCGACGAGGTTGCCTTCTCCTGGTCCGCCTCTTGTCCAAATCCAAGCCCGGCAAGCGACTGTGAGCTGCTGGCAGGCTCAAATGACCGTTGTATGCTTCCCGGTACTTGCGCACTAGCCGATGTGGACGCGGGCGCTCTCGAGGCAGGGTCTCTGGCAGTTTGGAAGTTGGCAAGCTCGAAGGATTCGTTGATCGATGGAGGAGCCACCGTCGAGTTGGTACCGGAGGGAGATCGACCGGAGCGAACAATTGTCCAAATGGAAAGAGGGGGTCCGCTGGAGAAAATGGATAGTTAAGCGGGGCGCCCAAACCGATCAATCGATGGTCAGCTGGGCCCAGTTTCCGTGGGTTGCACTAATGGTCAGGCTGTGAATGATGGTGTGCGATGATCGGATACCAGGTTCCAGGTTCGGCGCAGGTATCCTATTCTCCGAGGCACGCGAGCCGTGACAGCATATTAGATAGCTATCGGCACTTGAGCTCTTTCGCGATGACTTCAAGGACCGTTGATTGCCCAATTAGGCATAACTCGGCGCCGCTGAGATAAGCGAGTAGCGATCCTATCAGACACGTGAGATACCGAGCAAGGTTCACATCTAAAACCCTCAGTGTTCAAGCCTTTAGAAAAGATCCATAGAAATACACAATTAGAAAGACTCGTGCTAGCTTCTGAATTCAGTTTGCTTTGTTGAATGAACTTGATAATTTACATGCGCGGATGCTGAAATGAACCCCCAACCCAGAAATAATACAACACCAAGGGGCCCAGATTAGCGGCGACGAGGAGCAAGACCCAGGTTCGCACGGCCAGAAATACCCATCTTGTGCTGACCGTCTCGTCGATCCCAAACACCGCTTCGGCCCTCTGCAACTGCAACCAACTCGTTAGCAACCCGGTGGGCCAGTTGCGCGTCACGTCGCTTCTCCGAGGCATCGATGATCCACTTGATGGCCGCTCGGCGGCGCTGGCGCAGGTTCAATGGGTGAGGAATCTGCACGGCAGTACCACCACCGGCAATACCCTTCACCTGACGAATACGGAAAAGAGGAGCCACTGAATCAACGATCAGGGTCAGGTAGAGAACAGGATCGAGAGGCAGCTGAGGAGCCGGGGGTCCGCCAATGAGAGGGCGGCGCGGGTTGGGATTGGGAGCAGAAGAAGTGCGAAGGTGGTCCAGAATGATGGACATGTTCTAAATGAAGCGTGTTAGTCCCGATGGTCACAAAAACTAAGTTGTGGGGTAGGACAAGGCATACATTCTGAGCCCGGGCCAGTTTTCCATCTTGCATCAGCATTTTAGTGAACTGCTCCTGTAGCGAGTCGTAGCGTTTCCGGAAGTTCATGGTCTTGGCAGGTATCTCTGGCGCATCAAACTTCAAGCCTGGGTTGCGCTCGAGCGCTTGCGAGTTGACCTGCTGAATCATATCGGCAAGCATCGCAGCGGACGCATCGGCATGAACAGAATCCTCTACGCCCGGCTGGTTACTGCGGGCAGAGGTAGAAAAGGAGCGAGTGCCGCCAGACTTCTTCAATTGCTGCTGCATAATCTTGGGCATGTGCTTCATCGCCTTTTCGTCGCGCTGGAGAATCTGCTCGTGAAGAGATTGGTTAAAGACGATCCAGAGTAGACACTGCGAGGCATTCCATGGCACTACTCACCTCCTCAACTGGGGTTCCTTGATCCAATTCCGGTTGTGTTAGCTGGCCATCGCAGCTCTTCTCCTTGTTCATGATTCGGTCGATCTCGGCAGCCTCTTCACTGACATGAGGCAGTTGGTCTTGTGTCGGGAACACCTGCTCATCCGGATTGGGTTCCTTCTTGGACGAGGTCCATCGTTTTTGGGCCAAAGTCGTCTGCTCGACACCGAATCGAAGAGGGAGAGCGATACTCCGCGACGCCACGGAAGGGACGGTCGGCTGGCGGAGGGCCAAGACAGCCTTATTTGCTGAGAATAGATTCAACCGGGGCGGCATTTTGTGCGTAGTAACCCCTACAAGAGTGCAACTGGGGTATAGATGTGATTAAATGTTGGCGGTGACTCGCCGAGGTGTGACCTGCAAGTTTTCTGGACCTGCTTAGTCATTATATCATCACCACGCATCTAAAACAAGATAAACCCACAATCGCGATGAGTACCTGATTCATAGTCATATAATTGGACGAAACATGCTGTTCAATTTCACGGCATCCTTTTCCAGTTGGTTGTAATAGTTATGGGTCATGTGGTTATGAGCAACATCGCGGAGAAGATTCCTCAGGCTGAATTCTGACGTGCCGCACCGCCGAAGTAAACTTGTGGCCATGAAATTCGAAATCCTATGACGATCCTTCAAAAGTCCTCCCCTGGTGTCATCATGCTTCCTGATCTCCCCTCGGAGATAATATTTCATATCGCAATCCATCTGCCAACTGTCAGCTCATTGACACACTTGGCACAAACATGTCGTCGATTATATAAAATTGTCACGTCCGAGGAAGCAGCCTGCTTTCGAGCATTCGTTAAACAAAAATTTCCTTCAACAAAGACACCACCCTTTTGGAAAGATGCTGCATGCGCTCTTACCTCTCGCTCGCGTGCCCTTGACAGATTAGGCATTATTGGCCGTTTCGTCCTGCCAACTAAGAACATAACCCGGATCGGGTATCATGAAGAAACCAGAGACGACAACCCCACCCTCGGATACCGACCTCCAATTGACTCTTATGAGAGTTGGTATGGCGAATCCTGGGCTGACAAGAAAGAAGTCCTCGCCTGGGGTGCAGGTCACCAGCTGTTAATGCGCATCAAGCAATCTGGAACCCAATTACAGGAAAATTGGATTGTGTTTAATGACCGGCACCGTGTTAGCAGTTATGATGATATCTGTGGCCTGCATCTCCTTAAGCCAGAATATGGCGGCAAAGTGGTCGAGGTTGAACACTTGATCCTGGGTCGCATTCGCGGCGACATTGTTCGCCTTACTCTCTCTACTAGTGACACGGCCTTTGAGACGAAGCAGAAGTTCATGACCAAAGGGATGACTCTTGATCGAACAGACCTAAGTGATGGTAAAGGGTCCATCCTTTCCGGTCACTTTGATAATGGATCCATCGCATTGTACCATACAACCGACAATGCAAAAGAGGTCGAGCCGTTTACATGGATCGAGCCAAACCGCTTGTCACGGAGCCGATATTCTAAACTGCTCTCATCGGCACGAATTGCTGTGGCCACTGGGAGAATGGAGGATACATTGTCGATTTCAACAATCTCTCCGGATGGCGTCTTTCCCGTACGACAAATCGGAGTGGAAACGTTGGACATCGAAGACCAACTTGGTCATTCAGCGCATAGCACGGTGTCTGCTATTGCACCTTTAAATTCGCACAGACTTGCCGGGAATCCGGGCGATGTCTTCCTCGCCGCTTGGGGTGATCGAACAGTCAGGTCAGTGTGTCACCCTTTGTCTGTAACCACAGAGCCTCTAACGTTAAAACAAGACTCCACGATGTTCGCTCTCCACATTCCTACGAAACAACATACATAGATACTACGGACCCAAATCTCACGTACAGTGTTCACCCATTTGGCCATGACAGATTTCTCGCGGGCTCTAGCGGCGACGCCTTAGTCAAGATTTTCGACCTTCGGATGGACAAAACGTATGACTATCTTGAGGCCCAAACCCCACACAAACCATCTCATCATCACAAAGAGGAAGGAGGGACACGACCTCGCAAAAACTTTTCCATTTTTCTTTCGTCGCCGCCGCCTCCATTCCTCCCCCAGCAGAACGGTCGCAATCGCAGGAGAGGCCCATACCGAGGTCCGATATATACAATGTCCACGCCGTCCCCTTCTTCGCAAACCGTATACACTGGTATTGTGGACGGTGTCGTACGTCTTGACTTTGCATCGATGGACGACCTAGCTGGACCAACAAAGGAATGGTACGAAAGTGTCCTTGACCTCAATCTTCCCCATAAAACCGAGATGAGTTCAAAAGCAACGTCCGATCCCAGCTCAGTGCTCAGACTAGCCGGGTTCGAGCGTCCAGATCCAGATGATCTGACTACGACGTCCAAATTGAGGACGCAGACTGAGGAGTGGTGTCTCGATCCCGAAAGCCATTTGAACAAGACGGAGGACACAGGTTGGGATTGGCGGTGGCAGCCACTTAGTGAACCTGGTGCCTGGAGACGAAGAGGTGGCTAGATTGGACGTTCTCACCACCCCGCAACGCTGTCATTTAGAGATTTCGGAACCGCTAGACCTACAGAGAAGCGAATAGAATCCTCATAACTTTTGTGTTATTCTATGAAGTGAGCAAATATTAACAAGCAAACAATGCGGTGAGCGAATTTATCCAGAGCTCCTTAAGCGCCATGCTGAGTAAAATGGGTGTAAAGCGTCCACGGTTGGATCAGCAGCCTTGAGGTGAACGCGAGACTAGGTTGCAGAAAGCAATTCGAGCAGGATGAATAAACTCGATTGCGTCGAAAAAAAGTCTCATACCCGAATCATAATGTTGAGAGAGAGCCGTGTAGTCTTCGTATGAGCGATGTGGAACTTGAGGAACGACGAAGCAAGTTTGTCGTTTGAAAAGAGGTTCCAGAGGGATTGCATTTAATCGTCGAACTTGAAGGACTTGCCGCCGGAAATATCGATGGGGCCGCCACGGTAAGAGCCGCGCTTCTTCTTATTCTTTTCCTTGGTGAAGCCCTTGCCACGGGTGACCGAGAGGTCGGCGTAGGCACGGTCGGCATAGGCGTAGGAAACGTAGTCATTGACGGGTCCATCGAAGGGCTCCTGGCTCAGAAGAGCGAGGGGCGTAGGGCGGGCACCGACGTGCTTCTTCTTTGCCGAGCCGTTGCCAGGGGCAGGGCTGGCGCTGGAGGAAGAAGTCTGTTCAGCGGGAGCAGACAGGGTAGCACTCGTGTCAGAATCGTTCTTGGAAACGGAAACACCGCCAGTCTTCTCGTCATCAGAGCTATCAGAGCTATCGGAAGACGAAGAGGAAGCCGAGCTGCTGGATTCAGGGAGAGGAGTCTTCTTCGCCTGCTTCAGGGCCTTGGCATCGGTCTTTTTGGCGGACTCCTCGGACTCAGAAGATCCAGAGTCAGAGTCGGAGTCAGAGGAATCAGATGAGTCGCTAGAGTCGCTGGAGTCGCTGGAGTCGCTGGAGTCACTAGAGTCACTAGAGTCACTAGAGCTCGAGGAATCAGAGGAATCGGAGTCAGAGTCCGAGGAGGAAGAGTCAGAGCTGGAGACCTTGACCTTCTTGGACTTGGGGGCCTCGTCCTCAGAAGAGTCAGAGTCGGAGCTAGAGTCAGAAGACGACTCGCTGCTGGACTCAGCCTTGCGCTTAGTGCCGGTCTGTTTCTTCACAGCGGGGGAAGGAATGGGAGCGGCCTCGTCCTCGCTCTCGTCGTCGGCGTCGCTTTCAGAACTAGAGCTAGAGCTAGAGCTAGAAGAAGAAGAAGAGGAGGAGGAGGGAGCGGGTGAGGCGGCGCGAGCAGCCTTGGTATCCTTCTTGGGCGCGTCTTCCATCTCAATGTCCGAGTCGCTGGCATCGCTGTCGGAGCTGGAGCTACTGTCGCTGTCGGAATCGCTGCTATCACTGTCGGAGCTAGAGGAATCCTTCGAGGCAGATTTCTCCCACGACTGGTAGATGTCTAAGAGAGACGGGACATTCTTCGCCTCGGCCTGAGCCTGACCAGCCTTCTTCAAGTCCTTCGCAAGGGAGGCGCTGGCGCCGGCAAAGCCATTGTCGAACAGGAAGGAAGAGACAGCGGCAAGAAGCTGAGGAGGAAGGGGGCTAGTCTTGTCCTATGAATGAGAGAACCCGTTAAACAAGTTTCTTGTTGATTATGTGACGCAGAGTGAAAGGATCTGAATTTACCTTCTTCGACGAAGCCTTCTTCGTGTCAGCTGAGTTCTTGGCCATGATTGAGACTGGGGATTCTCCAGTATCGCAGGGACGAAGTAGAGCTGGAACAAGCAGGTGAAAAGCGCTGTAGTTGCAAATTTGTCTGTTTCGCAAGGGCCTTTCCAGGAACCGATAAAAAAAAAAGTATAGACTGGGGGCGGTGAAAAAATTGCTCATCAGTGATTGGCGGTGGTGGGCACCACCAAACCGGACTAGCGCGTCTCCCGCATGACCATGTGACTTCAAGCTACTGCCAGCTCAGGCATTAAGGCATGAAGACATATTGAAATACCCTACGGATGAGGGGCAGATGGGTTATGTGGCTCATGAGAGGAGAATCAAAGCTGTAGCTAGGACTCGTGGCCAGTATAAGGAGCCTTCAATTCGAAGATGCAAGTCATCCCTAGCTCGATGAACAGCTGTGGCATGCAGCCGTAGTAGCCGGATCAACTCGATTACCCGCTCCCACGAGCTCTCCGCCCGCTGCCCGCAACCCCAAACAAGTGAAGCTAGTTCAACGCCCATTCGGAATTGCATCCTCGTCCCTTTCTTGCTGCACTGTGTTGTATACGATTGATCGCCGTGTCTGTGTTGCTCTTCCACGTCAATTCGGGCTTTGGGCACGGTGCGCGCGGCGCTTCTCGCTCATTTCGACCCCGACCTCTCGACCATGTCCCCTTGATCTTGGGGATATAATAAAGCAACACAAGGGTCACCCCACTTGGGCAGCGCCGCGATAATGAATGGCCGAGATCGTCCCCGTCCACCTCCGCCGAGCGATGCTCGGCGTGGGGGAGAACGTAATGGCAGCGATGGCTCTATGTCCAGAGCGGAGAAGTTTGAGGACGAAAAGAAGCGCATTATCCAGAGTTGCTACTCGAAGAAAGATGCCGACGGAACTTGTATGTGAGAAAATGCCCACTCCTCTCTGCGCTCAGTACAATACATACTCTCTCCTCCCCAGGGGATGGCAATGCATGGTTCCTGTGACGTTTCAGACTGCGGCCACATGGGCGTCCTGCTACTATAACCTGCTCTCCTGCGCACTGGTTTCAAATTGATTTGTAATCACCGAATACCAGCTAATGCCTTCACAGTGGTCGAATCATATATCACACATGTTCGCATCGTGGAGGATGCAGCGCATCCATCCGCCCCTGCTCCGCCTGACTCGAATCCCCAGAACAAGAAACCCCGCGTTATCATCGTTTCAGTTCGAAGATCTGGCCGGGTACGAATGCACAAAGCCCGTGAAAACAATGACGGGTCATTCTCCATCGGTAAAACTTGGATGCTTGACGATCTGTCCGCAATTCAATCATACAGCGCCTTCGTCCCGAAGTCACCGATTGAGCAAAAGCATAAGGAATGGGCAGGAAATGTTGGTTTCGTAGTTACAGTGGGAAAGCCATATTATTGGCATGCCCGTACAGCCAAAGAGAAAGAGTTCTTCATTGGCAGTCTGGTCAAGATCTTCAAGAAGTACACCGGAGGCAAGGTTCCGGAACTGATTGGATTCGATGAGAGGGAACGACAATTACTTGCAGCATCTGGCTCTGCCGCACCTGTACCGCCACCAGGACGAGGTCCTCCCCCAGGCCTTCACTCTGGTCCTCCTCCCGGCCCTCCTGCTGGCGCTCCACCAGAGCCGCTAGTACCAGCGCAGTCGGCTTACAGCAGTCGCGACCACAGCCGCGATGCACTACAAGATATTAGACGGATGCCCTCAGAAGAACCTACGCTTCGGAGTCAGAAGAGCCGTGAACAGTTGTCTCGCCCGTCCACTGCGTCCAAGCCTGCCCCGTCTCCATTCAGCACATCTCCTATGAAACAACCAATTGTGCCTCCACGGCCTGAGCCGAAGAGCCAAGATGCTTTGTCAACTTTCCTCAATACCTCGGATGAAGGTGCAGCACTCACAGCCCATGCCTCCGATAAGAGAACATTGGTCCCGAAGATCAGTACTGATGGACTGCGGCCTACTACTGCCGGCTCAGCTGCTAGCGATAATCGCGGCTATCCTCCTAGCCCCGGAAGTAGTATTGGACCAAAGTCACCCTATGGCGAAGGTTTTGAGAAGGGTTCTCCGTTGGACCAGGGACCCCGTCCCTCTCAGGACAGGACTGGCTCAGACGCCCTGTCTCCTTTGGCAACGAAAAGCGAATACGTCGCATACTCGCCTGCGAGAGCAGAAATACCTTCATCGCCAATTGTCATTGAGCCCGAAATCGCAGCTGCCGTCATTGCAGCGGAAGAGCCGCCCAAGGCAGTCGAGGAAGAACCGAAGGCAGTAGCAGTAGCAGCATCGGAACTATCGCAACCATCACAACCACCGCAGCCACCGCAACCACTGCCAACAAAAACACCACTGGCAGAGAAATCCCAAACAGAAGCAACACAAGCACCAAGCATCCCTGGCGAGCCAACCGAGGAAGAAGATGACGCGCACCGTCCGGGACTGGGTCCCATGATCAAGAAAAAGGCATCTGCAAAGGATGTTGCAGGCGCTTTCCGAAAAGCGGCCAATGCTTATGGCGGTTTCAAGCCTCGGCCCGGTGGAGCCGGTGAGAGACTTCTTGCAGCAGCGAAGAAACAGCAGGCCGAAGAAGCTGGATCTGATGGCGTCACCGGCGTTTTCCCCGCTCCGTCTCTCGCACGACCAGGCAACGAGCCCCCGAAGAGTCCTGTGGACGCAACGTCTCCTCGAGAGCCTCCAGCTATTGTGCCGTCTACTGCCTCTGCCGCTGCTGCTACTGCTGCCGCCGCCACTGCTGCCACGGCAGCAGCAATTCCTGCCCCTACTGATCCTGGCACTCCAACCGTCGAAATTACGCAGGCTGCCGTTGAAGAGACTCCACAATCTCCGAGTATCCCTAAGGAAGAGTCGAATAGTTCTTTGAGAGACATTGTAAAGGTGAAAGATCGCTCACGGACACCGTCTCCGGCAGCACAGGTCCGTAACCGGAGGCGACGCGAGGATCATACTATCAAATACTGCCAAGCCCTTGGCATTGATCCCGGTGTGCTCGATGGACGCGGCATCGAGTTCGACGACATCCTCACTGATTTGGGATGGAATGGCCGTCTAGGGGATGAGCAGAAGATTGAAGATCTGGAAGCTGATGTTCGTCGTGAGATTGGTCGTGTCGAGGCGACGAGCTGGCTTGGCAACCTCGAACAACAAGAAGGCAAGGTTGAGCAGCTTGCAGTGCTCATTGACAAGACAATTGAAGAGTGTGAAGAAATGGAAGGACTGCTAACTCTTTACTCCCACGAATTAAATGTAAGTGATAAGAGCCGGATCCCCACTGATTACGACGCTGACCACTCTGTGACAGACTCTGAACGATGATGTGGCGTATATTGAAACGCAATCTCAAGGTTTGCAGGTGCAAACGGCAAACCAAAAACTCCTTCAGACTGAGCTCCAGAATTTGCTGAAGACATTGTCAATCTCGAACAACGAGATGCGTCCTCTCAAGGAAGCTTCTTTAAGCAATCCTCATGCCCTAAGAGACACTGAGATCGCCCTGTCAACGCTATATAAGGCCATGCTCATGATTGATGCTGACATTGGTCAAAATAAGAAGCGTCAGGCCGATGCTAGTGTGGGAGTCTACGCCAACACCGAATTTGGCCAAATGCGTGCCATCCAGGAGAAAAAAGAGGAGTATCGCTCTGCCGCCTTGGTATTCTTGCAGCGGCTTAAGCAACACATGGCAGTAGCTTTCAAAATGGCGGACCAAAAACGGGCCGATGCGATTGCATCTACGACCAGAGATCCAATGAAGCTCGACAGCGCCGCGCGGCAGCAATTCCGGAGTGAAGTCTGGATGTACCACCCCCTGATGCTGTTTGCCCGGGAGGTCAGTATGTCCGAATGGCAGGCCTTGGTCAACCTCTATGAACAAACTTCAAAGCCATCCTACCAGAATGACTTCCGGGAGAACAGTACAGCATGGAAGAAGACCGCCAAGAAGCCAACTGGGGACGAGTCGGAACTTCTCTTCACTCACCAGGAGAAAGAGAAAGAAGGCGAGGGTATTACTATGGCGGCCCGCAAGCTGACTGTCCGACGAGGCAAGACTGTTCGCGCCGCAGTGGGCTTCCGATTAGCTTCCAGTGAAAAGAAACAGGGCAAACTTGAGGCTTGCGAAGCATTTGCCGGCACCCTGCGTGAGACCTTGAACATGATTAGTGAAGAACAGAACTTTGTGGTGGAATATTTCCACCTCAACTCCCTGGCCACAGCCGACTTCTCCGACCTGGTGGCCGCTGCCACTCCCGATGTCCGCACATGCCCAAGCTTTTCCATTCAGCAGCCCCATGATCCCGATCGCTCAATGGCGAAGAGAGTTGAAGCGATCATGGATGAAGTCTTTTCTTTCTGGCCAAATGATCTACAGAGCAGTGTCGATTGGGCGCTGCAGGCCGACCCTATGCAAGGAATCGGAATTCTATTCGCCTTGGAGACCGCCATGGCTGACCTTGATGATACCAACCAAGAATTTATCATCCACGCTCTACAGAAAGTCCACTCTCGCCTGATGGGAATGTTCAATCGATTCGTCGATGAACAGATTCGCGGGATTGAGGACACCAAAGTCAAGGTCAACAAGAGAAAGGGTGTCATCTCGTTTATCCGCGTGTTTCCCCACTTCTCCGCAGCCATCGAAAATATGCTGGCGAATGGCGAGTTCTGTGACATTCGCATTAGCGTGAACGAGGCGTACGAGCGCATCAATCGAGCCATGTGGGAGTCACTCAAGTTTATTGCCAAGGAAGCACCCGGCCAACCACCGGGCGTAGCAGCGAGTGCCGGTGACCCCGAAGACAAGGAAGTCCTGAACTACCACATCCTGTTGATCGAGAACATGAACCATTACCTCGAGGAGGTTCAGGTACACAACCTCCCCGTACTACAGCGGTGGTTTGATCGGGCACACCACGACTTTGATGAGCACATGAAACTCTACCTCGATGCCGTCATTCATCGACCGTTGGGCAAGCTGCTGGACTTTGTGCAGAGCATTGAAAACCTGCAGGCAAACGGCAATGCAGCCGACATTGCAAGCCGGGCCAGCCACTCGCGCATGGTCGCCAAGAAGGTCCTCTCATCTTACGACACGAAGGAAATCAAGCGTGGCGTCGAAATGCTCAAGAAGCGTGTCGAGAAGCACTTTGGTGATGCTGATGACCCGGGGCTCAGTCGCAGCCTGGTGATCAAGGTTCTCCGGGAATGTGAGATCCGCTATGAAGAGGCATATGACCGCACGCGACGGATCATCAACACGGTGTACGACGGACAACTGGAGCTGGAATGGCATAAGGAAGACGCCCTGGCAATGTTCCGGAAATGAGCGTCTTGATATTTTCTTTTCTCTTGTTTTTTCTTTTTTTTTTTCTTTGTTTTACTATATCTAGGATTATGGAGCATCGGGTCATCAGCTGGGCGCAATGGGTTTCACGGCTCCTGTTACATACAAAGCCTTTGAATGCAAGTCCATCGCGACACAGTTTCATCATAGTTTTCAACTCGGGGTATCTGTGTCCAGTGTGCAGGTATTCGGCTTCAGTCTTCGTAAGGTATTCCAGAGTAGTAGTCATGGTCGTGAATGATATAACCCGGCCCTTTCTGCACGAGATTCTTCCAACGTCCCGATTAACTTTGTTTTAGATACATGAATGCAGTGAGGTTAAATCCCTTCTGATCTTCGTGAAATCGAGTGCCCACTATTTGGCCCATCTGTTGAGCGATGATTGGTGTGGACAGGCCGCCCCGGGTCCACCTGTTCGAGGCCATCGCGTTTTACCTCATTTCACGGCTCAGGGGCACGCTCTGGTCCGTGCTTGCGATTCGCAATGGTTGCTTTCAAGCTGAGATACACGGTGGATCGAGACATTGGAGAACCCATGGCGCTTGTGTGGACGAACTTTCTAGTGGTGACTTCCAAAGGTCTCTTGGGGATCTCCTAAGCTGTAACGCGTCTGCCATATATAGCTCTCACTACCAAACCTTGAGCTCTGCTTCAAGTGAATGATGGTGGGAAATGAAGAGATAGAGAGATGAGAGAAAGCCACAACAACCAGACCCGTTCCAATGCCGTCTGTAACAACTGCCCACCCTGTAGCTGTCCTTGTCAGCTGAAACCTGCCTCGGTGGAGTGCCAATCGGGCTGCCTTCCCAAGCTTTGTACGGTGTGTGGGGAGAAACTTAAGGTGATTTTTATTCATGCCCTGGATCGTGGCCGGGAAATCTTCTCGTCAACTCGACCTTCTCCTCTCATTTTCTGTATTTCTTTTCTACGGTGAGTCCCTCCTTTCACCCCTCCTGATTTCCCCACTGTTGTGGCCAAAGGGTCAGGGAGTCTCCACAACGCGAGAGGTTTCCCTCGCAAGGGGGACCACGGATAGCGAGTGCGACTCGGAGAGGACTCGTCCTGCTTTGAACTGCTCTCTTGCGCCGTTGCACATTGGGACTTTCGGCCCCCAAGAGCCAGTTGCGCGAAAACTTTCTCAATTGTTCCATGAGCCGTCCTCCTAATCACGATCATGATCCTCTAGAATCTTTCCTATCTGTCGCATACCGTATCCGCAATCGCATTCCTCTCGGTTCTCCTCTCCCTCCCCCCTCGACCCGGCATCTTGGAGCATTGACTGCATGTCGCGGTCCTTCGAGACGAACATTCCCCGTGAATCGCTGCCTCCCTTGCCTCGAAATTCTTGCGATCGGACCGTCAACCACATTGTGCGGGGAGAGCCGGTACAACCTTGAGCTTATTCTTGGAAACCCCTACTCGCGCTCGGTGAACAGAGCTCGCCCGCAGCTATGCCCTGGCGGCCGCTGCCTCGCATTGCTTTTGCTGTGGCCATTTACCCGTTTCACCCCTCCTCCCCGGCCGATCTCCCCCTCGAACTCGGCGATGAATTATACATTATAGAACAAGGCGGGTCGGACGGAGAATGGTGTCGTGGTTATCTAGTTGCGCCGCCGTCACTGTTGGCGGGGTTGACGAGTACCAAGGGTCAAACTCTCGAGGCCCGCGTTTTCTCCGGCATCTTTCCCCGGAACTGCGTTGAGATCCGTGAGGTACTGGGGGACGGCGATGGTTACAAGGCCATGCTCAACGGCGATCGGAAGAGCTTGGACCGATTGACCCTGCCTGGCCTTGACACAGACTATGTGTCTCGAAGCAGCTTGGCCTTCTCCATAGATGAGTCGACGACAGTCGGCGAGGTGACGGATGTAATCCTCGCAAAGAAAGGAAGGCCCGCACAGATTGTGATCAATAAGACCGATGATTCGGACCTTTCGAGCCCGCGATCTGTCCACACCTATCGAAACGGATCCATCCCGCACACGCCTATGTCCTTCGCTCCTCGAGATCCCAGTGCGCCCAAACCCGCTGCGCCTGTGCCCATGTTAAAAATTGGAGACGAGACCCCGACTTCGCTGACAGAACCGCTCGTTGACGAAATCGCCTCGTGCCTCCGCGAATGGCATTCGACAAACCTACATGAGCTACTTCTCGCTCGTCAATATGATGTGCTGGAAGAGGTGTCAAAACTTGTCCAAGAACTAGACTTTTCGCGACGCCAATTGCTTCATAATGTGTTGACTGGGAAAGAGAAGGAAGCACTGCGCGATGAGACGGTGTGGAAGCTTGTTCGCGCCAACAAGATGCTCAGTGGAGATATCATTGTGCGCGATTCTGAACAAAGAGGCCGATTGTTGACAGGCGAAGACTCCGCAATTCAGCTGGCCAAGCTTCAATCCGAAATGAGCATGCTCGATGATCGTCCTACAACCACATCCGACACCACGGCTTTGCATCATATGCTGTTGGAAATAAATGCTGTATCGGGAACTGTTCCAGGACCCGTGACTCTTGGAATGCAGCTATACTCTCGATCAGACGCCGGTGCGTATCATCCGCTGTCCGAGACGTATAGCTTGGACATTCCATCTCCCGACAAATTCATTAGCTTGACACACAGTAACAAGCTGAAAACATTATTCACTGAACTTGCTGCCACTGATATCGGCGATGGCAGCGCCAATGGACGACAACTTTATCTGGTTGCTTTCGTTCGGACGGTAGAGTCCCGGTCTGCTGCTGAAATCACGCCGTCGAGGGCTTCTATGTCGAGAGAAGGCCCAATTACTACACGGACACCCAGCGCCGGAGGCGTGCAGCCATCAGTGAAGGGAAGCTTGAGAACACGTCGCAGTATGATGTGGTCTCCCAAGGCACGGGGTAGTCCGACCTTTGATCAACCAGTCAAGTCTCCTGCCCAAGCGGTCCCACGGTCATCGAGCAGCTCATCCAATACCCAGGAAACAACATCTCCTCAACCGGCGCCCATGAAAGAATCGATGGCCACACGCACTGTGGGTGTTGGCATCTTGGAGGTGTCCCCTGTTCTCCGACAAGACAAAGATGTCGAGCAGGTGATTAATATTTGGTCGACTCCTCAAGAGGGCGAGGAAGGCGAGGCTTACGCGGAAGGCTTTGAGAAGTTACTTCAAATGCTGCTTCCGAACGCTAACGGTCGATATGTGCGATCTCAATCGGCCGCACGGCTACATCTCCATCTGCATCCATTCACCAGTACCGACCCCGAAACCCTTGTCCGTCAAAATCCCACGATTTTACACGATGTTATACAGACGAGGCGCATCGGTTTTTCCAAGGCACCTGCGAAGCCTCGATCCGACATCTATGTTACACTTTCACAGGCTGTGCTCCCCACCGATGCGCTGCTATCTCATCCGTCTGCTGGCCAGATTCCCCTCCAAACGAATACTGGTCTCCGCAACCTTCAACTGACCTTGGAGGTTCGCGATGCATCTGGCACACGTGTAGACAGATGTGTCTTCCCATCCTCTGCTCCGACCTCTGTGACAGCTTGGCGTACGACCATCGCTGATCGCGGCTTTCCGTGGAATCAGACAATTCGCCTGAAAATTCCTACAAACCGCATTCCTGGCTCTCATATCATAATGAGTGTTGCGGATGCACCGGAGTTCCCCTTCGCTCTTGCATGGATGCCTCTTTGGGATCAGAATGCATTCATTCGAGATGGTCAACACTCCCTTCTGCTCTATGCTTACGATAAGCAGACCTCTAGTATTGAGAATGGCAAGGGCGCCTATCTCAGCCTCCCATGGAGTGCACTTGGCAAGAATGAAGCTGCCAAGGACGAAGCAGTCACCGGCCCTCTAGCAACACTGCGTCTTGAAACCCATCTGTGCAGCACCGAGTACTCACAGGATCAGGTCATCTTAAGTCTGCTGAACTGGAAGGAACGCCCCGTCGACGAGGTCCTCGATACCCTGAAGCGTCTCCTCTTTGTCCCAGAGATTGAGATTGTCAAGCAGCTCCGCAGTGTGTTCGATGCACTGTTCGGTATTCTTGCTGAGAACGCTGGAAACGAAGAATATGAAGATTTAATCTTCAACAACCTGGTCACCGTGCTGGGGATTGTTCACGACCGGAGGTTCAACCTCAGCCCCTTGGTCGATAATTACGCTGACTCGCAATTCAACTTCCCCTTTGTCACTCCGTGCCTTATCCGCAGCTACCTGCGCCTTTTGAACGCCGCGACCGAGCTCCATCAGTCTCGCAATCTCCGTGCCGCTTTTAAGGTGGGACGCCACTTGCTCAAGTTCATCATCAAAGCCCGCGAGCAGCAAAAGGCCAAGGAAGAAGGCATTGGAATTACCACTGTGCAGTCCACTTTCAACCGAGACTTGCATACAATCTTCAAGTCCATGGAAACATTGATGAAGAACCCCTCACCGAGTTTGGTGGGAAGCAAGACCTTGATCGTCCAGCACTTCCACTCATGGCTCCCCGAGCTTTCTAATGTCCTCGGGCGGGATGAAATGATAATGATCGCTTTGAGTTTCATGGATTCATGCAAGGATGTTACGGGAATGTTAGTTCTCTACAAATTGGTGCTTATCCAAAAGTACACCCAGTTCGAGATCTTTGCAACCGGCGACGAGAGAAGGACTTTGATTTCCAGCTGTATTGGTTGGCTGGCGCCTTACTGGGGTTCCAATGGAACCGTCTCGGATCAGTACCGAGATCAGGTCCGACTTAACAGTGCAATTGTTGCTCAATTGCTCTCCCATCCGGATCCTCAGCTGTACGAGTTTATGCCGAGTATTGTCGCTTCATATTGTGCTATAGCAACTGAGGGTGTGGACGAGACTGAATACTTGTCCTTACTCTTCAGCAAGGCTTTCCCCTTTCAGGTGAAGACTTCTACGATCCCGCAAAAGTTCGACGAGTCGCTGGTAGAACTGTCAGCCATCATGGCCGCCATAGCCAAGATCGTGACACCCAAGATGCCCGCTTTGAAAGAACTGGAGCTTGCTACATTCGTTGCACAAGCGCTTGAAGCCCACAATTCCATCATAGATTGTGAGGCGTATCCTGAAAACTGGTTCAGCATTCATGTTTACAATCATCGGGCTGCCATCAAGAGTCTCGAGCATCTCGGGTTGCTCCTGATTGACAAATTCCTTCCCAACCCCGATGATGCCGATACCTTTGATACTAGGCTATGGGAATCTTTCTTTATGACACTGCTGAAGGTGATCTCGAGCGATGCTCTTGCCCTGGAGACATTCCCTGAACAGAAGCGTCGTGCTGTCTGGAAGATCGCTGGCGATGTTCGCGAGCAAGGCGCGGATCTGCTGCATTCCACCTGGGAAGCGATCGGCTGGGATACTACCGATGAGGAGCAGGAACGTTATGGGTTGAAAAAGTTGGGGGGTTACCAGGTTCAGTACGTTCCGAACCTGGTTCCTCCGATTATAGGTCTTTGTCTCAGTGTGCATGAGGGCCTGCGACATGTTGCTGTTCACATTCTTCGCACAATGATTCTGAGCGAGTGGGATCTCAATCAGGATATCTCGATCATTGAGACGGAGATCATCTCTAGCTTGGATTCTCTCTTCAAGTCTAAGCAGATGAGTGAGAGCGTCAGTCAGAAGATCTTTGTCGGTGAGCTTCTGGAACTGTTTGAAGGTGACGCAGGTTCTGATGAAGACCTATTCAGCGCTATGAAAGGTCTCATTGCAACTGTCGATGAGCTTCTTGACCTGCTGGTGGCATCACAGAGCAGCGCCTCCATTCAAAGTCTCCACGCCCTGAAGCTTATGGAATACATGAAAGACATGGGCCGGGAAGACATCTTCATTCGTTACGTCCATGAACTGGCCGATGCCCAAGCCGCCGCTGGCAATTTCACCGAGGCTGGTCTTGCTCTGCAATTCCATGCCGACCTCTACGAATGGGATCTTAACAAACCTGTTTCGGAGATCATGTCACCACCTTTCATCGCACAGAGCGCTTTCGAGCGGAAGGAAGCCCTGTATTTCTCCATGATCCAGCATTTCGAGAATGCGATGGCCTGGGCTCCAGCACTTGCATGTTACAAGGAGCTTGCGGCCCACTACGAAGCTACCACGATGGACTTTGCCAAGCTCTCTCGGGCTCAGAGCTCCATGGCTCGGATATACGACTCCATTGCCAAAGGCGACAAACAGTTCCCCCGTTACTTCCGGGTCGTCTACAAGGGTCTTGGATTTCCTCCTGCCCTGCGTGATAAGGAGTTTGTCTTCGAGGGGTCCCCGACAGAGCGTATGGCATCGTTTGTGGATCGCATGCAGCGGGAGCACCCCACCGCACAGATCATGTCGTCTGGCGAGATCCCCGACTACGAGGGCCAATTCCTCCAGATCAGTGGAGTCACTGCCCACCGTGATGTTTCTCATCCTGTCTTCCAGCGCTCTAAGGTGCCACACTCCGTTCGTGAACATTTGTTGATCTCGGAACCTTCTCGTTTCTCAGCTACTTCCCGGAGGCACACGAGTAGCTCGGACGTGCGTGAGCAGTATGTTGAGAAGCTCATCTTTACTGTTGCGGAGGCCTTCCCGAACATCCTTCGTCGCAGTGAGATTGTTTCTGTTCAGGAGGTCGCTCTCTCGCCCCTTCAAACCGCCATCGAGCGAACGTGCCGCAAGACGCAGGAGTTGCAACTCCTGGAACGCCGGGCTGCAGCGGGCGAAGACAATGGCTTGTCGAATTTGACCGAGGCACTGGAACAACTGCTTGAGATGCGGGGATCCACCTCCAACTGTGTGGCCTTGTACCGCGACTTCCTTGGCGGCGCCCAGGGCACGAAGAACAAGGTTGAGGAGTCCGAGTATGAAGAGGAAGAGCCAGAGGAACCTGAGGAAGCAGAGACGATGGATCCGATGGAGAACGCCCTCGCTGTTGCCCTTATCGACCATGCCTTGGCGATTAAGCATGCGCTGTCCCTCTACCAGCGTCCAGCGCATCAAGCCACGCAGGCGGAGCTCCTGCGTCGCTATGAGAACGTTTTTGAGCCAGAATTGGCATCCCTCATGACATCCCCACCCGAGCATTCGAGCCCGACACCGACCCAACCCCGCCAATCCTCCACATCAGATCGTCGAAACCAGGCTGTGCAGCGCTCCGTCAGCCCCGAGCAAGAGCTTATCCGAGCCACCCGAGGACATAGCCACACACGTAAGCGCTCGGATAGGCAATCGGTCAGCCATCGCATCAGCATCATCAATCCTTTCAAGCGATCTCACGGCCAATCGAACTCGATCTTCACCATCCAGCCGTCGGGCAGCAAAGAAAAGAATCTCGAGGAGCGCGAAGAAGAAGACGATGCAGCCACCATCCACAGTCGGGCCACCGACCACTCCCGGGGCGGGAAGAGTGACAAACGGCGAAGCTGGTTCGGCGCCCAAGGCAAGCATGGCTCTTCCCCGTCCATCGCTGGTGCCGGCGATGAGACCCTGAAGAAGCGGCCTTCTCGTAGTGCCTCACGCGACACGGGCGGTCACTCACACGATGGTCGCAGTCGCGCCGGATCCCAGCATCGTGGTCCGGCAGCCAGCGGCGCAGTGGGTAGTCCCACCGAGCGACCTGCACCCGCCTCGAGCGGCGGGTGGTCCACTCTCCCGCCGACGCGCGATTATTCTCGTCCGGTCACGCGTGAAAGCACAAATGGAGGGCGGGAAATGACCCCTACGAACGGTATCAATGGTACCAATGGTACCAGTGGTGCCAACGGCACGAACAGTGCCCAAGTCCCCTTCCAGCCGACCACCTACAACAGTAATAGCGGGATGCGCGATTCCGTCTTCCGACGATTCAGTCTTTTCAAGGGCGTCGGCCGCAAGAACAGCCGGATGGATTTCGAAGCGAACGGCGCGCTACTTGAGGAGTAATCATTCCTTTCTAATTCCCCTTTCACCTACCATCTCTCATCTCTCATCTATCATCGTTCATCGTTCATCTTTCATCTTTCTCCCTTTTTAACTTGATCTTGGCCCTTGATCTTTCCGATCCTTTCTTCTTGTTCTTCTTCTCCTTCTTGGATGTGACTTACTACTGTAATTTTTCCTTGTTTCTGATTTTTCCTGCTTGGACGGTGTTGAGGAGATACCATGTGCTATACTAGCTCCCGTATATTTTATACCAAATACCAAACCGAAGTTGCACGATCTAAACGAAACCGAGACGAGATCCGAGACTAGTCCCAAAGTCCTTCCAAGGGGTGACACCGCAGTTGGTGGAAATGTGGCAGTGCAAGTCTTGGCCCAGTCTTGGCTCCATCGAGAACCAACACGCGAATCAAATGGCCATTCCGGACTCCCCAAAGGTGGAGATCCTCGACCATCAGAAAACCAAGTCCAAGCTTCCCCCTGCAGCCGGACAGGTCCAGAGTTCTCCACCGTGTAGCGTGTACCATCGAGGCTGTGCGGGTTGTTCCTTTCGAAACGGTCATTGCGCCCATTTGCATCACGATCTTCCCCCCTTCTGGTAGTCTCGACCACGGTTAGTGTGGCTGGAAATCTCCGCCATTATTTCCTGTTGCAAGTAACGAAGCTTGGCTCTCCCGCGTAGCAGAAAGATGTGTAGGGAGCCCTTTCTTTGCCCCTTTGCCTGTCAACGTTTCATCCCCCCCAACTGACTCCCGACAGCTTCCGTTCAATTTCGCTCTCAAGTGCGAAGCCACAGCTTCGGTCCCAGCAGAAAAATGAGCGGCAATGGCTCAGTTGACCCGGGCGAGCGCACTGCTCTGCTCAGTGAATCTCGTTCTCGTTCCTTCCAAGCCCTTTCGCCTCATGAACAGGTGGAGCATGGCCATCATCATCACCATCCCAAGGACAATCGAGTCTGGGTGCGATGGCCTATGCATGTCGTGCGTCTCGCGTGGTTGACGCTGGTTCGTGACTACGTCAATGTACTCCTCATCTTTGTTCCGCTGGGGATTATCGCCGGTGCCCTGGGCTGGGACTCTACCGCTATTTTCGTGTTGAACTTCTTCGCCATTATCCCGCTAGCTTCCATGCTGAGCTTTGCTACCGAGGAGTTGGCCGCTACCATGGGTCAGGCTCTCGGAGGCTTGATGAATGCGACTTTCGGCAATGCAGTCGAGCTGATTGTAAGATCCAGAATCCCAATATCAAGCTCTATCATGGCATGATCTTGTATCGCTAACCATCGGGGATGACTAGGTCAGTGTCATTGCGCTGAAGGATAACCAGATCCGCGTCGTCCAAGCCAGTATGCTGGGTAGCATTCTTTCCAACATCCTCTTGGTTTTGGGCTGCTGCTTCTTCGTCGGCGGTCTCCGCTTCTCAGAGCAGTCGTTCAACAGCACGGTGGCTTCAACCATGTCCTCCTTGATGGCGGTCGCATCCGCATCCCTGATTATCCCCGCGACTCTCTACGCCGCCCTTTCCACTTCCAAGCAGGACTCCCAAGCCAACATCCTTGTGTTGTCCCACGGTACCGCCATCATTCTGCTCGTCCTCTACGTGATGTACCTCTACTTCCAATTGCGCTCCCATGCCCAGCTGTTCGAGGAGAGCAATGGCAGCGATACTGAGACTGCTGGCGGCGCCGAGGAGGAAGTGGAGGAGGAAGAGCGCATCCTTAGCCCCTGGGCAGCCACCGTCGCGCTGATCATCGTCACCATTCTCGTGGCCATCTGCGCCGATTACCTCGTGGGCAGCATTGACAGTATCGTGCAGAAGACAGGCATGAGCAAGACGTTCATTGGTCTGGTGCTGATCCCGATCGTCGGCAATGCCGCCGAGCATGTCACAGCTGTCGTGGTGGCTTACAAGAATAAGATGGACCTTGCGATCGGGGTTGCGATCGGCAGTAGCTTGCAGATTGCTCTCTTCGTCACCCCCTTCCTGGTGATCCTGGGCTGGATCATGGGTATCGAGATGACCCTGCACTTCCAGACCTTCGAGACCGTTGCGTTCTTTATTTCCGGGTTGGTTGTCACCCTGTTGATCCAGGATGGCAAGTCGAATTACTTGGAGGGTGGCATGTGCCTTGGAATGTACGTTTCCCCTTGCAATTTACCTTTCTTGGTCTCTTTCTAACTTTTCTCACAGGTACATGATCCTGGCTCTTGCGTTCTACGTCTACCCCGATGATGCCGGCGATGGTGTGGGTATTCTGAGCAAGCTCCTTCATTGAATTTGAGAGCTACCATATTTTGTCTTTTCGTTTCATCGCCTTTTCCACTAGCTTGGTTTGTTCGTGTCGCCTGAGCGAGTTTCCCACCTCCCGTTGCAATAGCCTGCTTGTGTACTTAGAAGAAATTTCTATGTCTGTATAGCTCTGTCAGAACCTCGACTCTCAATGTCAATTTCAATGTCAATTTTCCAACAGTCTCTTCTCTCTCTACCTTGATACCTGACCTCGAAGTGTCTCTAGCTTTGTCATTCTGCCGCTTATCGGGCCTCTTATCAGCGCGGGGAAGTTATCGGCATCTGGTTGGACACATTAACATTAGCCCCAAAGAAGCCCCAGTGTCTCCTCGACTTACCGATTTGGTGCTCTCTCCAAGCCTAAGTGGGGACAGCCACTGATCCGGAGTAAACCACAGGTACCTATATAAGTTTGGCTCACCAATCTCCACAGCCTTTGGAAGATTGCGAACTTTCTCAGTCTGTCATGGCTCTCTCGGTCACAACGCTGGCCATCGCCGTGGTGGCCTTGATCCTCTACAAGGGGATCATCTACCCTGCTTTCATCTCGCCATTGGCGAAGATCCCTAATGCTCACTGGAGTGTCCCCATCTCTCCTGCCTGGATGCTCTGGAGACGATTTCGCATGACAAATAACCGGACTATCCAGGCTGCTCATGAGCGTCTCGGTCCGCTCGTGAGACTTGGCCCCTCGGAGCTCTCGATCAATTGTGTCGATGAGGGGATCAAAACTGTTTATACGGGCGGGTTCGAGAAACATGATTGGTATCCACGGGTCTTTGGGTCGCTCGGGTGAGCTCATTACCACCGTCGGTATTGCTGAAAGATGGAGGACTAATCCGTGTAGAACCGTGAGCATGTTCACAATGGTCGGAACAAAGACTCATTCCACCCGTAAGAGAATGCTATCCAATATCTACTCCAAATCCACGCTGCAGACATCCCCTCATCTACGCTTGGTCTCCGATGCAGTAATCTTCGACCGCCTGCTGCCTATCATTCAAGAGTCGGTCGATTCGAACAAGTCCCTTGATGTGCATGATCTAAATATGGGATTGACCATGGACTTTGTCTCATGTTACTTGTTCGGCTTGAAGAATGGTACAAATCATCTCCAGGATCACGATTACCGCAGGAAATGGCTTCATATGTACCTCTGCCGTAAGCCTTTCGAATTTTATCACCAAGAGACCCCGAAGCTACAGGGATGGCTTAGCTGTGTGGGACTCCGCGTGATTCCGAAGTACTGTGACGAGGCGAACGAAGTTCTTGATGCATGGGCGCTGGATCTCTGCGGCAGGGCTGCCAATTGTCTAGATTCAACCGATCCTGCTGTGGAGCCTATCGTCTATAAGCAATTGAAGCAGAGCCTCGACAAACAATCTATGAAAGAGACAGGCTCCAAACAGGATCACAAACAGCAGCAGATCGATATCGCTTGTGAGATGTACGATCAACTTACAGCTGGCTTTGAAACTAGTGCCGTTGGTTTGACCTACCTTTACTGGGAGTTATCCAAACATCCAGAATGGCAGGAGAAGCTTCGACAGGAATTATTGACCCTCAACCCGCCGATCATGTTCCCCAAATGCGCAGATCTCCCTTCGGCAAAAGCGATTGACAATCTGTCTGTTCTGGAAGCTATTATCACGGAGACATTGCGACTGCATGCGCCGATTCCAGGCATCCAACCCCGAGTCACTCCCTTTCCATCTTGTTCCTTAGCGGGGTATGATAATATTCCTCCCAACATCAGAGTCAATGCACAAGCCTATTCGCTACATCGAATCCCAGACGTTTTCCCCGATCCCGAAAGCTGGCAGCCGAACCGCTGGCTCAAGGAAGAGAACTCGCCCGCCGAACTCGAAGAAAGACGTCGCTGGTTCTGGGCCTTTGGCAGCGGAGGTCGGATGTGCGTTGGTAGTAATCTCGCGTTGCAAGGTACGTTTCACCGAACATGCCAAGCAAACTATATGTGCTCACTTGACTAGAATCCAAACTCGTCGCCGCGGCGGTATACACGAATTTCCGAACCACCATCATCAACGATGAAGACATTCAAGAAATAGATGCTTATACCGTGCATCCCAAAGCCGAGAAATTAATCTTGAAATTCCACGCCGTCTAAATAGCTACATCGATATTCAGATCAAATCAAATGATGTGAAGTCAAGATAATGATACAATCAATTCTTTTCACGCGCTGCCACGTAGGTATATACTGTACAATGCAAAAACAAATTCCCGTACCCATCCCACCCGCAGACCCGTCGAATCGCGATCTGCGGATAAGATGGACAATAAAACTCCCAGTGATGATGCGACTCGATTTAGCCCAACACGCCGTCCTTCTTCCGTGGGCCCACAACCTTGGGATACATTCTCATCAGGTGGTAGTTGACGGTATTCTTCTTCTTCTCTTGCGATTTCTAGAACAGATTATAGGTGTCAGTTGGTCGATATTGGTCGATAGGATGAGATGGAATGGAATAGCAGAGATGAATAGGGAAAACGAACCGATGAGTCCATGCACTTGCGCAATTGTGCCTCGAGACCAGCGCAGCCTTCGAAACCGTACCCTTGCGATGCCCAGCAGTCTAGACAATCGTTAGTACTCTGTGATTCAAGATTCTCTAATGTATTTTCCGTAGAGGTCCGAAGCACGCGGCGAAAGAATCGGTATACGCGGCGAGAAGAGAGAATACGTACTCAGCATCGACGACATGACAGTGACGCAGGGGTTCTGCTCATGCTGGTTGGGGCGACGGACGCGAAGGTGGTTGATGGTGTTCAACCGGAGCGGGTTGAGCCGGGTCGAGACGTTGCCCTTGCCAGCCATTGCGAAAGCCGGGGAGATTCAAAGGACGAGGACTGTATCGGGACGGTGGAAGATCGAGATGTCGGGCTCCGTGGACAGCGAGGGGGAATTTGGCACCTGCGAGACGGAGATGCGCAAAATCCCTGGAAGTTTTGGCTCCGCGGAGGTGCATGACTAAGCAGATCGATCGGGCGAAGGTCGCGAAGATGATTGCCACTTGCTGCTCTATTACTAGTGAAACGATGGGTTTTTGGGTCTTGCAATATCCTTTATACCCTGGAACTTCTGAAAAGAGACTGGCAATGAACAGCACACAGCTCTGGCGTTCACATATCGGCCGTGTGGCTGCTCGGCCCTCGTTACATACTGCAGCTCCTACACCACGTCAGTTCTCAGCGGTTTGTCAACGGCGACAGAATGCGCGATCAACAGATAAAAAGACGGAGGAAGAGGGAGAGGTCGATAGAAAACAAGAAGAAGAGGAGAAGGGAGCCATGGCTCGCCGTCTGTCACAGATGACCGAGGATGCGGTGCTGGAAGGTGGACGGTCCGCGCAACGCAGCGTGGAAGCCGCGGGATTCTCTGAAGATCTGAAAAAGCAACTCGAGGAACGAGTCAAAGCAGCTGCATTTAAAAGCGAATATGCTGCTGAGCATTCCATCCTCAACATGCCGGTACGAAATATCTCCCGACTCGAGCTATGATGCAGCCACTAACCTATGCATCTGGACAATCTTCAGGCTAGCGCAGGCCAAGGAACACGAGAGACCGCCGCAGCTCCTGCATGGACAGGGTCAGAGACCGCAGCCGACTCGGTGCTGCGCATGCTCGACGACGCCGGCAAACCCATGCGCACCCCATTCAAGATCCCGCAACCCGTGAACCTCAAACCCGCCCCGAAACCTATTCGCTCTCCAGGCGAGCGCCTCGCCGCAGCTAAAGAACTTACATCAAATTACACATTAACGCAAGCTCCTGGCTTCTCCGAAGAAGAGCGTGAGGCCATGCGCCGCGAAATGAGAGAAAAGTTATCCCCAGGAGCGCAATCAATGCCGATATCTATACAAGGTCTTTCATCGCTGGCGAACGAAAGAATCGAAGACGCCATCGCCCGCGGTCAATTCCGCCAGATTAAGCGTGGGAAAGGCATCAACACAGAAACAGACTATAATGCGAATAGCGCATATATCGATACGACGGAATACTTTATGAATAAGATTATTCAGAAGCAGGAGATTGTGCCGCCATGGATTGAAAAGCAGCAAGAACTTGCTTCGGAGATTAGTCGATTCAGGCAGCGGATTCGAGCAGAGTGGAGGAGGCATGCGGCGATGTTAATTGCTAGTCAGGGTGGATCTCTGGATGAGCAGATGAGGCGGGCTAGGGGACATGCTGCTGCTGAGGCGCGGTTGGTTGAGAGAAGGAAGGCGGAGGCCGCCTTCAAGAAGCGTGATGAGCAAGTCAGCGAGATTGATACCGATGGTCGGATTGTCGCTCGCGTGGAGACACCGGAGGCTATCGAGTCTCATGGAGAGGAGAAAGATGCCCCTGGCGATATTCCGCATCTTCCTCCCTTGCGAGACGAGGCCTATCTGGGGATTGAACGCTCGTACCATGAGCTGGCCGTGAAGCATATCAATAAGATTGCCCGGTCTTATAACCTCCAAGCACCCCGCTCAGCCCAAAAGCCATATATCAGCCTGGACCGCGAGTTGAACAATTGCTTTGCGGAAGTTGCGCCACAGCTTGCAGAAGAAATCCGCCGTCGGGCGACTGAGCGCGCGCGCCCGTCTGCATCCCTCAGTGGCCCGTCATCCAGTATGTTTGGGTCAATCGGGACAGCAAATAATGTGCGCGTCTACGAAGAGGACAAGACAAAGTCTTACGGTCTCAAGGAGATGTGGCGGGACATGTTCTCCAAAGACGGACAGAAGTAGGCTATCTACATTCGCTAGAGATTGAAGTACATGAACGCGGAGTAGCTGAATGTGAACTTGGCAAAGTCATTGTCGAGCGATAATAACAGGAATAAACTTGATTACCTTCATCATCAACACTCATCTCTTGGATGTAATCTAGTGGACCTTTCTCATCTCCGCCCCGCTTCGATAAGAATATGATCTCTGACATTCATTCCACTCGAAGCGATCTTGCGCTTCAGCACAATGATGATTGAAGCTCGACCAGATTGACTCTAACATTTCAATCGAAGAGCGAGCGCTTCTCACACTCAGGACAGTGATACCGAGCTGAGTATCAGTCTTCGAACTCGTCGGCAGAGATAAAATTCAAAGTCGGACCAGGTTTCTCATCCGAGTCCTCGAGAATCCTTGGTCGACGGAGAGCCGCAAGAATCCGTCTCAAATTCATCAGAAGGGAGATCGAATTGACAATCAACCACAAGCTCACGATCATGAGTAATGAAAACGCAGTCATGGTAATGAGTACATTGGCACTCATTCCATGTAGACCGTACCTCATCATTGGAATCCCCATGAAGATGCTGACGAGTCCAATGATCGTAAGCATACCACTGAGTCCCGCATACACGCTGACGAAACGTTTGACGCATCTTGGAAGATGCTCTCGGGGAATGACCTGTACACGGACTTTCCACCACCCAGATAATTCTTTGGAGGCTTCAGATAATTTCTTCGCAGCGATGAAGGCCATAACGAATCCAAGTACGGTGAGATAAGCGCCCAAGAACAAGATCAGGTTCTTGTTCCACAAGATGTCTCGACAGTGGAGAGGCATTTCATACTCTGCTAGAAGCGCCACATAGCAGTCCAGAGAGCTGTTGCGGGACATGGTTGAGTAGGGAATTTGATGAAGATCACGTTTGAGTGGGATGATGAACTGATGCCAGGGGATCTTGGGCCAGCTCCCGGCAGGCCAGCCAGCTTGCTCGAGGTCTGAATCACCAAAGGGAAGTCGCGAAATAATTTCGACGTCGCCGAGCCAGATCTCGTTGATGGCGTTGCCTTGTTGATAGAAGTTGTCCGACTTGACACCGCCAACGACCGAGACTTTATGGCCCATGACAGAGTAATATAATTAATTAAGAGAACGAATTGACGGTTTGAAGAGGTACAGCAGGAGAGGTAGGAAGAAAAAAGACATGGCGAAAGAGAAAGGCGACCGCCAAGTAAGTGCAGGTAAAGGAAGGTGGAAGACGGGGCAAGTGCAACTCGACGGGGCAACTCGACTAAACAACTGCAGACAACTTGACTCTATTCACAGTACATCTTTCTATATTCAACTGAGTTAGAAATATCGAAACACGAAAGATGTATAGTCTATTCACGACTCGAGTGGAGACCCGCGAGGTCTGATCCCGTCAATCTACACGATGTGACTGGGCCGTGACGGGGTGATGATCCTGCAGCTGGGCGCGTAATGGCAACCAACGACAGGCAGAGATGGCCTCGACTTTTTCACACTCGCTGCTCTCTTCACACCGTCACACCCGATGCCTCTCATGCTCATATACAGACCCTCTCGCCCCTGCCCCACCCGGGGAACACAGAGTGTTTTGCCCTCGAGATTCGTCCTCAATGCCGAGACCTGTCGATCAGCAGTGATCCAGTGATTGAGGGATCCTGGCTACACTTAAATCTCTTGCGCTCCCCGCGCGATCCCAGTCATAGGTGCTGGCCATGCCTTCTGCTCCGGTCGCCCTGACTCCTTTCTCGTATATCTTCCGCCTCTTGCTGGTGTATACAGTTCCCGTCTCCGCCTCGAAGGGGTTACACATGAAACGCTCTGGAAGTGTTGATGCTCCCTCATCGCTGAACAGATCGCTGCTTGCTATTCAACTGGGAAGTATCGCTGGTGCCTACGTGGTATTTGTTGCCGTTCTTCTTGCTCTACTTCTCTTCGTTGGACGACGCCTGCGACGCACAGTCCACTCTTCCAACTACTCCTTGCAAATGCAAATCTTGAGGCCTGTCAAGCCCACGCTGGATATGGATCCGAGCCCAATTACGCCCATGTCACAGAATATCCCTTCTCTGCATCGAGGTGGTAGGCCCTCACAGACCTCTTTCAACGGCAGCATGGTGACAGTCGACGAGTCCGTGGTCGCTTCGGATCGCCAGCGGGCTCAGGATGAAATGGAGATGTTATACGCTGCGGTCTTGGAGCATGATGCTCAGAAATCCGCTGGAGTCGATATTGACATCACTGCAAGGAACTCGGACTCTCAGAGTAATTCACCGGCTAGCCAGTACAGCAACCCATTCACCGATCGCCATACCTCACAAAACTCCGGATTCTCTTCCTCGGCTCTTCTAAATGCTCCCTTGAAGTCTCCCAAGCCGTCTCGATTATCGAAGTTGTTCAGCTCCAACGCTCGATCAAATCCGGATGCAGGCAAATTGAAGTCTCCACGGCTAAGCATTCGCAAACAACAGATTTCATCTCCAATTGGTTCTCCAGGTCCTCTTGGTTCTCCAGAGATCCGTTCACCCCAGCCTTATATCCCTGAACAGCCACCTCTCTCTCCACGTATCTATAATCCTGGCCCACCTCCTTCGATCCCCTCAACCCGCCCAGGACTAGGGTTTGGGCAGAACACGCCTTCAATTATGCCTCCCACTGGACGTTCAAGGGCACCTGCGCCCTTGAACTTGTCTACTACCAACCAGGCAGCATCAAATCTCCCGTTCCGTGATGCATATCCATTGCGTAGTGCTCCAGCCACCAAGACGACCATCCTGGAGAGGCCCGTGAAGAATTCGCATGGACCCATCACGGGCGTACCAACACCTTACAGTGCATACATGCCATTCACTCCTGTGACGCCGTTCACACCCGGCCGAACAGTCACAAAGCGTCAACGCAGACGCGAGGAGAAGGAGAATGGTCTACGAGTCCTGAATGAAGATGACCTAGTCAAAGATGATGACGACGTATGGGGATGAGTGTATACTGGGTGGATTATGGTCAGATGATCGCATCGGGCGTTAGAATGGGAGTCAATTTTGTCTTGTATCGCAAATTGAAATACACTGGTTGTATCTATCTCTGATTTAATGTCTTTCCTGCATAAAATATCCCATCTATTTATCAGCCTTCTTCAAATGTTGTGTACCGTTGATAATCGCCTCCGCGTAATCCGACCGACTCCCTGCCTTCTCAAGAGTCAACAGCGCCTGGATCGTACATCCACGCGGCGACGAGATACTTTCTCTCAAAACAGCGGGATGAATTCCAGACTCTAGCGCCGCCGATAATCCCTTCAGGCCCTGCAGGACCATCTCCATCGCATCCGGTCTCTTCAATCCCTCTGCCACACATCCATCTAGAATGCCCTCAATAGGAACTGTCATAGCAGCCAGCGCCGCCCCAACCAGCACAGACCCAAGATCCATCTGATTCTGAGGTAAATATTTAATCGTGCCCACCTGCTTGAACATCCACTCTACCACCTCGGTCATATGGGCGGGTACTTCCCGCTCCGGCGTCTCGATAATCGTCATCGATTGACGGAACTGAGCACCCATATTCGGAATCACCTTGATAATTACTGGCTCGGCAACCTCCCCATCATTTCCCTCACGAATGATCCGCGCCAGGTTCTGCCGCGTCTGCCCCGCCAACAAACTGATCACCAATTTCCCGGCCAGTGCCTGGCGCACACCCTTCGTACCGAGGACATCATCGGCCATGAACGGTTTGAACCCCAAGACAATGATATCGGCATCGGCCATGATCTGTATAGGAACATCCTGCGACGAAGTCACATGAACAAAGGATTCCTGGCCCGGGGACAAAGAAGATGCCAAGCGCTCGGCCGATGCGGCACTCTTCGTACACGCGACGAAGCGAGAGACAGGGTGTGATTTTGAAGATTCAGAAGAGAAAGCTGCGCTCAGGATGCCGTGGAGAATTGCACCGCCCATGTTTCCTGTGATTGTAAGTCAGTGGATTTGGATGGCGGGGTGGAGGTATTTACCGCACCCGATGAACGCGACGGTGCATTCCCGGGCCATTGTGCAAGATTTGATTTCTTGCATCATATGAATTGGATTTCGGTCCGAGTTGGGCACTTGTTGGAGATGTGATGCGAAATGCCAAAGCGTGGAGCTAATACAGTAGTCGGAGCGGGCATCCGACCATCGGTTGATCGAACCGAGCTTTCCAATTGAGCAATACTATGAGACGTGGGATCTCCGAGTATTTGTGAATCGCTTTAAGTTAAAATTTGTTCTTCTTGCTTAGCCCGCTGACAGACATCGTCTACCTCTTTGAGAAGTCCGGCATCCGCATACACGGAATTGACATTGCCATTAGGAGTCAAAGCTTTGCATTTATTCACGATCCCTCTCTGGGATATATATAACGTGGGTACACGTGTGGACTGGAGGCTCATTTTGTGGGGCATTTGAGGGTGTATTAGCCTGTATCAGAGGTTTTCGCCGATGAAGACGGCCTTTTCGGAAAGTCGGAGGAGATGCGAGAATTGAAATGCAGGTACTTAGCCCTGGAGTGGAATGAAATCCCTACTCACACATCTGGTGCGACTGAGACTGTAACTCGCTTGAGCTCTCAAGGATCATATTTCAAAAAGTTAGTGCATAATATCACCAACCAGCACGATAGCGAAGAGGAATCGCGCCGGGCTCATAACCCGGAGATCCCAGGATCGAAACCTGGTCGTGCTATCACTTTTTTATCCATGATTTTTTTTCCTCCCAATTTTTGATTTTTATCTCATCTACTCCATTTTTGCACCATTTATCTTTTTTGCGAGGAATGAATTCGCTAGTGTCTACCGGTGTGAGTCATAATACTCAGGATTTTCTGAATCTTGGTTTTATGATCGCTCAATGCACAATCGACAGTTGCTGATCATAAGCTCTACGCATGCAATGGATTTCGGGGAGTTTAATTATCCCGATTTGAAAGTCCGACGGAAATAACGCAGGCACGAATTCTGCTTCGGATTCGGACGAAGTGCCTGAATAGCCTTGACGCACTTAATTAAGCTCGATCAGGCTAATAGAGTTTGATCTGTTTTGACTTGAATTGCCCGTAGGGAAGATTAGGTTGATGCTTCATAAGCCACGAGCCTCTTTTTAGGTCTTAGTAAAGCTGCGTTGCAGAGACAACCTCCTAGGATCGTTAGCTTCAGGAGCTACGTAAATTCACGAATGACGAAAGAAGTCCAGAAGTCTTCCTGCCCATGCCTAACGAAATTTGTCAAATATTTGACAAAAGTTTTCAGCAACAACCGTATCGGAGCTTTCTGCAAAAACGCCAGAAGTCCTGTAAGCCACCGTTACTTTCTCGATCGAAACAATAGTCATAGCTACCTAGTGGCCAGCCCTGACCTCTGCAAGGCAGCTATGAATGATTGTAGACTTTTCGCGCCTGAAAATCCAGGCAAACATTTGTCTGGAGTCACCCCACCATCCTCGCAGCTTCCTACTAGGATCGTTCGGGGATTTGCCTCTCCGAATCCCGACAATCTCATTGAAGCAATCTTTATGCACTCTCTCACGTGGCCCTGTTGGTAATCGAGCTTCATGACGTGATGAATCCAAGCAACGTTGATTGATAATCATCACCCGGGGTCTCCCCCAGCTGTTTAGTCCCGAGCTTGAGGTATAAAATGCAGCAAGCGAACGACCCTCAAAGAACCATTATCTGCTTTATGCCATAAAGTTCGAAATGTCAACTCAAACCGCCTTCCTCGTTACCGAAATCGGTCAACCACTTGTGAAAGGTTCCCGTCCAATCCCAGAACCAAAGGATGGCGAAGTCTTGGTCCAAGTTACTGTTGCAGGCCTGAATCCACACGATGCCAAATGTCGTGACTGGGGTCTGTTCATCAAAGATGTCCTACCAACCCCGCTTGCCGCAGATATCGCTGGTGTCGTGACCAGCGTTGGTCAAAATGTCACTCAATTTAAGGAAGGAGATCATATCTTCGGACAAGCCTTGCTGCCCAATCCAGATAGCGCAGGGCTTCAAGAATATGCAATCCTCGATACAAAATTCTCAGCTAAAGTTCCTTCGGGCTTCACTGATGCTCAAGCGGCTTCGCTACCGACCAATTATGTGACTGCTGCAGTCGCCCTCTTTGATAAAACCTGCCTGGGGCTCCCGGCGCCGTGGGATCCTGCAGCGAAGAGCTTTGACTATAAATCCACTTCCTTGCTGATTCTCGGAGGTGGTTCGAACTGCGGGAAATTTAGTATCCAGCTCGCTGCTTTGGCAGGTATCGGAACCATCATTACCATTGCCGGTTTGAGGGGCGCAGCGGACCTGAAAGCTCTAGGCGCTACTCATGTTATCGACAGAACCAAAAGCCCGGCAGAGATTGCTGCAGAAGTGCGTGAAATTACTGGCGATAATTTGATCTATGCAATCGACACGATCAACCCCCCTGAAAGCCAATTCATTGGCGTTGAAGCTTTGTCGAATTCAAAGACTGGAAAGCTTGCTCGGTTGCTGCCAACTGGCCCGTTCGATGAGACAAAGCTTTCTAAAAAGTCTGCCGGCTATGAAGTTCTGAATGTCTTCGGTTCATCGAATGGGCGACCTGATACCGGGATTCCACTATGGGAGAGGGTAACTGGCTGGATTGAAGAGGGAAAGATCAAGCCTCTGGGCTATCAGGCCATCAAATTTGATCTAGATGCGGTCAATAAGACACTCGACGGGTATTCGAATGGAAGTCTGAGTGGTCAGTGGCAAGTCCATGTTTAAATAAAATCAGGCCTAGCGAATGATCTCGTTTGTTTCATTCATATTTCATACATGCAGTTTATCGTCTATCCATTGCTACAATTAATCTAAATAATCCAACCTGCATATCAATGTACTTTCTTCCATTCCAATGCTATCTAAAGCAACACTGTGAACGACGGGTCAAGAGTCGTGTCCACGCGCAAGTAATCAGCCACGCGACTGAGGTGGTAAATACCCAAACTTGCGTCTTCCTCACTTTCGGCGTTGGTATATTCAAACCACGGCAGACCGCAAGCATCCGAGGCAAAAGCTTTCTGAGTATCCTCTGTGAGTAGATTCTTGCCCTTGTGCCTGGTCGATTATTCGAGAGACTATGGTGAGCTTGGGTACGGCGATAAGCATATGGCTCAGGTCTTTCATTGGACGGTCTGAGATCAATCATACGACCTCACTCATAAAGTCGGCAGAGGCAGGGCGCTAATATAGACAGAGAATATAAAAAAGTACTTGAAATCTTGGTCGAATACTTCGTTCCGAAGGCTAGGGGAAGACTCCTCGGGACGTGGTGAACGGTCTATGGGTTATAGAAATCCAGATTGATGTTTGGTGGCTTGGTTTATGGCCATTGCAAAGCTAGACTAAGTATAGGTATCCGAAATCGAGTGCTGAATCCGAAGATGGAGCATAAGAGATAGCCTTAGCGGATCCCCATCCAGGCAGCCAAATACAATTTGGGTTCTTATGACATCGGCTGGGGTCTAATTTTCAAGATACATGTCGTGTTCGTATTCCTTACTCCGGGCTTCTGTCTTCGGGCCCAAAACCTCAGAGTAAACAAACGAGCTTCAAAGAAAATTAGAAAAGTGAACCAGTGTCAGTTTATCAATAGAATCCAAACGTTGCATCCAGGTCTTACCATGGAGCTGAATAAACGGCCTCGGAGCACAACCCCTCTTACCTATCATTAGTTCCACGTTGGCGCATAGATCAGCGCGGCAGGCGACATCTCATTGGCACCGATAGCCCCACGGGGACACTTGTCGGTGCTGAACGAGGCATGAGTCGCCCAATGTCACTCTGTGATAGATAAAAATCAGACCATTGATTGATATGCGAAGGTGGATACTTCGGTCTTCGCACAGCCTTGTCTCCGTGTTATTTTCGCAGCGAGGTCGTAGGCAACTCTCAGCATAGTTTTAACTTCACACAGCATTTTTCATCATGACAGATCCACGCATAGATCAGGGGTATCAGCTGGGTGTGGATGTCGGCGGTACATTCACTGATGTTTACGTCCTCACACCGCACGGGAAAACCGTTCGAGCCAAAGTCCCGACCACCATCCCGGATCAAAGCATTGGGATCCAGAATGGCATCGCGAAAGCCAGAAAGATACTTGAAGAGGAGACTGGATGGTCGGGCGTTTTTCAGTTCATCCATCATGGTACAACGACCGCTACCAATGCTGTTCTGGAGGGAAAGGGCGCCCGCACCGCGCTTGTGGTGACTGCCGGCCATAAAGATATCCTGGCGCTACGCCGCTCGCAGATTCCAGGTGGTCTAGGTGCTTGGCTACATTGGACACCACCGGATCCCATTGTTCCCTTAGAACGAGTCGTACAGTGCAAAGAGCGCATGTCAGTCCACGGCGAAGAAGTCACCCCCGTGGACATTGACGATCTACGAAATGAGCTGCGAGAGCTGGCGAAGCAAAAGCCAGAAGCTGTCGCTATCTCACTTCTGAACTCCCACAGCAACCAAGAGCATGAGCGTGTGGTTAGCGAGGTCGTGCGCGAAGAGCTAGGCTCAGATGTCGCCATTATCTGTTCAGCGGATGTTCTGCGTGAAGTGGGCGAGTATGAGCGCACAGTGACCACATGCACGAACACTCTCGTGAAGCCTGTGGTGCAGACTTATCTCCGCAATCTCTCAGAGGCACTTGCTGCTGAGAGCGAGACGATCCGAGTTTTGAAAAGCGATGGTGGATTGACCAGCTTAACCCTTGCTTCTGAGCTACCAGTGAATATTCTGATGTCGGGACCGGCTGGTGGTGTCAAGGGAGTGGCGGACGTTGTTTCTCGAAACACTCCATACAAGAATCTGATCACTTTGGATATGGGTGGAACTTCGACAGACTGCGCGCTGATTTATGACGGTCAGCCTCAGCTACGACGAGAGACAGTCGTCGGGAATCTGTCTGTTCGTTCCCCGGCCGTCGACATCAAGACGGTTGGTGCAGGAGGCGGCTCCATCACTACGTACATGGAATTGACTGAGACTCTCCGTGTCGGGCCTGAAAGTGCTGGTGCGGTCCCAGGACCCGCATGTTATGGGAAAGGTGGACGTCAGGCGACAGTGACAGACGCAAACTTGGTACTCGGTTACTTGCCCAAAACGCTTCTTGGGGGCGATTTCACCCTGGATGTGGCGGCATCTATGTCCGCCGTGGAGGATATTGCGTCTCAAATGAAGCTCCCTGTTACCCAAACAGCCGAAGATATCATCACGATCATCAACGAGACCATGTATGGTGCTCTGCGTTTGGTTTCTGTGGAGCAAGGATATGATCCTCGCGAGTTTGCACTCGTAGCTTTTGGAGGGGCTGGTCCTTTGCATGCCAATGCCGTGGGACAGCTTCTTGGAGCGTGGCCTGTTATCATACCTCCCTCTCCTGGTATCCTCTGTGCGCAAGGCGACGTTACCACCAAGCTTCGCCACGAGCAGTCGGCTACCATTATTCACCTTGTCTCTGAAATCACTGCCGATCAAATTCGGGGTTTATATGAAGGACTCGAAAAACAGTGTCAAGAAACTTTGCAAAAATCATCCGGTGAAAACTGGCCCGTCACCTGGAAGGCTGCATATCAGGCGGACCTCCGCTATAAGGGACAAGCTCTCACAATCACAATCGATCTGACAGCCGATGACTTGGTTGCAGATACAGCTAATTGGCATGATTTGCTGCGACAAAAGTTTGACCAGCAACATGAACAGCTCTTTACCTATACCTTGCCTGACTTTGAGCTCGAGCTGATGCGTCTTGGCGTCGTCTTGGAAGATGCTTCCCCAGTCATCAATATCCTTCGAGTTCCTAAAACGACAATTTGTGAGCCACCTGTGGAGGCAAAGATCGACGAGCAGAATATTATTGTTCAAGGGCAAGAGCAACTCGCCACAATTTGGGATCGCCACAAGATCAGCAAAGAGGGAACTAAAGTTTTGGGCCCCTGCATCATCTCTGAAATGGATAGCAATACTCTTGTTCTGCCCGGCTATTATGGCGAGATCGACTCCATCGGAAACATCCTAATAAATCCCCAAGACCGTGTGCCAGCTGCTACCACAAGCCATACAGCTGAGTCGGCGAGCAAGCTTGTCAAGTCCAGTCCTTTAATCCCGACCTTGGTTTCCTCCACCTTGGGCTCCATTCGAGGCGAGATGGATCAGATGATGCTGCGTTGCAGCATGTCACCGGCAATTCGAGAACAACAAGATGAATTCAATGTCATTACTGATGCCAAGGGGAAAATGCTGGTAGGTCAATTTGGCAGCTTCATCACCGAATTCCTTAAGATATGGACCGGCACAATCGAGGAAGGTGATGTGTTCATTACCAATGACACCTATCAGGTAGAAGGTGCCATCAGTCACCTCAACGATGTAATCGTCTTTCTGCCCATTTTCCATGAGCATCGTCTCATTGGATATGCTTCTCAATTTGGACATTTGACCGACGTCGGCGGTATCGTTCCTGGTAGCATGTCAATCAATGCCACCTCGGTATTTGACGATGGTGTTCAGATTCCGTGCATCAAGCTCTACTCGAAAGGAGCTATGAACTCTGACCTTGTGGAGCTTTTGTGTCGCAACTCGAGACAGCCGGCGTGGTATCGCTCTGATTTGACTGCCATCGTCGCTGCATGCTCTATGGCTGCGAACAGAGTGCGTGAGCTAGTCAATCGATTCGGTCAGGAAGTGTATCTAGCCTCCTGTGACGAGCTGCTCTACCGAAATCGCACTGGCCTAGCGAAAATTGTCGAGAGGCAATTTGATGACAAGGAAAGCACCTTCACAGATTTTGTGGATGATGATGGTCATGGTGTGGGTCCTTGGGCACTCAGTTGCTCCATGAAGAAAGTGGATGGCAACCGTTTGAAGTTTGACTGGAGTGGCACTTCTCCTCAGAGTCAACACAGCATCAACTTCTATTTGTCGGAGACCATGTTCAAGATGTTCATCGGGTACTATCTGATTGCGGCTGCTGCTCCGGGTACAGTGATTAACGATGGATTCCACGATCTGATCGATGTTCATATTCCCAAGGGAAGTGTTCTCAAGCCAGTTCGGCCTGCTCCAATTTCATGCCGTACACATCTTCTCGGGCGCACATTGGATATCGTACAAGCTCTCATCGGCCAGAAAGACGACACTTACCAGGCAGCAGCTGGCTTCAGCGACTCGCCTCACTTCTTCTATTCGGGATTCAAGCCCAATGGAGAGTGGTACCAGCTCTACCAGATTGGGTTTGGAGGTGTTCCTGCTCGTCAAGCCGGTGATGGCCCTGACTGCCACTGCCTCTTCCCAGCAATCAAGTCCATTCCAACAGAAAGTATCGAATTGAACTACCCACTGCGTATTGAGGCGAACGAAAGTGTGGCTGACAGCGGTGGACCGGGCTTTTATCGCGGAGGCAACGCGCAACGCACTCTATACAGATTCTTGGCCAAGGGCGAATTTAGCGTTCACGATGATCGTTGGTTCACCAAGCCGTGGGGACTGAAGGGAGGCAAGCCCGGCCAGAGATCTCGAAAGCTGCTTTATCGTCACTCCAAATCAGCGGATCCACCGGCGGAAGTTTTACCATCCAAGTGTGATCACATTTGTGTGGAACCTGGTGACCTCTTGGAATGGATTACATGGGGTGGTGGTGGACTCGGCGATCCGTTAACACGTCCAGCTTCAAAGGTTGCTCTCGAAGTTCACCGTAAGCTCGTCACGCTCAAGGGAGCTCGTGATGGATATGGTGTGGTCATCAACGAAGACTTCACGGTAAATGAGGCCGAGACTGAGAGCCTGAGAGCACAGATGCGTCTTGAGCGCACTGCGCTTGAAGAATCTCTGGTATATGATAGAGGCGGAGATATTGAGACCCTAAGGAAGACTTGTCTTGAGGAAACTGGGCTGGAAGCCCCTCGACCTCAGTGGGAAGCAGATCCATATGGTCCACATGTGGGGTTGGACTACGTGAAGGATTGGTACGCAGACATGAAAGTCAGTCAAGGGTGGGAGGTCCAGTAGGGCAGATGAAGTTGAGACCAACTCTCTGTCTAACCATAGCTACTTATTTTGAAGGGAATTGAGGTTTCAATCTCATTTTTTTTGAAGGAATTCGCGGCAATTCCATTTTCTTGGCCCCCAAATGCTGGGTGAGACATTCGGGACCGCTTACTCGTAAGATAGAAGCTACTGGATAGTTCGACATTTCCTTCGCGCCAGCAATTTGGATTGACGGATGTAGATACTGTGAAGAGCTTCATTGAATTCGCCATAGTTTTGTAATAGCTGACCAGGGAGTATCACAGAGCCAGGTAGCCACCCGGGGTTATCACAAAGTAGCGATACTGACTAGTCAACAAACATCTTGGAACCTCTGACAACAACTACAAAGAATTCAAGTCAAATGATAGGGACCCTTCTTTTTGACCCCCAAAATTAAAGTCACCCCAGTGCAGTACCGAATGTCCGCGGAACCCGCGCTTCGCAGACACACTGGCCCATTGCCCCCTCGCCATTGTAAATGGTTCAAGAAAAGGGAGTCTTCGAAGGTAACGCGCCCCAATATTCGGTGAATCACGTCCGTCCAAAGCATTTGTTATGTTGGTCTACTTCTTCGAGATTAGTTCTTTCCCTGTTAGTGGGCTTTCTGGAAGTTTGATTGACTCAAAGGTCGAAAGTGTTGGTTGTTGAGGCAACACTCATACTCTAGCTTGCTTTGAATCTTTCTCAAAAGTCAGTGTTGAATTTGGAGTTAGTATGGTAAGATCAAAGTGCAGTCGAACAGAATGCGAACCCTAGAAGGGTCCTCGTCCGCAGGAAGGAAAGGAGCGTAAACCTAATGCGGTCTAGTTGAAGCCCTGTGAGGCCTCAGGCCGCTGATCAACAATGTTCCGCTTTTGGCGGCGCCGAAAACGGCAATGATCGTAGTCTGGCGGGCGTCACAGAGTTGATCTTCCTCTTCGTTTTTCTTTTTTCTTCATTTTCGTTGGATTCATGACTCGATATTCAAACTCTTGAACAACTGAACAGCCCTGAGACTTCCCACTTAGTCCCTGATTGACCGAGATGTGCTGATCGGCCCCGCTCCCCACTCCGAAATCCACGGCTGTCGTCATCTGCGGGCATCTCACATTGCCCGAGTTGATTTAAATTGGAGCCTCTCCACGGTATTTTGTGCTCCGAGCGTGGACTCGCCCTTGGCATCGCTGCGCAGTTTCATATTACGACGCGGTGGATTCACTGTTCCGTGTCCTTATCTTGGTATCTTGGCTTCTGCCGGTGGCGTGTGAACTGAACACTGTTGACAAAGATCGTAGAACCTTCTTTTTTTCCTCGTTCTTTCCCCTCCCTCTTCAATCACCCTACCTCTGAATCGTCCCCATGCCCCTCACTATCCTCTCCGGGTCGCAGCTTCGCGCTCTGCTGCTCTCCCTCCACCGTGATGAGATCGTTACTCTGCAACGAAACCTCGCTGATGCCTTGCGCGAATACTCCACCGGATCACAGGAAGAAGGCTGCTCAGCGACTTATCAGCCCCAGCGCACAGCCATCACTCGTCACAATGGCTGCACTACCCTTTTCATGCCCGCGACTACGGGCCAGACACTCGGTATCAAGATGATCTCGCTGCAGGACGGAGGAACTGCGGGGTGTGCCGTGGAACGCAGTGCCGTGGAATTCAGCGATAGCGACGCACCTTCCAAGCGGTCACGGAACTCTTCCGTTCGCAACTCGGTGGCCTCACTCTCTTCGGAGATGAGTGACCTGTCTGTGGGATCGTCGGTGGAAGATAACAATTCTACAACTACTGGGACCAGCGGGACTGGAGATAGCACTGACGACTCGACTCTACTCTCAGGATGTGTCAATCAGCTACCAGTCAACAGTCCGAGTCTTTCAAAGACGATGGGCGCTTGGCCTGGTGTGGGCACGCGAGATATGTCACCAAAAGGCAGTGTTACACTCTTGGATAGCCAAAGTCTACCCTTTGGACTTATAAATGCCCACGAGCTGACAGCCTTTCGCACTGCACTGGCTTCGCTGATGGTTTTCAACAAGCGCAAGAAGGTCCGCACCCTTCTAGTCTTTGGTGCTGGTACTCAGGCCTACTGGCATATTCGCTTGGCGATGATTCTCCGCGGCGACGAGATCCGACGAGTTTACATCGTGAATCGATCATTCGATCGTGCTGCTGAGCTTCTACGTGATATCTATCAGGCTGAAAATGCGGATTGGCGCGGGGATGCTAAGTTCTCCGCCATGAGCACGGACTTTGGCGAGTACAGTCGAATTCTGAAGGAACATGTCCGCAAAGCAGACGTCATCTTCTGCTGTACTCCTTCCGCCGAGCCTCTTTTCCCAGCAGAATACCTCACCTCTCGCGAGGGCCGCCAAAAGGGCCGGCTGATTAGTGCGGTCGGTTCCTACAAAGCGCACATGGCCGAAGTGCATCCTGATATTCTCCGAGACGAGGTTAATGTGACACCTCCCCACCGCCACTTTCACAAGCATACCCGACGAAGCGGTGTCGTGGTTGTCGACAGTCTAGACGCCGCCATGAAGGAAGCTGGCGAGATCATTCAGGCTGGAATTAAGCCTACGCAAGTCGTCGAATTGGGCGAGCTCATGATGGTCCGTCACGCAACTCACAACTTGAGTGAAGAAGAGGCCGCTGAGGAAGAGAAGAGTCTGCGCGAATGGGTGGAGCGAGGGAACGTTATCTACAAGAGCGTCGGGCTGGGCTTGATGGATTTGGTCACCGGCGGAGATCTGGTGCGCTTGGCGCGCGATCGCAATTTGGGAACCACCGTGGAAGATTTCTAGAGAAGCTCTTGTGGACCGTTTCTTTGCATTGCATCTCTGTCTTTGTTGTATACCCTAATTTCATCTCGTTACCATCAATGTGCCTTTACCGTGAAACCTGATTTATTATCCCTCGTACCTTTGTCTTTTCGGTTTTTTTTTTTTTTTAAAAAAAAGTCATCCAGAGCTCACCACCTCTTCCAAGATCCACGCTGCTATACTGTTATCGAATGGAAATGAAGTTGTTGAAGTCGCTGACAAAACGGCGACTTTTTTATGGCGTGTGGCATGATGTTCGGGAGCCTGCGTCATTGCTAACATCATACAGTCCAAGGTACACCTCGCATTTGATTTCTTTCAAAGAGAATGTGGCCCCCAAAGGTCATTATTTACTCAAATTCGATCGGCATATTTGTACCAAGATCTCCATCTTTTTTCCTTGATACCACCCTCATCTTCTACGAGACGGCCATTGGCGTACTGTCACCCTAGATCCCCGCATCAGTGAGGGGCAGCACTTTCTGAGGCAAAACGAGCTTTTCCGTCTTAACTCAATTTTTTTTCCTTTTTTTTCCCCTTCAATTTCCCTTGTCAAGAGGAAGACACTACCCCAAGAGCAGGAGCAGCCGTCTTGCTTGACACTATGCGAAACACCACCTGTTTCCTCCCCAATGGACTCACTTTCACCGTGTCGCCCGTTTTTGGTGGGGTCACCTTTAAATCCAACGACTCGAGCACTCACAACTCCACCTTTCCACCAGGTTGGACGATTATCATCCACACTGAGAAAGCTGCTGGGAAAACTCCCGAAGAACGCGGTAGAACAGGCTCTGAAAATGGTCTCCCCCCTGCGGAAAATGACGACCAAAACTTCTATCGCTTCACCAAACCCACCATGAATCGCGACTGCCTCTACATCTCCTACATTGTCAACCCACCTTCTAGCGAATTTAAGCCCGTCACTTCCCCGACACGCCAGATCGCCATGATGCTCTGGGCCACTATGTGGTGGTACTTCCACGAGCCCGAACCGGACCTGCACTTGGACACGGCAGAATCGAGCGCGACACCACACTCGGGAAAGCCAACGGGGGATTGGCGAGTGAATATCAGGCGTGAGGGAATCTTCAAAGGCCGGAATCTGCTCCAGAAGCTCGAGCGAATGGGCCTGATATCCAGCGAGGACTCTTCCGTCGGTCTTCAACCCGTCGAGACACGCGACTCGAGCAGCTGGTCCAACATGTTCGTGAGCCGTCGCAGCTTCTGGCAGCTCGATCCGCGCCTTTTCCTATTTACTCTCACACCTCGTGCACCTTCTTCTCCTTCTTTGACTCCTCTCCAATCTCGGCATGCTTCTCCGGCCCGCGATGTCCTGCCCACCCCTGGGATGCTGCCACCAACGGAAGCAGTTTTCCATACTGCGAATGTCCCGCCATTCAGCTCGAATGGTCCTTTCACGTCGGCGAGCCACTTGCCTACGTATTATCCACCTGCCCCTACGCAATATACATTCACCAATGGAGTTCGGCACCCCATTCGACCCAAGCCACCACACCAAGGCGAGGTCTTTTACGTGCGCTATATACCCAGCGTGGCCCAGTGGCTATCATTCCGAGTACCGTACCTTCCTATGACCAAACCTGCGCCAGCTTCTGGGACTAGCAGTGGCAGTCGACCGCCGACGCCCAAGGCTGTGAGTTCCTCGGTCACAGGGATCGAGCAGCATCTGTCTCTAAATGTCCCTTCCGATTTGGACACCTTGCATCGGTGGATGAACGATCCTCGAGTTGAAGCGGCGTGGGGTGTTGGCGGAGACCACTCGGTACAGGAGAAGTTCCTGCTACAAAATTTGACCAGCCGGCATAGTTTCCCTGTGATTGGATGCTGGGATGGAAAGCCGTTTGGATACTTTGAAATCTATTGGGTAAGAGAGGATGGACTGGGACGGTTATTGGATCATGCCCATAAGTATGATCGCGGCATTCATCTTCTTATCGGTGAACAAGAGTTCCGAGGTTCGCATCGCGTTGCCATTTGGCTGACTGCCTTGGTGCACCACTGCTTTGTGTCGGATATGAGGACTGAGGCGGTTTATCTTGAACCCCGGGTGGATAACACGAAGTAAGTGCTGAGAAATATTCAAAACAAAATTCAAATACTAATGTCTGTCCCAGGCTCATTGGCTACCTCCAAGACGCAGGCTTCTTCAAAGAGGGCGAAGTGAGCTTCCCACACAAGCGATCCGCTGTGATGAAGATCAAGCGCGAGTTTTGGGAAGCTCCAGCTCTATAGATGAGAGCTCTTATATGTCAACTATGTACATGACGAGTAATGAACTGCTTGCATTTTTTTTTTTTTCATTCTCTTCTATTGAATGTTACCCTCTGGATGGGCGGTTACTGTGCGTCATCATGGCTGGTGAGATGACTACACTTGTGTCTTAATCTAGATAGCCTAATCAATTCAAATGTGTTCATCGGCTACTCTCCATCTCAAACCTAAAATCGACCGATCAGTCTTCGAGGTACTTGCCGGGGGGGGGGGGGGGTCTTCCCCGCGCCTGGAGTCGGTGTTTCTCGGCCCTCAGCCACAAATTTCCATACTTCAATCTAACTATATCCGTTCTGGGCATTCACCTCGAAAAATCACACCTCAACCATCAAGTCATTCGAATGATCCCAAGATGACCTCCCAAATCCTAAAAACCATAATTCGCCGCCCATCAGGGACAGTAGCCCACCTTACAATATCCCGCCCATCCAAACTAAACGCCCTAAACACCCCCCTCCTCCTCTCCCTCCCCTCAACCCTCAAATCCATAGCATCAAGCAACAGAGACCTTCTCGCCGTGATCCTCACCGGCGCCGGATCCAAAGCATTTATCGGCGGCGCCGACATCGCCGAAATGGCCTCTCTACCCTCACCCGCCGCAGCACGGGAATTCATCACCAAGGTCTCAGATGCTTGTAGCGCAGTGCGCGAATGTCCGGTCCCCGTCATCGCGCGCGTAAACGGGTACGCACTCGGCGCGGGATTAGAGATCGCCGCGTGTTGTGATTTTAGGGTTGCGAGTCGAAATGCGGTCTTTGGGATGCCCGAGGTAGGTAACCTTTAGTTTATATTCCTCCATTCCATGTTTCAGTGAGAAACTTTGTCTATTCGCGTTATCCTTTTTCCAAAACTAACGATGAAGGTTCGCGTTGGCATTCCTAGTGTTGTGGAGGCGGCGTTACTTCCTGGATTGATTGGATGGGGCCGGACGAGACGACTTCTTATGCTTGGGGAAAATATTGATGCCGAGGAGGCGCTGAGATGGGGACTTGTGGAGAAGGTTGTTGAGGTGGAGGAATTGGATGGTGCTGTTGAGGGGTGGTTGGGTCTGCTGGATGGGAATGGACCTTTGGCTGTGCGGAAGCAGAAGGCTTTGATGAGGATTTGGGAGAATGAGTCGCTGGATCGGGCTATTAAGGCTGGGATTGATGCTTTTGGAGAGTCTTTTGTGGCGGATGCGCAGGGAGAGACGGAACCGGGCATGATGATGGGTGCTTTTTTTCAAGGTAAGGGGAAGAAGTCTTGAAATTGATATACTTTGATATTCTTTCATATCATGCATTATGAACAAAGCCAATCTTTTGATGATCTCAGATATGAGATTCATTAGATCAATCCCTTTTTCCTCGATGCCAATGCATCGCATCTTAACATACACGCCGTCTTGTTCCAAGTAGTATACATCCTCCGCTTTGTACCATCCAATCATAGACAAGCAATTTACAGCTTGAACTTGAGCAAGTTGGAGATCATCTCACGACCGGTAATGCGGGTGGTCGCCCAGAGAGTAGGGAAGTCCAGGGTGGAGGAGAAGGTATCGGCGTAGCCGAAGAAGAGCATGGGAGGGATCCAGCCACGGGCGTACTCGAGCGCGAAGCACGACGACTCCATCTTGTACTGCTTCACCTCGCCGCGTCGGAGGTGGTGTACGGTACCAGCCGGGTAAGCCTCGGCTTCGTAGGACCCAGGGACGTAGGCGAGCTGGGTGCCGTGCAGAATGTTGAAGTAGTCGTCCGCGGTGTGTCGGCCGGTGTGACCCTCAGTTCCGACGGCGGTACCGAAGATGATCAAATACTCGGTGATACCTAGAAGACATTAGTCAATTGGCATTGATGCGGAAGGGAGGAAGACGTACTGGCGTGGATAATGTACATAGCACCCATGGCACCACCAGCGTTGTTGAACACCCACTCCTGTTCGAGATTCAGGTGATCCGTGCCAACCTTAGTCTCGAGCTCGGAGACAATGAAATTGACCACGGAATTGGTATCTTCGCCATGGGCCTTGATGGCGCGCTGGGACAGGTCGTGCAAGTGCTCTGGGTCAAAGATGTAGAACTGGTCCAGGCGCGCGTCGAGAAAGCTGTAGACGGCAGAGAAAAGGGCCAGGAAGACAGCGAGGATGCTCAGGTTGCGAAGGGAGAAGCAGCGACAGCCGCAGCCCGAGGGCTTCTTCGAGGACTTGGAAGGCATTTTGGTGTTTGTGATGAAACGAAGCTCAAAATCCCAGAATGAAAAATATCCCTGGCACGATCCCCGGAGTTCCACTTTGTGGGGCTCTTTTCCAGCCCTCGATGAACACCCTTGTTTTTCGCGATTGAAAAGAACGAGATTAAGGGAGAGAACAACGATGAGTTGAAATGTAATCGGTGGCGCTCAATTGGATTAATCTCTTGAGTGTATATCTCAGTCCTTTAAATCTGTCTTGTCGTGAAGCTGGGCTGAAGTTCGGTGTCCGCGGGTGCATCTGGAGCCCACACGCCATGTCGGATCGCCCCAACCCGACTCGTAACCCGCTTGGAGTGGTCTTGGCTTCAATAATATCTGTGAATAATACCTCAGGACATGATGGTTCCGGATGACCTTACCTGTCTTTTCTATTCCATCGTGCAAGGGTCTCCTGGACTCTTGATCTTCCGTCGTTGGCAAATCCACCTGCACAGGGGTACTGACCGAGCCCGATTGCAATCCGCAGTACCAGACCTGTGCAAGCAGGGTGTGAAGACCTCTGGATTTTGAAAAAGGCTACTTGTTGTTGTTTTTGTATTTGGTCATAGCCAGTAGTTGGGGATATAGAAGAAGCATTTGCGTGTCAATATATCTCTCCTTACCCACGTCGCAAATGTGTATTTTGAATCGCTCACTCGCATGGGATTCATAGGCTCCAGCATTTTTATTACTCATAGCAACAATTGTCTCGGATTTATATTGTGGCTCAAGAGAAAAAAAACTATCTTGAAGGAATCAATATACCTCGGCTTGTTTGGTGATCCAACTTGGGGAGTTCATCTGGCGAGGTGTTTAGCGTATTCGATACACGCTGATCATCACTGACTCCATAGCGGCCCTTCCTCCGAACTGATGCAGGAAGCAATGCATCGATCCTGGAAGCCTCTCATATCATGCAAATTTAGGGGCCAATACTCTGCAAAAACCGGGATGCGGGGTGCATGTTGCAGGGTTCATAGGCAGGGACTATAATGATGTGGCTGAGGCTTTGATACAAATGTTCCGCCAATGCCGGGAAAGCTTGACGTTCCCTGACGATGATCAGCCAAACATCATTCCCAATAATGGCCCGACGATGCATATGACCTCAACTCCTGGTGGTTCTCGGAATTCCTAACCCCTTCTGATCTCGAGGTTCAGGGGGTTTAGAAGCTCGAACAAAAGCAGACGCCCCTGAAGCACATGGCCCCAGGGACAAGTCTCGATCGCTCGACTTCTTAATTAAATTGAATTAAATTTGGATTTCTGAAGACGTTCGGAGGATCCTCGGCATAGTATCCAAAAGAGATGTTCTGGCCGTGTTCTCGATCCAGAGGGCTCCGCTGAGCGGGCCGACGCCGTCGTCTCAGATTCGCTGTTTACACACGGAGATCTTCCGGAAACTGCATAGAAGCTCCAGCAGAGTCTTACGCCCGTGGGTAAAAACCCCAGTCGCGGAGAAATATGCACGGTAGACTCGATTCAAGAAATTGCCGGTGGATTCGATGATCATTTCCTTGGGTTCGGGATGTCTCAAAGCTTAGAGTTATTCTATTTGTCCTGGCGACTGTCAGAATACCCGGTGGAGTCCCCGGCGAATTGAGATGAGACAGGATTGCTCCGTACTCTATATGGAACAAGCACCCAATGCTCCGCGGTGGGACTCGATCCCAGGATATAAAGTCATGTAGATGCCGTGTTTGTCGGATTTTTAAACAATCGTCAAGACCACCTCGGAAATTCGCTCCTTCTTGCTGGCTAGCCCACTGATTACCTCTAGACCATCACCATGAAGACCTTCATCACTCCTTTGTCGCTCCTCTCCCTCGGCCTCGCTAGCCTTGGCAGTGCCTCAACTGTTCCCAGCAAGAGCTTGAATAGCCGTAGCACCGAAACCTGCGACCAGTGGGGTACTATCCAGACCGGCAGCTACAAAGTTTACAACAACCTCTGGGGCCAGAGCTACGATGAGGCGGGCAAACAGTGCACCACTGTCAACTCCCTCAGCGGTAACACCATCTCGTGGTCCACCTCGTGGTCCTGGTCCGGTGCTAGCAGCCAGGTCAAGAGCTTCGCCGACGTTTCTCTGGATTTCACAGCCAAGACCTTGAGCAGCATCAAGAGCATCAAATCAGTCTGGAAATGGAGGTAAGAGATACCCCTTTCAAAAGTCAACCGGGCTTTTCTGACTGATTCCCAGCTACTCCAACACCAACATCGTGGCCGATGTCTCCTATGACATGTTCCTGAGCTCCAGCGCTTCCGGCTCCGAGGAGTACGAGATCATGGTCTGGCTCGCTGCCCTGGGTGGCGCAGGCCCCATCTCCTCCACTGGCTCTGCCATCGCCACCACCACCATCAATGGCGTGACCTTCAAGCTGTACAAGGGCCTCAACGGCTCCATGACCGTGTACAGCTTCGTCGCCGAGTCCGTGACCGAGAACTTCTCCGGTGACATGCTGAAGTTCTTCACTTACTTGATTCAACACGAGGGCCTGAGCTCCAGCCTCTACCTCGTCGATGTTCAGGCCGGTACCGAGCCCTTCACTGGCACTGCCGACCTCACCGTCTCCGAGTTCTCTGTCGCAGTCGTTTGAGAGATTGAACCATGCGATTTTGAGGATATAGTCCGTTTCGTCTTGTATGAATAGTTATCGTTATAGTATTAGTCATATTCATTGTGAATGATGTGAAATCTGTTGTCTCGACCAATTCATTGGGATTCCAATTAGAGTGCTGAAGCAAGTTTCTGCTTGATCCATAATACAGTTTGGCGCGCTGTTTCAGCTCGTCCGCGGGTTCTGCGCTTACCGCTGGTGGGACTGAATTAGAACGCTATGCCATCTTGAAACGTGATCCCGTTTCAAGTTCGCTGTCGTTCGTCACTAGTAGGACTATTGGTCTATGCTTGCAACGGTCGGAACGAGCGGAGAAGACACACGAGTCAGACAAAGTCGAGCGAGACGCCGAGTTCCTGGAAAGACACTAGTTGCTCTTAGTAACATCGCTTGTTCAAATGAAGTCATATTAATGCGATTCCTTCGGTCATTTAGCGATGACGCCCAGGATAGGACAAGGCCATATTGTGCTCATTACTCCGTAGCGCGGATAGGGAAACCGTCAAAAGGCGCCGGAATCGAGCGCGTAAGCTCTAATAATAGACGACCCTGCCTTATCAATAGATTCGCCCATCTATTTCACATAGAAGCGCTCGCCCCCAGAGACACAGTAGGCTAAGCGCTGGGCGAATGGCGGAATTGTGGGTGCTGGGGACGGGCGCTTATATAGAAGTCGCAGAGAACATGACCGAAAATAGCCTACGCGAGTGCTTTTTTTAGACCTCCAATGCAGGTCGGCGCAGGTCGGAACATCCGGGAGTGCAGGTGCATGCATCTGAAGAAAGCTGGGAACAAAAAAAAAAAAGTTGGACGCGACCGCGACACATCCAACCTTGGCTCTATGTCCCTCATTTCTAGAGAGGGGAAGCGTGCCTTGGACCAGAATCGATCTCATGCGAGGTGCACGCACTATTCGCCCTTTCTGACATGTCAGGCATTCGACTATTGCGTGACAGGGGTCATTTGGCATGAAGGCAGGGATCCGATCCCGCACAGACGAATCTGTCAGGTCGAGTCGTTCGCCATTATTATTGGGGGTTCGCGGGCGCCAAATTGAAACGCGACTTGCCACATTGTTGCGAGCTGGTGAACCTTCCAGCCCATAGGTCATCTTTGCTCTGTCCACTAGGCTTCTCTTTTGGGTCTTTTGATCGTTTTTTTCTCAGCTGGATCGCCAATTTACCCCCCCCTTCCACATGTCCCTAATCCGGACGGGGGTTTCATGCTATAGTGAAGTGTTTCGTGCCCTGGAGGGGGCGCGTACGAGTACCTTTTTTTTTTTTTTTTCTGTCCTTCGTTTTGCTTTTCAGGTACCTAGGTAGGAGTTGACGTAGGAGTTGAAAAGTATGGTAGATGGGATGGAATCCAGTCCTGGTTTTACCCCCGCGTCTCACTCCTGAGACGGTCGCGGGTTTCATCAATAGTTCCATAGTCGAGCGATGGATTAGATGGGTAGGAGGCAGGCTCCCAGTCCAGCATAGGCCTGCTCCACCGGGTGGGCCTAGCGTTGATCTCCTCGCGGCGGTGGAGTGGTGTCAATTGTGGCCTTTTGCCCCATTCTTCCCCCAGCGCTTCGAGGGACTTCTATTATTGGGAAACGCATTGGATTGAGGAGATGTGCTATATGCGATAGATGGGGGTGAATATCGTCAAACCTTGCCCGGTGAAGTGCTATCGGGAGGCGGGTTGAATCTAGGGATGCAGCACAGACAAGTTTGATCGCGAATAGTTACATACCCGCGTACTAGTCTTGCACTTTCTTTTGCGGAGGCTCGAACCGTAGACTCGCGCTCCACTACATTCCAAAGGACAGAACCCAAGCCCCTCCTTCCAAGGCAAAAGGGTTCGAGCATCTCAGATCCAACTATGCAGGTTTACTCGCGCTCCTCCGCGACGTGCCCCTTAGCCCCCGGCCTGTCCAGGACCTCTGACTGGACCATGCAGACCTTGCAGCTCCTATGTGCCCCCCTCCAGCCGCCCTCTGAATGGCGCATACCGGAGCTATATCTATCCCCAAGTATTCCCTCCCTCAGATTCTTCACGGGATTCCTTCACATGCCCAACGTCGTCACCCATCATTTCCATTCCCTTTAATACCGTCGTTTGAACCCGCTCCCTAACCCATCAAGACACACATCAATAATTGTCCCACCGTTCCAGTTTCATCGATCTATTGCCATAGTAGCCAAATTACTGTGGACGCTGTCTCTCGGCTGAAATTCTCCGCTTCGGCAGGTCTCACTATTCTGGAGAAAGTCAGTTAGGGCTATCGCTCGATAACAGGGTTGACACGACAACCTCAACTATCCTTACCGCAACATTCTTTTTCCTCCAACTACTTGACATCGTCCATTCGTCCTGCTGGTTCAGGAATTTGGCGTGCACGTTAACTTTTTCATTATCTCGACTGTCATCCTGCTTCGACCTCTACTTTTTCGCCTTGTTCTTTCTTGTTTCATCGATACCCGACTCAAAGCAAAGCTCATTGTCTTTAATTGTTTTCATTGTCAACTTGCAACTCTCTCTTGAGATTGAGCTTGACCTCTTTGATCTGCCTTTTTAGTTCTACATCGTGGGACCCTTTTAAAACAGCCAATTCTCCGCCGTCCTCGACCATTTTTTCTTTATACAGTGGTCACAGTGAACACAGGCAACATGAACTATCAAGCATTGAACCGAGCAGCGCTCGATTCCTTTGTCACTCAACGAGTCTCGCGGGAGATGGTGACGCATCTGGCACAGCAGGCCTCGCAGGTCATCCGATGTGAGGCCCATGTGACCAACACCGTCAATCAGCACGGCCAACCCACACCTCCCTCGACTCCTCCTCTGGACCCGGCCGACCAGCTGCCCCCCCTTCCTTCCATCGAAGAGTTCATTGCCTCTCTGGTCGCCCGCTCCCAGGTCCAGGTGCCCACCCTCATGAGCTCCCTCGTCTACCTCGGCCGTCTGCGTGCCCGCCTTCCCCCAGTCGCCAAGGGCATGCGTTGCACTGTCCACCGCATCTTCCTCGCCTCGCTCATCCTGGCCGCAAAGAATCTGAATGACTCCAGCCCTAAGAACAAGCACTGGGCTCGCTATACCGTTGTGAAGGGATACCAAGGCTTTGGATTCTCCCTGCCCGAGGTGAACTTGATGGAGCGTCAGTTGCTCTTCTTACTTGACTGGGAGACTCGTGTGACCGAAGAGGATCTGTTCACTTCGTTGGAACCTTTCCTGGCTCCTATTCGTCAGCGTCTACAGGTTGTTGAGCGCCAACGCAAGGCCGAAGAAGAGGAACTTCAGCGCAAGCAACAACACCGTGAATGGTGAGTACCAACCTCAGAATGCATCCTCGCCTGGTTTGGATCAAAGGCTAATGAATAATAGGCGTCGTCTCCACCAATCTGCGGATATGCTGGCCAACCGCCTTCGTCGTCAAAAGATTGATGCCCGTAGTGACAACCGCAGAGCCGTCGATAACTCTATCCGTCGTCTGCCCAGCCATGTCTCCTGCCCTGCCATCCACAATCCAGACAGCTCGATTCAGTTCGTCGCTGAACACGATCGCTACAATCCTTATCCTCGCGCACGCTCATCCCCCAACCGCCCTGGACGTTCCATCTCGCCCCCCTCCATCCGAGATGTCCCTGGTCTATCCCACGCAGAGACGTTTAACTCGTTGTGCTCCCGCTCATCCAGCACAGCCCCCAGCTCCCGGGGCACTCCTGCCAGTATTAGTACATGTTCGTCTCACGGAACTGACGATGTGATGCTCAACGATCCGAGCTCCAGCCCCTCCGTCTCCCTGACATATGGCTATGTCACCGTCGGCCCCGTGGATTCCAAGCAAGCCTTCGAACCAACTCGCCAACCTTCCAAGAAATTGAAAGTTACCGGCCACTCCCACAGTGGAGGCTTCGTGGCACGCTTCTTGGCCTCCGCCACCGGTTCCTACATGGGCAGCCGCATTGGTCGTCCCCACGCATAAGTCGAGCCGGTCTCGACTTGTGACCGTTCCCTTTTGATTCCACCTCCTCACTACCCTATTTTATTGCCGTTTATCTACCACCCATTCTTTCCGCTTTCCTGACAAAAAAAAGCATTTTACCGTTGATACGCATCTTCTGTGACAATACCCTTCGTTTACGCTACCGCCTTTTTTCTTATCTACTGATCTCCATGTCCGCGAAATAGACATGTGTCTTATTCTCACACTCTTTATTACTGCATTGGCACACGGCGGCATTGGCGTTTCTGGTCTTTTGGCTTTTCTGTCTCTGGCTCTTGGTTCTGGTATCGGACTCAGGTTGGGAAGGGATGCTCTCTAGACCTTTGATGTATCTTACGGATGTATTTATCCCTTTATTCCCAAAGTCCCGGCGTTGGACGTACCTATAATGAAACTTCATACCTGTGAATCTTTTATCGTACTTTTGGCCAAATTCCCCGGGCGGATAGAATTCAATAGTGCGCATGCCTTGCTGATCCGCTCCCGCGGGTTCACTTGTGTCTTGCAGACCCTGGGGGTCCCTCGGTTTCTGCTTTACTGGGCATTTCAGCTTGACGAATCTACCACCTCTGTGATCTTTAGAACCTTTGTAGACCTGGTTGGTGATACCGGTTACCCATTGAAATAAACCAGCCGGCCTTTTCAGTCTGCAAGTGAGGACCCCGTTTTCTCCAACCCGCTCAACTAGATGGATCGAGGAATGCAGGGTACAAGTAATACACCACACCGACATAGCAGAATAAACGAGAGCGAGATGGAAAAAAAGCAAGCAGTCACCCTTGATACTAAGTGAGCCTGCTAACGCCGATACCCAGTTTGAGCGTACTTAGTGGAATTCCAGTGTCGTGGAGATTCGTGAAGCACAATCTTACAGGTCATTTCCAAAGTGAGGGCGAAGGATTGAACTAGTCGGTGTGAGTCTCAGAGAGTGCAAGTGAGGCACTTCAGGCTAGCTAATCTGCTGGTATCGTCCTTTGAGACAATACTGAGTCTCCGGTTCACCTATACAATGGATCGTCTCATTTTTTTTTTTAATTTCTTTGGACCTTAATACATAATGAATGTCCTCCCGAAAGACCGACCTAGTATTCGGTCGATCTGACATTGTCGTGCGCAGTGGACATCCACTCTGGTTGACCAATGATGTGTTGATATTATAGGGGAAAGTGGGGGCAATTCGATCTCATCCTGAACTGTGGGAGGTGGTGGTTTGTGGATTGTGATTTGTGGACTCGATCACTTCTTGGCTGTGGAGCCATTTACTTATCCAGCTCCGAGTCTCGTCGACAGTAACGCTACGTGATAGCATATGAGAGGAAATGATCTAGTCTCTCGTCTGTTGAGGTAAGTCCCAGGCAGCAGAGTCATTAATAAGCCAGCTCGTTCGACGGAGCAGCTTAATCCGTGTCGGCTGTGCTGCCTAGCAAAAACCTCTATAAAACTATTTCTCTTTCTCTGTGTTTCTTCTTTTGTCATTCATCCTCTCCTGTTTTCCATAAGATTCATTCTCATCAACGACCATGTCGGCACTCTGTGGTTGCTGTTATTTCGTGAATCAAAATTGGCGGTATCTGCCTCAAGTTGCCCTGAAAGCCCATGCGACGATCTTATCCTCTGTTGCACGAACGACTCTCACTCAGACATTCACAAATCCATCAGATCAAGTCCTTCGGGAAGTGTCCTACAGATTTCCTCTCTATGATGGCGTGAGTGTCGTGAATTTCCAGTGTCGAGTCGGCGACCGACTCCTCCACAGCAAAGTGAAGTCGAAGGAGCAGGCCAACGCTGATTACGACCAAGCTCTGAAAAATAAGCAGTCAGCAGCAATCATGGAGCACACAGTTCAGGAAAACGATGTCTTTAGCATTCGGATCGGTAATGTGCATGCCAAGGAGATAATCACCGTGGATATAACCTTCATTGGCGAGCTCAAGCAGGATGGTCAGACCGATGGAGTTCGCTACACACTGCCCAACTCTATCGCACCTCGCTACTCCGATGGCCTGATTACCTCTGAACAAGACTTTTCTTGGCTCTTCACGGGTAGGTCTCCGGCCCAGCTTCAAGGAATTTCCATCACAGTTGATGTACAAATGGAGAAGAATTCTATCATCCGGGAATTGCAGTCTCCAAGTCACTCGATCAGAACGTTCCTCGGTCGGATATCTTCCACACCCGAAGATAGCTCTTCATTTGAGCCATCTCGTGCATCTGCCACTCTTCAACTCGACCAGGACAACAAGCCTTTGCTAGAGCGCGACTTTGTTCTGGTTGTCAAAGCCGATGGACTCAATGATCCTCGTGCAGTGCTGGAGACTCATCCAACTCTCCCAGGACAGCGTGCGTTGATGGCTACCATTGTACCAAAGTTCAACCTGCCCCCGGCCCAGCCAGAAGTCGTCTTCTTGATTGACCGAAGTGGCAGCATGCACGACAAGATCAGTACCCTTCAGTCCGCTCTGAAGATCTTATTGAAGTCCCTGCCGCTTGGGATCTGCTTTAACATTTGCTCTTTTGGAACGTACCATTCCTTCTTGTGGCCAAATAGTAAAATCTATGACAACTCGAGCTTGCAAGAGGCTCTACTTTATGTCGCCAGGGTGAGCGCTAACATGAACGGTACAATGATGGAGCCGGCCGTGCGCGCTGTTGTGGAAAATCGTCTCAAGGACAAAGATCTGGAAGTTCTCCTACTCACTGATGGGGAGATCATAGATCAGCAATCTCTCTTCAACTTTGTGCGTAGCGCCGCCGCCGACAACTCTGCGCGCTTCTTTTCTCTCGGTCTCGGGGATGCAGCCTCCCACTCCCTTATTGAAGGGGTTGCTAGATCTGGCAACGGATTCTCGCAATCAGTCCTGAAGGGCGAAGAACTTGATCGAAAGTTGGTTAGAATGCTGAAGGGAGCTCTCACGCCTCACATCTACGACTATAAGCTTCATGTGGAGTATGATACCGTGGTTGGTGACGATTTCGAGGTTGTGGAGAACATCGATCACCCCATGCAGGACTCGGAGACCGAGATTGAGGATGAACACCCTGGAGCACAAGCCCCCGCGACACCAATCTCTCTATTTGATGACAATTACAAGGAATCTGACGCCGAGCTTGGAGCTACCCGGACCCCAGCTGACATTGCTCTTCCCAAGCTGGCACCGCCTAAGGTTCTTCAGGCTCCATACAAGATCCCACCTCTCTACCCTTTCATCCGGAGCACAGTCTACTTACTCCTGGACCCTCAGTCTGCTGATTCTGTTCCACAATCGCTTACCTTCAGCGCCACCTCCAAACAGGGCCCACTACAGCTACGCATCCCCATCAGTGACTTTGGTAAGGGCGAGACCATTCACCAACTTGCATCCCGCAAAGCAGTCATCGACCTCGAGGAACTCCACGGCTGGCTGAAGGAGTCGAAGGACTCAAAGGGAAATCCCTTCACGCAACTTCACTCTGATACACAACAGCGACTCGCCATCCGTGAATGCCAAGCCCTGGGAGTCAAATACCAGGTCACGGGCAAACACTGTTCCTTCATTGCTTTGGAAGATAGTCATACCTCTGAGAATGATGAACAAAAGCAGCCAAAGGAGTTCAAAGCCGAGACTATTCACCGGGTTGCGCACGAGCGCCATCGGCATCGAGCATTCGGCTCGTTCTCCGGAGGTAGGAGTGTTGCTCTGCAGTCTAGCCCACAGGCGCCGATGATGTCAAGACGTATCGTGCCGCAGAACACGACCGGAAGTCAACCTCAATTTGGGTGCGGCTTCAATGCTGCCTCATTGCAAACAGGCTTTGCACCTGCTTTTGGCAGTGCAACTTCCGCGGCACAATCGGGAGGCCTTTTTGGTGGAGCACATCGGAGGCCAGTTCCCCTGCCGTCTGCCAGTAGGCCGCCCCCGCCACCAGCTTCAGGTAGCCTGTTTGGTCAAGCACCTCATTTAGATCCTCTGAACGCTTGTGCTGCTGTTTCCAGTAAGCCTCGGGGACCCAAGGGTTTCAGTGCCCTTTCAACAGCCATTGATTCTGGCGAAGGTTTGTCAGACGATGTCGTTCTAGTAGGCACTCGTTTCATGGATAGCGCCCCTGCACCTTTCTCAGGTAGCTTGATCCCACACAGTCCTTTTAACAGACCAGCTCCGTCTCCCGCACAGTCTCCGAGTGGCCTATTCGGCGCTATTCAGCCCAACAATGCAGATATCGGCACTAACCAATCCAAAGTCTCCTCCATGATTGACTTGCAAGCCTTCCAAGGCAATTGGGAGCTCAACCAGGAACTCTGTACTCTTCTAGGCTGCAACCTGAACATCGTGTACAACAAGTTTCTCGGCCTCATTCAGAGAAATTATGCCACCACTGATCTTACCAATGCTCTTGCTACTCTTATGGTAATGGGATTCCTGCAAAACAAGCATGCTGACTCACGAAGCGTCTGGGAGCTTGTTCATGACAAGGCTGAGAACTGGCTAAATAATACTCTGCCTGGGCTAGGTATGGCTGGTGCGTTTATTAGTGCACACAAGGCCCAAATCAGCTCTCCGGAATTTCTCAAGTAATCTACGATAGACAGGATTCAAAGATGACAAGGAAACTGCGTCGACGGACTCCGAGATGGATATCTTGTGCGCAAATAGCTAGCTCCTTAATACAAAAAATCAACATAATTTTTGCTTTCGAGTCCGTGAAAGATCGTAAATGTAATCCAAGAACTAGAATCAAGAATTTGACTTCCTCTTTCTTCTTCTAGTTTTCTTCGTAGGCAATTCACCTCAACATCAACTTCACTCAGATCTTGCATTGAGTGTTCTGTGATCCAAGGCTTCGGACTCCTGAAGAAATTTGAAATAGAAATGTGAAATAAAAAAGTGAAATACCTCTCCATTCGTCCATGTACAGAGCCGATTGCTTCTCTAAATCTGACACTGCAATACAGCACTAACTTCTTCCTATAACACCAATCCTGAGATAACAACATTGATCATCATAACAACAGTCATCATCATAACAATAGTCATCATCATAACAGCATTCATCGTCATAATCCGTCTCATCAAATTATACATACCCGACGAGATCTAGCTCGGCTCAAAAGCAGGAAAATACCGCTTGATAACGCGATCTAATTGTTTAATAACAACAGGCTTGACAAAGAACTCGTCAGCCCCAGCACCATTTGCAGCGATTCTATCCGACGGACTATCCTGCCCAGTCATGACGAAAATCAAAGTGGTGCCCCATTGATTATGTTTCTCCAGGGACCGAATCTGTTGTATGGCTTCAATGCCATCGCAGACTGGCATCTGCAAATCCATGAAGACAAGTTCAATTGCGGGGCCATCCCCGGAGGCGGCTAATGCTTGTTGGTGAGAGAAGATCTCGACGGCTTGTAGGCCGTCTGTTGCGGAGTAGGAATTTAGGCCACGTTTGCGACAGTACATTTCCATGATGCGCAGGTTGACGGCGTTGTCGTCGACGATTAGAGCTGTGGGTTTTGAAGATGGTGTGAGAATGGGCATCATGGTGTTTGCTATTGCGCCTTTGACAGAATCCGCTGTGTCTGATTGAGAGATAATTGAGTGTGACGAGGAAGTTTCGTCTGGATTTGGTGTTTCATTCATACGCATGAGCGTGACTGATTGCGTATCTGGTTGTGGTGGAAGGAGCTTGGAAGCTTTGATCTCCAAGAGCTTGGTCTGTGCAGTTTCAAGTAAGGATCTCATGTGGGAAGTCGTGAAAGGGCCGTTGGCGTAAATAACATTGTTTCTTTTGTTTTTGAGAGCAGTCTCTGTGTCTGAAGCTGGGACAAGACAGATGGCGACCTGCTCCGTTGGGATCTGAGATAGGTGTGTGCGATGTTGTTCTATGTCGGGCACCATTTCAAGAATGATAAAGGAGTTTGAAAGGTCGTTCGAGGCAGTGAAGCCATTGCGACAGAGAAAGGTGGAAAAGTAGTCACATAATGATTCGTTCTCAGAGCCAGTTGCCAGGATGAAGAATTGTGAAGGTAAGTCATTAAATCTTGACGCCAATGACTCGGAGGGTTGGGGTAAGCAAATACATTCGACTTTTCGGAAAACGGCTCTGAAGTGGGAACCGTGGTCGATATTTGATGAGATTAAGTTGACGGAACCGTGAAGTAAGGTCGCAAATTTAGATGCGAGTGTGAGGCCCAAGCCAGCGCCCGTCGAATGCACATCAATCTTTTCGTAGGGTTCAAAGATGCGGGCTTGATGATCTTGGTGGATACCTATGCCGGTATCTTTAATATCGAAAGTAAGTTGTCTGCGATCTAGATTGATCGTCGCAGTGATCGAAACAGTGCCTAGAGGCGTATGTTGAATCGCGTTGATGACTAGTGGAAGTAGAGTGTCTCGAAGCACATCAAGATCGGTTTGGAAGCTCTTACAACCGGGCGGAAAGTCACAAGTGAAGAAAATAGATGTCTTGTAGCGTGCGTCTCCCGACATCAGTTTTGAGATCTCATTTCCTATCTCTGTCTCAAGCTCTTCAAAGGTATGCATAGCAAGTTGACGATCTTGAACTGCGATATCGGACCATCTGTTCAGAGTTATCATGTTGTTGACGATGGCAGTAAGATCTCGACCTGCCATCTTGATCAGGTTGAGGTACATGGAGGGTTCGCGCGAGTCCGTCGAATTTCCCTCCACTATCGGTAGGACGAATTCACCTAAGTTCCGCGACTGCAATTCCTCCGCGAGGAGTTCCACAGAGCCAAGGATACCGTGAATGGGAGTGCGGAGTTGATGAGAGAATCCCCGGAGAAACTTCTCCTTTGCTTTCATGGCTTCGATCAAAAGACGCTTGCGCCATAACTGTGAGAACATGCCAGCGCAAGTCTGCACAAACCAGGAATCTACATCGTCAAACACGTGATGGAAGTCTTTCGCTTCCACCACGAGTAATGATGGTCCCAAGGCACTTTCGCACGGGGCGGTAATGATGCGCACTGTCCTACTAGAAGGAAGCTCCAGATGGTTTGACTCTGCAATGAAGTCGTTGAGATAGTCAATGTCTTCCCAAACATCAGCTTCAAAGTCAGAAATTGGTACGGGCTCTCGTCCTTCCACCTCAAGGTGGGTTGCCTTGGCTGATTGAATGCTGACATTCGCATCGGGATATGTCTTTTTCAGTATTCTCAGAACAGGCTCTTCGGAGACTGCCTCGTCGGTTTCCTTTTGGGCTATGGAAATAAGCTCAGACATTTGGCGACGTTCTCGCTGGCGTCTCGCTCTTGCGCATTGGACGAGATCAGAGACGACCCAATCGGCCAGGCGAACCAGCGCCTGTTGTTGTTCTTTGGTTAGAGGCTCTTCACTTGTGCTTGAGGCAACGCATAGTGATCCAAGACCGACACACTCTCCAAATTCATTTTGTAAGCGAAGTGGTGCGCCGGCGTATGCTCGAAGCCCGCCACGTTCAAGGTATGGTGATTTTTGAAACCTCCAGTCTTCCATAAGACTTGGTAATAGAAAGACACTCTGTGGAATCATCAGTTAGTGAGATTGGTAGGAATGGAGGACCGCAACATACACCAGGTGGTTGAGTCACCGTGTGCGCGCAAATAGTTTCACCACGCGGCAAGATACCCAGTTCCAGCCCTACTGTGGCTAATCGAATATACACATTTACGTCGAGAATGCCAATGACGGCAAATTCCCAGCCGGTGGACTCTTGGGCAAGATGTGCTTTCTCCTGAAGGCCAGAGAGGAATTCTTCTTCTTTCGATATATCGCGGGTATAGTACCAAAGCATCGACAATCTCAGTCTCTCATTCTCGGCCAGGAAAGCCCGCAGATACTTTGTAGGAGAATTAATCGGCTTCTCGGGGACGAACGCTGCCGCATAAGGCTCTGTCTTTGGATAGAAGGCTGTCTCGGTATCCGAGGGCCACCGCTCAATCGGCCGATCGACATTATCGGGATCGAGGACAGGCCCCACGCTCTTCGGGCGAGTCAGCGGCGGCGCACGTTTGGATGTCAAAACCGCCGCATCTGCCTTAGGGAAGAAGGGGACCCGGTGCCCGTGACTGGCGGTCATTGTCGAAGTGATCAGCACTCTTCCTCCATCAGATATGAAGGTGTGGTAAAACGGTGCCGCGGCCGCGGCCGCGAACAAGTTTCCTGTTACGTACATGCTCCACAGCACGTGACAATGACGCGGGGAGTCTCCCGTCGGCTCCGATCATCCTACGTTTTAACTTGTTATTTTAAAGCAGTAGAGAAGATTCCGTGGCGGAGATGTTTTGATTCCCGTTAATAAACGAGTCCACAATAGAGGAAACAGTCTAGATGGTAGCAACAGCAGGGGGGCTCTCAAGACCGCTCACACCCATACAAATAGCATCCATCTCACCACTCAGTGAGCTTAGGAGTGCTTCGGCCAGCCTACGAGCCCCCGAATCATCGCCTACGCGCAAGGGCGAAAAAAGAGAGTCCCGGAGATGAATGGAAAGGTTTTCATTTTCGGAATGAGTTTATTTACAGTTAGGTATACGTCGTATTTTTGTACATCCGATCTCATGAATGGCATGGGGAATCTCCTAGGGGTTGACTCGTGTCTATCCCAGATAAAACTAGAGAGACAGAACCAACTTCTTCAACTTCTGGAAGTCAGGAGTACCAAGACCAGTAACCGGATCCCAACCCTTCGTAGCGTTCCAGTGGGCTCCGGGGATAATCAAGGCGCCGGGAACCTCCTCATCGCTTTGGGGATCAATACCGCCGCAGCCGTAGGAGCTACCCTCGGTAATATCGTTCAAGGCCTTGTATCCCTCTGAGTACAAGAAGGGATTCAAGAAGCCCAGAGCGGGCTTGCCGGCGCGCAGACGAGCATCGTTGAGTAGACCGATGATACCAGCGAAGGTGGGTGCGGCGGCAGAGGTACCACCGGAACCGGACTTTCGGCCAGCATAAATAACCTCATAACTGTAGATCGTTAGATTGAAGATCTTCATTGGTTTTGAATATGGGCATACATACTCAGGGTACAAACTGTGGGCGGAGACATCGGGGAATCCACGGCCCTCGAAGTCGGTATACTTGCCGTAGTACTCCTTGGTCTCGGCGCTGACGTGGGTCAAGTATTTCCGGACGGCGGACTCCTGGTACAGGGGACGAGGCCAGTAGTAAGAGAAACCGCCGGATGAAGCGTTCCAGGCAACCTCGGGGCTCACCGCGGAGGTTCCTCCAACGGCAGTCACGTAGGGGCAGGTGGCAGGGAAAATGGGGTTGAACTGGGGAGTCACGCCATCGCTGGCCTGGCAAGCGGAGCCAACACCTGTTTTACATTAGATGAGTCGATAGAGGGTGACAAGCATTGAGATCTTACCTTCATCACCGGAGGAGTGGAGGATAGTCAGTCCGCGGATAGTGTTCAAGCCGATTAGGTTACAGACGAGCTTGGCATACTTCTCAGGAACGGTCTAGAAAATTGTGAGCGATGGACCAAAAAATTACAAAAACAAAAAACCAAGCTGAGATCAAGGAAAGCTTACCTGCTCGTCATCGCCATAAGAGTTGGAGATAACCTGAGGGAGCTCGGCGTTGGTCTTGGAGAGCAGATACTCATAGTAGACAGAGTAGGGCTCATTCTCGTCATTGGCAATAGTGGGCTCATCAGCATCGGGGATGAAAGGACTAGAAGTTGTTAATTGGCAGGCATAGGAAGAGACCATGGAGCACATACGCAACACCTCCAGTGATAAACTCATGGACAGGCAGGGGGTGAGAAACAGCGACAATCAGCTGCACATCCAAGTTTGCCTCGCCAATATCAGCCACAGGAGCTGACTGGTTGTTGACACCACCATTGATCAGCTCCACGGAAAAGCTCTGCTGGGGAATGTTGAATAGGGTTTCATATTGCGCCAGATCCGATTCCGAAGCAGACTGGTTCAGGAAACTTCCAAAGCCGATACGGCTGCCAGCAGAGGGCTTGGGCGTGTAGTCACCAACGTTGTACATTTCCTTGAGGCAGGAAGGAGTAATGTAGTTGTTGCACGAGGCCGAGATTTTAGATTCACGGCGGACCTGCTTCTTAGCCAACGAAGGCATGGGTGCAAATTGGCGGAGGCCGCCAAAGTAGACAGTGGGCGAGATCACATCGATGTAATCGGCCAGATCGTCCGGAATGGAGTACTGGGTGGTTCGTAGCTTTGTCGTCTCACCATTCTTGTAGTAGGCAAAATCAGTGTCAAGCAGTTTCTCGACGGTCTCCACGCTGCCGGAGAAGCTCAGAGTGGCCCCATCACGAGAGATACTGGAGATACCGGCACTCTTCAACCAGTTGACGACAGCAGTGTCGTCAACAACGGGGAATTGTGTCTCGATGTCACTCTTGTCGAGCCATTGCCCATACTCGGCCTGACCAGGGGTCGCAAGCTTGGTCACTTTGCTCTCCAGCTGATCGAGGTTTTGGCGGGTCAAAGCAATGGACAGAGACATGGTCGAGTCCGCCGAGGGCTTCTCAACCAGCGACCAAGTGCTAGGAGCACCTCCAGCGAGGCTCTCCAGCACAACACCCAGCGCAGGGGCGGCCAGGGTGCAGAGCAACCCAGTGTAGACGGAAGTGTGCATCTTGACTTGAACTTCTCGAAGAGCTGCAGGTTGCAAATTGGGAGGGATCGGCGGTGCTATTTATCCTCGTTGCCATGCGATTGCGCATGGCACCAGGGGGCCCCCAGTCAATAGCAACAATAATGCCTGATCATGCAAACCCCACTCAGACTCTCTTCGCGCTATTCCCAACCTTGCCCAGTGCACGGAGCACGGCATTTTAGGAGATCCAATGACTTGGGGTTACATCTTGGTCTGTGGAGGCTGTTATCGGCGGGGAACAGCCTCTTGGGAGCGCTGCCTTGATCCGTGCCTGGATGCACATTGGGATGTTGATGACGGAACTTGATTCCTCAATGTGTCAATACAGGGAAGAATGCAAGGCCGGCCCCTACACCACTCCGTAGCAAACACTTCCACCGCCATCTCATGAACTTCCATCTTCAGTCAATGTCGGGATTGAGCCGGAGATGACGATCGGCCTCGCTTAGCCCCAATCGCGGAGCTCCGCCGGGGGTCAGAAGAAGCTTGACCTTTTTCAAGCTTCTGCCCAGTCCTCAGACTCCACTTCAGGATGCACTGTCCGTGGACTTCCAATCGGGCCTGAGAAGGACATCGGGGTACAATCTCTGAGCTCAATTAACAATACAGTTGCCTTGTAGATACGAGAGGTTGCGTCGCGTGTTGATGTGGGTCTCCCGATCCGAGGTTTACCGTGACAAACATCTTACAATAAGCTGCACTAACTCATGCAGGGCAGGCATTACAACTTCCTATTATCTATTTCCATAAAAGTAAGTGCCTTGGCATCTCAAGATCGCAACACAAATCCCGTCACTTAGCGACGCGATATGAGCCGACAGGCTAAACCGTGCTGCTTGGCAAACAAAAATGTCTCAACACGCCATTCAGGCTCATCTGACACCCACTCGATCTCAAAATGCCGCATCTACTGAGGAATCAACTTGCCCTTTTCCATCATTGAAATGTTTGACTAATGCAAGTCCGGGATCCATGGCCAAATTTCCGATTCTCGCGTCAGTGCGAACATGCATGACAACGACATTCCAGTGGACTTACAGTCATCAAATGGCGGTCCATCAGCTTGATCTGCTCTGACTTGACTTGATCCACCGCTCGGGCCGGAATGCCTCGGCGTCATCACCGAAGATTGTCTTGTCGTGGTGCACCACCTCTCGATTTATTCCCACGATAGTCCCCACAGAGAGGGGGACCCCACAGAGAACAATTCCCCCCTGCTAAGAAGATTCGTTCCAGCGGGAAAGACACACTGGGATGGCATCCGATGGCTTCTTTCATTACTGGTTGTCTACGACATGTCAATATTCAAAATTGGCAAGGTTATACCCGATGTCTCTGTCTCTTACAAGTAAGGAAGCTCCAGGCGCTCCGCGTAGGTGACATAGTCTGACAGCTGGCTAGCTCGATTTGCATCATCAATTTCTTCTTGAAGCGTCATGTAATCCTGATGATTTTGGACGAGGTCATAAATAATTGTCCGAAGGGAAATAGCAGTTGTGTCACTTCCTGCGAGGCTAGTTCCAACCGAGAGAAGTCAGTCGCTCATTCGAACCAAGAGATGCTGTTTCCAATCTTGCAGATGATTACTGAGGTGGTCCATCATCTCGCGAGTAGACATGGGCCTGCCCTTAGTCGAAGACAAGCCAGAAAGTCAGGCCGATCTCCATGTTTCCCAGGCGTCTCGCGATCGTAACCATCAATGTATTCTTGAGTGAACTTTTCTACGTCAGAACGGTGGACTTGCAACCCTCTCCACTAAAAATGATACTCACTTTTACCGTCAGTTTTAGCGGATCCGGCATCTTCCCGAAAGGTTGCGCTGCCACAAATTTGGCAACCCATATATTACCCAAAAGCCAGTGATGAAGCCTCGGGATTGGGATGACAACACCTGCGTAACGTAATCTAGCTTCAAGACCGGCGATCATACCCTTCACATCCTCTCGCTTCTCCATGAACCCGAATCGGCGCTGGAAGCAATTGCACTAATGACGTCAAAAGCGTACCACTGAAGCCAGGCTCCGAGATTGATAACCTGGCCATCCATGTCTTTCATAGCGTCAATGAAGATCTTACTGCATTCTACCGCGAACGGCTCGAGGCATTTCATCGAAGAGATAGATTATTTCTGAGAAACCGGACGTCGGAGAGCTTGATGGGCGGCCGGATCTCTCACGGAGAACAGGCTCGGCATGACTTTGTCTTCGAAGAAAGGATTGAACACATCATAGAATGCAGACTAAGGCGTGGTAGTAGAGAAGTAATGTAATCTACTGGAAGAACGATAGGCTCACCTTCACGAGCTTGCTGCTTGTGCTATATATAATTGGCAGTGCCCTGGGATCCGAGGCGTCGACTGCATTTGGCGGTGCGGGCGATAGGACCATAATTCTCATGCATGCTGTGGTAAAAATTGGGGGCGTCTCCCCTGAATATCTTTTATGGGTGATATAATAAAGAGAAACGCGCGACGATTGGTCCTGGGATGGCTCTTAAATCTGGTCTTAGGGCAATTGCGATGAATGAAATAACAATTAAGAAGGCAGCGAGAAAGACCAAGATCGAGAATCAGTCGTTCTGTTGGCCTTGCAATATTAATGAAAGACCCATGGGGACTCAGCCAGAGATGGTAGGAATATGGGTGAAATGCCGAACAATGATATCACAGCCGTTCCTTTAAAGTATACCTCGGGACCTAGGGACTCATTCCCCCGCATTCAAAAATGCAGATCATGTGGAGAAGATCCCGTCTCTGAGAGATCACTCTGAAATGGCGAATTTGTGGGATCTATTAATCTTACGAACAGAGCGCGGGAAACGGTCGAAATAGTAATAAGATAGATCAAGTGTCTAGTATTATGACTGTGCATTAGCGAGCATTCTCTCCGCATTATCAAATAGAACCCGCTTTGTGGTTTCAGTCCCAAAAAGACTTTCTAATCCACCATCCACTCTCTCAGCTAGGGAAGCTACCAGTTTTGCCGGGGTATAAGGATAGTCACTTCCATACAGCAGTCTAGACGAATCAACAAGTCTCAAAAGCCCATGAATCTGATCAGGGAAAGGGAGACCCGCCAGATCGATATAAAAGCGGGTATTCAGTAGCTCCTTGATATTATTGCCGGAGACTGCGTTGCCATCTTTAGCCATGAAGGTGGAAAATTCTGCAATTCGCTGCATGATTGGTGGGAATGTCGCACCGCAGTGACAGACCAGAAATGTGATCCCAGGGCATCTAGTCACCGTTCCTGATGTGAAGAGACTTGCCAGCGATCGAGTGGTGTCAAACATGAATTCCATGATTGGACTAGGGACCTCGCTCATAGGTGCCACCTTCTCCACGGAGCCAGTCTGGGGATTCCGAGTATGACAGGTGGTTGGGTGCAAAAAGACGATTGTTTTGCGCTCACTGAGTTTATCAAAGACTCGACTGAATTGCGTATCTCCTGGATAAATACCATGAGAGTTGGTCAGGATCTGGAACCCTACCGCGCCCAGGTGGTCAAGTGCGTAGTCGATCTCGGCGAGAGATCCTTCCACGTCTGGGAGTGGGAGTGATGCGAAGAACAAGAACCGGTCTTTGTTCGCAGCACAGATCTTTGCCATGTCTTCGTTCACACTGCGGGTGAGCGACCGTGCTTCCTCGTCATTGCCAGGTGTCAAGTGTGTACCCGGCGAGGACATGCTAAGGACGGACTTTGTAATGTTCAGTTCCTTCATCAGCTGGATATGAGACTTGGCATCCCATTCCTGAGAATAACGGTTCAGCTTCTAATTTCCATTCCGGATCTCTCAGTACTCACAGGGATGGCGGGCATCCCATCGGGGTGGCCCCTTCCCGCAAAGTCATTCTTTAGACAATACTCTCGATAAGTGGGCGGAACGCAATGGGCATGAACATCGATTCTCTCCATGATCTTTAACTGGGGATTGGTTAAGCTGAGTAGCGAAGGGAACGCGAGCGGTCTTTGGTAGTCGTGGGAAGTCAGTGGCCGCGGGGACCCGACAGTCCCCACAGACTATGCGTTGACGTTTACGGAAACAAGGGGTCTATTCCAAGCGAAGTGCCAACGGGACTTTGAAAAAATTCTCCTTAACATCTTCTGTTGAACAATTGGCCTTGACGTTCAAGCGTTCAATATCTATGATCAAAATGGGAAGGCGAACTTCAGCAGAAATAAATTGAATTAGTAAACTGAATGCCCAGATTAAATATAGAGGTGGCTTTTCTCGATGTATCTAAAGAAAGCATCGTCAGTCGCCAGCCTGTCCCAATGTACATCCAGGTCGCAGCTGACGGTTTACCTGCCAGTTTCGAATACCCGTTTCTAGCACCAGTGTCGATTTTTTTCATGATCCAAAAGTAGTAATTGATGGATTCTAACAATCAGACTCTATGCGGCGACCAAATTTGGCTGGGCAGGCGAATCCAATTGATTAGGCTCTCATTTCTACGTATCTGTTGACTGTCACTCTCTGTTAATGGAATGCGGTCTGCGCTTCAGAATATAGAAGACGTTGTTTTTGCTACCGAATCTATTAGAACATGTTAAGTTGCCTCGCTGAGTGTTATGATGATGATCCGGGTTGCAACTTTCGAGCGCCCGGAGAAGGAGAGACAGGAATTGATGGGATTTGACTGAAGAAGATAATATCTTCTATCAAAGGACTGATGGGTCCGCCTGACAACAGATTGGACATGAAGAACGCCAGAAGATGCGGTCATGTCAATGGCACTAGTTGAAAAGCAGAGGCAATTTTTCTCTCGAATCAACTACAGGACGCAAAGGAACGCCTTCATATTTTGCGGCTAGGTCATTGGATCGATCAAGAAACCAGAACATTCATCGATAGCTTTTTCCTAGGCGAGTCCTGGTGCTCATGATTGAAAAGCAAGCATTAGGCCTAGCGGACTAAAGTCCACCAGTGTTGAGGATGAAAGCGGTCATAATAACGAGAACATTGTCAATCTCCAATACGAGCACCGATTTTCGGACGAGATAAGCGGACTGAGAGTAGTGTTTAGCCACATTTGAGGAGGAAAGGGCGTGATACCCAATTGCTGAATGCCAAGCCGGCCTGTTTTGAGCCATGTTATTGGCTCTGAAGCTATCGCCCTCTATAGCCCTCCCCGCACTGGTGCTTTGACGACCCAAGATAACAGCTGTGAGGTTCTCCGCACGTCGGGGGAAGTTCTCGAATCTTAAAAGATGGCTCTGGTCCGTTCATTACCTTCCTGCGTAGAGTCACCATGACACACGAAATGGAAGGCCCTGTTCAGACAGATGCGGTGAGCTATCATAACGAGGATGAAACCTTCTGGGCGCCGGGAACGATCGCCTTGGAGGACAGTGAGTTCCTTTTGAGTCATGTCCGTTGTCTTGAACTAATTACTTGCAGTTCATCGCAGCCGAGATCAACTTGTGCTATTCCCTACCCCGAGTTCCGACCCTAATGACCCCCTCAACTGGTCTTCCGCTCGCAAGATCCTCAATTTTACCCTTGTGAGCTTCTTCGTGCTCTGGACGTTCGTTCAACTTGACGTCGGATTTGTAAGGCACCAATTTCCCAGATTGAACTTCGTCATGCCAACATTCACAGACAGCATGGGGCCCAATGGAGACAGAACTCGGATTCTCAGTGGACATATTGAACGCAGGTGCCGCCGTCAACTATGGCGGTCTGGCTATCGGATGCATCTTCTTCGTTCCACTTGTTCACAAATATGGTCGTCGTCCCGTCTATATCTTCAGCTCTGCACTGCAACTAGCTTCTTGCATTTGGCAGGCCAAAGTTCAAAGTGTTGGTGGATTCCTCACCTCTAACATCATATCTGGCTTAGGAGGTGCTATTAGTGAGATTGTGGTGCAAATTACTATCGCAGATATGTTCTTTGTCCATCAACACGCAACTATGAACGGCTGGTATGTATTTTTCGAGTCTGCTGGTGCTTTCCTTGGCCCTGTTGCCTCGGGCTATATTGTGGACTCACAAGGATGGCGATGGATGTGGTGGTGGTGCGTAATATTCTTCGCCATCACGCTTCTTTGTGTGATCTTCCTTTTTGAGGAATCTAAATACGTGCCTGTCTTGACGGGTGAGAGTGTGCAACCAACTCAAACTACAGAGGAAACAGAGGATAGGGAGAACAAGTCTGCATCAAAGGACAAGAACGGGGCGCCGGAGGTGGTAACAAGCCGCATCGCAACCAATGCTGAAATTCGGCCCAAGACATACTGGCAGCGAATGGCTTGGATTACCCCAACAAGCGAGTCTGTCTGGCCTCATTTCTACACTCCGATCGTGACCCTCTTCACTTTCCCGGCAGTGGCTTATGCCGCTCTGACATATGGCACGACACTGGCCTGGTTTGCGATTATGACGAGTCTGCAGGTAAGTTCAATTCTCTGTAAACCCAGGAACCATTTCATTCACGTCAAATGTAAAAAACTCACATTCTGAAGGCAACGTACATGCTGGAACCTCCATACAACTTCAATGCGATCGGTGTCGGTCTAATGAACGTTGCGCCTTTTGTTGGAGCTCTTATAGGTTTCCCATGCGGTGGCTGGCTAAGCGACAAGTCTATCTTGTGGCTTTCGAAGAAGAACCGCGGCATCTATGAGCCAGAGATGCGCCTCTGGCTTGCTCTTCCCGTGGCTGTGCTTGGCCCTGCCTCGATCCTAATGTTTGGTCTGGGGTTAGCTTACGTGCGTTATCCCTCGGACGTGTTCTTGAAGACTTATTAACCTCAACTAGGGCGTGCATTGGTCTCTTCTTGCCGTTGGTTTCGGCGTTTACGGATTCACTTTGGCTTCCGTTTCCGGTATCTCGCTGTCCTATCTGATGGACTGTTATCAAGATGTGAGTATTCATCCTGGGCACCAAACTTGCTAATCGTGGATGAGTTTGACTAAGAGATTAATTTAAGGCTATTGGAGATGCCCTCGTGGGCGTAATTTTCATGCGCAATGTAATATCCCTCGTGGTCCTTTTTGTCTTGACCCCCTGGGTCAATGGTATGGGTCTACAGAATCTTCACGTTCTCTGTGCGATCGTTGCATTTGCAATCTACATAATCCCCCTCCCTCTTCTCATATGGGGCAAGAAGGCGCGGATTCACACAGCAGCGGCTTACAGGAAGATGGCAGCGATGCAAGTGAGCCATCGCACGATTTAAAGCTAATTCAAGGGAATCGATGTTTTCAAGCAATGTTATGTTTTGATTTGGCCCATAGTCTATGTACCTATGTAATCGTCAATTTGAAACCAATGGAATTGGTTACCGCGATCTCTCGCATTCCAGACAAGATTCACTTGCGTCTTGAAGTTTAGCTGGCCTGTTTGGAAAAGGTGACGACATTATCGCTCCGTTCTATGGCCCTTGAGCGTTCCTCCATTCCAGATACCTCGACACATGCCGCAAGATATGCAAGGGCTGTACACGGGATGGATCGCTGTGAGAGCTGCAGAACCATATCAAACTCGCTAATAATAGCCCTGGACAACATCTGTCCCTCCGTATCGCTCTGCCCATACGGATGTTGTATTCGATGAATAATGAGCAGAGCCGCAAGCCGTAAAATCTTAGCTTGAGCCAGCATGCTCACGATCTCTGCTTTGGTGAAACGTTCGAGGAAATCAACAGGAATCGAGGGCTGCCAGTGATAAACACGATCTTGCACCATCTTCAACGGTCGGAATATCTCCGGGATTGTCGCCATAGAATGCCTAATTGAGCTACTGATCTCGCAAATATCATGGAAATGCGCGAACATTGGAGCACAAAGACCGACATAGCGATCCACTCGATCCTCTCTCCCTTGAAGGTCAATTCGAATTGTCGGCTTGTATGATCGCAAGAGACATTCAGAAGTCTCCGTACTGATCAGACACATCAGAAGATCTATTGTTGTGGGATCCAATGCCGATAAATCCGCGTTTTGCGTTTTAATGAGGCTCAATGTATAGTGAGAGATCAAATACGCGTTCCCCCTTTGGACATGCATGGCGAACGTGACCAATGAAACACCCATTATTAGTGCGTTCACTATGTCTTGCTCGCTCGATATGCTAAAGGAACGTAGAGCAGACACGACCGATGCAGCGCGCTTGTGTCCAATCTCCATGCTCGGTTGGGCATATTCGGCAAGTTGGTCACCGAAGAGGACCGCGGCACATGCAACTGCAGCATCTCTTAACACGGGCGTAGGCTGGATAAGTCTTGAAACGAATGATACATGGTGAAACTCGCGGAAGCTCGGGCCGATGAGGTACTTATCCAGGGGCGATGGAATCATGATGTCTTTCATCAAATTTAAAAAATGGCGCTCCCATCGATCCAGATCAGAGAATAAGGTAGGATTACTCGCCAGTCTTCCATTGTATGATAGATTCTGTGGCGATAGCGCGCATTCCTCCGCTGGGGGCTGATTGGCCGCTACTAATGTAGATTTCGGAAGGGCATAGGGGACTTGTCTCGAAAGCTTTGGTTTTCTTCCTGCCTTGACAGGACGTCGAGTGGTTTGACATGTTTGCCTTAGACGTGCGCATCTCTCGCAAACTTCACTTTGGTTTTGTCGTCGGCACTTTTCCTTTAAAGAGAAACACTTGTCACATGCGCGTTTTGGGCCTTTGGTGGGCATCACGCGATATTGGTGCTCGTAGGCGTTGGATTTGTCGAAGGCTTGGCGATCATGCTATATCGTGTCAGAAGCAAGAATGCGCCCGTACTAGGCATCTGTTGCGACTCGCAGTAGTGAGCTTGTCAATGTCATCTACGTTCTTGCAAGGGTTGCTCGCATTAAGGAGAACAGGCGAAACGCGGAGAACAGGTCCGATAAGCTCGGGTGGACTTGACTGATGCGGCATAGGTGCCAGATAAAGATATGCGGGGAAATGGAGACAGAAAGGAAGAGAAAGTAAGAAAAAATGTGGCTAAAGTCTTCCATCATTGATATGAGTCCTCATGGTGGTATCGACCTGGCTTCCTCGACCAGTAGTCTATCTTGGCAAGGAATAGAGAAAGTGGTAGTCATAAAGGAAAAAATTGTTTAACTTACGCCTAGGGCGAGACAATTGGAAAAAAATTGTTGGAAACCTTGGGAACCTTTGAGGCATAATCTGAACTTGCCCATGGTAGATCAGTGCAAGACAGACTACTTCACTTTATCGGCGATAATGTACCTGGCAGCCCTTTCCCAGTACGTTCAAGCCAGCTTAGCATTCAGATTGATATTAAAGTGGGGTTGAGAAGATACCCTATTGCTTCCACCTGCCCAGTTTCTTATTTTCAAGCAGTCAAGTTGGATGAGTCAGCCTTGACCTCATAAAGTCAACCTGGATGGATTCCCAGAGTGGTAGAGTAAAGCAACATAAGAAGCAAATCTGATTTTTTGACGAGCGTGGACGTTCCGGGCTAAGGAACCCGTTGTAAGCAGCTGGGGCTACATCGCTAATAGATGAAATCTTGGTGAGAATGAGGGGAGTAAAAATGATGGAAGTGGACAAGGAATCCCCATGTAAAGGTACCAATGTAAGAAGCTGGGGATTGATCTTGATAGAATTCTGCACATCTACCCCCCATTTCCCTTATTATCTGTCCTTGTGTTGCTCTGGACGTTATGGTTGTCAAAACAAACATATTATTCAACTATTCTCAGTGATAGCTAATAAGTCTTTATTGACTAATACGACCTGGAAATTAGAACTAAATATTCGTGGACCAATCCTTTCAATTGGCATGCGACAGTGTCAAATTCAAGTGGCTGGCTGAAATCACACCGCTTGATAAGGGCTAAGCTGCGAGATTGAGGACAATGTGTTATCGGATGTATATTAGTCTCTTCCGACAAGATCCTCAAACGCGGAGCGTAGCAAGTCACAGTAGTAGAAAGGCACAGAAAGGCTTTCGACACCGTCACTTTGTAATTTGGCGACTTGTTATTGGCCAGAAAATACTTGATGATGACAATGAACCTCGATGGTCGTAGTAGAAGGGGCGGCCATCATTGTATTTATGAGTCAGGTGAAACACGACAAGTCTAGATCACCTAGGCACAGGTCTGAAGAGCGAGTCAGATATGATACAGATTTCCATTTGCATTCGGAACTCCATTTGTACATGATCCTAATGGTCAAAACCCTCCACGCTCCAGAACATGTGGGGACACAGTCCACCTGCTTCGCATCTTGCCCACATTTTCAAACACTAGATGAGTGTTCAGTAGTGCGTAATTCCCCCGCGTTAGGGAGATGCGAGCGTTAAGACCGATTTACTTCCAAAACAGCGACAAGGGGCTGCATGAAGCGGTGAGCATGCTATGCAATCTTTCCTATCCGACCGGACGCTAGCGAGAGCTACGAGAAGCTTTGGTACCGCACCGTAGCTCAAAGACCTCTCGCGAGCACAGATAATGAGCTTGCTAGAATCAGCAATGCTCAGTTGTCATTATGGGGTTGTGGTAGCACCTTGCACGAGCAGATAGGATCGAGCCACTGAGAATACGAGAGATTGCCAGCAATGAGACTGCGCGGAGATTTTGCCACGATTCCAGCCGACGCAAAGTGGCAATCTGATGCCATTCTGCGGTCAAAGAATGCCGAAGACGATTGCAGGATGGTTCATGAATGGTTCGCGCTACCGGGGTGGTCCATGCAGTTCTCCAGCTGCGCGTTACACCACATTTTCTCCTCGTCCAAGCTGCAGCTTCTGCTTATATCTGGTTTGGGGGCACATTCCTTGACCAATGTCGGGATGGCATGGCTTTTCCCTGGCTCGGCAGTTTATTTTAGTCTCATACGCTCGGAAGGCCCACGAGCCGCTGTCAAGTTGGCTTTCAGGGTTCTCAGGTTCCTAATACCCAGGCTCCCTCCTTCCTAGGGGAAGCTGACGTTCAATTTAGCCGGCAACCATGATGTGGGATTACTATCAGGGAAAAATCCTGTTCATTACAGGAGGAACGGGATTCATTGGCACCGCAGTTCTCTTCCGGCTTTTAACAAAGGCGCCACCAAGACACATCTACGTTCTCTGTCGAGGAGGCTATGAGTATGCATATCACCTTTGGTGGACCAGAAATCAAACCTGCAACGCTGACATGGGAAAAACAGGAGAGCGAGGGAAAAATGGGAGAGCATGCTTCCGGCTTCAATTGCGAACACTCTCTCAGGAAGTAATCGCATGACAATTCTCGACGGTGAACTAGGAGATACTGCAACCATGGACTTGCCCGAAGAAACTCTTCAAATGCTCAAAGAAAGAGTTCATATCATGATCCATGCTGCAGCGTCAATCGAGCTGAAGAATTCACTTCGAGAACTGTCGTACACGGTCATTGCACCCACTCTATGTCTCACCAAGTACGCCCTCAAGTTCCCCAATCTGGAGAAATTCGTATTTCTTTCAAATGCATACGTCAACGCCCATCTTTGGAAGTCCAGCAATTCTTGTGACGTCGCGGTAGAGGAGCGGCTATACCCACTCGGTGGTGACGACAATTCATGTAAGACAGCCCCCAACGTCTGGAGAGAAGTGCAGGCATCAGGAACCTCGACCGAGTACGCCAATCATGATTTCCCTTGGCCATATGCCTACGCCAAGCATCTGGCAGAGAGGCTTGTCTGGAATAAGGCCTTAGAGTGTGGCGCATTGGACAAGATTCTTATTATTCGACCTTCGGTCATTGGCCCGGCCGAAGAGTTCCCATATCCCGGCTTCACAACCCCATATTCATCGCCGTCCACAGCGTGTGCAGCTGCATATGCAATGCACCCTGGACGAAAGATTCAACTTGCGTCTCGATGTAAGAATCCGGAACGAGAAGCTACCATTGACGAGGTTCCTGTCGACGTGGTAGCTGAACGGATCCTTGTGCATGTGGCCCTGGGAACGAATGGGATCGTTCATGCAGTCAGTGGAGAGCAAGGTCGATTGAGGCTTGAAGAATGGTGGGAAGCATTCAAGAAGGAGCGTCGTCTGCCGTGGAATGTCAAGCCTGTTTGGACCTCCGAGGACTGGCATTCAGCGGATCTCCACCATATTGCCAGAAACTTCAAGATCATTGGTACTTCCTTTGCCTTTTCCGAACACAAGACGATTGAGGCGGCGGAAAAGATTGAATCAAAGGAGTTGCAGCATCTTAAACTCTTTGCTAAGCGTGATAAGCCATACTCGATGGCCCATCGACGGCATCACATTCACCATGTAGCACGGCAGATGGCGAAAAAGAGCCGATGGCCCGTTTGTTCCGTTGGCTTGCTGACTCGAAAAGGGAAATCATCAGTTCCTTTCACTGAAAAGGTGTAAAATTGAGATTCGAGAGAGACAACAAAATTGCTAGGACTGATTTCGGAACGAAATTGTCATTATAGTCCTCTTCTACTGTCCATATTGAACATCATGCACATTTCATTTCCTTTGTGTCTTCAATCGCACTACGTTGTTTAATTAATCTATGAAATACCTTCATAGTATGGAGTGTACCAATGGGAATGAAGATAATCCAGACTCACCAGTTGGTCTTGGCGCGGGGAAGTAAATTCTTTTTCTTTTTTGCCCCTCCGCAAAGAAACCCAACCATCACCACCATGGCCCCGACCCTGTGTTTCAACTGCAAGGAGGCCCGGGCGCTCATTATCCGGCCCAAGAACCGACACAAGCTGTGCCGCGCTTGCTTCCTCGAGGTTTTTGAAACCGAGGTCCACGAAACCATCACGGCCTCCAACCTATTCTACCCCGGCGAGCGCGTGGCGATCGGCGCCAGCGGCGGCAAAGACAGCACCGTTCTCGCCGCTGTCCTCAAAACACTGAACGAGCGATATGGATACGGGCTGGATCTGTGCCTGCTCTCGATCGACGAGGGTATCCGCGGATACCGCGACGACAGTTTAGAGACAGTCAAGCGCAATGCAAAGCAATATGACATGCCACTTATGATCGTGGGATACGGGGAGCTCTACGGCTGGACGATGGATCAAGTTGTGGAACAGATTGGCAAAAAGGGTAACTGTACCTACTGCGGTGTGTTTCGACGACAGGCGCTCGATCGAGGTGCGGCGCGGTTGGAGATCAAGCACGTTGTCACCGGACATAATGCGGATGATGTCGCTGAGACAGTGATGATGAATTTGCTACGGGGTGACTTGCCTCGACTTTCGCGCGGCACAAGTATCGTGACCGCGTCCGGCGCGTCGGACATCAAGCGCAGTAAGCCGCTCAAGTACGCCTACGAGAAGGAAATTGTGCTCTACGCCCACCATCGTCAGCTCGACTACTTCAGCACAGAATGTATCTACTCGCCTGAGGCATTCCGTGGCAGCGCTCGTACCCTGATCAAAGATCTAGAGAAGATTCGTCCCAGTTCGATTCTGGATATTGTCAAGAGTGGCGAGGACATGGCAGCTCTTGTGCCTGGTGAAGCAAATACAAATGGCAAGACGTGCCGGTCAAAGGCGACGGCAGACGATGAGGCGGAGGCTGGCGGCTGTGGGAGTCAAAATGGTCGATCCAGCGGAGGTGAAATGGCCGCGATGGAAACCCAGCTAGCTGAGAACGAAAGTGCGGAATCGCGAGAGACGGAAATACAATTGCCCCAGCAGCCCAAGCCTGGCATTGCGAAGACCCAGAAGCCTATCAAGAAACAGGTCATGGGTCATTGCGAACGCTGTGGCTACATTTCGAGTCAGCGTGTGTGCAAGGCGTGCACTCTTCTGGACGGCCTCAACCGCAATCGACCCAAGACTGCTATCGAAGTCAGTGCAAGCATGGACGATGAAGAGATCAGCTCAACTTTGGCGAGACAAATGGAACATTCTCAGTTGACGAACAGCTGAATGTTGATACGGGCAGCATTTTGTTTTTTAAATGCCCGCCACCTGTTCTACACCCCTGGTCCTGGGACCCTTCTCGAGATAATTCTCAGCCACCGAAGATCAGTCCCCGCTCGGTGACATAAAAGTCCTCGCTCTTGGCCGCAGCCAAGCACGCTGCTCGCAAACCTTATGAAAGAGCCTGCTATGGAAGGACTTGAACTCCGCAGATTGGAGACTACGCCACCCCATTATACCAGCGTGCATGGCAAGCGCAAAGTAATCCAGCAGGACATGTCAAATACATCAGACTAGAATAGACGACACATATTCCAAACACACATTCACGGCCCCTCGGATCCATCTATGATATTTTGTACAAGTAACAGAGGAAATAGTATACAGCCAAATCAGAAAAAAAAAACGCCCAACCAAGCATGACAGTACCTTCAAGGCCGGAGTTCACGCATTGAATGCAATTCTAAAGACCCCCTCGAAACGTCACGGTGTTTGAAAAGCAACCGTTGTCGTAGTCGCAATCGGTGAGACAAAAATGCAACACTTCAAACCACCCGTAGAGAAGTCAATTACTCCTTACTCTTCCCCTCCTCAACCTCATAGAGATCAGGCAAGTCCATTCCAACCCGTCTGGCCGTCAATCTAATCTTTTCTTCCTCATCAAGGCTCATGCCTGGGTTGTACCGCTCCAACAAAGCCGAGTAGGTCCGCTGCGCACGAGCATATTGCGCCATCTGCTCAGCTTCTTGTATGCGGAGAGCGCGTTCCTCGTCGGTCTTTGGGAGGGAGAAGGGGAGCGCTGTGGAGTCTGCTTTTGTGGCTTCGGGCTCGGAGCGAAAGATCGCGCGAATGCGTTGGTGCAGAGGGGAGGGAGTTGAGAGGCGGCGGTTGGGGAGTTCGCGCAAAAGGGCGCGGTAGGTGGAGCGCGCTTGGTTGGTGAAATTGTTTGACATTTTGGTGTATTTGGGTTCGGTTTGAAGTCTGGGTTTGAGTTGGTTATCGGAGCGTTGAAGATGCTTGGGGCGAATCACGTGACATCACAATGATTTTATGAGAACAATGTCATGGATTTTGGTAGAATCGAATTTCTTTTCATTTCATTACAAGAAGGAAAATCATAGAGATTATACTGCATGATTGCGAGTCATTGACAAGAATATGTACAGAGATATCGTAGATGAGCCTTTGGTATATCGCCGCTCGAACAAGAATCATATCTTTCATTTGGATCTCATCCAAAGGAGTACAAGCACCGGGCAATATTTATCAATCATTGAGGCGTAGCGACGTGAGATGGGAGCGGAAAGAATATCATGGGGAATGTAGGTAGGTGATTGCTGAAGAAGGGGGGGATCATAAGACTGTGCTTTTTTTTGTCTGTTGAAATGAATTGCGAGGCTCATGCGCGTAGCCAGCCAAACTTCTTGCGCCCGGCTTCGCCGCCTGTGGATGGTTCGACCTGTAAACTGCGGGCATACAAATCCTGTGTTCCGTTAGTGATTGGCCATTATCTGGAAATGATCATCTTACCTCTTCATCACCAGAGAGTTTGCAGTCCAAGATCAGTCGTTCTACATCTTCGAATTTCTGGGCTTGAGGATGGGGTGACTTTTGGCTCCGCTGAATACCCAGAACCACTTCGCCCATGACCTCAAACTTTTTCCAGTTAATCCGAGATTTATTTTCGCCAACAAAGGTCTTGTTACCCTCTTCTGCTGACACTAGGTCTCGGCGATGCAGAGGAAGGAATGGGATCCGCTCAGAAAACGAATTCTCCCAGGCGAGGCGGTAGGCGAAATGGCTTCGTTGGGTGCTCATCAGAATGACAAGCCGCATGAACTCCTTTTGGGTCTGCACAGGGATCAGTTCTCGGGTCTGTGTCAATCTGTGGACAGGAGTTCCATTAATAGCGGCAATAACGGCACCCAATCCGTTGTAATTATTCTGGCGTCGTAGTTTCACTGCGATGCCCATGAATTTCTCCATGCACCTCGCTCGATGCTTAGGTTTGTCTCGAAGAAGAATCATGCTCGCCACGAAGAAGGCCAGGTGGTTGAACTGTTTGATCATCCGGTTGACATTTTGCAGACTCCGGATTTTGTCCTTGTCCACTCCGGAAATGCTCACATGGCGAACAAGATCACGTGGTCGGAATGAGTTGTACATGATCCAGTCAATACGTGTCAACTCTCGAGCAAAGTCCTCTTCGGGCGTCTCCATGAAGAAACGCCATTGAATCTTGCTCAATGAAGTTCTCCCAGTGAGTTCTAAACGCAGGGCTTCTTTCTGTGCGGCTTCAAGGCTTAGAATGGTGAAGGTTTGGTTGATGGTGCTCGAGGGTTTATCGGTATTAGAAGTGATAGATAAGGTTCCTGATAGGCGGGATGTCGAATCGTGAGGTCCGTCGCTAAGATCCAAGGCGCTCATGCTGTAAATAGGATCTTCCTCCTCGTCGTCATGATCATCGGCCGTTCCAGTTAGGAAAGGCGCCGGTGAACTTCGCCCTGAATTGTCATAGAACGTCTCCGTGAGACTAGCGTCGTCGGCATCACCATCCTGAAATGCCCAGCCAATGTCGTCGTCTTCGGCGTTGGAGTCGAGATATGACCCAATCTCCTTAGCCGCGAACATGTAGAAATGACTTTTCTCAAGTGTGTTCACGAAATCGTTGATCCGCTTGCGAGTCTTGGGCCATGCGAAGTCGCCAGGGTAGTCAGAGGCCCACGAAGCAATCACGTTCAGCAGCCTGAGCTGATCTGCCATGCGGGCCAATTGGTCGGCGTTCCCAGATTCATTCTTCTCGAAGCGACTTATCAAGGCATTCAGAAGAGTTGAAGGGGCAGCGAATTTGCGATATAGACAAAGAAAGATGGCGGAGAATTTCGAATCCTGCTTCGACATAGGCAAAGCGACGAGGCGATCGACAAGCTCGTCAAAGCTCATGCCCGTCTCAGCACTGTGACTGCTTTCACTGCTCGGTTTGGGGCGCACGACCGCGCCCGGACTCATAGGCTGTCCGTTCTCCATTTCCTCGTCCATGTTCAAAAAACTGTCAAAGGCGTCGGGACCCCCACTATTTCGCCAGGTACTCTGCAATTTCTGCTGGCGAGGTTGTTCCTTGGTGGGGGAGTTGGTGTCTCCTTGCACAGACGGTCGACGAGCGTTCAGGCTTGCCCCAGACGGAGGAGTTTGCGGTCGCACCGGTTGGGAATTGCTTCTTGCATTTCGAGAAGAACTCGAAGCATGCTGTTGCGCCAGGTTAGAGTGGCTCCGGTCGGTAGGCGGACGGTGGCCCCCGTTCCCATGCACACTGGGATCTTGACCTGACGTCGTTGAGCCGCCAGCGGCTCCGGTCAAGGAGGGGGATTCCGAATTGGCACGGACGTGTTGCCGTTCGTGGGCAGGGGTAGGTTGGAAAGACTTTGTCGTGGTCCGCGGGGGGAGGGGAAAGTGTAGAAGAGGAGAAGTCTGGGCGCGAATCAAACAGACATTAGCTTTGAACGCCACGAAATCCTCGATGACTCCTCTGATTCTCCTGGGGCTCTGTCGATCGAGTGGGCTCTGACAAAGGCAAAGGGTAGCGAAGATTGCCGCGACCCACTTGGTCCGCCCACCAGGGCCAAGGCTCACACAATCAACCCCCAGCTAGAAAGTCCCCGGTATATAGACACTACTCATGGATCATGGGTCGTAGATCGGGACTTACCTCGATTAGAAATGACGCTTCGCAACACCAATGCAATACACATCTGCTGAGACCGTGGGGCCTCGGGTGATGTCCGGTAGATCTCGTACTGTTCGTGAGCCACACTGAGTTCGCTAACCTCCGGGCGAAGATCGCATTTGCAGGCAACCAGCAAGAATGGAAGTGGCGATATGTCCAGGGCATCTAGAGCAGTCCAAGTGTCAGTGTCAGCACATCAGATGATCTCGGTTGCATTTGCGAGACATTCGAGATATTTGCCAGGCCACTTCGGGGAGTTTCTAGCCGAGTCGAAACGTACCGAGCATTGCTGTGAGTTTGGAGAGCTTGTTTGGTTGAGTCGAGTCATACAGAAGCAGTACTCCGTCAACCGTTGGCACCGAATCATCTTTGCCTACGCGAGGCCAGCTGATCCGTTTATCCTGGTTGATAGCAATTTGCTTGAGATCCATCTCCAGCAGACGCACAATGTAGACTGCTCCATCTAATGACATCTTCTTCCGGGTCGAGGTCGACGAGGGCGGGCTCTTCATATCCAGCGCGCATTTGATGAAGCTGGTCTTCCCGGCATCATCTTCGCCCACCACGGCTATGGTCACTTCGGGAAGGCCAGTCTTGAGGGGCTCCTACAGATTCACGAAGAACTGTTGTTAGTCACCAGCTTGATTCTCTTGAGTATTTCCCTATGATTTCCTTGGGACCGTCCACATTTCTTGCCCAGGATATTCGGGTATTCTTCTCTCCACGTACCTCGTCACCGTGTCGGGAACGAGATGGTCTCAAGGCACCAGTGCTAGCCGACATTCCAGAGAGACTCTCGTCTTCTTCGACCAGTGTTTGACCACCTATAGTCCCCACACTCGGCCTTCGCCCATTGTCTAGTCTGTGTAGGTCGCCGTGGGGAGCGGACGCGGTGCGGTCACCCATTCCGGGCCGTGGAGGAGCTCCTGCGGGCATCGCCTGTGCCCTGTCACTAAAAGCCCGCTCGCGGCGGGATTGTGAAGTCATGACGGGGGGCGAGGAGCAACGCCTCTAGGGCGAACGGATCGAGCCAACAAGCGGAAGTGATTAATGCGACAGTTCGAGCTCTCTCTGCAGCGCATCCATTGTTGCCTAAAGGATTAGAGTCGAGAGACAGCCATCCGAGGTACGGAGGGGGTAGGGATAACAGGAGGTCGCTGAAGCTCAATCGAAAGTTAGGCCCGAGCTAGAAACCGGAGGGGGAGCAGCTCGTACCGGATCTCCAATACGTTTGACTTGGGGGGTGAACCGTGGAACAGAAGTGGGAACGGGACACACTTGAAAGCAAACAGCGGGAATCAACCTCAAATCTCATCAATGGGATGGAAGAGAGTAAATAATGTTTTGTCCATTAATTTCGGGGGAGCTGAAGCGCCAGCGTCTTTAAGAGTCAGTGGCCCGTTCTCTCAATCTTTTGTCCGTCGACCTATCCATTCCGATGCATTCATTCGCTGAAGCAGGAGAGCTGAACCTGAACACACGGCTTCAGCTGGGGATTGGACGCATCTACGTAATTCCCTCTGGCCATACGGCGTTACTCGCTTAGTGCTAAACCTATCCAGCGAGTCGTCCCTTATGAAGCCCTTTGGTGCAGGTCAACACTTCAGAAGCCGCACCTACGAGGCGTGGTTTTCGTCTGACCATTTGACAGCTCATGCAAAGAACCCCCCGCCTTCCCTCTTCCGGATCTTTCCCAGGGGGTCACCTCTCCGTGCGAGCAGATCGTCACTGATCCACCGTGCTCGACCGCCTCCAACCTTCTTTTCTAGGTTAAGAGTCATCTCATTTTTCAACACTCTCCATGGAATCGGACTATCCTCCGAGACGGCGATTTCTTTCATGCTGACCACTTTCGACTCGTCTATTCTCACAGCCGTGCAAGGCTTCCGTACCCAATTTTTCGGATCTTGCATGCCGCTCGTTGGTCTCTAGTGGTCTGGCCGCACTGGGTCTCCGCTCCAGGGGGGTATGGTTGACTGAATGAAAAGGCTGAACTGGTACGCTAAACTAAACCCACTCCGGGCCTCGGTTGCGTAGAATTTTAGTGGAAGATGTCAGACTACAGTCCAAGGATTACCCCATTCTCGCATACTCGAGTCGTGTCATTTCCACAATCGACGCTACTCTAGAGACATTTCACTAAGCCTCAATTTAGCGTATGATCATACATCCAGTCTCGGTCTCATCGTCCCGCAATGACACCTTGCAATTATTAAACCTCTGCGCCAATACCCTCGTAGATTCTCAGATTTGAGAGACCCCAATCATGTCGCGTGTTGCTGTTCCGACTGTTCTTGATGGCCGTGCACCAGGGCTAGAAATTGCATAAACGCCTCTGCGTCAGGGCCCGTCTCCGTGCCCTCTTCGCAGTCCTGCCTAAGTTTCCGTACCCTGCCTAAGCCGCGATTGAACCCTTTCTCCGCGGTCCAGGGGCCTCGACTACGGCGAGTCGGAGCTCTGCCTCCTCGGCCGTGACCTCGTCCTCGCGTGGGAGGGGTGTACCACTCTACCCATTGGTCTTCTTGCGTTCCTCGGTATATCTCGTGCAGCTGATTGCGGAGCTGAGGGTGGCGGAGGAGCAGCTCTTTGAGCTCTTGGGAGGTAGCTATAGACCCAGGAAAGCTCTGATTATGATTGGTCTCGTGATTCACTGCTTCTTGAGTGTGATCTCCATTCTGCAGCGGCGAAATGGTTTCGGTGGTCGTAGGTACATCGGGAGTTTCATGCGCAGGAGCTGCCTTGGGGGCACAGTAGATTTTATGAGACTGCGTGCATGCAAGCGAGCAGCTAAGTTCGGAATAGTGACCATTAGTGACATAGCAGGGTGTTTATGGGTTAGATGTGGAAACCATACCTCATCACTGCGCATGTTGGACAACGATATTTGGAGGGCTCCAAGGAACACACTTCACAGGAGCCGGCCATTTTTTTCAGATAGACAGAATCTTTGACAATCGGGTCGCAACCATTTTACCCGCTGAGTCTGTCCTCCAGATTTCTGGAAATCAAGTGCTCTGTCCTGCAGCGAAGTCCTACTTCAGTATTGAGCAAAAATAGAAGAGCTCGGACTTTGAGGCCTCATATTTCGGGCATGATTGCCCGCGTGATCTCTGCATGTCTCACGTGACCTTGACCAACCTGGCTGCTAGGTTATGTGTACTTGCTAAGATTGATAGATTGCCGGGAATACTATCCTTTGGAGCTTCATCGACATACTTAACTAAGGATCACCATAGGAAACAGGAGACTAGACTAGGAACTTTGTAATTACCGGATTGCTTAGCCGCTACGTAAGTTTTTTGTTTTTATTAATCGGTTTTGGCATCACGCCAGAATGCGATATAGTATGCGCAAAAGCTGTTTTTGTCTCATCTGGTACAACAGCGAAAGGGCCTTACGGTTCAGATGCTTCTCGATATAGCTTCCGAATTTCGGCACATACATCTCAAACGCCTATACTCTCATTGGCTGTCAGTCAGTCAAACGCATTTGTCATACTCGCTGATTAATCTACACGTGACCATCGAATTGCGTCAGAGTTAAACCCCGGCGCCTCTTGAATCCCTCAAAGACATATTGTACATAGAACTCTGAGTCTCACGTTGTGACTTACAATCATCAGATATGTCTGTGAGCTCTACATCTACAAGCATGCTCCGGCGCGCACTACGTGGCACCCGGTTGACGACCGTCTCCGAATCCTGCGCCCGCGCTGCGAGGCCTGTGGCCTTCACGCCCTCTAGGACTGTGGCCAATGCCGCTCGTCTTCCTACAATCACCGCCTCAGAGACACGTCGCCGGCCGACGGTACGACCATATCAACAACCGATGAGCCAGAGTGATGTTGTTGGGTCACTTTCCAGCAAACGCACCATCTTTATCCAGACCGAAAATACCCCGAATCCCGACGTGAGTTAATTGCTCTGAGAAACTGACCTGCGATTCTGAAGGCTCTCATTAGGCTCTGAAATTTATTCCCAACCACCGTGTCCTGCCCGAAGATTTCCCTACCTCCTTCCTTGAGTATCTTTCTCCTCGCGCCACTCTCGCTCCGCCGCACCCGTCGCCTCTCGCCGCCAAGCTACTTGACTCAGAAGGTGTCACATCAGTCTTCTACGGACCTGACTTCATCACTGTGACCAAGGCTCCTGATGCGAACTGGGCGCACATCAAGCCCGAGGTGTTCAGCCTGATCACGCAGGCCGTGACTTCGGGCGAGACTATCGTCTCTGTTGTGGAGGGTTCTTCCGCTGACAGTGCTGAAGGCGGCGGGGATGACTCTCTTGCTTACAATGAAGACGATGACGAGGTGGTGGGTATGATCAAGGAGCTCCTGGAGACGCGCATTCGCCCGGCTATTCAGGAGGATGGCGGAGATATCGAGTTGAGGGGATTCGAGGATGGCATTGTCATGCTCAAGCTGCGGGGTGCTTGCCGTACCTGCGACTCCAGCACTGTGACGCTCAAGAATGGTATCGAGTCGATGTTGATGCACTATGTGAGTAACTCAATTCCTCCTGGTATGCAATTGGCGGACTAATTTTGATTGGATAGATTGAGGAAGTCAAGGGTGTTGAGCAGGTCATGGATGAGGAAGAGGTGATCTCAATGCATGAGTTTGCTCGCTTCGAGGAGAAGCTGCGCCAGCAGAAGGGCGCTGCGGCTACTGCTAGCTCTCCGCTAGACAGTGCGCCGTAAACTTTATGCACTTTCCATTATCTGACATCAACTTGATGTGATGGGTCGAGGCTCCCGTCATTGGGATTTCCAATTCAAGACTGTACAATATCTTTCATCCAACTATACCTCTAGTTCATTGAGCTAGCTTTGCCAGTTCTGATGGTTCGCTAGCGCTCCGTTATGAATTTGTAGCCTTAGGTATGGTAGCAAATGTGGCCTTGTCTATTAGGTCTAGATCGAAATTTGCCTCATGTACTGTAGATATGCGCCGATCTAGATGAGTCTGGTCAGTGGGGAGGAAACGGTGGACAGCCCACATTGCGGGGATTTGATCAGGCGGGGAGCTGCCATTTCCGTCAATTTCGTCCCGGACCAGTGAGAAGCCTTCAACGCCTCCTAACGCCCCTCTTTTGTGCCCATTCACATGTGTGCAGCAAACGATCCGAATTACCTTCACGGCCTGCAATATTGAGACTATAGTGGAGTGGCGGGGCTTGCTGGCAAGACATCATCCCACTTACGTCAACAACCAGTTCCATAGCTGCACGAATCTTGTGGTCATCGAATGATGCAGAGGGTACCGGAGGCTCGGAGAAGCAGATGATTCGCGTCCGTGGCAGTAATGGAAGTGATGGAGTCAAAGGGTCAAACTAGGTTGGTGCCGGGGGGGAATGGAAAAACCATTTCACCCAGGGTGTCTTTATCTCTATCTCTGTGTGTATCACGGAATTTTGTGGCACCGTGATATTTATGGCCGGAATGTGCCAGGGAGCCACTCCTCAGTCGTAGGGACGAAGACTCCAGAGACCGATCGACCCTGAACGCCTCGACCACGGGCGGGGGTCGATGCATGAGCTCTCCCCGCAAAACGTCGAAAACACGGGGGAGATGAAAGGCGACTGCAGAGAGCCCCGCGCAAACCATGCCTATTGGATGCATCCCCACGAGGATAAAGTGATGCGGCAATCCGGGGTACGTGATCCAGGTGACCTGGGATGACTTCATGACACCTGCCCACCCTTTTTTTCTCTGTCTTGTCTACTCACGACTTCGTTACCCCGCAAGTGTGCGACCCGATGCATGGGCCGTGTGCTGACAGGGGCTGCATCCTCCATGGCTCTCGCTACATACTACCCCCGCCAGACGATCGGCTTCGACCTCCCTCGAGAGACCCGCACGACCCGGACTAACCCTATATGGGGCGTAGTGGCACCCTCCCTTGGGGAGTCCCTTGGGGAGGTGGAAAGCCTTGACCAGTGATGGCCTCCGTAATGCAGGCTACTGGGCCGCTGGAATTATAGTAAAATCAAAGTTGAAGCAAAGTTGTACCGGTTGTAGCACGCCGTGGAATCACCTTGTGGTCCGTGTCCCCTGAACATCAATTCGGAGCAACGTTGCCAGATCCGTCACTCCACCTTTTCCCCCGCCTTCTCCTCAATCTTCATTCTCTCCTCTTCGCACCACCCCCCTCCTCTTTAATTCATCGACATGCACCGCCCTTGAAGGGTTTCGGTTGCTCTGCACTGCCCATCCTCCACTCTAGAGTTGAGACGTGAGACGCGAGACGTGAAAAGCAAGAAGCGTGGAACAAGCAAACGGAGAGCGAATCGTGAGAAGACACTCTGAAAAGACAAGTCGCGTGAGCTAGAGAGATTCGAGATTCCCGTTCACACGTCCCTTCCTTGGTGAATTCGCGCACAACTGCGAAGTCCAAATTCAAACAAAAGTCCCCATCTCCAAAGTCCGCATCCGTTCGCCCCAAAGTCGCGGTCGCTTCAACTATCCTCGAGTCTTGTGACGAGACCCACGATCCCGCACGTCTGCTTCTAATTAGATTTCTTGCGATCTTTTAGAGTGGTGAGTCGCCGTTCGGGGTTTCCCCTCCTTGCGACAGCTGCTCACATCTGGGGAATCTTGGCAGACACGATTACGATTACGACCTCCTTTCCCTCTAATTGTTTTACTCCGATACAAGGCGTGTGAAATTCGGGCCACGGTAGACTCTAGATCATTGTCTCTACAAGGTACGTTAAGGACACTCCGAGCTCTGTTGCGTCTATGCTCTATGCTCTCTGCTCCTTGGCCCGCATTCTGCGGGCGATGCGACAGGAAAGCTCCACCCATGGGGGCGGCAGGTTGTCGCGTGCAACTTGCGAACTCTCTCATTCTCTAGCCCTTCATGCCTCTCGGATCCATGCGAGTTACCGGACACAATGTGGGTAGGTCATGCTACTGCAGCGCATTGAAATAGTCGGAGCCCCCCGCTTTGTCACAATGCGGCTCAGTCATGCCACCCACACGTGCTCCCCTCGACACACCAGGATTCTTTCCTACTTCTTTTATTGCCTTTCTTCTGACACTTGATACTTGATTTCCTTGTTCTTTCTTGTCGCCGCTGACATCTCTCCGCGCAGTGCTGCGCATACCGCATTTCACCAGCCGTAGCTCGTGTCTTCGAAAGATCGAGAGTGGCTGCTAATCTCCAACTCCAGGCGCGTGAAACAAAGACTGGTGCTTTGTCGCGTGTGTTTAACATAGCCCGATTGTCTCATACAACGCCGTTGTACACCTTGATTTGCATAACAAGTAAGTCTGCGCTTTGGGCCTTCCTCATGTTCACCTCTTTTCCCGCACACATCACATTTCTACCAGGGATTATACCTTGACGGAGAACGATGCGATAGTTTATATTAGTTGCTCTCATGAAGAGCATTTCTCTTTGACACTTTGCTGGACATGCACTGACCATATCAGTTCTCACATCAAAAGCACGGCTACGCCATCTACCACAGAAACCTCCGCAATGCAGTCAAATACCCCTCCTGTAACTGCAACGAATGCTACCGCCAGGCTCGAGAGAAGCCACCCCGGAGTGCGCCGTTCCACGCCCGACTCAGAAGCGCTGGCTTCTTCAGACGATGACGGAGAGCATGCGCAACCCCAAACCATCACCGCACCTCCAACAAAACCAGCTCGTCGGACATCATGGCTCAACGAGGTACCACTTGCAGTCCAACGTAAGCACTCTCTGTCCGGAGGCCCTCTGACTGGTGGCCCGTCGAACCCTGCAAGCCCGTCAACTGATCAGCCTCCTTGGGCAACAAACCCAAGCCCTGGGCTGAGCGGATCTTTTAATTGGAATCAACCCGGGAACAGCTCTTTCCCATGGAGCACGGGAATTTGGAACAATCCTGATTCTCGCAAGGAACCACCGCCTCGTCTTTCCGAAATTGTGCCCTCTCCGACCATGACCAACCCTCCTCCCGCGCCTGGTTCTATCGGCGAAGAAATGCTGAGTCCCATCACTCGAACTATCTCGGGAGAATCGGCCATTCCATTCCAGATTCCACTGCAGCCAACTCCTAAAACATACCGCTCCCAGTCCTACTCTGTCGGTCAACTGGATCCCGAGTATCTAGGTATGATAGCGAACAAGCCCGGCGCGGGCGCTGCGTATCCGGGCGGTCGCTCTCGTGGTCCGGGACAGTTGTCTTCTGGTCAGCCGAGAGCGTCACGACCGAGTGTGCTTGGCGAGCTTGGGCATGATCCTGCTATGCTCGGCCGCGTCCGTGAAGATGAGGACGGTGACGAAAGTTTGAATGGCTCTGATGGTGATATGAACTACGCCGCTACCCAGGCCCGGACCATCGAGCAGCTGGCGCGCGAGAATGCACTTCTTCGTCAAGCTGCTGCTGCAGGCCAGATAGACCACCGGTATCGTGATCGAGCAAATTCTTCCGCCTCTGCCACTGGAGCCCACCCGCTTCATCGTATCCGAGGTGGTGTTCCAGAAGAGCAGTTGGGCGTTGATGATTTGGACGAATTGCGCGATATCCCTGGTTACAGTAACATGCGCAGTAACACAAGACGACGATTCTCTGAGCACTCGGCAAACCTTGAGCAACAATTCCAATCTTACCCGTCCCCGTTGGAGAATCGTGCACTTGAGAATGTCCGCAAAGCTCATTGGCAAACATCTCTAGGATTCGGCGGCGTCGCAGATATGCCTCAGAGCCGTCGCCATTCATTTGCCGATATTCCGATGCGCCATGCTTCTGTTGGCTCCATTGAGTCGCATTCTACGGCTACTCCTCGGGCTGGGCTTGGAGATCACGATGATGGCTATGGCAACATCGACTACCCTAACCAAAACCCGTCGGCACAAGCCCGTAAGTCTCACTGTCCACCTTTCTTGTTGCACACCTCTGATTATAATTCAGAATATTATTCCCGCGAGCAAACACTCCGTGGTGATGGATCGTCTGGTCTGCCTGCTTCCCTCAGTCAATATGCGATGTCTGGAGCCTATGGCCGTCAACCCCCAGCTCTGTCCCATGCTCATCAAAATCAGTTACTGTACATTGTGACATTCAAATGCCACCGTGCCGATGTATTCTACATTCAAGAGGATACCGGACTGCAGGTGAAGGCAGGCGATCTCGTCATTGTCGAGGCTGATCGTGGTACAGATCTGGGCACTGTCGAGCATGCAAATATCTCACTCCAAAAGGCGCGAGAGCTCAAACAGAAGTATGCAGACGAACACTATAGATGGCTCATGATGTTCTCCCGACAAGGTCAAATGGAAGGGTCGAATGTGACTCCTTCGGGTATAAACAGCCGCAGCGCGACAGGCGGCATGGGTCCTCATGCTCATGGGGCACAAGAGCCCGCGACAGAGATAAAGCCTAAGCTTATCAAGCGTCTCGCTCAAAATCATGAGATTCTGACTTTGCGCGACAAGGAGGGTAATGAAGCCAAAGCGAAGAGAGTCTGTCAGCAGAAGGTCGCTGAGCATCGGCTGAATATGGAGATTCTTGATGCCGAGTTCCAAATGTACGTTTTGATCGCTGATACATTTCTGTGAAATACCAAACTAACCGTGGAACAGGGATTGGAAGAAGCTTACTTTCTACTATTTCGCGGACTCTTACATCAACTTCAACTCGTTGGTCACGGACTTGTTTAAGATCTACAAGACCAGAATCTGGATGTCCGCAATTAACCCCGCTTCCTTTGTGACGCCGCCAACTGCTGCCCTGCAAGGTGCGGGTGCAATCAGCAATCCGCTCTACAGTCAGGACGCACCGCCCTCCGAGCGCCGCCACCAGCCTGACGGCCGTCCATATGGCGGGCGAGACGGCGCTGATGCCGGCCTCGAGGGAATGGCGAACCCCGGCGTGCTTCGCGCCCCGTTCACAGAATCATACCAACCATTCGCCCAACCTGCCCATCAAGACGCGCAGCCTGACCCATTTGCCCCGTATTCGCCTACCAGCTACGGCCCTCTGGAGACAGGGTTCTCTGACTTTTCAGGTAGCGCCGGCACCAACGGCGCCCGCATGCACCCAACACAAACGGAATGGGTTGGCCGATTCCAGGGCCTCTCGCTCAATTCCTAATTCCTCCTCGCCTCTGTACAATCGAATACCTACCACCCTCCCCTTCCTCTCACACCCTTCACCCAAAACCTCTACTTACTCTCTTCACCAATGAGATCTAGACGCGACTCATTGAATTTTCTTATTTCTTATTCTCCCAATCTGCTTTTCGCGAAAGAATGTTTTCCCCTGGACTCTGAAATCTGTTTCTGTTTAGTTCCACCTTCTCCTGCGCTCTGTGTCCCGTGTACTACTCAAGTTAGATCCATACCCCGAGCCTTTTCCAGGCTCGCACGTTCTTTACTGTTTCTGGTTTCTTTCTTTTCTCGTTTTTCATCTTAATAGACGAGGAAGATCGCATGGTGTGAATAATCCAAGACTGTGTTGCGCTGTGCGCTGGGTTTGATGTTACACAAATTTTTTGCGTCAAAAGATCCTTTCCTATCTGGTTTAGTCAATGATATTATCCCTTTTCTTTCCTTTTTTCGTCGTTAAAATTTTTTCTCTTTTGCTGGAGTTTCAATTAAAATGTCTTCTCTTGGGGAATGCTTTCTTCTCTTTGTAATATTGTGCTTCTGATGGTTCTAAATCACACTATTACATGTTGCCAGATCACGGCTGAAAAAGGCGTCAGTTGACGGGAAAATAGCAGCCATTCGTTAAACCCAAAGTGTTGAAAAGAGCAAGAATGATATTGGGCCGGAATGAACTGACGATTGTTCAAGCCTTAGATAACCCAGTAGTAGCGAGTGTTGGTTGTACATTGTTAGATCTTTTTAGCTCAAGTTGTCGTGTGAGAGCTATGTTTGATCATCGTTTTTCCAGGATGATGCTCACGACCTTGGAGAGCTAAATGTCCCCTAGGAACTGTGTCTGTCGCCCCTGGGAGCGAGCCAGATTATTCCTCGGCTCTCTAACGATCAGGTCATTCCAGATCAATTGTCTCAGAAAGTCATTATGCTTGAGATTTTGCAACTAAAAACTTCCGAGATAAAATGGCTCTTGAGAGAATCCTCCTTAGAGGGAATCAATCACAGTACGGCCTGCTGAGGATCATAGACGACACAGGGGGTTACACGTCATATGAGCTGGCTCTTCGAGCTATGTCCAATCTAATCCAATCATTTTAGGGCCAAACCAGTAGCCTAGAGACGACAGCCAGCGCTGCCCCAGTAAGGATTGACTTCATTGGCTTATCAGCCTGCTGAAGGAATGGGTCTCCGCAGTGGCCCTTGATTCAGAGATCTTCCCCGCGCAAGACAAGACACCGCTTTTTCTGAAGTACATCCGGCGTGAGCTCTAGAACTGCGGTCTGTCATGTCTAGTCTTACGGACTGCGAGAATTTTGCGTCCGAACAGCCAGGACGTAAAACTCAGGCGGACTCGGTGGGATCCTAGACAGAAAACACTCCCAGGCCGAAAGGCCCAGTGCTAGCACGGTCAGGGCGGCTACTCGAAAGTGTTTGATAATGTTCTACACGCGCTTCCTGCCTTCATTGACCGAGCACGGACATGACGTGGAGCACATGCGGGTGGCCCGTGGCATGAGCTGATTGGCCTTCTGAATATAGCAAGGCGCCGGTTGAGTGGCAGGTTGTAGAGCCTCAATCGAAGAGACGTGTATAAATGCAGGCTTTAGGAGTCAGTGCATGAGCTGTAGAGTACTTCATGCCAACAGAAATTACAACTACAACATCAGCGACAATACCTCTCGACTTGACATGACAGGTAACGATTAGTGCGAAGCTGTTCACACACAACATCTCAAACCTCCTTCTAAGAGACCATGTCTCAACCTCGCCCTCTTCCCCCAGCTCGAATACGGGATTCTGCGGAAGACGAATCGCAAATCGAAGTTGATCAACGTATCTTCCTCAATGATCTCGAATGTCTACAACGCTTAAGATATGCACCAAATCGGACGACTAGACTGTTTTCCCTGTTTTCTGCAATACAACATCTCCTTAATGATGACACATCACCGCCCCGCGTTGAAACTCCTTTGCTACCATATAGCGTCCCAACCAGAAAACGGTCGACTGGCGCACAAGATGGCAGGTCCCGTATCCAATCAGTTCATGCATCTGAAAATCATAACGATAAAATTAGAGCCGATGGTAGAAAACTTTCTTCCGCTTATGATATCCGGACGAATGAACACAAGCGCCGAATAGAAGATCTGAAAGAAAAGCTGAAATATATCTTCCCAGAAAGTGGATCTGCCATGGTTTTAATGTGCTGGGGTAAGCCATCCCATTGCTCAATCTTGCCTGTGCGTGTCTCCAGTTCGGAAGATGAAGTGAGTACATGGAGCGAGATCAATAAGGCCTGGTACAATCGCAGAGGTACTTGGAGAAAAATCATACCTGGATGGAGAGTCGCACGAGTTGACAGCGTCGAGGTAAGATTGACGATATAATTCTTCCAGTTATTCAATCATTAATAATTTTAGCTCTCAATACTGGGGCTAAAGGATACCATGAGAAAAGCAGAGCAATGCGAATATGTCGGAGCATTTTCCGAGATTGACATATCTTCGGAGAAGAGAAGACTGGAAACTATTATAGACAATTGTGATGGCACGTCCGGCTGCTTTTATAATGGTTATACAGATACAGCAGACTGTTATAATACAGCAGATTGTTCTTGCATGTGTTATGAGTGCTTTCCAGGCCTTGATGATGCCCGCGATTGCCCAGCCAAAATACGACATGATGCTAGACGGAAGCTTTCACTCTTGACAACACCCGCTACCATGAGACATGTCTTCTCCAACCCGAGCCTTGCCGCATCAAATGACTTTCTCAAGAACAAGCACCTGGTATACAGCCACCAGTAAGCAGGTAAATCAAGACATACAAATTGGAATATACCCTGATCTATGTCTCATAGGGATATCTTGAGTTGTTTCAACCCTTCGTACATTTCACACCGTCCAAGCCTGATAGAACTCCAATTCACGGGTATCTTCATTAAGGAGGATTGGACACTAGATAAGCTTTCTGTCGTTTCGCTATTAGCGGCCATATCTTTAGTGGTGGTCATAGCTGCTCACTTCGTTTTCAGCTGGGATACAGCATGGACCGTAGGCGGTTTCTTCGTCGCCTTGCTTTCTCTTTGGAAGTTAGCATCTTTCATGGTTGACTAAAATTTTCGTGGACTTTACATCATAGGCTTCGGTCTATAGCTTGTCATTGACTTTTAATTGACGTGCTGATTTCTCTCTTGTTTTTTACTAACTTGGGGGTATTCAAAGTGATTCCATTTTTACGCGTAGCGCCCTATGATTGTGTTCCAGTTGTTGGTGGGTTAGTTTATCTTTTTCCGAGACGATAACCCTCTGACAGAGGGTTGGCCCATTTATTACTGAAGAAGTGGGTTCCACAGTGGCCTCCTATTCGGAGGCGTCCGGGACAGCAACTACTTGGTCTCTCCAGAAGTAGAGCGTCTTGCTCTAGAACGGAAAGCAACCCATGGGAAGTGGGCTGACAAGCGAGGTGGATTGGATGTCAACTGCGAAGAAAAAGTTTCAAGCCCAAATTGACCCACAAAAGGCCACTTCGGTATCTTTCACAACATGGATCCCACTTCGATGGGGTTTAGGAGTACATCGAATGAGACTTCAATCAGGCATAGGGACTGAGCCACCGTCAACGCATTACCGAAATCTGTGTACGTGGTGAAGTACGTAAACGACCATCAAATGGACAAGATTAGCTTACCAATATGCCATTTTATCCAAAAGACAAGCGAACCAGATGATCGCTGTGCCAGCGAACAGTGTGTTTTGCACCACCGAGCGCGCAGTGCTACAATAGCATTTGATTCACGCCTAGACTCTTTGTGACGAGACCACTAAGCAAGCTCGGACCATCAAAGTCACCCTTCTCCATTTAACTGAACCGAAGAAATTCATATCCAGTACTATAGTTCAACTAGGCATTTCAATGTAGGACAACCGCGTAAGTGCTCGAATCGCCTTTAAATAAGCTCAGTCAGTCATCGGAGTGCTGGATAAAGATCTTTCGAATGTTTATTTTCTTACCACGTCAGTCTGCCAGCGTCAGAGCATGGCGCTAAAGTCATGTGGGTTATCCAACGCCTGCGCAATTGAGTCAAGGTATCACTTGAATAAATTCCATTCCGAAGTGTCATCTTGACCATCAGTCTCGTTGGGAGCAAGAAGAGTCAATATGTTGTAATACCCAAATTGATCGATACCCTCGGGTACTTTGAAACACAGGTTACCTGCGAATCCTGCTTTGCATAGCAGAGAATCGAAATCTGCCGGGGGTTTTCCTTCGCAGGTGACATCCAACCCACCTCGCTTATCAGCCCAATCCCCAATTGATTCAAATCTTTGATGTAGAGAGAATACATACAGGGTAGTAATAATCTAATAAGACTACTTCTACTCTCTTATATCTTTCACCGTTATACGTAGCCTTTATCTAATGACTGTTTGAATATCAACCTATAATTGCGTTATAGAAGACTCATATTAGTAGGTAAGGGTACTATTCTATAACCCTAGCTTCGGTACTACTCTATAACTCTAGCTTCGGTATAATTCGAGGCGCTGTCTGAGCAGCTAGAAACAGCTCCCTCTTCCCTCATGTGCCGCCACCAGATTCGTTGGCTCTCGGTGGCCCATCAGTAAGTCGCGGCCCCTCAAAGATCAGTGGCTGCAGGGGTAGTAAATTTGTTTTTCAGAGAGCATTAAGACCGACTTGATCCTCTCGCTGTATGCATAGCCATGAATTATTCCTCTGAATTGTAAGTATCTCTTACCGCGAAGTAGACGTTGCCGATATAAAAGAGACAGCTAGACTTCTAAGTTTCTCCTTTAAGTAACTCCTCCCCTCCTCTGGCTCAACTCTCGCCTTTCACAACTGAAAAAATGGGCGAAAAACCCACGAGTCTAATTTTGACTGAAGTGGTTCTAGCTATCATATTTGAAGTGTATGAATGCCTGTTCCCAACTGCGTACGTGAACAAAGTAGACTCCTTTCAAGCAGTATCGTTGTCGTGGGAATAAAGGTATGCTGTCTGTTTCACCATAGGCGGAGATCTATAGATGGAGGGATCGCCGGAAAATAGAGAGCATTCACAAGCTAGACGGTACATATGTTCTGTCAGCCTGTAAATTCTTCGAGCTGATGCCTTTCCCTTCGGCCCTCGATTTCAGAAAAGAGTTATCATGTGTCAAGGAATACGCAGAGATTGGAGATCCCGCTCCCTACTCCAACCACAAGGAAATAAGCGAGCTCCGGGTCTGATTCATATTTGAATCAGACAAAGAATATTATGACTCAGATTGAGCAAAGATCAGTCTCGCTCATACCAATACATCGGTCTCCCGTTTAGACATCCTTCCTCGCCTGACCAGCAGGTATTCTACTCTGATCACGTAGATCGTCTACACGAAGAGGTATAATTTTCGAACATTATAGTTTTGAAGGAGACCAATGGCTAGCTGGATACATTAGACATATCATTTTATTGAAGAAACGGTGTGGCCTATTTCCTCTATACAAACGATTGACAATCACAGGAATACGCTTACCGTATTGCTTGGCTGATGTATCTTCCGCCGAACAGAAGGCTCGGGGTGCGTCTTGTATTAAGGTAGTTCGTGGACATTGCATTGGGTACTACGTCTCGGAAATGTACAAGCTATCTTGGATTAACCACGGACTTGGACTTGCTATTCGCCAGAGGATGAGGAATGTCCCGTGGGCTCAAAGTTACGAGCAACCGGCATATTAACAATGCCAGTCGACTGGGGCTCAATCTTAGGCAGGATATGACCGTGGAAAAGCCCGAGATAAGTCCAACTGATGGAATAAGGCCATCGGCCGAAGCAAAGATAAGTTGAAGCTTGAGATATTCTTTGAAATCCGTCTCTTCTAGTATCACATTTCCCCGTTAGTACTCTCCCAATGACATCACGAATAAAACTCACCTCAAGCAAATTTATCGTGCTTGCCCTTGACTTTGACGTTAAGCATCTCCTCATGGAAATTGCCCTCCTTCCTTGCCTTTCGTAACCTCCTCACCTCATCCTCATTCAATGTCCTCCCAACAATCCCTTCCAACTCCTTCTTACTGATCTTCTCATATGCCTTTGATTCCTTACTCGCCCTCAGCTTCGGCTTAAACCGCGCCTGCATCCGAATTCGCAAGGTCGTGTCGAAAGAAATTGCGGTCGCATCACCACGTATTTCAACACCTCCCGACGCCTTCGCACTCTCCTTGACACACAAGAAAGTCTCGGAGTCACCGCCGCGTGTTTGTAAAGAAAATGTGCCGGGGATATCAGGGGATGGGATCGCGATGAAGGATTCGTAATGGCTCACGGCGGCGGCCGTCGCGCTGAAAAGTCCGTGGCTATCGCAGCTCAAGTACCTAGCACGAATGAGCCAATTGATCCACATGAGAATGGTAGGAAGTAAAGTACTTACTTGCCGTGATGTCCCTTGAAGCTAAATGACTCTGTGCCCGCAACCCTCGTCGCAACCCATACTTGTCGCACATCGTGCGGTTCCGCTGTCCCAGGGTCACCTTCGACCAAATTTTCGAGAACACTAGCGAATACCACTCCGTTCGCATCGCTTGCAACGCATGTTGGTTCGTCGGAAGGCAGGACCAGCACGATCGGACCAGCAATGTCGCTGGGTGCGTCGGCCGAGACCCAGCTTTGGTCTTCCGGGTTGTCGTCGGCTTCAGGCGCGTCTGTTTTGCGAGTCTTGGGCGCCTTTTCGCTGTCTGGATCGCGCTGCTTGCGCTTTTTAGGCTTGTCGCCTTTAAAGGTGAGGGGTTTGACCATGGTGCATATGAGTTGGAGGGAGTTGCGGACGAACTGCGGAGATTGAGGTCGGAAGGCTTATCTCTTATCTCTGGTACGTTGTCTTATTGTTTAGTTACGCGACGCGACTGCATTTTTGGTTCTTGGCTTGTCACACCGGGTCAATAGTGCCTCAGAGGTGCTACAAGGTCCTCGCTTATTTACTTATAACTGGCAGCGGAGTCCTGTTTATTTTTGGTCTGATCATCCTATCGACCAGACATGGGGTCATGAACATGGCTCGCATCTATCGTCAGAAGTCATGACTCTCAAGCAAAATTGTCGAGATTCTTCTAGTCGAAGGTGATGGCAGCCTTGATGGCGGTCTTATTACGCATCGATTCAAGGCATTGGGCCCACTGCTCGATTTTAAAGGTCTTATTGACGATGCCGTCGACCTTGACCTTGCCGGAGTCGAGGTAATCAACAGCTGCGGGGAACTTGTAGGTCTCAGAAAAGGAGCCTATAATAGTGATCTCGTCACCGACTTACAAGTATTAGCACTAGGGATACTAGGGATATCCGAAGAAGAGGTGAGGAGCTTACAGATCTTGGACGGGGGCCAGGAGACACGGTCCTTGCCCGAGTACACGCCATACACGACCAGCTTTCCGCCGCGACGAACATAGTGGATCGAGTCCTCGAGAATCTTGACGCTGCCGGTAGCTTCAACAACGATGTCAAATCCGTACGGATTTTCGTTCTTCAGCTTGGCGTACTGGGCAGAAGCGTCTGTGCGCGAAAGCTCGACGTATTCATCTCCGGCACCGAGGTTCTTAGCCATTTCCATCTTCAATCCACCTGGAGCAGCAATAACGACACGGCAACCTCCACACTGACGAAGCATCTGGGCTAAAATAAGGCCAGTGGGGCCAGCACCGAATATAAGAACGGAGGAGCCCATCTTAGGGGCAATCTTGTCAAGACCATGAGCAGCGCAAGAAGCAGGCTCAAGGAGAGTCGCATTGATGTTAGAAAGCCTCTTTATCTTGAAGACACGGCCAGCAGGATAGGCGCAGTACTCTGCAAATCCCCCGTTCATGGTAACACCATGGGCCTGGAAGTTCTCACAGAATAGCTCATCGCCGCGACGGCAGTAGAAGCAGACGCCGCAGAGCTCAGAGTTATCGGCGACCACACGCTCACCAACCTGGAAGCCTTCGACCTTGGGGCCCATAGCAGCAACCACACCGACAGTTTCATGTCCGGGGACGAGAGGGAACTATCCAGCTTGTTAGCTCAGGGATTTCTGTTCGTATTGCCAGGGAGGGCTCTTACCTTGGCGATGAATTCACCTTCATGAATGTGAAGATCAGTGCCACAGACACCGCAAGCCTTGACCTTGATAAGAACATCGTTATCGCGCAACTCGGGCAGGGGGAGCTCGACGACGGCGTATTCCAGTGGCTTGGAATACTTAAGAGCCCGCATGGTCGAAGGGAGTTCGACGGCCGTCATTGCCATAACGATATTCTGTTAACGGTGTTAGTCTATCAACTATCGCTCGCGGGCGGAACATTTGGTTGCAGTAAACAGCAGGAAGCACCTTTTTGGAACAAGAAAAGATGATAGGTAAGGTATCTTGGACAGGAGGGCTGGAAGGACTAACTAAATCGAATGGACGGTGGTGTCCAAAGAGGTTAAATACCTCTCGACACGACCAAAGGGGGAAGCAGTCAAACTGGTCTCGATTGCCACAGACCACCGAGATTATTTGGGTGTTTGTCGACTTTGAAATTGACAGACAGTGGACATCGTATCGGCGCTGTCAGGTCGGGTATGTCCTTTCCACTCCGAACATACGGCTCCACCATACCTCAACCTCCAACCTCAACATGTTGCATAGACTGGTCCCTATGGAAATTGTACAACATTTTCAGAACACAAACTACAGCTAAGAAATGCGTGATCGAGCTCAACCCAATCCAATCTCACGACCACCGTGACTTTATGATCGCATGGCAATTGACCTAGTGCAGTAATGGGATTCAAGGGACATCCATCCTTGCCCCAAACCATACTTTCATAGCTCATATATTATATTGAGAGCGGCTCGCCATATCAGGACAAGGTACGGTCTCAATTGCAATAACGGCGGTCAAGGCTTCATTCTTCGACTTCAAGGCCTTCCCAGCCAAGGATCTAACAGAGGTCTGTCGGTCATTTGAGACCCCGAAATCACTTGCATTTCCTCTATTACTCGCAAAGTTTTGCAAGTCTTCTGAAATCTCCGACTTGGACGACAACGCGATCAAAATTCGGCTGGGTCCGAATAGCACCCATTCCACCAGTCTAGGGCTCCGCCGAATTCCATCTCTCCGGCCAACCCTTGAAAACCCCTCCAAGAATTCTCTGGGAATGGGCAGAGCTGCATCTGCATGGCTTCAAATCGAATAATATGGAAAGTTCGACGAGTCTCGAGACTTGACAATTGTGGCTCCTCATCGCCGACCTGGCCAGGTTTGATTCCGAGCTGCAGGATATTTGGTTCCTTTCTTATCACAGTCTGGTCATGCTTGCAGTTTGAATATTTGGCATCTGTTGGGGAGTCACAAGGCCTAATGCTCAGTTTTAAAAATTATACCATTTCGAGTGTTTAAACCTTAAGAAACTATATGTACTAGTTTTAGCGATCCAGGATCCCGGACTACAGATAGCCTTTTGTAGAGTGTCTTCGTAAATTCTTGAAACCTTCCATTGAATGAGACTGAGTAACCGGAATTAATCGTCAATTCATATCTGAGAGATACATTTATAGTCATCTCTACGAACATACGGGAAGAGCGACCAAGTACACCCGTAGCAGTAATTTCTCATTCTGTTACTCCCAATCAGGAATCACGTCGAGTCTGACCCGAGACAGCTTAGCTCCAAGTGGGGGCCAACGCCTAGCTGAACCTCTTCCAACAGTCTCACCTTTCAACTTGAAGACTCCCCAAACAACGTTCCCTTTCCCCTTAAAGTGCCCAAGATGAGCTCCCTTCTTACTACCCTCGGGCTCCGAGGCGGCCCTGCCACGGCCCTTCCAAATTACGCCCCTGCATTCATAGGCTTCCACTTCATCTACGCCTACGGTATCCTCTCCTCCCGAACCCTGAAACAATGGTACGGCATCGACCACAACGTCTCTCCACGCGAAGATCTCGCAAAATATGGCGAGGCAGCCGTGCGCGAGGGCAAGATCACACGGCGACAACTCGACATGCTGAAGCGGAACGAGTCCGCGCACGCGAACTCGGTGGAGAATTTCTCGCTTTTAGTCGCGAGTTTGCTTTTTGCTAGTCACGCTGGTGTGGCGGCGGGAACCATTAATGCGGCGGGATGGTCTTATACTGTTGCGAGAATCTGTTATGGGGCGGTTTATATTCTGATTGATCATCCAAAGTGGAGTCAATTGAGAGGCTTATGTTGGTGGTGGGGGAATGTGAGTTGTTTGGTGTTGCTTTGGAAGGCGGGTAGATTACTTGCTATTTAGATGTGGAGGTAATTGCCCATATAGACTCTTATACTATTTTTCTCTTTGAATGTGTCATGGTTGTCGAACATCTCATATAGTGTAAAATTATAAAGGCATCATTCTAAGGGCTGGTGACGATCTTCAGGGTAGACTGCAGAGGAAGTTCCCTGCTGGATGATCCAACGTAGAGCTTGTACTCTCCGGTCTGAAGCTGCCACTTCTGAGCAACGACGTCCCAGCTGCTCAAATCACGACGAGTCAAGGGGAATGTCACCTTGGCGGAGCCGCCGGCTTGGATCTGAACTTTGTCGAATCCACGGAGTTGCTTCACAGGGCCGCCGGGGATCCCGACATAGAGCTGGGCGACTTCAGCGCCTGATTTGCTTCCCGTGTTTTTCACAGTAGCGGTGACGGTGGCGACAGTGTCCCAAAGGTCAACGGCACCACCCTGCTCGATGGCGCCGGAGGGATAAGCAGCGATGCCGTTCTTCACAGAGGAGACGTGGAGGTCAGAGAAGGAGAAGGTGGTGTATGAAAGACCAAAGCCGAACTCATAGCGAGGAGCAATATTGTGCTTGTCAAAGTACCGGTAGTCAGTGTAAACACCTTCAGTGAAGTCACTCTGAGGGAACAGTCCGTAAGGAGTGACAGCCCCGGTATGGTAAAGGGAATAGTAGTCAGACTCATTCTTAGCAACGGTGTAGGGAAGCTTGCCGCTGAAGTTCTCGTCCCCGTATAGCAGAGATACCAGAGCGCGACCAGAGTCCTGGCCTGGAAGGTGAGCGAAGACAATGGCCGTGACATTGGGATTTTCTACGAACTGATCCACCAGACGAGTGCCGGCGTTGTGAATAACAACGATGGTGTTGGCGCAGGTCTTTGCCACCTTGTTGACAAGCTCATCTGAGTAGTCATCGTGAAGACCAGACCGATCCAGGCCTTCCGTAGCAAATGCATTGATGAAGACGAGGCACGCATCCGAAGCCTCCATCAATCCCATCATACTCGGGTTAGTTTTCGTGTCCCACATCACCACGGTGTTATCCTCGTAAGCTCGCTGCTGAAGCGCATCAAGAGGAGCGCTCAGATACGGTCCGCTGTTGGCCCCGGATCCACCACCAACACTCAGTGTACCATTGAAAGCCGCCTGGTAGTCGTACGGCTCATTGAGCACGGTGCTGGAAAATGCATCACCAATCTGGAATATTGCCGGCGAGTAACCCATTTCCCAGGGGTTCCCTGTGAGTGACTGTCCGTCGGGCATGTACATATCGGGAGCTTTGGCGTCGTAGCCGAAGACGGAGATGAGCTTCGGCGACACCAGAGGTAGGGCATTTTTAGTGTTTTTGACCAGAACGTGGCCCTCAACAGCACCGTCGAAGATCGTTGGCTTCGCGTCGCGGGTGAGAGCATTCACAATCGTGTGAGGCTCACTAACGTTGTATGGCATACCCACGCCAGGTGCAGGGTAGCTCGACTCGTCCTGGCCCATCTGATACCAGGCTGCGATGATGCTAATTCATACGTTAGCAGGAGCTTTGTGATACTCGTTTCAATACTTACCGGGTTGCCATATCGGTTAGACGAGACTCGGAAACAGAGCCGTTGGTGATAGCTTCAGTGAGGTTGTCGCCCCAGAAGGACTGTCCATTAGGCATTGCCATATCGAGCCCGGCTTGAGCCGCTGCCACGCCGGAATGCTGGGCGTCCCAATCCGTCACGACGAAACCGTTAAAGCCGAGTTCCGTCTTGAGAAGTCCATTCAGGGTCTTGCTGTTCTGGCACGCGTACGAGTTATTGACGCGGTTGTATGAGCACCTACTTCCCGGTCAGCCTATTTCTATTGTAGGTTATTGAAGGCGTCTCGAACATGATGTTTCCAGCTCCCGCCTTGAGAGCATCCTGGAAAGGCCAAAGATACAGCTCGTGCATAGTCTTATCATCGATATTGCTGGACACTGATTCAACAGTCTCATTATTTGAGTTGATTGTCGGGTTGCGGTATAGTTCTTGTTCGTTGGCAATAAAATGCTGTCGTTGTTTCCATGAGTATTGCGGTCCATGATTTGATAATCTTTGCAAAGCAATGCAGGTCACTCACCTTGACACTAGTAATCACACCCTGGCCTTGCACACCCTCCACGGTAGCAGCGCCAAGTACGCCGTCCAGGTAAGGATCATTGGACATGCCTTTGACAGTTAGCCAGGGTTTCTCGATACATCAGTGGAGACCAACCTTCCCAGTTACGACCTCCTGTGGTAGTCCGTCCCAGAGGCCCAACAACAGGACCGAGAGCCACCTGGACACCCTTCTTCCTAAATTCACCTCCCATATGATGACCACGGTCAAGGGCAAGAGTCTTGTTCCAGCTGTGGTTCACACCAAGTCAGCTGTCTTTTCCTGTTGAACATCTTACTTTACTCACCTGGCACCGACGTGAAGACCGCTCGGATAGCTATTGACGAAGTCGGTACTCCGAACACCATTGCCAGCATCCTGAAGACACAAGCCAGTAAATCCAAGACGAGGAATAGACGGAATGATTCCAGAACATCCATTTTCTGTATTAGTAGCACCGAAGGTAAGGTTATTCTGCAGTCTGTAAGCCTCCACCTACTATTAGGGGACCCGATGTATACATACCTTTTCTTCCAGTGTCATCTTCGCAACCATAGCCGCAGCCTTGGAGTAAGCTTCAGCCCAATCACCCGTGCCTCTGCCAGATGCTATGAAACATTAATATCAACAGACTCCAAGCCAGAGGACGCATGGACCTACGCGACGGGTAGACAGCCTCAGACTGGCCATAGAAGTACGTATCCGAGGTGATATTCTCCTCGGCATACCCAAGTCCACACAAGGAGAGAATGGCCACAGCCAATCCAAGTTGCTTTGTAGAAACCATATTGAGGTCTACACCTGGGTCGATCTATGAATCAGTGAAGAAAGGGCAATATGGACGCAGGGATTCCCCGCTCTATATACTCCCCAGGTACTCTCCTCGGCACGGAGATGAAGAGTAATGTAACGCCTCATAGTCATCGGTGATGCCATAGCCGACTGCGTTGCAAGGTCTTCCCACTTCATTTCCTTTCCTGTTGAGGTATGGATAATGTCCGAGTCGTCCACGAGCCGTGTGTACCCCACACTCGGCAAGCCAATAATTCCAAGCATTGCGCTAGCCCCGCGCGCGTGATCAAGCCATGGAATTGATTCAAGGAGGGCAGCTGTGGAGAGACCTCTGCCGCTACTAGTGAAGTTTTTGACTTTTAGATGGCTAAACTTCGGATGAATGCTTTCTATAGTCGAGGCGCAAGCCACCATGGTGCGCCGGATGCTTGGCTTGACGCGGCCTCGTGCTCGCAGTAGATCAAGGTGGGCTTGGGCATCTCTCTTGCTACATGGGTTGGTGGGTAGACAAGTCAGGTCTATAGATCATTTGGATGCATAGATATGTGATCTTACATTCACCGAAGAGATGCATGAACGACATGCAAAAAATGACGGGGTAAACGCACCGGACAATTATCGGATGGTCCAAACTCTAGCGTCCTCGAGCTTCTATAGGGTTCCGGCTCAATCGCCGAACTGCGGACATGCAGGATTGGGATTTTGTGGGGATTTTGTGGGGCTGCAGCACGCGGGATTGCATCTTGAAAATATGGGGTTATGCGGAAATTAGAGAGATTGGGATAGACACAAACTTAACCAAGCACCATCACGCGAGTCTCTGTGTGACGTTCCTGGAGCCGAGAGGTACGGACCCAGGTACACAGAGGATTTGTATTCCATGGTTCAACCTCAGTAGACGCTCGAGGCACGGGAGCTTAGCCTCAACTTTACCCCCGGACGCCGACCCCGCATAAGACTCCCCCGAACATTCAGAGATGTGGACATAATATGTCAAGCTACTGCAGCGCAGAACCTGGCTGCGTAGAGTGGAGCCTCTTAGGCTAGATCTGGACTAACTCAAGACCTGAGCTGTGATCGAATTGGTTCCCAGGTCCGACGTATGGAGAAGATGCCGGACATGCGGGACCAGGTCAGGAGGACACAAGGCAGATAATTCGGCATCTAGAGGCTTCGGGAAAGGCCGAGCTGACGTTGGAAACCTTGGAAGTGTTCTGTGATCATATTTGTCAAGACTTGGGACTCAGAGTGGCGAAACAATCTACGTGGAAAAGGCCCGGAAAACTTGAGTCACATTGGGATATTGTATCATCTACATATCTAATGAGCTAGCGCTAAGCCCAGTGTGAATGGTGAGAGTTAAACGGAAGTTGAACATGCATTGTACCCAAAGGAAAAGGGCAAGATCCAACCTTCTCGAATCCGGCATGGCCTTCCAGAAGCCAACGGCCAGCGTTGACGCAGAACGGTCAGAGCACAAAAATCAGCTGATCATTTCAAGCCAAAGCCTTCGCTGTTTACAACGGCATCCCAGAGCAGTTGCTGGAGTTTGGCTTGAGATCCGTAACGGTACAGGCCTAGAGTGTTGAAACAAGTTCGCGCGATGGGATAGCGTGAGCAATCATCTCCGAGACAGGCCAGCCGGATTGAGAGGCTTGTGGCGCCCATGGCGGGAATACGATCGCTGCCGGTAATGAAAGAAAGAATTTTCCGCTGGGCTTGAGGTGGGGACGTTTCAAAGAAATCCCAGAACCACTGCACCACGGGAAGTGATTCGGGCCGAGGCGACGACCAATTATCGTACGTGGCCACGGCCCGTAGAGAATTCACATCGAGCGTTTCATCCGACCCGCGAATGAGTAATTCAATCTCCTCAGGCCGGAAGAGTGACAACGCATTACCTCCACAAACCGTGAAGAAGCCCCGTTTGAACGGCTCAAATTGCCGCGTGACTGAGGACTCGAGGAAATAGTGCACATACAGATCCACAAACTCGCGCCGATTCGAGTTGGTAACCGGACGACTCTCCCCACCTGCGCATAGAGGGACGTTCACAATTTCCCCGTAGCGGTCGACTTGGGCTACAAAGTCATAGCAAAATGTTTCGGCAACATCGCCGTCGTAGTCTAGGAGCATCCGAAGCCCCTTGGCGAGAGCCGGTCGATACTCGGCGAGATCCTCAAGTGTACATTTGAACTTTGGCCGGCAGGCATTGGTTGACGCTGGTCCAGTAGCCTGCGGCGCGGCAGCCAATAGTTTCTTGAATGCAAATGGCGGCAAGTCAATGTCGAGGATAGTGGAATTGTAGATTGCCAGACCCAGCAACACTCCAACCAGGAAGAATTGCTCAGATGATTCGAAGCAATGAGGGTTAAAGTAGCAGTATTGCGAGTCATCATCGTAGACGAAGAGCCCTGTGGTTTGTGAGACACCATATATCAAAACAGGGCTTGGGGTTTGACTTACCATGATGCGGATCGAAGACCTCCCGAACAAGCAAGAGGAACCATTCTTTACGCAATCCACCAGCATCAATTCCCTCTTCCCCAATGAATTCGATACGAAGACCCTTTTTGATCTCCTCATGTCCAGTGCCGACGACCTCACTCACACTCCGAAGGCTATCCTCAACCAAGCATTCGCGTCGCACCTTCAGCACAAGATACTGACTAACAGCGCGATGGTTCAAAATACTGTTGAAGAATGCCTCGCGAGCTTTGACCTCCATTTGACGGCGAGCGTCATGTTCAAGAATATGAATCTTGGCCCAGATGCTGAGCAAAAATGGATACTGACAAAATGAGAACTTTGAAACTCGAGACTCCCAAGTCTCGAAGTCAGCTAGCAGATCCGAGTAGTCGAGCAGTGTGTTGTAGAACGAACTAATTGGGACCATGTACCCCTGCTGGCGTGCTGATTGGGTGACAGCAGAGTCAGCATGGCGCAGCCCTCTTGGTTCGACTAAGGCGTCGTCAGATTTGCGTGAGGAGTGAGTGTTGTTTGCCGTGAACAGCAAAGACATCACTCTTGCTGCTCCTCGAATTTGCCAATCTTCTGTGTAAACCATAGGCTCTTCCTTCTTCTGCGGGGGTGGCTTTTGCCCTCGCCGATTAATAGCCGCGTGTAACTCGGCTGGAGTATTACCTGAGGCACTGGCAAAACTTGGAATCAGGTCATCTCCATCTTTGGTGGGCTGGTTGCGCTTGCGGCCATGCTGCCGAGTCAATCGATAGGTGATGAAACCGCCAGTCAAGTCCACCAGTCGTTCAAATTGACCGTGCGAGAACCGAGAAAACCAGGACACAAGGTAGTGATGACAGTCATTGGGTAAATTGGACATGAGGCCCAGGATACGCTTGGTAATTCCGTGATGATGATTTGAGCTGCTGTAGCGAGGAATCGCAGGGTGTGGATCTTTGCGGGGAGATTTACCATCCCTATTTGTTGGACGAAGGGTCACCTTCGGGTGAGATGGACGCCGCTCATCACGGTGAGGTGCTTGTACTGTTGATGATTGACCAAAGGCAGTAGGTGACGTCAATAGGGGGTTCTCCAATAATATAAACAGGAATCTTGTATCTTCGGGCCTCTTCAGAACATGCCTTGGACGTTTCAGAAGGTTCTCAATGGCTTTCATCAATGTGCGCTGGAGGTGTACACGGGACTCGCTGATTTCCTTTTCCAGTGTTGAGGGATCAATCGATTCCCATCTTTTGATGCGGAAAAAATCTGCTTCAGAGCTTCTCGCGTCAGGCTTCCTCGCAGCCCACTTCTGAGCCCATGAGCTACCCGCGGTCAGAACCAGCTGGTACCACTGGGCGACTTCAGCCCAATTGATTCGAGGACTTCTAGAAGACACCATACGAGACCGATGTGAGGGCTTCTCCTTGCCAGAAGAAGGGACTTGACCTTCCTTCTGAGCCCATTCATTCATCCACCAGGATGAATTCTCAGCCACGTCTCCAAGAAGCAGTGTTTTTGCATCTATTTCGAAGACGGGCGCATCGGGTCCCTCGGGTCCTTGTTCCGGTGTTGAAGCAGGATCCATAGTCATCTTGGGAGGATTGCCACTGCTAGCAGACCGGACTGCAGGCTGGTAAGTAGAGAAGGACATATTGAGTACACTAGTGCCTTTGAAAGCAGCGATAATATAGTTTTCCAGACGCTTGAAAATCAACGGCTGTCGCTCGCCGTTCTTGGTCTCCGTGTCTGTAGGCCGTGCGGTTGGCTGAGAGCGTTGGTCTGTCATGGATTCCGATTGTATGTTCGAATTGGCGCGAGGTCGGATAGAGGTATTCTTGGCTTCCCATTGAATCGACTGTGGCTTGAAGGAGGTACTCCCGTTCGTACCCATAGCACGTTCCCGTTCACTTGATGCAGACACACTACGACTGTGAAGGGGCCGTGGAACCGAGAGATGGCCATGTTCGGGGCTGCGTACAGGAGGCGACAAGGAACTCTCCGTCTGAGGTTCGTAGTGTCGCCCATTGCGATCGTCGTCCGGTGTCAACTGCGACTTTGAGCTTTCTAAAAGTCTATCGAAATACACAGAGAGACACCCATCAATTATGCGCCTGACACTGTTGGCTGACAGAATAAGATCTGCGAGTAAGTCAGAATCACTTCTCGAGTCAGGATGAGGGGCATCAAATACCTGATTTTGGCTCGTGAGGCGACAGTACTGAGTCCTGCTCATGAGGGTCCCGTTTCCGAGCCCCTCGTGCTCGCTCTTCATATTCAAGGCCGCCTGGGCTCTTGAAATTCTTGGCGGGCTCTGTTTCGAGATCGGTGACCATCAAGCAAGAGGTGCAGCGAAACACATGAGCCTTGCGTGGCCACCGTACAGTCGAGTTGCAGGTCTGACATTTCCCCTCAGTCAACTCATTGCCTTGTACAGCACTTGTTTCTTTACGAGGACTCGATGAGGTAGGCTGCGTGGGGACTGTGACGTCGGAGTCGGAGTCAGACTCCCACGTAGTGTACTTGGGTCCGACTTTATCACGCTTCTTCCCCATCCCGGTGAATGGCGAAGCAAACTGGTGACTGATCGAGCGATTGTGTGCATGTCGGTGCGAGCCCGTGGGCAGGCCAGTATTCAGCGGGGCCATACTTGGAGCATCGTGAGTATGTGACGGGCGTCTTCGAGAGTGATCCGAGGCAGGGACTGCGTGGGGGTTCGAGGGAAGGGCAGTGCCAGGGCTTGCGATCGGAGGGATCGGTGGATTACGTCCAGACCAGGACGGCATATGGGCGCATTTGTTCAGCTAGAGCTGAGAAGATGTCTAGGTCGCAGAGTGAGGTGATCAAGACAGGACGCAAATTCACGGAGCTTGGTCCTCGCGCTAATGGCACGCGAGTCGATCGTGGGGAAGTTCACAAGAAACGGGGCGGAAAGTTCGTTTCTTTGTTCACTAATCAAAAAGGATGATATACGCAGGCAGTCCCGCTAGAAGGGGAATATGAAAAATTCCGCAAAGAAACGTAGCAATGGGTATCGTTGCAGCATCTCATAGTCGTCTTAGACGGATTGGGAAAGCGGCTAACTGGGCAGGGGCGGGCCCGGCTCCACGCCTTAGGCCGCGATGTTGGTTATTTTTGGCCCTGGATGCCTTAATTTCCAGGCAAAACTTTAGTTCTCGCAAGATCCGAGAATTCCGCAACAAATAATTGTAGATGCGTGGTCTAGATGTTGCGATGTACAATGCCAATACCTTGATTCGACGCATTTCCCATGATACTAATGGAAGGGTGTGGAAGCAACACGCACACACATACACATTGTTACCCGAGTACGAACACGAAGCCACTTTGCGAGACACGAGACATAGGTGAGACTACAATTCAAACGCTACACCTCTAGCAGGTCTACAGGTCCGTGATGCCGAGAAGTGAACCAGTCATACTTCGTTAATAAGGGGGAATTCAACATAAAACAAGATGGCTTTTTGGCTAAATACAGATCCTGCCGGTCTGCATTATACTCTGGCCCAGTGTGAATGACACTGTCCGGGCGAGCACTGATCGAAGAGATAACCACATGCAGCCAATATCCAGCCCAGTCCACCAATCAAGTGCATTAGTGCACTTAACGGTAACGCCAGTAGCTCTGGGTGTTCTGGCGCTTCCAGGTGTGACGGCGACCGGCCTTGGTGTTGTTGTAGCGGTGGCCCTTGTTCATACCACGAGACTTCTTGCCAGTGGCGGTGAGACCACGGCTCTCACGGTGCTGTAGAAGAATTTTATCAGTATGGCTGGCTCATTTGTAGAGAAGAGTTTTCTGGAGTCAAAACTCACCTTGTGGACGGAGTTGCAGATCCAGTTGATGCGGGCATCACGGCGGATGGCCTTGTGCTGGGGATCAACGAGGATGACCTCGAAGTACTTGTAGGTGGAGTCCTGGTTGACCCAGTAGGAGTTCAGGACGCGCAGGTTAGCGCAGCGGCGACCAACACGCTCCTCAGCAGTGGCGCGCAGAGCACGCTGGTACTTGAGCTGGTTGATACCCTGGTTGGTGGGCTTGCCGTAAGTGGCACCCTTACGGGCAGGGCGCTTGCGACCACCGCGGCGGACACGGATGCGGTAGACGACGTAACCCTGCTTGGCCTTGTAGCCGAGACGGCGGGCCTTGTCAGGGCGGGAGGGGCGCGAAGCACGGTGGATGGCGTTCAGCTGGCGGAGCTATATTGATGCACTCTCAGCAAAGTTCAACGAGTGTATAGCAAGACACAGGAGCCTCAGAATGAGTCTCTTCAAGTGCCACATCCATTTCCGCCGAATCAAATTTCGTTTGATTGAGCCGGTCACACCAGATTTTCTCAGGCGTTCCTATGGCTACACTCACGAGCGCTCGGCGGAGAGATGTTAGGCAATCGGGGGTCGGGGGGTTTTATCTCACCTCCCAGCAGCGAACGCGGAGCAAGAACCGAATGACATCGGACTGCTTCTTCTTCTGGATCTCTTCGACGTACTTGAGGGCACCCATCTGAGGCAATTGAGAGTCAGTGATTCTGTCAGGTTGAGAACGGGGGTTGAAATGGCGGATGGGCGTACCTTGTCGGTCGTCGGTTGTCGTTGTCGCAACTGCAAAAAGTTCGAGAGAGAAAGATCAAAGACAGAAGGTTGTGTGTGGGACGCTAGCAATTAGCCGAGTCTACAGCGAGCCAATCATGATGGGCCCCCACTCAGGATCTGGAAACCTCAGGTGACTGTCACATGACCATCACGTGCTAGTTGAGCCCCGGCCGCCTCTGTTATTCCCTGCCACCGCCCAGGAATACCGCTACTAGTATAGGCAAGTTTTGGATGATGAAGGCCTTTTTGGACTTCTTTAGCTACATCTGATCAATGTTTGCCAGCTTATATTCTGGGATGTATCATGCGCTATCTCTGCGTACTTCAAACTTGCCAGAACGCTTGAATCAGACTCTAGAATAATTTGAATGGATGTGAAAAAGAAAGAAAACAAGTGGCAAATCATATTTAACTTAATGGTATGCTCATCGTTCATGCCTATATACATAATATATATTCTATATCTTCTCGCATTCGCCTCTCATGGCCAATTCATTCCTGGTTCCGCGCTGCATGCTCTTGCCGGACTAGGGCGTTCGTCACCGGTATTTGAAAGGACCCCGCCGGCAGAACGCTCTTCTTACAGAGAGGGCACTGACTACTCTGCTCGATCAAATACTGATCGATACAGGGTGGGTCAAAAACGTGGCCACACGGCAGCTCGCGGAGTTGAGATGAGCCGATCACGAACTCATCGAGGCAGATGGCACACGAGGTCTGCAAGTCCCAGTGCTGGTTTGTCGAGGGTGCAGGTTGATTCGTTTCCGGTCTGATTACTGCTGGCTCTGGACGTCGGATACCGGTGACCTTGGGCGGGCTTTTAGACAGGCTGCTGGACGAGCTGCTGGATAACGACGGTGTGCCATCCACCTCGGTCACACTAGTTTGCACTTCCTCTTTTACCTCTTCCTCAGCAGTGACTGGTACCATGATAGGTGCTTCGCCGGTGTAGGTGTAAATGGGCATTTTATCGACGAGCTCACGAGGAACACGAAGGATGGACATCGCTAGGCGTTCGACGTCGACCTGGCCAGTCTCAATTCGCTGTATCAGGATTTGGCGGCGACGGCGCTGGAGAAAGCGGTAGAGTACCACAAGGACGAGGCTCAAGCCAACTATTGTACCCAAGATTGCGAGTACAAAGCTCCATAGTCCCGGCTGTTGGGAAGAGGGGGTTTCTACACACATTTTGTCAGCAATTGCTTTATACAAACTAATGGGCATCAAAACAACATACCGGTGTCAAGCATTGTGAAAAGGCGTTGACTTGTTCCTTGACGTAAAGTATCTGTTGATGTGTCGTCACTACTGCTGTGGTTCGACCTTCCATCCGAGAACCAAGCAAGCTCGTTCATGAGAGTCACGCCGGCTGGACCAGGGATTGCGTAGATCGGATAGTTGTTTTGCTTTCTCCACTGGTCTCCGTCGTGTAAATCCCACCGCTGATCGCTGTGAGGTGGTGGGATTCCCGAATCGTTGCTTGACGGTTGGAAGAAAACGAGTGCCTCTGCTTTGACTTCACGTGAAGCAGAGAGAAACGATTGAGTACACTCTGGGGTCACCCACGGAGCGAGACCAATAATTGGGTAACCGTAGCCTGTCACGTCTTGGTGACGAGTCGCGTTGGAGGGTATGTATTGGGAAACGATGGAATTGCACGGATCCTGTGGTGAAAGACTGGGAACAAACAAGAGGCCGGAAAACGATCCAGAGTCAGGAAGACCGTTGCTTGAGAGGGTTTGAACTGTTCTGTCCAGGACGAAACGAAATCCGACATTTTCCTATATATATATATATATGTGCAGTTAGCAAGCAAATCCCGAGGCAGCGCTATACATCAGGCGGCTATACTTACGCTGACTGACGAAGTAGAATTTGAGGCGCTGCCCGGCCCCGCAAATAGCGTGGCAACCGTCGCCTGCGAATCGGACTCCTCGGTGCGAGACATAATGTGATCGATTTAAAGTATGCTGAATTCTCTGTCTGTCGGAGCAAGCGATGCAAAGTACCAGTATATAGGGGACCTCGAAAGGTATATACACATGGTTAGATTGAGAGATTTGAAGAAATGTAAGACCAGTACACGAGAAAACAACCTCGTTTTGGGTATTATGTCCATCATCGCATTTGTTCGATCCCGGCGAAGGAAAAGAACCAAAGACGGACACCAGGGCCAACTCGGCCTCTGCGGCAGCCGATGGTATGCAAGGGCAAATCGTGGGCGGCACAAGAATGCGGGCAAGTCCGGCCACGCGACAGAAAGGCTGCAAACCTTGATTCCATTAAGCGAAGAACAGAAATATGGGCAACTGCAATCGATCGAAGGGGCGTCATTGCAGACAGATGCGTATAGATTGTATGGAGATTGTATGGGAATTCATCGGTTATGTCCGCATTGGGAAAGTTCGTTTGCGGATGCCGCTTTCAGTAAGATCACCTCCTTGAAAAGGCAATCTATTTTGGTGTGTGATTCCTGCTGTTTTGAAGTCTATCACCTGTTCTAATGTCCTCTTGCTCCTGTCCTTCCAATTCTCTCTAATAAAGTCATTATCAAGATAGACCTCATAAATTTGTCCGTCTGCCAATGGAAATATACATCTCATGGCAAAGAAGCCTGTGCTGTGGCTGAGATTCTCCTAAGACACTCATGCACACGGATTTACCTATCCGACTCACCACGAAAAACCTGGAAGAAATTTACCACGTGGAACAATAGGTGATCTCGCGACTTGACGCGTTTCAGTGCAAGTATACAGCTTTCAGGGCGATTTTAGCCGCCGAAACTCAAAGCTTCTTTACCGCTCTTCGCACCGTCTCACGTGCTGGCAGAAAATGATGTCACGTGCGCCAGCACCCCCAGGTTGATTGGCTTCGCGCGAGTTCTCAATCACCACAGCTCACTCAACCTATCACCGATACTCAAGAGTACTCTGTTCATCGCTGCTTCGCCTATGGTGGAGTAACCTGAGCGAACTTAGCTCTCGTTGAATTGTTTCTTGACTTGGTGGTGATCCGAATCAGCATGCGGTACCTGATCGCAGCTGGCGCTTCTTAGAACCCCGACATCCCGATTCACAATCCCGCGAACCAACTCACTTCCTTTATCCGGCTCTCATTCCATAACCTTGCCTATTACTGAGAAACAAACCAATGCCTTCACTCAAGGGCAAGAGTAAAGGGCGCGACGCGCGTCAGTCGCGCAGCCGCAATACCACCCCGTCCAACGCAGGAAGTGGACCAGGGACCCTGACGTCTGCGATTAATTATCTCGAGAATGACGTTTCGAAGCTCATCGATCAGGCCAACAGTCAGTATACAGACATGCTGGACCTAATAGCTGGACCGAACATCCCCGATTCTCGGACTCTTGAAGCACTTGTGGATCACCTGAAAAGCCTCAGTGAGATGGCGGATATCCGGGGGGATACCTGCAATGCTGGTATGCGAGAGATGTCCCAGAAGCGTAAGAATGTGACGGAGGACCCTGAACTCAGTCGCGAGGTTGGAGAACGTGCGAAGCTCAAGCGCGAAACTGAGGAAGATGATGAGCAAATACAAAAAGGAAAGACAAAGAAACGCAAGGAGCGAGCTGCGAAAGAGGAGCGACCATTGAGCCACGGAGCACACGACGTGGCTCGTCAGGATGGCGCCGAGACAAAGGTCGAAGGAGGTAAGTGCAACTCATGGCCCCGTCACACTCCACACCCGCCCACAGCTCCACCTTCAATTTTCACTTTCGCAAAAATGACTGACCCTATCAAGCGGCTTCTCCAGTCTCCAAGTATTCGAAGAACGCCGGATCTGATGACAGTTCTTCCCTTTCACCTCCATCCATGTTGTCCCCCAACGGTGCCGCTGCCGGGGCAGATGGCGCGGCCGCGCCTGGGTCTCCCGGCTCGGATTCCAGCGAAGACTCTCACCAGCCTGAACCCCAGCCCGCCGTACCTCAAGTCCAGATCTTTGGAGAAAACCCGCTCAAGTTCGATGACCCGACCGTTTACCACATTCGAGACGTGACCCCGGACATGCCCGACGATGAGAAGAAGGAAATTTACAGTGTTGCCCATTTCCCCAAGAGTGATCTTGCTCACATGATGGCCGGTGTCCCCCCCGACAAGGACTTTAGCAATGCCAAGCCGTCAAATCAGGTCAGCGCCAATACCTTCCTGGCTTATATTGAGCCGTATGTTCGCCCTCTTACCGAAGAAGACATCGCTTGGCTTCGGGAGAGAGGAGACCGTGTCACGCCTTTCATCAACCCACGCCGTGGGAAGAAATTCTACCGTCAAGTCTGGGCTGAAGAGGATGGCATTTCTTATGACTCGAGTCAAGATGATAAGGACCAACTACCCTTGAACCAAGGACGAGGCAGCATCGAGACTTTGACCGATGACAAGACTGAAACTAGTGAGGTTTCCATCGGCCCACTGCTTAGCCGTCTGTGCTCTCTTCTCCGCTATGAGCACCGTACTCTCTCAGAGGACAAGGACTCCGTGAACGGCGACACGGGGATGGGAGACGCAATGGACTTGGACCAGCCCAATGGTGAAGTGGAAGTCAAGGACGAAGGCAAGACCCTGCCACCTGCGACAGCCTTTCGTGACGCCGATCCGAACGGATTCAAGACCTCCGTGGCCAAACTCGACCACGCACAGCTCGATGAGCGCGCCAAGGCCGAGCTGCGATACATTGGCTTCCTCGGTGCAGACGACAACCCTGACTACGACGCACACTATGACGATGAAGTCGCCGAACGCTTGCGCCTCCTACAAAACGAGCTCAAGAAGCAGATCGTCACCAACAACGCTCGCAAGGCGCGCATCCTCAAGATCGCTCAGGAGCACATGGCTCTCCTCGAGTTCACCACAATCCAAGATGATCTCGACTCCCAAGTACAACAGGCCTATCTCAAGCGCACCCGTACCATGGGTAAGAGCAAGAAAGGCTCGCAGGCCAAGCATCGCCCTGGTGGTGCTGGTGGTGGTAGTCACGTTGCTGGTGCCGGAATTTCTCGACCTGCCGTCGGCGATGCCGCTAAGATCGTCATGGACCGACGTAAGCGTTGGAATGATGCCTTCTTGCCTATCTTCGAAGACATCAAGACCACCATCCCGTCTGAGGGTGAGACGATCTTCGATCCCCAAGTGATGAGTGAATACGAGAAGGCCGAGCTGGAGGCTTGGGATGAGGAGTAACTCATTCTCTTTTCTCACACGATACGATACGATTGAAACGACTGGGTTTTACGGCGTCATTGGGGTTTTTTTTATCGAATCTTTCCGGTCGAGGGTCGACTAACTGCATCGGCAATGCGTTGGACCCCCATAAGATGGAAACGATTTGGTGCTTTAGTCTTCGCATCTTCAGAGTGCGGGGGGGCTAGATTTTTCCTTCATGTTCTTGGTAGTTCTTAGAGACACCGACCATATCAATGAACCAAAAGAATAATTCATCAAGCTTCCAGCACTGCAATTGATCGACTCAAATAATAAGGGTATCTATTGACTCAACCAAAAACACATTCACAAACAAAGTAATTACCGATGCACAATCAACACCTCCCCAGGATATCGCTTCAATCGAGCCGTCAACTCCCGCTCACTAATTTCCAACTCCGTACAGATCTGATCAAGACAATGGGTCCCATCAAGATACTTCGACAATGTACGATCATCAATCTCCTCTTCTTCATCCTCAAAGAAACCCGACGGCCCACTCCCTCCAACTCCACCACGACCCCCGCTCTGAAACGACGGCGCACGCTCACGGCTTGTTTCACGCCGAGCTGCCGATGATATTGGCGCTTCCTCGCCAACACTAGACGTCATATATGGCGTATTCGTCCCTGTTGTAGCACGAGACGACGGACCAGTCGAATCACGAGCAGGAAGGACAGAAGAAGAACGCGGCGCGGATGCCGGTTGTCCAGTTGCACAAGCGTATTTGTGCACGCGGTAAAGGAAGCCCTTGATCACACCGAAAGTTATGAATCGCCGTATGTCGATGTTGGCCAGTTCGCGGCTGTGTTGCGAGTACCATTGCTTGACACTCTGGCCTTGTTTCAGGCTTGCGTACAGCTCGACGATGCCTACGCCATCTACTACCTTCGGGAATTGACCTATATGCGTTATGTCGTGATCTGGTGTTTCGGGCGTATGTGGTAGCCCGTTTGTGTCTTCGTCGCCTAGTAAGGGCCAGATTTCTTCGGCGTCGAAGCGGAACTCTTCGCGCGATACGCTTGTCGCTGGGTCGGTAAGGGAGCCTACTAAGGGACCCGCAGCGACACTGCTGTTTCCGCTTGTCCCTGCGGCTGGCACTGGGGGAAGGGGTGTGCGAGGGCCGATGGCGGGATGTGGTGCGAAGCAGGTATTTACGTAGCGTGCGCATTCGAGTTGCATGGTTTCGTCTGCGGCTATCGTGCTGCTGAATTGTGCTGTTGGCGCGTAGATTGCGGAGAAGGAGAAGATGTCTAGGATGAATAGGCAGCCGTAGTATAATAGGTGTCGGATTGCGCGGCAGGTGAGTGAGAAGTCGGTATCGGCTAAGATGGAGATAATGCGAACGCTATTGACGCCGTTGATATGGGGTACGATCTGCAAAATTTGGTCAGTCTATGCTTCCAACAGGGTCCTGCACACTGTCAGCTCATACCCGCTGCAAGGTCAGGTCCCAGTTCTCATCCATGAAGGCATGGTATCGCACTGTGAATAGAGGGACCTGCCAAGCTTTGACAGGCGGCGGAGAAGGATAAATAGGGAACAATTTAATGTTCAGTGTGTTCAGTTCATCTGAACTCAAATGGTCAGTAAGAGCAAAGGTCGAGACTGAACCAAGACATACCAATGGGTATCATGCACTCGCAGTAGTTATTAAGGTCCTCCATCAGCATCTCGCAAAGACTGTATACCTTGCCTTCACCACTTTTCGAGAAATCTCGGGACAGGAACCCATTTTGTTCCTCAAGAGCGTGCATCATATCGGCCAGCTTCTGCACCACACTTTTATAGGTGCTGAAATCGTCCTCCTCGGCCAGCACCACGCAGAAGTTAAAGATGAACTCATTGCGGTCGTAGCGAGGGGATTTCATGCAGATTGGGTATCCCAAGATACGGTAACCATTAGTGCAGACCTGGAGGAGGTTGCCGCAAAGTTCCTGGCGCGGGATCACGAAGAACGAGATGTCGGAGAAAGTCAAGAAGAGGGGCTGCGCGGGCGCGGTTGAGGAAGGGCTAATAGCTCCATCGGGGACCTGATGGACGACTTTCGGGCCTGGAGATGTGTGAGTGAGCTGCTGAAGTATCAGGAGTTACTAGATGACCTCTTACCCTCCTGTGTGTCGAATTTGCTGTAGAAGATGGCTTTGATCATGGTGAAGCTGCGCCCATTGAAGCTAGGGATGAGGTCTATAGCACGGGAACCCTAGAGAGATCGGACAGAGAGCTATCTGTTCATCGCTCTGGCCATCAAGACTTCAGCATTATTGAGGAATAATTAGTGGTATGGTGTTCGGAGGTTGTGAAGACCAAAATGCGGGCAGCGGAGGTGCTCTTATCGGTGGGTCCATTATGTCGCACGTCCTGCCACAATATATAGCTCCGCGGAGGTTCCTCAATCCAACGTTGAATCGGCACAAGCCAGTTTCGACCGGCCCAAATTAATTTTACTCTACCTGCTTAGTGTATGCGTCTTTGTCGGGGCCATTCGCACGGGAACGAATTCGATTTCGCCTCTGGGCTTTGGAGTGAACACTATAAATACGGAATTACAGATTTTACATCCGGCACAAAAAGGGCATTAAGAAGATTTCACAGGTCTCATTGACTCCTGACAGTAAACGGAACAGAAATAGGACTTTGGCTATCATTCATAAGCAATAAATTTTGCAGCAAGTAGCAAAAGGGTATTAAGTGAATCAGAATGTCGTGAGTGATCGCTAGGGAACATCTCCGAAAGGTCTATACAGAGAAAGCTGTTCGAACTCCTGCGGTAGTATCCAGCCATGGTGGTGGTAAGTGCAGCAATGTGGATAATCGTGAACAGAAAAACACCCGAGAAGGAGCCAGTCCATGTCGGGGGGGAAATGCGAGGGGAATGCGCCGAGGAAATGCAGATGTGGACATATCAAGTTTCTTTTTTTTTTTTTTGCCTCAGTGCGAGAACCGCAGCTCATCGCGCGCTGGGGCGTGGTCATGGAAGAACGGGTCTGGAGGTAAGGCGTGGGCTAGGGTTTGCGAGCAGCCATTCTTCTGCAGCTAGTGTGGTGGCTGATAGGCCTCGTACGCCTCGGTCGCCATGTCGAAGGTTCGCGCTTGGAGGTTCAGGGAAGATGTTCAGTGGTTGATTTGAACGAATGGCGTGCATAACCTCGGTGTAGCCTCCATCTCGCTCGCCAGCCTCCTTGAACCACTGTTCCCAGTCCTCGTCGAGCGGCACATCGTCGCCTTGGTCGCGTGCGACCATTGCAGCGCGCAGGCGGTTGTTCAGTTCCACGCCACAGCTCTCGACCTCTTCGTCACTGAATTCGTCTTCGAACTCATGCTGGCGGTAGTCGGAAGCGACACTGGAGCTGCGAGACTCGCTCGCACGAACAGTGTCATCGCTCCGGGCATCCATGTTCTGATCGTGATCGTCCTCTGGCTGGAATTCTACCTCTGTGTGTGTCTGGATGGTGGGTGGGGGAGTTGGTGCCGCAGGCTGAACGTCCTGACCGGTCGTATCTCGCACTGTGATTCCTTCCTCCAATTCGTAGCGCTGACGAGCCGACTTGGTACCCTCCCAGCAACACAGCTCGGAGATCTCGTGCTCGGTCAGCTTGAGCGCGTCGAATACCCTGAATAGCCGTCGGTGCCAAGTGAAGCGTCCCAGTCGTAGGCGATGAGGGCCATAAGAATAGTCGAGTCCGGGGTACTGGGATTCGATGCAGTCAGGAGGGCCGTAGAACACGCTGGTCTCGATGCGAACCTCAGGGACAAGATGGCGGGTGATGTGAGCAGCAAAGGTCCCTGGATCGCCCGGGCGCGAGTGAGGGAACGTTGCGTTATACACAGCCTGGGCAAGTGACGGCTTGCGCATGGTGAGGATGGAGATACTAAAGAAGAAGAGTACAAAAGAGGTCACAAAGGCTCTCAACGGCCCTTGACGGCCCTCAGCCGGAGCGTGAAACGAGGCGAACCCCCGAAGGGGGGGAGATCTGGAGGAGTTGGGGGGTCTAGAAGGTGGAGTAAAGATTCATTAGGAGGATTACCCTGAAGGTGAAGGATGTGCAGACTGTGCAGACTAAGAAATAAGAGGGAAATGAAGGGGAAGTGTCAGATCAGACTGGAGAAATGCCAACTGCAAGATCGTGTCACCACGGCCAACGTGGACTGCGTTGTCAACTGCACCGCCAACACCAACAGTGGATTCTTCGCACGCACCAACTACACTAACACTGACACTAAAACCCACACAACACGACACCTTACACGATTCTACATAACAGGGCTCTAATCTGCTCCATGTCCACCTTTGACGGATTTGTCTCCGGTAGGTCAATCCTGGCCGAAGGGGTGATTCCCGCTAACTCTGCTAGAATTCCCCGACATTCAGAGTAAGTATGACACCATGAAAAAGGATCTCTCTCGGACATTGACATTCATAGTCGATTACTTCCGCAAGAGTCCCGAACGACAACCGTTGGCCTGCTTCCTGAGCCATGTCCATAGCGACCATCTACAGGGCCTAGAGTCCTTTCGGGCTCCGTTCATCTATTGCTCTCCCGCCACGCGCGAAGTATGTCGACACCTCACACGCCTCACAAATCTAACATGACCCGAGCTGATCCTGATACCCGCAGCTACTGCTGCGCATTGAGAAGTATCCACATCGGATGAACTTCCACAAAGGCATTCTCGAATCTCGTCGCTTGCACTATAAACATCTGGCCAAATTACTGGTGGGTATTGGATCCGCATGGTGATATGAATCCTGCTCACGACCTCCCTAGCGAGCAATTCCTTTGAATACCCCAACAGAGATTGAACTGACACCCCGACGCCGTATTCGGGTCACATTATTTGATGCTAATCACTGCTCGGGGGCTGTGATGTTCCTGATCGAGGGAAATGACAAAGCGATCATCTACTCCGGCGACATTCGAGGCGAGCCCTTCATTTCCAAATCGATTAGCACTACTGACATATCATAGCTGAAAAATGGTGGGTGGATGGCTTGATCAGAAACCCTTTTCTGATACCGTATACGCTGGGTCGCAAACGGCTGGATAAGCTGTATCTTGACACCACATTTGCTCAAAGATCCAATCCTTTCCGAGAATTTCCATCAAAAGCGGAAGGGCTTGCAGAACTCCTTCGCAAAGTTGAGGCCTACTCGGAAGAAACCGTCTTCTATTTCCGAGCATGGACCTTCGGCTATGAGGACGTCTGGTTGGCTCTTTCAGCGGCACTGGAGACAACGGTTTGTAGAAACTCTCCAAGTGTGAGACGACAACAGAAAGAGCCTGACAACCTCCATTAGATCCATGTGGACCGTTATCAGATGGGACTTTATCGATCTCTTGCAAGTATCTCTAGTAGCAAAGGTGTGAATGAAGGCCCAGCTCTATGTGGCTATGACCTAGGGAACAAGGCTGTGTCAGGGTGTCTGAGTGAAAAGGAGTCCAGCAGAGTTCACAGCTGTGAGCCTGGTATATCATGCCACGCGGCTCGCGGTCCGCAAACAGTTTACATCACGCCCATTGTCACTCGAACCCAGGACGGCGCCGAAATGCCCGAACTTGGGGCCGGTGGTGGAATTGGCGATCTTTATCAGGTTCACGAGCTCGAGCTACCAGACGAGTCTACGCTTGCTCAGTTGGAGAAGTTATGTCTCCAGCAGATCCCCGATAAGGAACGTTCATCGCAGACGCAAAAGGCACTCTTGGAGGCATTCCGGTCAAGGAAGAAGGCGCTGTCACTTGATGTTTACGGTGTTAAAGAAGAAGGCGAAATGTCTCTCGAGAAGCTTGTGGATATGCTCGGCCAGGGTGTGTCTGACCAAAGCTCCAAGCAGGATCTGCCAAACACTATTGTAAGTTGCATCCATTATTTCGGTGCGCATTATTCTGACCATGATCAGCGGTTTCCCTATTCCCGACACTCCTCCTATTCCGAGCTATGCGAGCTCGTGGCGGCTTTTCGCCCTAAAGATATACATCCTTGTACAGTGGATCCATCCACTTGGAACGAGGACATTTCCATCTGTCGTCTCTTCGGTCACTTATGTTCAGGAAGTCACTTTGCCCACGACAACTTTATGCGTCAAAGTATCGGTCGAACCGGAGACGAAGATATTCAACGCTCCAAGAAGCGGGCTCGATATGAAGCAGACATTCTGACTGAATCCTCACAGTCCAGCAACATGATTGAAGACCATGCAAGTACCGGCACCTTAGAACACAAGACCCATGGTGTTCTCGACGATATTGTCGAGTACCCATTTAATAATAGCCAACCAACAACCAACTCACAACCCTCATCGGGCTACGATCTAAAAAGAGCCAAACATGCCGAAATTCAAAAAGCACACCTCTACCTCCAAGAACATGCCGATCCATCAATTCTCGATATAGGCCCCCTCCCATCCCCATCGCCAGAATCACAAACCAGACTCCCAGCTTCAGGGCCGAGCCTTGACGAATCCGCCATCTCCTCAATCAGAGACAACGCCTCATCTCTCCTTCCACACGAACCTTCTCGAGTAGAAGACAGCCAACACACAGATCTACTCAACCTCTCAATCACCGAGTCCGATCTCAACGGCTCGCCTCCCTCGGAGTCTAATCAGGGCAAAGAGAGGACTCGAGATCGTATTGCGCGCAGGCGTACTCGTGTTGCAGCGTACCTTGCTGCGAGAGAAGATAGTTGGGCTGATATTTCGCTGGTATCGGCAGGGGATAATCATGCCGAGGAGGAGATGGAGTTGTAGGTGTCATTTTAAGAGGTTTACCTCGAGATGAAACCAGATAACGAGAATGATGAGTTATGATATACCATTTGCAATTTATATGATCATGAGTTAGTCTGCTGCTACAATTCGCAAGTAATCTGGTGCTTGGAATTCATGTTCCAAAGTTACAGCACACAGGATGATATTTCGTCTTGCTTACTCTCCTTACACAACCACTCGGCGAATGAAGCTAATAGCTAAACCTTCCAGGAACTGTAGCGTTCCTATACCTGAGGTCCAAAAATTGGACCGGTCAGCTCCGACCCACGCCGAGGCGAGCGACGGGAAATGCTCGGCAAAGTCCGCTGGGTCCACTTCTAGAGTTGGCCGGCCGCCGGAGTTACAACGGAGTTACAAGTAACATGGGGGAAAGAAAGTCATTATGTTCGTAGCTAATTACCTAGTGCTTAAACACAGATTCGAAAATAGCAGACGCTCGAGATGGATATTGAGCCGCAGGCAATGCTAGATATCAAAGTGAAATCGAGGGGATATAGAAGGTGAATATAAAAAAAAAACGCGATTCCTGGGGGAAATAGCAGGGAGGACAGGAAGGAAGGGTAGAAGAAGTAAATCAGGGCAGAAATGTAAGTGTCAGGCAGTTCCACAGATGTTACATCAAATAGGTCTAGAAGATGTAGTAGGCCTGCGTTAGTGGTAACTCGCTTGCGGGCTCAGCGTCGCACAGCATGCCGTCTGCTTCGACGGTCTGGTATTTATGTTAGTGTGATGGGAACTGATTCAGCGGAAAAGTTGCCTTACATAGCTCTCGGGGTCGACCTTCATCTTCGGCATTGTGTTGTTGAACTTCATGTCCTTTTTGCCGACCGTGCGGCAGTTCTTGACGGCTTCAATGCGTTTCCGCAGGCCGTAGGTCTGAACAATACCCTCGTCGATGGAGGCCTGCGAAACCCACATGATTGATGTGCTTGGGACGCGAGCCTAACTTGATCAGTTTGTTCCTATGGAAATGAGTAGATGGGAGGACATACAGCGAACATTGGTCGCATAACCATCGGCTCGATGGTTGGGATGGAAGCATTGGGGTCACCCTGGACATGGTTAGAGAGGTAAATGGGAATAATATCAGAGGAACGTACCATCTCCGCAACGGCAATCATACCGCTCTTCAGAACCTGAACAGGCTTCGTACCGAAGGAACTGGGTTTCCAAAGAACGAGATCGGCAATTTTGCCAACCTCAACACTGCCAATGAGGTGTCCCATACCCTGCGTCAAGGCCGGGTTGATGGTATACTTGCTTATATAGCGCTTCACGCGGAAGTTGTCGTTCTTGGTGCCTTGGTCCTCGGCCAATTGGCCACGCTGCTCCTTGTTCTTGTGCGCAGTGTGCCAGGTACGTAGAATGACTTCTCCACAGCGGCCCATGGCTTGCGAGTCAGAGGACATCATACTGATAGCACCCAGGTCATGAAGAACGTCCTCGGCGGCGATGGTCTCTGCTCGGATGCGGCTCTCGGCGAAAGCGACATCCTCAGGAATGTTCTTGGAAAGGTGATGGCACACCATCAGCATGTCCAAGTGTTCATCGAGGGTGTTGAGAGTGAAGGGTCGAGTTGGGTTTGTGCTGCTGGGAAGCACATTGGGGTGTTCAACGACCGAAATAATGTCAGGTGCGTGGCCACCGCCAGCACCTTCAGTGTGATATGTATGGATCGTGCGACCCTTGAAGGCTTCGATCGACTGCTCAACGAAACCAGACTCATTCAAAGTATCAGTGTGGATCATACACTGAACGTCGTGGTCGTCGCAGACTCCCAGACAGTTGTCAATAGCAGCCGGGGTGGAGCCCCAATCCTCGTGCAACTTCAGACCAGCTGCACCTGCCTTGATCTGTTCCACGATACTAATGGGTCCACAATCGTTACCCTTGCCAGTGATTCCAATGTTAATCGGCAGACTGTCGCAAGCCTGCATCATCTGGCGCAGATGGTTCGGGCCAGGCGTGCAGGTCGTCGCGTTCGAACCGGTGCTAGGACCAGTACCACCGCCAAGGAAGGTGGTGATACCAGAAGCCAGAGCCTCATCCACCTGTTGCGGGCAAATCAAGTGGATGTGCGTGTCAATACCACCCGCAGTTATAATTTTATTCTCACCAGCAATCACATCCGTGGAGGCACCCACCACCATCTCCGGGTGCACACCTTCCATGGTATCCGGATTCCCAGCTTTTCCAATTCCAGAGATGAGACCATCTTTGATACCAATATCTGCCTTATAGATACCCGACCAATCAATGATCAGCGCATTCGTGATGACTGTGTCCAAACACTCAGCCGCAGAGCGACCCGATGCCTGCGCCATTCCATCACGAAGAGTTTTGCCTCCACCAAAAGCACACTCATCGCCGTGATGGGTCATATCTCTTTCTACCTCAATCCACAAGTTGGTCAAGCCCAAGCGCACCAGATCGCCAGTAGTTGGTCCAAACATGCGAGAGTAGGCTTCACGCTCCATGGAAAACGCAGTAATCAAAACAGCATCGGCAGTCGGCTCGGGGACATGCCCAAACCCTGCAAGTTGTAGCTTCGTCACAATATCATCCGCACGACTCAAATCCACGGGACCATTGGCCAGCCAATTGCCTCCGCGAATCACCTTCTTGCCGCCGATCTCTACCAGGGTGACGGTCTTGGTATCACCAGGCTCGAAGCGAATGGAAGTGCCAGCAGCGATATCCAGACGATATCCGTATGCCTGGACGCGATCAAAGTGCAGTTGCGGATTCGTCTCGATGAAATGGTAGTGTGATCCAACCTATCACATTTCATCAGCATCTGCCCTCTCGTAGATTAGGTATCCCGTACGTACCTGGATCGGCCGGTCACCCTTGCTCATCACCTTGAGGCGAATACGCTTTCGTCCATCATTCAGCACAACACGGGCACTTTTCAGCGGGATCACGGCGCCAGGCATCTTCTCAGGCACGAAGTCCTCTGGATCAGGATCGGGGAAAGCCTCGTGCGAGGGAACAGGCAAGAAGCTACTGTATAGCGCACGCTCGAGATCACCCTCATCACTACTGATGGGATGATGCACGGTCACCAAGTAGGTCCCACTCGGGAAAGTACCCTCGACCTGCAATTCCACCAAGGTTGCGACAACAGATGGCAAGACATGACGACGACCCAGCATAGTCTTGCCGATGGACATCAAATCGGCAACTGAATAATGGCCATCACGGATAAGCTATCGGAAGCAGTATTAGCAATGCCGATCCACGGCATTTGCAAAAAAAAAAAAAAAAAAAGAAAACAAAAGTGGGGATCGAACCTCGTGCAGGACGGAGGAAATCAAGGCCTGTTGGACTTTTAGCGCGTAGTCAACCTTTGCGATATAATAAAAACATACCACTGCTTCAGCATGGTTCAATCGGACACCACGGGCCAGGCGACGCTGTGCCAGAAACCCGAGGTGCGCAATAGTGAGCTTGTCGAGCTACCGACAATCAGTGACATTGGCGACGGGCTTGGCTGGTACGACCTACCTCCTTCGGAATCAGCTGCATGACGCAGGTGGAACCGGGGCCTGGGAGCTTGGCGTATGATCACAGTCTTAGACAAGATCCTATAGAGAAATCCTCAGCTTCTACAGAATGAGAATGATTTTTCAATAGTGTCAAGATCCAGGCAATTTGTAGAGAGAAGGGGAAGAATGTGGGGTGAAGAACAGTTCAAAAGTGAAAGGCCAACTCCGATAACGAAGATAAGGCAAGTGCCGCGTTCGCCGATTGGCGTGTGGTTGGGCGGCCGCAGCCGGTGTTAGTCATTCGTGGTGGATGGATTATTGATTACTAGATTCCATCGCATTGGTGGGGAAAATGTACGTATATGCAACATGGCACATATATATATCAGACCAAGTACCAAGTATCACGTATCAAATACTATATGGCAATATGTTCCTATTGAATACACTTTTCAAAGACGCCCTTGAAACCTTGAAACCTTGAACCTTTGACATGAGCCCTCAAACAACCTTCAATTTGATCAATTAAACTTCGCTCTTGCGCTTCTTGGTACGGTTGCGCTTCTCTGGCAGCTTCTCCTTGAGTGGAGTGGGTTCGGCCGCCTTGCCTCGTCCCTTCTTGGCGGGAGTGACAGCGGGTATAGGTTCCTTGGCCACCTCCTTGATGGCCTTGACATCACTGCGACGGCGCTTATTAGAGCTGCGCGGGGGGGTCTTCTCCTTTACCGGCTTAGGCGAAGGAGACTCTGATGAAGATTCCTCGTCCTCATCGTCCGAGGAATCTGAAGCTTGAGTCTCAGCACCAGCAATGTCCTGCTGCAGCTGGGAGGCAGCCGGGTCGGTGTCCTCGACAGGGTTCTTCTTGGACTCGTCGTATGCGGCCTTTTCGATCTTGTACCGATCGTAGTTCTCGCCGTAAATGGACTTCCAGATCTGGCCGTGCGCGTTAATAAAGGTGATACGCTTTTCCATTGACGACCTAGCGGGGTTGACATACCTCCTTCTCCTTCAGGTCCATCTCCTGCCAGCGGCGGGTTCCTTCGTCGGCGATAGCCTTGGGCTTTGCCTCGGCACCAAGGTCCTCGGCGATCTTGGAGCGGTTGTTCTGCATGTACAAGAAATACGGAGTGAGAGGACGCTTGGGCGCATTGGGGTCAACGGGCGCGCGCTTGCGCTTCTTGCGACCGCCAGCTTCGGACTTGGCGCCGGGAGTACTGGCGCGAGGAACAAAGTCAAAGTGGCTCAGGCCGGCGGGCACGATCGGGAGATCGATAGTCGCAGAGGTGCCGTTGATTATGTTGTTGACATGCTCAACATAGGCCTTGCTGAAGTCGGCAATTTGGGCCTGAATAGACATGCTCCACATGAGGATCTGTGAAATCGTCAGCTTCTGTGTGACGCGCTCATGTTACCCGGCAATTGCTAGGTTGCGATGCGTGGACATGCTAATCGACAGGGGTGGTGGGGTGCGAGGCCACTCGAAGCTTTCCTGCAGAGAAGAGCACGCGCAGGACGCGACAATAACATCGAGACCCGCGCAACATCAAGAAGGTACATAAAATAACATGCAACTAAATTATCCAAGCATTGTACAGATCCTCAAAAGCTTCGAGGTTTCATGGCCACCCCGTAGCGTGGGGAACAAAGCTCTGTTTATGAGCGTCGCGTCGCGCGCCGCACCAACGACTTCAGGTAAAGAAGGCGCGCAACGAACCAGATTGCAAGAAAGGAAGCAAGTACAAGATTTGAAGGTAGTCAACTTACAGCATCTTTAGAAGAACGAAGCTCTTCGATACTAACGGCCACAGAGGCCTCGGAGTCCTTGGTAGTCATTGGGGTGTTTGAAGGGGGGCAGATGGTGAAGAAAATTCGTTAAGAAATGGGGAGGGCGAGGGGGTTTCACCCCCGAGAGCTCCGGCATGCCTGGGAGGCCCCGCTTTGGGCTTAGGCTCTGGTTCTTCTTTGGTGTCCTCGGGTCATAGGTCCTAGGCTTGCACAACACTTAGGCTGCTCAAACCATCCTCTCTAGGGCCTGGGTGTGTCACCCTGGACTTAATCCTCCCCGTTATGGTCTTCTTCACGCTTAACTGCTGCAGGTCTTCGCCCTTCTTCACTCTTCAATCCTGACTTGGTATCTTTTTGAATCAACAACCTCCTTTGTTATAATCTATTTTCCAAGAATTTTTAAAACCATAAGTCGACTTTTGTTAAATTGGTGAGGCGGGTTAGAGATACATATATGGATGCAATGTGCGCCCGCCACCTGGTCGCAGTCAGGTATACAGCGTCTAGTACCTAGCCAAGCACCTAGCCAAGCACGATGTCAATTCATATACAGAAAGAAGGCTTTGAAATTTTTTAATTATTCTCAATTAAGATATGTATTGATGCCACCTTGGGGCCCGAAAAGAGATCGAACGTACCTATCCCGCAAACTGGGCAGGCCATACCCCACCCCAGGTGCTGCCTACGGGCGGGCGCTCCGCGATCTCGGTCGTACCTGAGCCCAAAAATTTGTGCACGAATTCCACGCATACGTTTTTCTGTCCTTCTGGACAATCAGTAACGGATTATATCGATAGACCACATGATAGCTTATTCGACATATATTGGGATCAGGTATCTTATCGCCTATACCCAGGCTAAGACTTGACGGGGAACGCGGATAAAGAATGCGTCATTGTACACAGCCACGGCGCATATGACTCTATATTCTACAATGCTCTAAAACTTGAAAACCTGCTCCTTGTCATAACCCAACTCCTTCAGGATACCAGAAAGCTCACCCTGGTCCTTAGGGCTGACCTTGCCGCCCGAGATGGCCTTGTACATACCCGGGGGACCGCAGACGAAGAGCTTGATGTTCTCCTCCTTGGGCTCGGGCAGAACAGTCTTCAGCAGCTCCTTGGTGATGTGGCCCTTGCCACCGGTCCATTCCTTGGGAGGGTTGTCGAGGACGTAGAAGGCGCGGAAGCGCTGAGGATAGGTGTTCTCGAGATCCTGGAGCTCCTTCTTCAGGAGAATGTCGTCCTCGTTGACGTTACCGAAGATAAGGGTAACCTTGGTGCGGTCCTCGGGGTTCTTGAAAATCTGGCGAGCAAGCTGGTACATGGGGGTGATACCGGTTCCACCGGCGATCAGGGCAACGTGGTCGTGCTTGTTAGCCTCCCAGGGATACTTGGGGAGAGGACCCTTGAAGGAAAGGCGCTGGTCGACGTTCAAGGAGTGGATATGCTCGGACATGGGTCCGTTGGGATAGGCCTTGACCACGAGCTCAAGGTAGCCGGGAGCATCTAGTTTTCCAATTTAGCGTTGTACAGGGCTTAAAGTGTATTGAAACGCACCCTCATCGCTCACAGGAGTGTAGGGACGGAGGATGTTCTTCTCGGCACCGGCGGGCTTGAATCGGGTCAAAAGAGCAGCTGTGTTGGAAGGGTCAATAAAGGAGCTAGCGCATTTCAGTGAAGCGGACTAACAGGTGACGGGAAGACCAGAGACGGCCTCCTTGTCCTCAAATTCGAAGCGCAGCTTCTTGACGTTGTGGCTAAGAGTCTCAATGCTGGCAACCTTGAGGTCAACCCAGTCCTCGCCGTTGAACACCTTCGGACGGTCCTTGAGCTCGATGGGGGCGCTAGTGCCGTAGTAACGGTAGAGACCGGCACCGAGGCCAGCAAGGCCGACACCGATGTAGATCGGGGTCAAGTTGGACTTTGGGGGAGCGGCAGCCTCAGCGGCCTTGGGGGCCTCAGTTGAGTACTTGCGGAAGCTCTATTACAAATAGTTAGACTAGTCCCCAGCAAGCACTCCGGGGCTTCAAATTTTATGCTTACCTGCTTCAGAGGGGCCGCACAGCGGAGAGTCTGACGGGCGAACATGATTGCAAATTGATTGAATCGATGAGGGTGGGAGAGAAGGGAAGGGGAAGGGAAGAAATCGGATCCCATGCAAAGGCGGACAAGGGCAATAAGCACGTCCCGAACCCGTATGACGCAATAGCGTTCCTGGCACACTGGCGCAACTCGCGGATATATCTACACTGATCTCGGTTATTGCTTGGGCCAATTATAAGGGTCTACAATCACTTAAAAATGGGGTTACCATTTGTTGCCCCCGGGGCTTTACTCTGGTACCAGCCTGTAAACCCGTCTCCTCGGGCCAATTTTTAGCCCGGGCTCGGGGCCTGGCCAACCTCGTCAGCGTGGGGTCGCAGTCCATTGGATGTTACCCCAAGGAACGATTAACATGGCTTTAGATCACAATTCCAGACGTCGGATTTGATCAGAGTTAAGCCATGTGAACGCGAATGGGGATAGTACTTTGTGACACAAACCCGGGAACCTTGTAAACGTATCTGCAGCATCCATCAAGGTACTTCGTGCGCGGTGCAAGTATATCTACAAGGGGAAAATTGAACCCGATGATTTTTTGCATTTAAACCTCAGACGCCCCTACACGGGATTAGAGACATCTAAACCATCTCCCATAACTGGGTACAAAACAGGCCGAATCCTAGCGGCCAGTTTTTTTATGCATGCCATGGCCGTAACACAGTTATTCATCCACACACTCCATCCACAGAACCCAAAAACATCGCATTTAAGCAAAGGTGGAGGGACGCGAGTAGGCGAACAGCTTCTTGCCGGGGTTGGCGGAGCGGTGGGGCAGAGGGAACTTGAGGTCCTTCTGGAGGAGCTGCTTGATGTAAGGGCGGCGGATGCTGTCAGCATCGGTAACCTCAACAACCTTCAGGATCTGTGAAAACTAGTAAGAATGTGTTCCGGATGCAACAATTTACAGACGACATACGTGGATGGAGCCGAAGCGGGCACGGTGACGGGCAGCCATGTCCTGGTAGAGAGCCTCAACGGCCTCAGTGCGGGACATCTCGCGGAACTCCTTGTACATGTTGTGGGTACCGGAGCGCGAGTCGTAGCGGAGCCAGATACCGAAGTTCTTGACCTTGAGGGGGCGCTTCTCGTTGATCTATGAAGATATCAGTGGTGGTTCCAGGACCGTGGGATACAATCAATACATACCACGTTCAAGCTGACGATCTCGCCGTTGGCCTTCTTCAGCTTGCGGAGCTGAGCAAGGAAGTACCAGAAGCGGGACTTAGCGACAACGGTGTTGGGCGCAAAGATGCGCATGCGGTACAGCTTGGGCGTGGGGTTCGCCTCGGAGGGCAGGTGACGCCCGATAACCTGGTACTCGTTAAGACGCCCTGTGAGGAATTTATTAGTCATGGCTCGTTGTCGCTTTCAGATTGATCCAGATCTGCTCAATGGACGGGAAACGGTGTGCGATCGCGGTTGGTGAAAGAATTGAAAGGCGGAAGGGGGCGAAGGGTTCGAAGTAAAATTTCCAGGATTTGGCATTCTCGATCGACAGCGTTGTCTAAAAGCGTTCTGTACCGGCCTGATCATTTCTAATATCTCGTTTCTCCTCCAAGTACTTGAACTTCCGTGCCAGTGTCGTGGTATAGTCGCAAGGTATCGTTCGCATGATATTCCGTCCAACCGTTCGCACACACCATGACCGTATCGAGAGAGCGCTGGATTCCGGGGGAAAAAGTGAGACGTACCCATCTGGAGACAAGTCAGTTAGCAATGGATTGGTTCGTGATGATACCGGGGGGCCACATACTGTGATTGTCGCTGTGGTGGTTGAGTCGTTAGTGTGCCGTCGGGAGAGAAATCTAAGATTGTGTTGCAATGTGCTTAGGGCTACCGCCCTTCGGTTAAGCGAGTGGGGCGTGTCTTATGTAAATTGACACCTGAGGCACAGATGACAGAATCAGTCACCGCCACAGTTCTGCTGCCACAGCCACACCGCCCTGCCCCACTGCTGTTGCTTGCGTTGCTTGCTCTAAGTGTACCTGCTACTCACGTAGCTAGTCACAACTCCCGCCTGGTACCCACCTTAAGCACCCACTACGTTTGTGCCCGTCGACTTTCAAAACATCTATACCTCGCTTGTCAATTGACCCTGCATGGGAAAAGCACAATGAGCACCCTCGCAGGCGAGTTCAAAAGCGCTTACACTGCTGGCTCCGGCGACGCTCTTGCAGCAGTATTCACACCAATCGGAACCCAACACAAACCCTACCGTTTACAATCGTTCTATGATTTCACAAATGCCGCATCACTGCAGAAAGATCTGTCCTTTGCGCTTTTCCACGGCAAGAGTCTGAAAGTACCCCGAGCCGAACAAACCGCGTGGGTTGACATCTTTGCCGCATATTGGGAAGCAGTCGGGGAGGTGCTGAAGTGTGAGCAAGGCCGGCGTGGTGCAAGCCTTGTTGCAGTATTCACCGCATGGAAAAAGGTTGCCAATGCGCTCATTCGGGGCTATTCTTCATCGGCCGGTATCCCCGCCTGGACTCTACCTTGCTTGTACACGGTGGGCAAGTACTTGCGCACCTTTGCGATCAAAGCCGATATCGAAGCAGCCTCACAGGGAGCTTCAAGTTTTGGTTTCCAAGATGATGTGGCTGCCGATATTGAGAAGAATGCGCACCTGGAGGAGGCTGCTCGCATCATTAATCGAATGTTCACTTTGTGTCTCAGTGATCGGTGAGTAACCAATCTATTGCTGGGTGACAGTCATGCTGACAACTTTAGGGCACCGATAGAGGAATCGCGCAAGTGGGGGATCTATCAGACGACAAATTTAATTTTCAAAACTTACTTCAGGGTACATACACTAATCGTGACTTGCTGAGTACTTACTAACTCGTATAGATCAACTCGGTCGGCCTCACTAAGAACCTTCTTCGCGCAATCAACGCGCAATCAGCCGATTTACCTCCGTTGGAAGCATTCCCCAAGTCTCATATCGTCACTTTTGAATACTACGTTGGAGTTATCCATTTCTTGGATGAGAACTATGCAGAGGTTCGTCAAATTGCCTTTTTTTGGACCATATGTCTGATCTCAGAAACGCAGGCCGAAAAACATCTGGCAACGGCCTGGAGCATGTGTCACCGAGGAGCGTCGAAGAATCGAGAGTCAGTGCATGTCCCTGACTTTTGAGCAAATCCACTGACTGAAACAGGTTGATTTTAACGTACTTAATCCCTTGTCATTTGGTCACAACACATACTCTCCCTAGCGCTCAACTCCTAGCTCCATTTCCACGCCTGGAGAAGCTCTTCCGCCCTCTGTCAAACTGTATTCGAAAAGGCGACTTGGTCGGATTCGACAAAGCTATGTCAGCTGGCGAAGAAGAGTTCGTCAAGAGACGCATCTACTTGCCTCTGGAGCGCGGGCGCGATATTGCGTTGCGAAACCTGTTCCGAAAAGTTTTTATTGCCGGAGGTTTCGAAGAGGCCAAAGATGGAGAAGCTTCCATCCGACGAACCCGTGTCCCTGTGGTGGAGTTTGCGGCTGCCTTAAGAATTGGTACCCACGCCACTAGCCGGACACGGATTGATATCGACGAAGTGGAGTGCCTTTTATCTAACCTCATTTATAAGGTCAGTCTCACGGGTAATGCTGGTACATACCGATCCTTTACTAATGAAGTAATTTATAGGGACTGATGAAAGGCTACATTGCGCGGGAGCGAGGCATAGTCGTTTTGAGCAAGAACAATTCTGCTTTCCCAGGCACTGGCATCTAAAATCTGTTGAGCATCGCTCGGAAGCAAGGACTCGTCTTTCTTGACGAGGTAATCCACAATCTGATACCCCGTTCAAATCTCGGAGTTAAATTCTGTAAATCAAGAGTCGACCTAGAAAGTTTGTTGATCGTTACCGGTCTTCCTAAATAAGTTCCTATGTCTGGTCTGCCGATACTCTGTGCTTGAGGCAAAAGACATTAAGTGGATAGAAGGTTACATATTCAGTTGCGGTTAAGTGAGCTGGAATCTTATCTAGTCTACATAGCCACCAATGGACTGATTCTTTGTTGCACGGGTCGAGAGACATCCATTCTCCACCATACCAAAGACTACTACTAGTTATACAAGGGTATAGAAACCAAATACAATCGCAAACCAGAAGCACAAGCCACCCCTACAATCAGGATTCCACCTACCGCACCGACTGAGCCACAGAACTACAAATCGACAATTCTGCCGGGAAAACATCATCCTGTCACCACGTTAGCATCGACTGCACTTATCAAGGCAAGAGGAACATGGAAAAACATACCATATGGTTACACATTGCAACAAACAAATCAAAGAACAATTTCCCGCCTTTCTCCATCTCCATTTGCATTGTCCCACTCCGCTTGAATGTACTCCGGCTCCGAATGATTAGCGCCAGGTAATGCGCCCGCAGTTTGGAGTCCGTATCCGGTGTATTGGCGTATGCATATCTCGCACTCGAGAGGATCGTGTTGCATTGGATACCTGTATGTAACCCCTGTTTCCGAAGTGCGAGGCGTTGGAGAGTTGGAAGGTTGTATTTCTCAGCGGCGCAGCTGGAACCCGATTAGCATTTTTTTCAAGACATTGGGAACCGGAGTTGATGTACTAAATTGCCGTATCACGGAGGATCACTGTCCTCGCGGCATGATGGTATACTGTCGCGCCAACGCTCTGGCCTTCAGAGTCAACCGCGCCGTCTTCTAGCTCCCAGGTCTGGCGCTGTGAGTTTCTTTGAAGACGTGGGAAGTAGTCGCCTTTGTAGAGGAATTCCAGGACGCAGGAGAGGACCTCGGGTTGTTCTTCTGGGAGTTCAATATGTTTGCCGGAGTGTTGGGTGATATGAGTCCTCATGGGTGGACTGGGTCTCTGCGCTTGACATTTTGTTGCGAAGAATGGTGATGCGCTCAGGATGGCTTCGTGCGCTGCGAAAAGGCGCTTTTCTGGACCGACGCGCAGGGTCACGATGGGGGAGGTAGATGGCGTTGGTGTCCTTTCAATGGTCAATTGGTCGTCTCCCACAGATCTATGAGGCATTGAGCTACTTACGATGCGTCAGGGGGATTGATGGGCCTTCGACGACGCTCCAACCGCCGAGAGGAGCCGGAGCTGGAGCTATCTCGGATCCTGCGGGGTCGGGCCACTGCCTTGGTGGCGCGGTACCTGGTAAAGTTATCGGAGGGAGTATGTAGAGGTCTTTTAGACAGCATTGGGATTTCTATTTGGGAAGCAGGAAACAGTTTTACAGAGCCAGGAGAATGCGACTCAGGGGCTGGCGGTGCTATTTATAAGGCGACATGAGCTGAGTGAAATGACCCTGATGCGGGTGGTATAGTCATGACAGTAATGGACAGTGACAGGCCCCTAATCTTGCCTAAAAAGGAGTCGACGCGTCACAAAAGAAGTCTGAAACGCGTAAAGTGGGCGCTTCGAGTCGCCAAATGAGCGCGTGGTCACGGGACCAGGGACCCAATGGGAGGAGCTGGGCACCACGCTATTTCTACCTAAGTGGAGATCGGGAAATGAATGAAAGGAAAAGAAAAAAAAAAGAGAAGAGCTGAGCAGGTGCATCTGTCTCGACTATGTACGACTGATCACGCAAAACGCCATCTCAAACGCCATCCCATGTGTGAATCCCAAAACCCTCGAGGATCCCCGGTCAAATGTCGTGAAAAGAGAAAAGAAGTCATTAGAGGAACACCTTGCGGGCGTCCTTGGGGGAGCTTTCATTAGGGCAGTAGGGGCACTTAAACCGATTGCCCTTGCTGAGCCGACGCAGAGACTCCTCGGCAATGACGTGCCCACATGGCATCATCATCGGAGGGTTCTCATCGGTTGCCTGTTCCTTGGAAACTGGGCAGACAAAGATTGAGTGGAACAAGTAGGAGGGCGGTAATGAGATTTCGACCTAAGAATGATTTAGCGTGGGTTTTGCAGTAATCCGTGGAGGCTACACTTACAGGAAGCTCGTTTTCACTGGTCCACTCGGTGCGCTTGGCCTTCATGATAGTCTGCAACTTTAACAGAGTGGGCAAAGCGATAGCACCGGCGGTCGCCGCAATGTAAAGGGGCGAGTCCGCGGATAAACCTAGAAGAGAGCAGAACTCGCGGGTAAAGAAATTGGCAACATCGTCCCAGGCGGACGGGTTGTTGAAGATGCTCGCGTACGGCGAGTCCCGCAGGTTAGGACAAAAGGCCATGGCGCCGATCAGTTGCTGAACTTCTCGTAGGTAGCGCGGCGCAAAGCCCTGAAATTCAGCTTGCGCATACTGCATTGCAGCTTTGACATTGCCTGCTTTATTGCCATGCTCGTGTGATTCACCATGGTAAAGCCAGACAAACTGCAACCGGCACAGCTCAAACTCCAGATTGCTTCCTCGTGCTTCCAGGGCTTCATGGTTCTCGCGCGACCATTCAATGGCCGGTAGCAGGTTCCTTTGGTCCTTCAGTTGGTGTAAGATGTAGTACATCTGGCCGAACTGCTTGCGAATCTCATCGGAGGGGACTTCGTCAATATCAAATACTATCGCGGCCTGGTCTGTCGAGCGGAGATTCGATTCGGAAGTTTGGACCACGGCTTTCTTATCAAGGATCTCAGAAAGAAAGGTGGCTGCGACGGAGAACTGACCCTCACGGAGGAGGTGCATAGCAATCGCACGGTCGATGAGGTGTTCTTGTTCAGAGAGGACGTCGTGTTCCGTACTAGGAAGGGGCCGGTCTTTGAAGAGCTGAGAGAGTCAAGATGTGAGCTGCTCGCCGTAGGGAGTGTATTGGAGAGTGCAAATACCTTATCGAGCGACTTCGTGTACTTATTAAGGCCGCTATGGGTTTCTTTGAGACTATCGTTAATTGCCTCGAAAGATGATTTGACGGGATTTTGAAGTTTCGCAAGCGTGACAGCAGCCTGGTTCGGGTCTGGAACGACATGAAAGTATCAGTATATGTATATTGAACGTGAGTCTGGGTCTGTCGCCGGGTGCGACATAGTCAACCCGTCAATGGGGTTCACCGACCTTGGGCAATGGCATCTCGAGCCTGCTGCAGTAGATCTATGGTAGACTGGACATTCTTAATGCCCTGAGAAGCCTTCAGCCTCTTCTGCAGCCTGTCGTGCTCTTTCTGTACTAAATCCATGCTGGCTCAGGCAGCGGGTTCTCAATGCGGAGTCGATGAGTTTACCGCCCGACAAGCCAGCGGTTGCCCATATGGATAGAGCGGAATATGGGCTCTTTAGTCACAATGCAAGAGCCCTGATAGACTGAAATGGAGCTGCATGGGTCTGTCCAGGTAACGCTGAGGGTGTTGTATCGAGTTAAACGTACAATGGCCGCGGTCCCGGATGCTGAGCTATTCCGGCGGGTGATCGCCGCTCTTACGACATAGACACGTGACCTAAAAGATTACCCCTCAGGTGTGGTGTGAGCACAGCGGGTATGAATTGTGGGCATCTTAGCGCTTGTTTCGTTTCATATAAGCTACGTAGACATAGTTGTTCGGAGGGTTGCCACTGTAGGTGCGATTGCAGATAGTCGCTGTGTCTGTCTGTCCGTGAGCTCCTCAAAACACTAGACCTGAATGGAAGAAGGCCCCAAGTGAGGCATGACTCATCACCTGGTCACATGACTATCGGCCCTCGCTTGCACTAGCGCGGCCCCCGCCTATAAATATCGGCACTCTCCGTTCCGCTTTCCTCCTCTTTTTTCTTTTCTTCTTTATCCTAGTGCACGGGTTTTACACGTATCAGTGAGGAATTATCCGAGATCGTGTTTTTGCTAGTTGAAAACTACCAAACTGACCACTCCAGTTGGTCCTTCGGGATCGTCTGGGAATTTTTGAACAAATTAAGTTGCCCTGACCTCCTTGACCTCGGTCATCGAGTCAGACTGGTGCTCGCCGTGCCCCCAGGCCCGAGCACTGGCCCGGTCTTCTTTTCACTGCTGTTGTCACCCAGGTTGGTGGCCTGTAGAGAAGAGCTTAGTCCTTGCATTTATTCAACTTGCAAACCCAGTGTCCCAACCTTGCCTTTTCGTGAAATGATATTTGGTAAGTTTGCGCTTGAGTCGCATCAGTATTAATTCATTCACGCATTCGCCCCTCCGTGCGAAGCGTTCCTGAGCTTGACCACGAGCGGGACGTTTTCGCGTCGTACGGATAGCGTAAATGTTGAGAGAAGACAGAACTGGTCTCAAAGAGGCATCCCGTAACAGGGCTTACCAGAAGTAACAACCACTATTTAGAGGGAAACTTCGAGAAAATGAATTAGAAAAGCGGTATAAACTGCTTTTGAGAGACGTTCAAACAAATGACGAGAAAGAGCTGAAGATCACGATCTTGGACTGTCAATGCGAAACCCTTGATCTCCACCTCAAGCATTGCGCTCACCGCCCGCTTTCCCCGTGACGTCTGCCCTTCTACCTTCTACAGGTCGAAAAGAGTCCGGCGAGCTTGCGTATCCTCGCATTTGGCCCGCAAAGTCTAACTGAATTCCTTGTCACTAGATTATGTCTCAAGGATCATTTTCCGGATATGCGCTCGTCCTTTCCACCTGACAGGCACTGCAGGAGATCTGAAGCTCGGGGGTTCGAGTTGAAGCTGGGAGGCAGCTAGCTCATGTGGCTCAAATGCTTCTTGCTTGTTAGGAACTAATTCAGTTGGGCTGCGTACTGTTTTCTACAACCCGACACAGTTGCCATGCAGGCAAATAATTCAGCTGCCTCTGCGCCTGATGGTCGCGACGCCGTGAAGCCTCCGGATGGCGTCAGGGGATCTCCCGCCGCCAACGTCACCAGCTCTGATCGCCAGATACCACATGGTCATCAGAGATTTGTCTTCACCGATCCGGTCGCCCTCCGATACCTCGAAGAAGACCCCTCCACCGATGTCCTCCACCGTCGATCGATCCTTCAAGGCTACGAGATCTACATCGTTGAACAGTGGGCGTGCTCGCGTATCCATCCTACATTCATCATCTCGACATACACAGGTGACCCGTCACACAAAGTAATTGTGGGGGTGCTGAGCGTGCCGACGGACGAGACAACATGGTCGCCTCGGTTGCGAATGTACTTTGATGCAGTGAAACAATACCATGCTCGGAAGAAAGAGACCTCCCTGGGAACTGTGTTGGTCACAGACCTGGGCTCGTTCCCTTCTGCTTTGACAGTCATTCCGGTCCCAGACGGCGACCTCAAGAAACACAGGGAGGATTTCATCGTGAACGAGAACCTGAAACGGCTCGGCTGTGCTGGTCGCGCGAGCTTGAAACTGCAGCCCCCCTCAGCGGCAACTGAGGCCAAGTTTCATCAGCTGTATCGGACGAGCGAGAGAGTGCCGCTCTACAATGCGGTCATTGAGCTGGTCAAGCAGTGCCAAATTGCCTTGATGATATTTGACAAACTGGCCCCCGAATTCGTGGACGGCATGCTGTGCGATGTGACCGAGGCGGCCATCAATGACTGGTGGACAGACATTGGCACCGATCTATACAACGTCGAACCAAGCGATGGTGTCCTGGGACCTACAAGCGTGGCCGCCCTTCTGGGCACGCTTTTGGGTGCTCGAAATCGACTGAATGCCTATGGAGCCCCTGTGGGGAAAGATGCCTTTGACATCGATAATTTGAAGAGAGGGATCGGTGGGTTCCAAAAATCCCAGAAGATGAACAAGTCACGAAGACTTGACCGGCGAACGCTGGAACGTTTACACCGCGCTACATCCAAGGCTGCGAATGCTGAGGGCTGGACTGATGCCGTCAAGTCAACTATGGCGGAGCTCAGTGGCCAAGGAGGTGAGATGGTCATGGGCATGGTCCGTGGACGAGAGAAGGGTGGCATTGCCGACATTGAGACCCTCGATCTCGATGTCTTTGTTCAGTGCTGTTATGGGTCAAGGGCGAAATGGCTGTGGCTTGGGAAACCGCGCAAGAGTGGTCCCACTCCCGGGTTCACCGGTAAGGAAGCAGATATGATGTTTACAACCAATGATCAAGGTGGTTATGTCTGGACGAGTAAGAAGAAGCCTTCGACCGAAGACTTACATGCCGAGCGTGTCGCCACTGGCCTTGACAAACAATGGAAGGCTCCCGAATCATTGGTCGCCGAGGAGAGAGATCACCGCAAAAAGGGCGTTAGCGGAAGAGTCTCTGATGCTCGAGCTGGTCTCGGTCGTTTCAAAGACGCAGTCGGGTTGCCTGGTTTGCGTTCACATCATCACAAGCAGTCTCGTGGTGGCTCCGAATTGACCCACGATGCGGCCTATAATCCACACATTGACAGCGACACGGAGGTGTCTAAATCTAAAAGCGGCTCTGGTGTTGAACTGGACAGAGAGACAGAAAAGCATACCGAGCATGATGAGGAGGCGCTGACTGCTGTTCCTACCGAAAATGGGGCCGACGTCAAGCCACCCGAAATTCACATCGAATCTGCCCCGGCAGAAACGGAGCCAAGGGAGACTGATCAGCTTGCAGAGCTGCAGCCCGTTCAAACGTTTGATGACGAGTCGTCGGACATTGAGCGTATTATGTCTCGCTCCACCGTGGCTTCAAGTGATCAAGGGGACGATCGAGATGGGCCGGTATCTGGATTAGCCTTGATGGCCCTTCGGCGCCCGCAAAGCAGCGAGGAACTACGAACTCTAGACGGCGATAATGAGCGTCAAGATGAACGGTGTCCGCGCCACCTTTCCTTCAGCAATGTTGAAGAGGTGGTACTCAATTGGAAGCAGCTGGGAGGCCAGCTGGTAGTGGAAGAAACCGACAATCTCGAAGAAGCCATTGACCAAGAAGACATGCTTGCCTCGGATGCTCGCATATTCAGTACTCGGATCCTAGACTTGAGTGAACGCACTGTTCCCTGGGTCGAGCGGCAAGTGGATTCGGTTGATAGTCTTAACATGAAGCTCTACGAGCGCCACGAGGAGCTCAATTCGGTGTACCTAGAACGTTTTGGGGATTACCAGCGTCTGCGCGAACGATCTAGCGACCTTCTATCCGACGAGCAATCCTATCTCAGCGACGGTGTGAAACGCGTCGAGCTACTCGGTGCCAAGCTGGATTACGAGCTGCATGTCCTCAAATCCAAAGTTGAGGATATGGAAGAAGGCCTCACTGACTTTGAACGGCACATTGTCAATGTGGAAACGCGGGTAAAGGCTCTCCTCCAAGGCGAGGAAGAGCATAGCATTTCCTGGGTAACATGGGTGCGGCGATCTCTTGGCTTCGGAGCGTAATGTGATAACGGCTGTCCGATATATCCTTTTTTGATCTTCCTCCCCCTGTTCCTATTGTACATAAGATAGACGGCGTTCCTCGCCGCCCAGCTCGTGATGGTATAAAACAATGTTCCATCACCAAACAAAAAAAATCATAGATTGCAAGTGGCTCTGAACGGCGCGGGCGTGGCTAGCACGTCCCGGATCCAGCGTTCACGTCAACGCTTACATGAGGCCCATAGCGCCACCCTGCTTCTGGGCAGCATCACCCTGCATCTTCTCGCTAACCTTGATGTTGACGTCGAAGAATTTGGAGACGCAGCGGTCGAGACAGACGGACTCGCCCTTGTTGAGGTCGCCTTCGCGGTAGTCGCCCGGGATGCACTTCTTGGCGCAGGACTCGTTCAAGCTGGAGAATGTCAGATTCATAGCTCGCTAAGTATAGGGGCTCAATAGGGGCGCCCAAGAGATAAAGTGCCCGAGTAGGGAGGGAAAGCGCTTACCGGTTGAACATGTCTGAGATCATTTCAACTTCGGTCTCGGCAGCAGCGAGCTTCTGCTCCGAGGACATCTTAGGCTGGCCGCCGAAAAGGAAAGACATTGTGTATGTGATGGAAGGTGTATCTATAACGATTAATATGAATTGACCGGGGAAGCAAAGAAAGACGTACCAGAGATGATGATGGGAGTTTAGGACGATGACGGGACGGAAGATGCTGAGGTCGCCGAGCTTGGACCTTCTCCGCCTACGCCGAGTTTTTCCACTTTTTCCCACTCGCTTTTTTTTCTTTTCCTTTTCATCCACGCAATGTGAGTGTGATTTCACTCCTCATGCATTCGATTCGCTCCAAGGCTTTAGGCCTTGGGTTCAGCAGGTAAGCTACTTCAATTATCCTCATTCTGCATTTGCTTCCCATCCCTTTATATGATGATTCTCCCATCTGCTTCAGAACCGCTGCAGTTGATGCTCTCGGGCATATGAACGTACCTGGAATATTATCTGATCTCTTCATTCTGTCATCCCTGTTATAATCATATGATCGTGATGAACCATTGCTAATTTAATGTTCAGTGCAGGACTGTGTTTCACACGAACACCATGCCCCTTCAGGGCCCGACTAACCCAGATAACACGCGCTGCCAGCTCAGCGTCACCAAGCAAGGCATTCCGTGACCGGGTGCAGGAAATCAGAAATGTCTGTACCGAGCCTTATCCTCGGCTAGCCGTGGATCAGCGTACATTGAGCTGCGCGGAATTTCGCGCGAGATACAATGGCCTCGCCAACAATGAATCAGTAGAGGACACAGTGGTCGTCTCCGGTAGGTAGCGCCCAGCCTGTCCAAACGCTCCGTACTTAGATAGTATTAGGTAGAATTCGTACCTACAGACTTGCCGGAAGCAAATTGATTTTCTTCGACATCATCCAAGATGGCCATAAACTCCAGGTGATGTGCAACCAGCGCCAGCTTGAGGGTGTCGAACCTGCCCAGTTCAAGCAGCTGTATCGTCTGCTACGACGTGGTGATTCTTTTTGTATGTCTGGTTCTTCTCTGGCGGGAGCCATGGCTAACCAGATTAGCTGTAACTGGTAAACCGCACCGCACCGGTCGAGGCGAGCTCACTGTCAACGTCACGGAGCTGCCGAAGCTGTTGTCGCCCTGTCTTCACGATGTCCCTGTTCATGATGCCTCGCACGAAATATCGCCATATCCCCGTCATGTCCAATTTCTGGCGGACCCAGTGACCAAGGATATCATCCGTGCCAGGTCTGCTGTGATTCAGTATCTGCGCCAATTCTTCTTGGATCGGTCGTTCATGGAGGTTAACACTCCTATCGTCGGATCTGTGGCTGGCGGCGCAATTGCCCGTCCTTTCTACACCAATGCCACCGAATTTCCTGAGCGCGAGCTGTCTCTGCGGATTGCACCGGAACTGTGGCTCAAGCGGCTGGTTGTGGGTGGATTCGACAAAGTCTTTGAGATTGGACCGTCTTTCCGGAATGAAGGTATGAATGGGAGGATACGTGAGACCAACAGAGCAGAAGCTTACCCGACCCAGGACTGGACAAGACGCACAACCCCGAATTCACCACCTGCGAGTTTTATCAAGCATATGCCAACCTTGAGGACTTGATGACTACCACGGAGAATCTTCTGTCTGGAATGGCTTCACACATCCGAGACTTCAATCAAGAAGGCAATCTCAAACCGACCTCTGTCAACTTCACTACTCCCTTCCGTCGGATTGACTTCCTCACCGGTATCGAAGCAGGAATCAATCGCAAACTCCCCGATCTCACATCTCCAGACGCTCTTTCTCAAGTCTACCAAATCTTCCATGACCTCTCCCTCCCACTCCCCGAGAACGCTAATCTTCCCCGCCTCCTCGACGAACTATGCAGCATTTACGTCGAACCACAATGCGTAGACCCAACCTTCATCATAAACCCACCCGAATGCCTCTCCCCACTCTCCAAATCCTTTGTCCACCCAATAACCAAACAAATTGTCGCCGCGCGTGGTGAGCTCTTCATCGAGGGCAAGGAAGTCGTCAACACCTACGAGGAAGAGAACTCCCCCTTCGAACAACGCCGCAAGTTCGAGGACCAACTGCGCTTCTCCAAGGCCGCCGACGAGCCTGGTGAGATTGACGAAAGCTACCTCGAGGCTTTGGAGTGGGGTCTTCCTGCTACTGGGGGCTGGGGATGTGGTATCGACCGCCTCGTCATGCTGTTCACGGGCGCGAAACGCATTGGCGACGTCTTACCTTTTGGTAATTTGAGGGCTGTTACCAGACGCCATGGAACAAGCGAGTAATTATGCATCTAGTCTGAGTGTACGATAGTAATTGAAGCATCTGAATCGCATCTACATCAGGATCTATAGAACCTCTTATCTTTGCCGACTCCGTAACCGTGACTAGCCGCTAGCTTATCGGCAGGGTCCGAATTTAAGATGAAGCGGGGAAGAAAATCATCTTCATCCACCACGATGAATGTGCCCAAGGTGTCCGTGGCCCAGGCGGTGACGGTGAGTCTGAAAGAGCTCGAAAATGGTATGCAAGCCTTACATTGATGTAGCATACCTCTAATTGACTCCCAGGCACCGTCTCCTTCGAAACCCTGACTGAAGCCTTCGGGCCGTCTTCACTGGGCATTATCGTTGTCAAAGACCTCCCGGAGAACTTTGTACAGCTACGCAAGCAGGTTCTCTCGAATGCATCCTACCTCGCTGCCCTTCCTGAGGCTGAGCTCGGTCTGTGACCCTCTTTCTCCAACCCCACACCCCGGAACAGAAGTCTAACCACACAACAGAGGCTCTCGAAAGCCCAGAGTCAAAATACCTAGTAGGCTGGTCCTGCGGCAAGGAAACGCTCAAATCAGGAACCTTTGATACTCTCAAGGGCTCCTACTACGTCAACTGCGCCTTCTACCAGGATCCAACTCTGCAAAATGCCCCAGCGGAAGGCTTCTCCGATCTACCACAGTATACGGCGCCCAATATCTGGCCCTCCCCGGCACGCCTGCCAACATTCAGATCCAGCATCGAGAGTCTATGTACCCTGATCATCGACACCGCAGCACTCGTCGCACAGGCCTGTGATCGTTACGCCGAGGCGAATATCGACGATTACAAGCCTGGCTATCTCCAGCGCGTCGTCAAAACAAGTCTCACCACCAAAGCCCGACTTCTCCATTACTTCCCATCAACGGAGACTGAAGGAAAAAACAGTGACGACGATGACTGGTGCGCGACCCACGTCGACCACGGCTGTCTTACAGGTCTCACGTCAGCCATGTTCCTCGACGAAGAAGCTTCTCTACCTATTCCAGACCCGTCGTCTCCGGACTTTGTTCTCACGGAACTTCCACAGTCTCCGGATCCTGAGGCGGGCTTGTATATTAGTTCTCGTACGGGCGATATCGTCAAGGTGAACATCCCGAAGGATTGTCTCGCTTTCCAGACGGGAGAGGCGTTGCAGCTTATCACGAGAGGAAAGTTTAGAGCTGTGCCGCACTTTGTCAAGGGGGCGAAGTGTGCTGGGAAGGGGAAGATTGCGAGGAATACATTGGCTGTGTTTACGCAGCCGAATCTTGGAGAGGAGGTTGATAGTGGGTTGACTTTTGCAGAGTTTGCGAGGGGAGTTGTAGCGAAGAATTATTAGGTTCTGTTCAGATCCTATATGTTGATGATGGTAAATTAGGATCGTTATTCGTTAACATTACTTTTCTTGCTACCCTGCGTAATTCATAGGATGTAATAATCTCCCTCTGGCTAAAAATACAGTCTTTAGGGCTCAAGCCTATTCCGTGTCATCGACCTCTGCATCGTCTTTTTCACGGAAAGGAATTGACGCAGTCAAGAGTTCCTTGGGGAGATCCACCTCCGAGACATTTCCACTCAACCCTTGGATAGAATCCTCCGTCTCCTCATCAACACTTGTCCCATCCTTCTGCCCAAGCCCTGCAAGACCAGTGTTCACAAACTTACTAGCCACGAAATGTTTATTTGGTTGACGCCCTGGACCCCGAACACTATCATCGCTCGGATCCTTGAATGCCAGCTTCAAATCACCCACCTTCATGCAGTCATTCAGAATCCGCAAAATCGCCTGCCACCTCGGCATGTTCTCACGTTGCTCAGCAGCAGGGCCGACCTCCACCCCGTTCATTGTGGCTAATCCCAGCGTCTCGGCGCGGTAATCGCCCCAGAACCAATTCACACCTTCTGGGATGCGCGCGTCGGCCTTCGCTGAAAAGGCTCGGCCGCTTAGCATACTATGCAAATCATAGCCGAGGTCTTTGAATGTGCCGAAGTGGAGATACGCTGCTTCGGGCTCGTAGCAGCGGCCTAAGAGCATGTTCTTGGTCACGGCGCAGGTCCGTCCGCCTGCAACGCGGTACCACGGACCGTACCCCTGCATGCCGACGTATTGGAATGCAGTGTCGACTTCATTGTCGGTCAGCTGCTGTAGCTCGTCTCGGTCGAATCCAATGGGTCGGTTGAGACGGTTGGGATCCACGGTATACACCTTGCCTGCGACATAGGGCTGGTATGATGTTGCGTAATTGGGGTCTTTCGGGTCGGCGATGCACCCTTCTAACGAGAGCCAGATTTGTTCAATGACCATCACATCTGTGACCCTTTCGTCTTTGGTTGTGTTGAATTTATCGTTCACGTTTTCTGCAGTCAGTCCGGGCGGCTTTAGTCGTACGGCGTCTTTAATGGCGAGTAGTTCGTGCCCGATCCATATACCCTTGCAGTAGATCTTCGCATTTGGCCAATCTCCCTTGAACTTTGTGTAATGTAGCAAACTCCATGACGCCATCGTCGTCAGAGCGAACTCAATGGATGGATGGAGCTTCTCTCGGGCCAGGGGGAACAGGAACTGCTCGTAGGCGCCGAAAGGCTTGATCTGTTTCAATGGGACGTATTTATATTGGTATGAGTACGCCTTGTCGTCACTGAGCGGATCGACTAAAGTCTCGACTCGGAAGCCGGAGTAGGTGATCAGATCGTTCTTTTTTTTAGTGAGTTGAATAATGTCCATGAAGTTGCATTCTTCTTCGGGGACCTGAGTGACGATTCCGGCTCGCCATTCGGGCATCCCCTGCCATTTGCCATCTCTGTCCTTGATCTGGATACACTTGGCGGGCGTATTGTATTCAAGTGTACCATCCAGATCAGGCGTCCATAGGACAACCTCGCCACGACGGGGGACAAATGAGGCCTGCAGAGTCAGGCTGACGAAGTAGTCAACAAGTTGTTCGTGGGTTACAGCCCAGTCCATATTTAGACGGTGATTGATGTCTTCATCGATCTTCCCCTTCTCTTTTAGATCCATGATGTGCATCCGCCAATAATCAGGGCCCTCTTCATCAGAAGGATACTTAGTATTGAGTTCGTGGATCGTTTGAGAGGGTGGTAAGCCTCTAGCCAGTAGCATCTCAGCCTTAGTGCGACCTGTGATTATAATTGTTAGCGTTTGGAGGTCTTTCGTGATTGAGGGTGGGCCCTTACGCTTTCGAGGCCCTGCTATCCTCGGCCCTGTTGATTTAGTGGCTCTGGCACAGTTCGCACATTGACAAATTCCCTCTCGATTGGACATCAACCAGAAGAAGTGAGGAAAGAAGGCCACGCGAGATTGGAAATAGAATCCGCTAGGGTGCCCAAAAAGGAACGTGTCTCGCTAGAATGCGTCATAAGTAATTTCGGTCTTGAAATATAGCCTGATCAAACTCACCTCCGAAGGGTTGGATCCACGAGGCCGGTCGAAGAGACCATAGCCTTCTGGAAGCTTTTCCAGAATATAAGTCTTGCCTGGCATCCATGTTTAGTGTGATTTCTCCCAGATGAGGGCCAAAGGGCAAAAGGAAAGAGACATCCAAGTAAAGATGGAATGGTAGACCAAGGAGGGGTGTTTAGCTAGAAATCGAGCACAAATACGAATGCAGAGGTCATCTTTCGCCGCCACCTTGAATCATTTTGGCCAAGCAACAAAGCTCTCTGCAGTACCTACTTGCTTCTCTTCCGCAAGCAAAATACAAGCTGTAAAATACACACAACATGAAGGAGACAACAAGGAAACAATGAGCGTACCCGTTTCAATGGCGCCGGTCTTCTCGATCCACATCTGGGCGAGGGCCAGTCGCCATCTGGTGTCATCGATCATCCGGTACTTGAATTGAGGGTCGTTGAGTCTCCATGTGGTCTCGTCCCCGTCACTCATCGAGTCCGGGACGGGGAGAACGACCTCATTCTCATTCTCCTCATCACTAGACATTGTTGATATTGGACACGGCCTGGGTGAAACGCGCCTCGCAGCGGGGCATTAGCGCCCCAAAAATGAGTACAACGCAGTCAGGTCGGAGGTACAGAAGCCACACAATTGGAAGCGCGTCTCGAATGGTGATAGGAGTAATAGTGACATTTGTATTCAGAAAGTAAAGTTACAGGTCTAAGACGGGGCTCTTTGAATATCATCACGTGGTGATAGTTCTGAGCAACTTCTGGTAGGCGGTAAGTCCCTGCCTCGGGACAATCGGAGGCTACAGTATGTCGGCCGATTTACGTTCTAGCAGTTGAAGTCAATGATTTGGTATCGAATTTGAGAAGGGAACGATGGGATTACGCTCATATACACAAGTGAGAAAATCAATGGACATCACAATAGCATCTACGTATCACATTAGGTCGTGGTTCCTTCAACCGAGGCCGTAGAAACCAGTTCCACTGATGCATGCTCCGATTCCTGGTAAGGCGGAGGCGCAATTTCGCCATCGGTGGCCCAAACCTTACACAGCTCCTGCTCAATTTCCTCGCGGCGTTGCTTCCATTCATCGACCTTGTCGAGACGCTTGCGGAGCTCTTGTATCTCTTTCTCGACGCCAAGCTTCTCCTTCTCGGTGCCGATTCTCTCAAACTCCCACTGTTCACCCTCAGCTCCCAGACCCAAAGTGAGATTGAAGGTGTGGTATTTCTTCAGAGATGCACGAGTGGAGATAGTTATCAAAGTAATGCCACGCTCCTTTGCCCGCTCATAAAGCAGACCTTCCACATCGGAAGAGACGGCTGAGGTGCCTTCGTCAATGAAGGCGTATCGGGGCTCGTGGTAGAAGAGTCGAGCCATCGCCATGCGCTGCTTCTCTCCCCCACTCAGAACGTCCTTCCATTCTTTGCGAGCATCCCATCCACCTTCACGAGAGGGCAGGTAGCCTAGATGCGCAGCATCCAGAATCTTCTGTAAGCTAGCGTCCGATTCCCCAGCTTCGTGCATGTCGATTTCAGTGTGAGGATAAAGAACCTGATCTCGTAGGGTACCCACGCTCAGGTAAGGTCGCTGCGGAAGGAACATGATGCCATCGAGTCCAAATCCTCGGGGACGGCTGACAAGTCCGCGGTAGACGGGCCACAGTCCGGCCACAATGCGGGGAATGGCAGACTTGCCGACGCCATTGGGACCGGAGATAAGAAGGTGGTCACCCGCGTGGACAATGAACGACAGCTGCTCAATGAGCTCGTCGCCGCCCATTGGATAAATCGAAGGTGCCACAATAGGGACCTGCTCCAGGCGCACACCGTCAAATCCATTGTGAATGGTGCCCTGGGAATCAGCGAGAGAGTAGAGCTCAGGGTGTGTGCCCCGCGGTGGGTAGTAAGCGTCGGCATGGACGCGGTGGAGGGTGGAGATGAGCGTGTAGACACGGGAAGTGTAGCCTGCAAGCTCCGAGATATCCTTGATACTGTACATCATACGGCCACCTGCATCGGCAAGCGAAAGCATAAGACGCTTGTTGGTAATAAAGTCCTTCATCCGGCCGCGTTCACGACCCGCCCCTTCTTCTTGAATATCTGCCAACTCCGAGACACCTCCTGTGCCGCCCCAGGCGGGGAGGAAAATGGGCAGAGAGGTAACCAAGTAACCAAAGGCAGACCACGAGTATTTCAAGATCATGTCCTCAAGCATGTTGTAGCGAATTTTCAGGCTGTAAATGCCTTCCATCCAGCGCTGCAAGTCCTTGAAGCTTCGGACCAAGAACAGTCGTTCAGTATCGGCACCGCCATAGAACGAGATCTCCTCGGCATTTGCCAAGAGCCTAGAGTGCAGGCCTCGGAAGTCACCTTCCTTCTTACCTTCGACTGCCTTCAATTTTCCGAACGGCGGTGACAACTTCCGGAGCACCACGGCTGTGCTGAAATAGCCAGCGAGAATTCCACTCAAAGCAAGAGGACCAAGAGAGCGGTAGAGCTGGTAGTTGAATACAAATAGATCCACCATAGGTTTACCCATGGAAGAGTATAGCGAAGCAGCTGCAGTGCAGAACAAGGTAAGGTCCTGGGTGATGAATTGGTCGGGACCCTGGCCAATACCACCATCGGTGTTCATCAGCTTGTAATAATTGTTATTATCTGTGAGATAGAGATCATGAATGTATCTTGTTAGTCGAGTTCGGAAGGCGATCGAGACCTTTGACTGAAGGAATTTGATCATCGCATTGGTATAGGAGGCCAGCGTGCCAATACCAAGCCATTTAAGGATGCCCCAGGTGAAAGCCTTTCCTTTACCAGCGACCAGATCTCGCACAATTTCGCCATCAAGGCGTGCAATAAGCAACGATAAATATGTTCTCAGCAGGAGAAATACGCCATGGCCCATGAGCAGACCTGTTTCCTTGCTTCCCCACCGTGGCACCATGATACTCCCTAAGCTTAGGAACTGGTGTAGAAATGCCAGATTCAAGCCGGGCTTCGTTGTTGGCGGAGGTATTTGGCTCGCTGCGCCCTCTTCCTTACTGCGAGCCGAGGCTGGAGGATTCAGGAATAGTCGACGGTGGGCGTCGAATGTGGTGGGCTTGGTCGGATGAATCAACACTTTCGAGGTGCGAGACCCCTTGTAAGGTACATAGATGGTTCGCGATCCATCTTTTCCTCGGATGCCCGAGTTGCGACGCAGCAATCGGCGACCTTGCGCTCGTTCTTTTGCGCGCGCTCGGAACCATCTGTATCCTCCGTATCCTGAGCCAACGATCGATAGAAGTAACAAGATTGTTGCGACAAGACGGGTGGCTTTTGAGGTCTTTCGAAGTCGAGAACGTATTAAGTTCGAATAGTGTTGGTAGAGCGCCAGGAGCGGGTCCTCCGGGCGACGGAGTGTCGACTGGGCGGCCATGGTGATGCCCGATCTAGGCTCCGTCTGACGAGTTGCCCAGGCGGCAGTTGCTTATTGACGGGCGTGGGCCATGGGCGGTGCAGACCAGTTTAAGCAGAGAAGTAAGTCGAAGGAAGAATGAATCACCCTGGGGCTACGAAGGGAGCGTTGCATCATTGCATGTGAACCTCGGGATTGCGGAGAAAGCACGTGCCCGGGGTAAGCTTACTGTACAAGGTAAAGGTAGTCCTCACAATGGACAAAGCGCTACGACGATTACCCTTCTTTTACAAGGTATTTTGAATACTGTTTCTGAGTGTCTTCACGTTATTTTAGTATATACACGCTATTTGCTTAGTCAATGTTGATCATGAGGGCCCCAGGGCCACATGGGCGAAGTGGCGCTTTTAAGTCCATGAGGATCTAGTATCCGTCCAGTGTGCACAACAATGTATTCACCTTGTTCTTCAATGGAACTTGACGTCTTTCTTTCGGTTTCATATTATTCTACATTGGCCTGGAAGGCGAAGTATGACAGACAAGCAAGTCGGATGTTCAACCTTCTTGATATATATATAAATTTCCTGACTCTCGCACTTTTATCGAAATGACCTTCAGATCAGTGCTACCTAGGCCGGGAAGACGTCAGAATGCAAATTAAACCGAGAGGGTATCTGCATGGAAAAACGTAAGCCTGTATGCACGCCTAGGCACGAGAATTTTCCATGCACACCAACCGATACGGCTGGAGAAACGTGGGTACCTGGAGAATGAGGAATTGACCAGTCGTGGGCAGCTATATTGGTCATATAAATGTACACTCGCTGCCAGACGGCAAATGTAGTGGTCCAGGACTTGCTTTCCGACGTGGTAGTCGCATTTGTGGTAGGTCATAGGGTCAGTGTATAGCCGATATCCCAAGGCTACTGTATGTGATATGAAAGAAAAATTAGACTCATAGGGCTCTCATGAATAGCAAAAGTGGCTCTAATAAAAAGGTCCGTCTATCAACTCCAGATTGGCCGGCTATTCATGGTAGGGCAAGAGAGCGCTGGAGGATGACCCCAGGGGATGTCGAGGACCAAGCGCAGCTCATGCATACACCACTACACCACCACACCACATCAGTCTAGGACCCACTCCAGCTACAGTAGACACCTCACTTCCACAGGGGAACGTGGCAGATCATTGCATTACGGAAGAACGGGAGGACGGGAGAACGGAAGGTTTGGTCCTAGATCCTGGGTCCTTGGTCCTTGTTACCTTTGCAGAGGACTCGTATGCATGTACTGACCAGTATTCCCAGTCAGGTCTAATCACCCGAGGCTTCCCCGAATGCTGACGATTCGCCCCCCCCGGTCTCCTCATCACGCCTCACTTTAGGATTGGCTGCTCAGTCATTTTAGCCCGGCCAATGGTAGTACCAGCAAGGCTCAGGGCCATAGCTCCCGTGCCCAGGAAAACAAGGGAAGAAAAAAGGGGCACCATCGGATCATCGAGTGGGGGTGGAAACAGATACCCTGAAATATCTTGCGGTGATTTAGGAAAGGTGTGCAGTGTTTGGTCCAGGCCCTGCGCTAGTCGAATTATCGGCAGTCGTGACCCTCGGGTCGTGCCTAGTGCTTGAACTGGTCATGCCCCGAAATTGGAATTGAAACGGAAATGAGCAGTTGACACTAGGTCACAGGTGCACGTAGAAAATAGCACCCAGGATTGTACGATGTAGGCCATGAACCACGTAGCATAACTGAGGAGAGAAAACTAGAAGATGGTCACGAAAGAACAATAGCCGCCGGGCTTGCGGTAGCGCGTGCAATCACAGCAGGCAAAGCAGGCAGGAAAAGGCCCCCGGTCACATTGGCACCACGTGACATCCCCGACTCCTCTCTCGCCTCAGCTAAACATTTCCCCCCTCAAGCATCATCCGTGTCGCTTTCTACTTCTCTGGGCTGGATCCGTCTGCCTTGGTGGTGATTCTCGTTGGTTCCGTTGGGGCCAAAGGTGGTACGTGCAATCTTTGTCCGCGCTTGCCGACCTAGGAGGCCCATGTTGACATTGCTATTAGCCGCGCTCTCTACTTTTGGAGGCTCCTTTGCTCACTGATCACCTTGCAATCACTGCTCTTGGCCGCGCCATATTCATATATTCGCCTTTGAGCTATTATCGCTTCAAATATCCTCGATGGGTGGAGAGAATACGGGGCGAGACATCTCACCCTCGTCTTCTCCCGAGTCCGCGGGCAAAGCACCCATGACTTCCCCAAATCAAGCCGAATCAACTGGTAAGTCTTTGCGCATACTCGGACTGCATCTGATAAGCAAAAATTTTCGGTCGCTGACTGCCCTGCTTCGTTCAATACAGGCCTCGAGTCGCCCCCCGACCAGCCACCCACTGATGCAGCTGAGATCCAGGAAGCAAACGCTGGCGCATCCTCCCAGCGGGCTTCTTCCTCAGCTGCACCAGCTTTGAGTCAACCGGAGGCCACCGGGGGCTCCAGTGTCTCAAAGAAAAACCACCTTTCAATTCCAATCCCATCGCGAAGGTCTTCGAAGGCAGAAAATCAATCGACCACCGAGAAGACCGAAGAAGCGGCGCACGAGGCACCCTCTCGGAGAGGGTCCAAAGTGAGCATGTTGAGGATTGGAAGAGAGCGCAGTCGTGCGAGTAGTCGGCGATCGCGACGGATGCAGGGCGGAGCGAATGCCGAAAAAGCACAGGAGACAAATACCCCCAGCACAACTGAAATGAATGGCTCCTCAAAGCCGGAGAAAAAGAAGAGCTCCAAGCTCCTCTCCTTCCTGAGCTGCTGCTCTTCGTCTGATGTCGACGGCGACGACTCGGCCTTGCCCCCTAAGAAGACCACCATGCGACCGCCCACTGCGAACCAACTGCCAACACCCGACAAAGCGGAAGCCCATGCCGGTGATTCCAGCACGGCCGAGTCCAGGGATCCGACTTATTTGGATGAGAAGGCGCATATGTCGGTGACTGCAGATCAATCTCACCTGCAGGAAGAGGAGCATACTGCTGTCGCTGAGTCGCAGGGTGAAGAAGCGTCTGGAGCAGTTGCATCCTCTGATGTTTTACCAGTGGGCTCGAAGGAGCACGAAGGTGCTGGCGCGACGGCCAATGGCGTAATTACCGAATCGAAATCGGAGGAAACTCAACAGACCGATGAGAAGGCTGTGGCCACCGAAGAAACTCCTGCTCCCGAGCCGATTACAGAGAAAGCCAAGGCCGTTGAAAGCCAAGATACTTCACACCAGGAGGACGTCGTGCAGACTCAGAATGTGCTGCCTCCTCCCCCGCCGCCGCCAGCTCCCGAGATCGCCAGCGATGCAGGCGAACAGCAATGGCTGCTCCCGCGAGCTTTGCCACACTTGTCGAACAGGAAATGCCTGGTCCTGGATCTCGATGAAACGCTTGTACACAGTAGCTTCAAGGTAAGTCAACCTCGGTCCAATCGTCTAAAAGTGTCGACTCACTCACTGTCTTTCAGGTTCTTGAGCGTGCCGATTTCACCATTCCAGTCGAGATTGAAGGACAGTATCACAACATTTATGTCATCAAGCGGCCTGGTGTGGATCAGTTCATGAAGAGAGTTGGCGAGCTGTACGAGGTTGTGGTGTTTACCGCATCTGTTTCCAAGGTGAGTAGCTCCCGATTCATTGAGCTTCAACATAACAGACGCTGACCCGTCGACCACAGTACGGCGACCCCTTGCTCGACCAGTTGGATATTCACAACGTTGTCCACCACCGTTTATTCCGGGAGAGCTGCTATAACCACCAGGGAAATTACGTCAAGGTCGGCTACCTGTCACCCGTTCTTTTGCTTTCACCCCATCTCTAACATTCATTCAGGATCTTTCGCAAGTTGGCCGTGACCTTCGGGAGACCATCATCATTGACAACTCCCCAACTTCCTATATCTTCCACCCTCAACACGCGATACCCATCAGCAGCTGGTTCTCTGACGCACACGACAATGAACTCTTGGATCTCATTCCTGTTCTCGAGGATCTTGCTGGGCCGCAAGTCCAAGATGTCAGCATGGTCTTGGACATCACGCTTTGATTGTCGTGTCCGGATCTTTCTTACGCCTGAGATTTCCCAGATTCCCCAGATTCCCCTTTGAGCGAGTCCTTTCTTTTGTGTTTTTTGGTGCAAGAAAAGCTTCTTCCTTTACAGCATTTCCCCTAGGATGGGTATCGTCCTTGTCTTCGTTTCTCTCGTCACTCTGCCTTCTCTGACGCCCCTTTGACCCAGAATGGAACTGGTTCCCACCTGAGTCCTGGTCCTCTGTTTGCATCTGTCTTCCTTTTGTCCCATCGAATAGCCCCCACTCAGTTTGGCATATTTTTTTTTTTTCTCTCTGTTTCTTCCAGCCATCGGCATTGTGATCTTACTTATCTGACTGCACTCCGAGAGAGCCTTGCACCCACCATTTCCTAAATCCCCGATTCTTTGCTACGCCCCAACTCCTCCTTTGTTGTTCTTGCCCCAGTCCGCATTCTCCAGTGCATTATGCAGGCGTCTGTTGATTATCATGTACCCGCTGTATCCCCCACACCCTGTCCTTTGCTCCCCCCTTGTGCTTTGTCTTGCTCCCTCGCCAGGCCCAAACTCAGTTGACCAGCGAGAGATCATGCGTTTTTGTTCGCATCAAGTTTCAGTTCTATCGAAGGATACCTGCGTGCAGCGTCTCTAATAAATGTCCTCGACCCTGCCGTGGGAATTTGGACCCTCGCTGGATTGATTTCCTCCCCCCATGCAAAATGTACACGAGTTGATCGGCTACGGCACCTCTATGCTGTATATAGTCTTTGAGAAGATGTCTCATCAGGAATGTCACACTAACTTGGCGCGTGGACTTTGTCTCTTGATCTTATCTCGTAGTCGTGATCTGTACTTTGGTTGAGTTGAGGCGGCGGAAACCCGCATTGAGCTATCTAGCCCGCATTGGGACATGGATGTAGTAAGATCATGGCCTAGCCTCATTTACCCCCGGCACCTGATAAGATGACTTGACCTTGCAATTCTCTTTGATACGCTCTAACACAGGTTCTACGAAGCATCTCTCGCAGCTTCACTGAATATTCAGGCATCGCGGGACCTCGGCCACGTTAAAAAGCTCCCCGCAATCACATTCCACCGCCCGCCACTTGCAAAATACCACCAGCCCACGCCACGCACCATGAAGAACAAGGAGGGATGGGACGGCAAGCTACGGGTTGAGGCCAAACAGGCCGTTATCACGAACCCTGAGGCCCTGGAGGACTCCGACTACTCGGATCCGGAGGCGCCGCCTGTGGAAGAGATCGACGCCGACGAGGGTAAGGATTCGCGGGCCTCAGCAGCCCTGTCAGCAGGATGCAGATCGCTGATAAAATGACAGATCTGTTGGAAGATGAGGACCCAGAAACAGAGGTTCATTCCCGCGACACTGTTTGCTTGATCCGGTGGGCTGACATGTGCACTTTTCTAGGAGATCGACCTCATTCACATGCGTATCAAGTCCCTTGCCGCGCTGCGCTTGGAACGATTCTCTAAACTTCAGGTACATAGTCCGGACAAGGCGCGAGCCTTGAGCTAGATCGCAGAGCCGCTGACGGTCAGATTTTAGAGGTTATGTTTTCGCCAGAACGAAATCTCTCGAATCGAATTCCCATCCAATGTCGCCGCGACGCTAAAAGAACTCGACCTCTACGATAATCTTATTTCGCATATCAAGAACCTGGACGAATTCGATCTGACGACCTTGGATCTCAGCTTCAACAAGATTAAGCATATCAAGAATGTGTCACATCTGAAAAAGTTGACGGATCTGTTCTTCGTGCAGAACAAGATCTCTCGCATTGAAGGGTTAGAGGGATTGACTGAGTTGCGGAATCTGGAGCTTGGAGCCAATCGGATCAGGGTATGATGGGCTCTATGGATATCATTCATACCAGGTAGACTGACGTGTCGTACAGGAAATTGAGAACCTGGAGACCCTCAAGTCGTTGGAGGAACTCTGGCTGGGCAAGAATAAGATCACCGAGATGAAGGCATGTCCCTCACCTGAAACTCAAAGTCAAAGACAAGAAACAGATCTAACGAATCGATAGAACCTCGATGCCCTATCTAACCTCCGCATCATTTCGATCCAATCGAACCGTCTCACCAAGCTAACGGGCCTCTCCGGCCTGCCCAAGCTGGAGGAGCTCTACTTCTCTCACAACGCGGTGACCGATCTCTCCGGCCTCGAAGAGAACACCACACTGCGCGTCCTTGATTTCTCCAATAATCAAATCTCGCACCTCGAGCATCTATCGACCCTCAAGAACCTGGAAGAGGTGTGGGCATCGAACAACCAGCTATCTAGCTTCGAGGAAGTCGAACGCGAGCTGAAGGATAAGGAGAAGTTGCAAACCGTCTACTTTGAAGGGAACCCACTACAGATGAATGGTCCTGCTGTGTATCGGAATAAGGTCCGGTTGGCATTGCCGCACATCACCCAGATTGACGCAAGTACGTATAGCATTCACTTGATAGCATCTCAGATCTTCATGCTTACTTCTTTTTTCAGCTTACGTGCGCGTTTAAGACGGATCTATAATATGAAAGATGGTTATAGAGAGATGATGTTCATGACGGTGTTTTCAATAATTCTGTCACCATCTTCTACTCTGTATGGTGGGAGTATGTTCTATGAGAAACGAAATCGGTCATTTGCACCACACTTTGTAGCCAGGATAACTTATGTGCGAGATATCCTTAATACAAGAGAAAGGATTGAAAAAACCGGAACCAGAAAACCAAAAGCAGTATGTTGGTACAAGTAAATTCGGGTATAGAGCAGAAGAGAAACTTCAAAATACTGTACAATCTCGCCCGGGCTCAGAAGCAAAAAAAATCTTCTGCACACCTCAGACGAGAATCATCCTCTGTCCTTCTTCGTCTCCGTCAAATGCCCAATCCATTCCTCTCCCATCCTCTCAAATCCCTCCTTCATCTTCTCCTCCTCTTCTTTCTCCTTCGCCCACTTCTGCATCTGTTTCGAAACCCTACTCAGCCCCGTCCTCGGTTTCTCTTCCTCACCCTCCTGCGCCTGTTCCGTTCCCACCTTGACCCCATTCTTCCGCTCTAGTCCTTCCTTCCAAAGCCTCATCAAGCTGCGCCCATCATCGAGCATGATCTGCTCCTCTTCTGATCGGAAGTTATTTCGAATCCAATGTTTGCGACTCCTTTGCAAGACATCGGCTAATCCTGTCAATGGCACGCTCCGATACATGTCCTGGAATATCGCTCCTTTCCGGACATCCGTTCCAATTCCCCATGCCCCGCGGAACGGGTTGCGGTTCTGAGATACCCAGTGATTATGTCTGGATTCTTGGATCGTGCAAGTTATCGTTCTCGGTGAGGATTTGGCGGCCGAGTTTGAGGTTGAGGTTGAGGTTGAGGTTGAGGTTGAGGTTGAGGTTGAGGTTGAGGTTGAGGTTGAGGTTGAGGTTGAGGTTGAGTCTGAGGTCGAGTTCGAGTTCGAGGTAGGCATGGAAGAGTCTGGTGTGACTGTAATGTGGATTGGAGAGGCGGCAACTGCACGATGAGCCGAGTCGCTGGAGTCGAAGATGGCAAGGATGGTTTTGTCCTTGTGCGGGTTTTGGTTTTGGATGTTGTACTGCGTTGGATTAGCGGGTAGTCTTTTTCTGCGCGGAGGTGTCTTTACTTTGCCGTTCTTGAAGGCTGTCACCTCGCCGAATTTCTGTAAAGCTGCTAGAATTTGTCGACTCTCATGAAGATTCTTGGTAGCCGGCGTTATGCTGATGTGCACGTGTGAGGCCATAGCCTCGAGGAGCGCCGCTCCGGATTTTGCCGTGGCTGCCATGGTGAGGGTTGGAGATGCGGAGAAGAGAAAGTGTCGATCGACGCGGTCGATGCTTGCCGCGCTCTTGGCATTCGAGCTATGTACACTGGCCACTCACGTTTTTTTTTAATTTTTGATGTTTCATGCCTTACGATTCTATTTCTATTCAAACTGGTCAAGGTAGCTGGTGAATATGTTCATTGCTATTTATTCATTTCGCGCAACTCGTTGCGGGTCATATGTTCAAAATTCGTCAAAATACGTGAGTTTTCCACCACGAAGCTATGTACTCGAAAGCGGCTAGTATCTCCCTTTAGAAGATGGGGATAGGGAGGCCATACTAGTGAGAAGGTCAGCACTTGAAGCAATGGTCCAGAGACAAGAACAACTTACAGCAATGGGGTCATTGAAGCGCAGACCCTTGTCCAGGGCACTGATAGACTCAAGCTCACTGGCCTCCAAGTCGAAGTCGGTGACCTGCAAGTTCTGCGCCAGACGAGTAGGGTTGTTGCTCTTGGGAATAACAGCAATCTTGCGCTGCGTAGCCCAACGAAGCAGAATCTGTGCCGGGGTACGGTTGTACTTCTCAGCCAGACCCTTAATGACATTGTGCTCAAAGAGAGGAGGAGTGTCCTGCGCATGCTTGAGGTCCAACTCCAGGAAACTCAAAGGTCCGAAGGACGAGTAAGCGGTAATGGCAATACCCTCACGCTGGGCATAGTCCACCAAGCGGGTCTGGGTGAGGTAGGGGTGGTGCTCGATCTGGAGAGTCGCAGGACGAATACGGGCGTAACGGAGGAGATCCATCAACAGCTGAGCGCTGAAGTTGCTAACACCGATGCTGCGAGCCAGCTTCTGGTCCACGAGACTCTCCATGGCGGTCCAGGTCTCTTGGATGGAAGCCTTACCCAACTCAAGCTTGTCCTCGGCGTTGGTCCAGCTGGGCGGGTAGCGCACGCTGGGGTCGACATACTTCAAGGAGATGGGGAAGTGCACAATGTACAGGTCGAAGTAATCAACGCCCCAGTCAGCCAGCTGCTTACGGCAGATAGGAGCCACGCGCTCGCCGTCGTGGAAGCTGTTCCACAGCTTGGAGACGATGAAGAGGTCCTCGCGCTTCACGATGCCCTCCTTGATGGCACGGGCGACACCCTGTCCGGCCTCTTGCTCGTTGCCATAGTCTGTGATTTCAATCGTCAGTATGGAAGGGCACGCCAGAGGTGGCGGCGATGAGACCCAAGGGGAAGACATACCGCAGGCGCCGTCGAAGAGACGGTAGCCGGCCTTGATGGCCTCATAGACCTGGTCCGCACAGGTGTCATTGTTCACCTTCCACAGACCGAAGCCCACGAGGGGCATTTCGTAGCCGGAGTTAAGCTTAACGGTAGGAGTAGACATTTTGGTGGGGGGAATCGCTTTCAAGCTGTCAGTGGTAGCTCAACAGCAACGGGTGGTAGGCAGACTGACCAAGAGGTGTAAATTTGACAGAAAACAAGGTCCCAGCGGGCTTCCCCAATTCTTTTAAAAGACTGGTTCTATCGCATGCCACCTTCCTGTTTCATCATTCCAGGCTAAAGTGCGTGAGGCGTCACCCCTCCACACGAATCTATGGATTTCTGGGGCCCCACCGCGTGGCCGGTTAAAATGGTCGGTCGGCTAAAAGGAAAGATATTTATCCAAGTGTACAAAGTAGATGGATTTAGAATCGACTCGAACATCTAGCTCTCTAGAGACCACCCCAACTCCCACGCCCTTGCCCTCCATGCTCCGACCATAGGAAAAGATGAATAAAATAGTAAGAAATGAAAAAGAGAAGGAAAAAGAAAAGAAAAAAAGAAAAAGTCACAGGTATAAAACGGGTACAGGCTTCCAGATGATTATCATTACCAATAAATGTCAAATTTTTTTGTCTTCATCAAACCGAGTCCACCGGCCCATTATCGGCGTAACCCGTGTTTGAATGCTCGGGGCCAGCCCCATGCATGTTAGATCCGTTGGACATGCGCCCAACAATTTTGTCCATCAAATCCTCCGGCGGCATGAGTCCGTCGAAGTGGTGTGGCTGCTGCGACTCGCGCGAGGCAGGCACCTGGTGCTCGGACTGGAAGGGCATATGGTGGTAGCCACCGTTGCCAACATCGCCAGGGATCGAGGAAGAATGGGCACCCCATGATGCCTGGCCATGGCTCAGATCATCGAGGGATTGCGTGCCCGGGAAGAAACCGTTCAACACACTGTTGCTATCATGGATGTTGACGCTGTGCTGTTGCGATGGCACATATTGACTTGTGTCGTGGCCCATGCCGTATCCTAGATTTGGATGAGCCAGAGGCAAGTCATGCATGTTCATCATCATGGGTCCACTGCTCGAGACGTTCAGGCTAGTGGGCTGCGATGACTCGTTGGGCAGGCTGGAAGAGAAGGAATCCAGCACGGAGCTGACAGCAGTCTTGTCGCCCAAACCATCCTCAGGTTTGGTGATGGAACTCATGAAGTCGAGGTGACTCGACGAATTAAAGATATTAGCCACGTTGTCGTGGGAAGATTGGTACAGAGGCCATTGAGACTGAGACTGGCCCTGGTGAATTAGGTCTTGGGGTTGAGGCGCCTGGTAGACGTGCTGAGTAGGCTTATTGAGAAGAATAGAATCAAGAGAGAGCGGGGGCAGATCAACTCCAGAGCTTTGCCGAGGGCTATTAGTAGTAGTGCGGTCTGGGGGTGGGATCAGACGGCGCCATGTGGTAGTGCCGACCTCTCCAGGGCGGGTCTGGCGGAATTTCCAGACGAGAATGGCCATACGCTCACTCTCCTCGCCGTTGTGGCTCTGGTATTGATTCGACATGCGGCGAGAGCTGGGAGCAGCTCGAATCTCTTGTACTGCAGACAAGGAGCGGAAGAAGCGGCGAGTACGCTCATCGGTGGCATGGACTGACTCGGGTTGGCCCGAATCCTCGGCAATGCGCTTATCCTGGGTTAGCTCAGTGAAGAGCTTCGCCCACCAGGAGGATTCGAAGAGAGGCTTGACCTTGGTTGATTGAGGCTTGGGCAGATCATGGTATGTCTCCCAAAGTTCCCGGCCATCTTCGTAGAGGCGAGTGCTGCAGGTCCAGTTGTCCATCTGGTTCACCATGAGGACATCTCCTGCAGTGGGGTGACCGAAGTCAAGGTCGAGTTGGATACCGAGTCGAGAGCCCGAAGGGGGAAAGTCGGTCATCAATTGCAGGTTGACTTCCAGCATGATGATATCACAATCGAGAGGACCATTGAGGTCATCAATAAGAGAAGAGACATGTGGGAAAGAAGTTCGCCATCCACTGACGTTCTCCAGAGGCATAGGCGGCGCAGGGTGGTGCAGGTCACCTTGCAGCCGCGTGTATGCATGCAAAGCCTTGTCAATGCGATTGGCCTGCTGGGGCGCACTCACCCACATGTCGAAGCTGAAGCCATGAATGCTCTTCGTGCCGGCCTCCTGCATGTTGGAGCCTAAGGTATAGTGAGGCGGAGGAAGGTCGCCTCCATATGATTGCATGGATAACCTCATGGGATCGTGGTATGAGGGGTGTGCGTGAGCTCCGTAATGATTAGAGGCAGTGTGATGGTCCATCGAGGATGTCCTCCACTTAGGTCCCGTGGTCGAAGAGTGGCTATTAGACCGCTCTGGGGTGGATTCTCGGACCAGTCGCTCCCCTATACGTCCGTATTAATACATGGATGCGGAAATACTCCCGGTCGACACTCACAGTCGGGATCTCCCTTGAGGAACGAGTCAAGGACCTGAAGATGACTTGACACCTGCTTCCGGGTTCTTCGCTTGCCGGTCAACTTGAAGATGTACTCGGCGATCAGCTCGTTTCGTCCATAAGACTTTCCACGCTCAGACCACTTTCGTCGACCCATAGGAGGGTTGGCTTCAAGAGCTGCACTATTGTGTTAGAATCATGTAAATTTCCACACAAGAAAGAATTTGGATCACTTACCCTGCTGGAAGGCATCTTCCAACTCATCAGACCACACAGGCTCCCCATCCTTGCCCGTGTCACGTCGAGGACGTGCCCGGTATTCCAAGTACTTCTGGGACTTGAGGTAGCTGCGACCCCGTCTGGGGGCTACATTAGGTCCAACAGAATGAAGACGTCTCAGCTTGCGTGCATGAAGCCGAGCAGCCACGGCCTGCTGGTGCATGCTCGCAGCAGGGACATGGTGGGGAATAGATTGAGGATACTTGTAAGCCAACTGCTGGAGATGTTCTTCACGAGTGGGATCGTGTGACAAGGCATCAGAATAGGACTGGACATTGCCAGAGGTATTCTGCAAAACCCGATCAGAATGAGCACCGACAGAATCGAGTGACGGTTGGCTCTGAGGCATGAGGCACTCAGGTTGCCAGTCAGCAGCCATGGCGGACCAAGGACAGGCTTCGGGGTTCTCGAAAAGAATGACAGATTCCAACGATTCAACGAGGAGGGAAGTAGAGAAGCACCGCCGAATGCTTACTGCCTGGCAAAGAACGCAGCACCGTCACAAACGGATACCCAAGAACGCAGAAGATGGAAGAGAATGTCAGAGCCTGGGAAAGAGAATGTGAGAGCGAGTTGGATGGTGTTTATAGGAACTCCATATCTCCCCTGGGAGAGGGATGTTGCCGCAGTAGTAGCATTGCCCAGGTTCGCTCGGTCTCGCACCACGACCCTCGAACGCCATACTCCTACACAGGTCCCAACCCGCGCCGCGTCCAGTCGTGTGGAGAGCACAAGGACACCCGCTGTCCTTGCCTGCAGCAAATCAGGAGTCCCGAAGGGCACGATAATGAAGCAAAGGTCGCCAGATGCAAGGGATACTGGGGCAGCACGATCCAGTGATGAGGAGTTCGGAGATTTTGTGCTGCACGAAGTCACCGTCGAGGGCATCCGCTCGGACCAGCGGTAACCCGTGTTGACATCCAGCTGCGAGCGATCAGTGGCAATGTCAGGCTATGAGGAATGTTGGATGTTCAACGACGTCGGTGATTGACGGGTTGACCCGGTCTGGAATGCTCATCATCTGAGAATAAACAAAGCGAATTGAACTAGCACTGGAATGTAGAGCCCCAGATCAGCTTTCGGGGAAGTGCAAAATAACTCGCGACCCTATCCAAGGTGGAGGTGAGAAATAGACCCTTAGTGAGGGTTCAGAAGGAGTATACAAGAATTTAGGGCTAGTGCGGGAAGGGCGCAGGAACACCTGCACCTCGGGAAAATCGTAGCAACTGCAGCCGCAGGAACGTGTTGGGGTATCTCTTTGCTCTGACAAGTACAATAGGAAAAAGGAAAAAAAGAAAAGAACAAGTACAGGTACAGGTACATGGCCAAAGTCCACTTTTTTTCCCTACGCAAGGGATACCATGACCCAATGATCTTAATCCATCAGTCGCCCTTCTTGCAGGGAGAAAGGAGCCGGATTCTCAAGCTTCCTCCTCCTGGCCTCCTACAGTGAATTTCTTCCGCCCTCCGCCCGTGAGCTGTTGGATTCTGACCCTGTCCACCTGTTCCCCTACCTTCTTTTCTAACCTCGCGAGCTCCTCCTCGGGATCGACGGCCTCCTCGTTTGCGAATTCCAGCACGAGTCGTCGACCCAGAAGATGCGTATTTTTCAACGCGTCCATGGCATTTTCAGCTTCACGAGCACTGATAAAGTCCGCAAAACCGAATCCACGCGCTGTGCGATCGAACTTCTGCGGAACTCGGACGGACCGCAGTTGACCGTAGGCCCCGAACAGTGACCGAATGTCCTTCTTGGTGACCTGGAAAGGCAAGTTCTTGATGATGATCTTCGTCCTTCTCGATGCAATTTTCTTGGCGGTATCTTCCCGTCTCCGCTCCTCGGCAGCATCCATGCCCTTGTGGGAAGCACGGATCACCAGCTCGTGGCCATCCAACTTGTACCCATTCATAGCAGCTAATGCTGACTGGGCTTGTGCCTTGGTCTTGAACTCTGCAAAGCCGAAGCCCATGCTGAGTGTCTGACCGGGCTTCTTGGGGTCAGGCTTGGTCTTGATGCGGCCCGTAACGAAGCCGTCCAGCGGCCGGAAGACCTCCAAGAACTTCTCGTTGGTAGTTGCGAAAGCTAGATTTTTGACAAAGAGGGTGGTCGTGAAAGCGCCCTCGATTTCGTCTGCCGCGAAGGTGTCGGAGGTAGAGAAGCCCTGGTCCTTGCCCTTCGTCTCAAGTGCAACGTCCTTCGGGGCTACATTTGGATCAAACAGGTCCCTGGGAGCTTTTTCCAAGAAGAGAATCGAGTCGCCCATCTTGCGGTAGGCGAGACCCTTAAACGCCTTTTGCGCTTCATCGGGCCTCGCGAACTCGACAATGGCGATGGTGCCACTGGGCGGCATCAACAATCGAATGATCTTGCCATAAGGTTCGAAAAGCTTCCGAAGCTCCTCGCTCTTAACCCCGTAGGAGAAGTTCTTGACCAAGATTGCAGTGTTCCCACGTTCCCGGTGCTTGAAAGCATCGATGTTTACTCCATTGGCAGCGAAGTAGGCCTTTGTCTCCTGAATAACATGCGTTTCAGCATGTGCCTGCTTCACAGCGGCGTCAGAAGAAGTGGGATCCAGCAGTTCTGATTTAGAAATTCCTAGTCGTTGAGCTACCGATGACATGACGGCATCAGACTAGATGAATGTTAGCCTTAACTCGACTTCCCTTCTAGACCAAATCAACTTACGTTCATGTAGAGGGAGTTCCAACTGAACGTGGAAGATGTAGCATTCATTTTCCGTTTAATCTGATTTTGCTTCTTCAATGGAAGCTTCGACAAGTCGTATTCATCTATCTTGTACGTCTTTTTCTCGGAAGCCGGGAGGATGTGCAAGATACGGCCTTGAAAGTGCTTGCCATCGAGGTCCTTATAGGCATCAACAGCACCATCCGCATCTGCATACTGGACATAGGCAAAACCCTTGCTTGTCTCAGTGCGAGTATCGAAAGCCACATGGATCTGCAATCCATTTGAATTAGCACACGATCAAAATAAATATTGTGAGGCAATGTGTAAATGGATTCGGGTTGCTCATTCAGATAAACAAGAAGCATCTACTAAAATCTCTTGACCTGTTGAAATCATCTGCCTTTGGCATAAGATGTCCCTATCAGGAAGATCATCATACGAGCACTCTACCGGATGACCGGTGAGTTGGATGGGGAAGGGGGAGGGGGAAAAGGTGGAAAGATGAGAATAAAGGGTACTAACCTCTTCGAGTTTTCCATATGGAGCAAAAAGAGGCTGGAGATCCTCCTCTTTGATGTCGTAGGCCAAATTCCTGAGGAACAAACGGGCAGAGGCACGAATCAAATCAATATTTTGATCATTGATCGGTTCCTGCTCTTCCCGATCGGGGATGTCTTCAACTGCATGGTCATCATTAGTTGCGGGCTCGGTCATGATATCCTCGGACCCGATGTTCTCGATTGCCGCAGTGCGGGATTCAATATTGGTCCGACGGGGTGGCTCAACCGGTTCCTCTTCCTGATGGATTTCGAAATCAGCCTGCTCATCCTCATCAAGAAGACCCAAGAGGCGGCTTGTCTTCGACCGGAGCCAGTCAGCATCCGATACGGGACCGGCCTCTTGTTCTTGTGCCTCCGCCTCTTCCTGAGCAAGTGACGCTTCACCATCATCCGCAGCGCCATCCACAGCCATGGGCTGAGACTGCTCTTTGGCAGCAGGTTCCTGCGTCCGGGCTTTCTTCGGATGTGAAGGTAGCTCTTCAGTTACACTGTTATCCTCAGTTGCTTGGTTAATGGCCTGTGAAGGCTGCTCTGATGGCTGGATCATGTCATCATTTGCCCAGGTACGGGTCTTGGAGTTGGCCATTAAAGACATGTACTCCTTCAGCTTGGGGTCATCTGCCTTTTTCTCGGCGTCCCTCTTGCGCTTGAGCGCATTGTCAGCAGTCTCCTGTGCATCAAGTCTCCGTGTGGGGTGAGCCTTGTCCGACTTGGAATCAATCTACAAATATACTGGTCAGTCTCAAGACCATCTGAGTGGGTCAGCGGGGGCGAAAATAAAAAGACACAAAAATGATCGAAGCGACAATAAAGCTGTCACGTACCGGTCGAGCAAGATCTACCGAGATCTTGGACATCCTCATGAATGTCTTGTTGAAGTAGCGTGCAGCTTCCTTGGCAACTTCATTGCTTTTGAAGCCAACGAAGCCCATGCGGCGCTTTGGCAGCACATGGGCATCCGTGACTTGGAATCGTCCTGCAAAATGACTGCGAAGCTGGTCATTGGAGCAGGATGGCGGAAGACCACTGACAAACACCCGAGTTGACTCCATTTTGGTGTATTGTGGCTGGAAAAGCCTTGAGGCAAGTTCAGTAGTAGAAAGCTTCGGAGAAAACTTTTTTTTTTGCGTCTTGTATGGTCCGAGGCGGTGAGAAGAGCGGCCATGTGGGACTTGTGGGCAGTAAGGACGAAAGCGGTGAAGGATAGCCTCGACGCGCTCGATCGCCGTGCAGCTTGATTGTTTCAACGAACACCCCTCACGCTGCAAAGACCGCTATTTACGAACTTACCGGATCTCTGTGATACTGCCTGCCCGCTACAATGGCCACTGAGAAGAAGGACAAGATGGAGGGTAAGATGGCTCGTTTCGAGGCTAGTGACTGGTGACTAACCGTTGTGACAGCGCAAATCAAGTCCGTGGACATGGTACGAGACGATGACATTCGCATTTTCTGGTCAGGCTCTTACATAGTGATATAGACGGAGGATATGCAGCAAGAGGCCATTGCCCTTGGTAGGAATCCTGGATAACCCCCGCAGATGGGATTGCCACTGATTTCTTAGCGATCGAGGCTATGGAGAAGTACCACATTGAGAAGGTATGTGCAGATTCAATTCCCCCGCAAAGATCTGGATCTAGAATGTGTGACTAATGGTTTGTAGGACATCGCACAGTACATCAAGAAAGAGGTCTGCCTCGCCCCGCCCCCCCTACCTACTCGAATCTCCTGCTCATAACCACTCTAGTTCGACTCCCGAAAGGGTGCTACCTGGCACTGTGTTGTCGGCCGGAATTTCGGCAGTTTCGTCACTCATGGTCAGTGCAGCAACAGTTCATTCCGATCGAGATCCACCGCTGACTCTCTCCGCAGAGACCAAGCACTTCATCTACTTCTACCTCGGCCACTGCGCCATCCTCCTCTTCAAGACCCAGTAAATTAGATGACTGGGGTCACAATAATAAGCTTGGGGGCTTTCAGGGAGAAGTCTGGCATTTGCCTTTGACAGCGATATTTTTGTTTGTGCTATGACTTTCTCAGTTGTTTCGCCAGAGCGCTTTCCATACGAGAGAACTACAGCATCCTGTATACAAATTCAAACCAAATACTGATGATACCACACCCCAAATCCCAAGTTTTCCAAAGGCGTCCAAGATGTCCAACATTGAGTGTGAAGCAAATATATCTGTGTTTCGTAGAATGTCACATGGGCCTCACGTGCCGTCCCGCCAAGCAGCCAAGCCACAGCTGCCTTGATCGATGTTTGCGGTGCATCCTTTCCTCCTTGACATCTCATCGACATTATGGCGATCTGTATAACCTTTGGAACTCATGGTAAGTCGCCACACCTCTTAGTGTTACATATATTGGACCCTGGAGTGGACCCGACGCCTCAGCTCGGTGAGGCGTCGCGTGTTTACGATGTGGCTCCATTGCCCCATCTATATCACGGGAGACTGACACGACCGGCAGAGTTCTCGGGCATGCTCGAGGGCTATGAGAACGTCCGTGCTTATTGTTACAACTGTAGGTTCTGCCCTTGATGATTATTGACTTCTCAGGGAAATCCTTCCTATGGACACTACTGACGTATGTCATAGGCCAGCACTGGAACGGCCACTGTGTTACTCGATGGTAAGTATCTCCACTTTTATCCGTGGATGGTCTTTGGCTGACAAGATGAAAAGGCCTTTCTTTACCGTGTGCTTCATCGTAAGTTTTCGTCTCTGGTCCCCGGCATTTGATCCTCCTAACTGACATGCCCTTTTTAGCCTCTGATTCCCCTCTCCACGCACAAGTACAAGGTAAGTACATCTCGTTGATTAGACTGCCTTCTTTCACCTTCTGTCATTTTGTTGGCGTTTATTAATCCCTCTAACAAACAAAATAGGAGGTTGTATGCTACACCTGCCGCTTCAGTCAAGACCTGCGGTAAGTCGTACTAAAAATAATCCATTACCCAACATCTGACAATTGAAAGGGACCGGCCTGACATCACGCCGGACACTCGAGCACCGCCAAACATGCAATGGGGACCACAGCCACCTCCCCAGGCGTACGGAGGTTGGCAGCAACAGCAAGACCCTAGCAAACAGCAACCTCTCCAGCAACCACCCCAGCAGCCGCCTCAGCAAGAGTCCATGAACTATAAGTAAAGTGAACTGCAGCATTAACCTTTTTTTTTTTCCTCTCGGGAGATGTCTTCAAGATTGGACTGTGTGGCCGGGGATGCGGTTGAGCATGCGTGTTTCGCACTTTACGTGAATTCTTCTATGGCGTAGGTATATGATTTCGGTTCAAATATTCCTAGCAAAATGCAAGATACCAGCAATACCCTTCGTCTCAGCAAAGGAAAAAGAGAGCGAAAATATGTAAAAATGTTCATTTCAAACTCAAACTCATAACAGGGGTATAAAAAGCGACAAACCCACCCAAACCCCCATAGTCAAAAACCAATACCGGTAACTGCTACATCTTCCAAGCTCAATAAGTCTCCAAGTCCTTGCCCTTCTCCTCGACCTGCTCCGCAGGCGTCGCCACACCCGAAGGTTGCGAGTCGTACGTTTTTCTCCCCTCATGAAGCCTAGGTTTCTTACCCATAAGATCAAGACTCATCATACGCACAACGCGAACGATACTTTCGCGGCCTTCATAAAGCGGGAAGATCACGACTCCAAATAGAGTACAGAACAGCCATAGGATTCCAACAACAACCCAGCCAGTAAAGAACTTCTTGCTGAAAACGTACGAGGTTCCGTACATCGGGATTGGCCAGAGGATCAACATCGCAAAGGCCATGAAGATAGTCAATGTGCGCGAGTAAAAGGCTGCTTTGTTCAGCTTGCGCATTTCTTCCTCGGATTGTTCTTGTGACGGGCCATGTTCACCAGGCACGAGCTCTAGGTCGACGTGCGCAGCGACGGCGACTTCTGTGTCGTCGACTTTGCGAATTGCACGCATGGACTCGTAGTCGTAGTTCTGGGGGCCGAAGACGTAGGTGAAGATCGGGACGAAGACGATAGGGCTTAGTAGGGCGGCAACGTTGCCTGCCAGCATGGGATAGTTGTCTCCGGTGGTAGTCACGGTCAGGATCCCGTATTGTGTCTTGGCCGTGACTAGCCACGCGATCAAGGAGACGGCGAGACCTAGAGGTGGGGATGCGGCGGCGGCGATCCAGTTCTGGCCTTTCCAGAGGAGAGTCATGGCACCGGGGAAGACGGCGGAAGAGATGATAACGCCCATGAGGAGGTAGAGGTATCCCATTCCGATGCCTGCGTAGTAGAGGCCTGTTGCAAAGCCGGCCATGATGATTGAGTAGACAATGCAGGATACATGGGAGATCCAAACGAGTTTCTTGCCTTTGGCGGACGGCTCGATATAAGCTTGGTAGATGTCGTAAGTGAAGATGGAGGAGACAGCAATCAGTTGAGCGGAGAAAGCGGACGTGACGGCCATGAAGATCATAAGTGTCGTTGCGACGGCTCCACTGTAGCCCAGTAGTTTGACTGCTGCGAAGGGAAGGACGAGCCCGGCTGTCACGTCGTCGCTGCTGAGACGTTGGGAACCTTCGAGGGCCAGGGCTGAGATGCCGAGGGTGCTGGCACAGAGCCAGGGAATGGCGAACCAGCACAGTCCTCCGATAACGTAGCCGGGGAAAGCGTGAATTGGGCTTGCGGCAATGGCTATTTCAATTAGTTTCGAGTTGAACTTGCTAGGGCTTTGGCTATTATACCTTTGTTGTAGTAGCCGTTGTCCAGGAAGACAGTTCCAAAATTACCTGAAAACATGGTGAGTAATTGATCTGTACTTGTTTGAACAAAGTACCGAACTCACCAATCAAGTTTATAACCCAGAAGATGCCACCTTCCTTAGAACGCATGGTCAAATAACTGCCCTCGGCATTACCCTCAACAGGATGAGCCTTTGCAGCCGCCACCAAAGCGTCATACACTCTGCCGGGCGAGCCCAGCTCCGCATTGGTAGCGTAGGCCGAGAAGGCAAAGAGGAAGATCACGACCAAGATAACCACGGTGTGCAGATAATCGGTAATGAAGGTTGCCTTGATACCTCCAAAGATAGTATACAGCACCACCCCGATGGGAAGCAAGAAACAGGCCGCCGGGGTAGACACGCCAGTCAAGGAAGTCATGACAGCCGAGCCACCGGTGAGTAGCATGGCCGTGACGAGAATATTGGTCATGAGGCAAAAGACGATGAAGACAACATGCACGGTAGTGCCATAGCGGGCGCGGATCACTTCAAGGAAGGTATGGGCGTTGGGTGCGCGGCGCTTTAGCTCAATAGCCAGAGTTGCGAAGAGAAGAATTTGAACGGTTGCGCCTGTTAGAGGGTTGCCTGTCAGTCATATTCTGCGTGTTATCCTGCATGGTCGACTTACCCGAAGCATAGAAGAAGGGTCCCGAAATGCCATATTTGTACGCCACTGCTGAAGACTGAAGCAGTGTCGCTGCCCAGGTCCAACTACTCACGACTGCAGCAGCGACCAATCCAGACTTAACCGAACGTCCGGCCGTTGAGAACATTTCAGAGGTCTGGACTTCATTCTGGTATCTAGATCGACAATGTCAGTTGCCATGTCTAATATAGGGTGGTGGCTTCCATTCACCTCTTCAACGCCCAGGTGATAAAGATCATCAGCAGTGCAAAGGCAAATCCCAGTCCCAGAATAATGCCATAGCCAAATCCTTGGGACAAAGGCGCCGTAAAGGTAACGGTCCCAGACGACATGACTTGGATCGGACCCGGCCAGTTCAGGCGATATGCTTATGTAGTCGAGCCAAAGGATGGGGCAAAGACTCGAATCGATTCAAATCAAGCTCAGAATCCACAATATATCAACTGGGATTAGAATGAAATGGTAAAATTGATAGTTTCTAACGCTTAATGGAACATGAACATGAACATAAACATGAACCCCAGGAGCCAGCGATCTTTATAAAGACGCACGCATGTGCAGATATTCCCCCGTACACAGACCCAAGCTCCGAATTCGCAGGCAACTACCCCGGCAGGAAGTACGATGCTGATCCCCGGGTTTAGATAGTCGAGTCTGATAAGAACCGGATTCTCGTAATGGCCTCAGGGTCGCGCCGACGGCACTGGGCGACGGCGAACATAGGGAGAATGTTCTCCACCACTCGCAAACCCGAAATACATCCGCCAATCTTGCGCTGAAAATGAAGTCGGATAAAGATGACTGCGTTATCTCTCCAGTCGACAGCCAATCACAGTCCCTGATGCCAAGACCGGAGATAAGGCTTCTGAAGACAGACCCATTACGTGCAATTCGTGCATCGAGGTGGATCGGGGAAACTAGGAACGAGGGACTGGGGAACTAAAAATTAGGGTGATAAAGATGAAGTGATGAGCATATGCTTACTCGATGCCTATTGTCATTCGTGATTAACAGTAGTTCAAGAGCTGCCCCACTACTTTTAAGGTATCGGCAGTCAACCTTGGTATGACTGTGCGGATTATGTGTGGATTCACGAGGATAAAGGTTGGCCCGCCAGCCATTGCCCCGAGATCTGAACCCTAGGGTCAAGCCTACTGTCGAGGGCTGGGCTCGGTGGTAGGGTCCTTTGAACGCTCTACGTAAACGCTATTCCCCTTCTGGATAACACCGAAACGAAAGAGTGAATGATCCAGGTTTGAATGAGGACTTCATTAATGATTTAATGCAATTGACTCTGATATGATACAGACGCTTCGATGTCCTATTGGCCCCCTCGGTAATCCTGCCTTCTCGCTGCACAGACAGCAAGACAAGGCTGGGCCCCAGACTGCGGCCAGAAAACCCGTGGCGACAGGACATGACCTATACGGCAGATAGATCTTTGGTGCTCATGCCCAGCACCGCAAAACAGCAAAACAAAACACCACACATGTCGAGAAATTGGGGGACGGTAGTCGATGCTGGTGATCCCGGGGCCACCTTCAATGGAAAGGACAAATGTCACGGGGTATAGGGGAGGAAGGAAGGTTGGGTGGAAAGAATTTGGAGTTGAGTGCCCGCAATCTATGTCGACAGCAGATGGCCGCGCCACCGATCGCGAGAGCGGAGAGTTATTGGCGGAGAGACACTTATGCGGAGAACTTGCGGGTGATCTTGGCGATGACTATGGCAATAATTAGTACCCCAGTTCATTTAAGGTCTGACATGGAAACGTAAAACATACCGTGAAGACCAACAACCGAGAAGATGAAGCCCAGACTCAGCACCAGAACAACGACGGGGTCAACACGGAGACCGGGGCTCTCATCGGTGTAGAGTTTCAGCATGGTACCGGAGGAACCACCGGCACCAGCAGAGCGGGTAGAGCTCGGACGGGCATTGCGCAGAGTCTCCTTGTGGTCGGCAGCAGCACGGCGGCGCATGGCAGCGCGAGGTCCACCAGGGGGAGTGGGCGAGGAGGGACGGCTGACGGAGGAGCCAGAGGCGGCAGCGGCGGCACCAACACCCTTGGAGTCAGCGCCGGACTCGGCGCCCGAGGTGAGAGGAGAGGCGGGACGGGGGGAAGCCTGGAGATGGAGAGTCAGATAAATGTTGAATTTCGTGAAAGGAGGTGCAGTGGTGGGAAATGCAAAGATCTGTGGGATCACTGGGGTGTCGTGAAAAGATCAATTGGGCTGAAGTCGAGCTTACCATTGTGTTTGAATGAAGATAAGAGATTGCAAGAGAAAAGGAAAGGAGAGGGAGTGGAAGGAAGTTCGGGGAAGGAGAAATTGCGGAGAGAGTTGCAGTTGAGGCCACGATCGCGGTTTCCCGTTTGGTTACAGGGAGCGGTAACTATACCGTAACCTGGTCACTCATGTGCCTATTTAGATGGAAATTACAGTAATACACTTACATTGATCCACCAATCAGGGACATGTGACCAGTAGCTTCTATAAGAATTTGGAGTTGGGCTCAAGTACTGAGAGAAGCACAAACTTAAGCACGGTGAAATAAAAACAATGACCAAAAATCTACTTGCAAATTCCCTACTACTTCTTAAAAGTTGGACAGAGCCCCGAAAGATTCTATACATATGTTGGGGGGAACCAACCCCGAGACATTCAGGCACTTAGGATTTTCTTTCCAGCGAGAATTGGACTTCCATCCAGTGGTCGCCATGACCAAGTTAACAATCGAGAAAAGCCTACTTCATTGAAGACATAGGAACACTGAGGCATACGTATGACTGAGTCATAAGGTTGAATCATACTATTCTCAACTGTTTGAAAACTTTACCTCCGCCATCCTTATCTACTTCCCGACTACGGAGATTGGAATTGAGATCATAGATTGAAAATTTGAATTCCTTAAAATATAGAACAAAATCAAGGTCGTTGGGAAATGCCAAAGGGCACTGCACTGTCATAAATGACATGGGGATGGGACACCCCGGGAATCATATCCAGATAAAACGCCACCGGTGCTCTCGTGAAGGATATGTAAAGGCCAAAGGAAAGTAAAATCACAGAAGTTTTCGGCCCCACGGCGAGGAAATTCGTGTTGAGGGGAGGAAAATTTGCAGCTTCAACGCAGGTAATGTATCGTGTCGAAGGACCATAAAATGACACGCAAGATGACAGGCTGAAATAAACAATGTGCAAGGACAAGAATCACAAGGGGTAAAATAATGAAAGACCGCTTCATGTCCAATGGTGGGAGATCACGCTATGAAATACAATGCGCTTCTGATCTCTCGAGATCAGTCGATCATCATCCGAGACGGGACCTGGCCGGCAATATTGGAAGAGAGCTCGGTGGTCTTCTCCTCGCTGGGCCCCCTCTTCTTGTTGATGTGCGGCTTCAGGCCACAGTTGAAGTTGTTTGCGCACATGCATGCGTTGACGATGGTGATCACGATCAGGACAAGGGTGATGATGGCGAAGAAGGTCATCGAGGGCCGAGCGGGCAAATAGAAAGGGGAGGTAAGCGGGTCGTACATGCGGTACAGCTTGAAGCAGAAGTAGGCCATAGCGGCGAAGAACAGCAGAATGATGACGATCATGCCGAAGGTGCTTTCCCGTCGAACGAACCAGGCACCGCAGGCCAGGACAAGAATGGTCACGGGGACAGCGATGATGGTGAGATAAAATTCAGCATCATGCTTATCCGAAGAGACAACGGTCAGGAACTGTACAGTGAATCCGAGGAAGAAGAAGAAATCGAACTTCAGCAGAGCGATGAAAATCTAGTAAAAGCATGTCAGATGGTAAACCGGAAGGCGTGCTGGATGAAGAAGACCTACCTGATAGGTCAGATAGCGGCGCTTCATACGCAAGTCCGCACTGATGTGCTTGTAGATTGTCCAGGCGAACTCGTCGTACAATTTCCACGCAACCAGAGTCATCAGAACGCTTCCAAGCCCCACAATGCACGGAATGATGATCAAGAAGGGCTCCGATTCCGCCCAGACCAACGGGCTGATTTTATTATTGTCGGACAAGATGGAGACGGCATTTCGGATCTGCTTCACTTGGACAGCGCCGTAAATTAGAAGTCCGACATTGCACAGACAGAGACCAATAATCTGAATTGTGTTTTTCATGCGAAGGGCATCGTAAACAAGAACTAGCTCATAGAGGAAACCGAAACTGTAGAGGGCGAGGAAGGTGGGGATTGTTCTTGACGAGGGACTGTCGTTTGCCTCTTCCTGGATCTGAAAGTTTGCAAAGATGTAACTGAAAGAGCAAAGTCGTTAGCTGAACAGATCTAGGCGACTCGGGGCATGAAAACATACCATTCCAGGCCGAGCGTCACTAATGTTTGGACGAGCGTGACGATGGTAAAAGCCCACGTCCACGTGGTATTAGGCATGTACATCCTGCTTGGGGCTTTGGCCGGCGCGATATTTGCGTATCCTTCTCGGGCGCGAAATCCTCTAGGATCCGGGCGAAACGAGGGATCGAAAGAGCCTCCTCCAAAGAAGGAGGCGCGCGACCCGTGGGAAGGAATTTTGCTGAAGTGGTGGCCCGAGGCGGAGCTCGGGTCCGCAGGGTTCTTGGGGAAAGTCACACTGGCGGTATTTCCCACCTGGCGGTGGTGTCTCTTTATTTAATGGGGGCAGAGGAGAGTCAGTTGTCGGGGTTGCAGGGCTCGTCCCTGATACGTGGGCGAGTCGAAACAACGGGAGGCTCGTGTGCCCGGTGGGCTTGGCGGGCTTGTTGGACCGGGGACAGGGATCGTAGTGATTAGGGGGCCGTAATTTGGACTCGGCGGAGTCGTAACATCAGACTGCAGAGCACAGCTCGATCCAGTCGATGTAAACGAGGGACGTAAAGAAAACAATCGTTTGCCAAGAGTTCAAGTGGCTCGAGAATGGGAGACGTCGAGGGATGAGCGTGGTGGAGAGTGTCTTGGGTGCTCCGAAACGAGGGAGAGCACACGAACGAGCGAGGAGATGGTAGGATGAAAAAGAGAGGAAAAAGTCCAGAGGTCAGACTCAACGGCGAACGGGTAAGGGGCGGATCCGGGGAACACAATTCTTCGGAACATGCCAACAGAGGGCGGGTCGCACACTCTTACACACTAACTCCTACGACTCTGGCCTTCTCGAAATTCTAGACACACTTCGTCTCCCCTGAAAGGTGGCTAGTGTGGGGCCAGGCCCATCGACTCACAATGGTTTACGATGTCTCTCTTATGCACTTTGTCTTGCCCCGACGCCTTGAACTAATGAATCCATCGTGGCCTCTACGACTTCGACCGTGTGGTTTCAAGAAATCACGCCCAAACAGGGTCCAAGATGCATTGGTGGTGGCTGGACTCTGGAATGCTAGAGCGTGGCTGCGGCTGAGGATTAGGCCTCGGCCCTAGGCCCAGTGTACATCCCTTACTGTGATTTGTGACTCGGTCGTGATCGACCCTGATCGATGATCTAATAGATGCTCTAGATCCTAGGCCCTGATCTAGTCCCTCATTGCTACCAAGTATAGCGGCCTTCGCATATGAGACCCAAACCGGGGTCGAAGTGCATATGCAGGGATCAGTCCCAGGCTGCATATGATGCCCTTCGCGGCAAATGTCCAGCTCCAACCTAGAATAATTTTTTCCATTAGTATGAACTCTCCGAGGGACAAACGTCAGGGTTAACGCGTACCTGAATCCCCCACCCAAAGACTGAAGAACCACGGTTTGATAAACGCCGATGACTGGTCTGGGTCAGCCCACAGGCCCTGTCTAGAACACTCGTGTGGAACTCACGTTGATCACCACCGAGCAATACATGATCACTTTGATGGCTTCATTGTCGATGATATACGTGGGAAGTACTATTTTTCCGACCTGTGTGCCTGCGGCATCTGCTCTCGTGTTAATGGACGATCTGCGAACTTCGCCCCCGATCGGCACTTACATAATAAGAAAGCGACTTGGCCCATCATCCAGTGCCATTTTTCATCGATCGAAATCTCCAAAAGCACAAGACCCACCGATGACACTACAGCTGCTGGACACCCGAGCGATAGTCTCATCTCTGGAATGAGTTACGAGTCGTTTTTGTGAGCTAATCGAGTAACGAACCAGTCACTGAGAGGTCCAGTGCAGAACACCTCAGCGAACACGAAACCCACGAGGAGACCGATGAAGAGGAGGCCCTGCACTGGAATGCTGCGGGTCTCGTACGCCAGTGGCTCCATCGTCATGATCAAACAGATCCTATTGGGTTATATGGGTTGTCAATGCGGTCTGGACTGTCACTTACCACCAGTGTTGGAAGAAGATATAGCAGCAAACACTGGTGGAGATTATCGAATAAATCCACAATTTGCAAAACTCTAGGAATGCATCCAAGTGCTTGGGATGTCTGACTCCTGGGATCGATCGGAAGTGCTGCCGTCGCCAGAGAAGCCGATCATTCGACAGAGTGCCAATTCTTACCAGATAAGTCAGCTGTCTCGTCTGTTGGATATCAATGAGAGCCTAAAGCATCGTGTCTCTGGGCACACCCTATTCTTCTAAGCCTAATTAGTACTGCAATACCGATGCACGTGGATAATGAATCTCTGGGAGAAAGAGACGAGCGAGACGAGCGAGATCCCAAGGAGGATAGTAACATGATAGCTAATCAGCACCAATAGACAGAGGCCAAGACGTGGTACTGCAAAGGACCAATTTATTATGTATACGTCGTGTCGAATTGGTCTTCGAGTTCAGCAGAGGACGAGACTGGCGCGGTGGTGAAACAGGTGAGTTGGCAGTAGTCAGAGCATGCAGTCACAACGCAGGTATATTTCTCAACGAAATTCTGATTGAGAGGATCCAGGGGATCTTGCGTCACGGCTGGGTAAAGAGGATTCCCAGATGGACTGAGTCGAATACGTTCGGTCTGACCGGCCGCGGCCTTCGCCAGCGACTCTTCAGTCTCGGGAAATTTGCTGAGTGGCATGATAGTTGCGTAAGTAGAACACAAAAATAGCAGTCAAAATTTAAGCCATTGAACAGGCGAAATACTTCTGATTCAACAGACTATAAGCTTCTATCTCATCATCCTGCTTATCTCTACGGTGCCGTACTTTCCGCACCAGAGCTTGTGACGGCGGCCCCGATGAGATGACCGGGCTGACGAACAGGGCCTTCTGAAGATCATCCAGTTGACACTAGTCGCCGTCATCTCCTCAGGTTTCCTATTTCGTGAAAGCGCTAATCGTTATCGGCAGCCTCAAGCCTGTCACCGCAAATCCGCTTGCCTTCCCCGCACCCCCCATCGCCTGCGACAATGTCGCTAGCACTGGCGGATCGGCGGTTTGTCTTTCGGGACCGAAACTTTACACCAGGATTATCTAATGGCAATCGGGAATTAATCTGGACCGTCGTATAAATGATTCAATCTTGAAAAGCTCCCGGGGGTCCCGGGGATCAAGATAACAGTCGAATTCAACATCCTCCTCAGTCAGACGAAACCGGTTCATCACGCAACCATGCTGTCACTTTGGGTTGGACTTATTTCTTTTTTTGGATATTTTGTCGGCCAGGGACTTCTATCTCCTTTGTCGAAGCTACCTGGTCCATGGTATACACGGTTCACAAGTTTTTGGCTCAAGTACCAAGAATTCACGGCTAATCGACGAGAATCCATCCATGCTCTTCATAAGAGATACGGACCCGTTGTCCGTCTTGCTCCAAATGAAGTGTCGTTTACAAGCCTTGATGCTATGAAGGAGATATATGCCTCTGGGGGCAGTGGCTACGACAAGACTGAGTTCTATTCTCTTTTCAAGCAGTTCCAGACAAAGTGAGTCCCTTGGCAGATAGAAACCCTATGAATGCTGACAGTATATAGGACTATGTTCTCTACGCTGCGCAAGGACGAAGTGAGTCGATCTCCTGATGTTCATTTCAGAATTTGTCTGACAATTTCCACAGCATAGCAAGAGAAAGCGCATCTTTGCAGAGAGATACGCCATGACCAATGTCATGAAGGCAAAACCCCTCGCCGCTATCACAGAACGCGCGAGGGCCTTTGTCAGCCAGTGCACAGAAGCCGGCAATAAAAGTGTCGATGTTTATGTGCTCCTACACTGCTACGCTCTAGACTGTGTCACCCACTTTATGTTTAGTCCCGGTGGATTGAAATCCCTGAACATTCAGAAAGACTTCGACATTATGCAAGAGCTTACTTATCATCAAAGTCTACAGAGTGAGTTCAACTAGCACCGTTTAAAGAAGGCCGGATCTAAAGAACCCTAGAAAACCTCCTGGAGTACTACCTCCCAACACTGGCCCCATACTTCCCCTCCATCCTCTACCCACGAGCATCCCCTCTTACCAACGAATACGTCCAAGATATGGTCTCCCAGCCCGATGTTGAAGACTATACCCTAATGGAGAAATTAAATCGCAAAGAATCAAACCTCGAACTCATTCAAGCCGCAGCAGAATGCAAGGACCACATGGCCGCAGGGATCGACACAACCGGCGACGGCCTCTGCTTCCTTATGTGGGAGCTTTCCCAGCCTCGAAACCTCGATTTTCAAACGAAACTCCGCCACGAACTGAATACTGCTCCGGCAGATGCCCCTTTGGATAGCCTGGTCTACCTCGACGCCGTCATCAAAGAAGCACTTCGTATCTCGCCGCCTATCCCGATGTCATTACCTCGGTATGTTCCCGATGGCGGAAGAATGATCGACAAGTATTTTATGCCTGCGCATACAATTGTCAGTTGTCAGCCTTACACGGTGCACCGGTATCATGAGGATGTCTTCCCGGACCCGGATCGGTTCTTTCCTGATAGGTGGATTGAGGAGAAAGGTGCTGCGGAGCGGAACAGATATTTCTTTTCTTTCGCTGTTGGTGGTCGAGGATGTACGGGCAAGAAGTAAGTTTCATCGAGACGTTTGATCTGAACAGAATGCTAATTTCAATGTTCGTAGCCTTGCGATGGTGGAGATGAAAATTTTATTAGGTGAGGTGTATTCGCGCTTTCAGACTACTGTTGCGCCGGACATGCATGCTTCTATGAAGATCGATGATCAGATTATTTCGTCAAGGCCGAAGGGGCAGACATGCAAGTTGATTTTTACTCCTGTTTAGATGGATATCCGGGGCACAATTCTGTGGAATTGAGGGTACATTGGGGCAATGAATTACAGCCTTTCGATTGGATGTCTGTTTTTAAATGAAATGAGGGATAATCTCCAAGTCAGAAAGTCGTAGGGAATCTGCAAAGACAAAAGACGCTCGATATAGCTGCTCGAGCCGATGTGCGGGGCGTGAGGGGAACCCGATAAGAGCGCGACTCGCGACAAGCTTGATAGGCGCTTTCATCTCCTCCAACTACCTGATTCGTATTCATCATAGCCTCTTACCTCTCATACTTGGAATATTGGTGTCAATCTACTCGCACTGATTCTTTCGTGAAAATTATCGTTGCCCTCGTTCTCTTCCCACCGTCTCCCCTTCAAGCCCCTCAGACCAGTATCCAAGTATGGCCAACCCAGACCTCCCTGTCTCCACCACCTGCCGTCTCTCCACGCGCCTCTCGATACAATGGCTTCCAGAGCCCGTCGGCGAAGAAACTACCGACACGCTCGTCATGTCCGTGAACGGCTGGTACCTAGATTTACGCATGAAGAAAACGGGAGGAATGGACTGGGCAATCGCAGGGCAGCGGATTGTCGACAGCCAAGATCCAGGTTTGTAGTAGAACATGCTACCTCCCTCACTGTTACTAAATAATCTCACAGTCAAAGTATCGTTCACACATGAACTTGACTCTCACGATGCCTTTGAAAGTGTGGATTGTGGAACGTTCGAGCCTCTCTCACCGGGCGTCGACAAAGAGACAGGGTCTATGGCTAATTATGATCTCCCTGGGGCTCCTGAGATGGAGTATGTCGAGATCTGGAAGGAGCTTACTTTTCGAGAGGGTCCCGAGGGAGCGTTGAAGGGTACTTCGTGGGTGCTGGAATCAGACGATGAGGTTACTGAAGAAGAAGGAGAGGCTCTGGTGAACAAGACTTTTTTGGGTCGGATTTGGGGGACATATTTGGCTTTGCAGCAAACTCAACTCCATAAGCGCTGGAAAGATACGTCCGGCAATTGGATTGTGAGTAAGTCTGGGTACGATGTTAGTGCTAGGATGGAAGAGTGGGCTTCCGGGTGGAGTGCAAAGGTTGTTCATGGAGAAGCAGGGGATTCATTGCCATCGATGACTGAGATTGAAGGCCAAGAGAATGGAGGTTGGAGGGTTCCAGGGGAGAAAGTGACCGTGAAGGGTAAGACGTACATTGTTCGAGCATTTGAAGAAATTCAGTAACAGGGTCAAGAGTCGAAGAACAATTTCACTTGAGAGTTCATTGAAGTTATTAAATCTGTCTCATGAATTCTAATGAAACAATAATGAGCAATTAAAACAGCCAATGACTATTCCTGTCAACGTTGAGAATGAAGTAAATCCCACAAGCCAAGCGGCAGAATAATCCGACTAGCACCCCCCGAAAGCGGTGAGCCCCACAGCCTCATATTTCTTCGACTCACTATCTTTTCTTTCCTTCCTCAAGCGTCACCCCTGCCAATGCTGCGTTTCTTTGCTACACACGACAGCAGGTTCGCCTCTGTCCTCGCCTGGTACATCCAGTGTGAGATTTGCAAATGAGAAATTCGGAGGAATCTTCAACTACCCAACCCGCCCCCCTCTTCTTTCGAGAAGTGCGGGAGCCGGTGCTGCCCGTGAGGGCCTGGTGTGATATTCACACCTGCACTTGGCATCAGAAACATCGGGGGACTCGGCTTGCCGATACCCCATGGGAGAGTCGGTGCGGAGATTGTGTGTGAGAACACTTTAGTGCAATACGCAGCATACTGGGGCCTTCTCTTTCCTTCGGGACTAGGGGGGCTCGGTATCATTCAATTCCGATCATTCTGGTGGGGGTGACGCTTCACTTCTTTTTTCTTCAGGTCAGTTTTTGTTTACTTTCCCCTCTGACGGCTGCTTTGTGCGGCGGGTGGGTCTGAAAAGGATTGTTTTTTTTTGGCGACTCTGCTGATTTGTGGGGTTGTGGCCATGTCCCCGAGGTCCTTCTAGGTTCTTTCTGGACTTAGTATGGAGGTGATTGTGTCGGCTTGGAATCTTTGGATTGATGGTCTTGTGAATGACCTAAAGCTGGTTGCTGTCTTTGGCATTTGATATAATATGATATATACTCTCACTCTATGTGGATTACCATGAGATGCTATATTCTTTCTTGACTCAATACTACATGCTTCTTTTCTGGCAATGCTTTTACTCATAATGCAACACAAATCTAGCACAATAGGTGACCCATTAGATGCAACAGAAAAACATGATATTGACGTCCCTTCTATTTTAGGGACATGTAATAAAAAATAATAAAAAATTCATTGCCTCCGTCAGCTTCTCGCCATTATCATAGGGGCTTCGTTTTGCATGACTTTAGCAGTCTACTCCTCGTCACCGATCTGTAAATGGCGTTAGCATGGTCCGACAAGATTACAAGAATATGACATACCTTGGGGGCGAGGTAGAATCGCAAGTGACCGCTTCCAAGACCGTACTCGACAAGCAGAGGCACCTCCTGGGACAAGTGCAGCTTTACGGAGCTGGACAGGTTGGAGGCCTTGCAGAAGTTGACGAGGTACTTGAGAGAGAAGGTCAAGGCGACGGGTTCGGAGAGGGAGATGGAGACGTTCTGGTCGGGCTTGTCGACGTTGGTGTGCTGGCGGATGGTGACGGAGCCGTTACCAATGTCGCCGGAGCAGGAGAACTTGACACCCTCCTTGCTGGCCTCGATGACAACTAGAGGTCCAATTAGACATTATCTCAGGGCTTGCGGCGCAAATGACTTACCAGACTCGGACAGAGCGTTCAAATCTCTGCAGATACGCTGGAACTCCATCGCGGGCATCTCGACGGTGGCGGCGTATTCAGTCTCGGGGATGGCCAGGTGCTCCTGATCAATATCCATGAGCTTGAGGTCGTACTCGCTGAGACGATCAGTCTCGGCGCTCTCGAACATCAGGTTGACGGCATCGGGTGAGTCCTCGGCCTTCAGGGTCAGAATATCTTCATTTTGGGCGGCACGCAGGACCTTGGTTAGGGAGACCAGGTTGATGCCGAGAGCAATGTTGCGGTCGCAACGGTAAGGCGAAAATCCCTCTGCACGGAGCAACATGGAGACCAGGGCAACGTGTGAGTTATCCATGGCCTGGAGCGCAATACCAGAGTCATTGCAGTCGAAATTGCAGTCCTGAACCAGATCCTTGATGGCGTCAACGACCTAGAGATTCCCACGTTAGTTACTGAAGCGTGGGTGGGATTGGGGTGCCGGGTTTACATACGCGCTTCAACAGACTAGCCTGCTCGAGACGTGCTTCCAACACTGTCGATGGGTTAGTCGGGATTTTGCACCACGGTCGGGTTGGGTGAGGACGTACTGATGACGAGGGGTAGATTAGTGAGATATGAGAAAGAAGGAATTGAGCACAAAGAAGGCGTAGAATTGACGTGAAATTGAGAGTGTAGAGGGGGAGAAGGGCGTGGGTATTATGGAAGTGGTATTGACGAAGGTAGAAGGGTTAGCGGTCTGATTATAACGTGAAATCGCGTCCGACTTAGTGGGGAAACGCGAAGCGCGTTTGACGATATGTCCTAATTGGGCCTAGTCTAGTGCCTGCACAATAAGGTGTCTGCGATGTCACGCCTGAGCTAGGATTTCTGGCAAGGTATATTGGTATATTATTGGGGTTGCCTTTAAATAAGAAAAAACGGTGTAATATACAAAATTGTTGCGGAAAAAGAAAGGCTCAAAGTCCAGCCAAAGAGAGCAGTGAAAAGAGGATCAACCTCTGTGCCAATAAATTATACAAACGAAAGAGATATGCAATGAATGAGAAATAAGAAAAAGAGCCCGATAAACGCCGTATTCGCCAGATCCGTCTATAGACATCAGGGTATCGTATCAATGTTTGTGCCTTCCAATGCATACGTGGAGCAGTTGCTGGCAATGATGGGAGGCGGAACGAAAGGGATCGCGGCGACTAGTCCAGCCGCTTAGATACTGGTCACTCGTTTGGAGTGCGCCGTGCGAGGTCGCTGCTTGATGACCATCTCCAGTTCCTTGAGCATGTTCGTATTGGCATCCACTTTCTCACGAACAGTGGCTTGTCTCACCCTTTCTTCTCGAACGCGCGCCAAACGTTCATCTCTGGTAAGGGATGCTCTTTTGTTCCGGGATGCAGGAAGGACGACCGCCTCGAAGATTTCCTCGTCCTCAAAGCAATGCGTCAAGTCGGGGCGACTGTCACCATTCAGGGCTTTGAGGGCATCTGTGGGGCTGCCCTCAACTGCTGTAGCGCCTCCCAGACTAGGGGTTGGCGACAACGGCAGGACAGTACTGGTGGGCCGCGAGCGGTCCAATGCACTTAGTCGGTCTTGGTTGTTCACAATTGCGGCTCTCCCAGCTTCCCACTCTCGCAGAAGAGACTGGATGTCGCCACCAATCGAGTCGTATTGTGAAAGTAGAGCTGCCTCGAATGCACCGCTGTCCAGTCGGTCCATATTGGCGTTTGTCTCCTCACTGACTATGTGCAATTTGGCATGCAAGGAACGCACTCCTTGAAATAGGGAATTGAGCCGGCGAAATTGTGCACGCATGCTCTCCTTGCTTGGGGAAGCAGTGGGCAGCGGAGAAGGCGGGATGGCATCCCCTATGAATACAAGATCAGTCACTGTTTTGGCAGCAAACAAGCGCAGATACTCACGGTCTTCCTCATCCAGGATTTTGGTCATTTTAGTCATGCTCGCTCCAGTGACTGCAGCAAGCTCGCGCATCTCCTCTACAGCGGAGCTCCATCGAGCGATATCCGAGGCGCCTCCGTCGGCACTCAGTGCCAGCAGACAGGATAGGACGCTTTTCCTGACGGTATAGAGTTTCCCGAACAAATCTCGTAGTGAACGCAAGGAGTACTGGTCTTCCAAAGACCGATTCGCCAAGGTCAACTCAATCGCTTCGAGATCCTCGAGTCCAATTTCGTAAATGTCATAGTACTTGGCGAGGTTTCCTTCATCTGTGAGGGGGCGGAGCGTATTTTGGGATTGGATATAGCGCTCAAGCATCGACCAGAAACATTCCGAGACGGCCCGGCGGAGTCTCAGACAGCGTCTGGTCTGGACCTGGTCCTCGAGTCTACTAATCGGCGGCAAAGGTGTACTTCTGTTAGGCAATCTTAGCTCATGTACTCTCCTCGATAATAGTTGTGGCGTCTCACATCCGATAGCCTCTGGAAACCAGTTCCACTTCTTGAATGAAGACCACCGAAGCGGACGCAGCGGAGTCAAATCCCTGGGCATTTCCAACAAATGTGCCAGCAGCTTCCACAGCCTGATGCCGCAAGTATTTCAGCCATTGTCTTTTTGCGAAAGCATAGAAGAGAGCACCCAGCACCGGGACAAGGACCAGGAGCACTCCGATTCTGCGCGGGTTGAGACCCGATCCTGATTTAGACCGACCCCAGTGTAGCAAGAAGGCGATCGAGAAGGAGGTGGCAGTAGTAACGACGGCACCGTGGAGACCGAATGTCGTGGAGAGAGAAGGAAGATCTGCGGGTTGGGAAGCGGAGGCAACATCTGCGGCGGAGGTGTAGGAGGGGGACACTGTGCTCGTTCAACAGCTGCGAGGCGACAATAACGTATCCAAATTGTTCCAAGAATCTTTCATTGTCACCACGTCCGATGCGTGCATTTAGAGCGGACTAAAAGGATTCTGACGGTCAGAATGTGGCTCATCAACAATGGTCACGGGGACAATTACCGAGCAGGCACCATACAGCTTCTCAACGGCCTTCCCGTGTCGCGTAGTTTTCAGATCCAAAGGCTTCGGTAGCTTATTGCGTACGCGCTCTTGGAACTTGGAGGCTCCCCGTGGAGCAAAGTCCGTTGACCGGGGGTCAGCTTCGTCCTCACTGTGCATTTCCTGGACAAGCCAGTTGTCCTCATTTTCCCCTTCCCCTAAAATCACGAAACGTGGGTATATGACTTGGCTGTGTTTCTTGAGGTGCGACGAACCTTGAAGGTAATCGGCGAGTGGTGAATTTTCATATACGAGGGACTCCATGGCCGAAAATCATTCCGGAGAGAGTCGAGGAATGGTGGTGACGAAATGTGAAATGGGGGGCGCGTGTGGCAAAGATGGAACAGGGTTAGGCAAGGCGCGCGCCTATGGACATATCGCAAAGAGACCAAGTACTCTTGAGTCGTGTTATCCGTGATTATGGTGATTATGGTGATTATGAATAGTCTAAGAGTGACCCGGCCACGTTGAGCATCCGGGGAAAGGAGAGGTCACGGGAGTTTAATTTAGGGCAGAAGACCCACTCGCCTCCTTTTCATGACATCGGAATTCACCTAGTTCACTCTTAAATCGTGGCAATGCCAGCTATGATTGGTTTATGCAAGTAACAATTCTCTAGATCTGCTAGGAGCAGATTATGATCATCCGGGCTAAAGAGTGCAGAGAGGTCTAAGGCGCATCGATGTACATGAACAGGGATGATAGGAGTCAGGTACCTGCGGCGGTGCAGCCCGCAGCCCGCTAATAAGCGATGGATAAGGTAAGAGTACCTTTGGCGATGGCTGTGCTCCGAAGTCCCGACGAGATAAGTCAAGAAATGTTATGCATCCTTGTTTCTATTTCGGGAAGGCGCGCTGTTCATTAATCACGTGATGGGACCCTTCCTGATTTGGTAGGTATAGTTGCCCCGGACAACCGCGTGTCAACAGGCCCAGGCACACTTTCGTTAACACGCGGGGGATGCGCGTGGCCCGTCGATTAAGTGGGCGTGTCTTGTACTCTTGGATCGATCTTCTCATTTTTGACTCCCACACCCCGCGCGTTTGAAATATCCTTTTACCACCGACCTCACCGCTTCTTTGAGTTCAACAAACTGCAAGGGTCAACTCTATCGACGGTGCAACGACGAACCTCCATTTCAAACATATCCATTCGACATATCTATGCCCGCATAGTTCCCCAATACTGCATTTCAGCCAGCTTGACGGCATGTCTGGAATCTTGAACGAAGCTGTCACACCCTGTCCGTCCAGAGCGAGATCCTCGGGCTTTGGTGCAAACAGTGGTAGCGAGTGGGACAGCTTGCTGGATGAAGACTTAAGCTACGAGCCCACCGGACAGGTCGAATATACCACCGAAATAGGTCCCCCCACTCTTGCGGGAGTACGACCTCGACGTGCCAATCGATCTAGCTCTGCTTTTCGAATACTTGAAGATGTGGGGAAGAAGCAAGCTGCTCCAGCCGATATTCGAAAGAAATCAAATACGGTGACCAGGTTGCCTTCAGATCGAAAATCATCCTTACTTGCTCAGCCGGCCCAGCGATTCCGCCCGAAAGGTAACTCTGCACTGAGTCCGCCATCACGACTTGTGGAACAAGAAAGCGAGTTACGGCCGAAGCCTCGACTCGAAACGAAGGCCGTCGAGAAGACCTCGCATATCCCAAGCTCAGGCGAGAGAGGTCTACGCCAAACTGGGAAAGAAGAAAAGCTCAAGAAAAACCTGCGGCGCAATACTGTGTACTTCCCGCCGGATGATACAACCGTAGCTAGTGTTTTCATGGGACTCTTCAGCCCACTGAAGAAGCTCCAGGGAGAAGAGATGCCACATATTTGGGAGGATACGCAAGTCAACACTCTGGAAGCACGAATTGCAAAGCGCCAAGCGAGAAAATCACTTGCAGCATCCGCTCGTAAGGCTGTTCTGCAGCCGAGTGTGAGTGTCGCACAAGAAGCCGCCACAAGGGCCGATGTTGCCGGTCAAAACGGCGGCAAAGAGAATATTCCCCCTGGGTTCTTTGTGAATGTTGAAAAGAAGAGCATTGAGAAATGTCGTTCAGCACCGAAACCCAAGCGGGTCAGCACAGTTTCGACTGCTCAGCCCGTTCGTCGCAGCACTGCAACTGAAGCCCTCGCTTTACAGACTACAGATCCTGTTGCGCTATCACCAAAGAAAAATCAGGCAAAGCGTGGAGTGCTGGGAGAAAAGCAGCACAATGTGAGATCGCAGCGATCTCTCGTCATGCCCGAAAAAAGCGTCTTAAGAAGACCAAAAGCCCCATTCGCAACCTCGGCATCCCTCAATGCTAGGGCATCTGCCCTGTCGGATCGCCTTGGGCAGTCAACAAATCGCTCGTCGAGAAGTGGAAATATATCGAAGTTGAAGCAGTTGAATCACAACTACCCCATGCTCACCGACAACATCTCGAAACCCGCACTCTATGAAGAGGATTGGCTATCTCATCAGGAAACCGTGATCACGCAGCTGGTCAATGCCTTGTTCGAGTACACCAATGGTGACTCGACAAACTATGATCCGAGCGCTCTCCGCCTAGAGTTGCTTGAACTTTATCAAACCGATTACTTCACTCAGCTTTACACACGACTGCAAGCGTCATTGTCTTGTGGAAATTTAAGCATTCCCAAAAACGTCTTTGCCCGCAACAGTCGTCTTAGGTACGATCTGGGTCTTCGACGCGAATATCTTGACGTTTGGGTGCAATCGTATGATCTACGTGTTTTGACAGCAGCTCTGGAGACTGTTGTTGGTCGAAAGATCACAAATGACGCAAATTTGTTTGGGGCTGGTGCTGAAACTGCCCCAGGGGACAGTGCAAAGCGCCTGAATACGATTATTCGTAAAGTGGAAGGCTTTCTTGAGACATTTCTGCTGCGCAATGACGACTTGCAATTGCTTGTACCTGGGACCAGCAGCATTCCAGAAGAGGTGCAGGCAAAAGCCTATCGTCGAACAGTGCTCCGGAGTATTGTCTTGGTTGTTCTCATGGACAAGGGAAGACAGAGCCTCACGAACAGTCTACCACGTCGCCTTTTTGTGACGTCTTCACCTCTCAAGTCGTCAGTTGAAGTACTTCAGTCATTGGCACGTGTGCTGCTTCCTTCCTGCGGGGATATCATGAAGTCATTGAGCCAACTTGGCTGCCATCTGTCTTACAAGCAGCATCGACTCCAGGAGTACAACTATCAACTAGACAACATCGCTGTGGACTTGAGAGATGGCATCCGGCTGACCCGCATGGTCGAGGTGCTCTTCTTCATGTCAGAACGTGCGCAGCCTGATGTTGAAGATCAGACGGTAGTTAACTTGTCTACTGGAGAGGCCCTTTCGTTATTGGGTAACGAAAAAGACCTCCCCCTCTCCAAGCACTTGAAATATCCTTGCATCAGCCGTGCCGCAAAGCTCTACAACGTACAAATTGCGCTCTCTGCATTGAGCTTTGTGCCAGGATCGGGTACAATTGTTCAAGGCCTGCGGGCCGAAGACATCGTAGACGGTTATCGCGAGAAGACCATCGCACTTCTTTGGGCTCTCGTGAGCAAATGGGGCCTGGCTGGTCTGGTTGATTGGAACGATGTCAGAAACGAGATTGCTCGACTGAAGCAAAAGTGTCTGTCCCAGCTTGACCCGGGGAATATCCAAGCTGAGTCCCCATGCATCGAAGACTGCGTTGATGATGACGAACATGCCCGTCTTCTTCAGCAGTGGGCTTCAATGTTGGCTTCTCTGAAAGGGCTTTCTATCAGCAACTTGACAACCAGTTTTGCGGATGGAAAGATATATGAGAGCATTGTTGATGAGTATGAGCCATACGTCACTGGCAACCAGGAAAGTCAGGAAACAACCACGCAGCCTAGTCCATCGCTGGGAGTTCGCCTGCGACTGCTCGGATGCAGCCCTCAGTTTGGTAAGTACCCTGCAATATAAAACAACACCCGTCTCCAGAGGAAATACTCATCAACCATGAGCAGCTCATCTCGTCTCCCCTGTTAAAACATCTTCACACATCCTCGACCGCGATTTCACCCTTGGTGCACTCGCCTTCCTTTGTTCTCGATTACTCTCGGCATCGAAGCGCGCCCGAGCAGCCACTGTGCTACAGCGCGCTTGGCGGGCCCGCCTTGCAACTCAAAACAGCTTGCGTCGCACTGTGGCCAAAAGCCTTGCCGAGCACTGTGCAGCCGTTGTTCGGACACGGGACGAAATCGTGTGGGCAAAGGATGTGATAACACGTTATTGGAGACAGCATAAAGCTCGTCAGCAGCAGAAATGTGTGCGAACATCCAGTCTTCGCAATTTCAATCCATCCCGCGTGAACACCGCTTCTGGTCGTATTTGAAACGCACCCTACTCTACATCGGCCCTTGCCGTCTCAGGGATCTCCTATCACTGGTACATCCGTGACGGTTACGAAAGCGTGTCATTCTTTGAATTTCTATTAACATCTCCTACTGTTCTGGAGTATCTGTATGATGGAGCGTTGAAGCGATACGGCACGACTTCCAACTTCATTTATACCCTCATTTCCCGTGCATTTTTATGATATCCATACAAATCTGATATTTTCTGCTATAAGACTACCGAAGCCGTACATCGAAATGGCATTTTCGCGACAGGAAAGTGTGTTTGTGACTGATCAAGCCTTAGCAGCAAAGTTGATTTACAGCAATCCATGTCCAATTAGTTCCCCGCGTACGCTATCCGTCTTACCAGCGGCCACCACCACCCTGCTAAATACCAGTCATTAGCAATGGTCTCACAATACTTGGCTCCTTGTTGTACTTACAGGACCACCGGGACCAGCAGGGCCACCAGGACCACCACCATGGGGACCGCCGTGTTGACCACCATGTTGACCAGGGCCTCCGGGACCGCCCTGGGGGCCACCAGGGCCACCATGTCCGCCGTTGCCGCCGTGAGGACCTCCTTCATGAGGGCCACCGAAGCCTCCAGGACCTCCAGGCCCTCCAGGACCGCCGGGACCGCCGGGACCACCGTGGTGAGGGCCGCCGGCATGGGGACCACCCTGAGGACCGCCAAATCCGCCCTGACCTGGACCGCCCGGTCCGCCCTGGGGGCCAGGGCCGCCTTGGGGGTGATCGTGGTGATGATGGAAGAGACCCATTGTGAATGTGTGTCGAGTGTGTGTAGGCCCGAAGATGAAAGTCTTTGAAAGATGTAGGAAGTGAAACACCGGAGAACAGCGAAGCTTGGAGCTCTTTAAATACCTGATTGTCCAATTCTAAGAATAAGCACTTTGAGTCATCATCGAGGTCAAGCTCTCACGGTAGCCACTCCGAGATGATCATTGTGGCTGGGTTTCTTCTTCGCGGCGTCTCCCTGAGTTGCGTAGTCAATTGAATCGATAAAGCTGAGATTGTGCCAAGGAACCATTGAATGCCAAGTCCAGTTCGAGCTCAGATTATTGAGCGGTTGCCTAGATCCAATTAAAACTATTGTCCGTACTCCGGGACTAGTCGAGCCGCGTCATCTAATCGATCGAGGATTTTAGCTATCCAGATGTAGGTTGATCACTCTATACAAACATCTTGTCTTCCGCATACCCACGATCTACACCACCACCACTTGACGATGATGTAAAGTCGGAATCGTCAAAACGGAGACCAATTCGATCGTGCTCGGACAATTGGCGTCATTCATCTTGGGAAGTCCACGCAAGCAAAAGCCAAGCGGCAAATCGTGAGCCCTACCCGCTGCCCAGTATCGCGGAGGCTCCACTCTGCATAGAACGTGGCGCAGAATTACGCGTTCCAGGGGCACTCAAATAGCAAATATCCATACTCGAAATTGAATTCTGGACCCAAGATCGGGGAAGATGTAGATGGCCTCGAGAAATTATTTATCCATGGCGTAGGCCGTCGCATGGGGGTGATGAGAGGTTGTATTATACCTATCTACCAACTTTTCAACACATTTCCCATGTTCGACACGATTAAGGGCTGGTTCTCGTCGGCTCAAGAGTCCGCCGAGGGCAAGTGGGACGCCAATACTTTGACTGTGCAGCAGCCAACCAGCCCTGCGGCCCCAGCGATGAATCAGACTGTTTCGGAGCAGCCGGTACGAATATCCCTCCGCTCTTGGCGTGTGATGGAACGAGGTAGATTTGAAAGCTCATCGGTGTCATAGGGAGCTCCTGAGTCGATGGTCACCGATGGTGTTCACTTACGAGGTGGTGGCGAGGGTGACATTTGCTGTGGAATGTGAGGTTTCTACGAATGATGCTGGGTCATAATTGAAGATATGCTGACTGTGTTCATTAGCTGCGCTGGACTTTGCTGCTTTGAGTGCTGCGAGTGCTGCTGTGGGGACTGCTGCGGCGATGATGGTCCCCCTGGTGGTCCTCCCGGTCCTCCTGGCGGAGGGCCTCCTGGCTGGTGAGAAGTATATCCGGGCACTGCACAATAGTGTACGATTATTAGCTGGGGAATTTTCTTATATATCTCGATTAGACAATACTTTTCGAAGCTAAGTGTTTCTTGTATCCAAGGATTGGTGTTCTTGGACAAAGCGTAGACGCCGGTTTTTGTAGAAGGCTCACTTTCCCAAGACTTGCCTTCTTGGTGTCTTAAATGGCTGTGGTCGATAGAGACAACAAGCTCATGTTTTTTTTCAACGTCAGGAGCCTAGTCCCCTAACCGTCTTGCTAGAATTTGCCCATTCTCTTAGGGTGCTTCACATTGCTAGGAAGCTAATAATGGTGACGAGACTCCAAATACTCTTCATAGTAAGTGACGCTATATAGTAGACAAGATAGCCGTTAAAGCGTGCGCTGTGGCCTAACCGAGAAGATAATCTGAGCAGACCTGATCACTTATCACCTCGTTTCCTGGTTGTTCTGTTTCGAAGTATATATCTGAGATCTCTTCCCCAGACCTCTTGTTCCTTGATCAGATTGTCGTGTGAATCACTCAAATACTCAAAAAATAGGCTATGATAATATACTGGTACTATTCAATGAGTCTGGCACATCAGTGCCTATCTGGTTACTTGACCGCAATGAGGATTCGGATATTAGCGGGCGGAACCATGGACAGTGACACAAGAGATCAGCTGGCGCACCGAGCCTGGTTTCAGGGATATCCGAGGCTCAACCGAATCCCGACACAGTGGCGAAAAAAAAAAAGCAAAAAGAGCTTAGAAGAGAACTGCTTCCGTCTGAGCTCCTCGGAGCCGAGCTGCACGGCCCATAAGTAACTGGAATGTGCAGAAGCTTATCGCAACGGATCTACATGAGCTTAATCAAGTGCAGAATGTGAATGTGAATGTCTCCAAGCCACGAACCATGACGGATGTGGCTTTGTGCGAACACCTAGATGCGTCGATGGAGCGGGGAAGAGAATGAGAGTCTCATGTTTGCCACGATCTATCACAAAGCAGCCGTCGTCGGTACAGTCATCCAAGGTAGTCATTGTAAATTGTATACTTGCCGAGTATTATCCAGAACGGGGAGCGATAGGCTCTGGGGTAAACCCAAACACGGGAAGGATCATCGTACCGTACATGGTGATGGATCTCAATTTGACCTCAGTTCTTCATTCCTCTCAGGACTGACACCATGCCCGGGGCTCCTTGGAGATCCCAGGGATGTAATACCTGCAGGAGGCGCAAGGTCAAGGTGCGCACACCCATGATCGCCGCGGCTCGGCGCTGCTAACCCGCTTCATCCGCAGTGCGACGGGGAACGACCCCACTGCGCGCGATGTCTACGAGGTGGCCATCGCTGTGACGGATACGATCGATCTCGGAAGTTCGTTCACGCCTTCTCAGCACCCAAGAACACTGCCCAGGACCTTCCGGTGGCCAAGCGACCACCCCATGAGCACGAAGCGAGCTTTTCGGCGATCAACGTCAACACGCAGATCCGATCCCAGCTGTTTTCCTTATTCATCGACTCATACATCCCATCGCGGCCCGTGGGCCATATCAACTTCCGATGTCAGCAGACTTCAAACCTGATCGAGGTGTTCCCGACCCTCATGAATGGCAAGAATAGCCAGTTACTCGACCGGGCCATATCAGCACTTGCGGCGGTCTTTGTGGGCAATAAGATCGACGATGAACAGTTGATTCATCATGGCGTGGGGCTATATAATAACGCCATTCAAGTATTTGCTCGTCTCATACCACGATCTGGACTCCCGGTTCAAGAGGTTCTGTGTGCGAATGTCGTCTTCCAATTATATGAGGTGAGTCGTTTTTGATATTGGAATCCTATGAACCTATCTAAACCCCATCTAGTTGATCAACTGTACATCCGGATTCTCTGGATGGACCGCGCATATGGAGGGTGCTAACGCTGTGCTCGCTCGACACCAACAATTCCTGGAAAGAGACAAATTATCCCTAATGTTACTTCGCCAGTTGAAACTATCAAATGTGAGCCCCCAAGTCACCCTTTCCCTGACTTGGAACCAGAACTCATTCAGACAGATATTCCATGCAATAGGAAAATCCAAATCCGCCCTCGCATTCTGTCCAATGTGGCGGTTTTTATCCCCGAAGGACTCGGATGATCCCATCGACGAAATCATCGACATCCTCATGGCATGCACCAGTCTACTCGAGCAAGAAGATGAATTGCAATCTATTTATGACGCCGATCAATTAACCCAGCAATGCTGGGATCTTAATACGCAAACCTTGGCATGGAACGACAAGCTCGAACTAATCCATGGAAGACCACTCTACACCAGAGTTCCGGACGAGACCAAAGTTACTCGAACTGAAACCAGCAGAAATATCTTACCCGAGAGATATCATTTCATCAACCTCGAAGTCGCAGAATCTCACATGCTCTGTTGGACTGCAATGCTCATAATGTACTCTCTTTTCCATCGACTGGAGATGTATAAAAAGCATCTTTCTCCGGGATACACGTCCGACAAAGATGCAGAACCGTTCCTCAAAGGAGCACAATACTACGCTACGCAGATTTGCCTAGGCGTGGGCTACTTCCTCCAGCCGCACATGCACATCCTTGGCGGGCATAACTTGCTCTTCCCGGTGAGCATGGCGTCTCAGTTCTTCCTGATAAACGAACTGCATGGCCAGTACCAGTGGTGCCAGGAGGTCTTTGTTGCACTCGAGGCCGATGGCCTTGGGCTTGCCAGTGTACTGCTGGGGACGCCCTGGTCGAGGTACAAAGAAAGTAGTCCGCCTGTGATTGCGATTGAGACCGAAGCTGCGGCTGAAGATTTGACGTGCGATGCTTAACGTGCTGTATTAATTTTTTTTTCTTCGTTGTGTATAAATACATTCAGTGCACATTCTCGGGGAAAAGTTTCTTTACTTTCTTCCAATACATATATCCCATCTGGCACGCCCATTTGACCAGATGTGACATGCCTCGCTGTTTATCTTGTCTATCGCCCTCATCGTCTAGTGCCGTGGAACAACCATTCCATTTTTGTCTTGCAAGGTTCCTTGGAGAGCGTCTATGACCAAAGCCTATTACCTCTGTTCGTCGAGACGGCATAGGTCTTGTAGATGCAAATATCAATCTCGATCATCGTTTGTAATGGCAACGAACCACTTCCCAGATAGAATGTGGCGAATGTCTCGCCTCTCTATAGGCCGAATGCACAGTGTCAATTATAGTATGAATTTGCTTTCCAAGCCCACGCGTATTTAATACATTGCTAGATACTCTGAATCAGTAGTACATCCATGATGAAATTGAAGTCCACGGGAGTCTATGCACCACAAAAACACCCGGGAAATGAGGAAAAGGCAGAGTTCATATGTATTCACGCGGTGATATAGATAGGTCCCGATAGCATTGCTTTCCAGCGGAGAGCACTTCACACTCCTGGTTTGAACTTGGTGGGAGGTCTTTCAAAGCTTTATCCCTCAATCTTCATTTGAGTCTTCATTCTAATGGCAACCCCTTGTGAGGATTAGAAATGGCACACGGGGGAGAACGCATTGCTCTGCACATTTTTTTCTCATTACTCAGGTAGATTTACCTACCCAGCAGAGCAGCGAAGAAGCACAATTCGGTTTTGGATCCACAGATGTGAATTAACGTAATATATATTCTGACTCCATTGATATGGTGTGCTCATTTGAGTATTTAAAGTCGCCTGCCCCTTTTCGACCTGCGGAGTCAACGACAACACCTATGAAATGAACGTATACACTCTAACCATAAATTGCACCATTTATCTAGACAACGACCCCGACGTGACATCACGAGTCATGGTAGGGACTTTGCTTCAAGATTGACATCCTTGCATAGACCGCACAGTAGTGATAACCGGTCGCAAACCTACACTCCAGACCGCTTGGATGTCCGACCGCGCCATAAATAACTCTTCAAGGATTCTTAATAACAAGGTGCGACGGCAATCCGTCGCCTCGAGGTCTCTGATTCACTTTGATGATTATTCGTCCAGGTGTACGGGGACAAACCGGGTGCGCGGGACAAATTAGGAAGTCAGGGACCCTGTTCAGGGGGTGTTGAGATGATCTTCGCATGGTCACTGTTTTTCGGAGAAAACCCCGCGAGATTACTCCCTAGTACTGTACGAATTAGTACTGTACGAAAACAATATCATGGTGAAAGTGTACATTTAGCCACTTGGGTTAAGATTGAGGGGTGTTTTGATTATCACCTTCCAGGATGTACATACAAAACACAGTGGCAATGTTTTAGCCCACCCCATTTTACTCTTATGATATCACGGCGCCCAAGCACTTCTATTATTATTTCTGACGTCCAAGCCACCCATGTATGTAGTGAAGATCAGCTCCACTGTGGGATGACAAAACATCCCAGCCCCGTGGGTCTTGGCTTTTACCATGACGGCATGAGACGACGCTGAGAGCCTCAGCTGAGATGGTGCGCTGATGGACGCAGATGACTACTCTCGAAACTAGAGCACCGACGGTGATAAGGAAATTTACCAGGAACCGCGTTGCGTGTTGCGAGTTGCGAGTTGCGCATTCAGATTTTGGTCGTGCGGGGATTCGGGACATTCATTGGTGAGTGTGCTGATCGTGGCCTGGTGACGGGGACTTGGACCTGAGCGCTTGGCCCAACTATATTTGGATGTGTTGGTCGGGGCACTTTGCTCTGTGCACTTTGCACCTTGCACCTTGGGGGGTTTCCCCCTGCGATAGCGGTATTGTACGTATTGCGCTACTTCGTAATGGGGGTACTGGGTTTTGATCAGCAATTTCGTGTTGGATTTACCATGCAGCAAAGGCGCTAGGCTTGTTTCGTGGTGGTGGCTTAGGTTTCCCCGTGAGCCTTATTGGGTGCTGGGTTCCTGTGAATTTTGGTCAGATTGCTACATCTGTATACGATGTATCCAGTCTGTAGGCAGATTCATTTCTACTCTGCGCGTTATTGGGGCAAGGTGTGATTGGAGTTGAGGTTGGGCGTTCTCGAGTTGGGCTGTCGGCTGTGCGTTATAGGCTGTAGGCTGAAGAAGGGGCGCAGCGTCGACAGCCCAACGTCTACTGTGCTGCGCAGCGGTGCTTGAAATACACGATGCGACGACAACGAACTCCCAGATCGGACCGATCCGAACCAAACCACAACCAGCAGCCAAGGCTATCCAAGCCTGTAGCCGGTCGATCCCTCGAGCGCTGTTAGCGTAGGCACTGCCACTGACGCTGCAAGGCTCGATTGCATTGGTTGCACGGTGCGACGACTTGGCAAAACAATAGATCAATGGAGTCCCCCATAAATACGTGCCAAGCCATCACCTTGATGCCCTGGGGGTAGCGTGATCGCCCATGATCGCCCTTGGCACAGTTCATTTGCAATTGAACTGGCTTAATGCCTTGTGTGACGATAGGGACTTGGCGCCGAGCCCATCAGCCCCTGGGTATTGAATTCAAGCCAAGAGCCTGAAGAAAGGGGGGTGAATCTAGAATCTGGTGGTGTCTGAAGTCTGAGTCTGAGTCTGGAGTCAGGTGGTCGGATACACTCCGGGGAGAGTGGAATTTCTCCCGATCATGGTCATTGACAGCTTCGGCTTCTCTAATGAATGAGGGGGGCATCGGTCGCATTCTGAAGATCAGCCGAGCCTCTTGGCAGTCCGAAATTCCAAAGGTTGTCGCCAAGCATCACGGCGGAATGAACTGGACTCGTGTCGCCCGGAAACTGGCCCTCCCTGGCTTCTCATCTACCCTCGCCGGTGTTGCATGGAGTAGGGGGGTTTGATGACCCAAGGAAATTCTTGGCGAGAGAGAGGATCTGGATCTGAGTTCGCTAGTGGTCTCGAATGATCGATTTCCATCAATGCCTCTGGGATGGTAGTATCCGCTGGAGAGAAGGGTGAGTGTCTGATCTAGATACGGTCGGTACCGTTGATCAGCTCGGTCGTCTAGAAAACCGAGTAATGCCGGGGGGTCGACTGGAGTCAATACGGAGTACACGGCACGGCGTATTGTATTAGTATTGCCATTGAGCCTTGGCCTTGATGCATTGAACAGGGAATTCGAAACATGAAACGCTTCCTGCTGTTGCAGCATTTGAAAAAAAAAAAAAAAAAAAAAGAAAAAAAGTAGGTGGCTTGTCTGAGCCAGGGTTCTCGTGTGTATGTGTGCCAGTCTCACTGCAACATTGACGGTAGACACGGCACTGTGCAGTGTCCAATGCTGGAAATTGGATTTCCAATTTCGTGTCGTGCGGAGTATAGAGAATGGGGAGTACTTGTCATTGATTCAACCATGGAATCCCCCAGAAAGCCGAAACCCTACCCTTAGGGTATGGTTTCCAATTGATGGCTCAATTAGACAGCCGCTGTCAAAGTGAAGCGTTGCAGCTTAACTGTTTCTGGCGTCCGTCGCAGACAAGTGGAGAGGGCCGATAAAATGCCTCATACAAGTGACTCTGAATCCTGGCGCTAATGCGCACCACACGGCAGCTCTTGAACCCAAGTCTTCCCGCGTTTCTACCTTTGCATATGCTGGCGCTCCACTTCCCCGGTTGATGTCCCGGTCAGCCTTTTTGAGTCCATTTTAGTGCATCTTGTGTGTGCTCGTGCCAGCTGCTGGCCCCGACAGTTCGTCGTGTGTGGATCCTACGGGATATTATCTGGTGCCAGCGCAGCGCTTAAAAAAAAAAGTCGGGGCTGTTGTTTCGTGGGATTGGAAATGTACAGTACTCGGGGGAGATGAGGGGGACTTCTTGGCCTATTCCACAATCCCAACCCGATCGTGTCGCCAGATTGGATGTCCCGTGGTGGAGACCGTGCCATGTTGCTATTTTTTTTTTTGGATTTTTCTTTGCGCCCCGAGAATGACCAGGGACACGCAATTACTGCAAGTCGCGTACTTCTTGCACTGTAGTCAAGGGAAGTACCCAGTCGATCGCGGGGTCTATGGTCCATAGAGGAACAGCCTTCCCCTCTGGAAACGTGAAACCTGCAAAATTTCCCAGACCTGTCGAGATCCTTTAGCAACAAACTTCGCGCTCGAAGGATGGCAACCTCTGACCGGTTCGTAGGCAAATGAAGGGGACCACTGGGCGTTTCCCAACAGAACCGGGGCCATGCCTGCTCGCGCAGATGGAGTGTGGGGTGATCGGGGATTCGCGAAGCTTGTCGCGATGTGGGAGCTAGGGCTGCACCGAGCGCAATTCGAGGATTACATGATTGCATGATTGATGCTCTCCAGGACTTGAGAACTTGGTACTTGACTCTAGGTACTTGCTACTTGGGTACCTCTTCAGGCCTCGGATACTCTCCGTTGTATACTATGTACACGGTACCCGACACTTCTCACTGGGTCCGATCCCGGGGCGTATTCGGATCGCGGCTGACCGCTTCTCTGCATTCATTTTTCGCACGGCTCTCAGCAGAGGCGAATAGTGCCCGTTGAGGTCATTCAATTCAGGGAATTGCCCAAGTGCAAAATGCCCTCGAGGTGGAGTCGGCAGGTTAGGCACCTGTTTCACCGCAGTACAGCGTGGTAAGCCCATTTTCCCTGGTCCACGCGACTACGATGTACTTTGCGATGTACTTCGACCTGGGAGTGATGACAGATCATTGGCAAAGATAAAGAGACCGGGCATCATGAGGCTTGGCACCATGCCGAACGTTACTGTCTTTCGGCTTGGCATACCCGATTGAGGAGCATGGAGCTGCATGGGGGATCTATGCTGGGTCTAACTCGTTGTATACCAAGACCGATCTACCGGGCAGCTGAGCCAAAGAACATCCCGGGGGGTGCGATGTGTCTACCAAAATACTAGCCACCCGGAGAGGCCCGAAAGAGTAATACGTCAGAGCCCGAGAGGTATCCGCATCAGGAGCAAGGGAAGAACCATTGACTACCAAGCATTCCAGTATGCAGCCGACCACAGCATCCGAAACATGAGGAGAACCTCGATGATCAAGGAAGCGCGCACAGCGCGAGCGATTACGAGGGATGACTATGACTAGGTTCGAGTTTTTAGGGCCCCTGCCATGATGGTCCTAGTGTGACCGTAGTGAGTTTAGTCTGCTCGGTCGGCGTGGGACTAGGGTTCCAACCAAAGAGGGTTCAGGTACAGGAACAGGCCGCTTTAGGACCCCGTTACCCTCTGTAACGCCTATCACCACGGCGAGGGGGAGGTCGTATCGTCAGATTACCGCAGCGTGACAATACCCAGCCTCGTGGCCCTGCAATCATCCATTTTGCCGGGGATTGGAATGCAGAAAAAGCCAGATGGAGAATTCTTGGGATGATCATGGCGGCATGCTTCCTATGATATAGCATCTATTGCCGACCGCATCTTCATGAACGACAAAAGAGACAATCGATCATTGTGCAGGGAAGTAATAAGACGGGTCGACCTGAAAGGGTTTAGCGGACACAAAATGCCTCATAGCTAGTCAACTCGACACACAATGGTCATCACTCCCGCTTCCGTCCACATCGATGTTCTCTTACTCTACGTCAGTACAATACGGATAAAATTTATGGATACTCTGGACAAATGAACAACAGTCCAATTTCACCTAAGGTCTCCAATTACTCTAAAAAAAAAAAAAAAGAATAAGATCAAAAATACAATAAATCAAGAACCGGTCTCTAGTTCTCTCGAGGCGCAGGAACCACATCGTACTGTAAGCTGCAGGTGGGTCCTTGGAACAAGCGTGGAAGCAGGTTGTGGCGAGGGAAAATGCAAAAAATGAAAATTTAAATGCAGGGAAAAAAAAAAAAATCAAATAATTTCCCCCAAAACCCCGAAGGAAAAAGGAAAATCGGCTAAACCCAAAACAGCGGTGCCGTCTTCCCGCGTATCGTCACTTGCGCCTTTCGCTCTTTCCCCCCCTCGTGAAGCGGGTTTATACTGTGATCTTCCTCTTCATCCTTTCTCCCCTCCATATTTTCCTCATATTTTAAACATTCCTTTTCCTTTTTCCTGTTGACTCTCTCCACTCTCGAACAGCACAGACTTCTTGGCGCTAAGCCTAGAGGCATTCTACGTGCAGACCCTCCGCCATTTTCAATAACTATTCCTCTTGGCGACTCCCACTCGTCATTCTTCTTTTTTGGCCTGCCCCCTAGTCATGCGCTTTATATCATGACAAGCGTCCTTAACGGGACTGTGTTATGCCCTCTGGGTCGATCCTGATCGATTTTCGAGAGTTGCGAAGTATAACTGACTTTCGCCACTTTTGATCTTTTCCAACCTCTTGTGTTGGGAAACATGGCACAATCCCATGGTGGAGATCGAAATTTCTCGTTTCATAACCTTTTGAAGATGTTGCTCTCGTCGAACTCCTCCACCCGCCCGGCGCATGACGACGCTGAGGTCGCGGAGGACTTGGATGAACCTCCGGACCAGCATATACTACACGCCACCTCGATACATACCGAAGACACCATCACCTTCTCCCGACCTCTCATCGACCGCAAAGAATCCTTGCTCACGCGCGCCCTCAAGAGCAGTCCTGAAATGTCCCCTACCGAACCTCAATCCGCCCTCCACGATTCAATATACAACTCCCGCTCCTACCCCCATAGCAACATCAGTGGCATCTCCACGGCCGAGTTGACAAGTGATGGAGGCATGACCAGTCCGTCCATTGCCAACTCACCAAGCCCTCCCCTTCCCCCGCAGATGATGGGCAAGGCGCCCGCATCTATGACTGGAAAGAGAGATACGACGCCCAAGGTCAAGGTTGCAGACTCCAACGAGACCTCCGTGGAAGCCAACCTCGGACGTAAGCGTTGTATCAGCTTCGCCTGTCGTCCCAAGGCCGATTCGAACATTCAACCTGTTGCGCCACCAGCTCGCCAGCCGAGCCCTTCAACTGTCAATGTTACCCCCGAACCCCCCAAACGCAAGTCGACCCTCACATTCGTCTGTCCTGGACGCCAGGCGGCTTCTTCGATTCAGAGAGAGCGCTCCCCGGCCCGCAAAGCTGCTTTTCGACCCAAATGTCGTGGCTCGCCTGCCCCCGTTGCTCGCAAGTCATCGTCTGATGCCGGAAGCTCCAAGCAAAAGGATGTAAAGGATGTGACGGAGATCACTGCTATTACCGCGATCACCGTTCCCAAGGGTGTCCCTACCAGTGGTCTGGGCAAGTTTGAGGAATCAGAGGCCACTCGGTTCCATGAATTTGCTAGCTCTGTTGATGAGGACGACGAGTGGGTGACCAAGTCAACGGATTATTCTCAAAAGATTACTTTGAACGACTGCATGAAAAAGGAGAACGCCATCCGACGACTTGGTGAAGAGGCCGAGCAGGAAGCTCAGGAGGAAGAGGATGAGGAGGACGATATCGAAGATTTAGCCGACGATGACTCGACCATCCACGACTTTTCCTCGGATGATGGCAACGAGTCTGATAACGAGGCCGGTTTCGCAGACTCTGATGAGAGTGACGATGATGGCTCCGACTACGAGTTCTGGGCTCCTGCGATCACAATGCCAGAGACCAGTGTTCCCTCCATCGATATCTTCCCTCCGGTTCTGGAACGTCGTGCCTCCAACACCTCCTTCGACTCTTTGACCGATGATCACCAGCACTGGCTCCCTGCGCCCGTTCAACGGATACCCGGTCGTCGCCCATCCAGGAATCTGCGCATGCGTCCCGGTACACCCAACCTGCCCGACAGTACCGACTTTGTCTGTGGAACTCTCGATGAGGACCGGCCGCTTGAGGCTGCTTATAAGTCTTGCATGGAACAACGGCGTCTTGAGAAGCTTGTTCTGATCCCGCAAGACATCGACCCTAGCTTCCCAACCAGCGACCCCGAAGATGAAGCAGACCTGGAAGACCTTTCTGAGGAACTGGCCTCTGTTGTTCTCGAGCCCACTCGAGGCCGCACGGAAGGACTAAACAAGGCTTCTCCAAAACACTCGCCCAAGCGTATGGTCTCTCCGGCACCGCCTCGTCGTGCTGGTCGCACCTCTCCAAAGCGTCTCAAGTCTCCCCCTCCTCGCACCAGAGCTAAATCACCTCCCCCGCGAGTCCGGGCCAAGTCCCCTTCTCCACAAAAGTGGACACCGTCGGGAGAGATGCCCGTTATCGAGTCGCCCCCAGGTCTTAATATTAGCCACCTGGTTCAACGGCCGCCTATGATCCGCACCAAGTCGCTCCCGCGGACGCCCAACCCGTTCTTCACCGGCATGCAAAGTGCCCAAAACTGGCAGGGAGTTCCGCCTCTTAATGAATCACCGGAACATGAACGCTCACGCATAAATGAGCCCCACACTCGAGGACCCGTCGATATCGTCGAGGGTCTTGAAAAGAAGCGCCAGAAACGAAAGGAAAAGTTCTGGCGCCAACACTGCCGCAAAGCTGCCAAAGAGCAGGCGGTACGCCGGCCAATTCCCGGCAAAGGAGCCGAACGGATGAAGGAGCTTGGCCTCGAAGTTGCTGAGAGGTGCAGAGCTTACGGCGTCGGACAAGACGCCCAGCTCGTCCTATCTGTTTAGGCTACCAGGGACATTAAATGTCACCATAATTTCCCCCGGAAAACCTTCTGTACATACCTACTTTTTTCCCTTTCGTTAGCCCGCCATGGAGCCGGGTTACCATTCACTTTTACATACTTAACCAACTTTGTGCCATCCACATGGTTTCTCATATATCTATATCTCTTTAATCCCGGGGGGAAACCTGTCTTTTCATCATACCTTCTACGCGTTCTTCTCTTGAGGCATTCTGTCCTTTCGAAAATTTTTGCATAGTTGCGGTGCGTATACCCCTTATCTCAATTTGCTGCATATGTGGATACAAGTTATCGGATCAGATATAACCTGGCTCAATAAAGATACCAATAAATACAAACACAAAGACAAAGCCAATTCGCAATACCTAGAACATTATCACTTCTCCAATGTGTTGTCATATGACTTGCAGCTGTCACAATGACATGATAGCAACCCTCGCTGCCTCAAGGCGAGTGCGCCCATTTTCTCACTACTACAAGTCTCGCGTAGGTCTAAGATCACGTATCTCTTGTCCGCAAATACCATCGATCACTTTGAATTGCAGTATCATCAATATGGGCGACGCTTTGGACAGCCGATTTGAGGACCTCTTTCCTGGTATCCGTCGATATCCATACAAAGGAAGGGACGACTTTGAGACTGTTGCCAATCATGAATTTACCCTTCCAGATAGGCGTGAATATTTCCTTGTTACAAATCTTAGCAAAGACACATTCGAAGCGGACTTCCTCAACAACGACGACAATTCATGGAAAGAATACTTCTATAACTTGCAAGTGCTCGTTGCCAAAATGGCACTCCCTCCACACGAAGCAGCCTGCAGAGCGTTGGGTCAAGTCATTATGACCGCGGCGAATAACAATAAGAGTCTCGATGATCTTATCCTTCTCACTCAAGGGGCATCTCACGTTATGCTCGGCACATCCAAGAAGTGCCCTGACGAATCCTTTCGTCCAATAGATTTCGTTAATCGAGCCTTCCCAACTGTGGTGATTGAAACAGCGTTGACTGAGTCTGACAAAAAGCTTGAGGATGACGCTACTCGCTGGGTGAGGGATTCGAATGGACAGGTTACCGCAATTACTATCCGCCTTGAAAGAGCGACGGAACATATCGTTCTTCGGAGATGGGTTTGGGCAAACAATACCGCTGTTATCAAACAGGAGACCACCATCACCAATGGATGCGGCAACAGAAGAGGCCAGCGGCCACCTGCTCTGATCACGAATGAACCGTTTATCATCCCTTACCGGGAGCTTTATGGGCGAAATGCAGTGGGTAGCATGGACCAAGATATCTCAGTTGGCAGGAGGGAACTGGAGGAGATATGTGTTCAAGCCTGGGCTTCTGTATGATATTATTAGTCAGCTCAGTTCTCATCGTGGATCTCTTTGTGCCTAAGGCATCAACACGGACCCCGAAAACAACATCCAACCTGTCTTCTTACTCTCATTCCCCTCCATCCACACTGTCGCCAGTCTCTTATCCGCGACCCCCAGCACTTAGAGCTACTATTGTCTGCGCCATCTACTTTATCCTCCTCGATTTTTGTTTCCGCCATGTGGCTCATTAATTGGTGTAAGTACCTGATCCGCCCATCTACCTAGCCCAGTCACCCGCATCCACGCAGCCGGAACAAGGACACTGGGTCCCAGTCACACTTGCTACGGACATCATGGGCTATGCAAGTGACTCTGATAGCTACCGGACACCCTCAGTTACCCTCGGAACCGTACCCGCAGTTTGCGGCTTTGACCTGGGGGTGAAAATCTGCGTTTAGTTGTACTGATTTCTGTCATCCAGTCTACGACGTTCTCGCTTCGCTCGGCCTGCTGAACAAGCACGCCAAGCTTCTTTTCCTGGGTCTCGATAATGCCGGCAAGACTACTCTGTTGCACATGTTGAAGGTGAGTGGATAAGTCAAAGACACAATGTGATCAAGGTCTGGACCGAGGTTCCAGACTCGGCGTCCATGGGCGGAAAATGTACCCGCTGGGGCGCAATCCTATAACTGTTGAATCATGCGCTGACAAGAAATTACATAGAACGACCGCGTCGCCGTCCTCTCCCCCACCGCCCACCCTACGTCCGAGGAGCTTGCCATCGGCAATAACCGTTTCACGACCTTCGATCTGGGCGGTCACCAGCAGGGTGAGTCAATATTTTCTGGGAATACCAAAGAAAGGAAGCTGATAGGGGATTTTTCATAGCTCGTCGTCTCTGGAAGGACTACTTCCCCGAAGTCAGCGGTATTGTCTTCCTCGTGGATGCCAAGGACTACGAGCGCTTCCCGGAATCCAAGGCTGAGCTTGACGCCCTTCTCGCCATGGAGGACCTCGCCAAGGTTCCCTTCCTCGTCCTTGGAAACAAGATTGATCACCCCGACGCCGTGAGTGAGGATGAGCTCCGCCACCAGCTGGGTCTGTACCAGACTACTGGCAAGGGCAAGGTCCCGCTTGAGGGCATTCGTCCCATTGAACTCTTCATGTGCAGTGTTGTCATGAGACAGGGTAAGTCATTCCTTAGATCAATCTTCATTGGGAATCGCTAACAATCTCCAGGCTACGGCGAGGGTATCCGCTGGTTGTCCCAGTATGTCTAAAGTAAGCGAGCTTAGACTTGGACGATGGAACCAGATTAGACCCAAATTGCTATTTTGATTCAAAAACATTGGGAATCAAAATTGCTGCCAACCACTTTCTCCATGCTTCACTTTTGAGTCCGCTGTTCTATATTCCCCTTCCTCTCTTTACCGACTCCTCGCTCCACCCCTCTACCTCCCGTTCATGCTGTATCAACTTCCATGCCCCTTGATCTCGTCTTCCCTTTTGCCGTCTATTATTTTAACCTGCAGCCTGTTAGCCGGTACCTTTTCGAATACTCTAGTTCTAAAATTTGGCTCTTATAATTGCTGAAATTTCTCCCATTGGATCTATGGAGAACCCACGTAAACTTGTTTCTCAGGCATAGATTCATCCCCGGAAGAGCTTGTGATTGTGTAAGTTTGAGACCGATCTGAGTATAGTCGATCAGTGGCGTTTTCCCCCAACAATGCTGCAGCGTGCCTATTGAGGACAGAGATCAGAACCAATGATTGTTGTCAAAGGTCGTGTGAAGAGACCAGGTCCCACGGACTGGTCTGATTGGATGCCTTTTCAAGGTTGATGACACTCGATTAAATACCACCCATGAGACGAGAATCACAATCTATGAAGGCTGGTCTTGTCCGTGTAGACAAGTAGTGGGAAACCCAGCTTTCCCACCACGCTACTTCTACACTACGAGTCCATAGACAGTCATGAATGGACAACACATGCGTTACAATTCAAGACAACCGATAAGCAGAAACAAGATAAAGATAAGATAAACCAGGTTCTCCCCTCTCCAGGATGCCTCGAGTAAACATTCCGTCCAGATGGTAAGAAACAAAGCAGAAACTTCAGGCGCGAGAAGAAAATGAAAAAAGTGTAAAAGGATCAGTTGAAGAAAAATAAAGAATTCCGCTCCGAATGTTGACAAGAGGTCGCGTGTCAGCCAGGAAATGATGGCGCGAGGAGCACGGGGAAGCCCGGATAGAAGGAGAGGGATTAGCGGAGGAGAGGTTATAGGGAGGAAAGGTGGCTGCCCCGGCTGGAGGGATTCCTCGTCGTTTATCGCTTCGTCGGTCTGATAGGGGTGGAACTCGTGGTTGGAGGAAAGGGTGGGATGTCATGGGTGTTTGGCGTGACGTGGGGATTGCTGTGTAAAAATGGCTTATCTCCGCCCGAACCTGCTGCACATGGGAAAGCTCGTATTTGTTCCATTACTTCTTCTTTTGCTTGCGCGGAGGAGTGGCGGCGGATCCGCCGGAGCTCATGCTCCCGTAAACGTACTTTTGTTTCTTTTCGGCTGGTTTGAGGATCTGATGAAGAGAGAAGGTTAGCCTGGGACGGAGAATTGTAGAAAATTCAAGAGATCCACCAACCTGGAAGGAGCAGAGCAAGCTCTCGTCGACGCTCATCATCGCACCCGCGTTGTCGAATTCACCGCAGTAGTTAGGTGCGCTGAACAGTGTAACCAGCTGGCGCTTCGAGAAGAACTCGTAACCATCTTCGACGACCTGATGCGCGCGGCATATCAAGTCCATATCGTGTTTCTGAAGGAACCGCGAGACCACGTCGGGGCCGAATGTGAAGGAGACACCGCGATCGTTTTCGCTCCAGCCGGTAATGTCCTTGTCCGGATCGGACCACAACAGATCGCAGAGAAGACCGCAGTCGGGGATCTAAAGAAGTCAGCGAACATGGCCTTCAGCCGAAGGATATTTGTCACGAGATGGGGCATGTTTTGTTCTCATGCCACAGTTCTTGGAACCAAGACAACAACTGGTGCCAAAGGTGATACTGAATAACGAAAATACTTACATCGGTGGGGCGCATGACCCGACGAATCTGCTCCATCGAGTTCAGATCGGGGCTGAGACCTCCATGCATGGTGAAAATCTTCTCGTCAATGATGGCCGCAATGGGAAGGCAGTTAAAGCAGTCGGTGAACGTCTTCCACAGCTTGATGTTGTAGCGGCGCTTGCACTCGTCGTAGAAGCCGTAGATACGGTTGATGGAGGCACACTCGTGGTTACCGCGCAGAATGAAGAAGTTCTCGGGATACTTGATCTTGTATGCGAGAAGCAGGCAGATGGTCTCGAGGGACTGCTTGCCTCGGTCGACATAGTCACCGAGGAAAAGGTAGTTGGCTTCCGGGGGGAATCCACCGTATTCAAAAAGACGCAAGAGATCGTAGTATTGACCGTGGATATCACCGCAGATCTGCAGTGGCCAAATCATTAGAACGCGCGGCCCAAGAGGTGATCCGGGCTGAGGGTAAAATCACGAACCTTGATGGGAGCCTCGAGTTCGAGCAGAATAGGCTGAGAGATAAAAATCTCACGGGCCTTGGTGCAGAGGAAGCGAATCTCTGACTCAAGCAGCTGCACCTGCTTTCCAGGGCGGCTACCCCTCACTTCCAGGAGCCGATCGATGATCGAGTCCAGATCAACATCTTGGTCGGCCATAGTGTGCGACCTTTAATGAGTAAGAGAGAAAGAGGAGTCGGAGGAAGGAAAAAGGACAAGACGAAAAGCACACGCGCGGGAGGGAGAACGACTTCCGGGGCGGCGAGAAATTGATGACGCGGTAGTTATGTTCTACGAGCATTGAGGACTGTTAGCGAAGCGCTGGAAGATAACAAGGATGCCAGTCCGATCCTCGAATCTTAAATCAGGGTTGGGAGAGAGGAAAAACAGGCGCGTCTTGAATGATTTTTTTTTTTGCCGCCTGGCGTTTTCCTCGGCATTTCGTGGATCTCCAGGGTAGAGGATAAGCATAGCGACCGAGATGAAGACTTACCAAATGAAAAAGAGCTTCGATCAAGTCAAAAACTTCTGAAATATGGAGGCCTTGCGGCCGCGGCTTTTTTGAGGGGTTTCTGGCAGGAATGCCAGACGGGGTGGACGGGGCAGCGCTCTGGGTGAGATTTAAGGCTAACTGGAAGTCGAGACAGGGATGACAGCTTCTGAATAAGTCGAAAACTCAGAGAGCGAGGGGAGATGGCTTCAGCTTCGGCTGCGGCTTCGAGGGGACGAAGGGAGGGGTGAGCGAAGTTTTTCCGGAGGTCGGACCAGTAGGAGTGAAAAAAGGAGAAAGGTCAATCAAGGGACGAAAACACTTGCCACACAAGCGACAGTTACGAGGATCCAAAAGCAACGGGGGACGCGATGAAGCGGGCCTTTTGAAGGATGGGGAGAGGAGAGAATCTTGCACAGGGAGAGAAAGCGGGAAGTTCCAGAGTTTGTGTTTGCGGTGTTTGGCTTCCCGTTATAGATCGGCCTGGCTATTTTCGTCACTCCACTATAGCGGTTGTTATCTGAATTCTTAGCCTGCGTCTAGTCGGTTTCTACTCCCTCGTCTTATAATTCTCTTTCGTTCTTCATCGATCCAGGCATGGCGTGTTTGAGGGGCTGCAGGTATGCACCTTTTTGGAGCCGGTCGAGACCCTCGCGCTTTGTGCCTCATAAGACCGAGCGCTAGCAGGAAGACGGACTAGTTGCAGCTCGGATAGACAAATGAACAGAGACGTTGTGAGTGACATTGTCCACATCGCGCCTTGACTTGTTATAAGCATGGAGTGGTATTAGCTCACTTGCTATCTTGGACATCTCGTCCCACTTCATATTGACGCGTGAGCACTCGACTTCCGCAACGAACATTTATCAGAGAATCTTCATCAAACAATATATATGACAAGGCTGGTATTATTTCCGAACTCATCGTGCTTTGCACATTCATAGGTACTCATGGCTCAGAATCACAGACAGGCCGAAAAACGCAAAACAAGAGGGGAATAGAGCAGTCAATCCGCCAACGCCAACACGCAAAAGATACAGTACACGCGCTCTAGGAATTTTCTCTCAAAATGCCTTCCAGAAAGACGACGCGAAAGAAACGCAGAAGCATGTGTCTCGATGTGGGAGCCAAAACACAAGCACGCAAAAAGGCCGTAAATGTTCATACATCCAACCCATCATATTTCGTAAGTCATCCAAACGCCGTAAAAAGATGCAGAGGAGCAGCCCACGTGGCTTGCTCTAGAAAATATTAATCCTCCGAAAGATGGCGGCACTTCCGAAATGACCGGAGGAGCGCAAGAAGACAAAAGCACTCGTGAATAGTGTCGAAGTGGAAGTGTGCGGACACGCCCAACGCCCTCTTTAGCCACTTAATGCATGTCCTCCGCTCAGGATGGCCTGGGTGTTGGCTCGCACCAGAGGTGCAGTAGGGAGGACAGAGTGATCCAAGCCTGTCGCTGCCAGCTGTGCGACCAGATTCTGGGAGTTGTCCCAGGGATGATCTCCCAAGACATTCAGCCAGTTCTGGCCAACTTCCTGTCGGAGGACGTCGAGCTGCTGCCGACACCGCTGCTCATCTAATCCCCAATCTTTTCCCGTGCCAGACTGCACTAAAGTGGACTGCGTCGGAGGCGGACTGGGGGAGGTTGGCTGCTTGAGTGGGCTTTGAATGCTGGAAGAACCGGAATGAATGCTGCTTTCTAGCCTCCATTGGTGTTCAGTGGGAATCACACCTATGGGGTCGATGGGAGCGTGAAGTTGTTGGGTTGGAAGTACTGTAGCCACTGCTCGTTCGGGGCTACCCAAACCATCTGGATTGAAAGGATTATCGACGGAGAGATCGATGATTCTTCGCCGCTGGACCTTCTTTCGACTTTTAGTGCCCCCTTCAACGTCGTTTCGGTGTGTGACCATGGGCGACTCGTGCTCCTCAGCCGGTGCCTTGGGAAGTGGCTTGTCCATGAGATTCGCCTGGACCGCGGCAGTGGCTTTCAGAACCATAGCTGATTGATCAGCGGCACTCGAGCGCACCACAGGTGTAGCCTCAGGCTCGGCGACACGATCAGCCAGTTGCTTTCTTTCCGTGTAACCTGGACCACGGCCATCAATGATGATATCCTCTGCGTACCCGGGAGTCCGACGGAAGAGATTCATAATGACCACGCGGTAGGCGGAATGGGTTTTCACAAAGGGGTTTCCGGAGACCCAAATCTCTCGTATTTCAGGGAGACTGGTCAGTCGTGCCATTTCTGTCGGATCCATGAGGTTGTTATCGCGGAGGTCTAGTCGCTCCAGAGAAAGCAGTCGCTCGATGCCGGCCAAAGAACGAAGTCGGTTGCCCCGAAGGTTGAGCGCAGTAATGGCGGGAAGGGGGTTTCGTGAAATGGAGTGCAGGGATTCGATCATGCAGTACGAAAGGTTCAGCGCACGAAGTGCCATCAGGGTTGCCAGGCTATCCGGAACCTCGGTGAGAAGGTTCGATGAAAGGTCCAGCGAAGTTAGGGTGTTGGCCACAGGAGCAAGGCTTGCGGCGGAAATGGACGTCAAATCGTTCTCTGGAAGTCCCAAGTGTCGCAAAAATCGCCACTTGGAAGGTGGCAGGACGCCGGGAAGAAGGGTTGACGAGCTGCCAGTGCGATATCCGCCCGAGGTATCGCTCGAGTTCGAACTGCCTGAGCCGGTGCGGCTAATCCGCTGAGATCGGCTGTGACGGTGACCATGCTTGGTGGACGGTCGGGTGGGTGAAATGCTATCACCTCGTGCACGAAGCTTCGCACCCTCTGAGCCAGCTCGCATCATCGGGGTCGACTTTGGGCTGGTGCTGCTTCCAAATGCTGTTTCGGCAATGGGGGAGCCAGGCGCCGAAATAGAATGATCCGGAGCTTGAACAGGCTGCGAGCCAGTGGTGCTAGTCCATCCAAGCGGCGGAGACGGCTGGGACTTGGCTGACCGTCTTCGTCGCTTATCGATATCGTCGAGAACGATGCGCGTTAACAGATCAGCTGGGTCATCCAGATGAGCCCTTTTGATGGACAAGGTGCGCAACTGCTCGGACAGTCGATCCCATCCGTAGAAAGAACGATAGTCTATGTCAATGATCTCTAAAGCGCTCAAATTTTTGAAAGAATGTAGCGGCACAGCCGTGTCGAACGGAAACTCCTCATATCCCCGGATCAAGCGAGCTCTGTGGTCAGGGGCCAGACGCAGGCAGGGGATTTTAGTGAAGGCAGAGTATAGATACTTCAAGTCCGCTTCCAGGGCGAGGCGGGCTTTATCGGACTTTGAGGCAGAATCCTTGGATCCCATGCCAAAAGAAGACCAGAGACCGCTCATGCCAGACATGACACTACGCACACTGGATACGGAGTGTATGGAGGCGCCATCACCCTTGGACCGTTGGGGCTTATTCAAGAAAGAAACATAGGACTGCGAGACCTCGGTGTGGATGTTCTCCAACCGGACGTTCATGGGACCCACGGCAATGGACAGATCCTCGAAGCGCGAAAGAAGATAGAAGAGGTGGTGAGGAGTCAGGGTGAGCTTGGCGGGCTTGATGTTCTGCGAGGTGAACTTCAATGGCCCGAAGGACAAAGCGGACGCCAACGATAGAGAGGAGGAGAAAGAGCTCGAGGGGGTAAGGGAGGGTGCCTGGGTGGTCGCGACATTCTTAAATTGGCGGCGAAGCTGAAGGGCATTCGCAAGTGCTTTTTCGTGAGTACGGACGAAGCTGGCCAAATTCTAGGATGGAAAAAGGGTCAGTCTTGATTCGATCTTATCTCGTGCAGACGATCGACATTTGCGACGGAGAGAGGACCCTCAAGTCGAGGAAGAAATTTTGGGACTCACCTTTATGAAGAGTTGTCCATCTTCAGTGTTGAGCTTCTCCATGACGAGAGCAAGGGATTGTTTTTCTGGTCAGCTAGGCAGGATCCCAGCCAGGAGAAGTCTGAAGATGAACACTCAGATGCTGTCAGGGAGAGCCGACATTGTGCCGCGACCTTGAGATCGAAGTAGGAGGTCGAGGTCTAGGAGGTCAGCGCGGAAGGGACTGGGGGAGAGGGGGGGGGATCACCAACGTGGGAAAAGGAGTTGACAGGTCCAACTCCGATGAAACAAGTGCAGGGTGAAGGGTGAAGGGGGAAAGATGAAAAAAGGCAAGTGAGAGGGTTGGTGGCACGGGGTAACCGCTAAATAAGAATGGCGTCTGATGATCGAGATAGCCATACCAACGGAACATACAATACTATGGGTTTTTGTTACCTGGAGTATAATATCACTTTAGGTATTTACAGTATTTTTATTTTCTCGAGTCTGTAAATTATGACCTTCAATTTAACGGTAAACGGTCTGATCGCTATCTCATTTCCTTTTTATGCTTCGGCCCCTCCCTCACATTACCATCCGGGAACCTTGACAATTTTTGTTCATTTTTTAGTTTTTGGGGGGGGGGTTCGACGAGAACGATACCAGCCGATCCCGAGCAGAAAAGATTGCTAATTTCCTCCTGCAGCTATCGTGCCTACTAGCTCGAAGAGGAGTGGCGAAGGCGCCATGGAGGGGTCAGCCTTTTAGCTTCACAGCGTCTATCAAACCCTTCGGTTGGATGGACCGACGGAATTAGGGGGGGGGGGGGGGGGGGAGGGGGGAATGTCTGCCAGTGATGGGTTGATCTACCTGCACGGCTGGAAACCGTGGTGGAAATTCTCGATGGGGTATTCTGAGTCGATCTTCGCGAGCAAGGATCCTAGGTCTATCACGCCGCTGTGGATCCTCTTGTAAAAAAGGTTGTCTTCTCTCCTCCTCGATCGACAGTGGGAACAAGAGACGGCAAGGTGTGAAATCTACGTGGTGTACATTAGGACCACACCATGCCCAATCTCAATGCCAATGACGATGTTAGCTTGGGGATGCCGTGTTTTTTGTTGCCTGTGCTTCCCTTTTTTATTTTTATTTTGTCAACTTGGCCCGCTTTTTTTTTTTTTTTTTCTCCTAGTGCAAAGCCCGGCTGCCGTGTTCCCGAATTGTCCTTCCGAGGTCATCTGCATACATACAACTTCAGCTGCGTAATTGGTAGAGAGGCGCATGCCCCATCGGAATGATCATGGAAATTAATGAGAAGTCTAAATGTAGAAGAGGCAGGCGAGCGAGCCGTTTGGCGCTGGGAGACTTCTATGAACCACTGAGGGGCTCAGGTGGAGGAGCACCATCCTTGGATTACGCTATCGGGCAGTCAGCCCGCACTGACATCTGACATTCCATGGTGGAGATCATCCCGATGGTTTTCTTGGGATTGTACTGTATACGGCCCAAAATGACATCAAACTTTCTCTCTCATTTTTTATATCCCACTTGTCCACGATGAGCCGGTATACAGACATTCCATCGCATGACTCCCCCGCCGTCAGCCACACCGCTTCCACATTCCCGGCCCGAAATGGAGACGGAGGACACCGAGCCATGGTTCACTACCATCCCTTTCCCGTTTCATCTACAATGTGCCCAGTGTACGGTGTATAGTTGGACGCCTCGCTAGTCCGGCGCGTTTCACTTCACACGTTGACTGAGCGTGGAAGAAGGAAAACAGAAATTGCAGCATACCGCGGGCTGCGGCGGCCTTCGCTGCCTTCGATTCGCCTTGTTTACTCAGCAATGGGATGCGCGGGGCACTTGTCCTTGTCGCATTCCTAACGCTCGGTTCAACCTCAGATCCCGGCTGCAGAGCGCATCTGCAGTTGCAAGGAGTTCGCAGCCGCCTTGCTCCACTCAAATCTTGTATTCCCCAGGTTCTCAGCTCGCCGTAAACACTAATCAGAATCGCGATAAAGTCCCTGGCACCGCTGGAATGCGGGCGCACATGGGCGATTGCGACGATAATCAAGGGCGTAGTACACATGATGTGCCTATCGCGGGAATTGGCCCCGCCGCCCCCTAGGACTAGTACGCACGCAGAAGGAGTACGGGACACGAGTAACCGCCCTCGGGCGTATGCCGGGACCCACTGATCCAGCACGAGCATGTATACGATGATATCGTGAGCGACTTGCCTATTGGGTGAGACATACAGTCATTTTGCAGATGCGCCAAGCCTACCCGTGGCTCGCTCAATCGCGTCGTGATGGGGACTTTTCTTCTATTTTCTTGTCCCGTCGGAGAGTACTCGCCTCGCGGCGGGTGCTTTCACCGGCGACGCCACAGTCCTAGCTCCGTGAGATTCGGATTCACCGATCTGCATATGACTGCATCGGGAAATCTATGCGGCCGAAGGGGTTCGACCCGTAATGACATGATGCTATGATTCTCGCTTTTTACAGGATGGTTGTCATGGAACGGGGTTGCGAGATCAACAACAGCAACTCTAAAAAAGAAAAGGGGGGAAGAGGCGGCTATCGCGCAACGCAAATAACTCCCTGAGATCATTGAACCGGGATGCAAAAAGCCCAATCCGATCAGTCTATAGATAGCCCTCGTGAATTGAGAGATTCCAGGTTTAAATGGAGATCGAAAGCGAAAGTGGCAATGTTTGCTCCTCCGTGAACATGTGTGGATGCGTCGAATCCTTGGAGGGGCTGATCAGCATGATCAGCGTCCAGGTCCACTGAGGACCAACTGGAAAAAGCAGTCCGCGATGCGCCAGAAGAGCCTAATCAGTGACCAATGACGCCCTGCTGCACATCATCTCCGATGCCAGTCACCTGACTGAGGGGTACTGCCGTCCGTTCAATTCAAACACCGAATTCGTCCGTCTCCTGCATCATCCAATGTCGCGTCTCTCTAATCCTGGCATGTGGCTGGCGGGACGAGTGTTCTCCAGCATCAGCCCATAGGCTGCTTCCCTGTACCTCCATCTTAGATGCGACAGAGCTAATAAACTCTCCCGGCCCGCCAATCACCGACTTGTACCAACTTTTGCCTCGAGATCTGAACGGCCTCGCATCTAGCGGTGAGCCCTGCCGTGCTCACCTCCTGGAGCTTAGAGAGCATTCACTACCAGGATACGCCTGCGATGTCTCCGCAGATAGAGAATTCTAGCGCCTTGGAGGGGTACATCTCGGAGAATTGATGGCTTGGATGGTCCAAGGGCGGTATACCATGATACATAGCTCGTATGCGTTTTGCATTGTTGGGGTCATGAATGTTACACGAAGTCAATCAAAAAAATTCTGCATCGCATGCGTACAATTATTCGTCAGGCTAGCGAATGGCGCATTGGTAGTAAATTTTCATAGTTGGAGTTTAGTAAAGAAATGAATGATCGAGGACCAGAGATAGATGATCTTCCCGGGTTCCGATTGTCACATTGATATGGTACTGCCAGGTGTCACCGCTTATGCCCACCACGTTGTGGCTGACCCGGTGGCTGATACCGTTTCCGGTGGGGTACACGTGATGCTGACGTCGTGAGTTCCCCCAACCGGATCCAAGCTGTTCCTGTCTTCTTATACACTATGCATTGAAAGATGCCTGCCGAGGAAAAGGCTTCACACGAGGACAGCTTCGATCCGGCCGGTCTCCCGGACTATGACTGTGACTTTATCGACCCGGACGATTTGCATCGTTTCGAAAAAGCGCTGAACGCTCCAGAAGCTTCTCCGTTGGTAGCCATCAACGACTGGCGCCCGATCAACCAACGTGTCCGCAAGGCTCGAGGGCGTCGCAAAGCTCTGAAAAGAAGCAAGGATGAGACGAGAGAAGGCGTGTTGTACACCATCCTGAAATGGCCGCTCCTGTTGACCGTGTTCACTTGGATTGTGGCCCTGAGCTGTGGCTATGTCCTGGTTCGAGTGTATATTTTCCTGTATGAACAGTGGGTCACTTGGCGGGGCAAGAGACAACGACTCCGACTGTCACTGTCTGCTCAGACAAATTACCAGGACTGGTTGAAGGCGGCACAGGCGTTGGACGCTCATCTTGGGAACGAGAAGTGGAAGCAGATCGACGAATATGCCTACTACGACCACCTCACAATAACCAAAGTGGTAACACAACTGAAGAGCGCGAGGGAAGGTGCCCAGCGGGAAATTCAGAGCGGAAGGATCAATGACAATGAGCCTTCTGCCGTGGAGGAGCTACGGTCTCTCTTGGAGGCGTGCGTCAAGAACAATTTCGCTGGAGTGGAGAACCCCCGGATGTACAGCGAGGCTTATTCCGGAACTAAGGACCTGGCGCAGGAGTACATCGATGAGGTGCATGCCTGCATCCAGTTGATCCTGGACAGTAAGCAAATTGATCGTGAGACCAAATACCAGCATTTCAAACATCTCGATACAAACTTCGGACGCACGGCACTTTGCCTCTCGGGCGGAGCAACCTTTGCTTACTACCACTTCGGGGTGGTTAAGGCCTTGCTAGACAATGGCGTCTTACCAGAGATTATCACGGGGACGTCAGGCGGAGCACTAGTGGCCGGTCTTGTGGCAACCCGAACCGATGAGGAGCTGAAGCAGCTGCTCGTTCCAGCCCTAGCACACCGGATCCGCGCTTGTCATGAAGGGTTTGCAACGTGGATGCTCCGTTGGTGGAGAACGGGCGCTCGGTTCGATACGTTAGACTGGGCCAAGCAGTGCAGCTGGTTCTGTAGAGGTTCGACTACCTTTCGAGAAGCCTATGAACGGACTGGCCGTATCTTGAATGTCTCCTGCGTGCCCTCAGACCCTCACTCGCCCTCTATCTTGGCCAACTACCTGACATGCCCAGACTGCGTCATCTGGAGCGCCGTGCTTGCTTCCGCTGCCGTCCCGGGCATTCTTAACCCGGTCGTCTTGATGACGAAGACGCGCGATGGTACATTGAAGCCTTACTCGTTCGGTCACAAGTGGAAAGACGGCAGTTTGCGGACGGACATCCCGATCAAGGCTTTGAATTTGCATTTCAACGTAAACTTCACGATTGTGTCTCAGGTAAATAACTTTAGAATTTGCAGGTTTTCCTTCCTTCATTAACGCATTTGCAGGTCAACCCTCATGTGAATTTGTTCTTTTTCAGCTCCCGGGGAACTGTAGGGCGACCAGTTACCCACCGCAAGGGCCGTGGCTGGCGCGGTGGATTCCTGGGCACTGCTCTCGAGCAATATATTAAACTTGACTTGAACAAATGGCTCCGTGTCCTCCGACATTTGGAACTTCTTCCTCGACCACTGGGTCAGGATTGGAGCGAGATTTGGTTACAGAAGTTCAGTGGCACGATCACGATCTGGCCAAAGAGCGTTCCATCCGATTTCTACCACATTCTTTCCGACCCGAGCCCCGAACGACTTGCACGTATGATCCATATGGGTCAGCAAAGCGCTTTCCCCAAAATTCAATTTATTAAGAACCGACTCAAAATTGAGAATGCTATCATGAGGGGCCTGCAACAATGCTCCGCCACCGGAGGACGCTCTCTCTCCCCGATCCTCTCTCGTCGGCTCCACAACTCAGAAAATGAGGACGTGATGGAGCGGAGATTGGATGAAAGTTTACCAGAACGTAGCGAGTCAAGCTACAAGCATGAGTCGCCTTATGTCGACTTCTCCGATAGCATGTCCCAATCAACCTTCTCCACCTCCTCACGCCCTCAGACCCCCACTTCTCGGAGGGGCAGCGTGCTAGAGGAAATACAGCGCCAGTCGGCTGTTTTCTTTGACGATTCCGACCTCTACGGTGACGAAGACGCCGTAGTCACTTGAGGCATTTGCGGCGGTTTCAGCGCCTCGGCGACTGGGACTTAACAGAATATATGACACTAAGGGCTTACCATTTTCGGTCACTTGCAGCTCCCTTCTCCGTCATCTATTGTCCCTCCCGAAGCGACATTCGACATGACGGGCGGCTCTCGCCGATCCCTCTTGTCTCGAGTGGAGATTTTCGGCCCTCGCTCAGATCACAATTCTCTCACAGCCGCTCTTTGACTCTTTTGTCTTCCACCCCGCACTCGGTGAGATTCCTTTCGCATGCCAAGGGGATTGCCCCTAGCCTAGATACCTGGTCATCGCTTGACTGATAAGTCTCAAGTTTTGTCTTTTGTTTGTCAACTTTTGCATTTTGCCTATCCCTGGTCCTATCACGACACTTACGACTGCTGACTGCTTAATTGGCTTTATTGCGTTGAACAGTGTTTTTGTATTATATATTCCTTCATGATTGTACGATAACAATATATTCTTGGGCGACTCCTTCGATTGCCTTCCGATGCCTTTAAACTTTCAACTACGTGTGCTTTCCTTCGTCATTGTACATGTTCATTCAACGGGCGGGGGCTGATCTCAACGCCCACAGCACGATGACATCAGCTTCCGATGTGACAGAGAGCTAATAGTAGATTAAACGGGGCCGCTAATGCACTCTGTCATGTAAGATGCTGTCATTCATTTATATATGGACGGTGATCTTAGGCCCAGGCAAATTGCAGATTAAGTGTTCCTATTATGGACGCATTTGTTCCAACGTTTGATCCTCGAAAGGTTGGTGGTGGCTACTTGGCTTTGACTACACTGCTTGGTCTGTCTATTACTGCGTATCCTGCGTACTCTTTCTTGACATTTTCTTTCTACGTCGCGCAGCACCGACAATATTTGACTAAATTTACGGTCCACCCATGTAATTCCCATACGCAGCCCCAGCGCACCTTGTGAGAAGTCCGGATCAAGCTTTGAGTGAGCCCCGGCCCCTAATGGGTATATTGCTCGAATTCTCCGTCATCTAAGACTACGAACGGTGAAGCATTGCTGTTGCTAGATGATTCAAACGAGAGAAGCCCGATCCTATCAAGTCTGGACACAGTTTTCGTTTAAATGCGTGTGCATGGATCCCGAGGATGTGGCCATCGAGCAGGGCGTGATCGAAGCTGAATCTAAGAGGAAGACATAACTTATCCTGGGGGCTCTCTATGCATCTGCAACCTTCCAAAATTGGACACAAAACGCTCCAGGCATGGGTTCATACAAAATGGTCATGAGGAATGAGACTCGGAGGAACGGTTCATACGACCTTCCAGGTCGACTTGTCGGGTGGTTTTTGCTGATTATGACAAATAAATCAGCTTTATAATCCCCAATATGTAAGACACTGCGAACCGGCATGATAGATCTGCTCAATGGAGTCTAACCGGAATTCACGCTGTTGAAGAACTATTTCTTGAGCTTTTGTAGAACTCAGCATTCTCACTACGGCAAAATTATCAAGTCATGGTGCCGCTAGGCGTCACCTTGAACATACTTGCTCTCTCACGTACTAGCGGGCTTAGTCACTATCGAGTGAGTAATTTGGTCCAAATAGAAGCTTCCCATTTCTGGTATGTCTTATTTGTATGCTGCATAATACCTCTCATCCAATAAGATTGTCACGTCTCTCAAACCATACTTCAATATTTACGATTCAAAGAACCATAGTGTCAGCATTCTGCTTTGAATTTGATTACATTGCAAAGATTGACCTAGTAATGAAGAGGACGTATTGTTTCAGTCGTGGAGCCATTGCGCGTCATCCTATCTGGTCCAAGATATAGGGACTTCAAAAGAGGGTATTACCGCGGGTTTCTACATGCGTTTATTTCCAGGATTTAACATCTGAAAGCGTGGCGCTTGCAAGCCTACTCAGATCACACGGCCTCAATACTCATTCATAAGCCCTGCATAGGTTATCATAAGAAATACACCCATTTATCTTGCCACTATAATTTCAACTGTCTCCTAAGCAACTTCTTAATTTTTTACTGCCTGCTGGCCCCATTGACTTCGGTCAGACTTTCTCCTTTGTGTTTAGGAACGACGACATTCGGGACCGCTGCTCGAGAGCCATACGGTGAGTGCAGTAAGGACACAGCATATTTTTTACCCATGGCGGAAACCTTCCTTGATACTGCGAGTGCCCACCGGGAGGACCAGTGCAAGACTTGACTTGATGAACGGCTGGTCTCAAGAAACAATCGCGATCAAATGGTCATTGCCACCAAATACCACGGCTATCAGGGCCACCACAAGGGTCAATACAGGACGATTTTGGTGGAAATGGAACCAAGTATACGTACGTCTCGCTGGAGGCGTCACTTCGGAAACTTCAGACCACGTACATTGATATGTTCTACATCCATTGGTGGGATTACATGGTGTCTATTCCGGAATTGGTGCATGTTCTGAATAATTTGGTCACTTCTGAGAAGGTTATGTATCTCGAAATCTCTAATACTCCTGCTTTAATAGCTAAAGCCAACCACTATGCACGGGACCATGGATTGTGCTAGTTCATGGTGTGTCAGGTCATGTGGAATACAGGTATGCGCGACCTTGAGAGGGAGACTACTCCCATGTGTCGTGATGAAGGAATGGATATGCGGGCTAGAGATTCAAATCCTGATTGATACTTGATAATACTTATTTCTTGTCAATCACACATGAACTAGCATCATTGGTCTAGTGGTAGAATTCGTCGTTGCCATCGACGAGGCCCGTGTTCGATTCACGGATGATGCATATCACATCTCTTTTTTCAATTTTTTTTTCTTTCATTGGGTTCTCCACCCTACCTACCTACATCTCCGGCGTCATCATTCTTTATCCATAGAATATTATACGATAGGGTTATTTTATTGCTCAAGTATTTACCGAACTTCCTCCCTAGGTAAGAATCATGGATATCTTCAGACTTGCGCCCGTGCTAGGGCCTCTCTTTGCACTAAAACACGATAGTTCGAGGTAGACTCAATTTTGGATGATACAAAGCAAATCTGTCGATGAACTCGTTGATAGTTGCGTACTTGGCCTGGTCTACTTGCCCATAGACTCTACCAAATATCAAGCTTTTTCATCTGATAGCAAGTCTACTTCGAGAACCTTTTTTTGTTCATATCGTACAAGTGAAGTCATCATAGTCGAGAATATCATACACATTATTTTGCAAAAAATACAGAACACTGAATCAAGCCTTCGGTGCTAGATATGTTTCAGATGACCAGCCACTTGTCTGTCACATGTTTTGCAAGCTTTGCATTGCCAGCAAGTACGTGCAAAGTTTGAAGAGCAAAAGCAGCTTCATGAGAGAAATCCTCGACAAATTGACTGAATGGAGCCTGGTCTGCTTCGCCCATCACCACATCAGTGCCATCGAACTTTTGTTGGGCATGTTTCTGAATATCATCGCCCAGCTTGAGCACCTTGTTGTAGGCCTCGATGGCCAGATGCGTCAATCCAAGGCCATGGTACACACGCGCAAAGTTGAACTCCATCTCCTGGCGCTCTTGGAGAAGTGACCCAGGTTTTTCTCGGACGCGGCGATATTCATCCATAAAAGAAAGACCCTGCATGATAAGGAAATGCCGGTTCTCAGATTGTCGCTTGAACGAGTGGTTAATGTAAGAAAGAGCAATAGAGAGAAGAACACCGGGATTCTGGTCGTCCAAGGCGTATGCACGGAAAAAGTAATTCAAAGCAGGGTAGAAACTGCCTCCAGAGTAAAGCATGTGGCCGTAAAGAACAAGTAGAGCGGCATCCAATTCTCCTGCTGGAATGGGTTCGCCTTTTTCGTCACGAGTCGAAAGAGAGGCTCGCTCCTTCCAGATAGTATTTCGGGTATGGTTGGGCCGCCCGCAAGATTCTGGTAGAGTGTAATCCATCGCCTTGATCTGGCGTAGCATGAATTTCATGCTTGCTGAATTATTAAAGATCGTCTTCCTTCGATTGTTAGAAAAGCTGCTCAACATCGCAAAGATCCGATACGTGTCGGTAATGAATTGGTACTCCTTGACGAACCAACGGGCCTGGTCTAAGAGTGTCTCTTCATCATGAGCTCTGATTGCACAAGCTGCGCGGGAATTAGCAAAGTATTGTCAGTACCACGATAGAGGGAACCTACTGAACCAGCAAACATGGACTAACTGCTTTTTGGCTTTGACATTGTGCCAAATATTGGCATGATCAGCAGCTTCGAGGGTTTCATATGCTTCCTCGTGCTCACCCTGATCAGTCACAAGGAGAGCATATTGGAGGAAGATGTCAAGCCACTCGTCAAAAGAAATCCCATGGTAGTCGGTTGGGACAATGTCATTCAAAGGTTCTTCGGTCGATTCACCTGCGTCATTGTGTCAATTCAGAGCCTATTGAAAAATTTCGAGCGTGACCTACCACCCATGGACTTCTGCAAGCGCCCTGCCATCTCTTCCATTTCGCTCATCATGGTCATATCTTTTCCTTTGCCAGATTTTCGTTGTGCTTCGCTGGTATATCCTCGAAATTCCATTGTGCGCGCGATAGGATAGAAACTTCGATTGGATTTGAAATCTCGCAGCAGCGCATCGGCAATGTCAAGCCAGTCGTCAATGGCTTCCGTGTCGCCTTGCTTGATCAATGGCTCCAGCTGCTGCATTTTGCTGTATAGAAACTGGATATTTTCCGTCCGACTACCTTCTCCGTCGAATGACCTCCTCCGGCCACCGGCTGCTGCTGCCGTAAATGCAAGTCCATCAGTAGGTCTGGGTGCAATCGATCTAGCTGCTACAGCCCCAGTTCTGAACTCATCAGCCAATTGCTCAAGCCTGTTGTCCTTTCTTCGTCGGCGAGTCCTTGTCTCTTGACGCCCAATGAGAACAGCTTCGTTTACGAACTTGAAGGCCTGCTCACTCATCCCGAGGCTCTCATAGAGTTTCGCTAGCTCCACGCGGGACTCCATATTCTTTGAGTCATGCTCGGCAACAGTTAGGTAGCAAGTCTCTGCATCCTCCACCTTTCCCAGCTGTGTATAACAATCAGCCATGGCCATGAAATAGCTGATGTCTGCATATTCGGTGGTTTCTTGAATCGGGGTATAGAAACGGAGGGCTTCATCGAGCAATCCGAATTCTTTGAGGGCATCTGCGACCTCGCGGAATAGGTCACCATAATCAAAGATTCGAGCGCCTTCTGATGTATCGTCTGGGTTCAGCCATTCAAAGTGGTGCTACGAAAGGGTCAGTAGATGTAAGCGAATGCTGATGATATGACGCAACTCACCAGAGCTTCATTGTGATGTCTTTCACCCATCTTCAAGCGGAACAGACCCATTTTGATTCGAAGCTCAAGCGGAAGTCCAAGACCGTAGGCATCCCGAGGCCACTGGCCAGGAACGAATCCATCAGTCTTGATACGACGTGGTGAGTCTTCCGGGTCCCATTCCCGGTCGTCATCCTCAAAATCATCCCACATCTCATCATCCTTGCGGCCGAGAAGCCATCTTGCAAGTGCTTTTAGAGCATGGAGGCCTTCATCGGGTTGGCCAATGTAGCCGAAAAGCTCAGCGTAGATGTTGACATCGGACCAGCCAAAATCCCGTACTTTCTCCGGGTCACACGTCAAGTAGTAGTCAACACTTTCTGTCCAATGCTCGATTGCCCTTGGCACGTCGTTCAGGTCAATATAGATCTCCGCCAAGGATCGAAGGGCCCTAGGACTGTTTGGCTGGTCCTTTAGAATCCGCTCATACTCAGCAGCAGCACGACCGTTGTACCCGAGCTCGCGATAGACTGCCGCTCTCTGATATCGGACATTGTAGCTCTTGGGGCTGATTTCAATCACGCGACTATAACAGTAAATGACGTCGTTCAGAGCGCTTTGCCGATCTTCACCTGCACGCTCCAACAAAAGCCGAGCCACCTTCATCCACACTGAAGGGACCTTTGGTCGAGTATGCGCACCATTCCATAGAGCCGCCAAGGCTTTGTCTTTCTGACCTTGAGCGAGAAAGATTTCTGACAGCAACGAATGAGCCGTAAACATCTCTGGATTGACTTGAATAGCTTGCATCACCAGCTCGGTGGCACGCTCGTAATCACCATCGATGAAGGCCTCAGTGGCCCCGGAATGATACATCTTGAATTCTGGACCGGGTTCCAACGGCTTACGAGGGCCCCTTTTGATGCCTTTACCGCCGCGGGCGCCCCAACGGCCAGAGAAGCGGCCTCCTCCTCGTCGCCGACGCCGCCGCGCTCCAGCTGAATCTTCATCATCATCTTCAGGAGGCTCATCGTCTTCCTCATCCCCGCTGGCATCGCCGTCAGTATTGACATGAAATTCCTGTGCTCCAAAAGTGCGCACCTCTCATTATCTTCTTCCGTGTACACAAATTCAGAATCTGAGTCCTCTTCACTCAGGCCCGGAGGTCGGACTTGACTCTCTTCTGATAGCTCATCGGCCGAGAAATTTTGCTGGGCTTCGGATTCTGGCTGTGGTTCGTCTTCGGGCAATAAGCCTCCATACAAACGAGGATCAATCACCGATGAATCAAGGCTAACGGTGTTTGATTGTTGGCCCTGCCATGGGTAGTGCAGGGTCTCATCAATATCAGGGTATGCAGATCCCTCCGCCACTGAGGACGAGTCGACGGGGAACTCCCAGTTTGCCATGATGAAAAGCCGGGTGCGGCAGGACCACTCAGACCATGAAGAGTCAATGCGCTTATCTGAGGAGGGCGCTACAATGGTCGATGATGATCAATCGGGGTTTATCTGCTTGACGAACTAGGCCGCTGAGACTATGGCCCAGACCGTCTTAGGCGAGAGAAAAGAAGCGCGTTTCAGATGCAGCCCCGATTATTCATAGTAACAGCTCCACCGACTGAATAGATAAATCGAATCCAGCTTGGGCTCAGGACCAGATAGCAGAAAGAGGTTCAGGCTGGAATGTCGTAGTCGAATTCACTTCCATTCCCGGAACCCGTGACCCTGAAACTGAAAAGCCTCTTCGCGGCCGCACTCGCTTTTCTTTCTTCCCCCTCCTACTCCCACCACCCTACCCTCCCCCCTTTCCTTTCTTCTAGGGGATCCTCTCGGCTTGTTGTGTTTGACACACTATTGCCTTCAGGTCCTGACTTTCCTTCGTTCGGGTCTAATACGCCGCGGCCCCCTCGTCCTCGAGTCTTCGTCGAAATTCGCGGTGCAGCCACTGGACTGGTCTGTGCCTTCGTTGACGCCTAAACTCGAGATTCTAGGCCTCGCTGTGTTGTCTGGCACCGAAATTTATCTAGGTCCCTTGGTCAGGTTTTCTTTGCTTCTATTTTGTTACGCAAACTCAGCAGGTGCTGCAGGTGTTTTGCAGTAATCTTTTCATCCACTGTATTTACTATTCGCCTTTCACTTATCTCGCCTTTGAACCATGGCCAGTCATATCATCGGCAACCGCAACAGCACTCCGGAGGCTGTCCCGAACTCCACTCTGCGTCCTCCCTCGTCCGCTCGCAATCTCGGTTCTCACCAACTGCGAGCGTCCGCTGATATGTCCGGATTCCCCTCCCCGCTGTCCTCCCGCAGCATGCGTCCCTCATCAGAGGTTTTCTTCAGCCAGCAGTCTCAAGGTCAGAACAGTACGGAGGATGCATTGGATCGGGCAGCTCAGCAGTGGCTGGCGGACATTGACCAGTACGAGACAACACTGGAGGAGATGGCAGCCGCAACGCTCGATCAAGACTTCAAAGATGAACTCAGTGCCATCGAGCAATGGTTCCGTGTCCTGAGCGAAGCGGAGCGGACCGCGGCCCTGTATGCTCTGTTGCAGCAGACAACCCAGGTGCAGATTCGCTTCTTCATCCAGGTGTTGCAGCAGATGTCCCAGGGCCACCCTATGTCGGGCCTTCTTTCCCCGGCTAACTTTGGTGAAAAGGGTACGCCCTCTGCTTGTGCTCCTTGCGTACCAAGAACTTCAGCTAACGTGATTTTGCCGATTAGATGCCATGTCAAGCCGCTTGAGCGATGCCATGTCGAAACTCAACATGGACAGCTCACGTAATTCTTTGGGCCGGCCCCCGCCATCCCCAGGCGCTAAGCGCAACTCGGGACTCGATCCCTCTACAATTAATGCGATGTTCCCCGATGCCGCTGCTGCAATTGCGAAAAAGAAGGCGGAATTCACTCAACAGACCGGCAATGCCCCTCCCTCGAACCGCAACAGCGCCGTCTTCGACCGTACCTCGTTCGTTGCCCCCACCATCTCGGCTCCCGATAATAGCGATCTGGGCCAGCCTCCGTCGTCTCCATGGGCTCAGCGCGGTGGCCTTTCGGACACTCAGCCTCCCATTGCCCGGCCCAAGTCTTCCTCGGGTCATCATCCTATGGGCCAATTTAACCAGTCTTCCTCTGGCATGCGCTCCCCTCTTCCTCAGACTGCTACGATGCCGGCTCCCGACATCGAGCCTCCGCTTCTCTCGCCTTACAATGTTGGAAACCACAGCTGGGCCTCGATGACCAACACCCCCATGACCGCCACTTTTGGTCAGCAACAAAACAACCAAAATACCCAGGCGGACATGGTTGCCAATGCGACCGCAATGAAGCTGGCAGCTTTGTCCACGGTCAACAACCGCATTGCACTGGATGATGCTCGGAAGTACCGTCGTGCCCGCTCCAACGATGGCCATGGCAAGAACTCGGCTGGTAACCCCAGCCTTTCCCAAGGCTTGGCTAGTCCAGGCCTGTCCGGATCCATGGCCGGCCAGCTGTTGAATGCTCAGCAACTTGCCGCTCTGCAGGCTCAGCAGCAGGCAGCCATGGTGGGTCGACGATCCCGCCCGGCGTCTCCCGGCATTGCCATGCAAGGAGGCGGACTCGGCCCCATGGGCTTCACCTCCCCGCAAAACAACGGATTCCTAGCCGCGTATGACCCGAACAATCCGCTGATGGGTAATGGATTGAATTCGCTGGGTATCAGCCAGTTCGGTCTTGGTGGTGAAGGGTATCTGTCCGATCATTCGGAGGTCACTCGTGGACGTTCGCCGCGCGGTCGTCGTGGAAGCTCTAAGCCTCCGGAGGATCCCACCGACCCAGCTCTTCTGAAGGATATCCCCAGCTGGCTGCGATCCCTTCGTTTGCACAAGTATACCGACCATTTGAAGGATCTCCAGTGGACGGAGCTGGTTGAACTGGACGACAAGGCCCTGGAGGACCGCGGAGTCAATGCACTGGGTGCACGCAACAAAATGTTGAAGGTAAGGTATTCGGATCATTTCGGGTCGTTTCATCACTAACAAAACGATTAGGTCTTCGAGCAGGTTCGAGAAGCCCGTGCTGATGGCAAGCTCGAGAATCTTCCTTGATCTTGATCTCGTCTGCATGTGAGCATGGCATGGCGAGCTGGTTCTTCGAATCAGCGAATCCACTGCCCAAGCGATTTCATGGAATTGAAACTTCTTCAATTTCCACATATCATGTGTGATTTGGTTTTCATTTTTCTTTTTATTTTCATTCTTCATTCTTCCTCATTCGTTCTGTGATCTTTGTTCACCTTAATACGATGGATGTGGGATTCGACATGTATCAAACGCAGTGATGTCAAGAAACGGAATCATGAGGCGACTTCGGGCTACTGAACATTGAAAAGGGTTAATTGTAGATATACACAATTATGTTCCCATTGCAAATCATTCTACTTCGTAGATTCTCCTGGTATATCTAGTATCCAGACATGTCTATAGCTCAAGGTGGCATCGGCTCAGAATGTGGTCCGTGCCCTTCTAGAAACCCGCGCCCGAACCTCCGACCTCGTTTCTCCGCCCGTCGTACGAGTCTCGCTACGACAACGTCTCTCAATCTTCAATTGCCCATTCTCAGAGTCGCTCGGGGAGTCATTCATTGTGCATTACATGTCCTGTCCAGACACACAGTCTTTGGAGGTATAACTCGAGCCAAAGAAGACTGCGACAGCAACCGAACCCCAAAAGCAAGCCCAGTGCCAAACAGATCTCCAATATGGCACCAACAAAACAGGAGCTCTCCCTGCTCATCCACCCTCTCGTCCCCGAAGCTGTCCAGCACAACAACCGCGTACGTCTACTCTCTTCTCCACACCCTCTCAGCAACTCCTCCCGTCCCCGATCCCCCCCCCTCCGCCACCTCCCTAACTGCACTCGTCAGACCAAGACCAAGACCAAGACCAAGACTAATAAATAACAGGTTCTCTCCTCCCTCCACAGCCTAACAGCCTTTCTCCTCGGCCTATCCGCCGGAATTCTCGCTCTCCAATCAACAGCCGGCTTCGCCTTCTACTTCGCCGGCACTGTCTTAGTATCAGGCCTCTTCCACCTCGTCCTCCTTTCCCGCTCTGGCGGCGCCGGCGCCGGCGCCTTCTTCCCTGGCGCTGGCGGTGAGATCGAGGGCTCGGTCCAGATGAGTCGGAATGGGGCTGTGAGGATGGATCTGGGATTGGGTGGGAAGGGGGGCTATATTCTTAGAAAGGGCGCATGGAGAGATGTATGGTTTGGCGGTGGTGTTGTGAGTGAGGCATTGAGTGGGTTTGTGCTTGGGTGGGCTGGTGTTGGAGGTGTCTTGAGGTGATTTGTCTTGTTTGCGTTTGGTGGCATGGTATGGAATGGTATGATGTTGGATGGACTGTGTGGGTTTCTGGGATTTGGTGACACTGTTGGCGTCTTCATGGTGGCATGACATGATTCTGTGGTGATGTATTGCTTTATCTGTGTGATGCACATGTGGGATGTCTAGTTGTGTTTATCAATGCCAGAGCTACATTTGTCGGTGCGATTCCCATTGGTAGGCTATATCAATGACTGTGACTTTTTTATAGGCTTTTGTTTGAGTTACGAGTCAAAAATGAGGAGAATGGGTGAATGATGTAAAATTCATACATCTGTTAGATGAGCAGACTTCTTGGCCATTCTAATGAAGGAGATTCAAGTTGTAGTTGATTACGGTGGAAAGGTGGTTTGTTCAAAAATGTTCAATGCGATCTATATAGCTTGAGGGTATCCCAGCAATTCAAGCAAGCCAGTATGTAATTTGGCCCGAACCCCGGGCGCCGAGGACGTATATGTGAAACTTCCCGAAACCAAGAATGGGAAGATAGAAAAATAATAATTATATCAACAGTTCATATCAGGTCATGCCAAGTGGCCTCCAAACCAGGGACGGTCCACAGTGGAATCAAAAAACATATGCGTATGCTAAAAGAAAAGTGCTTCACATATGTGGGATCTCGTCTGACGAATTGGCGACTGCACTTTGCAGAGCGCTCGTCAGATCGATGTGGAAGAAGGGTCGATTCATGCCCTGCACGAGTGCCACCTTGCGTCGGCTGCGGTACGCTTTGCTGTCTGTCAAGTCGCGGGAAAGCTTGTCCTCGTGGATAGAGTCGCTCGAGTCGGACGAGGTGGTCTCGACGCCATGTGACTCGCGGGCGGTGGCGGTGGATTGAGTCTTCATGCCGGTCTCCACGTCTTCGTGTTGATCATTGTGGTGCAGGCTGTGCTCGCGCTGATTGTTGACCATCTCGGCCAGGGCGGCAGCGGACGAGCTGCCCTCAATCTCAGCCACGCTGAAGATGGGCTTCCAGCGGTGGAAACCGTCACTGGAGGTGGGCGTGGGGTATCCAAATCCAGCGGCAGCGAGACCACGCTTTGTCCAGCGATTGTTGATATGGGCAAAGTGCCACTGCACTGTTCGAGGCGAAGCGTACAAGTCCAGCTGGTTCCGCACATCGATCAGATTCTGAATCGAAGTTACGTCCACGTTATTGACGGAGGAGAAATCGAGAATGACGGCTTGAAGGAGTGGACGGGTGTCCTCGGTCTCGTCTTCAGTCTTGCTACCAGCATCGTTCCAAGGGCGATCACCACGTCTCTTGAAGGCGTGGGGATTGGTGCGGCGAGTGGAGCGGAAGATTGTTTGAACCAGATTATCGGTATAGTGGTTGGCGTTGGGATAATTGAAGCCCTCGGAGAATCGGTAGATGAAGATTCCAGGAAGGGGCTGCTCCACCTCAATGTCGGGGTTGGAGCCATCGGTGTGGTTGATGGGCAAGAATATGGACCGATGAGCGTGATCATCGTGCTGTGCAGGATCCTTGTGATTTCCGAGAGAACCGTACTTTCCATCACCGTCCAAAAGGTGGTCTCCAACGACCGAGTGGATGGTCACACGTCCAAGGAACTGGCCGCGGGCCTTGGCCACGCGGAAGAGGAGGACGGCCACGGACACACAGATCGTGCAGTAGATACCGTCCTCAATTGAGGAGAAGACGGTAACAATGACACCAATGAAAAAGATCAGGGCATCGAAGGGAGAGACGCGCCAGAACTGGTAAACGGTATTGGGATGGGTAATCAGATCACCCACGGCGTGGATAATAACACCAGAGAGAGAGGCCTTAGGAATATAGAAGAAAAGGGCGGGCAGGGCATAGATGGCCAACAGCACCACGACAGCGGTGATGCAACCACCCAAAGGTGTCCGCACCCCAGCCTTGGACTTGATGGCAGTACGAGAGAAGGATCCGGTCGCGGGGTAGGCACCCAGGAAGGGACCAAGCAAATTGGTAACACCGATACCGACAAATTCCTGGGAGGGATCGATAGTGTAGTTGTTCACCCGGCCGAACGACTTGGAAATAGCAATGTGCTCAATCAGAAGAACAATGACGGCAGCCGGAAGCTGGCTGAGGAAAGCCTTGATGATCTTGGGGTCCATGGTCGGCACAGCGGCCTCCTGAAAACCACGCGGCACAGTTCCAAGCAGAGAAAACATCGGATGGTCCTTGCGGTGTATGTTCACGGCGGCACTGATCATGGTGTAGAAGAGAATGACAAAGACAGTTCGCAGAGTCGAGGCGAAAAACCAGATCTTAGCGCGTTGCGGCTGCTTCTTCGCGGCGTAGGTGCATCCAAAACGAATGATATACAACATGGCACAGGCCGTGACACCCATGGCGGCGTCAATGGTAGAGCTGGGTAGGTGCTTCAAGGTATTGATGATCACCATATAAGTCGCACCACGGGTTGAGAAATTGGCAGTCTCACCCAGCATGGTAGAGACCTGGCCGGAACAAATGCTGAGCGCAGAGCCGGTCATAAAGGCGGAAATGGCGGGAAGAGGAATGAAATCGACGATGAAACCGAGTCTGAGCAGGCCCATAGCGGTGACAATACCACCTAGAATGACAGCGAGGCAGGACGCAATGACATGACCGGGGACTTCGGGGTACTGCTCCTGGACCTGGAGGACAATTGTGCCGGTCAGGGTAGACATGACGGCCACGGGCTGGGGTCTGTTAGCACATTGCATCGGAAATTCAACTAATGATACTGAAACTTACTCCGATGGTAATGTCCTTGGATGTTGCAAAGAACCAATAGACCAAAACACCCATAAAGGAGGAATACAGACCATACTGTACGGGCAGCTCGGCCAACTTGGCGTAGGCCATACCCTGGGGTACGACGACGGCACCGACGGTGATACCGGCAACCATATCACCAAAAAACCATTGCATATTGTATCGCCCAATCCAGTTCAGGAAAGGGAACAGACTGATGAGGTAGTCGACGAATTGACGACCGGACGGAGTGATCTCGCGGATCCACTCGATGCTGGTCGGCTCAGGTTCATTATAAGAGTAAGTGTCGACGGTGCCGACAGAGAAGGCGGACTCGCCGCGAGTGACCGGGTCTGTGGCGCCAAGGGGATCTCTATAGGCGACTTTGATACCAAGGCCCTTGGCGATGCTGTTGCCAATTTTGGCGGCCTTTCCACTCGCCATGATCAATCACGAGCGGGTCTGCGGTGTCGCGTCTGACAAGGTTGAATGACAGATAGCTTTCGATCGACCTCCAATTGAGGGTATCACAAAAACGGAACGGCGACGACGCAAAAATACAGAGACGAAGAGGAGCTTAATAGACGCAGCCCATTGTGCCAGCCAAAAAAAAAGACAGGGAGGGGACCGTGGAGGCGTGCGTGATATATGGGAGTATATGGCGTAAAATCGAAGTATGCAAGCTTCCTAGATGTCACTCAACGTCAAAAGCACAGGTGCAGCGGGCTGAGGTTAAGAGGGAGGAAGGTTGAAGTGGACGTAGGAAGCCATAAGAATGAAACGCAGACGGTATCCCACCGATGATCGCACTTCCAGGATATGTCCCGGGATCCACCCGGGCCCTTCACGACGAGTCTGGAAGCGATGACATTACGAACGTGGAAGTGGTTTACGCGGAAGGTCGAACCTAATGATTTCGAGGACTCACGCCCAATCTCTCTACACTCCTCTTCGTGGTCAAATTACTCTTCCTGCATTTCGCATTCCCTACGTCCCTTATTTTTCATTTTTTTTTTTCAGTTCCAACTTATTCCAACTTTTCTTTTTTTTTCATATTTTCACTCTCAAGAAGCTCAAATCCAGGATCTTCAGTGACATAAGCGTACCGCCAAGGGCATGACGAATCAACGCATCCACGCGGGCAACAGACGATCAAAGCAAAACTGGGGCAGACCCGCCTTCTCCCCCAATCACACTCTTTCCTGATGGTGAAATCGACCACGACGATGGTGACAGAGTCAACCAACTTCCCTCTGGTCCACGTTTGGCCCTGCACCTGGGCCTATGGGTGCCGGGCCCCTCCTACCTAAACCCCCTCGGAGTTTTGCCTCCCTCTCAATCCTGCATTTAGCGTCGGGGTTCGGGCTTCCAGCTTCCTAGGCGGGGGCCCCTCGTATGTCTGTTCCAGGGACGGGAAGGTATACGCTGGCCTTCCCATCTCCACTCGGTTCTAGCTCCGCTGCCGCGTCCCCAGTCCGCGTCGACTCAGCAGGTCCGCTCTTGGCAGGGGGCTTCTCATGCACCCTACTCTGTTCTATTAAGCGGGTAAATAGGGAGGGTTAGTCCCCTATACCGTTCATATGCCGTTTCGCTATACGAAGAATCGGCTTTGCACCGATCCACCCTGCGACCGTCCGTTCTTGGAACCCTGATCAGCACACTTTTGCACTTCCTGTCACAGCGAGGGATCGCCGCTCCGTGCGCGATCCTTTGGAGCCTGCGCAACGGGTGTGGCAGGCCAACGGGGCCTCTTGCGTCCGACCGGACTGGGTCTGGTCTGCACGTACCTTGCCACGCCATCCAGATCAGAATCACGTCATGGAGCTAATCACGGCCCATAACTTTAAAACAGTCTCCAAGCTCTGCATATCTGATCTTGACTTCTGAATCCACCGTTCTTTCGAGAAATTGCTTCGTAAAGCTAGTCTATTTTTGTCGTCACCAGTCTAACACGTTCCATCCAGGACCGGATGGGTGTCCCTCGGAGAATAGTATCACCTGTAGATCCCATGTATTATTCACGTGGCCCTGTCCATCTTAGCAACGTGGTTGTTAAAATCCTCTTTTTTTTTTTTTTCCTACATTTCCCCCCTCTCTTTTAGGTGACGTTGGCGTTCTCATGCGATGCGGATGATCTGATTTGACCGGGCCCACGATACCATCTTGACTCCAGCACAATACCACAGCCGCTCGGTGCACTCCCAATATAAGAATACAGGGACTATCCCGGGAGGAAACTATTGCCTTCCCTGAGCCTATGGAGGCATGATGTCAGCCCTCCTGGGCACAGATTCGAGATGCATATGCAGGGCACGTACAAACGTGCTTGGCGAACCCAATCGCTTCAGTCCCATCGTCATGATCTGTGCTCACTTTCTTCGTTACACGATAGCTCAGTGTTCGAGGCTGTATTCGTCGAATGGGCCCGTTGACCGCTGATCTGCGGCTGCTGGAACCGCGGGTGAGTATCATCGAAATGTGATGGGTGATGAGAATCCCACCCGATGGGCGTCTGTTCCCCGAAATACTCTTAGACACCCATGATAGACAGGTAGTCATTGCGATAGTTGATTTAGAATCTGCACAAATTGCCAATACACGTGTTGGGACAAAAGTGAATCTAGTCTTGGCCTGAAGGGTTCAGCGAGGTGCTACTTGCTGGTCCCAGAGTCGCATATAGCTCTTGTACTTTCTGTGAATAATCCCATAACTGTCGGAGCTGCCAGGAGCCCATGTATTCCATGACTGATCGGATCAAGTCACAATGGCATGATGTCCCATGGCTGTCAAACATGTATGAGCGATGATGCCATCTCATCTCCAAGACTCGTTCTGGACCTTCACTTTGATTCACTTTGATTCTCCAAAGACCGCTCTCGACCTTTCTCAGCATGACCTTGGTAATGTGCTCATCTGCTTTATCAGGTGCCGGCTCCGTCTTGAATTATGCCCACAAGTAAGTGATGTACTGGAACTTCCAGGAGGAACGGTTCCAGGGTATCGGTCAAGGCCCCCAAGGTAACCTCTACAGTTGGAAACACTACTTCAGGAACAAACAATGATGGTTTATCTCTGCGGCTTCATAGATGGCCCCTGGCCCCATATGCAGTCTCCAGTAATGGAGGGCCCGGGTAAAGCACACCCAGCATGTCTAACAAGGTACTCCGCCGAGTCGCAAGCCTTTAAAGCACCTACTTGCCTAATAATCTTCACTCTCAATTCTACTGCAATTACAGCTACTCTCAAAAGATCGGTCATTGCCAATGAAAAATGCATTCGAGCGAAAAACCACGCAATGTCTATCCAGAGTCGTCATCAGTGCAGGCTAGAAAAAAAAAGCAGAAAAAAAGAAAACCCATCATGATCACCCCACGATCACCACACCGATCAATCAGACGAATGGAGGGAATAATGTCTTTCATTTGATTCCCTCCCATCCAAGGCTGCCTCGTGATCTCATCGTTTCATCATGGCTTCTCTTCGTCATCGCAAATCCTGCCCGCCCAATTCCCATGGCGAAAATAAGGTATAAACCTCATAGATGAGCATCATCAGACAAACAGGAAGTTACAGGGGAGAAAAGAAACAGAATTAAGAAGATATAGATCTTCTGAAATTCGAGCGAACGCCATCGCAAAGCAAGTGGTTCACATGACCAGAATAGAAAGTGAACGATCCCAGCCTTCATGCCGGCCGGCCCCTTCACATGGTATCATAAGCGAAGTTTCATCAGTGGCTCCGGCTCGGGCCTTTCCTGATCACGTCGTTGCTCTCTCGCGCTTACTGAGAGGCGCACTGCACCCGCTCAGCACCCGCGGGAACATCGTCATCATCCTCATCCATGGCACCGCCCGCACCGTGGGCGCGGGCCTGAGAGCCTTCGCTCGCATCCGGGTCCTCGAGCTCGAAGTCCTCGACCATGGCATCGGCCGGGGGCTGGTGCTGCTGGACACGGGGAGGAAGCACCTTTTCGAGGAGCTCGAGGTTCTGCAGCTGATCCTTCTCGGGGAACTTGACGTCGAACTTGATATAAAGGTTGCCGTGGTCGTGGTGGCGGAACGAGGGCATACCCTGGCCGTGGATGACCTTAATGGCATCTAGGAGGAAAGAAAGGTTAGCAAAACAAAGGATCCTCATTAATTATTGGGGACGAAAGAAGACATACCGGGAACAATAACCTCGCCAGCGGCGATGTTGACAGTCAACCACCGCTCGTCAAGGTGCTCGATGTGAATGCTACCACCAGCAAGGGCAGTCAGGAGGTCAATCTCAGCCTGGTAGAACAGGTCGTCGCCCTTGCGCTGGAAGCGGGGGTGGGGCTTCTGCTCGATCTCGAAGACGACATCACCAGGCATAACACCAGGCATCTGGTCACCTTCGCCGCGGAACTCGATCTTGTGGCCGTCGCGCACACCCTTATCGACGTGAACGTGCAGCACCTTGCGCTCGACAATGGTCTTCTTACCGTTGCACTTCTTGCAGCGATCCTTATCGCGGATAATTTCACCCTCGCCGTTACAGTCGGGGCAGACGGTCTGGAAGCGCTGGATCATAGGACCCATTTGGCGCATCATGGTCTTCATACCGCTACCGTTACAGCCTGTGCACTCCTTGACGGCACCCTCCTTACCACCGCGGCCATCACAGCCGGGGCAGATGACGGACTTCTGCAGGGCCAATTTTGACACCTTACCCTTGTAGATGTCCTCCAGGTTGACCTTGTGCACATGATGAATGGTACGAGCCTTCTTCGGGCCAGTATCGCGCATGCCACCACCGAACATGCCGCCGAAGCCACCACCACCACCGCCGAAGAACTGAGAGAACAGGTCCTCGGCGTTCATGCCACCAGCACCGGCGCCACCCTCCAGGCCTTCCTCACCATATTGGTCGTAGATGCTGCGCTTCTGATCATCAGACAGGATCTCGTAAGCGTGCGACAGCTCCTTGAACTTCTCAGCGGCCTCCGGGTTGTCGGCGTTCTTGTCTACATGAAGCGAGTCGAAGTCAGCAAAAATCCCGAGCGGTCTGTATATTTCATGATCGGACACATACCAGGGTGATACCGGAGAGCACCCTTCTTGTAGGCAGTCTTCAGCTGGGCCTCAGTAGCCGTAGGGGCAACCTATAGAAAGCGAAACGGTTAGTCGATACTCCTCTGCTGTTTGCTCCTTAGCAATCTCAGAATTGGCCCAAACATACCCCCAAAAGGTCGTAGTACTTGGTCTCCTTGACCATTGCGACGAAGCAAAAGAACGTGGAAGATTAAATGAGAAAGAGACGACGAAGAGGGCGTAGAAAGAGAAGCCCGAGGTGGTGGGGTTGGATGGGTGTGGAAAGGTTGAATATCTTAAGGATAAGAGGAGCCGAGAAAGGCTGAGTAACTTTTTTCCCAGGTACTGTACGAACCCCGTTACAATAAATTACCAGGGCTTTTGGAACACTTTTCTTCGTCTTTCTTCGACCTGGCTGCCTTTTTGTTTTTGCTATAATAAAGAATTTTTGTCAAAGAAAGCCTGCTAGTACCTTCTCGGCTTCACCTTCTGGCGGCTTCTCTGCCTCACGGCGGCGTGTAACTGGCCCGAGCGTCGATTCCACGGGATTCCGCGGTCTTCGATGACTTTCGGTGATGTTCTCCGCGCTTCCGTGTGCCACGGTTGTAAATAATGTACAGTAATTAAAGCGCGTATTGATGAGTAAGGGTGATCGGCGATCATTGATTGATTCTGCTTATTCAGGTGAAGGATCTGTTCCTAAGTTTGTTTGTTTCCAAGGTTGACTTCAACAGGTCTCGCCTCCCGGGGTTTAAACGGAGTTATAGTACTCTCAGAGACCAAAAATTGTGAAAGGCTCGCATCTCGAATCCAAGGTCCGCAATCTAGAATACTTCCAGAATACTTCCAGAATCTAGGATACTGAAACCCCAAATTCTACAATCACGAATCAATAGAAATAAAAAAAGAGTGAACTTTCCCCGCCACAACACAGCCACATCTTATCGATAAGCGGAAAAGTTCTGCAAACGTCGGCACTCGCCGACGATAAGGTGATAACGAATTTGCTTCCCCTCATTCCGCTGTAGAACCCTCTCTCTCATAACTCAGAACAACCTCATTGACCTTTAATTCCATGATGGACGAACCCGGATTTATCGCAGCTGTGGAGGAGGCAAAGCTTGGTTACGCCGAGGGCGGCGTTCCGATTGGCGCCTGTTTAGTATCCAAGGACGGCAAGATCTTGGGCCGAGGCCATAACATGCGCGTGCAGAAGGGCAGCCCCGTGCTGCATGTTAGTGTCCACATTGGCTCCTTTGCTCCAATTGAGACTAACAAGATCCTAGGCTGAGATGTCTGCGCTCGAAAACTCCGGCCGTCTTCCTGCCTCCGCCTATGAGGGCGCTACTATGTACACTACCCTCTCGCCATGCGATATGTGCACCGGCGCATGCCTTCTCTACAAGGTGAAACGTGTGGTCATCGGTGAGAACTTGAATTTTATGGGTGGAGAGGAGCTCCTCAAGAACCGTGGCAAGGAGGTTGTCGTCGTGGATAACCAGGAGTGCAAGGACTTGATGGCCAAGTTTATGAAGGAGAAGCCGGAGCTTTGGTAAGTCATGCTTGTCTTTGTTATATCCCTGAGAAGTGGTATCCGTGCTGGGCTTTGCTGAGAATTATGCGCCGTGCTAATTGTGACGCCGTACAGGAACGAGGACATCGCTGTTTGAATTCACAGAGATAGAAGATTTGCACATAGTAGCTCGATCAATTCTGAACGGTGCTCCATATTCCACCTTAATCATGTTCATATTCCAATCGCTGAGTCCGATAGGATCTCGTGTATCGTCAAAGCTATTTGGCTCGTGGCTGGAAATCATCCTTCGTGGAGTATAGTGATTATTTGGTAAGACGGTGGACCTCTTCGAAGAAGAATTTGAGATTCTCCGGGTCAACAAAAGGAGTGACGCCTGTTCTTGAGTCAGTAATAGATACATGAGAGGTGAGATTATGCACGTACCGTGTCCCAAGTTGCAAATCCAACCCTGCTTGCCCTTCTTGAAGGCCTCAACCATCTTCTCCACAGTAGGCGTAATAGATTGGGGACCACCATAAAGAATGCCGGGATCGGCATTACCCTGGATTGTAACCCGGCCATTGGCAACGCGCATCGCCTCAGCGGGGTCGTGCAGCCAGTCCAGACCGACAACATTATATCCCGACTCGCAAAGGTCGTCGAGAGCGTACCATGCACCCTTAGCAAAGACAGTCATAGGAACGGGCTCCAGGCCCATCTCCTTCAGGCGCTTGGGCAGGTTGGCAGAGATGTGACGCAGGTAAGGGAGAGAGTGCGAGGCGAAAGTGGCGGGGGAAAGCTCGCCGGCCCACGAGTCAAAGACCTGGACCAGCTGGGCACCGGCAGCAACCTGAAGCGCCAGATACTCGACACAGACCTCGGCAATCTTCTGTAGTAGAGCCTGAGACTCCTTCGCGTACTTGTAAACCCAGGTCTTGGAGTGAACGAAAAGCTTGCTACCACCGCCCTCAACCATGTAGCACAACAGGGTCCATGGCGCACCACAGAAACCAATGAGCGGGACACGACCCTTGAGCTTGAGACGTGTGAGCGTAATAGCCTTGTACACGTAGTCCAGCTCGGTCTTCACGTCCACGTTCTTTGCCATGACCTTCTCGTACTGTCCATCCGTGGGCGATTGCAGCGGCTCAGGGAAGTGAGGGCCCTTCTTATCCAACATTTCCACCACCATTCCCATGGCCTGGGGGATGACCAGGATATCAGAGAAGATGATGGCCGCATCGATGAGGCCATCATATCGGTCAATAGGCTGAAGGGTCAAAGTCGAGGCAATCTCAGGCGAGCGACAACATTCGAAGAAGTCACGACCACCCTTGGCTTCATGGTACTCGGGAAGATAGCGACCGGCTTTTTTGTAGCTGTTAGACACCCTGACTGGGACTGCAAGCCGAGGAGAATGTAGAATCGAGCTTACCCTGTCGCATAATCCAGATCGGAGGACGTTCCACCTTCTCACCTGGGATTGTCAACGCCAATTCATCAGGAGTTGCTTTCATGACTTACCCCGTGCTGCCCGCAGCAGCAGGTCGTTCTTCAAAGGCTCGAATTGTTCTTGCATGGTTGCTGGTCAAATACAAGAGGAGGGGAAGTGGGATTTCTCGGGGAGCCGCGGGCCGACCCAATTGGGTTAAACTGTTCCCCCACTATGCCTCATATAACCATCAGAGCTTTCCGGTCCCATTGCCAAGGCTGGTTAACTCAGTTGGTAGAGTATCTGATTCCAGTCCAGAAAGTCGGGCGTTCAAATCGCTCACCGGTCAGCAATTTTGTTTTTCTTATACTTCTCCATGCAATTGCTACTCAATTGATGGACAGAGACCTTTTTGGCGCATCCAGAAGAACCTTAATGCCCCAGCCCAGCACGGGAATGGTGCTGAGATGGAGGGTCACGCGACATGAAACTACCCAAAGCATTTCTCAATATTTGGAGAATGGGGAGAATCTTGAGAATTCAGCATAAGGAAATATCAGGTGGACGGTCTACAGCCCTGGAGCCGGGCCAAGGAGAAACATAGGATGGCCTCAAGATGTGTACACCATATATTGGAAGCAAAAAGATGCCTAGAAAAACCTTCAGAAACTAGCGCGCTCAATCTACCGAGACCCTTTGATGGACAAAAAATCAAGTCTATGAGGCTGCCTAGGCTCTCTTAACCTTGTAAACTTCTCTTCTCATTATTTGTAACAAGAGTAGAATGGACTGGAACGTCATGTCAGTCGTCGAAACACGTCGAACAGCATCATGGTAGGACTTACTCTTCTTCGCCCCTCCATCCAACACATTTGTAACAATCAAAGATATGAGTAGGGTCATACTTATTCTTCACCTCCAAAAGTCTGGCGTAGTTGGATCCGAAGTAGGTCTGCTGCCAATCTGGCTCCAGGTAGTGCGCTTCATTGAGGTACGCTCCGCCACCCGGACTCAATTTCTTTAAGGGTTCCAGCAATTCCAAGAATCCAACGGCGGTCTTCTGCAGCACATCGTCCTCCAAGGGTTCCAGCCATTCTCCAACATGAATCACATGCCAAAGTGCATCGCGCCAGGCTGGATTGGCAGATGATGCTTGGTTGCAATCAAGATTGGTAACAGGAGTCTCCGGGACAATCTGGGTGCCTGTCAGATTGAGGAGACTTCTAGATACCGCTATACCATGCAATACACCATCCACGAGCTCATCAATGCTTTCGGAGGCAGTGAAAACTTTGCGGGGAATGAGCCGAGAGCCAAGCAGAGAAAAAATGCCAGATGGCTCAGTGACCTTGGCATCGGCGGCAGTGACGGATAGATAGCTTGCATAATTGGTATAATGATTGTAGTTGTTTTCTGAAACTGAAAGGTCCGTTCTGTTGCTGAGAAATTTGGCAAATGAGGCAGTGGCGGACTTCAACTTGGAGCCATCATCTCCATAGACTAGCACCAGGCCGACGGTGAATTTCTCAGGAAAATACTCAATCTGCCCTGTCACTAGTTGAGCTGACCAGTCAATTTGGTTCTGTGCATGAGCTGTCATGATCTCGCGAAGAGCGATATTTTCCGTCGCATCAGAGTTATAATCAATACCTGTGAAATTGGCGGTAAAGGTGTAGGTATGAATTGGTAGCGAGGGAAAGACTTGGATACGATACTTGGTGAGGATGGCATATGTGCCGCCTCCTCCACCACGCATAGCCCAAAACAATTCTGGATCATTGCATTCGTTGATAACGCGAAGCTCCCCGTCGGCACTGACCACTTCGAATTCCACAACATTGTCGACCATCAAGCCGTAGGTCGTCGTAAAAGACCCAACGCCGCCCCCTTGACCGAATCCCCCCGCCAAGCCAACTGACTGCTCATAGCCTCCAGGAATATCCATACCATGGCCATTGAAGAAAAGATAGGCATCACCTGCAATGACACCGGCTCCAAGTTCTCCAACGTTTTGTCTATTTGCCGAGGGACAATTGCTGGCGGTGAAATTGGAGTAGAAGTTGAGGGCATCGAGGTGGTGGGTCCAGATGGCAAGGGTATTTGGCACTGAACTTCGACCATAAAAATCATGACCAGTATTCTTGATACTGATGCGGATGTTATGGGTCTTTGCAAACTTGAGCGCAGCGGAGATGTGGGATGGTTCACGAACATCGACATAATAGGATGCCAGTCTCCCAATAGAACATGTCGCGTACATCGTCTCTTGCGGATCATTCTCAAGAAGCGTGCAGCCGGAATCGCGACAGGTCTCCCAATTTAACCAGTAGGTTTGCCCGAAGTGGTCTCCACGAGAAACACTATCACCGTAGTAGTCCTCGATAACTTTGCAGGCTACCTCGTCATACCAGGGTGAATTTTTGTAGCAGGGAGCGGCAATGGGAATCGTTTCATAGAGATGCCCATCGATACTGGCGTTGAACTGTTGCCATTCGTGTGTGGATGGCCAGCATTTTTGACCGGGTCGACAATCGTAACCAGGATCAGAGGCTGCCACTAGGCCAAGAGAGGACAAAATTAAGAAAGAGGTCCAATTGACCATGTCGAGTCTAGTTTAAATTGAATGGATACTGGATCTTGAAAGTCGCGGATGAGATTTGGGCAATGAGAAGCCATTCTCCTGTTTTTATGGCAATGCCTTATATACTCCAAAGTCCCCTCCTTTCAGCCGCTCAACTGCTTACAGGAGTCCCTGACTTACTCCAAATTTTTCTCATCGAACTCTCACGCATTCGCTAGTTGTGGTCTGTGCCCGCTGTAATCGACATGACTGGTCTTTTCAAGGCTCTCCGCCAGCGGACCAGGCAGCGAGTCGATCGGCTCCGAGACAAAGGTATCATTCATAACGAACAGAATGCCCTTGACATAGCCCGACTGACAATCGACCAACTGTCTCAACGGCAACAAATGGCACTAATATTCCAGCCTTGTGGACCTTTATGTCGTCGATCGAAACACTTTCTCTTTTCGGATACGCGGAGAGACCCACCAATGTGACCAATGATCTTCCACAGCCACAGCCTCCCATGCACTGAATTAAACCATAGCGACTATTAATCTACCATGAATCTTTCTCAAATGACTTTTCCATAGACCATTTGCCCAGTCCGGTAAGCCTTACGGCCTAAAAAAAACATGCATCATGCGGGACTAGTGCCAGCACGGGTGACGGGGCCTTACGGGCTCCAAAAGCTTACTCTTATCTTTCGCTAAGTTGGGAATACAGTTAGCTTAATTTTCGCGCGAAGGCTTTTTGCAAGGCTTAGCTACTACGCTGTCGTTGCCTTATTTAGTAACTCACGTAGAGAAGGATAATGGAGAGAATTTGCAGACATGAAATATAAAGACTGAATTGTCTCTGCACGCCAATACTACCTCCTTCAATACTCAGCTCACTCCAGGTAGGAGAAAACCCACCCATATTATTAGATTATATTCTTCAGATTTCAAATCATAACTCTCAATAATTCGCATTCACAATGGGTGGTGTCACCACAGAAGGCGTTGCTATCGCGGAGCTGATAGTATATACTCCAGTAGCGCTGTGTGCCTTGTTCGTGGTCTTCCGCCACGGCTTTCACAAGCAGCTAGGATGGATCTATCTCGTCATCTTCAGTGGTATTCGAATCGGTGGATCGATCATGGAAATTCTTAGCACCAAGAACCCCGACAACGCCAGTGATAAGGAATGGGCCACAATTCTTCAATCAGTCGGCCTTTCACCCCTTCTACTCTCAACACTTGGGCTTCTCAAGAGAATGTTCGTTCCATCTTTTCCCCCTTGGATGCGATAAAACTTGACACTAACGGCTTGTAGTACCGACGAGACATCTGAACGAGTTCCCTCGGATCCAACTTCGGGTGGGAATCTCATACTACAAGGATTTGCTGCTTATTCCGGCATCATTGGGAGACTGTAAGTTTGCTCAAAGAAACAAAAGAAAACATGCAGATGTCGATTGACCATTTTCTCTCGGTCAGTGCATCAATCTATACCAACAAAGCGACCGCCACTTCCCGCCGAAGCAAAATTATCCAGCTCATCCACATCCCTGCCCTCATCGCCCTCATCTTAGCCATCAGTGGTGGCACCGATCAAGCATCGTCCAATATTTCTGACCACCAGACCGGCAAAACAGAGACTAGAGCTACCATTATCCTCTTCCTGGTAATCTATATCGCTGCCTGCTTCCTCTGGGTCATCACAGTCCGTGATCTGGGCAGAATGGCATCGAGCCAGAGGCGTCTCTTCCTCGGCATTCTTCTCGCATTGCCTTTCATCGCCGTTCGCCTGCTATACAGTCTGATTACTGATTTCGCCAACAACCCAAAATTTTCATTCGTCGATGGAGATGCTGCAATCCAGCTCGGTATGGCTACAATTGAGGAGTTTGTTGTGGTTCTCATGTACACGGTTCTCGGCCTGATCACTCCTCGCTCTACTATTGATCCTGCGGTGGGCGGGGGGATCATTTCGCAAGAGGCCTATGGTCTTGCGACGGAAACTGTGAGCCCCAGGGCGATGGACGCTTCCAGCTCTCCTTGTGATGATGTTCCCTATGCTCACGCTGGGGCTAAGCATGCTTATAATGCCGCGAAAAGCTATTAGGGGCCGATTTCCTGCATACGATGTGAATTTGTCCGAGGGGCGCATCAATGGATAGAAGACTTGACCAGATTGCTTGCTGCATTGTTTTCACATGAGTTTGAATTGCTATCTACAAGGAGTACAATGTTCATGGGTGGGATTGTAGATTCGCTATGTATTGTACGACATTTCACGATATCTTAGTTTTGAAGACTTAGTATGCTCTTTCCTTGATGATGGCAGTAAGCAATGCTTTTGAAATTCCACATGGACAACAAATATGACCCCGTACTAACCATCAAAACTCGGGGTACCGTTCTCCGGTGTCAGCCAGGCCCGAGAATGCATACCTTTCCGCAGCAATTGGGCCATAGCCAGTGCTTGGTTGATGCCCATGGAGTATCCAATTTTATCAAGACATATTGTGATCCATTTACGAAGCTCATGGGAGGCCAAGCCCGAATTTGCAGCAATCAATAATGGCCAAACCAGCGTAACGCCCCCTGCTCCCGTCACCTCGAACGGACTAGAAGGTGGCTTCCACGTGCCTCCTGATTTCGTGCTAATTGCGGGGCCTGGGAAAAAAGCCGTATAGGATTGGTGCGTAGAGTCAGCGCTAGATGATGACGGCCCCGAATTTTGTTCGGTCATCGGTGACCATGGTGACGGGGCAAACGGAAATGAACCAGACAAAAAATCCCAACTGCTGATATTGGAGACGTCCTCGGCCGACGGACTGAAAGTCTCAAACTCGTGGCCGCCTTCTATGCCCGCACCCAAATGAAATGGAACGCTGGCACAAATGTCTTCCACGAGTTGTTGCGCGATCTGACGGCTCTGGCTAGCCAAATTAAGCCGCTGTTGAGAACCATTGTCATCATACCCTAGAGAGTTGATGCCATTCACGGTGTCAATGATCAATTCGTGAATGAGGATTCGAGCAGAACGGTAGTTATTCCACAAGCTGCTTGCAGTCAGGTTGCTGTACACGTGATAGCTGTTTCCCCAGACAGCTTGAGTGATGCGCTCTCCGTCAACTGTTGGGACTTTGACGGTTTGGTAGTTCCATGGAGGACGCACGCTCAGAAATAATGCCATAAGTTCTGCATCAATAGTCAAAGCAGTACGAAGAATCTCGCTTGGCTCTGTGATGGTTTTGTTTTTCAATGATGCACAGAAGTTGCTGAGCTTGATAACTAAAAGACCCAAGTCATCCTGGATTTGGTCCTCGGAGTTCCGATGAAGCTTAGCGCTCTCCGTCAGCTGGGCGAGTATTGGTGAGCTATACTGTTCTCGGTAAATTTTGCTGACGTTCTGAGCCAATATTAGTCCAACATTCCTATAACACGTAGTATTAGCTTCCAATGGCGACTTACAATCTGCGCCCGCAACTGGGTAAACATATCTAACCCTTCCTGTCTAGTCAGCTGCTCCGGACCTCGAAACTCAATTAGCTTCGCGGCGCCCTCCATGTGCTTCATCCAACGGTCGATAAATGAGTCATCCGTGCAGGTCATCACCTTTTCTAAGTCAGACCCCGATATACGAGATGGTGAGCGGGCATCGCTTACTTCAAACATGCCCAGTAAAACCACTGCCGCTAGGATGTCATCCCTCTTTGACATGAGAGAATCTTTCAAGGCATGGTTCGTCTGCGATAATGCAGTGGTGTATTCGCGTCGTGCCTTTAACATCATCTGTGGAGCTAAACGAATGTTGGACAGGGCGGCCAATCCCACAGCATTTAGGGCAGCATTGACAGCCGAATTTGCTGGGTCATTAATCAAAGGGATCAAATACGACATGTGGCCGCCACGAGGACCGCCGGACATGTAATGTGAGAATAGATAGCCCTTCGCCAGTTCCTGCACCGGATACACCGGGCCACGTCTGGGAGAAAGACCGCCAGTTTCAAAGGATGATGCAGCAGTGCTGGCAACCGTATGGTCAACTGGGTTCTCGGTCCTGCTGGCGATAGTGGGCACCGTGCGCTGTTGCTTGCGTGTGAGGCGTTGCGATTTACGGATCACTTCCTGGCTTTGATCGCGGAAGCCTAGATCAAGTAGATCTCGATAACCTGGGCAATCCACCCGGGCTCTCATACATTGCGTACATTCTGGAGCTCCTTGATCACACTATGTAGAGACAATATCAGGGTCTCATTCTCCAGCCCTGTCGCACATATGTGCTGAAGCGTACCTTCAAGCGACGAGTCCGACAGCGCTCGCAGGCATTGCTTGGCTTTCCACGATACACCATCGAGAGTCGAGTCGCGGGGGTCGGGCTTACCGTAAGCAGCAGTCGATGCACTCGGTCCCTTGAGTCTATTGGAAGTTGGTCTGGAAACACTTGAAGGGGAGATGACGGTTATATGTCAAGTTGGGCTAGCTGTTCGACAAGCTGCAGGACTAAAATCGACCCCACCCAAAGGACCCGCGGAGTTGGAACAACCACCGCATCAGGAAAATGGTAGGTGAACTAAGACTGAAGCTCCCATAATTATGGTCAGACAATTTCGCTTATTTCTTCCGCGAACCGTTTTGTGCATGACTCGTCTAGCGCGATCGCCTCAGATAAGCAAATAAGCAATGAGACAAGGTTGTTCCACTGATCTGCGTCTCAATGACCCAAGTTGAGGGCCGCAAAGCCCAAAGCTCGTGTTCTTCTCACCCTGAGAGGGGCCAACCAGGATGCATAATCCGGTGGATCCATCTGCCTATCGGTCTCAATTTGGGCTTTTAGTTATTTGTTATACAAAATTTCTTAGCTGCTTTTTTAGCTTGGGTCGTCGCTTGACTTCGGTAAAGAGAAAATGCCGCCAAATGCTAGTCTTGACATCTCCGCCTTTTCAATTTGATTTTAACCGAGAAAAGGCGGATGAGAATGCCCGTGAATTTGTCAGTACTTATCTTAGAAATTAATCTGGAGAACCGAGCGCAAGGAGAGACCTTCTTATTGAACATTCCCTGGCGAAGATTGAATAATTCATTTTCCTCAATCGCTCTCAGTACCTAAGGTTCTGCTCATCCCCGTCATGCCTGAATCCACAACAGTCCTCTTTGTCCCTGGCGCATGGCATAGTCCTGACTGCTTCGATACAGTGATTCAAAGACTCGAGGCAGCCAATTACGCGACCTGCAAGGTCCACCTACCCTCTGTCAACCCGCCCAGTCATTATCTTGACTTCTCAGCTGATGTATCACACATCCGCGCTCAAATCGAGGCTGCAGTGGATGCGGGTCAAAATGTGGTGGTTGTCGTTCACTCTTATGGCAGTCTACCATCAAATGAAGCTATCAAAGGACTAGACAAAAAGACACGACAAGACAAAGGGCTGAAAGGTGGCGTCTCGCACCTCTTCTTCTGTTGCTCCTTCATCATCCCCGAGGGACAATCTCTGATTAGTGCCTTTGGCGGGAACGACCTGCCTTGGTTCAATGTGTCTGACGACCGACTCGAAGTTCACCCGGCGACTCCGGACAAAGTTTTCTACAACGATTGCGATGATGAGCAGGTGAAGAATGCTGTAGCTGCTCTCGGGGCACACAGCTACCAAACTTTCCATAGCCCGTGCACTTATGCAGCGTGGAAACACGTCCCGAGTACCTATCTTTATTGTCTGAAGGATGCAGCGATCCCATTGCCCGTGCAGGTGATGATGGTAGAGGAGACGGCTAAGGGCTTCAGCATAAATACAGAAACGGTCGATGCGTCGCACAGTCCCTTTTACAGCAAGCCCGACGAGTTAAGCGCCGCGATTCGACGTGCGGCAGGCGATGATGTTTGAGAGCTGTCTTTATATAGTATATAGGCGGCATCCAAATGCTCCAGGGCTTTAGTGGTAGTTGTCAAATTATGTGGTCATTGCATGCATTCACCCCTCAAGGTGCCTCTCCAAGCATTTTGTCTTGGTATACATTACTGTATTGTAAATGCCTTGGCTCAATCTTCAAACTTCATCTTCCGAAGATTGACCAGTGTGTATAGGTAATCATCAAATGTCTTCTTTTCCTTCTTGTCAAGACTCGTCGAAAGATCAGTAGTCCCTGCAGCATTGATCTCAGCCGCCATTGAGTCATCTGCCGGGCTCCAGGTGAGACTTCCTTGAGAGGAGCTGACTTGGATCGTTTCGATCAAGGTCTGAGATGCGCCGGGGCTCGATTTCCACGTCTCTGTTGAGCCAGGTTCCCGGACAGTGTCCACAGAAACGCAAATGGTTCCCTTTGAGGGAATAACAGTCACGTCTAGAACGTTTCCGGAGAGCTGGGTGGTACCCTGAGACTTGAGGGTAATCTCACCCTCAAGAGTGAAGGATAGAAGCTGTGGGCACCTGGTGTAGAGGTTAGCTAGGTTCGTTGACTCATCTGGGACGATACATACCCTTCCAAAGCAACCAAAATGGCGTTCACAGGACCATTGACTTGTTGAAGAGATACTTCCCAAATTCCGCGAACAATGACATCTTGGGATTGCACAGCCTCCTTGAGTGAAACCTTCTGGATGATTTGCCCCGCTGTCCAGTTCCAGACAATCAGGTAGCCATCGCCCCCACCAGAGATCAGTACCTTGGGGGCCCACGTGGGAATGCAGAGCTTGCTAACAAACGAGGTGTGCCCCAAGCAGTACTGCTCAATGACGTGTGCTTGAGGAACTCCGCGAGAGACACGAATATGCTCGTCGCGGTCAGCAGTGAGGACATAGTTCCGTGCGCGACTGTCAGGCGAATCTCCAGGCACGGATACGGAGATCAGATCCAAAAGGACTGAGACATGACCAAGGATAGCCCGGTGCTCGAAGTTAAGAACCTCTTTCTCTTGCGGAGCGGGCCTATTAGGGGCTGTTCGCATTTGCTGTTCCAAGGACTCCAGGTTGCGCTTTGTGTGCACTGTGAGTGACGTTGCCGCAGGAATTCCCACGTGGTGTGGCTTTGGCTCAGCACGCTTCACGTACTCCCCTGGAATCAATGGCAAAGAATAGGCATCTCCGAACTTGTCACCGCACAGAAGAGTTTGACCATCAGGTGTCAATACCAATGAACTTAAGCGCTTTGCCATTGCTCTGCGAGCATATTAGTATTTTCAGCTAGTACAGATGTGTAGAGATACCACTTACCGAGAGCTGAGCTGCCGCAGCTTACCCTCTTCACTCAAGCTGAAAACACGGATACACTTGTCCTCGCTGGTAACGGCCGCTACATATTTGGTGTCGCGAGAGACGACCATGAGAGGGATATTGGTCCATGTCAGGGCTTTATTTTTGGCGCTCTCCTTTGGCGCCTTCTTTTGCTCCGTTTTTTCGTCGGTGACAATTTTGTTCTCTTCCGAGAAAGTCTGTCCCTCCATAGAAGTAGCAGGAGCTGCAGACTTCGAGCCGTCTATGTCTTGGGGCCATACATCGAGGCGCTGACCAGTGGCTGCAGAATAGACATATAGTTTCCGGCCTGCTGAGGCAACCAGCACATTCTGCTGGCCGTCTGCCTGTCGATTGACATATTCCAGACACTGAAAAGGGTGTTGAAAGCTCGCCATGACGAACTTGATCTTGAATGGACTCGGCAAAAATTTCCACGCTGCGGAAGGTCAATATAAGTGCACCAACCGGTTTCAAAAAAATGTTCAACCCGTACGATATAGAAATATCAGTCAAGCGAGTCGAATTGCCCGTCAATTAACAACAAAAAAAGAACTTCAAGGATCTCGATCTTGATCTCGAGCTTGAGGAGCTCCCACCTCGCTTACTCACCCGTCCCAGTAGATGTCATCACGTGACGCACTAGCGAACCGAAAAAGAATTTCCCACAATTCCATACTCGGGAACTCTCTTCCTCCATCAACCACCAAATACCCTTAAACAACCTATCTTCATAACAACAAGAAGAAATGGGGGGCAAGTCCGCTACCAAGGCCGCTTACTTCGATAAGCTCAAGGCCCTTCTCGATGAGTACCGCACCGTCTTCATTGTCGGTGTCGACAATGTGTCTTCCCAGCAGATGCACGAGATCCGTATCTCCCTCCGTGGAGAGGGTGTCGTCCTGATGGGAAAGAACACCATGGTCCGCCGTGCTCTCAAGGGTTTCATCACTGAGAACCCTGAGTTCGAGCGCCTGCTGCCCCACGTTAAGGGTGAGTTTGCGTCCAGTTAGATCTTTCTATTTTCCGGGTTCAATTGAACTAATATCATTTGCTTTAGGCAACGTTGGTTTCATTTTCACCAACGGCGACCTTTCCGCTGTCAAGGAGAAGATCCTTGCCAACCGTGTCGCTGCCCCCGCCCGTGCCGGTGCCTTCGCTCCCGGTGACGTCTGGGTCCCCGCCGGTAACACTGGTATGGAGCCCGGTAAGACCTCTTTCTTCCAGGCTCTTGGTGTCCCCACCAAGATTGCTCGTGGTACCATTGAGATTGTCTCCGACCTCAAGCTTGTTGAGGCCGGTAGCAAGGTCGGTGCCTCCGAGGCCTCCCTGCTCAACTTGTTGAACATCTCTCCCTTCACCTACGGTATGAGCATCCAGCAGGTCTACGACGGTGGTCAGTGCTTCAGCGCCGATGTCCTCGACATCACCGATGAGCAGCTCCTCAAGGCCTTCAGCCAGGCGATCTCCACCATCACCTGCCTGTCCCTTGCTACCAGCATCCCCACCCTGCCGGCTACCATCCACTCCGTCATCAACGCCTACAAGAAGGTCCTCGCCGTCGCTGTCGAGACCGACTACTCCTGGCCCGAGATTGAGGAGCTCAAGGACCGCATCGCTAACCCCGATGCCTACGCCTCTGCTGCTCCCGCCGCCGCCGCTGCCCCCGCTGCCGGTGACGCCCCCAAGGAGGAGGCCGCCGCTGAGGAGGCTGAGGAGTCTGATGACGACATGGGCTTCGGTCTGTTCGACTAAGCGCCTCATCATCCGATGGGACATGATGCCATGTATTAGATTTACTTGACCCAATCCCGAAAAGGATTGGTGAATGAAAACGACTATGACTGGCTACGACCTTTCAGATCTGTTCAATGGACGTAGAAGTACGCTCCATTACCTGTCTCGACTGAAATGGTGAGTTTACTCTTTTTGCTTCATACTCCCTCCCTACATCCTGCACTGCATAGGCGAATGATTATAAATTTTTAACCCCAAGCTTCGGCTTTGACGATTAAAACGCAACAACAACACTCTAATTTTTTGATGACGCCTTGCCATGTTTTGCATCTCTTCTTCACGTCATTTTGATACTGTTCAGGAAGCAACTGCTAATCATTCTGAAGTCGACAGGTTTTCTCTACCATCAGCTCGTAGTGTCCTGATGTCCTCGTAGCCGATGTAGAGACAGGCGGACTGGAAATGACTGGCCGTCGCATGGCATGGGATGTGGACTGAGTGTCCTTGTTTGTATTCAACCAAATGAAATGCTCATGACACTTTCCAACCCCTATTTACATGTCCTCGTAGATGAACAAAGCATTCTAGTTTTTACCTTGGATGTATGAGTCTCCAATAGTCAAGCACAAACTCATAACACTTTTCCATGGTATCCGTGCAGTCGATTTATTACTAATTACAATGGGCACCCCGACTTGAGATGCCATGAACATGAGGGAGCTCCAGATCATCATCACTAACCCCCGAAACGACCTCCAAATCCACCGAGATCTCGGCGGAAGAACTTTCCTATATTTTTCAAGTTTTCGTTCAAATTACCTGCAGCCGTGGACTCGGATGGAGTTTGCGTGTGGCTGACCTGCTGTGCAGTAGCAGGGGCAGGCGACGAAGATCCGGAATCCCGGGGGACGCTGTTGTTAGAGGTAGTCCCTGTAATACCCGCAACACCAGATGACAGACTGGGATTTCCGAATCGATCAACACCATCTTTGGCAGCAGATATAATGGCTGATCCGAGCATGGAGGCGTCGAAGCGAGAGGGCAGGGAGGGGCCGAGGCCTTGCGAGACGGAGCCGGTCGTCGGTGCTGTAGGAGGTCCCTGTAAAGCTGTGAGAATCGGGTTGCTTGGTTGGAGGCTGGAAGCGTAGCGGTCCGATGCTTTGTGCAGTTGAAATAGCTCGACGAGGTGGTTCTGTTCTTGACGGCTGCGAATGCCTTTGATATCAAGGATCTTGCGGAAGTTATTGTTGTTGCGGTCCGCAATATGAATTAAGTACGCCTGTACAAGAGCCTCGGGAGGTGATGGTCGGACTTGTAGGGTTTTAAGGAGGGTCTCGATCCTGAAAAAGCTGGTATTGACCCGTTTGACGAAGCCTGCTGGAGCTGGAGCGGGAAGGAGAGACGAAAGTCCGCTCTTGAGGGTGTAGGAGTCAAGGAGCATCTGAAGTAATGTTAGGATGTGACAAAATTGTAAGTGTTGAAGATAATACAGACCTGTTCGGCGCCTGTTTCTGAAACAGGCTTGCATTGGAAAATATTGCTGACGAACAGACTCGATACTAACTCGACGACGTGATCGGAAAAGGCTCGCGCATACTGCTGCTTTTGCAGCAACTGCAGTATCTCGGATGCTTTCTCTTTAACATGAGAGAGCAGCTCAGCAACGTAGGAACTCTGGTCGCTCACAGCTTCGATCTTACTCCACGGCGTGTTGCGCATTTCTCGCCAGCAGGGCTCCAGATGGACTTCAACCTGACGAACAAGGCCTCGCACGGCAGCAGATGCAATTCCCATGAAGGAGTCTGCCTGGCTTTGGAGGTCAACGCTTTGTTTCAGAGACTCATCAAGTCGGCCCTTGATCTTCTCTTCTAACTGGTTGCATGTGGTGTAGCAGTAGTCGGCTGTGTTGAGGACCGACACCAAGTCCTCTATCGACGGAACCTTTGATGGTGTGTGTGCTGAAGGGCGTTCGCTAATGTAAATGAGAAGAACCTGCTGTGCATATTGATCCAAGTATTTCGCAAATACCTTTGCCAGCTCTGCTAGACTGCCACCAGTCGACAGCTTAGCACACTGTTGCAAAGAATGACGGTAGAAATTGAAGAGCTCGATTGATGATGCGATGACGGTATGGGGGTTGAATTCTTCATCCGGGGGCCTCAGGGGTTGTTGGCGGTACTTCGGCAAAAGCGCAGCCAATTGCTTGTCCTGTGCTTCCACCCAGACGCTGAGATAAGGCTCAAATGCCTCGGAGATAGATTGTCCAAACGTAGGGATCTCGGTCGAAGTAAAAGTGTCTGTGGACGCACGAGATGAAGGTGCAAAGCGGCGTTCAAGAGAATGCTCGAACTCCAGTGTTTCTTGCAAACACGAGAGCAAGAGGTTGACATCAATTGCCTGACCGCTGCGCACCGAGCGAGCCAGAATACCCTTGTAATCGTCTCGTGTGCCCTCACAGAAAACATTGGCCAAAATCTCATTCACTCTCCAAGAGGCCGGGAAGATAGACGCGTTCTCTTCGTCGTAAATCTTCAGTATCCGTCGGAACCACGAGTATCTTCGAGAGATGTTGTCCAAGGATCCAGCCTCTTCGTTGTTCCGGAAGACCTGGCGGTACTCTCGGAGCTGGGTATTGCAGTACCAAGTCACGAGGCGGGATCGAGCATGCTCGCCTAGTGCATCAGCGACTAAACAAGCCTCTGAAAGAACCCCTCGCTTCTGAGCCACCTCGTTTTTAGCAAAGGCGATCTCGAAGTCCTCGCAAACTTGCTCCAAAAGATCTCGCTGTATGTCTGCCACGTTTCGGCTCAGAATGGCGATTTGGTCGATCGATCGGTACGACTTGAAATGGGCCATGAGCTGGATCACCGCCTGGAGAAGCTGCGCGCATTCGCTGTACTGTCGAGTGCGACTGAGCACTTGCAGCTGATCGTACGCAGTCGTAAGCATTTGTAGTCGCTTCAGTGCCGTCATCGACAGCGTAAGATTCTTCTTTGCATTATCCAATTGCTTGATGTCGGCGGTCATATCCGTGATCGCCTGCTCAGTGGTCAACGCGCGCTCTCGCACCTCATCGATCTTCTTGAACAGCTCCGATAGATCCGCTTTGGCTGTCTGTATTCTTTCCACACTCTCGGCGTTGGATGTGACCTGCTCCTCCACCAGCGTGCCGATGTCGTAGTCCAATTCATCTTCGTAGGTATGGAGCGCGTCGGAGATCTGAGAGACGGAGGATAGGGTGGAGGGATGTGAGAAGATAGCGTTTAAATGGTCGATTGGGTCATAGTCCACTGTACATTTATAAGTCAGTACACTCTTGGGCGCACACCATTCAGTTGTCCGCACCTGCATCCAAAGCGTCGAGCGTGGGCTCCTCGGCGGGCGGCATTGAGCCGGTAGTCGACACAGTCATAGTAGCCATCCCATTAACTTGCCAGACTCATGCTGCACTTCGCCAAATACTAGAGGGGAAATCTAAAAAGGTCGAGGGGGAAAGCTGGACGGTGAGGTCAGGCGAGTCGCGCGGGCCGCATCTTGGGGCCACCCGGACCGCTTGGCGTCTTACGCAACCTCGCTCTATGGACATCAGACTATAACTACCATGTCAGAGGACATTTAATATATGTAGAGATTGCTTTCGAGCTCGTTATTTTTGTTCCTGGCTATTTAAGATCATTTGTAAAGTACAGTGGTGGAAGATAAAATCACGAAACCGTTGCCATTCGCCCAAGCCATGCAAATAAGGAAAGCAACTTCAGATAAATCATATCTCCGGCATAAATCGTGCTGAGCACTGGCCTGTCGCGAGACACAAAGAAGCGGAGCAGATTGGTAGCGACTACATTAGGGAGTGAGGTCAGGCTGTGCCGGAGATCAGGTTAGAGAGACCAGACCGCTCATGCTGTAGGAAGAAAAGCGTCTGCGGGGAGGGTACCCTGTGCCTATTCGAGCCATGTTAGCGTTTCCGTCCCTTCATCATATGAGTTTTCGAGCTATAACTTACCTTCAGTTCTTCGAAGTTCTTCCAAGCGGCTTCGGGATTCCAACCATTACCCGAGAGGGCCATCTCCGAGAATTGGAGGGTCATGCCAGACTTGGCGCTCATCTGAGCGATGAGTTGCTCTTGCTGGACTTGAGTATCGGTTTTGCCGGGGGCAGGGGCTCCGTAGCCCGCGGGGAGGGCTAATTGAGGAACAGGAGCGGCAGGAATCGGGGTAGGAACAGGGGCCACGGCGCCCGGGGGAGCAACTGCTTGAGGAATTGCCTGAGGAATAGCTTGACTCTCAGGGCTCCACGCCTCATTGCCACCGTAAGCTCGGAGACACAAGACATCACTGACTACTCGGATACCGCCGAGACCACCACCGGGCCCAATGATGAAAGTGCGGTCAAAACTGCGCGTTTCCACTTTGCCTCCAATGCTTTCCTCGAACTTTCCGTGCACCATGATGATAAGGCCACCAACGCCAGTAGGGCTCTGTCCAGTGGGGTCAGGAAGTCCAGGCATCTGATGGCATTCAATCAGATAATCGTCAGCATGCGTGCTGATATCGGGGTGGCGGGTTTGAGGGAGATCGTTCCACAGCTCGAGGATTTTCTCGGCGCCAGTGAAAGCACGCGACATGCGTGCAGAGAGGTGGCTAATTTTGAGAAGGTTGCGGCTTCTCTTGATATAAGGGTCCCAGCCCGCGGTTTCAGTCTGCTGAGCCTTGGGAGCCTGCGTGTTGATGTTCATCGAGAAGGTAGATTCCTGATCGTAAAACCCTTTGACGAGTTCGGGACGATTGGTGTCATAGCCAACGAAGAAGCCGCGAATGAAGTTCTCCGCGATCTGAGATTCATCGTGATAGACGGGTGCTGAGACAGGAATGGGTGTCTTTTTCTGGGCGGCGATTTCTTCTGCAGTTCGCACTTCAACATTGTTCAAGACCCGTAGCTTAGGATACCACTTGAGCATGGTGTCCTTGAATGTCGGAACCGCGCTAATGGGGTTCCCAGTCAGATCCAAGAATTCCAGGTTTCGGAATTTCCACCGCCAGCCAGTCAGCGATGACGCGTCTTTGAAGTTATTGTTCTTGAGGTCCAAATTTTTCAGATCGGGGATGGTCTGAGCCAGACTTGTAACGACTGTGATGTTGGCAAGTTGGTTATCAGACAGACTAACACTTTCGACCGCCTCGCGTCTCTCGGTGGAGCTGGTGAACTGCATCTCCCAAACCTTCATCAGGGCAGGGAAAAACTTAGACTCTGTAGAGGTGCTGTTGAAAATTCCCATGGCCCGAAGGCCTTCATCGGTTCCGAGCTTTGAAAGGTCGAGAAGTTTCGATTGCGGAAAGTAGCGCTTGCTGAGGATCTCCGTCATCTTTGATTTTGTGTCTGCAGTCGCGGCAGAAGTGCCGTTGCTAGTAGCCAAGTCGTGATCCAGGGCTGCGGTCGAAGACCCATCGTAACGTTTGACGGTGATGTTGACGCCTGCCCACAGATTGCCATTGGTTCGGATCATCCGATCCGCTAGTTCTCGCTTAACGAAAACAATGAGAAGGTCGCCTTCGACGCGCGACTAATCGATTGTTAGCAAGGTGCAAAGGACCTTGATGAACGCCCGTCACCCAAAGGAGGAATCGGCAGGGAGCCCAGGAAGTGTCGACCGACGTTGTGGGAGCTTATCCGTGACGAGCAATTACCGGTGCGGGTGACGGTGGCGTTGGCGTTGATAGACAAACCGCTTGTAATGTTGAACATACCTTGGTGATTTTAGCGCGGGGTCCAGACTTAACAATTGCATTCATTCGTCTCTCGAGAAATGCGGTGAGGCTTTCGACACCGCCGTCGCGCTTGCCTGCTGCCTTGCTGTTCTTCCATCCGCTGATACTAAAAGATTCCAGGTTGCTGTTGCTGGAGCCGGATCCTTGACCTTGGCGAATGTTGGCCTGAGAATCTTTGCCGCCTCCGGAGACTGCGGTCTCAAGAAGATCCAGATTCCTCGCGCGCGCCTGGGGTCGGCTGGTTCCACTTGACCGTCCGGTGTCACCTCGGCCACGCTTTCCACCCCGCGCGCCAGGTCGGTCCATGTCCATATCACCATCTCGATCGGTGCGTGTCGGACCCCGCTGCTTGCGGATGCCCCCACCACTGGTGCCGCCGCGACGAGACGACTTCATGGTTTTCATGGAGTGCGCTTGAACGATACTAGGATCGGGGAAGGTGATGCAAAGCAAGTTCGACGAGGAGAATCTAAGTGCGGTGGTTGTCCTGAGGGGCCTTCGTGAAGTAGACTGCGCGATGCGCGCCTTATATCAGGCAAGCGAGCGTTGTTCGCATACAACAAGAGGGTTTTCGGAGGAATGCAGTAACGACGGGGAAAAGACGATGTATAGGAGAGAGAGATTCAGAGAAATGAATGAAGCAGGCACCTGTCTTTACGTAGACCAGGCAGCCGCAGGTACAATGCGCTCCGAGAAATAACCAAAAGATGCAAAAAAAGTGACGTGAAGATCACGTGGTCGCGACTCTGCAGAGCTTCTGCTGACTCACCTGCTGAAGTCGTCGCGTCTGCCAATCAACGTCTGTGATCTGTCCTCACTATCAGCGGGTCCATCTATAGACGCCCTCAAGCCTTGTACATCTGGCCAACTTGCACCAGGCCTCATTCTTGGGTGGCTCAGCTGGGAAAGTTAGGGCCGACAAAGTCAATTGCGTTGACTCGATCTTTCTGTGGGTAAGTGTACTCTTCCATATCCCATACCATTGCTGCTCCGCCCGTGTCCCCTGCAAGGTCGCTTGACTCTCGGCTTGCGCGTTCCGTTCAGAGCTCTACTGATGTGTCCGACTTGTCTCCCTTAGACATTTGCGCCGCCACCACCGTCCTTGGTTCTCTTCCCGCGTATACGGCTCGCTCTATGAACGATCTGGCGACATGCCGGCAAAGTCGCGATTCACGAGGCTAGACGCCTTCGCCAAGACCGTTGAAGATGCACGAATTCGCACGAACTCTGGTGGTATCATCACGATCGTCTCGCTGGTGGTAGTTCTGTGGCTCGTGTGGGGAGAATGGGCTGACTACCGACGCATCGTGGTGGAGCCGGAGCTCATTGTTGACAAGTCAAGAGGTACGCATTTGAGCTCAAACAACTTGCGCCCCATGGAATCTATTAATCCTAACTATTCGAGGTTGTTTGAACAGGAGAGAGAATGGAAATCCATTTGAATATGACCTTCCCTCGGCTCCCGTGTGAGCTCCTCACTTTGGACGTTATGGACGTTTCAGGCGAGCAGCAAGTGGGTGTCGCGCATGGTATGAACAAAGTCCGCCTGTCCCCTGCTGCTGAGGGAAGCAAGGTTATCGATGTCCAGTCTTTGGACCTGTGAGTTTCCTATAGATTGAATTCAATCCACCTAAACAGCGATCATGAGCTCACCACTACCTCCTTCCAGGCACTCCCCGGCTGACGCTGCCACCCACCTCGACCCTGATTATTGTGGCGATTGCTATGGAGCAATTGCACCAGAGAATGCGATTAAACCTGGATGCTGCAGCACTTGCGACGAAGTACGGGAAGCATATGCCGGAAAGCAATGGGCCTTTGGTGTCGGGACCAATGTCGAGCAGTGTGAGCGGGAAGGATATGGCGAAAAGCTCCAGGCCCAGCGCCGCGAAGGCTGCCGAATCGAAGGTGTTCTCCGAGTTAATAAGGTGGTTGGCAACTTCCACATCGCCCCGGGTCGTAGCTTCACCAACATGAACATGCACGCCCACGATCTGGAGAACTACCTCATGCCCGGCGCCGCCGCCGAGGACCAGCACACCATGACCCATGAGATCCATGAGCTCCGCTTTGGTCCTCAGCTTCCTGCCGAACTTGCGGACCGATGGCAGTGGACTGACCATCACCATACCAACCCCCTCGACGATACTAAGCAAGCTACCAACGAGCCCGCCTACAACTTCATGTACTTCATCAAAGTTGTCTCGACATCTTACCTTCCTCTGGGCTGGGACCCAACCTTCTCTTCTGCGATCCACAGCGCCTACGACAAGGCCCCTCTTGGCACCCACGGTCTCGCATACGGAGCCCAGGGAAGCATTGAGGCCCACCAGTATTCCGTGACCTCGCACAAGCGATCCCTAATGGGTGGCGACGACGCTGCCGAGGGCCACAAGGAACGCATGCACGCCGCAGGTGGTATCCCCGGTGTGTTCTTCAACTATGACATCTCACCCATGAAGGTCATCAACAAGGAGACGCGCCCCAAGACTTTCACCGGTTTCCTTACCGGTGTTTGCGCCATTATCGGTGGCACTCTGACTGTCGCCGCGGCTCTGGACCGTGGTTTGTACGAAGGAGGTATGCGTATCAAGAAGCTGCACTCTAACTAGATTTACTTCTGTCGTGTCTTTTATTATAGTTGAGCGATGCCATATATACTAGCGTGGAACGCTGTGCGGCGTGTGAAGGGCCGGAGAAGCGAGGAAGTGGGCACTCGTGGCGTTTTCGGGATACCTATGCATTGAATTTGATTTTTTGTTATTCGCAGGGCCATCCTATATGCATCTATCATTACACCAATAGTATTACATGTTGTTCAAAGTCTCCTTCAACACAGCCAGTGGGAGACTTTCGTGTTGGAAGGCAAATCTCGCTAGCAACTGGGCAAGAAATGAGTCTCGGTAGGTGTATCCATCGGTGGTGTTCGTGGTCGCAAAAATTCAGGTGAGGAGGGATCGCTGTAGATTTGTCTAATGAGAGTACTGAAATGGAGGTCGAATCCCACGGGGCTACTAAGTATGGCAATTTGACCATTAACACTATCATATTCCTCCTATGTGGCAGCGTACTTCTTTTTCACACGATCATAACGTCTTGCGAGAGGGAAAACATCAAATCTAAGATTTACAGTATTTCAACAAAACAGATAGACCCACGTTTTCGTTTGATGGACGAAACATCCGGTGCTATCTCTGTACATTGGAAGACTTGACCATTATCAAAGACAAAACGAAAGAATAGTAAGGGCCGAAAAACAAAGAAAGCTCGCGTGCTAAAGGAAGAACTCAAGCCAGACCGATCTGGAACTCCATACTGATGCAAATGCGGAGCGAGGACAACAAGGAAAATGTGTAGAGTCAAGGAAAAGAAGAAAGTGCTATCAGCCTGTGCCGCGAAATCTAGTCTAATTGGTAAAGCTGCAGACGCGGCGCTTTCAACAATAAAGGGAATGATTGAGAAGGATTGTGCAGGAGGTTTCGAGGAGATAATGAAAGGAATCAAGGGAGAGCAAGAAGCGTTCGTGGCTTAGTAACGCATGGTGTTATAGTTGTTCGGAAATTCTCCAGTAGAATATTGGTGGCTTTGTTGGTAGTTCGGCGGAACTTGTGCGGCGGTCTGGGGAATTTGTCCATACCATGAGCTTCTTCGGGGCTCATCAAGGCGGTTCATTTGGTGTAAGGCATCCCAGGTATGGCTGGCCCCAGGGAGATTATACATGGGCTGCGGAAGATGTTGCTGGGGATGGTACATTGAACCGGCGTATTCTGGAGCATAGGGTTGCTGGTTCATAACCTGCTGTCGATGCGCGATGGCATGCTGAACCATCAGATTCGACATCCCCTCCCTCATCTCACGCTTCTCACGTTCACGGGCGTCAATCGTTGAGACTAAACCCCCGCCTTGAACTTGAGGTTGAGGGGTCTTATTGGCGTGGCTCAAATTGAAAAATGAAGAGCCAGTCACGCGGGCAACATGCTCCTGCTCACGAGCAGAAAGATTATTCGAAAAATCGTTGTAGTTGTTCAGCACGGTTCCGGTGCCACGCGACGAGGGACGGTAGTTGGGATCCTGATGAGCAGTCATGCGAGAATTGGGCCGCATCTGGTTGGCCCAGTCACCAGATACCGGTCGGGGCTGTGGCGGTGTGTTGTTAGATGGGGAACGGCGGTGCATATGCATCGGGGGACTAGGTGCTGCTCGCTGCTGGACAAACTGTTCCGGGGTAAGGCCTCCGGCAGGAGTAACAGGGCGGTTGATGGCCATTCCAGGCTGCCACAAGACGCTTCGTCGATATTCTTCCTGGCTTGTAGACCGCTGGTGTCCCCTGTCCATTTGGCCTGTCGGGACCGACAGCTTGTAGCGCTCTGCAGCATCCAAGTCATTCCGAGGAGTTGAAGCCTTGCGCAAGGTGTCCCCGGTGCTCGGACGTCGAGTGGTAGGCATGTAGGTCAATGTGGGGCCGAAGTCGACGGTAGGAATATCGGAGTTGGCCTCGACAGGCCTTTCCGTGGAATAATGAGCGTCACCAATGACAAGATCCTGCTTGGCTGGCATCCCAACAGTCTTCATGACACCCATTCTTGGCCTGGTCACCGAGTTTTGGGACTTCTTGCTGTAGATAGATTCGTGTGTACTTGCATAGTCCGGAGAAACAGTCGAAGCATCGTCGTATACGCTCTCGTCCTCAGTCCGTTGTTGGAGATGGGAAACAGATGACGGAAGTTGAGGGGCGATTCGGTTCAACGCATCTTCATCTAAAGTGTGCCGAAGATCGTCAAAGCTCGGCTCTCCGTCGGGCGAGAGGGGCTCCTGTCCAAAGATCTGTCTTTGAGGAAGAGGCTTGCGCTTGACAGCCTTGGGAACTTCGACATTCACGCGTCGCTGGGGCGATGGAGTGCCGCTGGTACTGGGAGTTGCTGGACGTTGGTCTGTGGTCTGCGGGGATCGCGCAGGAATCGTAATACCGATGCCTTCATCACTCGAAGAATGCATGAGATTCGGGTTCATGTATGCAGCCTGCGCTGGAGATAGGCCATTATTAGGATACTGGTCTTGTGACCGATAATTGAGGCTAGAAATGGACTGCTGGTTGCGCAAAGCGCCTGAAGTACCGGCAAGACCCATTGTGCCAACAGAAGTTAGCTGTGTCAGAGTAGCATGTGACATTCTGTTGTTGGCCCTTTTCTGCTCCAGGGTCATTTCGGGCCGATTCTCGGGCATCGATCGAGGTCCATGGACAAAAGACGGTGGGCTAGCAACAGGAGACGGAGGCGTACGAGGTGGAAATTGTTCTCCATTCAAGACAGGATGGACAAGTTCGGCGGGGGTTCGATCACTCTCCGAGCTAGTGCGCTCAGCAATGGGCGCCACAGTACCTTGCGCATTCTCACGTTGCACCAAATCCTGGGCAGATGAGAGAGGTGAGTTTTCGTTCGAGCCCTGTCCAAGTCTAGGCCCTGTCTGCATGCCCGTGATGTCTGAAATTCCACGAGAGTGATAAACCGGGGGCTCATTTCTTGGAACCTCGTGAATGACAGCTTCTGCAGAATGATTGAATTCTGGCTTGCCTTCAGGGGGAGAGAAGGGTTGACGAAGACGGTTGAGCGGTCCGTCACCGTTGCGGACGGATATACTCGAGCGGTAGCGCGGCCTACTGCTGTGAATACTGCTTGTTCGACTCCGACCGGCAGATAGGCGCTTTTGTGTCGCTTCCTTTAACTGCTTCCTCCATTCTGCCTCGCTCCATTCCTGACTTCCGGCGATCTGGAGAAGGTTGGTGATATCCAACACATCTAGATAGCCATAACGACGCTGCTTGGGGAAAGCAAACATAATGCTTTTGATGTGGTTTGTGTCGGCAACAAGGCGGGCTGGGCGGCCATAAAGGTTAAAAGTATCGAAAGTCGGGAATAAGAACCGAAGCATGGTTTCCAAACCAGAAACAGCGGCATGCAGCTCAGGCATGACAAAAACCAAGCCTTCTGCGGAAGACTGAGGTTGCTTGTGCATATGGATTCGGCCCTCCAGTTTGACCAGTGTCGATTGATCAATGAGGGCTTTGGACTGCGGGTAAATCGCATAGGCCGAGTACACATCGGTGATGGTGGCGATTGGTTGTACCTTCTTGGTCTTCTTAGTTTCAAAGAATTGAATGTTTCCAAGGACCGGGATCGACAAGCGGTCATAGGCAGACTTCTTCATTGCCTTCCGGGCTTTCTGGAGATCCTTCTCATTTGGCGGATTAATCACAAACCAGCATCGTCTCCACGGTGTTCCCGCGCCAAATCGCACACGTGCCCAATCCTCGTGCTTGAATTTGGTGGGCACCAAGATGGACTGGATTCCCGGAAGCGTTTTGCCTCTGGCAGCGATAAGAGAGCCGGTGTAAGCTTCATACAAAGATGTGTGCTCGTACATGGCGAGGCGAATTGCAGCCGTCCACTGGATCATTGAATGGAACGAGCTGAAATGTAACAAGTATCGATTCTTTCCGGCGGAAGAAAGACTGAGGACATTCTTCAAAGGTGCGACTGCTCCGTTGCGAATTGGTAGTGTCTCGATCTATGCAACAATCAGCTTTTGAGGCAAAGAAGGCTCAAATGAGGAGCAAAATAGCAACGCACCATCTTGATCGACGCATCAGCTAGGTTAATGAAGGTCGCGGGGGGCTCTTCTCCGTTTGCTGCGTCCAGCGCAGCCGCTTCCCAGAGAGAGAGGACTGTTCCAACCAGTTGGGCATAGCATTCTGTCCACTGGCGATCGGCGGTCTGTCGCCCGTCTGCGCATTGTGTTAATCCACATGGTTCCCCCATGCATGAAGCATATGAGACAAAGTCCGAAATTGAGGGCCAAAGACAACTTACATGCATCCTGGTCATTCAGCTTCAAGAAATAACCTTCTTGGTAGACCTTGTTGGTATGGATATTGAGAAAGGAGAAAATTGGCGAGAGCTCCGGTGGGGTATCCTCGGCGTGTTCCATCAGAGGCGGGTTGCGCGAGAAGATCACCGAGGGTGGTCGCGAGCCTGTGCCATCATTTCTAGGGGTGGCACCCTTGGCAGGAGACAATTCAGAGGGAGGCGAGGGCGTTTCGGGTGAAGGTGTATGCCAGCGGGGCGGTATTTCCGACGGAGCCACGTTCCTCGACAGTCTCTTGCTTTCTCTCTTAGAGTCGTTGTTCTTTGAGCCACCGAAGTTTGATATGAATGAGCGAACTAGACGGACGCAAGGGCGAGTCAATAATGGTATTCCTGCCACGCGGAACGCCGATCAACTTACCACGCGAGCCACCCATGACGGCGGATGGGTCGGCAGATCAAAAATGCCGCCTTCGACCAGCGCTGAGTTGCGAAACGAGAGTTAAAGGAGACGACAAGAGAAGTGAAAGTAAGAGGACCCGACAGTGCACGGGCTTGGTGGAGCTAAGTAAAGGGAGGCCGCTGGGGACCGAATTCTCGCCAGGACAGGCTAATCCATCGAGGGTCCCTGCTGCCAAGTAGGGTTCTCCCGGGGTATATACGGAAGCGAAAGTCAAGGGCACGAGGGGAACTTCGCTAGATATGTGCCAAGCGGGAAGCTGACGTTGCGGGTTCCCAAGGTATGTCTCTAGTCACCAGGACTAGTACTATTCGGTTTTGCGGAGAGTGGCGAGCACTGGGAACGAACGGAGATGAAAGAGTAGGAGATGTGAGAGAAACGAGAGAATGGTGAGAGGTTGGGAAAAGAGTGAAGGTGCCTGAGTGAAAGGGAAGAGGCGATAGCAGGACCGTGGGTCACAGTGTGGAGAGAAAAAAGTTGGAGACGGCAACGGCAAGACTGGTGGGACAAGGTTAACGTGTTTGACTCTAGTACCGATAGATAGCGTTGGTGTTGCCAATAGACAATATTCTATTCCCTCCTAACAATACTACCGACTGTTTGCTAAGTTACCCAATTCTCCTATTTTGCCCCAATTCCAGCTCTCGGTCATTGTGAACATCCAAATGTGTCGTCATCCGTCGAGATCGGCAGTGGAGTGTGGCCCAAATATAGAACTGCATACATGTCTCGGCCAAGTCGAACTACCAAATACGTTTGTTTTCTTTCATTGTCTCATTCTTACACTGACGGGTAACTAGGTACCAGGATGTTTTCAAACCTTTGTCACCCTTTACGCCCTGAAATCATGGCAAAATTCCCTATGGCAAAGACCAGCGGGTCTAACGCGGCCCAAATGAACGCCGCACTTGCCTTCTGCCGGGGACGCGTGGTCCTGCCACACCGCCTTCTCCTGGACGCTTTTCCAAGCCTGGGCGCATTCCATGCTCAATAGGCGCGATGGCCCAAGGATCTGACTGTCCACTGATTGCCTTTTAAAACCTCTGGAACACGCGTGACAACGCACCCGGATCTCTGCTGAGCTCCAGCCATAAGACCAGGGATCCAACCTCATTATTATGGTCGCAAAGGCGTCTCTTAGCGTTCGGTCCACAAATGTCGGCATTTGCTCATTGTGGTCCCCTGTCATCACTTGATTGGCCTTGAACTCTGAGATCCCTCTATTTCCGCCTTCACCCCTCCCAAGAGATCCACGATGCAGCTGTGGCTAATTCTTGTACCCTGAATCCCTCCGTTATAAGGCAGGATCAGGGTCAACGGTCAGGTTCATGTGCAGGCGCATGGGGTTATGCCTGCATGTTACACCTATAATTAACCCCTTGGCGACTTGTCCTACCTATTCCAGTTTGGCTCCGAATATAATTGTCTTTCTTGATTGCGCCTGACTGAGACACAGTGGCCTCGGCATCGGTGGGGCTGGTGTCTTTCTTTCAGAGCCAGACCCTTCCTGTGTGGGCTCAGATTGAACACATGGTCGTGTCGCGGCAATACATCCATGTCAAGACGGCCATATGGCCCTCTGATGGCCCTTTGTTAAATAGGGGGGCGTGCCCCTATCCTAGTGATCACTTGAAATGTCTCCGTGCCTGATGACCTTTCAGCCTATTCGCCACGAACTAGAGGCACTAATTCACACTAATGGTCCATGCTCTAGGTACCGTCGTACAGTACTGCCCCACGCGCCTAAGAATTAGAGCATCAAATTAGCAAATAAAAATGTCCTTTTTCTAAGCGGAGAACTCTGCAGTTCGACAAAGAGGACACCCCTGTCGATCTGGGGAAAGGGTGATGCCTAGCATCCACTCACTACCTGCCAGGCTAATGCATGTACCATTGACTTTCACTGCAAGGACTAGCTAGCTAATAAAACCCACATGGGTTTCGATTTCCGGGATGCTTTGTATGGTGGAATAAGAGACCCTTCAGTATGTTTAAATCCGAAACTATTCTCAGACATGTTGACAAGATGATAGATAACCAGGGTCGGCCCTAGTGCGCGATGAGATCTCGATTTTGTTTTAACCTATGGCAAAAGGCCTAATCTGCACAACGATCACCTGTAAATGTCACATGAGACTAGTATTCCGAGGTATTTGAAGTTCTCGAAGAGCTTCTCAAGGCAATTAGTAGATGTCACTCGTTCTGGGAATCTACTGAGCCTAACGTGGAGGCATTCACACTTTTAATCCGCCCCTCGGTACGACTTATGTGCCAATCGCTTGATAGTACATCGCTACCGTGCCACTCTGCATGCAATTTTTCCTTGAGCAGTGGTATAGAAATGGTCCGAACGCCTGACCATCCCAGTCTTGGCATTGGAACGCGATTCCAATGCCAAGACTGAGAGGATGTCAATTTCAGGTTCTTATGCTTCGAGACCCTATAAGCATTTTTAGGAGCCATCGTAGATCTGAGTTTGAAAAATAAGGTGCGATACACGAAATTCATTGTGTAACTATTGAGCGATTCATCAGGGGCCAATTTTCAAGTATACATAGAGCATATTTTGCTGATGGTCATAGCGCCATAGACTTGTTTCTAATTATATATCACCGCGTGTTTGGCCGAGTGGTTAAGGCGCTGGATTCAAGCACAGCTTAGCACCGTTAAACGGCGTTTGGAAATCCCAGTCACGGAAGTGGCGCAGGTTCGAATCCTGCAGCACGCAATTTCTTTTTTGAAAATGTTTTTGAGGGCTCGTCCGGCACACATGCGATGACCCACATGATTCAATTTTTGAAAAATTGATTCACCAGATCTTCTTCCAGGTTTGATGGAAGTGTTATTCCATATCCTGAAAAAGACTAGTGAAGGTAGACACGAGCTTTGGGGAGCACTGGGGACCCTTCAGGACTATGTACGTCCAAAACTGGTATCCTACTTGTGTCTGTGGTTACGTAGCGTACTCACGTCGCTGGAATTCTTTCATGCTGAACTCAATATCAAGATGACCTTATTCTTGAAGTAGGGCCCACTGACGATCAATTACACAGGTTCATCCATTGCCAGATAACTGGAATGTGTGCAAGCTAGGTATTTCAATAGTCATGGTGAAAGATATTCGACTTCCTTCCCATTTTTGAGAGCGTTCAGCGTGTAGTCAGTTTAGTCCATGTTACTTATATAGCATAAGAAAGTCAATAATCTGTTCACGCCCCAGGACGTGTAGGTAGCGTAGTACTTGCTTTACTACTGCATTCACTTTTCCCGTTGACGCCCTTATAGAATCAGACGAACACCACTAGGTTTCAGCATCTGACTTCGATCGGCACCTACGAGTCACTGCATGTGCCCCGAGGTACAGATAAAGTGAGCGCAAATAAACATCCTTTTTCTTCCTTCCTGTCGTATGCTCTGAGTTTGTCGAGTCCCAATCCCAGACATCTCGTTCACTTCTATCAAGCCCCCATTGTCACGTCCTCCGGAAATCATCAGTGTCGCCAGGATGGATACCTCGTCGCCAGACGAATTGAGTGACTGCCGCCAGAAAGTAAATGTGAACAAGAAGCCCGCTCACACTGTGAAGGATAGCCTTGATCCACCGAAGGTTAAATTCTTACTCCCTGATTCCGATAGTACCTCTACCGATTCGTTCTATGGGTTCTCAGTTTATGAGATGCCGACAATGTCAGTCACTGATGAAGACGACCAATTTTATTTCTTGGAGGAGAGTGGTTCCGCGCGTCCAGTACCCATCCCGAGCATTGTCTCTCGCGACAGAAGCCAAGACGATATCAAGAAAGCCAGCCTTGAATACCTCAACGACAACATCAAGGAATGGACTATCGGGTTCGACCTCGCCGCATTTCCCCAGAACATCAAGCATTGGATTCCTACTCTAAGAGCAGCAGCTCTTCCGGGATCGTACGAACACCTTCTGCTACTCATGTTTGACGATGTAAAGGTTTTCAACCAATTCCAGACCACCCTACGAGAAGCTGGGGTTCCAGGTGCCATCAATCCCCGTCAGAACGGGACTCTGACTGTCAATGCAGAGCTCAGTCGCCGTAATGTTGTTGGCAAAGGGCGAAGTCAAGGCCAGGCTAGGTCCCTTCTGGTCCCTCGAGGTCAAATTGTCCAGAATGACCAAACCACCGACGAAATGTACTTCTGGAGAGAACTGCACATTATCAGACTGCTTGTTGCTCCCATTCGAGATGAGAATGAAGAGATAATCTGGATCACCAGCCGCGAGCAGCAGCCAGATGATATGATTCAACAATTCCGAGCATCCAGAGACTGCATCATTGATTTCAAGGAGCGTCTTTTGAAGGCACTGGATCAAGGTCCTGAGAACAGTAGGCATTTTGAGCCCTGATGTTTCCCCCTTACGTGCTAACATCATTATCAGAGGTCATCAATCTCCCTCCATCCAAAGGTCTCGAGTCACCCTCATACAAGGAGCTGCGTCTCCGCACATCCAGCCTCCACCAGTTCCGCATGGACTCTTGTAAGGGAAGTCTCGAATGGGCGCGATTCCCACCGAGCGAAATTGAATTGCGACGACATTACAACCAGCTCGACGAGTGTCAGGACTACCACAAAGAGTCTTCCAAGACACGAATCAAGAACATCATGCCTCCAGTGCAGGTCTCTTCTAATCTGGCCTTTGAATTCGACAACGCGGAAATCTGCATGCGTCATGAAGGAAGAATCATCTGTCTACTCGTTCAAATCGCCCAATGGCTTGCTGTAGCCCGCGGCTTCACTGCGGTCCACCTGTTTTGTGACGTCGCACGCTTGTTCAGCACCTGCGGCGTCGACCTTGCTAACAAGGCACAAGTGGAAGTTTGCAAGCAGCTTACTAGATTTGAATTGCTTTGTGATTCCCTGAACAGCCCCCTTCCTCTAAACTTCTCAGCTAGTTCCAGTGTCATCGATCAATTTTCGCCTACCTTCATCCAGGGTGTGATTCATGCAAATCGCAAGATGATGGCAGCCCTTGTCAGTCTCGACACCTTATTCCACCGGGTCAAAGTAGGCTCGCGGGCTCGGACCCGCCAAACGCTGGAATGGCGAATGTTGGCTGGTGAGAGAGTTCTTGCGCTCAAGGTACCTCGCCTGTTCTTCCCTCGAGCTACGGTGCAAGTGCCCTATGCTTATGTTGGGATCTTTTCGGACGAAGAGCTTGCTGCCCAATTGGAAATGATGTATCCTTAGGCATGCATATCCCCTACACACATTTTATCCTCCAGGGCCCTCCTCTTTCACTCATGTTTCTTTCTTTCTTTCTTCCTTTTTTTTTTAACTAGACATCAAGCTTCTTGTTGTGGGAAAGGGTGATCTCGAGACATTACATCGACGACTATCATTGCACTGGTAAGAATTTAGATGTCTTTTTAAGAGAATTTCGTCACTTCGTAAATTCGTAAGATTGCTTGAAAAACTTCAGATAGAGTAAGGTAATGGGGATGCATGCACTTCAAGCATGTCAGCTCATAATTCTGCCAGTTACCAAAAATTATGCATAACATCCTCCCTCATCTTTCCATCAAGTGATAAGCAAGGACAGGGTCCATCAGCGCCATCTCGTCATGGCTGGGTATCACAGAATCAATAGTGCGCTCGGCATTGGCGGAAAAGGTTTCTTGCATAAGGAAATCGGCATCCAGACCACCATGCCCAGGGAAACCGGAGGGGTCATTTAGTTGCGAAAATAGGTTGTTGTCTGAAGAAACACCATTAGGAGGCGTGGCTCCATGAGAGTGAGAAGGCTCAGAGCGGTCAAACTCCAGACCGTAGATACCGAGTGCATTACCACCAGGACCGGTTTGGTCGGACAACAAAGCTCGCTGCATGAATAGGCCCTGGACTTCGTCTTCGGAACAACCATGTCTGGCAGTCATGTGCACCCATAGGTCATAATCACGATGGAAACGATGTTCACACGAGTCATAGAAGCAGAGGATGTGGCGGCCTGTTTCCTCTGCATAACCTTGACCAGTCAAAGCTGCAAGAGTAGAGATATGACTGGCACTTGATGAATTATCAAGACCGAGCCGCTGGCGCCGCTCGGCCTTGGCATTTTGGTATCCCAAATGAGCCGTGCGAATATGCTCTTCAAGTGCAAGCTTACTGCCATACCGCTTCCCACATCCGATGCCGTCCCATCCTTCGACCTTTTTGGAAGCCGAAAGGTCTGTCTCGCCGCATCCAAAGCGCTTCTCTCCTTGGTGCACGGTACGAATATGAACGGTAAGATTGCCTTTTTTCGTAAAGCTGCGATCACATCCGTCGATCGTGCAAGGGAAGACCTTTCTCTCTTCGAGACTGACATCACCGTGAGCAACCTCAAGATGGCGACGCAGTTCTCGAGACGTCGAGCAGACGATTGGGCAGTTGGGGCATTTGGGCGGGTGGACATTTCGAATGTGCTCTTGGAGAACGGTATATGTCGGGAATGTGAGGGAATAGTCGTGGTGAGGGTCAAAAGTTCCCATGTCGGACGCTTGCTCTTGTAGGTGTTGTGAGCACTCCTCACAGCTAAATCGCTTCTCAGTGTGTACCCGGCTCTCGTGGGCTCGGAGATGACCCGCTGTGTCAAATGCCATTTGACATTTCTTCCCAGTATCCGGATCAACGAACAAACATGGGAAAGGCTTCTTATTCATATGAACGGTCATGATGTGCTTCTGGAGTGTGGTATGCTTTCGGAAGGTTTCTTCACATGGCGGATATTCTGTACAGCGGTACTTGTCCCGCCCGTCGTGCGCAGCAATATGGCGGCGAAGCCTTGATCCAGTCACAAAGCTCTTACCACAGCCTGGGCGGTCACAGACGTAGTCGCGAACTCCAGTGTGGGCACTCTTTACATGATGGGTGAGATGTGAGGCTCGTAAGAAGGTCTTGTCGCAGTCTTCGAAGGTGCATTGAAATAACCGCTCGTTTTTATGAGACCTGATGTGCTCTTGAAGTCGAGCAGGGCGATTGAAGGCCTTGTCGCAGCCTTCAAAAGGGCAGCGATGGGTTTTGAGTTCGGAAGGGTATCGAGACGATGTGGTTGAGAAGGGGGTCGCCGGTGTATCCAGCATATCCTCGTCCATGGCACTCGGTGTTGCAGGCGCTGAGTACTCGGCATCTGAGTGGACTTCTTCATAGATCCGGTCTTTTGAGTCGGTTCTTAGTACCTTGTTCAGTCCCTATCATTCCAATTCTCTGCTTACCGTCGCTGTCCATCGCAGCTTGGTGTAACCTTTTGGCCTGCGATACCCAGTCGGGGGACGCCTTACGCTTTGAAGCCATCATTGCAAATGCCCCAGAGCAAGGAAAAGTTCACATTGAATCAAAAAAGAAAGATGGAGGTTCAGCGTTGGACGCACTAAATTGTTTTTTTGCCGCGACCAAAGGGCGGTGAGTCCGAAGACAGACTAGCGTGGTGGAAGATTTTCCGCCTTTTTTGCGTCGCGAATCCTCACATCGATCCCGCGCTCAGGGTTTCTCTCTCTTTGATCCCTCTGACTTCGTTCCTTGAGATACAAAATGTCCGATTACGGCGACGACGCTGGTGCCGACACGTAAGACCTTCCCATGGAGGCTAGAGCCGCGCGATCATTGCAGATTGTGTCCTCTCTGGAGCTCCGACAATTTCGAGATTGAAGCGCCATGCTAACTGGACCTACCTTGCAGCTACGACTACGAGCCTCATGAGGAGGTTTTCGAAGAAAATGAGCCCGAAGACTTTATCGACCAGGAGGGATTCGAGGACCATGAGGGCGGCGAGGGTGACGATTCCTACCAGCCGGCCGTCAATGGGGAGAACGTGGTAGTCTCTGGCGACCCCAATTCCGGATACTCGGGCAAATTGATGGAACAATCGCGCGAGAAGAAGGTTCCCAATGCTCAGCGCACGACTACTCCGTATCTGACCAAGTACGAGCGCGCTCGGGTGCTCGGCACCCGAGCTCTGCAGATTAGGTGCGTTGCAAAATCGTCCAAGCCTGTAGCTTCAAATCACTTTTACTGACATATGTCCTGTGCAGCATGAACGCCCCCGTACTCGTCGATCTCGAGGGTGAAACCGACCCTCTGCAGATTGCCATGAAGGAATTGAACCAGAAGAAGATCCCCTTGATCGTGCGGCGGTATCTGCCTGACGGATGGTAAGCCGAGCTGACGAATCTATTGAGATGACTAGATAGCTGACACGGTGCATAGGTACGAGGATTGGTCTGTCGAAGAGCTGCTTTGAGAGCACGTACACTCCTGCTTTGTGGGGATTCTTTGATACTTTTTGGGTGGGTTCAGCATAGCGTTCGGAGTTTGGGAGTCTCGAAACCGTGGCTCAAAAAGAAAAAAAGGCACTGTCCTGGGCAAAAGGCAATACTGTATATGAACTAGAAAGAAAGAAAAAATAATAACGGTTTCTAGTAACCCATCCGCGTACCTTGAGCTTGGATTGAAGCGGCTCAGCATGAAGCAATAGAAACAGTAGAAAGACCAGATCGGGGCAGGAACAATCCATCTTCTCTCAAAACAATCTAGATCTAGATCTGTTGCTGTCCAACACGTGAGCCGTGCATATTATCTCCGGGGAGAAATCTCCAATTTTGAGTCCCACTTTTGTACAGCCCCTGCAAGTTCTTCAACTTATAACCCCAACTCCAACTAATCATTAGTCCTGCCCAGGCACGATATGCATAAAGTCGCACTCGAGCCCCTCTCGCCTGGGTAAATCGGCACACCTTCCGAAGATCATTGGCCGCGCCCTATACTTGAGATCTTACCGCTCCTAGAAATGGATCCCACACTTCCCCATGGTCGAGGCAAGTGGATGCCAGTGGACCATGGCTGCCCCCAAATGTCCCCCCAAAACCACATCTTTTCGGGCCTTTCCGCTCCCCAAAGCTTCAGGGGTGCCCCGCTTACCCTGAAGTGGTTGGTTTATAATCATCCTTGGTGAAGTTTTTTCTGGTTTTGAACACCCACGCAATCTATTCACCTCTCGCACTTCTCTCTTGAGACAGCCCTTTTGTTAGACTCGTCCGGGCTCTCTGTGGCTGTCTCTTGTAAAGTTCACCGCTAGAAGGATGGGTTCAACCATTGTTGAAGTAGAGCAGAAAGTTCATGTCGAGCCAATCTCCCATCCTCCAATCGCCCAGGATGAAGAAAAGGCAAACGACTCGCCAGTCGAGAAGGAAGATGAGCCAACTTTTGATACAGGCCTCTTTTCCTGGCTACAGGTCTTAGGGTCGTTCTTTCTCTTCTTCAATTCATGGTATGTAGACTCGTCTCGGTGGTTCGATGTAATCAGAATGCGCTAACCACGACCATTGGACCAGGGGTGTGATCAATACATGGGGTGCATATCAAACATACTATGAACAAACCTTGCTTTCAGATAGTTCATCATCCTCAATCGCCTGGATCGGCTCTTTGCAGTCCTTCCTCTTGATGCTTATCGGGGTCATCACAGGCCCACTCTTCGATGCGGGATATTTCCGTGGCCTTATTGCCTTTGCAGGCTGCATGCTACCATTCGGACTGATGATGACCAGTCTTGCCACTAAGTATTGGCAGTTGATTCTGGCGCAAGGTATCTGTGTTGGTTTGGCGGCCGGCTGTCTCTTCGTTCCTTCGGTCGCCATCCTGCCGCAATATTTTCGTCGCAAGAGAGGCCTTGCCAATGGTCTTGCCGCTAGTGGGAGCAGCATCGGGGGAGTTGTTTACCCCATCATATTCAACCAGCTGCAAAAGCAGATTGGCTTCGCCTGGGCCACCCGCGTTATTGGCTTCCTCTGCTTCGGCACCATCTTCATCTCATTCAGTATCATGCGCATTCGATTCCCCCCGAAGGAGAAGCGAAAGCTTTATCAGTTCTCTGCTTTCAAAGACCCGGGCTATTGCATCTTCTGTGCGGCCATGTTCTTTGGTTTCTTGGGGTTCTACAACTTCCTCTTCTACGTGCAGTCCTACGCAATCGACACTGGGATCGTCGACAACAACCTAGGATTCTACCTATTGTCTATGCTCAATGCCGCCTCAACCTTCGGCCGTATCTTGCCTAATTTCCTTGCTGATCACCTCGGCCCACTCAATATGCTCACGCCCGCTGTGACCATCACCTCCATCCTTGCATTCGTGTGGATTGGTGTTCATACCGTCCCTGGTATAATCATTCTGGCCGTTTTCTATGGCTTCTTCTCGGGTGGTTTCGTGTCTCTGCCCCCGGTGGTAATGGCAAGCATGACTCCAGACGTGCGCAATCTGGGTACTCGTCTCGGCATGGTCTTTGCCATCACTTCGATTGGCCTGCTGATCGGCACACCCATTGGTGGTGCCATTTTGGCCGATACCAACACGTATCTAGGTGTCCAGCTGTTCACTGCGTGCTGCCTTGTCGCATCTGCGGTTCTAATGGCCACTCTCCGCTTCGTTCGCTCCGGACCTGTCCTTAAATCCAAGACCTGAGCGATCTGAAGGACTTCCATCCATAATTTAGTCTTTATGTGAGATTAAAGGTATTCGACGCCGCTCGTTGATTATTCACGACCCAATTTGGGTTGTCGTTACACCAAAATTTGCTGCATCAGCGGAGGCTTGGGTGGACAAACATGCAGCTTTGCCGCACATTTGCCTCACACACCACAGCCCGGCCCCTGGGTCCATCAATTGCTTTAGTCATGCAGCTCTATGAACAGGTTATACACTTGGGTCGATCTGTACCACCTGGTACCTGACATCATGCATTTGCGGGCGTCTTGAATAGAGTGGACAGAGCTTTCGTGTTTATTGGCGTTGAAAGCCCGAAATTTCTATAAATACGAGTCTACATCCTTACACTGAGGAATGAAATCATAGTATTCTATTGCTTTTCAAGATTCAAAGTATATAAGTGAACCTCCCGAAACTCCGCCTTGCAAGGCTATGCAATAAGCCAGAACCCCCGCGCCGGTGAATCAATGCATTGCCCGTTCTATCGCGCCTAAGAGACATCCTCAGGGCTCACCAGGAAATCTTCTCCTTTCTCTCGTATGTGTTCGAGCTTCTTGTCTCGGGAGCAGGGTTTGCGCATATCGAATGCGTCCTCTCCTGAATCGGACTTGCCGGTTGGATCATCACTGTAGTAATTGACCACTCGCCTGAACACGGAATAGCTATCGTTCATGTTAGTTTTGAGCCCGATCTCACGGGGATAATGAGACATACCCCATGCCCTTGTACATGTCAACGGCAACTTTGTTTCCAGAGCGGACGTAAAGGTCCACAAACCAAGCGTTAGCACTATCAGATCCGTGCTCCAGCTCTTCAGTCAGCTGGCTGGCATAGCCGAGTCGGCGCCAGGCGGGGGCAACTGTTAGGACGGTAATGTGACCATGCCACGGGGTGTAGTGCTCAGAATGGCGCATTGAAGGGTGCTGCTCTTCGGTCTTGCCCATAACTACAATCGTAAGCTCAGGTCTCAATTGTCTGGTCTTAGAGACATCCTTACTGTAGCCCACCACGCCGGCATCGCGGTCTGTGACTTTGCTAAACAGCGACGGCCATTTGCTCATGTAATTGAGGTAGAATCCGAGATCGTAGTTCTCGGTCAGCGGATCGAGGTTAGTCGCATTGAGCTTGAGTAGGTCCAGCGGGGACATTCGCGTGATTGAGCTCATCTTCGCGGACGAAAAAGGTGACCGAAGACCAAGTAAATGAAGAGTGCAGAATGTGGGGTTCTATCGTGGGACATCATTCTGCCGAGGCGGTCGCGGCACCAGTGCATTTGTTTTGCCTTTGTTGATTATCTTTACTTTCGTGAAGACCACAGGTTCTTTATTTTCCTCGCGACAATTTCTTGTTGATCAATTTCATATTAGTCTCGGCTTTGGATCATGAAGCATTAAAGTCAGGAGACTTCCCATTTGAATATCCCACACTTGCCCGCTATCACCATCATTACCATTCCGGTAGTTCAACAACACTGCGAGCTGATGGTCTAATTACCCCCTTTTAATTCTTATTTACGATATTTTCTTTGTTTTCAACCTCGCGCTGTCTCTCTTTGGAGACCGAGTGCTCCCCTCTTTCCGATGCCGCGCCTCCCTCCGTCTCCCCTGAAACTCGTTCACCGCCACCCCTCAATCATGGACGACTCTCCTATTTCGCCTGGAACACAGGGTGCCAATGGATTTGCTCTTCAAAGCCCTGGATCCCCACGGACTCCTCGTTTGTCTGCGCCACCATCACCACTCATGTCCCGCCAAAACCTACAAGCTATGGACGGGTCTCACCGAGAGTCTGTAGATTTCTCTACCGAAACAGGCGGCAGTGGTGGTCTAGGAAACCTTGCCGATGAGTTGGCAGACGCATGGGAGCAGGAGGAAGACGGATACGGTTATGCCTCGGGGCAAGAAACTGCCCGGACTGGGTCCCAGCAGATGGAACAGAGCGACGGCGAAGATGCTTATATACAATCGGTTCACGATATGCACTCCGGATCACCAGGGTCAGAGTCGCCAGCCAGGAATCGTTTGCGAGCTCCTCATCTGCGACAACACCGACGTGCAGAGTCACACTATGATGGCTCAGACTATGGAAATGACTCCGACCTCGACGAGTCTGCGGACATCTCTCCCGCTTTGGAGAGCCAAATGGCAGATATCGAGAGTCTCGCGCGGCGGGGCATTGAGAACAACGGTAGTGAAAATGACCATGTTATCCAACGGACAGTCGAGTCACTCCGGGATCTTGGTGGACAGAGCGGGATTGAGAATAGTGCAATGCGGTAAGTCAAATCCAACACGAGGCCCAACCCTCCAACCGATATCTAACTTTGATCCCAGACTCATTACTGCACATTCCTCCATTACATCGCATCTCACCCACCAAACCCGCACCCTTCAGTCTCTCATCCACCCAATTCTCTTCTCGTCATTCCCTCTCCTATCCGAAGACGCTATTGATTCCCTTATACCTCTGATTGACGAAGGTCTCCTTCCGAACCTCCCATATCCGTTCCCTGAACACTCTCGCCGCGATTCCAGGCCAACCACACCCTCTCAACCTACAGCCAACCCACTTGCCTCACTGCAAGCTCTTATCTCTCAAACATCCGACATCACCCTTTCTCTCCGCAGTCTGAGTGACACTCTCTACGAGTCTCGCCAGCTGACCTCCACGGCCTCACGGCGCTTAAGATCTGCCCGCGAACTCGTCTCCGATCTACGACGCGAGGAGGAAAGCCGCGAAGAGGGTTCACGATGGCTCGAGCGCGGCGACTGGGACCGCCGATTGAAGGATCGTGAAGCCGGCAAGGAGTGCGCAGATGTTGTCGGTGGTTTCGAGGCCGTATGTGGTGAGTGGCGTGAGAAGCTGTTCGGGGCTGGCGCCGAAGTAGCTGCGGCATAATTTGCATGATCGATTTCTTTTCGTTGAGTCACTAGGAAGCCGGCGTGCCTCCAGGACACCACTAGACTGCTATGGGCTTTTTCCTCGCTTTTCTTGTCCGATATCCACGGTTCCATTCTTGTCCGTCCCTTTCTGCGGCCCCAGCTGGTCTGTTTATATCCCGATTTCGCCATGTTGGGAATTTAGCTCGCGCGCATATACTTATACACTATTGGATACCATTCATTGAACTTGCATATCTTATTCGTCTAGTTTCTGATAATTGAGCTGGTCAATGTGAATTGCCCGTTCCGGTTAGTTCCACCTTGTAAGGCATAGTTCCCTCGTACGCCGTTCCAGAACCCACTCTTGACTCCGCCCTCTGACTAGGCGCATAGCCGAAGATGTATACTGTATTGGATCGACTTTCATCATGTGTAGATAGTTATGTGTTTTGAGGTTTCAATGGCTGATCATGCCTGTATCCACCCGAGTGCATGCACGACAGATTGAATGGGGTGGTAGGGGCCAGTTCCTGGAAATGTGTCAAGCTTCGAGAGGTCTTAGCAGATGCTATGAACTTGGTCTTTCACCCAAGACACTGTCAATTTAGAGTTGACTGTGCGCAGAATACAGAAGAAATACAGGGCGCTATCAGTCTCAATGGGCTGAACAGACACCTTATGAACAGTATAAGTAGATAATAGCACATTGATATTGGTGACATGCTAAGTGCGCCTGTGTTTCCAACAGAATAAAATCCGAGCATCTCCGCTACGTAAAAAGAACATCGAGTGAAGATATAAATCAAACAGTTTTGAAGGTCTAAAATGATCCTATTCACTGAGTCCCACCCAAAATGGGATCAAAACATGGGAGTTGAACAAGATATTGGCATCACTTGGCATCACGGATGACAACAGCCTATCCGGAAACAAGGAAATTAAAGGACAAGAAAATCGCAGGGCAACAAGATCATGAAGCTCGCTCGAGCCGATGATAGTCATTGCAGAGGGGGGGTCATGAAAACAGGCGCCAGATAGGAAAAAGGGTCACTTTTTGCTCGTTCCCTAGTAATGAGATGTGAAGAAAATGTAGTCAACCACCTATGAAGGCGCTTAGCTCTGCTGTTGCTTCCAGCGGGGCACCCACTTGCCGCCGGCGGCACCCTTGGGCTCCTCGGGCTTGGGGGCGGAGGGCTCGCGAGTGTGACGGGGCACGTAGCGCTCGGTAGGAGCTTCGCGGGGCTCGCGGGGGGCAGGGGGAGGTGGGGCGGAACCAGAGCTGGCAGAAGCGCCGGCACGCAGGTGGGGAGGAACATAGCCACCACGGCGGGGAGCCTCCTCGCGAGCAGGGGCCGGCTCGGGGGCACTGGGGCCGGCGGACTCTCCCTTAGCGGCCAGGCGATCACGCCAGCCGCCACCACCAGCGGCAGCAGTGCGCGGGGCGACGTTGAGACGGGGAGCTGAGCGTTCGGCGGGCTCGAAACCACCACCAGTTTTGCGGAGAGCGCGGCGGGCTTCCGCTTCCTCCTCGCGCTGCTTCTGGCGAGCGGCAATCTCGTCCAGTTTTCTGCGGAAAAAAGTTAGTCATATGTTTCTCTTGCTGCACTGGGAGAACAAAAACATACCCTCGCTCCTCCTCGCGCTTGGCCTTCTCTTCTGCCAAAGCACGGCGACGCTCCTCGTCCCGGGCAGCGCGTTCCTCCTCCTCGCGCTGGGCACGCTCCGCCTCCTCCTGGCGGCGGGCTTCCTCTTCCTCGCGCTCCTGCCTCTCGCGACGACGGCGCTCCTGGACTTCCTTGACACGCTGCTTCTTCTTGGCCTCGAGCTCGCGCTCGGCAGCCTTGCGGCGCTTCTCGAACTCCTCGTGACGCTTCTCCGAGATCTCCTGGCGGAAAGCAGAGAAGCGAGGAATCAGACGCTCCAGGCGATGCTTGAGAGCAAGAGCCTCGACGTGCTTCTGCTTGGACTCCTTGAGAGTCTCGGCCTTCTGCTTCTCCCAAAGGGCCAAATCGGCCTTCTTCTGATTCTCGTAATCGGCAGCGATGTGCTTCAGCTCCTCGCGACGGAAAGCACGCTCCAGATGGTCAATACGCTTGGCAGTGGTGCGCACACGGTCGTTGAGCTCGTTCTTCTCCTTTTCAAGCTGAGCCAGCTTGATGGCACGCAGGCGGTTGGCATCCAGCTCATCCATGTCGAACTCGCTGATATCAATACCCTTGACGCCGGTCTTAAGCTCCTCGAGCTGCTTCTTGAGCTCCTCTTGCCGGATGCGGTCCTGCTCATCCTTGATGCGCTTGAGCTCACGATCACGCTGCTCATCAGCAAGACGCTGCTTCTCGGCTTCCTGGAGCTGCTGGGTACGGATGCGCTTGCGGGTCTCCTCCTCACGCTGCTTGCGCTGAAGGGCATCGCTGGCGGCCTCCTTCTTCTTGTCGATGACCACACGACGAGCGAGGGTCTCCTCGTGCTCCTGCGCGGCACCCTCCAAAGCACGGGCCTGGGCGGTCTGCTTGGCCTGGAGGCGGGCCTCATTGTAGGAGGGATCCACATACATGGAGGTGATGTGAAGAGTCTTAGCCAGGCGAGCCAGCTGGAAGCGGGCAATCTCAGCGGGGGTGTGTTGGAGGCGCTGGACAGAGCCGAACTCGCTCTCGGCGGATCCAGCACCGCTACCGGCGTGCATAGCCTTGGAGGAAGAGAAGACATCAGAGTCGAAGGACAAGGTGCCGGAGATGTGGTCCACACGGATGGCGAGATCACCCTTCTTGCAACCGTTCATGATGAATTTCTCAATCATGGCGGGGGTGATCTGGAAGGGATCGGGGAACTGAGCGAGCTCATAGACGAACTGGAGCTTGACGGAGTCGTAGACCTGGGAAAGCTGCTGGAACAGACGGGTGAGAATGACCTGCTGCAGAGGCACAACGTACTTCTCCATCTCGGGATCGGCACCGATCTGCTTGAGAATGGGTGTGATCTTCTTGCAGATCGAGAGCGGGTGGAAGTCGACCTCGAGGATGTTGTAGAGTTCGCGAATTTCAGGGCGAACGCGCTTCAGGAGACCCTTGTTGAGAGCATCCCGGAACAGAACGGAGCGAGAGGGGGCTGAGGCCATACCCAGCAAGTTAGTGAGGCGGGTGTTCTTGTTCTTGCGGGCCTCATCAACGTCGATCAGAGCGCCACGGGAACGGTCAGTGCTGATGACGGGGATGGACAGAGCGGACAGAAGAACGAAAGAGGCGGCCTTGGTGATCTCGGCATCAGTAACGGAGGGGTTTTCCTTCTTGGTGCTCTGGCCGGAAGCCAAGGCAACGGTGGAGAGACGGAGAAGGTTGTAGTAGCGGTTCCAGGCGGCGGCGTGGAAGAGATAGTTCTCGCTGACTAGGAAGATACGGGCGAGCTTCTCGTAGTAGTTGGCCATCATGACGTTCTTAGCGGGACGCTTGCTCAGGTTCAGAAGAGTGTGGATGTCCTCAATGCTGCGGAAGGCCTCCTGCCACAATTCCAGCTCGACAGCGACGTTCAGCTGCTGGAAACGGGTATCCAAGTGGCGCTGCTGGGTATCGGCATCGCTCAGATTGATAGCGTGCATCTGGGAAGAGTACTTGGCGGCATTCTGGACGTGGTTGCGGAGCAGCTCGCAGAGACGGCGGAACTCTGTCTTGCGGGTGTACTTGAGGCAGAACTGGAAGGCCTGCAGAGCGGTCGACTGGTACATGATCTCGAGGCGGGCATTGTTCTTCAGAATCTCGAGGACGGTACGGTAAGTCTCCCATAGGAACTTCAACCAGGGAGTGACGACGGCGCGGTCGGTGCGGTCACGAGACTGCTCACCGGAGACTGTAGCTAGCAGGATGGTCTCGGGAGTCTCGATGGCCTCCAGATCTTCGATGTTGGAGGAGGGAGCGGCGGACTCGAGGGAAGACTGAATCTCATCGGCCTTGGTCTGGGCCTCAGTGACCTTCTGCTCGGCGAGCTCGATGAACTTCTTCAGGACGATCTCGATGGTGCCGACATTGGTGTTCTGAGCGATGTTCTTGTACTGGTACAGACCATCCTTAGCAGCCTTACCCTTGCGCAGGTCGACAGAGAGTTCCACGAAGAGGAGCATAACGGGCTCGAGCGAAGCGATCGGGCTGCTGCGGGTGCGCTTAGAAGTGACATGTTCGTGGAGGACGGTCAGGGCAGCGGGGGCCTGACCGACGGCGATGAGTTCCTGGGCCCTCTTCACGGAAGTTGTTAGCATACGATGTCGCATAGAATGTCGGAATCGGTTCGAAAAGGACGCACCTTGAGGACATTCTCAGGTTTGATATGCGGTGGTGGCGGCATTGTCGATAATCACACCCCTTCACGAGGATTTTTTTTTCGTTGGATAAAGTCGGAGCGAAATCGAGAAAAGCGAGCAGGCGTCTTGCACACGGGCAGTGGTCCGGGACCGTCGTTAAAAAGGCTGCCACGCGAAGTACCTATACCTGGAGGGGAAGATAGGCCTGTTGTGCGTGAACCAGCAAAAATTGCCCGATTCCCACTTTGGCTTCAGGCTAAGCGATGGGGCTGTCACGTGCTTTTGTGTCTGCCTCAGGCGTGGTATTATGTGACTCGTATCATGATTACCGGGGATATGATGCGAACCCATCGAAACCCAGGTATCGACGAAAAGACCGATGCAGATGAAAAGTCATGCTGACGCCGTGCGAGACACAAAAAAAAAACACAAATGATACCTCCAAAATCGGCGACTCAACTATCCAATTTTGATGGATTCGAACTAATGAGCCAGAGTCGCCGCTACCCCAAGTTCATTATGATGACCTTGATCTCCGAGTGCCCGGTACATGTAATCGAACACACGGGCCCTCTCCGTACCACCAGAGCAGAACGGGGAAAATCCCTCTTTCGAAACCTACCAACTCTCGCATCCCTTCCTTTGAAACCCTTCACTCTCTTTTTTCTTTATTCGACTACCCCCGTCGAAAACTTCCCGGGATTCCTCCGACCCCGTCACCTTCATCCCCCTTTGTGATCCCGCCGTGATTGTCCCCTCTCTCTCTCTCTCTCCTGAAATAACCCCCCTTTCTTGCGATCGCGCGCCGAACTCAATTCGCCGACCACCATGCCTGCTTACGAACTTCGCTCCGGTGGTGATGTCAAGAACAAGAAGCAGAGTGTCGCCGACCTCAAGTACCGCCGTCTGACTGAACTCAATGCACGCCTGAAGGAGGATCTCGATCGCCCGCGAGTCAAGGTGTCTGAAGCTGCGCTCTCGTATGTTCTGCCACCCCCCTATCACGCCGCAGCCCCAACCGCAACCGCGGCTGCTACTACAGGAACTAATCAGCTCTCCGTCTCTCAGTCTCATCAGCTACTGCAACAATACTCGCGATTTTATGGTTCCCTCTGTCTGGGGTCAGGTATGTCGCCATCTCTTTGCCGTAGGATGGGCGCGCATAGCTAACATTCGTCGCAGGTCGACAAGCGTGAGGACCCCTATGCCCCTCAGCAGCAAGGCGGCTGCTGCACTGTCATGTAATGCAACCCATGACGATAATAATTCTCGATCGCCCCATGACACGATTTCTTGATTTCCCTTCTCCTAATTCCGGATCCCCATGATCGTTTCTCGACCCCCTCGGACCCGAACCTAAATCACCGCTCGCCTGCTGGGCGCGGCGCGAGACGTGGACCCTGAAGATTCGTTCTGCTGGCCCTGCACGACCTTTCCACGTCTAAATGGGACCATGCGGGTAGCTCTATCTCCCTTTATTGATCTATCGTTTCTATTCGACCCGGCAGTATGTCCCGGACGCTGCATGCTGCCGAGTTCGCCTTGTCTCTTCTATTTCTTGTTCCATTTTCTTCTTCTTTCTTTCTTCTACTACCAATACTTCTTCTCTTCTGATGCACCATTCCCCCTTTTGTCGTCCAGTGTTTTGAAGCCAATTTCCTTTGTTCTCTGGGTTCTCCAAAAACTTCTCTCAATGTGCAGGAGAGTCGGGTTGCCATTCGTGTATCATAGATTCGATTTGCATCCAATGACCAATACAATACCGATCTAATATCATACTCTTCGCGATCAATCTAACCTAGTAGAGGAACATCCGTCTCTCGTTGCCCCACCGTGATCGACCCATTCACTCGGCTTCGGTGTAGCTGACCGTCATGACCGATATTCAGCCGCCATTCACCTTTTTCAGTGGGTCTTTTCGGGCTCTCTCGGGAGATGTCGATAGCCAGCTCACAGGCTCTCATGCTTGTAGCTTCGACAGCCAGAATAGGGGACGCCTCTGCACATTCTTCTGGCGAATCTTGAACGTGCTTTCAAGACAGCCTCGCACCACCCCAAATTGAATGTCCAATCTTCTTCGCGTACAGTCAGATGCCAGGCGTAGCCACTGATCTTGTCATCCGGTGCGATGATATCTCAATTGACACATTTCACAACTGTTTTAGAATCCCAGTAGCATCGAGTTGAATCATGTCGTCACGCTCTCGACATTGTCCAATTCTTTCGAGGTATGAGTACTCTTTAGGCTCTTGGCGTGGCGTTCGACTAGTGTTTGTCTACGTCACCTCCTCTACGCAATGTTGCAGCATATAGTTTCCACTGAGCTAGCCGTAGCGACGTCTTTGCATCTCTTGCCCTATAGAGCAATGAAGCATGTGACGAGTCTAGCGTTGGATCGAAGATTGAAGAAAAGGGTCCTCTCGCAACGTGGTGAGTTTCGCAACACCAAAGAAAGGAAACAATTGAGATCCCAACTGAGGAGGGTTACTTATTTGTAACGCGCAGTCGTTGAGCGATGTAACGAAATGCACAATGCGGTTGGGGGGTTAAGATCAATATTCTGACTAGAGGGCATCACGGTATCCCCCCCCATCTCAGTGAAAACCTTCTTGATTCACAAAACCCGAGAACTTTACATAACAAACGGGTTCCATAACTCAGTTGGTTAGAGTGTGGTGCTAATAACGCCAAAGTCGAGGGTTCGACCCCCTCTGGAACCATGTGAATAATTCAATTCTTCATCCTTTTTTTCCTCTTTTTTTGCTACCACCCAGCCAAAGTACAGAAGATTGATTTTTTTCGTCACCTACAAAGGGGCCTATAGTCAATAGGGTTGAACAACGTTTCAGTTGAGCTAACGCTTGTCTAACTAGATCTACATGACCTTCGAGAACAAGGGCACATTATATATAGGCCTTGAGTTATCTGCATGTAGTTTATAGTCGTTCACACTTGCTAGAGCTGTCACGTGGTGACCGTTGAAAGGTGTGAGCCTCTGGGTGAGCCAAAATATGCAAGGAGACTGAAGAAGTAAAGCCATACACGTCTAGAGACGCTCGGTTAATGTTCTCTGTCAATCCATATCAGATTATTCCGCAGCTACGTGCATCACAAACCAGACCGATTTAGGAAATCACCCCCCGCTGACATCATCCAATGCCAACCCACTCCATTCCCCTCAGGCACGATTCCCGGCATCAAACTCCCCAATCAAGCACACCCATATCACTCTCACATTTAGATACCAGCTTCATTGCAGAATACACTAATGCGCGAGGCTGCCCTTTTCAAGATACCAAGATCAACATCATGACCGAACCAACTTCAACGGGGAAGACCATGACCAGACCCTCACCAATTGAGCAAAGCGTCGCACAGCAGATCACATCCCCCAAACCCCCTACAGATTTCACATCGCGAGAGCGCGTCTCCCTCCCACGGATCTCAATCCAATTCTGCACCCAGTGCAAGTGGATGCTGCGAGCTGCATATGTGCGTCTGATCTATACCCTCCCCCCCCCCCCCCTTCTCATTAGATATTCATATGCACACGGAACACACCTTTCCTGCATATGCAGGAATAAGGGAACTGTCAACACATACCCGGACGCATACTGACTGGGTTTCTAGTTCGCGCAGGAACTCCTCTCCACTTTTGGCACGGACCTCGGGGAGGTGGCGCTGGTGCCGAAGACCGGGGGTGTGTTTACGGTTACAATCTGGTATTCTGATCCTGGTACTGGTACTGCCTCTGAGGGTGAGAGTGGGGTCACTACGCAAGAGGTGATTCTGTGGGATCGTAAGAGAGATGGTGGATTCCCTGGTACGTTCAGAATTGTCGCGCTTTTTCTTCCTCTCTCGATGCATATATATGTAGCACTTTTGCGAAATGGGCGCCTTTGTTTCCCTGCTTTTTTTTTTGGGTGCTTCTGGTAATTAGGACCTCACACTTACACTTTCTTGGTTACAGAGGTCAAGGCACTTAAGTCGCTGGTGAGAAATGTCATTGCTCCCGAGAGAGATTTGGGGCATACGGACCGAGCGTTAAGAAAAAACAAGGAAGAGGAGAACAAGCAGGAGTCCAGGGAGGAAAAGAAGGATTGTGAAGAGTGTCAGTAAATAGACTAGAAATAAAATCATCACCAGCCCTTGGAAAATGAGGTATCTAACTCGTATGACAAAAAGATGTATCTATTCCTTGAGATATTGGAAGAAACCCAAGTCTCTTACAGCCAGTACCCAAGCATTTAGTTTAATCAGACTACAGGGACTGATCGTGACAAAAAGAAATGCAGATATTTATATTTGGAGAAAAAGAAAAAGAAAAGCGACCATCTCAACAGACCACAATCCCAAAGGACTATAAAAAAGAATCGACGCCACCGACCCCCCCCCCCCAAAACCGAATCTAAGATGACCGACCCATAAGTTCAAATGCAACCTCCAACAAAAGGAAATACCAGAAAAAGGAAAAAAAAAAAACCATAAAGCAAGGAACGTCAAGCATGTCCATGATCATCACAATAGCGCAATGCAGTAGTACGGACTCAGAGAAAACGAGATACGCCCGCCGGTCGTCTAGACAGGGGTCCCACGGAGGGCGAGCACTCATAAATTTCGAGCAGAAGTATACGCCCGAGACAGCAAGGGTCCGTTCGTGAACGTCATTTGGATCATAGATCCGGACAGAGCCAAATTTTGTAGATGTAGGAAAATTGGGAAGGACTCGTTCGAGCCAAGTCATAATCGTGCCACCGGCAACCTCAGCGCTCATCAATGCACCGTTAACCATAATCACGTAATATACAGCCGGGAGATTTATCAACACCAGCTAGGAAGAAAAAGCAAGGAATCAGCTTTCGCCATGCACCTCGGATTGGTGGTGAGGGCGACGCTTCCAGAAGGCAAGTCGTAGGCGACTCCGCCGCTTTGTGAGCCTGTGCAGACCCACTCGTTCCCCGTGTTGGTGGCTGTCCTGCGTGTCATCGTTCTTGATGCTCTCGCCGGTAGTGGTGGACTGAGTGGGGCTCCGAGTGCCATTAAACCCGGCCTGGAGGAAGTCTTTGTGGTGACCATTCTCGGATTGTGATTGGGCTGCATCTACGCCGGAGCTATGAATACCACGGCTGTAGGTGCTATCCCGGTCGGCATTAGAAGCATATGATGTGCTCGGGCGTGTACTGTTGTCGCCAATCTCGCTCTGAGGTGCACTATCATCTGACACACGCTTCTCATCCCCGCTGTCCACGGCTAAAAAGCTTGTGGCATTGGTCGCGGGTGAGATGGGTGTCATGTTATTGCTGTGTGCGCTAATACTATGGGTTCGGGTGCAGCTGTTGCGGTTCGATCCTGACGGGGCAGAGGTGCGAACAGAGGAGCTGTGATGTGCGTGATGACGATGAGGGCCAGATGGGCCTTGACGGGAGCTGCTTGGTCGCTCCGGGATAGACTCAGGGATGGATTCGTGCTCTGCGGCAGTCATGGAATTGACGGCAGTGCCAGCACTGGCCGCAGTGGTATTAGACGAATTGGCATTGGCGGAGTTGGCATAATGAGCAGCGGCGAGGGCGGCCGGATCCTCCAGGGAGTGGGCCGAATCGGTCAGAGGGGTATGATATTGTGTTCCAACAGATCCTCGGCCAGGTTGTGGACCGCCGGGAATGGAGAAGTATGAAAGGTCCGGCATGGCGCCAGGCACGGCACTCGACGATTTTCTTGACGGCACGTCCGGAGCCAGGGGTGTGCCAGTAATCTCGATTTGCGGACCAGGAGTATCAGGTGACACGACTGGCTCGATATTATTCTCATTGTAGGCTCCATCGGGCGAGGCCGTGCTGGTCTCAGAATCTGGTGAAGGAGGGTATTGTGTGCTGTCTGTAGGCTTCAAAGAGGCCTTTGGGGTGCTCTCTTCGTCGTCCGCTTTTCCTGGAGGACTTTGCGAGCGAGGAGAAATCGTGCTTTCCGCCCGCTCTTCGACCGCTAGTCCCTGGGTCCGTAGCTCATTGTTGGCGTGCTCCTGCCATTGCGCTTGATTACGGCGCATGTGATCGACAGTAAACTGCAACTGGGGGAGGAGATCGGTTACACCCTCAAATAGCGGAAGCGCGAAAATGGACATGAATCCAATTTGGCCGGTGGCCAGCTTGTACATGTTGCCCAGCTCAGGCGGCCCGCCAAAGAGCGCAGTCTCCATTCCTACCTCTTTCTCCATCTCACCTTGATTGGCAAATTCCTCCTGTAAGATTCGAGTCCACTTCTCGGCGATCGCCCAAGGCCGAGCCACGTTGCTGATATCGGCACACTTGATCAATAACCCACAAAGGAGGGTCTTGTACAGTTCAACATCCTGGGGTTTCCAGTGCTCGACGGACTTCTGGCTATCATGGTACCTCTCCTGCAGAGATCCCATCCGTTGCATGAACTTTTGGTGAACGCCCATGTCAGTAGCCAGAATGGAGCTGATAAGGAGCTTGCGGAGTTGATTGTCTTTGAAGGCTGAAGGCCAGTGACGGCGAAGGATCTGAGAAAAGGCTGCACAATGGAATGCCTCGAGAACAGAGTTGTCGTTGTACAATTGCGCCAAGGGGGCATTGAGCTTAACAAGGAAGAAATTGTTGACTCCCGGGTGGCCCACGTCGTGGCCGATCGCGGAGATCAGTAAAGTGAGAGCGTCAAAAGGAGAGATCAGAGAGGCTATAGGAGCCTTTGGCGTAGAGATTTGGCCAGAGGGTTCGTAAGGAGGGACAGCGCCGATGCGAAGTAGGAAGCAAAATACCGACTGCAAGACATCGATCGCATGACGGAAGTTGTGGTAGAGGACAAAATTATTGTAAGCGGCGCGACAGGCGAGTAAGAAGGTCTGCAATTCACCGGGCGTCAATCGCCAGTGTTCTAATCCGGGCAAGTTGAAAGCGTGCTGGATGATCTCGCAGGCTGCGAATACTAGCTCATCCTCGGAGAAATCGTGAGCACAAAAACTCCAACTTCCCACTTGTGTTTTAACGAAAGCTTCCCGGTGCGGTTCCACATGGATTTCCCTAAAAGTGAACAGATGAGTAAATGGAGTCCACTTCTGGACGGGATGTTGAGACATACCGTTCTTGAAATTCATCAACAATCTCCTCTGGGTTGCAGATTCCTTTCATGAGTTTTGAGACCATTGCCTCTCTCAGATAGGCATATGGCTGTTCATCGTGAACACCCACCCAGGAGAGTTTACGGTTCTTCTTGTGTGCCAAGAATCGCGACATCTCCCTCTGGGCGGACCGATGATACCGGTAAGCATGTACCACAAGACCCTGAATTCGAGAGCGATCAAGGGGCGCCATCAGGACATCGATTGCACCGGCATCGAGACACCGCGCAATCTGCTTGTGTTCTAGAGTGATCGGGTGCTTACTTTGCGGCTCGCTTGTCGGCTCAGGCGCATCCGAGCCAGCGGCGCGCAGAATGGCGATCGGAATGACGAGTTTCGGGCCACCTTGAACTTGGATATCGTTTGAGACGCCCGAGAGGAGTGATAGTCCGGGCGCTTCGTCCGAATGGGAGGAAAAGGTAAAGGTGCGCTGGATGGAACCGGGTGATGGAGGGCCGCCGTCGGTCATCCACGAGGCTCGGCTAGCCTTGCGCCGGGCGACACTGAGGTCGTCGCTACTGAAATCGATGCCGAAGAAGGCGAAGATCGGGGTACAGTCGCTACCGGCCCGATCGCTTAGCTCGGCGAGTTTCATGGCGAAGGAGGCTCCACTCTGGCACAGATAGATCTTCTTACACACGCCTAACAGGAGATCGACATCGGTCTGCAGCGCCTCCGGCTCTTCGGGTAGGGTGAGGGAGCGGATAGAGGATTCGGTTGAGGCAGCGTCGATGGAGGTTCTGCGCACCCATCTCTCCGACCGAACTCGGTCATCAATGTAGACGCCCGAGCATTCCACGCGGTCCACCATAATGTCACAGAGGGGAAAGGGGGATTTCACCGATCCACAGCACCGTGATTTCAGAGCCACCGAGAATTACCGAGATATGAGTGAAGTGAGGCGGTCCGACCTGACCTGATGTGCATATGGTCCAAATGACCTGGAACCGAGAGCGCGCGGATACTGGATGGGAGAGAGGAGAGGTTTAATGCGCGAGAAGAGCGATTTCAACCACGTCGCGAGGATTCCCAGGCAGGTCGAGAGAGACGGTTCAGAGAAACGAGCGGCGAAGGACAAGGGGAGGGAAGGAAGGACTAGAGTTCACGCGTGAACAATGCAGTTGTGATGCGGCGATTCAGGCGTCGCGAAGCAGACTGTGAGATCCGAGACAAACCCAACAGGATCGCAGCTGGAGAATGCGCGCTGGTTGTCGGTGCTGGACGTTGGACGCCACAGATGACGGCACGTGAGGGGAGACGGGAAGGGGGCCTTCTTTTTTTTTTTCTTTCCCTTCCTTTTCCTTTATCCTTTTTTCCCTTTGGACGATGACTGGTAGAGAGGGTATTTTACCTAAGGGAGGAAGAATAATATTTTTTAATACAAAGGAAAAAGTGAATAGGGCGACATAGTGGATCGAGATCTGAGATATCGAAAGAAAGAGAAAACAAGTGGAGGGGAGGGGGGGGACACGGGGAAGGGGCTTCTGTCCTGCTTCTGGAAGCCCTTGAGGGGGGCGGGACGGGATGATCCTCGACTGGACTCGACTCGGCCACTTCCCTTCTACCCAACCCTGCTCCCTCGGCCTAGGCTCATAAAGGACTCCTATTTCTTTTTTTTTTTTTTTTGTTTTCCTCCGTCAATTTTTCCATAGCCCTATACTTCCTGTCCACCATGATCTCCTTCGTCTAGAGCCTCGATCCCGGTGGACCCATGACGCCTCTCTCATTTGAGCGCACAGTTTTTTTTTTCTAGAAGGCCCACCTTACTTAAGCCCCCCGAAATCGCCCTGATTATTGGCTGCCGGCTGCAGGATCCCGTTCGAGGCTCCGGGGAGTCCGCGGGAAATGACGAAGGGCGAGGTTCTAGGGGAATCCATTCCCGGGTTGCATGATCTCATCACTCACCCGCGCATTCTACCTCCCCGAGACTTTGGATCGCTAACGAGCGAGGACCCTAGTCTTTCAGAGTCTCAAGTCTCCGTCTCAAGGCTCAGACTCCAATCTAGGTCTAACCCTAGTCGTTCCCCGCTTTCCACGGTGCCTGATGCGCGCAATCCTCCGTGGTTCTGCGGCCGATCACGTACGAATGACCAGCCAATCACAGTCCCAGGCCAGGCGAAGAATGTGAGGAATCAATTGCGTCTCATTTCCAGGCTATGTACCCAGAGTACCCTTGTACATTATTCATTTACCTGTACACCCATGCACATCCATGTACAGCCATGCTCACCCCCGGTGATACCTTTTGAGTTGGCGAAGTCTAGACAGTGCAGATAATCTTGCCCTTGGTCGTGTTGCTTTCCAACAACTGGTGCGCCTCCACAATCTGCTCAAAGGGGAACACCTTCTCCACAAACACCTTGAATGTCCCATCACAGAACTTGGGCAGCGCGTGCGAGACCAGCGTGTCGCGAAGCTTGGCCTGGTATTCTTCATCCCGGCTACGCAGTGTGCTACCTTCGACCCGAACCCGCTTGAAGAGCAGAGGGGCGATGCTGACGCCCTCGGGCAACTTGAGTCCACCCATCAGTCCCAACAGCACCACGCGACCATCCTTCGCGGCAACGTCCAGGTTGCCCTGGAAATAGGGCGCGCCGATGAAGTCAACAGTCAGATTGACGCCGGCGCCGCCCGTCGCCTTCTGAATCTCGGCCGCCCAGTCTTGAGTCTTGTAGTTGAAGGCGGCGGTCACACCGAGCTCCTTCACGAGGAAATCAATCTTCTCCTGCGATCCGGCAGTGGCATAAATCGCTTTGGCTCCTTCGGCTTTCGCGAGCTGGATGCCTGAGATCGAGACGGATGACGCGCCTGCGTGGAAGAGGACGGACTGCCCGGCTTGGAAATCGCCGATCAGGAAGAGGGCCTGCGAGGCAGTGATCCAGGTCTATCAAATATGAGTACACGTCATCGACCGGGAAAATTGTAGATAAGGAAACAAACCTCTGGCACGCCGGCAGCCTGCTCCCACGAGAGCTCCTTCGGCTTGTGGACAATCATCTTAGTCGAGACGGCAATGTACTCCGCGTAAGCACCTATTGCATCATCAGTTCAAGAAAACCTCAGGATAGGAAACTCCGTAGAGATGGAAAGAGCAAGAAGCAAAGTATCGAAACATACCACCATAAGCCAGGCCAAACACTTCATCTCCGACCTTGAAGTCATCCTTCGATCCAGTGCCTAGGCTCTCCACCACGCCGGAGAACTCGACGCCCATGGTTTCGGGTGCCTGCGGCGGAAGCGGGTACTGACCCTCGCGCTGCAGCAAGTCCATGCGGTTGAGACCGAATGCGTGGATCTTCACGATGGCTTGGCCGGCAGCGGCACTGGGCTTGGCGATCTGGTCGACGAAGAGGGACGTGGCGGGACCTTTGCCGCCCTTGACAGCTATAAAAGTGTAAGTGTCATGGTCTGGTTTACTTTTGATTGACTTTGCCAATTGTCAGGTATAGATTGCAGCGGGTTTTCGAGCTCTACATGAGCTGTGCTTGTTGTGCTAGCTGCACGCAATGTAGATTGCGGGAATGGCGGGGATGGCGGGGTCGTGGTCAACTTACCGATGGCGCGCATCGTGGAACTCATGATGGTCAGAAGATTCAGAAGAAAGCTGCGAAGTTCAGTGGTTGAAAATACAGGGGTTGCAAGCTGGAATTGATTTTATATCCTGCGTCTGGGGGATGGAAATCGTCAGAAGTCGAGTGGATAAGGTGCGCTGACAAATGATGTCAAGAAGAGGATCCCGCGTGTGACGGTTAGCCGGCACAAGCAGTTTAGTTGCCTTGATCTACGACGTAACCCCAAGTTTTCAAGATTCACAAGTTCGGTATAGTTGATTATAGCAAATGCAATCCAATTCTTTCTGATCCTGCACAAATGGGAATATGGTAAGCGTCAGAAGTCAACCGCCCTACTCCATGCAATCCATGCCTGTTTCCATGGACCACCCCAACACTCCATGGTTTTTGGTCTGCCGTAATCGAAGACGCCAAGAAAATGAAACAAAAGAAAGGATGAAACAGATGGGTAGGGGCACCGGGCAAGTGCCAGTAAAATAGACCCCCAGCGCTTTTGTCTCGCAAGGTACCACGCATATGCAGACAAAAGGATCAAAAACAGCTATCATACAATCCGAAGAGCCCAGAACAAGGTCTGGCATGGAATAGAAACATTATTAAGAAAGAAGATTTTTCAGAGAGGGACTCGCGCTCGCGCCGGAATTGGCGCTAGTGCCGTTCACACCGTGTCGATTGGCGCTGGGAGGCCCTCCCAGGAGAGGTGGTGTGTCCTCTGGTCGAGTGGGAGGAGTAGGCTCAGTGAGCCCACGCGGGTCAAGGCGCGCCTGGACTGCTGGGGGCGAATGTGATGGTGCTCCCATTCCACGGTCAACAGCGTACATTCGCGGGGGAGGGCCGCCATTCAAAGCACTGAGGGAGGTTTGCGGGGACCGGTTGACTGTCGCTGACACAATTGGTGGAGACGCCGAAGCTGCGTACGGTCGGGGTGGAGGTTGGGAGATATGCGGCGACCGCGCAGTCATCGGGCCATAAGGGCTCTGATGAGTCGGGAATCCCTGCGTTGGGGGCGGAGGACCTGCGTTCGGATATGGCGATGGCGACATTCCGGGATGGGGCGGCGGATAACTGCTAACGCGATGAGGCGGGGGAGGTGCTGCGGCGTATACGGGCGGTGACATCCCGTTGCGCATGACATCAGGCGTGGGCCGCTGCTCGTAGCTTCCAGGGTAAGCTGGAGGCATAGGACCGTGCGAGTGAGAGTGAACAGGAGGCATTGGCCGCCCAAGCGGCACACCAACCGGAGCAGGGTGTGAATGCGACGCAAAAGGGTGTCCTGGCATAAGCGGTGGTGGGTTGGCCGGCATAGGCCGTTGAGCAGCATAAGGTGAAGGTCGAGGGTCTGGCACAGGATCGGCAGGTGGGTTCTTGATGTGGCACTTGTGGCATTCATACTCTCCCGCATCCCCATTCATCTGCCCGAACGAGTTTTGTGAAGGGTAGCGCGGGTGGAACGACGGGCTAGCGGAGTTGAGTCCCCCTCCGTTAGCTAAAGGCGCCCGACGTCCGCTGGGCCACCATCTAGGACTGTAATCGGATGCACACCTTACGCATTTCCGGTGTGTCACGGCAGAGACGGGCCGCGCGGCTGCCGGAGGTTCCTTATCGACGTCCATCGCATCCAATCCAGTTTCGGTTGAAACTGGCTGGGGCTTTTGGATATCTTTAACGAGCACCCCGTTGCTTGTTGAAGCCCGTCGAGGGCCAGTCGCAGTTATATGGCCTTGGGACTGTGGGGCAGTGACTGATTGTTGGACGTAGGCTGCCTTTCGTGCAGTCCCGGTCAGCGTAAGGTCGGCCTGCTTGTACGTTTGCGCGAACAGTTGTAAAGCATTGAGGCCATTCTGGCCAACCGGCTCGCCAATTTCATGAAGATTTGACACGCTATGGCTGGGGCAGTAAATCGCCGGCGTCGCAGTCCCGATTTCCTCACCCAGGCGAATGGTGTGTAGACTGTCTCTTCGAGAGTTCTTCACCGGCGTGACATCAAGCCCAAATCGGTAATGTGCCTGGAATGCACAGCCGATGTGGAAGTGCGCGTTACATCCAGGCGAGCTGCAGGAGACAGATGCACCTTTGTTGGTTTTGCAAATCTTGCAAGTCTCACGCCACCTTTCCTTGGGGATTGATCCGAACCCCTCAGCAGGCTCCAGTTCCTCGGCATCTCCGTACCGGATCTCGGGTGTCCATAATGAGCACAGAACGTGGGCCCAATTGTTGCCAGCGGTGCGCTTCAACGGCTCTCGAGGACCAACAGGTTTGCCGACAGCTTCCTGGCGCTGACGATAAAGCTTGATCGCCTCAGACACCATCTCTTTCTCCAACCTTTCCTTTTCCTTGTCTCGGTCTGACTTTTTCCGGCTGTTATTCTTGGTCGTCTCCATGAGTTCGTGTTCGGTCCATGTCACAGGGCATAAAACGCATTCATAAGTCGTAGAGATGGAAGGACTGCGGTCATTGGAGCACATATCACATAGCCACTTGTTGCCGGGCCGCGATCCCTTCACCCCATAGCAATTGCGGTGAACAGTAAGGCGGCAATCTCTGCAAGAGAGGTGCTCTTCACCCGTGGGATCAACTCTGTTGCAAACCGCACACGGAAGAATCTTGGCCCTGGGCGGATCAGGGATGATTGGAGGCGCATCGCTCTTCTCAATACCTGGCTTTTTCTTTACCGGCACGGGCTCCACTGAAGTCGCCGTAGAGGTCACAGTGCTAGGGTTGTCAGAACGGATTTTCTTCTTGTCTGACTTGCTTTCGTGCTGCAGTTGGGGATTGCTGTCGACGGAGATTCCCATCGCGGTTGCGGTCGCAGCCGTGGTGCTGTTGATGGTGAAGGGTGTTTCGGTAGCCAGTATCAGCTGCGCCAGCATTTCCTCATCAATGCGACGTCTCCAAGATTTGTTGCCAGTGGCCGCGATCCGCTTCCCAACCTCATCCACGTCCTCATACTGGATGGCATACTTGCGCCACAGTAATGCACAGCGGAGACATAGAGCGACTGTGAGTAAAGGGCCCTTGTCTTTTTTTGCGGAAGGATCGGAGGGGACTGTGGTGCCCGGTGGAACAAGAGGAGCCCGTCGCCATTGTCGCGAGTGACGGGTTTCGCAAAATTTGCACTGAAAACCACGCTTCTGGGTGGCTGCCTTCTCGTTATCAAAGGCAGAATCATCGTGATCATCAGCCACGTCGTCGAGCAGCTTTGAAGAAGTAACACTCTGTCGTCGAATCTCCTTCTTCCCTCGCCTTCCTTCGTAGCTTCCCCAGACCTGTCGCCCACGAGGAGTTTTTTTCCACATGTAATAGAATCGTACAATCTGGTAGATATGAACGGTTTTCACATGTTTCATGATGAGGCGCCACTCCGAGCCATGCTTGGCAACGCCTTGTTCGAAGAGCTTAACTTCTTCCGGTCGAAGATGGGGCTCCTTGAGGTCCTTGTACTTGTTGACCTTCTTCAATTTGGCGAGGGCGGTCTGGACGTTAAAGCCCTCAGAGTACAGGAGTTGAAGGGCCTTGTCCAGGAAATTAGTGCAATACTTCTCGACTCCAACATCGGGTGCGAGTGCTTTCGCCTGACGCATATAGTCGTCGATGAATTTGACCCGGTCCTCCTCGCTCAAGTGAGATCCCGGAGCGTCATCTTCACCCCTAGCGGAGATCTGCTCTGATGTTGGCATTTTGAATAGCAGCTCAGCCGTGCGTGCTTGTTTGCCGTTGGGCATTGTGACTGGCTCATCCTCGCCGCGCTGTATGTAGCCCGGTGGCTCATCCTGAACCCATTTTGGCCGGTTGGCCTTCTCGATTTTGGCGGCCTCGAGCGCGGCCGCAGAGGGTTTCCCAACCGTCTTCGGACCACCTGTTGCCTTTGCAATCTTCTTTTTAGCATCAAGAGACTTCACATATTCCACTGGCCGACCTGGCCAAGCAGGAACAATCGCTTGATGCCGGGGTCCGAGTCGAGAGCTTGCACGAGGGTAGATCCGGTCGTCATAGTCGAGAGCATCCTCTACTCTGCAGTGCATGCCCAGATAGCGGTAAGGCCACATCCTCACCTGTGCCATCTGCTCTACCGTTTCTGGAAGTGGCATCGATTCTTCCGCTCCTGCCGGGGTGCTGACCGAAGTTCCATTGGCGACTCCGTTGAGATGATGATCGTCTTCTTCCTCCTCCATGACCTCGTCCTCACCATCTCCTCGGGCTTCTCCGATTAGATGCGTGTTGCGTGCCTCGAGTTTGCGTTCTTGCGCACGGCTGCAAGCAGCGCAGGCCCAGGCGAATCCTCGGGCGGGCTTCTTCGTCAACACGGGCCGGACACAATGCATGTGATAGGTAGAATGGCACACGGCACAATCCACAGACTCGGAATTAGCAGCGAACAGATGACATCGCTTGCATGTCTTGACAGCACCGGTCAATTCCTTGCCTTTCCCGATCTCTACCAGAATGAACCTCCAGCGGTCATCAAGAACTCGCTTGACATTCGGAGGCACATTCACAACATCCTTGGTGGGAATGACGTCGTATAGGCGATGAATATAGCGATCAAACATTTTGTCGTACCAGAAACTGTCGCGAGATTTCTTATAGTTATTCAAGTCAGTGATCTCGCTGACATGGCGAATTTGGCATTTGCCTCGTAATGAAGATAGCGGACATGTGTCTGAGTGCATCGATGCATAAAGATAGCGCGTGTCTGCGCTATGGCGCTGAATGTCGCGTGGGCGGTAGTACCAGTTGACACGTAACGCTTCGATGACACCAGAATCTTTCGTCTTTGATGGTAAAAGCTCCATGATTCGAGCCAGGTAATACGGCTCACCAGGAGGCTCGCAAATTAAGTAGACATGATCTGGATAATTAGTGTTAGTCTTTTTCAATCACGACTGTGAGAAAATCAAAACCAACCATTCACAGCGAATGTGGTGCCATCATCAGCTGTGATTTTACCATCCTTGAGAAATGGCTCCGAGGATTCAAAGTGGACCATATTAGTGAAACGGCCCCCTTCGGAATCTCCCGGTGCGGAAGTGAAGAGCTTCTTTGCAACACTCCCAGTGTTCGGGCCTGCGGGATTGCTGGTAGTAGCCTTCCGTTTCCTGAGGGGGCCAGATCCATTCACTTCATCTGGCCGTGATGAAAATGAAGAAGTACCAGGAATGGAATCTCTGGGCACTGGAGTAGCGCCGGTGCCGTTGGTCAGAGTCTTTCGTGATTGCGTAGGTGATGAGTTCTCGCTCTCAGGGTTAGAGCCGTTGACGAGGGAATTGAGAGCTAGGCCGCTATTGCGCTTGGCAGCTTTTGCGGGGCCGGCGTCGAGTTCCATATCAATGTCACGATCCTCAGCGTAGTTGGGCCGAGGGGCATTGCGGCCTCTGGATCGCGTCCCATAGGGGGCGGCGGAGGAGCCGGCCGAATCGGCCACAGGCTCCGGCGAGGTGCTCGCTGTCATCGAGTGTGACTCTGATTCATGCACTCTTATTTATATGCCAGCCGGCATGAGCAGAGCGTGATTAAAGAGAGCTGGAAGCTCGCGAGAATGCTGTTAGGCTGGTCAGTCACAGCTGGGGGCAAAAACACGCCGTGGCGCGATACATGTACGTGGACAGGGCGGATGATATGTGGGAACCACTAGAGGGAGGCGAAATTCCGAAAAAGCGGGTAGATGGAAAAAGGTCAAGGCATGTGGGTTTGGGGGAGCAAAGAACACCGGGAAGGAGAAGAAGAGAAAGAGGAAGTGTGGGAACATGAAGAAATGGCACCGGGAGTGGACCAGACACACCCGTGTCAGATCTAACTGCAGGGGTGAAGGGTAGACGGGGGCAAAGATATCAAGGTGGACACCGTCCGAACTTCAATGATAGGGGAGGCGCCAACGGCGGTAGCCGAAGAAGGAAATATCATGACTTACTGTGGGTTAGAATGAAGCAATGGGAGTGGAAACGGAGAATATGCCCAAGTTGGTAGAAGGGGGGTGGGAGGGGGAGGAAAGAAAGATAGAGAGATAGAGAGATGGGGAAGATGGGAAGATTGGAAGACGGGAAGATGGGAGGATGGAAATAGAAATGGAAATGGAAAGATGGAAAGAGTGGAATGGGAGGCGAATGTTCACAGACGCGATGGGGGGAAATAGTGCGAAACAAAACAAGCGCGCAGCCGGGGGAGAGAAGAGACCGAATCGGGAGAAGGAAACGGGCCGTTCAAAGTAGACGACGTTATAAAAGAAGAGAGAATCACAGAGGGAAAAAAGCGTCGAGGATCCCGAATGTGCCCCTAGTCCCGATATGTTAATATGACGGATCCTGACTTTGGAACCAAGGGAAAAGGTGCAAATGGCCCAAATGGGTCGTCCAGATCCGATTGCCTGTTATTGGATGCTCGTCCCCTTGCTCGTCGATCTACCGGGGGCGCGCAAGATCGGGCTACATGTGGAAATCCATGGTGAAGGCCTACGAGGGGACTGGACTGGGAAGCAGGCCAGGGAATAAGTATTTAGGTGAGTGACGACGAGGAATGCTGTCACGTAGGAGGCTGCGTGTTGGATGTGGCCCCAGCAGGGAGGGAGGGGGAGCCCGGATGCATCTTCATGTCGGCTCTTCGATCATTTTGCATCCTAAAGTTTGAAACTATCTTGTGTGAGGCCTCTCCTGTCCAGAGGTCCGCAGGCGTGAAGCGAAAGAAATAGGCCCAGGGATATCCTCGACGGGTATAATTTCTACGTCCGTACCGGAATGCTAGACCGTTCGTGGCAACTGATATCGGCGTCAGGTTGTGGTAAAGGTAGCGTGGGAAAGGGCACTAAGCAGCCGGACCCCACAAGCATTTTAACTCCATCCACGATCCCTGCGGAAAGAAAAAAAAATACGGGACGGTACACATAGCCTTTCCTCTTTTCCCCTAAACCCGTAGTGGGCTCTAGGGCGTTTTTGATTTGATTTGATTTGTACCATCCTTTCCAACAAGTGAGACCGGCCTCTCGACTCGCTAATTTTAATCGGATGCCTGGCCAGAAGCACGTTCCAGTGCTAAGCTTGTCGATATAATTCAGCTAGAAATGTAGGCGGTACTGGTTGATTCACGGTGATATCCATGGGTCCTATCGCACGAGGAGGCAAGTGCGACACCGGAACCTGATTAACCCATAATTCGGGGCAATCCCCAGGATGTTTCTACCCAGGTCGGCGCTATTGAATCATACTCATTGCGCTCATTGTGCCAGTCGGAGAAAGCTTGGAGACCTCAGGGTCAACCCAACCAAGAAAAAGAAAAGATCGAACATGGAAGCAAGGGAAGGAATGCTAGTCACTATCGAAAAGGACTTGGACTCAGGCTTCAAATCATTTAGGACAATAATTTCCCTGAGTCATTTAAACTTCTACCGCTCACTCGGTCCAATGACGATCAGAGCCGCCGAGAACCTGGCCGAGGATGATTTGCTCCCCGCGGCTGTTGCGTGTCGCCACCTTGGCCAAAGCTCCAGAACGTGTGGACTCGGCATCAATTTTCAAAGATACCTAAGGGAAAAGACATGCAGCAGATGCATACCCTTTGTACCTCTCGAGTCTTTCCGCATTCGCTTGGAATTGGCGGGAGACGCCATCTTGTGATCTAGGGTGATCAGACCTCTGGGAAAGAGTACCTGTCTATCCTGTCTGCAAATCCGGTTGGATAATTGCGCACACGACATTAGCAAAGACCCGTAATATGGCTGGTCCACGTTGCTCGGTTGCTCGGGTGGGCTGATGCCTTATAGGGACCATAATTTCGTCGGCAATGGGCCCAGAAAGGTGATATAGACAGCTCTGGGGTTCAACGCCGTATACCTGCATTCCACGAGAGCGATACGGCGAATTCTCGGTTGCTGATCTGCATGTTACAAGATTGGCTCTACACCCGCTCGCTCCGATTTTTGATTCTTTACTCTCAGCTATGCGTAGCTCTATCGATAGTAATTGCCACCGACCTCCCATTTACGGACATTTGATGACCCGTGCCCACCGACGCGACCGGGTCTCAGATTACTGCGCAATTCCCTCCAATTGAGGAAGCCTTGCTACATAAAGGCAGCAACCCGCAGCAACCTAAATTTCGACCATGCAGGTCTTAAAGCTTTGAGCAGAGCCCTTATTGCTCTAGGGTTCCTTGGACTACTACGTAGAGGGTAGAGGGATCATCCACGGGATGACTCGAAATGACTTGGGGTAGCGCAGCGAGGGACTGACGTCCGCACGTACAACCATGCATCATATTCATGCTCGCGTGCAAGGGGACTCCTCATGGATCACTGGTTAAGAGCAGGCTCAAGTGATCACCGCGTGCAAGACAAGGCACTCTTGTCCACTGCGTGGCACCGATCCAGGAACCGATTACTTAATACGAGTGCCTGAGGCCTTCAACCCGTCGACAAACCCGTTGCTTTCGAGACAACAGTGATGAATGAATGTGGACGACCTCTTGAAAATAATGGCCGGTGATCCGGGAACGTCGAATTCGGGCCAGAAATTTCATTCTCGCGGGTTTGAGACGTCCATGGATGTCGCCCGCCGGCAGACTTACCAGGTTGTTCCAGTGGCCGGACACAAACGACCATCAAGCGAGCAGCCTGTTGAATCCCTCACGTCTCTCAACCTGCGGGGGCTAAAGGAGACCGAAAAAATCTTGGAATCGCCTTTGGAATTTGCTCGAGCCTCGTTGGCCCCTCCCGCTAATCGTTTTACGGCCAGTCAGATTCATCCTGGTCCGGGAGCATCAGCCCCCCATGTTGGACAACGAAGGAGCTCGTCAGTCGCCCCTGGGTCCAGCCAGAATCCTCTGTTGTCGCTCACCAATCCAAAGTATGGTCTGCCCGCCTCACTGACCGCCAATTTTGGTGCCTTGGGTGTTCACACGATCTATGCTTGGCAGGCATCTTGCTTGTTGGCTCGCGGTCTACTATCGGGCGAGCGCCACTTGGTCTACACAGCCCCCACCGGCGGGGGTAAATCATTAGTGGCCGATGTTTTACTGCTCAAGCGGATCATCGAGAACCCAACCCGTAAGGCTATTCTTGTCTTGCCCTATGTTGCCCTTGTTCAAGAGAAATTGAAATGGATGCGTCGCGTTGTGCAAGACGTTGAGAAGAACGTGCCCGAAGAAGAAGATGGTGATAATGACCGCGAATCAAAATTTCCACACAAGCGATGGAAAAGACTACAGAAAAATATCCGAGTTACCGGCTTCTTCGGTGGTAGCCGAACTACAGCTACTTGGGCTGATACCGACGTCGCCATTTGTACAATAGAGAAGGTGAGTTCAAACTTGGTACTTTATGCGCAATTCTGATTCATGACTCCAAGGCCAACTCTTTGATAAATAGTGCAATTGAGGATTGCAGCATTGGAGATCTGGGTATCGTAGTACTCGATGAACTACATATGCTTGATGATGAGCACCGAGGATATCTCCTGGAGCTGATGGTCACCAAACTGCTTTTGCTGCAGCAGGACATCCAGATCGTGGGCATGAGCGCTACGCTTTCCGTGCGTCTATTTATATGACTTGCATGTGGTCCAACACTAACAAGGCGCTAGAATACGGAAATGCTGGCACAGTGGATGAATGCCAAGTTCTACATCTCAACTTATCGGCCGGTCCCCATTGATGAATATTTAGTCTACGAAAACTCGATCTACCCAGCGGCGACATCGAGACAATTATTCCAAATGGCTTCCAAATTGACCGCCGCATCTTCCTCCCTACATAACACGATACCTCCTGATCGAATCATCGAGCCTTCATCTTTCCAGGAGCTCAGTAATTCTGCGACCAATTCCATGGTAGCATTGGCAGTTGAAACGGCGACAGCAGGCTTTGGCGCTTTAGTATTCTGCGGTAGTCGAGGAGCATGTCAAATACATGCTGCGACTATCAGCGAAGCTATGCCTCTGCCGTTGGTAGGATCGGATGAGATGAACAAGCGTGTTGATCTCATTGCTGAGCTACGGAGTCTTGCATGTGGATTAGACCCAGTCTTACAGAAGACTGTCATCAAAGGCGCAGGTTTCCACCGTGAGTATTGATCACCTTGTGTTGCTATGGGTTTGCTGCTAACTGTCTTTAAGATGCCGGGATGACTACAGAAGAGCGCGAGTTGATTGCACAAGCTTATGATCAGGGTGTGCTAAGAGTGCTTGTGGCCACTTGTAGCCTCGCTGCTGGGGTGAATCTCCCCGCTAGGCGAGTAATCATTAACGGTGCTCGAATGGGTCGAGATCTGGTCGGCCCGGCAATGCTGTAAGAAATCACAGTTCAGCGGATCTGATTCACTCCCCACTAATTGAAGCAGTCGTCAAATGTGTGGACGGGCAGGACGCAAAGGCAAAGACGAGGCTGGTGAGACCTACCTCATTTGCGTCAAAGCTGACATGGAAGCCGTGTGCGACTTGTTGGATGCTGACATGCCAGCAATTGAGAGCTGCTTGGCTCCCGAGAAGAGGGGTCTAAAAAGGTACGTGATAATCGACTTAAAGAAATTGCTGTTTGTGTCGAGTAACACCCTCAAGGGCACTACTGGAAGCCGTAGCGACAGGTTTGGTATCTGGAAACGAGGCGATCAAAGAGTATGTGCGGTGTACACTTCTGTATCGGACGCTCGATAAAAAGATTGCCTATCGCATCATGCAATCGGCCTTGCAGGAGCTGATTGACGAACAGCTCTTGCTTTATAGAGATGATGAGTCCTACGAAGCAACGCTTATCGGACAAGCTGTTGTGGCTTCGGCCTTTTCCCCCGAAGATGGTCTATTCGTCCATGAAGAGCTCAAGCGAGCATTACAAGCATTCGTCATGGACGGTGATATGCACATTTTCTACATGTTTACCCCTCTGCAGGTAGCCATGAGCACGCCAATTGATTGGCAGATCTTTCGCAATCAATTGGACCATATGGACGACAGCGGTCTCCGAGCGCTACAATTTGTTGGCGTCCAGCCAGGATTTGTCAACACGATGTAGGTATTTCAGCCCCATATCGATGACGAAGTCAAGCTAAGTAGGTGCTGAACAGGGTCCAATCTGGAGCTTCGTTGAAAGAAACAACCCCGGAACAAATTAAACAAGCCCGCATCTACCGACGAGCATACACAGCGTTTCAGCTGCGCGATCTAAGTAATGAGGTCCCCCTCTCGACCATTGCCCAGCGTTATAAGATCCCCCGAGGCACAGTCCAGACATTGGCACAGCAATGCCACGGATTCGCAGCTGGAATTGTCAAGTTCTGTCAACGCATGAACTGGGGCATGCTAGCAGCCGTGTTGGACCACATGCGCGATCGACTTGAGTCGGGGGCCCGAGCGGATCTTCTTGAAATGGCGCAAGTTACTTTTGTCAAGAGCTGGACGGCTCGATTGCTTCGTGATAATGGGTTCAAAAATCTACGCGCTCTGGCGGAGGCCGATCCCAAGGAACTGGTGCCTGTGCTCATGATGGTACGGAATCTCTGTATAATGAGTCATGAATGATGGTGCTGACATGACTTCGATGGCTAGGTCAATCCTCGCAAAGCCCAAAAAAGTCAGCTTTATCCTGGGGAAGCAGAGAAATATGCTGCGAAGTTGTTTTCAAAGGCGGAGACTATCATTGCCTCTGCGAATAAGATATGGGGTATGTGCTCCACAAGTCTTATCATCGTTTTGAAACTTGCTAATGCTGAATCATATCAAGATCGCGAGCTTCAGGTTGAATTGGAGGAATGAAGTCACAATTGAAGGCTTGGCGTTTAGCAACCGTTGACTAAAATGGCCTACATTTAAGGTCTGCATTGAAGAGCGTTGTCTTGCATAGATATCACAGGCGTCAAAATTAGAATTCATTCAGCAATAGACTTGTCACTTCTGAAATCATTCATCAATTTATCCGTATCTAATCCTAGTATTTGGCCTAGAACCCATTTAGTGCATTCTGTGACGCAATAACACTACCCTTGTCCACAAAATCAGCCAGCATTGCGTTCGGAGCACGGCCGTAGAGAGCCTCGCATTCAACTGCTTGTGCCCCGAGACTGCCTTCTCCAGTCTCAGCGTTTGTGATAGCGGCGTGCTCACGGTCAGGGACCAGGACCCCTAGAATATCTAGGTCCAAGAAGTGGTTGACAATGTACATGCGGCCTGATGCAGATGCGCCACTAGGACGATTGATGCTGCAGTCCGGAAAAGAAGAGTTGGTCACGTCATAAGGCGTCTCAAAGTAGTAATCGAACTCGTCGAGGATGTAATTGACTTTACTGGCGTCGGCACCGTAGTCTGTGTGGATTATGGTTAGCATGATGCTCGTTTGCAGTGGACGGAAACTCACCTAGGAAAACTACCAGTCTTTTCCCGCTGGAGATCATATCGCCAAGAGTGGGCCAGCTGCCGATAGCAAGGGTATCAGGACTCGAAGATGGGACAAATGCATAGGAGTCGATGCCACTGCTGGTGAACGTGTCTCCAAACTCGGTAATAGCGACCGAGTCCCCATTTGTTAGAAGCAGGGTCACCACTTCGTTTGGATTCTCATCCAGCCAGTTTTTGACAGTCACAAGGAATGCCTCGAGGGTTCCTGCATCCTCAAGCCAGCAAGATGTATGACATAATTCCAGGACGTTGGTGTCTAGAATTGCATGGTGCGTTTGGGCCTGAAGGAACCTAATTCCCATGTCCAGCTGGGCCTGGATGTCGATGTTCTGGTTCTGCTGGGGGAGTTCTCCGACAAAAGGCGAGTCGTGCGATCCCATGAAAGTGATATTTGAAAATGAGCGCGTACAATACTCTGGGCGGCCGTTGCAGGTAGTCGCAGCAGCTATAGCTGTCTTGGACGTCGAAGCGGACATATTCAAGGACGCAGATGCTCTTGATTGAAGTCTTGAGTCTCCTGGAATACCCTGTACATGTTGGCAAAGCAGGAGTGCGCCGAGCAGAGCTCGGGTCAGTCCATTTCGAATAGAACTCATCGTGTCCGTGCTATAGGAAAAGGGATAGCAGAGAGCGGTCTTGAAGCAGCCAGGAAAGGAAAGCGGACTTGACACTGTCTTCAAATGTCATTCAATAATGGACTGTGATCACTGCTCTACCGCACGGCAGGTATCGTGACTATATAAGTTCGCGGGCAGTCATGCAGCCCAGAGGAAGTGACCAGGTCCCCAGCATTCCGCATGTTGTCGATCCCTAGCCACAAAGGAAAACATACGGCGAGATCCGGATGACGAAGATCACGGCCTCATGGCTGCTTCGGTCATAATGATAGGGCACCGGGGCACCGTGCAGCATGAGCGCACCCCTGTGACTCGATGTAACAGCAACCCCGCGCTAGATCAGGAACAGCAAGAAGACCTCCAGTATCTAAGGGGGCTGGGACTTTGATGTATCCACTGCGTAAGTGGTACAGCTGCGGGTGCTTCGTGGTCGCGTTCAGGCCAGGTCCCGCCAATGACGGATGCTTAATGCACGGTCGGGGATAGCTTGGTCCGGAGATTTGTTGACAATCGGGATACATGCTCGAATCGAGCAAGTGTGTGACTTTTGGGACAGTAGTGCCTCTCGTGGAGTCGCATGGCTTCAAAGATAATTCATTGCCAAAAGCTGACTTACCATTCAAATGCCCAGAAAGCACCCGTGGGCTTGCTGACAATGGCAAGTCGTGGACATGCACCAGGCGCGCCTCTGTCTGAAGACCTCGGGAAGTGCTGATTGCCAGAGTCAAAGGTTGTACATGCTCAGCAAGACATGACAGGTTCTATGCAATGCTCTCTCAAGCACTGTGACTTAAATTTGGAGCTTAACATCGAACAATCGGGATCTTCCTCCTGAGCTTGAAAGCAATGTATATGTTGCGGGCTGTCCACATATCCCAAGCGATAATCCTAAGATTCTTTCCTATTCGTATAGAAAAGAGGTGACACCCAAGTGCATGAAAATGCAATGAAGATGCCACAACATTCATGAACACATCAGGCAAAAATACTCTAGGCGGGATCAATGTCACTTCAATTAGGTCAAGCACCTGGGGTATAAACATGTCTCCGATGACGGGAACCCGGCTAATGGATATACCGCCAGGAACATCTTCAGGTCCCCCGTTCCTGCTTTTTTCGAACCAAAAGACAAAGTTTAAGATCCGACTATACGACTGGAAAATATTACGTTTCAACACAATAAAGAATACCAGGAAAAAATCGTTTATAATGGATCGTGGACTGAGCCGGGCGGTGAATCCCCGCTCCACGACGAGGCTCCGCCCCAGGCAGCGCGCATTTTACGTAGTTCATGTCCGAGCTTGAATCGACCTCCGCCCTAATCCCGCATCATTCCCGAGAAAGAGAATCCACGTGCTGCATCTCATCTTCTATCTGACCGACTCAGAAGCTTTATCTCCCTGATCCGGCTCCAGCAATGATCATTCGGAGACCTCGCTCATGAGCTCGATGGCTGAGGGCAATGAGGGCAGGGAACGAGAGGATGAGCTTGATCTGGGCAATGAAGACGACTTTCCCCAACAGGCTGACCATGACACCCTCGCCCTTTACCGCCAGCCCTCCCCACAGGAGTTAGTCGACCAGGAGTTGGACTCGGTAGACAATGTGGAGGTACAAGATCAGGCCTCCGAGGAGACCGTCGCACCCGCAGGCCCTGAACTCCCCCAGACTCCTCCAGCGCAACACGCGCAGTTCAACGCCACTTCCGGAAGTGCAGACGAAACAGCCTCGACCCCTGATGATACCCCGTCCTTACATGTCAGTGATGCCCTGCGCGCTCAGCCACTGGTAGCTTTCTAATTGTCAATAGGGATCTGTTCTGTCCTCCCAAAGCAGCAGTGCGCTAGCATTGCGAAGCTCTCCACGAGTCAGCCCCAGTCCAGCACACCGTCCGTTTGACCTCCGCTTCCAATCCCGGCTATCCTCATCGCCTCTTAGCCCCTCGAGGCAGGGCTCGCCATTCCTTGCCCATCTCCATTCCCGGCAATCATCCTTCACGAGCCAGCTTTCGCCGACACCAGAACTGGACAACGAACCGACTCAGAGCCCATGGGATGTCGTGCGATGGACAAAGCTGCGAAAAATAACTGGCCAAGCCTTTTCGGAGATTGGGAAGCGCAACTTTGGGCGGCCCACATGCCTGGCGGTCTCTACGTCCATTGTGATCGGTACCTCGAAAGGTATTATTCTGGTATTTGATTATCAGCAGAGCTTGAAGACTATCATCGGGACTGGCACGAAAGGTACGTTCATCATTTCCTCGATGACTGGATTCATACTTACAATATGCCAGCTGTTGAATGCGGACCCATCACAGCTCTAGCACTGTCTGCAGATCACTCCACTGTGGCCGGAGGACATGAAACGGGTGATATTTACACATGGGAAATCTCTCGATCAGCACGACCCTTCCTCCATATACCCCCTATCCCAGCAAATCAAGTTGATACTCGAACATCCGACGGGCATATCGCGGGATCCGCGGTCATTCATATCGGCTTCCTTGGCACCCGGCGCACTGCAATCGTTTCAGCTGATACCAGAGGAATGGCGTTTTCCCATTTGGCAACACGAGGCACGGGATCATTGGGTCGAACCGTGAAGACGACTCGAATCCTGGGCCGATATCCAGCAACTGCGCCGGAAGAGCGCCGGCGAAAACCTAGCTCTGTCTTAGCTTTCAGCCCTCTACCTCTTGGCAATGTTGAGCAACCGTACGACTCACTAGGTCTTGTTGCCATGTTGACACCTTACCTGTTAGTGATAGTGTCCACAACTCCGGTCGCGCAAACCCAACACAAAGCGCCGCGGCCCAAGGAAGTCCCGGCGCACAGTGCCATGACTGGAGCTCTAGCCTGGTTCCCCGCCATTCGGCTGAAGGGCAAAGATAGCCAGACGTCGAACACGAAGCTCGTCTATTGCTGGTCCAATGTTTTGACTGTGCTGGACGTGACGGAAGCGGAGACTGACGAGCCATTGGACCGCGATCGGCGGCCTAGCCTTGTTTTCAGGGCGCGAAGTAGATGGAAGGCCGAGGAAGCTATCGTCGCCGTTCAATGGCTCAGTCGATCTGTGCTAGCAGTGTTTACGATCACCCAGCGACTGCTGATCCTTGAGGATTACACTATGCATGTCACGGAGTCCATCGATCTTGCCCACCGCCACATCTATCATACCGACCTTTTCTCATCCCAACTTCATAATCTTGTCGAGCAACTTGATGAAGAGGATACGTCGATGCATGGCGTCGTGGCTGATGCGTTTTACATGAGCTTCCGGGCCTATAAAGGCCGGCTTTTCTTGCTTGGCTACAATGAAGCCCAGGTCGGCAACCTCTCCAACTGGGCTGACCGACTCCTTGCTCTCATGGAAGCGGGTGATTTCATTGGAGCTATTCGATTGGCGACATCGTACTACACGGGAGCCGCAGAGAAGCTCACAGTTGGCCTTCCCGAAGAGGATGCTTTGAGACAACCAATTGTCCAAGAAAAGCTCCTTGAGATGATTTCTGCGTCTCTCAAGTATGCTTTTGGGCGTAACGATGAAGCACACAACCGGCGCGTGCAGAATGAACAGCTTGAGGAACTCGCTGAAGTTTCCATCGCCGCTTGCATCTATATGGACGATGTCGAGTTTCTGTGGGAAGAAGTGTTCACTTGGTATGAGGAGCAGGGATCCGCAGGAATTTTTCTCGAGGTTCTTGAACCGCGTATCATTGATGGGACCATTCGCTCGCTTCCCCCAATTGCTGTCAAAGCTCTGATCAATCATTTCATCAAAACCCACTCGCCTGGACGACTGGAGGAAATTATCTGTCTGCTGGACACTACAACAATGGATATTGACCAAGTCACAAACCTATGCAAACAACACAACCTGTTCGATGCGTACATTTATGTGTGGAACCGTTGTCTAGCAGACTACATTGGGCCACTGGAGGAACTCCTGCAGATGATCCCCACTCAGACTGAGCCTCTGGTCAATGGAGACTATGCTCTCGAAGTGACAAAGCACACTAACGCGATGAAAAGTTTCGCTTATCTGTCCTTCGTGCTCACTGGACGTATCTATCCCACTGGTGATGAGATGGATGAAACCGAGGCATCACGGGCCAAGCTATCTCTGTATCAATATCTTTTCTCGGGCAATCTAGAACCTGTCGACGGCTCTAGTGAGACCAACTCATTCTCACAACTCCGGGCTCTGCTCAAATTTGATGCGTCCAGCTTCATGAGCATGCTCAACGAAGCTTTCGAGGACAGCTTCCTCAACGAGCCCGACTCCGAAGAAAGCCCTTCTCCAGGAGCGTCGATCAATCGACAGTACCTGATCAGCATTTTGCTCCAAGTCATGGATGCGTCTTCCTTCACTCCCGCTGATACCATTTACTTGGATATGTTTGTTGCACGCAATCTTCCCAAATACCCCCAGTACATTCTTCTTTCAGGCACAACCCTGCATCAGGTCCTGACCCGTCTGTGTCAATACCCGGACGAGAGCATGGCCGACGACTGCGAATTGAGTGCTGAGTACTTACTGTCTTTCTACCATCCACCGGATATCCAGAGCATGGTGCCGTTGTTTCAGGCAGCTCGCTTTTTCCGGATTTTGAAGTCCACCTATCGCTCTGAAAAGCAGTACCCGCAATGGATCATGACATATCTCGAAGATCCGAATGACAAAGAGGCCATTTTCACCTCCCTACATGACTGTCTCCGCTCTGGGTCCGGGCTCGGCAAGAAGCAGAGGAAAGATGTCGTGGATGTGATTCAAAAGCATGCCAGAGAAATTGCTTATATTGACGTGATGCGGACTGCTCAGACAATGCAGATCCTAGCTCCTGAAGTCCATTCAACATTTTTACAAGTGCTGGAACACGACACCTACAAACAATACCAGTATCTTCGAGTCTTGGTGGAACCTGCTGGCCCAAGTGGTGAAAAGCCTCCGTCTGTCGAGAACTCAATGATCGAACGCTACGTGCAGCTTCTTTGCAAGTACAACCCTCAACATGTGGCAGATTTTGTTGAAGGCTTACGAGTTGGCGACATTCATCTTGAGGAGCTTCTTCCGGCCATTGAGGAGAGTGGGGTCATTGATGCCGCTGTGATTCTCCTTGCTCGACAGGGCCAAGTGCGAGCAGCTATGGACCGTCTCATTGCACACCTGAGCACGCTGGAGTCGGGCCTGATTGGTATACTGCAAAGCGTCAACCAGACTCCAGACACGGCGACTACAGTGGAAGCGATTGATGATCTACTTGAATCCCTGAATAAGTATGCCGGGGTCGGCACCTGGCTCTGCCAGGGCCAGTCTAAGTCCGCGAAGCAGAGTCGACCAAGCCTGAATGGACAGCGTGGCGTGTCGTCACTTGAGCAGGCCCTCACATTCGACGAACATCTCTGGCTTGACCTCATCGAGGCGGTGGTGCGCATTGCAAGCAACGTGTTTGCACTCCTGGATCAACAGTCCAAGGACTCGGAGACGCATCAGCCAACATCACCACGAGGGGACACTGGACGGTTGACTACATCATTCCGCGCCCTCGTCCAACAGGCCTTCACGACGTTACTTGCCAGCACCGTCAAAGGAGGTACTTCATCCAGCAGTGAACGCACCGACATGTCCTTCCTCCGCATTCTCCGCGCGTTTCTCACGCGGGCTGCTACTTGGTCACCATCCCTCCTTGAGCTGCGCGCCGTGCTGGCATCTATCTTCTCCGCATATTCCTATGAGAAATCCCTCCTGACCCTGGCCAACGGCATGCTCGACCGCGACCTCTTCGTGCACGTGGACGAGGTCACCCGACTCCGGCAACAAGGCTGGCGACCTCGTGGCCAGGTGTGCGAGATCTGCCGACGACGAACCTGGGGCATCAATGTGGGCTCATCACACTGGACCGCATGGGAAAAGCGACAACGCGACCAACACCACCGTCGCATCGCCAAGCGACTCGAAGAGGGACATAATCCGGCCGAGCGGGGCAAGGGCAAAGCGGCAGCTGTAGACGCGGGCCAGCTGCCCCTGATGGACAATTCGCAACACCATGCCTTGGAGGAAGGGGTCGAGACCGGGTCGACCGGCGATCTTCCCCTCGAGCCGGTGGTAGTTTTCTCGTGCCGACATCTGTACCACCGGCAGTGCGTTCTAGATGCCAGTACCCATGGGCGACCCACGGATTTGGATTCGCATTCGCATTCCTTCCGCCGAGATACAGCATGGGCAGGGGTCGAGTTATTCTGTCCGACGTGCACATAGCGGTCTTCTCTCCCCCCCCTCACCCCCCCCCCCCCCCCCCCCCCCTTCTTTTTCCTTTTATCTTTTCTTTCTCGTTTTCATCTACTATGCAAGAGATTCTATAGGTGGCAATTGCAATACGACAGGAACGTGTTATATATTTCCCTTTTTACCGTCTCCTTGGTTCATCTCCTTTCACCCCCATAACCTACCAGCGATGAAGCTCAGACGTACGCGGGCAACACGTGTACCTCCCAACCCGGCGGCATTTGCCACCCCTTGTTTCCTTTTGTCAATTGGTAATTACACCAAGAGTCATCTCGGGGATCAAATGATGATCTCAAAGCGAGTGTGGCCGAGTGGTTAAGGCGGAGGAGTACGTTGCCACACCTCTTCCCTCTGGCAGCTCGTATACTAATCAGTCCATCAGTTTAAGCAAATTAAATACTAAAACCCCTCTTTCGAAAGAAATCTAGGGTTCGAATCCCTACGCTCGCATCCCCTTTTTTCATTTTTTCATTTTTTATCTTGGGTTGCGAAACGATACCACCAATCTTGGGCGATCTAGTTGAGGTTTCTATTGAGAATCGGGTGTGGATAGCCCAGTGTAGAAGGGCTGGAGGAAATGGCAGGGGAGGGTCTTCGTAGTCTCGATCCTAGTGGAGGAACGGCTGGGGCCCGGCTCCCGGCCCCGGCAAAAGGGAAATGGGTCCCGAGGGCGACTCTCTCTATCTGCGACCTCCCCCACAATGTGATGGGTCGAGCATGTATGTCGAAGACTAGTTCTTACCTCTCGGTGATGTCAAATGTCACCATAAATCTCAAATTTTACATTGGAAATAAGCACAGAGATGAAATGAGGGATTGGCAGGAAACTACCAGTACCGTAGAGATGAGGGTCGAGGGGGTGCCGAGTATACCGAAAAGCCTGGAGGATTCCCGATGGTCTCGCCCGACTCGGACCAGGCTCAATTCTCAATTATCAATTCTCAATTTTTATTTTTTTTTTCTTTTCTGATTTTTGATTGTTGGAATTTTTCAGTTCTTTGGCCTTTCCACGGGTTTCGAGTTTCCTTTCGCTCATCTGCCGAGAAGAACCAAGGGTGCAGGCGTTGAACCTGGAAATCGAGACGATAGAAGGATGAAAAAATGAGGAAAAAGGAAATAAAATAAAAAATAAAATAAAAAACCGTGAAAATAAGAAAAGCTTAATGGAGATGTCACCCACGATTCGTCGATCTTCCTCGCCACCCAGTGACAAGTCTCGCGACTTTTCAGGGAAAAGACAACCGTTCACCTCTTCGGCGCCAACATTGGCGGTTGCCCGCCACAATCTCCACGTCGAATCCATGTCCAGCGAGTCAGCAGTCAGGCCACTGTGATCACCCTGCGGTTCCGAAACACCCCGTCCCCCGTCCCCAGCGCTTGTCTAATCCGCTGGGTTCCAGACGCTACAGTCCCCCCTGCTGAAACAGGAGAAAGCGTGCATCTAAACCCTTTCGGACCTCATCGTGGGGGCAAACAGTGCAATCAGATGTGATCGGCTTCTGTCCAGCTGCCCCCCGATGATCGTCAGTGTTGCAGTGTGCCTGATCAGATGCAGGAGCTGCCCTTGACCGGGTGATTCACCATGGCCTCACAATCCCCAACAGGTAGAGACTGCAAAGAGGGCGCCGTGGTCTAGCCCGAGACGATGAATGGTTCCGGTTCACAACGACCGGACGGGTTCCATTGTTCCCTCGAGAAGAACTAGAACCATCGGCTTACCCAGGCGAGGGGGTTAAGTCCTCAGCCCCGACGTTGGTGCGTTTCAGCGTTCGGGACCCGCCGTTCGGAGGGAAGCAGACTTGCCCTCCTGCCGCAGTGGGAATATTCCGCGTTTCGTCTCTCTCACATGGGCCAACGGGGTCCTGTCATGCATGTTCCACTGGAGTCTCAAGATCGGGTCCGGTGGAGGGTGCTCCACGCGTCGATAACTTTCTTTCGCCCCCCTTGTATAAAGAATTCGTTTCTCCCCTGATGCATTCGCTTCTCCTTCAATCCTAGACCTGTCCTTCCTTTGTTCGTGTGCTATTTACATTCCTTATTTGAAAGGCTATATACTCCACACCCTTTTCCTGGGTTGTATATACTTGCCTTCCATCTTTTACTTTCCTTTCTAGTGACCTCTGCGAGGCACATTCGGTCTTTGACAGACTACTTTTTTTTCCCCACTTTCTCTTGAGTATAGCACGCGACACAATGCACTTCACGACCACCGTTCTTTCTGGTCTGGGCCTATTTGCCCACCTCAGCGCGGCCGGCTACACGCTGCACGCCGATTATGGCACCGATGATTCCTTCTTTAACGGGTTCGACTTCTATACCGACAAGGATCCCACGGACGGCTATGTGAGCTATGTCGATCAGTCGACCGCTTCTTCCAATGGTCTCATCAGCACCGGTGGCGGCTCGGTCTACATTGGTGTGGATCACTCCAACACCGCCTCCTCCGGCCGCCAGAGTGTTCGTCTGCAGAGCACCCAGACCTATACCCATGGTCTGGTGATCTTGGATCTCGAGCACATGCCCGGTAGTGTTTGTGGTACATGGCCAGCCTTCTGGATGCTCGGCAATAACTGGCCCAACAATGGCGAGATTGATATCATCGAGGGTGTCAGCACTGCATCCACCAACCAAATGACCCTGCACACCAGCGATGGCTGCTCCATCAACGACTCCGGCTTCAGCGGTTCCCTCACCACCGGCAACTGCTATGTCGAGGCCTCCGGCCAGTCTCCTAACTCTGGCTGTGCCATCCAGGGCTCCGACACCCAGGGCTACGGTGACGGCTTCAACCAGGCTGGCGGCGGTGTCTACGCCACCGAGTGGACCAGTGATGCCATCAACATTTACTTCTTCTCCAACTCTAGCGTCCCCTCCGACATCACCAGCGGTAACCCTGACCCCTCGGGCTGGGGTACTCCCGCCGCCAGCTTCGCTGGCTGTGATATCGACTCTCACTTCAGCGAACTCCAAATTGTCTTCGATATCACTTTCTGCGGTAACTGGGCTGGCGACATGTGGTCCTCTAGCTCCTGCTCTTCCTACGCTAGCACCTGCAACGACTACGTCGCCAACAACCCTTCCGCCTTCGAGCAGACCTATTGGGAAATCAACTCCCTAAAGGTCTACCAGGATAGCAGCTCCACCAAGCGTGACACTATCCCCGAGCCTCTTGCCAAGGTGCCCATCCCCGTCAATGTCAATGAGTCCGTCGAGGAGCCCAAGGTGGAGCGTTCGGCTCCCTATGTTCGCCCTGCTCCTCGCCCCGCCTGGAAGCATCGCCGTAATGCCTTCAAGCACGGCCACGGTCACAGCCACTAAGCTGGCATATGATGTATTACGACTTGACTCGAAGGCTGGAACTTTAGAATGGGATCTGTGATCTCTCGTCAGATGATTTGATGTTTGTTTTTGATGATTGTGTGCTGGGCATTTACATTTATCTATTTTTTTCGTCATGTTCATGATTACATGGACCTGCATTGTTTTTCTCTTTTTCCATGGTCTGCAGGTTTGAAGGTTTCTTTTTTTGAGGCGCAATGTTTGTATACCCGTTTTTCCACTCATCTACAAAGCACATATCTGCATTGCACCAGGCACATATTTGCATCTCGACTGCATCTTCACATGCAATAGAAAAGTATTCGTTCAATAGAGGTTCTCTACTCCCGAAGCGACTTTGATCAAAAATCTTGAACAACATCTGAGCCCAATGCACCTTGTAGTCTATGCCCATCAGTTTTCAAGATGCTACGACTAACCTGCAAAGGCTGGGACTTATTATCCAAAGATTCCACGTGGAATGAAATTAAGAACATACATTAAAATCATTACTATATACAACTCCATTTTAGGATACATCCATGAACTAAACTGATGGAGCCGGCGCAAATGCAAGAACATCCCTATTATCATCCGTCAAACGTCCCCATTCGAGCAGAAGCCGGAAGAAATAAATCTCCATATCCTCCTTCCTCAACGCAACCTCCGTCCATTTCCGTCCCTGCTCAGCAATCCACACCCCCTGTTCACTATGCGCCTGCATGCGCATAGGATGGCGCGGATCGTCATGGTTCGGCACGCCGGCGAAATAAGCCAATGTGCTCCACAGGCCGTGGAGTCGGATATCGACGGGGATGAAGTGGAACCATGAGATGACGCGTGAGTCGAACCATTGGCGGAAAAGGCCTGTTTTCAAGGGGAGGCTGCGGCTTTGGAGGAAGGGGAGGAATCGTCCGCTGAAGCCTGCACCGTCAAGGTCGAAGAGGAAGCGGTGTGACCAGTGGGATTGGAAGTCGACGTGAGAGATGGTGCCCATTTCTTGGTACTGGATATCGCAGTCTTCGCAGCGTTGGATAGGACCGGCGAGGTGGACGTTGGTTTGGAGGTCGAGGCGTGAGGTGGGTGCGGTTCCGTCCATGATTTCGTACTTGTAGAGGCCTTGGCCGGCGGGGAGAAGGACGGATACTTGGTTTTCGGTGTTGTTGTTAATGAGATGAACGAAGCGCTGTCGAGGGATGCCTTTCCAGTCGTTGAAGCGGCTGTATCCCTCGGATGTACTTCCCACCCAGTAGAGGGAGTTATCCTTTTCCTCGTATGCCGGGTCCGGATACTCTTTTGACGGCTGGTACTTCATTTTGTCCATGTAGTTCCATGGACTAGGGTAGAGGATGTCATTGAACCCTGTGAGAGCGCTTTGACTGAAGACGGGAACTAGCTCTTGGGATACCTTGAACGAGGCTGGAGAGATCAAGAGGCCGTGTAAGAATGCCAGATCGGGCTGATGGCAAATTTCAGAGGCCAGGTTAAAATCTAACGGGAATTGTCCCATGGTATGAGGCTCTGCACAGCCCAGGCAGATGTCACGACGGTTCCAGATGCGTCGAGTGCGTGCCCTGGACGATGGAGGGCAGACTGCGCTCACGTATGGATCCCAGACACCTCGCCATGCACCGTCTGTGAAGACAGTCTCGTGGGTCTGATCAGCAGGCTCGATAGAACCCCAACCTTGATCTCTGTTGGCAGACCAGCGGTCTATCACGGCTCCCGAGGCAATAGGCTCTTGCGCCCTCGCCGCTCGCTTCAGCCGCATGGTCTTCTCCCAAGGTACCGCGACTCTCGGCTCGTCATTCAAGTTGAAGACGAGGTCCATGTCTGGTAAATACTGGGAAAACTTCTCGATCATATCTGCAGCGCCCATAACCATCCACGCATGTGTTGGCTTAATGCCGTCCTGGACCTTCGGTTTTCCATTGCGAATGCTGATTGCCCCGAGGTCGTTGAAAGGATTTGTCGCCAATTTCTGAGTCATATCCCGGATTTGTGCGGGAGAGATAGCTCGGAAAGGAAGGATATTGTTGTGAATCTGATCAAACTCGTCGATGATTAATGAAGATCGATTCGTTGCGTATTCCCACCATTTGTCGAAACCAGGAGGCGGAAGCTGTGTATATCGTCTTTGATATTCCAGAACAGCATCTTCGAGAGTTTTGCTGGAGCCAGCCTGCGCGACGTATTCGTCGAAATGATTGGAACCTTTATGAATGAGGAGGTCGATTGGGTGTAAGTGCGCAAATTGGTGCTTGCCCATGGCGAAGACGACGCCAAGTGCACATAGGATAGTGAACACTACCTGAAGCGTGATATTCACGCGAGAGAGCGACTTTGAATCTTCATCGGAAATGACGCGCGCAAGAAGAAAGAGGACGACACCGGTAGATGATGTCACCACAGTGAGAACGGCATGAGTTGTTGAAATAAAAGGGAACGGCATCTGTTGTAGAAGGTAGGTCGACGTCGCGGCAAAGTAAATGAATACGAAACTGCCAAAGATCGAGAGACCAAGAATGCCGTAATGAGGCAACTATTAAAGTTTAGCTTCCATACATAGGAGTAAATGGAGCATTCCTCACCATCTGCGAAGCCGATGCAAGCAAGAACACGATCAATAAAGCCTCGCCGAGAGCACTACGTGAGTATTTCACATCTAAGAATGGCTGGCCACTGTGTTCAGGACGACTGTTCGTAACCCGGTACGAGATAATACTCCAAGCCAAAGCGATGCCCTATAATGGTGGTCAGATATTACTCGTCAAAGAGTCCTCCACATTGAGACTTACCAAGAGACCCACCCCTAGTGACACCAATGCTCGCTTTCTCCGCTGCCCCTCGTGATCAGCACCGGCGCGACCTAAATCGGCAACTCCGATAAGCAGGATTGAATCTATCAAAGTGCTGAGAACTCTGATGACTCGAAGACGTGCTGCTGCATGGATAACGATCGGGCAAACATAAGTGGACTTGCTACCACTTGTCAAGGAAGAGACCATATAGCCCGCAATCGAGAGAAAGGTTGCAGCGATGATTCCTCGAGCGCGGCTTTTCGTCACGAAGTGGAAGCTTCGTCGACACGTAGAGTAGGCCAATTGGGCCGGTAGGCTTTGGAACCGTTGCAAATGTACATACTCCTCCCGCGGTTGGGATCTCTGGTTGCGCCAGTAGTCGTAAATCGAGACTATGAACGGGATGGCGTACTATTTGGAAGGAGACGGTCAGGATTCTGATTATGAAGAACAGAAGAACAGGGTAATCCTTACAGAATATCCATCAGGCACGCACTCTGAATGGAGAGTAACTCGGCGAAACAGCTCGACTCGCAAGCCACAAAGAGTCAACAACAGGCCGACCCTCCACCAAAACCGGGATAGCCAGAAGCGAGTCCGTGGTAGGACAGGTTCGTTGAAACCTAGGATCGGAGATGATGCAGACGAGCTCCGCGGCGACGACGATAGTTCAAATTGGTCGGATGAGGGAACGGCACTCCATTGAGGCTTCGGCGAAGATGCCCGAGATGCTGCTGGCGCAAACCTACCCAGAGTTATGAAGACGACTCCGGTGAGGAAGCAGACCAAAACGGCCGTATGAACAGGGCGGTCTTTGCTCGTTCATCGTCAGTCTACGCGCTTCCACAAGATTGATCGAGACTCACCGAATGCGAATGTAGCATTATAAGACGCGGCGAGGAAAAAAGAGCTCAAAAAGAAGATCCTAAAAGACGCGCGATCATTAGTAAATGCCGTTTTTCCCCGTTGAAAAGCGTCCGCTGTTGACTTACCCCACACAGACCTTGAGCCCAGTGTCGGCGGAGATTGATACCATCATGCGCCTAAGCTTTATCGTTCTGAGCAAATGGTATCCCAGGCCATTGCGGATTTTCGCAAGAGGGTCAACGGTTCGGCTGAAGAGCGTGTCGTTGGCGTGACAGTCGTAAGAAGATAGTCAGGACATGGTCGAAAGGGACGGGGACCCTTCCCAGTGGAGACCTCAAAGGAGATTGACACTGGTCTAGATGGCTGGAGGGCTGGTTGAACCAACCGTTGGAAAGGTGCAGCTAATCAGAAAGGGCACACCCAGGCTCGCCGGTGATCAAGTTGCGTCAATAGTGGGTGCTTTGGATACGCCGGTCCACGCAACCATGGGCTCTCCCTCTACGAGCAAATGGCCTCCGTCCAATGGGACGCCCGGAAAGTACGATAATTTCCACTGCGGCATCTTTTCTTGGCCTTGATTCCTCCCTGGCAGGAATGCGCCTCCCAGCAAGATATGCCCGGGCGATCAGCATCGAGAATCAAGACTTATCTCCCGCGCGCTCCACTTGGCGCACCGTGAGAGTCACAGCGCACGAGATCGGCAAAAAGCATCACTCAATCTGGGTTCCTGATCTGTCTCGCTTCTCTGGAAGGCTGGAAAAGGAATTGTCCTGAGGCGTAGTGCAACGGTCCGAGCACCGAGCACCATCTCAGCGCGTCATTCAAGGGAGGTGGAGCAACGTGTTTCTCAAAGCGGCGGGGCTTGTCCCAATGAGGTAACTCATGTTGAGCCCCCTTCAGAGTCATGTGATATGTTAAACCGAGCGGAGGCGGTGAATGGACCCAGAGGCAAACCGGCAGGCGGTGTAAACTTGCAATATGATTTTTTTTTCGTTAGTCCAAGTTAGGATCTGGAGACTCGGCGGGATTTTCTCTAATCAGCGACCTGGAAATTATCGCAATTCAATCGAGGGCCGTAATTTATAGTGCCTGCTCTGCGCTCTGCAACATCGATCATTCCCCCCCGATATCTCGATAGCGAGTGTTAAGGTCCGACGTTACTCGCGGCCAGCTCCGCATCTTCATCATGCCGCGCAAAGCGATTGACTCGCGCATCCCCGCCCTCATTCGAAATGGAGTGCAGGAAAAGAAGCGCAGCTTCTTCGTTGTCGTCGGTGACCGCGCGAAAGATGTCATTGTCAACCTTCACTATATCATGTCCAGCGTCGACGTGAAACAGAACAAGTCAGTGTTGTGGGCATACAAGAAGGATCTTCTGGGCTTCACAAGTCACCGCAAGAAGCGCGAAGCCAAGATCAAGAAAGAAGTCAAGCGTGGTATTCGTGAACCCAACCAAGAGGACCCCTTCGAGCTATTCATCACCCTCAATCAGATCCGCTACGTGTACTACAAGGAGACCGAGAAGATTTTGGGTAACACCTACGGCATGTGTATCTTGCAGGACTTCGAAGCCATGACTCCCAACCTGTTGGCACGCACCGTCGAGACAGTCGAGGGAGGTGGTATGGTGATTTTGCTGCTGAAGAGCATGAATAGTTTGAAGCAGCTGTACACCATGTCTATGGATATTCACTCACGATACCGGACGGAGGCCCACGACGATGTGGTTGCCCGCTTCAACGAGCGCTTCATTCTGTCTCTGGGAAGCTGTGAGTCTTGCTTGGTTGTCGATGACGAATTAAACGTGCTGCCTATCTCCGGCGGTAAGAATGTCAAGCCGCTTCCTCCCCCGAATCCACCGACGATGCGAAGTCCGGCCCGAAGAAGGAGTTGAAGGAAATCAAGGATAGCTTGGCAGAGGCGAAGCCTATCGGACCGCTGGTGAACTTGGCCCGCACTGTGGATCAGGCCAAGGCTCTGTTGACCTTTGCTGATGCCATTGCGGAGAAGACTCTGAAGAGCACGGTTACCCTGACAGCAGGCCGTGGACGAGGAAAGTCAGCCGCCCTTGGTGTTGCCATCGCCGCCGCTATTGCCCACGGTTACAGCAACATTTTCATCACCTCCCCCAGTCCCGAGAATTTGAAGACTCTGTTCGAATTTGTGTTTAAGGGTTTCGACGCCCTCGGCTACCTGGATCACGTCGACTACACTATCCTGCAGTCTACCAACCCTGATTTCAACAAGGCCATTGTCCGAGTCAACATTCACCGCCAGCACCGTCAAACCATTCAGTACATCCAGCCCCAGGATGCGCACGTTCTGGGCCAAGCAGAGCTTCTGGTCATCGATGAGGCTGCCGCCATTCCTCTCCCCTTGGTGCGGAAACTGATGGGCCCCTACTTGGTTTTCATGGCGTCCACCATCAACGGTTACGAAGGAACCGGTCGCTCGTTGTCTCTGAAGCTCATTCAGCAGCTCCGTGAGCAGTCTCGAGGTGGCGCAAAGACCGACGACACCGATGTTGCAGACCGCAGCACCGGCAAGATCGCCAAAAGCGCAGACAAAAATCTTGGTGGTCGAACTCTTCGTGAGATTACCCTTGCAGAACCCATTCGTTATGCCCCTGGTGATCACGTCGAGAAGTGGCTAAACAAGGTCCTGTGTCTCGATGCTACGCTGCCCAAGTCTCGCATGAACACCCAGGGTTGCCCCCACCCGTCCAAGTGCCAACTGCTTCAGGTCAACCGTGATACTCTATTCTCTTTCCATCCCGTTTCCGAGAAGTTCTTGCAACAGATGATGGCACTTTACGTTGCCAGCCACTACAAAAATACTCCTAATGACCTTCAGCTCATGAGTGATGCTCCTGCTCACCAGCTCTACGTGCTTGTTCCTCCCATCGACGAAGAGGCTACCAAGCTGCCGGAACCCCTCTGTGTGATTCAGGTTGCTCTTGAGGGTCGAATCAGCAAGCAGAGTGTCCTCAACAGCTTGAGCCGTGGTCAGCGAGCCGGTGGTGACCTGATCCCGTGGCTCGTGAGCCAGCAATTCCAAGACGAGGATTTTGCCGGTCTCTCCGGTGCTCGTGTCGTCCGTATCGCGACAAACCCCGAGTACGTCGGTATGGGTTATGGTTCGCGTGCCTTGGAGCTATTGGTCGACTTCTTCGAGGGCAAGTTCACTTCTCTGGACGAGGATATGTCGGCTCCCCAGGAGGAGATGATCCGCGTGACAGACGAGGAGCTCACCAACTCGAACCTTTTGGACGACGATGTTCACGTTCGTGACATTCGCACAATGCCCCCGCTATTCGGCAAGTTGACTGAGCGTCGTCCCGATACCCTCGACTACGTTGGTGTCAGCTACGGTCTGACCCCGACCCTTCACAAGTTCTGGAAGCGCTCTTCCTTTGTCCCTGTCTACCTTCGTCAGACTCCGAACGAATTGACCGGCGAGCACTCCTGCGTCATGCTTCGCACCTTGTCTGCTGGTTCCAATGATGCTGAATGGCTGGGCGCCTTCGCACGGGACTTCCACCGCCGCTTCCTCTCTCTGCTGTCTTACCAGTTCCGCGAATTCCCTTCGGTCCTGTCCCTCAGTATTTGCGAATCTGCCAACGCTGGAGCCAAGCTGGATGCGTCTGTTTCCCCGCGTCTTCTACAGAAGGCCGACCTCGATGCTACTTTCTCGCCCTTCGACTTGAAGCGCCTGGACAGCTACGCCAACAACCTTCTGGATTACCACGTTATCCTTGATATGGTTCCTACCATCTCCGAGTACTACCTTGCCGGTCGTCTCGGCAAGGTCAGCCTTTCTGGTGTTCAGCAGACGATCCTTCTCGGCATTGGCTCGCAGCGCAAGAGCCTGGACGACCTGGAGAAGGAGCTCAACTTGCCCTCTTCTCAGCTCCTCGCCATGTTCTTGAAGATCATTCGCAAGGTGTCTACCCACTTCCGCAGCCTTCTCGAGGGCGCTGTAGCGGTCTCCATGCCCGCCGAGCAGATCCTTTCCGGTCCTTCCGACGGTGCTCATGACGACGTCGTCGAGGAACGCTTCAAGCCTCTTGAGACTGGCCTGGAGGATGAACTTCGCGAGGGCGGCCAGGAGGTCGACGAGGAGATGCGCGAGAAGCAGCGTGCCCTCATCGACGCTCTTCCCCTAGACAAGTGAGTGACTTTCTCCAATGGATTCTTTATGAAGCATTTCAATGAACAATAACTGATTATTAGCCTCCAGATACGCAATTGACAATGGTTCCGCATCTTGGGAAGAGGCCGAGAAGCAGATCCGTGGCGGCAAAAGCAACACTGTCAGCGTGAAGACGAAGGCACCCAAGCGCAAGAAGGGAGAGACTGCTCGTGAAATCTTCGACAAGGAAGTTGATTCCAAGAGGCAGAAGATGATCAAGAAGGGCACCGAGGGCCGCAAAAAATAGAGTTGTGTTTGATACACCTGGCGTTGATCTGCATTTTCTAATGGTGTTTTGTTGCTTCTTTTTTCTATGTATTCTGAGAGCTGTGAGATGTACCTCGCCTCTTGTATATATGAATGACTTGATATGTCCTTGTCAATCGAGCTGAGTCGGGATGCTAAACCAGGTTTGAGAGTAATTGAGGCTGGCATTAAACTGGAGATCTGAAATTCGTTATTTGACCAATACTCTTGGAACACGCAACCCATGAACGTCAGCCTATATCACTGCTAAGCCACTATGAACCGAAGCAGGGCTCCGGCGGTCAACATTCTCTGACAAGCTATAGACCAAAAGTCTTTTCTTCCTCTTCTACCTTTTTTTTTTTTTTCATGGTTCTCATCAAACTGTGATTTCGTTTTGTATTCTTAACATCCAATTCGCTGATGGAAAATACGCATCATTATACACAGAGGCTCCTCAGTTCATTTTGATAATGGAAGTGCTGTAAAAAATGCAATGGCTTCAAAACTAAAAGCCAAGCTAGACTCAGCACAGGCTCGAATCAATCTCAGACCTAAATTTTACAGTTCATCGTGTTCTGCTTCCTTCGCCTTCTCAGCCTCGCCAACAAGGCCGTCGGGCAGCTTCTCCTTCTCGCCCTCGCCGAGACGGATGGCATCCACCCAACGCTCAATGGCGACGGCAGAGAAATCGCCTTCCGTTACGTAGTGACGCCACCATCCACGGCGAGCATTAAGAGCAATTACCTCCACCTTCTGCTTATCCTCCAAACCCAATGCAGTACGGAGAGACTGGGAGCCAGAGTTGGTCTCTGGGACAGCGTAGACTGGGAAAAGGTGTGTGCCGCGCTGCGCGTGCTTGTGGGCAATCTCTGCCAAGCTGGAGAGTGCATCGGTGGCGGATGCGGAGAGTGCATCACCCTGCTCTGGTAGAAGGGCGAGTACACAGGTCCCTGACTTCGGTGCCAGACAAGAGGACTCCAGGGACTCGGAGGTTGCGAGGGTAGGGAGTGGAGGCACTGAAATGGGAACAGGAGCTGTCTTGACTTCAGGCTCTTCGTTGGATTCGACAGTTGACTCGTCATCTGGGGTAGATGAAGGCTCGGAGGCGGATTTGGCAGCCTTGGACTTGGTGTTGGTCTTGGCCTTGGAGCTTGTAGACGATGCCGCCTTTCCACTGGCGTCAGGGTTCGGTGTCGCGAATTCACTCAGGAATTCGATAATGGGCTGCTTCTTCAGCTCGCCCTCATACAGCTGGGGCTCCGCGTCGCCAGTGGGGACCACGATGAGAGCCGGGAACTGAGTGACACCGAACTTCTCGACGGAGGCGGACTCCTTGTTGCGCACCTGAGCAACATCGGCTTCACCGAGGAAGTCGACCGCCACAGCGCGGATAAGCGCACTGGTCGTGCCTTTCTCCGTGAAGAGAATGACCTTAGGCCGCTCCTCGTTCTGGTTCAGCCAGTTGTCCAAGTCCTTGTCCGTTACGCGCTTCACATGGTTGGGGATGCGTTCAACAACCGCGTCGACAATGGCCTTAGCGGTGCGTGCGCCCTGGTAGTCCTCCACGCGCGGCTTTCCGGGTTTCTTTGAGGGTGTCACGATCTTCAGGGTTGGGAAGCCCTGCACGCCCATCTGGCCGCAGAAAGGCTTGTTCTCGTCCTCATCGCAGTTGATCGCGGCGACTTTCGCGAGACCATTCAAGTTTTGGGCGGCTTTTTCGTATGCGGGCTTCAGGTTTTGACAGTGGCCACACCAAGGTGCGTAAAATCTAAGTGTAAGCGTGGGCTGTTAGCAGGAAGACTGAGGAAACCGTGCGGGGAGAGCTCACTCGACAATCTATACCAGCTAGAAGTTAGCCCGCTAATTCACCAATGTTGCAATGGCAACGTTCAAAGCGCTTACCGAGGTATAGTTCGAGTTAGCAATCAGCGAGTTGTAGGTTTTTCCAGTGACCTGAAGCACCGGGGACTTTTTCGTGTAGATGCCATCGGCGTTGACAGGCAAAGCCGCCAACAGCGAAGCAACGAGCAAGAACGAGCCTGGGGGAAGCATGGTGATAGAGAACTATTTGGCCAGTAGCTCAGAAGAATTCAACTTCAAAGCATCAAAGCAGAAGGAAGAAGGCGCCTTAGCTTGGTCAAGAGGAGGATTACGCAAGGTGTCCTGAAGCTCTTGGCATGCGGAGAGGAAAAGCTTCTCCAATTAAAAGCTTCAATCGTCCATAATTTACAATGTCGAACAGTGATGGCCATCCAGCCCCGACTCGACACTTGTCATGATCTGGCATACTTGCCTCGGGACATTTTCTGGCTTCTACTGGGATACTTGGACCCTGTGGACCTGATTCGTTGCCGCCGTGTCTCGCACGCATGGAACGAGGCCTTCAGCAACCCGGCCATCTTGGTTCCATCCTTGAAGAGGCGATATCCATGGACAAGGGAAGCACAAGCTCTTGAATGGGATGACAAGGACCCTAGGAGTCCAACTGTTTACGACCAGGTCGTCGCGCGATATGACCATCTACAACGCGGAAAGCCCCGCTCTGTACAAAAATACCGTCTGTGTGACGACTTCGGCAGTTCGGGCGACCGCGAATGGTTCCAGGTTCAGCCTTGGGAGTTGCACGCGAGCCACATGAGGCAGGTTGTGGACCGCCAGTTCTCAGAAGCCTTGTGGACCTACGAGGATGGGCTGCTAGTCTACCCAAGCGCGGATCACCAGTGTTTGGTGCTGATGGATCTGAGCTCTGATCGCCAGTTCATGGTACCATTCATTGTCCGTGGAAAGGTTGTCCGCCGAGTTCGAATTCAGATGCGATTATTGGTGGTTGAGTGGGCAGAGCCCAAGGCCTTTCACTGGCTCAACGACAGTGACGGCGTGCATCGGCATTTCGCCTCGTCTTTCGATGTCAAGTCTGATGACAGAGGTGGATGGAGGATCGTCCCTCGAAACGAATGGAAGATCATGTTTTTGGGTCACCCATTGAGTGAGCGTGACCGTTTCTTCTCTGCACATAGCAATACGCACTATGTGATATACATCTGGCAGCCAAACCGCAGTCTATACACAGCTGACGAAGATGCGCCTATCGAGTCTCTTTTTGTATGGGACATCTCGAACCCTTCTTCTTACAGACCATCTCTGGATCCCACATGTCAGCAAAGCGGTCCCAATGTTGACCAGGCTCCCTCCATTGTGTCTCGTTTCGGCTTTCGGGATCTCGATTTCTTCGATATTCGGCAACGAGGCCTGCCGGCTTTGCAGAGGCTCGGCATCACAGACGACGGCTACGCTGTGAGGTTTACCGAAATGACCTGCTTTGGCGACGAGGATGTGATGACGCCGTTCGGTTATCCTCACACCGTCACCACCGTGATACCTATGCAAGGATATGGACCCCACCAGAGGCGCGTTGAATCAAATTTGCCTGCTTATCGTGGAACACACAATTTGCACACGCCAAACTTGAGAGACGATGAGTTCCTGCCAGAAGCTTGGTTTGGCATGCTCTCCGAATTGACCAACGAATCCACCGGTGTGGCCATCAGCTTGCACTTTGACCCGATCAATTGGACTCAAAATCAGAGAATCTACTTAACTTTCGAGACCAGAGACGGTTCGGTTTCTCGCGAAAACCTAGACTTTACTGGACGCGGTTTGATATGTGGTGGCGAATACTATCTAGTGGGCGAGAACTGTAACCGTGAGCTGGTGATCTGGCGCTTTGATCGATGAGGTTTTGATGCGGTTTTGCGGGCGACAGAATCTTCGCCTGAGAAAATTCCTGCAGAGCCTATCTTTTCTTGCTACATCACGGATTGAGCAGCGAAGTTTGGTAACCAAGGCCAAGAACAACCTTGAGACGAAAAATGAACCTCTTGCGACGGACTCAGAGTCCACTAATGACACCCAGACGGATATCGTAAACGTTACTGACTTGATGACATGAGGACCATGACTTTACCCAAATAAGTGAACGACGACATCTTGTCAAACTTTATAGATCGCTGAATGAACCCCCTATCGTAAAAGGACCTTCCAAATCCGCAGGTTTGATCTTCCATCATACCATGTGAGATTGGGCCAAAGGCCTCGTGAATTCTCCACCATCTCTCAAGCAACGGAGGTCAAGACAACAAATATAGCTTAAAAATAGATTTTAGCATTACAACATCGACAGATAAATACGTTCTGTTGCTCGTGGGTAGCTTAGAAATTCCCCGATTGATAACATGGAAGAGGGGTAAAAATTGGTCGTATTGGTACAGAAGACAAAAAGGACATCATTGAAAAGTGATAGATCAGCAAGAGCACATTGATCTCTTCAAATAGCTGTGATCATTTGATCAAGTCGAAAGATCACGATCAACTATGCAGACTTTTGAAACCTGCACCGGACGCACGCCATCGCGTCACAGCCAGAGCATTCCAAGACATATAGTGGCTTGAAGATACTGCAGACTTTGCACTTGGGACGATTAAGTTGTCTCACCCACAGGTTGGCGTGGGAGCACACCTTAGCACTGTTCCGAGTAAGCGATATGTGGGGGTTCAGGTTCGACAAAGGTTCTTCCTTGTGTTGTCGAGCATCATGAAAAGCCTGCTTAACAAGACCTTCGAGCTCTGAGTAGAGGTCTCTAGAAGTATACCGGCCATTTGATTCCCTCAACTTTATCCGATAGAATGGGATAAAAGGAACAAATGACTTGTAGTCCCCTGACATGTCATCAGATTCTCCTTCAGCGTGGCCAACATTGTTTTTAACAGGGTCTTCAGCCGGCAGTACAATCCCACCATCCGAGTCATCATCCGTCAGCTTGGCGGAATCGACAATCTCCCCTGAGCTGAGAGAATCGGGAGAATTGACACAAGAGAAAATCACTGTCTCATCAGACGGATAATTCCCCTTGTTGTTAGGTGAATTGGTTCTTTCATCCGCGAAGCCGTCGCCCTGTGAAGGAATAGAAGGACGAGGAGTAAGATCCTCTTTGGGCAATCCGTCTCCTGTCTTAGGAGCTGAACTATCAATCGAAGAACCATCATCGGGAGCGTGTCCGTGATGCTCGTGCCCGGATCCTGGGAAACAAGCCGTGTGGGTTGGGTTCACACTTCTCTTGTCATTGTCGGGGACCGCTGGAATGTTGCCAAAGCCCTCATATCTGGCTGGGAGGTGATTTTCGAAGAAGATTTCCTGTCTCAATTCTTCTTCATGCGCCTGCATCAGTGTTTTCAGTGCCTCCATGCGTGTCTTGATTCTTCTTTCCAAGACATCAATATAGACATCAGATATGCCTTCATGCGAACGGGAACTGCTGGCACTCTGCCTCGGGGCTCTACGCTGGCTCGAAACTGCAGCCTTCGCAGCCCCTTTGTCTCGCTCTGTACTGTAGATTCCCCCGATTTTCTGCTTCAAGGAAGGTTCGTGCTGCAATTCATTGTAAGCAGGGAAGGCATCCGTGGCGTCGGGGCCATATTCCATTCCATTTAGCCTAGAGCCGTACAAATATTCCTCCCAAATATCATGTTTCCTTAGAGGCGATGGCTCGCGGGACTGAACGGGGCGAGGCCGGGTATGTGGCGGCCGCCGGAAGGGTTTATCGTTAGGGGTCTCCCAAGACGTGGCTTCAGGTGCCTCACAAGACCTCGAGCCCCAATTATTGGCTTCCCAGGGGCCTGTCCAATAATTATTATCTGTAGCAGCAGGACTTCCATAGCCAGGTCTGATTCCAAAGTTATCCCAGAAGTTCTCAAGGCCTAGACCAGTAAGCGCCGATCTATCGAGTAATTCATCATGCTTGCGGCGGAGTCCTGAGTTCGAGAGAATTTCCACTGCTTCTGCAACCTAGATCATGTAAGCATGATGGCATCTTGTTGTTTCTGGCTTTCATAGAAGTGAGCCGAGAGGAAGCAAGAATGGAGAATTACTCACCTGCCGGAATTTCGCAGTACTTTCTTTACCATCGCCAGCTTTGTCGGGATGAAGCTTGAGTGCTAGCTTCTTATAAGCAGAGCGAATGTCTTGGAGGGTCGCGTTACGGCCCACGCCCAGCACGGTGTAGTGATTGGTGTGCGAATCAGCCGACATCTTGGCTGTTCAATGCGGTATCAAGATTCAACCGATATACGAGAGACAATGAGCAGGAAGTGCTTCGGGTGATGCAGAGGAGCGAAGCTCGTGGATTGGGAGGCATACGGTGGACGAACCAAATTCCACGGAGTTCGAACGACTAGAACTGAACGTCACAATGCACTTCGAAGCAGAATCCTCGTGGGATGAATGTAAGCAACACGGTCAGGTGCAGCAATACGGGAAGCGAGCAAGGCAATGGAGATTGGCGGGGGGAAATAGTGAGAGAAGAAAGAGAGCTAAAACCTGAAACCTGGTAATGGAGGAGTAAAAGCGAAGTGCTCCTTCGCGTGGAAGCTACGACGTGCGGCGACTGCAAGCTACTTAGACGCAGGTGCGGTAGCGACAAATTGCGGCGACGAGCTGGTCACGGTCTTTAAAGGGACAAATGAAATCGGAATGGATTGACACTGATTTTACAAATGAAGAGTCGATCTAGATATCAACAGGTCTACACAATGTAGAGTAAGAACCTCAAGAAGGTTTTTACATGTCCGCGGAGGCGGTGGCACCGGTAATAATCTCGACCAGCTCTCCAGTAATGGCGGCTTGACGCTGACGGTTGTAGAGAATCTGGAACCTGGAAAGATATTAGAACCACTCGACCTCGAAAGTATCAGGGTTAAAACATACTTGTTGATCATCTCACCGGCGTTCTTAGAGGCGTTCTCCATGGCATTGCGACGAGCAGAGATCTCACAGGCGTGGCCCTCAGCCATGGCCCAGAAGAGGTTGTTGGCGAGGGAGTACTCGCGGAGACCGGCCAGAGCCTCATCATCGATCTCGTAAGCGGAGATGTTGGCTATTTGAGAGTCAGTATGCTTGAATGGAAGCCGCCATAAGGGCATTGCCTACCGGACTGGGTGATAGCCTCCTCGGAGTAAGCCTCAATGATGGTGGGCTCATAGCTCTGGGCGTTGATGAAGGAGTTGTAGAGCACCTTGACGCTGCTGTAGTCGGTAGGGAGCAGGGTGATCTGGTCGGCAATGGCCTGGGCGTCGGCAAAGGTAGGGATGTCCTTGCAAACGTTGGCGAAGCTCAGGAGAATCTTCTCGGGCATGGAACGGGAGAGCTGAGCCTTGGCCTTCTCGCCAAGGATGACGATATCGGCGTTAGGATCGTTGGCCACGAGGCGGCGAGTGGCCTTAGCCAGGCCGGAGTGAATACCACCGCAAAGACCCTTGTCGGAGCTAGCAATGACATAAAGAGTCTTGCCCTCCTCCAGAGGCTTGGTCTCGGCCTGCTCGAAAACGGTGTTGGAGGTCTGACCATAGGCGCGAGAGTCGTCCATAGCCTTCTGAGCGCGAGTCAGACGGGTGGAGGCGACAATCTTCATAGTCTTGGTGATCTTCTCAATGTTCTTGATGGACTTGAGACGGCCTTCGATCTCACGCAGAGTCGCGAAGTTGGCGGCATTGGGAGGGGCAGTGCTTCATTAGAGTCAGCAATCAATGCAACTTCTCTCACTTTCGTCTATGCAATTGATCCGGGGGGCGCGGTTGGCCGTGGTGGCCGTGGTGGTAATCGACGGATGTTGGGGTGAAGAGAACCGGCCACGAGCGGGCATCGGAAGGAGACTTACCGGGTGACGGCAGCACTGCCGGCTCTGATGGCCGGGCGAACGGCACGGGAGAACATTGCGATGGGGATGACGAGAGTCTAGATGGCAGGTTACTGCGGAGGGGAAGGAGGGGAGAGCAGGGCAGGATGCAGAAGCCTCTCTTTGCTGGTTGCTAGACGGTCGGGAAGTGCGAAGTTCAACCTCCTGGGCTCCCGTGCGGCGCTAAACCGAAAATGGTAGACATAGTACGGTGCGCCGTTCCGGCTTCCGGCGCATTTCGCTGCCTCAGAAGACAGGCACCTGTCTGGAGTATGCGTATAGAAATAAAGCTAGTGGAAGCTAAAATAGATAGCGTTCATCTAGTCTGTAGTGAATCATTATCTATATGCCTTACGTTTCACCTACCATTTCTAGTGTAAGCAAGATAAGATCAATTTTCAATGCTTATGTCACCTCCGGGTCGCCATTTACGCCTGAGTCTTGAGGCAAAAATCCACAACAGATACTAACCCGTTCAGGACAGTTATGTAATTGTATGCCTTAGGCCAGATCCCCGTGAGTTCAAGGCCTCGCTTTCCATTCCATTCCTCTCCCCCCAAGACTCTACCTCTTTGCCTGTCGTTCTCGGGTCTTTCATCCCTCTTTATTCCACCCGGGTACATCCTCCCCCAACCCGCTCTTTCGCCTGATCGTCATTGATGTCTCGTCTGCTTTCTTGAACTCCACTCTCTCTCCATTGGCCAGGATTTCCTTGACTTCGTTCTATCAGGCGGCTCGTATTGCCCGAAGTCGCGCACGAGGGCATTTCCCTTGGACCAACACCCGTTTCTTTCATCCTCACTCACTTTGGCTGCTTCCACGCATCCAAACCGCGATTATGAGTTCTTCTGAGGATGACGTTCCTCTCGTCCGCGCCAATGGTCGCGCCAATCGTAAGTCTTCCCCAGGTGACTCGGCTGCCATATGTACACCATCGTCTCGTATTCTCTTTCGAGGGCACCTTTCATCGAAACTGCCTTCAATCACTTTCTTTCTCACTTCACACGGTTTTTACTCTGTTGGTTTCATCTCATTCCCGGACTCGCTAACATGCGATCATTTGCGCGTCTAGCTACACCCCCGTCCGCCAAGTCGAACGGCCAATCATCAACAAACGGTGAACTTGATCCGGGTGTGTCTGTGCGATTTGGTGCTGTGCAGGGCGAGGACGTTAAGATGGACGACGCCGATGAGGACGCGCGCGGTGTGAGCAAACGCAAGGCTCGGTCAAGCATCGACCAGAAGAAGTCGTACGCGGAGTCTGACAGCAGTGACGAGGATGATCAACCTCTGGTACGCCCCGTTTAGCCCCGATACTTTCCCCTTTGCGACATTGGTCGCGATTGGTTTCAGCGACTGACCATTCGACAGAGCAAGCGCCGACGAACTTCGGTCAAACACGAAGACCCCGAGACTGACGACGACGTTCCATTGGCACTTAACGGACGAAAGCTTCCTAAAGCCTCTGAAACGGCCATCGGCGAGTCGTCCGACTCCGATGTGCCTATCGAGCGAAAACTCTCTGCGCAAAAGAAGAAGATCGAGGCCAAGGCTAAGGCAGAGGCTCCCTCTGCGCGCAAAGCAGCAGCCGCAAAGAAAGACACTAAGCCTGCCGCAGCCAAAAAACAAGCCAATGGTGTCAAAAGGGAGCAGGCTGATGATAAGTCCTCGGTCCAGAAGGTGAAGGCCGATGCCGGTACTGCGAAGAAGGGCAGAGACAAGGTCAAGGCCGAGAGTGCAGAAGCGGAGGACGAGGAGGACGAATACCGCTGGTGGGATGATCCCGCCAAGGGTGACGGAACCAAAAAGTGGACGACCTTGGAGCACAACGGTGTGGTCTTCCCCCCGCCGTATGAGCCTCTTCCTGAGAACGTCAAGATGAAGTATGACGGCGTTCCGATTACGCTTCACCCAGATGCTGAAGAGGTTGCTGGGTTCTTCGGTAGCATGCTTAACTCGACTCACAACGTTGAGAACCCTGTCTTCCAGAAGAACTTCTTTGGAGACTTCAGAGATATTATCAAGAAGACAGGCGGTGCCAAGGATCCCCAAGGTAACAAAGTCGATATCAAGGAGTTTGCTAAATGCGACTTCAAGCCTATATTTGAATACTACGATGCGCAGCGCGAGGAGAAGCGGAATCTGCCTGCTGCTGAAAAAAAGGCCCTCAAGGCCAAGAAAGACGCGGATGAAGCGATGTACCAATACTGCATATGGGACGGACGCAAGCAGAAGGTGGGCAACTTCCGCGTTGAACCTCCTTCCCTCTTCCGAGGCCGCGGTGAGCACCCTAAGACTGGTCATGTCAAGACTCGCGTGCAGCCTGAGCAAATTACTATCAACATTGGCAAAGAAGCCACCGTGCCTCCTCCGCCCCCAGGTCACAAATGGAAGGAGGTCAAACATGACCAGGAGGGCACTTGGCTCGCCATGTGGCAGGAGAACATCAACGGCAATTACAAATACGTCATGCTGGCCGCGAACTCCGATGTCAAGGGTCAAAGCGACTTCAAAAAGTTTGAGAAAGCCCGAGAACTGAAGAAGTATATCGACAAGATTCGGAAAGATTACCAGAAGAATCTCAAGAATGATCTCATGGTCGAGCGTCAGAAGGCGACAGCTGTGTATCTCATTGATCAGTTCGCTCTGCGTGCTGGTAATGAGAAGGGCGAGGACGAGGCCGAGACTGTCGGCTGCTGCTCGTTGAAGTACGAGAACATCTCTCTCAAGCCACCCTGCACGGTTGTCTTCGATTTCTTAGGTAAAGATTCCATCCGCTTCTACGATGAAGTCCAAGTCGATCCCCAGGTCTTCAAGAATTTGAAGATCTTCAAGAAGGCCCCCAAGAAGAACGGTGATGAGATCTTTGATCGTTTGACGGTAAGCGCAAATCCTTACTCTTGTTTATTGGCATTTCATTGACATCCGTAGACATCCGCTCTCAACAAGCACCTGCAAAATTACATGCCTGGTCTGACTGCTAAGGTCTTCCGTACTTACAATGCTTCCTACACTATGAGCACCCTGTTGCAGGAAATGAAGGCGACGGGCACCGTTATCGAAAAAGTCAAGGCCTATAACGATGCGAATCGCAGGGTTGCCATTCTGTGTAACCACAAGCGCACAGTCACAGCAGGGCATGCCAATGCTATGGAGAAGATGAGTGAGCGGGTAAGTTGAATTGAACCCATCCCCGATGTTTCAAATCTAACAGATCTACTACGCAACAGATTAAAGGTCTCCGTTACCAAAAGTGGCGTCTGAAGATGCAAATGCTTGATCTTGAACCCAACCTCAAGAAAAAGAAGGGTGCTGCGTTCTTTGAACGGGACGAGGACCTTGACATGGAATGGATTAAGGAACATCAGGCCTTTTTGATAGAGGAGCAAACCCAGAAGATCAAGAAGAAGTTTGAGAAGGACAACGAAAAGCGAGTTGCCGATGGCGAGAAGGAGATGAAGGTCTCCGAGCTCAACGAGCGCCTGGAAGTTGTCGGGGAGATGAAGAAGAAGTTTGACAAGGAGAACAAAACCGGCAAGGTTGAGGCTGAAGGCCGAGGTCCCACTGTTGAGAAACTTGAAGCTCAGATTACGAAGCTGGACCAGCGTGTGGCCACGATGTCTGTTCAGGCCCAAGATAAGGAGGACAACAAGGAGGTTGCCCTGGGCACATCGAAGATCGTGAGTAATTTCTCTCTATGCAACCCGACCCTCCACTAACTCGCTCTAGAACTACATTGATCCTCGCCTTACGGTCGTCTTCAGCAAGAAGTTCAATGTGCCCATTGAGAAGTTCTTCTCTAAGGCTTTGCGCGAGAAGTTCGAGTGGGCTATCAAGTCTGTGGATGAGGACTGGGAGTTCTAGTTCTCAACCGGGTCCGAGTCCTTTGCTATCTTCTTACGTTCTCTCTTATCTGGTCAGTGGGGTTTTGTCCCACGTTTTCGCTTCTTTTTTCTTGCATGAGATAGGGTGGATCCCCCTCTCAATTTTCTTCTCACCTGATGCACCCAATTGGACCCGCATCGCATGCTTTACGATAGTCTCACCTGTTGGAACGGAACATCAACGCATACCAAACTCAAAAAAGAAAAGACACAAAAAAAGAAGAGACCTGCAACGACGCATCGCATCTATAGCTTGGTGGCATTTGACATGGCGATTTCCGTTGCCTTTCCGCACTGACGCTGGTCAGTTCATAGATGTCTATAAAGAAAGATCAAGGATCGCAATGTACTTTTACCTCTGTTTCAAATCACCGAAATATAGATTACTAATTGTAGAAATCAATAATTCGCACCTAGCTCCGGACAAGAGGACTTACGCAGTCCCGGAGTGGAACCTCTACGCGAACTGCGTACATCGTCATCGTGCATCGTGCATCATGCATCGTGCACCCAGTGGGGCCGTCTCGAACCAGGGAAATATGCCCTTGTTATTACCCACTCCTACACCACGGAACCCACCATGTTGAAAACAAACTTCAAGTCAATTCTAAATTGCTTGTAGCACGCCGCTGGAAGACATTATCACATGCGGGTGTAACCTTGAAAATGGATTGGATCTGTTGAAAGTATGGGCTCAATATGCAAAATGCTCGAATGAATGGTAAGACCGTGAGGGTACACATGTAAAGGCCAAAGATATATGCATGAAATAATAAACATCCCGGCCAGTGGAGAGATATTACAGTACAATCGTCCGTACTGGGCTACCAGGCCCAAACTTGACAATGTCGAATGGGGGAGAGCGTATGGTCTGGGAGTCTGGTATCTAGTGGGGAATGGAGAATAAGAGAAGAGTAAGTGAAGTGAAAGGGTTGAGACGGGAATCATCAAGGGGTCATGTTGGCGGGGTAAACGGGAGGGGAAATGCTCTTGGTGGACTCAATGCGATGCGATGCGAAATTCGAGAACGATCCAAGGAGACCGTGTATGAGAAAAGAAAGGGGAAGGGGGTATTTTGTCGCACTTTGTTCAGGGCCACCAACCCATGCGCTTGTAGCTCTCGACCATCTCGCGGATGCTGTCGGCGTCGAGACGCTCGTACTTGGGTTTCCAGCCAGTTGTCTGCTCAAAGAGCGAGCCATCGATCGACATATCCTGATCCTTGAGCACGTCAAGCTCCAAGAACGGTCCAATTGGACCAGGCCGCTCGATCTTGCTCTTCTCGATCAATTCAGCCCATGTCTGCAGGCTGACCTCGTTCATGTCGTCGACCACGTCGTCTAGGTTCATCTTGGCTAACTGGGAGATCAGGGTACCGGTGAATGTGACCTTGAGACCAAACACTTCGGACAAAGCCTTGGCGAAGTGTTCTTGCCTGGTGTCATTGTGATCGACGACATTAAAGGCAACCATTTCTGAGGCCTTAGACTTCTCCAGCGGACCTTTAGCGGCGCGCCATTCGGCCGCGGCCCAAAGTGCACTGGCGGCATCCTTGACGTGCAAAGTGTTCACCTTGACGTCCTTGGAGTAGAGGAGCTCGAGATCCTGCTTCAACTCGAGGTGCACGCGCGCCAGACAGATACCCATGGCAAAGTAACCAGGATTGTATTCGCCGTAAACGTGGGGCAGACGCATCGCACAGAATTGCAGACCGGGAATAGTGAGGAGCTTGTCCGCCGCCTTCAGCTTCCACTTGGCCAGATTGTGCCATGGCTGGAGCTTGTCATTTTCCTTGCGCGGCGAAGACCCGCTCTTGTAAACGTGCGCGGTCGAGCATTCGATGTAGGCGGGGATTCCGCGCTTAGCGACCTCCTTGCCGAGGGTATAGCTGAGTGCGAAAGAGCGCGCTTCATAGACGTCGTCGGGTTGTGAATGTCGTGTCTCGCCGCCGCAGTTAATCACGTAGTCGAATTCTTCACCATTGGCACGGTCGAAGACGCGCGGAAGATGCTCTGCAGAAAGGAAACATTCACTTGTTAGAGGGGTCAGATTCGTTAAGCGTGGGAGTAAACGGGGCGCCTACGTTCTCGGCTGGCATCGGCCTGGACGAACTTTTCCTGCGAGCAGGCCTCTTTAAATTCAGGAGCCAACCAAGCCAGTTGGGGCAAGACCTTATCAACGATACGGACTTCCGAGGCAAGATTGTTTTCGTGGATGTAGAGGGCCAGATGACGGCCAATGAAGCCTTGTAGAGTGTTAGCGGGGAACCCCCGAGATTTAAAAAATAGGGGAACGCACCAAGGCCACCGATGATCAAAACAGCGGGCTTTTTGTCGGCCATTGTGGAAGACAACAGCAATTCCTCCCGACACAAGGGTGAGGAGGGGGAAGAGAAGGGGAAACAGACAATGATTATAAGGGGGGTTGGAAGAGGGGGAGAAATAGAAAGCCTCAAAGTGGGAGGCAAAGGACGCAAGGACACGAAATGCTCCACACGGCGCCGTAGAAAATTCCAGGATCGTTCCTCAACCCTAGGACATCCTTTAGCCCATTATTCCGCGCCCTTCCCTAATTTCCCATGGCGCAGGCCCCTTAACGCGGTTGATCTATAGTCTCTCGGGCTAAGTGGGCTATGGTGGACTACGGTGGACCCGCGGCGAGACATCTCGTCACCCGTGTGTCCCATGGTTCTGGAATTTCCTTCGATCTGGGGTTCATTGACTTAATATTCTCCAAGGCTGCGTGGCGTTCTTCAATGATCAGGCTTGAGAGTCACCCCAATCTCAAACTCGATCATGTTGAGCGCGCCCTCGTCTTTCGCGTTCCAAGCACAAATCACTCGATTCTCCAGTGCTTGCAGATCCTGCCCGCCTCGGCGAATCACGAACGAGACGCCGCTCCAATTTAGATGGACCACCGCGTAACACCGGTTCAGGCAGGCCATCTCAGATAGTAGTTGCTGGGAGACTTTGTCGCCGACTTTGTTCTCCATTTTGTTCAGGAAGTCGTCCGCGTCATGGTAGAATTCGAAAGGGACGCAGACGGGTTCCTGTGGGTTGTCGAGTTCTGATGAGGTCACCAGGAAGTAGGTGGCCAGCATGTTCGATCCGGGGTGCGTTTTTGGGCGCTGAACGACATCTGTGGTTGGAGGATCTGTTGATCGGTGAGCATTAGTCAACAATTGGCGGTTCGGTTTTTTTTTTTTCTTGCTTGGCTTACCATCCTCCCGAAGAAGGCCTGAAGAGGCGTTGAATTGACCAGGGATTCCCGACGGACGTAGCAGAGACATGCTTATCAAATCACATCGAGAAATCAGACCTTCGGTAGCAGCGCGCGGAGAAGCAAGATAACCACCGGCAATAAGACGCCCAGGACCGAACAAATCTACTGCGGTTTCTTTCTGGGGACTTGGAAATCGTTGAGTAATCTCGACGCTCGGTAGCGGCGTTGCAATGGGAGAATCAAGCTGGTGGACATCAAGCATTAGCTCGACGGCTTTCTGTCTGGTGACAGGACCGGCGACAGGGCCAGTCGCAATAGATGCATCAGGATGATTGTTCGGTGCCTTGAAACAGTCAGCAAAAGGAAACCTTTAATAAGTGAAAATGTAGCAGAACCGTCAGATTAGGGAAGCTCACGTCCTGCGTCGTGGAGGGGCGCCTGGACTTGGATGATTTCTCGAGGAGCATTACAAGGACATCGATCATCCTGTCTCGAATGAGTAGCAATCGATGATCATCTGGAGCAGGCTACTTACGGTGTCTCGTCGTCGGGGTATTTGCAACCGCTATCCTCCCCATCGAGACGATCTTCAATCAGATTCTTCTCTCGATTTTCGTCACCCCAATACTTGGTTGCGTATTCATCAAGAAATTCCTCGGCGCACAGAAGACGCAGAGTTTTGTTCTCCCTGAGACTTGTCCAAGAGTAGTTTGACTGGACGTGGGTGTTAAGTTGGCCTCGGAGCCTGTCCCATGGTCCTGGCTTCAGGTCGAAAAACAAACGAAACTCATCAAGCTTGCTCTTGATTGACAATTCTGTCACCAGTCTTGATAAACCTGCAGGGGTGTCTGCCTCCTGGAACACTGTGTCGCCCATATTCGCGCACGTCTTTCGGGTGCTTCGTGGTGGCATTGTTCATACTTCGAAGGTCAAGACGAGAAAGGAATGCAACGGTGGGGAGTGGCAACGAGAATTGAAAAGACGAGCACAGGTGAAGATCACAAATGAAACAAGGGAACAAGTGAACAAGTGAGCATGTGAATAAGCTGCATGCAGAGAGATCCAATTTCATTAGGGCAGTGTAAGCGCTTGTCTCTTTGCTGAGAAAAATATACTACGAGTACTCTGCTCTTTTATTTTCTCTTTCTTCGACACGTATGACGAGCATGTTTTGAACAGAATGTGCCTTCTTGTAGCCAGAAGAAGAAAATAGTGCGGGAACGCCTAGTTATCTTGTTCTCTTATTCTTTCCGACCTCTTCTCAACGTGTTTTGATAAACTCCCGGTGGTATAGATCGACTTCTCAGGGACAGATAACTTGAATTAGGCTAAGCTTCACCAAGCCGCCCCTTAAGTTCAAAATATGGTATATGTGACTTCAAAATTAATCCTAAGAGCAAATATAAATGAGGATTGCTACAATTACATCGCGCCGAGGTATCTCAAGGAGTTCCGCAGCTCCTTGATAGCCGTGTCAACATCATCAAAAGTCATTGCTGACACCGCCCACCGAGCATGCTTCTGAGCTAAAGCAATAGAATTATCATCCACCCCATGCGTGGGCTGACTCGGCGCAGCAGGAGGGGGAGCAATGGGAGTCCGGGCTGCAGGCGCAGAGGGAGGCGGAAGGTGGGCACTGGCACTAGTTGGATCGTAGAATGAAGCAGGGTCCGGCGCGGGCACTGACGGACTAGCCGGCGGTGGGAAAGACTGGAAAGTATTGGAAGGCTGTGAACTGTGATGTGCGTGGGAGCCAGGTGTGTCTGGTAGATTAAGGACTCCACTCGTGTCTCCAAAGGTGCTTGGTGCCGAAGGCAGCTCCAGGCCGCCCGAGGGCGCATCATTGCCAATTCGGCCTGAAGATCCAGGGGCATTCTGCGGAACGGAGGGGATATCCGGAGTTGTAGAGGTAGGCGGTCTTGGAAGTGAGGATGCGCGAGATGGGTGGGGAGACTCGTCAAGAGAAGACTGATGAGCCATTTGTCGACCCAGACGGTCGGCCTCGTCTGGAATTTCCTCGACAGAGGCCTGTCTTGGCTTGGACGCTTGTTCTGCGACGGATTCATCGAACGCCTGTACTTCAGGATCGGCGACAGCAAGCTCCTCATCCTCCTTTGGCACGGGGTTCGTCTCATTAGGGTCTTCCCCGGCCTTGATTGCCTTCGCAATTCGGACAGCATGGTATTTGGCAAATTTGATTCTTCCAGCAATTTCAGGTTCAAGGTCTCCCCAGATTTGACATAGCTCAAGGAATGTAGCCGCCGCTTGGAAGGTGTCTGCTGTTTGCCTATAGGAATTCATGAGTCTTGTTGACTCAATCATGACCCAGCATAAATACTCACTTGGTGACCTTGTTGGCCGTCATAGCCGCCTCGGCGCGACCGAAGACCTCCAATCCAAATTGTTCGATGTATGCACTGGCCGCAACGTTATCCGTGATCGTCTCATTGTCCGGGTTCTCGATTTTGACCTGTTCTCGTTGGTGTCAGTCACGGCCCAGGGGAAGCGGGGTGAAATTGCGATGGACCTGCTCTAGCTTCTCCACCAGGTTAGTCGTGTAGAGCTTGATCTCGTCGTCTGAGGTGTGAAGGCCTCGCTCGATGATTTGATTCACAATATGGAAATTGCCTGCCACATTGGGTGATCAGCTCATGTCCCGTTCGCGGGGAAGTGCGCACACTTACACCAGTAGGCAACCACCGGTTTGGCCTTCTCGATCTGCGCAGCGCGCAGGGCAAAGCGCCCAATATCGGCCGTTCGTAGACCAGCGGGAACACTGCTTGCCATGGTCGAATTGTTGAAGACGTTCAGAGAGGGGGAAGCCAGATGACGTTTGGAGCTTTCCGCCCGTGCGGAGAACGATAAAGTCTTATCTATGGAGGACGCCGTTCAAGGAGCGCGTACGGGAAATACCGAATAAAGAAACGTTTATTAATTGGCTTCATAATAAATGGACTCTTCTTATGCGTCTTCAAGAATCCACTCTCCAATGTCCACACGCTCCTCCGCTAAAGCCTCAACCTCGAAATGGTCTTCCACTTGTCCCCCCGGTCCACCTATACGCTCAATGACAATCCATATTTGGCCCTGTGAATCCAGACTCGGTGACAAGTCAAAATCATCCACTCGGACCCCCGACGGGGAATCACAATGTGATCCATCTTCCGAAACGGCGAGAGTCTTCTTATACGGACCCTGTCCCAACTCCACGGTCATCAACACGGGGGATGAGGCTACAGTCCGAGAGCCGATCATGGATGACTTATTCCGGGCTATAAGCTTGATGCGTGTGAGGCGAGAAATTTGCAAGGGAGCTAACATCCGGTCTTTTCCGGGTGGTAGGATGCCCACTTTAGATAGGGTGACTCGACGGCCTGCAGACTCGGAAGCTAATGGTCGCACCACACACGGAATCGTAGAGGAAATCCAGAGCGTAAAGCGACCAATTTGGTCAGGGGCGAACGTAGAGCAGACGATAGTATACACCCCCCTATCAAGAGATCGGGTCTCTGCAAGAGCGCATCCTCGACGGTAGTCGCCACTATCTGCGATGATGTCTCTGCTTCGTACCCTGGCAATGCGCTGGCCATTAGACCAGAAAAGCTTCACATGAGTTGCAAGCTCGGCTTTTGTGGATTCAAGTAATATGGAAATGTCGGTCTTTTCGGAAACTTGAAGGCTGAACTGCGGGTTGGATGAATACCGGGCTGACTCTGCGTTCCCGCCGGCAGTCAGAGCGGTCCACGAGCCACTGGCTTTGTTCAAGCAAAGGTAGCTGTCAAGGGAAGGAGCGAGGGACACGGGAGAAGTCGAGAATGCGGAAAGGGTGAAATTCTGACTGGATGATGGGAGGGATTGTTCTGAGATCACAGCCGTGTAGGTTGTGCGTGGGGGCATCTCAAGTCTCATGAGAGTGTTGGGAGAATCCACATAAGGTCCCCGATGTAGGGCACCATCGCTCAAAGAAACCCGTTTGCCGTCTGCTTTGAATATGTAGATGCTGATGAATCCAAGCACTCCAGCCTCTGGACCGTGGTTTTTCAAGTAGTAATGGTGATCCGTCTTGAAGTGCTTGCCCAGCAACAGCCAGACAGTTCCTCCCTGATCACTATGGACAGAGAACTGCGGATTCTTCACAAAACATCCCGCAATAACGCGGCTATGAGATAAGTCCCACGTGAAGTGAATATCCTCGCGATACTTGAACAGACCCGGATTCCAGTTGAGATAAAGGTGCTCGAAGTTTTGCAAGACCTGCTCGCAATCCATCCAAAAGACTCCCGGAGAAAGAGATGGTACATCGGGGTCGTGCTCAGTTGCCCGATTCTGCATGATCTTGGGCTCTGCGCCAGCCCAAGGGTTTTTCAGAAGGTATTGGCGACGCCCATTGATTTCCTTCATGTCTAGGATTGCGTAGTCATGCTCACTCACCAAGCCTAAGCCTTGTTGTTCGAGCTCTGTCAGCTTTCCGGTTCCGATTGTCAGAACCACATCGCCATATGAGAAGGCCTTGAACAATCGTCCCCAGATCTCGTCCGAGGTGGTTTCGTCGTTATGTAAGAAGACTTGCTCTGGAATCCAGCCAGTAAGGACCCATAAGTCTGTTCCTGAGTTACTTCCTGGGAAGTCATAGCCACCGCGAACTTTCAAATACGCCTTCTCGACCAGCGCAGGCCATAGGAAATTAGGATGGTTGCGGTCAATCACATGGAGCGACCGTGCCGTCTTGGAAGATGGTAGCCGGTCGTCTATGACCACTTTTCGAAAGCATCCGTTGAAGTAGAAGGAAAAGATGTATTTCCCTGAAGGTGATAAAGTCGGTTCCTCGGGACTCTCCGCACATGGATACATTGCCGGCGAGGCATGCTGCGCTGATTAGCTTCAGTCACTTTAGTATAACAATATCACAATCCGTACCTTTCCCAACCCACGTTCAGATCTAGAGGTAGTCGCGCAAAGGCTAGCAACCACTGAGCAGTCGGTCAACACATCTTGCACGAGGTCGGTTCGCCCCGTCACCGAGACTAAGGGCTGTTCGTCGGGGGTCCAGTCCAACTTCCTCGCCCGCAGCAAGTCCGAAGGGCGTCTCCATCCCGCAAAAATATCGCCCTGCAATTCAGATATGCGGAGATCTGGCGCATCCCTAGGCCCAGTTAAAATGGTCGCACAGCACGATCATGGCACCATGAGAACACGTACGTGAAAGGCTGGCCATCAATGGAAGCAAACTCGGATGGCAGAGGGGCGCGATCCCACGGCGGAAATATGAAGCCGTTTAGTTTAGCACCCTCGAGAATGATGATCTCTTCACGCGTGGTGAGCTTTCGCTTGGATACGGGGAGCCGCAAGCTGGTATTTATTTGCCGAGCAACCGACTGCCAATCGGCAGCGGCTTTGATCCTCTCGGCTCGTGTCAGAAGTTCTTTGCATTTGGAGTCGAGTTGCTTCTTATCGTTTGCGGGTGCCAGGCGCAAGGCCTTCATGTAGTGCTCGGCGGCATCGATCGCAGCATCCAGAGCCGCTTTCTGAGTGGTCGCGGTAGCTATGACCCCCTCGGCTTGCTAATTGCCGGTCAACTTCACCGATCGTCAAAGTTCCGGGGTCGGATAGTCTACGACATACCAGTGCTTGAGCAACATATTGCCCATGGGGTCTAGACATGGCGCGCTTGTTTGGTGTAAGCCAGTGAAAGTTGGCGATCGGATGTGTTGGAGCCGACGCGCCCCGCCACAAGGCCCTACGACCATATACATTGATGACAACAACGCCATATTACACTGTTTAGCTAGATCTTCTCGGAATACACAGAAACAGCCAGTCGTAACAGATACCATAACAACTCCTCTGACCTAGGCGCTATGATCGGCTCGGATTTGCAGCTGGTCGGCGGGAGCGGTGGACCTCGGCTCGTTTCCTCACCGCGCCGAGGCCGTTTTCGCATGCCTGTGGCCGGTTATCACCTTCTCCCGGGTGACATCGGTGACTATGACTTGAGTGGTCCTGGTGCTCCTTCTCTCAAGTCATCTTGGATTCTATCGTCCTTTTGTCACCAACATCCATAGCTCCTCCGTCTTCGGAGCAAGTGTCGTTCCAGAGGCCCCGCTCCGATCTCCCCTTTAGCCTCTCTTTTTCTTTTCGGAATTGTCGCAATCTCGACTCGTGAACTGGTGTTTGGTCGATACAAATAATGACCGGTCAATCGAAACCTGTCCGCTTGTCCCCATGGGGCAGCGCAGTCGCCGGTGCGACGGGCGCCGTGCTTGCCAACGCCATTGTATACCCACTGGACCTGTGAGACTTTGATCTGATAAACTCCGCATTTTGGAATCAGACCCGCTGACCGCTTTTGCTTCACGCCAGGGTCAAAACGAAATTGCAAGTCCAAGTCAAGTCGACAAAGGGAGATGCTGGGGTGCAAGAAGTCGAACACTATGAATCGACTATGGACGCCATCAAAAAAATTGTCGCAAAGGAAGGTCCCACCGGTCTATACTCGGGAATCGCTGGTGGTCTGCTAGGTGTTGCGTCTACCAACTTTGCCTACTTTTACTGGTACAGCATTGTGCGGACCCTTTACATGGCCTCGAACAAGAGCAACACACAACCCGGTACCGCGATCGAGCTGTCCCTGGGTGCCGTCGCCGGCGCAGTCGCCCAGATCTTCACCATTCCCGTATCGGTCGTTACAACCCGCCAGCAGACACAACCGAAGGGAGAGAAGAAGGGCCTCATTGAAACAGGTCGCGAGGTTGTCGAGAGCGAGGACGGCTGGTCCGGCCTGTGGCGCGGTCTCAAGGCCAGTTTGATCCTTGTCATCAACCCGGCCATCACCTACGGCGCCTACCAACGTCTGAAGGATGTCTTCTTCCCCGGCAAGAACAGCCTCAAGCCCTGGGAAGCATTCTGTGAGTCAATCATACTCCGCCCTCGGGCCTATCATCGCTAACGCCATAGAAGTCCTCGGTGCCATGTCGAAGGCTCTGGCAACCATTGCCACTCAGCCCTTGATCGTGGCCAAGGTTGGTCTGCAGTCTCGTCCCCCGCCGAGCCGACAGGGCAAGCCCTTTAAGACTTTCGGTGAAGTCATGAAGTATATTATCGAGCACGAAGGCCCCCTGTCTTTGTTCAAGGGCATCGGCCCGCAGATCACAAAGGGCCTGTTGGTGCAAGGCCTGTTAATGATGACCAAGGAGAGGTACGATCTGCAGTGCATTCACTCAAAGTATTCATATATTAACATTCTAATAGGATGGAACTCCTCTTCGTCGTTCTGTTTGCATACATCCAGAAGATTAGAAAGGAGAGACTGAAGAAGGTAGTTGACACTGCTGCGTCAGCGGCCCAAGCCAGTTTGCCCGCCACCCTGAAATGAGGTAGTTCTATGAGACCTTTACCTAACCTGTGCCTATGATTTTTTCTTTTGACTTGACTTGTGTCATTTGTCGGCGTGTTAGTACTTGCGGTACTCCCTTTTGTGATACTCCTAAACAGTCAAGACATACCCGGCTCTCTGATTTGGAGGTGCCGTGTAATGTACCCTGCCATAAACGGAAATAGAGATTTTTACTTTCAAATTTTCACATTGGGTTTTGGACACTTGACCTACGCTAGGCTACATGAAGTTGTTCCGTTGACAGATCGTGGATGCATGCAACTTAGATCATTGATTCGCGTAGGCGTTGAGAGTGACAATGCATCAAAATCAGTTAGGTAGCAGGAATACATATATCGAGATGACTGTAGATATGTTCCCGAATATGATCCTTCTTTAAAGATCCTCATGAAAATACTAACTCTAAAATGTGCTTCTTCAGAAGCCATCGTTCAAGCTCAACTTCATCTGAATTTCCTTTCTGAATGCTTAAGAAAAACATCAAAAGGCTCGAAAATGTATCAGACCAAATAGACTGTCACAAGTTTGACGTTTGAGAACAACTGAAGCATTGAGCAAAGGAAGTTGCAGAACACATAACTCAAGTACAGCATTGTAAAAGCTAAATAGAACACGACCATAAACAAAGCTCGCATAGAGCGCGCGGCTAATGCACACCTCGACGAAGAGGCTTGAAACCTTTCCAATAATAGAGACATCCCCCTTATCATCTTAAATGTATGAGTATATTTAGAACTCGAGTACTCATAGCCTATTAAATTATTTAGCTCCTACTTCATTTCGACAAGACATTACAGGTAGTGACTGGAATTGGACCAGTCAATGACTCTACGTAAGCGCTTCTGGGGTTGCCATGCCAATGATCCCTATTATTTGCATTGAGAAGCACCGTGCCTCGCTCTAGTAAAGTAGTTAATGTGGCTATTAGAAAGTAGAGGCTCCTGGATGCTCCTGACATAAAGTCTCGACAGTGTATGAACTGCTAGAGCCAAGTCCCACAGAGTGCTACGAATGAAGAGCCATAACAGGAACAACCAAAATACTATTCCTGTCGACTCGATCAGATTCAGGGATCATACTGCACAATTACTCCTGAGACCCCTCTTTAGTCACGTATCCCCCATCCTCATCGCCCCTACAACGCATCTGAAAACATGAAGCCCCGGATGTGTTACGACGATGTCACATGGGAACAATCCGAGAATGTCTCCGACAGTTGGTTGCTTCAGTTTCTTGATGTCGACGTCAAGAGGCCGATTGGGGGATTTATCCTGAAGCATGATTCTGGTGCCGATCCCGAGTTTACAATCCTTCGAAAGGGGGCTTTCAATATCGTATTACAAATGAAATACACAACCAGCGCGATCAACATCCGCTTCTCACAGCCTGGGGTCATTCTTCTCCCCGAGTAAAAAGTTAAGAATGAAATTGCCGTGATGCGATATATCTCAGACCAGACAGCAGTCCCAGTTCCACTCATTCTTCACTCGGGTACACGAGAGGAGAGCCCCCCTCAATCTGAGCCCTTTCATTATGATGAGCCACATAGAGCATAAAACAAGCATGTATGATGCTCTCAACACCCCAGGATGTCCAACTGAAGAGCGGGGAGTCTTTGACCCGAACATTGAAGAAGATCAACTTGGTATGCTATATACACGACTTGCAAAGATCCTGCTGCAGCTTTCTCGGCCAGGCTTTCCCAAAATCGGGTCCCTTATTCAGGTGGATTACTTTTCCTGGGAAGTGACTAGCCGGCCATTGTCAATGAATATGAATGAGCTTGTGAGTTTAGGGACTCTACCTCGATCAAAACTTCCATCTTTAGACACCACTTTCAAGACAGCATCTTCATACATTGAAGCCCTGGCACAGCTCAACATCCAACATTTACTGCATCAAAGGAATGATGCGGTGCAGTCTGCAGATGACTGTCGCAGGAAGTTTATTGCAAGACAGCTATTTTACACGCTTGCCAGGGACAAGAGATTGTCTCTGCCAAGTTTTGAGAATGGTCCATTCAAACTCTGGTGTGATGATTTCCGGCCAGCCAACATTTTTCTCAATGAAGATATGCATATCGCCGGTGTGGTGGACTGGAAGTTCACATATGCAGCACCGGTGGAGTTTTCATACGCGCCGCCATGGTGGCTTCTTATCGAGAAGCCCGAATACTGGTCCGAAGGTATCGAGGACTGGGCCGGAATATTCGATCGCCGCCTAAAGATTTTCCTCGCGGCAATGAGGCATTGTGAAGATATGGACGCTCAGTACAGCCAGCGCCGGCTCTCGGATCAGATGCAACGGAGCTGGGAGAGCGGTGACTTCTGGGCGGTATATGCGATTTTGCACAGCTTTGCGTTTGACGCGATCTACTGGCAGAAAATCGACCAGCGGTTCTTTGGGCCTACAGAGACCGACGATCCCAGCGAGGCATGGAAAGAGCGGTTGAACCTGCTGGATGAAAACCAAAAGGGTGAGATGGAACGGCTGGTGACGAGAAAGCTTGAGGAGATGGAAGAAAGGGTTTTGGCGTGGGACCCGGATGAGTATACTGAAGCATTTCGCCTGGGTTGATGAGAAGCAGAGAAGAAAAAGCAAATGAGGCCAAGGAATCCCACCAGTGAGCAAAACTATGTACGTAATGTGAGCAGGATATTCAATGTTCTCTTTGTTTTCTTGAAAAAACGGCCTGCTCAGGATTCGACAACTTTCCTGCCTTCTACGCATTTGAAAGTAATTTTAAACTAGCTTTGGTATCAGAAAGCAGAAGCGACCCAGTAGCCTCGTGGGAACCGTCATCAATGATATTGAAGTTACCAATATCCTGATTTCATTAATGAAGAAGATTAATTCATAGAAATTGATTTTCATGTAGTACCTGAAAGCGATTTAGAAGAAGTTCAATCTAGAATGTTAGAAGTAGATAATAGAGTCATGATTCCTGAATTAACACACACAAGAATTGTTGTATCAGCTGCAGATGATATACATTCTTATGCTTACCCACCATTAGGTTTTTAAGGCTGTTAATTATCCTGGTGGATTAAATCAAGCTTCTGTTTACAGAGGCTCTCCTTAAATATGGGGATAATAAAGGCGGTACTTCGTTACCACTAGCGGTAGAGCCTAGGCGTCTTGACTATATGAAAATTCTCGTGGAATTTAATAGTTAGAAAAAATTAGCAAGTTCAAAAAGCTAAACGCTACTATTTTAGGTAGTTTCGTAGCAGCATCATAAGACGGCGAAATGCGAGCTCATCTGTACGTTAGGCTATGAATGAAATGCCTGGGTCTGCAATCGCGTATCTTCGGCAACGATAGGCCGCATCCAACTTCCTACGCAGCGATCACTCTTCCCTGACTTTGGGAAGTCTCCACACCACATCTGCCAGAGCAAAGGCAGAGGACAGCATGAGATGGCCACCATGGAGCTCCGAGTCAAGCGATGACCAGAAGGAACATTCGGAGTCTAGCCTCGGAAGCTGGTCCTCGCACCCCACATCAACAAACAACAGCTCCCCTCTCGACTGGACTGCTTTCACCGAGGCCAGAACAATCCTTCCAACCCTCCTCTTGACTAGCGGTATTCTACTCGCAGTGCGCTTCCATCGCAGCTACCTGCGCCGCTTCCCCGATGCCGCCAGCATCTCACCTTCGTTTCTCCGCCGCCGAACGGTCTTTGGCCAAGTGACCAGCGTTGGCGATGGTGACAATTTCAGAATATACCACACACCTGGGGGCCGGCTTGCTGGATGGGGCTGGCTGCCATGGAAAAAGGTCCCTACCACTAAAAAGGAGCTAAAGGATAAGACCGTCCGTCTCTCTCGATTTACCCTCTCCTGACACTCGCGTTCATGACCACCTCCACCTTTCACGCTTCCCAGTACTTATACAATCATCAGATCCACATTCGTCTAGCTGGCATAGACGCCCCCGAACTCGCTCACTTCGGTCGCCCCGAACAACCATTTGCCCGCGACTCCCACGCCTGGCTAACATCATACCTCCTTAACCGCCGCATACGAGCCTCCGTCTGGCGACAAGACCAATACCAGCGCGTTGTCGGAAGCGTATATGTTCGACGCGCGTTCGATTTTCCACCATTTCGCAAGCGCGATGTTTCTTACGAGATGTTGAAGCGCGGTCTGGCAACCGTGTACGAAGCCAAGGTGGGCGCGGAATTTGGAGGCGAGGCGATGGAGCAGAAGTATCGTCGTGCCGAGTGGTGGGCGAAGAAAAGGGCTAAAGGACTTTGGAAGGATTATCGTCGTGTTGGGTCGGATTGGGAAAGTCCGAGGGAATATAAGATTCGCATGGGCATGGGTGATCCGCAGGACAATGGCGCAAAACCGAAGTCTAAATCATGATTGTACATTACGACATGAATGAACGAAGTCAATTGAATCAAACATGCAGGTCTCTGACCATAGTGCTACGACAATTCCCTCTAAAAATCATTGTTTATCTTCTAGGCTCAACTTACAAGGCGGCCCGGCCCATATTAATAGACGGCACGCGTGCTTGACCCATTAGGTGTATGCCCAAGAAAATCATATGACTGAGCGAGCGAAGCACTATCAAGGAAACCATTCGAGCTAATTCCGCTTGTAAGGATATGGTACATCACGTTGAGTATAGCTGTACAAAGGCACCGAGGCGACATCGGAGATCCTCGGCCCTGAACCATCACAGGGGTATAAAAAAGCACCGGCAATCATTGCGCATGTGCCAAGTATATCAGAGCCCAATTAAAAATATGCATATATGTAGGAGTCAGCCCTAGCAGAATCGTCGTTCGAATTCCGCGAATAGCTTGGGGGTGATCTCGTCACTCGAGTTACCCTCGACTCGCCAGAGACACCCGCGCCGCTCGTAATGCTCGAGAAGAGCTCTGCTGGTCTCTTCGAATTTTCGCAGCCGCTGCTGCCATGTTTCGATTGAGTCGTCTTCTCTCTGTGTCAATGACTCGCCCGTGACGTCGTCTTTACCGGGGACCTTGGGCGCGTGGAAGTCCGTGTTGTACACCCGCCCTGATGGCTCGTGAACCCAGCGTGAGGCAATGCGTGCCAGTATCACGGAAGGTGGAGTGACGAGCTGCACCACGAAGTTCACGGGGACTAAGGTGTCAAGGCTTGTTGCTTGAGCAGCAGTGCGGGGAAATCCATCAAGGATGAAGGAGGCTGTGGGGAGAATCTGGGGGGATGAAGCGGCGGGCTGCGAGGAGGATGTGGATGTGGCGGAATTAGAAGAAGTATTGAGTGACGAAGACGGCTTGAGCCAGCCCTTAGATGCCAGTTCAGAGGAGATGAGACCGAGAATCATCGAGTCTGGGACCAGATTGCCAGACTGCATTGCGGCTTCAGCTTGTTTGCCTGTGATTCCAGTCAGGCAATGGGTCCTTTGCGGCGCATAATCATGTATTCTAGAGTCAGTGAGACGTACCAAGCTGTGTCCTACGACGAACATTCTCTCGCAAAAGATCACCCGAGCTGATGGATGCCAATTGGGGGAAGCGCGCGAGCAGTCGCTCCGACTGCGTTCCCTTTCCTACACCCGGAGCACCGACGAGGATGATGCGCGCAGCCTTCTTTAGCTGTCTCGTATTGTGCGACATGCTGAGGAGATGTCTTGTCGGTGTGTCGTCACGTCTTTTGCAGAAGCCCCGATATAAAATGATCACCGGGTAAACCTGTTCCTGGGAATTTTGTGGGGCGGTTGTGAAGGGGGCCGAACGTTTTAAGCAGAGCTGAAGCGCGATATTCTTTCGCTAATTCATGGTATAAGAAGGAGCCGAGATAGCAGGTACAAGCGTTGTAAGCCCCAATGCCTAGCGCATATTACCAATTCGCGATTTTGTGGGGGTGCATGCGGTTGCTTGCTTGGGCCTCCGGTGAGAAGCTCCGAGGGAATGTTGAATGTCCGAGGGAAAGGAAGTGAACGGCCCAACAAGGTCAGCGACAGTGACAGTCTCGGCTACAAGGAAAGGGAGCAGGAAAAAGACAAAAGTACAATAGACAGACGGGGAAATGGAGATCCGGAAATGGAGATTCGGTAATGGCGAGAGCACGGGCAGTTCTTCACATGCATCTCAATTGTTGGGTTGTCGCCCGATTCTCAAGGCTAACAGTCATTACGGTCACGTGATATGGGGCGCGGCGCGTGTCGCGTCGCCTCAATCGGTTTGATAACGAGAGATCTTCTAAGGTTGCCCAGCGCGCAACGAACTTTGGCATTTCTCACGACTCCAACTCGTCATCATGATTCGACAGGATGCTCACCGTATCGATCCTAAACGCAGGAATACCATCGATCACAAAAAAAGGCAGTTCGCTGTACCTATCTACAAGCAGCAGGACTATCCGTACCGTCTGAATCTGTACGACACGCCGCCGACGGCCGAGATCACCCTCGAGCAATTTGAACAATGGGCCATTGATCGGTTGAAAAGTAGGCGCAGCGCAATTCCATTTTTTTTCTTTTTTTGGCAGCTACTGAAACCGTTACAGTCCTCGCCGAGATCGAAGCTTGCTCCTATCGCAACAAATCCCCCGCGGAGACTGAACAACACATTACTCCTCTTCTCCAGAAATATCTCCCTCTATCCGCCAATACTTCTTCTTCAAACGGTGCCGCCGACACGCGTTTGAAAAATGAACGCCAAAAGGACCATTACTCACACTTTATCCTCCGCCTGGCCTTCTCCGCCACAGAGGACCTCCGCCGCCGATTTGCCCGCGCCGAGACCATGCTCTTCCGCTTCCGCTTCCAGAAGGACGATTCGAGAGAACGACGCGCTTTCATTGAAAGTTTGAGTCTCGACTGGGATCCAGTAAGCGAATTTGAACGAAATGAAATTGCCGAGCACTTGGCTAGCGCGACACCTGGTTTGCAACGGGTGAGTGATGAAACATGGTACAAGGTTGACTGGGAGAAAGTTCCCGAACTCGTTGAGAGAAGATCAGTGTATATGCGGAGGGGCAAAGCCTATGTTCCTGGAAGAGAACAGCTAAGCATGATCATGGCGGAATTCACTGCCCGTCTAGAACGTTCACTTGAGGTATGTCTCGGCCAGTGTACGAGTCCGATAGCCTTTGCCTAACACAGAATAGCTCACAAGCCGAGCACTACCCCGTCTAGACGAGGACGACCGTCTCACTCCCATCCTCAACCACCTCTCTAAGAACTTTGGCAGCGCCGAGTCTGTCTACACTGAAAGCGAAGGGCATGTCGACGGAGCGGAGATTAGAGCAAGCTCTATCGACGCGCTTTCTCAACATTTCCCTCTGTGCATGCGCAGCCTACACATGAACCTGCGCAAGAATAACCACTTGAAGCACTTCGGACGACTTCAATACACCTTGTTCCTAAAGGGCATTGGTCTCTCATTAGAAGAGTGTATTCTCTTCTGGCGCCAGTCCTTCAAGGGCAAGACCGACGACGAATTCAACTCTCAGTACAAATACAACATCCGTCACGCCTACGGTGACGTGGGCGGTGATGTGAACCGCCGAGGCCGGGGATACGCGCCTTACTCCTGCCAAAAGATCCTTGGCGACAGCAACCCCGGCATTGGTCAGACTCACGGATGCCCGTACCGCCACTACTCTGTTGACAACCTCGTTGGGCTGCTGCAGGCAACAGGCGTGAGCGACAAAGAGGTCCTACGTGGAGTGCGTGAGGATGTGGGCAAGCAACGATATCACATTGCGTGCAATCGTGTCTTCGAATCGACGCACAAGAATGAGATTAAAAAGGTCAAGGAGGATGGGACGTGGAGCCAAGCTGACTTGGATACAATCGTTCATCCGAATACCTACTTTAAGCGCAGCTACTTGTTGAAGCAGCTGGCTAAAGCTCCGGGCCGAGAAGCTTGAGCATGTGAATATTTTTTTTCATGAAGTCATGTCCATCACGTGTGATGGCTATTCGATTGGCGTTTGGGAATAGGATTGTACACAGAGGAACTAGGAGGTTTTGCAATAGCATGTTCATTATAGGCATAGAAACAGTCCATATATCGTAAAAGTTACAAGGGGGATGTGACCACAGCTGATTCCCAGTGAATCCGAAAGGATCGGAACGACCTTTCAAAACCAGGTGCCCAGCAACGGGTCAAGTCGTTCTTCGCTCGACGCGGAAACAACTTCATCATTGAAAGGAGTGAAGTTGACAAATAAATGTTATATTCTGCGTTGGCGTGGAAGAAATATGGAAGAAAAAATGAAGGGAGCGGGACGACTTATATGGGCAACGGATACGGTGACGGGTAGAGACCAGAAGCGTTGCAACTCTGGCCTTAATGGGGGCATCTCCTCACACAACTGCCCCAACTCCACCTTTAGTGTTCGATCCCTAGTCATTCGGGGCTTACTTCCTGGGAACTGGGTCAAGCTCCGTCTTTCTTTTGTCTGTGCTTTGGAGAAGTCCGATTCCAACCTTACTGCGACTTGACTCGTCCGCTGTAAAGAACCCCTCCTCCCCTTGTCAACACTGGACCGAGACCTCCACCGCCACCCGCTACGATGGATTTCGAGGCCTTGAAGGATCAATGGAGTGATGTGGAGGACCGCGATGGTATCCGACTGAGCTGGAACACTTTCCCGAGCTCTCGCATGGTGCGTTATTTCCCTGGGCCACCTGCCCAATGTCCAAGTGTCGCGTCATCCCTAACATTGTATCTACAGGAAGCTTCCCGCCTGGTCGTCCCCATTGCTGCCGTCTACACCCCCTGAAAGAGAAGCCAGATTCTCCACTGCTTCAGTATGAACCGGTGACTTGCAAGCAGCCCTGCCGGGCAGTTCTCAACCCATATGCGTACGTGCCGTTGTTGACTTCGCCAGTCTTGCGCTGAACTGATAATCTCCGTCTAGCACCGTCGACATCCGCGCCCGGATTTGGATCTGTCCTTTCTGTCTGATGCGCAACCCTCTTCCGCCTCACTATAAGGACATTACGGAGAACACGATACCCCCCGAGCTCCACCCTTCCAGCACCACGATCGAGTACCAATTGGCGCGGCCAGCCCCTGCTCCACCGATCTTCCTGTTTGTGGTCGATACTTGCCAGGAGGATGACAGCCTTCAGGCCGTCAAGGACTCGCTCATCATGAGCTTATCCCTGCTGCCGCCGAATGCGCTGGTCGGTCTGATCACTTACGGCACAATGGTAGGAGCAACAACCCCGGTCCGGGATACAACAGTCGAATACTAACTTTGATCATTTAGGCCCAAGTTCACGAGCTCGGATACACCGAATGCGCCAAGTCGTATGTCTTCCGAGGCAACAAAGACTATACCGCCAAGCAGGTCCAGGAGATGCTAGGCCTTGCTCAAGGCGTGCGCCCTGGCATGCCTCCTCAGCAACCGCAGCGCCCTCCCCTCCCTCCAGCTGCCCGTTTCCTTCTGCCAGTTCAGCAGGCCGAGTTCCAGATTACCAATGTCCTCGAGCAAATGCAGCGTGACCCCTGGCCTGTCGCCAATGACAAGCGTGCCCTTCGCTGCACCGGTGTGGCTCTGAGCGTTGCGGTGGGCTTGCTAGAAACTTCTTTCCAAAATGCTGGAGGCCGTATCATGAATTTTGTCAGTGGCCCAGCCACCGAGGGACCTGGGAATGTGGTTTCTCCCGAGCTGAAAGAGCCAATTCGTTCGCACCACGACATTGATCGCGACAACATCAAGTATTACAAAAAGGCTGTTAAGGTAAGATCTTTGAAACTCCAGCTTGGTGTATTCCACCTGACCAGCAATAGTTCTATGACGCCCTCGCCAAGCGTGCCGCAAACAACGGTCACATTGTCGATATTTTCGCCGGATGCCTGGACCAGGTCGGTCTTCTGGAAATGAAGAACCTTTCCAACTACACCGGTGGTCACATGCTTCTCACGGATAGCTTCACATCGTCCCAATTTAAGCAATCATTTGTTCGCGTGTTCGACAAAGATGCCAACGACAACCTCCTCATGGGCTTCAACGCATCTTTGGAGGTCCTCACGACAAAGGAGCTGAAGGTCACGGGTCTAATTGGTCATGCTATCTCTTTGAACAAGAAATCGAGCTCTGTCGGCGAGACGGAGTGTGGTATTGGTAACACTTGTGCCTGGAAGATGTGTGGTATCGACCCATCTTCCAGCTATGGTGTATACTTCGAGATCGCCAACCAAGGTGGCCCCGCTGCTGTGCAGCCCGGCCCTCAAAGGGGTATGATGCAATTTTTGACATACTATCAGCATTCCTCTGGGCATTACCACCTTCGGGTGACTACCATCGCGCGTCCCCTTAGCGGACCTGCAGGCGACCCGACTCTAGCACAATCCTTCGACCAGGAGGCCGCTGCCGTGCTTATGGCCCGGATTGCCGTCTTCAAGGCTGAGGTTGACGATGGTCCGGACGTCTTGCGCTGGGTTGATCGGATGTTAATCCGACTGTGCTCTCGCTTTGCCGACTACCGTAAGGACGATCCTACATCGTTCCGTCTGGAGAAGAACTTCACTCTGTACCCACAATTCATGTTCCACTTGCGACGAAGCCAGTTCCTGCAGGTGTTTAACAATTCTCCCGACGAGACTGCGTTCTATCGTCACGTTCTGAATCACGAAGATGCTGGTGATTCGCTTGTCATGATCCAGCCCACCCTGGACTCCTACTCCCTTGAAGTGGAAGGCAGCCAACCCGTGCTGCTCGACTCTGCTTCCATTCAGCCCGCGCATATTCTCCTTCTTGATACCTTCTTCCACATCCTCATTTTCCACGGCGAGACCATTGCCGAATGGCGCAAGGCTGGTTACCACGAACAGGAGGGATACGAGAACCTTAAGCAGCTTTTGGAGCAGCCTAAGGAGGATGCCAGGGTTCGTAACTCCACCTTTTCCTCTTCTGTCGAGAAATCTTACTGATAGCTTTGCAGGAACTCATTGCCGACCGGTTCCCTCTGCCCCGTTTCATTGTCTGTGACGCTGGTGGATCCCAGGCCCGCTTCCTCCTGTCCAAGTTGAACCCATCCACTACCCACACCACCGGTGGGTATGGTGGCGGCGTGTCGGCACAAACCATCTTTACTGATGATGTGTCGCTCCAGACATTTATGGATCACCTGATGAAGTAAGTTCCCCGTTGTCCAACGAAGTTAAATTGTCTTATTTACTAACCGTCTCTAGACTTGCGGTGTCCGGTACTAGCTAGTTTTGTGATGAAAACGATAGCCATGAGAGCAAAGGGCGGTCTCACATCCACCCCTCGGGTCTTGTGTATCTTTAGCGGTGCTTGAAACTTTTTTTTATATTTGCAACATAGTTTGTAGTAGATTGAATGGATACCAAGGCACCAAGGCAACGCTACAAAACACCTTACCCGAACGGGTAGTGTCTAGTCATGTGATTGGGGCTTTACCCTAACGCACCCCTTTAACGGGTCTTTCGCTTAGAGCGCAATGGGTGGGTCCCCGGAGAACTTCTCATTAAATTTGACGCAACTTTCCTTTCCTTCTCCCTCATCCATCCCCTTCGACAATCCAAGGCAGATCGACTACCTCTCGCACTCGCCATGCGTGAGTATCATCCCCTTGGTCAGCCTTAATGGCGGCGGCTAATTTGTTTCTGTAATTCAGCTCCCAAGTTCGACCCCAATGAGGTGAAGATCATTCACCTGCGTGTGACTGGTGGTGAGGTCGGTGCCCAGTCTGCTCTGGCTCCCAAGATCGGTCCCCTTGGTCTGTCTCCCAAGAAGATTGGTGAGGACATCGCCAAGAACACTGGTGACTGGAAGGGTCTCCGTGTGACTGTCCGCCTCACCATCCAGAACCGTCAGGCTGCTGTCTCCGTCGTTCCCTCTGCCTCCTCCCTTGTCATCAAGGCCCTCAAGGAGCCCCCGCGTGACCGCAAGAAGGAGAAGAACATCAAGCACAACAAGTCCATTCCCTTCGATGAGATTGTTGAGATCGCCCGCACCATGCGCTCCCGCTCCATGGCCAAGTCTCTCCAGGGTACCGTCCTCGAGATCCTCGGCACTGCCTTCTCCGTTGGCTGCCAGGTCGATGGTCGCAGCCCCAAGGACGTCTCTGACGACATCCACGCTGGCGAGATTGATGGTGAGTTTTCGTTCTCTCCTTCCCTATTGTTGATCATTGTCTGACAATTTCATAGTTCCCGAGGAGTAAATTATTCTCTAGAATGGGAAAGAGGTGGCAATTTGCTTTTGTAACAGCATTGTCTCCTTAATGCGGAGGTAGTTGCGAAATACGAATGTCCCCTCAAAACACAAAAGCAAAAATGTTCATGAGTCATGACCTTGATACCTTTTTCCTTCGCGTTTCTTGCGAATTTTCGAATGAAAATTGATCATTCGCATTTCCTTTCCGGTTGTATACTTCCTTCCATGCCCGATCCTTCCATTCACTCCTCTCGTTTTAGCCTCATGGCGACGAGGATGGTGGAAGTCGTACTGCCCCGATGCAGCCAATTCTCCTTCGAGGAATCTCCACAACACTCTGGCCCTTACCGTTCTTTCCTTGCGAGGATTGGACATTATACTGCGTGGTATAGGCTTATTTTAAGTGGAGGAGAGCAAATGATCCATTACTCACCGCGGTAGACGGAGTTCGGCCTTCTGGTCGGGCTCGGTGGCTACAGTGGTCCATATACGGGTCTACATCCAAAGTCCAAGATTCGCTCTGGTCTCTGTAGAATGTAAGCGTCTTAGGACTTCCTGCTGAACTGGTCCCAATGCCTCGGGCAGCTGGCCGTCAGCCAATTGAATATCAATCAATGAATTTTGAATTCACTTTCTATCATTCCCTTTCTGATGAAGGCACCGCTCACGGTTCGCACTTCACATTTCGCATTTCGAGATCGTACGTAATTCAAGAGGCTGCACACGGCCTTCTACTCCAATGCAGGTGCTGCAAGGGCTGTCTGTGGATGGATGTCTGCCTGTATCGCTTCGTGAGGCACGATTGTCAACCCACGCCAGATAAGCACTTGGGCTGAACAGCTCCCATCGAGAGACTCCAGACTGCATAAATCCAGTAGATAATTCTTTTTGGATGAGAAGTATGTACTGCATAGATAGTTCAAAGATAATCACTTACGCATGACTCTCTCCACACATTTGAAATATATATTTATATCTTAGCATCCCAGTCTCGCACGGCAGTGAGCCTGTCTGCGCCATTATCCAGAGGTTTCCACATTACAGAATGCCAGAGTGACCTGAAACCATCAAACGGAAAACAGAAACCAGCGCAGAACCTAATCAATTCATGACAAACAGGCCTTGAGCAACCGGTCGCTTGACGAGAGGTTGTGATTGGATCCAGGACCGTATACCCGGGCCTTGTCCGCAGCACCTGGTCGCTCCTCCGGCCAAGAAAGAGGGAAAACAGAACGATAAAAGTGGAGCGTCAGCAAGACCACGCAGCGCATCAGTCAGACCCAGGAGACCGACTCCACATCCAGGACGATCATTGCTCGGATCACCCTGGCAAAACCGCTTGTTCGGCCATCTACTGGGGGTGGTGGGGACTCTGGGGCGGGAGCTGCATCGTTGGTGGTCCAGGAGGTGCACGGTGACTCTTACTGTATTTAGTGACAACACTTCATCCTGGGTCACTAGGCCGGGGAATATCAATGTTGGACAAATAAACGTCCCGGGCTCATTGAGTAGCTGTACCTGTTTCCACCCCCCTCGGCGCCTTGTATCACCCGACTAGCGTTGCAGACGTTGGGGCCCATACCTCAGTGGGGGGTAAGGTGCTAGGTTGAGTTTGCCGATCCTCTGGGACAGCAAAAGTCGTGGTATGGAAGATTCCATTCTTCCTCGGTGCGACCGTGGAGCGATATGACCATAACATAGCTGCCTAGCCACGCTTGGGGAGGGCTGGTGTGTAAACGTGATGGCTCAAGGAAAGTGGCGTTATATACGACGAAAAGGATAGTCTTTTGAGAAGAAAATTTAAAAGGACAGGGATTGGGGCATCCTTGCAACCCCAGAATCCACCGGGAAAAGGCAAAGGATGCAGCGGAGAGCACATAAGGGGCGCCTGTCACCGACAAGGAATTGACGGTGGCTGCAGGGCGCCTAGGAATGAGATTGAGATTATGACTTGGTGGATGTGGACGTAGATGAGGATGTGCATGTCACGCAGTGAATAGGGTAAGATATCAGCGACGAGGTCTCGACTCGATCATCACAGCGGGGCGTCACCGATCCATGACTAGTCGCCCGGGCGGAACCCATGGTCCACTGACGTTGTCTGAATGGAGACTTAGCCAGAGGGTTCAGCCGTTGGATCGAGTGGGTCAGTGGAGCTAAAGGTGCGACAGGGAATGAGATGGAAGATGAAGACGAATAAGGGGGCGGGAGGAGTAGGAACAGACGCTGAGAGTCTCGGGGGGATTGAAGTGTAGATTAAAATAAAGAGAAAGAATAGAAAGAGTAGAGTAGAGTAGAGTAGAGCAGACTCGATTGAAGTCGAGTCGAGTAGGTAATTTAGAAGATGATGATATGCCCTCCACTCGGCTTGGCTCAAGGCCCGCTATGTCTTTGACTTACTCTGCGACTCCTCTATTCCTCTTCCTCCTCCTCCTCCTTCCTCTCGACCTTCTGCTGTATTCTTCCCCTCTCTAATCTCTCCTCGCCTTCTCCCTTCTCTCCCCCCACTCTCCCCTCTCCCTCTCTTGTAACTATTCTCCTTTCTTTCCCAATTCTTGCCAAGATTGCCTGCATATCATTGCCCCCTCCTCGTCTCGGCCGCTAGCAGATCACCGCGCCGCCATCCTCCCTTGCGTCCGCCCTAATATCGAATCTTGTTCGACGTGGTCTCCCCTATTCTGTCCCGACCTTATCACCCTGCGGTCCCTCCAAGACGATACTGTGAGCCACCTTGCTCACTCCAGAACTGTGTGGCCATACGCATAATGAGGTGTCGGAAACGCTTTAAGGATGCTTGTTGATTACCTACTCGACTAATTCAAATCGTTTTTTTCTCGATCGCCTCAGCTCACCCGGCCGCGAAGGAGACGGACCGTGGTGGTCGAGGTGGTGAATGAGAGAGAGAAAGATGTTTCCGACCGTCGCGACCTTCCCTACGGTTCAGCCGCACCATCTTCACCATCATCCCGCATACGATGCCATACATCAGCCTCCCTACGACGTGAATGACCTCGCTTATTACTCACATAATGACCCTTCTGTATCCAATTTTAATTCAATATCTCACTCGCGCCTCCAACTGCCGCATCCCGTGCAACGCCTCGACCCCCGCGACACCACCGGCTCTAATTCGAACACAAACGCCGCCGGGGAACATGCGCTGAGGAGGAAGACCCCAAACGGAACTCTCGCTGCTGGCTATGACGGCACCCCCGGAGACGCTACGATTCAGCCTGCAACGAAGCACATCCTGGTTTCGCCGCTTGAGTCCGGGCACTATCTTCATGCGCAGACAGGGCTGCCAGACAACTGGCAGCCAATATCGCTCGACCAAGCCGCGTCAAAACACATGAATTTCCCACCCATCTTCAAAAACGAAGCCGGTAACCCGATCGCCGCAGGCGAGGTGATTCAGGATGTGAACGGCACCAGCTGGGTCCGTCCCGTCAACTACCCCCCAGGGGCGGACTCGGTACTAAATCAAAGCTTGCCCCTCCATGGGGCCCAGCGCTTTCTTCTGCATAATGGGGCCTATATTCCGACGGTTCTCCCTGCAACACTGCAGCAATGTGTTGGCCCGACAGCGTCTGCTGGCACCGGCCCATATGGTCCGTACTGGCCAGACGGCGCTTACATTCCCTACCGCCCCGTAGCATTTCGCGACTCGCGTTTCGGCTCACCTGGTCCAAACGGGCAGCCCCAGCCTCTTTTTGAGATAAACCAGCAGGTCTACAACCAGCCACAGATCCCACTGAACAGTCGCGCGGACTCGGGACTTGCATGGGGACAAAATGCACCTGGTATCTCGCCCCAGGGTCCCCTTATGAAAGCATTTCCTCCGCGACACTCGGAGCATTTACCCTTCCATATTCGCGCCAATCGTTCCCTCTCCTCTTACCCGAATCCTATAAATAATGAACATACGCCTTGGATTGCTCACTCTTCAACCCACGGGTTTAAATCCTCGGGAGTAGCGGTCGCTGCAAACACGGAGTTTAAAGAAAAGATTATGACTTGGGCACACAGTGTCTACGTTGATCTTCTCGCAACAATCCACCAGGCTCGTCGAAACAGCCTATCGAATGGGGGTGCAGATGGTCAAAATCCTCGTTTCCTGAAACCGAGCATCTACCCCAAGCCTCCGCGTCAACCAGGCCTCAATTTCTCGCAAAACACCAGCCCTGAACTCCACCGACACAACAGTTACCCATCCAGTCAATATGAGGTACAAAGGCAGAAAATGGGTGTTTCGGCGAACTCGCGAATGGCGGATCCCTCAGTGATTGCTCAAGGTCGACGTCCTTCATTGAACCAATTTCACCAAGCACATCGTGGATCAGACTCTCAAATGTACGATAGTGGGCGCTCTTCAGGCATGTCCGGTATGCGCTTCCCCAACAGTCTTCTCAACGACGGGTCTCCAGTCACCAATGCAGCGTCTGCTTTGGAAATGCTATCTCATTTATGTATGGAAAGCCATTGGGAATGGACTGATGGGATCCTTCTTGGTGGCTGTCTGGCTTATGGCTTGGGTGATTACAACAAAGCCATGCGTTGGTATTCTCGCATTATCGCACGCGATTCAACGTGAGTATTTGCATTTTCTCAAGCCCACATCCCCTCCTTTGATACTAACATGACACATACAGACATGTAGAGGCCATATCTAACCTTGCCGCTACCCTCTTGGCCCTTGATAGGCGAGAGGAGGCCTTGCAACATTGGCTTCGTGCCGTGAAGCTACGTCCGAGTTTCTTCGAGGCTGTAGAGCACCTGATAGGTCTTTTGTGCAGCAGTCACCGTGGCAAAGAAGCTGTCAACATAATCGACTTTGTTCAGTCCTCTCTGCGTCATCCGAAGGATGGAGATTGTTTCAAAACGGATGAGCATGCTAGCGAACCTGAGAGCGATGCCGAGAGCAATGTTTCTGATGCTTGCCTGTATGACAAAGTGTCTTTTGATTATGATGACGACGTGGGACACGCCCCGACCTCGAACCTGAGCTCGCCAGGTGCCACGCCTGTCGGCTTTGCCACAAGTGGATATGCCATCCCAGGCTCGGATAATGGGAGAATGCTCGCTCTGACCCACGCCAAGGGAAATATGCTCTATGCACTTGGCGACAATGCCGGCGCTGCCACTGCGTTTGAAGATGCTGTCTTGATCGCGGCTGGGAGGAGACGGCACGGTATCCAAAGTCTCATCAAACAGATCTTTGCCGCTTTCTCTCCCGGGTCGAGTAATGGCTACCAACAGCCAGAGTCAGATTCAGGCGAAAGCGTGCTCTTGTACCCGGACAGAGCTCTGCAGACTGCTAAGCTCGTATTCCGAGCTAGCAGTGGTACTCCGCCTGGTCTCCAATACGTGGCCGAGGGGATCTCCAGAAATGCTGCCATCTCAACCACCAGCAATTCTCTGCTCTCCCTCGCGAAAATTTATCAGGATGGGATGTCGACTGTTTCGTCCAGTACGCCGAAATCTGCACATGGCGTCCGGGATATCCTCGCCCTCTACTACCTCTCGCTCTCCCTGCAGCCTAGTCCGTCCACCGCTAACAACGTTGGTATTCTACTTGCTGGTATTCAGAATAATCCACCCGCCCGAGGACTGATTCGTCCCAATGGCGAGAGTCAACATCCCGAGATTCCTGGCGTCATCCCTGGAAGTGGCATTTCCCTTGCACTGGCGTACTACAACTATGGCTTGCACCTCGACTCTCGCCATGCCCACCTTTACACCAACCTGGGAAGTTTGCTCAAGGATATTGGGCAACTCCAAGCTGCCATTAAGATGTACGAGCAAGCTGTCCAGTGCGACGGCAATTTTGATATCGCGCTCGCAAATCTTGCCAATGCTGTCAAGGATGCCGGGCGGGTAAATGATGCGATTTCATACTACAAGCGTGCCGTCAAGGTGAACCCTGACTTTGCAGAAGCCGTGTGTGGGCTAGCCAATGCGCTGAACTCAGTTTGCAACTGGGTCGGCCGGGGGGTATTGTCCATGGGCAGGGCTTCCATGACAGATGGCATGTGGATGACAGGGGAATGTTGCGAGATGCTCAGAGCAACGACGCCGGTGCCGGCTGGATCAAGCGTGTTGTCGACATTGTCGATCGACAACTTCGGGAAGGCGAATACTGGGGTCGTGGACTGCTGACACCAAGCACGGCTGAGCATCTGTGCGCTCAACTGGCGGCGGCTTTGGACTCTGGCCGCTTTGCTTCAAGTCGGCAATCGTCTTTGGTCAAGGTTCTCCAGTCGTGGGCAGGGCAGAAATGGGAGGGATCGCGCATTGTCCGACTCATTGAGCGTGCAACCCGATCCATCACATGGCAATGGTACCAGGACCGCTATATTTACGGCAAAGACTACCCTGCCTCCAAATACCGTCGGCCGCAGCTTCCAGCATCGCTCACTGCGCCTAACGCGCCAACGGTTTTGCCTTTTCACACTTTCACTTGTCCGCTATCTGCCAAACAAATCCGTCAAATCTCGCAGCGTAACGGTCTCCGAATCTCTTCATCAACCCTTCGGCTGCCATGGCTTCCAGGCACCGTTTACCCTCCCCCGTCGCCGCCAAAACCTTTCCTCAAAGTTGGCTATGTCTCGTCGGACTTCAACAATCACCCTCTGGCGCATTTGATGCAATCAGTATTTGGATTGCACAATACCAAGAGAGTGAAGGCGTTTTGTTATGCCACTACAGCCAGCGACAAGTCTGTTCACCGCCAGCAGATTGAGAAGGAAGCTCCCGTCTTCCACGATGCGAGCGGATGGTCGGTCGACCGGTTAGTCCGGCAGATTGTTGACGACGGAATTCACATTCTGATCAACTTGAACGGTTACACTCGAGGAGCTCGGAACGAAGTGTTTGCCGCTCGGCCTGCACCGATTCACATGTCGTTCATGGGATTTGCCGGGACTCTTGGCGCCGAGTGGTGCGACTACATTCTGGCGGATCAAATCTCAATCCCACCCGAGACGTTGAGCCCCGGGCAACGTACTACACGCATCGAGGATCGTATTCTTGAGACGGATAATGGTGAAGACCTCGATGATTGGGTCTATGGGGAGAAGATTGTCTATACTCGTGACACCTTCTTCTGCTGTGATCACCGACAGAGTGCCCCGGATGCAGGAGAACGAATGCTCTCATGGGATGAGGAACAGACCCGACGTTGGAAAATGCGAAAAGAGTTATTCCCGAAGCTCAGCGATGATACCATCATTCTCGGCAATTTCAATCAGCTGTACAAGGTGAGATTCGACGATCAACTATGCATGTTCAGCCGCTAACAAGCCTCATCAGATTGAACCTACGACATTTCGAACGTGGTTGCGCATTTTGGCGCGAATCCCCAACGCCGTTCTTTGGCTGCTCCGGTTCCCTGAAACTGGTGAGAAGAATCTTCTGGATATTGCCAAGGCTTGGGCTGGCGACGAAACGGCTTCGCGGATCATCTTCACCGATGTAGCCCCGAAGAACACGCACATTGCGCGAGCGAAAGTTTTGGATTTATTCCTCGATACTCCCGAGTGCAATGCACACACGACAGCGACCGACGTCCTCTGGAGTGGAACGCCGTTGCTGACCCTGCCACGATACAAATACAAGATGTGTTCCCGTATGGCGAGCAGCATCCTAAGCAGCGCGCTGCCCCAAACCGAGGCCGGGTCACAAGCGCGCAAGGAGCTGATTGCGTCGTCGGACGAGGACTACGAGAACAAGGCCATCCGACTTTGCATTGATCTACAGTACATACCGGGCGGCGAGGGCCGATCGCACGGCCGCCTGGCGGATATGCGACAGATGCTGTTTACGCAGCGACACAGCAATAAGCTGTTCGACACGGCGCGTTGGGTGCGTGACCTAGAAGACGCGTACGAAGCGGTGTGGGCGCAATGGGTGAAGGGCGAAGAAGGCGATATCTGGTTATGATCTGCACAGCGAAATATACCCCTTGAGCGATCTTTTGTGTTTACTATGGTTTTTACATCTGGGTCATGATGGATTTGGGGGGGGGGGGGGGGGGGTTTGGAACTTTGGACTTTGGCGTTGGATATGATGTATACGTAAGGAAATCATGGGAAGCGCAGGGAAAATTGATTCTCTCCTCGATATAGATTGGGTGTCTCTGTTGTTCCGTCGGTCTGAATGGAGCCCGGAAATCAAGCTACTTTTCCATTGACGATGTCTGTATATATATTGACACTGTCCCTGGGTAATTGCGCGTGTGAAAACGACCGGGCCCTTTGCCGTCTGCCCGATATCATCTCTGGCAATGTGCACACGACCATCACCAGCCCTGGGAAGTCTGCTAGACTCCCGTACACCTATCTGCCTTCCTCGGCGTAGTTCCAGCGGGGTCGAAGTTCTGATTGAATCTCAAGTTACGTGCCTCACAATTTCTTTGACTCCAGCCGATCACTGAATTCCAACTGTATCAGGCCATGCCCCCCCCCCCCCCAGTATTGACTCCTCCCAAGAATGAAATCCAACACGATTTGAATACTTACCTAAGTCGGTACATGGTTGAGTTCATGACCAGCGGAAAGTAGATCGACATAGGACCGCATCGCTCAAATCTGCGATTATGAGCCAAGTGCACGAATCTATGAGATTCTCAGCATACTACTGTATGCCGTGTATTCCTGCCGATCGGCTCAACGCTCCCTATTTCCTCTTCTCCGCCTGTAAGTTATCAGCACTTCATCTAAAATAGGTCGTAGAGTGCGACTCCATATCCCCAAAGAAGCAGGTGATGGAGGGATTCATCATCTAGAACCTTTTGATCGAAAGCATGGAAGACTCAAAAATGAAGCTGGCGCACATGTCAGCGCCACGCTCTCCAGAAACTCAATTTTCTCCTTTAAAAGTCTTCTGGGTCCGCTTGATAAGGCTCACCGGTCTCCTAGTCAGTGTTTCCACTCGCGGGTCTGGTTGACTGACTCGTATCGAAGCCGTGAAACTGGATGGTTCCATTCTCCTACGCTTAATGTCGGACCTTTTAAAGCCCCCCCCTGACGTTCCTAAATTTGGTGTCATTCACAGTACACACAGACCTAAGTGGACACCTGGTCCCCAGTATGAAAGCCCCCCCCCCCCCCCCCCCAAGTGTACGGGTACGCACCAGCCAGGGCACACGCCCGCCGGTGGTCTATTCTTTACGAGTAATTCCAAATATCCCATTTCAATCCTGTCTCGAGGGTCCTCTGTGCGCTACGGCGAATCCTCATCGCTCAGCTATCGAGTCAGATAGCGATGACTATAAGGCGTATTTGCCGTGGGTCCCCTCTTGCGGTGTCTTCGATCGTCTAGTGTCTTGACCCATCCTATAGTGCCCTTATCGAGGCGCCATGGATCCGATCTACCGATCGGATCGGGAGCCTTAAATTAAGAAAAAGAAAAGAAAAATAAACGAATTCCTCGTCGTGGATTCCGACAGGCGGGTACCTTTTCTCTGCTAGACTTGTTTGGGCATAACGTGCCGATAGCACCGAGATCCTCCGTCGACCAATCAACGGGGGGTAATTCCCAGTATTTGAAATCTCAACAGTGGCAATGTCAGTGCTAGTGTCAGTGCCACTTGGCTTGTGCTGAATCTTATTTTCTTCTCTTAACTGTCAATTGTAAAATAAAAAAAAGGGGGGGACTCTGAGATACAGGTATTTCTTGTTTTGAAGAGATAGAGAGAGAGAATATAGAATAGTGGTCCAGTGGTACACGCTACCCTACTTTTACTCACCCTCTCAAAAAGCCATAGTCATGGCTACGGCTACGGCTAAAGGCTAAGCCCTAGTTACGCTACATGTGACAGAAAGCAAGAAACCTAGGAATTACGACGTATCGAGTGTGAGAAAAGAAAAATTGACCCGCGACCAAGTTAACTGCGTCGTCAGTGTCGATCGTTCGATCCGGTTACAGAAGGGGGATATCCGATAGTCTGGGACATAACGGGCGAAACTGGAACCCCGTGTATTGTCACCGCTACGCCCATCTCTGGTTTTCCCCCCTCCTCTCCATGCTTCCCCGTTGCACCCAATCTCAGCCAAAGATCGGGTTCACCCCCTGATCCGGTTATGGGCGACCCATGGATCCAGACCTTTAACGGCCCGTGTGTGTATGTGTGTGTGGATGTATGGATGCGTTGGCTACATTACATATTACTTACCAGGGTGAAATTGCTAACCCAGATCGTGAGAAGCTCTATCCTGATCATGATCCTGATCTTCCGTCCTGGTTCTGGTTCTGGTGACGACGCTAGTAGACGGTCGAACTATGACCAACTTTGGACTTCTTGGTCTGCGCATCTGTCTGGGAGACTTTTTTTTCTATTTTCGCTCAGTTTCTGTCTCGTCTTAGCGGGCCGGACCCATAATAATTATTTTTCCTTTTTTTTCTTTGCGTCCCGTTTCAACGGTATCGAGTGTTTGATCTTTTGCCGTGCTATGGGGCTGGGAAGGGTCGGGATGATAGATTACCGGACAATTACCATAAGATTCCAAATACTCACTTCCCGCTCTGGTTGCGATCTGCTGAGACAGTCCTGTTCCAGGGTCATGATTCGATCGGACGGTCATTTCATATCACGTCGACAGAATAGAACACAATAGACACTATGGGCACTTTTCGACGCTATTGAAGTTATTGGATTTGGTTGGGCTGAAGGTTGGCGTAGCTGAGTCCAAAGAGGTACATGCAGCCTGCATGGTGCAAAACCCCCAAGCCACCAGCCAGGGAAAATCAAGAAAAAAAAAGAAAAAGAAAACAAGAAAGATCAAAGTAAAATAAGAAAGAAAAGAAACTCAATACAACAGACAAAAAATTTACAAGTATAATCATGATAAAAGGAGAACGAAAGGCACTCTCGATCGCAGCCACAGTGGAGATCTGAACTAAAGGTAACAAGGGAACGAAGGAACAAGGTAAAAAAAAACACAAAAGGCACAACAGGCACATTCGGCAACGGGAATTCAAAGTCCGATGCAGCCCCGCCGTTCATTCCGTCAGCGAGTTCCTCGATCCAGATCACAATTGGCCCGCAGGTCTTCGCGCGAGCCCAAAACGGGGTTCACGCCGGCTTCTGACTCGTCGGGTCGTGAGGCGAGGGCGATCGCACTAAAGTGGTTGGTGGCGCCCGTTGCAGCTTGGGGGCCCTGATGCAGCAACGGACGAACCTCGTTTAAACTTTGCAACCGCCTTGTCTTCGTCACGGTGCAGCCGAAGGTGTACGATTTTGGGCAGCATGCGTCGTGGGTGGGGTTTTGGTCCTTGCGTGGGCCTCGTGAGTCGAGGGATCTGGGACTAGGATGGGCGATGGAGGATGGGGACCTTTTTGTTTCCCCCCCACGCCGGGAGGGGGTGGTGTGGTAGTAGTGTAGTATTGTAGTATTGTATTACTGTAGGATCTAGTACGGGTACCTATGGGAGTTATTCTGCGGTGCTGTAGAATCAAGTATACTTGTAGTAGCCAAGTCCGTAGTCTCGAGTACCGTCCTATTTGGGGTCTGATCTTGTCTTTGGTGCTGTAGAATGTAGCACTGCAGTTCTCAGACAGTACGATCCTAGACTTCTCTCCTATGCGAATCTCATTCGCACTAACTCCAGACTACTTTGTTCATAGAAAAAAAAAAATAGGAAAAGTCAAGTCGAAAAAATGGATTCTGACAAGGGTATTATGCGATCCAAAAAGAAACATCCAGGCGGACCCGCCAGTCTCATCAAAACGCCCAGAAATAATGAGCCACAATTATATAAACCCCGCTTGACCGAAATAAACAGAGAGAAGAGAAAAAAAACACCCATATTTTGAGTTCCGAGTCATGATAATACACATTAGAGTACAAAGGAGAGTGGACCAGAGAGGGCAGAGAGCGAGCGTGGGGGTGGAAGACGGAGAGGGTGTGAGTGAAGCACATGTACAAATAGGCCAGGACGCGAATCGTATGTCGGCCCAAGGGCGGGGGGGAATAGAATATGGAACAAAACGAAAATCGTAAACATCATCACAAACGCCTCCGCTCTTGATTTTAATTGAGCAGATTGTTGACTCCCATCCGCGTATCGCGGGGGGTTTCGGGTCTGGACCAGGTCTTGGGCATATCGGGAGGCTGGTGCCAGGAGGCGAGCGTAGACTGGTGCTCCATCCATCGCCGCTTAGAGGCAATCTCCGAGAGGGATTCGAGCGAACGACCCGGGTAGCTGGGCGAATCCTCGACCACCTGCACCGAGGTGCTTGGGCGCCGAGCGTCGTAATGGGAGACAACCGGCAGCAGAAGCATCTGGGGAGAAGGGAGGGTGCGGGGAGACGAAGAACAGACGGAGTTCTGGTCCGAGACCATGGAGGGAGGTTCGATCGAAGTGGCATGGGAGACCTCTGAAAAGGCCGGGGATGTCAAGGGGGTTTCAATGGGGCGGTTGATCGAGGGCAGTGTATAGATTGGAGAGAGTTGACGGGTGGTGGAAACGGACTCGCGGCGGGAGAAGGTCTCGGACTCGACGGGCGAGTCCGCCCATGGACGAGTCGAGAAGCGTGGCCGCGAGGGGCTCACAACGGAGGCGCGGGCATAAGGTGCTTCGATACGGCCGCTGAAGGTGCGCGAGGCGGTGGGTGTGGACAGACCACGGCGTTTGCGGTTCATGCTGCCGTTCCACCAGTTCTTGACGGCGTTGTCACTGCGGTTCCCCAGCCGGCGGGCAATCTCCGCCCAGCGCTTGCCCATCTCATTGACCATGCGTTCGATCATCAGCCCCTCGTCGGAAGAGATAGGCTCCCGGTTGAGCGATGGTTTCAGGTTTTGGTGGAAGCGTTCCCGACATTGCTTGGGCGACCGGTAGGCCATGTGCTGGGAGATGCGAACCCAGTTGTTGGGGCCTTGTTCACGAACGAGTTGCAGAAGAAGCTGGTCTTCTTCGGGGACCCAAGGTCCTCGACGGTGAGCGGGAGCCATGTGGAAGTGGTAGAAGGTAGAGGTGGATGGTTGGATAGGGTGAATGTGGTGAAGTAAGGACAAAGAGACAGCCACCAAGAGCAGCAGGCGATAATTATATCTGCAACCCAGGGGGACGGGTCCAAGGAAAAATGGCCAGCTCCACTCGCACACGCTATAGGAAGAAGATCACGATCCAAGATCTCGGAGCTGACAGTTCGGAACAATACACGTATTGACGTATGTGTAATTATTTACTGGTACGCTCCACCATGTTCCCATGGCTCACAGGAGATCATAATAAACATCGGACCTCTCTCGTAATGTCTCGCTCCTCAAGATATTTGTGGGAAAAAAAAAATAATATGAAATAATAAAAATTCTAAACTAATTCTGCCGATTCACTTATAGTGTTCCTCTCCCCTGGGTTTTCTATGTTCTGACCATATCTTAGGAACAAAGACAAAAATGCTCCGGCGATCGTCAGTACGACCCGGGAATCCGGGCTGAGGAATACCGTAAAGATCGGAGGGATCGACCCTGAGCCCCGTTGTTGGAATTCCAAATCACTGCCCGCACTAAAGAAAAAGCTATTTTTTAAAATCGTCCGAGCGTAAAATAAAATCGATTTAAACCCCAAACAGGAACTGTACGGTTCACCACCCTGGTCACCTCGGATTCTACAGTAGTAATCTTCAGTGCAGACCCAAGGCGTCGGTAACGCGAAGAGCAAAGGGGGTCCTAGAAATCGGGTTTGTTCAGGGTATCCTGGTCCTAGGAGGAATCTCGCTTCGTGTACCGTCTCTTTATTTCTTTCTTTCTTTTTTTTTTTATTTGAAATGTCATGTAAACCGCGACTCTTTACGAGATGTAATAGATTCCCCTGCTCCTCGCCCCGAATATACCCAGAGGGGAAGACTGAGTATACGTGTATACGAGTGGTCCCCCCTGACCATATACCCAGAGAGCCAGAGCCAGAGCCAGAGCCACAGCCAGGGGCAGATCTGGCTTCCGAACCTGACAAGCGAGCGGTTAGGAGGGTCGTTGCCCCAGTCCTTTCTCAGCCAGCCCATGCACGACACTCACGTCCGATCGTGTTCGATCCACGCACCATTCGCCTAACTCGCCTCGTCATTGGTTCCATCGGCGGTTTCCAGACCTCTCACGGCAACCCACCGTGGATCCCGAGCTCGGATCGTAGTGACAAATTCCCTACACTAAAAGGACAATTTGAAAATATGGGGAAATTCCCTGACTCAACGGAACCTCCGTCAGGAGCTGACAATGACATGGGCCCCTCCGAGCAAGTCCGACAGGAATGTGGATCGAGCGTTATAACTCCTTTTTTGACCTTTTTCCATTTTCTCTTTTTCCCTTTTTCTGTCTTTTTAATTTCCAAATTTTTTTTTTTTTGGGAATGTTTGAGATGGGACGTTGTGCCTTGCAGACTGTCTCTGAGATCCAATCATCCCGTCGTCACCGTGATAGCCTCCCGTCTTCCCCTTTGACAGAACCCGTGTCTGCTCGACCTGCAGGATCTTGCCTTCGCTTTTGCAGGGGAAAAATAAAATAAAATAAAAATGAAAAAAATTAAAAACTAAGGGAAAAGGAAAAATTAATTAAAATAGTCAAGAAACATACAACAAACAAAAGCAAAAAACCGGAGGACAACTAGAACAAAGAAAGAAAAAAGAAAAAAGAAAACGAAAATGCATGGACCACCTGCCACCTGTCACTATAGCCCATGGGCGATCCCCGTGACGTGGATGTATTGACTGCAGGCCGATCTGATCGTCTCTCGGCTGCGCGCAATGGGCCCCCTGGTAACCAATCTATTTCCCGTCCCCCTTCATCCCACTATTCCCACCCTAACGCCCTGGTGTACCGGACTTGGGATACCTCGATGCCTCACCTTCGATCGAGGCTAAGAGAGATCGCCGTTCCGTGAGATTACCATTTTGAGAGACTCGCATCTGGTTTTACCCCTCCCTCGTCCTCCCCTGTTCCCTCCACTTAGGTGGAAACCGTTGAGCGATGTTGTCGCAAGCCACACCTACCTTTTTCTTTTTCTGGCCCGGGAGGTGTGTGTTTTACATCCCTCCATCCCTCCCCCTTCTCTCCCAAATCCACTTTTCGCCTAGCCTCGCCCTCGTTTCCCTATCCCTTCCACCCCACCGTAACGAACCTCTTAACCTTTGTCCCCACGCGTCATTGGCCCCAGGATTTGTCACTCTGGATCCGGTTACTTGTTCAGGAAGGGATGCACGGGTAGAGACAGATTTTGTTGGCAACACGATGCTTCATTAATTCCGGACGGGATGCTCCAGTCTCAGTCCCAGTTCCAGTTCCAGTTCTAGCTCCAGCGCGATCTCGGAATAGATTAAGGGGAAGTTTGAAGCAGATATTATTAGCCTTCCACCGGGAGAAGGTGTAGCGCGTATATACGGTGGAGCTGAGCCTGTGCTTCTATTTCAAATCTGAAATTCTATGGCAGGTTCCAAAGTTCCGTTGCAAGTGCAAGGTACAAGTTAATTCGAGTCATGCAAACTTCTTTAAAAATTCGAAGTTTATGGGGGGCGGATGAAGATTTTCTGAATGACGAATTACCCATGTGGGCAGGATCAAGAACGTGTGGACCGATCGGATTTCCATACCTCTGGGAAGGAAAAAAAGCCGTTGTCAACAGGATGAACCCGACCTCCTGGGATGCAACATCGACTAGGGTATTCCCGAGATTGTGACAGGTCATGGCTTCCCTCCGCCAATCACTATGCCGGAAGGTATTTGAGATATATCCCTGTCGTAATGCAGGGATCAACGCTGATCGCGCCCGTGCACGTTGAGACTGGAATGTAGTGGTTTCTCCTTCTCTCCCCTCCCCTGGACCCTCAACGGGTGGTAAGAAGAACAATCCAATACGCTAGATGCACTATATCCCGTGGGACGGGATGCGTTTCGCCCTGAAACGATCAAAGAAATCAACAGAGGGGCCAAAAATAAATTCCTCTACAGTAAAACAAAGGTGGAGCGAACGGCCTCGCAGCCGTTTCCCGACTGTCGGGTTCGCCGCTGCGTGGCGCGGGCCTATGCGGGTGTCACGTGGTTTGACTGGAAGCCCGGGGAGGGGGAGGACACTGTTCGAAGCCATAAGCAGATGGATCTGGAGAGAGGGGACTCGGAAAACCCCTGCAAGTCCTACGACGATTATTGACAATAGCAAGCGATCGTAGCTAGCATTGAGTCTAGACATACTCACAAACACTGGCAGTTTGCCCGGTTTTGTGGATGTTGATTGGCCGATCATCGGGGTTTAGATGTCGGGGACCATCACGTTATGATGGTGCCCGAGGCTGTGGGAAACCGTTTTGACGCACCACGCTCCTTTTGGTCGCTTCAGGCCCTGAAACTTCAGGCATGATTACGAGCCTGACCAGTCTGTTTTTGACTTTTTTTTTTTTTTTTTTTTTGTTCTGCTGCGCCTGTACCTAGGCATACCATACCGGGGTCTGGCCGAGTGACGTCGACCCAGGACTGGAAAGGGACATAGTTCCCGAAAAAGCGGGCAGCAGCTTCTGGACTCGAGAGAACGGGCCTTTGCCCCACCGATAACCTGGCCTTGGCTGGGGATGCGTTTGACAGCGGTCCCACGAACCAGTTCGCTTCTTGCCCCCCCCCTTCCTCTCCATTCCCGTAGTGTCCGGACAATAGACCCAAAGTCAAAAAGCCACACGGCCAAAGGAAACTAAAAAAAAAAAGGGGGGAGGCACAGACAAGGTTTACCGGACTATACACCTAAATGGACTTGCTGCCAGGCGGTCGCTAAGCTGCCACAACGTCCAAACCGCTCCGAGACTATTTGGGTTTGACACGCCCATTCTCCCAGTCTGGGAATTCGAGCGTCAATCGATGGGGAATGCCACTGCTGCGTCAACCAACCACAACTGCTTCCCACTCCCGGCCCAACCCTATCTACCCGGTTCAAAACTCAATCGGACTTTGTCCACGAACTTCTCAAGGTCCTCAACCTCTGACTGGGGAAAAAGGTCTGTACTGTCATCGTACTTTTCGATCCTAGACCTGCGACCGTTAGGCCATCTGAAGTCCGAACTATGGACCAGGTCACTTGTCAGCCGTCACTGGTGACATATCTGGATTCCTGTCCCTCGGTCCCTGGTCCCTTTGTCCTTGTGCCCTGTTCCTTGTACCGTATTCTCGTTGCCCCCTGCTCTGCCCTTGGCCCCCAGGGCCCCGGTTCAATACAGTGGAGTTGGGGCCGGGCTTGCGCCATAGCCATGGTCATTCTAGCCGGGACATTTCAAACACTGATCCATGGTGTCGGTCTTCCTCCAACCCCGTCCTCGTACAGATGCCGCGTGAGGAAGGGAGGCCAGGGTGGGCCCGTTTGAGCCGCAGTCAGGGGGGAGGGGCCAAGCTACCCGTTCTGATTTGTTATTCGCATTTGCTGAACTTGGACCTTTGCCGTACCACTTCGACCCGTTTGGGTGTTTCAGGGCGAGCTCCGTCCGTGGAATTGAAATCGTGGGCGTTGTCTGGGTCCGATCTCTGGTTTCTGGTTTTTTTTTTTTTTTTTTTCTGTTTTTTACCGTTTACGATGTTTCGTGTAGGTTTCCTGTCCCGGGAGTTCGCCGCCTCGTGAGATTCCTCTTCGTGAAGCGCTCCTAGCTAGGTCCGAATGGGACCACGCCCATGCTCGGCTTTCTCCACATTAAACGCTATGATGCAATACTCGGACAAGCCGAGCTTGTCCCCTTTGAATGGAATCGGGACTACACGTGACTAGCGCGTGTTAGGTGTGGGGGGCCCGGTCTAGGGCATGAGCTGTTTTTAAGGCGCAAAGCTTGAGAGCCTTGACAACCTTGGGAAAACGCGGAACCTGGGGACCTTGACCGACAGTAGAAGTAAGCAGGACTTCTGATCGTTCTCAATCGATAGAAGCAATCTGCGTTGGTTATTTGGTTCCTACCCCCCTCAACCCTGTTCGTCTGGCCCGGCTCGTGTTCGCCTTTCTCTGTGAAACCACGGAAAATGGCTGTCTCCTGGGATTAAAAAGGTCTAGAGCGAACACATGGTACACGGGTACACGATACATATGCGGACACCTGAATAGAGCCAGAAAAACGGCGGGAAAAACTCAAAACCAGCTCGAGAACCTGGCAGCAAGCCTCATGCACTCCCCACCGGGTTTCGCGATCGATCCGTACCACTATAGCCGGTGGCGTCCACCATGGTACGCCACACCAGTGAGATCGCAGCACAAACGAATGGCCCCCTTGCTGCCGTCCACTCACGGGCACTTCGTGGCGAAACTGCCACAATACAGCACACATGGGGGAAGAGGAGATAATTTACCGCGGGTAACTCGTGGAGTGAGACCGGATGTAAGGGTAGGAATAGGAAGGTTGGAAGATCAGACGATCAAGGCGATCAGAAGATCAGAAGATCAGCGGTTGTGGATATGCAAGGTTTGGCCTCGATTTAGCTTTTCATGGCTGGACGTTATTGCTTTTCTTTACGGCTTCTCATGCACCCTAACACTTTTTGCCTTCCCAAGCGGTCCACGGTTGCTGCATTGTGCATACAACACCTACCGTTACCATATTATCTTCTTTGTCGATTTCTATTCTAGTATTTCGTTTTCGGATCTTTTTCTTTTTCTTGATTCTATTTCTCTTTTCCTTGTTTATTTCTTGGTTTTGATTTTCTCTTTTTTTAATTCTACTAAATACAATGCAGTTATTGAGAGGTTCGTGCCAGACCCAACTCCATGGGTAGCACCATGTGGCCTGCACCTGGGAACCTGCAGCGTGGACGGGCAACGGGTCTCCGCATGTCTCAGGCACCTTTCAGATGCAGTGTTCACCCCCGTGCTCACAACTCATCACTCACTGCTCGCATGTTTCCCTCTGTTTGCTGATCTCTCTGGGGGGGGGGGGGGGCCTGGACTCGATGCTTCCTCTCGGTCCTTTGAGACGCTGGAACACGCGTGTCTCAGCTCGGGTATGTGCTCTGATTTCCTCATCTGGCGGTCTCGGGTCACACGGCTGGACGGTGTCTCATAGGGTCAGTGCACCATATGGCGTGGTTCCTGTATGTCTCGTTGCCGACACGGCGCTTGATGCGTAGATTTTCCAGTCTGGGCTGAGCTGCATGGATTCAAACTTACAAATGGACTAGTTGTATGGGGAGTCCTCGTACGGCCTTGAATTCGTATGAGGTCTGACAGAAACTTGAAATTCAAGTCCCAGAGGCAAAGCTGAACGCAGCAAAACTAAACCGAATCATCCTGTCCCCGTTTGGAGCGGCAAGCTGACTTGCCCTGCAAGCGAGATCGAGACATCATCCACAATTAATGGCCCACACGGTAGAAGACGGGGAGGGTTTCAATCGGACAGTCCACCTGAACTTCCCTGCCGCCCTGATAGATCATCGGAACACCCTCACAGATGGCGCTCAACTTACCCCAGAGTGTCCAATATGCACCCGTGGGAAGATAGACGGTGACAGTGCGCTGTCCAGGTTCCATGACTGGCACCACCATATATCGAGATCCAAACATGTACTGCGTTTCAACCTCCCAAGCTCGTGGATCCTGAGGGAATTCATAGAATAAAGTACGCATCACTGGGGTTCCCTTCTCGTGAGCCTGTTCCATCAAACTTCGAGTATACTCCCGCAGCTCCTCTCGCACCCCAATGAACTTCTTACAGATTTCGTATACCTCCGGCCCGTACGACCAAACCTCGTTATCTGCTCCACTGGCAGTCGGTTGCCCCTCAGGCTTTGGCTCGCGGTCTCCGTGAAGACGCATCACCGGACAAAACGTCCCCCATTGGAACCATCGGGTGAATAACTCTCGAAATGCTGGGTCATCAGGATCACCACCATGGAATCCACCGATATCCGTCGTCCACCAAGGAATCCCAGCGAGCCCCATGTTCAAGCCTGCTGCGAGCTGGTTCCGGAATGAACCCCAGCTCGAGGCGATGTCTCCACTCCATACTAATGCGCCATACCTCTGCGATCCGGCCCATGCACATCGAAGGAGATTGATTATATTCGTCTGACCCTCTGCTTGCATTCCTTCGTAGAACCCGCGAGCATACTCTTTCGGGAAAATATTGCCAATTTGCATATTACTTCCTGCATGGTAGCGGTAGATGTCAAAGTCATAGATAGAGTACTCGGGCTCAGCTTCGTCTAGCCAAAAGACCTTGATCCCGAGATCATAGTAGTTCTTTTTGGCTTGGCTCCAGACGAACTCACGGGCTTCGGGATTCGTAGCGTCAAAGTGCGTGATATCATCGTTGCACTGCATTGCAATACGCATTCCGCGATCGTGCCGGATAAGTAGCCCACGCTCTAGCATCTCGGAATAGTTCACAGAGGCAGTTTCCACGGTCGGCCAAATAGAAACCATGAGCTCGATCTTGAGCTCCCTTAGTTCTTTCATCATACCGGCTACAGTGTACACGTCAGTATTGAAGCCAGATGATCGAAATTACTTGTACTCACCAGGATCCGGCCAAAATTCCGAATCGAAGCTCCATTCCCCTTGGTGCTTCCAGTGGAAGAAGTCAATCACAATGAGATCAATAGGGATTTCCCGACGCCGGTACTCTCGAGCTACATTGAGTAATTGTTCCTGGTTCCAATAACGCAGCTTGCACTGCCAGAAACCGAGACCATATTCAGGCATCATGGGCACGTATCCAGTTACACCTGCATAGGCTTCTTCAATGGCAGCCGGCGTGTCGCCCGCGACGACCCAGTAATCCAGTGCTCGGGTGGAATATGCCTCGAAACTCATTACATTCCGGCCCAGTATCGCTCGGCCAATGGCAGGATTGTTCCAGAGAAACCCATACCCGCGAGACGAGACGGCGAACGGCACACTCGCCTGCGAATTACGCTGCGCCAGCTCGAGATCCGTACCTTTCAGATTCAGATACGGCTGCTGGTACTGACCCATACCGAAGATCTTCTCATTCGGGTCCAAAGACTCGAAGCGCATGGTGAGATGATAGTCCCCGCCGAGAATAGGTCTGAGCTCGCGTGCTTCGATTTCCAATGCACTGCATTTCGGATCGCGTGGGTCTCGTCGGTGCCGGGCATACTCTTCAAGGAGCTTAGTCCCGTTCGAATCATAGATAATGACCTTGCCTAGTGGTGAAACGGTCGCTTTGATCTTTCCATTCGTGATACTTGCTTCTCCCCCAGTAGGGATATCTATCATGGGACGAAGGCCGCTGGGTTTGGATAAAAGAGCCCAGTCCTCTGTTGGCATGGATGCGAGCTTCGTAGCTCGCACACGCAAGGCATTATCGCCCCAGGGTTGGATCCAGAGGAGATGGTCATCGAAGCGAAATACAAGCTTGTCTTCTTCCGAAAATATCATTTTGGTTGTCAATATGTTTTGCTCGGTTGAGAAGTTTGTTATGAGGGGGTTCCAAGGAGGGGTTGCCTCTTTGACGCCTAAACGCCTAGGTGGACAGTTCAGCCCCATGCACTTGTACGACAGGGATTCGCTTTTCTCCTTGGTGGGAATAATAGCTTAATCTCCCTTGAATTAGTAAGTCTCTTTAGTGGAGAATCAAGATGAGGGTCCGACAGTCGAGACTTGACGTGCGGGGTTGGCCTAAATTGACTTGCATCACACCTGTCATTCAACGCGTCTTTTCTTCGTCATTTCCTCACTGCTGAGTTGATTAGGCACGAAAATACCGTATAGTAAATTGGACGCCCGGGGCAGACGTTTTTCAAGGTACGTCTGACATTGGATGGCATGCCGTCAATATTCCCTTCTACCTTTCCACTATTAATAGCTAGCGCGGTCCGCTCGGTATATGGTATGAGGCCTAAGACAGAGCCTACAGCGATCCTCGGGTTCAAGACAATGAATTTTAGGCTCGCAATCATTAGCATTGATGAAATGTTGGGTAGTAAATGCGATGTTCGCTCAAGAAAAGGCGTCCATTTTGATCGAATTTGTATGGCCAATTCAAACAACCTGTACAGTGACAAACGTGCCCAACGGAGCGCAAGTCCTTTAAAGATTCATGATTGAGGTGTTGAAATGAGCTCTCGGCATGGTACGTCTGAGCCTTTTTGCGAATCTCCCTTGTCTAGCTACGTAAGGGAAATGAGACGATGCAATAAATAATATTAAACACGATTTGGAGACTGAGAGTGTCTCTTTTTCCACAAGGATAAAGGGTCTCAGAGGAGAGACTTCTAAGACTCTTAGATTAAGGTAAAGTCTCTCGAGCCGTGAGGGTGCCTAGCTCTTCCTCTCCAGAAAGAGCGGAAGTGAGTTTCTGGAGTTACTGGTGAGGATGCGTAAAACACATGACATGAAGCAAAGATATACATCTGCATCGACCGGCCATATATAAGTGAAACAGCCAATGAATAAATTCTCATATGAAAAGGAAGATGAACATGGAATTCTGCAAGCCACACAATCTAGCCAATTTCCAAGGTAGCTACTGATACATTAAAACCATAGCAAAGGAGAATAGTTGCCAAGTCAATGCTGCCAGGTCCCCCACACGCTAAACCTGATTAGGCATGACGCAAGAAGCTCGCGAGGCGCTTTTCGGCCTCCAACGCTGAACATCTCCCCTCTCACTTCGCTGAGCCATCTCCCTCCATTCTTCCGACTATCTCTAGTCACACCATGGCAGCAACAGCTGTAAACACAGGAGATCAATACCCTGTTGCTGACGCTTCAATGGACATTGACATGGATCTTGACCTGGGCCCGGAGCCCGAGCCCGAACCCGAGGCTGAACCCATCCAGACCGTGAGCGCCCCGGCGTGATTCAACTGCGTTCATGTTCGGCAAAGCGAATATGTACCAATTTACTGACTCCGGTAGGATGCGATTACGCCAGAACCAGCCATTGACCCGCTCACCGAAGAGGCGTTATACGAAAAAGTCCACGTTCGTGGCGTCGACGAATTATCTACCGACGATATTAAGCAATTTGCCAGCAGTCACTTTACGACAGAGACTCCATCGCGTGTTGAATGGATCGACGATACCTCTGCCAACTTGATCTACTCTTCTCCCGACATCGGTCTCCAGGCGTTGGCAGCCCTCACACAGGTCATAGAGGAGGAAGATGCCTCAGCCCTGCCACCTTTACGTTTACGGTCGGCCAAGCTCCTCGCATCTCATCCGGAGTCCGTTCTACTCGTACGATCCGCCGTCAAGTCCGACCGCAAACAAGCGCGTGCATACGAAAAGAGTCGTTTCTACCTGATGCACCCTGAGCATGATCCCCGCGAGCGCCTACGTGATGAACTCTCACACCGAAGACGAGATGATGACGAGGAAGGCTATCGACGCCGCCGATTTGATGATCGCGAACTGCGCCGGCGCAAGGACCGCGACCAGGATCTGTTCGGTGCCAATATGTACGACGATCAACCGGCGAGCCACTCCGACTCGGAACGTGGCCGTGGGAGTCGGAGGCGTCGCGACCAACAGGACTTATTCCCCGATGATGATCGTGCTTCTGGACGGCTTCGCAACCGTAGTGCTTCTCCAGGTCGGGACACTCTTGATAAAGCAGAACGTGTCGATCGATCGAACGATACTCGCAGGCGATTCCGCGAGCGATCTCCGCAGCTTGACCGTCGAAACAAAGGCAAGGAGCTCTTCCCAGGAAGTGGAGACTCTAGCGGACGAGAATTATTCCCCAACAAGCCAACCTCCAGCTACATTAAAAAGGAGCTTTTCCCTAGCAAAGCAAGCAACCACCGTCGTTCGGACGCATTCGATGCCTCAGAAGACGCAACAGATCTTGGACGAAGGATCACAGTTCCTGGAAACCGTGGGGTTGAGCTTTTCCCCGACTCCAGCTCCCGTCGTGAAGAAGACCAAGGCTTTGCGATTCGAGGCGCATCTCACGGCATGTCAATCAAAGGCCGGGGCGCTTCCGTCCGTGAGCTGTTCCCGGACAAGTTCAACCAGAATAAGAATGCCGGAAAGGAGTTATTCGATGAAACGCTGGAAGGGCGTGGTGGGCGCCGACGGAGAGCAGAGGACATGTTCAGCTGAAATTGAACATGCAACAAATGGAGACTGGGCGTTTTTCAATGGCTTCATAGATCCTGGACAGCGTGGTTGAACATGGCGTTATGTAAATGGGGCTTGGAGAAGGGGATTCGAACAAAAAATCGCATCTCTATTGATCTGAGAGTCACAACATTTCACAATAATATAATGAATAAATCTCGAGCTACCAAATGCTTCTTGCAGCCATCATTAAAACACTTAAAGGTATCGATCCATCTAAATGAGACACCGAAATGCAACTGACTTTAGAAGACAAGAGTCAAAGTTGCTTGAAGTGATCCATTTCCTCAGCGCGCGATCAATATCGGGGCTAGGCGAATCGGAAAACTGCGACCGCGGCCAAACTCCACCCAGAGCTTCCTATAACTAACTCATTGTCGCTGTGTCAGGGACCATGGCATCTTCCACAACAATAGACGCGCTGACAAGTGCATTGGTTGCTCGCTTCCTACGGGCGAACAACTACTCCGAATCTCTTCAAGCTTTCATCCGCGAGGCGAATCTGCCTGTAGACGCGGGGCAAGCATCGGGTGACGATACCAACAACTGGACCATCCAGAGCTTACTGGAGGAGAAAAAGGCATTTGACCATACAGCCAACTTTGAAAGATATGGTCAAGGGAATAAGGAGACAGAAGCATGGCGTATACCGGGTGAGTTGGCTGCCAGGACAGTGTTTGTGTTGAATGTTTCAGCCTTTTCACCGGTCTGAACAAACAACATTATGTTTTCGGGACTGACGAACATCCCAGCACCATCAAAAGCTACGATTCTGAACACTCCGACATCTTCAAATCTTCTTGCCGCATCAGTCGACTTGTGGCAGGTGCCCGAGAATGACGCAGAAGCGGCCACCGCCGCGCCTGTCATCATTTCTACAGGTGCTGATAGACAGGTTCACTTGTCTAAGACTTCGAATAGCCATGATTCTATTACCTCGTTTTCGAGTGTATCAGACTCGCCTGTGCTGTCGTATGTCTCCATCCTCCAGGGACGATACGTCCTAATGACAAATATGTCCGGAGGCTTGATACTTTTACATGGATCACACATTCTGGACAGTAGGAAAGACCATTCCAAGTACGCTGTCAAGGTCGTTGCCTATGAAGAAAACGGCGAGGTCGACTCATCACCGCAATTCTGGGTTGCCACCGCCGGTTGGGACGCAACTGTCTACCTGTACCGTATCAACATACCGAACGGAGGAGACACACCGGTGATCGGGGAGCCCGTCGCGCACATCAAACTCACCACGAACCCGGAGTCATTGGTATTTGTGCGCCATATCGACACTAATGATTTGATGCTCCTGGTTTCGCGCCGCGATTCCACACACATCTACTATTATCAAGTGGCACGATCATCCAATGAGGCAAACGATCTGGATCAGAGTGAAATAGATAGCACTTCGTGTCACCTCCTGGGACAACAGAATCTGGCACCTCATTCGAATGCCTGGATTGCCTTTTCCCCGGCGCACATGGCTCTCAGCCCACACGACCCTGGTCTGCTGGCGGTAGCTACATCTACATTGCCACACATGAAGGTGATCATCGTGCGTCTCTTATTCCCTTCAGTGGCCGCGGTGGCTACGCACAGCCCATCTGAGGAGGCACCCATGACGCAGGCATCTCAAGCACTCGAGTCTCTGGCGCTGCAGAATCGCGAGGATGCAGCCATCTTGGTACAGTCCAATACGTTTGCACCACAGACGGCATACTCAACGCCCCAGGTTGCCTGGCGACCAGATGGATCCGGTGTGTGGGTGAATGGAGACGACGGTATGGTCCGTGGCATTGAGACAAAGACAGGGAAAGTGGTTGCTACGCTTAAAAATGGCCATGAGCCCGGCTGTAAGGTGCGTACTATCTGGGCAGGATACGTTGATGTGCAGAATGAAGGCGAGGAAACGACACGAGAGGAATGGGTCCTGAGTGGAGGATTTGATAAACGGTTGATTTTGTGGAAAGTATGAATTTGGTATATAAAGTTCCATTTGACTATAATTCATCTGCAATTCACTTGCTGCCCGAAGATTCGAGATATCAAGTTCATGGTCAAGTACGAGATGTTACTGTTTACGGGAATATCGCCGTCCATAGATCAACCCTTTCACCACGAGGCGCGAAAGGGCAGTAGATACGGGTGGACATTGTTCTTGGCACGTAATAGAAAAAATCCTTCAGCAAGCGCGCATGAAAAAGCACGTTGCTGTACACACATATGCCGGAATGGGAGAATGGGACCGAGACAGTGCTCAAGCGAGCGAACTGCCTCAAGACCAGCGACTACAGAAGTCACGGATGACTATGCAGAAGAGATGGAGAAGCGCGGGAGAAAATGGCTTCCCAAATGGGAATGAAACCGCTGCGTGGATATCGAATTTAAGCCTGTTGATTTCTGTATCTCAAACAACACCAGACACGCCGCGCAAGGACACTAGCAGAAACCAGGCCTATTCGAAACAGCGGACCGTTCTTTGATCATCGCACGTTATGGTCCCGGTCCTTGCGCAGACCTCCTAATTTTTCATTTTCGAAGGCGTCCAAATCTAAGCGTTCTCACGCTTGCCCTGGTTGCGCTCCTTCTGTGTGGTTGTTAGTATATCTGCTCCTGGTGACAAATTCTCCGACCAAAAGCGGATAGCTGGGACGGTTCAACGTACAAGGGCCTTCATGGTGCCGTGAAGAGCGTGACGGTGGTTGCGGCGGAACTTGGGGTCAACACCCTTGAGGGAGGGGTAACGGTTGGTCTTGGGCTTCTTGATACTGTGCGGAGGAATATCACGTCAGCGTTTTGGTCAAGATACCGGCTGGTGAGATGGCATTGGCTGAAAAAGAGAACAAGTCGAAAGTCTTTGAGTCGTCAAGAATTGTCTGTCCCAATGTCCACTTCGAGATGCAATTTTCGAGTCCAACCTTTCGACTTTGCTTATTTCTCTCTTTCGTTGCACAATTTTCGCCCCAGAAAACAATATTCGAAGGTCGCAAGGATTCTCGTGTTCATAAGGGGGGTACGCACCCGTTACGGTGAGCCTTCTGGCTGGCGTGGTGCTGGGAGGCGTTCTTGGACTCTGTAAAGCGCAGACAAGGTCAGTGGCCGTACTTTCTTCGACAGAAATTTGGATTGAGGCAAGGCAGCCGTATAGGGTGACACGTACTGGCCATCTTGACGGATGTGGTCGGTGATTGACGTTTGACGGGATGGTGAGAGAAGAGGAGGTGCTTTCCGCACTCGACCCAAATGGCGGATCGGCTAGGGCTCGCTTTGTGTGGGATCTCGCTTACCGCCGCGGTGCACGGACTCTATCAATTTCCCTACGTCAACTATACCCCGACTTCTTATTTTGCCTAGCCTTTTGTCTATTCAAGTTCTTGAAACTATGCAATAGCCACTGGAAATTATCACCCTACTTTGTTGCGACTCCAGAGCTCTTCTCTCTTGGAGCTGGACAAGGTTTTTTTTTTATCTCGTATCACGTGACTCGATCCAATAGGATGTCACGTGCGGGTTGAACAAGTAGAAGTGTCTGCAGCATACATGTCTTTCTATAAGATCAGAGGTAGACACATGATACAAATGGCGGCCCGCGAGTCTTTTAATAACATCATGGACTATCTCTGCTGGTAATGACCATCAATGCGGCACTGAAAAGCCTGAAACTCAGAATATCTGTCTACGCAGACGGTCAGGGAATGGGAAAAGGTTAACAAAATGGACTTGATGACTGCAATTGCTACTTGATACTTCAAATAATCAGAAGAACCCATGCCATTATCAATCTGTGTAGCTGCAAAATGGACTCTGTAAACACTGCGCATAACGGGTGGGCTCGACACGTGACTCGAGCCACTAGGGAACAACCGGCTCCGACTTCGACCTTTGCAACGCAACCTTCAATAGGGACTCTCCAGCCTTTGCATCCCCATCCATTGCACAATGAGCTCCTTCCGCTTCACTCGCTCTGCCCTGAGGGCCCGCCCCTCCCTCTTCAGCGCTCCCATCCAGCGCCGTGGATACGCCGAGGCCGTTGCCGACAAGATCAAGCTGTCCCTGACCCTTCCTCACCAGGTACATCAACCCCGTCTGATATGACCTCCCAACCCTCGGGCCCCGGACTAACATTGTTTTTCCTATACAGGCAATCTACCGCTCCACTGGCGTGTTCGTTCCCCTCTTTTCGCGCGCTTCCTCGACACTCCTGAAATACTGACGAACCTTCGCGACTACAGGACCCAGGTTAACATCCCCGCCGCCTCCGGTGAGATGGGTGTCCTTGCCAACCACGTTCCCTCCATTGAGCAGCTCAAGCCCGGTCTTGTTGAGATCATTGAGGAGGGTGGCGCTACCAAGCAGTTCTTCCGTACGTTCGATCTTTGCGCCCGGGTTGTTCCGTGACAGACAACTCTTCAGTCCAGCCAAATTACTAACGATCTCACAACGACAGTCTCCGGTGGCTTCGCTGTCGTCCAGCCCGATTCCCAGCTGAGCATCAACGCCGTTGAGGGTTACCCCCTCGAGGACTTCAGCGCCGACGTAGGTTCCGCCCGACCTTGCGACACTATGATTAATACTAATGGATATTTTAGGCTATCCGCAACCAGATTGCCGAGTCCCAGAAAATTGCCAACGGCAGCGGCAGCGAACAGGATATTGCTGAGGCTAAGGTTGAGCTGGAGGTACGACTCTCATTTCCTTCTAGCTTTCTATCACAAGCATTGACTAACTCTTCTCGAATAGGTTCTCGAGACCCTGCAGGCCCTTGTCAAATAGATGTACATATCCATTCGCGCCTTCGTCATTTGACCTGTAGAATTATAGCAATTCTTTGATTCAGTCGTGTTTTCCTCTTTTTGGTAGAACGGGGATGCACCTTCCCTCGGTGCACGCCTGATGTTGCGCGTTCTCTCTTTCTTCTCTTCCTCGCTTCCTTCTTCACTTTCTCACTACCTCCATTTCTTCCCCAGAATGCGTTCAATAAGACAACCTCTGGGTAGCGTCGACACTCGTGTGACAATGACTGACACTCCCCCGGACGGATTTCTATCCCCATCATTCGCATCCGTCATCGCGTTTGGTGACGACTTGCAGCATGAGCCACCAGCTCTCAATGCCCTGGACTCTCACGCTCGTGAGCCGAGATTAACACAGCGAATTATTACTGATGCTGACGAGAGGCCTGACGAACTTGATGATGAGCGATATGCTCGACTGGAATTGGATCCTGCCATTGACAAGTATCATACCCTGGACGGCCTTGCAGAGCCGAGAAACCCACAGAACACTCCTGCTTCTAACAGCGGTTGCGGTAGCTCAGGCGATGTCTATCGACCCAGCAACGGCAAGGGTCTGCGAACCAGCTCCGCCCCTGTTACCCCGGCCTTGACTATCAACTGGTTCGAAGACCAGCCGGATGAAAGTCTGCATTACCTTCTTGACGAGGCAGACGATGGTCCCAAGGACCCGAATCAGAAGCGCCGCTTCTCCGCCGATGACCGGCCGCGCCCGACCTCCCCACTCACTGTACCTAAGGAAGTCCATATCCAAGCCGTTGAGGACGTCAACTCCATGAGAGATGACATTGAGGGAGCCGTCACGACTTTGAGATGCGTTCGATTCACCCCACCCCTGGAATCGTTCCAGGCTCATTCTCCGCCAGGCTCCCCTCGTGTAGTAAGCCCGCAGCTTCGCCCCGTGGAACGGAAGCAAGACTACGTCTCGACTCACCAGCCGCAAAAGCAAATTGTGAAACGGAGAGGTCCAGATCGCACTCGTGGCAATCGACGATCGCTAAATCGCAGCCCTAAGCGGGCTTCTCAGGCTTCGTCCAACCCTTCCAGCGGCCAGCCAACAATTTGCTTCTTGTCCCCTTTGAAGTGCCCTTTTGGGGGTGATCGACTACAGTCGACAAGTCGGTTCCAAAGCAGCTCGGACCAGGATGGCCCAGAAATGTCTGGTGCTCTGACAGACTAAAATACTGCTACCGATGGATCTGCGTCTTCAGGACAGGCATTTGAACTTGCTGTGATATCATTCTCGCTGTACCGCTTCCGATACCCTGGGTCATCGCGCGCAGGGGTGTTTCAAGTCCGACTGAATTCTACAGTCATCCCACTGAAGCCTTCACCTCAAAAAGGGAAGACGAACAAGACGGTGGTGACTCGAATGGCTGTTGATGACTTGTTATTGCATACCTATGTCATTGTGCCGGCTCTCATTCTGCGCCTCCCTTTTCTCGGTGTATCCGTCGCCAAGCAGTTTAAGCATTCGCGACTTGGTGTTGCTTTAACCAACTCTGTGAAAATGCTCTGGAAGATAGTACTAGGAGTCTTCTATTACGTGTTACTCCGACTTGGCCAGGATGTTTACTACCACTCCGACCCGATGACCTCGCGCCAGGAAAAGTGATGCTCAACTTGATGAAAGTTTCCTGAACCAAGTTTGCGCACCCTTAGTCTGCCGATGACGATCCCGGCTTCAAATACTCTACGATTATGTTCTTTATTTTCTAAAACGCACCGACAGCGCAGTCACATTTCAATTCTTCATTTCTGGGAATCAGTTTATTTGTGGCCAGATGAGCACGGCCTGACCACCTGTTATGTCCCTCTATCCTTGCTCTACAGCCTATGTCTACCGGAACTGACTTTGTCTATCACTGGTGTTCGTCTCTGGGATAGTCTATCCTTATATTTCTTCAAGTCTAAGATATCTTTTCTATTCACAAGATTCAACGCGCAGCAGGCCATATGGGCAGTGTCTGATTATAGTAAATGTAGGATACATGAAGCAATGATGCCAAATGCTGAGATAGCGAGATTGAAACGTCCGATATTAATATCTTTTCAGAATTTATGCGTTGCCATCTCGTATCTAGGTATCACAAACATAACAGAGAGAAACTCAGAACCGAATTACAGGTCTGAGCAAGGTTACCTCCCATTTCAAATCATTTTCCCATCGCAGAACATTTCCATCATCCAAACAAAAAAAAATCAGACACATCAGAGCAGTCATATTAACAAGAAGCTGAATACATCTCATTTATACAGGTCGTAGCAATGTCCATTCCGGACAAACATAAAAAACAGACGACACTAGGAAAAGGGCGTTGAGGTTGAAATCATTATTCAAATTCCACGCCTGGCCGTTGTTGCCTGTCCTGACGTGCTCGAGCTCGCTCTGCACGTCGGCGACGACGGTTATTGGCGTAGGATCCGCTAGCTTCGGTGCCGGTCCATGTGCCAGGCGAGGTGACACTTCCAGCACCGTAGGGCATACTCGAAGGCGCGGGATGCGGTATAGGCGGCGGCGGTGGCATGACGCTGATTTGAGAGTTAGATTGGGGGAAAGGAGAAGGAGGAATGCTGCCTGGTTGAGCGGCCATTGCGGCCTGCTGTTCTCGTCGTATCTGTTCAGCTTGCTGACGCTCTTTCTCTTCAACGCGACGCCAGCGGTCTGATTCACGTTCCCCACCGGATAGGGAGCCTGCACTGCTGCCGCGACGCCGGGAATGTCGTCGCTCTCTGCGGCGTGCTTCACGTTGTGCAGCGGCTTCTTCTTCGGTCAGGCGACGTAGTGTAACGTGTCGACCGTCATTGTGCATCTTGACTTTGACGGAGACCGGCGGGGACTCGACATGGTCGTCTCGTCGACTCAAATCACTGCGACGATGACTGGATGCAGCTCCCAGCGCAGCTCCAGCGGCAGCTCCAGCTGCTAGTTCCTCGGCGTGATGAGAATGAGAGTAATGGGAAGCTGGAGGCGGCGGTACTAAATCACCAGAGAGCTCGTGGTGCGCAGGAGGAATGGGAGGAATGTCAGAGCGCGAAGGATAGACAGCGCCTGTTGCGACTGGCTCTGGCGTGAGAAGGGTGCTATGAGATGGTTGACGAGGGGGTCTAGGCGGACGAGGAGTAAGATCGGTTGGCGTGAGATCACTTTCAGTATAAGAGCTCGGTCGTCGTCGCTGTGGGTAGACCCCTTGACTATCCTGTCGCCGCTTACTATTTGCTCTTTGCAAATATTCATCTTCTTCTTCTCGACGGCGGATGTCATCAAGCCGACGTTTTTCTTCGTCATCCTTGCCCTTGCGGCTGAACATTCGCTTCACCGCAGCAAAGGCACCGGCACCGAGAAGTGCGTCACGAACTCCATGCGACGGACGCCTTTCCTGAGGTTCGGTAAGATATGTACTATCGTAGTAGTAAGACGATCCGGGGCTCTGGGGTCTGCTCGGCACACGGCTTGGCGGTCGATTGAGTGGCGCTGCTGGGTGAACGGGCTCCGGTCGTCCATCTTCCAGTCGACTAAGAGATTCTTCTGAATAGCTGTCCGTACGCGAGTGGGCGGGCCTGTAACGTCCAACTTCGGAGTCTTCTTCGCGATCTCGTCGACGATCCCACCATTTCTTCGCAAGCATACCGGCACCTGCCAAAGCCCCCAGCTCAAGGATCTTTTTGCCCCAGCCACCACTCTCATGACGACGGGATGATTCATCAGAGTACTTCTCATCGGAGATGGACGTGCGCGATTCCTCATAGATCTGGCTCGAGTGGCGGCTTCGTTGGCGCCGCTTGAACATCGAAGCCAATCCTGCTCCTAGAGCACCTCCAGCCAAGGCTGATCCGAGACCACCACCGCCGCCACCACCATGATGTTCCTCTGCAACAACTGATGGCCCGGAATATCGACTACCATGCTCACTTGCCATGTGATAGCCCTCGTCATCGTAAAGATAGGACAGCACGAAGTACAACATCAAATAAGCAAACGCCGCAAGCGCGAAGAGAATGAACAGGACTTTGGGGGAGCCGTAGAGCGTCAGGCCGAGAGGAATCTGAACGATCCCCAGGAGACACAGGGCGCGACCGAGCCAGCGGTGAATCTATACCCAAGAATTAATTTTGACCGATACCAGTTAAGCATGGTTTACTTACCACCAACTTCAGAGGAACATGATGCCGAGTCCTTTTGCTCTCCTTTTTATGTAAGAACCAGCCCCATAGCATCTGGAATATGACCATGACATAGATTGCCAAGCCGATGCCATGATGTGGATTAGTCAAGCTCCTCTTCGGGCCAACAGCAAACCAGCCAAGCACAAACACCACCGTTGACAACAATAATGTTAGTACTTGGAACCAAGCATGAAGCTTGAATGCCCAGTATGGATTCCATCGGGAATAGTATCGGATGATCAATGTTGAGATAGGGACGAGACCCAGAAAAACAATGGTAGCAATCACACCATGGGCGATGATGATGGAATGGTATCCAGCCATGTCCTTGAATCGGTTTCCCATGCCTAATATATGTCAGTTGGATCGTAATGAATCAGCTGGACCTTAGGTCCTCACCATTGTATCGCATTGTCTCAAAATTCACGCCCATGAGATTGGGCAGCAGGAACGTGTCCCGCGTCAAGTCCCATGTTCCATCGCCGACATGAAGTGTGTTCGACGAGTACGTACTGCTCCCAGGAGCAGTAAGTGTGTCTGACATCTTGATGGTGCTTGTCCAGGTATTGCGCAATATCGAATTTCAATCTCTGGAATGTCGGATTTACTGACGGAGATCTATCGAGATCCCCCGTTCCGAAGAATGCACCATGCGATAGGATCGGCGACTGCAGAGAATGCGAATTGACGGAGGGCCTGAATGGATCTTTATACCAGACTATTGATAGATTTGTATGGGTGTATGAGGGCTCGCTCGCTCGTCTGGCGGTGAGTGGGGATTAGTGTAAGCGGACTGTTGACTGTTGACTTGGGAGACGCGTGAAGGGAGGGAGTCACACAATCTCAAATGGACTGGATCGGAGGAAGAATGAGAGATTGAAAACACGACTAGTAGCCACGAAATTGATGAGAATGAAAGGGTCGTACAGGATCAACAACGGGCTGAGCAAGTCCCTTGTCAACTGTATACCGTGTTGGGTTTAGTGCGCCAGCGCATAACCAGAGCAACGGGCTCACCGCCTTCTGGCTTCAGACAGATCAGATAACGTCATGTGCTCTGATCGACGGGTCACCTGACTCTTATCGCCACGGGACCCATCACACCATCACAGCTCGTCATTCTCCTTCTTCGGTCACAATTTCACGCCCGGTCCGGGAAAAAGGGGAGTAAGAGGTGTTTCTCATGCCTAGAGTATTTCATTTTGAAAATGATTCAGCCTCAAATAGAAATATTTGTTCGGGCTCTGTCCCGGTAAGCGCCCCTTGCAGACTTGCAGCTCATACCCCGAGACTTGCCCGTCAACAATACTGATAAGCGATGACAGCCTTTTGGGATGGATATAGTATGTTGCATCCAGTCCTGGCTGCCTTTTTCTGGAGTAGCAAAGTTCCATGATGTTAGATAGTACATACTGACCGCCTCATTCAGCATGCTGAGCTGGTCGGCATCGTTCTACCCTCAGATTTTAATCAACTACAGACGTCAATCGACATCAGGGCTTTCGATTGACACACCCACCATTAATACCTTGGGGTTCGCATGTTACACGATCTACACGGCGACCTTTTTGTATTCGCCCATGATCCGTGAGCAGTATGCGGCCCGGCACCCGGCATCGAAGGAGCCTACCGTGCGCTTGAATGACTTTGCATTCGCTGTTCATGCCGTGGTCTTGTGCTTCATCATGTACACACAATTTTGGCCCTCCATATGGGGGCTGCACGTATCTCGTTTCCAAAAAAACAGCAAGACAATGCTCGCTCTGTTCTGGGGGTGCGTCTTGGCGCCCGTGGTCGTGATCTGGATCGTGCTTGCGAAGAGCCCAGACGGTGGGTACGACCCGTCGACATGGGCGTGGATCGATGTGGTAAGTGGTCTTGATCAATGTAAGAACGGCAATGATCTTTTTTAACACAGTGGACAGATCTATGCCATTTCTTATATTAAGCTCGTCATCACGGTTCTCAAGTACGTGCCGCAGGCATGGTTGAATTATAAGCGCAAGTCGACCTACGGGTGGAGCATCATCCCAATGCTTCTAGATTTGAACGGCGGCATTCTGTCACTGGTGCAGTTGGTGCTTGACTCAAGCCTCCAGAGCGACTGGAGCGGCATTACGGGCAATCCTGTGAAGCTTCTTCTAGGCAACTTCACCATCTTCTTCGACCTGATCTTCGTTGTGCAGCACTATATCTTGTACCCGGATACCTTCGATGTGAAGAAGCCCCAAGACGGAGAGACCCGTCCCTTGCTCGTCGACTCGGCAGCTGGGCAGTCCGTATGATAGCAGGGTTGATGCCAATAGACCGGTATCGCACCTTTGGGGCCAAATGAGAGACATGTGGTGGGGGGTGGATCGCTATTTTTGTAGACTCGGTTGGAATCTCGATTATTTTGGGACAGTGGGGGCGGAAGCCGAGCGGGATGCGACAGGAGGGCTCTTGGTCATGAATCATAACCAATCGGTGCGTCAGCATCGTCTTTCCTGAAGCTTTTGTATCCTCCCATTCCTCCCCAATCACCTGAGCGATCAGCAGTGGAGCCTTTGATAGACAGCTGTTGGAAATGCGCGGGGACTAGCGCAGTGAGACTAAAGATTATTCTCGGAGTTAGGCTTTTGTAATCGGGGTCTTCATAGTTCGGGCAAGAATTAGAAATCAAATGCTCTCTGCCGTACAACCGTTCGCTAGTAGCTGACCGGACGACGGTATGAAGATTGGTCTGTCTCCGCTGCTGGTGAGGGGGAACAGGCATATGAGAGACAGAAAGAGAGAGAGAGGGGGGGGAAAGACCGCCACCACGCGGCTTGGACAAGCATTCTACATCGTAGCAAGACACCGCTTCTCGCGTTTGCTGGCGTTGGACCCGCTCGTCGTGAACATGGACGGTGACTGGTCCATCCCGGAACTAAGCACTAAAAAAGTGCGAGCGGACCAATCAAGATCCCAACTCACGCCCGGACAGGGATCCTGTCTCGGTTGTAATCGTCGGTGTCGAGCTCGTCGGTGACGGTCTACGGGAATTCGAGCGCTGAATCGCTATGCCAGTCCATTTGCGAACCTGAAGATCTTACAATTCCATCTTGTTTCAGGAAGGATCGCCATGGTATGCGGGATGTCTCGAACGTGATACTGAATCCCGTTTCCCCAGCTGGGCCCATACCACCCTCGAGGCACGGCCACGTCGGTGATACTACCTTTATGTCCTCGTTACCGCCGGGCGCCCAAATGAGATAGAACTCGTACCTGAGACCTGAGACCTGAGACCTGAGACCTGGGGAATTCGGCACTTGGGATCCATGAGAGCTCGAAAAGAGGGGACATTCGGGAACTAGGGGTTACTAAGAACTATGAATGACGGAACGGAGGGACTAAATAATTACCGGATATTTTCTAGTGATCGACAAAAGACAAAGACGGGGGCCAGTGGAATGGTGGCTCTGCAGACATGAGGCTCATTGTCCCCACGTATCGCAATATTGACTGCAATAGGTCTTAGGGTCACAGTGACGGCCCCATTTCATTGTATCCACGGTATCCACGTTATTCATGACCACCCCCAAAAAACCAAAAAACAGTGTGGCTTGGTGGAACTCCACCCAACAAGCCGGGGATGCGCGAGGCTAGAAACGGTTTAATGCCGCGAAGCATACCGACTCTAGGAACTCGGGGCCGCAAGTCGCCGCACGTCCTAGACCCGTCCACCAGAGGCTATCATCCCCTTAGTGGCCCACTAGTGGGCCACTGAGGTTCGGCCGCCCCCCTGCAACGCTTCTCGACTCGGGTCCTGTCGCATTCAGCCCTACCCACATTGGTCCATGCATTTACATTTGATTTACATTCATTTCCACCTATCTTCACTAACACCCCGATCTCGGATTTTCCACGATGATTCAGTCCCAGCTGCCGTGGACCCGGATCCCAACCCTGCCTCATGACGAACGGGGACGCACGTTTTCCTGCCTTGACCATCTGAGTCAAAATTGTGCAGATCTATCCTGATTTTCGCATTCGGGTACGGAACGCCTAGACTTCCATCTGAAGCACTGCCTCATTGATATTGCGGTATACGATACAGATCGGACTTACCGTCCCGGACCGATGGTCCCTGACTTGTCCATGTCGGCCACTGTTGGACGTGACTCGAGCACCTTATAATGCCGCTTCTTGCTCACCATCCTGTGCCTTTTTGTCTTTTTCCCAACCCAACGTCATCCCATCGTTAGTCTGACACTAGGCATATGGCCAGTGGGTTTATAATCTCGGACTTAAGCCTTCCTAGTATTCCGAGCATTGGCTGATATGCGAGTGCACTACCTTTCCAACACCTTGTTGCACTCTGAGGAGACGGGCACGCCACCAGTGCTATCCCACCAGAACCTCGTCAGCAAGACCGTATACTCTCTACCCAATATGTCAGACACGCCCAGATCAAAGAGGACCGACTGGTGGACCAGAATGAATGGCTTGGTGCCTGACAGCGCTAGACGCGGTCGATTAGAGCAACCCCAGCTGGCAAGCCTGGCCGAGGTCCCTGTCAGTTCTTCATCTAACGCTCAGATGCCCGTTATGCAGCCACAGCTCGGCTTCGTACAGGCTCAACCCGAGCACATGTCGTCTTTCTTGTTCCCGGAAAGTCAACTCTCGGACCGGAGAGCCTCGCCCGTGAGCGATGCTATGGGTTCTCTTTACGCTTGGTCCAGCACATCTGATACCGACATGCTGAGACCAGCTGTGTCATCTATGGTCCCTGCTGCCTCGACGTCACCCTTTATGCAGCCGTATTACAGCTTTGAAACTCCTCAACACATGATCAGCCCACCGAATCAAGGTCTCTCTAGATACACCTCGCAGGAAATCAACAAATGGTGCATGGAAAGTGACCCGTCCTCGGGCTTCTATCAGCCGAGTGCATCTTTTCCGGCCCTCAACCAATTCGCGATGCCTTCGCCGGAAGCTCCGTCGAACGTATTCCCCTCTCTGGATGAGCATATGAGCATTTCCGAGGAATGGTTTACTGCTCCTACCTTTGCCGGCCCTTCCACCATTCCTGGCCCGCCCTCAGATGCATTCCTCTCTCCGTCGTCTGCACCGGCAGTCTCCGTCGCCTCTTCTTCCGCGATGAGTACCTCACCCGCCCCCACTCTGTCTGATTTCGAGTCACCATCCTCTCGCCACCGACCGTCTTCGCCCGCCTCCAATCGCGCCGACCTCACGAGATACGGAATTCCGGCCGGAGAGGGTGCCTGGCGTTGTGCCTATCCGGCTTGCACCTCGCAGGCCCTTTTCCGTCGTGGCTGCGACCTACGCAAGCACTTCAATCGACATCGAAAGCACCTGTTCTGTCGACACGAAGGTTGTCCGCAGTCGAAACAAGGCGGATTCTCCAGCAAAAAAGACCGTGCTCGCCATGAGGCAAAGCATAACCCTGGTATCGCATGCGAGTGGGACGGGTGTGGGCGGGTGTTTAGTCGGGTCGACAACATGAAGGATCATGTGCGACGGATACACCACCGAGGTGGCAGTCGCTGATACCCTAGCATATGGATTACGCTTTATGGTTTATGGATACACGAGCCCTGAGGATACGGATTGCATTGCGATTTTGATTTTAATTTGGTTTGGTGAATTTTTGGGATGTACAACTACAAGGGCAAAGACACGGTGAAACAAGGCGAACGCGGAATAAAATGACTCCTGGCGAGCAAGAGATAGATTTTCTGAGGGACCGGGAAATGATCAAATTCGACAAGAAGCGACAAGAAGTAACTATGCGCTATAGATTGGAATACTTATTTGAGACCAATTACTCCATAGACAGGTAACAGCTGGACAATTACCTCGTGGACCCGTTTGCTTTTCTTTTCTCCCAATTGAGAAACATGTAAAACTTATTTCAGCCCCTCGTTGTTGTTTTTTCGGTGAAGAAACAGATAGATCCAAGGACAAAAATAGCGATGACACAGCCCTAATGATCGCCCTACCCAAGTGATCCATCACCCGCCCCCAGGTCCAATTCCCAATCTGGCGCTTACAAGCAATGCCTCTTTTTTTTTCACTGATGACTCGAAGATCTGATAAGCTTTGGTTTCATCCTAGCGTATAACACTACCTTCCATTCATACTGTGCCGAGCTAATTTTGGTGCGAAGGCGACCCGACTTTAGCTTGGGCATCCGTCCACTTGGGATCGCTAGCCGGGTGCGCAACGCTTTCCCGATATAGTGAGATGCTCCGCTTTGTTCTAGTATTGGAACAGATCACCGACTTGAGTAGAGGCTTGGAGTTTCTAGACCGCTATCCAGGGCTTGTTTCGAACACTGTTTATTCGAACGCTTGATTTGATTGATCCTCGATTTAGAACAAATCATATGAGGTGGGCCTCGAAAGGGTCGCTATTCAACCAATGCACAGCTTGACTTGGTTTTTCCTCCGTGTTGTGGAAACACCCTGGTAACTTCTATTCTATTGAGCGTTGAAATTTCAAAACTGATTGATCAATGCATGAGAACTTTTCATCGTAGCTTACAACGCTCCGTTCTCTTATTAAGTAAGGGCTCTATGGAGATGTAGAAATACCTCCGAGCGAACATCACCCACGTCCTGCACTTGGCGCCATTCTACGTGATGCATTCTTTGCACCGGATCTCGCTGATCATGTACGAAGCATCTGGAAAAATCTCCGCCGAAAATACTCTCAAGTCACGTCCATTTGCTGCGCAATAGCTGTGGGGATTTGTTTCTGTCGTGCGACGGAAACGCTGCATGTTTGTGACCAGGACCTAGCCTGATCCCCATCGTATGTGAAGTCGTACTGCGTTAGCCAATATCTGGTTTTTTTATTTATCTCTCGAGGACTAGAGCTGCATTTGAATCTGTTGAGATACACTCTCTCATTTATTAACATGGAAAGAAGTTCAGTTGGTGGTGCTCAATTGATCCACACATCCTCTTCCACGGCATAGGATGTGTGGATCAATTTCTGACTAGTCACCGCAGAAATACACACAGTATGCATTTCAGGCGGCTTTAAGGGCCAGTTAAACTGTCATCGCTACACCGGAATTGGACTTTGGAGTGGTCAATTCAACCGCTGAGCACGTGTGTCCAGAGAAGTCTGCATGATGAGAGTATCTGCGTTGATATATCGAAAGCAAAGTCTCACTCCCTAGGAACTTCCTCTTCAGAAAGAAACGGATGCAACTTTCATGATAAATGGGAATGCGGCCGAGAAAAAGGCACACTGGCTGCGTGAAGATTCCATCCCCAGCTTTCATTGAGTTACCGAGATGGGATTTTCGCGGCCGCCTTTTGAACCTTGCCATTGAAACAACTGATCCACATGCGCTACTATTCTACTCCAGCCTCAGGTGAACCCAGAGATGCCATATTTTTACGCCAAGGGTCACCACTGTTTCCAGGGGTACGCACCTGTGCAGCTCAAATATTGGCCAGGTGTTTGAATATGGTTGCATGCTGCTTCTTGATGGCAAAAGGCCCAGCCTCCTATGGCATCGCGATTGACCTCTTCTCTGCTGTGAGCTTCTGTTCTTCGGTGTCTGATGTAAACGTGAAGATTGCACAGGCTCTACGAACGAGAAAGGGCCTGTTCCCACGACCAAAGCCGCGGTCGAACCCATAGAGGTGGTCACTCCAGTATACAATGAAAGTCGAACCAGGAATCCGAATACGAGAGAACAGCTCAACTCCTCATTTGCTGCTATTGGCCTTGTGAGACCAAGACCCAAGATGAAATCCAAGAATAGGAAAAAAGAAATAAAACATCTGGAAGAGAAAGGAAAAAAAAACGAGTGGACCATTTCCAAAGACACGCTACTTGACGCAATCCACAGAAATTGAACAAATAACGAATGGCCCGTGTATCATCATGCTTCTAACTTGATATGTGGTATCATCGGAAAATGGAGAAACAACTTGGGACGGGAACTGGAAACTGGAACAAGAGCTGAAATAGACACTGGAACTAAAACAGCTGGACAGGACGGATAAAGGTATCACTGATGGGAAATTCGTCACGCGTAAGTTGAAAAGCTTTGCGAGGAAGTAAAAAAATAAATAAAGGCCATGAGCTACGCATGGTGATGGTTCCGCTCGCTAGAAATTGCTTGCAAATAAACGAAGGCTGCAGGTGTTCAGAACCCGAGTACACTTTATGAATTTATTCTCCGCCGTCGGCCTCGTGAACTGCCGACGGGTCGCTGGGCGAGGACTTCTCGGAGTATAGGGTCATCTTTGTTTTTATCGACGTGGTGGACTCGGACGTGTCTGTCCAAGAGAAGTTAGTCAAATCATTGGCTCGGAAGGATAATCAGATGAACACACCGTTGAAGATTATCTGGTCGCGGGTATTTATGCTGTTGATCGGGACAGAAAGGACACACATAGCCTGGGGAATTATGCACCAGGCCATGGCGCATCATTTCATTTTTGCGCTTGAATCCTTTGCCGCCTACGCCTCTTGGACAACCTTCTACGGGACAAAAATGGGGTCGGTCTTGAGAATGCACGTTGGCGTGGGAGCTATTGTTTTGTATGTCAGGAAGGGGTGCCTTGGGCTATGCAGTCTTACACTTACTTCAGGAGATATTGGGTTTGGAAGGGCGCTGCTGTACATCCGGGGTGTGTGCATTTGTAACTCCCCGTAGCATGGACTCCATTGACCGATTGTTGCGAGCTAAACGAGGCCCTATCCAGGGAGCCCGGGGTAGGACCGACCTGTTCCGTGGGCGTAGGGTAGCCCGTTGCGGGACTCTTCGCGGTCATGGGTGACATGTCGTAGGGGGTTGCCGTATGAGTTGAATCGGATGGAGGTGGCGGAGGTGGCCCCCGCCAAAATGGTGCCGTCGATGCAGGAGACGGATTGTTGGAGACATCCTTAGTGCTGACGGGTGACAAGTGCGAAAACGGACTCGGAGGGACTTGCTGGGGAAGGAATTGAGATAGTTGACGATCGTGGGGTGAATCATTGCGTGATGATGCGGATCCGGGGTATGAGTATAGAGGAGGTAACCCACGAGCCTGTGGAAAATCATTGGGTGAGAGTCCGTCAAGGGCAGACCGGATAGGCGGAAGGACTCGGCTGTTGCTGCTACCCGAGTCTGGAGAAGGTGCCGCGCATGAGGAGGGAGGAGATTGTAAGGATTGAAGGGAAGGAAGCGAGAAGTTCTTGTCGGAGGACGGTTTGATGTCGTTGAGAGGGGACAAACCAGGACGGTCTTCGGAAGGTCTTCGGTCTGGAGCCTGAATCGACGGCAATCTGGGATACTCTCTCGGCGACACGGAGGTGGTTGTGATGACAGGTCTTGGAGGCGGAGGGAGAGGTTCGCGCGGTGGTGGGAGGGGTGGAGGTAGTGGTGGTACTGTCTTATCACGTTCGCCTTCAGGTCCGTCTGGGTATGCATCTGCACTCCCACGTTTCAGGTCCTCGCCCGGCACCGCAACCTCAACCTTTGGCAGTGGTTGCGAATGCACAAGCTTCTCCCCATATTCATCGTCACACCTCTCAGACCGATCCTGCTTGAGCGAGTCCGTCAGCGGATACTTGCGGGCATAGGCCGCGACGTCCGGACGGTCAGGCGCTAGATAACTGATCAGCACGGAGTCACCAAGACGTGTTTGAGTCTGGGATTCCGGCAGGTGCGGCTTACGGGAACGGTTGGGCGTTCCCTTGGCGCTTGCGACGTCGTCGCCGGAGACAAACGGTGGGAGGGGCTCTTCCTCGCGGTACTTGACGGTCTGCGGCCTCGGGGGCGGGGACCGGTTCATGGCATCGTCCGAGTCATAATTGTCGGCCGTCATGAAGGCAGGAAGAGCATAGAGATGCCCGTCTGCGCCGGTGAGAGTGATATGCTAAAGGAAGAGTCGATCGAACACCATGTGTAGACCGTGACGTTATCGCCCTATGTCGGTGAACCTGTTAGCGGACGGCCCGAAGTGGTATAATGATTAGAGCCTCATCATCTTCCCAACACAGAGATGCCCTCAGGAGAAAGACCGAGAGCCATGAGCAGGCTCAGAAAAGGACAGAAATCAAACGTTGGAGCAGGATAGCTGGGCGGGATAGCATAGCACGACCACATAGCATAGCATCAGAGCCCCAACAGGACAGGACATCGACGTAAGGACTTACCGCGAGGGGAAAGGTGAGGCTCAAAACACGGGATCACCCAGTAATCAAGTAGGTAGAGGCCCTTAGGAAAAAATTCAAGGGGCTCAAATTAAAGAGAAGCAGAATTGAACATGAAGAAAGAGGGGGAAAATTGGAGACGAAGACTGGTTTGAGGCTCTGTCAAGTGGGCCACTTTTCCCCGAGGCTCTGTCTTCGTTTTTCCTTTTTCCCTTTTCTCCCCTTCCTTATTTTTCGGATCTCTCAAATTTACGGGGGGTCTGGTTATTGAGGAAAGGATTTGTCCTTCCAACTATATCACCGAAAGGATCACCAGACGCAACGCAGATGACAATCGGAGGATTTTGAGGGCCGGTCGCACATCCCAGGATTCTCTTGTCCTTCACAAGGCTCCACTATTTCGCACTTCGGAGTCATTAACCGGGGTTGCGTTGAACCCTCGCAGCCTCCCCAGCGATGATCACAGAGTGAAGGATGATTCTGATGATCATGATTAGGACGAACAGTCTACACAGCACGATCCATAAGTTCCTACAGAGCCCCTCTTCAGAAGGATATGCCAACGCAACAAGATCCACGTTGCCCGCGTTTCAGGAGAAGCCAGTCAGCGGTCCCCCCTCTTCGCAATACGCGGCCCGCGCCGAGCATTTCGTTGCGACACTGCACCTCCTCTTCGTGGCCCTAGTGACGAGCCCATTCGTCTCGGTGTGGGTTCGCTAAGTTTTTCTTGTTTTCTGGGTTGGGTTCTTCACCCCCAGTCAGCCTCACTTTACCCGGAGCCGCAGGACCAGCCTCATTCCTAAACCCCCTCTTTTCTTTGCACCCAATGATAATCCCGCGGGTGGCACACGTTATGTTCCCCCCCCTTCCACGGGAGCGAAAACGAGAGGTAACGAGGCAGTGGGAGAACTCCCCCCAAAAAGAAGCTAAACCAAAGGTGGCGCATTGACGTAGAGATGGTGCGCACGCAGAAGAATCGACGGGTTCTCGACCAACGTGGACCGAATGAGCGTCGCTGACAGGAGGTACTTTGACCAGACTGGGATCGGGTCGCTAAAAATAAGTTTGCTCTGGTCACCTAGGTCATAGGCAAATAGATTAATCTCTCAAAAAGGTTTATGTACAGTCGTCCCAATCGGGCATTCCCAGACCTCGATCGAGACAAGACAAACAGGGCACCAAAAATATCTATTACTCCGACTTCTGAGCCTCTACAATTTGCCCTTCTGCTGCGATTGCCGTTGTACCTGCTTCACCTGCTCCCACGCATACAGTGCAAATGGCTTGGCCCGCTTAGCGTACTCGCCCGCCCGTGCACTGCTCGCCTGCCGGCCTGCAAAACGGGCCGCAATGCCCTGCATGATTACGGAGCCTCGGAAGGCGAAGAACGCATCACCCCAGAGGATGTCTTCTGTCGGATCGTATCCCGCCACCGCACTGTACCAGCGCATGCAATCCTCGCGCGACGGCAGCCCCGGCACTCGTCCAGGCTGGAACGCCTCGGTGTTGCTGTCCGCCCCTTCCATAACGTACGGGCTGGTCAGGTTGCAAAAGTCCGAGAGCGGATGGCCCACGGTGGCCATTTCCCAATCCAGAATTCCAATGACTCGCGGCTCCGTCCGGTGGAAGATCATGTTGTCAATCTTGTAGTCTCCATGCACCAACGTGCCTCGATCGCGCGGCTGCGTCGTCTTCTGCGTGAAGAATCGTACCATGTCCTCAAAGTGGGGGAGCTCGCCCACGGGTTCCTTGGTGTCAGCATCGACCACCTGAGCCTGTGCCTTGGAAACCGTTGTGAATGTCGCAATCTGTCGATCGTAGAATCCTGTCGGCTTGCCGAACTTCTCAAGTCCCAGGTTCTTGGGTATGACCCGGTGGAATTTGGCCAGTGTTTCCACCGCTGATTTCCATCTTTAAAAAACAGTGAGCTTGGTACTTTATTTTGTAGAAAGGTTAAAAAAAAAAAAAAAAAGCTCTACACATACAGTGCATTCCTCTCATCTGCGCTGACACCAGGCATCGCCGGGTCGGTGAAGTGTCGCCCGTCCAAAAACTCCATGATGTAAAATGGTGTGCCGATCACACTGTTGTCCTCGCACAGACACAAAGCCTCGGGCACCGGTACATCGGTCTGACCCAATGCCTGAATGATTTGGAACTCTCGATCCACTCGGTGTGCTGTCTTCGAGAGCAGCTTGCCCGGAGGCTTCTTGCGTAGGACGTACTGTTTGCCATCGGCACTTGTAAGCTGGTAAGTGGGGTTGGATTGACCAAAGCCGAACTACATATTATGAGTGTTCTGTACTTTTCTTGATCCGGGAATTTGTGGCATGGTTGGCAACAAAACTGACCTGCTTCAGCCCCAGCGGTGTCTTGAGCGCGGGAACATGCTGGTCGACATATCGCTCCAATGAAGGGAGATCTATTGGTTGTCGTACTTCGCCTGCCATAATGTCAAGATAGGAAACAAAAGCAAGATTCAATTCGAGTCTACTCGGATATATATTGAAGCAGCGGTGGAAATGTGAAACGAAACTCAACCCCAGAACAACCGGGGTACCTCGGCCCCAGTGAACCCTCGGTCACCCCGTTGAGCGGGGAGAGCAGCGTGCAAACATTACAAACAATCATTCCTAGCTCTCACCGCCGAGACACGCGCGCGGGACGCGCGCAAGGGACTGCAAGCTCACCGCGAACCACACCGCAATTCTGTGGGTCTTTTTTCTCAATTGACCCTAACTCTTTCACTTAGTCTTTCCTTTTATTCCTTTTTACTCAAGTCAGTTTCTGGCAATGACCAAAGAGACCACTCCGCCCACTACCGTCCCTGCCACTCGCGAGCCCCCCTCCCTCCCCGCCTCCCCGCTAGCTAAACGCTCCAAGACCGACGCCATGACTGCCACTACCCCCGCGGTTACCTCAATCCAGCAGCCTATGCCCCCGCTTCTTGTGAAGAAACTGGTAGCTTCTGCTAAGGCCCCCACCCGCGGCTCGGCTTTCGCCGCGGGGTACGATATGTACAGCGCGAAGGAGACGGTCATCCCGGCTAAGGGCAAGGCTATGGTCGATACCGGCATTGCGATTGCTGTGCCTGAAGGAACCTGTATGTTGACCAGATGCCTCACCCATCTCTATGGCAATGGCAGTGCTTGTACGGAAAACCCAAAAACAAAAAGAAGCTAATCTTGAGCTCTGAATTAGATGGTCGCGTGGCTCCCCGCAGTGGTCTCGCTTCAAAGCACTTCATTGACACTGGTGCCGGTGTCATCGACGCTGACTATCGTGGTGAGGTCAAGGTCCTTCTGTTCAATCACTCCGATGTCGACTTCCCTGGTATGTCGTGATGACCCGTGAGTGACGGTTTACTTGCTGATACATTCGAACAGTCAAGGAGGGTGACCGTATTGCCCAGCTGGTTCTGGAGAGGGTGAGCCTTTTCTTTTGATGTTCCTGGTCTTGATGGTTTGTCTAACGCTTTTATAGATTTACACCCCCGAGGTCACCGTTGTGGAGGAGTTGGAAGAGAGTGTCCGTGGTGCTGGTGGGTTCGGCAGCACCGGAATTTAAATAACCACAAAAGACGAAATATAATGATAATTTAGAACTGGATCTTCGAACATTAATGGATTTATGTCTCGAGAAGAACTCTGTCCAACAATTTGAAAGATAAAGATACTTTGTCTGGATTCAAAATGAATCTATATGTGAACCGAAACGTGGTCTGGACGCTAACGTGGTGCGCTCATATCTATATCTGCTCTCTGCTTCGCCTCATGATCTAATGGTGTTGCGTTTCGCCAAACTTATCAACATAAGCTGCTATTGCATTTGGGTCGGGAGATCTTCTTTGCTCCACTGTTGCACCTCGAATGTGACGAGGGGATCCCGCAGGAAACGTGTGTTCCGAACCAGTCGCACTTCGGCAGCCTTGGTGCGGCGCAGATGGTCACGTTTCTGCTGCTCTTCAGAGCTCAAATCTCCATTCTGCTCAGGAACGGCAGCCGCTAATTCCGCATTGCGGGCTTCCATGGTCCGCTCAAGGATGCTGTGCATGCTAGCGAGTACCTTGACGGTCGCTCGTGCCAGCGGTAAATCACTGGCTGGGACACTGTCGGGTGACACCCAAGAACGGGTGTTCTGAAGACCCTCGCCGGCGTTGATGACGGCTTCGCGGAGCCGGGCCACCATCAGGGCGGCGAACATGTCGCCAGTGCCGCTAAAGAAGCAGTCGAAGGCTGGCACGTCGATGCGGAATAAACGTGGAGATCCGTTAGACTGCGTAGTGGAGCCAATGACGGTCAGGTAATCCTTGGGTGGGCTGGGGGTGTTGCCCGATTGAGACAGTTTGAATAGCTGGACGGAGGTGATGATGACGTGGGGGATGGAATAGATGCGGTGGATGGCGGTCATGGCCTCGGCCAGAGTGGCGAGGGAAGTAATCTTGATCCCAGAAAGGACTCTGCGGCTCATGTTAGAGACGGATCTCACACACTTGGAGACGGACGTGTAACACACTCGGCTTCAAATTGGTTGGGTAGGATTAAGTCTGCGTGTTGAATGATCTCCTTATAGGCAGGGACGACATCGTCATTGACATAGAGGCGACCCTGATCGCCCATGACAGGGTCCAATACTAAGGTGACGGTTAGAGGGTATCATTGGAAGCATTGACTTGAACGCACCCCAGAAAAATGACCCAGGCTTGTCCTCAGCCTTCCGCTTTAGGTCAATGGCAATATTGCCAACAGCTTCTACGGCAGCGGCACTGGGGGCGTACCCAGACAGCATCACATCAAAGTCCGTCAGGTTACTTTGGCAAAGACCCTGGTAGAGGTCGGTAATCTCCGGGGCGGTTGCGCGCGTGCCCTTGAATTGTCGGTATCCGGTGTGGTTGCCTACCCTGTAAGTCAATTGAGATCATTGACGGCTTTTCGTTGAGGTGAGACTCACTGAAATGCACCGTGTTTAATGCGGCGACCTCACAGCCCATCGACTGCATGACCAAGGTGGCCATGGTATTTCCCACATGGCTAGTGGGCTGTCAGTTCTAACCCCACACCGGTCGAGACGATCACGTACCCATACACCACCTAGGAAGACGTTAGTGTTGGACTAGTGTATAGACGGGGATAGACTGACATGACTAGCCACCGCCAAAACCCTCGTTTCGGGCACGAGAGATTCCTCCATGATTGTTGCAATGTAGAAAGTTGACGTGGGGGAAGATTGGAATCGGACATGACTCCGCCCGACATTCTACCTTACCTAATTGGTTCCGTTCACCGCGGACGAGAACAAGCATCAGACGATGCTCCTCGATCATAGGGAATACGATTGAAATTGTGATTGAACCTAGCAAACCATACTGGAGTAGTTTCTCATATCCTAGGATCGATCATAGACACATCAGTCTGATCGACACGAGCTACCCCTCGTGCTCCCGCACTCCTTGCATACGGGCATCCTTTAATTTCAACACGAGACACGAGAGCTTGCACTAATTCAAGATGAATGTTCACGAACGTGAGCCAGGCCACCATTGAGGCAGAAAAAGGGGGCCCCGGTTCGTCGTTATCACCATGAGATCCGCAGACTCCAAACTCTGCCACTTTCCCCCCCCCAGCTCCTCCGTGCGCCGACTCGACTAGCTAAGCCGAATCAAACCCCCCGTACCCGCAAAGATACCAAGATTGGCTCTGGATGGGCCCTAATGACCAGGTTCTGGCCAGGAAGAGACACAGCGCTGTCTCCACCGACCGATCTAGTCCGTCGGCCTCTTCTCATTCGGGCTTTAGCGCAACAACTGTGCTGTGCTCGGCCTGCTTCACTTGGTACACTAAAAACTCAACTTCCCCTGCTCTATCCTTTCGCCGACCCGTATGTCGAACTGGAGTGTTCCGGGCTCATGAATGCCATGTCGCATAATTCATAGCCCTGTCTTAATTTCTTCCTTCAAGCCCGCCGTGGCTACGTCGTTCGTTACTGCAACCCCATGGATCGCATCACTTCCATCCGTTCGGTCTGCCCAAGCGGCCGAAACGCGTCGCTCTCTTCAATGCCACCACACGCTCGTTCATCCAGTCGCCGGTCCCTACTCAACCGGCGCATATTCACCATCGGCTCTTTCTTCCAGAGCCTTCTAATTATAATGCTTATTTTGTGCCTTTTGCCCGTGTCCTCGGCTCAGCCCACCACCGTCGTATCAGATCTCGATGCCAACATTCCACGAGCGGCTGCGGCTCCAAGTGGAGAGATCACCGATGATCACCACGAGAGATCGACATTCCCGAAGAAAACGCAGTTGCACATTGAGTCTGACTCGGGGAACGGCGGCATCCTGATGCCTCGAAGCACAAATTCGGATATGCCCACCGCGTTCGACACTATCTCCTCCAATGTTGCCAATGCCACCTGCGTATCATTTTTCAAAACGTTCCTCGCCAACGCAACAGTAACAGAATGCCACGCGGTATCTTTACTAATGGAGAACTCCAACTCATTTTTCCATACCTTGACTTCCGCCAAGGCCACTGCGCGCGTCCTCGACACCGCATGCTCGGAGCCCCTCTCCAAATGCTCGACCATTATGACCAACCTGGCCTCCCAGATGCTCTCCGATAGTCATTGCGGACAGGACTATCAATCAGGCAACTCATTCGTGCAGGGTGCCTACGAGGACCTGATAGCGTATGAACCTATGTATCTTGCCACATGCCTCACGAACGCGGCGACTGGTGACTACTGTTTTGTGGATGCTGTACAGAACAGTGCCGCCCCAAATGACTATAATGTTTATCTCATGCCCCTTGGCAGCACAATTGGTACGGGCAACTTGACTTGTAATCAGTGCCTGAAGGATACCATGACTACTTTTGCCCACTGGGCCGTGGTCGACGGCCAGCCTCTGGACACCACCTATCTTCCCTCGGCCAGGCAAGTCAATGATCTCTGTGGGGCCGGTTTTGCCAACGTCAATATCACTGTCGGCAGCGATTCAGTCACATCAGGGGCCCCACTAACACTTTCATTACCCAACATCCGTTTTCTTGTCTCGATAATTGGGCTAGTACTCGGCACAATGTGCATAGGAGTGTTTTAATTGTTAGATCCGCTTTGCTTTGTCTGAAAGGGCATGTTTCAATCCCCCTTGTTCTGGAGTTACGGTCATGTGTGACGATAGCGAATAGCGTGCCAATCTTTGTGTATAATCTTTCTATTTCTTCTTAATCACTCAATTCAACCTGTACAATCTGTTGAATGTGCTTTTCAACCGGTATATTTTTAATGAGCCCAAATGCGAGGCGTGAATACAGGGGAATCTTGTAAGCGGAAAACACAGCCCGATCGAGTCCTCGCCTCAGCCTCCCCCAGCATGGTAATTTTATGTCATTCGCGTCCATTTTCCTTGGTGAAGAATCTTGCGTTGGCCCTTGGCAAAAGCCTTCTTTCTCATGTTTTTGGCCTTGATGGCTTTGCCTGCCCTAGGTTTCAGCTGCCTGACTAGGACACCAAATAGCCAATCTCCGAGCTTTGGCCGACTCCCTCTACACTCCCTCTACGACTCCATCTGCGGCTCGACAGACCTCATCAACCAGGCAAAAAATGAGCTGAGCTTGCTCCTGATAGTGCTGGCAACTACTGAGACGCAACTATCATTATTGAGCAAGCGCACCAGCCCAGACTTGGAGAATACGCTGCAAAACTGCCATCGTGCGCTTTTGGATTTGCAAAAGCTTCAAGCCACTGAGAGTGGGGAAGAGCCGAGGGGTCAGATCTCGGATATTTGCGCGCAATTCTTATATCTGATCTTTGGAATCAGTGCAATGAAAGCTAGTATGATGATGTGTGTCTTCTCCATTCGCTATGGTGGGATTACCGACTCTATTCCCAGATCAACGCAAAAAGTATGTCAATCGTATCTTGCGAAGCTTTATCGAAGATGTCAAAATTGACAAGCGTAAGGTTCAGATCGTCTCATGTGCTCTTGATGATTCTTCTTCGCACAATGAACAAAACAGTGATCGAGAGACCGCGTGGGGAAAACCTGCAACAAGAGCTACAAGACGCTGGCATTACACCCGGGCTATCTTTCCAAAAAAAACTGCGATGTAATCCTGTCGACTTTTCAAAGGGCTGCAGACCAAGGGGACCTCCTGAAGTACATTATATCAACACCAGAAGCTCGCGAGCCGATTGCTAGGTTAAGGTCATCCGCGGGGCCTCTAGTTGAACCTCAGGCTACGTCCTAGAAATACGACCAGTCCAGCAAGAAGGAAGTGTCAAATATAAAAAAAAAAACTTCCCCATCCCCGTTGCGTTTGAGCTTCAGGAAATTGAAAACTCCTCAAAACACGCATGGGCCACTATAACCTCGCCATCAGACGACTTACCTATCCGTGTTTGGACAGAGCCAGGCTTGCTGTCCAGCGACACCGATTAGCTTGTGGTTCCCACATGGCAGCCCGACAAACTCCCAATTCCTGTGAAAACATATAACAGACATCATCTGAATGGAAGTAGGAGAAGTATATGGACATATGTAGCTATCCTCGCCGGACCCCGTTCTTTAAGGCTGTTCAGAGAGACAATACCGAAATGGCGGAATTGCTTCTTTCACGTGGCGCGGATTCAAAAATTGTCAAGACTCTCATAAATAGTCACCCACTACTCTTGCCATTTCTCTAAACAGGATTGAGATGGATAGCATATTCCGTCAACATGGATTTGAATCTGGTGCCAATCCTCCTGAGGCTGCCCGCATTCCCCCTCCATCGCCTAGGGATCGCGACGCGAAGTCTAGTGCTGCTCATCAATACCATCCAAGGGAATGTAGCCTCAGCCTAAATAATTGATTACAAAAATAGCGCTTACATAGCTATAATCCTGATCTAGCATGGCGTTCCTCCTAGGCATCGGCATGGACATCAATATCCTGCAAGAATCCACCAACACGAGTGGCTGCCAATCCAGCGAAGGGACAGTACTGACAGATGAGCTTGAAATAGTGGAACCCATGACTTCAGCAGGCATATATCTCGGGTGTCGTCAATTTGACACTCCCTGAAGGTTTCCAGATCCGAGCCAAAGCACGAAAGCTCTTGCTCATGCTCTCCCGGCTCGTGGCAAGATCAAAGAAAAGATTTACACCCGTGCTCTGGATCAAAAGCTCTTTCTCAAAAGCCTTCGCGAACGTCTTTGCCATATCGTCAAAGTGAATCAAATCGGGCCTCGGAAGGGCATAGGATCGTTGGGACGTAAAGGAGCTCTTATTTCGGCAAGCTTGGACAACGGAAATGACAAATACGTACTTTCGATATTCTTGGGGACCCTCGAATATCTACAGTGGTTGTTGAGTATTGTTTACTTGGTGATGATGCGGCATGAAAGCCTGTATACGCGTGTTACGGAATTTGTGTAGCGAGTCGCCCTTCACGTTGCCCGACAGATTCTAGATTGAGACCCCGGAGAAAAGGTCTTGGAGAATGAAGGAGCTTCCCGACCTAACCTCCGCCTCGCTCCGTGCATACAAATACTTTGTGATTTGTTGATGCTATCATATGACGTTAAAACCCCGCCAAGCCGCACCTCAAACCCTGGTTACGGACTCGACGGTTCCTAGGTTGAATCGAACCGAACCGGCACTTTATTTATGAGGCAGAATGAGCTACACAAGTGTGTACTGAGTTGCAGTCAATGACCACTGTTCATGCTATACGCGGAGGGCGACGAGTATATCCAGGAGTCTCTTCGCGACAAGGAGCAAGGCACAGAACAAGATATCAAACAAATCCAACCACCGGTGGCATCATGATCAAACAGGTATAGGTCTTGTCGTTCGTAAAACTTGAACAGGAAAAGGTATGCGCGTGAAAGGGAGTGTGTAGAATGAAATCGCTCAAAAAGCAAAAGACAAAAATGCAAGGAATCTTAACTTCTGCGAGAAATGCTGTTTCCAAGTGCAACACCGACCAGACTCTGCGGCTCGCCACCAAAGCTGGCCCCGGGCGTTGTTACGGTGGGAGAACCAGCACCTGAGATAGGGCTTTGGGCGGCATCACGGTCACGCTTCACCCGGTAGTGAGCCAGTTTTGCAAAGCGGTTGAGATGCGTCCAGAAATGACGACCGGCCGGATGCGAAGCGATACGGTCGAGTAAGTCGACTGTTGCTTCACGTACGACGTGATCGGGGTGGAAGAGTCCCATGCTGATGTAAAACAGACCAGCCTGATTCTCAGGTGCTACAGTGAGCAATTGGCAGACGCCGGCATAGTCTTTCACGGCATGAGAAAGAGCTATGTAGATAGCGGCGGATTCGGCATGGGACAGCTTCAGAGCCCGCAGCCGGTCGTGGTGGTGGTGCAGGTCGGGTCGCTGAATGGGTCGGGCAGGGAAGTACATAGCAGCAATGTCCTGAATGTAGGAGTAGTACGACCGAGTGTTCCGCCAACCCTCGATTCGCGATACCGATGCAGAGAGTTCACGCTGCTTGGCCAATTCATCAGGCCACACGTAGCCGTGGCCCCGGAGTGATGAAGGGTCTGCTGCATCAGTCTGCTGGCCAGTGGGACTATCCGGTGAGAGTTCCTCGCCGGGACCAATGATGTAGAGATTCGAAGCACCATAGACTGTTTCCTCGAAAGCTGCGGCAACTCGGACAAACTTAGTGATGTAGGCCCGCCATTTGGCACGGATCGCATTTTCGCCGTGTCGATTGGCAATACTCCGCAGAATGTCTTGCATAAAAAGAGTGTCGCCTGTCGGGTCCGAATGCGTGTGCGAATTATGATTGGGCAAAAGTGCATTCTGCTGCTGGAAGAAAAGGAGGCCTTCCGTTACTGGGGCCGACTCAACATGGCTAGAGATCTTCATACGACCTGTCGGTAGGTCGCATAGAACATCCCACCATTCCGGGTGGTTTTCAAAAGTAGGATTAGTAACACCGGCAATGAAACCAGGCACTTTCAGGAGATCGTCGATCTTGGTCAAATCAGTGTATGGGAAAGCATGGCGAGTGAATCCGCGCAAAATGCCACCAGACGCCAGTGCGCAGGCCGCGAGGACTGCCTCAGCTACCTCTCCAGATGGTCGATTGTGCCCGAGGAAAACTACACGCTTCTGTGTAAGGATGGCGTTGACAAGGACAATAATAGGGTGCGTGAATGGGCCACTCGTGGTCAAATGAGGATGGCTTGGGAAAGGTTGAGGGGAGGTGGCATGTGGCCCTGCGAACGTTTGTATAAGCTTAACCAGACTGAAATCGCCTACAGTCTCCGGCCAAATGACAGTAGGAATCTTGACAGGGATGGGAATGTCGTGATAGACCACTTTCGATTCGAATTCGTGTGTGTCTCTCGGCAAGACGTATCGACTGAGTTTCTTCGGTGATGGTGGGCATTCGGTGTCCCCCGCCTCTTCTTCCTCTCGCTGACGGATCATCTGCTCGAATTTCTCGATAAACATTTCCTTGGTGTTGCTAGACTGTAAGATGTGGCGCTCTAGTATCGACATCTTAGGCATTAACGATAGATCCATGTTGTTCACGGCGTCGTAGAGGGTTGCAAGGGTCTCGGGGTACGGTGACTTGAAGTAGTCTTCCAGCGCAAGGAGAAGGAGTGGCTGTCATTGTCAATGCGGTGCTCTTTGAAAGGACTAGACAGGCGCTTACCTTGTAGATGTGGAGGAAGGAATGCCTTGTACAGATGGCCATGGCTTTGACGACCGCACCACTGTCCGGTGATTAGTTCTGAATTCCACATTTGCCGTGAGGGAAGAGATACCGTCGAGCCGTATTGTCCTGTTTCGTGTTCACCAAATTCAGGACATACATCAAGGGCGGGCCTTCCCCACCCTCCTCGTCGTCGTCACTGCTTTCCTCCTCAGAAGCCTCGTTCGGGTTCTCACGCTGAATGTCGGCACCTTCCTCGTTGCCACGATACTTTGACTTGCGCTTTTTCTTCTTCTTACCTCCCTCCCCTTCCTCGTCGTCGTCACCGCTGGTGTCCTTGTGCAGGAAGAATATTGTCCAATCCTGACTCCGCACATGGGTCTGATCGGGAAGCATCAGCTCCGCCAGCATACTTTCGTCGCCACTAATCGCAGCGGGGTATTGATGCTCCATGATCGGACCCCGGTCGATATGGAAGGACGCTACCAAGATGTATTCCACATGACGCTCGGATGAATCGACCGGGTATTGTGACTTGCATCGGCGAGATTTGTAGCCAGATCCAGGCTCGGCGGATGTACGTCGAGTTGAGGAACGCGAACCGCTGGGCGAGCGCCCTATGAAGGAGGGTGCGGGGGACAATCGAGGGAGGCCATTCGTCTTAGGATTCGTGGACAGGTTTTCGTTGGACGGTCGATATGGCAGGCTTGTCGCCATGATGGGTGTAGAGTTGAGAAGTTCCGTCAAGAGAAATCCGGCATACTTTTGAGGATCTGGTTAATGCAAGCCTCTTAAGACCCAAGACCCAAGACCCAAAGATCCAAACGGTGGTTCAGGGGTCAAAAAAAGACAATCTCCACAGCGGGGGCGATAGGCGATAACAGCTTGGTCTACGAAAGTCCTCCTCACTAAGTGTTTAGCACAGACAGAGGGGAGTTTCAGGAATTTGCATTTTAAATCCAATCGACTAGTGCGATTGACAGCTCTAGTTCATAAATCCACATAAATCCACATAAAAAGCGATTGATCCACAAATTCACATCCGCGACTCGACAGCTCCAAATGCACGTGCCCCGATCGGGCCGACTTGTTGCCGGGGCATTGTTTACTTGCTTGCAACTACGCAATGGACTCCGACTTTAACCCCAACACAATGGTATAGTATAGATGGAAAATCTAGTGGGAAACAGTCGCTGATCTCGATGCAGGCGAATAATCCTACATTCAAACCATCCCCTCTATCATTTGGGTCACCGCGGGCATCGCCCTTTCGGCGGCCCTCGACACCGAACTCCCCACCCTCCGGTCGCCCTGGGACGCCTGGAAGCTCTCCAAGTAGGAGCGGCTATACGCCAATGGTGTCTCCTAGCAAGCTCAACCAGTCGTATACAGCTACTGAAGAAGACTCTGTATCCCCGAGAACCGATCCGATTCCGCAGCCGAAATTCACAAGAGAACTGCCCCCTCCCCCACCAAGGGCGCACGTTCGCCTGGGCATTCATCGCCGATTGTGGGTCGCCCAAGTGGTATGGGAGATGGCGGCTCAGACGTTTCTGCGAAGATTCCGCCCAATGTGGCCCGGGAGATCCGTGAGGCTTTCCAGGTACTCGATCGCGACAACGATGGGCTGGTAAACAAAGATGATGTGGCCGATGTGCTCACGAACCTGGGTAGGTCGATCATCTTTCTCTGAACTCCGAAAGTGCTTGAATACTAATTTGGAGTCTGTACAGGTCAAGATTCTTCACCGTCCACTCTGGCGCGCTTCTTCCCCTCTGGCTCTAGCCAAACCATCAACTTCCCAACGTTCCTGAACACACTATCACAATTAATGGCTCCCATGTCCTCATCCCAGGACCTTCTGAATGCCTTGGCCGCGTTTGATGATGACGATAATGGTCAGATTGATGTTGCTGAACTGCGTGATGCGCTTCTGCACACTCAACCTGAGGATGGAGGCAAGCCATTAACGGAACAGCAAATTGACGAAGTCTTCAGCGGGTTTACCGGGCGACGGGCATTTGGCGGCCGACCTGCGAAGAGTGGAGGCGCATCCAAACGAGGGGAAGTATTCCAGTACCATGATTTCGTGCGCAGCATCATGGGTGGAGAGAACGGGAATGGTGGTCGGCACGAGGCTGGCAATGCTCAAGCTTGAACTGTATGAATTTGGTCGGCGCTGGGGTGTTCTCTAGGCTTTTAATGTTCTCACGGGTGATGCAGATAGGATGTAACAGTCACGACAAAAAATTATTTCAAACAACGAAAATTATCCCCCTATTCATAAGTCTAGTACATAGTCCCGAGTACAAAGCCCTAAAGTGGGTGATGGCGGGTGCTCCGCATTTCTCCAACGGCAGAAAACCAGCTCCAGCCACCGTCCAAGTTACATCTCACCTCACTCCCAGGAGATGCCTCTCCAAGGCATTTCAATGCAATAATTCAGAGATGTCCAAACATCAGCAGTCCTGGGGCCTCCCAAGTCCCGAGTTGATAGCCTCACCACGGACGATGCGAACACTGCGCAAGATTCAGTCTCACCAAGTTCTTACCACGTCTAATGCGCTCATCGCCCAAACTCAATCTTCTCGTTCAGGAGCGCGTGTTGCCGATTCTGGCTCGTCATCGAATAACTCAAATAACACCATCCGGGCGCCGATACATCGCCGAGCGCGTTCCAACAGTGACGCGGCAGCTCGTGAAGCAGCGCTTGCTCAAGTTTCTACCCAGAGGCGCCCGGCTCGGAAAACGGGTTCGGGTATAGGGATTAAGAGATCTTTCCTCGAGAATCTGCTTCGTGATGGCCCCCAGCACGGCAATGTCCAAGAGGCGCTACAAGAGCTGAAGTATCTTGTTCTATCGACCAGAGTGGATGCAGACGGAGACGGCATGGTACGAGATCTAACGGTCTAGTGGAGGTCTTTCTAGCAATACTAACGATTCCTCGTTTCTAGTCTCCATATCGGATCTACCTTTGGCTCATTCTTCTCCATGTCCCTCCACTCCCAACCGATAATTACCTCGCTCTTGTCCACCGCGGTGGCTCCCCGGCTTATACCAAGATCCGCAATGATACCTTTCGAACTCTGGCGACGGACCCGTTATTCAAGCGCCGCGTCACCGAGGCGAGTCTGATTCGGTTGTTGAATGCGGTAGCATGGAAGTTACACGACTCGAAAATCAAGCCTCGTTCTCGCCCTTCGTCTTCACGGAGACGGGAAATGGAGGCTCTAATCAACACTCCGCCCAGTATTTCAGAAGATCCCGAGGGACCAGGATCTGCCGGAAGTGCAGTTGGAGATACCGCTATCTATGTCCAGGGTATGAACGTCCTATGTGCGCCGTTCTTATATGCAGCTCGGAGCGAGGTGGAGGCATTCGCTCTTTTCCATCATTTTGTCACTGTGGAGTGCCCTGGGTATGTTCGTAGCACCATGGATGGAGTTCACCGGGGTCTTCGGCTGGTGGACCGATGCTTGGAGATCGTAGAGCCGAAATTGGCCGCGTATCTCTTCTCTAAGGGCATGCACGCAGAGCTGTATGCCTTTCCTTCTGTGCTAACTCTTTGCGCTTGTACACCTCCCTTACCGGAAGTGTTACACCTCTGGGATTTCCTCTTTGCATATGGCCCCCACTTGAATATCCTCTGCATCGTTGCCCAGCTGATCCGTATGCGGGATGAGATTCTCGAAAGCCCGAGGTGAGTTCGATCTCAGTCTATCATCATGCGGTTTCCTGACAATTTCATTAGCCCTAACAAACTTCTTCGGTCTTTCCCACCTTTGCAAGCCAAGGACATCATTGCCTTGACCGTTCTTCTGGTGCGCAAGATTCCGGATGACGTTTATGAAGAGATGGTCAATCACGCGAAATGATTCTCTCTCGGTTTTCGACAGCAACTTGTATTTTTGAAATATTGATTTAATCGTTGGTCTTCTGGGATGGCGTTCTGGGCATATACTTGGTTGATTGCAGGGTTTGATATTGACGATTATGACATGGGTCATGGAAATGCATGCACACGAACATTTAAGCAACGATGGTCCAAAATGAAATGATGATTCTTTGATACGATCTCCCAAAGCTGGATATCTCCGGCAAACGCCTGGACAGCCTCCAAGGCTCCTTTGTACATTATCCCAGGTGCTTAGATATTCGCACCTCTTTACGCCCTTCAAACCCACTGTCATTCAAAGTTCATCTCTCCGTGCCCTTCATGGACTTCATAGGCACTTTACGTACCTCACATGAGGACTCCCAAGACTTTCCTTCAGGCAGCTCCCCTAGGCCACTCATTTCCATAAACTTGGAAGATCGGGACTGCTGTCGAATCACTTTCTTCACATCGCTGATCATCGCTTTCATCATTCTCATTTCCTGCAATCTTCTACGGTTTCCACAAGTTCCCCGCCTTAAAAGATCCAAATCAAAGGCTAAAAGATTCTCGAATCCGAGACAATGTCGGGCATTGATAGACTGTACTTTGGTCCATGACAGCAAGGTCAATCGATTAACTGTCCTAGAATCGCGAGCCCTAGCAAACGGACGACTACAAAGCGCTTTTGGAATCCACAATGCTTTTACCACAACTGACAAGAGACTCGCACAAGACTTTGTCAGAGACATGAAGAATCGGATGTGCCGCACACCCTTTGAACAACTCAAACTGAGTCATCTACGAGGTCTTACTCGAGAATGGATCGAGCTTGGCTTCAAAAGGGATGATGAATCTTGGGAGACTCGTGAGGGACCTACCAGCCGCGAGGAAAGTCCAAATGGCTATTGGGTTAATGTTACGAGTTTGGTGCAAGTCCTTGTGTTCAAGGCCCTGTTCAGCTGTATTTGCGACGGGTCAGAAGTCAACCATGGGTTTCCTCCCTCAAAGCTTGTTGAATTGGCTCGGTGCATCAATCGTACCTGGATCAATTCCAAGAAGGAGGATATCGTCAAATATGAGGACAACCATGAACTTCAATCGTTGCTTCGAGAGGCTTTCCCTTGTCATGGCCAAGGAACATACAATATGCTCAACATCCTCATTCCATCATTCGAGACTATGTGGCGTGTGGTCCTGTGTGGATTCCTCCAAGTGCGGTTCTCCGTCAGTGCCGGCCGCCAGTGGTGTAGTGTGTTGGCTGGATTTGCGGAGTCGCCCACCCAGGGGCAATATGAATTGCATCCCGGTTCAGAGTTTGTGTCTGCTGATGAGGGAATCAAATTCCTTCCGAAGGATTTTACATGGGCCTCACCATCCGCTGAGGAGGTTGTCAAGGAGGTTCTGAGGCTCTACCCCCCAACCCGCCGGATCTTTCGAGCTTACCATTGGGTCGAAGACTCACAATCTTCTAATTTCAAGAAGAGGGGAACGGACAAATGCCCTTTGAATATTGAACAACGTGCCGGTGATTACCACAGGGAAGGGCGGAATCTTGAGGAGGTCATCGCGGCTGATGTCGAGGCCTGCCATCTAGACCCGGGAATATGGGGTATAGATGCAGAGAGCTTCGACCCGTTACGATGGCGTGAACTGACAGACGAGCAGAGCGAAGCATTTATGCCCTTTGGTGGTCGGCCATTTTGGTGTCCGGCACAAAAAGTCTTTGGACCACGGATGATTGGATTCCTAATGGGGACTTTGATCACTGCCTTGGACGACAATGGTCCCGAGGCTCAAATGACCTGGAAAATTGCTTGTGCCAGTCAGGATTTGATACACCGTCTGCATCTAAACGCAAGGCTTGATATGGGGCGAGATGCATTTGACGACCTGGAGCTGCTCGGTTCGTGGGAATAGATGCTTAGAACGAGTTGAATATTAAACCTAGGAATTTTATTTGAAACAAGATTGAAAAAAGTGCAAGGGTCCTGGACTTGAAAATCAATTGCATATGGACATCCAGAGTAATTTCAATCATCATGCTTGCTAACTTGGTTCTCAGGGCGGTGTCGATGGCGACAGTAGCTCTGATGACCGCTTCCGCATTCCCGATCCGTCCACCACCAAGGGTTTGTGGGGGTCAATTGCCTTATTGCTCTGTGGGTCATGTCCACTCTTGCCAGTCTCCGAGGATTGGTGGCTGAACTCCAGATCAGGTACGCTCAGGTCTTCCGATGTGCTCATTGCCGAGTCCCGACTTCTACTGCGAGATGTATTGGGACCGCGAGCCATAGTTACGCAGATTTGTGCTCCCATGAATGAAATGTTGTTCAGTAAAGCCACAGCTTGTTCGGCTTCCTCGGCGCTGCGCATGATAGCTGAGCCATAGAGTTGGGTCTGGGGTCGCCCTTGACTGTCCAATGCTTCGATGTCTGCTATATTGCACTTTTCAACAATGCCTGCACCCCGTAGAAGGGCCTGTAGATCAGCAGCCGTGGTGCTCGCATGTAGGTTCTGGATATTGACTGCCCGTTGATTTGTGTCGCTGGCTGGACTGTTGGGCTCCGTGTAGTCGGCCCACGGCTTGCGTGAATGCTGACGAGCATATCCATCGCCCACATCGTGGACTAGCTGGAGTGGCGAGGCTGGGTACATTGGGACCATATTCCAGCCTTGGTTGTCATACATTGGGGAATGCATGAGTGGCGATGGTGGGAAGCACTGAACTTGCGGTGGCATAGGATCGGGGATCATAGGTAGGAAATGCTGGGGTGTAATCGCCATCGGACCCATCATGGGCGCGTAGTCTGGGTATGGGTAAATGGGACTAGCTGAACTAATGGAACTTGTCTGTGTCAGACGGTTCGGGTCTCTCCACAGTTTTGCACGAGACGACTTACTCTGGTGAGATAGGCGATGGGGGCACGGTAAGGTTTCTCTGAGATCTTGGAGGTGTTGTGTGGCCGGGTGTGCAGTTTTGCATAAGTGTCACTGCTGGTGGGCTTCTAGTAGGTCCTGCAATTGGCTTAGTAGGTGCGCTGGTACGTGCCAGCGTCACGACCAAGCTTTGACCGTCCCATCCGTTGGTGGACAGCCGCTCTGTACATCTCGTTAGAACCATATATCTCAGGATAATAAGGTAATCTGTCAGGTGAAACGTACGATAGGTGCGCCATGCTTCGTCTTCATTCTTCACAATGATCTGCCCCAGGCCTGTGGGAAACCCATGACTATCGTCGTATACTACGGCTTGTCGAATATGCAGAGCCGTCTGACGCACGAGATCCTTCAGTTCTTGCCAACGGCAGTGAGCAGGAATCTATTTTGCTAGTCAGACAAGTCATAATTGAAAGTACCGCGGCCAACAAATGCTTACCCCCTGGAGGAATACAACAAATTCATCATCCGATCTGCGTGATCTTGGACTGCGCCCTTTTTCCCGGCCAAGAAACGGCATGGCTGCAGGCAGATCTAGATTCCTTCCAATGATGGACACGGTCAATCACTTTTCTCCCGGCAGGCGACAGTGAGATGGTTGTTGTACGGCGGGCGATACTTTGGTCTAGTATCCGAAAGATCACCGGCTTTGCGAAATAGTCGAAAATCAACCTCTCTGAACAGGGCTGTGCTCAGTTCTGCCTTTAAATGATATATCTGTTGTATTCACAACTGATGAGCCGCTGTGACCAGGGCCTTGAAGTCAGCCCAAATATTCAAGACATCAAGGCGGGGGGAGTCGGCCTCTATTGTCTGAGAAGAATACAACGCTGACATCGTAGACAATCACAAGCATAAAGAGCTGGTGAAAGCAACCCTCTCAAGGAAATGGAAACAGCAAAGCATTCCGCTTACCTGCCTTCTGCCGAATCAATGCAAGTCAACGAATTGGTCAGACCGACACATGCACGCAAAAACAGGACCGTTCTTCACACCGGAGGAGCGTCCAGATGATAATAAGGGAAAATGCGCAGAATAGAACGTTCAGCGATGTATCTTTTCAACGTGGTGAATATTTTCACCCGACATATTCATGTTGCGGAAAAGTTGGCTCGACACTAGCGACAATTGGCATCTAAGCCGCGAGCCCTCATGAACAGACACATTGAGGCGAGACCCAGAGCAAGCTGCAGGCGGCGAATAGAATGGCGCTAGTCAGCAACCAGTCATGTCTGAGATTCATCATCTCCCGCTGTCGGCCACGCTGAGATCTGTCATTTTCTGTTGCGAAGCCCGAGCTCAGCTCGTCCGCGCGGCTGCTCAATGCAACGAATGAGTCCCTCCGTACTAATCCACTGGGAACGGTTCGGCCCTCCGAAGATCAGGGTGTCATTCTGTTGCTTTTGCTTTTTTTCCCCTGCTTCCTTTCGATCTGGCGCTAGGCTCAGAGTTCAGCTCCTCATCGACGGGATCATCTCGATCCCGGGTGTATCCGCCTCCGTGGAGCAAAGCGGGGCCAGGTGGGGTGCACCAAAGGCAAACTGTGAGATCTTCACGACGCAAAGTACAAGGTAGAGCGCTTAGCATGCGTCGTGTTACACCGCCAGATTCGGATCGGACATGCTCTGAGGCTTCACCTGAGAGGGCAAAAGGTTCGTATGTGGAGCTGGGCGACCCAGCCCATATGGATCACATTGGCATTATGCTGCAGGTTTCTCTAGCGTCCAGTTGCCGTGGAGCTCCGTGAGTGGCTTTGATTGAATCAGGTTGAGACCATCGAGGCCGAAACTTTAAGATCGACGATTGCGGGTCTGAGAGATCCCTGTGAGGTGATGAATCAGAGGATGCCCAGTGGCGTGGATGTTGCCGGGCAGATCTGCAATTATTGATTCGTGCGAGCATGGAACAGGTACCTGCAGCGGCAGCTCAACATGTTCGTGGCTGGCGAAGTCAGGCTGGGAGTCACTTGGGGAAGTTCTCGGTGCCGCCTCTGCCTCGGACGAAGAGGATGATGTACAATTCACGTTTTCTTGGCCCGGATTTCGCGTGGTCACACAGCAGCTTCTCCCCTTGAGGGAAACCGTGGGCTAGGGAATTGGAGTGACACGACAACAATCGACGCGGCAATGATATGACTTGAATGCACGATCACCGTCCGCGTCGCTTAGAAGTTGTCGTTCTCTCAATCACAAGGATGTGACACTCCGGAAAATGATATATCGTTGCAGCGGGAATGTCTGGGAACGCGAGCAGAGGAAGGGAAGATGGAGGGAACTCTCAACCATGATCACCCATTCTGTGCAAATGCATCCCCAGGGAGCCCAAAATGATGAAGGTGCCAGTGACCAACTCACGGAATGTAATAAACGTTCCAAGGATTGTCTTTCCAAGCATTTGAGGGCGTGCTCCACCATCCTACACCCGGACTTTTCAATGCATTGTCCCCTCCAGAGTGTATTCCAGAAATAAAAAAAGGGTACCTTCAGCGGTTGAAAACTTGAAATGTCACAGAGAGGGTCTCTAGAGATGGGCCAGAATGGTACCAGGAAAGAACGGAAAAATGTAAAAGAGAAGGTCCCTCTTGGGTCATCGTCTCGTCGGGCTGCTCAGGTTCAAGGGACATACGATTGGGGCAAAAAGTCTCGCTGCCGATTCATTATGTTCAGATATTTTGAAGATATTCACCGTAATATTTCTATGTGGGCGACCATAATGGAGGCAAATATGTTTGTGTGGCTCAAAACAAGGTAAATAATACTATGCACATGCATTATGCTAAGAACCGCTTGAACCGCTCAACTAATCAGACATCGTGTGCTCTCTGATCAGATCAATCCAGACTGGGAGCATAGCATGCCTCGAGATACGAGAACCAAGTCCACCCAGGGTGCAATCGAGGTCATGCAATCAGCCAGTCTCGCTATCTCTCTTCTCACTCCGAGATCTCGGCCTGAGCCCACATTCCGTTGACCGTGTGGGATGCCTAGGTAGAGAGATCGAATTTGGCTCGAGAACCGAAGTGACATTTCAATATTCCATGGCGGAGTGACGTCGGGTAGTCGTAGAGAAACGAAAAGGAGTGTCTTGGAGCGATCGATCGATCGATCGTTCTAGTCAATGCCGGCAACCCCCACCCCAAGATTGGAAAGTGAGACAAAGAAAGGGAGCGTCGAGAAATCGGACTACGATCCGTTTGGGAGTTGAGTTTACCAGGCTCTGCCTGTGGGTGATTGGTAGGTTGGTAGATTGGTGGTTGTTGTGTTGTTTTCGACTTCGGTCGTAGGGTGCGGAGTGATCATCGTCATACGAATCCTACCTTGGCGGCGCACCGGTGACAATAGTAGGAATTCATGCCAAACTGAACAGCCCCCGAGGATGTATGGTTCGCCAGGCTGAGGGATTGCTGGCAACGCGAACAGCGGACAACATCAAAAGCCGGGGGTGAAGGGGACGAGACGGGGCCAGATAATGGCTGCGGCTGCGGCGTAATTTGAACCGCGGGCGAACTCATGCTGAGTTGTGGAAGCGGTGCTAGAGGTGGAATAGGTGGACAGGGTGGTTGTATTGGACCAGTATACAGTCAAGTTGAAGAGGAAAGGGAGAGAAAGAAGGGGGGGGGGGAAGGGCAAGCATGATCAATAAATCGCCTGCCTAACGACTAGCGCGACCATCCCTTTCGGGGGCCCCAGTAGTCTATTTCGCGTGAACCCAAAATTCCGCAAATTCCAGTTTTTTGGGCTCTACAGTCACGGGGGTTGGCCGTGTCATTGGCGTCATGACACTTGATCTTCTCTTTTCCTCTGATTACCGATCGGGATAGGCCAGTGTCGAACTGCTCTGCCTACGTTAGGCCTTCTGTATCTTGGTTGGAGCATGGTTCACCCAGTACCTCCTTCCTCGCCCTTACCTCACCTGGACCTCCCCCCCCGAGGTCTCGGGAATGCCTCAATTTTGTCATTCCTCACATCTCGTCCATCTCTCCCATCACTCGAGACCTCGGCTTTCCCAACCCGGTCTCTTCCATCTGCAACGTGCCGTCATGCCCGGGTCCTGCAGCAGGCCCAAATAGGCCACTCGATGAACACAAGTTAAAGTGTGGCGAGCGTGGAAATGTGCCGATCATAGCCGGATAAGCAAAACTTAGCAGTTAGTCGATAAGGGAACAGGGAAGGCGATAAGGTTGAAATCCGATAGAATCTCCGGGAGTGTTCTAGGCGTGGAGTATGGACTCTCCAGTCACTTGGAAGTTGTAGTGACCGGGAACAATACGTCATCACACCGATGCAGTTCCTCACAGGTTGCCCCGCCGCTGAACCCCCCACCCTTTCAAATGCTCTTTTCCTTCTGAACCATCTACTTTTTTCTCCCACTGAGACCATGGCTATCGCTCAACCTAATCTCTACAGCTACCCGGGCGTCGATGCCCTGGCCGAGCAATTGCGGCCCTATGTCCTGCGCTGCCAAGCTGCGGCGTTGGCCCGCCACGATACCTTCCGTGTTGCCGTCTCAGGTGGCTCCTTGCCAGCCGTGCTCGCGCGCGCTCTGCTGGCCCCCGGCAATGGCTCTCCCGAAGATACCCCGCAGTTCAGCAAGTGGCACATCTTCTTCGCGGATGAGCGTGCCGTGCCGCTCGACCACAAGGACAGCAACTACTGCTTGCTCAAGGAGGAGCTGCTAGACAAAATCCCCGCGGAACTCGGAGCTCCGATCGCCCACCCTATCGATGAAAAGCATGTCCACGACGAGGACCCCCAAGAGCTGGCCGACCTCTATCAGGAGGACCTGATGCGATCTTTTGCCGCCAAGGACAGCGTCAAACTGCCCGTCTTCGATCTCATCCTTTTGGGATGCGGTCCCGACGGCCACACCTGCAGTCTGTTCCCCGGTCACGACCTGCTGCGCGAGAAGGATGCCTGGGTCGCTGCCATTAGCGATTCCCCCAAGCCTCCGCCCAAGCGCATCACTCTCACTCTCCCCGTTGTCACCTCCGCCATCAACATTGCTTTTGTCGCCACTGGTGGCGGCAAGAAGGATATCATGAAGGCGATCTTCGACTCAGAAGAAGGCCGTAGCCTCCCTTGCGCTCTGGTGAACCACGGTGGTGGTGAGAAGGTTTCCTGGTTCACCGATAACGCGGCGGTGGAGGGTGTTTCTTTCCCTCGGAGCAGCCTGTGAGGATGGGTGCGTCTTTCAGTTTCTTACCTGAAGAAGCCCTGCATCCGAATGGAACTTTGTAAAACTTCTCTAGGAATAGGTCGAAACGGACATCCTGGACCCCCTTGCTGAGTCTCATGCACAAAGAGACCGGCTCCTCTGACGATTGAATCCGCGTCGAATCTCGATATTCAAAAGTGGAATTTCTTTTCTTTGTATTCCGCCCCTCTTCAAGGAGGCCGAATGCGCTTATTACGCAATAGAACACAGTGATCAATAGAGTTTCCGTGCCAATGAGTTATTCCTACAGCAAATGATTGATCTATCGCCATCATAGGTGTGAGTAATTTGTGAACGTTGTAATGAGAAGAAATAAAAAAAAAAAAAAATAGATACTTGTTTGAAAAGCAATTGGAGGCATGGTAGATCTATCATGTCAGAAAGCGGCGACGCAAAGCTGAGCTCCACCTTTGTTTTGGATCGTCACGACCCGTGAACCATTCATTGATCGACTCTCTCAACGCGAGACTTGCTGCGATGCCTGTGTAATATCGGAACGGCTTCGCGATCATGCCTATTCCAACGCGGTCCATGTCACTGCGCGAACCTCGTAAACCTGTCAGTCCCATTCAGATTCCCCGCGATCTCTCCAGCATTCCAGCGCTCCCCTGACATGAGCAGACCTCCAACTTAGCACGTCCCGTGAACACTACATCATCCAGCGGCAATTCCGGTTCTTTACGACCAGCGAATGATATAAATCGTGCTCCTTCTTCTTCATCAACGGCTGACGGCATCGCAAAAGACAATGGAGGTTCCACCCAAGGCCGAACCCTGCTTCCTCAGCGCAGTGGCAATCTCGCGCAGAATAATGGTAGCGGACTAGCACGCACGCGGCTCCAGCCACTGGAGCACAAGTCCATGCAGCGCCGAGGCATTTCGCCAAAGAGAGAGCCGCAGACGGCCGGAGCAGAGACACTGGTCCTTGTCACCGCAACCACGAAGGCGTCAGTGGCCACTCGTCGCCAAAGTCTGATGCGACCTAGCACATCGAAAGTAGCCTCAACCACCAGACCCAATGTATCATCTTCTGGGAAAGGCTCTGTCCCTACATTCAGGCCACCGTCGCCGCGAAAAGCCCCATTGCGGTCGCCGACGCAATCCGCTTTTACCCAAAGGCCGCCTTCTCCCAAAAAGACCGACATGCCACCACCACAACGTCCAGGAAGGTCAGCATCGCTTAAACAGCCCCCGGGGATCGGACCCAGGCCATCAGCAGCTGTCCGAGGCCACGCGCGACATCGCAGCCAGGTGGTGCCATCCAACGTAAAACCGGTCCAGACAGAACAAATGCCAGGAGCACAAAAGTGCCGACCGCAATTTTCGACATTCCAACAGCAATATCCACCTAAGAAACCGATCAAACCGCCTACACCTACCCCAGCAGGTGGTCCCGAGCCTGGCAATCTACTGATCCCTACATCTTGGCCCGACATCACAGCTCTACAGACAGAGCTTCTTCAACTTAGCTTGTTCCATTCGAACTCTCTCCAAAGGCATAATGATTGGAAAGCCGAATCAGAGAGTCATTTGCGCAGCAAATATGATGGTGTCGCTGAGCAATACCGTTCCACGCTGGGAGACGAGAAGATGCGCCAATCCCAGCTAAATGCGCAAGCTCTAAGCAGCTGGCTCCGGAATTGTCATGATCGCCGTGGTTCTCATGACTTTCCTGGCCAAATACAGATTCTCTCCCAGGTCTTACAAGAAATTTCAGATCTTGTAACTAGTGGAGTGAGCGCTCGGTATAGTCGCGCTGTCGAGACCTTTGAGCTATGGTTTGAGCAAGCGGAAAAGGTTCGATACGATCGACGGTCCTCGGAGAATGGTATTTCATTTATTGATCCGCTTGATAAAGCGTGGAAGGGGGAAATACAGGCATTACACGCAAAGTTGGAGCTGTGTCAGCGACAGCTTCAGAGTCTTGACATTTTAGGCTTTGGGGAGGTGGAGCGCTTGGAGCATTCGGCTCTGACTCGAGTCTCTCAAAGCCTTGCTGAATCAATTCAGCTGATGATCCAGGAGATCAACGCGATGCGCACTCTCGAAACGGAGTTAGTTCGCTTAGAACGAGAGGCCGTCAGTCAGCTCGTTATGGAACTGCCAAGCACACAAGACGTGAGCGCACTGCGTGTTGGGATATGGACCAAGATATGATGGTATGGAAATGATAGCGATTCTCTGTATGGAGATGATAGCGCTTCAATAGCAACACGTACATAATCTTCCAGTCATTGTGGGTACCTGTACCTGGTCTTCACAGGGACTAAGTTTCGCAGAGAAGTCTATACGCCAGGAACATCAGGGGAAGAAAAACTAAAACTCTGCATTTGGCTACCTAGATACGACTCTACGGCGTATGCCTAATGCGAAGGCATTCCCAATCCCGGTGAATCCCCACATGCAACCCTATCATCGATTCTATACAAGCCAATCTGCACCTGCTGAGTCAGCACGAACGAATCTCGACTGCTCGACGCCAAATGGGGTATTCGGGCTAATGTGACTAGGATCCCCGATCACTTCACCAGCTTCCCGACAAAGGATTACTCTCCCTCTACACCGTTCTGTCGCTCTATTACCTATTTGACCGGTTCTCTATCGGTCTACAACTACCCGCTCGACCGTTCCGTTCCTGACGTCATCTTCACTAGTCGTTGGACCAAAGCAACACCAAAAAAGTTGAAAGCGTAGTGACATCCATAGAAATCGCAGCTCACCACTCACCATGACTGCCGCTCACGCATAGTGAAAGCTTTATCATCGGCAACCACACCGTGACTTGCCATCATGAAGGACTCACTGTACGATCGGCTCTGGCGCCGGGAATGCGGGGAGCTATCGTCGACTGCCGGGCTCCGAGGGATTTACGGCTCCAAGGAATGGATCAACGATTTAGATATCGTCAACGAGCTTGGTGGACACACGGGATGCGTGAACGCTCTCAGGTTTGTGGAACACCCCCGGCGCTACGGCTTTGCGCGCCTACTCGGTATCTCGCTGCAGAGATGCGTTGATCGACCACGCTAATGCTGTCGCAGTTGGTCCCGTTCAGGGCGTCTCTTAGCATCAGGCTCGGATGACCAGCATCTGAACATATATTCATATCAGCCCGAATCCTCAACCGCTCCCTTCTCGCTCAACACCACCGTGGCCACGGGCCACAAGGCCAACATCTTCTCCGTCAAGTTCATGCCACATTCCAACGATCGCACCTTGATCACATGCGCCGGTGACTCTCAAGTGCGTGTCTTTGACATCGAGCATTCTAGTGCCAACAGCAACAGCAATGTCGATGCGAATGCGACTTCAGCATTTGCAGCTTCGGCCCGAAGTCGACGCTTTAACAACTTCTTCGAAGGGACACGTTATCTGAGTGAAGGCAATACAAATGCTAGAGTCTACCGGAGCCATGCCGATCGCGTCAAGCGTATTGTCACTGAGTCATCACCGTACCTTTTCCTGACTTGCTCTGAAGACGGCGAGGTCCGCCAGTGGGACTTGCGTCAGCCGTCTTCTGCGTACCCTTCGCCCAGAGGCGGCCAGGGGTTCATGGCCTACCGTCCGGGCTTGGACCATGATGATTCCAATGTCCCTCCGCCGCTTATATCGTACAAGAAGTTTCGTCTGGATTTAAACACGATCTCATGTTCACCCACTCAACCACACTACATCGCCCTGGGCGGTGCTCATATGCATTGCTTTTTACATGACCGGCGCATGCTGGGGCGAGACACCTCTGCAGAACGAGGCACGCCTGACGTAGCCACCCCGAGTGTCGGCAGTGCTGATGATGAATTGATGGGCAAAGCGACTCGATGTGTGCGTCGATTCGCACCCAGAGGCAAGCGTCGTGTGCGGCGCCTCGACGATGGGCATATCACCGCATGCAAAATCAGTGACGCGAATCCAGATGAAATGGTGGTCAGCTGGTCCGGAGATCACATCTACAGCTTCGATCTTATCCGCAGCCCAGATGCTCGTGATAGCTCGTCCGAAGATGATTCGAAGTTAAAGAGCACTGGTGCAAGCCGCAAGAATGGCTCACGCAGCGGGAAACGCAAGCGCCCGAAGCCCTCATCGATGTCATCGCAGGAGAGTGCCAACCGACATCATTCTCGTCGTCGGTCAGCAGATCCTGATACGCTGCGGGTACAATATGAGAATGGAGAATCGTCGGATATACCGTTTCCCGAAATTTCCGATGGAGCTGACACACCGGAGGGCATGCTCGAGCGTGCTAGATATTCTGTGCTTAACGACGCTCAGCGCTTGAGCATGGACATTGCGAAGGGGCTTGTGAAGCTACGTCAAGCATTATTTTCGCTGAAAGCGACTGCCCGAGAGGCTACAGAGTCGGACGAGCCAGATATCACGCCATATTCAGAGAACTTCGAAACTGCGTTGAACCTAGCAACAACATACCTGCCCCAGATGGAAAGAGTCATGCGTGAATGGACATATCCAATGAATCCATCTCAAGGTACTGTTGGTCTTGAGCGATCTCTTCGCGAAAACCGGCAGGCGTCATGGAGATTCGTGCAAGCTGCTGGAACTCTCGCGCGTGTCTTATTGCACACTACTGATGATTCGGAGACTCCGGTAGAATTCTTGCAGATCATTCCTGCGCCAAATGAGGACGGCACTATTGATCGAGAGGCACAATTTGGATATGACTTCCTCAAGGCAATTCTTCTATGGCTGCAAGGAGGCCGACGAGAACTCCTACGCGGCTTCAAACGAGGAGTCTGCTCTCCAAGAGTGAACGGGAGGTTTCCCTTGGACGCGGACGCCGATGATGATGCGATTGATAGTACGCTTATGCCTTATCTTCAAGATTTGGCAGGGGAAAGCCCTATTGTCAATGTGGATGCATCGCGTTTCGAACATGACTCGACACGAATTGTGTTTCAGACTCAAAAAGCTGCCGTGGTTGCGTTTGGTAATGCCGTGAAGTTGCCTTTGGAGAACCTCGGAAACACAGCTGCTCGCATTGACAGACGTCGTGTGTCCAATCCTTCTTCGCAGGTTCGATCTCTTGACCGAGCCTCGGCAACTAGGTTCTGGATTTTGCGTGTAGGTCGAGGTGTTCTGATGCAGGCTGCAAACGGTGTCAACTATTCATTTGTGAACCGTGCTTTTGGTGGACTTCATACATCTGCAATGGAAGACAGCAGTGATATTGAGGTAGAAAGGTCTCAGGATGATGCCGAAGCCAACGAAGAGGAACAGGCAATCCGTACCATCAATCTTGTGAGATCTGGTGGCTCTGCCCGAGCGGCAGCAAATGAATTGGCGACATCCTCTGACGACAACGACGGCGAATCCTCCGACGAAGAAGATCCTGAACGACTGCCTGTGACCCATGAAAGTGACAGTGAGGACGAGGACGAGGACGAGGGCTCCGACAGTGTTGGCGAAAGCGATGATCAGGATGGTGATGGCTGGCACATGGATTTGGTGGGCTCGGATGAAGAGGAATCAGAGTCCGACGAGCCTCTCTTCCTACGGGGTGCAAGTCGCAAGTCACGAAGAGGAAACGTTGAACTTGATACGCCATGCTCCGCTCACACACGGATGTATCGGGGTCATTGCAATATCAAAACTGTGAAGGATGTCAATTTCTTCGGCTTGAATGACGAGTATGTGGTAAGTGGTAGTGATTCGGGCCATGTGTTCATTTGGAACCGCGAAACTGCCGAACTGGTCAATATTCTGGAAGGTGACAGCGAGGTCGTCAATGTTGTTCAAGGTAAGTTTTTACTATCGTGAATCTGAGTTGCACCTTCTCACATGATTTTACTAGGCCATCCTTATGAGCCCACCCTTGCAGTGTCGGGCATCGATAATACCATCAAGATCTTTTCTCCGGACCGCCATGCCCAAGAACAGGCCCGCCGAGGCCACAACATTCTTGACCCCGATAACCCGGTCAATGCCCTAGGAGCTACCGTACATAGTCTTGGGGGTCTACAAAGCCGCAAGCGTCTGTCAGATAGCTATCGCATTATGAGCCAGAATGATGTTGATCGACGTGGGGGTATGAGCGAGGCCTACATTACAGTAAGTGCTCCCATTTTCTTCATCAGATCAATTACCATCTTTGAAGTATCCATTTTCTAAATCTATAAACAGAGAAGTATGCTCGCTCGTCTTGCTGCGACCCTTCGCGGTCGTCAAGGAGGTGCCGGTGGCGCTGGCGGTCTTGGAGCTATCCCCGGCGAAGGTGCCAGCGTCGTCCTCGACGATAACTGCGTGGTTCGTTCTTCGCATACATACCGCTGATTGAAGTGCAACTAACAGATCTATAGGTGATGTGATCATGGTTTATACCTTTCTTTACATGCTGTCATTCATAATCAGATTGATTCAGGGCATAAGGGCGTTTCCGAGGAAAAGTATTGGGACGAGCATCGAGAATGGTATTGGGATTAGGATGGAATCATGAAATTATAGTTTGGATCACCCTTCGTCCACTAAATTCAGAAATGGACAAATTGCCTAGATGCCCCTCCAAAATATATAGACACCCCACTGCTTAATCCTAGAACGGTAAGCCCCACATCGAAAAATCCAAAGCGGAACATCCTTCAAGTGTGAAGTCCTTGCCAATTCAGCGCGAGATCATGGCTTCAGAATTACTAGAGGCTCGCGCACAGGCGACTGTCCAGCTCTACGCAGATCCACACAACCCGCATCTCTATCTCGACCGCGCCCGTCTCTACGAAAAACTCGGGTTCCCAGATCTTGCCGCCGCCGATGCCTACCGCGCGCTTTCCTTGCTCGAATCCGTTGTAGAACCAGATGGATTCGAATTTCACGCTAAGAAAGTTGTCAGTACCACTGGTACTCAAAATGACAAGAGCGACGAACACGAGAACGAGGATGAAGACGAAGACGAAGACGAAGACGAGGATGATGGGACGATTCCCGTTACAGACGACGAATACGATGCACTCATCGGCGATGCCTACGCTGTCCTCGTACGCAGCCTCGTCCGCTGTGGATGCTATCGAGATGCGTACGAGTTCGGCGTCCGGGGTCTAGCACTATTGCGCGACTTGGAGAAGGAAAGCTCATCGGCAACAACGGTCTTGAACGAACAGATGGATCAGATCAAGACCATTTACAAGTTCCACACGGATGTACAAGGCGAGATAGATCTAGAATCGATTGACTCTGCCGCTCTCCCTGCGCAGGGTAAGGCCCGTCGAGTCCTATATCCGTGGAACGAGCACGAGCCGGACCGTCGCGCGCCAGAGGAATTGCGTTTCTTGAACGAGAGACTCGCGGATATTGCGCCCAAGTGCGAGGTTCGTGCTGTGGCTCTGCCGGCGCTACACAACTCTGTTACTGGCGAGGATGAGGTCTCTGTGCAGCTTGGCCTCTTCGCGAAGGAGGATATTGCCGCAGATGAGATTATCCTGCGGGAATCTTCGCTGCTCACAGCTACCAATCGTCTTCACGATGATTTGTGCGATGCTTGCAACTCGCCTCTCCCTGACCTGTCTGCCGCCGAACCCCCCGTAGGTTGTGACGGTGGATGCGCAGATACAGTCTTCTGTAGCCAGGCGTGCCATGACAAGGCACAGACTACCTACCACGGTGCTATATGTGGTCTGGAAGATGGCCTTGAGTCTATCGGGAAAGATATACCAGATCCAAAGGATAAGGCAGACTATCTGTACCTGCTCCTGCTCGGTCGTGCTTTGGCCATGTCCGCCACACAGGACGTGGATGCGCTGGAACTGCCAGAAGTGAAGTATATCTGGGGTGATTTCCATGATTTCAATATCGAAACTACGAATGCCGGGGATGATGCTACTCTGCCGTTCTCTTTCCAACTCAATATTCTCCAACCAACTCGCTTCCTCGAGGAAATGGAAATCGATCCTTACGCCTCGCTTCCCCGCTACGATACCTGGGTTCTGAATACCCTGTACGCTAAGTTCCGTGGCACTGCCTCTGGCCGTCTGTCCACGTGGGATGGAGGTCCGGAGCTTTGCGCAGTGCATCCGCTCTGGTGCCTGGCGAACCACTCCTGTGATCCTAATGTGACTTGGGAGTGGGGTGGTGAGATTACCTTCCGGTGTCGGAATAGTGAGGAGACGGCAGTTTGGTCGAGAACGAAGAGTGATGGAACCATTGAGATGAAGCCCCTTAAGGTTGGAGGCATTGCCAAGGACCAGGAAATTCTGAATCATTACTGTGATATTGGATTGCCGGTTAAGAAGCGAAGGGAGTGGGCTTCTGGTGCCTTGGGTGGAATGTGTCGTTGTGACCGATGTGCCTGGGAGGCTGGTGAGACGAACTAAAAATGCTTCTTCGGCAAAGCTATATAGAAGTTTTGGTGCGGAAGATACCCGGTAGACTTGGTTTTGGTTTAAACTATTCTTGACATATGCATGGTACCTGAGGATTGCCTCAATAGAACGCTGAAAGACTTCACTAAAATACAAACATTTGAAGCTTGTTCCCTCACCTGACCCTAGCACCATATAAAGAAGCCCAAGAAGATGACTGCACAACCCTGACAAGACCAGCCAGCATAATCACATTCTAACATTCCAAAATGAAATTGTGGCCGAAGCGACCTTTTTACCTCCGGCGAGGAGGCGTCCGAGAATCGCTTCGTCCACGCGAGACATTCCTGCCTGGGGGACTGCGGGAACGAGAGACGGACTTGTCCCGGCCTCGACGAGGTGGTGGGGATACGGATTTGGACGAGTATTGCCTGGAAACCTTGGATACAGGACCACGAGGAGGGGTGACAGACCGAGAGACAGATCGTGAGCCACTGCGGTTCCGACGACTAGCGAGTGCTGCACGGCGTGGAGGGGTCACTGACCGCGAGGGGGAACGTGACACGGACCGACGAGATCTATACGGACTGCGACTAGGAGACCGGCTGGGGCTGCGGGAGTCATAAGAACGCGCCCGACGTCGCGGAGGTGTGCGCGACCTGGATACGGACCGATTCGCTGGGGTTCGAGAACGCGAAACAGATCGACCGTAAGATGCGTCACGTCGACTGCGGCGAGGAGAGCGCGAGCGCGAGCGCGAGCGTGAGGGCGTGTAACTCCGACTTCGCGACGAAGGTGTGAGAGAGCGAGTGTAAGAGCGGCCGCGATCCCGAGAGGGAGAGCGCGAATATGAATAGGAGCGGGAGCGGGAACGAGACCGGGAACGAGACGAGTATGAGGAGTATGAGGAGCGCGACGGTGAGCGCGAGGCGGCTGGGGGCAAGGCAGGCACAGTCGGTCGGGGAAGATTTTTGAGGTGCTCACGCATATCTTCAGTCAAAATACCCATGCCAATGCTGGTGAAGTAGTTGACTGAGAAGCGGGTGTGTCGAGGGTTCTCCGTAGGGAAGAGACCCTCGAAGCTTGGCCGTAGAATCTCGTCCCGGAATCGAGCCTGCAGGCTGGGCAGGCCCATGTGCTCTGCAAGATCCTGGAACAAAATCTTGATGAAGATACGACTGCTGGAGGTGGTCTCCTCCTCGTTCAGATGAATCACTGAAAGGACATGCCAGCCAATAGCATCGTTGCTGATCATATGTCCGAAGAATCTTGCGATATTGCGCAGGCGATTTGTCTCGTAGCGGTGAATGGTATCGTAGTATTTAGCAAAGGCAGCCTCAAACAAGTCCGACCACAAGCGATTAATCTTTGCAAATCGCTCTCCGATCAAGCCGTAGAACTTGGAGTATGTTCGTTCCTGGGAGCAACACTCGATAATCATTGACGGCAGTTCTGGCTCCAGACCGGCCGGCAGGTTGATCTTCATCAATTTGTGACAGCATTCTTCGAAATCGATACTAGACATGATCGTCAAGTAAATTGTTCGGCGAAGGTTAACCAGGTCAGTGTTGCTCTGGTCCTTAATATCCATCTTCTGTTCCTCCTCGTCTGATTCTTCATCCGAGCTCTCGTCCTCACCATCCTCAGCATCTTCATCACTGTCTTCGCCAAGAATTTCGGCTTTGAGCTTTTTGTAGGCTTCTTCGTGCTGTTCCCACTCCGGGTCAAATTTGAAAATGTTGAGTGTGTCCTGTGTCTCAATTTCATCGTCCAATCCGAGGCGGTGGGTGATTTGATCTTCTTCCTCCACAAGATCGAGCTCTTCCTTGACTGCCGGATTGTCCTTATAGCGGTCCTTGCGCACCTGGAAGAGCACCTCAATCATATACTGCACACGCTTGTCGATGTCGGCCTCGTGAAGAATGTTTCGGAATTGGTCGAACACTGCGAGTGCAATGGGAGGGTTCATTTCCTCCAGATGTTGACCAACTTCTCGGGTGAGCCCAACCGCGATTTCTACACTGTCATCCGTGGGCTTATGAAGAAGAAGCAAGAGAATCTGGGCGGCCAACATCTCGTGAGCAACCTGATGGTTGCACAGATGGGCGATAAATGTTGTGGACGAGATGCAGACAGCTTTGTCGTTTCGCTTGAAAGCCTTGCGGAATTGAATAATCAATCGGGACAGCAACAAGTCTCCGACCTGCGGAAGTTTGGTGTTGACAATCGCAGCCATCGCAGCGTAGATGGGTGTAAAGGGCAAACTGGCCGCCTGCGCCTTCATGATGGAACGGCAAAACAGGCCCCGTCCTCGTACCAAGTTTTCTCCAAAGAGTTCTGGGACGATGAACTTGATATTTGAAACGTTGACCTTGTTGATCAGACCATTGATCGATTTCTTTAAGGCCTCCCATGCCATGCGCTGGTACTCCTTGCTCGTCTTATCCGTGATCTGCGCCTGCAGCGCACGAAGTCGAGCTGGAGGAATGTATGTACCGCCCGAACGCATGTTTAGAAGCTTCTCATATTCCGCCTTCGCAGAAGCCTGTTTCTCCTCGTCGGTCAACGGCTTTCGAGCAGCTTCCTTCTTTTCATGTTCACGAACACGCTCCGCAAGCTGTCGCTCTCGTTCGATTGCGCGTTCGTCGTCCAGGCGGGGGCATCACCGTCGTGTCGGTGCGAATCACCCGGTGGTGAGCGACGTCGATTTGGCGACGGAGATCGCGATGGAGGCGAACGTTTTCTTGAGCCTCCACCAGGCGAGAATGCGGCCCCTGGGGGAGGAGTGGGCACTCGAACCGCCGACTGAAGAACGACCGGGTCCGACATTGTGCAGACTCAAGAGTCACCAATGATTCGGATGGAGAATGGGGGGAGAGAGGAAACACCCGGGGGCGCGGTGGATGCGAGTCTCGCAGACCCGTGAAAGCTCTAGCGCGGGTCACGTGCCGGGAGGCCAGGTAGGAACAATAAACGGGACGGGAGCTCCTGACTTATTCGCCCTTCAATTATTCGCATCGTCTTCTTCGGGGATTTCGCGCCTGATTTTATTTTTTTGCTACTCGAATCAATAATGGTACGGTGCTTATTCCGGATACCTCATGTCACGTATACTGACCATTATCTAGCTGGGCCAACTTGTCGGTTCCGCCATGCTCTTGGCCGCAACCGCAATCTTCCTTTACTACACAGCTTGGACGCTGTTGATGGTGTGTGCTCTGGAGCCTGCAATTTCACAATCGTTTCTAACTCAAATGACAGCCCTTTGTCGACCCAGGTCACCCCCTCCATGACCTCTTCCCTCCGCGTGTTTGGGCCATCCGCATTCCCGTCATCCTCGCCCTGCTGGGTTCCGCCGTAGTCGGCACCTTCATAGGCATTGTGATGATCAATAGCAACAAGAAGAAGGCCGCCAAGGCTAAGGCCGCGGCAAAGAAGAAGACCTGAGGCTCAGGGGAACATTCGACGCGACTGGCCCTCCAGCCCTGTATCACCACTTGTGCATACCCAGAGGACGAGCACCGAGAGACATCTCATCTAATAGGCAAAATAATCAAGTTGAATCAAGATCAAGTCTCCAATGCAGCGAACAAGCCTTACTTCGCGCTTCCTAGTATGCGCGCTAGGATGATCGGCAAATGATCGGACATTGATCAAGCGCCTGGTTCGCCTCAACCTAGAATAATTCGCAGGTGTCCCGTGACCGCAGCCCGTACCTCCCTTTGAATCAAAGAGAAAGAGGAAGAGGAAAAGGTGAATCAGGTGGACTGGGGTCGGCCTCCTATTTGGGCGAACTGGTCCACGGGTGTGGAGTGGCCATGAGCCATACGTGAATTAGATAAGGGGGCCCATGGTCAGAGACCCAGACCCAGGACTCTTCCAAGTGGGAAGAGAGAGAGTCATCGTGCAGCTGGAACGTAGGAAGCAAGTAAGCATAGCTATGATGCAGGGAAGTGACCTGACCGTGTGTTCAGCCGGGGAATGACGGGGTCAGCCCCTCGCCTTCTGACTCAGGTACCGCGCTGCCCCCCTCTTTCTTATCGGAGATCGCCTTCCCCTCACTCTTCCTCTCTTCTCTCTTGAACCTATATTACTATACATTTAACTTGGTTTCTGGCTTCCCAGCATCTGGGATCAAAGTACCCGTGCTGTGTGACGCCTATCGCTCTTATCCAAGCTTCCCCGCGTAATCAAAGAGCCTTCTCCGCTCTTGATACGTCAACCCGAACCGCGATCAGCACGGGCGACAAGGGTCCGCTCTGCATCAGGTAGGTTGTGAATGAACCTTGCAACTCAGAAGCATCATCCAAGTACTGTTCAAACTAATAGTTTAGATCGTGTTAGGTCCCCTCTTTGTACTTCATCAGTTCAAGGTCCTCAACGTGAACCACCCGGTTCGCCCCCCGTTCTCAGACCCCACCACAGGTCCTGAGAGCGGTTTCCAGTGCTCTGACCTTTGCCTCTTATTCGAGGCATCCTCCATTTGAATGCCCCCGGCCGCACCTGACGATTTGATCCGCCAGCATAGCCGGTCTTTGGAAGACGACTCTTCGTTCCCTCCAGATCAAAATATCCCCATTCAGGAGCATGAACCCAGTGGAAAGAGTAAAAAGAAGAATAAAAAAAAGGCCACCAAGGCCGCCAAAGCAGTAACGGCTTCACCGCCGGATGATATGTATGTGTCCGTGGATGCACTCTCGTTCCGTTGGACCGATCTCTTGGAACCAGCCAGCTAACTTGGCATTCAGAACACATACATCCGTGCATGCATCGGTACCTGCATCGGCACCTCCACCGACAGAGCCTCCATCATGCCCTGATCCGGTCCTGGAAGATATTGTTTCCCCGGACGAGCACCATGATCCTGACGAAGATCAGGCTCGTCCCCCTGTAACCTCGCCCGTGCTCGACGCTTTGGGATCAATCGAAGAAACCATGGACAATGACCTTAACAGTCGCACCGACACCTGGGCCCAGTCTATACCTTATGGGAAGAGCCCTCCCTCTGATTTGATTGACGGAGACCTTCCCCAGGAATCGCCACTTAGCTTTCCTACGATTCAGGAAAGAGGCGGCTTCAGTCAAGCGTCCTCGGCATCTCCTCCGACTCGAGTTCGACCCTTCAGCTATGGAGGTGGATTTCGAAGCAGTATACAGTCTAGACAGCAATCGGCAGACCGGCGAAAGAGCCATTCTTATGGAAGTCCAATGGGCAACATGGCTCCGCCGCCTCATATGCCACAACCCCATTTCTACGCTGTACCCGATTTCGATCTCCCAACGCAAAATCGCACTACTTCAGAGGGTGCTTACTCATTCTGTGCCTTTGATACCCTCCCAAATGTGTCATTTAAAGCACAACGTGCCGGTATGAACGTCCTGGTGGTAGGAACTGATGGTGGCGTAGAAGTACACGCCGTTGAGGACCGCCAAATCCGTCTGATCGGACAAATCACAGGCCTCAACGGAAGAATTCTTGAAGCAAAGATTCTACCGGGCCACCCATCCAGTGATCTACCTGCGTCGTCCCAGCCCCATGTGGCTGTGGTCGTCCATGGGCCACTCCCACGGACCGAGGAAGGTCCTGTTTCTTCTGCTGCGTCTGAAATCAATGATGCTCCACCTTCAATGGCACGGGGCCTCTCCCATGATAGACGCTCGGCCAAAGACTCATTATATCAGACCCGAGTTGAGGTTTATTCCCTGCGAGCTGGCGATCATCTTGCCACCTTATTTGCAGGTAAACCGGTGCCGGCATCAGAGAACCTCCCAGGTCTTCCATCTTTGGCACCACCGCCTGTAGGTAGTTTGAAGCTATTCAGCAGCGGGAACTATGTCATTGTTGCCTCCGGAGTCAGCGGTGAGGTTTACATTTTCAAACATTCTGCCTCTGGAGCATATCAGTGCCTGGGCAAGACTTGGACTAATGTTCAGACCGGGGAAGCTCGTCGCTACTCCACATCCTCGAGCTCTACGGATCCGGATGGATCTCACCATGAGCATCCCCGTATCTCCATGTCCGAGAGACCTATTTTAGCTGTGCAGGGAAGGTGGTTGGCGATGGTCCCCCCGGCATCGTCTTACCGTCCATCGATTCACGGAACCGTTCCTCCAAGTTTGCTGCATGGCAAAGTCCATGGGATGGAGACTCGTAGCCCACCAACCATGCCGTCAGTCAACTGTGCGACTGACGTTGGCGAAGGGGAGAGTATCTTTGACAAATTTGCCAGAGGTGTCACACAGGAGCTGGTCAAAGGTGCCCGCTGGATGGGCGATCAGGGCCTCCAAGCGTGGAACAACTACTGGAACCATAATCAAGGCATTGGTACGCCCCCCCAACGACTTCTACGAAGCCCAGACACTCAGGCGCAGGGGTATGGACTTTTCCCGCCTACCCATGCCCAGGACACCCAAACAACCTCGTCCCCTGAGCCTGACGCAGTTTCCATTCTTGACTTGAAGAGATTCGATGACGGCACAGATACGAAGGCTGCTCCCTTCCACCCTGTGGCGACTTTTCAGGTTCCCAATGGCTGCAGTTTCCTTTCGCTCTCTCCAAATGGTTTGATGCTTCTCACAGCCAGTAAAAAAGGCGATGTTCAATACGTCTGGGACTTGATGCAACTAAAACATTGCCGAGCAATGGCTTTCATGGCTGACGATCAGGCTAGCCAAAGCCCTAATGTGCGGCAGGTTGCACGATACGCTCGGTTGACCACGTCCAGTATAATTGATGTCATCTGGACTTCTCCGGTCGGGGATAGACTGGCCATTATCACTCGCAAAGGCACAGTCCATGTATTTGATTTGCCTCGAAGCGCATTCCAGTGGCCTCCTTTCCGACGGGCTCGTCCTGCTGGGAAGAAGTCACCTAATATTGACCCAGTCGGAGATGATCTGGCAAGCCAAGGAGCCACCGCCAATCCATTGTCGGCGGCGATGAATTTTGTCGGAGGCAAGACGCAGCCGTTCTTCTCTGCTGTCAAAGGTCGTGTGCCGTCATCTGGTACTGCATTCCCAAATATGACTACATTTGCACTACCAACTGCGGCGAGCATCAAGGGTGGCAAAGTTGTGGCGGCAGGGCTGAGCAAATCCATGGGTGCGGCAGCTACAGGCACCGTTCGTACGCTTCGGCATGTTGGAGAGAATCGACTTCACCTGTCTGGCCTTTCCCGTGATCCAGCTCCTTCTCGCGTCACTTGGATCTGCAGCAAAGGCCTCGTCTTCCTTGGCGTGGTGGATGATGGTCACTTCAAACTGTACCGCTTGAAGCAAAGCGCGAACACTCACAAAAACCGCCAGTCTCATTCTGTGATAGGTGGTAAAGAGAGTCAGTTCAAGCTTCCGGCTAATCTTCACAATGTTTGTGGGCCAGCACCTCTCCTGACATATGACCCGGAGCAGGTAGTCCGGGCGTTTTTACTATTGCCGTCTGCCAGCTCGCAGCCATCTAACGCAGGGAAGGCTCTGTGCCAGCCACTCTCACAGGCGGAGATTGAGACGAACACACCATACCAGCCTTTCCATACCGACCAGCGTGTGGGTCTTCACGTTTATACTGCCGAGGCTACCGACCCAACCGTGTTAGCTTCGCGTGAACAGTGGGTCTTTGGCAATGACATCCCAACGACAAAAGTACACGTCAGATCATATAGCAACAGTACTGATTGTCAGGATGATGATGAAGACGAAATGGGCGCTATCCACGGCCACTCCTTTGGTGCGGGTGGCGATATGGAAAACCTCATCACTCTCGGTAACAGCACCGGTAACGTCGAGGAAGTGGTGATCACCACTCGACGCAAGAAGAAGCACTCCATTCCACTCAAAGACGATGGGTTCTTTGAAGATGACTGTGAAGTCTTGGACTTTGCACGAGATCGAGTCTAAATCCTCTCAACTTTTTTTTATTTTCTTTTCAATTCCTTATATCGACTTCTTTCCTTAATAATTTCGGTGATTTAGATACAGTGCTCGCGCGGCGTTGGCGACTTGCAAGTGGCGTTTGTGGTTCTTGTCAATCATACCTACGAAATTGCATCAGACATCCTGAAATCTGGATTATCTGCCGGTTCGTGCGTTTTGTCTTTGATATCATGCGTTCTTGATTTCTCACTCACAGAAACCCAAATACCCAAACCTGTACTTTTGATTTGCTCGCATTGGATAGAAGGTGGATCTTTGTCAATTCTCTCTGCGCTTTTCCTTTCTTCGCTGTGTGGAAAGTATCCTCAGACAGTCTTTACCGAGGCACGGCGTCTGTGCTCCATTGGAACATTCATTCTCTCTGCTTTCATATGTTCGGACTGCCACTCACTTGGGCCCAGAATGGGCTGTGGACATCAATACAAGGGGCTCAGGCACCCAAGATATTCAACATAGATGTGCTCTAACCCTCTTAGGTGCTTTGAACAGTATAAATCGAGTGCAACCTCCAGTTTGTCCATTTAATTTATCTTCCTTATCTGCAAGCCTCTTTCAAAGCCTCTTGGCCCCAGATTGACAACTTTACAAACATGTTCTCGTCTCTAGACTATCCTGAAAAAGCCAGGACATAGATATTGGTGTCGCCTAGTGAAGCCAATCTGCTCAATCTGTGCTCTTGGCACTTCACACCGTAGTATTAGAAAGGGCCATCTCCTCCTCCCACCATCCACGGAACACCCTCAATCTCTCCGTGCGGACACCCGCCATTCTTTTCCCAGTCTCCGTCTTCATCATTCCCTCCAATTTCTCCAGCTTGTCCCCAAAATGTTCGATCGAGTTATCCATCTCCCACCTGCCATCATCTCCGACAAACTTTTTGCCCTGAGCCCCAAGAAATGTGAAAGTCCGGCCGATGCCAATGGCTCCAATTGCATCCAGCCTGTCGGCATCCTGTACGACCGCTAACTCAGGATATCCCTCGTCAATAAGGCGACGAATTACACTAGGGTCTTTGCATTCTGTTGTGTAGGACACGTGCGAGACGATTGTCTGCACTTTGGAGGCGAGCTCCGCGGGGGCTCCGTTTTTGATGAGGGCAATCTCGACCATGGTTTTGGGATCGAGTGATTCAGCATTTGAGTCTATCACTGATGACAAGCTGTGGAGATATTTTCTATCTCCGATGTCGTGCATGAGGGCTGCAAGCTTGACCACTGCTGTGTTGAGCTGCTTTTCGGGGTGCAGGGCTTGTTCGGCCTGGAGAATGGCGAGGGCCACGTTGACCACGCGGTGGACGTGGGCTGGGTTGTGGGAGGGATCGTGGCCGGACATGCAAGAGTCCACGAAGATACACATAGAGCGGTACAGTGTCTGGAATCGCTCGCTGGTAGCTTCCATGGCTGTCGCGGCCATGTTTGCGTCCATGTATGTGTAAGTCCACGGGTTGGTCTAATGGCGCTCTTTACGGTGCTGGCAGCTGAAAATCGCCCTGCAGAATCAGATTGCAAGGTTCCAGAGACAGGTTGCTCTCAAGTCGATGTACTAGTTCAGTTGGGGAGAATATATTATCAGCTCGCCTTTATTGGACCCGTAAACAACCCGTGGACTGGAACTTGGCGGTGAGTCAATCCAAAGCCTTTTCGTGTATCCAATGTTGTCCCTGCAGCTGCAGTCCGAGCTTTGAACTCCACTCATCTTCCAGGGTCACGACCACTTCATGCCAAGGCCAGGCAGCATCGCACACCGTGTATTTTCTTACGGACAATGCAGCGTGATGGGACATCTGAGACATTTACGGAACGGCGAGTGGTCCACATAGAAAATTCACCCATGGGCTGCTGCATCAACAAACCTCAAACTTGTCTGCACGGGAAAAGAAATTCAGGAAAATTATTACAATATCATTCACAGGTATCAAATATTATTGCACATGCAGAAAAAAAAGTGCGATGGACAACAGACTCTCGAGATGATCCGAAACAATCACTCCGCGCCATGTGTTATCATGGTCGAGCTTGTAGGTGAAACCCCTACAGAGCGAATGCAGCAACCACCAAGCCGAGAAGACCAGCGCTGGAGGCACCCAGCTTGACGTTGGACGCGGCGTTGGTCGAGTGGACGACACCAGTGGTGGTGCTAGAGACACCGAAGGTGCTAGCGGAAGCGCTTTGGCTGTTACTGTTGCCACTGTTGGATGCTACAGATTGAGTCAGTATAGAAGAAGTCTCAAGCGGTGATGGAAGCTTACACATAGCGCCAGTGGTGGTTGTGGCGGTCGCGGTAGCCAAGGTGCCCGTTGTGGTGGTGCTGGAGGCAGTGAAGCCTGTCTCAGAGGCGGCAGCACCGGTAGCGAGGAAGTGGGAGTTGAAGCAGGCGTTCTGGCAGTCAGTGTACTTCTTAGTATCGGCGGCAGTGCCGTTACCCTGAGGGCAAGCGGCAACACAGCTGTTGGTATCGTTGGCCTGGGCCTCATTGGGGCAGGGAACTTTGTAGCAATCGGCGACGCAGCACCGGTCAGTGCTGTTACCTATAGAAGGGATAATGTTAACGCAGGCAAACGAGAACAGGGAAAACCATCAAGCCTACAGTTCTTGGCGCACGATTGCTCAGGAGTGAGGGTTGCGGTAACAGTCTCAGCGGTGGTAGTGGTCTCCGCTGCAGCGAAGGCTAGCAGGGTGGAGAGGGCAATGATGCTGAACTTCATGATGAAAGTGGAGATGGAAAAGTAATGTCAAGAAGGTAGAGACTGGTCAAGGTGTAACGAGTGACTTGAGAATGATGGGGAATGAGGGAGAGGAAATGAAAGGGAGTGGAAGCTTTTTAAGTAAATCATAGGGCACAAGAGCAGTGTACCTGCGCTTTCCTGCAGTCTGCGACCTGCAACCCTGCATTGGCATGTTAGACTTGGCCGAATCACATCCAGGTGGCTCCATTTGCCCCAAATCAGGAGCCCCAGAACCATTGACCACAAAACAAAAAAAGAAAGTGGCGCTAGGTTTCCCATTCGTGTCTCACATCGCACTCGGTAGGTTTCTAGTGTTGACTAATTTACCAAGGTCGCTCGGTGGATACATTTTTGGATTACCTTGCTTTCCGTGAAGGCCATGAGAATCCATAAGAATAGCCCGGTGAAAACTGGGATATTGGCCCCTTGACAGGGGATTGCCGAATAGGCGGGAAGTAAACGGGACCCTGGATCTGTCAAATCTGGGGGATTCTCGGCCGTGCCCGGGCGATTGTCATTCGCCCGGTTGCCACCCGAAACAGTATCAACAAGCCCCTACAATCCGCTAGTACGTACCTATTGTTCCCCAGACGCGCTAGGGCGGCCCCCCAAACGGCGCAAGGGACTCTTCATTATAACCCCCCGCATGCATTTACTCTGGGGTCTTTCTTGGCCTCAAAACCCCTGAAATCAGATCACTATGGACGCCGTTAGACTATGGTACCATGCACAATTCCCAATAACAGCAGCGATGGACATTGATTGAGGTTGGTGTACTGATTGGACCATTTAGACCATTTGGACCATTTGGACTAGAAGGACTTAAAGAAGTAAAGATCAGAGGAAGTGGTGCAAACGGACCAAACACCCTCTCTTGCAGTCACATGACTTCGTGACTTACGCGACGCGACCATCATGTAGAGGGTGATGATATCGCGAGAAAGCGCGATATCAGCAGCTCGCTGCTCTCAGCGCAATGCCGTCTTCAGACTTCGAGTCAGAATACTCTGATGATGACTTTGTAGTGCCCAGTACCCCCGACGCTGATGGGCCTCCTCGCCCTGTCAAACGGCGTCGCGTGCAACTCCCCTCACGCGGGGAAGAAGATGATGATGGCGAGGAGAGTGTTTCCGAGACTGACTCTTTCTCCGATTTTGACGAGAATCTACCGAACTATAACGAATCTCGTGAAGCATTAGAAGACCAACGATCAAAGTCGCGGAGCTTCATACCCAAACAGCGCAACTTCCAGGAAAACATGTTTGTTACCCAACTCACACAACCTCACTCCAGCCCTGAGCGGATTCGCGGCCCTCGGTGGAAAAAGCCAGATCCTGATCCGCCACCTCCTCTACCTATGGCCCCCTCTCCTCACCTTTCTCCGGCGAATGCGACGAGGAGAGAATCTAATCACTACTACGACGAGGAGGAAGAGCTGCGAGCAGCGTTGGCAGCATCGCTAGATGCATTCGAAGAGGAAAAATCATTCAGAACCGCAGTGAACACAAGTAAATCGAGGTGTACAGGCCCGCCTCGACCCGTATCACATCATGAACAGAGGAATGACTCCATGGACGTCTCATTTGAGTTGGAGGATATACCGGAGGATGCTTTCGATTCATCGCCAGCTCTGTCGCCGGTTGCATGCCAAGCTCAACCTCCAACATTAACATCGAGTTTCTCGAGGCCTCCAAATCGACCGCAGCATCTCCGACAAACTACACTTTTTGGCATGACTGCCCAAAACGGACCGCTCACGCCACGTGAAGAAGACTTTGCGCCGCCCGAGAAAGTCGAACCCCCGACACATCATAAATTGAACAAAGATGCACTGGATCAATGGTGGTATCCAACAAATCTGGGCACTATTCGAGACTACCAGTTCAATATCACCCAGAAAGGCCTCTATCACAATTTACTGGTAGCCTTGCCAACTGGACTGGGAAAGACGTTCATTGCTGCAACAATCATGCTCAACTGGTTTCGGTGGACCAAGGACTCCCAAATTATTTTTGTGGCTCCCACGAAACCACTAGTTTCGCAACAGGTGACAGCGTGTCTGGATATTGCTGGAATTCCGCGATCCCAGACTACAATGCTTACTGGAGGTGCATCGCCTGGCATTCGTGCGGAGGAGTGGCAATCGAAGCGAGTATTCTTCATGACTCCCCAAACATTGATCAACGATTTGAAGACCGGAATCGCAGATCCAAAGCGCATCGTTCTACTGGTCGTAGATGAGGCGCACCGTGCTACTGGAGGCTACGCCTATGTCGAAGTGGTCAAATTTTTGCGACGGTTCAACAAAAGTTTCCGTGTTCTCGCGCTGACTGCCACGCCTGGCTCTACCGTGGAATCTGTGCAGGCGGTAATTGATGGCCTCGACATTTCACGAGTGGAGATTCGCACCGAAAGTTCAATTGATATTCGGGATTACGTGCACTCTCGTAATATCGAAATTGAGACATTTGAGAACTCGGATGAGATGCTCTTTTGCATGGACCTTTTATCAACGACGTTGCGACCTCTAGTGGATCAACTTCGAACAATGAATGCTTATTGGGGACGAGATCCAATGGGCCTGACAGCGTTTGGTCTTACGAAGGCAAGACAACAATGGATGGCGTCCGATGCCGGCCGAAATGCCAACTTCGGACTCAAAGGAAAGGTGAACGCAATTTTCACTGTCCTGGCAAGTCTAGCTCATGCCATAGACTTGTTGAAGTTCCACGGAATCGTCCCATTCTATCGTCACATCCAGCATTTCAAATCGAACACCGACGGACAGAAAGGTGGCAAGTGGCAGAAACAGGTTGTACAGGATGAGAGTTTCAAAAAGCTCATCAGCCATCTCGAGCCCTGGTCCAAAAATCCAGAGTTTATCGGCCACCCGAAATTGGAGTACCTCAAATCCGTAATCCTGAATCACTTTATGGATAGAGGCGAAGGCAAAGAAAATATTGATGGTAACAGTCAACCAGCAACGCGAGTTATGATCTTTGTGCATTTTCGTGACAGCGCCGAAGAAGTCACGAGGGTGTTGAAGCGATACGAGCCCATGATTCGACCGCATGTGTTCGTGGGCCAAAGTAGCGCTAAAGGCTCAGAGGGAATGGATCAGAAGACCCAACTGAAGATCATTCAAGAGTTCAAGAAGGGCACTTACAATACCATCGTCGCCACATCCATCGGTGAAGAAGGATTGGATATTGGTGAGGTCGATCTCATCGTGTGTTATGACTCCTCTGCATCGCCAATTCGCATGCTGCAACGAATGGGTCGAACTGGCCGTAAGAGAGCCGGGAACATTACGTTGCTCCTTATGAAGGGCAAAGAGGAAGACTCCTACATCAAAGCGAAGGACAACTACGAGAAAATGCAACAGATGATAGCCAGCGGCTCTCGGTTCACGTTTCATGATGATCGATCTGCTCGTATCCTACCTGCCGGGGTACGTCCAGTGGCCGACAAGCGGATCATCGACGTCCCCCCGAGAATTCCCAGCGCGAATTGCCCGAGCCAAAGCGCAAAGGACGCGCGCCTAAAAGGCCACCTAAGAAATTCAATATGCCTGACGATGTGGAGACTGGCTTTACTCGAGCATCAAGACTTGAAGCAGGTTTCAGTAAAGCCAAGCCGAGAAAGCTTACGCCTACAAAACGCGTTCGAACTCCAACACCAGAACCAGTCGAAGTCCCATCTCTGGACGAAGTGGTTCTTAACGATAAAGAACAACGAGATCTCGAACGGCTTTATCAAAATATTGGAGACACTTCGCCACAATACATCAGCGTCCCACGCAATGATGCATTTCCTCACCTCCAGCTTGTTCCGAGACCGACCAAGTTTGTTCCGCATGGCTCCTTTACCTCTCGAATGATTGGGACGCTGCAAAAAATGAAGCAGGCTAGACCTGACTGTGAGGATTACTACAGGCAAATCCTGGCTCGAGGACCTATTGAACCCACAGAGACATCAACAACAGAGTATCGACGCAGAAATACTTCAAAAAGTCTATCGAAGAATTCAGCTTCTTGCCAAAGGGCAGACCCAGACTCTGATATTCAACACAAACGATCATCTCCCCTCTTCGTTGGCGACTTTGACGATGATTCTGACTCTGATCTACCGGACATAAACACACTCCTGAGTAGCGCGTCAAAGGCTAAGGCTCAGGTTGCTCAGAATGCCCAACATCCTGGGGCAGAGATTGAAGATGACAACGAGGACGATTCGTGGATACTTTGAAGTATAGCCACGCCCTCAACTTGCTCTATAGACTTGACGTCCGCTTGGGAGTACATCGAAATCTGCATTGTACATAGAGTTTAATGACCAAAGAACATACACATCATCGTGAAATTTTCAAATCTCGTTGAAAATCAATACAGTGTTCCTCATCTTGGCTTTTACGGGTGGTCGAAATGCTACTGCCACTCGCGGTCTGCAATACACACGCACCTCCGTCAACACCGCCGTCCGGAAATCTGAACAGTATACTAACTCAACCCCTACACCTCCACCATGGCCGATGCACAGTTCGATAGCGCGCTGTAAGTAACATGACCTTTTAGCACATATGTTTCAATATTGTCCTCCCGACAATCAAAACAAGCAGACCGGCAATCCGAGACCCTGCGGCGACCCCGCCTCAGCTGCATGGAGAGTCCCCCGAGCTGACCATCTGACGCCTAGCGATCTTCTTCGGCGCCTGAATCCCCGCGATACCAAGAAGAATCTCCAATCCATTACCTCAATCGTTCCTGACCTTACCGAAGACCTCCTTGCCTCTGTTGACCAGCCCCTGGAGATTCGCAAATGCCCCCAAACCAGCCGTGACTACCTGCTCTGTGATTACAATCGCGACGGCGATAGTTATCGATCACCATGGAGCAACGAGTTTGACCCTCCTCTCGAGGACGGAACGGTGCCCAGTGAGCGGGTGCGCAAGCTTGAAGTCGCGGCCAATGAGTCCTTTGACGTATACCGCGAGCTCTACTACGAGGGGGGCGTTGGCAGCGTGTACTTTTGGGATCTCGACGACGGATTTGCCGGTGTGATTCTGTTGAAGAAGGGTATGGCTTATAAGAACTGGAGAAATTTGATTGCGAGACTGGATGGATGGCTGACCTCTTTTCCAGGGGTGACACCTGGCTCCCAGAGCTCCGGTGAATGGGACAGCATTCATGTCTTCGAGGCCACCGACCGGGCACGCATGTCCCACTACAAGCTTACCAGTACCGTGATCCTGCACCTGGCCAACGAGAACCAGGCACTCGGCGAAATGGACCTGAGCGGCAATATGACCCGTCAGGTTGAGGCTGACTTGCCCGTGGAGTCGGACGCGAGCCACATCGCTAATGTTGGTAGACTGGTTGAGGATATGGAACTCAAGATGCGGAACTTGCTACGTATGTCTTTCAGTACGCTGTGGCTGGTGCGATGGACACTGACGCTTTCACAGAGGAGGTTTACTTCGGCAAGGCTAAGGATGTTGTGGGTGAGCTTCGCAGTAGGTTTTTGCTCTTCTATGATGTATTTTCAAGGTACTAATTGTACCATCAGGTCTGGCGCCATTGTCCGAGACAAATCGGGACCGCGCGACGCAGCTGGAGATGATCAAATCCATGCAGAAGTAATCTCTTGTCACAGCTCAGTCACTTCTTGGGTCGATTGGCTCGGAGAGTCCGATAGACGCAGCGTTTTGCGTTATTTCTTGCATAGCTTTAGTTCTGTGAACATGCAAATCCCCATTCGCATACAGTCGAGACCGAGACAATGTTGAACGTCAACTCCTCCTGGATGGAATACTAGATGGAAGCAATCGATGTGAATTGCTATCAAGATCAGCTGCCGCTGGCGTATTTGGGTATCAAAGGTGCAAAGCAGTCATAGCCCTGCTGTAAATCAAGTGGCCGCCCGGCCAGCATGTTTCCATCAATCCATCTTCATTTCGGAATCGCCATTCAACTTGCTGGAGTCGTTTGGCTCACCCGTCGACTTGTTCAGCTGTTCCACAAATCCCCGCGCAGCAGCCCACAATTCAGCTTCTTTGTCCTTCCCGACCGTGTCCTTTCGGCTGTTGAGCCAGCTGATGTCCAGCGAATTTGACGCAACTGACCCCGCAGCTCCGGCGGTACCAGTGCTCACATCGCCTGCTCGCCCAATTGGATCCGGCGCTAGAACAGAAGATTCCTCTAAAGCGTAGACCTGGCGACGTAGTCGAACATCAATTGAGGAGAGGAGAGCGAAGTATTGCTGTGTTGCGTCTTTGAACTGCGTCTTGTGGGATTCGAGGGAGCCCTCTGGGACCTCAGAGGAAGTGGAGTTCGGCTTTGCATTGGTCAATGCTTGAATTGCTAGACCGGCGGAGTGAATGAGCTTTGCAACATCCTATTCAAACTGTCAATCAGCCAGCTGTGTTTGTGATTTTGGATTGAAAGTTAGTTGCCATACTTGGTCGATCTCGTTGAGTTGGCGGATGCGCTCCGCGGAGGTGAAGCTCGGCGGCGTTCCAGGTTCTCCGCTCATGACGCCCAATCTTGTCAGGTTGTAAGACTTGCGAGGTAAGAGGTCTTGTGAATGAACTGCAGTCGACGGGAAGTAGACGCTGAGACTCATCACGTGCAGAATCCGGGGAGCTGAATAAGCTCCGACCTTGCGAACCTTCCAATATCACGATTGTCGTCGCATAACGACCCCACGCTCATCAAGCGCCTTGTATCCCTCGTCTCCCTCCTCTCTCGCAACCGCCCGTTCCTTTGATAACCTACCGAAATTTTCCTCTGATCGAATTGCAATGTCCGCGCCTGGCGGCGCTCCAAGCCCGGCGCCGCGCAGCGGCAGCCTGGGTCCTGGTGCGAATGGAGGCGGCATGCCCATGTCGTCGCAACCACCTTTGTCGGGCACACCGGTGCATCAGCCGCCTACCCAGGGGCAGAGCAGTCCCATGTCACAACAAAACTTGAACCAGATTGTGAGTTGCATCCTGCGCAGCCCCATTAGTTGCGTGCACATTGGCTACGGCTGCAGCACTGCTTTTCTTAAAGTCTTCGCATCAGAATTAGCGACGGCTCGCTTCTTCTCTTGAGGGACCTTACTTCAGTGCTGAGTGAGAGCTTCAATGGTGCATTCTTTGAATACGTGCTCGATATTACCCCAGTTTCCCGTTCATGTGAAGAGCGATGACCCGTTACTGGTGAGACGGTGAGCTGGTTGTATGATGGAACCAACATGAGGCTCTTCTCTAAAGAGACTGGTGACCGGATAAGGACGCATTATTGAGGCTGGCGTGAATTGTATGAGTTGCTTTCCAAACCAGGAAATCATTGCTCGTAGCGTCCTCGCGTCTACTCGATACCCCGCGTCCTTCCTACTTTTTTTTTTCATTTGCTGTTCCAATTTTGGATTTCCTCCCAGTCATTTCTGCAACATGGCGGAGAATACAACGCGTTACAGTTTCAGGAAGTCTCGGCCTGTGGCATGCCCATCCGCATTGTCATTACGCACTTCCGCACTCCTACAGAGAGCATTGCCCTCTTCATCATAAACTTCACCTGTGCAGCCTTTCATCCGAAAATTCAACGAAACATTCCGTTCAAGGGCATCAAGATTGATCGACCTTTACTGACAAGTTCCTGCCAATTAGGTTATCGACTATCTGGCCAAGAAAGGCTACAGCCGCACCGAAGCTATGCTTCGCATGGAGTCCGCCAACCAAGAGATTGACGGACGCCCTCTACCCCCTCTAGGAGAGGATGCTCGTCCCAAATTCAAGCAGGGGTTTGGTAAATAGTCCCCTATGTGATACTTTGAATGACTTTTAACATCCGACACAGATCTACTGAAGACCTGGGTGGAAGAGAACCTGGACCTGTACAAGGTAAGTGAATACCACTTTATCGTCACAAGGGAGGGATGCTAATTATCCGTTCAAAGCCTGAACTGCGCCGTGTTCTCTGGCCATTATTCGTTTATTCGTTCTTGAACATGATCACTTCTTTGTACACCAATGAAGCCAAGCAATTCTTTGAGGCCAACAAGAACATGTTCCTTCCTGAGCACACGGATGATATCCGTATTCTTGAGCCCATTAGTCTGCCGGAGCATGTTCAGGACAATTCTACCGCTAAGCTCTACCGCGGCAACAAATACCGTGTTGTCCTGAGTAACCCCGCTTACACGAACCTCCTTCAGTTCCTCGAAAGCAAGGAGAAAGAGGGAGGGTCCGTGATGAACGCCATTTTGAGCAGTTATTGCACTGTTAAAACGATGGACCGAGCCGCAGACGATCGTTTCAGCTTTGCTGCAATGCTGGGCCAGATCGGGGCTGGTCAGTCTTTCCCGGCAGAGGATGAGGGCATCCCTGGCCATCATCCCGGTTCGGCCTACACCGGTGACAACCCAGCTATGGCTGGAACTCTGCCACGACTCCGACTTGGAAAGATGCCGATGGAGGAGACGCTGGAAGGTGATGTTCGCGCTGAACTCGCTGAAGAAGATGAGAAGGAGCCTCCCATTGCCGGTCGCAATACACTGGTGCAGGAATTTGACCAAATGATCAAGAAGGAGGAGGACGAGGAAGCACCTACCCGTAATGATATCCCTTTCCCGCCTTCTACTGCTCGTGATGTGGCGGTCGAGGTCATGAAGGTCAAGGAGAACCGGGATCGATATCGACTCGAAGGTCGCACTGGTGGTGTAGGCCTTGGCGTCAGCGTGTGCATGTTCACTTTCCACAATACATATGATAGGTAGGTTTGACTTTACTGTGCGGATCACCTTGGTTACTCTTTACTAATTGATTGACAGTATCAACTGCCTCGATTTCTCAGATGACAATATGCTCGTGGCTGCTGGATTCTCGCAGTCTTACATTCGTGTCTGGAGCCTTGATGGTAAAAACATCGAAGAGGCCCACCCAGACCTCGACAAGCTGCATGATCTCCCACCATCCAATTCTCGCCGTCTCATTGGGCATTCCGGTCCCGTCTATGCCGTAGCTTTTGCACCCTCTGCCAGCAAAGCGGAGAATGTTTCTGATGAGGACCGTGTTCCTACGAACGCTCGCTGGTTGCTCTCTTCTTCAGCTGACAAGACTGTCCGACTGTGGTCTCTCGATATGTGGCAGTGCATGGTCATCTACAGAGGCCATGACCGCCCGGTTTGGGATATTTCCTGGGGCCCCTTTGGTCACTATTTCGCTACAGCAGGCGCAGATAAGACTGCCCGACTTTGGGTGACCGATCACCCTCGTCAGCAGCGCATCTTTGTCGGACACGACCAGGATGTTGATTGCATCTGTTTCCATCCCAACTCTGCCTATGTTTTTACTGCCAGTTCCGATCACAGTGTCCGCATGTGGGCTGTCACCACTGGAAACGCCGTGCGTATGTTCACCGGTCACACGGGCAACATCACTGCCATGGAATGTAGCCGGGATGGCAAGCTTTTGGCCTCGGCAGACGACCAAGGGTCCATCTTCTTGTGGGACTTGGCCCCTGGTCGTCTTCTGAAACGCATGCGTGGCCATGGAAAGGGCGGTATCTGGTCTCTCAGTTGGAGCGTCGAGTCCAGCGTGCTGGTCTCTGGAGGCGCCGACGGTACCGTCCGTGTCTGGGATGTCTCCGCTCCCCAGGATTCCACTCAAGGCCGCGTGATCAGCGAGGGAGGTGCCGGTACCAAAATGGATGGTTCCAGCGCTCCCGCCGCCGGTCAGAGCAAGAAGAAGAAGGGCAAGGACGTCGTGGTTACTCCCGATCAAATCAGTGCCTTCCCTACCAAGAAGAGTCCGGTCTACAAGGTCAAGTTCACTAATATGAACTTGGTCGTTGCAGGTGGGGCCTACCTTCCTTAGGTGCTTCGTTCTTCTATTCTGGCGTAAATACCCTGGGTTTTTGTTCTTTATTTGCGTGCATTTTCAAGAAATTTTGTGGTTGATGTGGTATCTGCATTCTAATGATAGGTGTTGGGCGGCTGGCGCACGTTTGTCTGCAAAAAAGAATAGGCCGTGACCTTTTTTTCTCCTGTGTTCTTTTAAGGTGGTTCATTTGATTGCACGCGAGTCTTCATCTATGAGCCCTTATAAATAGGTCATAGCGCCCGGTGAGAGACTGGACTGGTGCTCAGAAGCACGATCTCAATTGGGCTTAATTGAACGAATCTTGATGAAATCATAGCTAAGCGATAGCGAAGCTCGTTATGGAACAACGGACTCCTTCCCACGTATCATGCTTAGGACTGTGTTGACCTCGAGTTGTGCCGCTGGATTCGCGAACAGCATTTGGCCATGACAAAGGCCAAATCACATCTCTACAAAGACTTGCGCAACGCCTAAATCATTACAGTAGGCCAAACACGAGGTGAAACTAACCCTTGACATTGCGCTGCGCTCACGAATCAGCTGGGAAGACACGGTCAATTTCTGGTATCGATCAATGATGGCCAAACTGCGTAACCGTCGCTTCCCTCCACTTCCAAGGGTGGAACCAAGAGGGTTCCTTCCACACTCCGAGCGAGAGAACTATCGATGTACAGGCATAAGTATTCTCTCTGTGGCTCCCTCGGAGCTTTATTTAGGGATTTTGATGCAGGATCTTCTCGATGTGTTGATTAGACTCGTCACCCATTATGGCTTCAGACACCCCTGCAACATTTCTGATAGCCTCCAGTGCCTGCAAAAAGCTGACTAGCTCGATGACTTTGGCTTCAAGTCCATGATATTACCCGGGCCCATCTGTTCAAGGCTCGATAAGACATTCCTGCTGCCGCAGAATGATGATGTGGCCTGGGTATACTGCAGGCCCTACCACACGAGTCAGTGAACCGGCACTCAGACATCAATCCTTGCTCAGGCGTCCCATGTCAGGAATTCCCACGAATCTTGCCGTGGCCTGCGTCTCTCCACTGCATCGAGGACGTGGCACCCGTGCGCGCGCAATGAAGGTTCCGCGGCATGGGCATCGACTCCGCCTCAGTGGCCTCGGTTCCCGCGCGATCGACACTCGATGACCCAACGGATCAGTCAATGGGCTGACAGCAAATGGAGCTGCCTCTAACCGAGCGATCTATCTCATATAACTGAAGATGACTGCCCTTGAGGCTTGCATGCGGCTTCCCGCTACATTCCTAAACCTCTAATCCTACACCATGACTGTTCACCAGAGCGAATATCCACTAGATGTGGACGCTGTAATCGTCGGCGCTGGCTTCTCTGGCGTCTACGTTCTTCAGCGATTGAGAGACCAGCTGGGCCTGAATGTCAAGATCCTCGAAGCGGGCACGGGTCTCGGTGGAGTATGGAATAACAATACCTACCCTGGTGCCCGTGTTGATTCAGGAGCTCCGGTGTATGGGTTTTCCATAGCCAAGGTCTATCAGACGTGGAAGTGGAGCCAACCCTATCCGGACCAGAAGGAGCTGCAGGCGTATTTTAATCATGTCGATTCAGTTCTCTCCATCAAGAAAGACTGCATATTCAATTCGCGCGTCACTACTGCCTCCTTTAATGCGGAAGAGGCCCAGTGGACCATCCAGACCGAGGAGGGAAAGGTTGTTCGGGCTAAGTACTTCATTCCCGCCATTGGCTTTGCCGAGCAACAATGGGTTCCGCCCTGGAAGGGCCTTGCTTCCTTTCAGGGCACGGTCCATCATTCTTCTCAATGGCCCCGAGAGGGTGTCAACGTGGAGGGCAAGCGTGTGGCGGTGATTGGAACTGGTGCAACGGGCATCCAGATCATCCAGGAATGGGCGAAAGAGGCCGCCGAGCTGTTTGTTTTCCAGCGAACCCCCAATATCGCCCTACCGATGCACCGGGATGAGTTCGACTCTGAGAAACAGCGTCAGATACAGGATGAAACCCCAGAGGCATTTGCTCGCGCGTGGGAAACTCAATCTGGCATGCGCCTTCCATCCCCCACTAAAGCATTTGCGGATTATAAACCGGAAGAGGCAGAGACAATTCTCAACCGGATTTATGACCAAGGCGGCTTTGGCCTCTGGGCGGGAGCATTTACTGATACTTTGATGAATCCCAAAGCGAACCGGGCCACCTACGACGCCTGGGCTAGACGAGTTCGCGCGCGAGTCCACGATCCAGTCAAACGTGACTTGTTGGCGCCTCTGGAACCACCACATCCCTTCGGCACGAAGCGCCCTTCTTTGGAACATCATTATTATGAGCTTTTCAATGAACCTCACGTTCATCTCGTTGATACAAAGTCACATCCGATCACCGAGATCACGCCCGAGGGGATTGTGACCGATGACGGCAGACAATACGAGGTTGACGTGATTGCCCTGGCGACTGGTTTCAACTCAAGTACCGGCGGCTTCTCGAAACTGCACATCAAGGATCTCAACGGGGGGGATCTTGCAGCGCGGTGGAAAGAAGGCGTCGAGACATATCTCGGATTGATGGTGCCCGGATATCCTAACATGTTCCTTCCGTACTGCGTTCACGCACCAACGCCATTCGCCAATGGGCCTGTCTTCATCGAGTTCCAGGCTAATTTTATTCGTGACCTGGTGAAGAAGATGGAAAAGGGCGGCATCAAGTCGCTGGATCCTCTGGAAACCTCGGCAGAGACTTGGCGAACGGAGGTCGATACAATCGGGAACATGACGCTGTTTCCCAAGACCAAGTCATGGTACATGGGTGCGAATATCCCCGGAAAACCAGTGGAGATGCTCTACTATTTCGGTGGAATTCCGCGCTATCGAGAGAAGTGCGGGGAAGCTCTGGAGAATTTGGAGAAGCTCTTTATATGTCGGTAGCTTTTGAGGCATGATACCAGGGTGATTTTTCGTATTTTTATGTAGATTCAAATTATCCAGTCTCTATGTTATTCTCCATTTTTTCGCATGGCGGCCTTTCGGAAACGCTGCCCTGGATGACGTATAAGGTCGACTGTTGCCAGTCACGTCCTCGTCATACTCGACATGTTCAGTGAGTTATGATAAGGAAGACTTGAATGATACTTTGAACACAACAAAACCCTGAAAACCTGTTGACCGGAAGAGTTGTTGTTGATATATCTATATCTTCGACATTTTTGAGCAGTAGATGTTGGGATTCCCTGGTTCCCTGGATGATCAGCGGGGATGACACTGGGTTTTGACCCCGCACCACTTCTTCAGCTCAATTATTCACCACGCCTAGATAACCTAGTCAGGATGGCAGAATCGGCACCGAAGGAGGCACACCCGGTGGAGTCGCCAGTAATCAAGACGAAGCTCGAATCCAAGGATCTGGCGACGGAACAGCCCCCGTCAGCAGAGAACCTAGGCCAGATCGAGGACTATCCGGTGCTGGATAAAGAAGGCAAAAAGCATACATTCAAGAGCCTCTATGCCGGTCCCCAAGCAACAGCTCGCGTCCTAGTGATCTTTATTCGTCACTTCTTCTGCGGAGTGAGCTTTGTCACCCCTCGCTGTGATATACGTGACTAACATCTCCCATGACAGAGCTGTCAGGAGTTCGTCCGCGCTCTTGCAGAATCGATGAAGCCAGAGGACTTGCTTCAGTTGCCCATCAGCACATCTATTGTCATCGTAGGATGCGGAGACCCGGCTCTGATTGATCACTACCACAAGGAAACGGGTTGCCCATTCCCCATCTACGCGGATCCCACTAGAAAGCTCTACGCTGACCTGAACTTGGTCACCTCGTACGCGATGGGAGAGCGCCCAGAATATTTCCGCAAGGGCATGGTGCGTCTGGTCGCGGAATCAGTGGCTCAAACCCTGAAGCACGTTTCCAGTGGACTGATGACCAAGGCGGGCGATTCCAGTCAAAATGGCGGGGAGTTTCTGTTTGAATCTATGGGCGAAGATGATAAGCAAGTTACTTGGTGCCACCGCATGACGAATACGCGAGACCATTCTTCAATCTCGACATTGGCACATCTTCTGGATTCGGAGGGCCGAGTGCTGCAGATGAAGAACTAGATATACCCCCACCCTATCCCGAAGCAGGAGATCCTTTTACTACTGTCGAAATGCTGGTCAGGAGAGCTTGTTGAAAGTACAAGTATTATGGATATCATTACATCAAGTGTGACTATCCATTCTCCACGATGAACATGGAAGCCATGGGTCTATTTTAATTTATGATGTGTTTCAGCTGCACCGGTGCCCTCCTTCATAGCCGCCGCCGCCTGCATGTCGGCTACTTTGGGTGGCAGTACCAATGCACTGCGATCATTGCGCCTGTAAAAGTCGACCAGCACCTGTGCCGTTTTGGTGGGCTGATCCTCTTGGACAAAGTGACCGGCTTCAGGGAAGACCTGAAGTTGATATTTTCCTGTAGATGATAGATTAAAATTGAGCTTGCATTCGGGAATGCTAGCAGAGTCAAGAGATGACATACCTTGCATCTGCCCGATCATGAGCTCTTTATCCAACCGATCTGTACCAGCCAAAAGTAACAGCTTCCCACCCCGTGCGTCGAGGAACTTTCGGCTGAGACCGATGAACCAGTCCTCCCAGAACGGCTTCGTGGCGGAAAGGTTCGTGCGCCACACCCAAGGGCGAGACACGTCAGAGGGTTCGCTTTCCTCATATAGCAACGAGGGAACAGAAGCCCTAGCTGATGCTGTGTTTCGAATCGTACGTGAACGAGTACTGTATGTATCAATTAGTCGCTTGATTGCAATGACTAGGTGGACTCTGGGTTTGGGGGCGATCGCATACTGCCATTCTATTCCCGATGCGAGTGAAGGGAAACGCGTTGGCCGCGTAGATAAGTATTTCTCCATACTCTGAAGAGCATCCATGGCGGAGCCTAGGACGTGTCAGTTGAATGTTGCCTGCTAGAGATGACGTGCGGTCTTACCTTCAACGACATCCAAAACTGCATATGCTAATATCTTTGACCCAAGCTCGCCAGTTTTGGCTACATCTGTGATGACTGCGCCTCCCAGACTGTGTCCAACAAGCACAATATCTGGTAAGCTCTCCCATCCCAATTTGATCTGCGTTTGACGAATCACATAGACTAGGTCCTGGCTGAGAGTCTTCAGACTTAAGTCGGGGTCTACCTGGCCAAGAGCCTCACTCTGGGCCGCGAAAGCAGTTGACGGACAATTCTCATCAACCTTTTCTGATTTTGGGGCCATGGCCGTTCGACCGTGGCCCCTGGCATCAATGGATAGGAATCCCGCTTTGGGTAGGATCTTTCGGATCTCATCAGCGCATGTTGCGAAAGACAGGCCGGATGAACCGGCACCATGATGCATAACAAAGAGTGGGCCTGAGCTCGCCGGTGGAGTCACATAAACATGATGAATGATGTTGAGATCGTCAGTTTCTTGGGACAGGAACAATTCTTGGGAAAAGAAGTCCGTCCATGCTAGCGATTGCAATGATCTGTACTCTTGTTAGTTTGACAGCTCAAGTAGGCTACCCTATACGTAAATAAAAAAGATATAGGATCCTAGCTTCCACAAATGTGTATGGAGTAGAAGGAAAAGACTGACCCCTGACTTCTCCGGGCAAATAGATGCTGCGTTGGTGATGGAATCAGAGTTCCTGTAGAGGAAGCTGAAGAGACTGACGAGGCCGAAGATACGTCCTCTTCCCGGTTCCCATCCAAAGTTGAATCGAACATGGGGACGTCCGGGGGCAGCTTGGCCAATTTGGACTTGGCGAAGGACTTCCGGAGCTCGCTCATGAATGCAGGTGGGGACTCGAAAGTCCGGTCGATCAAAGGAGGGGTCAACAATGCCGTATAGGGCGCTGAGTTGACCACTTGTCTGCAGCTGAATCTTCTGCAGAGAGGATAAAGAGTAGGCGCCCCTGATAGAAAGAAATATTCAATACCACACGGAGGATGTTTCGGGATGATTAGGATGAGATAGAACTTCTGGGCCTCAAATGATGTGCTGACTAAGATCCGATGTTCACGGGGCAGTGAACGATACACCAGAGAGCATTGCAGGTCTGACAGAAAAAGGTAAAATTAGGTACAAGTCTAGAGTGGCCGGGCTCTTCCGCATCAATGCAGTGAGTTCTGGTAGACAGGATTCATCCGAAGTCATCCCTAGGGGAGAAAACAAGACTCGACGCCATGTGGTAATCTCGACTCTGGAAATCCGTAGATATGTCGTTGCAGTCACCTGGGAAAAAGCCCGGGTAATATTACCGAGGTTATGACACTACCATCGGGGTTCTAATCAAGGAAGAAGGGATGTATTATACTGCGGATGCTCATTACACAGGAGGCATAGTCTCAGCTTCTCTTGGTATCAATCTCAAGTAGCATCAGGCCCAAATTAGGCAAATCACGAACGCCAAACCATAAGCTCAGGTGAAAAAAGTCGCAATCGCTCAATAAATCGTATATATAAGTGAAGCATGGAAAACAAACAAATCATCATTCAAACCCATCATTCAAATCAGATCTATCAACTTTGAACCGGCCGACGAGCCTGGCTGTCCTGCACAATCTCTCGCAAGCGCTTCTCCAAAACTTGCCGGCCCTCTCCAACTGTCCAAACTTCGTGCGGTGCGTCATGGACAACATCCCAAGCGAGAAGCTTATTCGTGATTGTTGAAAGATCCTCCTGTCGTTTCGCCCATTCGGGGTCTTTGCGCATCTCCAGTCCCGAGCTCACGATAACTAGAGGTGTTTGTCCCATCTGAATGTGCCGAGCGGACTGCACCTCTGCCGCTGTCATTGTGACAGCGACAAGGTTCTCTTGTAGCTGGGCCTTGATAAATTTGCCGGATTGATAGGCGGAGCGGCCGATGACTCGGTCTTCTCGAGTGCGACCACGCACAAGGGCACCCGCAAGGCGGTCCAGTCCCAGTGGGGAGATGACACCACGTAGCCACAGCATAAATCCACGTCCTGGATTGCCGACATCTTGAAGATAAGACTCATGAAGGGGGTCGATCAGGAAGATACCGCTGACTTCAAGAAGGTGACGGCTGGCAAAGAGCCGCGAATACAGACTGCCAACTCCAGCGGAGACAACGACCCAGGGTCCGGATTCGTCGGCCAGAGCGAGAGCCTCCGAGAGGACATCCACGGACATTCCTGCGGAGTGGGGAGAGGGTGCATTGTCCGACCATGCCACTCCCGGCCTGTCCCAGTAACAGTACCGGTTGATAGCACCTGCACGGTATGCGTCATCAATGAAAGGCTGCAGGTTGTGCTCAACAGGACCCCAGTCTCCCTCGAGAAGAATGGTTGGCTCGTTGGCATTTTCGGTGCGATTTCCCACACAGGCAAGATGGACCTGATAGGTATCCCCATGAACAGAGTACCGACGACCGGGAGCTTCAAGGGTAAGATCACGAGCACGGAGGATCAGAGTTGCTGTGAACAAGATAGTAGCGATAGTCATAATGGCTAAGACGATTGTCTCAAAGAGAACAACCGCCCATTCCTGTAGCGAGCGGCGAGTTTCCTCTCGACCCGTGAGCCGTTCTTCTTCCTCACGTTTTCCCCATGCCACGGCCCGATTTTGCACAATCTGGTAGATGGATATGACAGCTGCCCACACCACCGAAGCGATACCCACCCATCCTTCCTCGTAACGTATACGTGGGACTGCGACCATAATAATCATGTCCACCAGTAGCAAAGTCGAAAGAACAATTCCCCAGATAGTCATTGCTTTGGAGGGGACGGCGAAAAAGAGCAGACCAAGGACGAGATACCCGGTCGCCAGTGTCGTGTATCCGAACTCGAAGAAGCCCGAGCCACGCGAATGCATCAACGGCGGACTGACAAAGATAGAAACGAGAAGGAAAGTCCACCACACGAAGCTGACGGCCAGTGCAAAGAGGGAGAGGCCGCGCACAGCGCGCACAGTCCATAAATTGTAGGGCGAAACCTTTGGTTCCGTGTCAGTTCGCCAGCAATCAACATATCTAATCTCGAGAATCAACTCACAGCCGGATCATCGGGACTCAGGTAGCCTTGACTGTTGTTGCGAGGAAGAAGGCGTGTGTGCTCCGTTGGTTCCTGGTGTGGAGTAGGATCATTCTCGTGGTCGTTCTCATTCTGACGCTGAGAAGTGCCCTCGGACCTATCCGTGCCGTCCTTCTTTCGGGCCCAGAAAGAGCTCATCTTGCCTGGAAACTGTGTCTGGACAGATCTGTAGATGGAAGATTGGCTGAGAGTGGTGTTCGCGACAACATCGGGGGATCGACGCCATGGTCGATAAGATCGGCAGTGACGTCATTGATTCCCCTTTGCCCAAAGTCTAATTTTCGAATCAATTTCAAGGTTTCTCAAAGTCACTCCGAGTCTGCTTATGGCACACCGTTTCGGCTGAGCGCCCTTAGATAAGCAGCGACGGCTAGAATGGGAAAGCCCCATCCGGCAGGGAAAATCCAGTACGTATAGCGACATGTAGACCGATCTAGACCTTGATGTCATGCTTAGGCGAAAAAAGAAACAGGTGTGATTCTCTTCTTAATGGATACCGGTAGAACCACCATGTCACACCTGAGGTCTTATTTTGATCATCTGTCTCCACTACACGATCGAAATAAACAAAACAAGGTAATGGCATTAATTGTTTTTTTTAAAAAAATACTTCGCAATGAGTTAGTCGTTCTTTAATCATGTTGGTCCGACAGCTTCTTGCGGAGAGCCTCTTCCCTCCGAACAATCTCCAATGGAAGTGTCTGCCCGATGCCGAAAAGAATAAAGAGTGCCCACTTCCAGCGGAACGGATTGACCAGTACAAGAAACACAAACCAATATAGAAGCTCCGTGTATGTAAAGAAATCGAACGCTCCGGGCGGTGCTCCTTGTTTCATCCAACGAGTGAAGTCTATCCAGGTCTTCATTCGGCCCTCTGTGGGTTGGGTGAGCGGATCGGTCAGGAACATCATCAAGAACCGCGTGTAAATCCCAATATGAACATTCCTGACCGTTCCAATAGCATTGACGTAGGTGCTGTTGTTGGCGCAGATGCTGAGGTGTTTGGGCGGGAAGACTTGGAGATACCAATCAGGAGGGGAGTAGTTGTCCTCGAAGACATCCTCTGGAAGGAAGGAGAGCGATGGTCGTTTGAACCCAGTCGCCATGATGATTACATCGCCTGGAATGACTTTTTCGCGGCCTGGTCCTCCCTTGGGTACATCCTGCGATCGGTGATTGAACATGATACCGTTCTCTTGCACTGACAAAATATCACCACGTAGCCAACGTGCTTTACCTTCCCGAATGAGCTTGAATAGATCAGAGTTTGCCATAGGCGTCGTGGTAAACAGGCCACTCTTGGGTGCAATGTCCTGTAGGTCGCGATAGAAGAATTTGCGAAGGAGCCACTCGGGCACCCACGCCAGAGATGTCTCCTCGCCCCAGATGTTGCAGGCCAGTAATGACTGTACCAGGATATTGCGTGGAATGATCCATTTATCTGATCGCGAGAGAACATCGATCTCAGATGCTCCAGAATGAACTGCAAATTCTAGAGCTTCAATTGCGCTTGCACCGCCTCCGACGACGAGAACTCTTTTCCCTTTGATGTCCTTGCCATCGAGATCTGACGAGTGGCATATGATACCGTTGAATTGATCTTGATCTGGTAAAGAGGGCATTTTTGGGTCTCCACAAACTCCGACGGCCGTGATCACGCCATCAAAGCTGCCGTATTTCTCGGGGTGGTCATTGATCACCCACTTGCCAGACGACTTGGCCTTTTTGATTGACGTGACTGGCGTTCCGAATTCAGTGCGATCTTCTAAACCATACCGTTTCCAGAGATCGACAATCTGCTCGCGAATCTCGTGTTTGGTGGGGTAGGCGTGTTTGTATCGCACGGTTGGGTGGAACCGATACATAATGCTGTGAATTTGCAATGCCGATGTAGAGTTGACGCGCTAACGAGGGTAAGCGACCGATTGACAAAAGCTGCACAAGCAACAAACTGTTTGAGCTTACACTCCAAATACCGCCCAATCCCTTCTCCTTCCCGCGTGCCTCGAAGATTTGCACCTCGAAGCCATGGCTCATACAATGCGCCGCTGATGAGATACCCGTTAAGCCGGCACCGATGATAGCGATTTTCCTCTTTGGCAAGCCTTTATCGAAGCGGTTCACTGGAGTCGCGGAAGGCCCGAGAATCCAGGCAACAAAATTCTGAGCAATAACATAGAGTGTGGAGAAAAGATAGAGCAATGGGTTCGTAACAAGGAGAGTAAACAATGATTGAGCCATGGTCGCATTGAATGGCTTCTGGGCACGTATGAGTCGAAGATGCAGGACGTGTAGGAGACAAGGGGCAAGTAGGACGATATAAAAGCCAGCTTAGCTTACGTCGAAGTACAGCGTCGGGTTGCAAGAACCAACGAAGTGACGTTTTTCAGGATCATCAGACAGATTTGTGCAATCAGATTATCCTCGTTTTGTTCCTCCCCGCGGATGACGTCAAAGGTGACTACAAGATCCAACTTCCTGCCCCTGAAACGTGGTTCAAGGATCTATCGGAAGGGGGCCAAAAATCTGTCTGCAAGATGCATATACTATCTCTACCGTAGAGAATACAGCCTTGAAGTTCGCTTGACTAGTCTTCTTGTTTTGGCTCTATATGTATAATCTGCAGGGCGGGAAACCTTCGCAGCGGGAACAGTGGCCCTCCTCGTGTATTTAGCTTACGTACTCAAAGCTGATATCTGAAAGGGTGGAATCTAGAAGCCTGACTAGATGGATCGAAGACACATTTTCTATTTCGTGGGAGCTGTCATGATAGGCTGTGGATGCAAAGGCGTTTCGAGTCATGAAGCCGTAGAAGGATAGCTATTTCGATGTCTGAACGACCGAAGCCTGGTCATGTCATCTTCTTGGCTTTGCCGCTGACAATCAACTCACTCAACATCGCCGAGAATAGTCCGGATCTGCCGAAAATGGGGAGTTTGAGGGGGGGGGGGGGAGGGCGCCTGCAAAAAAAGTCTTTGAGGATTTGTTGCATGCCAATCTGCGGTAACCGCTATGACTGAGATTGATCGGACACGACACGAGCGAGGATCAGACGGCGATTCAAATAGCGATGTGACGGCTGATAGAACGAAGTCACTCTAGACTAGTTCCCTTGAACCTCTTAGCTAGCTGTTCACCGTCGGAGTTGGGAGTGATGGAGCGGGGAATGTGGGCAGCGGGTGAAGCGAGTCGTCGTTTCCCAGATTGGGAATTGTGACGAGACGGATCAACCGCCGAGGGCCAGGGGCGCTTAGGGGGCGCGCTCACCACTCTCCTGAAGAATTGTCATCAAGGTTGCCCATCCAGGGGTATTCAACAACTGCATTCCATCGGCCGGGGAATGACTTGTAGCGACTCGGCAAAGAAGGGCTTCTTCATCCTGTAGTTGACTTGCTGTTAGTGCTGAACTTAACAAATACCCGGAAACTTTCTTGAAGTGGAGCTGACCTTGCTGAATGTGGAAAGACCGTGCAGGAAGGTCAAGAGATGGAAGTCAGAAACGCCTTGAATGGCCTTATCAGGATCTCCATGAGACATGAGCTTTTGGGCCACATGTCGCAACTCCTGACTCTCGCCGATAATCTCTCGGTTTTCGATGGGGAAGCGACTGTTGGTGAATAGAGGCGTGGACTCTGTAGGGAAACCATGGGTGAGGGTCACCAACAAGAAGTCAACGGGGAAACTTGGTTTTGCGTTCTCCTGGACACTGGCACCGTGCTCGTTGATTCTGCGGAAGAAGACCTCAGGAATGTACCGGGTCTTGCTGCCCAAGTCGTCGTCATCTTCAGATTGAACCAGCATCACAGTGGGGTCTGCCGATGGTTCGATGATATCGGCACGGATCATCTCCACTGCGGAGACGGTCGCCTGGTATGAGCTCACGGCAATGGCCCCTGTCTCATCTCCGCTGAGCACGCAGGTTACAAAGTCGGAGCCGAAGCGACCAGTGCGACTCCACTTGGTTGCCTTGGGGTTCTGGGCCTGGAGTCGCGAAGCAAAAGCAATCTCGAGAGATGACAGGTAATAGGAGTCGATGTGTCGTTTGCATATCACGGAGCCATCCCCTTGACCTGCATCGAGGAGATCTGTGAAGATTACTCCAACCTTTTGCAACCCGCAAAGGCTCGCCACTTCGTCCACTTCCTTCTCGTTATGCCAATCATGAAGCGTGACGCCGTCAATCTCTCCCATCTGGGGAGGTTCGTAAATTGCCTGGACAACTGCCTTGACACCCAGCGGCACCTCCTTATATTCTTCGTATGTTCCGTACAGGAATCCCAGCCGTTGGGCCCCAGACTTGCGCCAGAAATCAAGGAGTGAATTGATGAGATCAGGGGAGGAGAATTCCACATGGTCGACCATGCGGAACTCTTGGGGTTGTAAGCTAATGGCACTGGGCTGACACTTGGTGCAAATGCCCTCTGGCCACTGAGGGTGTCCGGATGGGCAGTCCCGCCGCACTCGGTAGAACGGTTCTTGCAGTGGTGGTAGATATGAGCTCCCAGCTTCGGGTTTGTTGGTAGCGGCATTAATTTTCCGCAGGTAAGAATGGAAGGAAAGATGCTTGATCTTTTTCTCGGCGAGGTAGTTCTTGTCGTATGGCTCCAGCGGCATGCAGTAGTCACACATACCCCGTGGACCATGCTTGCACATCCGCTGGTCCTGATTTCGTTTAATCTTGCCGTCCTTCTTGTCCAGCAGGTTGTCCAAAGGCGACTGCTTCACCACATCCCATGGATTTTTGATATTGACCGAGGGAGATGTGGGCTGTGTGCGGAGTGGTACGGTCTGTTCCTGCGGCACCGAGGTCCCATTCAGTCGGCGCTCGGCAGTGGTCGATGTAAGGCCGTTGGAGGTGCCGTTTTGCTGTGCAGCGCGCTCTTGATACCCAAGAAAGAGCTTATCACCATGCCTTGCAAACCATGATGATTAGCAATGTGATCCAGCCGGGGCGATTCCATTCGAACTTACTTGAGACCAACTTGCTCAATCGAAACTCCGTCCAGAGCCTCTAAAACTCTCTCTTCACCTCCGGTGCCTATCGGGCGATTAGACAGGGTAATGGATGACGGTTCGACATCTGACGGCAGATGCTCTAGGATCTAAAAGTTAGATTCGTAAGTTATGTGTGAAGTCCAAATGGTCTCCTTAGAGCTGTGCAGTCAATACCTTTTGCTGAATGGAAGGAAAGAGGTCTTGCGGGTTCACGGTGAAGCGAAACTGGCCGTTCCGACTCTCGAACCGAAGGAGGATCGGCCGGGACGCCATGGTAAGCTGCTTTGGTAGACGAGGGATGAGAGAATGACGAGAAAAGATTATAGAGAGCTGGATACAGGTAATCTAGGTATGAGGCCGAAGACGCATAGCGCGGAGTCGTTGAAGTCAAGCTGCCAGAGAGCTTCTCGCTGTGACGTGACTGGCCGGCGGGCGGTATGGTTTTGCAATTACATGCACGGCATGGGGTCAGGCAGCGAGGGGCGTGTAAGATTGGTAATCATGTTACTTCACGGGCGTCGATTACTTAATTAGAAAACTAAATGAGATCTTTTTTTGGGAAATGGGCTGAGAAGAGGAGAAGATGATCAAGAGCTCTTTCACGGCAAGCAATGAAATTTGGGAGATAGCATGGGCTAAGGTGTATGGCCAAAGATTTATGGCCCCCAGGGATTTTACAACTACCAAGTAATTATCCAGTACAGAAAAGCGACCAGTGATGACGAGAACCCTCGTGTCTTTCATTTGCATTATCTAAAATACCAAAAGGCAGTAATGTATCCATGTTATCATTAAAATACGAAACGCCCGGGAACGCCTCAGGATCAGAAAAGAAAGAAAGAAAGAGCGAGCTAAGAATTTGTAGACTTCACATTACATGATAGTACACTTCTTTGGGAGACCGCATGGACCCTCACTGCTCTTTTTCTCCTTTGCTGCTTCCTGGGTGCCCTGCCGAGGCTGGGCAGGCTGCTCGGTCTTCTTCACAGCCTGTCCGGACCCAGCAGCCGAATCCGCGGGCTTCGACTCGGCACTGCCATGCAGTCACTGGCTGCCCTTGGAGACGATTTCGTAGAAGCCCTTGCCCTGAGTCTCGGCGATCTGGAGCTCGAGGGCGGAAGGCTGGCGAGAGCCATCAGCACCGGCAAAGGTACCAGCACCCCAGGGGCTACCACCGTGGACCTCGTCGAGGTTGGTGAGGAGAGGGAAGGCGGTCTTGTAACCCAGAGGGACAAAGGTGAAACCGTGGTGGACGAGAGTGCTCATCGTGGAGATAGCAGTGGACTCCTGGCCACCACCGGGGGTGCCGGTGGAAACGAAGACACCAGCGTGCTTGCCCCAGAAGCCGCCAGTGGCCCAAATAGAGCCGGTGGCATCCCAGAAGGTCTTCCACTGAGCAGGGAAGTTACCGTAGCGGGTAGGAATACCGAAAAGGATGGCATCGTACGCCAGGAGGTCGTTGGGCTGAGCGATAGGGTAAGAAGACTTGGGAGGGGCGTGCATCTTGACCAGAATCTCATCGGAGAGGGTCTCAGCGATCTGGAAGATGTCGGCCTGGCCGCCGGCGGACTCAATGCCCTTCTTCTCAGCCTCGGCCAGCTTCTGGATGTGGCCGTAGAGCGAGTACTGCATAACTGTTAGTCGTGGAATCTCGCGGGGGTAATCAATGGCATACATACGAAGACGATAGCAACCTTGGGAGCCATGGTGAATGTTTGAGGAATGGATTGGAATGAATGTCAATGTAGCAAGGGCGGGGGGAGGGGTACAAGTTTAAATAGTCGAGCCCCACCAAAGTGACACCATTATCGCCCTCCCGACTATGCAACGCCAATTGTCTAAGAATTAGCAAAGCACAGCAAAGCTTCCCAGTCCCATTGGAAGCAATCAGTCATCGATGACTGAGCAATCTGCGCCGATTATTGGACCGTGTGGGTCCATCCGGCTGTAAACGGAGTCAATCGAGTTTAGTCGCGGTTAGTCGAGTCTGACCGATGTCTGACAAATGGGTCTCCGGTCTCCCTGGACCTTAGGGGTCCAATGACTCCACGTTGCCAGGGAGGCGGTGGGCTTTAATTTTCCCTGCAGTATACGAACCGCCTCCCCCTGCGATCGCTTACGTGCTCTTCTGCCGTGTCGGATATATGATATTTTATCACACATCACGGTACACGGTCATGATGTCATGACTCGAGATACCAAAAGTTCTCGAGAAGATGGGGATACTACAGACCCTGTGGACCCAACCGGTAGGGTTTGTGTCTACCGCGATAATGCAATTACGCTATGTAACTGAAGGTGACAAGGGGCATGCAGGTCTGGCCAATTGAGCTTGGCAGCTGGTTCTCGGCCCTAGCCCAAGTGATACATGCCGTTGTCATATGGGGAAATTACGGAATATACTAGAATCGCTCGAGACACCGGAAGCAGGTACGACTCAGTTTAATATCATTGGTTGTATGTGATCATGAAGTAGATGGGTATCGTGAGACTAGGCCACCTGGGACCGTCAGAATAAAAGGACATCAGTATGCTCTAGCATCAGAAAAAGGAACAAACACCCCTTCGCACCGTGAAAATGCAAGGCCACCCTTCGTGGTCCATTTCAAACAAAATCAACCCCTTCCTCGTCCACGATAGCGGCCGCGCATGAAGCCACCGCCACGCCCGCGTTCATTCCGCCACTCGCGTTCACGCTCCTTCTCCCGCTCTTGCTCCTCCCGGATGAGTGCTCGCTCATGCTCTAGCTCCTCCTCGGTCTTCTCAGTCCGCATTGTCGGACGTGGCAGATTTTCCGTCCACCGGGGATGCGCATCAGCACATGCCTTGCCCTCGGGACAGAATCCAGCAAGGTAAAACTTGCAGAGTTTACGGCGCACATGGCGCTTCGCACAAAGAGGTCCCAATTCACAGAATCCTCGATCGTAGTGTTCGCACGGAGGTAAGCGAGCCTCCTCACGGACGTGTTGATACAGGCAGTCGTCGCCGTTAGGGCAGTATCCTGACCGCGAGAAAGATTGACATTCCGGCATGCGGCGCAGGTTGTACTCGTGCAGATACTCGCATTTCAGCCCCTTCTTGCACAATCCCTTGAGGAAATGCTTGCAGACAAGCGAGCCGTGTGTCGTAGAGGGTGCCAACCCGGAGGCAGTGGTAGTGGATGTAGTTACGCGCGAGGGAGTCGGGTGTCGGTCCGGGCAGGCAGGTCCCAGCGGGCAGTGGCCTTCGCTGTAGGCTTTGCAAACGGGAACATCGGTGGCGAGGCCAAAGCCGAAGCTCTTGCGGAGGAAAGGAGCGAAGGTAAAGTTGTTGTAGCTGGGGTCGCGCGTAGGTTCAGCATCCAAGATGCGTGCGGCCGCGCTTTGCACGTCGGCTGACATGGTGACTAGGAAATCAAAGCAGATAGGCTTCGATATCTGATGCTCCGGTGCGAAGAATATGTGTCCTGAGGGACAAAGGTATTTGCGACAAAATATATGCTCACACCGGTGTCAAGAATCGACCAACCAGATCAGAATTGTGAGATGGAAGCTCGGAGATGATTCCTTGCCGCCTTAGAAATCAGGCTATATTTGTCATGTTTGCATCCGTTGATTGGCTCTTGTGCTTGGAGATCACTTTCACTCAAAGTCATTCAATCAGGCTACCTATATTTGTGTATTCTATGTTTCAAGTCAAACTAGGTACGGCCCGATCGACGATAAGATCCAATGGTCTGTCTAGACTTTATATACTAAGTTCTCCTCAACGTTCAGGTCACTTCGCTTGACATGTTGGTGCTTTGCAATTTGGTCATTACATATACAGGGAAAGAGTGAGGACCTTATCTCCAGGTACATGTGGAATTTCCCCGTAGTCCAGCTATCTAACAATCCTTCCCTCTGAGCGCACAGACTTAGTGATTGACAAAGCTCAGTTGCTGATCCACCACCTCCCGCACCATCTGTTCCAAAGAGCGCCATTCAATATTGAGATCTTTCTCGGCCTTGGTGGTGTCAGTTGGCCAGGAGCTTCCTTCCATATCAGTTGTAATCTTGGCTCCGAGATTGGGGTAGTGCTTTTTCACAATTTGCGCCACATCGCTCCATGTTGCCTTGTTTCCAGAGATCAGATACTTTGAGCCGTCGGCGATTTCCGGGTTCAAGGCCCTAACATGCGCGTCTGCCACATCCTGAATATGAACACCGGTCACTGATCCAACCGGGCTACCAGTCATGATGGTCTGCCAGAGCAGTCCATTCGAAGAGGAACTAATTTGTTCCGCAGAGGTCTGCACCGGGTTGTGCCCGAAGACGAACGTTGGGTGAATAGTGACCAAAGCATAATGCGGCTTGGAAGTCTTCCAGAAATTCCAGGTTGCGTTGTTGGCGAGCAGCTTGGATGCGCAGTATAGTCTCATAGGTGTTCCAGCAGGATTGCTGGGATCTGTGAAATCGGCGTTTTCATCCACGCTCAAGTCCCAGTCGTTGTCCTCTAGAAGGTAAATCTTTGTAAGCACTGTAATCTGCCAGTTACCATTTATAAGATATTCAAGAACTAACCTTTAATGACTCCACCTTGGGGAACCCCATTCAATGGGATCAGAGCCGCAACGGATGAAGTGATAACGACCTTCTTGATACTGGGCACCCGGGTAGCTTCATTCAAGACGGCCGTAGTACCTTTTACCGCTGGACCGAAATACGACTCTTTCTCGATACCATGGGTCAGAGGCGAGGCAAGATGCAAGACGTAGTCTACACCATCAAGTTTTCCTCTGAATGCGGTTTCGTCGGTGATGTCGGGGACAATAACGTATTCAACATTCTGGCTGTACTCCGATAGAGCAGCCTCGAGAGCCTCCGATGGCTTCCGAAGACAGACTCGCAATTTGTATCCGGCTTTCAGTGCCGCAAGAGCAGTGGCGCTTCCCACGAAGCCGGTTGCGCCAGTGATGAATATCAACCCGGCGGCCATTTTTTTCGTTTGATGATAATTCCTTGGAAATGGATGTCTGTTGCCGATATCTAAAATTCAGAATGGGAAGGATGGGATGCTTGGATGGGTATGCTCTCCTGGCTTTATATCCGTGGGTATTCAGAGCTGAAGACTTTCAAGTCTTATGTATGGGGCAACCTGACTCATCAAGGAAATGATGAAAATATCAATGATTCTTCGTGATTCTATCTCTCATACATAGGTTACATATAAAGCTGACGAAATCAGGGTAAGCCACGGTGAACCACTTGGCAGATTTTAAGCTCAATGCCGAAGCTTACTGATCCTAGCCGAAATGCCAGGTCGGGTACTACATAAGAACACACAGTCAGGACGATGTTTATCGGTATGATGAGTTGATAGGGTCATCAGAATATTGCTGTGGGGACATGTGGTGATTAGTGGCTGGCCAGATTTTCGTATCACGCTATCATCCCGAGAATCGATCTAAACTAAGAACACCTAGAATTATAGTGAAAACACCGTACACGAACAATTTGAAATCAGTTTCAGGTAAATGCTTACCCCTGGGCGTGTCCCCTCGCGGATTGATTCCTTCAAGACGAGCCATGGTGCAGGACGGTGGACCCACATTATCTCACAATATATATTCGAGTTCACTTCTTCGAAAAGCGCTATAATTTCTTCCTCCGATGGTTTAAGGATACGCCGATCTCTCAAACCATCGCCACCTACTATGCGGACTAGACCGGAGCGACAAGGACAAGCAGCGCTTCTAATGCAGCGTTGACAGCACCATGCGCCCACTGTCAAGATTGATGGATCTGCTTCAACCCAACGCATCTAACCATCCGTAGGCAATGATCGGATTTCTCATTGCCATTTAAAATTGCGAACAAAAATTCGAGAGCTCCTCCTACGGGATTTGATTTCTACTGCGAGGCATGAGGCGCAGAACTCTTTGATCGCGGTCACTCGTACCTGATAGATTTGATCAATGGTATTAGCGACCGCGTGCCTAGCTTGATCTTGAATTTTCACCAGACTCACGAAGCATACGGGGAAGACATATAATAAGAAATGCTCTTCCTCCAATTCGTAAGAAGCAAATCGATGCCAATCGCCTATTTCTCATTGCATCGTGGGGAAGAGACAGGGGTGAGAAGGCTGCTGCACCGCCTCAAAATGGAGTCAACCAATCATTCCACGTGCAGATCGATCTGAGCGGAAGAATAAAAAAAAGGCAAGATCAAGCGAGTGTCGCGACCACTGTCTAGTCTAGTCACTGTCTCTACGTGTATCCATCATGGCTCCCCTCAAGGCTATCCCACAAGTTTAATGTAGCATGCGCCGCCCAAGTCCTGCTCCCTTAGGGGGCGCCGATCCATGATCTACCTTGATGTAAATCTCGAGACTTGGGGTGCATTCGCTCCCCACAACTTGGGCGAATGACATGTTGCTGATCAAAGCCGACTGCAGGTCCTGATCCAATCTCATCGCATCTATGAATCGGGCTTGTAAGTGGTCCCTCATTGCGGACTCGGAGAAGCGCTCAGGGTGCTTCAAGATCTTGAACGAATTTAAATTATCTAGCATGGTGTAGGATGCCTATTGGTGTACCGCAAATATCATTTCCTCAGTCCGCCCAGACACGATGCCTTGTCGGCGCTGAAACCTGTCAGCCCCGCTCCATAGCACGGTCGGATGATGACTGAGACCGACGATTCATGAGAGAAAGACATCTCCTGTTGTCAAAGCCCCCGAAAACACGATTACAATCTTATTTTTCAAGATTAAAAGTGTCGCGTCACATCCAGTTGCCCGAAAGGTGATCACCATTGCCAACACGTGACGAATTTCCCCAAAAGGGAAGACACCTGCCTGTCCATCTTGTTCTTGCCTGATCTCGAATTCCTTGCTTCATCAGTGCATCTGAGCAAATTCAGATGATACACTGATATTATTCCTTCTTTTCTTCATATTGACCTTCCCCTTTCTTGCCTTTCCCTCTTACGCTAACTTCCCTATGCTTTCTGCTGCCAAAGGCATCTTTCGGCGGCGGCCCGCAGTTGACCCCGCCAATGCCGCAGCCTCATACGAGGTGCCTTTGTACACGAATGCGGCATACTATCCCAACTGGAGGATCTATCGCAAGCAGCCACCTTCGTCCCTGCGTCTGGGGTTCGTATCTCACGTGTTTTACGCATTTGCTTGGTAGGTAGCCAATCACCGGCCTTCCCAGATCAGTCCCGTAGATAAAGAAACCGCTGATCTTAATCGCGCATCCTTGCAGGGTCAAAGAAGATGGCACTGTCTATGTAAGTTTCGGAAAATATGGCGCGATATTTCAGGGCATGCGGTGCTAATCGAGGTTGTAGTTAAGTGATGAATGGGCCGATACCCAAATGCCGGTTGATGGCGCTGAGGGCTGCATACAGGCATTCGTCCAACTCAAGCAGCAATATTCGAAAATGAGGGTCATTCTTTCTGTCGGCGGTGGTGGTAAAGGAAGTGAGAACTTTGCTGTTGTAGCTCGCAGTCGTTCTGGGTTGGAAACGTTCGCTCGAACAGCGCGTGCGTTGGTTGACAAATATGGACTGGATGGCATTGATGGTAGGTTTGAATATTTAGAGATTGAATCCTGTCTTATTTTTCATACAGTCGACTGGGAGCACCCCGCGGACCCGCAGCAGGGCAAGGACTACGTCCGTCTTCTCGCCAAATTACGAGAGGTCCTGCCTGCTCCTCGATATGTTTTAGCAACCTGCCTCCCGGCGGGTCAATGGGCGTTGCGAAACATTGATCTGTCCGCAGCACAAAGGTACCTAGACATGATCAATCTCATGGCCTATGACTTTGCAGGCCCGTGGGGCCCTGAGACCGGCCACCAAGCCCAACTTTATGGCACACCGACTTCCGGGTACTCGGCCGTGGACTATGTGTTGACACAGGGAGTGCCCCCCCGAAAGGTCATCCTCGGTGTTCCGGTATATGGCCGCTCTTTTCTTGGAAGTACTGGGCCTGGTCAGCGGTATACTGGAACGGGAGGCGAAGACGGTGTGTTTGATTACAGCGATCTACCGCGCCCAGGAGCCCAAGAAATGCATGATGAACAAGCTGGCGCTGCAGCTTGTGTAGGTGCGGATGGCGGGTTTGTCACTTACGATATTCCTGCTACGGTCAAGCAGAAAGCAGAATTCGTGATCTCGTCTAAGCTTGGGGGTCTATTTTATTGGCACATCTGTTCCGATGCTAGAGGCTCTCGCAGCTTGATCGAGACTGGTTACAACACACTGCATGAGATGTGACTAGGTATATAGTGACTCCAAAAATGATACCGGAGAGAGTCTCCGATCGAAACCAACTCTAGAAACCTTATTGTAGAGAAATATTTCTACTGTCCAAAGACCATCATCATCCGGAGAAGCACCCGATGATTTCCACTTTTGAACTTTTTAAATTTTTTTTTGGTCTTTTTAATTCATATTGTGATAAGTCAATTGTTATTAGCACATCGTATTCATAGTCCCCATTCGGCGATTTTACGGCGAATCGTAGACCTCCACACGGCAGTAACATGGGTCGAACCGAACGCCGAGGTCCAAATGAATGAATGTGCCAAACACGACGAATAAACTTTGGGAGCGCCCCTCTTTTGACATAAGTCAGATAAAGCTCATCTCATGTCCACTGCTACAACCGCTTAAAGTACCCCAGGTTTTCTGTATCGACCATCCCCGCATTTCACCGGATCTCCATTATGCCATCGCCACCGCAGCCCGCATCTGCAGACACCGGATACATCACTGAACCAAGTCCTTTAGAGAATACGTACACATCGGATACAAGCTTACAGCGTGCTTTGAAGTGTCGGTCCCATTTAATAATTCGAGATCCTAGCCTTGATTGCTATCCTAACTTTGCCTAGGGTATCTCCCATCCACAACACTCGCATCCGTAGAACTACACTTGACCCGCCTAGGCGCCGAGGCGATCTCCGACCAGGTTCGGGAGTGGAGTGCTGATGCTGAACGGAATCAACCTTATGTCAAGAGCCACAATGTCTGGGGAAAACGATATGACTATGAACGACTGATCACTACTGAAGGCTGGAAACAGCTCGGACACTGGGGAGCTCGCAACAAGATCGTCTCCGCAGGATACGACCTGACTTTGGGATTGGAACGGAGAACGGTCCAATATGCACTGTGAGGGAGGACTTTTTCTTTTCATCAATTATTGGAGACTTTGATAAGGCTGTGGGCTAATCAGGACTCTAGAAACTACCTCTACGCACCTTCTTCGGGTCTGTACTCCTGTCCGATTAGCATGACAGATGGAGCCGCTTTCATTCTCTCATCGAGGATTCATGATTTACCTTCTACGCATCCATTTCATACTGCTTACAAACATCTGATTTCTGAGAATGACAATCATTGGACTTCGGGTCAGTGGATGACAGAGAGGGCAGGAGGAAGCGATGTTCAAAACACGGAAACTTGGGCAACGTACTCTCCTCTGACGAACTTATCCAATCAAGATCCTCTCGGAAACGGGGATTACTTGATCAATGGATTCAAGTTCTTCTCGTCTGCCACTGATGCTCAAGTGGCTTTGTTGCTGGCCAAAGGTCCTTCGGGGAAGCTTAGCACTTTCCTGGCACCTCTACGAAGGACAGTGTCCGGGGACGATGGTACAACTCGACAGGTCTCAAATGGTGTAAGAATCCATCGGTTGAAGAATAAACTAGGAACAAAGGAGCTACCGACAGCTGAACTGGAGCTGAAGGATATGCGTGCGCATCTGGTGGGGGAGATTGACCAGGGAATAGTCACGATTGCGCCTCTACTTAATGTGACCCGCATTCACACGTTCATCGGGTCTCTGTCTGGCTGGCGTCGTGCGCTCAGTATCACGAAAAGCTTTGCAAAAGCGAGATCGACGGTGGGAGAGCCCCTTTGGTTGATTCCTATGCATCTGCGTCTTCTTGCCGACTTGGAAGTTAGACATCGTGGAGGTATGAACCTTGGGTTCTTTACAGTCGCCGTGATGGGTCTCGTTGAAAATAAGGTGTCTCAGCCATCAGAGTTGGCACATATGCCTCGTCCTGGCAAAGAGGCCAATGTCGTATTCAGAACTCTGACAGCCACTACGAAAGCCGTTGTCAGCAAGATGTCGATTGCTGGAATTCAGGAATGCCAAGAAGCCATGGGCGGTGTTGGCTACATGGATGAAGCAGACGAGCCTGAATTCAACATTTCAAGAATTCTTCGCAACACCTCGGTGAACTCGATTTGGGAGGGCACGACTAATGTCCTGGCTAGTGAAACTGTTCGTTTCCTCTTAAAATCGGACAACATGAACATTTTCGCAGCATGGTTAGACCGCATCCTAGCTTCCCTCCACACTTCAAGCTTGCGTGATAGCTTGACTGCCGCTTGGTCCGAATTACGAGCTCGGTTCTCTTCAAAGAACAAGGCACCGACTGCAGTCCTTGCTGATGCCCGCCGCTATATGTTCACGCTCGCCTGGATCATGTGTGGCGCACTTTTGGCCCTTGATGCCGAAAGAGATCAGGATGGCGTGAGCATAGAGATTGCACGTCGTTGGGTTCTCAAAGCCGAAGGGGGTGTGGGCGATTCTGTTTTCCATGATATTGTCACCGTCAGAGACCATGGAACTGTTGATGTGAACGGTGAAGATCATCTACAATGGGATTGTCGTATTGCATGGGGCTGTGAACTGCCGGCTCACCGGGCATCTGGCCATAGGTCTCTGCAAAACAATAGCTCGAAGCTGTAACATCATTCGGGGATTATTTTCTAGCAGATCATACATAGTGAAATCATGCAGCAGAGATTGCGTGCACTTGGGATCTTGATTTTCATTTCAGGCTGTCGATAATTACACTGTGAAACAATGACCAATGACCAATGATATAACCTTCTCCCCCCGTGAGCTGGCCTATTTCAATTGGCTTGGGCAAATACGGTATAGGAGGAAACACGCGTCAAAACTTGATGGTGTAGAGGTGACTCTTGGCAAACGGAGATGGCGGAGTGGCTGGTGAGAACCTCGGGTTCTTTCATTCCCCACGAAATAACATTCTGGACACAACCTTAGCACCATCTATTGATCCACCGGAACAAATTGTAATTCGAAGAGCTCGAGATGTCTGAGCTCCATGCCGACGCATCTCGACTGACATATCGGTCGCTCCCGATACTGGTCAGCTACATCACTCTCGCCGCGGCCCTGGCCCTCAATGCCTGCCGAGCTATCCACAAGCGATACCAAGCAAGAGAGAAGGTAAATGACTGGGCATCACCCGCAAGGCGCGCACACTTTTTCATTTTCGCGGTTCTGGCGATCCTGAGTCTCGGCGCAACGTGGTTTTACATGTTTGCGTTCTTTGCACATTCATACCGCAATTGGGAAGAGACCCGCGGCGTTTCTGATTTACAAGGAGCCGAGGTCTCCATTCTGTCCAAATTGGAACTATGGCTGCAGAACGCAAAGTTGTTTCGAGAGGCCTGGGAAACTGTCATCGAGACCCCTGCGCGGTTTTGGTGGAGTGGCCAGATCTTCCTGTGGACAACAGGGTGGAGTGTTTTTCTGGGTATCATGGGTACGCCACCTGGTCGATCTAATAATCTCATTTGCGACTAACGATCTGAACCAGCTCGGAGATATCGTATCTCGCATGCGTGGGCCTACATGCTTCTGGGCCAGATTGTTGCCATCTCATTTGCCCAGAACTTGTTTTTCGCGACCATTCTTGTCTCCAAGAAACCAACTTCAGCGAAACAAGACGAAGAAAAGGAGCCCAGTGAGGGTTTTTCGTGGTCGCCGCCCTTGTATAGTGAAGTATTGCCCGTGGCCATCTCTCTACTGAGCACGGTGGCAGTCCCAATGGTCGCACATACCAAATACTTTATGGCCACTTTGCTCATTCCACATCTCCTGCTTTTTGTCCCTGCAATCCTTCGTCCCAGTCGCCCCGAAATGAACGGTGTCGCTACGAAGACTCGCAGCAGAGCCCAAGATGCGGACAAGACCACTCCGCGATATATTATCTTCTTCCAGTTGCTCGCCGCAGTTTCGATTCTTTTGCAGGCCCACTCCACGCTTCAAGTTTTGGAGCACGCGGGGGCGGGGGACAATAGAACGTTGACCCAGATTTTACTTACCGCAATATACGAGCATCCGGCCGTGAGTAGCGTCAGCTGGGATGTGATCTTTTGCACGGTAACAGCAGTGGCTTGGTTCTCTGTGAACGGGGGCGACCCAAAACGCATGCTGGGTAAATAAGTTCCCTGGGAAGGAGATCATGAGCAAGCTGAAATTTCTCCCATGCTTCTGCCTCGAGTTTCCTGGCATAGCTTTGGCTATCCATCTCAACTCCGTTTGAATGAGCGATAATCTCGGCAATTGATAAATGGCTTTTGAATATTGTTGGTGTTAAAATCATAGACATGCTGTGCGATCAATTCTATTTACCATCCATTATATTTCCTGCCTCGTTGTCCGATGCTTGCTTGGCTACCCTTTCCAACTGAACTTGTTTCAGTCGCCGTTCGACGTGTTAAACATACTGCTTTCGCTTCTCGCGTCGCTTCCGGAGTCTCGCCTGTAGATTTGGTAGGACCTCACGGGAGGACGAAAGGGGCTGCACAACTCCCTCACTGTCCACGATGTCGTATTTCAATAGTAGCATCTCATGGGTGCCAAGAATTATCATGATCGGCTGTCGTTCGCCTGGGTCGACAGAGATGGAACTATGCACAAAAGCACGTATTTCGACAATTTGGATGGCCGCTAGGCTCAGCATGACTGGGCGAGCTACAAGTCGCAGACGAAGACATGGCAAATTCATGGAAGAAGGCTAGCTCTTGTTGGACCAGCCGTATGCTCCGGGCTCTCGGGACGTGACGCTCATGCAATTGTTGACAGTGATGGTATTTTGAGACCGCGGGGTATTCAATTTTGGATCCCCGGATATATACTCGATCACGGAGTCCGCACCATTCAATAAGTAAGTCTCAACTACTTTATGTGTGGGTCGGCGAGAATATTATGAGGCCGACGAGTCTGTCTTCTTAATTGTGGTGATGCAGCCTGGCTATTTGTTTAGTGATCATCAGACCCTCAAACTAAAAGATGCGATGCGCCAGGGTCTAAGCAGCTAATATTTTCCTGGAGAAGCGAATTACAAAAATCGACTTTCTAAGTCGAGATGTTCGTCAAGCAAGTCGAGTCCACTGGCGAAATGCCCAAAACCATCAGCAGCACGGTGGCCAACCTCTGGAGTGTTTGGGAAATTTCAGGCAATATTTTGGGCTGGAGACGAAGAACAGAGCCAAGATATAGACTTGGATAAATTCAAAGAATGTAAGAATGTGAATTTGGTCCAGTCGTGATGCCAGTGTAGACATCTTGTGAACATATATAACCACTCGTGTAATTCGCGATTAACTTGATGCACTAATTCTGCTGAGTCAACCATCCGGGCATCCGTCCAACCATGTTCGTGTCTCGCGTCTCGTCCATTCGCATCAAGTCCAACAATTTGCGTCAAAAGCTGGTCCTCATTCACCTTTGATGCTGAGGAGATGGGCGCTGCGACGCGTCCAGCACGGTCGTAGAACCGTCAGTGCCGTGCGTCAAGCTCCGCTGAATCCGCGCCTCACCCCCTCCTATGCAGTTCAATACCTTGCAGTAAAGCGACCTATTATCGCTCAAGATGTTCGACAAAACTTGTACACACGGACCCGGGGCTTAGCTACTGCCGCGATTCCCAATGTTCTTGTTCCACCGCTCATTTTTGTGGGGCTGCTGCTCTCCCTCTGGCTTTGGAAATGTTTCTGGATCGTCGTGATGCAGGACAAACTCTTATACCTTACTTGGCTTCCACCTTTCACGCGATCTGACAAGATTGCTGACTATGAGGTCGAATGCAGACCTGTTCAGTGGGAGGAGAAACAGATTCGCAGTCTTGACGGAACCAAGCTAGCGATTTGCGAAGGTCACATCGCTACCATGACCAATGGAGGAGATGCCCAGCGGACATCAAAGTCTCGCAAGCGACGCGTAGTAATATGCTATTTCCAAGGGAATGGTGGATCGATGCCAATGCGGTTACCCCTTCTATCTCAGGTTCTGCGAACAATCACGGAAACCTCGAACTCAACCTCGAAGGCGCAGCAGAACGAAACTGAATACACCATCGCTGCTTTATCCTCTCGTGGCTACTGGAAATCTTCGGGTCGTGCTACTCAAACTGGAATAGAAATGGATGCACAGGCCTTCCTTACCTGGGTTTCAGAGACTTATCAAGCACCGGAAACTGATCTTGAGATCGTTCTTTGGGGTCACAGCTTGGGCGCTGCCGTCGCCAGTGCAGCCACCACAGCGTATCTTGATAGTCAACATTCCAAGCAGAGCTCCACTCGCGAAAGTAATGGCTCACTGGCACCTCTTGTCGGACTGATCTTAGAGGCACCAATTTCCAGCATCAGAGACATGTTGATCAGCCTTTATCCTCAGAAATGGCTACCGTATCGGTATCTTTGGCCACTGTCCTGGAATACATGGGATATCACCAAGTCCTTGAGCCAGATGGCTCGCTGGAGAGATGAGTCGGACATAGAAGCGGCAGATCTGGCATCTCGTATTCCTCCTATTTTTTTACTGTCTGCTGAAAAAGATGAAGTTGTTCCTTCTTACGTTTCAGTCGAATTAGAGCGATGTGCCAGGTCTCTCAACTTGGATCTTGAGACAAAAGAGGTCGCAGGGGCATTGCACACAGAAGCGCCTCTGAAGCTCGATGGAAGAAAAGCTCTGGTTGAATTCATCTTGAGCAAGTCTCGATAATTATCTTCCACTCTTCATAAGTGTGTCATGCCTAATGACCCATAATCATTTCCTTGCATCCGCCAAATGAATCAATATTTCAAACCCGCTGAAAGTTGTGTAGTGTAAGGTCGTGTAAGAAAGAAACACATAGTTCAAACGCTGAGAAGCCATGAGCCGCTCCAATCAAAACCGGAGCCCTCCCAATTGGTGCCAAATGGTTCCGGATTGGTGTCAAGAGGGGGGAAACTGAATGTCTCGACCAGCTCATCCGGCCGAGTGTCAAAGGCTGGCAGAGAATCGGCGTCTTGCACGTCGGCCATGGTACAGGTAGCCGAGGTGCCTAGGGTAGAGCCTGCGGGTTCAGCAACTTGCCCAATTAGGCGCCACTGCTTGCACAATTTGACGTCGAAACCTTCGAAAAAAGAGGCGGTGTCGAAGTCAAGAGTTGGAGGTGGACCTTCAAAAGGTCCTTGGTCTCGGACTTTTTCGGTCAATTTGCTGAGAGCCCGCAAGGGACCAACTGCTGAAAGCCACCGTTCCGATAGCTTCTGAAGGGAGAGTTTGATCACTGTCAGCTCGTGTTCGGCTGTGATTTGCAATTGTGGATAACGGCAGCTGGAAAGCAGAGACAGTCCGGCGCATAGTGGATAAAAGGCAAAGACGGGTCCAAGGTAGCGAAGTTCGTCCCGAAGAAGGAACTCTTCATAGATGCCCGCGATAAAAGAAGACGCCACGAGAGCCCCTGCCGGCGGTACACTGCCTGGTGTAGGTGAGCGATGAAGAATGGTCAAAACGACAAAGTACATGACCAATAATTGCTGAACCTCAAAATTAGAGGTTGTGCTATCTTCCTGAAGGGTAGCGGAGGTACGCAGTTTCGGAAAGACTTGTTTTGCCCATCGATACACGGCGTTTTCCAGATCAACGCGACGTTTTCGAGAGATCTCCTTTCGTAGGTAGTACTCGACAGTATCTCCCAGGTGGCAAGATATCGTGCAATACGCCAAGAAGACTTGTGCTTGGAAATCTTTGACAGGGAAATCATTCATCGAGGGCGGAAGTACGTCACTGTCCCTAAGGTTTATCGTTCTCGGTCGCCCGACTCCCACCGATATGACATTGTCTCGAATCTGGAATGAGAATTAATGGAATCCCTCCACTGATGAGAATCACGAAGCGAGGCACGCACCACTAAAGACCACCACAAACGCCGACGCAGGCCTCGATATCTTGCGTTGGGCGGGGGCTCTTTGTGAAGACCAATTTGAAAGGCCATTGCCCCGGCGGTTCGAATCCAGAAACCGCTCGTGTCCGTCGATACGTCTTCCGGGCCTACTGGATTGTACCAATGCAGTAGACAGGCAGCCACAATCGAGATTAATGCATCGTTGCCACCGCCGAAAAAGAATAAAAGCTTTGCACGTCGGTAGAAGACCTCGCTAGACCCATAATCCAAATGAGCCTTGGAAACCCTACTACCAGCTAAGAATATTGACTGCAAAAGGAGCATAGATGGCGGTGCAGTTTCATCGAGCCATTTAGGGTCGATGACGGGTGTCCAAGGAACACAGTATTTATTGAAACTGTCCATTAGCTGTCTCTGGACAGCGACCGGAGGGAGTTCAAATGCGCCCTGTTCACGCAACATTCGCAAGTCGGCAGCCGATGCTTGGGGGCTGGTGTAGCTCGTTTCATGGCCGGGCTTCACCATATTTTCATCAAAGGGAACACTGCCGCCCAAGTACTCGCTGCGCCCGCGGTAGCTTTCCTCCTTGATAAAAGGCTCGCCATTGTTCACGGAAGCTGGCAATGGTAATGGCGATTGCAAGGGTACCGACACGGGCTGGTTAGATACATTGGGGATTGCATCATCACCGCAGGAGCCACTTGAAGACAAGCGTGGCGCTGTGATCCCGCCCTCGAGGTCGGGAAATTGGGAGCTGCGCCGGCTGATAGACTCAGTAGCCACGCTGCGTCGAGGGGATAAGCTGTTCGTGTACCGCTTGCGTTTTCGTGTATAGGGTCTACATAGATCAGTCGTGCACGCGTCACGGGACTTTATTCTTCTCTTTTTTTTTACCTGCAATCCACGTCAGACTTCGTGCAGTTGGTGCAAGGATTGTGAGTCGCCAAATCGCACCGGACCTGGAAACAGTTAGCGATGGGTCCATGCACGGTATAAATGGGGTAAACACCTTTCGTTTATGGCATATGATGCACGCGGTGGACATGGCGGAAAGTGGTGGGAGAAGTCAAGCGGGGACGAACCGAGGTTATTTCAAGTCAATTTCCTAAAAAGCTTCTCCGACGTTCAACTTTCGTTGCAAGGTGCCAACATGACGAATGCAAAATCGAATTCAGGATCGGTCTTGACTGATACATTGCAGCCAGGAGTCACAATTCTCACCATTCATCGACCTCATAGAAAGAATGCAGTAGACCCGTTGACCGCGAAACAGCTCTACGAAGCCATCCTCGCTTTTGAGGCGGATGCGACACAGAAAGTATGCATCTTGACGGGCACCGATACATTCTGTGCGGGCGCAGACCTTCATCAAGTAGCGCAGGCAACAAATGAAAGTCCAGGCGAGAATCTACAACCGGTTCACGGCCGCAACTTGGGTCCCATGGGCCCCTCCAGGCTGGTCATCAAGAAACCGGTTATTGCTGCGGTTGCTGGGTATGCCGTTGCAGGCGGACTGGAACTGAGTCTCCTGGCGGATTTACGAGTCGTCGAAGAAGACGCTGTCTTTGGTGTCTTCTGTCGACGTTGGGGTGTGCCTCTCATCGACGGAGGAACCGTTCGACTACAAGCAATTGTTGGGTTGGGCCGAGCCCTTGATATGATCCTGACGGGTCGACCTGTCGGAGCTCAAGAAGCTCTCTCGATGGGACTTGCGAACCGCGTGGTCCCCAAGGGCGACTCGTTAAAGCAGGCTCTTGAACTGGCGCGGCAGCTCATTGCATTCCCCGAGCTTTGCCTAAATACCGACCGTCAATCCTGCTACTACAGCGCTTACGATGCGTCTTCTTTCCAGGACGCTATGTCCCAAGAATTTCAGGCCGGGAGCAAGGTCATATCAGCAGAGGCAATTTCAGGTGCCGCCAGATTCAGCCGCGGCTCTGGACGACATGGTAGTTTCAAGGATTTCAGTAAGCTTTAGAGTCTTGCCGATGCATCCTAATATCGCTAGATTGGTAGATACGATGCAGTCAAACGGTAAATAGTCTAGTATACATTAATTGGACCGTGCTGTATTTAGCTATGCGCAATGACGAAATCTTCCATTTGGTCACATTTTGCCCATGTTGCCAATAACCCAAAGGATAGAGCCAAGAAGGAATCGGGCTCTATCAACGGGGTTGAAAAGGGACTTTTCTTCAATTTGTCTTCTTGTCTGCATTTTCAGCTCGCACAGGCGTAAATTGAATCCGCTTGCCATACAACAACGGCGTGCGGGACACCAATGATCCCAGGGCATAACCAATATACGCTCCTACCAAGATGGTGATGGGGAAGGCTTGCCATGGGCGGTCCCTACATTGAAATTGCAAGTCAACAAAACCGATTCCTTGGTGGCGCCACGCTTCAAAGTACTCACCAGTCCAGCGGAATAGGGATGGCCCCGAACCATGCGCCCAGTCCAGTGCCCAGAGCGCTGCCCCAGACTGCATCAACAGGCCGAGCAATTCCCCACACCTCTTTCCATATTTGACCATCCAAACCATGGGCGTAGACTAACGCAGTTGCGGAGAGCAGGGCCATATGGGCGGCGCAGAGCACGGTCTCAGCGTTATGTGTCGTCAGCGGAGCACCGAATAAGACGAGAAGAACGGCAAGAATGGGGGTTGCGATGAAAGCGGAGATGACGAGAGAGAGAAAAGCGGGCTAAGGAAGAGGGTAAGCGATTGAAGTAAAGGGTGGACGTTCCAGGTAATACCATGAGTTTGGCCAGTGCTCCGCCCAAGTCGAGCTTGCCGCTCTGATGCTTTCGCCGATATCCAGGCTTGCCTGGACGTAAAGTCACAGAAGGGCTACCGGGCGAGCGCGGTGCAGCTTTCTTTTTCTCGTCGCCGTCCGAGATAGTTTCGGCAGATTGTGTTGACCCAGCCGGTGGAAGACATAGCATCACATAAAAGATCTGAAGTAAAGCGAGCCATGGCAGGTCTTTCAGAAGCTCTTGCGCAGGGTCCGCAACCAATTTCTCGAACCGTAGAGCACATAATGTCAGGAGAAGCACTGGGTGCACATATGAGTAACCTTGCGACAGCTTCAAGGGAAGAATAGGGACAGGCGGTGCGCCTGGTTTCTCGGCAGGGGCCTGACCCGGCGAGCCCGGCTGGTTCATAGCTGGGGACAACGTTGCTGAGGCCATAGCAAGCGCATTAAACCGGCACTTTTCGTCTTCTCCCCTGTGTCTACAAGCTCCGGTTCGCTCGGGACGCGAAAGGGTCGGGGAGCGGAGCTAGTTATGTTTGGTACATTTGCACTCTATTGGTGCCTGGAATTTAGGGCAAACATGTGGCCTCGTACGTAAGACCACAGAGACACACCTAATCAACGCCGCACTGGATTTGACCATCTTTCCAGTAAATCCTAATGAATACGTGCGTTCTTGTCAATATCGTTGACAGCGAAGCGATATGTGTATAGTCCTTTTCCATTTCTGATTCTAGTTCAACGGGCGGCCAACTATCTGCCTGAGGCAAGGAAAGAAAAAGGCTGTAACAGACCGGCTGAAAACACAAGAGACATACATTCGTACCACATAGCAACGTGAACAACGTGGAGCTAATGGGCTCCACGTGTGGAAGGAGGCGGAGGTGAAGAGAGAGAGGGGCGAGGAAAGGTTGACAAGGACGCGAGTCATAAGATGTGCAGGTAGAGAGACATACGACAGGGTCGAGAATCACCATAGCTCAGAAACACCAGAGATAATGAGTTTTGTAGACACAATCCGGTGCTGAGAGGACTGCTACCATAGTAGAGAAAGGGAAACAGAGCAAATGAGCACCGCAACCAACAAGAAGAAACTAAGGAAACGGTCTTAATGAAAGTCGTTCCACGGAGCAGTCTGTTGATCCTTGGAGGTCCCAGGCAGATGAATCCGAAGTGAGCAGGTGCCCAAAGGGAGGATCAGAGGCAAGCAATATATGGAGAATGGTTGCTAGATGAAACAAGTCCAAGGCAAGACATTCTAGGAAGCTGGCGCAAGTAAAACATATCCGGACTTCCAGAGCCCATTCTAAGCAGACGCTTCTTTCGCAGCAACCTCTCTGGGTGCCTCGGACACGGGATGCTCGTCAACAGGGGCAACCTCCACAGTAGTTGCGGGCAGATTTTGCGTCGCCTCCTCTGACTCGACAACAGGTACATGGACTGATGCTTCAGGACTGTGTGGCTCCTCGGGTATTGAAGGAGGCATTCCGGCCCCAGGCAACGGCGAGACAGGAGAGCGAACCAATTCTTCCTTCGGGGGTTCGGTTGGCATTTCAATTGTTGGTTTGCCGTTGATCTGATTTGGCACAGTAGGAGAAAGTGGTTGACTGGAATATGGGTCAGAGTCTGACTGGTTGGGGCTCTTGGCCCGCTCCCGGTCGTCCTTGACGCCGTCTCGAACCTGAGCCACCTTGGCTTTGAACTTGCCAAACAGACTCTTTTTCTCCGGTTCAGCGCTCTGTGACGAGCTACTTTGAATCCCAGCGTCCAGGCTGAGAGGTTGACTAGAAGGATCAGTGCTGTGTTGCCCGCTACCTATCGAGCTCGTGCTTTGATCTGCTGCAATAGACGTAGCAGCTAAGGGCGGAGACGCGAGACCAAGCCCGATCTGTTCACTGCTTCGTTTCGACGACCGATGGAACCGCCAACTACGTCTGTTTTCTCGGCGCTCAGCACGTGCAATATCCTCGGGCTGGTCATAATCTGAGTGGTCGGTGAAAGAAGATCGAGAATTCATAGAGGGTGTGCGGGACTGATGGGGTTTGAGAGAGGTGTCATGATTCAGCTGAGATGCGCCTTCTCCGAGAGCGTGCGAATCCGAGGGGGCGTCAAGATTACTCATGTTGGCGGTGGTCGGAGGTTTGGGAGTAATATCGCCCATGGCAATATCTATCGACTCTCGGCCGCGCCTCGGCTCGAAGGATGGTTCCGGGACATTTAGCTCAGAGGGTGTTGCATGTAAAGAGTTTGTTGAACTCTGCGCACTCATGCTTGCACTGCCCGGTATCCGTCTCTTCTTCAACCTATTTGGCTGCCGTGGTTCCTTCTGCTCATTCTCAGGAGGCGGGGACTTGGTAAAGAGCGTGGAAAGTTTACGTTCCTTACTCGGAGTCACGGCTTGAGGTGGTGGTGGTGGTGGTGAAGCAAGGGTATTCAGGTGCTCTTGCGGACGAGGCATATCACTGATGTGGAGCGCCTCTGCTGCTGCGACAGGTATCGGGCCGTGGGTTGATGTGTGTACATAGGCACTTCCAACGGTGGAAGTGGACGGAGCTATGCTTGGGTTGCGCTGCTCGGGCTCCTCACGCACAGACGGTGTTCGACTGGCAGATCGAGAGCTTTGGTGGGAGACGGAAAGACCAGACGGGTTGTTTGAAACAGTCTCACCAGATCGTGCAAAACGGGTAGCCACGACGGGACTCATCTTCGAGGGAAGAGTGTTACTACGGTGGACGCCGCCTCCGGTGGAGGTAGGAGTACCGGGGCTAGGGGCGTTGTTCGAGGTGCGCGAGGTGCGCGAGTTGCGGGACGAGACGGAAACATTGCGACGAATGGAGTCCAGCTTGCGTTGGCTTTCCGTACTGGCACTGGCACTGGAAACGGATCGTCGAACATTGGACTGAGTCGTGGTCGGACGCGACGGGACACCGGCCTCGACCTCCTTCATTTGCTGCTCATCTGCGCAGGTGCCGCTCATGCCCACCAGGAAATGATCTTGGTTCTCAATGAGGAAAATCAACACGTCCTGACTCAGCTTGTACTCGGCCGGCGCCATGTCATGTTGGGGGTGGGACAGCATGCCGGGCTGGAATATGGCCGAAAGGTTGGCCGACGTCATGCGATTCTGGTCAGACTTGGACGCGAATACGGCGAGAAGATCAAGGATGTAGAGAAGCAGCTGCTTGTTCAGCGGAGGGAGCTCAATGATCAGGCGCTGGTAGGTCTCGACTGCTTTGGCATGGTCGAATTTGTCTGCATCCGGCACCTGGTTATCCTGGAGGACCTGTTCCTGATAGATACGGAGGGGCTCGCGGAAGCGCTCGTAGAATTCTAGCGGAACGATGGGTTCGGGCAGCTGGTTCAAGTATCTGCGGAGGACGTTGGCAGCATCATGAACTGTGTATCCGGACCAATCGAGGCCCTTTCCGTAGCGTTCGGGAGAGTCGAATATTTCCTGAAGATCCTTGATACGTTTGGCGGACCCATTGAGTCGAAAGATACCCTCGACATCAGTTGCTATTCGGGAGAGTCAGCGGTGATCGATCAAAGTGTGGAGTCGGGCGGGGATCGCGAACCTTTTTCCTTCAGAAAGACGCCACACTTGGCGACCACGATCGGTACATATCCGTAGATGAAGCTCTCACCACGTTCGTTGGTGAGAGAGATAGCGACATTCGCATACTTGATGCTGACGTTAAGCGGCACGCCGAAGATACCTCGAGGGGCTTCTGCTACGAGTGATAGTAAGCACACTGCATCCAAAATGGGGGTTGATGTGCAAAGGCAATTGAGAGGGGGGAAATGCCCTGAGAGACCGCGATGTCTGGCACAACACCCGGCAGTCTGGCTGAGCGCTCAGGGGCACCTTCACGTCCCAAACCCGGTACGCCAGGTTGTAGCAAAGCGACGATGGTCCCAGAGCTGGTATTTGCGCACAAAAGACTAGAGCTCCCAACGTACCTTTCAAATCATCCTTTCTCGTATTTCGTTTGAACTGTCTCCACCACGAGGCGAGATCTCGCCTGGAGGGCGGAGAATTGGAGGGAACGGGCTCAGGCGAGGCGGGGAAGTGCACTGGCTCGATGCCAGGCTGCGATTTACCGGTCACCATAGTAAAGTCGGACGGACGCGATGAAGAGGGCGAAAGGTCAGACTTCGAGGAGAGAGGGGATCGCGGGAACCACCTGCGTCACCGCCCGCGTTTTGGAAATCCTGGGGCTGGGGGGCCCAAGATCACGGTGGCGAACGAGGAGGAACCTGTGAAATCTTGGTCGCCTGAAGTGAACGGGAGGGCAGGGATGAGAGGAGAGAAGGACGAGTGGGAGAAGGGATGTGTGTGTCAAGGGTCCTGTGGGGGGGGGGGGTGGCAAGGAAGGAGGGGATGAGGTTCAGAGTTCCGAGGGGTCTGGAATCAGAAGATGAAGCTAATCTGTCATAGAGGGTTGAGGAAGTAGTCGAGTAGTAAAGAGGAAAGAGGAAAAGGTACTGTGCTATGAATAGACCGTGTAATTCGCAGAGCCAAGGTTCCCGGGGACAGACGAATGGGTCAGGGCCGTCACTTGGACGGAGATTAAGAGTATCTCCAAGTGTTCACGTCGGCTTCCGTCTTTGCTTCTTCTCTACCTCGTGTACATCTTGTCTCTCAGCGATGGTCTACTGCTTGACTCGTGCAGTCTGTTTCGTATCTCTCTGGTAGTTTTTTTTTTCTATGCCTTATCTCGGGGATCAACTATTCCAGGGCACAACTGGGGCTCTGGACCGTGTCTGGACCCGATTTAGGGGTCTTTGAGCCTGCATTCGGACTCAGGTACCAAAGATCCGTTCCAGTCTGCAGTGAGTGGAGCCCGGAACGGTCCCGACTTGAAATAGGATGGGCTTCATCGTCTTCATCATCTTTCATCGTTCGTCATCTGTAGTCCATCGTATATCGCACATCTTGACATCTCTATACAGCAAATATCTACCTCGAATACAAAGCTCAGTCAAAGGCCATTTTGCTGACTCGAATGTGAAATGAATCTGCCTGCAAACGGTCCGCCCCAGATCATGTGGTTTTATATCAGGTGACCCATCATTTTGGCACGTGACTCAAGCGGAAGAACGTACTTGCGGGCGCAGAGAAACAGCTTCGGAGCTTCCAACGCCTGGTCAAGCATCATAATCCCCAACATCGACTTTTATCGGAACCCTTCATTCTCCCCGATTTCCAACCTCATACATAATGGAGAAGTATGTACCCACCCATCAATTGCCGAGCAGGCTTTATCACGAGATTTTCTCCGGCATCCGATACTGATTGCAAGACGCAGCCTTTCCCCATCAGAGCAGCGCGAGTTCGCCTCCCGCATGGAGCGCAAGCAGATGAAGGAGTTTATGACTGTATGTGTCACATCACTGTCGTCTCTATGATGATTCGCGTCGACCTCCGGCACCCCCGTCGTTGAACTCTCCGCGGCCGTTTTTCCGTCTCTCTTCCGATCTAACCCCCTTCCTTTTTTTCCCCTACAGATGTACTCCAAGATGGTCCAGCGCTGCTTCGACGACTGTGTCAATGACTTTACCACCAAGTCTCTCATCAACCGCGAGGAGCAGTGCATCATGCGCTGTGTGGACAAGCACCTGAAGGGCTCCGCCCGGTTGCAGGAGCGCTTCCAGGAGCAAAACGCTGCCATGATGCAGGGCGGTCAGCCTGGACGGTAAATATGACCAACAAACACTCGGGAGGCCGAGGGTGCATTGGCGTTGGGGGGGGATCAAGAATCCACGCCACCGATAGGGCCAGGGCTGTGCGCCTGACTTTTCGGGGAAAACCCCTGTAGAAGCCGGTCTCATCTCTAAGAGATGCTCAGGATTGAAATAAAGTATCATCAGGCAACACGGGCGAGACCCAGAGCCGGAAAGGCGTACTTAGAGAGAATTCGGCTTCTATTCATGTACCATAGTGAATTCGGGCGGGAACGGAGCAGCTCCGCTTGTTATCCAATCCCTATATAAGAAAAACAACACCAGTTCTTTGATGTCGACTGAACTGAGTTCGACTTGTACTTCTTCACCCGCGTAATGAGTAGGAAGATCTTATAATCATATAAAGACCGGCCACTCCGACCTTCCTGGAAAAGAGACCCACCACGGCGGAAAACTTTGCCTGATTAGGAGCCCGCGGGAGATAGGTGAGAGATAGCTCGTAACCCGGCTCACTCCCCGCGATGCCGTACTATGTAGGCGGGGCATGATCGGAGAGTTTTTAGTGTAGACACGGCGGACACGGCGAAACCTTCCAAAGACTGGAAGCGGATGGCCGGTCGGACGTAACACCCGTTACCTGTCCGAAAGAACCACCCCTCATCCTGCTCCTCCTCCTCATCTCTTGCTCTAGCCCACCCCCCCATTCCCCTCACTACAATTCCGGCTCCACTTCGACTCTTCAAAATCCCATCTATTCCTCTTCCTCTTTTTATCATCGCTGGTCTTCTCGTGAGTTTTAACTCCCCCTCCCCCTCCCCCCAGATTCCCATAGAAGCTCGGCACTCACAACCACCTAGCTGCGTGGTAATATCAATTTTCACCTACATCATGGCTAGCACAGTAGGACAGGTAATTTCCAATTCACGGCCTTCATCATCTCACAATCATCAGGCTAACATGTTCGCAGACCATTACTTGCAAGGTAAATTGCTTTCCGACCCAGCCGGGCGTTATGACGTCGGCACTCCGCACGACAGCTGGAGGTACTAACACATCCACAGGCGGCAATTGCTTGGGCTGCCGGTGAGCCTCTGTCCGTTGAGGACATCGAGGTTGCTCCTCCCAAGGCACATGAGGTGCGCATTCAAATTCACCACACCGGTGTCTGTCACACCGGTAAGCCCCGCCAGGGACCCCCACCATGCAGCTCCCGAGGATCTTCCATTGACAGCATTCAGATGCCTACACACTTTCCGGCAAGGATCCCGAGGGTGCTTTCCCGATCGTTCTCGGTCACGAAGGTGCGGGTATTGTCGAGTCCGTTGGAGAGGGTGTGACTTCGGTCAAGCCCGGTGACTATGTCGTTGCTCTTTAGTACGTGTGTTCGGATGGTGTGACGCCGCCGTATCCTTGGCTGACCCCCTTTCCCACAGCACCCCCGAATGCCGTGAGTGCAAGTTCTGCAAGTCTGGCAAGACCAACCTGTGCGGCAAGATCCGTGCCACCCAGGGCAAGGGTGTGATGCCTGACGGTACCTCCCGCTTCAAGGCCCGCGGCAAGGATATCCTCCACTTCATGGGTACTTCGACCTTCTCCCAGTACACCGTCGTTGCCGATATCTCCGTCGTCGCCGTCACTCCCAAGATCTCTACCGATCGGTCTTGCCTGCTTGGCTGCGGTATCACTACCGGTTATGGTGCCGCTGTGGTGACCGCCAAGGTTGAGGAGGGTTCCAACGTGGCGGTCTTTGGTGCTGGCTGTGTTGGTCTCTCTGTCATGCAGGGTGCCGTCAAGAACAAGGCTGGTATGATCATCGCTGTCGATGTCAACGATGGCAAGGAGGCCTGGGCCCGCAAGTTTGGTGCAACTCACTTCGTCAACCCCACCAAGCTCTCCGGCAAGACCATCCAGGAGCACTTGATCGAGATGACCGACGGCGGTTGCGACTACACTTTCGACTGCACTGGTAATGTCGGTGTTATGCGCGCTGCTCTTGAGGCTTGCCACAAGGGCTGGGGTGAGAGCATCGTCATTGGTGTGGCCGCCGCTGGCCAGGAGATCTCCACTCGGCGTAAGTTATTCACACGTGTCCGTGATGTTTTAATTTCTTTCCCTTTCATACTAACCTCTTGTCGTATAGCCTTCCAGTTGGTTACCGGTCGTGTGTGGAAGGGATGTGCCTTCGGTGGTATCAAGGGACGCACTCAGCTGCCCGGTCTGGTGGACGACTACCTGAATGGCGAGCTCAAGGTGGATGAGTTCATCACCCACCGTGAGCCACTGTCGGCTATCAACACTGCTTTTGAACAGATGAAGCTTGGCGACTGTATCCGTTGCGTCGTGGACATGAAATAGTTTTTCTGATATAGTGTTGACGAATCCAAAAAGGCTCGATGTGAAATATGACTTTCTTTCCTGTCATGAACCTCCGAACAGTATTCTACGTAGACTGGACGAATCGGACTGGCTTTGTAGTGCTTTCCGGGGGAGACCAAGGTCCTCAACCCCCGCAGTACCTTTCGGGGTATCCTCGGAATTGCTGAGGTCGGCGCATTGCATAATAGTCTCCGAGACCATGGACATAGTCATGTACTGAGAGTCTCAAGCATCTCAATGTTTGAAGCCAAATTCTATATTTGTAGCACGGATATCAACAATGGAACACCTGCAAGATCGATTACGGGCATCGTCCGAGGTCCGCTACCCCTCACTGCACTTCCCAGCTGATAAGCAGGCCGATTTCGGGTCTATTTCTACTTCCGAGAAGATCTTCAGATAGCGCCATCCCGATGAGGTTATCTAAAGGGCGTACAATGTGGGGGGAAGGCATGATGGACCAGATGGATGAGGAAGAGGCATATAAAGAAGCACTTATGAGCTGCAATTGTTCAATCTCTACCCATTAATCTGTTCATCATTTCAAACTCTCTCATCATGGCCACTGTTACCCTGCCGGAGCCCTTCGCCTCCATCCCTCGAACTCCTCTTCTTTTCGGGCCTTCGCCAATCCACGCTCTTCCCCGCATTAGCGCCGATCTCGCTCGCGACAGTCCTCACCAGGTCAATGTTTACGCCAAGCGCGATGACGTGAACTCGGCGTACGCTTTCGGTGGGAACAAGACTCGTAAGCTCGAGTATCTGCTGGCCGAGGCGCTGAGCCTGGGCTGCGATACCCTGGTTTCCATTGGTGGCGTGCAGAGCAACCACACGCGTCAGGTCGCTGCTGTCGCCGCACGCTCTGGTCTCAAGGCTCGCTTGGTCCAGGAACACTGGGTGGAGACGGATGAACGGGGCTACGATCAAGTCGGCAATATTCAAATCAGTCGATTGATGGGCGCCGACGTGAGGCTGGATCCCTCGGAGTTTGGTATCGAGCACAAAAAGACTGCACAGGCTGTCGTAGAGGAATGTCGGTCTCGAGGCGAGAAACCCTACTATATCCCCGCCGGTGCCTCGGACCACCCGCTTGGTGGATTGGGATTTGCCCGTTGGGCCTTTGAGGTTCGAGAGCAGGAGCAGGAGCAGGGTATCTTCTTCAATACGGTGCTTGTCTGTGCTGTGACAGGCTCAACTTTTGCTGGCATGATTGCTGGCTTCAAGTTACTGGAGCGACTACACCCTGAAGACCCCAAGCGAAAGGTCATCGGGATCGATGCCTCGGCGACGGTGCAGGCGACCCGGGCACAGGTCCTTCGCATTGCTAAGAATACTGCCTCGCGCATTGGGCTCACGGAGGATGATATCACGGATGACGACGTGATCTTGGATGATCGGTATCATGCAGGTGTCTACGGGCTTCCCGACGAAAAGACCTGGGAAGCGATAAGATGGGGAGCTCGGATGGAGGCATTCATTACCGACCCGGTCTACGAGGGAAAGAGTTTGGCAGGCATGGCCGACATGATCAGGCGCGGTGAAATCGCTGAAGGCAATATCTTGTACGCCCACTTGGGTGGGCAATTAGCCTTGAACGCATACTCGGAGCCCGGTCCGACCAAGGAGTAGATCTCTGGACGAGGGATATAGAGATGTTATAGATAGGCTTTAGTAGGCGGCAATGAATGAATTTCGTCCGGTCGCATGTACCGTCATACCGAAGTGAGAACAACACTTCCCTTGAGTGGTCGATGAGACAACCCACCTATTTGACATCACGTAGAAAGCAATCAGAAAGGTACAGGGCTCAGGTCCCTTTTGCATTCATCTCCATAGTCCGCCTAGTATGCAAATCTCAACTAGGTAGATCAATCACTACGCAGGAACAAGATAGGCGTTGTAGCATTATCAAACTTGCATTGATTCAAAGAGTGACTCTAGTTGGAAAAAAGGGGGCCAGACTTAGGAAAAAAAGTCTGTATGTCGTTGTAACACGACTCGCATCTACAAGAGCTTATGCTCAAGAGTCATCTCCGATTCGGGCTGGAGACCAACACAGGCACGGAAGATGTTGATCAAAGCAGAGCGCTGCTTGCCAAGGGCGTTGACGACGGGAGTACCAGGCGGGGTCAGAGGAGCCTTGAGCATGTAGCTCAGAACGCTGAGGACGCTGTGGAAGCCCTTGTAATCAGTACCCTCGTTGTCGGCCTTCCAGGTGACACGGGTCATCATTTCCGCAAGCACGACCAGATCAATGATCAGAGGCGACGCTAGGAGCGAGTCCTCGCAGATGTTGAACAGACTGATGGTCTGGTGACCACCCATGAAGATCTCGGCGTAGTATTCGTCAAGAGCGCGCTTGTTGTCACCAACAGCAGGCATGTACTTGATGACGACGGTGTGATCCGGGTGCTCATCCTTCTCGTAGAGAAGGTGGTTGGCGGCGACCATGTCATCCACAACGTTAGACTTGGAGATCTCCTTGGAGCGGAACTGCTTCTGGGAGCTCAAATTCTTGCCGTCGTTGTTACCCAGGTGGTTGTAACTGGCAATGGAGGTGAGCTTAATACCAGCGTTGATCAGGAAGTCGACCAGGGCAGACTTCATCTTGGTCTGGCCCGACTTGAAGTCGTCACCGCCAATGAAAGCACCACGCTGCTCGGCAAATTGAAGGGCACCGGGCACGAAAGTGTTCTGGGGCGAGCCATTGATGAACGGGGCATTCTCCAAAATCGAGGCGATGGCAAAGATGGTGGATGGGGCAACCTCGGCGTGGCCAGCCTTGATCGAATTGATCAGGTTATCGGCAGTGTCATTGACACCAGGGATAATGTCAGCGTACCGCTCGGTGTTGGCGGTCCACATGACAATGACCTTATCCAGACCGTTCTGAGCCTTGAAGTCACGAATGTCCTTCTGGATGTGCTCTACGTGAGCCCAGCAGGCCTTGTCGCCCTCGATGACGTTGTCTGCACGATCTTCCTGGTTGGCAGCGATGAAGTCGGGGTAGTAAATGCTGGGCAGCGGGGTCATCTCGGCCATCTCCTTGCGGACTTGGCTCTTGAGGCTCGGCTCCAGGACCTGGGCACGGTCCATGGATTCAGCAAGGTTCAGGGCGCTGATATCCCAACCTCCGATGGCCATGTCGTTGGGGTGAACCATAGGAAGCAGGTCACGGAAGGGGATGTTGATATCCTCGCCAGTTTGAGCATCAGTGCCCAGCTTGACGGTGGAGCTCATGACGATTGAGCCATAGTAATTGGCAGTCTGCTGACCATCGCGAGTCTCCCAGGACAGACCACGGCGGTTGGCGATGATACCAGCGGTGACGGTGGAACCATTGTTTCCACCCCAACCGACCAGCATCATACCGACCTTGCCCACCTTGCGGTCGACCTTGAAGTGGTAGTTAGTGGCCTTGGGAGTCGCCACCAGCTTGTTGTCCGCAGTGCGGGTCACCTCAGTAGTCTGGTAGGCATACTGACTCTTGATCTCGTCCGGGGTGTAGACGACATTGGGCGACTGAACAGTAAACAGTGGCGAGGACTCTTGGCGAGCCGACCCGTTCGTAGTGCCATTGGCAACATCCGAGGAAGCGTGAGGAGCCATTGTTCACGGCGGGATTGAAAGTGAACGGAAGTTGGACTCTAGATGTGCTTTACTGGAAGTATAATGCGTGTTCCGGTGCTCCACCACGGTTGGATGAGCGCCGGCCGTTGAACGGGTGGTGCCGCCTAAAGACATGTTAGAGAGGTCGAAGGCATTGAGAAGGCGGGGGAGTTGGGGGGGGGGGGGGGGGGCAGAGAGGTTGCCCCGGGGAAAGACTCACGAGTTAAGCTGTGTGGCGAAAATGGTGCCGGATGTATGATGATCACTTCTCGAGGAGATGTGATCGAACCTGCTGAAAAGGCTTATACGAACCGTGAAGAGGAATTGGGAATGGGGAAAGGTAGTAGGGAGAAAGAGGAAAGAGGGAGGAGATGTCCGGTGTCAATTAATAGGCGGTGACACGTGCCGTCTATCGGGTACCGGGTCCTCTGTTCTCGTCTTTGCACTAGTTCCCCCCTTTTCCTTTCAATGGTGTATGATTTTACTCGACGTTTACACCAATCATGGGTACGATGGGACTGGATCTTCGGCCTTTGAGATGAGAATTGTTGGGCACTAGCTTTCCTTCCCGCGCCTATGCGGGCTGAAATCCTCGGGCAAATGTCATCCGGTGCCTTGCATCGGGGGGAACTAAGATCCCCTCCAGGGACTGGCAAGAGACATGTGGGCATCCACGGTACTCTTGAAGCTGTCTGCGTTTCTTCCGGTGGCAGCGGGCGCCACTACTCCGTGTTGCGTGCCGAGCCCATCCGCATCCGTCCGGTCCCAAGTTTGTGCCTGGTCTCGCTTCGAGTTCCCGTTTCGTGTCGCTTAGTGTGCCATTTGCCCTAGTGCTACGTCGCAATCTTTAGTTCAATTAGTTTTGACCCCGGAGAAGGAACTGGGGTTGAGCTCCATACCCCAAACCAAAGGGTGATCCGTGCGAGACCAGGAAAAAAAAAGAAGGGAATTGCCGGAAATGAGGGGCAAAACACACACCGTAGCGGGGCTCTCAACTGGCGGTCTACACCGTCGGCCCACTATCGGCTCGGTCTCATCCAACGCGGTTCAAACATGTACCTGGTGTAGAAGGGTCAGCGCGACACAGTAGGAGGACCTAAGAATGCACATAGCATGGCTATTGGATGTTTGAAGGGACGTCCAAAGACACTTTGTAAAGACCCCCAAGACAAAATGAACTACAAAAATATCAAAACCCTATTTTGCCGGGAATGATTTCTTAGCCTAATCAAGAAAAAGAAGCGGATCGACTTCGCTCGCAGTTAGATACTGTGCACCTTTGGGACATCCTGTGTAGCAAGCCATCGAGTTTGGACCTGGTACACCCGCCGAAAGACTTGAATTGAGATTCTGAGGCTATCTCCAGTGACGTGCAAGATGAGCAAAGTGGACGTGATGTTTCAAGTCGCCTCACGCATTGTGCGCTCTGTCTCGCGAAAGCGCGAGGAAGCCTTCATCTCTTGCATTTTAGTTCTGCTGCCTCGAATTGAACAAGCGCGCAAAAGCCTCGCGTCCATACCAATTTCAATCCCGACGATGTCCAAGGTAAAGGTCGTACTTCAACGGAAAAACTGTTGTGCCAGTGAAAGTTTGATCTAGGGGTATGTACACACCGCCACGCAGGCTGGTCCATCTTGTCCGGCTGCACTATAATTCCGAATAGACTCTCTTATCTTTGCGGGGTAAAGATGTGAAAGGGCCAAGGCAGATCTAGAAGGACGTTCATCAATTATTCCCGGAAGAGGTTGCAAGGGACTGGAAGGGAATCAGAATAGAGGCCATGAGTCCCGTAGATCACCTTCTCATCAAAGTTATGCTGCGGCTCGCCCACATGCATGTATGACGTATAAGCTGCAGAAGAATAGAGAATGCTTCGAGGCAACAGTGCCCTTGTGTGCGCAAGACCCATTCACCTCGAGGTAATCAAGAGGGGCCATCGATTGTTTCGGGCTGTGTCGAGGAGGATCTGCAAGGACGCTCTACACCTGTTTCACCATCTCACCCTTGTCAACCTCAGGCCTCCACATCATCGGCAGCCCTGCAAAGTGCACGCGACAAGATGCTTATTTTGATGAGAAGTGATTCGCCAAAAGGGTTTGATCACGATTTCTGATCGATACGTGTTGCGTTGACCTGACAATCTTGTGCACGACCATGGTATGGTAGAAGATTGGATCTGCAACGAGGGCGCGAAACACGTCGGGATGGAATGCGGGAATAACACTACCCCCCTCTCGCCCCTTGAAGGCAGAATCCTCCAAGGAGTTCCAGTAGAACATGATGGATTCTAGAAATGCCAATAGCTGCTTTTAATTTAACTGCGACTGCCTGGATCGGTGTCGGTCAGTACAGTTTGACTCCATTTTCCTAACCTTGTTCGGACCCTCGATGCGACAATATCTGGGCCTGCGAGGCAATCGCCTCACCATGATGGCTCTCCTTGGCGTGACTATGCCGGCCATTATGTCGTTTGGATACAACCAGTCGATGCTGGGTGGAGTCTTGACATTGGACAGCTTCGAGAGACAATTTCGTGAAATTGATTTGACAGATGCGGCGCCCGCAGAAAAGCCATACAAGTCGACGATTCAAGGCACCGTCGTCGCTTTATACGCCGTTGGGGGGCTTTTCGGTGCACTTTCATGTATCGGACTTGGTGACATCCTCGGCCGCAAAAAGGTCATCATGCTGGCTTCCGCCATACAGATCATCGGCGCGATTCTCATGACGACTGCTTTTGAATTCGCACAACTGGTCGTTTCGCGTCTGGTAATTGGCCTTGGAACCGGAGGCGTACTAGCCACGGTGCCTGTCTGGCAGTCCGAACTATCCACCACCTCGAAGCGCGGAGCTCATGTCGTTACCATCGGTCCCTTTGCAGGGTTAGGCGCCACTCTTGTTCTCTTTATTGATTTTGGAATGTCTTTCGCCCCTGAAAGTGAGGGGTGGCGGGTACCATTTGCTTTGCAAGTTCTACTTTCGTTAACGGTGATTGGGTTCATCAGTATTCTACCAGAATCCCCTCGCTGGCTGGTTCGGCAGGGCCGTATCGTTGAGGCTCGAGAAGTTTTAGCTGCCTTGGAAGATGTTGATTCCAACGACCTCAAGGTCGAGGCTGAAATTTTAGAGGTGGAATCTTCGCTGAAGCTGGCCGGAGAAGCATCTTTCAAACAAGTGTTTCACATGGGCAGCCAGCGAATCTTCCACCGCGCCATGTTGGCTGCCACGGTCATGATGTTTTTGCAGCTGACCGGTGTTAACACAGTAACATTCTACAGTCAGTGTTCGCGTGTACTAGGTGTATTGTTCTACAGGCTGATTCCCTTACAGCAAACACAATCTTCGAAACCTATCTCTCACTGGATTCAGTCAAGTCTAGAATTTTGGCTGCGATCTACCAACTAGTGACACTAATTGCAGGTGCTTTATGCGTCTATACCATCGAGGGATTTGGCCGACGTGGCTTGATGCTTGCGAGTGCTGCTGGCAATGCGGTGTGTTTAGCCCTGGTGGCCGCACTAGGATCTCAGCCCAACAACGCAAGAGCAATGGACGGGGCGGTCGTTTTCATTTTCTTCTTCCATTTCAGCTATGTCATCGGCTATGGTGGTATCCCATTTCTATACGCTGCAGAGCTGAGTCCACTCAAAATGAGGGGTACGATCAACGGCATCAGCATGGGAACATATTGGATCTTCTGTGTCGTGATCACCGAAATCACCCCGTTTGCCTTCCAGGCCCTTGAATGGCGATTCTTTATCATATTTGCTGGACTGAACGTCATCATGATGGGAGTTGTCTATTTCTTGTTTCCAGAGACCGCCGGCCGCAGCTTGGAAGAAATAGATCGGATCTTCATGACATCCGACAATATTTGGGACACCGTGAAAGCAGCCGAGCGCTTGCCCCATTCGATGCCCGAGCGGTCGCGACACCCGAAAGAGATCCCTACCGAGCAACTAGCATAAGAGATGACCTCGGCCTGGTTTAAACAGGGAGTGGGCTGGAGGGTAATGTGGGTGGTTGCTGGACAACACCCATGGACTTTTATATATTTCAAGGGCCCAAGCAGCTCAAATACATGTGACAGAAGAGAACAACTTTACCTAGCCACCATGTTTTATGGTCATCAGACACAACACGAGACAGGCTCGACAGACAATTGCCCAAGCACTGAACATTAATGAACATTAATTGCCCGAGAACCTGAACGGTAATCTCATCAATGGATCGCGAACTAGCAAGCCTTCGGGGCCTGAAATACGATGAGGCATATCAGTCTTCCTAGAGTATAGCCGGCAAAAGAATCAGTGAATTTAGGTGGACTGAGAGACTTCGTGCTTCTCTTCCTCGGCACACTCTACGCGTTTTCTCTGTCCACAATCAATTTGGTCCATTGCAAGTGTCCCATAAGCCAACTCCAGATGAGCACCTGTCATCGCCTGTCCTGAAGCTCACCTGAAATAGCTGTATCTGAGAAAGCTTCAAGTCATATCGGACTGAGCTGTCTCACCGTGTCCCTCACGGCCCTTGCAAAGCCCTAGGCCATTACACAGCCACGTTTGAACAGGACGAATGCGGCCATCACTATCAGATCTGTCTCGAGAAACCAATCACCGCAGTGCTTGAGCATAGTGGCGGTCATGAAAGTCGATCTGTTGGCGGCTACCGTCATCTTTCGCCGACTAAAGGAATATGATGATGAGGCCGTGGACTTTTCCCGCGAAGACGACGTGAGTGGCACTATAGTATGGAACCCATATTTAACGACGATCGCAGCCCCCCCGACGCGTCGGCTTCGATATTCAGGCCACACCTTTGGGACTCAGTTTTCATGAATCACCGCCGCCATCCTTAACCGAGACCCTGAGCTTACGACAGGCTGCCTGCTGGAGTGGTCTCCGCTAGGAATTGTTCAATGCTATGAGCCTTTCTTCATGCCCTCGATATTGGTCTCAGCTTACTGCATTCGCTGCGCACAGGACTCGGCCAGGATGCTGTGGACTATGACTCGGCAACCAAGCAATTACGCACCATGCCGCCTTTTTCCACTTCACTATAGGCGCAGGGCCCACACTTTGCAGCAACGCATGCAAATTCGGGAAGACGAATGAGTAATAGAGCGAGCTTTGTCCAGCGTGATTCGACCTCTAGATCGTCCGCGATGGAGTGCAGACCGGGTGAATGCTTCCCCTACGTTTATTGGGAGTGCAGGGGCCAAGGCCCAGCACCTTTCCAAGATCGAGCGGCCATCTGGGTCAGGCCCCATCTCGACCCCAAAAATGGGAGTTGTAGTCTCAAGTCCCAGCACGTCGAGTTCACCTTGTATCCCGTGTCTCGCCGTACTTATTCCGTCTCACTGGCCAGCACTATTAAAAAGAGCCAAGAGAAAGGCGCATAGATCGCCAAAAGGGATCGGGGCTAATTCCAACTTCGATGCCGAATTTTCATCGACACTGGTTCTCTTGCGCAAGGAGGGAAGAGTGATGGGCATGTGATATGACTGACAGATAGGCTCAAGGAAGGGATCCAGTGTTTTGGCTAGACAGCAGTGGAACCGAGTGTGAAAAACATCGGGAAAAGACCCAAGGGATGTGGGCCCGAGAGTCCATTTCAGGGGTAGAAAGATCGTGCGATCGAACTAACATCATCGTGAATCCAGTGGGCCCAGGCCCTTACTGTACTGTCGATGCGTGAATCCACAGTGTAGACAGAGAATATGAAGATGGGTAAAAAGAAGAGAAATGGTACCCGGACCAAAAAAAAAAAGGGGGAAGGCCGAGTCCACCCATCAAGTGTTCCTGCATATCTGCAGTCGCCAAATGGAGTCGCCCGTCTTGGACCACTTGCAGGTACATGAGCAATCACAGTCAATGACACAGTCCATGAAGTGAATGGAACAAAACATAGCAATTGCACTTCTAGGTGGAGCAAAAGGAAGTAGCCACTCGTTCAGTGGTCGATTCACGTTTACCCCTGAACATCCGTTTTGTGCACTGACGAGTCCCGTCAGTACTTGGAACGCTACGCTGTTAGCGCGGTTACAGCTTTCCTCCTTCTTCCGCGAATTCATCGATCTTGTCACTGAAACATCCCTTTCCCACTCCACCGCATTTCATGGTGATGCAGCTCGGGCAGTCTGCCCACTGAGACAATCCCTCGATGACCTCCAGCCCCGGATTTTGATACGAAGAATGGCGAGTATGGACATGGGCTTCTTGCCCACCATCAAATGCTCCAGCTGTGGCCACAATGTGGAGATCTCGGCCATGGGCGACCATGTGTGCTCTCCCGCCGAGGCCATTCATCGTCCGAATCACTGTACGCCTGAAGTTCCACGGACAATCGACTTTGCCCACTAATGTTCAATAGCTTCCGTTGCACCTCCGTCTCCTCCCCCCTCCGCGGGGCTAGATATTCCAGATCGACTGAAACCGGGTCGAGTGCCCCCTCGCATCGATCCCGCGATCGCAAGTACGTCTAGCAGTGCGCCTTGCGACAGAAGAAAGTAACATTGACACCCTGCAGATAGCGCCTTTCTCCACCTAAATATACCCACGCCGGTGGGGAGCATGGAGTTGCATATGCCATCGCCGCTCTCCGCAAGGTCGGCGCCTAGATCCCCCATGAAAGCGTCGCCGGAAGACGATTCAGTGCTCAACTTGGATTCCGTCTTCGCCTTCCCAATGCCTGGAAATCGGCCACCGACCCACGTGGGAACCCCTCGCATGATGTCGGAGTCTACGACACGCCCGGCGCCCACACCGTCTCCGCGACTCGAGGTTGACCTGATGCCGGAAGAGATCCAATTGCCTCTGAGTCCGCTTCCGCCGTCACGAGAATCCGAGATATCTCACCAGCGAGGCGATTCGTCCGCGAGTCATAGTAGCTACCGCACCTCCTTGGCAAGCACCCGCTACGGAAGTTCGACGGCTCGGTCGTCGACAAACAGCTTCTCGCGCGGTTTCCGTACATTCATGGACGAGACTCCACCGATGCCACCGCCTCTCAAAACGCTTAAACGGGCGTCCGTGGGCCGAGACTCGAATCTGTCCGTCGACTCTGCCTCCAGGAGTGACCCAGGCGAAACCTACAGTGGGTTTGATTTCGGCATCCATGATCAACGTCCTTCAGCTCTGCATGATTTGCCCGAGGAAGGTTCCCTGGAGGAGAATGTATCTCGCTCTAACTTAGGCGAGGCCTTCGCGTCACCAGCACAGACACACCTTCACCCCACCGATGCCAATTTCGGAAATGATGGCGCGAGAAGAAATTCCGACGCTACAAGTGAGAGCAATGGATCCGTCACCAGCTTTGCGCGGGCCTTAGGCTTGGAGGGAGATTCTCAGCAGCCGGAGGGCTCTACTTCTTCAGATTCATCTCCGCCATCAGATAGTCGCAGTGGCAGCGGGAGTTCCATGTCTAGTCTGCCATCTGATGTGAGCTTGAACCGGCGTGAACCCTCTGACCCACTTAATCTCAGTTCGCTTGTGGAGGAATTGCCCCCACGAACTCGTCAGACTATTCTGGAAGTGCCCGGTCGGATACCGGGGTCGATGGATGGGGTACCTACAATCCCTGCTGCGTTCTTCAGCCCAGACTCACCCACCGATCCCGCGATCGGTCAGGGCACCCTCTCACTGCTCGTTGAAAAGCGACAAGAGCACCGAAAGCGCGAAGAGGCTCCTGTGAAGCACGTGGAAGCCCCGATAGAACAGCAACCCAGGAAGTTTCCTTCCCCTCCAGCTCTGCAACGGGCAGCCACCGAACCCATTCCTCCGCCAAGTCGATCAACGACACGATCAAAAGGAAAATGCAGGGGATGCAATGAAGAAATCGTGGGAAAATCGGTATCATCATCTGACGGTCGTCTCACCGGGAAATACCACCGTGGCTGCTTCGTCTGCTTCGAATGTCATTCTCCTTTCCAAACAGCCGATTTTTACGTCCTCAACAATCGCCCGTACTGTGCACAGCACTATCACGAGCGTAATGGATCTTTATGTTCCACCTGTCAAAATGGAATCGAGGGTCAATACCTAGAAACTGTTGAACGAAACCCCAACCGACTGGATCGTCGCCGATTTCATCCCGAATGCCTGCAATGCCGAACCTGTCGCGTTTTGCTCAATGGTGACTATTTTGAATGGAATGGTGAAGTCTATTGCGAACGTGATGCTCGTCGGGCTGCAGCGACCCTTCACCCGCCTCCCCCGGGCCGTCGGCGTCCAACTCTCGGTTCTTCTCCTCTGGGATCATCTCCCTTGTCCCGCGGATATCCTCCCCCGGCTGGATATCCCATTCCACGCTCCCCGGGGCCAGGACCGGGTCCTGCTCAGGGACTTCGCCCTGGGCCACGGTTCTCCTCCGGCGGTGGTCGACGTTTCCCGGAGAGACGCACTACCAAGCTCATGATGACATGAGATTGATGCGTTCCCAAAAAATTCTGCTCATGTGGCTTGCAGAATCTCAATTATTCCTACATTCTCCTGCCGGTCGATCCTCGCCGAATCGGCTACCTTTGTCATTCGTTTCAAATTGCGTTATACCCCCCATGTCCTCGGTGTTAATTCCTTCGGCCTTCTGCGGTTAGCGATGGTCGTCCATTTTTGTTTTCTTCGATTTTGGATTTTCTCTTTTCTTTGCGCGCATTTTGACTCATGTCAATTGAGGTTCTCACGTATACGGGGTCGGTGGTGGCATCTACCCGGCTGGTGTTTGCTATCTTCGTTTTCTCTATGTTGTGTCGAACAAAATTATCATGTACCTCTTTCTCGGCTTGGTGTTTCCTTGGCGGGGTGACACGTGTGCTTGTATAGTAAGACATGGAAGTAATGGCTACTGCACGGAACCCCAATGAATGTTTCTATTATTGTCTGATTTCCTGTCGGAACTGGCCAGACGCTCTTCTAGATATCATCAACTGACCTTTCGTTGCTCGAACTGGACGCGCTCGACGGAAGGGAAATATTTGCGCTTGAGAAACCAACCGAAGAGAACAAGAAACATGGTGAGGGCCAGAATTCGTAGCCGCTCACCCACGGTCAGCTGATCCAACTCTGTAGTTTGTAAAGCCCCTGTTTCGTTTCTCTCTTCCTTCTCCCATTCCTCACATATCTGTTTGAATCGACTTGGCTCGTCTGTGATGACTCCGTCCACCCCGTGACGAATGGCCCAGCGCATCAAGTTCGGCGTGTTGACCGTCCATAGATATACATGACGTTTTGCAGCTCGCGCCTCCTCGAGAAATCCCCGACCGAGCGGGCCCATCAAGACCATTTGGTTGACGTTGAAAGAAATCCCCGGCAAATGCAGAAACTGGCGCGCGTAATTCATATCAAAGCAGATTAAAGTCATGCTGTATTGGGGCAGATATTGTGCCCGTAGAGGCAAGTATCGAGCCGACCAGCAGCCCAGGAGCACTCGCCGATGCCAGTCTGGTCCATTCGCCGGGATGGGTACTGATTCGATCGTCTCCGCGATGCGCTTCATGACGATGTCGGGATTGTCGCTGCGCTAAGAATAATGGTCAGTGACAGTCATCACTGCATGACCAGAATGATTCCTACTTACTTTGATGTCGAGCAGAATCCAGATATGCTCACGTCCCGGTTGGCGCATAAATTCCAGGACGTCGACTAGCCTCGCCATCGGCTCTTGGGGCGCTTTTAACGTACGAATGGTCCTGAGATAATCCCAATCGCAGTCCTCTACCTTCTTGTTGATGCCAAAACATCGTTTCAAGGTCGCGTCCTGTATTCGATGAGCCTCTTTTCCAAACGATAGGAGCAGGTATTGCTTACATGTGACAATACAACAACTCCATCCTGGGAGAGGCGCAGATCGAGCTCCAGAGCATGAGTTCCGGCTTTAATGGCCTCGTCTATGGCACATAATGTATTCTCTGGAAATTTCCCCTTATAACCTCGATGAGAGATTGTTTGAGGGAGACGTGGGAACTCATGATCCGTCTGGGCGTGCAAGTAATGTGCTGGATCGACGTTAGTGAGCGTGGCCAGGAAGTTCAAGTACATCACCAACCTGGAGTATCTGGAAAGAGTCCCTCGTGTAGATGATGATCGTCGCTCATTGTTGCACGTTGTTACGGTTGTAGAGTCAAGTTGAGCACGACGTAGCTATTTATCTCATCCGGAGATAGGCGGAGATAGGCCGAAATGCCCCGCGGACGAATGTCTACGCGTCTCTACTTTTGGCACAACGCTAACTTCAATTGTGTACCCGTTGGTCAGGTTCAGGCCCCCGAGGAGGCCTTATTCCAGGATGTTCTCAAATGAGGAATGAGGCACTAGGGAGACTGGGGAGGACTGATGACGCCACAAATCACGGAGAGCCGGTCCCCACGGTCATGGTGGAGGAGCTTAGTGGATTACTCAGCTCCAAGCTGTCTCCAAAGCTCAAGCTTCTCCAACTCGGCGTGTTTCAACTTGTAACTCGGATTTTTCCGTCACGAAGCCTTGTCACTCAATCTCTTTCAAGCTCTCAGCTATGTCGATCAAGCAGTGGGTGACACCTCTTGAGGGTCTCGACAGTCTTCGTCAGACCGAGGCACCAATGCCAACACCTGGACCAGGCCAGGTTTTAGTGGAGGTCCATGCCGTTTCCCTCAACTACCGGGACGTGGAAGGTGAGTGCTCCTCGCCGTGAGGTTGCGCGAAAGCGTTTTCTGACGGCATTGAAGTCACCAAGGGGGAATATAAGCACCATAAAACCGCGGAGCAGAATGCAACCATCGTGCCTTGCTCAGATATGTGCGGTGTGGTGATTCAGGTTGGATCCAACGTTTCACAATGGGCTGTGGGTGACCGGGTCCTCTCAACATTCCTCTCCGAGCATCAGACGGGACAAGTGACCGAGAAAATGCTGGCGGGCAGCATCGGTCTACCGTTAGACGGCGTTCTGACAACTCACCGAGTCTTCCCCGCCCACGGGCTCGTCCCAGCCCCCAGCTATATGTCGGATGAAGAGGCATCCACGCTACCGATTGCCGCAGTCACTGCTTGGATGTCCATCAATGGAATGCGACCAATGGGACAGAGTGGTGGAAAGGATGAGTTTATCCTCCTCCAGGGTACTGGTGGTGTGGCTATTGCAGGACTGCAGATTGCAAAGGCAGCAGGTGCCAAGGGTGAGTGCTAAACGCGCCGATTGAAAAAGAACGCAGCTCACTAAAGGCATAGCCATCATCACCTCCTCCTCCGATGCCAAACTTGATCAGGCCAAACAGCTCGGGGCTGATCACACCATCAACTACCGCAAGAACCCCAATTGGGAAACCGAGGTGATGGAATGGACCGGAAATCACGGTGCCGATATCATCCTTGAAACCGGTGGTGCCCAGACTTTGAGGAAAAGCTTCGACTGTATCGCCTTTGGCGGCTTGATTGACTGCATCGGCTATGTCTCGGGCAAGGTTGACGCCGCAGATGACCGACTGAACGTCAACCTGTTGGCACTGCGTCGTACGGTCACCCTTAAGGGCATTATCAACGGCCCTAAAGATCGATTTGAGGAGATGATTCGATTCTATGAGTCACATCAGATCCATCCAGTAGTGAACCGCGTGTTTGCCTTTGCCGAAGCTAAGGAGGCCTTCCAGTTTCTGGAAAGCGGCAGCCACTTTGGCAAAGTGGTGATCCGAGTCAAGTCGTAAACGGGGATCCTGCCCTACAGAGTCGGTATGATATCACGAGTCATCCTCGATGGTGAAAGCCACCTGTTGACTCGAGCGCGTATATAGGAGAGTCATTAGATAGGGTCAAACGTTCCTGAGACAAAAATCTACGAAAGATGCCTCATGTGTGGAAAGACAGCTCCCGAAAGATTTTCCCCGCTGCTTCGATGGATACTCAAGTAGCTAGAAACGCGACGAAGAGAAATGAAGATTTCGTACTCGCATAACTACATACATTCACGGACTTGATCAATCGAGCTAGCTCCGCGTCAAGTTGGCTGCCTTCGCGTCAGAGACTACTTCGCGCCAGAGACTACGGCAAACTGCCTCACTGATCATTCCCGCTCGGGTTAAGGACGCCGGTCGCGATTCCCAACTCCTCCCTCATCGTGGTGCCGCCCACAGTCAGTGGCTGACAATCCTGCAACACGAACACCATACGCGCCCACTCGGAGTCACTGGTATTCCGCCAGCCGTGCATTGTAGCGCGTTGAATGGCGACATCTCCCCGCTTCATCCGGACAGGCTCTCCCTCCTCCACCAACATCTCGATTTCTCCTTCCAGCACAATACCGTAGTCCAAGCTCTGCGTACGGTGCACAATGCACTTGTTGTTGGGGGCAAAGTCCACGATACGACAGACCGTGCCTCGAGGATTGACCAGACCAAGCTTATCGAACTGCATCACCTGTTCGTGAGCCGCAAGATCGGCATCGTTGTTCAGGTTGGCGGGGAACTCGGAAGTGGTGTACACAACGTCAAAGGCCATGTCCTTTGCCTCGAAAGACTTCCATTCGCCTGGAGAAGAGGAGTGGATGATGGCTTTGCCGGCCGCATTGTGGCCGGTTACATGGCGAGTGACAGGACGGAGCGGCGAGATCTGACCAGGGTTCGACATAATGATGGATAGATTTGGTCTATTGGAGTAGAATTTGCAGCTGATTTATTCTCGTCCGTCGATCTGCATCTTGTCCCGACCATGCACGAAGAGCGGTGTGATGATGATTCTTCACCCGATACTGTTAATGGACCGCGGACATGCAGCAAATCATTTGACCGTCTGGCTATGGACTTGTCACTGTGCTCAAGTCGAAGTGGATCATTGTCAGACTGGTGTCGCCGATCTGCCATACTAAGCAGCTCATAGTGTTCCTCAGTGGGACCCCACTCTCGATATCCGAAACCCACCTCCACCTTGAGGAGTGTATATGTCGCCTTGACCCACATGTGAATGTCAAGCTGAGCTAATTCCTGCACCTTGAGTCGCCCTTATTCCTTAGGATCTCACCCCCAGAAATCGGGGTAAATTATCCCACAGATTCGCGCTACTTCTGAGAATGCGGGAGATCCCACACGGGGACGGTACAAGAGGCCGTTTGTGGCGAAAACAGTCAAATTCGACTATGTTTAGTGACTAATTTATTGGCATTCATTCATATGGGGAGGTCTCCGTATCATGCACATCTGTGCGGAAAAAGGATTCATATGAGCCATCTGAACTGCGCGGAGGACGGACCTTCCCGCAAGCATTCCGTGGGGATGTCTCGGGCACGGAGTGTCACCCCGTCACGGCGGTCGCGGCGCTTATTATCCAGAAGCATATACAGTCCCAGCAGCCCTGCCAGGCAGGCCCCAGTGGCACCAAAGGCCCCGACCGTGATCAAGGCCGGCAGGTACTTGGGCGCATCCTGCTCCCGAAACACGTTACTGCCGACCAGACCCATCAGGTTGGCTAGAGGCACGCCAATGCTGGTCAAGAGCACACGGCGACCTTCGTGCGCAATATTGTTGTTATACCAGGTGCTCAGAATCACCGAGGGCGCGGAGGTGCCCCAGGTCATCATGAAGGTTGCAAAGTATGCTACCTGGAGTTCTTTGTGGACGTCATCAATGGCTGCATAAATCATAAACCCAGTAAAGGTGAGCAAAAACCCTAGCACCAGGAAGGGTGACCGTAGCCGAGTGTAGTCCGAGCAGAATGCAAGAATCAGTAGCACGACGGCACCGGTCACATTGGGGGCCACCGTATAGAGATTGGTCTTCACGGTCGAGTAACCGAGTCGTGCCACGATCTGAGGCATGAAGAGCGCCACGCCTTGCAATGGAACACCGAGGCAGATTTCAATGCAGAGAAAGACGTAGGTGGTGGGTTGTTTGAAAATGCCAATCGCTTCGCGAAAGCTGAACTCCTCATTGACCACCGCGCTCGAGTCTACCTGAATACGATGGAAAGCAAGCGCTTTCTCCTCTTCGGATAAGAACGGGGCCTCGGCCGCACTTTTGGGGAGGTAAAACCAGGCAAACACCGCAAAGACGACGGTAGCACCGCCCTCGATAATGAACAGATATCGCCAATTCGGAAGACTCGAACCCTCGATTTGAAAGACACCGAACGCAATAAGGCCCGAAAAGGCATAGGCGATGTTGGAGGCGGCGTAAAAGAAGGCCAGGCGACGAGCCAGCTCACCGCGACGGTAGAAAGTGGTCAGGTAGTAAATGACCAAAGGAAAGAAGGGGGCTTCAGCCATGCCCAAGAACCAACGAAGCGCAAAGATACCTCCGAAATTATGCGCCGCCGAGGACAATAGAGTAAATGAGCCAAATGAGACCATCAAGATTGGTAGCACGCGCGCGGGACTAAACTTCTTTCCGAGCATGGCCAAGGGCGGGGCAAAGATCACAAAGGGCACGAAGAAGATTGAGAGCAGCAAGTTGTACTGATTGGGCTTGAAGTGGAGATCTGTGAGGTCGTCAATAAGGCGCAGAACTCCCATCGTATCAAATGCCTCTTACCATCGGTCATTCCATCCGTCTTTGCGTTTCCCAGGTTTCCCTTATCTAGGGCCACGAAGAGGTCTAGAGGTCTGTCAGAAGTGGAACACTAGGGGGGAGGCTGCGGTAGACATACACATTACAGCTAGAATCGGCAGAATGCGCAGGTCAAACCGTCGGCAGAGACGTCGCTCGGCCTTGTGATCGACCACGCGAGTAACCTCGTCGACGATGCCGGGGGCGGATACATAGTTTTGAAGCTTATTGGGCTCGTCGACGGTGTCAATGGCAGCCTTATTCGTGTCGTCCAGCGACGGGCGTGCCAAGTCCATTGTGAAGATCGTTGTGTGAGCCGTCGCTGAGAGAGAGAGAGAGCTCGCATCTCAACCGTGAGACATCCCTTGCTCCTTAGATAACGAGAATGTTGCATCCCAGCTCAAATGTCACCCCCACGCTTCTCCGCATCATGGACCCCATGAAACGGGGCCAACAAGAAGAGGAACGACGGAAAGGGTCTGGCGGGTTGCAGATCATCAGCACCTCGTTCCGCACGGTTGCATCCGCTTGGGGAAGGGCCTTGCTATCTGCGGAGAGAGAGCCCTATCGCGGAGACTATCGCGGACTTTGGCCGAGGTTGATTCAGTGATCACCGAATTCTCGCCGTCTTCCTTTTTATCTCCTTCCTACCGCGCCAAGCTAGATTGAGTCGTCATAGCTCGATAAGCTTCTGTAATTCAAAGCCATCCCGGTGAGGATCCCGCTGGATGTAAAATACTTCCTATTCCGGGTCTAGGGTTGCATCTGAATTTCATGAGCTTGCCTATATACTACCCGGTGCAAATAAAAGCAAGAATAGTTTTTCAATCGAAAGATCAGTGACTATATGCAACCCTGAGTTTGCCAGACACCAATTTGGAAATCTGGGGGTTACCTTCCACTCCAGCACTTTATGATGACAGTCCACCTTGTATGTATAGACAACACCATGTCTGAATCTACGGTGAGATAAATTGACCAGTCACGTATTTTTCGTATGTACGTTATTATCGTCAAGTGAATGATATTCCCGTTGTCCTATTTGACACCCGTATATCAATGTTTACTTTCGCCGAGATTTGGCATCCATCTGGATCGTTTCTTCAGCGCGGGTCTTCCAATTCTCATCCCAGCGAGACAGAGCCGGCCGACCCTCCACGACATCTTCGCTGCCCCACTTCATACGAGCTTGATCAAGAGCTCGGTCGGTCTCCCCATCTGGACATACAATATAGAACGAGCGCGTCTTCAGCCCTTGAAGTAACTCTTCGGCAACTTGGCTTGGGTACCATGCCCCGGTGGGCTTCTTGACCTCTGCTTCGTTGGTGGGACCCACATTTCCCATCAACCCCGTCCAAGTCCAGCCGGGAATCAACAAGTGCACAGATATATGAGCCGTTGATGGGTCGGAACGTAGGTCGTGCGCAAGATGCTCGGTCAGATTCTTGATCGCCGCCTTGGATGCGTTATATGCTGGATTGCCTGCCCCCGGCGGGTTGGTGATCCCTTGCTTCGAGCCGGTTATGACAATTGCCTTGCTCGTCCGAGACTTGGAGGCAATGACCATAGGGAGTAGAGTCTTGAGTCCGTTCAAGGGTCCGTAAACATTCGTGTCCATTGTCTAGGAAGATCAGCCTTGTCAATAGAGTGACTGAGGAACCGAGAGAGATATCACACCTTTCTCCAATAGTCACCGTCCAGCCATGGATTTAGACGCTCGCTGCCCTGTCCATTTGATTTGAACCCTTTCCCAGCGTTGAGCACGACCAGGTCAACGTCTGGGAAGACCTGGGCTATCTGGTGGGCAGTCTTTTCCCATAAGGGCACGTCAGCCACATCGAGAACGTATGCCTCGGTTATGAGGCTTGGATCCAAATCGGCCAGGGTGTCTTTGGCCTTGACTAGATTTTCCTTGTCGATGTCTAGCAAAGCCAGATGCATGCCTTCGTCCCGGCAACGCTTCGCCACGGCAAATCCCACCCCGGATGCAGCACCAGTGATGAGGGCGGTCTTTTTGGCCTTTATAACGTGATCCATGCTGGTAATAGAGCTTTCCATGACTATGTCTTGGGTCACTTATACAAATGCGATGCGTGGGAAGCAACGAGAATAGAAACGGCGAGCTTGTGACATTGGTTGACTTCACCGCTTAAGGAAGTGCGGGGAGAACATCGTCAATTATCTACTGCATGCGAAGGTCAGAGACATGCCCCCGAAATGTAAATCTGGAGATTTAGAATACAATTGAAAGGCCAGCACCATGGTGTATCAATACGGAAGATTCCATTGAACAAATTGTCTCAGAAAGTATCCCTGCGAACATACAAAAGATGCTGAATAGAATCCCCGATGGCGCCCCACCACCAAGGTTGGAAGGAAAGATCAAAGGTTTACATATTCTTCCACTGGAGATCTTTCGCTATTCCATACGGAAGGGAAGAATACGTTTGAAGCGACCAAGAAATAAAGCACACGGGGGGGGGGGGGGGGGAAGACCAAGTCCGGGACGTGTGTGTGTGTATGTGTGGAAGAGTATCAAGATTTATACATGCAGCGGTCGATATAAGCTAGGATTAGTAAAATTCCGAATCTATCTGACCTTTAGTTGCGTCTTTTGAGAGCAGCTCCAACGCTTCTCTTCTTATAGGCTCCACTGTCAGCCAGAGACTGAGTTCGGCCGGGGCCAAAATCCGGCTCTCCGCCCAAAGTTCCAAAGATATCTCCAATATAGTTGCGAGGCTTCACACCAGCGGCAAAGGTAGAATGCCATCCCTTCAAGATACCTCCAACGACTTCAATGCCAGCGCGGTAGATGTTTTCGAGGGCCGGCTCAAAGCCGCCCGCATTGGCATAGAGCAGGTTTTCGGTCGCTGCCTGCCCGGGGTAGGGGCGGTCAAAGTCGGATGCAGTGCGCATGACAATGATACGGGAGAAATCAGTGAGCTTCTTAGCAGATGACCGGAGGAGAACCTCGAGCGTCGCGTTGTCTTCCTGGGCGCTGGAGCAGTAGTCACCTGTGCCATTGGTAAACAATTTGGTGGTGTTCTCAAAGGCACCACCCAGGATATTGCCGCTGTAGTAGACATCCGACGTAGCCACGTCACACTCGACGACTCCCGGGGCCACGGTAGCGGCGTGGTACTCTCCCGTTTCAGTTGCGTAATGGGCGCGATAAGCCTTTGCGGCCGCGGAATCCGAGAAATTCGCTCTGCTAGCAAAGCCGGCCGCAATGCTGCGAAGCTCGGCATTGACTTCGAAAACCTCTGTCCCGTAGATGCTGGTAGGGTATTGATCGGGGTAGTCGGAGCCCAGAGGGATATATCCGGTCGAGTAGTTGGCAGAAAGCTCTCGGATGTCAATTTCGTACTGCAAAGCCACCTGAACGGCATATCGTGCAAAGGTCGCTGCGCCCAGGGTCGCTCGCTTGGGATTGACACCTGCAATCCCGGCGATGAAGAAGTAGGTCTTGGTGAGATCGAACAGGGGCGAGAACGCGACGGAGGTCACGGTCGTAGCGGCATTGATCTCCGACTCGCCAGTGATCAGTTGGCAGACCTCATGGTCTTCGGTACAGTGAATGTCGGGATAGAGAGGTGACAGTCCGGGAAGGCTGATGTTGTGGGCCAGAAGATTGAATTCCGGAATGTTCCACCACGCTTCAGCTTCCGGTTCAAACTAGAAAAGGCTGTGAGTACCGGATTGTTCGGTGTAGAATTCCGATCTCATGCTCAGACATACCATGGAGACGATGAACACCTTCGGAGCCCACTTGGGAGCGTGAGCAGAAGCTGCACCTAACGCACTTCCACCCAGCAACAGCGGGACCAAGGTTCGCAGGGACAACATGTTGATTGAAGGGTTTGGCTGCCTTGATTGCTGATAGCAAGTAGCTAGCGTACAGGGCTGGGGAGGGAATCACCGGGTCTTTTAAAAGCCTAGCAGCCCTGCAAATTTTCAAACTCCGTCGCGCCTCCGACTCCGATCGCAGGGAGATCTTGCAGCTCGAAGTGGATCATGCTGGCGCGAACTCGATATAGAAAGGATCAGCCATAATTCCCCTGACGAAGTCTAGTTCGGGATGAGAATCGCATTCTTGATTGGTTCTGGGTGGGTGAAGCTCCATCGAGTTCCTTGAAGCCTATCCCTTTTCGAGCGGTCTTCATGAGCAGTGACTGGCCCGCACTGGTTGAGGCAATCTTCGCCGTTGCTTAGCCTTATCCTTATCACGCCCTTATCACGCCTTTGTGCGCTAATCTCATACCCTTATCATGGGTCTTCCCACGTTCGACCGTCGGAGAGTGCCGATCTCCTGGGCTTATAGTGCAGCGATAGCGAGGTTGAGTCACTATGTATCTACAAGCAGTCAAGAAGATGGAAGGGGATTGCGAGCGATTGGCCTCGAGATGAACTCCAGACATGAAAGCGGCTAGCTTTGATTGACCTCGGCTCGGGCGACGCGAACTTGACTCTACATCCCACTATTTCACCATTTGCCTATATCCCCATGGGAGACTGAGACGCAGAATATACTCAGGCCCAGTGAAAAGACATAACGGGTCGATGAAGGGGCGGCGTATCACGTGCAGCCCGGGGGAAGTCAGTGGCAGTTGGCGAAGTGGAGCGACCCAAGTAACCCGCGTGGTGTGCCTGTCGGACTCCATGGAACCAGGCAAGGAAATGAATGCCAATGTGACGAATAGAGAGCATCGGGCACTTGATGGATACATGAGAGGAATAGGAGGAAACGAGGCCGGAGACTCTGTATGTGTGCGTCAGGTGATGGAACCTCGCCTTTTGGCCTTGGGCTCAAGTCGAGCCCATGCTCCAGACACATAGGCCGAAAGCCTTCTTAGGCTTGCTTGCCGATCGAGTCTGCTGGTAGACGGGGCTCCCAGCTTAGGCCTACGATGCAAATTTCGAAGACCTTCCGCCTTCCACCCAAGACGGGGGCATCGGGCTAGGATGACGCGCGGGGCTCAAGCCACCGTGGAACATCGCCCGTCGGCGGGGAGCATGACGCATGTCAAACCGTTCGAAATCGAAATCCTGTGTCGTCCTTGAGGCGGCACCGGACTCTGAGATTGGTCGCTTGCTAACGGCCTCCCCACTGACGTCATGTTTAATATCTCTGTTGAAACAGACACTGGGCCCAATATAACCATCCTTGCCCCTCCCACGCCGGCGACTTGAAATCACTACTTTTGTGCTGTTCGTGCGCGTTTATCCTAGTCGATCTGGTATGTTGCTGAGATCTCCTTCCGGACTTCGATATTTTGGGTAATTCGAGAGCTAATCTGTGATAAAGCACACTCCGACGCAATACACTCCGCCATGCCGTCAATGCACGACCGTATCCGCGAGGATATCCTCAACAAAGAGCGCGCGCTATGGACCGCCCTGACTTCGGCTGACCCTGCGCCCGCCGTACAAAAACTTTGCAATCCCGAAGCGAACCTGTTGTTTCCCCAGATGGACATCTTGACGATGGAGGATCCGGAGCAGTTGAAGCGAGCCTTGAAGCCGCCATTCCACCGCTTCGATGGATACGAATTTGATGATGTGCGAACAATCGTGATTGATCTGATGGCGGGATCCGTGACATACAAGGTCCGTGCCGTGCGAGGCAAGAATGAGTACCGCGCAACTGGATGTACCACTTGGAGTCAGGCCTCGGATGGCGAGTGGCGGGTGGTCTGTCACCAAGAGACAATCATGTAAAGTAATGCGGGGTACAGCAGGATACATTGCCCACAATTTTCACTGCTGGGAGCATGAGTTAGATGTATATGGACGGGTCATCCTGGTCATGCGTTATGAATCGATGAAGTTATTAATGTGACAGCCCTTATAAGGTTGACTCGATATACTCAATGTTGTTATGCAATTTGAATTTTACGTCTGCAAAGCTGGAATTTATCAAGGTTGTCCGTAGACAAATAATTTCTCCGACGACAGGTTTCTGCTTCTGCAATCTCGGAGTCGAATGGACTCCGTTTCGCCCGGAGTCAGCTCACAATAAAATACAAACTGGGAAGTGATCAACACACCTACAGAAAAGGCATCTGGAAAATATGCAACTCTCAGCCGGACGGGCCACGAGGGGACCTCGCATATATATGAGACATGCGGATGAATCAGACAAGATTCGTAGCATAGTGGAGAAATGTCACGGAGACATATCCCCTCCATGCTGCTTCCGCTTCTGCCTTGACTTCTTGATAACCCTCGCGGCATCTTCTACAGTCTCCTGGAAGCACCGTCCTTTGGTTCATATTAAGTTGATTACAAAGCTCTTTATATCTTGTCCGGGTACCATAGGTCTCTCGAGAAACTCGTGGTTGCTACTTTTGATCAAGATGATAATTTCTTTGAAATAATCAAAGTTCTCGTTGCCTGGCCGATGGTAATCTTCACAGCAGATGATCTCCTTGTTGGTCCAATTTGGCCAAGGCTTGTAGGTTACAAGCGACTTGTCCTCTCGGTCAAAATCTGCTGAACTTGTCCATCTCACGCAGCAAATTTTGAAGTGTTGATTCTCCCGATCAAATTTTAAGGAGTAGAGGCCGTACCGTATGGAACATGTGGCCTTGCCTGGCTAGAGGCTATTCTTATTCCACCGGTCGCTTTTTGAACGAGAATGGCGATTCTGAACGAACAACACTTGGGAGATGAGTGAAGAAGCCGGAAGCTGGAACGGTCCTAGGCCGATCTTGTTCGAGGTCGCATATTTCGTGACTGAGCCATTTATGCAGATCGCCTTCCTCCCTGTTCAAGTTCCTCGGACTTCCCAGGCGCCAAAGATCCGTAATAGGAGGGCCGGCTATGCCAAGCTGCCCGTCGCATTCTGAAACATGATAGCGACCGCCTTTCCCCACCTGGCTGGTAGCTTGTGTCTGTTGCAGTATCAAGACGAAAACCGAGCGTTCCAATGCAGACTGCTTCTGTTAGTTAGTTAGCCAAGGTCTCTGCGGTGGGAATCTCAAGATTAGCCGTCCAGTGAAAGGTATCCCAGGCGGACTGAACCATCTTGTTCCATCGCTTTTTCTTCTACGTGGAATCGATGGGCAAAGCAGGAAACTCAGTGGGTCTCTTTTAGCTGCAGAAGGCTTAGAACAGCGGCGAAACGGGGGCGGATGCGAGGACCAAAAGTCCTGGACTGCTGCGCCAAAGACGAACACACCTTGGGCTCCTGTCAAAACCCGCTAAAGTGACCGGGATTTCAGCAGATGTGAAGACCTGTCGGGTGGCGGGTGCTTCGGATTCCTCGCTGGGCCTGATGCTCCACAGAGACTTTCTAGCGCTTCGAAGAACTGCATCGACCAAGCTGCCAAACTGCAGCTTATCCACTTTTTATCGGCGCGGATACTCAGTCTGGCACGAAAAGTGGAATGGGATCCACGTCCAGGACACGGCCCCTATACGAGTTCCATGAAGAATAAAGTACGGAGAACGGACGGGCCTCGGGAGCAGTTGCCGGTCTCTACTTTCTTTGTCAACGATCGCACAGTCTTGCTTTTGGTTCTTGCCTCGTTCTAGATTTGCCACCGCGTCGATCGGCCACTGTGGCTTACCTCGTGTTTTAGTCCACCGTTCACGAGGTCTGAGCATTCTGATCTGTCACCTTTGCACTCCGCACACGTCTGAAAAAAAACCCCGCCGTGCGTCAAAGTCTGATCCATTGATCGATTTGCGGGAGCTCCACAACGGTTCCGCGGATGGAGTCGCTCTTAACGTTCGAATGCCGAGCGATCGCCTATCCCGGCCGAGCAAATCCTTGACTTTCTTCTGGGGAAAACCAATCTACTTTTTATCCCGAGAATATTTTGAATACGAGTGGCTCACAAAGGGGCTTTGACGTGTCGATTGTCTCTACGGAAGAACCTGGGTCTCGAGGTAGAAGATGTTTTTATCAACGCTCAAGCCGTCTTTAACCTGAACAAAGATGCAGATCTAAAAATCCAGCTTAAAAAGAGTCAGATTCACAAGACCAGGCACTGCGAGGACGCTTCTCGCTGCGCGACATGGGTTCCTTAGGCCCGTCACACCACATTATCGTCGCCGGCGCGGGCATCGCAGGCATCGCTTGCGCCCTCGCTCTATCACAAGAACTCACCCCCTACGTGCCAGGTTTGAAAATCACGATATTCGAGCGCCATGACATTCTGTCTACGTCGGGCGGCGCCATCAACCTCACACCCGTGGCACAACGCCATCTGGCACACCTCGGGATCTTGGATGAACTGGACCGGATGGGCCCCGAGGGTGGAGCAGAGGTGGATGCAATCGAGCTTTATTCAATGCGTTCCGGCCGCTCGATCGGCTCGATTGACTTCGTCGATCATCGAGGCAATGGTTACGGGGGATACAAAGGTCGACGAGTGATGCGCATTGTGCTGTCGGTGGCCATGGTGACTATGGTCGAGCGGACACCCAACGTGGACATCATCTTTGGCAAGAAAGTCGTCGGCGGAGAAGAAACCGAGAACCAGGCCGTGGTACGATTTGCCGATGGCACCGAAGCCGTTGGTGATTTGGTCATTGGCTGCGATGGTGTTCATTCAGCGGTCCGTAGCCGGTGGATTGACCCCAACACTCCTTCTCAATACACGGGCATATCATTCCTGCAAGCCACCATTCCTTCCAAGGACATCTCATCACCTGTTCACTTCAACTCATCGGCCCTGAATATTTCACGGCATGGCTCGATGTTGACAAGTTTCTGTGATCGCGATCGTGAACAGATTTTTGCCGCCGCTATCGTGCAATTCAGTGAGGAGGATCTGAAAGATTATCGGCTCGAAGCGGGCCAGGACTGGGCAACGCAACATCGAATCAAAGTCGCTCTGCGCAACGAACTGCAAGATCGGTTTAGAAAATGCTCGATACCCTCTATTCGCGAAATGGTGAACAGCAAGGCTGATTGGATGCTCTACCCTGTTTATCAAGTCCGCCCGGGAGGGCGCTGGTGCACGAACCGAGCGATTTTGCTGGGGGATGCAGCCCATGCAGTAAGGCTCCTCTGCCTATCTCCTGTGTCGACTCACTAAAATCCTTTTCTTCAGATGCCTCCCCGAGACGAGTCGGCCGCATACGCTCTGGATGATGCGATTCTTTTTGCTCGAATTTTAGCTCAGTATCGCTCGGAGCCACTAGCCGAGGTATTCGAAACGTATGAGCGCCTTCGTCGGGATACAATCAGCCGTGCGTTCAAAGCGTCCCAGCGAATGTGGGATCGAAATCGAGATATGAGTATGCTGGAAGGTCGGCTCAAGGAGTGGATGATGCCCCTTTCACTGCGCAGTCGTCGAGATCAGCGAGAAGAGGCATGGGAGTTCGATGCAAGTAAAATCTCCATACCAAGCCCAGCACCCAGCGAGGACCTGGTATCTTTGCATTCTTTCCTGAAGGAAGAAAGCCTTTAAAGGCGTGAAATGTGTTTACCAGCTTGCGTGGTCGACAGATTTGTTCAGCGACGGTTGCATGGGTCGGGCGGTGTACCGGATATAGACTATGGCTTGATACCATTTTTTTTTCTAATTTAATAGATTATCTACTAGAGTTCAATAGACGGACGGAGCTAGGATGGAAGGGCCGCGCGTCCATCGTTCTTGCAGGTCGAGTGAGAATATACTCTTTTATGGACTTGGTTCAAATGATAATGGATGCTCTTCATTTTCAAGAAATAACAGCAGCAGCATTTATGTCCTTGACAGATTCGCATGAATACAATCATCTGCAATGTGAGAAAATAGCAATGAGAGAGGTCATGTAGAACTCCTTTGCTGATAATGATGATGCCCAGAAGGCCCTGGGTACGGCAACGATAGAAGGCGCCAGGCTGGATCACCCCCACTGACGGCTAGTTTCACTCATCTGGTTCAAAAAAATGGGACACACAGGTTTCAAACAAGACACACTCAAGCCCGTGTACACTGAAACAAGAATAGAAAGAGATAGTGACCGGGAGCTTTCTAAAAGCTAAGGGTCTGACCCGCGGTTCCAACAACACCACTTTTAACATTTCCAGGTCCCAACAGAGTGTAGGAATAAGGCACGGAGGTCAACGTGCCCGCCTCAGCGGTGTTCTCGCCCTCGCCGAAGTCATTGTTCCTCGATACGGCAAAGCCATCATCGGTAGAATAGAGAGGCTTCTTGGAGTTCACGAATGTGTTCGACTCAACAAGAAGCTGAGCACCATCCCGGGTATTGATACCGTCACTTACGGTGTCAAAATAGCTGTTGTAGATATGTCCGGTGCCGAAACGGAAGGAAGGTGCCCGAGAATTGACGTTATACCAATAGTTGTTGTTTTGAGTCACATGAAGATGGCCAGTGTCTTCATCACCGTTGTTGTCCGAGTGTCCAATCAGAGATGCTTTCCAATGATCGTGAATGAATGTATTCGACACAGTGATATAATCGGAGGCATGTGTGATCTGGAAGATACAATGAGCTACTATGACCCGAGTAGAACGAGGAAGTTACTCACGTCGATGAGGCCATCGTAATAATCCTTATCGTGATCCCTGTCGGACGACACATCACAATGATCCACCCAAACGTTGTTGGAGTATTCTGTTACGGTTAGTTTTCAATTCTGGAATCAAACGTCTGTAGAACTCACGAATGCCAATTGCATCCCCGTTGTCTGCAAGCACTTTCTTCACGCCCAAGTTGCGAATGATAACGTTGGAAGCCTCTTTAACAAGGCTAGACTCAGTCAGTAATGGTCGTGATCATGGTGAACAAGTCACAAACATTCCAAAGTTCTCCAAAATAGCATCCGAGTTCTTGCCGATGATACTGGTATTACTGCCCACACGAGCTTGATCAGCAGTCTTGGTGATTGTTCCACTGACAACCACTACTTTGGCATCGTCTCCCGAGACGGCTTTGGTAAAAGCTGCGTAAGAAGACACGGTGGTTGTAGTGCCGCCAGCACCTCCTGTTGTACCTCCATTTTGGCTAGCAAAACCCGTCGCAGACTGCGTTTGACATGTTAGCTGATCGAAGGGTAGACCACTTTAGTCTCTTGTCAGAAACTCACATCGTCAACATTGGCACGCTTTACGAACTCCGATGTGCTGGTGGGGGCTGCAAGTGCAAGTCCAGAAATGTAGCCTGCAAGAACAGCGGCAATCCACTTTGGAGGGGCCATTGCAACGTGAACAGGTTTTGATGAAAATGTGATAGGCCTGATAAGACTCGATTACACGATATTTCTAGTATTTCTGGATAGACAAATCGAAGGGGACATTGCTCTTTATATATGCTTCGAGACTCTTAGTATTTCTCCGCTGGTAGTCCTTCCAAGACCTCTGCATGGCGCCATTGTGGACGGAAATTATGTTAGAAAAATAATTACTCCATAGTCACCAGGCACCTGAGAACCAAATTTAGGGACATGTGGTGCTTTTTCTCCGGCAGCTAAGGAATCAAAACAACGGCGAGGAACCAGGCTAGGTAAAGCAGGAATTGCTCTAGGGAATCCGCTCTTGGCATTCGGAGCGTGGCTCATTTACTTTCCGAGTTACATTCGATGGAGAGGCAAATTACACCGTTTGATCGAACGAGAATCGTGTTCTCCCTCCAATGAATTTACTCGAAGGAACTTTCCACAAATAAATCCATTACTCTTTCACAGCTACTTCCACAACCACGCAATGGCGCCAAGAAGGCTGAGGTTTCATACTGCTCCGGGGATCTTGGCACGCGGAGATGAAGGGCGAACAGGTAGTGTCATTCCCGTCAATCAATTCATAGGTGTCTCGTGATGGAGTATAAAATGTGGTATAGCTGTTTCATCTCGCGTTTCTTCCTTCAGAGACTTAACTGGAGAAAACCTTTTCGGCGCATACATTGAGGTCCCGTAGGAAGATGAAGAATATAGGAGGTCTCGAAAAGGTGCTGACAGGCTTCCTCTCAAAGCCATGATTATTCTATCTTTAAAAAAACGTCTTTGGAAAAGAGGGGTAAGAACAGATGTGAATGTTGGAATCAGAAATTTGTAGTTTCTGCATTTATGGCAGCCCTTCTCAGCTCTAAGGTTCTGCTCCTATCTTATCCTTGCGGTGGGAAGTATGTAGTGCCTGTGAATATGTCATGGCACTCTGTTCATACCTGCTCGAAATGAAAGATTGGTCCACGGTCGAATGTGGCAATAGCTGAGTCATCTGCGTCCCCAGCCGAGATGTAGACTGACCACGACCCCGCATGAAGGGATAATATTCATTGCACATCAACTAGGAAAAGGCTTGGAGACGAGACCAGGTCTGAAAGTCAGAATCGGGTGCATCTGTGTGTGCTCCCCAATAGCCGTTGAATCTATACAACCACGTTAGTGCCGGCTTCACGTCCTCTCCGTGGCGCCCCTAATTGCACGTTAATTATGGCGAATTGCGATCGATTCGATATGGTGGAAACTTTTTCAACGGTGCCCAAGGTTGATTATTCCCGTCTTAAAGACCCCAGTACCAAAGATGCCGAGCTTTTAAAACTTCGTGAGGCCATCTTCGTGGTGGGATTTCTCTATCTGACCGATACGGGTTTGGAGGTACGACAAACGAACGATGCGGTGCTACTTGCAGAAAATTGGATTGACCATATTATAGGATCTTTTTCGTCGAGCGCACGAGGCACTGCCAGCCCTGTTTGCACTCCCATCAGAAATTAAAGAGAAATGCAACATGATCAAATCTCCGTCATTTCTTGGATATACTAGGCTCGGCGCTGAAACAACAGCAGCCAGGACTGATCTCCGCGAGGTAATTGATCCAAGTCTCTCTTGTAAATGTATACTGAGTCGAAGCTAATTGCCGAAGCAATTTGACTTTGGCACGCCAGGAATGAAGTTATGGTCAAGTCAGGATCCATTCTGGCAAAGACTTGAAGGGTCTAACCAAGTGCGTTATTTGGTCTACGTTAGCTCGGATATGACTCTTACAACAAGATCTAGTACCCGGACCATCCTGGCGTGCAAACACTTGTTGAGGAATATTTCGCTGCCATCGATGAGCTAGCACAGAGCTTTGTGCATCTAGTCGCGGAATGCCTATGCCTGCCTGCCAATACTTTTGACCAGTTCAGAGGTAATATGAGCCGACTGAAGTTTGTTAAGTATCCGCAATCCGCGCCAGGGTCTCAAGGCGTTGGCCCGCACAAGGATTCTGCAGGCCTGTTCACATTTCTTTCACAGGATGAATCGGGCGGACTGCAAGTCCTCAACAAGAACGGTGAATGGGTGGATGTTCCTCCAGTCGATGGAAGCCTTGTGATCAATATACAACAAGGATTTGAGGCTATCACAGGAGGCGCCTGTGCCGCTACCACTCACCGTGTCGTCGTAAGATGGTGTCTTCTGCATTGTTGTATTGCGTAACCACTAACACAAGTCTCAAAGGCACCCACATCCAGAACACGTTACAGTATTCCCTATTTTCTTGGAGTCCGGTTGGACCTGACTTTGGATACATTGAAGGAATCGGCCGCTCACATTGTGTCTTCCATTCCCACCGCGGACAACCGCAAGAAGCGCGCGATCGATGTCCCGAGTGAATTTATGTCACCTCTTTATGCCTGCGTAAGGATTCTCATGCTCTACCATGTGAAAGGCTCTGACGACAGAATAGTTCGGGGAGGCGCATCTAAGAAACCGCATCTTGAGTCACCCCGATGTGGGACAACGATGGTATCCAGAGCTGTATTCCATGTATTCTCAGCAGTCCCTCAAGTAGCTCTGAGGCTTGATCATTGTTTGTAGGCAGGTTCCCTGGACCTTGACTTCTGTGATATGGAATTCTGTGACAAAGAAATCTCCTCTCGAAGATGAAAGTGTCTCAACCCTGCTGCATCAGAGGAAGCAGCTTCCAGGTTCGGCGTCTGACAGATTATAAATCATCCAGAAGCTATGCTTATCTCGTAGTCAAGACTTGCAGAGCCGTGCCATTCCACTTGTGCCCGGTCGCGGCATAGTGTGGCGGGTCCGAGAACCCCTCTCCCCGCATCTTCCGAAATAATAGACCGAGGGGTAGTGAGTGGCCCTGCCGGCTGCTTCCTTTCCCTTCGAGACCAAAATGGGCCCTATCAGTGCTACTACTATTGACGTCCTTCGCAGTCAACTGGTGACCGCGACACTTCATACGCCCGACTCTTCAGGATACAAAGAGAGTCTGGTTCGATGGTCGGATACTGGAATGAAACATGCGGTAGGAAGGAAAAGCGCCAATATAGACCTTCTGACTAATGACTGGAATAGGGCGTCGTGGTTCAACCAGTAGACCCCGTAGACATTCGGGCTGCTTTGCTATGGGCGCAAGATCACGGAGTCGAAATAGCCGTCAAGGGCGGGGGACACTCGACTGCCGGTACCAGTTCCAGTGAGGGTGGCTTGGTGATTGATCTTTCACGCATGAATCAAGTCACAGTTGACGCTCAAGCGAAGACGATTACTGCTCAGGGTGGCGCGACCTGGAAGGAAGTCGACGAAGCCGGGGCAGCTCATGGACTTGTGACGGTAGGAGGAACCGTGAATCACACCGGTGTCGGAGGTTTGACGCTGGGAGGCGGATACGGTTGGTTGAGTGGACAGTACGGGCTGACTATCGACAACCTGCTCTCTGCCACGGTCGTCCTCGCCGATGGCAATGTTGTGACTGCCTCTACGATAGAACATCCTGACTTATTTTGGGGGCTGCGAGGCGCAGGATACAATTTCGGTGTCGTGGTGGACTTCACTTATCGGGCATACGTCCAGAAAGATCCCGTTTATACAGGTCTACTGGGGTTTCCTATCGAAAAGCTGGAGGTCGTGGTAGAGCAGCTCAATGCCACTCTAGCAAATCCCGATCCACGCTCTGGTGCGATGAGCATCTTCGCCCACGCACCTGATGGCTCTGGCCCGGTCATTATTGTCATCTGTTTCTACAACGGGACTCGGGAAGAGGGACAGAAACGCTTTTCCGCTTTCACGGCTCTGGACCCTATTCTGAACACGCTTGATATGGTTCCTTACCCGGTGGTGAATACACTACAAAATCCCCAGGCAACGTACGGTGATCGCAAATCATTCAAAGGCGTGTTTTATGAGCCTCCACTGGACCCGAAATTTGTTCGGTCAATTTTCAATGACCTTCTCAGCAAGATCGAGGAAGATCCCGACCTGGCAGCGTCTGCGATCATTCTCGAGTTCATCAATATGCGAAAGATCTGCGACATCCCGTTGACTGATACGGCACTTGCCAGTCGCAATTTCACTCAGAATGGTATCATTTTCTTGCGCTGGACAGATTCGATGAAAGATCAAAATCACCGGGCGTGGGCACGAGAGATTCAATTAAAATGGAAGACCGAACTGGATGCGAGAGCTAAGGACGACTCGCAAGGACACAATGTACCGCAGTACATTAACTATGCCGAACGTAAGCTCAGCTTCCCTCTCCGAATTTTCTTCAACCCACGGATTAATCATGATATCAGCTGGAGACTCTGTCGTCCCAAATATATATGGGACAAATCTACCACGTCTGCAGACCGTCAAATCCAAGTACGATCCAAAGAACGTGTTTCACAAGATGCACCCTATCCAGCTCCCACAAATCAAGATTTGACGTGAATTGCCTGGGCAGGCTTGGCAGTGGAGGATGAAGCCGATGTTTCCAAGCATATTTCAGACTCGCGGGCAAGCTGTCCCGGCGAAAGGTCGCGCTGAAAGTGAAATGCTCCGGGTGTCGGCAGCACATATGTAACCTCACACTCTATTCAATTATTGCCAGGCTCTGCATCACAACCTTTGCCATATCAATGTACAGGATATCGTTCAGCTTCAGAGGATCCACTTGGAAGTCGTCTCAGGATGCTAGTCGTCACCCTCCGTTATTTATGCACATAGGATTCGGATAATCAATGGAGAATAATTTGCTTCAGTAACAAAGCAATCAAATTTCCTTCTCAAAAACTATCTTCTAATCAAAGGCGCGGAAGGATATGGTATTTGACTGCTTTCACTGTCGTCCAGCCCTCCAAGGCTTCTTCGCCCATATCTCTTCCAAATCCGCTCTCCTTAATCTCACCAAACGGAACGTTAGGAGCGAGCATTGCCCACGCATTTACTGTAACCTGACCGCACTCAAGCTCTTTGGACACTCGATGCGCCCTGTTGACATCGTTGGTAAAAATAGCAGCACTCAGACCGTGATGAAAATCGTTGGCTTTTGCGATGACTTCTTCTTCGGTAGAAAACTTGGCAATGCTCTGGGCGACCTCGTCAAAATGTGCAGTACTGTTGAGATCGGGTATAACAGAATCACTTACTGCCACAGGACCGAAGATTTCTTCACGCATGATTGTCGCGTCGTCGGCCACATTCGCAAACGCTGTGTTTTGCACAAAATACCCCGTATCGCCAATACGTTCACCACCAAACAGAAGTCGGGCCCCGGACTCTTTACCCTGTCGAATATAGTCCAGAACCTTTTGATGCTGAGCCTGACTCACGACTGGACCCTTGGTGGTAGATGGGTCTAAGGGGTCACCCGCAACGGTTGGGGCGGTAACAGAAGCCTTTCTGTAAGCCTCAACGAACCGATCGTAGACCGAGGCCTGAACATAGATGCGAGACCCAGCGGCGCAGATCTGACCATTGTTGGCTGTGATTCCAATGCGTGTCCAGAGCAATGCATTCTCGAGGTCGCAATCGTCAAATACGATGGACGGACCTTTGCCTCCAAGTTCCAAGCTGACTTTTTTCAAGTTGCTTCGAGCTGCAGCTTGAAGAATCTTTCGACCGGCCGTGTCACTTCCAGTGAAAGCGATCTTACGCACTTCCATGTGTTCTGATAGGGCTTGACCCGCGCTGCTACCTTCGCCGGTCACAATGTTCACTACTCCTGCGGGGATGCCGGCTTCCTTGACCAGTTCAGCCAATCGTTGCGCATACAACGGGGAGAGCTCAGATGATTTGATAATGAGGACGTTTCCGGTTACCAATGCTGGGGCAAGCTTCCAGATCGTGATCATCCTAGCAATCTGTTAGCGCGGGAGTTCGACCGTTGCACGGTACATGACAAACTTACAAGGGTGAATTCCAAGGAACAATGGCCCCGCAGACACCGAAAGGTTCTCTGTGAGTATAAGCAATGTCACCGTCCATTTTGAGCGTCTTTCCATCGATCTTATCAGCCCAGCCGGCATAGTATCGCAGACATCCGATGGCTTGTGGGATGTTGAGCCCCACTGAGTCCGTGTACAAAGTGCCGGCATCGATTGCCTCCAGTGATGCGAGATCCTGAGCATCGCGCTCTATCAATTCGGCCAGTCTAAGAAGAAACCCGGCTTTCGCGGCTCCAGGAACGGCTTTCCATATTTCAAAGCCAGCTTTGGCTGATTTGACAGCTCTGTCAATGTCCTCCGCAGTGGCGGCAGCGATAGCTCCTAACTTTTCACCAGTCGAGGGGTTCTCTACTTCCAGTGTATTGCCACTTAAGGATGGTACAAATTCATTATGAATGAGCAGACCCGTTGGGACTAATCATCGTCAGTCGCGCAACGGGGCCAATTAGAATCTGTGTTACCTGTGACTCGACGACCTTCCACGCCTTTGACTGTCAAAGATGCCATGAGAAACTCAAAAGGATTGATGGAGTCTGGTTGCTGAGAATGTACCGTGCCCGCGCCATCGTCGCTTTTGAATGAACTATGTGTGACGCTTCGGAAAGAACACTGCGGAAACAGCGCTTGAATTCCGCACACTTTCCGAGAGTCCGAGGGTTTCCCAGACGATTGCGACCTTGTCGATGATTGCCGGAACTTCATGATTTACAATTCGAAAATCTCCACATGATTGAGGTCTGTTCCGAAGCCTTTCAGATTGACGATCTGAGTCCGTGGCAGTCTCCGCTGTGGGTTTACTATGACCTTGGACCCTCGTCAGCAATTTCTCAGACATATAGTGTACTAGTGAGCGAGAGCCGGAAAATACCGGCCAATGCATGCAAGGTCTACTAATTCTCTTACTCATCCTCTTGAATGGGCCTGGTAGATCGTTATGGGAAAGACAGGCCATCTCAGAAGGCCGCTTCAATATTTCGGTCCAAGCAATGCAGCCATGGGTTCGAGAACCTCAAAATCAATAAATTCCTTACCTGAAGTAATAAAGTTTGAACAAGGACATTGGTCCTAGCAAACCTATACGATAAAAGTCTCTCGAACCTGGTCAATGAGACGGGAAGTCACTGTCTCAATTCATACTGTTCACAGGTCCGGATTGTATACTCGATCTTCATAATACTGGTCAAAGGATATCACCCTTCCGAAGTGCATAATAGTAGAACGAGCGTCTGTGTTCTATTCCGACTCTTCCCTAGGGCAAGTGCATCGAAGTTTTCATTCTGAGTGCCATGTGAACCGGGCAACAGAGACCCGGACCTTCGTGGCGACATCCTGGTCCCAAACCAGCCGCGCAATAACACCTTGACTTATGCAGTTTATGAGCCGGTTTTCCAAAAACCCCATGCGATTACTACCGATAGCTTGATGCCTGCTGACAACCAGAGGGTGGGCGCGATTTCGCCGGTAGCCTTCGTGACCCAACCGCCGACAATAGCGCCAACCAAGGTCAAAATAAAGGCGACGACGCGTCGATCGCGCTTCTCGTTTCGCAACAAAAAAAGCTTGGGGTCCGACATCAGATCACACAGAAGACTCGTGATCACCACGGTTGGGATTTCATTGAAACCTAGGGCGCGGCTCGCAACGATCTGGCCCGCCGACTGAAGGCTAAGAAGAACGATGGGGACCTCTTGGCTCCAGTTTGTCGCTCCTTGCGACTGTCTGTCCAGCTTACTCGAGACAACACCAGTTTCGATCAAACTGGCGGTGATCAGGATGATACTGGCCTGGATGAGGAAGGATAGCATCAAGGATCCCCGCCGCCGTGCTCCGACAGCACGGTTCAGCCATGCGAAGAGGAAGCATCCAATGGTGAAACATCCAATAGATGTCAGAGACCGAGCCCATCCGTACGGACGTGGATTCTGGTTGGATGCACCCAGTCCGACAAAGATAGTATTGCCTATGGTGCAGCACGAATTGTCAGCGTGTCATTTCTGGGTGCCAGTCTTCGCAAGTGACTTGCGTCTCACCTGTCTGCATTGACACAAATGTATTGTAGGCTAAGTTAGTTAGCATTCCATCAAAGTATTTCAGAGCGATTCGTACCATTGTATATCGTGCTATCAATCAACCCGGAAGTCAAGCAGCAAGTGAATAGAAGCAGGTCGGCGTGAAGAGATTGAACTTCGTCATTCAGGAACGCTGCTAAGCCGACGAACACGCCTTTCTCTTGGTCCATTGACAATTTCGATGAAACCGGCGAGGAGAGCCGAGGCAGCGAAATTCAATTTGATGCGTTGAAGGCTGCTGTCGAAGGACGTCAAATAAATCCTCAGTGATAGTTCCTGTGGCCCTCAGAATAGCACTGATGGTTAATCAGCACGGCAGAAACATCGTTTTTACCCGGATAAATCACCTCCCAAGACCATCCAAGAAGAGGGGGAACGCTGCAGGTAGTACCGCTGAGTAATACCAAGCCCGATAGTCTGCATCAGAGCCTGCAAGATGTGTCTTAGGCTGGCCGCTATCATGCATGTTACCTGTGATCAATAGTGCATCGGTCATTATCCGAGCTAGGACTCACGCCGAGAATGCGGACTTCCAGCTCGAACATTACGCCCAGGATGCCAAGCTATGCTCGGGACGAATTTGTCCTGATAACGAGCTTCTTGGCAGCGCGACTCTTGCCCTGCAGTCCTTGCACAAGGAGCATGCGACTTTGCTCACTAAATGACTTTGTACCCCCACCATTGATGGATACCATTTGTCTATCCTTTGGTATCTTCATAGAACGCAGAAAGCGCTTGGATCGCTGAAGCCTCTCTAAGTTTACTATATTTCAAAAAGGTGACACTAAGACTGGAGATGATGGCTTTGCTAAGATTGACTAAATACTCGAAAATGTTACGATCTCTACTGGATTGGGCAGATGTTCGCTTCATCTCTAGTCCTGTGCATGATTTTAGGTCAATTTTTCCGGATCCCTTTTCATGCACCAGCTCTCGCCCGGCCCTGGCTTAAAAAAGGATTAGTCTGAGACTTTGTTTCTACTTTTTTTTACGTAATGGCTTTGTCATTGCAGGCCAATCTCACGAATATGCTACAATTTTTGTTGGGTGGTTATGGACTCCGACACCCGTTGGTGTACAGGAGTGTGGTCAATGGCATAGAACGCAGTTGATGCTTTGCACAATCAAGCTCGCTCAATCAATTTTGCTTCATTATGAACATGTGACCGGATTCCTGGATTTTTGAAGTTCAAGTGGGCGCATACATTACATGATAGGCATTTTGTGTATCAAGAATTCTTCGCGGAGCTAAGCATTATAGGAATTTAACTGAAATAGAACAATGAGAATAAAATCGATCAGGAGGAGCTGTAGATTGTCATGTTGTGCAATCCTGTCCCATGGACGGCGTCAAGAGGGGCAACAAAGGCCATTTGACTCCATGAGAAATCCTCGTTATGACCACCATATACGAAAACCTCGAAGCGACCCACAAAATGACCATCGATCCATACACGGCTGCCGGAGACTTCATCTGTAATGATCGTGATAAGGGCCTCCCTAGGCACGTCGACAACCTCGTGATTCGAGCTGGTCTTGTTTGCCCAGATTCTCCCAGGCTCAGCCGAGTCAAATCCATCAGTTTCTGCAACGGAGCGGAGAGGATATGGCCATCCGTCAGCGATAAAGATCAAATGACCATCTTCAGATAACGAAAGAGTAGTATCGGTTGAGTCAATAGTAAAGGGGCCGGTGACATCCAATCGCAAGGTGTAATTCATTCCTTTGCTACCCAGTCCTATCGGGTAGCCTTGCCGGGAGGGCTCCGCATGAGGTTTGCTCCATGAGAAAACCGGATCAAGAGGATGTGCTGACTCTCGAAAGATTTGTCGGTTCAGGTTTTGACCAATGGCATGGGTTGTTAGTCGCGCAATAGAGTCGTTCAGGGTTGATACGGAGAGTCTAGGTCCGCGGGTCCCTGACCATGCGCGAGATCCAACAACTGGGATGCCATTTCGGATTGCATAGTAGGCCTCTAGCTGGGTAGTTGCATCCGGCCCATTGTCGTTCCATGCTGCCATAATGGCACCCCGCACAGCTTTTGAGTCAGGCTGTTCTGTCTTGTTCACTGGGTTGAAGAGCTGTGGGGTCCACTGCCAACCTTCGACATCGGCGAAATTCAAAACACGGGAATTATTGAAGAATTGAGGATAGGGAGCTGGAGTGATGGGAACATGATCGTTCTTCAACGACAGATAAGCCCACCAGTCTTCAGAGTTAATGATGTGGTATCCAGTTTGAGACAGCCGTACAGGGTCCGACTGTCCGTACTGCCAATGCTGTATGGTAATGTTTCGGTCAATTGACCGAGATTTGGACGGCTCATAGGTGCCCCAGATCCGAATGCTCTTTTGGTGGGTCCGATAGATGAATCGAGACATATCATTGACGAAACCGATGTAGTCGTCGGCTAACGTGGAGTCGTATTCATCGGCGCCAATGTGAACCTCCTTGGTATGGAACCAAGGAAGAAATTCCGTCCAAATTGATTTGACGAGTGGAAGTGTTTCTGGGTGGGACAGGTTGAGTAGATCCTGTTGGTGCAAGGCCAACTCTGGCTTCCATTTAGTCACCGATAGACAATGCCCTGGGGCTTCAATCTCCGGAATCACCGTAATTCCTCGCTGAGCACAGTGGCGCTGGAAGTCATCAAACTCGGATCGCGATAGAGTCTCATTGACTCGTTGAATTAAGGGCATAAGCTCCGGGTTCTCCGGCCTGAGAGAAAATTGGGAGTACACTTCGTTCCAGGTCACATTTGGTCCTCGTGACAGAGGGTAGTTGTCCGTTGCATGGTAATGAAATTCGGATAGTTTGAACAATGAGGCGTAGGTGCAAAGATCTTTCAAGTAATCCAAAGAATACCATTTCCGACCGGCATCCAACATGAAGCCTCTCGTCGCATAAGCGGGTGCATCTTGCACACGACCAGCCGGGATTGAATGCGAGTTCAGAACGAGTTGTTGCAGCAGTGTCCGAGTTCCCCACCACATTCCTCGCGCGCCTGAACCCAGGATAGAAACACGGTCATTTTGGACCACGAGTTCGTACCCCTCTTCTGAAGTTGTGCCATCCTCATAAGTCAGATGATTTTGCACTGGCGAGCGACCAAGAAATATTCCTGATGCATGTTCTGGAAATCCCTTCGTGGTTCGAATGTCCCAGGTACTGTTGGTGAGTTCCTGGAGATCATCACGGAATAGTCCTGCAAACTGAAATGCCGAGGGTGGAACCAAAGTCAGGCCATGCTGATCTTTCCAGTCAGAAAACCCCTTCTCGACATAGATAACACGATCTGTGGATGCAAGAGAGAATCCACCCGAGCTCGGAACCTCTTCAAATTGAACCGGAGGCAAGGTCTGCAGAGCCACAGCTGCAGACGCTAGAAAACAAAAGGGCGACTTCATCATGATCCATATTGCCAAATGAGAGATCTTCTCCTCTTTGTATATGTTCACGCAAGGGACTTCGGTAGCAGGGTTACATGGCGATCGGCAATATTTGTGTACGGTGGGGACGGGAAGAAGATGGAACGTGGAATGTGGGTTGATACGGGACAAAAGATGCGGGGAGTCCCGATTTTGAGGGCAGACGGAAGACAAATCGCATTTCGCGAGATTAAAGATAAACTAAGGTTGAGTTCCCGTCTTCTAAAACCACGAACTTCCTAAGGTGTTGCTGTTTCGCAGTTGGGAAGATACGCGACCTTTTTCAGGAAGGGCTTTATGCACGAAAAGACCGAGATGGTAGGCAAGAAGTGAGGCGCAGACCTTCCTGCGTTGTTGAGAATCATTGCGATACTTCTACCCCATGGACCTCCGGTCGTCCGCATTAGCTGTCACTTGTTGCACATGTGACGGGAGAACAAAAGTTTCCGCTAGTCCTGCCCAGTGCAAAGCATCTAAACGAGCCAGACCAAGTTTCACTAGGGGGAAGCTTTGACTCTGACACCGCAAGACTTGCAACCATGACTCTACTAATTGCTTTCCCCGGATTGCATGGGCAATATTCGGAGCTTGCACAAGCAATAACATCAAAAAGTTCGAAACGGTCGCAAAACCAATCCGAGACCCTTCGGTAGAGTTAGCAAAGAGGGACACATTGGTGGGGATACCGTCGTATACTCACAGGAATACCAGAAACCGGTAAAGTCACTCGGAGTCAGTCTTCTCGTGAAATTCACCAAGATCGTGGCGCACTTCTCGGCTGCATGCAAAGTTATCTCTCCCGTACCATGTACATCCGGCATGGCAATCTCAGGCAGAGACCCCAGTGTAGATATATCCGTGAAATCTAGTGTGGAATCATCCACTGGCAATGGCGAAGTGGCCATTTCCTCCAAATCAAATATTATCGGAGGGCTGGACGAGCGTGCCATTGGTCGAAGCATTGCACGGTACACATAGACGATGAGTAACAGGTACGCAAAATGTATCGAAGTCGGATACGGTGCTAGGCCACTGACCGACTTGCTCCAATTTGGCAGGCGGAAACTCTCCGGCAAAGACGAGTACCAAGAATTTAGTTTCTCCAAAAGAGCCCGGCCGAGCTCGCCCGAAGATTCAAAGTTTGCGTTCAAGATCTGAGAAGCTCTTAAGGTGCTGCACAAGATACTTAGTGATCTGTTTGGTTTTTAAAAATGAAGACCATGACTCACTAGAATGATTCATGTATTTCGTCGGCGATCCTGGCCAAGTTCACAAGATACCGAAACGGTATTTCGGTATCGCAGGAACAGGTAGAAAATCCTTGCCGAGGACCTACCAGGAAATCACCCTCGTCCAACTCACTTACGTCCCACTCGTCTGAGTGTATATACGGGGGCCGCCCCATCAGCAAGCTGCGCCATTTGTCTTCGGCGTAAACAGCCCACCATAACCGACGCCGCAGACGTTTCTCCCATGCCGGAATTCCCCACATGCGACATTCAATGTGAACGCCGAGCGAACATGCCAAGCCGACGACCTGACCCACAAAAGACCACAGGAATGGAGTTTCGGCGGTCGTATACTGTGCGTCACCAAGTGGTTTCTGGTGGGCATAAAGCAAAGCAGCTTGTAGAACTGCGAGACGAGGGCTGTGGATCTCCTCTGATATGCTCTCATACACCATGCGCCAGAGACTTTGTACTGGAGATGTGTGGTACATATTTAACACACAGAGATAATCGTCATGGGCAACAAACGGGAACGCAGATGCGTAAACGGCCGCCAAGAGAATCACGGGCACATTTGTCAATGCATCTAGCTCTGGTAATTGATACGACGTCGTGCTTAACCCAAGCTGGGAGCGTGAGATGACCGGAAATGCAGGAAACACGTACTTGACAAATCTTGATTTCTGCATTAGTCCTTTGAATAGAACCGGGAGAGGTCCGGCTCGATACTTACAGTGCGACTAGCCTTCGTCCATACTCTGGAGGAACAAGACTATTGAGGTGTTCTCTTGTAACTTCTCCAATGCCTGCTCGGGTTTCCTTTTTCATTGGGGTTGAGAGGTCATCAGATGTTATCATGAAGTGGACCGGTATTCGCTGTGCAGTAGGGACTCCTCCGGCATTGCGGTAATGTACTTTGTAAAAAAACTTCATCCCAGAATCATCGAAGCGGCAATGCCTCAGTAGCCAGGGGTCGGACTCTGCCGACGCACCGAATAATTGTGCGTGCCCGTGAATCAGCTGGTCGATACTTTGCACGAACTGGGTTGGAGGGCGACTGCCCAATAATATCCCCGACCCTGGCGACGGCCCATGGCCTTGGCCGAGGTCAAGCAATGGGAAGGGGGTTTCGACACTTGTAGAGGCCGATCGAGCGTGATATGGACCTTCCAAAATACGCCCGCGTTGTGAGGGCAACGGCACTTCATCGACGATTGGCGAGACAATCGATAGTGACTCCGAGAGACGTGCCCGTTTCGGCGGTGGGTTGTCGAAGGTGCAATCAAGCTTGGCAGCTCGGCATCGCTGACATGGCAGACCCGTATCTGTCTGGCAACCCAGTTTTCGGGACCGGCATTGATCGCAGGGCCGGTGACGCTTCGACCGATAGGGCCGGGCGGAAGGAGGCGATGACATGTTTGCGGTCGGCCACAAAGTCGGCGATTGAGAGAGGGATCAACAAGCAAATGTACTTCTTGAAAATTACACGCCGGCGAGTACTCTTGATTTGAAAGCTCGGCAAACCTAAGGCGAGAAGATGGCCGATGTACCGTATATTGGTTAGTGGTGCGGCAAAGTCCAAGTTCAGTGGGTCCGGCGGATCGCTCTCAAGTGGTCTTGATCCTTCTGAGTGGATTCATCGCCCATTCGAGTTGTGGCTCTTCTCCGCCTGGAAGAAGACGCCAGGCAGGGCGCTCGCCGACCACATGTAAATGAACTGATCATAGTCGATCCCTCATCCATGGGGAGTGACGTGTCGGCAAAATGCAAGCCATCGGCCGTCCTCGGCCGTCCTCGGCATACGTTGCTCACCGTTGCCATCACGCAACGCCCGAGTAGCATCATTTGCAGGCAAATTTCTCGATCTGCGTCGGCGAAGCGGTATAGAGATCATATCATCAGTGTATATCTTTTGGGAACAGGGCCGAGAGTTTTACCTGATATAAGACACCTGTAGAATGACCAAGTTTCACCACAGTCCGAATCTACTTTTAGCACCGTTATGTCCCCAGGGATCAAACACGACCCACCATACAGGACTGGAAGGATGCAATCATATTTGAAAATATTTTCAACGGGCTGGGGAATCAAAGGTGTGTTTTCCCGAAGAACCAGAGGCCGGTGGACGATCGATGACAATCAATCCGATGTTGCGCTGGTTCCAAAGTTAGTTCTCACCCCAGCCGGCGTGCATTTCCAACAAAATGACTAATTATGTAGTAGAGGGAACACCAGTGGAAGGTCCAAAGGGCCCGCGCAAGTGGGAAGCTTCAATGGTAAGATCCTCCGTTGATTGATCTCTTGGTAGTTTCAAGGTTCCCATAATCATTCTGATTCGATATGATAGCTGCAAATATGTGCTTTGGATCTTGCTGCAGGAACACATAATAAGATGGAAACTTGGGGGCTCTGCCTAAGGGGTTACGAAGAAATGGTAGATACAATGGGATTTTTCGCCTCAAGCTACACCCCCGTGATTTGAAACGCGAGATGTGTACGTTTTCAGAACAAATGGTCCCAGTTGGTACATACGGGCACCATCAAGAAAGCTAGCAAAACAAAATAAGTAGAATGCCTAATGCAGCTCGTTTTGAGCGTCTTAGATCTCTTGTGTCTAAGCCCGATCGAGGACCGAAATAATTTGAGCCCGTGCGCAAAAGCTCTCTCCCTTGCGGCCCTGAAGCATTCCACGCACATCAATTCCAGAACATGGTCTCTGAAAAGCCAATAAGAAAGCACGTTAGACCAAGGCTACCAAATACTGTAAGTGACAATGTCATGTGCGATGAACACAGCTTACGTTGACGGTGTTCTTCCATCCACATACAAGGAGAAGCGGGGGTGGAGCGGGCAAAGAGTATATGTCAACGTGCGGGAATAACACGACATGATAGTTATTTATGGGCTGGATAATGCGTGTACAGCACCGATTAATGGTGCTGCGTGTCCATAAAATCCCATGGCATCTTTGCACATGCCTACCTTCGCCTCATCTTCCCCGCCTCAGTAAGCTTTTCACTGACAGCAGATCCTGCTTGTTTCGGCCATCCTCACTCCAACCGAGTTCCGATGCCTGCTTGATGAGGGGCACAGCTGATGCCGCAGATCACTTCAGTGCATCACATCGGTTAATGCGGATGACTCCGAGCACGCTGAGTACATTGTGATCTTGCTTCTACGGCATAAATTGGCATCCGCTCGCGTTCAGGGGCCCTCCTTCCACCACTACCATTTAGAGAACCCCACCTGTACACACTCTCAAGCCGAGCCACGATGATTTTCGAGCCGACAGAACGAATCTTGCTTCCTACCAAGGACGTTCTGTCCTACATATTTGACGATCCGCCTTATGATCAAGATCAGCAAGTAAGACTTGGAACCAGAGCTTTGAAGCCGTGTTGAACCCTCTAAAAACCCCGAAATTTAATAGATCTTCATCGACATTCGAGACCATTCACGCTCAATCTCATGTAACCAAGCTCGGAAGTTAATTCGCCTTCTCATTTCGGGGTTACGTGCCTCGGGCTTCCGCACTGGAGACTGTGTCCTTGTACATTCTTTCAATGACGTATGTCCCATTTTTGTCGGAAACTGGACCTGCATCTTGGAATGTCATCTCATGTGATTCAGATTAACTATAGTATCCTGGTACTGGCAATAATCGGGGCTGGCGGGGTGTTCACGGGCTCAAATCCTGCATATACACGAAACGAGCTGGCGCATCACATCAATGTCTCGGACAGCAAGTTTCTCATCTCTGAACCCGAAATACTACCGTCGCTACTTGAGGCTGCACAGCAAATAGGGATTCCCAAAGAGAGAGTCTGGATATTTGACTGCCTGGGACAAGTTCTTCCAAGTGGCATGAAATCCTGGAGAGAATTGATGAAATTCGGTGAGGATGACTGGGTTAGATTTGATGACTTGGGAATTGCCCAGAAAACAGCTGCCGCAAGGCTATTCAGCAGCGGAACCACGGGCCTTCCAAAGGCAGTGACGATCACGCATCTGAATTTGATTGCGCAGCATGAGCTTGTTATTGGTGCGAACCCGCGACCATATCCTGTAAGCTATTTCTCCCTGGCTCCTGAGAACGATCAGCGGTCAACTCTGACCATAAACTCATTTAGATTTCCCGGATCATTGCAGTTCCCGTTTTCCATGCTTCTGCAGCACCAGTGACTCATATATCCACTCTTAAGATCGGTTCCGTGGCGTACATGATGCGGCGATTCGACTTGGAGCAATTCTTGACTGTAGTCGAGAAGTATAATGTGACTGATCTGGCTATGGTGCCACCTATCGTGATTGCAATTTTGATGTCACCATTATCTCAAAAACGCCCCTTTTTAAAAAAGGTTAAACTTGCCACTTGTGGTGCCGCCCCGTTGGATAAAGATGTGCAAGCACGTTTTCGAACGCTCATGGGTGGTCAGAGCCCATTTAACCAGGTATGGGGTATGACAGAAACATCATGCATCGCCACAATGTTCCCTTACCAGGAGCATGATGATACTGGGTCCGTGGGGCGACTGATCCCGAACCTGGAAGCCAAGTAGGAATATCGCCATTCTATTACACACTCATTGCTAACACGATCATGTCAGACTGGTTGACAATCACGGACAGAACATATCGGCCTACAATGTTCAGGGTGAATTGTGTGTTCGTGGACCTACAATTACGCCGGGCTACTACCAAAATCCCGAGGCCAACGCAGTGTCATTTGATGAGGACGGATGGTTCAGGACAGGTGACATTGCATATTGTGATAGAATGACCCGAAAGTGGTACATAGTAGATCGAAAGAAAGAGTTGATCAAAGTACGGGGCTTTCAGGTTGCACCACCTGAAGTTGAAGCTGTGCTTTTGTCTCATCCCTACATTGTCGATGCAGCGGTCATTGGTATCACCGTTCCAGGGGCAGATACGGAGTTTCCTCGTGCATATGTTGTGCGACGCCGAAGAGAAGGACCTGCGCCAACGGAAAAAGAAATACAAAAATACGTCCAAGAGCGCCTTGCTCGCTATAAAGCATTGACTGGTGGAGTGAAATTTGTGGGTGCCATTGCGAAGAACCCCAGTGGTAAGATTCTGAAACGTGTTCTCAGGGAAGATGCCAAAAGGGAGGTAGAGGCTGGCCTAATTAAGCCTCAACTTTGAGGTTCATCATCTCGCAACTCAGTATCATAAAGTATTCCTTAGTCACACCAATGCAATGCACACCGATAAATATGAGAATGCAACAGCGTATTGATGACTCGATCCGCGATGTCGTCCGAATCTGTCGTTGATGCTATTGATTGAGTAGCATCTGCGGTTCTCATCATATCATAAGAAAAGGCATTCACAGTTGATTCCAACGTAATGATTCAGCATTAGGAGCACATGCGAGGCTCTAAAAGTGTCTATCGTAAGCTCTAGCGCAAGCATTAAATCAACAAGGGTGCAAGTGGCATGTTACTCGAGCCCCCCGGCAAATCTACCACCACATGTGGAGAATCCGCCTTTTATATATACAGCACCTGAGCTAGGTCAAGAGTCAAGAAGCTGGAACATTGAGTTTCAAATCATGAATATCATTTTGTCGTGAACGTGTCATTTTGTCCATATATAGCTTCAATCATGGAATGTGATTCAACACTCTCAAACCAAGCGGCTACGGGCCCCGTCCATCCGTGATGATCATTGCCTAACGTCTGGATTTATTAATGCAACGCTTTGTGTCGCAGGACCTATGACACTCAGCAAGCCGGACGGCGAGCCAGTCTATCGATTTTTGCTTTGATTGTATTTGCATTGTGCTTAGTCTATCTAAATATAACATTGATATTGCTTTCTATGGACATTTTCCGTCATCCTTTGTAGCATGGTCGCACCGATTTTAAACCCCTTTTCACTCGATTTTTTGTTGTAGAGGTGGTCTACCACTTGTTGTTGAAAACTTTGCCATCGACATAGTTGACCAGTTCCTTCACCGGCGCTAGGTGGTCACGCCCGGCACCAAATTGCATACCTTGGCGTAGAACTTTACGGTAATTTTTCCCAGGGGACACTTTCCCAAGCACGTACTCTTGACGGGTCTCGACGCGTGTAGGGACTGGAATGGAACGACCCACCACAGCCTCCATACCTTGCCAGGCAAAAGTGATAGCCTCTTTCGCGCCTGCTGGAATGCCGGCCTCATCAAGCATTAGAATACGGGTGTTCGGATAGTGTTTTTGGATGTACGCGGTGATGTTGGGATTATAGGCACCACCGCCACACATGAAGATTTCTGCTATTTCGAGGTCTTTCGGTGCATACCGACGGTAGTGGTCCACAATAGCCTGCGCAGTGACGCGGGTGATCGTCGCGACAACATCGTCAGGACTAAGTCCTTTTGCTTCAGCCTTGGCGATGAGCTCGTGCGCAAGGGTATCTCGGAAAACTTCACGACCCGTAGTCTTCGGCGGATCAAGTGCAAAATACTTGTGGCGAAGGAATTCGTCCACAAGCTCTTGGTCGACGGTGCCGCGGGCACCCATCTCACCATCTTTGTCGTACTCGCGTTCGCCATTTGTATAATGGCGCACTACCGCGTCAATGAAAACATTGCCAGGGCCGGTGTCGAAATCGTAGCATTCGTCCACGCCGCCGTGGGTGTCAGGCGGGATAAAGCATACGTTGGCAATACCGCCAATATTTTGACAAGCACGCAACTTGGTCGGGTGGTGTAACACGAGGGCGTCAAAAAAGGCAATTAGCGGTGCACCCTGTCGTCCGGCAGCTTGATCGCTCACGCGAAAGTCGGTCACTGCGGTGATTCCGGTGCGTGAGGCTAGGAATGAGCCTTCGGCCATCGTCAATGCGCTACGGGTCTCTCCAGGTTCGGGCATAGAGAGAAGCCAGATCGTTTGACCATGGGAGCCTAGCACATCAATGGATTCAATATCGACATTTTGATCCTTGCAGAATTGATGCACTGCAGATGCAAATGTCTCGCCGAGGATGACATTCACTTCCGATAATTCGGATGGGGATGTGTGGTTGCGCAGGATCATGTTCATGATCCGTTTCTTGATGACTGGTTCCAGTGGGATTTCTCCATACTATTACCAATGTCAATGATGCTTCACGAGAACAGTCAGTCTGTTTACCTTCAAGAGCTCAAAGTGCATCGGAGAATCGGGCGTCTCTTGGCGGAAATGACAAAGGGCACAGTCGATACCATCCTTAATTCACTGTGAGATTAATCGTCCTGCCACGATCAAAGTGGAGGACTCACCATTGACGTCCCACTGTTCAGGCCGAGGACGGTCAGGTCCAAGGCATGGCCAGAAGTACCGTTGGTCGTGCTCGAAGCCATTGTTTGATCAATACGGGAGCCTCAACGTCACAATCCGGATTTTGAAGAGGGACACACGAGTGAGGATCTCGGCTGTATTTAATGGAGGCCGAAGTCGCGGCCGGCTGAATGGTAAATAGGTGGCAAGCCCGACATTCCAATTCCGATTGCCGCGGAGAATGCTTTCGTGCTCGCGCCGGCTAAATGGGCCGACGGCAGAACGCCTATTTCGAATTTTGGCTAGGGTGCCAGGGATCAGTGTAGAACATGTTCACGCTTCAGTGAGCGCTGCTAAATGGCCAAACGCTTAAATGAGTCGTGCCAGGTCGAGTCATCCCACTCTTCTCCAGATTCTGCTGCATCCTGATTGCCGGGGAAGCCCCACCTTATATCAAGGTCTCACGAGCTTCCAGTGGTTCCGACGGATGACAAAAGACAGCGCAATAATGAGCTCAGCGGCTCCATAAAGCGGCTACACGCTTAAATGAGAAAGATCAGTATACTCGCCCCGACTTTCCCCAGAATGTCCTGCGTTCCGATGGCCCGGGAACGCCCCACATTGTATATAAAGGAATCTCGAGAGTCCGATGATTCTGAAGAATGAAAATTGGATAGGGCAACACCTAAAAATGGGATATACGACGTTGTGGAAGCGGCTTTCGCCGCGCCAGCTGAATGTTACTATCCAAATTTTCTCCCTCATTTCCATCTTCTTCGAGGGCTATGACCAAGGTGTCATGGGCGGCGTCAACTCTGCGCCTAATTATGTCACAGAGGTCGGTATCGGTAAGCCAGATGGCACAGTGACCAACACCACGCACCAGGGCGGCATTGTCAGTGTCTATTACCTGGGTGCTATCTTTGGTTGCTTTGCTGGAGGATACTTGGCTGATCGAATTGGCCGCATCAATGGTCTTCTGATGGGTGCGTCGTTCGCCTTGGTCGGCGGGGCTTTACAGAGTGCCGCTCAGAACTCGAACTTCATGATTTGTGCTCGGGTTTTGACCGGTATTGGTACCGGAGGTGAGTAGATTGTCAAGTTTCCGCACTCGCGACCGCTCACAATGGCGCAGCTTTGACTGGTATCACGCCTGTTTTGGTCTCAGAAACCTCTTCAGCGGATCATCGTGGCGGTTTTCTAGGCTATGTTTTCGTTGCAAATTGTAACATGACCCCCACCGATGTCCTTCGATAAATTCATACTCACGCTTTTTAGACCTTGGGATATCAGTCGCATATTGGATATCTTTCGGTCTCGCGTTCATCGACAACGGCTATTCCGAAGTGAGATGGCGTTTCTTGCTCGCGTTTCAATGTGTTCCAGCCTTGATCCTTCTCTGTGGCATCAAGATGTTACCCGACAGTCCCCGATACCTCGCTTCAGTGGGTCGCAAAGAAGAGGCTCGTGAGTTGTTAGATCAACTCCGTCGACACCGCGCCACCCCTCAAGAAATTGACCATGAGTTTTTCGAGATTGTGACATTGGCCGAGGAGGGAGGACGTAGCAGCTCGTTCCAATTCGCAAAAATCTTGTTTGGGCAAAGTGGAAAGATGCATCCAAATTTGGGCAGGCGAGCTTGGCTTTGTGTCTGGTTGCAGATTATGGCCTCCTGGACAGGTATCACTGTAAGTGTTTCTTTGGTGTCCAGCTGGTATTGTTCATCAAATTTTCTTAACATTAAATCCAGGCTGTCACTGCATATGCTCCGGTTCTCCTCAAGCAAGCCGGGTATAGCGAAATCACCATAAACGGTCTGGCTGGTGGTATCAACACAATTGGTATTTTTGGTACCCTCATAAGTGCCCAAATTGTCGATCGCTTGGGCCGTCGTGCCTGCCTGATCGGCGGTGCAGCCCTTTTGTTTATCGTCAATTTGATTGTGCGTCCCCACCTCTCAGGAAACTGACTTGTCTTCTTCTAACCATGTCTTAGGCTGGGGCTGTCTACGAGGGCTCGTTGCAAAATCCCGACAAGGCGGCTCAGTACGCTCCCGGGGCTGTAGCTATGTTATTCTTATTCAATCTTAGGTATGTCGAGCATCTCCAGCGTGAGCCTGTTCTATACTAATCTGTTACCCATGGTAGTTATGCTGCGACTTGGGGTACGGTCGCATTTTTGGTGCCCACAGAGATATTCCCCAGCGATCTACGGGCTCAAGGCAACGGCTTTGGTATTACCGGTTGGGCCATCGGTGTTGGGATGACTACCCTGGTCAATCCGGTCATGTTTGAGGCCCTGACAGTAAGTTTGGAACCTTTACAAAGCTTCACGTTGCATAAACGGCTAATCACCGTTTCAATAGAGCCGCACTTACTTCCTCTTTGCCGGTCTCAATCTACTTTGGATCCCCATTATCTATCTCTGTACGTCCCGCTTAGAATTCACCTTTGGAAGATCACATTTAACGATTTAGTCTACCCCGAAACATGTAATCGTTCCCTGGAATCGATCGAAACTTTGTTCTCTACGCCAAGCCCCTTCCACTGGAAGATGGAAGAGGCATTTGCATTACATGGTAATATTTTGGCGGAGCGTGGAATCAACAAGAATGTTGGTTTTGATGATGATAGAATTGATTTTGGATCATTTGACAAGCCACAAGATCAGATGATTGCCTGATGCTCTGAGACTATCTGCGAAGAAAAATTCTTTGTCGTTCAGCATTGCCGGGAAGTTTCATATCCGGATGTGTTCTGTCAGTCAGTCATCTGTTTGTGGGCTTGGGTTCAGAAGTATTAGAACAGTGGTATCCCTCCCATGAGTGATCGTGACTAAGGTCAGATTGGTATGAATGCCGCTGGAATTAGCCCCAAAGTCCGACATTGCTGATTTCATCGATGTCTTGGGCCAGCACTTGCTTGATGACCATTCAATCTTCAAAGTCTCAGCGTAGAAATTTGTGCGGGACTGCGTGTATGCTTTACTTTAGCCAATTCAAAGCCCTCTAGACGCACTTCCGTTCGTGAGTCACTTGAGTCACTCCTTTACTCCCCAAAAGGCCTCTAGCTATTGACCTCGAATCGAAGGAATAGAAAATCACGCGGACCTCTGTTTTCGAAATGGACAACAGTACTATTGATGATTATTATCTGGTGGATCATGGGTCTTTCGAACAGCTATAATGACAAGACTTGTTCGTTTCTTGCGCATAGTCATCAAAGGAAGTATATGGTTTGGGATTGCTAAGAGGTCCTTGGGTGAATCTTCGAGAAAATTGCAATAGCCTATAACCGATTTAATCCTCTTCAAATATTGATGCAAGCATGGTCCGAGATCACTGACTAAATGCGCCGTTTACATAAGAAAAAAAATTGCTCCAGGATGAACCATTCAATTTTCTATGCGATGCCCTTTTTCGCTTTCCCAGTTACCCAGTTAGGAATTATCTACCATTTCTCATCAGAACCGAATAATTTTCGATTGCTCATTCAATGCAGAACCGTGATTGATACTGTTAAAAAGGGTGACTGAATACGGATCCACAAATGATAGTGAAAAATTGTCGCTGTAAGTTAACTAGACGACTGGGCTAGAAGTAACGGTGAATTGCATTTGGTCAGAAGCTCGAGTTATCTCGATGTTAATATCAAATTTGCACTGTTTCAGTTATGGTGAATGTGATCATTTCGAGCGGACGAAAGACCTTTGTAATAACTGCATTTTCTTCGATTAACGAACTCACCTGCCCCTCTGACCAGTGATCTCGGGTTTCCGCCTCAAATGGCGCGATAAAGAGCTACGGTAGAAAGCTTGTGAACAAGCATTTGTGCACGAGGTCAAGCTTTTTGATCTTTCCAGTGCACGTGAGGTCGTCCTCTTCGTCGATCCTTGGATCCAAGGAAAAGAAAAACATGGTTATTGGCAGTAGGTGGCTACAAAAAAATGGATGCTACGAATGATTTGGTACTGAGCTACATTGGTCGTTTCCTCGATGAACAACACCAAAACATCCCCACTCGAAAGAGTACGTCAATGCAGCACCTACTACAGATAGCGCGATTGAAGAAAGTGAATACAGAAGCTTGAATGTTGAGGAAAAAAATCAGACCTAAGTCAACACAGACCCGACTCAAAACTTTGTCAACGTTGGCGTTTTTAGCGCGGACTCGTTCAATAACTGGAAAAAGGGCTTCAGTATTATACTCGACATCTTGTAACACCTTCCAACTTCAAAAAGCTGGGGCTACGGCTCGACCTCAATAGTTTCATTACCAGGAATATGCTTTTCCTCGGCAACACCATCACCCAGTAATCCTAGCTCAGTATAAATTTGGACAAGACGGTTACGGTCTTCAATGGCATTTCCGGCTTCATCGCCAAAGACCTCGTCCATCTCCTCGAGGGTAAGGTTCTTGGTTTCAGGGACAGCGAAGTAGATGAATAGTGCGCCGATGAAGCATATCAGACCGAAGAAAATGAAGGTACCGTACGTCATGGATGAAACCATGGGAGGTGTGGCTTGGCCGATCTAGTCCTTGTTAGTACTTGTAACCCGTGAAGAAGCATCCTGGAAATAAATACAGCAAAGTTATTGAGCCAGTTAGAAGAAGCACCGATAGAGATGCCCTTTGCACGGAACCCGAGCGGGAAAATCTCCGCTACAACGACCCAGGCACCTGGCTACGATAACGATAGGCGTCAGTGTATACTTATCTCTAATTGACGACTGCGTAGGGAATGACTTACGCCCCAGGAGTACCCAAAGTGGATTTCATAAATCCACACGAAAACGACAGCAACCCAGCCGGCAGCTCTGTGGGCTGCCCAGTCCTTGTTAAAAGATCCATATAGAGCAGCAACAATAATATGGGAAACGCCCATCCCAATAGCACCTGCAATAAGAACAGGCTTACGCCCAAGCTGATCAATGTACAAAACGGCAGGAATAGTGGCAAGGAACATAAGAATACCGCCGACTCCACTGGCGAGCAGCGACGTGGTATTTCCCGTGAGACCGAGATCCTTGAAGATGAACTATGAACGATCAGTATAATACAAGTTTTCGGTGTTGCTTGGATGGAGAAGTTACAGCTGCATAGTAGAGGATCGCGTTGACTCCTGACCCTGTGAAAGAACATCTTCAGCGGCTGTCCAGCGTGCCTGCCAATTTGATACCCACATTGTTGGAAAACCATAATAAAGACCGCAACAACAACTCTTTTGAACAGAGATCTGTTGGTGAGAAGGCTGACATATTGTTGGAAACCCAGTTTGAACTGATTCATAAGCCCAGGAGCCTGATATTGAGGGAATCGTGCAATCGAAGTTTCGACTTCAAAGCGATGCTGCGCCTTCATTTCTAGGTATTCAAGTTGGACCAGTTCGTTCTCAGAAGGCAGGGATCGGATCCGAGAAATGACGGCGAGACTTTCTTCGTCTCGGCCTTTGGTCATGAGCCAACGGGGACTGTGAAGCGTTAGTGATCCTTTCACACTCGCCTGAAGTGCGCTGACATACCTAGGAGGCATGAATAGAATACCAATACCAAGACCGAGTGCAGGAAGAATCTGAATACAAATGGGGACTAGCCAAGCAGCGTTAGATTGGTGCGCGCCGGTCCCTCCAATGTAGTTCGTTCCGTATCCTGACTACAAATCAGCACAGCTTGAGACAACTCGGAGTATAGCCTACCTATCCAATACGATACCATGATACCAAAGGTGATCGCAAGTTGTTGAAGGGACACAAGAGATCCTCTTAACTCTGCAGGGGCCAGTTCCGCGTTATACCTAGATGGGTTTTTAGCCGAATATTGGACGTAGCCCGCTGGATGATGTCCTTACAATGGCACAATCATAGAAAGAGTACCGACACCCATACCGGTCACAAAACGACCGCCGAGGATATAGGAGGGTCCTTTGGCACAAGCTTGGACGATGACGCCGAGCAAGAAGACAATCACGCCGCTAAATGTCGCCAACTTACGCCCAAGCCGGTCGGCGAGAACACCGTTGATGAGAACGCCAACCCAAGCACCAAGCTCAAGAATACTGTTCAGTTTTCAGTAAATGGAATGATCATCATGATTTGCCACCGGTCTGGTATGCGTACGCGGTCAAAAATCCTCTCAAAGTCGGGTTGGAGATTGATTCTGGATGCACCGTAGCGGAGAAAGAGGGCATATTCAAGATTTGTCCAAACATTCCTTGATTGTCTTCGCTCCTGGATCAGCATGGCCTCAGTAGTCAATATAATACAGAAACCAAGATATAGGACCTACAGCCATACACAAAACCACCAAGAGAAGCAAATACGGCGATAGCGAAAATTCGGAGATTCGAGAGCAGACCCTTCACTCCAGATGGCCCGGCGAGTTGGGCACGTCTTTGTGAGAGAGCATGCTGTCCCGAAGCGATTGTTGCGACCATTTTGATCAGAGAGATAGGCCTTCAGAATGTAGTTTGAGGTCCTCAGCCTCAGCACTTATACAACCTCCAAGCGGGGTATTTCTCGCACGATCATTGCCTGTGTTAGGGTAATTGTGGCGAAAGCAAACGGGAAGCACCAGTCAGGCACGGCTCAGAAGGCAATCTGCCTAAATAGCTTCCTAGCTAAATCAAAGGTAAACTTTCAATGTAGCTATTATCTGGCAGCTGACCACTTCAGCAACGCGTTTACCGTGGTCCTTGGAATTGATTGGTCGCTCGGGCGCTTGGCTAGTGCAAAGTGACCGGCAAATATCGGCGGTGACAGGGAGTAGAAAAACCGTGACTAGCAATGCATTAAGGCTGAATTGTGTGATAAGCTGAGAAATCCCTTACCCCTAATTTACCAACTGACTGGGAAAGTCGTATAATCTAGGTTTACAGGTCGCCGCTCCGTCTCTGGAAACGGGTTCACAATAGGTCTGCACTTTTAGAGATGGAGAGGCCGTGCAACATGTGTGCGGCTCCCACGACGTAGCTATATGACATAAAATCCAAACGGTGTATCCGCTAGCAGAGACTGTCGCTGAGGAGCATATATATTCAGGATAGAAGGCATACTCGTGGGTCCCACACTAACCCAGAGTCTCGAAGGTGGGGTAAAAGCTTAACGCTTGTGACCTGAACTTGCCCGCCCAGATGTCACTGTTCATGTCCCACAGCGAACCACTGGGTGCATGAATTTGGTCGTGCTTCCCAATAAGACGAATAATCTCGCAGTTCGCGGGCTAAAGTTACACGGTCTGAAAATCTAGATTGGTACAGGGCGAACATTGTGATTAGATACTGTGCTTGCCTTGCTATTGAAACATCGAGATATTCGCTAGGTCCTCAACAAGAAATTGAGATTCCAGCAGAGGAAAATGGGATTATGCAATACCCTTTCCAAGGAAAAGGTTGAGACATGCCACGGAGCAGTGCAACGAACCACATAATTCAATAATTGAAGTACGGACAGCTCGATGGCAGTCTGTCAGCGCAGACTGGGTAACACCAACAAGAAGACGCACACACTCACGTACTGAGAGAAGGCTATGAAGGTTGTCGCGGCCATTTCATATGAAAGTTATTCACATGAACATCTTGAAACGCCAAATTCTTGAGAACCGGAATGAATTGGGTAAATGCGTAGTCTATCTCCAACTCTGTCCTAGGTGCATCATGCACCTCAAGCCTCTGTCATGCGTGAGGCCACACATTGTGCTATTCTGTCACAGGTTCTCCCTCCATATTATCTATTTTGCAGGTTGGGCAAACCCATCCAACATAACCTGATGTCTAACAATTTCGAAAGATGCCGTTGGTAATTTGCGTCCAACATCCACCTGAAGACCATAGGCACCAGGATATGACACCAAGTCCACCATTTTCCGCAGTTCAAGCAACTGAATACAATGTGACGGCAATCTCAATCTCACACGTCTGCTTAGGCTTGATTTCCTTGACTCTTCGATAGCCGACCAACGTCCGCATTGGATCAGGCGTGCCACATAATCCGACATCACGTCTTCGGTATTAGCGAGGGCGAGAGTCAAAGTGTCGAACAGAGCAGTGTCCACTTTTGCTATTGTGAAAGCACGCATAGCCAGCGTGGATGTGCTATACGGTTCGGAGCTGCGGTTCTTTCAGGTGACTTGAAAGCCTTTCTAATGAAGCCCAAGACCGCATGGCAATTCAGCATCCTTATAATATCGAGATGTCCGCCCAGGGTTGTCACCGCTGGGCTGTAGCGACATGTCTGTCGTTGCCACATCTGCGACATAGTTTGCCGGATAATGTTAACCGAGAGCCGGCCAGCCGGAGCTTTCCTTCCAGTCCGGAAATCGAACACAGCAGCACCTCAGCTTGAACCGGATACCCCGCCCAAAGCAATGCCCCAAGATAATCGTTTGATAGCAAAGTCAAGCCATCGAGTTGTCCTCCACCAAATTGCACGAAGATCATTGGCTCACCAACTTGCCCCGGTCTCTATATCAATTCCAACTGGTTTTCAGGTCAATTGACAGTCATGTGGTCATAGTCCTCGGCCTCAATTGTGTTGTCAATTCCTGCAGCGTAAAACACAAAATCAGATCATTTGACTGCCTTCACAGCGGCGCCAAAACCAATAGTATTGGTTGCATTGATCTCGGCGCCTTTGAAATTTTCTGCGCCCTAAATCATCGTCCGTATGTACCTGGCGGTGCTCTGTAGCTGGGTAGTGGCATCAGCGTACGGTCCGATCAAAGCCACCGAATTATTGGATGCCAAAGGAAGGATATTGCTGTTTTCGAGCAGGACGGTTACCTCTACTGCAGCCTCTTGGGCCAAGTCTTGAGCAGCTGAGGTTCTGACGTCCGACCAACCCAGAGACCCATGCAGCTGGTCTTCGAGCAGGTCAAAGTAATTAAGTTTGATCAATGAAGATTAACTTGTGATCACGGCCTGGTCCAGGGCCTTATCATTGTCAGCCTTTGTGTGAGAGAGGTGAGCTCAAGTAATTTGGAAAGACTGAACCACAGTTGAGGTCGGTCCCAGCATTCAAACCGACAGCTGCTGCTTCAGCGCCAGTGCATGTACAATTATGACTGAGATAAATATAGTCGATCACGCCACAGTCTGATTTTATCAGTGACCTGTTGCCTCCTAGCTCCAGTGATCACGCAGGATTGTCTGGATTAAATACGAATCGGCACAGCTAGGACTCCGTTGACGGCGTTATAACTGCAATTTGTCGCGTCGGCTTTCGCGTCGCGGGTGCACGACCGGAGACAAGGCAAGTAATACTCGGAAAGATCCCGGACGGAGACACTAGCATCAAAAATATGACGCGTGAGTTTTCCCCAGGCCTCGAGATTATATGCGGCGAAGTGCTTGCATGTCGCAAGCACTCTTGGGTGTGCGGGCTCCGGGCCCAATACCATTCGGCAAACCGTCGGAAAATTATCTTCACCAACAGTCTCTTGACTACGACCCAAAGAGGGTCTTGAACGGGTTGATGTTAGGCGTCCAAAAGTCGAAATCAAATTGATCCGTGTTGCGCACGGCCCTCTTCAATGGTCGCGGTGGCGACTTGTTTCACCAGGTGATGGAAACGAGGTTGCGCAGCCCAAGGGTCCACTTTCGGCTAAATGCACGCCAGGGGAACCGGCGACACTATGCAGACCCTCACTTCACCAGTTACATTTAGGTACTCCAAGGCGTGGTACACCAGGAGAATCGTATTTTGTGTTATACATTCTCTCCTCGACCATCATGGAAGCTACATGGGACTTGGCCCTCGTGAGCACATTTTTAGATGTGTCGCATACTGCCAACCCACTTAAAGGTCCTGTGGTGCAGTCCGAAAAGGCACTAACGGTCATAGCTCTGCTGGCAAGAAGCGTCATGCTAGAAAGAATAGGCTTTATTTCCATGGGGCATATACAAACAGACCATCTTATGCTTGGATGGAGATTGGTTCCGTTCTCTTAAACAAAATTTGGTCAGAATCCACATTTGTACCCTATCCTCCGTTCCCAAAACTTCAATCAAGGACTTGAACGGTGGAATAAGGTCATTGGGTCTCTACAATCACATTTAGCCGTAGTCAGATGCTATTTGCCCTCTGTCTAGGAATCGCCGAGTTACCACCACTCTTACAATTAAAGAAGCAATGTACGGCTCAAACTTACCTGATGACGTGTAGTTTGATAGGGAAGCTGATATTAGCTGAGTCTCTCCGCAAAAGGCGGTGGCATCAAGAACTAAATAGCCTGAATTGAGATTTGATGGAGAATCCAATGTAACCTGGCCTAACAAAATGCGGGGTTGGGGTAGGTGGGGCATCTGGTCATCCTCTCCGAAAATTAACTCTATGAATATGATGATGGGGGCTCCCTCACAAATTGAGTGATAGGATGTTCTGACTCTTCGCCACCAACGATAAATTACGGAAACAGCGCACATATTGATCAAGCAAGTGCTGTTGACGGATAGAGAAGAGCAAGTCCAGACTTCTAATGTATCAGGGGATCAAATTATTCGAGGAGAATGATAAATGATCTCGATTGACTTATCTTCCATAGCGGCTTGTAAATCTCTACAACTATAGTAATACTCCCTAGGAAGCACAATGATCGTGATCGGAGACTCATGAGGAGCAAGTGATATTGGGAACCACTTTCACTTCCCTAGTTCAGTAAAATGTAAGCGAGTGTCCAAGCAAGAAGACAGTTGGCCGAACTATAGCGGAATGGCGCTAAACCGTAAGAATGAGGAAGTATTCACTATTTTGCCCTTCTTTGAATCATAAGGCTTGAAACTAAATCTACATAAGTCAAGGATGGCGTGATATATTATGCTTTTCTCATCCGGAGCCCCTCCCTGTGCCTTTCACTCTTGGGTTAAGTCTTGAGCCTCATGTTTAGTTTAATTACTGTCAAACAACGTTTCAATCTCCCAAAATTCGCTCTCAATACTTTGCATTTGGCCATCCCATTTCATCTGGTCGACAGACTATCTAGTCTGTTACCGACCAAGACGAAAAGAATTCGTGTGTCATTAACAGAGGATAAACTGGAGAGGGGAAGGAGAGAGAAAGAAGAGAAAAAGAGGAAACTCAGATGAGTGATTGATATTCAAGAAAGCTATAGTCGACTCTGGATACAAGACGTCGCGCGAGGAATAGTATCAAAAAGAACCGCCACAGATGCCGACAGTCATGAAATTTAGGCTTTGCAAGCCTTAACAATGTCTTGCACAATCTTGCCATTCGCCCAGACCTCTTTGCTGAAAGACTTTAGGGTGCCCTCAGTCATCGCATTCCAGAAAGCGGCAGCTTTGGTGGAGGTAGCCTTGCTACACTTGCCAACGACTGAGGCATCGGCTCCCATAGGTAGACCAAATATATCAAATGGGGCTGAATATGGGTCTTTGATAATATCGTAGACAGAAAGAACCACGTTGCTAGCATGGTCGACGACCAAAGCAGCACGGGCAACGTTTGCCACGCTAATAATGTCTAAGATGAAGCTTACTTTTTCAATATCGCCGGCCTTCTTCTGCTCCTTGCCGATTTTCGTGATATTCTTCATTTGCTCGGTCGTGTCTGCAATCATAAAACTGGGCGGGCTGTACGCGGTGGCGATATCTGCACCGGAGGTATCCATGACCCCCAGACGCATCTCCGTAAAACTTCCGAGCATAGCAGTCTGAAGTGCGGTGATGTTGGGGACTGCAGCGTCGATCACAGACTTGAGGTTAGGAACCTTAATGGCATCATCGGCAGCATTTTATTGCCAGTTGCGGTACACTCCGCCGTGGAGCTTGTTTCATTGACTACAGTGGCCTAGCATTAGGCAGGGACAAGGAGCGTCTTCCGGATCTCCCGATGTATTTTCCCGCACTTTCCAGTCTTTGAGGACACCGTAATCGTTCTGAATCGTGTTATAAAACCCATCTTCATCGCGTACCGTATATGTGATAGTGACAACGCCCTGCCCGAGTTGTCCCTGTATAACGGTCATCTCAGTACAAGCACAATTGCCACTGCCACCGTCTGCTTTGTCCATTGTCAATTTATAGTCCATGTATTTTCTTCCATCGACCCACATAAACTTCTCAAGGGAGTCGTTGGTGTTGTCCTTGATCCACTCGGAATGATAACTGAACTAGAAGCAGATTAGGTTGATTGCAACAGCATCAGAAGGGTTTGAAACTAACATATTTGTCATAGCTTGCAGATGCATCTTTTTAGTTTTGCGGAACTGTGGGGAATATTTTGAGCAAAATCCAAACAAAAGCCCGAGACCGACACTCTATATCGATAGAATCGATGTCAGACTGGAGCTTATCGAGACTGTCCGGCCAATTGTCGGCAGGACATCTCTTAGGAAGATCGGCTAGTTGAAGTTCCTTGGCCTCTTCAGAGTCGGGATCCAAGCCCAGGCTCCACTGTTCAAGGTCGACAGCCCAGTCAGTGAATCCGCCAAAGTTGAGCCCTTTGAGCCAGTCAATGCGTTCACTCTTGGTCATCGGCCATGTACGCCACCTAACTAGTGACGTTGCCATTGGTACCGTGAATCATCATATCTGAAGTTGATTCCTTATCATTCCATACGCGGCCCTTGTAGCATTCCCGGCCTACGTTCACGTTTGATGTGATATCATTTCGCTCAGCACTTGAGATATATCCAGAGGCGTTGGTACACGGTCTAGCCTCGGCCATAGAAAACATTTTAAAGGAACTGCTTTATTTGCACATGGGGCCAGTGCAACTTGGGTCGATCATACCAAAGTTGCGGTCGTAGCTCGGAATTCCGACAAGGACTTTGTTTGCGGGTACACCGGCCTTCGTGATCATCACAGGCGAGTTCTTATTGATATGCGAACGGAGATTGCCTTCGGTCGCATAACCAAATTCTGCGTGGGCATTGCCATAATATATATATGATCAGTAAAGTTCATCGATCGTGAAGACAGGTGTTAAACCCACCCCACTGTCCACAAAGGTCATAAGTCATGAAGATGAAGTATGACAAATAATCGGTCATTTTGTTAATCGGAAATACGTTTAGATACCAGTAGGGAGCTGGGAAAGCGATTAAAAGGGATTTATGACGAACCTTGCTCTTCATTAGCTTCAAGAAAGTAAGATAAGTGTTCGTCTCATCACCGGTGCCTGGAGGGACACCAGGGATATCGGTAGCCTCCGCATACTCCAATCAAAGTCAATACCGTCTCAAACATTATACTTCTTGAAGAAAGCGACTTTGTTCGTCGCATACTTGTCCCGATTTCTAGGCTTGAAGACATCACGGTATCGCTGGAAAGTTGCGGCGTCAGTCGACCCAGCCCAACCTCCAAATGAAAGGACCTTTTTGTAGGCTGTGCTATTTTTGACGAATTTTTCGAACTGCGCTTCATTTCCATCATTGTTAAAGCAATGTCGAAGTCGGCAGTCAGTCCAGTAAAAGCGAAGTGCCCATGAGTTAAGGATGTACCGTTGATCTCAGTAACATCCAGATTTAGACACGCGCGTTTGAGGTTGAAGACTTCATAATAATCAAAATGAAGGAACTTATTTGGAGCATACTCATTGTTGACAATCTCTGTGCCGCAGTTGGAGATTCATCCGTTTTAACCAGTCAGAAAGGCTCCTGGAGCATTTCTCTTGCCGGCTGATTTGAAACAGAACTCATTTTAGTACCGCAGAAGCCCCACTCGTAGCAGCATACATTCAAAGGGTAGGTGTTGAGCTTAGTGAGGTTCTAGCCATTATATCGCCCAGATGGAGCCTTAGTACCAGGCTTCTGAGGATCACATGCCGCATTACCGAGCGGAGCTGGCATAGGCGTGTTATCTTCGCTCAAAGATCTGATTTGGTCTTATTTTAGATAGTTCGTATCACAGCCAGCCCATGCCTAGGTGTTTTTGTTGAAGGTATAGATATCATCCTGGGTAATAGCAAACACAGCTGCAATATCAGCACAATTATCATTAGGCTAAATAGTATAAGTGAAACAGGTTCCATCCGCCTAAGGCTTAGGAGTGTAATCAGGAAGAGTGCCTGCTGAGCAGCAAATATGCTATTGAGCCTTCAAACTCGAGCAAAGCTCAGAATCGGAGTTGTACTCGGTGAAGTCGGCTCCCGATATTCCGCGGCGGCTTACTAATGAGCCATAGCCATCTCCCTGTTTGACTTATATAGTCCTACAGTCACCCCGGGCAGCGATATGATTCTTGACAGATAAGAAGATTCCCGACTGCTTGCTGACTCCCGAGAATGTCAAAGTGGTGATTTTTTTCTTATGGAGTCTTGACCGTTTGCGCTAAGACTTTTGCTAGGCGTATAGCTCATCAGGTCATCAGGTCGACCCCTGACCTGATGACCTGATGACCCACGTTTGGTTATGCCCTGTAATTACTGGTAATTACTAGTAGTTCACACCGGAAATTGAAAATTTTGAAACTTCCATTTTGGTTATGTGACTACGAAAAGCTCATCAGGTCGAAATTGGACCCACTTTTGCTTTTTGACCACGCCTTGAAGGCGCGTTGGACATCCTCAAGCTCATCCAATGAATCCACGATATATGGTCCGATAGTCGTGTCTTGCTTTGAGCTCGAGTTGCATGATTAGATTGTTTGAGATCCGCCCTCAAGACTTTTGGTAAAGCTGTCAAGGTATGGGCCAACGCTGCTTAGATAGACATCCGTTCCGGTATAAAGCGTAGCGACGGTTTCTCCAACCTTTGACAGAACAGCAGTGGAGCCACACAAGGCAGCATTAGTTATGTAGGATGCTAGATTCTTAACCCTAGCATTGGCGTCATTGCTAGCTTTGATCGCACCAGCAGGGCCCACTTAAACGATCACGACGAGAAAGAGAAAGTTGGCGACCTGAAAAGACCACCAGGTCGTCGTTTAGGCGGACGTTATTAAAAAAATCTCGAATTTTGTTACGACTAACCGTCCTCCTGCAAGTGAAGGTTTGGGGGCGACCCCAACCCTTTTGCCGATCTGGTGATACGTATTTCTTCATTTGGAATAATCGATGAAATTGACAATCATATATTTATTGTGCCATTAACAGGTTTACCCATCAACACCATTACTTTGTTACGCTTATTGCTCGATATCCACAGGTACATGCAAAAATAATTATCTTATGCGCTGTACTTCTTCACAAATTCAATCAATGCCTGGTCCACTTCCTTGGGGTGAGAAGCACTCAAGAAATGAGCACCACCTGGAACAGTCACAAGACGCGCGTCAGGAGAGTTCACAAATAGCTTGATCTCGCGCTCGGCGTTGGCGACAGAGTAGACAACATCCTTGGTTCCCTGCAGGAATGGTAAGTTAGTGTTTCTTCTCGGATACAAAAGCGAGACTTGGGCGAATAGGAAAAACAGATACAATAACATACATGCAACCACATCACGGGGCATCGCACATCAAATAGCCTCAGGTGCAGGCCATCCCTATCTCTCAAGTTGATAGATGCCATGCGAATGCGACGCCTGCCATCGTCGCCTTGATAATTTTGGCGTATGGCTTTGCGCCAGTATTCGCGAACATCAGCAGGACAGTCATCTTTACCGAAGCCGATGTCAATCAAGAAATCGCAGAACTTCAGGTCGGGCTTAAACTGAGGTGTGGGCTCCTGGGTAGTCCACTTCTCAATGTCGGCAGTCAACAGTTTTGGCGCGTCCCAGCAGTTGAGATTGCGGGTTGCGGCGGTCTCAGCATCCAATGATGTGCCCAAGGGGATGATGCCAGCGATCTGAATACCCATGTGTCAGCATAATGGTTTCTTAGAATGATCAAGATTGCAAGGGTTTATTCACCTTCTCCGGCCGCATCAGCGCCATGCGCACTGCAATCCAGCCACCTTGACTTGTGCCGAGTACAAAAGCCTTATCGATGTTCAGGGCGTCAAGGACTTGCAGATTCATCTCAGCAGTATCCCAATACGTCCAGTTCTCGCGCTTTGTGCGTGTCTGGCCGTGACCGAGAAGCTCAATGGCAAGCAGATTCATTGTGTCGGTCAGCTCCTTGTTAGCGTACTGCTCGCGGTACAGCTCTGCAGAGGTGGTAAATGAATTAACGAGAACCAAGGTTGGCCTTCTCGGATCGTAAGGGTGAGGCATCTGGTAAGATGCCTCAATACCACCGAGGTGGGGGACATGAACAGTTTGGGTGGTAGACATGACGGAGGGAAGTGCACAATAGTTACGAAGAATGGCAGATGAAGGTGGTAGACAGGAAATGGTTGTATTCGAGTTTGCGCCAAACAAGGCCCAATTTTAAAATTCTATCGGGGTCAACTAGGAGGCTATATAAGCTACCGTCCATGGTTGATGAGCTCATGCTTAGGCCGACTATTTTACAGCCCCGCATGAACAACCGTGGTTCACAATAGATCATCGGCTTCTGTTCTCCGAATACCGGAGGATCCGAAAGTCTCGAGCTACTCACGACTAACACTTATGACGTTTGGTCTGTTTCAATCCCGTTTATGTACTTTTAAGCTCACGGTCTCCCGCGATAGACTAACAATTCTGATGGTTTTGTCGCGAATGCAGCAACGGTTTAAAACAATCGGATATCTGCAAGCAGAGTGATTAAGCTACTCCACATTCTGTTGTGTCCAAAACTTTGTTTATGATCTACGGAGGAGTTCCTCTATGGGTAAATAGCTCGTTGTACGGGGTAAATTGGTCATCGTATCCCCGCAGTAAGTTGGAATTTAATTTTTGAGATCCCCGCTTCAGTTGACTACATCCCCACCTCAGTTGCCTATATCCCCGCTCCAATCGCCTATATCCCCGCGCTAGTGGTTGAGCCTTACAGGAAAGACGATAAATGATGATCCGTGTTACAGACCAAGACGAAAGGGAATTCGTGTATTATAGACAGAGAAAGTAGACTGGAGAGAGGAAGAAGAGAGAAAGAAGAAAACGAGCAGCTTTGAAACAAACCCTTTCTATCCCAAATCCCCAATCGGGTTAGTCCAGCGGCTCTTCCCAGACTCAGTCCTCAAGATAGTCATGCGACGCAAGCTCAATCCAGTCGTCAAAAACGGATCACGGCTTCCGCTAAAAGGGCTTCATGCAATACTCAATTGCCGGATGGTTCGGTCGGGATCGTTGTTCGAACATCCGATCTCAATCACTATCACTATATGAGCAACTCAAGTCACACTGTTCAAGATGTACATAACATACTCAAATAAGGCTTCGGGGTCCGGTACATTACAAGTGTACAATGTTGAAACAGTATTTTATCATGTGCGGACCACGTCCCTTTTACGTCAAATTTCACTCTACACTAGGCGACCGGAAACTAAATAACCCACAACGAAAAGAACACTGGCCGGGATCACACGGCTATTGTCCCGACCTAATATAACTCGAAATTTGGGAAACTAATCGGATGGGATTTCTACTGCCCAAGCAAATCAAATTCGGTGATAATTTACTCTTAATCAGATTCTAAAGTGTGAGAGAGAGAATTTCAGTAGACTCTTTTTTATCCCCATACGGCGAAATGTTAGTCGGCAGTGGTCGTTAGAGATATATATATATAGAAGATGTCGCAAGCAAAAATTAGGTTCTAAATAGGCCTGAGGTTAGTAGTCATAGTCCTGCATAATAGATATATCAAGGTGAGAGACGATTTGACCGGATGAGAATGATAATAATGATGTTAATAATAAATAATGTCCGAAATAGGCTATGAAATTGTATCGATCAAATACAGGAAGGCAATTTTGAACTATTCACACCACTTAAATACATCGAGTGTTGGTCATAGTGGGAAAATTTATGGATCTTCAGCGAAGGGAAGCCAAAAATTTGGCATCAACATGATATCCCTAAGCCCGGCTGGAACGTTCGCATCGAAAATGGTGCCTGTATCGAATGGTGCGTACATGTTTTGTTGGAAATCGGCCAGCGGTGAATTGAAGCTCTCCGAAACCACTTCGTTAGTAGCTGGTTGCAGCTCATCGGGCCCATCGATTTCTTGTTGGCTGACTGGGATCGAAAGTTCTTCTTTGTCATCGTAGCTGGAAGAAAGAAATTCGAAGAGTTTAACAGCCCAGCTCCCTGGGTCCCAGAAATCAGATGCCTGGTTCAACACAATCAGACAGTTATCGAGTGACGCCCGGGCTTTTTCAGCCGAGTCGGCATCAGAATGACGCCACTGACGGTAAAAAATAATGCCTGCAAGGAAGAATGCAGGGAATAGTTCGTGTGGAAATCCGTTCAGAGCAGAATTGGTCATTATTGTGAAAGCAGTAGATGCTATACCAGACGCTGCTGATTCTGCAATCGCTGTGGAACGATCAGTACTGCAAGGCATTTGAGCTTGGGAGGATGAGACTCTTTCCGGCTTCAACATATGTAGCAGTATGACATGATAGTGGAACATAATCTTGAAAATCACAGAAAACTTGGATGTGGGAGACTTCTGCTGAACCCAATTTATCGATTTCGGGAGATCTGATTGCCAGTCCGATAGTAGTTGATGCAGCTGCGCCACTGTGGCTGTACTTTCCCCGGGCCCAAAACGACTGAGCAGGATCCGTCGTAGAAGAAGAGACAATTTGGAGATTTGAATTTGGTAATGAGCAGAGTGCTTGCAGTGACAATCGGTCTGTGGCTGATGGGAGCACGTTACGAAGCTTTCAAAATCTTGGCATGTTAAGGGCTCTGTGTCGCAAAGAGACATATTAACTCTAAATGAACGGCCGAGCAATGCAGACGTATATGCGTCTCGTATGACCAGGTTCCACCACACCCTTCTCAGTAAACTCGTGATTTCTCTGAAGTGCGAGTGAGTATATGTAGCAGCCCGATGTAGACCGAGTGACACTGCGATTGTCACTCCAAAGCCGGTCCAACTTCCCGGGTTCCAGTAGCTTTGTATATGTGGTCCGTAGAAGCTAAGCATCAAAGCTGCTTGGAGTAAGACAATCTTGTCCGAGTGATATCCCACTGTAAACAAGACCTTAGCTTTTTCGTAGTAAAAATGCCGTGCTTCGAATCTCGAGTTGAACCCCGATCGATGGATCACTGCATCATCACAGAAAGTAGCACCAATGAAACAAACGGCGTGAAGGATTATCCAGGGGAGCTTTTGTTCACGGTAATCTCTTTCTAATTGAGACTTCTCCACTATTGAACATAGTGGATGGAATCTCTCAAGATAAGCCGAGATGAGAGCATCCGATATAGCCCCGTCGGGGTAGTCAAATGCGCCCTTCGCCTTTAAGTATGCGACGTCTGTTTCTGCCAGATGTCCAGGAGGTTGGGTGGCCCCGCCCAAAGAGGCAGTCTTATCGTAGATCTGGCGATTTGCGTTGTGGAGCTTGGGTCTCTCGCCGTGTTTCAACTCTTCAAGAGCGAATGTAAATGGTGATGGTTCGCCAAAGACTATAATTCCAGGCCTTTCCGATTTGTTCGCGCCCTGTTGTCTTAGAAAGGCCTCGAACATACCTACCAGCGATTCTTCTGGGGATTGCGAAGCTCTAGATGCACGACTGTGATCAGGATCTCCAATGAAAGGCTCTGAAATTGTTGGGGCATCTGGTGGGAAATGAGTTGGCGACTCATGTGGCGAAGAGGGGGTGTCAAGGTTTGAAAATCTCTCTGGCTGCAAATTGTCATTTGAGCCTTCCACGCGCATAATTTGGGCTTTTTCTGGGTCCAGATTTCTCTTTTGTGTCCCTTTAGTCGTGTTGGGATGTCGTTTTGATCTGTCTTGTAAAGGCAGTTCGCCCAGTTCCAGATGTCTTCGGGCTTTTTTCCTATCGTAGATTCCTCTCTTAGAAACGATCAATGCACAGTCGTCAACCTGGTCCATGCGGCAGCGACTGCAAGGTACCCCCGCTTGCGCTGCATCGCATTTCACTTTACGTTGGTTACATCTGTGACAGGCCTTCGAGGCTCTATGTCGTCCGCTCATGTTCCCGTCGGGCATATTGACGATGATAGGGACTGGACAAGGCAAAGAGACAAGTTAGGGAATGAAAGCAAACCCGTATGTGCCGCTTTAATAGGGATATTGAATATCGCAAATGACTGTAGAACAAACGTGGTTATTCTGAGTTATCGGACCATACGAGGAGCGTTCGAAGCTCCACGTGATCTAGGAACAGTTGTCACATACGGAAAGTGGCACCTTAACGTGGTTCACAAGCGAGTGACGCGCCCAAGCGAGTGACGCACCCACCCATTTTCTCGCGTCTCCGCGCGTCCATTCATCTTCTATCAAGCACCATGCCTCCAATTCGCGTCAGATCAAGCCAAGATTCTATCCAGCAAGAGGGCCGTATATCAATTGCTATACAGGCTATTCAGAATAAAGAAATCAGTTCTATACGCGAGACGGCACGTCGTTTTAATGTGCCTGAAGCTACGCTCCGCCGTCGACTACGCGGTACTACAAATCGCGCTGAAACTCGCGCGAATAGTCTCAAACTGACAGATATTGAAGAAGAGACGCTTCAAAAACGGATTCTATCGCTCGATCTACGCGGAGCAGCCCCTACACAAGCTCATGTACGAGATATGGCGAATATTCTCCTTGCAACGCGCGGTTCTACCCCCATCCAAACTGTTGGCAAAAATTGGGTATATAACTTTATTAAACGACGCCCAGAACTTAAATCTCGCTTTTCCCGACGATACAATTACCAGCGAGCAGAACAAGAGGATCCAAAGATCATTCGAGCGTGGTTTAACCTCGTACAAGCCATAATTCAGCAATACGGTATCCTACCAGACGATATCTATAATTTTGACGAGACTGGCTTCGCGATGGGCCTCTGTACGGCCCAAAAAGTGATCACTCGATCAGAATACTACGGTCGGAGATCAGTTTTACAGCCAGGAAACCGCGAGTGGGTAACTGCGATCGAGTCAATTAACGCTTCGGGGTGGGCGCTTCCACCAACGCTTATCTTTAAAGGCAAGCTATACAATCAAGCATGGTTTAAAGACCTTCCACCCGACTGGCGCTTCGAAGTTAGTGCAAATGGATGGACAACCGACGAGATAGGCCTTCGCTGGCTTCAAAAACAGTTTATTCCGTCAACAAATCATCGTACGCGTGGACGATATCGCCTTCTAGTCCTTGACGGACACGGAAGTCATCTAACGCCAGAGTTCGATCAAATCTGCGCGGATCATGATATTATTCCGATCTGTATGCCGCCGCATTCCTCGCATCTACTTCAGCCTCTTGATATCGGATGTTTCGCTGTATTGAAGCGTTCGTACGGCGGTTTAATCGACCAAAAGATGCGGCTCGGGATTAACCATATCGACAAACTTGACTTCCTTTTTACATACCCACAAGCTCGCGTCGACGCCTATAAACCAACTACAATACAAAATAGCTTCCGAGCAGCAGGATTAGTACCAATTGATCCTGAACAAGTGCTATCAAAGCTAAATATTCAACTTCGGACGCCGACACCTCCCATAAGCCGCGGTAGTCAATCAAGCGCGTTTTACCCACATACGCCCGCGAATGTCGACGAGCTTTTGAAGCAAGCATCCTCAATCAAAGCTTTCTTAAAGCGACGCTCAAAAAGTCCGCCATCACCTTCGCAAACTGCGTTAAACCAGCTTATCAAAGGCTGTCAGATCGCAATGCAAAACGGTATCCTTCTCGAGCAAGAAAATAAGCAGCTACGTGCCGCAAACGCTACGCAAAAGCAAAAGCGTGCTCGTAAGAACAGATGGATAGCCCACGATGACGGTCTATCCGTACGAGAAGCATTAGAGCTCGAGGAAGCTCATGAAGAGCCCCCTCAGGTAATACTAGCTCCACCAAGCCTACTACCGCGGGACACACAGGCACCGAAGACGCGACGTCCACCCCAATGTACCATTTGCGGACAGATCGGACATAAAAGGAATGCATGTAAAGCTAGAGAATAATCAATATAAAGGCGTTGTGGTTGATTAATATGCATAAAAGTGTAGAAAAAATGGGTGGGTGCGTCACTCGCTTGGGCGCGTCACTCGCTTGTGAACCACGTTATTAAGAATCGAGTATTATATAATCCCCGGACGATAATTTATAGGGAGGGATCGGCATGCAAATAAAATACAGTTTCCGACCGGTATAGCCATATGCAGGACTGGGACACCCGCAGCGAAGGACATACACGGACACTTATTCATGGAACTAGATTACTTACTCGTGATCTATCCTACATTGTCAGATGGAACCACCTATGCCATTATTCGCTGTTTGACTCTATTTACAACCACCTGTACCAAGGGGCGCTACCTCGGTACTGACCTTCTTGGCGCTCTGTCTAGCACATTCTGCAGGACGACTCTCAACCCGACGCCCTGTAAAACCTAGCGGGCTAGGAGGCGGTACGGTCGCAAGTCACAGTCCCGAAATCTGCAGTCAGTGCCCGGAAAGGCGTATTCAGCCTGCTCAGCACACATACCTGTTGTTCCTCGTAGCAACAGACCGTTACGTATTACTTGCGCGCACTTACTCGCAGTGACCAGTTAGCAACGAATAACAAGACTATAGCAGCCAAATCTCGCCCCAATTTTCGGGTTCCAAAAGTTTCTCAACTCCGTGGCTCCGATCGAATCGAAGGAAGTCCATATACTTGATTGGGTTGCGTTGCCGCCGCCAAGATGGATGACCCATCCATATAGCCGCGGCTACTACGGCTATGCACTTCCCGATGGCACACTAAAGCGACTATACCGGGCTTGCGAAGTAATACGAGGCTCATTGCTACTTGGTGATCGGTGATATCTTCCAAAGAGAAGGATGTGGGGTAAACCCGGGGGCCGTGGAGGCGCGGGGAAGCTCCCTTATCCTCAATGCCATACACCTGTGCTTGTAGCCGCATTTTGTTTTATATAGGACAGAGGCCCAGTGAACTAAGCCCTCGATTGTCTGCGACACTCCTTGAAACAATCTGTCATTGTTTTCTCTCATTTATACTTCCAATCAGAAGCTTTCACTCTCTGTGCCTCACTATGGGCTCCCTGGACCACACTATGCAGTCAAAGTTGGATGCAGTCGTCGTTGGTGCAGGTTTTGCGGGGATTTACATGTGCAAGAAGTTGGTTGATCAGGGCCTCTCGGTTAGATTGATCGAGGCCGCATCTGATGTCGGCGGTACTTGGTATTGGAATCGATACCCTGGAGCCATGAGCGAGTATATTTGATCCAACTTTTGCGAACGTTGTTCAGCCATTAATGAAGCATAGCACCAATTCCCACTTGTATCGTTATTCATGGGATCAGGAAGATCTCCAGCAGTATCCGTGGTCGCGCACCTACCTTCGTCAGCCTGAAATCCTAAAGTATCTGGAACACGTTGTTGAGCGTCACAAACTGCGTCAATACATGCAATTCAATACAATGATGAGCGGCGCGGAATGGAACCCCGATACCAACCTATGGACAGTTCAGACCAGTAGCGGTCCGAACCTGGAGGCCAAGTATTTAGTCACTGGAATTGGCCTGCTCTCCAAGCAGAATTTTCCAGATTTTCCTGGCATCGATAAATACAAGGGCGAGCTATATCACAGCGGCGCGTGGCCTAGGCAGCATGACTTCAAGGGAAAGTGTGTCGGAATTATTGGAAACGGGTCCACGGGTGTTCAGATCATCACCGACATCGCCGATGAAGTCAAACAATTGGTCTGCTTTCAACGCACACCTCAATACGTTGTTCCATCAGGAGACAAGGTTGCCACTCCCGAGCATCGTGCTGAGGTCAATGCGAACTACGATGCGATCTGGAAGCAGGCCAAAGAGAGTGCTTTCGCCTTCGGGTTTGAGGAAAGCACCACCCCTTTAATGAGCGTGGGCAGAGAAGAACGCGAGAGAGTGTTTGAAGACGCATGGCAGAAAGGGAACGGGTTCAGATTCATGTTTGGCACGTTCTCCGACATCCTGACTAATGAAGAAGCGAACGAGGAAGCTGCTCAATTCATCCGCGGCAAGATTCGGGGCAGAGTCAACGATCCCGAGAAGGCTCGCAAATTGACACCAACCGAGTTTTATGCAAGACGCCCTCTGTGCGACACTGGGTATTACGAGAAGTTTAACCATGAACATGTCAATATCGTTGATCTCAAGGAAGCCCCAATCGCAGAATTCACCGAAAGGGGCATCAAGACTGCTGATGGGACCGAGCATGAGCTTGACGCGGTAGTCTTTGCCACTGGCTTCGATGCCGTTGACGGCAACTACACTAGCATTGCTATCAAGGGAACGAAGGGCGAGACCTTGAAGCAGCGTTGGGCCGACGGTGCGACCTCGTACCTCGGAATTTCTATCCCCGGCTTTCCCAACCTGTTCATGATCCTGGGACCCAACGGGCCCTTCACCAACCTGCCACCTAGTATCGAGACGCAAGTTGAGTTCATCAGTGAGCTGATTGCGCGTAGCGTTGAGTTATCTGCGGCAACTGGCAGCAATCGTGTCATCGAAACAACTCTCAACGCCGAACATGGTTGGACAGAGATGTGCGACAGCATCAGCAAGGATAGTCTATTCCGAAGAACTGATTCATGGATCTTTGGTGCCAATGTCCCAGGTAAAAAGAAGTCGGTCCTTTTTTATTTTGGAGGATTAGGACAGTATCGCCGAGTACTTGATGCCGAGGTCAAAGGTGGATACAAGGGATACCATATTTACTAAGTCCGAGATCCACTGCCCTTGCTCCACAAGGCAAGAAATTACAGGATTTCAATGAATCGGGTACTCTGCAGTTTGGAGCGGTATTCACATATTGATTTAGAAGTTACAATGAGTAGCCTGGAGTGAGAATCTTATATCAGAGTGCGTTTGTATGCAGTGGCATCCAACGAATTGAAAGAGTACGTAAATAAAGCCCAGACCCCGGTGCCGCACTTATCTTCTAATAGGTCGAGGCTAAGAAAGAGCCATCACCAGATTGGAGGATTTCGAATCCAAATTGTGGGCGAAGATTGAACAACATTTTGGCAATTACAACTCAACTTTATCCGGATAGCCTAGATTATGCCAAAGCTTCTCCGTAGCTATTTTTTTAATTTTGTGCATAGCCTGGCAACAGCACTTAGCCCCGGCATAGACTAAACATAGACTTTTGTGTAGGGAGCCATGTTCAAGACACCCAAGGTTCGAGCTCCTTATAATTTAGGTACTCCGACTTACTCGCAGCACCTGTGGCTTTTCAATTTGTGATCTCAGATGCTGGTAATACTTCGTAACTTGGAATGGCGAAATATTCTCTCCGGGGATATCCTTCGACGTTTTTTGACGTTGATATTCGGACTATCTAATCATCGTTCCCCCAACCGCCCAAGTTCTCCGCCACGGTTGCGGGATCGGCCCATTTGTGCAGGTGCGCTCTGGCCTTAAATTCATCTCCCACGAATTCCACAACGGTGACCACCGCTTGCTTCAGGTTCATCAACAGAGCCATGATTTTCTTCATCTTCTCGCTCTGATCATCTGTTCCTCTTGCACCTAATAACCGTCCCATTCCTCTCAAATGCCAGTTTCCCGGACCTCCCAATCCCAGGCAGGAGATCGAAGAGTACACCACCGCCTCAGTTTCGAGGGGTGTCAATACCTCGAAGTCCGAGAGGAAAAGGCCATAGAGCGTGTAGATTTCATTGAATTTGACATCTTCTCTATGGCTTCCGAGGGAGTCGAAGACCTTTTCCAACAGTGGGGCGCCGTAGATCGTATTGATCGTCGCTTGACCTCGCTCGTAAAGAGCAGGGACACTCATTTCGTCAGCGATCCTGATTAAAAGAAGGGCTTTGTTAGCAGACCTGACTAACAGAGGGGAAATAAAGGTGTTAAACCATTTCTCGCTCAGCTTGCTCGATGCGGCTCTCGACTTGATATCGCCTTCCGCAACCGCAAGTGGGATGAGCACAGAAAGGACCTGCGGACCTCCCACGATAGTGAGAAGCTTCAGAATAACATCTCGTAGTCTTTGACTGAGATATTCCCTGGATTTTCCAGAGCTGAAGGCCGGGTCGTGCTTGGTGAGGTAGGTGTAAAACTCCGCGGGTGCGCTTGGCACTGGGGACACACCCAGAGCTGCAGCCTGCAAGCGATAGGGTGTTAATAGGATGATTTCTTATTGAGGCTTAAACTAGCCATTCTTACGATCACGAGGTACCACGCCTCCTCCCCCAATTCTTGTGGGACTAGATCCTTCACCTGCCGGCAAAGTTCTTCCCATTGTTGATCGTTGCGCTCCATCTGGAAAGGATAGAATATTTGGCTTTGATACTGAGGGCGTGTGAAAGGAACAAAAGTAATCCGAAAGGTTGAAATCCTTCCAAGCTAATGATTATTTTACTTATGTGAAAGAATCCCTCAGTGTGCAATTTAAATAATTTAGTGGACACAAGTTGACATGTCTGAGTACGTCATCGAAGATAGCTGTCTCCATAGTTCAAGAGCCCGCGGCTTCTTCGCCTCAGACCCATACATAGTATGGTTGGTGCTTATCTATGGTCAAAGTGGCTTGGCGTTGTTATCGGCTATCTTTATTCGACCATTGCCCTACTCTAGCCATAATGAATCAAAAAATAGAATCATTTGTCCACGTAATAGCCACGGAAAGCGCCTACATCTTCTGAGCACCTCGCCGTCTTTTAGTGCCGGAACGCCGGAACCTCAAAAAAAGTCGACAAGTGGATGTCCTCTCGGTTCTGACGGCAGGTACGACTTAAGCACGTGAAGCACAAGTGGATGTAATCATCTTACGTATTTCAACCACTCTATCTCTTTAGCAACTATTTGTTTTGTTCGTGCCGTTGAGATTTACACCAACCAACCGACGAACCGAAAAAGAAAAAGTGATCTAGGCGTGCTATATTGCTCGTTTCATCCAGCAAGATGGCGAACATCACCTGGGGCTATATTGGCCTGGGCAACATCGGTACGTGCGCAAATTGCTTACCTTGGGGTCCAATTTGTTTGCAACTTCGCTGTGATTCCTTTGCACAATTATCCTAACGACAAAAGGATATCCCATGGCTATCAATATTCGAAAGAAAATGCCAGTCTCCCATAAGTTGATTGTGATGGATTTAAACAAGGTAGCAGTGAATAAATTCTTTGAAGATGTTGCCAGTCTTGCCAAGAGCGGTGATAGCGCCAATTCAATGCTCGTGGAAACTTCTGACAACGCTAAAGGGGTCGCGGCCAAATGTGTAAGATTTTTCTTCCAGTCTATGAATCAGGATCATCGCCCTCCTAACAAAAATGCCTTCCTAACCGACCATCGCCTATCTAGTCCGTACTAATCACCTGCCTCCCATCGTCAAAGGCCGTTGAGGCTGTCTTCAATTCCATTGTTGAAGATGGGGAACTTCCACCATTGCAGCAAGAGCGTCTTTTTATCGACCTCTCCACTATCGATCCTCATACTTCCCAGAAAGTCGCCAAAGTCGTTCATGACTCGAAAATTGGTCGATACGTGGACGCTCCCGTATCAGGCGGCGTGGCTGGAGCTCGTGCGGGGACTTTATCACTCATGTTCGGCGCTCCCAGAATTGATACACTACTTGAGCAGATCCGTTCGATCTTGTTCCTGGTGGGTGATAAAGTTTGGCATATGGGTGAGCAAAGTGCCGGAGTTCGCAGCAAGATTGCCAACAACTACATCTTGTGCATCAACAACATCGCCACAGCAGAGGCGATGAACATGGCAAGACAGTGGGGTCTCGATGCCAAGGCTCTCACCGATATGCTCAAAGTTTCGACCGGGCGTTGCTGGCCCGTGGAAGTTAATAACCCCGTCCCTGGCGTGATCAAGGATGCCCCCGCGTCTAAGAATTATGAACCGGGTGGCACCGTGGCCATTATCAAGAAGGATCTTGGACTGGCTATTGCTGATGCAAAGGCATCTAACGCTGCTCTGAGACTAGCCGACGTGGCATGGGAAGTGTATGATGCAGTGGAGAAGGAGCACCACGGAAAGGACTTTTCTATCGTGTACCAGTGGTTGCAGACACAGGTATGATCTCAGTATATGCTATTTTTTTTGTCTTCATATCTTGATCTGAGCGCATCAATTCAAGAGACATTCCCAAAATAAGCCTGGAGATGCATAGACTGCTCGACAAGCGTAAGCGAGCAGAAAAGAAAGGATGGCGAATCCTCTCTACTGAGAAATAAACTTACCAGGTTGGCTGAACGTGAAAACCCTTCCAGGTCTGCATAAGACCATTATGGCTGAGGGACTTTGAAAAATAAACACAATCAAAGAGAAGATTCAATGTAAGTCCAAATCAAGTCTTCCGCATCTGATGCGCAAGCACTTGGCTCCGTTCCTGACTGTCTATGGCAATCCTCTACTCGTAATATTCCTTGGCCAATTTGTAACCCATTCCGACTTCCTTGTCGTGCCCAAATATTATTCTCGCGTCAAAAAGCCGCTGTAATCTCCGCACCAGGCTCAAACTCCGATACCACGCATTGTGATCTCTTGCCAATCCTCCGTGGGGGTGTCCGATTTCATAGTTCTCTTTGACATGAAACTGGTCGGTCGTCCAGATAAAAGTTCCGTCCTTCTCCAAGTTGATTTGGAGCCCACATAGGCCTGGGGTGTGCCCCGGCAAATGGTGCATGGAAATTCCTTGGAACAAATCCACTGTGGATTCATTGAAGGTTTTCCAGTTAAGCTTCTCCAGATCAATATAGTGTGCCATATAGACACCCAGATCGGCCCCGGTCGCAACCGCCCAACAGGCGTGCTTGAATTCTTCCTCATGCGTGTAGATAGGAACATCAGTTCCGATGAAGTGTTCCAGCCCGCCTGCATGATCTAAGTGAAGATGGCCCATGATGACCGCTTTAACATCTTTAATGTCGTTTCCTGTGGCTTTGATCGCGGCGGGAAGTTTTTGAGTCTCGCAGTACTCGGTTCGTGGGAAGATATCGGTGATTGGGGCACCCCATTTCTACGGAGTCCATCATTTGTTAGAAAAGGAGTTTGCCAGCTTGTTAGGTTCACACAAACCATATCGATATCCTCGGCACATCCCGTTTCAAATAAAACGAGTCCCACCCCGGGATAGTCGATAAGAGCCGCCAGGACCATCAGATCACGACGTTTGCTCTCTGGGTTCAAGTTACTCGCGGAGCTTGCGTTGGCACCTCGGAGAAGCCTGTATTAGGTTTGTCTCAGCAAAACCCGACGGTCACGCTACCCGGAGTTCAATCAACCTACCAAGACTCGTCGACTTGTAAGGTTCCAAGATCCAGGATATGCATCTTGGTTCCGGGAGGGCATTTGAATGCTGGAACTGCCGCATTAGCGAGCAGCGCGGTCGTGTCTGGTCGGGCAGCCATGGTTTGGAGTTGGCAATTGGGTAAGAGTGAGATTCGGGCTCAATTCCCAACTCGCTTGGAATTTATGTCTTAGCTTTTTTAGAGGATTTGGCTCCAATCGCCCGCCCACTCGGCTTCGGTTGTGATCTACATAAACCGACCCCATCACATGACCATCTCGAGAGCCCGCGGCGTCTTGTTACTTCCACACCTTCTCCCCGGCAACGGCATTTCGCCCCCGGATTAGACGACAAGAACACGAACAAGTGCGGGGCCCCGGATTCCCAGGGTCTTGGGATCAGCTCCACCACGCATCATCAGATCAATAGCCCTGTATAAAGTTGACTCCGTGCTGTTCAATTGACAATGATTTTCCCTCAAGCTCTTCAATTGCAAAACCCTCCCTGACTTTTTTTATCTTCTTTTATTTGCTCTTTCAAGGTTCGTTCAATTCGGGAATCTCTAGCCTGACTGGCTAAGTCCACGCGTCGTTGGCAATTTGCAAGGGAAATCTTTCGCTGGCCACAGAGTCGGGGAGACCTAGTATCAGTAAAATGGCTTCACTCAAACAGAGAGAAGAACTGATGGAACAAGCAAATTCCCCTCTTGAACTCAAAACCCAGGGAGACGGCGAGGGCTTCGCTCTCTCCCATGATCATAAGCAGTATCTGCTGCAGCGACACGGTACCTTGGATCTCGATCCTGTGCCACAGCCAGACGATGCCGATCCATACAATTGGCCCCAGCGGAAGGCAAGTCCATGCCCAAAGCTCGGCCCTCCGGAACTACCAGGCTAACCGAGTATCCAGAAAATGACGAACCTCATCCTTGTCATTTTCCATGCTAGTATGGTCACGTTTAGCGCCGCTGCAATCGTCCCTGCCTTTCGGCAGATAGCAGATGATCTACACGTCTCCCTACAGACGGTTTCATATCTCACAACCGTTCAGCTCGTGTTTCTGGCATTTGGGCCACTTGTATGGATACCTTTCGCTAATACTTATGGTCGGCGACCGTTGTTTCTCCTTTCCTTGTTTGGCAGTTTTTTTTCTAACGTGGGTTGCGCCAAGAGTACTTCTTACGGGACCATGTGCTTCTGTCGAGCTCTGGTGGGGTTTTTTATGAGTCCTGCCGCGGCAATTGGCAGTGCAGTCGTCACAGAGACCTTTTTCAAAAGGAATAGGGCTCTGTACATGGGGTTGTGGACCCTCATGGTGACACTTGGCGTTCCTTTGGCCCCTCTCATTATGGGCTTCGTGTCTGAGCGTGTTGACTATCGTTGGATCTACTGGATCCTTGCAATTGTAAGTTCACTCATCTGGACGGAAGGACTTGCCATGTCTCTTACCTTCATTTTCCATAGACGAATGGAGTGCAGTTCGTCGCTTATCTCTTCTTCGGGCCTGAAACTCGTTACATCCCGGGCAGCGTCATTCAGCAAAAATTGTCTTTCAGAAAACAATACCTGCATTTCGCACGCATTGACCCTCGCCCACTCACAAGACACGATTTCCTTCGTCCGCTGAGTCTATCGCGTAAAGTTTGCGTGGCGCTCCCAGGTCTGGCCCATGCCGTAACATTCATGTTTGGAAATACACTTGTCGTCGTGGAGTTGCCGGAGCTCTTCGGTGAAAAGTTTGGCTTCGACTCGGAACAACTTGGTCTTCCATTCATCGGACTCATTACAGGATCTGTGCTTGGTGAGCAAATCGGTGGAAGTTTTAGCGACTACTGGATGAGACGTCGATCGCGGAAATTGGGCACCAACGTTGCGCCGGAACACAGGCTGTGGATCAGCTATTTGGGATTTGTCCTTGCTATCGTTGGACTGGTTTTGTTCCTGGTAAGAACAGCGCAGGCACCTGAAGGTCATTGGAATATTTCCCCAGTCATTGGAATCGCCATCGCGGGGGCCGGCAATCAGATGGTCACCACGGTTCTCATCACGTACGCGATCGACTGTTACCCAGAGGAGTCTGCGAGCATTGGAGTTATTATTACTTTGATCCGTCAGACTTTGGCGTTTGTGGGCCCATTCTGGTATGGAAATCCAACACACCATGCGCAATTCTCTTTTGTCCCGTGTTCTGATCTTCCAGGTTTACTCCAATGTTCAACAATGTTGGCATTTCTGCGTGTAGTGGTATTATATCCGGCCTGATTGTTGCACTGAGCATCATTCCCATAGGACTTTTGCACTGGCAAGGATCTAAATGGCGAGAAGGGAAGAATGTCCAAGCGATTGATCAGGAGTCAGGTAGCTCCTGAAGTCTGGCAACTAGTCTGAAAATATATTATTCAAATAAGTTTCCATAGTTCAGCCTCTTGAAGCAATCTGTCGAGTTATGAGAAATTTTAGGCAAAGTTTTGTTCGCTCCCCTGATTCATAAGGCTTCATGCCATTGACCAGATATTTCCTTTATCGTGAAGGTCAATAGGAATCTTGACTTCCCTTGCTCGATGGGCAAGAAAGATAATCATTCTGAGCATTATCAAGTTACTCTGCGTGTGTTTGAATATTTAAAGGACAAAAGAATTGCCTCGTGGATTTTGGCTTTCTTTTTTTCTTAAGAATTCCCGAAAAAGGGATTTGGACAGAACCAGAATACTGCGGGAAGCTCACTATAGTGGAGAAGAAAAATCCTGTCGCATTATTCCTACTCGCGGGTATCACTCGCTGTTATCCACCTTGAAAATAATCTTCTGGGCTCGCATGTTGGCGAAATCGTCATATCTGCATGGGTGTTACTCAAAAAGCAGTTGATAGCAGCACAGGATTCACTTACGCCTGAACAGCCTGCGAAAGCGGACGAATGTCTTCCGACATAAATCTGATAGTCATTAGAATCAAAAGAAATTATCGCGGTGCAGCCTTCACTCACGTCAAGTTATCTTGGTTCCTTTTGAGAAACTCGAGGGCATCGCCAAAGATACCTGATTAGGGTTAGTTAATGAGTGACATGAGTTCAAATTGGCGTGGACATACTGCGAACGGGGCAACGACCCATCTGCAAGCGGAGATTTTTACCGTAGGCTTCGTTCCCTGTCCATGGAATGTCTCCATTGTGGACACCCACACTTGAAATCCGTCCCCAGGGTCGCAATAGTTCGAATCCCATTCTTAGCGCACTGCTATGTCCAACCACCTCAATGACGATATCAGCTCCTCGAGACTCGGTGAGTTCTTCCACCCTGCGCCGTAGCTCCTCTTCGTTCTCCTTGAAATTCCAAGACTCGGCACCTAGGCTCTGTGCAAGACTTAGCCGTGAAGGAACACTATCAATTGCGAGTACCTTCTTTGGTCTATACTCCAAAGCACTGATGAGTGCACAGATACCAACAGGGCCGCAACCAAAGAGCAGAACTATAGAATCCTTAACCTCCTTCACATCTAATCCCGAGAATGCATTCATCGCGGCAAAATAGCCGGTGGGAAGGATATCGGCCATAAGAACTAATTTCTTCTCGTCGGTTGAAGGCGGGATCGCAAAAAGGGTAGAATCAGCAAGTGGAACACGCACGTATTCGGCTTGCCCACCCTCGAGTGCCGCAGTGCCAAACAGCCGGCAGTGCGCACATCGAGAAGACAAGCCATGCTCACAGTAAAAGCACTCTCCACAGCTCACGGTGAAAGGCGATACAACTCGTTCGTTCTTTTTGAATCGCTGTACCTCGGGCCCGACCTGTGTGACTTCCCCTGTAAATTCGTGGCCCATGGTGAACCCTGTGCCAGAAGGTTGGTGGCCCCGAAAGACGTGAAGCTCACTAGAGTGATGTTAGCTCTTGATGTCTCATGAGTCAAACTCAAAGTGGTAAGCGGGATGAATTGCCTGCCACATAGCGCGGAATATCGCACTTTGAGGATCACATCTCCTGGATCTCGGATCTTCGGAATGGGTTTCTCCTCTAGAGCAATCTCAAATGGACCCTTAAAAACCACGGCTTGCATGATTTATTTGCAAATTTTTTTCTTGTCGGAGGGGGTACTCGGAGTCTAGGTAAATTTCCCTTCTCATTATTGAGGACCGCGTGTCACTTATGTTGCGTGGTTATACTGGTTCTAAGGTATGCCCGCCGGGCCTCGGTAGGCCTCGGATATCGTTAGGCCCGGCGCTGTCAACCAATTTGTTCTGGCTAACATGAAGGGCTGTGTTTCAAATCACTGGACTTAAGAATCCCGAGCCGACGTTTGCTCCTAGAAATTATCGCTGGTTTAACCATGTTGCCGATCACATAGCCTCGGGAGCCTCTCTTCAAGCGTCATCGGTTAGCATAAGCCGCGGCTAGTTGGGATCATACTTCCCTTGGCTGACTCGATTAAACTGGAGTATATTATCTTCAATTAAAAGCGGATTCTAATAAGTTCAACAGATCTCATTCATTACCCCATCGAAGCAATACGCGAATCAATACTAGTGTCAAATTATCTTATCGTCAATCGACCCACTCAGTACCCGCCCATCATGGCAAACGCTTCCAACACGCTTCCCATTAAACTGAAAGACTCTTGCCTGTTTGAAAGACGGGGTTTCTTTGCGGGAGAATGGAGAAATGCTGCTTTAGATAGGGCTTTTCCAGTCACCGAGCCTTCCTCGGGTCAAGTTCTAGCCCACTGTGCCGACTTTTCCCAAGCAAACTTCGAAGAAGCCATTCAATATGCCGAACCCGCATCTCAAGAGTTTTTCTTGGGGACCACTGCCAAGCAGAGAGCTTCGCTTCTCCGAGAATGGAACCGTCTAATTTTGGATAATGCCGAAGATCGTAAGCCAACATGCTCTCCTCCGCCGAATCCATCCATTAACCATCGATAGTTGCGAAAATTCTCTCCCTTGAAAATGGCAAAACTTTGACAGAATCCAAAGACGAGTTACTCTACGCAGCAAGTTTTGTATTATGGTTTGCCGAAGAAGCAGTTCGGTCTTACGGGGACGTTATACCTTCTTCATATAAAAGCACGACTGTTCTGACTCTGAAACAACCTGTCGGGGTATGCGGAATCATCACTCCGTGGAACTTCCCAGCGGCAATGATCACCCGAAAGATCGCTCCTGCTTTGGCCGCGGGCTGCTCGGTCATTATCAAGCCGCCGAGTGAAACCCCTTTCACTGGCCTCGCCTTAATCAAACTTGCCTTGCAGGCGGGGTTCCCTCCTGGTGTCCTTCATATTGTCCCGACCAAGGATCGTGAAGCTTCTTTGTTGCTCGCCACACATCCCAAGGTCAAGAAACTCAGCTTCACTGGATCGACCAATGTTGGGACGATGCTCGCGAAGCTCGCCGCCGATACGATGAAACGAATCAGCATGGAACTCGGCGGCAATGCGCCCTTCATTGTGTTCGAGGATGCTGATCTCAACAAAGCGGTTGAGGGCGCTTTGATCTGCAAATTCCGCTCCTCGGGTCAAACTTGCGTCTGCGCCAATCGCATACTCGTCCATCAGAATGTCCTAGAAGAGTTCACGGCCAAGCTAATTCAAAAGGTCAAACTATTCAAGTTGGGCCGTGGGATGGATGAAGGTGTCACCCACGGGCCTCTCGTCAATGCTGCTGCTGTGGAAAAAGTCAAATCTCATGTTGAGGATGCATTAAAGAAGGGAGGTCGGCTTCGCTATGGTGGTCATGTACCAGAAGGTCTGCCTGGCTACTTCTACCAACCAACCGTCATCACAAACGTCAACAAAGACATGCTTGTTGCCAGTGATGAAACTTTCGGACCTCTAGCTGCCATCTTTTCGTTCTCCTCGGAGAAAGAAGCCATCATACTGGCAAATGACACCGATTTGGGCCTGGCAGGGTACTTCTTTAGTGAAAACATCAGCCGCATTCTTCGCGTTGCACAAGAGCTTGATTGCGGCATGGTTGGTGTCAATACGGGCTTGATCAGTGCAGCCGAGTCGCCATTTGGCGGCATCAAAGAAAGTGGCCTCGGGCGAGAGGGAAGCAAATATGGGTTAGGTGAGTACCAGAACATCAAAACTGTAACAATTGCAATTTCCCCAGATTGAATTTCCGCAATTGCAATCTTTGGGTATTTTGTACCTAGATAGCACGAGTTAATTCTTTATGCTACGTTCATCTTTTGAGAGAGAACAACGCATCTTGTGTCAGTTTTGACCTGGCATTCTCTCTCTCTCTAATAATCATTGATAAATAGGCATCAGTATTTACACTGAAGGATAAGATACAGAAGTAAAACGAAATAGATCGTAGGCAATGCGTTAGCGATGACGCCCTAAGGACTTCGAGGGATCAAGTTAAGGCAAGCCCGGACTCAGGTGCCTTCTTCCCGGCGATTCAATTTGTGAATGCTGAAATGATTTTAAAGTAAACTTGTACGGAGAAATCGCTTTAAAGCAACTCTTCTCTTGGACTAGACAAAAATTATGAATAAGAACATTAGGTCTTTTTGATCTAAACCCTTTATCCTGAACTCTCTCTTGCCCTTCTTAGCGCCTGACGAGTTGAGCGCGCATTTTCAATAATCGAATTCCTCAAGTGGTGTGTAACTAATTGCCTGAGGCCCGTCGCTCTTTCTGCTTAAGACTCAGTCGAAGTAAAATTCTGAGTTGTCTACTTCTGACATTACAAGGCCTTGTAACATGCTCTTTTCCGAGGGTGTCATCATGAAATGCGAGCAGAGGAGTTCACCCATCCTTTGTGAGCTCATGTGAGCAATCTCTTGCTGGATATTTGGTTCCATGGCTCTTTTTGAGCCATCAACGGGCTGAAGGTCAACCACCGCTTGGTTATTATGCCCCAGCTCTTCAGTATTTAATAGGAAAGTGGAGGGCATTCCAATCGATTGGACAGGTGATTTTCTTCTCATTACAGCAGCTTCCACAGAAGCAAGGACTTGGTCAGCAGAAGGATACGTCCCTCCAAGCTGTTTCAATGCCTGTGCGCATATTCGGAAATTTTCCATCGCTTCCTGTCGCGTCAAGGAGATTAGGGATTCCAAATCGCCGGAATAAGTTATGATAGCGCTCTCGAGCATCGCAACTTGGCCATCGGGAAGCAACCATTCCAAACCTTGTTGTTTGAAATAGGTATAGGATTTTGTTATTGTCATAGCCGAATAATGCATCCGCTGAGATGATAAATCCACCAGTTCAGGGATTCTGAGAGTCGAGGCGATTTGCGGCCTATGCAAGGTACTACAGGCGAGGTTGTAGACTCCGTTCAGCATTGCCCGAAAATGAAGTACAACATCGGCGTGTTTGTTGATTTGGTGAAGTGGGTTGGATGGGTACCATCGCAAAAGTTCTGGTAAAGAATCGTGCCATTCCTCGAGCCCGCTGTCTCGAAGTAGTAATTCCGCGCTCGTTGGAGAGACACGTTTAGGAACCAGAAACTCTTTGAGGGTGATTTCTGGGCAGATTTGCCGTCGAAACACAGTATAATGACAGTTTAGTATACGTGTGATGCACTTGCAGAATTGCACCAGGGCTATGCTGATCTGAGCTAACAGCCTATGCATGGAAGGATCTCTGATAGCAGGGTGACTTCCGTCGCCACCGAGGCAGCATTCTGTCGATAATGGACCTACTTTGAGATCCGAGAGGTGGAGCAACGGAGTTCGGAAATCGGCTTCATCGATGTGAAATGGCTGTCTTGTGTAAAAAGCGACCAGACGATCTCTCATGTACAATGACCATGAGATTCGTTTCCAAAGCTCTGGCTTCTGTCGTTTCAACTCGGCTTCCAGACTCTTCGGCTTGGTCTTGATAGATCTCCAGACTTTTGTGCCTACACCAACAAAATGCCAGGCATCATGAAGGTCTTCCGAATTGTTGTCCCAGTACGTCATCAACAGAAGGGTTTGTAAGACTGTGACACGGTCGTCCTCACAGCCGAACGAGTACAACATCCGGATTCGATCAAAGCGTGTCTTGCGTGCCTCTCTCTGGTTCTGAAATCCCTCTGTTGCGAGGGACTCCTCGCTCTCGAATCTAGTAGCCGCAAATATAACGGCTTGAAATAAAAGGAAACTGATTCCCACCCCACCAGTATAGCTTTTATCGATCACCATCAAGAAGTTCTCCAGATCCAAGATTGGGAGTGCAGGGTGCACAAATTGAATGTAGCTTCTTAAAAGCTCGTCCCTAATCCTGGCTTGGGGAATATCGAAAGCACCTTTCTGAAGCAGGACACTGCAATCTTTTCGTGTGATTGCAAGCGACAGGGGTCTGGCATACTCGGGTAGCAGCAGACGCCAATTTATACTTCTATCCTCTGAGGGCTGTGTATCGTCCAAAGGGTCTGCAGCTATCATGTCGGCATGATTCCAATGTTCTGGGGTTAGATCTGATTATCATTAGTCGACTTGGCTCTCCTTCCGCCAATCTTCCTCGATCACCAGCACTTACCCATGCATCCGCCCAACTGAGACTCCGTTAAAAGCTCATTATCGCTCGGAGTCGTCGCACCCACGTCTTCCTTTTCCGCAGCTGTGGCCAGCTTCCACCGTCGGTCCACGGGGATGGTGCAAGGCATATGGTAGGACTGACAGTTGGTACAAGGGAAGCCTCGTTTGGTCACATCACATCTTACTTTCCGGATACGACAGCCAGAGCATGCTCTAGAGGATCGTTTTGGGGTGATTGTGCCACTTAGCTTGATACCAGCTTTGTGCATTCTAACAAGCGCGCGCAAAGTGTTTCCACAAGAGAAAGTTCTCCGTGAGCCTTCATGGAATTAAATGAAAAACTTAAGGTGGGAAACAAGAATACCCAGTAAGCATCATCTATGGCAAGAACGAGTGAAGGGCGGGGAAATGTTTGCATCTCAAACTTCTGACTGTTGGTTCACCAACATGGACTTTTCGGCTATCCCCAGGATTCCCATTCCGGAACCATAAACCCGCGGCAATATGCGGGCTGCAAGCCCAGATCCCGGATCTGAGCTCTCCTTCTTCGCCCCCTTAATCATTCGAAATGCTGCGATCATAAAATGCGTGTAATGACCGTCTCGGGAGCTTTCGTGATCGCCCCTCCCCCCACCCCCACCCAGCTTCTTCCTTTTGAAACATAGCTAATCAACATAGCTTGATTAGCCCGCTAATTATCGTTTGTCTATCATCTATACCTCCCTTCCCTTGATTCACGTAGGACAAACCAGGTCAACGGTGACTTGTTGCAAAGACCGAAGCGCAAGCCGCGATGGTATTCTTGGGTCGAGCCCAGATTGGATCCATTCCCGACAATATCCCAATAAATGAGCTCATGCTCAACGAGAGATATGGACGACTCCCACATGACCAATCCCGGGATCCTTATACCTGCGGTTTGACCGGGAAGACATACTCGTCGCGGGAGATGGTCGACCGAGTCAATTTGATCACTCGTGGCCTGAGCAAGGAGCTTTGCTGGGTCCCCAACTCTGGATCGGAATGGAATAAGACGGCGGTTGTTTTCAGCATAAATACTGTGCGCTCAATTCCGTTTCTCAAGATTTCATGCCAGGACTGAGGCTGACTCTTCCCCGGGATAGATTGACACCATGCTATTATTCTGGGCTGTCCACCAGCTCGAGGGTATTGTGGCGCTAGCTAATCCATCGTATTCAGCGGATGAGTTGACGCACCAGCTGCTGGACTGCAAGGCGAAAGCCTTATTCACTTGTGCGCCCTTGCTGCCGATCGCACTAGAGGCTGCGGCCAAGGCTGGCCTCTCGAAGAATCAAATCTACTTGATCGATGTGCCGCAACAGATCCTCGCGGACATAAAGGTACCGTCAGAGCTTAAGTCTATCTCCCAGGTTGCCGAGGCTGGAAAGTCACTGCCACTAGTCCAGCCTGTCCAATGGGGCCCCGGGGAGGCAGCTCGCCGGACCGCATTTTTGTGTTATTCGAGTGGAACCTCTGGCTTGCCAGTAAGTTCCGATCTCAGATAAGAACTGGGAATGGACACACCACTCACGACGACGCTTTTATACAGAAAGGAGTGATGATCTCCCACCGCAACATCATAGCCAATATTCTGCAAACCACGGCTTTCGAGCAGGACTATCGTGACGCCCAATCACAAGCCGCAAATGGTGCGTTCACTGAAATTGGGCAGTGTCTTCTTCCACAGAGCCATATTTACAGCCTCGTGGTTGTCTGTCACTGTGGGACTTATCGTGGTGACCAGACTGTGGTCCTTCCCAAGTTCGACATGACATCCTACCTAGCCTCCATCCAGCGTTTCAAGATCACTTCCCTTTTCCTTGTGAGTCTCCCACTTTTTCTCTAAAAAAGCAAAAATGATCAGGTCCCCTCATGACTAAAAACCAGGTTCCTCCGGTCATTATCAACATGATGCGTTATCAAGACCTTTGCTCCAAGTACGATCTGCGTTCTGTCAAAAGTATTTTCTCCGGCGCGGCTCCATTAGCTCCGGACTTGGCGAATGACTTCTTGAAGATCTATCCAAATATCTCCATTCGACTGGCCTATGGTGAGTGAGACCCCTCTGCGGTCTACATAATAGACCATCACTCATAACTTTTACATGTAGGGCTGACGGAAACTGCCTGCGTGGTCTCCTCGACCCATCCCCACGATATCTGGCTTGGCTCTTCTGGGTCCCTATTCCCTGAGGTCGAGGTGCGCATCATGTCCCCAGATGGCCTGGAAATCACTTCCTATAATACACCCGGCGAGCTTCTGGTGCGTAGCCCAAGCGTCACCTTGGGTTATCTGAACAACGAAAAGGCGACCAAGGAAACATTCGAGGATGGCTGGATGCGCACGGGAGATGAAGCGGTCGTTCGCGTCAGTCCCTGTGGTAGCGAGCACATTTTCATTGTCGATCGGATCAAGGAGATGATCAAGGTCAAAGTGTGTCATGTCTCCTGTTATTAAACTCTTATTTGGGAGATTTTAGCTAACTAATGAATCTCCAAAAGGGTTTGCAGGTGGCTCCAGCGGAGCTCGAAGCCCATCTCCTTGCTCACCCAGACGTGGCAGATTGCGCGGTCATCGGGGTTCCCGATGAAACTGCGGGCGAAGTTCCTAAGGCAGTCATTGTGAAGTCTCTCTCGGCCAGTATAGACGATGAAGCGGCCATTCGAGTCATTATACAGTTTGTAGAGGCCAACAAGGCTCGTCACAAGTGGCTGAAAGGAGGCGTTAGGTTTGTGGACGCTATTCCCAAGAGCCCGAGCGGCAAGATTCTTCGTCGCTTCCTCCGGGATGAAGAGAAAGGACTCCGCAGAAAGGCCGATGCCAAGCTCTAAGCGTGGGTTACACTAATGACGTGGTGTGAGATGGACCTAGTCTGTCATGAGAGGCACGATCAATCAATCACAAATTTCTATTAACCTAATCGAGCCTTTATAGTCGCGTTAAGCTATCGAGGTGCTTGATTTAAATTAAAGTAGAACTTGGTATCCTTATTACATATAACTATCTTAAGGCTTAAAGGGAAATATGATCTAGAAAGAGCTATAGGTCTAACCTAATTTAGGATAAACGTAATTTTATTTTATAGATACTTATTTCTCTCTTTCTCTCTTTCTCTCTTCTTCTTCTTGTTTAATTTAGTCACTTCTATTGATAATACACGAATTCTTGTTCGTTTTAGTCGGTAACAGTCCTAAAGTTAAGATGCTTAACTTATAGATGTCGGTAAAATTTGTTACAGACTAAGACGAGGAAGAATTCGCATATCATTATTAGGGCAACTAAACTAGAGAAGAAGAAGAGAGAAAGAGGGAAACAAGCATCTACGAAACAAAACCACTTCTATCCCAAATCGGGTTAGACCCACGGCTCCTTCCAGATCACGTTCCCCATCAGGCCTCTCAGGCCTCAAGATAGTGTCAGTACGAATACCGCGGTGGACAGGAGATATAATTATCCTTCGTGTTTATTTCTTATGTAATCTAGAACCCCCCTATAAAAGGGCAGAATCAAGGGGTAATACAAGAACAGAGCTTCAGACATCATTGATTGGTTGCATAGAAAACATTCCGACAGATAGTCATGCGTCAAACTAGAAGCAGAATTTCAATTGGTTAGTTCTGCAATGGTCAAGCCTGCGTGCCGAAAATGGCCTCTAGCACACTACTGGAAATGGACGCAGATCAAGATCCAGGAATTTTGGTGGAACAAGGGGTAAAAGTCATTTCTCGTCAATTCAGTGGAGCTCGAACATTGCAGCATATCGGATGATGCAATCACGCCTTCGCTTCCAAGGCTTGTAGAGCTCCTAAATCTGTATATGGCGGCGTGCTGATGAGGACCCATGCCGATCGTGCGTTCATGCGTCTTCAGTAAATCGATCGTCGCTCGGCTAGGACTGCGCATAAATACATTGCGGTTTACCCCTAGCAATTTTGCTACTCATGCTCTCAATTTTACTTTTTCTCCTCACCAAACAACTTGTTTTGTCACGTTTTCGGGTAATTATCTTATCAAAGTGAAACTTCCAAAAGGCTCAACGCCAGTGGGTTCATTCAACTTTTCTGGATAACTTAATACCACCAATCATCTACATCAAAACTTTCATCAAAGAGCCATCAGGTGAGTAATCTGCAGAGAGGCTTGAACTTCAGTCCCCGCGCAAGTATTGACGACGTGATGTTTCTTGTTTCTCGAATAGAATGAAGATTTTATTTCACATCGTTGCTTTCTTAGCCACACTCCAGCCCGTTCTTGCCCTCTTCAGCCAGGAAGTAACGATTAAAAGTCAATATGGACTGCACACTAGGCCCGCTGTTCAATTCGTCAAAGAAGCCAAAGCGTTCATATCAGAAATTACTGTTACGAGCAAAGGGAGGACAGTTTCTGCGAAAAGCCTTTTCCAACTACAAACTCTTTCACTAGCGCAGGGAGATGTCGCCACAATCGCGGCATCGGGAGAAGACGAAGAAGAAGCCGTTGAGTATTTGACTAAGCGTTTGTCGGAACTGGAGTAGTGTTTACATTGATTGAAAAATTGCTTGAAGTTCTTGTTATATAGCAGCATGTCGTGACGCATGACTATCTTGAGGCCTGAGGGGGGACGTGTTCTGGAAGGAGCCGTGGGTCTAATCCGATCTGGGATAGAAGTGGTTTTGTTTCGTAGATGCTCGTTTCCCTCTTTCTCTTCTCTTCTTCTTCTCCAGTTTAGTTGCTTCTGTTAATGATACACGACTTCATCTTCGTCTTGGTCGGTAAGATGTACAATGGTTTATAGTCATATGAAAAGATAGTTAAATAACTCTAAGCAGTTACCACATTTAGTCCCAGTTTCCGCAATTATCCACTGCAAGGTAACCTAATTCCCGGCAAGCCCGCCATCCCAACAAGCCCGCCCTCCCTTAACACCATAGTGAATCCAATAATTTGTAGCCTATTCCTTAACAAACCTTTTGTGGTTAGACTTCAAATTTTGCCTATGGCTACAATATTAGGTGTTAAGCAAGCTATATTGATATCGGAGGATATATTTGGTGGTTATATCGCTTTACTGAAAAATACCCTCTAATAATGGAAAAATATAATTTTTCTATCCTGGTGCACAAGGGAATTCATTCCATATTATCAGAATTTCATATTGAAATGGGAACGGCTCAGTGGCTGCCTCACAATGCAGACTGGGCAACACACATACACACACGGCTAGAGGTGAAGGACTATAGGGGAGGAGAACAAGTAAGGGTAGTTTGGAAGAGACAGTGTGTCTGTCTTCCTGATCCTGCGCATTAGAAAGTCTTGTCTAAACCACAAAATCCTTGGGCATCCGGTAGACCACTCCTTCATGCAGTCAGCAGTCCCCCCACTACAATGTATTCTATAGTCTAGTGGGGAAATCCGTGACATGATGGCATGTGTCTAGCCTCAGGTATCATAAGTGCCTGAAGCGCATGTTGCACCCTCATCACGGACCGGGAGATAGATTAAAAATCTACCCAGTTCGTTCCGGTTGTCACCACGTTTCTTGATTTATGATGCAGCATTAAGACTAGGCCGTACGGCTTCAATAGGACACCCGTACGACCTCATTCAGACCATTTAATCACTGGACAACGAGTGGATGTTTGTGTGTGTGTTGCCCAGTTTGCATTGCAAGACAGCCATCGGGCCGTTCCCATTTCAACATATAGAGACGAGCCGTGGCGATTTAAAAAGCTGCGTGCGATCAAAGCTCGATCCACACAATACCGTTCGGTTCTACAACCGTGTTATTTAGAAAAAAGGAGTGGTATGGGGAATTCTGCTTCAGCCTTTCACATATTCAGCTCACGATAGGCGAGATAGTTACCAAGGAAGGTCAGTTACCGGGCTAAAATACCAGAGCGTGGAATGCTTGGCACGACGGTGTTTTCAGATCGTGATACTACTCTGCTCAATTTCTTCTTAGCAGAAGTCGGTAGGATGAATTCAGTCTGCAATTTACTGGAGTCGTAATAATGACTCTATCCAAGTTAATCGTAGCCTTTGTAACCTCTAGACTATACTTAGTAGAACACAAGCCCTTCTGGGCTTATCGTGGAAATGCTAAATAGATTGCCTCTTTCACCGTCAAGATGATGGATGAGATATCTACTTTTTGGTCCTACATGGAAGTTGATCAAGTAGAGATAAGCAAATCCTTGCGCTATAAGCGATTAGCCGCCGCTAATGTGTTGATAGATCCCATCCCCACAGCTAGCTAAAGACGGTAAGGGCTGAATCCTTGCATCGGCGAGAGCGAGCTTTAAATGCGATATTAGAAGTAAACAGAGGCAATGTATTTTCTGATTCACGTTCGATACAACGTTCTTCAACTTTCGTAGTGTTACATGTCACGCCCGAGCCGCCATCCGTGATCGAGACGGTCCTGGTAACATATCAGAGTTATGCCACGGTATTGTTTCTTATAGCAATAAGATAGTCAAACACTCGGGGGACATAATAGTCAAGCTTTGAGAGAACCGGTATCGTTGTAATGGTTTGAAAGAAAGCGAGTCAGCGCGCTAACATTTTATGGACCGGACCACTTGGGCTACGTATGTAGAGAAGCATATGCTAAGGTTTCATACTTTAATCAATTTTATAAGTCATTAGTAAACTATGGAAATGATGTTAGTGTTGGCACCTGAGAGTGTTGTTTGGAGAAGGAAATCCATTCATTGAATACTAAATTCTATTTCACGTTTAGGACTAATACAGTGTGACATAAGTGGAGTGACAGCGCGTTCGTGTTGAGGCCTCTCCATATCTACAATCGCACTTCGCAGATAATTTTCCGGCTTAGGGACTCGTGAGGATTTCAAATGCAAAACCAAAATCTCCTGGGACCTCTCCGATGCTATCTATGAGCTCCAAGCCAAAATAGCAGCTGTACAATATCAAAGCAATTACTGTGAAGACCATAAAGCCTTGGCTACTATCATGTGATATGAAAAAAGAGTGTGGACAAAAATCATCAGAGCGAACAAAATTAAGCACACTCAGCCGGGCAATTCAAGACCCCAAGTGGAGACAAATGAAATGTGATCTATGACACTGTGCGTCGAATGATGGAAGCAGTAAGATACACAGGAGAGACAAGGCTGGAAGACGGACGAACATTCAGAGGAGTGTGAAACAAAATAAAGTTAAATTGAGTAATACTCGATTGCAAAACGAGGGTCGGTAGCGGAAATGAATACATGTCTGTGAAAGCTCATGTCCAAATGATCCTCCGTCTCCCATAACCCAAGCCATCCCACGCTTAAATATTCCTGTTCAGAGACACTGTGAGTAGTACGGATTCAACGACTGGCAGGTGTAAGGGCTAGCGCAGACAGAAGAGCCGGTCCAACCTTGACCTCCGCACTGACCCCAGTGTTGAGCAAGACCTGTGCCTGTTGCACCGCCGGTGCTGGTCGTAGATGTGGTAGACTTGGCAGTCATAGTGGTGGTAAACGAGGTAGAGCCAGTGCCAGAAAAAACCAAAGTAACCACCGAGTAGCCGGGAACAGTAGCCTCAACATAGCCCCCACTCAGGGCGATTGAGAGGCTAGCAGGCGAGGAGACCGAGTTGTCCATGTAATAGGCCTTGGCTGATGAGATAGAGCCGTCTCCCACGGAGATACTCTGCGAGCTTGCGACCGTGTTGATCATAACAGCAACGATGGAGCCATCGGTGTTCTTAAAAGCCGCCACTTGGGTATTAGGAGGGGTACCAGATACGCCAATACGGACAGCATCGGGCCTGATGTAGCGGGAGAACATGGCGAAGGCCCAGAGAGAGCCCGAAGCAATCACATTCATAGAAGAGCCGGATCCCGTGAGGGTGACTAGTCCAGCGGCGTTGCTGTTCAATTGAGCCCCTATTGTTGGTTCGTCAGCAACGATACACTCTTCAATGAAAGGCAGGCCCTTGACTCACCAATCCAATACAGGAACGCACTGAGGTTACACTCAACGAGACCTTGGTAGATGAGCTTGGCCCACGTGAGACCTTCGTTGAATGCACCGCTTGAATACCATGTCGTAGTGAATGCATCATCCAAATCCGCGTATTCAGTCTCCCATACTCTCAGGTTAGTGTTGAGAGGAGAGGTACCGTTAGAGGTGTACCAGTGAGAGGTGATGCGAGACAAATATTGCTCAGCACCAGCGGATACAATCTGCTTCGTGAAAGTCACCTGGTCGTTCCAGCCCTCGGCATCGCAGCAAGTGATGCCAGTGGAAAGACCAGCTTTCTGAATGGCATTGTGGAGAATCGGGAGGAAGGAGGCAGCTTCAGTGCCATTAGAAGTCATTGAGTCGTAGCTTGGCCTATGGCTTTGGTCAGCCTTATTTCTGACGATAGTAGTGCTATTTGCAGCGTCGCGGCTTACGCAAACTCAGGCTCATTCAAGAAGCCAACAAAGTCAACGGTGATGCCCTGGCTCGCGTAGTCTTGTAGATATTTCACCAGGTAGTTCGCATACGCCTGCCTCCAATCGCCAGATGAACAAGAATGTCCAGTCACACCACACAGATATCCGCCGCTGATCTACTCTTGATTAGAGATCCCTCGCAGACGTTTTTTGGGGGGCGGGGGGAGGGGTAGCAACACACGTAGTCATTGTTGGTCTTCATGAACCCAGGAGCGCTCCACGCATCAGCGTAAATGTACTTGACACCCATTTCCCGTGCCTTCTTAGACCAAAAGATCTAGGGACTCGACAGAAATATTAGCAAATCCAGGGCGCTTAGAAAGAGGGTGAGGAGGCCGGCATTGTTGGAATAGAATCAGGCTGTAGGTGACACGAACCTGACTTGCGTCGTCGCCAACTGATCTGTAGCTTGGAGTTGCAGACGGCGATCCAGGATTGTTTGGCTCAATGGTATCATTTGGATCCGCTGCAATTCGGTTACGCAGAATTGTCATGCCAGCTCCTTCGGTGGTGCTAAACAAATAATTCAGTGCCTGGGTTTGTTGCGCTGCAGGTGCATTCTCGACTCCACTGCCAAATCCAAATGCCTCTGAGAAGCCAAATCCATCAATTACCTGGTATGTCGTGCCTGCATCGACAGTGATCTTGGTCTGAGCCGTGGCAAGCCCAAGCTGGAGGGTAACTCCTAGAGTTGTCAGAAATGCGATGTACATGATCGGAGAAGGGCTGTTATTGTATGATATACAGATTGGCTGTCTCTGGAGCTTAGCGAAGGCAAGCAGCAAACCAAGGATACATATCATACTCCATAGCCATTTATATAGCCGACCGCGGACAACTCACCTCCGGGTTTGAGCAGGTTATTGTATTTACAGAATCCAGGTGACTTGCTTGTTGCTATTGGAGATTCTATATTATAGCCTGAATTACCTAGCTACGGCGTGAAACTGGCCTGGCAAAGTGTGAAACGAAATTCGAGCTAGGAGAGGAACAGTTGTTTCATATAGTGGGGTGCCGGAATTAGCCGGTGACGGATGGCTGTTCCATGAAATTCTTGCCGAAATGCGCGGACCCACTAAACGAATCTATACAGTAGGAGGAGTTAGGAAGGAGTTTAAACAACGAATTAAGTGTTTCCTGCGTAATCTGTATACAGAAACCTCAAGATGCCAGAGACAGTCGTACTGAGCTCCGTGGTAATTACGGTTAGTGGTTGTGAAGGATGACATTGTAGTGGAGCTTTAGTATGAAATAAGCATTTCTCCAGCGGGGGAAGGCATGGCTTATCTGTACCAAGCGGATATCTAGTAGTCCAGCTATGTGGCGCTTTGTCTCGTATCTGTAAGACATCGTGGAACGAGGTCTGGAATAGCGTGTTATTCATACTTATGCAACCTCACATCGACGATTGACACAGAGAAATTACGGTTGGTCTCGGCAAATCGACGGCACCGAGTGAAGGAAAATTCTGCGCGGAGACGTAGACGTTAATGATGATCGGGAATGGCGATGCGACATCAATTTTTAGTCATTAGACTGGGGCAGGATCTTATTTAACCAGTGCTAAGATACGTCACATCCGTCGCATAGCAGGAACTAGGATTATTGCTGCCGCAGGACACAGCGCGGGATACGACCGTCATGTTGGGATTGGAACGTGTCTCCAGCTAGGTGTGCAGTCTTTGATGAGGGAACGCTCGCGGACTCCCCACCGATTCAAGGCTAATAGAGTCGTTGGGGTTAGAGCAGACTGCAACTGTATACTGCGAAGTATATCTTGCAACGTCGGAAGACATTGGCTCACCATGGGAATTGACAAGACCCGCCATACCCAGTCACGTTTTGTCCTTCAACTTAACTTGAGGTCATGATGGGCAGTCAGATCTTTATTTGTATCTCTAGGTGACTGCGGTGGACCTTCCCACCCGAGGTCTGATTTTTACCAAGCATACATAAATCATAGGTCCGATTATCTACAAGCCCCACGCCGTGAATCTCGAACTTCTGTAAGAACATCGGTTTATTAATTATTGTTGAGCCTGACTGAACTTGTGTTGTTAACTTTCGGTCGTTTCAGATTCGGTCATTTCAGATGCGGCTGATTCCCCCCGTTGCCGAGTTTTCATCTCTGCTCAATCCTCACACGCACTGAGAATACCACGGGTTCTCGGTCAAACAAGTCAACCCTGCGGCACATGCGGTAGGACCTACCCACCCACTTCCCCCGCATTGTTCCCATTGGGATTGAGTAGGTACGGTTGTATTTGTTAGGAGGTTTGTGATAGTACTTGAGTGCGAAGTGGTGGTCATGGTAGTATGGACCGCCGTTGTAGTGGACGGAAGTCCACTCTCCATCCTGAAGGAGTTGACCTCCACGCTCCCCCCGAGTTCCAAAGTGGCATAATTGAAAATGCCATACCGGTAACCCATAAAGAAATTCCAGGTATTGTTTAGGACGTACGGTGCGCCGATGTCTGCGAAACTGAAGCCGTCAGTGCTATATGAAAAGGTCGCAGTCCGGTCACTACCTGGCTGGATGTTGGCAGAGGCGCGCAACCAGATTTTCGAGGTCCCACCAGAGAGATTGAGTCCAGATACCTCATGCCCGGTTGACAGAGTGTTCCAGCCGGAATCCATTGTGAGCCCCTCCACCATGCTTACTCGGAAAGTACCACCATTGTTGATGACGGCAACATAAGCGGAGGAATCGCGAAGCATAGCCAGACCACTGCGGTCCCCTGGATGCATGTTTTCAACAGTGAGCTCGATGGTAGCATATGATTGGGGGCCAAGGATACGGTGCGTGAGAGTGTTTCGAGCCGCATACAGGTCGTTCGTCACTGTGGCTGTGCGCAATATGACGCCGTTGTCTACGGAGTAGTAAACCGAGTTGGGGTTGTGATTCCATTCCCACTGGGGACCGAGGGAGGGTCCCTGGAATGTATCGGCCCCAGTCGGACTGGCTAGCACTCGAGGTGTGATCGGATAAGGGTAGGAAGTTCCCCAGCCTCCATTTGCAGTGGTGATGACAGGAAATCCGTCCGGACCCCAGGTGATGGGAGCCAAAACGGGGACACGGCCACCAGGATAGCTGTCTACGAACGCCATGTAGTACCAGTCGCCGCTAGGAGTATCGATAATGCCTCCCTGGTGAGGGATACCACCTCCAGGGATCGGTGTGGTGATTCCACTCTCGAGCAGTTTTTGAGTATAGGGACCCCAGGGGCTGCTGGATTTGAGGACATATTCCGCAGAGGCAGGGAGATCATTGAAGATGTAGTACTCTCCGTTAATTTTGTAGAAGCGCGATCCTTCAATTGATCCAACGGTTGATGCAAACACTTGTTGGGTCTTCACCTGACTGAGCCCGTCCGAGGAGAGTTGAGCAACGTTAATTTGGGTGCCTCCATACGCCACATACATGGTGTCGTCATCGTCGATGAGTAGGCTGCAGTCATAGTAGCATGTATCGATGATGCTACTCTGCTTCCATGGCCCCGTAACTGAAGAGGCGGTAAAAACATAAGTCTTGCTGAACTGGACGCATCCAATCCAGTACCACGTTCCGGTGCTTGTGCGGTATCTCATCGTCGAGGCCCATATTCCCTTGACATATGCCTGACCTCCGTTCAGGTCGTAATTCGGACCCCAATCAAGTGAGGGAACTGAATGGCCGATGAACTCCCAATTCACAAGGTCGGAAGACTGAAGAATGGGTGCTCCGGGTGAGTAATGCATGGTAGATGCGGAATAATAGAATTTGTCTCCGACACGGAAGATGTCCAGGTCCGCGAGGTCCTCCCAGATGATAGGCTGGTTGAATGTGGTGCCACTAACGGCAATGACCAAAAGGCCAAGGACTGAAAGACCTCTCATAGCGAAAGATCTGGCAAAGGACCTGGTATCTTCTCAGTTCAGCTGTCGCCGAATCACTGTGTATTAGCAGACACTCAAATGACTACTCCTACTTATAATACCACAAGTGCCCCTGGAATTTAACCGCCCGCAGTTCTTCATGAGGAGAATTCTAACTTGAGGATGTGTGACACTGTGAAACATTCGGTGTCGGCCAATCGAGTGAATGTTTCTGTTCCATGGGGGGTGCCTGTTTAGCCGGATGTCTGACAGTAATTTGATTCGCATGCATACCACGTCCCGTCAATATGGATTGACGACTGCCGCGATTTACTGTGATGAAATATGCACCCGCGACCCTCCTCATCCGACAAGCGATGGACGCCGTGACTGATTTAGATTCCTTCCACAAATTTGAGTCCTTCCACCGGAGTTGCACACGCAGGGGCCTTTTAGGGAAGAGGGGGTGGCGTGCAGATATCGATCCTTGTGGCGAGAAAGTACTCCATGCTACAACCGCGTAGTGCTGATTTCGCACGCATATTTTCAAGAACATAGCCGAAAATGGTTAATATAGGCGATCCTCCACTTGACATACCCCTCATTAGGATTCAGGGTCCTGAAGAACACCCCATGAGGCCCCACATCAACAGCCCGACTGACCGGCAGCGCAGGAGAAGTAACTACCGAAGAAGTTTCAATATGCCCTCCTGAACTCCCGGTTACATTGAATTTTCATCACACGAGTTATCCGGATTTGTAGGCAGTGCAATCCTTGCCGTGATTTGAGTTTGCTGGGAGTATTAGATCACATTCGACAGAAATGTTCCGGAGAAGAATTGATATTTGCGATTAGCCTAATTAACTTTGTTTGAATCACGGTCTGTGTCAGTCGGTAGATCTAAATACCAGAACGAAAAGCAGCTAGTAGTCATGTTCGGACTACGTTGATGTCTATAAAAACCGGAAAGGTGCCGACGACAGGCCTGGTCCAATTGGTCTCGACACCGCCAGATCTTTGCTCACTCTACTTTAGCCATTAGTGGTTTATACTGTCTGTCAGGATGATTTTGTTTGCTACCCTGTGGTTGATGCTACCTCTGGTGTCAGGCCAGGCAGCGCTTTACGGCCAGTGTAAGTAGAATCACGATCAGACTCCAGGCTCCGTCGGATAAAGAATATTAACATTTGATTGAAGGTGGCGGAATTGGATGGACTGGAGATACGTCTTGTGTCGCAGGGGCTTGCTGCGCATACTCCAATCCGTACTACTCTCAGTGTCTTGTATGCACCACAACCTTGACCACCGCAAAGGCGTCGACTTCGACTGCCTCTTCGACAACTTCGTCGGTCCACTCGAGTTCAACATCGACGTCCACAACCACATGCAGTCTTCCGTCGGTCTACACGTGGAAATCTACAGGCCCGCTGGCGAGCCCCGAGTCGGGATACGTGTCTCTCAAGGATTTCACTCACGTGCCATACAACGGCCAGCACCTTGTGTATGCGTCAGATGTAAACAATGCGGGAAGCTACGGCTCGTTGAATTTTGGTATTTTCTCGGATTGGACTGCCATGTCCTCCGCGAGCCAGAACGTGATGAGCAATGGTGCAGTTGCCCCGAACATTTTCTATTTCGCGCCCAAGAACGTATGGGTACTCGCCTATGAATGGGGTGCCAGCCCATTCATGTACATGACATCTAATGACCCCACAAATCCAAATGGGTGGTCATCACCTCAGTCGCTGTTCAGTGGCTCTATCTCGGGGTCTAGCCCTATAGACCCGGCCCTCATCGCTGATGACACAATGATGTATCTCTTCTTTGCGGGAGACAATGGTCACATCTATAGGTCCTCCATGCCCATCGACAATTTCCCGGGAAGCTTTGGCACATCATACACCACAATCTTGAGCGACTCAACCTATAATCTCTTTGAAGCCGTCCAGGTCTATCGGGTGCAAGGCCAAAACCAATACCTGATGATCGTGGAGTGCATCGGAGCAAACGGCAGATACTTCCGCTCCTTCACGGCTTCCAGTCTTGGCGGCTCGTGGACGCCGCAGGCCACGAGCGAGTCTGCACCATTCGCGGGTAAGGCCAATAGCGGCGTCACTTGGACCAATGACATCAGCAGTGGTGATCTCATTAGGAGCAGCCCCGACCAAACGATGCCCATTGATCCATGCAACTTGCAGTTCCTATATCAAGGGCGGGCCACTAGCTCTGGGGGCTCTTATAACCTCCTGCCATACCGCCCTGGCCTCTTGACACTGGTACGCTAGTATGATAGTTCAGTTTCAATTGCCCTTCTCCGCGGGAGCACGAGAGAGGGACAGTTCGATCTCAAGCGTGAGGGCAACTCCAGGGAGCGGCGATATTAATGCTGCGCAGCGCGACCGACAGTAGACACAAGATAATGCACAGCTTATCAATAAACATGACCGCTTTCAAGGCCGCCTAGTCATTATTACCTAACTCTCTATGGGCGGGACTCGCATCTTCAGCCTACATAGATATACAATAGATTCGTATGCAAAGTTCCTCTGCGAGAGCGTTTGCCGGCCTAAAAGCCAGTTTTTAGCCCATCCAAATTGCTAGCTAGGGGCATGTAACCTCAGACCAATTATCCATCTCATCGGTGCACCCGTATGGGCTTCGCAAACTTCCTTCGGCTTCTCGAACCTCAGATTCGCGAAAACATCTAGCAGCTATAAAGCATTGTGATATTCTGTGCAGTTCATTTTAAGTAATAGCTGTGTTGCATAAGTATCTTTAGGCTTAAAGGGGAACGTAATCTGGAAGGAGCCGTGGGTCTAACTTGATTTAGGATAGAAGTAATTTTATTCTATAGATACTTACTCCGTCTTTCTCCCTTATTCTCCTTCTCTACGCCAACGCATTTAGCAACACCAATGAGTATTTCCAACGACAATCGATCCGGTCTCCTTCAACCTCCTTTACCGCGGCGGAGTGGCAATTTCTGACAAACGCATCTGCAAAATGATTGTGTAGCGTTAAATGAACTTACTGTAGCCATCTTGGACTAGACAAGCCACTCCCTACCTAACCACTGGTAGAAAATTGACCGCATAATAAATACTCATGCTGGGTTAGCTTAAAAACAGCGGCACATGCCATACCAACCTCTCCTCTTCACTGCAGGGTGGGTACTTCTTTAACTGTCCACGAATGATGAACAGGATATTATGAGCAACCCTATTCGAACTTCACACCAGAACCACCAACCTCTGGTCACACGACATCCGATATAACTTATGTGTATCATTGAGCCATGCACCGTCGATCGGTGCTAGATCTAGACCATTGTCATCTTCGCCATAGTTTAGATGCATTTGGATGTTATGATGTAGGCCTTACGCCAAAATATAGATGCATTCGGAGCTTATGATGTGGGCCTTGTGTAACTAATAGTCATCTGCACACGGGTGTACTTTATGCTACACAAAAACGGATGCTTCATGCACCGTCGACTGGTGCTAGATCTAGACCACAGTCATCTAAGCCAAAATATGACGCATCTGGATGTTATGATGTAGGCCTTATATATATGATGGTCATCTGCACACCACTTTATACTGCACAAAAACGGACGCTTTCATGCAGCGGCGACCGGTGATAAATCTAGACCACAGTCATGTGGCCAATGTGCGAGGCTTATCGTTGTCGACTAGTAAAACGGCTTAACAAGTTAGGTTGGGTCAGTGAAGGTACACTTAGATAAAAGTTAATTTTATCCAAGGTTAATACATGGTCCATGGTTATCAAGGCATATCGTCATATACATCACGAAGAAGCTTAGTATTATTGTATCTTTCTTGCATATATTTAATCACTTTCCTTAAATTCCTAGCATTTGATACAACACTAGGAGATTCACAGTACATCTTCGTCATATAATGTCATGTGTCGCTTCCTAGACTGCTCTAGACTTTGTAAACTTATGGTATCTGCAAGGAACGAAAGGACTGTTTAACTAGTGATGGCTAGGAGTGATGTAAACGACTAAAGCATCGTCGGAGGTGTACAGTCCTTTTGTCTCGCTTCTAAGCGTCACTACCAGACTATCGCATTCTCATTGGCGCATGTCACCAGGTTGACTGATGTCTCGACTTTTGATATCCTTAGGACGAAGAACTACCACATCGAGAGCTGGTCAAGTAGTTCGGCAGAACTTGCCACTCTCCCATGACTGAAAGGTTATATAAAGGTGCTTGATACCCTGGGAGTCCAGGACAAGACGAAGCTCAATAATTCTGGAAGCTCAATCAACTCCTAGTTCTTCACTAACTACTCAATAAGATATCTCTTAATCATTACGACATCCTTCCTTGGATCATACCAAAAAGATGACCACCTACAGTATCTACTTCACCAATGAATACTCCAAGCCAGGTGAAAGTCAAGACTACGCACTTTTTTGCGATGTGCCCGCAGTTTCGTCCTCCACTTCCGCGCCTGCTGCTTACAGCAATGTTTTCATGGCCAAAAATCTGGCCAGGGATGCTAATTGGGACATTACGCTCGCTAAAAATTACTTCGCATGTCAGAATATTCCCACTTCAATTTGAATCTTTTCTTTGCTAATCCACTATTTAGGGAGTGGTACTGCTGTCCAGGAGATAGCTCCAGGCGTCAGAGTGAGTGTTGGCATGTCTAAACCAGCGATCCTTGGAACAGATAAAGCGCCTGGCTGTGAGTCTATAACAATGCCTGTTTCAGTGATCGTGCGTTAAAAATTCCTAGCTACGTTCACAATGTATAACAATAGTGGAAGTCCGGCTTTCAGACCAGAAGTCGACTTAACAGCTCCCGCTGGGGCATATACCATTGAAACCGGTACGGACTTCACACCTAACCTGAATTTCCTGCTTGGTATGGGTGGCAGTGATGATGCAGGCCGGATGAAAGCACTCGCCTCGGTAAGAAATGACTTTGTGTATTTCTACTGGAGTTTAAATAGCACTGACTGGGACAATTATTGTAGATTGAGGCACCTCCGAACGCCCGCGTCGATGTAACCCCCGTGGCCAGATACTACATTGCTCAGTACAGCTCCACCGTGGGGACTGTCATCAATACTCGAACTGTGTCCAATAAAGCCGCACTCATCGATTTCACTGCTAATCCTGGCCAGTTTGGCGCCATTGTAACCCAAAGCAATGACGGCAAATTTAAGGTCAGATACGTGTCGCAGGCTGCGTTTGCCGCAGCGGTCAGCTCCCCACTGAAAACACCGGAGGTAGGAAAACTGCAATATTATATGTACGTGTTCCCCTCCTGTTTGTTCCCAGCTGATTATAAAACTGATATAGGCGACCGTGCTGACTTCATTAATTTGCAGTGATCAAATCCAAAGCCTTCTCGAAGTAAAGGAGTGGTACGCATGCAAAGCTGCTTTTTACGGCACTATTAGCAGACAGGATAAGCTAGCAATTCTGGACATTCTGAAACAGAGCATGAACAACTTGGGCTATGATTATGAAGGTGGCGGCATTGAGACAGGGCTCCTCCTAACCGTGTCCCACTCTCGGCCGATTAGTATTGCGCAGGCCAGGACTGACTGGCAAGAATGTTGCTTCGGACTACCGGCCAGTTATAAGACCAAGATCGTTGATCCAGCCGTGAACCCTGTGGCATTGGATCAACTTCCGCAACAGGCGCTTCCAGAGGAGAAGACCACTGGAGCAAAAAGATTGGGTGACGCGGAAGTCGGTTCTATCTCGGCTGGGAAGCAGGTTGCTCGGAAATGGCTTCAAGATCAAGGAATAAGTGGTGTTGTCAACGGTGTCTAATGACATCTTCTATCTGACGGATGGAATAAGTCTGATCATGCCCCACCTCATCTTCGTTAGATGGTCCTCACCTCGGACATTCAACAAGTCCAACAAATATGTCTATTTTGTGCGGATATTGATTGATCATTTGTGTTCCTGAAAATGTATTGGTGGAAAGTGGTATTGCGTTGACGTTGGACGTTTCAACACGTTCGAAACGTATGTCTTGTTCCTGTTTTGAATATTGATTTGTTTGTGCCGTTCTTGCAAATTCAGTTCGCGCTCGCCTGGTTTTGTAAATTAAATTGTCAATTGCCTTTTGATTGGATAAGTCTCTAAGATTCTTAAAGTAGGTACCTGAGCGATCGATTCACCCAGAGTAGGCTATTCGTGGGCCTATCCTATGGGGGTAATTACAAAGCGGCGCATTGCATTTTACTTAGCATCCATTAGTATGGCGTCAGGGTTTCTCGACTAGCCTTTCATATTTATATTTCGAGTGTGATAACATTAGGCTTCCGCACAACCCAATCTAATCCGGACCTAACCCAGACCTAACCCAACCAAACTAGGTTAGGTTTTAGGTCAGATTCCTCAACCTAACACTAGGTTTAGGTTAGGATAGGTAACCTAGTATTAGGTTTAGGGCCCTATCCCATGGTGGTAACTACAATGAGGCGTATTCTAGTTTAGTTAGCTTTTTTTTGTATAGGGTGAGGGTTTCCTAAGGGGGCAGATTATAGTCAGTTTTAGGGTACTATTATAGTTACGTTCCTATAGTTTTTTTTCGTTTAAATTTTTAGTAATTCGAATTAAATAGTTAATGATTTATTAATTTAAGTTATAAGGCTATATTAAATTATAGAGAGATTATTATAGGGATTTAAAGTTAGGGAATTATTTTAATAGGGTATAGTTAGCTATACTATTATTCATACTATTAAAACTCTATTACTTATTGTCGGGCTATAAGGGCAGAACTACCACGAAACACTTCGTGGCCCCTTAAGTCCGTGGGATCAACCTTGGTCTGACGGGGTCAGTCAGTGCCAGACAAAGGTTAGAAGGTCAAAGGACTTAGGATAGAAGATGCTATAGAAAAGTGGAATTGACTTGATTCAATCTACTAGGAACAAAGGACGTCTTTATAGGCTAGGATAGCCTAGAAACGACGGCTAGAATGATGTCTGAATGACGTACAATCGCTAGGCAGCAATACAATCAAGGTGGCAAAGAAGGGAACAGAAGAGAAGCGAAAAAAATGAGGTCAAGGATCGACGGTCTAAGCCACGCCGAAGGCACCCCCGAAGGCTTAGGCTATGTATACCCGAAGGTGGACCATTTTGACCCTAAAGGAAAGTGGTATACCTATCCTTAGGGGGTTGAGGGCCCAAGTCTGTGTTACGACCCCTGTAGCCGCTAACTATTTGAGGGGCCGTAACTTATAGATAGGCTACCAAGAGCTAACGAACCTAATATACGTAATCTAGAGGGGGAGCTACTTTCCGAAGCTTACTTACCGTCCTAAGCTATACTCTATTTAATAATTAGACGGTTAGCACTAATCACATAATAATAAAAGGTATACTAAAGAGACTATCACTAGGTTACTAACGGTATACTATAGATAGTACTATATACTATCTAAGCGAAGGATATAAGAATACTATTTTTTATACTTAGTTTAGTGCTTCGCGATTAATCCTATATTATTACTTAGAACTTACTATATAATAGTATCTTCACTATTTAACTCGTTAATAAACCTTCCTATAATTAGGATAGCTTATTCGTAATCTAACCTTATTAGCGCTCTACCTAGTATATCTTATAAGAACGACTCTATAGACCTAAGTGTTACGAGATAATCTCGAAGGTATACGCTAATGCGGGGAGGGGAACACTAAAGACTAACTAACTTGGATCAGTCAGCGGACGAGATATTATAAGAGAAACTATAACACTCTTCCTAATATAACATAATAAACCGACGTTACGTAACCGTGACTCCTATAGCGACTCTTAGGAGTAGACGCTAAAGTATATAGCGACTCTAGATCTACCCTATAGGAGTATATACTAGAGTAGGAGGAACTAGTATATAAGGATATTCGTTACCACTTTATATTTAGTTCTTCGCGATTAATCCTATATTATTACTTAGAACCTACTATAAGATAGTATCTTTACAGTCTAACTTAGTAATAACCTATCCTATAATTAGGCTAGCTCATTCGTGATCTAACCTTATTAGCGCTTTACCTCGAATACCTTATAAGACTACTTTACAGACCCGAGCCTATATAAAGCCTGAACTATTAGTGACGGTACGGTTGCGAGTACCGCTTAAAGGCACGACCGTGGTAAGTATACCAGATATAAGACTAGCTCACCAGTTCGCAGGAGCAGTGCGTAACACTAAGCCTATATATAGCTTAGTGACTAGGAAACGGTATGGTTATAAGTTACCCTCTTAGGGTCCGTAGTTAGTGCCTAGAAGGCTATATTTAGCCTACTTAGTATAAATACTAATTCTACTCTATAAGAATTCGGGTATTCCTCGGTACGTATTACCTCCGCGCACTTAACTCACTGTGACCAGTTAGCAACGCGTAACAGTCTGTTCACCGAGGTCTGAAGACTAAGGTCGAAGTGCGCGGGCAAGGTATGCCCGAAGGCACCCCCGAAGGAACGGACCATTGGTGCTTAGAAACGGACTATTTACCCCTAAAGGAAAATGGTCCCGCCTATCCTTCCGGGGGAGGGGGGGGTCAATAGGCCATTGCCCAGTCGGCCGCGGGCCGAAATCAAAATTGGTCAGAACCTCATTTTGGTGCAGAAAAAATTCGAGTCATGTGATCGATATTTTTCGGTCCTTGCGTGTCAGAATGTATAATGGACATTTGCTTAGGGTTTAGGGTTTCAAATGTTTCACCGGACTAGTCTTATATGTTGAATATAAGAATATATCTTTCTATGTAGCATTGGTCAATATTCCAACAGATATTATTTTCGACGTTATATCTAAGCTATCCTGGCCTATAAAGACGTCCTTTATTTATAGTAGATAGAATGAAGTTAATTCTACTTTTCTATGGCCTCTTCTATCTTTCTTCCTTTAATCCCTTAGAACTATACTTCTACCTTTTTTTAAGCTATATCTACTTATAGCCTATCCTGAGATCTTTAACCTTCTAACTTTTATCTAGTACTGACTGACCTAGTCAGACGAAGGTTGATCCTACGGACTTAAGGGGCCACGAAGTGTTTCGTGGTAGTTCTGCCCTTATAGCCCGACAATAATTAAAAAAGCTCATAATACCTTTATTTTAATAGTTATTAAAAACGTAGTAATATAGCCTAGGACTTTATTCGACGTACTTATCGAAGGTATAAGCTAGGACTAATATAAAAAATAGTATTCTATCTTAATCACTTAGTGTTACGCACTGCTCCTACGAACTAGTGAGCTAGTCTTATATTAGGTATACTTACTACGGTCGTACCTTTAAGTAGTACTTATATCTATACTGTTGGAATATAGACCAATGCTACATAGAAAGATCTATTCTTATATTCAACATATAAGACCGAAAAACATCGATCACATGACTTGACCCTTTCTGCACCAAAATGAGGTTTTGACCACTTTTGATTATGGCCCACAACCGACTGGGCAACGGCCCATCGACCCCTAAATAATAGGCGGGACCATTTCTCTTTAGAGGTAAATGGTCCGTCTCTAGGTATCAATGGTCCGTTCCTTCGGGGGTGTCTTCGGGCATGCCTTGCTCGCAGACTTTGACTATGGTCTTCGGACTTCAGTGAACAGACTTCGGCCCTTAATCCCCTAAGGATAGGCAGACCACTTTTCCTCAAGGGGAAAATGGTCTACCTTTAGGCATACATAGCCTAATCCTTTCGGGGTGGCCTAGACCATTAAGTATTGACATCATTCTTTTCACTTTTCCCCTCTTTTGCCACCTTAATTATTCTGTTGCCTAGTGTCTATATGTCATTCAGACATTATTCTAGACGTCGTTTCTAGGCTATTCTAGCCTATAAATATGTCCTTCATTCCTAGCAGACAGAATCAAGCCTTTTCCACTCTTCTATTCTTCTTCCTTTGATTCCTTAGAACTGTGGTTCTGTCTTCGTTTAGGCTATATTTGCTTATAGTCTATCCTATGACCTTTGACCTTCTAACCTTTGTCTGGTATTGACTGATCCCGTCAGACTAAGGTTGATCCCACGGACTTAAGGGGCCACGAAGTGTTTCGTGGTAGTTCTGCCCTTATAGTTCCCGACATATACTATTACTAATAGTTTAGGCTTTATATAGGCTTAGGTCTATAAAGTAGCCTCGTAAGATATACGAGGTAGAGCGCTAATAAGGTTAGATTATTAATAAGTTAAATAATAAAGATATTATCTTATACTAGGTTCTAAGTAATAATATAGGATAAATCGTCAAGAACTAAATATAAAGTAATAATAAATATCCTTATATTCTAGTTTTTCCTACTCTAAGATATACCCTTAGTAGGGTAGATCCAAAGTCGCTATATACTCTAGCGTCTACTCATAGGAGTCGCCGCGGGAGTTACGGTTACGTAACATTAGTTTATTATTATATTATATCGTAGAGAGTATTATAGTTTCTCTCGTAATATCTTGTCTGCTAACTAATCTAAGTTAGTTAGTCTTTACTGTTCCCCTCCCCGTATTAGCGTATACCTTTGAGATTATCTCGTAACACTTAGTAGCTTTATAACTAGATTTATTAAAAAGTTAGGTTAAATTAAGTCTAGATTAGGTTTTACTAAGGCCCTAAAACTAGGTCTAGGTTAGGCCTAGGTTAATAAAGTTTAACTCAGACCTAGGCTAGGTTAGGTTTTGGGTCGAGGCCTTCGACCCAGATTAGGTTATACGGAAGTCTATTCGTATCCCCGTACAAGGCTATGGTATTATAAGAGTAACAAGTGAAAGAAAGAGGTATTACCTAAACGGCAAATATAGCGCGATCAGGGCTTATTCGTTCATAAAGCCTACAAGTAAGGCATTAGTGTAGGGGGACATAGAGGTAGTCTCTATAACGCCTACCTAGAAGGCTTTACCGACCGGTAATCAAACTAATAGATGTTAATACGCATGCAGTCTATACAGAAAGCCTAGTCATAGAGCTCACGCATGTCCGAATAAGGTTTAAAATAAATATAAAGGCGTTGTAGTTTTATAAAAGCTTCATGAATAAAGAATAAGTGGATGGGGTGGCGAGCTTGGTGTGGTGGCGAGCTTTGTGTGGATTACGTTATTCGTTCTTTCTTCAATCAAGCAATCTTTGCATCCAAGATTGCTTCCGCTTGGTCCTATCCTCTCTCATTCGCCTACTAGGATGACTTGCCATTACTGTCTCAGCTTGCTCCGACAGGAACAAAATAGAGCGATGTAGCGTTCCATGCAGTAAGCATTGCGGAGAATTGAAACTCCGGGTCACGTCAGATCCCCGGTCTATCAGGCCAAACTGCACCATCGGGGTCAATATTCAGGTTCATTGTTGGACCAATCGCTCGGTAAGATGGTGGACATTTGCGTCCATCTGCGGAAACATTAAAACGTTGTAATCATGTATGCTCAGGATGCTGGATCCGAAGGAAAAGCGAAAGAACTGTTCATACATCAGTGTAATCTGAAATTGACAACAGTCCCATTTCCCTCAACAGCCATGGGAGAACCGATCGAGATACTCCAGAGCGAGCCGCCTCTTGACGTCGCCATTATTGGCGGCGGCATCATTGGCGTCATCACGGCCCTCGGCCTCCTCCACCGCGGAATGCGTGTAAGGATCTACGAGCGCGCTGGCAAATGGCCGGATATCGGAGCCGCATTTGCCTTCACGGGCATGGCGCGCGAGTGCATGGAGAAGCTGAATCCCCAGATTCTCGAGTCATTGGGTCGCGTTGCACATAGGAGCCCGGCAGAGACCGTTCGCTACTGGGATGGTTTCTACCCTCGTACTAAGCAAGACGCCAAAGACCCTGAGACGGCCGTGCTTTTTGAGGTGCCCGAGAAGAACTTGGCTTATTGGGCTTGTCTGAGGACGCGCTTCCTACTAGAGCTTGCGGCGCAACTTCCAGAGGGCGTTGTACACTTTGGAAGGCAGCTCGTTGACTACACGGATGAGTTAGAAGAAGGGAATGACAAGGTTGTGCTGAGATTTGCTGACGAGACGACAGCTGAGGCTGATCTTGGTTCGTTATTTCCTCCTATTAAGTCTTTATTGTGATCGACGAGACTTGTTTTTGACATTCTGCCTCCAGTCATTGGTTGTGACGGAGTCCATGCAGCTACACGGAAGCTGCTGCTTGGAGCGATTCCAGCTGCCAAGGCGACATATTCACACAAGATGGTTTACCGTGCCATGGTGCCCATGTCTGGTGCAATTGCCGCTCTCGGGGCCGACAAGGCCAATGTCCACTGTCTCCATCTAGGACCTGATGCGCATATGGTGTCTTTCCCGGTTTGTTAACTCTCCAAGACCCAGCCAACTAATCAGGCAATGCAGAAATATGAAACAAGAACTGACAGGAATCCAGGTAAATAACGGCGCTATTTATAATATTTTCCTATTCGTCCACGACCCGGAGGACTGGCCGGATGCCCACAATAGCGAGAAAGCCAGCACACGCGAAGAAGTACAGCAGGCGCTCCAAGGTTGGGGCCCGCATATGACCGAGCTGATGACACTTCTGCCTGAGCAGCTGAGTAAGTGGGCCATTTTTGATATGGCCGACCATCCCGCCCCGACATACGCTTCAGGTCGCGCGTGTCTCGCTGGCGACGCAGCTCATGCGAGCAGTCCCTTCCACGGAGCCGGCGCCGGCATGGGCGTCGAAGACGCTCTTGCTCTGACCGAGCTGCTGACGCTTGTGCAAGCAGAGCCTAGTGAAGGACGACCTAGGCTAATTCCGGCTGCTTTGCAGGCGTACAATGGTGTGCGCATTGAGCGAACGCAGTGGCTGGTTCAGAGCTCTCGTGAGATGGGTGATATGTACGAATGGCGCTATCCAGCGACTGGTAAAGACGGAGCCAAGATTAAGGCCGAGTTCTCCCAACGGGCGAGGAAAATTTGGGATTTTGATGTGAACGCGATGCTAGTCGAGGCCAAGAAGCAGTTTGAGGAACGCGTTGAAGAGCCTTGAGTGGGTCTTCTTTGCCACAGGCATATCATCCAAGATTACTAGCATTGATCCCTGATGATAATTGAGATAGCTGTGTGAAATCGTGAATTAGATCATGGCTCTTTTTTCTACCATATCCATTTTAAGACATTCACATGGGCTAAGTTTTTGACTTAGAAGCTCCGCGTCGAAGTTTGATCAGCGCAACGGCCGAAATGAGAAGAATTGCCTTGATTTGCCATTTAGGGACTATCACAATGTGAGGGACGCATTGATCAATGGGAGAAGAGCGAGCTTGATAGTTGAAGGGTGTGCAAGGCGAATGTACATAACTACAGCAGAAGCACCAAATCGGTCTAATAATAATGTTAGAACTCCAGCCTAATTTACAGGATTGATCAGTGACCAAGTTCTCGAGAGACAGAAATTCGGCCAGCTTGATCAGTCTGGTCCGATGCTGGGCTCTTTGAACATCCTTTTGAGACATCCAAATTACAAAATGACAACCTAAACTAGTCATTTTTAGTTGCTAAATAATCTACAAGAATCAACTAAATTACCCACGTGTTTCTATGCCACTCAATCTAGAAGACACCAAGTAAAGATGGTTCGCGAATTTCCAAATCTGGGTAGGATCCAATGGCAATCAGGCGGCAATGAGATGACCTCTTGCCTGTCATCAACCAAGATATCTCTACTAATCAACCGGGTTCTGTACTTCGGAGTTGCTTAGCGGAGGCATGTCGATTGTCCTGTCCACATTGCTAATGCGTCGGAGTGCTACCGGACTTGCGGACTTGTAGAATCTCACCCGTCGTGTCTTCAGAACTCGCTAAGATGTTGTCGGACTTGCGGACTTTGACCATCTTGAAGATGATGGCCTTCAGGTTAGGGACGATTTGGGATCTAGTTAAATCTTTTAGATGCGACAGAACCCCTGAGTCTCCTGGCCCTCCTCCACGATCTTCACCAATAGTCATGATGTCGATTCCTCAGTCTTGCTCTGTGCTTGTTGTGGGCGGTGGTCCCGCCGGGTCCTACGCAGCGGCAGCGCTGGCCCGCGAAGGTGTCGACGTTGTGGTTCTGGAAGCCGATCATTTTCCACGATACCACATCGGCGAGTCAATGCTGGCGTCAATTCGTCATTTCCTGCGCTTCATTGACTTGGAAGATACTTTTGACGCATATGGGTTCTGTAGGAAGGTGAGCATCATGGAAAGACGTTGTGACACGGCTGAGAACTGACATAGTAGTAAGAATGGTGCGGCCTTCAAATTGAATAACAAGCGAGCTGGCTACACAGACTTTCTTGCTGCGAATGGGCCCAATGGCTATTCATGGAATGTTATCCGTTCCGAATCGGATAAGTTGATGTTCGACCACGCAGAGAAGTCTGGCGCGCACACTTTCCAAGGTGTCAAGGTCGACTCTCTCGAATTCGACCCGATTGATAACTGTCCGCAGGATGAGGGAATTGCCAACCCAGGCCGAGCTGTGTCAGCTTCATGGTCAAGGGCTGAAGATGGAACTAGCGGCACGGTCAAGTTTGACTACATTATTGATGCCAGTGGTCGCAACGGCATCATCTCTACGAAGTATCTCAAAAATCGCAAGTTCAATCAAGCGCTAAAGAATCAAGCCAGCTGGGCATACTGGAAGGGTGCAAAGACGTACGCACCGGGAACTCCGCAAGAGGGCGCTCCTCTCTTCGAGGCTCTGACAGACCAGAGCGGCTGGTGCTGGTCGATCCCTTTGCATGACGGCACACTTTCCGTCGGTATCGTCATGCGCCAAGATTTGTCTCTAGAGCGTAAAAAAGCATTGGGCTCACCTGGAATGATTGAGTTCTACAAAGAGTGCTTGACGTTGTCTCCGCAAATCCACGAGAGACTGGCCGACGCTGAGCTTGTTTCGGGCGTCAAGGCCGCCTCAGACTGGTCCTACAGTGCTTCAACCTACGCAGGCCCCAACTTCCGCTTGGTTGGAGATGCTGGCTGCTTTATTGACCCGTATTTTAGCTCAGGTGTACATCTTGCCCTGTCCAGTGCTCTTTCAGCTGCAATGACGGTTCAAGCTGTCTGTAACGGCGATGTCAGTGAGTTTGAAGGCGCCAAATGGCACTCGGCCAAGACGGCTGAAGGTTACTCGCGTTTCCTCCTCGTCGTCATGACAGCCTTGAAGCAGATTCGCAAAGGTGCAGAGCCTATCCTCAGCGACTTTGATGAGGACGGCTTTGATAGGGCTTTCGCCTTTTTCAAGCCAAGTCAGTTTACCGTGTGCCGCTCTTGATTCGTGTAGACTGATATTCTACTTAGTCATCCAAGGCCATGCCGATGCCGACGTCAGCGGCAAGTTGACACAAAACCTTGTCTCCAAGTCCGTCGAGTTCTGCTTCAACGCCTTTGCCGAGGTCTCTCCTGAAGCACGCCAAGCTGTTCTTGATAAGCTTGACCGTGTCAAGGCCGACCCTAACGTGGAGACAAAAGAAGACCTCGAGAAGCTGACTGAGGATGAGCTGGCCATTCTTCGCACGATCCGTGCCCGTCAGATGATGCGCAGCGAGGACGCGATGAATATTGATACCTTCAAGACGGATATAATTGAGGGATTCGCACCTCGCTTGGTTACCGGCAAGCTGGGCCTGGATAAATTTGCAAGCCGCACGGCGGCTCCCATGCACACCGAGACTTTGTTTGACAAGGGACTGTCAGGACACGCTGCGCTGCCCGAGGGACTGAAATCTGAGGCATGAGGTTCACTGGCAGTTGGGCTATGGATTTTGAGCTAGAACCATGCAATCATGGCCTGGTTAAGGTGATGTTGCAGGAGGCCTGTTATTCAGTGATGCGTTCAATGTTCGTGCCAGTCCAGGAACATAAAGATAGTGCGGTACACAAAGGCCAATCATTGGTACAATTTATTTGTTACTTACTGGTCTCTGAAGAGACGTAATTCTGTAGAAGAATTGTCCAGACAAACTTTGTGCAAACATGAAACACTTGAAGCCAAAGTCGTAGTGAAAAATTCCTTTCGAGAAGGAATTGTAAGGCTCTGGAATCCGGTACCGTCCACAATCTTCTTTTTGGGTTTTAGTCTTCGACGTTTGAATGCGTAGTTTTCTGGATATCTCGATCATAGTTTCCGGCAGGTCTTGCAGGATTCTGAGGCGAACCAGGACCCCGAAGGCGAAGGCCGGGTTGTCAGGGTTGGCGAGCTCGTCCAAGATCCTGAGGTCGCATTGGGTCTTGGCTAGTGAGGGTGGCAAACCCGTGCATAGACAGATTTATTTGTCTTTGAGGTGGCACAGGAGAGGTTGCGCACGTGAAGTTACAGCTGTGAGGGTGTTTCAGTTCCGGACTAGGGGTTGAGGTGGCCGTCGAGCAGGAAGAAGAAGCGGGCAGCGGCTGAAATTAATATCTCGAGTACACAGGCTCGCCCGGGAGAGCTAGCAGTAGCTAGGCTTCCGCACGGCCTACCGGGTGTTACGCGTTGCTATCTGGTCACAGTGAGTTATGTGCGCGAAGGCGATAGGTACCGAGAAATACCCGAATTCTTATAGAGTAAAATCAGGATATTGGTAACTTCAATATTATTAATGACCTTCTGCATATACTACTGAAGATAGTGTTACGACCCCTGCCACCGCAGACCATAGATAGACCACCGAGAGCCAACGGTTCCCCGGAACCAAAGATAACATAAGGAAACATATAAGGAATCACGTGAAGATTGGGATACCGCAAGGAGGTCACGTAATAAGCACGAAAAGATTACGAGTTCCTTATACTACGGTATACGTAACTACGAACCCCTAACGTAATCCTATCGAGAAATAGGATAACCTATCCGACGATAAGACCGGAACCTATTAAAGAATAGGTTCTGCCTATCCGCTAATAGGCTTAGGAAGAGTATATAAGGGACGTTCCCTATATACTTAGTTTAGCTCTTCGCGATTAATCCTATATTATTACTTAGAACCTACTATAAGATAGTATCTTTATAGTTTGACTTATTAATAACTATCCTATAATTAGGCTAGCTTATTCGTGATCTAACCTTATTAGCGCTCTCCCTTAAATACCTTATAAGACTACTTTACAGACCTAAGCCTATATAAAGCCAGAACTATCGGTAACGGTATAGTTGCGAGTACTGCTTGAAGGCACGACCGTGGTAAGTATACCGGATACGTTACTAGCTCACTAGTTCGCAGGAACAGTGCGTAACAGATGGATGATAATACATTTTAAATTGAATTGAATTTCAATTAGATAATATTACTATAGGCATTATTATAGTTATTAATAATACAAAATATATAGATAAACCATCTACACCTAAATATATATCAAAATAACTTATTTGATAATGTTCCTCAATAAATTGAAATTGTTTACTACTAAAATCAAATAATATAAACATTACTAATGAAACAACTAAATTTATTATTGATATAGTCTATAGGGTCGTTCTTATAGGACGTATCAGGTAGAGCGCTAATAAGGTTAGATTATGAATAAGCTAGCATAATTGTAGGATAGGTTATTAATAAGTTAAATAGTAAAGATTCTATCATATAGTAGGTTCTAAGTAATAATATAGGATTAATCGCGAAGAACTAAATTAAGTATATAAATAAGTATCCTTATATTCTTCGCCTAGATAGTATATAGTACTATCTATAGTATACCGCTAGTAACCTAATAATAGTACCTCTAGTATACCCTTTATTATTATCTAACTAATACTAACCGTTTAGTCACTAAATAGAGTATAGCTTAGGACGGTGAGTAAGCTTCGGAAAATAGCTCCCTCTCCGGGTTACGTGCCCTAGGTTCGTTAGCTCTTGGTAGCCTATTTATAAGCTTCGGCCCCTTAAATAATTAGTGGCTACAGGGGTCGTAACATCCATAAACTATAGCTTACCTAGGGGCTATACCGTGATCATCTATAGATGGAAGCTAATAGGTAAGCGTATCCTTATCGAGCTAGGATAATTTAAAGTTTATAGCCTCTCTGCCTAACCAAAAAGAATGGCCCTTAACGCGGTCGCGTAGCGTAGAACGCGGTACGTTAAAGACACTTATAGTGGCTCCAACAGACGGTCTTTTCTTATTCTAAAGAGCCTAAATTACGAGCTAGACCAAAAATTCTTATTAGATAGAATATTACTTAGATTTTGAACGAATTAGTGGCATAGTGGGTGATCAAAGTGGTAGAATATATGGAGAAGCGAAAATTGAATAGGTGGGCGGGAAGACGGGGTGGGCGGGAAGACCGGGAAATACGTTACCCCATAGGTGACTAAAGTACACGGTGTTACGACAACCGTAGTGCGAAGAATACCAAATTACTATACAAGACGCAAAGGAAAGTGGGTCACTCAGTATAATTCCTGTTAAGGTAGTAAGTTACTGCTCCATGTCTCGACAATTTCTAAAACCGAACGTCTAGAGAAAGCGGCATCTTCCGGGCAGGGTGTACGTACGCAGACTAGCTAGGGCACTAACTAACCTAACACGAGAGGACTTTGACTAATTTACTCAGTGAGGAAAAGTACGACGGCCTGAGCGAAGCTCAGCCAGGCAGGTTTGGGAATTAAAAAGAGGGGTAATCAATCAGCCTTGGCGTCAAGTACAAACCCGTCGGAATCTCCGATCTTTGAGGCTTTGTGAATCCCCGTATCAGATACACATGAACAGGTCGAGCAAGCAGTAGAGATCAGAATACAATTCCTCTTGTTGTCCTGGGAATTAGGCTTTACACGTGCGTCACGTCCATTATTCCCCCAGTGTCCGGAGATATTAATTCAACGCATTGGTAGGAAGCAAGATGCATGTCAGACGCCCTTTCGCCGATTATTTCTCGAAATAGGCCAGTCCTGTTGTTTGGCCCCTGCATAAGGATCCGAAAAATCTAGGTATGCCAAGTTGGCATGGGAGAAGCTGAAAAAGGAGAGGCTTGTCTTCCTCATGCAGGCGCCAAATGTAACAGACGAGACGACGATGCTCCCCTTAAAGAGGTGCCAGCTGGCTACCAATCGTGAGCCAGACTCGAGTGATAGGGATTGTTGAAGTGATGCGACCCCGGCTTCGAAGCTTCACCAGGAGCCGACGCAAAGACCATGTGGCTGCTAGTCAAGAGCGTATAAGATCAGACCAGAGTGGCTAAGGGTTGACTCAGGCTGCTGGTGTCGTATAATCCTTGAAATGATGGCAGCCTATCCATGACTTTATTACGGCGATCTCCCCGAAGGATTGCTTGTTTCTCGCTTACCTAGCAACATTATATTGCTCCCTCGATGATACATATAATTCATTCACTAGAACGGGGTTACCTCTCTTCCAACGATGGACATGTCCACCTAATATATCACTGTCAGATGACCGGAACTTTTCTACTTGTAATCTTTCCTTGGTAATCGTGTATAGTGAATTTCTGTCGCTTGAATTGAAAGTTAATGCGACCACTGCTGATTGTCAGGCAGAAATGGATCCTTCCCCTCAACTTAACTAGGCCAGACTAGAGGTAGTCAAGTTAGATTCACTGTACTAGAAATCCCAAGAGGGCGGTAGTAGCGCGACTAAATCTACCTCGAGTCAGCGGGCGGGCGTTGCGGTCCGAGCCCTAGTATAGCCCTTACCAATAGTAGGGGGCGAAGCCACCAGCTTACCATTTACCTACCACTCCACTACCCGTTTTGGGAGAACGGCGCATTTTAATCGACCATTGGACCTCGTCGCCCCCTAATTCTTCGTGTCGGCAGGTCCTTGGGTTGGCATGCAAACAAAAGGCCTTGAAGGCGCAAGCCGGGTGTCTTACTGGCGCAGATATTCCGCCTATCTCTCCTATGGTTACTAAATGATGATGGTAACTTTGGGGCTGAATTCTTACATATACTCCGGGGACTGTGAGTGCAGGGATGTCCATTGAATGCGGGATCATATCTAGGTATCTGCAGCGGTACCCTTCCCGTGATGGCGAGGCTGTATTTAAGAGGTCGCTCATGGTTGATACCCACGCTGCGAGTAATCTCACAGAGAGGGGACACCTCAGCCTTCGAGATTGGAGCATCAACAGCAGTGGCGAGGACACTTTTATCAATGATCGTTTGCACTGTGTGACTCGATTCATTGTATCTGACTGGGTTCAGCCCCTACACTATCTCTTCTCGTTTTCGCTCAAGACGGATTGATTCTCAGCATGACTGAAAAGGGACGACGCCAGCAGCCGGGGTTTGCATGCGAAGAGTGTCGGAGGCGCAAGGCCCGATGTGACCGCGAACGGCCCAAATGTGGGCTCTGTAAGGAAACAGGGACTGTGTGCGTTGTTCTCGACCAGAAGCAGCAGAGGGGACCAAAGAAGGGGCAGCTCAATGCGATGCGATCACAAATTGGTCAGTGTTTTCGATACTCTCTTCGTCCTTTCACTCACTCCCCGAGGCAATTGGAGTTCCTTTAACAAGTAGCAATGGATTGTCTTCTTTGTTTCATATGTCATTAGCCGCTAACGGACATCTATGTCGCGAAACACAGCAAGCCTCCAGTGGCAATTGAACCAACAGCTTGGTTACGAGTCAGACAGCGGACTGGGGGCATCTGGACAACGAACACCTGAGCGGTGCCCAGAGACAGATCCGGCACCGTATGAAGTTCGATTTGAATCTGGAGGTCATGGGCTAGCCAGCGTGAACGAGACAGATATTAATTTCTTCTGCATATCGCCATCGGCCGCAGCGCCCGTTATGACGCCAACGGTAACTGCCGCAACACAATTTCCGACGTTGGAAAACGCACCGCCGAGTCTAAGATGGCCGGACTGGGCTATGGACTGGGGGAAAAAGGATCTGGCAATGCATATAGACACCGTTGGCCTGAAGTCACATTTCCCGTCATCGGATATACACATGACCGATCACAATACTTTATCCTTGCCTGAGCCAATGACGCAACCGGACCACCAAGATACCATTATTACCGACCACATGTGCGCTGACCTGGACCAAGTCTATTTTGACCGGGTACATCCTGTCCTACCCATCATCTACCGCCTGCGATTCTTCTCATGGGCAGACCAGGACAACCCCGGGGTGGCGCGGGCTTGCCTCCGGTTGGCTATGCGCACAATGGCGGCAGCCATGTCGGCTCCCGGCCACCGTTTCTGCGACCAGCTGTACGCAGAGACATGCCAATTTCTTCAGGCTCACTCGGTGGGGCTCAAGACCCCGATTGCACTGGAGTACATCCAGGCCTGGTTACTGGTGGCACATTATGAGCTGCTCCGTGTGGGCGAGCACCAAGCTATGCTAACAGCAGGCCGCTGCTTCCGTCTGGTTCTGATGGCACGGCTGTCGGATATCGACGCACCTAACTCGGACGAGGTGAACTTACAAACCTCGGACAAGACACCTAGTTGTGACGTTCTCGGTGAGACCTTTGCTGTCGTCGAGGAGCAGCGACGCACCTTTTGGCTGACATTCTGCCTGGACCGTTTTCTTTGCTCGCGAAACGAGTATCCGCTAACGTTAGAAGAGGAAATGGTGAGTTCGAATTTGTATTTCTGCATTGATCTTGCTTGAAGCCTTCACCTTAATTCACGAAATGAGATACAGAAAAGGTCATCTCACTAACTGAAGCTACGTCTCCCAGATCTGCACACGCCTCCCTGCACCCGAGACCAACTTTCAGAATAACAAGCATATTCGCACCAGCTTCCTGCCCGAAGCCATGTCAGAGTCGCAAAATGGACCCTTACTATCGCCATTTGCCGAAAGTATTATCCTCGCGACGCTTCACGGGCGCTGCATGGCGCATCGACGATCTTTTACAAAACAGTCCCATAGAGGCAGTAGCGACGGCGACGACTTCTGGATACGCCAGAAACGTCTTGCAACAGCCGTAGAGAAGCGTATACAGGCACTCGGCACAATCTCGTCGGCCAAGATCGACAGTAGTCCCCTGCTCCTATTTGTCCACATGCTGGCCTACAGTGCCGTCATCAAACTGGGCCACACTGCGCAAACAGCTTCCTCGGCCAGGCCAACTATCGAACACCAGGGAGCGACAGCAGCCTACGAGCGTCGTGCCTCTAGCGCTGTGGTTGAAATGGTGCGCTTGGCAAAGCAAGTGCCCTCATTTGGGTGCTTCAAGGGGCACCCGTTCTTACCCGATCCGCTTGCGTGTGCAGCCAACTTTCTGACTGCGAAAAGTGATGATACTGTGTTTTCTGACGCTGTGGGCATTCGCTATCTATTACGACTGTTGAAAGATATGCAGGGTATGAATAGTCTAGCAAGGGGGTATTTTGATCGATTACATTCTGCAATATGACGCGAGAGTGTAAGATGATTAGGCTCGAATGCGGTGATAGTAGCACATGATTTAAGTAGGAAGCCCTTGTTATAGCGTCTGGCGCGCAGTTTAAATGAGAGTTCATTGAAAAAAGAATCCAATCCCTCATATTGTCAAGATACTCATCTCTCCGTATGAAATCTGTAGAATTGTGGAACTTGACATCCAAATTCTCAAATCACTGCTGAGCGAGTAATCACGGTAAGCAGATATTAGCCAGATGTCCAACGGGATATCGCTTGAATGCAGAGGGAGTAAAGAACAGCACTACCATGAATTGCCATGAATTGTTGCGATACGTTCAAGGCGAATAGTTATAATTGGACCGGTACGGTAGTCTGACTCGTAAAAAGCGCTGATCGGTCAGGGTCTCCATTTTTTCACAAAATCAGATGGGGCCGGCTGCCGAACTCCGAATTCCGTCTCCGTAGGGTTTGTTGTTAGAGCGTTCTCTAGTAGTCTAGACTCCACTGGATCTAGTAAAGTGGGCACACATTTCGGGTGTGGCGTACCCCGATAGTCAAAGTGGCCCCATCCTCTAGGTGTTTCCGACGTGAGGCCGCCCTTGCCGCCGCGGCCCACCGGAGTCTCATGAATAGAATCTCCCTACACAGGAAACTGGGGCGGATTCGAGATTGCAATTTCGAGTTTGAGTTTGAGGTAGCATACAACACACATTAGACGCAAGTTACCAAAGTTCATGGCTCTAACACTCCTATCTGTATCGTGCATCCCGTTGGATGCGGCTCAAAGTGCTGGGCGACCCATCGGCCTAAGAGTCGGCGGATTCAAACCATGCGGTGGGCTTTGGGAGTGATGGACCATCCCAAGGATTATTATTGGACAAACAGCATATACAGAGTGCTTTCACCTCGTAACCAGTCAGTTGTTCTTAGTAGGCAGGTGTTCAAGTGGACAATGCACGGGGTTGGGCATACCACAGAAACCTATCAAAAAATGGATACGGAGTTTTTATAAATAGGTCCGACGCGTTAGTTTAGTGGAGGCTGTGGGAGTTTTTTCCTGGGTCCTAATACGGAATTCAAGTCCGGGAGCCGCCTCTCTTTTTTCTTAGCGTTAGTGCTTCAATTCCATCCCTATGTCGCTATGATTATCAAGCTCTCAAGACTGTTCACGAGAACATGTCATTCTTGTCGCAATCTCTACAATTGCCCGACCCCTTCGAAGTATTTCTTCTTCGTCCAGTTTCAACAAAATGACTCCCAAAAACCAAGCAGCTTGGATTCCCTCGAAAGGTGCAGTGCCCTTACAAGTCGGCGATGCGCCCTACACAACCCCCGGTCCTGGCCAAATAGTGATCAAAAATGGCGCAGTCGGCATTAACCCTTTTGACTGGGTACTACAATATCAGGGCTCTATCCTTGCGTCGCATCTCAAGTACCCCATGGTACTCGGAATAGATGTCGCTGGCACCGTCCTTGATGTCGGCCCTGGCGTGACGCGCTTCAAGGTTGGTGACAGGGTAGCTGGCTGCGCCGTTTCTATTGCGAAAGAATCCGGCGATGCTGCTGAAGGTGCGTTCCAGCTGTATACCGTGTTACGCGAGTATATGGTCGCCCCGATTCCCGACCATATCACCGATGAGCAGGCCGCTGTCCTTGGGCTCGGGATCGGCACAGCGGCCTATGGTCTCTTCCATGAAGATTATCTCGGCCTCGATCTCCCCCAGGTACCACCGCCGCCTAATCCACAACCTGGGGAATATCTTCCCCGCGCTATTATTATCACCGGTGGTGCGTCAAGCGTTGGCAGTTGCGCTATACAACTCGCCGTTGCAGCTGGCTACGAAGTTATATCGACATCGTCGCCAAGGAACTTTGCCTTGGTCAAGAGTCTCGGCGCTTCTCACGTCTTCGACTACAATAGCAAGACACTTGTCGTAGATCTTGTGCGTGCGCTTGATGGCCGGGAGCTAGTCGGCGCATATACCGTCGGAGAAAACGCAGATGAGGTCTGCGCTTCTGTCATGATACAACGGATCGCTAAGACGCCCGAGCTACCGACGAGGAGATTCATCGCCTTGGCGGGTGGTGCGCGGAGGGAACCCGACTCGATTCGAGGACTGTTCGGGACTTACAGATTGATGGGCGGGATGATTTCCATGATGGGCAAGAATGCCGTGAAAAAGATGCGAACGGGCATTGAGATCAAGTTCATCATGATTGTGGGGCTGGTTGATCCCGATAGCTGTGTGTCTCAAGTGTATATGAACTTCTTGGGCCCAGCACTGGCTAAGAAGCAGTTTGTACCGGCACCGGAGCCGCATGTTGTCGGACGGGGACTGGACAAGATCAACGAGGCCTTGGAACTCAATCAGAAGGGGGTCTCGGCTAAGAAGATTGTTGTCTCGTTGCCTTAGTCGTGCAGACACGTCCACTTAGTACAGTTAGAATGACTTTTGCAAGGGGGAAAACCTTCGGTTTAGCTAATGGATTATTTGAGATTCATCGATCTACATTGGAGAGCACAGTCGATGTTATTTGTTTAAAGATTGAAACTTGAATCGAAGTATCCGGTGGAGAGATGCCGTTCTCTTGTTAAATGGAAGGCTCGAGCGAGAGGGTCTACAACTGGGCTAAGTGATTCTTCACAAAGAGCCCAACATTGTACTAAAATGGACATTACGCCAAGGGGCTGACTCTGTATTCAATGTGCCGGAAGAGATCGGTCGGCCGGGCTTTCTTACGCTCACAACGATTGCCGACTTGAAGGACTCCTTTCTGCATTCAATTTCGTGGGATTGTACCGAACCATAAAAATAAATTATATGGGAATTCCAGCAAATTAGTACACTATCGCAGGCATGCCTAGTACATCCTCAAACCAATGCTCATTTCCCAGGTCCATCGACTGCATCCAGATCATTTGGTCAAGATCAGGCACATGGTAATTGTGAGAGATGGTGTCAGGGTTGACGCTCCGAGACGTCCTGGTCTCTACATCGTGTACCTGAGAGGTGATGTGCCACCGAGTTTCAGCCCACATGCGACATCTGCTCAAAAGCTTCGATAAATATTTCAGTAGATGGTCGTTGCACTGAAGTTCCGGCTCCTTGCTACTCAATTCAATTCTCTGCAGCATGGAATCGATGGTTTTTATGAGATCTAGTGTGCTGCGCACCACTTGGCAATCCCATTCTGGGTCTTTCAGAGTTGAGAGATATTTCAAGAGTGTGATACTCAGAATCATTTGCGACCAGAAATGAAAAGGTTGGCCGACAAGTTTCGAGCAGGGGATTCTGTAGAAACTCTTCAGCCATGACTTGATGTTCTCAACTGACAGCCATAAACACTCGAGACGTTCGAATCCCAAGTCGATCCCACCGTCATTCCTTTGTCCAGATGGGTACAAAGAAAGTGAGTCTGTATTTATGGAATACGCTAGGTGATTAATGTATATTTCGACATATTGTGTGTGTGTATTAAGAATGTCTGCATGAGAAACCGGAGGATTACCCCGGTTAGAAAAAGAATTAGCGATCCGGCAAGATGGGATACGTGACCAGCTCCTCGCCTGTAAATCTACTTACCAATCTGGGGAAGATCTGGCCTGAATGAAGCGCGGAGCTCTTGCAGTTGTCTTCGCAGAGTTTTAAGATAGAATAAACGAGGAACTGACGCCATGGGTGTTGCTCCCGTGGAAAGGTAATCTGCTTCGTCTTGACGCCGGATATCCTCCGCTCTTTGCTTTAACAACTGTAAGCGGACTTGAGAGACGAATAACTCATCTGAGGCGCATGATTCATTCGTGGTAATGAGTCGAAGCGCTTCCTCCATTTGCGGCGTCCATCGTAAAGCATCTTGGCGCCCAAGATGGGACGAGATACTGAGAAAGTCAATGTTAGTAACGCTGAGCCGCGAGCACAAGACTCCTGTCGAGTTTGATAAATAATCAGAGAGCACACGCACTTGGAGCTCAGTATAAAACATGCCAGTACTGCCCGCTGCCTTTCCAATAACTCATAGGGCGTTTCATCAGCGGGGCTCTGGTTATTATCATCAGCCCGCCCCTGGGTGATCATCATCATAACTTCCACGTCTGTCGAGGACGGCTTGAACAATCGCAAATCATATACAAGTGAAATGGCTAGCATCATGAGTCGTGAGAGGAGGTCTGCTCTGCCGAGGAAAGCATCCGTGCTCCATGTTATATACGTCAACAATCCCAGCAACAGGTCAATGTTTGACTGGACTTCGAGCAGAGCAGATGTGAACAAGACACGCTTCAACTCTTCGAATTGAGCCAGCCTTTCTTGCGTTGAGAAGGTGGTCACCGTGTGGATGGCTTGAAATAGGAAAGGTCTATTCTGCCGCAGATACCAGCCTGTCATATTCGGGGTCAAGTCGATGAAAGGGAAAAATGGCAGCATGCGGGATCGGAAAAAACTTAATCGTTCGTCTGCCTGGATCAATGATGGAGTAGTGGGAGATAGAGGGTACTGATGGGGCAGTAGTAATGAATTTGGGTGCGGCGAGACTGTCGCAATGGAACCCGCTGCGAATGTCGACCCATCACTGAATGCAAGGTTCGTGCCTGTCGGGTTCACCAGAGTACTATTCGAATGAGACGTGATCGATGAAGCACTGCCGTGTCCATTGATCGGTTCAATGACATTGACAGCAGGCGCAGTCTCCCCCCGAGCACCGATGAAAGACTGCATGGCAGATAACAAGCTCTCCATCTTATCTTCCAGCCGAGAGATCCGCATATCGGACGCCTCGGCTGCGGCTGTCTGCGCATTGCGCCTGCGAACCGATTCTGATGGCTCACAGGTTTTATCAAGACGAATACATCTGGAGGCCGATTAGTCGAGTGTTGTGAGTTGAGAAACCAGATATTCATATGGACCTTTCACAATCATCGCTATTGGCCGTACGCACACAGCGGCATTTCGCCTTGTAGCACTGCGTGCAAGCCTGGCCATAGGTGCTGGATTGGCCGGGGTCTGCTTTCGATCTCTCCATCGTGTTGACTGCTCATACGACTTGAGCCAGGCCAGGAAGTCTGGATACTTTCAGTTGATGACTGGTGGTAAGGTGGGGCAGGCGGGAGATCCCCGTCTCGTGCGTGTTGATCGCCCGGAGAGAGCTCCGTCGGGCTTAATTATTTCCGCGCGTGATCGACCGGATTTCGGTCTCCGAAGTCCGATTTCTGCTGAGAATCATTGGCGTCGCCGAACACGCGGGCGTCCTTTTGCATTGCAGCATTATCCTTTTCAAGTAAGTCCTGTTATCTGTCACTATAACAGCCAGCACGAACTATCTGCCGTTGATCTGTTCAAGATCACCTCATGTGATTGGACTGTTAGAGCAGAGAGTACCATGGCCTTGAGACTGACTGGAAAGGATGACTCGGTATTGTCGGTGACAAAATATGTCGGGACACAAGTAAGCTTGAAGTGACGCTTGTAACCTTCCAAATCGACGTGAATGAACTGGAAGACACCTTACCTAGAAAGAGAAACAAATGCGACTTCTTCATTAGGTTAGATGACTGCATCAAGAAGCAGCGTGGCCCGCTCCTTGTTCCCACTTATGCACTGTCATGGAAAAACCTTATAGTGTTATTCAACGATGCCTCGAGATAAATGATGGGAAGACCTTTCAGGAGAGCAGGAGTTGTCCGAAGCTAAATACATGGAGTTGAACTCTATTCTGTGTAAAATGACGAAATTTTCCGATATTCCAGGACAATACTGGGTACAGCTCGAGGCTGATGCACCCATTATCTTCGGGGAAATGATGCTATGCCACGTATACTTCCAGTCACAGCCTAGACCAATCATGAGTACTCTATTGGGCATCTTCTTGCTTCATTTGTCTGTGTTTATTGCCCGCCTAATGCCTATTTCCTATCCCTCAGGAAGATGGGAGAATATTCCATGCCCCCGATAAAGGGAGGTGGAGACTATATGATGCCTCATGTAATGCTCATAGATACTTCCCTTATCAAGTGTAATTTTGAATCTACATACTTGTCTTGCATCATCGCCTAGTCTCTTGGTACAGTATCTTTAAGGGTCTGTAGATAATCTCGCGCCATGCTATGAGTGATCTGTAGTTCGGCTAGCGCTCGGAGCAGGTGCTGGACACCATCGCAAACGCCATTCGGAAGACCAGCCTGTGTAGCGAGGAAGACGGCCGCACACGCGAGGGTGTCAGGAAAAAATTAATTAGTCTTGAAATGGCTATGGTGCGGCACTGCCTTTGCTAGACGGAAAATTCGAGCGGCTGCAGCGCGGCTCTGATAGGATGCGACCAGGACCTGGTGGTTGGCAGTCTGCCATGAGACTCGTTGGACCGTGTTGATGAGCTGGACAGTCGCGCGATAAGCTAGCATGTGAGTAAAAAAATCATCGGATCACTGTCAACGGCGGGCGAAGAGGGAATCATTTGCACTCGTCTCTCCAGCGCTGTGGCCAACCATCCCTGATGGATACAAAATTCTCTCATTCTTGTCTCGGATTCGTTTACGTACGACCGCCGGTGTGACATGCAGCGACCGTGCTGTGTGGCCATGACAACGCATTCGCATTCGGCGAACGATGACAGTGTGCTGTATCCAGTCTGCGCAAGTGCCTCTGGGAGGAAACTGATGCGAATTGGCTGGCTGTTTTGATCACGTTAGCTCGTCTTTCGTTTTAGATTGCATTTCACCATATTACCAGCAGGAACAACTTGCCTTCTCCTCCTGTATCGTTAGGGTCCAGTCTTCTGCAAGCACCGTATTCGGTCAAAGCAGAAAGCCAACCAGAAAGTTCTCCTCCCTTCTTCAGCGTCAACGAATTTCTCGCTCACATCGGGACTGATTGCTGAGGAAGAGGAAGATGAAGAGGAAGAGGAAGAGACAGGTCACAAGATGGAAAGTCAATCTCGGAAAGCCGCGCCATCTAAACATGCCTGGGCAGGAGTGAGGCTGTCTTGGGCCATTAAAGCAAAATATCGCTGGCGGCGTAGGATAGGACAGAATGTATGCACCCTGTCGAAGTATAGTTGGTCCCTGTGGGAGGCTATTAGCGAATCTACGATGGATGCTTATGAAGGGACGCATGCGCAGTTCGAGCCAAACGAGATCCGTCAACTTAACTTTGGAGCTAGAGTCGGCTGTGGTAGGCCTGTTCTGACTGAGAGTAATAAAATTGACATGGTCTATTGATGGGATTTCTGGCGGTTTCGGCGGTAAAAGACTGATCGTGGTGTTCATATCCTGCCAGTCAAGCCAATCTGACCAGCCTTGGAGACCGACGTCAGGCAGGTCATTGGGAGCGGGCATGCCGGAATTAGTCGACGTAGTTGACACCGTTAGCGCATCAGTCGTTGATACGTCCAGAGATGCTGTCGAGGCGACTGATACGGCTTGGTCTTTTGGCAAGCTGGTTTGAATTCCAAAGCCTTCAAGCATGATGGGAAGGTCTACAGGGGCATTGATGGCTGGTTCGGCTGGTGGTCCCTGTGGAGGCAAGGCCGGGGCTGGCTGAGGCCTGAAATATTGGTCAAGCCGCCACAGCAATGTTGCTGTACAAGAAAGATATTGTTAACAATCCTGTGAGATAAAATGGATAGCTGAACACGGATGACGCGAATCCGCGATAATATCACAGGCCGTGGCAAGGTATGAAAAGGACAAACAAGCACAAGAAGAAGAGATCTGTTCATCCGCTAATGCTTACACGAAAAATATAGGGACCTGCAACAACACCAGAGTTTGCCAGATATGGGGAACGAACCAAGCTGTGACTGCATTGAGTTGATCTGACCCTGTATGGGACCCTTCTGCTGTCTCTTATCCACCACGATGCACTGCATTCCGCTCGGAGCAAAAGCCGCATTTTGGTCGCACATGGTCGCACCGCGCCTTTGGTCTGCGACACTTCTCACATGCAAACTCTGGCTGCTGCTGTAGTGTTCTGCTTGTTGGACACGGCATTTTCGCGGGATGCTGATAATTTGAGGCCTTGCTGTATGCAACAGTGAGTAGCAGGGCAAAGTCCTGTCTCTAAGGTGGGGCACAGACTCGAGCAGCGACAATAAGCTAATGGACTTCTCCAATCGTATACCCTGAGTAAACGAGATGGAGTCAACCACACTAATAGAACCCCTCTAGATCGTTTTAGTTGCGAGATTACAGGTTTCCGTTTCGTCCTGACGCCACAAAGATAGCTGATGAGGCGGAATGAATTCGCCTACTAGTCTTAAGTGAGGAATTGATCCAGACTGGTCCTGTTCAATGGCGCTCTAGCCCAAATTACCTAACGTTTCGAGGGAGCTACGTTTAGAGTGGCACAATGGGCATCATCGTGTAAAGCAAGGCCTTTCGCATTCGTCACTCTGTCACTTGGACAACGAGAATTGCGATATTATTTACCCGAGTGCAGTAAGCTGGGCAGGCTCAGCGGTTTAGAAAGGGAAATGTCACGCCATATTGACAGTCACCCAAGGATTGTAAGATATAGGTGTTTACTTTTCAAACTCATAATGTTCACTCCGTAATATGACCATTCAACTACTCTATTGTCGAGGCAAACGTTTCATCCTGATCAGAGCACTGGAGGTTGCTTGGAAGGTGAAAACCGTCAGTCATCTCAAATACATAATTATGGGGTTCGGAAGTGCAGAGCTTACTGAACGTCGTAAATACACAGTTTAATACACAAGCTGAGAACAAGCTTAGAATGGAAGCCCGAGCGGTGCTTGCATGAGCATCGGTCGTGTTTGCACATCGCGATAAGCCGTGAGCCTAGATAGGTAGTCTTGATGGCCATTTAAATCCAAGTCAGAAGTACTTAAGTTGGACTCCAATTATTCTTTGTTCCAATCATGTAGGGCGATTTCATGGGGGCGACAACTGACTGTACGAGATTGCGTAATTGCATAACCGGAGTTCGGTCCGTTCATTACCGTGAAAGTCCGTCCACCGAATCCGTGTACTGTGCCAGAAAGCTCCTGGGCCTCTCAAAGCTTTAACTACAATGGTTGTGATACATATAGCTGTTCTTCATTGTGCAAGAGCGCAAAATTTTACTTTGATCTCAAACGATACGCAATTACTCCCCCTCGTTAAAACCAACAGCAGACTCCCATCGCTCTTTTACAGCAATGCCTCCTCAAAACCGGGCGGCATGGATTCCTGCCAAAAAGGTCATTCCATTCAAAGTTGGTGATGCGCCATATACCCCTCCCGGTCCCGGCCAGGTCGTGGTCAAGAATGGCGCCGTGGCTATTAACCCTTTCGACTGGGTGTTGCAATTCATTGGTCCGGCGCTCGCTGGGTATATCAAGTACCCTTTCATCTTTGGTACCGACGTTGCTGGCGAAGTAGTCGAGGTTGGCCCCAATGTGGAGCGCTTCCATGTTGGCGACCGAGTCTTCGGCAGTGCTACGGCGTTGGCTAAAGAGGTCAACAGCCCGGCCGAGGGAAGTTTCCAGCTCTATACCGTGATGCGACAACATATGCTGTCACCCACCCCTTCTCACATTACCGATGAACAAGCCTGTGTCATGGGGCTCGGTCTTGGGACTGCAGCGTACGGCCTATTCCACCCAGACTATCTGGGCCTCGACATGCCCCAGATCCCCGCACCCATAAAGGCTATGGGCAAGGCGGGCAAACCACGCACTGTTATCATCACTGGCGGTGCGTCGAGCGTTGGGAGCAATGCCGTGCAGCTCGCTGTGTCTGCCGGTTACCAAGTCTTGTCCACCTCCTCGGCCAAAAACTTTGACTACGTCAAGGGCCTCGGTGCCACCCATGTCTTCGACTACAATAGCAAAACGCTGGTCAAGGATCTCCTTGGTGTGCTTAAGGGCCACGAGCTTGTGGGTGCCTACACCATTGGCCGTGGCGCAGTCGAAGTATGCACCGCTATTATGAAGAAACATGATCCCAAGCTCACCAGGAAGCGCATCGCCGTGGCTGGTGCTATTATCCCTGCCAAGAAGCTCACGTCTTTCGTCGGAAAGGGCACATTTTTGATGGGCATGGTAGGCGGCATGATCAAGTTGACTGGGACGCGCCTTGTCACTGGAGTTGAGGCTAAATTCATCCTCGTCGACGGCCTGGTCGACCCCAAGAGTGTCGTTGCTCGTGTCTACATGGACTTCCTGCCGCATGCGCTAGAGCAGGGCCAATTTGTCCCAGCTCCTCCACCGCAGGTTGTCGGCAAGGGACTGGACAAGATTCAAGAGGCTTTGGATCTCCAGAGAAAAGGGGTGTCGGGAAAGAAGCTTGTTGTGACGCTGTAGTTGAGTGTCCAACAACAGTTGGAACAAGCCCTCGCTATGGTAAAACAGGATGTCGGTCTCATAATTTTCGCAATATATACCCGATTACTGGTTTTGTCCATGTGCCATTTGCATTACAGTCACTGGCCCTACTATTTTGTTTAATCCTTTCAATAAATCATGATTTTTCTTTAGATTGTCAATTCTGAGAAGAAACGAGTTGCGCACCTCATTAAACAAGGAATTTAAACTGTGCTCCACCTGGCCGCGCAGCTAGGTCCACCGCGTTCGAAAATGCAAAAAAGAACTGTTGAGCAGAATGAGATACGAGATTCTTTATGAGATCAGTAATACATGCTATTGTATGCAAGTCGCGTTCTGCACGTATATTTTCTCCATTGTGAGCATTCGACAGTGGTATTAAAGATTCCATGGCTAGTTCAACTCGAGTTTATCTTAATTAAGGGCAATTTCCTAATAATTTTAACGCAAAACGATTCTTGCAGGTACAACATAAACAGATGAAATCGACAGTGAAATACTACCGCGTTCGTAGAGAGATAGCTGCAGGAGCCAGCGATAATGTGAACACACCCAAATCAACTCCCGGCAACTAGTGTGGTTCACTCGTCTACGTTTCACTCACCCCTGCCTCCTGTCTCGTCGATTGTTTCTCAGGCTTGTCCGGTGAGTCCTTAGTAATGGCCTGGAGGTCCTTCACTTTCCGAATGTCCTTCCATCCAAGACCGGGAGCAAAGACCAGGACAGCTACGCTAACAGCGATACCGAGATACATGACATTATCGACGCTCTTGGCGTAGGCCGCAAGGACCGCAGTCAGCTGAGAGCCGGAAACCAGGTTGCGAATGGAGCGTACACCGGCATCGATGATGATATCTGGAGAAATACCGATTTCAGCGATGCGCTGCTGGAGCTGATGACGAAGACTGTTGCTAAATATGGCATTTGCAGCAATCAGAGAAGTTGACGCGCCAATATTTTGCCAGAAAATGACAATAGCCATGGCGAGGGAAATCTGCTCTGCGGGCACAAGGTTTTGTATAGCGATGTAGGGCTATAGAGAAGGTGAGATTAGCCGATGAACCCATACTTTGCGATGGGCAGAACTTACAGCAGCTGCCGTGCAACCGCTTGCAATACCGTACAGTATCTGATAGCCAATCCATCTTCCAGCAGAGGTCGAGGGGCTCAGTGTTGATAAGAGACCGTAGCCAACCGCTGAAATAGTGCCTCCCGCAAGCAAGAATGGGAGATAGTATCCCAGAACGGAGACTTTGTCGTGGGGGCAACAAATCATTAGCATGGAGACTTAATGGGAGACAACTAATCGAAAGTCGAGACACTTACTCAGAACACCCGAAACCACGGTAAACAGGACCAAGCCCAGTGTGATTGGAAGCATATGCACACCACTCATTAAAGGGGAGTCATCGTGGATAGCCTGGAAATAGATCGCAATGTAGAAGTCGGCCACGAGAACACTGGAAAGACTGAAGAACATCGTCATTGCCGCTGACCAGATGATCTTGTGTTTAAGCATTGCAAATGGCACCATGGCATTGTCTCCCTGCCTATGCTCCCAGACCAGGAAAAAAGAGAAAGTGACGGCAGCGCCAACCAGCAAGCCAATCACAACCGAACTGTTCCAGGAATATTGATTACCGCCGAATTGGAGTCCCAAAAGGAACATGACAACCGCGGGGCAGATGAGCATGAAACCTGGGAGATCTAGAGACTTGATGGCAGTCCCGAGAATCTCCATGGGTGGACTCTTGGCCTTTGGTTCGGGGACATTGTTGAAGAGAAGGAATCCGCCGACGACAGCGCCCAACGGGAGGTTGATGTAAAAGCCTAAGCCATGCATTTTAGCCTAGGGAGCGCTGAAATTGGAGAGTGATGGAATAACATACACCATCGCCAAGACACGTTGGTGGTAAAAGCTCCACCGATAATCGGTCCTGTTGCAAGACCCAGCTGGCCCATACCCATGTTGAGTCCCATAAAAAGCGCCTGTTTTTGTGTTGGAAGCACTGCAGCAATGGTTGTCACAGCTCCATTAGCCACGCCAGCAGAACCGATTCCTGCGATTGTACGGCCAACAATAAACATGGGCGATGACTGAGCTGCTCCGCAAATGGCAGATCCAACTTCGAAGATAAAAAAGAAAAGTAGAAAGGTCCACTACATTGTCATTTCGTCAAAATCTAGTTCACAACCTGACAGGCTGTTTAAGCCGCAGACTAAATCTTACCTTGATCGGAAACTGGCTATAAATCTTGCCGCTGAGAGGCTGGAAAGCTGCACTTCCGAGCTGATAGGCACCACCATACCTGAGCAGAATAAATCAGTGTCTTGGAAGAATAATCTGCGATGTCGATAGAGGACAGTCGAACTGTACTTACCAGCCAACGTCCACCAAAGAGTTAAATTGGGAAGTAATAGCCGGAGTGGCCGTGGAAATGACAGCAAGATCAAGGAAGAAGAGAAAATAGGCCAAAGTAACTGAAGTCAGAATGAGGGTGACTGGGAGCCCCGTAGGGTACTCGTACTTGAGGTCTGCATCTTCGCTGGGGGGACTCTCTTCAGCGCCATCCTGCTTCTGTACAGAGTGATTGTGCCAAGTTTCGGTCGCGTCTGGGGGAGGCCCATCCAGAGTGTAAGATGTTGTCTCCGCCATTGCAACTAAGTATTATCCGGGAAGGGCTGTGGCTGAAAGGTGTGTGGTGCTGCTATAGTGTCAGCACTTTGAAAACTCTCAGATCATGCTAAATGGTGTATATATCAGTGACATTTCTCCTGATGACTAATACCCTGCATCAATTATGCAAACCGCCTGGGACCCCTGAATATTGAGGTAATCGGACTCTGCTTCCGAAATCCGGACTCGCCGTGGATATCACCTGCAGCAGGGCCATCATCTCAAATCTAGCGCAGGGTGGGTGCATCTACGTTTATTTCGGGTTTGGGCCGGAGTGTGGACCTGATCGGAGTCCATCTCCGAAGCCCCCAAAAAACCATCAGCTATTCAGGGCTACTCTCAGAATTAATATTGTAAGTGTCTAAAAGCCCTGACGGCTGCTACAAGACAGGGGGGATTATGACTGGGCACTCTTCGGAAAAGATATACGTTGCGAAATTTGTTGACTTTGATGCTGAAACCAATTTCGCAGCCAATTATTCGTACATGGATGTAGGTATCCCCTTGGCTGGCAGCGCTGTGGTTAGTGGTAATTTTGAACTAAGATTTTTATTTGTCGGCTAGCTTCCGCCGCTTTCTTACCGATTAGGAATGGGCTCGTATCCCTAAATTCCTAAGCACCGTCACGTTCCACATAAATTAGAACGCGCTTTCTTTACACATATTGATACGCGTCTTATCATGGATTCATGGGGGTTGCCTCTTGAAGAAGCTGAAGAGCCTCAATTGCATAGCTCCTTGTTATGAAAAAATCTACTTGCGGGGTAAGGCCTGTTGATCAGGTAAGGAAGAAAGTCACCAAGTCAAGATGTTCCAAGACTGTTTCTTGAGGAATCTAAACCCACTCCTCACTCATCAGCTTTTATAAACAGGCATACTTAGAAATCAAACAGGAAGGAGGGATCAAGAACGAAATAGCAAGATGAGCAGATAATGGGGCCTTCATCCAGTGTAGTCCTTTAGCTGGCCGCCAAGTCCTGCAGTGTACCCTTTGAGCTAAGCCACCGCCATGCAGGCGATTCCCCGCTGAATCCCCGCATTCACGGCTGTTCGCATTGAATTGGGGATAATTGCCCCTCTTCACCGCATCCTTGCTTCAGCCTTCATGATAGGACTATTTTTCTTTAAGAGTAAATAGTTCGCTTCTAGGTATTAATAATCTATTCCTTTAGGGGTACCTTTAGGTATATCTTACCCGCGGACTTTAACTATAGTCTTTAGACCTTAGTAAATAGACTTTAGCCCTTTGCCCTCTAAGGACAGGTATACCACTTTCCCTTTAAAGGTAAAATAGTCCACCTTTAGGTATATATAGCCTAAGCCTTTAGGGGTACCTTCGGAGCGTTACGAAATAATCTCGAAGGTATACGCTAATGCGGGGAGGGGAACACTAAAGACCAACCAACTTAGATCAGTCAGCAGACGAGATATTACGAGAGAAACCATAATACCCTTCCTAACGTAACATAATACTCTAACGTCACGTGACCCTAACTCCCGTAGCGACTCCTAGGAGTAGGCGCCAGAGTATACGGCGACTCTAGATCTACTCTACGGGAGTATATACTAGAGTAGGAGGAACTAGTATATAAGGACACTTATTATTACTTCATATTTAGTTCTTCGCAATTAATCCTATATTATTACTTAGAACCTACTATAAGATAGTATCTTTATAGTTTAACTTATTAATAACCTATCCTATAATTAGGCTAGCTTATTCGTGATCTAATCTTATTAGCGCTCTCCCTCGAACACCTTATAAGACTACTTTACAGACCTAAGCCTATATAAAGCCTGAACTATCGGTAACGGTACGGTTGCGAGTATTGCTTAAAGGCACGACCGTGGTAAGTATACTAGATATATTATTAGCTCACCAGTTCGCAGGAACAGTGCGTAACACATTAAAGAGGTAACTATTATATACTAAGATATAATAAGTTATAAATAGACCTAAACCCTTTATGTAGTTATTATATAACTTACCTAGAGGAGCAATTATACTTAATTATTAAATTTAAGCTATATAAAGAGCTATTAATATCTTATAATCCTAAGAATTACTACTATATTAGTCTATATTAAATATAATATAAATATATATAGTATAGTAGGGTTACAGGTAAACATAAAACTATCTATCAACGTATTATTATTATTTAGCGTTATAAAGATATAAATAAGCGTAACTAAAGTAAGAGAGTTTGAACGGACCAAATGAATCAAAAGGATATAGTGAGAAGGACAACTATGACGAAGTAGCGATATAGCGGACTAAATAAAGAAACCTAAATAGGTAAGTTTAGGAATTAAAAAAAAATTATTTTTAGGTTTTACTTTAATTTAATAAATATACCTAAACTAGGCGAACAAGTAAGACTTAGAATAAATAATAAAAAAAGATAAGGGGGTATAGGATAAAGAGAAGAGGGAAAAACTAAGGGCAAACTTTTGTATCTATTTATTATTATCTTATAAGCTGTGGATCTCAGCCACCACTTTACCAACGTCCTTGGTTGTAATCGGCACCCGATGATCCCCATCCCATTCGACAAGTCTTGCACTAGAGCTCAGACAGCAACGTAGTAGATCTCTGTGCATTTCGAGGCCTGGGTCTTGCAGCCCATGGACATGAATGGTGGGCAGCTGCAGCAAGTCGAATTCTGGCTGCACGTTGTCGCCCCTAGCACACATTTCTATGAGCGGGCCCCTCCCAGCAAGCAGGACAGCAAAGCGATACTCTGTGGGTGCAAATGCACCCACATCTTTTGGATCAAAGCAAACAGCAGGATGCAAGCTATACCATTGCTGTCTGAATAACAGGCTGGCTGCCACCCTGGCCCCTTGACTAAAGCCTAACAAACCCACCCATGGTCCTGTCGCACCGGCACGGTCATCCGCATTCATAGCTGCAGCAATAGATTCGTCGATCTTGTCGATAACATATTCGTTAATGGTAGGGAGCGGCAGCCATGCACGGAATTGGCCCCAGTCGCCGTAGACAGATGTCACATCAGGGCCAGGCGGAGAGGGAAAAGGCGCGTCAGCAAACACAAGTCGAAATGAGTCAGCTAGATGGTTTCGAATAACGCGACATTGGGCCTTGAAGATGCGAGCATTAGTGCCGCCTCCGTGGAGGCAAAGGATGCGTGGGAGATCCCGGCCGTCGCTTGACTGCGTTGCCAGCAGCATTAGAGGTGATTGTATGAATTCCTTGCACAAGTTCAACGGTTCATACGTTGAGCAGCTTGTATGAATATTCTGGTGAGATTCCGCGAGCACGAGGACATGTGCACCTCCAGATGGTTTAGCGTTTTAACAGCCTTGGAGAGATGGACGATGATACCGTGCATTTAGCTCATAGACAGTCTTATAAGCAAGGTGGCGCAGTGTCGTCATCTAAATCTACAGTCATGATTTGACATCCCTCTCTACAGGACTACGGTGTGTTTCGTTTGCAGTCAGAGAACGAATGGAAGCTTGGCCTCGCACTCCCTACATTTGTGCTTTCGGCAGGGCCGGAGATACGAACTCCGCCTAATTTTCAGAGGTGGAAGGGAAAAATGCCAAGAACTAAAACACAGCCTGAGCATGGGCAACACTAATCTGTGATCACTGCTGCCAGAGTAGCTATCGATCAGTCAGGCGACAAAAGTTGGGTTGATCACGGTCGAGTGTAGCTCGTGGCTGGAATCTGCACGGAACGACTGTAGACCTCTTGAAATTGGACGTGTTTAGAAACCTTCGCTAGCTGGCTTTCTTGGATATCACAGTAAGATAGGTAGGTAGGTAAGGCACTTTGGTGAAATGGAATATAGAGCAGTGACCTTGAGGATCCGTCGTAGATCAACCTGGTGTGCGTCTAGTGCCCTTGGGTGGGTTACTTTTATTTCGTGAGGATACAGCCCCTGTAGTTCCTCTGGGTAATGCTACCTAGTAATAATCGACCTATGACCTTGCCCAGTTTCCATGCATGAATAAGCTCATAGGTTTCAAATCATTACACCTGGAATTGTGTGAGAAACATTCATCTGGATGTGGCCTCCGTCCAGGTTGGTTAGCTGTTCATCCGTCATTCCGGACGGGGAGCATTAGGTGATAATACATTTGTCTGCAAACAGGGCCTCGATATTGCCATCCCCATAAAGCGCCACTAGCATATCTGCATTAGGCTTTAATCTTCCATATATGACTCCTTTGAGCTGATCTTGGCAATATGCCACAACAAATTTTGCTAAATCATTGATAACCATGTGACTGTCATGCGGCTAGTCTTGATGGCGTAACGAGGGTTCCTTGCTATTGTAAGAACAATGAGAGTAAAAGGACTGTAGTAGTGCTGGCCGTCCTTTGATACTCCCTCTCACGACCATAGAATTCAGCACTGAGTCGAGTCGCCTTCTAGAGCCTGACCAACGAAGTGGCCGATCAAGGTTTATTGTGCTTTGGAGGGATAGCAAAAACTCAATGGGCAAATATATATCGACCGACGAGAGGGGTGCATCAACGCAGGGCATCATGTGACCTACCCGATTGCTTCGTTTGCTTCGCCGTAGAGCCGCGGAGCTTTATTGTCTACACTGCTATTTATGGCCTTGTTCCTCACCCGACCTGGACAAGATACTCAGCAAGCTGGTCTACAGGGGCATTTTCCAGACCAATCGGAGTTTGAGCAAGCGTCGCGGAGTCAGCTGGAGTTTACGATGTAGCAGTCCGATTGGAAGGAATGGTAAGCGCTTGGGATGGTCCCTCTAAGCTCAGCCTCACCAGCTAGGTACCTTTCCCCCATCAACTTCAGCAGTCCTAATAAGCCTTCATTAGGAAGTCTTGGCAGAAGATCTGATATGGCCACGGACATAGCATTGATGTAGGCATTGTCTGGATAAGTGGACCGCAGATGATGCTCGCATCATGACCCGGAGCTCGGAGTTATTGTTCGGTGTCTTCTAGCCACCGCGGGGCTCCGCCAGGATGGGGCCAATGCCTTTTCTATTCGGAGGTTTGAATATTCATATTGACCACTGTAGATGCGAATTCAGCATTCGAGCTCATGTAAAACGCTGCTTAAGGAACCCTGTGTCATGTGAGAGATAGACATCATATGCACTGAAACCATCTATCTATCCTGACGGTCGGCAGGGAACCCAGCAGACTCAACTTCATACGCTAAACACGCAAAATGGGGGACACGAACCGAGAATGTGAGAGCGAGCCCATCGCTATCATTGGCCTAAGTTGCAAGTTTGCAAGAGATGCCAGCACCCCGGAAGGCCTGTGGGATATGCTGGCGGAGGGACGAAACGCCTGGTCGGAAATCCCCTCGTCGCGATTCAACGCCAAAGGAGTTTACCATCCTAATAGCGAGAATTTAAGCACGGTAAGTGCCTCTGGTCAAAGGTAACACGAGCAAATAAGCCGATACTGACAAGCGGGTGCGAGGAATAGACGCATGTCAAAGGCGCGCACTTTTTAGACGAAGACATCGGACTTTTCGATGCCGCTTTCTTCAATTATTCAGCTGAGACTGCAGCAGTGAGTGATTTTAGTAGGCTTCCGCGGTGGGTGGTTGGATCGACTGACTTGCTGTGTTATCTAGGCGTTAGACCCACAATTTCGAATCCAGCTCGAATCTGTATATGAGGCCCTAGAAAATGGTGAGTCTTGTGTAGCTCTAATTTTTCAAAATCATAAATCTGTCTGGCTGCGGACTGCTGACCTGAGAACATGTAGCTGGTCTTACTATCACCCAAATTGCAGGTTCTAATACATCTGTTTATGCTGGTGTCTTCACACACGACTATCACGAGGGACTCATCCGAGATGAGGACAAATTGCCACGGTTCTTGCCCATCGGAACCTTGTCAGCTATGTCGTCTAATCGTATCTCGCATTTCTTCGACCTGCGGGGTGCGAGTATGACGGTAGACACAGGCTGCTCCACGGCCCTCGTTGCGTTGCACCAGGCCATCCTCGGACTACGCACCGGTGAGGCCGACATGTCAATTGTGAGTGGGTGCAACCTGATGCTGTCTCCGGATATGTTCAAGGTGTTCTCCTCTCTGGGGATGCTGTCACCAGACGGCAAGTCATATGCGTTCGATTCGCGCGCCAACGGTTACGGTCGCGGTGAGGGCGTGGGCAGCATTGTCATCAAGCGGCTGAAAGACGCCCTAGAAGCAGGGGACCCAGTGCGAGCCGTGATTCGTGAGAGTCATCTGAATCAGGATGGCAAGACGGAGACAATCACGTCCCCGTCACAGTCAGCACAACAGGCTCTCATCCACGAATGCTACCGCAGAGCCGGACTGAGCCCGCATGACACGCAATATTTTGAGGCCCACGGCACTGGAACCCCCACAGGAGATCCCATTGAGGCACGATCCATTGCAGCCGTGTTTGGAAAGAATCGGACAGTGCCCCTCCGGGTCGGATCTGTCAAGACCAACATCGGCCACACTGAAGCAGCATCGGGCCTCGCCGGCCTTATCAAGGTGGTGCTGGCAATGGAGAAAGGTCAGATTCCTCCAAGCGTCAATTTTGAGACGCCAAACCCTGAACTGCAGCTGGATGAGTGGCATCTCAAGGTGCCTTCAGAGCTCGAGCCATGGCCTGCGCCGAGCGACAAGCCTTGGCGTGCCTCTGTCAACAACTTTGGCTACGGAGGAACCAACAGCCATGTAATTGTTGAGGGTGTGAGATCGTTGGCTTCATTGGTGCCTCTTAGGCAATTGACGAATGGTGTTCACCACTCTCTCGACAGCACCAACGGCAACATTGGGCAAAAGAGCGATGCCAAATCTGAGAGCAAGGTGCTTGTCCTCTATGGACGTGACGAACAAGCATGCCAGCGCATGGTCTCAAACATGAAGAACTATCTTCAGAACCGCAAGCTGCAATCCCCGAATATGACAACCAAAGAGATCAATGTTATCATGCAAGATTTGACCTGGACGCTCACAAAGCACCGCTCGCGATTCGCGTGGATGGCCGCACACGCAGTGAAGTTCTCGGACGACCTTGACCAGGTCATCCAAGGCCTGGACACGCCCCAAGACAAGCCGGTAAAGGTTTCAGACACTCCGCCTAGGATTGGTATGGTGTTTACTGGCCAGGGAGCGCAGTGGTATGCCATGGCCCGTGAGCTGATAGAGCCGTATCCCGTGTTCCAGGCAACTCTGTGCGAGGCCGAGCGTCATCTTCGCAACTTCGGAGCTGATTGGTCTCTGACAGAGGAGCTCATGCGTGACGCAGCTACGACACGCGTTAATCATACGGGCCTCAGTATACCCATTTGTGTGGCACTGCAGATCGCATTGGTTCGGCTGCTCAGGTCATGGTGTATTACGCCTTCTGCCGTGACGAGCCACTCATCCGGAGAGATCGCAGCGGCATACACGGTTGGAGCTTTGAACATGCGCCAAGCTATGGCTGTTGCCTATTACCGCGCAGCCTTGGCCGCGGACAAGACGCTTGGAGGCGTCAGTAGCGGTCCCAAGGGAGCAATGGTTGCTGTCGGAGTTGGCAAAGAAGCCGCTCAGGACTATCTTAATAAGCTCAAGAGTGCCGACGGCAAAGCCGTGGTAGCTTGCATCAATAGCCCCTGCAGCATCACTATTGCGGGAGATGAAGTCGCCGTCCAGCAAGTCGAGAAGCTGGCTACGGCGGACGGGGTCTTTGCCCGCCAACTCAAGGTTGAAACAGGGTATCACTCTCACCACATGGAGCCCATTGCGGAACCGTACCGCCTCGCTCTCCGCACTGCTTTGTCTCAAGAAGACCATATTGTGGATGACCAAGATATGCTTCACGGCGTAGGAAGTTCCAACGCAGAACCCTGGGCAGGGGCATACCGTGCGGGTTTGAAGGACGGTCTCCCAGATGCTGTTGAAAAAGGGAGCTTGGACAGCATCATCTTCTCTTCTCCTGTCACCGGCGGTAGGGTAATGCGCACCGAGGCATTGGCTGATCCAGAGCACTGGGTACGCAGCCTGTTGCAACCAGTGCGGTTCGTTGAGGCGTTCTCTGACATGGTAATCGGCGGCGACATGGCCGAGTCAGGCCGCAGCAACGTCGACATAATCCTCGAGGTGGGACCACACACAGCACTCGGCGGCCCCATCAAAGAGATTCTGTCGCAGACTATGTTCGAAGGAATCACCCTTCCTTACATGGGCTGTTTAGTGCGTAACACAGACGCCCAAGACTGCATCCTTGCGACAACTTTAAATCTCCTCCGCAAGGGTCAGCAGGTTAACTTGGCACGGGTCAACTTTCCTTGTGATACCCAAAGATCCAAGAAGCCAAAGGTATTGACCGACCTACCCTCATACCCGTGGAACCATAGCAACAGGCACTGGAAAGAGTCGCGGCGCAACCAAGCATACCGGCAACGGAGCCAAGAGCCTCACTATCTCCTCGGAGCCTTGGTGCCAGGAACCAACCCAGATGCGGCCACTTGGAGACACATATTAAGGCTGTCTGAGGCGCCATGGCTGAGGGATCATGTAGTTCAGGGCAAGATCCTGTACCCTGGTGCAGGCTTTGTGTGTTTGGCCATTGAAGCAATCAAGATGCAGACGGCCATGGCAAGCTCGGGGCCGGTGACTGCTGAAGTGGTGTCCTTCGAGCTGCGCGATGTGGAGATACATCAGGCACTGGTGATTGCAGACACAGCTGATGGTGTCGAGATACGGACCGTGATCCGCTCTGTGGCAGACAAGAGGATTGGCGCCCGTGGCTGGAAGCAATTTGAGATTTGGTCTGTGACCGCTGACAGCGAATGGACAGAGCACGCTAGGGGTCTCATCACAGTCAAACTGTCGACTGACAAGACCAAGACTGGGGAGAGTATCACTGATACGATCGGCAACACTTCTCCCTTCCTGGACGAGTCGGGCTACACGCGACGCATCGACCCGTACGACATGTTCGCCAGTCTGCGCGCAAAGGGCGTAAATCATGGGCCAATGTTTCAGAACACCACAAGCATCCTACAGGATGGCAGATCAAAGGAACCGCGTTGCGTCGTCACAATCAAAATCGCTGATACGTCATCCTCCAAGAACAAGGGCGGTGATATTCGAAGCGTGTTACATCCTACCACGCTCGACTCTATTGTCCTCTCATCATACGCGGCAGTCCCTAGCTCAGACCCTGCCAACGATGACAGCGCCCGGGTACCGCGATCTATTCGAACGCTGTGGGTGTCGAATCGTATCTCGAACACGCCTGGGCATGGCTTTGCTTGTAAAGTCAAGATGCCACATCACAACGCACAAAGCTATGGGGCTGACGTGTGCGTTGTGGACCACGGCGATGAAACCAATGGAGTCACGCCTGTACTTGAGATGCAGGGTCTTGTATGTCAATCTTTAGGTCGCAGCGCTCAAAGTGATGACAAGGAGCCTTGGGCCAAGGAACTGTGCGCCAACGTCAAATGGAGCCCCGATCTGGCTCTCTCCCTAGGGCTGCCTGGATCACAAGACGCCATCGACAGGAGACTCAATACGCTGCGAGATCAAAACATGGACACGGATAGCAGAAGCATTGAGGTTCAAACAGTGCTAAGGCGCGTGTGCGTGTATTTTAGCCATGACGCACTCCAGGCATTGACTGAGAAGGATGTTACTAACCTTGCCGCCCACCATGTCAAGTTCTACAAGTGGATGCAGGACACGGTGAATCTCGCAGCCTCGCGGCGCTGGAGTCCCACGAGCGACACTTGGACCAGCGATCCTCTTGAAGTTCGCCAGCGATATACGACTCTCGCTGCCACACAGACTGTGGATGGAGAGCTAATATGCCAACTGGGCCCACTGCTTATATCCATGCTGCGAGGAGAGAGGGCCCCTCTTGAGGTCATGATGGAGGGTCGGCTACTGTACAAGTACTACGCCAATGCCTACCGACTGGAGCCAGCCTTTGCACAGATGAAATCGTTGCTAGCCGCTGTTCTACACAAGAACCCTAGAGCTCGGGTTCTTGAAATTGGAGCTGGAACAGGAGCTGCCACTCGACACGCACTCAGGACACTGGGAAGCAACGCAGATGGTGGTCCGAGGTGTGAAAGCTGGCACTTTACTGACATCTCCTCTGGCTTCTTCGAGGCGGCAAGGACAGAGTTCTCAGCCTGGGGTGACTTGCTGGAGTTTGATCGTCTTGACATTGAGCAAAGCCCTGAGGCCCAGGGGTTCAAGTTGGAGAGCTACGACATGGTCGTGGCGTGTCAAGTGCTGCACGCAACCAAGAGCATGGCGCGAACTATGAGCAACGTCCGTAGCCTGATGAAGCCGGGAGCAACACTGCTGCTCATGGAGACAACCCAAGACCAGATTGATTTGCAGTTCATTTTTGGCCTACTGTCTGGGTGGTGGCTGAGCGAGGAACCTGAGCGCCATTCAAGTCCATCGCTCTCTATTGGCATGTGGGATAGGGTGCTGAAAGGCGCGGGCTTCACTGGCGTCGAAATTGACCTTCGTGATGTCAATGTCAACGCCGAGAGCGATCTTTATGGCATCAGCAACATCATGTCAACAGCCGTCAGCCCTATGCCTAAGTTAGACTCGTCCAAAGTTGTCATTGTCACCAGCGACAAAGCACCTCGTCCCCCTGCCTGGCTTAAGACCCTGCAACTTTCAATCGCCGAAGCCTCAGGGAACACCCATCTTCCAGACATCGTGTCCCTCCAGTCGCTGGGCCTCATGACCGACACGTACAATTCCAAGATATGCGTTTTCGTCGGCGATCTCGTCAAACCCGTACTGGCTAACCTCAAGGCCGACAGATTGCAGGGCATCAAGGCTATGGCCTTGAGTTGTAGGGGTCTAATCTGGATCACTCGCGGCGGTGCGGTCGAGTGTACAGATCCCGAGTCGGCTCTGGCCTCTGGCTTTGTTCGAGTTCTTCGCGCCGAGTATATTGGACGTCATTTTTTGACACTCGACTTGGATCCTCTAGGGAGACCAGAGTCGGATATCACGGCCATTGTACACGTACTAAAGTCTCGAATTGGCGCATCAGATCTTCACGCACCTTACGACAGCGAATTCGCCGTGCGTGATGGCCTCATCCTCATTCCGAGATTGTACAAGGACGTGGCTTGGAATGCAATGCTAGAGCCCGAGGTACCAGACTGGGCCTCTCCCGAATCGATTCCCGAGGCGCCTCTTTTCCAGACAAACCGCCCATTACGTTTGGACGTTGGTATTCCTGGACTCCTAGACACCCTGGCATTCCGCGACGATGATACTCTGACAGCGGACCTGGCCGACGACATGGTTGAGATCGAGCCACGCGCATACGGGCTCAACTTCCGTGACGTTATGGTTGCTATGGGACAGCTCCAGGAGCGCGTCATGGGCCTCGAGTGCGCTGGTACTATCACTCGCGTTGGAAGTGAGGCTGCAGCCCAAGGGTTTGCTATTGGCGATCGTGTCATGGCTCTTCTGCTTGGCCCCTTTAGCACTCGCGCCAGGGTCACTTGGCATGGCGTCACCAACATGCCGGAGGGCATGAGCTTCAGTGACGCTGCCTCACTACCCATGATTTTTACCACCGCTTACGTTTCCCTTGTTCAGGTAGCGCGCCTTGTCCCCGGCCAGTCTGTGCTTATTCACGCCGCAGCCGGTGGCGTAGGACAAGCGGCTGTGATGCTAGCGAAGGACTACTTGGGCGCGCAAGTCTACGTGACCGTTGGCTCTCAGGAGAAACGTGATCTCTTGATGTGCGAGTATGGCATCCCTCCCGAGCGCATCTTTAACAGCCGTGACTCTTCCTTTGCTCCCGCGATACTGGCTGCCACAGGTGGACGCGGCGTCGATGCAGTGCTCAACTCGCTCGGAGGCTCGTTGCTGCAGGCCAGCTTCGAGATTCTTGCGCCCTTCGGTAACTTTGTCGAGATTGGTAAGCGTGACCTGGAGCAGAACAGCCTACTTGAAATGGGAACCTTTTCACGCGCTGTGTCATTCACATCACTTGACATGATGACGCTGTTGCGCCAACGCGGGCCTGAAGCGCATCGCGTTCTTAGTGAGTTGGCACGCCTTGCTGGACAAAAGATAATCAAGCCTGTTCAGCCCGTCACTGTCTACCACATGGGACAAGTTGATAAGGCTTTCCGTCTCATGCAAACAGGCAAACATCTTGGTAAGTTGGTGTTGTCGACCGAGCCCGAAGAGCAGGTCAAGGTCCTCCCCCGTCCAGCCACGCCAAAGCTAAGACCAGACGCTTCTTACTTGATTGTGGGAGGTGTTGGTGGTCTTGGAAAGTCTCTGGCGAATTGGATGGTTGATCACGGCGCCCGCAACCTTATCCTGCTCTCGCGAAGTGCTGGAAAGCAGGATGGCAGTGTGTTCGTTAACCAGTTGCGCGAGGCCGGATGCTGCGTCGCTTCCATCAGCTGTGACGTGTCGAACAAGGCCGGTTTGGAAGAGTCGCTGCGATTCTGCGAGAACAACCTCCAGCTGCCCCCCGTCCGAGGTGTGATTCAGGGCGCCATGGTCCTGCAAGACTCCATCCTCGAACAGATGACTATGGACGATTGGCTAACAGCCAACCGACCGAAGGTGGCTGGGTCCTGGAATTTGCATTCACAATTCTCCCAGCGCGGCTCACTTGACTTTTTTGTCATGCTGTCGTCCCTGTCATGCATTCTCGGCTGGGCCAGCCAGGCTAGCTACGCGGCAGGAGGCACATACCAAGACGCCCTGGCGCACTGGCGCTGTTCTTCCGGACTCCCAGGTGCGTCTCTCGACATGGGCGTCATCAAAGATGTTGGCTATGTCGCCGAGTCGCGCACAGTCGGGGAACGTCTGCGCAAGGCTGGTCAGTCGCTACGGCTGTCCGAGGATGCCGTTCTGCGAACCGTTGCAACAGCTATTCTACATCCATTTAGTCGCCCTCAGGTTTTACTGGGTCTGAATTCGGGTCCGGGCTCACACTGGGATGCCGCTGGTGAATCCCAGATGGGTCGCGATGCTCGATTCATGCCCGTCAGGTATCGCAAGGCCATCGCATCGCGAGCTCAGATTCACCAGAGTAGCGGCAACCCGGATTCGGAGCCTTTGGTGGTCAAGCTACGGACGGCCGGATCGCCCGAGGTCGCGGCGCGTCTGGTTGGGGATGCCATTGCTACCAAGCTGGCCGACATCTTCATGGTCCCTGTCGACGATATTGACCTCGATAAGCCGCCATCGGTGTATGGTGTCGACTCGCTCGTAGCTGTCGAGCTCAGAAACATGCTGGTTCTGCAAGCTGCCTGCGACGTCTCAATATTTAGCATCCTACAGAGCGTGTCGCTGGCAGCTTTGGCGCAAGATGTGGTGGCCCAGAGTGTGCGATCTGAGATTGCTGTTTAAATTTCATATTTTTTTCTTTTGGCCTAGATAGTACATAAAATTTGTGACATATTTGAATTTTATCCCACTCTTTTACATCATATTCTGTCATTAACTCAACAACAACCTTACTCGTGGACATGGCAAGAGATTTTTGGTCACAGGCAGGGCTGGACTCAACTCCATGTTTTGTAATGGCATCAAAAATCATTGAAGTCTGTTTCCTCGATGACCGTGTCCTGTTGACATTACAAGCTGTCTCGGCACACATCCCGCCTTATACTAGACAGCGACCGTCAGAAAGCAGGTTACCGCCACGGGCGGATATAAACAGTAGATACCGACACTTACAATCTGCTCTCGCGCCTAAAGGTCTACGAAATAAGTAACCAGGGGCTCAAAGGTATCTACATACGTAGTCTAGATTAACAAAGCTCAGGTTAGGCACCCTCCAGATGACTTCACCATACGACTCAATCCTAGGTCTAGCTACTTCCAACGCCCTTCAGACTCAGTCATCAGTTCGAAAAGATCAATTAACCTTACTTTTGTGCAGACAATCAGAATCTCAGCTAGGAGATTATTCTAGCATAATCAACCATGATTACATTATCATCTCGTGTTCCATACCTATGTACAAACTCAGAGCCCTCGGCTGAACCTGAAGCAAAATCGCTATCAAGATTTAGATCACGTTGTCTTGAACAACCCTGCGATGCATGTTACGCCTCCGAGATTTTCATAAGTTCGGGCAGTAAAATGGGAAATTAGATGCCGCCATTATGGTTGCTTTGGCTGCATCACCACACTGGAGTTCCATGACCGAATAGGTTCTGGGGATCCCATTCAGCCTTGAGTCTTCTCAGCTTGGGCAAGTTAGCTGCCGACCACCACGCTGCAGGACCCTCGTCTCCGTACGCATAGTTGATGTAGATGTGGGGCTCGGCGAATCCACTGGTGGCTTGCAGCTTTGATCGCAGAGAAAGCAACAGTTTAGTAGTTGGTTCTTCCAGAGCGGAATCGACGTAGATGTTCTCGTGAAGCCTGTTGTTATCAAGTGTAAGTTGAAGGGCCTGCTGGCCCTTGTAAGCTGTTGGGGAAGGGATTCTATTAAACATACCAGAATGTTTTGGTATCTCTCCAAGGGTACACTGCCGTGTGCGATGGCGTCTTGAGGGTGTTGTTATTTGCGTATCTCTGGAAAAGAGTCTCACCCTCATATCCAGGATAGGCCTCATAAAAGGCCGTCATCTCTTCAAGTACCTCTATCATTGTCTCAGGGTCGGTGCGACCAAGCCCCATAGTCCCGCCGTTGATATATGCGCCAGTTTGGCATGGTCCGTCCAAGTTGGCGAAAAGCTCGACCACAGTCACGTTCTCGACGATGCTGACCATGGGTTTCAGGCTTTCGGCAATCTCCAGGTGTGGCAGGAATGTGTCCCAGGGGCCGAAGTGTTTGACGTCAACAACAATTTCAGAGTTGTTAGTGGTGCGATTATAAGAAATGCCAAGTTGAACGCCGAGCTCTGCGGGCAAGATATCATCAAGCACTTGCAGGGTCTTGAACACGTCCAGGGCACTCGACGGTGGGTAGACGAAATGACCGGTCACGGCGTTACCGTTATTTGGCTGATCAAACATCTTGAAGGTGGCTTCCGTGATGATTCCAAAGTTCGCACCTGCTCCACGAATCGCCCACAGTAGGTCCGAATTGCAGTCCTCCGAGGCCGTCACTACATCTCCCGTTGCTGTCACCAGGCGGACAGACACGAGTGCATCGATACTGAGGCCAAACAACCCTGTCTCGAAACCAATTCCGCCCCCAACGGTGGCACCAATCATGCCTACGCAGGGACTGTTGCCGCGGGCTGGATTGAGAGTCATTCTTAGCCCTGGATCAAAATGGACTGATGGAAAGTGTGTTCTTACGGACAGCCTTGCCGGCGTTGTACAACGGCTCGGTGATGTCGCCCAACTTGACACCAGCTCCCACAATCAGGTGGTTCTTAGCAAGATCGACTTTGACACTGTTGAAGTTTGCAATGTTCACATCAATGCCTTCTATGGTACCGTATATCAGACTGGTACCATGTCCGCCATTGGTTGCCATGAACGGCACGTTGTGGGCCGCAGCAACTCGAACCTTTTTGGTAAAGGCCCAATGTCAGAGGATTGTCTAGGGAGACTAATCCGAACAACCACTTACGATTTCTTGTAGATCATGCTCGGTTTCAGGCTTGATGGCACCAGTCCACTGAGGTGGCCTCCATTCCGACCATCGTGGCGAGACCACAGTAGAGAAGTTTGCGTCTGTAGCCTCGGCAATCTTCGTGCCAGAAGACATGTATGGCCCAAACAGTGCCTCGATATCAACGCCAGCTGCCAATATCCCCGCTATATGGGTCGCAGCCACCAAGGCGATTGACGAAGACCGGTAGCGAACCATGATTGAGTTAATCCAGGAGCAGGTGTATGCGGGAAAATAATACGAATGTTAGGATAAACAGGTACATTTACACTCGACAATAAATGATGATTTGCTCCTATTCATGCTGCGGATGAGTAACGCTTTACACAAGCAATGTCCCCGCGTCACTGTCGACTACCATGCCACATTAGGTCCGCCATGGCCTAAGCTGCAGTCCTCCTCGTCTCGGGCTGGTTAAGTCGGAGTGTTTAAAGTCCGGAAGCGTCCAATCAAGCCCACTGACCTTCAGTGTGCATGGTTCAAGTCCGGTGGAACGGGCGCCGTGTCGCACCTCAACTCCGATGCAACAGCGGGATCTGGCTTTTTGAGGATTCAAGGCCTTGAGGAGCCCGTCGATGACTTCGGTCGCTCAAGTGTATGTAGTACGGGCACCACGTGCAGATACACCAGTGCATCTCGCATGTTCCCCCTCCACGGATAGCATCCGGCGGTTCCTCAAAGCAGGGAAGGGCGCAGCCAATGTCGCGTACCTTGTCTAGTCGGCAAACCGTGAGGTTGGTGGTATTGCAAATACACCACGGGCCACATACAGCGAGCAGATTTATCAATACGAATAAGCCTAAGCCAATTTTCATGACATCAATAAGCTCAAACATTGTGACTTGGTGAGGAATGATGTGAAGCAGGATGAGCAGAACAAATTATTAGAATGGATACAAGTTCGCGTCTCGAAGGCCCTATGCACAAAAGCAGTCGCCCTGGAAGTCAAATCACACGCAAAACCACGTTGATACCTTAGGTTCAGAAATCATCCGTCTCTAACAGGCAAATAAACATTGTAGAGAGAACATTCATCGCAGAATAAGCATGATGAAACCGCTAACGAAAAGCCAGCAGGTAAGATGAAATGAAATAACAATCTAGAGTTCAAGAGTCCCCATAAGCCCATTCTTTACTCGCTCAGATACCCCATCCTCTTCCAAGCAGCGACGTAGAGGCGGGTCACCTCAGGTTTCACCGGACCTACACTGGACATGGTCTGCGAGTGTTCCTGCGCCTTGCTGGTATCCAGAACGAGGCCACCACACGACATGCGCTCAAAGTGGTCGTCAAGAAAGTCAATTAGTCGTGCAGCCGGATTTTCCGTTTCAGCAGGTAAGGGCGACCGACGCACCCTCGAGATCCAGCTCTTGAAGGGAATGATAGCACTCGGTGGGATGTCGAGTGCCGCAGCGAGCACAGGAGACATAGACTTCCATTCCTGGCCCACGGGGTTATCAATATGGTAGACGGGATAAGCGTCAGGAGCCTCATCACGCGACCCAATCTTCAACAGGTCGACAATGATACCAGCACAATAATCTACCGGGATCCACTGCAGTATGCCTTTCAAGTCGGGCCAGGCGCGCAACGTCTGGGCTGATTTGACCAAGAAAGCAAAATGCTCGATCGGGTTCCAGAAGCCGCTAGTAGATGAGCCTGAAATTTGTCCCGGGCGCACTACCATGGCTCTGAACAGATGAGGGTACTTGTGGAGAGTCTCGTCCAACAAGCGCTCGCATACCCACTTGGCTTCGGCATAGCCGCTAGGGAGAGTGGCAGCCAACGGCACGCGGCGCTCAAGCACGCGGGACTCGCCAGCGAGACCTACGACGCCAATGGACGAGACAAATTGGAAACCCACACGGCTTGGACGGTTGATATCCCTGCATGCAATTTCGCGAGCCAGCTCAAGCAGGTTACGCATTACCTGCAGTTGAGGTACAAAGGCGCTGACTGGACGCGTGCCGCTCATCGGCCAAGCATTGTGAACGATGTCGGTGCAGTGCTCCACGAGCCAGGAGAAATCGAGCGGCGAGAGACCCAGCTGTGCTTTTGAAGTATCTGTCTCAATGATCCGCAACTTCGCACGAGCACCAGGAGAAAGATTGATCCCACGAGTCGTAAAGGCCTCTTGTTGCCTCTTTTCAGCGGGCATGCTGCTTCGGCGGCGGTTGAGGCACACCACCTGTGCAACCTTGGGGTTTTCGGCTAGCTTCTGCACGAGGTGCGAGCCCAAACTCCCTGTGGCACCTGTCACCAAGACCATTGCATCAAGGTTGACTCGATGTGGTAACCAGTTGTCACTCTGTCTGAGCTGGCCTTCTTTCTTTTTGGTGTCAGAGACACGCAGTTTGGGTGTGGCCCAGCCGTTCGAGTACGTTGCCACAAGTACTTCGGCTTCCGCTGTACGAGCTTTTATATGTTCTGGTGTGAGCTCGGGGATGGACTCGGAGACGATGGCTGGCCCCGGTAAACGGGGACCTTGGCTTCCCGACGCCACAGCAACAATGACCTTCTGGAAAGCATTCTCTGGCAGATTACCATCGGTCCAATCTACGTGTCCAAACCCTGTGGCATGCAACTCACGCTCCCAGTGCTCTGAGGGCACCACGGCGTGACTCCGTCCATCATCAAAAAGCCACCAACCCTCCAGCAGGCCAAAGACGAGGTCGACAAAGGGAACAACTTCGGTCATTTCCAGCATCATCAAGAAACCGTCAGGCCGGAGCGACTGGTGAATGTTTGAAAGCGAGACTCTCAAGTCGTGGGTGGCATGGATAGCATTGCTGGCCAGCACAAGATGCTGCCCTTTGAGCTCGTCGGATGGGGCGTTTTCAATGTCGTGCACAGCAAAGCGCATGAACGGATACTGCTTGCTGAATCGACGGCGAGCATTGGCAACCATGGATGGCGAAATGTCTGTGAAGGTATACTCCACCGAGGTGATGCCCATTGTAGCGAGGGATGCGAGTAAGGGTGCCATAACGAGCGTCGTGCCACCAGTTCCCGCTCCCATCTCCAGAACCTTGAAGGTCTCTCCAACGTTATTCCCACTTTCCCGAAGACGCTCCGCCAAAGTCCTCACCACTTCTCTCATCTGGGTATAGCTCATGCAATTGAACTTGTGCTCACAGTACATGGCAGCAGTCAGCTCTCTGCCCTCGGGGCTGCCAAACAACACGCGGATCCCGTCCGTTGTTCCGCTGAGCACGCCCGCAAGTTGCTTACCCGCATAGTAAGTCAGTCTGTTCGGGACCGCAAAGTCAGGATCAGAAGCTAACAACTCCTGCAAGATGTCGTGGCTCGTCTTGTGCGGGGCCCCAATGTGTGTACGACTCAGCTGTCCGCTTGCGACGTCCACATCGATCAGACGAGCGTCGCGTTCGAGAAACTGATACACCCACTGCATTAGTCGGCTGTGCTGCGGAAGAAAGTCAACACGGTCAATGACTTGACCAGCCGCAGCTGTGCGGAGCGGCGAGCCCAGTTCGTCAAAAGCTTCGACCACAAGTGCTGCGCAAAGGCGATTGCTGCCAGCCAGCATGACACTCTCGGTCTTGTGAATGCCATACTCAACCATGAGTTTATCCGTCGCCATCTTGACCTCGCCAAAAGACTCGAGCACATCAGAGGCTGACAACATCAGCCGACTCTCGACTGGCGGTGCCATATTGGCAAGACCGGCTGTCTTGTGAATGGCTACAGCTTTCAGTGGCAATGGTTCATCTGGAGGATTGAGGACTTCAGCCCCTGAAGACTGGGAGTTGGATTCTACCCCATCCTCGCTCGCGTCCGAAGGCGGTTCACTTGAAGAGTCTTCACTCGGTTCACTTTCTGCGACGTCAACTGGCAGCTGTCCCTGGTTGGAACCAAAAAGTGCGGTCGACACACACGCGACAAACTTGCGCAGAGACGTGGCTTCCATCTGCTCATTCTGGTCTAGCGTGCAATTGAAAGCCGTCTCCACCTCTTTGCCCAACTCCATTCCCATCAGAGAGTCGATCCCAAAGTCCGCCATTTCGGCATCAAGCTCCAGTTCGCCGGCTTCGATACCGGACACGTTCGCCACTAATTTGCGAACCTCTTCGGTAATGTCCCGCCAGCCCGAGGGTTGACTGGTTTCCTTCACAGTGGGCTTTGTTTTCTTGACCTTGACAGTCTTCGTCGAACTGCTCACACCTTCAGCAGGCTTGGCGTCGACATGAGCGTGCTCCACTTTACCGGCCTCGTAAGACTGCGCTTGGAGCTTGGTCCGCAGCACGGATTCGTCTTTTGTCATGCGGGCTAGCATCTTGCTCATTGACGCTTTGGCCACTCGCCCATACTGCACACCAAGCATGATCTCGATCAGCTGACCAGTTACTGGGTCAAAGACGAACAGATCGGTGATAAAAGCCTTGTCGCTCTGGCGAGAGTGGCGGGCATACACATCCCAGACATCCGTTTCAGCACGAGGGGTGGTTTTGGGCGAGCGCATTGACAACATGCAGCCGGTTGCGATATACATGTCTCCTGGAGGAAGGTCCGTCATCAGGTTCACCCAGAGTCCACCAACCTGACTGAAGCTGTCGCTCAGAGGCACGTCAAGCCAAGTATTTCCGCGATGATGTTTGGGCAACTGCACACGCCCAGCGCACTCGGAGCCACGACCCACAACATAACGAACACCACGGTAGATCTCCCCGTAGTCGACGATAGGGCTAAAAGCTCGGTACACATTGCGACCCTGGAGGACTTCAACCCCATCTTGATCGAACCTGAGGTTCAGCACATCGAGACATTGCTTGTGGCTAATGAGTCGCTCAAAGTTGGCAAATTCGCGTAGGTGCGCGGCGTCTGTAGATACAGCCAGCTCAACATGAGCCTCAGCGTGTATCTCGGGGTTCTGGGCGCTCTTAGCTGTCTCAATGCTGAAGATCTGAACACTCCACTGCGTACGCTTTTTGTTGAGTGACACCAGGTCGAGATAGACGGTGCGAGACGAGTCTTTGCAGATTGGGGAGTGGTTGATCATTTCGCGAACCACAGGTTGCGCGCCCTTCTCTTTCCAATCTGGTTCGAGACTGAAGAGAGCCTCGATCAAAATATCGCACTCAAGTGTACCTGGACAAATGGGCGCCGTCTGCGCAATGACGTGGCTCAAGACGAAGGTGTTGTACTTTTCTGATCCGGTGTTTATCTTGAACCGTGCCTTGCTCCGGTTTTCGTCTTGATACCCTACAAAGTTCCACAAAGGCCACGTCCTTGGATCTTTATCAATGTCATTCTGTTGACATTTATCAAGCTTTGTACCACCAGCGGCCACGAGAGCCGCGGCGGCCTTCTGGACCACCTCCAGCGGAGACTTCATTGGGAGCCAGTGACGTGAGGATGTATCAAACTGATAGGGTGGCAGGAGTAGCTGTGCGTATTCGAATGTCTGAACCGCATGGTGTGGCCAGAATGAGACACGCAGCCCTTGCTTCCACAAAGCCGTAGTAGCATCTGTCAACCCGTCGAAGCCTGCGTCGTTGGTAATAGATACAGCTTGGAAGTGGTGCGCTTCTGAAGGCGATGCCATGCTTTGAGCAATAGCTCTGCCGGCCATGACGGTAATTGTCGAGCTGGAGCCAGCCTCGAGGAAGATAGCTTTGGGATGTTGTTTCGCCAGCCGTTGCACAGCATGGTTGAAGAAGACGGGCTGCCGCATATGTTGGAAAACAAATGAAGAGTCCATTTTGTCCATGTTAAAGGGCACTTCAGTGGCACGCTCCACTGGTATGATTGGTTTGTGGAAGGCCAGTGTTTTTCCAATTTCCTCCAGCCCATCGCTAATCTTATCTACCAGAGCCGAATGGAAGGCATTGGTAACGCTCAAGCGTTTGCTCTTGATGGCCTGTAAATTGGAATTTGAAGCCTTCGTCTTCTCCACTTCGTCGATAGCGACGGTCGATCCGGCGATTGTGAAGCTGCGGGGGCTGTTGTAGCACGCAATACTGGCGGACCCATCAGAACTATGATTTGCCTCTAGCAACAGCTCACGGACCAGCGTCTCATCAGCCTCAATGGCCATCATGGCCCCTGGATCAGTGCCCCAATCGTCGCGAACCAGTTTAGCACGTGCTGCGACAAGTTGCACAGCGTGTTCAAGACTGAGGACACCAGCGACACACAGCGCCGTAATTTCGCCAAAGCTATGACCCACAACGGCTGCGATCTTAGTGTCGAGGCCGCAATCCATCCAGCATTTTGCGCAAGCATACTGCATCGCAAACAGCATCGTTTGGAGCTTTACGGTGTCATGAAGAGACTCCCGGGTAAAAATATCCGGAAAGATACTTTCCAGGCCCTGGGAAGTGATGACAGCGTCTATGGCATCCAGATGTTGTCGCAAGATAGCCACTGACTCGAATAGCTTGCGGTCCAGTCCGACAAGACGCGATACTTGGCCGCCAAAGCACAAGATCACTGGTCTCTCGGCTTGGGCAGGAGCCATACCCACACTGGCAGCGACGTCCTTGTTCGAGGCGGCTGCGGCTGCCTGGTCGAGTTTCTCATACAGCTCAGCTATCGAACGGCAATTGAATTTGAGCCCATGGGGCAAGCCGCGGTTGGACTGCTTGTTGATGTTAAACGAAATATCAGTCAAAGTCGGTACCTGGGGGCAGGACTGCAGCCAGGTTTTCAGTTTGGTGCAGTACGTAGCGATGGCTCTAGCATCGAGTCCAGGAAACCAGAAGGGATATCGCTGCCCCGGATTCTCGGACTGTGAGTAAGCGGTCGGGTCGTAGAGATTCTTGGCTGGTTGAGTGATGATCATGCTCGCATTTGACCCACACGCTCCATAGTTGTTGAGAAGAGCTATCTTTTGTTGCTCGTCCCATGTCCGCAACTTAGTCACCACCTCGATATTGTCATCGGGCTTGACGGGGATCCTGCTGTTCATCTTTGTGAAGCTGGCCTGAGGTGGAATAAAACCGCTGCGCATCATCATAATGATCTTGACTAGAGCAATAGCACCAGACGCGCCTTCAGTGTGGCCAATGTGTCCCTTAACGGACCCAATTGGTAAAGGCTTCTTGCGGACGGGGCCACCGAGAGCCATCAGAATACTTTCGTACTCGGCCGGATCACCGACAGGTGTTCCGGTGCCATGAGCCTCGACAAGGGAAATATCATTGGCAGTGATCTTAGCCTGGTGCATGACGTCCTTGAAAAGACGAGAAAGTGATGGCGAGTTGGGCACAAACAAGGGTGTGCAATTCTGGTTTTGGTAGACCGCACTGCTGGAAATGGTTGCGAGAACAGGATTACCGTCACGTACAGCATCGGACACCCGCTTAAGGAAGACAAATGCGGCGCCCTCAGCTCGACAGTATCCGTCTGCATCGTCATCAAATGGCTTACACTGGCCTGTCGGGCTCACAAATGAGCCTGCAGCGAGGTTCTGAAACCAATACATATTGGTTACTGTGTTCGATCCTCCTGCTAAGGCTGCTGTACACTCGCCAGACAAAAGGTTACGACATGCCGTGTGAATAGCAACGGCTGAAGAAGAACATGCCGTATCAAATGTCATGCAAGGACCGGTCCACCCAAAGTAATGCGAGACTCGACCCGTGATAAAGCTCTTTAGCGCTCCTGTGGCTGTGAAAGCATTCGGCTCGTGGCAAGTGATGTTATGCTCGTAGTCCACCCCACAGGAACCTAGGTAGACGCCAACGTGCGCCCTGTCGCGCCCATCTGGGGTAAACCCAGTGGCATTCTCTGCAAAATAGCCTGACTGCTCGATAGCCTGGTAGGCTGTCTGGAGGACGATTCGGCTCTGTGGGTCCATGGCAGCGGCCTCGCGAGGACTACGCTTGAAGAACTTGTGGTCAAAAGCGTCGCCGTCGCGGAAGAAGCAGCCGTAAAATTTTCGTTTTTGATCGCTGTCAGCACTCTTGCGGAACAGCATGTCGTGCATGAGCATTTCCGTTGTGATGGGCACGTGTTGTGATTTGCCCGTCTTTAGCATTTCAGCGAACTCGGCCAAGTCGTCGGCTCCTGCAGTCTTCACGGACATGCCAATTATGGCAATGGCCTCATTATCCAGGTCCGCGGCCAATATACGTGGATCATCATTTTGTTGCTGGTCTTTCTCTTGCTGTTGTATATGCGAGACTTCGGGAATCGACCTGGAAGGCAGTTTTGAACTGCTGTTCAAATCTTTGAAAAAGACTTGCCTGGTCCCAAGATGCCGCATCAGAGTGGGCGGGATGCAACGCTCGAGCCCAAATGTGATAACGAATGGATCTTGGTGACCTTCTGTGACGGCCGACAAGGTGTTGTACCACTGGCATTGCTGCACCAAAATCGAGCGCAGTGCCATCTCGGTCATGCTTCCGCGGCCAGCCACTAAGCGTTTTCCTTCGCCTTCGTTATCGTAGGTTGGAAGGGCCAGATTTGCCGCATCAGCGTATTGCAGGTCAGGCGTTGAATTGCATAAATCGACGAGCGCATTGGTGTGGGCTCTCCTGTCCGCATTAGGGCTGTGAATCTGGCCCTTGATGCCCACTTCGGCTGCGGTGATGCCAGCAGCGCGGAACCTCTTGAGGAGGAGAGGAGCAATTGTCTCCGATGCTGTTACTGTAGCACGCGCCTGGTCGTAGCGGACGGCGATGTATGCGTCTGTTGAGAGGTCTTCGATGATGCGTGTCATGTCATCTTCCTGCTTTTGTCCGCGCCAGGCAATTGCATATGATGCTGAACTGCCTTTCCCGGCACTCTTGTCCCACGCCTCCTGGGCGTCAATCAGGGCTCCGATGAGCATCGCAAGTCGTACGGCAACAGCGCCGTATCTTTGGAATTCATGCTGGTTGCTGGCGCTGGCAACAGCAAGGGCCGCTAGTAGCCCAGCGCAGAAGCCCAGTGCTTCAACTTTGGCTCCCGCTCCCTTCTGATGCAGTGCGACCAGGTCTGCCTGCAAGTCCATTGCGTCGGTTCGCTCGGCTTTCGTAAGCTCGAGGTAGCCCCAATATTGGGTGAGCTGTATCAAGACGACCAGTGGGCCGACAATGATGCTAGGTAGGGTCGTGTCATCTTGCGACAAATCGCCGTGTCGAAGCCAAGAGTCCAGTTCAGATAGTACAGGGAGGCCGTCGACATCGCGAGCCACACCGGGAATTTTGGTCGCCAGAACATCCCAATATTGCGGTAACTCGTTAAGTGTGCTGAGGATCCAATCCCTCTGTGAACCTTGAGAGAGAGGCCGTACTAGTTCGTTCATTGACTGCCGAGTGAACGTGCCGACATGCGGCCCGAACACAAGGAGGGTGGACTCGCTGGAGCTCTTCTCCAAACCATTTGTGCGTCTCATTGTGAAAACTGTCGACTGTGCCAGTCTAATATGAGGCAATTTTTGATATGAAAGAGTGATACGACGCGTTAGGGATAGAAAGATATGTTCAAAAGTAGAGTGAATGGCTCAAGCCTCTGTGAGATGTTAGCGTGCCAATTGGACGATTCTTGATTCTGAACTTAGATCCTTCTTTTCTAGGTAATAAGCTCACGTCCGCGACACGTCGAGAACGTATTGCAATCTATGCAACACTGACGGAAATATTCTGCCTTCGCCTAGTAATATGATCAAACAGAGCCGAAAATTGTATTCCATGGGCCCATAAGCCCTAAACCGCCTCGCCGCCTTGGCGGCCGATTATTTCCACGTCGGACTTTCGGACTTGCTGACCTGGAGCCTCACTAGTCCGAAAGTCCGCCCGAATCCGCATACGAATTCAGGTATTGTATCAAAGGAGAAAGTGTACAGGATTCTCATGCTCTCTTGGACTCTAGACATTTGTTGCATTTCCGTTGTATAGCGTCGCTCAGTATTCAGACACGACTTCACATAAGCAGATTTGTGGAAGGTCTGTAGGGAAGTCACAAGTCCGTTGGGTTGTTACATTGCTAATGTCAAGGGTCCACCGGGAAAAAGCTCCCTCCATGTACCCAGCTACGAGTGTGTATGTCGCCAGACATTGACTAACCGTATTAGGTAGTTACGAAAGCGGTAATGTCGTCGTTGATCACCTAGCTAGGTCTAGCGAATTATTAAGTTTTATAATTGTATTTATATTATAGCTAAAATTACCTATAATTAAATTCTGCCAGATTTAAAACCTATTTCCCTTTATTTCCCTCTATTTTCCCTATTCCTCTATCTGTTATATAGTGTAATTCTATATCTGACTAGAGTATTCAGAGATGTCTTTCACAGAATAGGAAGATGAAATGATTTAAAGGGAACGAGAAGAAAGGGAAGACAGAGAGGTATCTTCTAGGTATCCCTTAGGTATCCCTCTTATTTTTAGAGGGCTTCCTTTACCCTATAACGGTGTGATAACATAGCCTTCTTATTAGGAGGAAACGGTCACGTTTCCTACTATTTTCTGCCGTATATATCCGCCTTAGTCCGTATAGGTGCTATATATCTACTCCCTCGTACACTTACTAAATAGAATATACTTTCCTACCTCTAGAATCTTATTTAATAGTACGACTATACCTAGCTAGTCTACTATAGTTAGCTAGGAACGGAAGTATTACTTTTAGATATACCTCTGTTCCTATAAATAATTCCCTTATAAGCGATAAATTAAGATCGCTTACGTACGGGACCGAAAGGTATCTAAAGTCTTTCTAATTTATTCGCTATCCATAAAATATAATTAAGTCTAATACTATATAAAAGTACTTATATAACTATAAACGCTATTTCTGCGAGGTTATTACTTTCGTAGGTATAAAGCTAGACGAAAGCTCTAAGATTATCTACGCTAGCGGATAATTACTTAACTATACTACTAAAGTTTAGCGTATATATATAGAGTAAATTATAAGAATATATAATAATAAAGTTATTACCTAGTAAGCCTATAAGGATTAGATTAATTATAAATTTTTAGAATATCTTAGACCTAAAAAATAATAGGATAAGTTCGTAAACTTAAAATAGGGATAAATATTATTCTATAAATATATAATTAACCTAAAATAAGCTATATATAACTATTGGAATATAGACCAAATGCTACATAGAACAGATCTATTCTTATATTCAACATATAAGACCGAAAAACATCGATCACATGACTTGACCCTTTCTGCACCAAAATGAGGTTTTGACCACTTTTGATTATGGCCCACAACCGACTGGGCAACGGCCCATCGACCCCTAAATAATAGGCGGGACCATTTCTCTTTAGGGGTAAATGGTCCGTCTTTAGGCATCAATGGTCCGTTCCTTCGGGGGTGTCTTCGGGCATGCCTTGCTCGCGGACTTTGACTATGGTCTTCGGACCTCAGTGAACAGACTTCGGCCCTTAATCCCTTAAGGATAGGCAGACCACTTTCCTTAAGGGAAAAATGGTCTACCTTCGGGCATGCATAGCCTGATCCTTTCGGGGTGGCCTAGACCATCGATCATTGACATCATTCTTTTCACTTTTATTCTCTTCCCCTCTTTTGCCACCTTAATTATTCTGTTGCCTAGTGTCTATATGTCATTCAGACATTATTCTAGACGTCGTTACTAGGCTATTCTAGCCTATAAATATGTCCTTTATTCCTAGCAGACAGAATCAAGCCTTTTCCACTCTTCTATTCTTCTTCCTTTGATTCCTTAGAACTGTTGTTCTGTCTTCGTTTAGGCTATATTTGTTTATAGTCTATCCTATAATCTTTGACCTTCTAACCTTTGTCTGGCATTGACTGATCCCGTCAGACTAAGGTTGATCCCACGGACTTAAGGGGCCACGAAGTTTCGTGGTAGTTCTGCCCTTATAGTTCCGATACTATCTAAGTAGTTCTTAGTAATAGGGTTTTATTAGTATTTATTTAGTAAATAATCCGGATTATAAAACATATATTTACGGTAAAGAAAAGTTAACTAGTAGAACTTATTATTACTAACTGATTTTATTTATAATAAATAGTAAGGAGTTACTATTTATCGCTAGTGTAAGTATAGAGTAAAGCCTAGGGAGATTTCTATTATTTAACTAACCTAAAGGGTTAATACTACGTCTGTAAAAGTATTATAGAGTAAGTTGTAAATATTATATAATATACTAAAAAATAGAATAGCGTTCAGGAAAAGACTAATTTATTCTCTATAAGCGTAGATTACTCTATTCTAATATTATCTATTATCGGGCTGTAAGGGCAGAACTACCACGAAACACTTCGTGGCCCCTTAAGTCCATGGGATCAACCTTAGTCTAACGGGGTCAGTCAGTGCCAGACAAAGGTTAGAAGGTCAAAGGTCTTAGGATAGGCTTCATTTGCCTAGTCTGACTCTAGGGAAATCAGCGACTGATTGCGTTGACAGGTGTGAAAATGGTAGACGAGGTTGCGGGAGATATAGAAGAAGACTTCATACGAGCGGAAAAGACAGCCAGGCTGAATAGGAGTATCAATAAAGGGTCTGAGTAATATCGAGATATTCTTAAGGTTCTAAAGGGTTTAAACGTATGGTGCTCGTTGCCTCATACTACGACCCTTGTCAGTCGCCGTACCTAGGCAAAGCCACCAAACGTCGCATTTCAGGATATTGGCCAATAGACTGGGGAAAGTGTGCTCAAGTGACTAGTCATGATAATGTCATATTACAGACGAGGGTTGAAAGAAAAAAAAATAGTTCAAAAACCCGTGCCTCGTCAGACGGACGATCGTAAATACCCTTAGCCACTCTGATCCTGAGTAGTAGCGGATCGGCGGTGCCTCTGTTTTACATTTTATAACGATATGGGCGCCAAGCCAACGCTCGCGCCTCCGGTAACTTTTTTTCTTCCATTGTGATTGTGAACAATTTTTATCACTTAAATCAACTGAGTTAACTTAGCGAGGCCTTATTCAAGACACTAGTCGGTCTGCTGTCGATTCATTTGACTGGTTTCATACCGCTGCCCTGATTTTTATCTGCGAGCCCTCCTGCCTGACCTCCACTCACCCCACTTCGAAGATTACTTCTCTCCCCCTCACCATGTCAAATGGCGACCGAGGATATCTGCCAAAATGGGGCGAGCTGCCCATCGAGCAATACATATATATATATATATATATATATATAGCGGCCAAGCATGGTTGGTCTGAATTACAGCGGCCTGTGTTGTTGCCAAAGCACTATGTCAGGTGTCATATAATACAGTATTTAATACCATACGATACCAGATACTACAGTGGTGTTTCATAAGTTTGAATCCCTATTTTTACCGCCTAGATCTCACCGCCCTTATCACCCACCTCACCGCCCATACCACCCACCTCGCCTGTCAGCATGAATATCCCCCGGCATGAAGGAGAAAGTGTTATTCCGCATGTTTGCTGTATTTGCATATCTATTCCGATAACGTGGTCGGTAAGCGAGTGGCCTATGTAAGCGAGTGGCCACCCAACCCACTTTTCTACACTTTAATGCATTTATATCAACCAAAACGCCTATATAACAATTAATCTCTAGCTTTATATATATTCCTTCTATGTCCGATCTGTCCGCAATTAGTGTATCGCGGTGGACGCCGCGTCTTCAGTGCCTGTGTGTCCCGCGGTAGTGTTACGCACTGCTCCTGCGAACTGGTGAGCTGGCCTTGTATCTGGTATACTTACCACAGTCGTGTCTTTCAAGCAGTACTCGCAACCGTACCGTCACCGATGGTTCAGGCTTTACACGGGCTCGGGTCTGTAAAGTAGTCTTGTAAGGTGTTCGAGGTAGAGCGCCAATGAGGTCAGATCACGAATGAGCTGGCCTGATTGTAGGATAGGTTGTCAACAAGTCAAACTGTGAAGATACTATCGCATAGTAGGTTCCAAGTAACAATGTAGGATTGATCGCGAAGAACTAAATACAAAGTGGTAACGAGTGTCCTTATATATCCTTCGCCTGTCGTACCCTGCGGTACGACCTGTTATCCCCCTGGGTCCGACCTAGAGTATCAGGATATACTCTGTCGTACCCTGGGGTACGTTCGTGGTCACGTAGTTTCAGCGGATTATATGTTTGTTAATTGTAATATAATCTATTCGAGGTCACGTGTCGGTTATGAGTTCGTTGGCTCTTAGTGGCCTATCGGTAAGTCGTAGTTAGTCAAATAGTTAGTAGTTGCAGGGGTCGTTATCACGTAATATCACCTCCCCCTCTCCTAGCTTTTCGTCCTCGAAAACCCTTATAACCGCCTACCCCCTTTTCCTAATAAGTGTCGGTCCCGTCTCTTCTGTTTTTCTTAATTTTCTTATTTTTTAGTTAACTATATCTTCCAAAGCCTCTATAAAGAAGCACAAGCTTTAGCGTCGTATTCAAGACGAAGGTTTCGAGTCACTATCCCCTTACGAACGTTATATTTGACTTTATCGTATATACATCCGGGTCGTGGATTCGGATCGTTATAGTGAGTGTATGCGCGCGATCGGTTCGGCGAAGTGTAAAATGTCTAAACCTACTTACTCCGACGCTAAGTGGCGCCGCTTAGTGCAGGCGTAGAAGGCCTTGCGGGAGGAGGAAGAGGTTGCTCTGGCCAAACTTCTTCGGTTAAAAAAACAGATACGTCTGTTAGAAAGTCGCGTAGGTGACTTTATTGCTCGTAATTATAAAGAGATCGCTAAGTTAGAGGATCTCGAGCGTCGTGAACGTGAGGAGCTTAATCGCCTCAAAAAAAAGCGTTTAGTAGCGGCGGCTATGGAAGAAAAAGATCGTGAAGCTAAGGCTACCCTAACCGCGGAGGGGCGTCATAGCCTTACTACTAAAAAGGATAGTCTTATCCTTATGGCTACGTCTGAGGATCTTACTCTGACGTAGATAATTGCGTCAGTTAACCCGTCGTCGTTTTCTTAGGACGACCTAGACGCCTTTTTAGTTAGCGGTACTACGATAAAGTCTCCCTCGCCTGTTAGTGGTACTATCGGACTAGCTAGGAGTAGTCCCTTAGGTTCTCGATAGGTTCCTATATATTTTCCGAGGTATCGTATCCTTTCCACTTTACTAAATAGTGGGGCTTGCCGTTAATCCTCTCGTAGTTTAGGATTTCTTCGACCTCGTACTTGTCTTCGGTTTTATCTTCGATTTCAATATTGGTAGCGATTTTGGCGTTTTTTGGTGCGGGTTTAAGTAATAATATATAGAACACTAGGTGAATTTTCCGTATGCTATTTAGTAGTTTTAAGCGATAATTGACTGGTCCCTTCTTTTCTTCGATCTCGAATAGTCCTAGTCGTAGGTGGTCGAGTTTCGCGCTTGGTCGTTTTATTTTGATGTTTCGTCGTAAGAGATAGACCTTCTCTCCCTTTAAAAGATCTGGGCCTTCTTAGTGGCGCTAATCGTAGTGTATCTTTATCCGTAGGTTAAGAAATTTAATATCTCGAGCTATTTAGAGGTGTAGTTACCTAATTCCCGTGGCTAAGAGTCGTGCTAACTCTGCTGTCGTGTGGTTTCCTCGTGATTCGCTAGTAAGTGTAGGATTATACCTAAATAAGGCGTAGTGCGGAGGTACTTTAGTGGTAGCGTACATTACGTTGTTATACGCGAATTGTGCGATTGGTAATAATCCTACTTAGTTATTTTGCTAGTAGTTCACGTAGTGTCTTAGGTATTATTCTAACGTCTAGTTAGTCCTTTCTGTTTATCCGTTAGTTTGCGGGTGATAGGTAGTAGAGAGTCTATGCTCTATACCGATTTAGTCCGCTAGTGATTGCTATAGCTTAGATATAAATAACTTATCTTAATCCGATGTGATCTTCTGGGGCGTTCCGTGAATAGAGAAGATCTATCGGAGAAGTATATTCGCTATTTATTCTGCGTTAATAGTTTCCGTTATTAGTATTATATATATAAACTTAGTTAACCGATTAATAACAACTATGATTATGTCGTATTTATCTGATTCTAGTAACTTTATAATAAAGTCTATAGTGATCCATTCCCATAGTTTCTCTGGTACTTCCGATATCTAGAGCGTTCCGTATAGTATATATCTCGTGGGTTTATCCCGTTAATATATATCGCACCACTAAATATAATTCTTAACTTTTCGGTGTATTCCTAGTAGGTAGTAGTTCTGTGAGATATGTTCTATCATTTTTTCTATACCTATATATTCGTAGGTAGGTATATCGTGGTGCTATCGGATAACTTCTCGAGCTAGTAATTACGGGATATATATTAGTTTATAGATAATTACTAGTCCGTTATCTTAGCGTATTGATCCGTTTCTTTGGGTATCGTCTAGGATTCTTTGCAATCCTTAGTCTTAGCTAGTAGCTTCTTTGACTTTACTTATCTAGTCGGGATCCTCGGTCTCGCTAGTAGCAACGAGGGTTTATTAGTTATAGATAATATCTCTATTTTTATTAGTGGTTAGGATAGCGGGGCTCACTTCCTTTATTCCTAGCTCGTAGTCAGGTCTATAGCTTAACGCGTTAGCTATAGCGTTTTCTGTCCCTTTAACGTATACGATTTTGAAATCGTATTATCCTAGGATTTCTAACTATCGCGCTTATCGTCGTGTGAGTACTTTCGTGGTAGTAAAGAAGGTAAGATTATAGTGATCCGTTTTGATAGTTACCGTGTGTTTAGCTCCTTTAAGGTACGCTCTCTAGACTTAAAATACTAACACTATGGCTAGTAGTTCTTTATTATAGATATCGTAATTGAGTTCGGCGGGGATCATTTTCTTAGACTAGAATACCACTAGTCTAGGCTTCCCGTTGTTTCCTAGTTAGGTAAGCTATGCCCCTAGCGCGTAATCGGACGCGTCTGTTTTGATTATAATTAGTTTCTCGTAGTTAAATAAGGTAATAATAGTTCTTTGTTTGAATAGGTTCTTAAGTCTCTGGAACGCTTATTCTATAGCGCCGTCCTAGATAAAGGTCTTGCCTTTCTTAGTGAATCGGTAAAGTCCGGCGGCGTATTTAGTATACGAGCTAACGATTTTCCGATAGTAGTTATATAGGCCTAAGAAGCTTTAGACGTCTTTAACGTTTTTTGGCGTTAGCTATTCTTCGATGCTTCTGACCTTTTTTTCCTGTATTCCTAGTCCTCCTAGGCTAATTATATATCCCAGAAAGTCGGTTTTCTGGATATAGAATTCGCACTTAGATAGTTTAAGGGTTACTTTAGCTTCTCGGAGCTTTTGTAGTACCTACTTATTATATTTAATATATTTTTCCTCGTTTCTGGAGAATACTAAGATATCGTCTAGGTACGCGAGAACGAAGTCATCAAGTTTTTCTTCTAGTACGCTAAAGATAAAGCGTTAGAACGTTATTAGTGCGTTAGTGAGTCCGAATGGTATAATCTTATATTCGTAGTGTCCGAACTTGGTCTTAAATGCTATCTTCTATTTATCCCCTAGCTTAATCCTAATACGATTAAACGTATTAGTGATATCGTATTTCGTGAAGCATTTAGATCCCGCGAGTCGGTCTTAGATCTCGCTAATTAGTGGTAGTAGGTGTCGGTCCTTAATAGTGATAGTATTTAATTGCCGATAGTCTATATAAGGTCGGAGGCTTCTATCCTTCTTTTTTACGAATATTATAGGATAACTAGCTAGTGACTTAGAGGGTTAGATATATCCTTTCTCGAGGTTCTCTCGAATATATTCCTTTAATATCTTAGACTCTTTCTGTGAGAGTTAGTAGATTAGTATATATTTCGGCTCTATACCTTCTTAAATCTTGATCTTATGGTCGTGCGGACTATATTCCGGTAGCTTACCGACTGGTAGTGGCTCGAAGACGTCCTAGAATTCTTTGTATTCCTTAGGTACCGTCGGTTTATCGCTTATTACGTATAATCTCTTAGATTTATATTTGATCGTGATGTAGTCTCTTAACTTATTATCGGATATATTTAGTGACTGTTCCTTAGTTATAATAACGTTAATATCGATTGTCTGATAGGCCCTACCTCTAGGCTAAGTACTTCTCTTAGGGTCGACCTCGTAAGAGTCTCGTGGGATACCTACTTCTCTAGGGCTAGGCTCCTTTTGGTATCGTAGGTACTCGTTGGTTCTCTTCTCGCGGATCTTCTTATATAAGTATTTGCTAAAGATTATTATTCCTTATTATTAGTTAATATTTAGGTTATATTCTCTTAACTAAGATATACCTAGGACGATATCGTATCCTCCTAGCGGCGTAATATCGAACTCGATTCGTTTACTATAGGTTCCCATAATTATCGTTACCGTACCTATCTCGTAGGTAAGACCAGGTCCTAGGCTTTCTCCGTTTAGCCTAATAATCGGTGTAGGTCTGTCTTTCTGGCGATATATGATCTGATTCTTTTCTTAGTATTAGGGGTCTATAAAGTTTCTATACGCTCCTAAGTCGATTATAGCGCGGATCTTCTGTCCTTCTAATATAATAGTGACTTTTATATAGGCTCCCTATTTCGTGGCTATAAGGTGCTAACTATTTAGCTTTCGTTTCTCGAACTAGATACTTATATATCTTAGTTTCTACTTAGGTCTCTATTCCTATTATCGTAGTCTGGGTTCTACTCCATAGTCTAGCTTTCCTTAGTAGTAGGTTATATAATTATTATTATAATAACCTACGATAGCTCGTCGATCGTGCTATAGGTATCTAGCGTATCCTTAATATATATATCGTATATTATCACAAAGGTATATAGGTAGCTCTCCTTAGAGTTCCTTAAGTAGACTCTCTATTAGTTCGTCCGCTTTATCGTCGTCTTAGGGTTATTTCTTTATTAGTAATTCGCTAATTTCTTTATTTGTTAATGTTATCTACCTCTCGAGTAGTCTCTAGATTCTCTCGTAGCTTATTTTGGTTTAGATAAGTTCGTTAAGGATATCGTTTATTCGGTAACGGACTCCTTATAGGGCGTCTTCGGTTTCTTAACCGTCTAATAGTATAGAGGCAAAGAATTCTCCGATCTGCTTATCTGTTAGGGTAGCGTATTCTTCGAGTAGCTTTCGAGTTATCCTATACGGATCTTTCGCGATCGTTAGTTCATAAGTAATATTATATAACTGATATCGGATTCCTATAATTTGGCCTTCTTATATATATTCTAGAGATTCTTGAGGCATTCCCGAACCCTCCTATAGGTTTTCCGAGGACAGAGGTAGAGTTTCTAGGATCTCTTAGGCTCCTAAGGCGGTTTCGTCTACGCTCCGGGTATCATAACTTTAGTCTTAGGAGTACTCCGAGAGTTCCGGGGAGTTAATAGTATTCCAGGAACTATACTAGGTCTATCCTTAACTCTTAATATATTCCTAACTAACTTCTGGGAACTTAGGTATGTCGCACCTTTCTTCGTCGTTTGTCTTTTCCTTAGTAGCTCGGAGGTATTATACGTTTTCTTTCTCCTATTCGTAGGCTAGGATTATTTATTCGAAGGCTCTTGTGATTTCGTCTTTTTCTTCTTTTAGACTTTTGGCTTTCTAGAGTTTTTCCTTTAGCTATTACTATATTTTTAGTATCTTATCGATCAGAGTTATGCTTCCCTTCGGTTATTATTCTTAGGTCGTACGTAGCTATTAGGTTTTGATACCAGTTATATCGTATCCTCCTCGGTTCGTGGTGGCCCTTAGCTATTGCGGTTTTCCTTCACTCCTCTTACTTCTATATTCCTTGGCTCGGTGGCCTGCTTTACCGTAGTTAAAGCAGAGGTTTCCGTCCTTATAATGTTTCTGTTCTTCCATAGGGAGTCTCGCTACGTCGAGATCTATAGGTCTTAGTCTATAGGGGTCACTATCCCTTATAGGTCGGTTCGGCCGATACTGCTACCGATAGTATAGTGGCCGGCCGTTGCCTCGTCGCTATCCTTCGATTTCTTTTTTTGTATTTGTCGGTCGTAATGCCGATTGTTGATTCGTACCGCGAAGTCGATAAGTTTATCCAGACTCTTTGGTCTGTCGATTCGTGCCAACTCGTCTTTAATATATAACTTTAATCCGTTGTTATAGTATAGGATTAGTGCATAGTCGTCCTATTAAAGTATCGCGGCGAGTTACATAAATTCGGCGGTGTAGTTAGAGGCTAATCTAACCTAACGCAGTTGTTTAAGCTTTCGTTCAGCTATCTTCTTAGCGTCGATATCTCTAAAAATACGTTCTAGGTGCTACCTAAACGAAGTATAGCTATTAAAGATACTTTGCGTAGTAGTAGACCATTCGGTGTTAGCCTTTTCGTAGTATTCCCTAATATAGGGTTCGAGCCAGTCTTACGCCTAACCTCGAAGGTAGGCTAATACAAAGATAACTTTATTAGCTTCGGAAATGAGTTATCCTTTATTAACATCGAGGTAGATATCTATCTGTGTAAGGAATCCTTATAGCTTAGTATAAGTACCGTCGAAGCTCTTAGCCTTCGGGAGCTTAGGCGCTCCGATAGCGGATACTAGTACAGAGGCAATAACCTAGGCATAGAGTTACTCTAAGTGATCCTTTACGCTAGCTATATGATTATTATAGTTACCTCCTAGGTGGTTCAGGTTGTTCTGAAGCTGTTCGATTGTCTCCTAGAGTTAAAGGATTTTTTGTTCTTATTCGTCCTCTTAGTCATCCTCTCTACTTACCGAGGAGCGAGGGGTTTTTCCTTTCGAAGGGGTACTGTCGTAAGGTGCCATAACGATAGTATCACGGTCTGGTTAATAGGGCGATTAATATATTACGCACTGCTCCTACGAACTGGTGAGCTAGCCTTATATCTGGTATACTTACTACAGTCGTGTCTTTCAAGCAGTACTCGCAACCGTACCGTCACCGATAGTTCAGGCTTTACACGGGCTCGGGTCTGTAAAGTAGTCTTATAAGGTGTTCGAGGTAGAGCGCCAATAAGGTCAGATCACGAATGAGCTGGCCTAATTATAGGATAGGTTGTCAATAAGTCAAACTGTGAAGATACTATCGCATAGTAGGTTCCAAGTAACAATATAGGATTGATCGCGAAGAACTAAATACAAAGTGGTAACGAGTGTCCTTATATGTCCTTCGCCTGTCGTACCCTGCGGTACGACCTGTCATCCCCCTAGGTCCGACCTAGAGTATCAGGATATACTCTGTCGTACCCTGGGGTACGTTCGTGGTCACGTAGTTTCAGCGGATTGTGTGTTTGTCAATTGTGACATAATCTATTCGAGGTCACGTGTCGGTTATGAGTTCGTTGGCTCTTGGTGGCCCATCGGTGAGTCGTAGTTAGTCAAACAGTTGGTAGTTGCAGGGGTCGTTATCACGTAACATTATACACAATTTTATTAAGGCTTTATGTAGACTTATACTAAATATTATCTAATTACCTCCCTAAACTATATACTAAGTTTTCTGCCGGCAGGAAAATAGTATTATAGATACTGCCTTAATATTATATTAAAGCCTTTATTTTTTTTTATTATATATATAATCCTTATATCCTATAATATATATAATAAAAAGCCGACCGAGAATTCTATCATTTAAAGCCTTTCCTTATAGACAAAATATTTTAAAGGGGTAAATAAATAATTTCGCGCTAAATAATTTTATATAAGCTAGAATCCTGGGTCCCCGTCAAGTGTTGAAGTTGACGGGGACCCAGGATTAGTCATAATTTTCTGGGTCCCCGTCAGCAATTTCTGGGTACCCGTCAGCTGGAACCCGATATAATACAATATTATAATAGGACAAAGCCTGAACGTTAGTCATTCCTAGACTAGCGTAGGTGGATCAAATATATAGACTGCCCTACTAAGAGCGGCGACGGTCCCCTTTCTGCCGTAGTTCCTGAGGTATCTGTCAGTACGAATACCGCGGTGGACCGGATATACAATTATCCTTCATATTTATTTCTTATGTAATCTAGAATCCCCCTATAAATTGGCAGAATCAGGGGTAATACAGAAACGGAGCTTCAGACATCATTGATTGGTTGCATAGAAAACATTCCGACAGTATCCAGACGCCTTAGGCAACGACCATTGTCCGTCCTGAAGGGGGTCCTGACAATAGAAGATAGGTAGGTGCGCGGATATACGAAAAAGTGGGTTAGGTGACCACTCGCTTACATAGGCCAGTAGCTTACTGACCACGATAAAACGGATTTATAATAGGGTTGGTCACTTGAGTGAAACCCCTTTACCGAATCCCGACAAGAAAATCCCGATGAAGGGAATCCGAAGCCAATTTTGTGCGAAATAATGGCTCCGGGCAATATTCTCGTCCGTGTCCGGAGGGCAGTCGGCTCAAAAATAGAGTACTCCGTATGCCACCTGCGGTTTGTCAGGACGGCCTAGTTGCATGTGGCCGGTACTCCGTATGGAGTAGTTTGTCGGAAGGTGGGTCTAGAAAAGAAGCGGAAGATGGGTCTAGAAAAAAGGAAGTTCCGACGGTTGCACCACTCTGACCAAGAATATGACCCAAGCACATCTAATACTACCACAAAAATGGGGAACAAGCTTCACTAACTCAAAGTCTATCTACGATGAGGCTCCTGGGATTTGCGGCCATGACCCCAGGATGCTCACGGAATTTCAAAGCATCGTTCAATGGAAATCCGGAATCACACGAACATTCAAATTCTTATCTGACGTGACGAGGACACTTAAATAGCAAGCTAAACCTCATCTTTGTCCCTTCAATTTTCACAAGGTTTCAACACTCAGCAAGCCAATCACCCGCCTTTGCTCTGCTCAATCTCATCTTTTTCAACAGTCCAGTGTAAGAAATATGACAGGCCCCAAAAGGATATTCGATCTCTCTGACTTTTAATTACATTAGCCCATACAAACAATGGCCAACGTTAAGGGATACCGCATCGGAGATATCTTGGCCCAAGCGGCTTTTACGTCAGAAATCGAAATCGATGGGCTTCCACCTCTGCAGGATGTGGTCAACTATCAGGACATTCATCGCAAGACCATGGACGCTCGACCCGGAATGTACCTAAAGTACCTTCCTCATCGATACGACGCGGTGAATGGCGAATTGCGCAGTGGCGGGGCGTACTTGTTTGACACGCATGAGAATGCAGCCGACTACTGGGATTGGACTACTAACGTCTTTGAACTGAACGAACCCAAAGTCAAGTTTTGGAGTCAGCCTCTGTTCAAGAAATCAAAGCGCTTCGTTTGGAAAGTTATCGGAGCCACCAACTTCGCACCGGTTGAGTCCCACGCCGTCGGTAGATTCCAGCGCTGGACCTACGACGGGCCCAATGTTGAGGATGAGTTGCGACGCGTTTACCCTGAGCTCAAGAAGAAGGCTGAGGAGCAGGGCGCGGCCGCGTTCTGGCTCCTGCATCATCCTGCCGAGAAACAGATCGGCATACAGCTCGCATTCCCTAAGGTTGAAGGAGTCGACTCTGCAGCGGCTGGGCACAACTCGCTGGCTCGCGCTGCGTCCCAGGTCTCTTTGGACTCCTTCTTCCCGAGCACCATCAAAGCCCGGAGGAGTGCGGATTGGACCAGTTTGTTCCTGGCAATCTGGCTCCCCACGTCGCGCCTTACGGGAGGAGCCCATCAATGCTCTCCGATGTACCCTACGCTTCCTAAAGTAGAGGCTTAACTCGGTTTCCAATTGTCGCGGAGGACTTGGGCTAGAGCGTTCTGTTGAAGACTGCCTGATTGGAGGGTATACAAATTGGGAAGCTGTCCTCACCTTAAGACTAGGCAACTGAAGATTTGGGCATCTTGTCTTTATTGTATTATCATCATCTGTACTCGGTTTAAGCATCGTTCTTCCGCAAGTTATTGCCAGCTACCTAATATGATCCACCATATCCATTGAGACTTGACATACACAAATACTTATATAATGAAACTTCTCTAGTAGTGGGTAAGATTTCTTCCAATATCAAATTTACTTTTACAATTGATTTCTGATTTACATACTAAAAGCTGGTAGGCCCTAGGATTGTATTAGATCCTTATAAGGATGACATTATCGCCCTTTTTCACCAGTTAATGGGCTACAATCTCTTTAGAGCTCCCTTTGCGCTGTTCAATCGACTTTACAGAAAAAACTCTCGCCGGCGCTTACAGTAATAGTGTCTTTGCCGTCTACCCTCGAAGACAGCAGATAATACTGCTCTCTGCGAGCGTCTCCGATCTCTCGTGCATGACAATTTGCCAAAGCCAGCTAATGGCGTATGAGCTAGTGTGCATAGTGGCGAATGAGGACGACCGGAATCATCTCGTAAGTCGAATTGATTGATTCGAAGAAGAGAAAACGAACGAATGAAAAAAAGGGCGGGTTGAGCTGTCCCCTTAGCAGTGTAATCACGTATTCGAGTGACAATACTTTTGTCCCAGTGTTACCCACTCGCATTTTATACACAAGCACATAGGAAATGTGGGGCGCATGTCCCAGACCAAGACGAGAAAGAATTCGTGTATCATTAACAGCGCAAATAAACTGGAGAGACGAAGAAGAAGAAGAAGAAGAGGAGAGAAAGAGGGAAACGAGCAACTACGAAACAAAATTACTTCTATCCTAAATTGGGTCAGCCTAACGGCTCCTTCTAGATCACGTTCCCCTTTAGTCCTTAAGATAGTCATGCGTCACAGCGCATATCGACCAATCCCATGTCACTATATTGAATATATCCACTTTTCTCGACACAATTTCTCTGATAGAGAGATTTTTCTAACGCTTTCCCGCGAGATCTTCTAAATTTCTCAAGATACTTTGAGAAAGCTACGGTAGTAGTTTGGTCTTCATCGAGGTACGGATGGTCCTAAGGCTTAACGATTGCAAGAAGACTAGATAAAAGAGGTCTTTCGGCAGGAGATTAAGGATGGTAATATCGAAGTATATGGGAGAGGTCTTCTATGTACCCATCTCCGCCAAACGGGTCATGTCTTTCCTCGGAAAGCGTATATCTATTATAATAATCCTTTATACTGATTTATCTAGGGATCGGTTATTCTCTATCTATCGACTCTAGTACTCTTCTCATATGATAATACTAGTCGCCAGGACGTATTTGAAGCGTTTCACAGTCAAAGGCATTGAGCACCAGGACAACGTTGTTATCGTGCGATCAGAGCAAGAACATCTCGACCTGCTAGATAAGCAAAAGCAGAAGCAGAAGCCTACTCATAAGCCCCGGCGAGCAAAGATTCACCGAGTGCATATTAAGGAAGAAGTACGAGGCCCTTCTAATAAGGATCTTCGGTTAATTGAAGAAGACGACGATGTTTTTTGATCTCCCTTCCCCATCGGAAGTCTTCAATTCGATTCGCAATTACGCGAAGACAATGAGCTTGACCAGGAAATTGGCCAGGAGGGTAGCCATCAGGTCAAACTCATAAATCGCCGCCGCCGGCGGGTTGCTTCGAGTACTAGCTCAATGGTTTCACCACCAAGGATTCGAATGCGCTATCAATTGAGTTCGCAGGATCATGAACGTATAAAGGCGCCAGGGCCAACCAACCCTGCTTGGTCACGGTCGCAAGATTGATGGGTCTGGGTGAATTCGACGGGGAAGAAATACCAAACTGCAATCGTACTTGAATTTTGACTCTAGTATTCTTATTGGTCAGTTATTATGAAAGAGTTCGAATTGAGTTCTTCCTTCAAATGCTCTCTGAAAACAGTATGCACATAGTAGTGGTATGTGGAATGTAGTAAAAGTAGGATATGGCAGTACGGGGAATGCCCATAATCGAAATTCTGCCAGATCAAAAATCGCTGACCAAGGGCAGAGTCCACACTACAGTCCGTGTCGGCACAAGAGATACGATTATCTAAGCAATAAAAGTGTCATTGGCATTCGTAGTCGAGTGGATTTCGTTCGCTAGTCCGCCGCAGATCACGAGATCTGACAGGGGCGGTGAAGGCTTGGGATAGATCAAAACGAACCTTCACTCTTTAACTTAGTTACCTCTCAACGCCGTTTCGGACCTCCCTGAGCACCGAGAAAGCCATGGGCCCACGCGGGATCAAAAGGGCAGGGCCTTTGCTAGCAACAAATTCGAGCAAGCCACGGGGACCGTATGCACTTCGTGCATGTACGTCTTGTCGGCGACGGAAATGCAAATGCGACGGTCATCAACCATGCGGCTACTGCCACACTCGGGGCCAGCTTTGCACCTACGCGAATGAAAGTATTCCTCTCCAACATCCGGCACAACAGTCGCAGCAAGTATCACAACCCCAAGCGCAAAGGCAAGTTTTTCACAATGATTCGCTCTCGCACAACAGCTGCCCACTGCTAGCTATCCCTGATGACCCTATGTCATTAAGCGATGGTATGTCCATGCCTTGGTCCGAATCACTCCTTGATCGAACGGACTTCTCTCGTCCGCGCAGTACTCGTGCTTCTCTCGCAGGAGAAGCTACAAGTCTACGCAGCCAACTGAATAACGCCAAGTCCATGGTCGAAATGATTGACAAACCGAACAGCAAGACTGATGCTGCGGCTTGGAAGGGCCTAGTTTTGGATGAAGAACTGCGTTCTGATGACCAGTCGAAAGCCATACCAAAAAGACCAGGTCCGACGGAACATCGAGACGGACTTGAATCAAACACGACCAGCCCAGCTTTCTACGGACCAACAAGCCCGGACTACAGTATGAATCTCGTGCAGACTAAATTACGAGAGCGAGGGCACCTTGCACCCTTACACCGCCGCCAGATGCCGCCGAGTCTAGAAGAAAATAGTACCGTCTCGTGTGCCACCCCTTGGCAACCAGAACGGCACTTTGACAGACACCAGTTGCTACAGTTCCGGTCTTGGCTGACGTTACAAGATGCAAAAGACGTCCTATCTACTTACCACGAGGTCGTGGGAGTCTTGCATCCATTTGTCGATATTCAACATATCAAAACGCAGCTGGACTTTTGGTATTCTTATGATTCGAGCCTATCCGTTGATAGAAACGACGAGGTTGATGATGATGATCTCATAATTCTGGTTTTGATACTAGCCATTGCAGCACAGGCCCAAGTGGACACTGTACATGCAAAAATGGCGTTTGTTATGCACTCTAGCTTTCAGCACGCTGCCAATGCTACAGTCACATCCGGCAGAGCAAGCATGAAACAAGCAACCATCGTTTTATTACTGGTACATAGTTCAACTCCTACTCGCTGTGCGGCTCTGATACTAAGTGTTCGTTTCAGGGTTACTATTACTTCACCTATGATCTGCCACAGCTTGCGTTAAGAATGTGCGGCACAGCTGGCCGCATTTTAATGGAACTTGGGTTTCATAATGGCGATACGCTGAATCAAGTTCTTCGGTCAGAGAGCCGGCATAGGGCTGCTTGCATCATGATGTCCACCGTCATTGTACTTGATAATCAGTGGAGCGCGATGACCGGCCTGCCAGCAAATTTTCCCAATGCCACATTCAATCCGACATCTACCTTGGTGAGCATTTTAGCCCCTATAATCCTCAGGATAGGCAGAGAAATATTTCATTTGTGCAGCATCTTTGCTCGGATGCGTTACTTGAATATCAACGGCCGGTAGCTAACTTGATCACCGTGATCAGCTTGACGCTCCTTACACGAATGCAATGCACAAGCTTATCCTAATCAGCGACAGGTTCAACGAGCCTATAAATCTTGCAGCTGAGGGCGGCGGCTATGCAGATGATGATGCCGTTGAGCTCTTAGTTTTCCAAATCCAACAGTGGCAAAGAAATATTGTCGGAGACCGAACCCTTCGCGATATGGAGTCTTGGTTTTCAGAACAGTCCGCTGTTCCACCCGCGTGGGAGCTACTAGTGGTTTTCCGAGCGGCGTCTATCCGAAGCCTCTTGCTGCGGCCGTACTTTTTCCCAACATCGCATATCCAGAGAAGCAAACAACATCTGCTCCCAGCCCTTGAACTAGCCTCAGACGTTACGGGTGCTCTTACAAGTTTGAATTGCACCACATCTATCTATCGCAACCAGCGACCATACTACCAACACATATTGGCATCCATTTGTGCCCTCATGTTCCTGGTAGCCGGTCATGTCGAAGAGCACCGGCAGGCTATCCATCAGTACCTACCGCCCGATTATGATGACCAAATTATCCGTTACTTCCAGTCGGCGAGAAAGCTGACTGAAAAGTATGCGGACGTATCCAAGGGGGCCAATACTCTGTGGAGGAGAATTCGAGAACTATGTCGTGCAATGGAGGCCTCCGGCTCACAGCACTCTTCATCCGCTCCCCCCCGACCTAGTGTTACCTTGGGAGATACCTCCTTGACGCACCAGCAAGCCGAGTGCCCAACTTTTATAGATCCTCAAAAAGAAGGCACGACGGCTGTGGAACAGACACCCCTTGAGTTTGATCCGTACTCTCTCGGCGCCAGCTTGAATATTGGTATTTCAATCGATGGTAACGGCTTTTCGCAGGACTCACAGGTCTGGGGACTATCAGATTGGCCATCTTCTCTACAAAGTTATCTATTTCAGTGAGCGTTTTCAGATTCTAGACATTAAGAGGGACCATAATTAAGCACATCACCTGTAACTTTATCGAGGACCTTTCTTTTCATGTAGCATTGGTCTATATTTCGACACTAGGTAATCACCCTAGAGGAATATTCTAGTAGGCAAAAACCGGCACAAAAGCTACGCATATATAAGCTAAATTGAATTATATTATATTTTTTCCTTTAAAGAAAAGCACTCTAGATAATATATTATTAGTTAGAATATTTTTATCTATTTTATTAAATTTTATAGAGAGGTTTAAAGTTACTATCCTTCACTAGGTACGGATAGTCTAAAATTCCGAAAGAGGTTAGCGTTTGGTCCGAAATTCCTAAAGGGGTCATAGTCTTAAATACATAGGCTCGAGTTGGTCGGAAATACATAAGCTCAGACCTGCATTTCGGACTAAGTCGATCCTATGCATTTCGGACTAAGTCGACCTAGTGCATTTTCGACTAAGTCGACCTACCCCATGGGGGTTGGTGGAATGCATTGCATTCCATTTAGGGTTTCGGCTTTACTATGGGAGAAAAACGGCGCTAGTGAGTGCATTCCAATTAGGTTTCTCGAGTGCATTCCATTTGAAAATATCGGTCGGATAATCCTAAAAACTTTAATAGTTCTAAACTAGCGACCGCTTTATACCCGGTTTCGATTTGAAGATCGTACGATCAAAAGAAGAGGTAGTTACAGGGATTAGAAATTTGGACCATTTTTTTGATGGGGTGCGCTTTGGCTAGTCGTACGATACTTAGTTACCCTTAGGCTAGGGGTTTACATAAGCTTTCTATAACCCTAAAACCCTACTATTTTCTTAAAGAAGGCCTTCTAGTAGTTATACTATCTTAATTAATTAAGGTAAACTAGAAGGGTAGACTATATTACGTTTAATTTATTATCTGATATATATTGTACGATAAATATAAAAGAAACTATAGGTTATATAAGGCAAATTTACTTTATGTTTTATAGTCTCATAAATATATATATATTTATATATTCTATTATGATTCGCTGAAGACGTGTATTTAATTATACTTAGTATACTAATAAGATTAATAGATAATAGAACGGGGGAAGTCGCCTTATTATAGTCGATAATAGGCTTAATAGACTCGGATAATAGGACTGAGGCAGTCACCTTAATATACGTAATAGTCTTGGATAACGTGGCTTAGGCAGTCACCTTAATACAAACGTATAATATGCTTAATAGTCTTATATAATGCGGCTTAGGTAGTTACCTTAATGTGCTTAATGATCTTAGATAATATGGCTTAGGCAGTCACCTAAATGTGGTTAATAGTCTTGGATAATATGGCTTAGGTAGTTACCTTAATCTGCTTAATAGTCTTAGATAACTGGTGTTAGATAATTGGTCTTGGATAACGTGGCTTAGGCAGTCACCTTAATATAAACGCATAATATACTTAATAGTCTTATATAATGTGGTTTAGGCAAACACCTTAATACAAACGTATAATGTGCTTAATAGTCTTGGACAATAGCAGTCACCTCAATGTGCTTAATAGTCTTAGATAATGTGGCTCAGGCAGTCACCTAAATATACTTAATAGTATTATATAATATGGCTTAGGCAGTCACCTAAATGTGGTTAATGGTCTTAGATAATATGGCTTAGGCAGTCACCTAAATATAGTTAATAGTCTTAGATAATATGGCTTAGGCAGTCACCTTAATATAAACGCATAATATGCTTAATAGTCTTATATAATATAGTTTAGGCAAACACCTTAATATAAACGCATAATATGCTTAATAGTCTTATATAACGTAGTTCAGGCAAACACCTTAATATAAACGCATAATATGCTCAATAGTCTTAGATAATGCGGCTCAGGCAGTCACCTCAATACAAACGCACAATGTGCTCAATAGTCTTAGATAATGCGGCTTAGGTAGTCACCTCAATATAAACGCATAATATGCTTAATAGTCTTAGATAATACGGCTTAGGCAGTCACCTTAATATAAACGTATAATATGCTTAATGGTCTTAGATAATGTGATTTAGGCAAATACCTTAATATAAATATATAATATACTTAATAGACTGGGACAATAGACGTACTTCGGATTAATGTATAATCCTGAATATAAAATCTTCGAACTTACCTTCCTTTATATCTCTCTTCCCTGACCACTTTTGTACCTTAATAATTACTATTTTTATTTATACTTTTTTTTCCTGAAATCCCTAATTGCCTTGCTCTATAGAGGCTCGCCCCCCTTATTCTCTCCTCCCTTAATATATAATTACGTTAAGATGCGCTCCTTATACGAACCCTTATAATTATATAAAGTTAAACTAATTCTGTTTTAGTTCCTCTTCTGTCTCTATCCCATGGGGGTAACTGTAATGAGGCGCATTACAGTTTAGTCAGCATTTTTTTGTATGGGGTTAGGGTTTCCCAAGGGGGCTGATTACAGTTAGTTTTAGGGTGCCATTACAGTTACGTTCCCGTGGTTTTTTTTTGTTCAAATTTTTAGCAATTCCAATTTAATAGTCAATTATTTATTAATCCGAGTTTCAAGGCCATATCAAGTTATATAGAGGTTATTGCAGGGATTCAAAGTTAGGGAATTATTTTGATGGGGTACGGTCGGCTACGCCATCACCAATATCATTAAAACCCCATCACCCACCACCACGCGATTCGTCATACACCCGTTATTGGTTCGATTTATTTAAGAATCCAGTCAAGGATTTCAGGGGTTCCGATTAGTTCCTAGTTTTAATTTTATCACCATCCGAGCAGTTCCCAGCGATAAGGTTTCACCAGTATTTATTCAGTGGACACTCCGGATTATAAGATATATATCCACGGTGAAAATAAGTCAACCAACAGAACCCACCATTGCCGACCAATATTTTATTTGCAATAAGTAATAGGGAGTTACCATTTATCGCCAGTGCGAGCATAGAGTAAAGCCCAGGGAGATTATCCGTTATTTGACCAACCCGAAGGGTCAACACCGCGTCCGCAAAAGTATTGCAGAGTAAGTTATAGATATTATACGATATACCGATGAATAGGATAGCGTCGAGGAAGAGACCAATTTATTCCCCACGAGCATAGACCGCCCCATTCCGATATTACCCATTTACCAAGATAGGTTACAGTGCTAATTTTACTAGCAGATTTACCGCAGCCGCGACAGTTTACGAGTGCATTAGTCGAGGGAGCATTAGTTTTCCGCGTATAGCCATAGGGGCAAGCCACGACCATCCGAGGTCGCTATAGGTAAGCAGAACCAAGAGGAATAGGCCAAGCGAGTCGTATACCAGCGGTTTTTCCCCCGTGGATTAGGGTCGCATTATATCCATATTCGCAACCCCGGTACCGCGTACGAGCCCGAAGCACCACCGCCCTAGGCCAGCTAAATCGCGTAAGCCATCGATAAGATAGAAGCGATATTCGCCTAGCAGCGGCAGCAGGCCGCCATAATCCAGGCCGGCGAAATCGACGAGGCCAATCTATCCCATGGGGGTAATTGAATTGCAATGCATTGCATTTTAGTCAGCAGCCGTTTATATGGGTTAGGGTTTCTCATTTCACTGCATTGCAATTACATTGTGATTGCATTAAAATCATATCCGCTAGAGAGATCGTATACAGAATTTCGTCACTTATAGTTTAGCTATTCGATTTTTATTTCCCCAAATTTAACGTTCATCCAACAATATTAAGAGGTAGTTACAGGGGTTCGAAGTTAATAAATTATTTTGATAGGGTACGGTCGGCCGCGCCATCACCAGTATCACCCATTTTTAGCCAACAACCACACCCAGTTTATTACATAGCAACCAGCAGGGATTAGCGATTAAAAATTTAATCATAGGATTCAGGGGTTACCATTAGTGTCCAGTTTCAATTTTTGCAATATCCAAGCCATTCCCAACGATAGGGTTTTCCAACATCCGTTCAGCATTGATTCCGCATCGCGAAATATATATCCGCGTTTAAGATGAGTGAACCGACCGAGTTGACCATTGCCGACGAATATTTCATTCGTAACGATCAGTGGGGCGTAGCCATTTGTCGCCAATGCGAGTATGCCGTGAAGCCCAACGATATCGTACGTCATTTAACGACACCCAAAGGCATCCATCGTATCAGTCGAGGTATTGCACAGCAAGTGATCGACATAATTAAAAATGCAGATGAATGGGATAGTGTGGACGACGAGATCACGGTTTTTCCCACGAGCGTACCCGATCCCATTCCGGGGTTAACCATATATACCGATGGGTTATTATGCAAGTTATCCGGGTGTCATCAGATTTACCGCAGTGTTGATAGTTTGCGGACCCATTAGTATAAGGAGCATCGGTTTTCCGCGTTTGGCCATCGAGGGAAGCCACGACCATCCGAGACCATTATTGGACGGGAGAAACAAGAGGAAAATAGCCAGCGAGTGGTTTGCCAGCGGTTTTTCCGTAATAAATATGGGTCGCATTATATTCATATTCGCAACCCCGGTGCCGCGTACGAGCCCGAAGCACCACCGCCCCAGGCCAGCCAAGTCGCGCAAGCCATCGATGAGATAGAAGCGATATTCGCCCAGCAGCGGCAGCAGCCCGCCATGATCCAGGCCGGCGAAATCGACGAGGCCAACCCATGGTTGGACCGCACCGGATGGGCCCGTTATTTGCACGGCCAGACGCCTAAGCCATTACGGATATGTGTGGAGACCCCCGCGGACGACGCCGAGGGCCCCGAAGCCACCGCGCGGGTGATATGGGATGCCATGTTAGGGGTAGCGAGCAAAAGCCAGAGCATCACCAAGCAGACCGGACATTTATTACGGATCGAAGCGGCGCGAACCGACATGCAGAGCATTCCATCGAAGCCATTACAGGCGTACATGCACGAGCACGCCGAGTTAGAGCGCCACGTCGAGCCGTACCAGCGAGTGTTAATGTTTTTTGCGCGGACGTAGGTCCCCCACGAGTGGGAGAGTCCCGCGTATCGGTTTAATCGCCGGCAGCGTATCGCATGGGACGCATTGTGGCGGGCCGCCGAGGGTCGTGTGCACGCGGGCCGGCCCGTGCAGAACCCCATCGACGGTGGGGACGACCAACCGCACCGGTTAGAGCCCGTGGAGGCGCGATGTATGGATTTCGTGATCGAGTTGTTGAACCAGCGGATTCAGTCGAGTGAGTACGAGTGCGCATTCGTATGTGCATTAGCCGTATTAGGCGTGAGCGACCACGAGGGCGGCCGGCCATGGAAGGATCCCCACAGTTATCCGCCGATATTATCCAGTATGATCAAGATTTCGCGGTTTGTGATCGTGCACAAGGCATATTTGTTAGACCCAGACGCCCGCGAGTTATTCCAGGGGACGCAGAACCAGTGCGATGGGGAGTGGTCCGGGCCCAGCCCGATGGAGGATCCCGAATATATATTTGGCGATGAAGGGTACAGTAGTCGTCCGCCGTCCACCCCACCACCCCAGATCCCGTCCACCCCGATATTATCCAGTTCCCCCGCGTTTGACAGTGTGCCCGCGCGGTCTAGTATCCCCGCGCGATCCCGTTCGCCCGCCGTGGCATTCACGCAGCAGGCGCGGCAGGGACACAAGACGTTCCGCGAATGGATCCGGATCATGACCAATGCATTCATGGTCCACGGCACGGCCACCCCGATGGAATGGATGTTGGATTTACGCCGATACGGGTTAAAGGTGCATTACAACACCCCGTCCGACGGGCATATTGGGTGGGAGGGCCATGATCAGTTATCGTACAAGACGATGCGGTTCACGATGGGGGCGTTCCGAGGGTTTGTCCACGGATTAACGGCCAGCACACGGCAGTTGTTTATCGACCATGTGTTAATGTGCCGGCCCGATCAGATTCCGGTTATTCCGTGGGATCGGATGGCGGACGATTTCAACCAGCCCAAGGCGGGGTGGAGTTTTTTGCAGGATCCACGCACGTCGTGGCCGGTCAATGGGGCCCAGTGGATGTCCGATCGAGTGCGTACGGAGCGTCCATTACAGCAGTTGTTTATCCACGCGGATGAAGGGCGGTTCAGTATTGATGGTATCCAACGGTTTTTCGGGTTCGTGGCCGATTTTAAGGAGAAGTTAGCCGTTTTGTGCCACATCACCAGCGGCCAGCCCGCGCGAGGGCCCGAGTTATTGAGTATTCGGCATCGTAACACGGCCGCCGGAGGACAGCGTAATGTGTTCATCGAAGATGGATTAGTGGCGTTAGTCACGCGGTATCACAAAGGGTTTTACGCCAGTGGTGATGCCAAGGTGATCCACCGGTACGTGCCCCGCGCGGTGGGCGAGTTGATCGTGTGGTATTTATGGTTGGTATTGCCATTTGTCGAGCAATTACAGGCGTATCATCAGCAGAGATGCCCGTCACCCCCTATTCCCGACACGCAGGCCAGTAAGATATGGGGCGTCGATGCCGGGACCGGACGCGAGTGGACGTCGGTGCGATTGAAAGAAGCATTAGTCCGGGAAAGCAAGATGCGGTTACACTATGGATTAACGTTAGCCGCATACCGGGACATTGCCATTGCCATCAGCCGACGGTATTTCAGCAATGCCAAACCGTTTCCGCACAACGTCCGCGAGGACGGGACCGAGGTCATCGCCGACGACGAGGCGAACGAGGATGCCATGGACGACGAGCAATAGATCCGCCATGTGGCCGATTTGCAAGCCGCGCACACCACGCACGTGGCCGAGATGGTATACGGACGGATGATGAGCCAGCAGCAGGGGACCACGGCAGGGCGGCAGGCCGGGTTTCGGACGAGCAGCGTGCATTGGCATGATTTGTTAGGGTTTGACATTAAGGACATCCCTAGTAGCGTATTGGGTAAGCGGCCGCAGCCCCGGTGGAAGGACGAGGGGGTCATGATGCGGGACGAGCGACAGCATTTAGTCGAGACGACGAATATGACCGAGGCGTTACAACGGATGACCGGACAGGCCCCGATGCAGTTCCGCGGGGTGCAGGGGGCCGCGATGCAGTCGATTCAGGCGGGCCATTCCCGGGTCGTCGTCGTGATGCCCACGGGTGGGGGGAAGAGTATGTTATTTATGTTACCCGCGTGGGTGGCCTAGCGTGGCGGATTGACCGTGGTGGTCGTACCATTGACGGCATTACGTGCGGATTTGCAGCAGCGATGCCAGGCCGCCGGCATTCCATGTGTGGAGTGGGACAGCCATCGACATCCCGATCATGCGGCCATTGTGTTCGTCACGCCCGAGTCTGTATTCACAGATGGGTTCCAGTCGTTTTTGAACCGCCAGCGCGAGTTGATGCGGTTAGATCGGATTGTCATTGACGAATGCTATATGATGTTAAACGAGTCCGAGACGTTTCGCCCACGGTTACAGTAATTAGGTCGATTGCATCAGTGTGGGGTGCCGATGGTGTTTTTGACCGCGACATTACCCCCATGCGAGGAGAGCCGGTTGTTTGAGCGAATGCAAGTCACGCGGGAGGACATCAGTATGCACCGCGAGCGTACCAGTCGTCATAACGTGGCATACCGGGTGTACCGGCCCGTGATTGCATCGAGATATCGTTCCCAGACGCAATGGTTAGAGGATCCGGGTGTCCGTCATTTCATCCACAAACGGGTGCAGCGTGCCCGACCCGGTCGAGTGATTGTGTATGGTAGCACCAAGTCTATCGTGACCCAGGCGGCCGAGATATTGGGATGTTCCGCATTTTACAGCGACCAGGATCGTAAGTTAGGAATATTGGAACAGTTCTGGCGTGGCACGAATGGGGTGATTGCGGCCACCAGTGCGTTAGGCATGGGGGTGGACATTGCCGATATTCGATGCATTATTCATATTGGGTTCCCCCGGTCATTGTTAGATTATGCGCAGGAAAGTGGCCGTGCCGGGCGAGACCGTTTACCCAGTGAGGCTATCATCATCCAGCCCGACGGGTTTGACGAGGTTCCCACATGGTTTGACCAGAACACGGACCGTGAGCAAGCTGGGTTGGAGTTGGTCCGGCAATACATCGCCGGTGAGCATCGGTATCGTCGAGTGTTGTTGGATGGGTATTTGGATGGGGACATCGATGGATACACCCGTCAGCGATGCGGCGACCAGGACCGGCCATTGGGAGTTCATGAGCAATGGTGTGATTAATGTTACCCGGATTGGGAGGCGGGCGAGTCCGTCATCGACGGGAGCCATCCGGACCGCGACGCCGAGATGCAGGAAGACGAGCCAGGCAGTCCCCGGAGCCCGTTCGCGCACGAGGTGCCCATCGAAGCCCAGCACCGATATCACCAGCAGCAGATGGTGCAGACGGCGATTTCGGAGCGCGTGCGGACGTTAACCGCGCAGCAGTTATCGGACGAGGCGTTTTTAGTGCAGGAGGCCCGGCAATGGAACCACCGATGTTGGTTATGCGTGCAGGCGCAGCGAGCGAATGTGTAGCATGATTTATGGCAGTGTCCGGCGGAGGAGAGTGGTGAGTGTCGACGATGGGTGCGGGCGATTCGGGATTCGATGCAGTATGTCGGTGGGTTTTATTGTTGTTATTCATGTGGGATGCCGCAGTCGATATGTGCTGGGTGGGAGGCCGGGGGCCCATGTGCATACCGGCAGTTTTTGTATCCGATGATGGCGATGTTGATCCATTGGCAATGGCCGGATGGGCGGCCGGGCGGGTACGAATGGTGGTGCCAGCGGATGCAGAGCGCGTAGGTCCGGGTGACGGATTTAGACGCGGTTCGAGGATATTTGGGGTAGTCGGTGGACGGTAGGCATTCCCGATTAGCGCATGAGTATGTTTGGTTACGTCGGATGTATCAGGCGTGTGGGTTTTAGGGATATTGCTAGGAGATAGCAGAGATACATATCCCGACGATCGGGCCCCATTAGAGATATATATATTCGCGTCCGAGGATTCCCCGAGGACGCCCACGGGTTCGATTGTATATATCGTGGTTAGGGTTATCCATGTTGGGGTTTAAGATATGTCGAGAGGGATGCCCAAGACGGTCCGGTCCGGGTTTTCAGTTCATCGCGTGGTAAGGGTTATCCATATTGGGGTTTTGTATTGATATAGCATTCAGGCGAGAGGGCATTCCGGTTGATTAGTGGGATTTAGTCCAAGTAGGGGGAATCAGCGGTTCAGTGGTATGTGTATATATATCGTGATAGGCGTCCTAGGAGCCCCATATATGACGGATAAGTATAAATGATGACGAGCATCAAAGGCACCCCATATATAGGTTTCGGTATCAACGATGACGGGCATCCAAGGAGGCACATATATCAAGGCAGATATATCGGGGTTAGGTATAAATGATGACCGGGATTAAAGGTAGCGGTATATATCGGGATATATATATCAGTGGGTAGATACCAATGGTGACGGGCATCAAAGGCCGCGGTATTGTAGGGATTTATATCGGGTTGAGGTATCCACCGTGACGGGCGTTCGAGAGCATCGGTGTGTATAGGGTTATATATCGGTAGGTCCGTAGAAATGATGATAGGTATCAAAGGTAGTGGTATATACGGGGATATATATTGGGTTATAGATATAAATGATGACAGACGTCAAAGGCAGGGAATTTATCGGTTTCGGTATAAAGATTGACAGACATTAAAGGCAGCAGTAGTATATAAAGGGATATATATTGGGTTATAGATATAAATGATGACAGACGTCAAAGGCACGGGAATGATCGGTTTCGGTATGAATGTTGACAGACATCAAAGGCACCAGTGGTACGTATAGGGATTTCTATTGGGTTATAGATAGAAATGTTGACCGACGTCAAAGGCACCCCATTAATGTAGGTGGGTAGATATCTATGATAACGGGCGTCAGAATATGGCAGTGTATAACGGTCGGTTGACGCAGCGGCAAATTTACGCGGCGATGGAAGTGCGAGGTTTAGGGTTTCGAATTTCCATAGGGTGTCCGTATAGGATATATATCGATTCGATCGATGCGAGGTTTATAGGGGGAATCATAGAAAATATTCGAAAGGATAGATATCGAGGGAATTATAGCGAGTATGATTTCGAATATATATCGATAAAAGGGTAGAATATATAGCGAGAATTTCGATAGAATATATATTTTAAGAGGACAGAATATATCAGAAAAGGCAGATAGATATTAGAAAAGAAATATATTAAGTTCCAAGGTTTAGGTTTTATAAAGGGGGTTAATTATATATAGAAGATCGATAAGGGTTTATCGAATTATATTAATAAATATATTTATATAGAAAAGATATTATAATATTATATAAAAGGGGTTATAAAAAGTTCAATAAAGGGAATTTAAGAAGATAATATAGGAAAAAAAAGGGTAAAGGTTTTAGGGTTTTCCCGTTTTCGGTTTTAAAAATATAGTTTATATTTCGAAGGATTTTAAGTATTTAAAGGGTTTAAAAGGTTTAAAGGGTTTAAACGAATAGAGGGTAAAGAGATTAAAGTTATTATAAAGATTATAATCGGAAGGGTTAGGGTTTTACCGTTTCCGGTTTCAGAAAATAGGGTTTAGAATTTAAAGGGTTATAATTATAAAGTAGGGTTTTACAAAGACATTTTTATCGGATAGTTTCCGACCAGAATTTCGTCCGCGAAGGGCCATAGCGGTGAAGTGCGGCAGAGCAGCCGTTTACCGCCCGTTTATTAGGGTTTAGGGTTTAGGGTTTAGGGTTTAGGGTTTAGGGTTTAGGGTTTAGGGTTTTAGGGTTTAGGGTTTAGGGTTTAG